>CM060902.1:926914715-936914715 GCA_030737815.1 Allium fistulosum | reverse complement strand
ATTACTGATAGACATTATCTATTTATCGTACTCTACTATGTATAGATAGTTTATCGGATCCTGAAAGATGTTTATTCCAATCATCTTTGAGTTATTGTTATTTAAAATTTTGAACCATATTATCTATATAAGAATATATGTCCTGATTCGAGTGTTTGTTTGTGCATATGCTCGGATCAGACTGAGGATTTCTGTTGCTGTGCTATTGGAAGCTGAAGACTTGAAGACTATCACTTATCTTTATCAGTACTGCTCCATTCTATTTTGTCATTGTATCAGACATCTATGTTGTTGTATTTCTTTTCACTATCTGCTTGAGACATTGTTGTATTTACTTAGTAGCTTCATGAACTACTATTATGACATTGTTGTAATTCCGCTGCACTATTCTGTTATGTTATATTTTCTGTGATTCTGTGATGATTCTCATTTATATACTTATACTCCATTAATGATTCGTGTTTTGCACTATTTAAGTTGACATGTGTGGATTATTGTCAATTTAAATGGTCCAAATATACGGGTTGTTACATTCCATTTAAATGATACCCTATCATTTATTAGCTTCTCCGAGCTTTCTTCCATTTCAAAATAAGTTAATACCATTTTGACTTATAAAAATCTTTCTTTATTTCATCCCTATGAAATAGTTCAATAACGCTCAAAAACTGTCTTCTAAAGTGCCCTAAGTATTTTTCATTTTACTTGGAAAATGTAGCATCCCATGCTATTGTGAGTCATTCTTAGTCACCGATTGCTGTTATCCTATAGCATTCGAACATTTTAGCCTAGCTATCGTGGAATGACTATCCTATAGCCATCATGGGTAATTATCATAGGCCATTACATAGCAATGTTATTTAGTTATCATTAGTAACCTTCTCAAAAACATTTTGGGTAGATAACTTCCCAAGCTAACTTGTATTGAACTCCAAAGAGCGATCGTGGGTAATCTTCCTCATAACCATCGTGGGTTTACTCACCTAGTGTCATCACATGTTTGATAGTCATCGCGCCTTATTCTATCTGAAGACATCGCATGTTATTTCCACCAATGCCATCGCGTGTTAACTCCATTCAAGCTATCGTGTGCTATCCCATTTAAAGTCATCGTGCATCATTTTCATCAATAGCCATTATGCCTTAATCCATCCATATTCACCGTGGGTTAAGCTCAGTAGAGTTAACATTAGTTAGCTTTTCCTAGACCATCGTGAGATGACTCAGTCAAAGCTTTTGTGCGTAGGTCAGCTTAATGCCATCGCATGTTAATTTATTTATATCTCTCGTGTGTTATTCAAGAGCTAATGTATGTTAAGTGGTAGTTTTGAAATTATATGGAAAACCGAATCTTTGCCTTTTTAAGTATTAACTTTACACTAAATCCCATTTGATGTCGAATTCTCATTGGCTAATATTTATCTTTATAGTTTACTTTTAAGAAATAATTAACTATAACTTCCATTAGTCAATTAATTATCATTAATTAATTAGTTCTTTCATTAGCCAATTAATTCATATAAAATTAAAAGTAAATGGGGGTAAATCCTAAAATTTCAGTAAAGATCAATTTTTTCATATTCTACCTTTTCCTAAAGTTTTAAGTAAAAATAATAAATTTTATTATTTTTAATAATTGATTTACCTGAAATTAACCATTTTTCCAACTTAGAAAATTCATAGAATAATTCCAAAAATTTTGAAATTAAAAAATCATCTCTATTTCATCATTACGAACATCGTATAAAATTTTCGTGGCATTTACGTATGATTAACCCATGCTTTACCCTAAAACATGAACTAATTCACCTTTTTTGAATTCTCAACCATGATTAAAATAATGTTCAATCTTCAAAACAGGTTAGTCATCATCACATCCTCTATTTGCAAGCAAATCCGAACCTAACATGATATGGAAGGTTTTTAGAGAAGAGTTTTACTCATTTGATTTAAGAAACATTGTTTTAATCTTCCTTTTCCTTAAATTTGAAAGCTTAATCATCAAAGTTTTATTTTCTTCTTCTCCTTAGTGGCCTTAGGTTAGGGAATTTGTTTCGTAAAATGAAAATAAAGTGAGGTAGAATGAAATAAGGGATTAGGGCTAAGAAAAGAGGGCTACTGCTTTTGGCTTGGGTTAATATCCCATTCCAGCCTTGTCACATTGTTACTTCTCCTTTAACACCAACCTTCCCATCTAAAATTTAAGTTTATTTCATTAACAAGCCAACCTTAATTGTTCTAATTACCCTTGTTCCATCCAATTAACCTTTTAAAGCGTCTTACACTTAATTAATCAAATCCCCCTTAGTCAATTCTTATAATTAAATCATTTTATTAATCTTTTTCATAACATCCTCTTATTATTGATTTTAATTTAATTTCTCATATTATGGACCCTCCAAAATATTGGTTGTTACAGTCTCCCCTTCTTATAAAAATTTCATCCTTGAAATTTCAATAAGGAAAAAAGAACTCACACTAACACCTTGATAGTGCGAAGTCATTATCATATAAGTACACACAAGTATAAAAGATTATACTAGTACCATACTATTATAAACCATCAATCTGATGGAATTGGGCCAGCTCGCAGTAGAAGAAATGGATGAATTTCAATTTTATTTTTACCATTTTGGATCTTTAATGGGCCTGTGACGACCGCCCATGACCCCGGCACCGAATCTAGAGATAGTGCGCTGTAAAGTGTGCCAGGCGACCATGGACGATTGCCAGGGTAAATTAAAAACAACAGAATCTATCGTATTACTCACAGCGCATGGACAAAATACAATAGAATATATATATAGTGAAGCTTCATAGAATAGAATCTCATCAATAAAACTTCATAATAGTTGAATACAATCATCTGAACAGTCAATACATCAAGCCTCACTACATAACACTCAGAGAATATACAAGCAGCGGAACATCCAGTACATATAGTAAGAAATAATATGCAAGCCTCCAGCTCGTCTTCGTCATCAGCATCGTGGAAAGCAAGAACAGCACCTGTCACCTGCTACCTAGTCTGCCCGTCCCAAAATGGACGAACAGCCCAAGGCAATAAGAGTTAAAACATAAAGCCTTGAGTCAGATAACAGTCTTAGTGAGCAGTAAATTAACTAACAACATACCAAAAGAGCATAAAGGAAAAGGAATAGGAATACAACCCTCCCACTCCACCTCTTTCTATAGTGATAGCCCCCAGACACACACTAAGTAGAAGCAAACATAGCAAAGCACACAATTTAAGGTAAAGCAATTATCACTCGAGTCAAGGGCGATGTTTTCCATGTACAAACCCCCAAGGCCTAAACCAAGATCAGATAAGCACCCAGAAAATACCGCTCTTGAGACCGAATGACGATACAACCAAACATCCATGACTCTGGCTATCACTGTTATCATTGCTTCGATATCATCGTTAATTGAATGACCGACACATTCTTTCAGCCGTCCGTCAAGGGCTAATGGAAACCCCGGTTCTAGACATAACTCTGCACGTCATCGTGACCCGTGCCTAGGACTATCGAATCTGCCCAGAGTACTTGACTATCAATCATTAGCCTTCGGGGACTATCGAATCTGCCCAACGTACTCTTGCTTTGAGCATGCTAGAACCTTCAACAACGATGAGATCTCAGCCTTCTAGTCATCCTCCTCGACGACTATTTTCATACTAGCTCAAGCGCCTCTCGAGCCAACCATTATCCTCAACTCGAACCATATCACCGAGTTATCAACATGCTTGGAATGATCCCGTCTGGATTAGACCAAGACTATCTCATATCATGCCTCGCTTCATCACATCCTCGCAAAGCTTTATCTCAACATCATCATCATCATCAAATCTATGCATAAGAGCTTCATCATCCGCTACATATGCCACTAGCAGCTTCTCCAATTCAAGAGCCTTTCCCTTAGCTTTTGAATCATCTTCGACCAACTTGTCTAAATCAAATCATCAATCATCTAATTCATAGCAATCAATCAAGTCAAACATTAATCCAAGTAATCAAGCATTCAAATATGGTCTAAATAGACAATTATAACAATAATGGCAATTTCGTAATTAAAGAGTCGAAAGTCTAACAAGCATGAAAACATGAGCAATGTCTCTATAATCTTGATGAATGAACTTGCATAGGTTAACACTTAGTAAAATGATTGTCAAATCATCATAAACAATGGATCTATATGGATCTATACTTAAGTTTACAAAGATGCATGAAAATCACTACTTTAACATCAAATCAAGCCAACAATCCGATATACTCCTTTGGATCCGTGTGAGAGATAATCACCACTCACCAAATCACCTAAAAAATCCCAAATCAACACGCTTCAGATCTGGACAGCGAAGGATCTAACTCGATCTATCACGAATCCGCTTCAAACGATGAAATCTCTCTTCGAAGAATGTAGATAAGCTCTTGAATCTTCAACTTGATCTTCGATTTGGATAGAAGGAATCTGATGTAGGCCAAGCTATAATTTCCCAAGGCATAAGTCGTAGCCGACTTATCAGAGCAAAGGACATAAGTCGTGACCGACTTAAGAAAGGCGAATGCATAAGTCGTGACCGACTTAAGGAAGGTGAAGGTATAAGTCGTGACCGACTTAAGGAAGATATATGTCGTCTCCGACTTATAGAAACAGGCATGAGTCGTGACCGACTTAAGGAAGGTGAAGGTATAAGTCGTGACCGACTTAAGGAAGATATATGTCGTCTCCGACTTATAGAAACAGGCATGAGTCGTGACCGACTTAACTGGAGAGAAGACATAAGTCGTGACCGACTCAACTCGAACGAGCTACGACCTAAAATTACAGGAGGAGCAACACAAGGTGGAAAATGTGAAGGCTTAAGTCGGCAACGACTTAAGGGAAGTGTTTTGAGTAATATACGACTCAAGGAAAGTGTTAGGTCGGCACCGAGTTACGACTTATTTAAGTCGGTCGAAAATTTAAGTCGCGAAAGCCCTGATGCCGTTGGATGATCTGCCGAGTTAATCTCCATCATTGGTTCATTTGAGTCGCCGCATGTTTTTAAGTCGTAGTAGCTGTTGCCGTTGTTTTCTCTGCCGCTTAAATCTGGACCGTTGATGATGAAGTCACTGCTATTGATAAGTTGTGAGAAGATGTTAAGTCGGCAACGACTTAAGTAAGTCATAAGTCGGTTGTAATGCACATGTATGTTGAGTCGCGTCATGTATAAGTCGTATGTCGTCTGAATTCATAAGTCGTTCTGTTTGAAGGCAAGTGTTGTATCGGTTGTGCCTTAAGTCGTCACCGAGGTAGGCTAAGTCGTAGGTCGGAAGTTATAACTTGGAACCGACTTAATACTTGTAATTTTTGTTGTTTTTTTGTGTGAGTTGTAAAATGCCTATAAATAGGCCGAGTCTCTCATTTGTAAAAGGTTGTTGAATATTGAATAAAATTCTCTTTTGATTGCTTTGTGCTTTCATTCCAAATTGGTAGTTGAGTGTAATCTCCTATCTCCTCTTTCGGATAATCGAGTGCGCTCGATTCAACGATTGTAGAAGCCGATTCGCGGAATCAAGTGCGCTTGATCAACGCTTGAAGAATTGAAGATCTTTGAACCCGGTATCGTGCGCGATCAACAAGTTCGAGATAGCTAGAGTTCGGTATCTTCGGATCAACGAATTCGGGCATTCCAGTATTCTTCCAATCCACCGATTGCTACATTCAACGATCTACATTGTTTTGTAATATCCGCTGCGTCAGTTTTTGGTATCAGAGCTTGTTCTAGCCAATCATAGCTAGATCGAGACTTGGAGCCTAATCATTTTGAAGTTGGGCCGTGGTAAGCAAGTGAGGTCGAGAGTAAGAGGAAGAAGAGTCATCTTTGTTCGAAGATTGTTTGATCGGATTTGCATTGGAGGCCGAAACTTTGTCCATCGTGTTCATCGCGATTTGCTACAAAGTGGAAGTTTTCGATCCGTTTCATTTTGGATCAAAATCCGGAAAGTGTTCGAATTTGAAGTGTTGGAAGATTTTCAAGTATGCCGCCAAGAAGAGCTAATCGCCACCAAAACGTAGAAGCTTTGTATCGAAGAGAAGAAGCTGATGAGATGGAGCAAAGAATCAATGAGAATTTTAGTGAAAAGCTTAACGAAGGAATTGGCCGGTTAGAGAAGCTTATGACAGAAATGAATCAAAATCGGAGAAGGGTTTCACCAGAATCTAACCATGGGGGTAGTAGAGTCTCGCCACATTCCAATCGAGACAGAAGTGTTGAAAGTGATCAAGGGCGTAGGAGGAACGTGAATGATCGTGAACGGAGGAATGTCGATAGAAGGGATGAAGGTGGAAGGCGCAATGGTAGTAGAGATGTTGGTGGTCAGAATCGACATCGTTATGCATCTGATTTTGAAGAGGAATATGATGGTGGTAGTGTTCAAGGAAGGGGTCAAGGAAGAAACTATTCTGAGTATGATCACAAATGGGAATCGGGGATGAAGACAGAAATTCCTGAATTCAAGGGTGGTATGCAAGCAGAGGAGTTTCTAGATTGGGTAGCTAATGTTGAGGAGATTTTTGACTTCAAAGAAGTTCCAGAACATCGTAGAGTGAAGTTGGTTGCTACAAGGCTGAGGGGTAGAGCTTTGGCATGGTGGCAGCAAACCAAGCTTACACGTGAACGTATGGGGAAGTCAAAAGTTGAATCTTGGGAGAAGATGAAGAAATTGATGAAAGCAACGTTCTTACCTTACAATTATCAATCTTTGATGTATCAACGTTTGCAGAACTTGAGGCAGGGCACGAAGACAGTTAATGACTATGCTGATGAATTTTATCAACTCATTGCCAGGAATGATATTATGGAAACAGAAGAGCAGCTGACATCTAGGTTCATTGGGGGATTGAGAATGCAGATTCAAGATATGGTTAATATGTTCGATCCAAGATCTGTGGCAGAAGCACATCAGAAAGCGTTGGCTTGGGAAAAACAAGGGAGACGAGGAAGTGGTGTGTTTACTAATTCTAACAATCAAGCGAAGGGTGTTGGAGGAAGTTCTAATGTTTCTAAACCTATCAGTAGACCAGTGGTGAAGGAGGTTGAGAAGACAAGGGTTAACAATGGTTTCAAATGTTACAATTGTCAGGAATTGGGTCATAAAAGCAGTGAGTGTCCAAAGCCAAAGAAGAGAACCATGATTGCAGAAGTTGACGATGAGGATGTTGATGGAGATTGTTCTAATCCAGCTGAGGAGGATGAGCAGGATATTGCGTCAGGAGACGAAGGTTGTAACCTAATGCTAAGAAGATCGTGTTTAACACCGAAACAGGAAGAAGCTAGTTGGTGGAGGAGTAATATCTTTCAGTCAACATGTACTATTCTGGGGAAGGTGTGTAAGTTTGTGATTGACGCAGGAAGCTGTGATAATATTATTTCAACCGAAGCTGTGACAAAGTTGAAATTGAAGACAGAGAAACATCCGAGTCCATACAAGTTAGCATGGTTGAGAAAAGGAGGAGAAGTGAAAGTGGATAGACGAGTTCGTGTACCATTCTCTATTGGGAAGAAATACAAAGATGAAATATGGTGTGATGTAGTAGAGATGGACGTTTGCCACTTATTATTGGGAAGACCATGGCAGTATGATCGAGCAGTACAACATGACGGTCGGACCAATAGCTACAGTTTTATGTTTAAAGGCACGAAGATTATCTTAGTTCCGAAGAAGAGATCACAAGAAGAAAGTAAGTCAGAAGAAATTGAAGAGCTGAAAACTTTATTGACTTTAAAAGAGTTTGTTAAAGAAGTTGAAGAAGAACCAGAAGTATTCTTGTTGATTGGGCGTGAGAGCAGTGAAGAAGTTGAAATTCCAGAAGAAGTTAAACCAGTTTTGAAAGAATTTGACGATGTATTTCCAGAGGAGTTACCAACGGAGTTGCCACCGTTGAGGGATATACAACATCAGATAGATCTTGTTCCAGGTGCTGTGTTGCCACACAGACCACATTATCGAATGAGCCCGAAGGAACATGAAGAGTTGCGGAGGCAAGTAGAGGAATTGCTTGAGCAGGGGCGTGTGCAGGAGAGTCTGAGTCCTTGTGCTGTACCAGCTTTATTGGTACCCAAGAAGGATGGGACGTGGAGGATGTGCACTGACAGTCGAGCATTGAATAAGATTACTGTGAGATATAGATTTCCAATGCCGAGGTTGGATGACTTGTTAGATCAAATAAGTGGAGCTACTATCTTTTCGAAGATTGATTTGAAGAGTGGATATCATCAAATTCGTATCAGACCAGGAGATGAGTGGAAGACTGCTTTTAAAACCAGGGAGGGTCTATACGAGTGGTTAGTCATGCCGTTTGGTTTATCAAATGCACCAAGTACTTTCATGAGAGTGATGAATCAGATTTTTCGACCGTTCATTGGGAAATTTGTGGTGGTGTATTTCGATGATATTCTTATTTACAGTGGGAGTTCAGAGGAACATCTGAATCATCTTAGAGAAGTGCTGATGGTACTGAGACAAGAACAATTTTATGCTGCAACGAAGAAATGCGTGTTCATGACGCATAGTGTTTTATTTCTGGGGTATGTTGTTTCAGGGAAAGGAATACAGGTTGACCAAAGTAAAGTTGAGGCGATCAGAAATTGGCCGCAGCCCAAGACGATAACGGAAGTTCGTAGTTTTCATGGGTTGGCTTCATTTTATCGGAGGTTTATTCCACACTTTAGTAGTGTGATGGCACCTGTGACAGATTGTATGAAAGGCAAACAATTTTCATGGTCAGAAGAAGCAGGGAATGCTTTTGGGAAGATCAAGGAGTTGCTGACGACTGCACCAATTCTAGTATTACCTGATTTTCAGCTAGTGTTTGAACTACATACTGATGCATCCAAGGTTGGAATTGGAGGAGTGTTGAGTCAGAAGGGACGTCCTATTGCATATTTCAGTGAGAAGTTGTCAGGGGCGAAGATGCGATACAGTACATATGATGTGGAGTTTTATGCTGTTGTACAATCTATCAAACACTGGAGACACTATCTATTTCAGAAGGAGTTTGTTCTATACACTGATCATGAAGCATTGAAGCATTTGCAAGGACAAGACAAGATTTCAGCGAGACATGCATCGTGGATTGCATATCTGCAACAGTTTACTTTTGTTGTGAAACACAAGTCAGGGGTGACAAATCGTGTGGCTGATGCTTTAAGTAGGAGGAGTCATTTGTTGACTACACTAAAGGTTGAAGTGACGGGGTTTGAAATATTGCCAGAGTTATTCACTGATGATCCTTACTTTGCAAAATTTGTTGAAAAAGTCAAGGAGGGAGAGACGGATGACTTCGTGATGGTAGATGGTTTTCTTTTCAAAGGAAATCGATTGTGCATACCGGAGGGTAGTCTGAGAATGAAGATTATCAAGGAGTTACATGAAGAAGGACATGTTGGAAGAGACCGTACCTTACAGTTGATTTCACAGTCCTACTTTTGGCCATCAATGAGGAAAGAGGTGGAAAGATTTGTTGAGAGATGCCATATTTGTCAAGTTTCGAAAGGAACTGCGACTAATGCTGGTTTATATATGCCGTTACCCGTGCCTGTAAAACCATGGGTGGATATCAGTATGGACTTTGTGTTGGGGTTGCCGAGAACGCAGCGTGGTAATGATTCCATTTATGTGGTGGTTGACAGATTTTCGAAAATGGCACATTTTATTGCTTGTAAGAAGACGGCGGATGCTGTTCATGTTGCTCAATTATTTTTCAAAGAGATCTATCGACTTCATGGATTACCAGAATCTATTGTGTCGGATAGAGATACTCGATTTTTGAGTCACTTTTGGTTAAGTTTATGGAAAATGGTGGGAACGAAGCTGAAGTTTAGTAGTGCTTATCACCCACAAACGGATGGACAGACTGAGGTGGTCAACAGATCATTGGGAAACTTGTTGAGGTGTCTTGTTCAAGATAATCTGAAGAGTTGGGATGTGAAGTTATGCCAGGCGGAGTTTGCCCATAATCATGCTGTGAATCGAAGTACTGGGTTCAGTCCATTTCAGATAGTATATTCAAGTTTACCGAAGGACCGTTGGATTTGACGGTAGTGCCACAATCAAAGAAGAACGTTAAGAAAGCTGCTGATTTTGTTGAAGGATTGGCGGAATGTCATCAAATCGTTCAGGAACGATTGGAGAAAGCCAATGAAAAATATAAACGATCTGCAGATTTGAAATGACGAAGTGTTGAATTTCATGAAGGTGATTTGGTTTATGCAGTTTTAACGAAAGATCGTTTTCCAGTAGGCGCTTACAATAAATTGAAAGCACGAAAGATTGGTCCAGTTGAAATTTTAAAGAAAATCAATGAAAATGCTTATAAACTGAAGCTGCCAGATGATGTGTACACGTCAGACGTATTCAACGTTAAGCATATCATACCATATCATGGAGAAGAGTTTGTTGTGGATGAAGAAAGTACAAATTCGAGGACGAATTTCTTTCAACCTGGGGAGGATGATGTAGGCCAAGCTATAATTTCCCAAGGCATAAGTCGTAGCCGACTTATCAGAGCAAAGGACATAAGTCGTGACCGACTTAAGAAAGGCGAATGCATAAGTCGTGACCGACTTAAGGAAGGTGAAGGTATAAGTCGTGACCGACTTAAGGAAGATATATGTCGTCTCCGACTTATAGAAACAGGCATGAGTCGTGACCGACTTAAGGAAGGTGAAGGTATAAGTCGTGACCGACTTAAGGAAGATATATGTCGTCTCCGACTTATAGAAACAGGCATGAGTCATGACCGACTTAACTGGAGAGAAGACATAAGTCGTGACCGACTCAACTCGAACGAGCTACGACCTAAAATTACAGGAGGAGCAACACAAGGTGGAAAATGTGAAGGCTTAAGTCGGCAACGACTTAAGGGAAGTGTTTTGAGTAATATACGACTTAAGGAAAGTGTTAGGTCGGCACCGAGTTACGACTTATTTAAGTCGGTCGAAAATTTAAGTCGCGAAAGCCCTGATGCCGTTGGATGATCTGCCGAGTTAATCTCCATCATTGGTTCATTTGAGTCGCCGCATGTTTTTAAGTCGTAGTAGCTGTTGCCGTTGTTTTCTCTGCCGCTTAAATCTGGACCGTTGATGATGAAGTCACTGCTATTGATAAGTTGTGAGAAGATGTTAAGTCGGCAACGACTTAAGTAAGTCATAAGTCGGTTGTAATGCACATGTATGTTGAGTCGCGTCATGTATAAGTCGTATGTCGTCTGAATTCATAAGTCGTTCTGTTTGAAGGCAAGTGTTGTATCGGTTGTGCCTTAAGTCGTCACCGAGGTAGGCTAAGTCGTAGGTCGGAAGTTATAACTCGGAACCGACTTAATACTTGTAATTTTTGTTGTTTTTTTGTGTGAGTTGTAAAATGCCTATAAATAGGCCGAGTCTCTCATTTGTAAAAGGTTGTTGAATATTGAATAAAATTCTCTTTTGATTGCTTTGTGCTTTCATTCCAAATTGGTAGTTGAGTGTAATCTCCTATCTCCTCTTTCGGATAATCGAGTGCGCTCGATTCAACGATTGTAGAAGCCGATTCGCGGAATCAAGTGCGCTTGATCAACGCTTGAAGAATTGAAGATCTTTGAACCCGGTATCGTGCGCGATCAACGAGTTCGAGATAGCTAGAGTTCGGTATCTTCGGATCAACGAATTCGGGCATTCTAGTATTCTTCCAATCCACCGATTGCTACATTCAACGATCTACATTGTTTTGTAATATCCGCTGCGTCAGAATCACTAGGATTGGAGTGGAGGAAAGAAGTGAAGAAGTGTAGAAGTCGAGCTCTCAAAATGGCAGCACTTCGTCGCTTCGAAATCCGGATCCCCAAAAAATGAAAAAAAACTCCCATATTTATAGGCTGATTCTTAAGTCGTCTGCCCTTCCTAAGTCGTTGCCGACCTAACTCTTCCGACCTACGACCTAACAGTCCTTCGACCTAAAACAATGCGCGTGACTTAACGAACCCGGACTCAACGAGATACGACTTAACATCCTAACTCCTAGGTCGCTCGCGACTTAACACATAGCATATGCGCGCGACTTATCAGAAACCATACGACTTACAACCTAGCACTGACCGCTTCCTTGCAACCTAACAACCCACGGGACCTAACTACTCACGCGACCTAACTAGGTTACGACCTAACACTTAAGTCGTTTGGACGACCTAACCATCTTAGGTTGCTTACGATTTAATTATCATAGCACCCCATAGGTCGCTTACGACCTAACTACTACTCCTAGGTCGTTAACTCGCAAAGCCTCCTATGCCGCTAACTCTTAGGTCGCCGCTATCTCTTAGGTCGTCTACGACCTAAACCCTTACCTCGTCCAGTCTACTAGGTCGCCAACTTCTATAAGTCATCCATTCCTTAGGTTGTCCACTACCTTAAGTCGCTCATTCGACCTATCCTATCCCACGACCTAAGCCACTCCACGACTTACTTCCTACACGACCTAAGCTATCATACGACCTAACTCTTAAGTCGCTCCACTACTACCCAGCTTCCTTAGGTCGTCGCCGACCTACCCCTTAGGTCATTATCTCCCCTAAGTCAGTCAGTCTTCTTAGGTTGCTAAAAACGCTGCGGCCTAACTCCTTAGGTCGTCTATGACCTAAGACTTAGTCAAATTCTCGCCTGGACTTCGTGATGACTTACCTTCTACTCGATTCAAGCTACAACACTATCGTCCAAATAACACCGGTTTCAATCATTCGATCCGTAAAAATACGGGTCGTTACATTCTCTCCCCTTAGGAATTTCGCCCCCGCTTCCAAACAAACAAGAGCAATCAAAGACTATTCTGCACGCCTACCATCCATAGCAATCAACAAACCATGCATCCAATTCTAGCTTAGCATGCAGAATTCTAAAACTAGAACAAGTTACAATATCGTGAGATGACACGACACCTTAGGGCCATACCTTGAAGAGTTCAGGATGAGCTGCCTTCATCCTCTCTTCCACCTCCCACGTACAGTCGTTATCATCATCACTCCATTGTATCTTGAGCAACTTAACTACCTTCCTCCTAAGCTGTTTCGTGTCGGCTTCCACAACACGAAGCGGCTTACGAGGTCTCTTATCGACTGGATCAACTTCAAAATCTTCATAGCTATCAGCATAAACCACTGTATTCGAGTCGTGCACATATTTCCGTAGATATGATACATGAAAAACATTGTGAACACTCGACATCTTATCTGGTAACTCCAATCTGTAGGCGAGCTTTCCAATTCGCTCGATGATCGGGAATGGTCCAACAAATCTCGGAGTCAGTTTTCCTTTCTTCCCGAATCGAATAACATTCTTCAGTGGAGAAATCTTCACAAAAACCATATCACCAATGTCGAATTCCAAATCCTTACGACGCTTATCGGCATAACTTTTCTGACGGTCTTGGGCTGCCTTCATTCGTTGCCGAATGATCTCTATGAAATCCGAAGTCTGTCGAATCATCTCTGGCCCAAGCATCAACTTTTCTCTGGTCTCTAACCAACATGTCGGAGAGTTACACGGTCTTCCATACAACGCTTCATACGGTGCCATACCAATGCTTGACTGGTAACTGTTGTTGTACGAAAATTCCACCAAATGAAGATGATCTTCCCATGATCCTCCGAAATCCAAAACACAAGCTCTGAGGAGATCTTCCAAAACTTGGTTGACTCTCTCGGTCTGACCATCTGTTTGAGGGTGATAAGCTGTACTCAAACATAACTCGGTTCCCAAAACTTCCTGGAAGCTCTTCCAAAATCCACTAGTGAACAATGGATCTCGATCGCTCACTATACTCTTCGGAATACCATGGAATCGAACTATCCACTTAACAAACAACTCAGCCAACTTTGATGCAGTCCTAGTCGATCGAACAGGAATGAATCTTGCACTCTTAGTCAGACGATCTACGATGACCCAAATCCCTTCATTTCCCGTTCTTGTTCTAGGTAGTCCATCAATAAAATCCATCGATATTTGTTCCCACTTCCATGTAGGAACTTCTAATGGCTGAAGCAATCCACTTGGCTTCTTCTGTTCGGCTTTTACCAACTGGCAGTTCATACACATGGAAATAAAATTTCCAACATCCTTCTTCATACCTTCCCAGTAATAGGTTCTCTTCATATCCCGATACATCTTATTTCCACCTGGATGAATTGTCAACTTCGAATGATGACTTTCCTTCAGAACTTCATCCCTCAATTCATCTATATCGGGAACAACTAGTCGCCCTTGCTTCCGAAGCCAACCCTCTCGATCGACCTCGAATCCTTTATCCTTTTCTGGGTCCATTCCAGATTCCACATCACGGATAATCTTGACAATCTTATCGTCTCGCCTTTGGCTCTCGCCAATCCTTTCCACAAGAGTCGGTCTTATCGATAAGTTTGCTAACATCTCAGGTTCCAATTCACATCTAGGCCTGAAGTCAAATCCAGCTAAATACTCGAGATTCTTCCATTCTGAAAACATGGCTCCCAATCCTGCATGTCTTCGACTTAACGCATCTGCCACCGCGTTACCTTTTCCCGGAGTATAAGCTATACCAAAATCATATGATGCCAAAAACTCTAGCCATCGCTGCTGCCGAAGATTCAAATCCTTTTGGGAGAAAAGATACTTCAACGACTTATGATCTGTAAACAACTCGAATCGAACTCCCAGCAGATAATGTCTCCACATCTTCAGAGCAAAAACAATCGCCGCTAACTCCAAATCATGAGTCGGGTAATTCCTTTCATGCGGCTTCAGTTGTCGACTGGCATACGCAACAACTTTATCCCTCTGCATCAGCACTGCACCAAGTCCAGTACCACATGCGTCGGTGTAAACCACCATCTCATCATTCCCACTAGGAATAGTCAAAACAGGAGCACTCGTCAATCTTTCTTTCAGGATTCTGAAAGCTTGCTCACACTTATCTTCCCACTTGAACACTTGGTTCTTTTTCGTCAATCCTGTTAACTGTGCAGCCACCTTGGAGAAGTCTTTGATAAACCGACGATAATATCCTGCCAATCCAAGAAAACTTCTCACATCAGATGCATTCTTAGGTCTAACCCAATCTTGGATTGCTGCCACCTTAGCGGGATCAACCGCTATTCCATTCCCAGAGATAACATGGCCTAAGAACCTCACTTCACTCTTCCAGAATTGACACTTCGAAAACTTAGCCTTCAGTTGATGTTTCCGCAAGATTTCCAAAACAATACGCAAGTGTGTCTTGTGCTCTTCTTCAGTTCTGGAATAAATCAGAATATCATCCACGAACACAAGTACAAACTTGTTCAACTGATCTCTGAACACTCTATTCATAAGATCCACAAAATATGCTGGCGCGTTAGTCAACCCAAACGGCATTACCAGCCACTCAAAGAAACCGGATGGTGTTCGAAAAGCAGTCTTCGGCACACTATCCTTAGCCACTCTCAACTGGTGAAATCCCATTGCCAAATCCATCTGAGAAAACACCTTAGCTTCGTGAAGCTGATCAAACAAGTCATCTATCCTCGGCAATGGATACTTGTTCTTCTTAGTCACTTCATTCAGCTCACGATAATCCACACACAATCTCAACGACCCATCTGCCTTGGTTGCAAACACAACTGGTGCACCCCACTCGGACACACTATGCCGAATGAATCTTTTCTGTAAAAGGTCATCCACCTGCAGCCTCAACTCCTGCTGTTCCCTAGGCGCCATCCGCCTAAGAGGCATCACAACAGGCCTGGCTCCTTCAACTAGATCTATACGAAACTCGATCTCTCTATGCGGCGGTAACCCTTTGACCTCGTCAAAGACATCCTCAAATCCATTTGCGATTGGCACCGATGACAGTTCATCCCGTGGAACAACTAGCGAATACACGAAGCTCATGAAGACGCCTTCTTCATGCTTACATTGTATCACAATCTTTCGTCCCTCCACATTCTCAACTGTCACCTCCAACCTTTCGCAATCAACCTTTGCCGCATACTTCCTAAGCCAATCCATACCCAAAATAATTCCGAACCCCGCAAAGTTCAGAACAAAACAATCACAAACAAAAGAGCAACCATGACTCGACACAATCAGACCACGGCATAACATACACAAACAAGATGAACCCCCAACTGGATTAGTCACAACCAATGGCCTATCAACAATATCCGGTTCTAAACCCAACCGGCCTACAAGTTCATTACAAACAAACGAATGCGACGCCCCAGTATCAAATAACACTCTAACTGAAACACCACAAATGGAGAGAGTACCCTGAACCACCACACTCTTTCCCTTCTCTTCAGCGGTAGGAGCTTTCGAAGATGATGGAACAGCTCCCAAAGCATAAGCTTGCACAATCTGCTTGTCCCTCCTCGGTTCTGGACAATTCTTCCTGATATGCCCCGGCTTGTCACAGTTGTGACACTTCATCGGTACTTTCTGATTCTTGCAATCCCTAGAGAAATGGCCCTTCTGCTGACAATTGTAGCAAGTCACCTCGCCTTTCGGCTTCTTCTGGCCATCCTTACCCTTTTGCTGCTGCTGCTTCCTCTTCTTGTTTCCACCCTGCTGGGGTTTAGACTCTTCCCTGGTTATAGCAACAACAGATCCTTCCTTAGGAAACGGATTCTCGTGCCTGAGAGCCTTCTCCACAAGTTTCTCAAATGGATCGTCCAAATGATCCACCAACTGCCTCCCAAGATAACTGTCCAAGCCTGTCACAAACTTCTCGTTCTTCTGATACGAAGATTTAATATACGACCGGGCATACTTAGACAAAGCCTCAAACTCAGAAACATACTCAAGAACTGGTCTTCCACCTTGCTTGAGCTCCACAAACTTCTTGAACAGAACAGACTTCTGAGCTGTAGAAATGAATTTAGCTTCAAATCTGGCTTGGAATTGCACCCAAGTGATCTCTTCCTCCGGAGTATCAATAGTGATAGAGTTCCACCAATCAGAAGCCCTCCCTTGAAGCTGTCTTGATGCTAACTTCCTCTTAGTCGCATCCTCAATTCCCAAATCACCAAAGATCCTTCTACAAGCATCTATCCACTTCTGGAATTCAATGGTTGATTCTATTCCAAAGAAAACCTTCCCTCCAAGAGTAGTAAAGTCCTTACACAACTTGGCAAAATCCACCGGCTTTGGAGTTTGAACTTGAACTCCAACATCCACCGATGGCCCCGGAGCTGGCATCCTTCTCATGATCGAAGTCATCATTGCTTCGAACATAGCAGCGTAATCAGCAGCCCCTTTAGTAGCACGGCTTTCCCTAGCAGCTGGTCTCCCTCTTCGACTCATTCTCAATATCTATAAAAAGGAATGATTAGCACACATAGAGAAACAACTGCATAAAGGACTTAAACTCTACTAAGCTTACTATATTATATATAGTAATCATCCTTCAAAATACAATTACGTCTCTCATACGTAGTTACTTCAGCGAGCGTTGGGTAAAATCGATTAACCCAAAGCTCTAATACCAAATGTGACGACCGCACATGACCCCTGCACCGAATCTAGAGATAGTGCGCTGTAAAGTGTGCCAGGCGACCATGGACGATTGCCAGGGTAAATTAAAAACAACAGAATATATCGTATTACTCACAGCGCATGGACAAAATACAATAGAATATATATATATAGTGAAGCTTCATAGAATAGAATCTCATCAATAAAACTTCATAATAGTTGAATACAATCATCTGAACAGTCAATACATCAAGCCTCACTACATAACACTCAGAGAATATACAAGCAGCGGAACATCCAGTACATATAGTAAGAAATAATATGCAAGCCTCCAGCTCGTCTTCGTCATCAGCATCGTGGAAAGCAAGAATAGCACCTGTCACCTGCTACCTAGTCTGCCCGTCCCAAAATGGACGAACAGCCCAAGGCAATAAGAGTTAAAACATAAAGCCTTGAGTCAGACAACAGTCTTAGTGAGCAGTAAATTAACTAACAACATACCAAAAGAGCATAAAGGAAAAGGAATAGGAATACAACCCTCCCACTCCACCTCTTTCTACAGTGATAGCCCCCAGACACACACTAAGTAGAAGCAAACATAGCAAAGCACACAATTTAAGGTAAAGCAATTATCACTCGAGTCAAGGGCGATGTTTTCCAAGTACAAACCCCCAAGGCCTAAACCAAGATCAGATAAGCACCCAGAAAATACCGCTCTTGAGACCGAATGACGATACAACCAAACATCCATGACTCTGGCTATCACTGTTATCATTGCTTCGATATCATCGTTAATTGAATGACCGGCACATTCTTTCAGCCGTCCATCAAGGGCTAATGGAAACCCCGGTTCTAGACATAACTCTGCGCGTCATCGTGACCCGTGCCTAGGACTATCGAATCTGCCCAGAGTACTTGACTATCAATCATTAGCCTTCGGGGACTATCGAATCTGCCCAACGTACTCTTGCTTTGAGCATGCTAGAACCTTCAACAACGATGAGATCTCAGCCTTCTAGTCATCCTCCTCGACGACTATTTTCATACTAGCTCAAGCGCCTCTCGAGCCAACCATTATCCTCAACTCGAACCATATCACCGAGTTATCAACATGCTTGGAATGATCCCGTCTGGATTAGACCAAGACTATCTCATATCATGCCTCGCTTCATCACATCCTCGCAAAGCTTCATCTCAACATCATCATCATCATCAAATCTATGCATAAGAGCTTCATCATCCGCTACATATGCCACTAGCAGCTTCTCCAATTCAAGAGCCTTTCCCTTAGCTTTTGAATCATCTTCGACCAACTTGTCTAAATCAAATCATCAATCATCTAATTCATAGCAATCAATCAAGTCAAACATTAATCCAAGTAATCAAGCATTCAAATATGGTCTAAATAGACAATTATAACAATAATGGCAATTTCGTAATTAAAGAGTCGAAAGTCTAACAAGCATGAAAACATGAGCAATGTCTCTATAATCTTGATGAATGAACTTGCATAGGTTAACACTTAGTAAAATGATTGTCAAATCATCATAAACAATGGATCTATATGGATCTATACTTAAGTTTACAAAGATGCATGAAAATCACTACTTTAACATCAAATCAAGCCAACGATCCGATATACTCCTTTGGATCCGTGTGAGAGATAATCACCACTCACCAAATCACCTAAACAATCCCAAATCAACACGCTTCAGATCTGGACAGCGAAGGATCTAACTCGATCTATCACGAATCCGCTTCAAACGATGAAATCTCTCTTCGAAGAATGTAGATAAGCCCTTGAATCTTCAACTTGATCTTCGATTTGGATAGAAGGAATCACTAGGATTGGAGTGGAGGAAAGAAGTGAAGAAGTGTAGAAGTCGAGCTCTCAAAATGGCAGCACTTCGTCGCTTCGAAATCCGGATCCCCAAAAAATGAAGAAAAACTCCCATATTTATAGGCTGATTCTTAAGTCGTCCGCCCTTCCTAAGTCGTTGCCGACCTAACTCTTCCGACCTACGACCTAACAGTCCTTCGACCTAAAACAATACACGCGACTTAACGAACCAGGACTCAACGAGATACGACTTAACATCCTAACTCCTAGGCCGCTCGCGACTTAACACATAGCATATGCGCGCGACCTATCAGAAACCATACGACTTACGACCTAGCACTGACCGCTTCCTTGCGACCTAACAACCCACGCGACCTAACTAGGTTACGACCTAACACTTAAGTCGTTTGGATGACCTAACCATCTTAGGTTGCTTACGACCTAACTATCATAGCACCCCATAGGTCGCTTACGACCTAACTACTACTCCTAGGTCGTTAACTCGCAAAGCCTCCTATGCCGCTAACTCTTAGGTCGCCGCTATCTCTTAGGTCGTCTACGACCTAAACCCTTACCTCGTCCAGTCTACTAGGTCGCCAACTTCTATAAGTCATCCATTCCTTAGGTCGCCCACTACCTCAAGTCGCTCATTCGACTTATCCTATCCCACGACCTAAGCCACTCCACGACTTACTTCCTACACGACCTAAGCTATCATACGACCTAACTCTTAAGTCGCTCCACTGCTACCCAGCTTCCTTAGGTCGCTACAAACGCTGCGACCTAACTCCTTAGGTCGTCTATGACCTAAGACTTAGTCAAATTCTCGCCTGGACTTCGTGATGACTTACCTTCTACTCGATTCAAGCTACAACACTATCGTCCAAATAACACCGGTTTCAATCATTCGATCCGTAAAAATACGGGTCGTTACAGGGCCTATGAAGTTTAAATTTCATTTAGAACTTTTCTAAATTTGTTTTAAATAAAATCATGTATTCTATTTAAATTAGTTAAAGGTTAGTTTAAATAAATTTAATTTTAAATATATAGTATATTAAATAGACCTAACATTTATTTATAAGAGTTAATGTATAAGGAATGAACCCTTTCATTTCTTTCTCACAAACAAGAATTAATTGAGAGCATTAATTGCACTAAATGGAAAGAGAAAACTTTCATTTTCTCTCTTTAATTTGAATTGATTGATTCATAAATGTCATTAATTGATAATTTATTCATGACATGAAATATTACTATGTCCATATGTATTCTAACATAACAAATTGTAGTTTACAAATTTTGTTCAAAGATTTTATTAAATTTATAAGTTTTAGCTCGTTTAATTTTTGTTTCATTTATATAAGTATACATATATGTATGTATCGTATATATATATGTGTGTGCATGTGTAACATAGCAATCCGTGTAGGGAATAACATGTCCGTATATAGATGCTGAGATTTACATCGCAACAGACACGTTAGCTCATTTTGTATGTATTATAGATGTTAAATATATGCATGAACATATAGTTATAAGTTTTAAATGATCATTTGTTTGTATATATATACATATATGTGTGTGTATAAATATTTTATTGAATTAAATAGTTTCTGCCATAATAAATTAATCTAAAATAATTATACGATATATAAGTTTTATAATTTTAAAAAATCTGGAAACACATTTTGGGCTTGGATAAAATTACTGGAATTTTCTCAATTAAAATAATATTTATTATTAAATAATTTATAACAGCCCAAAATAAAATTAATTCTTAAAAATACGAAATCAAGTTGAAAAATTCTAAAACATTTTATGAAGGTACACGAGATATATTTTGGTCTTAGGAAAATTTTTGAGAATTTTCTCAATTGAAATTTTATTTTTAATTAAATAATTGATTGCAAGCCGAAAATAAACTAATTTCTAAAATAACAACTTAAGTTTAAAAAAACAGAAAAAATTCTGAAGATACCCGATATCCATTTTAGGCTTATGAAAAATTTCCTGAACTTTTTACGTTGCGCTCGTAACGATAAAGGATTCGCGATGGAACTGGTTTGGACGAATTCTGAGACTGTTGAAATTTGGGCTAAAATCGGATGTCGTTCGGTTTTAGTTCCAAACCGGAACGCCTCGGCGACAATAGGAAATTTTGGTGAGTTAATATTACCTTTATGGATAACTAGTATGATATATAGTTGATAAAAATTGTTGAATGATTGTTTGGATGAATTACTACATTTATTAGTTGGTTTGGATATATTCTCGCCTATTAGAGCGGATGAGACCCTATTACGTTTTCGTGTAAGAGCGGATGACCTTTTGTATACGAATCCCGCCTCGAAGCGGTTGATTTATATTTTTTTGATTATATAACGTTTGTGATGCAGGGGAAACAGGTTGAAGGGATCCAATAAGATTCATCGCTATTACTGAATTGTTTCAATAATATTTCTTTTATATGGATTATTGAAAAATGAACCTGATTATGGAAATTATGGTTATAACATCGTTACATGCTTGAAAATAAAACCCATTAGTGATAGAAAATCAACATCGATATTGGTTAACTGTTGGGTGGCTACTGGCCTCAAATTAGTATTTTAAAAATACTATAAATTGCCATTTAAGTTGGAATTGTTTTTGAGACAAGAAACAATTTGTAAATCCAAAATTGGGTTTCAAAAATATTTTGTTTTAAGGATTATTTATTTAATTATATTAATATTGTTTTAAAGTTAATTAATTATAGTAATATTATTTTAAGGTTATCTAATTATATTGTTTTAAAGATAATTAATTGTAGTAATATTATTTTAAGGTTATTTAATTATATTAATATTGTTTTAAAATTAATTAATTATAGTAATATTATTTTAAGGTTATTTAATTATATTAGAATTGTTTTAAATTTATTTGTTTATAGTTAATATTATTTTAAAGGATTTATAAAAATGTTAATTATTTTAAGAATAATTATGGTTTGAAATTAATAATAAGGATTATTAATAAGGTTTTGAAAATGAATTATTATTATTTAAAGATTAATTATTATTGTTTACTTAACAATATTTTGAAATTACGATTATTATTAAGATGTTTAAAGTTATTAATTTTCATTTATTTATAATGTTTATTGTTGATAATTTTTATTATATAATGGTGTTTTGAAGTAAAAGATTTTTAATTGTTTATAAATGTTTCAAAGACCGATGAATACAGTTGAAAGACTTGGATTTTATAAAAGAGCTTATAAAATGGTTTGGAGACGTAAGGAAGATTATTTACAAGGTGAAAACTTTTACAATGAGTTTTAGAAGTGTATAAAGAGGATGTACAAGTGATTGAAATGTATAAAAGAAGTTTTATAAATTCTTTGAGAAGTTTTATACAATGTTTCATAAATGATTTAGAGAATTATAAGGAGTTTATGAATGATTTTTAAATCGAATAAAAATGGAATCTTTCTCAGTGTGCAAATATACTTATACCGTTGAGATAGGTATATGGATATTTTCTAAGTATTGAAAATATAGGAATTGGTGATATATTTTTGTAAAATAATTCTTATACAAGTAATTTAGAAAGTGGTTTTTATTTATGAAAGATTTATAAAAGGAGGCTAGTGATTGCTTTTGTGCTTAACCAATGTTGGTTTCCCTATGGAATAAATCCTTGATTGAATGTTGTTGTTCGATAGTTAAATAACCGACTATCGAATTTGGACCCAAACGTAACATTGGAAATATCTAGGAGAAACACGTGAGTTATTTGGCACAATCATCTCCGCTGATGCCATACCATGCATATAAATCTTATTTCGTTCTCCTAGGACAATGATAAGGAAATCCATCCACTAACGGTTAGGAGGTGATCTCCGATCTTATCTTTTGTTGTTTATTTCCTAAACAACCGGCGTGGAGTTTACCGGGAATTATCGAATGTTGTTTCGAAGAGACCGGAATTGGGTATGATATTCGAAAACTACTTCAATCCAACGAATGTGTTTCGAAGTGAAGACATCTTAAAGATGATGGAATTTTGGAGATGGAGCTCTCAAGTGTTTCGTTCAGTCCTAGAACGAACTCGTATGGAAGAATTCTGATATTGCATTGTTGCTTGGAGGGCAGTGTTGACATTCCAAGTAGGAAGTGCTATAGAAAGGTAAAATGTAGCCTCAGACCTCATCAACCGGGAAAAGACAAAAATCGGGCATGCAGCAGGGCCAAGCGAGTAGCTCCCAAGTAGGGTATGGTCATTCCAAATCTAAATCGGTTACTATCTATTCTTGTATACTTCGGGGCTCAAGTGGGGTGATCATATTTGGTACTACTAGTCAAGTGGTAGACCAGTCCTTTGTGGTAGGGATACAAGATGTTCTTATCAGACATAGATGAATTTTATTATAATGCTCGGGTTAGACCGAGCATATTACAGATTGGTTTGGATGCTTTGGAGCTTCAGAAGACGAGTTGGAGGCCCAGAGACGTATTCACGTAAATGATAATTTTCCAATGTATTCATTGTTGTGTTTATCAGCAATTGAAAGGACAGGTTGTTATAACTGTCTAGGCTGAAATAGGTTAGTATACTCTAATTGATGTATGTATATACATATATTACAATTTTGCTTTTGTGTAAAGATTTTTGGTATATTATATATTATTCATTCCGCTGTGAGATTCTGTGTTGTTTAGTTTTCTACTTATCTTCTTCCTTCTTTCTTTTTGCCTAACAATCGGGTTTTCTGGCATTCGATTGCTCGACATGTGATACAGTGGATGTATTAGTGTCAATTTTCGAGGGTCGAAAAATCCTGATCATTACAAACTCTCAACTTGTTATCCTTCGACCAAGAAGGAAGCCCGGTAGATTGGAGTATTATAGACACTCCACACTATTTGAATCAACATTCTTAATCCAAACAATAATTAAGCCTACTAAGTCTATTCAGTCGGGTTCGTGCTAAATGCATGCCTAATCAGTTCCCATATCCAGTCAAGGAACAAAAATGGCCAAATTTGATAGTCGGTTATTTAACTATCAAAGCAACAAACAATATCTAGAACATAACAGTCACTAGGCCTATTTAATTAATCTTTTATTAATTAAACCAATTTCCAAATATTTACTTTAATTATCTTTAAAAAGATAAATCCTTAAATCCATTTCAATCTTTCGATATTGAAAAACATTTCCATATATTTAACTCACCGGTATAAGTATATTCACAAATCATTTCATTTTCAACACTTAGAAAATATATACATATACTTATATATATATATATATATATTAATAATATAAGTATATTTAATAACACTACCATTTGGAGACACGCCAAATAGATTTCTTTAACCATACTACTCCATAGTTCGTACGCCTCTTGACGAGTGTTAAGTATAGGAAGCAATGCTCCTACACCACTAAGCCTTTAGTACGATCATAAGAACCAATTTGTGTATTCCACAATGGAAGGTCAAAATATCATTTATTGGGTCAAAATGAATGTTGCATAAAATATCGTTATGACAATCCAAAAACATTAGTATAGGGATTCGATTATATATATATAAATTCCATATACTATATAAAACATTTCCTTTCAAAAATCATTTACTATAACAACAATGTTATATAGTCCATGCCTTCCATACTTCCCCGATAACGTCTATTACGACAATAAATATTGAAATCTATGTTTTCATTTCTCAACACATTTCAAATCATTTTTCAAACTATAACATTTCTTTAGGAATTATTACTTCAAAACATTACTTTCGAAAGATAGATTACTTTTAAAACCATAAATCTCCATATTTAAGTTTCAATATAAATCATCTCTATATTTATAAACTATGTTTACAAATCTCCTCTCTATTTTTATAAAACTTCTATTTCCTAAAATCTCTTTATTTATAAAATTCTATTTATAAATCATTCATTTATAAAAACTCGATTTACTATCAAAATCCACTTATAAATCCATTTCTTTATAAATCTAGTTTATTTATAAAGTCTACTTATAAATCCATTTAACAAATCAGTTTCAATTCCATTTACAAAATATTTATAAATTCTAATTATGAGTCTATTTCTTTATTTATAAAATATCACTTTTATAAATCTTTCATATAAACTTATTCCAAAATCTTTATTCAATGTATTTCATAAAACTATACTTTCATAACATCAAAAATCATACTTTTATTTGTTTAAAAATAACTTCATTACTTTTAATAATTTTAAATTATTAAAACATATATACTTCCAAAATCACTTTGAAAATCATTTCAATTCAAAATCACTATTTTATAGTATTTCAAAATACTAAAAGTATGGTCCAGTACTATCATAGCACTAAATAACCAAAACAAATCCATGTCATCAGATATGACATCCAACACATCATATATCAAAATATATGAAAAGTAAATCAACAATGCAAGGAATCCTGTTGGATCCCTCCAACCTGTCCCTCTACATCAAAGACAGTTATATAATCAAATAATATAAAAATCAACCGCTTCGAGGCGGAATTCGTATACAAAAGGTCATCCACTACATGGGAACACAATAGGGTTTCATCCGCTCCAATAGGCAAGAATATATTCAAACCAACTAATATATATAGTATATCATCCAAACAAGCAACAAACAACATAAATAAAATTATTCCCACTTATATTTAAATATAAACAGGCCAAAGAGGTGAGTTAACTCACAAAAATTCCTAAAATTACTAAAGCACTCTGGTTTGAATTAGAATTGAATATTCGTTCAATTTAGCCTAAAATTCCTATTAGCTTTGAATTTGTCCAATCCAACTCCATAGAGTAGTACTCACTGATACGAACGCAACACAACTCGCCGTGCTCGATTTGGACCTCGTCTGAACAAGTTAGGAATTTATGAATATTTGCAATAATTTAACTTAACTTAACTTAATTAATTAAAAATTAAACTTTAACCTATCTCCATCTTTCCCTCTCATGCACGCTTCCTGGCCGCTTGACTTTTCCCTTTTTTCGATCGATGTTTGATCGCACTCAATCGACTAACACCGACCACCATGTGCGCCGCCACCTGCGCCGCCCCCAACTCCACGCCTGCACGATCACGACCCAAAAATCTCACTGTTGCTGTAGGTGAATGGGCACGATAGCCATCGCCTCGGTCAATGATTCACCGATCCCACAAATGAACATGCTCGTATCGTCATTGTAATAACCCCACCGCTATGCCCAGTTTAGTAAAGAACATTACAAGTAACGTCGTCTGCTAATCCAAAGAATACGGCTTGTTAAGGGCGATCGAATGTGAATATATCTATATACTAACACTGACACATCATTTATACCTTTTTCTTAACATCTGAATTGAAATTTGACATGTACAATATTGATATGAAGTAATAAACACACTGGTTTAATAGCATTCAGAACAGAATAAAATATGAAACAAATATCAGGGATACACAGATGATGGTGGAATAATAATTTTCATAACGTATAAAAATTTGAGTATACAAAATAGAATACTAGACTCAAATAATATATAGGTGAAAATTCTATAATCTCAACTATACAAAGTCCAAATGGCTAAATGAGATAAACTAGAAGTCCAAATAGTATATCTCCCCAACTAGCCTAATCATCCAAAGGTCTACCTATAACTTGAAAAGTCTCGATCTGATCCAGCAAAATAACACTCGAGTCAAACTATCTCTAAATATAAAAAAGGATGAGATACTGATAACAAGAATAAGAATATATGACTTAACCATATAAAAATAAGTCATATCAATTAAGTACGCTCAAACAATATACATATACATACATCTATATATATGTGCATGTTAACAAAATTTATGACTTAATCATAAGTCATATCGAATAAACATGCCCAAGCACTATATATATATGCCAAATTCAATTTAACAATGATAAGGCATATTAAATTAATATATACAGGAATCAAAATATGACTTAACGATCCAAATAAGTCATAACAAAAATATGCCCAAACAAATAATCATTGAAATAAGGCATATAAGACAAATCACCATTTCACAAATTCATATCAAGTCTCCAATGGACCATCCTCTAAAATATGGTGATAATCAATTCAAAATTCTTCAAATCCAAAATAAAAGGATACTAAATATCCGTGCTAAAATCTCTGAAGAAATAATAATCAATAATGAAATAATAATGATAGTCATCTATCAGTTTAATACAGTGACACGAAATCTTTCGAAAGAGACCCGCTACACAGGAAGGAAGCCTTCCGAAAGTGACTGCAGATTAAGGACACCTATGACGACCCGCAAATCCATACCCTTTGAATCGACAATAATCCACACATGTTCGACCTTAAAAGCACAGACTGACGAAAAGTCAAGAGAAAGAAAAGAAGAGAGAAGAAGAGAAGAGAAGAAAGAGAGAAGATAGAACAAAACAGAACAATACAGAATCTCAAATCGCAGCGGAAAACAAATAATATCATATCAATGATCTTTACAAAACAGAAACTGTATGTATATATACATTAATCAGAGTTCAACAATCAATCAATAGTTATCAGCCTAGACAGTTATAATAACCCGTCCTCACAATTGTCGACAATATACAACAACTAAGCAAAGCAACGGATAATCAAAACAGATACGTGTATACGAAATGAAGATCTCCAACTCTCTTGCTGAAGCTCCAAAAGCACCAATATGAACCTGTAAATATACTCGGTCTGACCCGAGCATTGAAAGGGAAGATCGCCCGGATATGTCTGGTAAACCAGTGTGAGAAACACACTCAACTGAATTTATTAAACTACCAAACTTTTCCTTAGTTTTCAAAACAAGAGTATCTCGTAAGACAAGTCCACACATAAACACGGACATGTTTTTACCTTACGATAACTAAAACATCTCATATCAAATCCTCTTATATTATAGTAGTGTCTACTATATACAAATAATATTAATCATAGCCGAAATTGTTACATTGATTAAATTCTAGCATATAGCCCAATTGGGTAATACAATCAAAATGGCAGGTACGTAGTGAAGTTTGGATTTCCATACAAATGACCAGGTGAAGGGACTACCTTCCGAAGGATACACCTCTAAAGGGATGTACCGAGGACCACACATGGATCCTCTACCAACACAAGACCGACCCACCTCTATAACTAGATGGTACCGAATATATCATCCTCCAGTCATTACCGACCTTTACCGAGGGCCCTCTAGCATACAAACCACAATAATCAGATACACGACGTCATAGCGTGTAAAGATATATCTAGAAGAGGATGATCATACCCTATTTGGGAGCGACCCACTTAGCCTTGCCGCATCTAACCCTGTTTTGGTCATTTCCGGTTGATGAGGCCTGAGGTAACGATTACCTTTCACAATCACATATCACATCACTTTGAATGCCACACGACCATTTCCATTGACTACTAATTGCCTTCCACAAAAATACAACCCTTAAGCTCATATGTCTTAAGGAGGGCGTTAAGCTAAGAGAAGTTGCCTTCTCCGCCACCAACTGATGTACGTTTGTAAAAACCAATGTACGTAATCATTAGAAATGCAATGTCAGACAAACATCCATACAAGTTGTCCAGGAACATGACAAACTGAAGGTACTCTCCTACCACATCCTGTCGGGAAATCCCTAGGATTAGTAGCGAATAGTCCTTGCATTGGATATTTCATAATGAAGAGACCACTGCTACTGGATGTATATTGGGATTTTAACCCCAAACAATCAACAAGCAGTCCTCCACTATGAAAATCCGTAATATCAATATCATCATAAGCAACCTGCACAATCGTCGCATATACGTTGGTCTGAAGTGGTTTTCAAATAAATCTGATCCCGGTCTCTTCGCACCAACAGCACAAAAGCGTTTCTCCACCTCACATAGAAACTAAGTCTCATAGACTTATCATGTCTCCAACTTTCAACTTGTTATCCTTCGGGCCAAGAAGGAAGCTCGATAGATTGGAGTAATACTCCGCACTATAGAATCAACATCCTCAACACAAATGATAATCAAGCCTACACAGAAGGCAACGTACTAAGTGTACGACTAAATAGTTCCCACATCAAGTCAAGGAACTAAAATGGTCAAATTTGATAGTCGGTTATTTAACTATCAAAGCAAACAAACAAATATTTAGAACCATATACAATCACTAGGCCCTTTTAATTAATCTTTTATTAATTAATTCACTTGCCAAATAGTCACTCAAATTATCTTTAAAAAGATATATTCTCAAAACCATTCAATGTTCTATATTGGAAAACATTTCCAAATACTTATTTAATAATAAGTAATTCACAATTCAATTTATTTTCAACATTTGGAAAATATTCCATATACTTAAATCACGATTAAGTATATATTTTATTTCATAAGGAAAACATTCTCTTTAAACACATTTATTTGGGTCCAAACGAATGTTGCGTAAAACATCGTTACGACAACCCAAAATCACTAGTATAGGGATTCGAAAATAAGATAGATATATAAATCCCATAACTATACAAAAACATTTCCTTTCGAAAATCATTTACTATAACAACAGTGTTATAGTCCATCATTTCCTTAATTCTCGAAAACGTCTATTTCAACAATGAATGTTGAAATCTATGGTTTCGATAGTCAACACATTTTAAAACATCTTTAAATTATTTAACTTCATTTAAATATCACTTCCCAAAAAATATCCATTTTATTCAATATATTATTCACTGTCCAAAATCGTAAATATACTTCGTTTACCAAGTTCAATGTTTCAACACATTTATTTAAAGGATTATCCACTGTCCAAAATCGTGGATATAATTCATTTACCAAATTCAATGTTATTTCAACATTTAAATTTAAAGGATAATTCACTGTCCAAAATCATGAATATATCTCCTTTAATAAACTTCTATATTTAACTTATAAAATTCAATTGATTTCGGAATTATAAAACAATGTTTATAAATTCACATTTCTATTTTATAAAAACTTCAACTTATAAAATTCCTTTATTAACCAATTCCATTTATAACTCAATTATATACCAAAAAATCCAAATTATAAGTTAATTACATATAAATCTCTTATTTACAAATTCATTCTTTTATAACTTCATCACTTCATAAGTCTTATCTACTTATAAGATTCAATTATACTTCATTTTAACACTTATAAAACTTCTTTACCATTTAATCACTTTGGATTTATAAAAATTCAATTTTATAAATCTATTACATAAACCATTATAATTATTCAAAAATCTCCATTTAAACCATTTACAAAATAGTTAGCTTCACATTTCAAAAGTCGCATTTCAATTATATTTGCCAAAACATCATAATTTTTATAACATAAAAATTATAACATTTATTTATTTAAAATAAATTCCATTTACTTAACACTTCAAAATTCAACAAAACATATATTTTCAAAATCACTTTTAAAAAATCCTTTTAAATTTGGAAACCATCACTTTAACATTTTTAAATTCCAAAATATAGGCCTAATGCTGCAATAGCACTAAATACATCAATCACGGCATCCAAAACATCATATATCATATGAATACATCATATATCACAATATCTGTAAATAAATCAATACTGGTAAGGAATCCAGTTGGATCCCTCCAACCTGTAACCTGCAACAAATATACATATTAGAATATGTGTACAATGTCTACTTCGAGGCAGACGCGCGTACAAAGGGTCATCCGCTCATACACGGGAACATATAGGGTCATCTGCTCTGATAGGCAGGTATATATTCGAATACCAAACAATATATCATATATCATCCAAACAATCACCAATCATCATAAATAATATTTATTCTCACTTATATAAAAATATCAGTAAGTCGGAAAGAGTGAGTTGTACTCACATTGATTCCAATAGCAGTTGTAGTGTTTTATTCTAAATAAAATTAAACGAGCGTTTAATTTTACCCAAAATTTACACTAGCTCCAATCAACTCCAAAACAACTCTAAAATGTAGTGCTTGTCAATACGGACCCAACACAATTTGTTTCGTCAAAAACGGACCTCGTATGAAGAAGTTATGGCGTTTTAAAGTTTGTACGAATTTAAATATATATAATTTACAGATTTATTTTATTTTCAAAACCTAGAATCAATCGAGGCCATTCAATTTCTTTCATCATCATCTGGCCGTGCGTTTCTATTTCTTCCTCAGGTCAAAAAAATGCACGAACAACCCATAGAGCCGCCACTTCTCATCAAATTATACTTCCTCCTCGACCACTTTGATGACGATTAGGAGCCACCATCGAGTAGCCCATCACGCGAGCCACCATCGGCCAAGGACCGGTCGAACTCGACTGCTAATTTTCCTCGATAAACGTGAATGACTGCCGTGCCTTTGAATGCCTACTGTCGTTGATTCGCTCGACTTTATTCGATCATCTCTGTATGGATTTCAAGATCTTGATACAATCTACAAATCTCGTGTTGGAAGTTTCTCGAGTAGATTTACGGAATGGAAGATAATAAAGGAAGAAGGATCGTGCTTTTCTGGCTATCGGTTTCTCTTTTGGCGGCTAACCCTAGTTGCTTAGGGTTTTAGTGAAAAATGCAAGTTATGACGTCCTTTTATAGAAAATTTATCGACACTATTCATCCGAAAAATTTTCGAACTCGAAACAAAACGTGCCACCTGGCGTTTATAAGGTATTACCCCTATTCCGAATGCAATGGAATATATATCGAGAGCCAATTAGATCGTATTTGGAAGATAGGTTTCCGAATCGACTATTTAAATTTAAAATTCACTTAAACCGATTTCTACGCGTTTTAGCTTGCCTCGGACAAACCGTAAATCCGATTGACATGAAATTTGAAATCTTACAATAATATAACATTACGGATCCAATGAAACTGGTTTCGTCGAAATCCGAGATTGTTTGAAAAATGACCATTTTCACTCGTTAATTAAATATTAAAATATTCAATTTCTACAATTTGACTTTTAATTCAATTTTAAAAGTTTCTAACATCATTCTAATTCAAATATAATTTACTACAACTTTATAAATCATTTTTATTCACCTTCAATTCAAATTTCAATTATTTCTACAATTTCAAATATTAAATTAACAATTTAATTATCCAATTAAATCTATATATTCGAAATATAATTTATCTAGCTTATTAAATTAACTTGTGAATATTTAAAATTAATTAAATATCTGAATTTCAATTGAAATAGAAATTTTGGGTCGTTACAACACCGCTCAAAGAAAAGAGCAACCGTGTACCTAATATGTCCTATGCAAATTTACCTTCCGAAAGAGGTAAATATTGTCTAACTGTATAAAACAAAATAAACTGATAGGTTGTAGTATCTATAGACTATGATGCATGTAAAAATCTGCCTTCCAAAAGAGATAGCCGTATTTACACCATAACAGATATTCCAAAAGAGATCTGCCTACCCAAACCTAAAAATTTATTGATTCTCAGACCGATGAAAAATGAGTTATCTTTTCTCGGGGATCTATCGGTATAAAATTCGAACATCCTAAGATAATACAACTCTAAAGTGTTAATTACTGTCACTCAAGTAATTACAAGAATTTAGCTAACTGTCCAATAGTACAAATTAAATTCAAGTATTTACTAAAGCTAGTAATTTCCACTAATACTCTATTTAACAAATTATAGTAATAAACGAAGGAATTGTACAAAATGTCCCATACCACTCCGACAGTTCAATCGTTTATTAAAATTCTTTGTCGCATAGAAAAGCACGAAATTCCATAAAAACACATGTGAAAATATTAATTGCTCAAAAGCAATTGTACCAAAAGTTGTCAAAGAAATACGAAATGGTGTATAATTAGCCAAAGGCTAACAAAATAAAAGCCAAATAAGGTTTATAGTTTGGAAGTAAATAATTAAACTTTACCATACAAGAATTAGTTTCTAAATTACTTTATATATATTTACTTTCAAACTTCTTAATTTAAATCCATAACTCATTTATTAATCAACTATAATTGCAAGATTGAAATGAGCAGAGCATCATCTAAAAACAAGCATGAAAGTGATTTAATTAACCAAGTTATAATATATAACAAATCATACTTTAGAGTTTTAAAAATATGCAGTTTCGATTCTTTACATATCAAAATTTGGAACACACAATTCATGAAAGTTGTAGCATAGAGTCTAAGCTTTCTAGAACTTCAAGAATTATCAATTTTCGATAAGAAACGAATAAGTTATGGCGAAACAATTTCTGTGTTATAAAGTTACAATTAAAACACAGGAGAGAGAGGTTATCTCTTCTTCAAACCAAAATTACTTCTAGTAAATGCATATTAATAAAAAGTGATGAACATTAAAGTTGTTCCTTAAAAAATACCTTTCAATTGAAAAAAAGCTCACTCAATTTTGATTTACCAATCAAAAGTTATGGTGATTCAAATATCAGGTTTCAACTAAGAAATTTTGTAGAGTAGGGCTGTGCATGTCAGTTTCAAACTCATTTTCCACCCCATAAACAGCAGAATTTCGAAAAATGATTAAAAGAGAACATGTAGATAATTGAATGTAATTTATTCCACAAAAAAACCGAGCTAATTTGGATAAACTAACACTAAGATATGACCATTTCAATTTCAGGTATAAGCTCAGGAAATTCGTTTAAAGACAGAACTATGATTCTGTGTTCAAACCCGTTCAGGTCATTTAACTTGCAAAATATCAAAAAGTGATCAAAAGGATAATTGTTTGTCATTGAATCTATATTCTAACTTGTAACGATCGGGCATTTTCGACTCCCGAAAATCGACACTAATACGTTCACTGTATAGAGTGCCGAGCAATCGAGTGCCGGAAATACCAGGTTGTTAAGGTTTAAGTAGAAAAGAGATAGAAGTAGAAACAGAAAACAACACAGAATCTCACAATCGCAGCGGAACAAAATATAATATACAATAATAGCTTTTTATACAAAGGAAAAATGTAACTGTTAATATACATACGAGTTTTCAGAGTACAATCATTAACAAATAAGTCTGGACAGTTATAATAACTTGTCCATAAATGCTGAATATACAGCCTACAATACACAGCGGAATATAATCAAATACGTGCAATCCGTCTTTGTCATCCAGCTCATCTCCTCAGCTCTAGAAGCGTCCTAACCTGTAAACTGTAATACTCGGTTTGACCCAAGCATTACAATAAAGTAACACCAGAGTCAGGCTGGAAACCCGCGTGAGTAAAGCATTCTTATTTTGAAATACTTGAGTTATCAAAATCCTTCAAAAACCAAGGTAACTCATACAAACACGACGAGTTTTTATCTTAATATAACCAAAACACTTTTACAGAAAATCCGGTGGTATTATAATGATGTCTAGAATTTTATACTTTTTAAATAGCCAATTTTGTTATATTAATTAAAATCCATCATATTGGACCTTATAACCAAACCATAAGGGTTCGTGGTGGTTATTGGATCGAAGTGGTTCCGGATAACACTGATATTCGATCCCTGTTTCTTCAATTCTAATAGATAAACTTTAAATGTCTAAGTCGTTTTTAAATAAACAATTAATATTCAGGGTGACAATATTCACATATGAAATTTCTTACATATGTTTATTTCAATAAAACATATCAATGTTTTATTCTAACTATTTTAACTTGCCTGGCCACTTGATAACACAGACAAGGATAACTGAAATAAATATTCAAGAGAAATAACCAAGCATAAATCATTGACTAGTTTAACGTATAATAACTAATAACAAAAAAATTCGTAAGTCAAAATTTAATTAATCAACCACATTCATTTATATTTTTAATCCAAATTACTTATAAATCAAACAAACTATAAGGCAATTTATCATTAGTTAATCTGGATTAAACAATCTATTGCATAGCTAATTTATCAATCATCTTGAGGTTAAATCAAACAAGTCCTTAATTGATTATCCACTTGATAACTAATTAACATAAGCTCAAGTAAAATAAAAATAAAAATCTAACTATTTATCTATTAACATAAGATTAAATAAATTAAGATTTTTATTTAATAACTCACAAAACAATGCCGGCCCAAACACGTTTCGGCCCAGATAAAAAAAACAAACCCCTTCTTCGTTCTTTCTTTTCCTGCTTCTTTTTTCCCTTCCTTTCTTCCTCCCTTCAATTTTCTCAAAGCCACCGTGCACGTACGTGTGTACGTGCACACGTACTCCGATCGACGTCGATCGCCTCCGTCTAACCTCAGACGTCACGGTCGACCTCCACCCCACGCCCATCACTTGGAAACGCGACAAAAACCATCGTTCGGAATTTTCGAACTTCGAACCAAGTCATGGAATGAATGCCGAACCCAACAATCACCTTGTCTAGCCACCGCAGACCACCATCCATCGCCAAAACTTACCACGAGCTCCACCACAACATTGCCACCTATTGGCGATAGACCGCACCCCTCATTCTCCCCCTTTCTCCACCATTCCCTCAAACCGGTAACCATACCCACAACCCATCTCGAACCCTAAAACTACCTCGTCTAGCCACCACGCCTCGTTGAAAAATGCCGCACTATTTTTCCTCGACTCCCCATTAACCCGGCCTCCTCAACGACCAGTCCCAAGTCATAAAATCGACTCGATGGTTGAAATTTCGAAAATCGCCCAATTCCGTTCATCTCAATGTTTCACCCTTCCTACTTCACTAAAAATCCTCAAACCGAATCTAAAAATCATGTTTTTCCACCATGAACATAATCATATATTCCTCTGATGAAATTACAGTAGTTAAATTCATGACATAACAAAACTTATCACAGTAAAATGGGATTTTATCCCTACATGCTTGACAAAATTTAATAAAATGAATTTTAACGTGTTCTATGTTCAAAACCAAACAACTTTCGTTTTTGAATTATGCTTTAAAACTAAGTATATTTTGAGATATGGTTTTTCAAACAAAAATTATTTAACTGTTTTCAACTAGTAACAGGAGCAGGGAAGTATTGTTCTTCTCCATTGTAGGAAATGTACATGACATTTGATATGTAGGTGAAGTTATAAATTTGTTATCACATACACGTGAGTTACAGATTGAAGGTGCATTCCTATTCATAGATATACATACATGCATACATACATATATATATATAAGTAATAACTGTTTACAACAAAGATGTTTTAACTCACAGTTAGATAAATATGGATGAAGCACTACTGCTTTGTATTGCTCTGCATCAAGCTTTTTACTGTCCTTGTAATGACCCGTATTTTTATAGATCGAATGTCTGTAAAACAGTTGTCATTAGGTCGTATAGAAGATAAGTCATGTGTAGCTTAGGTTGTTTGGAAGATAAGTCGTATGGTAGCTTAGGTCGTGGGGTAGGTTAGGTCGGTTGGAGCGACCTATAGGATGTTGGCGACCTAAGGATTGGAGCGACCTATAGGAAGTTGGCGACCTAAGGATTGGAGCGACCTATAGGAAGTTGGCGACCTAAGGATTGGAGCGACCTATAGGAAGTTGGCGACTTAAGGTAGTGGACGACCTAAGAGTTAGCAACCTACAGGAATTAGCGACTTAAGGAGTAGACGACCTAAGGTTTGAGCAACTTAAGGAAAGACAGCGACCTAATGGAGTTAGCGAGTTAGTGACCTAAGGAAGTTAGGTCGTGGGCGAGTTAAAGTTTTTAGGTCACGAGAAGGTTAGGTTGTTAGGTCGGCATCTCAGTTAGGTCGTAAGTCGCGCATATGATAGGTCGCATATCTGTTAGGTCGCGTGCATATGATAGGTCGTATATGTGTTAGGTCGTTAGACGACCTAAAAGTGTTAGGTCGTATCCTGGTTAAGTCGTAGGGTGTTAAGTCGCGCAAGGGCTTAAGTCGTAGGTCGCGCATTAGTGTTAAGTCTTAGGTCGTGACATTTTAGGTCGTGGAAGCGCATATGCGGTAGGTCGCTAGGTCGTGCGTGTGTGTGTGTGGTTAAGTCGCGTGAAGACTTAAGGGGTTAGGTCGCTGAGTGTTAGGTCGGAGGATTTGTTAGGTCGTCGGTCGCGATAGTTAGGTCGTGGACGACCTAAGGGGGCGGACGACCTAAGGAAATCAGCCTATAAATAGGCGGGTTCTTCTTCATTTTTGGGATCCGGATTTTGAAGCGACGAAGTGCTACTATTTTGAGAGCTCGAGTTCTATACTTCTTCACTTCTTTTCTCCACTCTAATCTTGTGATTCCTTCCATCCAAATCGAAGATCAAATCGAAGATCCAAGAGTTTAGATTGAAGATCTTCATCCATGGAAGAGAGATTTCATCGTTTGAAGCGGAATTTTGGCAGATCAAGTTAGATCCTTCGCTGTCCAGATCTGAAGTGTGTTGCTTTTGAGCTGTTTCGGTGATTTGGTGAGTGGTGATTATCTCTCACACGGATCCAAAGGAGTATATCGGATTGTTGGCTTGATTTGGTGTTAAAATAGTGATTTCCATGCATTTTCTTAAACTTAAGTATAGATCTATTGTTCATGATGATTTGGCATTCATTTTACTACATGTTAACCTATGCAAGTTCATTCATCAAGTTGTAGAGATATTTGCTCATAATTCATGTTGGTTAGATTTGGACTCTTTATTTACAGAATTGCCATTATTGTTATAATTGTTAATTAGATCATATTTGAATGCTTGATTACTTGGATTAATGGTTGACTTGATTGATTATTATGTATTAGTTGATTGATGATTTGATTTAGACAAGATGGTCGAAGATGATTCAAAAGCTAAGGGAAAGGCTCTTGAATTGGAAAAGCTGCTCGTGGCATATGTGGCGGATGGTGAAGCTCATATGGATAGATTTGATGATGATGATGTTGAGATGAGGCTTTGCTATGATGAGATAAAGCGAGGCATGATATGAGATAACCTTGGTTTAATCCAGACGGGATCACTCCAAGCATGTTGATGACTCGGTGAAATGGTTCGAGTTAGAGGATAATGGTTTGCTCGAGAGGCGCTTGAGCTAGTATGGAAATAGTCGTCGAGGAGGATGACTAGAAGGCTGAGATTTCATCGTTGTTGAAGGTTCTAGCAGGCTCAAAGCAAGAGTACGTTGGGCAGATTCGATAGTCCCTAAAGACTATGATTGTAGTCAAGTACTCTGGGCAGATTCGATAGTCCTAGGCACAGGCTGCGACGACGTGCAGAGTTCTGTCTAGAACCGGGGTTGCCATTAACCCTTGACGGACGGCTGAAAGAATGTGTCGGTCATTCAATTAACGGTGGTATCGAAGCAATGATAACAGTGATAGCCAGAGTCATGGATGTTTGGTTGTATCGTCATTCGGTCTCAAGAGCGATGTTTTCTGGGTGCTTATCTGATCTTGGTTTAGGCCTTGGGGGTTTGTACTTGGAAAACAACGACCTTGACTCGAGTGATAATTGCTTTACTTTAAATGTCTGCTTTGCTATGTTTATTTCTTCTTAGTGTGTCTGGGGGCTATCACTGTAGAAAGAGGTGGAGTGGGAGGGTTGGATTCCTATTCCTTTTACCTTTATGCTCTTTTGGTATGTTGTTAGTTAATTTACCGCTCACTAAGACTGTTGTCTGACTCAAGGTTTTATGTTCTACTCTTATTACCTTGGGCTGTTCATCCGCTTTGGGATGGGCAGACTAGGTAGCAGGTGACAGGTGCTGTTCTTAGTTTCCGACGATGCTGATGACGAAGATGAGCTGGAGGCTTGCATATTATTTTCTTACTATATGCACTGGATGTTCCGCTGCTTGTATATTCTCTGAGTGATATGTAGTGAGGCCTGATGTATTGACTATTCAGATGTTGTACCAAACTATTATGAGGTTTAATAGAGATTATGTTCTTTAAAGCTTCACTATATATACTTTCTATTGTATTTTATCCATGCGCTGTGAGTTATACGATAGATTCTGCTGTTTTAACTTAACCTTGGAAATCGTCCATGGCTGCCTGGCACACTTTACAGCGCACTATTTCTATGTTTAGTGCAGGGGTCATGGGCGGTGGTCACATTTGGTATCAGAGCTTTGGTTAATCGATTTTACCCAACGCTCGTTGACATAACTACGTATGAGAGACGTAATTGTATTTTGATGGATGATTACTATATATAATATAGTAGCTTAGAAGTGTGTGAGTCCTTTATGCAGTTGTTCTCAAGGTGCATTAATCATTTCTTTTATAGATATTAAGAATGAGTCGAAGAGGGAGACCAGCTGCTAGGGAACGCCGTGCTACTGAGGGGGCTGCTGATTATGTTGCTATGTTCGAAGCTATGATGACTTCGATCATGAGAAGGATACCAGCTCCGGGGCCATAAGTAGATGTTGGAGTTCAAGTTCAAACTCCAAAACCGATGGATTTTTCCAAGCTGTGTAAAGACTATACTGCTCTTGGAGGAAAGATTTTCTTGGGAACAGAGTCAACCATTGAAGTTCAGAGATGGATAGATGCTTGTAGAAGGATCTTTGGTGACTTGGGAATCGAGGATGCAACTAAAAGGAAGCTAGCATCAAGACAGCTTCAAGGGAGAGCTTCTGACTGGTGGAACTCTATCACCATTGATACTCCGGAGGAAGAAATTACTTGGGAGCAATTCCAAGCCAGATTTGAAGCTAAGTTCATTTCTACGGCTCAGAAGTCTGTTCTGTTCAAGAAGTTTGTGGAGCTCAAGCAGGGTGGGAGACTAGTTCTTGAGTATGTTTCTGAGTTTGAAGCTTTGTCCAAGTATGCCAGGTCGTATATTGAATCTTCGTACCAGAAGAATGAGAAGTTTGTGACAGGCTTGGACAGTTATCTTGGGAGGCAGTTGGTGGATCATTTGGACGATTCATTTGAGAAGCTTGTGGAGAAAGCTCTCAGGCACGAGAATCTGTTTCCTAAGGAAGGATCTGTTGTTGCTGTGACCAAGGAAGAGTCTAAACCACAGCAGGGTGGAAATAAGAAGAGGAAGCAGCAGCAGCAGAAGGGTAAGGATGGCCAGAAGAAGCCGAAGGGCGAAGTGACCTACTACAATTGTTAGCAGAAGGGCCATTTTTCCAGAGATTGCAAGAATCCGAAGGTGCCGGTGAAGTGCCACAACTGTGACAAGCCGGGGAATATCAGGAAGAATTGTCCGGAACCGCGGAAGGACAAGCAGATTGTGCAAGCTTATGCTTTGGGGGCTATTCCATCATCTTCGAAAGCTCCTACCGCTGAAGAGAAAGGAAAGAGTGTGGTGGTTCAAGGTACTCTTTCCATATGTGGTGTTCCAGTTAGAGTGCTGTTTGATACTGGGGCGTCGCATTCGTTTGTTTGTAACGAACTTGTAGGCCGGTTGGGTTTAGAACCGAATATTGTTGATAGGCAATTGGTTGTGACTAATCCAGTTGGGGGTTCGTCTTGTTTGTGTATGCTATGCCGTGGTCTAATTGTATCGAGTCATGATTGCTCTTTTGTTTGTGATTGTTTTGTTCTGAACTTTGCGGGGTTCGGAATTATTTTGGGTATGGACTGGCTTAGGAAGTATGCGGCAAAGGTTGATTGCGAAAGGTTGGAGGTGACAGTCGAGAATGTGGAGGGGCGAAAGGTTGTGATACGATGTAAGCATGAGGAAGGCGTCTTCATGAGCTTCATGTATTCGCTGGTTGTTCCACGGGATGGACTGCCATCGTTGCCAATCGCTAATGGATTTGAGGATGTCTTTGATGAGGTCAAAGGGTTACCGCCGCATAGAGAGATCGAGTTTCGTATAGATCTAGTTGAAGGAGCCAGACCTGTTGTGATGCCTCTTAGGCGGATGGCGCCTAGGGAACAGCAGGAGTTGAAGGTGCAGGTTGATGATCTTTTACAGAAAGGATTCATTCGGCGTAGTGTGTCCGAATGGGGTGCACCAGTTGTGTTTGTAACCAAAGCTGATGGATCGTTGAGGTTGTGTGTGGATTATCGTGAGCTGAATAAAGTGACTAAGAAGAATAAGTATCCATTGCCGAGAATAGATGACTTGTTTGATCAGCTTCACGAAGCTAGGGTGTTTTCTCAGATGGATTTGGCAACGGGATTTCACCAGTTAAGAGTGGCTAAGGATGGTGTGCAGAAGACATGCAGGATTGGGAGTCATGTTTTCAGAATGGAAGAATCTCGAGTATTTGGCTGGATTTGACTTCAGGCCCAGATGTGAATTGGAACCTGAGATGTTGGCAAACTTATCTATAAGACCTACTCTTGTGGAAAGAATTGGCGAGAGCCAAAAGCGAGACGATAAGCTTGTCAAGATTATCCGTGATTTGGAATCTGGATTGGACCCAGAAAGGGATAAAGGATTCGAGGTCGATCGAGAGGGTTGGCTTCGGAAGCAAGGACGACTAGTTGTTCCCGATATAGATGAATTGAGAAATGAAGTTCTGAAGGAAAGTCATCACTCGAAGCTGACAATTCATCCAGGTGGAAATAAGATGTATCGGGATATGAAGAGAACCTATTACTGGGAAGGTATGAAGAAGGATGTTGGAAATTTTATTTCTAAGTGCATGAACTGCCAGTTGGTAAAAGCCGAACAGAAGAAGCCAAGTGGATTGCTTCAGCCATTAGAAGTTCCTACGTGGAAGTGGGAGCAAGTATCGATGGATTTTATTGATGGACTACCTAGAACAAGAACGGGAAATGAAGGGATTTGGGTCATCGTAGATCGTCTGACTAAGAGTGCAAGATTCATTCCTGTTCGATCAACTAGGTCTGCATCAAAGTTGGCTGAGCTGTATGTTAAGAGGATAGTTCGATTCCACGATATTCCGAAGAGTATAGTGAGCGATCGAGACCCATTGTTCACTAGTGGATTTTGGAAGAGCTTCCAAGAAGTTTTGGGAACCGAGTTGTGTTTGAGTACAGCTTATCATCCCCAAACAGATGGTCAGACCAAGAGAGTCAATCGAGTTTTGGAAGATCTCCTCAGAGCTTGTGTTTTGGATTTCGGAGGATCATGGGATGATCATCTTCATTTGGTGGAATTTTCGTATAATAATAGTTACCAGTCAAGCATTGGTATGGCACCGTATGAAGCATTGTATGGAAGACCGTGTAACTCTCCGACATGTTGGTTAGAAACAGGAGAAAAGCTGATACTTGGGCCAGAGATGATTCGACAGACTTCGGATTGCATAGAGATCATTCGGCAACGAATGAAGGCAACCCAAGGCCGTCAGAAAAGTTATGCTGATAAGCGTCGTAAGGATTTGGAATTCGACGTAGGTGATATGGTTTTTGTGAAGATTTCTCCACTGAAGAATGTTATTCGATTCGGGAAGAAAGGAAAATTGACTCCGAGATTTGTTGGACCATTCCCGATCATCGAGCGAATTGGAAAGCTCGCCTACAAATTGGAGTTACCAGAAAAGATGTCGGGTGTGCACAATGTTTTTCATGTATCGTATCTACGGAAGTATGTGCACGACTCGAATACAGTAGTTTCTGCCGATAGCTATGAAGATTTTGAGGTAGATCCAGTTGTTGAGAGACCTCGTAAGCCACTTCGTGTTGTGGAAACTGACACGAAACAGCTTAGGGGGAAGGTAGTTAGGTTGCTCAAGATACAATGGAGTGATGATGTTAACGACTGTACATGGGAGGTGGAAGAGAGGATGAAGGCATCTCATCCTGAACTCTTCGAGGTATGGCCATAAAGTGTCGTGTCATCTCACGATATTGTAACTTATTCTAGTTTTAGAATTCTGCATGCTAGGCTAGTAATTGGATGCATGGTTTGTTGATTGCTATGGATGGTAGGCATGCAGAATAGTTTTTGATTGCTCTTGTTTGATTGGAATTTTGGGGGCGAAATTCCTAAGGTGGAGAGAATGTAACGACCCGTATTTTTACAGATCGAATGTTTGTAAAACAGTTGTCATTAGGTCGTATATAAGATAAGCCATGTGTAGCTTAGGTCGTCTGGAAGATAAGTCGTATGGTAGCTTAGGTCGTGGGGTAGGTTAGGTCGGTTGGAGCGACCTATAGGAAGTTGGCGACCTAAGGATTGGAGCGACCTATAGGAAGTTGGGGACCTAAGGATTGGAGCGACCTATAGGAAGTTGGCGACCTAAGGATTGGAGTGACCTATAGGAAGTTGGCGACTTAAGGTAGTGGACGACCTAAGAGTTAGCAACCTACATGAATCAGCGACTTAAGGAGTAGACGACCTAAGTTTTGAGCGACTTAAGGAAAGACAACGACCTAATGGAGTTAGCGAGTTAGTGACCTAAGGAAGTTAGGTCGTGGGCGAGTTAAAGTTGTTAGGTCACGAGAAGGTTAGGTTGTTAGGTCGGCATCTCAGTTAGGTCGTAAGTCACGCATATGATAGGTCGTATATCTGTTAGGTCGCGCGCATATGATAGGTCGTATATGTGTTAGGTCGTTAGACGACCTAAAGGTGTTAGGTCGTATCCTGGTTAAGTCGTAGGGTGTTAAGTTGCGCAAGGGCTTAAGTCGTAGGTCGCGCATTAGTGTTAAGTCTTAGGTCGTGACATTTTAGGTCGTGGAAGCGCATATGCGGTAGGTCGCTAGGTCGTGCGCGTGTGTGTGTGGTTAAGTCGCGTGAAGGCTTAAGGGGTTAGGTCGCTGAGTGTTAGGTCGGAGGATTTGTTAGGTCATAGGTCGCGATAGTTAGGTCGTGAACGACCTAAGGGGGCGGACGACCTATGGAAATCAGCCTATAAATAGGCGGGTTCTTCTTCATTTTTGGGATCCGGATTTTGAAGCGACGAAGTGCTGCTATTTTGAGAGCTCGAGTTCTATACTTCTTCACTTCTTTTCTCCACTCTAATCTTGTGATTCCTTCCATCTAAATCGAAGATCAAATCGAAGATCCAAGAGTTTAGATTGAAGATCTTCATCCATCGAAGAGAGATTTTATCGTTTGAAGCGGAATTTTGGTGGATCAAGTTAGATCCTTCGCTGTCCAGATCTGAAGTGTGTTGTTTTTGAGGTGTTTAGGTGATTTGGTGAGTGGTGATTATCTCTCACACGGATCCAAAGGAGTATATCGGATTGTTGGCTTGATTTGGTGTTAAAATAGTGATTTCCATGCATTTTCTTAAACTTAAGTATAGATCTATTGTTCATGATGATTTGGCATTCATTTTACTACATGTTAACCTATGCAAGTTCATTCATCAAGTTGTAGAGATATTTGCTCATAATTCATGTTGGTTAGATTTGGACTCTTTATTTATGGAATTGCCGTTATTGTTATAATTGTTAATTAGATCATATTTGAATGCTTGATTACTTAGATTAATGGTTGACTTGATTGATTATTATGTATTAGTTGATTGATGATTTGATTTAGACAAGATGGTCGAAGATGATTCAAAAGCTAAGGGAAAGGCTCTTGAATTGGAAAAGCTGCTCGTGGCATATGTGGCGGATGATGAAGCTCATATGGATAGATTTGATGATGATGATGTTGAGATGAGGCTTTGCTATGATGAGATAAAGCGAGGCATGATATGAGATAGCCTTGGTTTAATCCAGACGGGATCACTCCAAGCATGTTGATGACTCGGTGAAATGGTTCGAGTTAGAGGATAATGGTTTGCTCGAGAGGCGCTTGAGCTAGTATGGAAATAGTCGTCAAGGAGGATGACTAGAAGGCTGAGATTTCATCGTTATTGAAGGTTCTAGCAGGCTCAAAGCAAGAGTACGTTGGGCAGATTCGATAGTCCCTAAAGACTATGATTGTAGTCAAGTACTCTGGGCAGATTCGATAGTCCTAGGCACGGGCTGCGACGACGTGCGGAGTTCTGTCTAGAACCGGGGTTGCCATTAACCCTTGACGGACGGCTGAAAGAATGTGTCGGTCATTCAATTAACGGTGGTATCGAAGCAATGATAACAGTGATAGCCAGAGTCATGGATGTTTGGTTGTATCGTCATTCGGTCTCAAGAGCGATGTTTTCTGGGTGCTTATCTGATCTTGGTTTAGGCCTTGGGGGTTTGTACTTGGAAAACACCGACCTTGACTCGAGTGATAATTGCTTTACTTTAAATGTCTGCTTTGCTATGTTTATTTCTGCTTAGTGTGTCTGGGGGCTATCACTGTAGAAAGAGGTGGAGTGGGAGGGTTGGATTCCTATTCCTTTTACCTTTATGCTCTTTTGGTATGTTGTTAGTTAATTTACCGCTCACTAAGACTGTTGTCCGACTCAAGGTTTTATGTTCTACTCTTATTACCTTTGGCTGTTCACCCGCTTTGGGATGGGCAGACTAGGTAGCAGGTGATAGGTGCCATTCTTAGTTTCCAACGATGCTGATGACGAAGACGAGCTGGAGGCTTGCATATTATTTTCTTACTATATGTACTGGATGTTCCGCTGCTTGTATATTCTCTGAGTGATATGTAGTGAGGCTTGATGTATTGACTATTCAGATGTTGTACCAAACTATTATGAGGTTTAATAGAGATTCTGTTATGTAAAGCTTCACTATATATACTTTCTATTGTATTTTATCCATGCGCTGTGAGTTATACGATAGATTCTGCCATTTTAACTTAACCTTGGCAATCGTCCATGGCTGCCTGGCACACTTTACAGCGCACTATTTCTATGTTCAGTGCAGGGGTCATGGACGATCGTCACAGTCCTTAACCTTTTTTTGGCAGATCCTTTTTGTTTTATTTTTCTTTTTGCCTGTATGAATATGAACAAGGCAAGCACGACCAAGGTGTAAATATATAGGAGAGGATGGAAAGAAAACAGTGAAGTGGGGTGGTTGATGTTTTTCTTATACAGGCTTTAAAATTTCCTTTTTATATATATTTCTTTTCCTTCTTGATTTGATTACATATGAGCTGATCTGATTTTTAGGTTGATATGATATTTTATGAGCTTGATTTCTGGCATCTCCACCACGTACACAGTTGTTAAAGTGGTTTTCGGTATTAGCAGAGAGTATGACAATATCTGATCCCGGTCTCTTTAACAACCAACCCCTTATTACACACCGAACGGTTCTTTTACATATCCCAAAACCAATTCATAATTGATACCAAAATATCATATTCTCAAAACCATATCACTTTCGAATCATATTCACTTTCAAAATCACATTCACTTTTGAATATATCGATAAGATAGGTTAATTAAATCCTCGTTCCAAACCATCATATTTACTCAAATATGTCTTTTCACAAACAGGTATCAGTTCCAAATTCCAACTTAGGTTGTATCATCATCAAGGATTTAATATAAATACTTCAACTTTACACAGTCTGAAATTTTAGAAAATAGTTTAGATAGTCATAAATAGTTTTAATAGTTTAAAAAAATAGTTTAAAAAGATTAAAATAGTTTAAATAGTAAAAATAGTTTAAATAGATTTAAATTTGATTTAATTAGATTTAAAATGATTTAAATAGATTAAATATAGATTAAATAGATTTAAATTATATTAAGTAGATTTTTAAATAGATTAAATAAATTTAAAATAGATTTAAATTATATTAAATAGATTAAATAAATTTCATTAGTTTAAAATAGGTAAAATAGATTAAATTGGATTAAATAGGTTATAATAGATTAAAATAAATTAAAATAATTTAAATTGATTAAAATTATTTAAATTAATTAAAATAGTTTAAATTAGTTTAAAGTAGATTTCAAAGTTATATCCAAACATTTTCAATAACTCCATTCCGATAAATTCATTTATATTTGACACTTCAACTTTGAAATTCCAATTTAAATCCTTTAAACAATTCATTAAATCAATTCCAATTTCAACATTAACGCTTGTATTATCGAAACAATTCAGTTTATATAAATCAATTTCTATTTCAAAATGCCAGTTAACTGAATTCAAAATTTAAGGAATTAAAAATCATTTAATTTAACCAATCCGGTGTCCGTATATAATTTTCTACCATATGGTCAAGTGATACCGATATTTATCATTTCAATTCGCAATTTAAAATTTTACGGGTATATATCATTTCAACCCGCAATCCTAAATTAAATAAAATCCATAAAATCGCACGAGTCTATCATTTCAACCCATAATGATTTTTTCCTAATCTATAGATCGTTCGGGTATGTATCATTTCAACCCATAGGGAACTTGTAGTGTTATAACAATATAAAAATACAACATCCAGTCAGCCAATGTCAACAATCAAACATCCAACACAATCATCATCCAAATCAACCAATAAACATCAATAGATAACTAATTATCATTAACAGGTATTAAATTGACAATCAAATTCAATATTAAATTAAACAATGATTAAATGCAATAGAAGTCAAATTAACTAGAATGAAAATTTAAACATACCAAACATCAATCAAATAATTTCTAATCACATCATAAATTTAATTTAACTAGCATAATATAATCTAGTAGTTGTAAGTGGGTTAAAACACTCACCTTTGATTTCAAATCGATTTGAAATCCAAAATAAGGCCCAAAATTCAATAGTCTCATAATTCATCCAAACTTGTTCTTTAGTGTCCGAAATTTCGATACGATCCCAATGGAACAAACCGCACGTAAATCTGACCTCGTACACTAAAGTTATTAACATTAGAACGATGGGAATTTTAAATTTTAAATAAAATAAAATAAAAACTCATTACCTCCCTGCCACGTCACTATCTCTCATGTTCACGAGCTACCCCTAATCTCGACTTCCATCGTTCGAATAAACTGAGCCGCCCCACATCGCCGTTTGACTATCCAAAACCCGGTGTCATGATCGTCCTTCACTCGATCGAACACCTCCACCGTGAGCCCCATCCAGAGCCGCCCATGCCTGCCCAGTCGCGCCCCACCACGTTGGCGAGAACCACCTCCGGCCGTGTGTGGCCGCCTCCCCTTTGACCTCCAATTGCCGCGAATCCAAACACCTATAACGTGAACGAAAGGCATGGATCGAACCTGCTCAACATCACCTTCCCAACGCCGCCTCCCGATCGTCGATCGGACGACGATCCACCGTTGGATCGTCCAAAACCTAGAATGGACAGTTGCGGTTCATCCTCGATTTCTGGACAGACAGTGATTCGATGACAAAAATGAATTGCAGATCTGGGTTATGCCCTTCAAGAGCTTCGAAACAGTATATAATTTGATATGGTTTGGAGGAGTTTGATTTTTGGATTTGGTTTTGAAATTTAATTTGGTTTAGATCTGCAGCCATTGGAAAGAAGAAGGAACAGATAGATGGAATAGACGGATACGTACATAAATAAGAAATAAAAAGGCTACAAGGGTTTAGAAAGGTCTATATATATGGACAAGGCCCGATAAGAAAATAAATATATCGAATTGATTCGAATTGATAATAACAACCCGAAAAGCTCGTTTCGCTTCCGAAACGAAAGTGGATCATCCCATATATCATAATAGATGTTTTTGATGATTTTAAACTCAATGGAACAAGTTTCAAGTCCTAATTGTATCGTATGAAAAAGTTAGCTTAAAATCAGCTTATTTCAAATTGATTTTAATTGAATTTAATTAGATTGATTTCTACGCGTTTCGAGTCTGTACAATCAAACGACAAGTCCGATCGCTACAAAACTTGAAACCTTACAAAAATTCACCATTATAGATCCGATGAAACTAGTTTCGTCAAAATCCGAGACAATGGCCAAAATGGCTATTTTCACGTTAATTAACAAATTATTATTAAATTGATTAAATCACTTTTTAGTTTCAAATCTTATAAGTAACTGATTTTATCATTTTTGATTAGTTAGACATTTACAATAATTTAAAACAAATTTACATATCAATTCAGTGTTAAATATTACACTAATTTCAGTGTTCAATTTCAATTGTAATTAAATCCAATTAATTATAATTTAATTCCAATAAATTGATTATACTTGATTTCATTCCTTTTTATTTCATCATTCATTACTCTATGCATATTTTAACATTGGGTTATATCTTATTACGTTAGTATTCCAAAATTACCATCTTCTATTTATAAATTGCAATTTTCCAATTATATTGAATTTTGTCAATTTTCACATTAGTTATAATTTAAAATCCCAATAAATTAATTTATCTTGGTTTCACTTTTTTTATTTAATCAATTATTGCCTAATGAATATTATTGACATTTCTGTACATTTTATTGCATTCACCTTTTACAGTTATCGTCTTAAATCACATTAACGTAACATTTAATTACATTTATTTGTATTTTATTAAATAAATTGGTAACAACTAACAATTTTCACCCTCTCTACATTTAATAACATTTGTATGTTTGTTATCTACACACAAATGTTATAGTTATTTACACAACACTAATTTTTATTCAATTACAATTTATTACTTGCTATTTCATTAACTAATACAACATTTAAATCATCAATTACTCTTTTAATCCTATTATCAATTAACACACACATTATTACAATTAATTTACCATCTATAACCAAATATAACTTTTTAATCATTTCAATTAATGGAATTACATTTAAAGTGGTTATCAATTACCTTAAATTAATACCATCACATTTCATTCCAATTATATTCTTATTATTAAATCACAAATTTTCATTTCTTCCAACATTAAATGACAAACTTTATTAAATTAACTATTTTTAATTACCGAAAATTACGGGTCGTTACACTCTCCCCCACTCAAAACTTTTCGTCCCCGAAAAAGAAAAGAAGGGAAAGGAGGAATTAAGTAATCAATATATCTTATGCAAATTATTTAATTTATAAACAATTAATTTACATAATTAAATAATTTAAATAAAATATATCAATTTAAAATAATTAAATCCTTTTATATTCAAGTTAACAAAAGTTTGGAAAATATTTCACAAAATTTTCTAAGTCCAAAATTCACAGAAAATTTCGGCAGAGTCTCCTTTGTACAGAGAGGTCTGGGAGAAATAATAATATTAATAATAACAAAATATATCACATATTTCAAAATAATATATCCTAAACCACGGGAAAAACAATATAATATTGCTAGAAAATCGTAATCCGAAAACGTACCTATTTGTCGGGCAAACAAATGCTTATTTATGAAACCAAAAGCAGTAGCAATTGCTTCCATACCTGTATTTCACTTATATAATCCAAAGAAGTTAATAATTATATAAAAGAGAAATATTTAAGTTGTTTCAATAAATAACAAACAAAACATCACAACATAACAATAATCATTTGCAAACGAACAGTACAAACATCATTTCAACCAAGAAATCCATCATCCATCCATAGCAACCAAAACAAATGGTTTGTTCGGGTTTAGAACTTCTAATCATATAAAATGATAAATAAACTATGAAGTAAACCATACATTCAACAGTCGTAGATAAACTTCATAGATTATGTATACATCTCTATACAAACAAGAAGTATCCTTTCCTAACCAATCCATAAGCCAAGCAAACAATAATCTCAATGTTATTTAAGTTTGTTCCCTTTTTTTCTTTCATTTCACATCATTTACCGTCCTTCTCTCATTCATATAATGCTTATTTTCATTAATTTACATTCGTTATTACTTACAAAAGTTCATTTCTCATTTATTCATACACTGCCATTTTTCTTTCATTTTATTACTTTACATTCATTGCTTAAATAAGTTATTTCTATTTCAATTATTGGATTATCTATTATTAGGTAAGTTTCTTTACAATTTAATTCACCATTAATAGATGGTTCGCTCTTTTTTTCACATTCATTTCTTTCACATATAATATTTTTGGACATTTAATCTATTTCTGAAACATTTCACATTTTCTAAAGTCATAACCATTCAATTAATATAGTATTCACTTTATTTACGAATGGCTTCAACATTAACTAAATTTTATAATCATTTACTTATTGTAATCATCTTTTCTATTACAATTTATTTGTATCACTTCAAATTTTTAACTTAAGTTTATAACATTTTATAGCAAAACAATTCTCATTTATTGAAATAGTTCTATCGAACACTTTCTTTTCTGAGTTTACATGTATAATATTCTATTACATATTCTTTTTAACATTTTAACTTATAATAATTTGGTAAGTTATATATATATATATCTGTGTGTGTGTGTGTTTGTCTTTTAGAATGAAATAGAAAGTTACACAAGTTATCATATTTATTTTAATTAACAAAATGTTAAATAGTTACATTTTATTATATTCATTTCTTAGTTTATAAATGACAACCTTCAATTTCTCTATATTTCATTAATCTCTTAACATCTAATTTCTTATTTTACATCTTAGTAGCTTCCAAACATTAAAATAGTTAAGATTTCATTTTATTACATTAACTGGAAACTACAAATTATCAGAAGGTTTAAGAACTAACTCCGGGTTATATTTCCAAATCATTTTAAAATAATATATATATTCATCATTTATAGATCAAATCATATTTAGGAATTCAAAAATTAAGATTTATTTATCAAAATAAACATGTAGTAAAACTATTACAGCGGTCTTCCCACTTTAAAACTCGAAAATGAACGTCGATGATGCGTGCACCCATCACCGAAATTATTTTCCAACGATAGAGAGAGGGGTATAGAACTTATTTCTTTCCAAAATTCCTTTAAAACATATCTTTCACATCTTCTTGAAATATTCATATCAGAAAATACTTCTAAATACTACTAATATTATATTCCAAAATCTTTCAAAAGAAATTTTCAAAAATCCTGGAACTTCAGTTCTAAACTTCCAATTTATATTTACTTTATTTGTAAATCCTATTTTTCAATCAATATTTATAAAATTTCTTTACCTAACAAACAACATAATACATCCAACTATATCATTTATAAAATTTATTATTTTATATACAATAATATATAATAGGCAAAATTATTTCATTTACCTATATTTCAAAACAAATATTGTGTCGGTCTGCCCTATTAAGTGTTTAGAAATCCCTATCGATGTCATAACGTCCTATGAACCGACCAAAATTATAAATACTAACCAGAACAAATTAACACAATATAAAAACCCTTTACAAAAATAACAAATACGCTCTCTCATTTATACACTCAGCGACTCATTCTAGGGTGTTACTACCCTATATCAAATGAGTCAGATCCCACAAAGCTAATGTTATCGCTAAACCAAAGCTCTGATACCAACTATAACGAACCACCTTTTTGGACAGTTTAAATCGACGATAAACCACACACGTCAGACTCAAATCATTCAAAAAGGAGGATTGTTATGGGGTAAATAAGAAAAAAACAGAGAAAGAAAGAAAACAATACAGAAACTCACAGCGGAATGACAAAATATAATAATCAAATAAAGAGTTCATGAAGCTATTTACAAATACATTGATTATACTTTTATAATACAGATCAGAGTTACATACAATAAGAATAAATAATAAATAAATGCAGCGGAACAACATGATGCAATGGAATAAATATAATAAGCGATAATAGTATAAAATCTTTGTCTTCATCCTCCAGAAAGCAGTCTTCGATAAACTGAAAAGCTCAGACTGACCCGAGCGAATTGAAAAGACAAAACACTCGAGTCGGAACTAAAAGATCTTATGTAAGTTAAATCAACAGTAGATAAATATGAGTGTAACGGCGTCAGAGATGTTTATGGGGTTTGACGTCTCCTATCCAGTGTCAACATGAGTGCAATAACTCGAGAGATGTTCAGGATTCACATCTCTTAAGGATCCGTTAAAAAATCTACTTTGTAGTACAATACGCTATTATAATAGTGTCTATAGTAAAGTAAAGTATTAAAATAGCGTTAAGGTGTTACCCATATCCTACTTAACATATTTTTATATATTCACATAGTCTATACAGTACCGTAACTCCTCCGTAAACTGGAGGGCTATCAGAGGGCACTCCATAGGTATGGTACAAACCAAACTCGTAGAAGGCGTGATTGGGCATGTGAACATGGCACTCGAGGCAATGCCAGGGTAGATGTACCAATTGCAGATCCGGACTAGTGGTAACGCATAGCAGCTACTACCATCCACCTCGGAACACACTCCCATAATCAAAATTGAGGGGTGGCCACCAAATCATCACAAAGTCATAATATGGTATCGAAGAAATGTGTCCGATCGGAAGTGCGACCTCACTTAGTCTGGCATGGCTTCTGTTTAGTCACATCTAAGCTGACTCACGAGTGTCAAGGTCACGTAAATACCTCATACAGAATCGTACACCAAACCATCCTACTTCATTTCTGGCATCTCCACCACGTGCATAGTTGTTAAAGTAGTTTTCGGTATTGGTAGAGAGTATGCCAATATCTGATCCCGGTCTCTTTAACAATCAATCGCTTATTACACACCAGATGATTCTTTTACATTTCCCAAAACCAATTCATAATTGATACCAAAATATCATATTCTCAAAACCATATCACTTTCGAGTCACATTCACTTTCAAAATCACATTCACTTTTGAATTTATCGATAAGATAGGTTAATTAAATCCTCGTTCCAAACCATCATATTTACTCAAATATGTCATTTCACAAAAATGTATCAATTCCAAAGTCCAACTTAGGTTGTATCATCATCAAGGATTTAAATATAAATACTTCAACTTTACAAGTCTGAAATTTTAGAAAATAGTTTAGATAGTCATAAATAGCTTTAATAGTTTATAAAAATAGTTTAAATAGATTAAAATAGTTTAAATAGTAAAAATAGATTTAAATTTGATTTAATTAGATTTAAATAGATTAAATAGATTTAAATTATATTAAGTAGATTTTTAAATAGATTAAATAAATTAAAAATAGATTAAATAGATTTAAATTATATTAAATAGATTTAAAATAGATTAAATAAATTTAATTAGTTTAAAATAGGTAAAATAGATTAAATTGGATTAACTAGGTTATAATAGGTTAAAATAAATTAAAATAGTTTAAATTGATTAAAATAGTTTAAATTAATTAAAATAGTTTAAATTAGTTTAAAGTAGATTTAAAAGTTATATCCAAACATTTTCAATAACTCAATTCCGATAAATTCATTTATATTTGACACTTCAACTTTGAAATTCCAATTTAAATCCTTTGAACAATTCATTAAATCAATTCCAATTTCAACATTAACGCTTGTATTATCGAAAATAATTCAGTTTATATAAATCAATTTCTATTTCAAAATGCCTGTTAACTGAATTCAAAATTTAAGGAATTAAAAATCATTTAATTTAACCAATCCGGTGTCCGTATATAATTTTCTACCATATGGTCAAGTGATACCGATATTTATCATTTCAATCCGGAATTGAAAATTTTATGGGTATATATCATTTCAACCCGCAATCCCAAATTAAATAAAATCCATAAAATCGCACGGGTCTATCATTTCAACCGATAACGATTTTTTCCTAATCTATAGATCGTTCGGGTATGTATCATTTCAACCCATAGGGAACTTGCAGTGTTATAACAATATAAAAATACAACATCCAGTCATCCAATGTCAAAAATCAAACATCCAACATAATCATCATCCAAATCAACCAATAAACATCAATAGATAACTGATTATCATTAACAAGTATTAAATTGACAATCAAATTCAATATTAAATTAAACAATGATTAAATGCAATAGAAGTCAAATTAACTAGAATGAAAATTTAAACATACCAAACATCAATCAAATAATTTCTAATCGCATCATAAATTTAATTTAACTAGCATAATATAATTTAGTAGTTGTGAGTGGGTTAAAACACTCACCTTTGATTTCAAATCGATTTGAAATCCAAAATAAGGCCCAAAATTCAACAGTCTCATAATTCATCCAAACTTAATCTCTAACGTCCGAAATTTTGATATGATCCCAACGTAACAAACTGTGACGACCGCCCTTGACTCCTGCACTAAACATAGAAATAGTGCGCTGAAAAGTATGCCAGGCAGCCATGGATGATCGTCAGCGGTAAGTTAAAACAGTAGAATCTACCGTATTACTCACAGCGCATGGATAAAATACAATAGAGAAAAATATACATAGTGAATCTTCACAGAACAGAATCGCATCAAATAAGCCTCATAGTAGTTTGATACAAAAATCTGAATAGTCAATACATCCAGCCTAACTATATATCACTCAGAGAATATACAAGCAGCGGAACATCCAGTACATATAATAAGAAAATAATATGCAAGCCTCCAGCTCGTCTTCGTCATCAGCATCGTTGGAAACTAAGAACAGCACCTGTCACCTGCTACCTAGTCTGCCTATCCCAAAATGGATGAACATCCCAAGGTAATAAGAGTTGAACATAAAACCTTGAGTCAGACAACGGTCTTAGTGAGCGGTAAATTAACTAGCAACATACCAAAAGAGCATAAAGGTAAAAGGAATATGAACCCAACCCTCCCACTCTACCTCTTTCTATAGTGATAGCCCCTAGACAAACTATGAAGAAATAAACATAGCAAAGCAGACATTTAAAGTAAAGCAATTATCACTCGAGTCCAGGTCAATGTTTTCCAAGTACAAACCCCCAAGGCCTAAACCAAGATCAGATAAGCACCCAGAAAATATTGCTCTTGAGACCGAATAACGATACAACCAAACATCCATGACTCTAGCTATCACTGTTATCATTGCTTCGATACCACCGTTAATTGAATGACCGACAAATTCTTTCAGCCGTCCGTCAAGGGCTAATGGTAACCCCGGTTCTAAACAGAACTCCACACGTCGTCGCACCCCGTGCCTAGGACTATCGAATCTGCCCAGAGTACTCGACTACCAACTGTAGTCTTTTGGGACTATCGAATCTGCCCAGCGTACTCTTGCTTTGAGTCTGCTAGAATCTTCAACAACGATGAAATCTCAGCCTTCTAGTCATCCTCCTCGACGACCATTCTCATACAAGCTCAAACCCCTCTCGAGCCAATCCATTATCAACGAACTCGAACCATCCCTCGAGTTATCAATATGCTTGGAATGATCACGTCTGGATTATACCAAGGCTACATCACTTCATAGCAAAGCCTCATCTCATCATCAAATCTATCCATATGAGTTTCATCATCCGCCACATATGCCACGAGCAGCTTTTCCAATTCAAGAGCCTTTCCCTTAGCTTTTGAATCATCCTCGACCATCTTGTCTAAATCCAACAACTAATTAACTAATTTATAACAACCAATCAAATCAATCATTAATCCAAGTAATCAATCATGCAAACAAGATCTAAAAGCAATTATAACTAAAATGGCAATTTTGTAAATAAAGAGTCCAAATCTAACAAGCATGAAACATGAGCAATATCTCTACAACTTGATGAATGAACTTGCATAGATTAACATGTAGTAAAATGGATGTCAAATCATCATGAACAATGGATCTATACTTAAGTTTACGAAAATGCATGAAATCACTATTTTTAACACATAATCAAGCCACCAATCCGATATACTCCTTTGGATCCGTGTGAGAGATAACCACCACTCACCAAATCACCTAAACACTTCAAAAGCAACACACTCTAGATCTGGACAGCGAAGGATCTAACTTGATCTATCAAAATTCCACTCTAAACGACGAAATCCCTCTTCAATGGATGGAGATCTTCAATCTAATCTCTTGAATCTTCGATTTGGATGGAAGCAATCACAAGATTATAGTGAAGGAAAGAAGTGAAGAAGTGCAGCACTCGAACTCTCAAAATGACAGGGCTTCGCCGCTTCAAAAATCCCGCTCCCAAAAAGTCTGGCAAGGACGTGTATTTATAGGCTGGAATCCTTAGGTCGTCGCCGACCTAACGACCTAACTACCCCCGACCTACGACCTAACACTCACGCGGCTTAGTGACTTAGCAGAAGTCACGACCTAACACACACGCGACCTAACGACAACACAAGTGCGCGACCTAACTGAGATGCCGACCTAACGACTTAATAGGAGTACCGGCCTAACACTTACACCTTCACGCGACCTAACTAGCATATAGCAACCTGATATAGGTCACTCACGACCTAACTAAATCATAGGTCGCTCACGACCCAACTATACACAAAATCTACCTTAGATCGCATACGACCTAACTTCATTACAGGGCAACATAGGTCGCTTACGACCTAAACTACAACAACTGAAATCCTTAAGTCGCTCGAACGACCTACCTCCCTTAGGTCGCTAACCTGCTTATGCCGCTAACTCCTATGCCTCTTATCTTGTTAAGTCGCTATCCCCCTTAAGTCGCTCACTAATGCTACCAACTTCCTTAGTTCGCTTGACCGACCTAAACTATAACACGTCCTAACTATCACACGACCTAACTCCTTAGGTCGTTCTAATCCTTAGGTCGCTCCTCTTCACTAAGTCGCTCAACCGACCCAGACTTCTACACGACCTAAGCTACTACACGACCTAACTCTGGACGACTTAAGCTTTGGTCGACTTAAACTCTGGACAACTTATCAACACTAACGACCTAAAAATAACAGTTTTACGATCTTTCGATCCGTAAAAATACGGGTCGTTACATTCTCTCCCCCTTAGGAATTTCGCCCCCGATATTCCTAACAAACAAGAGCAATCAAAAACTATTCTGCATGCCTACCATCCATAGCAATCAACAAACCATGCGTCCAATTACTAGCCTAACATGTAGGTTGCTAACTCTTAGGTCGTCCACTACCTTAAGTCGCCAACTTCCTATAGGTCGCTCCAATCCTTAGGTCGCCAACTTCCTATAGGTCGCTCCAATCCTTAGGTCCCCAACTTCCTATAGGTCGCTCCAATCCTTAGGTCGCCAACTTCCTATAGGTCGCTCCAACCGACCTAACCTACCCCACGAGCTAAGCTACCATACGACTTATCTTCAAGACGACCTAAGCTACACATGGCTTATCTTCTATACGACCTAATGACAACTGTTTTACAAACATTCGATCTGTAAAAATACGGGTCGTTACATTCTCTCCACCTTAGGAATTTCGCCCCCAAAATTCCAATCAAACAAGAGCAATCAAAAACTATTCTGCATGCCTACCATCCATAGCAATCAACAAACCATGCATCCAATTACTAGCCTAGCATGTAGAATTCTAAAACTAGAATAAGTTACAATATCGTGAGATGACACGACACTTTATGGCCATACCTCGAAGAGTTCAGGATGAGATGCCTTCATCCTCTCTTCCACCTCCCATGTACAGTCGTTAACATCATCACTCCATTGTATCTTGAGCAACCTAACTACCTTCCCCCTAAGCTGTTTCGTGTCAGTTTCCACAACACGAAGCGGCTTACGGGGTCTCTTATCAACTAGGTCAACTTCAAAATCTTCACAGCTATCAGCAGAAACCACAATATTCGAGTCGTGCACATACTTCCGTAGATATGATATGTGAAAAACATTGTGCACACCCACCATCTTTTCTGGTAACTCTAATTTATAGGCGAGCTTTCCAATTCGCTCGATGATCGGGAATGGTCCAACAAATCTCGGAGTCAATTTTCCTTTCTTCCCGAATCGAATAACATTCTTCAGTGGAGAAATCTTCACAAAAACCATATCACCTACGTTGAATTCCAAATCCTTACGACGCTTATCGGCATAACTTTTCTGTCGGTCTTGGGCTGCCTTCATTCGTTGCCGAATGATCTCTATGCAATCCGAAGTCTGTCGAATCATTTCTGGCCCAAGTATCAGTTTTTCTCCTATTTCTAACCAACATGTCGGAGAGTTACACGGTCTTCCATACAATGCTTCATACGGTGCCATACCAATGCTTGACTGGTAACTGTTGTTATATGAAAATTCCACCAAATGAAGGTGATCTTCCCATGATCCTCCGAAATCTAAAACACAAGCTCTAAGGAGATCATCCAAAACTCGATTGACTCTCTCGGTCTAACCATCTGTTTAGGGGTGATAAGCTGTACTCAAACATAGTTCAGTTCCCAAAACTTCCTGGAAGCTCTTCCAAAATTCACTAGTAAACAATGGGTCTCGATCGCTCACTATTCCCTTTGGAATACCATGGAATCGAACTATCCACTTAACATACAGCTCAGCCAATTTTGATGCAGTCCTGGTTGATCGAACAGGAATGAATCTTGCACTCTTAGTCAGACGATCTACGATGACCCAAATCCCTTCATTTCCCGTTCTTGTTCTAGGTAGCCCATCAATAAAATCCATCGATATTTGCTCCCACTTCCATGTAGGAACTTCTAATGGATGAAGCAATCCACTGGGCTTCTTTTGTTCAGCTTTTACCAACTGGCAGTTCATGCAGTTGGAAATAAAATTTCCAACATCCTTCTTCAAACCTTCCCAGTAATAGGTTCTCTTCATATCCCGATACATCTTATTTCCACCTGGATGAATCGTCAGCTTCGAGTGATGACTTCCCTTCAGAACTTCATTTCTCAATTCATCTATATCGGGAACAACTAGTCGTCCTTGCTTCCGAAGCCAACCCTCTCGATCGACCTCGAATCCTTTATTCTTTTCTGGGTCCAATCCAGATTCCAAATCACGAATAATCTTGACAAGCTTATCGTCTCGCTTTTGGCTCTCGCCAATTCTTTCCACAAGAGTCGGTCTTATCGATAAGTTTGCCAACATCTCAGGTTCCAATTCACATCTGGGCCTGAAGTCAAATCCAACTAAATACTCGAGACTCTTCCATTCTGAAAACATGGCTCCCAATCCTGCATGTCTTCGACTTAACGCATCTGCCACTGCGTTACCCTTTCCCGGAGTATAGGCGATACCAAAATCATATGATGCCAAAAATTCTAGCCATCGTTGCTGCCTAAGATTCAAATCCTTTTGGGAGAAAAGATACTTCAACAACTTATGATCTGTAAACAACTCGAATCGAACTCCCAATAGATAATGTCTCCACATTTTCAGAGCAAAAACAATCACCGCTACTCCAAATCATGAGTCGGATAATTCCTTTCATGCGGCTTCAGTTGTCGACTGGCATACGCAACAACTTTACCCTTCTGCATCAGCACTGCTCCAAGTCCAGTACCACATGCGTCGGTGTAAACCACCATCTCATCATTTCCACTTGGAACAGTCAAAACATGAGCACTTGTCAATCGCTCTTTCAGGATTCTGAAAGCTTGCTCCACTTAGCATCCCATCTGAATACTTGGTTCTTTTTCGTCAATCCTGTTAATAGTGCAGCTATCTTGGAAAAGTCTTTGATAAATCGGCGATAATATCCTGCTAATCCAAGAAAACTTCTCACATCAGACGTATTCTTAGGTCTAACCCAATCCTGGATTGTTGCCACCTTAGAGGGATCAACCGCTATTCCATTTTCAGAGATAATATGGCCTAAGAACCTCACTTCACTCTTCCAGAAGTGAAACTTCGAAAACTTAGCCTTCAGCTGATGTTTCCGTAAGATTTCCAAAACAATACACAAGTGCTTCATGTGCTCTTCTTCAGTTCTGGAATAAATCAAAATATCATCCACGAACACTAGTACGAATTTGTTCAACTAATCTCTGAACACCCTATTCATAAGATCCACAAAATATGCTGGCGCATTGGTCAATCCAAACGGCAGTACCAGCCACTCAAAGAAACCGGATGGTGTCCTGAAAGCAGTCTTCGGCACACTATCCTTAGCCACTCTTAACTGGTGAAATCCCGTTGCCAAATCCATCTGAGAAAACACCTTAGCTTCGTGAAGTTGATCGAACAAGTCATCTATTCTTGGCAATGGGTACTTGTTCTTCTTAGTCACTTTATTTAGCTCACGATAATCCACACACAACCTCAATGATCCATCTGCTTTGGTTGCAAACACAACTGGTGCACCCCATTCGGACACACTACGCCGAATGAATCCTTTCTGTAAAAGATCATCAACCTGCACCTTCAACTCCTGCTGTTCCCTAGGCGCCATCCGCCTAAGAGGCATCACAACAGGTCTGGCTCCTTCAACTAGATTGATACGAAACTCGATCTCCCTATGCGGCGGTAACCCTTTGACCTCATCAAAGACATCCTCAAATCCATTAGCGATTGGCACCGATGACAGTCCATCCCGTGGAACAACCAGCGAATACATGAAGCTCATGAAGACGCCTTCCTCATGCTTACATCGTATCACAACCTTTCGTCCTTCCACATTCTCGACTGTCACCTCCAAACTTTCACAATCAACCTTTGCCGCATACTTCCTAAGCCAGTCCATACCCAAAATAATTCCGAACCCCGCAAAGTTCAGAACAAAACAATCACAAACAAAAGAGCAATCATGACTCGATACAACCAAACCACGACATAGCATACACAAACAGGACGAACCCCCAACTGGATTAGTCACAACCAATGGTCTATCAACGATATCTGGTTCTAAACCCAACCGGCCTACAAGTTCATTACAAACAAAAGAATGCGACGCCCCAGTATCGAATAACACTCTAACTAGAACACCACATATGGAAAGAGTACCTTGAACCACCACACTCTTTCCTTTCTCTTCAGCGGTAGGAGCTTTTGAAGATGATGGAACAGCCCCCAAAGCATAAGCTTGCACAACCTGCTTGTCCTTCCACGGTTCTGGACAATTCTTCTTAATATGCCCCGGCTTGTCACAGTTGTGGCAGTTCACCGGCACCTTTGGATTCTTGCAATCTCTGGAGAAATGGCCCTTCTGCTGACAATTGTAGCAGGTCACTTCGCCCTTCGGCTTCTTCTGGCCATTCTTACCCTTTTGCTGCTGCTGCTTCCTCTTCTTGTTTCCACCCTGCTGTGGTTTAGACTCTTCCTTGGTCACAACAACAACAGATCCTTCTTTAGGAAACAAATTTTCATGCCTGAGAGCTTTCTCCACAAGCTTCTCAAATGGATCATCCAGATGATCCACAACTGCTTCCTAAGATAAATGTCCAAGCCTATCACAAATTTCTCGTTTTTCTGATATGGAGATTCAATATACGACCGGGCATACTTGGACAAAGCTTCAAACTCAGAAACATACTCAAGAACTGGTCTTCCATCTTGCTTGAGCTCTACAAACTTCTTAAACAGAACAGATTTCTGAGCTGTAGAAATGAACTTAGCTTCAAACCTGGCTTGGAATTGCTCCCATGTAATTTCTTCCTCCGGAGTATCAATGGTGATAGAGTTCCACCAGTCAGAAGCTCTCCCTTGAAGCTGTCTTGATGCGAGCTTCCTTCTAGTTACATCCTCGATTCCCAAATCACCAAAGATTCTTCTACAAGCATCTATCCATCTCTGGACTTCAATGGTTGACTCTGTTCCTAAGAAAATCTTCCCTCCAAGAGCAGTATAGTCTTTACATAGCTTAGAAAAATCCACCGGTCTTGGAGCTTGAACTTGAATTCCAACATCAACTGCTGACCCCGGAGCTGGCATCCTTCTCATGATCGAAGTCATCATAGCCTCGAACATAGCAGCATAACCAGCAGCCCCCTCAGCAGCATGACCTTCCCTAGCAGCTGGTCTCCCTCTTCGACTCATTCTTAGTATCTATAAAAGAAATGATCAGCACACCTTGAGAAACAACTGCATAAAGGACTCAAATCCTTCTAAGCTACTATATTATATATAGTAATCATCCATCAAAATACAATTACGTCTCTCATACGTAGTTACGTCAGCGAGCATTGGGTAAAATCGATTAACCAAGGCTCTGATACCAAATGTGACGACCGCCCATGACTCCTGCACTAAACATAGAAATAGTGCGCTGAAAAGTGTGCCAGGCAGCCATGGATGATCGTCAGAGGTAAGTTAAAACAACAGAATCTACCGTATTACTCACAGCGCATGGATAAAATACAATAGAGAAAAATATACATAGTGAAGCTTCATAGAACAGAATCGCATCAAATAAGCCTCATAGTAGTTTGATACAAAAATCTGAATAGTCAATACATCCAGCCTCACTACATATCACTCAGAGAATATACAAGCAGCGGAACATCCAGTACATATAATAAGAAAATAATATGCAAGCCTCCAGCTCGTCTTCGTCATCAGCATCGTTGCAAACTAAGAACATCACCTGTCACCTGCTACCTAGTCTGCCCATCCCAAAATGGATGAACAGCCCAAGGTAATAAGAGTTGAACATAAAACCTTGAGTCAGACAACGGTCTTAGTGAGCGGTAAATTAACTAGCAACATACCAAAAGAGCATAAAGGTAAAAGGAATAGGAACCCAACCCTCCCACTCCACCTCTTTCTACAGTGATAGCCCCCAGACACACTAAGCAGAAGTAAACATAGCAAAGCAAACATTTAAAGTAAAGCAATTATCACTCGAGTCAAGGTCAATGTTTTCCAAGTACAAACCCCCAAGGCCTAAACCAAGATCAGATAAGCACCCAGAAAATATTGCTCTTGAGACCGAATGACGATACAACCAAACATCCATGACTCTGGCTATCACTGTTATCATTGCTTCGATACCACCGTTAATTGAATGACCGGCACATTCTTTCAGCCGTCTGTTAAGGGCTAATGGTAACCCCGGTTCTAAACAGAACTCCGCACGTCGTCGCAGCCCGTGCATAGGACTATCGAATCTGCCCAGAGTACTCGACTACCAACTGTAGTCTTTTGGGACTATCGAATCTGCCCAGTGTACTCTTGCTTTGAGTCTGCTAGAATCTTCAACAACGATGAAATCTCAGCCTTCTAGTCATCCTCCTCGACGACCATTCTCATACTAGCTCAAACCCCTCTCGAGCCAATCCATTATCAACGAACTCGAACCATCCCTCGAGTTATCAATATGCTTGGAATGATCCCATCTGGATTATACCAAGGCTACATCACCTCATAGAAAAGCCTCATCTCATCATCAAATCTATCCATATGAGTTTCATCATCCGCCACATATGCCACGAGCAGCTTTTCCAATTCAAGAGCCTTTCCCTTAGCTTTTGAAACATCCTCGACCATCTTGTCTAAATCCAACAACTAATCAACTAATTTATAACAACCAATCAAATCAATCATTAATCCAAGTAATCAATCATGCAAACAAGATCTAAAAGCAATTATAACTAAAATGACAATTTTGTAAATAAAGAGTCCAAATCTAACAAGCATGAAACATGAGCAATATCTCTACAACTTGATGAATGAACTTGCATAGATTAACATGTAATAAAATGGATGTCAAATCATCATGAACAATGGATCTATACTTAAGTTTACGAAAATGCGTGAAATCACTATTTTTAACACATAATCAAGCCACCAATCCGATATACTCCTTTGGATCCGTGTGAGAGATAACCACCACTCACCAAATCACCTAAACACTTCAAAAGCAACACACTCCAGATCTGGACAGCGAAGGATCTAACTTGATCTGTCAAAATTCCACTCTAAACGACAAAATCCCTCTTCAATGGATGGAGATCTTCAATCTAATCTCTTGAATCTTCGATTTGGATTGAAGGAATCACAAGATTATAGTGAAGGAAAGAAGTGAAGAAGTGCAGCACTCGAACTCTCAAAATGGCAGGGCTTCGCCGCTTCAAAAATCCCGCTCCCAAAAAGTGAGGCAAGGACGTGTATTTATAGGCTGGAATCCTTAGGTCGTCGCCGACCTAACGACCTAACTACCCCCGACCTACGACCTAACACTCACGCGGCTTAGTGACTTAGCAGAAGTCACGACCTAACACACACGCGACCTAACGACAACACAAGTGCGCGACCTAACTGAGATGCCGACCTAACGACTTAATAGGAGTACCGGCCTAACACTTACACCTTCACGCGACCTAACTAGCATATAGCAACCTGATATAGGTCGCTCACGACCTAACTAAATCATAGGTCGCTCACGACCCAACTATACACAAAATCTACCTTAGGTCGCATACGACCTAACTTCATTACAGGGCAACATAGGTCGCTTACGACCTAAACTACAACAACTGAAATCCTTAAGTCGCTCGAACGACCTACCTCCCTTAGGTCGCTAACCTACTTATGCCGCTAACTCCTATGCCGCTTATCTTGTTAAGTCGCTATCCCCCTTAAGTCGCACACTAATGCTACCAACTTCCTTAGGTCGCTCGACCGACCTAAACTATAACACGTCCTAACTATCACACGACCTAACTCCTTAGGTCGTTCTAATCCTTAGGTCGCTCCTCTTCACTAAGTCGCTCAACCGACCCAGACTTCTACACGACCTAAGCTACTACACGACCTAACTCTGGACGACTTAAGCTTTGGTCGACTTAAACTCTGGTCAACTTATCAACACTAACGACCTAAAAATAATAGTTTTACGATCTTTCGATCCGTAAAAATACGGGTCGTTACACAAACCGTGCGTAAATCCGACCTCGTACGCAAAAGTTATTAACATTAGAACGATGGGAATTTTAAATTTTAAATAAAATAAAAACTCGTTACCTCCCTGCCACGTCACCATCTCTCCTATTCACGAGCTACCCCTAATCTCGACTTTGATCGTTCGAACAAACTAAGCCGCCCCCCATCGTCGTTTGACCATTCAAAACCCGCTGCCATGATCGTCCTTCACTCGATCGAACACCTCCGCCGTGACCCCCATCTAGAGCCGCCCATGCCTGCCCAGTTGCGCCCCTCCATGTTGGCCAGAACCACCTCCGGCCGTGTGTGGCTGCCGCCCCTTTGACCTCCAATTACCGCGAATCCAAACACCTATAACTCAAACTAACGGCGTTGATCGAACCTTCTCGACATTACCTTCCCAACGTCGCCTCCCGATCGTCGATCGGACGACGATCCCCCGTTGGATCGTCCAAAACCTAGAATGGACGGTTGCGGTTCATCCTCGATTTCTGGACAGATGGTGATTCGATGACAAAAATGAATTGCAGATCTGGGTTTCGTTCTTCAAGAGCTTCGAAACAATATATAATTTGATATGGTTTGGAGGAGTTTGATTTTTGGATTTGGTTTTGAAATTGAATTTGGGTTTGGATCTGCAGAAAGAAGAAGGAACAGATAGATGGAATAGACGGATACGTACATAAATGAGAAATAAAATGGTTGCTTGGGTTTAGAAAGGTCTATATATATGGACAAGGTTCGATAAGAAAATAAATATATCGAATTGATTCGAATTGATAATAACAGCCTGAAAAGCTCGTTTCGCTTTCGAAACGAAAGTGGATCATCCCATATATCAAAATAGATGTTTTCAATGTTTTTAAACTCAATGGAATAGGTTTCAAGTCCTAATTCCATCGTATGAAGAAGTTAGCTTAAAATTAGCTTATTTCAAATTGATTTCAATTGAATTTAATTAGATTGATTTCTATGCGTTTCGAGTCCGTATGATCAAACGACAAGTCCGATCGCTACGAAACTTGAAACCTTACAAATATTCACCGTTACGGATCAGATGAAACTAATTTCGTCAAAATCTGAGATAGTGGCCAAAATGGCTATTTTCACGTTAATTAATAAATTATTATTAAATTGATTAAATCACTTTTTAATTTCAAATCTTATAATTAACCGGTTTTATCATTTTTGATTACTTAGACATTTACAATAATTTAAAACAAATTTACATATCAATTCAGTGTTAAATATTACACTAATTTCAGTGTTCAATTTCAACTGTAATTAAATCTAATTAATTATAATTTAATTCCAATAAATTGATTATATTTGATTTCAGTCCTTTTTATTTCATCATTCATTACTCTATGTATATTTTAACATTGGGTTATATCTTATTACGTTACTATTCCAAAATTACCATCTTCTATTTATAAATTGCAATTTTCCAATTATATTGAATTTGTCGATTTTCACATTAGTTATAATTTAAAATCCCAATAAATTAATTTATCTTGGTTTCACTTTTTTATTAAATCAATTATTGCCTAATGAATATAATTGACATTTCTGTACATTTTATTGCATTCACCTTTTACAGTTATCGTCTTAACTCACATTAACGTAACATTTAATTACATTTATTTGTAATTTATTAAATAAATTGGTAACAACTAACAATTGTCAACCTCTCTACATTTAATAACATTTGTATGTTTGTTATCTACACACAAATGTTATAGTTATTTACACAACACTAATTTTTATTCAATTACAATTTATTACTTACTATTTCATTAATTAATACAACATTTAAATCATCAATTGCCCTTTTAATCCTATTATCAATTAGCACACACATTATTACAATTAATTTACCATCTATAACCAATTATAACTTTTTAATCGTTTCAATTAATGGAATTACATTTAAAGTAGTTATTAATTACCTTAAACTAATACCATCACATTTTATTCTAATTATATTTTTATTATTAAATCACAAATTTTCATTTCTTCCAACATTAAATGACAAAACTTTATAAAATTAAATATTTTTAATTATTGAAAATTACGGGTCGTTACATAAAAGGATTTGGAAAGTGCAAGTTATTGCTGTTTACTACAGCACACTCTCTAAAAAATAATTATTTTAGCTATCCTCTTTGTTTCTAAGATTCAATATTTTAAATCAATATGAAATCATAGAAATTCAATTCAATGATTCAATTCGTACTTATAGTACTTGAAACCAAGTAGCAATATAATCTTAATATCTTTAGATATAGATTTGTGAGTATGAAAAACTCACCTTTAGCCTTATTATTTTGTTACTTTGGCTTCATCCTCAACTAGAACTCAAAATTTCCCGAATTCAAAACCTAGAACTCGATTAATACAAAATCGCACAACTCAAAAACTATGGAGAATTAACATAAAAGAATTGGAGAGAAAACGTATTATGGATTTTGCAACATACCTTGATTTTACTGCATTTAATTGCAGTTTATTTGACTTTAAAACTTGCAATTTGCTTGCATTCTAGGTTTGAGTTCTTGAGCTTTTGATTTTAGAAATTGTTTCTGTTGCTTGTGAAATGAACATACAGAAGAATGATTTCTCCTTCTTTAGCTAATTTTCCTAAGTTCTAAATGGACTGAACCAATACCCAAAGTCCAAACCCTTAAATTAAATAATTAAATCATGTATTAGATATTGCACAAAACACATTTTAACTTAACTTCAAAATTAATTATCTCCTAGATAATAACACATAAAAATTTATATGAATTCGCTAAAAATAAGTTCGTTAACTAATCTATCTAATGAACCAAAAATTACTAATTTTCGAGGTCGTTTGACCCTTTAAATGATTTATTGAAAGTTGACCTTTTCATGTTTTTATTAAATTGCAAAACATGTCAAAAATGGATTTTTGTCCTCCAAATTATTATTTCTTTAAAACAAAAATCATGAATCACTTTTAAAACATAAATAAGATTTTTACTCGAGTTCTCATTGGGAAGTTTGCACAAAAACCCCCCATTATCAATTATTTTCACTAAGAACCAATATTAAGGAAAATACATATTTTATTAATTTAAATCATTCTCTAATTTATTTAACATTTATAAATAAGTTAAAAAACTTCAAAAAATTTCACATTAACCTTTAAAAAGATCACACTCTCAAATAGACACAAAAATTCATTATTAACCTTATTTCTCAATTTAAACTCAATTTAAATCCAGTTTACTTAATTTATAATTGCTAATCAAGGTGGTTAAAAATTGGGTTGTTACAGAACTCCCCACCTAATAAAATTGCATCCTCGCAATTTGACTCAAAAGAAATTCCCTAATAGATTATAACTTAACTCTACTGTTAACAAATTTTAGTAACAACCATACACCCAAACAACAAATAAACCCAAAAGACAGATTTATCCAACTCATGTGTTACGAGAAAATATACTTAGAGTTCTATTTTTTTCTCAAAAACTTATTTCTAATCAAGGTTTTTCTACTAAATTTTCAATTTTCACTTACTACTAATTGTTTCTAATTAGTATTTCCAATCTATTATCAATTATGATATTTATTCACCATGCCACCAAAAAGTTATATCATGCCAAACAATGACAATTATTTTAAATACGGTGAATACTAATTTCATAACCATACAAAACTAAAAGGAAGACTAACAAAATGAAACCATATCACGAAAATCATCAAATCATACAACTGCATAAAAGATTACGAAGAAATTGCACAAAGGCAAGTCAAATACAAAGAATGGATTTTATAGTTTCTTCAACTAAATAAATATTCTTAGAGTTTTCACTCAAATCCATTATCTTTCGTAAATAATTTCAATACTTGAAAATTTTCAAAGTTTCTTACTTAAATTTTCAATTCAATCCTATTTTACTTTTTATTTAAAGTAAATCAAATTAAAGTTGTTTCATACTCTAATTCTATAATAAATATACTATGGTTTGTAATATATTTTTCTATGCAAATAATCGATCTCGAAACAATTCCATACTAAACTTGAAAAGCACAAATATTAGATCCTCATCGATGGCTACACAATTTTATAATTACCTTCAATGCCCATTACCTACTATTATGGACTTTGAGTCTTTTACAACTCATTTAGAAGATACTATATTGACACAAAACTCAATTGTCTAAATTTTCAAAATTATTACCCGGAATTTTTCTAAGTGTCAAAATTTTTCGAAAAAATTAGCGGAGTCTCCTTTGTATGGAGAGCCGTTTACAATTTCACAAATATGATTTATATAATGTACATCGACCATAAGGTCGGAAACACAATGTATATCAATATTTATCATTTCTAAATTTAATCCAAAAACATACCTTTACTTTTAGCATTTTCAAGCGAGATTGCTTAACTTTATACATGCTTATGCGGAAAATAAAGTCCAATTATCCTTGTGCACCTGTACTTAAATGAATCATATTAGATTGCATTTATGAATATAAGAAACATTACATTCAAAAACGTAATCTCAGGACAGCAGTATAAAATTCAGGTTTCATCATTATAAATCACGAAATCTGACAAAGCTCATAAATTGAAGTTATTCTACTCAGTCTAAGCTTTCCGGTAATATAAAGATCATCAAAATCGGATTTGCGGTTTGAAAGTTATGCCCAAATTACTTTCAGCTTAAATCTTAGAATTTTATTATTGAACAGAGATGCCCGCGCATTTTTAAATCCACTTTAGACCAAACAAACTGCAAAATTTTCCAAAGTGGTAAAAATAAAATTTGCAGCTTACTAAAATAACTTTCATTCCCAAAAGATTGAACACATTTGGAGTTATAAATCTCAAGTTATCGCTGTTTTAGTATAACACTTTTCCAACTAAATTTTCAACACTAAAATTAATTTAAAGTTACCACTCTCAAACCATTTTAAAATCCAAACTATATACTTTCTAAACAAATCTTTATACTGATTTATTTATTACAATCCACTTTTTGGAAAGCTAAAGACTTCAAAATTTACAACTTACTTCATGTAATCAACTTTCACAAATCAAGTTATTCAATAAAACATTTTCACAAATTACACAAACAAGTTTTTAATGAAAACTCATTTTCAATTGAGATAGTTAATCTCTTCTACTAATAAGTAACAATTATTAGTCCAAAATAACTTTGTAAATACACATTGATTTTTAAATTGATCTCCTAATCTAAATAATCTTATCTTTTTACCTTATTCATTTATTATTTCTTGCACTTCTCAATAATTAACATTTTATAATAAATGAATTATTCAAATTTGTATTTTTTTTAACACAAAAATTAACTTTTATCTTATTATCAACCTAAAACTAGTTAAGTTTGATAATAACTTAATCTTGCTTTCAACGAATTTCACAACTTCATTATTAATAAAATTTTAACTCTATCTAAATTTAAAACGAATGCTTACGCTAATGGTTTCACTCTTTACAATTTCATGCTAATATAAAAAGTCCAAAACTAGAATTTTCCTAATTTATTCAAAGATATAGATTTATATCTTATCACTTATTATCAATCAAATAACTATGTGTCCAAACTAAGTTTTCATAATCCTTAATTATAACTTTTTACTAAAATATCCTTTTTGATCAATATTTTAGATTTCTAAACAATGCATTTTCTTATTTTGAATACATCGTTTTATTAATCAATGCATCACATGATATTTTCTTCCAATTAAGGTATCTCCTTAATTAGAATTATTTGCTCTACTTACCAAAATTACCCTATGATATCATTATTTTGATTCCTATAGGTTATACTTATATAACTAATTAAAAGTATAACCATATTCAATTTTACAATTATTAATTAATATAATGACATTGCCTCGCAATTTATTTATAATGAATGACCTCATTAATTGGCTGCAAAGTTGACCAAGCGATAAACACTGCCTCGCCACTGATCTCAACAATCACTAATTAAGGTTCGATGGCTGCATTTGTCATCTAAATAAAAATTAATACTCAATCCCATATTAATTTATTTTCAAACTTTTATTTATTATAACTCAATTTACCGTGTCTGACTGTCTCGTCTTAGTGTTTAGGAAATTCTTATCAATAACGTTGATCAAACGCACCGATCAGAATTTTTAAAGCACTCAACAGGAAATTTAACACAAAAATAAAATTCCATATGATATATATATATATATATGTCTTTTAGTACTTTACACTTTATCAATTTATTGCTTGCTTAAAATAAACATAATCAAATATTATTCATATGTATATCTTTTATCACAAATTTTAATCTAAATAGATGCTTACCTTTTTAGAATCCTTTTAATCTATCTCAAGATTTTAAGTAAAATAATCCTGAATAGATAATAATTCCATAATACATCCTGATATTTAATTGGTTGTACCAATAATTTAGGGCCTGTTTGGTTTCGTTTTTAGTTTTTCGTTTTGTGTTTTCAACATACAATACAAAATACAAGAAAATGAGGGAAATCCTTTTACAATTCTTAGCCATTACGACGATCGACGGGAATTGGAGGGGATGAATTGTTTTCCGTCCTTTTGTTATGCCTCAAAACACGAAAAATCAAATAAACTTGTTTTCTGTTTTCTATGTTAATTTCATTTTTCAAAATTGCGTGTTTTCCAACAATGTATAAGAAATGCGCATTTTTGTTTAGACGGAAACACAAAACTAAAAACAACAAACCAAACGGGGCCTTAATGTTCCATTATATACAAAATAAAGTTTTCAGCTTCCTTTGCGGTAACTACACTAAGGAATATACCACAAAGTCTTATAATTAATATCGAGTAGGTTACAAAATTTTCAATTAATGATTCTTACTCAATATTAATTCCAACAATTAAATTCAATTTCAAATAAGAAAGCATCCATCAACCAATCAAACATATTTATTTATAATTGTTTAAGATGTTCAGTGGAAACAGTCCATTAGCTCCCGCTGTGCAACTCTGATCAATATTTAGATCAAGATACCACAATTTAACTTTTAAGCCATCTGAGGTCTAATTTTTATACTATACTATAAATATCACTTCTTAACAAAGGTGACATTTAAAATCTTATAACATTTCCGAAACAAAAGTTTATATACTTCAAAATTTTCAAATACGTCCCAATTGATTACCCAGTAATCAATTTATATCCCTATCCCCAATGGTCCATAAAAATTACTAACTACTACACACCCAAGGGATAGGATTTCTAGATCATCTAGGTCAAGATCTGAACTCTGAATCAATTTATATTCTATAATGTTCTGAACACAACTTTGATACGAACTGTAACGACCCCATCGTTATGCCCAGTTTAGCAAAGAACATTACAAGTAATGTCGCCTGCTAATCCGGAGAATACGGCTTGATAGGGGCGATCGAATGTGAATATATCTTTATACTAACACTGACACATCATTTATACCTTTTTCTTAATATCTAAATTGAAATTTGACGTGTACAGTATTAATATGAAGTAATAAACACACTGACTTAATAGTATTCTGAACAAAATAAAATATGAAACAACTATCAGAGATACACAGATAACAGCGGAATAAAAAATTTCATAACTTATAAAAAATTTGAGTCTACAAACTAGAATACTAGACTCAAATAATATATAGGTAAGAATTCTAAATCTCAACTATACAAAGTCCAAATGGTTAAATGAGATAAACTAGAAGTCCGAATAGTATATCTCCCCAGCTAGCCTAATCATCCAAAGGTCTACCTGTAACCTGAAAAGTCTCGGCCTGACCCGAGCAAAATAACACTCGGGTCAGACTATCTCTAAATATCAAAAAGGGTGGGATACTGATAACAAGAATATATGACTTAGCCATATAAAAATAAGTCATATTAATTAAGTATACTCAAACAATATATATATATATATGCATGTTAACAAAATTTATGACTTAATCATAAGTCATATCGAATAAACATGCCCAAGCACCATATATATATATATATATGCCAAATTCAATTTAACAATAATAAGGCATATTAAATCAATATATACAGGATTCAAAATATGACTTAACGATCCAAATAAGTCATAATAAAAATATGCCCAAACAAATAATCATCGAAATAAGGCGTATAAGACAAATCACCATTTCACAAATTCATATGAAGTCTCCAATGGACCATCCTCTAAAATATGGAGATAATCAATTCAAAATTCTCCAGAGCCAAAACAAAAGGACACTAAATATCCAAGAGACAGTCGTATTTACACCATAACAGATCTTCCGAAAGAGGTATGCCTACCCAAATCTAAAAATTTATCGATTCTCAGATCGATGAAAAACGAGTTATCTTCTCTCGAGGATCTATCGGTCTAAAATCCGAACATCCCAAGATAATATAACTCTAAAGTGTGGATTACTGTCACTCAAGTAATTACAAGGATTTAGCTAACTGTCCCATACTAGAAAGTAAATTCAAGTATTTACTAAAAGCTAGTAATTTCCACTAAAACTCTATTTAATAAATTATAGTATTAAATGAAGGAATTGTACAAAATGTCACATACCACACCGACAGTTCAATCGTTTATTAAAATTGTTTGTCGCATAGAAAAGCACGAAATTCCATAAAAACACATGTAAAAATATTAATTGCTCAAAAGCAATTGTACCAAAAGTTGTCAAAGAAATATGAAATGGTGTCTAATTAGCCAAAGGCTAACAAAATAAAAGCCAAATAAGGTTTATAGTTTGGAAGCAAATAATTCAACTTTACCATACAAGAATTAGTTTCTAAATTACTTAATATATATTTACTTTCAAACTTCTTAATTTAAATCCATAACTTATTTATTAATCAACTATAATTGCAAGATTGAAATGAGTAGAGCATCATCTAAAAACAAGCATCAATAATTAACCAAGTTATAATATATAATAAATCATACTTTAAAGTTTTAGAAATATGCAGTTTTGATCCTTTAAATATGCAGTTTTAGAAATATGCAGTTTCAGAATCATACTTTAAAGTTGTAGCATAGTGTTTAGGATTTCCATAACTTCAAGATTTATCAAATTCCGATAAGAAACGAATAAGTTATGGCCAAAACAATTTCTGTGTTACAAAGTTACAATTAAAACACAGGACAGAGAGGTTATCTCTTCTTCAAACCAAAATTACTTCTAGTAAAATGCATATTAATAAAAGGTGATAAACATAAAAGTTGTTCCTAAAAAAAGTACCTTTCAACTGAAAAAAAGCTCACTCAATTTTGATTTACCAATCAAAAGTTATGGTGATTCAAATATCAGGTTTCAACTAAGAAAATTTTGTAGAGTAGGGCTGTGTATGTCAGTTTCAAACTCATTTTCCACCCCCTAAACAACAGAATTTAGAAAAGTGATCAAAAGAGAACATGTAGATAATTGCATGAACTTTATGGCACAAATAGACTGAACTAATTTGGATAAATTAACACTAAGATATGACCATTTCAATTTCAGGTATAAACTCAGGAAATTCGTTTAAAGACAGAACTATGATTCTGTGTTCAAACCTGTTTCAGGTCATTTAACTTGCAAAATATCAAAAAGTGATCAAAAGGAGAATTTTTTTCATTGAATCTATTTTCAAACTAAAAAAGAATGACCTTAAAATGATTTGGGAAGTGCAAGTTATTGCTGTTTTACTACAGCACACTCTCTAAATTTTTTTTAGCTATCCACTTTGTTTCTAAGATGCAATACTTTAAATCAACATGAAAAGATATAAATTCAATTCAACGATGCAATTCGTACTTATAGTACTTGAAATCAAGTAGCAATATAATCCTAATAACTTTAGATATAGATTTGTGAGTATGAAAAACTCACCTTTAGCCTTGTTATTTTGTTACTTTGGCTTCATCGTAAAGTAGAACTCAAATTTTCCCCAATTCAAAACCTAGAACTCCATTAACACAAAATCGCACAACTCAAAAATTATGGAGAATTAACATAAATAAATTGGAGAGAAGATGTAATATGGATTAAGCAACATACCTCGAATTTACTGGATTTAATTGCAATTTATTTGATTTTAAAACTTGCAATTTGCTTGCATCTTAGGTTTAATTTCTTGAGCTTTTTATTTGAGAAATAGTTTCTGTTGTTTGTGAAATGAACATATAGAAGAATGATTTCTCCTTCTTTAGCTAATTTTCCTAAGTCCTAAATGGGCTGAACTAATACGCAAAACCCAAACCCTTAAATTAAATAACTAAAACATGTATTAGATTTAGCACAAAACACATTTTAACTTAACTTCAAAATTAATTATCTCCTAGATAATAACACATAAAAATTTATGTGAATACGCTAAAAATAAGTTCGTCAATTAATCTTTCTAATGAACCAAAAATTAAAAATTTTCGAGGTCGTTTGTCCCTTCAAATGATTTATTGAAAATTGACCTTTCATGTTTTTATTAAATTGCAAAACATGTCAAAAATGGATTTTAATCGTCCAAATTATTATTTCTTCAAAATAAAAATCATGAAACACTTTTAAAAAATAAATAAGATTTTTTACCCAGGTTCCCATTGGGAAGTTTGCACGAAAACCCCTCATTATCAATTATTTTCACTAAGAACCAATATTAAGGAAGATACATATTTTATTAATTCAAATCATTCTCTAACTTATTTAACATTTATAAATAAGTTAAAACACTTCAAATTTTTTTACATTAATCTTTAAAAAGATCACACTCTCAAGTTTACACAAATATTCATTATTAACCTTATTTCTCAATTTAAACTCAATTTAAATCTAGTTTACTTAATTAATATTCTCTAATCAAGGTGATTAAAAATTGGGTTGTCATGCTCTACGTTTGGTTAGTTGAAGTCGAAGGCCAATTCAGCCTCTAGAGGCTTTGATCGTGGTTAACCGTTGAACGGTTTAATTTTATTGGCGGCTGAGAATAGTTTGGGGTTAAGGTTTGCAAATGGAGGAAGTGGATGGCCGTTATATGGAAAATTTTCGTGGCACTATTCATCCGTGAAAATTTCGAACTCCAAATGAAGCGTGCTGTCTGACGTTTTTATATGTTATACCCCTACTTCGAACACAATGGAATATATATTGAGAGCCAATTCCATCATATTCAGAAGATAGATTCTCAAAATCAAATTATATTAATTTAAATTCCTTTAATTAATTTCTACGTGTTTCGAACTTGCATGACCAAACAATACGTCCGATCGCCACGAAATTCGACGACGTAAAATAATTCATCATTATGGATCCAATGAAAATGGTTTCGTCAAAATCTAAGATAGTGCCCCAAAATACTATTTTTACACGTTAATTAAAACGAGTAATTTTCCAAAATCAGTTTAATCACTTTTAAATCCAATTTAAAATTTTACTATCTTCTATTTTATTCAAATAGGATTTAAATCAACCTTCGAAATCATTTTCATTCGTAATAAATTCATGATTCAATTGTTTAAAGAATTCCAAATATTAAATTTAACAATTCAATTATCGAATAAATCACTATATTTGAAATATAAGTTATTTAACCTATAAAATTAATTTTTCAATATTTAAAATCAATTAAATATTCCAAATTCGAATGAATGAAATTCTGAGTCATTACATCATCGGCATTTAATGTACATTAGACTATAAGCCTATGCATGGTACAAAGGAACAATTAGTATGTTTCTCAGCCACATATATCTTTGTTCCTTTACAACTGCCGCCTTATATCAGCCCATGCAACTAGGTCAATAGCTAGGCACTCTTCCCGCCTATTTTGCAGCACCATCTTAGCCATCCATCATCTATATTAGCTACTATAAATACCCCATGCATTTCCACTTCAAAGGGGTTGGAAAATATAGGAATCCTAGGTATTATGCACAATCCAAGGCTCTTCATACAACAAGTTCTTAAGATCAGCTACCTTATTTAGTCTTAAGTACTTCCTTTTTCTTATTATTCTCTCGTAATTATCTGTAATTATAAGAGAAAAATATAGTAAGAGAACTTCGTAATGGACGTACGCGATATTACCGAACCACTCTACATTCGGTGTCATTCACTTTAAATTGCTAATGTTCTTCCTCGTTTTCCATTTTCAAATCTAATGCAAGCAAGTTACCCTTGCGCATTAGTCTAATTTCGAGGTTGGCAAAAAATCAAGCCAACATTTCCAAGGTTGGTAAAAAATTAACCTTCCCCTAAAGCTCTCACCTCTCTTCACTTTTCTCCTCTACGCATATCTGAACTAACCTATTACTATAGAAAATATTCCACCAATAGAAGGTAACAACTCCAACAGGTATGAAACTAATGGCAACAACACCGTCACCGGTGTTGTCCAGCTCAATATTGGTGTCAACGAAGAACTGTGGCGTATCTTGCTTCTACAGCTAGCAAATGTGGGTAATCAAGCCTATGAAGTGAATGGCTTAAGGATGCAGTTAGATGCCCAAGAAAATATAAAATTTGTCCCACCGGCTACTTCTATGGCCAACGTTGTTTACTTACCTCCTCACAGACCTATGCTTCCCAGCGCCTATGAGCTCATAGACACCACTGAGGCTGAGAAAGGATGGTGCCTAAAACCCCGCTTATGGGTGTTTATGCTCATCCTAGAAGGTATGTTGCATGCATGCCTAGCCAAATTGATATCACCCTAAATATGGTTGCGCCTATAGAGCCAAAGCATCAATGTTCCGCCTCAACGAAACGACCACCAATTGTTGACCATCGGCGAACTTCTACTTTTGACCACCTCAATGGTGATGCCCCTGCCACCGGCAGAGCACAAATGACTCTCTCATCACACTCTAGATCTTGTTGGGGTGTGGCCATGGAAAGATCGAGAGAGCAAGGGCGTGCCACGGGCTGCATATTCATAGTCGTGCTTTGTGCATAGGGAAAGGTCTCACACTCTTCATTATTAATACTCTCCATCTCATTGTTAGTCTCCTACTCCGCCCAGTGCAAGCCGAGTCATCAGCCCATGGTTGGCTAGAACATCCCTCAACGGGCCGATGTTGGCCTCAGGGAACAAATGTGTAACGAACCGGATTTTTCAACCCTCGAAAATCGACACTAATACATCCATAGTATTACATGCCGAGAAATTAAATGCCGGAAAACTCGATTGTTAGGGGAAAAAAAAGAAGATAAGAAGAAAACTAAAAAAATAGAATCTCACAGTAGAACGAATAATCTACAATATGCCACAGATCTTTACACAAAAGCAAAACTGTGATATGTATATATACGGACATCAATTAGAGTATACTAACGTATTTCAGCCTGGATAGTTATACAACCCGACCTCACAATTTGCTAATAAATACCATAATGAACACAACGAAAAAATAACCATCTACATGAATATGTCTCTGGGCCTCCAACTCGTCATCTGAAGCTCCAAGCATCCATCTAAATCTGTAATATGCTCGGTCTGACCCGAGCATTATAATAAAATAACATCCGAGTCAGTCTGGAAAACCAGCGTGATAAAACACACCCAACTAGATTTTAAAGTTATAGAAAACCTTTGAAAATCAAGAGTATCTCGTAAGACCACGCCGCATATAATCACGGACGGGTTTTTACCTTATGATAACCAAAACATTTTCTTTAAAAATTCCATATATATTATAATAATGTCTAGGGGTCAAAGTAAAATATGAATATAGTTGAAATGCTTGCATCTCACGTTTCAGCATAGTTGGGCACAACTAAGTTCGTACGACGTTTATTGGAGAATGGATTCCATATAATGACCGGGCAACTGGGGTACTGCCTGTCACGGTGCATCTCTAGCTAAAATAATACCGAGGTCGAACCTATCGACCCCTACCATCACAAGACTGGCATACCCTTTACAGAATAGTACCAAAGATGATTACACCTCCGTTAATGGGCCCCGAAGCATACAATTAGTGATAATAGCGAATCTAGATAGGGATGATCATACCCTACTTGGGTGCGACCCACTTAGCCCTACTGCATCTCCCCTATTTTAGTCATTCCCGATTGATGAGGCTAGAGGCTGCATTTTACCTTTATGTAACAACCCTGAGATTGCAATTACCGAATGATGGAGTAAAATTATGTTTTTAAGTTAAAAAGGGGCTAAACAAATTTTTGAGAAGTTAAATTTACAATTTGTTTGCAAATTAAAATATTTTGGGTTGAAATGAGGAATTTTTAAATAAAAAGTGATTATAGGCTAATGGGCTAAATAAGACAATTATAAGGTTTTAATTAAAAATAGAATGCTTCTTAGGATTTTGGTTCACATGATAACATTAGAAAATAAACTAAGTCCTAATGGGTTTCTAAAACCCCTTACCATTACCCATTAGCCTAACCCACTCCTTTATAATATCTCAAACTCATCCAAACCCTAACCCTCCTCTTCATAACTTCAAAACCTAGATCTAAACAAAATTAATGGCCTCCATTTAGAAGCTCCATCTCCTTCTCTTCATAAATTAGTTTAATCCTAGAAAAAAAAGAAAGGAAATGCATTCTCTCCTATTATCTAATCCTCCTTCTTAACCCATATTTATCTCAACCTTCATGTTGTAATTATTGTTTTATTTTTTTGTTGATTTTGGGTCCTTGAAGTCTCTTGATCTTTGCTTGGAGGTTAAGGCTTTTGGCTTGCTTGATGGTGCACAAATACTATTTGTTCTTTTGCCTCATTAAGATAATTACTATTGATTAGTAATTAATGCTAGTTGTAATATTGGTAATTACTATTTATTAGTAATTATTGTTAGTTATACCTATTAGTGATAATTGCTAGTTAATTTTGGTGAAAATTTGATGCCAAAACTTGAAAAAAACACCCCTAAATCACTGCATATTAAGTTGGCTGGAAATGTGCAGGCTGAAATTAGACTGAAAACTGATCTGAATGCCCAAAACAGGCCTGGGTTGAACCCAGGCACAGCAGGCTAGCCCAGTTGGGCTAGCCAGGAACAGGCCAGCCCCTAGTGGGCTGGCACACATCCCCCCCACCCAACCCGCCCGGGCTGGGTAAGGACCCAGCCCGCCCGGGCTGGGTCAGGTCCCCAGCCCAGGCGGGCTGGGGCCTTGGAGGACCCAGCCCGCCCGAGCTGGGTAAGGACCCAGCCCGCCAGGGCTGGGTCAGGTCCCCAGCCCAGGCGGGCTGGGGCCTTGCAGGACCCAGCCCGCCCGGGCTGGGTCAGGTCCCCAGCCCAGGCGGGCTGGGGCCTTGCAGGACCCAGCCCGCCCGGGCTGGGTCTGGTCCCCAGCCCAGGCGGGCTGGGGCCTTGAAGCACCCAGCCCACCCGGGCTGGGTCTGTTTCCCAGCCCAGACGGGCTGGGGCTGGGCCTGGACCTGGGCTGCACCATGGGTGCAGCCCGAGAAAAAAAAAAAAAGAAAAACAAAATAAATATTTTTTTTTAAACCCTGTTTCAGATTTTTTATCTCCACTTCGCGATGCCGCCACGATCGCATCCAAAGTCAGAATTCGACGTTTTTGGTCTCGTTGGAAAGGTGGAGTCTCGAACTCCATCTCTGTAAAATTTAGGCATCATCGGCATTCGTTTGGTACTTCGAATTTTGTGTCTAAGTTGAACTCTTGTCGCTGTTTGTAAACAGTGTGAATCTTGTTCTGGGTCCAACTTTGAGACGTCGCTGCTACTTCGTCTCAACTCGGATTCTAGATATTCTTTTTGCATCTTATAGTAGGGATGTTAGACTATATGCCTACTAGTTTTCATGTCATTTGGATTCAGTTTGCTGGTCCAAATAAATTGCCGAACTTGGGTTCGCAGCAGTTTTTGAATGGTCAAACACTTAGAATGAAAATCAAATATCCCTTCTGTTTCCAGCTTTTGAGCGCCACTCCGCGATGCCGCCACGTTCGCATCGGAAGTTGGAATTCGACGTTTTTGGTCTCGTTAGAAAGGTGGAGTTCCGAAATCCATCTCAGGAAAATTTGGACAACATTGGAGTTCGTTTGGTACTTCGAATTTCGTGTCGAAGTTGAACTCTAGTCGCTGTTTGTAAACAGTGTAAATCTTGTTCTGGGTCCAACTTTGAGACGTCGCTGCCGTTTTGTCTCAACTCGAAATCCAGAAATTCTTTTTGCATCTTAAAGTAGGGATGTTGGACTACATGCCTGCACATTTTCATGACATTTGGACATAGTTTGCTGGTCCAAATAAATTGCCGAACTTGGGTTCGTAGCTGTTTTTGAATGTTTACAAACACTTATAATATTTTTGATGATTTTCTGGTTTTCATTGATTTCTTTGAGATTTGTCTCTAGATTTCGTACACGGGTTTTATGAATCATTTTCAAAAGATTTTTCACTCCTAAATGGCTTTTGAAAATTATTATATAATATTATATTAATTATTAAATTAATTACTCCATAATAGGAAACCTTTCAAAAGACCGTTTTAAAAGTGATTTCGAAAATCAATTATAAATCCGTTTTACACCATTATTTTCTATAATAAAAATCTCACACTCACTTTTAGCACGTCGAGCGAAGTGGAAAGGTGCTTAAACGGTTAGGAAATCTTCGGCCTATGGAAACCGTGTGTATTTTCTTTCCGGTTAATCCCCGACCTATTCGATTGATCGTTTTGACCTTTGGGTCTAGTTTACCGATGATATGAAGTAGACTTTTTATTGTTTGGAGTGTGAGCTTGCTATTGGTTAGGAAACCGTTTAGTGCGAACGTGGGGTATGTGACTCATTGTTAACACTTTACGGGTTCCTCTCCAAGAAGTTAGTGACACATTTGCCTCTGGGCGACCAGTACTGGACCTCTGGGTCACCATGCCTCTGGGCAACCGTCTCTGGACACCTGCTCTATGGAGCAGTTTACTTTTCGGCGTGTGCCTCTGGGCCTTTATCCTTCTGGGAAGGATTTTGCCGTTTCGCGCGTTCCGCATCTGTGCGAGTGATCGATCACAACTTTACAGTACTTGGCAACAACGACTCTGGTCGGTGCACGTGCAAAACTTGTATTATCTGATGATTTTTATATCCATTCGAGTACCGCCATTCGGCGTTGGTTCTATGGAACCATACGATGTAAGTGCGATTACCTTGTGGATTCACAGTGTCTCTGGACACTGCTTTTCAGTGTTTGATTTCATTGATTTTTCAGTATATCCCCATTGCTCTTTGGAGCATCGATCTTTGCTTGGGCATTGATTACAGACTCTGGTCACTCTTGGGATTATTGCCTATGGGCATCTTTTTATAGCTTTGGCTACGCCGATGATATGAGGCGATTTTATTTATTCTACACTTTGGTGTTGATTTCTCTTTGTAGGTTTTTATTGTTTATTGATGATTAGAGATCGTCATTATATTCATGTGGTTCATAATATACTTCTCTTTGGATAAGTACTGTTTTACTTATGTACCGCATTATTATATATCTCAGTTATTACTGATTGTTTAGCTAGCCTGACCCGAGTGTTTTCGCTCGGGTCAGACCGAGTTGTTTCAGGTTAGGTCTCTGGACTTAGCTTCTGTGCTTCCGCTTGGACATTATCTGCTATGCTGATAGATAGCGCTTTTATTTGTCCACTATTCCGCTACTCTCTTATTATTCAGACTTTGATATGTACATATTTTTGACTCACATGTGTGAGCAGTGGCTTTGTACCCACTTATGATATTTGGATCTGTATTGATGATGTATTGTTCTGGGATTTTATATCTGTTATGTGATTCTGTTCTGTGATGTTTTTATCATTTATTATTATGCTTTGTCCTGATAGATCTTTAGCCATTTGTAATTTCGTTATAAGTATTTACCGAATATGTCGAACCACCTGATTGAGAAAAATTTAAATAGATTCCACCTTTCGACGTATTCGGTAGATAGTTATAGCTTGATTATAGATGGTCGCTTCCACTATACTCTATTCTCCGCTTTAACAGACAGTATTACTCCCGTAATACTCTTTGTTACAGTGGGTCTCAGAGTGGGGCGTTACACTTTATGTAGCACTTCCCACTTGGAATGCTAATACTGCCTTCCAGACAACAATACAATACTAGCATTCATCCATACAAGTTCGTTCTAGGACTGAACGAAACAGTTGAGAGCTCCATCTCCAGTTCCATCATCTTTAAGATGTTTTCACTAGAAATGCTTAAGTTGGATCGAAGTGGTTTCAGATAAAATATCCGATCCCGGTCTCTTCGAAACAACATTCGATAATTTTTGGTAAACTCAACCCCGGTTCTTTAGGAAATAAACAGTTAAAGATAAGATCAAAGATCACCTCCTAACCGTTAATGGATGGATTTTCTTATCATTATCCTAGAAGAACGAAATGAGATTTATATGCACAGTATAACATCATCGGAAATCAATGTGCCATATAACTCACATGTTTCTCCTAGATATTTCCAAGGTTACGTTTGAGTCTAATTTCTATAGTCGGTTATTTAACTATTGAATAACAAACATTCAATCAGGGATTTATTTCAAAGGGAAAAACCAACATTGGTTCAACATATAAGCAATCACTAGCCTTCTCTTATAAATCTTTCATAATAAAACCATTTGTATATTACTTGTATAAGAATACTTTTACAAAGGTACATCCACCAATCCCTATATTTTCGATACTTGGAGAATATCTATATAGTTATCTTAATGGTATAATTATATTTACAAAACTTAGAAAGATTTTCTTTTATTCGATTCAAAAATCATCCATGAGCTCCTTATAATTCTCTAAAACCAGTTTTAAACCATTTTATAAAACTCCTGGAAATATTTATAAAACTTCTTTTATACGTTTTGATCGTTCAAAAATTCTATTTGTACGTTTCTAAAACTTATTTATGAATCCTTTATAATTCTCTAAACCATTCATAAAACTTCTTTTATAAATCTATAAACCCATTCCTTAAGTCCGTTTATAAATATCTAATCATTTATAAAACTCTTCACCTTGTAAATAATCTTTCTTACGTCTCCAAACCATTTTATAAGCTCCTTTATAAAATCCAGGTCTTTCAACTCTATTCACGAGTCTCGAAAATATTTATAAATAATTAAAAATCTTTTACTTCAAAACACCATTATATAATAATAAACATTAACAAAAACATTATAAATAAATGAAAATTATTAATTTTAAAACATCTTAAAAATAATAATTAATAATTTCAAAATAGTGTTTAAGAAATAATAATAATTAATATTTACCATTTTTATAAATAATAACAATTTATTTTCAAAACCTTATTAATAATCCTTATTATTAATTTCAAACCATAATTATCCGTGAAATAATTAACCTTCTCACATTTTGATAAATTCTTTAAAACTATATTACTATAAATAAATAACTTTGAAAGAATACTAATATAATTAAATAATCTTAAAATAATATTACTATAATTAATTAACTTTTAAAACAATATTAATATAAATAAATACTTTAGAAACAATATTAATATAATTAAATAATTTAAAAACAATATTAATTTAATTAAATATTAAATACTTTATAAACAATATTAATTTAATTAAATACTTTAAAAAAAGTATTAATATAATTAAATACTTTAAAAATAATATTAATATAATTAAATACTTTAAAACAATATTAATTTAATTAAATACTTTAAAAATAATATTAAATTAATTAAATACTTTAAAATCGATATTAATTTAATTAAATACTTTAAAAACAATATTAAATGTAAATAAATCATCTTTTAAAAAAACAATATATTCCCGAAACCCATTTTAGTATTTAAAATCATTTCCCATCTTAAATCCAATTTCAATTCAATTGGCAATTTATAGTATTTCAAAATACTAATTTCAGACCAATAGCCGCCAAACGCTTAACCAATATTAATAATGATTTTCTACAATCACAAGATTTTTATTTTTAAACATAGAAAAATGTTATAACCATAGTGTCCATAATCAGGTTCATTATTCAGTAATCCATATAAAAGGAATATTATCGTAACTTTTCAACAATAGCGAGGAATCCCGTTGGATCCCTCCAATATGTTTCCCCATACATTAGAAATATTATATAATCATAAAATATAAATCAACCGCTTCGAGGCGGGATTCATATACAAAGGGTCATTCGCTCTTACATGGGAACGTAATAGGGTCTCATCCGCTCCAATAGGCGGGAATATATCCAATCCAACTAATAAATATAGCAAGTTATCCAAACAGTCAATAGCTATCAATAATAAATATCCAAACATCCAATAGATAATTTTTATCGACTAAAAATATTCCTTGTTAACCAAAAAGGTGAGATTAACTCACCGAAAATTCTTTTATCACCGAGGCGTTCCGGTTTGGAACTATAATCGAACGATGTTCGATGTTAGCCCAAATTTCAGCAGTCTCCAAATTCGTCTAAACAAGTTCTATAGCGAAGTTTTCATCGTTACGAGCGCAACGCAAAAACTTTTGCGTCAATCGGACCTTGTATATGAGAGTTATTAACATAATAAGTTGTCAATTTAAATATAATTAATTTCATCACTAATTACACTATTTAAACTAATTACCCTTAATAAAATAATTAATCCTTCTCCTTTAATTTCCTTACCACCTCTATGTACAACAACTCCTCCATGAACATCCCTTTGATCACCATTATCTTCCTCCTTGCTTCGTCGCTCGACGTACAGACGCCACTGTCCAACTCCATGTCTTAACCTCTCCATGACCATCCCCATGGACCCACACTCGAAGCCTCGCTCCAAAACCCAACTTCACATATCCAGCCCGTCCATATAATCATCGCTCCCTACTCAAGTGAACTGCACCCCTAAAAAAACTACCTTAGGTGCTCTACAACATGCTAATCCAAATCCAATATCCAATTTTCAAATCAAAGTCTAAATTTCCCTCAATCCTAAAACCTAGTTTCTATACAAGCAAAAGGGCTTCACTGTAAATGTTGCATTCCCAGCACCCGAACCCAATAAAACATATGTATAAGTGTAGATTTACTTATAACAAATCTAAAAATCATTTTTTTAATTAAGTTTTGAAAACTTCATTTTTGTTTACAGAACAATTTTTTTATAGAGAGGGAAAAGCATGGGCAACACGTGAAGAGGAATGGCAGGTATGGGTTAGGTATGGTGAACTATGGTAATTATAAAATAGTATATATATATTTTCTTCAATTTAAAATATCAAGTTTGAAACATTTGAAAATATCGAATTCCTAATGAGATATGCCGCCTGGCTTTATATATGTTATACCTCTATTCCGAATGCAATGGAACTTGTTTCAAGACCTAATTTTATCGTATGAAGAAGATAGGTTTTTAGACCTAGTTATTATATTAAATTTTCAATATTAAATTCTACGCGTTTCGATCTCGCATGACCAAATGATTTATTTGATCGCCATGAAATATGACGGCGTATTATAATTTGTTATTATGGATCCAATGAAACTGGTTTAATCGAAATCCGAGACAGTGCCCCGGAAGGCTATTTTTACTCGTTAAATAAAATGAATTATTATTAAAAAGTCAAATTAGTTGCTTTTTTAAATTTACATTAAAAGTTTATGATTACCCTTCTTATTTTCTTTAATTTAAATAAGCTTAAAAATCATCTTTATCTAAATTAAAACTCCAGATTCAATTTTTTTAAACAATTTCAATTATTAAATTCAACGATTTAAATTATTAAATAAATCGTTATATTTGAAATTCAAGTTATTCAACTTATAAAATTAACTTTTCAATATTTAAAATCAATTAAAATTTTCCAATTTCAAATGACTAAAATCCTGGGTCGTTACAAAATGAATACCCTCTGCCAACAACTCAACTGAATACAAGCCCGAAATGCAAGGGTGAAGCATTCTCCGACGACAAAAATGGGGAATCATTCTCTGATGAAATTATAAACACTTATATCCATCAGCGGTATGTCTTGATGCCTATTGTCAAGTATGATGGTAGAGTTGACCCCTCCAACCACATTACTACCTTTAATCCCATTACCAATGCCGACTAGCTTTTTAGCATAGCAAAGTGTTTGATCTTTCCATCCATCCTTATAGGACCTCCCTCCTGCCGGTTCCTGCATCCATGTTCAGGCAGCATCAGTTGCTGGGTCCAATTATGCGTAGATTTCAAGACTCATATCTTTACTTCTAGCACTACGCCATAAATGACCTTCTGCAACATTTTTGCAAGGTGTTGCCAGCTAAAATGTTGCGATAGATATAAAATTTAGGTCCTACTGCAACGTTGTATTTATGGTGTTACCTTAGCCATAAAAATGTGTTGCTCTAGCTAAACAAGTGTAACACGATGCAACATTTTTATATAGTGTTGCAATAGATGTATTCAAATTAAAAAATTAATAAAATTAGCAATCCGCGTGAATACGATCCAACGGTCTACATTTAATCTGATTGTTAAACTGGATCACCACTGCAATTTGCCCCAAATTTTCGTTTTCCCGCTTTACTTTTCATATCATTTCGTTCTCACCCCCAATTTCCAAATCCCTAATTTCGTTTTCCCTAATCTGTATGGAAGATGTTCCCTTTTAACCCAATCGGATCTGATGCTATTACATTTCTATTCAATCTTCCACTCCAATATTCAGAGGACACAACTTCGTTTTCTCTTCGGTCTTATGAGTTTAGATCTGGATGCGGTGAGAAGATAGGCAGTGGCGATGTGTCTCCCGCTGACAATGATTTCCCGCTGCTAGGAGGCTCTGTTACTTCTCTCTTGTTACACCTATTACTCCAGTTTCTCCATTGATGTACGTATTCGTTGTGCTTGAATCGACCTTGAATTGCATCGACCCTAGTTGCTGTCTACTTTCGGGTTTTCCTATAGCTGCTATTGTCGAAGGTAATTCACCTATTTCACTACTGTTGGTTGCTGATGTGATAAGGGCAGTGGATTATCACTGATAACTGCATTGTAGTGTTACTTTGGGTAAGAAGGTTATGCTTGATGGTGTTGGTGAAGTCAAAGGGTCGAATAAAGCGAGTTATGTTATATGCTTGCAATTTATTTGTTTAAATGCCCAGCTCAGTACTGCTATTGCTTCTGATGTTTTGCCTAGAACTACTGCAGTTTTTACTTCCCTTAAGCCTGAAATCGATCCAGGTCCTTCTCATATGCCAGGTAGCAAATGGTCTTCTCTTTTTAGTATAATGCCAAGGAATGCGGGTGAATATGTTCCCCATTCATTTGATATTGAGTTCATTTGATATTGAGTAAACGAGTTTGGTTTTTCTTTTGTAGGCTAATGATGGTCCAAATCTGAAGTTATATAGCTTGGTGCTTTGAACTAATGTACATGTATGAACTGACCTTTGATTCTCTTATTGATGAAAGGCGAAGCAGTCTGCTTAGAGTTGATGGTCCAAATCTGTAGATATATAGCTTGCAGTGAGAAGCAATGTTGTTTGCAGTGTGAAAGTTTGATGATGTTTGGGTTGTCGGAATAGGTAATCAGCGATTGTGATTAGGTGATTAGACGATTTGGCAACCAGAAGTTGAATTTGGCAACTGAAATAGTTTGTTGGTGAGGCAATTAGAGGATGGAGGCTGGTGGTTTAGAAGTATGTGTGGTGCATCATTTTACGTCGTTTCAAAGAAGGCTCGATCCCCGCCGGGACTGCGGTGCCCCGGACCCCCGCCGGCGCTGCGCTCGGACCCGCTACTCGGCTCGCCTTCGGCTCGGCACTCGGCTCGCCTTCGGTTCGGCACTCGGCTCGTCATATATTTGTCAGTGTCGGTGTCCGTATAAATTGAAACTACATATGTAATGAGTGAACTGAGTGATGTAGTGAGGAATATCTGTATATGTGAATATCAGTGTTATATATCATTTAATTGTAAAATAGTGGAGTCAAGAATTTGTACTATTCAAATGTTGAAATAAAATATTTATTTAAATAAATTACTGTTTGAATATCAAATTCTGTGCAATAGCATTTTATTAAATAAATATTTATTTTTATTAAAAAATCTAATATGCTCTACATTGTGGGCCCCACAAATTCAGAAAGTTAATATCTATAGCAATATTTTGGAATGTTGCTACAGATACCTATGGGTGTTGCCATAGACCCAAATAGGGTTCTATTGCAACAATATTACTTATGTTGCCTTAGATAGTCAAAATGTTGCCTTTGAGGTCTAAGGCAACGGCAAAAATTGCATCACCCTAAAAGTGTTGCCATAGACCTATGGCAACATTTTTCGGGCCTGAGCCAACATTTTTTTTGTGTTGCAGTAGGCCATTTATGGCGTAGTGTAGGATGCATGTCATTATGGCTAGTGAGTTGGGAAACATCAGGCATGGTCCTTCAGAACGCTTGTGGTCGTACTTAACTGCATCAACAAAGAATCCACCTGGGCTAAGGGTGTAAACATGAATAGTTTGGTTGTGGCCCTATGTTCAGGGGTCAGATACAAGTCTAGAATATGGAGAGAGCTCTTAAAGCAGCCGTTTTTTTCTTGATTGACTTTTATCAACAGGCAAATGATACGATGAGAATGGAAGATGAAAATCTTTCGGGTAGCAACAATGAAGCAAGACATCCTACCCAAGTCGGTCCTCGAAGCGACAACGATCAATGAAATAGTGGTTGTTACGCAGGTAACAAAAGGCGACTAGAGGCCGACCCTCGGTACAAGCCTGGGTATAAAAGTTACTGTAACACCCCATAAAAATTTCAGGAAAATAATTAAAAAAATCGATTAATTAATAATGACGCTAAAAATGGGAATTTTGAAAGTATCAGAATTTGGTTATAAAAGTTACACCATTGCATTCGTGGCAATTTTCTAAGAAATTTCATATATAGAATTTCATTATCGGAGTTCAAAGAGAGAAGTTATTGATGTTTGAAGTTTTCGAATTTAAAATAACTTAAACAAATTTAATTAAATAACGTTAACATCAAAAATTAAAAAGGTAATAAAAGATCATAATGTTAAGAATAAGCTTAACGTTTAAATAAATGTTAGTTAACGATTTAATAAATAAATAACGTATGTGTGTGTGTATTAACATTAACATCAAATATAAGGAGGCCGAGACCATCGGTCGACACCCTAACTGGGGTCAGTCAACCGCTAGTGGTTGACAGCCCAAGGGGCAATAAGCGTTGAATGATGACTAAAATTTTATGGCCTGAACCGTTCAAACTTTTTTATTTGGAACCGACTTTGATCGTATGGTTCAAGCATGTTTTAACCACTATAAATAAGTGACTAACCCCTTCACTTTTATGTTAATACCTGAGATATTGGTTTTGATGAGAACAACTTTAGGAAATCATATAAAATATAAATACTAATGTTTTATCAACGTATATAGTATATAGTATATAGTGCAGGATATTAAACAGGTAATGATTTAAGAAGACTGTACAGTATCAACTAAAGATTAAAGAGATACAAGATGTTGATATAGAGACTCAAGAGCTATAGAATGAATACTCATGAGTATTGAAGATACCAAGATATTCCAGATAAGTTATAGAGTCAAAGATTTATATTAAAATTCTGATAGCACTTTGATCTCTCTCATCTTTATTTCTCTATTTTAAATAAGTTTTTAAATATACTTTAAAAAAAAAATTAGTTTTCAATTTCTTATAATTATAAATATTATTTTAAGTTTTTGATATTTTACTAAGTTACTATTTTTATTAAATTTTGAATTATATTGGTTTATTTTTCAAAAATCTTATCATATAATTTATTTAGGTTTTATTATGATTTATAATGGTATAAATTATATTTAAGCATGTTTACAAAGTATCAAATTATTTTACAAAGCAATACATTTTCAAAATAATATCTTAAAGTGTTTTGCAAAATTTCAAAGAGTATGTCGACATACTCTACCCCTATATGTCGACATACTGGCCGTGATTTTCAAAAATCAAATTTCAAAAGAAGTGTCTATTCATCGTATCTCTTAACGAACGGACATGACCATTATTCCTCTGTAAATACCTATCTTCCCAAAGAATTTTATTATCATATTTCATTCTTCTTGTCTCCTCCTTATCCTCTTTCATTTTCTAAACAAAAATATAACCATACTCTACCAAATTTCAACCAGAATCAAACTCAGTCACCATTAGTTTGATTCTCTATCATTTACTCTCTGATTTCTATCATCTCTCTTACTTCAGTTAAGATTAAAGTGCTATGCAAGAGTTATAGGATCATTTTTGATCAAGACTGAAGATCTAAGTCTGTAAAACTCTATCAAACAAATCGCTATATTTGTGGGTGATATTATAGCTCGTAAATCAATTGGGTGTGCTTTGTAGCCCTAAAATCTAGTGAGTGTGCTTGTAGCTTGGAAATCAAGTGACTCTACCCAGAGATCCGAATTTTGAAGGGTGGTCTCATGGGCTTGAAATTGAGATTGTATTTGCATTTACTAGTTGAAAAGAAATCCATACAAGGAATTGTGCGGTATTGAATGTAGGATAACTCTGAACCAGTATAAAATCCTGGTGTGTTCTTTCCTTTTACCTTTACTGCATTTACTTTTATCCGTGTTTTGATTCTATGATTAATAATTGCATAATTCTAAGTAAGATTTCAAAAGATTTCAAAAGAATTCATATAAATTAGAAAACACTATTCACCCCCTAGTGTTAATTTAGCCTTAAGATCCCAATTCCACAATCTTACACTTGGTATTAGAGCACTGGTTTTCAAAGTGTTCATAATCTGATTTTTGAAAAGTTTTTATGGCATTCTTTAATAATATTTTTAACACTATTTTCAAAAGGATAATTTATAAAATCATCATTACAATGTTTCATAGATTTGCATCTATTCATTATGAAAAGTCATATGATATATTGAAAAGGAATAATTGCTGGAATAGATGTGTTATATGGCTTTTGATGAACAAACATCGAACAATCGACACTATAGAACAAAAAGGGGTAAATGGATATTGGATAATGGTTGTTCAAGACACATGACTAGAAATCTGGAGATTTTGAAAGATATAGTTTACAAAGGTGGAGGATCAGCCAATTTTGGTGATAATTCTAAAGGATATGTGATTGGCATCTACAATGTCGGTAATTCTAAAACTCCTACTATTTCCAATGTTTTGTTAGTTTGGAAATTAAAACATAATCTATTAAGTATTAGTCAGTTATGTGATATAGGTTTTTAAATTAAATTCATAAAAGATAAATGTCATGTTGAAGATAATGAGTCAAACATTATCTTTGAAGGTATTAGGAAACGAAACATTTATATATTAAGTATAAAAATCTCAAATTATAACTTATGTCTTTTGGCTGAAACAAGTGACCTTTGGATTTGGCATAAAAGATTTGGTCATTTGAATTTCAAACTTATTTCTAAAATTGCTAAAATGATTTAGTTAGAGTTCTTCCAAAAATGAACTTCAAAGCTAATAATTATGTGATGCGTGTCAATTAGGTAAACTTAAAAAAAATTATTTGAATCAAAAGATATAATTTCTACTTCTCATCCCCTTGAACTTCTTCACTTAGATCTTTTTGGTCCCTCTCAAATACGATCTATAAATCATAGTAGATATGTATTCGTAGATGACTACTCTAGGTTTACATGGACCATTTTCTAAAAATTTAAAAGTAATGCTTTTGAAATGTTTAAGATCTTTGTTAAACAAACTCAAATTTCCAGGTAAATTAATACTATTCGAAATGATCATGGTGGAGAATTCGAATATGAAAATTTTGAGAATTTTTGTAGCAAGAAAGTTATAACCCATATTTTTCATTTCCAAGAACAGCACAACAAAATAGAGTAGTAAAACATAAAAATAGAACGATTCAAGAGTGCACTAGAACTATGCTAAATGATAGTAATTTACCTAAGAATTTTGGGCCGAGGAAGTGGTACTACATGTTATATACTAAATAGAATTTTAACAATACTATTAACTAAGAAAACTCCTTATGAACTATTTTATATAAGAAATCTAAAGTATCATGTCTTAAAGTTTTTTGTAGTAAATGTTTTATTTTAAATACTAAAGATTTTAGATAAATTTGATGCTAAATCAGATAAAGGAATTTTTACTTGATATTCAAATAGAAGTAAGGCTTATAGAGTTTTTAATATTAGAACAAATACTATTGAAGATACATTACATGTCTCATTTAATGAAAATTTTAAAAATTATAATCAAAATATTGTTGAAGAAGAAAATATTGATAACCCAAATGAAATTAGAAGTAATGAGAATACAGAAAATGAAAATAATAATAATAATTCTGAAAATTCATATCCAAATAAAATAAATAATATCATCCTATAGAAAATATACTTGGAAACATTGAATCTATTGTTAAAATTGGAAATCAATTAAACATAATGAGTAATGTTGCTTTTATTTCAACTATTGAACCTAAAATCCAAAGGAAGCATCAACGATGATTCGTTAATTCTTTCTTGCAAGAGGAATTGAATCAATTCACTAGGAATTGTAACGACCCCGGATTTTATATAAATTTAAATTGATAATTAATTAACTTTTGAATAAAATTTGTGAAATAGATTGATAAAGTGATGCGAGTTTCCTCGAATCTAAATAAATTCTATGTTAAATCATTTAAAATTTAAATATTGTATTTGAATTTAAAATCTTAAATATAAATGGTTTAAAAATAAATATAAAAATACAGACATTTGACACAGGTATAAAATCAATAAATAAGTAATTTTAAAATTTAGAATTAATGGTTAATAATAATTTGAATTTATAAATAAATAAATAAATAGAAATATAAGATAATAAATATTAAAGTAAAACAATAGTAATAAATTAAATTAGAAATAGAAATCAATATATAAAAGATAAATTATAATAAAAATACAAAGTAAACATTATCTCAAATTCTAACAACTAATTAAAAATAGAAACTCCTCTATATTACAATATATATATATATATATATAGTTTTATTCAATATAAAGTAAATATAAAAATCTTAATAAATCAATGCAAAATAATACAAATAGAATGAAACAAACAAAAGTAATAAAAGTAAAATACAAAATAAATTAGCTAAATTCAAACATCATGTTAAAATTAGAATTCATTTATATTACAAAATTATAAGTATAAGAAGAAAAATACACATTCAAAAATAATAAAAGAAAAAGATAAAAAAACCAAATGCATATGAAATTATAAAATACAAGTGTATAAAAGATTACCAAAGAAGCCACCACTATCTCCATTTTTGGTACAGCCGAATAAGAAAAAAATAAGCATGGTACAAGGCAATAAATGCATATACTCATCAGCCTCTAAACCAAGAAAATATCCCTATTTTCTTTGTACAAAATATTATATCACTTGTACAATGTAAATCATCACTTTGTACAAATTTTTATACCCTGTACACTTCATTTCAGCCTATACATTTCAACACATCACAAAACTTTTCATTTCTGTTTTTCGTTCATCCATTTTAAACTGAGCAAAAGAAAGAAAAAACTGAAGTAAGAATCATTTTAAACTTAAACAAACAAACATCCACTTTAAACAATCAAACAATCAAAGAAAAGACTAAGATCAAGTAAAGACTTCCAGTATCAAACTTCAACCCAGATTTCAACTTTCAAATTCAAAAAGGCCTCAACTTTTCAAAACTTCAAAACTTCTGGAAACTAAAGATGTTTAAGGTGAGTAACATTTAGTAATTTAAACTGAAGTATATGTTGAATTTGCTCTATATATATATATATATATATATATATGTGTGTGTGTGTGTGTGTGTGTGTATCATTGCTTTCTTCTTCTCTGCTTGTTCTACAGAGTACAACCCAATAAGAAAATCCCATTTCTTGTTTTATAATCCATATTAGGCTTGGGTTTCAACACAAAATAGTTGTGTTCAGATATGATTTATCATCTAAAAATGGTTTCGTGAAGCATAAAGGTATATAGAGTGAAAGATCAAATTTTTACAGTCAAAACTTGAAACTCTAGGAAATTCGAATATTGTAAAATATTAGTTCGATTATATAATTTGAATCTACACTCAAAGATAGGATTTGTAAAAACTAATATGATGATTTTTAGTTAACTGTCCTAGTTGCAGTTAATATTTGAACAAAATATGCATTTGTATCATTTTCTGGTGATCGAATGATTCAAGTTGGTCGGGGTTGTTTGTGGAGATGGAGGAGCCTACGGAGTGGCGAGGAAAAATGGTGGAAGGTGGTGCAGTTGGTCGTGGTGGCGGTGGTGTTGGTTTGAAGTTTGTAAACCTAATTTTGTCACGGCTAAGAAAATTGTTTCGTTCGTCACCATCGTTTGATCGAGTGATGCGTGATTGTGGGTGATGGTAGAGGGAGTGTGGACGAAGGCTTGGCCGGAGGTACAGATTTTCTGGTGGTCGGAATGAGGAGGACGAGGTGATTCCCAGGTTTGGGTGATGTTCTCTATTGGTGTTTCCAGGTTTGACATTGAGCTCGAATTGAATTCCGAGACGATGGCGGGGATTCTGATGGTCGGAGATTCACATGTGGGTGATTGTCGACGTGTTCGACAATGTGGCAATGCCGGAAGATCGCTAAAGGCGATGTGCACGTGCACAAGTTCAAGTCTGGTACCCAAGTGTTGTATTGCCTGGGTATTCGCCTGTAAGTGACGAGAATTTTCTCACGCGTGACTCGAGTAATTCGAATTATTTACTCGAAGCAAAAAAGGGGAAGTCTCGGGTCAGAGTTTTGTTCCAGGCTTTGATGTCTAAAACTGTTCTCTGTTTGAAATTTTAAAACCAAATTCAAATTTATCAAGCAAGGATTTAAAACTGAGTTTAAATCAAAATGTAAAAAAAAATCAAGTTGAGTTGGAATTTAAGTTGAAAATAAATAAAGTGTTAAATTCAATTTGTTTAAATAACTCAAAAACAACTAAATGTTTGAAAGAATTTGAATTTAAAATAAATCTGAAATTTGTAAATGGGAAAATTTTAAACAAGTTAAAATTTAAACCTGGAACCAATTTTAAATCAGATTTGAAAATTTTGAGATTTAATTAAGTTTTATCACTTAAGTGTGGCAATGAGTTAAAATGTTAAAGTTAAAGAAAATTTGATTTTTAAACTCTTTAAAATTTCTTTTGTAATGAATGGTTATTTTACTATGTAAATTTAAAATGTTAAGGAGATATGCTTTAAACTTTATTAAAAGTAAATAAGGATTTATTTCAAATTTTAAATCAAAATTAGAAATAAAAAGGAATTTGAAACAATGTTTCAATATATGGTAATAATCATTAAATCATAAATATAGATTAGTTTACTTTAATTAACAATGATTAATATAAGAAATTTCTTTAGAAAAGTAATTAAAGAAATTCAATAGTTAATGAAATCATTAACTAAGATTATCTGGATAATTAATTAATGTGATTAAATTTTAACAATAAATTGATTAATTAATTTAATGACAATAAATTGTAGAACTATTAAGTAAAAATTACTTAATGACAGTAATTGTGGAATTAATTATTTAGTATAATTAATTGAGTTAATTGAATTTGTTCAAGTTAATTTCTTAAATTAATTAATTCAGGATAATCACTTGAAAATTTTGAAAAATATAATTACTTAAAGAAGTAATTAATAGATAATTACTGAATGTAATTAATTAAATGATGTTTTGAAATTTGAGTTAATTATTTGTTAATAAATTAAAGGATTAATTAATAATGGCAATTAATTAAGATTAATTTAATAATTAAAGATTAATTAATTCATTGATTTAAAATGATTAGTTAATAATTAAGGGTTAACTAATAAATTTGAAAAGAAGATTTATTTCAAATAATTTATAATTAAATTATGATAATTAACCCGGATTAATAATTGATACATTTGATTTAAATTAATCAGTTGATTAATAAATTCACTTGTGAATGTTTGGACTTGACTAAATGATTGAATTGCTTGATATTCTGATCTGTGATGCTTTGTGATATATTCTGATTTGTTTGTGATCTGTACTGTAGTTATTTATCTGGGATGAATGTAAATTATTATCTGTGATTTATATATCTGTGATCTATGATCTGTAAATGAACGATAAGCGTTATAGTATACCGCTTATCAACTATATTTCTATATTCTGATCTGTGATGATTGAATGATGTTGCACTACTGGGTGAAACCCATGGACTACACCATACACACACAAATATGGATTTCACGTGGAAATTATTTAAGTCGTAGTTTTTTTTGACAATTTTAAAGATTGAATTCTTGAATCCACATAGTTTTGGAAATTGGAATTTAGAGCTTTGTAAATGAGTTTCAAATGTAAAAGTTATTTTAAATAACTTAATAAAACTTGATATTTTAATAATTTGATTTAAATTTGAATTCAATATTTGAAATTGAATTCAATGATTTGGGAAACTAATTGTTTTCAACTAATAAAAGCTCTCATATAAGAAATGAATTTCCAATTTGAATTAAAGAAATTTCAAGTTGAATTGAAAATGGTTTTCCAAGTTACGAATAAAATCTTTGGAAACAAGTTTTGAAAGCTATTAGTTAAATCCTTGTTTTAAAGATTTAATGAGTTAATCCAATTGAAATGGAAATTGATTTGGAAAATCTGTGAATGAATCTTTGTGAAACTGGGTAAACTTTGTGATTTGAATCTTTTTATTAAAAAGATTAAAATGGTAATGTGTTTAAACCATTTGAAAGAAAAGTTTTGGATAATCAGTTGTGACTTAATTGAAATTCATTATCCATATGTTTTTAAATATCGTGCTCATTATTCGGTTTAGCCGGGAGAGGACCTTTATGTCATACAACCCATTCCGAATAATGATACGTCGTATATGGATAGCATTTGAAGACAGGTGTTGAAGACTGGGTATTTGTGAGAACGATAGGATGACCTATCGATTGTCTGTGCACTGAGTTGCGCCGGTATAGAGATTTCCTATGTGATGGGAAGTTCGATCGGGATTGTGAATACCCAGATTGCAAGGACTTCTTCGAAAGTGCCTTCGGTTATGTTCGAACCCAGAATAGACTTGTATGGTTACATGTCTGACATTACACTTTGAGATATAAAGCTGATTTCTTTCAAATACATTTCTGTTTGGTGGTGGAGATTTATTCTCTTAGCTTAACACCCTTCTCTGAGACGTACGAGCTCAGAGGTTATGTAGTTGAAGGTTATCAGTGATATACTCCCAATTTGGTAGTGTGTCATGCTGAGTGCTGATGTGTGTTGATGATCATTTGTTGATCAAAGCATGGCTTTCGTGTAAAGCGTAGCTTTATGGACGAGACATCATCGAGCCTCATAGATCGGTAATGGTCAAAACATGAAAGATGTGGCAAGATTTTAGGGGTAGCTCCCCTAGGATATGTCCATTCCTTCTGGAAAAAGGTGGTATCATGGTATGGAGCCCTGATATTTACCTATATGGTTGCTCCAATCTCATTTTCTGTCTGGTTATTGCTTTGTGATCGAGGGCCCTCGGATAAAGGTCCCAAAGGACCGAGGGTGGAATATCTCAGGTTTACTACCCAAGAAGGGGGTAACTAGCCTTGTGTTGGCAGAGAGCCAGGTGGTTCTCGGGGTGTCCCTCCAGAGGCGTTCCTACGTGGCATAGGAAGTTCCTTAGCCTGACCATTTGTTGGAAATCCATCTTCCAATACGAACCTTGTACGGTATTAGTTGTAGAACCTACCATTTACTTATGGTGGTCACCACTGTTTAGATGGTAGCTATAGTAGGCATAGTTCGAAATGTCTATGCTAGCTAAGATTAATATTATACTTTCGAAATGGTTTTCTGCACTAGTAATAATATCAAAAGAGTTTTTTTTGCGTAGTAAGCATGTTTGACTATCATAAGGAGAAATCTCCTCCAATTCTGCATTTGCATTGTGTGTGTGGCGGGAGGCCTTATGGTAGTTTCATTTTTCAAAAGCATTGCGGGTTTCAATGTTTAAGATCCTTTTATTGTTCGTTTAAAGATAAACTGTTTTTGTTACTCACACCAGTCCCACGACTGACTCGGAGTTTATTGTTCCCTTCCTAAACTCTGGGTGCCCACAATTTTCCACACGGGCAGTCTAGAGTTGGGTTTTTCAGATAATCAGGTTCAGTGACATTAGAGCTAGTTCAGTTTTGGAGATCACGACTGACATTGCTTACTTTTGTCTTACGTGATGATGGTTCGAGCTTGATGTTTGAGTGGTTGGACTCAGCCTCTCTGACTGATCATTGGAGTTATTACTTCTGTTATTTCCGCTGTATCATTATTTATCTCTGATATTGTTGTATCATATTGATATCATTGTTGTATATCATTCTGGATATTGTATTCATTGGAGTTGTATATGATATCATCTATTTCTTTATTCCGCTGTGTTGTTATACTTAATGGTGTTATAAGCTCCGATGAGCCAGATTCAGCGTGTGAATCTGCGGCATTTTGAGTACAAGTGAAGTACAGGTGCTGATTTTCGAAGGCCGAGTTCAGGATCGCTACAGGAATGATGTATGGGAATTGGTCCCAAGACCTGAGGATAAGTCTATAATAGGATCTAAATGGGTATACAGGAATAAAATGAATGAACAAGGATTGTAAGAAATAAAGCTCGATTAGTTGCACAACGTTATTGTCAAGAAGAGGGTATAGACTTTAATGAAACCTTTGCAACCGTAGCAAGATTAGAGGCTATAAGAATCTTACTTGCTTTCGCTAACCATAATAATTTCAAGTAATATCAAATGGATGTTAAAGTGCATTTTTAAATGGATTTATTAATGAAGACGTATATCTAGAACAACCAACACTTTTTGAAGATGAAAAATTACCTAATCATGTTTGCATATTAAAGAAGGCTTTATATGGCCTAAAACAGGCTCGCAGAGCTTGGTATGACAGACTTAAATCCTATTTATTATAATCAAACTTTGAAATAGGCAAAGTAGATAGTACTATGTTTATTAAAAGAAAAAAAATGATATTCAGTTAATAAAAATATATGTAAATGATATTATTTCCGGATCTACCAACGAAAATTTAAATAAAGAATTTTCGAATCTACCAACGAAAATTTAAATAATGAATTTTCAGAAATAATGACTAATGAATTTCAAATGAGTCATGTAACGACCCGTATTTTTGATAGTTTGAAATATTAAATTAAACAAGATTTTGAAATTTAATATTGTCAGAAATTAAAATTTATGATTTATTAAAGAATTTTTTATTATTATAATATAATCTAATAATATTGATTGAATATAATTGACAACCGTTTTAATGTAATTTCAATCAATTACAATAATAAAGGTAAATAAGGATTAAAATCAATGTTGTATTTAACGGTGAAATCATATATTATTTAATTGAAATTGGTTTTGATATAGAATATGAAATCAATTATTTTGTACGTAAATTTATAATCGTTGTTTGTAAACAATAAATTTATAAACGTGTTCAAAATTATTTAAATGTAACAATTGTTTATTCCCATCATATTATTAAATCTGTTGAAATTAATTTAAAAATCAATTGTTGGAATTTAATGTAATTAAATATTGCAGTTAATATAAGAAAAGACGTTAACTGTAGAATAATGAGTGTAATATATGGAAATTCATCATTGATAAATACATAAGGTATTTGTTGATTCAATAATAAGAATTTAAATCAAAATAAAATAATATGTTGGAATTTAAATTATAATAAACTAGGATTTTATTTATACTGTAATTTAATGTTGAAATTAATGTAATATTAGAATATTGGATTTAACATGGAAAATTGTATTTTAAAATATTATTAATTCCCGTTTAATTAAGAATGATGATAGAAAACTTTTAATTTAAAATTTAAAGGTGATTAAATTGATTTTTAAAATAGATTGTTTTAATTAACATGTAAAATTAGTCTGTTTGGGCACTGTCTCAGATTTCGATGAAACCAGTTTCATTAGATCCGTAATTGTAAATTATTATAGGATTTCATGTTTATAGCGATCAGACTTATCGTTTGATTGTGCAAGCACAAAACGCCTAGAAATTAATTAAAGGAATTTAAATAAATATAAATTGATTTTATAAGCTAACTTCTATATACAATAGAATTAGGGTTTGAAATTAGTCCCATTGAATTTAAAAATATTGAAAACCTATATTTTGATATATAGGATGACCTACTTTTATTTCGAGGACGAAAAGGGCTTTTCGGGTTTTTGTTATCGCTTCGACCCAATCGATCCGTTCCATCCATTTCTATTCAATCTTTGTCTATATATATGTTGTTATAAACCCTAGTAGCCTTCTATTCTATTTTCCATACGTACTTTTCAGAACCAATATGTTCCTTCTCGATGCCGGATATCCCAAAACCTAATTACTAATTTCAAATCAAACTTAAAAAATTCAAACTGCTCAAACCCTATCATATAATATTTCATCGCCAAGCACTCGATGAATGGAATCAGTGTCTGCAATTCATTTTTCGACTAGAGCTTCCATTTGTCCAGAAATTGGCGATTTATTCTCGACCGTCCATACTAGGGTTTCATGATCAATGGTGAAACGACGACCAATTGGCGATCAGGAAGCACTGGAGTGTAGAGGGCAATTAGGAGGTTTGATCCATCGGCTTGGATCATGGCAAAAGTGCCTCGAGTTAGCCAGAAAATTCGAGGAAAGGTGGCATTTTAAGCAGCGGTGCAGAGCTCCAGGCGTAAGGGGGGTCGCGCGAGGTCCTGGTGGAGCGCTAGGCTGAGGCGGTTGCGTTGGTGGTAGTCGATCTAAGTGCAGGTGTATGTAGGCGGCACAACAGCGTGGTGAAGGGTAGCGGCTGGGTGCATCTAGGTTACTAGAGATAACAGCTAGGATTGGAGATGGTAACATAATTTACGAAATTGCCCTTCTTTATTTTTTTATATTTAATTTTAAATTTTAAATGTTCTAACATTTATAACTTTTGCATACGAAATCGGATTCATGCACAATTTCTTCTATTGGATTCGTACTGAAATTCCGAACAACAAGAAATTAGTTTGGTTGAATTTGGAGACTGTTGCAATTTTGGGCTTTTGTGGATTTTTAATAGGCTTTAAATCAAAGGTGAGTGGTTAAACCCACTCACGCAATACTAAATCTTCTTATGCTAGTTGAATTAAATTTATGAAGTGATAAAAAATTTATTGGTCGCTGTTTAGTAGTTTAAATTGACATTTTAATTGAAATTGAATTTTATATTGAATAAAATTGACATTTGAATCAATATTGAATTTAATTGCTAGTTAAACACCAACAATTGATAATCAGTAACTTTTGTGATATATTGGTTTATTTGGATGTTAATTGTTATTGTATGCCTATTGATTGATGATGGATGTATGGTTACTTATTTATTTGACTTATTCCTGTTATTACCTATTTACTTATTGACATCATTTATATTATCATTTGGACTATTTGAAATGAACTAAGAAATGGATTGAAATTATATACCTATGTCATTTAATTTTGGGTTGAAATGATATATATCCATCCATGTAATTAAAATTGAATTAATTGATAACTTGATCATAGGGTAGAAAATTATATATGGACACCGGATTGGTTAAAATTTTCAAAATCTTGAATTTAAATTGGTTTAAAATGATATTATTTTAAAGAAAATAAAATTTTGGATTTATATGAATTAAATTATTTTCTAAATTCGAGCTTTGAAATGTTGAAATTGAAATTGTTTAAATGAAATTATTTAAGGATTTAATTTGAAATCTTAAAGGGGAAATTGGAATATGATTTGAATTTATCAAAAGTGAATTATTTGGAAGGTCAAAATTTTAATTTAAACTTTGAATTTACTTTATTTAAAAATGGTTTTAAATTGGTACTTTCAAGTTTGGATGTGAAATGAATGTAAACAAAAATTGTTTAAAAATAAGAAATTGAATTGAGACTTTCAGCCATTTGAATGGGACTATTTAAATTGAATTTGATGTAAAGTTTAAAGTTGTTTTGAACTGAGGCTGATATAAATCGGAATTTGCATATGAAGTTGACTTGAAATTGGAAGTTGAAAAGTTGAATTTGTTGTGATTTGAAATGGGAAAATGAGTTCAAATCATTTTGAAAAGGAAGAAACAGTTTTAATATAAATTATTTTAATATATAAACTTTTTATCCAAACTATTTTCAATATTAAAATCTATTTTATATTCAAAACCATTCCCAATCTTTAAGCTATTCTAAATATTCCAAACTATTTTCAATATTAAAACTATTTTAATCATCCAAACTAATTTCAATATTCAAACTATATTAATTATTCAAAATAATTTTCAAAATTCAAACTGTTTAGAAGGGAATTATTTAGATTTAAATCATTGATTTAAATACGGATGCTTTGATACGAAGATATAACTTGTTTTGAATTCGAAATGATTTTGAAGTGAATCTGATATTCTGATATGAAATATGACTTATTCTTGAAATGTAAAAGAACCAACCGGTCGTTTGGTTGTTAAAGAAACCGAGGCCGAATATTGGCATACTCTCTATCAATACCGGAACCACTTTAACAACTATGTACGCGGTGGATGTTATCCAGAATGGAGAGGTTGAATTGGTGATGTTTGCTGGATTGAAGAAAGAGAATGATGATGGATGACCTCGACACTTGTGTCAATTTGAAATGGCTAAAACAGGAGCCATACCTGACCAATGAGGCTAGCTACCTCTAGCGACATCTGTTCTTCGTGTTACTATATTGATTTTGACTTGATTGGTGCACCTTGATTTGATTATGGGATGGATGTTTGCGGTGGGCCATTAGGGGTTACCACCAATCAGGAAACATAAAACGGTAGTATCCTGCCTTGGGCATCGCCTCACGTACCTTTTCATACTCTTTATCCTTATTCACGACCACTACGATTTTGTTTTAGTATGGTACCTATAGGGGACTCACTGGCTACCTACATTACTGGTTGTGTTACAGGACCTACATAAACTACCTGCTTAAAAATGTTTTAAGGGGGATTAATGTTAATACTTAACGCTATTTTAATACTTTACTTTATTGATAGACACTACATATATATCGTATCTTACCACATATAGATAGTTTGACGGATCCTTAGGAGATGGAAAATCCCGCAACATCTCTTAAGTTATTGCACTCACGTTGTACACTCGATAGGAGATGTGAAATCCCATAAAAATCTCTGAAGCTATTACATTCATATTTATTTGCCATTGATTTAACTTACATAAGAACTTTTAGTTCTGACTTGAGTGTTTTGTCTTTTCATTACGCCCGGGTCAGTTGATTATTTCAGTGTTGAAGACGTTATCCCCTGAAGATGAAGATGGAGTTGCTAGACCGTATTTACTATTATTATTCCACTGCATTATTTTGGTATGTTTGTTGATTGTACTCTGATTTTGTTGTAAAAATTATGTAATCAAATGTATATTTAAAACAGCTTCATAAACTGTTTATTTGATTATTATATTTTACTATTCCGCTGCGAGATTATGTGTTTTTGCTTTCCTCATCTTCTCTTATTTTCTTATTAAATCCCATTGGCAATCCTCCCTTTTGAGTGGTTTGAGTTAGACATGTGTGGTTTATTGTCAATTTAAACCCTCCAAAAAGGTGGGTCATCACAGTTAGTATCATAGCTTTATTTTAGAGATACCTTAGCCTGTTGGGGGTTAAACTCATTAGAGATTGGGTTAGTAATACCCTAGAATGAGTCTGTGTATGTATATATGTATATATATATATATATATATATATATATATATATATATATATGAGAGAGCGTATTTGTTAGTGCTATAAAAATGTTTTGTATTGTGTTAATTTGTTTTGTTGAGTATTTATAAATTTTAGCCTGTACATAGGACGCCATGGCATTGATAGGGATTTCTAAGCACTTGAACATGGTAAACCGACACAATATTGTTTTTGAAATATAGGTAAGTGAAATAATTTTACCTAGTATTATATTTTGTATATAAAAGAATAATTTTTCATAAATTGAATAGTTTTTTTGGTGTGTTGGCTGTTAGGAAATGATAATATTTGATTATTATCATTTATTGTTGGTTGGTCAAGCTTCTTAGAGCCTATTGACTATTGTATGTTATAAGAAAATGAAATCTTATGAAAATGGTTTATAAAATAGGATTTACGAACAAATGAATTTAAATTGAAAATTTGAGAACTTAAATTCCGTTGTTTTGAAATTGGTTTTCAAAGATTTGGAAAAATAGTATTAGTATTATTTGGAAGTAATTGCAGATAGAAATGTATTCAAAATGATTTCAAAAGGTACTTGAAAGAAATGTTTTCAAAGGAAGATAAAAAGAAATAAGTCATGTACTCCCCTCTTCTATCGCTAGAAAATAATTTCGGTGATGACCGCGACATCATCGACGTTCATTTTCGAGTTTCAAAGTGGGAAGACTACTATAGTAGTTTTTCTACACATTTGTTTGATAAATAAATTTTAATTTTAATTTCCTAAGTATGATTTGATATAAAAAGATATGTATATATTATTTCAAGATGATTTGAAATGAACCCCGGTATTTAATTCTTAAGTTTTCTGGTAATTAGCGATTTTCAATTATTGTAGTAGAATGGAATCTTCGACTATTTTACAGGGTTGGAAACTTCTAAATTGAAAACTGAAATTAAAGGTTAAGTGTTTAATGAAACTATAAGTAAATTGAAGTTATGTAACTTGTAAACTAAAAGATAATGGCATAAGTAAAAACTTAGGTAATAATAATGTTTCAAATGAAAATATGTCTATAAATAAAGAATTAAGATGGACAAGAAATATTATAAACTTAAGTTAAGGCTTTAAAATGCTTAATAATTATATTGAATAGTATAGAGTGAATATTATTTAAGGAAATGAATGGGAACCGAAGAAAGTAAACAAATTACAAAGTCATGTCTTGTAACTTGGTTGTAAAACAAAAAGTATGTTGCAAAAAAGGTTTATAACTTAAGTTATAGTTTTCTGAGATAATTATAAACTTGAATAATGTTTTGTGAAAGAAGAAATACTATTATAGAAATAAATATGAATAACAAAAAAGTAGAAAACTTTAGTATGAAATGATTCATGAATTAATATTAATGTTAAATGGAAATCAAGTATATAAGTTGTAACTACCCGTTATTTCGAACTATTCGCATCCGCACATGTCAGATTTGCATTGCTCAAAACAACAGATTGTTAATTTTATATTTGGAAAAACTCAGCATATACAGTAAATAAATCATCACAAAATCACAGACACACAAAGTATTACAAAAATAAGCAGCGGAATAGATAAATAGTAGTTCATGAAGCTACCATATAAACATCAGAGTTTGAAATAAAATACAACAGAATATCTCAAATACAATCTATTCTCGAATACAAACAAATGACAAGTCTGAACAAAACAACTAGATAGCTGAAAGCTGAATAGATATAGATGGATCTCCAAGTGAAGCTCCAAACTCCAAAGGTGAGTCTCAAATGCTGTGACACTCAGTCTGACCCGAGCATAAAGCAAAACACAAAACACTCGTGTCAGGATTAACATTCTTATATTTATAAATTCAACTCAAGTGAAATGTCAACTGAAATACAAGTAACTTAAAGGATGTTTGGGATTTCCATCCTCTAAGGATCCGTGGAACTATCTACTGTGTAGTAATATACGCTATTATAATATGTCTATAGTAAAGTAAAATATTAAAATAGCGTTAAGGCGTTACCCATATCCCCCTTAACACATTTTTATATATTCCCATAGTCTATACAGTACCGTAATTACTCCGTAAACTGGAGGGCTATCAGAGGGCACTACATAGGTATGGTACAAACCAAACTCGTAGAAGGTGCGATAGGGCATGTGACAAGGCACTCGAGGCAATGCCAGGGTAGATATAATGTTTGCGGATTCGAACTGGTGGTAACGCATAGCAGTTACTACCGCCCACCTCGTGACACACTCCTAAATCAAAGGGTGCACCCAATCAAATCACAAAAGCAATAGAATGGTATCGAAGAAATGTGTCCGATCGGAGGAATGACCTCACTTGACCCGGCATGGCTCCTATTTTAGCCACATCAAGCTGACTCACGGGAGTCAGGGCCACGTAAATACCATGTAGAACCGTTACCAAACCATCCTACTTCATTCTCGAATCTCCACCACGTACATAGTTGTTAAAGTGGTTTTCGGTATTGGCAGAGAGTATGACAATTATGAGAAATGCGGATTGCGGATCTTAAGGCTGGAATAACACTAGAGGGGGGGGGGGTGAGTAGTGTTTTATGGATTTTTTAAATCTTTTTGAATTTTATTCAATTTAAACACCAACAAATGCAATTCACAAACACAGATATAATCACAGAATTAGACACAGATGCAAATACTAAATAAAAGCAGTAAAGGAAATAACACACCAGGATTTTATACTGGTTCGGATTTACCCTACATCCAGTCCCGTACAATCGTACGGATTTCTTATCAAAATAATATCTCAGATTACACCTTCTGTTTCAAGGCTACGAGGTACACCCTCCTGTATTCGAGTCCAGGGAAAACTCTCTTGATTTAACCAGGCTACAAGATCACCTAATTGATTTCCGGGGCTACAATCACACCCAATTGATTTCAAGGCTCAACCGCACCTTTTACTCAACAGTTTGATTTACAAAAGAGTCTATAACTCTGAATAGCACTGAGATCTTATAGAGAGAGTGGCAGAGAATCAAACAAGAGATAATCAGGTTTGATTCACTTGGTATTTTGGCAGAGTATAGTTTAGGATTCTTTAGAATAAATGTGGAAGATGAAGAGGAGAGAAAATAAATGAAATCTGATAAAAATTCATTTAGAACTTACTGGTATTTATAGTAGAGCAACAACCATATCTATTCATGAAAGGATACGACGAATAGACACTTTTGAAAATTGAAATATGAAAATAACGGACACCATGCCGACATGGGAGGTTGAGGGATGTCGACATGCTCAAGGAAAAATTGATGTTTTGAATTTCTTATTAAAATTGGTTTCTATAATTTGTCAAAACAATTTCTAAACTTTGTAAATATATTTTAATATAGTTTAAACATATAAAAGAGTTTAGAAAATAATTTTTAATATATATAATCTTAATCTATAAAGTGATTTAAAATTTGAGTATATAAATATTTTAGAACTAAATATTTAAAATAAGAGATGGTTTAAAAACAAGGACAATTTTTGAAATCAAAATATTAAAAATGATAAAAATAGTTTGAGGCTAAAGTATTTTAAACAAGAGAGATGTCTTTTCGAAAAGAAAGTTTTGAAAACATTTTTAAAAACCAAGAGATATATTTTTGAAAAACATTTTTATAAAATTAGTGGATATCATAATAGGAGCAATATATGTTCCACTAGATATTGTCGTGAGTTCCATCCCACTAGGGTTCCATCCCTTTAACAGGCTCGAAGTGGATTCCATTCCATAAATAAATTTTGAATAAAGATGTAAGTGCTTTCAAGAAGTTTTAACATAATTCTAGACTAACTACATTATCTTGTACTGTTTGAAATCTTGAACTCTTGATAACTTGATTTCTTGATACTCATGAGTCTTCAATCTTGATATATTTGATCTTTAAATTCATCAGTCTTGTATCTCTATACTGTACAGACTTCATTCTTGGTACCTATATGTTTATATTTCGCATATACATACATATATATATAGACCATAACGTTAGTATTTATATTTTATAACAAGTCTTAAGGTTGTTGTAATCAAAACCATCATCTCAAGGACTAACAATCTCCCCCTTTTTGATGATGACGACCTATGTTTATAAAATATACTTCACCTTCACTATAACTCCCCCTAAAACTAATAACTCCCCCTAAAACTAATAACTCCCCCTTAATCTAAGCCTAACTACTCTATTTTATACTTCTCCCCCTTTGTCATCAACAAAAACTAATTCTAAACTTATATAACTCCCCCTTAGTCTTATATTAGAGTACATGTGACAAATTATGATGGAGTGTGTATATATATATAATAACATGAGTTAATAATAAAGACATGACAAATATGAAAGTTTAAACCTAATAAATATATACTATGTTTCATATAATGTTATACAATCCATTCAAACCAAATCAATTCTAATCAAAGCAACGCAAATTAAATCAAATCAAATCACACAATTCAAAAACAAGAAATTCAAACCATAAGGAGATCAAATATTTTTAGGAACTTCAACCCATCCTTCTTCTCCAAAGATATGATCCTTTTAATAACTTCCCAATCTTCATTATCTTCAATCAAAGTTACTACATGATTTGCATCGAGATCATCTTTGTTGAGGGCAGAAATCATCCAACGGAGGGGATCAAAATGCTTCTCTTATTCTTTTATCATCTGCATTTGACTTAGTTCTAAGTGCCTTTGATTGTGGAGAATAAAAGTAAGTATATTCTTGAATGAATTAAGAGTTTCTTCAAGATTATCACTTAGAGTTTGAGAAGAGGAAGCCATTTTTGATAAGTATTGAAGAGATGCAAATAGAGATAAGTAGAAATGAAAAGATTACAAATTTCTGGAAGAAACAGGTGTTTAAATAGGCAGAAACTCGTTTAAAATAAATAGGCATGAGTTAGTTATTTTAATATCAAAATTTAAAAAAAACCAAATCTGACAGTTATATGTCGACATAGGGAGGTAGAGGCATGTAGACATGGGTCTATTAATTTATGTGTCTTATTTACTTTGTGAATAAGTATGTATATATATAAACTTATATACTATACTAACATTTATTCCCTAGCCACGATAAGGTAGGAAAACATAAGATAGATGATTTTTATAAATATATGATACATAAGATACTACATAGTATGATAAAAAGAACAATACAAGCTCACACAAAACAAACTAATACATCACAACCTAGTTCTTAGAATGTGCTAGAGGATGAGGAGGATGATGATAAGCCAAGTTTCCGACCAACTTTAGTAAAGAATTTTTCATATTAGTGGACATTTTATACAATTTCTTACTAACGGATCTTTTGAGAATTCGTTGATTTTTTAGGAGAGTTTTGTTGGAAGGATTGTTAGTATTGGTAGGATATTCAAAACTTTCCAAGGAGGTTTCTTCATTATCTTCTTCAATTTCCATTTCCTCCCCCTTCTTCTTCTTCTACTTCTTCTTCTTCATCTTCTTCCTCCATATCTTCATGTGAAAATATTTCATCCTTTTCGGCAAGAGATTCATATTATTGAAATATGAAAGGAATTTTCATGAGAGAAATGTTTGCATGATTAAACACTTTTCTTGAAACAAATTCTTCCCTTTTGTAATCAACGCCAAAATAATTAAAAATCCGAGTGAGATAGATTCCATGATACAAGGTATTCTCACCCATTTCCAAATTCTTAGGACGAAGTTCATCCATAATCACTTGCGCCTAATTAATGTCATAATGACCAAAGATAGCAAAAAAAACTTTACAAACTTTTAAAGTCGGGTTATTGAAATTTCCTGATCTAGGAGTGATAGTATGTTGCAAAAGAAGATTGACAATACGTGCTTTCGGACGAAAGTTATGATTTTTAAATTCAAAGTTGTCATCTCCTTCGAAAATGTGATGAAATGTCTTACGATCATGTTCATCAATATTAAAAGTAGGAAGATCTATTCTCGAATTCTTGCAATTGAGAATGTTGCCCAAAATTTTATAATTTAAAACAATTTAGTGCCTTTAACATTACTCCAAATTTCATCTTCATTTCCTTCATAAAACCGCGATTCAAATTCGCATAAAACATTTTAACAAGATTTGGGTAACAAACAAAATAATTTTGAGAACTGTCAAAAAGACTAAGGATATGATTCTCTTCAAGAAGAGTATTGATTTCATATGAAGAGAAATTGCTAAAGATAGCAAACTTTCCCGTATGAACTTTTTTGAAATTAGCATAGCTTATATAAGCCTTGATTGCTTCCGGATCATTATAGAGATACTCTTTAATGGTTTTAGACAGCCTCATTGTTGATGGAGTGCTTGAAGAAGCTATTTTTGAAGAGAGTAGAAAGTTTGAAAGAGTGAAAGAGAGTTTGAATTTTAAAATGAAAGTGAAAAGGTATGATAAGATAATGGAAATAAATAGATATTCAATAGACATGTTCTCTGGTTAAGAGGTACCTTTCCAGAACATTGGATTTGGTGAAAAGGTGGAGGGAAATTCAAAGATTTGAATTCAAAGTGGAATTTCAAGTTTCTGACATGGATGTCGACATCATGGGTAGGGCCATGTCAACATGGGTCAGAGAATTCATGTGACTTATATTTTCCTATATACTTTAATACCTATATACATATATTATTTTTAATGTCTATATATTTTTTGGAGTAATATTAAATATAATAATGCTCTTTTAATAAAAAATATTATAATATTAAAATTAAAAATAAACATAATAATAAAAAAATAAAAATTCAAACAACACATAATTTCAAAAACGATCAAACAATCAAACAATTTTAAGCAAACAATTTCAACCAATATATTGTAAACGTGTACCTTTTTCTAGATTCGCATCTCCGAGATCATCGGAATCATGAATAGTCGTAAAGCACATATTTGAATTTTCCATCTTCTGATCATCATCACTTGAGGATGAGTCTGAGTCTGAATCGTGAAGTGTAGCGGTATATGCTCTTTTCCTTTTCTTTGTATAATCATTTCTTGCAGGAAACTTTTGCTTATCAGGATGCAGACGGTCTCTATTGAGATGGCCTGGTTCATCACAGTTTAAACATTTGATGTGGTTTGGTACTTCATTATGATTTCCAGAATTCCTGTGATCATTCTTTTTGAAGTTGTTCATCTTTCTGTATTTCAGAAACTTCCGAAAATTCTTTGTCATGAAAGCTATTTCTTCATCATCATCACTTCCCGAGTCTATCCAACTGTTAATGTATTGAACGCAATTGACTTCTTTTCGAATGCCTTGCTATCACTTCTTCCTTGCATTTGTACTTCGAACGACATTAGATTTCCAATCAATTATTCAATCTTTAAAGTACTCATATCATTTGCTTCTTCGATTGCAAGAGTTTACTGATCCCATTACGGAGTAAGAGAATTTAGAATTTTTCTGACTTGATCTTCTTCGGAATTTTTTTTTCGCAATGATATTAGAGAATGCACAATCTCCTGAAATCTACTATACATATCCGAAATGGACTCATTAGAATTCATTTTGAATAATTGAAATTAATTTGTGAATATGGATATTTTGGTCTGTTTGACTTTGCTTGTTCCTTCATGAGTAACTTGCAAAGTTTTCCAGATATCATATGCAGACTTACAAATAGATACTCTATTAAATTCATTCCTTTCAAGTGAAAAAAATAAAATATTCATAGCTTTGGAATTATTTTGTGCAAGTCTTTTGCTCAACAGTCCACTGTGCAAAACTAGTTGTGGGTTCAGAATATTCAGTTTGTGTGATATTCCAAGTGTCTAATCCTATTGACTGTAAATATATTTTCGTTCTACATGCCCAATATGCATAGTTACTTCCATTAAAAAGTGGTGGTCTGGCAATAGACTGACCCTCTACAAATGAACTAGTGATAGTGTTAACAGAACCAGTGTTGGCAGCCATTTTTAAAACTTTTCAAAATTCAGATTATGAAAACTTTGAAAACCAACGCTCTGATACCAAATGTGAGAAATGCGGATTACGGATCTTAAGGCTGGAATAACACTAGAGAGGTGGTGAATAGTGTTTTATGGATTTTTTAAATCTTTTTAAATTTTATTCAATTTAAACACCAACAAATGCAATTCACAAACACAGATATAATCGCAAAATCAGACATAGATGCAAATACTAAATAAAAGAAGTAAAGGAAAGAACACACCAGGATTTTATACTGGTTCGAAGGTACCCTACATCTAGTCCCGTACAATCGTACGGATTTCTTATCAAAATAATCTCCCAGATTACACCCTCGGTTTCAAGGCTACGAGGTACACCATCCTGTATTCGAGTCCAGGGAAAACTCTCTTGATTTAAATAGACTACAAGATCACCTAATTGATTTCCAGGGCTACAATCACACCCAATTGATTTCAAGGCTCAACTGCACCTTTTACTCAACAGTTTGATTTACAAAAGATTCTATAACTCTGAATAGCACTGAGATCTTATGGAGAGAGTGGCAGAGAATCAAACAAGAGATAATCAGGTTTGATTCACTTGTTATTTGGCAGAGTATAGTCTAGGATTCTTTAGAATAAATGTGGAAGATGAAGAGGAGAGAAAATAAATGAAATCTGATAAAAATTCGTTTAGAACTTACTGGTATTTATAGTAGAGCAATAGCCATATCTATTCGTGAAAGGATACGATGAATAGACACTTCTTTTGAAAATTGAAATTTGAAAATAACGGACACCATGTCAACATGGTGGGTTGAGGGATGTCGACATGCTCAAGGAAAAATTAATGTTTTGAATTTCTTATTAAAATTGGTTTCTATAATTTGTCAAAACAAATTCCTAAACTTTGTAAATATATTTGAATATAGTTTAAACATATAAAAGATTTTAGAAAATAATTTTTAATATATATAATCTTAATCAATAATGTGATTTAATATATGAGTATATGAATATTTTAAAGCTAAATATTTAAAACAAGAGATGGTTTAAAAACAAAGACAATTTTTGAAATCGAAATATTAAAAATGATAAAAATAGTTTTGAGGCCAATATATTCAAACAAGAGAGATATCTTTTCGAAAAGAAAGTTTTGAAAACATTTTTAAAAAACAAGAGATATATTTTTGAAAAACATTTTTATAAAATTAGTGGATATCAAAATAGGAGCACTATATGTTCCACTAGATATTGTCGTGGGTTCCATCCCACTAGGGTTCCATCCCTTTAACAGGCTCGAAGTGGATTCCTTTCCATGAATAAATTTCGAATAAAGATGTAAGTGCTTTCAAGAAGTTTTAACATAATTCTACACTAACTACATTATCTTGTACTGTTTGAAATCTTGAACTCTTGATAACTTGATTTCTTGATACTCATGAGACTTGAATCTTGATATCTTCGATCTTTAAATTCATCAGTCTTGTAACTCTATACTGTATAGTATTCATTCTTGGTACCTGAATGTTTATATTCTGCATATACATATATATCTAGACCATAAACTTAGTATTTATATTTTATAACAAGTCCTAAGGTTGTTGTCATCAAAACCATCATCTCAAGGACTAACAATCTCCCCCTTTTTGATGATGACAACCTATGTTTATAAAATATACTTCACCTTCACTATAACTCCCCCTAAAACTAATAACTCCCCCTTAATCTAATCCTAACTACTCTATTTTATACTTCTCCCCCTTTGTCATCAACAAAAACTAATTCTAAACTTATATAACTCCCCCTTAGTCTTATAGTAGAGTACCTGTGACAAATTATGATGGAGTGTGTATATATATAAAATAACATGAGTTAATAATAAAGACATGACAAATATGAAAGTTTAAACCTAATAAATATATACTATGTTTCATATAATGTTATACAATCCATTCAAACCAAATTAATTCTAATCAAATCAAAGCAAATTAAATCAAATCAAATCACACAACTCAAAAACAAGCAATTCAAACCATAAGGAGATCAAATATTTCTAGGAACTTCAACCCATCCTTCTTCTCCAAATATAGGATCCTTTTAATAACTTCCCAATATTCATTATCTTGAATCAAAGTTCCTGCAGGATTTGCATCGAGATCATCTTTGTTGAGGGAAGAAATCATCCAACGGAGGGCATCGAAATGCTTCTCTTGTTCTTTTATCATCTATATTTGACCTAGTTCTAAGTGCGTTTGATTGCGGAGAATAAAAGTAAGTATATTCTTGAATGAATTGAGAGTTTCTTTATGATTATCAATTAGAGTTTGAGAAGTGGAAGCCATTTTTGGTAAGTACTGAAGATATGCAAATATAGATAAGTAGAAATGAAAAGATTACAAATTTCTGGAAGAAACAGGTGTTTAAATAGGCAGAAGGTCGTTTAAAATGAATAGGCACGAGTTAGTTATTTTAATTTCAAATTTTAAAAAAAAAAACCAAATCTGATAGTTATATGTTGACATAGGGAGGTAGAGGCATGTCGACATGGGTCTATTAATTTATGTTTCTTATTTATTTTGTGAATAAGTATGTATATATATAAACTTATATACTATACTAACATTTATTCCAGAGACACAATATGGTAGGAAAATATAAGATAGATGATTTTTATAAATAGATGATACATAAGATACTACATAATATGATAAAAATAACAATACAAGCTCACACAAAACAAACTAATACATCACAACCTAGTTCTTAGAATGTGCTAGAGGATGAAGAGGATGGTGATAAGCCAAGTTTCCGACCAACTTTAGCAAAGAATTTGTTCATATTAGTGGACATTTTATCCAGTTTCTTACTAATGGATCTTTTGAGAATTCGTTGATTTTCCACTATAATCTTTTAATTTTTTAGGAGAGTTTTGTTGGAAGGATTATTAGTATTGGTAGGATATTCAATACTTTCCAAGGACGTTTCTTTATTATCTTCTTCAATTTCCATTTCCTCCCCTTCTTCTTTTTCTTCATCTTCTTCCTCCATACCTTCATGTGCCAATCTTTCATACTTTTCGGCAAGAGATTCACATTGTTGAAATATGAAAGGAATTTTCATGAGAGAAATGTTGGCATGATTAAACACTTTTCTTGAAACAAATTCTTACATTTTGTAATCAACGTCAAAATAATTAAAAATCCGAGTGAGATAGATTCCATGATACAAGGTATTCTCACCCATTTCCAAATTCTTAGGACGAAGTTCATCCATAATCACTTGCGCCCAGTTAATGTCATAATGACCAAAGATAGCAAAAAAAAACTTTACAAACTTTTAAAGTCGGGTTATTGAAATTTCCCGATCTAGGAGTGATAGTATGTTGGAAAAGAAGATTGACAATACGTGCTTTCGGACGAAAGTTACGATTTTTAAATTCAAAGTTGTCATCTCCTTCGAAAATGTGATGAAATGTCTTACGATCATGTTCATCAATATTAAAAGTAGAAAGATATATTCCTGAATTCTTGCAATTGAGAATGTTGCCCAAAATTTCACAATTTAAAAAAAATTTAGTGCCTTTAAAACTACTCTAAATTTCACCTTCATTTCCTTCATAAAAACCGCGATTCAAATTCGCATAAAACATTTTAACAAGATTTGGGTAACAAACAAAATCATTTTGAGAATTGTCAAAAAGACTAAGGATATGATTCTCTTCAAGAAGAGTATTGATTTCATATGTAGAGAAATCGCTAATGATAACAAACTTTCCCGTATGAACTTTTCCCAAATTACCATAGCTTATATAAGCCTTGATTGCTTCCGGATCATTATAGAGATACTCTTTAATGGTTTTAGACAGCCTCATTGTGGATGGAGTGCTTGAAGGAGCCATTTTTGAAGAGAGTAGAAAGTTTGAAAGAGTGAAAGAGAGTTTGAATTTTAAAATGAAAGTGAAAAGGTATGATAAGATAATGGAAATAAATAGATATTCAATAGACATGTTCTCTGGTCAAGAGGTACCTTTCCAGAACATTGGATTTGGTGAAAAGGTGGAGGGAAATTCAAAGATTTGAATTCAAATTTGATTTTCAAATTTGTGACAGGGATGTCGACACCATGGGTAGGGCCATGTCGACATGGGTTAGAGAATTCATGTGACTTATATTTTCCTATATACTTTAATATCTATATACATATATTATTTTTAATGTCTATATATTTTCTGGAGTAATATTAAATATAATAATACTCTTTTAATAAAAAACATCAGAATATTAAAATAAAAACAAACATATTAATAAAAAATTTAAAATTCAAACAACATATAAATTCAAAAACAATTAAACAATTTTAAGCAAACAATTTCAACCAATATATTGTAAACGTGTACCTTTTTCTAGATTCGCATCTCCGAGATCATCGGAATCATGAATAGCCGTAAAGCACATATTTGAATTTTCCATCTTCTGATCATCATCGCTTGAGGATGAGTCTGAGTTTGAATCGTCTAGTGTAGCGGTATACGCTATTTTCCTTTTCTTTGTATAATCATTGCTTGTAGGAAATTTTGCTTATCAGGATGCGGACAGTCTCTTTTGAGATGGGTTGGTTCATCACAGTTGAAACATTTGATGTGGTTTGGTACTTTATTATGATTTCCAAAATTCCTGTGATCATTCTTTTTGAAGTTGTTCATCTTTCTGTATTTGAAAAACTTCCGAAAATTCTTTGTCATGAAAGGTATTTCTTCATCATCATCACTTCCCGAGTTTGATCCATCTGTTAATGTATTAAACGCAATTGACTTCTTTTCGAATGCTTTGTTATCTGTTCTTCCTTGCATTTGTACTTCGAACGACATTATATTTCCAATCAATTCTTCAATCTTTAAAGTACCGATATCATTTGCTTATTCCATTGCAAGAGTTTACTGATCCCATTCCAGAGTAAGTGAATTTAGAATTTTTCTAACTTGATCTTCTTCGGAAAAAAAAATCCCAATGATAATAGAGAATGCACAATCTCCTAAAATCTACTATACATATTCGAAATGGACTCATTAGAATTCATTTTGAATAATTGAAACTGATTTGTGAGTTTGGATATTTTGGTCTATTTGACTTTGCTTGTTCCTTCATGAGTAACTTGCAAAGTTTTCCAGATATCATATGCAGACTTACAAATAGATACTCTATTAAATTCATTCCTATCAAGTGAACAAAATAAAATATTCATGGCTTTGGAATTATTTTGTGCAATAGTCTTTTGCTAAGTAGTCCACTGTGCAAAACTAGTTGTGGGTTCAAAATATTCAGTTTGTGTGATATTCCAAGTGTTTAATCCTATTGACTGTAAATATATTTTCATTCTACATGCCCAATATGCATAGTTACTGCCATTAAAAAGTGGTGGTCTGGCAGTAGACTGACCCTCTACAAATGAACTAGTGATAGTGTTAACAGAACCAGTGTTGGTAGCCATTTTTAAAACTTTTAAAATTTCAGATTATGAAAACTTTGAAAACCAACGCTCTGATACCAAATGTGAGAAATGCGGATTACGGATCTTAAGGCTGGAATAACACTAGATGGGGGGTAAATAGTGTTTTATGGATTTTTTAAATCTTTTTGAATTTTATTCAATTTAAACACCAACAAATGCAATGCACAAACACAGATATAATCGCAGAATCAGACATAGATGCAAATACTAAATAAAAGCAGTAAAGGAAAGACACACCAAGATTTATACTGGTTCGGATTTACCCTACATCGAGTCACGTACAATCGTACAGATTTCTTATCAAAATAATCTCCTAGATTACACCCTCGGTTTCAAGGCTTTGAGGTACACCCTCCTGTATTCGTGTCCAAGACAAACTCTCTTGATTTAACCAGGCTACTAGATCACCTAATTGATTTCCCGGGCTACAATCACACCCAATTGATTTCAAGGCTCAACTGCACCTTTTACTCAACAGTTTGATTTACAAAAGATTCTATAACTCTGAATAGCACCGAGATCTTATGGAGAGAGTGCCAAAGAATCAAACAAGAGATAATCAGGTTTGATTCACTTGGTATTTTGGCAGAGTATAGTTTAGGATTCTTTAGAATAAATGTGGAAGATGAAGAGGAGAGAAAATAAATGAAATCTGATAAAAATTCATTTAGAACTTACTGATATTTATAGTAGAGCAACATCTATATCTATTCGTGAAAGGATACGACGAATAGACAAGTCTTTTGAAAATTGAAATTTGAAAATAACGGACACCATGTCGACATGGGGGGTTGAGGGATGTCGACATGCTCCAGGCAAAATTGATGTTTTGATTTTCTTATTAAAATTGGTTTCTATAATTTGTCAAAACAATTTCTAAACTTTGTAAATATATTTGAATATTTTTTAAACATATAAAAGAGTTTAGAAAATAATTTTTAATATATATAATCTTAATCTATAAAGTGATTTAAAATTTGAGTATATAATTATTTTAAAGCTAAATATTTAAAACAAGAGATGGTTTAAAAACAAGGACAATTTTTGAAATCAAAATATTAAAAATGATAAAAATAGTTTTGAGGCTAAAATATTTCAAACAAGAGAGATGTCTTTTCGAAAAGAAAGTTATGGGAAGATTTTTAAAAAACAAGAGATATATTTTTGAAAAACATTTTGATACAATTAGTGGATATCAAAATAGGACCACTATATGTTCCATTAGATATTGTCGTGGGTTCCATCCCTTTAACAGGCTCGAATTAGATTCCATTCCACGAATAAATTTCGAATAAAGATGTAAGTGCTTTCAAGAAGTTTTAACATAATTCTAGACTAACTACATTATCTTGTATGTTTGAAATCTTGAACTCTTGATAACTTGATTTCTTGATACTCATGAGTCTTCAATCTTGATATCTTCGATCTTTAAATTCAGCAGTCTTGTATCTCTATACTGTACAGTCTTCATTCTTGGTACCTGCATGTTTATATTCTGCATATGAATATATATCTAGACCATAACGTTAGTATTTATATTTTATAACAAGTCCTAAGGTTGTTGTCATCAAAACCATCATCTCAAGGACTAACAACAATATCCGATCCTGGTCTCTTTAACAACCAAACGCTTATTTCACACCGTGGTCATTTCATTTCAAATAGTTCATACTTCATATCAAATATCATACTCATTTCAAAACCGTATCAATCGATATCATTATTCACTTTAAATAATATTCATTTTCAAAATCGTAACACTTTCGAAATTATAACACTTTAGAAATTATTACACTTTAGAAATTATAACACTTTGGAAATCATAACCTTTTGGAAATCATAACACTTTGGAAATCATAACCTTTTGGAAATCATAACCTTTTGGAAATCATAACACTTTGGAAATCATAACCTTTTGGAAATCATAACACATTGGAAATCATAACAATTTCGACTTAAACAGTTTAGATATTGAAAATAGTATATATAATAAATATTTTAATTAAAATATTTTATATATTAAAAATACTTTATATAATAAAAATAGTTTCCTCCAGTTCGCAAATTGATTCAGATCTCCTTAAATTCCAATATTCAATTTGAATCAATCCTAGTTTAACCATTTCAAATTTAAAGTTCCAAGATTCAAGTTTAAATAATTAAACATTTACAATACATAAATTTCATTTATATTTCAACCTTAACTTAAATTTTTATTCAAATTGGAAAATATTCACTTAACCATTTTAATAACAATTCATTTAAAATCCCAATTTATATATTTAAATCAATATTAAATATTCAATCTTAATTTTATTTAAAATTGAGAATATTCGTTTAATCATTTTTTATCAAATCAAGTTATAAATCCTATGTTCAACATCTAAAATCAATAAGGTCAAATAAATTCTTATTTAGATTCAATTATTAACCAATTTAAATTCCAAGTCAACATTAATTTATCTTCCCAACCTTTATTATTATAGTTATAAAAATCTATTTTTAAAAATATTAATATAAATTTAAATAAATACTTAAACATATTATAAACCAATTAAATTAAATTTTATTAAAGTAAATCTTATTATTAAATGTATTTTGTATTAAATCTATTTTTATATATTTTAAAAAAATAAAATTATAAGAAAAATCTTAAAAATTATATTTTCAAAACTAACTTTCAAATTAAAATTTCCAAACAGATTATTTTAAAAATCTAGATTTTATACATATATAAAAATAGCCTATATATTATCTTTTAAAATCAATATTTATTAAAACCATATATTTCCTTTCAAACTTTGCAAATCGTTTTCAAAATATAGACCAACGGTGTCCGTATATAATTTTCTATCTTATGGTCAAGTGATACAGATATTTATCATTTCAATCCGCAATTTAAACATTTACGGGTATATATCATTTCAACTCGCAATCCCAAAATTTCAAAATCAATGAAAATCGCTTAGGTTTATCATTTCAATCCATAACGATTTTCCCCTATTCTACAAATCGTTCGGGTATGTATCATTTCAGCCCATAGGGTGTTCTAAATTAATAGGGAACTTGCAGAGTGAGAACAAATATGATAAAATATAACATATCAATAACATGTATATATCATCAGTGATAAATTAAATAAAATACATACAGTAGGATATGGTGTCATATATCACAGGTGAACAATTGCTGATGATGTCATATCATGTTTAAAAATTAAATAACTAGCAATTAAAATTTAACAACATATTTCAATTGTTGTTTCAAGTGAAATCAAATTTACTAACTATAAGAATGTTAATCGTGGGTGATTACTCACCTTTCGAGGCTAGAGGAATTTTGATAATGAAATGGGTTACGAATCCAAGCACGAATTCCAAAGCAAAGCTAGGTGGACACGAATTCGACGAACAAAACTGATAATAGGAATCGATGAAACAGATTAAAATCAACTTAATATAAACTAAAACGAAATGTATATTATATCGTTATATATTTCTCAAAATCAATATAAAATTTAAAACACATACATAAAAAATCAAAATCTATATATACACACACACACACATATATAGATATATATCTCAAAATCATTATTTAATTTAAACCCAAATAGAATAAATCTATATATATATATATATTCCAGATCAATGCTACATAAATCCATAGTTAAAATAAGACCCTTACCCTATAATAAAACTGATGCATATACTCAAAACATGAAATATTTTTTTTTCAAAGTAGGGGCAGACAAATACGAGCCAACTTGGTATATAAACCTCTGCATAACAACTATATATATATCCGGACTAAACACACATATAAATTTGCATATGTGCTCCAAATTGTAGAACAGTTCAAACTCATATACTCCATTTAAAATTTCCAAATTAATTCTTGAACACAATATATACATTAAAGTTATTACACAAAATTTATTTTAAAGATATTAACCAAACTTAATTGAATATTTCAAACATATAATACATATCTTTAAATAAGTTATATATACTATTCTACACATATTATACATACATCCCTTAATATAAATGCTGATATTATATATACCTTGTTGTTTTTTTCTTCAATGAATAGTATACAAATAAAACTGTATAGTATCTATTTATAATAATATAACAAAGTACATAAACACGGGTATTTTACCACATTATATTTTAAACACGTACACATGACAGCAAACTCAATCTATACTTATAAACTAATAGATAAACTAACATATATAAACAACTTTATAGAAATTAAAAACCAATATATAAGAACAAATACATTACCTGTATATAAATAAAATGATATATATTGTACCATTGTACGAAAGATGGAGTGAAGGAGGCGGCGAACAGGAGATGCAGGCACAAGCAAAATATACATTCTTTATTTTTCTTTTTTCTTCAAACAAGGACCGAACAGATAGAGGAGCAGACTGCAAGGGGAGGTGCTGCTCGCGGAGGTTCGGTCAGAGCTAAGGTCAGCATGGGCAGGTCAGTGGCAAAAACGGGAGGGTAGATCTCGGTGAAGTGGACTTTGGGCGGTGTTCTCTCGTGCTGCATTTGGATGGGCGAAGTTCGGGTGATGGTGAGACAAGAGTGAGATGGTGGGGCAGAGCAGTCGAGGCAAGGGTGATGGGCCGTGCTTCCGCAGCATGGCGTGGCCGTGGAAGAGAGAAGGTCCGAGAGGGGAGGTGGTGATCTACGTGACAAATGGTGTTGGTTGGAGCCGAAGCTCGGTTGCTGTCTTGCGGTGAAGTGGTGGGAGGCGGCCAATCATGTGAGAGGGGACGAAGGAAGGTAGCGGCTGTCGGTGTAGAGGGCGAGGTGCATTGGGCCAGCGGTGAGAAGGCTGCGCTTTGGGTTTAAACATGAAAAGCAAGGGGGAAAGAAAAATGAGTATGAAAGTTGGCTTCTCAGGATATTATTATATGATTTTTTTACATTAAAGCACGACCGAAAAAAAATTTGAAAGGAAGGGAATGGTTTGGGAAGAGATAAAGATGTGAGCAGGTTGAATAGAATAATGAGTGCAACTCATATAATGTAAATTTTCTTTTTGAGTGAACAGTACCAAAAGAAGTGAAAGGTCAGAAAGAAAAAAATAAAATAAATAAACGAACCAGATTATATTTCAAACTAGTAGAACGATAAAAGTCGTGTCAGTTGAATTCTGGAATGATTAATATCAAGAGGCTGTTTAACTTCAACAGGTAGACAAATGAAAGGCCACGGGAAGTCAAAAGTTTCAAAAAACGGTTACCGGTACGGTTAACTATTTTGCCGATTTCGCCGTGTACCGGACGCTGAAACACATAAATGAATATACTACGGAGATCAGCACGACGAGACGAACAAAACGGTTCACAGATATCAGCGATATGACCATCCTATCAAAAGTTGATATTTGCTGCAAAAAATGTTGTTAAAATGCCGAAAATAAGATAAACGGGGCTATAACAGTCCAAATTTGGCAAAACGATATATGACGTCTCACTCAAAAATTGATTTACATTTTTATTGTTTAAAAATATTCAGGTTTGAGAAATATTTTATTACCATCAATTCAACTGATATTAAATTGAAATTGAAAACTACACAATAGGACTAACTTCTATATTTTCTGATGAAAGTTTACCATTTGCTATGTTTAAATAGACGTATTCCAAATATCAAATTTTTATTTCAAAAATTTACTATTTAATTCCAAGTAAATTTTTTAGTTAATTACGTTATAAAACCATTAAAATTTACGGGCCATTACATAAGTAAATAATAAATGTGAATTAAACTACAATAAAATGTGTGTAATACTTTAATAATGGATTCATTGATGATTTCAAATATTGAATAGGAAATAAATTATGTAAGTAATGAATGTAAATTAATAAAAGATGACCTTATATTAATGAATGAATAAATGGAAAGTAAATGAAGTGAAAAGAAACCAATAGAATAACTTAAATAATAATTAAAATTCTTTGTTGTTTGGCTAATGGGAAGTTTGTGAAATGATACTTCAAATCGTTTGAGGTTGTATGAATAATCTATTAAGTAATTATCTAAGGCTGTTGAGCGTAAGGTACACTTGGTAGTTTATTTATCATTCTCGTACGATAAAAAGTTTCTGAACTTGACCAAAGTATTAGTTTTTGGGTCCTATGGATGTGTTGTTGATTCTTTTGTTGCATATAATGGTTGACTGCTTTTGTTTACATATGATTATTACATATGTTGTGTTGCTTGTGCAATTGATTGAAACTTTATATAACTCCTTTTGCGTAGTTTTAACTCTTTTTGATTTATAAGTGAAATACAGGTTTATGGAAGCAATAGCAGTTACTTTCGGTTTCATAAATAAAGTTTGTTTGCCCGACAAATAGGTACGTTTTCCGATTATGGTTTTATAGCGGTATTTTATTGTTTTCCCATGGTTTGGATGTTTTATTATTGAAATATGATATATACAATGTAATTATTGATATTTTTATTTTTTGGGAACTAATCACGCAAAGGAGATGCTCATGGAAGTTGAGTTATTTTCAAATTTTTATATAAGCATAAATATGTAAGTTAATTGTTTATAAATTGATTGTTTTGAATAAAATATATCAAATTTCTTGACACTTTCTTGTTCCTTTTTAGGGACAAAAAAGTCTTGAGTGGGGGAGATTGTAACAACTCGTATTTTCGATAGTTAAAAATATTAAATTAAATAAGATATTGGAATTTAATATTGTCAAAATTTAAAATTTATGATTTATTAAAGAAATTTTATTATTATAACATAATCTAATAATATAGATTGAATATAATTGACAGCCGTTTTAATGTAATTTCAACCAATTGCAATAATAAAGGTAAATAAGGATTAAAATCAATGTTGTATTTAATGGTGAAATTATATGTTACTTAATTGAAATCTGTTTTAATACAGAATATGAAATCAATTATTTTGTACGTAAATTTATAATCATTGTTTGTAAACAACAAATTTATAAACATGTTCAAAATTATTTAAATGTAACAATTGTTTATTTCCCATCATATTATTAAATCTGTTGAAATTAATTTGGAAATAAATTATTGGAATTTAATGTAATTAAATATTGTAGTTAATATAAGAAAAGACGTTAACTATAGAATAATGAGTGTAATAAATGGTAATTCATGATTGATAAATACATAACGTATATGTTGATTTAATAATAAGAATTTAAATCAAAATAAAAGAATATGTTTGTGACGCCCCACCTCAATACCCACGCTAGCCGAGAACACTACGGTGTAGTGCTGTCAACTAGCGCGGAGAATAAGGCTGTTAAGGAGCGACCATCCATGTAACTTCTTTTAAGGAGGAAGTCCGACATACCGATACAAACTCAAAGCTATCACACAGTGGCTATATATAATCTTCGGAAACAAACATAGAAATAAACATGACATAAATCAGTCACAGACATCCATATCCCAAAGGCGGAAGAAGATATGAATATATATATATATATAACACATGAAAGTGTACATCAGAGTAGTGGTCAGAAAGATCCATGATAATACAAAAGAATAGCAACACGTGCTATACACAAGAATAAGTACACAGCATAGAGTCTATATCTCAACTGTGTACATCCAAAAACTACTAATCTAAGTAGTTTGCCAAAAGTCAGGATAATCCCAGAAGAGAAGTCAAGTAGAAGCACCTGTAACATCTCGGTCTGACCCGAGTATTATTTATAAGAAAATAATAAACGGATCAGTCTAGCTATAAATATCAGATGATATGGTATAAAGTAAAAGACGTAGCATGAACATGTAACAACCATAATGGCATACTACTATAAGTATGTAATTGAAAATCAACAAGAGATTAATCAATATCACAAGAATCTTCTCAAAGATAAAATATGGTATCATACCCTAAACTTGTATTCATAACAAGTCAATGACACACAAATTCACCAATGCACAAAATTGATATCATATCAATGAAAAGCATGAAGATTGGTGAAGCATAAATTCCAGAAATCAACACACGAAATCCAAAAATCACATAAAAAGGGGTAGGCCTATCACAAGAACGGGAGCATGAAAACTCACCAACACATGTAACACAAGAACGAGAAACTATCTCATGGAAGCTATCCATTAAATTTTGACACACGAACGGCCCGAAGACCATGGGGCGCTACCCCACATATGTGATGGTGAAACATCACACAAATGGGGTTTAGTCTCCCTCGTAGACAAAGAGACATCGCACAATTGCTAGTCTAAACGAAGTCACAAAAATGATCGTCACGATCATCAAGAAGCGTCAATCACACCAAGCTAGTAAATATATGAGTTTAGCTTCATGTCCCATAACCACTTGCTTAACTTAAATATTTATGAACAAGCTGTAGATCTTCACTAGAAAATTGTCACAAAACGGTTCAATCGAACAAGTCCAAGAGCTAACCGACGAAGTGAACGCAAGCGTTTCATACCACTCGTTTTACTAAGTCGTTTAATTCGATTTCTCATCCGAGTGAAGTAAAGGCTTGTATATACTAATAGATTGGAAAACGGTTTAGGAAAAAGAGCTTTGTAAAAAAAATAGAGTTGAATTGTTTTGATGAAAGAGCTTATATCTACTACTAGTATTGAAACCTTCATATCTTTAGAGTGACAAGTCACAATGCGATTGTTGAAACAAATCAAATCACATAAATTCACGTTCGAAGACGTGAGTAAAGTCCAAAGAAATCAATCCCAAAACCATCAAAGTAGGAATATATTTGCGACCTAGCGTGGTCGAATTGAAGTGCAACGACTTTAAGTCAAATAGGTCGAACGACCTAAAGGTAGACTGCCGTGCGACCTAGCAAAAGAACAGGGCGAGCGACCTAGTGAAATACAAGTCAACTGACCTAAGTAATTGAGGTCTAACGACCTAAAGAAATCAAGCCAAGCGACCTAAGGAAAAGTAGGTCATACGACCTAATGGGTTGCGACTTAGGGGGATGAGCGACCTAAGCCCGCGACCTAAGGGGTGGAGGCTGAGCGACCTATCAATCCAAGCAACTCAGTGAGGCCGAGCGACTTATGAAGGCAATGGGGCGAACGACCTACAGGTAATAAGGTCCAACGACCTAAAGGTGGGAGGCTGAGCGACCTACGACCAAACAACTCAGTGAGGCCGAGCGACTTAACGTTGCCACGACATAAGGTCCAAAATGAGGTCATGCGACCTAAAGAGGTGCGCGACCTAAGAAGGTACGCGAGCTAAGGGTGAGCGACCTAACAAGGTCGTGCGACCTAAGTGGTCATGCGACCTAAGTGGGATGCCCACGCGACCTAACGTCCTAGGCAAGGTCATGCGACCTAAAGTGTTAAAGGTCTAACGACCTAGTGGCCTCGCAACCTAAAGTTTTAACACGCGAGCGACCTAACGTTATAAAGGCCAAACGACCTAAGGCTTAACTCGCGAGCGACCTAGGTAGCGAATGACCTAAGCTGCAGAGAGGATTTAAGGCCGAAAACGACCTAAATGGTGTGCGACTATTCAACGGCAGAGCGACCTAGCACGCCCAGAATGACCTAAGTGCAGGAATTTTCCAAAAACGCTGAAAATTGGAGTTTTTTCGCCAATCCAATCCAAACCAAATGCAAATATGCATGCTAAAGTGATTGGGAATCATTCCCAACAATCCAATGACAGTTATAGGCAAGATGTGAGATTAAAAATCTCACCTTTTTCCACTAAAATGGGTGAAGATGAAGCTTGAAATGCTATGCAAGAACAACCACTAGCTTAAATCAAAGTCTTCGCTTGAATTTGAAGTTGAATGATGGATTTGAAATGAAGACTTGAGCTTGGAGTTTTAATTTCCCATTTCCTCCTCCATTTTTGATAAAGCTTTAATGTTTTAGTGAAGAGATGAAGTTATGAAGAGAAGGGGGTTGGGCTGAGCTAATATGGGTGCAGTCCAAACCAAAGTGACAAGCGGGAAAAAGTAGCGAGAATTCCACTAACTCCAAACATATCGAAGTTACACTCAAAAAGATCGCAAACGTCATTTTGAACTCAATGGAAGTGGTCTCGAGTCCTAATTTGACCGTATGAAAAAAGTAGCTTTTTGGACCAAAATTCGATTAACAATAAAATATTTAAATATAAAATCGATGAATATGCGGGTTGTTACAGACTCCCCTCTTAAAGAAATTGCGTCCTCACAATATGTAAGATGGAAATAAAAAGTAACAACCATAAAAAGAATATTAACACAAAAGAAATTTGAAATAAGAAGTTTACCTCAAAGAGCATGAGAAAGTAATTCCGGATGTGTACGCTCGATGAATTCTCTAGTTTCCCAAGAGAAATCCTTAGGATTTGAGGACCATTGAACTTTAACAAGCGGAACATCTTTATTTCGAAGTCGTTTGACCTCCGAAGCAATAATTCGAATAGGATTCTGCTTATAAGTTAAATTAGGTGAAACTTCAATCTCTTCCACAACACCATGCTCGAGAATAGAATCGGAATCCCGAAGGCACTTCCGTAATTGAGAAACGTGAAACACGTCATGCATGGCAGAAAACTGAGCCGGTAATGAAAGGCGATAAGCCATGGAACCAATACGTTCAGTGATGGGAAATGGCCCAATGTATCGAGGCGCTAGCTTTCCCGATCGACAGAAACGTACAACACCTTTCATAGGTGAAACACGAATAAACACAAGATCTCCCACAGAAAATTCTAACTTCCTTCTTCGATTATCGGCATAGGATTTTTGTCTACTCTGAGCTTCTTTCATCCTATGACGAATAAGTTCAATCTTTTCTGTGGAATCACGAATAAGATCTGGACCTAAAACCAGCTTCTCACCGGCCTCAAGCCAACAAGAAGGAGATCGGCATGGCCTTCCATAGAGTGCCTCGAAAGGTGCCATACCAATACTAGCTTAGAAGCTGTTGTTATAGGAAAACTCGACAAGTGAAATATGATCTTCCCAACTTCCACCAAAGTCAAGAACACAAGCACGAAGAAGATCTTCAAGAATTTGATTCACACGCTCAGTTTGTCCATCGGACTGGGGGTGATAAGCGGTGCTAAAATTAAGCTTCGTTCCCAAAGCTTTTTGAAGACTCTTCCAGAATCCACTAGTAAACAATGGATCACGATCACTAACAATGGAAGAAGGAACTCCATGCAGTTTAACAATTTCTTTGATAAAGAGTTTGTCCAGAAGAGGAATGGTTCGGTTCGATCGAACAGGAATAAAATGGGCAGATTTAGTAAGTCTGTCAACAATCACCCATAAACTATTATGACCCGAATGAGAACGGGAAGGCCATCAATAAAATCCATGGAAATTTGACCCCACTTCCAAACTGGAATTTCCAATGGTTGCAATAACCCACCAGGCCTTTGATGATCATCCTTAACAAGTTGGCAAGTCATGCAACACTTAACAAAGTTAGCGATATCAGATTTCATTCCCTCCCAGTAATAAAGTCACTTCATATCTGCGTACATTTTACTGCTACCGAGATGAATGGAATATTTTGAACGGTGAGAATCTTCTAGAATATCTTTACGAAGATCTCCAGTATTTGGTACGATAAGTCTACCAAATTTTCGAATGCCGCAACAAAAATCGATATCAAAGTCTTTCAAACCTTCAATATCGGTTTTATCCCTAATATTCCGGCTAAGAAGAGCCAATTCAGGATCTAGCTATTGAGCTTCAAGAATGCGGTCGAAAAGAGAAGGACGAGCCTCAAGGCTACATAAAACAAGAGATGAGCATAAATGGAAAACACGATCTCGAATTTCACAAGTGGATAAAACCTCGAGATCTTTCCATTCGGATATCATCATGGAAACGATCGCTTGTTGCTTTCGACTAAGTGCATCGGCAACTCGATTTCCCTTTCGGGGAGTATAAAGGATATCAAGATCATAAGAGGCAAGGAACTTGAGCCAACGCTGTTGACGCAAATTAAGTTCCTTTTGAGAAAATAAATATTTCAAAGACTTATGATCAGTATAAAGTATAAATTTCTCTCCCAAAAGATAGTGTCGCCAAATTCGAAGGGCGAAAACGATAGCCGCGAGTTCTAAATCATGTGTGGCATATCTAGTCTCAGCCGGCTTCAATTGCCTTGAAGCATAAGCAATGACACGTTCTTTTTGCATAAGAACGGCACCCAAACCAACGCGACTAGCATCGGTATAAACGACAAAATCTTGATTCCCTTCGGGAATAATAAGAATAGGAGCATCAGAAAGGAGTTCTTTTAATTTCTGAAAAGAAGTTTCACATTTGTCCGACCAAATATATTTAACACCTTTCTTTGTTAAGCCAGTAAGAGGCACGGCAATCTTAGAAAAGTCTTTTATAAAACGACGGTAATAACCTGCCAATCCGAGAAAGCTACGGATTTCAGTCACGCTCTCCGGCTCTTCCAATTTTGAATCGCTTCAATCTTTGAAGGATCCATAGATATTCCGGATTCGGAAATAATATGACCGAGAAACTTCACACTAGATTGACAAAAGTGGCATTTAGAAAATTTTGCTTTTAGTTGATTGCTCCTAAGAGTTTCCAATACAATCCGAAGATGCTTTTCATGCTCCTCTTCGGTTTTAGAATACACAAGAATATAATCAATAAAGATGAGGACAAACCGATCGAGGAAATCTTTGAAGACTCGATGCATAAGGTCAATGAAATAAGCCGGAGCATTCGTTAAACCGAATGGCATAACTAGCCATTCATAAAATCCATAACGAGTACGAAATGAAGTCAAAGGAATACTATCCTCTACAATGCGAAGCTGATGAAAACCGGTGGCCAAGTCCAATTGTGAAAAGACTCTAGCACCACTAAGCTGATCAAACAGATCATCAATCTGAGGTAAAGGATATTTATTCTTAATAGTAAGATCATTAAGCTTGCGGTAGTCGACGCAAAGCCTAAGTGTACCATCGGACTTATTTACGAAAATAGCTGAAGCTCCCCAAGGCGAGGAACTAGAGCGAATAAGTTGCTTCGTCTCCAACTCAGATAATTGTTTGCGCATCTCTTCATTCTCCTTATTGGACATACGATAAGGAGGACGAGTAATTGGTTGAGCTTCAGGTATAAGATTAATTTTGAACTTAATTGCTCGTTTAGGTGGTAGTCCTAAAACAGGCTCAAAAATGTCGAAAAATTCACGAACGACGCAAATAAGAGAAATGACATCCTCCTCATCATCATTATCATCATCACGAAGATTTAAAGAATATAAAGATGCAACCAAAGCGGAATCCGAATCTTTAAGAATAATAGAAATCTGATTAACGGATTGCGGATGTCGAAGATAAATAGTCCGCTCAGGACATAGGATATGAGCTTCATAACGATTAAGCCAATCCATACCCAAAATCATCCCAAAGCCTAAGTAACGCATGACATGCAAATCGGCTAGGAAAGAAAAATCACACAAAATAATCTCTACGTCTTTACAAAGCAAACTAAGAGTTGTGGATCCACCAACCGGATTCGCAATTCTTAAAAAAGTCATTAAAGCAACAACACTTAAAGAAAAATGTCTACAAGTTCCTTTGATATAAAAGAATGGGATGCTCCCATATCAAAGAGAACTCTAATAGTTTGATCATGAAATATAATAATGCCATCAAGGACAGAATGAGACATACCTTGTGTTGATACACGAAGATTTTGATCAATGACAATGTGCTTCAACAAAAAGGAAGAGATATATGCAAAATCAGAGGAAGATCGATGAAGACCAAAGTATAAACATAAGTATGATTTTTATAGGTCTAAAGTCTAGATTATTTGTTAAAAATCTATCCTCAAGAGATTTGCACGAACACTAAAACACATTCATAAAACTCATTTTTATTCACATGTTCACTGCGCATAATTTTATAGTTCAGTCGACTGAACAGGTATGGACAGTCAACTGAAACTGGCACACATTTACAAATATGCACAGTTTCAGTCGACTGAATTTCCTGCCCAGTCGACTGAATGCATTCCTGAAAATTTTCCTTTGTATTTTCAGTCGACTGAATTTCCTGCTCAGTCGACTGAATCTGTAACTGCGAATTTTCTATGAAAGGACACCTTCTTCCTCCCAAGAGTTGCAACCATTCTCCAATAGAAATGGAAGCATCTCTTGCCTACACCTCTTGCAAACAAATGCACCTCTTCTACAAGTATAAATACATGGTTTTAACATTTGCAAATCACCAAATCTAATTGCTTTAATCTTTCTATTTTCTTGAACATACTTTCATATTTCTTAAATTTTCAAAAGCAATCAAAAACCACTTCAATTGCTTTAATCTCTGTTTTAACTATAACACCTTTTGATTCATAGCAATTCACATTTCCTAAATCTTCACAAACACTTTGAATACTCTCGAGGATAAGATTATAGGAAAGTTGTACTCAATTTGACTCATTAGTGTTATCAAGAACACAACAAGTCAGAATTACTTTTAGTATCTAGTTGAAGTCCTCTTCGGTAGTTGAGGCAAGAAATCCCGTTCGGTTGTTCGGGTAATTTGTTAACCTATTCCTCCGGGTTAAGTGAGGGTTGTTGGTTAGTTGAATTCCTAAGAGGAGCTTAGGGACTGGACGTAGGACAAGAGGTCCGAACCAGTATAAAGTCTTGGTGTCTACTTTACTTATAGCATATTACTATCTACCTAGACCATTTCATTATTCCATATTATACGATCCTGCCGCATAGACTCTTTCAATTGGTATCAGAGCAAGGTCGTCCTATAACCATAACACGTTATTTGACATATTGATAATATGGAAAACAACTCAAGCACAACATCTACCTATAACTCTACATTTGCGGAAGGACAATCTACTCAAAGACCCCCTCTATTCAATGGACTAAACTATAATTATTGGGCTACACGGATGAGAATTTATATGCAAGCAACAAGTTTTGAAGCCTGGAATGCAACACAAGCAGAACTCGTCGTACCAACAACGGAATATTCTACATGGATACAAGCTCAGAAAAATGAAGTTAGTGCAAATGCCAAAGCTATGAATATGCTATTTTGTGCTTTGGACAGAAATGAATTCAATCGTGTAAGCATTTGTACTACTGCACATCAGATATGGAGCACACTTAAAACCATACATGAAGGCACAAACAAGGTTAAACAAACAAAGATCTCGAACCAGTTCCAAAACTTTAGAATGCGACAAAACGAATCCATCAATGACATGTACTCAAGGTTTCAAGACATTCATCATGCCTTAATAGGACTAGGAGAAAAATACACGGATTTTGATATTATATCTAAAGTCCTAAATTCACTCACTGATGAATGGGAGAGAAAAGTCTTAGCAATCGAAGAAGCAAATGATCTTTCTACAATGAAACCAGAAGAATTAATTGGAAATCTTATGTCGTATGAAGTAAATATGCAAGCCAAGAAAGATCAAGCATAAGAAAGAAAAATTGTAGCTTTTCATGCGGAAAAGGAAGAATCAGAGTCTAAAGATGAGGATTTAGCATTTATAGCCAAAAATTTCAAGAAATTCTTAAGATATAGAAAAGAAAATAAAAACGGATTCAAAAAGAATTTCTTGAACAAACCTTCATCCTCGAATATAGAATGCTTCAACTGTCACAAGAAAGGTCACATGCAAAAAGATTGTCCAGAGCAAAAGAAGGAAAATCAGAACAAAAACAAGAAAGAAAAATTCAAAAAGAAGGCATTCTCTGTAACATGGGATGACTCAGATTCATCTTCATCTGAAAGTGAAAATGATAGCGACAATGAACGAGCAAATGTATGCTTTATGGCTCAAGAATCTGATGTTAGTAATTTAACTTTTGATGATTTAATTGATGTAAATACTGAACTATTGAGTACAATAAAAAATCTTAAAAAGAAACTTAAGGAAACTCGTGAAAATCAGAACAAAGCTGGGTTTGAAAGGGATATGTTAAAAGATGAAAAGAAAATTCTAGAAGAAGAACTTGAAAAAGTTCAAGAGTCTCTTTCAAATTCGGAAACTCAATTATCTCTTTTAAGTCAAGAAATTGAAAATCAAAAGACAAAAAATGATATAATTGTTTCTGAAAATCATGAGTTAAAAATTCAGATTAAACAAGTTGAGCTAGAAAATAATAGTCTTAAAATTAGATTAGATAATATCACTAAAAATGTTTCTAACTTTAACAAAGGAAGAGAAAATTTATCTAAAATTTTAGAAAATTCTCAATCCTCCTCGAATAAACATGGATTAGGATATAAAAAGGAACCAAGAATTCCTAAAAAGATAAATACAAATTTTAAGAGGAATATTGATTCAAAACAAATGCTGTTAAGAAAACCTATTAGAACAAAAGAAGAAACTAATATAGTTAAAATTTGGGTTCCAAAGACTAATAATATTTTAATAAGGAATAAATATATCAAAGCTTTTATGGATTGTGTTCATAATAATAAAAATTATATTTATAAAAAGGATACTGAACCAAATTGGGTTTGGTTTCCTAAGTTCTAACTTTTAGGACCCTATTGAAAGGTGGGTACCAATAATTTTGTATTTATTTTCAGGTCCCACTCAAAAAGAAGAAATGGATACTAGACAGTGGTTGCTCAAAACACATGACCGACGACAAAGATATGCTTACAAACATCACATACTTTGATGGTGGCTCGGTTACCTTCGGAGATAATTCAAAAGGCTATATCATTGGCAAAGGAGATGTGAGCAATTATGGTACATCAAATTTACCTTTTATTACAAATGTCTCATTAGTTAAAAATCTAAAACATAATCTACTAAGCATAAGTCAATTTTGTGACAAAGGTTTTAGAATAACTTTTTCGGAAAATAAATGTAGCATTTTCGATCAAAATCAAAATCTTGTTTTTGAGGGAAATAGAGATAGGAATATTTATGTTTTAAATATGAAAATTAATCATAATACAAATATGTGTTTACTAGCCAAAGATAATGATCCTTGGTTGTGGCACAAAAGATTTTGTCATATTTATTTCAAAACTATTAGAAAACTTTCTAAAAATGAGTTAGTAAGAGGATTACCTAAGATAAACTTTAAGATAAAGAATCTTTGTGATGATTGTCAAATAGGAAAATTAACAAAATCATCTTTCAAATCTAAGAAAAATATTTCAACTTTAAAACCACTAGAATTACTTCATATGGACCTTTTTGGACCTACACAAGTTCAATCCATTAATCATAATCGATACGTATTTGTAATAGTTGATGATTTTTCAAGATATACATGGACTGTTTTTATGAAAAATAAAAGTGATACATTTGAACACTTTAAAACATTTGTCAAAAGAATTCAAAACACTAAAGATTTGGAAATTAAGAATATACGAAGTGATCATGGCGGTGAATTCGAAAATGAATCTTTTGAATCTTTCTGTAAAAAGAAAGGAATAAATCATAACTTTTCATTTCCTAGAACTCCTCAACAAAATGGAGTAGTGGAAAGAAAGAATAGAACATTACAAGAATGTGCAAGAATATTGTTAAATGGAAGCCTTCTACCAAAACATTTTTGGGCAGAAGCCGTAGCTACTGCATGTTATGTATTAAATCGTATTTCTATTTGACCATTAACTAAAAATACTTCATATGAACTCTTTAACAATAGAAAGCCAAATATCTCCTATTTTAAAATATTTGGATCAAAATGTTTTATTTTAAATACAAAAGACCAACTAGGAAAATTCGATCCAAAAGCTGATGAAGGAATTTTCGTAGGATACTCAGAACGAAGTAAGGCATATCGAGTTTTTAATAAACGAACAAATGTAATCGAGGAAACTTTACATGTATCTGTTGACGAAAACTTTAATAAAAACTTGAGTATAAAAGATGATGATGAACTTATAATAAATACAGACAATACAAATCTTGAAAATATAAATAATACCGAACTTAGATCTCCACCTAAAATCTTACGAGATCATCCTGTACAAAACATAATCGATGAAATTGGTTCTCAAGTCAAAACTAGAAGTCAACTAAACCAAAGGGGATATGTTGCTTTTATTTCTACAATAGAACCTAAAAATCCTAAAGAAGCATCAACAGATGACTACTGGATTGTTGCTATGCAAGAAGAATTAAATCAATTCGAACGTAACGATGTTTGGGATTTAGTTCCTCGTCCTAATAATCAATCTGTTATAGGAACAAAATGAGTTTACAAAAATAAAGTAGACGAACAAGGAAATATAACTAGGAATAAAGCTAGACTAGTAGCACAAGGATATAATCAAGAAGAAGGTATCGACTTTGAAGAAACATTTGCTCCCGTTGCACGACTTGAAGCAATACGTATTTTATTAGCCTTCGCATGTTTTCACAATTTTAAACTTTATCAAATGGATGTTAAAAGTGCTTTTCTAAATGGTTTTATAAAAGAAAATGTGTACGTAGAACAACCTCCTTTATTCATACACGAAAAATATCCGGATCATGTATATAAGTTAAAGAAAGCCCTATATGGTCTTAAACAAGCACCTCGTGCTTGGTATGAGAGACTTAAAAGCTATCTACTAGAATCAGGATTTCAAATCGGAAAAGTAGATCAAACTCTATTCATTAAAAACACTACTAATGACATTCTAATAATTCAAATATATGTAGATGACATTATATTTAGTTCAACTAATGAAAACTTATGTAAAGAATTTTCAAATATAATGACTAAAGAGTTCGAAATGTCACATATGGGAGAATTATCTTATTTTCTCGGATTACAAATTAAACAATTAACAAATGGAATTTTCTTAAATCAAGAAAAATATTGTGCTAATCTAATTAAACGTTTTGGAATGGAAAATACTTCTGGAAAGCCTACTCCTATGAGTACTACAACTCATCTCGGTCGAGATGAAAATGGTAAAAGTATAGATCAAAAATTGTTTAGATGTATGATAGGTTCCTTACTCTACTTAACCGCTAGTAGACCAGACATAATGATGAGTGTATGTTTATGTGCACGATTTCAATCTAATCCTAAAGAATCACATTTAAGAGCGGTAAAACGAATTATACGATATCTTAACAATACTAAAGATTTTGGTCTTTTCTATCCAAAAGAGTGTCCATTTGAGTTAGTATCATTCAGTGATGCTGATTTTGGTGGATCTCGAACAGATAGAAAAATTACAAGTGGTACGTGTCATTTCATTGGAAAATCACTTGTATCTTGGTTTAGTAAGAAACAAAATTGTGTCTCGCTTTCAACCTGTGAAGCAGAGTATATATCAGCCGCTTTAGCTTGCACTCAAGTTATTTACATGCAACAAACACTTAAGGATTTTAATATAAATTTAACAAACTCTACAATATATTGTGATAATACAAGTACAATAAATTTATCTAAAAATCCAGTTAACCACTCTCGTACAAAACATATAGATATTCGTCATCACTTTCTACGTGACAATATCGAAAAAGGAATCATAAATTTAGAACATATTTCTACCGAAAATCAAATTGCCGATACATTTACTAAACCTCTATTAGAAAACTCCTTTATAAAATTACGCCGAGAATTAGGGATATTGTCTTTTAAAGATATCCTATAAAGAAAATTAAAAGAAAAATCTACACAATTTTATCAACTAACATTATATGGGAATTTCAATTTATTCTCACCTATAAAAGTTATTTACCATACATTCTTAACTAACTTATATTAATCATTAAATCATTAAGTGGTTGAAAAACATTTAAACATTATAACCACTATATATTTAGAAAATTTCTACTATAAATATACCCTAAAACACAATTCTTTTAAACAATTCATTTCACATATAAAAGAATTAAAATTTCAATATAAAAATGTCTTACGACAGCTCAAACTCTCATACCAACATCACCTCCTCGGTTGATAACTCTCCAACGACTCCAAAACTTCCTACTCCAACACCGACGCATGAGCCAATTTACAAATGGAACTACTATCGTACTGGCTACACACCGGAGTCTAAGAAAGCTAAGCGTGGACTTTTTACCTCCCCTGATACAAAAAGAAAGATTGATGAGATTCATCACTTTCAACAACAACAAATCGATCTCCAACGAGAATTATACTTTGAACAGAAAGTAACGGCAAGACGACTAAGCTTTCTTGAAAAAATTGGCTTACGTTTTTGTAGTTCAAAGAAAAATGAGGTGAGCGAGCCCCTACCTCGACCAAGTAGTGTGTTCGATCCATCTTCATCTTACCGTACACCAACTGATCCCTTGAATCCTTGGATGTCTCCAAAGACTCCTTAATATACTCCAAATTCATGGGATATTACCTATGGGAAGAATGAAGAGAAAAAGACTCCAAGTCCAACCTCGAAGAAATAGTCAATTTTAATATATTTTCATAATGTTACATCTAAATAATTGTAATTTTTTATATATATATAAATTTTGTACTTTTAAATTAGGAGAAACAACAAAAATTCATTGTTAGTCGACTGAAAACCACTGTTTAGTCGACTGAACTACAGACAGAAAACATATTATACATAGCTCATTCGACTGGAATCATCTGCACAGTCGACTGAATATTCAACAGAAAATTTCAACAAAAAATTCAGTCGACTAAATATACTGTTCAGTCGACTGAATCTAACACAGAAAAATTTCGTCCTCCGATTCAGTCGACTGAACAGACTATTCAGTCGACTGAACGCCAATTCCCAGACAGCTCTTTCCTTTTAACCACCAGCTTTTTACCTATCCATTCACTTTTTACATACAACTACATCTTCTTCCCCAATTTGTTCAAAACCCTAGCTCTCAACTTGCTCCAATTTCACTCAAATTATATACAAATAGCTCCAAAGAGATCTAGAGCTTCTTCTTCTTCATCCTCCGAGCCAATTGACGCTCAAATAGCACAATGGCTTTACGATGGAGTAGCCGTCACTAGATGGAATAAGATGAAAAATTCCCGTATCTTCGAGCATTCTTTTGTTGATTTTCAAAGTCTTCAGGCATACAACATCCAAGCATTAACGGATCAAGCATGTCTAACCTCTCTTTTGGATTTAAAAAGAAACTACCATGCGATAAATCATATAATGGTAAAATTATTTTATGCTAACCTTAATCTTGGACACCAAACTCCAAGAAATCCAAATGATAGTGTTTGGAGTATGGTATGTGGAAAGAAAGTTTGGTTCTCCCTCGACCGCATTTCACACATTTTAGGTTCACCAAACTTTGGTAGCAAGCTTGAAGAAATAGACTTTAACCCTCGTATTCATGACAACATCAACCATAAATTTTTGGATGATAACATCAACATCGGGGATCTTAAATCCACCTCCTTACGTCCTAGAGCAAGAATTCTCCACAAAGCTCTTATGAGAACAATCACCCTAAGAACGGGTTCATATGAACTTGTATACCCTAACAACTATCGAGCACTCTATGCACTTTGGGGTAATTATCAAGTTAATTGGGTTCAATTGATTCTTGATGAATTCCTCACATTTAATAATGGCAAAATGAGGACAATCTATTTTGGTGAGTATATCATGCGATTACTTCTCAATGTTGATACGCCATTAACTGAGTCCGAGAATACAATGGTGCACCAAATAAACCATCGAACCATAAGTCTAATGCAACTTCCGGCAAGACCTCCTCGCATTATATCTCTTGCCGAATGGGAAGCTAGACATCAAGAACAACATCAACCTCCTCCACCTCAACAAGAAGAACCTTTAGACCAAGATGATGAAATTCGTATCATTGAGCCCGGTTATACTTCCACCAATCAATCATTGGGGATCTTATCAAGGAATCAACAAATTCTTGATAATCGTCTCAAGAAGGTAGATCACAAGCTTGATAAAATTAAAGGATTCTTCAACAAATTATGGAATGCCATCTCATGCTCAAGCTCCACTACCGCTTCAACATCACTTGGCAAACGTCCGGCACCAACTTTCACTTGGACATCATCCGAAGAGCATACAAGCAGCAGTACAAGCGGAACAAGTGGTGGTCAAGGAGGAAGAGCTTATAGACCACCAACAGGAGGACCAGTCATTCGAGAACCTAGAGAGAGAGAAGGTTCTTACGATTGGGATAAAGATGAGTAATTTTTAATGGTTTGTTGTTCTATGTTCTTAACTTGTTAAAATCATGTCTCTATTCTACTTATGCAACCTTGTTTTATTATTTGACTATGCTATTCTCTGGTAATCTTAGAATTCTATTGTTCAGTGGTTGTCTTTTAATCTATATATCTATGATTATTTGATCAATGGCAATGTGCTTCAACAAAAAGGAAGAGATATATGCAAAATCAGAGGAAGATCGATGAAGACCAAAGTATAAACATAAGTATGATTTTTATAGGTCTAAAGTCTAGATTATTTGTTAAAAATCTATCCTCAAGAGATTTGCACGAACACTAAAACACATTCATAAAACTTCATTTTTATTCACATGTTCACTGTGCATAATTTTATAGTTCAGTCGACTGAACAGGTATGGACAGTCAACTGAAACTGGCACACATTTACAAATATGCACAGTTTCAGTCGATTGAATTTCCTGCCCAGTCGACTGAATGCATTCCTGAAAATTTTCCTTTGTATTTTCAGTCGACTGAATTTCCTGCTCAGACGATTGAATATGTAACTGAGAATTTTCTTTGAAAGGACACCTTCTTCCTCCCAAGAGTTGCAACCATTCTCCAATAGAAATGGAAGCATCTCTTGCCTGCACCTCTTGCAAACAAATGCACCTCTTCTACAAGTATAAATACATGGTTTTAACATTTGCAAATCACCAACTCTAATTGCTTTAATCTTTCTATTTTCTTGAACATACTTTCAGATTTCTTAAATTTTCAAAAGCAATCAAAAACCACTTCAATTGCTTGAATCTCTGTTTTAACTATAACACCTTTTGATTCATAGCAATTCACATTTCCTAAATCTTCACAAACACTTTGAATACTCTCGAGGATAAGATTATAGGAAAGTTGTACTCAATTTGACTCATTAGTGTTATCAAGAACACAACAAGTCAGAATTACTTTTAGTATCTAGTTGAAGTCCTCTTCGGTAGTTGAGGCAAGAAATCCCGTTCGGTTGTTCGGGTAAGTTGTAAACCTATTCCTCCGGGTTAAGTGAGGGTTGTTGGTTAGTTGAATTCCTAAGAGGAGCTTAGGGACTGGACGTAGGACAAGAGGTCCGAACCAGTATAAAGTCTTGGTGTCTACTTTACTTATAGCATATTACTATCTACCTAGACCATTTCATTATTCCATATTATACGATCCTACCGCATAGACTCTTTCACCTAGACCGTGGGATGTATTGCCAGGGGCTTGAGCAATGTTTAACTTTCCCTCCTTGCTTTGGAGCTTAGGGCATAGATGCATAAAATGATCTGGACTTTTACAATAGCGACAAGAGCGGGGCTTTGAACACTTGTTCGCAAAATGGCCCTTAGGACCACAGTTGAAGCATTTCCCATCAATAGGGGAAAGTGTCTTGGCAGCAGGAGTTGCTTGCTTACCCATTTTGTTGGGATAAGGACCCTTGAATTTATTAGGCATTTTCTTGTTGTTGAAGTTTGGTTTGGCAGCCACCACTTCAACCTCACTGTCCTTATCAGCCTCTTCAAGACGAAGAGCGATATCAATGAGTTGGTCGAAAGAAACTTCTAATTCGAGAAGTAATGGCTTCTTGAGATATTTTTTAAGCCATAAACGAACCTTTGGATCTTCTTCAATGGGGTGTGGATGTATTCAACCCCATATTTAGACAGTGACTCGAAGGATGCGACATAATCTGTCACAGAGGATTCACCTTGAACAAGGTCTATAAAACGATGAGCCAATGTCACCTTCTCTACTTCTGGTACGAATTTTAATTCGAAGCGTTCCCGGAATTGCTCTCAGGTGAGATCTGCTTCAATAATTTCAGAAATAAGAAGTTCGTACCAATCCAATGCTCTCTCTTGGAGCATACTGGAAGCCACATGAACACGGTGAAGATCGATAAGATTCATGCGAGAAAAGATTCGATCGCATGTTCTTAACCAAGCCTGGACCTCAATAATAGTTTCAGAACCCTTGAATGGTTTCCACCCAAGTTAGTATAATCGTTGCACAAACGTGCAAATCCAGACTTAGGATGAGTTGGCTCCTGATTAGGACCGGCTGCCTGAGCATTCTTTACTAAATCAAGAAGCTGTTGAGCAGTCATAAAAACTCCATCCTGGGGAGTGACAGTGGATGGTCCGGCTCTAGGACGACCTGGTCTAGACATTCTCTCCTTTAAGAAAGAGAGAAGAAGAAAAGTTATTCTCCAAATAAATATCAAGCAAATCTTGATAGATAAATAAGGATTCATAGAAGGAAATAGGATAAATCGATACGAAGACTCGAATTAAATCCTAAGGTACGACTCCTAAGTTGGACTTAGGACGATGATCCTTGTTAAGTTATTCTACATTGTTCCGAAGTTTGGCTCTGATACCAAGCTGTGACGCCCCACCTCAATACCCACGCTAGCCAAGAACACTACGGTGTAGTGCTGTCAACTAGCGCGGAGAATAAGGCTGTTGAGGAGCGACCATCCATGTAACTTCTTTTAAGGAGGAAGTCCGACATACCGATACAAACTCAAAGCTATCACACGGTGGCTATATATAATCTTCGGAAACAAACATAGAAATAAACATGACATAAATCAGTCACAGACATCCATATCCCAAAGGCGGAAGAAGATATGAATATATATATATATAACACATGAAAGTGTACATCAGAGTAGTGGTCAGAAAGATCCACGATAATACAAAAGAATAGCAACACGTGCTATACAAAAGAATAAGTACACAGCATAGAGTCTATATCTCAACTGTGTACATCCAAAAACTACTAATCTAAGTAGTTAGCCAAAAGTCAGGATAATCCCAGAAGAGAAGTCAAGCAGAAACACCTGTAACATCTTGGTCTGACCCGAGTATTATTTATAAGAAAATAATAAACGGATCAGTCTAGCTATAAATATCAGATGATATGGTATAAAGTAAAATACATAGCATGAACATGTAACAACCATAATGACATACTACTATAAGTATGTAATTGAAAATCAACAAGAGATTAACCAATATCACAAGAATCTTCTCAAAGATAAAATAGGGTATCATACCCTAAACTTGTATTCATAACAAGTCAATGACACACAAATTCACCAATGCACAAAATTGATATCATATCAATGAAAAGCATGAAGATTGGTGAAGCATAAATTCCAGAAATCAACACACGAAATCCAGAAATCACATAAAAAGGGGGAACGGGAGCATGAAAACTCACCAACACGTGTAACACAAGAATGAGAAGCTATATCATGGAAGCTATCCATTAAATTTTGACACACGAACGGCTCGAAGACCATGGGGCGCTACCCCACATATGTGATGGTGAAACATCATACAAACAGGGTTTAGTCTCCCTCGTAGACAAAGAGACATCGCACAATTGCTAGTCGAAATGAAGTCACAAAAATGATCGTCATGATCATCAAGAAGCGTCAATCACACCAAGCTAGTAAATATATGAGTTTAGCTTCATGTCCTATAACCACTTGCTTAACTTAAATATTTATGAACAAGCTGTAGATCTTCACTAGAAAATTGTCACAAAAGGGTTCAATCGAACAAGTCCAAGAGCTAACCGACGAAGTGAACGCAAGCGTTTCATACCACTCGTTTTACTAAGTCGTTTAATTCGATTTCTCATCCGAGTGAAGTAAAGGCTTGTATATACTAATAGGTTGGAAAACGGTTTAGGAAAAAGAGCTTTGTAAAAAAAATAGAGTTGAAATTGTTTTGATGAAAGAGCTTTGATATCTACTACTAGTATTGAAACCTTCGTATCTTTAAAGTGACAAGTCACAAAACGATTGTTGAAACAAATCGAATCACATAAATTCACGTTCGAAGACGTGAGTAAAGTCCAAAGAAATCAATCCCAAAACCATCAAAGTAGGAATATATTTGCGACCTAACGTGGTCGAATTGAAGTGCAATGACTTTAAGTCAAATAGGTCGAACGACCTAAAGGTAGACTGCCGTGAGACCTAGCAGAAGAACAGGGCGAGCGACCTAGTGAAATACAGGTCAACCGACTTAAGTAATTGAGGTCTAATGACCTAAAGAAATCAAGCCAAGCGACCTAAGGAAAAGTAGGTCATACGACCTAATGGGTTGCGACTTAGGGGGATGAGCGACCTAAGCCCGCGACCTAAGGGGTGGAGGCTGAGCGACCTATCAATCCAAGCGACTCAGTGAGGCCGAGCGACTTATGAAGGCAATGAGGCGAACGACCTACAGGTAATAAGGTCCAACGACCTAAAGGTGGGAGGTTGAGCGACCTACGACCAAACAACTCAGTGAGTCCGAGCGACTTAACGCTGCCACGACCTAAGGTCCAAAACGAGGTCATGTGACCTAAAGGGGTGCGCGACCTAAGAAGGTACGCGAGCTAAGGGTGAGCGACCTAACAAGGTCGTGCGACCTAAGTGGTCATGCGACCTAAGTGGGATGCCCACGCGACCTAACGTCCTAGGCAAGGTCATGCGACCTAAAGTGTTAAAGGTCTAACGACCTAGTGGCCTCGCGACCTAAAGTTTTAACACGCGAGCGACCTAACGTTATAAAGGCCAAACGACCTAAGGCTTAACTCGCGAGCGACCTAGGTGGCGAACGACCTAAGCTGCAGAGAGGATTTAAGGCCGGAAACGACCTAAATGGCGTGCGACTATTCAACGGCAGAGCAACCTAGCACGCCCAGAACGACCTAAGTGTAGGAATTTTCCAAAAACGGTGAAAATTGGAGTTTTTTCGCCAATCCAATCCAAACCAAATGCAAATATGCATGCTAAAGTGATGGGGAATCATTCCCAACAATCCAATGACAATTATAGGCAAGATGTGAGATTAAAAATCTCACCTTTCCACTAAAATGGGTGAAGATGAAGCTTGAAATGCTATGCAAGAACAACCACTAGCTTAAATCAAAGTCTTCTCTTGAATTTGAAGTTGAATGATGGATTTGAAATGAAGACTTGAGCTTGGAGTTTTAATTTCCCATTTCCTCCTCCATTTTTGATAAAGCTTTAATGTTTTACTGAAGAGATGAAGTTATGAAGAGAAGGGGGTTGGGCTGAGCTAATATGGGTGCAGTCCAAACCAAAGTCACAAGCGGGAAAAAGTAGCGAGAATTCCACTAACTCCAAACATATCGAAGTTTACACTCAAAAAGATCGCAAACGTCATTTTGAACTCAATGGAAGTGGTCTCGAGTCCTAATTTGACCGTATGCAAAAAGTAGCTTTTCGGACCAAAATCCGATTAACGATAAAATATTTAAATAAAATATTTAAATATAAAATCGATGAATATGCGGGTTGTTACAATGTTGGAATTTAAATTAATAAACTAGGTTTTATTTCTATTGTAATTTAATGTTGAAATTAATGTAATATTTAAATATTGGATTTAACATGGAAAATTGTATCTTAAAAGATTATTAATTCCTGTTTAATGAAGAATGATGATAGGACACTTTTAATTTAGAATTTAAAGGTGATTAAATTAATTTTTAAAATAGATTGTTTTAATTAACGTGTAAAATTAGTTTGCTTGGGCACTGTCTTGGATTTCGACGAAACCAGTTTCATCGGATATGTAATTGTGAATTATTATAGGATTTCAAGTTTTGTAGCGATCGGACTTATCGTATGATCTTGCGAGCACAAAACGCGTAGAAATTAATTAAAGGAATTTGAATAAATATAAATTTATTTTAAAAGCTAACTTCTATATACAATAGAATTAGGGTTTGAAATTAGTCCTAATGAATTTAAAATATTGAAAACCTATATTTCGATATATAGGATGACCTACTTTCGTTTCGGGAATGAAACAGGCTTTTTGGGTCTTTGTTATCTCTTCGACCCAATCGATCTGTTCCATCCATTTCTATGCAATCTTTACCTATATATATGTTGTTATAAACCCTAGAAGCCTTCTATTCTATTTTTTGTAAGTACTTTTCAGAACCAATCTGTTCCTTCTCAATGGCGGATTTCCCAAACCCTAATTACTAATTTCAAATCAAACTCCAAAAAATTCAAACTGCTCAAACCTTATCATATAATATATCATTGTCTCCAATTCATTTTTCAATTGGAGGTTCCATTTGTCTATAAATTGGGATTTATTCTCGGCATTCCATACTAGGGTTTCACGATCAACGGTGAAACGACGACCAATTGGCGATCAGGAAGAACTGGAGTGTAGAGGTCGATTATGGGGTTTGATCCATCGGCTTAGATCATGGCAAAAGTGCCTCAAGTTGGCCAGTAAATTCAAGGAAGGGCGGCATTTTAAGCGGCGGCACGGAGCTCCAAGTGATGGTAAGAAGGTTGCGCGAGGTCCTGGTGGAGCGCCAGGCTAAGGCGGTTGCGTTGGTGGTAGCCGATCTGAGTGCAGGCGCATGTAGGCAGCGCGACAGCATGGCGAAGGGTGGCAGCTGGGTGCATGTAGGTCACTGGAAATAACGGCTAGGGTTGAAGATGGTAACACAATTTATGAAATTGCCCTTCTTTATTATTTTTATTTAATTTTAAATTTTAAATGTTCTAACATTAAATTTAAATTCGGATTCATGCATGGTTTCTTCCGTTGGATTCGTATTGAAATTCCGGACAACACGAAACTGGTTTGGTTGAATTTGGAGACTGTCGAAATTTTAGGCTTTTGTGGAATTTTAGTAGGCTTAAAATCAAAGGTGAGTGATTAAACCCACTTAAGTAATACTAAATCTTCTTATGCTAGTTGAATTAAATTTATGAAGTGATAAAAAATTTATTGGTTACTGTTTGGTAGTTTAAATTGACATTTTAATTGAAATTGAATGTTATATTGAATAAAATTGACATTTAAATCAATATTGAATTTAATTTCTAGTTAAACACCAACAATCGATAATCAGTAACTTTTGTGATATATTGGTTGATTTGGATGTTAATTGTTATTGTATGCCTATTGATTGATGATGGATGTATGGTTGTTTATTTATTTGACTTATTCCTCTTATTACCTATTTACTTATCGACATCATTTATATTATCATTCGGACTATTTGAAATGAACTAAGAAATGAGTTGAAATGATATATATCCATGTCACTTAATTTTGGGTTGAAATGATATATATCCATCCATGTAATTAAAATTGAATTAACTAATCACTGTCATATGGTAGAAAATTATATATGGACACCGGATTGGCTAAATTAAATAGTTTTAAAATCTTGAATTTAAATTGGTTAAATTGATATTAGTATAAAGAAAATAAAAATTTGGATTTATATGAATTAAATTATTTTCTAAATTCGAGCTTTGAAATGTTGAAATGGAAATCGTTTAAGGATTTAATTTGAAATCTTAAAGTGGAAATTGGAATATGATTTGAATTTATCGAAAGTGAATTATTTGGAAGGATAAACTTTTAGTTTAAACATTGAATTTACTTCATTTAAAAATGGTTTTAATTGGTACTTTCAAGTTTGGACATGAAATGGATGTAAACAAAAGTTGTTTAAAAATGAGAAATTGAATTGAGACTTTCGGCCATTTGAATGGGACTGTTTAAATTGAATATGTTGTAAAGTTTGAAGTTGTTTTGAATTGAGGCTGATGTAAATCGAAATTTGCATATGAAGTTGATTTGAAATTGGAAGTTGAAATGTAACGACCCGTAAATTTTAACGGTTGTATAACGTAATTAATTGAAATTTTGCCTGAAATTTAATAATAAAATTTGATAATGAAAATTTGATATTTGAAATGCATCTATTTAAACAAAGCAAATGGTAAATTTTCATTGGAAAATATGGGAGTAAGTTTTATTGGTCAATTTTCAATTTCAATTTAAATCAGTTAATTTGATGAAAATAAAATATTTTCCAAATCCGAATATTTTTATATAATAAAAATGTAAACCAATTTCTGAGTGAGATGTCATAATTCGTTTCGTCCAATTTGGACTTCTCTATCCTCGTTTATCTTAATTTCAGCAAATTTGCCGCAGTTTAGCGGCGAAATATCGACTTTTGATAGGATGGTCGTATCATTGACATCTGTGTACCATTCTATTCGCCTCGTCGTGCTGATCTCCGCAGTATATTCATTTGGGTGTTTCGTCGTTCGGTGCGCGGCGAATCCCACGGAACGGTTAACCATATCGGTACCCGTTCATATTTTTCACTGCTTTTGCTCCATGCCTGCTATCTTCCCCACCCACGAAAGCACCACCGAGCTCGTCAGCAGCCGTACCTCCACGCCTCCACCTCACATCAACCCGAGCGTCTCACCAGACCTCCGATCTCCTGACACTTGAACACATCATCGGCCGAGAACCACTCCACAACTCCGGCGACCCATCACCTTCCATAACCTCTCCGTCTCCATGCACCGACCTGCCATGCGCAGCCAGCATCCTATCCCCCTCGTCCATTTCGGCCTACCTTCGACAGTTGCACCGTGAAGACCCCTCAAACCCAACATCTCCACTTTCGGGCTTCCAACCTTGCTCCACCATCCTTGTAGCCTCCGCTTCCCACCACCCATCTCCCCTTTAGCCGCAGCACGACTATCCTCCACACATCAACCCGCAGCCAACCCAAACATCGCCGCTTTCCTCCTCGTGGTCCAGCTAGCACTATATATATATATATATATATATGCGTACGTGCATATATATGAGAAGTTTGATGGTAAAGTATTTGTTTATTAAATATTTTTTACTGTATATATATAAATATACAAATACATAAAGTTGTTTGGGACGTATAAGTTATATACAATATAATAGTTTATATATGTAAGTGTATGTAAGTATATATATATATATATGTATACATATGTCTTGATTTTAGTATTGGTGTATATATATATAGGCATACTGATTTATATATAGCTTTAAATAAATGTGTATATTCTGAAATGTATAAAAATATAATGTGATAGTATTTTATGCTTATATTGATGTTTTGAAATAAAAATATATGTGTAATATGTCTATGCTTGTATTTTAAATGTAAGTTTATACGCTAGTTTTATATATATCTGAATATATACTGTGTGGATACATGTCTGCATATAATGGTTTATGTATATGGGATGTGCATACATATTTTATTGTATATATATACATATTAGAGTCTGGATATATGGGTAGCTCGCATATATGTGTGTGTGTGTGTGTATATATTGTTACAAACATATATATATGTTTGCATATTTATATTTAGTTGTATTTTATATATAGTGTCTGCACATATATATAGTAGCTTGTATATGCACATTTAGTTGTATTCTTTATATATAGAGTTTGCACATATTAGTTTACTTATAGCCTAGACATATAATTTTCTAACCTGTATATATAGTAGCCTGCACATATATATAATAGCCTGTATATACATAGTTCACATAGTTTTTGAGGAGCATGCATGTATTTACTTTCATAGATATATAGTCTACAAATCAATATATTTTCCAATATACGTTGTGATTTTAGAGTAAATTATAATATATAGATATGTTATTTTTAATATGTGTTTCAAATTAAGTGATAATTTTGTAGTATATGATACATATAGATTTTATTTTATATATGGGTTTTGAATTAAATATTGATTTTAGAATATATATATATATATATATATATATAAAGAATTTATTTGATTTGTATTTCAAATCGAATATTGATTTTTAAGGAAATATATATAAGAAATATTTTATATGAGTAAATATTAAATTTTTAGAATTTTATATATATTTTGTTATCCTCGATTTTCGAATTTCAGCCTAGCTTTGCTTCATTCGTCGAAGTCATGTTCATCGTAATGAGCATTGGAATTTGTTGTTTGGACTCGTAGCTTGTCGCGTGTCTAATCTCTCTAGCCTCGAAAGGTGAGCGATCACTCACGATTAACATTTTTATATTTAATAAATTTAATTCACATTGAAATGAAAATTGAAATATGCGGTTAAATTTGAACTATTAGTTATTTAATTGGTAATTATGATATGCCATTATCTGTAATTGTTTACCTGTGATGTATGACAACATAACCTGTTGTATCTAGTCTATTAAAATTTGTTACTGATGATATATGCATGTTGTTGATATGTTATATTTTATCATAATTGTTCTCACTCTGCAAGTTCCCTGTTAATTTAGAAATCCATATGGGTTGAAATGATACATACCCGAACGATATTATAGATTAGGGGAAAATTGTTATGGGTTGAAATGATAAATCCAAGCGATTTTCATTAATTTTGAAAATTTGAGATAAATGATATATACCCGTAAAATATTAAATTGTGGATTGAAATGATAAATATCTGTATCACATGACCATAGGATAGAAAATTATATACGGACACCGTTGGTCTATTTTGAAAAATGATTTTTATAGTTTTGGAAGAAAATATATGGATTTTTTTATTGATTTTTAAATATAATAAAAAGATATTTTATTTTGAAAAATTAGATTTTTAAATTATATGTTTGGAAATTTTAAATTTACAAGTTAGTTTGAAAATATAACTTTTAAAAATTTTTACTTATAAAAATTTATTATTTTAAAATATAAAATAAGATTTAAAATAGATTTATTAATAAGATTTAATTTAATATAAATTATATAAATAAAATTTAATTTAATTAGTATATACATATATGTTTAAATATTTATTTAAAATTTTACATTAATATTTTAAATAGAGTTTTCTAATGACTTTAAATAAATAGAGGTTGGAAAATAAATAAAAATTTACTTGAAATTTAATTTGGTTAATAAATGTGTAACGACCCGTAAAATTTCAACTGTTTTAATAACGTAATTAGTTGAAATTTTGTGAAATTTTAAACGATAAAATTTTGAAATAAAAATTTAATATTTGGAATACGTCTAGTTAAACATAGCAACTGGTAAATTTTCGTCCGAAAATATGAAAGTTTATTTCGCGCGTAAATTTACTTCAATTTAATCAGTTAAAAAGTAATGAAAATAAAATGTTTTCGGAACCTAAATATTTTTACATAGAAAAATTCTAAACCATCTTCTGAGCAAGATGTCAGTTTGTCGTTTTTCCAAATTCGGACATCTTTGACTCCGTCGATCTTATTTTTCAGTGTTTTTCTTGCATTTTTTGCCAGTAGAAAATTCGAATTTTTATAAATTCAATCACACCACTGACATCTGTATACCGTTTTGATCGTCTCGTCATGCTGATCTTCGCTGTATATTTATTCGTGTGTTTGGAATTTGGGACACGACGAAATCAGTAAGACGGTAATCGTTGCGAACCTTTTTGTTTTCCGTGACTTTTCATTTTCATTTCGTGAAAGGGAATAGCCACGCTAACTTTTTGACTTCTGATGTTTGCTTCGTTTCCAATAAAATTAATTAATTCTAACTTTTATTATTTCTACCGTTCATTTTTTGGAAATATCATTATACTTAAATTCTTATATTTACTTATGTTTGCCTGGGAGAAAATGTGGCTGTCCTTTATCTTGCTTCTTCCCAAACGTGCATCTCCACCTAATCACTGCACCCAACCTCCTCCTTTAAAATATATGTATATAATATAGCTTGCTTATATAATGGCTGCTTGCCCTTCTTCATGACCGTAACCCATCCCTTCACGCATCAGTTAGCATCACATACATCGCGCCACCCTCTCCCACTCCGGCGACCCAAACTAACCTTCGCCATGAAGCCATCCTTCAAATAAACAGCCAGACCCCACCAGTTTTGCAAACAACCGATCATCTTCCCTCCACCTCCCATCAACAGTCCGCTACCCATAGCCTTCCCAAACTTGCCCATGCCTATAGGCCTTCCATCAACGCTTCTCCACGTTAACCCCACACCCTCCTCTATTGCCAGCAGCCCACGCAGCAGAGCACCCGACCCACCATTCAAAAAAAAACCTTCATCCACGTTCTTCCTATCACCACCTCCGAACACAACCAGCCTCTTCCCCCTGTCTCGGCAAAACCCACACTCAGGCCTCCGCCTCATAACCACCACCAGCCGAGCCACGTAATCCGCTCCTCCTTCCACACCGCGACCTCGCCTCCCATTGCTCCACGTCCGAGAACAGCCCGTTGCCTTGCAACAGGCGAGCCACCAACCCTCCGTGTCGTCGAGCTCCTTCCGCGCCTTAGCACGCGTTCCCCACCTCGCGCCGCCCTGAACGCCAAGCTCGCCTCTGCCTCAGGCCATCAACCACCCTGACTTTGTCACCCAGCCCTTCTTTGAACTGCCGAACACCATATTCTTGTCTTTTGTTGTTTATATAAAGGTATGTATATATTTTTTATATATACAATCAGTGTTGGTGTGTAAATTTTATTGCTTTATATTGGATATATGTATAAGTTTCATATAACACGTTTGGTTTATAAGTATATTATCTACAATTGTCTATTTATAAAGTTTATAATATTTTAGTTTTAGTAGGCTTGATTCCAGAAACTCTTACAGTAAGGTATTTTATATTTATTTTGTTTAAGTGATATTTTACATATATATTGTTATATATTTTCTTGTATGTACGTATATAGGTTATATGATTTAAATCATGTATATAGTATAGTGTTAGATTTATGTATATAGTATAGATCTAATGTAAGGCGTTGGATAGCATATATATTTCACTGTTGTATGTATATCCATTAGCTAATATTTGAAAAGTTGGGTCTACATATTTCCTGGAAGATAATTATATTTTGGCATATATTTCTATAGTATTCGCAGTGTTTTCATATAACTGTTTTCTATAGTAGCATGCGATTTTATATTTAGTTATAATTTCATATTTACAACGTCTGAACCTATATAGCATGTTGATTTTATAAAATTTGGTATATGACCTGGGAGTTTGTAATTAAGTTTTACACATATAAGCAGAGATGCATAATAGCATTCGTTGTTGTGTACGTACAACAGTAGGGTAAGATTTTTATAATGTCAGTTATCTTATTTTAATGAAGGAGAAGATTGATGTACAAAAATATTTTATTAATATTTTTTTGTTTTTGTTTTTTTTTGTTTGTGTTTTAAAATTTACATTGATTCCCAAATATATCTATATATAAATTTTATTTTTAAAATGTGTGTTTTAATTAAGCATTGATTTTTCGAAGAAAGTAATAAAATATAATATAATAAACATTTTGTTTCGGTATATTCAAGCTGATTCTGATCTGATCTCATCGATTCTTATTTATCAGCCTTGTCCATCGAATCGTGTTCAGCTTACTTTACTTTGAGAGTTGTTGTTTGGGTTGGTCGATCGTTTGGACGGTGATTCAAATCATTCGTTGTGTTTTCTTTTTCCTCTAGCCTCGAAAGGTGAGCACTCACTCACGATTAACGTTCTTTTATTTATTAAATTTGATTTCGATTGAAACGACAATTGAAATATGCTGCTGTTAGTTAATTACACTGTTATATATGTTATTTCCTATATCAGTTCACCTGTGACATCTGACACCATTATCTGTTAATTATTTATGCGATGATGATAATACAGTTTGGCTGATAATTGACTGATTGTTGATGTTTATATTGGATGTTAAATTGTTAATGTTAAAAAGATAAATAGTATGCAATTGAAATTGATATAGGATAGTTAAATGTTAAATTTGATTAAATGACATTTGTATAATATGACCCATTTAACTGTCAAAATTTATTGACACGTAGGATTTGTTTAATTACATCTTGAACCACTGAATGTATGTTGTTAAATTGATGATGGATGAAATTGTAATCGAATGACAAGTGAAGAACCGTATTAATATTAGTGTAATAATCTTTAATCTACATGAAATGATAGTGTAGATTCTAGAAATAATTATATTAATTCGTACAAATAACAATGCGAATTAATACGATTATTTTGGGATTATTTGAATTGATTATTGGATTGATATTGGTTGGTGTTATTGCTTGTTTATTTACTTTGACACCATCCCAGTTATCACACTGCAAGTTCCCTTTGCTATGCTTTGATTTTTTGAATTGAATTGGAATCGGGTTGAAATGATAAATACCCAAATGAACTTGACCTAGGATAGAGAATTAAATAAAACCCGATTGGTCAATAATTTGATTTAAAAATAAAATGAATATTTTATTTGAATAAATAATATGGTTTTGAAATGAAGTTGAAATTTGAATTTTTGATGAAAGGAAAATGTTAATATTTAATAATCTGAAACAAAGGATTAAAAATGTAATTGATGAAACAATGTTGTTTAATTTGAGAAATGATTGAATTAAGTTTAAATTATTAAACTTTGAAATTATTTAATAATTAAGTTTTGAATTAATTAATAATTAAATAAGATTGAATTATTTAATGATTAAATTGAATTGAATCCTTTATTAAGAGAAATTGAACTTTTTGAATAAGTGAATTTTTACTTCGTAAATAATTGAAATCGAGTTTTCTTTATTAATTAAGTTTTGGAAAATTATTTAAGAAAGTAAATAAGTGAAATGAATTTCTTTAACAAGAAATGAGGATGTGATATTTTGGAATTAATGTAAGACTTGTAATTGGAAGAATTGATTTGACGAATTTAATTTAATTCAAAATTGTAAGTTTTGATTTAATGAAGTTGAACTTAAGAAATTGATTTAATGATTTGGAAATTTAATAGAAATTGTTTTGAATGATAAATTTACTTAATGAATATTGAATGAGATCGATAAATGAATTTAAATTGATTTAAAGGTTAGATTAAATTAATTTAAATGTTTTCGAAATGAAACTTATATTCGAACTTGAATCAATTTTGATTTGTTTTAAATAAAAATTGAAATTGAATTATAAGATTTTGGAATGATAATTTGGAAGTTTTGAAACGTAAATTGTGGAAATTGATTTCGAAAGGCAAATGAAATGTTGGTTTACGAATTGTAATTGAAATTGAATTGATTTGGTTTGAAATATATAAACGACCAATCGGTGTAATAATTACGAAGGTTATTAAAGAGACCGGGATCGGTAATGGATATACTCTCTATCTAAACCGAAACCACTTTAATAACTATACGCGGAGTGATGATCCAGAATGAAGTGGTTGGATTGATGTACGTGTTGACTGAAGAAAGAGAACGATAATGGATAGCCTTGACACTTGTGTCAAATTGGAAATGAGTAAAACAGGAGCTGTGCCGGGCCAATGGAGGATTAGCTACCTCAAGTGGACGCACTTCTTCGAACTACTTATACTTGTTGTCGATTGGTGCACCCTTGATTTTGGGAGTGTTGTTTCACGGTGTTGCGGGCGCTGTGGCGTTGCGTTCTCACCAGTCCGGATCAGGCGAACGGTAGTATCACTACCTTGGGTATTGCCTCTTGTGCCTTGTCATACTTGTATTCCATTTATACGCGACCACTACGATTTTGATTTGTACCTTTAGTATATGGATTGCCCTCTGGTGACTTCCGGTTTTGGGGAAACTACGGTCTTGTATATGCTTTTGGGAATAAAAATGTGTTAAGGGTGGAATGGGCCATGACTTAACGCTATTTTGATATCTTTACATATTACTGATAGACATTATCTACTTAGCGTACATTACTACCTAGTAGATAGTTTAACGGATCCTTAAAGGATGGTTATTCCAAACATCCTTTGAGTTACTTGTATTTCAATTGCTATTTCACTTGAGTTGGATTTATTTATATAAGCATGTTAATCCTGACTCGAGTGTCTTGTGTTTTTGCTTTACGCTCGGGTCAGACTGAGTGTATCAGCTTTCGAGACTCACCTTTGAAGTTGGAGCTTGCTTGAAGATCCAGCCATCTATTCTGCTTTCAGTATTCGATGATTCCAGTGATGTATTCTGATTTGTATCTGATGTATCGTATTACTCTTCTGTTGTAAACTCCGATGTATTTTATATATTCATATAGTAGCTTCATGAACTACTATCTCTTTTATTTCCGCTGCACTTATTACTCTGTGTTTGTGATCTGTGATTATTTTATTTACTGTATATGTTCAGTTTTGCCAAATTTAAATTAACAACGCGGTATTTTGAGCAATTCAACTCCGGCATGAGTGTCTACCTATACACTTATAATGGATGCGAATGGTCCAAAATATTGGGTCGTTACAGTTGGTATCAGAGCTTTGGTAGCTCTAGGCAAAACTCAACATATAAGGTAAATGTATTTACAGAATCACTCTCATTCGAGTTTCAATCTCTTCCTTTCGACTCGATTTCTTTGAATTTTGGAACGTTCCCTACGGTTCCAAATTTCATTCGTGTCCCTCACTATTCGTCTCCTTTCAATTCTGGAGCATCACATAACTCCACTTCGAATGACCCTTATAGTGAATCGGCGGTCTCGCCAAACTTCGAATGATTTGTAAAAGGGTGAAACTCCTTTATAATAGGCATCGATTTACCGGAGATTTCTGTATCCTCGGTTTACGATGCTATCTATCTCCTGCTATACCTGAATTTTATTTCTCGAGATCGGATGTTGATTTACCTTGGAATTCAGCATCGATCTTATTATTGAAGTCACGGTCGATCCGGTTAAGGTTGCCCGTAAATTAAATAAACTCATCCACCTCCCGATTGAAGTAATTGAATTATCTTATTTTCTGTTTCAAACTTATTTTCGAATCAAAATTCTCTTCGATTTGAGTCAACAAAATTTTGAATCCCTATCCTTATTTTGAAAATTCATTCCTGTATCGTCGAGCAAAGAAATGTATTTGTAAACTAATATTTAAAATGTTTTAAAATATTTGTAAACTAATATAGAGCAAACTGACACAATATTATTTTCAAATTCTTGTAAATGAAATAAATTTGTACGATTATATTATAAATATATATAAGTAAAATTTTCTAAAATTTAATAAGTTAATGAATTTGTCGTCTGGAAATAATAATATTTGATTTTCATTTATTGTTTGTAAACCATTGACTATTGCATAATATAAATAAATGAATTTATAAACTTGGTTATAAATTGATTGGAATTTGAAATGAATTAAACTCAGAAATTTAAGAATTTATTAGTTTCCGGTGATTTCGAACTTTGGTTTTTAAAATTTTAAAGTATATATATTGAAAGTATTTTCGAATAGAAATCGTTTTCAAAGAATTTTTAAAATGTTGAAATCAGTGCTCTTCTCTTTGTCGCTGGAAAATAATTTCGGTGATGGCGGCCGCATCATCGATATTCATTTTCGAGTTTCGAAGTGGAGAAACCATTCTGTATCTTTGCTACGGATTTGTTTTGAAAAATATTTTGATTTGAATTTTTCAGTATATTTTGATTTATATATATATAAGTATCTTATTTTAAAATTTAATTTGATTTGATATAACTATATTATATATATCTCTAAATTGTTTAAAGTTGATCGGAAATCTAATTCTTAAATTTTGTTAAAGGATGATTTTAATTATAAATAAAACCAAAATTTGGAATAAATATTTAAACTTGAATAATTGAATTGGGAAAACTTTATTTGTATATTGTTCAACTGCATTCTAATACAACTTACCTAAATCATTCAGAAGTTGAAAATGTAATTGGATAATATATAAGATAAATTGAATTTATAAATAAAATTTGAGTGTTTATAATAAATGTTATACACTAAATTTTGATTATAAAGATGTCAATAGAGTTACATAGGATAATAAGTAAAACTCAGTTAATAATGAAATAAATTGTTTTGAAAGAATTAATAAATTTGTTTTGAAAGAATTAATAAAATTGAAATTTGATCAACATATGAAAATACCTTGAATTTAAAAGAAATTAATAGATGTAAATTAATTTAAATCGAAACTTTTATGTTTTAAATTAATTTATATGGGTTAAATATATGTGAGTAGATGTATTAAGTAGAATAAATTTAACGGTAATTGGAATAAAGAAGAATTTAAAATTGTTGAAGAAAATAAGATTATAATAAAAGACTATTCAAATTTATGGTTTTAGAAATTGTAAATTTAAGAAAATGGGATAATAAGATAATGAATTTAGAAATAGTTGAGATTGATTTTAGTGAAATCAAATGGATTAAATCAATTATTGAGTATCAATTAATTTAAATTTGAATTTATATGGTTTAAATTAAATGTTATTTTGTATTTCAAATCTGTTTTCTTTATGGTTGTTTCTATTCTCCTACCTCGTTCCTTTTCGGAGACGAAAAGTTTTGAGTGGGGGAGAGTGTAACGACCCGTAAAATTTCAACTGTTTTAATAACGTAATTAGTTGAAATTTTGTGAAATTTTAAACGATAAAATTTTGAAATAAAAATTTAATATTTGGAATACGTCTAGTTAAACATAGCAACTGGTAAATTTTCGTCCGAAAATATGAAAGTTTATTTTGCGCGTAAATTTACTTCAATTTAATCAGTTAAAAAGTAATGAAAATAAAATGTTTTCGGAACCTAAATATTTTTACATAGAAAAATTCTAAACCATCTTCTGAGCAAGATGTCAGTTTGTCGTTTTTCCAAATTCGGACATCTTTGACTCCGTCGATCTTATTTTTCAGCGTTTTTCTTGCATTTTTCGCCAGTAGAAAATTCGAATTTTTATAAATTCAATCACACTACTGACATCTGTATACCGTTTTGATCGTCTCGTCATGCTGATCTTCGCTGTATATTTATTCGTGTGTTTGGAATTTGGGACACGACGAAATCAGTAAGACGGTAATCGTTGCAAACCTTTTTGTTTTCCGTGACTTTTCATTCTCATTTCGTGAAAGGGAATAGCCACGCTAACTTTTTGACTTCTGATGTTTGCTTCGTTTCCAATAAAATTAATTAATTCTAACTTTTATTATTTCTACCGTTCATTTTTTGGAAATATCATTATACTTAAATTCTTATATTTACTTATGTTTGCCTGGGAGAAAATGTGGCTGTCCTTTATCTTGCTTCTTCCCAAACGTGCATCTCCACCTAATCACTGCACCCAACCTCCTCCTTTAAAATATATGTATATAATATAGCTTGCTTATATAATGGCTGCTTGCCCTTCTTCATGACCGTAACCCATCCCTTCACGCATCAGTTAGCATCACATACATCGCGCCACCCTCTCCCACTCCGGCGACCCAAACTGACCTTCGCCATGTAGCCATCCTTCAAATAAACAGCCAGACCCCACCAGTTTTGCAAACAACCGATCATCTTCCCTCCACCTCCCATCAACAGTCCGCTACCCATAGCCTTCCCAAACTTGCCCATGCCTATAGGCCTTCCATCAACGCTTCTCCACGTTAACCCCACACCCTCCTCTATTGCCAGCAGCCCACGCAGCAGAGCACCCGACCCACCATTCAAAAAAAAAACCTTCATCCACGTTCTTCCTATCACCACCTCCGAACACAACCAGCCTCTTCCCCCTGTCTCGGCAAAACCCACACTCAGGCCTCCACCTCATAACCACCACCAGCCGAGCCACGTAATCCGCTCCTCCTTCCACACCGCGACCTCGCCTCCCATTGCTCCACGTCCGAGAACAGCCCGTTGCCTTGCAACAGGCGAGCCACCAACCCTCCGTGTTGCCGAGCTCCTTCCGCGCCTTAGCACGCGTTCCCCACCTCGCGCCGCCCTGAACGCCAAGCTCGCCTCTGCCTCAGGCCATCAACCACCCTGACTTTGTCACCCAGCCCTTCTTTGAACTGCCGAACACCATATTCTTGTCTTTTGTTGTTTATATAAAGGTATGTATATATTTGTTATATATACAATCAGTGTTGGTGTGTAAATTTTATTGCTTTATATTGGATATATGTAACGTCTCGGATTTTCGCGTTCGAAAATCGACATCCATACTTTACATCGTACTCGAATGTCATAGATTCGACCGTTCAAATCCGATTCGCCGGAGCTTATAACACAGTTAAGTAAATAACACAGCGGAAGAAATGAATAATACATTGATATACAATATCCGATACAACAGAATGATACAATGAATATCAATATACATCAGAGATATGATACAACAAATAGCAGCGGAAAAGAAAACGATAACATCAGCAGCGGATAATCTCCATCTTCAAAGCACTAATCCAGAAATAGCTTGAACTCCCAATAACGATACACCAAGATAAGCAAGTGCAGTCCGATCCAAAGACTGAACTAGTTCCAGATAACCTACTAATCTGACTATCTGAAAAACCAAACTCTAGACTGCTCGTGTAGAAAAATTTTGAGCATCCAGAGTTTAGGAAAGAAACAATAAACTCCGGATCAGTCATGGGACTGGTGTGAGCAACAAAAACAGTTTATCTTTAAAACAAATAGCAGAGAATTTTAAAGTCAATTCGCAATGTTTTTGGAAAATGAAACTACCATAAGACCTCCCACCACACACACAATGCAAACGCAGAATTGGAGGAGATTTCTTCTTATGATAGTCAAAGATGCTTACTACGCAAAATCAAATCATTTTTGATATTATTATTAGTGCATAGTGTAGAAAAAATTTCGAAAGTAGAATATAAATCTTAGCCAGCATAGACATTTCACACTTATGCCTACTATAGCTACCATGTTCAATAGCAGGTTACCACCACATTCCATGGCAGGTAATACAACTAAAACCGTACACGGCTCGTATTGTTTTGTTTGGATTTCCAACAAATGGTCAGGCTAAGGAACTTCCTATTCCACGAAAGAAACGCCTCTGGCGGGACGTTCCGAGAACCAACTGTTCTCTGCCAAACAAGGCCGGCAACCCCTTTTCCCAAGGGATAAAAGAAACCTCAGATATGCCACCCCCGGTCCTTTGGGACCTTTATCCGAGCGCTCGATAACCAACATCACACATCATAAAGAAAGTGTATCCACATGAGTAAGTATCTGGGCTCCATACCATGATACTACCCTTTTCCAGAAGGAATGGTCATACCCTAGGGGAGCTACCCCTGAAAACCTTGCCGCACAATTCCTGTTTCGACCATTACCGGGTTGTGAGGCTCGACGAAGTCTCGTCCACAAAGCTACGCTTTTTCAAAAAGCCACGCTTTGGGTCAACAGATGATCAACCTATGATCACAAAGATAAATGATCAAACAAAAGATCATATCACAAATGATCAAACATTGATCATCACACAGCAACACTCAGCATGCCACATTACCAAATTGGGATATATCGCTGATAAATTTCAACTACATAACCTCTGAGCTCGTACGTCTCAGAGAAGGGTGTTAAGCTAAGAGAATAAATTCTCCACCACTAACAGATATGTATTTGAAAGAAATCGGCTTTATATCTCAAAGTGTAATGTCAGACATGTATCCATACAAGTCTGTTCCGGGTTCGAACAGAACCGAAGGCACTTCTCACGAAGCCCTTGCAATTCCGGATAACTTTCAATCACGTCCGGACTTCCCGTCACAAAAGAGTGATATAAATCTCTATACCGGCGCGACTCAGTGCAGAGACATTCGACAGGTTGTCCTTTCATTTTCGAAAAATATCCGGTCTTCAACACCGGTCTTCAAATGCTATCCATATACGACGTATCACTATTCGGAATGAGTTATACGACCCAAAGGTCTTTTCCCCGCTAACCCGAATAGTGAGCGAAATATTTAAAAACATATGGATATTGGGATTTCAATTAAGTCACAACTTATTACCCAAACTTTCTTTTCAAATGGTTTAACAAATTACCATTTTAATCTTTTAAACAAAAAGATTCAATTCACAAAGTTCACTTAATTTCACAAAGATTCATTCATAGATTTTCCAAATCAATTTCCCTTTCAATTTGATTAATTCGTTAAATCTTTAAATCAAAGATTTAACTCATAGTTTTCAAAACAATTTCATTTCGAATGGGTTAAACAAATCATCACTTTAAATCTGTTAAAAATAGACAGATTTAATTCATAGCTTTCAAAAAGAATTCATTCATAACTTGGAAAATCCATTTTTTAATTCACTTGAAATTCCTTTAATTTAAACTGGAATTTCTTTTCTTATCTAAAAGCTTTTATCATTTGAAAACAACAGTTTCAAATTTGGAAATCTGATTCATTCATACGAGTTGAAATCCTTGGTTTAAATTCAAATTCCCAAATTAATACTTTAAAATGGTTTAATTCATACAAACACATTTATATCATCTTTTATCCCTAGTTTCCAAATCATAGATTTAATTTCAAACTTGAATTCAAATTTAAATCTAATTATTTAAATTTTCAAAAACTCGGTTAAGTTATTCAAAATGACTTTTATCTTTGAAATTCTATTTCAAAAGCTTTTCACTTTAAACCCCAAATTTCTAATTTCAAAATCAATTGAAATTAAAATTTCAATTTCAAAAACATCAAATTTAAATTATCTCTGACTTAACCGATTTCCACGTGAAATCCATATTTGTGTGTGTAAAAGTGTAGTCCAGGGGTTTCACACACAATAGTGCAACATCAATCATCACAGATATATCGATAAGCGGTATAATCGATAACGCTTATCTTCATTCACAGATTCATAGATAAAATAAATTTATCAGTCACAAAGATTCACTATTACAATTCGATGTGGGTTTCGGATAACCAACTGGAATCCGACTCCCTGTCGCATCGAAATTCAAATGCCGTTTTACGGGCAAAGGGTTTCATATTCACATAGTAATATATCATAGAAACGGAAAATCTCAGATCACAACATAAATCAGGATGTATCACAAAGCATCACAAATCAGGGATATCAAACAATTCAATCATTCAATCAATCTAATTATCCATAAGTAAAATCAGTTAATTTGTCTGATTAATTCAATTCAACTAAATTTCTTATGAATTTCTAATCCTGGTTAATTAATTACAAATTATCTTGATTAATTATTCTTTAATCATTTATTAATTAACCATTAATAATAAATTGATTATCCTTTAATTATAATTTATCAACCTTTAATTATTAAATTCACTATTTAATTAATTATCTTTAGTTAATAATTTAACCCTTAATAAATCTATTATCATTAAATTAATCATTCTTAATTAATTACAACAAGTGATTATTAATTAACTTTAATTTATTAGAATATCCAACATTTATTACAATAAGTAATTAATCCCTTAATTACCTTCATTTAATAAATTAATCTTTAGTTATTTTATTAATCACATTTAATAAATTATCCTTAATTAATTACCTTAATTAATTTATCACATAAATTTACTAATCACATTCATAAATTAATTACATAAATAAATAAATCAACCTTAATCAAATTCAAAGTTTATTTTAAAGTAACGGTTATATATATTAAACCACTTTAAACTTAATTAGTTTAATATAATTCATTTTAAAACCTTTAATTAATTTCAAACCTAAACAAATAATTATTTTTAAAGGAATTTGTTAAAAAAAAGTTTAACTTGGTTCTGATTAAAGTTTTAAAGCTGTAACGTCGAATACTCGAGACGAAACCGAGCCAACCCATCATTCTCCCGAGACCAAACCCGAGTTTCCCCTCCATTTTCCCAAGCTTCCTTTGAATCTAACTTCATACTAGGTTTAACTTTTGTTTAAAACTAGCTTACAACTTAAATATATTTAAGTTTGCTTTAAATTTTAAACTACAGACAGGTCTTTATAAAACCTGAAACAACAAACTCAACCCGAGACAAATAGTAAAGTGCTTCGAGTCTTCACCTGCCCTGCTTCGAGTCGCATACTCGAATGACTCGAGTATTTTCTGAGTCAATTCCTCCCCAAACACGAAACCCAGATACGAACTACCACGCGTGCACCGTGCACGTGTACAACACCGCCGACCAACTCCGGTCGACCCTACCTCGTCGAGCAGATCGACACTCATCCACGCAACAACTTCTGACCATCCCTACTCCTTCACACCCGCGCGAAGTCGAACTCGAGTATACACTCGAAATCTGGAACACGAACTGACCTTCCCCTAAAACCTGTCAATGTCACGTTCTCCGAGCTCCTCCCACCGTTTTGTCTAAAATTCCGGCGTCGACTCCTTCTTCACGTCAACTTCCACCCCCCTGAAGTTCGCTGCACTCGATCACGCAACGAGGATGAACACGCCACGTTTACTGACTTGAGCAAAAACTGTAACAACCCGACTTTTTCTCCACAGAAAGTCGCATCGTTAATTAAGAAAGAAAGGGATAGAAAAAGAAAAGATAGAAAAGAAGAAAGAACAACACATCAGAATCTCACAGCGGAACAAATAAAATATAATATATCACATAAAATATTGCATAGTATCATATTACATCAGAGTACACAACTTATACAACACATATTAGACAGTTATAAACATCTGTCTAATTCATACAACTCAAGTATCACAGATACAGACACAACATATACACAGCGGAATCATAATATATCTACACGGTGAAGCCTCCTGCTCCAAATCTCCTCCAGAATTCATCAAGCTAACCTGAATCACTTGACTACTCATATATAATATGAGTACCCAAGAGTTTAATAAAACAGAAAATAAACACTTGGGTCAGACATGGGTCTGGTGTGAGTAAACGGTTTAAACTTGTTTAACTTTGAAAAACCTTTGAAAGAAAAGGTATCTCGTAAGACTTCCCGCACATAAACACGGAAATGTTTTTACCTTACGATAACTGTAACGACCCAGAATTTTTAACAAATTAAATTGAGAATATTTAATTAATTTTAAATATTTGAACGGTAATTTAATTTGAATCCCCGATATAACTTTGAAATTTGCGATTAAACTTTAAAATTTAATCGATTGAATGCTGAATAAAAATTTGAATCTACAATTTTAAGCTGAAGGAAAATATTTCGAAAGCTTTTAAAATTCGTATTGGTGATACCGAAGCTAATCGAACTGTCAGGATTGAATTTGAAACTGTTCTGTTCAGTTTTGAATTTATATCGTTCGAATCGAATTTAAAAATAGCCGTCCGAGGCGCAGTCTCGGAATTCGACGAAACCAGTTTCATTGGGTCCGTGATATGGAATTATTACCGGATTTCAAAATTTCGTATTGATTGGAATTGTTATGTGACCGTACGGTTAGAAAACGTGTTGAAATTTTAAAGCGAATTCAATTTAAAAATTTAAATTTATATTATTTAACATTACCACGTATCTCCCCTAACTCACGCCTAAATTCACGTCTGAAATCACGGAGAAGAACGTGCAACCCATCCCCTTCAGATTCAAATAACCCCTTTCCCCCAAAATCCAGTTCAAACAAAAACATCGCGAGTTCGAAATCAAAAATCAAACTCGAGCCTTGGTTTAAATCGCGATCAAGTCGCATGGATAAAGGAAAAAAAAATCGATTTGCAGTTCCTCATGGCCGCGCACGCGCGTGAGGGTAGAGGGTTTGCTTCACCTCGAAATGAAATCGCATGGGCAGGCGAGAAACTGGAAGGGGGATATCGCGATGGGTTCGAAGGTGATGGGGGCAGCGATTGGCGACTCGGTGGGCCACCGCGAGGCAAGGAACAGAGGCGGCTGGGGTTGTTCGACATCGCGAGGTGGCGCGTGAGATTTTGTCGCAATCTGATAGAAGTTGGTCGTTCGTTTTGGGTCGCGATTCAGGGGGGGAACTCGAGCTATCGGCGGCAGCAAGGGCGTGGTAGAGGGTTCGCGTGAGTGCGTGCTGATGGTCATTTGCGATCGAAGCCAGGGTTTACTCGATTAACAGTAAGGTATATTTGTCTTTATTTTTGGGATTTATTTTAATTTAAACGTATATATACTGATAAAGATGAAATAAAAATTTAATGTGTTATTGTGAGTTATATTACGTTTAGCAGAGAACTTCAATTCAGTAAATAAATACATATGTATTCCAAATTTACAAGTTTCATTTAATGATGTACAAAGTATATAAATTTATTTTCATTTTAAAAGGGTATTGATGATAAACAGTTTGAAGATATAAAAATAAAGCCATATCTTTGTCTAGTAACTTATTTAAAGTTTATTTCAATTTCTAAAGGATTATTCAAAAGGAAAGTTCGAAATTAGATTTTTCGTTAGATTTAAATCATCAGTTAGAAAGAAAAAAAAAATTATTAATTTAATTGAAGATCTTAGTTAAATTAAAATTGTAAAATGGTAGATTTAATTATTCGATTTATTTCGAATATTAATCGTTTTTTTTAAAAACTGTTTATACAAGGTATAAATCAAGAAATCGAGTCAAAATGGAAAATGGATGGCAAAATAAAAAGGTGAGATCTTCTCACTCAGATTTAAATTTGAATTGCAGTTATTGATTTGTTTGATTTGTTTGGATGTGATATTAGATATGATAGGATATATCTATATATATAGCAGTATATACATATTGGCATATGTATATATTGGATTGATTGATTTCCCGCCTCGTATAGCGGATGAGACCCTATTGCGCCGTTAGTAAGCGGATTTATAAAAACCTATATACCGCGATAATTCCATACTGGAGCGGAATTGGTATTGTGCTAACATCTTTGGATGCAGGGAAACAGGTTGGAGGGATCCAACTGGATTCCTCAACTGTATTTATTTATTTACAGATATTGATATATATTCTGTTCTCATATGATGATATATGATGTTGATGTGTGATGGACTAATTGATGCGTTGCATCATTGGATTCAAATTTTGAAATTTAAAAATAACGATGTTGATTTTTTAAAGTGAAATTTTAAAAGTGATCTTTGAAAATATACGTTTATTTAAATTGTTGAATTGATTTACTTTAAATAGATAAACGTTAAAACTTTAAAGTTATCAAAGTTGAGATTTTGTGAATTTTAACAAAAAAAGTAATTTCCTTTGAAATAAAGAGTTAAGAAATTTATAAAATGGTTTAAGTGGAGATTTTTGAATTTTTAACCCAACATATATAAAAGATGTATCAAATTGATATTTATCAATTAAAGTTATTGGAATTTTAAAATGAGTTTTATAAGAAGATATGAAATTTATAATTATAAAATGTGGAGATATGAAATTTATAATTATAAAATGTGAAGGTATGAAATTTATAGATTTATAAAGTATGAAGGTGTAGAATGAATGATTATAAGAAATTTACTTATAAAACTGGATTTTTGCCTTTAAAGGGAGTATTGATCGAACTTGTTAATAAAGGAGATTTATAAATCAAAGTTATTGTGAAATATAAGGTTGAATTTATAAACGTTGTTTTATAAATCTGAAATCACTTATTTTAATAAGTGTATTATAGAAATTAATAAAAGGAGATTTATAACCCGAAGTGGTTATAAAACAGAAATGGAATTTATAAGCGTTGTTTTATAAATCCGAAATAAATTGAATTTGAGGAATTAAATAGTGAAATGTGATTAGTGAAGTATATTCACGATTTTGGACAGTGAATATATTGTTAAGTAAAATGGATATAATTTTGGGAAAGTGATATTCGAAGTGAAGTTAATTGTTTTTAACGATGTTTTAAAATGTGTTAAATATCGAAAACATAGATTTCAACATTTATTGTTGAAATAGACGTTTTCGAGAAATATAAGGAAATGGTGGACTATAACACTGTTGTTATAGTAAATGATTTCCAAAAGGAAATGTTTTTATCTAGTATTGGGATTTGCATACCTATTTTAATTTCGAATCCCTATACTAGTGATTTTTGAGTCGTCGTAACGATGTTTTACGTAACATTCGTTTTGACTCAAATTGATGTTGTTATAGAAAATAGATTTCCTTAAAGAATGAAATATATACTTAATTTAATTTAAGTATATCGAATATTTTCCAAGTGTTGAAAATAAATGATTTGTGAAATACTTATTATTAGATAAGTAGGGAAATGCATTTCCAAAATGAAAAGAAGCGTTTTGAGAATTTATCTTCTTAAAGATAAATTGAGATTGAATATTGAAATCGATTTGAAAATCGTATATCAGTAGATATTTTGAAATATAAATCCACTATGGAATTTATGAAGGAAAGGGAAACTGTTTAGAAAAATAAATGTTGATTTATTTTAGAAGTGTGGAATTTTATATCTAGTAAAAGATATTTTTGGAAGATGAAATAATTTGGGAAAATTATTTGGAATCTGATGATGTTGCGCATCTTTATTGATAGTTAAATAACCGACTATCAATAATTACCTTGAGTAGGTATTTGTTGTGAATTGGATGAATTTGAATGCCACACTTATTTTTGAATAATCGCTCACTATTCGGGTTAGCCGGGAAAGGACCATGGGGTCGTATAACCCATTCCGAATATGTGATACGTCGTTATGAATTGCATTCGAAGACCGGTGTTGAAGACCGGATATTTTTGAAAACGGAAGGATTACCGTCGAGTTACTCTACATCGACTGATCTTCGATTTAGAGGTTTTATCACCCTTAGTGACGGGAAGTCCTGACGTGATTGAAAATTATCCGGATATGCAAGGGCTTCGTGAGAAGTGCCTTCGGTTCTGTTCGATCCCGGAACAGACTTGTATGGATTGTGTGTCTGACGTTACAATTTGAGATATAAAGCTGATTTCTTTCAAATACATTTCTGTTGGTGGCGGAGAATTTATTCTCTTAGCTTAACACCCTTCTTTGAGACGTACGAGCTCAGAGGTTATGTAGTTGAAATTTATCAGCGATATATCCCAATTTGGTAACGTGGCATACCGAGTGTTGCTGTGAAATGATCAGTGTTTGATCATTTGTGATATGATCATTTGTTTGATCTTATATCTTTGTGATCATAGGTTGATCATTTTGTTTGACCCGAAGCAGGGCTTTCTAAGAAAGCGTAGCTTTGTGGACGAGACTTCGTCGAGCCTCACACCCCGGAAATGGTCGAAACAGGACGAATGCGGCAAGGTTCTAGGGAGTAGCGCCCCTTAGTGTATGTCGTTCCTTCTGGATAAAGGTGGTATCATGGTATGGAGCCCAGATACTTAACCTCTGTGGTTGCTGCACAGTTATTATTACTTTGTGGTTTGTTGGAAATCGGGGATCCTCGGGAAGATCGGTGACGATCGGGGGATGGCATACGCGTGTCAGTAGTTACCTATTTTTGCAGAGGTAACCCGGCCTTGTGTTGGCAGAGATCTAACCGTAACGTTAGATTCTCGGGTCGTCTATTCCAGGGACGTACCCATCGTGGATAGGAAGTTCCTTAGCCTGACCATTTGTTGGAAATCCAAAGAAACAATACGTGACTTGTACGGTTTTAGTTGTAGAACCTGCCATTTAATATGGTAGCTATAGTAAGCATACTATAATGGTACCTATGCTGGCTAAGATTTATATTCTACTTTCGAAATGTTTTCTACACTATGCACTAATAATAATATCAAAAAGAATTTGATTTTTGCGTAGTAAGCATCTTTGACTATCATAAGAAGAAATCTCCTCCAAGTCTGCGTTTGCATTGTGTGTGTGGCGGGAGGTCTTATGGTAGTCTCATTTTCCAAAAAGCATTTCGAATTGACTTTAAAGTTATCCTGTTGTTTATTTTAAAGAATAACTGTTTTACGATCTCACACCAGTCACCATGACTGACTCGGAGTTTATTGTTCCCTTCTAAACTCTGGGTGCCCACCAATTTCCACACGGGCAGCCTAGAGTTATGTTATCAGGATATTCAGGATATTCTGGAGCTTTGGAAGCAAGCTGGATGGCGAGACGTAGTATTTGTATCTGATAGTATTTATTCCGCTGTGTATTCTGTATGAGGACAAGTTTATATAACTGTCCATTGTTGTTTATTGACTCTGATGATATGATGTGATGTAATGTAATAACAGATATAATTCTTTTGTTTTTAAATGATATTCATTTATCTATTATATATTGTTCCGCTGCGATATGTGAGATTCTGATATTGTCTCTGTTCTGATGTGTTGTTCTCTATCTTCTTCTTCTTCTACTTTTCCTTCTTTCTAAAACCCTCACTATTGGAGTTTCCGGCGTTCGATTTCTCGGCAGTCGATAAAGTGAGTATCGATGTTGAATTTTCGAAAGTCGAAAATTTCGGTATGTGACAAAGTGGTATCAGAGCATATGGTTAAGCGACAACCCTGCTCTGTTGGGTGTTACTCATTAGAGATAAAGTCAGCAGTACTCTAGAATGAGTTTGAGTGTAATAATAGATATGAGCGCGTATTTGTTATTGAATATAAAAATTGTTTTATATTGTGATGATTGATTTATTGAGTGGTATATGGATTCTGGTCAATACGAGTAATTAACGATCATTGATAGGAATCTCTAAACACTCGAATAGAACAATTCGGCACAGTGTTGTTTTAAATAGGGTGAATGAAATAATTTTGCCCAAAACTATTTTTGTATAGAAACGAATTGATTTTCTATGAATTATTATAGTATATGGTTGCATGGATGTTAGAAGTGATAATATTAATCTATTATCGTTGAAATTGAATAAGAAATTCAAATCGTAACTCCAAAGTTAAGAAATAAATTCACATACGAATGAAATTCGAGAATGTAAATTATAAATGTGATTTGTAATTTAAAAAGGGATTCCAGAGAAGTATTTGGAAATGTTTTGAAAAGAATCTGAAAATTTTGGAGATTTGAAAAGTTTAAATCCTTTTTGATTTGAAAATGAATTTCAAAGGTTTTGAAAAGTATTTTGGAGAATTGAAAGCTCTAAACTCTTTTAGGTCGCTGGAAAATAATCCTGATGATGGTGGCCACATCATTAGAATTCATTTTCGGGTTTCCAAAAGAGAAATTGCTGTCAAATTGTTTTAAATAGGAGTTGTTTGAAAATTTGGGTTTTTGTTTTGGAAATTCAAATGGAATTCGAATTGTTTTCAAATGATTTTGAAATATTGGTAAGACTCTGGGATACCATGTTTATGAAATATTATCAAGTTGATAACTTATACAATTTGAAAGGTTGATAGAATAAATTTAACTTAAAGGATGAAGTTAAATGAATATAAGTACAAGTGAATCAATTAAATGAAAGATGAATTGAAATTCGTATGGGAATTGGAAATTCAGTTTAAATGTAAATAGATCTAACCGAAGTGGTAAATTTAAAATAAGAATATTTATATTGAACCTAAGTAATGAAGAGCGAAATTCTTAAGTAAAATTCGAATATTGAAATTATTCTAAGTTGATGATTGGATGAAGATAAAACTGGAATTAGAATTGAAATGAATGTTGAAAACGAATGTGAATAAATGAATTAGAATTGAAATGAATTAGTAACTGAAACTAATTTAAAAGAGTGCAGTTGTGAATGAATGAAAGCTGATAAAATTCAATATTCAGGAGATAAACCGAATCCAAATTAGATTGGAATTGTGAATTGAATTCAAATGAATTTGAAATGTAAAATTGAATAAATGAATATGTGTAACTTCAACAGTGAAGTAAAGAATGTATAAGCAGTATATATTGAGAATTTTGTAATAGAATTTGCAAAATGGTTTGAATATATGCAACTAGATATTATGGCTAGTAGGATATACAGGTATAAAGGAAATTGAAATTGATTTCACAGATAATTTGAATTGCTCGACAAAAGGTACGTATTTGAATTATAATATGAGTTTTTGATGATTTCTCTCTAGCCGCTTGGCTTTTTCTTTTTCTTTTTGAAATCTGAGAGTCCGTAGGGACGTTTTGTAGTCGTGCCGTATTAGCCGCGCAAAGGAGACGCTGGCGAAATTTTTCGGAAATTTAGGGTGTTAGAAAATTTTTGAGAAAATTTGGAAGTTTAAATTTGAATTTAAACTTAAATTTGAATTGTTAAGCAAACAATGTTGTTTTGAACTTAGAGTTGAAGTTGGAATTTAGTTGATGAATAACGAATCTTTAGTAGAAAGATTTGTTTTGATAGATTGATAAAAACTATTGGATTGTGAAAAATAGTAGACGAGTTAGGGATCATTTTTCTTAACTTGTAATTTCGAGGACGAAATTCTTTTAAGGGGGGAAGTTTGTAACGACCCAGAATTTTTAACAAATTAAATTGAGAATATTTAATTAATTTTAAATATTTGAACGGTAATTTAATTTGAATCCCCGATATAACTTTGAAATTTGCGATTAAACTTTAAAATTTAATCGATTGAATGCTGAATAAAAATTTGAATCTACAATTTTAAGCTGAAGGAAAATATTTCGAAAGCTTTTAAAATTCGTATTGGTGATACCGAAGCTAATCGAACTGTCAGGATTGAATTTGAAACTGTTCTGTTCAGTTTTGAATTTATATCGTTCGAATCGAATTTAAAAATAGCCGTCCGAGGCGCAGTCTCGGAATTCGACGAAACCAGTTTCATTGGGTCCGTGATATGGAATTATTACCGGATTTCAAAATTTCGTATTGATTGGAATTGTTATGTGACCGTACGGTTAGAAAACGTGTTGAAATTTTAAAGCGAATTCAATTTAAAAATTTAAATTTATATTATTTAACATTACCACGTATCTCCCCTAACTCACGCCTAAATTCACGTCTGAAATCACGGAGAAGAACGTGCAACCCATCCCCTTCAGATTCAAATAACCCCTTTCCCCCAAAATCCAGTTCAAACAAAAACATCGCGAGTTCGAAATCAAAAATCAAACTCGAGCCTTGGTTTAAATCGCGATCAAGTCGCATGGATAAAGGAAAAAAAAAAATCGATTTGCAGTTCCTCATGGCCGCGCACGCGCGTGAGGGTAGAGGGTTCGCTTCACCTCGAAATGAAATCGCATGGGCAGGCGAGAAACTGGAAGGGGGATATCGCGATGGGTTCGAAGGTGATGGGGGCAGCGATTGGCGACTCGGTGGGCCACCGCGAGGCAAGGAACAGAGGCGGCTGGGGTTGTTCGACATCGCGAGGTGGCGCGTGAGATTTTGTCGCAATCTGATAGAAGTTGGTCGTTCGTTTTGGGTCGCGATTCAGGGGGGGAACTCGAGCTATCGGCGGCAGCAAGGGCGTGGTAGAGGGTTCGCGTGAGTGCGTGTTGATGGTCATTTGCGATCGAAGCCAGGGTTTACTCGATTAACAGTAAGGTATATTTGTCTTTATTTTTGGGATTTATTTTAATTTAAACGTATATATACTGATAAAGATGAAATAAAAATTTAATGTGTTATTGTGAGTTATATTACGTTTAGCAGAGAACTTCAATTCAGTAAATAAATACATATGTATTCCAAATTTACAAGTTTCATTTAATGATGTACAAAGTATATAAATGTATTTTCATTTTAAAAGGGTATTGATGATAAACAGTTTGAAGATATAAAAATAAAGCCATATCTTTGTCTAGTAACTTATTTAAAGTTTATTTCAATTTCTAAAGGATTATTCAAAAGGAAAGTTCGAAATTAGATTTTTCGTTAGATTTAAATCATCAGTTAGAAAGAAAAAAAAAATTATTAATTTAATTGAAGATCTTAGTTAAATTAAAATTGTAAAATGGTAGATTTAATTATTCGATTTATTTCGAATATTAATCGTTTTTTTAAAAAACTGTTTATACAAGGTATAAATCAAGAAATCGAGTCAAAATGGAAAATGGATGGCAAAATAAAAAGGTGAGATCTTCTCACTCAGATTTAAATTTGAATTGCAGTTATTGATTTGTTTGATTTGTTTGGATGTGATATTAGATATGATAGGATATATCTATATATATAGCAGTATATACATATTGGCATATGTATATATTGGATTGATTGATTTCCCGCCTCGTATAGCGGATGAGACCCTATTGCGCCGTTAGTAAGCGGATTTATAAAAACCTATATACCGCGATAATTCCGTACTGGAGCGGAATTGGTATTGTGCTAACATCTTTGGATGCAGGGAAACAGGTTGGAGGGATCCAACTGGATTCCTCAACTGTATTTATTTATTTACAGATATTGATATATATTCTGTTCTCATATGATGATATATGATGTTGATGTGTGATGGACTAATTGATGCGTTGCATCATTGGATTCAAATTTTGAAATTTAAAAATAACGATGTTGATTTTTTAAAGTGAAATTTTAAAAGTGATCTTTGAAAATATACGTTTATTTAAATTGTTGAATTGATTTACTTTAAATAGATAAACGTTAAAACTTTAAAGTTATCAAAGTTGAGATTTTGTGAATTTTAACAAAAAAAGTAATTTCCTTTGAAATAAAGAGTTAAGAAATTTATAAAATGGTTTAAGTGGAGATTTTTGAATTTTTAACCCAACATATATAAAAGATGTATCAAATTGATATTTATCAATTAAAGTTATTGGAATTTTAAAATGAGTTTTATAAGAAGATATGAAATTTATAATTATAAAATGTGGAGATATGAAATTTATAATTATAAAATGTGAAGGTATGAAATTTATAGATTTATAAAGTATGAAGGTGTAGAATGAATGATTATAAGAAATTTACTTATAAAACTGGATTTTTGCCTTTAAAGGGAGTATTGATCGAACTTGTTAATAAAGGAGATTTATAAATCAAAGTTATTGTGAAATATAAGGTTGAATTTATAAACGTTGTTTTATAAATCTGAAATCACTTATTTTAATAAGTGTATTATAGAAATTAATAAAAGGAGATTTATAACCCGAAGTGGTTATAAAACAGAAATGGAATTTATAAGCGTTGTTTTATAAATCCGAAATAAATTGAATTTGAGGAATTAAATAGTGAAATGTGATTAGTGAAGTATATTCACGATTTTGGACAGTGAATATATTGTTAAGTAAAATGGATATAATTTTGGGAAAGTGATATTCGAAGTGAAGTTAATTGTTTTTAACGATGTTTTAAAATGTGTTAAATATTGAAAACATAGATTTCAACATTTATTGTTGAAATAGACGTTTTCGAGAAATATAAGGAAATGGTGGACTATAACACTGTTGTTATAGTAAATGATTTCCAAAAGGAAATGTTTTTATCTAGTATTGGGATTTGCATACCTATTTTAATTTCGAATCCCTATACTAGTGATTTTTGAGTCGTCGTAACGATGTTTTACGTAACATTCGTTTTGACTCAAATTGATGTTGTTATAGAAAATAGATTTCCTTAAAGAATGAAATATATACTTAATTTAATTTAAGTATATCGAATATTTTCCAAGTGTTGAAAATAAATGATTTGTGAAATACTTATTATTAGATAAGTAGGGAAATGCATTTCCAAAATGAAAAGAAGCGTTTTGAGAATTTATCTTCTTAAAGATAAATTGAGATTGAATATTGAAATCGATTTGAAAATCGTATATCAGTAGATATTTTGAAATATAAATCCACTATGGAATTTATGAAGGAAAGGGAAACTGTTTAGAAAAATAAATGTTGATTTATTTTAGAAGTGTGGAATTTTATATCTAGTAAAAGATATTTTTGGAAGATGAAATAATTTGGGAAAATTATTTGGAATCTGATGATGTTGCGCATCTTTATTGATAGTTAAATAACCGACTATCAATAATTACCTTGAGTAGGTATTTGTTGTGAATTGGATGAATTTGAATGCCACACTTATTTTTGAATAATCGCTCACTATTCGGGTTAGCCGGGAAAGGACCATGGGGTCGTATAACCCATTCCGAATATGTGATACGTCGTTATGAATTGCATTCGAAGACCGGTGTTGAAGACCGGATATTTTTTAAAACGGAAGGATTACCGTCGAGTTACTCTACATCGACTGATCTTCGATTTAGAGGTTTTATCACCCTTAGTGACGGGAAGTCCTGACGTGATTGAAAATTATCCGGATATGCAAGGGCTTCGTGAGAAGTGCCTTCGGTTCTGTTCGATCCCGGAACAGACTTGTATGGATTGTGTGTCTGACGTTACAATTTGAGATATAAAGCTGATTTCTTTCAAATACATTTCTGTTGGTGGCGGAGAATTTATTCTCTTAGCTTAACACCCTTCTCTGAGACGTACGAGCTCAGAGGTTATGTAGTTGAAATTTATCAGCGATATATCCCAATTTGGTAACGTGGCATACCGAGTGTTGCTGTGAAATGATCAGTGTTTGATCATTTCTGATATGATCATTTGTTTGATCTTATATCTTTGTGATCATAGGTTGATCATTTTGTTTGACCCGAAGCAGGGCTTTTTAAGAAAGCGTAGCTTTGTGGACGAGACTTCGTCGAGCCTCACACCTCGGAAATGGTCGAAACAGGACGAATGCGGCAAGGTTCTAGGGAGTAGCGCCCCTTAGTGTATGTCGTTCCTTCTGGATAAAGGTGGTATCATGGTATGGAGCCCAGATACTTAACCTCTGTGGTTGCTGCACAGTTATTATTACTTTGTGGTTTGTTGGAAATCGGGGATCCTCGGGAAGATCGGTGACGATCGGGGGATGGCATACGCGTGTCAGTAGTTACCTATTTTTGCAGAGGTAACCCGGCCTTGTGTTGGCAGAGATCTAACCGTAACGTTAGATTCTCGGGTCGTCTATTCCAGGGACGTACCCATCGTGGATAGGAAGTTCCTTAGCCTGACCATTTGTTGGAAATCCAAAGAAACAATACGTGACTTGTACGGTTTTAGTTGTAGAACCTGCCATTTAATATGGTAGCTATAGTAAGCATACTATAATGGTACCTATGCTGGCTAAGATTTATATTCTACTTTCGAAATGTTTTCTACACTATGCACTAATAATAATATCAAAAAGAATTTGATTTTTGCGTAGTAAGCATCTTTGACTATCATAAGAAGAAATCTCCTCCAAGTCTGCGTTTGCATTGTGTGTGTGGCGGGAGGTCTTATGGTAGTCTCATTTTCCAAAAAGCATTTCGAATTGACTTTAAAGTTATCCTGTTGTTTATTTTAAAGAATAACTGTTTTACGATCTCACACCAGTCACCATGACTGACTCGGAGTTTATTGTTCCCTTCTAAACTCTGGGTGCCCACCAATTTCCACACGGGCAGCCTAGAGTTATGTTATCAGGATATTCAGGATATTCTGGAGCTTTGGAAGCAAGCTGGATGGCGAGACGTAGTATTTGTATCTGATAGTATTTATTCCGCCGTGTATTCTGTATGAGGACAAGTTTATATAACTGTCCATTGTTGTTTATTGACTCTGATGATATGATGTGATGTAATGTAATAACAGATATAATTCTTTTGTTTTTAAATGATATTCATTTATCTATTATATATTGTTCCGCTGCGATATGTGAGATTCTGATATTGTCTCTGTTCTGATGTGTTGTTCTCTATCTTCTTCTTCTTCTACTTTTCCTTCTTTCTAAAACCCTCACTATTGGAGTTTCCGGCGTTCGATTTCTCGGCAGTCGATAAAGTGAGTATCGATGTTGAATTTTCGAAAGTCGAAAATTTCGGTATGTGACAATAACCAAAACATTTGATAGGAAATCCGATTATATTATAATAGGGTCTAGGGTTTTCAAATAGAATACAGAAATAGCTGGAATGCTTACATCTCACGTTCCAACATAGTTGGGCACAACTAAATCGTACGACACTTATTGGATTTTGGATTCCATACAATGGCAGGGCTACCGGGGTACCGCCCGTCACAGTACGTGGCCTAGATCACCGTACCGAGGAGTACGCCCGCTCCCCTGCAACACAAGGTCGGAACATCCCTTACTGGATAATTCCCGCATAAGAAACCCCGCGGTTGTAGCTAGCAACCGCCCACACAGCCGAAATAAAAAGAAGGGACCTCTAGACAGGGGAATCTTATACTACTTGGGTGCTACCCACTAACCTTGCTGCACCTCCCCTGTTTTAGCCATTCCCGGTTGATGAGGCTTGAGGCTACGATTACCTTTAATCAGAACACATCACTTAGAATGCTCATCGTCCACCTGACGATGTGCTGAAAGCATTCAATCCATACAAGTTCGTTCCGGGTTCGAACGAAACCGAAGGCATTATCTCGTTACACTCGTTTTGGAATCACCCTCAGAGTTAACGACAATAACCCTTGCACTCTGAATCTTCATCTTCACTTGATTCACGACCTATCGTTAATTTGGATCGATGTGGTATTCGGGTCTCCAGACCTGGAAATCCGGTATACGGAAACCCGATCACGGTCTCATCGAAATCCAAAGTGTATCTTTTAAGGCCAAGTTGTTTTAAAGGTTAAAACATTTAACTTATATTCAGGATGATATAAACAGATAGATAAATCACATTATCACAATAGATAATTCATATCAACATTCATTTCACAAAGCAGCCTATCACATATATCAGAGATATCCAAATCATCCAATATCAACTAATCACCAATATCAATCATCCAATATTAACCAATCATTCAAAAGCAGAATTGATTAATTCCAAATCAATTTAATTAACCTTTAATTAAATTAATTACTATCCTTTAATTACTTGGATTACCTTAATCCTGCTTACTAGCATTAATTAATTATAAATTAATTAATTAATCATCTCTTAATGATCTTCCCTAATTAATCTTCCTTGATTAATTATACTTTAATTACATTCAAGTAATTATTCTTAACCATATACAGTAATTAACCTTTAATTACTTATCATTAAATAATTAATGATCCATAAATTAATTAATTAATTATTTATTTACATTAATCCTCAATTAATTATAATTAATTATATTAATCCTCAATTAACTACAATTAATTAATCATACTTAAATTAATTACTTTTATTAATCAACCTTGATTAATTCATTAATTAAATAATCCTTACTAATTAATTTTTAATTAAATAAATAACAAATTTTAATCAACCACTTCATTAATTAGTCTTAATTAATCATAAACAGTAATTAACAATTTGTAATTACTTATCTTAATTAATTACTTCTTAATTAATTATATTAACCTTGATTAATTAATCTAATTAATTATTCTTTAACTACTTGATTAAGAAATTATAAATCAATTAATTAATAAATAAACCTTAATTAATTACTTTATTAATTAATTACCATTTTAATTAATTACCCTTAGTAATTATCCTCAAATTAATCACATTCCTTAATTAATTAATCACTTTAATTACTTAACTAAAATAATTAAGTAATTAACTTTTAATTACTTACATAAGTAATTACCTTCTAATTACTTCCATTAATAATCTTGATTACTTTCTTAATTAATTACTTAACAAATAAGTAATTCCATTACTAAATAATCCTTAATTCATTAATTAATTAACTACTCCATAATTAATTAATCTCAACAATTATATTAATCAATTCCTTAGATTAATAACATCAAGTGATTACCCTTTTATCACTTTAACTAATTACCCCATGAGTAATTTTCCTATTAATTACTTCCATAAGTAATTTCATTCAATAATTAACCACTAATTACTTTATTAAGTAATTACACTTAATTAATACATAATTAAGTGATTATTTAAAATTAAATAAATAATTAACTAATTATTTAAAATTAATTAAACAATTAATTAATTAACATTCTATATTTAAAAATCCTTAATTAATTATGAAACCATTATTCTTAATTAAACTTTACTTAAATTCTATTTAAATTAAGTATTCTTAAATTTATATTAATACTAATTTAACCTTATTATCCTTATAAATAAATTATTTGAATTATTTTAAATCTTATTATTCAAAACAAATTATTTACAAATCATAATAATAATCTTACTTAGAGATAAAGCATTTATAAATTATTTCCAAATTTACCAAATACTTGAAAACTTGTTTATTCCTTAAATTTTAAAACCCAAATATGACTTTCTTTTAAAATCTCAAACCCAGGTTACTGGAATTAAAACAACCCGAGTAAACCCACTAAAAACACGAGTCTTTCCCCGAGTCATATCCTTACAAGCCCGAGTCGTCTTTGAGTCACCCCCCTTACTCATCTGCTTTGAGTCTTCCACGCGATCAACACGAGAGCGTCCCGAGTCTCTTCCTTCTTCCCAAAACAAACAGCTACCCAGACACCAACTTGCACGCGTGCACGTGAACGATCAACTGATCGACTCCGATCATCACTGCTGCCATTCACAGATCACCGTTGACCCCCTCTACCAATTTCCATCACCCAGTCCTTCATTCAAGCTCGAAATCAAAAACGAGATGTTCGAGCACTTCTCTGAAAACAACCCAATCACCAAATCCCTCTCACGCCGCCGCCTACGACCACGAGGAACCACGCCGCCACGTCTAGACCTTCATCAACGATCCACGCTTCATTTACACCTGACCTGATGCAGTTCGATTTCATATTCGCGACACAGCAATACAAATTCCAACCCATCATAAACGTGAGTTAAAACCCTAGTTCACCGATCTCTGGTCACCACGACCATCAGAAAAACCCTCTATTATTTTTCCCGTGATCATCATTCCTAAAGCCATCATCGACAACAACCCTGAGCTTTACATCTTCCACGATCATTGGCAATTGCTGATAAACCCAAAATCGATCAACTCATAATGTCTTGACGAATATAAACTTAAAAATCCAGATTTTAATATCTAAATTCATCATTTCTTATTACTAACTGGTTTCTGAAATCAAACCACAAAATTATGAATATTGATTTTCGACCTATAACTGATGTTTACTGTAAAATCCTATTTTTGAAATATTAACTAAATAGTTCTACCTTAAACTATTTTTAAAAATGAATTTACATTGTTATAATTGTTTTCTTTTTAATGATCATAACCAAACAGTGATTCTTTGAGAAGATAAGGATTTTTAAAAGTTGTTCTTGAGCCAGAGAGATTCAACAGAGATCAGTATATATATACAGAGACATGCACACAATATACAGAGTATTTTCAATTATATTCCAGTTTAAAAACATCCATGCAGAACATACTTACAATATCACTTCATAGATTTAGCAAAAACATCAAAGTAATAACACATATTTTAGTTTTTGAAAGGTGTTTACTCTCTGGTTATAAAACAGAGAACAGAGGCAATATATGCATCTACACATATGAACACATGCAACCATATCTACAGAGATTCATCACAATATTTTAGCCAAATCACAGATTTTAAAAACTGTTTTTAAAAGAATGTTTACTCACCAGTTTTAAAAAGCAGAGAACAGAGCTACAAATCTGAAGAGCTTTTGCTTTTGAAAACTGATTTGCTTAAAACTGGAATGCCTCACTTGATTTAATAACTGGAGTTGTTGGAGCTTTAGATTGATTAAACTACATGCATGCAACTACCAGTGGTTGAAAATTGAATGTAGACAGTTTGAATTGCTTCCAGAGTTGAATAGAATGCAGCAGGGCTTTTGATAACAGAATGGTTTTGGGTATAAAGAGGTTATAGGAAAATAAACATTGCAGCTTTGATTTGCACTTTGGTTACAGGGTTTTAGACTACAGGCTTTTGCCTTTGAGTTTGAGAGTTTGTTTTGAGGAATGATTTCAGTGTTTTGATTCTTGGTTTGAAAATGAATTACAGGTTTAGTTTTGAACTAGAGTTTGGAAATGCTTCAGGTTTGATTCTCGATCATTTTCTGGTTTTAGAAAAGTAGCTTACAGGTTGAGTTTCTTGAGTTTAGAATTGAGAAGATAGAGAAAAAAAAAATGAAGGGGAAAGATATATGTTTATATAAGTAAATTTAGATTTTATTAAAAATAAAACAAAATTATATAAATGTGACACTTGTCTCTTACCTTGTCTAATTACTTAACACATATGCTTAGATGGTTTAATATGTTAACACTTGTAATTTTTCATGCATAAATAAATTTTAAATGATTTTTAAAGCTTTTAAATTACATTTTCTAAATAGATAAATACATATCTTATTAAAAATGCTTTTCTCAATTTATAAAAATAAAACCTTTAAAAGAAAATAAAATAAAAACTAATCATATCTTAAATAAAATTATATATAGTATATTTAGTCCATTTTTAAATGATAATATAAAACTTTTGTATTTATTACTATTTAATAAACACTATCTTAATTTATATAAATAAAACTCTTTAAGGAAAATAATATAAGACAAATCTTATTTTAAATAAAAACTTATTTATATATTTAAATCCAAACTATGTTATTATTTTTATTTAAAGATATATATATTTCTTTAAATTCAATTCTTAAATCCAAATTCAAAGTCAATTTAAAAATCCAAATTAAAAATCAATTCAAATAAATATATATATATATTAAATTTTAACAAGCACATTATTAATACTAAATAATTATTCTATCTAAAATCAATTTAAATACATATATATACACTTAAACAACTCTTATTAAATTTGGAATAATATGTCTAATTAAAAATCTATTTCTAAATAACACAAATTTAAATTTTAACTAATTATTCCATTTAAGAATCTACTCATAACTATATTTAAAAACAACTCATTATTAATTTGTTTGAAAATAACAATTTTACAGTTTTTAAATAATTAATTTACAAGATTATCACATTTTAAATTCCTTGAAATCCCGGGATATCACATTCCTTCCCCCTTAAAAGAATTTCGTCCTCGAAATTTAAAACAAAAGATAATCCAAAGTTTTTATTTTATTTCAAAAAATTTCAAACAATTTTAGCATACATATCAGCCAACAGACAACCAATTTCATCCAAACAAACAATTAAATCCAAACAAATAACACTAGCTATCCGGACACAGATCCAGATAAGCTTCCTAAAATTTCCCCGAGTTCCCCAGATACAGATACCAGGATACTCGCTTTACTGTATCCAAACTAGCTATACTACTAAGCTACTAAACTCCTATTCATCTAGATCTACACAACTCAACAGGATATCAGACTACAGACGAGATCAGCTCAACTACCACAACTTCCCGAACTACTGGTTCCAAAACCAGAGATAGATCAAACACTTATCCAAATCAGAATACAGAAGAGATCCAAAACAACTCGGAGCTGACTTCCCAGACTTACCCAATCTTATAGCTTCCTTTTTACCAGAGAAAACTTCAACAACAACGAAGTCTCCAACTTTGAATTCCAAATTCCTCCGTCTCTAATCTTCAGAACTCTTCTAACGATCCTGGCTGCCTACATCCTTACCGATCAGCTCAACCTTCGCTGATGCTTCTTGAAACAACTGGACCAAAAACAACTCAACAAAAGGATCTTCTCAAGATCTACTCAAAATCCAAAATACAACTCTACTCTACCAGCATCAGTAGATTACAACTTACTTCTCCTATCCGGAAAAGACATACAGATGCACTCACCACTCTGACCTTCAGATCCAGAAGAACTTCCTGTAGAAATTCTCTAATCCCAAAATACCGCAACTTCCGATTGCTTCCACTCTAGAACAGCTCACACTTATCTATCCAATCCATCGAAGAAATGGATCCACTCTGTTGCTTCTGAACTCCACCACCAGAATACTGCTTAGCCAAAGATCTCCTTGCCGGCACACAGAACACTCTGAGCTGCACTGCTGACACTGATGCTCTTATCCAAAGCTCTTCGAGAAACTCGAACTCCAAACCAAACAGAAACACCATGCTGAACTCAGCCTCAACACCGAAGCATACACACTTCCTTAATCTTGTTCCAAAGAAAACATCTTCGGGAACATCCATCGTCACTGTATCTCATCATACAGCTACTATTACCTGAGGTATCAAGATACCATCACTCGCTTCTGCCTCATCAACAGATCCAACTCTACTCATCCACACTTCAAAGATAAACTCCGAACCATTACAGTTTCCTTCGGAGATCGATGAAATCCTTCACCACAGCAAAGCTTACTCGAGACAGTATTAGGTCTACAGTCTCGACAGATACACTTCCAACCTCAATACTCAAACTCCAACCATTGGTAGTCGTGTTTCACACACCACCACCCTATCTACCTTTATATCCTATATTTGAAAACCTGTACGGGTAACCCAATCAAATAGGTAGAATATATATATATATATAGTTATATAAAAATTACAAATACGCTCTCTCACGATATACACCACTCCAGAGCTTAGGTATTCACTCAACCTATCGCTCTGATACCACTGTAACAACCCGACTTTTTCTCCACAGAAAGTCGCATCGTTAATTAAGAAAGAAAGGGATAGAAAAAGAAAAGATAGAAAAGAAGAAAGAACAACACATCAGAATCTCACAGCGGAACGAATAAAATATAATATATCACATAAAATATTGCATAGTATCATATTACATCAGAGTATACAACTTATACAACACATATTAGACAGTTATAAACATCTGTCTAATTCATACAACTCAAGTATCACAGATACAGACACAACATATACACAGCGGAATCATAATATATCTACACGGTGAAGCCTCCTGCTCCAAATCTCCTCCAGAATTCGTCAAGCTAACCTGAATCACTTGACTACTCATATATAATATGAGTACCCAAGAGTTTAATAAAAACCTTTGAAAGAAAAGGTATCTCGTAAGACTTCCCGCACATAAACACGGAAATGTTTTTACCTTACGATAACCAAAACATTTGATAGGAAATCCGATTATATTATAATAGGGTCTAGGGTTTTCAAATAGAATACAGAAATAGCTGGAATGCTTACATCTCACGTTCCAACATAGTTGGGCACAACTAAATCGTACGACACTTATTGGATTTTGGATTCCATACAATGGCAGGGCTACCGGGGTACCGCCCGTCACAGTACGTGGCCTAGATCACCGTACCGAGGAGTACGCCCGCTCCCCTGCAACACAAGGTCGGAACATCCCTTACTGGATAATTCCCGCATAAGAAACCCCGCGGTTGTAGCTAGCAACCGCCCACACAGCCGAAATAAAAAGAAGGGACCTCTAGACAGGGGAATCTTATACTACTTGGGTGCTACCCACTAACCTTGCTGCACCTCCCCTGTTTTAGCCATTCCCGGTTGATGAGGCTTGAGGCTACGATTACCTTTAATCAGAACACATCACTTAGAATGCTCATCGTCCACCTGACGATGTGCTGAAAGCATTCAATCCATACAAGTTCGTTCCGGGTTCGAACGAAACCGAAGGCATTATCTCGTTACACTCGTTTTGGAATCACCCTCAGAGTTAACGACAATAACCCTTGCACTCTGAATCTTCAGCTTCACTTGATTCACGACCTATCGTTAATTTGGATCGATGTGGTATTCGGGTCTCCAGACCTGGAAATCCGGTATACGGAAACCCGATCCCGGTCTCATCGAAATCCAAAGCGTATCTTTTAAGGCCAAGTTGTTTTAAAGGTTAAAACATTTAACTTATATTCAGGATGATATAAACAGATAGATAAATCACATTATCACAATAGATAATTCATTTCACAAAGCAGCCTATCACATATATCAGAGATATCCAAATCATCCAATATCAACTAATCACCAATATCAATCATCCAATATTAACCAATCATTCAAAAGCAGAATTGATTAATTCCAAATCAATTTAATTAACCTTTAATTAAATTAATTACTATCCTTTAATTACTTGGATTACCTTAATCCTGCTTACTAGCATTAATTAATTATAAATTAATTAATTAATCATCTCTTAATGATCTTCCCTAATTAATCTTCCTTGATTAATTATACTTTAATTACATTCAAGTAATTATTCTTAACCATATACAGTAATTAACCTTTAATTACTTATCATTAAATAATTAATGATCCATAAATTAATTAATTAATTATTTATTTACATTAATCCTCAATTAATTATAATTAATTATATTAATCCTCAATTAACTACAATTAATTAATCATACTTAAATTAATTACTTTTATTAATCAACCTTGATTAATTCATTAATTAAATAATCCTTACTAATTAATTTTTAATTAAATAAATAACAAATTTTAATCAACCACTTCATTAATTAGTCTTAATTAATCATAAACAGTAATTAACAATTTGTAATTACTTATCTTAATTAATTACTTCTTAATTAATTATATTAACCTTGATTAATTAATCTAATTAATTATTCTTTAACTACTTGATTAAGAAATTATAAATCAATTAATTAATAAATAAACCTTAATTAATTACTTTATTAATTAATTACCATTTTAATTAATTACCCTTAGTAATTATCCTCAAATTAATCACATTCCTTAATTAATTAATCACTTTAATTACTTAACTAAAATAATTAAGTAATTAACTTTTAATTACTTACATAAGTAATTACCTTCTAATTACTTCCATTAATAATCTTGATTACTTTCTTAATTAATTACTTAACAAATAAGTAATTCCATTACTAAATAATCCTTAATTCATTAATTAATTAACTACTCCATAATTAATTAATCTCAACAATTATATATTAATCAATTCCTTAGATTAATAACATCAAGTGATTACCCTTTTATCACTTTAACTAATTACCCCATGAGTAATTTTCCTATTAATTACTTCCATAAGTAATTTCATTCAATAATTAACCACTAATTACTTTATTAAGTAATTACACTTAATTAATCCATAATTAAGTGATTATTTAAAATTAAATAAATAATTAACTAATTATTTAAAATTAATTAAACAATTAATTAATTAACATTCTATATTTAAAAATCCTTAATTAATTATGAAACCATTATTCTTAATTAAACTTTACTTAAATTCTATTTAAATTAAGTATTCTTAAATTTATATTAATACTAATTTAACCTTATTATCCTTATAAATAAATTATTTGAATTATTTTAAATCTTATTATTCAAAACAAATTATTTACAAATCATAATAATAATCTTACTTAGAGATAAAGCATTTATAAATTATTTCCAAATTTACCAAATACTTGAAAACTTGTTTATTCCTTAAATTTTAAAACCCAAATATGACTTTCTTTTAAAATCTCAAACCCAGGTTACTGGAATTAAAACAACCCGAGTAAACCCACTAAAAACACGAGTCTTTCCCCGAGTCATATCCTTACAAGCCCGAGTCGTCTTTGAGTCACCCCCCTTACTCATCTGCTTTGAGTCTTCCACGCGATCAACACGAGAGCGTCCCGAGTCTCTTCCTTCTTCCCAAAACAAACAGCTACCCAGACACCAACTTGCACGCGTGCACGTGCACGATCAACTGATCGACCTCCGATCATCACTACTGCCATTCACAGATCACCGTTGACCCCCTCTACCAATTTCCATCACCCAGTCCTTCATTCAAGCTCGAAATCAAAAACGAGATGTTCGAGCACTTCTCTGAAAACAACCCAATCACCAAATCCCTCTCACGCCGCCGCCTACGACCACGAGGAACCACGCCGCCACGTCTAGACCTTCATCAACGATCCACGCTTCATTTACACCTGACCCGATGCAGTTCGATTTCATATTCGCGACACAGCAATACAAATTCCAACCCATCATAAACGTGAGTTAAAACCCTAGTTCACCGATCTCTGGTCACCACGACCATCAGAAAAACCCTCTATTATTTTTCCCGTGATCATCATTCCTAAAGCCATCATCGACAACAACCCTGAGCTTTACATCTTCCACGATCATTGGCAATTGCTGATAAACCCAAAATCGATCAACTCATAATCTCTTGACGAATATAAACTTAAAAATCTAGATTTTAATATCTAAATTCATCATTTCTTATTACTAACTGGTTTCTGAAATCAAACCACAAAATTATGAATATTGATTTTCGACCTATAACAGATGTTTACTGTAAAATCCTATTTTTGAAATATTAACTAAATAGTTCTACCTTAAACTATTTTTAAAAATGAATTTACATTGTTATAATTGTTTTCTTTTTAATGATCATAACCAAACAGTGATTCTTTGAGAAGATAAGGATTTTTAAAAGTTGTTCTTGAGCCAGAGAGATTCAACAGAGATCAGTATATATATACAGAGACATGCACACAATATACAGAGTATTTTCAATTATATTCCAGTTTAAAAACATCCATGCAGAACATACTTACAATATCACTTCATAGATTTAGCAAAAACATCAAAGTAATAACACATATTTTAGTTTTTGAAAGGTGTTTACTCTCTGGTTATAAAACAGAGAACAGAGGCAATATATGCATCTACACATATGAACACATGCAACCATATCTACAGAGATTCATCACAATATTTTAGCCAAATCACGGATTTTAAAAACTGTTTTTAAAAGAATGTTTACTCACCAGTTTTAAAAAGCAGAGAACAGAGCTACAAATCTGAAGAGCTTTTGCTTTTGAAAACTGATTTGCTTAAAACTGGAATGCCTCACTTGATTTAATAACTGGAGTTGTTGGAGCTTTAGATTGATTAAACTACATGCATGCAACTACCAGTGGTTGAAAATTGAATGTAGACAGTTTGAATTGCTTCCAGAGTTGAATAGAATGCAGCAGGGCTTTTGATAACAGAATGGTTTTGGGTATAAAGAGGTTACAGGAAAATAAACATTGCAGCTTTGATTTGCACTTTGGTTACAGGGTTTTAGACTACAGGCTTTTGCCTTTGAGTTTGAGAGTTTGTTTTGAGGAATGATTTCAGTGTTTTGATTCTTGGTTTGAAAATGAATTACAGGTTTAGTTTTGAACTAGAGTTTGGAAATGCTTCAGGTTTGATTCTCGATCATTTTCTGGTTTTAGAAAAGTAGCTTACAGGTTGAGTTTCTTGAGTTTAGAATTGAGAAGATAGAGAAAAAAAAATGAAGGGGAAAGATATATGTTTATATAAGTAAATTTAGATTTTATTAAAAATAAAACAAAATTATATAAATGTGACACTTGTCTCTTACCTTGTCTAATTACTTAACACATATGCTTAGATGGTTTAATATGTTAACACTTGTAATTTTTCATGCATAAATAAATTTTAAATGATTTTTAAAGCTTTTAAATTACATTTTTTAAATAGATAAATACATATCTTATTAAAAATGCTTTTCTCAATTTATAAAAATAAAACCTTTAAAAGAAAATAAAATAAAAACTAATCATATCTTAAATAAAATTATATATAGTATATTTAGTCCATTTTTAAATGATAATATAAAACTTTTGTATTTATTACTATTTAATAAACACTATCTTAATTTATATAAATAAAACTCTTTAAGGAAAATAATATAAGACAAATCTTATTTTAAATAAAAACTTATTTATATATTTAAATCCAAACTATGTTATTATTTTTATTTAAAGATATATATATTTCTTTAAATTCAATTCTTGAATCCAAATTCAAAGTCAATTTAAAAATCCAAATTAAAAATCAATTCAAATAAATATATATATATATATTAAATTTTAACAAGCACATTATTAATACAAAATAATTATTCTATCTAAAATCAATTTAAATACATATATATACACTTAAACAACTCTTATTAAATTTGGAATAATATGTCTAATTAAAAATCTATTTCTAAATAACACAAATTTAAATTTTAACTAATTATTCCATTTAAGAATCTACTCATAACTATATTTAAAAACAACTCATTATTAATTTGTTTGAAAATAACAATTTTACAGTTTTTAAATAATTAATTTACAAGATTATCACATTTTAAATTCCTTGAAATCCCGGGATATCACAAAAACAGAGGTAAAACCCTAAAATGTTTTCGTCCTCTCAATCCATGAGTTAGAAAAATTATTTGACATTTTTCTCGAAATCAAGGGTGGTTATATTCGCTACAATTCAAGTTTCAATGTTTTAAATTGATTCAATTCTCTAAAATTTGAAAAATGAAGTTTTTCTTCTACTATAAACTGCTCTTAACATACAAATCGAAAAATCAAAACTTTTGTTTTAAAAATCATAAATTTCACTAAGCATTCAAGTTATAAACTTGAATTAGATTTTTAAAATAATTGAATCTATCAATTTATTGTTTGATTGCTTGAAAAACAGTATTACAGTTGTTATTCTTTTCAAAAGTAGTTTAAACATCTTCAAAAAAAATCTTTATTTGAGTTTACCATCTTGTTTCAGTTGAAAACTTCGAGCTTAATGAAGATTTGATGAGAATATATCGAATGTAGAAGAAACTATGCATCCTGTATACATTATCAAATGAGTACAGAGCATCACAAAACATATGTTCAAACTGAAGCACATATAACTCAAATCATCAATAAATCTTGAACTATTTAAACTGCTAAAGCTTGAAAAAAAAAATCATGTTTTATTCACAGATTCTCAAACATTGGATTCAAAGAGATGGTTTTATAGATTAAAGTTGCTTACCTGAAAACCCAGTTTTGAACAGAGAGCAATTGTGTTGGAAAACTGCAGTTTATATTTTCCTTTAGAAACTTGCTTTGTTTTGTTGTTGAACAGCATTCCTTTTTGATAATACTTCTTCTTTAATCTCTGATTTTGAATTGTTTTAAATTGAAGTTTTGTTTCAGTTTGTAGATGATATCACTTCAGTTTTATTTACTTTTGTTTGAATGGAAGAAACTGAGATGAAGCTTGTTTATTTAAAGTGAAGTTGTAGTTCACTTCAGTTTTTTTTTTCTTAGTTTGAATGGACGAATCTAGGTAGAAGGTGATACATATAAAAAGAAGTTTACAGGTAAAAAATATTGCTTTGTACAATAGTTTGGCAGGGATATTTTAATCTTTGTTGGCCGAGACAATATGTTTTTGGTGGTTGATATATTTTCGAGTTGACCTTGCCTATACCAGCATTAAATGCTAAAGTCCTTTATGCCTTCCTACTTGTGATACATATCTTTGCTGGTACAGGGAATGTTATCTTTTCTAACTTATATTTATTATCTGTATATATATATACACTTTTCACTTGCAAGCATTCATATGTATTTGTTTACTTGTTCATCTTCAAGTCTTGTATACATTTCTATTTCTTTGTTTTGAATATATATATAACTGTCTTTTTATGCAAGCTTACATATATATATTTTTTCTCTTTTTATAAAGTTTTATACTCTTGCTTGCATACTTGTCTTTATAATTAACTGAATATATTTTATTTTGTTTACTTACTTATTATTCACTTTGCAAGTGGCTTTGTAATAGAAACGCATTTCTATTTTTCATGTCGTTTAAATTTTTATTTACTCATTTTTATTCCATATACATATATATTCACATATATAAAATATTTAAATTTAAATGATTTATATCAAATTTATTTTGTATCGGGGAAACTCGAATCAATTTATCAATTGATTTTACAAATTTTTATTCAAAAATTTATTTAATTATAAAATTTAACTCAAAAATTCAATAAACTATTAATTTAAATAAATTTAAAATCTAGGATCGTTACAAATTTCCCCCCTTAAAAGAATTTCGTCCTCGAAATTCGCAGGCACGAAAATAAAGACAGAGATAGACAGAGGTGATCTCCTATAATTCCTCAAACTAAAGATACGAATTCCAAACTCAAGTCGGAATATTCCAGAATACATACCAATTTATCCCTCTTCAGACTTTGGTATTCACAAGAAATTACAATAGAATTTCAAAATTTGTTTTCAAACGATATCGTTTTATCGATTTAATTCAATTTTAGCTTCATATGCTATTAATCAATTTAACTTAATTTAAAATTTCCAATTAATTCAGAATTTCCAATTTCAAATTCATTAAAGTTTAAATCAAAAAGCTGATAAGAAACCGATGAAAATACGAAGTAAGAATTTTCTACAACTTCTTCTTGTAGCTGGTACGAAGAAATCAAAAGAATTTGGAAATGAGTCAAAGAAGATTGATAGAAAGTTGTTTCCACTGTTGTAGGGTATTGACCATTTATAGTCGTATTTCCCTGTCCCCTATCTCGTCCTCTTCTTGCACTCATACTTACTATCAGTGGATAGTAAGAGAATTTACTGAGACGTTCAGACGGATATCTTAGAGATATACTCATTCTAGAGTTTACTTCACTCTATCTCTAATGAGCTACTTAATGTGTTAATACTCCTGAGCTAAAGTTCAACCTTAGCTCTGATACCAAATGTAACGATCCGAGACAGTGGGCACCGGTAGGCTTTGCAACCATCCCGGCCCCACCGTGGCTTACACTGGCACCTCGCAGTTGCTTTTACGGCCAGCCTCTCGACTGTCACAACCAACCCATCCCACTCAGGGACATGTAGGGGTAAGAGTCTCCCGTTCGCCACCAAACCGCGAAGCGAGAACCCCCTATCATGCTGTAATATAGCAAATGCGATCCATATACGACGTATCACTATTCGGAATGAGTTATACGACCCAAAGGTCTTTTCCCGGCTAACCCGAATAGTGAGCGAAATATTTAAAAACATATGGATATTGGGATTTCAATTAAGTCACAACTTATTACCCAAACTTTCTTTTCAAATGGTTTAACAAATTACCATTTTAATCTTTTAAACAAAAAGATTCAATTCACAAAGTTCACTTAATTTCACAAAGATTCATTCATAGATTTTCCAAATCAATTTCCCTTTCAATTTGATTAATTCGTTAAATCTTTAAATCAAAGATTTAACTCATAGTTTTCAAAACAATTTCATTTCGAATGGGTTAAACAAATCATCACTTTAAATCTGTTAAAAATAGACAGATTTAATTCATAGCTTTCAAAAAGAATTCATTCATAACTTGGAAAATCCATTTTTCAATTCACTTGAAATTCCTTTAATTTAAACTGGAATTTCTTTTCTTATCTAAAAGCTTTTATCATTTGAAAACAACAGTTTCAAATTTGGAAATCTGATTCATTCATACGAGTTGAAATCCTTGGTTTAAATTCAAATTCCCAAATTAATACTTTAAAATGGTTTAATTCATACAAACACATTTATATCATCTTTTATCCCTAGTTTCCAAATCATAGATTTAATTTCAAACTTGAATTCAAATTTAAATCTAATTATTTAAATTTTCAAAAACTCGGTTAAGTTATTCAAAATGACTTTTATCTTTGAAATTCTATTTCAAAAGCTTTTCACTTTAAACCCCAAAATTCTAATTTCAAAATCAATTGAAATTAAAATTTCAATTTCAAAAACATCAAATTTAAATTATCTATGACTTAACCGATTTCCACGTGAAATCCATATTTGTGTGTGTAAAAGTGTAGTCCAGGGGTTTCACACACAATAGTGCAACATCAATCATCACAGATATATCGATAAGCGGTATAATCGATAACGCTTATCTTCATTCACAGATTCATAGATAAAATAAATTTATCAGTCACAAAGATTCACTATTACAATTCGATGTGGGTTTCGGATAACCAACTGGAATCCGACTCCCTGTCGCATCGAAATTCAAATGCCGTTTTACGGGCAAAGGGTTTCATATTCACATAGTAATATATCACAGAAACGGAAAATCTCAGATCACAACATAAATCAGGATGTATCACAAAGCATCACAAATCAGGGATATCAAACAATTCAATCATTCAATCAATCTAATTATCCATAAGTAAAATCAGTTAATTTGTCTGATTAATTCAATTCAACTAAATTTCTTATGAATTTCTAATCCTGGTTAATTAATTACAAATTATCTTGATTAATTATTCTTTAATCATTTATTAATTAACCATTAATAATAAATTGATTATCCTTTAATTATAATTTATCAACCTTTAATTATTAAATTCACTATTTAATTAATTATCTTTAGTTAATAATTTAACCCTTAATAAATCTATTATCATTAAATTAATCATTCTTAATTAATTACAACAAGTGATTATTAATTAACTTTAATTTATTAGAATATCCAACATTTATTACAATAAGTAATTAATCCCTTAATTACCTTCATTTAATAAATTAATCTTTAGTTATTTTATTAATCACATTTAATAAATTATCCTTAATTAATTACCTTAATTAATTTATCACATAAATTTACTAATCACATTCATAAATTAATCACATAAATAAATAAATCAACCTTAATCAAATTCAAAGTTTATTTTAAAGTAACGGTTATATATATTAAACCACTTTAAACTTAATTAGTTTAATATAATTCATTTTAAAACCTTTAATTAATTTCAAACCTAAACAAATAATTATTTTTAAAGGAATTTGTTAAAAAAAAGTTTAACTTGGTTCTGATTAAAGTTTTAAAGCTGTAACGTCGAATACTCGAGACGAAACCGAGCCAACCCATCATTCTCCCGAGACCAAACCCGAGTTTCCCCTCCATTTTCCCAAGCTTCCTTTGAATCTAACTTCATACTAGGTTTAACTTTTGTTTAAAACTAGCTTACAACTTAAATATATTTAAGTTTGCTTTAAATTTTAAACTACAGACAGGTCTTTATAAAACCTGAAACAACAAACTCAACCCGAGACAAATAGTAAAGTGCTTCGAGTCTTCACCTGCCCTGCTTCGAGTCGCATACTCGAATGACTCGAGTATTTTCTGAGTCAATTCCTCCCCAAACACGAAACCCAGATACGAACTACCACGCGTGCACCGTGCACGTGTACAACACCGCCGACCAACTCCGGTCGACCCCACATGGTCGAGCAGATCGACACTCATCCACGCAACAACTTCTGACCATCCCTACTCCTTCACACCCGCGCGAAGTCGAACTCGAGTATACACTCGAAATCTGGAACACGAACTGACCTTCCCCTAAAACCTGTCAACGTCACGTTCTCCGAGCTCCTCCCACCGTTTTGTCTAAAATTCCGGCGTCGACTCCTTCTTCACGTCAACTTCCACCCCCCTGAAGTTCGCTGCACTCGATCACGCAACGAGGATGAACACGCCACGTTTACTGACTTGAGCAAAAACAGAGGTAAAACCCTAAAATGTTTTCGTCCTCTCAATCCATGAGTTAGAAAAATTATTTGACATTTTTCTCGAAATCAAGGGTGGTTATATTCGCTACAATTCAAGTTTCAATGTTTTAAATTGATTCAATTCTCTAAAATTTGAAAAATGAAGTTTTTCTTCTACTATAAACTGCTCTTAACATACAAATCGAAAAATCAAAACTTTTGTTTTAAAAATCATAAATTTCACTAAGCATTCAAGTTATAAACTTGAATTAGATTTTTAAAATAATTGAATCTATCAATTTATTGTTTGATTGCCTGAAAAACAGTATTACAGTTGTTATTCTTTTCAAAAGTAGTTTAAACATCTTCAAAAAAAATCTTTATTTGAGTTTACCATCTTGTTTCAGTTGAAAACTTCGAGCTTAATGAAGATTTGATGAGAATATATCGAATGTAGAAGAAACTATGCATCCTGTATACATTGTCAAATGAGTACAGAGCATCACAAAACATATGTTCAAACTGAAGCACATATAACTCAAATCATCAATAAATCTTGAACTATTTAAACTGCTAAAGCTTGAAAAAAAAATCATGTTTTATTCACAGATTCTCAAACATTGGATTCAAAGAGATGGTTTTATAGATTAAAGTTGCTCACCTGAAAACCCAGTTTTGAACAGAGAGCAATTGTGTTGGAAAACTGCAGTTTATATTTTCCTTTAGAAACTTGCTTTGTTTTGTTGTTGAACGGCATTCCTTTTTGATAATACTTCTTCTTTAATCTCTGATTTTGAATTGTTTTAAATTGAAGTTTTGTTTCAGTTTGTAGATGATATCACTTCAGTTTTATTTACTTTTGTTTGAATGGAAGAAACTGAGATGAAGCTTGTTTATTTAAAGTGAAGTTGTAGTTCACTTCAGTTTTTTTTTTCTTAGTTTGAATGGACGAATCTAGGTAGAAGGTGATACATATAAAAAGAAGTTTACAGGTAAAAAATATTGCTTTGTACAATAGTTTGGCAGGGATATTTTAATCTTTGTTGGCCGAGACAATATGTTTTTGGTGGTTGATATATTTTCGAGTTGACCTTGCCTATACCAGCATTAAATGCTAAAGTCCTTTATGCCTTCCTACTTGTGATACATATCTTTGCTGGTACAGGGAATGTTATCTTTTCTAACTTATATTTATTATCTGTATATATATATATACACTTTTCACTTGCAAGCATTCATATGTATTTGTTTACTTGTTCATCTTCAAGTCTTGTATACATTTCTATTTCTTTGTTTTGAATATATATATAACTGTCTTTTTATGCAAGCTTACATATATATATTTTTTCTCTTTTTATACAGTTTTATACTCTTGCTTGCATACTTGTCTTTATAATTAACTGAATATATATTATTTTGTTTACTTACTTATTATTCACTTTGCAAGTGGCTTTGTAATAGAAACACATTTCTATTTTTCATGTCGTTTAAATTTTTATTTACTCATTTTTATTCCATATACATATATATTCACATATATAAAATATTTAAATTTAAATGATTTATATCAAATTTATTTTGTATCGGGGAAACTCGAATCAATTTATCAATTGATTTTACAAATTTTTATTCAAAAATTTATTTAATTATAAAATTTAACTCAAAAATTCAACAAATTATTAATTTAAATAAATTTAAAATCTAGGATCGTTACAATATATGTATAAGTTTCATATAACACGTTTGGTTTATAAGTATATTATCTACAATTGTCTATTTATAAAGTTTATAATATTTTAGTTTTAGTAGGCTTGATTCCAGAAACTCTTACAGTAAGGTATTTTATATTTATTTTGTTTAAGTGATATTTTACATATATATTGTTATATATTTTCTTGTATGTACGTATATAGGTTATATGATTTAAATCATGTATATAGTATAGTGTTAGATTTATGTATATAATATAGATCTAATGTAAGGCGTTGGATAGCATATATATTTCACTGTTGTATGTATATCCATTAGCTAATATTTGAAAATTTGGGTCTACATATTTCCTGGAAGATAATTATATTTTGGCATATATTTCTATAGTATTCGCAGTGTTTTCATATAACTGTTTTCTATAGTAGCATGCAATTTTATATTTAGTTATAATTTCATATTTACAACGTCTGAACCTATATAGCATGTTGATTTTATAAAATTTGGTATATGACCTGGGAGTTTGTAATTAAGTTTTACACATATAAGCAGAGATGCATAATAGCATTCGTTGTTGTGTACGTACAACAATAGGGTAAGATTTTTATAATGTCAGTTATCTTATTTTAATGAAGGAGAAGATTGATGTACAAAAATATTTTATTAATATTTTTTTTTGTTTTTTTTGTTTGTGTTTTAAAATTTACATTGATTCCCAAATATATCTATATATAAATTTTATTTTTAAAATGTGTGTTTTAATTAAGCATTGATTTTTCGAAGAAAGTAATAAAATATAATATAATAAACTATTTGTTTCGGTATATTCAAGCTGATTCTGATCTGATCTGATCGATTCTTATTTATCAGCCTTGTCCATCGAATCGTGTTCAGCTTACTTTACTTTGAGAGTTGTTGTTTGGGTTGGTCGATCGTTTGGACGGTGATTCAAATCATTCGTTGTGTTTTCTTTTCCTCTAGCCTCGAAAGGTGAGCACTCACTCACGATTAACGTTCTTTTATTTATTAAATTTGATTTCGATTGAAACGACAATTGAAATATGCTGTTGTTAGTTAATTACATTGTTATATATGTTATTGCCTATATCAGTTCACCTGTGACATCTGACACCATTATCTGTTAATTATTTATGCGATGATGATAATACAGTTTGGCTGATAATTGACTGATTGTTGATGTTTATATTGGACGTTAAATTGTTAATGTTAAAATGATAAATAGTATGCAATTGAAATTGATATTGGATTGTTAAATGTTAAATTTGATTAAATGACATTTGTATAATATGACCCATTTAACTGTCAAAATTTATTGACACATAGGATTTGTTTAATTACATCTTGAACCACTGAATGTATGTTGTTAAATTGATGATGGATGAAATTGTAATCGAACGACAAGTGAAGAACCGTATTAATATTAGTGTAATAATCTTTAATCTACATGAAATGATAGTGTAGATTCTAGAAATAATTATATTAATTCGTACAAATAACAATGCGAATTAATACGATTATTTCGGGATTATTTGAATTGATTATTGGATTGATATTGGTTGTTGTTATTGCTTGTTTATTTACTTTGACACCATCCCAGTTATCACACTGCAAGTTCCCTTTTCTATGCTTTGATTTTTTGAATTGAATTGGAATCGGGTTGAAATGATAAATACCCAAATGAACTTGACCTAGGATGGAGAATTAAATAAAACCCGATTGGTCAATAATTTGATTTAAAAATAAAATGAATATTTTATTTGAATAAATAATATGGTTTTGAAATGAAGTTGAAATTTGAATTTTTGATGAAAGGAAAATGTTAATATTTAATAATCTGAAACAAAGGATTAAAAATGTAATTGATGAAACAATGTTGTTTAATTTGAGAAATGATTGAATTAAGTTTAAATTATTAAACTTTGAAATTATTTAATAATTAAGTTTTGAATTAATTAATAATTAAATAAGATTGAATTATTTAATGATTAAATTGAATTGAATCCTTTAATAAGAGAAATTGAACTTTTTGAATAAGTGAATTTTTACTTCGTAAATAATTGAAATCGAGTTTTCTTTATTAATTAAGTTTTGGAAAATTATTTAAGAAAGTAAATAAGTGAAATGAATTTCTTTAACAAGAAATGAGGATGTGATATTTTGGAATTAATGTAAGACTTGTAATTGGAAGAATTGATTTGACGAATTTAATTTAATTCAAAATTGTAAGTTTTGATTTAATGAAGTTGAACTTAAGAAATTGATTTAATTATTTGGAAATTTAATAGAAATTGTTTTGAATGATAAATTTACTTAATGAATATTGAATGAGATCGATAAATGAATTTAAATTGATTTAAAGGTTAGATTAAATTAATTTAAATGTTTTCGAAATGAAACTTATATTCGAACTTGAATCAATTTTGATTTGTTTTAAATAAAAATTGAAATTGAATTATAAGATTTTGGAATGATAATTTGGAAGTTTTGAAACGTAAATTGTGGAAATTGATTTCGAAAGGCAAATGAAATGTTGGTTTACGAATTGTAATTGAAATTGAATTGATTTGGTTTGAAATATATAAACGACCAATCGGTGTAATAATTACGAAAGTTATTAAAGAAACCGGGATCGGTAATGGATATACTCTCTATCTAAACCGAAACCACTTTAATAACTATACGCGGAGTGATGATCCAGAATGAAGTGGTTGGATTGATGTACGTGTTGACTGAAGAAAGAGAACGATAATGGATAGCCTTGACACTTGTAACGACCCGGTATTTTGGACCATTCAAATCGATAATAATCCACACATGTCTGGCTTGAATAATTCAAAATAACAGATTGTAAATAAATTTGGAGCAAATGAAATCAAATACATAGAATCACAGACACAGAACATATCAGAATAACTCGCAGCGGAATATAAAAAACCATAGTAGTTCATGAAGCTACTATAACAAACTCTCAAAACATAATACATAATATCTGCTTGAAAACATATACAATAGACATCTCAAATAAATAGAAGTTTATGAATACCAGAACTGAAATAGAACAACTGAACTAAAAGGAACAGATAACTAGACAAGCAGAATCTCCAGCGATTCCTAGCTCCAGAAAGAAATCCAAAGCTAAGCTGTAAATACTAAGGCTGACCCGAGCGTAAAGTAAAACACAAAACACTCGAGTCGGGACAATATATACTTATATAATGTAAACCAACTCAAGTGAACTGTAGTAGAAATGCACAATAACTCAAAGGATGCTTGGGATCGCCCATCCTTTAAGGATCAGTTAAACTATAAATTAAATACATCCCGTGGTTAAAATTTCAAAATGGTATTTTATACTTCGAAATCAAATATCATTTCAAAATTCAATATCCTTATAAAATCCATTTCAAAATATCAAAATATCATATTTCAAAATAATTTATATTTCGAAACAAATTACTTCATTTTAAATCATAAAAATGAAGTTAGTATATTTGATAATTAAAATTTTAAATTTCCAAAAATTTAACTTTTCAAAGTTCATTCGTTCACTTAAATTAATTAAAACAATGAAATTTCAACTTTCGCAGCATTTAGAAAATGCTACGGAAAGTCACATTTAAAATAGTTCAATTTAACAAAAGACAGCATTTAAAATTCTGTAATATGGTTACATTAGTTTCAAATAAACTTAGTTAAATTCAACCATTATAACATTTACAAAAATGCTATAATAGCCTTTAATTAAATTTAGCCATTTGGTTCATTATTATCAACTACAACATTTACAAATGTTGTATTATCATTTACATTAGAATTTAATAGCGTTTCAGAAATGCAGTTAACTAACTTCAAATATTCAGTATAATTTCACAAACAATTATATTTTTATATAAATCATTTTTTTTACTTATAAAATCATATAATTTCACTTTTAAAACAATTATTCAAATACCCTTATATTCATGATTTTATAAAGTTAAAACTCCATTCAAAAATCAAAATTTAATAATAATTCACTTATTAAATTCCAATATTAAGTTATAAATTCATTAAATTAAATTAACTTAACACTTAAGTTTAAATTTCAAATATAACTTAATTCCATTTTTATTTACTTAACTTAAAAATTCACTTTTAAGCCAAATTCACAAATTTCCAATTTTAGATATATTTCAAAATTTCAACTTAAATATTCATTCATTTCACATTTTAACTTTATTAAAAAAAACATTAATATATTATAAAATCATTTAAATTCACTTTAATCCAAATTATCATGAATTTATCACATTTCATATTTAATTTAAATTCCAATTATCACCAAATTAAAATTTCCCAAAATAACTTACATTTCAAATTTTCTAATTTTACCATTAATTTATTTCACTTATAAATTTTCAGAAATCAATAATGCTTTACAAAAATCATTTTTATTTAGTTTAAATCAAAATATTATAATATTTACATTTCTAAAATATTAAAAAAAATTATAAAACATATTTTAACAACGGGTCTATATTTCATTTTCTAGCCTAGGTAAAGTGATACGGGTAATTTATCATTTCAACCCGTAATTTACAAAGATACCCGGGTTTGATCATTTCAAACCCACAATCCCAAGTAAATGAAAATAATTGAAAATCATTCAGGCATATCATTTCAGCCCATAACGATTTTCTCCTATTCTAAAGTCCGTTCGGGTATGTATCATTTCAACTCATAGCGATTCTAATCTAAAGGGAACTTGCAGTGTGATAAACTGATAAAAATAAAAGAACAACATAATATAACAGTAACATATGATATAACAGGTGTTTAAGCATGGGTGAACATTATATAATCATAACATAGCAGTTATAACAGGATGCAATACATTTACAGATTCAAGTGGTGTCGGTTTATCAGTTATATAGGTACAGATTGTCTGGTGAGAATAACTCACCTGTTAAGCTGGAGATTTGCCAACAAGCACACAACACAAAGATTACGAAGGCATGACAACTCTAATAAAATTTGAGTGTGGAGAGCAAATCCAATGATATAGATCTTGTGTTACAACCCAAACAAAAATCAAAGCAAACCATAAATTTCAATACACTAGAAATGAAATAACTTTTAAATAAAGAGAGATACGAATGCCAAATCTTTTGCCATGCTTTCTCTATTCTTTTTTCATGGCCTAGGGATGGTTTTGGCTCTGGTTTGAACAAGTTTGGCTCAGGTTTGGTCATGTGTATGCATGGCCTAGGTAGTAGAATATGAGGAGGAAGTTTATATAAAGGAATATGAAGAGTTTAAGGCAAAATAAGTGGGTTTTGTTCACAAAAATGGCTCGGCCATGGGCTTGTGTGGTCAGGTCAGAGGGGTATGGATCAGGTCAGTGGAAGGAAAGGTGTGTGGTGGTCTGGCCAGAGGTGGTGGAGGCGGCCTAAGGTGGTGGTGGTGGTGGAAAATGGAGTGGTGAAGCAATAGTGGTAAACAATCATGTTTTTATGGCTTGTTTTGCAATTTTTGTGGAGTTTTGGCATCATGGTGGCTCGGCCTTGGTCAAGACCAGAGGAGTAACTGGTGTTGATGGCAGGGAAGAGATGTAGGAGTTTGTGGCCATGGATGTGGAGGAGAGGCCTATCCAAAAACAAGAGAAAACAAGGCAATTTTCATAGAAAAATAAGGAGAAAAGAAGAAAAATGAAACCATTACCAAAAGCTTTTGCTTCAGATCTGAAGTGGTCGAATGATGAAATGAAAAATGAGAGTTTTCACGTGAAAACAAAAGTAAAAGTCATGGCCAAAGCATAAAGGAGGGGTTATGGCAATTGAAAAGACTTAAGGAGGTGAAAGGACATCGGTTTCTAAGCAATTTTAAACCCTTCATATTTCTTTCTCTTTTTAATTCCAATAAAACAAAAATAAACTCAGAAATAAGCTCTAACAACTGAAACAAAATATTATAAATAGAAATAAATAATTAATTTTAAAGAAAATGGAAAAGAATATAAGAAATTGCTTAAAAATTGAAAACAGGGTCCAGAAATTACAAATAAATCACGATTGTCTTTGGAAAATTATCTACTTCATTTTAAAAATATTCTAAAGAAAAATTTTGAAATAAAATAATTTCTAAAGTATTTTGAAAGTGAAATAAATAATTTAATTTAGAAAAAATAGAAAAAAAACTAAAGAAAAATGTTTAAAAATTGGAAATAAGACATGAAAATTACAAATAAATATCACTAGCCTTATAAAATTTCTATTTCACTTTAAACAAATAAAAGGTCAAATAAATAAAATAAATAAGGAACAAAATAAAGTGGGAATGAGAATAAAATAAGATTTTAAGAAAAAAATAGAAAAACAAATAAAGAATTACTTTAATTAATTGAAACTGGAAATTAGAATTTTAAACAAAATACAGCTAACACTGGAAAATGCCAATTATATCTTTAAAATGTTTTAAAACCAAAGTATATACATAACATGTTATTTTACCCATATAAATATAAATTATAATATTACATGACCAAATAAAATATTATTTTTTTATAATTTAAAATAAAAAATTTTGTTAAATACAACAAATTACACACAATATTTAAAAGGGTATAACTTTCACATTATAAATCAGATTTTAACGAAACGAAAAGCATTATTCTTAAAATTTTATTTACTTTCATAATAAAAGATAAAATTCAAATTTTCAAACTTTAAAATTTCTAAATTAAAAGTCAAAGTTTGACCATATTGACCAAAATTCATTTTTCTGGAAAATATCCTTTTTAGTCATGTTTGGAATTCTAATTCACATCAAAATCAAAATTTATATTTAAAATAACAAAATTTATTCATTTTAATAAATAAAATAAAGTTTTTAAATCAGGAAATCAATTAAAATAACCAAAATAAATAATTAAAATAATCACAAAATACAGGGTTGTTACACTCTCCCCCACTCAAATCTTTTCGTCCTCGAAAAGGAATGAGGTACGGAAAACACAGAAAAGATAAAATGGAATAGGATTAAGACAAGATGACAAGAAGATTAAAATTATACCTGATAACTATTGTTATGGGTAAGTTTAATAAGGTGGAGAATAGGAATAGCTAGAAGGGAAAATAGGACGAAAGACAAGGATGAGCGATTAATTTAAAATTGTTGGTTGAAGAGGTAAAATATTTAAAACACTTTAAAATCGTTTAAAAAGGAAATAACTAATCAAAGTATCATTTATATAATATTTTATCAAAATACTTTTATAACTCGATGTCTTAACAAGTTTATCCTTGTTCCTGTAGACTCTGGTAGTGCATTGATCAGGCGCAAAACTAGAATTCTCCAGGTACTTAGTAGACTTGTTTCAACACCCAGTGAAAATACTGGAAAAACTTTTAAAAACAGATATGGAAAGTACAATCCAAACAAAAACAAACAAAACCTTTGTCTAACCATGGTTCGCAGATACACAATGGTTACGCCTGGATCCCCCAGGAAACAATCCATATCCGTAAGCTTTCTCAGCCCTGCGAGTTACGCCATGATGACTAGTAGAATGCAGGATACACAATGGTTACGCCTGGATCCCCCAGGAAACAATCCGTACCCCCAGGCAAGACTCAGCCAAGCATTTGCGCTACTATTCGCGACCTACACAGATTGTAGGATACACAATGATTACGCCTGGATCCCCCAGGAAACAATCCGTACCCCTAGGCAAGACTCAGCCAGGCAGTTGCGCTATGTAGTCACGAGAGAACAATAAGACCATGGGTAACGCCATGGAATTCGAAGGACACTCGAGTATTATATCCGGAAAACCAAAAATCAAAGAGAATAATATCGATAGAATGAATCCAAGATGTGGCCACAAATCGGATATCAAGCAGAAGGCACTTTCCATATCTTTACTTTGAAAATATGTATCATATAGTACCTTTTCAAATCACTTTCAAATATCGTACTTATATAAAATCCATTATATATAAGATTTAATTTTCAAATCAAATACTTTCCAAAATCAATAGTATATCAAATCATACTTATATAGACTTCAATTATATAAGATTTCACTTTCAAATTGAGTACCTTTTCAAATCTATAGTTTTCGAATCAATTTCATACTCATACAAATCAATTTTATATAAGTTCGACAACTCCCAAATCAAGTGTTTAGTAACATAAGGTTCTCAAATTTAAATTTGTTTCAATATCAGTTCAATTTCAAAATCATATACAATTTCACCAAATTATTTTCTTCTCAAATTAAATATCTTTAGTTTCAAAGTTTCCAAAATAATAGATTTTTGAAAATAAATCCAAATTTCCAAATCAATATAATTTAAGTCAACCGATTCATTTCCAAAATCAAATGTTTTCAAAATCATCTTATACTTACGTAAGGTCCGTCTTATATAAGGATCAAATTTTCCAAAATAAATTTCGCTGTATGAAGAGCCATATGGGATTTGAATATCTTTGCTTTTATAGGTTATATATCTTTGTAATTTAAATTGGAAAAGTAAGCAAAGATATTCTAACCCGACAGCTTTCAATTTCAGCGTCAAAATATATCACCGATATTAGAATATAAGATGTACACACGTCATCATTTCGCAAAATCACATTTGATCGCTCGCTCGATCACACAAGTTAGCTTTCGAACTAGTATTGTCCATTCGATTTCCCTAATGCGGACTTCGATATGGTTTCTCGACTAGAAGCCATCAGTCTCCTTGCATAGCCATATACTATGATAGAGAATTCTGGAATCAAGCCCAAAATCCATATCAAATATTCGCCATCAAGAATCGAATGAAAAATCCTAACACGAAATGGTGTAATCCACCTCGAACTTGTGTACTCAAACTTGGATCAAATTAATTATGCGAATAAAACAGCATACGTACAACTTATATATTTATTTCAACTTGTTAAATATATAGTTTCATAAAGATGTTACTAAGTTAAAACATTTAAACTAAATTTTATTCAAAATATTTTGAAGACCAAATTCTTTTCAAAACATTTCAAATCTAAATTTCATATTAGAAAATTTTAAAATTGCTTTATTCATTTACTTAACCAAACAGTTTCAACTTATTTAAATCATATTACTTCATACTTAAACATTCAAAACAAACTTATATACTTTATCAAATTACTTTTCAAAATTTCTTAGCTTTTAAAAGTTAACCTTGATTTGGAAGTGCTCGAACCTTTAAAATAGTTGAAGAAATCATATTTCAATCCAAGAGTTGGAAATCACAATTAAATCAGTAAATCCATTCCAAAAATAGGGTTATATCAAATCAAATCCAAAACTCAAGGACTGAACACCGGCTCATTTAAAATTTTACAAATATATATATATATATATCTTTCGAATATCACATCACACTTCGGAATTTGAAATCTAAATTGGTTTCACAAATCAATCGCATAGCAATGCTACCGAAGTGGCCTCTCCCTCACTCAGAAACTCGAAAATCAATGTCGATGATGCGTGCACTCATCACCGAAAGTATTTTCCAGTGACACAAGTGAGTTCTGGACTTCCATTTACTTTGAAAACTTCTTTGAAATTCCTTCGAAATCATTAAAACCCATTAAAATCATTGAAACATTACTTATTCTGAAAAATAATTTCAAATCATATTATTTATTATTTCAAAATCCTAAAACCAGTTCCAAAATGCCGGAGTTCAATCACTTAAATTCAGATTCAAAACCTTCAGTTATAAATCATTTTATATGAAACCATTTCTTATAAAATTTTCACAATTTCAAATCCTTTCAAAACTTCAAATTCTCATTTTTTTTAAAAGGTATATAATCCTTATCAAAAACATTTCATCTTTATATAAAAATATGGTCATCCTTATCAAAATAAAACTACGATGAATACAAAAATTTTAAAAGACAATCAACCACAAACTTTCCAAGGGACGATTCAAGGATGGATTTCAAAGCAAAACAGAGATTCAAATTTAGAAGGACTCTAATCAAATAGAATTCTAATTCAAAGATAGGCTCAAACGAAGATAAGATAATTAAATTACCAAATACAAGATGGATAAGCATATATGAATCGCGGGCGACCTTAACCGGTCAACCGTGATTTCAGGAATATAATCGATGCGAAAATCTAAGGAAAATCGACCTTCGATTGCCAGAGATAGAATCTAAATATAGCAGAAGATAGAAAATATCGTAAACCGAGGATACAGAAATATCCGATGAATCAATGCCAATTATAATCATTCAAAGATTGGAGGAATCGCCACCCTATAAAGGTCATACAAAGTGGAGTGATGCAATGCTCCAAAATCAAAAGAATACAATTATGGGAGACAGGAATGGATTTCAGAACAAGTGGGAGCGTTCCAAAATTCAAAGGAATCCTATTCGATAAGAATCCAAACGAAGATTAGAGATATATAACCTATATCGATACAGAAAAATTCCCATTCAAAATTTGGAATGACTCGAATTCATAACATACGAAAACAGAAGCATAAATATCTTTAGTTGGACAACTTTAGCTAAGCAAAAGATACAACAGAGTTTACTCAAAACAACCTAACAAACTACAGATTTTGCCATACTCAAAATAGATTCCTATCAACAATGGATCTAGATCAATCAAGAGAGAAGTTCAAAATTTTAGAGGATCCTAATCAAAGATGTTGTGTGCATTTCTACAACCGAACCAAAAAGCAAGAACCATCTCCCATCCGGTCTTCCACCGAACCATCTCCCATCCGGTCTTCCACCGAACCATCTCCCATCCGGTCTTCCACCGAACCATCTCCCATCCGGTCTTCCACCGAACCATCTCCCATCCGGTCTTCCACCGAACCATCACCCATCCGGTCTTCCACCGAACCATCTCCCATCCGGTCTCCCACCGAATGAAGTACAAATCTCCTCCACCTCATGACCAGACCAAGAGGATGCCGAACCAGGCTGCCAGGCCAGATCACTTCAGCCCAGGCCCACCAGCAGCTGAATATATCCAAGACCCCTGCCCCCAACCTCACTCTATAAATAGAGAGGCAGGGGTACAACAATGGGGGACAAGTTTGAGAGCTCAAGCACGGATAGAACTTTCAAACAACTTTCTTTTACTTGTATCAAAGCTTTGTACTTGTAATCAATAGAAGAGAAGAGAAATAACATATAAAGTGGACGTAGGCACATTCTGGCTGAACCACTATAAATCTGCGTGTCTTTTTACAATTAAGCCCCTGCTTTTCATATATTTGCATAAATCTCCAAAATCACTAAAAACAACATAAGATCTACTAAATTATACTACTTTGAGGTGTTTGTCCATTTTTTGTGCAAACATTTTTGGTGCTTTCATTGAGAGATAGAAACTCGAAGCTTCAGCTTCATCTACTTAACGAGTTTTCCTAACAGCATCGTCCGCCACTTGGAAAACATGCCTCCCAAACAGAGAAAAGATGTTAATAAAGGAAAAAACATCGCATCCAGTAGCCTTCCTGATCCAGCTGCCGCAAATCAAGTAAATCGTCCTCCTCCAGCAACGGCAACAAATGAAGGACAGGCTAACCCAACCACTCCTGCCACAGAACAGCCTGCAGCAATTACTAGGGCAGATTTGGACAGAGTTGTTGTTGAAGTAACTAACCGCTTCACGTCCCAGCAGGAAGCCTTGGTGGACCATCTCATGTCACGCTTGAGGGACGCTGAAGAATCCAACCGCAACACTGAGTCATGGGGCGAGTCCCAGTCTGGAGGATCTCAGAGACAGCAAAGATCTTCCTTCTTCGAAGGAGCTAACGGTAGGAGTAGCCGTGGTAGGAGCCGAGACCGAGCCCAGCCCGAAGTTAGGCCTGAGGAAACGTTTGGTGCCAAACCCAACAGGGAAGGTACCGGGCGAAGGTCAACTGCAGCTGAGCCTGTCATGCTGCCTAACCATAGAAACACCAGTGAACGGGGCCGAGCTAGAGTTCAGCCCGAAGTTGGACCCGAGGAAGTGCTTAGATCAGAACCCAACAGGGGAAGATCGAGGCAAGGGCCAACTGTAGCTGACCCAAGCATGCTCCCAGAAGATCAAAGGCAGCCACTGGAAAATATGAGGAATGATAGACGATACCATCCCTGATACCGTATCATGGGAATGAGTTTGTTGTGGAAGAAGAGGGCGCAAATTCGAGGATGAATTTTTCTCAACCGGGGGAGGATGATGCAGCCCAGCCTGAAGAAGTCCTAGGTCGCAGACGACCTAACGAACTAAAATTGGGGGATAAGTTGTTGGAAGTTGAAGACTTAGGTCGCTCACGACCTAACGAAATTTTAGGTCGCTCACGACCTAGTGAAGGTGGCACGCGAGTTAATGGATTCAGCGTGAAGGCGGGCGAACGAGCTAACAAGCTACGACCTAAGTTAGGTCGCGAGATTGAATTACGACCTACTTTAGGCCGCGGAGATATGATTCGACCTATGCTAGGTCGCTGGAAGATAAGCCGCGTGAAGATAGGTCGTAGAGAAGAGATACGACCTAAGTTAGGTCGCGGAGAGGAGGAACGACCTATGTTATGTCGCTGAAGCTTATGCCGCCTGGAATTCTTGAGTCGCATGAAGTGCTAGGTTGTTAACGACCTATACTAGGTCGTTGAAGATTATGTCGCCTGGAAGTTTTGAGTCACATGAAGTGTTAGGTCGTTACCGACCTATACTAAGTCGCTGATGGAGGCTGATGTATTGTAATGTGTAAGTCGTAGGTCGCGTGTGTTGTACTTAGGTCGCGTGATGTAAATATTGTAAGTCGTGTGTTGTTGTAACTTGTATTTGTTAAGTCGCATGCTTGTTTTTAGGTCGTAGGTCGTTGACTTTGTTTGGTCGTTGTCGACCTAAGTGTTGGGCAACTTTGAGTCGTGTGTTGTAAAATTCTATAAATAGCGGAGTTGCGTCATTTGTAAAAGTTAGTTGATTTTGAATAAAAACTTTTGTTTTGTTAGCTTTGTGCTTTCACTAAATTGGTAGTTGAGTGTAATCTCCTATCTCCTCTTTCGGCATTCGAGTGCGCTCGAATCAACGATCGTAGAAGCCAATTCACGGTATCAAGTGCGCTTGATCAACGTCTGAAGAATTGCAGATCTTCTTTCACGGTATCGTGCGCGATCAACGTGACGAAGATAGCTAGAATTCGGTATCTTCGGATCAACGAATTTGGGTCATTCAGTATTCTTCATTCCATCGATTGCTACTTTCTCAGAATCATCATTTTGTTATTCCGCTGCTGCATCAATTTTCCACAAGCCTTAGGTAGTGTTTGGTTTAAAATTTTAGTTTTGCGTTTTGCATTTTCTCTATGTAGTTTAAAATATGTGGAAGATCAAAAGCGGGCAGAAAACGTGAAAGTCTATATGGATTGTATACTATGTATCTGACAAGTAATTATTATATACGCGATAGATTAAGATAATGAGATAACTGTGAAATGAAAAGGATCACACCAGAAATTTTATATTAGTTCAGACCTCCCATCCTACGTCCAGTCTCGAAGCTCCTCTTCGGAATTTCACTAATCAATAACCTTCGCTTCGCCCGGAGGAATAAGCTTGTTACAATAGAAATCTTTCATCAAGAATGTGCTCTGATTAACACTGATATTGACAATACGTACAAGTCTTCATATAATCTCCATTGGACATGTATAGATATGAATATATGTGTGTGCTTTGGAAATATTGAAGAAAATTGAACCAAAGTTAATGATCTTTGGTTGAAATATTGGTAGCAAAAATGTGTAACTTGAATTTGAATGCAAAGTAGATATAGAGAATAGAAATCAAAAATTCGTTACTTTAATCATAGAATCACTGATGTATTTATAGTTGTGAAAAGATTGATTTGAAGTGTTGCTACCATTTCTTTTTATTTCTAGAGTTGCTTCTGCTTGGGGTAGAACTGATTTGAAGAAGAGATGCAAAAGCAACTTTTCAGTTTTGACAGTTGCATATTTAAAAAAAATTCCCGGAGCCAAATCTAGACATCTGGATTGTGATGACCAGACGTCTGATCATGTATTATTTGGAAAACTTCCAGAGGCTGGGTCCAGACGTCTGCGGGCATAGTACCAGATGTCTGGATTATGTAAAAATCTGTTCTTCTGTGTAAAATAGTGTATTTTTTATATCATATACAAAACCCAGAGAGATTTTACATATTATTTCAAGATTTGTATACAATATTTATCTCTCTACTGTTGTGATCCATGCTCCATGCTTCGATTTGTATCCTTGAGTATCTGCAAAAACAAGATACGAGATATATATATATGTAAAATTATAATTATATGGTTTGTCGTCGTCAAAACTTGTAGATAGGAGTTCCTAACATTCTCTCCCTTTTTTATGATGACAAACTATGTAACATAAACACATTTTACTCCCCCTGTATATATGTATATCATATGTCATCCTCCCCCTATGTGTATGCATATTTCTCCCCCTTTTGGCATTATAAAAAAAAGAGTAGAGAAAATAGAAAATGTTATCTAAAACATAGAGCTTGTAGTACATGATAACTAAAACATTAGTACATAGAATGAGAAATGCATAAAAGAAAAATACAGTGAAAGAAAACTAGAAACTACTGGTAATGGCGAGACGAGTCAGAAACACTTCCATAGGTATCATTATAATAACCCCAAAAAGCTGAAGGATCAGAGGTGTACTCGGGCCAATGACGTTGATCATTATATTCTTCATCCTCTTGAATAGACAGCCCTTGAAAAGCCAAGTACCCATGTTGATGGGGTGAAGGATCTTGCATATTAAAGTCCTCACTTTCCTCTTCATCTATTTCCTTTAATGGTTCTTCTACCATGGCTTCTTTTCCTCGTGGTTTTGTTGAAGACCCAGGAACAGAAGAGATATATGGAGCAGGTGAAGGAGGTGATGGTGATGAGGATGAGGACCAGGATGATGATCGACAACGAACTTTCCTCATTACTTTCCCAAGGGTAGATACAACCTTATCCAGTGTTTTCTCGATTTTTCCCATTCGAGATGATATGCCTGAGATAGATCTGTCAAGACGACTAACTTTCTTGCATAAGATTTGTTGATTTCAAATTGATAAGTCACGATATGGTTCTGTTGCAGTAGGTTCTCCGGACTTCTAAAATCTCCGAGTCTGAGTGATATTTGGAGGGATGTTGCTGGAAAACATAGGGACCTGGTTGTTGTTGTTGTGGAGGGGGTTGTTGCTACTCTTATTGAGGCTGTTGCTGATGTAGTTGTTGTTGCTACAGAGTCCATTGAGGAAATGATATTATCGGTGGCGGTTCGTCTGGTAGATGCATAAGCTTGAAATATTTGGACCCACTTTCTTTAATTTGTAGTTATTCAAAATATGATAAGTAAGAAGGGACACCTTGGAATTGAAGAATCCGCATTATATAGGATGCATAAACAATTGTCTGGCGCTTGTGAATCCATAAAATTTTAATTTCTTCGAAAAGAAATTGAGCCCAGTTAACTTTAATACCACCAAATATAACAAACATAGCTTTGTGTTCTGTTTCATATATTTGCACGTGACTACCTTTTCTTGGTATTATGGTGTTGATAATCATGTGATTTAGCAATCTTGCCCTAGATCGGAGGTTCTTCGTATTCCACTGTTCCATATGATCTTCCTAAAGTAGATGAGTGACCTCATCACGGGGTAAAAATCTTTTATCAGTTATGTCTTTTAATTCGATATCCGTGTAAGAGCAATGGAGGATTCGTACCAACATTCCAGGAGTGAGCTTAATGACTTTACCATAGACACTAGTCCAAAGCCAATTTTCGTCATCTTCAGGATTCCAAATAGAAGAGCTACATAGATTTGAATAAAAGAGAAAGATAGCAAGCTGATCTATAGTTACCTCATTGGGACCTTGTTCGATTAGATAGTTAACCTCGGCATCTTCACATAATGAATGCATTTTATAGAGAGGAAATCGTAGTAGTTGGTAAAAAGGACCTAGATGAAACTTCATAGTCTTCAAATCATCAAATCTTTTGATTGAGCTAGGGCTTTGATCGAGCCATAATTTTATGTGAGAATCAGTGACAACATTTGTTTGAGATGAAGATCCCCGATCTTTCTTTTACTTCTTTGTAGTTTTTGATTTTGGAGGCATTTTATTTGAAGATTGAAGGTGAATTGTTAAGATCTGGGCTTTAATGGGGTTTTGTAGAGAATGAAAAGGTGAGTAAAAAAAATGAAGAGATGATTTAATATAGTGAATAGACACTAGGTCGTAATAGGCAAAAACAAATTCCAGACGTTTGGAATTGTGAGGCAGACGTTTGGTCTTTTTAATTTTTCTTTATTATTTTAGGCAGAAAGCTATCCCAGACGTCTGGTCACCTATAGGCAGACGTCTGGGACTTACAGAGTAGAGGAAGAGAGTGGAATTTGTTTCCGTTCAGAACTGTAATCCGAGTCTTTAACCAGACGTCTGGATAGAAGTGTCAAATGTCTGGTTCTTTAAGTCTGTGATAACCCGGGAGAAAAATCAGACGTCTGGTTTGACAGAATAGTGATAATTTGATTTTAGTTAGAGATTCAGATTGTTATTTTTATTATTATATATTTTTTTATTTTCATTGAGAACAAGATATAAATTACAATCTTGAATAGTTTTAAACTTATTATAACAAGAATATATATATATACGAAATAGAGTTATTGATAGAAGAAAAATATTTCTTTTTCTCCTACAAATTTGGTTCCACCTTCGTATCTTCTTTTAACGGTTGTAGCGGAGACCAAGAAGGAGGTACTGGACTTAATTGGACTTCAGATGTTCCTTCTCCCCATAGTTTCCATGGAGTTATTCGATGAGCACGTGGAGGAGTTTCTATCAAAACGGTCGATTTGAAAAATGGTTTTAACACGTAAAATTATAAATGACTTTTTCGTGTTTTTCGAATTTTGGAAAATATCAGAATCTATTCTCTTCCGTCTCTTCTTCCCATTGTTGGATTGACTAGGATGTGCCAATTCCTCCACTACCACATACATGAGTATTGAAAATCCAAAACACCAAACTTGTTTTCCGACCAAACACCATCTTAGCTTCTTGATTCATGTTCTTCATTCCTTTGACTACTTAGTTTGATGAAGCGGTTTCTAATCGAATCATGGTTTATTTGTTACTTTTAAATCTTTGAAAATGAAACTTAGCAGTAACATTACTCTTCCCAATTTTGCATTGATCATTTTCTAGTTGTTTATGATGCGATTAATGGTAGGTGCTCACCATCATCGTCATCATTGGATGAGTTATTAATTTTAGTTGATCTACCTCTGTAATGTTGCTCACCACATTATCCACTCCCATTCTAATACCAGCCATTATCCCCAATCGTAATGCTAATTACGTTGTCTAAAGTCAAATCTTATTCATAATAATGAACGTGATGTTTGGTGAGTTTTCAAACTAACTGAATAATATTTATGCTTATGTATATTCTTAAATTGAAGTCATACCCATAATTTGGCAAATGCAAGAGTGATACTTTATTTCAAAAAGAGTGATACTTTACTTCAGTATTGCACTAATTATGATGTTTTAGGGACTTGAATCACTTTTGCTTAAAACATTATAACTTCAACCACTTGAGTTAGAGGTTATTGATCAAATGCAACTATTATGAAATTGAGAATTTAGTGAGAGCTTTTATTGGATATTAGAGTTCGAAGATGGTTCTTGGAAGTTTGGACATACAAAGTTTGTTTGATTTTTCTGAATGCTGATTTAGTTGGCCATCGCGAGTCAAATGTAAAAAAAATTATTGGTAATAATTGAGTGAGACTGTGTGTGTATGTAAGATGGAAAAGATCACAATTCCGACACATCCTTTTGGATTGCAAAGTTTAACTTCCCACTTCTTTTATAGAATGAATGAATCTTGAATCTAAAATAATGTTTGATTTGAAAGTAAGTTGTGTTTTTCATTTTTAATATGTAGTTTAAAATGCGTAGGAGAGAAGAACGGATGGAAGATAGAATCTATTTGAAAAATGCTTTTAACATGTAAAATTAAAAATGATTTTTTATTATTTTTCTTTTTTCTTTTCTTATCTTTATTGGAATGACTGGGATTTTTCAACTCTGCTTCTCTTTGTTGGAATGCGAAACAAAATATTCGTTTTCAAAACAAACACGGTTGAAGAATACAACTTTGCAGTTAGTTTCTTTGATTTTGGGTTTGTCCAGCATGTAGACCACCGTTGGGAACCCTCTTAGCCTTTTATCCGCTACACATGCATATGAATGCACTGATCCTACTTTTCACCCACAATCACTTTTGGTGTGTCTTTGATCTGTTTCAATTAAAAAACCGATCAACTAAAAAACCGATCGATTAAACCGATCGATATGATCCTACATGAGTCATTGAGAATCAAAACCGAAACAGAACAAAAATCAATTAAAAAAGTTGCTAACCCGTGGTAGCAGAGCCCATTAATTATTTATTACTGTGGGCCTTCATCAAATAGTTGGTCAGCCCACATATTAATGAATACGAAAATTGTATGTTTTCAAATTATACTTCGAAATTTAACACATTTTGAATTTACTTTACCGGACGAATGAAAATCAAACTTCGCTGAAACTTTGAAGTTGCAAATATACCTACTGTAACAATGAACTCCAAACTAGCTACATGTGGGTCTCTTACTATTTTTAATATCCATATCGAAATGCTCCTGAAAATTCCAACTGCTAATCATCGTTTTTACCAGACATAAAATTAAGGGATTCATTTGAGCTGAGAAATGCAAATGCACGTTGTCAATTTCATAATTGATTGAAAAGCACCATTTCACAGCTTAAATGGAAAATCTAAGCAGAATATTTGAATGGAAAAGTTGATCGAACGCGGAATGCTTTTAGCAATACGAACGGGTTATTCAAACGGGGTATTTAAATGAAATAATAAGGAGGAGAACATAGATCAACGGCTGTTGATGATTATCGTTGACGACGCATTCGACGTCAACGTACCTCCCTTTAATATTCACAAACGGAGCTGAAGACGGGACTAATCATGTTTGAGCGTCCAACGCATCAAAAGCGTCACCAATGGAAACAGTGTTAAAAAAAACCACGAACGGTAACTTAGTATGTTCAAGCAATTTGTACAAGATTGATATTATAATTTCAGCAATAAGTTGAAATTTTGAGTATCATAATAATAATCGATTAAGTTGTTGAATATGTCATGATTGGTACTGCACGTCTACTTTTGCTATTTGGTCATAGTGAGACCTTCAATATTAGACTAATCGTATATTGACTAAATAATAGTTCCCTAGCATTAAATATTTATATCCTCGCAGATATTGTCTAATAATCAATATGTTCAAACCCCTATTTGGACCGACCGACAAATCCACACCCTTACAGTTTCAAACCACTTTTATTGAAATGCAATATCCATGGATTATTCCTGTTGTATTGACATTCATCTTCGAATAGTTGATTAGTGAATTGCCCCACTGCTCGATTCTTTTTATTATTCTATTTTTATGTTGCAACATACAATTATGTATTTATTATTTTGCCATTGATAGAATTTAATACGGCAGTATGATTGTGTTGGGGACCCTTCCCTATGTAAACGGAAATGCACAATGCATTTATGAAGCTACGCCCGATTACCTTATTATAAAGGACAAATCATCATTAAAAAATTATATTTCGAATGAGCAGAAACAAAATTTTGACCATTTACAGATTTCGAAAGTGTATTCAAAATAAGAATAAAAATTGTATGTGTGCATGAACAAAATCGTTGTATTATGAAAAAAGACTTATTTTTATGATAAGTTTCAAATGAGATCTATTTTTATAATAAGTTTTTTGGAGGTCTAAAATGAAAATTTGTCATAACATAAATAGAGCATTATGAAAACAAATACATTATTTGATAAGGTACGACCAACTTTTTGAGCACTCCAAGAGTAAAATTATCATGGAGAAACGTTATAAATAGAATTAAATAAAATAAATTACTATTTTATCCTCGTGCAAAACAAAACGGCAAAACCTCGTCCAAAAAGAAAAAGAAAAACAGTGGTGGTTCATCGAAAATCATTTTCAGATTTTACGAGAAAATTAAAATAAATTTCTATACAAACATAAGTGTGCTTATACATACATATAGATATATAAATATATACGGACGCATATAATATAGGAGAAATTTTTTGTTACACCCCCACCACGGCTCTTCAACTTCTAACAAAAGTTTAGTTAATTAGGAGAAGGTGCTTTTCAAAAAATGAATATCAAGAACGGTTGATATTAATTATGAGTCGAGTTCCATCTTTCACAAAACATTCCAACATGTCACTAGCCAAAAACCCCCCGCTCTTTCTCTCTCTTGTTCTCATCAAGGCAAGTATATTAATTGGATGGTTTACCTCTAGCTCTTCTTTCTTAACCAGAATTAAGTGAAAGAAGAAGGAAGTCTTTGCCATTTAAAAGATGGTGATTCCACTCTTCCGTCGGAGTGTATAATAATTCGTCTAAAATAATATTTTAAATTTACGCTCTAAATAAAATTTGCAAATATGATGTTGATAATACAGGAAAATAGGCTGGAGTTACCTTTAACTTCTCTTTTTGGACCTACGGAAGCGGGTTTGTTTTCTTCGTCTCAAGGACGCGGGCTTTATTTTTTTGTTCAAAGGACATACTTTTTGTAAAATTTAAACTTGCGCTTCATTATCATCGATCTTCTTTCTTCCTAATTTCTTCTTGATCTTATTCTGATATTACTGATCTTAGTGCAATCTTCTCGATTTAAGGACGCGTGTTTCTTTATTTTTGTATTCGATCTTCTCGATTCTCCGGCGATCTTCATCGTGCTGTCGACCTTCATCAAACACTTTCCAGTTCCAAGTATATCGCTCTTATTTGTTTCGATCTTCTTATTATATTCCTTTGATTTCTTCTGTGCTTTTTCATGCACTGTTGGGGATTTTTTTGTTGCCTCTGAAGGTTTGTTTTGATCTAGTTGTTTTTTTCCTGATGCATCTTCTTAATTTCCTGAGTTTTATTAAGATCAAATAATGGTGGTTTTACTTCTTCTGTTGCTTTTGATTTCCACATCTTGATCTCTTTTTTCAACTCTATTATAATGCCTTTTGCTTCTATTCTTTTTTGTCTCTCATTTTCTAATTCCTCTTCACTCTTCTTCAATTTTTTTCTACATCTACAATGTACTGCTGTAGCGAGTCGACTTGCTCTTTTGATGTTGATTCCAAGTTTTCTTTTTTTTCTATCCTAATGTTCTCATTGGTATCCTGCTGAACAAATTTTTGTTGGTTTGTTTGTTGAAGAAGTGCCTTTTCATTTTCAGTCAGGTTTTTTAGTTCAATGAAAATCTATATAATAACATAAAATAGTAATGAATTAGCAATATACAATGAATGAACTAATGTTATATATATATATAACCATCATTTTTCATATGATGCTATATCAAACTATCATTCTTTAGTAACAACAACAAAAAACTGTATTTCTGCAGAAATGATATATGTAACTATCATTCAACTTATGGCCATATAATAACAACATAAAAACTGGTAATATACACTATGTTATGATATATTTATCTATCATTATATATTGCATGTACTTGTGTGAGAAATGATACCTTTCTACTGTCCATATTCATAAGAGCTTCTCTTGAAATCACCTTTTTCAAGCTTTTGATATTCCACCTCCCAAATCTAGGTAAGGTAGTACAGTATGTTGCAAACGGAGATATCAAATTTACGTGCCCACATAGGAAAAATTACAAATAAAATATTACTTGTTAAAACATATAATGTATATAATTTAACTTATAGAGATAGATACATTAACATAAAGTTAGAATGTTGTACTTACTATTGGGAGCATGTTACAACCCGGCATGTTTCTCGGCTTTGTTTTGCAAGCCGTCAAAGCTCTGATCAACGAATGATGAATTGAAATCGGCCAAGATACTGAGTTCAATTTTTTAAATCAAGGATATAAGGAATATATCCCCATAGCAAATATCTTTGATTGTCCGAAAAGAAGAAGGTTGTCATTGCAAGAATAATAATCAATTTTGGAAAATCGTTTTCATGATGAAATTGTTGTGTTTGCAGTACATTGTTAGTCTTTGAAATTGTAAGATCCTTTGTGATATGTTCTAAGAACAAAATCTTTACAATTGTCTGGAATGATTTGTAAACTCATTTTAGGTAATGGAAAAATATTAACTCCAGACAAAGGTAAGCTAAAGAGAACTGAAATATCTTTAGGTTTGATATTAAAAAAATATTTCCTACCTTAAAAGCTTCTTCGTCAATAGAAAATGTCGCTATTATATCATCTAATGTATTTGATGATTTTGTAAAAGCCGATATTGATAAAATTTCTTTGAAAAATACAATCATGAATTTTTCAAAGGGAGTTCCTTTTAGATAATTCAGTTGATCAATGAGATAACCTCCTCTTTCTTTTATTTTCTTGAAACTTTTATCATTGGAATCAAACTACATCTGTACTGAATTTTGTTTTGATATTCATTCCTTGATTTTTTTCCTCCTTCTTTAGGTTTTGCTTTCTTTGATTTTTTAGCTTTGGATTCCTGTACAAAGAACCATCAATGAATAATTTTATATTTAACAAACTATAATGTTATTTTCATCTATCATTTTTTTAAATGCTATATTTGTCTATCGTTACTTTTTTTCAATCCATGCTTTAACAGTTTAAAGGTTGAAATACTGTATCAATCAATCGTTCTTCATTCAACTATCATTCTGTAGTTATCAGTCTAACTATCATCTAACATTTATCAAAAACTGGAATGCTATTTTCGTCTATCATTCCAACATAACACATGCAATAAATAAAATAATACATTCAACTATCATTCTGCAATTATCAATCTAACTATCATCTAACATTTATCAAAAACTGGAATGCTATTTTCATTCATCATTCCAACATAATGCATGTAACAAATAAAATGACACATTCAACTATTATTCTGTAATTATCAATCTAACTATCATCTAACATTTATCAAAAACTGTAATGCTATTTTCGTCTATCATTCAAACATAACACATGCAATAAATAAAATGATATATGCAACTATCATTCTGCAATTATCAATCTAACTATCATCTAACATTTATCAAAAATTGGAATGCTATTTTCATCTATCATTCCAACATAATGCATGTAATGAATAAAATGATACATTCAACTATCATTCTGTAATTATCAATCTAACTATCATCTAACATTTATCAAAAACTGGAATGCTATTTTCATCTATCATTCCAACATAATGCATGTAACGAATAAAATGATATATTCAACTATCATTCCGCAATTACTAATCTAACTATCATCTAACATTTATCAAAAACTGGAATGCTATTTTCGTCTATCATTTCAATATAACACATGCAATAAATAAAATGATATATCCAACTATCATTCTAAAATTATCTTTTATTTAAAAAAAACAGATGCTATACTGTTATCTTTCTTTTCCTACTGACGGTTTCATCACAATGCTTTTGTTTCTTCATTTCGCCTTTATTTGCAGTGTTTGTTGCCCTAGATTTTCTCGTGATCTTTGTTTTTTCAGGAATATCATTCGAATCAACAGTCATCACTGTCCTAGTTTATTGCCTTATTTTTTTTCAGAAATAACATTCGAATCAACCCTAGTTTTGGAATCCCTAGGTTCGTTCATTTCTGCTTCAGGATTTGTTGAAATTTGTGGATTTAAGTCGATCGATTTAACTTCTGAAGTAGATTGTGTTTGTAAATTAGTTTGGCGAAGAAAAGTGTTTTTGGTTTCGGTTGCCATTGTTTGATGAAGGACAGACTGATGAAATTTTGTTTTCAGAGTAAAAGAGAGTGAAAAAGCAGAAACGATTGTGAAAATTTGAATTATACGTGTGCTTGTCCTTTAGACGGAAGTTAATTTTACTGTCCGTGAAAATTAAAATTTATTTAACTTCCTCGTTTAGACTAATTTACTCTTGATAATAATTATATTGTGAAAGAATATTAAATTATGACAATCTTAAATACCAAAAATTGAATTAGGCATAGATCAATGATAAAAAAGAAAACATGAAAATACCTCCTCACACACGCATACATAAAGAAGAAGAACAAATGCGGGATAATAAATATAAATATCCGAATTATATAGTCTTCTCAAAATCCACCCATTAAATTTTTAAACCCACACGTCTTCAATCTCGCTAATTTTATGGTAAATATCTTTCTATTATCATAAAAATCATTTTTACAGTATTTTGTAATTATATCGAAAATCCTAACCTCAGCAAAATTACATTATCGAACACATATTTAACCTTCCGACTGGAACCACTTAGGTTGGCAATGCTCCTCCTTTCAACCTCCACCCCTCCTTGCTAGTTATCCACTGGCTTTGGATCTTCTTATGGTTTGATGGCTCTCCTAATCCACTTCAATCCGTGACTTATGGAAAGAGCTACAATCACAAAAAAATCTAAACATTTATCAAGGTTATCTACATGATAAGGACATTATATCTACAAGAAAAATAGCTAAATCCATAATATTTAGATGTAGAAAATCCAATGAGGAAACTTTCGAAAAAGAAAAAACAATATTGAGATCTTGGTCCTTCTTTCTGTATTCGTGTGCATATGTAAATATATGCAAGTCTCACGTTCATATCACTTCATTCTCTTGTAATATCACCACCCCATGAAACCATAAATGTGAACGATCAAACATTTATTTTAATCATTCAAAATGTAAATTTTAACGGGTTCAAAGTTTTAAAAAATTTCACGATTTTATATAATTTTTCTATGAAATAAAGACAGCAAAGTGCAAAAAAATTTAGTCCAATTCGAATCTTTTTATATGAAAATATGTCGAAGGAATTTTAATGATTAATAACGAATGATTTAAAAATGACACACACAAAAACGCACGTGCACGCGCGCAGACACAGATATAGATACATACATACATACATACATACATATATATATATATGCACACACATATACATACATACATATATATATACACACACACATATGTATACATACATACATACATATGTATGTATGTATGTGTGTGTGTATATACACACACATATACGTATACACATACATATATACATGTGTGTACACACACACACATGAGGGATCTACCTCTCGATATCTTCGTACGACTTATCTAGATACACGTTAGTTTTAAGTATCTACAATTTTTGAAATTTAATAGATCTGCATATGTATGTTTTTTTATTGTCGATGCCATCTCTATAAAAATTTATGATATTCTCGCCCTTTAGAATCAAATGCAATATATTATATATTATAGATATCGAATATAATCATCTGTTCGAAAAAATTAATCTTCAATGGACAAAATTTATTGGAATATTATATTTCTTTCATAAATGATATTCATATGTAGATCTCAACTACAAAGATTATCAAGTTCTAATGGTCATAGATACTTGAAATCAAGCATCGTACATCGTACAAATTGAAGATCCGAAAAATCCGAAATGTGAATCCATTCTTACACACATATGTGTGTGCACACATGAGCATGCATGTAAAGAAGGATCGACATTCCTTGCTTTTTGCATCTTCAAATCATCCAGATTCAAGTTTTAGTATTTGTAACCCTCAAAATCAAATAAATTTTCGTATGCATGATCTACTCTACATCAACATCATCTTTTCAAAAAAAAATAGATTATTCTAATAATCAAGTAATATAGAAATAATAGTCAAAATTAGTGGTAATACTAATAATTTTATTAACTAATATATCCAATCAAATGAATTTTGATGAGTTAGAAATGTCGAAATAATCAGAAAATTTGCAAAGATGATGTAAAGTTATTTATAAATAGATATATTAGAAAAATGCTTGATTATGATATTGAATCAGGGTGATTTGAAGATGTAAAAAGTTGGCATGTGAATCCCTTCTCATAAATTACCATTACCTTGTATTTATCCATGATTAGGCTTTTGAGATACAAAAAAGTTAGAAATACCTTCTCATTTACGCTTTCTAATATGTTTGTGTGTGTGTTTATGTATGTACGTATAATATGCATGTGTTTGTATATGTGTTACCGACAAATTTCTCATAGTCTCGAAACAGACTCAGATGATCAAATAGTTGAACTAGAATGATAAGCGACAAAGAAATGGATCCATTGACTTGGTAAACATCAAAGAAAGGTAAGGTGAAAGAGATAGCGAAAGATGATCAAACACCTCAACCCAACATTCTCATGTCGGGTGCACAAGTCAGATCCAAGTTGAGAACTGGTTGTGACTCGAGAAAATTGATGAAAAGCCCGAAAAGTCTTGAAGAAATGGATACAAACCACTTGAAAAGCATCATAAGGTAATGGAGTGGAGATCCATCAAAAAAATAGTTAAAAGCGAAGACATGATTTCTTAATTCGGCGCTTCAGGTCAGACCCAAGTCATACCCGAGCTGAATATAGGAAGAATGAAAGAAAAACATGAAGTAAGAGATGACAAGACATGAAACAAGGCAACTTCAGGGGAAACCCTAGTTAGACCTGAGTCAAACCTGAGCTCGACCCGAGTCAACTCACTAACGGCTTGAAATTCACAACTCGGTGTCGTGTTGCGAATCCTTGGGTCGGGTCGTGGAACTTTTAACGGAGTGACATGATGAATGTAAAGAATGTCTTGAAGCATTTTCAGGAGCTTATTTCAGGGATTTTCGCCTATAAATAGGAGTAGATATCACTTGAAAAGGGACGTTTTCTTCTTCTTTTCGAACTCTTGATTTCGACGAGTTATGAATTACACTTCTAAATTACACTATGTTGGATCCGTACCGATCTGTAAGCAACCGTGTTATAAGAACAGCTTTATAAAAATAAAGGATAATCAATAAAATCGACTAATTGGATGTAGGCCATCGTACTTGCTGAAACCACTATAAAAATTATGTATTTTTTTCTTAATTTTACTCTCTTTTCTTTTTTAATTTTCATATTTGATATTTCCTTGGGTGTTTATGTCATTTTTGGTCCAAACATTTTGGTACTTTCATTGAGAAAACTTGAATCTAAGGACTTGAAATGTGATTTGTAGAGGATGAAGAAGTCTAACACAAGATCTGTTGCTAGAGGAAGCCAGCAAGAACAATGGGGCAGCTATGAAGTGTTCTTAGGATCAAACCCATATCGATCTATGTAACTAGAGAAGAGATGGAGAAAATGTTTGAAGGAAATGCAAGATAGGTGCTCGCCAAGAGTAAATGCTTAATGTATTCTTCAGAAGAATGGAATGGCAGAGAACAACTGGAATTGCTAAAACCATAGTCGAAGGCCAGAAGGTGGAACTTGTGCACCTGATAATGGAATGGAAGGAGCTAGAGTCACTCCCTTGGAGACCTCACAACTCAACGCTGATCCATATTTATAAGTCGGTGACAACCCACGTTTACAAGTCGGTGCCAAGCTAAGGAGGCAAGGGGCATGGTTGATGTTGACTTAGGATAGGATGGAGCACGTCTGAGGAATGATGTATAGCCACAGAATAAAGGTCGGAATGCAAACGTACAAAAACATGAGCTGGAGCGAAAAGTTCCTCGTAGGAACGGGGGGCAAGATGAATGTATTAATCAGAGACTTCCATTAGATGACGACAACAAGATTGCTGAAATGGTATGACAGCTACTGAGAAGTGGACCCCAGGAATTGAGCTTAGAGGAAGTGAGCAGGAATACACTCACCCCCGACATTCGGAATGCAAGGAATCTACCTTATTTCAAGCTATTAGCGCTAGAGACATATGATGGAAGGTCAAATCCGACCATTCACTTAATGAGATATATCTGACATATGGAGGTGTTTGGTGCTTTTGAGGAGGTAATGTGATGGTGTTTCCCGTTATATTCGATGGATTTGGTAGCGATTCAAACAACTAAAGAATGGGTTCATTAGCACATGGACCGAGTTGGTAGACAGATTCATGAAACATATCAGAGTTCATATTGCATGATCGAAGAATGTGATGACACTTTCGAGTGTGAAGTAAAGGATTTGAGAAACCCTATGAAGTTGCTTGACTAGATTCAATGCAGTAGCCTCTGCGGTCCATAAGCCGAATTTATTAATAGTTCTAATGGTGGTAGTTTTAGGAGTTGCGGGTAAGACTGATTTTAAAATTGCATTGGAGAGAGATCCACTAGTGGTTGCGGATTTTTACTATCAAGCGGAGAGATAGTTACATCAGGAAGATGTAGAAGCTGAAGGTATCGAAGTAAACGCCGTGGATAATGGAGGATAATCTGGAACTGGATATGGAAAAGACAAAGGAAAACAAAAGGCTAATGACGACTTTGGGGGACCGAATCAACAAAGGAGGAAATCGAAAATTTCCTCCTACACTGAATTGAAAGAGACTCCGGATAGGATATACTTGAATATCAATGGGAAAATTCCCTACATAAAACCTATAATAAGAGAACCCATAGATTGAGAGAGGAATTTCAGAAAGAACTGCCTATTCCTTAAGTTAGATGGCCATGAGACGAATGAATGCAGGCATCTACGCGACTTGATAGAGAAGCAAATTCAAACAACTGCTTACCATAGTATGTAAGGAGTCAAAACGCAGTGATGCAACCGGAGAGACCCGTATCTATGGCGAATGTATCTGAATTTAGCCAAGGATCTAGGCCAAGGAGATTATCCCATGATCGGGATGAATTGGGGTCAGGTATGATCTATGCACCTTTTCTTTCTTTGAATAAGATTTGAAGGATTACAAGAAAACCACATACACGTGCGTGGAATCCCGATCAGTTCCCAAACACACTCTAAATTTGGGTCCAAGAGTAATCCTTGATCTGATTGAACGCTTTGATGTTTGTTTGGTATACCGATTTGAACTCGATAAATGGATGACTGATGGATATGTGGATTTAAAAATCACTCAAATGTGACGATCAATATTTATATTATGACGGAATGCCTACTGTGATAATCCACTATTTTTAAAATCTAAAATCAATTATAAACGATGTCAAAATATGCTTACAACTAATTTCAGATAACAAAACGCAGTGGACCGTGGGTAGATAAAACTAAAAAATTCTAAATAATGAATGAAAGGGGAAAACCTCATGGAGAAATCAAATGTCAATAGAAATGAATATCATTTCAATAATGCTATTACTTTACAACATTATTACATCAATTTATATTTCAATACATCAATTATAATTAACTCATAAATGATATAACCATGGTACACAAAAAAATACTAAACCAGCTATCCATGATATAGCCTTCATTCCCCCAGTTGATCATGTCTGAAAATTCTCGCCTGTGTGTGTGCAATAAAATGGGAAAAGGTTTCAATTATGCTTGAACTTCGTCTAAACACTACGGTCATAGGCTCGATAGTTATTGCATAGGAAAAGACTATCTACATACCACATTTAGGGATCAAGCCCACATAGTTCTATTTCATATTCTTCTCTTGAATCTAAATACTTATTAATACATTGCAACCGAAGCATCCATGAAATCATTGCAACCATCATAACCATTGCAATCATCATAACCAATGCAACCAATGCAAATAGTAAAAGCATAAAATTGTATTTCTACTGATCTATCTCAACAGATCATCATACGAACAACAATAATAGTAAACAACTATCAAACATTAACAATATTCAATGACAACCCCAATCCACCAATTAAGAAAGTCACAACACAAAATATGCTTACATACATCATCATCAATGTAAATATAAATCATCAGATGTGTTCTAGTAATTGACATTAGTAACACAATATCTATTATCAAATAACCATAATTAACTATCCATCAACTAATAGAAATAATGGTAAAATACTATACACTCATCCAAATGTGATATTGTCATCAAATATCAAATATATGTGATAATTAGGATCAACGATTAATCACACATTCAACAATCATCTGAATATATTTACACTTATTATTCTCTTAAGTATAAAAAGATCTTATTATCGTTCATTATAAAATCACCTATATTTATTCATTCCAAAAACAATAATAATTCTTTTTAAACGATATTATAATCTTTAATTCCTTATTGTACTTCGATTTCTTCAAATATTCTAATGCATCGTATTTTAAATCAAAATGGTAATCTTCGTTAAATTGCATTTTAAAACGATATTATTATTTAAAACCTCGTTCTAAAAAAATAAATTTTCTAAATACCAATTAAATATCATTTCTGTTATTATTTATGAATTTCTCCAGAAATTCATAAATAATAAACTTATTTAGTTCCATACTTTAGTTTTACTGAAAATTTGTAAAATCATCTTTATTTACAGAAACCATCCAAAATCTATTAATAACCTTATCTATCATTTATTTATTTAATTCTCTCATTATTATTCATTTTAATTAATTACTTTCAAATTCAAATCATTAATTAATTATAATTAAACACCCAAAAATACTTTAAGCAATAATAATTACCCAACCAAGGCACAATACGTTCAAAATATTGTAATAATTAAATAGTCATCCATAGAACATAACATACATCAAAAATACGATTTTTAATCAATAGTTGTAGGTTTTATAATTTAAATTTCAATTAATCAAATTGAATAATTCATACCCACACGCTTTTTTCAACAACCTCGAATCTCAACAAATACGGGTCATATTGTCCGGAATTTCGCTACGAGTCCAATGAAAGAAACCATGCGTTGATCAAAGTTCATACACACAAGATACGATGTTTAGAATTGTATGCGTATTATCGTTATTTAAAAATGAAATAATTTATTGTACCACTTCTCTATACGCATGTATCTCCTCAAATCAAACCCAATTGTCGCCGATTTCTGCCACTAATAACTCTCGCTGTGATCAGAAGCCGCCACCGAGTAGCCTACGCCCAGACGTCCAGACCACGATTGCTGTGAACCCCATTTGCCCCGGCTTTGCCACCTGCCACCACCTTCGAGCCTAAATTCGAGTGTTTTTACATGATTCCTAACCAATCTAGCACCCTTTTCGATAATCCATCCACATGGTTGGACTCTTGTATTAAAAAATCATTTTTAATTACTTTAATATTCAAAGCGTAAAATTTACTGGTCGTTACCTTAATGGAGTTTGATTATTCCTTAAAATTAAGATAATGAAATGATAGAATACGAGTCCTCGTGCTAGAGAGTGAGCGGATGGACTCATACAAATGGCAAAACCCCTCACCGGAGAGTGAATGAATGGGTAGGCTCGGATAGCAAGCCCTTTCACTGGAGAGTGAATGGATAGGTGTGCTCGGATAGAAAGCCCCTTCACCGGAGAGTGAGTGGATGGGTATTCTCGGATAGTGATCCCCCCATCGGAGAATGAGCAGATGGACTCACTTAGATATTGATTTCCTTCGTCAAAGAGCGAGCAGATTGGGTTCAATCTACATACATGATTCGAAAAGATTAGAAATCGGGTTAGATATATGATTTGAAAGATCAGGAATTGGATTGGATAAATAATTCAGAGATCAAAGATAAAACCAAATATATGATTACATGATCCAGAGAGTCAGAAGCTAAGTTGGATGTCGATAAAGTGATCAGGAGATATTAGAAACTAAATTGGACATTGATTATGTGATCTGGAGAGATTAGAAACGAGATATTAGGATTTGAATGCCACCTAACTTTAAAATGATTTGATAATGATTATTGGATTACGTCATTGCCTCAATTTAATTAAACTTACCTATAATGGGATATTAGGCGATACTAGAAGATTTATAAGTAACGGTCCAATTGGTGGTAATGAGCACTGGTAATTAACGATGCCTATATTGCATGTTATATAATAAATTAAATCCCGAACGAACACGAGATGATATTGATACTAATATATGATAATCAAAATTTTGAACGAATATAGGACAATATTGATACTTATATATGACAACCAAAATCTCGGATGAACACGAGACATCATTGATTTTGATACGTGATAGTTAACCCTCAAGAGAACATGGAATGATTTGGATGTACAATATACAATATATTATATGATAATGGTGGAACACGAAATGACTGTGATTTCTGACTAACACTAAAGTAAGGACTTGAGTCCTTAGCAATGACTGGTCTAGATGACCTCTTATTTGTAGGTGAATCCAAAGGGACCGAACGATTCACCCTGACTGACTTAGTGGATAGCCAGAGAGCTCGGAGGCTGGTAATTTTCCGCTTTCGATATTTATTCTTGAGCAAAACATACCTTATGTTCACGAGCAAAACACACCTTATATTCACAAGGCATACTATGGAGGGCAAAGTATTGCCGGCAGATTTCCCGCCGTCTTGAAATAGACTCAAATGATCAAACAATTGAACTAGACTGGGAAGCGATGAAGAAATGGACTTAATGATTTAGGAAACATTAAACAAAGGGAAGGTGAAAGAGATAGCAAAATATGGATTTAAAACCTCAACCCAACATTCTCAAGTAGGGTGCATAAGTCAAACCCGAGTTGAGCACGGGTTATGAATCGAGGATATTAATGAAAAGCCCAAGAAAACTTGAAGAAATGTACACAAACCACTTGAAAAGCATCACAAGATAATGTAGTGGAGATTCATTAAAAAAGATGGTTAAAAATGAAGATACGATTTCTCAACTCAGTGCTTCAGGTCGGACCCAAGTCATACCCGAGCTAAACCAAGGAAAACAAAAAAAAACCTGAAGTAAGAAATCGCACGGCATGAGGCAAGGCAACTTTAGGGGAAACCCAAGTCAAACCTAAGCTCAACTTGACAACTCGGTGCGTAGTTGTGAATTCTTAGGTCGAGTCGGTTATGGAACTTTTTGTGGAGAAATATGCTGAACATGGAGAACGTGCTGGAGAATTTTCAAGAGCTTATTTCGGGAATTTTCATCTATAAATAGGACTAAAAATCACTTGGAATTGAGCTTTTTCTTCTTCTTCCTAAACTCTTGATTTCGAGAGTTGTGAATTACACTTCTTTTTTGCACTCTATTGGTTCTTACCGAATTGTAATTAACCGAATTGTAAGAATAGGTTTGTAAACACAATGGATAATTAATAGAAATCAACTAAGTGGACGTAGATCGGAATATTTGTCGAACCGCTATAAAAATTATATGTTCTTGATTTTGATCTCTTTTATTTTCTAATTTTCAAATTAGATATTTCACTTGGTGTTTGTATCATTTTTGATCCAAACATTTTGGTGCTTCTACTGAGAAAAATTGAATCTAAGGACTTGAAATGTGATTTAAAGAAGATGTACAAGTTTAACGCAAGATATTTTTTTGGAGGAAGCTAGCAAGAACAAAGGGGAGACCATGAAGTGTCCTTAGGATCAAACCCTCCATCCATCTATGTAAATAGAGAGAAGATGGAGAAACTGATGAAAGAAATGCAAGATAGGTGCTCGCCAAGAGGAAATATGTAACGACCCGCCAATTTATCACTTTGATAAATTATCAATTTATTCAAATAAAAGGTTGATATTAAAAATACTATTTTTTTGAGTGATAATAAGTTATAGTAATTTTATTTTGAATAATTATTTACAAAAATATTTTCCTCGAAATTTATATCGACAAGATAACATTGAATTTAAATCATTGATTTATTTAATTTAAATCAAGGTTTAATGATTTAATAATTATTTTAATTATCCAAATAATTATTTTAAATAACAATAATTCATTTTAAATAGTTATAAAGTGATAATGAATTATTTATAATAGTTTTATAAAAGGATATATTTAATTTGAAAATATAATAAAAAAATCAATATCGCTTTATCGGTATAATATCAATTATCGTAAATAATTTTTAATATGAATTTATATGGTTTTAAAATTCAAATGTTATCATTTTAATTAGTTTAAAATGATAAGAAATTTATTTTTGAATTTTTTTTACAAATATATGTACGTTAAAGTAAAAGTGAAAATGTGACCGATAAGCGGTTCTCCAAATTTCAACGATTTAACAAACAAAAGTTGTTCGAAGACGTTCAAAGTGTTATACACCTACATATACATACATATATATGTTACATACACATGATAACATGCATATAAACATACATATATGAATATAATTAAGTATAAGAAATATAATATAATATATTTTAAAGATTTCTTACTCCTTAAGCTTAAATAAGTCAACATATGCATACATGAGATGATGGAAGTGACGTTCACATGGGGGGAGACTCTCGCCATGCATTTTAGAAGGGGGAGGTGTGTTGGAGAAGCTTTGAAATGATGATAAAGTGATGATGTATGTATGGATACTTTTACACTCTTCCTTTCCTATAAATACCCTACCATCTTCTCTTCATTTTCATTCATCTTCTTCTTCATATTTTCAAGATTTTGCTTCCACTTTAATGGCTTCCATCCTAAGAGAAATAATATCCAAATTTATTTCAAAAAGAAATTAAATCATAATATATATAGTTATATATAATTAAAAACCTCAAAACAAGCTCAAATCTCCATCTCTCCACCTCCCAAACCCAAGGCACCACCTTCCACCACCCTTGACCGTGAGCTCCACCCCCTTCCCAACCTAGGCCGTGAGCACCAAGGCTAGGCCAAGCCTCTTCAAGGTTCAAAGCTCGATTTCGTGGAGTTTAATTTCAAGATAGCGGAGCTATTGCCGTTTTAAAACTAGTTTGAGTGAAAATGAAGGTGAGAACTCCTAAACTATTATACTATATTTTGGATGATGATATAATATTTGCAAATGGATGTTTAATATGCTTTGATCATCAAGTTTGGTTGTTTAAATACGAATGTTGAAAATATATGCAAGTCATGAATATACCGTTGATAAACACAAAGGAAATCACTTTTCTTGAATTAATGAAATGGTGTATATGAAATTGTTAAATCACTTAAAATGGTTTAAAATATATTTGAAATGTTTTATGAACATTTAGAAGTGTTTTAGTGAAGTTTGAAAAGAAATGGAAAATTTAGTCAAAAATAGGCGCGTCGCGTAACGGTAGTTCGCGATTTCACGCTATAAAATCAAACAAGTGTAAAAGTTGGAATATAGCTCGGAATTCTTCGAAATAAGAATTTTCTGAACTATTATATCCATGGTTTTCCAACGAAGAAAGAAAATTGAGATTCCGATAAGTAGATTTGAAATATGAGTAAAACAAGTTTTTGAAAAATCTCGATTTTACAGTTCGGAATCCAACACTGGATTTCTTTGAAAATGATTTTTTAAAAGGTTTAAAAATGTTGAATAAATCTTATAAATGTTTTAAAAATTATTTGAGTAATAAAAAAGAATTTTCAAATAATAAAAAGTCGTTTTGATCAATATAGCTTAAAAGGCTCTTTCCGCAGCACTTTTTTATAACCTTTGAAATATAGTTTTAAACTTAACAATTCTTTTACAAATCTTTTGTAAATGTTTTTAAATGATTTATAAAAAAGTTTTAAATGTAATTTGAAGGATTTATGAAATGATTTAAAGGTTTAATGGTTTAGTGTCGATCAAATAACTTTACCATCTTATGGGTGTCAGAGAGATAGTGTCTAAGCTTGGGTTTGGAAAACCAGTTTCCTACTCTCCTTGGCTATCCGGATTGGCCCGATGGAGGGGATAGTAAATTTGATTTACTCGGATCAAAATTTTCCAAAGAATAAAGAATAATGTTTTCCGGGTTTAAACAACTTGAATTTTATAAAGATGATCTTCTTGTTCTCGGTGTTAAAACTCGAAGAGGGAACTCGTACTATTATGGAATTTAAAAGATGATTTCACCGTTATTCGGCCCATAGTATATGTTGAATACGGGAATTGATATTGAGTAGAACTAGATGATTTCTATAGATTCTGCTCACTTAATATTTACTGATTTTGGGATTAACATCCTAGATAACATGGCTTTAACTCAAGCAAATTTTGAGTTTTAAATTAAGAAATCTTTGATAAGATTTAAATGAAATGATTTTGGAATATTTTCCTAAGTGTAAAATGACATGATTTCGAATTATTCAAATTAAAAGAGTTTTAAGTAATTAAGGGTTTTGATAAGAGAGGTAATATTTCTGTATATACCGGAAATAATGTTTTAGAAATATGTATCTCTAAAAGAGATTTTGATAAAAAGAACCTAATCAATTAAAGAATGATTCTCTATTCACAGAACCTCTTTTTACCGATGATTGGGTCGAAGGAACCGGGGTCGGATCTAGGGTAATCTCTATCTGAAAACCACGTCGAACCGATGTATGAGTTCGAAAAATGAAGACCTAATAGAGAGAATGAAGAATGAAGACCAGGGATTTTCGAGATGAAAGGACTACCTGTTGATAATTCTGGTTAGCTCCCAAATAGTAAAGTAGCAGTGGTCCCTTCATTTCTGAAACTCTTTGGGTTGCAAGGACTACCTGCTACAAATGGTAGTATGAGGAGTGCCTTCGGTTTCGTTCAGTCCCAGAACGAACTTGTATGGACGGATGTCTAACATCGCATTCTTGAGATTTCATCGTTGACTTTTATAAATATACATCCGTTTGGTGGTGGAGAAGGCAACTTCTTTAAGCTTTACACCCTTCTCTGGACGTATGAGCTCGAAAGTTGTATGTTTGTGGAAGTCAATAGTGATCGATGGAATGACAGTGTGGCATTCAAAGGAAAATGATGTGCAAAGTATAAGGTAGTCGCTACCTCAAGCCTCACACTCGGAAATGGCCGAAACAGGGTAGATGCGACAAGGCTATATGGTTCGCAACCATTAGGGTATGATCATCCCCTTGTAGATATATTTCTACCCGCTATGACGTTCGGGTTTAAATTAATGTGGATGTATGCTACGAGGATCCTCGGATAGGTCAGTAACGACCAGGGTGATGGCATATTCGGTACTATCTAGTGAGAAAGGTAGGCTAGTCTTGTGTTGGTAGAGGTGCAGGTGTTCTGTTGACCTCGGTACATTCCTCTAGAGATGTATTGCCGGAAGGTAGTCCCTTTACCTGGTCATTTATATGGATCCATTCTCCAATAATTTCCTGCCATTTTGTTTGTAGAGCCTAGTATGCTAGAATTTAATAATGGTAACCATTTCGGCTAAGATTAATAAGTTTACTTGCAAATGTTTTCGAAGATATGTCATTAAAAATAATATCAAGTATTTTGACGTAAAATGATTTGGTTATCATAAGGTAAACATCTGTTCCGTGTTTATGTGTGGCGTGATCTTATGACTGAACCAGAGTTTATTTTCCTTTTCCTTAAAATCTGGGTGCCCTAATTTTCCCGGGCAGCCTAGTAGCCAAGTTTAGTTTAGAAGAATGCTGGATGGAGCTCGAAGCCTGGAGTCAGAAGATTTTGGTCTATTTCCACCACACTCTTGTACTATAGTATTCCGCATTTGTAAGGACAGATATTTATAACTGTTCACGTTTTCAAATCTGATAAATGTATTTTAATTTCCACTGTAAAGTTTTATTTGAAATAACATATGTGAGATTCTATTCTGCCTTATTTTTCTTTCTGACCCTTGAGAATCCGCCTCCCCGGCACTTGGATTTATGGCACATGAATACCGAGGATGTATTAGTGTCGATTTCTAGGAGTCGAAGAAACGAGTCCTCACATATGTAAATAGAGAGAAGATATGAAGTGTCCTTAGGATCAAACCCTCCATCCATCTATGTAAATAGAGAGAAGATGGAGAAACTGATGAAAGAAATGCAAGATAGGTGCTCGCCAAGAGGAAATACTTGATGGATTCTTAAGAAGAATGAAACAGCAGAGAACAACAGGAATTGCTGGAAGCTGGAATCGAATGTCAAAAATGTGGAACTAGTGCACCTGATAATGGAATGTAAGGAGCTAGAGGTAGTCCCCTAGAGACCTCATAACTTGGTGCCGAGCCATGTTTACAAGTCGGTGCCAAGCCAAGGAGGCAGGGGCATGATTGATGTTGACTTGGGATAGGATGTATATGTTGAAACTGGTCAACCCACGGCGGAAGTTGTGGGTGAATTTCAAAAAATTTACCCCATTCGATCTTTATTGGACCTATGAAGTCTAATTCATTTAGAATATTTCTAAATTCAATTTAAATAAAATCACTTATTTTTATTTAAATTTATAAATTACATAGAGTTTTATTTAATTTATATTTAGGCATATAAATGTACACATATGTGTCATATACATATATATGTGTATTTGCATGTGTAACATGATAACCCGTGCAAGGTATAACATGTCTGTATATAGACATTGGGATTTACATCGCAACAGACATGTTAGCTTATCTGATATGTATTGTATGTTGTCCAAATATATGTATGTATTTAAACTTGTTTTTTGTATAAATATTATAACTATATGTGTGTGTGTGTGTAGGTTAATTTTATGAGAATGAAAATATTTAAACATATATATATATGTATGTATGTATGTATGTATGTATATACATATAACTTATGTATATATGTAAAATATTAATATATATGTATGCATGTATGTATGTTTGTATGTATTGTAATAAATATTAAAATAATATATATATAATAAAAAATTAAATTATGAATTAATACATATATATATTACAATGACAAAATAATATTTTTTATTAAATATACATACATTTATTTATTTATTCATAAGCATATTTATAATATCTAAATATATATATACATATATGTATATTAATAAAATTAAATAATTTTTTTAATTTTAAAAACTTTCAGATCGTATGCACAACACAATAAAATTTTATTATATTAAAATATACATAATTGATTAATTAGTCCAAAAACAATAAAATATGAATAAAAAAATTTCGAAACATATTTTTTTAAATTTTAAATTTTTAGAAAATCTAGCAGGATACAATGAGGTTTGAAAAAAATTTCCATATTTCTTTTCAGCTAGAATTTATTTATTACTAAATAATTATTTTCAACCATATAATATAATTGTTTCTAAAAATAAGAAGAATATTATTTTAGCTCTCACTTCTTAGCTGGGATCTTATTTCATGATAAAATAATTTTATAAATTAAAAGTTAATTATTAAAACATATTTTATTTTATATAAATTATGTATGTTGATTTAAATAATACCAAATAATAGTAAATAATTATTAATAATATTTTATAGCTACCAAAAATTGTAATTACTGTAAATATACATGTATAGAATATATATTTAATTATTAGCATAAAATGATGTTATAATTAAATACAAACCATGTAAGTATAATTAAACGATATATACGTATATATATATTAGTAAAATAATAATTATTAAAAATAAAATTATTCGCCTGTGCATATCTGACCTATATGTAAAAAATGTTTTTTAACTTAAATGAGTACATACATATAATCAATCTAGTATTTGACAACATCAATACATTAAGAATCGTCACTTAACTAACAATATAACAATAATATATATGAATAACAAAACATTATCCAAAAATTATAAACTATATAATATAGTAAAAACATGCCTAAAATCAATGCCTTAAAGCAAGCCTTGTAATGATGAACTCTCCCTCCTTTGAAAGCTTTTCGATTCGGCGGACTGCTGATCCTTGAACTTTAGACCTTTGACTACAATTGCCTTTTGAATTGATTTGATTTGGATTTGCTTGAGTTTAACGGGATGAAATCGGCCAATATGGATGGTAATAGTGGCAGCCAAAAAGGTCTTTTTTAACTAGGGTTTGAGGTGTTTAAATAGTGGATGGAAGAGAGAAAATAACGGATCATATCTCATACTAATTCTCACTAAATTTTAAGCCATCCAATTCTAACTCCCCTAACCTATTTTACCCGGCCCCTATAGCCCTCATTACAGCCAAAATTATCGACCTACCATCATGGGCCAGTATCCCGTTTAAGCCTAGAGAAATATTAATGATTAAATCTAATTTAATTGCTTATCGATATCGCATATCGATAAATATATTTATAATTATTTAAATATATCCAATAATATTTATTCCTCAAATCATATTCAAAATTTTATAATTAATATTCCATAGATACTAATTAATTTATAACAATTATAAACTAATTAAATCATTTGCTCAAAAGAGAATTCATCATTTCGGTTGTATGAATAGTCAGGTGTAAATTTTATCAGCGATTAACATCGAACTATTTGAATATTAACGTTCACACGCTGTAATGACCCATAATTTTTAATGTTTTGAATGGGAATGTTTGATTTATTTAAATATTAAGCTTTGATTCAAATATAATAAGTAATAAGAAAATAAATTTATTTTTAATATAACGAATCGATTTTTAATGACGTATTTTAATTTAATTTATTTGATTTTTTCATAATTTTTAATTTAGAGAATATTTAAATTGTATTTTGACGATTTTATAGTAAACGATGGTACTTCTGTGATTTTTCAAAATTGATAACCAGTGTATATTATTATTATTTTGAGATTGTGTCACTTTTTCGTATGCAATCGTATTTTGTTTTGTCGTTCGCGGTCCGTACACGAACAAATTTCTATGTGGCGACGTACTGAGAATTGAGTAATAAACCAAACCTAAGACAATTCAACACTCTGCCTCATTCTTTTTCTCTTTCTATTCTCATTCTCAAAGTTACAGTAAATGAAAGATCAAATATTCCACTTATAAAATTCAAAACCCAAATTCTACTCATCAAAAAAATGTAAAGCTTATATCTTTTTGAAACCATAGAGCCTAGATCTACAAGTCTTTGGGTTTATGGAGCTCGTAATGATGTTGAGTTTCATGGACTAGAGATGAAGAGAGAAGGAGAGAGGTGGTCGATGATGGTGGGTTCGACTATAGTATTAAGGCAAGAGTTTGGTTCGAGGAAGATAGATTATTGGGTAATTAAGGATTTGAAACTGCAATTAGTTAATTTAATTATAAATTTGAAAATCATAACTTATAAAATCAATATCTCTCTCATATGGGGTCCAATCAAGACGCTGTCTTTTGTGTTGCGCTCGTAATAGCGATAGTTAGGCGATGGAACTGGTTTCGTAAAATCTGAAGCAAGTGAAATTTTGGACTAACTCAAACTGGAATGCCTAAGTTTCCACTGAAATTTTAGTGAGTAAAACTCAACTTTTTGGATAATTAGTATGATATATATAGTAGATAAAAATATTTACTTTTATGCTTGGATGAATCATTGGTTTGGTTGAATATTCGCTTTTTGAAAAGCGAATGACATTTAAATTGAAATATAGGGAAAATTTATAGAGAAATCCAAATTTCTCGACATTATGATTTTTAATTCCAATTATATACTAATTGATTTTAGTTTCAGTTATATACCATTTATATAGGTTGTTAAATGCTGAAATTTGATAGCTTGGCCATATTGGATGTGACATCGACATATGTTAAAAGTGGAACTTTTTTAGAAAAAATGTAGTAATAGAATTGGTTAAGTGTTGTAGTAACTATTGGTCTCGATATAGTATTTTTGTAAAATACTATAATTGTTGTTTGATTTGGAAATGGTTTTCAATTTGAAAAATGATTTTTAATCCGACCTTTTGGATTTTCTGTGATATTTTATTCAAAATTTGTTTTTCGTACTTCTCTATTTTACTTCAATTTCTTTTATTATTCTTTTCTAATATATGTATATTTGTAAATGTTTTAAGATGTTTTTTTAGAAAGTATCGATTTTCGTAGAAAAATCATTATAATAATGACTGTTTATTTTAAAAGAAATAAAAAGGGTTATCTTTTATTTTAAAGAGATTTTGTGTTTAAAAGAAGATAGAAATATTTTGAAAATAAATATTTGTGAAACATTTTATATAAAATGTTGTAATAAAAGAACGGATTTATAAATGGTATTTGATAAATTTAAGGGAGATATATAAGCGGTATTTTATAAGTAAAAGGATATGTTTATAAATGGTATTTTATAAAAGGGGAAAATATTATCATTTGATAAATAGGAGAAATATATCACAGCTGTAATTATTGTAATATGTCAAATGATCGTGTTATGGGAAGTATATGAGATTTATAATTATAACTAGAGTTTTGTTTTACATTTGGAGTTGTTTATAAAGGAGTTTCGCAATTATATTAGGAAATTTATAAAAGGAGTTTTTATAAATGAATTTAGAGTTTTTATAAAAAGAGTTGTAAATCAATTTTGGGAATTATAAAATGAGTTTTATAAATGACTATCTTATTAAAGAAGTTTTAGAAAGAATTTTATAAAAGTATAAAGGATGTATATAAAGGAGTTTATTAAATAAGTTTGGAGATTCATAGAAGGAGGTTTATCATTATATTTATAAAGGGAATTTTATAATTTATAAATAATGTTTTATAAAAGGAGTTTGTAAATATAAGGAGTTTTATAAAGGCATTTTATAAAAAGGAATTTATAAAAAGACTAAGTCCCAATTTCCATAAATGATCATTTTAAATTACGATGGTATGGATAGTTTAATAAAAGGGATTTATAAAAAACTTACACCAAATTCTGAGGTGTGGAAACTCTTCCCTATCGTGAGAATTAAGAATGTGTGTCGAGATAAGGATAGTTTTCTAACTTATCCAATTTCATTGTTAATCGAGAGATGGTACTGTTTGAAATCAGAAAGTGGTGGTAAGTATATTGGGCCAAATTTTCATATTATCCGTGTACTTACACCAAAGGTGTTTTGGGTTTATTGTTGTCAATATTTTTGAATGACATTTGTTTTAATTCAATTAAATATGATTTCGGAAATAAAATCTTTCTTTAGATCTGTGAATATACTTATACCGCCGAGATAAGTATATGGGTATATTTTCCAAGTATTGGAAATGTAGTGTTTTGGGAATATACTTATACTGTTCATATAAGTATATGGACAAGTTTTCTAAGTATTAAAATGTGAAATGGTTTGGGAATATACTTATAACGTCGAGATGAGTATATGAATAGTTTCTACGTATTGAAAGGAGTAGAGGAGACTTGTGGATATATCTTTGTATAAGTATTATGATACAAGTATTTACAAGATGGTTCTAATTAACGAAAGGATTTATTAAAGAGGTTTAGTGGTTGCTGTGTGCTTAACCATGCTTGGTTAGATCTCTGATTGAATTGTTGTTTGTTTGATAGTTAAATAACTGACTATCAAATGTTGGCTAGTTTTTAAAACTATCATTGTTGGATCGGAGGTACCGAGATCCGATATATTATCCGAAAACCACTTCGAACCAGCTTAAGCGTTCAAGTCGAAGACATCTTGAATATGATGAAATCAAAGATGGAGATCTTTGAAGTGCAAGGGTTACTTGCTACTAATCCTGAGGGTGATTCCAAAATGGATATAGTAGAAGTAGTGCCTTCGGTTTTATTCAGTCCCAGGATAAACTTGTATGGACGAATGCTGGCATTGCATTATTGCTTGGAGGGTAATGTTAGCATTCCAAGTGGGATTTGCTATAAAAGGTATAACGTAGTCTCAGGCCTTACAATCGGTAATGACTAAAGCAGGACGCACCGCAGGGCTATGTGGGTCGCTCCCATTAGGATGTGATTAACACATGTATCTGGATCGACATTTATTTATGGATTATGTATCTTTGTGGCCATGGAAATGGTTTGTCAGGGAAAACCGGGAAGTGATCATATTCGGTACTATCCAGGAAAGGGTAGGCCGGTCCTAAGTAGCGGAGGAGCAAATGTTTTGCAACCTCGGTACAATTTCTCTAGAGGTGTACTGTACGGAAGGTTGACCCTTACTTTGTCATTGTATGGAATCCATTCTCCAATAAATGCCTTCGAACTTAGTTGTATGCCTATTATGTTGAAATTTAATTAATGTAACAATTTTGGCTAAGGTTCAATATTTATTTTAAATCTTAGATATTGTTTCCTGGGGATTTAACCAGGCAACTAGTACTCGGCAATAAGTGCTCGGCATCAGAGAGCGACCGGCATCAAGGAGTGTTCGGCGAAGCACTGGCCATCCAGGAGTGTTCGGCGAAGCAACTGACATCCATGAGTACTCGGCATAGTACTCGGCATCCATTAGTGTCCGGCATCGAGACTGTTCGGCGTACCAGAGTACTCGGCGTCAAGGCTGCTCGGCATACAGGAGTACTCGGCATCCCATGGTGTTCGGCGAGGCACTTGACAGCCAGGAGTGTTCGGCGAGGCACCCAACATCCAACGAGTGCTCGGCGACAAGTGTGCTCGGCATCAAGACTGCTCGGCATACGAGACTGTTCGGCATGCAGGAGTACTCGGCGTAGTACCCGGTGGGATTAGGAGTACTCGGCGTAAGGGCACTCGGCGTCAAGAAGAGCGTTCGGCTTCAACTGACTAACACCCTACACTTCCCAAACATCAACCACCTCGTTCGGCATAGAAGGGATGGTTCGGCTCGGAGCGTTCGGCCTCAACAGACAACCATCCTACACTTCCCACGACACCAACATACCGTTCGGCATAGAAGGGATGGTTCGGCGCAGAGCGTTCGGCGAACCTTGCTCGGCATACGGCGACCACTGTACTCGGGCTGGAGCGTTCGGCAATCATCCCACTTGGGAAGTCCAGCCCATCTTTGCCTATAAATAGAGGGGCAGGGTCACAGTGAAATGGATCCTTTTTTGGAGAGAAAACACCGGGGAGACTCTGCCATTTTCAAGACTCATCTTCTCGACTTAACAACTTCATTCAAGCATTTGATTCACGAATTGTATTTGTAATCAACTATAAAGAAGATCAATAAAGTTTAACCTCAAAGTGGACGTAGGCAATTACGCTGAACCACTATAAATTTGGTGTTCTTACTTTCTGTATTTAGATTAGCACTGTCTTCTCTGTTTAATTTGATTTCATCACTTATATCTCTTCACAATCTTCTTCTACGAGGTTAGTGACCAATTTTGGTGCTAACACTTTGGTGCTTTCACTGAGAATCGAATTCTCAGACCTCAAGGATCTGCTTTGAAGCTACTGGATTGAACAAATCCCCCAAAGAAGATCCGACTTACTGATAGGACATCCGTTGATTCTACTCAGAGTTCATACCAATAACTCTACAATGGCGAGACCACGTACCAGGTCATCTTCTCTTAATGCGGATGCCCGAGAGACTGCTAGCGTGCAACAAGCAGGACCTAGCAATCAACCAGCGATCCCGAGTGCAGGGATTGCCGCTCAAGAACAGACTTCAGTTGTCACCAGAGTAGAGTTCAATGACTTGATGAGAGAACTTAGGGAAAGTAGGAGACAACTGGGAGAACAGATGCAAGCTAATGCCAACCTGATGGCACAACTCACTCAACAGCAGCAACAGAATGCTGGGGGCAATCCAGCTGCTTATTCCTCATCTGACAGCTCTACTTCTTCTGATGAACCACCCAGGCGTAGACGCCGTAAGACTGAAGCTGCAAGGGCGGATGCTGCTGTTCGAACAGCTGGAGACCGCGACCAAGCCAGAACTGGAAGCTTCCGAACTGGAGTACAGATGGAGGATGGAGCTCCAGATCATCAAAATGCTAACAATGTTGAACCTCACGACGCACGATTGGCAGATCGCCAGGAAAGGAGGCATCAGCGTGGACAGGCGCGTAGAACTGACTCCAACCTCCCAGCTTCCATACAGACACCCGATCTGACAGCCATGATCAGGCAACTGATGAAAGAAAATCAGGGCTTATCAAATGACAACTGGGGAGTGTCAAGAAGTCATACTCCGTTCACGGATGTTGTGCTGCAAGCGGCGTACCCCAAGAAGTTTAGCATGCCAACCATTCCTGCATACGAAGGAAAGACTGACCCCAGACAACATGTAATGAGGTATGAATGGATGATGGATTCAGCCAGAGCAAATGATCCCACCAAGTGTAGGTGCTTTCCGATTACTCTATCTGGGATCGCTACTATGTGGTTCACCCGACTTCCTCCGCGATCCGTGTCAAGTTTCGAGGAGTTGGCAAAGAAGTTTATTGAGCAATTCAGGATACACACTACACGCCCGAAGGACGTGATGTCTCTGTCAAGTGTAATCCAAAATCCCGGAGAGTCGCTGAAGTAGGGCTGTTATGGTAACGGTAAATTTACCATTACCATACCATTACCAGCCAATCGGTTACCATTTTCGAGTGAAATTGGTATACCAGTTTAATCGGTATGGTAACGGTAAATTTACCATTTTCTACGGTAAATCATCGGTAATATTTCTTCAATACCAGCGGTAACGGTAATTTTACCAGTCAATTTATAATACATATATATTCATGTAACATGCTTTACTATAAGCATTTAGAACCAAAAAAATGATTAGATTTAGTTTATTAACCAGGTGAAATAATGTTAAATACACTTCACTTCTTTCTCATTTACGTCTTTTATTAAGTAACACTATAAATTATATAATGAAGCACCGTTATGGTGTGAATACGTGTTATGTTACGAACTTTTTTTAGACAAACGGTAATTTACCATTACCAGTGTAACGGTTACCAGATTATCGGTATACCAGTCTTCGGTATACCAGCCTATCGGTAACGGTAACGGTAAGCAATTTTCGCTTACCATTAAAAATGGTACGGTAACGGTATTTGTGAAATGGTAATGGTAACCATTACCATAACAGCCTTATGCTGAAGGAGTACTTACAAAGATTCCACGTTGCGGCAACTGAAGTCAGTAATCCCAACGACCATGCAATCCTAATGGCTGTAATGAGAGGTGTAGATCCGGATTCTGAATTTGGAGACTGGCTGGCAGGAAAACCTCCGGCTACGCTAGAGCGTTTCTACTCCAAGGCACACCAGTTCATAAGAAGAGAGGAAGCTAGGTGGTTACGACGAGATAAGGCACCGGGACCTGCCCAAGAGTCAATCAAGAGCAACATTGCTGTGAAGCAATCTGGAGACAATTCGGGAAAGGTCCAAGTCAATGTCCAGAGTAAGCCTGTGCAGCCCAAAGAGTCCGGAGGAAGAAGTCAAGGAAAGAGGAAAGAAGCGGGAAAGTGGAAGTCGAGAATTCCAAGCTACAGCGAGTACACTCCGCTAAACGCCCCACTTGAGAACATTTACCTATCCACCTGCAATACTTTTCAGTACAGAAAACCACATCCAAAAGAATCAACTGAAGAACAGAAGCGGACTGGGAAATATTGCCGCTTCCATGAAACTTATGGACACAACACGGAAGAATGCAGACACCTGCATGATGCTATCGAGAAATTGATCAGACAAAAGAAGTTGCAAGAATTTGTAAAGGATCCACAGGAAGGAGGACAGGGAACGTCCAACCCAGGTCGTGCACCAGCTTCATGTCATCCTGAGGAGCCTGCTCGGACTGTTGGAAGACTGGTCATAAATACAATTATCGGCGGACCTCATCCCGCAGATAAGAACTGGCAAGAGATGGAACGATATGCAAGCTCCTTGAAGCATGCAGATTTTGAGTGCTGTTCGAACGTAGAGGACGGGGCCCCTGCTAAGCAGCAGCGCGTGATGATAGACGATATTGTGTTCAGGAACAGAGACGCTGATCAGGTAGAGGCTCCGACCATCGATCCCATGGTCATATCTGTAACGATCGGACCAGCATATGTAAAAAGAATTTTGATTGATTGTGGAAGTTCAGTCAACATCATCTTCAAGAAGGCCTATGATCAGATGAAGCTAGAGACAAAAGACTTGAAACCATCCAAAGCTCGTATCCACGGCTTTAACGGCGCTGCGACTGATGCAGTAGGATATGTCGAGTTACCAGTTGAACTGGGACAAGGCGAGCGTCGGAGGGTACGAATTCTACCCTTTGTAGTTTTGGATGTGGACTCTCCGTATAATGTTTTCTTGGGTCGGCCGGCCCTGGCTGAATTTAGGGCGGCACTAGCCCCGTGGTGTTTGACTTTGAAGTTTCCGACTGACAAAGGAGTAGGCATTGTTCACGGTGACCAAGCGGCTGGTCGTTCTTGTTATGTGGCCGAGCTCCGAGAGGCCCACCGGAGGGAGAAAGGAAAGGTTGCGGACAATCCCGTCCGCATCCTCAATACGAATAATTGACAAGTAGTGCTCGAGCCCTGGCTCGGGCATAGTTCTCAGATCTACGGAGATATAGATCCGAGAGACGACGATGAGAAACCCAGGGAAGAGAAGGCGGCACCGGCTGAATTAACAATTGACATTTCAGTTAGCCGTGATGACCCTTCGCGAATACTGAAGATCGGATCACAGTTAGGCCCCGCAATGACTGAAGACCTTAGCGACTTCCTCCGGGCAAACCTTGATGTTTTTGCCTGGACGCATTCTGATATGTGTGGGATTTCTCCCGCCATCACGAGTCATATGTTGAACATAGACCCGAAATACGTCCCAGTCAAGCAAAAAAGGAGAGGAATGGATCCGGAGAGATCCGCCGCTCTTGGAGAGGAGGTGGACAAACTCAAAGCAAATGGGTTCGTCCGCGACGCCCTCTATCCGGAGTGGGTCTCCAACCCCGTGCTAAAAAAGAAGGCGAATGGGAAATGGAGGACTTGCATAGATTATTCCGACTTGAACAAAGCATGCCCTAAGGACAGTTTCCCGTTGCCTAGGATCGATCAGTTGGCCGATTCCACAGCAGGACACGAATTATTGTCATTCATGGATGCGTACTCAGGATACAACCAAATCCCAATGCATATTCCGGACCAAGAACACACCAGCTTCGTTACAAATGTCGGGCTGTATTGCTATGTAGTGATGCCCTTTGGATTGAAGAATGCTGGAGCAACTTACCAACGTCTGGTGAATCGAATGTTCAAGGACCAGCTGGGCAAAACCATGGAAGTCTATGTGGATGACATGCTCGTGAAGTCACGACGGTCAAACGACCACATTCAAGACTTAGCTGAAATGTTTAACATACTCAGGTTTTATGGAATGAAGATCAACCCGCTGAAGTGTTCTTTCGGCGTTGCATCAGGAAAGTTTTTAGGATTCATCGTCAACGCTAGGGGAATCGAAGCTAACCCAGAAAAGATCCAAGCCATTCGAGATGTACAAGCGCCCAGGACTATAAAGCAGGTACAGAGCTTGAACGGAAAAGTAGCTGCGCTGAGTCGATTTATATCCAAGGCAACTGACAAGTGCATCCCGTTCTTTGACATAATAAAGAAAGGAAAGAGTAATTTTGAATGGACGTCTAGCTGCGAGGAAGCATTCCAGAATCTGGTAAGGCATCTGGAGAGCCCACCAATGCTATCTAAACCAGTTGACCATGAGATGTTGTACGTTTACTTGGCTATATCCCCTCATGCGATAAGCGCAGCTTTGGTTCGTGAGGAGGATCGAGTCCAGAAGCCGGTATATTATGTTCGCAAGCGTTTAACGGGGGCAGAGAAGAATTACCCTAAAATCGAGAAATTGGCTTATTGCTTGGTGATTGCATCACGCAAGCTGCGCCCATACTTTCAAGCGCATTCAATCGGTGTTTATACCGATCAACCCCTGAGGCAGGTACTTCAACGACCGGAAACTTCTGGAAGATTGCTAAAATGGAACATCGAGTTGAGCCAATTCGATATCGCGTACTTACCACGGAGAGCCATCCGAGGGAAAGCGTTAGCAGACTTCATCGCTGAATTTACCATACCCATCAAACCGGACGATCACGACATCATTCCCCCCATTCGATGGGAATTATACACTGACGGTGCATCAAACGACCGTTGCTCCGGCGCGGGCGTAGTTCTTATAACTCTGGAAAACCGATCAATCTGTTATGCCCTGAAGCTCGATTTCCCGGCTACGAACAACGAAGCTGAATATGAAGCACTGATCGCTGGCTTGAAGCTCATCAAAGAACTCGGGATCGAATCAGTCGAAATCTTTTGTGACTCGCAGTTGGTGGTTTACCAAGTACGAGGAGACTACCAAGCAAAAGGACGAAAGCTTGCTCCGTACCTTGTTCAGGTCCAAGAACTACTATCAAATCTTGAGCGTTATGACATTTCACATATCCCGCGAGAACAGAACAAAGAAGCCGACTTGCTGGCTAAGTTCGCAAGTACCGACGATGCTCAACAAATGGGATTGTATCTCGTTGAAGTCTTGCATGCCCCGAGCATAGACGAGATGAAAATCGATCGCGTGTTGGAAACAGAAATCGAGAAGGACTCGTGGATAACCCCATTCAAACTGTACCTGACAACCGGGGCTTTACCAGAAAGAAGAAGCGAAAGACGACAGGTCCTTCGGAAGGCTGCGCGGTACGTAATGCAGGGTGGATCCATGTACCGAAAAGGATTCTCAGTCTCATTATTACGGTGCATCGCTCATGATGAAACAAAGTGAGTCTTGAGGGAAGTTCACGAAGGGGAATGTGGCGACCATACTGGGGGGCAAACGCTAGCAAAGAAGATCCTCCGCTATGGATATTACTGGCCCACCGTAAACCGGGATGCCGCGGACTACGCAAGAAAATGCGACAAGTGTCAAAGATATGCAAAAATCCCGAGGGCTCCATCAACGGAACTCACGCAAATGATCAGTCCTTGGCCGTTTGCGATCTGGTGAATCGACATAATCGGCTCTTTGCCTCTATCCAAAGGTGGTGCGAAATACGCAATAGTTGCAGTCGACTATTTCACGAAATGGGCTGAGGCAGAACCTTTGGCCACTATCACCTCTAAGAAAGTCATTAACTTCGTTGTACGAAACATTATATGCCGCTTTGGCCTTCCACGCACCATCATTACAGACAACGGAACGCAATTCAAAAGTAGAAAGTTCAAAGAGTTCTGTTTAAAGTACGACATCGAGAAAAAGTTCGCCGCCGTTGCACACCCAAAAGCTAACGGACAAGTCGAGGCCGTTAACAAAATAATCAAGTCCATACTAAAGAAGCGTCTGGAGAAGGTTGGAGGCAAGTGGGTAGATGAACTCCCGACAGCATTATGGGCGTATAGAACTACACACAAGTCCGCGACCGGCCACACTCCGTTCGCCTTGGCATACGGCTCTGAAGCCGTTATACCCGTGGAACTTGAAGTTCCATCGCACCGAATGACATACTATGATCCCAAGACGAACCAAAACCTCTTGCTGGAATCACTAGACTGCATTGATGAAAAGCGTGAAGAAGCTGAGTTAAGGGCGGCAGCGCACAGACAACGAGTCAAGCGTTACTACGACGGCAGAGTCCGCCCAAGAATCTTTAATGTGGGTGATCTCGTTCTGAAACGAGTCTTCCCAGTACCATCACGCATGAATCCCAGCTGGGAAGGTCCATACGCCATTGAACGGAAGCTTGGAGAAGGAACATTCAAGCTAGCGACCATTGATGGCGCGACACTCCCCCGAGCATGGAACAGTGAACATCCGCGGCACTATTACATTTAGCATGTTTTCCTTTTTTGTTGTAGGCACTGTTATTTCCTGCATGTTTCCATTCAATAATGACTTAGTTTCCTTTTGAAAGTTGTAATCAAGCAATTTAGTTGATCTTCGTTAATAAAGGCTTGAAGCCATATTTTCTATGAAGTTTCTATATCTCTTAATTGGATGATAAATTACATTATCCTGCGCGACATACAGACTCGTACGAACGATTCCAAATCTCCGAATCCCCAGAGTGCGGAGCGGAGTACTCTCTGTCCCCAGAGCGCGGACTAGAGTATAAACGATTCCAAATCTCCGAATCCCCAGAGCGCGGATCGGAGTACTCTAAGTCCCCAGAGCGCGGACTAGAGTATAAACGATTCCAAATCTCCGAATCCCCAGAGCGCGGATCGGAGTACTCTAAGTCCCCAGAGCGCGGACTGGAGTATAAACGATTCCAAATCTCCGAATCCCCAGAGCGCGGATCGGAGTACTCTAAGTCCCCAGAGCGCGGACTGGAGTATAAACGATTCCAAATCTCCGAATCCCCAGAGCGCGGATCGGAGTACTCTAAGTCCCCAGAGCGCGGACTAGAGTATAAACGATTCCAAATCTCCGAATCCCCAGAGCGCGGATCGGAGTACTCTAAGTCCCCAGAGCGCGGACTAGAGTATAAACGATTCCAAATCTCCGAATCCCCAGAGCGCGGATCGGAGTACTCTAAGTCCCCAGAGCGCGGACTAGAGTATAAACGATTCCAAATCTCCGAATCCCCAGAGCGCGGATCGGAGTACTCTAAGTCCCCAGAGCGCGGACTAGAGTATAAACGATTCCAAATCTCCGAATCCCCAGAGCGCGGATCGGAGTACCCTAAGTCCCCAGGGCGCGGACTAGAGTATAAACGATTCCAAATCTCCGAATCCCCAGAGCGCGGATCGGAGTACTCTAAGTCCCCAGAGCGCGGACTAGAGTATAAACGATTCCAAATCTCCGAATCCCCAGAGCGCGGACCGGAGTACTCTAAGTCCCCAGAGCGCGGACTAGAGCATAAACTATTTTAAGCCTCCAAGTCCCCGGAACACAGAGTCAGCAAGAAGTCCAAGTACTCGAAAGATGTGGAACGAGAGGTACGCCATGTCCAAAAATGTTTGAACAGCATAAGAATGGACCGGGAGATAATGCAACTCATAAGAACTTGAGTTATGGCTACAATTAGTCAGCAAACCAAATAAAGACAAGAGAATCATTCAAACAAAAAAGAAACTAAAACTTTATTCAATAAGTCCAAAATGGGGATACATGATCACTCCTACAAAATTCAGACCTCTCTATACAAACTACAAATCATGGGAGATAAAAACAATTACAAAACTTAATCAGGAAACTTGTTGAACAAGTGCATCGATTATTTCTTCGACTTCTTCTTCTTGTCTGCCTTTGGTGTTTCCGACGACTCCTCTCCCTCACGTTTTTTCTTGGACTTTTTGCTTGCTAGAGAGACGGAGTCAGGAGTAGGAGACGGAATATCTAGCGGTTTGGACCTGCCCGGGAGAATGATTTTCAAAGGTCTGTTCCGCGGGTCAGTGAGTTCCAGTACTTCAGATTCAACTTTGACTTTGACCTTTCTCTTCTCCTCGTCGGCGAGACAGTCCTTCATGCTCATCTCTGAAGTATGTTCAGAGGCGCCAGTGATTTTAACTTCATCGCTTCCTTCGGCAGGAGACGAAGTATCAAGTTTGTCATCATCAAGCGCCCCGATCACTTGAGCGTCTGGACCGGGAGTTACCCCTGCGTGAGCAACGTCGCTCGTTTTCCCTGCTTCCTCCTTGGCGTCATCGCTCCTCGGAGTTAGCTCGGCGTTAGAACAACCTGCATGAAAATATAAGAAGTGGGCATTAGAACGAATGACCATTGCTGAAAAATGACGGGATCTCTTCGACTTCTAGAGAAAGAAGAATTTCCTACCAGGATCCGGTTGGCTATCGGTGGTGCGCGGGGTTTCACCCTCCAGGATATGTGACAGTGCATGAACGCCGAGCCCGGGATCTTCGGGATCATAACTGGCATGCTGCTCGAATGGATCAAGCGTCGACCGACCGGCCGATTGAGCAGCATAAGGAGCGGCGATATGAGGAGTAGTAGCATCGGCCTCTGACGGGCCAGCCTCGTCGTTCTTCTCTTTCGAAGGGGAAGAGCCTTTGCCATAAAGAGCCAATGCTGAGGATAAATCCGATGGCTCATCCCCCCTCAGGAACTCCTTCACCAATGCATCCTCGTCGATCTCTTCGGAGCCTGACTCGACTTTCTTGATCTTTATCAGAGTTTCCCATGCCTCAGCCAGGGATTCGTGGTAGCCGTCGCCCAAGAATGTTAGGTCGCGGTGCATAAGGACGCGAGCTCCGTACTCGGCGATCAGCGGGTCAAACATACTCTTGACCTCTTTCCTGCCGGCCTCTGCGGCCGCCTCAAGGCGAGAATCAAGCTCCTCCACAGCCATTCTTTTGCCCTCCTCACGGGCATCATCCTTCATTTTCTCGACCCCGGCAAGTTCGTTGTCGAGCTTTGTCTTCAGGAGTCGGGTAGCAACAATCTCATCACAATATCGCTGCGATTCTTCCTGAGCAGCTATTTTGTCTTCTTTCTCCTTGGAGAGTTGTTCTTTCAGCTCTTTGACTTGAGTAGCGAGCGCGTCCCTTTCTTTTTGGACAGAGTCTTTTTCTAGGGCAAGGGCGCAGCTGCGCTGAACTGCTTCGTCAAGCTCCTTTTTGTGATCCACCTCTAAGCGAGCAACTGCCTCAGCAGTATCTTTCGCACCTTGTTCAGCGGCTTCTAGCTTTGACTTATACGAAGCAAGCTCTTCGTCTTGGAGTTTGATGATTTTCTTATCGCTGTCAGCCTCCAGATTCAGACGGTCAATCTCGTGTTGACGCTCGACAGATACTTCCGAGATCTTCTCCACCAAGTGCACGAATGCGTCATGTTGAACATAGACGTCATTGTTGCAGGCAATGGCACTTTGCTTCACGTGCCCAGGAATGTGATGGATGGCTGGGAGGAATTTCCAGCCGTCAAAACAGATTTTCGGAAACTTGGCCTTAAGGTCGACCATCTTTTCCACAACAGTTGGGTCCACGGCAGGAGTAGGAGGAGGAGGCTTAGAGAATTCCGTTCTTTTACGCTGCTCTCGAACTTGCCTCGTACTCGATGAACTGGAATGTTGTTCTCGAGCAGCGTCAGACTGATAACCCTTCTGCAAAGACTTCTCTTTATCCGGCTCAGTTGGAGGAGGAAGATCGCGGGACTGGGAAGATTGAGAGTGTGCTTTCTTGCGGTGAGACGACTCGCGCGGACGATTGTCCCTATCTTCGTAATCACCTCGGTCCCGGCGTCTGCCTGAACTGGAATCCCGTCCGGAGTGATGGAATATAGAAGACCCCTGAAGGCGATCAAGTCCGTGTGAGCGGCCCATATCACCTGCAAAGAAGGGAGATAACAACGAGTTAAGGAGAATTCACGAATTAAAAAGACTTGAAGTATATTATGGAATGCGCATGTGCGTGTGTGTCCTAAGTTTTCCCCTCGACGGACCCGTTCATTTATCTTTGCTAATCGGAGTATTGTCTCTTTGAGCCGGGAGTTGAACTCCTACATTGCCTCTAGCGGGCGAAGAGAATTTGAGAGCTTCAGGATCATCGAACCCGTAATTAAGTATGTCTTCGGGAATAGAAAGGTTCGATAGACCTCTCAAGGAACTTTCCAGATGCTGCGAAGAAGCCTCTTTCTCAGGAGGGGTAGGCGTAACTTTTGAGGTGCCACCAACTTTCTCCTTTTGAACCGTGTATTTCAACTTCTTCTTTCCCTTCGAAGGGGAGGATGATGTCTCAATATCCTGAACTTCGATTGCCGGATTCCAAGCGGGACCCACGTTCTCGCCCTGAGTTTCGGGGGCATCATCCTCTTTGCGCTCGCCTTCTTCATGCGTGTCGGGTGCGCGACGCGACGACGGTCCGGCAAGTTTTTTCCCTTTACCAGATGAAGGTTTGGGAATTGTAACACCTTCTGGAAGGCTGATCCGACGACCAGGGGCTAGCAAGCCGAACCCCGACAGCGATTCATTTGAAATGATAGCTCGGATATCTCGATCCTCGGCCGGAAGAGCTCTAATCACATCGACAGCATCAGAATATCCTCGGCCTTCCGGGCGTGGGCTGATACCTGAAAAGATGAAACGGAAAGTTAGGAAAGACATGCTCGGGTTAAATACGAATAGTAACTCGGCAGAGAGACTTACTGCCTTCAACCCATCTCCTAGCGAAACCGGAAGGGCAGCGCACATAGAACCATTCCTGTTTGTACAGGGCGAATTTGCTACAGGCCCCTGTCAAGATCTGGCACTTGTGGTATGGCTCGAGGAACATGAAGGAAGGGCTATCTTTCCGTCTCTTGAACATATAAATGTATCGGATATCACCGGGGGTTGGAGGTCTGGAGAAGACGGCCATGAAAAGTAAATAAGTCCCATATAGAAACGCATGGCCATTCGGGTGCAGCTGCGACAGAGCTATGTCTATATACTGCAGCACATCCCGGAGAAATAAATTGAACGGAGGCACGCTGCCCATCCAACACATGAACTTGTTGCAGGCTGTGTACCCGACTGGGGGCAAATGAGGGCGGTCGTGTCTCGAAGGAACTAACATGTCAGCAAAGGGAATCCCGTGAATGGAACATATCCGTCGCAGAGCGGCCTCGTTGATCTTCGAGGCTTGAGAATCGATCGGATTGTCCAGTAAGATGGTTGACTCCAGAGCATCGGGCGCCAAGTTATGAGCGGGAGAGATTAACGGGTTGGAAGCATCTGCGGCTCCTTGCCTTGCTGATGGCCCAGGCCTGTCAGATATGGTGGCAGAACTAGATTTTCTCGACATCCCGAATAAATAATGAACCTGGCTAAATGCTTGAGAGAGCTATACTTAAAAAACGTTGAACGTTAGAATTAGCAACACGATTTTTCCCCCCATGTGGTGTGTGAACTAGTGCAAGCAATTGTGTGCAGGCAATAAGAATCTAAAGGTTCTAAAGATGTAATATTTAGCTTCGAATCATCGCCTTCGAAGACCGTCATCGTTGACCGTCTCAGAAAGCTCGCCTTGAGGAGATTACAGTCCCAGATTCAGAAGACATATGATTTCTAAAGTAACCGGCTTAAGTGTAGTTAGACACTTATTCTGTTCGGCATTTTTAATGTTGTTCGGCATTTGTATTGACCGGCTAAAGACATTATCCGGTCCAAGAATTGTCCGGCAATTGCTTTGTTTGACTAAGGTAATGGTTCGACCTAAGGGTTGTTCGGCCGAAGTCAGTGTTCGGCATGTCAATTATATTGTTCGGCTAAAATCATCGTTCGGCATGTCAGTTATACTGTTCGGCTAAAATCATCGTTCGGCATGTCAGTTATACTGTTCGGCTAAAGTCATCGTTCGGCATGTCAGTTATACTGTTCGGCTAAAGTCATCGTTCGGCATGTCAGTTATACTGTTCGGCTAAAGTCATTGTTCGGCATGTCAGTTGTATTGTTCGGCTAAAGTCAATGTTCGGCGTATCAATCGTATTGGTCGGCTAATGTCATCGTTCGGCTAAAAGTGGTGCTCCGCCACGATTTCAACTCCACCCTACACCTTCTCCACCCACGCCGAACGACAGAGACGGATCGCCCGGCAAAGACTACGCCGTTCAACACCCCATCTACCCTTCTATCGTTCGGCACAGAGGAGCTATCCCCAATTAGACAACTCAAAACGAGCAAACCACTCCTACTAGCCACGCGTTTACAACTAAAGTCCATAAGATGAACCTAAAATGGAAGTAGTGCAATTGTTAGAGGAAGGATACCTAATTCGACGATCGAAGTTGAGAATGGATTATATAGGCTTTATATCTGGTAGGATGGGAAGAGTTGAAAGTCTCTAAGGAATGGCTGAAAAGAAGGCGTAAAGGGAAAAGAGACGGTGAGGACCTGGTTATATAGAGGGAGGTAGAAGTTGAAGAGGCTATACCCGGTAGAACCGGTCAACACCGAAGGGTTCGGCATCGTAGCAGTGTGATGATTCGGCACACGAGGTACGTTCGGCTTCGAGCGTATCGTTCGGCATCAAAATCTCGGTCGTCTTGTACCTCCTTCGCTAGCATTCTCGAGAAGGTACCTCCGAGGTAGATTGTACCAGATTCAAAGCGCATCACGTTCGGCCACGCAATACACTTTGGGGGGCAAGTGTTTCCTGGGGATTTGACCAGGCAACTAGTACTCGGCAATAAGTGCTCGGCATCAGAGAGCGACCGGCATCAAGGAGTGTTCGGCGAAGCACTGGCCATCCAGGAGTGTTCGGCGAAGCAACTGACATCCATGAGTACTCGGCATAGTACTCGGCATCCATTAGTGTCCGGCATCGAGACTGTTCGGCGTACCAAAGTACTCGGCGTCAAGGCTGCTCGGCATACAGGAGTACTCGGCATCCCATGGTGTTCGGCGAGGCACTTGACAGCCAGGAGTGTTCGGCGAGGCACCCAACATCCAACGAGTGCTCGGCGACAAGTGTGCTCGGCATCAAGACTGCTCGGCATACGAGACTGTTCAGCATGCAGGAGTACTCGGCGTAGTACCCGGTGGGATTAGGAGTACTCGGCGTAAGGGCACTCGGCGTCAAGAAGAGCGTTCGGCTTCAACTGACTAACACCCTACACTTCCCAAACATCAACCACCTCGTTCGGCATAGAAGGGATGGTTCGGCGCGGAGCGTTCGGCCTCAACAGACAACCATCCTACACTTCCCATGACACCAACATACCGTTCGGCATAGAAGGGATGGTTCGGCGCAGAGCGTTCGGCGAACCTTGCTCGGCATACGGCGACCACTGTACTCGGGCTGGAGCGTTCGGCAATCAGCCCACTTGGGAAGTCCAGCCCATCTTTGCCTATAAATAGAGGGGTAGGGTCACAGTGAAATGGATCCTTTTTTGGAGAGAAAACACCGGGGAGACTCTGCCATTTTCAAGACTCATCTTCTCGACTTAACAACTTCATTCAAACATTTGATTCATGAATTGTATTTGTAATCAACTATAAAGAAGATCAATAAAGTTTAACCTCAAAGTGGACGTAGGCAATTACGCTGAACCACTATAAATTTGGTGTTCTTACTTTCTGTATTTAGATTAGCACTGTCTTCTCTGTTTAATTTGATTTCATCACTTATATCTCTTCACAATCTTCTTCTACGAGGTTAGTGACCAATTTTGGTGCTAACAGATATTATTATAGTATCAGAAGATTTCATATAAATGATTTGGTTTTTGTAAGGTAAAAACTCGTTTGCGTTTATATACGGTTTGGTCTTACGAGATACCTTTATTTTGAAAGGTTTTATAACATTAAAATCCATTTGAGGTATGTTCTCATGTTGGTTTACCAAACTGATCTGGGCATTATTTTTCTTATAATACCCGGGTCAAACCGAGCATATTTTCAGATTTAGTTACGGATGCTTTGAAGCTTCAAGAGGCGAGCTGGACGCCTCCAAGACGTACTCATGTATATTTTATTTTCCACTGCATTTATGGGCTGTATTTATCAGCAATTGAGATGACGGCTTGTTATAACTGTCCAGGCCGATGATAGATTAGTGTATTTTGATTTGATGTATGTATATTACATTTTTCTTCTGTAAAGATCTATTGTGTTTTATATATTACTCATCACGATGTGAGATTCTATTATGTCTTTTTTCTTTTTCCTCCAATAATATGTCATTCCGGCACTTGGATGCTCGACACGTGAATACCATTGATGTATTAGTGTCGACTTTTGAGGGTCGAAAAGGCAGGTTGTTACAAGTGGTATTAGAGCTTAGGTTGAGCGAACACCTAGGCTTTGGTGGAGTAGGCTCATTAGAGATAGGGTAAGTGACACCCTAGAATGAGTTTGAGTGTATATATATATATGAGCATATATTTGTTAGTATTATAAAATGTTTTATATTGTGTTGATTTATCAGTTGAGTGGATTATGAATTCTGATCGATACAGAAGGAATAATTGTATCGATGGGGGTTTCTAAACACTTAAACAAGGAAAACCAACACGGTATTATTTTGAAAAATGGGTAAATGAAATAATTTTATCTAGATTATATTTTATATATAAAAGTATGATTTTCAAAATATCGATTTAGAAAATTGTAATGTGTTGGTTTGTTAAGAAATGATAATATTCAGTTATTATCATTCAATGTTTGGTTTGTCATGCTCGTCCAGTTTATGGGAATTGTCTATTGTTTTTTGATTTAGTATTTGTGCTCAGCCAATTTATGAGCATCTATTATTTGGTTACGGCAAATAAAACACCTTGTGAATTCAGTTTTATAATTTTTCAATAAGGTGTTCGGTGATAATGTTGGCTTAAAATTTACTTTTAATAAAAGTTGATTATTATAAAATAAACAAGATAAACATTTGTGAAATGTTTTTGTATAAAAAATGTAATTTTATAAGTATAATTTATAAGTATGGTTTATAAAAAAAGATTTAAAACTGAGAATTTGATAACTTAAATCCCAGTGTTTTCCAAAGTTTTGGAGGAAATATAACAATATTATTTAAAGGTATCTATGAATAGAAATATTTTAAAATGATATTTGAGGAGATTGAAAGCGTTGAACTCCCTTCTGTCATTGAAAAATAATTCTAATGATGGCTGCAGCATCATCGGCGTTCATTTTTGAGTTTCTAAGTGAGTGATTGCATTATAGTACTTTGTTATAGGGTCAATTAGCAAATTAGATTTTGATTTAAATTCCAAAGGTATGATTTGATATACAAAAGGAGATATGTATATTATTGCTATTTCAAAATGATTTGAAATAAAACCCCGGTGTTTAGTTCTAAAATATTCAGTTAAGTGATATTATAGACTCTTGTATCCTATCCATTAGGATAGTTTGGTTTGTATATCTCATTATAATATATTGTTTGGTAATTTTCATTTATTGAATTGAAATGGAACTTTCGATGATGTTGGCTAGTCGAAACCTTCCGTATGGATATAAAAATTGAAGCCAAACGTAAGTATAAAAGGTTGAGATTTTATAGCACTTAAAATGAGGGATGATAAGAATCTAAACAAGTTTATATTTGTTGAAAAATCTGGTTAAGTGAAACAAATCTGAAGTTTGTATATATACTTTTAGGATGTAGAAGAGTCATACAAATATGAACTTAAGTTATAAAGTGATTAATAAACATAAGTTGTGTTTTAGAAAATGTCTCTAAACTTAAGTAATGGTTGTGTGAATGGTTCAGAAATGATTTTTGTATCGAATGAAATACTACTAGGGTAACTAATTGTGATTTAAAATGAATGTGAATAAATAGTAATTGGTCTAATTAAGAAACCAATGGAGTGAATACGTAAGTTGTACGTAGATCACTTTATTCGCATAGCTAATTTTGATTCAGATTCAAGTACACGATTTCAAGGTGATTTACACCGATCCGAACAATGATTTTCCATTCAATTCATGATGGCGAACACTTGATATGGATTTTTGATTTGACTCTAAAGTTTTCTATCATAGTATATAGCTATGCAAGAAGAACGGAGGTTTCTAATAAGGGAACCTGATCGGAGTCTACACTAGGGAAGTCGAGTGAGCGATACTAGTTCAGAAATGAATTTGTGTGATCGAGCGAGTGATCGGATCTGATATTGCGTACTGATGGTTTATGTACATCGTATGGGTTTTAATATAATGATCTACTTTTGATATTAGAAACGTAATTTTTATGGATTGATAGCATGTGTAAGTGAGATCTAGGTACATGGAAGCAATGGCTAGCCTGTTGCTTTAGGTTTCATGAGTAAAATTTGATTGCTCGACTAATAGGTACATGTTTATATTGTTGTTGATGATTTTATGCCCTAGATATGAGAGGCCACTCTTGGGTTTTTGTTAACAAGAAATCTTGTCAACGCCCCCAAAGTAAGGTTAGAGGAGTGAATGACCCCCCCCAGAAACCCCTTTCGAACTGGTTGGAGTAATCTAAGGTTGTAACCTAATGGGAACCAAAAGGGTTTTAACTAAGTAGAAAGGGTCCTACTCCTTCGAAAGGAACCCCTTCGAAAGGCATTAATGTGTGTGTTCCATAAACAAAATCATATGTAAGCAAAGAATAAAAATTCATGCACTCAAGAATGACATGTGTTCACTTTATTGGTAATTTTTATGATTACAGGGGCTTAGGTATTTGTGAAGTAAAATCTCTAATTAGACTTAGAAATTAGGGTTTACAAGCTCAAGAAAAGTACAAGCATGGAAGCAATGAATTCGGATCCCCAAAATGGGCATCCCTAGGGTCTTATTTATAGGCGTAGGTTGGACCCCATTCGAATTAGTCCTTTTAACTTAGTCGAAAGGATGCCTTCATGACCTTCCATCGCTGTTGAATCCAGAACACCTCTCTAATGTTTCTTTCAAATAAGATTGGATGCGTTCAACTCCATCGAAGGTATAGAAACGACTCTTATGCTATTGTAGATGTGGTGGATAAACATGAAAGGATGTCCTAACGTGTGCGGAAGGTACATAACCAATACTTGCAAAAGGTGATGATGATCGAATGCTTTCATTCTGATGGTTGCGGAAGCATTCATTGAGGATGGTATGGTAAGTGGTGTTAACTCCTACGGAAGGGTTAACTGCTTTGGAAGTACTTACTTGGTTGATTATGGAAGGCATTCTTGTTGACTCCTTCGGAAGCACCAGATTCCTTCAATACTTGCAGAATGTAGCTTTCGCTGAAGTAGTTGTCTCTTGTGAAATCCTTTTAATGTACGCAGAACCAACTATTGCGGAACGGTTCAACTAAAGTGGAGGGATAATTTTGACGCCTTTCGACCCCTTTGGCAGCCCATAGTTCATTTAATACTTGCGAAAGCATCCCTTCGACTCTTTCGAAAGGCCATGCTATCTCTACTGTTCTTCATGAAGCTCACATTTGTAATCTTTTGGGCTTCGTCAGGGTTGAAGTGATTTTTGATGATAACATTTGCCCCCTAGCAAAGGGATGCTCTTGACTTTCCAAGTCAACCATTTCATCACTCACCATTATTTTGGCACAAAGCTTTTCCGCCTTTTGATATTCCTAAGTGAATCTTGTCTGTTTATTTGGACCTAATCGAATGGTTGTCCTTTCATCGTCTTGCTTATAAATTACGTTTCCACTTCTTCCTCTTTATTTACATGCAATCAAAATTCTAGAGCAAGAATCAAAATTTTCATTCTTCCATTAAATTCTTAATTTTAGGAGACAAAAATTCAAATCTAAGGTGAGTATCCATTGCTCCATATTAGACATTAGTTTTTCAAGTTCAATTTCGACTTCAAAATTCTAGGGTTTAAGTCTGTGTTACTGTTTTGAACTTTGAAAATGATTCAAGTTTGTCAACCATGTAAGATGATTCTAAACTCGAATTTCATTCTAAATTAAACCATGGCATCAATTCGGGTTCGAACATGAATTTGCCTAATTTGGGATTATTTGCCGTTGTTGGATGGGGATTCAAACTCGTAACCCATTATGTCCAATTCTAGTTTTATCTTGAAGGATACTAACACTACAAGAAAACCTACCTTCAGATGCATTTATTGGTAGCGTTTGCCTTGGTAATGCAACTAATATTATTTTTTCATTTTTTTGTTTTATTTTGCTTTATTTTGGAGGCCGCCGGATTTTGCCGCCTTGCCCACCAAATAGGAAAACTCGTCACGTTTTTCCCTGTACTTTCCCTCCACTGTTTATCGTTCTCCCTCCTTCAACAAAATTTCCACTCCGCTGTTATCCTCTCCCTTCATCTTCCAGCACGCGCAATTAGTTCATCTACCTACCCTCATCGCCACCTCCTTGATTTGCTCCCCTCCACTTCGTCAATAGGGATCCCCTCCACTTCATCGATCTACTCCCTCCTCTTTCTTCACAAGTGATCGATTCCTCTTCATTTTGCCACCTGCGACCTTGCTATTTATTCCCTCTGAATCGCCAGATCTAGGTAATCCCGATGCTCATTTACAATTTTTTTTTAAATTTTGTTTCAGTTCGATGTTTGAAATGAAAACGCGATATTCTGTATCGATATTGGTATCTTGAATTGAAAACGCGATATTTTTTTATTTTGTTTCAGTATCGATAATAGTTTAATTTACAATAATGGTTCAGTCATAATAGTTTAATTGTAAAATTTTTGATTTTTTGTTGGATTTGTGAAATAATTGAAAAACTTGTATTGACTTGATATATCATCAATTGTCCAAATGAGCAAAAGGTTTAACTTTGTTAATGGAGTGATGTTGTTAAAACTAATATTAGGTGTAACGACCCTGAAATTCAGACCCAGTTTAAAATTTTTAAATCACTTATTTGATGCAGAAATTTGAATTTTCACAAACAACTTCCGTTGCCAACCAAACTTCGCATTTGGAATGCGTCTAGATAGACATAGGCGTGCGCCAAATTTCGTTGAAAAATATTGAAGTAAATTACGGTCGTCACATTTACCTATTAGTTAAAATTCTATGTGTAAATTTCCTATTGTCCGAACTCAAATATTTTTCTCAATGTTGCATAAGAAAAATATTCTGAACTTGACGGCGCATTTCGTTTCGTCAAATTTCGCTTTTAATTGCTAGTTAAAATGTTCACTCGTGCAAATGGTTCAATAAGATTTACCACTTCGCAAACAATGTCAAACCATCAATATCTTCATACCGTTGTGTCCGCCTCGTCGCGCTGATCAAAACGGTATATTTGTTTGTGTCAATCGGAGTTCGGCGTCGCAAGTTATAAACTGGTTAACGGGGTACAAACTGGTCCGTTACGCCACACAAACCGGTACCCAACATTTCAACATTTAAAATCTTGGAGCCTTCCAGCTGCCTTGGGAAGCCAAATAGCCTCCATTTTAAAAAATCATCATTGCATTGTCCTCTGCACACTTTGAATCTCGTGTATATATCCCCCTCTCCATTATGACACTGTACACAACATCACTTTTCACTTCAGAGAAACTAGGTACGTAACCTCCTCTGCCTTTTCTTTCTCTCCTCCCTTTCTCCTCTCTTTGCATTCTTCTTCTTTCTTCTTTTTATTATTTTTTTCAAACTTCCCATGCAACCCAGCCCTCCCAGCTCCACCCAACCCATGCAGCCCCACCTCCCATCCCATGCAGCCCTCCACCCACCCTCCACCCACCCTCCTGCAGCCCCTCCCAGCCCATGCAGTCCTCCACCCTCTACCCAGCCTCCTACAGCCCCTCCCAGCCCATGCAGCCCTCCACCCACCCTCCACCCAGCCTCCAGCCCATCCCCTCCCAGCTCCCTCAGCCTCCTCCAGCTCCCCCTCCCAGCTCCCTCAGCCTCCCCCAGCCTCCCTCAGCCCCCTCCCAGCTCCCCCCAACCCCCTCCCAGCTTCCCCCAGCCTCTCCCAGCTCCCCCTCCCAGCTCCCTCAGCCCCCTTCCAGCTTCCCCAGCCCAGCTCCCTCCCAGCTTCCCCCAGCCTCCCCCAGCTCCCCCAGCCCAGCTCTCTCAGCCCCCTCCCAGTTTCCCCCAGCCTCTCCCTGCTCCCCCCCAGCTCCCTCAGCCCCCTCCCAGCTTTCCCCAGCCCCTCCCAGCTCCCCCTCCCAGCTTCCCCCAGCCCCTCCCAGCTTCCCCTAGCCCCTCCCAGCTCCTCCAGCCTCAGCCCAGTCCCAGCTCTCCCAGCTCCCCTACCCAGCTCCTCAGCCCCTCCCAGCTCCAGCCCGCCCCTGCCCTCCAGCCACCTGCCCTCCAGCTCCTCCCAGCCCCTCCCTGCCCAGCAGCCCTCCACCCAGCCTCCACTCAGCCCCTCCAGTCCCTCCCAGCCCAGCAGCCCTCCGCCCAGCCCCTCCCAGCCCCTCCATCCGCCCCCAGCTCTGTCCAGCCCTGCCAGTCCAACCCCTGTCCAGCCCAGTCCGCCCTCTCATCCTCTGCCCAGCCTCGCCCAGTCCGCCCTCCACTCCCCTGCCCAGCTCTGCCCAGTCCAGCCCCCTACCCCAGCCTACTCCGTCCCTCGTCGCCACAGTTTCGACCCCGACCACCGTGCTTTCTATGAATACATAGTATATACACAATGTATTAGTTTGCAGAGTATAGAGAAGTTGATTTTATTATATGGGCTACAATATCTCAGATTTTGTTCATTTGCTTGACAGTTGTAGCTGATCCGGGATCTCAGGTCTAGGCTTCCGTCTACTTTATTTTGCATCTAGTTCCTTGTTTGGGTATGGTTTGTATATATTCAAATCAATATATATATATATTGTAATAAACAAATTATTGATTAATTATTTGTTGATTGCAGTTTGTGCTCGCTTTGCGTCGTGTTTATTAGGGTCTATTTATCTATTCGTCTTCGTGCTTCGTCATCTTCTCTAACCTCGCAAGGTGAATATTTCATTCACGACTCAATCTATTATGCTATGAAAATCAAGTGATAATTGTCGTTGATATTAAATTGGATATTAAATTGTTGGTTGTTAAAATTTGGTTGAAATAAACTGTTAAGTTCTAAAAATTTGACGCCATGTATTGTTTAAGTTGATTAAACATGTTGAACTGTAATATGATGATAATTAGGGTAAATAAATAATGACCTTAAAATTGATAAGTACGATTGATGTAGAAATTTGATAACGGACACCAAGTAAAAATCATAATGTAGTAATCTTTAATCCGTAGGATTTTAGGAATAATTGTATTAATTTGCATAATAACAAATGTGAGTTAATATGATTATTTCGGGATTATTTGAATAAATTGTTAAATGGTTATGTATGGTTGTTATTGCTTGTTTATTTACTTTGACACCATCCCAGTTATCACACTGCAAGTTCCCTTTGCTATGCTTTATATTGAATGATATCGGGTTGAAATGATAAATACCCACTTAAACAACTTGGCCTAGGATAGACAATTAAAAATAAGAAACCCGATTGGTCAACAAAATTATTTTGAAATTGAAATCTATTTGAAATTAAGGAATGAACTTAATAATTTGTTTGGAAATCAAGTAACGACTTAATGGATTTAATTGAAACGGATTAATAAATCTATTTAATTAAAGAAAAATGAATTGGCGAATTTGATTGAAATAAGATTTAAAACAAGTGAGTTTTAAAATTTAATAATTTAATTTGTTAGATTGGTAGATTTAGATTTAGACTGAGTTTTAAATTAAATAGATTTGAACTTGTCATAAATAATAATTTAGATTTAGAAAATTTTGACTTAAAATGGAATACGAAACTAACTAAGGTTTTATGGATTTAATTTAGCGATAATTTAAATGTAAAATGATTTTAAATTTAAGGAAATTGATTTAATCAAATTTATGATTATATTTAATGTAACGATGAATGTAAATATGAATTGAGATAAATAGAATTTGATTTAACGATTCGAACTTAATTGACCGGTAAAATTCGAATTAATTGATTTTGAACTACATTTAATAAGTGAGTTATTAAATTTAACTCGAATACTTAATTATATTGTTAATTCAAATGTTTGAACTACAGATTTCATTTGGAAATATGATTTTAAATATCTGAAATAAATTGAATCGTGAAATGTCAAAATTTGGAAGTCAAATTTGCACCTTGACTTTTGGACTTTGATTTGTTTTAAACGTTAAGTTAACCGACCATTGGGTAATAAATACGTAGTTATTAAAGAGACCGGGATCGGATATGGACATACTCTCTGTCGATACCAAAAACCACTTTAATAACTATTACACGCGAAGTGTTGATCCAGAATGAAGTGGATGGTTTGGTGAACGCGTTGACTGAAGAAAGAGAACGATATTGGACGACCCCTGACATGACTAAAACAGGAGCCGCGCCGGGCCATTGAGGTTCGCTACCTCTAGCGGACGCACTTCTTCGATACCATATCTATTACTTTTGTGATTCGATTTGGGTGCACCCCTTGATTTGGGAGTGTTGTTTCGCGGTGTTGAGGTAGTAGCTGCTATGCTCAACATCAGTCCGGATCACGCAACTACTAGTATCCTAGTTGGTATCGCCTCATGTACCTTGTCATACTGATTATCCTATTCGCGACCACTACGTTTGATTTGTACCTTAGTATATGGATTGCCCTCTGGTGACTTCCGGTTTTGGGGAAACTACGGTCTTGTATATGCTTTTGGGAATAAAATGTGTTAAGGGGATTATGGTAACGCCTTAACACTACTTTAATATCGTACTTTACTGATTAGACATTATCTATCTATCGTATTCTATTGTATATATAGATAGTTTATCGGATCCTTAGAGATGTTATTTATCCATCTTTAAGTTATGAACTATTCCCTTGCACTTGGTTTAATTGCATAAGATTTTGAGTCCTGACTCGAGTGTTTCCTTTTGCATATGCTCGGGTCAGTCTGAAGCTATCCAGATTGCTGATCAAGGTTGGTTGAAGATGCTGAAGGCTTAGCATTTATCTTTATCAGTCTATTTATATTCCTGTATTGATGTCCTAGTCTGTTGGACATTTTTGGTATTAGTCACTTGATGTTAAGACATTGTTGTATATTATATAGTGGCTTCATGAACTGCTATTATGACGATGTATTTTCCGCTGCATTATTCTGTGACTGTTCTGTGACTGTGATGTTGTATTGATTCTCATTTACATTTATGTATTTATAATCCCATAATGATTCGTGTTTTGTATTATTTAAGTTGACATGTGTGGATTATTGTCAATTTAAATGGTACAAATATACGGGTTGTTACATTAGGCCATTTATACATCACGCTTAGATCGATATGTTTGTCCACCGTAGCAAACCGAATCGATTATAACTCTGGCAGATTATAACTGTGGAACAAATAGTACGTCATAACTAATTTGCAGTTAAGGATTTTTTTTATCAATACTATGGTTTCTAATGTTAACATAACATCCAACCGGCAAAAGTTGCATTTGAAAATGAAGTTAACTTTGGCAACTATGGTAGGAATAAACACATATTTACACCAAGTTAACAAATTAATGTGCCTGAGTAACTCTATCATTGCAATCTTTCCTTTATTATAGTCCATACATTTGCATTTTCTGTTTATTTTACACGTCTGTCGTAATTTTATATTGACCACTACATTGTTGATGCCTATTATTCAAAGCTTGGGTTACTTCATCTTCCCTTCATTTGTATTCTTTTTTTATTGCTATTTTCAACTGCTTGATTACTACCATTAATTAATTACCACCTATTTCAATAACTATGGGTAGTACTTGGTAACAATAATATGTATTTTCTGTAATTAAATGGTATCAAATATTATTTCACAGTATTCGACCATCTGAATTTTAGAAAATACAAATTATGTGATAGTAAATATTAGATTGCTATGTGGATTCACTCCTATTTACATATTCTTCTTTCCCTGCTTTACACTTTCCTTACACATATTTTCAATGATTTTATTTAGTATAATTAAAAGTAAGGGTGATCATGCACCTGTGGATGTGTTGATGCTCTATTCGCAGCATATCTTTTCCTATCACGCTTCCAAGATAAAATAACTGTTTAGAAAGTAGCATCAAATTTTTTAGAAAGTATGATCAAATTTTCAAATCTGTCAACTTTTGTATAACTCATTTTCTGTTTATCAATAGTTTAGAAAAACGTTATCAAGTTTATAGTACTGCAGAATCTCCTTCTTTAGTTCAATATGAGTTTTGTCTTTATTGTGTTCATTGATTGATGTTCCACAAATTATCAATGGGTATCAATCTGAGGCTGCTTCTGCTGTCATTTTTAAATTGTCAGAATTTTGAGCTCTTGCATTTGGGATCCTTGATTATGTTTGAAATATATGAACTGATACAGAATCTCTTTTTGGAGAAATGAATACGTACAACTGTGATTCTGAATCTTTACCGGTTATTGTATGTGAACATTCAAATGTTATGGAAGTTGTAGAGTAATTCAGTCTTTATCGGTTACTGTATGTGAACACTCAAATGTTATGAAATTCTAGAGTAATTCAAAAAAATTAATATTCCAAAATTAACCGTTGTATGAAATGTTCCTTCTTTTGGTCATTAAATGTGGAACCTGGAGCATGCACCATTAGTTGCAAGGTCTGCTAGCCAAAACCGATTCCAGTTAGAAACATAGGAAAAATCGGGATCACAAAGCCCATTTCGATAACTTATTTACTTATGCTAAGATTTGGACATGATTATTTATATGTTCTTTCCTTCTTTCTCATGGGAATTATCATTTCATGCTATGCAACAATATATACTAATTTGGCATGGAGAATAAGACAAGGATGGTAAGTTTTCTATTTCTCTTAACTAACATGGAAACTTTTATTAACTTACCACTTCTATACAAATAGTTTGCAATATACACATAACAGTATTTATCTATTACATATGAACTTATTAATGTATAATGAATAAGAGAGTTATATCTTTTATTATCAATTGGGTTGAGAAATACATGTGCTAATTAAGATTTGAGAAAATGAAAACTGAATTTGCTTTCCCAACTCAACCTTCTCACGAGATGCCATTCTTCTAGGAGGAAGAACTACAGGTCGAGCTCCAAGAATAAGATCAATACGAAAATCGATTTCCCGCTTAGGAGGTAAAGTAGTGACTTCACCAAATACATCGGGATGAAGTCTGACCACACGGGTCAAATGAAGATCACCAGAGGAACTGTCCAAAGAATAAATAAAGCTGCCAGCAAAATCCTGAGGCATGCGGCACTGAATAACCAAAGGATTAGCCCGATCATCAACAAGAGAAATAGTTTGGGATTTACAAGAGATAACAGCATCATGCCTCTTAAGCCAATCACCTCCAAACAACAAATCAAAAGCATCGAAACCAAGAACATAGAAATCACCAGAAAATTTATGGCCAGAATAGAAGAGTCTCACTTGCTTACAAATCCTATTAAGGTTTGCGGGGCCACCAATAGGATTTTTAACACACAAAGATTCAACAGCATACATAGGAGAAAGGAGATGCTCAAACTTATCACAAAGATCAACAGAAATAAAACTATGTGAAGCTCCAGTATCAAATAAAACACGAACAAAATGATTAAATAAAGAAAAGGTGCCCTGGAGAGTACCTTGATTATCACTAGGAGCAGGAGCAAGTGCAGGTGGAGCAGGTGCAGAAGCAGAGGTAACAGTAAAAATACCAGACGGCTTGCTCTTCTGATACAAAGGACAATCTTTCTTGAAATGACCAGGCTGCAGACAGACATGACTGAGGTTGTCCCTGGAATTCTGAGGTGGAGGAACAGCAGCACTAACTTAATTAGGGCAACTATTAGCATAGTGTCCTTTCTGATCACACTTGAAACAGGTAATAGAAGATAGGTTGATAGGCTGCCTCTGAGAAGGAGAAGATGAAGATCCCAATCCTGGATGCTTGAGCCAATTCTTCTTCTACAGATGGAAATTTGGCTTTCTCTTCTTAAAGTTAGTAGAGGAAGACTGAGATGAAGGAGCACTAGCAATAACAGGACCCTTGGAAGTAGGGTTCTCATAACGGATAACCATATCCATAAGCTCGGTGAAAGTGCCATGAAGAAATGAGACGATCATAATACTCAGGATGAGCACCAGCAATGAACTTCTCATTCTTCTTAAGTTGGGTGTCAATCAGGCTAGGACCGAACTTGGAAAGTTCATTGAACTTCCGCTCATACTCAGAAAAGGACATGGTACACTGCTTGAGATCCATAAACTCACGATAAAGCAGAGATTTCCCGGCTTCAGGCATCCATTTTGCCACAAAAGCCTCCCTGAAAAAGAGATAGATAAGCTTAAGATAGATTTTAAAGAGAAAAGGTTGAACAGAACACAAGACAACACAAGAAGATACCTAAACTGATCCTAAGAAATATCTGCCTCCACAGTTTGAGCTGTGACACACTCCCACCAATCCAAGGCTGCTTCCTTCAACTGCCAAGCAGCTAGCTGACGCTTCTGCGCATCAGTAATCTCCAAACCAGTAAAAATCCTCTCAAGACTCCTAAGCCACTGCTGAGCCTCTATGATGCTCTCAGATCCAGTAAACTTGGTACCACCAAGTAGAGTGAAATTCTTGCAAAGAGTAGTGAACCTGATGGGTGCAACAGGCTCGGGAACTTGGGCAATACCACGACCCCTACCTCTGTCATTCCTACGATTCATCCTGAAAAATCAAGAATGAATTTTTAGGACAAAGGTAAAATAGAAGACAAAGATAAGATTCAACTAGAATGGAAACCCTAATCAACGAATTCAAATAAACAAGATGGATTCGAAAGGAATGAAGTTAAGAAAATGAGATTTTAAAACAAGAAAATTTTATATCCAAAATAATCTTTTAAAATCATTTGAAAGTCATTTTTACTTAAAAATAAGTTCTCTCACAAAGAAATGATTCTAAGATTGATTTCACTCATTCTAGGGTATTTCTACCCTATCTCTAATGAGTTTTTGCTCCATAGGCTAAGGTTTGCCTAAAACTAAAGCTCTAGTATCAAATGTAACGACCCACTATTTTGGACCATTCAAATCGACAATAAATCCACACATGTCAGACCTGAATAATACAAAACAATAGATTGTATATAAATTTGGAGCAAATAAAACCAATCACAGATACAAAATATCAGAATAACTCACAGCGGAAAAATAAAATTAATAGTGGTTCATGAAGCCACTACAATACATAGTCTCAAAACAGATACAAAATACATAGTCTGAAAAACAGATACAACAGAAGTCTGGATACATAAGTTCACAATTACATAAGCAAAGTTGAATGAAATAACTAAAATGAAAAGACAACTAGATAGACAGATAAACTCCAGCAATCTCTAGCTCCAGAAGGTGAATCCAAAGCTGTAATACTCAGGCTGACCTGAGCGTAAATAAAAATACAAACACTCGAGTCAGGACATACATACTTATACAATGTAAACCAACTCAAGTGAACTGTAATAGAAATGCAAAAGTAACTTAAAGAATGCTTGGGATCGCCCATTCTTTAAGGATCCGTTAAACTATCTACTATGTAGTAATATACGCTATTATAATAATGTCTAATAGTAAAATAAACTTACTTAAAAATAGCGTTAAGGCTTTACATTTTCCACCTTAACACATAAATAGTGCCAGTAGTCTATACAGTACCTGCGTACCTCCAGATCGGGAGGCTACGAGAAGATACTCCATAAGTACGACACAAATCAAACTCGTACAAGGCGCGCTAGGGTAGGTGACACGAAACAACTAGGCAATGCCAGGGTAGATATACCAATTATGCCTCCGGGCTGGTGGTAACGCATAGCAGCCACTACCGCCCACCTCGAGCCACACTCCCAAAATCAAAGGGTGCACCCAATCAATCACAAAGTAATAGAATGGTATCGAAGAAGTGTGTCCGATCAGAGGAGCTACCTCATTGGCCCGTCAACCGCTCTTGTTTTAGCCACCTTATGCCAACTCACGGGAGTCGGGTCCACGTATATACCTCAATAGGATCGTCGCCACCATCCTACTTCATTCTGGAATCTCCACTGCGTACACAGTTGTTAAAGTGGTTTTCGGTATCGACAGAGAGTATGTCCATATCCGATCCCGGTCTCTTTAACAACCAATTGTTATTATAACCCGTGGTTATAAATTTCAAAAGGTTTATACTTTAAAACCAAAATATCACTTCTATTTCAAAAACCACCTTTCCAAAAATCAAATCAAACAATATCATTTTTACTTCAAAAACCAAATACAATATCATCTCTATTTCCAAATAAATATATATATATTCATTTGAGCCATTTAAATATGAAGTCATTATACTTTCAAATCAAATATTTAATTTCCAGAATTATAGCATTTTCTGAGTTCATTCATTTAATTACAAAATTTCAAACCATTGTATTTTCAGAACAGCAGCACTTATAAAGTGTTACGGTAGATATAGTAGTATTTCAAAACATTGTCACATTTCAAAAACAGCAGCACTTACAAAGTGTTACAGTAGGTATATTAGTTTCAAAACAGTTCAGTTCAGCAACAACAGCACTTACCAAGTGCTACTGTAGCCCTTTAGTTATTTCAGAATATAGTTTACTTTCAGAAATGACAGCACTTAGCAAATGCTATCTTAAACAACAACATTTTTGGAATGCTACTAATACTATTTCCAGATTTATTATAACATTTCAGAAATATTAGAACTTTAATTTTAACCATTTTTTTAACTTATGAAATCATATTTTCATGCTTCAAAAATTTTCATTTGGATATCATTTAACTTATGATTTAAATACAATAAAATTTTATAAATGAATATCCAATTTAAACCATAATTCATCTATTAAGTCAAATACACTATTTTCTTAACTTTTATTTTTACAAATCTCAGTACTTATTTTTAATATACCCATTCCATAAATAAAACTAGATTTCCATTTAAAACTATATTTCCAATTATCGAAATAAGTCAAAATATAAGGTGCATTTTATCCATTTATTTACTTTACATTTCAACTTACAAAAATCACTATAGCTTTATTTAAATCTTTTAAATCCAAATTTAAGTTAAAATATCATATATATTTTTTACATTTGAAAATACTTTATTGTTTTCAGAAAATATATATAATAACCATGGGTCTGTATAATATTTTCTAACCTAGGTCAAGTGATACGAATAATATATCATTTCAATCCGTAAATTAAAAGAAAAATCCGGGTTTTATCATTTCAAACCCGAAATCCCAAGTCAAACAAAATAGATAAAAATCGCTTGATCCTATCATTTCAGCTCATAACGATTTTCCCTTATTCTAATGTCCATTCGGGAATGTATCATTTCAACCCATAGTGATTCTATTCTACAGGGAACTTGCAGTGTGAGAAACAGAAAATAAAATAACAATATAGCATATAATATCATATCAGGTGATGTAACAAGCATATAATCAGGTTATACATCATATAATTATATCACAGGCATATATGAACATAGCATATTAATATTACACATTCACTTGTCATCATTTCATAATTATATAGGTACGAATGTCGAGAGTGATGAACTCACCTTCTAAAGCTGGAGTTAACAATTCAAAACACACGAATAAACTTCGGAAAGCACGACACAGCATGACTTAGATTCGAGTGGAGGGGGAGCCAAGATTTAGATCTTGTATACAACAAATAAAATAAACAAATATAAATATATGTTTCAACACAACAAAATAAGTTAAAACAATGAAAAATTTGAGAAATAAAAATGACATAACCATGCTTTAAACACAAAAGTGCTCGGCCACAATGGACATAGGCTCGGCCATGACATTTTTGAGGCAACTAGGCTTGGCTATGGATCAAGTAATGCACGGCTATGGTTTGGGAAGTGAAGAGATAGGTAGGTTACAAGCATGGAATTCAAAAAGGCAAGGCAAAAGAGGGGTTTGGGTTCACCTATAGGTTCGGCCATGGTCTTGTTTGCTCGGCCATGGTGTGATGTTTGGGTCAAGTGGTCACATAGGCACGGCTTAGGCATGGAATAAGTCACGGCAAAGCAATACAAGGTGGAGTTGTTTGGTGTGGCCGAGGCTAATGAAGGAGAAAGGGGTGGTGTAAGGTTCGGCTAGGGTTTTTGCTTGCAATTTTGGTGGAGGGTTTGGATCCATGGGTCACGGCAAGGCTTGGGGAAGATGATGAGGTGGTGGAGGCCGATCTATGGTGATGGTGGTGGAGGAAGTTGGTCGGCTAGCATGGTGTGGCCGAGCAAAACAAATAGAAAGCAAAAGGAAAAAAATGAAAAGAGAAAAGAGAAGAGGAAGAGGAGGCCATGACTTACTGTATTTTTTTTCTTCAGGAACAAATGAGAAATGAGATGTGAGAAACTCTTTCTTTTTGTACATGAATTAGCAAAGGAGTGGCGGCTAGGGTTATGGGAATGAACGGCTAGAGATGTGGGATGAAAAGGTTAGGAAATAAAAAGGCTAGAAATGGAAAGGTCAACAATTAAAACAAGCAACCTATGTCTCTTGATTTTCTAAGCTATTTATCCCAAAATAAACCAATCAAAAATCCAATAAATAAAATAAAAGTCAAACAAAATAAAGTAGAAAATAAAAATAGATAAATGGACTTAGGAAAAATAGAAAATAATTACAGAAAATAATTGCGTGTAAAACGCAGAAAGTTATCTAATTTAAAAAGTATAAAACAAAATTTTATGAAACAAAAAGCAGCACGAACATCAGAATCAAATGTAGTTTCAAAGAAAAAGATTAGAAATTTAAAAAATTCAAATTTAAAATTTTCAACTGAAAGTCAAAGTTTGACCAAGGTTGATCAAAATATAAAATTTCCCGAAAATCATTATCTTATTATATTTGGAAAATAAATTGCAAACAAAATCCAAATTTACACTGGAAAATTCCAATATTTAAATTTTAATGATTTAAAAATCAAAGTTTTCAAATAAATAAATTCTAAAATATTTACAAAATTTTTGGGTTGTTACAATTGTGGTTTAGGTAGACTATGCCAACAAAGGAGATGCTTTCTTGTGGCGACCCACAACTGATATGTCATGCATTAAAGAGGCCGTTGGTAGGAAAATAGCATGGCTGAAATCAAAAGTTGTAGTTGAAAAAGCAAGCATTGTGACTACTCCTTGCAAGGCTAGAGCAAACATTGTGACTTCTCCTTGTAAGGCTACAACAACTCCTCGGGTAACTTTGTTGTCCCTTGTAGTGTTTCTAGATTCCTAATATAATATAATTACCAAAAAATATGATAATTCATGCATTTTTGCTTACCCAACAGAGTGCAAATCTGGTAGCACATCATAAATGCAAGTTGACTGATGTGGGTGAAACGGGACAAGTAGTGTCTGAAGGAACTATCATTTCAACTGATCCAACAGCGATGGTTCACTTTGTTCCATTGGGAAAAGATGTGGTAAAAGTTTGGGTAAAGTTTGTGAAAGTCAATGACGCATTGCTATGGAGACCTACATTAGAGTGTACGTATATGGAAGATGCATTTGGTACTACCGTAGCTTGGCCGGCCGCATATGTCATTGGGGAATCAAGTTCTAGTAAGTATTAGTTGGTACTTGTATGCGTCTCTTATATATATACTCATACACAAATTATAGGTCTGGTTGGTAATCGATCGCCCTCATTCTAGTATGAATGGAGTTTGTTATGCTGTTAATGACTTTAACAGCTTAGTTTGATAGTTTGTTTAATAATTATACCAACTTAATCATAAGGGGGCAACATGTGCTACTACCACCTGTCAACAGGTTGTAGGAACATGTAGATAGGTTGTGGTCTATAAACCGGTTTTTAGTCTTCTTCTCAAATCATTTATTAGTCTGTCAACATTAGGTACAACCTATCAACAGTAGGTACCACTTATCACCTGCCAAGACCACCACCCGCTGTTACGCCGCTTGCTCTTGTTCCTGGATTGCTGAACCATGATCCGACCTTATCCTGCATATTCATTGATAAAATTTCATTTAGGGTATGTTTGGACAGCATACAAAATGTATATTTTGATTAAAATATAACTTTTAATAATATTTTCAACTCTATTTGAATGAAAATATCTAAAAACTAAACTAAGAATATTCATTTTTCAGCTTATTAGGCTTTGTTTGGTTTGTATGTTTCAATCTTGCTTTATGTCGCTAAATATACTTTTTAACAGGTAGGGTAACTTAATAAGCTTTTTTTTGCTCCATATCTTTTGGAGAGCCATATTATGTAGAAGACTATCCATCTTGATAGAACTTGGTTTAATTTTGTCCTCGCCTTTCATCTCTTTCATTCTTCTTTTAATCTCTTTAAGTGTGAATCGAGATGAATGTCTGTGTTCTGCATGTTGTTTGTTTGGTTTCAAAACAACTATCAAGTAGACTTTCAGGTGAAGTCCCTGTTATTCATGTTTGATTAACAGTTCATCTTTGATGCTTAATGTTGCCCATATAGTTCCATGTTCCATGCAATCAGATTAACTACACCTAGCTAGCAGCATACGCGTGTACGTAGGGTAAATAACCGACCTTTATTTTGGTTGATGTGTGTAGTGTGTGTGTGTGTATATGCACACACACATGTTAACTTACTACCATATATACAAATTACCTAACCGACAACACTAACTTCATACAGAAGAGAGTAGAGATCTCCATCGCCAAAAAACGACATAACTTCTAACTAGTCAGAACCTACAGTTTCTCTCCATCTATTCGATAATGATATGTCCTCTGATTTAGACACTGTAACAACCACTTAAATGTTGCTCCATCCACTATTTATTATTCTTGTTAGGTTGTCTTCACTTTCTGTTCTTCTTGTTTAGTGGCCCTGTTTCTGTACGTTCATGTGTGTTTTGGCCCTTAACTTTCAAACTTGAACTCTTTACTTCTTATTATTGTGCGTAGGTCATCTATTGCTTGCAACAATGGCAATTTATTAAATTCACTCAATATTTTGAGTTAAAATTTATCTGGTCTTGCTTTTAATTACAGGCATCCTACTGTCAACCATGCTTAACATATGATCGGTTATAACTTATAACTAATAAGTATTGAGTTGCCACCTTTGGAAAAAGTTGAATTTAATGCTACTGAAAGTTTTGGCAGCGTTTTTTCAGTGCTACAAAGGCATTTTCTGGTGTAGTGTAAGAGTTTAAAATTAACGACCCTTACTGTAAATTAAGTAAAGAAAAATATACTTTCTGTCATTGTCGAAACCATTATTTAAGCTTTCGACTTAGTCGGAACACCAAAACTGAAACAAGCACAGCTGTTTGCATTATCTCAATTTAGTGTTGACACTTTCGAAACACTATTATGCCTTTTCAACTTATTCGAAACCCTCAATAGTCAATAGGAATGTAGCTATTATCACTTTCCCAATACAAACATTGTCGAAACATCTCAATGTTCTTTCGTTAGTGTCAATGTCACTTTGTTTCAAATCTTTCGTCTTAATGGGAATATAGCGTTTCAAGAATGTATATTTTTAAATAGAGTAAAATATGTGGGCTTCAACGTTGTCGAAGGGTAAGTCCATGTGAATATATGCCATAAAATGGGTGATGTTGATAATGGTTTTGACACTGTCGAAAGATCAATGACTCACATAGTTCTAATTAGTTTTGACCCTTTCGAAGGCATGGAACTAAACGCTACAGTAGGTATTTGTGCTATTGTAATTGGCTTCCGACACCATCGAAAGGTACTAGCGGTTGAGTAAATTATAACTTTGATGAAATTATATTACCTGGCAGGATCATGGGTATTAAAAGAACTTCTAAGAAATCTAACAAGTTTATTGTTTCGGAATCGGAGTATTCTCCAAAAAAGGTCGAGGCAGTTTTAAAGCGCTCTTTCATAACTTCTCAGGATGAAGTGGATGCTATCCTCAAAGAGTTTGGGATTACAGGAGTTGAAGCTATCCCTCCTGGTGATAACGACACTATCCAAAATCCTCCAAAGGGATACTTTGCTTATACCTCCATTCATGTTTGGCATGGGGGTTTCATCCTGTTTCCAGAGTTCTTGTCGAGATTCTTAAGTCATCTTGACATTGCTCCTATCTAGCTATCACCCAATGTATACACATACCTTGTCTCTTTGGAGCTCATGGCCCTAGAATCGGGAATTCCTTCTCTGAGTGCTGAAGTTATTGACTATTTAGCACACCTTGTCAAACTCGGTAACTTGAATAGCCAGATTTTCTGGACTAATCCCCCTGAAAAGTTGATTTTAGAGGGAATAAACAGATTTAAGGATTGGGAAACATGGTTCTTCTATGTCAAAATGTTTTCCAAATATTAGTGGAACCTTTTCTTCTCCCCGTAAGTACACCATTGCCATTATTTCCATTAACTTGTTTTCATTTGCTGAATAGTGTTTTCTTATTAGGCCCTGCTCTTAAGGATCTTGACAAAGAAGGCAAGAGGATCGTAAAGTTGATGACTGCTGCTTCAAACCATATTGGGAATAGACTTACGTTGCTAACTCCAAGCAACCTTCAGAATCATTCCCTCGTTCCAGACGGCCAGAAAATTCTTGGACAACCTCCTCTTGTTTAAAATAGTTTGAAAGGAAAATGTTTTTTAGCTTTGGGAGACCGTGAAAATTTTTCATCCTTGTCTCCAATTTGTCCAGATCTACCTGGTAAACTTAAGTGTATTGTTCTTAACTTATCGTTATGTTATTCCTTAAATTATTTTATTCTATGCCTTTTGGTTTCAGCAGCCACTCCTTCAGCTGAATTAATTACAAATGATTCACCCTCTCAGTCTTCGGAATCTAATACTTTAGCTTTGACACAAGCTATTGCTAGGTCTAAGATGATCGTAAAAAGGAAATTAAGCAGAGTGACTGACGCAGGTTGTGCTCCCAAGAAAGCCAAGACTACTGATATCCAGTTTTCTCTTACCCCAAAAGAGGGTGAATTTGTTAGTGCTGACAATGCTTTAGAGGGTCCTAACCCTGATCCCACTTCTTCTGTGGATGACTTACCTTCTATAACTGCTGATAAAACTAAAATGGTTCCTTCGAAGGATGACTTTATATCTCATATTGTTGTATCTGATTCTCCCAGTTTTATTGATCAAATGCAGAAGGATCTAGGCACTTCAACTCCTTCCCAGGATTTGAATCCCTCAAGACCCTCATTGTCAGTGCCTCATACCGAATTTGAGAATGTTGTGCAGTCATTTATGCACTCTCCATCATTTTCTACTATTCAGCCACCCACACTGTATCGGATTCATCGAGTCATTGTCGTTCTCTTATTGAACAACAACTTTTGGTATATTCTGTACTACTGAATTTTTTTAATACTATTTTTTATACTGAATCCTGACTCATGTCTTGCTTTTCCTCTTAGATCACCAAAAGCTAGCAGTCTTTTCAGGAAGATGTTTCTAAGTCCTTTGCCGAAACATCATAGCTCAGGGAAGAAGTCTCGACTTTAAACAATCAGATCACTACCCTGACTACTGCCAAAGATAACGCAGTGAAGGAACAAGAAAGGTTGAGTACTTCTCTTGCTCAAGCAGAGTCTACAAAATCTGGTAAGAGGAAAGCTAAATAGATTTTAGTTGATGAAGTTTTGGCTTTGAAAATGGCTTTGAAAGAGTCCCAGGATGAAAAAGCAGGGTTAATGCTAGAAATTTTTCACTCAAGAAGGAGTGCACTTCTCTTAAAAGAGGTTAGAGAAAAGAATGGATTCTTTATCCAAAAATATCAACACTATTTCTGAGGCTAAGCAAAAAGTGTCTTTGTTTCTGAGCACTTCTTTTAATGATATTATTGTAAATTCTTATGAAGATGCGCTCATGATAGCTATTCTTATAACATATAAAAGTGCCCGGATTTAAGCTTTCCTTCTCTTAACCCTGTGCTCATCAAAAGATTTACGGCTAAGATTAAGAAAATGGAGCAAGGGATTGAGGTTCCTAACAGAGAGGAAATTAATGCCAACCAGCTCCTATCATTTGAGGTTCCTCTTATGGAAGAGGATTCTGACTCAGATGAGGAGGAAGACAAAGAGGGCGATGAAGCCGTCGTTAATAAAGATGACAACGACAATGATAACCATAATGATGACGACAAAGGTCAGGGTGCTGGCAACAATGAGGGCGATTATGATGATACACCTTGAGGGGATACCAGTGACACTTCTAGGGCTCCAACTAGTGAAGATGGATCAAGAAAAGTTAACCCCGATCCTACTGTCCATGAAGAGGATCAGACTGAATTCCTCAACTCCGCTCAAAGAAAAGATGTTGATTTTTGTGTCAGAGAAAAAGAGAAGAAGCAAACTTTACAGACCTTGATTCTGGTTTCTCAGCTATGGAATTCTTTATCAAATGGCTCTCATTTTCAAGATAACCCTAGCTAATATCTTACCATTTTAGATAAGGAAGAAAACTATAAACCTTTATAAGACAAAGCTTGAAAAGGAACAGGAGGAAATAAATGGCCTATATAGGGAGTTAGATAAACAGTTAAAAGAACACAACGCACTATCTGATAAGTACTATAAGCTTAATAAAAGTGCTGCGGTGTTAATGTCTTTCAAAGACAAGGAAGCGGCCCCACGACATAAAGGAGTACATCTTTATTATGACAAGGTTTTGGAGGAAAATAAACAATTGATAACACTCTTTTGGATGTTAATCGAAGACAGAGATATCTTGGTAGAATTTTTGTATAAAGCTTATTGCATACATCCAACTATGGATTACTCATACTTGGTTGATCTCGATGGGGGCCTGCTTAGATACCTACATAAGAGATACTTGGACGAACACGGGACTGATCCCCACCCGGGGGCTTGCTGAAACTTACCACAGGTCTACTCAATTCCTTGCACATTGCCTCCAGAAAAACTCAAATATTATAAAGATAAGTTCATTTGTGAGATATTTAAAAGGTCAATTTTGTATGAACCAGAAGAAAATTTGTAATCATGTAATTATATTGATCTGTGGACCTTACTATGTTAGTCTTTTTGTCCTTAGTTTTATTTTATTACGTAATTATAGAGTAAACATCTCTCAAGCAGCCCCGTTACTAGGGATTACTTAGGAAAATTTGTCAAGAAGAGAAGTGATTACTTAGAAAAGTCCTCGCTCTAGAAATCCCCAAGATTGGCCAGATATTGCTTTCTTAGAGATCTACAAAAGCTTTACATGCAACATCCCTGACTTCACTTTGATTTTTTAGGCGAGGAAAAGGAAAAGCTTCTTAAGGAAATTCGGACATGTCATACAAAACTAATTTGTGGTCATGATAGTCCCCCAGCTGGAGAAAGGGATTATAGCAATTGCCCTCCATCTGTTACCCCAAAATGATTTAATGCCACTTTTGAATCAACAATTACTCTTTCAGCTAACTCTTTAGACAAAGTTAAAAATGTTGTTTCTAGACTTTAAATGTGATAGGGCAAAGAGAGAACTTGATTATAACAATGACGTTGTACCCTCTGTCTTATTTCTTCTTGAGTTGTAACCACTACTATTGTAATGAAAGAAATTTGTTCTTTGGGTATTGATTTCTTTTTCGTTTGTTTAAATAGGAAACACAGTTAGTAACTACGTCGTTTTCGTCAGATCCTTCATCTCCTTTCACTAGTCTTAGGGATAGATTGATTGCGGATCTTGAAAAGAGGAGCTTATCTAAAGATCCTTTGTCTACCAAACTCCAAAGCACTACTCAAGGGCTGGAATGCTGAAGGAAATTTTTGCTTCAAAAGGCGATCACTAGAGGCCTTAACGATCAAATCACTAGTCTCAAAGCGGATATTAAGAAGAAAGATGAGATGGTTTCTCAATTGAAACGTCAAATTAAATCAAATCCTTTGATCGACTTTGATCATAAGATGTCCAAGCTTTACCAACAGGTAAATGATTTGGAAGTAAAATTGAAGGATAGTCAAGCACAGTGTAAATCTTTAGAATTTATCATGGGAGGTGATATTCCGAATATTAATTTACTGATTTCTCCAATCACTCCAACTGTCGGGAAATCAATAAGGTCTTGTTCCTTAGCCATTCAAAAATTCCCCGCTACAGCAAACCCTCCTCCGGGTTTGGATGAAAAAGTGGTGGGCGAATGGTGCAGAAAGTCGAATTGGAAATGATGAAATATTTCAACAATCAACAAAAATAAAGATACTCACAACGTATTAATGAGTACGCAGCCAATATTCAAAAACTTGAACATGAAAGATATCTTCTTCGAAAACATATTGCTGAATTGTAAAGACAGAACAAGACCTTTAGAGGGGCAAATGACGCTTTCAATCGCGCTCTAAAAACTCGTATCGAGTTTATCGATGATGCTAATGAGATTAGGAAGAAAGAAAAGAAACTTAAAGAAACTCTTTGTGACAATACGCCACATTGTTGATCCCTTAACATCTAAGAATCTATATAAGATTGCATAAGATCTTTGAGGCACACACTCGTTTTTGATCTTTTGGTGCCAATATTTTAATGTATTGTATAATATACTTTGTAAATAATTTTGTAGATTATGTAAATATCACTAGCTTGTAGCCCTTATCTGTACTTGTACTGTTGTTTCTGAATCTGCCTCTTGATAACTTTAGCTACAGTTTTTTGTATTTGTTGAATCATTTAGTCTTCCTTATTAATCTTATTTTCCTAGTAAAGTACAAAGTAGACAACATTTCTTATCATTGATTTGAGATTTATGTAAGAATATGTTCAGTACTTTGTCCATATTATCGGAGATAGTATTAGAATTCTTGATAACAGAATTCTTGAAATCTAAATTTGGGAATAATGGAAAATAATAGATCATCATATGAAGATAATAAGTGACGAGAAATCTACAATTGGGAATGATTAAAGACTGGAAATTCTTGTCTGACAATAATAGAAGTCCTGAAATCCGACTTAATTGGTAATAATGAGAGAAGACCAGAAATTCGTCTTTGGTTATATTAATAGAAGACCAGAAATATAATTATGGAATTAATAATAGAGGGTCAAAAATCCAAATCTGGCATTAATAATAGAAGTTTAGAAATCCTCTTCTAGAAATAACTGATAGAAGACTAAGAGCAATCGTCTAGTAATAACAAAAGCCCAAAAATCATCATCTAGAAATAAGTCATAGAAGACCAAGAATCCACCTTTGGGGACAAATAATAGGAGTCTAGAAACCCTCATCTAGAAATAATAGAAGACCTGAAACCCAGATTCGGGTATTGATATGTGTAGTCCAAAAGTTAATAGTATAAGACCCAAGACCCAAATTTGAGTATTAGTAAGAGAGATCCAGAAATTATCATATGGAAGTTAGTAGAATACTAGAGATCCATAATAACAGAAGACCCAAAACTCATATTCGGGCATTAGTGAGTGAAATCTAGAAAGAAATAGTATAAGACCTGAAACCTAGATTCAGGTATTGATAAGTGAAGTCAAGAAATCATCTTCTAGATATAGTGGAAGACCATCAATTCATAATAGAAGACCCGAAATCCAGATTCGGGTATTGATAAGTGAAGTCCAGAAGTCATCTTTTAGAAATTAGCCGAAGGCCATAAATTTATATCTGATAATGAATGTAATCCGGGAATTATCGTCTAGAAATAATAGAAGGTTAGAAATCCGTTCCTGGAAATAAGAAGGAAAGTTTAGAAATCATTGTTCAAATAATGGAAATTCATACATTCTTATCAGAGCCTTTTGTTCTGCACCACTCATTGGACTTTGATTGTTCGAATCTTTTGCTTTATGTTACCTCTCTGGTTCCGAGTACCTCATTCTTTCGATATGCGCCATCCCTTAGGCTTTGTATAGTGTTAATGATTTGTGTGCCACTTCGTGGGTTTGGACGTCTTAGTCTATTGTTATCTGGTGCGCTTGGTTAGCTTATCCATAATAAGGACCCAAGGACTTACCCGACCTCCCTCCAGGAGGAGCTCCAGCCAGGCCTTATACGCGGGACTGAAGGCTTGTCCGGTGCCTTGACCAGGCCATGGCGTGGTGGGATCAATGGCTTACTCCATCCCCCCTCTAGGAGGTGCTTCAGCCAGACCTTATAGGCGGGACTGAAGGCCGGTCGGTGCCTTGAACTGGCCATAGCATGGCGCGTTCAAGAGCTTACTCCGTCCTCCTCCAGGGGGCGCCTTGATCTGGCCATAGCGTGGTGCGATCAAGGTCTTTCAGATACTTTAACATGGTCATAGTGTGGCGCAGATAAAGGATTACTCTGACCTTCCTCCAGGAGGTGCTTTGACCTGGCCATCTTAGCGCAGACAAAGGCTTATGGCCATTTAAGGTAGTTTCCAATCTTTAGGAGAATCTTACTCCCAATCATTTAGATTTTCTTATTTGAATGGGTCTTTATAGAATTTATCTAGGATTGCTTTACAACTCTATTGATCTTTCCTTCCTTGAAAAAGTTGATGATCATCCCTTCAAGATCAAGGCGTGTGGCATTGATTTGTTTCATGTCCATTCATCACATGATAATAACAATAAGGTCCTCCTAGATTTCTTTCGTACTTGGGCTCTTTCTTTTTAGATGATTAGTAATTGAGTTCCTCTTTTGTTAGTAAGTAGATGTTCTCGATTGATGTAGTCAAGTTGTATTCTTTAGGGAGCCTTGATTTGAAACCTTTCTTTTGAGGTTGATTTCGAGATCTTTTGTTGCTTGATTCAGGAGCTTCACCTTTGATGATCAGTTTCCTTTTTAGAATCTTTCGAAGCTCGAATGGAGGTAATGGTACACTTGTTGCTCTATGCCATTTCTGAGCAAATGTGTAGTAATTGGTCATCATCCTCTTTTCAAATATAGTTCCTTTAGCACAGAATTGAATGGCCTTCTTCATCTGAACAAACAAATTTTCACCCTTAGATCTTGTTTCCCCTAAAGCAAAGATGGGTATAGGTCCAACATGAAATGAGTTGATGCTCTAATTATCGAGATCGTATAAATCAGCTTGCCTTTTCTCATTTAAAATCCTTAGCGCTTCTATTTTAAGCACTTGCTCTTGATAACTTCTGGAGTTATTGCTGATTTGTCAAGTTGACCTTGTCACTCTTAGTTCTGAAGACCCTTGTTGTGATCTTTTCCATTTTCGGTTAATCATAGTGGCCAAGGGAAGGTGTAGAATAGCTTGAGTTGGGGAAAGGTGGTGTCGGTAATTCAACGAAGCCGGAGGTTCAGGCCCTCCTTCTAGCGCCAAAAATGTTAATAAGAAATCTTGTCAACATTCCAAAGCAAGGTTAGAGGAGTGAATGACCCCCTCGAAACTCCTTTCAAACTGGTTAGAGTAATCTAAGGTCCTAACCTAATGGGAACCAAAAGGTTTTTAACTGAGTAGAAATGGTCCTACTCCTTCGGAAGGAACCTCTTAGAAAGGCATTGACGTGCGTGTTCCATAAACAAAATTATATAAAAGCAATGAATAAAAATTCATGCATTCAAGAATGCCATGTATTCACTTTATTGATAATTTTTATGATTACAAGGGCCTATGTATTAATATGAAGTGAAATCCCAAATTTGACTTAGAAATTAGGGTTTACAAGCTCAAGAAAATTACAGGCATGGAAGCAATGAATTCGGATCCCTACAAACGACACCCCTAGGGTCTTATTTATAGGCGTAGATTGGACCCCTTCGCATTAGTCCTTTTGGCTTAGTCGAAAGGATGCCTTCATGACCTTCCACCGCTGTTGAATCCAGAGCGCCTCTCTAATGTTGCTTTCGAATAAGACTTGGATGCCTTCAACTCCATCGGAAGGTATAGAAGCGACTCTTATGCTATTGTAGATGCGGTGGATAAACATGAAAGGATGTCCCAACGTGTTCGGAAGGTACATAACCAATACTTGCGAAAGGTGATGATGCTTTCGAATGCTTTCATTCTAATGGTTGTGGATGCATTCATTGAGGATGGCATGACAAGTGGTGTTGACTCCTGCGGATGGGTCAACTGCTTCAGAAGTACTTGGTTGGTTACGAAAGGCATTCTTATTGACTCCTTTGGAAGCATTGGACTCCTTCAACACTTGTGAAAGGTAGCTTTTGCTGAAGTAGTTGTCTCTTGTGAAATTCTTTAGTGTATATGGAACCAACTTTTGCGGAAGGGTTCAACTAAAGTGGAGGGATAGTTTTGAATCCTTTCGACCCCTTCGGCAGCCCATGGTTCATTTAATACTTGCGGAAGCATCCCTACGACTCTTTCAAAAGACCTTGCTATCTCAACTGTTCTTCATGAAGCTCTCCTTCGTAATCTTTTGGGCTTCGACAGGATTGAAGTGATTTTTGATGATAACAGTTTTTGTTTTCTTTTGTTGATTTGGGCCCGTTGTGGCGAGTAGTAGTTTTTCCAATCGAGCCGCGCAAAGGAGATGTTGTCGAAATTTTCCATAACGTATGTGATTTTAACGGATTAATAACTCATTTAAGTTTATGATTTTTTATAATCTAAGAGTTTGAATACATTTCTCTTCCTTTAGGAATTTCGAGGATGAAATTCTTATAAGCGGGAAAAATGTAACGACCTGCAATTTTTAACGTTTTGAATGGGAATATTTAATTTATTTTAATATTCAAATTTGATTCAAATATAATAAATAATAAGAAAATATATTTATTTTTAATATAACGACTAGATTTTTAATGACGCATTTTTAATTTAATTTATTAGATTTCTCCATAATTTTTAACTTGGAAAATATTTATATTGTATTTTGGTGATTTTATAGTAAACGATGGTATTTCTTGATTTTTCAGAATATGATAACCAGCGTATATTATTATTGTTTTGAGATCGTGTTGCTTTTTCGTGCACGATCATATTGTTTGTCATTCACGGCTAGTAAGCGAACAAATTTCTGCATGGCGATGTACTGAGAATTGAGTAATAAACCAAACCCGAGACAATTAAACACTCTACCTCATTCTTTTTCTCTTTCTATTTTCACTCTCAAACGTGCAGTAAATGAAAGATCAAATCTACCACTTATAAAATTCAAAACCCAAAATCTACTCATTAAAAAAATGTAAAGCTTAGACCTTTGAAACCGTAGAGCTTAGATCTACAAGTCTATGGGTTTTTGGAGCTCGCGGTGATGTTGTTGGTGGTTCAATAGTTTAGGAATGAGCAAAACAAAACTAGGGTTTGATTTTTTTGGATGTATAGCCGACGAGGGGAAAATCGGAGGGTATGATGGTGTTTGTCATGTCAAGGAACAGGTGTGGTGGGGTTTTGGGCACGTGCGGCGGAGGAGTGTAAAACACGACATGGTATACGATCGTAAAGGGGTAGCAGGTTGTTATCCCGCCTTTTGGCAAGGCCGTGACACCAAGGACTTGACTAGATACCGGTGACAGATCGTCTCAGAAATCGGTTACACGCAAGGATCGCTATGGATATCGGTGAAATTTGTTCAAATCCGGATCGGGCTACAATTGATAAGGCACGTCAAGCAAAGCCGTGGGAACCAACGATCCAAGTTTCAAGTCAATCCGAGTTCGTATGCCCAAGTTATCGTCGTTAGAAAATGTAAGGATAGTCCTGGCTCGAAACCTTCCTAGGGTCGGATCCATCCCCCTTGCTTCGACTCCATCAGCGAAACCATCCTCGAATCCATTAGCTAGGAACCAGCTCGAATCCATCGAACTTCCCTCGTTTCGACTCCATCGAACTCCCCTTGCTTCGACTCCATCGAAAAAACCTCTGTCCGAGTCCATCGAGGGATGGCTCCTTCGAATCCATGCAATTGGACAAGCCTCGACTCCACCATCTTCGAATCCATGCAATTGGATAAGCCTCGACTCCACCATCTTCGAATCCATTCAACCGAGAGCCCTTCGAATCCATTACCTCGAATCCAAGCCATGGATTCGACCCAGTCAAATGCGGAGTGCAAAGCGGATCGATACGAAGAAGGCGCACCGCGTCACCATCTTCATTTGCAGAAGGATCGATTCGAACGAATCGATTCGAACGTATCGATTTGAATGACTCTAGAGTTCGAAAAACACCGACTTGAATCGATCATATCTCGAGTTCTACAAGTCCAAATGCCATGAAATTTTCACAGAAGCTTAAACACATGATGAAGAATGTTCACACCAAATTTCAGCTCGATTGGATGATTTCTTGATCGATTCGAACCAAGGGTCGAATCGATCCCAAAGTGGGCCCGGATCTCCAGATTTCGGCCATGTGGGCCCCCTGATGTACCAGAACTGGTCTCCCCTCATTTTAGACGAAATATCAGCCTCCTACACCTATAAATAGAGCCCCTGGTCATTCAGAAAAGGGGTCGGATAATTCTAAGTACTGAAGAGCGCCCAGATTCTGCCAGATCTACTCCAGAACACCGCCGCTGCTTTAGATTGAGAATTAACTTAGAAATTCAGTTGTATTACATTATAAACTACTGTAGCCTTCAAGTATCGAGTAATAAAATCATCAAACTTCATAGTGGACGTAGGCAAAACGCCGAACCACTCTAAATCGCGTGTCTTTGCGATTTACTTTCTGTTATTTGGAGTTTTTGTTAAATAATCCACAGTTTTAATTTTCATTCTTCATTTTTATCTCTTCAAAAACTTCCGAAGGGTGTTGTGCCCATTTTTGGTACAAACACTTTGGTGCTTTCACCGAGAAAAAACCAGCTTTTTTCTCCTGCTCCTTGGATCTACCATCGATACCGGATTGCACAAATCCAAGAGGAAGATCCAGATCTCTAATTCATAATCCTTCCATTCTATTCAGATTTGGATAAAGTCTAGGAAAAGGATTCATCAGTCAAAATGGTTAGCACAAGAACCACTTCTACAGCTGCTGGACAAGAAGGTAGGGATGGACAGAATCCTGCTCAACAGCAGCCATCCAACCAAGACAACACTGCCCACTCGGATCTGTCTGGGGCAGTCACTAGACAAGAATTTCAGATGTTGCTTCAAGAGTTGACTCAGAGTCGGCAGCAGTTAGCCGAACAGTTGCGTGCCAATATTGAATTGACAAACCAACTGAACCGCCAGGGCCGTAGGAGGTCCAGAAGGGATGATGTTTCCCGCTCATCCACTGAAAGTTCTGCTTCATCTGACTATCATCATAGATCCACCCGTCCCCCATTAGACGGAGATCATGCTCAAGCTGCTGGATATTAGCCCGCCTTGACTGTCGGGCAATTGAGGGTAGGACCGTCAACCAGCTTCCAGGCTGGGCCATCAGCACGAGGTGGTCGTACTCCACAATATACTACGGACAATCATGTCACAGCTGCCACAATAGAAACAAGGGTTGATACCCGACATCTTCCGGATTTGAGTAATCAACAACAGGGACGTACTTCTGAACCATACGTCCCGGAAGACGCTGAGCCAAGGAGGCGAAACTTGGACCGTCGACAGCGCCCGGTCCAGACTCGCACTGTGGAACCCGACCACACCTTAGCTCAGCATGCTCAAAATGTAGCAATGCCAGACATCTCGACTATGATACGTCAGATGATCCGCGAAAGACAAGGCCTCACCAACGATGATTGGGGGATTTCTCGAAGCCATACTCCTTTCACGGACGAGATACTATACGCTGAACCTCCTCGGCGATTCAGAATGCCTACTCTCCCTATGTACAAAGGAAGTTCTGATCCCAATCAGCACATATTGAAATACGAATGGTCAATGAGCGCCGCAAGGGCCGACGATGCAGTAAAATGCCGAAGCTTCCCCATCTCACTGGGAGGAATTGAAACAATGTGGTTTACAAGATTACCTCCAAGATCTATCTCTTCATTTGACCAATTGGCTAAGAAATTTGTTGAACAATTCCGTATGCATGTCGCTAGACCCAAAGACGTTAACACCCTGTCCAATGTTACCCAAGCTCGTGGGGAAACACTAAGGCGTTACTTGGAGAGATTCCATGCGGCATGCGTGGAAATTAGTAATCCCAACGACAACTCAATTTTAATGGCATTGACAAAGGGAATTGATCCTGATTCTGAATTTGGAAACTGGTTAGCCGGAAAGCCACCCGCATCGTTGGACCGTTTCTACTCCAAAGCCGCTCAATTCTTACGGCAAGAGGACGCGAAACAGTCTAGGAAGCAGGACGATGCGAAGCCCGGAAATGAGGGGATACAAAGCAATGTAGCAGTTAAACAGTCCGGTGACAATTCCGGAAAAGTTCAGTTAAACATACAGAACAAACAAACTCAGCCAAGAGGTAGCAATGGTCAAAATAAGAAGAGAGATCTGAATCCAGGCCCACGGTGTAGGGCTCCGATGTTCGAAAGTTATACACCGTTAAACACATCGCTGGAAAATGTGTACCTACAAACTTGCAACACTGAACAGTATAAGAAACCCGCTCCGAAGCGGTCATCAGAAAGGCAGATTCAAACAGGAAAGTTTTGTAGGTTTCATGAGAGTTATGGCCACAATACTAATGACTATCGCCATTTGCAAGATCTCATAGAAAAGTTGATCAGGGAGAGGAAGTTAGATCAATTCGTGCGGGCGCCGCAGTCTGGTGGTGCGGGCCCATCGAACCCAAACCATGCGCAAGACCAAGAAAGACAAGAGGAACCCGCTCGTACAGGCGGGAGGCTAGTTATCAATACCATAAGTGGTGGTCCTCATCCAGCGGACAGGAGCTGGAGGGAAATGGAGTCGTATGCTAGCTCTATCAGGCATGCGAGCTTCGAATGCTGCAGTAATTGCGAGGATGGAACCCCGGCTAAGCAACAAAAGACGATGTCTGACGATATCATATTTAGAAGCAGAGATGCTGATAAAATCGAAGCTCCAACAATTGACCCACTGGTCATATCTGCCCAAATTGGTCCAGCTTGGATGAAGAGGATCCTGGTTGACAGTGGGAGTTCTGTAAACATTCTATTCAAACGAGCTTACGATTTAATGAAGATGGAAGCAAAAGACTTGAAACCCTGCCAATCTCGAGTTCATGGCTTCAATGGGAGTGCAACAATACCTACTGGGATAGTGGAACTACCAGTGGAACTGGGGATTGGAGAACGCAGGAGAGTCCGACTGCTGCAATTCGTTGTTCTTGACATCGCTTCACCATACAATGCATTCCTGGGTCGACCAGCCCTTGCTGAATTCAGGGCAGCCATTGCCCCGTGGTGTTTGACTTTAAAATTCCCAACCGACCATGGTATAGGTATCGTTCAAGGAGATCAGGCAGCAGGGAGAGCCTGTTATGTTGCTGAGTTGCGTGAAGCACAGAAGAAGGAGAAAGGAAAGGGCGTAGAGGAATCTCTCTGCGTCCGTTTTACTAATAATTGACAACTAGCGCCCGGGTCCCGGCTCGGGCACCACTACCAATTCCTTAAAGATCTTGACCCTAGAGATAACGAAGATAAAGATGAAGTCAAAGAGAATCAAGCGTCTCCAGCCGAACTGACTGTGGACGTCCCAGTCGGTGAGGATGACGACTCGAAAGTACTAAAAGTTGGATCTCAACTGGGAAAACAGATACAACAGGAATTGGTTGAATTTCTTCAAGCGAATCTCGATGTATTTGCATGGACGCACTCTGACATGTGCGGAATATCACCAAGCATTGCAAGTCACTCCTTGAATATTGATTCACGACATGTTCCGGTCAAGCAAAAGAGGCGTGGTATGGATCCAGAGAGATCTGCCGCCCTTAAAGAAGAAATTGACAAGTTGCAATCAAATGGTTTCATCCGAGATGCTCTATATCCAGAGTGGGTGTCAAACCCGGTAATGGTTCGAAAACCGAATGGGAAATGGAGAACTTGTGTCGACTACTCCGACTTAAACAAAGCTTGTCCTAAAGATAGTTTCCCACTTCCTCGAATTGACCAACTCGTAGACTCAACTGCAGGCCATGAATTGCTATCCTTTATGGATGCTTATTCCGGTTATAACCAAATACCCATGCATCTACCCGATCAAGAACATACCAGTTTCGTGACCGATCTGGGACTCTACTGTTACAGAGTCATGCCTTTTGGTTTAAAGAATGCCGGAGCAACTTACCAACGCTTGGTTAATCGAATGTTCGCTGACCAGATCGGGAAGACCATGGAAGTTTATGTGAATGACATGTTAGTTAAGTCCCGATTTTCCACAGACCACGTCAGGGATTTAGATTCAATGTTCCGCATCCTACGTGAATATGGAATGAAGCTTAACCCGTTAAAGTGCCACTTTGGCGTCGCATCCGGAAAGTTTCTCGGTTTCATCGTCAACGCTCGTGGGATAGAGGCAAACCCCGAAAAGATCTGGGCAATAAGGAATTTACAAACTCCAAGGACCATAAAGCAAGTCCAAAGTCTCAACGGGAAGGTAGCAGCGCTAAGCAGGTTCATTTCAAAATCCACTGATAAATGCATTCCTTTCTTTGATCTAATCCGGAAAGGAAAACGAAACTTTGGATGGACCATGGAATGTGAAGGCGCATTCCGATCGCTGGTTCAGCATCTCTCTACGCCACCGATCTTGTCAAAACCGATTGATCACGAACAATTATACCTTTATCTGGCGGTATCGGAGCATGCGATCAGTGCTGCTCTGGTCCGAGAAGAGGATCGAGTGCAGAAACCGGTCTATTATGTCAGTAAACGATTGACCGGAGCTGAAAGAAATTACCCCAGGTTGGAAAAACTGGCTTATTGCTTGGTCATTGCCTCAAGAAAGCTTCGTCCTTATTTCCAAGCTCATCCGCTTACTGTGTATACCGATCAGCCGTTACGACAGGTCCTCACGCGGCCTGAGACGTTTGGAAGGTTACTCAAGTGGAATATCGAGCTGAGTCAATTTGACATTACCTATGCTCCGCGGAGAGCCATTCAAGGGCAAGTCCTAGCTGACTTCATCGCTGAATTTACTGTTCCATACGACTTACCCGAAACCAGCGAGTCCCCTGAATATGTCTGGAAACTTTATACAGACGGTGCATCAAACGATCGGTGTTCGGGTGCTGGTGTTGTACTAGAAACCCCCGAAGGTCGATCCATATGCTATGCTTTGAAGTTTGATTTTCACGCAACCAACAATGAAGCCGAATATGAAGCCCTGTTGACTGGGTTAAAGCTTGCCAGAGATCTGAGAATTATCGCTATAGAAATTTATTGTGATTCACAGTTGGTTGTGTGCCAGGTACGGGGAGAATATCAAGCAAGAGATCGAAGGTTAGCTGCTTATCTAGCCCGAGTTCAGGAAGCACTGGATCAGTTTGATTATTATGCCATTTACTACATACCACGAGATCGCAATCAAAAGGCCGATTCATTGGCAAAGTTGGCCAGCACAGGTGAAGCACAGCAAATGGGACTTGTCCCGGTCGAAACTTTGTCCTTCCCAAGCATCGATCAAATAAAAACGAATGATGTGTTGGAAACCTCTCCCAGCAGAGAATCATGGATGACTCCGTATCAAAATTATATTGAGAATGGGATATTGCCTGAGCACCGGAATGAGAAAAGGCAAGTTCTACGAAAGGCTTCGCGGTTCATCATTCAGGACGGGATCATGTATAGAAAAGGTTATTCTGTTCCACTCCTCCGGTGTATCGCTCACGATAAAGTCAAACGAGTGTTACATGATGTGCACGAGGGAGAATGTGGCGATCATACCGGTGGACAAGCGCTTGCTAAGAAGATACTCCGATATGGATATTACTGGCCGACAGTGAACCGAGATGCAGCCAATTATGCCAGAAAGTGCGACAAGTGCCAGAAACATGCTCGAATTCCAAGAGCCCCGCCTACCGAGATAACTCAAATGGTCAGTCCCTGGCCGTTCGCTATGTGGGGTATCGATATCATTGGCGCTTAACCTCTGGCAAGAGGTGGTGCGAAATATGCCATCGTCGCAGTAGACTACTTCACGAAATGGGCCGAGGCCGAAGCTCTCGCAACGATTACGACGAAGAAAGTAATAAACTTTGTAGTCCGCAATATCATTTGTCGATTTGGACTCCCGCATACCATCATCACCGACAATGGGACCCAATTCGAAAGTTCGGAGTTCAAGAATTTCTGCCAACGATTTCATATTCATAAAAAGTTCTCTGCAGTCGCACATCCACAAGCAAACGGTCAGGTCGAAGCTGTTAACAAAGTTATCAAATCCATCTTAAAGAAACGACTGGAAAAGGCTGGGGGCAAATGGGTCGATGAACTTCCTATGGCATTATGGGCTTATCGAACAACTCACAAGACCGCAACTGGACACACCCCATTTTCCTTATCCTATGGCTCGGAGGCCGTTATTCCAGTTGAGACAGAAGTATTTTCTCACCGCGTAACTTATTACGATCCAAAAACAAATGGTATATTACTCGCTGAATCTTTGGATCTGTTGGACGAGAAACGAGAAGAGGCTGATTTAAGAGCGGCCGCCTACCGAAGTCGGGTCGCCCGGTTATATAACACCAAAGTTCGCCCCCGAACCTTTGAACTCGGTGATCTGGTCCTCAAAAGAATCTACCCGGTTCCTTCACACATGAAACCAAATTGGGAAGGACCGTACGTGATTACACAAAGACTTGGGGATGGCACATTCAAACTATCAACCGTGGACGGTCTAGTTTTACCAAGAGCCTGGAACAGCGAGAGTCTCCATCGCTACTACATATGACAGGCTTCATTTATTTCATTATGTTTTTTATTCAGCAATTTACCTTTGCATTTCGAAATTAGAATTTGTAATAAGGCAACTGATTTGCCATATTTTCTTATTTCAGCAATACAATGCCATCTCTTCGAGCCAGAGCTGTGATTCATTAAATACAATGTACAACATCACGGTGCACGAAGAGCTAAGTTCCATCACACAGTGGAATTTATTCAAGTAGGGAGTGGCTGTGAAGCAATCAACCACTCACTAAATGAAACCCGAGCTCGGGGGCAAGCCATCACATCAGGCCATGAAATGGGTTGATACACGACAACCCTTCACTAAACTCCGTACTCCCAGAGTGCGAGGCGGAGTATAAACATTTTCTTAACTCCGTACTCCCAGAGTGCGAGGCGGAGTATAAACATTTTACTAAACTCCGTGCTCCCAGAGCGCGAGGCGGAGTATAAACATTTTTCTAACTCCGTACTCCCAGAGTGCGAGGCGGAGTATAAACATTTTTCTAACTCCGTACTCCCAGAGTGCGAGGCGGAGTATAAACATTCATCTAACTCCGTACTCCCAGAGTGCGAGGCGGAGTATAAACATTCATTCAACTCCGTACTCCCAGAGTGCGAGACGGAGTATAAACATTCATTCAACTCCGTACTCCCAGAGCGTGAGACGGGGTATAAACATACGTCAACTCCACACTTATCCCCAATACTGGGGGCAGAACCATAACACATAACAAGTTGAAGACAGAAAGGGAATAAATTTTCATTTCCACTATCAACAAAAAGAATCTGATTACAAAGTGTTTAAGAAAAATTCTGCTAGTGGGAGCCGAATCCACATCTATACACGGCTATAGAAAAATCAACAAAATGCTACCCTACGCAACAGAGATTTAAAGAAAGAGTTCAATCTTTCTTCTTCCTTATCTTCTTCTTCGGGGTAGCTCCACCCGATCCGCTGCCCGATTTTCTCCTCAACCGCTTACTCTTTTCGGGCTTGCCCTCCGGCAGCGATATAATGTCAACGTCTTCCTCAGAACTGGAGGCGACGGAAATTCTTCTAGGAGGTCGAGTTGGAGGCATAGGAGTAGTAGCAGGAGGAGGGACAGGAGCAGTTTCAATCACTACGGTACCGCCCGGTGAAATCACCATTAACGGGGCAGGCCCGGGCGGATTCGTACCAACATTCCCTGCTGCCATCTCGGCAGCAATCTCAGCAATAACGTCGTCCTCACGAGATACTTGGGCCGCATCGGTTGTGCCAATAGCTGGCATAGATGAACTAACGGCCGGAGCAGCCCCACTCACAGCATCAGACGGGTTGACAGAGGGATCGATGGGTTCATTGAGAAGCTCCTCAATCATTTGAGCGCTGAAAGAAAACATATTTGCATCTCCCTCCTCGCCAATCAAAGTAGAAGTCGTGATGGCTTCAGAAAAAACAACCCCTTATGTTTGATGAGGAACTGATAGAGCAAGGGGCGCAGAAACAATAACTTCGGTCACTGAAATGCGACAAAACGAAGATTGTTAGCCAAGTGTGTTGCTTAAGGTTCTTCACAACTAAACTACGAGAAGCGTTCAAATACCTTCCTTGGTCTGGACCGAAACGTGGGCAGACTCCTCGGCAGAAGATAATAATGGTTGGTCAGGACTATAGGCAGGAACAGACTAGGGATCTACCGCACCAGTGGTTTCGGGCAATGTTGGAATTACAGCTCCAACACTTGTCCCGTGATGCGCGATCCCCGAGCCTTCGCCTGTCTCTAGAGATTGAACGCCAAGCTTTTCTTTCGCCATAGAGATCACCACCTCATGAAGGGTCTTCCTCTCATCCTCGGTAAGCAAACGCATCTCCAGTTCAAAGTCGTCAAGTGTTCCATCTGGATGCGCTGCTCTTTTCTCATTCACCAGCCGGGTCCAGGCATTGTACAAGATCATGGAGTCATCTCCCAGCCACGCTAAATTTCTATGTTCCAGCACATTAGCGTTATACGTGACTAAGAGATCGTCAAACTCAGCATCTAGCCTAGACCTCTCCTCCAAGATCTTTTCCTGGATTTCTGCTTCCGCAGACTTAGCCTTGACCGCCGCCGCAGCAAGTTCGGTCCTGAGAGATATTGCTTGGTCGCAAGCCTCTTGAGCAGTGGCGTTCGCATCATCCTTCTCCTTCACCATTTCAGCGAATTTGGCCTTGAGCTCATTCAGCTCTTTAACGGCTAAGTCTCGCTCAGCTGCAATGGTGGTGTTGCGGTGGCCCATCTCTTCCACCGTGGCGCAGTGTTCTTGCTGCATCCTCGCCAGTTTGGCCACGACATCTTCATGTTTCTGGAGTGTTACAAGCTCTGACTTTCGGGACGTCTCCACTTCGGGTTGAAGAACCTGAATGATGCGTTTCTGTTTGACAATGTCAGCATCACGTTCAGCAATGATCTTCGCCCTGTCAAAAGCTACTCTAGAAGCCTTCACGGCTGCCTTGTACCACTCCTTATACTGAGCGTAGAAGTCGTGGATATAACTATGAGCAGTGGTCTCAGCGTCCGGAGGAATTCTTTTAAAGTTAGGAGGGAAGATATAGCCATCCATGCAAATTTTAGGGTAGTCATTTTTCATTTGGGCGAGTTTAGCAGCTCCCTCGCTTGTTAACTCAGCCGGAGCTTGTTCAATTATAGCAGCTGCTGTCGGTTCCATTCTTGGCCGCTGAGCATCAGGCCGAGAAGATTGAGAAGGCAGCTGCTGCTGATGAGATGGCCCTGGGAGGTCTACTGGGGCCCTGGGAGGCGGAGGAGAGCGAGATCGGGGTCGATACTGGTATCCCCGGTCTTTGTCAGAGTAATCATAGCCAGAACGGCCACGCGAGTAATCTCTATCTCTATCATAGCGTTCTTGACTCGAATAGCTTCGCCCATGATCCCTATCTGTTTCTCTCCTGCGGGAATCGTAAAATGGAGAAGATTGGCGCACATTCCGAAGCCTGTCCAGAGTAGAGCCACGTCCTGACATCTCACCTGCGATAAGAAACAATTACGGATTAGGATCCCATAAAGCAATGTTTACTATGCAAAAGTCATGAAGTGCTGTGGAAGTGTGTGTAAATGTGTAAACCCCCAAACCGACCGGAAGTGTTGACCGCACTTAAAGGAAAGGGCTCGTTCATGTTTAGAACATCTTGAAATTCCTCCAACCCAGGATTATGAGAAATCGATATATAATCTGGGATAGGAATATCGTCAAGCCCTTTGAAAGAATCTCTCGAATGAGAAGGGGCGGCATCAGAAATCATGACTCCGGAAGCGGGAAGAAACACATCTACGGATTTTCCCCCTTGGACTTAAGTTTTTTGGAGACGGAGGCCTTGCCTTTCCGTTTTTCTCCCGACTCCTCCAAGTTTCCCGAGAGGTCAGCCATGGGCTCTGAATCCGTATGGGTTCTTTCTTCGTCACTCGCCTCGATTATTTTGATTCCGAGTGACTTCTTCGCTTTTCTCTTCTTGGGTTTCTTCTTATCTTCCTTCTTGGAGGCGGGCTTTGCAAATCCCTCAACGACTATGCTTTGATTAATGTCGATCAAACCAAGAACTCTTAAGTTGTAATTGTTCAGCACCGAATCAATATGCCTCAACTCGCTTGGGACTTCTTGAAGACTCCGGACGATACCCTTGAAACGCCCTCCATCGGGCCTGGAGATAATAGCTGTAAAAGGAATGAAATGTCAATTTTAACACCGAAGAGCTATTGGTCAAGAAAACAGGTTAAGGTGCTTACGTCTAGACAACCATCGCCTAGCGAAACCCGGAGGGCACCGAACGTAGAACCACTCGTTCTTGAAATAACTCGGTCGAGTCCAAGCTCCAACTACAACTTGGCAATTCCTAACTGCCTCCAAAAATGTAAAAGACGGGCTGTCACCCCTACTCTTGAAGTTAAATATGTGTCTGATCTCGGAGGGCCTCGGCGGGCGAAAGAGACAGTCCATAAATATGACAAAAGCACTGTTCAGCAACGCGTGCCCGTTGGGATGAAGTTGTGAAGGAGCGATTCCTAAATATGATAGCATCCCTCTGATATATTGATTGAAAGGAGGAAGAGTTCCGGCCGCACAAGCATGACGGTAGAATGCTGTATATCCTTCAGGCGGATTGTGCGGTCTATCAGTGGCACTGGGCAATAATACGTCACCTAGAGATATGTTATGCTTTAAACATATCCGTCCCAATAAGGATTCAGAGATGTTAGACTGAATCGAATCAACAGGGTCTCAATAAATATAGCCTCTGGCAATTCATCTGGAGCCGGATCGATTACATCGGCAGGGATGTCAGGAATCTCAAGCACCGGAGGAGTCGAGCTCTGTACCTCTTGTTGTTGGGAGCTCGAAGATTCCATAATTAGCTAACTCATCAGAAAGCAACGTTAAGTTCATAAACAACCCGTGCATGCCCCGGTGTAGTGTGTATGAGCGTGTCGTGCAGTGCAAGTGCTATGCGTTACTTAAGCAGATTCTACAGAATAAAGCAAGATGTTCGTACAACATATCTTGGGAATTCGAGAATGAAAATGACCGTCATCGCTGACCATCACTTCCACAACATCCAAACGCTACGAACCAACTTCGTGTATAAATCAGTTGTATTATTGGTTGAGTCATAGTTCCATCGACGAGCTTCAAAGGAAATTCAAGTTCAAGTTTTACAGTCGTGTTCGACTATGCAAGGCCGAAGCTCGTCGGAGTCAAATGTGCTAAAGCACGTTAAATTTGTCAAATTTCAACTTGAGATTGGTCGTAGTTCGGATGTTGGGGCAAATCAGGAAGATTTAGGTTTCGAAAATCAGAACGTTCAAACCCAGAAGTTCGAATCCATGCGGTTCGAATCGATTCGAAGGAAACAAGGTCCAGATCTTCGAATCCATGCGGTTCGAATCGATAGAGCCTAAGGGAGGACGGATACTTCGAATCCATGAATTTAGTGCAGATTCGAATCGATCGGAATATCACGTCTTCGACTCAATTATAGCAGCATTGCTTCGAATCGATCGCTTCGATACAATCTTCTTTCATGATCATCGATTCAAAATCTGCCACTTAGAATCGATTCGAACAAATTACTCCCAGATCGATGCGGAGCTGTGAACAAAAACGATGTCCACCATGACAAGTTTCTTTCCCCAAGTCTATCGATTCAACCCATTCCAGATCTGACGATCCTTCAAAACTTTTCAGAAGATAAGATGGGGTCACTACCAAGAATCCCAAAATTTTACGTTCTACACTCGAATCGGTTCCATATTTACCTGATTGGATTCGATTATAAACAAAAGCTTGGGAGGATGTTGTCGATTCGAACGAAGGCGTGGAAGTTCCTAATCTGAAGGATTGATTCGAAGAAACAGCTGAAACAATGGGAAAAGTAAAAAATGAGAAGTGAATAGGACCCCGGTATATATAGGGGAAATGTGGCGATTCGCCTCTCGGTATACCTGACCGGCTTCTACAGGTGAGAGAATCGAATCGAATCGATTCATCGCGGCATGTTCGAATCCATTGTGACCACTAGTTCGAATCCATCACGACACAGAGTCGTTCCATCAGTTCGAATCCATCCCTTAGTTCGAATCCATCCGGTTTCGAATCCTTTACGACATCGAATCCATTTCAGCAACATCGAAACGAAGCAACATCGATTCGAGCACTCGCTACTTCGACTCCACCAACTCAGAGAACTTCGAATCCACGCAGTATCGATTCGGAGAACCATCGATTCAAAGTACCCACTTCGAAACCCTCAACTCGAAGCGGATCAAGAAACATAGCTTCGAATCCATCAAATACCACCGGTCAAATGGACGAATCGTTTCCATATGAAAAATTGCTTGTCCACTCTTGTACCGATTCAGGAGAGGATCAATACAAGAGGACGATCATAGGCAATCATAAAAGCGATGTTTTAACTCGAGTCTCAAACCGGTTCAGGAGAGGACTGATGCAGATTTCGATAACAAACCGAACTGACAACGACTTACGATCACGCAACATTAACCAAAGTCAAGATAATACACGTATGCACGTATTTCTGACTAATGTTTGGTTTTTATCATTCACAGAAATCAAATGTTCATTCCGTCATGGGCTCGACAACAAACAGCCGATCATGATCATACAACGATTGATTACAACAGCAAAGAAGACAACTTTTAACAAAGCATGTCATAACTGTTCAATAAGAGACTGTAGCTTTTCAAAGCACGTCATGTTTACACAAGACGTACTTTGGGGGGCAAATGTTATCCCGCCTTTTGGAAAGGCCGTGACACCAAGGACTTGACTAGATACCGGTGACAGATCGTCTCGGAAATCGGTTACACGCAAGGATCGCTATGGATATCGGTGAAATTTGTTCAAATCCGGATCGGGCTACAATTGATAAGGCACGTCAAGCAAAGCCGTGGGAACCAACGATCCAAGTTTCAAGTCAATCCGAGTTCGTATGCCCAAGTTATCGTCGTTAGAAAATGTAAGGATAGTCCTGGCTCGAAACCTTCCTAGGGTCGGATCCATCCCCCTTGCTTCGACTCCATCAGCGAAACCATCCTCGAATCCATTGGCCAGGAACCAGCTTGAATCCATAGAACTTCCCTCGTTTCGACTCCATCGAACTCCCCTTGCTTCGACTCCATCGAAAAAACCTCTGTCCGAGTCCATCGAGGGATGGCTCCTTCGAATCCATGCAATTGGACAAGCCTCGACTCCACCATCTTCGAATCCATGCAATTGGATAAGCCTCGACTCCACCATCTTCGAATCCATTCAACCGAGAGCCCTTCGAATCCATTACCTCGAATCCAAGCCATGGATTCGACCCAGTCAAATGCGGAGTGCAAAGCGGATCGATACGAAGAAGGCGCGCCGCGTCACCATCTTCATTTGCAGAAGGATCAATTCAAACGAATCGATTCGAACGTATCGATTTGAATGACTCTAGAGTTCGAAAAACACCGACTTGAATCGATCATATCTCGAGTTCTACAAGTCCAAATGCCATGAAATTTTCACAGAAGCTTAAACACATGATGAAGAATGTTCACACCAAATTTCAGCTCGATTGGATGATTTCTTGATCGATTCGAACCAAGGGTCGAATCGATCCCAAAGTGGGCCCGGATCTCCAGATTTCGGCCATGTGGGCCCCCTGACGTACCAGAACTGGTCTCCCCTCATTTTAGGCGAAATATCAGCCTCCTACACCTATAAATAGAGCCCCTGTTCATTCAGAAAAGGGGTCGGATAATTCTAAGTACTGAAGAGCGCCCAGATTCTGCCAGATCTACTCCAGAACACCGCCGCTGCTTTAGATTGAGAATTAACTTAGAAATTCAGTTGTATTACATTATAAACTACTGTAACCTTCAAGTATCGAGCAATAAAATCATCAAACTTCATAGTGGACGTAGGCAAAACGCCGAACCACTCTAAATCGCGTGTCTTTGCGATTTACTTTCTGTTATTTGGAGTTTTTGTTAGATAATCCACAGTTTTAATTTTCATTCTTCATTTTTATCTCTTCAAAAACTTCCGAAGGGTGTTGTGCCCATTTTTGGTACAAACACAGGTCATGAATTTCGTGGATGAGTCGAGTAGGGCGTGGAGGTGTTGGTCGCGAAGAGGAAAGAGAGTGGAGTTCATCGATGGCGGCGATTTTGGGTTTCATGGACTAGAGGTGGAGAGAGTAGGAGAGGGGTGGTCAGTGATGGTGGATTCCGCTACAGTATTAAGGTGAGAGTTTGGTTTGAGGAAGATAGATTATTGAGCAATTAAGGATTTGAAATTGTAATTAGTTAATATAATTATAATTTTAAAAATCAAAAAATTATAAAATCAATATCTCTCTCATATGAGGCCCAATCGAGACATGGTCTTTTGCTTTGCGCTCATAATGGCAATAGCTACGTGATGGAATTAGTTTCGTCGAATCTGGAGCAAGTGAAATTTTGGGATAAAATCAAATGTCATTCGATTTTAGTTCAAATTGGAATGCCTAAGCGTCCGTTGGAATTTCGGTGAGTTAAACTCACATTTTTGGATAATCGGTATGATATATAGTAGATAAAATTATTTGCTTTTGTGTTTGAATAAATTATTGGTTTGGTTGAATATTCGCTTTTTGGAAAGCTAATGACATTTAAATTGAAATATAGGGAAAATTTGTAGAGAAATCCAAATTTCTTGATATTGTGATTTTTAATTCCACTTATATACCTATTGATTTTAATTTTAGTTATACACCCGTTATATAGATTGTAAAATGCTAAAATTTGATAGTTTTGTCATATTGGATGTGACATCGACATATGTTAAAAGTGGAACTTTTTTAAAGAAAAATGTAGTAATAGCATTGATTAAGTGATACAGTAACTATTGGCCTCGATATAGTATTTTGAAAAATACTATTAATTGCTGTTTGATTTGGAAATGGTTTTCGATTTGAAAAATGACTTTTATTCCGAACTTTTGGATTTTCTATGATATTTTATTCAAAATTTGTTTTTCAAACTTCTATATTTTACTTCAATTTCTTTTATTATTCTTTTCTAATATATGTATATATGTAAATGGTTGAAGATTTTTTTTAGAAAGTATCTATTTTCATAGAAAAGCTATTATAATAATAACCGTTTATTTTAAAGAAAATAAAAGGGGTTATCTTTTATTTTAAAGAGATTTTGTGTTTAAAAGAAGATAGAAATATTTAGGGAATAAATATTTGTGAAACATTTTATATAAAATGTTGTAGTAAAAGAACAGAATTATAAATGGTATTTGATAAATTTTAGAGAGATTTATAATCGGTATTTTATAAATAAAAGGATAGGTTCATCAATGGCATTTAAAAAAAGGAAAATACTATCATTTGATAAATGGGAGAAATAAATCACAGTTGTAATTTATTGTAATGTGGAATGATCATGTTATGGGAAGTATATGAGATTTATAATTATAATTGGAGTTTTGTTTTATATTTGCAGTTTGGTTTTATATTTGGAGTTGTTTATAAAAGAGTTTTGCAATTATATTGAGAAATTTATAAAAGGAGTTTTTATAAATGAATTTGGAGTTTTTATAAAAAGAGTTGCAAATAATTTTGTGAATTATAAATTGAGTTTATAAATGACTATTTTATTAAAGAAGTTTTATAAAGAATTTTATAAAAGTATAAAGGATATTTATAAAGGAGTACTTTATTAAATAAGTTTGGAGATTCATAGAAGGAGGTTTATAATTATATTTATAAAGAGAATTTTAGAATTTTAGAATTTATAAATAATGTTTTATAAAAGGTGTTTCTAAATATGAGTTTTATAAAGGCATTTTATAAAAAGGGATTTATAAAAATATTGAGACCCGATTTCCGTAAATGATCATTTTAAATTACGGTACGGAAAATGTCATTTTCATACTTAACTCCAAAATCAAAGGTATGGAACCTCGTCCCTACCTTGATAATTAAGAATGTGTTTCGAGGCAAGGGTAGTTTTCTAACTTATTCTATTTTATTGTTAATCAAGAGATAGTACCGTTTAAAATCGGAAAGCGGTGGTAAGTATATTGGGTCAAATTTCCATACGATCCATATACTTACACCAAAGGTGTTTCGGGTTTATTGTTGTCAATATTTTTTAATGACATTTATTTTAACCCAATTAAATATGGTTTTTAAAATAAAAAATTCTTCAGATTTATGAATATACTTATACCGTTGAGATAAGTATATGGATATATTTTCTAAATATTGGAAATGTAGTTTTTTAGGAATATACTTATACTGTTGATATAAGTATATGAAAAAAAATTCTAAGTATTAAAAAGTGAAATGGTTTTTGAATATACTTATACCGTCGAGATATGTATATGAATATCTTCTATGTATTGAAAGGAGTAGAGGAGACTTGTGAATATATCTTTGTAAAAGTATTTTGAAACAAGTATTTACAAGATGGTTCTAATTACGAAAGATTAATTAAAGAGGCTTTGTATTTTCTTTGTGCTTAAACCTACTTGGTTAAATCTCTAATTGGATTGTTGTTTATTTGATAGTTAAATAACGACTATCAAATGTTGGTTAGTTTTTAAAACTATTGTTGTTGGTTCGGAGGTAACAGGATCAGATATATTATCCATAACCACTTCTAACCAACATAAGCGTTCGAATTGAAGACATCTTGAAGATGATGAAGTCGAAGATGGAGATCTTTGAACTACAAGGGCTACTTGCTACTAATCATGATGGTGGTTCCAAAATGGATGTAGTAAAAGTAGTGCCTTCGGTTTTGTTCGGACCCAAAACAATCTTGTATGGACGAATGCTTACATTGCATTGTTACTTGGAGGCAAGTGTTAGCATTCCAAGTAGGATTTTATATAAAAGGTATAATGTAGCCTTAAGCCACACAATTGGTAATGACTAAAGTAGGGACGTGCCGCAGGGCTATGTGGATCGCCCCCATTAGGGTATATCATCACTTGTATCTAGATCGACATTTATTTATGGATTATGTATGTTTGTGGCCATAGAAACGATTTGTCAGGAACAACCGAGGGATGATCATATTTGGTACTATATAGAAAGGGGTAGGCTAGTCTTGAGTAGTAGAGGTGCAAATGTTTTGCAGCCTCGGTATGTTTTCTTTAGAGGTGTACGGTATAGAAGGTGGACCCTTACCTTGTCATTATATGGAATCTGTTCTCCAATGAGTACCTTCGAACTTAGTTGTATACCTATTATGCCGAAATTCAATTAATGTAACAATTTCGGCTAAGATTCAGTATTTATTTTAAACCCTAGACATTATTATAATATCAAAAGATTCCCTATAAACGATTTTGTTATCGTGAGGTAAAAACTCATCTGTGTTTATGCGCGGCGTGGTCTTACAAGACACCTTTATTTTGGAAGGTTTTACAATATTAAAATTCATTTGTGGTGTGTTTCTTATGCTGGTTTATCAGACTGATCTGGACATTATTTTTCTTATAATGTCCGGGTCAGACTGAGCATATTTTCAGATTTGGTTATGGATGCTTTGTTTCTTCAGGAGACGAGCTGGAGGCCTTCAAGACGCACTCACGTAAATTTTATTTTCTACTGCATTTGTTGGTTGTATTTATCAGCAGTTGTGAGGACGGGTTGTTATAACTATCCAAGCTGATGATAGATTAGTGTACTTTGATTTGATGTATGTATATTACAATTTTCTTCTGTAAAGATCTATTGTGTATTATATATTACTCGTCATGATATGAGATTCTATTCCGTCTTTTTTCCCGCTCAATAATCTACCTTTCCGGCATTTGGATGCTCGACATGTGAATACCGTGGATGTATTAATGTCGACTTTTGATGGTGTGGGTCGTTATACGCCTCACTTAGCAGGTGGTGTGACATTATAGCCAAATTTATCGCTTACTTGGTTACGATAAAATCCAAGTTCACTTTGTTAAGCGTTATCCGGTTGTGACTTTTATTTACGCCAATTCTCTTAGTCAAAACTATAACACTTTGGAATTATGGAATTTGGTAATGGTAAAAATTCAAATATCATCCATGTTCAACTTATAGTCCAAACACAAAGGTAATGGTCAAAATTCCAATAGTATCCATATTCAACTTATAGTCCAAACACAAAGGTAATGGTCAAAATTCCAGTATCACCATATTCAACTTATAATCCAAACACAAAATCCTTGGTTCAGTAATAACAATTATTATTAGCCAAAATGCTCTGGCCAGAGACTTTGACTTTGAGTTGGCTTGAGTTGACCGTGATACTAAGCCCATATAACTGAGATGACAAATCTTCTTTTGTACGGTACTTCACTTACAGTACTTCCACTCGACCGAACTATAGTCATTCAATGTACATCGTGCCATGATCTGACTATAATCAAAGCGGAGCTTTCATACTGAAGATCCACGGTAATATCAAGTCAAGAGAACTATGTGAAGCAGTCGCATCGATATCTTCTATTTGATCCTAGTTATATTAACCAACAGAAAACTATCAAGTGAGTCATTCCATAGTTATCCAATAACTATCAGTATGTAACCCCTAAGTGCCCCCATCATTCATAGGTAATACATTGCCCAACACTTGGAGAGCGTTACGTACCCTAACGGGTACATCAATATACAGTCTTGATGCATCTTGACTAGGAACATTTAAAATGGTATATTTATTTTCATTGTGATAAATTACTCATTGATACGACACTTTGTAACTACTATCACAAAACATACCATTATGGATTTTCAAATAAATAGACTTTGGATTAAATTAATTAATACAACACATTATATCAAACATGTAATAAAAAGAAAACACATTTTATTTCGAACAAGACTGGTTATCGAATATATGTAACACATTACATAATTGCCCATAGGACATACCCCTAACTCAATCAGGATACCAGCTAACTTTTTCTAGAAGCACACTCAGCGTGCTAACTTCCCTAATCTCTAAACAGTCGGGAAAGACCCAACAGTTGATGGTGTTACCTTTCCCACATGTCATATCCCAATAGCGAGTCTTTTGTCTACACTATGTCACCCACTACCAACTACCTATGCATGCCTATCCTATGCAGTTTCCACTCCTTGGATACCACTTTAACTTTCATTGAGGTGTCTATACTCATATAACATCCAAGTATAACTTTAATTTAAATAGAATGCACTACTGGCATATCTCCATCGTCAAATACCTTGCAACATACTCTACCACTTGTTTCTTCACCCTCAGCTAATAGAAAACCGTCTTTGTATCATGGTACATTTTATTTCCATTTGAATGAATAGTCATCTTAGCACAACGATACTCGCTAGTTATCTCGTCCATCACATCACTAGCCACTGGCACACATAAACTTCCATCCTGCCTCGTCCTTCCTTGGTGATCGACCGATGGAATAGTGTTCTAAAATAGTTGGTTACTTGTCTTTCTCTAATTGTTGAAAATACTAACGAACTTAGCATCCTTTGACATACCTCACTAATTGTTCAAAATCATTTGGTCACAAATCCAGAAGACGAAAAAGTTTGGATGAAGATCCACCATACACACATACTCCATGTACTTTTTTATATATTTACAATATATCAAATGATACTCACTAGTAAACCGTTTTATTACTGGTCAAAATATCAAAACTTTAGAAATGTAGATACATATTCGTTATTTTAAATGTTTGAAACAATATACTAGATCTGTATACTAGTAAACCGTTTTTATTAAATTTGATAAAATAAAGTATGGCCCACGACCCAACATAATCAGGTATAACCCGACTTTACATATCAAAACCCTATCTCAAAAACTAGGGTTATACACAACCCCGCTTATTTCTAAAATCCTAAACAAAACCTTACTTTTTTCGATAATGACGGAAGAAAAAACAAAACCTCACCTAATTTACAAATTATTCACTCTCCCAAATGCCTCTGCTTTCTCCTCTCTCTCAATATGAAAGGCACTCATTGAATTTGTTTCTCATACCACCAATCTTGACTTTCGAACTACCACTATTAGTAGAACTTGAGAAATTAGCAGATCTTGTGAAATTATACTCTGGATCTGTTAATTTACTCACATCTGAGTAATATTGCTGCTGAATATCTTGAAATTGAAGTTTTAAATTAGTTTCCGAGCCATATCTATCTTGCTGATTCGAAGCATTAAACCATACTGCTTCAATTGAACTTTGATGCTTCGGTCCAGCATGTATTGCTTTCTGTTGGTGAAGATAGTTTTCTACATGCTTGCTTCCAACTTTTCTGTCCCGCCATTCAGATAAGTATCGGTTGGTGAAGATACATGCTTGCTTTCGGTTGGTGAAGATAGTTTTCTACATGCTTGCTTCCGGCTTCTTCGGTCCAGCATGTATTTCTATAAGATGATTTTACTGTCTATATTAATTAACATCCATCTTTGCTCCTTGCTTAGCTTTGCTTTATTAAATACTCTGTTATTTCGCTCCTTCCAAATATGATATACTACCGTAGTTAGCATGACATGAGCTAAGTTTCTCTCTAAAGATGTTGTGCTAAAATTATCCATGATATGTTGTATTGCTTGCTTTAGGTTCATACTATCGTTATGCTTAACACCAAAGTTGCCTAAATGTGATTCCAGATATATAGTGAATACCTGCACTCAAAAAACAAATCATTAGAACATTCACATTCAATTTCACAAAGAGGGCATAGTAAATTATCTGTTTTGCGCCATTTGCTTGATCTATCTCCTATTGGAAACCTATTGTTGACTACAGAATATGTACAAATTTCCATTTTTGGATTGTTGACCCTATTCCATATGCATTCAAACCATTCCTCAATTGGATGCTTATTTATGATAAATTCCCATATTTGTTTAAAAGAAAATTTGTCATGTTGTCTGCTATCCAATCCCAGTAGTCTGCACTTGCATTTATGTCAATTGGAATTTTATTTATGCTTTCTTTGTATGGATTAGTAATTGGATGCTCTTGAGGTTGCCACTGATTATCTTTAATTATCATTGATACTGCAGCATCAGATCCTCCAAAAATGTCTATGTTGTTCTATCCCACTCTATTAATAAAAGACTTATGTTGAAACCAAGAATCAAACCATAAACTTGTTTCATTTTCATGTTTAAAAATTCTTTCCAACATTAATTTACCTTGTTATCTACATTTTAAAATCTGTTTCCAAGTATTTGATTGAATATTTTTTGGTAAAATGTTCCAAAAGTTACCTTATTAAAGATATTTATCTTTCATCCATTTTGCCCACATGGATTCTTTATTCAAAAATCTCTAAAATAATTTTATAATGGCATGTATAACCGAGACATTCATATTCCTTACACCTATACCACCTTCTTTCTTTGGATTGTCTACTTTTTTCCAACTTATTTATGATATCCCCCTCTTCAAATAAAGTCAGCACATCTTTTCTCCAACTTTTTAACTGATGCTGCAGGAATGTGATAAGTCTGAAACCAATACAATATGATTGCATGTACCACTCTTTTGATTAATTCCACTTTGCCTACAATAGATAATGCTTGCTTGACCAAGTTTCCACTCTTGCACTTTTTCAGCAAGTATTATACAGTCACTATCTTTGATTTGATTCACAAATAGAGGCAAAACTAAATATTTGATTGGTAGACATCCCTCTGTAATATGTAATACTTCTAAAACCTTCTTCCTGTAAATGATATTTTTGCTAAAATATGCTTTACTTTTGAGCTCATTAATCTACAGCCCTGCATACTTGTGTAAACATTCAAAAATTTCTTTAATAGCAAGTGCATTAGATCTATTTGCTTTAACAAATAACATTAAGTCATCAGCATATATAACATGAGTAATAATGTAACAACCCGTCCTTTCAACCCTTAAAAATCGACACTAATACATCCATGATACACGTGCCGAATATCTAAGTGCCGGAAAAACAGATTGTTGGGATGAAAGAAATAGAAGATAGAACGAAATCACATATCATGACGAGAAATATATAATATACACAAGATCTTTACAAAAAGAAATCATCTTTACTATACACAACATCAAAGTACACTAACCCATTTCAACTTGGACAGTTATAATAGCCTGTTCTTACAATTGCTGATAAATATAGATAGAAATCAAGAACAAAAAAACAGTAGAAAAATATAATATACGTGATTACATCTTGGAGAATCCAGCTCACCTCCTGTAAGCTCCAAAAGATCCAGTTAAATAGGGAAAATATGCTCGGGCTGACCCGAGTATTATAGGAAACAATGCCTGGGTCAATCTGGTAAAACCAACATGAGAAACTCAAATCACAGAGAACTTTATTATAACTTATAAAATCTTTTTAAAATCAAAGATATCTCGTAAGACCACACTGGGCATAAACTTTATTATAACTTATTATACATATTAATCATAGCTGAAATTGTTACATCATTAGATTCTTGCATAATAGATATACAATCAAGTCCTAAGGCTCGTATTGGAAAATGGATTCCAACTATGAAAGGGTAAGTGTCTACCCACCGAATTGGTACACCTATAGAAAATGTTCTGGAGGCTACAATATGTTGCACCTCTGCTACTCAGGACCGGCCCTACCTCTTACTGGATAGCGTCGAATGTGATCACCCCTAGGTTGATAAACAACCATAATGGACCCCAAAGCATACATCAATATCGACTCTAGATAAGGGTTGATCATACCCTAATGGGAGCGACCCACGTAGCCCTGTGGCACATCCCTGCTTTAGTTATTTACCGAGTGTGAGGCTTGAGGCTACGCTTTTACCTTCCCTCTTAGTAGACTATCTTGGAATGCTAATACTGACCTCCAGGAAAAAATAATGCCAGCATTCATCCATACAAGTTCGTTCTGGGTCTCAACGAAACCGAAGGCACTACCTCTACTACATCCATTTTGGAATCACCCTTGGAATTAGTAGCAAGTAACCCTTGCACTTCAAAAGCTCCGTCTTCAAACATCTTCAAGATGTCTTCAGTTCGAAACGCTTGAGTTGCATTGAAGTGGTTTTCGAATAATTTATACTTATCTGATCCCGGTCTCTTCGAAACAACATTCGATAGTTTTTGGTAAACTCAAACTCAGTTCTTTTGAAAATAAATAGACAATAGATAAGAGAGAAGATCACCTCGTAACCATTAAGTGAACGGATTTCCTTACCATTTGTCCTAGGAGAACAAAACAAGATTTTACGCACAGTACAGCATCATCGAAGATGACTGTGCCATATAACTCACATGTTTCTCCTAGATATTTCCAGAGTTACGTTTTGGTCTAGATTTGATAGTTGGTTATTTAACTATCAAATAAACAAACAATCAACAATTCAGAGATTTAATTGCATATAGCAACCACTAAGCCTCATTTTAAATAAGTCTTTTTATTTATTAAATCTCTTTTTAGAATATTTATCAAAATATTCATATACTTATCTCACTAGCATAAGTATATTCACAAAACATTATGAAAGATTTCTTATTTCAAAATAATAAAAGGATCAAAAAAAAGTTATTTTAATTAGGAATAAGGATAACCACAAACACTATTCCTTCGGTGTTAAGCATGGAATGAAAGTTCCACAGCACCATACTCAAGAAGGTTAGTTAAGGGAAATCCAATCTCAATTTTCTTTTATAAATTTCTTTCATAAATCCTTTTAATAAATATCTTCATTTATGAAGATCTCCTTTACAAAAATTCCAAATCCATTTACAAAACTCTTTATAAATCTCCAAGTTTATTTATAAAACTCTTTATAAATATACAAAATCATTTATAAAACTTCTTTCCAAATTTCAAGATCTCTTTTCAGTTTATAAAACTCCCTTTATAAACTTCCCTTGTTTAAAACAAAACTTCTCAAATAAACCTTAATCAATAAAGTTCCTTTGATAAACAAATCAATTATTTAAAAAAAATTAAATACCAAGTTATTATTTAAAATGCCCTTTTTATTTTACTTAATTTTCTTTAAACCTTATTCAAAATAATAACTTTAGAATATCATTAATAATATATTAAATTAGCTTTAAACGATATTATTATACAAATAAATTAACTTCAAAACATCATCAATATAATAACTAAGTTACTTCAAAACATTATTAATATAATAATTAATTATTTTCATAAACATCCTTAATATAATAATTAATTATTTCCAAAACATTATTTATATAATAGTTAATTAAACTTTAAAACGGTATAAATGTAATGATTAATTAACTTTTATTTTATTTTTATTTTTTATTTTTTTTTGGCAACCAGGGAAACCTGTTCAATCACCGCCGACATTGCGACTCCTGAACAATAAACCTGGGGCGACACAACTGGCCCGCCACAGCCGTGCCCCCATTTAGACCAGACCTTTCGGTATACTTGAAGTAGTTGCCAGGAATCGAACTCCTCACCTCATACGAGGGAGGCCGTTGCTCTTGCCAACTACGCCATGTGTGCGGACGCTATTAACTTTTAAATATTATTAATATGATAATTAACTGACCTTTAAATATTAATAAAATATAATTAAATAACTTTAAGTAATTAATTAAAATATAATTAAAACATTTTAAAATAATTATTAGATACCTTTAAAACAATAATTTAAATATTCTTTAATAACTTTAAGAAATAATTAAATAACTTTAAAGAATCATATTAAATAATTTATTAATTTTAAAGCATTGATAAACAATAATTAACTGTCCTTTAAACATTATTAATAAGTAATAATTACCTTTAAAACCTTATTATTAAATAATACTTATCTCTTTTTTTTTGGCAAAGCAATAATAATACTTATCTTTTAAAATAACATTGATTTAATAATTAACTTTTCAAATTTAAAAAGAGGCTTAGCGACCACTATGGTATGTAAAAAAGTTACCATTAATTTTAATTAAACTCTCCAAGTTATAGTACTTGATATTTACACAGGCAGATATATGTGTAAATTAAATCCATAATTAACAATCAATTGTTAATACAACCCTTAACTAATATTAATCAACTGGTATGTACATAAGTGTTTACACTAATGCAATAGCAGAACTGTGTTTATTTCTGCTAAATAGATGTCCAAAAATAACCTATCCAGTTAATTATAGCAGAATGGTGATTTATTCTGCAAAACAAATGTCCAATATATTTTTTATTTTTTTATTTTTTTATTTTTTTTTTGGCAGGCAAAACAAAGTATTATTATTTTGCACGGTCAAGCTGGTTTTATAGTGGCCATACCACTTGCTGATTTTATAGTGAACAGCCCACTTTACATACTAAGCAGGTGTAAGGCAGAAGTGCCCTAGCAACTAAAAAGAATAAAGAAAAAACAATAAAACAGGAGCTTGGCAATAGTACCAAAACTACTAAGGTAACAAGCTAGTCTTCTTCAGAAGAAGAAGATCCACTGCCAGAAACCGAAAATTCCGGCCCATTAACATGGAGGAAATCCAAGAACAATGAGGCTATAGAAGCATCATAATCAAGTGACTCTGGCCCATAGAGAAATTTCCTATCCCAAAAAGGTATATCTAGCAAAACAGAGTTCCTTGTGTCGTAGTCCCCAGAAGTGTAGAGTGTGATATCTCCGTCAACAATGTGGTAAATAAGTCGATGTTCACCTATGCCAATATATTTATAAAAAACCTGATAGGTCGGACTGTACCTCATATCAGAAGATAAATGATGCCAAGTTTGATCGGGGCGATCCCAGACAACCGTCCTGACAACGGATGAAACCTGGATGTCTGAAACAATAGTCACTACATCATCAGCATCAACAGGGGCAGAAGTATCTAAAAGAAGATCAGGAATATTTGGAGTAGAAGGAACATCTAAAGGCAAATAAACTGGATATACAGCTTTCTTAACCGACATCCTAGAGGGGGGGGCGAGGAAGGGGGGCCTTCGCCGGGATAGGATCCCCACTAGCTAAAGAGCATGTCTCCAGGCAATGCCCAAAAGAGTGGCAGGTGGTGCAGATATCAGGCTTCCAATTATATTTAACATTTACAAATATGTTGTGCCCCTCTATGCAAGCCTTGATCTGATGAGGAAGCAGTCTGTCAGGTGTAATTTCAATCAGGGCTTTTGCAAACGTGAAGCAGTCTCTATCCACCGTATTAGAATCAAAACATTTAAGGGTACCAATACGCGATGCAAGCCAGTTGATACCAATCAAGGTCTGCAGTACAGTAGGAATATGCGAAAGGATGACTCATACTGGAATAGACAAAACTTGCTCTCTGGCTCTCTCAACCGAAGGAGACCAAGTAGTGACAATGAAAGGCTTACCATCAATAATGATAGGATCTGATTCTAACACTCGCCTTCTTTCTTCCGCTATAGAGAATTTAAAGTAAAACATGCCTTCCAAGAAAAACACATGCAGCCCACCTCTTAATTTCCATCTACTTCGGCAATGATTGTGAACTACATTATAGTCCACATCCGAGTCTAGAAAGAAACCCACAAAAAATTCTTTCCATCTAGATATACCATCTTGAATGACTTCTACCGGAGGGGAATCTCCATCTGAATGAGAGAATGCTTTTGGAATGTAATCGCCAGCAGACCAGGGAAGGCTAGAGAAAAGCGACGACCACTGCTTTACGTTTTGACTCAGCGGGGCATTTGGACGTACAGGTTCCGTGCTTGTAGAGTTAAGATTGAGGTTGACTGTCTTTGGGTTTGCAGGAGGTACTACAACATCTTCAGCATTGGTAATTACATACATTTGCTTAGAATTAGCCGCAACAGCAACAGGCTGTTCATGATTATCAGCAGCTGGCTGAGTTGCCACACCGGGCACTGACAGGTCTTGCAAGTTTCCAATACCACAAGTATTGTCCAACGAAGAAGGAGAGGGGGACTTACTATTGGGTTGCTAGCCAGCGTTTGAAAAATCAAGTTCGCAAAGATTGCCACTAGCTTGCTCTGTTACACGTTCACCAGCATGTTGAGGAGCTGAATAAGTTTTCCCCGATCTCGTGCTTGAACCTGGGGACCTTGAGAAGCGAGGTTTCTCATTTTGGTTCTTTGCCATAGGGCAAGAGAGACGAGGAGGGGGAAGAACGGAAATGTCCAATAAATTTAATTAGTGGAACAATGTTTTTTTCTGCTAAACAGGTTTCCAATTATCCTATTCAATTTACTTTAACAGTACGGTGTTTATTTAGCCAAATAGATAACACCTAAGAAATATAATTAATCAACTACGTAATTATCCAAATTTATGTAATTATAATTAGGCAGTATTAATTTATCATTAAATTTACACTACATTAAAATTACCAAAACTTATGTCAAAGCGTTATGTTTGTCAATACAAATCCAACGCAAAAAAGGGATTTCAAACGATTGAGATATAGCTTGTTACGGTTTACTATTTAATATATATATATATAACAGTTAAATCCATTAATTTCTCACTCCAGTACCCATCAGCCCAAGGCCCACTTCACAAACAAACCCGACCTGCGATGAATAGCCCTTCTTCCCCATCCTCCATTTCCTATTGCTGAAACGTGCACACATGTGTATGTGCAAACATCCACCATCCCACCAACCGAGACCACCCACATGTCCGCCTCACCGTGCCCATCTGACATTACCCACTTCCTCGGACTCTCGTGCCCCATACCAATTTATGTCCTTCCACCTCCCAAACCACTTCCGTGTCCAGGCATTTCATAGTACATGGAAATCGTGCTTCCCTAATCTCCTTGACCAACTGCAGCCATCTACACCGCCACCAACGCGACCGCTTGCCTCTCACCACACCTACGAGCCCACCAGCATCAAGTTCAATGCTCCCTACACCTGCCAGCAACATGATTTCTGAACCATGGAACCCAACTTCCATTAAACCCTAGATCACGCAATTCCCTACACTCTACACCCCCAGAGTGAAACCCGCCATGGTCATCAGCTCGCCCTTGACCCCAAGCTCCTCCCCGACACCTCCGCAACTCAATTTTTGAATGGAAATTGGTCATCTCCTCCTCCACGACGAACCAAGCCACTAGAAATCACAGGACCACTTCTAAAAAACCCAATTCTCCGATACGAACACATCCATGCCCTTTAATATCCAATTCGCGATCGTCGAAAACGATCGTTTTCTTGACAACTACTGATTTTGGTCGATTACTGCCACCACACTGGCCGGAACGACGAATTGCCCTTTTTTTAAAATACTAGACTTAAAAACAGATAACTTTTGTGTTGGAACATTTTGCTAAAAGTGAGTGGCTGAGGAGATGGTGATTTTAGAAGTTTGTGAATGGTGTTAATTTACACTGTTTTGACATACTCGGGAAGAAGAAAACTGCAGCAAAGAGATGAAGAAGTGATTATGTTGTGGTTTCCTAAGTGCAAATAGGCTTGCTCTTCTCAACTAAGAGGATAAGGGACAGGGTGAAGAGGGACAAAAGCAGGGGAGACAAGGGCAAACAAGACGGTGGAAGCAAGGGAGACAAAGGCAGTAGAGACAAGGAAGACAAAGAAAGTGTACAGTGTGTTCATATGTGTGTGTATTTAGGGCGTCCGCAATATGACACAACGTTCGTGCACAAGTCGCGAATGACAGAAAATAAAATACGATCGTGCATAGAAATATGACACAATTACAAAATAAGACTAAAACACACCGGTTAACAAGTTCTGTAAATTTTCAAAAATATCAACGTTTGACGTAAAATTTTCAATTATTTTCCAAATTAAAAGTTATGGAAAAATTCTTTAAAACAAATTAAAAACACATCACCAAAAATCGGACAATTATTTGAAACATAAATTTTATTATATTTAAGTTCAAATTCGAATATTTAAAATTAATTAAATATTCTCAAAATTAAAGTAATAAAAATCTGGGTCGTTATAAATAATAGGCTGCACTTTATTTATTAGATTAATATTGTACTTGATAGTCTCTAATTCCATTAATATGGAAAAATACTTTATTACCATAGTAAATAAATATGGAGATAATAGGTCCCCTTGTCTAATATCCCTATTACTCTTAATAAAATCCTCTGGTTTACATGTATCATAATAGAAAATGTTGGTGTATTATGCATTCATAAACCGAGTCATAAAATTTACTAGGATAACCTATGTTTAGCATTATATGATGAATAAGTTTTCTATTTACTCTATCATAAGCTTTATGCAAGTCTATCTTTAGACAAATATTATCCTCATCTTTACTATTGAAATTTCGAACCATTTCATGAGCTCAAAGGGAATTTTCATTAATCAATCTACCTGGAGCAAAATCGCTCTGGTTTTCAAATATTAGAAAAGGTAGAAAATCTTTAATTCTGTTGCTCAACATTGTTGCTATAATTTTATAAATAAAATTACAGGATGAGATTGCCTGTAATCTCCGATGCTAGATGGATTTTTGTTCTTAGGTACTAATGTATTAAAAGTATGGTTTAAACTCTTTACCAACTTACCTTCTCTAAAAAATTCTTTTACTACATTAACATCCCGACCCTTAATCTTATTCCAATGAGTTTTGTAAAATTTTGCATTAAAATCATCAGACCCTGGACTTCTATTATCACTAGCCTTAAAACTATGTATTTAATTTCTTTCTCTTCAATTAGAGAAAATCATATTTCTTCTGTTATTACATTAAACTTGGTTCTAAAAATGATATTAGAAAAACTGATTTTTGGTATTATTGTATTATATAAATCATTATATAAATCATTAAAGTCAGACACTGCTTTTTCAGCAACCTTATTATATTCATTTGTCGATTTTCCATCATTATCAGATATTTTACCAATATTACTTATGTGCTTTCTAATCCTCATTCTAGCGTAAAAAAATTTATGCAGTCATCATCCTGAGTAAGCCATTCTACTTTTGTCTTTTGTTTTTAATTCCTGGTATTTATATAAAGCTCTTCAGATAGATTACTCTGACTTGAAAAAAAATTCTTTTACTCTTTCAATATCATTTGGATTTTTATCTATTATATCTCACAACATTTTACCTTCTTTTCTAAAATTTTCCATACATCCCTTCAGACTTCTATCTTTGTTCCATTTTTTAAAATTAATTTAAAATTCTTTAATATCATTCTGAATTGATAGTGATAAGTACCTTTAGAAGAAAATTTTAAACACTCGTCCATAGTTTCTCTATATTTCTTATCAAATGACCAACCATTTTTATATCTGAATGGAACACTTCTCTTAGTTAAACTATTTTCATCATGAAACAGCCTACCCAATAAGGAGTATGATCACTTGCATTTTTCTCCAATGTATTACACAAAAAAGTAGGAAACATTTCAGAAAATTCTTTATTTATTAATATTCTATCTAATTTACAATGGATATTATTTTCTATCCGAGATCTCCAAGTATTTCCTCCAAACTTCTTATGAGAATACATTATGGTGTTAAAATCCCCTAATATAGGAATTTTATAAACATGATTCATACTTTTAAGCCTACGCCATTAACCATTCCTTTAATTTTCAAAATTACTCTCATAAATACTTGAAATTTGAATACTAACACCACCAATATTTTTAATACTGCAATCTATATATTGTAAATCTTTATTTATATTACTATTAATCCAAATATTAGAGTCCCACAACATTAAGATCCTACATTTTCCTCCACAATCATTATTATTTACCGATTTACAATTATTAGGCAGATTCCTACAAAATTTCTCAGTATTGTCATCATTCATTTTATTCTGCATTAACGCAATAATTGTTGGTTTATATACTATTAACATATTAACTATGTCAATTTGTTTAGATGGGGAATTCATCCCTCTAACATTCCATGCTATAATCGACATAAAATAAAACTTTTAAAAAGAATTTATGGTTTCCATAACTGAAACGGATGCACTTCTATTTCTCCTTTTGCACACTGTCCTCTTTTCTTTAAGCTTTGTGGTCATTTCATCCCACTCGGTATTATCTGTAATATACTTCTGCTTAAAGTTTGCTTTCTCTTTGCTCTTTTCTCTAACCCCCTTATTGATAATGTGCAGTTGTGGGATATCTATATGATCAGATGTCCGGGGCAAAACCGAGTTGATTCAACCCATGTCTTCAGTATTTGCAGCATTTTCTAAACGATGGAAGATCTTCATGTGTTCGGTCGTATTATCACCATTTTGTTGAATATCATCATTCATAACTGTACCATTAATGTTTATAATTAAACAAGAATCTGAAATTTGGGGGGTTTCAGATTCTAAGAACTCTCTATTCTTTTGCTCCCTCTTTGTATTATTCATTGTGATCTTTGCTGCACGATTATTTTGATTTTTATTTGGAGGATGAACTTCCTCGGCCATGAACTGATCTTCATGATCAACGAGCTATTATTAATTGTTATCTTGATCCGAAATGATACCTTCTTGGTTGATCGGAATAGTTGTTTCATAGGCTATTCCCACACTTTTATTTTGCTTTTTAGATTCTTGATTTTTAGCCTAAACTTCTGAACATGTTTCTTGAGTACTATAAGCGGTATTTTGGTTTTTCTGATTACCAAACTTTGGCAACCATGCTTTCTTCGTATTACACTGCCCTTTAATTTGTCCAGAACATTTGCAAACGATATATTTTGGAGGAATCCACTCATATATTACTTCTAGTGTAATATTTCTCCATTATACAATGTTAAAACTATTTCTTCATGAATTCATCTTCCGCAGCCACTTCTATCAAAAGACGAGCATAATTCAATCTTGTTTTCATTGCAGTGGTTGTGTCCATTTTAATGGGTTTTTCTATAATACTTGTCATGACACTGAATGTCTCTTTGTCCCATAGCTTCAGATTAACACTTAGCAATCTAATCCATATTGGAATTGAAGTAAGTATGTGACGCCCCACTCCGAGACCCACATTAGCAAAGAGTGTTACAAGGTAACACCGTCTGCTAATGAGGAGAATAGAGCTGGTTAGGAGCGACCATCTATAACCTTGTCTTAATTATCTATTGAATGCCCCGACAATGCCACTTCTTACTTAAATGGATTGACATATCCAATAAATACTTAATACAAAGCCATAGGTGGCTGAAGGATCTATCAGAATAAAATATAACAACTCAAATGTAATTCACATCACAGAACAGTAGATCATCACATACATTTACACATATACAGATACATTACAGAGTTTACAAAATGATACAAGTCAAGTGGTAAGCAAACCACAATATACAGGCAAGTCAAAAGAATACATATCAGAGTTACAGACAAAAAGGACTACACAAAAAGCTATGACAAAAAGGAGCTAGCGGAATAGTCCATGTGGAAGCAAAATAGGCTAAGTCCAATGTACCTAACCTGAAACATCTCGGTTTGACCCGAGTATAAAATACACGGGTCAGTCTAGCTAAACAAATCAGTTAGATAAACTAAATGATAATGAACATACAAGATCATAAAGTACCACAAATATCTCCAAAAGAGATAACCAAATCATCTAACATAAGATGAATCAAAACAAGCCACATATCATAGGCAACTCAAATAAACAAAGGACATACATATCCCAAAACAAGCCAAAAGGCAAATAACAAATACCAATAAAGGTAACACAAGTTTCCACAAGGTAATCGCTATATATCGTATGGTTCAAAGAACCTACCCCGAAGGCAATACACTAGGGAAATATAATTGTCAAGAAACAAAAGATGCTCGAGCTCAGTACTGTTTAACAAGGATCCATACACCCGAAGGCAACGCCCGAAGGCAACAAACTGTAGTGGCGGTACTGGACACCACTGTCCGGCGAAATGTGTCACAACTCTCAGTAAGGAACCCGGAAAATGTTAACGTGAGTCCCATACCTCACATTCGCACTAAACGGTTTACTATCCGTTAGTCAATTTCACACTCAAAGCAGTACAAAGTTCACCTCATCTAATCGGTAAACCAGACCCAAAGGTCAAAACGATCAAACGAATAGATTAGGAATTAACTGAAAAGATGAACACACGTGTTCATGGCACGCGTTTTATCTAATCATTTAATTCTCCTCCCTCTTCGCTCGAAGTGCAAAATTGTGTGTGTGTTTTAAATAGAAATTATAAATTGGAGAAATGAGCTTTTAATACACTTTAAAAAGATCATCTTATAAACCCGTGTATGAAGTCAAAAAGGAATCATCAAAGTCAAAAATGCGATAACAACTAATTGGATCGACACGAATCGATCGAAATTGGAAAACCAAAGCAAATTACAAAATTGGGCTGAGACAAGCAGGTCAGTCGACTGAACCAAGGGGTCAGTCGACTGGACGAGTGCCTGGAAACTTTTTGTTTCCAGGTCAGTCGACTGACACAGGGGTACGAAGTTTTTCTGCCCAGGGTCAGTCGACTGACATAGAGGGTCAGTCGACTGATACAGACCCAGGCATATTCCTGGGGTCTGGTTCAGTCGACCGACCTACTGGTTCAGTCGACTGAACCTGCTATCAGAGTAGAATCAGCCTAGCCCCTTATGGGGCAATTTCGATAACACGGAACGGGAGCGACGAGCGAGCGACTACGACTGAAGATTTACGCCAAACGACAACCCAGCCTTGTATGGCCCTCCGAAACACTCCACTAACGTGTTCAACCATCAAAGCTATGATTTTTACAAAAATTGGATTCCAAAAACCAAAATTGGACAACTCACCAAATCGATCCAAATCGAACACAAATGAACATGAATTGATGTTAGGAATTCTTACCCAACAACAACAAAAGCTATAAGCTAGATGTGAGTTCAAAAATCTCACCTTTTAACTCAAAAAAAAATGATAAGAAGCTCAAACACAAGGAAAAGATCAACCACTCTTCACTTCAACTCTACAAGCTTCAATCTAAGATCAAAACAAGTATTTCCTAAATTATGGTTTAGGAATTTTCTGAAATCGAAGAGGAATTGAGATGGAGAAGGAGAAGAAGATGCTTACCAAAGCTTCTTTTGGGTTTTGGAGCAAGAAATGGAGTTTGCAATTGAATCTAGGGCTTGGAATTTCTAATTCCTCTTCTCTTCCCCCATTTTCAATTAAGCTTAAGAAAAAGAAATGAAATGAGACTGAATGGATGAAGAGAGGGCTGAGTTAGAGTATATGATGAGTTGGGTGAAACCCAAATCCAAAAGCCCAATAGAAAATAGCAAAATTCAACTCACTCCAAACATATCGAATCTTATAATCAAAAAAGTCGCAAACGCCATTTTGGACTCAATGGAAGTGGTCCCGAGTCCTAATTCGACCATTTGCAAAAAGTAGCTTTTCGGACTTATATCCGACTAACGACGCTATATTTAAATAAAATATTTAAATATAAAATCGTAAAATATGCGGGTTGTTACAGATCTCCCCTCCTTAACAAAATTGCATCCGCGCAATTCCTAGAGAAGAATTTGTAACAACTACATACTTACACCCAAAAAGAAAAGAAAATAAGCTTGAGATAAAGAGATATTCTCACCATTGCTAAGCGAAGAAAGAAAACCCGAATAGGATCGCTCGATAAACTCTCTGGTTTCCCAAGTACAGTCATTGGGATTAGCGGACCATTGAACTTTAATGAGCGGCACGTCCTTGTTCCAAAGGTGTCTCACCTCCATGGCAAGTACGCGAATAGGCTGCTGTACAATAGATAAATCTGGTGAGATCTCAAGCCTTTGCAAATCAGGAGAGTCGATAACAGAATCTGATTCTCGAAGACACTTCCGAAGCTGAGAGACGTGAAACACGTTGTGAACTCCGGATAGATGAGCTGGAAGTGAAACTCTATAAGCCACAGGGCTAATACGTTCAGTAATAGGAAATGGTCCTACAAAGCGAGGGGCCAATTTCCCTGTCACACTGAAGCGCATAACCCCTTTCAAAGGAGAAACACGAATAAAGACGAGATCATCAACCGAGAACTCGAGAGGCTTTCTACGGTTATCCGCGTAGGATTTCTAGCAGCTCTGTGCCTCTTTCATTCTCTGACGAATAAGAACAATCTTTTTAGAAGAATCATGAACAAACTCTGGGCCAAGAATAAGCTTCTCCCCAGATTCCAACCAACAAGAAAGTGATCGACATGGCCTTCCGTATAAAGCTTCGAAAGGAGCCATACCGATACTGGACTGAAAACTATTGTTGTAGGAGAACTCTACAAGGGGTAGATGATCCTCCCAACTACCTCCGAAATCAAGAATACAAATACGGAGGAGATCCTCTAAGATACGATTCACCCGTTCAGTCTGTCCATCAGACTGTGGATGATAAGCTGTGCTGAAATTATGCTTTGTTCCCAAAGCTTGCTGAAGACTCTGCCAGAAATGACTGGTGAATAAAGGATCATGGTCACTCACAATCGAACTAGTAACACCGTGAAGTCTCACGATTTCCTTGATATATAACTTGGCCAAAAGAGAAGCAATCCTATTAGATTTAATAGGGACAAAATGAGCTGACTTGGTGAGGCGATCAACAATAACCCAAATGCTAGAATGGCCCGATCTCGTACGAGGTAGGCCATCAATGAAATCCATCGAAATCTGATCTCATTTCCATAATGGAATCTCTAAAGGCTGAAGGAGACTAGAAGGGCGCTGATGTTCGGCTTTAATACTCTGACAGGTCATGCAATTACTCACATAACTCGCCACATCGCGCTTCATGCCTTCCCAATAATAAAGGCGATGCATGTCGGCATACATCTTATTACTGCCAGGATGAATGGTATACTTAGAACGGTGACAGTCATCAAGAATGTCACGCCTAAGTGCAGAATCAGAAGGCACAACAAAACGGTCCTTCTTGCGAAGACACCCATGAAGATCAATGCTGAAATCCCGCAATGCCTCATCACGGGATTCAGTCTCACAAAGCTGAATAAGATGCACAAGATCAGGATCACGCCATTGAGCTTCGGCAATACGATCCAAAAGGGAGGGTCAAGCTTCCAAACTGAATAATACTATCGGAGAATCAGAGGATGGATCTCGATCACGAATATCACAAAAAGATAGAGTCTCAAGAATATCCCATTCGGCAAGCATCATAGAAACGACAGCCGAATGTCTGCGACTAAGCGCATCAGCAACACGATTACCCTTACCAGGGGTATATTGGACATCAAAGTCATAGGAAGCGAGAAACTCGAGCCAACGCTGTTGCCTCATATTGAGTTCCTTCTGAGTGAACAAATACTTCAAGGATTTATGATCGGTATAGAGAGTGAAGTGCTTGCCTAATAAATAGTGTCGCCAAATCTTCAAGGCGAAGACAATGGCGGCTAACTCAAGATCATGAGTGGCATAACGAACTTCATTCGGACGCAGATGCCTAGAAGCATAAGCAACTACCCGATTCTTCTGCATAAGCATGGCACCGAGACCACTACCACAAGCATCAGTGTAGACAACAAGATCATGATTCCCCTCGGGAACCACAAGAATAGGAGCATTAGTGAGAAGTTCCTTTAATGTCTGAAAGGAAGCTTCACACTTGTCGGACCAAGTATAACGAATGCCTTTCCGAGTAAGGCTGGTGAGAGGAAGCACAACACGGGAAAAATCCTTAATGAACCGACGGTAATAACCCGCCAATCCTAGGAAACTACGAATCTCATGAACATTCTCAGGCCTCTTCCAGTTCTGGATAGCTTCGATCTTTGAGGGATCAACCGAAATGTCGTCGGAAGATACAACATGGCCTAAGAACTTAACCTTATTCTCCCAAAAATGGCACTTGGAGAATTTGGCTTTAAGCTGATGGTGACAAAGAGTACTCAAGACAATTCTCAAGTGATTAGCATGCTCGGCTTTAGATTTAGAATAAACAAGAATGTCGTCAATGAACACAAGGATGAACTTATCGAGATATTCCCGGAATACTCGATTCATAAGATCAACAAAGAAAGCAGGAGCGTTCGTCAAACCGAACGGCATAACGAGCCACTCGAAAGAACCATATCGAGTGCGGAAAGCTGTAAGAGGTATGCTATCTTCCGCGACTCGGAGCTGAAGAAAACCAGTGGCAAGGTCGAGCTGAGAGAAGACCTTAGTGCCACTCAATAGATCGAACATATCATCGATCCTCGGCAAAGGATACCTATTCCTGATGGTCAACTCATTAAGCTTGCGATAGTCGATGCAGAGCCGAAGAGTTCCATCAGACTTCTTCACGAAGACGACCACGGTACCCCACGGTGAAAAACTGGACTGAATCAACTGTTTGGACTCAAGCTCTAAAAGCTGATTCTTGAGTTCCTCATTTTTTTTTGTAGACATCCTCGTGGGAGGACGGCCAACTGGTTGCGCGCCTGGAATGAGATCAATGCGGAACTCGATCGCCCGCTTGGGTGGCAAACCCGAAACCGGCTCAAAAACATCATAGAAATCACAAACAATAGGAATACAAGATATATCATCATCATCTCGTGAGTCAAGAGAATATAAAGCCATTTCGGAATTATCCACATTCCGAAGAACAAGTGATGGCAGAGTAGACGAATCCGGATGTCGAAGATATAAATTCTTTCAAAACAAATAATCCTGGCATCGTATCTCACTAGCCATTCCATACCCAAAATCATATCAAAATCCAAATAAGAAATAACATGCAGATTCGCACGAAAAGAAAAGCCACATAAAACAATCTCAACATCATCACAAAGCATGCTAAGGGTTGCGGATCCCCCAATAGGATTCGCAATCCTCAACGAAGTAACCATACAAGAAACATCCAAAGACAGATCATCGACGAGCTTTTTCTGTACGAAAGAATGCGAAGCACCCGTATCAAAAAGAACTCGAATACTACGGTCATGAAATAAAATAGAACCTTCCAAAATAGATGGAGATATACCTCTGGGCTGAGAAGAACCTCCAGAAGCTTTAGCAACAAAAAGCTTACCAGACTTGGCACTAGCAAGAGCAGTAGGGCAGGTGAAAACACAGTGACCTTCCTTCTTGCAATAATGGCAGAAGAGAGGCTTAGGACAAGCTCGAATCATATGATCAGGGGAACCACAATTGAAACACTTCCGAATGGAAGGTGTTCCAGCAGATTGAGAGTTAGAACCAGATTCAACAGGCTTTTTCTTCTTGGAAGGGAGAAATCCCTGCTTATGAAATGGAAACTTCTTCTTATTGGGGTTCTTGCGAACCTCAACATCATCACCACTATCACACTCCTTCTCGATGGCCTCGAGATGAAGTGCCGAATCAACCAACTCCTCAAAAGAAAGCTTAAGCTGGAGCATTAAAGACTTCTTAAGAAATTTCTTAAGACCAGAGACAAACTTCATATTCTTCTTGTACGAAGTGCTAATGAATTCAAGACCATACTTAGATAAGGCCTCGAATGATGCAACATATTCAGAAACGGAAGACTTCCCTTGCTTCAACTCAAGGAAGCGACGGGCTAATAAAACTTTCTCAGATTCAGGAACGAATTTGAGTTCGAATCGTTCCCGAAACTGAGTCCAAGAAAGAACAGACTCATCAAATTCGGCTATAAGAAGCTCGTACCAATCAAGGGCACGCTCTTGCAATAAGCTAGAAGTTACAAGAACTCGATCGTGGTCAGAAAGATCCATGCGAGAAAAGATACGCTCGCATGTGCGAATCCAAGCTTGGACCTCAAGAACGGACTCGGAGCCTTTGAATGGCTTTCCACCAAGATGAGAAAAATCACTGCACAGGCGTGCAAAGGCAGACTTGCGTGGAGGAGATGCACGAATAGGAGCTGGAGGCTGAGTGCTCCTAAATAACTCCAAAAACTGATCGGCATACATAAAAACACCGTCCGGATGCGAGCCACTGGATTGCCCAGCATCCGAGCGTCGTCCTCGGCCCTTACCGGCCAGTAGCTGAAAGATAAGATAAAATAAAGATTATTCACAAGGTAGATATCATTAATTCAAATATGGAATACTATGGAATAAAATGCATTCCTAGACGTATTCCCAAAATTCTATCTACCCCAAAGGCACGGAAAGAATAAAGGCACGATGATTCAAAGATTTGTAACATTCGTACTACCCTTTGATGTACCGTAATATGTGTCTATGTTCTATGTTTATCATATTTTGTTCTGAACTCAACTCTGATACCAAGCTGTGACGCCCCACTCCGAGACCCACATTAGCAAAGAGTATTACAAGGTAACACCGTCTGCTAATGCGGAGAATAGAGCTGGTTAGGAGCGACCATCTATAACCTTGTCTTAATTATCTATTGAATGCGCTGACAATGCCACTTCTTACTTAAATGGATCGACATATCCAATAAATACTTAATACAAAGCCATAGGTGGCTGAAGGATCTATCAGAATAAAATATAACAACTCAAATGTAATTCACATCACAGAACAGTAGATCATCACATACATTTACACATATACAGATACATTACAGAGTTTACAAAATGATACAAGTCAAGTGGTAAGCAAACCACAATATACAGGCAAGTCAAAAGAATACATATCAGAGTTACAGACAAAAAGGACTACACAAAAGGCTATGACAAAAAGGAGCTAGCGGAATAGTCCATGTGGAAGCAAAATAGACTAAGTCCAATGTACCTAACCTGAAACATCTCAGTCTGACCCGAGTATAAAATACACGGGTCAGTCTAGCTAAACAAATCAGTTACATAAACTAAATGATAATGAACATACAAGATCATAAAGTACCACAAATATCTCCAAAAGAGATAACCAAATCATCTAACATAAGATGAATCAAAACAAGCCACATATCATAGGCAACTCAAATAAACAAAGGACATACATATCCCAAAACAAGCCAAAAGGCAAATAACAAATACCAATAAAGGTAACACAAGTTTCCACAAGGTAATCGCTATATATCGTGTGGTTCAAAGAACCTACCCCAAAGGCGATACACTAGGGAAATATAATTGTAAAGAAACAAAAGATGCTCGAGCTCAGTACCGTATAACAAGGATCCATATGCCCGAAGGCAACGCCAAAAAGGCAACGCCCGAAGGCAAAGCCCGAAGTGGCGGTACTGGACACCACTGTCCGGCGAAATGTGTCACAACTCTCAGTAAGGAACCCGGAAAATGTTAACGTGAGTCTCATACCCCATGTTCGCACTAAACGGTTTACTATCTGTTAGTCAATTTCACACTCAAAGCAGTACAAAGTTCACCTCATCTCATCGGTAAACCAGACCCAGAGGTCAAAACGATCAAACGAATAGATTAGGAATTAACTGAAAAGATGAACACACGTGTTCATAGCACACGTTTTATCTAATCATTTAATTCTCCTCCCTCTTCGCTCGAAGTGCAAAATTGTGTGTGTGTTTTAAATAGAAATTATAAATTGAAGATACGAGCTTTTAATACACTTTAAAAAGATCATCTTATAAACCCGTATGAAATCAAAAAGGAATAATCAAAGTCAAAAATGCGATAACAACTAATTGGATCGACACGAATCGATCGAAATTGGAAAACCAAAGCAAATTACAAAATTGGGCTGAGACAAGCAGGTCAGTCGACTGAACCAGGGGGTCAGTCGACTGGACCAGTGCTTGGAATCTTTTTGTTTCTAGGTCAATCGACTGACCCAGGGTGTTAGTCGACTGACCCAGGGTGTCAGTCGACTGACACAGGGGTACGAAGTTTTTCTGCCTAGGGTCAGTCGACTGACACGGAGGGTCAGTCGACTGATACAGACCCAGGCAAATTCCTGGGGTCTGGTTCAGTCGACTGACCTACTGGTTTAGTCGACTGAACCTGCTATCAGAGCAGAATCAGCCTAGCCCCTTATGGGGCAATTTCGATAACACGAAACGGTAGCGACGAGTGAGCGACTACGACTGAGGATTTACGCCAAACGACAACCCAGCCTTGTATGGCCCTCTGAAACACTCCACTAACGTGTTCAACCATCAAAACTATGATTTTTACAAAAATTGGATTCCAAAAACCAAAATTGGACAACTCACCAAATCGATCCAAATCGAACACAAATGAACATGAATTGATGTTAGGAATTCTTACCCAACAACAACAAAAGCTATAAGCTTAGATGTGAGTTCAAAAATCTCACCTTTTAACTCAAAAACAAATGATAAGAAGCTCAAACACCAGGAAAAGATCAACCACTCTTCACTTCAACTCTACAAGCTTCAATCTAAGATCAAAACAAGTATTTCCTAAATTAGGGTTTAGGAATTTTCTGAAATCGAAGAGGAATTGAGATGGAGAAGGAGAAGAAGATGCTTACCAAAGCTTCTTTTGGATTTTGGAGCAAGAAATGGAGTTTGCAATTGAATCTAGGGCTTGGAATTTCTAATTCCTCTTCTCTTCCCCCATTTTCAGTTAAGCTTAAGAAAAAGAAATGAAATGAGAATGAATGGATGAAGAGAGGGCTGAGTTAGAGTATATGATGAGTTGGGTGAAACCCAAACCCAAAAGCCCAATAGAAAATAGCAAAATTCAACTCAATCCAAACATATCGAAGCTTATATTCAAATAAGTCGCAAACGCCATTTTGGACTCAATGGAAGTGGTCCCGGGTCCTAATTCGACCGTTTGCAAAAAATAGTTTTTCGGACTTAAATCCGACTAACGACGCTATATTTAAATATAAAATCGTAAAATATTCGGGTTGTTACAAAGTAGATCCATGTCCAACTTTAGAGAGTTAAACCGTTTTCTCATTATGATGAGTTTGCCATCATAAAAGTATGGACCATTTTTCAAAACTGATTCACAAAAGTTAGTTTTTTTTTAACTTTATCAAGAAGAAGACACTCTCTTGAATACATATCGAATTCACCTATTTGTTTTCATACTCTTTGAATATATGATTTGAAGTACAAGAAGTATGGTTTGGTCCCAACAACATACGCAAGTATTGATTTACTCCACCATTCATCGGTCCTCTTACAAACAGCCTCTTTGATCGGACCATGCTTTTTGTTATTAATCTTTACAGGCGCTATGTATTCAAGATTGCAATCTTCTTCTTTCGGTTCCTCTATAACAATATCTACCAAGGATTTGGGTCCTTGAGCGCTATTCAGCGAGATGGCAGCCGGTTTTTTGCCTGATCCGATCTCCGATTTGCCTTTATTTAGCTATGGAAAAGAATGTCGTGGGTCTTCTTTTCCCAACACATTGCCTTTAGCATGAGCCGACAGCAACTTTTGATTATTCTTGGCCTCCCTTCTTCTATTGGTTCTGTTTTAAACCAATTGAAACTCATCATTATCAGTGATGATACTCCGGATGGCTTTCCGATGTAAGAATTCTGATTAGAATCAAGTGATCTAACTAATTTTGATGATTCGGGAATTTTTGAGAAGTATAGAAGGGGATTTTGATTTTTCCTATGGCCGAAAGGAAATCCTAGATTTTTTATACTTTTTGTTTTATTAATGTTGCATACAAGTAGATGTATCTAACACGGAGAAAACAGATATACACCAATATTTGGTATTTAAACAGTTAAAAATATATACAGTATGTTGTTTTATTGCTATTGCTAGTTCCAAATTCAACACAGTTTTTACCGATATACATCTGGAAAGTTGCTCTCAACATCTGCAAGTTGCCAAACTTAAATAGTAAAGTGCAACTGGGAGCACCAAAAATTCAAATATGAGGGTATCAGTTAACCACTTATCTATATAAAAAAAAACATATTTTAGATATGTTATTGCGTATAAAAGTTTAAATATAATAATGAACAAACGTACAAACGAACAAGATAAAGACAGGATCCCCTACAGTAAAAAAATCGTCAGGATTGCTCTATCTAACCCAACTTATAATTTGTCTTTGCACAAATGTGATCTCAAAACAAAAATTTCTTTGCACTATACGCCAAATAATATTATCTAACGCCATTTCATGTTTATTTAATCCTAACACGAAATATTTATACACATGCAGTCAAAAATACCAAATAAAAAACCATTGAGCACCTTTCCAACAGTGAAATTTTCTGTACTTTCGGTACTATATCTGATAACCCGTTCAATGATGTGTTATATTCTTAGCTAATGATATAAATCATTTTCTCTAACAACAGTAGCCGACTTGATTTACTTTTTCTAATTTGATGCTACTACCTCCATTTAGCAATCCCAGTCGCTTGAAAGTATCAAGAACTATAAAGTGCAACTGTTTTATCCATTATGCATGTATAGAAGTAGTGCACATAGATGATATAAATCAACGATTCTTTTTTATAAATGAAAGATCAAATTCAGAATAAGGGTAGATGTTTCTTAACAGTAATAATGCACATGCATCGGAGGGGGACGTATGACGAAGACAATTTTTATAATTAAAACATACAAATCCAGTGCAAATTAAAGGAAGGCAAGCAATCACATTCATGTACGTGTATTTAGAACATGCACGGCATATAGCTTGCAAAGCTAAAACAAAAAATCTTGGGCTATGTATACATCACTTAAATGAGAAAGTGGTTGCCAAGTCTATTCAACTTAGCTTAAATGTGATTTTTCTTAACGCACTCTTGTAGTTTTGATGATGCATTGCTTTTGTCAACATTCGCGGTATATTGAAGCTTGATTAGCGGGAATAAATTCCATTAATAGTACAGGTAGGAGAACTCTTCCATCAAATAATTAATGCATTCCCTTGTTTTATTTCAACTTCTGCTAACAGTAGGTACCATCTACTATTCAAATAAGGACGAAGGAAGAAAAAAAAATACCAACCTTATGTCTGGAAGTGTATATTGGGTGAGATGAATTGATTCATAATTTAAAACCAAAAACAGGTTTAAATTGATCGTTGCACAGACAACGAACTACATTAAATTAAAGTCATTTCAAGAGCATACCTTGTAAAACGTCACACCCAAGTGTTCGTCAGTCCTTGTTTTTTCTTCCTTTAATAACCATAACACAAGTTCCTGCTAAATGTAAGGAAACAAATCATTATTCATGTAATAAAATCAAAAGCACCAAAGCTTGAAACCTGAAAAGTGACTGCATTGCATTTCGATCATATGAACTGAGGCATATATAAGCCATCAACCATGCACAACTCGGATAATTTGTGAAGTTTTGTGGGCATTTCATTAACTGCACAAAATATTACTCCATGGAAAAATACTTGGCAAAACAGTTTAAACTATATATTTTAATAGAATATTTGAATCAATGCATCTAAACTGCGCATTGAACATCTCCAACAAAATAAAATATGTAACTAAATAACTCATTTCAAATTTCAGTCCATGTAGATTTGACATACTGTCAACTAATTTAACTCCCAAATTACCCACTCTATCCAATCACAATCATTCTTTTCCACTCATATTTCCATCATATATTTCAAACAAGGCCCACAAACTTCTACTTATAGTATCTGAAGCTACACATGCTTCTCATTCCATTCTCATTTCTTGCTTGCACTGCATGGCTCTTTTATTTTTCTTTATTTTCTTCCTCGTTCATCATAATGCACATTCTCAACCCTCTCCTGGCTACTATCCTAGCTCAAAGATCAAGCCTTCAGGTTTCTATCAACTTTACAATAACGAATGGGGTCCCCAACATCAGTCTGTTTCCCGAGATCAATCATCATTAACCATATGGCTTGATAAATATTCAGGTAATATATATACATATATTCAGTTTATGTTAAATATCTTCTAAAATACATCAGAAAATCAAATGTAATTTCGGGTTGTATAGGCAGTGGATTCAAGTCCAAATACCCATATCGAAACGGATATTTTGGGGTCTCGGTCAAGCTTCAGAGTGGATATACAGCAGGAACAAACACTGCTTTCTTTGTGAGTAGTAAACTCTTACCACATATTCTTAAAAAAATTCAGTACATAAATGTAAAGAACATATTCAGTGATATATGAAACATGTATAATATTTTATACTTTATTACCATAACATACGGCTGAAAATATGTGAAAATATAGTTAGGCTAGCACTTATTTTATTTGTGATAAAAAACGGAACGGGAAAAAAAAATCATATCATGCTGACTAGGCATGGAGACCTACCACAAAATTGACTAGTATGAAATGTCTCTACTTTAAACATATGAAAACAAAAGTCGCTATAAGGCTCGATACTATACTTTCCACCTGTTACACATACTGTTATATTTATATAATATCCATAATAATCGAATGAAATATTTGAAGCTATCAAACAACGAAGCACACCCAGGATTCCACGATGAGGTTGATATAGAATTCTTGGGTACAATCCCGGGAAAACCATACACCTTACAAACAAACGTGTATGTACGAGGTAGTGGTGATGGAAGAATAATTGGAAGAGAGATGCAGTTTCATCTCTGGTTTGATCCTACTGCTGATTATCACAACTATGGAATTCTATGGAATCCAGATCAAATTGTGTAAGTTCGCTTTACCTTCTACATTTGGCCTTATAACTATGTGATGCAATAAAAGTTTTATGAGCCTGCTTACAGTATAAAGGGACAAACTTCACGCATACATAACGAACTACCCTCCGTAATAAGCCCAAGCTAATAAAAGGCGAGTATCACTATCATAGATTCATATAGAGGAGACCTTTTTTCCTCATACATAATGCATTCATCAAATGCACTGTACACGCACATCTGCTTAGTGCTTTCCTCTAGTCAGGTCAATTCCAGGGACCATATGCATTTTATATATGTAGAGATGCTAAGACGTCGCTATCAAATTTAAAAAAATGATAATTTCTGAATATAAGTACCCCCTGTGAAAAAACAGATTTTTTGTGGATGACATCCCGATACGTAGATATCCAAGAAAAAGTGCTGCAACCTTTCCCCTACGTCCAATGTGGGTATATGGGTCCATATGGGATGCATCATCATGGGCAACAGAGAATGGGAAGTACAAAGCAGATTATAGGTACCAGCCTTTTGTTGCTAGAATGACTAGATTCAAGATTGGAGGGTGCTCAGCATATGCATCAGCGAGGTGTCGACCAATGGCTTCATCACCTGCAAGATATGGGCTTAGCCCACAGCAATATGCAGCAATGCGATGGGCCCAGAATAACCATATGGTTTATAATTACTGCAGTGATTCAGGCAGAGACCATTCTCTCACACCCGAATGCTAGTGTTAGAGTATATATTTTGCTTGCTTATTTATATCTATACCTCTTTTTCAACCAAGAAAGTGTGCTGCCCTGCTACTAAAAGTTTGATCGTAGTTGAGGCGTTGGTGTCTGTTATTTTTATCTTAAATTGTAATGTGTGCGCCCCTGTGTGTAAGTGCATAGCGAGGAGTGTTGTGTAAAGTAAAATGGGAGAAGCAATGCACTTCCCGCATTCGTCTTATATTTTGTGATATTTAAGTTTTGTACACGTGAATATATAACATTTTTACATGATTGTAAGAACTGCAGTATAATTTTGGTAATTTATATATCTTCTTACAAGTATTTTCACTTAAACAGGAGATACTATAAAAACGTCAATGTTAAACAAGGTGAGATTCCCTATCATCATCATCATTCTTATTATCTTTATTAATAATTTTTTTTATTATGTTTCCTCTTAAACCACCGCCCCCCCCCCCCCCCCCTCAAACCTAACGATGGTTAGGGTTTGCGATTTTTCTCAAATCACCGCCGACTTCATGGAACTACAAAAAATTTCGCTTCAATCTTGCAAAATCCTGCTTCGGTATTCATTTTGTAGATTTGCTTGCTTGTTGACGAGTTATTCAAAGTGTGATTTGAGGATTGTAAGCTATGTTGAATTGCGGCTGACTTGACTACTTTTCCATATGCTTCAATCTTGCAAAATCGTGCTTCAGCAGTGGCTTTGTAAAGTGTTTGCTCCTTTTCTGAGTAACTGAACCTTGATCTATGATTTGTGAGTTATTTGCTGGTCATGCTTGACTTTGTCAACTCTCAGTTCATGTTTCAGTCTAATGAAGCTTTGTCACACCATAGCTTGTTGGTAAGTTGCAGGTATATGATTTACGACTAATTTAACTTTCATAACTTGTTCTCTTACAAAGTAGAGATCCAATTCTATATGTTTTGTTCTTGAGTGTAATACTGGATTTGCTGCTAATAATGTTGTGCTGAGATTGTCACACCATATTGTTGCTTTGCTGTTAGGTATAATTTTTAGTTCACCTAATAGTGACTCGATCCACATTATTTCTGTTGTAGAACTAGCAACACTTCTATATTCTACTTCAGTACTTGATCTTGATACAGTGAGTTGTTTTTTTGAACACCATGAGATTGAGATTGAATTTTTGCCTCAGAATATACAGTGTCTAGTATTTGACCTTCTGTCATCATGATCAGTTGTCTAGTCTGCATCTGCATATCCATTAATGTTTAGTGTTTTATACGACTCAAGAATTAGTCCTTGATTTATAGTCCCTTTAAGTTATATGAGAATTCTTTTTACTGCTTTCCAATGTTCATACAGTGGTCTTTACATGAATTGACTTACTTTATTTACACTGAATGTGATCTCTTGCTTGGTTATTGTAGCATATTGCAGTGCTCCAACTATACTTCTATATTGTTTGTCATTTGTTATTGGATCACATTTATTCTTTGATAAATGCAAGTTACTTGTCACTGGAGTAGATAGGGGATTTGTCTGATCCATTTTAGCCCTGATCAGTATCTCTAAAATGTATTTACTTTGACTTAGATGCATTTAAGTGTCTGATATCCTTTTTACTTCAATTCCAAGAAAGTAGCTTAGATTTCCTAGATCTTTGATGGAGAATTCTTTGTTTAAGTGCAATGTAAACTTGTTGATTTCTGATTCACTGCTGCCTATAATTATAAAATCATCAACATGTATTAGTATGTAGGTGATAGTATCATTGATAAACTTGGTGAATAATGAATTGTTTGATTTTGTTGAATTGTAACCAAGTTTAGCTAGAGTTGACTTTAATTTATCAAACCACACTCTTGGAGCTTGCTTAAGCCTATAAATTGCCTTGTTTAACCTGCAAACAAGTTCTCCACTCCCCTTCTGTTTGAATCCATGGGGTTGTTCCATATAAACTCAACACACCATTTAAAAATGCATTATTTACATCTAATTGCTTGATAGTCCAATTTTTATGCAAGGCAATAGTTAAGATAATTCTAATAGAAGTTGGTGTCACAATAGGTGAGAATGTTTCATTAAAGTCAAAACCATATTGTTGTGAATACCCCTTGGCTAGTAGTCTTCCCATGTATTTAAAAATTGAACCATCGGCATTTTTCTTTAATCTATATGTCCACTTGCATTCTATAGTAATTTTGTAGCTTGGTAAGGAACAAGATCTCATGTCTTGTTTCTTATTAGTGCATCATGTTCTTCTTTGCTCTTATTATCATGTGATGCTCAGTTCTTGTAGGTTGTTGATCTCTATCACTTGTTATAGCCTCTTGTTGAGTATTGGATGATAATGCATCATCCAATACTTGATAAGGGTCTGGTTGTGTACTGATACTTTGCTGTGATGCATGGTTTAAACTTCCTGGTTATCCATTTGACTCATGACCTTGTTCTGAATTGGACACTGTGAGTTGTGGGTTGAAGTCACTTTGAATTGATACTGGTGAAAGTTGCTATTCTGACTTGCTTCATTTTAATCTGATACAATCCCATCTAGTTGAACAGGTATTGAAGGTAGGGAAAACTTTGAGTTGTGTATCTTTTGTGTAGTCTTGATTTATGGCTTGTTGAATGGAAACACTTGCTCATTAATTACCACATTTCTTGATATATATATATATATATATATATATATATATATATCCTTCTAGTATCATCTAAGCACTTGTAACCTTTCTGATTTGTAGCATAACCTAAGAAAGTGCATGATGATGACCTGAAACTTAACTTGTGAGTATTATAAGGTGTTAAACAAGGAAAACACAAGCACCCTAAGATTTTCAAACTTTGATAGTCAGGCCTGATTTTATATAATACTTCTATTGGACTCTTAAACTGCAGCACTTTGGTAGGTAGCATGTTACACTAATGTAGCAAATGCATCTAGCTAGAATTTTAGTGACATTGATGCATGAGCAAGTAGTGTAAGTCCAGTCTCAACAGTGTGTCTGTGTTTTCTTTCGAAAAGCCCATTTTGTTTTGATGTATATTGACATGTCATTCTTTGAGTTATCCCTTTCTTTTGTAAATATTCTTTGAGTGGCATGAATTCTGTCCCATTATCTGTTTGACTGACCTTTAATTGATGGTTTGTTTGCTTTTCAACATTAGCTATAAACTGTAACACTCCATTGTGAGTTTTAGATTTTAATTTTAAAATATATATCCATACATATCTAGAATAAGCATCAACAAATGAAATGTAATATTTATACCCATAATTAGTGTTAATTGATGTTGGTCCCCATAAGTCTATTGCAACTAATTCTAGTGGTCTATTATACTTAGTATTAAAATCTGGAAATGCAAGTTTATGAATTTTACCCATTTGGCAGTAAGTACAAATGTAAGGCATAGAAAAATTATCAACAAGTATATTATTATTATTGATGCAGCCCAGAAAGTTGAAGACATAGGTCGTGTACGACCTAACATGCTGGTAAGTCGGGTACGACTTAAAGAGGAGGCTAACGAGTTAAGACTTCGTAAAGACTTGTGGGAAGTTGAAGTTTTAGGTCGCGTACGACCTAACGAGGCCTTTAAGTCGTTCCAACGACTTGGTGAAGGTCGGCGACGACCTAGTGGAGACGCACGAGTAACGAACTAGATCTTGGAGATAAGTCGTGGAAAGTTGAAGTCTTAGGTCGCTCACAACCTAGTGAAGGTCGCTCACGACTTAGTGAAGACGGCACACGAGTTACTGGATTCAGTGCGAAGGAGTGCGAACGAGCTAAAAGGATACGACCTAAGTTAGGTCACGAGATTGAAGTTCGATCTATGTTAGGTCGCGGAGTTTTGATTCGACCTAAGTTAGGTCGCGTAAACGACCTACGACCTAAGATAAGTCGCTCCGAAATTCAGAATGAGGAATGCCTCGACCTACGACCTAAGTTAGGTCGCGTACGACCTACGACCTAAGTTAGGTCGTGAGAACTTTAGATCGCCGATTGCTACAGTTCGCTGCCGCCTGGATTCTTGGAAGATGCTGCCTTGTTTTAGGTCGTTCAAATGATAAATCGTGTAGTTTTGGGTCGTTTACGACCTATGTGTTGTAAAGCATTGTGTTGTATTTGCTTATGTTGTATTTTTTTTAAGTCGTAATGTTTTTTAAGTCGTGATGTTTTAGGTCGTGTACTTTTAGGTCGTGATGTGTTAAGTCGTGGCCGACTTAGGAGTTGTACAGTTTTTCTGTGGCGTGTGTTGTAACTTCTATAAATAGGCCGGTGGTGCCATTTGTAAAAGGTTGTTGATTTTTGAATAAAATTCTTGTTTGAGAGCTTTGTGCCTCTTCTTAAATTGGTAGTTGAGTGTAATCTCCTATCTCCTCTTTCGGTTAATCGAGTGCGCTCGATTCAACGACTGCAGAAGCCGATTCACGGAATCTAGTGCGCTAGATCAACGTGCGAAGAATCGCAGATCTTTGAACACGGTATCGTGCGCGATCAACGTGTTTGGGATAGCTAGAATTCGATATCTTCGGATCAACGAATTTGGGCATTTCAGTATTCATCAATCCACTGATTGCTACTTTCATCGTTCTACCTTGTTTTGTATAATCCGCTGCTACAACACTTGCTTTACAATCTTTACACTAGAATGTCCCAATTTACAGTGCGAAACATCAAATTTCTTCGTGTTTGATTTCAGAAACTTTACACTCCATTAAATTTGTAAAGTCCCTTAACTTCTCTACCCTGCAAAAGAATTTTTTTAGTTAGAATATCTCTAACTAGACAATATTTGGGATAAAATTCAAAGTAGACATCATTATATTTTGCAAACTGTGATACACTTATTAAATTTTTCCTAATTAAAGGGGCTCTTAATAAATTATTAAGATGGAACTGCCTTTTACCCTTAATACATGCATCCTCAATATGAGTAATTTTAATTGACTTATCATTTCCCATATGTGATGATTGTTTACCTCTATACTTCTTGTTTCCAAGATTTAAATTGCTTAGATTGTTAGTCACATGATTAGTAGCTCCTGTGTCTGGATACCCGCTTTCATCTTGAATGTCTTCCACTTAAGTTGATTCTGCATTTAAACTTTCTGAATGATTTGTACCATTTGCTGTGTGTTAACCATATTAACACTTGGAGTATATTTCTTGAATTGTTGTCACTGTATTGTGATGGTGTGTAATTTTCATCAAGTTTGAAGTAGCACTTGTTTGCACCATGGCCAAACTTCTCACAAATTTGACATCTAAGTCTACGGTTGTTGTTATTGCTCCACCTTCCTCCTCTTCATTTGCCTTTATATTGCTGACCTTCTCTTTGATAGTTAATACTGGTTTGATTTCTACCATAATTGCTTCTTTTTTGGTTTTTACCATTACTGTTGCTAACAAAATGAGTAGAGAAATCTAAAATTGCAGGTTTCTTTTGTTCTATTCTACCTTCATGAGTAAGGAGAGAGGAATGAACATATTGAATAGATGGTGTTATCTCTTTTGAGGATATCACTACCACAACAGACTCATATTCATCATCGAGACCTCCCAATATGCACAAGACTTGCTATATGTCAGTGATCACTTGGTCAACTGATGCTAATTGATCACAAAGTGTCTTGATCTTAGTCAAGTACTCTCTCATAGATAAGTTATCTTTCTTGTAGTTCTGTAGTTGCCTTTTTGTAGTACATTATTTTTGTTGTTGATTGTGTATTGAACACTTGCTCAATTGTTGACCATATTTCATGAGCAGTTTTGCATCCAACTAATTGTGGCAACAAGTTTGCACTGATTGATGATAGTAATCATGAACTGATTAGACTGTCTTGTCTTTGATGAATTACATATTCTTCATTACTCACTAGCTTTCCTTCATTGTCTGTGATGTATCTAGGTGGTGTATCCAGAGTTCCAAGAACATGATCTTCAAGCCCACATCCTCTGATTGTAGTTTCAACTGGAATTTCCAAAGAAGAAAATTGATTCATCGAGTTGTATGGCGATCAACTGACTTTGGGGTTTGATTATGGCCTTGATCAAATTTTGGGTTGTATTCTGCCTTTTTGAAGAGTTATTTGGGTTTGAATTTGCTGAAGCAGAGTTATTAACATCTCCTTCTACCATTAAGCTGAAGAGATGATATCAAGAATTACTAACTAACATTTGATGTGCAACCAGAGATTCCAGGTGATGAGATTTCTCTGATGGTAGTTTCTTGGTAAGGCACACCAAGAATTTGGGTATGAAGCTAATAAGGTGATGCTGCTCTTGAAACAGAACAATTAACTCAACAGTGGCAATGTTCAGACGATGAGAATCTTGATTCTCAGATGATAGCCAGGCACAGTCAGGTTATCAAATGATGAAAATTCTCTGATGATGATCTGGGCCGCGTTTTTTTCTGTTGTTAAGCAGTTTTTTTTTCTTTTTGGCTCCGATACCAAATTAAAGTTTGAATGAGAATGATTTTATTGATCAATTGTATTTGAAAAATGATACAAATCTTATTCAGTGTACATTTACAACTCTGTATTTATAATGTAACATGATAATTGATAGTGGGCTTGCATTGAGGCCCAGAAACCTGCATTCTATGATACCCGCATTCTATTCTATGATACTGAGATATATTATGCTGGTCTGTTCATTCTTTTATTCTGCTTTCTCTTATTATTTGGTAAGATTCACAATTTTCTTATCCAACTGTGGAACTTTCAAAAATACCCATAAACATAAACATAATGTCATTAGTTCTATTTTTTGTTGAAAGTTTTTAATAATATAACAGCCACAGGTTTGTATTTTGATTATGACAATTTTTGCATGCTTGTAGTTTTTCTATTTTTCGGTCTTTTATAATTTATGTCTACTCTTTGTATCAATAATTCATCATCAACTCTTTGTTTACTGCAGATATTAAGTCAAATGCACTCTATATTTTGATTTTTGTACAACATGGGTTACTTCATGAAAAAAATATTCTTTTTTAATATTTGAAAAAGAGATTTTCATTTTGTCAAAGATGTTAAAGAATATTGCAGAGGATTTAACAGTTTATTACTTACCTATTGTATTTTGTAGTTTTCTCTAATTATTATATTTCCAATTACATAATTATTTGAGATTCCAATTAATCTAGATATAAATATGAGTCATGTATTGTTGAATTATTAATCAACTCATCAATAATCAATATTTGTTCAGAGATTGCATCCTAACATAATTTTGATTTGAAGTTTGAAGATATTTTTGAATTATTAATCAACTCATCAATAATCAATGTTCGTTTAACATAATTTTGATTTGAAGTTTGAAGATTTGAAACCTGTCAGATATATTACTCAAACCGTGCTTCCACTACTAACGAAATAATCTAAGGTTGTTGTATCAATTTTCAGATTTTGGATTTCTTTTTTTGATTAGTGTCAATCTTCTTGCAACGACGGTGATGAATCTCTATTGGAATTTTACTTTCAATCTCACGGGGATCTCTTTATTCCTATTTTCTCTTTTCTCAGATTTTGACTCTGAATTTCTGATTGGAATTACTCTTCCTATCCGAATTTCAAATTTCAACATCGGATTTTTGATTCATTATTGTAGTCTTTTTAGATTGCCTACCAATAGTATAAGATGGTATTTGAAGATAGTCTTTCTAGCAGCACTTAAAATCGTTATTTCATAACATTGGATGGTTTTGGTGATCGTGCCGATTTCAGATTCTATTTTTGATCGTGTTTGTTTTGACAAACTCCAATTGCTACGCATTTTAAGTTTGAGGGAATGTTAAAAGATATTAAAGAATATTGCATAGGATTTCACAGTTTATTGCTTACCTATTATATTTTGTAGAGATATTGTTATAAACACTCCACTTTTAGATACGAATGAGCTATTTTTTATTAAAAAACTTTTTTACTATGAGTGATACTAATCAAACTAGCTCCCTTATAAAATTACAATCAAATTGATCTAATTGTCCTTTCTTTTATTTATCTTAATTTTCCTTTTATTATCATTAACTTTCAAAATCATCAATCAAATAATGGAGAATTCAAACTTACCCCCGGATGGAATTGCAAATGAGAATGGGACAAGATTGTTTTTATTACACACATGCATCTCATGTGCCAAACTATTCGCAATTTAATACAAAATATCAACATAACTTTCCCTCTCGTTTGTAAATAATTTCCATATAAATTAATTTATGTTGTAGAATTAACAAAAGAAGAAGCTAAATCAAACAAAATAAACGAGAAGTATTAACTCTAATGATATGATTAGCTTTGTGAGTTTGGTCAAAATGATCTCATTTATAATCTTGTTACTACAAACGTCAATATCAAGATGGGAAAAAGGATAAAGGATCATTGCTGCAATAATATTTTATATGTATTGAACCACAATACTATGCTTATTAAACTTATTTAAAGGCTTTAAATATATTGAAGCGGTGTCATGATGTAATTTTGTCTTCCACTCCCGAATCATGTATCATTATAACAGTTATTATGTCTAATAAGCAGATCATGTCATTTGTTATATTTTTTTTTATGCGTTTCGCTATACGTATCTAATGTTGCACACATGGAACACGTCCTTTTATGTACTAATTATTATTTTGCATGTCGTTAAACCCTTAATCCATTTATTGATAAGGGATTTACCAAAAGGACATTGGGTGTTGCTTTGATAGAACCCAAAAAGAATAAAAGCAATCATTTAAGAACAATAATTAAAACATACCATCATGTGCATAAAATGGTATTAAAACTTATCATCTCCTTTACTTTGTTTTTAAAAATAATTTTTGATATATCACCTTGAAAGTTATAAAAGAAATATATGATGTTATATTGCCAATGACCATTGATAGTAATGAAACTTTTGATTGTTTTATACCCAAACCTATACATAATAGATAGGTTAACAAAACCATGTTCATGTATAGCATATATCATGTTCAATGTTATAAAAAGAAGCATGTGAGGCGTTGGCAGAAAAGCCTCAAGGCCCATTTCAAAAGTCGTTTTAGCCAGAAGGAGTACGCCTCTACCGTTTGAGGCATAAACAATGCAAAAAACGCAAGTCTCCGCACCTCATTGATGAAGCTTAAGTCATTTTAATAAAAAAAAACATGTGCCTTTGATTACTAGGCATCTAACCCAAAACTCCACCTCCTACCTCATTGCAGTAAAAAAAAATCCAACAACCAGCAAAATGAAAACCAAGAGGAAACATGTAATAATTTTTAAAAAAAATTAGACACATACAATTATAAAATATTGGACTTGAAATCAAGTCAAAACTGGAATCCATTTTGATTCCAGAAACTGAAATGGCTACATGCATATGGATGAGAATGATGGTAACTTAGATGATAACATGTTTATGTATGAGAGAATGAGAATGAGGTACATATATAAAGACACATTATACTCAAGACAATGACAGCCATGCAAACAGATCTCAACGGTTCTCATTCAAGTCTCGTTTTACAGAAGAATTATAACTGGTATGGGCTTCCTGAGTGCAAGCTCATTTAGCATATAAACTCTGTATATATAACAAGCAATGTACAATGCATACGAATATCTTTCTCTCTGTATCAAATAACAATATATCATCAATAAAGTTTCAATTTTATATTTTTCTCAAAATCTTTCATGGTATCAGAGCCAAGATTCACTTAACAGCGTTGTGCCCTGCCATACCCTCATCAGAGTCTATCTCATCATCTGAGAATAGGCAGCACGATATGTTCTCATCAGATCAGAAATCATCATCTGAGATTCAAGAAATCCATCACTATTCTTATCATCTGATCACTGTGTCGTGCCAAGATAGAAGGTGTCAGCACTCATCATTCACCATCCAACTGGCTGCATCAGTGATCATCAATTGTCAAAATTACCTGTTCTGTACCAGCCTGAAAGGTGAATCAGAGAAGCTAGTTCACCATTTTCACCTGTATATCTCACTTTTCCCTGTTCTTGATTCTTGATTTAATTTGATCATCGTGGCCGAAGAGGATATTACTGCATCCTCAACCTCTGTACCAAGAACCACTCCAAGAGCTGCTCAAACCCAATCCAATATCACCCAAGAACTCATGAATTCCATCATTAAACCACAAAGTCAAGCTTTCACCATTCAATTGGAAGAATCAAATTACTTGCTGTGGAAATTTCAGATGGAAATTGCAATCAGAGGATATGGGATTGAGGATTATGTTCTTGGAACCATAAGTGTCCCACCCAAGTTCACTACAGATCAAGATGGAAAGCTCATAAGTAATAAAGATTATATAGCACATCAGAACAAGACAGTCTGGTTAGTTCATGGCTATTATCATCTATCAGTGCAAGTTTGTTACCACAACTTGTTGGATGTAAAACAACACATGAGATATGGCATACTATTAAACAAGTGTTTAGTTCTCAATCTGCTGCAAGAATCATGCAGTACAAGAGGCAGTTGCATCATTTAAAGAAATACAACTTGAGTATGAGGGAATATCTATCAAAGGCTAAAACAATATGTGATCAACTTGCTTCTACTGGACACAAAGTCTCTGACACAGAGCAAGTTTTATCTATATTAAATGGTCTTGATGAACAATATGAGTCAGTAGTGGCAGTAATATCTTCTAATGAAGTATTACCATCACTACAACACGTACGGTCTCACTACACCATTATAAGCTATTAACAACGAATAAAAACCGTTGTTAAGTCCAAAAGCAACGGGTAAAAACCGTCTTCAACATAGGAGTGGTTGAATTTAGCGACGGGAGAAAACCGTTGCTTTATGTCCAAAAGGCAACGGGTATAAACCATTGCAAATTGGACAAAGGCAACGGGTATAAACCGTTGCAAACTGGGCCAAAGACAACGGGTATTAACTGTTGCAAATTGGGCCAAAGGCAACAGGTATAAACCGTTGCAAATTAGGCCAAAGGCAACGGGTATAAACCGTTGCTTTATGGACAATAGGCAACGGGTATAAACCGTTGCTTAATGTACAAAAGGCAACGGGTATAAAACCGTTGCTTTATGCCCAAGTTACACATAAAGCAACGGTTAACACCCATTGCACAGTGTTTGCTCCTGCTCCTACAAAATCACATCTGTAACTCACTACTGCGTTACACACATATCTCAGTATATATACCAGAATATCAATATATATCAAAATATGCCAGAATATCAAAATATTGGTACACAAGCACTATAAACATATCGCACATATACCATACATATAAAATTATCAAACTTATAATTACACTATTGTTTTGCAAACAGAATACTACCATGCCGGAATATCATACTTATTACACTGCATTGTTTATTACACTATACTACAAAGATTTCATTAATTACACTACATTGTTTTGCAAGCAGTGAAGTCTACATATAATAAACACATTAAAAGGATGCTGTGCAGGTTAGCCGAAGCTGATATTTCTTTGGCTCATGCTGTGGTGCATACAGTATTCTATCCAATTCCTGCGCAAGACAGACCCGGACAAAATACACATGCATTTGCATATGCAAATTTCATATACAGCAAACAAAAGAAAATCAGCAATATATGCAAAGAACAAGTCAGAAATATCAATACCTCTGACTAAAGATATCGTATCAAACCCTTTTGATGGCTCACATAACCTCCGGCTCCAACATCCCCAAAGGTCTCGGTAAATTGCCGACATATTTTGGCGGTTAGCTCATCCGGCAATAAAATTTTTTCCAACAACACTTTTTCATATGTGGGTGGTACTGGTTTTCCATGAATTACTAATGCTGTGGAATCTCGGCATATAGTACCTGTTATATAAGCATTTCTAGAGTGAATATATGGAATCACATTTACAGAACTAACAAGCTCCCAAACATTTAAGACCATTGTGCAGAGCTACACAAGTTCTAGACCCATTGTGTATGCGATATTCGATCTTTAAAATCATGCAAGATTGGAATGGAAGGTGTAAACTTTTATGATCTTTCTATATCCTTTTTTGTTTTGGAGTTTACTGATTTATTTTTGGACATAATGGCTATTGTGAGTGTCAATGAAAATTGAAACCAAAACAGATATAAGATAAAGACTACCATGAGTATAAGTATACAAACTAGATCGCTATTGACAATGAATTCCTTCTCATCTCTGTCATTCATTCGCTGTCTCAAACTCCAGCTCTGCAATAGCATTTTGAACTTTTACGTGATTCTTCATCATTTCTTGCTATCTCTCACTGTTTCTCAAATCTAATCATGAACACAACCTTTTTTTAAATAACACTGTACTTTCAGCCAAGCAAGAATTTAGTGAAGGTTGTGCCCACCAGAACTTATCCATGTGATCATTGTTATTGATTTGCTAAAACTACTTAAAACTGCTTAATTTGCTCTATCCTATGGTTATAGCATTATAAATATTGCTAAATATTCTCTTATATCTTATGATTATGTTAATTTGGATTTGAAAATGTCATATATACCTCTTGTGAACCTAATTATGACGTACATGTCAAACGTGAACCTTTGTTGCCTAACCTCTTTTTCTATAACAAAAGATAATTTGGAATCTATAAATACACATGCACTAATACTCATTAATTTGTTTATATGCACAATAACAGAGAGCAGTAAACTCGGTTGAAGCACAAAAAGACTGATTGGTCGATTAAAATAATACCTGTTGCAATTACTTCGTCCTCGAAGTTCAGGATTTCACATCTTTGGTCGATTAACTGATTGTTCGGAGTGGCAAACTGAGAAGATGCGATTTCACTGCCTACTTGACGATTATCTTGGGCTATGCTAAGAAGACGCTCCAGTTTATCATCCATATTATCCAGCTTCATCAATTTTTGCTCCACATTTTGCAGTCGCTGCTCATATACTCCTTGGGCCTGTTTGAGCCATTTGCATGGAATGGCAGCACTCTTAACTTGGCTAGGAGCTATATTGGTCCCAATACTTCGGCTCCTGCCCTTTACATCTTTACCAAACACTGATATAAAGACGGCTTCATCACCACCACTCGTCGTTTCCTTTTCTTCATCACCACCACCCGCCGTTCGTAGCTCAGTTGGTTTGGGAGCTAGGAGATGGGAACCAAAGGACTGTGTCCAGGCAGGTTCGAATCCCAGCGCCAAACCATCAGTGGGAGTTTCAACGTTATGCATCCGTGTGCGACGACTAAATAAAAGCGGGGTAGACACATGGCGTGGGGTTTACTTAAGTGAGTATCAATGAATACCATGATCTTAAGGTTCCCCATGATCTCAAAAAAAATATGAATAATGAAAATTTAATTTAGAGGCGTTATTATTTGTTTAACTTACAAAGTAGGAAGATGTCGCATCTGACGTGCTGCCATCATTTTTCTTATGCATTTTCTCCCATACTTGAAGACGTGATACTTCTATTCCCGGACTACTTGAATCGACCTGCATACAATGACCTAAAATTATATTTGGAACTAATGGTATATGCAATGTGATGCACCAATTCAATGACACATACCATTTCTTGAGTAATCATAGCGTGACTCTTACGTCCCAAATGATGACCATATTCGAGCATTGATCTATTTTGTTTGCCTCGCTTCCTTTTTTCTTTTGCCTCGGGTTTTGATTCGTTTCTTATGAACTCATCCCAATCATCTTCAGCAATTTTCGGTGGACAATTTCTCATTCTTTCTTCGTCAGTGATGAAATGGTCATAATGATTCTTGCGCAAATCATTCTTGTGTCTCCTAAATGCCTCGGACATTTTTTTCATAATAAGGTCCTTTGATAGAGGATTGAGCTCATAATATTTCTGCATAACAAAAAATGCATGTAAACCATTTTTTATTTATGTATTGAAAGCATTATAAATGAATTTAAACCATCTAAGTTCATGTACACAGTTTACATTTCAAAGTATATGGATTTTTACATTTCAACGTATATAGTTTCATCAGTCTCTATGAATAAAGTGATCAATCTAAATATCCTATAAATATCATAAAAGAATATATCTTGAAACAGAAACAGTACATAAATATGGTCTCATATGAACCCTCGCTCATTCAGGCCTATTTTACAATCAGAAACAGAAATAGTACAGAAACAGTACATAAAAAGGGTGCATATTACAATCAGACGACTATATTTTACAAACAGAAACAGTACATAAAAATGGTTATGAGATTGGAGAACTTACCTCCAATTGATTCCACACGTATTCCTTGTAATTTGGCGGAACTTTTTTCCAACTTGGATATGAGATTGGCACATGATTTCTTACTAGTTTACCAATCTTCGTAGCGACCTTTGAACCATTTTTTCCGACTGGAGAACCGTAGTTGTCCATATCAATTTTCTCCCGTTTTAAAGTGGATGATTGTGAAGTTGTATCATTTGACGGTGGTGTGGCATCTTGTGACATTATGTCCTACAAAGTCTAAAATCCTAAAATAATCCCAACAACATTATGACGTACATTTCTTCCCCTTCCAGCCCATCCCTGTGATGCCCGATTGCTGTCGGCCAAATTATTGCACGGAGTCCCCTCCATAATGTCCCCTTATTGCTACTGTACATCTGATATATGAACCAACGTCCCTTTCTGATTTGTCTGATCCCACCAGTTTCTCACCACATTACGATTTTTGTCAGCCTGACTGAAAATAATCGGACTGACATAAATCCTAATGTGATGAGAAACTGGTGGGACCAGACAAATCAGAAGGGGACGTTGTTTACTATATCAGATGTACAGCAACTTACCAGTAATCGCTTGGAGCAATTTTATTAAGTCATATAATGCGTTTGATCTTGTTATGGAGGGGAATCCGTGCAATAATTTGGCTAACAGCAATCGGGCATCACAGGGATGGGCGGGAAGGGGAACATTCACTTTTATGCAGCAGTGATAAAGTCTTCCTACATCACCATAATTTTAAACTTAAGCGGATTCAAAACAATATCTAAAATACTGACTGAAATAAAGGATGCAAATACAAAAAAATATTACCTTAGCACTGCTGAACTAAAGGGTGCAAATACAATACCTTGAACTGCCTGTCTACCTACAAACACAAAGAAAGAAAGAATAGTCAAGCTGATCATATGTATGTATGTGTACATGTGTGTATGTATGTGATCATATGTAAGTACCTACAACTACAAACACAAAATGAACTCTTGCAATATATCCATCCTTATGGATCCATCAGGATATTATAATGGCACTAATAAAAAATATAATGCATCTATTACTATCATATAACACACCATTTTACATTTTACACCATTTTAAATAAATATTTTGTTAAGGTACAATAACTACTCTGAAATACAAAGTTAACATATGCATTTGATAAGATCTTCTAATTTTTCATTGTCTTCAAAAGCTGATTGATAAACGGTGGGAAACTCAGTGTCATCCACATTTATGGTCAACCGTTTCGGTGTATGCAAAACCACAAACCATCCGTTATTTTTTAAATCTTTTGAGTAGAACACTTGACTCGCTTCCGATGCAAGAATAAATGGCTCATCATTCACGCTATCTTTATTCTTCAATTTTCCCAAGTTAACTGTGATCAAGCTTGAAACAGAATCTATTTTACAACCATTGATCTTATCTTTGACCTTTACCCAATCACAATAAAAAACTGTTTGTTTGAAGTCAATGTAATCCAACTCAATTATCTGTTGAATGACTCCGTAATAAGTTGTTTATGCTTCCTTAAAAATTTTATCCTTCCCACTCGCTCTAAATTGTGTAATTGCTCTCATGCATACACCACTATCCTGTGTTAGCTTTCGCTCTTCATAACTCTTCGGAGAAAATAAAAACCCATTCACTTGGTACTTCATATAACTACGGGCATCAAACTTCGGCCCGTTAACTAACCGCCAAAGAGTTGAGTCAACATCGACGGTCTTCAACAACTACAACAAACACAATAAGTAAAAAAACATGGTCAATGAGGTGTATGGTCAACTTGAAAATACGTTAAATATTTAATACATATACCTCCTCACGTAACCAAAAAGTGGAATTTTTAATAGTTTCCCTAGATGTACCCCCGCCTCGAGTTTGAGATTTGGTGCTTTGAACATAGGAGTTATACCTCCTACGAAAAACACACAATAAATACTATATATATGAATTGATTTACAATAATAAGAATTCAGAACAAATTCATGAATTTACTTCTTCCATTCATCCAATCCGTCGTACTTATCAAGGACCCATTTACGCACTTGTTGAAATTGCACTTGAGTTAACGTTATATCTTTACCATTATCTAGTGCTATTTCATCAGCAAACTCATCATCCTCGTCTAAAAACGCTTCACGGGTATGTTTATGAGTGCCATCACCTCCTTTTGACATATACTCCATGCAGTAAAGACTAGCTTCTTGTACAATATATCCTTCTGCAATACACCCTTCAATATATCTTTTGTTGCGCACATATCCTTTATATGTTTTCATCAACCTATGAAGATGAATAATTGTAAAATGTAGACATCAATAGCTATTTAAATCGAATAATTATGTACATAACTAAAATTAGTAATTTACCGTTCAAATGGGTACATCCACCTATATTTAACAGGACCAGAAATCAATGCTTCATCGACTAAATGAACCATAAGGTGAATACTGATATCAAAAAATGCAGGCGAAAAATGTTTTTCAATAACACACATTGCTTCTACCAAACTAGCCTTTGCTTTTAGAAGATGTTCCCTGTTGATCACCTTTGAGCACAAAATGTTATAAAAGAGACTAATGCGGTGAATAGCATTCCGTAGATCCTTATGTTGCGGAAAACGATGCTGAAGCAATACCGGAAGTAAATGTTGCATTATGACGTGGTAATCATGTGACTTCATATTTTTTAGTTCAGGAGGGTTGATGCTCACATTGTTATGGAAGTTCGAAGAGAAATTGCTCGACACTTTCAAAATTTTCAAAACGGTGCAAAACCGTATCTTTTCTTCTTTGCTCAAAGTGAAAGTCGCATTTGGTATGGTTACTTTACTTGTTTCAGGATCTTCTATCACCCACAACTTTTGTTTTATACCCATGATTTTCAAATCCTTCCGTGCATTGATCCCATCTTTTGACATGTCTTTATGGTTCATAATTGTGTTGATCAAATGTTTCGTGACATTCATCGCCGTATGCATAACATCAATATTATGTCGGGTCAAATTTGTTTTCCAATATGGCAAATCAAAGAACTTCGACCTCCTATACCATGCAGGAACTTCTTCATCGATTGTCTTTTTCCATTTTCGACCAATTTCTGGTATGTTTTTACCAACTTTCATTTTTATATTCGCTACCTTTTTTTCAACTTGATAATCAGTCAGTGGTTTTGGAGGACGCTTAAGTTCTTGGTCGTTGTTGAAATTTGTCTTATCGTATCGAAACTTGTGTCCGGACGGAAGAAATCTACGATGTCCCATGTAACAAATCTTCTTACTTTCAGGGAGATAAACAGATGTAGTTTCTTCTCCACAAATAGGACATGCAAAGTAGCCGTGAGTTGTACATCCCGATAAAGTCCCAAGAGCGGGATGATCATGGATTGCCCACAACACTCTAGCTCTCATTATGAACTCATATTTCTTAAATGAATCAAATGTAACGACTCCTTCCCATAACTGCTTTAACTCGTCTATCAAAGGTTCTAAATAAACATCAATATCCTTCCCCGGTTGTTTTGGCCCAGAAATCAACAGTGTTAACATTGAGAACTCTCTTTTCATGCACAAAGACGGAGGAAGGTTATATGGTACTACAATTACTGGCCAACAGCTGTAAGGGTTAGTTAAAGAAGCATTCGGACATAAACCATCTGTTGCTATTCCAAGCGTGATATTTCGTGGTTCAGCTGCAAACGAAGAATCAAAAGAATCTGTAGTTTTCCATTGAGAAGTATCACGCGGATGACGCATTACGGTTGTACCGGACTTGGCACGACCATGCCAGGTCATCGCTTCTGCTATCCATGGTACAGTATACAGTCTTCTCAATCTAGAAATTAAAGGAAAATGTCTTAAGGTCTTTTGAGGTACTGTGGTAGCTTTTCTCTCTTCGTCGAATGATGTCTTATATCTTGGTGCGTTGCAATTTGTACATGAAACTTTGTTCGCATTATCTTTCCAGTACAAGATGCAGTCATTAATGCATGCATCATAAGTTATGTAATTCATCCCAACTTGCTTAATGATCTTCTTCACATCGGGGTACTTTGACGGTAGCTGTTACCTTCGGGGAGTAACTCCTTTATGAATTCGAGTAGTGCAGTCACACCATTGTCTGAAAAGCCGTACTGGGTCTTCAAGCTATTCAGTTTCACAATGGCATACAACTTTGTAATCTCTTTTGGACAAGAAGGATACAATGGCTCTGTTGCAGTTGCACTATCAAAAAATGATTTATCCGTAAACTGCTCACCAATATTAGCATTATCATGCAACTGACTTGTAGGTTGAAAATGATGGAATCTATCTGCATCATTGATCAAATCCTCCATCCTAATATGTTCGGACTCATCAGTATTTGTGGCATGACTAACCGGTTGTTGTTTTGGCTTCTCCGGTATTCTTTCCCCGTGAAAACACCACACGGTATATGATTGAACAATACCATATCTAAGCAAATGAAAATGAATGTCATTTAATTTGAATGTATCTTCATTTTTGCACCGCGTGCAAGGGCACGAATACTTTTCCTTATTGCCACCGTTTTCAGCAACAAATTTAACGAAATTTCTCACACCTTCCACATATTCTGTATTTCTTCGATTAGATTGATTCATCCATTGTTTGTCTATACTAAAAGACATACTGAAAGAAAATAACAAGAGCTAATAAGAAATCATGGGTAACAATATCTTATGGCTTTCCACCAAGTTCAACTCTGATATTAACTAAACAGATGTATATTCTTCTGATTTCACTTGAAATTTAACATTAGCATCAAACTGTTTCCAAAAAATTTGCCATTACAACGGCGCTATTTTGTAGCACCAGAGTAATGTCTATGCATTACCCCTTCCTGATACTTGGCTTGCGCCATTAACAACAATTTTATCCACTTACTAAATATGGTCTCATATTTAGTAAAACAAAATTCATTGCATCAACTTATACCCTAGCAGTCACTATAAGCAGCTATGTCTAACTAGCATGCAGTATAGTACAACATTTAGGCTTTAGTAAATATGAGAATGCACACTACAACACTACTTCTCTTCCATGTTGCAATGTTTGGCTGATGATACACCACACGTACGGGGACGTGTTAGATTATCTCACATTGTACAATTTGTAAAACAAATCATATATAAATGTAAAAAGATCATCTTTTGCCTAACCAATTGTTTCTTGGTTCTCTAACACTGTACATTTAAAACATCAAATATGTATTCTGATGGTTCAGATTAGAAGGTGCATCTCTACTTTGGCAAACTGTTAAAGAGTAGTAGATATTGACTATAATCAATCCCCAAAAACTTAATGAAACATCAATCCTAAAAGATGAAGATAATGATGGAACTCAAATGACAGCTTATATGGTAACACTAAACAAACCCATAAGCAAGCATTATAGGGAATAAACTGTTCCTTAACTTGTGTTGCATCCCTTTCTTTATTATTCTAAACTACAAATATAAGCATGTAATCTTTTCCTATTATTCAACCATAGAAACGAATGGATTCACCGTGTACAGACAGCCAGTCGTCGATAATACATATAAAGCACTGAGTAGAAACACACATGCTTGTTTTCCAAATAATTTACTGATTTCTATTAATCATGTGTGGATTACAGATTAATTTGTTATCATTGCATTTGACAATCTTTTAACTAAGTTGTGATAAGTAAATTTTCACAAATTGTAGATAAATATAGTGTTCAGAAATCAAATACATCTTCTCTAGTTTCTTACACTCTGAACAAAAAATAGTCATGTCAGCTGGCAGCAACAGCAGAAGGCACAACACTAGCCTGTTGTATGCCTTCTGCTTCAGAAGTGTTGTTGACATTCTTCATTTTAAACTACATCGTTTTCTTTGCATTTTGAACACTGGCTTGTAGCAGTTTTGCAAAACTCAAACAATCATATGACTTGTTTATATAATTGTAAAACAATAAAAGCTGCAAAGTCAAACTGCATAAAATTGCAAAACTGCAAAACATGGCTTGTATCCTGCTTCTAGCGATTTCATTATGAAATCAATTCACGGTTAATCCTAAGATCATCAATCAACCAAAATTAAAAAATTTAAAACATACCAGCAAACTCAAAGAGCAGCCGTGCGGTGCGACCAGTGAACAATCGGCGTTTGTTGATGGTGATAGGCAGAGCCGGCTTGTGCTTGTGCTAGCGCCGATTCTAGGGTTTGTTCTTCTTTTCGTTTTTGTTTTTCGTGCATTTCTGAATCGCTGAATCGCGATTAATTTCTTTCTGAGTCGCGAATTTTGAAGTAGGGTTTTTTTTTCGTGGGGGGTTGCTCGTCTAAGGGGGGTTGCCCTAGGCCAGCATCTGATGGGCCTAGCCCATGAGCCGGCTCTGTCTGAGAGGGCCACTGATTGGCGTTGAATGAAGGAAGAACTGGTGCGGCTGGAAGGAAGATGAGTTCGCAGCTGGACACGATTAGGTGGAAAGATGGGTTCGCGGTTGGATGGAAGATGATTTCACGATTAGATGGAAAGATGAGCGGGTTGAAGCAAATCGAATTGGTGGAATTGGGGTTTTTTTTATTTAGGTTTTCTTTTCGTTGAAAGAGGATGAAACGAATATCAAAGGAAAGGTGGGAAGGAAAAGTGACGGGCCAATTCTTTTTGGCTCCCAGCGAATATTTGGCATAAAATTAGCGCCATTATATGCCACAACATTTACGACGGTTACAAACCGTTGCTAATTAGCCACGGTTGAAAACCGTTGCTCGTTGGAACGAAGCGCGCCAAAAATTATGGCGCGAAAGGATGAAATTCACTGTCTCCAAAGAAGATATGGTTAATAACCGTTCCCAATTAGCAACGATAAAAAACCGTTGCTAACTGAACCAAGACGGTGATTAACCGTTTCTAAATGGCAACGGTTAATAACCATTGCCAAATGCGCGGATGGTTAGTTGCAAATCTCAGTATTTGGTGTAGTGTCTATACTTCTTTCTCATGAGGGCAGGTTAGAGCAAAAGAAGTCAACTAACTCAGAATATTCCATTAATTACATTGTAAACGGCAGAAATGGAAATCAAGAAAGAAGCAATGGAAACATAAATCAACTTAACAATAATCAAAGGGGTGGTCAATCCAACAGGTCTAGAGGCAGACAGAGTTATAACAACAGACCAAGATGCCAGATATGTGAAAAATATGGACACACAGCAAATAGATGTTACTTTAGATTTGATGCTGATTTCATTCCATCTCAACAAAGTAGTAACAGTTCAAAAACTTCAAATCCCAGTGCAAACATGGTTAATACCCAAATAGAAATCAAGACTGATAATGCAAATGATGACAGAGCCAAGATTATAGATATACATGATGACAGCTGGTATCCTGACTCAGGAGCTACCAACCATGTAACTAGCAACTTGAGTAATTTGAATCTTGGCAACAGAGAATACAAAGGTACACAATTATTATACTTAGGAAATGGTAAACCAATTCACATCTCCCATACTAGGAATGCAAGCTTAAGAGGTATAAGGCAACTTTATCTCAATATGAGAGTCCCACTTATTAAAAAGAATTTAATGAGTGTATCACAGTTTGCCAAAGATAATAATGTTTACTTTGAATTCTACCCAAATCATTACTTTGTAAAAGACATACTAACAAGGGAAACTCTCTTGCAGGGTAAATAATATAAGGGATTATACAAATTTGATGTTGCAAATTCATGATGGTCATAAAGAAAATTGATGCTATGTTTCTGAATTAAAAACTGATGATAATTGTAAAAGTCTTAATACCTGGTACTGTAAACTGGGTCACCCCAGTATAAAAGTTTTAAAACATGTTGTAAATAATTGCAGTGATATCTCTGTTGATAAAATTCCAAATTCTTATACTTGTACATTTTGTCAAATGGGTAAAAGTCATAAGCTTGCATTTCCAGATCCTGAGACTGTTTATCATGAACCATTAGAACTAATTGCTACTGATCTATGGGGACCAGCCCCAATATGTAGTGATTATGGTTATAAATATTATATCTCATTCATTGATGCATACTCTAGACATGTATGGATATATTTATTAAAGGCAAAGTTTGAAACTAATAATGCAGTAATGCAGTTTGTAGCCAATGCAGAAAGATAGACAGGTTGTTTGGTAAAAGTTATTCAAACAGATGGTGGAAAAGAGTTTCTACCACTGAAAAATTATTTTCAGAAAAAGGGAATTACACAAAGAACCACCTGTCCCTATACCTCTGAACAAAATGTTGTTATAGAAAGAAAACATAGACACATTGTAGAAACTGGCTTGACTTTGTTGGCTCAGGCATCACTACCACTAAAATTTTGGCCTGATGATTTTTCTACAGTAGTTTATTTGATTAATAGACTACCCACAAAGGTATTGAATTACAAAAGTCCATTAGAGACACTAACTAAAGTCAAGCCAGACTATCAAAATTTAAAGGTATTTGGATGTCTATGTTTTCCTTACTTAAGACCTTATAACACACATAAGTTGGAATTTAGATCTCAACCTTGTACGTTTCTAGGATATGCATCAAATAAAAAGGGGTTCAAGCATCTTGACGGCAAAGAAAGAATATACATATCAAGACATGTAATCTTTAATGAACAAGAATTTCCTTTTAGTAATGCAGCAATCAAGACATCTGAAAAAATATATAATGCTAGATACTCATTACCTCCAATAACACTCTTTTCTGAAGAGTTTGCTTCAGTTCACACCACTGGCAATAAGGAAAGAGATGGTTCCAGTACTAATCTCTACAGGTCTACAAGTGAAACAGATCAAGAGCAAGACAATATGCCTGAAAGATCAAGCGATCCTTCTCTATCCAACACCAGTCAACATTCTGACACATGTCAAATATTGAATGATACTCCATCACTCAATACAAAACAAGGTGTCACTGAAGACAACAGTGATCAATATGCTCAACCTGTAAACACTGGACACCACATGATAACAAGAGCCAAAAGTGGCATATTCAAACCAAAAATTTATAGTGTTGTGTCAGATTGCACTGAGCCTAGTACTTATCAACAAGCAGTACAGGATATCAATTGGAGAACAGCCATGAAGGAAGAGTATAATGCATTGATGAAGAACAAAACTTGGGATCTTGTATCCTTACCAATGCATAAAAATATGATTGGATGCAAGTGGACATACAGAATTAAAAAGAACTCAGATGGTTCAGTTCTTAAGTACAAAGCAAGACTAGTGGCAAAAGGGTACTCACAGCAGAATGGATTTGATTTTAACGAAACTTTCTCTCATGTTGTAAAACCCTCAACCATTAGAATTATTTTGACTATTGATTTGCATAAGAACTTGACAATCAGACAACTAGATGTTAATAATGTTTTTCTAAATGACATCTTGCAGGAGGAAGTATATATGGAACAGCCACAAGGCTACATAAAGAAAGGCGATGAAAATCTTGTGTGCAAATTAAATAAAGCTATTTATGGGCTCAAGCAAGCACCAAGAGTGTGGTTCGAAAAGCTAAAATCAACACTTGCCAAGCTTGGATACAATTCAACAAAATCAAACAGCTCTTTATTCCTTAAACTTTCCAATAATATTATCACATGTGTACTGATTTATGTTGATGATTTTATCATTACAGGCAATAATGGGTTAGAGATTGAAAAGACTATACAATATCTACACAGGGAGTTTACAATCAAAGATTTAGGAGACCTGAATTATTTTCTTGGAATTGAAGTCAAAAGACCGCCAAACAATGAAATGCAGTTGAATCAAAGAAAATATATCACCGAGATTCTAGTAAAAGCCAACATGGACAAAGCCAATCCACTGCCTACACCTATGACAAGTAACTTGCACCTATCAAAACACAAGGGTGAACCCATATCTAATGACAAACAGTACAGGAGCATAGTTGGTGCACTACAGTATGCCACCATAACAAGACCAGACATTTCTTTCAGTGTGAATAAAGTCAGTCAGTTTATGCAAAGACCATTAGACGAACACTGGAAAGCAGTCAAGCGTATTCTAAGATGTTTCAAGGGTACTCTAAGTCAAGGTTTAATAATGCAATCAAGTAAATCACTGAATATCAATGCCTATGCAGACGCTGATTGGGCCACTGATCATGATGATAGAAAATCCACTACTGGATATTGCATTTTTCTAGGAAAGAATCCAGTATCATGGTGTGCAAAAAAACAATCAACTGTCTCAAGATCAAGTACTGAAGCCGATTACATGAGCATTGCCAGTACAGCAGCAGAAATCATGTGGATGCAATCATTACTAAATGAGCTACAAATTAACACTAACAGCAAGGCAACTATTTGGTGCGACAACATTAGTGCAATATCACTCGCTGCTAATCCAATATTACATTCTCGAACCAAACATATGGAACTCGACCTTTACTTTATCAGAGAACAAGTCATGAAAAATAAAATTAGAGTTGACTACATACCTTCGACTTACCAAAAGGCCGATGTGCTCACTAAGCCTCTTTCAAGATAGAACTTCACGAAATTCAGACATGAACTAAATGTTGATGTATCCGACATCAGCCAAAGATCTCAAACTCCAATATACTTACCAGCGGCCATTCAAGAGCATAATGAAAATAAACATCTCAAAAAGATGCCAACTTGAAGTCCTTCACAATACTTTCTTCAATCTCACTTCAGTCTCCGGTCAAGCTGCTATCTTCAATTCATCAGAAGACAAATGAGTGAAGGAGAATGCTATCGCATCAAAAATCGACTTTAATCTGTCGATCCTCTCCACGAATTTTTTGGAGGCGACAAATCTCATATCTCTCGTACAAACCCTAGCCGACATTGGGTTTGAGGGGGGTTATGAGAGAATGAGAATGAGGTACATATATAAGGACACATTATCTCAAGACAATCACAGCCATGCAACCAGATCTCAACGGTTCTCATTCAAGTCTCGTTTTACAGAAGAATTATAACGGGTATGGGCTTCCTGAGTGCAAGCTCATTTAGCATATAAACTCTGTATATATAGCAAGCAATGTACAATGCATATGAATATCGTTCTCTCTGTATCAAATAACAATATATCATCAATAAAGTTTCAGTTTTATATTTTTCTCAAAATCTTTCATTATGGATGAGGAGGAATATACCAGTTGATTTTTTTGTAATTTACGTGAATTTATCTTCGAACGTTTGTGAATTGTTGTATTTTGTTTTGGATTGCTTTGAATGCTTTATATTTCTTGTTTTATAGTTGACATTTAATGTTATTTCTTGTCAAATTCATTATATCTTTTGCTTTTATTTTCTAACTCGAAAAGCTTGCGTCTCAACGTTTGAGACTTACACCCCACCTCGCGGACCAAAAAAGTCTTGTCTACGCTTTCGCCTTTTAAAACAATGATCAAGCTTACCGTGTAAAAGGTTGTTGCAAACTCATATATATATATATATATATATATATATATATACATATATATATATACATATACATATATATGTGTGAAGTGCGTTAATTGTATTCTTTACATCGCCCAATTTTGCCTCCTTGATTGGTAGTAATTTTTTATTTTTCATGTGCTTTTATCATCAAGGTGGTTACGCTAACAACTGCTGCTACTATTTTAGAAAACGATGGTACGTTTCTATTTTCCGTCCTTCAAGAAAACGATGGAAGTAAAAAATTAAACTTCAATCAAACAACAAAGATTCTAAAATACGATTATATAAAACAGGACAGTGATGTCGTTCTCTTAAACTGTGTGGAACAGGTAGCTGCAGCTTCACAAAGATAATATCCAAAGCAATCGGAAGACTTACACGTTAGGGCTGCCAAGCAAAAGCTCGGACAATATACGAAGAAAATAAACAAAAGAAAAGAAAGACCTTTGTACTTGTAAGACGCATACACTAATGGTCAATCTGGTAACAAAATTTATAAACTCGCAATTGGAGAAAAAGCAAGTCGTACAAAAGTAGCACAGTAGCTTATGATTTATTGTATGTTATCTTTTAGCATTTTTTTTCCCCAATATTGTGTTATGTAGTGCATATCGCTAGCGGTGTATTTTTTTGTGAATACTATATTCATCCATCTTGTATTAATCATAGAACATTTTGAAAAAATTGGGTTTAACTCTTTACAAGCTAGCTAGTATGGATATTTGTGAATATTATCATGTGGTAGTCCTATAAGGTTTCAAGGGGTTATATATAATGAAGAATAATAGGTGGTTTGAAAACGCAAAATTTTGATCCGACCGCAAAGTTCCATAAATGACCTCTATATATAAGTTTATATGTAAAAGTTATTGTTATTTCATACCAACATAAAAGTAGAATAGGTAAAATCATCCTATAATTATTTCTGAAAGTATTCAAATACAAATATTGAATATTCTACAATATACTAGACTGTTAACTAATCGATTACGATAAATTGATTTGGATTTTGCAGTTTTTTCTTCTGCAGTACCTCGACGTATACAATCTATCTATTCACATTCTAAATTAGTTGTCATTCTCCACCTCTTGCCACTCCATTTTTTCTCCACTACTCGCCACTCCGTCGCTCTTCACCGTTCTACGTTTTTTATTATTATACGTCATCGTTCTCTACTGATATCTGATGTTAATCATTGTTCGTCACTATTCATTGCTGCTTCACGCATGTTGTGTGTACTAATTATTTTGATTTGCGGATACAAATTATGTGTCTTTCTATTAAATATGTCGTCTTTCGTTTTTGAAACATATGTTGTTTGTACTAAAATTTCTTATGCACACGCATAACGCGTGCCATCGGGACTTGTAATGAAATATATAGTTAATAAAACATGATTTAGTTCGAACCCTAAAAAATCACTTGTTAGTCAATAATGTTTCATACCAAATCTTGTCAAATATGTTTTTAGATGCCAAGGCAGATTGTAAAGTTTGTAAATTGGGAAGGTAAGGTTTTCCTTATGTTTTTTTGTTTTTTGTTTTTTCTTAATAAGATTGATACTTTGTTTAAGTACAGCACTGTAATTCAAATCCAAGATCTCCAAAACATAAGTCCAAACCTCCAGAATAAGATGATAAGTTGATACCAAATAAATATGCCCCACAACCATATTTCAATACAGTCCTTATCATGCTACATCTACCAAAAAGTGTTGCCCAACAGAAGTTTAACAAATAGGCATAGGGTAATTTTCAACAATATTCGGGACGTCAAATAAGAATAAAAAAGTGAATTATACTTGAAAGCAATAAAATGTAATGATAGAGGCACTATCTTAGATGTGTGGTAGTAATTGTAGCTTCATGCTGAGAATGCAAAGGATAACATGATGATAAGAAAGATATGGTCCAGCTACAGTTCAGTTATCACCAGAGAACATTCTTATTTGGATGTTCTAACTGAATTTTTTGACATTTCTGTTGTTTCCATTCGAAGATATTAAAAATAAACAAGTCCAGTAAATGACAAAAGCCATTATTCTCTTATATACCATGGGCAAAGAATTCAAAATTTGACCACATGCCTGCTGCCAAAAAATGGTTTGATTATATACCTCTATGCCTGGAATGGCACATAAAGTTAGGAAAGTAAAATTCTACCGCATGCTGGTACTCTTTAATTCAAAGCTTAATTTTAGCAGTTATTTATGCAAGAAAATTCTGTGCAATATGCTATTTTTGAACAAGAAAAGAACCATATGTCCCTGTTTTTTATGTTGTTATAAGAAAAGTCCACGTAGATATGAATATGTAAATTTAGTCCATATTTTTTGAAAAACAAAAAACGAAAGGTGTTTTGCATTTTTCTGACAAAAAATGCAAACTAACTTGCAACTTTTTGACTATGAATTTTTTATTTTGAAAATTTTAAAGTTTTGAAATTTTTGAAAAACGCAAGTTAACATGCGCTTTCTATCAGGAAAGCGCAAGCTAGTTTGCGCTTTTATTTTGTATTTTTTTGAAATGTTTGAAAATTTTGAAAATTTTTGAAAAATGCAAGTCAACTTGCGTTTTTTGATTTTAAAATTTTTTTTGAAAATTTTCAAAAGCGCAAGTTAACTTGCACTTTTTATCAGGAAAGCGCAAGCTAGTTTACGTTTTTTTTTTCTGAATTTTTTTTTTAAAATTTTTGAAATTTTCAAAAATTTAAAAAATTTAAAAAACGCAAGTTAACTTGCAGTTTCTATAAAGAAAGCGCAAGTTAGTTTGCACTTTCTGATTTAGAAAAAATAAAAACTTAATTTACATACTCATTATCACAGGGACTTTTCTTACAACAACATAAAAATTAGAAACCTTCAGTGCAAAGCCCCATTTTTGAATAGCAATTTATGGTTAACGAACTGAAATTTATTCTGTTGACTATTAGGTTAGAACAAGGATGCGAATAAAATGAACCAATCTTATCCAATTTTCAAGTTTCTGAGGCAGCACAAAACCCAAGTCAAAATACCCTATCGAGTAATATACCTACGATGCAAAGGAGAACTTTGCACTGGGGTAACCAATCGAGCCAAAATATAGTAAATAAATCGTACCTTTATGCACCAAATAAAAAAACCCTTTGTGCAATCTCTCAACTTATACTAACTGTCCCAAGAAACTAGAGCAAGCGAAATATGCATTCAATTAAATAAAAATCACCTTCTTATGTGAATTGAGTACATTACACATGGTAGAATGCATAGTTCTCCAATCAACATAACGGTAGATGTATATTCAGTGAAAATAACTGTACATAAGTTCATGTATCCAAGCAAAACAGTGTCATAAACAAGTGAAAACTTGACATGTATCTTCACTTATACAACCAAGAAATCCTGGACCCAATGCACGTGAATACTTCAGATCAAGAATAGGATGTGGATGAGGCTTAAGATTGCTATGCACTTGAAAGTTTGACAAGTTTGAAAGACATACTCCTTTTGATAACTCGTCCCCATACGCAAAAAGTGGACGGCGATCCCCACTTGAAATGATTGCAGATTTTGACATTCTTACTTCGCTTACGTAACCACAACCAACTGAATATTTCTCAAATGAAGTGCCATTCTTCTTCATATAAATATGAGAACCTAGCTTCCCCGATCTACTGTCTGCTTGTGAAGATACGGAAGCTTGTGTATATGTGATGTCATTAGAGTACTCAACTCTAGGGCGAAAAGAAGCTACTATGTCATTGGTAGAATGATCGTAAGCAAGTGATATGCATATGCCATAGCTATCCAAATCTGGCACTAAATATGGCCTGAATAAGAGATAAAAAGAGCACAGTTGTTCATTTACGAATTTTAAAAATAGTACAATGAAAATTACCAGAAATATCATTTACAGTAAAGCAGACTTTACTAGATTATGTATGTAGTAATGTGTTATGTAATAGTAGGAATTAACTTTCACAATACATGGAACGTTACCAACCTTTCGTTGGTATTACTGACATTCCAAAAGCATACTCCAGATGATGAAGCAGTAAGAACCTGCCTTGCAGTGTCTAATTGCATCGTCGAATGAGTAGTGTGAATAGGATGTCTAGACAAACCATCAATTGCACATAAATAATTTGAAGTCTGGCGGATGTCAAACATTAACAGTGTTCCAGTCTGCAAGGGAATGAGCACATGCACTTTAAATTCAGTTCCTGGAAGAAAATAAAGCGATTTGTACGATGTTACTATTCTAGACTATAATTTTATACCTGCAATCCAGCATAAATATAGTTCGAATTATGGAAATCTCCAGAACATGACCAAGCAGGGCTCTGGAATAAAAACATATGCTTTTAGGAACAAGTTGTGTGGTATGATATGAAAAGGTTTATTATTAAGACATCAATAGCCTTGGTCTAGATATGATTTAATGCTGATATATCAAAACATAAACAGATACATGCCACGATCTTTTGATGTCAGATGCGATTGCACAAAAGTTTTATTTCACCAATGTTGTGTTAAGCACTAAGCAAAGCTAAGCAAAGCACAAATAGTCGCATCTCTTAATGGCTCCCAAATTAACATTCAAAACCTGAAACCATGCTTTCTGGCGTTGGGCCGAAAGCCTGAAAACTAAAGCATTTGACATTGGGCAGAAAACTTGAAAACTACGGATTAAAACAGAATAAGAAGCACTTAAGCATAGCTTATAACTTTGTGCTTAACATCTAAATTTTGAAAGAAAGAAAAAGTATCGGACAATCAATTTACGGTTACGCATTGGTTAAGCATGTTTTTATTATAACATAATAATTACATTTATAACTTGATTGTAGCTCTCACACGTAATCAAATAAGCATGGAGGATGTTAATAAACACATGTACCAGTTCAAATACTCAATTGTCCGAAACCTTTAAATTTTCCCACAGATTTAATTGAAAAAACGGTTTGTTTCAATAAGAAGTACTACAACTCACATGCTGAACTCAAATTTAATAGACTTAAATGAAGAAATTGTGGAAAGTTGAAATGCAATGTCACATAATATTATACATCTACGGAAGACATTATAAAAATATGGTGAAACAAAGCAAAATAATGTGGGAGCTTTGGGGTAAATTATGCACATGTTTAAAGTGCATAGGCATGCATTGGAATTGCATATGCATAGAATGAATTATTATAGAAACCAGGGTCTGAATGAAAGTGCATGCATAAAATTATACACATGCTAGCATTTACTCAAAGTTGAGTTCCTATCAACATTTGCAGAAAGTGTATTATCTAAAGGACATGTATGCAAGATCAGCATTTGCTGAAGTGCATTTTCTGAAGGACATACTAGAATTGAGTACAAGTTGATTTTCTATCAACATTTCTTCAAGTGACATGCATATAAGATCAGCACAGATGTGTGGTCGGGGTAGGTTTAAGTTCTCTATAAACAAGAAAGAAGCAAAGAAAGCAAATGGAGTGCTTGAGAATTGAAATATGATAATAGAACTCCAACAATTCATCACAATTTGAAGCCAATCGATTGTGCCTGTTTCAAATACAAATTTCTAGTTTTGGATGTTGATGATTCCCATTGTTGATCTTGGGTAAAATCAATGGTCTTGTTTGATTGACTGCTCACTGGCATAACCCAAAACTTAGCTCGCATTAAAACACAATCAAACTACAAAAATAGATGGTCTCCAATTTTCAATTCAACAACTAGCAACCTCTATTTTGCTGCAATTGCTAGCTATTTGCAACTCCTTAATTTTGTTCCCATACATTATATCTAAAGCTAATCTGAATTCCTCTATATCATGGAAAAAGATGGTAGCAACTTTTGATAGTTGATTAGTAATACCCAACATATGAACTGAGTCAAAAGATCAGAAAAAGACTAATGGGCGCAGCCTCCAATGCTATTGTTAAGCAGTCCCTTGAATTAATAATTTTACGGTGGATAATTGATTCATTACTGGAACAATTGAGAAGAAGCAGCATTGAATGTAATCGTTGAAAGGATTAATGACGATGCTTTTACATGATTCGAAGTAATAACACTTTACCATTGCTTGCAAGTATAGTTATTACTGGAGCAAAGCAAAAGGGCAAAACCGTTCCCAGAGCCCTTCGTGCATGGCACAACAAACAGCATGGGCCTTTTTAAGTTACTACTACGCATGTATTAAAAAATTTACACAATTATTGTACATCGTAAGACTAATATATTCATAAATAAATTTTACCAATAAATATCCAAAAGAAGATTTTTGTTTACATTTCCCAAAATATTATAAAACATAGTGTCATTGGCACAAAATATTTGTATTACATTATTCGATGTCTAATCATTTGCTTAAAAGTTAAATTTCAAGTTAGAAGGTTATAGTTATTGTTTACCAATTTAATTTCATGTTTCTAACGAAATCTTGGATTGACATTTCAGTCAATATCCCAGGTTGATTTCCTAAGATCTCGGGTGAGATGAGTGTCAAACAGTTAAAAATCATGTTTGAAATCCCGTCTCGTCCAAATGCAAAAAGAGGATCTCAGGTGAGATCTCGGATGAGATTAGGGAGATTTAAAACTCTAATGACGGTAGGCCTGTCAATGGGTCAGGTTCGGATCGGGTCAACTCGGGTGCGGGTTGATTTTTAAACGGATCGGATCAACCCGTTTATTAATTGGGTGGATTTCGGGTTGACCTGATTATATATCGGATGGGTTTCGAGTTGATTCGTGTAACCCGTTAAGAAAAATATTTATATAAAGAAATGGAAATGGACATGAAAACGTGGGAAGTTGTTAAATGCGAATGTGTAGGAATAAGTGAATGACAACAATACCCTTCTTTTGCAAGCTAAGATGAGAATTTTAGAGCAAAAGAAGGGTATTGTTGTCATTCTTTTATTGCAAGCTAAGATGGGTATGAAAATTTGGGAAGTTGTTACGTGGGAATGGACATGAAAACGTAGGAAGTTGTTAAGTGCGAATATGTAGGAATAAGTGAATAACAACAATACCATTCTTGTGCAAGCTAAAATGAGAATTGTACAACAATACCGAACTCATAAATGGGTTAGTCGGGTCAAATTCGGGTTCACGGGTCAACCCTAAACCCACCCGTTTATTAAACGGGTTCTAACGGGTTGACCCAAAAACGATCCGCCCTTTTAAACATGTCGGGTTAACCAGCTAATTTCCGGATCGTGTTTCGGGTCGTGCTGGAAATTGACAGTCCTAAATGACGGCAAGTGAACATCCTGCTATTGTATATCGCATAAAATAGCTTGATTCATTACTTTATTATCTTTTCAGACTAAAATGTTGGTAGTACCACCTTCGGTGGTACAAACATATCAGAAGAAACAAAAATAATGACTGGTTCCTACTGTTCACGTCGAACTCACTCTAAACTCTTCCCATGTTGTACCAGCTTGAAAAGCCAGTACATACAATAAAGGTTCAAAACAAGCCAGAATTGATATTAAATGTGGAATAAACGATGATGTGTCTAAGAAATGTTTACTAAGTTGCAAGCATATTGCTTGGAAATTAGAGACTTACCGGTAGGTTGTATTTGAGGATGCAATTTTTGGTTGACACGCTGAAAAACATAGAATAATTAAGTTATACTGGTGTTCGGTAAAATTTATTAATAATTGTTTAATCAAAAGAATATGCACCTGAGTAGTGACAACATTTTGCCTAGTGAGGCAAGAAGCACATGTCCATTAGGAAGGACACATAAATCTTTAACAACTCCTGTATTAGAGGGAAGGTGGATTCTATCCATTTCACAATGTGGACTTACTAGACTTACCTGTATATAATAGAAAATATATTTGAGAACTACCTAATATACATGGATTTATATGGTTTACAAATATATATTATGAAAATAAAATAAAAAAGAATGTACTAGCCTTATGAAGTACATGTTCATTAGCTCCAGGTGCCTTCCCCGATATAAGTAATATCTGACTAGATGCATCTATCCCCATAACACGGGAACCATCAAGCCTGAACTCCTTCTGTGACACATAAAATTGCAATCAGTACAATCTGGTCTACAAAAATAAATTACTGTAAATTCCTTGTGTTCGCGGAGTATAAACTAATCGTCAAACAAAAACTAAACAGCACAGCTTACAAAAGGAGAAATCAAGATCATGAGAATGACTCATCAAATTATATGAAGTAGAAGTATGAAAATAAATAAATATTGTAGGGCACAAATCTATGGCAAGTTGCTACTTTTTGACATATACCGTTATCTTCCTACAAACAAATATATAATACATGATGATTAAAAAGCAACTTGCCAAATCCATCAGTCAAGTATCCTAATTTTAAGAAAGTTATGATTTCCTTCAGAGTTGAATGCAACAGGTGTTATACAATAACGTATTTGAAATGATTGCATAACAAGGGTAAGTTGTATCATTTCATAACTTTACCAACTGCCATAGAAGATTAAGTTAAACTAATAGCTTTCTGCTCTGAAAGGAAAAGAAGCTGACAGACCTTTATAAGAAATTTCCAGTTAGGATACTCATCTCTACTCAAGTTCTGGGAGCTGAACCTGTGATCTGCAAAGAGAAATAATGTGAGTGGAAGAGAGAACATGCATTACCTAATAGAAACATCGAGACCCAATAGTAAATTAAATATTAAACCACCAACACCGGATAGCAAAATACCAAATACACTCTGTGATGAAGAGCTTGCTCTGCCATCAGGATATGCACAAAGCCTCCTCTGTGTCCCACCAGCAGATGCAGGCTCCAAGCATAAAATTTTCTGCAAAACCAAAAAAAAATTCAGAACTTTTTCGGTATGTAAAAACATGTGAACCAGTGAACCCTGATCACAAATGAATAGCATATTGCTCAGTAACAGGGGAAAAGGTATACTTGTCTACCAGAGTTCTCCATGTTCAAGGTGTGCATCTGTTCAAAATAGCATGCAAATCAAAGAGGTTAACTGGTTAATTATAAACAAAATAAGAGGTAATCTGTCAATATCATTAAGAGTGGCATTAGGTTGAACTTGAACATCTTTATTGGATGTCTAAGCTATATCGCAACATCTATAATATTTTGTGTCTAAACTCTAAAGTCATATATGTATATATGTATGTATGTGTATATATGTATGCATGTGTGCGTGTGTGTTAATTGGTAGAGAAAAAACACTCAATGCTATGACTAATATGTTATGCATTAGTGTGATGAACGTTGATAGTCAATGCAGCAAAACAAAATATCTTTATTTTCAGTGTGGGTACTCCTTTTTAAAAAAGGATAAAAGGTAAACTACAAAAGAGAGATGGATACCTTAAATTTCTTAAATTCTTCATGCAACCTGGAGTTCTGCATAAGCAAATCAAAAGAAATATGTTGCTTGAATTTCTGAAAATTGATGGGAGAAATTTAACATAATATCATGTGCAAAAACATTTTTTATTATAAGATAACTGCATGGACATTAGTTAAAAAGTAAATGATTTAAATATTTGTATTCTATCATATGTCCATTTGATTTGGAGTTTTCATATTTTTCATCCATTTAATTTCATGCAAACACCCCAATCGACTTTTTGGATCAAGGTATCTCATATTAAGCCTTTTTTGTATGGATAAGATAGACAAGTCGTATGTATCTTCACAAAAATTTGGATTAATTTCAAACCAAGAAATATTAATATTATGACTGAAATCAATAATCGAAACGGCTCACATTAACTAACAATTTTGAAGAATTTAATGTTCTGAAATAAGCCAAAATTTTGTGAAAAATGATCCATATGATTAGAGCATCATATCTAAAAAGAATATTTATTTTAAAAATCCTTCTAGCATGTAAACACCGCTTATGCGCTAGCCGATGCTTACCACCTAAACATCCACATATACCCGCCTAAAGAGGCTTACCGTCTCATCTAAGCATCTAAACGGCAATGCTTATGCACTAGTTGAGGCTTGATATCTCATATAAGCATATACATGCTAATTTTAACTGGTCTTGCCTCCTTGATTGCTCTCAAGCTCATCCAAACCCCAAATTTTCGATTTGGATCAATTAATATTAAACCAAATACTAAAATTGTATCCAAAATACACGAGTGTATCAAAATGCCGATTAGTCTCTACATAAGCAATTAATCCCTAGTATGTACTTACAGCCAAGCATCCATCTAGCTATATTTACAACCTTGCAAACAATTGTCTTAATTCATCACATCTAGTCTAGGTATAAAGATATTAGCAAAGTGTTTTCAAAGGATCGTATAAATGAGACATATGAAGAGTTTACATACATACCAAAGAAATCGGACTTCCCTCATAAACTATATGTAACATACATACGGATGAATCAAGGAATTTATATGGCATGACAATGGTTCAAACTTCACATCTTTACACCTTCAAATAAGTGCTTAAATTCACAACTCATATACATATACATATAGACACTCACATACACACACTATTATTTATGACACACAAAGTGCTATGCTGCAAAGTTGTTTGAAGCCTTAATGAATGGTGCAACGTAGACACATGCTTTATTTTCAAATAATGCGCATTTGATTGTCATGTGTGTGCACCATAAATAAAGAATCGAGACTCTGTAGGTTACATTGCTTTAAAAAAAGATAACCAACAAATTATATTGTTTGATCATCATGCAAAAATATCAACAAATATAATGTCCTAAAAACAGATTTTAAGTACAAAAGACACTGTAAAAGTAAATTATCAAGGTAATGAAAAGATAATAGTCGATAGAATACGATAATATAACAAATGGTGATTTTATACATTTTTGGATCGTTAAAAAAAAGGAAAACCAAAATATGAAATAAAAAATAGTAAAATAATATCCTTTTTGCACATGCACCATTTAATGCACATTCTCGTATGCATTGTCATCGAAGAAGAAGAAATCATTATTGTCACACCGTATCCTGCAACACCCACTAGTATGTGTGTACTTAGAATCAATTACTTTCTAAAACCTAGCGCCCATTTGCACATTAACCTAGGTCGTTAGATTTACGTAATCCTTTGTATTATTAATGTTGACTACACTAGTAGACCAACAATTCGCATTATTGACTGTCATTATACAACATTATTAGTGATTTTCTGATACATGAATCCAAAAATGATGTTCTTAAACATAAATCGTATATATAAGCTACAAACATTATCATCCCGGAGCATCCTAGATCTCCAACCAATTATGAATTTGAGCTAATTTTGCATACAAAGGTACATCTGAAGTAACTTCATTTTGACTGGAAAATTAGTGTCCCGATTAGCATTAATAAACAAACAAAAGTACAGATAAACACTTATTCAAAAGAAGAATATTTTACTGAATGCTAGGTAATAGTAATATAAATTCCTGAAACATAAAGCTATTTGATAAATACAGTACATTGAGAACGAAAATTTAAATAACATAACTACGCAAAAGTTGTTGCATCTACCTCAAGCTTAAGCATTTCATTGTTTTCACGTAAAGTGCACACTTCCTGCAAATATAAACTTGGTTGAGTTGCATGTCATCCGCAAGGAGTGATGAAAAAGCTCTACCCAATAAATAAATAACCTTCTCTAGATCATTGTTAGAGACAATGATTGTTGGTGCATACAAGTTTATGATTTCCTTAGGCTTATATTTCTTATTGCACTGAGGACACTGAAATAAAAGTAAGAAAAAATACTTATCAGAAGTAAAGTTATGTTGAATATAATTGCTTATGTATATTTTCAGTTCTGATTTCCTGAAAATAGAAATACTTAAATTACCTTCCCAGCGCTCTTTCTACATCGAAGCCATTTCTCTATGCATGATCTACCGTATACGTGTCCACATGGAATACAACTAAATAAAAATATCATTCTTAGTCCTATTGCAGTTTATTTGAATGTAAATTACACACATACTACATTGTTTCTCTAGCATACGAACAATGAAGGATAACTTGTTACTTATATAAACATGATAATAATCTGATCAAAAGATTATCATATTCAACTTAAAACCTTAGAAATAAATACTTACTAGTAACAAAAACTTAAGTAATTTATAGTTTCATAATCTTATAAAAACAGACAATCAAGTAGCCTAATTAATCACAAATATATTACAAAAAAAGTTGCAAAACTCATACCAAACACGATGTGGACCATCAGATGTCCATGGATCATAGCAGATAGTGCAATTCGGTAAATCTAACTGAGTCCCGACGGTTTCATCCTTCTCCACTTCATTTTCCTCTTCTTCCCCGTTTTCCTCTTCTTCCAAATCTTGACCCTGATCGTCTTGATTCGCATCCGTCTCTTCCATTGATGCAGTCACCGCTGCTTGGAATTCCTCTTCCTGTTGGTTGGGGATGAAGTCGGGCAAATATAGCACATCTACGTTGCCGTATCCGTCGATAACTTCTATATAGTCGTCATCATTTTCTTCGTTGTCTTCTCCGTCGTACTCGGAATCGTATTCGGGATCGTACTCTGGATCTTCGTCGTCGGTGTCGTAAAATTGATTTGACGGCATATGGGTATTAATTTTAGGGTTTTATATCATAAAATAATAACTTAGGAGAAGCGCGCGGGAGACGGGCGGAAACTGAAATATTTAGAGAGGAAGGGTATGGACTGCGGGTTTTCAAAACAGCTGCGTATTGCGTGCGTTAGGTTCCGAACAGTCCTTCGGCCTTTTTTTTTTTATAAAGGTGGGTTTGCTTTTTCTTTCTTAAGAACTAAGTGTATATATATCTTTTATCTTATCTTTATCTTTAACTTTATTTTTCCTTTATTAATGGATGGAATAGAAACACAATTTTTTGATCCGACCGTAAGTTTTAAAAATACTTTTATAGACAAACAAAATGTAAGGAGTTTGAATCCTACAAAAAACAAATATTAACATCACTTTTAAATAGAAATTTTGAAATTTATATCTATTAAATGATAGTAAAACAGAAGAAATTCAAGCTCTCTTATTAATTCTAGGGATTTTCTTCTCTCTTCTTAGTTCCCTCTAGATATTTAATTTTCAAATCATATTATTTATCATTATTACAATTATTATATCTGTATTACAATTATTACAACGTTTATATTGGTTCTCTCTTCGGTCATAGTATATTTAAAAACTAACATTTAAGTCCTTATGTTAAAATTGATTAGGTGATCTTAAATTTAAACTTTGTAAATAAATAAAGCTAACAAATATCCATTGGTTGATCTAATAAATTCTTTAAAATAAAACCGACGATTCAATTTGTATATGCATAATATTGCCAAAAATGGTAAGATTAATTTTTTATTCAAGTCCATACAGTTTTATATAACATTGCAATGTTACATAAATTTTCTCCGATCATTTTACATTTAAATGCAAAGCAGTTTTTACAATTATTTACTGATTTCTCCCAAGTTCTCTTATATTGTTATACATTCAAGTCTATGTATTTGAATTTATTAAGTGATCCTAAATTTAAACAATTTAGATAAATATAATTAAAAATTATTTTTAATTATCATTAAAAAAATAATTCAATGTGTATATCACATTCCCGTTAATAGAATGATAGAACTATTTTTTCATTCCATATAATTTATAATTTTCACAATTATGTACAAAATTATTTTTAATTCTCTTAATTGTTCTACATTCAAGTTCATATAATTTTTTTTCTAAAATTAGTGTTTTAATACAGAGAAATATACACATAATTCTTTCTTTCTAAAATTGATATATTATTACAAATATAACATTTTTACTTTTCAAAATTTATACATTAAGTGAATTCTTTGCCATCAATAAAATTTATTTTTGTGAAGAATGACAATACAATTAATGATAAGTGGTGAATGTTTGCATTCTCTAATGCTGAAATATAATTAGCATTTTCAATTACAACTTTTTGTAAAAAGGTTGCATTTTAATTATTTATATCCGTACTTTATGTTAATCGATGGGCACAAATCATACCATACTTTGATTAGAAATAATTTTCTTTTGTATTTTATCACCTTTTAAAGGTAAATGTTAAACATTTCTTGAATTTTTTTATTATAAATTGAAATTTTAAGGTATGAAACAATGGATTAAAAGTCATTTTTTGCATAATTAAAACAATAATGTGATTGGTAACATTTCAGATCTTATATTCAATTAATATTTTTGTTTAATAGTTAAATAAATATTTCGTTTATCATTTTGTTAGTATCGTACACTTGTTTTTGATAAATATGTGATAGAAGAACTTTAAATCCATAAAAAATATATTGATTCAAAAGCATTATACTTCCACTTTTAGGTATTTTCACTGATTCTCAAGTGATATTCGAAATTTAATCTATACATCGTTTACCTTTTAGTCAAATGTATGAAAAACTTGACGTCAATTTCAAAATCTATGTACATGAATATTTATCTATAAAATTATATAAAAATATAAATTTCAAAATTAACTAAGAATACTAATTTTCATTTATTTGCACATGAATATTTATCTACAAAATTATATAAAAATATTAATTTCAAAATTAACAAAGAATACTAATTTTTATTTATTTGCATAAAAAATATTGAATCCTAAAAAATAATAAATTGATATGTAACTTATTTTTATCAACAAAAATGATAATTTAATTTATATTCAAATATACATAAATTTAATAACAAAAATTATACACTTGAAAATATTGTATGTTTAGTTTATAAGTTATTTATCCTAATAAATTCACTATATATTGCACAATAAATTCTATTTTTAAAAAATATTTGTAACATTATTTTTCTACAATATACCGTGTACTGCGCACGAATTACACACTGGTATGGTTATAAGTTTGAAACTATGTTCCAAAAAAATTATAATTTTTTCGTATATTTTTCAAATTACTTTTATCATTGAAATTTTAAATCTTTATTAATAGTTGGATTAGAAACACAAGCCCGGCCGTGAAGTTCCAAAATACCATTTTATGCAAATAAGAGGTAAGGAGTTTGAATCCGATAAAAAAAATTAACATCAATTTTAAATAAAAATTTTGAAATTTAAATAAGGTTATAAGTTTGAAACTATGTTCCAACAAAAAATTACAATTTTATCTTATATTTTTCAAATTACTTTTATCATGGAAATTTTAAATTTTATAAGAATTTTTTACATGACTACGTTGCACGTGCCGTGAAATCTTAAATTGTAAGTTTTCTAAACCGGTACAGTAACACAACATTTGAAAACCAACCGTTTGATTATATAATTCATAAAATAAAATATTTGTTGCTAGCACAATCGTGCAACGGTGGAAAACCGACCATTTAATTGCATAATTTTAAAGAAAAATAATATTTATCGTAATTATTTCCAATTAGAAAAATAATGATAAGGCGTTTGATAAAAATTATTTGTATTACTGCAAAATGAACATTGAAGAAAATGTAAAATAGAGAAGAATTAAGAGTTAAGTTGTTGTAAACAATATATGTATGGGTACAAATTTAGACATGGTATGATATGATAATAACAACACTAAATTAACAATGCATACTTAACATGTAGATTTTTTAACCACATATTTTACTAAATCATACAGTAGAATTAGATGTGTAGCTTTAAAATTCATATGGTTCAGGACCAAAATGATTATAACTCTATAAAGCACATTTAGCAAAGTCAAAACTATAAATAAACATGATATACCTAGTTTTAAGGACAATTTATAGGAAAACGATAAATTCATTTATCTTTTTAAGTTATACGGAAAATGATAAATTCATTTATCATTATTTTTGTATAACTAAAAATGATAACTTCATTTATCATTTTCCTGTAAATTGTCCTTAAAACTAATTTTTCAAAAGTGTCATCCTTAAAACTTATTACCCTGCATAAAGAAGCTCTTTGAGTGAAAATCCCCTAGATTTTATCATGCACAAAAGAATTCCAATATTGATGCCAAATGAACCATTTCAGCATAGTAGTGTAGCAGCATACTCAAATTTTAGAATATTTCAATCCTTTGGTCAAACTTGAATGTTAGAAAATGAATTATTAAATTATTTATGATAAATTACAATATGGCAACGAATGAGGTGAAACCATATGTATAAGTTCAACACAGAAATATCTTATTCATATTATATTATCTAATCATTAATTAGTCACATATAACCATTACATTGATCAAGCAACAAAAGTTTGAACACCATAGCAATAGATTGTTATTGTTATCAATTGTCATTGTAGCATTTTCAGTCCTCAAGTAAAACTGAAGGTAAAATTTGTGAAGAAAGTAATGTGTCGACTACCTTCATCTTTTGTAAGTACATAAATTTCTACTTCGAATTTCTTATATGTCTTTAAGCTGCATGGCTTGCAAACAACCTATTATATGAACGAAAAAATAAAATTTGAACAAGAAATGAATTAGAAGTTAAATTAATAAGTTAAGATGTGTTGTTATACATGTCCTCTATGCACATCCCAATGTTTTAAGCCATGTAAAAGTAACCTTCACTACGCCATAGATGGCCTATTGCAACGAAAATACAAGATGTTGCTAGCTACAATGTAATGATAGCTATGCTGATTTTTGTCTATTACAACATTAGCTTCAGGATGTTAGCATAGATATCAACATTATGTTGCAGTAGCTATAGACTTATAAAAATATTATAAAAAATAAGTGCGGGCTAAAAAAAAAGCGGGTTGAAATAATTTTGAACGCGGGAAGTAAAAACAAAGCGGCAAAAGTTAACAAAATATTAAAGGGTTTCCCTCTGAAGAAATATCTCGTTTGAAAATAGTATTCCAAAATCTCGCTCAAACAAAATAAGTAAACTTTGCAGAGCTCCCCAAATTCGCGATTGCGATGTCGATTTTGGGTTCGATTTTCTGCTCTGGTCAATTTATGTTCGTTTCCCCTTTTTCTTTATTTCCTTCGGCCCGCTTCTTCTTGGTGAAAGAATGGCAGCTTCGTTCTCGTTCCTCTTTTGTTCTGAAATTAGGGTTTTCGAAGACGTTGATTTATTGTTGATCGATTACAATTGGTGTTCTTCTGATTTGCTTCGGCAATCGATCATCTCCTCGATTCAACCACAGCTCCTTCGATTTTTAATCGAGTTCCAACTTACTTTGGTATGTAATTTTTTGCTTTTCGTTTTACTGTTTTTCGTACTTGAACTCAATCGATGATTCGAGTTATTGATATAATGTTTTCTCTGTTGCTTTGAACTCGAATATGTTGTAAGTTTCATACATATTCTCTTGTTTTGTTTATGGGAATTTTGATATAAGGTCGATTGGTGGAAATTATTAATTGCATGATGATTTGGTGTTACTAGGATTAAGAGCCGGAAGCGATTCTGATAATTTGCAATCGTTGGATGATAGGCATGGCTTTTGATCTGATGCAGGCTTTTGTGGGTGATTGTCAAGCAAAGACAGTAGTTTGAATGGAAATTTGGTGGTACAAAATGTTTGTAGTGATGATGTTCTTCCTGATGAGGATACTGGAATTTCGTTTCATGATACTGATAATATGAACAGGTCAGTAGTGCACAAAGATACATCTTGGCATAATATGTTGATAAGGTGGTATTGGTTATTAGCTTAAATGTTAAAACATAAGGTGAGGTCATTAATTAAGTTGCTATGTTTAGTGATAGATTAAATGGTGATCCAAATGGTGGTTTAGCTAATACATGCTTAGTTTCTCAATCCAGTGCTTGTCTTCCTATTTCAGATATGCACAGTACGATTTTTAGTGTTGATTTGATACATAATTTGTTGAATATATATGCTATTTCAATTGGTTTGAGCATTGGTTTGAACATATATCTTTCATAGGAGAGACGTACGATTATTTTGGATCAGTGGCTTTTGACTGTTAGTAAAGTGATGTTGATGTGGCAAGGTAGAAAGTTGCTAGAATAATAAAAAAATTATAATATATACTGGATTAAAAGATTGGTCGGGGCGTATTTGCATATTATCCATCTCTTTATCGTTGAAAATGGAGACTAGGCCTACAAATGAATGTGAACGCCATGATTCCAGACATAATTTTCTACGTATTAGGTACTGTGTTGCATCTATAAATCAACTCCAACTTCTGTTGTACCTTCATAGCAACAATGGCTTCTTCATTCTTTGTATGTTTGCCTGCTATCCTCATAGCATTCTTTATAGTGCTGGGATCTTCTTCAGCCCAGCTCAATGTCAACTTTTACTCATCCTCATGCTCAAGTCTACTGTCCACTATCAAACCAGTGGTCCAATCTGCAATTTGTAGCGAGAACAGGATGGGTGCTTCTCTCCTTCACCTCTTCTTCCATGATTGTTTTGTTAATGTACATTTACTATGTTCACTATTTGCTACTAACAAGGTAGGCACTGTCATATGTTATATGATTACATTTACATTGCATATGTGTTTATCACCCAGGGGTGCGATGTATATAAATACCATGTGCCATCTATTCCTTCAATCACAATGATAAATTCAAATCATCTAATAAATCATGGATATTCTTAAGCTTACTATAGATATTATGAAATTTTGCAATTTACCATTGCTGAGGTTAGGTGCTTAGATTTAAAATTGGAAATATGGTTTTTTTTATCAATAAAGGTCTACTAACATTGTGTTTGAATCATATTTTCCCACTAGTTTATCAATAAAATGATAAGAATTATGTACCACTGGCATTCCCATGTATAAAACAGCATGTTTATATTCTTTTTTCTGTTTCTTTTGCGAAGTGCTACCTAAATCACACCTGTTATGTTAGCATATAATGAAAGTTTATTCTCAATTTTTAATTATTTACATGTAGCGAACACTACAGTAATTATTTACATGCAGAGAGATTCTGATAATATGTCAAAGGTGCATGTTATCTATTCTGAGATATTTTATTGTTCTCACAAATTGCATAATGGTGTGTGCTTATTGTTCAGTGCTATTAGTGTAATAAGGAACCTAGTGAAGATGATTTTATTGTTCTCACAAATATAGCTGACGAAGTCGAAGCAAAGGTGAACAAGAAGGTCCAAAATGAATTTGATGCAAAGGTGAACCAAAAATTTCGGGAGAACTTGACATGGGTGTTTAAGAAATTAGGCGAAGCAAACCCTGACATGCAAATTGATGTTGGGGATCTTTGTGCGACCGTCTGCAGTGATGGCACTGGAGGCACTAGAGGCACTGATGGCACTGGAGGCTCGCAAATATGAATGTCCTGTTAATAAGTAGAATTTAGTATGTACTGGCTGTAACTATGAATACACTGGCTATGTTTTTAAGTCTGTTTGTTATTTTGTACTTGACTAAGTAAAACTTATGTTGTTGGTTATTCTGAAATGAAAAGTTCTTTGTTGCAGTGTAATGTTGCCATAGATATGATATAATGTTGCAGTAGTATAATGTCGTAGTACATTTCCAATTTAAATTGCAAAAGATGTTGCCATAGATATGATATAATGTTGCAGTATGTGATGTTAAATGTGGTAATAAACTGGTAAAGTGTTGTCATTGGATGGTAAAAGTGTTACCATAGATTAATGAATATGGACCCCACAACAGGGTTCCGTAAAGGTGGGCCACAAAATTAGTGGGCCCCACAATGTGGGCCCACATGTTGGGGCCCAGATTGTGGGGCCCGCTTTTTAGTAAATTTGGTACCTGTGGCAACAATAGAACCGATGTTGCCCTAGGGCCGCAAAGATGTTGCCTTTGACTCTAAGGCAACGCGGCAAAATGCATCACCGAGAAAGTGTTGCCTTTGCCCATTTTTAGCCTAAAGCTACATTTTTTGGCACTTCCTGCATCACTTCTTGGTGTTGCAGTATGCAATCTATGGCGTAGTGCTTGTTTAATCAGTAGCTTGGGAAGACATAATCACTACTAGAAAATGTAATGGAACAGGGTGAATGACATTGACAAGTTAGTATCGATACCTTAGTTGTTGATTTTGATGACAACAACCATATAAAATATAAATACTAATGTTTTGCTAAGTTATATAATATATAGTGCAGAATATTACACAGGTGCCGAATCGAAGACTGTACGGTATAAAGACTGAAGATAAATGTATGAAGACTTATGAGTTCAAAGACAAAGAAATGAAGATCTCAAGGTTATAATTTAGTATATAGAGTCATTAGTAGATATTGTTAAAGTCTATGATAGCAATTTCTAATCTCTATCTTTAATTTCCAATCTTTGATATTTTAAACAAAAATAAATTACTTTAATTTCAAAAATATATTGTAAATACTTTATAAAAGTTTTTTTAAAGTTCAAAAATATTTAAAATCTATGTTCAAAATATTTTATAAATTATAGAATTTTCAAAACATTTTAAAGAAAACAATCTTCATTTTTAACTAGCATATGGCGACACGCATATCTAGGATATATCGACATATAAGCCGCCAAATGGTTGAAGACAACCCTTCACGAATGGATATAAGGGAGTACAAAATGAATTTTTACCAACTAATTACTTACTTTCTTCCCACTCCTTACTCTCTTGAAAATTCTCTTGAAAAACATACCATATTCTCTTCAAAATAATGTAGAATCAATTCATACTTCATTGTATTGATTTAATATTGCTTTCTTACTATTTTGGAAACATCTCCCTCATTTCAAAGATCAAAGTGTTATCTGAGACATTATAGGATCCATTGTATTCAAAATACAAGAATTTGTCTTTGAAAAAACTATCAACTCTACACATGTTTGTTTGGATGTGCCTGTAGCCTGTTTAAATCAAGTGGGTATGCTTAGTAGCCCGATCAAATCTAGTGGGTGTGCTTGTAGCTCGGCCAAATCAAGTGAGTTTACCTCGAACTCGGAATATAGGGAGGTGTGTCTTGTAGCCTTGAAATCGAGATTGTATTTGATTTTGCCTTCAACCTAGTTAAAGATTGTCGTTTGAGAAGAAATCTGTTGGAAATGTTTTTGTTTATGAAGTGAATTTATTAAAAACATTAAATAAAAAACATGTTAATGGTAATTTATTTATGAACCATTATTATAATTGAGCCGTTGCAAGTTTACAACAGTAATATATTTATGAATCATTATTATAATTGAGCCGTTACACTTGCACAACGGTAACATATTTATGTGACATTATTATTGAGCCGTTACAAAAGCTAATGGTATTACAATATTGTTTTAAATGAGAATAAATTAAAATCCTAACATTCCATCACTTTACTAACGTATACAATTTCCGTTCTGCCTATTTAAATGATAGATAGACATAAGAGAAACGGTAAGAATAACAGACATTTTTCTTTTTCTTCTTCCTTCAACAAAATTAAACACCTTGAGTAGTATTTTAGAGTGCAAATCAGAATCGACTTTGTCAGTGCAAACAGGTTGATATTTCTTTAGATCAGAGAGACTGCTTTATCCTAGAGGCGGCGGCGTGTGTTTTTTCAGAACTGCTTTGCACATTCGAGCAGAACGCTGAAACATCTTCAAGAGAGTGACAACGTACACGACTCCGTCGAAGTTCATTATTCTCAACAATTTAAAGACGATCCAGACAATAATGACTTCTGTTGCAACTATTGATGAAGCTACATCGACCTCAATGTTTCAGGTCCCCATGGTCGCTTCTGCACCCTTCAGATTCGAGGGCCTCCATTTCAAGCGCTGGAGGTAAAAGATGGAATTTTTTTTGACGATGAGGAAGGTGGTTGGTGTGCTCACTGTAGAAAAGCCAACAGTACCAGAGAGGCCCGTTGAAACCGATGCACAACAAATGCAGATCTGGCAGGAACAAAACAAAAAATTGCAGAATTGGACAGAGCAGGATTACCTCTGCAAGAACTTCATACCCAATGGCCTGAGTGACGATCTCTACGACTACTACAATTCAGACAGGACAGCCAAGGAAATCTTGGAGGCGCTGCAAAAGAAGTATGATATAGAAGAAGCTGGAGCAAAGAAATATGTCGTCAGCCGCTGTAACGACCCGTAAATTTTAACGGTTTTTATAACGTAATTAACTGAATTTTTCGTGAAAAATAAACAATAAAATTTTGAAATGAAAATTTGGTATTTGGAATGCGTTTATTTAAACATAGTAAATGATAAATTTTCATTGGAAAATATGAAAGTTAATTCTATTGTGTAATTTTTAATTTCAAATTTAAAATCAGTTAATATCGATGAAAATAAAATGTTTTCGAAATCTGAATATTTTATATAATAAAATGTTTATCATTTTCTGAGTGAGACGTCATACTTCGTTTCGCCAAATTTTGACTTTTCTAACTCCGTTTATCTTATTTCCGACATATTTGCAGCAGTTTATCAGCAAAATATCGATTTTCGATAGGATGGTCGTATCGTTGATATCTGTGTACCATTCTGATTGTCTCGTCGTGCTGATCTCCGCCGTATATTCATTTGTACATTTCACTGTCCGGTACGCGACAAAGACCGCGAACGGTTAATCGTAGCGGTACACATTTCTCGAGCCTTTTGGTTTCCTGTCTTTTCATTTGTCCCCATCGAAAAACAAACAGCCATTCGCATTTATTATTCATAAAATTCATGCAGACCTTTTGCTATTCCCACTGGTTGAAATTTGTATTGGTTCGTTTCCCCAGCTCATTCTCTTTCCATTCTCATCCCGTTAATTTAATATAAAATATATATATTACAAATTTTTATTTACTACAACTCATTTCTTCTACCCGTGCGCTTCAATTCCCTGGGAAACCCACTCAAACTCTGCCGCCCATCAGATCTGACTTCCACCAAACGCAACAGCTGCCGAGCACCATCATCTCTTCGCCACCGTACGCCATCTCCCCGCCTCCATGCTCGTCGCCCCTACCCAGACCCTCGTCCAGCCACGCCATGCAATAGCAGCCAGCACTCGGTGATCCCCCTGACACTCTCTATCTCCCGAGCATGCACGCCTAACAACCAAAAATCCATCATGTTTCTTGCGCCGCCACTTCAAGCTTCATCCCACCCGAGCCAAGGCTGAGCTGCTAGCGGCCCACCTTCCCTTTCAATTGCCGAGCCCACCCCATAGCCACCCGTAGCACATCTCCTCGTTCCTCCGCACATCCTTGTCACTCATCAGCCCTGACCGATCTTGCTTCCACCCTCCACAACCACAATGTTCGCCACCTCTTCGCCCTTAACTTCCACCCGTGTTCAGCTCGCCAAACCTCATCATCCATTCCAGCCTTGTTTCCATTTCTAGCTTGGTCAGTCTGTTTTGTTATATGTGATTTATACTTGATATTTTTTATACAAGTTACACACACACACACACACATATATATATATATATGGTTAACACTTGATATTTGTCCAAACTAGCAGTTTTCTTCTATAAGTTTATATAAACCATAAAGTCTGTTATATATATATATAAGTGTATACAAGTTATATATAATTTGATTACTGATATATATAGGTTTATATAAGCGTGTATAAGATTTATATGATCTGCGTGTTTGAGTTTATATATAAGTTCATATGTTTATAAACTTATGTTGACAGGCTTAAGAGTGAAAATGTAGTGTTTGTAAAAGTTTATATATATGAAGCTTATATATGTTTTGCTTCTCTGTGCTTTGTTTTGATGTTGGTCCTAGCCTTCTCTTCTTTAAAACAAAAAATTTCAGAAGCTTATATATATTGCATGAGTATATATATGTACTATATATCTCCCACAGAAGTCGTTCCATATATTTATACCATGTATGTATTTAAAAGGATTTTGATTTTGAGGACATTGATGTTTATATATATTGCTTTAAAATGTAATATAGATGTTTTGATCTTAAATATTTGTGTTTACATTAGGTAAATGATTTTGTTATATAATATATATAGATTCTAAGTTAATATGTCTTAATATTGATTTTAAATTATATTTATAAAGATTTATTTTGATGTTGACTTTAAAATATAAGTATACAGAGATTTTATTTGTATATGTGTTTATGTAAATAAGTATATGAGTTGGTTATGTGTGTATATATATATATATGGAGATTTAGTTTATATGTGTTTGAACTAAATATTGATTTTCAAATATATGTTTATAAATTGATTTTGGAAATTTATATATATATATATATATATATAATATTTTGTTGCATTGATCTCTAACCCACGTTGACTTACTCTCCCTCAATATCGATTCGTCACAGCAATTCATAACTTGTCGTTGTTCCGCTAGTTCGTGTCCTTATCCGTGTCCATGCATCTCAATCTTGTATTCTCTCTAGCCTCAAAAGGTGAGCAATCACTCACGATTAACATTCTTATAGTTGGTAAATTTGATTTCACTTGAAACAACAATTGAAATATGCTGTTAAATTTAAATTTCTAGTTATTTAATTGTTAAATATGATATGCCATTGTCTGGAATTGTTCAGCTGTGATATATGACACCATATCCTGTTGTATATATTTTATTTTATTTATCACTAATGATATATGCCTGTTGTTGATATATTATATTATTGTTCTCACTCTGCAACTTCCCTGTTAGTTTAGAATTCCCTATAGGTTGAAATGATACATACCCGGATGATATTATAGATTAAGGAAAAATCATTATGAGTTGAAATGATAAACCCAACCAATTTTCATTGATTTAAAATTTCGGTATTGCGGGTTGAAGTGATATATATACCCGTAGATATTTAAATTGCAGATTAAAATGATAAATATCCGTATCACTTGACCATAGGATATAAAATTATATACGGACACCGTTGGTCTATACTTTGAAAATGATTTCCAAAGTTTGAAAGGAAATATATGGTTTTTAATAAACATTGGTTTTTTAAAAATATAATATATATATATGTTATTTCTATATATGTCTAAATTTTAGATTTTTAAATTATATGTTTTGGAAATTTTAAATTTATAAGTTAGTTTTGAAAATATAATTTTAAGAATTTACTTATAATTTTGCTATTTTAAAATATACAAACATAGATTTAATATAAAATAAATTTAATAATAAGATTTAAATTAATAAAATTTAATTTAAGTAGTATATAGGTATTTATTCAAAATTTTATTTAAAAAAATAAATTTTGTAATAACTTTAAATAAATAGAAGCTGGAAAAATAAAGTAAAATTGACGTGAAACTCATTGATTTTTAGATTTTGGAAAAAAATATGATTTATAACTTGATTTGATAAAAAGTGATTAAATGAATATTCTCAATTTTAAATAAAATTGAGATTGAATATTTAATATTGATTTAAATATATAAATTGAGATTCAAATGAATTGTTATTAAAATGATTAAGTGAATATTTTCCAATTTGCATAAAAATTAAAGTTAAATGTTAAAATATAAATAAAATTTATATTGCAAATGTTTGAATATATAACTTGAACCTTTGAACATTAAATTGAAATGGTTAAACTGGAATTGTTTAAATTGAATTTTGGAATTTAAGCTGATTTGAATCGATTTGTGAAATTAGAGGAAACTATTTTTATTATATAAAGTATTTTAATATATATAAACTATTTTTAATATATAAACTATTTTAATCTATAACTATTTTAATATATATATATTATTTTCAATATCTAAACTGTTTAAGTTGGAAGTGTTATGATTTTAAAAGTTATGATTTCAAAAGTGTTATGATTTCAAAAGTGTTACGATTCTGGAAATGAATATTATTTAAAGTGAGTAATGATATCGAATTGATATGGTTTGAAATGAATATGATATTTTGATATGAAAGGAAATGACCACGGTGTGAAATAAGCGTTTGGTTGTTAAAGAGACCGGGATCAGATATTGTCATACTCTCTGCCAATACCGAAAACCACTTTAACAACTGTGTACGTGGTGGAGATTCCAGAATGAAGTAGGATGGTTTGGTGACGATTCTATATGGTATCTATGTAGCCCCGACTCCCATGAGTCAGCTTGATGCGGCTAAAACAGGAGCCACGTTGGGCCTAGTGAGGTCATTCCTCCTATCGGACACATTTCTTCGATAGCATTCTATTACTTTGTGATTTGATTGGGTGCGCCTTTGATTTAGGAGTGTGTCACGAGGTGGATGGTAGTAGCTGCTATGCGTTACCACCAGTCCGGATCCGCAAATGGTATATCTACCCTGGCATTGCCTCGAGTGCCTTGTCGCATGCCCTATCGCGTCTTTTACGAGTTTGTTTTGTACCGTACCTATGTGGTGTCCTCTGGGTAAACCTCCAGTTTACGGAGGAGCGTACGCCATTGTATAGACTACGGGAATATATAAAATGTGTTAAGGAGGATATGGGTAACGCCTTAACGCTATTTTAATACTTTTACTTTTATTATAGACATATTATAATAGCGTATATTACTACATAGTAGATAGTTCCACGGATCCTTAGAGGATGGAAATCCCAAACATCCTTTAAGTTACTTGTATTTCAGTTGACATTTCACTTAGGTTGAATTTACGATATAAGAATGTTAATCCTGACTCGAGTGTTTTGTGTTTTGCTTTATGCTCGGGTCAGACTGAGTGTCACAGCATTTGAGACTCACCTTTGGAGTTTGGAGCTTCGCTTGGAGATCCATCTATATCTATTCAGCTTTCAGCTATCCAGTTGTTTTGTTCAAACTTGTCATCTATTTGTATTCGAGACTATATTGTATTTGAGATATTCTGTTGTATTTTATTTCAAACTCTGATGTTTATATAGTAGCTTCATGAACTGCTATTTATCTATTCCGCTGCTTATTGTTGTAATACTCTGTGTATGTGATTCTGTGATTGATTTATTTACAGTATATGCTGAGTTTTGCCAAAAATAAATTAACAATATGATATTTTGAGCAATTCAAGCCCGACATGTACGTATGCGAATGGTTCAAAATACCGGGTCGTTACAACCGCTACCTCAAATTTCAGATGACGGACGATAGGTCAGTAGAGACGCAGTCTCATGAACTTCAGAAAATAGCTCATGAGATCGTCTCCGAAGGTATGGTTATTGATGAACAATTCCAAGTTGCTGTTTTGATAAATAAACTACCCCCTAGTTGGAAGGATTTTAAAAATAATCTGAGACATAAAACTAAAGAATTTTCTTTGGAAAGCTTGATAACTCGCCTCTGTATTGTGGAGGAATCACGTAAACACGATATGAAGGAAGAAGTGCTTGCTGTTACAGGCAACACTAAGAAAGCTGCAGTTTTGAAACCAAATCCTAAAAACTTTAAGAATCAGAATCGTAAGCTTAGTCAGAACCGCAACAAACAGAAACCACCCCAAAAGAATGACTCTGAACAGTTGTTTCTTTGCTACAACTATGGAAAACCAGGTCATATGGCACACAAGTGTAGGAACAGACCAGGCCCTGCACCACAGGCTAATCTGACTGAGGAGCCTCTAACAGCTATGATTATTGATGAGATTCACCTTGTTGGGGGATCAGAGGGTTGGTGGGTAGATACTGGTGCTACACGCCATGTCTGCTATGACCGTGCTATGTTCAAAACATACACGGAGACTAAGAACAAGAAAGTGTTGTTGGGAGACTCTCACACCACTATAGTTGCTGGGATTGGAAGCATAGAGCTGAAGTTTACCTCTGGGAAGACCGTCGTTCTGAAGTGCACACTCCAGAGATGAGAAAGAATCTTGTTTCAGGTTATCTTATTAATAAGGCTGGGTTTACACAGACTATTGGTGCTGATATGCACACCATCACTATGAATGGTATGTTTGTGGGTATGGGTTATGCAACCGATGGTATGTTTAAACTGAATGTTGAATGTAATAAAATGTCTGTCTCTGCTTATATGTTGTGTGATTTTAATATCTGGCACTCTAGATTATGTCATGTGAATAAACGTATAACTCATAGCATTAGCACCTTAGATCTTATCCCTAAAATGTTACAAACTGATTTTGATAAATATGAATTCTGTAGTCAAGCAAAAATCACTAAGAAACCACATAAATCAGTTGATAGAGTTTCTGAACCTTTAGATTTGATTCATTCTGATATATGTGAGCTTGATGGAACTTTGACTAGACATGGACACCGTTACTTTATCACTTTTATTGATGATTTTTTTGATTTTACTTATGTATACCTTATGAAAAATAAAAGTGATGCATTTGATATGTTTAAATCATTTAAAACTGAAACTGAGAATCAATCTAATAAGAAAATTAAGAGGCTTCGTAGTGATAGAAGAACAGAATATGAGCTAGTTTATTTCTTGATTTCTATAAATTGCATGGTATAATTCATGAGAGAACTGCACCTTATTCATCTGAAATGAACGGTAAAGCTGAAAGAAAAAATAAAACCTTTACCGAATTGGTTGTAGCTATCTTATTGAATTCGGGTGCAACAAAACATTGGTGGGGGATATTTTATTGACTGTATGTTATGTATTGAATAGAATCCCTAAATCAAAAAGTAAAATCTCACCATTTGAAATTTTAAGAAATTATAAACCAAATGTATCTTATTTTAGAACTTGGGGATGTTTGGCATATGTTCGTATATCAGACCCTAAGAGAATAAAATTAGAAGTAGATCATATGAATGTGTGTTTATTAGCTATACTATTAATAGCAAGTAGATTTTATAACCTGAATACACATGATATAATAGAATCTAATGATGCTGATTTTTATGAATCTAGATTTTCTTTTAAATTGAGGAATAGTGAGGGCACATCAAGTAACACCATGCCTATTAGAACAGAACTTAATGAGTCTTTTGAAAATGAACCTGAAGAAGTAAAAGAGCAAGAACCGCAAAAGATTTTGGTCTAGATTTTTGTGCTTTTACTATAGAGGATGATCCCTTAAACCTCCAAGAGGCCTTATCTTCCTTATATGCCGATTTTTGGCAAGAGGCTATAAATGATGAAATGGATTCTTTGGAATCCAATAAGACTTGGCACTTAGTAGATCTACCACCTGGTTGTAATTCTATAGGCTGTAAATGGGTACTTAAAAGGAAATTAAAACCTGATGGCACAGTTGATAAATATAAAGCCCATTTAGTAGCTAAAGGATTTAAGAAAAGAGAAAATGTAGACTTTTTGACACCTTTTCACCTGTAATTAGGATTATATCCGTTCGAGTACCAATTTCACTTGCATCTATTCATAATTTAATAATACACCAAATGGATGTTAAAACTGCCTTTTTAAATGGTGAATTAGAAGAGGAAATTTATATGGACCAACCTGAAGGATTTGTAGTTCATGATCAAGAACATAAAGTTTGCAAGTTGGATAAATCATTATATAGCTTAAAACAAGCACCTAAACAATGGCATGAAAAATTTGATAACTTAATAATCTCACATGGTTTCAAAGTTAATGAAAGTGACAAATGCATTTACTATAAATCTGAGAATGACATTTGTACTATCATACGTTTGTATGTAGATGACCTACTTATTTTTGGATCAAACATTCATGCCATAAACTCTATTAAATTTTTTTTAAGTGCCAATTTTGATATGAAAGATCTAGGTGAAGCAAGTGTAATCCTTGGTATTAAGATTATTAGGTTCAAAAGGGACATTCTTTGGATCAATCTCATTATATTGAGAAGATTCTAAAGAAATACAATTACCTTGACTGTAAACCTGCATGTACACCATATGATCCTAGTGTAAAGCTATTTAAGAACACCGATGAAGGTGTAAGACAGTCTGATTATACGAGCATCATTGACAGCCTTCGGTATGCCACTTATTGTACTAGACCCGACATTGCCTATGTTGTGGGATTATTATGCAGGTTTACTAGTAGACCTAGTATAGAGCATTGGCACGCTATTGAGAGGGTCATGAGATACCTAAAACGAACCATGAACCTTGGGTTATTATAAAAAAATTCCAGCTGTCATTGAAGATTACACCGATGCAGACTGGAATACTTTATCTGATGATTCAAAACCAACCAGTGGCTATATCTTTAGCATTGCTGGAGCAGCTGTTTCTTGGAAATCCAAGAAACAGACTATTTTGACTTAGTCTACTATGGAGTCTGAGATGATAGCACTAGCCACTACTAGTGAAGAAGCAGAGTACTTAAGAAATCTACTAGCTGATATTCCTTTATGGGAAAAACCGATACCAGCTATGTTGATCCATTGTGATAGTACCGCAGCTATTGCAAAAGTACATAACCGTTATTACAATGGTAAGAGACGATGGATACGTCGTAAGCACAACATTGTTAGAGAGCTACTCTCTTCAGGTGCCGTTAAAGTGGATCACATACGCGGTGATGAGAATTTGGCAGGTCCTTTGACTGTCCAGAGAGAAAGTCCTTATAACTTCTAAAAGAATGAGACTATTGCCCTTAAATTGTTGAGCATGCACAATGGTAATCTGACCTAATGACTAGAGATCCAAAGAACTAGGTTCAATGGGTAAGAACAAGTTGTGAAGTGATATTAGTTGAACATGCTATTTTTATATTAAAAAGCATGTATTACTGAAGTGGTTAAAGGATGAGTTAATAGAAACTCTTAATCAGATCTATACTCTATTTGGAGTGGAGTACCTACCTTCAGAAGTACTCTTGATAGACTCACCTGTGTGAATGTGGAAATGTGGTCGTTTCCTATGGAGTTTTGGGCAAAATTCCTAAAGCATTCACTAAACTAGGATAGACGTGCATGATCATAAATGCACGGGCTTATTTGATTGCACTCTATAAAGATTGTGTGTGGTCTGATGTCAGGAATAGAGTTCAAGACTACGTGTCACTCTAGTAAAAACTGAATTGTATCCATTATGCAAAGGTTCAAGTCAAAAGACACCTTTGTTTATGTACAATCTTACGTTTTCAGAAACTGCTCGAAAAATATATTTTTAAAAATTCAAGTGGGGGGCTGTTGGAAATGTTTTTGTTTATGAAGTGAATTTATTAAAAAAATTAAATAAAAAACAGGTTAATGGTAATTTATTTATGAACCATTATTATAATTGAGCCGTTGCAAGTTTATAACGGTAATATACACTACACTAAATAAGTGATTTTGCAACATTTTATATCTGTCAATTGCTAACATTTATAAATGTTACAAACTACTAACAGTAAAAAAGTGTTAGGATACCTAAAAAGTTTTAGTAAAAATAAATAGTCTTCTGTATGAACTTTGCTAACACATATAAGTGTTACAACAATCGGTAAAAATGTAAATAATTTAATGACAAGAGGAGTCTTTTGTAATTTGTAAATATACCATTTTTCCGACGCTTATCCATTCCTACCCACATTTTGGCCGCATAACATTTAATTTAAGGTTTTCTCTTCCTTACCAAAATCAACGTCCCAATCACTTCCCAAAATCAACGGCGTCTTCAGCCACTTCTCAAAATCAACGCCGACTTCAACCAGTTCAACATCCATGCCGACTTCAACCACTTCAACGTCGACTTCAACCACTTCGTTGATAGCTCAGGCGATTAGATTGACATCTCACAGCTGTTGTTCTTGCGGTAGTTCTCTTGGCGACTTGATCAATGGTTTAGGCTCGATGTTAACGGCGTAAATTGCTCAAAATTATGGACTGTTCAGGTGACTGGATCGCGACATATCATTCTCAAGCTCGACATCGACAGTAAGTTTCCATTTCTTTTTCTATGCTATTTTATTTGCTAATTTCAGATTTGTGGGTACAATTTTGCTCGTTACTTCAAAAGTGTGTTGTTTGTGATTTCCTTTTTTTTAATGCTTGGTTACTGTAAATGTGATGAAGATATAAATGGTTTGATGTTTATGTAAAGATGTGTTGGATAGTGGATTGTAGCTAAGAAAAAGTAATTATACGGGTTTGTACCCATAGCCAAAATTAACTCACATCTCTATCTTTTCCTTTACATCCCGCGTTACTTATTTGTGTTCAGTTAAATAACAACCTCACTACAAAATGATTAGAAATCCGATGGTTTATGGAATACCTGCTTATTTGGAAGAAAGAAGAGTTGATCTGGTAAGTCTGTCATTCTGGTATAAATTCCTGCACCTGTTTTATTTTTATTTTTTTGAGCTTCCACGATTAGTTGAATAGGCAAGGCCTGAAATCACACATTTGTGTGTCGGAATCATCTACACCTTTACAAAATGTTTTTATTTGCACACTATGCTGTCTTATCCTTTGTTTGTTCGTATCAATTTTCAAGCACTTGTGAACTCTCCACTGTCGTTAGATGTGGTGCTTGACTACATGGTTTGGTTGGTTGTAGGAGCCATTAGATGTGGTACTTGACTATATGGTTGTTTGGTTGTAGGAGCCATTAGATGTGGTACTTGACTTTATGGTTTGGTTGGTTGTAGGAGACAAATATCATATTCTGTCTTTCTGATTACTTGTATTAATATTTCTTTTTGATATTACTATATGTATGGCAATTGCAGATCCATTCCGTTGCTAGCATCTTGGATAAGAACAATTTGATCAAGTATGATATGAAGAGTGGCTATTTCCAAGTTACCGACCTTGGTAGAATTGCAAGTAATTACAATATAACTCATGGAACAATAACTACATACAATGAGTATTTGAAGCCTACAACGGATGATATTGAGCTGTTGCGTATTGTCTCCCTCGGTGAAGAATTTAAGCATGTGTCGGTTAGGCAAGATGAAAAGATGGAATTGGCAAAGCTTACTGACACAGTGCCTATTCCTGTGAAAGAAAGCTTGGAAGAACCAAGTGCGAAAGTAAAAAAAGAGAGCGAGTTTTCATTAATTTCAATTTTTTCTAGTGCATTAAACAATGGCTAATAATCTAGACGATTTGGTCAAATGAACTGGATAAAATGAATTCCCACTACTACTTTTTCTTCTTCTTCCTTTTTCTTCTTTTCTGGGTAAAATGAAGTTGATTTTGGGTGCATTGAGCACCACTCGAAATGCAAGTGTTAGTTAATTTATGATTTCTTTTATGACTTATCAATCTGAAGCTGAAATTTTTTAAAGTTACCACAGAACTATTTCATCAGTGCTTTTAATTCTTTTTACAGTATTTGGATGGTTTTTTATTGCAGGTTCCTCTTCAAGTTCCTTTAGAGGTTAACTTTGTACTAGTAGGTTTCAATGGCGATGGTGGCTACAGATATACACTAGATGCACATAAGCTGGAAGAGTTCTTAAAAAGTAGTTTTCCTACTCATCGACCTTCATGTCTTGTAACAGGGGAGCCAATTGACATTGAGCATCGTATCATCTATAATACTATACCGGTAAACCATCTTTTAAAAATTCGCTACAAATTTTTGATGACTTTTGTTTTCTATTTTTTGATCTCTTATTTTCTCAAATAGTGCATTAGTTGAATTTCTCATTGCTGCCGTGTTAAAAGTTATATAAAGAAAATAAAAGGTTCCTTCTATATCTAGCTGCCAGCATGGGTGTTTCTATATTTCATCTAGAAATAACCAACTTTCTACTTCTCTGTTTCCCCAAAATACCATAAACCGTACATTAAAACCTTTTGTGACAAGAGAGATAAGTTAATATGCTTTATTTATGGAAGTAGGAGGAAATGACTACTTTTTCCTCTAATTATCTTCAACGTCAAACTCCATTAGTAATTACTACTAAAACCAGTAATCTTTATTTATATCGTGTTAAGTTGTATTTCTGAATAAAATTTTCCTTCAATAATCAAGAATCCTATATGTATTTCTTGAAAATATCTTTTCCAATAACATGAACAGTAACTTCTTAGAATATATAGAAGTTGTTAGTTCAAATGACATTGTCATATAGAGTTATCTAGCACGCACTATAGTGCAAAATTATCCAAAGTGCGGGATGTGCGCTATTTAACCTATAATAGTGCATATGTCATCTATAGCACAACATAACGTGCTATTTTGTCAAAGTGCAAAATAACGAATAGTCCAAAATAACGTGCTAATTTGTTTATTTATTTATTTATTTTAGGTATGTTTATTAAAAACCCAAATTAAATCGAAATCGTTTATTAAAAAAATAACCATGATCCCTTCAAATAAAATTGAATGTAGATGTTTGGTGGGTGTATCATGCTCAAAATGTCTACATGAAAAAAAATACTTTTCTTTTTCTCTAACTATATATTAATAGGTGGAAACCTTTTAACCTTAACAATTCATTTTAAATTTAGTAGCGATGTTATTTACCCATTTAATGTTTCCTCTCTTATTTTTTTTAATACTTTGTTGAACTTGATTGTTTGGAATATTGGATTTTGTTATCTACATCGTTTTTAATATTGTAAAAACAAAAATACGAATGTTGAACATTCTTTTCTTTTAAATTCTTTTGAGCAAACTATTGAAAGCGAAGTTCTTTCATTTGATAAAACATTATAAAATTCCATCATTCATACATCAAAAGTGTTACTTGACAGATACTTTGAAAATAGCTTTATGAACTACTAGTTTATTTTGGGTGTACAAGAAAGCAAATTATTGGTACAAATACCAAATTTTGATGCATAATCAATAATGCTATTTTAGTTTGTTTCCCATAAAAAATTAGTCATTCAACTTTGTAACAAATGTTTTAATTTATGAGCAACTGCTACCAAACATTATGATGCTGTTGTATAGATTCGTATATGATTCAAGTCCCTTTTCATACCAACTCAACTAGACAAAAGACTTAACAGTCACTTCCATTTCTTTTAGTTTATAAGCATCTAAAATGTACATATGTTTTGATATTATATGACATTTTTTTCCCTTCAGTAAACAACCAAGAAGTTTGTTTTGATAAGTATAGCTTTTGGTAACGCCAAAATCTCTGAACAAATGAAATCAAAATTTACATTGAAAATAAAAAAAAAAGATTTTGAAATCAACATCGAAAAAATATATTAGACGTAAACTAAAGATATATTAAATGTAACAAAATTACGATTCAATGTAGAGATTTATGAAAAATAACAATTTAAATAATCGATCTTAATTAGGAAAAAAATAAAGATGATGAGGATGGTAAATCCCTAGAAACAACAAATAAATTGTTAGACGGATTTACTTTAGGATACCGCGTAAAGAATTTTTAAGCGTGGTTCTTTAGTTTTGAATTTGAATACGAGGCATCAACTAACAATTTACAGTGTAAATTGAAATGTAAATTGCAACCCATAATTAAATTAGTACAAAATTTAATAAAATAATTATGATAATCACGAGTGATTTGATATTTATGTAAAACATGGACCACGACTACTTTAGCCCAATTTGGTATTTATAAAAAAGCAATATTTACAAAAGTAAACAAAATAGCGTGCGCTACAGTGCATAGTGTAAGCCTTTTGCGCTATTTGCTATAGACTACCTTGTTAACATGTAAATTTTGCTTAAAAATGAGTGCGGAAAAATAAATTTCTAAATAGGATTGATGCTAGCCGAACTTTATATGCATAATCAATCTTTTTATTATATGCGTGCGCTTGCATCAGTTTTCCTTTTGACCTAAATATGCTTCATGATAGGAAATGAGATATTTTGTGATACTTTATAGGATTCACTGGATTGCGGTATATATTTTGGCAAACATAGTCCTTATGTTATTTGTTTAAAATTTATGTTCTAGTGTTAATGTTCTTGTTACTGGTTGACCATCTGCTCTCTATAAAAGATCTTACCATAATTTTATGAATACCATATTCCTTATTTGTTAACTAAGCTAGTCTGCTACATGAGCCAAATAACCGGAGAGGATTGAAAATTGGTTTGAGATATAATAGAAATCGAAAGTCATAATCAGTGCAATTCAAGGTGGATTTTTGGTGGGAAAAATACTCCCTTACAATATGATGCTTCTGAATCTGTATATTAATCTCGTCGAATAACCAATGATGCACTAATAGCCTTGTACCTTAAAACCATCATTATGCTCTACAACAGAAGAGCGTTTCCCAATAGAAAACTCAATGTTTCATCATCCAATTTTTTTTGAAATTGTCATATCTTAATTTAAAAATATGTGGAAATTTTTGTTTATTTAAAATTGGGTTAAGACTATCGCTTATTATTTTACTAGTGAATCTGGTCGCAGACGAGTTAGTGACTTAGTGGTTCTAATACTTGTTCTTACAAGTTTTTGCATTAGAATCAACTTATTGTTCTTATATCTCTAAAAAATGGTTGGTGACAATTAATATCCCATAACACATGATATTTTATTTGAAAGATGTAAAATATCTGTAAAATATCACAAGGTCGTATTTGTGTTTCTTTACCATGTGCAGGTTTGCTGTCATTGACCTTACAGCTGGGCCTTGTACTTATGGGAAAATAGAATCTGAAGAAGGTAGTGTCGGTGTCGGCTTCAGAACAGTGCCATGTCTATCGAGTATATTTTTCCTAGGGGTATAAATTTCCCTAGTGTCATTCCCATAAACTAATTCTTCATGGGACAACTTGGTGCTCTAATTTCAACTACCATCGAGCATGTTATAGCTCCAGATATAAGGTGTTACACTATTTTTCATTCTTGATTGTAATATGTAGGGTTTATGCTTCCACATGTTTTTTTTTCTTTCAGAAATTGGGTACTTGGGTAGTAGTACATAGTAGTATTGCAAGTCTTAGGTGGTTTATAAGATACCGTGTGTCAATATATGTCTAGCGGTTCAAATCTAGTGGTGTTGGACTCTATTTCTTATTCCACATAATTCCGCTACACTATGGAATTATTATGGTTTTTGCGATCACAATGAAACCATTGCCAATATCATCATCATTTATGATCAACCTAATAAATAAAAATTGAGGACGCACTTCTTAAGAAAAATTAATGAACTCAACCTTGTTGCTGGTGTTGAAGAGAGCACCACATTAACCCATCTTGAGATGTTTATAGAAATTATTGTCTCATAACTTACTAGGCATAATTGGAAATATAAAATCATTATTACATAGCTGTTGGTTTAACTCACTTGACAATAACATCCCCTTAAATTTATAAAATACACACAGAGAAGAAAGGTGAGAAATACGATATTGGTTTTTTATAGTTCTCATGCCATTTTAGCCCTGATCAGACATCCAACTGCATAATAAACTCTCCTCTAAATATTCTCTAGTACCTGAATAGTATTTGTTATCAGAATCAATGAATTTTTCCTCATGTTTTGAACCTGAACATTAGCTTTCAAAAGAAGATAGTAATAGTAATAAATTTTTTTTTGAATATCGCAACAGTTATCACAACATGGTTTTTCATACACTTATTTTAAATTGTTAATAGTGGTAAAACATGAAACTACATGACAAATTTCTTACATTATGCTATATTGTTTTGTCAACTACAATTGTGAACCTTAGTGCTTTATACCGCAGTATGATATATGCTAGATTTATTTGCTAAGAACTGCCATGAAGGAAAATACTCGTGGAACTCATGCCCTGTCATTTATTTGCATGTACAACATCCAACTACTTGTTATTTCTGTTCTAAAGTAGACTCTTTATTTATTCAGGATTCTTGTTGGCTGTTTAGTTTGGAATTATTAGACATTAAAGTAGTTCATTGAGTTGGAGTTTAAACTTGTTTTCATGGGTTGAATGTGCTAACTTTATGGCTTAATATGTTGAGTTTCGGCATTCCCGCGTACCGTACGCGTTCGTTTCACCGTGTCTAGTCGGGGTCAACGGTCGAAGTCTCTCATGCCGGCGTCCCGATTGAACATCCCTCCATCGCCTCCATCGAGCATATAATCTGGTCTTGGCAACACATTGTAATAAAAGGAATCCCCAATGTTACATGCCACAAATCTCATATATATACCACGATTATTTCAAATATCCTGCGATGTGGAACTTTTAACATGTTCAATCCACACATCCACTCTATTTACAATGCGAACCACACCTAACAATCTCCACCTTGGCGAGCATTGCTCAAGTCACCTTGGAGTTATACCGAGTCCTCTTCGCAGTGGAGTCAAGCTGCTATTCCGAGTTCTCATAAGCAGGGGGAGTGGCTACTTAACCATATCTCCACCTTGACGAGCATCCAATGCTCAAGTCCCTTCGGAGCCATGCTTCGGTCACGCTGCATCGTATCGGTCCCATCGAACCATGGAGCTCTGATACCATGTTGAGTTTCGGCATTCCCGCTTACCGTACGCGTTCGCTTCACCGTGTCTAGCCGGGGTCAACGGTCGAAGTCTCCCATGCCGGCGTCCCGATTGAACATCCCTCCATCGCCTCCATCGAGCATATAATCTGGTATTGGCAACACATTGTAACAAAAGAAATCCTCAATGTTACGTGTCACCAATCCCATATATATACCACGATTATTCCAAATATACTGCGAGACTTTTAACCTGTTCAATCCACGCACCCACTCCATTTACAATGCGAGCCACACCTAACATAATACACAACCATAAATCTAATGGTTTTCAAAAAAGAAACCCAAAGAAAAATGCATTTTGAATTATACGTATCATATTCATTACAGTACTTCAGTGTGTGTCACCTTTCACATCTATATTCATATTATGTAGAAATTGTTTCTCGGGGCATTTCACTAGAAGGACAAATTTTGTAGTCCAATTAGTTTCTAGGACACACATCCATAGAAATTAATTTCTAGGCCAAAGTCAGCAGAATAATTACTTTTAAGGACAAAGTCAGCAGTCCAATTACTTTCAAGGACATAATTTCATAGGTTTTTAGGCCTTAGAAACTAATTATTTTGCATTTTGTCCTTAAAAATAATTATTTCAGTTGTGCGTCCTAGAAACTAATTGCACTAGTTAAAGAGGCCCTTGTGGCTAATTTCCACTTGTTTCTCTCATACTTTTTTTTATATTCCAGATTTGAAACTGCTGACATGACATCGAGGTTGTTGGTACCAATAATCGTCCTACAAAATCATAATAGATACAACATCCTTAATCCAAGTCATAATTATACCATAGATATCAAGGACATCGAAAAAGAGGTATGTTATTGTTCTTAATCATCATTTGTTATTATGTTAGTCATAGTTATTTACGACACACAACGATGCAAAATCTTCATGGCACCTTGGTGCATGGTGCGTCAAACTGCTCGCGTCTTTTGGAATTCCTGCACATGTATTTAAAAAGTATATTTTTATTACACATACTTTATTAAACAAGACTAATATACTCTACATATTTTAACTGAAAAATATCCAACAATGATTTTCCTTGTTTAAAATGTCATAATAAATATCATAAAACAGAATGTTATAAGCATAGAATTTCAAGTATAAAAATCATTTTAAAAGCCATAATCCAAAAAATAGAAGATATTACTAGTGAAAGAAAGCTTGGAAGAACCAAGTGCGAAAGACTAAACGTTAATCTGCAGCCGTATATATCTCGGCTGAAGCTTGAAGGGCATTATTCACTCACATCTGACATGTTGTATATCGAACATGTATGTTTTATATCCTACCATTACATATGTGGTTTCTTAATGCATTTCAGTTATCAAACATAGGGAAACTTATTTATCTTTGCAAAATGAACCAATAATATCTAAACTGATAGAGGCTAATATGATCATGTAGATTATGTAATTATTGTCTCTCTTTTGGACTATAAGCCGTGTTATATATTCTTTCGCTTGTTATGCTGGCTCTCATCACCATTCTTGAGTAATTAATTGGATGCTTACATTTGTTTGGATATGTTCTAAAGTTCTAAATGCTTCAGTGAGTAGATTACAATTTTAAATGTATTTGAACATGTGTTTCTTTTAGCACAAGTTTCTAGTTACGGTTTAAAATAAATTATCAATTCTTTACAGTTTAAAAAATTGTTACCATGTTATTTGCAAATTTGAAAGCACAAAAGATACATAATACTAAAATAGACTTCTAACATTTGTTTAACTAACTATGAATTTTATTTTCAAAAATACTTTATTTAGATATTTTGGTGGTTGTAAAAAAATAAACATTTGGAAGTATATATTTTACATATTAGACAAATGTATAACTCGTCCGTTGCACACAATAATTTGCAACATTTTAAAAAATAAAAAAAGATTAATTCTTATCATGTGCTTTTATATATATTTTTTGTTAATATTAATAAAAATACAAAAATGTTTTTTCTCAAAAGCTCTAATGTCGGTTCAAAGAATAAATAAACATTGACTGATTACATTTATTAGCTGGTTAATTCATCGATACAAACTTCAAATTTGTTCTTTATGTAAGATAAATCAATTGGGAGAACCAACGGATGGATCCGAATATAAAAAATTGTATAAGTGGACTGCTTTTTCAATAATGTGAATTACATAAGTGAGAAAATTATATTGGAATGGATAATACTGTGAGGCTATGAAAGACTTGTGAAAATATTCATGATTCCAAAAAAGAGAGAGGAAGAAGATTGGAGCTTAAATAAAAATACCGATGAGAAGTAAACAAGAATTTCTAAGATGGGAAAGACTTAAACTGAAATAAAATGACAGAATTAAAAAATGATTTGAGAATATTTTTACTGTTCTATTATATGATGTATAACATATTGAGTTTTCTTAAGCCATTTACTGGCATTATAACCATATATGCACACAAAACATCATACAAAAGACTAAAATACAATGATGGAAACTAAATGCTAATGAACAAAGTGTACATAATTAGTAGGACTGCAAATTTTAGTGGCAAAAAATAGAGAGAGATAAGAAGGGATTTATATAAAGAAGGAAGTGTTATTTCCAATTTATTTAGATATGATTGCAACAGCTTAAATTAAGATATTTTGGATAATAATACCGGAGAAAATCATAGTTTCTATTAGTTATTCAAATTCAATTCTATCTTACTTTCATTATCTTTCACATACATCGCTTTTTACTTATAGATAGCTTTCTAAACTTGGAACAATTTTTTATGGTTGTTTTTACTTCAAAGAATTAGGTTAAAGGACAATTGAAGTTGCTTATGTAAGAGTAACCTACTAGAATTCATCTGATATAACTGAAATAATAGTAAAGTTAATGTCTTTTGTTTAATTAATTTTGTTAACTAAAGTGACTTATAGATACACTAAGCTTATTATCATGCCAACTACACGTTGGCTCAATCATTATTTGCAAAAATCAAAAAACTTCTGATTTAACTCAGCTTCAAATAAATATTTCCAGATTTCGATTCAATCCTCAAATGTCAATTCAAAACTCAATCCAAAAACCAGCTGAAAACATTCAATTTTATGTTGAAAATAAAAGCTTCCTCGAGATATTTATTACAATCTACAATTCATGGTTACTGTTTTTCAGGAAAATGGAACAATAGGGAAAATTAGGCTTTATGTTTAGAGATGGAAGAACTTAGAAATCAACTTAGAAAATGGAACAAAATGAAATGTGTTTGATTTCATGATCATTTTTAGTTACTGAGCATTTAGTGCTATTTTGAGTGTGTACTGTGTGTGTTTGATTATATGGATGAGTGGAGTATGTAAGGCTATCCATGTGTGTGGGTACTATGTATATTTGATCAAGCTAGTTTTTCTTTTTGACTTAGCCAAGACAGTTGCAATTTTGGTAGAGGCAGCAGCTGTCATTAGAGTTCATCCCACCCTCAACATGGTTTGCCCTTGCAGCATGAAAATCCAAGACATATGCAGCATACTCTATACCTCACCAGTCATTATTTTGTATGATTAATTATGGACCGGTATATATGCTTTTGGTCCATGGTCAGTAGCCTGTCATGGACAATAATTGGATCTAATAATGCACTGATACCTTAGATTATATTTTAGACCTGAGTATAATTAAGTAAACCAATCTATACTTAACCTGCACATACATGAATAGTTGAGTTGGAAGTGCACCGCTGTTCTATATTTTTATACAATGAAAGCTAAGTCTCAATTAATAGTAATTTTGATGTTTGAATTCTCATTTGACGTATTAAATGTAGGCACTTATGGAGGAAGAGGAAGAAAAACAGAAGTTGGAATGTAGCGATAACGAGGAAGCAAACACATATGATCTTGACGATGATCTCATCTCTAAAGTTTTTGGCTCCGATAGAAAGAAAAACTACTATCGTGCAACGATATAGAAAAATATTATATTAGATATTTAAAATTGGATATGAAATTGCTTTTTTGCAATTTGGATATAATATTGTGGTATTTTGAAATTGGAAAGTTTGTAGCTGATATTATAGTATCATCTAAATATGATATTGTTGCATTTGAGATATGGAAGCATTTTAGACTTCATATTGAATTGATATGATGAATTATATATGTGATAGGGACATGATCATTTATGAGATATTATATTCATTTGTTTTAAGAATTTAATATTAATTGTGCATAAAATAGGGTAAAAACATAATTTCAATTAGTAACACATATAAGTGTTACCAATATTTTGGATAACAACGCTTATCTACGTTACAAACCTAAATGATAAGCTAAGAAATTTATGTGTAACAACACATATATGTGTTACTAAATAATCATTTTCTTACACTTATAAGTGTTACCGTATATTTCTGTACCGACACTTATAAGCGTTACCGTATATTTAAGTACCAACACTTATAAATGTTAGTAATACGTATGTTCGTAACACTTATAAGTGTTACAAATTTGACCGCTCCATTCCTCAAAGTCCATTAGTAACACTTAAAAAGTGTTACTGAAATTATTTATAACACTTATAAATGTTAGGATTTGCCTGTCTTGGTGTAGTGATATTTATGAATCGTTATTATAATTGAGCCGTTGCAAGTTTATAACGGTAATATATTTATGAATCATTATTTTAATTGAGCTGTTACACTTGCACAATGATAATATATTTATGTGACATTATTATTGAACCGTTACAAAAGCTAATGGTATTACAATATTGTTTTAAATGAAAATAAATTAAAATCCATTAACATTCCATCACTTTAGTAACATATACAATTTCCATTATGCATATTTAAATGATAGATAGACAGAAGAGAAATGGTAAGAATAACAAACATTTTACTTTTTCTTTCTCCTTCAACAAAACTAAACATCTTGAGCAGTATTTCAGAGTGCAAATTAGAATCGACTTTGTTAGTGCAAAAAGGTTGATATTTCTTCAAATTAGAGAGGCTGTTTTATTCTAGAGGCGGCGACGTTTGTTTTTTCAGAACTGCTTTGCACCTTCGAGCAGAACATCGAAACGTCTTCAAGAGAGTGAAAACGTACACGACTCAGCCAAAGTTCATTGTTCCCAACAAAATATGTACAAGTAACTGTATCTGATTAGATGTAGGAGAAATCCGAACCAGTATAAAATCCCTAGTGTCATCTCTCTAACTCTTACTTTACTTTGTTGCTTTTATTTTTATCTGTGATTTGCATCTGTAACTGATTGTTAGTATAATTCAGTGTTGTTAATATGTGATGTAATATTAATCTTGAAAGAAACTTAAAAAGGTTAGCATAAGTTAGAAAATTCCACTACTCACCCTCCCCCTCTCTAGTGTCAAATTAGCCTTAAGATCTATAACTCCACAACCCTAATCATACCTCTCCATGGTCAAGCATCCCCTTGAACATCTCTGCACTAGTAACAATTGTCTTCAAAGGTATCAAAAAAATATACTGAAATTCAACATCTAGCAAAAGATGCACTTCAAAAAAAGATCAATTCCATATGCAATTATAAAACTATACATAAAGCACATGATTGTGAATTTATTTTGAGTTCTCTTTCCTGTTCCTTTAACAACAACCAAGTACTTAATGTTGGCACTAGATGGTTGCATTATCAGTTGTCAAAAAGTAGACGAGTTTGGGTGATTATATCGATGAAAAGCTCATGAGTAAGACAAAAGTGAGTTATAAAAAAGAGAAGTGATTTGGATAAGAGGAATGCAAAAGTTTAATTAGATATAATTATAAGGATTGATGGTTGAATGCTATTTTAATGTTTGTTTAATGATTGTTAAATTGAATATTATTAGTGTTTATATATTGCAACTAATGCCATTATAATGCTTCTTAAAGTAGATACTAGTCATGTTTAATGCACTTAATTATGATATATATCATGACATAAAAAAACAAAGGACAAATTATAAAAGTTAAAGAAAGAGAAAATGATAATTGTATTTTAGATAAGGATATAATTTTGAATAAAAACAAGTATACGGTAGATATTTCACCTCTTTTACATTTTTACTTTTTTTTACGATTTTCCTCTTATCTTTCACTACTCTTATCCTAATCATTTCTCGCTATAACAACTACCGAACAAAATACACTTTATGATCAAAGTTTCCTAACCGAGACTCTAATTGAATTCAAAACTGAAAAGAACCATGTATTAGATAGCATGTTATACGTTTCACTATATATAACAAGCTGGGAGGATTGTCCAAGTTTACCGGTAGTTGAGATCTAGCCCTATTAGTGACCAACTATACATCCTTGAAATACTTGAAAAAAACTACAATCAAGGATGTAATACCTATCACAATAACGTGGCAAACAATCGAATAATTGAGCTTAAGGCTAATTAAACTCGTTTATATTCCAGTTCATAGTTTTGAAAAATTCATAGTCATGCTTATTTCACAAAATACACAGGAAATATGACATAAATGTGTTTGATAACCTCTTTGCTAACCAAGGCCAGAACTAATAAGCTAGCATAATGCAAAGACTTCCTCGTGACCAATGCAAGGATCACTAAACCAATGTAGAGCATTAATTCATAGCTAAACTAATTCAGTGTCACCAAGGGATGTGAGTTGCAAATTCATTCATGAAAAATCAAAAGAAAAGACCAGGTAAAATTATTTTAAATGAAAAAAGTTATATTTTTGCTTAATCGTGAAATATTTGTCTTTAGTTACAATGCTGAACACTATGATCAATGGAGAGTAGACTGTTTTTCTAAATTGTAACATTTCAAAAGAAAATTATACTGTCAAACTTCAAGGAGACATTTGGGCAAACCTTGTCAAATAACAACTAGCAAAACCAGTATCTAAAATAACACAACAAAACATGTTGTTATCTGCAATGTAAAACAGGATAAGAATATTTAATCTCAACGGTTTTCTTAACTGCAAAACTTACTTGTGTTAAACCTAAAATTTCAACTTCTTTTTCAGTTTTGATTGTTCCCTGTTCGATACGTCCAGTTACAACAGTCCCACATCCCTGCAAATAGAATGTCATGAACACCATTAAACTCGCGGAATTAACATGTAAGCTAGAACACTTTGATTTTTTTCACAAATATTTTCCTAATGAACTACATATATCAACTTTTTTTTCCTAAAAATCACTTAACATAAGTCCAAATTTAAGCAACTAGCATAAGGTAGGCACTGGTTTCAGACACAATTATTAAGAGATTGCAAATTGTAGAGTTAAAAAATATTTGGACACTGTTTGATACTTGGATAAACAAAATAAAAGTTATCATAAGTGCTACGGAGGAGATGGATACTATGAAGAGGAAAAAATCAGGTTATAAGTTCCTATCAAAAACATTAGCCTGCTTGCAAATTGCCAACAGACATAGTATTATTATTTTTTCCAACCACTATAGAATAATAACTTGTAAAGTAACTTTGAAAATATGATTAGTATCTATGGCACAGATACAGGGTAAGAGTGACAATTAACACTCACAAATCAAATGAAGTGTGCAGTCACATTTACCTGAATTGAATACATATTTTCAATAGGCATGAGCAAAGACTTGTTCAGTTGGCTAATAAGATCTGGTAAATACTCATCAACAGCTTACATCAAGTTCAGTGTTGCTTTCCTACCAATTGATAGATATCTATAGTATCAAAAATAGAGTTTGATACCCAAAATCTCTTCTCCTAGTTATTCTAACTGATTACCAGATGATTACACATGTAAAACAAAGTATTAATTTAACTCATTTATAACTTCATTTTTGTTAAAGCAACTAAATCGATTGTCTGCAAATTTGTTTAAACAAACAACTATCCTCAATGGCTTTTTAACCATCTACAGTGTATAATAGTTGATCTAAAAGACCTCACTGCCATAAAAAGGGGGGAAGTAGTATGCAAGCATGAAAGTGAAAATTTGTTTGAAAAATTATCCAACTGCTCGTTCTATTTTAATATTATTAAATCTCTCCTTACTATTTTTATTAATCTAACCACTATTTTTGTGAATCTTCGAGTCTTTAAAAACTACAACAAGCTAAACTTAAATTACACTAATAAATAAAACATTTTAAAATTGAAATTAGAAATTGAAATCAACATGTAAATAACCCTAAACTATACTTGACTTAAAATGTAAGATTCAACGTAATATAAACAGAATCTAACATAGTAAAAAAGAAAATTACCTTCAATCGTGTTAGGTTGGAGTAGCCAGCTTGAGTGGGAAGCGATGGATTAAGTGCTTTAAATTTTCGAAATGCAGGTTTACAAATTGTTTGAAATGCTAGGTTTACAAGATTAAGGCAAGAAATTTGGGGTTAAATCTGAGGAAACGACAAGGCAAAATGGAATTATAAGCTGATATTAAATTTGCATATGGGTCCGTCTATTCTCACCCCGTATAATACTTTTTCCACCCCGCTGTTTTAAAAAAAAAAAATCCACCCCATCTTTTGCTCTTCACACCCCGTCTACTTCCAAAAATACCCTTTCCTTTCTTACAAAAAAAAAAAAAATCGTTTCACACTCTCTCAAACCACGTTCTACGCGAACGTGGTTGTTGAACCAACCTCGTCCGCCACGAACGTGGTTGTTGTCAAAACCACGTTCGTGGCGGACGAGGTTGGTTCAACAACCACGTTCGCGTGGAACGTGGTGTGTCGAGTACACAGTTTCGATCCCTCGAATAATGCTGGATGTAGATATTCATTTAACTATTAAAGGGTATAATTGGAATAAAAGTTTTAAAATTTTAACCGGGGGGTGAAGAGAAAATACCGGGGGGTTAATAGACGGACCCTTTGCATATTGAGAATCAACAAGGAATCGGGAATCGATGGAAAACAGAAAAGAGAAAAAGAGAAGCGTGGAATATTAAGAGAAAACGCGTCTGTACTATTGCATGTTTTTTTGGCTTAAGACAAAACTGATTTTTATCCGAAGTCAGCAAAACTCTCTAACGGTTAGTTTATGATAATTTTTCATTAACTTAAAACAAAATCCAAAATGACAGTATAGGACAGTTTTTAGGGTTTTTTTTGAATGTAGGATAGTCCGCTAATAATTTTCTCTAAATAACAAATTGTTTTTTCTTTCTAGCCCACTTTCGCACGCTTCTTCTTCTTCCTTTCGATCAAATTTCTCAGTCGCGATCAAATATCTCTCTCGCAATAAAAATATCGATCTACTTCGTTCGGTTACTTTAATTTCGTCCTTCTGAAAATTGTAGGCCCCGTTTGACTTGTCGTTTTTAGTTTTGTGTTTTCGTCTATACAAAAGCGCGTCTGTTGTATGTATCGTTGAAAAATAAACAATTTTGAAAAATGAAATTAACATGTAAAATAGAAAACAAGTTTATTTTGTTTTTCGTGTTTCGAGAGATAGCAAAAGCACGAAGAACAATCCAACTCCTTCGTTGTCCGTTGGTCGTCGCAATGGCTAAGAATTATAAATCTTCTTCTTTTATTTCTTGTTATTTCTTAGTGCAAGTTGAAAACACAAAACTCAAAATACAAAATGAAACCAAACGGGCCCGTAGTTTATCGATCATTTTTTTCTTATGCACGTTTTGTTGATTTCGTTCTTTTCATATTTGTACCGTGATCTCGTTTTTCTTCAAATTGTATTAATTAGGTATGCTTATATTACTCTATTTTTTGTTGTTTTTCTATTCGAGTTAAAAAAAATTGGTTGTGATTTCTAATTGTGTTCATTTTTACAACTGATATGCAGTGTTGTTGTTCTCATTGTTGTTCGTTTGTCTATGGCAAATTGTGGAAGTAGCAGCAGGTTTTTTATTATTATTCGTTTCTTTATGCAGTGTTGTATTTTAATTTGCTTTTCATTTAATTTATCTTGCATTTTCTTGCATTAATGTTGGGATGATTGGAAAAGTATTATTGCTTGGGTTGTATATAAAGTTGTGATAGAGTGGAAAAGTATTATATTTTAGGTTCAGTTTTTGGGTATCATTTTTATTTTTTCTTAGTATCATTTTTTTATTATCAGTAACTAGGTATCAGTTTTGTATACGGTAGGTATCAGTTTTGTGAAATTTAATAATTAATGTTCTAAATTGCACATATTTTTACTAATGTTTATTTTTTATTTTTTTGGCAATGGGGATAACAGTCTTCTTTGTCTGTTTGTGTTGAATAATAACACTTTTAGCACTTGATTGTCTATCGATTGCTCTTTGTATGATTTGAAGAATGAGATATCAAGCCACCAAAGGAGAAACGTGGCGCTGGTAGACCATCAGTCAAGCGCAAAGGAGGATTTTCATATTTTCAGAACAAGTAAAACATATGTGGCGAGTGCAAGCAGTTTGGTCATAATAAACGGAATTGTCAAGCTTCGAATAGGATATGATTTGATTTTACATTTTGAATTTGTTCAGATTAATAAGTGGATGTGTGACTTGTTTTGGTGGTTTATTGTAATTGAACCTTTTGATATTAATTTGTATTCAGTATAGTATATTATCAAATTGATTTTAATTTCAGGTATTTAGTATAAGTGATAGTATCAGTTTTAGTATAAGTTATAAGTTTTTACAGTATCGGTTCTGGTGTTTGTTTTTACAAGTTTTGGTATCAGTATCAGTTTTTATAGTATTAGTTTTTACAGTATTAGTTTTTACAGTATATGTTTTTATAAGTTTTTACAAGTATAAGTTTTTACAAGTTTTGGTATCAGTTTATACAGTATCAGTATTAGTTAGCTTGGTTGTAGATAATGTTTGTTTGATTGGGTATAAACGACTTTAGTATCATTTTTGGTTTGTTTTTAGTATCAGTTTCGTGTATTATAATACGTGCTAGAATTGACACCAGTACTAATAAATAATTAGAATGATATCTAGTGTTAGCAAAAACTAACATCAGCACTAATTGTTGTTTCATAAAGTATGTTGAGTGTCAATTTTAGCAAAACTGATACTATTAGTCATAAGAACTAATACTCAGTTACTGTTTTGTATTGAAATATGATATGAAATTTGATAATATCATTATACAACTGATAGTTGCATCATAAAACTGATAATACTATGTGGGATCCATAGCTGCATGATAGAACTTACACTATACAATCATGTTATAATATAAACAACAGGAAAAGAAAAGAACACCAACCACAACATATCATTTCAGGAGATCAATATTGTTTTTACAAGTAAGAGCAGCATTGTTTTTAGAACAGAACATCATTACTTCATAAGTACCAAATTGCAACAGAACATCATTACTTCACAAGTACAAATTTCAACAGAATTACATTACTTTACAAGTACCAAATTTAATTGTGAAACAACACAATGCGAATTCAGTTCTTTTCTTTCTTCTTCTAAGCTTGACATGTATTTAGACAGACTCCAGCAATGTTCATCATCTGTCAATATTGCATGTACAATCTTTGCTCTTGTGGATAATATTTCCTTCTTTTCAAGTTTTATTGGTATTCTGGTTTTGTTCAATGAAATGATGAATATCATTACAAATATTCCACAGTCAAGCCTGTTGAAACCAAAATGTAATGTTAGTATTAGTTTGCATAAGTTGTATTATCAGATTTATAATTAATACAAAACATTGAATTTTAGAGATAATGGTACAAGCATATAGTATGCTTTGAATTAAAATATTTAACAGTTTTACTAGCACACTTAGTATCAATTTATGTATGAATTTTTGTGTTTGTAGTTATTACTTTAAGATATATTTGCTAAATATTTTGTTTTATTTTTTATTATGTAGGTATCAGTTTTGTTTGTGTAGGTATCGGTTTCTTTTATGTAGGTATCAATTTTCTTTCTATAGGTATTAGTTTCTTTTATGTAGGTATCAATTTTCTTTATACAGTAACTCTTTATTCTGAACTAAATGTTTATGATTGAGAGATAATATTTTTCAATAATTTTGTTATGATTCAAATTGTATTGGTATAAAGCATCCAAATTGTGTTGATGCTTTTTACATTCTTTCATCAGAATTTTCTCTTCATGAAAAACTCTAAAGAAATTGTAAAAAAGAGTGCTCTTCAATATGGCCATCTGCGTTTTGGATAGAGCATTTTTTTGTTTTATCATTTTCACCATTTTGAATACTGCTTGCAATCCATCTATAAGCAGTTTCATGCTTTTTGTCTTCGGATTTTGATACTTTCTGCAGATCTGTTTGTGATCTGCCTTTAATGCATTTTGGATGTGGATTAACAAAATCATCATCATCCTATTATTTCAAAATAAAGACTATAAGTAATTTGTGAAACAAATTATGTTGAAACGTAACAATAGGTTGGGTATTAGCTGTAGACTGTAGTGAAATATTTTCAGTGAAATATATAACGATTTTAAGTTTGCAGTAACTAGGTATTAGTTTGTAGTAACTAGGTATCAGTTTGTACTAAGTAGGTATCAGTTTTCTGTAAGTAGGTATCATTTTTTTTAAGTAGGTATCATTTTTTGTAAGTAGGTATCAATTTTTTGTAAGTACTAAATTGCAACTAAATGATATTGACTACTATTTTACCAAACGATTTACACTAAATGATACTGACTATTATTTATTGTAAGTAGGTATCAGTTTGTTGTAATTATCGGTCTTTTCTTTTACCAAATGATTTACAGGTATTATTTTTGCAATATCTATTATGTTATAAAGTTCTAATGCTTTTAATTTTACCGAATTTAGTTGTTCTTCTTCTGACTCTTCATCTGCAACTTTTTTGCCTTATTCTTTCTGAGATTTTTCCTGTTTAACATTTTTTATAATATTAGAATACATTTAACAATATGAAATTGTTAGTATTAGTTTCATAATTTTGTAATTTCAGTTACCTCAGTTTCTGTTTGAATTTTCTTTTGAATCTTTTTTTGATTTCTTCGTTTTGTTCTTTGTTCTCTTTTTTGCATATTTTCTTCAATTATTTTCTCTGCAACTATTTGTTGCTGCATGTTCTCTTCTTTATTCTGTGCAAAAAAATTCAATGTTACTATAATAAAATTATACTAACTTTGTTATACTTGATTTTATAGTATCAGTAACATTCTCTAGTATACTTTCTCTTATTTCTGGTCTGCTTTCAATTGCCGTATTTTTTTAATGTCTTCTTTTTGTTCTTTTTTCTCTATTTTGCTTTTCCACTTCTACCGATGTAGGTTTTTTAAGTTTTAACTTGCTGCTTTTTCCCTTTATTGTCTTTCCTGTCATTTCCACTAGAGGTAGGTTTTCCTCTTCTATCATTGCGTTTTCTTCTTGAATATCTGCTGTTGGAAGTGATTCAACATTTCGATTTTCACTTTGTTTCTTCACTTCCGACATAGTTAGGTTTTCATCGACTGTCGATTTTTGAGGTTCTGTTGGAGATGTAGATTTGTTTCTGGTTTGCCGTGCCATTTTTTCTTTCGAGCAAAACTTTCGTCATATTCTAAGTGAAAGGAAGGAGGAGGAAGACGAACGAAATACTTTGTTTTGTTCGAAATTGTATCTGGGCTTTGGGCTTTGTCCTTACGGTAAAAATTTCATGCGCGTGTCCTTGTGACTAATTATTTACTTTAATTTGTCCTTTAAATTTTTTTCCCCTAGAAGATAATGATGCAACAAAACATTATTGTGCAAATAAATACAAGTTTTCTTCAATTTTATTGGAGCACTATACATAAACCCATGCTCTACACAGGTTGTATTGCAATACTTTTGTGAACATATTCATATTACATTTCATTAAGAAATGTAACATAACATAAACAAATATGTACTTATATTGAAAATTATATGTGGGTGGCACGTGCACATGCACACGCGCGGACATATATGTATATGTGGTGGCTCATAATATACATATGAACATATACAATGATATGTACGTATGTATGCATATACATACATACATACATATACACGCATACGTATATGTGTGTGTCAGTGTGTACATGTGTGTATGTGTATACATGTATTTAAACAAATATAAAGTACATGCCAAATAAGAAAAGAATTCAAAGTTATCATGAAGTCTTTACACTGCAAAATGAGCATTTTAGCATTAATACAATAGAAGCATTTATAGAAGTTGTACAATACTGAAGATCCTTAGCATAGAAGTTGCACAATATTCAAATTATTTTGATATTGTATAACTACCTTGTAGACTTCTCATTTTTAATATTATGTACTCTCAACCTACATCAAAAAGGTAATTTTGTCATAACAATTTATATATGAACACGGTTGAAACCCACTTAATTTATCTTCTTTGGCCATAAACTCATTTTAATCTCTTGTTAAACATGCATATCAATCATCTACTTCTTATGTTCCCAACATCAACCGTTGGTAGAAGTACTACTTGTAATTACAATATCATCTCTATGGTTCCAGAAACACAAATGGCAAGCTCTTTCACATTCATTATGATCCTTGATGTGCTAAAGGAAATATCATGTACAACCGCTATACCTGAAAACAAAACACTAGAGTTCACATTGATATGTGCAATTCATTTGACACTTTGAGTATTATCAAATTTCCCGAACATGAGCATTATCCCAGTATATAAGACCATCATTTTGGTGTCATCATTATTTATTTCCTATGAAGTTATGTTCTTTGCTTTGAAGGCAGTTCTTTAACAAATTTATTAGGATGATACTATTTAGTCGTTTCAAAGTTATAGGATGTTCCCTTTCCCAGTAATAAAAAACTTCAAATAAAATCACTATAAAATATTTCTAGTTCAGTTAAAAAAGCCCGTTATGTGTAATATTACATATATTTTGCATATTTATATTCACAAACAAATATATTAGTGTGTATGAAAGCAAAAGATAGTTCATATGCATGTTTTAGCAAATACTAAATATTAATAACTAAAGAAACACTAAATTATTCAAAAATTGTGATATATCATGAAAACATACAACAATTTTTAATATTTGCTTTTATCAACATTATTTATATTTTACAAGCTAGTAGCTTATAATAATATGATGCAACATAACTTTAGTTGATGTCATTTGTAAGAGTTTTAGCAACAACGCAAACATAATACAACTGCACAATGGTGGTGAAACCGACCGTTTTGAAAAAAAAAAGATTTACTAAAATATTTCATTAATTTCAGTTAAACTTTAATGTATGTATGTATGTACCTATATGTGTGCGTATGGTTATGCTTCCTATATTTTTGCAACTTCGATTTTTTACCCAATGCATTTCTCGGTATCCATAATAAGATGATAATTGTAAGGATATGTTCATGATACCTAGATCATTTCTGCAAAAAATATTGAAATTTGATAATCAAAGATATCAAAATATGAGTTTAGCATATAATAGAAATGCCAACAATAGAACATGCACTTTGTTTTACAAATTTATTAAGATGTAAGAATCGTTGTATATACTTTTGCCTTGATTATATAATGTGCAATGCAATAGTGTATAATTATATAACTTTTTTCACTTGATAATAAACAATGTTCAAACAACTAAATTCATGGTATTAAAAATATAAGATAAGTTAGAACAAAAAAGACAAAACTAGTTTGTAAGCATCAAATTTTCAATCTGAAATACATACAACGTATCACTAACACTTTCATATATAATAAAATAAATTACGCAAAATGAATGTTTGTTCCTTCTATTATATTTAGAGGGAATTAGGCATAAGGACAAACCTTAAAAAAAAATAGGCTGAAGGACACCAAGTTTCACTTTTGGGCTGAAAGACAAACTTTAAAAGAAAATTAGACTGAAGGACAATGCTAGTTATAACTAGCATTATTTTTAGTTTTTACACTATACAAAATGCTAATTATAACTAGCATTATATTCAGTTTTACACTATACAAAATGCTAGTTGTATTTAGCATTGTCCTTCAGCCTATTTTTTTCAAAGTCTGTCCTTCGGTCTAAAAATGAAACTTGTTGTCCTTCAGCCTAATTTTTTTTACAAAATTTGTCCTTATGCCTATTTTCCACTTATATTTATTTGTACCGTTATATTTTTTTCTAGCCCTAGTTTTTTTATGTTGCAAGGTGGCAAATATTTTGCGATGATTTTCACCCATGACACAAACTAACACTAGTCCCTTCAATTTGCAAGAACACACATGGATCAAACAATAACTTTTTACCATTAGTGAGAACACATTTATACATCTAGTGCCTTGACACCACATTACATATACAAAGAGTGTACTCATCTGCAACAAAATAAGAAAGTAGGAGGTTTTGGGAATGATAGTTGTGGAAATTTTGGGTTATTGGCTAGTAACAATAATGAAATTGCTTGAAATATTTATTGAACCATATGTTTATAATCATTACATATATATTGACATCCCTATTCATTATTACATGTATTTATACATTTTTTAACATATTTCAGTTGAACACAATGTTATGTCTAGCATATAGCTAGTTTGGCCTAGCTACGTCAAGTTCATTGCATGTGATGTTCCTAGAATCATAATTTATTTATTTTTTTCTGTTTCTTCAATTTAATATTAGTTGCTTAAAATTTTGGATTGACAACCAATGTTATCGTTACTCGAAATGTAAAATTGTATTATTTGTAATCATAGCAGGGTCAAGTGACCCCGCCAGCTCTCAATCCCTCCGCTTCTGCCTTGAAGTATGAAACAGAACCCTTTCAGTAAAAACAAGAACAAAGAATTTCTAAGTATTACAGATATTAAAATGAACTGGAATTAATATACCTATTACAGATATTGAAATAATGCAATATCAGAATGAACTAGAAGTGATATACCTATTACATATATTTAGGGTATTTTGGTTTCCTTGTATAGGATAGAAATCCATATTAATATCTTTGTACATTCCTGAATCTAGAAATGCAGTAAATCTTCATAAAGCCGGTAATATCACATTTTGGTTCCTCAATCTTCATAGGGTACGTTTGAAATTTTTTTTACGTGATATGCTTCTAACACACACACACATGCTTCTTTCGATTAAGCTTATTTAAGCCATATCTCATGACCATGCAATGCTACACTCTTACATCACATTTGAATCATCGAGTTATTCCTGCAAATGTGATCATACATTAAAAGGTTAAGGGACTTCAAACACTTTAACTCTTAACTACTCCGTATAAATATACATTATATGTATCAAAGTATCGTAAACTTTTATTTCACTTAGAGAAGTGTTTTGAAATATAAACATGCAATACATAAATAATAGAATTTAAGTGAAATATGTTTTCACACTCAATATATACTTGAACATTATTCTATAGCTTTTTTTTGAGGCAAAAGGATGGGATAATCCCAGCCTATAAATATCATAACCATCACAGTAATACAACAGTTACATAAACTTCCACTTACAACCACAACACAAAATCCCAAGTTTTACCCAACAAAAAATACAACATAGAACAAGCACTATACACAGCATACACTACATATTAACTTCATGACATACCACACCCAAACACAAACAAAATATATATTGAGTACGTGCGCTCATGCACGTGTGTGCATAAACATACAGAGTTTGTGCATAAAAATATGTGTCAAATCTAAATAGTTTTATTGCTTTGTTATTTTTTATACAAATAGATATAAATTTAGGGTACATTCTTGTGCAACACAAGAAGCATGGGAAGGGGCATTTGAAAGGGAAATGAAAGGAGAAAGTTTGAGGAACAAAGAATGTGTTTGTGTGTATTGAAAGGGGAATGAAAGGGTATTTGAAAGGGAAATGAATTGTTTTATTATTACTGGTTGTGTTTGAAAGTATAAATTATTTGTCTTAAAAAGGCGAATATGGTGTTAATATTTGTGTGGGGAAAAAGCAATGGTAATTAACTGTTATCAATTACTACCGGTGTCCAATTTTATCAGTTCATCTCAACGGACAAAAGAGACGGATCCCACTTTCGATGCATCAGATGCGATATCAACACAAATTGGACATTTTCCCCATCGAATGGACCATTAGTCATCCACTATGCTACAATCAAAGTCTATACATCAATTTATTTTATTCTATAGATAATATGTCTAAATTTAATTTTGCACCTTACCCTAATGTACCGCTCTTAAAAGAAACTCGATATTAAGCAATTTTGCCGCTTGCATATATTGAAGATGAATAATTCCACCATTTTTAGATGTACTTATCGACAATAATATAAAAATATATTTACGTATAATATTTTGTCCTTTAAAAGTTAACCATAATGCAACGTTATACATAAAAATAAGCTTAACACAGCTATAAGAGAAATACCTCACTTATACATTTATACATTGTATATTAGTAATTACTTATCAAGGAGCTATGATATAAAATAAAAGGATAGTTGACAACACAAACACATATATATGCTCTTCTAATTTACGACATTAGTTTTTTGGTTATCAAGCCTTTAACATGAAAACTATAAGAACTTACCTTTAATAATAATTAACGGTTGTTATCACAGTAACAACTACACAAGTTTTTGGTTTTTAACTTAGAGAACAAGAGTATTAAAACAAAATATCAAATATTAAAATGAAAATCTTACCCTTAGCATCTAAAATTATAACACCTAGCTTACTCTCATCTTCAATCCCAATAGCTGCACGCTCCATCACCAAGGACTAGGAATCCTACAGTTTCTTTTAAAGCCATAGGAGCTGTAGTAAAATAGTTAAGAGATAATTAAATAAGGGGCATTTCACCAGAAGGACAAACTTTGCAGTCCAATTAGTTTCTAGGACACTCATTCAAAGAAATTACTTTCAAGGCCAAAGTCAGTAGAATAATTACTTTCAAGGACAAAGTCAGCAGTCCAATTACTTTCAAGGACATAATTTCATAGGTTTTTAGGCCCTAGAAACTAATTATTTTGCGTTTTGTCCTTGAAAGTAATTATTTCAGTTGTGTGTCCTAGAAACTAATTCCACTTGCTAAAGAGACCCTTGTTGCTAATTTCCACATTAAATAATTTGTATAAGCAAATAAAGACATGTTCATCTTTTGTTACCTTTTAACATGAAACCTATAAAATATCTTTGAAACCAGTAAACTAATATATTGCATTTTTATAGAAAATAAGATCGAGATTCACTTAGGGCCATATAACATTCATGTAAAGAATACAACAAGTGTAATATTTGATGGCAAATATCACATGTCACACCAGATAATGTAAACAAAAACAATTCATTTTTATTTTCTGCGTCCGCATCGCCTTTAGATTTGAACACGGTCATGATAAACCAATCAGAAGCCACAAATATAAATGGATAAATCTACATGTTTTCCAATGCATAATCAATTTTGAAGCATAGTTCGGTTCAAAGCATCCAAGAAAAGGTAAAAAAAAGAAAATAATCAAATTTTAATTTAAGAGCAAAATTAGATCAAATTCCATTTGCATAGATGTTGTTAACCGGGTTTTTAACCTAGCAGAATTCACCAGAAGTCAGAACATTCAAATTAAGCCAAAACGACTCGAAACTTGACCGGAAGGCCCATAGGAACCAGATAAAAGCTCCCAAGAAGTTCTAGTAAAAAATAAGTTACCTTTTCGGATCGGCACTGATCCGATCCAATTGAATTGGTACCGATCCGAATTATTGATTCAGGGTGACTCCAAATTTCATGCATCACACTCCTATGTCTCCACTAAGCTCAACCAACAAATTTGGTAGCATTCCAAGCAACCTAGTTACAGAAGTGAAGGTTCATCCGATTAAAAATACAATTCAATCTAACCCATGGGTGAATCATCATCAAAACAAGTCAATAAGCTACAAAACTACATGGAGAGCATTGTAAGCAGACAAGGAAGACAATCAAGCAGTCAAAGCATCAAAAATGCTTAACTATTGGATTGGTACCAATCCAATTGGATCAGATCGGTACCGATCCAAATACTTTGCTCCGATGACCTTCAATCTTTCTGGACTTCCTCTATGCGAGGAATGCAGGCTTCTAATAAAGCGGCTCTAGCCCCAGTGCTCTCCAACTCATATAAATACCATCCCATCTACTATAGAAAAGGGATCTCTAGACTGACTATTGCAACTCTGCCATTACTATTCTTCACTCTTCTTCTCCCACACGATATTCACAAAGGAGCAACTAAGATCCTCCGGTTGCCTCCAAGTACTCGTGATTTAGATCTAACTTAGGGGATTCAACCATATTGTAATCCAAATCAATCTTGTAACAACAGTTAGTTAATAAAAGATATAAAGTGGACATAGGCTTCGTTAACAGCCAAACCACTATAAAATTCTTATGTCTCTTTACTATTTCTGCTCGTTTTACATTTATTTTCTATATTGTTTACTTTGAGAAACAGGGTCGATGCTTTCACACTCAATCCAGGGCATTGATCCATTTTTTGGGTTAACATTTTGGTGCTTTCACCGAGAATTCAGCGAATTCAGGCATAGTTCTAGCTTTTCTCTTTGGATCCGCCAGATCCAAAAACTAGATCCATCAAATCAGCTTTAGGAAGTATGAAGCTTGTCGTTAAAGATCAATGGCGGGGAGAAAGAGAACTTCTTTTGGAAAATCCATAGGAGCTGTTATAGCTAGAGAAGAGACGAATCCTCAGCAAGTGGAAGTCAACAACGCCAATAATCTGCTAATTGGAGCGAACTCTGGAGCTAACACCGGAGATACGGTGCCGGAATCTTCTACCCAGCATGAGGTCATCACTAAAAGCGAATTGAACAAGATGGTTGACGAAATCAACAAAAAGATGGAGAACAACCGAAAAGCACTTATGGATAAATTAAATGCCTTCCTAACATTGTTAGCTGCTCCAAGAACCATGCCAGAACCTGTGGCCACCACGGAGCAGGAAAAATCTTCTGTTTCTAGCCTAAACAGAAGAAACGGAAGGAAGAAGCAAAAAGGAGTGGTGGGTGGAGCTGTAGGAATCATCATAGAAAGAAATGCAAGCACTCTGCCAACTACAAAGCAACTTGCTACAAACTTGAATCTAGAGGTGAAAACCCCATGGGAAGATATAGCAGTGGATCTCTCCGACTTTGAAGATGGTTAGCAACTTTACGATGGCAAGTTGGAAGAAAATGCTAATGCACTTAATACCGGTAAGGAGGCCTAGACTGCCCCTACCCGACCAACCGCAAGCCAACGGAACTCTAAGCGAGTGACTCTCCCAAGGACAGGATAGCCTAGGTTTCGGCCCACTTACCAAGATCGTTTATGTGACGCCCCACCTCTATACCCACGCTAACCAAGAACACTACGATGTAGTGCTGTCAATTAGCACGGAGAATAAGGCTGTTGAGGAGCGACCATCTGTATAATTGCTTTGTGCGAGTACCGATATGCCAGATAAAATATAACTTTTCATCTCAAGAGGAAATCCGACATACATATACAAACTCAAAGCTACTACACAGTGGCTATATGGATTTCGGAAACAAATATAGAAATAAACATAACACAAATCAGTCACAGACAATTCATATCACAAAGGCGGAAATAGATATGAATATAACACATGAAAGTGTACATCAGAGTAGTGGTCAAATAAGATCCACCATAACACAAAAGAATAGATACAAGTGCAAAACAATAGAATATGCATACATCAAGGAGTCTAATCTCAAATGTATACAACAAAAACTACTAAACTAGAGTAGTTAGCCAAAAGTCAGATGATGGTTCCAAATAGGAAGTCATGAGGAAGCACCTGTAAAATCTCAGTCTGACCCGAGTATTATTTAAGAAGAAAATAATCAACGGATCAGTCTAACTATAATTATCAGATAAAATGAGATAGAATATGAGATATGATAATAAAACATATGATAACAAAACGATGTCATACTATGATAAGTATACATTAGAAAATCAACTAAAGGCATACAAAATCTCAAGAATCTCATAGCATCAAAAAGAATATCATATTCTTTATTTAATTCACCAAGCCACAATAAATGACATACATATCAATGCCAACTGAAAAAGGTGGTGAAACATAAGTTCCAGAAATCATCAATTAGAAATCCAGAAATCACAAGAAAAGGATGGCCAATCCCAAACAGGAGCATGAAAGCCGAAACATTGACGCAGTGCAAACGGTACATCCAATGAACCGGAAAGCCGAGACATCGATGTAGTACAAACGGTACATCAGATGAATCGAACATTGACGTAGTGCAAACGGTACGTCCAATGAATTGAACATTGACGTAGTGCAAACGGTACGTCCAATGAACTGGAAAGCCGAGACATCGATGTAGTACAAACGGTACATCAGATGAATTGAATATTGACGCAGTGCAAATGGTACGTCCAATGAATTGAACATTGACGTAGTGCAAACGGTACGTCCAATGAATTGGAAAGACAATACAATTCAGAACATTGACGTAGTGCAAACGGTACGTCCAATGAATCGGAAGGCCGAGACATCGATGTAGTGCAAACGGTACATCAGATGAATCGAAGCACATTAAAAGTACATGGGTTGCTAGCCCACAAAGAAATGAGACGGAGCTCAATAAAATGAAGCACAGTCCTTCACATGGACAAAGAGACATCGCACATTGCTAGTCTAAACCAAAAAATGATCATCATCGATCATCAAGAAGTGTCGATTACACTAAGCTAGTAAATATAAGAGTTTAGCTTCATGTCCCATAACCACTTGCTTAACTCAAATATTTACGAACAGATTGTAGATCTCCACTAGGAAATTGTCACAAGAGGTTCAATCGAACAAGTCCATGAATTAACCGACGAAGTAAACGCAAGCGTTTCATACCACTTGTTTTGCTAGGCCGTTTAATTATATTCTCTCATACGAATGAGGTAAAGGTTTGTATATACTAATAGATTGAAAAACAGTTTTATAAACGAGTTTGATATTGAAAATAGAGTTGAAATCGTTTTGATGAAGAAGTTTTGATATTTAATACTAGTATAGAAAACCTTTATATTTTGAAGTGACAAATCATAGAAGTGATTGTAGAAACAATCAATCATAAAAATTCACATTCGAAGACGTGAATAAAATCCAAAGAAATCGATATCAAATCCATCAAAGTGGATATTTCCAAAATTCCCAAAGAAAGATGTCATCAAAGATGATAATAAAAGATAACAACAATAGGGAAACCACACGAATCGATTAAAGTTGGAAATCACACAAAATAGGCGAAATTGGCAAACAGCATCAGGTCGGTCGGCCGGCTTCAGGGCTCGGTCGACCGGACCTTGTTCTGAAAAATAGTTCGGGAAGCAGGTCGGTCGACTGAGCTCTGCAGCCGGTCGACCAAACCCAAATAGAGAAGTGCTTAGCACTTTTGGAAGCAGGTCGGTCGACTGACTACAGAGCTCGGTCGACCGGACCTGTTTCCAGCACTGCCCAACTTATCAAGTTCATTGGCCGAATCTCGACCAAATTGCATTTTCGCGAGCAACGACACTAAGGATTTAAGCCTAATGACAACCCGGCCTTATAAGCTCTTCAATGCATCACAAAAATCATGATCAAAGATCAAAGTTTGGATTTTTAAAGAATTGAACTCAAAACACTAAAAATTGGAATATTCACCAAATCAATCCAAACCAAAAGCAATTGCACAAGAATAAGTGTTAGGAATTCATACCTAACAATCGAAGATAAATATAGATTAAGACGTGAGATAAAAATCTCACCTTTGAACCCAAATCAATGAAGAAGAAGCTCGAAAGCAAGGGAAGATCAACCACACTTCAATCTCAACACAAGAAGCATGAATCTAAGCTAAAAGAGAAACATTTCCCAAATTAGGTTTAGGAATTTTCTGAAATCAAAGGGAGAATGTGTTGGAGACGAAGGAGATGAAGCTTACCAATGGGTTCTCTTTGAATTTGGAGCAAGATCTTGATTTTGCAAGAGGAACTAGGGCATGGAGTTTTAATTTCCCATCTCTCCCATCATTTTTGCTTTGAAACTGAAAAGAGGAGGAAGTGAGAGTGAATGAAGAGGGGGGTTTTCAGTTTGGGATATTAAGTTAGAACATTGGGCTGAAACCAAACCCAAGCCCAAAGTGAAAAGTAGCAAAATTCCACTAACTCCAAACATATCGAAGTTTATACTCAAAAAGGTCGCAAACGTCATTTTGAACTCAATGGGGGTGGTCTCGAGTCCCAATTCGACTATTTGCAAAAAGTAGCTTTTCGGACTAAAATCCGACTAACGATGAAATAATTAAATATAAAATCGATAAATATGCGGGTTGTTACAGACTCCTCTCCTTAAAGAAATTACGTCCTCGCAATACTTAAGAAGAAAATAAAGAGTAACAACCATAGAAGCATATCAACACAAAAGAAAATTTGAAATAAGAAGTTCACCAAAAAGAGCACGAAAGAGTAAACCCAGACGAGTTTGCTCGATGAATTCTCTAGATTTTCCAAGGGCAATCCTTGGGATTTGAGAACCATTGAACTTTCATAAGAAAAACATCTTTATTTCGAAGGCGCTCAACCTTCGAAGCAATGATGCGAATAGAATGTTGCTCAAAAATCAAATCTGATGAAACTTCAATCCCTACAATAACACCAAGCTCAAGAATAAAAATCGAAAACCCTAAGGCATTTCCGTAGAAGAAAGACGTAAGAAAACGTCATGGATAGCAGAAAATTGAGCCGGTGCAACGGCGTAGTACAATAATGGTACGCCAGAGAAACGAGAAACTCGAATAATTTGGAACAACGACATAGTACAATAACGGTACGCCAGATGAACCAAAGCTCAAATAATTCAGAACATCGACGTAGTGCAAACGGCACGTCAAATGAACCGAACATCATAAAAGAACATCGGACGTTAATCCATAAAGGAAATGAGTTAAAGCTCACTAAAACGAAGTACATCGAAACGTTCGATGAACTTGGTAAAAGGGTTATTCCTTTCGGACATCATCAAAGAAACAACCACTTGATGCTTGCAACAAGGATATAGACAACACGATTTCCCCTTTCGGGAGTATACAAAGAATATCAAGATCATAAGATGCAAGGAACTCGATCCAATATTAAGTTCCTTATGAGAAAATAAATATTCCAAAGATTTATGATCAGGGTAGAGAACAAATTTCTCACCCAACAATAATGATGCCAAATTTTTAAAAGCGAAAACAATAACCGCGAGCACTAGATCATGAGTGGCATACCTAGTCTCGATCGGATTTAATGATTTAGAAGCACAAGTGATAACACGTTCTCTTTTGCAAGAGAACGACATTCAAACCAATACGATTAGCATTGGTACAAAAGATAAAGTCTTGGTTCCCATCGGGAATCACAAGAATAGAAGTATCGGAAAAGAATTCTTTCAAATAATCTTCTTTCCCGAAAAGCTAAAACTTTCAAAATCACAATTATCTTTATGTAAAAAAATTTCTAGAAAAATTTGCATTTTACAAGTCAATATATCGTGTCTGATTGTCTCATCAAAGCGTTTAGGAAATTCCTATCGATAACGTTGATCAAGCGCATCGACCAGAATTCTTAAAGCACTCAATGGGCAATACAATCACAAAATCATCTTTTATATGATAAACATGTTCTTAAAAACTTTTAAGAATATTCTTTGTTTGCTTAAAGAACAAAAATCCAATTGTACTTATAAATAAATCTTATAAAAAAGATTTGCAAAATTTTAAATTGCTATTTTCACCCAAAATCAATGAATACAAGAATGGTCTCATCGAAATATTCATAGAATACTCGATTTACAAAAATGGATGAAATAAACTGGATAAACTGAATGACATAACAAGTCATTCATAAGAATCATAACGAGTGCGGAATGCGGTAAATGGAATGCTAACTCCCGCAACTCGTAGCAAATGAAAATCGGTGGCAAGGTCGAGCTAAAAAGACCTTATCACTACTCAAAAGATTGCTTAGGTGATAATCCTAAGACAAACTCAAAAATACCGGAAAATTCTCAAACTACATGAATGAGAGAAATGACACTTTCCTCATTATGTGAGCTTAAAGAATAAAATGATGCCATCAAATTGGGATCAAAATCACAAAGGAAAAATAGAAATCTGCTTAATAGACTGAAAATGTCGAAGATGAATAGTCCACTCGAGACATAGGATATGGCTATATAAAAATTAAGTCAATCCTTACAAAAATCAATTCCGAAGCCTAAGTAAAAATCGACTCGGAAAGAAAAATCACATTAAATAATTTCGACCTCAATAAAAAGCAAATCGAGTGTTGCGGATCCACCAACCGGATTCGCAATCCTCAAAGAAGTCAACAAGCCCAAAAATGTTTAAAGAAAAGGAATCACAAGTTCTTTTGATATAAAAATGATGAGATGAAACCCATATAAAAATGAACTCGAATAAGACAATCACAAAATAAGTGTCATCAAGGATAGAATGGATACCTTGACCAAGAGAAGTGTCACTAGGGGCTTGAACAACATTTAGCTTTCCCTCTCTCTTGTTCGGAAGTTTGGGGCATGAAGATAAAAGATGTCCCGAACCTTTGCAATAACGACAGAAAAATGGTTTCGGGCACTCATTTGCATAGTGGTCCGTAAGGCCACAATTGTAGCATCGTCCACGACTAGAGGTAGGAGTCTTTGCTACCGAAGATTCTTGCTTCCCTGTCTTGTCGGGAATTGGATTGGGGCCTTTGAACCTAATAGGCCTTTTCATGTTGTTGTTGAAGTTTTGTTTAGCACCCACAACTTCAACATCACACTCTCTATCGGCCTCTTCAAGACGAAGAGCGATATCAATAAGCTGATCAAATGAAACCTCGAGTTTCAGGAGTAATGGCTTCTTGAGATTCTTATTCAAGCCATAGACAAATCTCTGGTTCTTCTTCAACGGGGTGTTAATGTATTCAACCCCGTATTTGGAAAGAGATTCGAAAGATGCGACGTAGTCCGTCACAAAAGATTCACCTTGAACAAGGTCGATAAAATGCCGGGCCAAAGTTACCTTTTCAGCCTCCAGCACAAATTTCAATTCGAATCTTTCCCAGAATTGCTCCCAAGTAAGATCTGCTTCTACGATTTCAGAAATTAAAAGCTCATACCAATCCAATGCTCTTTCTTGGAGCATGCTAGAAGCCACTTGGACTCGGTAGCGATCAACAAGATTCATGCGAGAAAAGATGCGGTCGCATGATCTAAGCCAAGCTTGAATTTCAATGACACTCTCGGATCCCCGGAATGGCCTTCCACCCAAATCGATATAATCTCTACACAAGCGTGCAAAACCGGATCGAGGATGAGTAGGCTCTGGAATGGGTCCGATAGCTTGAGCAATTTTAACAAGATCTAGAAGCTGCTGGGCAGACATAAAAACTCCATCCTGGGGAGTAGCACTAGATTGACCGACGCTGGGACGGCCAGGTCTAACCATTTATTTTCTTTAAGAAAGAAAGAAAAGAGAAAAAAGTTAATCTCAGAATGAATATCAAACAAACTTGATTGATAAAACAAAGAATCATAAAAGAAAATAGGATAGAACGGTTCGAAGACTCGAATCAAATCCTATGGCACGATTCCTAAGAAAGACTTAGGACAATGATTCTTGCTAGATTATTCTACATTGTTCCGAAGTTTGGCTCTGATACCAAGCTATGACGCCCCACCTCTATACCCACGCTAACCAAGAACACTATGATGTAGTGCTGTCAATTAGCACGGAGAATAAGGCTGTTGAGGAGCGACCATCTGTATAATTGCTTTGTGCGAGTACCGATATGCCAGATAAAATATAACTTTTCATCTCAAGAGGAAATCCGACATACAGATACAAACTCAAAGCTACTACATAGTGGCTATATGGACTTCGGAAACAAATATAGAAATAAACATAACACAAATCAGTCACAGACAATTCATATCACAAAGGCGGAAATAGATATGAATATAACACATGAAAGTGTACATCAGAGTAGTGGTCAAATAAGATCCACCATAACACAAAAGAATAGATACAAGTGCAAGACAATAGAATATGCATACATCAAGAGTCTAATCTCAAATGTATACAACAAAAACTACTAAACTAGAGTAGTTAGCCATAAGTCAGATGATGGTTCTAGATAGGAAGTCATGAGGAAGCACCTGTAAAATCTCAGTCTGACCCGAGTATTATTTAAGAAGAAAATAATAAACGGATCAGTCTAACTATAATTATCAGATAAAATGAGATAGAATATGAGATATGATAATAAAACATATAATAACAAAACGATGTCATACTATGATAAGTATACATTAGAAAATCAACTAAAGGCATACAAAATCTCAAGAATCTCATAGCATCAAAAAGAATATCATATTCTTTATTTAATTCACCAAGCCACAATAAATGACATACATATCAATGCCAACTGAAAAAGGTGGTGAAACATAAATTCCAGAAATCATCAATTAGAAATCCAGAAATCACAAGAAAAGGATGGCCAATCCCAAACAGGAGCATGAAAGCCGGAACATTGACGCAGTGCAAACGGTACATCCAATGAACCGGAAAGCCGAGACATCGATGTAGTACAAACGGTACATCAGATGAATCGAACATTGACGTAGTGCAAACGGTACGTCCAATGAATTGAACATTGACGTAGTGCAAACGGTACGTCCAATGAACTGGAAAGCCGAGACATCGATGTAGTACAAACGGTACATCAGATGAATCGAATATTGACGCAGTGCAAACGGTACGTCCAATGAATTGAACATTGACGTAGTGCAAACGGTACGTCCAATGAATTGGAAAGACAATACAATTCAGAACATTGACGCAGTGCAAACGGTACGTCCAATGAATCAGAAGGCCGAGACATCGATGTAGTGCAAACGGTACATCAGATGAATCGAAGCACATTAAAAGTACATGGGTTGCTAGCCCACAAAGAAATGAGACGGAGCTCAATAAAATGAAGCACAGTCCTTCACATGGACAAAGAGACATCGCACATTGCTAGTCTAAACCAAAAAATGATCATCATCGATCATCAAGAAGTGTCGATTACACTAAGCTAGTAAATATAAGAGTTTAGCTTCATGTCCCATAACCACTTGCTTAACTCAAATATTTACGAACAGATTGTAGATCTCCACTAGGAAATTGTCACAAGAGGTTCAATCGAACAAGTCCATGAATTAATCGACGAAGTAAACGCAAGCGTTTCATACCACTTTTTTTGTTAGGCCGTTTAATTATATTCTCTCATACGAATGAGGTAAAGGTTTGTATATACTAATAGATTGAAAAACAGTTTTATAAACGAGTTTGATATTGAAAATAGAGTTGAAATCGTTTTGATGAAGAAGTTTTGATATTTAATACTAGTATAGAAAACCTTTATATTTTGAAGTGACAAATCATAGAAGTGATTGTAGAAACAATCAATCATAAAAATTCACATTCGAAGACGTGAATAAAATCCAAAGAAATCGATATCAAATCCATCAAAGTGGATATTTCCAAAATTCCCAAAGAAAGATGTCATCAAAGATGATAATAAAAGATAACAACAATAGGGAAACCACACGAATCGATTAAAGTTGGAAATCACACAAAATAGGCGAAATTGGCAAACAGCATCAGGTCGGTCGGCCGGCTTCAGGGCTCGGTCGACCGGACCCTGTTCTGAAAAATAGTTCGGGAAGCAGGTCGGTCGACTGAGCTCTGCAGCCGGTCGACCAAACCCAAATAGAGAAGTGCTTAGCACTTTTGGAAGCAGGTCGGTCGACTGACTACAGAGCTCGGTCGACCGGACCTGTTTCCAGCACTGCCCAACTTATCAAGTTCATTGGCCGAATCTCGACCAAATTGCATTTTCGCGAGCAACGACACTAAGGATTTAAGCCTAACGACAACCCGGCCTTATAAGCTCTTCAATGCATCACAAAAATCATGATCAAAGATCAAAGTTTGGATTTTTAAAGAATTGAACTCAAAACACTAAAAATTGGAATATTCACCAAATCAATCCAAACCAAAAGCAATTGCACAAGAATAAGTGTTAGGAATTCATACCTAACAATCGAAGATAAATATAGATTAAGACGTGAGATAAAAATCTCACCTTTGAACCCAAATCAATGAAGAAGAAGCTCGAAAGCAAGGGAAGATCAACCACACTTCAATCTCAACACAAGAAGCATGAATCTAAGCTAAAAGAGAAACATTTCCCAAATTAGGTTTAGGAATTTTCTGAAATCAAAGGGAGAATGTGTTGGAGACGAAGGAGATGAAGCTTACCAATGGGTTCTCTTTGAATTTGGAGCAAGAACTTGATTTTGCAAGAGGAACTAGGGCATGGAGTTTTAATTTCCCATCTCTCCCATCATTTTTGCTTTGAAACTGAAAAGAGGAGGAAGTGAGAGTGAATGAACAGGGGGGTTTTCAGTTTGGGATATTAAGTTAGAACATTGGGCTGAAACCAAACCCAAGCCCAAAGTGAAAAGTAGCAAAATTCCACTAACTCCAAACATATCGAAGTTTATACTCAAAAAGGTCGCAAACGTCATTTTGAACTCAACGGGGGTGGTCTCGAGTCCCAATTCGACTGTTTACAAAAAGTAGCTTTTCGGACTAAAATCCGACTAACGATGAAATATTTAAATATAAAATCGATAAATATGCGGGTTGTTACAGTTTACAAAATCAAACACTTGGTATAATCAATAACAGCCAACCCACGGACTATCAGACATCAGAGCCATATATCGTAGATATGGTCAAGCGCTTGTTAGATGAAAGTAAGGATACAAGAGATTATTAATGGGGATCTGCTCCAAGCCGGACTCCCTTCACTGATGACATTTTGAATGAACAATACCATGAAAAGTTTACTATGCCGACCATTTCATCTTACGATGGAACTAGAGATCCAGAACCCCACTTGTACAAGTTTAGTTGGAACATGGACGAAGAAAATGCTTCAAATGTTGTTCAATGTAGATGTTTTTATATCTTCTTAGCGGGAATTGCTTCTATGTGGTTCACCAGGCTCCTACTAAAATCCATCTTCACTTTTAATGGATTAGCTGCAAAATTCCTTGATTAGTTTAGGCTTCACACGGCACAGCAAGAAGACATCATGTCCTTATCTGGCTTATTCCAAGGATGAAATGAATCTTTGAAATCCTTCATAAGTCAGTTCAACATCGCGGTGGCTGAAGTAAGGTAACCCAAACTAAGATATGGTCTTGATGGCCCTAGTCTGCACTATCCAGCCCAACATCGAATTTGAAAAATGGATCAGAATGAGCAATCTACCACTAGGAAGGAATTTAACCAGAAAGAAAGCCAGCACTTGAGGTTGGAAGAGGTAGAGGAGCTAGAAGGACAACCTGCTAACCCACAACCAACCAATGCTGGCTAGAACAGTGCGGCAGCTAACCAAGCCGCAAATACCTCTGGAACCGCTGTAGGAAACGCATGGAAGGATGGGAACCAGAAAAGGAAGAACCAGAATTCCAACAAGCAAAATGGAGGTGATAAGCGACTTAAAGGCTTCAAGCCCGAAGATTACACCCTGCTCGATGATACTCCAGAAAACATCTACCTTGCGACACAAGGAACAGAGGAGTACAAGAAGCCACCTAAAAATGAAGAAACCGAACAACAAAAGCATTTTGGAAAATACTGTCGCTTCCATGAAACACATGGTCACAACACAAACGAGTGCTGACGCCAGAAGAACCTGATTGAAGAGCTGATCCGGGAGAACAAACTTTAGCAGTACGTGAGAAAGCAGCAAAATCCTGACCAGCCTGCTGCACCCCAAGCTCCTAATGCCCGGGGAAACCAAGCTGGAACCAGTGATGCAACAACCCAGAATTTTGGTTATTTAATTTTAAATGTTTAATCAATTTTAAATATTTAAATAATCGAATTTTGGAATTTAATAATTTATAGTTCAAATATAGGGCATAATTAAAAATTTGAATTGTGGATTAATGTTAATTAAATGGATTCAATAATTTTATTTAACTCCATTTAACCAATAAATAATATTGGCAAGTCCAATTTGTAAATTTATATACAAATGTAAACATATCGAATAAATATCGATAATTAAATATTTAAATCCGTGAAATTAGTCTTTCGGGGCACAGTCTCAGATTTCGATGAAACTAGTTTCATTGGATCTATAATAGTCAACTATATTACACCGTCGAATTTTGTAGCGATTAGACGTATCATTTGGTCGTGCGAGATCGAAACACATTGAAATTAATATCGAAAATTTAATATAACAACTAGGTCCAAAAAACTGTCTTCTGCATACGATCGAATTAGGTCTGGAAACAAGTTCCATTATATTCGAAATAGGGATAAAACATTGGGAACGCTAGGTGGCACGTCTTGTTTGGGGTTTGAGATTTTTGGGTATGTTTTGTTGAATATTTTAAAATTAAAATAATATTTATATGGACATACCCACCATATCAACCCATCATCTCATAGCCCACACACCCATCATTTCACAGCCCACAAACATTGGCGGCTCGAGAAAATTTTTGTCATGAAAAAGGTGAACGTAATTATTTTGTTGGTTAGAAAATTTTATTATAAAAGCAAACTTCATCACTGTCTGCTCTTCCTCATTCACTTTTCTTTCATTCATAGTAAAAATCAAAATGGCCGCCTATTCAAAATTCAACATAAAATAATCTAGGCTACTAAAAATCATGATTTTGGATTCGTTGAGTTTGTAGGCTCGAGAGCTACCATTCCATGTGCTCGATGTTGCATGCAATCGCCATGGCTCTGATCGACGCTTTGAGCAGCGGAACTAGGGTTTTGGAATTCGGCGATTATAGAAGGAGATAGGGTACGGCGTTGACTTCTTCGGGTTTGTCGATCGAAGGTGCATCATCAGTGCAAATTTTGAGGGGGATGGCGCCTGTTTGGGGGATCGCGTGCGCGTCGACCTGCGATGTATTTTGTCAAGTCACAATTTTATATGGGGGGCCGGGCTTCAATTCGTGGGGTGGTTCGGGTGGAGCTCGCGTAGAGAGGAGCGTTGGTCTTAACGGTTCGTAGTTTTGTCGAGAAACAAGGAAGAATGGAGGAGAGAGAGGATGGGAGAAAGGGTTTTGCATTGGTAAACATATGCAAACATGATACAGGAGGAAGAAGAAGTTGTTAGAGGAGAGGGGTATGATAGCAATTTTTATCAAGTTATTTAATTTTAATTTTAAATTGTCGATAACTTATAAGTTGTGTATCTCATTCATACAAGGTCGGTTTTGGACGCTGTTTGTTGCATTGGGTTTGTGTCGTCGAGATATTTACAATGGAGTTGGTTTGGTTGGATTTGGAGCAAGTGAAATTTTAGGCTAAAATCGAACGTCCATTCAGTTTTAGTCCGAAATCGGGACGATTCGATGAAAACGAAAATCAATATGAGTTTAACTCACATTTAATTTTATTATATCATATTAATGATGTTAAAATTGTTTATGATTGTTTGAATGTTAGTTAAAATTGTTTGATTACTTGTTTGGTTGAATTTTCATTTGGAAAATGGATGACATATTAATTTGGTGGTTATAAACCCATATGATTATCTATATATTATCGATAACCATTGTTTTGCAAAGAAAATCTATAGAGAGACCCAAAGGTGGTTCCTTGACCATAAATTATATATTTACATCATTATGTTGTAATATTGATGGTTTATTGAAATTAATTACTGATATTCCCTTTTATAGTTTAAATATCGTTGTATCGATTTTTGCTATATTGTCATTTATTAAATTTCAACCCAAGAACCCTATCATATGAACTTGAGCTTGTATTTTTGCTAAAAAGAATACTGAAAATTTATTAATCATTTTGGTTAATGATAGTTTAAATTAATTAATCTTTAAAATTAATTAATTTGAGATTAATTAACCAATTTAATAAATGATGATTAAAAATTGGTTTATCATTAGATTTTATTCATCATTTTCACTAATGATGTTTCATACTTAATTAATCGTTTTAACTAATGATTATTTGAGTTTAATTAATTCTTTCAATTAAGGATAATGGAGCTTAATTAATTTGTAGAACTCAATTAATCATTTTAATTATTGATGTTGGGATTAAACTGATTATTTCAATTAAGGATAATTGAAATTAATAATTATTTAATGATATTTAAAAGTAATTAATCATTTTAAATAATGATAATTGAACTTTATTAAACATTGTTTTAAATTTAATTAATTGTTTTAAATGATGATTTTTGGAATTTAGTTAAATCATTTTAATTAATGAAGTTTTATAATTAAATAAATCATTTTAACAAATGATGTTTTAATTAATCGGTTTGACTAATGAAGTTTGGATTTAATTAATCCGATTAATTTATGATTATTTTGAACTTAATTAATTGTTTTAATCAATGGAATTTAGAATTACTTATCATTTTAATTAATGATGTCTGAGATTAATTATTCATTTAATTAATGGCCATTTGAATTTAATAAATCTTTTTAATTAATTGATTTAATAAAGGCGATTAAAGTAAGCTAACTAATATAATAAAAATTGCTTTAATAAACTAATTTAACATTAATAGACTGATTTAATGAAGATTTTAAAAGTTAATTTACCAACGTTATAAAAGTGTTTGGAAATAATTATCTATTTTATTATAGATAATGATTATTTATTTAAAGGGATTTTAAATTAATTAATTATCTTTCGTGATAATTAATCTTGTTTTTAAAGTATAAAAAGGAATTGAAACTCGATTATTGGGATGATAAGTAGGATAATCTTCTGGGTGTTCGGTCTAATGTTGGTTTAGGCCCTCGGGGTCGCGCACTTGGAAAAATTATTCTCTTTACGTTTTAACAATCAGGAACTAATTCTAAAAGTGTTTTACCAATACGGAAATCAAGCAAAAAGTTAGGTTAATTTTTAAAAGTAAAAGTTTGATTCATTTATGGAAATAAATTATTTCCATAAAACGAATCACTTATATGGAAACGATTTACTTGTATAATTACCACTAAACATAGAAGAAGTAAACTAGTCGCTATTTCAAAAGTTAAGAATGATCGTTGGACATGACTTTGAGGTAACTCTATCTTGACTTGTCCGGTATTACTATTAAGTAAGAAAAAGTACAAGTTTGAATTCATTGAGTGGTGATAGGTATACAAGACTTAATTTCCATATACGATAGTTTTATATCCTCGATAGTTGGTATCTCAACTCTCAGCTACTTCAACCACTTTATTTCGCCACTCTAAGATGTTGTATTGCTCATTTGAGCTTTGTTATCATTTGTCGGAAATGACTAAACCCAAAGAGTGAGTGGGGGCCAAGCTATGTGTGGCTGCTTCCATTAGGGTATTTTCACATCCACTCTGGATTGGATTCGGTGTTACGCATTAAGATGTGAAGTACTCGGATACTCGGTAATAGTCGACAAGGTCTGGCTTGGAGGTTTCCAAGAGCCATCGCAGTTCTCAAGTATTTTTCGAGAGGTATACTTTCAGTGAGGGAGGAGCACCCTCTAGTCATTTGTCTAAAAATTTCCTTTCCTTATTTGATTCGAAAACCCTGAATCCGTTTTAGCTTTAAATTGCCATGAGTAGAGCCAACTCCTCATCACGGCATATAAGTGTTTATTTAGCCCATTCTGTCGAGTTTGGACTGTTACTTTATTTAGCCTATTCTATCGAGTTTGGACTGTTACCTTATTTAGTCCATTCTATCAAGTTGGACTGTTTTTCTTGTTATATCCATTCTGTCCAGTTTGGATTTTACTCGGTTTGTTTACCTTATTTCAAGTCTGGTTTAATATTATTTATGCTCAATCATATTTGGATTTGTTTCCTGATACTTATTTCTGCTCTTGCCTATATGGATGTTATTCTTGTGAGGTAAAAACTCGTTCTGCGTTAGCAGCGTGGTCTCATAGAATTTTTATATACGTTTCCCTTTATTCGAGTTGTCTCACGCTGGTATTTCCAGACTGATCCGGGTGTTATTTATTTATAATGATCGGGACAGACCGAGTATTTTCCCAGGTTGCCTTTGGTGTTATGGAAATCATGGAGGGGAGTTGAAGATTCACATATTGTAGTATTTAGTTTCCCGCTGTATTATATAGTATACCTATCGGCATTTGTAAGGTCAAGATTTTATAACTGTCCAGCTGATAAGGTTTTTTTAACTCTGATATACTTTGTATTTTTGAAGAGACAGTTTCTACTGTCTTTGTTATATTATATGTTGTCGATTCCGTTGTGAGATTATGTTTCTCTCTGTTCTTTGTTCTTTTCTTTTTATTTACCCTAACAATCTACCCTTTTGTCGAATGGATGCGCGACATTGGAACACAGTGGTAGTGTTCGATGTCGACTTTCGATGGTCAAAATGGCGGGTCGTTACATTTGGTATCAGAGCTGAAGGTTAAGCGAGAACCTTGGCTTTGGTAGGGTGTAGCTCATTAGAGATAGGGTAAGCGACACCCTAGAATGAGTTTGAGAGTATCATATATACGAGAGCGTATTTATTAATGTTCTAAAAACGTATTATGTTAATTGGTCTATTGAGTTTTTATGAATTTTGGTCGAGATGTGGGATGCCACGACATCGATAAGGGTTTCTAAACACTTGACCAAGGCCAACATACATGGTATTGAAATTTTTGAAAATTTAGCAAATTAAATATTTTGCCTAGGATTATATTATATATATATATATAAAGGAATAATTTTCAAAACTCAATATAGTTATATAGTGTGTTGGTTTAAATGTGATAATATTTATTTATTATCACTATTGTTTGTTCGGTTATGCTTAACGTAAATGAAAAGCATAGACTGTTGTGTGTTGATTGCTAAATTGTGCTCGATTTATTTAGGAGCGTTTATCGCCTGATTTAAAATGAACCCTTTGTGAATTAATTTTCACAATTTGACTATAAGATGTTCGAAGAATTTATAAAATTAAGAATTCACTGTTTAATAATGGTGAGTTAAGAATTAAACTTTATAAAAAGTTGTAATATAATCTAAATAGCGGAATAAGATATTTAGAGAATAAATATTGGAGCAAATTCTATTATAATAAAGAAGGATTATTATAGTCTGAAATAATTTTTATATAGAGGAAATTTATATAGATTTAGTTTGTAAAATATGTTTAAAAAGGATTTATAATTTAAATCCCTTTATTTTTGAAAATAATTTCAGAAAGGTTTTTGAAAAAAAATGAAATAGCAGTACTTTTGAAAGTAATTGAAAATGAAATTATTTTGGGAAGTAAAATTTTAAAGGAATGCATTTTCTTTGGGATAATTAGGAGGAAATTGTTTCGATTGGTTTTGTGGTAATATGAATAATCTTCTAAGTGACGATCAGATGTTTGCTTAGGCGAACTTGTGGAATACTTAGTAAATTATTCTCGTTATCATTATGCGATCGAAATGAGTTCAAATCTGAATAAACCTAAAGTGAGTTTTAATAAATAAATTGTTTGAAGTTATTGTATATAAAAATATATGCAATATGCTTTCAAAATGGGGTTTTGATATTAAAACCGGGTATCTAACTTTTAAGTTCGCTAAAAGGAAATCGGTCTAACAACAAAAAGTATTTGTAAAGAAGTTATTTTGATAAATGGGATTTTTCCCTTAGATAAGATAAGGGATAAATTAGAAATGAGTAAATTGGGTTAAAATTAATAAAGAAGGTTTTGATAAACCTTGTTTTTATTAAAATCAAATTATTGTTTAAAACATCTATGTAGCATGAACTACTTGTTGATTGGGTCAACCTATAAATATTATTCATTTTTAACACTCTAAATAAAAGGGGTCAATAGGTTGAATCCGTTTTAAGAAATCATAAATTGATTTGATCCTCATCTGGATCTTTGAATAAGTTAAAAATAAATTTTGTATGTACTCTTAGGATATAAAAGAATATTATATAAGTAAATAAAGGGAATAAGTTATGATTGGATATTTTATAAAGAAATAACCTTATAAGGTATTGTAAAACTGAGGTGAGAAATTATGAAATAATTCATAAATAATTTTTAGTATTGAATAAAATACTAAGTGAAATATAAATTTTTATTATAAGTAAGCAACTAATAAAATACAGAGTATAACTTTCCATTTTGTCCGAGTAGGTTTGGATAATCTTCTAAGCAATAACCAAAGGCTAATGAGCAAAACGGTACACTTAGATAATTATCTATATTTTTGGACAATTAAGAAAGTTTTGAACCTAAGTTAAAATTTGTTCGTTAGTCATTTGACATTTTAAAACAATTTTAAGTGACAAGTTTTCCCTTGTGGAATTTGATTGACTGTTAGTGTTAGTTTATTCCTTCATGCAATTTGATTGGTTGGATTTGATTGAATTGAATTGATTGGCTATGTGATTTCATATACCATTGTCTATAAAGTTTAAATTATAGACAAAGGATTTTTAAGTGTTGATATTAAGACCTAAATCCCGATGATTTTGAAAAAGGAGATTTTTAAAGATTTCTGGAAAGGAATGATATTTATTCACTCTAGTTGATGTTTTTGGAGGAACTAGAATACCACTAGATGCTCCATGTTGTTCTGATTCTATAGTTTCACCATAATTTATTTGGACGAATCCCCTCCTAAGTTAAAAGAAGTAAACTTGTCGCTATTTCAAAATTTAAGAGTGATCGTTGGACATGACTTTGAGGTAACACTATCTTGACTTGTCCGGTATTACTGTTAACCAAGAAAAATTACAAATTTGAATTCAATGAGTGGTGATAGGTATACAAGACTTAATTTCCACATACGATCGTTTTATATCCTTGATAGTTGGTATCTCAGCTATCGACTACTTCAGCCAGTTATTTCGTCACTCTAAGACGATATGTTGCTCATTTGAGCTTTGTTATCCTTTGTCGGAAATGACTAAACCCAAAGAGCAAGTGGAGGCGAAGCTATGTGGGGTTGCTCCCATTAGGGTATTTTCACATCCACTCTAGATTAGATTCGGTGTTGTGCATTGAGATGTGAAGTACTTGGATACTCGGTAACAGTTGGCGGGGTCCGGCTTGGAGGTTTCCAAGAGCCATCGGAGTTCTTAATTATATTTCTAGAGGTATAGTTTCGGTGAGGGGGGGAGCACCCTCCTAGTCATTTGTTGGAAAATTTCCTTTCCTTATTTGATTCGAAAACCCTGAATCTATTTTAGCTTTAAATTACCATGAGTAGAGATAACTCGTCATCATGACATTTAAGTGTTATTTAGCCCATTCTATCGAGTTTGGACTGTTACCTTATTTAGTCCATTCTATCAAGTTGGACTGTTTTTCTTGTTTTATCCATTCTGTCCAGTTTTTACTTGGTTTGTTTCCCTTCTTTAAGGCTACTTTAATATTATTTATGCTCAATCATATTTGGATTTGTTTCCTAATATTTATTTATGCTCTTGCCTGTATGGATGTTATTATTTTGAGGTAAAAACTCGTTCCGCTTTAGCGGCGTAGTCTCATAGAATTTTTATATACGTTTCCCTTATTTGAGTTATCTCGCGTTGGTATTTCCAGACTGATCTGGGTGTTATTTATTTATAATGCTCGGGTCAGACCGAGTATTTTCCCAGGTTGCCTTTGGTGTTATGGAAATCATGGAGGGGAGCTGGAAATTCACCTATCGTAGTATTTTATTTTCCGCTGTATTATATAGTATACCTGTCGGCATTTGTAAGGTCTGGATTTTATAACTGTCCAGCCGACAAGGTTTGTTTTAACTCTGATATACTTTGTATTTTTGAAGAGACAGTTTCTACTATCTTTGTTATATTATATGTTGTCGATTCCGTTGTGAGATTCTATTTCTCTCTGTTCTCTGTTCTTTTCTTTTTATTTACCCTAACAATGTGACCTTTTGTCGAATGAATGCGCGACATTAGAACACAGTGGTAGTGTTTGGTGTCGACTTTCGATGGTCAAAATGGCGGGTCGTTACAAGTGAAGAGGGATCCAAATGGACCGACCAAAGACTCATCATCATAACAATATCTAGAGGATCTCATCCTGCGCAAAAGGGTTGGTGAGAAATGGGGCAATATGCAAGCTCGTTTAAACAAGCCTCGAAAGATTCGTGCTTTGCAATTAAAGACGGAACTCCTGCCAAGCAGTAGAGAACCCTGAATGATGATATAGTATTTCAGAACCTAGATATTGAAGGAATAGAAGCTCCGACCATCGACCCCATGGTCGTGTCGGTAGGAATTGGACCAGCCATGGTCCGATGAGTATTGGTGGACAATGGTAGCTTTATCAGTATCCTGTTCAGACATACGTTTGATCAGATGAAGATCAGTACGAAAGACATATTCGCTTGTCGAACAATGATCTAGGGATTCACAGGTGAAACTAAGCAACCTATCAGAATAATTTACTTGCCAGTGATCTTGCGGAAGGCAATCAAAGAGTCATTCTCATCCAGACCTTTGTGATCGTAGATGAAATGTCTACCTACAATACTTTCTTAGGTCGACCTGCTTTGGCAGGTTTCAGGATTGCTTTAGCTTAGTGGTGTCTAACCATGAAATTTCCAATGGAGAATGGAGTTGGAGTGAAAAATGGAGACCAAAGTGTCGCTAAAGAATGTACATCGCAGAACTGCGTGAGTCCAGAAGAAAAGAAAAGGGGAAGAATGTTGGGGAAAACTCTCTACATTCATGAACCTACCGCATAGAAATTTTAGAGCTGCCCCTGGCTTAGGAACCATAGCTGATTCGACAAGGCTTTGAACCCTAGAAAGAAGAGTTCAGGGGAGGATCGGGCAGCAACAACAGAATTGACGGTACCTGTCCCAGTCGATATGGATGACCCAAATCGGGTCCTGAAAATTAGGTCAAATCTTAGAAACAAGATGCGATAGGAACTAATCAAATTTCTTTGTGCCAACCTAGACGTATTCGCTTGGATACATTTCGATATGTGCGGGGTATCACCGAAGGTAGCATACCACACACTCAACATTGATCCCAAGTATACACTAGTAAGGAAGAAGAGGTACAGCCTAGGACCTGAACGGTCCAAAGCACTAAGAAAAGAAGTGGATAAGCTAATGGAAAATGGTTTTATCCTCCATGCAACGGATCCCGAATGGATATCCAACCTAGTCTTGGTCAAGAAATCCAGTGGAAACCGGCGAACTTGTATCGACTGCTCAGACCTAAACAAAGCTTGCACAAAGGACAACTTTCCACCGCCTAGAATCGACCAGCTTGTGGATGGGGCAGCTGGACAAAAATTGCGATCATTTATGGATGCTTACTCGAGACACAACTAGATCATGATGCACGAACCTGAATAGGAAAACACCAGTTTCAACACTGATCTAGGATTATACTGCTACAAAGTGATGTCATTTGGCTTAAAGAATGTTGGGGCAACTTACCAGCGACTGGAGTACATCATATTCAAGCATTAAATTGGGAAGACTATGGAAGTCTATGTAGATGATATGCTAGTTAAATCGTGCATAGCCACAAATTACGTGGACAACCTCGCCGAAATGTTTGAAATACTCCGCAAGTATATAATGAAGCTCAATCCACTTAAATGTTACTTCGGGGTGGCCTTTGGAGAGTTCTTGGGATTCATTGTAAGTGCCAGAGGAATCGAAGCTAATCTCGAACAAATTACTACTTTAAGAGAAGTCGAGGCCCCAAGGATCAAGAAAGAGTTACAAAGCTTGAATGGAAAAGTTACAGCACTAAGTCGGTTAATCTCAAAAGCAACCGACAAATGTATACCGTTCTTTGATGCACTAAAGAAGGGAAAGAAGAACTTTGAATGGAATCACGCTTGTCAGACTATCTTCGAGGAACTGCTGTGACATATGGAGACTTTGCTAATCCTATCCAAGCCAGTAGACGGAGAAGACTTGTTTATCTACTTAGCAGTCTCTCCACATGCATTAAGTGCCGCGCTTGTACGTGAAGAAGCTAGGGTCCAACGACCCATATATTACATCAGTAAACGGTTCACTGGAGCTGAAAAGAATTATCCGATGTTGAAAAAATTAGACTATTGCCTCTTGATCGCATCTAGAAAGTTACGATCATACTTCCAGGTGCACCCAATTAAATGCTAACAGATCAACCCTTAAAGCAGGCATTGTACCGCCCCGAGACCTCTGAATGGCTTATCAAATGGAACAATGAATTGAGTCTATATGAAATCACTTACCGTCCTCAAAGGGCGATCAACTAGCAGGAATTGGCAAACTTCATTGCTGAGTTTATAGTACGAGATAACGAAGAAGAATTTACTCCAGAAATGGAGACACATTGGAGGTTGTTCGTCGATGGTGCATCTAACAACTTTTTCTCGGGGGCAGGAGTCGTGTTCAAAACTCCCGAAGGACGATCCGTTTGTTACGCCTTACGCTTGGAATTCCCTGCAACAAACAATGAAGTGGACATGAAGCATCGATAGCCGGACTTAAAGTTGTAAAGGAACTCGGGATAAAGTCCATAAATATCTATATCGACTCTCAGTAAGTCGTTTATCAGGTGAGAGGCGAATATCAAGCCTGGGGAGAGAACCCCTCCCTGTATCTATCCAAAATGCAGGAATTGCTGAATGACATCGAGATTACACCATAACTTGTATCCTGAGGGAAAAAACACGAAGGTGGACTATCTAGCTGAACCGGCCAGTTCTGGAGAAGCTCTGTAACAACCAGGGGAATTTCGACCTCGAAAATCGACATCAATACACCCACTGTATCGAATGCCGAATATCCAAGTGCCGGAAATACCAGGTCATTAGGGTTAAAGAAGAAAGAGGTAGAAGAAGAAAATAGAAAATCGACATCAGAATCTCACAATCGTAGCGGAATAATATATATTAGTTAATAACTGATCTTTACACAAAAGCAAATCTGTTTATACATTACATCATCAGAGTACACACAATCAATAACACACAACTGGACAGTTATATTAACTTGTCCTCACCAACAGACAATACAACTTACGACACAGCGGAATAATACATCAAGTACGTATGCTACGCCTCGCTATCCAGCTCATCTCCTGAGCTCCATAGCATCCTATCCTGTATCTGTAATACTCGGTCTGACCCGAGCATTATAATAAATAACACCCAAGTCAGTCTGGAATACCAGCGTGAGAAAACCACACTCAAATTGATTATTAAAGTTTCAAAATCCTTTAAAATCAAAAGCATCTCGTAAGACCACGCCATAAATAAACATGTCGGGTTTTTACCTTACGATAGCCAAAACACTTTCTTATCAAATCCGTCTGATATTATCAGTGTCTATATACAAATACTTATTCAAATAGCTGAAATTGTTACATGATTAAATTCCAGCATACTAGCCACAAAGTGGGTTCTACAAACAAAAACCGTAAAAGGCACGTAGGGAGAATGAATTTCCAACTAATGACTAGGCACTAGGGTAATACCTGTCACAGTACCTGGTCTAGATCAGCGTACCGAGGACCACGCCCGATCCCTTGCAACACAAGACCGAAACTACCTCTTACTGGATAATTCCAAGTAAAATCACCCCACGGTTGGGATCAACAACCGCACCACTAAGCCGAAATAAAAGGAACATCTAGACAGGGATGACCTCACCCTAATGGGCACTACCCACATAGCCTTGCTGCATAACCCCTGATTTTCAGTCATTCCCGGTTGATGAGGCTCGAGGCTAAGCGTTACCTTTTTAGAACATATCCCTTGGAATGCTCATCGTCCACCTGACGATGTTCTGAAAGCATCCATCCATACAAGTCCGTTCCGGGTTCGAACGAAACCGAAGGCACTATTCCTACTACATCCATTTTGGAATCACCCTCAGGATTAGTAGCGACTAGCCCTTGCACTTCACTGCTCCATCTTCAATTCCAAACTCTTGTTTTCCACACGAAAACGTTCAAACCGAATCGAAGTGGTTTTCGGGAAATAAATCCCGATCCCGGTCTCTTCGAAACGATCAGCGCATTGGCCAATTTTGATAGTCGGTGATTTAACTATAAATTAACATTCACAAACATCCATCAAACAATAAATAATTTTCCAAATTATTTATTTACCTCACAAATATCTTCGCAAGATATATTTCCATTTTAAACCCTTTTGAAAACGGTTTCAAAAACCACCTTTCTCTCACGGTGTAAATTCCCCAAATATTTTCTATCTCCACTGAAATCACCAAGTAAAAACACTTTAGATTTTTAAAATAATTTAAAACACTATATTACAAAATATACTTTAAACAAAAAATTTAAATTAAAACTACTTTAATACTTTATTCGAAGATATATACTTTAAGAATATTCAAAATAAAGTTACTTAATAAAATATAAAACTAGATTTTTATCTTTTAAACATAATACCAAGTCATCTTTAAATAATTACTACTAAAATAAATTTGAAAAATACTTGCTTTAAAATTTAAACATTTAAGAATAATAAATTTTCTAAAACATATTTTAAATCAACTTTAAAACTTTTAGCTTATACTTCAAAAAATTTCTTTGAAATCGTTCTTGGCTATTCAGGGAAATACACTTCTCTCTCACATCTTTAAAAATAAATCACTATTTATTTTTAAAACTAATTTACCCATTCCTTTAATAAATTCCCGCCGTGAATTTATTCTTCCAAATATCCACTGATATATTATTTCACCTTTATAAACCCAGTTTATAAATTCCATAGTCTCATTTCTTTTTTAAAATCCCACTTTTATACACTTAAATCAATTTCAAATTGATTTCCAAATTTCTCCATTTTGAAATAAATCCCTTTACTTACTCAATTTATTTCAAATCCGTTAACTTCAGATTTTGTTTCTTCATTATGATTAAAATCTTTTTAACTGAAAATACCAATTTCAGATTTCCCAAAATCCTTTTAAATAAATTCAAACCTTCAATTTAAAGATAAATTCTTTATTTCCTGATATAATATCACTTAAGTTTAAAATTTCATATTTCTCTGTTTATTTTAAAATTCCCTTTCCCATACTCGGAATTTATTTATTGAAATTTAAAATCACTTTTATTCTTTCCCAATTCATTCTTAAATTTATTCAAATTCTCTCTAATTATTTCACTTACAAATTCTCTTCTTTTATTTCCTTTCCCAAAGATCCAATTAATATTATTTTTTGGTAACTCATTATACCCAATTAAATTCAACCAAACCATAACACCTAATACTCCAATTATCAATATAATTCATCACAGGATATCGAATAATCATATCACAGAATATTTAAACAGAACTAAATATTTTGAGGAATCCAATTGGATCCCTCCAACCTGTTTCCCTACATCCACAGACATTAGCACAATACTGATTCCACTTCGAGGTGGAATATCGCAGTATATGGATTTATAAAATATCATCCGCTATTATGCGGCGCATAGGGTCTCATCCGCTATATAATGCGGAAAATCAATCACTCCAATATATACACACACTACTATATATATTATCACATCCAATCAATTCAATCATTCAACCAGTTACTTAAATTTAACCATTTAAATTTAAATAGCAATCCAGAAGAGTGAGATTAACTCACCTTTGATTTTAATTTGCAATCCGTATTCATCCCGGCTTGTTGCTTCACGATTTTAGACCTTGTATAAATATTTATACAGTTTATTAATATTCGAAATAATCGAACAATTAATTACCGTTTAATAAATTTAATTAGAACTAATGATTTAATTTAAAACTAATGATTTAATTAACTAATTATTTAATTTAAACTAATAATTTCCTTTTTAAAAATCTTTTAGTGACTAAAATAATTAAATAAGTTGTTAAACTATTAAATCTCTATTATTTTAAAATTCCTATATTATATTTCCAAAATCTTTCTATATAAAAATAGTTTTTCTGTTCCAGACTTACTTACATACATATATAGATTAAAACAGAATTCCCTTTTTAAATCTCACTGTTATATATTCCTAACATGTATTTTTAAACAAACATCCTTACTGCCATAAACAATCCTGTTTATCTACATTATACATTTAAATTAAATTTAATTGAAAAAATATAAAAACCAAACTAATTTTATATGTTTTCAATCAGATATATATATATATATATATATATATATATATATATATATATTAAATCAAGTTATAAACGGAAAAGAAAATCGAACCTTACTGACATCGGCGAACCCTTAGACATCGTCGCGCCACCCAAATCGGAAACCGCGCTCGAGCAGACCACCTTGCCTCCGCTATGACGTGCCGCTGCGACACCACCGATCACTAGAGCACCCACCCTCACTGCTTAAATCATCGAGAAACCCAAAACTCAGATCCAATCTCCACTTCGATACCAAAGATCGCGATCCAAGCTTCAAATGCAAACAGCCGCCTCGACTGACCCAAAGCCCTAGCTCCACGTTCACGAGCCTCCCATCAAACTCGCGTGCCTCCATCTTCTCGAATCGCGAGTCAATAAGGCTTCAGAGAAATTCATGCATTGCAAAACAACGCCGAGGCTTGCGAATCGATTTGAGGAGAGCGATCATTGATTAATAGGAGAGGACAACGATTTTGAAATCGAATCGATTTCGATATATTCCAACCGCTAAGAAATTCTTATGCTCAGCCATTGATTTGTGAACGATTTAATTTGAAGAAGTTAAATAAATTTTCTTTTGTGTTTTTTTATAAAAAAATCTGTTTCGCGTGTGATTTTAAAAGGAATGGGGAGACATGAGAAGACGTTGGCATGTTTGAAGGGATTTGCTACAGTATGTTTGAAAGGAAGGGAAAAAGCTGTGATGGTGAGAGAATTACGGCTGAATGTTGGGTTGTATGTGGATATATATATATATATATATATATATCTAAATTGGATTCAAATTGTCTCGATAAATGTAACTTAAAATTTTGAACTCCTATCGAGGCATGCCGCTAGGCGTTCATAATGTTATACCCCTATTTCGAATACAATGGAAAAGGTTTCGAGTCCTAATTCGATCGTATGGAGAAGATAGCTTTTTAAATCCAGTTATTATATTGAATTCGATATAAATTTCAGCGCGTTTATATATCGTACGCTCACACAACAACTCCAAACTCTACAAAAATTGAAAATCGATAATAAAACATTATTACGGATCCAATGGAACTGGTTTCGTCGACTTCCGAGACTGTGCCTCGGAAGGCTATTTTTAAATTCAATTTAAACAATATAATTTCAAAACTTAACAAAACACTTCCAAATTCAATTTTAACAGTTCTATCACCTTCATTATTATCAATATAAATTTCCCAAGCCTTTGAAATATTTTTAACAAGCTTAAAACTCCAGGTTCGACATTTTACCCAACTTCAAATTATTTAATTTAATAATTAAATTACTCAATAAATAGTGATGTTTGAAATTCAAGTTAGAAATTAACTTTTAAATATTTAAAATCAATTAAATATTCCGATTTCAAATATCCAAAATTACGGGTCGTCACAAGCTCAGTCAATGGGACTAGCCCCAGTCGAAACTCTAACCGCTCCAAGCATAGGCAAGATGGATATCAACTGAATTTTCGAAACGACCAAATAACTAGAGACACAGATGACACCGATCAAGGACTATCTTCTCAGATGAACACTCCCCATAGGTAGGAACTAATGGATAAAGCTCCTTCGAAAGGCCCCACGGTTCGTAATATAGGATGGAATACTCTACCGAAGGGGATTCTCTACCCCCTTGCTCAGGTGTGTAACCAACGACGATCTTGAAAAATCCTTAGGGAAGTTCATGAAGGTGACCGCGGAGATCACATCGTGGGTCAAACCCTTGTAAAGAAAGTTCTCCAATATGGGAATTTTGGCCAATAACCAACCGCGATGCAGCAGATTACTCCAAACGGTGCGACCAATGCCAAAGATTCAGTAGGATCAAAAGAACTCCTTCAACAGAGCTAACACAGGTGGTCAGCCATGGCCATTCACAACCTGAGGAATCGATTTGATTAGTGTATTGCCAATAGCCAAAGGAGGAGCCAAATACGCTATCATTGCTGTTGACCATTCACCAAATGGGTCGAAGCAGAACCATTGGCTACTATTACCACAAAGAAAGTGATTAACTTTGCTACTGAGAACATTATTTGCAGGTTTGGAGTGCCACAAAAAATCATCACGAATAACGGGACTCAATTCGAATGCTGAATTCAATGACTTTTGCAAACACTTCCGAATCGAGAAAAGCTTTTCCACTGTTTCCCATCCACAGGCAAACATGCAAGTGGAAGAAGTAAACAAGGTCATCAAGTCTACCATCAAAAAGTGGCCGACTAAATCTAAAGGAAATTGAGTTAATGAACTTCCACTTGCACTATGAGCTTACAGAATAATGCACAAATCTGCAACCGGGCACTCTGCGTTCGCTCTGGCATATGGTTCAGAAGAAACGATCCCAATTGAATTAAAAGTCCCCTCTCATCAAAGGTGAAACTTCAATCAAAGGCAGAACGAGCAGCTCCTACTCGAGTTGTTCGATATGGTCGATGAGAAACGGGAAGAAGCCGAGCTAAGGACTGCCGCTCATCAGAAAAGGGTCATACTACATTTCAACTCCAAGGTCTGTTACCATAGTTTCAAAGTAGGAGAGCTTATCCCTAAACGAGTCTACCCTGTACCAAAAGCATTCGGACAAAAATGGGAAGGTCCCTATGTATTCAGCCAGAATCTAGGGGATGGCATGTTCAAGCTAACAACTGTTGATGGAACCCAAATTCCTGATGCTTGGAATAGCGAATCGCTGCGTCATTACTTTATCTAGGACTACCTTATGTATTTTCTATCCAGAAATAAGCCATCCTAGGATACCAAAGGCTTATAAATAGGCAGAACTCGCCCAACTTTTATTTCAATTAATGAAATTGCTTTGCTTTCTGAACCAATAAAACCATGTTTACATAAGTAACTCGCCAAGTCGACAGGGTCAAATCAACTCAAAACCATCCATCGCTACTTGAGATAGTGGAACCAGGCTCAAGTAGGCTCCATCTACCCATCGAGTCGACGAAAGCAAATCGACTCACATCGCCGATCGACGGAACTCGATCCTACCTCTAAGAACTAGTGTTGCTCCGACGACACCAAAAAGGCCCAAATCAATGCCGCACATTTCATAAGCTGCACACTTTCAAACCATTGGATTGATGGAACTCGATCCCTGCTTCTAGGAACCACCGATGTTGCTCCGACGACAACCGGAAGGCCCGAATCAAAGCCGCACATTTCGTAAGCCGTGCACCGCCTCTTGAATTGTGGAACCATATCCAAGCAAACACAATTACTTAAGCCACGCATCTCGTAAGTTGCACATAGCTTCTTGGTTCGTAAAACTGCGATCGAGCAAGCCTTGATCCCACCGTGCACATTTCGTAAGCCTCACACCAATACTTGGATCAGCAAAATTGCATCCAAAGACGAGGAACTCTAATATTTAAAAAAAGTCACGCATCGCCTCCGAAGCCAAGGAAATAGCACTCCAAGAAGAAATACATATGCACAATAGCCTGAATGTTAGCATTACGACAGAATCACTTAACAGTATTTCAAGTAATCGGTATTGCTTCGGCATCACCAATCACTTAGTAAAATTCTTAAGTGCGTAGATCACTCGTCGTAAGGCTGCTAAAGAACTTTATAGATATCTCAAGTCAGAAATCAAAAATGGGATATCCAAAATGAGGACAGTAAACAAGAAGCTCCCAAAGATAGGAGTTGCAGTATAAACCCCATTGGGGGCATCCGGAAGACTACCAAGGGCACCCAGCCTCGTATCAAGTGTTCGGAGTAAACAGTCCCGTGAACTAGGGGGCACACACTCCAACACTCAACCAAAATAGCAAATACTCCACAGTCATGTTACCCCAAATAAAGAATTTTGGTAGTAATTACGGGACTAAATAAAACAGTATAAGAAAAATACTAACGACTATTTACATATACAACATGCTGAATAAAATAATAGTGCATAAAATATAGATAAGTAAAATTTCAACTATTTTATCACTTATAACATTTTTCATGTGCAACAACAAATAGGAGGGGGGCATACCCTTACAATATTGGCCAAGAAAAGGAAAATACAAACACCACCGTTGCAACAATAATAAATTGCTAAGTGCAGATTCTTCACTTGTACAAAAAGCAACCAAAAAAGCGAAAGCTCCACTTCATAGATACATAGACAGATCATGGCTTATTATTACTGTTTGCACAAAAAATGGACAAACACCTCAAAGTTGTATGATTTAGTAGATCTTATGTTGTTCTTAGTGATTTTGGAGGTTTATGCAAATATATGAAAAGCAGGGGCTAAACTGTAAAAAGACACGCAGATTTATAGTGGTTCAGCCAGAATGTGCCTACGTCCACTTTATATGTTATTTCTCTTCTTTTCTTGTGATTACAAGTACAAAGCTTTGATACAAGTAAAGAAAGTTGTTTGAAAGTTCCTTCCGTGCTTGAGCTCTCAAACTTGTCCTCCATTGTTGTACCCCTGCCCCTCTATTTATAGAGTGAGGCTGGGGGCAGGGGTCTTGGAGGTATATAGCTGTTGGCAGGCCTGGGCTGACGCAATCTGGCCTGGCAGTATCTTGGTCCGACAGCACTTGGTTCGGTAGTGGGTGCATAACTTGGTTCGGCTGTGAATGGATCGGTGGTAGATGGTTGGTTCGGCGTCACTGGGATCGGCGGTAGATGGTTGGTTCGGCGTCACTTGGATCGGTGGTAGATGGTTGGTTCGGCGTCACTTGGATCGGTGGTAGATGGTTGGTTCGGCGTCACTTGGATCGGTGGTGGATGTTTGGTTCGGCGTCACTTGGATCGGCAGAGAGGAGAGGTTTGATGAGGTGTTGGAAGTGGAGGTTGGTTCAGTAGTGGCTTTAATTAAATGATGAGAATCTGCCCAACATTTGCCCCCCAAAGTAGGGCATATGTCTAACATATGTCGTGCTTTGTCTTCCTTTGTTCGGTCTTGGTTGCGCCGAGCCAGTTGGTCCGGTCGATATGCTTCGCTTATAAATAAGGGCGCCACTCTACTATTGTTTCTTCACTTTTCGAGATAGCCGAACCACTTGACTCCTATTCTTTCCGAACTCGACCCTTATCATTGCCGAATCAGGTGAGATTTTATTCTGCCGAATGAGCGTTTGCCGAATGAGATCTTATTCTCGTATTACCGGACGAGAACGGGAGACACCGAATGAATCCATACTTGAACCACCGAATGGACCTTGAGAGTTCGAATAACGAATGAGAATTTTCATTGTCTTTACCGAATGACGATGGGAGTTTGAGCACTTTGAACTTTCTTTGCTTACACTCTTGTACTACCGAATGAACTGATGTATCGTATTTTGCCAAATGAAGTCATATACTTGTTTATATCCTCTGTTCTAAATGTGTTTTTCCGGTATTGTAGATAATGTCTCGCAAAGTAGAAACTCGATCAGACAAGAAGCGATCCGTGGGTGAAGGAGAGTCATCGACTGTGCCCCCAGCTCAATCAGGATCGGAGCGTCATGGGCCTGCCCCGAGGTCATTAGTGGATGGATATGGTCCCCAGGAGTTGCTGGATTCCCCGCCTGACTGCTTTCCTAGCTTTCTCAAAGAGGAGCAACTCGATGTTATATCTCGTTCTTTTGGGATTGATAGAGCCCTCATGCTGCTGCCGGGTCCAGGAGTCATGCCATACAGTCCTCCCGAAGGGTACTTTGCTTATAGTAGGTACCATTGCATGTGTGGTGCTATCCCGCCTCTGAATGCTTGGATAGTCAGCTTCCTCACGTACCTGAAGGTGGCCCCATTTCAGCTTCAGCCCAACTCTTACGCCATACTGGTGAGCCTTTTCGTTATTTTTCGGAGGAAGTATGGTCGCGCTCCCTCTAACCGGGAGATCCGGTACTTGTACAATTTAAGGGGCTACAAGAAGGGGTCCCCATATATTAACTTGGAATCTGCTGTGACCTTCAAGCCGGTCCTGGACCTTTATTCCAAATTCAGCATGTTCAAGAAAGAGTGGTTCTTTGTTAGGGACGACTCCGTCTCTATTCGGCGCTTTACCTCTGGATGTAAGTTGATGCTTTTACTTATAATTTCTATCCTGATTGTGATGCTTCTTCTCATACTTTCTCATTTTTGCTAGCGACAGGTGGCTTTCCTGTTGTGGAAACTGACCGCCTGGTTCAGACGGCGGCGGAGATAGAAGGCATTCTTGGGAAATACAGATCATCTGCTTACTTGATTAGAAATGCGATCCTTCTAGAATACAACTTGATCCTTCCGCAGCAGTCTGTAGTTAAGTTGAGGGAAACGGCGGAAGAGAGGGCGGCTGCTCAGGCCAAGGGAGGCGTTGCGGCAGAGGGTGGAAAGAGAAAACCATTCACGAAACCTCCAGCCGTTGGAGGTAAGAAACTTAAGAGGTCAGACGGTCCTTCTCCCAGCAATTGTCCACTTACTCAGGGGGGAGATAGACGCGGAGGAGGAAAGAGGTGAGGCGGAGGGCGGAAGTGACGTTGAGCGTCTTGGTGACGAGGGTGGCGATGGACAGGGTGGTGATGGTTCCAGGGCTCTGTCTTCTGGGCAAGTAGGCGAGATGCAAGAGTGGACGGACGATGCTCTCCGTCAGGCTTTTGAGGGGTTGGGTGATGATCCGGCTTTGGTAGAGAAGACCGGGGAGGCGGACAAAACCGGGACTGGTGCAAGTGAGTCTTCTCCGACTATTCCGGCTAAGGTGGCTCTGACAACTCAAGGTGAACTCTTGACCCCTGCATGCTTCACTAATGATAGGGATTTAGGAATATTTTATGACCCGCTCCCGTCCTGGAATGAAATCCGGGACTTATTGCAGTATCCCACTCCTCCCCAGGGTTTGTACAACCACAGCTGTGTTTCTTTTCCTTTTCTAACTTGTAACCTACCGCGTTTCTTGAATTATATAGTAATGTAAGATTATGACACTTGTTCTTTATATCAGGAGCAGGCAAGACGCCCAAAGCTTCAGACCTTCGACACAGGCTCGAGCAATATAAACTTTCCAAAATTTCTGCTAAGCCGAAGCCCTCAGCCCAACGCTCCGGAGATGTAGTCGGGTACCGTCCTCTTCTTGGGGTCATCGAAGAGGGTATTCAGCAGAGGAAGAGGAGTCATCTTTTATCCGAAACTTCGCTCGGTCCTCAGCCTCCGGCTCAGCCTATTCATGACATTACTGAGGAGGATAGCGAGTTTGTACCCTCTCCATACCCGTCCGGAAACCCTTCTGTTATTCATATCGACCGTCCCGACTTGGCCCGTAATCCCTTCGCGGGTCACCCTGATCTGGATCCAGGTTCTCAGGATATTACTTTTGACGAAGTTACTGGTGAACACCTTCTCCCCCGTAACCCCATGGTACGAGTACTTGACGAAGCCAAGTCCTTAGACCTCGATCTACTCACCACTCGTATAGTCACTATGGGAGATGAGGCCAAAGCTAATATTGATCGGGTGGCAGAGGAGGCCAAAAAGCTGATGGGGCATCACGCTCGGCTGGTTAAGGCCGGAGAGGAGATAGGGAGCGCCAATATCCGACTTCGATTGGTGGTCTCGGATCAGGCCAAGCAGCTTGCGGATCAGGCTATCCAAATTTCTCAGCATGAGGCTGCTACTGGGCGATTAAGGAGGACCATGGAAGAGGCCAGTCGGGCCGAATTGCGAAAAATGGAAGCTGCTTGCAAAGAGCGGATTGACATGGCTATTACCACGGTGGATGAGGTTCGGAGAGCGGATCTCGAGCAGGTGGAGGAATTGTCCGAGAAGCTTGGGGCTGCAGAGCTTGCTCAAGCTAAGTTGAGGGAAGAGATGGAGGTGATGCGGAGGTCCCTTCAAGCTGATTGCTCGAGATACAGACTGGAGAGAGATGCTGCTGTGGAAAGGTTGTCGGCCTCCGATGCCCGGATGAGGGAGTTTGAGGAGAACGAAGGAATGATGGATGACATGCTCCAGGACATGTATTTCCGGACTTGGAAGCAGGGTAACCTCTCTTGGATGGATGATTATCCCAGAGTCATGGCCAAGACATATCTTCGGGCTTTGGAGGAGGCTAAGGCTGATGCAGATAAAGAGGGTGGAACGGTCTTCAGTATGGATGTGGTCACGGCCCAGTTCACCAAGGAGGAGAAAGTGGCGGTAAAGGAGGGTATGCGGCTGCTTGCTGCTGAAGAGGCGGGTGTGCAGGTAGAAGATGACGACCAGGATGGTCAAGAAGCTAGTACTGGTAAGTCTTCCTTTCTAGTCTTTCTGTTAACTTGGTTACTCATCACTAATGAATCCTTTTTATGACCGGACAGGCGGGCAAAAGAACAAGGACAAGACTTCGACGCAACCAGCTCCATGACTGAACCTGAAAAATTCTTTTTGTAGGCTTGGCATTGTTGTATCTGTTAGTCTTAAGACAGTCGAGTAACTTCTAGGTTGTAATTCTTGCTACTTGTAATAACATTATTCTTGGCGTGTAATTTTTTAGCTCAAGTTGATTTTGTCATTTCTTGAATATTTGTTGCTATTTCGACATATCGTATGAGAAATGTAGCTATGTATAATTCTTGTAATTAAATTGTGTTGGATGTCAGATTCTGGTTTTAAATCATAATCTCATGACTTGCAATTTTAGCGTGTGGTGTGAAAAAATCAAATTATAGTCATGCATTTGTACATAAAGGAAGAAAATACCGCCTTTCATGTTTTGTTTGTAAATGGCAGTTTCGAATATCTTGTATGACCAAGCATGGAGAGCAGTTGACTGCCCTGCCATCTGATTGTGAATCTCTGCATCCATTGGCGGGTATCTCTTACCCTGCATCCTGTACTTTACGGTTTGTTATAGAGGATAGGAGGAAAGTTTTTTAAGTAAAATTGAAATATGTGAAATAGTAAAACTTCCAGTCACGGAAGGCCTTCGATGTGCTTAAGTTCGTGGCAAACGGGTTTTGTAGTCACTTTCCCTAGCTGTGGGTCTTGGAGACATTTGTCACCCATCTTACGCCTCCGCGGGGAGTTAATTCTTTTTTACCACAGCCGCACTTAAGACACACCGGAGCCGAGATCGCGCACAGTAACTACCCGGGCCATTATGGCCCGTACTCATGGGTATTATTCGACTTACTGTGGCCGGCTAGCGTGGGTGCCGATCGTCAACTGTGAACTGCCCCTGGCTGGCCATACCTTATGTTGGGGCTTATAATCGGTTCACAGTCGCCGGCGAGCCTAACGCCGTAATGAGCTGCCTCGGCTATAGTCGGCCTTCTCGGTGGCTTATAATCGGCTCATTACAGTTGGCTTTAAGGGCCGTCGCGAGCAATGAGTTAACCCGCAGCAGAGGGATGCTGGAGCAAAAGTGTCTCATTGGCGAGGGCATAGATTCGCATAGTACCTGTTGGGGCTTGTCCACGTGAAGTTGCATTGTGGAGTGCTTTGAATAGAAATGCTATATGCTCAGGATTTTGTTCAACAGAAAAGGATAAAGTTTAACAAACAGCCAAGATACAAAGGAACAAGTTAAAAAAGAGACAGGGCTTTTTTAAAGTGGTTCGGCACGAAAAAATGCCTACGTCCACTGATTCTCTTTGTTAATTCACTTCATATGGGCAGTACAAGTTAAGAAAAGTATCGACGGAGGTGTTGGATGTTCCATGCCCTCTGGAACACCTCTCCGTCCACTGTTGACAAAATATAGGCTCCGTTGTGGAGATCTTTATGAATTACATATGGTCCATCCCAGATTGGGTCTAGTGCTCCGGGGCGAGGGAAGATTCGCTTGAGGACAAGATCCCCTTCTCGTAAGGTACGATGCTTGACTTTGGAGTTGTATTGTGCTGCCACCCTTTGCTTGTGGGCTGCTGTTTTCAGGACTGCATCATTCCTTCTCTCCTCGACTAGATCCAAAGACATGTTGAGGAGTTCTTCGTTTTCTTCTGGGTTATAGTGGATCCTACGGTGGGAAGGCACAATGGTTTCAACTGGGAGCATAGCCTCCGATCCGTATGCCAAAGAGAAAGGAGTGTGCCCTGTTGATGTTCTGAAAGATGTGCGGTAGGCCCATAGTGCCGTAGGGAGTTCATCCACCCAAGCGCCCTTTGACTTTTCGAGTTTCTTTTTGATCAGAGTTTTCAGAATTTTGTTGACTGCTTCGACTTGTCCGTTTGCTTGGGGATATGCTACGGATGAGAAGCTTTTGTGAATTCCATGTTCTTGGCACCAGTTGGCGAATTCCTCGCTGTCAAACTGAAGTCCATTGTCTGATATGATTTTTAGTGGGACTCCGTACCTGCACAGAACATTTTTGATTAAGAAGTTGATAACTTTCGCTGAAGATACTTTATTTAGAGGTTCTGCTTCCACCCATTTGGTGAAATAGTCGACTGCTACTATAGCATATTTGGCGCCGCCTCGACCCATTGGCAGTTCACCGATTAAGTCAATTCCCCATACTGCAAAGGGCCAAGGGCTGGTCATCTGAGTAATCTCGGTTGTTGGTAGCCGAGGGATCTTAGCAAATTTTTGGCATCTGTCACACTTCTTGACGAAATCTAAGGCGTCCTTGCTTAAGGTGGGCCAGAAATATCCGTATCGGAGTATCTTTTTTGCTAATGTTTGCCCTCCGGTGTGATCTCCGCAGCTTCCTTGATGAATGTTGGATAAGATTTCCTTGGCTTCCCTTCCGGCGACACACCTTAATAATGGGTTAGAGAACCCACGCCGATAGAGGATGTCTCCTTGTATTGTGTAGCGGGACGCTTTCCTCAAGATTTTCTTGACTTCGTTACGCCCGTCGGGTAGTGTGCCATTTTGTAGGTAGTCTCGGATGGGAGTTATCCAAGTTGCTTCTTCGGTTGCAGCTATCAGATTCACTTGTTCAAAACTCGGGATCATTTTCTTTGAGACAGTTACTGCCCCGAAGATGGCGACGTCTCTCATACTTGCTTGCTTTGCCAATTCGTCGGCCTCTTGGTTCTCTTCCCGAGGGATGTGTTTGACTAAGTAGTGGTCCAATCGGCTGAGAAGTAACTTGGTCTTCTTTAGATATGCTATGAGTCGTTCTTCTCGAGCTTGGAATTCCCCTAGTATTTGATTAACAATAAGCTGAGAATCGCTGTGAAGACACAAAGAATTGGCTCCGATCTCGATAGCAATTTCTAATCCGGCTATTACTGCTTCGTATTCTGCATCGTTGTTGGTGGCAGTGAACTCCAACCTTATAGCATAGTGCAGTTTATTTCCCCTGGGAGTGATGATTACCACACCTGCCCCCGAGCCTTGTTCGTTAGATGCACCGTCCACAAAGAGATTCCACTTGATATCTTCTGTTATTTCCAGTTGCTCCTTATCCTCGTTGGTAGTGAATTCTGCAATGAAATCAGCCATGGCTTGTCCCTTGATGGCGGTGCGAGGGTGATAGGTGATATCATATTGACTCAGCTCAATACACCATTTAAGTAGTCGCCCGGAAGTGTCGGGACGATGGAGTACCTGCCTTAGTGGTTGATTGGTTAGAACCTTGATGGAATGGGATTGGAAGTAATGACGTAGCTTTCGTGAAGTGATTAGTAAACAGTATGCTAACTTTTCGAGCTTAGGATATCTGACTTCTGCCCCAGTAAACCTTTTACTGACGAAGTAAACTGGTCGTTGCGTACGGTTATCTTCTCTTACCAAGGCAGCGCTTAGAGCGTGAGATGACACAGCAAGGTATAGGTATAATTCTTCGCCTTCGCTTGGGGTCGAGAGTACTGGTGGTTTCTGGAGGTGTTCGATTAGGTTAAGGAAAGCGGTCAAGCATTCGTCCGTCCATTCGAACTTTCCTTTATCTTTCTTTAGAGCTTCGAAAAAGGGGACGCACTTGTCCGTTGCTTTGGAGATGAATCGGCTTAGGGCAGCCACTTTTCCATTTAGGCTTTGCATTTCCTTTCGGGTGGAAGGTATCTTGATGTCTCTTAATGCTCGGACTTGTTCAGGGTTTGCTTCTATCCCTCGGGCATGGACGATGAATCCTAAGAATTTTCCTGATGACACTCCGAAGGAGCACTTTAGTGGATTCAACTTCATTCCATACTGTCGAAGTACCTGGAACATCTCGCCCAGGTGGCTTACGTGATCTTTGGCTTTCCGTGATTTTACCAGCATGTCGTCTACATATACTTCCATTGTTTGTCCTATTAGCCCTGCGAACATCTTGTTGACGAGGCGCTGGTAGGTGGCTCCTGCGTTTTTAAGTCCGAAGGGCATCACTTTGTAGCAGTACAAACCCCGGTCGGTGATGAAACTAGTGTGATCTTGGTCGGGAGCATGCATAGGAATTTGGTTATATCCTGAGTATGCATCCATAAAAGACAGGAGTTCGTGCCCGGCTGTGCTGTCTACAAGTTGGTCGATTCTGGGAAGCGGGAAGCAATCCTTTGGGCAGGCGTCATTTAGGTTGGAGAAGTCAATGCAGGTCCGCCACTTCCCATTAGCCTTCTTTACTAGTACCGGGTTGGCGATCCATTCTGGGTAAATAGCTTCTCGTATGAAGTCATTGGCGAGTAGATTCTTTACTTCTTCATCGAGGGCTGCTGATCGCTCTGCCCCCATACTTCTCTTCTTTTGTTTTACGGGTGCCTTGGTAGGATCAATTTTTAATACGTGGCACGCTATGTTGGGGGAGATTCCGGTCATGTCAGCGTGTGACCAAGCGAATACATCTAAGTTGTGGCGGAGAAAATCAACGAGTTGTTCCTTCAATTCGGTTTTCAACTGCGACCCAATTTTCAGTAGCCTACTTGAGTCGTGCTTGTCTACAGATATAAACTCCATAGCCTCTGCAGGCTCGGCGGTGGCCTCCTCCTCTTTGTCCCTCGGGTCTAATTCATTGAAAGGGTCGCTGGTGTATCGAAGAGGAGGGGCTTTCTTTAGTTGCTATGCTTCAAGGCTTTTTGTGCAGAGAGCAATCTCTACACCTTTCCCTTTATCTCTCCTGTGGTTGTTGCGAAGTTCGGTTACATAGCAGTCTCGTGCAATATCTTGGTCTCCTTCCACTTCCCCTACCCCACTGTCTGTTGGAAATTTCATTTTTAGGCACCACGGGGCTAGGACAATCTGGAAGTCAGATAGGGCTGGTCTTCCTAGGAAGGCGTTGTAGGCCGAATGGTTTTCTATCAGCACAAACGTCTGTTTCCTTACAACGGAGCGGGGATGGCTTCCGATTTCAACGAAGAGGTCCAGCTGCCCGATGGGCATTTTCGCATCTCCAGTGAAACCGTGTAGCGGTTTATCGCAGGGAGATACGTCCTTCATTGACAACCTCATTTTGTCGAATGCGTGTTTGAACAGGATATTTACAGAGCTTCCAGTGTCTACCAGGATTCGGTAAACTTCGGCGGGACCGAGTCGGGCAGAGATAACCATGGGATCCATGTGAGGGTACTGTCTTCCTTCTAGGTCGCGTTTACTGAATGTGATGTCATCACTTTCTTTCCGCTTTGGGTGGCGCTCTTCTATAACCGTATTGACACAGTCTCTATTGTCTCTGAGCGACTTCCCATATCTTTCCATCTCTTTCCAACTTCTGTCTGCGATGTGTGGACCTCCTGAGATGGTATGGACCACTATCTTCTCTTGACTAGAGCTGCTAGCGTTGCGGTCGCCTCTGCCGGTCCCTGGTGAGGGTAGCCTTGGGTTTTCATTGGCAGGATCTGGAGTCCTGCCTTGACTTTTTACATAGCGTTCCAGTTTCTTTCTTCTGATGTGTTCCTCAATCAGATCTCGGAGATGATGGCATTCGTTGGTATCATGTCCGTGGGATTCGTGGAAGCGGCAGAATTTTCCAGATTTCTGTGCGCTATCTGATTCCTTCTTGTATGGTGGGCGTTTGTATCTAACTTCGCCTTGGGTGGCAAGGAAGATGTTTTCGACGGTCTCGTTCAAAGGGGTGTAAGAGTCGAATCTTGGTCCTGGCCGATATAGGCGTTTCTCTACTTTCTTGCCCCCAGCATTGTCTCTGGAATCATTTCTTCGAACGTCCCTTGCCACAGCAGGGGCATTGCCATGGGTCGTCTTACTTTGCTGTCCTGACTGCCCCTCAATGGCAGCATCCTCAAGCCTCATGTATTTCCCGGCTTCATGGAAGAAATCGGGTAAAGTAGCTGGTTTTTCTTTTGTCAATCTCCTAGCAAATTTAGTGTCCGGATGCACCCCACTGCAGAGGGCCATTAGGATAAGCTTCTCATCGGCATCTTGAACTGCGGCTGCTGCGGCGTTGAATCTGGTTAGGTATTGTTGCAGCTTTTCTCCAGGTTTCTGTTTGACGCTGGATAAGGAATAAGCGTCCTTAGGTTGCTCCACATGAATGCGGAACTGACTGATGAATTTTTCTTTCAACATTTCCCATGAGCTGATGGATCCTTGGGGTAGATGACAGAACCAGGAGGTAGCAAGATCTGCTAAGAAGAGCGGGAAGCATTTGCACAGCACTCCCTCTGTTGCTCCACTCATGAGCATATGCTGCGTGTACCTCTGTAAGTGTACAACGGGATCGGAGGTTCCTTTGTAGGGTTCCATTGTTGGCATCTTCCATTCTCGGGGGGTGATAGCAATTTCGATATTGCGGGCGAAAGGGCTGGTTACCCTAGCGCCTATCCCTCGATCTCTTTGCTCCCGTTGGACACACTCTCTGAATAAGCGTGCCATCCTTTCATCAGAATTTGGAGCGGACAGAAATGAGTTTGGTTCCGTTCTGTGGGGTTGACTCCGACCAGACAACCTGTAGGGATGGTATCGTCTATCATTCCTCATATTTTCCAGTGGCTGCCTTTGATCTTCTGGGAGCATGCTTGGGTCAGCTACAGTTGGCCCTTGCCTTGATCTTCCCCTGTTGGGTTCTGATCTAAGCACTTCCTCGGGTCCAACTTCGGGCTGAACTCTAGCTCGGCCCCGTTCATTGGTGTTCCTGTGGTTAGGCAGCATGACCGGCTCAGCTGCAGTTGACCTCCGCCCGGTACCTTCCCCGTTGGGTTCGGCACCAAACGCTTCCTCAGGCCTAACTTCGGGCTGAGCTCGGTCTCGGCTCCTACCATGGCTACCCCTGCCGTTAGCTCCTTCGAAGAAGGAAGATCTTTGCTGTCTCTGAGATCCTCCAGATTGGGACTCGCCCCATGATTCAGTGTTGCGGTTGGATTCTTCAGCGTCCCTCAAGCGTGACATGAGATGGTCTACCAAGGCTTCCTGCTGGGACGTGAAGCGGTTAGTTACTTCAACAACAACTCTGTCCAAATCTGCCCTAGTAATTGCTGCAGGCTGTTCTGTGGCAGGAGTGGCTGGGTTAGCCTGTCCTTCATTTGTTGCCGTTGCTGGAGGAGGACGATTCACTTGATTTGTGGCAGCTGGATCAGGAAGGCTGCTGGATGCGATGTTTTTTCCTTTGTTAACATCTTTTCTCTGTTTGGGAGGCATGTTTTCCAAGCGGCGGACGATGGTGTTAGGAAAACTTGTTAAGCGGATGAAGCTGAAGCTTCGAGCTTCTAGCTCTCAATGAAAGCACCAAAAATGTTTGCACAAAAAATGGACAAACACCTCAAAGTTGTATGATTTAGTAGATCTTATGTTGTTCTTAGTGATTTTGGAGGTTTATGCAAATATATGAAAAGCAGGGGCTAAACTGTAAAAAGACACGCAGATTTATAGTGGTTCAGCCAGAATGTGCCTACGTCCACTTTATATGTTATTTCTCTTCTTTTCTTGTGATTACAAGTACAAAGCTTTGATACAAGTAAAGAAAGTTGTTTGAAAGTTCCTTCCGTGCTTGAGCTCTCAAACTTGTCCTCCATTGTTGTACCCCTGCCCCTCTATTTATAGAGTGAGGCTGGGGGCAGGGGTCTTGGAGGTATATAGCTGTTGGCAGGCCTGGGCTGACGCAATCTGGCCTGGCAGTATCTTGGTCCGACAGCACTTGGTTCGGTAGTGGGTGCATAACTTGGTTCGGCTGTGAATGGATCGGTGGTAGATGGTTGGTTCGGCGTCACTGGGATCGGCGGTAGATGGTTGGTTCGGCGTCACTTGGATCGGTGGTAGATGGTTGGTTCGGCGTCACTTGGATCGGTGGTAGATGGTTGGTTCGGCGTCACTTGGATCGGTGGTGGATGTTTGGTTCGGCGTCACTTGGATCGGCAGAGAGGAGAGGTTTGATGAGGTGTTGGAAGTGGAGGTTGGTTCAGTAGTGGCTTTAATTAAATGATGAGAATCTGCCCAACAATTACTACCTCCCTACTGCCTTTCTCGCCTTTGATTGACAACTTCTCAAGCTTCTCCAAATCCCCTCCTGGAGTGAGCTCGCTATCTGAAACATTGCCACCGACAGACCCTCCTTTGCCTTTGTACTTGCAGGATTTGTGAGAACTCTTTGATGACCTTTTTCTATTCAACCTTCTCCTTCTTCACCACTATCATCTGCTGCTCAATCATCGGTTCCTTGATCTCCACTTTGTCTGGTTGGCAAGCTTTATCCGCCTACTCCGGTATGTTAGTAGCTCCCAAGCCCGCCCCTTGAGATACAGAAAGGTCATCCTAACCATGCAGCGCTGCTATTTGCTCGGAGTGCAGACCATGCCGCGAGCTGGGTATGGAGACGACAGTTGATTCAGTAAGGATAACAGTAGATTTGATGCCATGAGGAGAAGGTAGCTCGCTAGGAACAAAGGGCTGATCAATAATATCAGAAGAAAGGGCAGTTATTTGGGAAATTTCATCCGGCATGAATTGGAAATCTTTGAACATGGAAGAGATAAGAAAATTACCTGCCGTAGGGTTTGTTCATGCATCATAACTTCGAAGACCTCGTCGTTGCCCTTTTTTGATGGCTTCATAATCACAGGAGTAGTAGGAGCGGCCAAAAAAGCACCACCTGCTGAAGTAGGAACGATCCCCTCATCCGCACGGGGATGTAAAGATGACTCACCAGAACCTGAAGGAAACAGCTCGGTTATAGCCTTAGCGGCGACTGCGACATCAATAGATTCTCGCTGAATCTCCAATCTCAAGGTCTACCGACCCTCTCCTAAAGCTTGACGGGACTGTTCGTTCAGATATGCTTAAACCAATTCCTCTTCAATATAGTCGCCGCCCATGTCTTGAAATCAGCCCAGAATCTCTTCCTAGACTACGACAAGTGTACGAGGGAACAAGGGACCCAAGTAACTAAGACTCCCCTGATGCAGCATGGAGTTTACATAGAAGCCCAAAATCGTAGCATCCAAGCCTTTCATTTTCTTTGTGAAGGTATCTTGAAGCTCTAAAAAGCTAGCATCCATGTTAGCCTTCTCTACTGCCAACCGTTTCTTCTTATCATCCAAATTCGAGACTTGTTCACAAAGTGAGGCGATCTCTTAAGCCTGCTCGACGATGGTTTTCTTCTGCATCTCAACCATCGCCTCGCTTATCTTCAACTGTTCTTTTAATGCCGCCTCATCTATATGGCACTTCTTTATCTCATCTCTAAATATGATTGCGGCTTAATCAGTGGATTCTTTTAGCTCCTTAAGCAAAGAAGCAATTTTACTCTCCCCCATGAGGGTGTCATATCTCTCTTTCTTTAGCCTCTTGATCTCTGCATCACGATCTGCGAGCTGCGTCTCATACTCATCATTTTTAGAGTCAAACGAGAGGATTTCCCGGTAGTTGTTTCGGTTAACAGTAGATAGTTGTATGCATAATTTTTGCTATCCTTCAGCTTGCTCCAAATCGCTTTGAATTGCTTGGGGGTGAATAAGATTCGGCATGAACTAACTTCAGATGGGCTTATCAAACACAGCCCCCTTTAAGAATGAATTAGGGTATGTAGCTTGTAGATGCCGGAGACCAACATGAAGAATATAAGGCGCATGCTTAGCAGTTTGGGGAGTGGTAGTCATGATAGTATGGGTGGAAAAGATCACGGAACTAGAAGCAGGGACATTTATCCTAGTGGTTGCAGGAGGCTGTGAAGCGGATTTGCGTTCTTGCACTCTTTTTGGCCTCTTCGACGGATCTCCCCGATCAGTCGTGCTCTTCCTCTTTTCGTAACGTCTCTCCTATCTTTGCTTTGACCTCTCTCAGCATGGAGACGCTCTTCTGACTCTCTCTCCTTCCTCCTTTTCTTCTCCTTGTTAGTCTTGTAGGGAGTATAATACATTGAAGAGTGTCTCTGCATACATTGAGGCTCCAAAACTCGATCAAGATCATCATAAAGACCGCGAGACATGATTCCTGCAACAAGCGATAAAATGGCTTTAGGAAAAAGCGTTCGATAGACTAAAACATCCTAAAGAAAAATAATATAAATTGTGTGAACCTAGTGAAGTGTGTACTGTGATTTAACGACCTCGACGGAATATACAAACCAAATCGGACACCAACTAATGTCAGAACATTACCTCTTGCAGGGGTGATCTGAATAGACCGGGAAGGCAACCCTTCCAAAGTAAAGTCGCCCATCAACTCATCCATATTCACAAAAATGTTACTTATATCTCCCAAATCAATGTCGGAATATTCCGTAGAGAGCTGGGCACAGGCTCAGTCTTGGGAGAAGCTCCATCGATAAGCCCTTTCAAAGAAGGTGAGGGTGCATGACCAGGGCTTAATTTTGAGGCCTTCTTGCCTAACTTGATGTCACCCTCATCAGTGTCCCAATCCATTTCTTCCTCATTTAGAAGATGCTCCTATTGATTACCTTCTCTTCAATAAGCAGAGCCTTGCCCTTTTGTTGTATAAATTCATTCATTTTCTCTTCTGGAATCAAGGGCATTTTGGGTGAACTGTCGACCCCGATTTAAATTTCAACTTCCTCAAGGGTCTCCTCTAACCCATCGGATGGGTTACTTTCCTCTTCATCATCATTCTCACCAGAGTCATGGGAATAGGTAACAGAACGGGTTCGGGCTCTAGAATGGGAAGGAGCACTAACAGATCCGATGGATCTCCTAGGGTGTAAGAGCCCATATCGGCGAAGGTTCTCATCCGTGAGAAGGAACCTAATCATGCGATCCTGAGCATTGACCACTTTCAAGCTTCCAAGAACTGTGCTGAGTGTCGGGTCCTTGTTAATTGTGGGGAGAACGGTAAGGAATATATGATTGTTCAGAAAACTTATAGCAATTAAACGAAACTCTAAACACGATGAAGGAGACTTACCCCCTATTGTCCATAAACGAGTGAATCGTTTTGGACACTTAGCAAAAAGGAACCGACTCTTAAATGAAGGATCTTTGCCAAGAAGATCTGGTATAAGCTTCCGGCTCCGCCGCGCTTCAATATAAACAAGCGATGGATTAGCCTCTCTATTCTTGAACAATAGGATATACCATAGCTCAGCGAAGCTTGGGGCGCGGTTAAGAGTCCATGTGAATAGAACGTATAAGCATGTCAATATAGCATATCCATTCGGAGGAATCTAGAAGGGGACTAACCCCATATTTTGAAGGGTTGTCATGAAGAAGTGATTGAACAGAGGCACTGCTCCGTACAAGCACATATATCGATGGCATGCCATATACCTAGGAGGCGGTCTATGGGCAAACTCTCCTCTTGAGGGAAAAAGCACATCGTCCTCCGGGATACCATATTGTGAGCAAATGCTTCGTAACGTCTTATGTGTAATAGTTGTAGAAGCCTTCTCCAGAGGATCAGGTATGGCTCTAAAATTAGGAGGTGCACGGTCAATAACTGGCTCTATCGGAATTAGACAGCCATATTGACCTGCAGTCGAAGGAGCAGCATACCTAGTCAGGATCGTTGATGACTTCTCTTTAGAATGAGGTGAATTTCCTTCAATTTATTTTCGCCGTGAAGATTTGCGTGCCATTCTACACAACAAAGCTTGTGTTCAAAATGGTCAGGTATGCCTAATCTCTAAACTATAAACCCTTATGCGGTCGACACTTGAAATCCAAAAGACGATTGATGTGTCCCAACCAATCGAATCCCAAGTGTTAGCTGGGGGCATGTGTAGTGTGCAACCAAAGTGAGAATGGGTTTGGTGTCCTGAACACTGTAAACGGTCCATCCCGTGTAGGTAGCTCATTCATACTAGGAAAAATGATCCGTATCGTTCGCTGAATTTATTATTTCTATACTTACCCATTATCGATCAATGATTGATAATGGATCCGTTGTCCGAAGCGACACAGAAAGCTCTTCCTATTCCAAGAACACCCGGTCTACAATAACATGACTGTTCTGGTGCAAGCAGCTCCCGATCAATACGTCCAAACTAAATGACAATCTTTAATATTAGTCGACTTTAGTTCTCTGGAAGGTGATAACAGGATGAGTGCATATAAGACGCTACCCTGAGCTGTTACCACCTTCTAAAAAGATGAAATCGATCCTCAATAAACATCATCTCCACTGCCGATTCAAATTAACCACTAATCACCACCAAAAACATCAAACCCACATCACCAACCTTCAAAATTGAGAAGGATGATTTGATCCCTGGTTCAAAACAACCCAAACTAGGGTATTGGACGGATCGAGAACACATCAAAATGGAGGTAATCTCGATGGTGGGACCCATTTAGAACAGCAGTGGCAGCTCCAAGAGACGGCGGCTGTTGGTGCTAGTGGCAAAAATTGACGGCGATGGCTTCTTGGCGGTTGTAGGCTTCAAATCGACGAGCGCTTGGGACTATTGGATCGGTTCAGCTCGAATGAAGTAAAATGGGGAAAAAGGGGTAGATTCAACCCTTTATAAAAAAAATAAAAAAAGAAGAAGTTTGAAAAAAATTCAACAACTTGGATCGGTACCGATCTGATCCAATTGGATCGATACTGACCCAAATTTACTCTTTCAAATGGTCCCAAATTTCCTCCACGCGACATACTTGATGTTCATATTCATTCTGGAAATTATCAAGTCAAGATCACTCTATAATCATGAACAATGGAGATTCACACTAAGGATTGAATAGTTAACCAATACTTCATAGATAGCTTTTCAAGATAGCCAGATATGATTAATGAAACTCCTTAAAACGGAAACCCAGAGATAGTCCATTCCAGAGCACACCTTGTTTTCAACGAAAGCATACTCTGGGGGGAAAATATTAATCGGGTTTTTAACCCAGCATAATTCACTCTAAGTCAAAACATTCACATTAAGATAGAACGACTTGAAACTTGGCCTGAAGGTCCAAAAGAACTAGAAAAATCTCCCAAGAAGTTCTAGTCAAAAATAAGCCAACTTTTCGAATAGGCACTGATCCAATCCAGTTGGATTAGCACTGATCCAAATTATTAACTCAGGGTAACTCCAAATCTCTTGCATTGGACTCTTATATCTCCACTAAGCCCACCTAAGAAATTTGGTAGCATTACAAGCAACCTAGTTCTAAAAGTGAAGGTTCATCTCCTTCAGAATATAGTTCAATCTAACCCATAGGTGAATCATCGTCAAAAGAAGTCAACAAGGTATGAAATTATGTGTAGAGCACCGTAATCAAGTAAGGAAGACATTAAGTAGTCAAAGCATTAAAAATGCTTAACTGTTTGGATCGGTACCAATCCAAATATTTTGCTCCGATGAACTTCAATCTTTTGAGACTTCCTCTATGCGATGAATGCAAACTTCCAATAAAGCGGCTCTGGCCCAAATTGTAACACCCTGATATTTCAGGGGAAAAATTATTAAAAAGGAACTAAAATAGAAGAAGTTATTATTAAAAGAAAATTTTAAGGAAACGTGTAAATTAATGTACACCTCACATTTTTTTACACCAATCAATTAATAGAAATATAATTAATAAACTTAGACAACTTTGAAAAATGGACATTTTGCAAATATTGGAATTTGACCACGAAACTTATACCATTGTATTTGTGGCGATTTTTTGATTAATTTTCATATATAATGTTTTCCAAACGGAGTTCAAACGAAGAAGTTATAACCGCTGGAAGTTTTGGCATCAGAAACAATTACCCGTATGAAATTGGTAACTTACATCAATTATAATTGATTGATTGATTGCTGAAGTGTGTTAAATTACATATGTACACATTCTGCAATAAGTCAGTAGAATTTATTAAAAGGGGAAACATATTATATACACAAAGTTTGGAATTATTTCAATAGCTTACGCGTTTATGCGCACATTTAAACGTTTGAATTTGATTAATGAAATTAATTGGAAACAAGAGTATTGTATTAATATATATATACACACACATACACACATATGTATAAGGAGGGAAACAGTAAAATGATTTATTGACAATAAATGCACATTATTAGTAATTAATGTACGTTAAAATTGTAATTAACATGCATTACAACATTTAGTAACGTACGTTAATTGGAAATTAACGTAGATTGTAAACATGTAAGATGAGGAAACTAAATTTGGTTATAAAATATATATTCTTGAAGTTTAAATCTTTAATGTTGATAAAACGTTAACAAATAAATGTTGTAACTGATAAGAATCAATGGGAAATGGTTAAAATTAGTAAGCAATCAATTTAAAAAATTAACTATGAATGGATAAAATTAACCAAGGGATTGATTAGTTTAAATTGTATACGTATATATACATATATCCTAATTAACTGTACACATTCAAGAGTGTAAATAAATGTGTAAAATACCCAATGATAAATGGATAAGGAATGGGAATAAATTGATTGGCTGAATTAATGACATAATTGACATTAATGAGAATGTATAACAAAGGAAATTATTATGGATATAAATTTGGCAAATTAAGTTGGATTGATTGCTAACAAATGCAAATATTTAAAATCAAGATCTAATGAGATTTATAAAATAGGAAATTTTTTTTGTAAAGTCGATTAAGAGGGAGAGTGTAATCTCTCAAAAAGTGTAATGTATACACACAAACAACAAAAATGGAAATTTTGCAATGCAATCAATTAACGGGAATAATTAATGAATGCTAATTTATTTTCTGACATGGCGGTTTTCTATTGGACTGAGTGACGTGTTTTGCTATGTTTATTCGATCCTATGCATCCGTGCTTCCATTCGACGGTTCCCAGCGAGCCTATGAGGTGGTTGCACCAGATTTCTTCTTCAAATCCAATGGCCTGAGATCCCCAAGTGACACTATAAATATGACCCTAAGCCTAGCTATTTTTCTCATTCAGATTTTCTCCATCCGGGTTCATTGCAAGAGGCTGGACCCTAAAAGGAATATTTTTTCAAGGAGAATATCTTTTTAGTTAAAATATTTTATACCCTAGAAGTGGATCCAGGAAGGCCAAGGAAAAGAGCCGAGGACCATATGTGAGTGTTTAAGTAATTATTTTAGATTTTTAAGTAATTTAAAATAATAGGGTTCTCAATAGTTGTAGTTTTTCTGCAATTTTGAGACCGCTTTTATATAAGTTGTTTACAGTTATATTTAAAGTTCTTTTCAGTCTATTATATTCATCTATTTTTGTTTAGCTATTTTATTCATTTATTTATAGTTATTTGTATTTTTTACATCCGTTTTACGTTAGAATTCAGCATGTAAATTTTAGTTTCTTTTTGTTCCCTTTTACTCGAATAAAATAACAAAAAGAGGATAATTCGCTAATATGACCTAAAATATAAGAACACTAAATTTACAGAAAATTTGATGTAAACAAGAAGAACTGTAATAAAAAGAATATAGACTGAAATAGGAAAATTTGACATTTGCAAGCAAGTTTATAACTAGTAGTTATAAGTAAGAAGACATAATAAAAGAGAAATTATAACGTAGGTTATAATTAAGCAGAAAGAACAGAAAGATGCTTATTTTAAAACTTAGAGCTAAGTTAATAAGCAAATATAGTAGAGATAACAGAAGAGGCTTATTTTAAAGGCTTAGAATAAGTTAATAAGCAAATAGAGCAAAATTAACGGAAGGGGCTTATTTAAAAGACTTATACTAAGTTAATAAGCAAAGATAGAAGTAGTACCCGTACCGGCAGCATTCCCCTTTAGTCAGGAACTGATGGCCCCACAATTGGTTAGGTGGGACTGGGACACGCTTATGCTGAAGTAATGGTAAATAAGAGGTCAATAGATATAAGCTCAAATTAGGGGATTTAGGCAAGGGGAGCAACTAGATTTTGTTTGTTAGGACCGGTACCGGCAGCATTTCCTTTATCAGACTAGGACTGATGGTCTCACAACAGATCAGGTGAGGCTGGACACGCTTATGCTAAAGTAATGGTAAATAAGAGGTCAAAAGAGGGAGCAACAGATAGTGCGAACCGACGGTGGTCGAGCATGCGGCCTCGGTATAGGGATATAAGTCCCTATTGAGTTCCAAAGGTAAATAAAAGGTCAAAAGAGGGAGCAACAGATAGTGCGAACCGATAGTGGTCGAGCATGCGGCCTCGGTGCAGGGATATAAGTCGCTATTGAGTTCCAAACTGCTAAACATGTGTATTTTGCTGTGGGACCCACATGATGAGACTAGCTCACGGTGGCACAACAGAGATACAAGGCTGATCAAAAGGGTAGAATTAGGACTTCAACCTAATTAAAGTAGGATTAGGATTTCAGCCTAATCAAAACAGTTATCTAAGACAAGTGCAAATAATCGAAATAATCAAAGCAAACAGTTAAACCGTATTTTATCCCAGTTTTATCTTTTCCTTTATTTCCTTTTATACTAGAACTGTTGCTAAGTCTATTATCTTTATCTTGCTTAAAAATACTAGTAATTACTTCCACTCACCGGACTTTTAGTCTGGCCCACTCCTCTATTTCCCCCATTTTCCCCCATAGGCCAACATAGGCAGGGACAATAGATTCAGAATTTCTTGGAGATTCAGTTGCAGAGTTTTTCTTCATGTAATTTTCTTCTTCTTTTCATTTTTCATTTGGATTTTTATGTACTGGTGCTATTTGAGAGGGATGATTTTGTACTCTGATATTGTGACTGAGATGGTATTTTTCATGAGACATATGTATTTTGTATTTTGAGACATATTTTGGTTATGACTTATTTTATGAAGTTTAACTTTTAAATGAGTTATTGTTTAAATGTTTCCGCTTTTTTTATTTAATTGTCTTGTGAATCTTAGTCTTTGTAAAGTTTTAGCTATAACTAAAATGCACCACATCTTTTAGCGTGTCCTTTTTGGGTATACTAAGGGGTGTGGGGTGTTTCACTTGGCATCAAAGCCTAAGATTACAGGATTCCTCAAAACTTGTTTTAAAAATAAAGTATTTTTTCAAAAGTAACCTATTTCTAAAAGTAGCATATCTTCCAACTAGAAGTATTTTTCAGAAAGAAATTCTTATTATAGAAATAGTTTTTCAAGTATAAAAGAGTTTTTATAAAAATCCCCTCAAAGTCCAGTTCAACCTTCTCTCGATCCTTTCGATCCTAAATTTCCTTTTCTTTGCATAGTATGGCTGACTGGTTCCATAGAGCTACGGTACCAGAGGTACAAGGGCAATCGCCCAATACAGCACCAGCAAGTAGAGATCCCATTAATCCACCTACAACAGCCAATTTTTCTAAGCTATGCAAGGACTTCGCTAGTCTAGGAGGCAAGACGTTTTCTGGCACAGAGGATTTCGAGGAGGCATGAGCTATGGAGCGAATGTTTAGGCTGTTAGGATTGGAGGACCGACAGGGAGTTCAGCCTGCATCTTGGCAGCTGAAGGGAGAGCTTAAAGAGGTTCCTAAGTCAGAAAGCTCTAAGAAGCCGTGGTGGAAGAACAAGAAGGATAAGGACAGGAGGAAAGAAGGAGGACCTCAGAAGCGAATCAAGAAAAGTGGGAAATGTCATAGCTGTAGATTGGTTGGTCACTACGCAAAGGACTGTAAGAAAAAAATGATGAAGGGGAGGTGTTTCAACTGTGGGCAGCCGGGTTACCTTAGTAAAGCTCGCCGCCACAGGATGGGGCAGAGAGCAGGTGCACCTACAGCGCAAGTATAGGCTTTGGATGCATCACCTTCAGCAGTGGACCAGATCGAGGTAGGAAAATCTCTATAGAAGGTTTGATTTCTATTTCGTATGTTTCCTATTCGGACTCTTTTTGACTCCAAGAGCATCGCATTCTTTCATTCCTAGTTCCTTGATTGATTATTTGCACTTAAATATCTCTTTAGTAGTAGACCCCATAGTTATTTCAAACTCCATAGGAGGATTGACACATTTATCCATGACTTGTAGGGGTTTGAAAATTTTTATACTAGGCGTAGAGCTTGATTGTGACGCATATTTACTGGGATTTTCAGGGTATGGGATGGTTTTGGGATGGATTGGGTATCCACTTATAGAGTGATATTGGGCTGCGAGAGGAGAGTCATTGGACTAGAGACATGCAGCAGTAGGACTCTCGAGGTTCTTGCAACCCACAGGAGTCAGTCATGTTGAGCTTCCTTTATTCCCTTGATTCATCACTAGGAGAGCTAGATTCCATTTCAGTCGTTAGAGATTTCCCAAACACTTTTGAGGAAGAAAATATTGGGTTTTTGAAAAAAAAGTGGTATGAAATTTAAATTGGTTTTTATATGATGTGAATTTTGTAAAAAGTGAAAATCTTTTTGAAGGATTATAGAGCATATATAGCTCGCTAGTTTCTTTGTAGGTAAACAAAGATTTTAAAAATAATAACTTAAAATGTATTAAGTATCGGAAACATAGGTTACAACATTTATTGTTGTAATAGATGTTTTCGTGAAAAATAAATGGAGCATAGACTATAACACTACTGTTATAGTAGGCGACTCCCAAAGGAAATGTTTTTACACAGTATATGAGATTTATTTATTTTTGAATCCATACACTATTATTTTTGAGGTTGTAGTAACGGTGTTTCACGCAACATCCGTTTTGACCCAAATAAAAATGTGTTTTGAAGATAATTTCTAAGTATAGAAATGAAGTAGTTTATAAGTATACTTATTATTTAAATAAGTATAAGGAAATGTTTTCTAGTTATGAAAATATTAAAATAGTCTTGAAAATGAGTTTTTCTAAAAAGAAAAGTGTAAGTTAAATGTTAGGAAATTAATGAATTTCATAGAAATTGTCTATCATAAGAGAATACAGATTAAACATACTTTAATCTATTGGAATGAAATGAATAATGATATAATTTTCTATGAAACCAAATCATAAACAAAGATGTTTTGTGCAAGTTATAAGGAATACGTGAAAGAGATGTACAAGGTATGGGAAGCAACATATTTTGTATAGCCTATTTCAAAAAATATAAAACAAGTTCCTTGTAATTTCACATAAACATAAAGTCCTCATTTAAAGGATTCATAGAAGGTTTTAAAGCTAATAGTTTCTTATAAAAGAAACTAGTTCCAATATATTAATGTATAAAACCATTAGGTGTAATAAGAAGTGTAGTAATTAGAGACAGTGTAGTTAGGAGAGGTATTATAGAGAGCCTTAGTAGAAAGTCCCAATTGTAGTAAGTTAGAAACTCCTCCAAGGTTAGGTAATTGGAAAGTTAAGTGGTTTTTAATAAAATAATTGTTCTTATCTACTCCAGTTTTTGCAAAATTGAAAATCTATAAAAATAAGATGTTTTGAAAACATGTGAGGACATTTTAAAGATATCTTAAAGAAAAATGGTTTGGTAAAAAGTAAATAAGATTTTGGAAGTGAAAAACATAGAAACATTTAAATTTAAAAATTCAATTTTTTATGAAAAGCTATAAAGGTCTTTAAAAGAAAAAGAGGAATAAGTTTTGAACTTAGAATTTGTAAGTTTTCCCCTCTAGGTTTGAGGAATAATGTATGTTCAATAAGCTGTAAGGATGTAAGTCTAGAAGGATAAAATGCTAAGTAACCAAGTACCTTTGAATTTAACAAGAACTTGAAAAAAACACTTTTAAAGGTAAAATATTTAGGATTTGATGTTTTAAAAATTTAGAAGCTTTAGTTTTTGAAATGAAATGATAAAAACCAAACTAAACTTCTAAATGTGGAGTTAGTAAGATAATGAGACACACATGGTTGAGCATGTGTATTCTTGATTTAGGAAGAACTTGAAAGGAGCATCTTCCTTTAGCAGAGTTCGCGTATAATAGTAGTTTTCAAGCTAGCATTGGGATGACACCTTTCGAAGCTCTTTATGGAAGACCGTGCAAGTCGCCTTCGTGATGGTTAGAGTCTACAGAGAGATTGCTACTTGGTCCCAACATGGTTAGAGAGACTTCGGAGAATATTGATTTGATTAGGAGAAAATACGTATCTCTTATCTGCATCTCTTTTATAGTAAATTTTGAATTTCCTATTTCCATCTTTAGTTTTGATTAGGTTCTTTCCCTTATTATCCTTTGGGTGGGTAGATCTTAGGACTTAACCTATGGATTGCAGGACTGAATGTAAACATGTTATTAGAGCATGTTATGTATGATGGATGCTAGTGGTTGCAAGTGTTTGCTAGTGGATGCTAATGGACGCATTTACTTACACTAGGCACTATTATTTCTTAAGGGCCGACCTAACTAGGACACTAGAGCATATGCACATGGATGTGTGCACATTTGCATTTTATTTTATTGCATGGTTGCTATAAATGGATGATTATCATATGATTGATGCATTTGGATGATGATTGTAGCATGCATGTAGAACTACTAGTCATCATTAGGAAATTTGCATTCATTTGGATACATAGCACAGACATGATTGCATAAAAAGGAGGTCGACTAAATCAGTAGACCGCCTAATCTTTTGCATTAGTTAGGGACATTAACACTACACTATTGCATATATTTCATGAATTGCATCAGAAAAACTTAAAAACAATGGTAGAAAGGGATGATGGATGAGTAGATGGATGTAGTTTTTGGATGATGGTTGCTATTTACATTCTTCTGTCTTTGGAGATTTCGGGGACGAAATCCTTTAAGGGGGAGAATGTAACACCCCGATATTTCAAGGGAAAAATAATTAAAAAGGAATTAAAATAGAAGAATTTATTATTAAAAGAAAATTTAAAGGAAACGTGTAAATTAAAGTACACCTCATGTTTTTTACACTAATTAATTAATGAAAATATAATCAATATACTTAGACAACTGTGAAAAACGAACATTTTGCAAATATTGGAATTTAGCCACGAAACTTATACCATTATGTTCGTGGCGATTTTCTGATTAATTTTCATATATAATGTTTTCCAAATGGAGTTCAAACGAAGAAGTTATGACCGTTGGCAGTTTTGGCATCAGAATTAATTACCCATATGAAATTGGTAACTTACATTAATTATAATTGATTGATCGATTGCTGATGTGTGTTAAATTACATATGTACACAGTCAGGAATGAGTCAGTAGAATTTATTATAAAGGGAAACATATTATATACACAAAGTTTGGAATTATTTCAATAGTTTACGCGTTTATGCGCACATTTAAACGTTTGAATTTGATTAATGAAATTAATTGGAAACAAGAATATTGTATTAATACACACACATGTGTATAAGGAGGGAAATGGTAAAAAGATTTATTGACAATAAATGCACATCATTAGTAATTAATGCACGTTACAATTGTAATTAACATGCATTGCAACATTTACTAATATACATTAATTGGAAATTAACGTAGATTGTAAACATGTAAGATGAGGAAACTAAATTTGTTTATAAAATATATATTCTTGAAGTTTAAACTTTTAATGTTTATAAACATAAGATTTAGAAAGGAGTATAAAACGTTAACAAATAAATGTTGTAACTGACAAGAATCAATGGGAAATGGTTAAAACTAGTAAGCAATCAATTAAGAAAATTAACTATGAATGAATAAAATTAACCAAGGGATTGATTAGTTTAAAGTTTATATGTATATATACATATATCCTAATTAAATGTACACATTCAAGAGTGTAAATAAATGTGTAACATACCCAATTGATAAATAATAAGGATTGGGAATAAATTGATTGGCTGAATTAATGACATAATTGACAATAATGAGAATGTATAACAAAGGAAATTATTATGGATATAAATTTGGCAAATTAAGATGGATTGATTGCTAACAAATGCAAATATTTAAAATAAAGATCTAATGAGATTTATAAAATGGGGAAAAAATTGTAAAGTCAATTAAGAGGGAGAGTATAACCTCTCAAAAAGTGCAATGTATACACACAAACAACAAAAATGGAAATTTTGCAATGCAATCAATTAACGGGAATAATTAATGAACGCTGATTTATTTTCTGATATGGCGGTTTTCTATTGGACTGAGTGTCTGGTCTGCTATTTTTATTCGATCCTGTGCGTCCGTGCTTCCGTCCGATGATTCCCAATGAGCCTATGACGTGGTTGCACCAGATTTCATCTTCAAATCCAACGGTCTGAGATCCCCAAATGGCACTATAAATAAGAACCTAGGCTTAGCTATTTTTCTCATTCAGATTTTCTCCATCTGGGTTCATTGCCAGAGGCTGGACCCTAAAAAAAATATTTTTTCAAGGAGAATATCTTTTTAGTTAAAATATTTTATACCCTAGAAGTGGATCCAGGAAGGCCAAGAACCATAGGTGAGTGCGTAAGTAATTATTTTAGATTTTTAAGTAATTTAAAATAATAGGGTTCTCAATTGTTGTAGTTTTTTTTGCAATTTTGAGACCGCTTTTATATAAGTTGTTTATAGTTAATTTTGAAAGTTCTTTTCAGTCTATTTTATTTAGATATTTTTGTTTAGCTATTTTATTCATTTATTTACAGTTATTTGTATTTTATTTACATCCATTTTACGTTAGAATTCAGCATGTAAATTTTAGTTTCCTTTTGTTCCCTTTTACTCGAATAAAATAATAAAAAGAGGATAATTCGCTAATATGAACTAAAATATAAGAATACTAAATTTACAGAAAATTTTATGTAAACAAGAAGAACTATAATAAAAAGAATATAGACTGAAATAGGCAAATTTGACATTTGCAAGCAAGTTTATAACTAGTAGTTATAACTAAGAATACATCATAAAAGGGAAATTATAACGTAGGTTATAAGTAAGCAGAAAGAACAGAAATATGCTTATTTTAAAACTCAGAGCTAAGTTAATAAGCAAATATAGTAGAGATAATAGAAGAGGCTTATTTTAAAGACTTAGAATAAGTTAATAAGCTAACAGAGCAGAATTAACAGAACATGCTTATTTAAAAGACTTATACTAAGTTAATAAGCAAAGATAGAAGTAGGACCCGTATCAGCAGCATTCCCCTTTAGTTAGGAACTGATGGTCTCACAATAGGTTAAGTGGGGCTGGGACACGCTTATGCTGAAGTAATGTTAAATAAGAGGTCAATAGATAGAAGCTCAAATCAGGGGATTTGGGCAAGGGGCACAACTAGATTTTGTTTGTTAGGACCCGTACCAGCAGCATTTCCTTTACCAGACTAGGACTGATGGTCTCACAACAGATTAGGTGAGGCTGGACACGCTTATACCGAAATAATGGTAAATAAGAGGTCAAAAGAGGGAGCAACAGATAGTGCGAACCGATGGTGGTCGAGCATGCGGCCTCGGTGCAGGGATATAAGTCACTATTGAGTTCCAAAGGTAAATAAGAGGTCAAAAGAGGGAGCAACAGATAGTGCGAACCACCGGTGGTCGAGCGTGCGGCCTCGGTGCAGGGATATAAGTCGCTATTGAGTTTCAAAGTGCTAAACATGTGTCTTTTGCTGTGGGACCCACATGATGGGACTAGCCCACAGTGGCACAACAGAGATAGAAGGCCGATCAAAAGGGTAGAATTTGGGCTTCAGCCTAATTAAAGTAGGATTAGGATTTCAGCCTAATCAAAGCAGTTATCTAAGACAAGTGCAATCAATCAAAATAATCAAAGCAAACAGTTAAACCGTATTTTATCCCAGTTTTATCTTTTCCTTTATTTCCTTTTATACTAGAACCATTGCTAAGTCTGTTATCTTTATCTTGCTTAAAAATACTAGTAATTACTTCCACTCACCAGACTTTTAGTCTGACTCACTCCTCTATTTCCCCCCTTTTCTCCCATAGGCCAGCAGAGGCAAGGACAGTAGATTTCATACTTTCTTGGAGGTTCAACTGTGGAGTTTTTCTTCATGTATTCTTCTTCTTTTCAGTTTTTGCTTGGATTTTTATGTATTGGTACTATTTGAGAGGGATGATTTTGCACTCTGATATTGTGACTGAGGTGGTAATTTTCATGAGACATATGTATTTGGTATTTTTAGACATATTTTGGTTGTGACTTATTGAGAGGACCCACTTTCTTTTACCTAAAATTCAGAATTTTTTTTTACAATTAATCCCAGTGGCCACCTAGTCAAGAGAATATCATTCTCTGGTTCACCTTCTAACCAGGATCTTAAAACCAATATAAAAATATTGTTGTGTTCAAATTATCTTAAACCTTCATATATGAAAAAATATATATATATATATATAATACTTTCTGTTTTTATGTCAGAGTATAGAGGTTTGGAAGTAGAGAATCTATTTGGGGATTTTCAAGTGATTCTCCACATAGCAAAAGTATTTTTCAAATTTTCCAGTCATGTCTATTTCTTCATAACTATTGATTTCATGACTTATAGATTTAACACTATGTATGTATTTCCCATAATTGTATTACTGTATGAACTGGGCTTTTGCCCGTGCATGTGTGTGTGCATGTTCCTGTGCTCTTACATGTGCCTAAATTTTTTTTTCTTGTTAGTAAAGAGGTCTGAGTCTACCTTGTACTTGGGTTGTAACATCATAACTGAAAGTTTAGTTTAGAAAACCTTTAGTGCTGGCTTAACCCAGGCTCAAGAAAATGGTTATGTTAGCCATATTCACTTTGAACTGTTTCCTCTCAAAATACATGTTATTTTGTTCTATCTTATCAAGGCAACTCAAAATCTTTCTGCTAGATTTTTCTTTAACTTAAACATGAATTTCTCATGTCAAGTATCTAGTTGTTCTTTTAGTTTATAAATCCTCACAATCTCAAGTCTCCTATCATCATAAATTAATTAATCAAAGAGCCTAAAAACTTCATTACTTAGTAAAACATTTTCAAAATAAAATCCATAAGTTTCAGATGAAACACCTATTTAAGTCCAATGCTTACAAAACAGTAAATAACAATACATTGGTTTTTCTAAGCAACTTAAACAACATAGCTTAACACAAATTTGGCATAAACATCTATTTAACTTCAGTAAATTTGTAACTATTGCATCCAATTCCTTAAGCAGCCAACCCATCCAAAGCTTGATCAATGAAATGCCTATTTACCTGCATAATCACTATGGACTGCCTCATTAAATATGAGACACCCGATAGTGCATCAACACACATGGGTCAGACTTGGTCTGGTATGAGTAATCTAATTGGAAACATAATTTTCATATAGTTTTTTTTTTCATATTCCAATAACTTTAAGATAAATAAAGGAATGCAATATCACTCTCCTACCCATTTCTGTGCAACCTGGGCATACACAACAAAATGATACATAATTCAATGATTTATTGCAGAGAAAACAAACATAGAGTTCATCCATAGAATATCCTAAAACAGTTAACACAATCATCAATTAAATCATCATTCCTTATCTATAGATTTTCTGGCCTTCAGGGATTTTTCCCAAGCCTTCATATGAACCTATTTCTAATGTTCAATATCAAATATGTTATGGTCTTTAGCTACTTTCTCTTTTTAAACACACACTGCCTGGGACATTTCTCTGTTAACCCAACACACTCAGGCCCCTGGGTATAAACATACCATGTGTGAGCTTGCAATGTTCACCTTGCCAAGCTATATCTTGTAGCCCTAAGATCTAAAATCCTTAGTTAAATTACTAAGTGTCACTACCCTTTAGTGTTAATTTCCTCTCTGCATCACATGTTTCAAACAGTGGATAATACATTCAGTCGCAGGCATACATCCAAAGATTAACAAGACATATTTTCATGAACAAGCACTTCATCATAACAATAGAGGTGATTTCTTATTTTTCTATGGGCTTCAATAGATCCCAATACAAACATATGGTCATAGATAATTTTCTGTTTGTTTTTCTTTTCTTTTTCTACCTCTGATTCAGTCAGATCCATGTAGATCTTCAAATCTGACTAAATCACAAGTATAAGATTTACTGGATAGTTCATAAATGTAGAGGCTCAGCATATGTATACATTGCACCTTTATACTTTTCTTTTTTCTTATATAAGTTCTTTTCTGTTAAGATGAGACTTAAGCAAACACACCATGTTGCAGCCCCATATCCTTTCTCATTTTTAGACCATATATCCATATTAAGCATCCTGGGTTTTAAACTAATAAATGTATAAAGAAAACCCATATTAACTGCTTCACCTCTAAGTTATATTATAACACAGAAAAAAAACCTATTTAAACATTAGATTCATGGCTCTTTCATACTGAGTGAATCAATATAAAGAGGTTTCCATTAAAACTGATCATAAAACAAATCAATGTTACTAAATCATAAAAATGAATCTAGCTTGCAAACAAATGAAATATGAATTTTAGTTAGGCTGCCTCAATATTCAGGACTTATTGCCAATATTTCCAGTGAGATTACTCACCTTAATCCCCTTTTCTTTTTCCTAAGCTTTTCTTTTTTCTTCCTTTGATCTTCTGCCTTCTTCCTACTCTAATGACTAGTGTTCCACATTTTCTTTTCTAACCTCTGTTATATATATATATATATTTTCTTTTATGAGGCAGAGCAATAATAAAAACCTTACTACACCAGGTCCTCTTATATAAACTCTTGCTGCTACTAGGGTTTAAGGAAATTACCCAATGCCAATTTTACCCCACCAACTATGATCTACCTCTCATTCTATTTTTTTTAGAGAAAATGGGTAAGTAGTCCTGGTATTTTTTTTCCAGAAAATATACCTCATTACCCCGGTCATGTTATTTGCATGATTTCTGTTTTTCTAAAGCAAAAAGGAATTGCTAAAAATGGATAAAGTGTTTGTTCAAAAGCTCATACCATTTTCATGCAATGTTGATTTTTATTTCAGCAAGCATTTGTTTTGGGCACATGTATAATACATGTATGCCTATTCTGGCCTAAGTTTTTTTTTTCAAGACTTGATCATTTCTGCCTACATATATATATTTGTAATTTATCTATCCTATCAATTTTATTAACTGTTGCCTATTTTATCACACAGAAAACTGTGTGCATGTTTGTGCACTGTCTTGTGCACATGTACATGTTTTTAAACTATGCATCTGCAAATCAGTTTCCTATCTCTATCTTTTCAATGCAATTTCAAACAAATACAAACTAAATTAAATCATGAAATTACTCACAAAAATCCGGGTTATCACATATACCCCTCCTTTTAGGAATTGTGTCCCACAATTCTTTCATACTTAACTTAAGTATCATTACTTCAGAAAATCAATTTCTGATCTCAAATCATTCTCAAATCAATCATTTGATTAAACTCTAGGTATATCAAAACAACCAAAAAAAAAATCACAATGCAATTCAATCAAAACATTCATCAGTATATATATAAATTTACCTTTCATTCAATCAAATAGTTGTGGATAATCAATTCTGATTTTATCTTCCACCTCCCATGTGCAATCATTTGGATCAAGACTCCATTGCACTTTTACTAATTTTATTTCTTTGCTCCTCAATTTCTTGATTTCTCTGGCAACTATGCCCACTGGCTCCTTTTCATACACCAATCTAGAATCAATCTGTACATCCTTAGGAGATTTTAGAATTGTTTCCTTGTCATGAACCCATCTTCTTAACTGTGATACATGAAAAACATCATGCATTGCCCTCATTTCCTCTGGAAACTCTAACCTGTAGGCTATAGTTCCTATTCTTTCTAAAACTTTATATGGCCCTATATATCTAGGAATCAACTTTCCTTGTTTCCCAAACCTTAGAACCTTTTTCATGGGTGATATTTTAATAAATACAAAATCCCCAACATCATACTGTACTTCCTTTCTCTTTTGATCTGCATATTTCTTTTGCCTATCTTGGGCAGAAGCAATTCTTTTTCTAATCAAAGCTATCTTTTCAGAAGTTTCTTTTACATTTTCTGGTTCTAAGACCACCTTTTCTCCAGATTCATGCCAACTTGAGGGTGATAAACATGACCTTCCATAAAGAGCTTCAAAGGGGGCCATGCCTATGCTACTGTGATGGGTGTTATTGTATGCAAATTCAGCTAGATATATATAATCCTCCCAGCTTCCTCCCCAATCCAATACACATGCTCTCAACATGTCTTCAAGCAATTTATTTACAATTTCTGTTTGGCCATCTGATTGAGGGTGATATGCCGTGCTTAAGCATAAATCAGTCCCCATTGCCTTGTGAAAACTTTGCCAAAATTTTGAAGTGAAGATGGTGTCTCTATCACTTACGATAGTCTTTGGTATTCCATGTAGTCTGATTATTTCCTTAATAAATAACTGAGCTAATGTGCATGCATTTCTTTCTGACTTCACAGGTATAAAATGGGCTGATTTGGTTAGCCTATCAACTACAACCCAAATACTATCATTTCCCCTCCTAGTTCTAGGCAAACCATCAATGGAATCCATTGATATGTCTTCCCATTTCCACTGTGGTATTAGTAAAGGTTGAAGCATGCCGGAGGGTTTTTGATATTCAGCCTTTATCTGTTGACAAACCATGCACTTAGACACAAAAGATGCCACTGCACTCTTCATACCACTCCACCAATAATCTCTTTTAAGGTTGTGATACATTCTTGTGCTTCCTGGGTGTATGGTATATTTGTTTTTGTGATAAGCATCTAAGATTTCTTGCTTCAACTCATCAATAGCAGGGACACGTATTCTTTTTCTTTTCTCCAAATGGCCTTGTTTATTCAACAGAAAGCCTTCCAGTACTTCTCCATTTAATATCTGAGTTTTCTTCTCAAATAAAAATGGATCTTGATCTTGTAATTTTACAAATTTATTCTTTAATTCTGACCCCAAAGTAACAAAACTTAACTTTCCCATTTCTACATTCTCATTGCATATACTCATATTTTCTACACTTTCACTTTCTACCTCTGTGTCAATCAATAGTGATAAAGTGTTAAACTCTTCTATCATTAACCTAGCTACATTAGCATGCCGTATACTTAAAACATCTGCTACTTTATTAGCTTTGCCAGGGGTGTACAATATTTCAAAATCATATGAGGCTAGGAGTTCAATCCACCTTTGCTGCCTCATGTTTAATTCTTTTTGTGAAAACAAATATTTAAGTGACTTATGGTCAGTGTAAACTTCAAACCTTGCCCCCAACAAATAGTGTCTCCATAATTTAAGAGCATACACTATAGCAGCCAATTCAAGGTCATGTGTAGCATACCTTACCTCACTGGGTTTCAACTATCTAGAGGCATAAGCTATCACTTGGTGTTGTTGCATCAATACTGCTCCAAGCCCTTGTCCACTTGCATTAGTATATATCACTAAATTTTCATTCCCCTCAGGTACTTTCAGTATTGGAGCTTGTATCAGTGCTTCTTTTAACCTCCCAAAAGCTTTCTCACATTCCTCAGTCCAAGCAAATACCTGATTCTTCCTAGTCAACCTGGTTAATGAGATTGAAATCTTTGAAAAATCTTTTATAAACCTTTTGTAGTACCCAGCCATTCCCATAAATGACCTAACCTCTGTGACATTAGTAGGCCTTTTCCAAGCTTGAACTGCAATTACTTTATTGGGATCTATAGATATACCTTCTTCTGATACCACATGTCCTAAAAAATTTACTTCCTTTTGCCAAAAAGTGCATTTTGAAAAATTTGCCTTCAAATTTTCTTGCCTCGGTTTATGAAGTACTATATGCAAATGATTCTCATGCTCCTCAACTGACTTAGAATAAATTAGTATATCATCAATAAATATCAATACAAATTTATCCAGGTATTTTCTAAAAATTCTATTCATCAAATCAACAAAGTAAGAGGGAGCATTTGTCAAACCAAATGGCATTACTAAAAATTCATAAAGTCCATATCTAGTGTTGAAAGCTGTGTATTTAATGCTTTCCTCTTCTACTTTCATTTGGTGGAATCCTGAAGCTAAATCAAGTCTAGAGAATATTTTTGCACCACTCAATTGATCAAAGAGATCATCAATTCTTGGTAAGGGGTATTTGTTTTTAACTGTGATTTTATTTAACTCCTTATAATCAATACATAATCTGAGAGATCCATCTTGTTTCTTAACAAAAACCACTGGTGCTCCCCATGATGAGCTACTGGGTCTGATGAAGCCTTTTTCTTCTAGTTCAACCAGTTGCTTTTTCAGCTCTATCAATTCCTTAGGCCCCATTCTAGTTGGCCTCTTAACTACTGGGCTAGCCTCTGGAATCAGTTTAATTGAAAACTCTACTGGCCTATGGTTTGGAACTCCCCTAACCTCACCAAACACATCAGTATATTGATTTACTATAGAGATTTCTTCTAATGTGGGCATGGGCTTCTCACTAGACAAAGTAATAAGAGTAGCTATATTTCTGCTCTTGTTTGCCTCACACAGAACAACTACCCTTTTTCCATCAGAATTTTTTAGTGATATGGTAGATGTTTCCATATTTATAATAGCCTTATATTTCCTCAACCAATCAACTCCTAGAATAACTCCTATGCCCGGGTATTGCAACACATATAGGTCTGCACTAAACACACATCCCCTTATATTTAATCCCAGTTGCATACACATCATACCCAAAACACATGAACTACCTAAAGGACTTCTAATAAGCAATGGCTTATCAACAATCATACAATTCAATTTTAGTTGTTGTACAATATCATGGGAAATCAAGGAGTGTGTAGCCCCAGTATCATACACTACTATAAAAGGTATTGAGTGAATGAGCAAAGTACCTTCAACTTGGCCATGGTTCTCAACATTTGGTCCCTCAGTTGCTTTACCTTTCCCTTCCAAGGTTCCTACTTTTCCTTGCTTAAAATCTGGATAGTTCCTCCTTATGTGACCCTCCTTTCCACACTGGTGACACTTGAAGGATGCTGGTCTGGGATTGGTGCACCTATTCTTCATATGCCCCTCTTGGCCACAGTTGTAACAAGTGATCTTCTTCTTAACTTCAGCAGTCTTAGCTTCTTCTGGTTTCTTGGTGGAAGCTACATCTGTTTTCTTTTTATCATAAGGATGAAACTTACCCTTCCCTTTCTTATTTTGATTATTCTTGAATGCTCTAAAATTTTCTCTGGGTTTATCATGATGTTCAAAGCTCAGAGTCAGATCCAAAACTTGATCAAATGTCTTGTCCTTATATGGCAGCATAGCTCTACTAAGGCTGGCATTCAGTCCTTGAATGTATCTGCCATTTTTAGCTTCTTGAGTTGTGATAAGTACTGCACCATACTTGGCTAGTGATTCAAACTTCTGTGTATACTCAGTAACACTCATAGCCCCTTGCCTTAATTTAATAAATTCTTCTAGCAAAGATTCCTTGGCTGATGCTAGGACAAATCTACCTTCTAGCATTTCCTTAAATTGATCCCATGTCACTTCTCCTTTAGGTCTTCCTGCTATGATAACCTCCCACCAGTCCAAAGCTGCTCCTCTCAATTGTTTGGATGCTATTTGCCTTTTCTTTTGGTCTTCAACTTGCATATCTGTAAATCCTATCCAAAATTCTGAGCCAATTTTGAACTCCCATGATCCCTTCTGTTCCATCAAAAGTTTTGCCTCCAAGATTGTTAAAGGTCTTGAGTAGTTTGGAAAGCTCCTCATGTGGATTTTCTTGCCTATTGCCTACCCCTTCCCTTATAGCCCTCATGAAATCTTGCATATTCACCATTGGTGGTTCACTTGATCCTACCTCTTGTTGTCTGGGTCTTACCATGATTCTATGGATATGACACTTGGGTTAGTCCATTTTTGTTTATTTTCTATAAATTTACTCATTTAATTTATCTCTATCCAATCCTAGTAATTATTATTAGTATAAGTATCAATTAAAACAAGGCATCCAAAGCAGCCAACACACCATACATCCAATGCAAACAAGTTCATACAACATTTTGCTATGTTATTTAACAACATATCTCTGATACCAAATGAGATGACCCACTTTCTTTTACCTAAAATTCAGAATTTTTTTTACAATTAATCCCTGTGGTCACCTAGTCAAGAGAATATCATTCTCTGGTTCACCTTCTAACCAGGATCTTAAAACCAATATAAAAATATTGTTGTGTTCAAATTATCTTAAACCTTCATATATGAGAATATATATATATATATATATATATATATATATAATACTTTCTGTTTTTATGTCAGAGTATAGAGGTTTGGAAGCAGAGAATCTATTTGGGGATTTTCAAGTGATTCTCCACATAGCAAAAGTATTTTTCAAATTTTCCAGTCATGTCTATTTCTTCATAACTATTGATTTCATGACTTATAGATTTAACACTATGTATGTATTTCCCATAATTGTATTACTGTATGAACTGGGCTTTTGCCCGTGCATGTGTGTGTGCATGTTCCTGTGCTCTTACATGTGCCTAAATTGTTTTTCTTTTCTTGTTAGTAAAGAGGTCTGAGTCTACCTTGTACTTGGGTTGTAACATCATAACTGAAAGTTTAGTTTAGAAAACCTTTAGTGCTGGCTTAACCCAGGCTCAAGAAAATGGTTATGTTAGCCATATTCACTTTGAACTGTTTCCTCTCAAAATACATGTTATTTTGTTCTATCTTATCAAGGCAACTCAAAATCTTTCTGCCAGATTTTTCTTTAACTTAAACATGGATTTCTCATGTCAAGTATCTAGTTGTTCTTTTAGTTTATAAATCCTCACAATCTCAAGTCTCCTATCATCATAAATTAATTAATCAAAGAGCCTAAAAACTTCATTACTTAGTAAAACATTTTCAAAATAAAATCCATAAGTTTCAGATGAAACACCTATTTAAGTCCAATGCTTACAAAATAGTAAATAACAATACATTGGTTTTTCTAAGCAACTTAAACAACATAGCTTAACATAAATTTGGCATAAACATCTATTTAACTTCAGTAAATTTGTAACTATTGCATCCAATTCCTTAAGCAGCCAACCCATCCAAAGCTTGATCAATGAAATGCCTATTTACCTGCATAATCACTATGGACTGCCTCATTAAATATGAGACACCCAATAGTGCATCAACACACATGGGTCAGACTTGGTCTGGTATGAGTAATCTAATTGGAAACATAATTTTCATATAGTTTTTTTCATATTCCAATAACATTAAGATAAATAAAGGAATGCAATATCACTCTCCTACCCATTTCTGTGCAACCTGGGCATACACAACAAAATGATACATAATTCAATGATTTATTGCAGAGAAAACAAACATAGAGTTCATCCATAGAATATCCTAAAACAGTTAACACAATCATCAATTAAATCATCATTCCTTATCTATATATTTTCTGGCCTTCAGGGATTTTTCCCAAGCCTTCATATGAACCTATTTCTAATGTTCAATATCAAATATGTTATGGTCTTTAGCTACTTTCTCTTTTTAAACACACACTGCCTGGGACATTTCTCTGTTAACCCAGCACACTCAGGCCCCTGGGTATAAACATACCATGTGTGAGCTTGCAATGTTCACCTTGCCAAGCTATATCTTGTAGCCCTAAGATCCAAAATCCTTGGTTAAATTACTAAGTGTCACTACCCTTTAGTGTTAATTTCCTCTCTGCATCACATGTTTCAAACAGTGGATAATACATTCAGTCACAGGCATACATCCAAAGATTAACAAGACATATTTTCATGAACAAGCACTTCATCATAACAATAGAGGTGATTTCTTATTTTTCTATGGGCTTCAATAGATCCCAATACAAACATATGGTCATAGATAATTTTCTGTTTGTTTTTCTTTTCTTTTTCTACCTCTGATTCAGTCAGATCCATGTAGATCTTCAAATCTGACTAAATCACAAGTATAAGATTTACTGGATAGTTCATAAATGTAGAGGCTCAGCACATGTATACATTGCACCTCTATACTTTTTTATATAAGTTCTTTTCTGTTAAGATGAGACTTAAGCAAACACACCATGTTGCAGCCCCATATCCTTTCTCATTTTTAGACCATATATCCATATTAAGCATCCTGGGTTTTAAACTAATAAATGTATAAAGAAAACCCATATTAACTGCTTCACCTCAAAGTTATATTATAACACAGAAAAAAACCTATTTAAACATTAGATTCATGGCTCTTTCATACTGAGTGAATCAATATAAAGAGGTTTCCATTAAAACAGATCATAAAACAAATCAATGTTACTAAATCATAAAAATGAATCTAGCTTGCAAACAAATGAAATATGAATTTTAGTTAGGCTGCCTCAATATTCAGGACTTATTGCCAATATTTCCAGTGAGATTACTCACCTTAATCCCCCGTTCTTTTTCCTAAGCTTTTCTTTTTTCTTCCTTTGATCTTCTGCCTTCTTCCTACTCTAATGACTGGTGTTCCACATTTTCTTTTCTAACCTCTGTTATATATATATATATATATATATATTTCTTTTATGAGGTAGAGCAATAATAAAAACCTTACTACAGCAGGTCCTCTTATATAAACTCTGGCTGCTACTAGGGTTTAAGGAAATTACCCAATGCCAATTTTACCCCACCAACTATGATCTACCTCTCATTCTATTTTTTTATAGAGAAAATGGGTAAGTAGTCCTGGTATTTTTTTTCCAGAAAATATACCTCATTACCCCGGTCATGTTATTTGCATGATTTCTGTTTTTCTAAAGCAAAAAGGAATTGCTAAAAATGGATAAAGTGTTTGTTCAAAAGCTCATACCATTTTCATGCAATGTTAATTTTTATTTCAGCAAGCATTTGTTTTGTGCACATGTATAATACATGTATGCCTATTCTGGCCTAAGTCTTTCTCTTTTTTTTTTTCAAGACTTGATCATTTCTGCATATATATATATATTTGTAATTTATCTATCCTATCATTTTTATTAACTGTTGCCTATTTTATCACACAGAAAACTGTGTGCATGTTTGTGCACTGTCTTGTGCACATGTACATGTTTTTAAACTATGCATCTGCAAATCAGTTTCCTATCTCTATCTTTTCAATGCAATTTCAAACAAATACAAACTAAATTAAATCATGAAATTACTCACATAAATCAGGGTTATCACACTTATTTTATGAAGTTTAACTTTTAAATGAGTTATTGTTTAAATGTTTTCGCTGTTTTTATTTAATTGTCTTGTGAATCTTAGTCTCTGTAAAGTTTTAGCTATACCTACAACGCACCACATCTTTTAGTGTGTGCTTTTTGGGTATACTAAGGGGCGTGGGGTGTTTCACAAATGCTCTCCAACTCCTTTAAATACCATCCCATCTACTATAGAAAAGGGATCTCTGGCTGTTGTAACTCTGCCATTACTATTCTTCACTCTTCTGTCCCACACAATTGCCATAAAGGAGCAATTGAGATCCTCTGGTCGCCTCCAAGTACTCATGATTTAGATCTAACTTAGAGATTCAATCATATTGTAATACAAATCAATCTTATAACAACAGTCAGTTAATAAAAGATATAAAGTGGGCGTAGGCTTCGTTAACAACCGAACCGGTATAAAATTCTTGTGTCTCCTTACTATTTCTGCTCTTTTTACAATTATTTTCTATATTGTTTGCTCTGAGAAATAGGGCTGGTCTTTCACACTCAATCCAGGATGTTGATTCATTTTTTGGATTAGGAGATGTATAATTGGAGGGTTTCGGTTGTTTTTTGCTGTGATATTTATTTTGTCGAAATGGTGAAATCGACGGTGACAGGTTTGTCTTGGCAGTAGTGGGCTAAGACGGGTTTTCCCGATCGTATCAAGGAGAAGGGTTATGGCATTGAATTTGGAAGGAAGATTATGTGGGTTTGATCTGATTGCTTTGGCGCAACTTTAAATAGTAGCTTGGGAGAATAAAAAAGGATATTTGAGACTTGACAAATTGGTATTAGAAGCATGTATCACAGACGAAATCATACTTTCAATAGGATAGCATATAGAAAAGATACATGTTTTTTGGGGCTTTAAACTATTTTATTTTGGCTTCTACAATAAGGAAACCTCCTTAATAGTTAGTTTGATAAAGTCAATCTTTGTGGACTAATTAGTTTCTAGGAAAAATAAACTTTTACGAACAAATAAGGGCCTATAATTATTTGTAGCTCTCATCTCTTAATTTTGCACTTCTAACCTTTTTTAGAATGGCACAAGAAAATACCCGAAATCTTATAAAAATCCTTACTTCTTATATTCTAGAACCGAATAAAAAAACGTAAAATAAAAGTTCCTTTTCTTAGCTAACGGAATGTCTTGTTTAACATTGATTACAAATAAATAATTGGAAATTTTTTGAAACATCTAAAATCTCTAATTTATACAAAATAAATAAATACTAAGTATTTAAAATCATCTATAGAAAAACCAATAGGTCTCACACAAATAATAAATATAATAGATTCAAATATAAAGAGAAAAACACAACTTTTAGATTCAGCTTTTCTTTATTATTCAATTTTTGAAGGTAAAAGTAGATATTATAATTAGATGAAGATATCCTAAATAAGGTTTTCATAGATGATATCTTGACATACTTTAAGGATGAAAGAGAGCATGAAGTTCATCTTAGAGTGGTGCTTGAGACGCTGAGGCTGCATCAGCTGAAAGCGAAGTTTTCAAAGTGTCACTTCTGGAAGAAAGAAGTGAAGTTTCTTGGTCATGTAGTCTCAGAGGTAGGGTTGTCCGTAGATCCGACTAAGATTGAGGCAGTAAGTAGTTGGAAGAAACCCGAGACAGTAACTGAGATAAAGAGTTTCCTTCGGTTGGCTGGTTATTATCGGAGGTTCATTAAGGATTTTTCACGGATAGCAGCACTGATGACCAAGCTAACAAGAAAGGATGTGAAGTTTGTGTGGACCGATAAGTGTGAGGAACCATTCCAGAATTTGAAACACTTATTGACCCATGCACCTGTGTTGGTTGTTCCGGATGGGAATTAGGATTTGGTGATTTACACCGATGCATGTGGAACGGGATTAGGAGTTGTGCTGATGCAGAGGGGTAAAGTGATTGCCTACACTTCTAGACAGCATAGACTGCATGAGGTCAGATATCCAACGCATGATTTGGAATTGGATGTGGTTATTTTTTCTTTGAAGTTGTAGAGACATTACCTTTTGGGAGAAAGGTTTGAGTTATATACCGATCATAAGTCGCTGAAGTATTTGTTCTCTCAGAAGGAGTTGAACATGAGACAACAAAGGTGTTTAGAGTTTATAGTCACTTATGATTTTGGGATTGAGTACACACCATGCAAGGGCAACAAGGTTGCAAATGCACTTAGCAGGAAACATCAGAATGCAGTTTTGGTAATGATTGCCAAGTGGAAGGATTTGGAAGCATTAGCTGATTACAGAGTGCAGTGGAGATCCGAGGCTGGGTCTAGTGGAGATACAGTTGTATTATCTTGTTTGGAAGTTTGACCAGTGTTGATCGGAAAGATTGCTTCTAAATAGATAGAGGATCCAATATCAGCCGAATGGATTAGGAAGCTAAGAGAAGGAACCGAGAGCAATGACTTAAAAGATTTCACCCTTGACCAGAATGGGTGGTTGAGAAAGAAAGGAAGATTATGTGTTTCGAGTGTGGGAAACATAAGGAAAGAAGTCTTAGAGGAAAGCCATCGTCCAAAGTTCTCTATTCACTCAGGAGGTACTAAGATGTATCAGGATATGAAGAGGGGTTTCTTCTGGGAAGGTATGAAGCGGAATATTGGTTTTTGTGTGAAGCTATGCATGATTTGCCAGCAGGAAAAGGCCGAACACCAAAAACCAAGAGGGTTGCTTCTAGTATGGAAGTGGGATTCTATATCCATGGATTTTATTGACGGGTTGCTAAGGTCGAATAGCGGGAATGATAATATATGGGTCATAGTAGGCAGATTGTCCATTAGTGCCCATTTAATTCTAGTTAGGTCAACCAGAATGGCACCTATTTTGGCAAAGTATTTTATGAGGAATGTGGTTAAACTGCGTGGAATTCCTAGTAGCATAGTAGTGATAAAGATCCTTTGTTCACTAGCGAGTTTTGGAAGAGCCCGCATGAAGTTTTAGGAACCAATCTCAAGATGAGTACCGCTTACCATCCGCAGACAGATGGGCAAACGGAATGGGTTAACAAAATCTTGTAGGATTTGTTAAGAGCACGTGTTCTAGATTTCAGGGGATCGTGGGAAGACCATCTACATTTAGTTGAGTTTTTGTATAACAACAGTTATCAAACTAGTATTGGGATGGCATGGTTTGAAGCTTTATATGGAAGGCCAAGCAAATCTCCCGTATGTTGGCTAGAGACCGGGGATATGTTGGTTCTTAGTTCGGACCTAGTCAGAGAAGCTGCAAAAAAGGTTGAGGTCATTCGAGCTAGAATGAAGGAAGCTCGGTCTAGGCAGAAAAGTTATGCGGATCAGAGGCGGAAAGATTTAGAGTTCTCAGTTGGAGACCAGGTTTTCGTCAAAGTGACACTGATGAAGGGTGTGATTAGGTTTGGAAAATCAAGGAAGTTATCACCGAGATTCGTTGGATCTTTTCCTATTGTTGAGAGGATCGGAAAACTCGCATATAGAGTTGAGTTACCGAGTAGTTTAGCAGGAGTCCACGATGTTATTCATATTTCTCATCTCAGAAAGTGTGTTAGAGACCCAAAGACTACTATTGCACCGACTGTGCTAGATGATTTAGTGGTAGAACCAGACTTGATCATAGTGAGGAAGCCAGTTCGCATTGTTGCGAGAGATGAGAAGAGGCTTAGAACCAAGACAGTCAGATTATTCAAAGTCCAGTGGAATGACGATGACAGAGACTATACTTGGGAAGTTGAGAGTAGGATTAGAGATACTTTTCCTGACTTGTTTGATGGTATGTTTTACCTCATTATTTGATTTATTGTGTACCTTATCGTAATTTCGAGGACGAAATTCTTTAAGGAGGGGAGTCTGTAACACCCATATTTTTGGTAACATTATTTAGAATATTTAATTATCTAAATAAAATAAAAGAATGTGTTGATTAGGGGATTGAGATTTGATTTTATTAAAGGGGTAGCCGTGTCATTTAACAATGAATTAAAATAAGAGTTAAATTGAAATAGAGTAGGGGTAAAATGGGAAATAAGCCATTCCTATATCTTTTACCCATAGCCGTGTAAAATCTACACGTTCATTTCATTTCAAAATTTTATAAAACTGGGTCGACCAACATTAACAAGGAAAAAGAGATAAAAAAGAAGATAAGCTAGGAAGAAGCTTAAGCAAATCAAATCTATTCATATCTCAATCTCTTTAATCACAAAGACTAAGGTGAATAATGTTTACATCTCAAATTTTTATTGGTTTCGGTTTTGAGATTAAACCCGAATGTTTTGCAATGATTTGACATGTTTTTAAATGATAGAATGATTATATATACTTGTTGATAATTTATGAATGTTCATATGGATTTTATGACACGTTTTGAGATGAAAACCATATTAAATGATATCCAATTGCCTTGCGAATTTTTATGAAGATCTAAAAAGATATTTAGAGATGGATTTCAATTTTCAGATTTTTCTGGATTTTCGTGGATTTAATATGAATTTTCTAGCAAAGAAAATGGTATTTTGGATTATAAATTATTTATAGGAAAATAATTAATTATTTTATATCTAAATTTTTTATATGTTAGAGAACATATATAAAGAGATTTTCTGGAATTTTTCCAGATTTTTCCTAAGTGTTTTAATGGTTATATAAAATTATTTAAGGTATGGAACTTAAATGTTTTATATAATTATAGAGGAGAAAGGGTATTTTTATAAAAATGTTTAAATTGTTAAATATGGAAAGGTGGCAGCACTTTTGAAATGAAAAATTTGGCAACCGATCAAATTTAGACAAACAAGGCAGGTTTGGTACAAAAGCATAGTTTTAAAGTACAAATAAACAGCCTTTTTACTGTTTCGTCTCCTTCGGCACCAAGTTTTGCCTCCATTTCTCCCCTTCCGACACAGTCAAAACCAATGCACATGGTATCAGGTAACTGGTACGTAGTGAATTGGAAGAGGGCGAAAGGTACAGGGTCAAAACCATGGGGTTCTGAAAGAGGTGAAGCATTGTTTTGGTTTCAAAGGAAAATATGCCTGCTTGCTTTCAACTTAGTTTACTTTCGACTAAGTCAAATGGTTTAAAAGATATGGTTTTGATTGGGTTTCTCTTTTGCTTTAAATGATTGTTTTCGACAAAGTCAAAATGTATAGCTGCCGCTTCCTACCTTTCGATCCAGATGGTTTCGAATGGATTGTTTTCTTTTCTAATAATTGGCCACCTCTCCAGTGCTTTCGAAGGGATGGTTTCGACACCATCACTTCTTTTTGAAGAAATGCTTTCGAAGAAAATGCTTTCGAATCTGTTGGTTTTTGATCCTTTTGCTCTACTTGAAGGCATAATCCAAATGTTTTCGATCTAAATATTTTAAAAGGGGTTTCGAAGTAGTTAACTTCGAATGGTTTCGAATGGTATCCACATGTTTTAAATTGAACCCAAAGTGCTTTCAAAAGGATTGTTACTGTTTCGAAACATTTTTATGAACGGTTTCGAAAGGGGTGGTTCCCCAGGGTTTCGAAAGGATTGAAAGGATGGTTTTTCCTATGTTTTTCAAAAGGCAATATTTAAAAGGTTTTAAAAAGGGGATGTTTGCTATATTGAAGCTTTCGAAGAAATGAAAGGAAAGGTTATTCCAATGTTTTCGAAAGGGCCTTTCAATGGTTTCGAATGAGTTACCTTCAATTATTTCGAAAGGGGTACTTTCAATGATTTTGAAGGGGTTACCTTCAATGGCTTCGAAAGGGTTGTTTAAAGGTTTTAAGCAAAGGTTTCGATAAAATGAATAGGTAGAATAGCTTAAGTGCTTACAAGTTATAAAGGACTTTAACTTATTTTAAAAGGATAGGCAATCCTTATTGAACGTCATCAACAATATTTTTAGTAACGTATATATACCATAGCAAAATGGCTTAGAGAAAAGCTAAAGATATATTTTCCTTGCATGTATATATATGATTTGAAGGACTAAATTATTTTGAAAAGGTTTTTAAGGAAAATTTAAAGAGTAGTTAACCCTAAGAAAATATTTTGGACAGTTAGTCCATTTTGCAGGCAGTCAACCTAGATTTCAGACATTTAGTCCATTTTAATCCAGACAGTTAGTCCAGTAAGCGACAGTTAGCCCAATTTTTATAGACAGTTAGTCCATTATAGCATAACGGACATTGCTATTATTTTTCGGATAGATAATCCTTTTGTTAGCATAACGGACCTTGCAATTATGTTATGGGCAGACAGCTCACATTTTACCTGTTTTACGGATAGATAGTCCATTTATTAGCATATATGATATTGCTATTTTGATATAATTAGTTTGATTAACCAGTTTGGCTGTAGGAATGAAATTGCAAAATATATATGTTTTGAAAAGGATATTAGTGAGGGGAAACACGTTCCACTAAGTGGCGTGGTCTCACTTAATATCAGTAAATCGAGATGTAACGGAGTTATTCATACCAGCCTTTATATCTGAATCGTAGTTTTTGTTCCCCCTTAAACTCTCGGGTACTCAAAATTGATTTGAGTGAGCTGAGGGTTGAGGTTTTCAGGTTTTAGTCTTTTGGCGAATAAAGCTTCCGAAAACAAGCAGGTGACTGACAGATAGCTAACTAGGAATACAGATTGTTCTGTTTATTTTGTGCTTATATTAAGTCAGATGTGACTATATTTCTCAGTTCATCCAGGGTGGCATCGTCATATGTCGCTCTTGGCGTATTGTTGTAAATTATATTTGATCAGTACCTCGAAAATGGTTAAGGGATTATGTAACTTGGATATGATATTATTTTGAAATGTAATCAGCTAAATGTTGTTTTTGAAAATATGTGATTTTATTCATATTCAAGTGCTTCTGATATTATGGATACCACTAACATAGCCGTATTTTGTCACCATAAGGTAATACTATATATGGCTGCAGCATCCGTAGTGCTTAGTTTTTGGCCTCGAGATATGGGATGTTGCAAGCCATGAATGATATTGATATCTCAAATGAAGGAGCTATGCCACAATTAACTTTGGAAAACAATATAGTCCCAAACTTCAACTTAGAGAATATGGAAATTGGGCAACCGTCAACCTTAATAAGATTGGAAAACAATGAGATTAAAGTCCAGAATCTACAACAACAAATGATAGCAATGGAAGAACTTTTTGAAAGAGTTACATCTCAAGAATCATTAAAGATTGTGGAAGTGGAGGATGAAACGCAACCTCCAAATAAGGTAAAGGATCAAGAGTTAAACCAAGAAAGTCAAGCAAAAGGGTGCCTTGGGCAATAAAATATCCTAATCCAAAGAAACAACGAAAGTTGCCACAGAAATGAAGCCGACCAAGAAAACATCGCATACCAAATAATGATGGAAACACTTAAGGAAACTGGAATTTCTAATCTAGAGAAGTATGTTATCCTGCAAAAAACTCCCTTTTAAGAAGAAATAATGGCAATTAACATCCTTCTCACATTCAAATCCCCCCATTGAAGTATGATGGAACTTCCAACCCAGGAGATCACTTGGTAGCTTATAAAATACGAATGGATTTATATAATGCTCCAGGGCCAATTCGCTGCAAGCTTTTCTCGATTACTTTTCAAGGAGCAACTATCACATGGTATAAGAATTACCAAGCATCTTGGGAACAATTCTCTTATAAATTCATGAGACAATTTTACGCATTCAAAGATCCAACTACGATCTTTAGCTTGTTAGAAACTATCAGACAAAGACCGGGAGAACCACTCAATGAATGCTTAAAAATGTTTAATACAAAAGCGTTAAAGGCAGGAAGTATAACCAGTAGAGAAAAACTTATGGCAGTTCGATCAGGGTTGATCGAACAAACCCCATTCTAGGAAGACCTTTATATCAACGGATGCAAAGATCTAAAATACTTCTATTCCCAAGCCGGTAAATTTATCCGTTTAGGGGAAATGAGCCATGACAAGAAGAGATCGAGACAAGATATAGAAGAAGAAAGATCTAGTCCCCTGTATTCCGATCAAGGGTCAGATAATAGAGGAAGAATTTGGAAGAGAATTAAAGAATCCAATTATGTAGCCTTAGGACAACCTATTTCTCATATCTACACCTCGTTAAAGGGTAAAGGAAGTTTTATAATCACTCATAAAAATAGAGGTCGGTCAGAATCCAGAAAAGAGGAAAATTATTGTGATTATCACAAAGCAAATGGACATAAGGCCGATGAGCGTCACGCATTAGCTGGAATAATTCAGAATATGGTCATGCCGGGAACTTTAAAGGAGTTTACTAAAGAAGCATAAAGAAAACTCCTAAAGAAAATAGCTTAGCAACTTCAAAATACGGACTCCTATCAAATTATGAAGCTTTACAGCATTAGTTCAACTATGAATCCTCTTCTTTCTTAACTTTTTAACTTGATTTGTATTTTGATTTGAACTGGAAATTGGTCATGTACTAATTCAAAATTAAAGTATCATTACAGATAAAAACAAAACCAGTCCATAGCATTCAACACACTCTTGGAGCACAAAAAATTCTAAGCTACCTAGGAAAGGCAGCTCAGATGTCTGAAACAAGATGACTATCATTGTTTCAATCAACACAATACAAAGGCTCGCTTTCGTGAAACCTACCACTATCAATCCTTCATCAATATTTAAGGAAAGCTTACAAATAAACTACTTTGTTACTAAGCAGTGCCTACCAGGATATGGTAATAGATCCAAAGGAGAAAACTATTTACACCAACTTCATTTTTGGCAAATCATTTCAGAAGAAATTTCCCTAACATATTTTCACAAAAAGGCTATTTCCAGTTACCCCACGACTAGGGGGAGATAAATATCTGTATTTCAAAAACTAATTTGTGCAATCTTCCAAAGTTATTATATAGCATTAGTGAATGCATGCAAAAGATTTTTAACTAAGTAATCTTAATATTTCAAAAGATTTGTAAAAAGCATTGGCAAGTAGAAGCCTATTTATACCTTTACTTAAAATTTCGAAGGCTGTCAAAAGACCGTTGGCAAAAAAAATCAGACTAAGGAACCTTATACTCACTTTAAAAACTGTATGTTCATGAATCATGACCTCCTAGTCTTTTATTTGAGATTCATATTTCCATTATGAGAAAAACAATTTTTAGCCCTTACCAAAGGCACCGCGAGGAGGAAGGCTCAAATCTTCTTAAACCCTTACCAAAGGCACCTCCTAGAGGGAGGGTCAAAACCTCTGAAAAAGCCCTTACCAAAGGCACCTCCGCGAGGACGGGTCAAATCCTCTTAAGCCCTTACCAAAGGCACCTCATAGAAGGATTGTAAAACCTCTAAATGCCCCTAACGTCCATAGTACCTCTTAGGGGAGGGTCCGATAGGCACCCATAAAATTAGAAGCCCCTAACGTCCATATTACCTCTTAGGGGAGGTCAGATAGGCACCTGCAAATTGAAAAGCCCATAACGTCCATATTACCTCTTAGGGGAGGGTCAGATAGGCACCCATAAAATCAAGAGCCCCTAACGTCCAAATCACCTCTTAGGGGAAGGTCGGGTAAAGCACCCATAAGCAACCTTTTGGAGGAAGATCAACCTAACATACACTACATCCCTCAAAATCAAGGGAAGCCCAGAAGAGGCACCAAACAAATGAAGAGAGACAAAGATGTCTACAACTCACAACAAAAGCCAAAACCCAAGAGAATAAAGGGTTAAAGAAGGAAATCTATCCACTATCTAAGACAAAGTTGAAACCCAAAAGAAGGGTACATACAAAAGCAAGAGGATAAAGATGTCCAATGTCATATTCTGGAACAAACAAAAAAAATCCAAAGTTGTAGCCAGAAAAAAAAATGAGCTAACAAATTTAAGAACATCTGAGGCTTGAAAAATGATTTCCACATCAATAAACTGAGAAACTTGTATCCTAAATGGAAACACGAGACAAGAGAATGGGTAAAGAAATCCATGGCATGGTATGGAAAGCAAAGGTTTATAAAAAAGCTAAAGGAATAGGATAGATAGAAAATTCTTAGTCCAAAGATAAAAGTAACTTGTTCGAGGAATAGATTGAGTAAGCCACTCTTCAATCCTAAGAAATAGGGTGACCCCTTAGAATATAAGAATCTAAATGTTATATATGGAACCATTATGCCGAATGATCGCATGACTTACAGAGCTACTCACTACTAACTTATAGGTCTAAGAATCTTTTGCTTAAACTTACTAAGTTTACCTTTACTAGACAAGGTTTCTAATTTTTTGCTTATATTGAACGAATTTTTAATAGTCTATTCGTCAAATGGTGTCATGACGAAATTTTGGTTAAATTCCTGATTTTGCAAACTTTTAATTCCTTGTTTCTTTTCATGAAGATTTCATATTATGTTTTGTTCATCCTAAACTTCCAAATTGACTTTTATGATAATTCATGGGTTTCATATTCATAATTTCATTGGTGAATTACCATAGTGATTTCTTACTGAGTTACTGGTTTTGAAAATTCTCAATTTCCCCATTGACTTTTGTGATGATTTATGGACTTTATATATTATATTTCCCCATTGGATTTTCGTGATGATTTCCTATTGATTGTTTGTTTTCATGAGTTCTTGACTTCTTAACTCCTTTATTGGGTTTCCATGATGAGTTATGGACTTCCCATTGATTTTCTGACTTCGAACTAGAATGAGTTTCAAGTAGATTGTTTAAAAGATGCGATCCCAATAGGTTTTAGATTACATTCCTGAATTCTTGAATTTTTCAGTTCCTTTTTATAATGATCTTCTGTTTTGGTGAAATTTAAGTTTCCTTGTTTATTTTTGTGGTGATTTATGAATTTCACATGCCTAATTTCCTTATTGTATGTTTGATAATCCCTTATGAGATTTCTTATTTAGTGAATTCCAAATTTTCTTGTGGATTTTTATGATGATTGTTGAATTTTGTATTCTTAATTTCCTTAATGGATTTTAATGATCTCTTATCCGTTTACTAATCTCTTATTAAATTTTTGATATAATGAATTTTGAATTTCCTTGCTGATTTTTATAATGATTTGTGAATTTCATGTTCCTTATTTCCTTGTTCGATTTTTGATGATCTCTTATCGGTTTTCCGATTTGATGAATCCTACACTTTCTTATGGATTTTGATGATGATTTACGAATTTCATATTCCTAATTTCCTTACTTGGATTTTTAATGATCTTTTATTGAATTTTTGACTTAGTGAATTCTAAAATTTTCTGTTGATTTTCATGACGATTTGTGAATTCCATATTCCAGGTTACCATATTGGATTTTTGATGACCTCATATTGGATTTCAGATTTTATGAATTCTAGATTTCCTTATTGAATTTTCATAATAATTTCTTTATTGAATTTTTATGATAATTCATGAACTTTTCATTGAATTTCTGGATTTGAATTTAATATAAGACTTTCTCAGTATTAGACTATCTTCCGTCAAAGGTTAGAGAAAAGGGATGGAGGAAGACCTGATCTTCATCAGCACCAAACAATCAATTAACTTATTGATGAATAAATGAAGGTCACAACGTAAAGTGCAGGGATAAAAGTGAATTATAGTAAGATCACAAGGTAAAGCCACATCAAGCAGAAAATTCGAATATAATGATTAAGAAAAGGGAGACCCAGAACTTCGAAGGTTCCTTTACTTGAGTCGATGCTTGATAACCAGGTGATATTGTTCCATATCCCCACTATTAGTAATAAAAAGGGGTTTGATCATGTATTGTTCAGAATGCTTCATCTAAGAGTATTATCAAATAACATCTTGAACTCTGACTTCATAAATTTAAAATTGCTTATTAAGGGCTCATAATAAGATTATGATCCTAATAGAAGTTATTAACCGTTTCATAAGAACTCAAGAAAGAAGTTCCTTGGAGTTTTGTCTTAAAGAACAAAAGCTTCTTTCATACTAGAGGGGGGCTAAATGTTATCTAAAAGATATTCACAAGAGAAAAGGTATGAAAGAAGGAGCAAAGGCATTGATAAAGATCAGAAGGCATTAAGGCGCTTTCTTTAAACATGAGGTAAAGCTTTCAACAAGAGGATGATAGCGCCAACGACACCTTTTGAAGAAGTCAGAAGGATGTTTCGATAAAGTTTTGAATAAACAAAGAGCTTTCATCAAGGACAAATGCTACCTTCCAAAGCCAACAAATAGCATCCTTTCCACACATGCACCAAACCATTCGAAACAGATGGTTTAATCTTTGTCTATGTTCTTCAGAAGAATATCTGGCAAGAACAACCCTTTTGAAAGCATTTGACTGCCTTTCGAAATGGTGAAGGTCACTATCATCTATGAAGGAAAGACTAGGCATACACCAACACCAAAAAGGGTGAGGTTCCGCACTAGCAGGGGGGAGACGCTTATAGCAAAAGGTTGTTCGACTCATTCGCACCCTTAAGAGAACATGTTTCGACAGCATCGAAGGCCAGCACCCAGGCCAACTTACACGGCACATCAACATACAAGTAAAGAGTGCATCAGTAGACCTTTCAATGAGGTCGAAGACCATCAGGCAATACCTTTCGACGAAGTCAAAAGGAATAAAGCGAGATAAGAGGAAGCCCAGCTTTCAGCAGCAGCGAAAGATCAACCATAAACCTTTCGACAAGGTCGAAAGCTAAGATTCAGGCAATACCCACGAAAGCAAGAAGGGTGACCGTTCGATTGTGTCGAAAGCTTGGGGTCAAAAGGTGCCAACCCGCATTATAAATAAGACCTTAGGGGTCAGTTTTAAGGAAACCGATTTCTTTCACTTCTCCGTTGTATTTTCTTAAGCTTGAAAACCCTAATTCCAAAATCAAATTGGAGATTTGACTAGTTTGTACTTATCAGTTTAATAAAAAGAGAAATTGAAATAATTCTGATTATACAGCTGCTGTTATCCCGCCTTTTGGCAAGGCCGTGACACCAAGGACTTAACTAAGGACCAAAGACAGTTCGTCTAGAAAATCGGTTATACGCAGGTTCACTACAGATATCGATGAATTTTGTCCGAGTCCGGATCGAGCCAAAATTGGTAGGATATGACAAGCTAAGCTATGAGAGTCAACGTTCCAAATCTCAAGTCAATCCGAGTTCGTATGCTCAAGTTATGAACGATACAAAAATTTGATGAAAACCAATCACCGGTCGACTCGCTCCCTTCGACTCGCTTCGCAACACTTAGAAGCGACACCTTCGACTCGCTTCGCAACCATCAGATGCCTTCTTAGACTCGCTCCGCTTCGCCTCCATCAGATGCCTTCTTCGACTCGCTCAGTTTGCATCCCTCAGGAAAGCATACTTCGACTCGCTCCGCCTCGAGCACATTTCGACTCGCTCCGCCTCGAGCCTACTTCGACTCGCTCCGCCTTCTCTGCTTCGACTCCAACACAGAATCACTCTTCGACTCGCTCCTCTACGACTCCATCAGAGAACCATGCTCCGAATCGATCTACTTCACATCCACATAATAGAGCATGGCAATCGAGGCGAACGAAAGCATAGTCATCGATACAAATGAAGGGACTCGCATCGATACGAACTGGGCTGATTCGTAACCGAGTCGAACAGAGCGAGTCGAACAAAACAGCCAACCGGAGACTCTAATTTGTATCGGTCATATCTCCTAATCTACAAGTCCAAATGCAATGAAATTTTCACAGAAGACTACGTACATGCTAAAGAATGTCGACACCAAATTTCGACTCCATTGGACGAAATCTTGATCGATACAAAATCCATTCGTATCGATAACAGATCGGACCGAAACTTCACGGGCTTGGGTACACGAGCCTGGTCACGTGCCAGAGAGGGTCTCCCGAGATCTGAGCGAAATATCAGCCTCCTACACCTATAAATAGACCCCCAAAGCCAACAGAAAAGGGGTTCTTCTTCTTCTTCTTCTTCTTCTTTGAGATCTCCAATGCCCAGACTCTGCCGGATCCAGATCTGAACTCCATTGCTGCTGCAAACGAATTTCACTGCTGTTGTACTCAAGTTTCAGAACTATAACTCACTACAATCCATTGTAATCAATTGTAATTGACAAGTGAACATCAATAAAGTCATCAACTTCAAAGTGGATGTAGGCCAGATCGCCGAACCACTATAAATCCTGTGTCTCTGTCTATCTCTTTCCATTTTAAATTTATTATTCTTCACTTTTTATCCTCTACAATACTTAGATCTGAGATCTGTGATTATATACTGCTGATTTGTGTTCACACACTGGTGCTTTCACGATATTTGGGGTTTGTGACCAATTTTGGCGCAAACACTTTGGTGCTTCCACTGAGAAGGCTAATTCAGGATTCTATCATTTGGAAATTGAATTTGAAGGCTTAGAGAATTTAGATCTGAAGAGCTATGACAAGACAATCAAATCGAAGACAAAGGCCAGAGAGAGGTCAGCATGAAGGGAGTCAAGAGGCTTCCTCGGGTGCAAATCAGACATCAATCTTCATCACCAGGGATGAGATAGAGACAATGGTGAAAAGACAAGAGGAAATGATTTAGAACTTGCTTCTTCAGATTGGGCAGCTTGGAGCACAAAATCAAGGAGCAACCAGAGTTCAGAACGGAGCGGGACCGTCTGGCACAACGCCAGAGCTAGGGGGCAATAACCCAGAGCATGTTGGCCCAATCCCGAGTGGAGTACCAGGTGGAACTACGCAACGCGACATTGACAGAGAAATGAATGCTCAGCCAGGAGAGCAGATTCCAGGAATCCCTCGTGGACTCGAGGGGCAAGTCGGAAACAACGGACAAGGACTACAACTTGGAGATAGTGACAGGTTGGCGGAGATGGTCAGACGAGCCATGAGAGGCGGACTAGTGAATAGAGATCTGGAGGATGTGAATAGGAGTCCCTTTGCTCCTACGATCAGGCAAGCCATGAACCCACCAGAATTCAAGCTACCAACATTAGAGACGTACGATGGAAGGACAGATCCTGCAGTGCATCTGACACGATACATGAGGCATATGGAGGTGTTGGAGGCATCGGAGGAGGTCATGGCCCGATGCTTCCCATTGTATTTGACAGACATCGTAGCGCTATGGTTTAGACAACTGGAGAGTGGCTCCATAGGAACATGGACCGATCTGACTGAGAGGTTTATGAGGCAATTCAGAGTTCACATTTCAAGACCCAAGAATGTGATGATTCTGGCAGCACTGAAGCAAAGAACCGAGGAGTCTTTGAGGAACTTTCTGACGCGATTCAATGCAGTGGCAGCATCAGTGGATCGACCCGATCCATCCATGGTTTTGATGGCAGCTGTATCTGGCATATCTGATGGCACAGAGTTCAAGAATTCATTGACAAGGGATCCACCCATGGATCTGGGAGAATTTTATCACGAGGCTGAAGGATTTTTACGATTAGAGGATGCAAATGCTGAAAGAGAGGAAGGAGAAGGAGTGGTTGTTTATGCAGTCAAGAGTGAGAACCCTCCCAAAAAAGATTCAGGCAACGATAAGGGAAACGAAAAGCTGAGGATAATGGCGATGGACCGGCGCGACCACGAAAGGAACCGAGATTCACCTCTTATACGAAGCTGAATGAGACTTTGGAGCGAATCTACCAGGACACCCAGGGGCAGATTCCTTATCGAAAGCCAATGAGAAGGGATCCGACCAACAATGAAAGAAGGTCAGACAAGTATTGCCTATTCCACGAGCTGAACGGTCATAACACGAATGACTGCAGACACTTGAAGGATGAGGTTGAGGGACATATCCGAAATGGTATGCTATCACAGTATGTAAGAAGGGGAACGACAACGGTGGAACGGGAGCGACCACCACCTGCACCTGCTGGGGACGGCTCAGGATCGTAGCATTAGCTTATCATCAATTGATTGGGGTAATGACGAATAAGTAGCAAACTCCACACCAACGCGACTTAGTCTTTTTACACATGTACAGGACCGCGAACGATCCTCAGGCATGCTCTGATACGACTACCGATCGCAACGGTGTAGGTGTTTGCACTTTGACGTCCCTATTTTACCTTTATTTTCCATTTCTAATGTTTGAACCTGATTTTGTTGAACATCTCAGTTGAAAAACCCATTTTAAACGAAAATCCACTACCTATGATTCCACAACGGCTAAGCCACTTACACATGTAAGGGATCGCGAATGGTCCTCAGGCATGCTCTGAGATGGCGATGAACCGCCACCACAAATAGTTCAGATACTCACTCGAACGTGAAATCTGACATTGTTAATACTAAGTCCCCCCTGGGCACACAAAATTCGCCTCGAACGGCACCCGACCACAAACGGTCGCAATTCGCCTCGAACGGCACCCGACCACGAACGGTCACAATTCGCCTCAAACGACACCCGACCACGAACGGTCACAATTCCCCTCGAACGGCACCCGACCACGAACGGCCATAATTTGCCTCGAACGGCACCCGACCGCGAACGGCACCTCGACCGCGAACGGTCAACTTTCGCCGCGAACGGCATCCGACCGCGAATGTTCACATATCACCTCGAATGACATACGATCCCGAACGATCGTCATTCGTGGTCAAATAAAACTATCAATTCCTTTGCAGGTCATCAACATGATATGAAAATCCAGCTCATAGAATAACAGAGCAACAACTTTCATCAAAGAAACGATAACTATTCAGAGTAAAGATTGTAGCATTTCAAAGCACATCATGTTTCCACAAGACGTACTTTGGGGGGAAAATGTTATCCCGCCTTTTGGCAAGGCCGTGACACCAAGGACTTGACTAAGGACCAAAGACAGTTTGTCTAGAAAATCGGTTATACGCAGGTTCACTACGGATATCGACGAATTTTGTCTAAGTCCGGATCGAGCCAAAATTAGTAGGACATGACAAGCTAAGCTATGAGAGTTAACATTCCAAATCTCAAGTCAATCCGAGTTCGTATGCTCAAGTTATGAACGATACAAAAATTGGATGAAAACCAATCACCGGTCGACTCGCTCCCTTCGACTCGCTTCACAACACTCAGAAGCGACACCTTCGACTCGCTTCGCAACCATCAGATGCCTTCTTCGACTCGCTCCGCTTCGCCTCCATCAGATGCCTTCTTCGACTCGCTCAGTTCGCATCCCTCAGGAAAGCATACTTCGACTCGCTCCGCCTCGACCACATTTCGACTCGCTCCGCCTCGAGCCTACTTCGACTCGCTCCGCCTTCTCCGCTTCGACTCCAACACAGAATACTCTTCAACTTGCTCCTCTATGACTCCATCAGAGAACCATGCTCCGACTCGATCTACTTCACATCCATATAACAGAGCATGGTAATCGAGGCGAACGAAAGCATAGTCATCGATACAAACGAAGGGACTCGCATCGATACGAACTGGGCTGATCGTAACTGGTCGAACAGAGCGAGTCGAACAAAACAGCCAATCGGAGACTCTAATTTGTATCGGTCATATCTCCTAATCTACAAGTCCAAATGCAATGAAATTTTCATAGAAGACTACGTACATGCTAAAGAATGTCCATACCAAATTTCGACTCCATTGGACGAAATCTTGATCGATACAAAATCCGTTCGTATCGATCACGGATCAGACCGAAACTTCACGGGCTTGGGCGCACGAGCCTGGTCACGTGCCAGAGAGGGTCTCCCGAGATCTGAGCGAAATATCATCCTCCTACACCTATAAATAGACCCCTAAAGCCAACAGAAAAGGGGTTATTCTTCTTCTTCTTTGAGATCTCCAACGCCCAGACTCTACCGGATCCAGATCTGAACTCCATTGCTGCTGCAAACGAATTTCACTGCTGTTGTACTCAAGTTTCAGAACTATAACTCACTACAACCCATTTTAATCAATTGTAATCGACAAGTGAACATCAATAAAGTCATCAACTTCAAAGTGGATGTAGGTCAGATCGCCGAACCATTATAAATCCTGTGTCTCTGTCTATCTCTTTCCATTTTAAATTTATTATTCTTCACTTTTTATCCTCTACAATACTTAGATCCGAGATCTGTGATTATATACTACTGATTTGTGTCCACACACTGGTGCTTTCACAATATTTGGGGTTTGTGACCAATTTTGGCGCAAACAGCTGCTTAAGAATTCTGTTTGCCCACTATTTCGTATTTCTGAAGTCGATCTGGGAAAAAGGATCCCTTTTGACCAAGTTGAAGCCCCTAATATACATATATTCTTTGAGTTTAAGCTCAAAATAGCAAGCTACCAAGAATTCTCCCTTTTGACTATGTCGAAACCCTTCCAGTTCTATTGTTTCCAGAAACCATTAGGTCTAAGCCTTACGCCACTTTGATCACTTCAAAATGTGGTTCCGAAGAAGTCCAAATCCACTTGAAAAAGCTCGAAAGGCATTATAAAGGTGAATTAAGCATTTCAACCAGTTCGAAAGACCTTTCGACCATGTCGAAAGGTATTATAGAAATGATCCCATTTATCTTTACCCATATGAAGAGTGAAAGCTACTTTCACCTGTTCGAAAGGAGGTTTCGAAGGAATTTATTGTACTTCAAACTCTACTTTGAGGTGTTGACATGTTTTCTTGTTAATAGTATTATTATCTTCTCTTCTTATTCTTAAAAAAACCCAATTGACAATTTGTCTTTTTAACGATTTAGGTTGGACATATGTGGTACTTGAATCATTCAAAGTGGCGGGTCGTCACAGTTGGTATTAGAACTTTGGTTAAGCAAACACCTAAACCAGTTGGGGGTAAACTCATTAAGAGATAGGGTAATGGAATGCTCTATTCAGAACTATGGTTTCATGATTAATCAATCCTAAAGTAAAATGAAATCCTAACATATATAAGATAATATTTGTTATTTGAATATTGCAATGACCCGTAATATAATCGCTTAGAAATTCGAATATTTAATTATTCGAATGGTGAATTATATAGATCTAATGCAAGTCTTTTAAGTATAACAAATGAAGTAAAACACTATTTCAAATATTTTTACATTAATGAGTGGAGAATAGTATACTAGATAATGTGATCAAAAATCGGTTGATCGATATGTGAATTTAAACTCGTTAAAATGCATCAAAAAACTTTCATACATATTTTAAAATTAATGTGTGGTCCATAATGATGGTTCCTATTGGACCAAAATGAGGCCGAATCAAATTAGGCCATAAGAATAGTTCCTATTGGAACAAAATGTAGTCAAATTAAATTAGGCCATAAAGATATTTCCTATTGGATAAAAATGTGGTCGAATCAAATTAAGCCACAATGATGGATGCTATTGGACCAAAATAAGGTCGAATCAGTTTTCACCATGGTTGATAAGAATCATTTCTATTGGACCAAAATGTGGTAGAATCAGGTTGTGACATGCAGCTGGTTGCCATTAGATCAAAATATGGTCAAATTAAGTTAAGCTATATGGATGGTTTCCATTGGACCAAAATGTGGTCGAATCAAGTTAGGCCACATGGATGGTTTCCACTAGACCAAAATATGGTCGAATCAAGTTAGGCCATGGTTGATAAGAATTGTTTCTATTAGACTAAGGGGTGGCTGAATTAGGTTTGGCTATGGGAGGTTAGAGAATTACTAAAGTACCCTCCTCTTGATCACCTATAAATAGCCCAAGCCATGTAGAAAGAGAAAAATAATTAAGTTATTTTCACGAACTTCCTCCTCTCTTTAAACCACTCTCTTCTGATCCAAACTAACTCAAAAGAGTTCCAAAAATTTCATAAAGCAATTTTCATTTAATCAAAAATCACCAAATACCCAAAAAAGAAGTACCATGTTATCCTGCCTTTTGGCAAGGCCATGATATCATCGACTTTGCTAGGAACGAATGGTCAACAACCTTAGAAATCAATTACATACGGTATTATAGACAATGGTCGGGCAGATTTTGACCGAAACCCAATCAAGGTACAGTCAGCATGGAGTAACTAGCATGGCCCAATGAAGTTATATTTCAAATTTGGAGTCGATCAAATTTCGTATGCTTGAGTTACGGACGAAGTAAGGATTTGCATAGATCGATCAAGAACGATCCATAAAATAGTTCAAGTCATCAGAGAATACTCAATATCTCGAGATCCACAAGGCCAATTCATTTGAAAATTCCGAGACATCAACAAAATGAAGATTTCGGCTTACAAAATGATCATGTGTCCTAAAGTTGCATTTAGGATTTAGTCGATCGTTTTGGCCAAGTCTTAGAAATGATCGATATCTTCCAGTGCATAGTCCAATTTCAACCAAGATCGATCCATATCTCCTAAGTTACAAGTCATAATTATTCCATTTTTCAGAAGAAGTATCAAGAGACATGTGGGACCTCCTAAAGACGATCGCACTAAAATTGGACACAAGAAAAAGGATTGGTGAAACATAGGCTGATGGTTCCTGATAGTCGAGTTAGGTACGCCGATCGTTATAGTGGGCCCTTATAAACCTAGAGAGCCTTCTTCCGAAATCTAGTGAAATATCTCATCATCTCTCCTACAGTACATGCCTTATGGTTCACTTTGAGGGACTTTTTACGTTGTTGGTTACCTATTCCTTGTTGTAATCAAGTCTATCCTATTCCTTGCTGTTATAATCAGATTATTAGTTGATTAATAAAGATAAACTTCAAAGTGGACGTAGGCATACATTGTCGAACCACTATAAATCTCTATGTTCTTAATTATTATTATTATTTATTTGCTATTAGTTTATTCTACTCCTCAGTTTCAATTTTTCTTTCTTCATTTATTTCTCTACATAAATCTATTCTTGGGTGTTTGTGACCAATTTGGTTGCAAACATTTTTGTGCTTTCACTGAGAACCCTTATTCTCAGCCTGCTTGGATCGTCATTGTTTCTACTGGATTGGATAAATCCCCCGAGGAGATCCGTTGTTATCTTTACAATGTTTCTTATACTACTTAGATGTGCTAAAATCTAAATAAGGAGATTGATGATGATGAGACATATCAGATCTACTACTTGGAACTTGGATGGAAATGAGACTGCTAGCATTCAACAAGGAGACCCAAGCGATCAACTAGAAAATGTGAACGCGGATCCGGTTAAAATTTAGAATCCCACCGATTCTATTACCAAAGCTAAATTTCATAATTTAATGAGAGAGCTGATGGAGAGTCATCGATAGCTAAATCATGAGATTTAGATCAACATCGACTTGATGAACCAAATCAGTCAGCAGCAACGGGGCAAAGCTAGAGGAATCCCACTTCTTACTCGGTGTCGGAAAGCTTTAGCTCATCGAATGGATACCATAGACATAAGCATCGCAGAACTGATGGATACCATGCAAAAACTTTAGGGCGTCAATAGGTATACCATCGCAGTTTACTAGGAATGATTAGTGCTGGTCCCTCTGCTAGAGAAGGAAATTTACTTGTGCACGATGAGAATCAAACTGAAGCTGCTACATTTAATTTGGGTGATGGAGTCCAAATGAATGCTGACCGAGTTCTTCCCCAGGATGATGGTTAAATCATGGTACAAAATGCACATCATAAAGATGGTGGCCCAAGAAAGCATGAAACGGCCCGTAGACATCGAATAGACCATGCATGTGAGGTGGAACATGACCACCACTTTGCACCACCCATCCAAATGCCAGACTTATCAGCAATGGTCAAACAGTTGGTGAGAGATAATCAAGGCTTGACTAACGATGAATGGGGAATCTTGAGAATCCATAACCCTTTCATGGATAATGTTCTACATGTAGAATAACTGAGGAGATTCAATATGCCATCAATACCTGCCCTACGAGGAAAAACCAACCCCAGGCAGCATAACATGAGGTACGAATGGTTGATGGATTCTACATGAGACAACAATGTGACCAAGTGTAGATGCTTTCCTATAACTCTTTCCGGAATAATTTGATGAGTTGGCAACCAAGTTTATGGAGCAATTCCGAATGAACGCGACTCGTCCCAAAGATGTGATGTTCCTTTCTAGTGTGATCCAGGCTCCAGGGGAGTCATTAAAAAATTATTTGGAGAGATTTCATATAGCCGCCATGGAGGTTAGTAATATGAACGATCATGCAATACTCAATGCCGTGATAAGAGGGATTGATCCGAAGTCAGAGTTTGGCGACTGGCTGGCTGGTAAACCGCCTACCACGTTGGAGCGTTTTTATTCAAAGGCAGCTTGGTTTTTAAGAAAGGAGGAAGCCAGGTCCTCCAGAAAAATAATGTCATAGGATCGAGCGGAGAAGCAATACAGAGTAACATTATAATAAAAAAGTCTGATGATAGTTCTGGAAAGATCCAAGTGAATGTTCAGAATAAGCCAAATCAACAAAAGAGAGGAGGAGATAGGAATCAAGAGGGAAAAAGAAATTCTGGAAGGTTGAAGCCTAGGATTCCAATGTATGATGATTACACGCCGTTGAATATGTCCCTAGAAAATATCCATCTATTTACTTGCAATACCATGCAGTACAGGAAGCCGCCTCCAAAAGACTCGTCAGGGAGATAGAAGCAAACCGGGAAATATTGTCGGTTTCATGAGTGTTATGGGCATGATATAAATGAATGTAGGCATCTCCAGGATGTTAAAGAAAAATTGATTAGGGAAAATAAGTTACAATAGTTTATGAAAGCTCCACAGGATGGCAGGAAGGGAACTTCTGACCCCAGTCGAGGACAAGCTCCTTGTAGGGCTTAGGAGCCTGTGTTGACCGTTGGAAGCTGGTGATAAATACAATAGTCGGAGGACCACACCCGGCGTATAGGAATTGGCAAGAAATGAAGCTATGCTAGCGCGATTAGGCATGTAGATTTTAAATGTTGTTCGAATATGGAAGATGGGACTCTGGCAAAACAGCAACATAGAATGGCAGATGATATTGTGTTTAGGCATAGGGATGCAGACAAAGTAGAGGCTCCAACAATCGACCCGATGGTCATTTCAGCTATGATTGATCCTGCATTGGTGAGAAGGATTTTGATTTATTGTGGAAGTTTGGTGAATATAATTTTCCAAAAGCATATGACCAGATGAGAATGGAAGCCAAAGATTTAAAACCGTCTAAAGCTCGTATACATGGTTTTAATGGCGTTGCAACCGAAGCTGTTGGTTATGTGGAATTGCCTATTGAATTAGGAGAAGGTCAGTGAAGGAGAGTCCGAACCTTTTCGTTTATTGTTTTGGATGTTGACCCTCTGTACAATGTTTTTCTCGGCCGACCAGCACTGGCAAAATTCTGGGCAGCTCTTGCCCTATGGTGTTTGACTTTGAAATTTTCGACAAACAATGGTGTGGGAGTTGTTATGGCGATCAGGCGACTGGACGTGCCTGTTATGTAGCTGAGTTGAGGGAAGCTTAGTGCAAGGAGAAGGGTAAGGGTGTGGACAAATCTGTCTACATCCAAGGTGCTGACGATTGACAATTGGCGCCAGAGCTTTGGCTCGGACGCCTCAGTTGGTTCTATAGAGATATAGATTCGAGGGATGATAAAGAGGAGCCTAAAGTAACCATGGCTGCACCGGCTGGGCTGACGATTGATATTACGGTCAGCCATGACAACCCATCGCGAGTCCTAAAGATTGGGTCATAGCTTAGTCCTTTGATGATGAAAGAACTTGCTGGTTTTCTCTAAGCAAATCTAGATGTATTTTCTTGGAATCATTCTGACATGTATGGGATCTCGCCTGCCATTATGAGTCATGCATTGAATATTGACCCAAAATATGTTCCTATGAAGCAAAAAAGACGCGACATGGATCCGGAGGGATCTGTTTCTCTCAAAGAGGAGGTGGATAAACTAAAAGTCAACGGGTTTATCCGCGATGCCCTCTACTTAGAATAGGTATCAAATCCTGTGCTTGTGAAGAAGGTGAATAGGAAATGGAGGACATGCATTGATTATTCAGATTTGAACATGGCATGTCCAAAAGATAGCTTTCCCCTTCCGAGGATAGACCAACTGGTGGATTAACCGTAGGACACAAATTGTTATCTTTCATGGATGCATACCCGGGATATAACCAAATCCCGATGCATATCCTCGATCAGGAGCACACTAGTTTCATTACTGATGTTGGATTGTATTGTTACATGATAATGTCGTTTGGATTGAAGAATTCCGGAACAACCTACCATCGCTTAGCTAACAGGATGTTTAAAGACCAAACTGGAAAAACAATGGAAGTGTATGTGGATGATATGCTCGTGAAGTCACGACGATCAAGCAACCACATTATTGACTTCGCGAAAATGTTTGACGTCCTCGGACATTATAAGATGAAGATCAATCCTTTGAAGTGTACTTTTGTTGTCACGTTAGGAAAATTCTTAGGCTTTATCGTCAATGAACATGGAATAGAAGCTAATCCCGAGAAGATTTAGGCTATCCATTATATTCAAGCGCTGAGAACCATTAAACAATTGTAGAGCCTGAATGGGAAGGTTGCTGCGTTAAGTTGATTTATGTCCAGAGGTGCGTTCTTTTCTTCAATTTTATTAGGAAAGAAAAAGGAAACTTTAGATGGACGTAAGGTTTAAAGACATGTTTCATGCTTTGGTGAATCAATAGGAGAGACCTCCTATCTTGTCAAAGCCGGTGGATCATGAGGAGTTGTATATTTATTTAGCTATATCAGCACATGCTATAAATGCTGCTTTGATTCGTGAGGAGAATTGGATCCAAAGGTCGGTGTATTACGTCAGTAAGAACATGAGCAGAAATGAACTATCTGAAAATAGAAAAATTGGCGTACTTTTTACTAATTGCATCACAGAAGCTTCATCCATACTTCTAGGCATATCCAATCAATGTTTACACCGACCAGCCATTATGACAGGTCCTACAGCGACCTGGGACATTTGTGAGGTTACTCAAGTGGAATATTGAGCTCATCCAATTCGATATTACTTATCTCCCTTGAAGGGCTATCCAGGGTCAGCATTGGCAGACATTATAGCAGAGTTTACTATGCAAGATGATCTTCAAGAAGGTAGAAAAATCCCTATTGTACGATGGAAATTGTATACCAATGAAGCATCTAATGATCATTGTTTAGGAGCTTGGATTGTGCTTGTAACTCCTAAAAAGCGGTCAATTTGTTATGTTTTGAAGCTTGATTTCCCAGCAACAAACAACGAAGCTGAGTATGAAGCTTTCATTGCTGGACTTAAATTCGCTAGAGAACTTGGAGTTAAATCTCTTGAAATATTTTATGATTCATAGTTGGTGGTGTATCAAATTAGGGGAGACTACCAAGCTAAGAGACAACGGCTTGCTCCATACCTTACCCGAGTTCAGGAGTTGTTGACAGAATTTGAATACTATGAATTTCACATGTTCCACACGATCAAAACAGAGAGGCTGATTCATTGACAAAGTTTGCTAGTATCGGTGATGCATAGCAGATGGGCTTGGTTCTAATCGAAGTATTAAATACCCTAAGTATAAACACGATGGAAATCGATCAAACACTGGAAGCATAATCTGAAATGGAATCATGGATGACTCCAATTAAAGACTATTTACTGCGTGGAGCCTTACCTGACAAAAGAAATGAAAAGAAACAAGTCCTTGGCAAAGCTTCATGGTATATTATGCAAGAAGGAAATATATATAGGAAAGGTTTCTCAGTCCCTTTACTTCGGTGCATCGCTCATGATGAAATAAAGCTTGTTCTAAAAGAAGTTCATGAAGGAGAATGCAGCGATCACATTGGGGGGATAACTCTGGCAAAGAAAATACTCCGTTACGAGTATTATTAGCCAACCGTGAATCGGTATGCTGCTGATTATGTAAGACGATGTGATAAATTCCAGATGTATGCAAAAGTCCCAAGAGCTCCACCAATAGAAATCGTGCAAATGGTCAGCCCATGGCCGTTTTCTATGTGGGGTATATACATTATCGGTCCATTACCTATCTCTAAACATGGCGCGAAGTACGTTATCGTTGCAGTTGATTACTTCACCAAATGCCCTGAAGCGGAACCTTTAGCTATAATCACAACCAAGAAAGTAATCAACTTTATTTTTCGAAACATCATATGCCGCTTCGGTCTCCCACAAACTATTGTGATATACAATGGGACTCAATTCGATAGTGTTGAATTCAAAGATTTTTGTCAAAGATATCATATTAAAAAGAGATTTGCAGTGGTCTCTCACCCTCAGGCAAATGGACAGGTTGAAGCTATAAATAAAATCATAAAGTCTATTCTAAAGAAATGTTTGGAGAAGGCTAGAGGTAAGTGGGTGGATAAACTCCCTACAACATTATGGGCTTACAGAACCACCCATAAAACCGCGACTAGCGAAACTCCATTCGCCCTTGCCTACAGTTCTAAAGCCATTATTCCTGTTGAACTCAAAGTTTCTTCTCATCGAGTGACTTACTATGATCCTAAAATGAATAAAGATCTCCTCTTGGAATCTCTAGACTTTATATATGAGAAGCGCGAAGAAGCCGATTTGAGGGCAGCTGCACATCAACATCAAGTTGCCTGATATTACAACACTAAAGTTCAGCCTAAAACCTTCGAAATTGGCGATCTCATCCTAAAACGGGTTTTTCCTACCCCATCGTACATGAATCCAATCTGGGAAGGACCAAATGTCATTGAATAGAGGCTTGGAGAAGGAACTTTCAAGTTAGCGACTGTCGATGGCATTACACTTCCAAAGGCGTGGAATAGCGAACATATTCGATGCTATTTCGCTTGATTTATTTCCTTTGCATTTCAGTTGCATTTATTTTTAGAATTTGCTTTAGCATTTGATTTTCAGAATGTGAAATAAGATAGTTTATGTTATTCCTTTCCATTAAATGAATAAAGTTTCAGGCTTCCTTAATATTTATGTTTGCTATTGCAATGTCTGCTAATCACATAGCAAAACCGATTGAAGTCGATATGTATGAATAAGCTCCCAGAGTTTGAAATTAATTAATCATGCTCTCCCAATGAGATTAAACAAGACGAGCTCAATCCACTTGTTCATTTGACAACACTCATTCGCAATCCAAAGGATGGGATACACAATAAGGAACAAATGTGGCCGACAAACTGATGATCGAATAACTCCTGCCCAATTGTGGATCTGAGATAAAATCAGGGTGACTATGATACGACCTATCACTCGCTAAACCAAACCCTAGACCTTGGAGGGCAAATCAATCAACCAAGGGGAATGTGATCTGACTACTCTCCGAAATAACTCTAATTCCCCAGAGTGCGGACTAGAGTATAAACATAAATCAAGTGTGAACCGACCACCTGCCAAATAACTCTAAGTCCTCGGAGTGCGGATTGGGGTATAAACATAAATCGGGTGTGATCCCGACCACCTGCGAAACAACTCTAAGTCTCCGAAGTGCGGACTGGAGGATAAACATACATCGGGTGTGAACCGACCGCTCGCAAAATAACTCAGAGCCCCAAAGTGTGGACTAGAGTATAAACCTAGATTGGGTATAATCAGACCACCCATTAACTAAATTGTATCCCCAGAGTGTGGATACGAACATGAATGAATAGTCGAGTGGAGTTCGATCGTTCACTATTCTACAAACTCCAGCCCGAAACCGGCGGGAGAAGTATAAACTCGCTAAGGATGGAGATCGACTGTCCTAAATCTGACCCCAGTAAACTAAAACCAGGGGTAGAAGTATAGTTACTCAAAAAATCACTGAAATTCGACGGCGTAACATTAAGGCCCAAGCCCAGTGTTTGATACGACTTGAGGCCATGACCTTAGGGAGGCCTTAGGATGGATGAATTAAATCGATATCTGGTACAACAAGCAACAAATCACAAGTGCATAAAATGAAGAAACGTGATAGCTCGGACATTTGAACAAGTGAATAAAATAATCATACACAGGAATAAAATAATTCTTATTTGCGCTAAACTTGTTGTACATTATACAAGTCTATCCAAAATGCAAGACAAAAGTGGAAGGCCATGCCCAAACAAATCCAACGAAAAGGAGAAGTAATCATCTAAGCTATTTACATGTCATTCCAATCCGAAGATTATTTCTTGGATTTTTTAACCTTTCTTTTGCTCCTTTGGAGTGGCTCCTTTTAAACTACCGCTCTACCCTCTCTTTGACCCTTTGCCACCTCAGCTTTTCTTTGAAGAAGTATCCTCAGTTATGTGAATCAAGGTGGTATCATCTTTAGTAGGAGGGATGGAGGCGATCTCAGCACCAAAAGCAAGAGGAATGTGATCTCAGGGAATTGTCTCCCCGGGAGGGATCATCTGGAGTGGGACGGGAACCGGTTCATCGGAACCCGAATCAGTAGGCTCATTTTTCACCTTCCTTTTCAACAGTTCTTTTTCAATACGCTCTTTCATGCTGAGCTCCCCAGTGGGGTCGGAAGAACCTATGTTCATGACATCTTCATCAAAAGGAATTTCATGTTGTGGGTCACTTTTCTCCTTGAATAATGTCTCCATGAATTGAACATCAATAACGAAGGCTTATTCTTGAGCATCTTGAGTAGCAGTCGAAGTTACGACTTTAATAGATTCTATAGCAGTCGCTTGTAACTTCAACCGAGGCTCTCGAGAAGGAAAAGTAGCAACACCTGATAGGTTCAAAGCTGAGAATAAATAGCCGAAAAGATTAGAAATATCAACCGATAACACCCCAACTTTGCAAAAGATGGGAAAAGTCGACGGAATACCTTCCTCGGTATGACTTCCAGGTTTAGACGGAGCATCCTTGGAACTGCGCTTGGGAATTTGGGGAAGTTGTGGCTTGTCTGGATCATACCCAGGGATGGTCGAAGAGCTTGCTACAGAGTTAGAGATGACCTGGGGAACTGATGCCAATTCAGCTGTAGTATGGGGTTGCGCCGACCTAGATCCTTCGCCCACTTCATGGGAATAAACAACAACTCTGGAGCGAGAGCTGGATGTCATGCAATGTTTTGGGTACATCGCCCAATAGTATTTCCTTTTCAAGTTTAGATAGATCGATATCCTCTGAGTTAATAAGTTTTCTCTCTTCCGCAATGAGAAATTCCCAAGTACGACAGAGCTGGTAAGGATAGTCTTTACCAAGCCACGTTAAATTCCTATGCTTGAGAACATTATCATTGTAAAGAACGAGAAGCGGGTCAGGCTCATTCATTATCTCTTCCTTGACTTTGTCCTTGGTAGCTTCCGTTTCACATTGAATGAGTGCATCAACATTTTTGGCCCTCTCAATAGCCGTGTCTCTCTCAAGTTTGACGTCTACCAGCTCATCACGAGCATCTTGAGCAATCTTTTGAGCATCAACTTTTTCTTTATTTGCATACTCAAGCTTGGCCTTGAGGTCAGCTATTTCCTTCAAGGCTGCAGATTCACGAGCTGTGTCCCGTTTAAACGCTATCTCTTGATTTCGATGATGCAAAACTTGGATCATATCGAGATGGCTGGATTTCATCTCTTCCATGGATTTCATATAGCATTAGATTTTCCTTCGGCTTCTACTGAGGAGGTTCTAGAGGCTTCTAGCTCATTTGTCAAAGTGTCAATGATTCTTCTATCTTGAGCTTCTTGGTGTTTTAGTTTTTCAATCCCTACCGCGCACTCGAAGTAAACTTTTGACATCTTTTATGTTGCCTTCATCCATTCCCGATACTACATGTGGATGTCAATGACGCAATCAATGTTCCTCTTTTAAACATGATCTGGAACCCTCTTCAAGTTAGGAGGAAAATAGAACCCTTCAAAGCATAAATTCGAATATTCTCACGAAGCTGTGCCATGCAAGCAGTTGGATCGATCGTAGAATCTTCAGTAGCAGCTTCGACTTCGGTACCTTCTTTGCCGGGCTTGCGGGCAACAGTATATTTGTCATGGCGGCGATGATCACTCGGCCATTGAGAATGATATGGAACCAAAGGCTATGATTGGAATAGTAGAAGGGCCGCGAGAGGATTGATAGGCAAGTACCTGCGGCCAGTTGGTGTTTCGGGACCCTTTGGAGGAGGAGATCATGATCTTTGTTTTTCCTAGGGTGGCTTACCCTTATCATCTCTATCTTGATGACCCGGTCATGGCTAGGGCAATAGCTGAAATCGTAGTAATCTCAACTGCCATGGTAAAAGACAAAGCGTGAACCCGATGACTTGTGATGTATGTCCCGAAGAGAATCAAACATGTTCCTCTTCCTCACCATCATTTCTGCAAAGAAAAACAGAAGTCAGTCAACTCTAAGCATTAAAGAGCATGAGTCAAGTACAATGCAGTGTTGAGGGTTTTGCAAGTGTGTGCAAGTGTCCTAGTGTAACCCCCAAATAGACCAGGTGCAAGAGCCTTGCTCATTGGTGTAACATCCCCTCCAGAAGTAGGAATCTCAGTGCCAATTCTGATGGGGGATTCTGACCCTTCGATGCTCACATCAGTCAAATGGAAAGCATCGAGATTAAGTGTAATTGGTAGACCAGATAAAGCGTCAAGTGGTAAACTCAAAATCTCTGACGATTGGGAGGAAGATTCAAATTGAACAACTTTAGGAGCCATTGACGACTTGGATTGGTCAGAGAGGCGACTTCTTGGAAGTTTATAGAAGAATGTTTTCTTCTTTCTCCTATCAACAACCAAGAGTTATGAGGCTTGCGAAGATTTGGTATCAACTCTAGGACTAGATGTGTCGCCATTATGACTAAGTACATCGCCTCTATGCCTTTTGGCATCAATATCAACAAATTCTTAAGCACTCGTAACTGGGGGCACCATGGGATCGGCTCAATTTTCCCTTTGACCGATTGTAGCCTATGGTCTTATCCATGCCGTCTGGGCAATTTTGGTTAGCCCTACACTAAGGCTCTCCTCTATTAAACAAAAAGCGACGAGACGTTCGTCCCTAAACAAATATAAGATATTCCTATCCTTGGGTGGAGCATTCTTCAGAATTGAGACCGCCTCTTCATAAATGTCGCCGCTAGGTCGGGTAATGACACCTGAAAAGGAGTAACATAGTCAAGAAGTCAACATGGATGTCATTTTTCTGTACTATCATGAAAATGGCGAGTAACACTTAGGTCTTTCCAGCCGTTGTTGAGCAAAGTTGGGCGGACATCGAACAAAAAACCATTCACTTTTAAAGGCACTTTGCTTGTTCCACGCACCAGTCAAAATCTGGCACCTCTTTGACGATTCAAGAAATGTAAATGAGAGACTCCCTGTCTATCACTTGAAAGTGAAAATAAATCAAATGTCTTCAACGGTGGGAGGAGAGTGCAAGAACTCCATAAATACCATATAAATACAATTAAGGAGAGCATAGCCATTTGGGTGGAGCTGCGTTGGAGCTATCCTAAATAATGAAGAATCTCCCGAACGTATGATTTAAAAGAAGGGATGCATCCCACCCAGCATATAAACTTGTTGCACGTTGTATACCCTTCAGGGGGTCTATGAGCCCTATCATCCTATGATGTAACCAACATGTCATCGAAGGGAATTCCATGCCTTACGCAAATTCTTTGGAGTACATCTTTCTTAATTTTTGAAGCTATTGAATCAGAAGGATTCTCCAGAATGACTGCGTCTTCTAGAATGTCAGGAGAAAGATCGATAATCTCCGGTGGAAAGGTGGGGACAACATCAGAGAGATCGAATTGAGGGCCTGAACTTTTCGGTTGTTCCGAATGATGATTGGACGGTGGACTATCAGACTCAGTTGCTGAACTTGATTCTACATCAGAGTTATTCCTTTGGGAAGATGATCCAACCGGCATACCTGCAAGATGCCCGGAACATTTAGATCCTATTGCTATTAAACTTAGTAAAAATCATAATTATATAAAGTAACCTGTACCCTTAGTGCACAGTAAGTGCTAGTGTGGTGCGATAAAGCGCTATTCAATATAGATATAAGTTGTGAAAAACTGAAGATAGAAAGGACAACGAGACTTAGAAGATTCACTAGAGAGACCCTCATTCCTGAACATCTCAACTGTTTCTGCGTGTCATCGCGAAACGATGCAGCTTGTGTTTCACTATTGATCATCAACCAACAAAAGTTTGATTTTTATCTAAGTTACCGATGAGCTTCAAGATGATTATTAAATGCATTGGTTCGTGTCACGGTTCTAAGGTAGTTTGCTACCAAATATGTAGTTTAGATTATATGCAAATCATATACAAGTCCTAATGCTTGTTCAAGTATGAAAGGCCGAAGGTCGTCATTTAGTTTAAGTATACTCATCTAAGTTCCATTTTATAAAAATAAAGGTCCATTTGTAATCTAGGCCGATCGATCATGTATGTGAATTTAGGCTGATCATTTCCCTAAGGTAGCATTAGCCGATTGTTCACCATGAGTCTTTTCCCATCGATCGTTCTTATGAGTAGGGCTGTTATGGTAATGGTTACCGTTACCATTTCACAAATACCGTTACCGTACCATTTTTACTGGTAAGCGAAAATTGCTTACCGTTACCGTTACCGATAGGCTGGTATACCGAAGACTGGTATACCGATAATCTGGTAACCGTTACAATGGTAATGGTAAATTACCATTTATCTAAAAAAAGTTAGTAACATAACACGTATTCACACCATAACGGTGCTTCATTATACAATTTATAGTGTTACTTAATAAAAGACATAAATGAGAAAGAAGTGAAGTGTATTTAACATTATTTCACCTAGTTAATCAACTAAATTTAATCATTTGCTTGGTTTTAAATGCCTATAATAATGCATGTTACATGGATACACATGTATTATAAATTGACTGGTAAAATTACCGTTACCGCTGGTATTGAGGAAATGTTACTGATGATTTACCGTAGAAAATGGTAAATTTACCGTTACCATACCGATTAAACTGGTATACCGATTTCACTCGAAAATGGTAACCGATTGGCTGGTAATGGTATGGTAATGGTAAATTTACCGTTACCATAACAGCCCTACTTATGAGCCTCCAACTCCAAGGTATAACCGATCGTTTGTAAGCAATTTTTGAGCTCTAACGTTCTAGAGCTTCGCCAATCATCCAAGAATGATCATGATGATCGATCGTACATCTTTTTCACATCCAAAGCACCGTCTCCATCAGCGAACAATTGGCTAAAGTCGTGATCCACTAATCCCTAGCCACTTCGTCTCCATTGCATATGATTGTAAGAATGAAAATAAAGGAGGGATCCACCAAACGAATCGGTTTGTCACTGGTCCAAAGCTTCATTCTCAAAATTATGAAGCAAGTATAGGATCCGTGCTACCTACGTTTGAAATCCAAAGAAGGAGGGTTCGAAATTGATTCGAAGCCAAATCTGAAGGAGGGTGATGACTTTGCGGTGATTGTTGTTTGGATCGGTAGGAAGAAGGCGGAGTATTCATCTCTCTTTTACTTCATAATGGAACGATGGGAAGAGAATGAAAGAAAATGACCAAGTGTAGAGGCTTATATAGGAAAGGGATATAGCTGATTGTTTTCGGTCCAAGAAATTTAGCCGATCATCCTATGTCAAAGTTTTAGCCGATCGTCCCCTATCCAAGCCTTATGCCGATCGATCCACTTCCAAGCCTTATGCATATCGTTCCATAACGTAGCTTATGCCGATCGTTTTCATAATCATGAGTAGTTTGAAATTTGTTTTCTAAGTAAGGGAGGATTATGGATATATAAAAACATATGGATTAAAGAAAGGGAAGAGAACATGATTGAAAAAATGACAACTGGTGGAAACTGTTTATAGAAAGTTATCTCCATTAACTTGACAACGACTCATGAATGTGGAATCGTGATCGGGACTCGGGTGCATATACGTATATGTACAAGTATACATTTCAAATTTTAATTTTCTGAAATCAATATAAAAAAACCGAATAGTCTCCTAGAACCGACCAAAGGAAAACTAAAGCTAAGTCACTGAAGCTTGGAAATTGCTAGGGTAAAAACAAGTTGATTGAAAACAAGTTTTGATCCCATGTTTATACTATTGGAAATCAAGCAATCGTCGCGACGAATAAGTAGAATATGACCTTCGATAAGGAAACAACTCGATGGAAGGATAACGACTATATAATGAACTAGATGGTTTCCTTTCAGATGGTTCTAGCTTACGACGATTCAAAGCATGTTATGTATGATACAAGACCTACTTTGGGGGGCAAATGTTGTCCCGCCTTTTGGCAAGGCTACGTTATAATTGACTTGGCTAGGAATGAATGGTCAACAACCTTAGGAATCAATTACGTATAGTATTATTGATAATGGTCAGGCAGATTAGGATTGGAACCCAATTAGGGTGCAGTCAACATGGAGTAAATGGCATGGCCCCGTGAAGTTATATTTCGAATTTGGAGTCGATCAGAGTTCATATGCTTGAGTTACGGATGAAGCAAGGATTTGCATGAATCGATCAAGAACAATCCATAAAACAGTTCAAATCATCGAAAAACGCTCAATATCTGGAGATCCATAGGGCCAATTCATTTGAAACTTCCAGGACATTAACAAAATGAAGATTGAGGTTTACAAAACCGGTCATGTGTCCTAAAGTTGCATTTAGGATTTAGCCGATCGTTATTGGCCGATCGTTTTGGCCAAGTCCTAAAAACGATCGGTATCTTCCAGTGCATAATCCAATTTCAACCAAGATCGATCCATATCTCCTAAGTTACAAGTCATAATGATTTCATATTTCAGAAGCAGCATCAGGAGACATGTGGGACACCCAAAAAACAATCGCACTAAAATTGGAGACAAGAAAAAGGATTGGTGAAACATAGGCCGATTGTTCCTGATGGTCGAGTTAGGTATGCCGATCGTTATGGTGGGCCCCTATGGACCTAGAGAGCCTTTTTTCGAAATCTTAGCAAAATATCTGATCATCTCTGCCTATAAATACATGCTCCATGGTTCACTTTAAGGGACTTTTTACGCTACTGGTTACCTATTCCTAATTGTAATCAAGTTTATCCTGTTCCTTGCTGCTATAATCAGATTATTAATTGATTAACAAAGATAAACTTCAAAGTGGACGTAGGCATACAACGCGGAACAACTATAAATCTCTGTATTCTTGATTATTATTTATTATTTTCTATTAGTTTATTCTGCTCCTCGATTTCAATTTTACTTTCTTCATTTACTTCTCTAGATAAATCTATTCTTGGGTTTTTGTGACCAATTTGGTTGTAAACATATCCCTTTTTGCAAAAGTATGGAGAGAAGGAGCCAAAAATAGGGCTACAAGGAGGAGGACAAGAGCAACTAGAAAGGTGAAGATTTAGCATGGTTCTAGGGACTTGGAAGGCTTGATCTTGGGTTTGAACAAAGGTTATATGAGATTCTTACTATTTTATATTGATAAAATATGATTTATAGGCAAGTTATTATGGTAGTATAAACTTTAACTAATGAATGTGCTAACTTTAGACCACCTCACTTTTGAAAAGTATATGAAAACTCTATATGCTATAACTTCAATTCTATCATCTTCCTGAACCTATGATATGGCTTATACCTTGTGTTTGCATTGTTGTTGAAGTTGTACATAAAATTAAAGCTAAGAGTTTAAAGTTAGAAAGTGAAAGAGTCGCTATAGATGAACTTTGAAATGCTTGTATTTTAAATCATTTTAAAGTGATGACATTTTAGTATATTTTGAAAAATTATTACATGAATGTACTCTTAACTCAAAGTAGTTTATTTTTCAACAAATAATGTGTTTATAAAATATCTAAAGTCATAAAGAAAAACTAGCAAAATATAGAACTTTATAAAGCTTATTTAAGAACTTTTTATAGGACTTTGTAATTGCATTTCATGTGTATCTTTATTAAACTCTTTAAAATAAATTTTAAGTACAATATCTTTGCAAATAAATTTTATACATAAGTATATCCTTTATAAGAGTATGCAAAATAATTTTAAGTATGAAAAGAGTTTGGAAAATGTATTGTTAATTTAAATAAATGAAATGTATGTTTTGGTAACAGAAGTTTTGATATTACAACATTTGTATTAATCATAAGACTAAAAAAATGTTTTGGCTCCTCTTTTTAAATTTTAATGGCGTCTCTTTCTTCGTCTTCTTTCTCTCTTGATTCTGCTTCTTTCCCTCCCCTTTCTTCATCCACTTCATCTTCTTCTTGCTCTTCATCTGCTCCTCTTCATTCTCTCAATCTATCTTCATCCACTTCATCTTTTTCTTGCTCTTCATCTGCTCCTCTTTCTTCTCTCAATCTATCTTCTGCACCTTGTCAGTCAGATTCTTTGTGTTCTTCTTTCAAGAAGGATTCTTCCTCTGTCAATTCGAACTGGTCCTCTCTTTTCAAATCTTTACCACGTAATGCTGGTTCTTATAAGCCTATCCATTTTGACATTTCTCGGGATCAATCTTCTACTGTTTTACCAGATCTTGTTAGGAATGAGGGTTTGAAATACTGGGAGGATCATTTGGTTGGTTTTTTCTTGGATGGTACGCTTTCATTCTTGACTGTTGTTACTTTTTTGAAAAGATATTGGAAACTCAAAGGTGAAGTTGATTTCAAATCTGATGGCTATAATTACCTTTTCAAGTTTTCCAATCAAGAAGATAAGAATCATGTTCTTAATTTGGATCCTATCTTTATAAGAGGTAGAATGTTCATTATTACTAAGTGGGATCCATCGGTTGGTATTTCACAAGCTCAAGTCAAGAAAGTACCCGTGTGGATACATTTTCATAGAATTCCTATTATTCTTTGGACTTTGATTGGGATTAATTGGTTGGCATGTCATGTTGGTAGGCTTATATGTTTTGATAATAGCACTGAAAAGCTACAGAAATTTAAGTATGCAAAAGCGTTAGTGGAAATCTCACCTGATTTTGATTTACCTGACTCTATTCCTATACCACAATTGGGCAATAACTGTCCTGATGTCCAACTGTCATATGATTGGAAACCGAAAATCTGCACGCATTGTAAAATTTTTGGTCATGATTCTGCTTGTTGTGAATTTGTTAATAAGGTTGAAGATATTGATGTTAATAAGGAGCAAGTTTTGGTGAAGAATGTAGACAAAAGTCGGACAAATTATGTCATTGATAATGATAATAAAAGCTTAATTGATCAAGGTTGGAAAAATGTAAATAGGAGGAATAAAGGAGTTTGGAAAAAAAAGCAATCTGTGGATATAGACATTATTCAATCAGCTGATGAAAGTGTTGAGAAAGGAAATAGAATAGACATTCATAAGTCAGATAGTTCCTGCCTTACAAATCTTTCTAATTCATTTTCTATCTTATCAAACTCTTCTCTTGAAAAATCTCAGGATTGTATTGGTAGTGATACTATTTCATTGGTTACATCTCCTTCTTGTGGAAATCTTTCTAATACTTCAACTGTAGCTGCTAATGTTGTAAATGTTGGATCTTCTAATAAATCTACCTCATGTTGTTCTCATTTTAGTACTCGGTCTCAATCAATTTAGGTTCTAGTTCTTCTTGTGGAAATCTTTCTAACTCTTCAACTGTAGCTGCTAATTTTGTGTATGTTGTTTCTTCAAATAGCTCCACCTCTGTGTCATCCTCATGTTGTTCTCAATTTAGTACTTGGTCTCCATCCAATTTAAATTCCAGTTCTCCTTATTTGCACTTGTCTCCTCCTAGTCATATTATACTTCCTCCTCCTTCTATTTCTAGTGATGTTTCCAATGCTCTGAATGCTGATGATTTGAATAATGGTAGAGAGTTTAAACCTCAGGAAGTACTTCCTTTATCCTCTTCAAAAAACACTTCTCACACAAGACATACAAGGAAGAATCCTTCACCTTTGATACCTCCACTTCCTTTTAAATGAATAATATTGCTTTTTGGAATATTAGGGGAGCTAATTCTCCATCTAAACAGATTGAGATTAAGAACCTTTTAAAGGATAAGGAAATTCAGTTAATGTGTATCTTTGAAACTAAGCTTGATATTCAATCTACTCTTAAAGCATCTTACATGATATCTCCCTCTTGGTTATATGATCATAATTTTGTTGAATCTAATTATGGTAGACTGTTAACTTTATGGAACCCTTGCATTTTCAAACTTTCCAGAATCTGTGCTTCTGATCAATACATTCACTATAATTGTATTCATTTACCCTCAAAATTGAATTTTCTCCTTACCTCAGTTTATGCTCAAAATTCTTTATCTTTGAGATAGGTTTTCTTGGATAAGCTTCCTTCATTAAATCCTCTCTCTATTCCTTGGCTCATTGGTGGTGATTTTAATTGTATGCTTGCTTGTAATGAGAAATATGGTGGTTGTCTTTTATCTCTTAAGGACATTTCTCCTTTAAATAGTGCTATTTGTCAATCTAATCTAATTCCTGTCAAATTCTTTGGGTCAGATTTTACTTGGTCTAACTCTAATAGGAATGGTAATGTAACTCTTTGTAAACTTGATCATATTTTTATAAATCTTCCATTTCTTCATTCTTGGCCAAAATCATTTTATCAAATTTCTCAGCCTTCTCTTTCTGATCATTGTCCATTAATATTTCATTGGGGAGTTGATCATTTTAGTAGAGGGAAACACACTTTTAAATTTTTTAATTTTTGGACAAAGCAGGTGGATTTTCATGATATTCTGAAATAGGTTTGGAGTATACAATTTGGAAAAGACCCGCTAGCAAATATTATTCACAAGATGAAAGTGCTTAAGTTTCACCTAAAGGTTTGGTCTGCAGCAAATTTTGGTAATGAATCTAAACTTTCTACTCAGATTAGGAATGAGCTTTTTAAGATTCAAGAAGTCTTGTGTATCAGGCCTTTTGATTCTTTCTTAAAACATGCTGAATTACAATTAAAGAATGATCTTGAGAAAGTTATAGAGAGGGAGATGTCATCTCTCAAACAGAAAATTCACTTGAGAATGGAGAAAGAGGCAGATAGGAATACTAAGTATTTTCATAACTTTCTTAAAGTTAAAAGAAATCATGATAACATTTTTCAGATCAAGCATATGAATGGGAACTTGGTAAATTCTTTTGATGGTATTAATCAGGCCTTTGTTCAATATTTTACTTCTATTTTAGCTCCTTCCACTTCCTTCATTCCTGATCTTAAACCTCTCTTTAATATTTCACTTCCTACTTTGTCTAATTTCCAATCAAATTCTCTGATTTGTGAAATAACACCTGATGAGATTAAAACTGCTGTGTTTAGTTTGGATAGTAATAGTTGTGGAGGCCCAGATGGTTATAATTCTCATTTCTTACAGCACAGTTGGAATGTTACTGGTATTGATATTGTTAAAGCAGTTCAATTCTTCTTTCTTCATAATAAGCTTCCTGCTGGTCTATCTGCTACTGCTATTGCATTAATTCCTAAGATTGTGAATCCAACTTCAGTTGCTGATTTTAGGCCTATCTCGTGTTGTAGCATTATCTATAAGATCATTTCAAAGATTTTAGCTATCAGATTACAAGCAGTCTTGCCATCCATTATCTCCATTAATCAAGCAGCATATATCAATGGTAGATCAATTAGTGATAACATTCTTTTGACTCAGGAATTACTGTTTGGCTATGACAGGAAAAACATTTCACCAAGATGCATGTTAAAATTGGATATTAAGAAAGCATTTGATTCTGTTAATTGGAATTCAATTTTAGCTGTTATGTATAAAAGGAATTTTCCAAAACCATTTTTAGCTTGGATTTATACATGTATATCATCACCTATGTATTCTATTTCGAGGGAGGGTGGTTTGTATGGATATTTTAAGGGTGTGCAAGGTGTTAGGCAAGGTGATCCTATCTCAGCTTACTTTTTCATAATTGTTATGGAGCTTCTTAATTCTATTTTCAAGGATCTTGTTGTTAATAAAGCCATTCAGCTTCATCCCAAATGTAAGATACCTCTAATTACTCATCTTCTTTTCGCTAATGACTTGATTGTTTTTACAAAGCCTACCTATGATAATATTCAGTGTATCCTTTCTACTCTGCAACTCTTCCATTCCATCACTGGTCTTCAGATTAATCTTTCTAAGTCTAATAATTTGGTTGCTGGTTTAAATTCGTTGGAAAAAAATGATATCATCAAATTCTCGGGTCTTCAAGAATTACCTAAAAATTCTTTCTATTTGGGTTTGCCTTTAATCACTTCTAGAATTACCAAGCAAAATTGTATGCCTCTTTTTGATAAGATTATTGATAAGCTACTGATATGGCCTACTGAAAAGCTATCACAAGCAGGTAGATTAACTATTATTCAATCAATTGCTATGGCCATGACAACTTATTGGACTAGGCATTATATTCTTCCAACTAAGCTGATTAATATGATATCAAGTGCTCTTAATAAGTTCTTGTGGCATGGTGATCCTTTTTCAAAAAAGCTTATTCCTATATCTTTCTATAAACTGTTCGATGCTAAAAGCAATGGAGGTCTTGGAATAACAAATATTTTTCAATGGAATAAAGCTGCAATCTCAGTATATTTCAACAAAAATTTTACAACTGATAAGAATCTATGGTCTCAATGGGTTAATCACAATCTTATTGGTAAAAGATATTTCTGGACTATGCCAATTCCTCTAAGCTGTAGCTGGAGTTGGAGGTGTATTCTTAAGCTTAGAGAATCATTTATACCTCTTATACAATGCAATTGTGCTATGATAAAAGGATTGTCCTTCTGGCATTCTCCATGGGCTAAACAGGGATTAATTTTAAGTTCTATTGTTGATTATAACTTGAGAACAAATTCTGGAATATCAGAGGAGGCTAAAGTTGATGATTTTATTCATGAAGGCTGTATAGTTTTACCATATTCTAGTTCATTTCAAATTAGGAATTTATGGAACCTCATTTCAAATAACCCTATTACCAAATCTGATAATACTCTAATCTGGTCTGGAAGGAAGTTTACTATTAAGCTTGTGTACAAGTCTCTCTGTGAAAATAGTTCACAATTTCCCTGGCATTCTAGAATTTGGAAAACAGGTTGCAGTGCAAAAGAAAATTTGTTGCTTTGGAAAGTGATGGCCAATGCTTTAAATACCAAAGATAAACTTTGTAGAATTGGTATTATTACAGAGGATCTATGTGTTTTTTGTAAGTCTGAAACTGAATGCAATACTCATTTATTTTTCGAGTGTCCTTTTGTATTTCAAATTTGGTACAGACTGTTATCCAATGGTGGATTCTACAAGCCTTCGCCTGTAAGTTCTATTGAATGGTTTAATATTTTCAAAGCAACTAGATGGAAATCTCGTGGATCTAGGCTTTTGCTTAAGTTACTTAAGAGATTGATTTATGAGGTATGGTTAGAGAGAAATAATAGAATTTTTGGTATTGGTATTAAGAATTCTTCTCAGCTGTTTAGTCGGATTCATGGTAACATACTCAGGTGGTTGAGGACTGATCCATTTGTGTGATGTATCATCTTGCTGCCTTGAAGACTTCTGGAATCATTTCATTTGAAATAAGATGGTGTCATTTTGCTGCCATGTGGGCTGATGAAGATATCACACTTTTGCCTTAGCTTGATTTCTCCACTGATCATTAAATTTACTGCTTTTGGCATGTATTTCTATATTGTATTTTAGTTTATATGTTATGTTGCTGCTGCTATTCTACTGACAGCAGTAAAGTTAGTGTTGAGAACTGGTTGTAATTTTGTTGAATTGTCACTGGTTTGTATTTGGTTGTAAGTCATGCTTTAGTGTTTGTAATCATACATTAGTGAATAAAGTGAGCTCTTTGCTCTTGCCTTTCAAAAAAAAAATAGAAGTTTTGATATCAATTTTTTCCTGTAAAGAAAATGGTTTATAAGTTGAGATAATATTTGGAACTAACTAATAAACTTCATTATCTGATGGGTGTCCAGGCTTGGGGTTAGATAACCAGTATTTTGCCATCTCTGGCTACTGACCTGGCCCATTGGATATAGTAAGTCTTAAAGGTTGCCCCTTAAATTTAAGTATTATGTACGTGTTTGAAATAAGTAATACATCGTATGAATAAATAAAAGTGTAGATGTTTACTTTTTAGGACAATACCAGATTGCTGACTTTTCAACTATCGAACAAGAATTTTAACTTAGAAATATATAAAAGATATGTGAAGTTTATACGATATGGATATCCTCCTGGTAAGGCTCTACCGTACATATAAACTCATTTTTATCTTTAAGGGAAAAGTATAGGGATATCCTCCCGGTGACACTACCTTATAGGCTGTACGTTTGTTTCCAAAAGTTCCGAAACCGAGTTAACCGAAAATTCACTTTACGAAAATTTTGAAGAGTCTGGAGTTGGATAAAAATACGTAGATATACTTAACCAAATCCACTTCAAAACTAGATAATTCATTAAAACGAATGAAGATACTCTCAAAGATCTATAAAGAGGATTCTGTTTGGGATTTTGGACCTAGTGCATTGTCTATTTAGAGGGTGATTCCAAAGGAGAACCTTGTTGTGATTTTTCTGATATGCTAGACCTATTGTATTACCTATCCTAAGGGTGATTACATGGGAGAATGCATTGTTAGCATTCCTATGTTTTGCTAGAAAGACGATTCGAACATTGACCTCGACTCGGGAAATGAGTAAAACATGTGCATAGGGGAGGCCGAGCTACGTGGATCATTACCATTAGAAAATGTAATATCTTTTCTAGAGCAGATTTCTATTGTATGCGTGTAGATATGATATATTCGGCGTTATGTATGATAGACATGGGCCGACTCGACAACTTCCGAGAGTGACCTAAATTACATGAGTTCTTAGGTATATCTATTCTAGAGTTATACTATGCATTCGGTAGAGAGGCCCCTACCCTTGTCATGTTGGAAAGAGTTCACGAAGTACCGTTAGCTCTTTCTTGGAAATCCATTTATCAAATGTCACTGTTACGAATTTAGATGTATAAATGAATACTGTTGTGATATGAGATGTAAGCATCATAACTATTTTATATATTTATTTTTCAAAGATTATACTGTAGATATATCACCCTTATTTACATATACGATAAAATGGTTTTTGTTCCTGTGATGGAAACCCATTTCGTTCTACGGCGTGGTCTCACAATGTGTCATTATATGTTTACGCATATATCTTGAGTTTCTCATACCAGACCCTATCTGAGACAATGTTTATTTTTCCTTAAACTCTCGAGTACTCATTTGAGTAGGCTGAGAGAAATAGGTTATGTTTTTGATGTTTTGGAGTTGATGGATGGTGAGTAGGAGGTGTCTGAAGTTATTAGCTATTTTCATTTCCACTGCACTATTCGTATATATGTAAGGACGGGCTGTTATAACTATCTAGGGTAAAAGATAGTACATGTTTGAACTTTGATAAATCTTGTATTTTGGGAGTAACCAAAAGTAGTACTTATTTAAATCACATATAATCATTTTGTTGGGAGATACTGTTATTCTGTTCTTTCTTTCTGTTCTTTATTTTTTTAATCCCAATAATCTGCCTTTTAGACACTTAAATGATCGGCTCATGAATATCGTGGATGTATTTAGTGTTGCCTTTAGGAGTCAGAATGGTGGGTCATCACAAATATTATATAAATTTATATTTTCCACACATAATTTTACTAGTAAAAAGGTTTGCTACCATTCCAGAAACTCTAAAGTTCAAATCAAATGTATATGATAGTAATGTGTAGCATTACTGTGTAAAAGGAAAATAAACACACTCACACACATACAAGTCAATTCATATAAGAATTTTCATGAAATTTAACTTAGGAGTCTTAAAATAACAAGCTTTGATAGTGTTATCCCATTTTTTGACCAAGCAAATTTTCATTGGAATCAAAATGTTAAGATAAAGATGAAATGGTTCGTTGACTAGGGAACATGCATTGAAGGGAAATAGAAACACACTCAAGAAACTCCAGAAGATTTGGAGCTAAGCAGACCACTTGGTATAGAGAGAAACCACTCGATACTGAGTGTTTTTTGCTCCATTATGGACCTCAAAAACCACTTGTACCTAAAGCACTACCTCAGACGATTGCCATGAAGTTCTTTTTTTACAGGATAGACACACTACGCCATAAATGACCTTCTGCAACATTTTTGCAAGGTGTTGCCAGCTAAAATGTTGCGATAGCTATAGAATTTTGGTCCTACTGCAACGTTGTATTTTTGGTGTTACCTTAGCCATAGAAATGTGTTGCTCTAGCTAAACAAGTGTAACACGATGCAACATTTTTATATAGTGTTGCCATAGATGTTTTCAGATTAAAAAATTAAAAAAAAAATTACACCTCAGCGATCCACACCACCATTTAAAACAAAATCTCAACCGTCGATTCACACCATCGATCCACACCTTACCAATTTCCATTTCCCGCTTTACTTTTCACTCATCCGCTTTCGTTTCTCACCCCCAATTTTCCAATCCCTAATTTTTATTCCGCTCCTCCTTGTTTCTTCGATCTGGAGAATAACTGGCTTTGCTTTTATCCCTTGTCGGCCATATCAATTTCCGTTATTTTCTTTCGCCTCGCGTCAGTTTTCCTCACTACTTCCGGATTTGCGATTTTGTTCAGGTTTTTGGCGATTCTGGTGATTCGAGGTAAGGTTGTGGGATTGCGATGGTTCAGGGAGTTGCTGATTTGGTCGCAATTTCGTGGTTGGGGCCTGATGTCAGAGTGGCAGGGGGTAGTCGAATTGGTTTCGGTGAAAACTAGGGCACGCGATTCTAATTGCTTTGATGCTCTGATTGATCGAATCTAGTGTGAGAAACGTTCCTGGTAGCTTGCTCCTTCGTTCTCCTTGATTGATTGCTCGAATTGCTTTGACTTCGTCGTCGGGTGCGATGTGATATTATTTGGTATGTTTTCTGCCTTCAGGTTTACTTGAATATTCTTGATATTGGTTACACTCGCACGCTTTTGCCGATGATGAATTGGGATTTATTTATAGGCTTTATTTCCTATAATCTCGAGTTTAATCTTTCTGTTGGACTTTGAGAAATCTGGTATGTTGGATTGCAATGATGAATACAAACATATGTGTGTTGAGCTTTGTTGGTTTTGCTTGGTCTGGACTGAACTGGTACCATGCTAACCTTGTTCTTTAACATGAACTGATGCTCCAAGTCCTCTGTATATCATGTTACTACCTAGGTTTCTCTTGTACATGCCTGATGCATTCACTGTTTTTGCTTGATGGGCTGCCTATGTGTACTGCTGTGTTTCTTGCAATGGCTTGTCTATATTTTGCTGAACCTGGTTCTTGTTTGTTTTGTTGGTTGCTTGGCCCTGAGTTGAATCCAGTCGATGACTCGGGTTTGACCTTGTGCCGTGTCTGTTTTTTTGGCTTGTCTACATATCTGGCTGCACTTGAGTATGAACTTGCACTTGAGTAGTTGCACTTGAGTAGTTTCTTGTACCAAGCCTTATGATGCATGTATGTTCATCCATGTACATGCATTTCTTGGTCATGTTATGTTGCTTGCTGTGTTGAGTACTACTTTGTGCACTTGGCTTCTCCTTTGTGCATTTTTGCCTGAACTGTTGCTTGTTGCTTGCTGTCTTCCATACTGCCTTGTATCCAGGTCGATCCCCGCCGGGACTGCGGTGCCCCGGACCCCCGCCGGCGCTGCGCCCGGACCCGCTTCTCGGCTCGCCTTCGGCTCGGCACTCGGCTCGCCTTCGGCTCGGCATATATTTGTCAGTGTCGGTGTCTGTATAAATTGAAACTGCATATGTAATGAGTGAATTGAGTGATGTAGTGAGGAATATCTGTATATGTGAATATCAGTGTTATACATCATGGAATTGTAAAATAGTGGAGTTTGGAATTTGTACTATTTCAAATGTTGAAATAAAATATTTATTTAAATAAATTACTGTTTAAATATCAAATTCTGTGCAATAGCATTTTATTAAATAAAATATTAAAAAATAAAATATGCTCTACATTGTGGGCCCCACAAATTCAAAAAGTTCATATCTATAGCAACATTTTGGACTGTTGCTATAGATACCTATGGGTGTTGCCATAGACCCAAATAGGGTTCTATTGCAACAATATTACTTATGTTGCCTTAGATAGTCAAAATGTTGCCTTTGAGGTCTAAGGCAACGGCAAAAATTGCATCACCCTAAAAGTGTTGCCATAGACCTATGGCAACATTTTTCGGGCCTGAGCCAACATTTTTTTTGTGTTGCAGTAGGCCATTTATGGCGTAGTGACAACAACTCTATGAATTTTCTAATTAAAGGTAGGCAAGAACGAGTGGTATCAGAACCTCTCTGAAACAACTAAATCTCAAAGGAAAAGTGTTCGAAACGCAATGAATCAGAGAAAGAAAGCAGAGTAGAAGGGGGAAGATTTCCCCCATAAAAACCAGTTTGGTACCAGGAGGAACCACTTAGTACTGAGAATTATTTACTGACGTTTGGTACCCAAAGGCCACTTTTAAACGCTTAGACTTGGATCTAGACTTGATACTTCATGGACACTTGATTCTGTTAAACGATTTCCCTATAAACAACAAGCTACCTATAACTTGGAAGGGGCTTCACGTTCTTTTTAGGACTTTTCACACTTTGATTTCGCTTTTGTCTTCTTCTTCCCCAAATACTCAAAACACTCTTAAATCTGAGATCTATTAGATTACGGTTAGATTTGATTGAATTCATTGTAATCCTAATAAAAAACAATCAACAACAAAGATTAAAGTGTACGTAGGCCAGAGTATTTGCCGAACCACTATAAAAATTATGTCTTTTCTACTACTTTTACATTTATATCATTAGATCTTGTGCTTTTAATTGTTTTTTGGGTGTTGATCCATTTTTGGTGTCAACATTTTGGTGCTTTCACTGGGAAAGAGGAAGTCGGGTGCAGATCTAGCTATCTATTGCGGATTGGAAGAGTCTCGAGGTCAGATCCAAATATTTTTCATTCAGGTCTGAAGGAATTTCTCAAGGAGTTAAGATTCAAAGAAGATGAAGAGGCCTCACACTAGATCTAGAGGAACTTCAAGATGAAGCCGAAATGATTCACTAACTTGGAAACATGCTTAGAAGGGCAATAGAAACACACTCAAGAAATTCTAAAAGATTTGGAGCAAAGTGGACCACTCAGCACCGAGAGCTTTTTGATCCACTGTGGACTTCCAAAACCACTTGTACTCGAAGAACTACTTTAGATGATTACCATGGCAAGCTTTTCTCAATGAATAGACAAGTAACTCTAAGGATTTTCTGACTTAAGGAAGTCATTAACAAGCGGTACCAGAACCTCTATGAAATAACCGAATCTCAAAGAAAAAGTGTTTGAAACGCAATAAATCATAGGTAGAAAGTGGAGTAGAAGAAGGAAGGAAGATTTCTCCCACAAAAAATAGTTAGTACCAAGAGGAACCACTTAGTAGCGAGAGGTTTTTATTGATGTTTGGGCCCCGAAGCTCACTTCTGAACACTTGGATTTGGACTTGATATTTCATGCACACCCGATTATGCTAGACGCTTTCCCCATAAATAGCAAGCTGCCAGCAACTTGAAAGGGGCTTCTTGTTCTTTTTAAGACGCTTCGCACTTTGATTTCTTTTCCATCTACTTTTCCCCCAAATACTCAAAACACTCTTAAATCCGAGATTCACTAGATTGTGGTTGGATCTGATTGAATTAATTATAATCCGAAGAGAAAACAGTCAATAACAACGATTAAAGTGGACGTAGGCCCGAGTATTCATTGAACCATAATAAAAATTACGTATTTTCTACTATTGTTAATTTATATCATTAGATCTTGTGCTTTTAATCGGTTTTGTTGATCCATCTTTGGCATCGACAGACAGATATACTAAATGCAAGTGGGAAATAATAAGACTTAATTGTTTTTTATGGTCAAGAGCCCGTCAATTTCTTTCCCCTTAACCCACTTAGTAGGTACAATAAAATGAAAAAAAATAAGAATTAAAAAAAATGAAAGTTGCTAAAAACAGTATGGCAATATTGAAAAATAATATACATTAAGTAGCTGGATATGGTAATGTTAGAAAATAACACTTAACAGTTTATAAATGAACTAAATTGACATTCTATATCTTTATTTCTATTTAATAACATGATATTAGACAAAAAAATAAAAACAATAATCATGAGATAGATGTTCCTACATCCATGTTGCTCTCAATGAATTCGAATACGGTTTAAAATCACAATAATTTTGAATTTTTTCAATAGAACCGTGATATTCGAAGAAGAAAAAAGGATTAGTAGTTTGAATTAAACTTTATTTCGCGTTTTCAAACAAAAAGAAAAGGAAAAAACATCCTTCTTTTATATACTTTTTGGATAATACTCTAGGTATAAATGAAGTTCCTTATAACCAAACATTTCTTGTTTAATATCACTGATTTGCAATAACTAATTAACGAACAACTAATAATTTGTGTAACAATTTATGTAACATTAGAATTCAAACGTAAACAATGATTTAAGAAACTAGTTTCACAAAACACACAATGATGTAAAAAAAAACCGTATTGAGTTCTATGTTAAAACAATAAAATGAGACCTAGATGACATTATTTAAATTAACAAGTGTCGATTATGAACTTTAATTTCAATATGGCCATTGGCATACCTATCAACAATTATGAGCATTTTCCCCTAGATATGTGGAACGGATAAGCAGTCTACTTCAATATATAACTAGAATAAACAAAAATGCAGGCCAATCCAAATGTAAGTAAGTAGTCAAACAATTCGAGAAAAAAAATCCGATCTTACTGCTTTAGTGGTTGACTTGGTCTTGTTATTGCTATGGTTGTTAGTGAGAGAGGTTTGGCTTTACTCTTTCCATTCACTACTTAAAATATGATAGGTGGGTCATTCATCATTTCAGAAAGACGCTTTCTGCATAATATATAAAAGTTTAGTACATGGAGAAAAACAAGTGAAATTTGAACAAGAGTAGAAATATTATATATATATATATATGCAAAAATAACATGTCGTCTATTTACAATAAAATAATTAGGTACAGAAAATATTAATCCTTTCACATTTATCATGATTCAATGAGTATTGATCATACCTTATTATGGTAGTTAATATAACAACACTCAATTTGATCTTTCACCAATTTGAGATACTTTCCTATTACATTCTCCTTTTTCTGCAATTTGTAATCATGAAAGTCATACAATTTACTAAAAATTCGATTCACTATTCTTATTTGATTCATTTACAAATCAAGATAAATCAAATGAATCGAACCTTAAATAATAGACCACTAGTGGTCTATTAATCATCGATCTAAGGGTATTATTTTAACTTGGATGTGCATTGCAATATAAACCGAGATCCTTTAAATGTCATCTTTGCATAATTTTTTATATAGGCATATCTAGTACTTAACTATATTGCATATGATTTTTTAACATGGTTCATTAATTCCAACAAGTGTCAATCTCGAGGATCAAACTTGTGACCTTTACTCTCGTAATTTTAACTACTAACCAACTAAACCAACCCTATTAGTTAATTGTATTATATGTGTTATATAATAACCAAGGTAGTTTTCTCTTGTTTCAAATATAATATCATATACTATAAGTATTTGAGTGTTATATTTGAGAGTTTATATAAAAACCATTTACTAAAGTGTTCTTATGGTTTAGTAAGATGCAAATCATTATGTGATAATCATTCAGTGATAGCTCATAGTTAAAACAAATGAAAATTAAATATGTGGCATACACAAGTTAAACCAGATTTCAATTGATGAGTCTAATATTGCAAAATTATTTTTTGGTGTTATGTACCTCCATATCTTTTTATCTAAAACTAAATCAATAATTCAAAATTAATAGCATATAGGAAAGTAAAGGTATCTTCTATAGGCACAAGTAAAAAGTGATTGACCAAAATTACTCAAACGTAAATAAGGAAAACATGACCAAAGAGTGGTCATACCCTGAGAAGGTTTCATTAAGATCCTCAAGTTTTCCTTCTCATTGACATATCTCATCCTTGCTATTGTGTTTTGATTGATCCAATAGTATATTTCCTCGAAGCTAAAGAATGTGGCATGAGTTACTTCATGAGTTAGGGATTCTAAGCCTTAATGACAAGAATTTCTAAAAATATCCTAAAAGCAAATGTACAATTAGCAACAAAACTATGACAATATTACATGTGGAAAGTAAATACTAAACCTACGAACTGTATTAGTATTGCTCTTCCTCTACCAATAGAAAAGATGAATGTTTCCTGTGTGCGTTTGTTATAAGCTCCTACAACTGTATATAATACAAAGGAATAACATATAAACAAATTATCAATAAGGGATATTTGTGCAAGCATGGTTTTATTTCCACTTTTAGTTCAATAAATTTTATTATACAGCTGGAGCCATCTTAACAATCTTTATATAGATATTAGTAAATATGAATTGAGGCGAACTATTTCTATTATAATTATCAAGTTGGACGCCTTCCAAGTTCCAACTAAGTTTTTCTATGTACAATGACTACCAATTCATGACCAAAACTAATTCTACATACCACAAATCCTTATAACATATTTGTATGCAAATCAACAATTCTACACTAACTGAAAAAATAAAATCAGTAATTTTACATAAATCCCTATAGCATATTTGTAACAATGAGAGCATAATGAGATATGTGGATGTTATTGACCTTGAAGGAAACATATTCATTTGACTTTTTGAAAAGATGCACAGTACACAAGCTTTGCTTCTTTAATTTAACCGAAATCACAAATAGTTTCAAATGAATTAGAGAATAATGGAAGATAACTACATACATCATTTATCATACAAATGATTCCATGTAAAAATGAATAGAATAGAATGAAAAGAAGAAGAAGAAAAATTCTTCTAGTTTGCAAAAAATTATTTTGCAAAGAGTTCATGGACATGATATTTTAGAATCCAGTACATAGTTTCCAAACTAAAGATTGACAATTGTTACCCTTCTAAATTGAAAGCTAAAGTGTGAATTTGATTGAATACAAAATATATCCATAAAATATTCTAAAATTATAAACATTGAATGTGCTTAGACTAGGATGCGTTGTTTCAGTGAAGTAAAAGCTTTTTTCATTATCTTTTCTCCTTCTCTTAAATCCTTTATTACTTTTCTATAGATGTCAACACATGGTGATTCCACAAGAAAATTAATTAATGAAGGTAAAAACATATGATCCACTCATTATTAAAAATGACTGTTTTCATAAACAAGAAATGTTAATATGTTTTTCATCACTGGATAACTAACTTTACAAATCCAAAATTCCATATGTTCACCTAACCAACAATGATCTAAAATAAACTACATACACTAAGGTTACACAATTACATAAATCACCGAAACAAAAAATAAAATTAAATAGAAATAAGACTCACATGTAAATTTAAGTTCTCTTGGTGGAACCTCAACAATTTCCATATCCACCTTCATTCAACACCTCAAAAATTTGCAAAAATATTGAATCCCTAAATTCGATTATAATCACAAAAGACAAATGAAAATTAAAGGAGAAGTAATCGAGAAATAGAGCAAACTATATATTTGAAAATGTGAATCAATCGATATTTACCAAACGGAAACAAAACCTATAGCTTTGGATTTAGATCTAAGTTACTTTATGCATAATATTTGGACGACAAACAATGTAATTTGCAATGAGATAGTTGGTTTAAGAATTACTAAAGTTGAAGGCAAAATGGATAGAGGCAGCAATTAGTAGGAGGTTGTGATTTTCTAATGCTCTAAATACTTGGGTTTGGAGGCTAGACATGCTTGAAAACAAATGAAGCTAAATGAGATGAAGTGGCATGATTGGGGTTGGATGGGTGATTTTGATCAGAGCGAGGAAGTGATGACCACGAATCTAGCAAGGCGGTCGACCATAGGCGAAGGATTTTGGGGTAAAAGTCGAGGACGTCAATGGCTTAGGTCAAATGTGAGAGAGGGGTAGTATTGGCTTGATTTTTTTCCAACTTCAAAATTAGACTAACACACAAAGGTTACTTGCTAAAAAAAGATTAGAAAATGGAAGATGGGTAAGAACGTAAGAAATTTAAAGTAAATGACACTGAATATAGAGTGGTCAGTGATATTGTTTGCGTCCACTGTGAAGTTATCTTACTATATTTCTACCTTAAAATTCTAGAGGATAACAAGAGAATTATAAAAAAAGCACTTAAGACTAAATAAGGTAGCTGATCTTAAGAACTTGGTATATGAAGAGCCATGGATTGTGCCTAATACCCATAATTCCTATAGTTTCCAACTTATTTGAAGTGGTAATGTATGAGGTATTTATAATAGCTGATATGGATGATGGATGGCTGACATGGTGCTATAAAAAAAGTGGGAAGAGAGCATAGTTGTTGACCTAGTTGCATGGGATGATGAAAGGTAGTTGTAAAGGCAAAGATACGTGGCTGAGAAATATACCAATTGTCCCTTTGTACCATGCACAAGCTTTGTGTTTAATGTGCATTAAATGCTAGGCTTGTCACAAAAGTAGTCATCACTTCAACCAGCCAGCTACAAGGCTTGGGACGTATGAAATGACAACTTGTTGTTTACTCTTGTGTGCTTATGTCGCAATCGTTGTTGAGATGGATGGTCAGCTGCTGAAAGTATGCAGGAGACTATAAGTAGATGAGAACCTAGCTTCGGACATGGTGTCAGGCTGGGCGTGAGGGGACAAAGAGGGTAGGTTGGGACTGGTCGGAGGCGGCTATACTAAAGCCAAACCTAGGACACATTATGCTAGAGTTGGCCTTGTCGAGTGTGCTTGTTGCTTGAGGTAGTCCGAAGTAGTGCCGATCAGTGATTGAAGCGAAGCTGAGATAGACAGTCTGACTTGGGGTCAAACCGAGAGTGGATTGGCTTTATGGACCTCATCATCCTCAAGCCATGCCAAAAAGGAATGGACAGGGCTATACCTTGTTTGGTCCTTATCTGAGTAGCATTTGTGAAGGCTGCCTAGGGATAAGACAGCCGGGCTTTGCCTTGTTGCCTTGTTGAGTGGATGGACTAGTTTGAGATCGGCTTGAGTTTGGCTCAGCTTGAAGAATAGCCGGGCCGCCTTTGATTGTGTTAGGCCATGCCTTAATCGGCTTGTTAATTACTTGAGAGAAAATGAAACAACATTTTTTCCCAAGCTCGTACCCGTATATTGGTGTGGGCTTATCAAATCATAAAGAATTTGTCGATCGACCACTCTGTCATGCATTTTGTGACGACCCTGAATTTTGAACATTTTAAATAGAAATATTTAATTGATTTTAAATATTTGATGATAGTTTAACTTGAATTTAAAAATATCAGGATTTATTTGGCAATTAAATTATTAAATTTAATTTTTAAAGTAGGGTAGAATATTTAATCTTCAGTTTTGAGCTTGTTAAAAATAATTTGAAGTCTTGTAAATTCTATATTGATAATACTGAAGATAATAAAAGCTTCAGAATTGAATTTGAAGCTGTTTTGTTCAGTTTTGAATTTATATTGTTTAAATCGATATTTAAAAATAGCTTCCGAGGCACAGTCTCAGAATTCGACGAAACCAGTTCCAATGGATCCGTAATATTGTATTATTATCGGATTTCAATTTCCGTAGCGCTCGGTGTTGTCGTGTGACCGTACGGATTGTAAACGCATTGAAATTTATATTGAAATTTAATATAATAGCTGGGTCCAAAAAGCTATCTTCTCCATACGATCGAGTTAGGACTCGAAACCTTTTCCGTTGCATTCGGAATAGGGGTATAACCTTATGAACGCCTGGCGGCATGCCTCGATAGGAGTTCAAAATTGTGAGTTGCGATAATCGAGACGATTTGAATTTGAATTAAAAAATTTAAATAAAAATAATATAATTGCATTATTGTAGCAATGAACACGTAGAGGAAAATTCAAACACGTGTTCTTCCTAATGGAACACGCGTCTTCTTTAACGGAGAAATAAGAAAAAAAAATTTGAACGAGAGCATCAGAATTCGTTAAAAACATCGTTCTTTCCTTTTCTCCTTTTGTTTTTCCTAATCTTCATAAGGCCGAGAAAAAAATAAAAATAAAACATACGATCTCGTTCATAAATCAACTGGCCGAACAAATCGACAGTGGATAAATCAAAATCAAACTTCCCTCTTCGATTCAATTCACAATCTAGTTCGATCGAAGCCGATAGGCAAAGCTTCGAGTATGAATTGAGATCGTGGTCGAGGCTTGGCTTCAACCGAGGCATTGCAGTGAGGGTTGATGTCGAGGGAGGGAGTGTTCGCGATTCGAGTTTAGGGGCGAGTCGCCTAAGGAGTTGGCTGAAGTCGTGACATGGGTTACGCACGAATTGGGTTGGTGTTTCTAGCGATCGATTGGAGGCATGCTCAGAGGGTTCACGAGGAAATCAAGGAGTAGCCGTGCATGAGAAGGATGCTAAAGCAGGCGTGACGCGTGGATGATGTCGACGAGGTGCTGCTCGCGATGATCGCGGTCAACTAGGCAGTTCGTCTGCATTTTGGGTTGGAGGTCTAAAATCGAGAAACAAGCCGGAATGGAAAATGGATTGCATGCATAGTTAAGGTGAGATCTTCTCACTCAAATTTGTTGCCTAGTTAATTTAAATGAATTGATTTAAATTATTGGATGTGCTTGGATGAATTTGATAATTTATCTGTTGGATTATATTATATATGATAGTGTGTGTATATATATATATATTGGAGTGATTGATTTCCCACATTATATAGCGGATGAGACCCTATGCGCCGTATAATAGCGGATGATATTATATAATCTCATATACCGCGATATTCCACCTCGAAGTGGAATTGGTATTTAATTGTTGTGCTAACATCTGTGGATGTAGGGAAACAGGTTGGAGAGATCCAACTGGATTCCTCAAATTGTTGAATTTATTTCATATGTGATGTGATTATGGATAATCTATTAATGATTATATTGGTGATTGAAATTTATTGAAGGCTATGGTTTGGCCGAATATATTCTGGTATTTTAAAATACCAGGATATATAATTGGATTTTTGAAAATTAAAGTAAAGATTTATTTTAAAAGGTAATAAATTTTTGGAAATTAATTTGGAAATCAATTTGGAATTTGATTTGGTGTTTGAAATAAATTTGGAATTTGATTTGGTGTTTGAAATCGATTTGTAAATAAATTTGGAATTTGATTTGGTGTTTGAAATAAATTTGGAAATAAATTTGGAATTTGATTTGGTGTTTGAAAGTGAATATTTGGAAATCGATTTAAAAATTGTATATCAATGGATATTTGGAAATGTAAAGTCACAATGGGAATTTATAAAGGAATGGGTTATTTGTTTTAAAAATAAATATTGGTTTATTTTAAAAAGTGTGGAAAGAAATTATGGATTTGGAATGTAAATTGAAATAAGTCAAGATGGATTTATTAATTGATTTAAATGGATCATTTTGAAATGGAAAGTGTATTTTCATTGGAAAGCCGAGTATGTTTTCAAAGTAGCTGATGAATATAAATTGAAAGTTTTAAGGATGGTTTTAAAAAGAATACTTTAGAGAAATTATTTTCTTAAGTTGTTTTTAAATCTTTAAAGTAAAGATTTATTTGGTTAATTATAGAAGTGATTATTTTAAAGATCAAAATTGAGATTTGATTTAGAAAATGGATATTTAAATAATTATACTCTATCTAATAATAGCATTTTAAAAAAAATTAGTTTGGGCTTGAAGTTTATATGAGATATTAGTATAATATTTTCATAACTTATATTTTAGATAAAGTGTTTAAAAGTAGTTTTTATCTCAAGTGTTTCCAAATATACATATACTTTTGGATAAGTGTTTTAAATTATTCAGACTCGACAAATCTTCAGTGGAAATAAATAACATTTGGAAATTTATTCCGCAAAAGAAAAGTGATTTGAAATTGGTTTTCAAAGGGTTGAAGTGTTAAAATATATCTTGCAAAGATATTGTGAAAATAAATAATTGGGAAAAAAATTATTTAAATTTGATAATTGTTGTGAATGTTTTTTGTTATTTAAATAACCGACTATCAATATTGGCCTTTAAAACGGCACTTGAATTTGTTTTCTAAACAAGCGCTCATTATTCGGTTAAGCCGGGAGAGGACTTTATGTCATAAAACCCATTCAGAATAATGGTACGACAAAATGGGATCTCATTTGAAGACGGTGATTGAAGACCGAGTATTTTTGAAAACGAAAGGATTGCTTGTTGAATGTCTCTGCACCGAGTTGCTCTGGTATAGAGATTTTGATTACCCTATGTGATGGGGAGTCCGGACATGATTAGTGAATATCCGGATTTCAAGGGCTTCTTTGAAGTGCCTTCGGTTCCGTTCGAACCCAGAACAGACTTGTATGGATGTATGTCTGACGTTACACTTTGAGATGTAAAGCTGGTTTCTATCCAATACATTTCTGTTGGTGGCGGAGAATTTATTCTCTTAGCTTAACACCCTTCTCTGAGACATATGAGCTCAGAGGTTATGTAGTTGATTGTTACTAGTGATATATTCCCAATTTGGTAATATGGCATGCTAAGTGTTGCTGATCATTTGTTGATCGAAGCATGGCTTTTGTGAAAAGCGTAGCTTTGTGGATGAGAATTCGTCGGACCTCACAACCCGAAATGGTCGAAATAGGAAGGATGCGGCAAGGTTGTTTGGGGGTAGCGCCCTCAGGGTATGTCAATTTCCTTCTGGAAAAAGGTGGTATCATGGTATGGAGCCCATATACTTAACTTATGTGGTTGCTGCAAATTTATTACTTTGTGGTTCTTGGTGTTGAGGATCCTCGGATAAAGGTCGGTAACGATCGGGAATGGCATAGTCGTGTGTGGAGTTATCTAGTTATAGCCTCATTGCACCAGAAGCATGAGGTAACTGGCCTTGTGTTGGTAGAAATCCGGTTAGGTTCTCGAGGCGTCCCTTCAGAGGCGTACCCATGTGGTGTAGGAAGTTCCTTAGCCTGACCATTTGTTGGAAATCCAAAGAAACAATACGCGTCCTGTACAGTTTTAGTTGTATAACCTGCCATTTACTTATGGTAGTTTCATTTTCCAAAAGCATATCGGATTTCTTTTTATTCCTTTTTGCAAATAACTATTTTAAGATCTCACACCAGTCCCATGATTGACCTGGAGTTTATTGTTCCCTTTCTAAACTCTGGGTGCCCATAATTTTCCACACGGGCAGCCTAGAGTCAGGTTATCAGTTGTTCTGGAGCGAAGTCAGAAAAGTATGCTGTGGAGATTAGGAGACGAGCTGGATGGCGAGACGTACTTTCGTATATTATTATCATTCCGCTGTGTATTCAATCATATGGGCAGGTTATTATAACTGCCAATGTTGTGTGTTGTTGTTGTAATACTCTGATGATGTAATGTATAAATAGATATAGTTCTTTGCTTTAATGATTATTCATTTATCTATTATATATTGTTCCGCTGCGATTGTGAGATTCTGATATTGTTTCTGTTTCTTCTTCTTTCTTCTTCTATCTCTTTCTTCTTTAACCCTAATGATTCGGTTTTACAGCATTCGATGGTTCGACATTTGATACAGTTGGCGTATTGATGTCGACTTTCGGAAGTCGAAAACTTGGGTCGTTACAAAGTGGTATCAGAGCAATCGGTTAAGCGACAACCTGGGCCCTGGTGGGGATTACTCATTAGAGATAGAGTCAGTAGTACTCTAGAATGAGTGTGAGTGTAATAACAAATATGAGCGCGTATTTGTTAGTGAATAAAAAAAATTTGTTTTGTATTGTGTTGACTTATCGGTTGATTGTTTATAGATTCTGGTCGGTACAGTCTAGACAACTGTATCAATAGGGGTTTCTAAACTCTTGAACAAGATAGACCGACACAGTATTTTTCTAAAATAGGGTAAATGAAATAATTTTACCCAAACTATTTTTGTATAAAAAAGAAATCATTTTCCGTAAATTATTATAGTATATGTTTGCTTGATTGTTAGGAAGTGATAATATTAAATTATTATCATTGTTATATGGAAATTAAAAATTTTAATCGAAACAAAAGGTTAAGAAATTCATATACAAATGGGATTTGTAAATGTAAATTGTGAATGTGATTTATAATTTGAAATAGAATTCCAGAGTAATATTTGAAAATAGATTGAAAGGATTTAGGGTTTGAGATTTGGGAAATTTAAATCCCTTTTTAATTTGAAAACGATTTTTCAAAAGTTTTGGAAAATATTTTGAATTGGATTTGAAATCTGGTGGAGTTTGAAATCAAGAATATTTGAAAATGTTTTTGAAGGGATAAAAGCACTAAACTCTTTTCGGTCGTTGGAAAATAATCGGTAATGACTGCAACATCATCCGTGTTCATTTTCGAGTTTCCAAGAGAGGAATTGCGGCCCAATTTATTTTAAAAATTGAAGTTGTTTGCGAAATTGAGTTTGATTTTGGATGAAATTAATTTCAAAGATGATTTTGGAAAGACTTTGGAATCTTATTAAAAATAGTTATGGAATAATAAATAAGTTTGAAAACTTAGAAAATTCAAATTTAAACTAAAATTAACTTGAGTTAATTTGAATAAAGGTAAGTTTGAGAAGTAAGCCTAGTAGATTAAATGGATTGGAATAAAATTTATTAAGGTGGAAATGAATTGTAAATGAATAAATAAGTTTACATTTGCAAGTAAATGAAATTGAAACTGAATGTTGAAATTCGTTTTGAATTTGTTAGTAAATGAAATTGAAGCTGAATATGGGAAATTGAATTTGATCTGTGATAAAAAAAGTGAAGTGGAAAATTTGTCAAGTTGGATCAAATGAAGCAAAGTATTGAAATAAAATTAGCATGTGAAACTAATTGATGAAATGACAAATTTAATATGGTTTGAAATGAATTGAATTAAAGGTAAATTGAATTCATGTGGAATCGGAAATTCAGTTAAACATAAGTGGTTATAAACCAAAGTGGTGAATTGGAAGTAAATATAGGAAGTATATGAATTATTTATATTGAACTTAAGAAATAAATGGTGAATTTCTTAAGTAAAATTTAGAATTGAGGAAATATTCTAAGTTAATAAGTGAATGAAATTAAACTGGAAGTAGTAAAATGGTGATTGTAAATAAGTGGATAGAAATGAAAATAAATGTGAATAAAAGAAAAGAAAATTGATATAGCTAATAATCAATTGGAATAAAATATGTAGGATGTACGTATATTATTTTATTCGCATAGCAATTTGATCCAGATTCGAGAGCAAAATTTCAAGATAGTTATATCGATCCGAGTTAGGATTTTTCACTCGATTTTCGACGGAGAACCCTGGATATGGATTTTTGGTTGATTCTGGAAATTCTCTATCATAGTTATGATTATGCAAGGAGAATGACGGTTTCTGATTAAGAAACCAGATCTGAGTCCACACTAGGAAGTCGGGTGAACGATACTAGTTCGGAAGTGAAATTGTGTGATCGAGTGAGCGATCGAGTTTGATATTGCATACGAATGATATGTGTACATCATACGGGTTAAGTACAACAAATATTGAAAAGTTTGTAATTGAATTGAACAAAATGATTTTGAATGTTGTAATAGGACATTGTTACTAAGTAATATATAGGTGTTTTAAAAGGGAAAGGGAATTGGATTTTTGATTTCGAAGATAAAATTTAATTGCTCAACAAAAGGTATGTATTTAAATTTCAATATGAAATTTGATCCTTTTCTGGTCTAGCCACTTGGCATTTTGTTTTCATTTGAAATTTGGGGGCCCGTAGTGGCATTTTATAGTCGTACCGAGCTAGCCACGCAAAGGAGACGCTGGCGAAATTTTTCAAAAATTTAGGGAGTCAGAAATTTTTTGAAAAATTTGAATTTGAATTGAAATTTGAATTATTGAGAAAATAATATTGTTTGAAATTTATGGTTGAGTTTGGGAAGTTAATAAGAGGGCTAATGTGTCTTCAATAAAAAATGTTTTGTTTTGGAAAGTAGATAAAACTATTTGGTTATGGGAAATTAATAAACGGGTTATGGATCATTCTTCTAGTAATTTCAGGATGAAATTCTTTTGAGGGGGGAAGAATGTGACGACCCTGAATTTTGAACATTTGAAATAGAAATATTTAATTGATTTTAAATATTTGAAGATAATTTAACTTGAATTTCAAAATATCAGGATTTATTTGGCAATTAAATTATTAAATTTAATTTTTGAAGTTGGGTAAAATATTTAATCTTCAGTATTGAGCTTTTTAAAAAAAATTTGAAGTCTTTTAAATCCTATATTGATAATACTGAAGATAATAAAAGCTTCAGAATTGAATTTGAAACTGTTTTGTTCAGTTTTGAATTTATATTGTTTAAATCGATATTTAAAAATAGCTTCCGAGGCACAGTCTCGAAATTCGACGAAACCAGTTCCAATGGATCCATAATATTGTATTATTATCAGATTTCAATTTCCGTAGCGTTCGGTGTTGTCGTGTGACCGTACGGATTGTAAACGCATTGAATTTTATATTGAAATTTAATATAATAGCTGGGTCCAAAAAGCTATCTTCTCCATACGATCGAGTTAGGCCTCGAAACCATTTCCGTTACATTCAGAATAGGGGTATAACCTTATGAACGTCTGGCAACACACCTCGATAGGAGTTCAAAATTGTGAGTTGCGATAATCGAGACGATTTGAATTTAAAAATTTAAATAAAAATAATATAATTGCATTACTATAGCAACAAATACGTAGAGGAAAATTCAAACACGTGTTCTTCCTAATGGAACACGCATCTTCTTTAACGGAGAAATAAGAAGAAAAAAAATTGAACGAGAGCATCAAAATTCGTTAAAAACATCGTTCTTTCCTTTTCTCCTTTTGTTTTTCCCAATCTTCATATAGCCGAGAAAAAAATAAAAATAAAACGTATGATCTCGTTCATAAATCAACTGGCCGAACAAATCGACAGTGGATAAATCAAAATCAAACTTCCCTCTTCGATTCAATTCACAATCTAGTTCGATTGAGTATGATCGAGATCGTGGTCGAGGTTCGGCTTCAACCGAGGCATTGTAGTGTGGGTCGATGTCGAGGGAGGGAGTGTTCGCGATTCGAGTTTAGGGACGAGTCGCCGAGGAGTTGGCCGAAGTCACGACTTGGGTTACGAACGAATTGAATTGGTGATTCTGGCGATCGATTAGAGGCACGCTCAGAGGGTTCGCGAGGAAATCAAGGAGTAGCCGTGCTCGAGAAGGATGCTAAAGCAGGCGTGACGCATGGATGATGTCGACGAGGTGCTGCTCGCGATGATCGTGGTCAACTAGGCAGTTCGTCTGCATTTTGGGTTGGAGGTCTAAAATCGAGAAACAAGCCGGAATGGAAAATGGATTGCATGCATAGTTAAGGTGAGATCTTCTCACTCAAATTTGTTGCTTAGTTAATTTAAATGAATTGATTTAAATTATTGGATGTGCTTGGATGAATTTGATAATTTATCTGTTGGATGATATTATATATGATAGTGTATATATATATTGGAGTGATTGATTTCCCGCATTATATAGCGGATGAGACCCTATGCGCCGCATAATAGCGGATGATATTATATAATCCCATATACCACGATATTCCACCTCGAAGTGGAATTGGTATTTAATTGTTGTGCTAACATCTGTGGATGTAGGGAAACATGTTGGAGGGATCCAACTGGAATCCTCAAATTGTTGAATTTATTTCATATGGTGTGATGTAATTATGGATAATCTGTGAATGATTATATCGGTGATTGAAATTTATTGAAGGCTATGGTTTGGCCGAATATATTCTGGTATTTTAAAATACCAGGATATATAATTGGATTTTTGAAAATTAAAGTAAAGATTTATTTTAAAAGGTAATAAATTTTTGGAAATCAATTTGGAAATCAATTTGGAATTTGATTTGGTGTTTGAAATAAATTTGGAATTTGATTTGGTGTTTGAAATCGATTTGTAAATAAATTTGGAATTTGATTTGGTGTTTGAAATAAATTTGGAAATAAATTTGGAATTTGATTTGGTATTTGAAAGTGAATATTTGGAAATCGATTTGAAAATTGTATATCAATGGATATTTGGAAATGTAAATTCACAATGGGAATTTATAAAGGAATGGGTTATTTGTTTTAAAAATAAATATTGGTTTATTTTAAAAAGTGTGGAAAGAAATTATGGATTTGGAATGTAAATTGAAATAAGTCAAGAAAGATTTATTAATTGATTTAAATGGATCATTTTGAAATGGAAAGTGTATTTTCACTGGAAAGCCGAGTATGTTTTCAAAGTAGCTGATGAATATATTGAAAGTTTTAAGGATATTTTTAAAAAGGATACTTTGGAGAAATTATTTTCTTAAGTTGTTTTTAAATCTTTAAAGTAAAGATTTATTTTGTTAATTATAGAAGTGATTATTTTAAAGATCAAAATTGAGATTTGATTTAGAAAATGGATATTTAAATAATTATACTCTATCTACTAATAGCATTTAAAAAAAATTAGTTTGGGCTTGAAGTTTATATGAGATATTAGTATAATATTTTCATAACTAATATTTTAGATAAAGTGTTTAAAAATAGTTTTTATCTCAAGTGTTTCCAAATATACATATACTTTTGGATAAGTGTTTTAAATTATTCAGACTTGGTAAATCTTCAGTGGAAATAAATAACATTTGGAAATTTATTCCACAAAAGAAAAGTGATTTGAAATTGGTTTTCAAAGGGTTGAATTGTTAAAATATATCTTGCGAAGATATAGTGAAAATAAATAATTGGGAATTTTTTTATTTAAATTTGATAATTGTTGTGAATGTTGTTTGATAGTTAAATAACCGACTATCAATATTGGCCTTTGAAACAGCACTTGAATTTATTTTCTAAACAAGCGCTCATTATTCGGTTAAGCCGGGAGAGGACTTTATGTCATAAAACCCATTCCTAATAATGGTACGACAAAATGGGATCTCATTTGAAGACGGTGATTGAAGACCGAGTATTTTCAAAAACGAAAGGATTGCCTGTTGAATGTCTCTGCAATGAGTTGCTCCCAGTGTTTTAAATCTCGGATTTTGGCCAATATCTCGGGAAAATATCTCGGCTATCTCGGGCGATATTTAAAACACTTATAACTAAATAGGCTGCCAAATCTCGGATTTTGGCTGATATCTCGGATTTTTCATCTCGGCCATCTCGGGGAGATTTAAAAGCCTGGTTTGCTCCGGTATAGAGATTTTGATTACCCTATGTGATGGGGAGTCCGGACGTGATTAGTGAATATCCGGATTTCAAGGGCTTCTTTGAAGTGCCTTCGGTTCCGTTCGAACCCGGAACGGACTTGTATGGATGTATGTCTGACGTTACACTTTGAGATGTAAAGCTGGTTTCTATCAAATACATTTCTGTTGGTGGTAGAGAATTTATTCTCTTAGCTTAACACCCTTCTCTGAGACGTATGAGCTCAGAGGTTATGTAGTTGATTGTTACTAGTGATATATTCCCAATTTGGTAATGTGGCATGCTAAGTGTTGCTGATCATTTGTTGATCGAAGCATGGATTTTGTGAAAAGCGTAGCTTTGTGGATGAGACTTTGTCGGACCTCACAACCCGAAATGGTCGAAACAGGAAGGATGCGACAAGGTTGTTTGGGGGTAGCGCCCTCAGGGTATGTCTATTTCCTTCTGGAAAAAGGTGGTATCATGGTATGGAGCCCAGATACTTAACTTATGTGGTTGCTGCAAATTTATTACTTTGTGGTTGTTGGTGTTGAGGATCCTCGGATAAAGGTCGGTAACGACCGGGAATGGCATAGTCGTGTGTGGAGTTATCTAGTTACAGCCTCATTGCACCAGAAGCATGAGGTAACTCGGCCTTGTGTTGGTAGAGATCCGGTTAGGTTCTCGAGGCGTCCCTTCAGAGGCGTACCCATGTGGTGTAGGAAGTTCCTTAGCCTGACCATTTGTTGGAAATCCAAAGAAACAATACGCGTCCTGTACGGTTTTAGTTGTATAACCTGCCATTTACTTATGGTAGTTTCAGTTTCCAAAAGCATAGCGGATTTTTTTTTATTCTTTTATGCAAATAACTATTTTAAGATCTCACACAAGTCCCATGACTGACCTGGAGTTTATTGTTCCCTTTCTAAACTCTGGGTGCCCATAATTTTCCACACGGGCAGCCTAGAGTCAGGTTATCAGTTGTTCTGGAGCGAAGTTAGAAAAGTATGCGGTGGAGATCAGGAGACGAGCTGGATGGTGAGACGAACTTCCGTATATTATTATCATTCCGCTGTGTATTCAATCATATGGGCATGTTATTATAACTGCTAATGTTGTGTGTTGTTGTTGTAATACTCTGATGATGTAATGTATAAACAGATATAGTTCCTTGCTTTAAAGATTATTCATTTATCTATTATATATTGTTCCGCTGCGATTGTGAGATTCTGATATTGTTTCTGTTTCTTTTTCTTTCTTCTTTAACCCTAATGATTCGGTTTTCTGGCATTCGATGGTTCGGCATTTAATATAGTGGGCATATTGATGTCGACTTCGGAAGTCGAAAAATTGGGTCATTACTCATTTAATGCACCCACCACATGGTAATATGCAATTAGCTGTAATGGTTCGCTCAAGATGTGGCAGAGACATGTCACGTCTCCTATGTGCATGAAGCAACACCATACTGATCGCATCTAAATGGTTGAGATCTCTTTTACCTTTTGAATTCAATGCATATGATCAAAGGAGTGGATATATAAATAACCTTCTTCACTTTACTCCAATCCCACAAAAATTTATGTTGTGAAAATGCCTTAAAAGCTTCCAAACTTTCCATTGTTCTCTACTGGTAAAAGAAGCTACCCTTTCTCTCTAAGTGTTCTCGAGCACCTCTTGTTTTATCAAACTTGTTTAATGTTATAAAAAAGGTTCCTTGACACTACTGTTCTGAATGTTGTTTTGACATAGTCTTGCTTCATTGCTTGGCTTGAGCTCAGGTTCTCTGGCCGTCTTTTCGATGCTGATTGGCCATCACTGTCATGTCAACGATCCAGCCATTGTTTGCAGATACCTACCCATCTTGCTCTAGTAGTGCCAACCTTAGGCTGGCCCGAAGGCTTAAATTCCTTGTTGGAAAGAGTTGTAGGTATCGCCTTTGCCTCTGATGTCATGGCTAAAATCCCTAGAGGCTCCCCCATGGCATCAAATAGTAGTTCTTCGAGATCTCTTATGAGATTCTATGTGGATGGCTTCAAGTATGGTGGTGCACCCCTGCTTCCATAGTAAAATATTGGTTGATCGATACCAAGTGCATCATCTGTGCATTTGAAGATGGGTTTTCTTTGAGTGTTCCAAGGCTCGCATCTTCCTTTTCTTCATTTCAACTAGTTAGGGATAAAATATTTTTATAAGCTTAGTAGGGTAGGTGATGTGCCCCCGCACTCTTTGGAAAAAATGAAAAATATTCTTTGATGTGAATCTTGTTTAAGAATCTGTTGCTCTAGTCTTGCTCGTTTATATGTGCATGACTCTATAGGATAGCATACTTTGAATAGATGATAGTTCCTATATTAAGTGTAGAAATTCCTTTTGAAGATAGACTAAATAACAGTGTATGGCAATGGGACAAGTTTGACCATGGTCGTTCATGTGAACAATGTGCCGGCTGAATGCATAGTGGCGGTTGGCACCGGTGCGAGCTGAATTGCATGTTAGCTCGTGGGTTCTTCTGAGGTACAAGCGATCATATGCAACATGGCGGGTGGCTCGTTATGAACCAGACCACATGAGAACTGCAAGGTTCTCTTGGGTGACACTCCACTAGTCATAAAGTGACCGTGAACCCGATACGAACCGGAGCTCATGGCTGGCTCAGGCACTTTTGTGTATAAGTGAGTTGTACGATGGTAAGATGGGTTAGTGTACTGCCCATTCAAAAGAATTTATATATAGGATAATTTTTAGAAATGAGAACTTATTTGTATTGGTGGGCCTTGATTGAGGTGATGATGACCCCAGCCTTCTCAAACGAGCGGACCAACTATAAGAGTGTATGACAGTTGCTACTAATGCTTCAGAGTTGGGACTGATCTCTATAAACCATAGCACTGGCCAACCATAGATCTCTAGAGAAACTCGACGCTGATTGTTGGAAGCTCTTTCTGAAGCCTGAGAACGCCCATATTTGCTTGCCTAAGTGAAGTCCCACAACATTCCCTTACATTCTGCTAACTGCATCTGATTTTGCCGGCCCTACCCTAGATGGGGAGCTTCATAATGAAGTGGTTGTAGGAGACAAAGACATCCAATTCGGAAAGTGTTGGTCTCCTTATTAATAGATTATAAGCTAATGGGAAATCAACCATTACAAAGTTTACTTTGATATTTGTAGTTGGGGGCTCTTAGCCAACATCATCGTAAGTGAAGTAGTGCCTATGGGAATAATGCCTACACCCCCAAATCCATAAATGGGCTTGATGCATCAAGGTGAGGCTGGAGGTAGGAAGTTTATAAACCTCAAAGACATTCTTAAACAAGAAATTAACCAAGCTACCCCCATCCATGAAAGCCCGATGCACACTAAAGTTGGCTGTTGTAAGGGTTATAACCATGTGATCGTGATAGGATAAAGATTGCTTCTCTATCCTTGGCAATGAAGCTGATCGGCTGCCCCAATTCCACCGGAGTGCTTTGGATGCTCGAGGCTCTAGTGAATAGATCCGATCGACTATTGTCCAATTCTCTTTAATACTGAGATTGGTCCCCTCAGCTACTACCGATCACATGTGTGCCTCTACATATGATCAAGACTTCAATGATAGCTTGGACATTTGTTTTGTTGGGCGGTTGGGACTGAGATAGCAGGGTGTCATGGTTTGCCATTTGTTTTACTTGGTCCCGAACAAACTCCAAGAATGTTTCTGTAACAACCCACCTTTTTGGACGGTTTACATCGACAATAAACTACACATGTCGGACTCAAACCATTCAAAAGGGAGGATTGTTATGGGGTAAATAAGAAAATAAGGGAAAAGAAAGAAAAACAAAACATAGAATCTCACATCGGAATGACAAAATATAATAATCAAATAAACAGTTCATGAAGCTGTTTTACAAATAACATTTGATTATACTTTTACAATACAAATCAGAGTTACACATACAACATAAATAAATAAATAATGCAGTGGAACAACATGACGCAGTGGAATATATATACAAAAAATAACATACAAATCTCCATCTTCGTCCTCCAGAAATAAAGTCATCAACACTAAAATGCTCAGGCTGACCCGAGCGTAATGAAAAACAAAATACTCGAGTCAGAACTAAAAGATCTTATGTAAGTTAGATCAACAGTAAATAAATATGAGTGTAATGGCTTCAGTGATGTTTACGGGTTTTACATCTCCTATCCAGTGTATAACGTGCGTGCAATAATTTAAGAGATGTTCGGGATTACCATCTCATAAGGATCCGTTAAACTATCTACATACATAGTACAATACGTTATTATAAAATGTCTACAGTAAACTAACGTATTAAAATAGCGCTAAGGCGTTACCCATATCCCCCTTAACACATTTTTACATATTCCCGTAGTCTATACAGATACTGTAAGCTCCACCAAACTGGTGGGATACTCAGGGAGCACACCATAGGTATGGTACAAACCAAACTCATAGTGGGCGCGATAAGGGATATGACAAGGCACGCGAGGCAATGCTAGGGTTGGATTCTACCGTTTGTAGAACCGAGCTGGTGGTAACGCATAGCAGCTACTACCGCCCACCTTGGAACACACTCCCATAATCAAATCGAGGAGTGGCCACCAAATCAATCACAAAGTAATAAATATGGTATCGAAGAAGCATGTCCAATCAAAGGTGCGACCTCACTTGGCCCAGGTATAGCTTCTATTTTAGGCATATCAAGCTGACTCGAGGGGGTCAGGGCTGCGTTAATACCTCATACAAAATCATTCGTCAAACCATCCTACTTTGTTCTGGAATCTACACCACATGCATAGTTGTTAAAGTGGTTTTCGGTATTGGTATAGAGTATGACAATATATGATCCCGGTTTCTTTAACAACCAAACACTTATTTCACACCGGTTGGTTCTTTTACATTTCCAAAACCGATTCATAATTGATATCAAAATATCATATTTACTTCAAAATCATATCACTTCCGAAATCATATTTACGCAAAATCATATTCATAAAATAGGTTAAACCCTTATTTCAAAATCATCATATTTACTCAAAATATGTCATTTTACTAGAAAATATCATTTCAATTTCCAACGTAGGTTATAACATCATTTAACCATATTCACTTTTAAATCAAGGATTAAATATAAGCAATTCAACCTTACACCGTTTGAATTTTTAAAAATAATTTGGATAGTCATAATTAGTTTAATGTTTAAAATATGTTAAAATAGTTTAAAATAGTTTAAAGCAGTTTTAAAATAGTTTAAAATAGATTAAAATAGTTTAAATACATTAAAATAGTTTAAAATAGATTAAATAGTTTAAAATCGATTTAATAGCTTAAATAGATTAAAATAGATTAAAATAGTTTAAAATCGATTTAATAGCTTAAATAGATTAAAATAGTTAAAATTGGATTTAATAGCTTAAAATAGATTTAATATTTTAAATGGTTTAAAATAGTTTGAAAATATATTTAATATAGTTTTAATAGTTTAATATAAAATGGTTTGATTATTGGGAATGGTTTATACAGTAAATAGTTTGAAAATACAAATAAATCTGAATTTAAAATAATATATTTTTAAATAGTTTATATTAAAATAATTAATTTGAAAGTAATATCAAATTAAACTATTTCTCCCATTTCAACAAATCTGGACCATATCTAGATTTCAAATCAACAAAACTCAATTTTAGTCTTTCAATTCAAATTCTCCTAAAACCATTTCAATTTATATCGATTTCAAATCCATGTTTTGAACTACAAATTTAAACCACTTCAAATTCAATAGATTTCAAAGCTTAAATATTAAAACGTTTACAATAATTCAGTTTTGATAAATTTCATTTATATTTCAAAATTCAACTTTGAAATTTCAATTTAAATTCTTTAAATAATTCATTTAATCCAGCCTCAATTTCAACATTTTAAAGCTCGAATTTTTAAAAATTAATTCAATTCATATAAATCAAATTTTATTTCATAATATCATTTAACTGGATTCAAAATTTTAAGGATTTCAAAATCATTTAATTTAACCAATCCGGTGTTCGTATATAATTTTCTACCCTATGGTCAAGTGATACAGATATATATATCATTTCAACCAGCAATAAATTTAAATTTACGGGTATATATCGTTTCAACCCGAATCCCAAGTTAAAATTCAAAATCCATAAAATCGCTAAAGTTTATCATTTCAACCCATAACAATTTTTCCCTAATCTATATAACCATTCGGGTATGTATCATTTCAACCCATAGTGATTTTCCTATCGATAACTAAGGGAACTTGCAGTGTGATAACAATATATAAAATAACATATTATCCAGTCATCCAACATCAACAATTAAACATCCGTCACAATCATCATTCAATTCAACAAATAAATCACACAAATAAACCGGTTATCATTATCAGGTACTTAATTGGCAACTTAAATTCAATATTATATTAAATGGCAATTAAATTAAAAAAAAATCAAATTTAACTGGAATGACAATTTATATATACCAAACAGTAATCAATTAATTTCTAACCACATCATAAATTTAATTTAACTAACATAAGATAGTTTAGTAGTTGTGAGTGGGTTAAAACACTCACCTTTGATTTTTCGTCGATTTAAAATCCAAATGAAGGCCTAAATTTGAACAACCTCAGAATCCAACCAAACTAGTTCCATATTGTCCAAAATTTCGATACAATCGCAACGAAGAAAACCGCACGTGAATCTGAGCTCGTATGCAAATGTTATTTGAGTTAGATCATGTGAATTTTAAAATATAATAATTAATTAATAAAATAAGAAATGTGTTACCTTCTCTAACACGTAGCCTTAGCACGATCGAAGCCAACACCCTACAGCCGCCAAACTTCCACTCAACGCCATGCCACCATCGACCATCTTCCTCCAGATTTGACCTCGCCGCAAGTTGCTCCATCACTGGCCGATCCTCCACCGTGGTCGCGACCACCTCCAGCCAAACGTTGTAGCCACCGCTTCGAATATCCTCAATTTCTGGGATCCAAATGACTGTTTCGATGAGCTAACCACACCGATGAGCGCTGCTCCTCTACGCAACGGCGCCTCCCGATCGTCGATCGGACGACGATCTGCCGTTGGATCGAAAACCCTAGGAATGAACGGCTGAGAAAGATCGCCAATTTCTGGCCAAACTGTGATTCGAATCGAAAAATGAATTGCAGCAGTAGATTATGCTCGTCGAGAGCTTTCCAACGATATATAATATGACATAGTTTTGAGGAGTTTGATTTTCGATTTGAATTTGAAATTGAATTAGGGTTTTGGATCTGCAGCCATTAGAATGAAGAAGAAGCAGATAGATGTACGTACAGAAATAATGAAATGAGAAATAACTAGGGTTTATAACAGCCTACATATAGCCAGAGCTGAAATAGAAAAGGATGAACCAGATCGATTTGGATCGAAATGACAACAACGACCCGAAAAGCCCGTTTTGTTCCCGAAATGAAAATGGGTCATCCAATATATCGAAATATAGGTTTTCGATATTTTTAATCTCAATGGAACGAGTTTCAAACCCAGATTCCATTGTATATAGAAGTTAGCTTTTAAAATCAGATTATTTTAATTGAATTCATTAAATTGCTTTCTACGCGTTTTGAACCCGCACGATCAAACGACAAGTCCGATCACTACAAAACTTAAAATCCTACAATAATTCACTGTTACGGATCCAATGAAACTGGTTTCGTCGAAATCCAAGACAGTGGCCAAAATGGTTATTTTCACACTAATTAATGAAATTATTATTAAATTGGTTCAATCAATTTTTAAATTCAAGTTTAATAATTAACAAATTTTATCCTTTTTGATTACACCACAATTTAAAATATTTAAAGTAAATTATTCCATGTTAAATTCAAATTTTAAATACTTCACTAATTACAGCGTTCAATGGCAATTGCAATAAATCCATTAATTAAAATTTAAATTCCAATATATTCATTTATTTTGAGTTACATCTTATTATTCAATCATCCAATACCAGTACGAATTCATTTGACACTAGTTCACTTTTCATTACATTCTTATTCTACAGTTATCATCTTAACTCATATTATCACAATATTTAATTACATTTAATTTTATTAATTTCCAAATTAATTCCAATATATTAAATAATAAGACAATAAATAAGCAATTGTTACCTTTACGTAATTTAATCACATTTGTAAGTTTATTGTTTACAATAAGATTATAAATTTACGTACAAATAATTGATCTCACATTATATACGAAAACCAATTTAAATAAAATAACATACAATCTCATTATTAATACATCACCGATTTCATATTCAATTTCCATTGATTACATATAATCTCACCATTTAATTCAACATTTAATTTATTTCCTTATTTACAATTATAATCAAATTAACCTTACAATTATTTCAATTGATTTAAATTACTCTGAAATAGTTATCAATTAAATTAAATCAACTCATTAATAAATCACAAATTTTAATTTCTTCCAATATTAAATTCCAAAATCTTATTTAATTTAATATTTTTAATTATCGAAAATAACGGGTCGTTACAGTTTCTTCTTAGATGAGTCTCTCAATCTCATCTTTAAGCACCTGACAATCTATTATAGATCGGCCATTGATTTTATGGAACTCGTAGTATTTGCTGTTGCTCGAGGTTCCTCCCATTTTCCATTTCTAGTGGTGCTGGGTCTATAAAAGGGCATCCGGTTCCAGGTGGCAAGATATATCATTGTGATATCCATATTCAAATTGGCATAACACAACAACCCTCTCCGTATGGGACTAATTTTCGACCCAATAAAAAGTCATTAAACCTTAGGTCCATTCGAGAGCATGTTATTGTTTGGTAAAACTGATCAAATAAAAAATACAGAGCCATCTATCTACGCTTTTAGAATCTCACAACGAAAAGGATAAAATATAATAATAAATCAAGTACCTATTTCATGCATTTCCGAATCTCGAAAATATAATATTCCAAATATTTATAATATAATGTATTAAAAAAATTAACATCGATAATGTTATCCCAACTTTTGGCAAAGCCGAGATACCCAAAAGGTTAACTGAAAATCAATGATTGTTAGTCATGAACATCGATTGTGCATCGCAGGTTCACCACGGATATCGATGAATTTTGTCCGAGTCCGGATCGGGCTCGGATTTGATAAGACATGTCAAGCAAGGTCAGATGAAGCAACGTTCCAAGTTTCGAGTCAATCCGAGTTCGTATGCTCAAGATATCGCCAAAAGAAGATGGATAAGGTGGTATAAGGTCGAATCCATCAAACATACGTTGCCTCGAATCCATGAGAAGTCAGCTTACTTCGAATCCATCGATCAAGCCTTTGCCTCGAATCGATCACGATGAGCCTTGCCTCGAACCCATCGGAATACGCCTTGCTTCGACTCCATTGAGCAAGCATTAGTTCGACTCCGATAGTTCGAGTCCACCCTCACATTCCCACCTTCGAATCCGTTAATGAGAAACTCTTCGAGTCCATAAAGTTAAAGAGCTTCGACTCCATCCCGCGAGCATCTTCGAGTCCATTCAAGCAAGAAGCCTTCGTATCGATTAACTGAAACCTACCTTGATCGATTCGAAGAGAACGTTCATCCAATCGATTCGATGAAGTCATACCTTCGAATCCATTACATCGAATCCACCAAGTTATAACAGCTGAAACCACGGAGTCGACCCAGTCAACTCGGCATAGAAGTCGGATCGATACGAAGAAGGTGCTCCACGTCATCACAGAAGCGCGCGCTGGATCGATTCGAACGAATCGATTCGAACTAGATCGATTCGAACCAGGCTAGTCAACCAGAAATACAACCTTGAATCGATCATAACTTGAGATCTACACATCCAAATGCTATGAAATTTTCACAGAAGCTTGAGCACATGTTGAAGAATGTTCACGCCAAATTTCAGCTCGATTGGACACTTTCTTGATCGATTCGAACCAAGGGTCGAATCGATCCCAAAGTGGGCCCGGATTTCCATAAAGCGGGAATGTGGGCCCCCTGACGTACCAGAACTGGTCTCCCTTCATTTTAGGCGAAATATCAGCCTTCTACACCTATAAATAGTGCCCTTGGTCATTCAGAAAAGGGGTCGGACAATTCCTAGAGCAAAAGAGCGCCCAGATTCTGCCAGATTTACTCCAAATCACCATTGCTGCCTTAGATTCAGATTTAGTTCAACAAATCAGTTGTAATACAGCATACGAAATTGTAATCTTGGAGCATCGAGCAATAAACTCATAAAAACCTTGAAGTGGACGTAGGCCGGAGATAGCCGAACCACTATAAATTGTGTGTCACTGTTCATTATTTCTTGACTGTTACTTGTTACTTGCTTAGATCTGTGATTTGTGTGTGAATACTGTTGATTCGTATTCATACGCTGGTGCTTTCACTACACTTGGGGTTTGTGACCATTTTTGGTGCAAACACTTTGGTGCTTTCACTGAGAGGAACTAGCACCCGCTACACCAGATTCAAAGTTTAGATTTAAGATTTTAAGGATCCAGATCTGACTCTACAATGACTCGACAAACTAGACAAAGAACTGAGAGGAGCCAACAGGCAGGAAGTCAAGAGGCATCCTCTGGCGCTGGAGAAGGACAAGCTTCGATCTACATTACTAGAGATGAGATGGAAGCGATGAATAACTTAATGCAGGAAAGAATGATGAAAAGCCAACAAGAGATGCTGCAGAATTTCTTCGAGCAGATGAGAGCTGCAGGGACGCAGAACCCTGGACCAGCTACAACGGCTGTGAATGTGGAACAAGGAGCTAGGGCTATGGAACCCAACGGAGGACAGAATGCAGAACCAGAAGGCAATCAACAAGGGCTTGGGGGCAGGCCCGCAGGATCCAATGCAGAAGTACCTTTGGAAGGAGCTCAACCGGCTAGGGACAACACTAATGCTAACGAGCCGCCCGAAGAGTACGTACCAGAATTCCCTACAAGATTCGGAGGGCAAGACAGAGACATGACGAGGGGGCAACCCCTAGATGGAGATGAAAGAATGATCGGCCTAGTGAGACGACTCATGAGAGGAGGGTTTTCAGGAGGAGGATTGGAAGAAGTTAGTCGGAGTCCGTTCGCTCCGAGTATCAGGAATGCAAGGAACCCTCCGAAGTTCAAACTACCCACGCTGAATCCTTATGATGGAAAGTCAGACCCGACCATGCATATCACCAGATATATCAGACACATGGAAGTGCTGGGAGCATCCGAGGAAGTGATGGCACGATGTTTCCCCTTATTCCTATCAGATTTGGCTGCGCTTTGGTTTAGGCAGCTAGAAACCGGATCAATCAGGACATGGGGCGAGCTTGTGGATTGCTTCATGAAGAAGTTTAGGGTCCACGTGACGCGACCTAAGAGCGTGATGACTTTGGCATCGATAAAACAAAGGACCGGAGAGTCCATAAAAGATTTTTTGTTACGATTTAATGCGACGGTGACTTCTGTAGATCGCCCGGACCCATTAATGATTTTAATGGAGGCAGTGGCAGGACTTGGAGAAGGCACCGAATTCAAAGACTCTTTGACTAAAGATCCACCGCAAGATCTTGGAGAGTTTTTCCATGAAGCTGAAAAATTCATTCGATTAGAGGAATCACGAGCCGAGAGGCAGGAAATAAATGTTGCACAAGGCGAAGGAACCGCCAGGGAACAGTCCAGGGCAGACAAAGGAAAGAGAAAGCAGGATGACGCACCTGATGGTCCTGACAAACGGAAGAAATTCCGAGAGCCTAGATTCAGGTAGTACACAGACTTGGTGGCAGGACTTGAACGAATTTACACCGAAACTCGGGGGCAACTCCCCTATCGAAAGCCGCCAAGGAGAGATCCCACAGAGCGGGAACGTAGAACCGGAAAATATTGCCTATTCCATGAGTTAGATGGGCACACTACCGATGAATGCCGCCACCTGAAGGATGAGGTGGAAGAACATGCCAGGAGTGGTAGATTGCCACAATATGTCAGAGAACGTACGACGACGGTTAGACCCGAACAACAACCGCATCAACCAAACAGGAATGATCCCGGATCGGGATCACGACTCGTCATCAACTGATTGTGATGGCAAGGGCCAAGTCCAAGACTTGGACTCTGGTCGATTAGTTTTCTTAGATTTGATTTCCAAAATAAAACGGCTATCCCACTTACTCATGTACGGGAACCGGAGAGATCCCTAGGCATGCTCTGAGATGGAAATAGACCGCTCCGCCCGGAGAGGCATTATCTTGTTTTTCCTGGTGTTTGAGATTGAACATCTAGGATTTGAATTTAATAAAGAAACACTTATTAAAATAAACCTTTGACCGGAGAGTTAAAGGATAAACATTAAATATCAATATAAACATGATCGATTTATGATCCTACCCGGAGAGGTAGGATCCGGAGTGCAAGAAGTGAGTTGCTTCGCCGGAGAGCGACAGGATCAACTCACTTAAGCATCGTTTCCTATTCACCAGAGAGTGATTGGATCAGGATTCGATAAGAGCCCGGAGAGGCTATGATCGGCCCACGATTTAGGCCATGACATCGCTTAATGTTCAGATACACTGAACCGGAGTGCAGGAGGTGAGTCGCTTCGCCGGAGAGCGACAGGATTGACTCACTTAACGTTGTTTCCCCTTCACCGGAGAGTGACAGGATGGGATCCAGCATGAGCCGGGAGGGGCTGTGATTGACCGACGATTCAGGTCATGACATCGCTTAATGTTCAGATACACTGAACCGGAGTGCAGGGGGTGTAGCCGCTTCGCCGGAGAGCGACAGGATCGGCTCACTCATCGTTGTTTCCCCTTCATCGGAGAGTGACAGGATGGGATCCAGCATGAGCCCAGAGAGGCTATAATCGGTCGAGAACAACCAAGACATCGCTATACGCCCTAGCTGGGGCCAGAGTGCAAGGGATAGAAAGCAACGCCGGAGTGCAATAGGATCTTTCTATTCATTCGCTAAATCTAGAATGGGTTTGACAAGGGTCCGGAGTGACCATCAATAGTACGGAGAGACCGTAGAATTTCATTCTTAACTTCCACTGGAAAAAATTGGTAACAATTCGACTTCGAACAGCCATGGACTTGATTGAAAATGCTATAAGCTATGAGTAAAACATGAACTCACTGCATCCAACTTAAGACTGATCAAAACACGCCTTTTACCAAAAAGGCATGTTTTGGGGGGCAAAATGTTATCCCAACTTTTGGCAAAGCCGAGATACCCAAAAGGTTAACTGAAAATCAATGATTGTTAGTCATGAACATCGATTGTGCATCGCAGGTTCACCACGGATATCGATGAATTTTGTCCGAGTCCAGATCGGGCTCGGATTTGATAAGACATGTCAAGCAAGGTCATATGAAGCAACGTTCCAAGTTTCGAGTCAATCCGAGTTCGTATGCTCAAGATATCGCCAAAAGAAGATGGATAAGGTGGTATAAGGTCGAATCCATCAAACATACGTTGCCTCGAATCCATGAGAAGTCAGCTTACTTCGAATCCATCGATCAAGCCTTTGCCTCGAATCGATCACGACGAGCCTTGCCTCGAACCCATCGGAATACGCCTTGCTTCGACTCCATTGAGCAAGCATTAGTTCGACTCCGATAGTTCGAGTCCACCCTCACATTCCCACCTTCGAATCCGTTAATGAGAAACTCTTCGAGTCCATAAAGTTAAAGAGCTTCGACTCCATCCCGCGAGCATCTTCGAGTCCATTCAAGCAAGAAGCCTTCGTATCGATTAACTGAAACCTACCTTGATCGATTCGAAGAGAACGTTCATCCAATCGATTCGATGAAGTCATACCTTCAAATCCATTACATCGAATCCACCAAGTTATAACAGCTAAAACCACGGAGTCGACCCAGTCAACTCGGCATAGAAGTCAGATCGATACGAAGAAGGTGCTCCACGTCATCACAGAAGCGCGCGCTGGATCGATTCGAACGAATCGATTCGAACTAGATCGATTCGAACCAGGCTAGTCAACCAGAAATACAACCTTGAATCGATCATAACTTGAGATCTACACATCCAAATGCTATGAAATTTTCACAGAAGCTTGAGCACATGTTGAAGAATGTTCACGCCAAATTTCAGCTCGATTGGACACTTTCTTGATCGATTCGAACCAAGGGTCGAATCGATCCCAAAGTGGGCCCGGATTTCCATAAAGCGGGCATGTGGGCCCCCTGACGTACCAGAACTGGTATCCCTTCATTTTAGGCGAAATATCAGCCTTCTACACCTATAAATAGTGCCCCTGGTCATTCAGAAAAAGGGGTCGGACAATTCCTAGAGCTAAAGAGCGCCCAGATTCTGCCAGATTTACTCCAGATCACCATTGCTGCCTTAGATTCAGATTTAGTTCAACAAATCAGTTGTAATACAGCATACGAAATTGTAATCTTGGAGCATCGAGCAATAAAATCATAAAAACCTTGAAGTGGACGTAGGCCGGAGATAGCCGAACCACTATAAATTGTGTGTCACTGTTCATTATTTCTTGACTGTTACTTGTTACTTGCTTAGATCTGTGATTTGTGTGTGAATACTGTTGATTCGTATTCATACGCTGGTGCTTTCACTACACTTGGGGTTTGTGACCATTTTTGGTGCAAACAGATAAGTTTAATATCTAGGTACCTCGGAATAAATCATAAACATAAATAAATAGCTATACTACCACCAGTCTTCACTGCTCGTTCACACTTCATCATCAACACCGTCCCCTTAAACTTGTGAGTTATAATGAGGAGGGAGTCGAAACGACAATGTGTAGTGAATGAAAATATCAAATCTTGCAATAATAGTATTTGGGCAATATCAACTAGATGAGTATTATAACATACACATTCTATATTATGTTTTTCCATGTATACCTCCAACTGTAAGCCCTCCTAATCGAGCTCCATACGTATCCCCAACAATGAGTCAATGGCACTTCCAAATCTAACTTCATAACTATAACACGGGTGCAACGTAACTATGGAATATACTAGGTCCAACGACCCATCTCTATCAACCATGTCCTAACGATGCTAGAGTAAGTACCATAGTCACTTAAGACCTTTTAAATGGAAAATAGGCAAACTCCGAACATTTAGTACCTAGACCCTAGGCAGATCCGCATCATTTAATACCTAAACCCAAGGCAAACCCCTCTCTGGTACTTCCTAACTGACATCCTAAGAAATCCCATAAGGCCACTTAATACTTCTTATATGGTGAAGAGGCAGACCCTCCAATGGCTATTTAATACCCCAATTCCGAAGAAGACCCCCTCTAGAGATTTCCACCACTGCACCTAAAGGATAATCTTGACTATTTAATAATTCTTGAATGGGAAAGAGGTAGACACTACAATAGCCATTTAATACCACCGATCCTAAAGCAGGCCTGTTATGGGATATCTGTTCTATGATCCATAAGCTAAACCATGAAGTTTCACATTTGTTCGACTACTCGTAGGTGGTAGTAGACAGATTAGCTGAGTAGGCTTAACTTATAGAATTAGGACTTGTAACGCCCCACTCTGAGACCCACTGTAACAAAGAGTATTACGGGAGTAATACTGTCTGTTACAGCGGAGAATAGAGTATAGTGGAAGCGACCATCTATAATCAAGCTATAAATATCTACCGAATACGTCGAAAGGTGGAATCTATTTAATTTTTTCTCAATCAGGTGGTTCGACATATTCGGTAAATACTTATAACGAAATTACAAATGGCTAAAGATCTATCAGGACAAAGCATAATAATAAATGATAAAAACATCATATGCAACAGAATCACATAACAGATATAAAATCCCAGAACAATACATCATCAATACAGATCCAAATATCATAAGTGGGTACAAAGCCACTGCTCACACATGTGAGTCAAAAATATGTACATATCAAAGTCTGAATAATAAGAGAGTAGCGGAATAGTGGACAAATAAAAGCGCTATCCATCAGCATAGCAGATAATGTCCAAGCGGAAGCACAGAAGCTAAGTCCAGAGACCTAACCTGAAACAAGTCGGTCTGACCCGAGCGAAAACACTCGGGTCAGGCTAGCTAAACAATCAGTAATAACTGAGATATATAATAATGCGGTACATAAGTAAAACAGTACTTATCCAAAGAGAAGTACATTATGAACCACATGAATATAATGACGATCCCTAATCATCAATAAACAATAAAAATCTCCAAAGAGAAATCAACACCAAAGTGTAGAATAAATAAAATCGCCTCATATCATCGGCGTAGCCAAAGCTATAAAAAGATGCCCATAGGCAATAATCCCAAGAGTGACCAGAGTCTGTAATCAATGCCCAAGCAAAGATCGATGCTCCAAAGAGCAATGGGGATATACTGAAAAATCAACGAAATCAAACACTGAAAAGCTGTGTCCAGAGACACTGTGAATCCACAAGGTAATCGCACTTACATCGAATAGGTCGGGGATTAACCGGAAAGAAAATACACACGGTTTCCATAGGCCGGAGATTTCCTAACCGTTTAAGCACCTTTCCACTTCGCTCGACGTGCTAAAAGTGAGTGTGAGATTTTTATTATAGAAAATAATGGTGTAAAACGGATTTATAATTGATTTTCGGAATCACTTTTAAAACGGTCTTTTGAAAGGTCTCCTATTATGGAGTAATTAATTTAATAATTAAAATAATATTATATAATAATTTTCAAAAGTCATTTAGGAGTGAAAAATCTTTTGAAAATGATTCATAAAACCCGTGTACGAAATCTAGAGACAAATCTCAAAGAAATCAATGAAAACCAGAAAATCATCAAAAATATTCTAAGTGTTTGTAAACATTCAAAAACAGCTGTGAACTCAAGTTCGATAATTTATTTGGACCAGCAAACTGTGTCCAAATGTCATGAAAATTTGCAGGCATGTAGTCCAACATCCCTAATTTAATATGCAAAAAGAATTTCTGGATTCCGAGTTGATACGAAGTGGCAGCGACGTCTCAAAGTTGGACCCAGAACAAGATTTACACTGTTTACAAACAGCGACTAGAGTTCAACTTCGACACGAAATTCGAAGTACCAAACGAACTCCAATGTTGTCCAAATTTTCCTGAGATGGAGTTCGGAACTCCACCTTTCTAACGAGACCAAAAACGTTGAATTCCGACTTCCGATGCGAACGTGGAGGCATCGCGGAGTTGCGCTCAAAAGCTGGAAACAGAAGGGATATTTGATTTTCATTCTAAGTGTTTGACCATTCAAAAACTGCTGCGAACCCAAGTTCGGCAATTTATTTGGACCAGCAAACTGAATCCAAATGACATGAAAACTGGTAGGAATATAGTCCAACATCCCCACTATAAGATGCAAAAAGAATTTCTGGAATCCGAGTTGAGACGAAGTAGCAGCGACGTCTCAAAGTTGGACCCAGAACAAGATTCACACTTTTACAAACAGCGACAAGAGTTCAACTTCGACATGAAATTCGAAGTACCAAAAGAATGCCGATGATGCCTAAATTTTACAGAGGTGGAGCTCGAAACTCCACCTTTCCAACGAGACCAAAAACATCGAATTCCGACTTCGGATGCGATCGTGGCGGCATCGCGAAGTGGAGATAAAAAATCTGGAACAGGGTTTAAAAAAAATTATTTATTATTTTTTTTTTCTTTTTTTTCTCGGGACAGTGGTAAGAATGTACAATTTTGACCAAATTAACTTCGAAATTTCATGAAACTCAAAACATGAAAGTTTTAGCTCTAAATCTAAGCTTTCCAGAACATCCAAAATTATTAGATTTGGATAAGAAACGAGAGAGATACATGCAAAACAATATCAGATTGAAACTCAAGATAACTTGTTAAAGACAGAATTGGTCTTCTGTCTTTGAACGCATTTCAGGTCATCTAAATGGCAATATTACAGAAAAATCACTGAACAAAAATTGTAGCATATGTTTTAAGCTTTTCGGAACATCCAAAATTATCTAATTCGGATCAAAAACGAGTAACTTATGGCCAAATCAGTTTCAGGGTTTTATTTTATCAACCCTGTAGTTTGTTGTCAGGTCAGCGACAAACAAACGTGATTTCGACCATTGAAACCACAAAATTAGGCAAAGCTCAAAACATGAAAGTTATAGGCTACAGAATAAGCTTTCCAGAACTTCAAGAAAATCTTAATTCCGATTTAAGATGAATGAGATATGCCTAATTTACTAACAGCAATAAACTAATTATAATTTCAGCTAGCATATATTACCTCTTTCCAAGCAATGAAATGGAGATCAAAGAGTTTCACAATCTAAATGCACAAAAAAAAGAGGATTACAAAATAATTTCAGAAAGTAAAGAATGAATTAGAGGTGGGTTTTGTGATTGCTATTACCTCTTTTAGTAGTTTGGATTAACTCTCTTTGATTTGGTGTAGATTGGAGTCTTGCTTAGGAGGCCATGACTAGGTTTTGGAGCTTTCTAATTAGGTTTTAGTGGTTATGAAATGAAGTGTTGGCTGAAATGGGAGAGTAAAAGATACTTTATAGGCTAATGGCTAGGGTTATTGGATCTAATACCCATTAGGACTTTGTATTATTCATGTGCATACATATATAGGCAATTTTCTCTAAGTACACTCTACATACAAATTACTAAATACATTTCAAACCATAGAAAATTATGAAAATATGTTAACAATTACTTTTAGCCATTTCATAAAATCCTATATCAACAATATTTTACATTTTAACCCCTAATTTTTCCAAAACACCGTTTATAGTTAATATTAGCCAAAATCACCATTTTGCAAATAAATTGCAAATTAATTTCCCAAATCAAATATTGCACTATTTTACACATATAAAATTTTGCAATAATATAAATTACAAATTTCCCTAATTAATTTCCTTGAAATGCTCCATTTTACACTTAAGCCCAAAATATTAATTTATTCAAAATGACTAAATTTTGAACAAATTAGCCACATTAAAAATTCATTAATAGCTCCAATTAAATTAAAATCCCAATTTTAATTTATTATTTGGTAACCGCAATCACGGGTTGTTACAGACTCCCCCCCTTAAGAAAATTGCGTCCCCGCAATTCCTTAAATATAGAAGTCGTCTATAACATCTAATCCACAAAAGGAATACAGAAGACGGAGCTCGATTTCGAATATCACACGTAGAAAGAGTCTCAAGAATATCGTCGATGAAAACCAGAACGAATCTATTGATGTATTCCCGGAATACTCGATTCATGAGATCGACGAAGAAAGCCGGAGCGTTCGTCAAGCCGAACGGCATGACCAACCACTCAAAAGAACCATGACGAGTGCGAAATGCTGGAAGAGGAATGCTGTCTTCCATGACTCGTAGCTGATGGAATCCGGTGGCAAGGTCAAACTGAGAGAAGACCTTCGCACCGCTCAAATGGTCAAACATGTCGTAACGGGAATTAGAGTTAGACATGATTCAATGATAGATAATTAATTAAGGAATACTACGGAATATAACGGATTCCTATACATATTCCTAACTTATCTATCAATAAACATGAGGAAGGGATATGATTTAATTCGGATCTAATTTAAAATGTATTGTACTAAGTGTATCTGTTCTGTGTTTATTATGCTTATTCCTGAAACCAGGCTCTGATACCAAGCTGTAACGCCCCACTTTGAGACCCACTGTAACAAAGAGTATTACGGGAGTAATACTGTCTGTTAAAGCGGAGAATAGAGTATAGTGGAAGCGACCATCTATAATCAAGCTATAAATATCTACCAAATACGTCGAAAGGTGGAATCTATTTAAATTTTTCTCAATCAGGTGGTTCGACATATTCGGTAAATACTTATAACGAAATTACAAATGGCTAAAGATCTATCAGGACAAAGCATAATAATAAATGATAAAAACATCATATGCAACAGAATCACATAACAGATATAAAATCCCAGAACAATACATCATCAATACAGATCCAAATATCATAAGTGGGTACAAAGCCACTGCTCACACATGTGAGTCAAAAATATGTACATATCAAAGTCTGAATAATAAGAGAGTAGCGGAATAGTGGACAAATAAAAGCGCTATCTATCAGCATAGCAGATAATGTCCAAGCGGAAGCACAGAAGCTAAGTCCAGAGACCTAACCTGAAACAACTCGGTCTGACCCGAGCGAAAACACTCGGGTTAGGCTAGCTAAACAATCAGTAATAACTGAGATATATAATAATGCGGTACATAAGTAAAACAGTACTTATCCAAAGAGAAGTATATTATGAACCACATGAATATAATGACGATCCCTAATCATCAATAAACAATAAAAATCTCCAAAGAGAAATCAACACCAAAGTGTAGAATAAATAAAATCGCCTCATATCATCGGCGTAGCCAAAGCTATAAAAAGATGCCCATAGGCAATAATCCCAAGAGTGACCAGAGTCTGTAATCAATGCCCAAGCAAAGATCGATGCTCCAAAGAGCAATGGGGATATACTGAAAAATCAATGAAATCAAACACTGAAAAGCTGTGTCCAGAGACACTGTGAATCCACAAGGTAATCGCACTTACATCGTATGGTTCCATAGAACCAACGCCGAATGGCGGTACTCGAATGGATATAAAAATCATCAGATAATACAAGTTTTGCACGTGCACCGACCAGAGTCGTTGTTGCCAAGTACTGTAAAGTTGTGATCGATCACTCGCACAGATGCGGAACGCGCGAAACGGCGAAATCCTTCCCAGAAGGATAAAGGCCCAGAGGCACACGCCGAAAAGTAAACTGCTCCATAGAGCAGGTGTCCAGAGACGGTTGCCCAGAGGCGTGGTGACCCAGAGGTCCAGTACTGGCCGCCCAGAGGCTAATGTGTCACTAACTTCTTGGAGAGGAACCCGCAAAGTGTTAACAATGAGTCCCATACCCCACGTTCGCACTAAACGGTTTCCTAACCAATAGCAAGCTCACACTCCAAACAATAAAAAGTCTACCTCATATCATCGGTAAACTAGACCCAAAGGTCAAAACGATCAATCGAATAGGTCGGGGATTAACCGGAAAGAAAATACACACGGTTTCCATAGGCCGGAGATTTCCTAACCGTTTAAGCACCTTTCCACTTCGCTCGACGTGCTAAAAGTGAGTGTGAGATTTTTATTATAGAAAATAATGGTGTAAAACGGATTTATAATTGATTTTCGGAATCACTTTTAAAACGGTCTTTTGAAAGGTCTCCTATTATGGAGTAATTAATTTAATAATTAAAATAATATTATATAATAATTTTCAAAAGTCATTTAGGAGTGAAAAATCTTTTGAAAATGATTCATAAAACCCGTGTACGAAATCTAGAGACAAATCTCAAAGAAATCAATGAAAACCAGAAAATCATCAAAAATATTCTAAGTGTTTGTAAACATTCAAAAACAGCTGTGAACTCAAGTTCGATAATTTATTTGGACCAGCAAACTGTGTCCAAATGTCATGAAAATTTGCAGGCATGTAGTCCAACATCCCTACTTTAATATGCAAAAAGAATTTCTGGATTCCGAGTTGAGATGAAGTGGCAGCGACGTCTCAAAGTTGAACCCAGAACAAGATTTACACTGTTTACAAACAGCGACTAGAGTTCAACTTCGACACGAAATTCGAAGTACCAAACAAACTCCAATGCTGTCCAAATTTTCCTGAGATGGAGTTCGGAACTCCACCTTTCTAACGAGACCAAAAACGTTGAATTCCGACTTCCGATGCGAACGTGGAGGCATCGCGGAGTTGCGCTAAAAAGCTGGAAACAGAAGGGATATTTGATTTTCATTCTAAGTGTTTGACCATTCAAAAACTGCTGCGAACCCAAGTTCGGCAATTTATTTGGACCAGCAAACTGAATCCAAATGACATGAAAACTGGTAGGAATATAGTCCAACATCCCTACTATAAGATGCAAAAAGAATTTCTGGAATCCGAGTTGAGACGAAGTAGCAGCGACGTCTCAAAGTTGGACCCAGAACAAGATTCACACTGTTTACAAACAACGACAAGAGTTCAACTTCGACATGAAATTCGAAGTACCAAAAAATGCCGATGATGCCTAAATTTTACAGAGATGGAGCTCGAAACTCCACCTTTCCAACGAGACCAAAAACATCGAATTCCGACTTCGGATGCGATCGTGGCGACATCGCGAAGTGGAGATAAAAAATCTGGAACAGGGTTTAAAAAAAAATTATTTATTATTTTTTTTTTCTTTTTTTTCTCGGGACAGTGGTAAGAATGTACAATTTTGACCAAATTAACTTCGAAATTTCATGAAACTCAAAACATGAAAGTTTTAGCTCTAAATCTAAGCTTTCCAGAACATCCAAAATTATTAGATTTGGATAAGAAACGAGAGAGATACATGCAAAACAATATCAGATTGAAACTCAAGATAACTTGTTAAAGACAGAATTGGTCTTCTGTCTTTGAACGCATTTCAGGTCATCTAAATGGCAATATTACAGAAAACTCACTGAACAAAAATTGTAGCATATGTTTTAAGCTTTTCGGAACATCCAAAATTATCTAATTCGGATCAAAAACGAGTAACTTATGGCCAAATCAGTTTCAGGGTTTTATTTTATCAACCCTGTAGTTTGTTGTCAGGTCAGCGACAAACAAACGTGATTTCGACCATTGAAACCACAAAATTAGGCAAAGCTCAAAACATGAAAGTTATAGGCTACAGAATAAGCTTTCCAGAACTTCAAGAAAATCTTAATTCCGATTTAAGATGAATGAGATATGCCTAATTTACTAACAGCAATAAACTAATTATAATTTCAGCTAGCATATATTACCTCTTTCCAAGCAATGAAAAGAAGATCAAAGAGTTTCACAATCTAAATGCACAAAAAAAGAGGATTACAAAATAATTTCAGAAAGTAAAGAATGAATTAGAGGTGGGTTTTGTGATTGCTATTACCTCTTTTAGTAGTTTGGATTAACTCTCTTTGATTTGGTGTAGATTGGAGTCTTGCTTAGGAGGCCATGACTAGGTTTTGGAGCTTTCTAATTAGGTTTTAGTGGTTATGAAATGAAGTGTTGGCTGAAATGGGAGAGTAAAAGATACTTTATAGGCTAATGGCTAGGGTTATTGGATCTAATACCCATTAGGACTTTGTATTATTCATGTGCATACATATATAGGCAATTTTCTCTAAGTACACTCTACATACAAATTACTAAATACATTTCAAACCATAGAAAATTATGAAAATATGTTAACAATTACTTTTAGCCATTTCATAAAATCCTATATCAACAATATTTTACATTTTAACCCCTAATTTTTCCAAAACACCGTTTATAGTTAATATTAGCCAAAATCACCATTTTGCAAATAAATTGCAAATTAATTTCCCAAATCAAATATTGCACTATTTTACACATATAAAATTTTGCAATAATATAAATTACAAATTTCCCTAATTAATTTCCTTGAAATGCTCCATTTTACACTTAAGCCCAAAATATTAATTTATTCAAAATGACTAAATTTTGAACAAATTAGCCACATTAAAAATTCATTAATAGCTCCAATTAAATTAAAATCCCAATTTTAATTTATTATTTGGTAACCGCAATCACGGGTTGTTACAGACTCCCCCCCTTAAGAAAATTGCGTCCCCGCAATTCCTTAAATATAGAAGTCGTCTATAACATCTAATCCACAAAAGGAATACAGAAGATGGAGCTCGATTTCGAATATCACACGTAGAAAGAGTCTCAAGAATATCGTCGATGAAAACCAGAACGAATCTATTGATGTATTCCCGGAATACTCGATTCATGAGATCGACGAAGAAAGCCGGAGCGTTCGTCAAGCCGAACGGCATGACCAACCACTCAAAAGAACCATGACGAGTGCGAAATGCTGTAAGAGGAATGCTGTCTTCCATGACTCGTAGCTGATGGAATCCGGTGGCAAGGTCAAACTGAGAGAAGACCTTCGCACCGCTCAAATGGTCAAACATGTCGTAACGGGAATTAGAGTTAGACATGATTCAATGATAGATAATTAATTAAGGAATACTACGGAATATAACGGATTCCTATACATATTCCTAACTTATCTATCAATAAACATGAGGAAGGGATATGATTTAATTCGGATCTAATTTAAAATGTATTGTACTAAGTGTATCTGTTCTGCGTTTATTATGCTTATTCCTGAAACCAGGCTCTGATACCAAGCTGTAACGCCCCACTCTGAGACCCACTGTAACAAAGAGTATTACGGGAGTAATACTGTCTGTTAAAGCGGAGAATAGAGTATAGTGGAAGTGACCATCTATAATCAAGCTATAAATATCTACCAAATACGTCGAAAGGTGGAATCTATTTAAATTTTTCTCAATCAGGTGGTTCGACATATTTGGTAAATACTTACAACGAAATTACAAATGGCTAAAGATCTATCAGGACAAAGCATAATAATAAATGATAAAAACATCATATGCAACAGAATCACATAACAGATATAAAATCCCAGAATAATACATCATCAATACAGATCCAAATATCATAAGTGGGTACAAAGCCACTGCTCACACATGTGAGTCAAAAATATGTACATATCAAAGTCTGAATAATAAGAGAGTAGCGGAATAGTGGACAAATAAAAGCACTATCTATCAGCATAGCAGATAATGTCCAAGCGGAAGCACAGAAGCTAAGTCCAGAGACCTAACCTGAAACAACTCGGTCTGACCCGAGCGAAAACACTCGGGTCAGGCTAGCTAAACAATCAGTAATAACTGAGATATATAATAATGCGGTACATAAGTAAAACAGTACTTATCCAAAGAGAAGTATATTATGAACCACATGAATATAATGACGATCCCTAATCATCAATAAACAATAAAAATCTCCAAAGAGAAATCAACACCAAAGTGTAGAATAAATAAAATCGCCTCATATCATCGGCGTAGCCAAAGCTATAAAAAGATGCCCATAGGCAATAATCCCAAGAGTGACCAGAGTCTGTAATCAATGCCCAAGCAAAGATCGATGCTCTAAAGAGCAATGGGGATATACTGAAAAATCAATGAAATCAAACACTGAAAAGCTGTGTCCAGAGACACTGTGAATCCACAAGGTAATCTCACTTACATCGTATGGTTCCATAGAACCAACGCCGAATGGCGGTACTCGAATGGATATAAAAATCATCAGATAATACAAGTTTTGCACGTGCACCGACCAGAGTCGTTGTTGCCAAGTACTGTAAAGTTGTGATCGATCACTCGCACAGATGCAGAACGCGCGAAACGGCGAAATCCTTCCCAGAAGGATAAAGGCCCAGAGGCACACGCCGAAAAGTAAACTGCTCCATAGAGCAGGTGTCCAGAGACGGTTGCCCAGAGGCGTGGTGACCCAGAGGTCCAGTACTGGCCGCCCAGAGGCTAATGTGTCACTAACTTCTTGGAGAGGAACCCGCAAAGTGTTAACAATGAGTCCCATACCCCACGTTCGCACTAAACGGTTTCCTAACCAATAGCAAGCTCACACTCCAAACAATAAAAAGTCTACCTCATATCATCGGTAAACTAGACCCAAAGGTCAAAACGATCAATCGAATAGGTCGGGGATTAACCGGAAAGAAAATACACACGGTTTCCATAGGCCGGAGATTTCCTAACCGTTTAAGCACCTTTCCACTTCACTCGACGTGCTAAAAGTGAGTGTGAGATTTTTATTATAGAAAATAATGGTGTAAAACGGATTTATAATTGATTTTCAGAATCACTTTTAAAACGGTCTTTTGAAAGGTCTCCTTTATGGAGTAATTAATTTAATAATTAAAATAATATTATATAATAATTTTCAAAAGTCATTTAGGAGTGAAAAATCTTTTGAAAATGATTCATAAAACCCGTGTACGAAATCTAGAGACAAATCTCAAAGAAATCAATGAAAACCAGAAAATCATCAAAAATATTCTAAGTGTTTGTAAACATTCAAAAACAGCTGTGAACTCAAGTTCGATAATTTATTTGGACCAGCAAACTGTGTCCAAATGTCATGAAAATTTGCAGGCATGTAGTCCAACATCCCTACTTTAATATGCAAAAAGAATTTCTGGATTCCGAGTTGAGACGAAGTGGCAGCGACGTCTCAAAGTTGGACCCAGAACAAGATTTACACTGTTTACAAACAGCGACTAGAGTTCAACTTCGACACGAAATTCGAAGTACCAAACGAACTCCAATGTTGTCCAAATTTTCCTGAGATGGAGTTCGGAACTCCACCATTCTAACGAGACCAAAAACGTTGAATTCCGACATCCGATGCGAACGTGGAGGCATCGCGGAGTGGCGCTCAAAAGCTGGAAACAGAAGGGATATTTGATTTTCATTCTAAGTGTTTGACCATTCAAAAACTGCTGCGAATCCAAGTTCGGCAATTTATTTGGACCAGCAAACTGAATCCAAATGACATGAAAACTAGTAGGAATATAGTCCAACATCCCCACTATAAGATGCAAAAAGAATTTCTGGAATCCGAGTTGAGACGAAGTAGCAGGGACGTCTCAAAGTTGGACCCAGAACAAGATTCACACTGTTTACAAACAGCGACAAGAGTTCAACTTCGACATGAAATTCGAAGTACCAAAAGAATGCCGATGATGCCTAAATTTTACAAAGGTGGAGCCCGAAACTCCACCTTTCCAACGAGACCAAAAACATCGAATTCCGACTTCGGATGCGATCGTGTCGGCATCGCGAAGTGGAGATAAAAAATCTGAAACAGGATTTAAAAAAAAATTATTTATTATTTTTTTTTTATTTTTTTTCTCGGGACAGTGGTAAGAATGTACAATTTTGACCAAATTAACTTCGAAATTTCATGAAACTCAAAACATGAAAGTTTTAGCTCTAAATCTAAGCTTTCCAGAACATCCAAAATTATTAGATTTGGATAAGAAACGAGAGAGATACATGCAAAACAATATCAGATTGAAACTCAAGATAACTTGTTAAAGACAGAATTGGTCTTCTGTCTTTGAACGCATTTCAGGTCATCTAAATGGCAATATTACAGAAAACTCACTGAACAAAAATTGTAGCATATGTTTTAAGCTTTACGGAACATCCAAAATTATCTAATTCGGATCAAAAACGAGTAACTTATGGCCAAATCAATTTCAGGGTTTTATTTTATCAACCCTGTAGTTTGTTGTCAGGTCAGTGACAAACAAACGTGATTTCGACCATTGAAACCACAAAATTAGGCAAAGCTCAAAACATGAAAGTTATAGGCTACAGAATAAGCTTTCCAGAACTTCAAGAAAATCTTAATTCCGATTTAAGATGAATGAGATATGCCTAATTTACTAACAGCAATAAACTAATTATAATTTCAGCTAGCATATATTACCTCTTTCCAAGCAATGAAAAGAAGATCAAAGAGTTTCACAATCTAAATGCACAAAAAAAGAGGATTACAAAGTAATTTCAGAAATTAAAGAATGAATTAGAGGTGGGTTTTGTGATTGCTATTACCTCTTTTAGTAGTTTGGATTAACTCTCTTTGATTTGGTGTAGATTGGAGTCTTGCTTAGGAGGCCATGACTAGGTTTTGGAGCTTTCTAATTAGGTTTTAGTGGTTATGAAATGAAGTGCTGGCTGAAATGGGAGAGTAAAAGATACTTTATAGGCTAATGGTTAGGGTTATTGGATCTAATACCCATTAGGACTTTGTATTATTCATGTGCATACATATATAGGCAATTTTCTCTAAGTACACTCTACATACAAATTACTAAATACATTTCAAACCATAGAAAATTATGAAAATATGTTAACAATTACTTTTAGCCATTTCATAAAATCCTATATCAACAATATTTTACATTTTAACCCCTAATTTTTCCAAAACACCGTTTATAGTTAATATTAGCCAAAATCACCATTTTGCAAATAAATTGCAAATTAATTTCCCAAATCAAATATTGCACTATTTTACACATATAAAATTTTGCAATAATATAAATTACAAATTTCCCTAATTAATTTCCTTGAAATGCTCCATTTTACACTTAAGCCCAAAATATTAATTTATTCAAAATGACTAAATTTTGAACAAATTAGCCACATTAAAAATTCATTAATAGCTCCAATTAAATTAAAATCCCAATTTTAATTTATTATTTGGTAACCGCAATCACGGGTTGTTACAGGAATAACCTTGGATCCACCATGGGTACTTACTATAGACGATGTCTCACGTCAGTTTTAAAGTCACACTACTGGTAACCAGATTAGCAAGCATAGTTCTATGTACTTTTAACTAACCTCATATTCATATAACTTATTCATATTTCCACTTTCCAACCTTACAGAATTAAACTAACATATATGTACAATACACACACACACATATAAACACATATAATATGCCTTACCTGCATTTTCGCATTAAGGCCATATAAGTGAAACTCCTTATTTCGCCTTTAATTATGGATTAATTTCCATAATTGTTTTTAACTTCCTTTTTATAAATTATATGGTTATTTGTTTAATTATTTATTTTATACTCTTGTTAGGAGGGGGTGAATAGGGTATCTAATTTTTTTGCAGATAAATAGATAAAATAAAGTACGGAAACATAATGCAAAAAATAAAGAATACACAAATATACCCAACTTCGGCCACTAACCTGTTAGTGCCTATTGCTGCCTTTAAAGTTACGGCTAAAGTTATATATTCGACTCTCACAACTTCTGTAACTCGTATTCTCTGCTAACCTAAATATACTAATTCTATGCCTAATAACCCTACTTGAACTCAACACCCTGTCAGAATTCCAAAACTACAAATCATAGCTCAATCCTAGATAAAAATTAGAGTTCAAATTTAAACAAAAATACAAAAATGCCCCTAAATAAAACAAAAGGTTTGATGTGAAAATATATGATGGGATAGCCTGCTTTCCAAAAATTCCTTTTCTTGATTCACTTGAATTCTTCAAGCTTGACCAAACTCGTTTTTACTTTCTCACTTCTATTTCTCCACAAAAAAAGTTGTCGACAAATGCCTAGGCGTGTTAACAGATACTTTCAGATGCGGATAGTGCCATATCTACATCCGCATCCGCGGATACAGACAGATATCGGATAATTATCCTATCCGCTAATGACTAATAAATTAAGAAATATAAATGTAAAATTTTAATTTGACATAAATTTTTTCAATCTCAATAATTATAAAAGTGTTAAAAATAAACAAATATAATGATAATAAATAGTTTTGAGCAGTTAATATGCATATAATTCGTATAATATTAACTTCTAACTTAATAAAACCATAAATAAATATCTTTCACTGTACTAAAACACACATAATTTAAACTAGAATCTTGAAAAATACCGAACGGATAATTTTCGGATGCGGATGTCTTCATATCCGCATCCGCATCCGTTTTTTCGGATATTAGATATTTACCCGCTTTTCGGATGCGGATGAATTTCGTATTTTTCGGGTATCTATCGACGGCCCTACAAAAGCTCTTTTTTTTTACAAACAAACATCTCCACTAAATTTGTCTTCCACAATTCTTCGAATTGATTCCTCCTCTTCACCTAAAATTCTGTTCATCCTCCATGCAGAGTAAATTGATCCGCTTGTGCTACTTGTCTTGATGCCGCTGCGTACTCGTCTACAGTGCCGTCGATCTGGATGGGATCTCGAAGAAGAAATCGCCGTTTAAGTTAACACCGGTTTGAAGTTGACACTATGGTGGTGAAATCGAAAGGTTCTGGGATAAAACACCTCCTGCTTACTTCGAGATCAATGATGTAACTTGATGGTGCTATCGCAATTTTCTAGACTTGAATTATTAGATACTCGTGTCCATATTGGTGGTGTTTAGACCAATACCTACTTAACTGCATGCAATGTGAACTGGAGAGCAAAGCTGACCCATGTCACGAGTTGTTGTTGTTGATGCCGAAGTTTGTGTGATTTGGTGCTTGTTGACTTGCCGCTTTGTTGGAGATGATGTACATAATTGAGTTGCTGCCGAGATCTGGGATGCAATGAAATTCTGAAGCTTGAGTTATGTGGCCAGAGACGATGCTATGTCTTGCGCAACTTGTTGAATTGGATGTTGCGCCTGAGACAAATGATTTGTATGTGATGTGCGGTGATCGGGTATGGTGTTGTTTAAGATCCTATATTGGCTTATGATTTGGATATGGACTTGCTTGGATCCAGATACGGTGTATGGGAAGATTTCAGATCACTGTGTCGATGATACAAGCTTGGATATAAAAGAGACTATTGGTTGTTGATGTTAATATGTGAATATTGACGTTGGTGACTCGTGTGAATCGAGAGTAGTGAGAGTGGCTTGTGTAATATGTTGCTTATGTGGGCAAGATGGCAGAACTGGAGTATAAGGCGGTGATGGTTGATTTTGAATCTAAGATGCTCGCATATGCTTTGGAGATGGATGTGTATGGTCGAGAGTTTTGGTCTTGTGGTAGTTGAACTTTGAATGAACTGCGACTTATTAGATTATTGCAATCTGGTGAAGCTTTTTGATGATCTATCGGCTTTGCTTGTATGACGATGGGAAGCTATTGTGTTGGATTGCTGAACCTTAGTTGATTCTTAGTCGATGATGTTGTTTGTCAGGAAGAGGATGAATCTTAGGGGTAATTATGAAGATGTAGTATATGTGAGATTCCTCCGATGTGGTTGTGCACAGACTGATATGAACATGATAGGATTTGCTTGAACTAATAAGATTTGAGAAAAAAAATATGTTTTATGGAAGTGATTCTGTAATCCCATAATTTTTCCTCGTGTTCTTGAATTGATATAGGCTTTGAGAGGAAAAGTATAAGCATGGAAACATATATTTAAGAAGATGCGAGGAAGATGGATTTGTGAGATAGTTTGTTTTCCTTTGTAGAAAATAAAATTTGTATATAATGAAAAACAAATTATGTTGTATGTTTCGAAATATATCGCCTGTTTCTGTATACAATTTTTTGTTTTTGATTTCTATTTATTTCTTTTTCTCTATATATCCAATCTTTTATTGCACTGAAGGCAAAATTCTCCACAACCAGCATTTTATAAAAGCTTGTAAATATACAACACTATAACATACGTATTAAATACAATATGTTTATTATTAATTGTAACGACCCAGAATTTTAGTTATTTGAAATTGAAATATTTAATAAATTTTTAAATATTGAAAATTTAATTTTATAGGTTAAATAACTTAAATTTCAAATATAGCAAATTATTGGATAATTTGATTGTTGAATTTAATAATTGAAAATTGTTTAAATAATTGAATCTTAGATTTTAAGTTGGGTAAAAATAATTTAAAACCTTATTTAATTTCTATTGATAAGAATGAAGGTAATAAAAACTTTTAAATTGGATTTAAACGTGATTTAACTAATTTTGAAAATAACTCGTTTTAAATAACATATAAAAATAGCCTTCCGAGGCACTGTCTCGGATTTTGACGAAACATGTGTCATTGGATCCGTAATTATGATGACCCGGAATTTTGGGCAATAGTAATTTGATAATCTTTATTAATAAGTATTTAAATTGGTATAATAATCTTTTTTTATAATTATTTAATTGGTAAGATTTATCTTTCAAAGCTAATAAAAATGTATTCTATTTATAATGTATATATATTGGTATATATATTGTAAATAGGAGGGCTTTGGTTTTAATTTAACAAATAAAAACATGTTTTCAAATTTAATATATATATTGTAATTTGGAAGTTATGATTGAATTTAATATGATACTTTTTAAAGGCTATTTAAAAATTTAACTTTATATTTCTTAACAATAAAGATAATATCTATAAATGTTTATTTATTTAAAAATATTTAAAGCTTAAAATAAGATTTAATAAAAGATTCATTTCTTGTGTTTTTATATGTTTTCTTTTAAAATTATATAAATAAATTTGGTTGTAAATATATAAAGTAATTTTCTAAAAGTTAACTAAAGGTATATTGAACATTTTTATTTATATAGTTATCAATTTAAGAATAATTACTTAAGTTTAAAATTTAAATAAGATAATTTTCAAATATATATAAATAAATAAAAAATTAATAAAAATCACATTTCATAAATATAAAAACATAAGTACTTTTTATAATAAGGATTTAAACATAATAATGCATTGTTTTAACATTTGTAAATTAAGGAATTCATGCAAATACATTTGTCACTTATGTATCATGCAATAAAACAAGTGGCAACATTATTTTCATTTAAAAATTTAATTTATAAATAATGTTGTATTAGGAAGAAGCCTGGCTTTTCTTTTCAGTTCAATCTTTTTCTTTCCTAAATTCTTTCTTTCTTCTTCTAAAACCTGAAATCAAATTTAAAAGAAAATCAACCAACTGTTTCAAAGATCAACCTGAGGAGAAACTAATATCAAACAACTTCATCAGTTTTACAAAGCTTCAGCAATGCAAGGATTTAACTCTAGATCAAGCAAAATCAATTTCAGTTCAAATCAAATACATCAGCCTGGAACAAGAACCTGTCCTCTGTTTGATTTTTCGGTGAGTAAACCTTACTTTAAAAACAGCTTTAAAATCTGTTCCTATATTTGTTGGCAGTAATAAATATTGTAATAATATAGTATAAAATGTTATATGAATGTTGGATGTGAATGCAATGTATTCATAAGGGTATGTCTGTGGAAATATCTGTGCATATGTATATACTCTTCTCTGTTCTTATTTACAGGAATCAAATTTATAAAAAAATTCATATCCCTCCCTGTAATCGAATTTAGGCCTCGATCTTTAAATAAAAGATGATTGTAAGATTATAAATTTATTTTTAAAAATAATTTCAAAGGTTTATATTAAGGAATTTTTTCAAAATAGGATTTTACAGTAAATATCAATTATATGTCGAAAATCAATATTCATAATTTTGTGATTTGATTTCAAAAACAAGTTCTTAATAGGAAATGATGAATTTTGATATTATAATCTGGATTTTTAAGTTTGTATTCGTCAAGAGATTATGAGTTGTTCAATTTTGGGTCTATCGACAATTGCCGATGATCGTGGACGATTTGAAGCTCGGGGTTGTTGTCGATGATGGCTTTAGGTACGATGATCTCTGGGAAATGGTGTAGTAATTTATCTTTGGCCGTGGTGGCTGAAGGATGGCGAAGTAGGGTTTTAAACCCGGTTTTGTCGTCGTGGTGTTCGAAGTGAATGTGCCGCCGTGAAGGTGCCGGAGCTGATCGCGATTGGGGGAAATGGTTTGTCGGAGCGAGAAGCGGCTTTGGGTTGGTTGGCGTGAGAATTGGTGGTCGGAGGCGACGGGTATGGTGGGTTTTCGTCGATCTTTTGGGTTCTTGGAGTTGATTGCTCGGCTCGAATTCGTCTTCCTCGCGAATTCGTCAGAAGTGGAAGCCGGGTGGGTCGACGAGATGATTGTCGATATGTGGGTAGTCTCGGTGAGGGGTCAGAGTTGACCGGAACGACATACACGTGCACACGTGCACGTTAGTTACTAGTGAAGTCTGAGATTAGGAGGATGAGGAGTTTCTCGGTGTCGAGCTCGTGAGAATTGAAGTTCGACTCGAAGTAGTCATGGTACGCGAGTGACACGGGTTAGGGCTCAGGTAGATTAGAGTTTGTCTCGGGTTCTTGCTCGAGTTTTGTGAGAGTAGGCTCGGGTTTGATTTTGATAAGCAACCAGGTTTTAAATTTTAAAAGAGAAAACATGTTCAAGTTTTAAAATGTAAAAGTAAATTTTGTAACCAAGTTTTTAAAATGGAAGCATGATCAGTTTCAAAGTGTATAAGTTTTTTTAAAGGTTAATAAAATGAAATTTTTCCAAAGTAAAGATTCAACAAGTTTCTAAGTAAGGTTTCAAAGATTTAAAATGTTTTAAAACAAGTTAAATGTTTAAAATTCTTTTTGTTAAAGGAAATTATATGGGTTTAACTATGTAGTTAATTCCTAAGGGTTTTTCAAATGAAATTTAATGATGTAATTAAGAAGTGATTAAGGTATGTGATATTAGACTTTAATTAATCAATATTTTTGTATAAAATGGTTTCAAGCATTTGATTTAATAAGAATTAAATGATGTAATTTAGTAATTAATTAAGATAGAAGGGTTTATCTTTAATTAATTAAGAATAATTAATTAGTGAAATTAATTAAAAGTTAATCACTTAATGTAATTAATTTAAGGGTAATTACTTAATATAAGTAATTAAAGGATAGTTAATTAATGAATTTGATTAATTAAAAGATAATTACTTAAGGAAAGTAATTAATGGATAGTTAATGAATGTAATTAATTTAAGGATCGTTAACTAATGATTTGGGGATAATTAATTAATGTAATTAATTTAAGATAATTAATTAGTTTAATTAATTAAGGATAATCAATTTTGAAATTGATTAAGTATTATTACTGAATGTAATTAATAAAGGGTAATTACTTAATGAAAGTAATTAGAGGTTAATTAATGGAAGTAATTAAGGATTAATTACTTACTGTAATTAATTTATTAATTAAAAGGTTAGTTAATTAATGTAATTAATTAAGGATCATTAATTAATGTAATTAATTATAGTATAATTAATTTATGAGAGTAATTTAGGGTTAATTAATGTGAATGGTTGAAGTATAATTAATTCATGTAATTAATTAAAGGCTAATTACTTAATGTAATTAAAGAATAATTAATTAAGGATGATTAATTAAGATGTATAATTAAAGGATGATTAATTAATTGGGTCGTAATTAATTAATGTTAAGTAAGCAGGATTCAAAAGTAATTAAAGTTATTAATTTAATTCATTGGTGGTTAATTAAATTAATTAGAGATGGTGTGGTTGATTAATCTTGCTTATGGATGATTGAAAGATATTGAATGCCTTGGATTGTGTGATATCTCTGATATGTGATTGTGTTGCTATGTGATATGAGATGCTTTGGTTGAATAGTGATAATATGGATTATCTATCTGTGATAATGTGAATTATCTATCTGTGTGAATATGTTATTCTGAATATAAATTGAATTATTTTAACCTTAAAACAACTTGGACTTTAAGAAACGTTTTGGATTTCGGTGAGACCGGGATCGGATTTCTAAATTGGATATCCGAAAACCACATCGATCCAAATTAAACGATAGGTCATGAAATCTCAAATGAAGACCGAGATGAAGATTCAGAATGCAAGGACTATTTGTCGTTAACTCTGAGGGTGATTCCAATATGCGTGTAGCAAGATAGTGCCTTCGGTTTCGTTCGAACCCGGAACGAACTTGTATGGATTGAATGCTTTCAAACCATCGTCAATGGAGGACGATGAGCATTCCAAGATATGTGTTCTTAAAAGCTAATCGTAGCCTCAAGCCTCATCAACCGGGAATGGCTAAAACAGGGGAGGTGCAGCAAGGCTAAGTGGGTTGCACCCAAGTAGGACAAGATTTTCCCCTGTCTAGAGTCACTTTCTATTCGGCTGTGTGAGCGGTTGGTCGTGCCAACTGCGGGGTTGTCTTATTCGGGATTATCCATTAAGGGGTAGTTTCGGTCTTGTGTTGCAGGGGATCAGGGTGGATCCTCGGTACGGTGATCTAGGCCACGTACTGTGACAGGTGGTACCCCAGTAGCCCTGCCATTGTATGGAATCCAATCTCCAATAAGTGATATCGGACTTGATTGTATACCTATGTATGCTGGAATTTAATGAATGTAACAATTTCGGCTATGTGAATATTTATTTGAAAACCCTAGACACTATTATAATATAACCGGATTTCCTATCAATGTTTTGGTTATCGTAAGGGAAAAACTTGTCCGTGTTTATTTGCGGAGAATCTTACGAGATACCTTCGTTTTCAATTGATTTTCAAAGTTAAACAACCTTAACCCGTTTACTCACACCAGACCCATGTCTGACCCGGAGTTATTTTCTGTTTTCTTAACTCTTGGGTACTTAAATTTTTATGAGTAGTCAAGGGATTTAGGTTAGCTTTGACGAATTCTGGAGGAGACTTGGAGCAGGAGGCTTCAGCGTATATAGATATTGTGTTTCGCTGTGTTAGTAGCTCTGCGTTGTATTTTGAGTTGTATGATAGTCTAATGTGATGTATAAGCTGTGCGACTCTGATAGATGTTGTCTATTATGTAATAACTTATGTGATGTAATATAATTTTTTCGTTCCGCTGTGAGATTCTGATATTGTTTAGTTCTTTCTTTCCTATCTTTTCTCTTTTCTATCCCTTTCTTTCTTAATGATGATGCATCTTTCTGTGGAATGAAAGGCGGGTCGTCACAGTTGGTATCAAAGCTCTATGTTGAGATAATACCTAGGGTTAGGAGTGATTTCTAACTTGAGAGAGCGTATTTGTGTATATATATATATTTCTATATACCTACTTGATTTTTGGGTTATCTGTTCGGGTCACCCACATGAGTTCTAGGGGTAGTAGAAGGGCAGTGGTGTGAGGAAGCATGATCACCACAAATGGAAGAGGCTCGAATGTTGAGGTTGGAAGTGTATCTGCCGAGGCTATAGACCCAATACCGCCTTGAGTAAGCTTTGTGCAAGGATTTTGCCTATCTCGGAAGGAAGCCTTTTCAAGGTTCAAAGTCCATCTTTGAAGTGCAAGTTTGGTTGTACTCGTGTGAGCGAATTTTCAGGAGTTTGAATCTATCGGATAAGCCGAAGTGAGTGTTGGTATCTTGGCAACTTCAGGAACGAGCAACTGCGTGGTGGGACTTAGTAACTTTGGATATTCCTGGAGATGTTTGTGCTTGTTTTGAGGCCCGAGTTTCTTGAGGAGATGTCTGCCCATCTCAAGGGTTCTTTGTGGAATTGGTTGATGGCTTTGAGGTTCGAGGAGCTTTTGGATAAGAAGTCTTTGGCATCTGTGGCAGCAGTACAGCTCGGAAGTGTTTTGTGTGCCGGTAGGAAGGTCATTTGGATTAGCAGTGTTCTAGGTGGAGTTCAGAAACAGCAAAGTGGACTCATTTCTTCGATGGTTCAAAGGGCTTTGTGTTTCAACTAGCAGCAGTCCGGACATTTGGTGAAAGCTTGCCCACTTCTTCAGAAGGCTCAGCAGAACCAGGTGTTTGCTATTGAAGGTGGACCGTCAGTTTCTTCTGATAGGAAAGCGTTCTTGAGGGATTTGACCATATTTTGGATGGATTGGTTAGACAAGCATAAGCTGTTCTGATTAGTGATGAGAGAATAGTGTCTTTAGAATTGAACTGGGTAGGATTGCAAGTGTGACTTGCGATAGTTTAGGGATTCATTTGAGTAACCTTCCGCATAGGATTGAGGCATCTCAAGTGGAGGTTGGAGCTATCAAAGTTGTCAGAGATTTTTTGGATATGTTCGAAGAAGTCAAAAGTTTGCCAGCATTAGGAGATTGAGTTCCGTATCGACTTGGTTCCTGGAGCGATACCAATGGTTCAACAAAGTAGAAGGATGGCTCCTAGTAAGGAAGGATTTGGTGAAGAAGTTTTTCAGGATCTTTAGGCAAGGTTGTCGAGTGTACCTGTTCTGGCTATTCCGGATAAGAGAAGTAAGTTCAAAGTCTACTGATGCTTGTGGTGTAGAGTTTGTGTTCTGGATTTCGGTGGATCTTGGAGGACCATCTTGTTGAATAGAATTCGAAGATTTGTCTTGTTCTTGGTCCAGATTTGTTTCGAGAGGTACCTGCGAAGGTTGAGCTGGTTAGAAGGATGAAGGCAGCCCAAGATCGTCAGAAGAGTTATATGGATAAGAGACGGAGGAATTTGGAATTCGAAGTTGGATACTTTGTTTTTGTTGAGTTTTCTCCGATCAAAGGAGCAATCAGATTTGGTAAGACTGGAAAGCTAGCTCTGAGGTATATTGGATTTTTCAATTCTCGAAGGATTGGTACTTTGGCCTACAGGATTGAATTGCCAGTTCGGATAGTTGGAATTCACAGTGTATTTCACGTATCTCATCTGAGGGAGTATGTGTATAATCCATCACTGGTTGTAGAACTAGTAGTTTAGGAGATTTTGGAAGTTGAGCAGGACTTGATTGTGGTTAGATATCCTGTGCAGATGGTAGATCGAGGTGAGAAGGAGCTCAGGATCAGAGTAGTGTAGCTAGTTAAGATTTAGTGGAGCGAGTATCCCAGTGATTGTACCTGGGAAACTCTAGATAATATTAGGAGGTCGATCCTGAGTTATGCCAACTACGGGGTTGTCTTATTCAGGACACTACACCATACTGGCCATTTTGCCACGCCCCAATGCGGAAAATTTGTCACGGTCTTGAGCCGTGGCAATTTTATCACGGTTTAGGACCGTGATAAAATATATTGCCATGTTAATGGGCCGTGGCAGTTTTACCATGGTTTAGGGCCATGGTAAAATTATTCTTATTTTTTAACCCCCCTTATATACGTATGGACGCCTCTTCTCAGAAAACAACGCCCCTTCCCGCTTCCTATTTTTGTTCCCCCGCTTCTTACTGCCGCTTCACAATAACAAATAATCCAAATCCCTAAATTCCTAAATCCACTTCTAGCCATTCAAAGGCCAAAAAAATCATTCGGATGTGCATCTTCTCAAATCTCTGAACTTCAGGCTTGTCTTGCTCCTACTGGTATTAAATTATTTTTGTTTCCCAATCTCATTTAGGTATTTAATTAGATTTTAGTACCCAACCCATTTTTTTCCCTGAATCTAAATCTATTTCATGTACCCTAATTTCATGTGCTAATACTTCATCACAGGAAAGTATAGATGAATTTTCAATAAGAATGTATTTCAAAGGAGTGTCCTTTTCCTATGATAGAGATTTAATTTCCAAGGCTTCTGGAATTGGAGTTATCATTGAAACATATGAAGGTTATTCAATTGTTCAGGTGCAAAAGAAATTAGACTTCTATGTACAGGATTTGGTTGTTGATCATTTAGCTTTGTTAGATGGTCTAATTGAGGCTCAGAAGAATGGCGTTAAGAAAATCAACGCCTTTACTGATAGCTTAGGTGTTTATCATCAGGTATACTTTTCCATTATATTCCATAACTATATGATTTTTATTAAAATCTTGATTGTTTCTATCACTTTAGCTTAAGATTTATACGTTAAGTTTAATGTGCATTACACTAGCTACTTATAAATATGATATGTAAAATTGGCAGATTGCAGAAGCAGAACCACATGAAGACAAACTCTTGGTAGCACTAGGATATAGGATACTCGAACTTGCTAACACTTTTGATGCGTTTTCTTTGAAGCTTGTTTGTAAATACGAGCTCAAGAGGACACTAAAATTAGCACAAGAAGTTATTGCTATCTTACATGAAGCTAACATGAATATCATAGTTCATTGCCCATCCCCTAATTGCTCTGCACTTGTTAATACTAGCCAACATTCTTCTATAATGTCAAATATGTCTTCTCACTCTGAAGTCAGTCGCGTGGAATGCCAAGACTTCCATAAGCTTGTTTGCATCAGGTGTTTAGTTCCATGGCACAATTCGATGAGCTGTACAGAATATCAATCTCTATTGTTACGTGACAACAATTGCAGGCAATGTGAAAAGTGTGGTAGAATGATTGAACTAACAAAGGGCTGCTTTCATGTGACATGCTGGTATGTTCAACCATTTTTAGTTACACATAACCTTTTTATTTTGTCAAGTTTTTAAAGATTAGCATGTATCAGTTGTTTTGTTAGTAAAAAGTTTTAGCTGCAGTTGACTGAAAGGTTTGTTGATGAACTATTCATATCCTTTATATAACCAATCAACATGATGCTACCATAATAGTACTAGAGCATCAAATCTCATCAGAATCTCAAAGTCAAATGTATTTAGACGAGGGTAGCACTGAGATGGCTGATAATATTTAAAACATGCATTGTGACATAGAAGTTTCATATATGCATCGACCTCTCAACATATACTTTGGATGATTTGCAAAATGATACCTATGATCGTATGATCGTATGCATGATACCTACTCTTTGCTTGCTAGCTATATATCCATGATCGTATGCTTGCTTGCTACGGTATACATTATACACAATTGAACACTTAAGGCATGATGCATAAATGTGATATATGTTGAGACCTTAGTTGCCCACTGTAATTGCACGCAAGTCTGAAAGTCACACACCCATGCCCATTGTTTTACTTTCGTGCGTCCTTGTACTGTGTCCTGAAATTTCTGTCATGTAATACCTATTGCCATTCGTCCCCGACTATTGCCTTGAAATGAGTCACGCCCAATGCTTTGATTTGCACGTCCCAGCTTTGTTTAATGTATCTGTCATGCGCAATGATGCAATTGAACACTAGTTTTGGATCTAAATGCAAATTCTCTTTTCGTGAATAGTACATTTTGTTGCTTTGAATATATACATCACGTATTGTCCTATTTGCATGTACCTGATGCCTTGAAATTGGGACAAGCACGCATTGTTTTGTTTTAATTTGTACATAAGTAGGGCATTTTTAATATTTTGGTTTGTTTGCAGGGAACAAGTAGGCCTGCACATTATCATGTTTTGTGGGATGAGAATAATTTCTCTGCTGATGAGATGCAGACTCTGACAAACAATCTTTGTTATACGTATGTAATATGCTAATTCTTGAGCATTTAATTATCATTAGTCGCATGAAAAGAAAAATAATGAATACATCTATATATCATAAGTACATGAATGAGTATTGTTGATTAACTATCTCTGCCCCTTAGTAGTTCAAATGATTATCATGTAACTTAATTATTGGTGATTAAGTATCTCTGCCCCTTAGTAGTTCAAATGATTATCATGTAACTTAATTAAGAGGGAATAATGTTTTATAGAGGAAATTGTTAATTGACCTATATAATTGGCTAGATCGTATTCATTTGTATTTAAATTTTGCAGATATGCGAGGTGCACCAGATCTGTCTCAGTTGCCAAGTTCCTTGTTCATTTTCTCTTGAAGTTTTGATTTCTTTCCTCATGATTACCAGAGGTACATATATTCCCAATTTATACCATAATATATATTTTGTATGGACGCAGTACCACCTGCATATTATGCACATTTGGTTGCATTTAGAGCCAGATTTTACACAGAACTAGAGCAGGCTGAAAACAGAAAATCAAGAAACACAATCATGTTGATCGAAGATGCTTTTTTTATTTAGAGTAAAATCCTAAATTTTGTTATTGAATTTATATTGAACTAGTGGAGGTGATGGACCCCAATGATCAAAAGCTAAGTCTGTTTCTATGTCGAAATCAATATGCTCATTCATGCTCTAGTTGATCAATCAAAGCATACAATCTTATTTCTAGTCCAAAATTTTGGGAGAACGGCAAAATTTGTTTGAAAAAAAAAGTTGGAACACATCTGCAAATATAAAAGTAATTAATTGGATATCACATTTAGGCCATAATTTCTTTTACTTTTTTAGAAATCAAACAAATTTATGAATGAGCGGGTATATCACATGTATATTACAAGTTAAATTTTTGTAAATTTTGGGTGATTGCAATGCTTTTGTCATTTTGACTGCTTAAACGTATGACTTTCTTTTGCAGTTTATTGAAAGATGGTTTTTTTATGAGAGAAATCTTCATAAATTTATTTGCTCTATTGTGTGCCTCATCAGTTATAAATAGGATCATATCAGATATTGAACATAACTTGCATCTAGCAGCACCTAACCGTGTTAAACTTTTGCTTGCTATGGTATCAATTTTCAGGCAATGGCAACTGCACAAACTGCTGCACCACTATGGTTGAAAGGAAAAGTGAAGGTGGTTCCATCAGGAGATAGTTTGGTGATTATGGCTATGTCCAAAGCAGAAATACCACCTGAAAAAACAATCACTTTATCATCCCTTATCGCCCCTAGGTTGGAAATTAATAATATTCATAGAAAATGAATGTGTTTGTTATAAACTGCTCTCTAAAAGCTAGAACATTCACTTGGTTCTTTAATGGGATCATTTCTTTCTCTATTGTTTTTTAGTCTTTGCAATGTATAGTAGATGTTTACTTGTTATACTGTGAACTGATTTGTAATATCAATATAAGTTGTGTATGTATGCTACTCTATTTCTTTCTTTGATTTGTTTATTTGTATGCTACTGTATTTTTTCATGTTGAAGTTGTATTATCAATTGAAAGTCGTAAGTTTGTAATCAAGCACTTGTAGTTGTATTACGAACTGATGTCAACTATTATCCGTTTTATTTTTATGTTCTTTATTTTTCATTTAGCCACGGCTCTAAGTCGTGGCTAAATGAAAATTAGCCACGGCCTAGAGCCGTGGCTAAATGAAAATTTGCCATGGCCCAGAGCCGTGGCAAAATGTAAATTTGCCACGGCTCTGGGCTGTGGCAAACTTTTTGCCACTGCTTATTTTGCCACGGCCTTAAGACGTGGCAAAATCGTTTAGCCACGGCCCAAAGCCGTGGCGAAATGGCTTTTTTGGTGTAGTGGGATTATCCACTAAGGGGTAGTTTTGGTCTTGTGTTGCAGGGGATCAGGGTGGATCCTCGGTATGGTGATCTAGGCCACGTACTGCGACGGGCGGTACCCCAGTAGCCCTGCCATTGTATGGAATCCAATCTCCAATAAGTGATCTCGGACTTGATTGTATACCTATGTATGCTGGAATTTAATGAATGTAACAATTTCGGCTATGTGAATATTTATTTGAAAACCCTAGACACTATTATAATATAACCGGATTTCCTATCAATGTTTTGGTTATCGTAAGGGAAAAACTTGTCCGTGTTTATTTGCGAAGAGTCTTACGAGATACCTTTGTATTCAAATGATTTTCTAAGTTAAACAACCTTATCCCGTTTACTCACACCAGACCCATGTCTGACCCAGAGTTATTTTTTGTTTTCTTAACTCTTGGGTACTCAAATTTTTATGAGTAGTCAAGGGATTCAGGTTAGCTTTGACGAATTCTGGAGGAGAACTTGGAGCAGGAGGCTTCAGCGTATATAGATATTGTGTTCCGCTGTGTTAGTAGCTCTGCGTTGTATTTTGAGTTGTATGATAGTCTAATGTGATGTATAAGCTGTGTGACTCTGATAGATGTTGTCTATTATGTAATAACTTATGTGATGTAATATAATTTTTTCATTCCGCTGTGAGATTCTGATATTGTTTAGTTCTTTCTTTCCTATCTTTTCTCTTTTCTATCCTTTTCTTTCTTAATGATGATGCGTCTTTCTGTGGAATGAAAGGCGGGTCGTCATAGCAATAATGAATTATATTACGCTGCCAAATTTCATAGCGATCGGACGTATCATTTGATCGTGCGAGATCTAAACACGTTGAAATTAATATCAGAAATTTAATACAATAATTTGGTACAAAAAACTATCTTCTACGTACGATCAAATTAGGGCTCGAGACTAGTTCCATTGCGTTCGAAATAAGGGTAAACCATATAGAACGCCAAGCGGCACGCCTCGATTCGGATCCGAAATTTATAACTAGATATTTTAAATTTTAAATAATACATTTTCTTCCATCTAACCCTACACTGCTTGGCCATTCACATCAGCCATGCTCTCTGCTCATTCCCATACCCAAGCTCACACCTCCCCTTCGATACTTCGCATCCTTCCTTTCTTATTTAAACACTGCAGCAAAGAGAACAAAGTAAAAAAACAAAAGATAACATACTCCCTTCAAACTTCAAAAATCAATCCATTCCAAACCATTCACAATTAGCCGAAATGACCTGAGTAAATGTTGTTCGTATCAACATCTAGTGTTTTTAGAAATTGACGATCAAGAATTCGTTGAGAATCAAGTGAGTTATCACGATAAAACAGCAAAGAGGGAAAATGTATGCAAAACTTAAAAAATAAATTCTCCCGATCCAAGAAGAATTACTCGACGCCGTAAGCGTCGTTAAGCTCGCATCAGAGAGTAGTATTTTTGGCATAAGTTCGGTGCGATTCCGCGTCGAAGATGGTCGATCGTTTGAAACTGGGGTTAGTGATTTTGGTTGATTTAGTCATCGATTCGTGTTTTGGATATCATATTTGGGTTCGGCATGTCGAAGGGCTTCGGAGGCATGATTTTTGGAGCTTGCGGCTTTGAAATGGGGAGCGCGACAATTGCAGCAATAAGAGGGACCCATCAAGTCGCATCACAAGGGAGAGGCGCGAGTTGTAAATCATGGTATCGAGGTGGAAGAGCTTGTGAAGAGCGATGAGATGGCGCGAACGGTGGCGAATTTCATTGAGAAACGATGGAGGAATCACTGATTGAAATGTCTAGTTTTGGGTTCCATTGCGTGCATATCATTCACATGTGCACGTTCTTGCTGGAGGAAGAAGGGTTGAGGGTATTTGTGTAATTAATTGAAGTTGTTTTAATTTTTTTATATTTAAATTTATCGATTACTTATAAAATTGATAACTTCTTCATACGAGCTCTGATCGAGATGAAACTTTTTGTGTTGCACTCGTATCGACAAAAGCTTCGCAATGGAACTCGTTTGGTCGAATATGGAGACTATCGAAAATTGGGCTAAAATCGAACGTTCGATTTTAGTTCCAAACCGGAACGCCTCGGCGACAACAGAAAATTTCGGTGAGTTAAACTCACCTTTTTGGTTAACTATATGATATATACTTGATAAAAATTATTGTTTTTGGAGGAATTATTATATTTATTAGTTGGAATAGATATATTCCCACCTATTGGAGCGGATGAGACCCTATTACGTTACCGTGTAAGAACGGATGACCTTTTATATACGAATCATGTCTCGAAGAGGTAGATTTATATTTTATGATTATATAACATTTGTGATGTAGGGAAGCAGGTTGGAGGGATCCAACGGGATTCCTCGCTATTATTGAATTGTTCAATGATATTTCTTTTATATGGTTTATTGAATAATAAATATGATTATGGACACTGTGATTATAACGTCGATATATGTTTGAAAATAAAACCCAGTAGTGATAAGAGAAATCAATATCGATATTGGTTAAGTGTTGGGTGGCTATTGGCCTGAAATTAGTATTTTGAAAATACTATAAATTGCCGTTTAAGTCGGAATTGGGTTTTGAGACCAGAAACGATTTATAAATCCGAAATAGGGGTTTTGGAAACATGTTGTTTAAGGATTATTTAGGTTAATTAAATATATTAATATTGTTTTAAAGTTAATTAAATATATTAATACTATTTTAAGCTATTAAATTATAAATATTAATTTAAACTTATTTAATTATAATAATATTCTTTTAAAGTTATTTAATTATATTAAAATTATTTATTATTTTAATATTGTTTACAATTTATTTGTTTATAGTTAATATGGTTTAAGAATTAACAAAAGGGTTAATAAATTGAAAGATTAATTATTTAAGAATAATAATGGTTTTAAAATTAATAATAAGGATTATTAATAAAGTTTTAAAATAAATTATTATTATTTATAAAATGGTAAATATTAATTATTATTATTATTTCTTAAACAATATTTTGGAATGATTGATTATCCTTTTAAGATAATTAAAGTTAATGATTTCCATTTATTTATAATGTTCATTGTTAATAATTATTATTATATAATAATGTTTTGAAGTAAATGATTCTAACTATTTATAAATGTTTCCGAGACTATAAATAGAGTTGAAAGACTTGCATTTTATAAAGAAATTTATAAAATGGATTAAAGACTTAAGGGAAGGTTATTTGCACTCTTTATAAATAGTTAGATATTTATAAACGAATTTTAGAAACATGTTTATGGATTTATAAAAGAAGTTTTTATAAATGGTTTATGGATTCATAAAGGGTTTATAAGTGATTTTTGAAATGCATAAGAAGCTTGTAAGGGATTGAATTTTTATAAAAGGAATTATAAATGGATTTTGGAAGGTTTATAAAATGATTTATAAATGGTTTAGAGAATTATAAGGAAATTTCTAAATGATTTGGAGTAGAATGAAAAGAGAATCTTTCTTATTTTGTAAATATACCTATAATGTTGAGATAAGTATATAGATATATTCTAATTATTGAAAATATAGGAATCAGTGGATATATCTTGTAAAAGTATTCCTATACAAGAAATTTGCAAGTGGTTTTTATTCGTAAGAGGTTTATAAAATGAGGCTAGTGGTCGCTTATATGCATAACTAATGTTGGTTTTCCATATGAAGTATAATCTTTGTTTGAATGTTTGTTTATTTGATAGTTAAATAATCGACTATCAAATCTTGGCCTGAATATGTAATCCTTCTTAATTTTGGTGGTACGAAAATATTCCCTACTTAACACCGACGGATTTTAACTCTAGAATTATCTAGGAGAAACACGAGAATTATATGGTATAGTTACCATCGGTGGTGTTATACTGTACGTATAAACTAGTTTCGTTCTTCTAGGACAAATGATAAGGAGATCTGTCCACTTAAACGGTTAGGGGGTGATCCCCGCTCTTACGTATTGTCCGATTATTTCCAAAAGAACCGATATTGAGCATTCCAAAGATCAGCGTTTGGTTTTGTGGAGCACCCGGGAAGCGAAGGGGTGTACTTGTAAGAAATGACTCGAACCTGTAACCACTGCGAAAACCATATACGATTCTAAGGAGGAGATTTGTGATATATTGGAATGTTGGGATCCATGTGTGATTCCGATACTCGTTGGGGTATGGGAATCCAGGTGTGATTCCAAGATCTAATTGAGATGTGGGAATCTATGTATGATTCCAAGACCCGTTGGGGTATTGGAATCCATGTGGGATTCCATGATCTATTTGGTGGCAGTGTGTAAGCTGAAATGCCGGACATAGCCTCATAAGCGGAATGACTAAAACCAAAGATAAGAGGCATGGCCAGTAGGGTTGGCAAAACCATAGGGTGTAGTCAGCTCCTCCTAGATGTCACTTATAGTTGTTATGCATGCATGGGGCGATGCACTCGGTCTTGGCGAGACCAGGTATATTTTTCCTATGGTACATCACTAGGGATGTATGCTGCTTCGGAAGGATATCTCTGATCCTTGTGCAGGAGGACCATTCCTCGAAGTACTGAAGGCACCTCCATGGAAATCCTACATAATTAGCGAACGCGCCTTATCAATTTTCGATTATATACCTAGTATTCTTGTGATGTACACTCACGAGCATCACAACTACTTGATTATTATTATTTTTGCCTTTAGACATTATTATAATATAAATGGATTTTCTATAGAAACGGTTTTGGTTATCGCAAGGAAAAACCCGTCCGTGTTTATGTGCGGCGTGGTCTTACGAGATACTCTTGATTTTTAAAGGATTTTTTTATAACTTTAAATCCAGTTGGATGTGTATTCTCACGTTGGTTTTCCAGACTAACTCGGGTGTTATTTTATTATAATGCTCGGATCAGACCGAGTATATTACAGATTAGTTTGAATGCTTGGAACTAAAACCCAGTAGTGATAAGAGAAATCAATGTCGATATTGGTTAAGTGTTGGGCGGCTATTGGCCTCAAATTAGTATTTTGAAAATACTATAAATTGCTGTTTAAGTCTGAATTGGGTTTTGAGACAAGAAACGATTTGTAAATCCAAAATCGGGGTTTCGAAAACATGTTGTTTAAGGATTATTTAAGTTAATTAAATACATTAATATTGTTTTTAAGTTAATTAAATATATTAATATTGTTTTAAGTTATTAAATTATAAATATTAATTTAAGGTTATTTAATTATAATAAAAAATCTTTTAAAGTTATTTAATTATACTAAAATTATTTTAAAGTTATTTAATTATTTTAATATTGTTTAAAAGTTATTTGTTTATAGTTAATATGTTTTAAGAATTTATAAAAGGGTTAATAAATTGAAAGTTTAATTATTTAAGAATAATTATAGTTTTAAAATTAATAATAAGGATTAATAATAAGGTTTTAAAATAAATTATTATTATTTATAAAATGGTAAAGTTTGGTTATTATTATTATTTCTTAAACAATATTTTGGAATGATTGATTATTATTTTAAGATAATTAAAGTTAATGATTTCCATTTATTTATAATGTTCACTATTATTAATTATTATTATATAATAATTTTTTGAAGTAAATGATTTTAACTATTTATAAATGTTTCCGAGACTATAAATAGAGTTGAAAGACTTGCATTTTATAAAGAAATTTATAAAATGGATTAAAGACTTAAGGGAAGGTTATTTGTAAGGGGAAAGAATTTATAAATAGTTAGATATTTATAAACGAATTTTAGAAACAGGTTTATAGATTTATAAAAGAAGTTTTTATAAATGGTTTATGGATTCTGTTAGCACCAAAATTGGTCACTAACCTCGTAGAGAAAGATTGTGTAGAGATATAAGTGATGAAATCAAATTAAACAGAGAAGACAATGCTAATTTAAATGCTGAAAGTAAGAACACCAAATTTATAGTGGTTCAGCGTAATTGCCTACGTCCACTTTAACTTTTATTGATCCTCTTAGTTGATGATTACAAATACAATTCGTGAATCAAATGCTTGAATGAAGTTGTTAAGTAGAGGAGATGAGTCTCAAAAATGGCAGAGTTTCCCCGGTGTTCTCTCCTCAAAAAAGGATCCTCTTCACTGTGACCCTGCCCCTCTATTTATAGACAAAGATGGGCTGGACTTCCCAAGTGGGCTTGGTAGCCGAACGCTCTAGCCCAGGTGTAGTGTTCACTGCATGCCGAACGCTTTGACGCCGAACAGTCCTTTCCATGCCAAACGGTCCCTTCCATGCCGAACAGTCCTTTCTTGTGTGGGAAATGCAGGATGGTTGCAGTTGAAGTCGATCGTAACTCTATCTGAAGCTCTTGATCGAATGATGCCTGCTGGCCGAACGATAGTGTCATGTTGAGTAGTTATGTCCACCGAACGTCTTCTGGATGCCGAGCACTCCTGTTGCCGAGTTCTATCGATGCCGAGCGCTAGCTGATGCCGAGCATTGGTTGACGCCGAGTGCTAGTTGACGCCGAGTAGCCTGGTATGCCGAGTACTTCGCTGAGTACTATCTGATGCCAAGTGTCATGGATGCCGGGTACGCTGGATGCCGAGTACTTCGCCGAGTACTCCTAGATACCGAACACTCTCTGACACCGAGTCCCTCTGGATGCTGAGTACTTCGTCGATCACTCCTAGATGCCGAACACTCTTTGACGCCGAGTCCCTCTAGATGCCGAGTACTTCGCCGATCACTCCTAGATGCCGAACATTCTCTGACGCCGAGTGCTACCTGATGCCAAGCACTAGTTGCCTGGTCATATCTCCAGGAAACACTTGCCCCCCAAAGTGTATTATGCGACCGAACGTGATGCGCTTTGAATCTAGTTCAGCTTACCTCGGAGGTGCCTTCTCGAGAATGTTAGTGAAGGAGGTGTGAGACGAGCATGGTTTGGACGCCGAACGATGCGTTCGAAGCCGAACAATCCTCATGTGCCGAGCGACACTTCGCTTTGAAGCCGAACGCTACGACTTTGACCGGTTCTACCGGATACAGGCCCTTTCAACTTCCATCTTCTCCCTATAAAACCAGGCGTCCTTCCACTATTTTCCTTTTACACCTTCATATCTGTCACTCCCAAGAGACTTGCAATTCTCGCCAGCCAATCAGATATAAAGCCTAATTGATCTTTCCTCAAGTTCGATCTTCGAACTAGGTATCGTTCCTTCCACGATTAAATTACTTCAACACGAGGTTTAGGTTCATCACGTGGAAAACGGGACATTTCTACGGTTGCATAATGTGTGGCGAGTAGAAATGGCTCGCACGTTTGGAGTCGTCGAATGGTGCATGGTAGTTGGGCCTAGCTCCTTCGCGCCGAACAAGACTGGGAGAAAAAGAAAGATGGGGTGTCGAACGGCGTAATCTTCGCCGGGCGATCTGTTCCTGTTGTTCGACGCAGATGGAGAGGGAGTAGGGTGGAATTGTAATCGAGGGTGGAGCGCTACTTTAGCCGAACAAACTAAGGCTGAACACTACCCAAATGCCGAACAGTATATGCGCCGAACAGTTGACATGCCGAACAGACACACACGCCGAATAGAATTTAGACCGAACAACATAATTGCCGAACAACTGACATGCCGAACAGTATATGTTTTGAACAACTGACCTGCCGAACAAACATACATGCCGAATACTATATTTAGGCCGAACAGTCCAAATGCCGAACAAAACTTAACCAAACCATATCAAGGTCGAGCAATGCAAATGCCAGACAATTATAAATGCCGACCAATGATAAATGTTGAACCATACTTAGGCCGAACACCGTAAATGCCGAACGAACAATTGCCTTGCCTAATCTACACAAGGTCAAAAGATCTAAGCACACCATCATATGACACTGACCCGGATCATTAACTCCCTAGCTTTAGTAGACTTAAATCTGGGTTTGATTAACACTCGTTTTCTGAATTTGAAACTGTAATCACCTCAAGGCGGGCTTTTTGAGACGGTCAGCGATGACGGTCTTCGAAGGCGACGATTCGAAGCTCATTTTTATATCTTTGAAATCTTTAGATTCTTATTGCTTGTACACAATTGCTTGCACTAGTTCACACACCACGTGGGGGGAAAACTCGTGTTGCTAACTCTAACGTTCAACGTTTTTTGAGTATAGCTTTCTCAAGCACTTTGCCAGGTTCGTTATTTATGGAGGATGTCAAGAAAGTCTAGCTCCGCCACTATATCCGACAGGCCTGGGCCGTCATCAAGGCCAGAAGCTGCTGATACTTCTAATCCGTCGACTTCTCCTGCTCACAACTTAGCACCTGATGCCCTGGAGGCAGCAATTCTTCTAGACAATCCGATCGATTCACAAGCTTCGAAGATCAACGAAGCCGCTCTCCGACGGATATGCTCCATTCATGGGATCCCTTTCGCCGACGTGTTGGTCCCTTCGCGACACGATCGTCCTCATCTGCCCCCAGTCGGGTATACCGCCTGTAACAAGTTCATGTGTTGGATGGGCAGCGTGCCTCCGTTCAATTTATTTCTCCGGGATGTATTGCAGTATATTGACATAGCTCCGTCGCAACTGCACCCGAACGGCCATGCGTTTCTATACGGGAACTACTTACTTTTCATGGCCGTCTTCTCTAGACCTCCAACCGCTGGCGATATCAGATACATTTATATGATCAAGAGACGAAAAGACAGTCCTTCCTTTATGTTCCTCGAGCCGTACCACAAATGCTAAATCTTGTCAGGGGCATGTAGTAAATTCGCCCTGTACAAACAGGAATGGTTTTATGTGTGCTGCCCTCTTGGTTTTGCTAGGAGATGGGTTGAAGGCAGTAAGTCTCTCTGCCGAGTCACTATTCGCATTTAACCGGAGTCATGCTTTTCCTAACTCTTTGTTTCATCTTTTCAGGTATCAACCCGCGTCCGGAAGGCCGAGGATATTCTGAGGCTGTTGAAGCCATTAGAGCTCTTCCTGCCGAGGAACGAGACATCCGGACTATCATTTCAAATGAATCACTGTCGGGGTTTGGCTTGCTAGCCCCTGGTCGTCGGATCAGCCTTCCAGAAGGTGTCATCATTCCCAAACCTTCGTCCGGTAAAGGGAAAAAACAGGCCGGATCGTCGTCGCGCCGCACTCCCGATACGCACGAAGAAGGTGAGCGCAAAGAAGACGAAGCTCTTGAGACTCAAGGCGAGAATGTGGGTCCCGCTTGGAATCCGACAGTCGAAGTTCAAGATATTGAGACGTCATCCTCCCCTTCGAAGGGAAAGAGGAAGTTAAAGTATAAAGTTCAGAAAAAGAAAGTTGGTGGCACTTCAAAAGTCATGCCTATCCCGCCTGAGAAAGAGGCTTCCTCGCAGCACCTGGAAAGTTCCCTGAGGGGCCTGTCGAACCTGTCTATTCCCGATGATATTCTCAATTACGGGTTTGACGATCCTGAAGCCCTCAAGTTTTCTTCGCCCGTTAAAGGCAATGCGTGAGTTCAACTCCCGGTCCAAGGAGACAACACTCCGATTAGTAAAGATAAACGAACGGGTCCGTCGGGGGGAACACTAGGACACGCACGCACATACGCATTCCATCATACACTTCATCATTTTCTTTATTTCTCGGATTTTTCCTAACTCGTTGTTATCTCCATTCTTTGCAGGTGACATGGGACGCTCTCACGGACTCGATCGCCTTCATGGATCTTCCATATTTCATCATTCCGGACGGGACTCAGGCTCAAGCAGATGTAGGGACAAGGATGATTACGAAGATAGAGACAATCGTCCCCGCGATTCGTCTCACCGTAAGAAGGCATATTCTCAATCTTCACAGTCCCGTGATCCTCTTCCTCCCACTGAGCCAGATAAAGAGAAGTCTTCACAGAAGGGTTACCAATCTGATGCTCCTCGAGAACAACACTCCAGTTCATCGAGTACAAGGCAAGTTCGGGAGGAACGAAAAAGTGCGGAACTTCCAAAGCCTCCTCCTCCTACTCCTGCGATGGACCCAACTGTTGCGGAAAAGATGGTCGATCTTAAGGCCAAGTTTCCGAAAATTTGCTTTGACGGTTTGAAGTTCCTCCCGGCTATTCACCATATTCTTGGGCACGTGAAGCAGAGTGCCATTGCCTGCAATAACGACGTCTATGTTCAACATGACGCGTTTGTGCACTTGGTGGAGAAGATCTCGGAGGTGTCCGTTGAGCGTCAACATGAGATTGATCGCCTGAAACTGGAGGCTGGCTGCGACAAAAACATCATCAAGCACCAAGACGTAGAGCTCGCTTCGTATAAGTCGAAGCTGGAAGCCGCTGAACAAAGTGCAAAAGATACTGCTGAGGCAGTTACTCGCTTAGAGATGGCTCACAAGAAGGAGCTTGATGAAGCAGTCCAGCGCAGCGGTGCCCTCGCCCTAGAAAAAGACTCTGTCCAAAAAGAGAGGGACGCGCTCGTCGTGCAAGTCAGAGAGCTGAAAGAATTACTCTCCAAGGAGAAGGAGGACAAGGTAGCTGCTCAAGAAGAATCACAATGATACTGTGATGAAATCGTTGCTACTCGTCTCCTGAAAACGAAGCTCGATGACGAACTTGCTGGGGTTGAGAAAATGAAGGATGAGGCCCGTGAGGAGGGCAAAAGAAAGGCTGCGGAGGAGATTGACTCTCGTCTCGAGGCGGCCGCAGAAGCCGGCAGGGAAGAAGTCAAATGCATGTTTGACCCGTTGATCGCTGAATATGGAGCCCGCGTCCTTATGCATCGCGACTTAACATTCTTGGGCGACGGCTACCTCGAATCCCTAGCTGAGGCCTGGGAAACTTTGATAAAGATCAGGAAAATCGAGTCGGGCTCTGAAGAGGTCGATGAGGATGCTTTGGTGAAGGAGTTCCTTAGGGGGAATGAGCCAGCGGATTTATCCACAACATTGACGCTTTATAGCAAAGGCTCTCCCCTTCCAAAAGAGAAAAATGATGAAGCTGGACCGTCTGGGGCTGAGACTATGGCTCCTCACACTACTGCTCCTCCCGCTGCTCAACCGGCCGGTCGGCCGACACTTGACCCGTTCGAGCAGCACGCCGGCTACGACCCTGAAGATCCCGGGCTTGGTGTTCATGTGCTATCTCCTATTCTGGAGGGTGAAACCCCACGCGCAACCGATAGCCAACCAGAACCCGGTAGAAAACTCTTCTTTTCTAGAAGTTGAAAGATCCCGTCACTTTTCAGCAGTGGTTATTCGTTCTAACGCTCATTCTTTATGTTTTCATGTAGGCTGTTCTGACGCCGAGCCGACTCCAAGGAGCGATGATGCCAAGGAGGAGGCAGAGAAAACTAGCGACGCTGTCCATGCGGGAGTAATTCCTGGTCCCGATGCTCAAGTGATTGGGGCGCTAGATGATGATAAGCTTGACACTTCATCTCTTGCCGAAGGTAGTGATGAAATTGAAATCACTGGCGCCTCTGAGCATACTTCACAGATGAGCATGAAGGACCGCCTCGCCGCAGAGGAGAAGAAAAAGGCCGAGGTCAAAGTTGAACCTGGAATCCTGGAACTTACCGACCCGCGGAACAGACCTTTGAAAATCATTCTCCCGGGCAGGTCCAAACCACTAGATGTTCCGTCTCCTACTCCTGACTCCGCTTCTTTAGCAAGCAAGAAATCCAAGAAAAAGCGTGAAGGAGAGGAGTCATCGGAAAAAACAAAGGAAGACAAGAAGAAGAAACCGAAGCAATAATTAATACACTCGTTCAACGAGCTTCTTGCTTAAGTCCTGTAGCTTGTATAGATAAGTTCTCAACTCTGAGTTTTGTAGGAGTAACTGTGTAACCCCATTTTGAACTATTTGAATGAAGTTTAGTTTCTTTTTTGTTTGAATGATTCTCTGTAGTCGCATTATCTCCCAGTCCATTTTCGTGTTGTTCAAACATCTCCGGACGTGGCATATTTCTTGTTCTACATCTCTCGAGTACTTGGACTTTTTTCTAAATCTGCGCTACGGGGATTTAGAGTAAGTTGATCCGCGTTCAGGGGATTCGGAGGTTCGCATCGTTTATACTCTAGTCCGCATTCTAGGGACTTAGGGTACTGTGATCCGTGCTCTGGGGACTCGAAGATTCGAGATTGTTTATACTCTAGTCCGCGCTCCGGGGACTTAGAGTACTCTGATCCGCGCTCTGGGGATTCGGAGATTCGATATCATTTATACTCTAGTCCGCGCTCCGGGGACTTCGAGTACTCCGATCCGTGCTCTGGGGATTCGGAGATTCGAAATCGTTTATACTCTAGTCCGCGCTTCGGGGACTTGGAGTACTCCGATCCGCGCTCTGGGGATTCGGAGATTCGAAATCGTTTATACTCTAGTCCGCGCTCCAGGGACTTAGAGTACTCCGATCCGCGCTCTGGGGATTCGGAGATTTGAAATCGTTTATACTCTAGTCCGCGCTCCGAGGACTTGGAGTACTCCGATCCGCGCTTTGGGGATTCGAAGATTTGAAATCGTTTATACTCTAGTCCGCGCTCTGGGGACTTAGAGTACTCCGATCCACCCTCTGGGGATTCGAAGATTCGAAATCGTTTATACTCTAGTCCGCGCTCCGGGGACTTAGAGTACTCCGATCCGCGCTCTGGGGATTCGGAGATTCGATATCGTTTATACTCTAGTCCGCGCTCCGAGGACTTGGAGTACTCCGATCCGCGCTCTGGGGATTCGGAGATTCGAAATCGTTTATACTCTAGTCCGCGCTCTGGGGACTTAGAGTACTCCGATCCGCGCTCTGGGGATTCGGAGATTTGAAATCGTTTATACTCTAGTCCGCGCTCCGGGGACTTGGAGTACTCCGATCTGCGCTCTGGGGATTCAGAGATTTGAAATCGTTTATACTCTAGTCCGTGCTCCGGGGACTTAGAGTACTGCGATCCGCGCTCCGGGGACTCGAAGATTTGCTATTGTTTATACTCTAGTCCACGCTCCGGGGACTTAGAGTACTCCGATCCGCGCTCTGGGGATTCAGAGATTTGAGATTGTTTATACTCTAGTCCGCGCTACGGGGACTTAGAGTACTCCGATCTGCGCTCTGGGGATTCGGAGATTCGATATCGTTTATACTCTAGTCTGCGCTCCGGGGACTTGGAGTACTCCGATCCGCGCTCTGGGGATTCGGAGATTCGAAATCATTTATACTCTAGTCCGCGCTCCGGGGACTTAGAGTACTCCGATCCGCGCTCTGGGGATTCGGAGATTTGAAATCGTTTATACTCTAGTCCGCGCTCCGGGGACTTGGAGTACTTCGATCCGCGCTCTGGGGATTCGGAGATTTGAAATCGTTTATACTCTAGTCCATGCTCCGGGGACTTAGAGTACTCCGATCCGCGCTCTGGGGATTCGGAGATTTGAAATCGTTTATACTCTAGTTCGTGCTCCGGGGACTTAGAGTACTCCGATCCGCGCTCTGGGGATTCGGAGATTTGAAATCGTTTACACGAATCCGTACTCCGCATAGGATAATGTAATTCGTCATCTGGTCATGGGGTATAGAAACATTAGCGATCTGTGGAAAATACGGCTTCAAGCCTTTATTAATGAAAATCAACTAAACTGCTCGATTACAACTTTAAAAAGAAACTAAGTTATGACTGAACGGAAACATGTAGGAAATAAAAGTGCCTAAAACAAGAAAGAAAACATGTTAAATGTAATAGTGCCGCAGATGTTCACTGTTCCATGCTCGGGGGAGTGTCGTGCCATCAACGGTCGCTAGCTTGAATGTTCCCTCTCCAAGCTTCCGTTCAATGGCGTACGGACCTTCCCAGCTGGGATTCATACGTGATGGTATCGGGAAAACTCGTTTCAGAATGAGATCACCCACATCAAAGATCCTTGGGCGGACTCTGCCGTCGTAGTAGCACTTGACTCGGTGCCTATGCACTGCCGCCCTTAATTCGGCTTCTTCATGCTTTTCATCGATGCAGTCCAGTGATTCCAACAAGATATTTTGGTTCGTCTTGGGATCATAGTATGTCACTCGGTGTGATGGAACTTCAAGTTCCACGGGTATAACGGCTTCGGAGCCGTATGCCAAGGCGAATGGAGTGTGGCCGGTCGCGGACTTGTGGGTAGTTCTATATGCCCATAATGCTGTCGGGAGTTCATCTACCCACTTGCCTCCAACCTTCTCCAGACGCTTCTTCAGTATGGACTTGATTATTTTGTTAACGGCCTCGACTTGTCCGTTAGCTTTCGGGTGTGCAACGGCGGCAAACTTTTTCTCGATGCCGTACTTTAAACAGAACTCTTTGAACTCTTTACTTTCAAATTGCGTCCCGTTGTCCATAATGATGGTGCGAGGAAGGCCAAAGCGGCATATAATGTTTCGTACAACGAAGTTAATGACCTTCTTAGAGGTGATTGTGGCCAAAGGTTCTGCCTCCGCCCATTTTGTGAAATAGTCGACTGCAACTATCGCGTATCTTGCGCCACCTCTGGATATAGGCAAAGAGCCGATTATGTCGATTCCCCAGATTGCAAATGGCCAGGGACTAACCATTTGCGTGAGATCCGTTGCTGGAGTCCTCGGTATTTTCGCATATCTTTGACACTTGTCACACTTTCTTGCATAGTCTGCGGCGTCCCGGTTTACGGTTGGCCAGTAATATCCATAGCGGAGGATCTTTTTTGCTAGCGTTTGCCCTCCAGTATGGTCGCCACATTCCCCTTCGTGAACCTCTCTTAAGACCCGCTTTGTCTCATCATGAGCGATGCATCGTAATAATGGGACTGAGAATCCTTTTCGATACATTGATCCATCCTGCATTATGTATCGCGCGGCCTTTCGAAGGACCTGCCGTCTTTCGCTTCTTTTTTCTGGTAAAGCCCCGGTCGTCAGGTACAATTTGAATGGGGTTATCCACGATTCCTTCTCGATCTTTGTTTCCAACACGCAATCGACTTTCATCTCGTCTATGCTCGGGGCATGCAAGACTTCAACGGGATACAATCCCATTTGCTGTGCATCGCCGGTACTCGCAAACTTAGCCAATAAGTCGGCTTCTTTGTTCAGTTCGCGCGGGACATGCGAAATGTCATAACGCTCAAGATTTGATAGTAGTTCTTGGACCCGAACAAGGTACGGAGCAAGCTTTCGTCCCTTTGCTTGGTAGTCTCCCCGCACTTGATAAACCACCAACTGTGAGTCACAAAAGATTTCAACTGATTTAATCCCGAGTTCTCTGATGAGCTTCAAGCCTGCAATCAGTGCTTCATATTCTGCTTCATTATTTTTAGCTGGGAAATCGAGCTTCAAAGCATAACAGATTGATCAGTTTTCCGGAGTTATAAGGACTACGCCTGCGCCGGAGCAACGGTCGTTTGATGCCCAATCAGTGTATAATTCCATCGGACGGGGGGAATGACGTCGTGATTATCCGGTTCGACGGGAATGGTAAACTCAGCGATGAAATCTGCTAATGCTTGCCCTTGGATGGCTCTTCATGGTAAGTAGGCAATATCGAATAGGCTCAATTCGATGTTCCATTTCAGCAATCTTCCAGAAGTTTCCGGCCGTTGGAATACCTGCCTCAGGGGTTGATCGGTATAAACACTGATTGAGTGTGCTTGAAAGTTTGGGCGTAGCTTACGTGATGCAATCACCAAGCAATAAGCCAATTTCTCGATTTTAGGGTAATTCCTCTCCGCCCCCGTTAAATGCTTGCTAACATAATACACCGGCATCTGGACTCGATCCTCCTCACGGACTAAAGCCGCACTTATCGCATGCGGGGATACAGCCAAGTATATGTATAGCATCTCGTGGTTTACTAGTTTTGACAGCATTGGTGGACTCTCCAGATGCCTCACCAGATCCCGGAAGGCTTCCTCACAACTGGGCGTCCACTCAAAATTCCTCTTTCCTTTCTTTATTATGTCAAAGAATGGGATGCACTTGTCAGTTGCCCTGGATATGAATCGACTTAAGGCAGCTACTTGTCCATTCAAGCTCTGCACCTGCTGTATAGTCCTGGGCACTTGCACATCTCGGATAGCTTGGATCTTTTCCGGGTTAGCTTCGATTCCTCTAGCATTGACGATGAATCCCAAAAACTTCCCCGATGCAACGCCGAAGGAACACTTCAGAGGGTTGATCTTCATCCCATAAAACCTGAGTATGTCGAACATTTCAGCCAAGTCTCGAATGTGGTCGTTTGACCGTAGTGACTTCACGAGCATGTCATCCACATAGACTTCCATCGTTCTACCCAGTTGGTCCTTGAACATTCGATTCACTAAACGCTGGTAAGTCGCTCCTGCGTTCTTCAATCCAAAGGGCATCACTACATAGCAATAAAGCCCGACATTCATAACGAAGCTGGTGTGTTCTTGGTCTGGAATATGCATCGGGATTTGGTTGTACCAGGAGTATGCATCCATGAATGATAACAGCTCGTGTCCTGCGGTGGAGTCGACCAACTGATCGATCCTAGGCAACGGGAAACTGTCCTTTGGACATGCTTTGTTCAAGTCGGAATAATCTACGCAAGTCCTCCATTTCCCATTCGCCTTTTTTACCAGCACGGGGTTGGATACCCATTCAGGGTAGAGGGCGTCGCGGACGAACCCATTTGCTTTGAGTTTTTCCACCTCCTCTCCGAGAGCAGCGGACCTTTCCGGGTCCATTCCTCTCCTTTTTTGTTTAACCGGGACGTATTTTGGGTCTATGTTCAACATATGACTCGTGATGGCGGGGGAGATCCCACACATATCAGAATGCGTCCAGGCAAAAACATCAAGATTCGCCCGGAGGAAGTCGCTAAGGTCTTCAGTTATCGCGGGGCTAAGCTGTGATTCGATCTTTAGTATTCGCGAAGGGTCGTCATGGCTAACTGAAATGTCAATTGTTAATTCAGCCGGCGCTGCCTTCTCTTCCCTGGGTTTCTCATCGTCGTCTCTCGGATCTATATCTCTGAAGATCCGAGAACTATGCCCGAGCCAGGGCTCGGGCACTACTTGTCAATCATCCGTATTAAGGATGCGGACGGGATTGTCCGCAACCTTTCCCTTCTCCCTCCGATGGGCCTCTCGGAGCTCAGCCACATAACAGGAACGACCAGCTGCTTGGTCGCCATGAACAATACCTACTCCTTTGTCATTTGGGAACTTCAAAGTTAAACACCACGGGGCTAACGCTGCCCTAAACTCAGCCAGAGCCGGCCGGCCCAAGAAAACATTGTATGGAGAATCCACATCCAAAACTACGAAGGGTAGAATTCGCACCCTCCCACGCTCGCCTTGTCCCAGTTCAACTGGTAACTCAACGTACCCCATGGCGTTGGTCCCTGCGCCGTTAAAGCCGTGTATACGAGCCTTGGACGGTTTCAGGTCTTTTGTTTCCAGTTTCATTTGGTCATAAGCCTTCTTGAAGATGATGTTGACTGAACTTCTACAATCAATCAGAATTCTTTTCACATATGCTGGTCCGATCGTCGCAGATATGACCATCGGGTCGATGGTTGGGGCCTCTACTTGATCAGCATCTCTGTTTCTGAACACTATATCGTCCGTCATTACGCGCTGCTGCTTAGCAAGGGTCCCATCATCCACTTTCGAACAGCACTCAAAATCTGCATGCTTCAGGGAGCTTGCATACCGCTCCATCTCTTGCCAATTCTTATCTACGGGGTGAGGTCCGCCGATAATTGTATTTATGACCAGTATGCCTACGGTTCGGGCAGGCTCCTCAGGATGACGCGGAGCTGGTGCACGACCTGGGTTGGACGTTCCCTGTCCTCCTTCCTGTGGATCCTTCACAAATTCTTGCAACTTCTTTTGCCTGATCAACTTCTCGATAGCATCGTGCAGGTGTCTGCATTCTTCCGTATTGTGCCCATAAGTCTCATGGAAGCGACAATATTTCCCGGTCCGCTTCTGTTCCTCGGTTAATTCTTTTGGACGTGGCTTTCTGTACTGAAAGGTATTGCAGGTGGATAGGTAGATGTTCTCAAGCGGCGCGTTCAGCGGAGTATATTCGCTGTAGCTTGGAATTCTCGACTTCCACTTCCTCGCTTCTCTCTTCTTCCCTTGATTTCTTCCTCCAGACTCCTTAGGCTGTCCAGGCTTGTTCTGGACATTGACTTGGACCTTTCCCGAGCTGTCTCCGGACTGCTTCACAGCAATGTTGTTCTTCATAGACTCTTGGACATGTCCTGGTGCCTTATCTCGTCGTACCCACCTAGCTTCCTCTCTTCTTATGAACTGGTGTGCCTTTGAGTAGAAACGCTCTAGCGTGGTCGGAGGCTTTCCTGCCAACTAGTCTCCAAATTCAGACTCCGGATCCACACCTCTCATCATAGCCATTAGAATTGCATGATCATTGGGATTACTGACTTCAGTTGCCGCGACATGGAACCTTTGTAAATATTCCTTCAATGACTCCCCGAGACTTTGGATTACACTTGACAGAGACATTACGTCCTTTGGACGAGTAGTGTGTATCCTGAACTGCTCAATAAACTTCTTTGCCAACTCCTCGAAATTGGATACAGACCGCGGAGGAAGTCGGGTAAACCACATAGTAGCGATCCCAGATAGAGTAATTGGAAAGCATCTACACTTGGTGGCATCATTTGCTCTAGCTGAATCCATCATCCATTCGTACCTCATGAAATGCTGTCTGGGGTCAGTCTTTCCCTCGTACGCAGGGATAGTTGGCATACTAAACTTTCTTGGGTACGCCGCCTGTAACACAACATCCGTGAACGGAGTGTGACTTCTTGACACTCCCCAATCATCGTTCGATAAGCCCTGATTTTCTTTCATCAATTGCCTGATCATGGCTGTCAGATCTGGTGTCTGTATGGAAGGCGGAAGGTTAGAGTCTGTTCTACGCGCCTGTCCATGCTGATGCCTCCTCTCCTGGCGATCTACCAATCGTGCGTCTTGAGGTTCGACATCGTTAGCGTTTTGATGATCTGGGCCTCCATCCTCCATTTGTACTCCGGTCCTGAAGTTTCCAGCTCTTGCTTGGTCACGGTCTCCAGCTGTTTGAACAGCAGCTTCTGCTCGTGCAGCTTCAGTCTTGCGGCGTCTGCACCTGGGAGGTTCATCAGAGGAAGTAGAGCTGTCAGATGAGGAATAAGGAGCGGGATTGCCCCCAGCATTCTGTTGCTGCTGTTGAGTGAGCTGTGCCATCAGGTTGGCGTTAGCTTGCATTTGCTCTCTTAGTTCCCTCCTGCTTTCCCTGAGCTCTCTCATCAAGTCGTTGAACTCTATTCTGGTGACAACTGGAGTTTAGTCCTGGGCGGCAATCCCTTTACCCGGAATTGCTGGTTGGTTGCTAGGTCCTGCTTGTTGCACGCTAGCAGTCTCGTGGGCATCCGCATTATGAGAAGCTGATCTGGTACGTGGTCCTGCCATTGTAGAGTTATTGGTATGAACTCTGAGTAGAATCAACGGATGTCCTATCAGTGAGTCGGATCTTCTTTGGGGGATTTGTTCAATCCAGTAGCTTCAAAGCAGATCCTTGAGGTCTGAGAATTCAATTCTCAGTGAAAGCACCAAAGTGTTAGCACCAAAATTGGTCACTAACCTCGTAGAGAAAGATTGTGTAGAGATATAAGTGATGAAATCAAATTAAACAGAGAAGACAATGCTAATTTAAATGCTGAAAGTAAGAACACCAAATTTATAGTGGTTCAGCGTAATTGCCTACGTCCACTTTAACTTTTATTGATCCTCTTAGTTGATGATTACAAATACAATTCGTGAATCAAACGCTTGAATGAAGTTGTTAAGTAGAGGAGATGAGTCTCAAAAATGGCAGAGTTTCCTCGGTGTTCTCTCCTCAAGAAAGGATCCACTACACCATAATCCCGATTTCGCAACGGTTTTAAGCCGTTGCATATTAATTTAGCAACGGCTTTGGAGCGTTGCAAAAAGACCCGTTGCTAAATTTCGCAACGGTTCAAAGCCGTTGCTAAATAATATTTCGCAACGGCTCTAAGCCGTTGCAGTTTATTGTAAAAGCAACGGTTATGAGCCGTTGCGGAATATTATTTAGCAACGGCTTAGAACCGTTGCTACATGTTAAGATACAATAGAATAGTTGCCTTGGAGCAACGGGTAAAGGCCGTTGCAAATTTATTTTCGCAACGGTTTTTGGCCGTTGCTATATTAAAATTTTTCTAAAAAAATGTTTTTTTATTGCTTTCACTGCATTTCATATTCAGCAGAAATCTATGAATATTTGATATACAAGCATACCACAATACAATCATAAAACACATAAGTTACGATAATTTCAATACAAGCATATATACCACAATACCATCATAAAACACATAAGTTACGATAATTTCAACACAAGCGTACTATAATACCATCATAAAGTTTAGTTCACCAAAACAATACGAACACAATAAAGTACTACAAGCATACTACAAGCGTACTACAAGAGATATAATACACTATTTGAGAGGAACGCCAAGAGCGGAAGCTTTTATCTTCAGTCAAAGGTTCACAGAGCAAAGGAAGCCTCCTTATATCATCACAGAGCAAAGAATCTGTATATTGCAAAGAAGAACCCAGTTCAGAATATGTATATGGCAAACTGTATATGACATATATTTTGAACAGGCAAAATGTTCAAAAAAATAAATATCTTGTATCAAACTGGCTAAATAATATGTTTATGAGAAACGAATGATCCTTCCAAGGGGAAGAGCACTAATATAATTCTATATTTAAGAAGGAGGTGCTAATAAATCTGGCAGGTGCCAACACTCTACGTACATAGTCAAAAAAGTCCTAACACTGGACACTATAGTATAAAGAAAAGGTATAGTAATAGGGCTAAAGAAAAGCTGATAGCAAGCCTAACAAACAAAGACCATGGAGAGCAAACACAATTATTTAATAGCCATGAAGCATCATCGACAATCCATCTGTTTTAAGTAAAGCATAAATTTGCAAGTAACTACCTGATGTGCTACAGCGTCTACAGGTATCGAAGAAGATTCTTTGGATGGCACACAAAACCGCCGACTCCAACTTCTCCGAAGGTCGTAGCAAGAGCATGGTTTTGCTTGGTTGTGCTTTCATCTGGCAGCAGTATGCTATCCACAACCAACTTCTCAAATGATGGCGGTACAGCTTTTCCATCAATAATTGAACCCAACGAACCTCTGCATACTGTACCTGCCGCAATGACCTCCAAATTAAAGTTTAAGATTTCACACTTCAAACTTACCGACTCGGAAGAATTCTGTCGATTGCTAATGTCAATTTCCGGCTGTGTTTCAGTAGCATCGTGACATGCATTACTTCCTCCTTCATTCGAAGCATTGTCCAGTATTTGCTTCTCATAATTTCCTTTAATCAATTCCACTAAAGACTTCAATGCACCCTCTACATTGGTCATCCGATCTTCCATGTTTAGAGCAGTTTTTATTTGCTTGCGTGCAATTTTAGAGGCCTTAACTTGGGTCCTTGATATCTTGGTTCCAATACTACGAGTCCGGCCTCTTGTATCCTTCCCAAAAACTTGTGAAAGTATGTCTTCATCCAACGACAACTCCTCTTCCACACCGTCCTTCATTGCTTCCTTTGCCTTTTTAATTTTATCCTAATCATGAAGCATAAATATATAAATTGAATTAGTGAATAATTCAAAAAAGCAATTATTTCGCTAACTTACAAAGTATGGAGAAGTGGAATCGGTTATGCTTCCATCCTTTTTTGTATGAACCATCTCCCATACTTCAAGACGTGTTATTTCTTTATCCGGATTTGCAATAGTCTGCAAATGGTTCAGTAAATGATGGTACTGGAAACACTTATCAATTGAACTAATAAAATAAAACAGACTTGCAAATGGTTCAGTAAATGATGCTATGCTTATAAGCTTGTTGCTGCCGCTTATTTCTTAAAAAATAAATATTAATGCATGCATATATATTTTCAGTTTATTGATATTTCATACTTGCACTTGTACATATGCATATATATTTTCTGGAGCATATAATAGCAAAAATCAAAACAATACTATACTTGTGGAATTACTGGAAAATGAAATCAAACATACCATATCATGTTCTACGACTGCATGACTTGTTCGACCGGTGTGGTGGCCATAGTTATATCCTTTTCTGTTTTTTTTGCCTATCTCTCTTCGCTCGCTCACACCGGGTTTCTCTTCATTCTTCAAAAACCCCTCCCAGTCATCTTGACTAACAGTGGGCGGACAATTTTTCAACCTTTCATCGTAATTGCTGAATTTGTCATAGTATTTTGTCCTCAACTCAGTCTTATGTCTCCTAAAAGACTCACACATTCTTTTGAAATAAAAATCTTTTGTATTTGGATCAAGGTCAAAACGTTTCTGCAAAAATGAAGATAGGTCAAGGTCAAAATCTGTTGATAGTTAATACTAAACAACTAATGATTAAATAGATAAAGTAATTAATTTTTACTGGAACTGAATAAAATGGTTCAACAAGTTCAGCAAGAACATGACAGCAACTAAAGTCAATCAGCAGGTCATAGAATTCAAGACAGTCTATCACAAGGGTACATATGAAAATGTGCACAAAACTATATGCGATGCACATGGTATGTATTGCAAATGAAGACTGCACACAAATAAATAAGTGATCAGGTCGAATATACCAACATGGAATGTTATACACAAGCTAAGGTAGTGACTCAAGGTGCATCAAGTTGAAATGGTCAAGTATATATCTGCTCACATCAGTTAAATAGCCAATAGGGTGATGTAATAGCTCAAGTGTAGTATCAGCTCTTATCTTTTCATTTTATACCAACACAAAGATTAACTCAACATCTGTCCTTAGCAGATAATATGCAGACTCCAAAATAAACAAATGTAACATCAGGACAGAGAACAACAAGTGGCCAAAACTGAAATACAAAGTCACAAGGAACTGGCTGCAGGAAACTCAGCATAAGCAAATAAAAAGCATGGACCAGATCAGTTCAAGACATACTGGCAAATGAACTAAATGAAACGAACAACAACCAGTATGCAACTGACCAAGTGCACATAGTATCAAGTGAAGACAGTGAAGACCTCAGTGCAATAGTGGAAACAAGAGTACCACTGCAGCTCAACATTAGTAAAGACAACAGAGACTCATCATGAATGTGTATAGAGGACTTATGAGCACAAATGCAAGGTCAGGACAGGAAATATCAACACTGCATGGACATGGCCAGTGACAACAGGTTCAAGATCAAGGCAGTTCAGGTGTTCAATGTTTTCAAATACTGAATGAAGATGTAGCACAGATATGATCAGGTCAGAACTCAAAGGCTACATGCAAGGCACGCACAAATGCAAAGGAAATGTACATAATTATAAACAAAATGCTAATATACAAGAATAATATAAACTGGGATGGGGTACCAGATGCATGTGTCACCAGCATATACAAGAGGTTTCAAAGATATAGTCTCAACACAAACTCACATACAGTCTAAAGCCAACAAGGCAAATGGAGTTGTAGCAGTATAGGGAAGGTAGTGAATCAAGCAAATATCAGTTCTTATCAGTTTGATTATAAACAATAGATAAAGGTAGTGTCTGTTCTTATCATTTACTTGATCAAGTGAGATATCTGTTCTTACCAACTTAAATTTACCCAAACCACTCAAGTGTGTATGGTTCAACAAATACACCAATGAAGACATGGCAGAGCCACATGAAAAGCAAGTGTATAAGTGCACATGAACATAAATTTTTAAATAAGAAATCAGGTCCAGTCATTTTAAATGGAGCATATGCAGTGTACATGTATACATGAAGCATATGCAGTGTACATGTATACATGTAGCATATGCAGTGTACATGTATACCACAATTTCCATAAACAGATTTGTGTGTGCCTGTATAATTTGTATAATATGCTTCTAAACGATTCATAAACAGATTAGATTGTTGGTACATGGTAATGCAATAAATGATCGGTACTTACCAACAATTCAACCCACACGTCATTTTTAATTTTTGGCGGTACTTTATCCCAGCTTTCGTAGGAGATCGGCACATGCATCCGCACAAGTTTACCAATGCGGCTGCCTAATTTTCCCGCATTTTTTGAAACGGGAACTCCATATGCATTTATGTCAACCTTCTCGAGTTCTGTTGTTGATGATTGCGTAGACTGGGTTGGAGCTTCTCGGGATTCTGACATCTGTATTTGTTTCAGTAAATGATTTACAAAGTATAAGTACTCTATTGTTATTACATGTAGATTAAACTGTATTAAGACAAAACAGAATCAAACAGATATTACAGTGGATAAGGTACATAATACATTAATGTGATAATATCGTATGAACTGTACTAGTAGTGTCGCTGAAACAAATCCAAATAAGTTATATTTAATTTTAGTAAAACAACAAAGCAAGTAAATATTCACATGATATTATCAAGATAGAAGATATTTAATGCCACACTAAAGTTTGATTCAGGAATGCTAAACAAAGTGATAAAAGCAATGAATAATTATAAGACCAATTAAGCAATCCAATGGAAATCATGAAATATACAAGTTAATTAATAGTTGGTTGGCCTACGGCGTAAAAGCAATGAAACCCGTAAATACGGCAGTTTGCACTTATTTGATTGATTGGAAAAGTAAGAAAAGATGAAGACGAATGCAAATATTGTTACCTGAATTCTACCATGCAGAATACTCCCACCGTCCAAAGGAAAAGGAGCAAAAACAAATAGTAAACTAATCTACGTTTGGTAACTAAATTTGGATAAGCAACCAACAATATCCATTTACTCGGGGCAAACCACGATTATAGATAAGCAACCAACAATAGAATTCAACATTTTTTTACACACAATTTCTAGTCACTTCATACATCAAAGAAATGCTTTTAATATCAACAAACACATTTTATAAGATCTTCTAACTTGTCATTATCGTCAAAAGCTGATTGGTAAATAGTAGGAAACTCAATGTCATCCACATTACTAGTCAACCGTTTTGGCGTGTGTAAAACAACAGACCATCCGTCATTTTTTAAATCTTTCGAGTAGAACACTTGAGTCGCTTCCGATGCAAGAATAAACGGCTCATCGTTCACTTTGTCTTTACTCTTCAATTTTCCTAAGTTAACCATGATCAAGTTTGAAATGGGATCAATCTTGCAACCATTGACCTTGTCTTCAACCTTTACCCAATCACAATAGAAAACCGTTTGTTTAAAGTCAATGTAATCCAACTCAATTATTTGTTGAATAACTCCGTAATACTTGGTTTCTGCTTCCTTGTAATTTTTGTCCTTCCCGCTCACTCTAAATTTGGTAATTGCTCTCATACATACACCACTGTCTTGTGTTAGCAAACGCTCTTCGTAACTTTTCGGGGAAAATCTGAATCCGTTTACTTGGTACTTCACATAACTGCGTGCCTTGAACATCGGCCCCTTCACTAGCCGCCAAAGAGTAGGATCAACATCGTCGATCCTCGCCAACTAACAAAAAATAATATGTGGGAAGTATGGTCATGAAGGAGTAAGATCAGTTAAATGCACGTGAAATATTTAATACGATGTTATATTTACCTCGTCACGTAACCATAGAATAAAACTTTGATCAGTTTCAGTAGGAATAACTCCATCACGAGATTGTGATTTAGTTTTTTTCACATAGATTTCATACCTCCTACAAAGCATAAATTTTAAAACGTACAAGTAAATTGATTTATGCTAATGGAAACTTAAGACAAATTTTTAACTTACTTCTCCCATTCTTCCAACCCATCGTGCTTATTAAGGACCCATCTACGAACTTGTTCATACTGCACTTGGGTTAAGATTATATCTTTACCATTGTCTATAGGCATCTCACTAGCAAACTCGTCATCATCGTCTAAAAACAACTCACGGGTATGTTTATGAGTGTTGTCGCCTCCTTTCGTCATATACTCCATGCAATAAAGACTGGATTCTTGAACAATATATCCTTTCGCAATACACCCTTCAATATATCTTTTGTTGCGAACATATCCTTTATATATTTTCATCAACCTATGAAAGATATAAATTATAAATAATCAATAGTTGTTTAAATCGAGTGATGGTTAATAAAAGTGAAATTAGTAATTTACCGTTCAAAAGGATACATCCACCTGTATCTAACGGGACCGCAAGTCAATGCTTCGTCGGCTAAATGGTCCATAAGATGGATGCTGATATCGAAAAATGCAGGTGGAAAATGTTTCTCAAGCACACAAATGGCTTCTACCAAACTAGCCTTTGCTTTCAATAGATGTTCCCTATTTATCACCTTTGAGCATAAAATGTAAAAGAATAGACTAATTCGATGTATAGCATTACGTAGATCCTTATGTTGCGGATAACAATGCTGAAGCAGTACAGGAAGTAATAGTTGCATTATGACGTGATAATCATGCGATTTCATATTTGTCAGTTCAATAGGATTGATGCTCACATTATTGTGGAAGTTCGAAGAAAATTTGTTAGGTACTTTCAAGTTACTTAAAATGGTGCAAAATCGTAACTTTTCTTCCTTGTTTAAGGCGAAAGTAGCATTTGGCATAGCTGTTTTATTTGTTTCAGGATCTTCCATCACTCACAGTTTCTGTTTTATACCCATGTTTTTCAAATCCTTCCGTGCATTGAAGCCATCTTTTGATTTGTCTTTATGACCTAAAATTGTGTTAATGAGATGTTCAGTGACATTCTTTTCTGTATGCATAACATCAATATTGTGTCGGACCAAATTTGCTTTCCAATACGGCAAATCAAATAGGATGGACCTCCTGTACCATGCAGGAATATTTTCACATTCTTCTTCTTCGGCTTTCTTTTTTCGTTTTCGACCAATTTCAGGTTTGTCTTTACCAACTTTCATCTTGATATTCACTACCTTCTCTTCAACTTGATAACCATTTAGTGACCTTGGAGGACGACGATGCTCTAGTTTATTATTAAAATTTGATTTTTCATCACGAAACTTGTGTTTGGAAGGAAGGAACCTTCGATGATCCATGTAACACATCTTCTTACTAGCAGGAAGATAATAAGAACATGTTTCTTCTCCACATGTAGGACACGCAAAATAGCCATGAGTTGTACACCCCGATAATGTGCCCAACGCAGGATGATCGTGAATTGCCCACAACACCCTAGCTCTCATTGTGAACTCATTTTTGTTAAACGAGTCAAAAGCCATTACTCCTTCCCATAGCTGCTTTAACTCGTCTATCAACGGTTGCAGATAAACATCAATATCCTTCCCTGGTTGTTTTGGTCCAGCGATCAACAATGTCAACATTGAAAACTCTCTTTTCATGCACATTGATGGAGGAAGATTATATGGTACTACAATTACTGGCCAACAACTATAGCGGGTACCTAGAGATGCATGTGGATTGAAACCATCCGTTGAGATTCCCAGCGTAACATTTCGTGGTTCAACGACAAATGTTTTATCAAAAGAATCTATACTTCGCCACTGCGAACTGTCGCATGGGTGACGCATAACAGCTAGATCTGATTTTGCACGACTATGCCAAGTCATAGCTTCTGCTATCCATGGTACTGTATAAAGTCTCCTCAATCTGGGAATTAAAGGGAAATGTCTCAAAATCTTTTGTGCTACCTTGGTGGCCTTTTTGTCTTCGTTAAATGTTGTCTTATATCTTGGTTTGTTGCAAATTCTACAAGAAACTCTATTTGCATCATCTTTCCAATATAGCATGCAGTCATTAATGCAAGCATCATAAGATTTATAATCCATCCCAACTAGTTTAATTATCTTCTTCATGTTCGAATATTTTGCTGGTAGTCTGTTACCTTCAGGAATTAACTCATTTATAAATTCTAGGAGTGCGGTCACACCATTGTCGGAAAAACCGTATTGCGTTTTCAAACTATTCAGCTTCACAATGGCGTACAATTTTGTTATGCCTTTTGGACAAGAAGGATACAATGGCTCTTTTGCACTATCAAAAAGCGATTTATACTTCTTACTTTGATCGGTCTGCCAGTCAACTTCAGTGATAGGCGGTTCGTCAACATTATCATGGAATTGACTTGTCGATTGAAAATTATGAAATTTATCGGCATCATTGATTTGATCTTCCATTCTGGGATATTCAACATCATCGACATGCTTGGCTTGACTGATGGGTTGTTTTCCCTTTTCCGTCAATTCTTCTCCATGAAAATGCCAAATTGTATACGTTGGATCAATTCCCCTTCTAAGTAGATGAAAATGAATATCCTTTAATTTAATCTTTTCCTTCGCATTCTTACATTTAGCGCAAGGACAAGAATATTTTTCTTTATTACCACCATTTTTTTCAACGAAATTAATAAACTCCTGCACTCCTTCCTGATATCGCGGAGTTCTACAATTGGATTCTTTCATCCACTGTTTGTCCACGCTAGAAGACATATCGACCTGATATATCAAATATAAAAGGCCATGAATTATTTTTGTTTGAACTACCAATAGCACCTTCCTAAAGATAATATATATGTATATATATGACTATATATAGCAATAGAGATAATAGAAGAAAGGTCTGGGATAAATGAAATAAAAAGAAACAGCAAAAGTAAACATGAAGGCGTGACACCCTAGAACACTGAATGAACAACCCAAGCATGCACAGAAGCATGGACTGCTCATTACCAAAACAGGCATTTGCCTGCAGCAGCTAGCTTCAGGTCAAGCCTTAGCTCTCTCTCTCTCTTTAAGGTTTTTGAGAAATTCAAAGTATGAGCATAGCACAGATTCAAAAATTATAACTCAGACATAGACGTGTGAGTGTGTTACTCACTTGAAAGTTGTGATTCTATCTCCCTCTCATCAATCATGCACAATCACAGTGACCAACGACGACTTCGAAATCCTGAATCTCTCTAGCCAAAGACTTATATGAGTATGATGATAACCATATTCAAATTTCAAATTTATTTCATTTTATTCAATTTATTTGTTGAATTTAAAACTGTGGAAAAAAGTCTGTATAATAGTTGACTGTAAATGACAAATGTACTCAAGTAATTAGCAATTATCTTGAAATGGAATGACAAAGAAAAGATCCCCTATAGGTAGTTCTCATGCATTGCCTTAATTTTACCTAACTCTACAAACTGCTTATTTAATCGTTTTTTTTTTCACGATTAACTTTCTAATTGCAATTTCCAGCATTTAGATTGTTCCCAACCAATCTTGAGCTACAAAAAACATATAATCAGATCAATTATTTTACTATAACTTTATTTGGAGAAGACCAATTTAGTCATTTGAGGAATTTCACCCAATAAATACATGTGTAGATTTTTACAGAAGCGCCTTTTTTATTAGAGGTCATCAATGTCTAGTTATTTCATTATATATGAAATTTCACTTGGCACTCCATAGAATTTATGATCTGATCTCAACACACACACACACCTCAATGAAGATATCCATTTAATTTTGATTTACATGAACTCAATTTATCATTCATAACTAATCCATGCTGTTGTATACCATCACACTTCTATACTTGTGTCTACTGATGAGGCAAATGTGGAGGATGAATAACTTGCAAAGCTTATTTCATCAAGTTAATTAAAACTATAACCTGTTGAGCTAATCAAACTGTCAGCAGCAATTTAATCTTCTATTGTTTCAACTCTTATATCAAAATTATTATTAAATTATTTAGCATTAATGTGTGAGAAATATATGTAGGTAGGAACAACAATGTACGGAAAAAATGCAATCTAATGTCTATCTAGAAGCATGCGTAGAAGCCAAAGCTTATTACCAAATTTTAGCCCAAAAGTGAAAGAAAAAATAAATCTGAAAACACAACATTATACATGAACTTCAACGAAAACATGTAAATAGTGATTTAAATAGATGAGTTATCTTTTTGAAGTAAACTAAGATGATTATTGTGGTACAGATGCACCGATGAGCAAAATGAATGACGTATACTGGAAATCTATGTATGTTGAATTTAACCTTCATTTCTTTACATCTATTATGCCTTATACAAAAAATTGGTCCTTGTATCAATTAGACATTGAGAGAGTTTGATGAATAAAATGTTTTATTGCTTTTTTTGAATTAAAATAACATAAGCTATATGCTTTGTATTTATATGTAATTTATTTCTCCCAAACAAATGTTTTCGGCTACAGCAAAATTAAAATGTAATTAATTTTGCAGAACCATATATATATACACACACGTAATTACGCCAATCTTTTAACTTGATAAATTAGGTAATTAACTTAATTACCTTGCTAACCACGCTTAGATCTAATCACAGCTGCTCAAACCCAGGCCACAATCTTCTCCTTCTTGACGTCGTTCCCATGTCGCTCAACCCACTGTCGCGCTTTCTTCTTTAAAACACACAAATCGATGATGTAAACATAGTGAATCGATTGTAGGAACAAAAATAAAAATCGATTTGTATTACAGACCTTAGACCGAATCGACTGCAACTTGAATCTTTTTTAGCAGCTTTGATAGTCGAACTCTCGATGTATTAGGGCAAACGATTGCTGTATTAGGAAATGGAGGGGAATAGGTAGCTGTATTAGGACAATCGCCGTATCTAAACGATCGATGGAAGAGAAGAAAAAGTAGAAAAAAGATTGGGGGAATTAGGGCACGACATTGCATAGAGCGTATGTTTTTTTGGGAATGGACTGGGGGAGCGGGGGCTACGCAAGCAGTCACATGTAATCAAAAAGATACGAACCTTCGCAATGGCTTGGAGCCGTTGCAAAAATAGAACGGTCTGTAGCCGTTCTTATTTAATTTGCAACGGCTAAAAACCGTTGTTATTTAGCAACGGCTCCAAACCGTTGCGATTGTTCCGTATAGAGGTGTTACGAAACAGCCAATATGCTGTAGTGATCCTCTTCACTGTGACCCTGCCCCTCTATTTATAGACAAAGATGGGCTGGACTCCCCAAGTGGGCTTGGTAGCCGAACGCTCTAGCCCAGGTGTAGTGTTCGCTGCATGCCGAACCAGGTATGCCGAACGCTTTGACGCCGAACAGTCCTTTCCATACCGAACGGTCCCTTCCATGACGAACAGTCCTTCCTATGCTGAATGGTTCGTTTGATGTGTGGGAAGTGCAGGATGGTTGCAGTTGAAGCCGATCGTAACTCTATCTGAAGCTCTTGATCGAATGATGCATGCTGGCCGAACGATAGTGTCATGTTGAGTAGTTATGTCCACCGAACGTCTTCTGGATGCCGAGCACTCCTGTTGCCGAGTTCTATCGATGCCGAGCGCTAGCTGACGCCGAGCATTGGTTGACGCCGAGTGCTAGTTGATGCCGAGTAGCCTGGTATGCCGAGTACTTCGCTGAGTACTATCTGATGCCAAGTGTCATGGATACCGGGTACGCTGGATGTCGAGTACTTTGCCGAGTAACCCTAGATGCCGAACACTCTCTGACGCCGAGTCTCACTGGATGCCGAGTACTTCGCCGACCGCTCCTAGATGCCGAACACTCTCTTACGCCGAGTCCCTCTGGATGCCGAGTACTTCGCCGATCACTCCTAGATGCCGAACACTCTTTGACGCCGAGTGCTACCTGATGCCGAGCACTAGTTGCCTGGTCAAATCTCCAGGAAACACTTTCCCCCCAAAGTGTATTATGTGACCGAACGTGATGCGCTTTGAATTTAGTTCAGCTTACCTCGGAGGATCCTTCTCGAGAATGTTAGTGAAGGAGGTGTGAGACGAGCATGGTTTGGACGCCGAACGATGCGTTCGAAGCCGAACAATCCTCATGTGCCGAGCGACACTTTGATTTGAAGCCGAACGCTACGACTTTGACCGGTTCTACCGGATATAGCCTTTTCAACTTCCATCTTCTCCTTATAAAACCAGGCATCCTTCCACTATTTTCCTTTTACACCTTCATATCTGTCACTCCCAAGAGACTTGCAATTCTCGCCAGCCAATCAGATATAAAGCCTAATTGAACTTTCCTCAAGTTCGATCTTCGAACTAGGTATCGTTCCTTCCACGATTAAATTACTTCAACACGAGGTTTAGGTTCATCACGTGGAAAACATGACATTTCTACGGTTGCATAATGTGTGGCGAGTAGAAATGGCTCGCACGTTTGGAGTCGTCGAATGGTGCATGGTAGTTGGGCCTAGCTCCTTCGCGCCGAACAAGACTGGGAGAAAAAGAAAGATGGGGTGTCGAACGGCGTAATCTTCGTCGGGCGATCTGTTCCTGTCGTTCAGCGCAGATGGAGAAGGAGTAGGGTGGAATTGTAATCGAGGGTGGAGCGCTACTTTAGCCGAACAAACTAAGGCTGAACACTACCCAAATGCCAAACAGTATATGCGCCGAACAGCTGATATGCCGAACAGACACACACGCCGAATAGAATTTAGACCGAACAACATAATTGCCGAACAACTGACATGCCGAACAGTATATGTTTTGAACAACTGACCTGCCGAACAAACATACATGCCGAATACTATATTTAGGCCGAACAGTCCAAATGCCGAACAACACTTAACCAAACCATATCAAGGCCGAGCAATGCAAATGCCAGACAATTATAAATGCCGACCAATGATAAATGTTGAACCATACTTAGGCCGAACACCGTAAATGCCGAACGAACAATTGCCTTGCCTAATCTACACAAGGTCAAAAGATCTAAGCACACCATCATATGACACTGACCCGGATCATTAACTCCCTAGCTTTATTAGACCTAAATCTGGGTTTGATTAACACTCGTTTTCTGAATTTGAAACTGTAATCACCTTAAGGCGGGCTTTTTGAGACGGTCAGCGATGACGGTCTTCGAAGGCGACGACTCGAAGCTCATTTTTATATCTTTGAAATCTTTAGATTCTTATTGCTTGTACAAAATTGCTTGCACTAGTTCACACACCACGTGGGGGGAAAACTCGTGTTGCTAACTCTAACGTTCAACGTTTTTTGAGTATAGCTTTCTCAAGCACTTTGCCAGGTTCGTTATTTATTGAGGATGTCAAGAAAGTCTAGCTCCGCCACTATATCTGACAGGCCTGGGCCGTCATCAAGGACAGAAGCTGTTGATACTTCTAATCCGTCGACTTCTCCTGCTCACAACTTAGCACCTAATGCCTTGGAGGCAGCAATTCTTCTAGACAATTCGATCGATTCACAAGCTTCGAAGATCAACGAAGCCGCTCTCCGACGGATATGCTCCATTCATGGGATCCCTTTCGCCGATGTGTTGGTCCCTTCGTGACTCGATCGTCCTCATCTGCCCCCAGTCGGGTATACTGCCTGTAACAAGTTCATGTATTGGATTGGCAGCGTGCCTCCGTTCAATTTATTTCTCCGGGATGTATTGCAGTATATTGACATAGCTCCATTGCAGCTGCACCCGAACGGCCATGCGTTTCTATACGGGACCTACTTACTTTTCATGGCCGTCTTCTCTAGACCTCCAACCACTGGCGATATCAGATACATTTATATGATCAAGAGACGAAAAGACAGTCCTTCCTTTATGTTCCTCGAGCCGTACCACAAATGCCAAATCTTGATAGGGGCATGCAGTAAATTCACCCTGTACAAACAGGAATGGTTTTATGTGCGCTGCCCTCCTGTTTTGCGAGGAGATGGGTTGAAGGCAGTAAGTCTCTCTACCGAGTCACTATTCGCATTTAACCGGAGTCATGCTTTCCTAACTCTTTGTTTCATCTTTTCAGGTATCAACCCGCGTCCGGAAGGCCGAGGATATTCTGAGGCTGTTGAAGCCATTAGAGCTCTTCCTACCGAGGAACGAGACATCCAGACTATCATTTCAAATGAATCACTGTCTGGGTTTGGCTTGCTAGCCCCTGGTCGTCGGATCAGCCTTCCAGAAGGTGTCATCATTCTCAAACCTTCGTCCGGTAAAGGGAAAAAACAGGCCGGATCGTCGTCGCGCCGCACTCCCGATACGCACGAAGAAGGTGAGCGCAATGAAGACGAAGCTCTTGAGACTCAAGGCGAGAATGTGGGTCCCGCTTGGTATCCGGCAGTCGAAGTTCAAGATATTGAGACGTCATCCTCCCCTTCGAAGGGAAAGAGGAAGTTAAAATATAAAGTTCAGAAGGAGAAAGTTGGTGGCACTTCAAAAGTCATGCCTATCCCGCTTGAGAAAGAGGCTTCCTCGCAGCACCTGGAAAGTTCCCTGAGGGGCCTGTCGAACCTGTCTATTCCCGATGATATTCTCAATTACGGGTTTGACGATCCTGAAGCCCTCAAGTTTTCTTCGCCCGTTAAAGGCAATGCGGGAGTTCAACTCCCGGTCCAAGGAGACAACACTCCGATTAGTAAAGATAAACGAACGGGTCCGTCGGGGGGAACACTAGGACACGCACGCACATACGCATTCCATCATACACTTCATCATTTTTTTTATTTCCTGGATTTTTCCTAACTCGTTGTTATCTCCATTCTTTGCAGGTGACATGGGACGCTCTCACGGACTCGATCGCCTTCATGGCTCTTCCATATTTCATCATTCCGGACGGGACTCAGGCTCAGGCAGACGTAGGGATAGGGATGATTACGAAGATAGAGACAATCGTCCCTGCGATTCGTCTCACCGTAAGAAGGCATATTCTCAATCTTCACAGTCCCGTGATCCTCTTCCTCCAACTGAGCCAGATAAAGAGAAGTCTTCACAGAAGGGTTACCAATCTGATGCTCCTCGAGAACAACACTCCGGTTCATCGAGTACAAGGCAAGTTCGGGAGCAACGAAAAAGAGCGGAACTTCCAAAGCCTCCTCCTCCTACTCCTGCGGTGGACCCAACTGTTGTGGAAAAGATGGTCGATCTTAAGGCCAAGTTTCCGAAAATTTGCTTTGACGGTTTGAAGTTCCTCCCGGCTATTCACCATATTCCTGGGCACGTGAAGCAGAGTGCCATTGCCTGCAATAACGACGTCTATGTTCAACATGACGCGTTTGTGCACTTGGTGGAGAAGATCTCGGAGGTGTCCGTTGAGCGTCAACATGAGATTGATCGCCTGAAACTGGAGGCTGGCTGCGACAAAAACATCATCGAGCACCAAGACGTAGAGCTCGCTTCGTATAAGTCGAAGCTAGAAGCCGCTGAACAAAGTGCAAAAGATACTGCTGAGGCAGTTACTCGCTTAGAGATGGCTCACAAGAAGGAGCTTGATGAAGCAGTCCAGCGCAGCGGTGCCCTCGCCCTAGAAAAAGACTCTGTCCAAAAAGAGAGGGACGCGCTCGCCGTGCAAGTCAGAGAGCTGAAAGAATTACTCTCCAAGGAGAAGGAGGACAAGGTAGCTGCTCAAGAAGAATCACAACGATACTGTGATAAAATCGTTGCTACTCGTCTCCTGAAAACGAAGCTCGATGACGAACTTGCTGGGGTTGAGAAAATGAAGGATGAGGCCCGTGAGGAGGGCAAAAGAAAGGCTGCGGAGGAGATTGACTCTTGTCTCGAGGCGGCCGCAGAAGCCGGCAGGGAAGAAGTCAAATGCATGTTTGACCCGTTGATCGCTGAATATGGAGCCCGCGTCCTTATGCATCGCGACTTAACATTCTTGGGCGACGGCTACCTCGAATCCCTAGCTGAGGCCTGGGAAACTTTGATAAAGATCAGGAAAATCGAGTCGGGCTCTGAAGAGGCCGATGAGGATGCTTTGGTGAAGGAGTTCCTTAGGGGGAATGAGCCAGCGGATTTATCCACAGCATTGACGCTTTATAGCAAAGGCTCTCCCCTTCCAAAAGAGAAAAATGATGAAGCTGGCTCGTCTGGGGCTGAGACTATGGCTCCTCACACTACTGCTCCTCCCGCTGCTCAACCGGCCGGTCGACCGACACTTGACCCGTTCGAGCAGCACGCCAGCTACGACCCTGAAGATCCCGGGCTTGGTGTTCATGTGCTATCTCCTATTCTGGAGGGTGAAACCCCACGCACAACCGATAGCCAACCAGAACCAGGTAGGAAACTCTTCTTCTAGAAGTTGAAAGATCCCGTCATTTTTCAGCAGTGGTTATTCGTTCTAACGCTCATTCTTTATGTTTTCATGTAGGCTGTTCTGATGCCGAGCCGACTCCAAGGAGCGATGATGCCAAGGAGGAGGCAGAGAAAACTAGCGACGCTGTCCATGCGGGAGTAATTCCTGGTCCCGATGCTCAAGTGATTAGGGCGCTAGATGATGATAAGCTTGACACTTCATCTCCTGCCGAAGGTAGTGATGAAATTGAAATCTTTGGCGCCTCTGAGCATACTTCACAGATGAGCATGAAGGACCGCCTCGTCACAGAGGAGAAGAAAAAGGCCGAGGTCAAAGTTGAACCTGGAATCCTGGAACTTACCGACCCACGGAACAGACCTGTGAAAATCAATCTCCCGGGCAGATCCAAACCACTAGATGTTCCGTCTCCTACTCCTGACTCCGCTCCTTTAGCAAGCAAGAAATCCAAGAAAAAGCGTGAAGGAGAGGAGTCGTCGGAAAAAACAAAGGAAGACAAGAAGAAGAAACCGAAGCAATAATTAATACACTCGTTCAACGAGCTTCTTGCTTAAGTCTTGTAACTTGTATAGATAAGTTCTCAACTCTGAGTTTTGTTTGAGTAACTGTGTAACCCCATTTTGAACTATTTGAATGAAGTTTAGTTTCTTTTTTGTTTGAATGATTCTCTGTAGTCGCATTATCTCCCAGTCCATTTTCGTGTTGTTCAAACATCTCCGGACGTGGCATATTTCTTGTTCTACATCTCTCGAGTACTTGGACTTTTTTCTAAATCTGCGCTACGGGGATTTAGAGTAAGTTGATCCGCGTTCAGGGGATTCGGAGGTTCGCATCGTTTATACTCTAGTCCGCATTCTAGGGACTTAGGGTACTGTGATCCATGCTCTGGGGACTCGAAGATTTGAGATTGTTTATACTCTAGTCCGCGCTCCGGGGACTTAGAGTGCTCTGATACGCGCTCTGGGGATTCGGAGATTCGATATCGTTTATACTCTAGTCCGCGCTCCGGGGACTTGGAGTACTCCGATCCGCGCTCTGGGGATTCGGAGATTCGAAATCGTTTATACTCTAGTCCGCGCTCCGGGGACTTGGAGTACTCTGATCCGCGCTCTGGGGATTCGGAGATTCGAAATCATTTATACTCTAGTCCGCGCTCCGGGGACTTAGAGTACTCCGATCCGCGCTCTGGGGATTCGGAGATTTGAAATCGTTTATACTCTAGTCCACGCTCCGGGGACTTGGAGTACTCTGATCCGCGCTCTGGGGATTCGGAGATTCGAAATCGTTTATACTCTAGTCCGCGCTCCGGGGACTTAGAGTACTCCGATCCGCGCTCTGGGGATTCGGAGATTTGAAATCGTTTATACTCTAGTCCACGCTCTGGGACTTGGAGTACTCCGATCCGCGCTCTGGGGATTCGGAGATTCGAAATCGTTTATACTCTAGTCCGCGCTCCGGGGACTTAGAGTACTCTGATCTGCGCTCTGGGGATTCGGAGATTTGAAATCGTTTATACTCTAGTCCGCGCTCCGGGAACTTAGAGTACTACGATCTGCGCTCTAGGGATTCAGAGATTTGAAATCATTTATACTCTAGTCCGCGCTCCGGGGACTTAGAGTACTTCGATCCGCGCTCTGGGGATTCGGAGATTTGAAATCGTTTATACTCTAGTCCGCGCTCCGGGGACTTAGAGTACTCCGATCCGCGCTCTAGGGATTCGGAGATTTGAGATTTTTTATACTCTAGTCCGCGCTCTGGGGACTTTGAGTACTCTGATCCGCGCTCTGGGGATTCGGAGATTTGAAATCGTTTATACTCTAGTCCGCGCTCCGGGGACATGGAGTACTCTGATCCGCGCTCTGGGGATTCGGAGATTTGAAATCGTTTATACTCTAGTCCGCGCTCCGGGGACTTAGAGTACTCCGATCCGCGCTCTGGGGATTCGGAGATTTGAAATCGTTTATACTCTAGTCCGCACTTCGGGGACTTAGAGTACTCCGATCCGCGCTCTGGGGATTCGGAGATTTGAGATTGTTTATACTCTAGTCCGCACTCCGGGGACTTAGAGTACTCCGATCCGCGCTCTGGTGATTTGGAGATTTGAAATCGTTTACACGAGTCCATACTCCGCATAGGATAATGTAATTCGTCATCTGGTCATGGGGTATAGAAACATTAGCGATCTGTGGAAAATACGGTTCAAGCCTTTATTAATGAAAATCAACTAAACTGCTCGATTACAACTTTAAAAAGAAACTAAGTTATGACTGAATGGAAACATGCAGGAAATAAAAGTGCCTAAAACAAGAAAGAAAACATGCTAAATGTAATAGTGCCGCAGATGTTCACTGTTCCATGCTCGGGGGAGTGTCGTGCCATCAATGGTCGCTAGCTTGAATGTTCCCTCTCCAAGCTTTCGTTCAATGGTGTACGGACCTTCCCAGCAGGGATTCATACATGATGGTACCGGGAAAACTCGTTTCAGAACGAGATCACCCACATAAAAGATCCTTGGGCGGACTCTGCCATCGTAGTAGCGCTTGACTTGGTGCCTATGCGTTGCCACCCTTAATTCGGCTTCTTCATGCTTTTCATCGATGCAGTCCAGTGATTCCAACAAGAGATTTTGGTTCGTCTTGGGATCATAGTATGTCACTCGGTGTGATGGAACTTCAAGTTCCACGGGTATAACGGCTTCGGAGCCTTATGCCAAGGCGAATGGAGTGTGGCCGGTTGCGGACTTGTGGGTAGTTCTATATGCCCATAATGCTGTCGGGAGTTCATCTACCCACTTGCCTCCAACCTTCTCCAGACGCTTCTTCAGTATGGACTTGATTATTTTGTTAATGGCCTCGACTTGTCCGTTAGCTTTCGGGTGTGCAACGGCGGCGAACTTTTTCTCGATGCCGTACTTTAAACAGAACTCTTTGAACTCTCTACTTTCAAATTGCGTCCCGTTGTCCGTAATGATGGTGCGAGGAAGGCCAAAGTGGCATATAATGTTTCGCACAACGAAGTTAATGACCTTCTTAGAGGTGATTGTGGCCAAAGGTTCTGCCTCCGCCCATTTTGTGAAATAGTCGACTGCAACTATCGCGTATCTCGCGCCACCTTTGGATATAGGCAAAGAGCCGATTATGTCGATTCCCCAGATTGCAAATGGCCAGGGACTAACCATTTGCGTGAGTTCCGTTGCTGGATTCCTCGGTATTTTCGCATATCTTTGACACTTGTCACACTTTCTTGCATAGTCTGCGGCGTCCCGGTTTACGGTTGGCCAGTAATATCCATAGCGGAGGATCTTTTTTGCTAGCGTTTGCCCCCCAGTATGGTCGCCACATTCCCCTTCGTGAACCTCTCTTAAGACCCGCTTTGTCTCATCATGAGCGATGCATCGTAATAATGGGACTGAGAATCCTTTTCGATACATTGATCCATCCTGCATTACGTATCGCGCGGCCTTTCGAAGGACCTGCCGTCTTTCGCATCTTTTTTCTGGTAAAGCCCCGGTCGTCAGGTACAGTTTGAATGGGGTTATCCACGATTCCTTCTCGATTTTTGTTTCCAACACGCAATCGACTTTCATCTCGTCTATGCTCGGGGCATGCAAGACTTCAACGGGATACAATCCCATTTGTTGTGCATCGCCGGTACTCGCAAACTTAGCCAATAAGTCGGCTTCTTTGTTCAGTTCGCGCGGGACATGCGAAATGTCATAATGCTTAAGATTTGATAGTAGTTCTTGGACCCGAACAAGGTACGGAGCAAGCTTTCGTCCCTTTGCTTGGTAGTCTCCCCGCACTTGATAAACCACCAACTGTGAGTCACAAAAGATTTCAACTGATTTAATCTCGAGTTCTCCGATGAGCTTCAAGCCCGTAATCAGTGCTTCATATTCTGCTTTGTTATTTGTAGCTGGGAAATCGAGCTTCAAAGCATAACAGATTGATCGGTTTTCCGGAGTTATAAGGACTACGCCTGCGCCGGAGCAACGGTCGTTTGATATAAGTGATTTTTGAAATGTATAAGAAGCTTATAAGTGATTGATTTTTTATAAAAGGAATTATAAATGGTTTTTGGAAGGTTTATAAAATGATTTATAAATGGTTTAGAGAATTATAAGGAAATTTATAAATGATTTGGAGTAGAATGAAAAGAGAATCTTTCTCAATTTTGTAAATATACTTATACTGTTGAGATAAGTATATAGATATATTCTAAATATTGAAAATATAAAAATCAGTGGATATTTCTTGTAAAAGAATTCCTATACAAGAAACTTACAAGTGGTTTTTATTCATAAGAGGTTTATAAAACGAGGCCAGTGGTCGCTTATATGCTTAACCAAAGTTGGTTTTCCCTATGAAATATAATCTTTGTTTGAATGTTTGTTTATTTGATAGTTAAATAACTGGCTATCAAATCTTGGTCTAAATATGTAATCCTTCTTAATTTTGGTGGTACGGAAATATTCCCTACTTAATACTGAAGGATTTTAACTCTGAAAATATATAGGGAAACACGGGAATTATATGGTACAGTTACCATCGGTGGTGCTATATTGTGCGTATAAACTCGTTTCGTTCTTCTAGGACAAATGATAAGAAGATCTGTCCACTTAAATGGTTGGGGGTGATCCCTTCTCTTATGTATTGTCTGATTATTTCTAAAAGAACCGGTATTGAGCATTCCAAAAATCGGTGTTTGGTTTTGTGGAGCGCCCGGGAAGCAGAGGGGTGTACTCGTAAGAGATGACTCAAACCCATAACTACTGCGAAAACCATATACGGTTCTATAGAGGAGATTCATGATATATTGGAATGTTGGGATCCATGTGTGATTCCAAGACCCGTTGGGGTATGGGAATCCGGGTGTGATTCCATGATCTAATTGAGATGTGGGAATCTATGTGTGATTCCATGACCCATTAGGGTATTGGAATCCATGTGGGATTCCATGATCTATTTGGTGGCGGTGCATAAGCTGGAATGCCAGACGTAGCCTCATCAGTGGGAATGACTAAAACTTGAGATAGGAGGCATGGCCAGTAGGGTTGGCAAACCCATAGGGTATAGTCGGTTCCTCCTAGATGTCACTTATAGTTGTTATGCATGCATGGGGCGATACTCGGTCTTAGCGAGACCAACTATGTTTTTCCTGTGGTACATCACTAGGGATGTATGCTGCTTCAGAAGGATATCTATGATCCTTGTGCAGGAGGACTTTTCTTGATGTACTAATGGCACCTCTATGGATATCCTACACAATTAGCGAACGCACCTTATTGATTTTAGATTATATACCTAGTATTGTTGTGATGTACACTCACGAGCATCACAACTACTTAATTATTATTATTATTGCCTTTAGACATTATTATAATATAAATGGATTTTCTATAGAAACGATTTTGGTTATCGTAATGAAAAACCCTTTCGTGTTTATGAGCGGCATGGTCTTACGAGATACTCTTGATTTTCAAAGGATTTTTCTTATAGCTTTAAATCCAATTGGATGTGTTTTCTCACACAGGTTTTCTGGACTGACTCGGGTGTTTTTATTATTATAATGCTCGGGTCAGACCGAGTATATTATAAATTAATTTGGATGCTTGGAGTTTCAAGAAACGAGTTGGAGTCCAGAGACGTATCCACGTAGATGATTATTTTCCACTATATTCATTGTTGTGTTTATCAGCAATTGTGAAGATAGGTTGTTATAACTGTCCAATCTGAAATAGTTTAGTATACTCTGATTGATGTCTGTATATACATATATTACAGTTTTGTCTTTGTAAAGATTTATAGTATATTGCAGATTATTCGTTCCGCTGTATGATTCTGTGTGGTTTAGCTTTCTTCTTATCTTCTTCCTTCTTTCTTTTCCTTAACAATCGGGTCTTCTAGCATTCGATTGCTCGGCATGTGATACAATGGACGTATTAGTATTGATTTTCGAGGGTCGAAAAGCCCGGTCATCTTATTTGGTATCAGAGTTGAAGGTTAAGCGAGTACCTTGGCTTTGGTGGGGTAACTCGTTAGGGATAGGGTCAGTAGCACCCTAGAATGAGTTTGAGTGAATATATATGAGCACGTATTTGTTAGTGATATAAAAAATGTTTTATATTGTGTTGAGTGGCTTATGGCCTTTGGTCAATACGAGTAATTAACGTCATTGATAGGGATCTCTAAACACTTGAACAGAGCAGTTCGACATGGTATTGTTTTGAAATTGCGTAAATGAAATAATTTTACCCTGATTATATTTTATATATAAAGGGAAAAAATTTCAGAAAATTAGTATGGGATATATGGTGCTTGATTGTTAGGAAATGATAATGTTATATTGTTACCATTTGTTGTTTATGACCAAATAAAAGTTGATGTTATAATGTAAGCAAGATTAACAATTGAGAGTTGATTTTATATAACCAAATGGAATTATATACATATGATGTATAAAAGTGGTTTATAAATAAAAATGGTTTAAAAGATGGGAATTTAGGAATTTGAATCCCGTCAATTTTGGAAATGGTTTTTCAAAGTTTTGGAAAATAATAGTGATATTATTTGCAAAATATTTTTGAATCAAAATATTTTCAAAAGGTTTTAAAAGGAATAGAAAGCACCGAACTCACTTTCGTAGATGGAAAATAATTTCGGTGATGACTGCAGCATCATCGACGTTCATTTTCGAGTCTCCGAGAGAGAAATTGCTATCATTGGAGTTTTGTGTTGGAAAAACTAGTTCTGATTTTAAAAATCCAAAAGAGTAATTTGATACACCAAGGGAATTATGTATATATTATTTCAAAATGATTTGAAATGAATAATAATAAGGTGTTTGAACTCTGGAAATTCTCATTTAGTTATTTTATAAAAATATGAGAAAATAAGCTTGATAACCTATAAAATTTGAAAATTAGCAAGTTAAAGTAATGTTTTAAATTATTAAATGTGAATGCAAGAAAAATAAAATTTGAAATTGAATTATGGAATTAAATTAAATTTAAATTAAGTTAAATAAAATGAATTTTGAAAATTTAGCCTAAGTTAGGCTAAATGAAATAATTTTTGGAAATGGAATTAATTGAGATTTAAAATAAATTAATGAAATAAGCTAATTAAATTAATTAGTGAATTGGATACGATTTGGAATGTTGATGTACTGGCCCGTATCTCCGTACCCTTTGAGTCGAAAATAAATCACACATGTCCAACTCAAATTGAACAAAAATACGAATCATTATGGGTGAAGAAGAAAGAGATAGAAGAAGAAAACATAAACATCAACACAGAATCTCACAAACGCAGCAGAACAAAATATAATATATAATAACAGATTTTATACAAAAGAATCTGTAACTTTTTTATACTTACAATCATCAGAGTACAACAATCAATACATTAATCTACACAGTCATAATAACTTGTCCTCATACAACAGAAATATGAATCAAGTAGGGAAATACATCTTTGTTATCCAGTTCGTCTCCTGAGCTCCATAGCATCCTATCCTGAATCTATAATACTTGGTCTGACCCGAGCATTATAATAAAATAACACCCGAGTCAGTCTGGAAAACCTGCGGGAAAAAACACACTCAATTTGAATTATTAAAGTTATCAAAATCCTTTGAAAAACAAAGGTATCTCGTAAGACCACGTCACACATAAACACGATGGGTTTTTCCCATTACGATAACCAAAACATTTTTTTATCAAAACGTCTGATATTATGATAGTGTCTAAACAAAGTAAATAGAAAATAGCTGAAATGCTTGCATCTCACGTTTCAGCATAGCTGGGCATAATCAAAACCGTACGGTGCTTATTGGAGAATGGATTCCATACAATGACTGGGCTACTGGGGTACCGCCCATCACAGTACACCTCTAGAGAAATGTACCGAGGATCTCGCCGGGATCCCCTACAACACAAGACCAGCCCTATCCCTAACTTGGATGGGACCGAATATGTTATCACACCGGATGTTCCCACCCTTAAAATCGAGCGCTCGCTTTTCCATGCACAACCATATCCATAATTTATATATATTTCCGAGGGTATCTAGAAAGGTGATAACATACCCTAATTGGGTGCGACCCACTTAGCCTTGCTGCATCTCCCCTGTTTTAGTCATTCCCGGTTGATGAGGCTTGAAGCTACGTTTACCTTTCAAGAACAATTTCACTTAGAATGCTCATTGTCCTCCAATGACGATGTTCTGATAGCATTCGTTCATACAAGTTGTCCTAGGTCTTGAAAAACTGAATCACCATCTTCACTATCTTCACGATATCCATTGGTAACGTTCAAACAAGATCGAAGTGGTTTTCAGATAATTAAACCCGATCCCGGTCTCTTCGAAACGATTAATGAAATTGGGTAATATCGATAGTCGGTTATTTAACTATCAAATAACATCCATAAGCAGTCGCTAGGCCATTGCTTATAATTCTTTAAAACATTCATTTCAAAATATCTTTACAAAGATATATATTCCAATCTCTTTCAAATTTATCAATATTTGAAAATGTTTCTGAATACTTGTTTCCATAACAGGATATATCCACCCATACCTCACTTCAACACTTAGTGGAATATTTCCAACTTCAATTTATAATCCATTACTTAGAAAATATCTCGATATAAATCCTTCGTCTCTAATAATTTCAAAAACCTTCATTTCCTCACTTAGGAAAATATTATAAATCCATCTCCCAAAATCATTTCTAATATCAATACTTAGGAGTTTTCTTATCCTATCTCCTACATTTCCGGAATTTATATTAATTCCTTTAACATTCCAAAATCGATTATACTCACTTATAATCTCGTCTATCCATTTACAACTTCTAAAATCATATCCGCTTTCACATCTCGAGAGAGTTTATAAATAAATTAAAATCATTTTTAAACTCTATATATGTATAATAGGTATTTTTAAAGAATGATAATTTATTTTTAAAAACACATTTAAGTAATTATTTAAATTTTTTAAAATACTTTAATAAACATTGATACTTCATTCCTTATTTCATTTTCAAATAACAAATTGATTTACGAGGCTTATTATAAAAATTCGAAATTTAATTCAACTAATATTAAATATTTGAAAAATCCACTTTCGAATAATTTTATTACTAAAGCAGCTTTAAATTACATAGTTTGAATAAATAAAAAATTTCCTTTAAAACAATTTAACTTCTCGATAAAAATATATGTTTTTTTAAATCCCAATAACCAATTCATTTTATAAATCCCTCTCTATTCTTACACATCGGTATCATTCCGGTTCCTAACCATCCCCACTTTTCAAAAATAGAATTCACTATTTTTCCCAAAAATCTATTTTTTTCATATCTCGATATAAATTCACCCATGTGAAATTACATTCCAATTTATCAACCGATATCTTCTCCCTTATTTATAAACATTGTTTATGAATTTACAACTCCTTAGAGTTTCACTTGTTTATAAAATTAATCCATTTATAAAATCTCATTTTATAAATCCATTACTTAATAAATCCCATCAATTTTTCAAATCTATTTTTAATATCGATTTTAAAACTCCTTATCCATATTTTTTTCCTTTAAATAAAATATCCTTTTAAAATCCATAGTTAAAAATTCCATATATAAATTATTTTAAAAGCTTTATTAAAAATATTTTTTGAATAGTTAAGTATAAACCCAAAACTCAAATTATTATTTTATCCAACTCGATTTCCTTTAGAATAAATCCAAATTCCAATATAAATATTTTTATATCCAAAATCCCTTTTAATTCCTTCACATTCAAAAATAATATTTATGGTATTTAAAATACCAAAATTCAGGCTAGTGCTACTATAACATCCAATAATTCTAATCACAATAACAATATATAACAGATTATCAATTCACATCATATTCACTATATATGAAAACAATCAATAAATATTTGAGAAATATAGTTGCATCCCTCCAACCAGTTTCCCTGCATCTAGAAGTTAATACAACATAAAAATACCAATCCCACTTCGAGGGGGATATCGCGGTAATATAGGGTCATCCGCTATTATGCGGGGCGCGTAGTGTCTCATCCGATCCAACGGCCGAAAATATATCCAACTATTAATATATATACTATTATATATATAATATCACATCCAAGCTGAAAATAATTTATAAATTCATCCAATCATTCAATAATTAATTTCCAACAATGTAAATTAAAATAGTAATCCAAGATGAGTGAGATTTACTAACATTGATTTTTAATTGCAATCCGTTCCAATTTTAAATTTAAATCGAACAACGTTCGACTTAAATTTAAATTCTAGCTGACTTAGACCGACTCCAAATAAATTCCAGATGCCGTATTCATCGATATGATCCCATCACGTCAGGTTTGTTAAATTTTGATCTCGTATGAACATGTTACGAATTATATTAGCATATGATTTTAAACAATACCTAATTTAACCAAATAAAATTTAATCACTCAATAACTGCTTATCTTTTTATATATATATATATATAAAATAATATACCTACCCTTCAAATCTAGGCCGTGATCAGAAACCCAGTCCCACTTCACCTTTGCGCCACCACCTGGAGATCGCCTTCATACCCGAAACACTCATGTAAACAATCACATTAAGCACCCACTCATATCTGTACGTGACTCCCTCCCTTCCACAAAACCCTAGCCTACGCCGATGCCCCTTGCGCGACCTGTCTCCAGGCCGAGGTCGCGACACGCGATGTCATTCTTCCAGTCACCGCGATTCGAAATCGCTAACTCATGCTGCTTCGTATGTGCGCCTCCCCTTTCAGCCGACTTCGCCTATAGCTTGCGTGTAACGACCCGAGATTTTCGACCCCGAAAATTCGACACTAATATGTTCACTGTAGAAGTGCCAAGAAATCGAACGCCGAAAATTCAAGATTGTTAGGGTAAAGAAGAAAAGAGGTAGAAGAAGAAACAGAAAAACAAAACACAGAATCTCACATTCGCAGCGGATCAAAATATAATATCAAATAACAGCATTTACACAAGAAAAGCTGTAACTGCCTATTTACAGACAATATATCAGAGTACAACCATTCATAAATAAACTGGACAGTTATAACAACTTATCCCAGATTACTATCAATACAATCTCAAATACACAACGGAATATACTCCATACGTCTCTGCCATCCAGCTCGTCTCCTGAAGTCCAGAACGTCCTAACCTGGAAATCTGTAATACTCGGTCTGACCCGAGCATTACAATAAAGTAACACCCGAGTCAGGCTGGAAACCAGCGTGAGTAAACCCATATGACTTGAAATACTAAGTTATAAAACTTCTTTGAAACCAGGGTAACTCGTACCTCACTACGAGTTCTAATCATTCTGTAGCCAAACACTTATTTCACAAAATAATGTCTAAGTACCGTTACTTAGTTTCAATGGTTCAGTTTACTTAATTTATTTCATTTCAGTCTCTTGGATTCTAAAATCAAATCTATAAAGAATTATAATAGTTACTAATCGAAGTGGTTCCGGATATCGCTGATATCCGATCACGGTCTCTTCGAATTTAATACCATCTTTTTAAGCCAAGTTGTTTAAGTTAGATAATTCAATTAAACTTCAAAACAACATATTCACACAACAATTCATCATAGATAGATAACTTACATTATCACAGTTCAACCAAAGCATTTCATATCACAGAACATCATAATTTATCAGACTAGAGATATTAACCAATCCAAACATTCAATACAATTTAATCATCCATAAGCAAGATTAAATAGTTATACAATTCTAATTAATTTAATTAACACAAATAAATTAATTACTTTTAAATCTTGCTTAATTAACATTAATTAATTACAAACCATTAGTTATTAATTAATGAAATTAATTAATCATCCTTAATTATCCATCTTAAGTAATTATCCTCAATTACTTATATTAATTAATTATCCCTTAATTAACCACATAAATCAATTAACCTTTGTTAGCACCAAAATTGGTCACTAACCTCGTTGAGAAAGATTGTGTAGAGATGTAAGTGATGAATTTAAATTTAACAAGGAAGAATATGCTATTTTAAATGCAGAAAGTGAGAACACCAGATTTATAGTGGTTCAGCGTAATTGCCTACGTCCACTTTGAGGTTAAACTTTATTGCTTTACTTGATGATTAATTACAGATACAATCCGTAGATCAAATACTTGAATACAATTGATAAGTAAAGAGTATGAGTCTTGAAAGCGGCAGAGTCTCCCCAGTGTTCCCCCAAAAAAGGTCCATTTCACTGTGCCCCTGCCCCTCTATTTATAGACAAAGGTGGGTTGGACTTCTCTGGTGGGCCTGGTAGTTGAATAACTTGGTCCAGATGGACTGGTCCCTATATGTCGAACCAAACAGGCTGAACGGTCGGATGCCGAACCATCTTCCCCATGCCGAACGATGCTTGTTATGTGGGAAGAGTGGGCCGAGCAATAATTATAGTCGGACAAACTGGGAAGAATGCCGAACAATCTTCTTATGCCGAACAGAGGTGAGGTGCCGAGTGGGGAGTGTATGCCGAGCAATGATTGAAGTTGACTGAGGTTAGATGAATGCCGAACAATCTTTGGATGCTGGACGAACCTGGAAGCCGAACACTCCTGGATGCCGAGCGCTCCTTGGATGCCAAGCGCTTGCCAATGCCGAGCGCTCCTGGATGCCGAGTACTCCTGGATGCCGAGTACTCCTGGATGTCGAGCGCTTCTGGATGCCGAGCGCTCCTGGATGCCGAGTGCTCCTGGATGCCAAGCGCTCTTGGATGCCGAGTGCCAAGCGCTCCTGGATGCCGAGCGCTTTTGGATGCCGAGTACTCCTGGATGCCGAGTATTTGCCAATGCCGAGTACTTAGTTGCCTGGTCAAATCTCCAGGAAACACTTGCCCCCTAAAGTGTATTACGTGACCGAATCGTGATACGCTTTGAATTACATATCCCTTGTACTTCGCTTCGAATCTAGGTTAACTCTTCTTGGAGATGCCTTCTTGAGAATATCAGTGGTGTAGGTGTGTGCCGAGCGTGGTATAAATGCTGAACGAGGCATTTGAAACCGAACGCTCCTCAAGTGCCGAACGACTTTGTTTGCCGATGCCGAACGCTGTGGCTTTGACCGGTTCCACCGGATATAGCCTTTTCGACTTCTTCTTCTTCCCTATAAAAGCCGGCACCTTCTTCCTTCTTCTCTTTTCACACTTTTAACACCTCTGCCTTGCACCTGCTGTCGTTTCCAGTGAACATCCTTCAACAATTCATCGATCCTTTCCAAGTCTTCAACCTACCAACTAGGTATCAATTCTTCCGCCTAAATCCTTCCTTAAAACGGTCTTTACGCTCGAGTTACTTAACTGATATGGTGAATCGAGCCTTGACTAAGGTATCCTAAAAGTTTTCAGAGTTACACGATGAGGGTGGAAGGAAGAGTGAGTAGAGATGAGCCTTCTAGGAAGCTGTTGGTAGACGCGTTGTGGTTTGGCATAAATCTTTTGTGCCGAACGAGATTGGAGGAAGAAAGAACATAGGAGAAGTAGGAGACGGTTAGGGGCGTCGAATGGTAAGGTCTGGCATGACTTGCCGAATGATTCATCCTCGTGGTTCGATGTGGATGGAGGAAGAAGAGGGGAATGAGGTCGTTGTTAAGGATGGTGTGTCGAGCGTTGTCTTGGCCGAACAAGATTTTGGCCGAACGATGCTTTGCCGAACAGTCACAAACGCCGTACCACACTTAGGCCGAACAAACATAAATGCCGAACCACATTTAGGCCGAACAATACAAATGCCGAACCATACATAGGCCGAACAATACAAATACGGAACCACACTTAGGCCGAACAATACAAATACCGAACCACACTTAGGCCGAACAATAGAAATACCGAACCACACTTAGGCCGAACAATACAAATGTCGAACCACACTTAGGCCGAACAATACAAATGCCGAACAATCTTTGGATGCCGAGCAACACTTAGGCCGAACAATACAAATGCTGAACAATCATGAGTGCCGAATCAACAATTGCCTTTCCTAATCACATAACAAAACAAGGACAAGGACCCGGGCGTACTAGCATATGAAACTGACCCGGATCAATAACTCCCTATCTTTAGTAGACATAAATCTGAACTTAGATTAACATACGTTCTCTGAATCTGAAACTGTAATCACCACAAGGTAGGCTTTTTGAGACGGTCAGCGATGACGGTCTTCGAAGGCGATGATTCGAAGCTCAGTTTTATATCTTTGTAACTTCAAATTCTCAACGCTTATACGCGATTGCTTGCACTAGTTTACACACCACGTGGGGGGAATATTCATGTTGTTAATTCTAATGTTGAACATTTTTTAAGTATAGTTTTCACAGGCGCTTAGCCAGATTCACTATTTATTGGGGATGTCTAAAAAATCTAGCTCCGCCACTATATCTGATAGGCCTGGGCCGTCATTAAGGCAAGAAGTTGCGGACACTTCAAATCCGTTGACTTCCCCTGCTCATAACTTAGCTCCTGATGCCTTGGAGGCATCGATTCTCTTGGACAATCCAATCGACTCACAGGCTTCGAAGATTAATGAAGTCGCGCTTCGGCGAATATGCTCCATCCACGGAATCCCTTTTGCCGATGTGTTGGTCCCGTCGAGACATGATCGTCCTCACCAGCCCCCAGTCGGATATATTGCTTGTAACAAGTTCATGTGCTGGATGGGCAGTGTGCCTCCATTCAATTTATTTCTTCGGGACGTGTTGCAGTACATAGATATCGCCCCATCACAGCTGCATCCAAACGGTCACGCGTTCATATACGGGACCTATTTACTTTTCATGGCCTTCTTCTCTAGGCCTCCAACTTCTGGCGACATCAGATATATTTATATGATCAAGAAGCGGAAAGATAGCCCCTCCTTTATGTTCCTCGAGCCGTACCACAAATGCCAGATTTTAACCGGAGCATGTAGCAAATTCGCCCTGTACAAACAGGAATGGTTCTATGTGCGTTGCCCTCTTGGTTTCGCGAGGAGATGGGTCGAAGGCAGTAAGTCTCTTCCCTGAGTCATCATTCGTGCTCACTCGGAGCTATGCTTTTTCTAACTCCTTGTTTCATCTTTTTAGGTATTAACCAATGTCCTGAGGGCCGAGGATATTCTGAGGTCGTCGAAGCCATTAGAGCTCTTCCTGTCGAGGATCGGGACATCCGAACCATCATTTCAAATGAATCATTGTCGCGGTTCGGTTTGTTAGCAGGAGGTCGCCGGATTAGCCTTCCGGAGGGCGTTTCCATTCCCAAATCCGCTCCCGCTAAAGGGAAAAAACAAGCTGGATCATCATCACGCCATACCCCCGATGCACACAAAGATGGAGAACACAAGGGGGATGAAGCTCCTGAGACACAAGGTGAGAATGTGGGTCCTGCTTGGAACCCGGCGGTCGAAGTGCACGATATTGAAACGTCATCTTCCCCTTCGAAGGGAAAAAAGAAACTGACGTACAAGATACGGAAGGAGAAAGTTGGCGGAACTTCCAAAGTCATGCTCGTCCCGTCAGAGAAAGAGGCTTCTTCACAGCACATGGAAAGTTCTTTAAAGGGTCTGTCGAACCTTACCATCCCCGACGATATACTCAATTATGGTTTCGACGATCCGGAAGCCCTTAAGTTTCATTCTCCCGCTAAAGGCAATGCGGGAGTTCAACCTCCAGTTCAGGGAGATAACACTCCAATCAGTAAATATAAAGGAACCGGTCCGTCGGGGGGAACACTATGACACACACGCACACACGCACACACGCACTTCACCATACACTTCAAGTTTTTCCATTACCCCGATTTTTCCTAACTCGTTGCTATTTTTATTCTTTGCAGGTGATATGGGGCGCTCCCATGGACTCGATCGCCTCCACAGTTCTTCTATATTTCACCCTCCTAGATGGGACTCTGGCTCAGGTAGACGTAGGGACATAGACGATTACGAGGATCGAGACAACCGTCCTCGCGATTCGTCTTATCGAAAGAAAACATACTCCCAGTCTTCATATTCTCGTGATCCTCCTCCTCAAACTGAGCCAGATAGAGAGAAGCTTTCGCAGAAGGGGTCCCAACCCAATGTCTCCCGAGAACAACATTCTGGCTCGTCGAGCACAAGGCAAACTCGGGAGCATCGGAAAAGAGCAGAACTTTCAAAGCCTCTTCCGCCTACTCCTGCGGCTGACCCAGCTCTAGCAGAGAAGATGGTCGATCTTAAGGCCAAATTCCCAAAAATCTGCTTTGATGGCCTGAAATTCCTCCCAGCTATTCATCATATCCCAGGGCACGTCAAGCAGAGTGCCATCGCCTGCAACAACAACGTCTATGTTCAACATGACGCGTTTGTACACTTGGTCGAAAAGGTCTCGGAGGTATCTGTCGAGCGCCAACAGGAGATCGACCGTTTGAAGTTGGAAGCTGGCTTTGACAAGGACATCATCAAGAGCCAAGATGAAGAGCTTGCTTCGTACAAGTCGAAACTTGAACCCGTAGAGCAAAGTACAAAAGACACTGCCGAGGCCGTCACTCGTCTAGAGGCGACCCATAAAAAGGAACTTGATGAAGCAGTCCAGCGCAGCGGAGCACTTGCCTTAGAAAAAGATTCTATCCAAAAAGAAAGGGACGTGCTCGCCCTGCAAGTCAGAGAGTTGAAAGAATTACTCTCTAAGGAGAAAGAGGAGAAAACAACCGCTCAAGAAGAGTCCCAACGATACTGCGACGAAATCGTCGCTACACGGCTCTTAAAAACAAAGCTCGATGATGAACTTGCTAGGGTTGAGATAGTGAAAGACGAAGCCCGTGAGGAGGGCAAGAGGAAAGCTTCTGAAGAGATTGACTCTCGCCTCGAAGCAGCTGCAGAGGCCGGTAATGAAGAGGTCAAGTGCATGTTTGACCCGCTGACCGCCGAGTACGGCGCCCGCGTCCTTATGCACCGCGACTTGACATTCCTAGGCGAGGGCTATCTTGAATCTCAAGCTGAATCCTGGGAGACTTTGATAAAGATCAGAAAAATCGAGTCGGGCTCGGAGGAAGTCGATGAGGATGCTCTGGTGAAGGAATTTCTCAGGGGGAACGAGCCAGCGGACATATCCACGGCTTTAGCTCTTTATAGCAAAGGCTCTCCCTCATCAAAAGAGAAAGACGACGAAGCTGGTCCGTCTGGGGCTAAGGCTACAGTTCCTTCTTCTGATCCTCCTCCTTCTGCTCAATCGGCCGGTCGGTCAACACTTGATCCATTTGAGCAGCATGCCGGCTATGATCCAGAAGATCCCGGGCTTGGCGTTCATATGCTATCCCCTATTCTAGAGGGTGAAACTCCACGTGCGACTGATAGCCAGCCAGAACCCAGTATAAAACTCTTCCTTTTTGTTATCCCGCTTTTTGGTCAAAGCCGGAATATCAAACAAATTGACAAGAAAGGATGGGTATTAGGATTGGAAGTCGATTGGAAACAAGGCTGCGATGGATGTCGTCAAAATTTGACCGGGCTCCGATCGAGACAGGATCGATTGGTGCTGATGATTAATGCTAGGAGAGGCTACATTTCAAATTTTAGGTTAATCGGAGTTCGTATGGAGGAGATATGATCGATACAAGTTAAAAGGATATGATGTTCGTATCCATCAAAAGAGGTGGGGTGATGATCGATTCGAATCCAACAGATTCGTATCCATCAGGAAACTGAAGTGGTAGTCTGTTCGAATCCATCAAGTTGCTCTATTCGAATCCATCAGACGCCCGCTGTTCGCATCCATTAGATAACATCACTTCGTATCCATCAAGCTCGACTCCAACAAGTTTCCCCTGATTACTTCGAATCCATGAGAAGTACTTTAGCTTCGACTCCATCGTGCATGCCTTCAGTTCGAACCCAGCGAGGTAGAAGACCTTCGAATCCCCATGTTGAGACAACTTCGAATCGATCCACAGTAGCATATCCTGATCGATTCGAACAAGTACCGGTTCCATCGATTCGAAGGAGGCGAACCTTCGAATCCAACATCTCGAGTCCACCATGTAAACGCGGCTAAAACCCAGTATTCGACCCAGTCAACACGGAGTAGAAATCGGATCGATACGAAGAAAGCACGCCATGTCAACAATGCCATCGCGAAGCCATCGATTCGACCCCATCGATTCGAAGGGGATCGATTCGAACCAAGCTGATCAACCAGAAATGCAATCTTGAATCGATCATAACTCGAGATCTACAAGTCCAAATGCTATGAAATTTTCACATTAGCTTGATCACATGTTGAAGAATGTTCACACCAAATTTCAGCTCGATTGGACAACTTCTTGATCGATTCGAACATAGCTTCGAATCGATCCCAAAGTGGGCCCGGATTTCCAGAGAGCGGGCATGTGGGCCCCATCACGTGCCAGAACTGGTCTCCCTTCAGTTTAGGCGAAATATCAGCCTTCTACACCTATAAATAGAGCCCCTGGTCATTCAGAAAAGGGGTCGGACAATTCTAAGATCTAAAGAGCGCCCAGACTCTGCCAGATTTACACCAGATCACCATTGCTGTCTTAGATTCAGACTTAGCTCAGAAATCAGTTGTAATACAACAGACGAAATTGTAATCTTCAAGCATCAAGCAATAAAATCATAAAAACCTTGAAGTGGACGTAGGCCGGAGATAGCCGAACCACTATAAATTGTGTGTCACTGTTCATTATTTCTGGATTGTTGTTTGTTGCTTACTTAGATCTGTGATTTGTGTGTGAATATTGTTGATTTGTATTCATACGCTGGTGCTTTCACTACATTTGGGGTTTGTGACCATTTTTGGCGCAAACACTTTGGTGCCTTCACCGAGAAGGACTAGCGCCCGCTACATCGGAGTGAAGAGTTTAGATTTGAAAGACAATGACTCGACAAACAAGTAGAAGGCAAAGAGCTGAGAGAAGCCAACAAGGAGGAAGTCAAGAGGCATCCTCCGGAGCTGGAGAAGGACAAGCTTCGATTTACATTACTAGAGACGAAATGGAAGCTATGACAAATTCATTGCAAGAGAGATTGTTGAAGAGTCAACAGGATATGATGCAGACCTTCTTTGAACAGATGAGAGCGGCAGGGATGCAGAACTTAGGACCAGCCACAGCGGCTGTTAATGTGGAACAAGGAACTAGGGTTGCAGAACCCAACAGAGAACAGAATACAGAGCCAGATGGCAACCAACAAGGGCTTGGGGCAGGCCCGTAGGATCCAATGCAGGAGGACCTTTGGAAGGAGTTCAGCAGGCTAGGGCCAATGTTGCGGCTAATGAGCCACATGAAGAATATGTGCCGGAGTTCCCTCTGGAGCATGGGGGGCAACCCCTAACAGGCAACGCTGGATTAATGGAAATCATTAGGAAGACTATGCGTGGAGGTTTGACCAATAGAGATTTGGAAGGAGTGAACAGGAGTCCGTTCGCTCGGGAAATCAGGATAGCTCAGAATCCACCTAAGTTCAAGTTACCTAGCGTGGAAGCGTATAATGGCAAAGCTGACCCAACTGATCACTTGATGAGATACACTAGGCACATGGAAGTGCTGGGGGGCATCAGAGGAAGTGATGGCCAGATGTTTCCCTTTATACTTGACAGATCTATCGGCAATGTGGTTTAGGCAGCTGGAAGAAGGATCTATTAGGACTTGGAGGGAATTGGTGGATAGGTTTTTGGGGCAGTTTCGGGTTCATATCAAAAGACCTAAGAACGTGATGACGTTAACATCGGTAAAGCAAAGGACAGATGAATCTCTTAGAGCATTTCTGACTCGGTTCAACGCGGCGGTAGCTTCGGTGGATCGGCCGGATCCATCGATGGTTTTGATGGCGGCGGTGTCGGGAGTCAGAGAGGATTCAGATTTTAAGGTATCTTTAATACGAGACCCACCACTGGATCTCGGGGAATTCTTTCACGAAGCTGAAAGGTTCCTTCGGCAAGAAGACGCATATATGGATTTAAAGTTAAAGGAGGTGAATGAGACTGAGGGTGGAGGACCATCCAACGGAAACCCGGATAAAGACAAAGTAAAGAGGAAGCTGGACGACGATTCGGGAAAAGCTGGGAAGCGATGGAAGGATCCAAAGTTTTCCACATACACAGGATTAAACGAGACGCAGGAGCGGATATACATGGAAACCCGGAATCGCCTTCCTTACCGAAGGCCGGCTAGGAGAGAGCCATTCGAACGAGAAAGGGCATCAGGAAAACACTGTCTCTTCCATGATTTAGACGGGCATGATACCAATAGCTGCAGACACCTAAAGGACATAATTGAGGAGCATGCGAGGAATGGACAATTGAGGCAGTATGTTGGGGCTCGGAATGTAGCGGTGGAGCAGGAGAAACCACCGCCCACCTCAAGCCAGGATGGCATGAGGCCCAGGAGTGATGGTCGATTGGTTATCCATTGATCATGATAATATGAAATAAGTAACAAACCATTGGCGAGCACCCAAGTCATTTACACGTGTATGGGGACGGAGATAGCCCCTAGGCATGCTCTGAATGACGATAAACCGCAAAGCCATGGTTTGCGAAATCTGTCTTTTGTTTTTTGGATTGGACACTTGGTTTTCTGGTTTGGTTTTTGGAGTTTGGATTGAACTCCTGATTTTACTCGCTTTTCTGGTTTTGGCATTCATTCGGATGATTGTTCTCTGTTTTGGATGATGATTTTGATTTTTGGTATGGATTTCTGGTTTTCCGATTTGATTTGGATTTTGGATTGGATTTTTGATTGGATTCCGATGGATTCTTTTTGGTTTTTGATAAACGGTCGTCGGGTATGGATTATGCCTGGCAAGGGGTGAGTCTTTTTGCTCGAACGTGGTAAATTGACTCATTCAGGTCGTCGAGTATGGACTATGCTCGGCAAGGGTCCGGAGTGACCATGATTCGGCCTAGGACTTAGGCCCCCTATTATCGATTATTGTTTCAGGTCGTTGAGTATAGACTATGCTCAACAAGGGTCCAGAGCGACCAGGATTCGGCTTAGGACTTAAGCCTTGGCATTACTAACGTCCAGGGACACTGGACCACGGTCGTCAAGTGTGGATTGCGCTTGGCAAGAACCCGGAGAGGTTAGCTCAACGTCCAGGGACACTGGACCACGGTCGTCAGGTGTGGATTGCGCTTGGCAAGAGCCCAGAGAGGTTACAGATTTGGATATCGACCCGGAGAGGTCTTGGATTCGGTTGTTGGATAAGAATGGACTAATAACTCAGTCTTCGAGTTTGGATGGGCATGGAATTGGCTATGGACTTTGGATATCGGATTCGGAAACTATTCAAAACACGCCTTTTTATCACAAGGCATGTTTTGGGGGGCAAATGTTATCCTGCTTTTTGGTCAAAGCCGGAATATCAAACAAATTGACAAGAAAGGATGGGTATCAGGATTGGAAGTCGATTGGAAACAAGGCTGCGATGGATGTCATCAAAATTTGACCGGGCTCCGATCGGGACAGGATCGATTGGTGCTGATGATTAATGCTAGGAGAGGCTACATTTCAAATTTTAGGTTAATCGGAGTTCGTATGGAGGAGATATGATCGATACAAGTTAAAAGGATATGATGTTCGTATCCATCAAAAGAGGTGGAGTGATGATCGATTCGAATCCAACAGATTCGTATCCATCAGGAAACTGAAGTGGTAGTCTGTTCGAATCCATCAAGTTGCTCTATTCGAATCCATCAGACGCCCGTTGTTCGCATCCATTAGATAACATCACTTCGTATCCATCAAGCTCGACTCCAACAAGTTTCCCCTGATTACTTCGAATCCATGAGAAGTACTTTAGCTTCGACTCCATCGTGCATGCCTTCAGTTCGAACCCAGCGAGGTAGAAGACCTTCGAATCCCCATGTTGAGACAACTTCGAATCGATCCACAGTAGCATATCCTGATCGATTCGAACAAGTACCGGTTCCATCGATTCGAAGGAGGCGAACCTTCGAATCCAACATCTCGAGTCCACCATGTAAACGCGGCTAAAACCCAGTATTCGACCCAGTCAACACGGAGTAGAAATCGGATCGATACGAAGAAAGCACGCCATGTCAACAATGCCATCGCGAAGCCATCGATTCGACCCCATCGATTCGAAGGGGATCGATTCGAACCAAGCTGATCAACCAGAAATGCAATCTTGAATCGATCATAACTCGAGATCTACAAGTCCAAATGTTACGAAATTTTCACAGTAGCTTGATCACATGTTGAAGAATGTTCACACCAAATTTTAGTTCGATTGGACAACTTCTTTATCGATTCGAACATAGCTTCGAATCGATCCCAAAGTGGGCCCGGATTTCTAGAGAGCGGGCATGTGGGCCCCCTCACGTGCCAGAACTGGTCTCCCTTCAGTTTAGGCGAAATATCAGCCTTCTACACCTATAAATAGAGCCCCTGGTCATTCAGAAAAGGGGTCGGACAATTCTAAGAGCTAAAGAGCACCCAGACTCTGCCAGATTTACTCCAGATCACCATTGCTACCTTAGATTCAGACTTAGCTCAGAAAATCAGTTGTAATACAACACACGAAATTGTAATCTTCAAGCATCAAGCAATAAAATCATAAAAACCTTGAAGTGGACGTAGGCCGGAGATAGCCGAACCACTATAAATTGTCTGTCACTGTTCATTATTTCTGGATTGTTGTTTGTTGCTTACTTAGATCTGTGATTTGTGTGTGAATATTGTTGATTTGTATTCATACGCTGGTGCTTTCACTACATTTGGGGTTTGTGACCATTTTTGGCGCAAACACTTTTGAAGTTAAAAGATCTGTCATTTTCAAGTAGCGGTCATTTGTCCTAACGCCTGTTCTTTATGTTTTTTATGCAGGCTGCTCTGATCCTGAACCAACTCCGAGGAGCGACGACGCCAAGGAGGAAGCAGAGAAAACAAGCGGTGTTGCTCATGCGGGAGTAACTCCTGGCCCTGACGCTTAAGTGATCGGGGCGCTAGATGATGATAAGTTTGACACTTCATCTACCGTCGAAGGGAGTGACGAAATCGAGATCACTAGCGCCTCCGAACATACTTCGAAGATGAGCATGAAGGAGTGTCTCGCAGAAGAGGAGAAAAAGAAGGTCGAGATCAAGGTCGAGCCTCAAATATTTGAACTTATCGATCCGCGGAATAGACCTTTGAAGGTCATTCTCCCTAGCAAATCCAAACCACTGGATATTCCTTCTCCCACTCCTGACTCTGCTTCTTTGGCAAGCAAGAAATCCAAGAAGAAACGTGAGGGAGAGGAATCATCTGAGAAAATGAAGGAAGACAAGAAGAAAAAGCCAAAGAAATAGCCACTATTCTCGTTCAACGAGATTTTGCTTAGCTACTTTTTGTTTTCTCGTTTTCGTAGTTTGTGTAGATAGATTTTTGACTCCAAGTTTTGGAGGAATAATTGTGTAACCCCATTTTGGACTATTAAACGAAGTTTAGTTTCTTTTTCACTTGAATGATTCTTTTGCTTTTTCGGTTTTCTGAATAACTGTGGTCAAAACTCATGTTCTTATGAGTTGCATAATTTCCCAATCCGTTCTTACATTGTTCGAACATTCTTTGGAGTGGCATATTTCTTGTTCCACATCCTTGAGTACTTAGAAATTTTTCTAAACCAGCGCTCTAGGGATTTAGGGTAATTTGATCCGCGTTCAAGGGATTCCGAGATTCAAATTGCCTATACTCCAGTCCACATTTTGGGGACTTAGAGTACTCCGGTCCGCACTTTGGGGACTCGGAGATTGAAGTTGTTTATACTCTTGTCCGTGCTCTGTGGACTTAGAGTACTCCGGTCCGCACTCGGGGGACTCGGAGATTGAAGTTGTTCATATTCTAGTCCGCGCTCTGGGGACTTTAGAGTACTCTGGTCCGCACTCAGGGGACTTAGAGATTGAAGTCGTTTATACTCTAGTCCGCGCTCTGGGGACTTAGAGTACTCCGGTCCGCACTCAGGGGACTCGGAGATTGAAGTCGTTTATACTCTAGTCCGCGCTCTGGGGACTTAGAGTACTCCAGTCCACACTCAGGGGACTTGGAGATTGAAGTCGTTTATACTCTAGTCCGTGCTCTGAGGACTTAGAGTACTCCGGTCCGCACTCAGGGGACTCGGAGATTGAAGTCGTTTATACTCAGGGGACTTGTGGGTAGTTCTATAAGCCCATAATGCTGTCGGGAGTTCATCTACCCACTTGCCTCTGGCTTTCTCCAAACGCTTCTTCAGTATGGACTTGATTATTTTGTTTATGGCCTCGACTTGTCCGTTAGTTTTGGATGTGCAATGGCGGCGAACTTCTTCTCAACGCCATACTTTAAACAGAACTCTTTGAACTCTCTGCTTTCAAACTGCGTTCCATTGTCCGTAATGATGATTCGAGGGAGGCCAAATTGGCATATAATGTTTCGTACAACGAAATTAATGACCTTCTTAGAGGTGATTGTGGCTAAGGGTTCTGCCTCGGCCCATTTTGTGAAATAATCGACTACAACTATCGCATATTTCGCACCACCTTTGGATATAGGCAAAGAGCCGATTATGTCGATTCCCCAGATTGCAAATGGCCAGGGACTAACCATTTGTGTGAGTTCTGTTGGTGGAGCTCTCGGGATTTTCGCATATCTTTGACACTTGTCACATTTCCTTGCGTAGTCTACAGCGTCCCGATTTACGGTTGGCCAATAGTATCCATAGTGGAGGATCTTTTTTGCCAGTGTCTGCCCCCCAGTATGGTCACCACATTCTCCTTCGTGAACCTCCTTCAAGACCCGCTTTGTCTCATCATGTGCGATGCATCGTAATAAGGGGAATGAGAACCCCTTTCGATACATTAGTCCATCCTGCATCACATATCGCGCGGCCTTTTGAATGACCTGTCGTCTTTCGCTCCTTTTTTCTGGTAAAGCCCCGGTCGTCAGGTATAGTTTGAATGGGGTTATCCACGACTCCCTCTCGATTCCTGTTTCCAACACAAAATCAACTTTCATCGCGTCTATGCTTGGAGCATGCAAGGCCTCAACGGGAAACAATCCCATTTGCTGTGCATCACCAGTGCTTGCGAATTTAGCCAATGAGTCGGCTTCTTTGTTCTGTTCATGTGGGACATGCAAAATGTCATAACGCTCAAGGTTCGACAGTAGCTCTTGAACCAGAACAAGGTACAGATCAAGCTTCTGTCCCTTTGCTTGGTAATCTCCCCGCACTTGGTAGACCACTAACTGCGAGTCACAAAAGATTTCAACGGATTTGACCCCAAGTTCTCCAATGAGTTTTAAGCCAGCAATCAGTGCTTCATATTCTGCTTCATTATTCGTGGCTAGGAAATTGAGCTTCAAAGCGTAGAAAATCGATCGATTTTCCGGAGTTACAAGAACTACACCAGCGCCGGAGCAACGGTCGTTTGATGCCCCATCGGTGTACAATTTCCATCGAACGGGGGGAATGACATTGTGATTTTCTGGTTCGTCAGATACAGTAAACTCAGCGATGAAATCTGCTAATGCTTGCCCTTGTATGGCTCTACGTGGTAAGTAGGTGATATCGAACTAGCTCAACTCGATATTCCATTTTAACAACCTCCCAAAAGTTTCTGGTCGTTGGAGTACCTGCCGAAGGGGCTGATCGGTATAGACACTGACTGAGTGTGCTTGAAAGTATGGGCGTAGCTTACGTGATGCAATCACCAAGCAATAGGCCAATTTCTCAATTTTAGGGTAATTTCTTTCTGCCCCCGTTAAATGCTTACTAACGTAATACACCGACTTTTGGACTCGGTCCTCCTCGCGGACCAAAGCCGCACTTATAGCATGTGGGGATACGGCCAAGTATACGTACAGCATCTCGTGGTCTACTGGTTTTGACAGCACTGGAGGACACTCCAGATGCCTCACCAGATCCCGGAATGCTTCCTCACAGTTAGATGTCCATTCGAAATTCCTCTTCCCTTTTTTTATTATATCAAAGAAAGGAATGCACTTGTCCGTGTCTCTGGATATGAATCGACTCAGCGCAGCCACTTTTCCATTCAAGCTTTGCACCTGTTTTATAGTTCTGGGCACTTACACATCTCGAATAGCTTGAATCTTTTCTGGGTTAGCTTCAATTCCCCTAGCATTGACAATCAATCCCAAAAACTTCCCCGACGCAACGCCGAAGGAACACTTCAGAGGGTTGATCTTCATCCCATAATATCTGAGTATATCAAACATCTCTGCCAAGTCTCGAATGTGGTCGTTTGATTGTCGTGACTTCACGAGCATGTCATCCACATAGACTTCCATCGTTCTACCAAGCTGCTCTTTGAACATTCGATTCACCAAACGTTGATAAGTCGCTCCTGCGTTTTTCAATCCAAAGGGCATTACTACATAGCAATATAGCCCAACGTCTGTGATGAAACTGGTGTGTTCTTGGTCCGGAATATGCATCGGGATTTGATTGTAGCCCGAGTATGCATCCATGAATGATAACAACTCGTGTCCTGCAGTGGAGTCGACCAACTGATCAATCCTAGGCAACGGGAAACTGTCCTTGGGGCATGCCTTGTTCAAATCGGAATAGTCTACGCAAGTTCTCCATTTCCCATTCGCCTTTTTCACTAGCACGGGGTTCGATACCCATTCAAGGTAGAGGGCGTCGCGGACGAACCCATTGGTTTTGAGTTTGTCCACCTCCTCTCTGAGAGCAGCGGACCTCTCTGGGTCCATTCCTCTCCTCTTTTGTTTAACCGGGACCTATTTCGGGTCTATGTTCAACATATGACTCGTAATGGCGGGAGAAATCCCTCACATATCAGAATGCGTCCAGGCGAGAACATCAAGATTCGCTGGGAGGAAATCACTAAGGTCTTCAGTCATTGCGGGGCCGAGTTGTGATCTGATCTTCAGTACCCACGATGGGTCGTCTCGACTGACTGAAATGTCAACTGTTAATTCAGCCGGCGCTGCCTTTTCTTCCCTGGGTTTCTCATCGTCGTCTCTCGGATCTATATCTCTGAAGATCCAAGAATTATGCTCGAGCCAGGGCTCGGGCACTACTTGTCAATTATCAGTATTAAGGATGCGGACGGGATTGTCCGCAACCTTTCCTTTCTCCCTCCGATGGGCCTCTCGGAGCTCAGCCACATAACAGGCACGACCAGTCGCCTGGTCGCCATGAACAACACCTACTCCTTTGTCAGTTGGGAACTTCAAAGTCAAGCACCATGGGGCTAATGCTGCCCTAAACTCAGCCAGGGCCGGTCGGCCCAAGAACACATTGTACGGAGAATCCACATCCAAAACTACGAAGGGTAGGATTCGCACCCTCCGACGTTCGCCTTGTCCCAGTTCAACTGGTAACTCAACATACCCCACTACATCGGTCGCTGCACCATTAAAGCCGTGTATACGAGCTTTAGACGGTTTCAAATCCTTCGTTTCCATCTTCATCTGGTCATAATCCTTCTTGAAGATGATGTTGATAGAACTTCCACAATCAATCAAAATTCTTTTCACATAAGCCGGTCCGATCGTCGCAGATATGACCATCGGGTCGATGGTTGGAGCCTCCACTTGTTCAGCATCTCTGTTTCTGAATACTATATCGTCTGTCATCACGCACAGCTGCTTAGCAGGGGTCCCATCCTCCACGTTGGAACAATACTCGAAATCTGCGTGCTTCGGGGAACTAGCATACCGCTCCATCTCTTGCCAATTCTAATCCGTGGGGTGAGGCCCACCGATGATCGTTTTTATGACTAGTCTACCCACAGTCCGAGCAGGCTCCTCGGGATGACGCGGAGCTGGTGCACGACCTGGGTTGGATGTTCCCTATCCTCCTTCCTGTGGATCCTTCACAAACTCCTGTAACTTTTTCTGCCTGATCAACTTCTCTATAGCGTCGTGTAGGTGCCTGTACTCTTCCGTATTATGCCCGTAAGTCTCATGGAAGCGGCAGTATTTCCCAGTCCGCTTCTGTTCCTCGGTTGACTCCTTTGGTCGTGGCTTTCTGTACTGAAAGGTATTGCATGTTGATAGGTAAATGTTCTCAAGAGATGCATTCAGCGGGGTATACTCGTTGTAGCTTGGAATTCTCGGCTTCCACTTCCTCACTTCTCTCTTCTTCCCTTGACTTCTTCCTCCGGATTCCTTAGGCTGCCCGGGCTTGTTCTGGACATTGACTTGGACTTTTCTCGAGTTGTCCCCGGACTGTTTCACTGTAATGTTGCTTTTCACGGACTCCTGGATAGGTCCCGGTGCCTTATCTTGCCTTACCCACCTTGCTTCCTCTCTTCTTATGAACTGGTGTGCCTTTGAGTAAAAACGCTCTAGCGTAGTCGGAGGTTTTCCTGCCAGCCAGTCTCCAAACTCAGAATCTGGATCCACACCTCGCATCACAGCCATTAGAATTGCATGATCATTGGGATTACTGACTTCAGTCGCCGCATCATGGAATCTTTGCAAATACTCCTTTAATGACTCGCCAGGAGTCTGGATTACACTTGATAGAGACATCACGTCCTTTAGACGAGTAGTCTGTATCCTGAACTGTTCTATAAACTTCTTCGCCAACTCCTCGAAACTGGATACAGACCGCGGAGGAAGTCGGGTGAACCACATAGTAGCGATCCCAGATAGAGTAATTGGAAAGCATCTACACTTGGTTGCATCATTTGCTCTAGCTGAATCCATCATCCACTCGTACCTCATGACATGCTGTCTGGGATCAGTCTTTCCTTCATAAGCCGGGATGGTTGGCATACTAAACTTTCTAGGGTACGCTGCTTGTAGAACAATGTCTGTGAACGGAGTATGACTTCTCGTCACTCCCCAATCGTCATTCGATAAGCCTTGGTTCTCTTTCATCAATTGTCTGATCATGGCTGCCAGGTATGGTGTTTGTATGGAAGGTGGAAGGTTGGAGTCTGTTCTACGTGACTGTCCATGCTGATGCCTCCTCTCCTGGCGATCTGCCAAACGTGCATCTTGAGATTCGACATCGTTAGCGTTTCAATGGTCTGGGCCTCCAGCCTCCACCTGCACTCCGGCTCCTAAGTTCCCAGCTCCGGCTTGGTCATGGTCTCCAGCTGTTCGAACAGCAGCACCTGCCCGCACAGTTTCAGTCTTATGGCGTCTACGCCTGGGAGGTTCATCGGAGGAAGTTGAGCTATCGTATGAGGAATAAGGAGCGGGATCGCCCCCAGCATTTTGTTGCTGTTGTTGAGTGAGTTGTGCCATGAGGTTGGCGTTAGCTTGCATCTGCTCTCCTAGTTGTCTCCTGCTCTCCTTGAGTTCTCTCATCAAGTCGTTGAACTCTATTCTGGTGACAACCGGCATTTGGTCCTGGGTGGTAGTCCCTGCACCTGGAATCGCTTGCTGATTGCTAGGTCCTACTTGTTGCACGCTAGCAGTCTCGTGGGCGTCTGCATTATGAGAAGCTGACCTGGTACGTGGTCTCGCCAGTGTAGAGTTATTGGTATGAACTCTAAGTAGAATCAACAGATGTCATGTCAATGAGTCGGATCTTCTTTGGGGGATTTGTTCAATCCAGTAGCTTCAAAGCAGACCCTTGAGGTCTGAGAATACAATTCTCAGTGAAAGCACCAAAGTGTTAGCACCAAAATTGGTCACTAACCTCGTTGAGAAAGATTGTGTAGAGATGTAAGTGATGAATTTAAATTAAACAAGGAAGAATATGCTATTTTAAATGCAGAAAGTGAGAACACCGGATTTATAGTGGTTCAGCGTAATTGCCTAAGTCCACTTTGAGGTTAAACTTTATTGCTTTACTTGATGATTGATTACAGATACAATCCGTAGATCAAATACTTGAATACAATTGATAAGTAAAGAGGACGAGTCTTGAAAGCGGTAGAGTCTCCCCAGTGTTCCCCCCAAAAAAGTTCCATTTCACTGTGCCCTGCCCCTCTATTTATAGACAAAGGTGGGTTGGACTTCTCTGGTGGGCCTGGTAGCTGAATAACTCGGTCCAGATGGACTGGTCCCTATATGCCAAACCAAACAGGCCGAACGGTCGGATGCGAACCATCTTCCCCATGCCGAACGATGCTTGTTATATGGGAAGAGTGGGCTGAGCAATAATTGTAGCCGGACAAACTGGGAAGAATGCCGAACAATCTTCTTATGCCGAACAAAGGTGAGGTGCCGAGTGGGGAGTGTATGCCGAGCAATGATTGAAGTTGACTGAGGTTAGATGAATGCCGAACAATCTTTGGATGCCGGATGAACCTGGAAGCCGAACACTCCTGGATGCCGAGCGCTCCTTGGATGCCGAGTGCTTGCCAATGCCGAGCGCTCCTGGATGCCGAGCGCTCCTGGATGCCGAGTATTTGCCAATGCCGAGTACTTAGTTGCCTGGTCAAATCTCCAGGAAACAACCTTTAATTAATTACATTAATTAACCCTTAATTAATTATCCTTTAATCATAAATTAATTAACCTTTAATTACTAATTATCTTTTAATTACTTACATTAAGTAATTAACCTTTAATCACTTAAGTTAATTAATTAACCCTTAATTACTTAAGTCCTTAATTAATCTAAGATAAACCATTATCTTAATTAATTACTTAATTATTATTTAAATCTTATTTAATAAACCTTTGAAATTAATTATCATTAACATAAGAATTAACTTAAGACTCTTTAAGTTGCTTAAAAATAAAAATCATTTCACCTTCTTTAATTAAATATTTAATTACATTATTTAAACTTATTTAAATAATGGTCACAAAATAAAATACTTTAGCTTTTAAAAACTTGTTAATAATTTACTATTGCTTTTACAAACTTGTATCATATTTTCCTTTATTTCAAAACTTGATATCTGTGATATCCCGGAATTTTAGGCAATTTCAATTTAATAACCTGTATTAAAAATTAAATTGATTTGATAATTTTTGTTAATAAAATTTGAATTGGTTTAATAGTCTTCTTTTAAATAAATATTTAATTGGTGAAATTTATCTTTTAAAAGCTAATAAAATGTTTTCTATTTATAATGTATATATATTTGTATATATTTTAAATAGAGAAGCTTTGATTTGAATTTGAATTTAAAGTTTTGAAATTCAAAAGTTGGATATTTTAAAATGTTTTGGATTTCAATAATATTTGTATAAGCTTTTATTTATATATAATTTGTTTTATTACATTTTCTTTAAAAAGAAATTAATATATGTATTTACATAAGAATTTATTAATTAAGTTAAAAATCTTTATTAACATTTAAAATAAAAAGAAAATACTTAATGGACAAGTGTAAGTTATATAAGCTTGAATTTAACAAGTGTAAACTAATTAACAAATATAATGACAAATGTCAAGTTTTAATTTTTGTTTTTCTTTTATTTTAATAAATCACATTTTTTACTTATATAAACATTGTTCATTCTCTTCTACTCTTTTTACTATTTCTCTTTTCAAATGCAAAAGAAAACTTCAGCCTGTAAAGAATTCTCAAAAACAAATCTATAATTAAATCCTCAAACCATAAACTTGTTTCAATCCAAACCTATAAACATTTTATCAAAACCAAAACCGGTAAATCTTCTTCAAACCTGAGATGGAAATCAAAAACCTGCAAACATTTTCATCTCTGTTTTGAATCTGAGTCATCTTCAACAAGGCTTCAAGTCATCTCTGCATGTTTCAATAACAAGCAACTCAAGCATTCCAGTTTACAAAACAAAGAAGCAAAGACATTTATGTTTACAAAAGCATCTTTCCAGCAACTCAAAGAATTAAAGTTCAAAAGCTTTTTCAAAATAAAATAGGCTTTGTTCTTCATTTGAACAGGTGAGTAACATTTAATTTAAAAAAAGTTTAAGTATAAATCTGATTGCATGTGAATCTCTGAAGCAAAGAATGTTTGTATGTATATGAATTTTCTATTAATATTTGGATGATAGATGTGTGCATGCCTGTAAACAACCTGTGACATCTCTATTCCAGTTTTAAAATTTAAGTTTTGATTTAAATTCAGGATCTCTTGATCTAATGGCTGTTAGGACTTAGGATATAAACAAGAATTGTTTGTTTCATCATAGATCAATGTTTAAATTTTAATTAAGTTTAAGTAAAACTTGGAAAGTCTCAGGAAATCAAAACAATAGTGCAAACTTAATATTAGTGGAAATTCAAACACTTTAATTTATTATTTCAGGTATCTAATCTGAAACATTAACCAAAAACATGATTTTTAAAAGAGGAATCAAATCATTTAGTTGAGTTTTTAGTTTGCATTTCTGGGTTGAATAGAAAATGGGAATTGAGTAGTTTATGGTGATCTCTGTGGTCTGGGAGGAAGGGGTTATTTCTGGTGGTAGTAGGATGATCGGAGAGTAAGGAAAAATTGTCAGGAAGATGTTCAAATCATTGTGGAGGTGGTAGTGGTCAGATTTATTTCTTAACCCTAGTTTTGATAGGGTCAAGTATTTTGATCGTCACGGTGCCTCTGGTGGATCGAGTTCCACCAGATATTGGGAAGTGGAAGCATGCGTGTTGGCGAAGTTGTGGCTGGAAGCGCTGGAGCTCAGATGATCGGCGTTGCGAGTTCGAGGGTGATTCTGGTGGGTCTGTGGTTCCAGGTTTTGGTTCTGAGATACTCGAATTCGATTTCGAGATAGAATCGAAGGAGTTGGAGTTTGAATGATCTAAGGGTGTCGTCGCTGACCTTGGGAAGGTTGCGACGTTGATCAGGAGAGGTCGGAGCCGTCGTGCATGTGCACGGTGTATTTTCGTGAATTGGGTGAAGTTGGGTTGAAGCAGTGAAGAGTACTCGAGTTTTTCTCGAGTGGATTTGGTGTTTTGCTCGGAGTAATTAGGAGTTTGACTCATTGAGGGTTGTCTCGGGTATAAATTGTTATGTTACAGGTTTTAAAACCTGTATGGTTTTCAGATTTTAAAAATGATTTAAAATTTGAAAACGGGATTTTAAACAAAGTTTAAAGTCAAATTTTTAGATATGGATTCAAATATAAATTTGAATCCTAGTTTTGAAATAAATTAAGTTTTATAAAAACTCAAATATTTAAACAACTTTAAATGTTAGAGTATATTTTTAAATGATTTGAATTTTAAAATGAATTTGGTTTAAACTCTTATAAATTTCTTTTATAAGAAAAGTATTTCTTTAACATGTGATTTAAAAGGCTTTTAAATTATTTTAAAACTTTGTTAAAGTTAAATTTGTATTCATTTTAAATCTTAAATTTAAAATGAAATTTGAAAGTAAATTTAAAAGTAAATTGTTTTTAATTGCTTTGTTAATGATAATTTAATCACTAATAAGAAATGTTTTTATTTTAAAGTTAATTAAGATTTAATGATTTGTGATTCATTAAATTATTAAGATAATTAAAATGGATAATTTATTTAATTAATTAATGATTTGGATTAATTAAATTAGTAATTATGAGTTTTAAATTAATTAATTAAGGTTTAAGCTAATTAATTAGGAATAATTAATTTGGAATTAAGGATCATTAATTTGATAAGATTGGATTTTAAATTAATGATTAAAGATTAATTAATCAAGTAATTAAAGATTAATTAAGTTACAGCTAAGCACTTAATTAACTAAATAATTAGAGATTTATTAATTGGTAATTAAGATTAATCAATTTGTAATTAATAATGATTAATGTAATTTTAATTTCTTAAGAAAAGTAATTAAAAAATTGTAAATAGTTAATGAAGATCATTAACTTGAAATTTTTTACAATTAATTAATGTGGTTAATTTTAATAATTAATTAGATTAATTAATTAGGGATAATCATTTGTGAAATTGTTTAAGTGTAATTACTTAAGGGAAGTAATTAAGGAATTAATTACTCGTTGTAATTAATTGAGTTTAATGTGATTAATGTAAGCTAATTAATTAAGTTTAATTAATTTTAGGTAATCATTGGATGATTTGTTAGTATAATTACTTAATGTAATTAATTTAGTATAATTACTTAGTGAAGTAATTAATGGATAATTACTGGATAAGATTAATCAAAGGTGATTAATGAATAATTAATTAAAGATTAATTATTAAATGTAATTAATGTAAATAGAGTAATTAATTAAAGAAGTAATTAGAGATCATTAATTAATATAATTAATGATGTAATTAAGGGTTGATTAATTAAGATTAATTAATCAATGATAAGTAATTATGTAGTAATTAATTAATGTAATTAATTAAGGATAATTACTTAATGTAATTAGAGTATAATTAATCAAGGGTGATTAATTAAGATTAATACTTAGAGGATGATTAATTAATTTGTAATTAATTAATGGTTAAGTAAGCAAGATTTAGAATGATGAAAGTAATTAATTTAATTTATTAATTAGAGATGCAAGTAATTAATTTAATTCATTTTAATTTAATTATAGATGGTGTGATTATTAGATCATTGCTTATGTATGAATGGATGATATTGATTGCCTTGAATGGTTTGAGATCTCAGATATGAGATAAGTGATATTGTGAATTAGTGTGAATATAGATAATGAATTGAATTGTTTAACTTTAAAACAACTTGGACTTAAAAGATACGTTTTGGATTTCGATGAGACCGGGATCGGGTTTCCAGATTTGGATATCCGAAAACCACATCGATCCAAATTAACGATGGGTCATGAATCTCAAGTGAAGATGAAGATTCAGAGTGTAAGGGTTATTATCGTTAACTCTTAGGGTGATTCCAAAATGAGTGTAATGAGATAATGCCTTCAGTTTCGTTCGAACCCAGAACGAACTTGTATGGATTGAATGCTTTCAGCACATCGTCAGGTGGACGATGAGCATTCTAAGTGATGTGTTCTGATTAAAGGTAATCGTAGCCTCAAGCCTCATCAACCGGGAATGGCTAAAATAGGGGAGGTGCAGCAAGGTTAAGTGGGTAGCACCCAAGTAGGACGAGATTTTCCCCTATCTAGAGGTTCCTTTTTATTCGGCTTAGTGGGCGGTTGCTGATCCCAACCGCGGGGTTGTCTTGTTCAGGATTATCCAGTAAGGGATGGTTCCGGCCTTGTGTTGTAGGGGATTGGGAGTGATCCTCGGTACGGTGATCTAGTCCCCGTACTGTGATGGGCGGTACCCTAGTAGCCCTGCTATTGTATGGAATCCAATCTCCAATAAGTGATCTCGGACTTGATTGTATACCTATATATGCTGGAATTTAATGAATGTAATAATTTCGGCTATGTGAATATTTATTTGAAAACCCTAGACCCTATTATAATATCACTGGATTTCCTATCAAATGTTTTGGTGATCGTAAGGTAAAAACTTTTCCATGTTTATGTGTGAGATGTCTTACGTGATACCTTTTCTTTCAAAGGTTTTTCAAAGTTAAGCAACTTTAACCCATTTACTCACACCAGACCCATGTCTGACCCAAGTGTTTATTTTCTGTTTTATTAATGTCACATCCTGAAATTTTCGACTTTCGAAAATTCGACATCGATACTCACTTTATCGACTGCCGAGCAATCGAGTGCCGGAAACTCCAATAGTGAGGGTTTTAAGAAAAAGAAAAAGTAGAAGAAGAAGGAGATAGAAGAAAAAGAGAAGAAAGAAAGAAGAACAACAACAGAAAACATCTGAACGACATCAATAGAAACACAGAACAGAGACAATATCAGAATCTTACACATCGCAGCGGAACAATATATAATAGATAAATGAATATCATTTAAAAACAAAAGAATTATATCTGTTATTACATTACATCACATCATATCATCAGAGTCAATAAACAACAATGGACAGTTATATAAACTTGTCCTCATACAGAATACACAATGGAATAAATACTATCAAATACAAATACTACGTCTCGTCATCCAGCTTGCTTCCAAAGCTCCAGAATATCCAGAATATCCTGATAACATAACTCTAGGCTGCCCGTGTGGAAATTGGTGGGCACCCAGAGTTTAGAAGGAAAACAATAAACTCCGAGTCAGTCATGGTGACTGGTGTGAGATCGTAAAACAGTTATTCTTTATAACAACAAAAATAATTTTTAAAGTCAATTCGCAATGCTTTTGGAAAATGAAACTACCATAAGACCTCCCACCACACACACAATGCAAACGCAGACTTGGAGGAGATTTCTTCTTATGATAGTCAAAGATGCTTACTACGCAAAAATCAAATTCTTTTTTTGATATTATTATTAGTGCATAGTGTAGAAAACATTTCGAAAGTATAATATTAATCTTAGCCAGCATAGGCATTCCGCACTTATGCCTACTATAGCTACTATGTTCAATAGCAGGTTACCGCCACATTCCATAGCAGGTAATACAACTAAAACCGTACAAGTCACGTATTGTTTCTTTGGATTTCCAACAAATGGTCAGGCTAAGGAACTTCCTATCCACGATGGGTACGTCCCTGGAATAGACGACCCGAGAAATAACCTAACATTACGGTTAGATCTCTGCCAACACAAGGCCGGGTTACCTCTGCAAAAGTAGGTAACTACTGACACGCGTATGCCATCCCCCGATCGTCACCGATCTTCCCGAGGATCCCCGATTTCCAACAAACCACAAAGTAATAATAACTGTGCAGCAACCACAGAGGTTAAGTATCTGGGCTCCATACCATGATACCACCTTTATCCAGAAGGAATGACATACACTAAGGGGCGCTACTCCCTAGAACCTTGCTGCATCCTTCCTGTTTCGACCATTTCCGGGGTGTGAGGCTCGACGAAGTCTCGTCCACAAAGCTACGCTTTCTCAAAAAGCCCTGCTTCGGGTCAAACAAAATGATCAACCTATGATCACAAAGATATAAGATCAAACAAATGATCATATCACAAATGATCAAACACTGATCATTTCACAGCAACACTCAGTATGCCACGTTACCAAATTGGGATATATCGCTGATGAATTTCAACTACATAACCTCTGAGCTCGTACGTCTCAGAGAAGGGTGTTAAGCTAAGAGAATAAATTCTCCGCCACCAACAGAAATGTATTTGAAAGAAATCAGCTTTATATCTCAAATTGTAACGTCAGACACACAATCCATACAAGTCTGTTCCGGGATCGAACAGAACCGAAGGCACTTCTCACGAAGCCCTTGCACATCCGGATAGTTTTCAATCACGTCAGGACTTCCCGTCACTAAGGGTGATAAAACCTCTAAACCGAGGATCAGTCGGTGTAGAGTAACTCGACGATAATCCTTCCGTTTTCAAAAATATCCGGTCTTCAACACCGGTCTTCAATTGCGATTCATAACGACGTATCACATATTCGGAATGGGTTATACGACCCCATGGTCCTTTCCCGGCTAACCCGAATAGTGAGCGATTATTCAAAATAAGTGTGGCATTCAAATTCATCCAATTCACAACAAATACCTATCTAAAGGTAATTATTGATAGTCGGTTATTTAACTATCAATAAAGATGCGTAACATCATCAGATTCCAAATAATTCTCCAGATTATTTTATCTCCAAAAATATCTTCATTACATATAAAATTTCCACACTTAACCATTTGAAAACAATTTCAAATATTCACTTTTCAATTTATCTTTAAAAGATAAAAACTCAAACAGTTCATTTCACATTGGGAAAAGCATTTCCATACTTATTTAAAAATAAGTAATTCACAAATCATTTATTTTCAACACTTAGAAAATATTCGATATACTTAAAATCAAAATTAAGTATATATCTCATTCTTTAATGAAATCATTCTTAAATCACATTTATTGGAGTCAAAACGAATGTTGCGTAAAACATCGTTACGACGACTCGAAATCACTAGTATAGGGATTCGGAATTTAGATAGATATATAAATCCCAATACTAGACAAAACATTTCCTTTCGGAAATCATTTACTATAACAACAGTGTTATAGTCCACCATTTCCTTATTTTTCGAAAACGTCTATTTCAACAATAAATGTTGAAATCTATGATTTCGATAGTTCACACGTTTTAAAACATCTTTAAAACAATCTTTATTTTAAAATATCACTTCTTAAAAAAAATGAATCCATTTTTATTCAATGATATATTCACTGTCCAAAATCGTGAATATACCTTCTTTAATAATCTTCCATATTTAATTTATCAAATTCAATCTATTTCGAATTTATAAACACGTTTATAAATTCTATTTCCATTTATAAAAACTACAATTTATGAATCTTCTTCATTAACTAGTTCAATTCATAACTCAATTTTTTATACTAACGGTCCATATTATAAGTTAATACTTATAATTCATTTATTTTCAAAATCGTTCTTTTAAAACTTTACAATTGTAAAGTTCATCCCTTTATAAATCCTTTTAACATCATTTCCATTTAAATTCACATTCCCTTATTTCAATTGGATTCATTTTTCCAAATATTCACTTTTGAATCTAAAATCGGATTCCAAATTAATTTCTAATTCTACTTTAACTCCAAATCAATTACAAATTGATTTCTAAATTTATTTTCACTACTAAAATAAATTCTTATTCTTTTCAAATTATTCAATATCCTATTTTTAAATGGATTCTTCAAATTGAAATCATTTTACATTGATTTCCCAAATTATTTCAATTTACCGATTAAATTTCAAATTGGATTTCCAACTTATCTTCTTTTAAATAAATTCCTTCTTAAGAAAATAAATTTCAATCGTTTCTTTCAATCTATTTAAAAATCCAAATTTAAATTAATTTCTTCAATTTAAAATGACTATTTTACGAAATCCATTTATTTAACATTTTCACTTTATTCTGGAATAAATTCGATAATACTATAAGAATCAACTTTTATACCTTTAAAGTCTTTTCTTCAAATTTTATTCAATTTCAAAAAAATTGATTCACTTAGAAATTTTCTACTTGAATTTCAAAAATTCAATTTCGTTTATCTTTGGAATCCAATGATGTCGAAACATCCATTCAGCTAAATTTTAGCTTTCAAACAATTTCCAGATATCAATATGATTAATATAATCATTCACAGATTCATACCACAGTATAAATAAATTAAATCAATGTGAGGGGTCCAGTTGGATCCCTCCAACCTGTTTCCCTACATCCAAAGATGTTAGCACAATACCAATTCCGCTCCAGTACGGAATTATCGCGGTATATAGGTTTTTATAAATCCGCTTACTAACGGCGCAATAGGGTCTCATCCGCTATACGAGGCGGGAAATCATCAATCCAATATATACATATGCCAATATGTATATACTGCTATATATATATAGATATATCCTACTATATCTAATATCAACAGCAATCAATCAGTCAAACAAATCAAATTAATAACCGTAAAATTTCCACATTCAATTTGAGTGAGAAGATCTCACCTTAGCCTTTAAATTTGCCATCCATTTCCCATTCCAGTTCGTTTCCTTGATTTTTAACCTTGTATAATAATTTATACAATTTATTAAAATTCGAATCAATCGAATAATAAATTTCATTTGATAATTTTGATTCATCTGTGATTTCATTATCTGATAATTCCTTTTAAACCAATTTTCTTTTAACAATCTAATTGTCTAACTATTTGGCAACTTAAATTTACTAACAAAATAAATTTAAACAAATGATTTTATTTCAAACCCATTTCTTTTAAATAAATTTATCTAACTCAAATTTTTATATTTAAAAATAAATCCTATTAATATTCGAAATAAATCGAATAACAATTTTCATTTAAAATCTGACTTAGCTATAAATTAGTTTTAAACTAATTCTTTTCTTAAAAAAAAATTCTCAATCATTATATAAGCTAATTTTAACAAGTTAATTTCCTCTTTAAAAATCTAGTATGTATATATATATATATACAATCAAAAACAGATTTGCCTTCGAAATGCTTTACTGTAAATTTTTCCAGACTTTACTTTTTTTTTCCCTTTTTTCTACGTAAAAGCATCATTACATTAATAACAAAAGAAATCGTACCATGCTGCCTTCGTTCGAGACCAACCCTTTCCAAACGAGCGTCGACGACCCTCCAGATCTACCCACAGTTGCGCCTCGGCTACGCGCCTCGCCTCCTTCATCGATCGAAGTTCGCGACCATCACGACTCCTCCTTGTCGTCCCCTACGCGAGCGTGCACGTACGCGACCTTCATCGTCGCCTATCGAAGCTGACAAGATAGCGAGCTCGATTCACGAGTTCCTTCATCGATACGAAAGATAACAGCTCATCCACGATTCTCGTGCGCGATCCCAAAGTTGCACGCGCCTTTCCCCTTGAACGATTCCAATGATTTGACGAGAGTGACCGTTCGATCGATTTTTGAAATCGAATTGATTTGTGTTGATTTGTATGGTTTTCGTGAAAACTGATTTCGTTCGTTTTATCGGTGAAGACTTGAATTTGAAAAGGAGGTACTCAATTTATTTGTGGAGGGAGAAGGCGAAGTATACTGGAGATAGACAATTTGAGCTCGGCCATTTTTTTTCCTTTTTTTTTGTCTCTGATTTCTGAACTGAGGAGGGAGTTTGTGAATTAAAATAAAGGATGGAGGGAGATAGGAGAACATGGGTTGCACGATAATTTCGTGATATTAGGCACGATTCCAGGGAAGATAACGTGCTGCCTTTGACCCATTTTAAATTTAAATATAAGTTGAATTCAATTTAAATTTCAATGCGTTTACCTATCGTGTGCTCACAGATCAACACCGAAAAATACAAAAATTGAAATCTGGTAATAATTAAACATTATGGACCCAATGGAACTGGTTTCGTCGAATTCCGAGACTGTTTGAAAATTGACTATTTTATAAATATCGGTTCGAGTGATTATTTTCAAAACTGAACAAAACAGTTCGAAATTAAATTCTGAAGCTTCTATCATCTTCAGTATTATCAATACGAATTTTAAAAGCTTTCGAAATATTTTTCTTCGGCTTAAAACTGAAGATTCACATTTTTATTCAGCATTCAATCGATTAAATTTCAAAGTTTAATCGCAAATTTCAAAGTTATATCGGGGATTCAAATTAAATCATCGTTCAAATATTTAAAATTAATTAAATATTCTCAATTTAATTTGGTCAAAATTCTGGGTCGTTACAGACTTCCCTCCTTAAAAGAATTTCGTCCTCGAAATTACAAGTTAGGGAAAAAAGGTCCTTAACTCGTCTACTATCTTTCACAATTCAATAGTTTTATTAAATTATCGAAACAAATCTTTCTACTAAAGATTCGTTATTATCTCAACTAAATTTCCAACTTTAATTTTAAGTTTCAAACAACATTGTTTAACTTCTAAATTCAAATTCGAGTTTAAATTCAAATTTTAACTTTCAAAATTTCTCAAAAATTTTCTAACACCCTAAATTTTCGAAAAATTTCGCCAGCGTCTCCTTTGCGCGGCTAATACGGTACGACTACAAAACGTCCCTACGGACTCTCAGATTTCAAAAAGAAAAAGAAAAAGCCAAGCGGCTAGAGAAGAAATCATCAAAAACTCATATTATAATTCAAATACATACCTTTTTCGAGCAATTCAAATTATCTGTGAAATCAAATTCACTTTCCTTTATACCTGTATAACTACTAGCCATAATATCTAGTTATAACATCCAACTATTTTGCAAATTTTATTACAAAATTTCTAATGTTAACTTCTTATACCATTTCTAGTTTACTATTGAAGTTATATCCATTATCATTAAATTTCACATTTCACATTCATTTTGAATTTAATTTACACTTTCAATCTAATTTAGATTCAGTTTACTTCTGAATATTGAATTTCATCAATTATCTGCCATTTACAACTGCACTATCTTAAATTAGTTCCAATTACTAATTCATTTGATCAATATTCAATTAGCTTCACTTACTAATTTGAGTTTAATACTTTACTTCATTTTTTCACAAATCAAGTTCAATTCCCATTTTATTTACTTCCAAATTCAAAAATGAATTTTAACTTTCAATTTCATTTTCTTGCACTTGCAATTTCAAATTTATTTATTCACACATTCATTCATTTCGATTTGAATCTCATTTTCAATCAAATTTCAAATATTTATAAGTCTTCAACTTACTTGCATTCCGATTTATACAATCATTTATACTTTCACTCTACAATTTCGTTCCATTAGAATTCTATTTTCAATTATAAATTCATATTCACAATTTCATTCCATTATCGAATTTTTAATTTTCAATTACCTTCTTGAATTCTATTCCAAGTTATAAATTCATTTACAATTTGAATTTCATTCCAATCAGATCTCAATATTTTATAAGTTATCAATTTCATAATATTTTTATATATAGTATTCCAGAGTCTTTTCAACATCAAAGCCATTTTGAAAACAATTCAAAAACAAAACCCAAATTTTTCAAACAACTTCCATTTAAAACAATTTGGCAGCAATTTCTCTTTTGGAAACCCGAAAATGAACATCAGTAATGCTGCAGTCATTACCGAAGTTATTTTCCAGCGACCGAAAAGAGTTTAGAGCTTTCATCTCTTTAGAATATTTTTCAAAACCTTTGAAATTCATTTCCAAATCAAAAAGAAATTAAACTTTCCAGATCTCCAAAATTTTCAAACTCCTTTTCAAAACATTTCCAAATACTTCTCTGGAATTCCGTTTCAAATTACAATTCACATTTATAATTTACATTCTTAAATTTCATTTGTATGTGAATTTTATTTCTTAAATCTTGGAGTTACGATTTGAATTTCTTATTCAATTTCAATAATAATGATAACATTTCAATGTTATTATTTCCTAACAACCAAACATCCATATACTATAATACTTCATAGAAAACCATTTCTTTTCTATACAAAAATAGTTTTGGGCAAAATTATTTCATTTACCCTATTTAAAACAATACTGTGTCGGTTTATCTTGTTTAAGAGTTTAGAAACCCCTATCGATTACAGTTAGCTAGGCTGCACCGACCAGAATCCATAAACAATCAACCGATAAGTCAACACAATACAAAACAATTTTATATTCACTAACAAATACGCGCTCATATCTATTATTACACTCAACTCATTCTAGAGTACTGCTGACTCTATCTCTAATGAGTAACACCCAACAGAGCAGGGTTGTCGCTTAACCATATGCTCTGATACCACTTTGTCACATCCTGAAATTTTCGACTTTCGAAAATTCGACATCGATACTCACTTTATCGACTGCCGAGCAATCGAGTGCCGGAAACTCCAATAGTGAGGGTTTTAAGAAAAAGAAAAAGTAGAAGAAGAAGGAGATAGAAGAAAAAGAGAAGAAAGAAAGAAGAAGAACAACAGAAAACATCTGAACGACATCAATAGAAACACAGAACAGAGACAATATCAGAATCTTACACATCGCAGCGGAACAATATATAATAGATAAATGAATATCATTTAAAAACAAAAGAATTATATCTGTTATTACATTACATCACATCATATCATCAGAGTCAATAAACAACAATGGACAGTTATATAAACTTGTCCTCATACAGAATACACAGCGGAATAAATACTATCAAATACAAATACTACGTCTCGTCATCCAGCTTGCTTCCAAAGCTCCAGAATATCCAGAATATCCTGATAACATAACTCTAGGCTGCCCGTGTGGAAATTGGTGGGCACCCAGAGTTTAGAAGGGAAACAATAAACTCCGAGTCAGTCATGGTGACTGGTGTGAGATCGTAAAACAGTTATTCTTTATAACAACAAAAATAATTTTTAAATTCAATTTGCAATGCTTTTGGAAAATGAAACTACCATAAGACCTCCCACCACACACACAATGCAAACGCAGACTTGGAGGAGATTTCTTCTTATGATAGTCAAAGATGCTTACTACGCAAAAATCAAATTCTTTTTTTGATATTATTATTAGTGCATAGTGTAGAAAACATTTCGAAAGTATAATATTAATCTTAGCCAGCATAGGCATTCCGCACTTATGCCTACTATAGCTACTATGTTCAATAGCAGGTTACCGCCACATTCCATAGCAGGTAATACAACTAAAACCGTACAAGTCACGTATTGTTTCTTTGGATTTCCAACAAATGGTCAGGCTAAGGAACTTCCTATCCACGATGGGTACGTCCCTGGAATAGACGACCCGAGAAATAACCTAACATTACGGTTAGATCTCTGCCAACACAAGGCCGGGTTACCTCTGCAAAAGTAGGTAACTACTGACACGCGTATGCCATCCCCCGATCGTCACCGATCTTCCCGAGGATCCCCGATTTCCAACAAACCACAAAGTAATAATAACTGTGCAGCAACCACAGAGGTTAAGTATCTGGGCTCCATACCATGATACCACCTTTATCCAGAAGGAATGACATACACTAAGGGGCGCTACTCCCTAGAACCTTGCTGCATCCTTCCTGTTTCGACCATTTCCGGGGTGTGAGGCTCGACGAAGTCTCGTCCACAAAGCTACGCTTTCTCAAAAAGCCCTGCTTCGGGTCAAACAAAATGATCAACCTATGATCACAAAGATATAAGATCAAACAAATGATCATATCACAAATGATCAAACACTGATCATTTCACAGCAACACTCAGTATGCCACGTTACCAAATTGGGATATATCGCTGATGAATTTCAACTACATAACCTCTGAGCTCGTACGTCTCAGAGAAGGGTGTTAAGCTAAGAGAATAAATTCTCCGCCACCAACAGAAATGTATTTGAAAGAAATCAGCTTTATATCTCAAATTGTAACGTCAGACACACAATCCATACAAGTCTGTTCCGGGATCGAACAGAACCGAAGGCACTTCTCACGAAGCCCTTGCACATCCGGATAGTTTTCAATCACGTCAGGACTTCCCGTCACTAAGGGTGATAAAACCTCTAAACCGAGGATCAGTCGGTGTAGAGTAACTCGACGATAATCCTTCCGTTTTCAAAAATATCCGGTCTTCAACACCGGTCTTCAATTGCGATTCATAACGACGTATCACATATTCGGAATGGGTTATACGACCCCATGGTCCTTTCCCGGCTAACCCGAATAGTGAGCGATTATTCAAAATAAGTGTGGCATTCAAATTCATCCAATTCACAACAAATACCTATCTAAAGGTAATTATTGATAGTCGGTTATTTAACTATCAATAAAGATGCGTAACATCATCAGATTCCAAATAATTCTCCAGATTATTTTATCTCCAAAAATATCTTCATTACATATAAAATTTCCACACTTAACCATTTGAAAACAATTTCAAATATTCACTTTTCAATTTATCTTTAAAAGATAAAAACTCAAACAGTTCATTTCACATTGGGAAAAGCATTTCCATACTTATTTAAAAATAAGTAATTCACAAATCATTTATTTTCAACACTTAGAAAATATTCGATATACTTAAAATCAAAATTAAGTATATATCTCATTCTTTAATGAAATCATTCTTAAATCACATTTATTGGAGTCAAAACGAATGTTGCGTAAAACATCGTTACGACGACTCGAAATCACTAGTATAGGGATTCGGAATTTAGATAGATATATAAATCCCAATACTAGACAAAACATTTCCTTTCGGAAATCATTTACTATAACAACAGTGTTATAGTCCACCATTTCCTTATTTTTCGAAAACGTCTATTTCAACAATAAATGTTGAAATCTATGATTTCGATAGTTCACACGTTTTAAAACATCTTTAAAACAATCTTTATTTTAAAATATCACTTCTTAAAAAAAATGAATCCATTTTTATTCAATGATATATTCACTGTCCAAAATCGTGAATATACCTTCTTTAATAATCTTCCATATTTAATTTATCAAATTCAATCTATTTCGAATTTATAAACACGTTTATAAATTCTATTTCCATTTATAAAAACTACAATTTATGAATCTTCTTCATTAACTAGTTCAATTCATAACTCAATTTTTTATACTAACGGTCCATATTATAAGTTAATACTTATAATTCATTTATTTTCAAAATCGTTCTTTTTAAACTTTACAATTGTAAAGTTCATCCCTTTATAAATCCTTTTAACATCATTTCCATTTAAATTCACATTCCCTTATTTCAATTGGATTCATTTTTCCAAATATTCACTTTTGAATCTAAAATCGGATTCCAAATTAATTTCTAATTCTACTTTAACTCCAAATCAATTACAAATTGATTTCTAAATTTATTTTCACTACTAAAATAAATTCTTATTCTTTTCAAATTATTCAATATCCTATTTTTAAATGGATTCTTCAAATTGAAATCATTTTACATTGATTTCCCAAATTATTTCAATTTACCGATTAAATTTCAAATTGGATTTCCAACTTATCTTCTTTTAAATAAATTCCTTCTTAAGAAAATAAATTTCAATCGTTTCTTTCAATCTATTTAAAAATCCAAATTTAAATTAATTTCTTCAATTTAAAATGACTATTTTACGAAATCCATTTATTTAACATTTTCACTTTATTCTGGAATAAATTCGATAATACTATAAGAATCAACTTTTATACCTTTAAAGTCTTTTCTTCAAATTTTATTCAATTTCAAAAAAATTGATTCACTTAGAAATTTTCTACTTGAATTTCAAAAATTCAATTTCGTTTATCTTTGGAATCCAATGATGTCGAAACATCCATTCAGCTAAATTTTAGCTTTCAAACAATTTCCAGATATCAATATGATTAATATAATCATTCACAGATTCATACCACAGTATAAATAAATTAAATCAATGTGAGGGGTCCAGTTGGATCCCTCCAACCTGTTTCCCTGCATCCAAAGATGTTAGCACAATACCAATTCCGCTCCAGTACGGAATTATCGCGGTATATAGGTTTTTATAAATCCGCTTACTAACGGCGCAATAGGGTCTCATCCGCTATACGAGGCGGGAAATCATCAATCCAATATATACATATGCCAATATGTATATACTGCTATATATATATAGATATATCCTACTATATCTAATATCAACAGCAATCAATCAGTCAAACAAATCAAATTAATAACCGTAAAATTTCCACATTCAATTTGAGTGAGAAGATCTCACCTTAGCCTTTAAATTTGCCATCCATTTCCCATTCCAGTTCGTTTCCTTGATTTTTAACCTTGTATAATAATTTATACAATTTATTAAAATTCGAATCAATCGAATAATAAATTTCATTTGATAATTTTGATTCATCTGTGATTTCATTATCTGATAATTCCTTTTAAACCAATTTTCTTTTAACAATCTAATTGTCTAACTATTTGGCAACTTAAATTTACTAACAAAATAAATTTAAACAAATGATTTTATTTCAAACCCATTTCTTTTAAATAAATTTATCTAACTCAAATTTTTATATTTAAAAATAAATCCTATTAATATTCGAAATAAATCGAATAACAATTTTCATTTAAAATCTGACTTAGCTATAAATTAGTTTTAAACTAATTCTTTTCTTAAAAAAAAATTCTCAATCATTATATAAGCTAATTTTAACAAGTTAATTTCCTCTTTAAAAATCTAGTATGTATATATATATATATACAATCAAAAACAGATTTGCCTTCGAAATGCTTTACTGTAAATTTTTCCAGACTTTACTTTTTTTTTTCCCTTTTTTCTGCGTAAAAGCATCATTACATTAATAACAAAAGAAATCGTACCATGCTGCCTTCGTTCGAGACCAACCCTTTCCAAACGAGCGTCGACGACCCTCCAGATCTACCCACAGTTGCGCCTCGGCTACGCGCCTTGCCTCCTTCATCGATCGAAGTTCGCGACCATCACGACTCCTCCTTGTCGTCCCCTACGCGAGCGTGCACGTACGCGACCTTCATCGTCGCCTATCGAAGCTGACAAGATAGCGAGCTCGATTCGCGAGTTCCTTCATCGATACGAAAGATAACAGCTCATCCACGATTCTCGTGCGCGATCCCAAAGTTGCACGCGCCTTTCCCCTTGAACGATTCCAATGATTTGACGAGAGTGACCGTTCGATCGATTTTTGAAATCGAATTGATTTGTGTTGATTTGTATGGTTTTCGTGAAAACTGATTTCGTTCGTTTTATCGGTGAAGACTTGAATTTGAAAAGGAGGTACTCAATTTATTTGTGGAGGGAGAAGGCGAAGTATACTGGAGATAGACAATTTGAGCTCGGCCATTTTTTTTCCTTTTTTTTGTCTCTGATTTCTGAACTGAGGAGGGAGTTTGTGAATTAAAATAAAGGACGGAGGGAGACAGGAGAACATGGGTTGCACGATAATTTCGTGATATTAGGCACGATTCCAGGGAAGATAACGTGCTGCCTTTGACCCATTTTAAATTTAAATATAAGTTGAATTCAATTTAAATTTCAATGCGTTTACCTATCGTGTGCTCACAGATCAACACCGAAAAATACGAAAATTGAAATCCGGTAATAATTAAACATTATGGACCCAATGGAACTGGTTTCGTCGAATTCCGAGACTGTTTGAAAATTGACTATTTTATAAATATCGGTTCGAGTGATTATTTTCAAAACTGAACAAAACAGTTCGAAATTAAATTCTGAAGCTTCTATCATCTTCCGTATTATCAATACGAATTTTAAAAGCTTTCGAAATATTTTTCTTCGACTTAAAACTGAAGATTCACATTTTTATTCAGCATTCAATCGATTAAATTTCAAAGTTTAATCGCAAATTTCAAAGTTATATCGGGGATTCAAATTAAATCATCGTTCAAATATTTAAAATTAATTAAATATTCTCAATTTAATTTGGTCAAAATTCTGGGTCGTTACAATTAAACTCTTGGGTACTCAAATTTTTATGAGTAGTCAAGGGATTCAGGTTAGCTTTGACGAATTCTGGAGGAGATTTGGAGCAGGAGGCTTCAGCGTGTAGATATAATGTTTATGCTGTGTTTGTATCTCTGTGTTGTATTTTGAGTTGTATAATAGAAGGACTTTTATAACTGTCTAATATATATTGTATAAGCTATGTGACTCTGATAGATGCTGTATATGATGTAATAACTATGTGATTAATATATTTTATTCGTTCCGTTGTGAGATTCTGGTATTGTTTAGTTCTTTCTTTTCTATCTTTTCTCTTTTCTATCCCTTTCTTTCTTAATAATGATACGTCTTTCTGTGGAGTGAAAGACGGGTCATTACAATATCATTTCAAAAACCAGAGCCCAACCCATCATTTTCCCGAGCCAAACCCCGAGCTTCTCTTCCTCATGAAAAACTCGAGCTCGAACTTAAAGCAACACCATACCTTCTCGAAGTATCAAAACATTCAGCGACAACAGATACAATCGTGCACACGTGCATGTGTACCTCCAAACGACGACGCTCTGACCAACCTCGCCGCCTTCAACACGTCGACGACGACCCTCACGAGCTTCCCCACTATCCAGTTCGACGAACTCGACCGAAAATAAAAAACGAGCTACTCGATCACCCACTGGAACCAAAACGATCGACCAAAACGTCTTGCGCCCCCGCCTACGACCATCTGAAACCACGCCAGTCAACCTAGATCTGCGTCACCGTCCCACGCATCGATTCCCCCACCACCGATCGTCTCCGGTTCACCCACGTCGTCACACGGCCCTCAGAAACAACGTCGACCAAAACTATCGACAAACCCTACTTCGCCATCGATCCTCCTCCACAACGAACTAGAAAGTCAATGACCATTTTTCCTATGATCCCTGACCTACAAGCATGCTTCAGCAACGATCCCGAGACTCCACCCTTCGCAAATCGCCAGAAATCGAGCAAACTCTCGATTCTATTCAACCCAAGAATTCTACCCAAATACAAAACTAAAAATCTTGATCTTACTTTTAAAAATCATAGTTTTCGAAAACGAATCAGGTGATATAAACAAAAACCAAGATTTAAACAATGAATTTTCTGACTAAATTTGATTTTTTTACTGTTCTTCTTCCTTCCAGTAAAACCTACCTTCTAATTATTCTTAAAAATATTTTTAAAATTATGATTTAGTTAATTCAAACATAATTCCTTTATACAACATAGCCTATATGGGATTAGTGGAAGAGAATTTGAATTTTGAATAGGTTTTGTATCTGTAAAACAAGAACAGAGGCTCCTACATCCAAACACAGACATGCATACAAATATATACACATCAACTATAAACTGATATACATGCAAGCATATTCATACTTTCATGCAAACATTTCATAACATAACTATAAGGATTTATCACATGCTTTAGGTTATAAAACAGATTAGGATTTAAAAGTGATGTTTACTCACAGAAATTTTTTTTGAACAGAGGAAGCTTTTGAAATCTGGAAACTGTAACTTGATCTTGATCTACTTTGATTAAGTTGAATCTTGAACTTGAATTTAAATTGCTTTGAATCTTTGCTTTGTTGCAGATGAAAAACTAATGAAGTTGTTTGTTTATTCTCTTTTTTTAATTTTCTGGTTTTAGTTTTTTTTTTTGAAAGATGAAAGAAAGAAAGGAGGTCGGAGTAGAGATATATATATAGGAGGATATAAACTGTACAGCCTTGTTTCTCTTTAAATCATTTTATTTATTTATTTTAAATGAAGAAACAATTTAATCTTGACACTTGTATTAGTAGGTCATTCCTTAGCTTACAAATGACCACAAGTGAATATTTTATATTTATTTAGGTTTTATATATATTATATATATATCCACACTTTTACAAACTTCCATATATTCAACTTCTCATGACATATATATACTTGTATATGTATACACTTGAAATTTTCAACATTTATTATAGTTTCAAATCCATTTATATATCCAGATATTTTTAACTACTAGAATTTTATTTGTTCAATTAAATTAAATCAGTATCCCAATAGTTTAAAATCAGTTAATTATCCAATTATCTTATGTCCAAAATCTGGGTTATCACATTGCGCGCTCGAGATAATCAGCACCGCGACTTGGTCGTGTCATTTAATTATTATTATTATTTTTCATGTCGATTTCATTTTTTTTATTCTGAAGTGAAATCGTTTGAACTGATTTAAAAGGAAGAAAGGGTACGTGATTTAAACAATGACTAGGCGGCTGATTTGAAGGAAAGGGGGCTGTAATTAAATTGATTTGATTTCATATTTATCCAAATATTCCTGCTTCGCATAACCCAAAATAGTAAACCCTTATTTATGTGTGCGGCCTGGCGTTTTCTATGTTATACCGTTATTCCGAACCCAATGGAATAAGTCTCGAGGTCTAATTCGATCGTGTGTGGAAGATAGCTTTTTAAATCGACTATTTAATTTAATTTCGATTAAACTATTTCCATGCGTTTCTATTTCGTACGACCAAACGGTAACTCCAAACGCCATGAAATTTGAAATATGATATAATACACTATTACGGATCCAATGGAACTGGTTTCGTCGAATTTTGAGACTATGCCCCGGATCGCTATTTTAACATTCCGATTAAATCGATGATTTCTAAAATTTACGAAATCGCTTGAAATTTTCTATTTTAAAATCTTACTAAGTAAATTATAATTCCAAATCCAATATTTAAAACCATTTAAATGTTCCAAATCAAACGATGAAAAATCCAGGTCGTTACATTCCTCTCCCCTTAAAAGAATTTCGTCCCCGAAATTGCTAAGGTAGGACGAATGATCAATCCCACTACTTTTCAAAAACCCACTTAATTAAAATTCAATATTCACTTTTCTAAACCAATTAGTTTCATCCCAACATTTAGTTTCCACTTCTGATCCAAAACCCTTTCTTTCAATTTCAATTCAAAAATCAACTTTTTTAAGTTAACAAAAAATTTTCAAAAATTTTCAAACACCCTAAATTTCCGAATTTTTTAGCAGAGCCTCCTTTGTACGAAGTACCTTTTTCAATATGACAAGAGAAATAAAAATATATACATCGACCCACACTATCGGAAAACAAGATATATATCAATATTTATAATTTTGCGGTATTTAATCCGAAAATGTACCTTTATTTAGCGTTTTTAAGCGAGCAGCTTATTTTATATGCAATTTGCACGACCAAAATCTTGCCAAATGGTCTTATGGTACCTGTACTTACTCAATTTAACATGCAAGTACCAAGAATATGGAATTTATTTACATCACCTTCATTTCACTAATGCAATTACATAGATTATATAACCAACATGTTATAGCATGAATTTATAAATAATCACAATATTCTAACATTCGATTATTCATTTTAACTGATTTACATGTCATCTTATTCACTTCCAAGTGATTTATAAAGAATTTATTATCGTTCAATTCATATTTATACCCAACAATTAATATCCTCTTCAAATTGGTTCAAAATCAATTTATTCACTCTCCATTGATTTACAAAATTTTTATTTACTTCCGTTTACTTCAAACGACAAATTATTCCATGCCAATTCGGTGAGATTCATTTAATAAAATAGTCACTTAAGCTTATAACCATTTTCAATTGATTTTAAATCAATTAGTCAATTTTATTGATTCACATTCAATTTATTCACAAATCTTGTTCGCTCAATTTATATTCGACAACAAACCACTCCATGCCAATCTTATTTATGAATCACTTCATAAAATTAAAATTAAGTTGCATTACAACACTTGTATTAATTTTCCACCTCAAAAATATATTTCATACTCGAATTCATTTGAATAACATCCCAAAGCTATATTCAATTCGTTTACACTCACATTGAATTTATTTATAACTCAAATCATCACTGTTTCAATCCATTTCTATTTTATTCGACAACCTTTCCAATTATATATTTAATTCAATTCGATATAGTTTCAATTCCAATTCAATTTTTTTTATTTAACTTAACTTAAGTTAAATTTTAATCCATACAATTCATTTTAACTTACTTGAGTTAAAATTCATTTTCAAATCTCAAAATTTACACTTCCTTACTTACCTTCCATAATTTCAAATCCAATCCCATTTAACACATTCTGTATTCACCTTAATTTCCTCCACTTGAGTTAAGTTTATTTCGAAAATCATTTATCACGATTATTTTTGAAGCCTTATTATAAACATTTATACCATCTCTTCAGTTTATATATAACTTTAAAAATTAATTTCATACTCACTTTGATCGTTTAATATTTCCAATTCAAATTAGCCTAATTAGTTCACTTCCAATTTTCTTTAGACTAATTCCATTCAAATATTGATATTAACTTAAGTAAATTTGTTATCATATAAACACTTAGACCATATACTTAAGTTCATTTTTATTAGAATCAATTTCCTTTCCATTTAATTTACTTAAGTCCAATTTTTCCTTTCAAGGTTAATTTTCAAATCAAATTCCATTTTATCGATGCTTACTTGAACATATTCACATTTAAAAATTTCTTAATCCGGGATTATACATCACTTTATATCTTAAGTATATTTTTAATCCATTCAAAGTTTATAACTTATAGTTATATAGTCCCTTTGTACTCAAACTTTATATTCACTTCGATTCAATATTATTTCTAGTCCAATCCAATTTCATTCAACCAAGTTAAGCTCCATTTTTTTTGGTTGTTCTATTCCATTTTCAATTTTATTTAGCTTAACTCAAGTTAAATTCATTTTAACTTACTTAAGTTAAAATTTATTTCCAAAATTCAAATTCCATACTTTTCTTTCTTATTAAAATCATTCTCAATTTATAAGTTCATAACTTATTTGCTAATATTTCCCCAACATTTATATTAAAATTCCAGAATTCAAACGCTCAGTTTTTATTTCAAATCATTTGAAATCATAATATATACATATATATTACTCTTTGTTTCAACAAACCATTCCTTGGAATTTTAAACTCAAACTTGGTTTTATCCAATATAAATTCTCTTGGAATTTCTAAACAACGTTGGTTTTCCAACAAAAATCTCCAAATCAAATTATTTCGGTAGCAATCCGTCACTTAGAAACTCAAAAATGAGGACTGATGATGCGACCGTCATCACCAGAATTATTTTCCAGCAACTGAAGTGAGTTTGGTGCTATATCTCTTCCAAAATCCATTTTAAACACATTCTATTCAAAAATATTCCAAAAATACTACTATTATTCATTTCTAAAATATTTCCAAAATAACACCAATTTCATTTCCATAACTTTCTGAAAATATTTTCCAAACTCTCCTGGATTTAAATTCCTGAATTCTAGTTTGAATCCACTTTTGTTTTGATTTATTTGTATACTTCACACTTATGCAATTTTCCTTTGTTTTTATATCTCATTACAATTATTTATAATCTTGTTTGATTATATAATAATAACCAAACACAACAATCTACTATAATAATCCCAGATAATTATTTCCTTTATATCAAAATATATCTTTGGGTAAAATTATTTCATATACCCCATTTCAAAACAATATTGTGTCGAATTGCTCTATTCAAGTGTTTAGAAACCCCTATCGATACAGTTGTACGGACTGTGCCGACTAGAATTTATAAGCCACTCAATAAATCAACCAACACAATATAAACAATTTTTATTCACTAACAAATACGCGCTCAGATCTATTAATAGAATCAAACTCATTCTAGGGTACTACTGACCTTATCTCTAATGAGTAATCCCCACCAAAGCCAAGGTTCTCGCTTAACCTTCAGCTCTGATACCAACTGTAAGGGCCTGTATCTCTGTACCCTTTGAGTCGACAATAAATCACGCATGTCCAACTCAAATTGAACAGAAATATGAATCATTAGGTTGAAGAAGAAAGAGATAGAAGAAGAAAATAGAAACAACAACACAAAATCTCACAAACGCAGCGGAACAAAATAATATATATAATAACAAATTTTATACAAAAGAATCTGTAACTATTTTATACTTACAATCATCAGAGTACAACAATCAATACATCAATCTGGATAGTCATAATAACTTTTCCTCATACATCGCAAATATGAATCAAGTACGGAAATACATCTCTGTCATCTAGTTCGTCTCCTGAGCTCCATAACATCCTATCCTGAATCTGTAATACTCGGTCTGACCCGAGCATTATAATAAAATAACACCCGAGTCAGTCTGGAAAACCTGCATGAGAAAACACACTCAATTTGAATTATTAAAGTTATCAAAATCCTTTGAAAAACAAAGGTATCCCGTAAGACCACGTCACACATAAACACAATGAGATTTTCCCTTACGATAACCAAAACATTTTTTTATCAAAGCGTCTAATATTATAATAGTGTCTAAACAAAGTAAATTGAAAATAGCTGAAATGCTTGCATCTCACGTTTCAGCATAGTTGGGCACAATCAAAACCGTACGGCGCTTATTGGAGAATGGATTCCATACAATGATTGGGCTACTGGGGTACCGCCCATCATAGTACACCTCTAGAAAAATGTACCAAGAACCTCGCCGAGATCCCCTACAACACAAGACCGGCCCTATCCCTAACCTGGATAGGGCTGAATATGTTATCACCCCGGGTGTTCACACCCTTAAAATCGAGCACTCGCTTTTCCATGCATAACCATATCCATAATTTATATATATTTCCAAGGGTATCTAGAAAGGTGATAACATACCCTAATTGGGTGCGACCCACTTAGCCTTGGTGCATCTCCGCTGTTTTAGTCATTCCCAGTTGATGAGGCTTGAGGCTACGTTTACCTTTCAAGAACAATTTCACTTAGAATACTCTTTGTCCTCCAATGATGATGTTCTGATAGCATTCGTCCATACAAGTTGTCCTGAGTTTGGACAAACCAAATCACCGTCTTCACTATCTTCACGATATCCATTCGTAACATTCAAACAGAATCGAAGTGGTTTTTTGATAATTAAACCCGATCCTCGTCTCTTCGAAACGATTAACGAAATTGGCCAATATTGATAGTCGGTTATTTAACTATCAAATATCATCCATAAGCAGCCACTAGGCCATTGTTTATAATTCTTTAAAACATTCATTTCAAAATATCTTTACAAAGATATATATTCCAATCTCTTTCAAATTTATCAATGTTTGAAAACATTTCCGAATACATGTTTCCACAACAGGATATATCCACCCGTACCTCACTTTAACACTTAGTGGAATATTTCCAACTTTGATTTATAATCCATTACTTAGAAAATATCTCGATATAAATCCTACGTCTCTAACATTTTCAAAAACCTTCATTTCCTCACTTAGGAAAATATTATAAATCCATCTCCCGAAATCATTTCTAAAATCAATACTTAGGAGTTTTCTTATCCTATCTCCTACATTTCCAGAATTTATATTAATTCCATTTACATTTTCCAAAATCGATTATACTCATAATCTCCTATATCCATTTACAACTTCTAAAATCATATCCGTTTTCACATCTCGAGAGAGTTTACAAATAAATTAAAATCATTTTCAAACTCTATAAATGTATAATAAATATTTTTAAAGAATGATAATTTATTTTTAAAAACACGTTTAAGTAATTATTTAAATTTTTTAAAATACTTTAATAGACATTGATACTTCATTCCCTATTTCATTTTCAAATAACAAATTGATTTATGAGGCTTATTATAAAAATTTGAAATTTATTTCAACTAATATTAAATATTTGAAATATCCACTTCCGAAGAATTTTATTACTAAAGCAGCTTTAAATTACATAGTTTGAATAAATAAAAAATTTCCTTTAAAACAATTTAACTTCTCGATAAAAATATATGTTTTTTAAAATCCCAATAACCAATTCACTTTATAAATCCCTCTCAATTCTTACACATCGGTATCATTCCAATTCCTAACCATCCCCAATTTTCAAAAATAGAATTCACTATTTTTCATATCTCAATATAAATTCATCCCTGTGAAATTACATTCCAATTTATCAACTGATATCTTTCTCCCTTATTTATAAACATCGTTTATAAATTTACAACTCCTTAGAGTTTCACTTGTTTACAAAATTAATCCATTTATAAAATCTCATTTTATAAATCCATTACTTAATAAATCCCATCGATTTTTCAAATCTATTTTTTATATCGATTTTAAAACTCCTTATCCATATTATTTTTTCCTTAAAAAACAATATCCTTTTAAAATCCATAGTTAAAAATTCCTTATATAAATTATTTTAAAAGCTCTATTAAAAATATTTTTCGAATAGTTAATTGCAAACCCAAAACTCAAATTATTATTTTATCCAACTCGATTTCCTTTAGAATAAATCCAAATTCAAATATAAATATTTTTATATCTAAAATTCCTTTTAATTCCTTCAAATTCAAAAATAATATTTATGGTATTTAAAATACCAAAATTCAGGCCAGTGCTACTATAGCATCCAATAATTAAAATCACAACAATAATCTATAACAGATTATCAATTCACATCATATATCACTATATATGAAAAAAATCAATAAATATTTGAGGAATCCAGTTGGATCCATCCAACCTGTTTCTCTGCATCCACAGATGTTAATACAACATAAAAATACCAATCCCACTTCGAGGGGGATATCGCGGTAATATAGGGTCATCCGCTATTATGCGGGGCGCGTAGGGTCTCATCCGCTCCAACGATGGGAAATATATCCAACTACTAATATATATAATCACATCCAAGCTGATAATAATTTATATATTCATCCAATCATTCAATAACTAATTTTCAACAATTTAAATTAAAATAGTAATCCACGATGAGTGAGATTTACTCACGTTGATTTTTAATTGCAATTCGTTCCAATTTTATATTTAAATCGAACAACGTTTGACTTAAATTTAAATTCCAGTTGACTCTAATCAACTCCAAATAAATTCCATATGCCACATCGACACGATCCCATCACGTCTGGTTTGTTAAATCTTGATCTTGTATGAACACGTCATGAATTATATTAGCATATGATTTTTAACAATACCTTATTTAAATAAATAAATTTTAGACACTTAATAACTGCTTATATTTTTTTATATATATACAGTAATATACCTTCCCTTCAAATCTAGACTGAGATAAGAAACCCAGTCCCACTTCACCTTTGCGGAACCACCTGCAGATCGCCTCCATACCCGAAACACTCATGCAAACAATCACTTCAAGCGCCCACTCCTATCTGTACGCGACTCCCTCCCTTCCACGAAACCCTAGCATACGCCGATGCCCCTTGCGCGACCTATCTCAAGGCCGAGGTCGCGACACGCGACGTCATTCTTCCAATCACCGCGATTCGAAATTGCTAACTCACGCTGTCTCGTGTGTGCACTTCCCCTTTCAGCTGCCTTCGCCCATAGCTTGCGCGCTCGAGATGATCAACAACGCGACTTGGTCGCGTCAATTTTTTTATGTCGATTTCATTTATTCTGAAGTGAAATTGTTTGAACTGATTTAAAAGGAAGAAAGGGTACATGATTTAAACAATGACTAGCCAGTTGATTAAAAGGAAAGGGGGCTATAATTGAATTGATTTGATTTCATATTTATCCAATTATTCCGGCTTCGCATAACCCAAAATTACGAACCCTTATTTGTGCGTGCCGCCTGGTGTTTCCTGTGTTATTCCGCTATTCTGAACCCAATGTAACAAGTCTCGAGGTTCAATTCGATCGTGTGTGGAAGATAGTCTTTTAAATCGAATATTTAATTTAATTTTGATTAAATTATTTCCAAGTGTTTTTATTCCGTACGACCAAACGGTAACTCCAAACGCCACGAAATTTGAAATCAGATATAATACACTATTATGGATCCAATGGAACTGGTTTCGTCGAATTTCGAGACTATGCCCTGGATCGATGTTTAAACATTCCGATTAAATCGACGATTTCTAAAATTTACGAAATCGCTTGAAATTTTCAGTTTTAAAACCTTACTAACTAAATTATATCCAATTCCAATATTTAAAACCAATTAAATGTTCCAAATCAAACGACGAAAAATCCAGGTCGTTATAGTTGATTGATAAAATTGAATGTTGAAATTGGAAAATGAAATTGAAGTTGGTTAGAAAAGGATAAGGACTTAAGTTGTGAAGTGGTAATAAACATAAGAAATTTTGTATAAAATGTTTATAATAGACTTAAGAAAAATTCGATGGAATATTTCTTGAGTGATGTTGGTATTGAAAGGAATATACTAAGAAATATATGGATGTGAATAAAGCAATGTGAATGAGTGAATGAGAATGAAGTGAATGCGAATAAAAGAAATTTGGTATAGCTAAGAAATCAAATTCATTAAATACGTAAGTTGTCGGTATGTTACTTTATTCGCATAACAGTTTGATCCAGATTCGAGTACATGATTTCAAGATGATTTATATCGATCCAAGTTGGATTTTTTCACTCGATTTTCGAAGGGAACAATAGATATGGATTTTTGGTTGATTTTGGAATTCTCTATCATAGTATATGGCGATGTAAGGAGGTGGTTTCTAATCAAGGAACCAGATCTGAGTCCATACTAGGGGATCGTTTGAACGATACTAGTTTGGAAGTGAAATTGTATGATCGTGTGAGCGATTAGATTTGATATTGCATACGGATGATATAATTACATCGTACGGGTTTTGGAAAAATTAAATGTTGGAAATTGGAATTTCAAATTTATATGATCATGACCTATATGATTTGATATCGTTGGTAAATAAGATGTAGGTATATAAAAGCAAGAGTTAATTTGATGCCTTTGGTTCATATGTAAAATTAGGTTGCACGACAAAAAGGTTCATGTTTTTATTGTTGTTTGAATTTGATGATTTATGTTTGAGCCACTTGGCTTTGGTTTTCTTTTGCTGGTTTGGACCCTGAGTGGCGATTTGTAGTTGTTCCGATCTAGCCGCGCAAAGGAGACGCTGGCGAATTTTTCGAAAATTTAAAGAGTTAGAAATTTTGAAGAAACTTTTGATAAATAAAATTTGATTTTGGGTTATTACTTGAAATGATTGAATGGATAATATTAGTTGAATCTATGGATGAATTTGGAAATTTAGTAGAAGTAATAACAAGGTTTCAACAAATTGGTTTTGGAAAGTTAAAAGCTTAAAAGAATTTGGTTAGTTATTTCAACTAATTGGTTTTAAAAAGTAAGGGGTTGGATATTCTTCCTACCCTGGCAATTTTGAGGATGAAATTCTTTTAAGGGGAGGAGAATGTAATGACCCAGAATTTTAGTTATTTGAAATTGGAATATTTAATAATTTTTTAAATATTGAAAGGTTAATTTTATGGGTTAAATAACTTAAATTTCAAATAAAGCGAGTTATTGAATAATTTGATTGTTGAATTTAATAATTGAAAATCGTTTAAATAATTGAATCTTGGATTTCAAGTTGGATAAAAATAATTTAAAAGCTTATTTAATTTCTATTGATAAGAATGAAGGTAATAAAAACTTTTTAATTGGATTTAAAAGTGATTTAACTGATTTTGTAAATAACTCGTTTTAAAAAACATATAAAAATATCCTTCTAGGGCACTGTCTCGGATTTCGACGAAACCTGAGTCATTGGATCCGTAATAATGAATTATATTACGCCACCAAATTTTGGAGCTATCAGATGTATCATTTGGTCGTGCGAGATCGAAACACGTTGAAATTAATATCGGAAATTTAATATAATAATTGGCTTCAAAAAGCTATCTTTCGCGTACGACCGAATTAGAGCTCGAGACTAATTCCATTGTGTTCAGAATAGGGGTATAACATATAGAACGCCAAGTAGCATGCCTCGATTGGAATCCGAAATTTATAACAAGATATTTTGAATTTAAATAATATATTTTCTTCGATTTAACCATACACTGCCTGACCATTTACATCAGCCATACTCTCTGCTCATTCCCGTACCCAAGCCCACACCTCCTTTTTGAAACTTCACATCCTACCTTTCTTATTTAAACACTACAACAAACATAACAAAGAAAAAAAAGATAACATACTCCCTTCAAACATCAAAAATCAATCCCTTCCAAACTATTCACAATTAGCCAAAATGATCTAAATAAAAGTTGTTCATATGAACATCTAGTATTTTTAAAAATTAATGGATCAAGATTTTGTTGAGGATCAAGTGAGCTATCACGATAAAACAGCAAAGAGGGAAAATGTATTCAAAATTTTAAAAAATAAATTCTCCCGATCCGGTAAGAATTACTCAACACCGTTAGCATCGTTAAGTTCGCATCGGGGAGTAGTATTTTTTACATAAGTTTGGCGCGATTCTGCATCGATGATGGTCGATGGTCGGAAACTAGGGTTAATGATTTGGTTGATTTAGTCATTGATTTGTGTTTTGGATATCATATTTGGATTCGGCATGTCGAAGGGCTTCGGAGGCATGATTTTTGGAGCTTGTGGCATTGAAATGGGGAGCACGACAATTGGAGCAGCGAGAGAAACCCATCAAGTCGCAACACAAGGGAGAGGTACAAGTTATAAACATGGTATCGAGGAGGAAGAGCTCACGAAGAGCGATGCGATGGCGTGAACGGTGGCAAATTTCGTTGAGAAACGAGGTAGGAATCACTGATTGCAATATCTGGTTTTGGGTTTCATTATGTGCATATCATTCACCTGTGCACGTTCTTGCTGGAGGAAGAAGGGTTGAGGGTATTTATGTGATTAATTTAAGTTGTTTTGTTTTTTATTTAAATTTATCGATAACTTATAAAATTGGTAACTTCTTCATACAAGGTCCGATCGAGACGAAACTATTTGTGGTGTGCTTGTATCGATGAAAGTTTCACAATGGAACTAGTTTGGTCGAATTTGGAGACTATCGAAAATTGGACTCAAATCGGATGTCGTTCGATTTTAGTTCCAAACCGGAACGCTTCAGCGTTAACAAAAATCTTTGATGAGTTAAACTCACTTTTTTGGTTAACTATATGATAAATAGTTGATAAAAATTATTGAATGATTGTTTGGATGAATTATTATATTTATTAGTTGGATTAGATATATTCTTGCCTATTGGAGCGGATGAGACTCTATTACGTTCCCATGTAAGAGCGGATGACACTTTTATACGAATCCCACTCGAAGCGGTTGATTTATATTTTATGATTATATAACATTTATGATGCTAGGAAGCAGGTTGTAGGGATCCAACGGGATTCCTCACTATTATTGAATTGTTCAATGATATTTCTTTTATATAGTTTATTGGATAATAAATAATATTGTGGACACTGTGATTATAACATCGATATATGTTTGAAACTAAAACCCAGTAGTGATAAGAGAAATCAATGTCGATATTGGTTAAGTGTTGGGTGGCTATTGGCCTCAAATTAGTATTTTGAAAATACTATAAATTGCTATTTAAGTCTGAATTGGGTTTTGAGACAAGAAACGATTTGTAAATCCAAAATCGGGGTTTCGAAAACATGTTGTTTAAGGATTATTTAAGTTAATTAAATACATTAATATTGTTTTTAAGTTAATTAAATATATTAATATTGTTTTAAGTTATTAAATTATAAATATTAATTTAAGGTTATTTAATTATAATAAAAATCTTTTAAAGTTATTTAATTATACTAAAATTATTTTAAAGTTATTTAATTATTTTAATATTGTTTAAAAGTTATTTGTTTATAGTTAATATGTTTTAAGAATTTATAAAAGGGTTAATAAATTGAAAGTTTAATTATTTAAGAATAATTATAGTTTTAAAATTAATAATAAGGATTAATAATAGGGTTTTAAAATAAATTATTATTATTTATAAAATGGTAAAGTTTGGTTATGATTATTATTTCTTAAACAATATTTTGGAATGATTGATTATTATTTTAAGATAATTAAAGTTAATGATTTCCATTTATTTATAATGTTCACTGTTAATAATTATTATTATATAATAATGTTTTGAAGTAAATGATTTTAACTATTTATAAATGTTTCCAAGACTATAAATAGAGTTGAAAGACTTGCATTTTATAAAGAAATTTATAAAATGGATTAAAGACTTAAGGGAAGGTTATTTGTAAGGGGAAAGAATTTATAAATAGTTAGATATTTATAAACGAATTTTAGAAATAGGTTTATAGATTTATAAAAGAAGTTTTTATAAATGGTTTATGGATTCATAAAGGGTTTATAAGTGATTTTTGAAATGTATAAGAAGCTTATAAGTGATTGATTTTTTATAAAAGGAATTATAAATGGTTTTTGGAAGGTTTATAAAATGATTTATAAATGGTTTAGAGAATTATAAGGAAATTTATAAATGATTTGGAGTAGAATGAAAAGAGAATCTTTCTCAATTTTGTAAATATACTTATACTGTTGAGATAAGTATATAGATATATTCTAAATATTGAAAATATAAAAATCAGTGGATATTTCTTGTAAAAGAATTCCTATACAAGAAACTTACAAGTGGTTTTTATTCGTAAGAGGTTTATAAAACGAGGCCAGTGGTCGCTTATATGCTTAACCAAAGTTGGTTTTCCCTATGAAATATAATCTTTGTTTGAATGTTTGTTTATTTGATAGTTAAATAATTGGCTATCAAATCTTGGCCTAAATATGTAATCCTTCTTAATTTTGGTGGTACGGAAATATTCCCTACTTAATACTGAAGGATTTTAACTCTGAAAATATATAGGGAAACACGGGAATTATATGGTACAGTTACCATCGGTGGTGCTATATTGTGCGTATAAACTCGTTTCGTTCTTCTAGGACAAATGATAAGAAGATCTGTCCACTTAAATGGTTAGGGGTGATCCCTGCTCTTATGTATTGTCTGATCATTTCTAAAAGAACCGGTATTGAGCATTCCAAAAATCGGTGTTTGGTTTTGTGGAGCGCCCGGGAAGCGGAGGGGTGTACTCGTAAGAGATGACTCAAACCCATAACTACTGCGAAAACCATATACGGTTCTATAGAGGAGATTCATGATATATTGGAATGTTGGGATCCATGTGTGATTCCAAGACCCATTGGGGTATGGGAATCCGGGTGTGATTCCATGATCTAATTGAGATGTGGGAATCTATGTGTGATTCCATAACCCATTAGGGTATTGGAATCCATGTGGGATTCCATGATCTATTTGGTGGCGGTGCGTAAGCTGGAATGCCAGACGTAGCCTCATCAGTGGGAATGACTAAAACTTGAGATAGGAGGCATGGCCAGTAGGGTTGGCAAACCCATAGGGTATAGTCGGTTCCTCCTAGATGTCACTTGTAGTTGTTATGCATGCATGGGGCGATACTCGGTCTTATCGAGACCAACTATGTTTTTCCTATGGTACATCACTAGGGATGTATGCTGCTTCAGAAGGATATCTATGATCCTTGTGCAGGAGGACTTTTCTTGATGTACTAATGGCACCTCTATGGATATACTACACAATTAGCGAACGCACCTTATTGATTTTAGATTATATACCTAGTATTGTTGTGATGTACACTCACGAGCATCACAACTACTTAATTATTATTATTTTTTCCTTTAGACATTATTATAATATAAATGGATTTTCTATAGAAACGATTTTGGTTATCGTAATGAAAAACCCGTTCGTGTTTATGAGCGGCATGGTCTTACGAGATACTCTTGATTTTCAAAGGATTTTTCTTATAGCTTTAAATCCAATTGGATGTGTTTTCTCACACAGGTTTTCTGGACTGACTCGGGTGTTTTTATTATTATAATGCTCGGGTCAGACCGAGTATATTATAGATTAGTTTGGATGCTTGGAGTTTCAAGAAACGAGTTGGAGTCCAGAGACGTATTCACGTAGATGATTATTTTCCACTGTATTCATTGTTGTGTTTATCAGCAATTGTGAGGACATGCTGTTATAACCGTCCAGGTTGAAATAGGTTAGTATACCCTGATTGACGTCTTTATATACATATATTACAGTTTTGTTTTTGTGTAAAGATTTATGGTTTATTATAGATTATTCATTCCGCTGTAAGATACTGTGTTGTTTAGCTTTCTTCTTATCTTCTTCCTTCTTTCTTTTCCCTAACAATCGGGTCTTCCGGCATTCGATTGCTCGACATATGATACAATGGACGTATTAGTGTCGATTTTCGAGGGTCGAAAAGTCCGGTCATTACATTAATATCAAAAAGAAATTAACTCTAATTTCTAATAATATTTCTTTGTTGATAATAATAATAAATATGTATTAAAAATAATTAGAAACAAAATTGTACTTTGAAGATTTTTAAATTGCAATATACTAAAAAAAAATCAAATAAAAATAATAATATTTGTTATCATCAAAGATGATGTATACTCACAACTTATACACTATTATTATATTTATACTAATCGTTAACTTTTGGCTAACTAGTTTTTACTTGTACTAAGGTTTTCGCTTCAAATTCGGGTTGTTAAGATAATTTAAATGTCATAATTTTTATATCCATACCAGTTTAGTGCAATATAACAGTTACAGAATAGCTAATATCATAATTTAAATTAGCTAAGCAAAACAGACTTGCATATATTTTCAAAAATGGAATCAAAACATTCAACTTGTTTTACATTAACATAGTAGAACTAATGCCTCTGTTTCAATGGAACAAAACTTTACAATTTTTGTAACAAACCTTATTTTTAACTATTTAAAATTATTAAATTAAAAAAGATTTTTGAATAAAATTGTTAGGAATAAAAAAATTAATATTTTATTTATACAAATTTAATTATAGTACAAGTTATGAGCTAAATTAAAATTTCTATAAATGAATATGTCTACAATAATGTAAGGATGTAACATATGTTAGTGTATTTTAATAACATTGGTTTGGATGAAATTAATAACTGTCTAAATGTAAACTTCTAATTGATTGGAATAATAAATGTTAATAAAGAATAATAAATGTTTCTTTATTAAAGAAGAAATCATATGTTTTTTTAGTTGAAATGTTTGGTAGCTGAAAGATTGATTGTAGAGACGAGAAACTATTATTTAGTAAGAAATGTATAATTCCTATTTGTATCCAATAGTGTATAAATTACTATTAGATTGGAAATAATTGTTTTATTTCTCATTGCATTTATTTAGTCCATTTTGAAATTCACCTTTGTAATCAACTGAAATTAATGTAATTGAATAATTTCAATTAATAGGAGAGAGGACACTTGTAAATTAATAGTTGTAACTAAACATAAATTATCTTTTGTGAAAATATAAGGAAAGTTTGATTTAATGAAAAGAACATTTATATAATATAAAATGAATGTTTTATTTGTGAATGTAGGTTTAATTTCATTAAAATAAAGAATAAAATGATCGATTTAAAGGAAGAAATATATGTTTATTTGAACTGTGTTTTAGCATACAAACTGATTACAAGAATAGGAAAATAATTTATTTAAGTAAGTTATTTATTACTCTGGTGTATGAACAAAAAATTTATAAATGTGTTTAAATGACTAAAGGAAACAATTGTTCTATTTTTCATTCATTTTAGTTTGTCTATTTTGAAATTTAACTTTTTAATTAATTGCAACTAATGTAATTGAAATATTTCAATTAAAAGGAAAGAAAACGTTAATTGCAATTAATAGATTTAATAAAAGAAATGCACGTTTTGTGTTAAATAGTAAGGGCGTTATAATGGCAATAAAAGATCATTTTGAGAAAACCAAATTGAACGTTTTCATTTTTAAGGTTAGTATAATTTTATTTATTATGTGTTGATAACAAATAAATTAAATGTGTACAAATTAAGTATTATTTGAGTTAATGAAATTAATTTAGTTATGTTTCAAAAAGTGAATTTCAAAAGGTTGTGTGATGTACATGGTCCCTTCTTTTTTTTTTTGTTATTAATTGTTGCTTGTACATTTTAAAAGAGTTAACTCATTATTAATACTTGATCCGTTCATTTCTCCTTCTGTTTAATACCCGAGCCTAAAATTTTAGGGTATATTTAATTCTTGCCATCTCATTTTTAGTTGTACAAAATTTAATTTTCCTTTGGTTTGCAAACTTTCACATTCCTACATACATTTCATTATGCAATATTACTGCCAGAAGCTTTCAAAACGTGACAATCATTTTTGTCCTCCACCTTCATTTCCTTATTATTAAATAACTTGCAATTTTATTTCTTCATTTGCGTTTTGTTTCTCCTGACACCTCATATTCATTTATTTCAAATTTTTCTTTGCTGAAGGTATATTCTTATCATAAATTTTTTCACATTTTAAACTTGTCCCTTCATTTTTTTCACTACCTCATTTCCTATGTTCAAATCTCCATTTCAAATCTTCCTTTCCCCGAATCATTTCAACGTGAGCTTGCAAATTCAAAAGCTCACATTTCTGCAAATTCAAAAGCTTTCTTTTATGAAACACGAGTTCCATTTTTTTCATTTTTCCTACACGTCCTGCACTCATCTTAGTTTGTTCTTCCATCTTTGCCTAAAGCCTCTTCTTAAGAAAAACTGCAACGACCCGGATTTTTCGACGTTAGATTGGAATATTTAAATGGTTTTAAATATTGAATTTGAAGTTATAGATTAACTTTGAATATGAAGATTTGGGTTTATTTATAAAATAAATTCAGAATTTAAATACAGCGATTTATTAAATGATTTAATCATTGAATTTTTATAATTGAATATTGGTTAAATTATTTTATCTTGAGTTTTAAGCCCGATAAAAATAATTTAAAGGCTTGTATAATTTATATTAATAATAATGAAGATAATAAAAGTTTTAAAATTGAATTTAAAAGTGATCTGTTCAATTTTAAAAATAGCTTGTTTAAATTGACATTTAAAAATAGCCTTTCGAGGCACATTCTCGAAATTTGACGACACCAGTTTCATAGGATCTGTAATATTGTATTATTATCGGATTTCAAATTTCGTAGTGGTTGGAGTTATCATTTGGTCGTACGGGATACAAACGCATTGAAATTAATATCGAAAATTTTATATAATAAATTAGGTTCAAAAAAGCTATCTTCTCCATACGATCGAATTAGGACTCGAAACCTTTTCCATTGCGTTCGGAATAGGGGTATAACATTATAAACGCCTAGCAGCATGCCTTGATAGAAGTTCGGAATATAAAGCTGCTTTTAAATGAGATATTTGGAATTAAATAATATTTTACACTTTGTTTTAAATCAAATCCTACCGTATATTCTTTCAAATCGGAGGTGATCGTTCCTTTTTCCGTACGCTTTCCTTTCCCTTTTTTAAATCACGCCTCCTCCCTCCGTCGATTCGAAATCCTCAGAGCGACATTGTACTGAAATTGATTTCGTCTTCACTTTTTTTTAAACTGAATGGAAAAGAATTCAAAATCGCGTACATCAAGAAACGTGGAATCTTCCCCTTTGCTCTTCTTCAATACGGTGAACGAAACCTTGGCATACGAAAAAAAGGGTTTGAAGTCGCGTTCAAATGGACAGAGGCGTGGGGATTCTCGAACTCAAGAGGCACTGGCGCATGTGATTGGGGACGAGACGATGGTGTTTGAAATGGAGGGCGATGCCAGAGCTAAGTGCGTCGTTTTTGGGTTGTCGCGACTTCGAGATTGGGAAGGGTGATGTGAAATGGGGTTATAGGGTTGGACGAGTGTATCACAGTGGGGGGAGAGGCTCGGCATGGGAGGCATGTTCCGATGGTGGTATATGGTCAACTGGGGGTTGCGAGTTTCGCAATGGGTTCTAGGGCTTGATCGATTTGAGGCTTTGCATGAACGAAATGGGGAGGTATGGGCTATAGCTGATTTAAATTTTAACAGTAGGCTATTTAAACTGAAATGTGAAATAATAAAATTTATATACGAGGTCTAAAAGTCGTCAAAACAAGTCGAGATCAGAAGGGATTTGCAAATTAAAATCAAGGTGAAGAATCCTCACTTTTTTGGATTACCAAATTAATTTTAAATAGTTAAAATTAATTATTTGATGCTTGTTGAATTTATAAATTATTATCAGTTGGATGTAATATATATAGTAGTATATATGTTAGTATTTGGAGTGATATTCCCACACATTATAGCGGATGTGACCCTATGCGCCCCGCATAATAGCTGATGACCCTATATACCACGATATCCCCCTCGAACTGGGATTGGTATTTTATATTGTATTAACGTCCGTGGATCCAGGAAAGTAGTTTGGAGGGATCCAACTGAATTCCTCCAATATGTTGTTTATTTTTCATATATAGTGATATATGGATTGTGTAAAATAATCTGGTATAGATTATTGCAATGATTAAAATTATTGGATGTTATTGTAGCATTAGCCTGAATTTTTATATTTTAAAATACCACAAATATATTTTTAAAATTTAAGGAATTAAAGAAATTTTTGATATAAAAATATTTATGTTGGAAAATGAGTTATTTTTAAGAAAATGGAATTAGGAATAATGTATATTGATTTTAGATTGTACGCAACTATTCGTAAATGGTTTTAAATAAGGTTTTAAAAATGAATTATATAAAGGAGTTTGTAAATGGTATTCTGTAATATGAAAAGGAGTTAAAATCAGTATTAAAGATAGATCGGAGGTTTAAATTAATTTATATAATGGAATTTTATAAATAAGATTTGTTTCATATAAAGGTAAAACCAAAGGGGTTATAAAATTTATAAACGATGTTTATAATTAAAGTTATTCGATATCAAATGATAATTGGAAATATAAATTCATAGGGTGAATTTATATTAAAATATGAAAACAGGGGTGAGAAAAATAGTAGATTCTATTTTTGAAATGAAAATGGTTAGGCAATCGACAAGGTATTGATATGTTGTGGAATCGAGAGGAAGTTATAAATTAAATTGGTTATTGAGATTTAAAGTATATTTTTATTTTTAGGAAGTTAAGTTCGGGAAAACTTCATTATCTAAAACTATGCAATTTTAACTAGTTAGAATTGGAATACATCGGAAAATGGGTTTTTAAATATTTAATATATATTGCAATAAAATTAAATTTTATAAATTAGCTTTGTAAGTTGACTTGTTTATTTTTAAAAGAGCTATTGACGGTTTATTAGAAGTGTTTAATACTTTAAATAATGACTTAAAACATATTTTAAAAACAAAAATAAATTATTATCCTTTTAAAAAAATGCTCTTATATAAATAATTTGAAATGATGGAAAATTTATTTATGAAATTCTCTCGAAAAGTGTAATCAGGTTTTAATTTAAAGATGAGATTTTATAAGAGAAACTTTTTAAATGGAATTCTAGAGATTTAAGAAATTTCAAGTGTTAATATGCGATAACTTCGAAAAGGATTTGAATTCAATTAAAGAAGTTATAAATGGTTGGTTGGGATTATAAATAAGTATAATAGGTTTTGAAATCGTAAGAAGAATTTATTAAAAAATTCGGAGACTTATGAGATAAGTATGAAATACTTCCAAGTTATATATTAAAATGATTTTGGAAATTTTACGTATAAATATTTTCCTAAGTATTGAAAGGAAGGTTTTGTAATATTTCTAGTGGAAAATGATTTGGAATAGAAATATTTTCTAAGTGTTGTAAAAATGGAAGTTGGGAGTACCTCTAAGTATTGAAAATGGTGAAATATCCTGTTATGGATACAAGTGTTGAAATTGTTTTCAAATATAGAAATATTGAAATATATATCTTGGTGGAGATGTTTTTGGAATAAATATTTTGGAGATTTATAAAATTGGGCCTAGTGACTGGTTATGGATGTTTTATTGATAGTTAAATAATCGACTATCAATAATTGGCCAATTTCGTTAATTGTTTCGAAGAGACCGGGATCAGATTTAATTATCTAAAAAACTACTTCGATCCGATTTGAACGTTACGAATGAATACCATGAAGATGATGAAGATGGTGGTTCAATTTGTCCAGACGCTGGACAACTTGTATGGACGAATGCTATCAGAACATCGTCATTAGAGGACGATGAGCGTTCTAAGTAAAATTGTTCTTGAAAGGTAACGCTTAGCCTCGAACCTCATCAACCGGGAATGACTAAAACAAGGGAGATGTAGCAAGGCTAAGTGGGTCGCACCTAAGTAGGGTATGTTATCAGTTTTCTAGATGTCCTCGGAACCCTATTTATCTTAGATATGGGAATACATGAAAGAAGAAGTGCTCGATGGTAAGGGTGGGAACACCCGGGGTGATAACATATTCGGTCTATCCAGGTTAGGGGTAGGTCGGTCTTATGTAGCAGGGGATCCCGGCGAGGTCCTCGGTACATTGTTCTAGAGGTGTACTGTGATGGGCGGTACCCCAGTGGCCTAGTCATTCGTTGGAATCCATTCTCCAATACGAGCTTACGGTTTTGTTTGTAGAGCCTAGTATGCTGGAATTTAATTAATGTAACAATTTCAGCTATTTGAATAAGTATTTGAATTTAGACACTATTATAATATCACTGGATTTTCTATAAAATGTTTTGGTTATCGTAAGGGAAAAACCCGTCGTGTTTATGTGTGACTCGTTTTTCAAAGGATTTTGATAGCTCTAATAATTCGAATTGAGTGTGTTTTCTCACGCTGGTTTTCCAGACTCACTCGGGTATTATTTTATTATAATGCTCGGGTCAGACCGAGTATTATAGGTTTTAATATTAGAATGCTATGGAGCTCAAGAAACGAGCTGGAGGAGTTCAGACGTATTTCCGTATTTGATTATATTTTCCGTTGTATAGGGACAAGTTATTATAACTACCCAGATTGATTGTTGTATATTGTACTCTAATTGTAAGTATAAACAGTTACAGATTCTTTTGTATAAAAACCTATTACTATATATTATATTTTGTTCCGCTGCGATTGTGAAGTTCTGTGTTGTTGTTTCTTTATTTTCTTCTACCTGTTACTTTTTCACCCCTAATGAACTGGTATTTCCGGCACCCGATTGCTCGGCATTTTATACAGTGGACGAACGTCGATTTTCGAGGGTTGAAAATCTTGTCCGTTACACTTGGTATCGGAGCAGAAGGTTAAGCGAGAACCTTGGCTCTGGTGGGGATTACTCATTAGAGATAGAGTCAGTAGTACTCTAGAATGAGTTGAGTGTAATAATAGATATGAGCGCGTATTTGTTAGTGAATATAAAATGGTTTTATATTGTGTTGATTAATCTGTTGAGTGGTATATAAATTCTTGTCGAATAGTGGGATGCCACTTAATTGATAAGGGTTTCTAAACACTTGAATAGAGTAATTCGACACAATATGGTTTTGAAGCGGGTAAAGGGAATAATTTTACCAAAATTATATTTTGATATAAAAGAGAATAATTTTATGGAAATTATTATAGTGGTGTGTTTGGTTGTTATTATATATATAACCAAAATAAGACTTTGAAAGTGGAAATAGATATAATAACCAAATTAGATTGTTTAAATGAAGTATACAAATAAATTAAAATTAAAAATGGAGTCAACCAAGAATTTGGAAAATTTAAATCCCGTAGATTTTAGAAGTATTTTCCAAACTATTAGAAGATAAATAATAGTATTATTATTTTGGAGATATTTTTTAAGAGAAATTTGTTTTAAATGTATTTTGGAAGTGATATAGCACTGAACTTACTTCAGTCGCTGGAAAATAATCCTGATGATGACTACAACATCACCAACATTCATTTTCGAGTTTCTAAGTAACGGATTGCTGCCGAATTTGATTTGATTCAGATTTGTTGGGCAAAAAAGTTTGTTTAAAAATTCCGAAAGGAATTATTTTGGATAAAAATCAGGTAGATTTTAAATTTTAAAGGAAGTGGTTTGTTAAACCAGGTAGTTTTGAAATTAATACCAGGTGTTTGAATTCTAGAATCCTTATTTGAATGTTTTAGAAAACATTAGGAAATAAGTTGTAAACTTATAAATTGAGAATGATTCTAAAGAAGAGATAAAAGTGTGGAATTTGAATGTCGGAATTAAATTTTAACTTAAGAAAGTTAAAATGAATGTAGTTTAACTTAAGCAAAGTTAAATGGAATAAATGAAGTGATGTCAATAATAAAAGGAATTTAAATTTAAAAAAGAAGAAGGGTGAATTGGATTTGAATTATATGGAATTGAATTAAATATGTAAATGTGAATTGTAAAGAGACTATATAACTATAGGTTATAAAATTTGAATTGCATTAGTAATAATATAAAATTGAAGTAAGTATAAATTTTGAATTGTGAAATACTATAAAACCTTATGGTATAATTTTTGAGTGAGATAAAAATTTAGTGAAAATTGGAATTGTGAATGAATAAATTGGAATAGCTTATAAAATTGAAACAAATGGAATAAAAGTATATTTAAGCTATAAGTAATGTATAATCTTGAGTTAAAAATAAAATGTGAATATATTCGAGTATGGAATTGGTGGAAATTTGAAAAATAAGTTGTGTGGCTTATAAAATTGAAAGGTGAAATAGAAAACCCAAAATAAAACTTGTTTGATATTTTGGTAAGGGAAATAAAGCCAACATTAATTATAAAAATGAGTTTGAGCTCAAGAAAAATTAAATGAAGTGATTTTTGAAATAAAAACTCAAACTTGAATTATAAAATAAATTTGAACTCAAGTAAAATTGGTTGAAGTGATTTTGGAATAAAAATCAGAAATTGAATGAGGAACTTGAGTATAAAATTAAAATTTGACAAAATGTAAGCGAATTGAAAACATTTTGAAATGTGGACGAATAAAATGGAATTGGATTGAAATTAAAATGACTTAAGTTATAAATAGATTCAATTTGAGTATAAATAAATTGAATGTGGCCTTGATATCAATTAAATGAATTCAAAAATGAATTTGAATATGGATTGAATTTGAAGTGGATAAAATGAATGAAATAATTAATTCATTAATTAGTAAACGGGATGGATGTTGGTTGAAATGAAATAAACTTAAGTTATGGAGTTGAAATAATTTGAAGTAAATAAATTAACTTAAGTAAATATTTTAAATGGAAGCTTGGCTTAAATTAATTTGTGAAATGGTTTTAATACAACAACATGGGATGTTTCCAAGCTAAATTAAATGGATTTGACTATAGTAAAAGTGAATTGAATGGAATGCAAAATGAATTGATCGAGAATCAATTAGAAATGGAATAGGATTAAATATAAATTGAGTTGGATTCAATTTAAAATAGTTATAAACTAAAGTGGATATTTTATTAAGCGAATATCGCCGAATTTGCAGTGGAAAAAAAATTGTCGTTTGACGTAAATGAAAATAAATTAAATTCTACGAATGAATGGAAAGTGAATAAATTGATTTTTAATCAATTTGGAATGAATATTAATTTGTTTAGTACAAATGTGAATTGAATGTAAGCAAATTGGGTTGGAAATCATTTCAGATTGAATGAAATAGTATATGGATTGATTGAAAGCAATTCAATTAGTATCCGAACCATATAAATTGCTTATGATATATGTTTAGCATGCTAGTTTATGAAACTTATGTGTTTACACTAGTTAAATAAATGAAATGTCATGGAATTTCATATATTTGGTACTTACGTGTTTAAATTGAGTAAGTACAGGTACCTGGAGCTGTTTTGCTTGACTTTGACTACGTGAATTGCAAAATAAATAAGCCGCTTGCTTAAAAATGCTAAAATAAGGTACGTTTTCTGATTAAATACTGCGAAAATATAAAATATTGATATATATTTTGTTTTCCGACCGTGTGGGTCGATGTATATATATTTATCTCTCTTGTCATATTGCAAAACGTCCTCCGTACAAAGGAGACTCTGCCAAAAAATTTCGAAAATTTAGGGTGTTAGAAATTTTTTTGAAAAAATTGGAAAATTTTTGTTAATGACAAATTGATTTCAAATTGTAATTGAAATAAGAGACTTTGGGATTAGAATTGAGAACTAATTATTTTGGGTTGAAACTAATGGATTAGAAATGTCGAATTTTCACTAAGTGGGTTTTGTTAAGTTAATGGGTTTGGTGCATTCTTTATACCTTAGCAAATTTCAGGGATGAAATTCTTTTAAGGGGGAAGCAATGTAACGACCCAAATTTTTCGACGTTTGATTGGAATATTTAAATGGTTTTAAATGTTGAATTTGAATTTATAGATTGACTTTGAATATGAAGATTTGTGTTTATTTATAAAATAAATTCAGAATTTAAATATAGCGATTTCTTGAATAATTTAATTATTGAATTTTTATAATTGAATATTGGTTAAATTATTTTATCTTCAGTTTTAAGACCGATAAAAATAATTTAAAGGCCTGTAAAATTTATATTAATAATAATGAAGATAATAAAAGTTTTAAAATTGAATTTAAAAGTGATTTGTTCAATTTTAAAACTAGTTGTTTAAATTGACATTTAAAAACAGCCTTTCGAGGCACAGTCTCGGAATTCGACGAAACCAGTTCCATGGGATCCGTAATATTGTATTATTATCGGATTTTAAATTTTGTAGCAGTTGGAGTTATAGTTTGGTCGTACGGGATACAAACGCGTTGAAATTAATATCGAAAATTTTATATAATAAATTGGGTTCAAAAAAGCTATCTTCTCCATACGATCGAATTAGGACTCGAAACTTTTTCCATTACGTTTGGAATAAGGGTATAATATTATAAATGCCTAGCGGCACGCCTCGATTGGAGTTCGGAATATAAAGCTGCTTTTAAATGAGATATTTGAAATTAAACAATATTTTAAAATTTGTTTTAAATCAAATCCTACCGTATATTCTTTCAAATCGGTGGTGATCGTTCCTTTTTCTGTACGCTTTCCTATCCCCTTTTTAAATCATGCCTCCTCCCTCTGTCGATTTGAAATCCTCAGAGCGACATTGTACTGAAATCGAATTCGTCTTCAATTTTTTTTTTTAAATTGAATGGAAAAGAATTCAAAATCGTGTACATCAAGAAACGCGGAATCTTCCCCTTTACTCTTCTTTAATACAGCGAACGAAACCTTGGCATACGAAAAAAAAGGGTTCGAATTTGCATTCAAATGGGCAGAGGCGTGGGGATTCTCGAACTCGAGTTCGAACTCGAGAGGCACTGGCACACGTGATTGGGGACGAGTCATTGGTGTTTGACATGGAGGGCGATGGCGGAGCTAAGTGCGTCGTTTTCGGGTTGCCGCGACTTAGAGATTGGGAAGGGTGATTCGAAATGGGGTTATAGGGTTGGAAGTGTGTATCACAGTAAGGGGAGAGGCTCGGCATGGGAGGCATGTTCCGATGGTGGTATGCGGTCAACTAGAGGTTGCGAGTTTCGCGATGGGTTCTAGGGCTTACTCGATTTGAGGCCTTGCGTGAACGAGATGGGGACGTATGGGGTATAACTGATTTAAATATTAACAGCAGGCTATTTAAACTGAAATATGAAAATTTTGATAGCTAATTAAATTTAATAAAATTTACATACAAGGTCTAAAAGTCGTCAAAACAAGTCGAGATCGGAAGGGATTTGCAAATTAAAATCAAGGTGAGGAATCCTCACTCTTTTGGTTTACCAAATTAATTTTAAATAGTTAAAATTAATTATTGGATGCTTGTTGAATTTATAAATTATTATCAGTTGGATGTAATATATATAGTAGTATATATGTTAGTATTTGGAGCGATATTCCCACCTATTTTAGCGGATGAGACCCTATGCGCCCCGCATAATAGCGGATGACCCTATATACCGCGATATCCCCTTCGAAGTGGGATTGGTATTTTATATCGTATTAACATCTGCGGATCCAGAAAAAGAGGTTGGAGGGATCCAACTGGATTCCTAAAATATGTTGTTTATTTTTCATATATAGTGATATATGGATTATGTAGAATAATCTGGTATAGATTATTGCAGTGATTGAAATTATTGGATGCTATTGTAGCAATGGCCTGAATTTTTATATTTTAAAACACCACAAATATATTTTTAAAATTTAAGGAATTAAAGAAATTTTTGATATAAAATTATTTATGTTAGAAAATAGTTATTTTTAAGAAAATGGAATTAGGAATAATGTATATTGATTTCGGATTGTACACAACTATTCGTAAATGGTTTTAAATAAGGTTTTAAAAATGAATTATATAAAGGAGTTTGTAAATGGTATTCTGTAATATGAACAGGAGTTAAAATCAGTATTAAAGATAGATCAGAGGTATAAATGAATTTATATAATGGAATTTTATAAATAAGATTTGTTTCATAAAAAGGTAAAACCAAAGGGGTTATAAAATTTATAATTGATGTTTATAATCAAAGGAATTCGATATCAGACGATAATTGGAAATATAAATTCATAGGGTGAATTATATTTATATTAAAATATGAAAACGGGGGTGAGAAAAATAGTAGATTCTATTTTTGAAATGAAAATGGTTAGGGAATCGACAAGGGATCAATATGTTGTGGAATCGAGAGGAAGTTATAAATTAAATTGGTTATTGAGATTTAAAGTATATTTTTACTTTTAAGAAGTTAAGTTCGGGAAAACTTCATTATCTAAAACTATGCAATTTTAACTAGTTAGTATTGGAATACGTCGGAAAATGGGTTTTTAAATATTTAATATTTATTGCAATAAAAATTTAATTTTATAAATCAGCTTTGTAAGTTGACTTGTTTATTTTTAAAAGAGTGATTGACGGTTTATTAGAAGTGTTTAATACTTTCAATAATGACTTAAAACATATTTTAAAAATAAAAATAAATTATTATCCCTTTAAAAAATGCTCTTATATAAATAATTTGAAATGATGGAAAATTTATAATCAAGTTTTAATTTAAAGATGAGATTTTATAAGAGAAACCCATTAAATGGAATTCTAGAGATTTAAGAAATTTCAAGTGTTAGTATGCGATAACTTCAGAAAGGATCTGAATTCATTTAAAGAAGTTATAAATGGTTGGTTGGGATTATAAATAAGTATAATAGGTTTGGAAATGGTAAGTAGAATTTATTAAAAATTCTAGAGACTTATGAGATAAGTATGAAATATTTCCAAGTTAAATATTAAAATGATTTTGGAAATTTTACATATAAATATTTTTGTAAGTATTAAAAGGAAGGTTTTGGAAATATTTCTAGTGGAAAATGATTTGGAATAGAAATATTTTCTAAGTGTTGTAAAAATGGAAGTTGGGAGTATCTGTAAGTATTGAAAATGGTGAAATATCCTGTTATGGATACAAGTGTTGAAATTGTTTTCAAATATAGAAATATTGAAAGAGATTGAATATATATCTTGGTGGAGATTTTTTGGAATAAATATTTTGGAGATTTATAAAATTGGGCCTAGTGTCTGCTTATGGATGTTTTATTGATAGTTAAATAACCGACTATAAATAATTGGCCAATTTCTATAATCATTTCGAAGATACTGGGATCAGATTTAATTATCTAAAAAACTACTTCGATCCGATTTGAACGTTACGAATGAATACCATGAAGATGATGAAGATGGTGGTTCAGTTTGTCCAGACGCTGGACAACTTGTATGGACGAATGCTATCAGAACATTGTCATTGGAGGACGATGAACATTCTAAGTAAAATTGTTCTTGAAAGGTAACGCTTAGCCTCGAACCTCATCAACCGGAAATGACTAAAACAGGGGAGATGCAGCAAGGCTAATTGGGTCGCACCCAAGTAAGGTATGTTATCACTTTTCTAGATGTCCTCAGAACCCTATTTATCTTAGATATGGGAATACATGAAAGAAGAAGTGCTCGATGGTAGGGGTGGGAACACCCGGGGTGACAACATATTCGGTGTATCCAAGTTAGGAGTAGGCCGATCTTGTGTAGCAGGGGATCCCGGCGAGGTCCTCTGTACATTATTCTAGAGGTGTACTGTGATGGGCGGTACCCCAGTGGCCCAGTCATTCGTTGGAATCCATTCTCCAATATGAACTTACGGTTTTGTTTGTAGAGCCTAATATGTTGGAATTTAATTAATGTAACAATTTCAGCTATTTGAATAAGTATTTGTATTTAGACACTATTATAATATCACTGGATTTTCTATAAAATGTTTTGCTTATCGTAAGGGAAAAACCCTGTTTGCACAAAAAATGGACAAACACCTCAAAGTTGTATGATTTAGTAGATCTTATGTTATTCTTAGTAATTTGAGCGACTTATGCAAATACGTAAAAAACAGGGGCTAAAATGTAAAAAGACACGCAGATTTATAGTGGTTCAGCCAGAATGTGCCTACGTCCACTTTATATGTTATTTCTCTTCTTTTGTTATGATTACAAGTACAAAGCTTTGGTGTAAGTAAAAGAAAGTTGTTTGAAGAGTTCCTTCCGTGCTTGAGCTCTCAAAACTCCTCTCTGCCATTGTTGTACCCCTGCCCCTCTATTTATAGAGTGAGGCTGGGGGCAGGGGTCTTGGATGTATATAGCTGCTGGCGGGCCTGGGCTGAGGGAATCTGGCCTGGCGCATCTTGGTTCGGCATCCCTTTATTCGGTGGAAGGAGTGCAAAGGTTTGATGTCGTTTCATTCGGTGGAGGGTTTGGACCGGTGGGAAGTTGGTCCGGTGTAGGCCGGTTCGGTAGTTGTTGGAGATGTTACTTGGTTCGGCAGCATTGGTGAGGTTTGGTTCGGTGTGGAGTTGGGAAGGTTGGTTCGGTTGGTTCGGCAGGAGGTGGTTCGGGTGAGGTCTGCCGAATGGTGCCTGCCGAATGGGGTTGAGCGAGGTCTGCCGAATGGTGCCTGCCGAATGGGTCTACCGAATGGTGCCTGCCGAATGGGTCTGCCGAATGAAGCAAGTTTCTTGGTCTCCAGGTCTTCTGGGTGAGAACACGCCCAACATTTGCCCCCCAAAGTGGGGCATATTCTTGAATATGGCGTGCTTTGTTTTGTCTCGAGTGACCGTATTCGGTACCTGAGCCGAACCGGATGGTCCGGTCATTCATTCTTCCCTTATAAATAGGGGGCTTAGGCCATCGCTTTTCCTATCTGTCGAATTATAGTGTCAGCCGGACCAAGTTATTAGCCGAATCAAGTTATCAAATAAATCAAGCATTCTAGCCGGACCAAGTAATTTAGCCGAACCAGGTACGATTATTTCTGCCGAATGAACTACTGAGTTGTACTACCGAATGAACCATCGAGTTGTGCCACCGAATGACCTATTGAGCTGTGCCACCGAATGACCTATTGAGTTGTGCTACCGAATGAACTATTGATTTGTGCCACCGAATGACCTATTGAGCTGTGCCAGCGAATGACCTATTGAGTTGTGCCACCGAATGACCTATTGAGTTGTACTACCGAATGAACTATTGATTTGTATGCTTTGGACTTTAAGTGAAATTCCAGACTACATTGTTTGTATGATCTAATGATATAATTTACCTGTGTTTGCAGATAATGTCTCAAAGAGTGGAAACCCGATCAGGTAAAAGGAAGTCCGGGGGCGAAGGAGAGTCCTCGGCCGTGCCCCCAGCTCAATCAGGATCGGAGCGTCATGGGCCCGCCCCAAGGTCATTAGTGGATGGACATGGTCCCCAGGAGCTGCTGGATTCCCCGCCTGACTGCTTTCCTAGCTCTCTCAAAGAGGAGCAGCTCGATGTTATATCTCGTTCCTTTGGGATCGATAGAGCCCTCATGCTGTTGCCGGGCCCAGGAGTCATGCCATACAATCCTCCCGAAGGGTACTTTGCTTATAGTAGGTACCATTGTATGTGTGGTGCTATCCCGCCTCTCAATGCTTGGGTAGTCAGCTTCCTCACGTATCTAAAGGTGGCCCCATTCCAGCTTCAGCCCAACTCTTATGCCATACTGGCGAGCCTTTTCGTCATCTTTCAGAGGAAGTACGGGCGCCCTCCTTCCAACCGGGAGATCCGGTACTTATATAATTTGAGAGGCTACAAGAAAGGATCCCCATACATTAGCTTGGAGTCAGCCGTGACCTTCAAACCGGTCTTGGATCTGTACTCTAAATTCAGCATGTTCAAGAAAGAGTGGTTCTTTGTTAGGGACGACTCCGTTTCAATCCGGCGCTTTACCTCTGGATGTAAGTTGATGCTTTTACTTATAATTTCTATTCCGATTGCGATGCTTCTTCTCATACTTTCTCATTTTTGCTAGCGACAGGTGGCTTTCCGGTTGTGGAGACTGACCGCCTGGTTCAGACGCCGGCTGAGATAGAAGCCATTCTTGGGAAATATAGATCATCTGCCTTCTTGATTAGAAATGCGATTCTTCTGGAATATAACTTAATCCTTCCGCAGCAGTCTGTAGTTAAGTTGAGGGAAACGACGGAGGAGAGGGCGGCTGCTCAGACCAAGGAAGGTGTTACGGCAGAGAGTAGCAAGAGGAAACCTTTCACAAAACCTCCAGCTGTCGGAGGTAAGAAACTCAAGAAATCGGACGGTCCCTCCCCCAGCAATTGTCCACTTACCCGGGAGGAGGAAGACATAGAGGAGGAAAGAGGCGAGGGTGGAGATGGTCGGGATGGTGACAAAGGTGGCGATGGCATCGGGGCCCTACTTCCTGGGCAAGCGGGCGAGATTCAGGAGTGGACGGATGATGCGTTCCACCAGGCTTTTGAGGGGTTGGATGAGGATCCGGCTTTGGCAGAGAAGACCGGGAAGGCGGACAAAGCCGGGACTGGTGCAAGTGAGTCTTCTCCGACCATTCCAGCCAAGGTGGCTCCGACGACTCAAGGTGAACTCTTGACTCCTGCATGCTTCATTAATGATAGGGACTTAGGAATATTTTATGACCCGCTCCCGTCCTGGAATGAAATCCAGGACTTATTGCAGTATCCCACTCCTCCCCAGGGTTTGTACAACCACAGCTGTGTTTCTTTTCCTTTTTTTAACTTGTAATTTACCGCGTTTCTCGAATCGTATAGTAATGTAAGTTTGTGACACTTGTTCTTTATATCAGGAGCAGGCAAGACGTCCAAAGCTTCAGACCTTCGACACAGGCTTGAGCAATATAAACTTTCCAAAATTTCTGCTAAGCCGAAGCCCTCAACCCAACGCTCCGGGGATGTAGTCGGCTACCGTCCTCTTCTTAGGGTCATCGAAGAGGGTATTCAGCAGAGGAAGAGGAGTCATCCTTTATCCGAAACTTCGCCCGGTCCTCAGCCTCCGGCTCAGCCTCTTCATGATATTACTAAGGAGGGTAGCGAGTTTGCACCTTCTCCGCACCCGTCCGGAAACCCTTTTGTTATTCATATCGACCGTCCCGACTTGGTTCGTAATCCATTTGCGGGTCATCCTGATCTGGATCCAAGCTCTCATGATATTACTTTTGACGAAGTCACTGGTGAACACCTTCTCCCCCGTAACCCCATGGTACGAGTACTTGATGAAGCCAAGTCCTTAGATCTCGATTTACTCACTACTCGTATAGTCACTATGGAAGATGAGGCCAAGGCTAATATTGATCGGGTGGCAGAGGAGACCAAGAGGCTGATGGGGAATCATGCTCGGCTGGTTAAGGCCGGAGAGGAGATTGGGAGCGCCAATATCCAACTTCGATTGGTGGTTTCGGATCAGGCCAAACAGCTTGCGGATCAGGCTATTCAGATTTCTCAGCATGAGGCTGCTACTGGGCGACTAAGGAAAACCATGGAAGAGGCCAGTCGGGCCGAATTGCGGAAAATGGAAGCTACTTGCAAAGAGCGGATTGACATGGCTATTGCCATGGTGGATGAGGTTCGGAAAGCGGATCTCGAGCAGGTGGAGGAATTGTCCGAGAAACTTGAGGCTGCAGAGCTTGCTCAAGCTAAGTTGAGGGAAGAGATGGAGGTGATGCGGAGGTCCCTTCAGGCTGATTGCTCGAGATACAGATTGGAGAGAGATGCTGTCGTCGAAAGGTTGTCGGCTTCCGAGGCCCGGATGAGGGAGTTTGAGGAGAATGAGGGAATGATGGATGACATGCTCCAGGACATGTATTTCCGAACTTGGAAGCAGGGCAATCTCTCTTGGATGGATGATTATCCCAGGGTCATGGCTAAGATCTATCTTCGGGCTTTGGAAGAGGCCAAGGCCGACGCGGATAAAGATGGTGGCGTGGCCTTCAGCATGGATGCGGTCACTGCCCAGTTTGCCAAGGGGGAGAAGGCGGCAGTGAAGGAGGGTTTGCGGTTGCTCGCTGCTGAGGAGGCAGGGGTGCAAGTGGATGATGACGACCAGAGTGGCCAGTAAGCTTATGCTGGTAAGTTTTCCTTTTCAGCTTCCCGATTAACTTGGTTGCTTATTACTAATGAATCCTTTTTATGACCGGACAGGCGGGCAACAGAGCAAGGACAAGACTCCGACGCAACCGGCTCCCTGATTAGACCTGGAAAATTCTTTTTGTAGGCTTGGCATGGTTGTATATGTTAGTCTTAAGACAGTAGAGTAACTTCTAAGTTGTAATTCTTGCTACTTGTGACAATCAACATTATGCTTGACGTGTAAATTTTTTTTTTTAACTTAAGCTGATTTTGTCGTTTCTTGAATATTTGTTGTTATTTCGACATATCGTATGAGAAATGTTAGCTATGTATATTCTTGTAATTAAATTGTGTTTGATGTTAGACTCTGGTTCTAAACCATAATTTTATGACTTGCAATATTAGCGTGTGGTGTGAACAAATTATAGTCATGTATTTGTACATAAAAGAAGAAAATACCGCCTTTCATGTTTTAATCGTAGATGGCAGTCTTGAATATCTTGTAGAACCGAGCATGGAATGTAGCCGAATGTCCTGCCACTGTGAGTCCCTACACCCATTGGCGAGTATCTCCTACTCTGTATCATGTACTTTAGGGATTGTTATAGGGGATAGGAAAAAAGCTTTTTAAGTAAAATTGAAATACGTAAAAAAGGTAAAACTTCCAATCACGGAAGGCCTTCGATGTGCTTAAGTTCGTGGCAAACGGGTTTTGTAGTCACTTTCCCTAGCCGTGGGTCTTGGAGACATTCGTCACCCATCTTACGCCTCCGCAGGGAGTTAATTCTTTTTTACCACAGCCGCACTTAAGACACATCGGAGCCGAGATCGCGCACAGTAACTACCCGGGCCATTATGGCCCGTAATCGTGGGTATTATTCGATTTACTATGGCCGGCTAGCGTGGGTGCCGATCGTCAACTGTGAACTGCCCCTGGCTGGCCACACCTTATGTTGGGGCTTATAGTCGGTTCACAGTTGCCGGCGAGCCTAACGCCGTAATGAGCTGCCTCGGCTATAGTCGGCCTTCTCGGTGGCTTATAATCGGCTGATTATAGTTGGCTTTAAGGGCCGTCACGAGCAATGAGTTAACCCGCAGCAGAGGGATGCTGGAGCAAAAGTGTCTCATTGGCGAGGGCATAGATTCGCATAGTACCTGTTAGGTCTTTTCCAGGTGAAGTTGTGTTGTGGAGTGCTTTGAATAGAAATGCTGTATACTCAGGATTTTGTTCAACAGAAAAGGATAAAGTTAACAAGCAGCCAAGATACAAAGGAACAAAAAAAAGAGACAAGGTTTTTTAAAGTGGTTCGGCACGAAAAGGCCTACGTCCACTGATTCTCTTTATTAATTCACTTCATATGGGCAATACAAGTTAAGAAAAGTATCGACGGAGGTGTTGGATGTTCCATGCCCCCTGGAACACCTCTCCGTCCACTGTTGACAAAATATAGGCTCCGTTGTGGAGATCTTTATGAATTACATATGGTCCATCCCAGATTGGGTCTAGTGCTCCGGGGCGAGGGAAGATTCGCTTGAGGACAAGATCCCCTTCTCGTAAGGTACGATGCTTGACTTTGGAGTTGTATTGTGCTGCCACCTTTTGCTTGTGGGCTGCTGTTTTAAGGACTGCATCATTCCTTCTCTCCTCGACTAGATCCAAAGACATGTTGAGGAGCTCTTCATTCTCTTCTGGGTTATAGTGGATCCTACGGTGGGAAGGCACAATGGTTTCAACTGGGAGCATAGCCTCTAATCCGTATGCCAAAGAGAAAGGAGTGTGCCCTGTTGATGTTCTGAAAGATGTGCGGTAGGCCCATAGTGCCGTGGGGAGTTCATCCACCCAAGCGCCCTTTGACTTTTCGAGCTTCTTTTTGACCAGAGTTTTCAGAATTTTGTTGACTGCTTCGACTTGGCCGTTTGCTTGGGGATATGCTACGGATGAGAAGCTTTTGTGAATTCCGTGTTCTTGGCACCAGTTGGCGAATTCCTCGCTGTCAAACTGAAGTCCATTGTCTGATATGATTTTTAGTGGGACTCCGTACCTGCATAGAACATTTTTGATCAAGAAGTTAATAACTTTTGCTGAAGATACTTTATTTAGAGGTTCCGCTTCCACCCATTTGGTGAAATAATCAACTGCCACTATAGCATATTTGGCCCCGCCTCGGCCCATTGGTAGCTCGCCGATTAAGTCAATTCCCCATATCGCGAAGGGCCAAGGGCTGGTCATCTGAGTAATCTCGGTTGTTGGTAGCCGAGGGATCTTAGCAAATTTTTGGCATCTGTCACACTTCTTGACGAAATCTAAGGCGTCCTTGCTTAAGGTGGGCCAGAAATATCCGTATCGGAGTATCTTTTTTGCTAATGTTTGCCCCCCGGTGTGATCTCCACAGCTCCCCTGATGGATGCTGGATAAGATTTCCTTGGCTTCCCTTCCGGTGACACACCTTAATAATGGGTTAGAGAAACCGCGCCGATAGAGGATGTCTTCTTGTATTGTATAGCGGGACGCTTTCCTCAAGATTTTCTTGACTTCATTACGCCCGTTGTGTAGTGTGCCACTTTGTAGGTAGTCTCGGATGGGAGTCATCCAAGTTGCTTCTTCGGCTGCGGCTATCAGATTCACTTGCTCAAAACTTGGGACCGTTTGCTTTGAGATGGTTACTGCCCCGAAGATGGCGATGTCTCCCATACTCGCTTGCTTTGCCAATTCGTCGGCCTCTTGGTTCTCTTCCCGAGGGATGTGTTTGACTAAGTACTGATCCAATCGGCTGAGAAGCAACTTGGCTTTCTTTAGATATGCTATGAGTCGTTCCTCTCGAGCTTGGAATTCTCCTAGTATTTGATTAACAATAAGTTGAGAATCGCTGTGAAGACACAAAGAATTGGCTCCGATTTCTATGGCAATTTCTAGTCCAGCTATCACTGCTTCATATTCTGCATCGTTGTTGGTGGCAGCGAACTCCAACCTTATAGCATAGTGCAGTTTATTTCCCCTGGGAGTGATTATTACCACACCTGCCCCCGAGCCTTGTTCGTTAGATGCACCGTCCACAAAGAGATTCCACTTGATATCTTCCGTTATTTCCAGTTGCTCCTTATCCTCGTTGGTAGTGAATTCTGCAATGAAATCAGCCATGGCTTGTCCCTTGATGGCGGTGCGAGGGTGATAGGTGATATCATATTGACTCAGCTCAATACACCATTTAAGTAGTCGCTCGGAGGTGTCGGGACGATGGAGTACCTGCCTCAGTGGTTGATCGGTCAGAACTTTGATGGAATGGGATTGGAAGTAGTGACGTAGTTTTCGTGAAGTGATTAGTAAACAGTATGCTAACTTTTCAAGTTTAGGATATCTGACTTCTGCCCCAGTAAACCTTTTACTGACGAAGTAAACTGGTCGTTCCGTGCGGTTGTCTTCCCTTACCAAGGCAGCGCTTAAAGCGTGAGATGACACAGCAAGGTATAGGTATAATTCTTCGCCTTCGCTTAGGGTCGAGAGTACCGGTGGTTTCTGGAGGTGTTCGATTAGGTTAAGGAAAGCGGTTAAGCATTCGTCCGTCCATTCGAACTTTCCTTTATCTTTCTTTAGAGCTTCGAAAAAGGGGACGCACTTGTCCGTTGCTTTGGAGATGAATCGGCTTAGGGCGGCCACTTTTCCATTTAGGCTTTGCATCTCCTTTCGGGTGGAAGGTATCTTGATGTCCCTTAATGCTCGGACTTGTTCAGGGTTTGCTTCTATCCCTCTGGCATGAACGATGAATCCTAAGAATTTCCCTGACGACATACCGAAGGAGCATTTTAGTGGATTCAACTTCATTCCATATTGCCGAAGTACTTGAAACATCTCGCCTAGGTGGCTTACGTGATCTTTGGCTTTCCGCGATTTCACCAGCATGTCGTCCACATATACTTCCATAGTTTGTCCTATTAGCCCTGCAAACACCTTGTTGACGAGGCGCTGGTAGGTGGCTCCTGCATTTTTAAGTCCGAAAGGCATCACTTTGTAGCAGTATAAACCCCGGTCGGTGATGAAACTAGTGTGGTCTTGGTCGGGAGCATGCATAGGAATTTGGTTATATCCTGAGTATGCATCCATAAAAGATAGGAGTTCGTGCCCGACTGTGCTGTCTACAAGTTGGTCGATTCTGGGAAGCGGGAAGCAATCCTTTGGGCAGGCGTCGTTTAGGTTGGAGAAGTCAATGCAGGTCCGCCACTTCCCATTAGCCTTCTTTACTAGTACCGGGTTGGCGATCCATTCTGGGTAAACAGCTTCTCGTATGAAGTCATTGGCGAGTAGATTCTTTACTTCTTCATCGAGGGCTGCTGATCGCTCTGCCCTCATACTTCTCTTTTTTTTTGCTTTACAGGCGCCTTGGTAGGATCAATGTTTAATACGTAGCATGCTATGTCGGGGGAGATTCCGGTCATGTCAGCGTGTGACCAAGCGAACACATCCAAGTTGTGGCGGAGAAAATCAATGAGTTGTTCCTTCAATTCAGCTTTCAGCTGGGACCCAATTTTCAGTAGCCTACTTGAGTCGTGCCTGTATACAGATATAAACTCCATAGCTTCTGCAGGCTCGGCGGTGGCCTCCTCCTCTTTGTCCCTAGGGTCTAATTCATTGAAAGGGTCGCTGGTGTATCGAAGAGGAGGGGCTTTCTTTAGTTGCTATGCTTCAAGGCTTTTTGTGCAGAGGGCAATCTCTACACTTTTCCCTTTATCTTTCCTGTGGTTGTTGCGAAGTTCGGTTACATAGCAGTCTCGTGCAATATCCTGGTCTCCTTCCACTTCCCCTACCCCATTGTCTGTTGGAAATTTCATTTTCAGGCACCATGGGGCTAGGACAATCTGGAAGTCAGATAAGGCCGGTCTTCCTAAGAAGGCGTTGTAGGCCGAATGGTTTTCTATCAGCACAAACGTCTGTTTCCTTACAACGGAGCGGGGATGGCTTCCAATCTCAACAAAGAGGTCCAGCTGCCCTAGGGGCATCTTCGCATCTCCAGTGAAACCGTGTAGTGGTTTATCGCAGGGAGATACATCCTTCATTGATAGCTTCATTTTGTCGAATGCGTGTTTGAAAAGGATATTTACAGAGCTTCCAGTGTCTACCAGGATTCGGTAAACTTCGACGGGACCGAGTCGGGCAGAGATAACCATGGGATCCATGTGAGGGTATTGTCTTCCTTCTAGGTCGCGTTTATTGAATATGATGTCATCGCTTTCTTTCCGCTTTGGGTGGCGCTCTTCTATAACCGTATTGACACAATCTCTATTGTCTCTAAGCGACTTCCCATATCTTTCCATCTCTCTCCAACTTCTGTCTGCGATGTGCGGACCTCCTGAGATGGTATGGACCACTATCTTCTCTTGACTAGAGCTGCTAGCGTTGCGGTTTCCTCTGTCGGTCCCTGGTGAGGGTAGTCTTGGGTTTTCATTGGCAGGGGCTGGAGTCCTGTCTTGACTTTTTACATAACGTTCCAGTTTCTTCCTTCTGATGTGTTCCTCAATCAGATCTCGGAGATGATGGCATTCGTTGGTATCATGTCCGTGAGATTCGTGGAAGCGGCAGAATTTTCCAGACTTCTGTGCGTTATCTGATTCCTTCTTGTGTGGTGGGCGTTTGTATCTAACTTTGCCTTGGGTGGCAAGGAAGATATTTTCGACGGTCTCGTTCAAAGGGGTGTAAGTGTCGAATCTTGGTCCTGGCCGATATAGGCGCTTTTCTACCTTCTTGCCCCCAGCATTGTCTCTGGAATCATTTCTTCGAACGTCCCTCGCCACGGCAGGGGCGTTGCCATGGGTCGTCTTACTTTGCTGTCCTGACTGCCCCTCAATGGCAGCATCCTCAAGCCTCATGTATTTCCCGGCTTCATGGAAGAAATCGGGTAAAGTAGCTGGTTTTTCTTTTGTCAACCTTCTAGCAAATTTAGTGTCCGGATGCACCCCACTGCAGAGGGCCATTAGGATAAGCTTCTCATCGGCATCTTGAACTGCGGCTGCTGCGGCGTTGAATCTGGTTAGGTATTGCTGCAGCTTTTCTCCGGGTTTCTGTTTGACGTTGGATAAGGAATAAGCGTCCTTAGGTTGCTCCACATGAATGCGGAACTGACTGATAAATTTTTCTTTCAACATTTCCCATGAGCTGATGGATCCTTGGGGTAGATGACAGAACCAGGAGGTAGCAAGATCTGCTAAAAAGAGCGGAAAGCATTTGCACAGTACTCCCTCTGTTGCTCCACTCATGAGCATATGCTGCGTGTACCTCTGTAAGTGTACAACGGGATCGGAGGTTCCTTTGTAGGGTTCCATTGTTGGCATCTTCCATTCTCGGGGGGTGATAGCAATTTCGATATTGCGGGCAAAAGGGCTGGTTACCCTAGCGCATATCCCTCGATCTCTTTGCTCCCGTTGGACACACTCTCTGAATAAGCGTGCCATCCTTTCATCAGAACTTGGAGCAGATAGAAATGAGTTTGGTTCTGTTCTGTGGGATTGATTCCGTCCAGACGACCTGTAGGGATGGTATCGTCTATCATTCCTCATATTTTCCAGTGGCTGCCTTTGATCTTCTGGGAGCATGCTTGGGTCAGCCACAGTCGGCCCTTGCCTTGATCTTCCCCTGTTGGGTTCTGATCTAAGCACTTCCTCGGGTCCAACTCCGGGCTGAACTCTAGCTCGGCCCCGTTCACTGGTGTTTCTGTGGTTAGGCAGCATGACAGGCTCAGCTACAGTTGACCTTCGCCCGGTACCTTCCCCGTTGGGTTCGGTACCAAACGTTTCCTCAGGCCTAACTTCGGGCTGTGCTCGTTCTCGGCTCCTACCACGGCTACTTCTGCCATTAGCTTCTTCGAAGAAGGAAGACCTTTGCTGTCTCTGAGATCCTCCAGACTGGGACTCGCCCCATGATTCAGTGTTGCGGTTGGATTCTTCAGCGTCCCTCAAGCGTGACATGAGATGGTCCACCAAGGCTTCCTGCTGGGACGTGAAGCGGTTAGTTACTTCAACAACAACTCTGTCCAAATCTGCCCTAGTAATTGCTGCAGGCTGTTCTGTGGCAGGAGTGGTTGGGTTAGCCTGTCCTTCATTTGTTACCGTTGCTGGAGGAGGACGATTTACTTGATTCGTGACAGCTGGATCTGGAAGACTGCTGGATGCGATGTTTTTTCCTTTATTAACATCTTTTCTCTGTTTGGGAGGCATGTTTTCCAAGTGGCGGACGAGGCTGTTAGGAAAACTTGTTAAGCGGATGAAGCTGAAGCTTCGAGCTTCTAGTTCTCAGTGAAAGCACCAAAAATGTTTGCACAAAAAATGGACAAACACCTCAAAGTTGTATGATTTAGTAGATCTTATGTTATTCTTAGTAATTTGAGCGACTTATGCAAATACGTAAAAAACAGGGGCTAAAATGTAAAAAGACACGCAGATTTATAGTGGTTCAGCCAGAATGTGCCTACGTCCACTTTATATGTTATTTCTCTTCTTTTGTTATGATTACAAGTACAAAGCTTTGGTGTAAGTAAAAGAAAGTTGTTTGAAGAGTTCCTTCCGTGCTTGAGCTCTCAAAACTCCTCTCTGCCATTGTTGTACCCCTGCCCCTCTATTTATAGAGTGAGGCTGGGGGCAGGGGTCTTGGATGTATATAGCTGCTGGCGGGCCTGGGCTGAGGGAATCTGGCCTGGCGCATCTTGGTTCGGCATCCCTTGATTCGGTGGAAGGAGTGCAAAGGTTTGATGCCGTTTCATTCGGTGGAGGGTTTGGACCGGTGGGAAGTTGGTCCGGTGTAGGCCGGTTCGGTAGTTGTTGGAGATGTTACTTGGTTCGGCAGCATTGGTGAGGTTTGGTTCGGTGTGGAGTTGGGAAGGTTGGTTCGGCAGGAGGTGGTTCGGGTGAGGTCTGCTGAATGGTGCCTGCCGAATGGGGTTGAGCGAGGTCTGCCGAATGGTGCCTGTCGAATGGGTCTGCCGAATGAAGCAAGTTTCTTGGTCTCCAGGTCTTCTGGGTGAGAACACGCCCAACAAACCCATTGTGTTTATATGTGACGCGGTCTTACGAGATACCTTTGTTTTTCAAAGGATTTTGATAACTCTAATAATTCAAATTGAGTGTGTTTTCTCACACTGGTTTTCCAGACTGACTCGAGTATTATTTTATTATAATGCTCGGGTCAGGCCGTGTATTACAGGTTTCAGGATTAGAATGCTATGGAGCTCAGGAGACGAGCTGGAGGAGTTCAGACGTATTTCCGTATTTGATTATATTTTCCACTGTATAGGGACAAGTCATTATAACTACCTAGATTGATTGTTGTATATTGTTGGGTACGTTTGTACCACTACCGAGCCAACACAAAGAAGTAGCCACCGAACCATTCGGTGCCGAACCAAAGCAAGGAACAAACCAGCCTTCTCCAAGACATTCCGAACCAAGCTCCTACCGGACCACCTACCACCGGACCAAGACGTTCCGAACCAAGCTCCTACCGGACCACCTACCACCGGACCAAGACGTTCCGAACCAACACTACCGGACCACCTACCACCGGACCAAGACGTTCCGAACCAACACTACCAGGCCAGATCGCGTCAGCCCAGGCCCACCAGCAGCTATATACATCCAAGACCCCTGCCCCCAGCCTCACTCTATAAATAGAGGGGTAGGGGCACAACAATGGGGGACAAGTTTGAGGGCACAAGCACGGAGAGAACTTTCAAACAACTTTCAGATACTTGTATCAAAGCTTTGTACTTGTAATTTGAACAAGAAAGGAGAAATAATATATAAAGTGGACGTAGGCACATTCTGGCTGAACCACTATAAAATCTGTGTGTCTTTTACAGTTTAGTCCCTGTTTTTCATATATTTGCATAGATTACCCAAATCACTAAGAACAACATAAAATCAATTAAATCATACGACTTTGAGGTGTTTGTCCATTTTTTGTGCAAACATTTTTGGTGCTTTCACTGAGAGCTAGAAGCTCAAAGCTTCAGCTTCTTCCACTTAACCTTTTTCCTAACAACATTGTTCATCGCTTGGAAAACATGCCTCCCAAGCAGAAGAAAGATGTCAACAAAGGAAAAAACATAGCAACCAGTAGTCTTCCAGATCCAGTGGATACAGATCAAGTAAATCATCCCCCTCCAGCAGCAGTACCAAATGAAGGTCGGGCAAATCCGACCACTCCTACCGCAGAACAGCCTGCAGCAATTACAAGGGCAGATCTAGACAGGGTTGTGGATGAAGTAACTAACCGCTTCACGTCCCAGCAGGAAGCCTTGGTGGACCATCTCATGTCACGCTTAAGGGATGCTGAAGAGTCCAACCGCAACACTGAGTCATGGGGTGAGTCCCAGTCTGGAGGATCTCAGAGATAACAAAGTTCTTCCTTCTTCGAAGGAGCTAACGACAGAAGCAACCATGGTAGGAGCCGAGATCGAGCACAACCCGAAGTTAGGCCTGAGGAAATGCTTGGAACCGAACCCAACGGGGGAGGTACCGGGCGGAGGTCAACTGTAGCTGAGCCGGTCGTACTACCTAACCACGAAAACGCCAATGAACGGGGCCGAGCTAGAATCCAGCCCGAAGTTGGACCCAAGGAAGTGCTTAGATCAAAACCCAGCAGGGGAAGATCAAGGCAAGGGCCAACTGTAGCTGACCCTAGCATGCTCTCAGAAGACCAAAGGCAGCCACTGGAAAATATGAGGAATGATAGACGGTACCATCCCTACAAGTCATCTGGACGGAATCAATCCCACAGAACAGAACCGAACCGAACTCGTTTCTATCTGCTCCAAATTCTGATGAAAGGAAGGCACGCTTGTTCAGAGAATGCATCCAACGGGATCAAAGAGATCGAGGGATAGGCGCTAGGGTAACCAGCCCTTTCGCCCGCAATATCGAAATTGCTATCACCCCCCGAGAATAGAAGATGCCAACAATGGAACCTTACAAAGGAACCTCCGACCCCGTTGTACACTTACAGAGATACACACAACATATGCTCATGAGTGGAGCAACAGAGGGAGTACTATGTAAATGCTTTCCACTATTCTTAGCAGATCTAGCTACCTCCTAGTTCTGCCATCTACCCCAAGGATCCACCATCTCGTGGGAGATGTTGAAAGAAAAGTTTATCAGCCAGTTCCGCATTCATGTGGAACAACCCAAGGACGCTTATTCCTTATCCAATATCAAACAGAAACCCGGAGAGAAGCTGTAGCAATACCTAACCCGATTCAATGCCGCAGCGGCCGCAGTCCAAGATGCCGATGAGAAGCTTATCCTAATGGCCTTCTGTAGTGGTGTGCATCCAGATACTAAATTTGCTAGAAGGTTGACAAAAGAAAAACCAGCTACTTTACCCGATTTCTTCCATGAAGCCGGGAAATATATGAGGCTTGAAGATGCTGCCACTGAGGGGCAGTCAGGGCAAAAAAATAAGGTAGCTCACGACAACACGCCCGCTGCAGCAAAGGACGTTCGAAGAAATGATTCTAGAGACAACGATGGGGGCAAGAAGGGAGAAAAGCGCCTATATCGGCCAGGACCAAGATTCGACACTTACACTCCTTTGAACGAACCATTGAAAACATCTTCCTTGCCACCCAAGACGAAGTTAGATACAAACGCCCACCATACAAGAAGGAATCGGATAACGCACAGAAGTTTGGAAAATTCTTCCGCTTCCACGAATCTCATGGGCATGATACCAATGAATGCCACCATCTCCGGGACTTGATTGAAGAACACATCAGAAGGAAAAGACTGAAACGCTATGTAAGAGGTTAGAACAGGACTCCAACTCCTGCCAATGAGAACCCAAGGCTACCCTAACCAGAGATAGGCAGAGGAAATCGCAACACTAGCGGCTCCAGTCAAGAGAAGATAGTGGTCCATACCATCTCGGGAGGACCGCACATCGCCGACAGAAGCTGGGCAGAGATGGAAAGATATGGAAAGTCGCTTAGAAACAATGAAGACTGTGTTAATTCTGTTATAGAAGAGCGCCACCCGAAGCGGAAAGAGAGTGATGACATCACATTCGGTAGGCGTGACCTAGAAGGAAGGCAATACCCTTACATGGATCCCATGGTTATCTCTGCCCGGCTCGGTCCAGCCGATGTTTTCCGAATTCTCGTAGACACTGGAAGCTCAATAAATATCCTATTCAAGCATGCGTTCGATAAAATGAAACTATCAATGAAGAATGTTTCTCCCTGCAATAAACCACTACACGGTTTCACCGGAGATGCGAAGATGCCCCTCGGGCAACTGGACCTCTTTATTGAAATCAGAAGTCATCCTCGCTGCGTTGTGCGGAAACAGACATTTGTGCTGATAGAAAACCACTCAGCCTACAACGCTTTCTTGGGAAGGCCAGCCCTGTCTGACTTCCAAATTGTCCTGGCCCCATGGTGCCTAAAGATGAAATTCCCAACGGACAATGGAGTAAGGGAAGTAGAGGGAGACCGGGACGTTGCTCGAGACTGCTATGTAACTGAACTTCGCAATAACCACAAGAGGGATAAAGGGAAGAATGTAGAGGTTGCCCTCTGCACAAAAAGTTTGGAAGCATAGCAACTAAAGAAAGCCCCTCCTCTTCGATATACCAGCGATCCCTTCAATGAATTAGACCCCAGGGACAGGGAGGAGGAGGCCACCGCCGAGCCTGCAGAGGCTATGGAATTTGTATCTATAGACAAACATGACTCGAGTAGACTATTGAAAATCGGGTCCCAACTAAAAAGCGGAGTTGAAGGAACAACTCATTGACTTTCTCCGCCACAACTTGGATGTATTTGCATGGTCACATGCTGACATGACCGGAATCTCCCCTGACATAGCATGTCACGTACTAAACATTGATCCCACCAAGATGCCCATAAAACAAAAAAATAGAAGCATGAGGGCAGGACGGTCAGCAGCCCTCGATGAAGAAGTAAAGAATCTACTTGTCAATGACTTCATACGAGAAGCCGTCTACCCAGAGTGGATCGCCAACCCGGTGCTGGTAAAGAAGGCTAATGGGAAGTGGAGAACATGCATTGACTTCTCCAACTTAAATGATGCCTGCCCAAAGGATTGCTTCCCACTTCCCCGAATCGATCAACTTGTAGATAGCATAGCCGGGCACGAACTCTTATCCTTTATGGACGCATACTCAGGATATAACCAAATTCCTATGCATGCTCCCGATCAAGACCACACTAGTTTCATCACTGACCGGTGTGAAATATAATGTTTGGTTGTTAAAGAGACAGGGGCTGAATATTGGCATACTCTCTATCAATATTGGAACCACTTTAACAACTGTGTACGCAGGGGATATTATCTCGAATGTAGAGATTGAATTGGAGGCGTTTTATGCATTTGAAGAAAGAGAACGATGATGGATAGCCCCGACACTTGTGTTAAATTGAAATGACTAAAACAAGAGCCATACCTGACCAATGAGGCTAGCTACCTCTAGCGGACACACTTCTTTGTATTACCATTTTGACTTTGAAACTTGATTCGTGCATGTAACAACCCGCATATTTATCGATTTTATATTTAAATATTTTATTGTTAGTCGGATTTAATCCAAAAAGCTACTTTTTGCATACGGAAGAATTAGAACTCGAGACCACTTCTATTGAGTTCGAAACGTCGTTTGCAATCTTTTAAGTATAAACATCGATATGTTTGGAGATAGTGGAATTTTGGTCACTTTTTGATTTGAGTCTTTGATTTGGGCCGAACCACTTGTTAACTCAGCCCAACCCTCTCCTTCTCTTCACAACTTTATCCCATTTGCTAAAACCTTCAAGCTTCATCAAAAATGGAGGAGAGAATGGGAAATTAAAACTCCAAACTCAAATTCAATTGCAAATCCAACATTCAACTCCAAATTCAAGTAGAAGATATTGGATTCAAGCTTTGGATTGCTTCTCCTTGCTTTCAAGCTTCATCTTCATCCATTTTAGTGAAAAGGTGAGATTTTTAATCTCACATCTTGCCTATATCTGTCATTGGACTGTTGGGAATGATTCCCTATCACTTTAGCACGAGTACTTGCTTTTGGTTTGGATTGGATTGGCGAAAAACTCCAAATTTTAGTGTTTTAGTGAATTTCCTGCAGTTAGGTCGTTCTACCTCGGAACTGACTTGTTCGCACTTAGGTCGCTAGGACTTAGGTCGTAGGTCGTTGGGCCATAGGTCGCTCGCATGGAAAGGCCTCTGTCTGCATTTAGGTCGTTCGCCACTTTAGGTCGCGAGCTTTAGGTCGCGAGTTTTAGGTCGCTTGGCCTGCTTCCGTTAGGTCGTTTGACCCATTGCCATTTTAGGTCGCGAGATTTAGGTCGCGAGTTTTAGGTTGCTTGGCCTGCTTCCGTTAGGTCGTTTGACCCATTTCCATTTTAGGTCGCGAGCTTTAGGTCGCGAGTTTTAGGTCGCTTGGCCTGCTTCAGTTAGGTCGTTTGACCCATTGCCATTTTAGGTTGCGAGCTTTAGGTCGCGAGATTTAGGTCGCGAGAATTTAGGTCGCTGACCTCTAGGTCGCGAGCCTTTGGGTCCCCAGTTTTAGGTCGCGTGGTTTTAGGTCACGAGACTCTTTCCATTAGGTCGTTAGACCTTATATCCATTAGGTCGCTGGACCTCTTAGGTCGCTCGCCTTTAGGTTGCAGACCTTAGGTCGCTTGGCCTCCGATTTTAGGTCGTTAGACCTACCTCTGTTAGGTCGCTCGACCACAACCCCCTAAGTTGCATGACCTATAGGTCGCTTGCTCCAGTTAGGTCGTTCGGCCACTTTGTTAAGTCGCCCACCTTTTTAAACTTAGGTCGCATGGCTCCTTTGGTCGCTTGGCTTCGCTAGGTCGCTTGCCTCCACTAGGTCGTTTGACCCGTATGCATGTTAGGTCGCTCTGCACGATTGGCTGCATCATCAACTTATACTTTGATGCATTTTGGAGCTGATTTCCTTGGACTTTTTCTCACGTCTTCGAATGTGAAATTTATGCGATTCGATTTGTTTCAACAATCGTTTTGTGACTTGTCACTCTAAAGATATGAAGGTTTTCAATACTAGTAGTAAATATCAAAACTCTTTCATCAAAGCGATTTAACCACTATTTTATTACAAAGCTCTTTCTTTTCAAACTGTTTTCTAATCTACTAGTATATACAAGCCTTTACTTCACTCGGATGAGAAATCGAATTAAACGACTTAGTAAAACAAGTGGTATGAAACGCTTGCGTTCACTTCGTCGGTTAGCTCTTGGACTTGTTCGATTGAACCCTTTTTGTGACAATTTTCTAGTGAAGATCTACAGTTTGTTCGTAAATATTTGAGTTAAGCTAGTGGTTATGGGACATGAAGCTAAACTCATATATTTACTAGGTTAGTGTAATTGACACTTCCTTATGATCATGACGATCATTTTTGTGATTTAGACTAGCGATTGAGCGATGTCTCTTTGTCTGCGAGGGAGACTAGACCCTGCTTTTGTGATGTTTCATCATCACATATATGGGGTAGCACCCCATGGTCTTCGGGCCGTTCATGTGTTAAAATTTTATGGACAGCTTCCATGAGGTAGCTTCTCGTTCATGTGTTATACGCATTGGTGAGTTTTCATGCTCCCGTTCATGTGTTAGGCCTCCCCCTTTTTATGTGTTTTTCCTGGATTTCTTGTGTTGATTTCTAGAATTTGTGCTTCAACGATTTTCTTGATTTTCATTGATATGATATCAGTTTTTGTGCATTGGTGAATTCATGTGTTATTGACTTGTTATGAATACAAGTCTAGGGTATGATACCCTATTTTATCTTTGAGAAGATTCTTATGATATTGGTTGATCTTTTGTTGATTATCATTTACATACTTATAGTAGTATGCTGTTATGGTTGTTACATGTTCATGCCATATTATTTATCCTATACCTTATCATCTGATATTTATAGTTAGACTGATCCGTTTATTATTTTCTTATAAATAATACTCGGGTCAGACCGAGATGTTACAGGTGCTTCTGCTTGACTTCTCTTCAGGATATTTCTGACTTTTGGCTAACTACTTAGATTAGTAGTTTTTGGATGTACACATTTGAGATATAGACTCTATGTAGTGTACTTATTCTTTTGTATAGCACGTGTTGCTATTCGTTTGTATTATCGTGGATCTTTCTGACCACTACTCTGATATACACTTTAATGTGTTAGATATTTATTCATATCTTCTTCCGCCTTTGTGATATGGATGTCTGTGACTGATTTATGTTATGATTATTTCTATGTTTATTTCCGAAGGTTATATATAGCCACCGTGTGATAGCTTTGAGTTTGTATCGGTATGTCGGATTTCTTCCTTAGATGATATGCATTCTATTCTATCTGACATATCGGTGCTCGCACAAAGAATTTACATGGATGGTCGCTCCTCCACAGCCTTATTCTCCGTGCTAATTGACGGCACTACATCGTAGTGTTCTAGGTTAGCGTAGGTATAGAGGTGGGGCGTCACAGCTTGGTATCAGAGCCGAACTTCGGAACAATGTAGAATAACTTAACAAGGATCATCGTCCTAAGTCCACCTTAGGATTTGTGTTTCAGGATTTAGTTCGAGTCTTCGAACCGATTCATCCTGTTTTCTTTATGATTCCTTGTTTCATCTATCAAGATTGCTTGATATTCATCTAGTGAATAACCTTTTTCTTCTTCTCCCTTTCTTAAAGGAGAGAATGTCTAGACCAGGTCGTCCTAGAGCTGGGCCATCTACTGTCACTCCCCAGGATGGAGTTTTATGACTGCTCAGCAACTTCTTGATTTAGTAAAGAATGCTCAAGCAGCTGGCCCTAATCAGGAACCTACTCATCCTAAGTCTGGGTTTGCACGTTTGTGCAACGATTATACCAACTTGGGTGGGAAGCCATTTAAAGGTTCCGAAACTATTATTGAGGTCCAGGCTTGGTTAAGAACATGCGATAGAATCTTTTCTCGCATGAATCTTGTTGATCTTCACCGTGTTCAAGTGGCCTCCAGTATGCTCCAAGAGAGAGCATTGGATTGGTACGAACTTCTTATTTTTGAGATTAATGAAGCGGATCTCACCTGGGAGCAATTCCGGGAACGCTTCGAGTTGAAATTCGTACCATAAGCAGAGAAGGTGACATTGGCTCGACGTTTTATAGACCTTGTTCAAGGTGAATCCTCTGTGACAGATTATGTCGCATCCTTTGAGTCTCTGTCCAAATATGGGGTTGAATACATCAACACCCCATTGAAGAAGAATCAAAGATTCGTCTATGGCTTAAACAAGAATCTCAAGAAGCCATTACTTCTAAAGTTAGAAGTTCCTTTCGACCAACTTATTGATATCACTCTTCGTCTTGAAGAGGCTGATAAGGACAGTGATGTTGAAGTGGTGGCTTCCAAACCAAACTTCAACAACAAGAAGAGGCCAAACAAATTCAAAGGTCCTTATCCCAACAAAAAGGGTAAGCAAGCAACTCCTGCTGCAAAGGCATTTTCCCCCAGTGATAGAAAATGCTTCAACTGTGGTGCTAAGGGCCATTTTTCGAACAAGTGTTCAAAGCCCCGCTCTTGTCGCTATTGTAAAAGTCCAGATCATTTTATGCATCAATGTCCTAAGCTTCAAGAAAAGGAGGGAAAGTCAAACGTGTCTCAAGCCCCTGGCAACACATCTCGCGGTCAGGGTATGTCTCATTTTGTTCTTGATGGCATTATTATATTTCATGATCAACCTATTAAAGTTCTCTTTGATACGGGTGCATCCCATTCTTTTATATCAAAGGAACTTGTCGATACTTTTTCTTTAAGTGTTGTTGCTTTAATGACTTCTTTAAGAATTGCGAATCCAGTTGGTGGATCCGCAACTCTTAGTCTGCTTTGTAAAGATGTCGAGATTATTTTGTGTGATTTTTCTTTCCTAGCCGATTTGCATGTCATGCGTTACTTAGGCTTTAGAATGATTTTGGGTATGGATTGACTTAACCGTTATGAAGCTCGTATCCTATGTCCTGAGCGGACTATTTATCTCCGTCATCCGCAATCTGTTAATCAGATTTCTATTGTTCTTAAAGATTCGGATTCCGTTTTGGTTGCATCTTTATATTCTTTAAATTCTCATGATAATGATAATGATGATGAGGAAGATGTCATTTCTCTTATTCGCGTCGTTCGTGAATTTCCCGACATCTTTAAGCCTGTTTTAGGACTACCACCTAAGCGAGCAATCGAGTTCAAAATTAATCTTATACCTGGAGCACAACCTATTACTCGTCCTCCTTATCGCATGTCTAATAAGGAGAATGAAGAGATGCGCAAACAATTATCCGAGTTGGAGACGAAGTAACTAATTCGCTCTAGTTCCTCGCCTTGGGGAGCTTCATCTATTTTCGTAAGTAAGTCCGATGGTACACTTAGGCTTTGCGTCGACTACCGCAAGCTTAATGATCTTACTATTAAGAATAAATATCCTTTACCTCGGATTGATGATCTGTTTGATCAACTTAGTGGTGCTAGAGTCTTTTCACAATTGGACTTGGCTACCGGTTTTCATCAGCTTTGTATTGCAGAGGATAGTATTCCTTTGACTTCGTTCCGTACACGTTATGGATCTTATGAATGGCTAGTTATGCCATTGGTTTAACGAATGCTCCGGCTTATTTCGTTGACCTTATGAATCGAGTTTTCAAAGGTTTCCTCAATCGGTTTGTTCTCATCTTTATTGATGATATTCTTGTGTATTCTAAAACCGAGGAGGAACATGAAAAGCATCTTCGGAATGTATTGGAAACTCTTAGGAGCAATCAGTTGAAAGCAAAATTTTCTAAATGCCACTTTTGGCAATCTAGTGTGAAGTTTCTCAGTCATATTATTTCCGAATCCGGAATATCAGTGGATCCTTCAAAGATTGAAGCGATTCAAAATTGGAAGAGACCGGAGAGCGTGACTGAAATCCGTAGCTTTCTCGGATTGGCAGGTTATTACCGCCGTTTTATAAAAGACTTTTCTAAGATTGCCGTGCCTCTTACTGGCTTAACAAAGAAAGGTGTTAAATACATTTGGTCGGACAAATGTGAAACTTCTTTTCAAACATTAAAAGAACTCCTTGCTGATGCTCCTATTCTTGTTATTCCCGAAGGGAATCAAGACTTTGTCGTTTATACCGATGCTAGTCGCGTTGGTTTGGGTGCCGTTCTTATGCAGAAAGAACGTGTTATTGCTTATGCTTCTAGGCAATTGAAGCCGGCTGAGACTAGATATGCCACACATGATTTAGAACTCGCGGCTATTGTTTTCGCCCTTCGAATTTGGTGACACTATCTTTTGGGAGAGAAATTTATACTTTATACTGATCATAAGTCTCTGAAATATTTATTTTCTCAAAAGGAACTTAATTTGCGTCAACAGCGTTGGCTCGAGTTCCTTGCCTCTTATGATCTCGATATTCTCTATACTCCCGGAAAGGGAAATCGAGTTGCTGATGCTCTTAGTCGTAAGCAACAAGCGGTTGTTTCAATGATGATATCTGAATGGCATGATCTCGAGGTTTTATCCACTTGTGAGATTAGAGATCGTGTTCCCGATTTATGTTCATCACTTGTTTTATGTAGCCTTGAGGCACATCCTTCCCTTTTAGACCGCATTCTTGAAGCTCAACAGCTAGATCCTGAATTGGCTTCACTTGGCCAAAATCTTAAGGATAAAACCGATATTGAAGGTTTGAAAGACTTTGATATTGATTTTCATGGCGGCATTCGAAAATTTGGTAGACTTATCATACCAAATACTGGAGATCTTCGTAAAGATATTCTAGAAGATTCTCACTGGTCCAAATATTCCATTCATCCCGGTAGCAGTAAAATGTACGTAGATATGAAGCGACTTTATTACTGGGAGGGAATGAAATCTAATATCGCTAACTTTGTTAAGTGTTGCATGACTTGCCAGCTTGTTAAGGCTGAACATCAAAGGCCTGGTGGGTTATTACAACCATTGGAAATTCCAGTTTGGAAGTGGTATCAAATTTCCATGGATTTTATAGATGGCCTTCTCCGTTCTCGTTCGGGTCATAATAGTTTATGGGTAATTGTTGACAGACTTACTAAATCTACCCATTATATTCCTGTTCGGTCGAACCGAACCGTTCCTCTTCTGGCCAAACTCTTTATCAAAGAAATTGTTAAACTGCATGGAGTTCCTTCTTCCATTGTTAGTGATCGAGATCCATTGTTTACTAGTGGATTTTGGAAGAATCTTCAAAAAGCTTTGGGAACGAAGCTTAATTTTAGCACCGCTTATCACCCCCAGTCCGATGGACAAACTAAGCGTGTGAATCAAACTCTTGAAGATCTTCTTCGTGCTTGTGTGCTTGATTTCGGTGGAAGTTGGGAAGATCATATTTCACTTGTTGAATTTTCCTATAATAACAGCTTCCAATCTAGTATTGGAATGGCTCCTTTTGAGGCACTCTATGGAAGGCCATGCCGATCTCCTTCTTGTTGGCTTGAGGCCGGTGAGAAGCTGGTCTTAGGTCCAGACTTTATTCGAGATTCCACAGAAAAGATTGAACTTATTCGACATAGGATGAAAGAAGCCCAGAGTAGACAAAAATCCTATGCCGATAATCGAAGAAGGAAATTAGAATTTTCTGTTGGTGATCTTGTATTTATTCGTGTTTCACCTATGAAGGGTGTTGTACGCTTCAGTCGATCAGGAAAGTTAGCGCCTCGATATATTGGGCCATTTCCTATCACTGAACGTATTGGCTCCATGGCTTATCGCCTTTCATTACCGGCTCAGTTTTCTGCCATGCATGACATGTTTCACGTTTCTCAATTACGGAAGTGCCTTCGGGATTCCAATTCTATTCTTGAGCCCGGTGTTGTGGAAGAGATTGAAGTTTCACCTAATTTAACTTATGAGCAGCATCCTGTTCGAATTATTGCTTCGGAGATCAAACGTCTTCGAAACAAAGATGTTCCGCTTATTAAAGTTCAATGGTCCTCAAATCCTAAGGATTGCTCTTGGGAAACTAGAGAACTCATCGAGCGTACACATTCGGAATTACTTTCTCATGCTCATTGAGGTAAACTTGTTATTTCAAATCTCTTTTATGCTAATATGCTTTTATGGTTGTTACTTTTATTTCCATCTTACTTATTGCGAGGACGCAATTTCTTTAAGGGGGGGAGTCTGTAACAACCCGCATATTTATCGATTTTATATTTAAATATTTTATCGTTAGTCGGATTTTAGTCCGAAAAGCTACTTTTTGGATACGGACGAATTAGAACTCGAGACCACTTCTATTGAGTTCGAAACGTCGTTTGCAATCTTTTAAGTATAAACATCGATATGTTTGGAGATAGTGGAATTTTGGTCACTTTTTGATTTGAGTCTTTGATTTGGGCTGAACCACTTGTTAACTCAGCCCAACCATCTCCTTCTCTTCACAACTTTATCCCATTTGCTAAAACCTTCAAGCTTCATCAAAAATGATTATTTCTATGTTTGTTTCCAAAGGTTATATATAGCCACCGTGTGATAGCTTTGAGTTTGTATTGGTATGTCGGATTTCTTCCTTAAATGATATGCATTCTATTCTATCTCACATATCGGTGCTCGCACAAAGAAGTTACATGGATGGTCGCTCCTCCACAACCTTATTCTCCATGCTAATTGACAGCACTACATCGTAGTGTTCTTGGTTAGCGTGGGTATAGAGGTGGGGCGTCACAGTGCACATCTTTGGATTTTGGGAGTGTTGGACACTGTGGGCCGTTAGGGGTTACACTAATCAGGAAACGCGAAATGGTAGTATCCTACCTTGGGCATCGCCTCACATGCCTTATCATACTCTTTATCCTTATTCTCGACCACTACGATTTTGTTTTAGTATGGTACTATATGGGACTCACTGGCTATTGACGTTACTGATTGTGTTACAGGACCTGCATAGACTACCTGCTTAAAAATGTGTTAAGGGGGATCAATGTAAAGCCTTAACACTATTTTAATACTTTACTGATAAACACTACATATAGATAGTTTAATGGATCCTTAGGAGATGGAAAATCCTATAACATCTCTTAAGTTATTTCACTCACGTTGTACACTTGATAGGAGATGTAAAAGTCCGTAAACATCTTTGAAGCTATTATACTCATATTTACTTGGTATTGATTTAACTCACATAAGAACTTTTAGTTTTGACTCAAGTGTTTTGTCTTTTCATTACGCTCAGATCAGCCTGAGTAATTCAGTGTTGAAGACATTATTCCTTGAAGATGAAGATGAAGTTTGCTAGACTGTATTTACTATTATTATTCCTCTGCATTATTTTGGTATGTTTGTTGATTGTACTCTGAATATGTTGTAAAAATTGTGTAATCAAATGTATATTGTAAAACAGTTTCATGAACTATTTATTTGATTATTATATTTTGTCATTCCGCTGCGTGATTATGTACATTGCTTTCCTTCTCTTCTTCTTTTTTTTCTTATTAAAACCCATTGATAATCCACCCTTTTTAATGGTTAGAGTTAGACATGTGTGGTTTATTGTCGACTTAAACCGTCCAAAAAGGTGTGGTGTCATAGTTGGTATCAGTGCTTTGGTTTAGAGATACCTTAGCCTGTTAGGGTGTAAACTCATTAGAGATAGGGTTACTAATACCCTAGAATGGGTTTGAGTGTATATATATGAGAGAATGTATTTGTTAGTGCTATAAAAAAATGCTTTGTATAGTGTTAATTTGTTCTTTTGAGTATTTATAAATTCTGGTCGGTACATAGGACGCTATGGCATCGATAGGAGTTTCTAAACACTTGAACATGGTAAACGGACACAATGTTGTTTTTGAAATAGGTAAATGAAATAATTTTACATAGTAATTATATTTTGTATGTATACATATATATATATATATATTTATAATTTTTCATAAATTGATTTTGTTATTTTTATTTTATTGGATGTTAGTAAAGGATAATATTCAATTATGGTCATTTATTGTTGGTTAGTCAAGGTTCTTAAAACTATTGTCTATTGTATCTTATAGAAAATGTAATTTTATAATATGGTTATAAATTATGATTTAAAAATAAAATAATTTAATTGGAAATTTGAGAACTTAAATGCTGGTGTTTTGAAATTGGTTTTCGAAGATTTTGGAAAAAAAAATTAATATTAGTATTATTTGGAAGTACTTTCAAATAGAAATATTTTCAATAATATTTGAAAGAAATGTTTTATAAACAATTTTAAAGAAAATAAATTTTGTACTCCCCTCTTTTGTCACTGGAAAATAATTTCGGCGATGACCGTGGAATCATCGACGTTCATTTTCGAGTTTCAAAGTGGGAAGACTACTATAGTATCTTTGCTACACATTTGTTTTGACAACTTTTTTTTGATTTAAATCCATTAAATATGAGTTGATATATATAAAAAACTAAGTATATATTATTTCAAGATGATTTGAAATGAAACCCGGTATTTAGTTCTTAAGTTTTCTATTAATTAGTGATTTTTAATTATTGATATGAAATGGAATTTTCGACGATTTTAAATGGTCGGAAACTTCCAAATTGAAATATGAAATTAAAAGCTTAGTGTTAATGAAAATATAAAAGAGGAAGTTTTGTAACTCTTAAATTAAAAGATAATGAAAATTAAGAAGATTTAAACTATTGTACATTTTTGTTAAGTAAAATGAATAAGATTACCTGTATTTGCTTCTAGGATTTAATGGAATATTATACAAGTACAAAACTTAAGTAATAGAAATGTTTCAAAATGAAATTATGTCCATATATAAATAAAGAACTAAGATGTATAAGAAATGTTATAAACTTATGTTAATGTTTTGAAATGCTTAAAACTAAAATTGAATAGTAAAAAGTGAATGCTATTTAAGGAAATGAATGTGAACTTAGGAAAGTAAACAAATTATAAAGTCATATCTTGTAAATTGTTGTAAAATAAAACTAAGTTGCAAGGAATGTTTATAAATTAAGTTGTAGCTTTCTGGGATAATTATAAACTTGGATAATTTTTTGTGAAAGGAGATGAATCTTATAAAAATTTTATAAACGTAAGAATATATTTTGGAATAATTCACAAATGATTCATAAATAGATTTAATATTAAATGATAATATATATATATATATATGAAGAAATAAATGTGAATTAAATTTAAATGAACTTGAATAATGATTCGTTGATGATTATTAATCAAGGTATATAAGTAAATGAATGAAAATTAATAAAAGATGATCTTATATGAATGAATGAAAAGTAAATAATGTGTTAAAGAAACAAATATAATAAAATTTGTGAGTTGTGCATAGATCATTTTATCCACATAACAGTTCTGATCCATATTCGAATACATGATTTGTGGTAATTCACATCAGTCCGAGTAAGGATTTTTCACTCGATTCTTGACGGCGGACATTTGTAAGAATTTTGATATGATTTTGAAGTTTTCTATCATAGTTTATGGCTATGTAAGGAGGATAGATATTTCTAATCAAAAAAATCAGATCAAAGTCCGCACTAGAGTAGTCGAGTAAACAATACTAGTTCAAAAGTGAAATTTGTGTATTCAAGTAAGCGATCAGAATTGATATTATGTACAAATGATATATGTAGGTCGTACAAACTTAAATAATATTTAAATTCTATGTTGTTTGACTTATGAGAAGTTAGGGAAATGACATTTCAATTAGTTCGAGGTTGTATGAATAATCAATTGAGTACTTACTTAAGGCTGTTGAGCATAAGGTACACTTGGTAGTTTATTCATCACCCTTGTACGATGAAAAGTTTCTGAACCTGAACAAACCATTAGTTTTTGGTTGCTATATATATGTGATGGATTCTTTTGTTGCATATAATGGTCATCCTGCTTTTGTATGTATATGATTATTATATATGTTGTGTTGTTTGTGCTATTTTTTTAGAACAACTAATATATTGTTATTTTACATAGTTTTAACTCTTTTGGATTATGTAAGTAAGATATAGGTTTATGGAAGCAATAGCTGTTGCTTTTGGTTTCATAAATAGAGTTTTGTTTTCCCGACAAATAGGTATGTTTTCAGATTACATTTTTTGTAAGGGTATTTTATCGTTTTTCCCATGGTTTGGAACGCTTTATTTTTGAAATAAGATATATACAATGTAATTATTGATATTGAAATTTTTCTGGACCTAGCCGCGCAAAGAAAATGTTTCCGAAATTTTTCGTAAATTTAGAAATTAGAATTTTTTTATGGAAGTTGAGTTATTTTCAAATTTTTACTAAACTTAAATATTTAAGCTTAATTGTTTATAAATTTATTATTTTGAATAAATATATCGAATTTCTTGATTCTTTCTTGTTCCTTTTCGAGGACGAAAAGTTTTGAGTGGGAGAAATTATAACGACCCGTATTTTTAACCATTTAAAAATATTAAATTAAATAAGATTTTTGAATAAAATTGTTAGGAATAAAAAAAATTAAGATTTTATTGATACAAATTAAATTATAATACAACTTATGAGCTGAATTAAAATTTCTATTAATGACATATGCTTGTAAAAATGTAAGGATGTAACATATGTTAGTGTGTATTTTAATAACATTGGTTTGAATGAAATTAATAAAAGTCTAAATGTAAACTTCTAATTGATTGGAATAATAAATGTTAATAAAGAATAATAAATGTTTCTTTATTAAAGAAGAAATCATATGTTTATTTAGTTGAAATGTTTGGTAGCTGAAAGATTGATTGTAGAGACCAGAAACTTTTATTTAGTAAGAAATGTATAATTCCTATTTGTATCCAATAGTGTATAAATATGTTTAAATTACTATTAGATAGGAAATAATTGTTCTATTTCTCTTTAAATTTATTTAGTCCATTTTGAAATTCACCTTCGTAATCAATCAAAATTAATGTAATTGAATAATTTTAATTAATAGGAGAGAGGACACTTATAAATTAATAGGTGCAATTAAACGTAGATGATGTTATGTGAAAATATAAGGAAAGTTTGATTTAATGAAAAGAACGTTTATATCAAATAAAATGAATGTTTCATTTGTGAATGTAGGTTTAACTTCATTAAAATATAGAATAGAATGATCGATTTAAAGGAAGAAATATATGTTTATTTAAACTGTGTTTAGCATACAAACTAATTACAAGAATAGGAAAATAATTTATTTAAGTAAGTTATTTATTACTCTGGTATATAAACAACAAATTTATAAACGTGTTTAAATGACTAAAGGAAACAATTGTTCTATTTTTCATTCATTATAGTTTGTCTATTTTGAAATTTAACTTTGTAATTAATTGCAACTAATGTAATTGAAATATTTCAATTAAAAGGAAAGAAACATTGATTGCAATTAATAGATTTAATAAAAGAAATGCATGTTTTGTGTTAAATAGAAAGGGTGTTTTAATGGAAATAAAAGATCATTTTGAGAAAACCAAATTGAACGTTTTCATTTTTAAGGTATGTTTGTACCAAAATTGGGTACAACACTCTTTGGATGTGCTTGAAGAGATTAAAGTGAAGAAAGTAAATGGAAAAAGAGGTTAATCTAACAATCACACCAATAAAAGCATGCAAAAATAGAAAAAGACAAGAAATTATAGTGGTTTGGCATTGTAGCCTACATCCACATTGAATGTTTTGATCTTTATTGATGATTGACAACTAATTACCATAGTACACTCAAGTTACAATAGAGTTGCGGCAAAGTAACAGTGTAGCAGAGTCAAAAAGTCCATTTTCTGTAGGCGTAGGGGTGCTATTTATAGGTGTAGGTTTGAAATATCTGCCCTTGAACTCAGAATATTTCTTCTCACACATGGGTGGGCCCACCAGATTGATTAGGGGTCATTTGTGATCGATCTGGACCGATCCCAACCATTTTCGTATTGATCAAGATTTCATCCATTTGGGCTGCGATCGATCAGAGACATTCTTGAGGTGGTAAGCAAGCTCCTGTGAAAATTTCATAGCATTTGGACTTGTAGCTTTTGAGTTATGATCGATCCAAGATTGATTTTGCAAGTATGCGGTGGCTGCGTATCGATCCCTATTTATATCGATACTCCTTCGTATCGATAGGCGATGCATCGATGACGTGGAGTGGCATCCGTGTGGAGATCCGTTTTTCATGCAAGTGGACCGCTTCTTTTATTTGACCATGCCTTCTTCATATCGATTATGTGCGTCTCTTTTCGTATCGATGCTTGGTCCTTAGTTTCGTATCAATGCTCAATCGTAGATTTCATATCGATGTCTGGCTGATCGATATGAAATGGATGGAAGGGGTTGATCGATAGGAATTGAACATATGGATTCGAGGCTGCTGTTTGATGGATGCGAATGAGATGGTTGTGGACTGGATGGGTACGAAGGTGATGGACCTCAATGGATATGAAATGATGTCTTCTACATGAATCTTGATTGATCCATAACTTAAGCATACGAACTCCGATCTATCTGAAATTTGGAATATTGGCTTTCATAGCTTGGTTTGTCATACCATGTTAATTATAGCTCGATCTGAACACGGACCAAATTTACCTGTATCCATCGTGAACCTGTGTATAACCGATCTTCGGGATAGATTGTCCTTGATTCCTATTCAAGTCCTTGGTGTCATGGCCTTGCCAAAAGGTGGGATAACATTTTCCCACCAAAGTAAGTCCTGTGTGAACATGATGTGCTTTGAAAAGCTGCGTTCTTTATTCCGAAAAAGTTCTATCCGATTTGTCGAATAGTTGTCATCTTTTCATCAAGAGATGTAACCTTTGATTGATTTCCAGCATTATAAATGTTGAATTGTTGGCTGCCAATGATCATGCAGTGTTTTGTTGTAATTGAAGGTTGAGTGCTAACGATTTGTTGTTCGTTGTTTTGGTTGCCATCAGGTAAGCATCCAATTCCTGTTAATTTTGAAAATTGAATGTTAGTTCGTTATACATGCACATATGTTAACCTGACTCCTGTTCATGTTTGCACATTCATGGGTCGTTGTCAAGTTCTTTAATTCTTGTTTGGATCGAGTTTCGTACCGGTCCTCTCCTGGATCGATAGGAAATTCGACTTGTAACAATGAGTGATGGTTGTTTTAAGTCATTCCTTCGTATCGATCCTCTCCTAGATTGATTTGAGATGTTGGAATGCATGCTTCGCATCGATGGATACGAGGTCTTAGGGTCTTTGAGCTGATGAATACAAAATAGGTGTTTCCTATCGATGGAGTTGAGTGGCTCAAACATGATGTTGTAGTGACTTTCGTATCGATGGTCATCGATAGGTGAGGGTATGATCTTGGAGTACTTGCTTCGTATCGATGGATACGTAGTAAAAGGCTATTCACTGATGGATACGAACTACTGGACTCTGGATTGCTTTAAACAGATGGACACGAAGGTGGTTCTTCATATTGATGACAATTCGACCGTTTCTACCAGTTTTTACCACTGGGATACGAAATGTTTTTCCCTAGATACGAAGTCATATAAATACTTTGTGGACTTAGAAAAGTTTCACTTGCCTTGTTTTCTTATCAACCAATTCGTATCGTTCAGAACACAAGAAAAAAGAATTATAGAAGTCTTCGCCTACAAAACAATTAGTTTTTAACCCTTAATCCAATTCACTTGAACTAGGTAATCATCGATCAAAACCACTTTAAAATGATGAGACTTGAGTCTTAATGCCATTTCATCCAAGGTCGTGGCCAATTCCAGCGTCGTCGACGCCGGAATCTGGTTGAAGTGAGGTCTGGGAACCATTTTAATGGCATTGTGGAAACTTGGAGAAGAAGAGCTATCGATCGAGGCGATGGAGCCATCTATATCGATGGATACAAACAAATCAATGGAATGTTGGGAAGTAGCTCGTATCAATCTGGAGCGGTGGGAGTTCGTATCGATCTGGAGCGATCGATACAAAGTTGCTTACCTTAGATCATTACGAAGAGGAGTGGTATGTGGTGATCGATTCGAAGCCAAGGCTTCGGGATGGATACGAAGAGTATCAATCTGGAATGATCGATACAGAGTCATAGCTCTGGACCGATACGAAGCCTAAACTCTGGGACCGATATGAAGGTAGACTTTGGAGGAACGATCCAAGTTGAACTTAAATGGATACGAAACATAATCTTTTGCATACTTGAACAGTTGACTCCGACGAGCTTCAGCCTTGCGTATCTGGACTTAACTATTAAACAGCATATTTGACTATCCTTCGAAGCTCACCGATGGAACTGTAATTTGACAAACCTAACGAACTTTAACATGGATTGTTCTTCTAAGTCGTTATGGCACGGTTGGGACGGTCAACAATGATGGTCACTCCGGTTGAAACTCGGAGTCTTGACATTTTAATATCTTTCGGACTTGTAGAAATTTAAAGTATTATGCAGCACTGCACTACACAACAAGATCACTCACTTTACACCGAGGGGAACACGGGTTTATTTCCATCTAATGATGATTTTTACCGAGTTCAATAGCTATGGATCTCGGAAGATCCGAGCAATAGGATATTCAGAGTCCTCCACTTCCTAAAATCGAAGTGCCAGACATTGCAACAGATGTAATTAATCCTGCCCCGGACGAACTGCCGGGTGCAGTTTTTGTTATGAATCCAGAGGATTCTGTCCGTTCTAAGGTCTTTGAAGATATGCTAGGCAGAATTTGCCTCAATCACGGTCTATCTCTAGAAGATGTTTTGTTACCGGGCATGGAAGACAGAGCCCACAATCCCTTAGAAGGTTATACTGCTTGTAATAGGTTCATGTGCGTTGCCGGAACGCTACCCCCTTTCAATCAATTTATCCGGGAAGTGCTGTTCTTTTTGACGATTGCGCCTTCTTAATTACATCCAAATGGATATGCTCTGCTCAACAGCTTATATATTATCTTCATGGAGCATCTTTTCCAGCCCCTAACCGTCGAGGAAATCAGATATCTATTTAACGTCAAAAGTCGAGGGGACAACCCTTCGTTCACCTTCTTAGAAGTAGTTAGAAACTATCAAGTAGTGGCAGTGGCTTGGAGCAAGCTAAGCTACTTCAAAATCGAATGGTTTTTCATTCGGTGTCCACCCAGATTCGCCAGGCGGTGGTTAGTTAGACGTAAGTGCCCCAATTTCTTCGTCGATTAATTGGATAATATAAGTTGATGCTGATACTCCACTTCTTTTACAGCTTCGATTCCGCGGTCCGAAGGAGCGCAATTAAAGGAGATAGTAAGGATTCTCCAATCAATGCCGACCAAGCTCAGAGAAATCGATGAAGTCCTTACTGATGAAAACTTAATTGTCGTGGGGCTGATAGAGGGAGATCAAAGCATCGGGCTAGAAGGAGTTCCCAGAACAGCTCTGGTAAGGCCAGGAGGAGGAAGAGCTCCAGAGTCATAATCGTTGAACAAGGCAATGACAAGAGCATGCCAGCTATGAATGAGCCCGTGGTTGCGCCTATGCAGAGTCTTCGATCATCGAAAAGAAAAGGAAAGGCTCTTGCCCATAAGTTCCAGAGACGTAAAACTATCGTAGTATCTCTGCCTACTACTACGGCTATAAGTCATGAGACTCCTCCTCCACAAATGGAGAGTTCGTTGAAAGGATTGGCGGACGTCCCTATCCCAGACGACTTAGCTTCAATCAAGATCTTAGATTATAGGCTGATGTAGGCTTAAGTGATTTAGATATAGGGGAGCCTACCCCTACGAGCAAGGCCACCACAATCAGTTGGTTGGGGGTTTTTCACATGCATACACACATTTCACAGCACCACACAATTCCTAATCACATGTTTCTCAATCTCTGGAGATAACTAATTCTGCTTCTCTTTTCATTTTTCAGATACAATGGTGAGGAGGGGTCTATGCTCGGTAGTCTTCATTCTTCGTGCTGTTTTCTTACTCCGAGTCTCATAGGCGTAAAACTGAAAAAGACCACGATCGCGGTATCTCAAGCCAAGAACGCGAGCGTTATGAAAGGGAGAGGGAGAGGCAACACCAGAGTAGGCACCGCTGCCGGTGCCTCTCCCGGTCACGGTCTCCACCATCTAAGGGTCTCTCGAAACCATCAAGTTCCGGCAGGCAACTTCCTGAAACTGCCCACAAGTTGTGCCTCCTCATACATCGACATCCGACAATCAACGCCGTAGGACGGAAGCGCAAGCTCCCATCATCACAGAACAGGCTGCTATAGATCCTATGGGAGAGGGAGCCATTCGGATTGCCAAACTAAAGAAGGACTTCCCAAAAATTTGCTTCGATGGCTTCCATTTTCCCCCGAACTTGAAACAAATTCCTAATGATGTAGAAAGGACGGTACATGATTATGTGCACGATGTCTACAATCAGTACCGCGAGTGGGAGAAAACTGCAGAAAAGGCTTCAACAGTTGCTTTCAAGTGGGCCAAGATAATTGAGAAACTGGAAACCAATCTTGCTTAGAAAAACCGGATAATAGAAGTGCGTAATAATGAAGTCGAGTCTTCACAGAAATCAGAGATGGAGGTTGATAAAAGAGCCGAGCATGCAAAACAGTCCATGGAAAAAATGCGACGGTCACATATGGACTTGGTTGAGGAGATGGGCCACCAGAATACCCTTGTCACGGAGGAGAGAGATTCTACGGTGAAAGAGCTCAACGAGCTAAAGGCAAAACTTGCCGAGGCCATCAGGGAGAAAGACGATGCCAATGAAGCAACCCAAAAGGCATGCGAACAGATGGTGGCGCTTAAGGATTAAAGGGATGCGGCAAATTTAACGGCTTAAGAAGCCGAGGCCAGGATCGAGAGTGAAGTTAAAGCGGGGGAGGCCAAGATGGAGGATGAGTTTGAAGATCTCTTGGTCACATACAATGCCAACGTCTTAAGGAACCGCAATCTAAATTGGCTTGGCGAAGATTATCCCTTCCAGCTGTACAGATCCTGGAGCCGCTTGGTAGAGGATGAAAAGGTGATCCGAAATACTACAACCATCGACGAATTCGAACTGGAAAGCTAAATACTTGTTGAAGATGAGCCGAAAATCCTCCACAACACTATTATTGCTGTCGAAAAGAAAAGCTAGCTGCTAAGTATCCGGACGTTGGAGAAGGATCCGGAGTTGAGCACCATGAAGCAGATTCCGAAGCGCCCACAATGTCTCAATCTGAGCCTATTTCTTCTGTCGACCCTCCAGTCGTTCCGACGTACGACCCTGATAGGCCATATCCCTCACCGATTACTGAGCGTAGTTTGGAAGGCGCGTCGGCTAAACCGAGGAACCAAACCGAGGAAGGTATTCTGAACACTTCTCCTATTCACTCGAACGTATGAACACTGTCCGAAGACATTACTAATATTTTCTCCTATCTTTATTCAGCATTAGATTCTGCATCACTTGATCCTCCTACAACTCAAGGAATGCATCACGAACAGGAGGCACTAATGACGGAAGCTACAACTACAATGGTCACCGCATCGGCTGGGGAGATGCATGAAAGCGGTTGCATTTTAGATGAATAAATAATGGAAGCACTCCTTGGCCATCAAAGCGACCCGATCACTGAAATGCCTTTCGTCATTGATGAAGATGTGACTATTACAAGCTCCTCGGGCCCGACTAGTAGCATGCCAATGGGGTTTCATGCAGATCGAGCTGAGGAGATAATGGTGGAAATCAAAGCTGAGATAGAGCAAGCCAAGCAAGCTAGTAGTGTTGGTGGTGGCATGGTGGGTCCCGACCTGATCCCTATGCTTACTGTTTTTCCGGGTGACACCATCATCGATACCAGCACGCCTCATTCTTCCAGCGTTAAGGGTGCCACCGTTCCTCTAGTTCCACACATAGAGGGTATTCCGATCCCTTTAAATTCCAAGGAGGAGACAGCTATTATTCCCCCGGCCGGAGACAAGCCAGTTGGTGCAGGTCGGGGAGGTAAAGACTCAAAGAGACATTCGAGCGACAGTACAAGCGGGTCTACACCAAAGAAGAGCAAGAAGGACAAAAATCAAAGGCGTAGACTCGCACTTTTGCTTTTTCGTTTTGTAGATGGTTGGAATAGGATCCTCTTTTGCTTTTGTAGGCTGTGTATAGATGCGGGTTTGGCACCTGCTTATAGGAATTCTTCGAATAAGTTTTTGTACTTATTTTTTCAAAGAATAGTGGAAATAAAACTTCTTCTTGTTTTTTAAGCATAATTCTGTGTTTATTTGTTTAAGTATTTCAGCACTCGCGTTTCCATTCAATGTACTTGTGAGGCTTTAGTTTCTGAGTCGAACTTGAGTCCGGTTGTAAAGTTCCGAAGTCATGGCTTCTGGTCATAACTAAACATCCTGTCGAATCTCAATGTTGCATTGTCTCGGTCAGCGGCTGGTACTTGAGTTATGCCCCCAGTCCTAGGGAGAATTGAAGTAGTCATTCGGTAGTCGTTTTTCGCCTTTGCTGATTTTGATTTAACTAAGTCAAAACAAAGTTAAAGAAAACTGAGTTTGAGTGGTCGGATCACACTCGCTCATCTGCTAGTATTTGCATCCGCACTCTGGGGATCGAATTTGCATGTTGGCGGTCAGTCACGCCTGCCTGTCGCTTAGAATCATATCTGCACTCCGTGGACATAGGCTAATTTACGGGCGGTCGGTCACACCCATTTGATGCTCAGAATGATGTCCACACTCCGGGGACATAAGTTATGTTACGGGGTGGTCAGTCGCACCCGTCTAATGCTTGGAATCACATCCGCACTCCGGGGACTTGAGTTAATTTATGGGCAGTCAGTCATGCCCGTTTAGTATTTATACTCCAGTTCGTGCTCTCGGGTCTAGAGTTAGTCGATGGGTGGTCAGTCACACTCATTTAATGTCTAGGATTATGTCTGCACTCAGGGGACATAAGTTGTTCTATGGGTGGTCAGTCACACCCGTTTAATGTTCATGCTCCGATCCACGCTCTCGGGACCGGAGTTAGTTGATGGATTGTCAGTCACACCCATTTGGTGTTTATACTCCAGTCCACGCTCTCAGGACCAGAGTTAGTTGATGGGTGGTCAGTCACACCTATTTGCATTTGTACTCTAGTTTGCACTCCGGGAATCTAGAGTTAGTCGATAGATGGTCAGTCGCATCTGTTTAGGTATTCGGATCTTGTTCTCACTCTGGAAACAAGGAGTTGATCAAAGTTGCGGATGGTCGGATCACATCCACCTTGGTTTGGCAAGCAAAGTCGTGGATGGATGGATCCATCCTCTTTGAGTTTGGATTTGGAGTTTGTACCCCAGCTTGCACTCTGGGAGCTGGAGTTCATTAGAGGATTGTCGTGTTTCAATCCTTCTTTTATTTAGCATTGTTTGCCCCCGAGCTCGGGATTTCACTTAGCGAGTGACCGTCGGATCACGATCACTCCCTACTTGAATGAATCCCACCGTGGGATAGGACTTAGCTCTTCGTACATCGTGATGGTCACACGACGCATTTCAATAATCGTCGGTCGAGCTTGATGTTTGCATTTTATTGCTGGAATAAGAAAGTACGGCAAAGTCAGTTGCCTTATTACAAGTTCAAATTCAAAAAATGCATAAACAAATTTCAAAGGAAATGCAGGCTAAAATGAATAAAAGCCATTTATGTGTAATAGCGATGGAGACTCTCACTATTCCATGCTCTCGGTAAAGTGAGACCGTCAACAATTGATAGTTTGAATGTGTCATCTCCAAGTCTCCGTTCAATGACATACGGTCGTTCCCATGTCGGTTTCATGTGTGAAGGGACCAGATAAATTCTTTTAAGTACGAGATCACCAACTTCAAAGGTTCTGGGTCGGACCTTAGCGTTGTATAATCGGGGCGACTCGACTGCGGTGTGCGGCGCCCTCAAATCAGCCTCTTCACGCTTATCCAGTAAATCTAGTGATTCTACAAGCAGGATGGCTTTTGTCTTGGATTATAACAGGTCACACAGTGAGAAGGTACTTCTAATTCAACTGGAATAATGGCTTTAGAGCCGTAGGACAGTGCAAACGGAGTATGACCGGTCGTGGACTTGTAGGTAGTTCGATATGCCCATAGGGCCATGGAAAGTTCATCGACCCACTTGCCCCCAGCCTTCTATAGTTGTTTCTTCAGAATGGACTTGATAACTTTGTTGACAGCTTCGACTTGTCCATTTGCTTGAGGGTAAGCTACTGCTGAGAACTTCTTTTGGATGCGGTAGCGTTGATAGAAATCTTTGAACTCGACACTATCGAATTAGGTCCCGTTATTAGTTACAATGATGTATGGGAGACCAAAGCGACATATGATGTTGCGCACAACCAAGTTTATTACTTTCTTCGTCATGATAGTGGCAAGGGGCTCAGCTTTCGCCCATTTAGAAGTAATCGACTGCAACGATGGCGTACTTCGCACCACCCTTGGCTATAGGTAAAGACATATTATATCAATGCCCCATATGGCAAACAGCCATGGACTAACCATCTGAGTGATTTCAGTAGGCGGGGCTCTTGGAATCCTGACATGTTTCTGGCATCCATCACATTTCTTGGCATAATCTGATGCGTCTCGATTCACTGTTGGCCAGCAGTACCTATATCAGAGTATTTTCTTCGCAAGGGCTTGCCCCCTAGTGTGATCGCCACACTCTCCTTCATGCACATCGTGTAACACTTGTTTAATTGCATCGTGAGCGATACAATAGAGTAAAGGAACAGAGTATCCTCTCATGTACATGACTTCATCTTGGATAATGAATCGTGAAGCTTTCCGGAGAACCTGTCTTTTCTCACTTCTGTGCTTGGGCAAAGCCCCGCGCTCAAGATAGTTTCTGATTGGAGTCACCCAAGACTCCCTCTCGGGTGGTACTTCGTGCACCCAATCTATCTCCATCTGGTCAATAATCGGAGTAGTAAGCGTCTCAACGGGGATGAGTCCCATTTGTTGTGCTTCGCTAGCGCTGGCTAGTTTTGCTAAAGAATCGGCTTTCTGATTTTTCTCTCGGGGTATACAGTGGATAGCATAGTAATCGAACTGATTCAACGCTTCTTGAACCTGAGCAAGATAAGTGGCCAATCTCTGGTCTCTTGCTTGATACTCTCCTCGAACCTGGCATACAACCAATTGCGAGTCACAATAAATCTCCATAGCAATAACTCCCAAATCTTTGGCAAGTCTAAGTCCAACGAGTAGAGCTTCGTACTCGGCTTCGTTGTTAGTTGATTGGAAGTCAAATTTTAGAACATAACATATTGATCTGGGGTTTCAAAGTACCACTCCAGTGCTTGAGAAACGGTCGTTTAATGCACCATCAGTGTATAGCTTCCACACATGCTTAGGAGATTCACTAGTTTTGGGCAAGTCTTCTAGTATGGTGAATTCGGCTATGAAGTCCGCTAGAACTTGTCCTTGGATGGCTCACCTCGATCTATAAGTAATATCAAATTGACTTAGCTCGATGTTCCATTTAAGCAATCTACCAAACGTCTCAGGTCGTGTTAGGATCTGTCGTAACGGCTGGTCAGTGTAAACAGTGATCGGATGAGCCTGGAAATATGGATGGAGCTTCCTCGAGACTATGACGAGACAATAAGCCAGCTTTTCCACCTTCAGGTAGTTTCTTTCCACCCCTGTTAACCTTTTGCTAATGTAGTAGACCGGTCGTTGAATCTGATCCACTTCTCGAATCAAAGCAGCACTGATCGCCTATAATGAAACTGCCAGATAAACATACAATCTCTCGTGATCAATTGGCTTCAACAAAATAGGAGGTGTTGCCAAATGTTGAATTAGTGCTTGGAATGCGCCTTCGCACTCCTCTATCCATTCAAAATTCCGTTTCCTTTTCTGATCAGATCGAAGAAAGGAATGCACTTATCTATGGATCTGGAAATAAACCTGCTTAAGGCTGCCACCTTCCCGTTAAGGCTTTGCAACTGCTTTATGGTTCTGGGAGTTTCAAGTTTCCAAATCACCCAGAATTTTTCAGGGTTGGCCTCAATTCCACTGCCATTGACAATGAACCTAAGGAACTTTCCTGATGTAACTCCGAAACGACACTTCGATGGATTGAGCTTCATTATATACTGTCGGAGTATATTAAACATAGTTTCCAAATCACTAACATGGTTGATGGATAGTCACGATTTTACGAGCATGTCGTCCACGTATATTTCCATGGTCTTTGCGCTTTGGTTAGCGAACATTCAGTTCATGAGCCTTTGATAAGTTTCTCCTGCATTCTTGAGTCCGAACGACATCACCTTATAATAAGAGTCCCAAATCAGCGATGAAGCTGGTATGTTCCTAGTCCGGTAGATGCATCGGTATTTGATTAAAGCTGTAACATGCGTCTATGAAAGATAAGAGCTCGTGCCCGGCTATTGAATCCACAAGTTGATCGATTCTGGGAAGCGGGAAACTATCCTTAGGGCACACTTTATTCAAATCTGAGTAGTCCACACATGTTCGCCACTTCCCGTTTGATTTCCTGACAAGGACTGGATTTGAAACCCACTCCGGGTGTAATGCATCACGAATAAACCCATTCAACTTGAGTTTATTTACTTCTTCCTTAAGGGCAGTAGATCTCTCTGGATCCATACCATGCCTTTTTTGTTTGACCGGGACATGCCGCGGGTCAATATTTAATGCATGGCTTGCGATGTCCGACGAGATCCTACACATGCCTGAGTGAGTCCAAGCAAACACATCGAGGCTTGCCTGGAGAAAATCAACCAATTCATGTCTCATCTGGGGGCTCAGTTGAGATCCGACCTTTACTGTTCTAGAATCATCATCATCGTGGGTCGGAACATCGATCATCAACTCTGTCGGGGAGGCCTGATTCTCTTTAGCTTCCTCTTTATCATTATTATCTCGGGGATCAAGATCTTTAACGAACTGGTTGTGGTACCTGGGCCTAGGCCCAGGCGTTAGCTATTAATTCTCAGAAAAACGGACGCAGAGAGATTCCTTTAGGCCCTTGCCCTTCTCCTTACGTTGCGCATCCCGCAGCTCAGCAACATAAAAGGCGCGTCCAGCCGCCTGATCTCCATGAACTACTCTAACCCCATTATCAATGGGGAACTTCAAAGTCAAACACCACGGGGTAATCGTTGCCCCGAATTCAGCAAGGGCTAGTCGGCTCAAAAAAGCATTATAGTGGGAATTAATTTCTAACACAACAAACTACAGCATCCAGACTCTCCGGCGATATGCAATATCTAACTCAGCTGGCAACTCCACCATGCCCGTTGGGATGGTTGCACTTCCTTTAAAACCATGTATGAGGGACTAACACGGTTTTAGATCTTTTGCCTCCAATCTCATTTAGTTGTAAGCATGCTTAAGAAGAATGTTCACAGAGCTTCCGTCATCAACTAAGATCCTCTTCATCCAAGCATGACCTATTTGAGCTGAAATGACTAACAGATCGATAGTGGGGGCCTCGACTCTATCAACATCTCGATTTTTGAAAACAATGTCGTCTGTCATCGTTCTCTGTTGTTTTGGCGATGCCTCATCATTAGAATTACTACAACACTCGAAGTCCACATGCCTAATCGAGCTAGCATATGACTCCATTTCCTTCCAGCTCTAATCAGCCGGATGAAGACCACCACTCACTGTATTTATAATCATTCTCCTACCAGTACATGCGGGTTCTTCGGGCCTAGCCTGGCCTTGACCTTGATTCGGATTAGATGGGCCCGCACCTCCATCTTGCGGCGCCCGAACAAACTGTTCCAACTTTCTTTCTCTGATCAACTTCTCGATGATGTCTTGCAAGTGATAGCACTTATTGGTATTATGGCCGTAACCATCGTGGAATCTATAGAATTTTTCAGTCTGAATTTGTTTCTCCGATAATGGTTTTTGAGCTGGCTTCTTATACTATCCGGTATTACAAGTTTGAAGGTAAAAATTCTCTAGCGACGTGTTTAGGGGAGTATATTGGTCGAACATGGGAGCTCTATGTCTCGGTCCATGATTTGGGTCTCTCTTCTTTCCCTGACCTCCGTTACCCTTCTGTTGACCTTGCTTATTCTAAATATTCAATTGTACACTACCAGAATTCTGTCCGGTCTGTTTTACAACAACATTACTTTGAATGTCTTCACCACTGGGCCCCGCATTGTCTTGCTTCCTAGATTGTCTAGCGCCTTCTCTCCTCAAAATTGGGCTGCCTTAGCATAGAAACGATCCAACAAAGCGGTGGGTTTCCCAGCCAACCAATTGCCAAACTCGAAATCGGGATCGATCCATTTAGTCAATGCCATCAAAATAGAATTATCATTGGGGTTGCTGACCTCAGCACAAGTAGCATGAAACCTTTCCAAATAACGTCTAAGAGTCTCTCCCGGAGCTTGAGTAACACTGGACAAGGAGTTGACATCCTTTGGCCATGTAACATGCATACAAAACTGCTCGACAAACTTTGTTGCCAACTGATTGAAACATAAGATGGATCTGGGTGGTAGACTTGTGAACCATATAGTAGCAATACATCCTAAAGAGATAGGGAAGCTTCTACATTTAACCGCATCATTAGCGCGAGCGGCGTTTATGAGCCATTTGTACGTCAAGATGTGCTGGTTAGGATACGAATTTCCTTCGTACACTGGTAAGGTAGGCTTCCTGAATCGACGAGGTGGCTTAGCATAAAGAATGTCATCGGTGAATGGAGTATGACTTCGGGAGATTCCCCAATCGTCATTAGTAAGACCTTGACTTTCTCTGATCATTTGGCATATAATGGTTGGAATGACAGGCATCTGGATTTTCGGGGCCAAAGCATGGTCAGGTTCCGTGTTGCGGGGATGGTCCGGGCGCTATCGACGATCCGTTCCTCGCCTCCTTGGCTCTCGGTCTTCCGAAATGTAGAGCTCATGAGCATGGATGTGTTGACAAAGGGATAAATCTAGTTGGTTCTGGATCTCAGCTTCCAGATTTATAGCGGCAGCAGCTTCATGGTCATCGATAGTGCGGTAAGGTAGTACCCCTCCCCGGGAGGAGGGTCCAGCTTGATGCCCTGTAGAAGGACCAATCCTGGTTTGTCCGAGATTCATAGCACGCCGATGCCCGGAGGCTTGTGCATAGTTTCCATCCAGCCATCTATGCGTAGATCTATGGTTGAAATCAGAGGAAGCCGAGCATTCAGTTGAGGAATAAGAGGCATGATCCCTTCTAGGTCTCCTTTGCCTTTCTTCATTCAGCTGGTTCGTAAGCTCCATGTTAGTACGGATCTGCTGAGTGAGCTGCTAACGGCTCTGAGTTAGCTCTTGCATTAGGATCTGGAACTCCTCCTAGTCATAGGACCTTGCGGATCTGGAGCTCCAGCTGATGCTTGGCCTGCTGTGGCTAGCTGCGTGGGATTCTCCATATCCCTTCCTTCTGGATCTACAGCATTTGAAGCTGTTCTGCTAGTTACCATGTTGAATGTAGCTCTTTCCTAGATCTGGAGTAATCTGAATGGAATGGAAGGAACTACTGGTTCACAGATCTGGATCTCCTCCTTAGATTTTAGCAATTTAACAACGATAGGGGATCCACAGAGCAGGAGAAAAATAGGGTTTTTTCCAGTGAAAGCACCAAAATGTTTGTACCAAAATTGGGCACACCACTCTTAGGATGTGATTGAAGAGATTAAAGTGAAGAAAGTAAATGGAAAAGAGGCTAATCTAACAATCACACCAATAAAAGCATGTAGAAATATAAAAGGACAAGAAATTATAGTGGTTCGGCATTATAGCCTACGTCCACTTTGAATATTTTGTTGTTTATTGATGATTGACAACTGATTACCACAGTACAAAACTCAAGCACTCAAGTTACAATAGAGCTACAGCAAAGTAACGGCGTAACAGAGTCAAAAAGTCCTTTTTTTATTGGCATAGGGGTGTTATTTATAGGTGTAGGTTTGAAATATCTGCCACTAAACTTGGGAATATTTCTTCTCACACGTAGGTGGGCCCACCAGATCGATCTGAACCGATCCCAACTATTTTCGTATCGATCAAGATTTCATCCATTTGGGCTGCGATCGATCAGAGACATTCTTGAGGTGGTAAGCAAGTTCCTGTGAGAATTTCATAGCATTTGGACTTGTAGATTTTAAGTTATGATCGATCCAAGATTAATTTTTCAAGTATGCCGGTGGCTGCGTACCGAACCCTGTTCGTATCGATACTCCTTCGTATCGATAGGCGATGCATTGATGACGTTCAGTGGCATTCGCGTAGAGATCCATTTTTCATGCAAGTGGACTGCTTCTTTTGTTTGACCATGCCTTCTTCATATCGATCATGTGCAGCTCCTTTCGTATCGATGCTTGGTCCTTAGTTTCGTATCGATGCTCAGTCGTAGATTTCATATCGATGACTGGCCGATCGATACGAAATGGATGGAAGGGGTTGATCGATATGAATTGAACTTATGGATTCGAGGCTGCTATTTGATGGATGCGAATGAGATGGTTGTGGAGTGGATGGATACAAAGGTGATGGACCTCAATAGATACGAAATGATGTCTTCTATATGAATCTTGATCGATCCGTAACTTGAGCATACGAACTCCGATCGACTTGAAATTTGGAATATTGGCTTTAATAGCTTGGTTTGTCATACCGTCTTAATTACAGCTTGATCCGAACTCGGACCAAATTTGCCTATATCCATCGTGAACCTGTCTATAATCGATCTTTGGGACGGATTGTCCTTGGTTCCTAGTCAAGTCATTGATGTCACGGCCTTACCAAAAGGCTGGATAACAAGGTAAGTATAATTTAATTTATTATGTGTTGATAACAAAAAAATTAAATGTGTAAAAATTGAGTATTATTTGATTTAATGAAATTAATTTGGTTATGTTTCAAAAATTGAATTTCAAAAGGTTGTGCGATGTACATGATCCCTTCTTCGTTTTGTTATTAATTGTTGCCTATACGTTTTAAAATAGTTAACTCATTATTAATGCTTGATCCGTTCATTTCTCCTTCTGTTTAATACCCGAGCCTAGACTTTTAAGCTATATTTAATTCCTGTCATCTCAGTTTTAGTCGTACAAATTTTAATTTTCCTTTGGTTTGCAAACTTTCACATTCCTACGACCATTTCCTTATGCAATATTAATGCCTGAAGCTTTCAAAACGTGACATCCATTTTTGTCCCTCCACCTTCATTTCCTTATTATTAAATAACCTGCAATTTTATTTCTTGATTTGCATTTTTTTTCTCCTAACATCTCATATTCATTTAGTTTAAATTTTTCTTTGCTGAAGGTATATTCTTACCATAAAATTGTTCACATTTTCAACTTGTCCCTTCATTTTTTTGTCACTACCTCATTTCCTATGTTCTGATCTTTATTTCAAATCTTCCTTTCATCGAATCATTTTAACGTGAGGTTACAAATTCAAAAGCTTTCTTTCATGAAACATGATATGACGACCCACCTTTTTGGACGGTTTAAATCGATAATAAACCACACATGTCTAACTCAAACCATTCAAAAGGGTAGATTATCAATGGGGTTTAATAAGAATAAAAGAAAAAGGAAAAAAATACAGAATCTCGCACTGGAATGACAAAATATAATAATCAAATAAACAGTTCATGAAGCTGTTTTACAATATACATTTTGATTACATAATTTTTACAACATAATCGGAGTACAATCACAAACATACCAAATAATGATGCAGCTGAAAATTACTAATAATATAATATACCAAACTCCGTCTTCATCCTCAGAATTAAAGTCTTCAAACACTGAAAGCTCATGCTGACCCTAGCATAATGAAAAGACAAAACACTCGAGTCGGAACTAAAAGTTCTTATGTAAGTTAAATCAACAACAAGTAAATATGAGTGTAATAGCTTCAGAGATGTTTACGGGATTTCACATCTCCAATCCAATGTATAATGTGGGTGCAATAACTTAAGAGATGTTATGGGATTTTCCATCTCCTAAGGATCCGTTAAACTATCTATATGTAGTAAGATACGTTATATATGTAGTGTCTACCAGTAAAGTATAATATTGAAAATAGTGTTAAGGCGTTACCCATATCCCCCTTAACACATTTTTATAGGCATCGTAGTCTATATAGTACTGTAACTCCACCGTAAACTGGTGGGCTATCAGGGAGCACTCCATGGGTACGACACAAACCAAAATCGTAGTGGGCTCGATAGGGATAATATGACTAGGCACGCGAGGCAATGCCTAGGGCATTATTCTACCGTTTTTCACTCTCGGACTGGTGGCAATGCGTAACGGCTACTACCGTCCACCTCGAAACAACACTCCCATAATCAAGGGTGGCCACCAATCAATCACAAAGTCAAAGATATGGTTTTGAAGAAGCGTGTTCGATCGGGGGATTTTCGACCCTACTTGGCCGGTATAGCTCCTGTTTTAGTCATTTTAATTATGACTCGAAAGTCAAAGCTATCCATCATCGATCTCTTACATCATTCCAACAAATGCCTCTAATTCAACCTCTACATTCCATATAATATCCACCACGTACACATTTGTTAAAGTGGTTCCAATATTGATAGAGAGTTTGCCAATAAGAGGCCCCGGTCTCTTTAACTACCAAACGTCATTTTTCACACCGATTGGTTCTTTTACATTTCAAAACCAATTCATATTTGATATCAAAATATCTTATTCATTTCAAAATATCCTTCATTTCAAAATCATCATATTTACTCAAAATATGTCATTTCTACTTGAAAACATTTCAAATTCCAATTTAGGTTATAACCTCATTTAATCACATTCGCATTTAAATTAATGATTTAAATATAAAAATTCCAACTTGCACAGTTTGAAATTCTAGAAAATAGTTTGAATAGTTGAAAAGAGTTTATATAGTTTAGAGATTTAACATAATTTAATATAAAATGGTTTGAGTATTGAAAATGTTTTATATAGTGAAATAGTTTTGGAAAATCTAAATAATTTGAATATTAAAAATAATAGATTTTAAACAGTTTATATCAAAAATAATTTACTTTGAAAATAATATCAAATCAAACTATTTCTTTTCCATTTCAACAAATCTGGAACCATGTCCAATTTCACTTTACTGATTTAAAACACTTAAATCAACCCTCATTGTTCAATTTTAAGATCCAAATCTTTAAATAATTTAATTTCCAAAATTTAAAGTCATATATCAATTACAATTTCACATTTTCAATTCTTTAAAACATTTCCTTTTACCAATTTCAGTTTTAACATTTCAAAGCTTGAATTAGAAAATAGTTCAATTCATATAAACCCAAAATTTTATTCCTTTAAAACAATATCATTTAATCAAAATTCAATTTTCAAGTTTTTTAAAACCATTTAATTTAACCAATTCGGTGTCCGTATATAATTTTCTACCCTTTGGCCAAGTGATCAGTTATTTCTTTTAATTTCAACGATAAATACATATCATTTTCAATCCAAATCAAAGGGTCATATGTATATATCATTTCAACCTATTTCTTAATTTATTCGAAATAATTCAACTAATAGTTTTGTTTCCTGGAGATTTGACCAGGCAACTAAGTACTCGGAATTAGCATACTGTCCGGCATCTGTGCGTCATTCAGCATTCATACCGTTCGGCTCAACTGAGTTATTCGGCATCTCATCATGCTCGGCATTAGCAAGCGCTCGGCATCCAAGGAGCGCTCGGCATCCAGGAGTATTCGGCATCCAAGGAGCGCTCGGCATCCAGGAGTGCTCGACATTCACAAAGCGCTCGGCATTGGCAAGCGCTCGACATCCAAGGAGCGCTCGGCATCCAGGAGTGCTCGACATCCACGAAGCGCTCGGTATTGGCAAGCGCTTGGCATCCAAGGAGCGCTCGGCATCCAGGAGTGCTCAACATCCAAGTTCATCCGGGATCCACAGATTGTTCGGCATCCCGAGAACGTACGGCAGCCAGAGGTGTTCCGCATTCATCCAACCTCAGTCAACTTCAACCATTGCTCGGCATACACTCCCCACTCAGCACCTCACTTCTGTTCGGTTTAAGAAGATCGTTCGGCATTCTTCCCAGCATGTCCAACTTCGATTATTACTCGGCCTACTCTTCCCACATAACAAGCATCGTTCGGCATAAGGAGGATGGTTCGGCATCCGACCGTTCGGCCTGTTTGGTTCGGCATACAGTGACTAGTCCATTTGGGCCAAGGGATCCAGCTGCTAGGCCCGCCAGGGAAGTCCAACCCATCTTTGTCTATAAATAGAGAGACAGGGGCATAGTGAAAGGGGACCTTTTTTTGGGGAACACTTTCACTGGGGAGACTCTACCACTTTCAAAACTCATCCTCTTTACTTAGCAATTGTATTCAAGTAATTGGAAAATGGATTGTATCTGTAATCAATTATCAAGTGAAGCAATAAAGTTTAACCTCAAAGTGGACATAGGCAGTTACGCCGAACCACTATAAATCTGGTGTTCTCGTCTTTGCATTCAATTTAGCATATTGATCTTTGTTTAAATTTACTTTCATCATTTATCTCTCTACACAATCTTTCTCAACGAGGTTAGTGACCAATTTTGGTGCTAACACTTTGGTGCTTTCATTGAGAATTGAATTCTCAGACCTCAAGAATCTGCTTTGAAGCTACTGGATTGAATAAATCCCCCAAATAAGATCCGACTCATTCATAGGACGTCCGTTGATTCTACTCAGAGTTCATACCAATAACTCTACAATGGCAAGACCACGTACCAGATCGGCCTCTCATAATGCGGACGCCCACGAAACTGCTAGCGTACAATAAGCAGGACCTAGCAATCAGCAAGCGATTCCAGGTGCAGGGACTACCGCCCCGGACCAAATGACGGTTGTCACCAGAATAGAGTTCAACGACTTGATGAGAGAACTCAGGGAAAGCGGGAGACAACTTGGAGAGCAGATGCAAGCCAACGCCAACCTCATGGCACAACTCACTCAACAACAGCACCAGAATGCTGGGGGCAATCCCGCTCCTTATTCCTCTTCCGACAGCTCAACTTCGTCTGATGAGCCTCCCAGGCGTAGACGCCGTAAGACTGAAACTGCGCAGGCATGTGCTGTTGTCCGAACAGTTGGAGATCGTGACCAAGCTGGAGCAGGAAACTTAGGAGCTAGAGTGCAGGTGGAGGCTGGAGGCCCAGACCATCAAGATGCTAACGATGTCGAACCTCAAGATGCACATTTGGCAGATCGCCAACAGAGGAGGCATCAGCATGATCAGTCACGTAGAACAGACTCCAACCTTCCACCCTCCATACAAACACCAGACTTGACAGCCATGATCAGACAATTGATGAAAGAGAATCAAGGCTTATCAAACGACGATTGGGGAGTGTCAAGAAGTCATACTCCGTTCACAGACACTGTTCTACAGGCAGCGTACCCCAGAAAGTTTAGTATGCCAACTATCCCGGCTTATGAAGGAAAGACTAATCGCAGACAGCATGTCATGAGGTACGAATGGATGATGGATTCAACTAGAGCAAATGATGCAACCAAGTGTAGATGCTTTCCAATCACTCTATCTGGGATCGCTACTATGTGGTTCACCCGACTTCCTCCGCGGTCCGTATCCAGTTTCGAGGAGTTGGCGAAGAAGTTTATAGAACAGTTCAGGATACACACTACTCGTCCAAAGGACGTGATGTCTCTATCAAGTGTGATCCAAGCTCCTAGGGAGTCATTGAAGGAGTATTTACAAAGGTTTCATGTTGCGGCTACTGAAGTCAGTAATCCCAATGACCATGCAATTCTTATGGCTGTGATGCGAGGCGTGGATCCGGATTCAAAGTTTGGAGACTGGCTGGCCGAAAAAACTCCGACTACGCTAGAGCGTTTTTACTCAAAGGCACATCAGTTCATAAAAAGAGAGGAAGCTAGGTGGGTAAGGCGAGATAAGGCACTGGGGCCTGTCTAGGAGTCCGTGAAAAGCAACATTGCTGTGAAGCAGTCCGGAGACAACTCGGGAAAAGTTCAAGTCAATGTCCAGAATAAGCCCGGTCAACCTAAGGAATCCGGAGGAAGAAATCAAGGGAAGAAGAGAGAAGCGGGGAAGTGGAAGCCAAGAATTCCGACCTACAACGAGTATACCCCGCTGAATGTGTCTCCTGAGAACATTTACCTATCAACCTGCAATACCTTTCAATATAGAAAGCCACGTCCAAAGGAGTCAACCGAAGAACAAAAACGGACTGGGAAATACTGCCGCTTCCATGAGACTTATGGGCACAATACGGAAGAGTGCAGACACCTACACGACGCTATAGAGAAGTTGATTAGGCATAAGAAGTTACAGGAGTTTGTGAAGAATCCACAGGAAGGAGGACAGGGAACATCCAATCCAGGTTGTGCACCAGCTCCACGTCATCCCGAGGAGCCTTCCCGGACTATGGGCAGACTGGTCATAAACACGATCATCGGCGGGCCTCACCCTTCGGATAAGAACTGGCAAGAGATGGAGCGATATGCAAGTTCCCTGAAGCATGCAGATTTCGAGGGTTCCAACGTAGAGGATGGGACCCCTGCTAAAAAGTTGCGCGTGATGGCAGACGATATAGTATTCAGGAGCATAGATGCTGACTAAGTAGAGGCTCCTACCATCGACCCGATGGTCATATCTGCGACAATCGGGCCGGCTTATGTGAAGAGAATTTTGATCGATTGTGGAAGTTCTGTCAATATCATCTTCAAGAAGGCTTATGACCAGATGAAGATGGAAACGAAGGATTTGAAACCATCTAAAGCTCGTATACATGGCTTTAATGGCGCAGCAACCGATGCAGTGGGGTATGTTGAGTTACCAGTTGAACTGGGACAAGGCGAGCGTAGGAGGGTGCGAATCCTACCCTTCGTAGTTTTGGATGTGGATTCTCCGTACAATGTGTTCTTGGGCCGACCGGCCCTAGCTGAGTTTAGGGCAGCATTAGCCCCGTGGTGCTTGACTTTGAAGTTTCCGACTGATAAAGGAGTAGGCGTTGTTCATGGCGACCAGGTGACTGGTCGTGCCTGTTATGTGGCTGAGCTCCGAGAGGCCCATCGGAGGGAGAAGGGAAAGGTTGCGGACAATCCCGTCCGCATCCATAATACTGATAATTGACAAGTAATGCCCGAGCCCTGGCTCGGGCATAATTCTTGGATCTTCGGAGATATAGATCCGAGAGACGACGATGAGAAACCCATGGAAGAAAAGGCAGCGCCGGCTGAATTAACAATTGACATTTCAGTCAGCTGAGACGATCCATCATGAGTACTGAAGATCGGATCACAACTCAGCCCCGCAATGACTAAAGACCTCAGCAATTTCCTCCGAGCGAATCTTGATGTTTTTGCCTGGACGCATTCTGATGTGTGCGGGATTTCTCCCGCTATTACGAGTCATATGTTGAACATAGACCCGAAGTACGTCCCTTTTAAACAAAAGAGGAGAGGAATGGACCCGGAGAGGTCCGCTGCTCTCAGAGAGGAGGTGGACAAACCCAAAACCAATGGGTTCGTCCGCGACGCCCTCTACCCTGAATGGGTATCGAACCCCGTGCTGGTGAAAAAGGCGAACGAGAAATGGAGAACTTGCGTAGACTATTCCGATTTGAACAAAGCAAGCCCCAAGGATAGTTTCCCATTGCCTAGGATTGATCAGTTGGTCGACTCCACTGCAGGACACGAGTTGTTATCATTCATGGATGCATACTCGAGATACAATCAAATCCCGATGCATATTCCAGACCAAGAACACACCAGTTTCGTCACAGACGTTGGCCTATATTGCTATGTAGTAATGCCTTTCGGATTGAAAAACGTAGGAGCGACCTATCAGCGTTTGGTGAATCGAATGTTCAAAGACCAGCTTAGTAGAACGATGGAAGTCTATGTGGATGACATGCTCGTGAAGTCACGACAGTCAAACGACCACATTCGAGACTTAGCGGAGATGTTCGATATACTCAGATATTATGGGATGAAGATCAACCCTCTGAAGTGTTCCTTCGGCATTGCGTCGGGAAAATTTTTGGGATTCATTGTTAATGCTAGGGGAATTGAAGCGAACCCAGAAAAGATTCAAGCTATTCGAGATGTGCAAGTGCCCAGAACTATAAAGCAGGTGCAAAGCTTGAATGGAAAGGTGGTTGCGTTGAGTCGATTTATATCCAGAGCCACGGATAAGTGCATTCCCTTCTTTGATACAATAAAGAAGGGGAAGAGAAATTTCGAATGGACATCCAACTGTGAGGAAGCGTTTCGAGATCTGGAGAGGCGTTTGGAGAGTCCTCCAGTGCTGTCAAAGCCAGTAGACCACGAGATGTTGTACGTATACTTGGCTATATCCCCACATGCTATAAGTGCAGCTTTGGTCCGCGAGGCTGAACTAAGAGTGGCAGCACATAGGCACCGAGTCAAGCGATATTACGACAACAAAGTCCGCCCAAGGATCTTTGATGTGGGTGATCTCATTTTGAAACGAGTTTTCCCGGTACCATCGCGTATGAATCCGAACTGGGAAGGTCCATACATCGTTGAACGGAAGCTTGGAGAGGGAACATTCAAGCTAGCGACTATTGATGGCGTGACACTCCCTCGGGCGTGGAACAGTGAACATTTGCGACATTATTACATTTAGCTTGTTTCTTTCTTGTTTTAGGCGTAGTTATTTCCTGTATGTTTTTTCCGTTATCTCTTAGTTTCTTTTTGATCGTGTAATCAAGTAGTTTAGTTGGTTTTCATTAATAAAGGCTTGAAGCCGTCTTTTCCATGAATTACTAATGTTTCTATATCTCATAGTCGGGTGATGAACTACTGGAGTTACATTATTCTGTATGATGTACGAACTCGTATAAACAACTTCAATCTCTGAGTCCCCTAAGTGCGGACAGGAGTACTCTAAGTCCCCAGAGCGCGGACTAGAGTATAAACGACTTCAATCTCTGAGTCCCCTGAGTGCGGACCAGAGTACTCTAAGTCCCCATAGCGTGGACTAGAGTATAAATGACTTCAATCTCTGATTCCCCTCAGTGCGGACCGGAGTACTCTAAGTCCCCGGAGCGTGGACTAGAGTATAAACGACTTCAATCTCTGAGTCCCCTGAGTGCGGACCGGAGTACTCTAAGTCCCCAGAGCGCGGACTAGAGTATAAACGACTTCAATCTTCGAGTCCCCTGAGTGTGGACCGGAGTACTCTAAGTCCCCGGAGCGCGGACTAGAATATAAACGACTCCAATCTCCGTGTCCCCTGAACGTGGACCGGAGTACTCTAAGTCCCCGGAATGCGGACTAAAGTATAGGCGATTCGAATCTCCAAGTCCCCTGAATGAGGATCGAATTACTCTAAATCCCTGGAGTGCGGATTTAGAAAAAATTCTAAGTACCCAAGAATGTGAAGCAAGAAATACGCCATTCCAAAAAAATGTTCGAACTGTGTAAGAATGGATTGGGAAATTATGCAACTCATAAGAAATTGAGTTTCGACCATAGTTATTCAGAAAGCTAAAAAAAGAAAAAGAATCATTCAAGTGACAAAGAAACTAAACTTTATTTGATAGTCCAAAATGGGGTTACACAACTGTTCCTCCAAAACTTGGAGTCAAAAATCTATCTACACAAACTATGGAAACGAAAAAATAAAATTAGTTACAAGACCTAAGCAAAATCTCGTTGAACGAGAATAGTAGCTATTTCTTCGGTTTTTTCTTCTTGTCTTCTTTTGTTTTCTCAGATGACTCCTCTCCCTCACGCTTCTTCTTGGATTTTTTGCTTGCCAAAGAAGCGGAGTTAGGAGTGGGAGAAGGAACATCCATCGGTTTGGATTTGCCAGGGAGAATGATTTTCAGAGGTCTATTCCGCGGGTCGGTGAGTTCTAGAATTTGAGGCTCGACCTTGATCTCGACCTTCTTTTTCTCCTCTTCTGCGAGTCGCTCCTTCATGCTCATCTTCGAAGTATGTTCGGAGGTGCCAGTGATCTCGATTTCATCACTTTCTTCAAGGGAGGTGAAGTGTCAAACTTATCATCATCTAGCGCCCCGATCACTTGAGCGTCAGTGCCGGGGGTTACTCCCGCATGAGCGACATCGCTTGTTTTCCCTACCTCCTCCTTGGCATCCTCGCTCCTCGGAGTTGGTTCAGGTTCAGAGCGGCCTGTATAAAAACATAAGGAACGAACGTTAGGACAAATAACCGCTACCAGAAAGTGACCGGTCTTTGAACATCTAAAAGAAGAGTTTTATACCGGGTTCTGGCTGGCTGTCAGCTGCGCGCGGAGTCTCACCCTCTAGAATAGGGGATAGCACATGAACGCAAGACCGGGGTCTTTCGAATCATAGCCGGCATGCTGCTCAAATGGGTCAAGTGTTGGCCGACCGGCCGATTGAGCAGAAGGACGAGCAGCAGATGGAGGAGCTGCAGCCTTAGCCCCAGATGGACCAGCTTCATCGTCTTTCTCTTTTGGTAGGGGAGAGCCTTTGCTATAAACAACCAAAGCTGCAGACAAGTCCGCTGGCTCATTCCCTCTGAGAAATTCTTTCACTAGAGCCTCCTCATCGACTTCCTCAGTGCCCGACTCGATCTTTCTGATCTTTATTAAAGTTTCCCAGGCCTCAGCTAGAGATTCAAGATAGCCCTCGCCTAGGAATGTCAAGTCGCGATGCATAAGGACGCGGGTGCTGTATTCGGCAATCAGCGAGTCAAACATGCACTTGACCTCTTCTCTACCAGCCTCTACAGCTGCTTCGAGGCGAGAGTCAATCTCCTCAGAAGCTTTTCTCTTGCCCTCCTCATGGGCTTCATCTTTCATCATCTCAACCTTAACGAGCTCATCGTCGAGTTTTGTTTTTAAGAGCCGTGTAGCAACAATTTCGTTGCAGTATTGTTGGGACTCTTCTTGAGCAGCTATTTTCTCTTCTTTCTCCTTAGAGAATAGCTCTTTCAACTCTTTGAATTGCAGGGCGAGCGCGTCCCTTTCTTTCTGGATACAGTCTTTTTCTAAGGCAAGGGCCCCGCTGTGCTGGACGGCTTCATCAAGTTCCTTTTTGTGGGCCGCCTCTAGACGCGTGACGGCCCCAACAGTGTCTTTCGCATTTTACTCTACGGCTTCAAGTTTTGACTTATATGAAGCAAGCTCTTCATCTTGACTCTTGATGATGTCCTTGTCGAAGATAGCTTCCAGCTTCAGACGGTCAATCTCCTGCTGGCGCTCAACAAGTACTTCGGAGACTTTTTCGACCAAATGTGCAAACACGTCATGTTGAACATAGACGTCGTTGTTGTAGGCGAGAGCGCTCTGTTTGACGTGTCCGGGGATGTGATGAATAGCTGGGAGAAATTTCAGGCCGTCGAAGCAGATTTTTGGAAATTTAGCCTTAAGATCGACCATCTTCTCTGCTATCGTTGGATCAGTCGCAGTAACAGGGGTGAGGCTTTGAAAGTTCAGTTCTCTTCCGGTGTTCCCGAGATTGCCGTGTACTCGATGAACCGGAATGTTGGTCTCGGGAGACATCAGGTTGAGACCCCTTCTGCGAAAGTTTTTCTCTATCTGGCTCAGTTTGAGGAGGGGGGTCACGAGAATATGAAGACTGGGAATATGTTTTCTTTCGACAAGACGATTAACGAGGACGGTTGTCTCGATCTTCATAATCATCTCTGTCCCTACGCCTACCGGAGCCAGAATCCCATCCCGGATGGTGAAATACAGAAGAACCGTGGAGGCGATCGAACCTGTGGGAGCGCCCCATGTCACCTGCATAGAATAAAAATAACGACGAGTTAGGAAAAAAATCGGGGTAATGGAAAAACTTGAAGTGTATGGTGAAGTGCGTGTGTGTCCTATTGTTCCCCCCGACGGACTAGTTCCTTTATCTTTACTGATTGGAGTGTTATCTCCCTGAACTGGGGGTTGAACTCCCGTGTCACCTCTAGCGGGCGAATGAAACTTAAGGGCTTCCGGGTCGTCGAAACCATAATTGAGTAGATCGTCGAGAATGGTGATGTTCGACAGACCCTTTAAAGAACTTTCCATGTGCTGCGAAGAAGCCTCTTTCTCTGGCGGGATGAGCGTAACTTTGGAAGTTCCGCCAACTTTCTCCTTTCGTATCTTATACGTCAATTTCTTTTTCCCCTAGGGAAGATGACGTTTCAATATCGTGCGCTTCGACCAGCGGGTCCTGAGTAGGACCCACATTCTCACCTTGTGTTTCAGGAACTTCGCTCTCCTTGATTTTCTCCCCTTCCTGTACGTCAAGGGTATGGCGTGATGATGATTCAGCTAGTTTTTTTCCTTTACCAGGTGCGGACTTGGGAATGGAGATGCCCTCAGGAAGACTAATCAGGAGCCCTCCTGCTAACCGTACGAATCTCGATAACGACTCATTTGAGAGGAGGGTTCGGATGTCCCATTACTCGGCAGGAAGAGCTCTAATGGCTTCGACGGTCTCAGAATATCCTCGGCCCTCAGGATGTGGGTTGATACCTGAAAAGATGAAACAAGAAGTTAGAAAAAGCATAACTCCGATAGAGCGTGAATGTCGGCTGAGGGAAAAGACTTACTGCCTTCAACCCATCTCCTCACAAAACCAGGAGGGCAGCGCACATAGAACCATTCCTGTTTGTACAGGGCAAATTTGCTACATGCTCCGGTCAAAATCTGGCATTTGTGATACGGTTCGAGGAAAACAAAGGAGGGGCTATCTTTCCGCTTCTTGATCATATAAATATATCTGATGTCGTCGAAAGTTGGAGGCCTAGAGAAGATGGCCATGAAGAGTAGGTAGGTCCCGTATATGAATGCATGACCGTTTGGATGCAGCTACGATGGGGCGTTGTCTATGTACTGCACCACGTCCCGAAGGAATAGATTGAATGAAGGCATGCTGCCCATCCAGCACATAAACTTGTTACAAGCAGTATATCCGACTAGGGGCAGATGAGGACGATCATATCTCGACGGGACCAACACGTCAGCAAAAGGGATTCCGTGGATGGAGCATATTCGCCGAAGCGCGACTTCGTTAATCTTCGAATCCTGTGAGTCGATCGGATTGTCCAAGAGAATCGATGCCTCCAGGGCGTCAGGAGCTAAGTTATGAGCAAGGGAAGTCGACGGATTTGAAGTGTCCGCGACTTCTTGCTTTGAAGACGGCCCGGGCCTATCAGAGATAGTGAAGGATCTAGATGTTTTAGACATCTCCAATAAATAGTGAATCTGGCAAAGCACCTATGAGAACTATACTTGAAAAATGTTCAACGTTAGAATTAACAACACGAATATTCCCCCCCCCCACGTGGTGTGCGAACTAGTGAAATCAATCGTGTATAAGCATTGAAAATTTGGAAGTCACATGGTTACTGGTATAAAACTGAGTTTCGAATCATCGCCTTCGAAGACCATCATCGCTGACCGTCTCCGATAACCTACCTTAAGGTGATCGTTGTTTCAGATTCAGAAAACGTTAAAAGAAGTTATCCGATTATGTCAATCTAAGGTTTATGTTTACTGAAGCTAGGGACTTAGTAGTCCGGATCAGTTTGATATGCTAGTATGTTAGAGTCCTTGTCCTTGTTTGGTTATGTGATTAGGCAAGGCAATTGATTGTTCGGCCTAAGTGTGGTTCGGCATTTTTGCTTGTTCGACACTTATGATTGTTCGGCATTCATGTTGTTCGGCCTAATTGTGGTTCGAAATTTATGTTTGATTGGCACTTATGATTGTTCGGCATTTGTGTTGTTCGGCCTAAGTGTGGTTCGGCATTTATGTTTGATCGGCACTTATGATTGTTCGACATTTGTGTTGTTTGGCCTAAGTGTGGTTCGGCATTTATGTTTGTTCGGCACTTATGATTGTTCGGCATTTGTGATTGTTCGGCAAAGCATCGTTCGGCCAAGGTCCTGCTCGGCCAAGATGACGTTCGGCATCCCCACTAATTCATGCTTCCACCCTAGCCTTCCATTCCACTGTTCGGCGTATGATAGGACACACCGAACCAGAGTTAGTTCGAGCCTTAACGATTCGGCACTCCACCCTTGGCTATAGTTCCACTCCTCTCCTCCTCCATCTACACCGAACAACAAGAACAGGTTGCTCGGCGAATCATCCTAGATTATGCCGTCCGACATCCTAATCACCTCCAACACTTCCTCTATTCTTTCTTTTCTTCCAGTCTCGTTCGGCACGAAGAAGCTAGGCCTAACTACCACACATCACCCAACAACTCCTATGTATGATCACCCCTGGTCATTCCTCCTCGTCTCACATCATTCAGCCATAAAGATATCCTAATCAAAGTTTTCCACATAACCCTCTCGGCTACGCACAAACCTAAGTCTCGTATTGAAACTATTTAATCATGGAAGGGATTTAGATAGAAGGGATAATACCTAGTTAGAAGATCGAAACTTGAGAAGTATTGATTAGGCTTTAAGTCCGATTAACAGGCGAGAATTGCAAATCTTTAGAGAATGACAGAAATAAAAGTGGAAAAGAAGAAAAGAGGGAGGATGCCTGGTTTTATAGCAAAGAAGAAGAAGTCAAAAAGGCTATATCCGGTGGAACCGGTCAAAGCCGCAACGTTCGGCTTCGGAACACAAAGTCGCTCGGCACATGAGGAACGTTCGGCTTCGAACGCATCGTTTGGCACTTATACCACGTTCGGCACACACCTCAACCACTGATATTCTCAAGAAGGGATCTCCAAGAAGATTTAATCAACGTTCGAAGCGGAGCACGGAGGATACGTAATTCAAAGCGTATCACGATTAGTCACGTAATACACTTTGGGGGGCAAGTGTTTCCTGGAGATTTGACCAGGCAACTAAGTACTCGGCATTAGCATACTGTCCGACATCTGTGCGTCATTCAGCATTCATACCATTCGGCTCAACTGAGTTATTCGGCATCTCCTCACACTCGGCATTAGCAAGCGCTCGGCATCCAAGGAGAGCTCGGCATCCAGGAGTATTCGGCATCCAAGGAGCGCTCGGCATCCACGAAGCGCTCGGCACTGGCAAGCACTCAGCATCCAAGGAGCGCTCGGCATCCAGGAGTGCTCGGCATCCACGAAGCGCTCGGCATTGGCAAGCGCTCGGCATCCAAGGAGCACTCGGCATCCAGGAGTTCTCGGCATCCAAAGATTGTTCGGCATCCCGAGAACGTACGGCAGCCAGAGGTGTTCGACATTCATCTAACCTCAGTCAACTTCAACCATTGCTCGACATACACTCCCCACTCAGCACCTCACTTCTGTTCGGCTTAAGAAGATGGTTCGACATTCTTCCCAGCATGTCCAGCTTCGATTATTACTCGGCTTACTCTTCCCACATAACAAGCATCGTTCGGCATGAGGAGGATGGTTCGGCATCCGACCGTTTGGCCTGTTTGGTTCGGCATACAGTGACCAGTCCATTTGGGCCAAGGGATCCAGCTGCCAGGCCCGCTAGGGAAGTCCAACCCATCTTTGTCTATAAATAGAGAGGCAGGGGCATAGTGAAAGGGGACCTTTTTATTGGGGAACACTTTCATTGGGGAGACTCTACCACTTTCAAAACTCATCCTCTTTACTTAGCAATTGTATTCAAGTAATTGGAAAACGGATTGTATCTATAATCAATTATCAAGTGAAGCAATAAAGTTTAACCTCAAAGTGGACGTAGGCAGTTACGCTGAACCACTATAAATCTGGTGTTTTCGTCTTTGCATTCAATTTAGCATATTGATCTTTGTTTAAATTTACTTTCATCATTTATCTCTCTACACAATCTTTCTCAACGAGGTTAGTGACAAATTTTGGTGCTAACAAGTTTATATGCTGTTATTTAATATATAGGGTGATAATAGAGATATATATAAAAATAAATAAACATCCAATCATCCAAATGTCAACAAATAGACATCCATCACAATCAACATCTAAATCAGCCAATAGATCACAACAATTAACTAGTTATCAATATCAGGTACTTAACAATTAAATTCAATATTAATTTGAATGGCAATTTAATTCAATAAAATTCAAATTTAATTTAATTGACAATTTAAATTAACAAACAACAATCAATAATTTTTTTATCACATCATAAATTTAATTCAACTAAAATAAGAAGAATTAGTATCGCGTGAGTGGGTTAAATTACTCACCTTTGATTCAAAGTCAATTAAAAACCCAATAAAAGCCCAAAATTTGAATAGTCTCCAAACTGAACCAAACTAGTTTTATGTTGTCTAGAATCTCGATACGATCCTAATGGAAGAAACTGCATCGAAATCCGAGTTCGTATGTAAAAGATATACGAGTTAGAAGATTAAAATTAAAAATTAAATAAAAATAAACAGAGGGCAAATCGTAATGGTGACCTCCTCTCAACCCTACGATCAAACAACTCGAACACGACCGTGAAACTCTACAGTGCCACCACCTTCAAACACGTGTCGCACGAAACCAAGCCACCATTGACCAGATCTGACAACACCGCTGACTCCAACACCTCAGGCCGCCTCAGACATATCTGCGCGCGACACCCCTTTGGCTAGCAAATGCCTCCGTCGCCACCACCTTCAAGCACGAATTCCGGTGAACTCGCATGTCAACTCGCTGACCTGAGACCATAGATCGACTCCATTCAATGCCCTCTACACTCCAGTATCCTTCGATCGTCGTATAGTCGATGATTCACCGTTGATCGCGAAACCATAGGATGGGCGGCCGAAACTATTTCATTGATTTCATGCCAAACCAAACCTCCAATCGAAAAACAAATTATAGATGTAGATTACGTTCATAGAGAGCTTTGCGATGATATATTATGTGACAGGTTTAAAGGAGTTTGAATTTCCGATTTGATTTGGATTTGGGAATTAGGGTTTTGAATTGTCTGCCATTGAGGAGGAACATATGAGATACAAATTTTACGTACAGAAAATGAAAATAAGAAGCTTCTATGGTTTATAATAGCTATATATAGACAGAGATGAATAAGAACGAATGTAACATATCGAATTGGGTCGAAACGATAACAAGGACCCGTAAAACCCATTTCGTTCCCAAAACGAAAATAAGTCATCCAATATATCGAAATATAGGATTTCAATATTTTTAAACTCAATGGAACTAGTTTCATACCCTAATTCTATTATATATAAAAGTTAGCTTTTAAAATCAAATTATATTTATTTAAATTTATTTAATTGATTTCTACGCATTTCGACCTCGCAAGATCAAATGATAAGTCCGATCACTACGAAACTTGAAATCCTACAATAATTCACTATTACGGATCCAATGAAACTGGTTTCATCGAATCCGAGACAGTGGCCAAAAAGACAAATACTCACGTTAATTAAGTAAATTATTATTTTAAAATCAATTTAATCACTTTTAAATTCAAATTTAAAAGTTAACAATTTTTCATCATTCTTGATTACACAGAAATTTATAATCTATTATAATACAGTTTCCCATGTTAAATCCACTATTTAAATATTACACTAATTACAACGTTCAATTACAACTGTAATAAATCAATTCATTATAATTTAAAATTCCAAACAAATTCTTTTACTTTGATTTACATTCTTATATTAAATCAACTATTACCTTATGAATATAATTAACATTAGTTTACATTTTATTACATTCATATTCCATAGTTACCATCTTTTACCAAAAAAATTGCAATGTTTCAATTACATTAATTTTATTGATTTCTAAATTAATTTCAAAACGGATTAAATAACAAGGTGATAATAAATCAATTGTTTTATATTAATAACTCGTATCTATTAACTCGTTGTTTACAACCAAAAATTATAAATTACTTACTTAAAACTTATTTCATATTCTATATTAACCAATTTCAATTAAATACATATTATTTCATCATTAAATACAACATTTAATTTATTCCCTTATTTACAATTATAACCGAATTAACTTTACAATTATTTCAATTGATTGCGATTATATTAAAATAGTTGTCAATAACATTCAAAAAATAATATTAAATTATATTCTAATTATTTTTTACATTTATAAGTCATAAATATTAATTTCTCAAAATATTAAATTCCAAAATCTTGTTAAATTTAATACTTTTAATTATCAAAAATATGGGTCGTTACAATCTCCCACACTCAAAACTTTTCGTCCTCGAAAAGGAACAAGAAAGAATCAAGAAATTTGATAATTTTATTCAAAATAATCAATTTATAAACAATTAACTTAAATATTCAAGTTTAACAGAAATTTTAAAATAACTTAACTTCTTCAAAAATTTCTAAATCCTAAATTTACGAAATTTGTAACGACCAGTAAATTTTAGTGGTTTTATTAATTGAATTTTTGGTGAAATTTAAATAATAAAATTTTGAAATATAAATTTAATATTTGAAATGCGTCTATTTAAACATAGCAATTGGTAAATTTTCATCAAGTAATATTGAAGTTTATTTTCTTGTGTAATTTTATTTCAATATAATCAGTTAATAACAGTTGAATTTAAAAAGTGTTCTGAACCCTAAATATTTCAACATGAGAAAATTTATTTGGAACTCTCTGAATCAGACTGCGAAATTCGTTTCGCGAAATTCGGACGTTTCTAGCTCCGTTTGGATTTTTCCGTACGGGATAGCAACGTATATCAGTGTCTGTATCGACTTTCCAATCGGATGATCGTACCACTGATATCTGTATACCGTTTAGATCGCCTCGTCGTGCTGATCTCTGCAGTATGTTCACTTCTATGTTTCGGTGTCCGGTAAGCGGCGAAACCCGCATAACGAATAACCGTATTGATTCCCGTTATTTTGAACCTTTGGTCTTTCTTTTACCTTTTGTATATCCAACCTGGGAAATCAAATCGACATCTGTTTTATATTCTAAGAAATTTTAAACTCCTTTTGCCCCTTCACTTTTCTAAGCGGCTGAAGTTATAATAATATTAACATATTTTGCCTTCCAATTGTTCAATCACTTTGCTTCTTCTGATAGACAAATCGTCACCAACCTATTTTATTCTTCTTCTTCAATTGTTCCCGTGCTCCACAAATTCTTTCCATCTTGAATCTGCGGCAACCCTCATCCGTCGCCATACTCCACCATTTTTCCCTCACCCTAACTATCGTGACCTCTGTCCCATTCACCTCCCACAACTGCGAGCCTCCTTTCCGCAAAGTCACTACCTCCCCCTCCACCAAGCATCGGCCCACACGTCTGCCTGCTGAAGCCATGCAAGCCACAACCATCATGTCCCACTTTTGCAATTGTATGTGTATATGCTAACTGTATTTACTTTATATATATATAATAGTATATGTATGTTCAACATGAGTAGTTATATATATTTGTATGTATTGTCTACACGTATGTATACATATAAATATTTAGTTGTGTATATGGTCTGCATCTTCTATATTGAAATTTTTCGAAAGATATTATATTTGTTCTGTAATATTGATTTTTTTATATAGCATGTATATAAGTCTATAAGTTATATATATTTATGTATATTTTATAATAGTTAGATATATAGAAGTTACATATGTAAGTATATAATATTGTATATAATATTATACATCTGTTTGTTTATATATTAAGTTTGTACATCTTATAAAGTTATAAAAGCATATACGATATCACTGTTACTTTATGATGTATGTTAGTATTTTGTTTCGTATGAATATATATATATAGTTTTATTAGCTTATATATAAAACATATTATATGTTAATTTTATGGGTTATAACATGCTGTTTTATTTGTAAGTATGAAAGTATTGATTTTTTATAGTATAAGTTTACACATGATTGTTCCTATAGGACTGTATATGAAATGTTATATATATATAGCTAGACATGTTTGGATACAATCTATATATTAGTTTGTATAAGTTTTGTTTATATATATGTTGTCTAATGATTTTATATATATATGTTTTTGATTGTTTACAGTTTATACATCAAAGTTTGCTTAAAGTATGTGTATGCTGTTATATATAAGTTTGTTTAAAGTATGTATATAAGTCATGCTAGTATTTTTAAATGCATATAAGATTTGTATGTTGATTTTGGAGTGAATAATATATATATAACAGATAGAGGTATTTTGGCATTTTTATAAGTATGCATTTGTTGTTTGCATTTCCATTTGTGCTTGCACTCAGACTAGCTACTACCGCACTTACATTGCATATATGTATCAATTTGTGAACAAAGATATATATATATATATATATGATAGTTTGTTTAAGTTTAAAATTTATAAAGCTGTTTTATATATGTATGTAAAGTTATATATTGAATTTATATAATAGTTATATGTATGTAAGAATATCATGTGATTTAAGTTTATGATAGAGGATACAAATTTTGAAGTATATATATAGGATATATTAGCCTGCATGTTTTAATGTAAAGAATTATAATAGTTTACGGTATATATAGGCTGTTTATGTATTTGTTTATAAGTATAAATATATATATATATTTCAAATTTTATTTTGTAATATAAACAATGATTTTGAATTATATATATATATATATATAAATATATGTTTAAATTAATATTGATTTGAAAATAAATATATTATATATATATAATTCTGTTTCTATCTTGATGGTTCTAATTCGTTTTAATCAATTCTTATCTATCAGCTTCGTCAAATTCGCGTTCAACCTTGTTTTTGCTTTGGAATTCGTGCCTGGATTCATAACCCATCTCATTCTCGTTCACCTCTAGCCTCGAAGGTGAGCAATCACTCACGATTAATGTTCTTATATTTATTAAATTTGATTTCAATTGAAACGACAATTGAAATATGCTGTTGTTAGTTAGTTACATTGTTATATATATGCTATTATCTGTATCTATTCACCTGTGACATCTGACACCATTATCTGTTATTTATCACTGATGATATATGCTGTTACTGTTGTTATTTTATTATCATATCTGTTATCACTATGCAAGTTCCCTGTTAGTATAGAATTTCTATGGGTTGAAATGATACATACCCGAACGATCTATAGAATAGGAGGAAATCGTTATGGGTTGAAATGATACATACCCGAACGATCTGTAGAATAGGAGGAAATCGTTATGGGTTGAAATGATAAACCCAAGCGATTTTCATTGAATTGAATTTGGGATTGCGGGTTGAAATGATATATACCCGTATATATTTAAATTGCGGATCGAAATGATAAATATCTGTATCACTTGACCATAGGATAGAAAATTATATACAGACACCGTTGGTCTATATATAAATATTTTGGAAATGATTTCTATGGTTTTGAAAAGAAATATATGGTTTCAATCAATATTGATTTTAAAATTTTATTAAAGTTGATTTAATAAAGTTGATAAATAATATGTTTAAGTACTTATTTAATATCTATATAGAGTTTATAATGATTTGAAATTGGTTTGAAATTATATTTATTTAAGAATTTTACTTAAATAAGTTGATTTGAAATTTATAAAATTTGAAATTTTAAAGTTATGATTTCATAACTTGAATTTGATCAAAAGTGACTTAAATGAATATTTCAAATTTATATATAATTTAAATGGGATATTTTGTTTAATTTAAATTTGTAAATTGAAGCTATATTTGGATATTATTGAAATGATTAAGTAAATATTTCAAACTAATAATAGTAAGTGAATTAGATATATATATATAATTATCGAATTTAGTTTTGAAATGTTGAATATTTTGACTTTGATATATATTGAAATTTGAACGGATTATTTTAGGGTTCAAATATGTATTTGAAAATCGATAATTTGAAATGGTTTATTTAGAAACTGAATCGAATTGAAATTGATGATTTGAGATTTGATTAAATTTAAATTTTGGAATTCAAGTTGGTTTGAATCAATTTGTGAAATTTGAGGAAGCTATTTTTATATAAAGTATTTTTAAACTATATCTAAAACCATTTATATTTTATTTTAGAAATTATTTTATCATAAACTATTTTAATATAAATCATTTTCAATATAAATTATTTTATTATAAACTATTTTAACTTATAACTATTTTATATAAACTATTTTTATTTTATAAACTATTTTATTATATATATAATTTTAACTAAACTGTTTAAGAGGAAAGTCTTATGATTTCTAAAATGCTATAATTTCAAAAGTGTTATGATTTCCAAAATGCTATAATTTCCAAGTGTTATGATTTCCAAAATGCTATGATTTCAAAGCTGTGATTTCCAAAGTATTTTGATTTTTAAAAGACTATGATTTCGGAAGCGTTATAATTTTGGAAAGTGATATGATTTTTGGAAATGGATATATTTGAAATGGAAATGATATCGTATTGATTTGGGTTTTTAAAATGAAAATGATATTTTGGTTTTGAAGTATAAACTATTTTGAAATGACCACGGTGTTATAATAACGATTGGTTGTTAAAGAGACCGGGATTGGATATGGACATACTCTCTGTCGATACCGAAAACCACTTTAACAACTGTGTACGCAGTGGAGATTCCAGAATGAAGTAGGATGGTGGTGACGATCCTAAAGGTATATATGTGGACCCAAATCCCGTGAGTTGGCATAAGGTGGCTAAAACAGGAGCGATTCTCGGGCCAATCAGGTAACACCTCTGATCGGACGAATTTCTTCGATACCATTCTATTACTTTGTGATTGATTTGGTGGCCACCCTTCGATTTTGATTGGGAGTGTGTTCCGAGGTGGGCGGTAGTGGCTGCTATGCGTTTCCACCAGCCCGGATGCGTAATTGGTATATCTACACTGGCATTGCCTTGTTGTGCCGTGCCACCTACCATATCGAGCTTTAGTACGAGTTTGGATGTCTCCCGTAGCCTGTGGAGTATTGAGGGTAGCCCCCGATCTGGGAGTATGCTAATAGTGGATAGACTACTGGGACTATTACGTGTTAAGGGGAATATTGGGTCACTTCTTAATGCTATTTTAAAGTAAGTTTATTTTATTATAGACATTATTATAATAGCGAATATTACTATGTAGTAGATAGTTTAACGGATCCTTAGAGGATGGTTATCCCAAACATTCTTTGAGTTACTTGTATTTTAGTTGATATTTCACTTGAGTTGGATTTATTGATATAAGAATGTTAATCATGACTCGAGTGTTTTGTGTTTTTGCTTTACGCTCGGGTCAGACTGAGTGATACAGCCTTGAGACTCACCTTTGGAGTTGGAGCTTCGCTTGGAGATCCAGCTATCTATCCAGCTTTCAGTTATTCAGTTGATTCCAGTGATGTATTTAGATCTTGTATTTGACTATTGTATTGAGACATCTATGTATTCATGACTTCTGTTGTATCTCGTTAACTCTGTTATATATATATATATATATACATAACAGCTTCATGAACTATTATTCTTTTGTTTCCGCTGCATTATTTCTATATTACTCTGTCTGTGATTCTATGATTATTTATTTACTGTATATGCTGAGTTTTTCTAAATTTAAATTAACAATCTGATATTTTGAGCAATTCAAACCTGACATGTATGGATGCGAATGGTTGAAAATTTAAGGTCGTTACATGTGGTATCAGAGCTCTGGTTTTAGGCAAAACTCAGCATATAAAGTAAAATTCAATTACAGAATCACTTTCTGTTGAGGGTATTTTCCGCCGAGCCATTACAAGGAAAGCACCACCGAATCAAACGAGGAAAGGCATTACCACACCACCCCTAGCCGAACCGAAGTATCATAGAACTGATCCATCTCCTCACCAATACTGAACCATCTTTCTTCCAAGCATTGCCGGTCCAAAGTCCACTTCCAAGCAATACCGAACCAGAGTGCCTACCGAACCAACCTGTCTCCCACCTCACTAACGAACCAACACATGTCCAACCCACTGCCGAACCAACTCCAAACCGAACCAACTCCAAGCCGAACCAACCACCGCTCCAACCATCGCCGGACCACAGTACTGCCGAATCAAGACATTCCAGACCGACCTTGCCAGGACAGATTGCATCAGCCTGGGCCCACCAGCAGCTATATACATCCAAGACCCCTACCCCCAACCTCACTCTATAAATAGAGGGGCAGGGGTACAACAATGGAGAACAAGTTTGAGAGCTCAAGCATGGATAGAACTTTCAAACAACTTTCATATACTTGTATCAAAGCTTTGTACTTGTAATCTGAACAAGAAAGGAGAAATAATATATAAAGTGGACGTAGGCACATTCTGGATGAACCACTATAAATCTGCGTGTCTTTTACAGTTTAATCCCTGCTTTTCATATATTTGCATAAATCACCCAGATCACTAAGAACAACATAAAATCAATTAAATCATACGACTTGGAGGTGTTTGTCCATTTTTTGTGCAAACATTTTTGGTGCTTTCATTGAGAAACTGAACTCAAGAAGCTCGAAGCTTCAGCTTCTTCCACTTAACCTTCTTCCTAACAGCATCATTCATTGCTTGGAAAACATGCCTCCCAAGCAAAAGAAAGATGTTAACAAAGGAAAAAGCATCGCAACTAGCAGTCTTCCAGATCCAGTGGTCACAAATCAAGTAAATCGTCCCCCTCCAACAGCATTACCAAATGAAGGTCAGGCAAATCCGACCACCCCTGTCGCAGAACAGCCGACAGCAATTACTAGGGCAGATCTAGACAGGCTTGTGGCTGAAGTGACTAACTACTTCACGTACCAGCAGGAAGCCTTAGTGGACCATCTCATGTCACGCTTAAGGGATGCTGAAGAGCCCAGCCGCAACACTGAATTATGGGGTAGTCCCAGTCTGGAGGATCTTAGAGACAATAAAGATCTTCCTTCTTCGAAGGAGCTAACGGTAGAAGCAGCCATGGTAGGAGCCGAGGCCGAGCTCAGCCCGAAGTTAGGCATGAGGAAACGCTTGAAACCGAACCCAACGGGGGAGGTACCGAACGGAGGCCAACTGTAGCTGAGCATGTCGTACTGCCTAACCACGGAAACACCAGTGAACGGGGCCGAGCTAGAGTCCAGCCCGAAGTTGGACCTGAGGAAGTGCTTAGATCAGAACCCTTCAGGGGAAGATCGAGGCAAGGGCCAACTGTAGCTGATCCTAGCATGCTCCCAGAAGACCAAAGACAGCCACTAGAAAATATTAGGAATGATAGACGATACCATCCCTACAGGCCATCCGGACGGAATCAGTCCCACAGAGCAGAACCGGACTCATTCCTATCTGCTCCAAATTCTGATGAAAGGATGGCACGCTTGTTCAGAGAGTGCATCCAACGGGATCAAAGAGATCGAGGGATAGGCGCTAGGGTAACCAGCCCTTTCGCCCGCAATATCAAAATTGCCATTACCCCTCGAGAATGGAAAATGCCAACAATGGAACCTTACAAAGGAACCTCTGATCCCGTTGTACACTTGTAGAGATACACACAGCATATGCTCATGAGTGGAGCAATAGAGGGAGTACTGTGCAAATGCTTCCCACTATTCTTAGCAGATCTAGCTACCTTCTGGTTCTGTCATCTACCCCAAGGGTCCATCAGCTCGTGGAAGATGCTGAAAGAGAAGTTTATCAGCCAGTTCCGCATTCATGTGGAACAACCCAAGGACGCTTATTCCTTATCCAGTGTCAAACAGAAACCTGGAGAGAAGCTGCAGCAATACCTAACCCGATTCAATGCCGCAGCGGCCGCAGTCCAAGATGCCGATGAGAAGCTTATCTTAATGGCCCTCTACAGTGGTGTGCATCCGGATACTAAATTTGCTAGAAGGTTGACAAAAGAAAAACCAGCTACTTTACCTGATTTCTTCCATGAAGCTGGAAAATATATGAGACTTGAAGACGCTGCCACTGAGGGGCAGTCAGGGCAACATAATAAGGCAGCTCACGGTAATACGCCCGCTGTAACAAAGGACGTTCGAAGATATGACTCTAGGGATAATGCTGGGGGCAAGAAGGGAGAAAAGCGTTTATATCGGCCGGGACCGAGATTTGACGCTTACACCCCTCTGAATGAAACGATCGAAAACATCTTCCTAGCCACTCAAGACGAAGTTAAATACAAACGCCCCCCGCACAGGAAGGAATCAGATAACGCGATTAAGTCTGTAAAATTCTGCCGCTTCCACGAATCCCATGGGCATGATACAAATGAATGCCATCATCTCCGGGACTTGATTGAAGAACACATCAGAAGAAGGAGACTGGAACGCTATGTAAAAGGTCAGAACAGGGCTCCAGTTCCTGCCAATGAGATCCCGAGGCTACCCTCCCTAGAAATAGGCAGAGGAAATCGCAACACCAGCGGCTCCAGTCAAGAGAAGATAGTGGTCCATACCATCTCGGGAGGACCACACATCGCCGACAGAAGTTGGGCAGAGATGGAAAGATATGGAAAGTCACTTAGAAACAATGAAGACTGCGTTAATTCTGTCATAGAAGAACGCCACCCGAAGTGGAAAGAGAGTGATGACATCACATTCAATAGGCGTGACCTAGAAGGAAGGCAGCACCCTCACATGGATCCCATGGTTATCTCTGCCCGGCTCAGTCCAGCCGAAGTTTTTCGAATTCTAGTAGACACCAGAAGCTCAGTAAATATCTTATTCAAGCATGCATTCGACAAAATGAAACTATCAATAAAGGACATTTCTCCCTGCAAAAAACCACTACATGGTTTCACTGGAGATGCGAAGATGCCCCTCGGGCAACTGGACCTCTTTGTTGAAATTGGAAGTCATCCCCGCTCCGTTGTGTGGAAACAAACATTTGTGCTAATAGAAAACCACTCGGCCTACAACGCCTTCTTAGGAAGGCCAGCCTTGTCTGACTTCCAAATTGTCCTGGCCCCATGGTGCCTAAAGATGAAATTTCCAACGGACGATGGGGTAGGGGAAATAGAAGGAGACCAGGACGTTGCTCGAGACTGCTATGTAACTGAACTTCGCAACAACCACAGGAAGGATAAAGGGAAGAGTGTAAAGGTTGCCCTCTACACGAAAAGTCTGGAAGCATAGCAACTAAAGAAAGCCCCTCCTCTTCGATATACCAGCGACCCTTTCATTGAATTAGACCTTAGGGACAAAGAGGAGGAGGCCACCGCCGAGCCTGCAGAGGCTATGGAATTTGTATCTGTAGACAAACATGACTCGAGTAGACTATTGAAAATCGGATCTCAACTAAAAGTAGAGTTGAAGGAACAACTCATTGACTTTCTCCGCCACAACTTGGATGTATTTGCATGGTCACATGCTGACATGTCCGGAATCTCCCCTGACATAGCATGCCACGTACTAAACATTGATCCTACCAAGGCGCCCGTAAAACAAAGAAAGAGAAGTATGGGGGCAGAACGATCAGCAGCCCTCGATGAAGAAGTAAAGAATCTACTTGCCAATGACTTCATACGAGAAGCCATCTACCCAGAGTGGATCGCCAACCCAGTGCTGGTAAAGAAGGCTAATGGGAAGTGGCGAACATGCATTGACTTCTCCAACTTAAAAGACGCCTGCCCGAAGGATTGCTTCCCACTTCCCTGAATCAATCAACTTGTAGACAGCACAGTCGTGCACGAACTCTTATCTTTTATGGACGCATACTCAGGATACAACCAAATCCCCATGCATGCTCCCGATCAAGACCATACTAATTTCATCACTGACCGGGGATTGTACTGCTACAAGGTAATGCCTTTCGGACTCAAAAACGCAGGAGCCACCTACCAGCGCCTCGTCAACAAGATGTTTGCAAGGCTAATAGGACAAACTATGGAAGTGTATGTGGATGACATGCTGGTAAAGTCAAGGAAAGCCGACGATTACGTAAGCCACCTGGGCAAGATGTTTCGAGTACTTCGCCAATATGGAATGAAACTTAATCCTCTAAAATGCTCCTTCGGTGTTTCATCAGGAAAGTTCCTGGGATTCATCCTCCATGCCAGAGGGATTGAAGCAAACCCTGAACAAGTCCGAGCTCTAAAAGATATCAAAATACCTTCCACTCGAAAGGAAATGCAAAGCCTGAATGGGAAAGTGGCCGCCCTAAGCCGATTCATCTCCAAAGCAACGGACAAGTGCGTCCCCTTCTTCGAAGCTCTAAAGGAAGACAAAGGAAAGTTCGAATGGACGGACGAATGATTAACAGCTTTCCTTAACTTAATCGAGCACCTCCAAAAACCGCCGGTGCTCTCGACTCCAAACGAAGGCGAAGAGTTATACATGTACCTTGCTGTATCATCTCATGCTCTAAGCACTGCTTTGGTAAGAGAAGACAACCGCACGCAGCGGCCAGTATACTTTGTAAGTAAGAGGTTTACAGGGGCAGAAGTCGGATATCCTAAACTTGAGAAGCTAGCATACTGTCTACTAATCGCATCACGAAAACTGCGACACTATTTTCAATCCCATTCCATCAGAGTTCTGACCGATCAACCGCTGAGGCAGGTACTCCATCGTCCCGACACTTCTGGGCGACTACTTAAATGGTGCATTGAACTAAGTCAATATGATATTACCTACCATCCTCGCATCGCCATCAAGGGGCAAGCCATGGCCGATTTCATTGCCGAATTCACTACCAACGAAGGTAAGGAGCAATCAGAAATAGCAGAAGAAATCAACTGGAATCTCTTTGTGGATGGTGCATCAAACGAACAAGGCTCGGGGGCAGGTGTGGTAATAATCACTCCCAGGGGAAATAAGCTGCACTATGCTATAAGGTTGGAATTCGCTGCCACCAACAACGATGCAGAGTATGAAGCAGTGATAGCTAGATTAGAACTTGCCTTAGAAATCGGAGCCAATTCTTTGTGTCTTTATAGCGATTCTCAACTTATTGTTAATCAAATACTAGGAGAATTCCAGGCTCGAGAAGAATGACTCATAGCATATTTAAAGAAGACCAAGTTACTTCTCAGTCGATTGGACCACTACTTAGTCAAACACATCCCTCGGGAAGAGAACCAAGAGGCCGATGAATTGGCGAAGCAAGCCAGCATGAGAGACGGCGCTATTTCCGGAGCAGTAGCCATCACAAAGCAATTGACCCCAAGTTTCGAGCAAGTGAATCTGATAGCTGCAACCGAAGAAGCAACTTGGATGACTCCCATCCGAGACTACTTACAAAGTGGCACGCTACCCAATGGGCGTAACGAAGTCAAGAAAATCTTGAGGAAAGCTTCCCGCTACACAATACAAGGTGGCACCCTCTATCGACGCGGCTTCTCTAACCCCTTATTAAGGTGTGTCGCTGGAAGGGAAGCCAAGGAAATCTTATCCAACATCCATCAAGGGAGCTGCGGAGATCACACTGGAGGGCAGACTTTGGCCAAAAAGATACTCCGATATGGATATTTCTATCCCACCTTAAGCAAGGACGCCTTAGATTTCGTCATAAAATGTGACAGATGTCAGAAGTTTGCTAAGATTCCGCGGCTACCAACAACTGAGATTACTCAGATGACCAGCCCTTGGCCCTTTGTAGTATGGGGAATTGACTTGATTGGCGAACTGCAAATGGGTCGAGGCGGGACCAAATATGCCATAGTGGCAGTCGACTATTTCACCAAATGGGTGGAAGCAGAACCCCTAAATAAAGTGTCATCAGCGAAAGTTATTAACTTCTTGATCAAGAATGTTCTATGCAGGTACGGAGTCCCATTCAAAATTATATCGGACAATGGACTTCAGTTTGACAGCGAGGAGTTCGCCAACTGGTGCCAAGAGCATGGAATTCACAAGAGCTTCTCGTCCGTAGCTTATCCCCAGGAAAACGGACAAGTTGAAGCCGTCAACAAAATTCTGAAAACTCTAATAAAAAAGAAGCTCGAGAAGTCAAAGGGCGCTTGGGTGGATGAACTCCCTACGGCACTATGGGCCTATCGCACATCTTTCAGAACATCAACAGGGCATACTCCTTTCTCTTTGGCATACGGATCAGAGGCTATGCTCCCTGTTGAAACCATCGTGCCTTCCCACCGTAGGATCCACTATAACCCAGAAAAGAAAGAAGAACTCCTTCACATGTCTTTGGATCTAATTGAGGAGAGAAGAAATGATGCAACCCTCAAAGCAGCAGCCCACAAGCAAAAAGTGGCAGCACACTACAACTCCAAAGTCAAGCATCGTACCTTACAAGAAGGAGATCTTGTCCTCAAGCGAATCTTTCCTCGCCCCGGAGCACTAGATCCAATCTGGGATGGACCGTATGTAATTCAAAAAGATCTCCACAATGGAGCTTATATTTTGTCAACAATGGACGAAGAGGTGTTCCAGAGGGCATGGAACATCCAACACCTCCGTCGATACTTTTCTTAACTTGTACTGCCCATATGAAGTGAATTAACAAAGAGAATCAGTGGACGTAGGCATTTTCGTGCCGAACCACTTTAAAAACATTGTCTCTTTTTTAACTTGTTCCTTTATATCTTGGCCACTTGTTAACTTTATCCGTTTCTGTTGAACAAAATCCTGTGCATATAGCATTTCCATTCAAGCACTCCACAGCGCGACTTCACCTGGACAAGACCTAACAGGTACTATGCGAATCTATACCCTCGCCAATGAGACACTTTTGCTCCGGCATCCCTCTGCTGCGGGTTAACTCATTGCTCGCGACGGCCCTTAAAGCCAACTGTAATGAGCCGATTATAAGCCACTGAGAAGGCCGACTATAGCCAAGGCAGCTCATTATGGTGTTCGGCTCGCCGGCAACTGTGAACCTACTTTAAGCCCTAACATAAGGTGTGGCCAGCCAGGGGTAGTTCACGGTTGACGATCGGCACCCACGCTAGCCGGCCACAGTGAATCGAATAATACCCACGATTACGGGCCATAATGGCCCGGGTAGTTACTGTGCGCGATCTCGGCTCCGATGTGTCTTAAGTACGGTTGTGGTAAAAAAGATTAACTCCCCGCGGAGGCATAAGATGGGTGACAAATGTCTCCAAGACCCACAGCTAGGGAAAGTGACTACAAAGCCCGTTTTCCACGAACTTAAGCACATCGAAGGCCTTCCTTGATTGGAAGTTTTACTGTTTCTAATATTTCAATTTTATTTAAAAAAACTTTTCTCCTATCCTCTGTAACAATCCCTAAAGTACAGGAAACAGAATAGGAGACATTCGCTAATGGAAGTGGATACTCACAGCAAGACACTGGGCCGCATTCCACACTCAGTCACGTAGGACATTCAAAGCTGCCATCTACAAGTGAAATATGAAAGGCGGTATTTTCTTCTTTCATGTATAAACACGTGGCTATAATTTATTCACACATCACACTAACATTGCAAAACATGAAATTATGTTTTAAACAAGAACTTGACGTCAAACACAACTGAATTACAGGAATATGCATAGCTATATTTCTCATACAACATGTCAAAATAGCAAAAATATTCGAAAACGACAGAATCAGCTTAAGTTAAAAAATTACACGTCAAGAATAATGTTGTTTATTACAAGTAGCATAATTACAGCCTAAGAGTTACGTTACTGTTCTGAGACCAACATACACAACAATGTCAAGTTCACAAAAAGATATCCAGGTCAAATCAAGGAGCCGGCTGCTTTGGAGTTTTATCCTTGTCTTGTTGCCCACCTGTCTGGTCAAAGAAAGAATTCATTAATGATAAGCAACCAAGTTAACGGAAAAAATAGAGAGGAAGACTTACCAGCACTTGCTTCCTGACCATCCTGGTCATCATCCTCTACTTGCACACCTGCCTCCTCAACAGCAAGCAGCCGCATACCCTCCTTCACCGCCACCTTCTCCTCCTCGGTAAACTGGGCAGTAACCACATCCATACTGAAGGCCACGCCACCCTCCTTATCCGCCTCAGCCTTGGCCTCCTCTAGAGCCCTGAGATAGATCCTGGCCATAACTCGGGGGTAATCATCCATCCAGGACAAGTTACCCTGCCTCCAAGTGCGGAAGTACATATCTTGGAGCATCTCATCCATCATCCCCTCGTTCTCCTCAAACTCCCTCATTCAGACCTCGGAAGCCCGCAGCTTTGCAACGACAGCATCCCTCTCTGATCGATATTGTAAACGGTTAGCTTGGAGGGACCTCCTCATCGTCTCCATCTCCTCCTTCAACTTGGCCTAGGCAAGCTCCGCAGCCTCAAGTCTCCCCGATAGTTCCTCTACCCGCTCGAGGTCCGCTTGCCGAACCTCATCCACCGTGGCAATGGCCATGTCAACCCGCTCCTTACAAACGGCCTCCATCTTCCGCAACTCCGCCCTACTGGCCTCTTCCATAGCCTTCCTCAATTGTCTGGATGCGGCCTCATGCTGAGAGATTTGGATGGCTTGGTCGGCAAGTTGTTTAGCCTGGTCGGAAACCATCAACCGTTGCCGAATGTTGGCGCTCCCTATCTCTTCCCCAGCCTTGACCAGTCGGGCGTGGTGCCCCATCAGTTTCCTGGTCTCCTCGGCAACCCGGTCGATGTTCGCCTTAGCCTCATCCCCCAGAGTCACAACTCGGTTAGTAAGCAAATCGAGGTCCAGGGACTTAGCCTCATCAAGCACCCGAACCATAGGATTGTGAGGGAGAAGATGCTCACCAGTAACCTCATCGAAGGAAATGTCATGAGAGGCCGGGTCCAGATCTGGATGACCCGCAAACGGATTACGAGCTAAGCCAGGGTGATCTATCGGGATGACGGTTGGATTCTCAGACGGATGGGGGGAAGGCCTAAACTCAGTATCCTCCTCCGTAATATCATGAACAGGCTAGAGTGGGGGTTGAGGGCCAGGCAAAGATTCGAAAGCAGATCGGCGCCTCTTCCTCTTTTGAATGTCTTCTTCAATAACTCCGAGAAGAGGACGATAACCGACTACATCTCCAAGGCGGGTAGTAGGGGGTTTCGGCTTGGCAGAAGCTTTAAGAAGTCTATATTGTTCAAGCCTGCGCCGAAGATCTGAAGTCTTGGCAGTTTTGCCCGCTCCTGAAAAAAAAAACTAAGTGTCACAAGCATACATTGAGCCATAACTTAGGAAATGTATCGAGTTAGGGAGAATAAGAATTCACCTGGAGTCGCAGAAGTCGCCTCAGCTGAAGCACTCCCAGAAGGTAAGTCGGCACCAGACCCAGCCTTGTCGACTTTCTTGGGATTCTCCGCCAAAGCCGGTTCTTTCTCTAAACCTTCGAAGGCTTGGCGAAAAGGGTCATCCGTCCACTCTTGCATCTCGCCTACTTACCCAGAAGACAAAGCCCTGGTGCCATCACCACCACCATCACCTCCTCCTTTACTTCCACTCTCACCTCCTTCATCTCCGCCTTTCCCCTCATCCACATCTCCCTCCTCCGGAATGTCGGGACAGGTACTGGGAGAGGGACCGTTAGACTTCTTAAGTTTCTTTCCCCCGACAGCTGGAGATACCGAAAAGGGTCTCCTTCTGCTACTCTTCGACGCAGCCCCTCCTTTGGCTTGGGCAGCCTTTTCTTCCACCGTATCCCTCTACTTGACCACGGACTGATGTGGTAAGATCAGGTTATGCCCTAGAAGTGTAGCGTTCCTGATCAAGTAAGCAGCCGACCTATCTCTTCCTGAAATAGCTTCTATCTCCACTGCCATCTGAACCAGGCGATCATTCTCCACGACCGCAAAACCACCTGTCGCTAGCAAGAAATAAAAACACATAAGAAGAAGCATTGCAACCAGAGCGGAAATTGTAAATAAGCTTTGACTTACATCCGGAGGTAAAGCGACGGATAGAAACAGAGTCGTCCCTGACAAAAAACCATTCCTTCTTAAACATGCTGTACTTCGAGTACAAATCCAGGACTGGCTTGAAGGATACGGCCGATTCCATGCTGATGTATGGAGACCCCTTCTTATAGCCCCTCAAGTTGTAAAAATACCGGATCTCCCGGTTGGAAGGAGGACGCCCGTATCTCCTCTAGAAGATGAAAAAAAGGCTCACCAGAATGGCATAAGAGTTAGGCTGAAGATGAAGTGGAGCCACCTTCAGGTATGTGACGAAGCTGACTATCCAGGCATTGAGAGGCGGAATGGCACCACACATACAGTGATACCTGCTGTAAGCGAAGTAGCCTTGAGGGGGGTTATACGGCATCACTCCTTCCCCCGGCAGTAGCATATGTGCTCTATCGATCCCAAATGAGCGAGAGATGACATCGAGCTGCTCGTCTTTGAGTGAGCTAGGGAAACAATCGGGAGGCGAGTTCAAAAGCTCCTGAGGACCGTACCCATCTACTAGTGATCTCGGGGTGGGCCCATGATGGACAGATCCGGATTGAGCAGGGGGCACTATGGAAGGCTCTTCTCTGTCCTATGATTTCTTCTTTTCTGATCGAGTTTCCACCTTATGAGACATTTATCTGCAACGGAAAAAGTACATCGTTAGAACAGGAGAAGTAAACGAGCAGGTACATACAGATAGGGGTTTCGCTCGAAGAACATTTGGTAGTTCAAGGCCGAAGTGTCGTTCGGTATTTATATTCCCCGTTCTCGTTCGGTGACTCAAGCACGCGTTCCATCCGGCAATTCAAGTATGCAAGTGAGGCTCGGTGCTCAAATCCCCAAGTTTCATTCGGCAGTTCAAATATAAAGGTTCATTCGGTGCTCGGAATCCCCGGGTCCATCCGGTGGTTTAAAGGTATGAGTTCATTCTGTATTCGAACCCCCTATCCATTCGGTAGTCCAGCCATGAAAGTTCGTTCGGCAGAAGCAAACTCACCTGGATCGGCAGTTAAGTGGGACTCGGTACTCAGTTGATTCGGCTGTTTGGAATAGTCAAGCTTGATTCGGCACTTAGTTGATTCGGCTATCTCACTCGATAAGGAATGACGAAGGCATAACACCCCTACTTATAGGCAAACGCCGGGTGACCGGACCGGATGTTCCAGCACATAGGACCGAATGACAACACCCAAGCTAAAACAAAGTGAGACATATACAGACATATGCCCCACTTTGGGGGGCAAGTGTTGAGGTATTTTCCGCCGAGCCATTACAAGGAAAGCACCACCGAATCAAACGAGGAAAGGCATTACCACACCACCCCTAGCCGAACCGAAGTATCATAGAACTGATCCATCTCCTCACCAATACTGAACCATCTTTCTTCCAAGCATTGCCGGTCCAAAGTCCACTTCCAAGCAATACCGAACCAGAGTGCCTACCGAACCAACCTGTCTCCCACCTCACTAACGAACCAACACATGTCCAACCCACTGCCGAACCAACTCCAAACCGAACCAACTCCAAGCCGAACCAACCACCGCTCCAACCATCGCCGGACCACAGTACTGCCGAATCAAGACATTCCAGACCGACCTTGCCAGGACAGATTGCATCAGCCTGGGCCCACCAGCAGCTATATACATCCAAGAACCCTACCCCCAACCTCACTTTATAAATAGAGGGGCATGGGTACAACAATGGAGAACAAGTTTGAGAGCTCAAGCACGGATAGAACTTTCAAACAACTTTCATATACTTGTATCAAAGCTTTGTACTTGTAATCTGAACAAGAAAGGAGAAATAATATATAAAGTGGACGTAGGCACATTCTGGCTGAACCACTATAAATCTGCGTGTCTTTTACAGTTTAATCCCTGCTTTTCATATATTTGCATAAATCACCCAGATCACTAAGAACAACATAAAATCAATTAAATCATACGACTTGGAGGTGTTTGTCCATTTTTTGTGCAAACACTTTCGTTCGAGCTTGAATTCCTTTTTCTTTGACTCGGTTTCTTTGAATTTTGGAACGTTCCCTTCGGTTCCAAAGTTCATTCTTGTCTCCCCTATTCGTGTCTTTTGATTTTGGAGTACCTCATAACTCCACTTCGAATGATTTCTATAATAAATCAGCGGTCTCGCTAATCTCTGAACGATTTGTAAAGGGGGTGCAACTCCTTTACAATAAGCATTGATTCACCAGAGATTTCTGTATCCTCGGTTTACGATGCTGTTATCTTTTGTTATACCCGAATTCAATCTCTGGCGATCGAATGTCGATTTTCCTCAGAATTCTACCTCGATCTTATTTTGAAATCACGGTTGACCGGTTAAGGTTGCCCGCGATTTATAAAAGTCTATCCATCATTTCTATTTGCTATTTAAACATTTTATCCTTTTTGAAACCTATCTTCTTAGCTAGAATTCTTTTGGTTAGGATCCCTCTATATTTGAATCTCTATCCTTGTTTTGAAATCCATTCTGGAATGATCGAGTGAGGGAGTGTATTTGTAATTAATGTTTAAAATGTTTTATGTGTTGTGTTGTTTGAGTTGTTGATGTTGATTTGGATTTCCGATCGATTCGTCTGATCAACGCTATCGATGGGATTTCCAAAACACTTGAACAGAGCAAACTGACATAATATTATTTTCAAATTTGGTAAATGAAATAAATTTGTATGATTATATTATATATATATAAGTAAAAGTTTCTGGGATTTAATAAGTTAATTAAATTGGTTGTTTGAAATGATAATATTTGATTATCATTTATTGTTCTATAAATGAATTTATAAATAGTGGTTTATAAATTTATTTGGAATTGAAATGAATTTAAATCAAGAATTTGAGAATTTAATTTCCAATGATTTTGAGCTTTGGTTTTAAAGTTTTAAAGTGTATATCATTTAAAGTATTTTCGAATAGAAATGGTTTTCAAAGAATTTTAAAGTTTTAAATCAGTGCCCTTTTCTTTGTCGCTGGAATATAATTTCGGTGATGATTGCAGCATCATCGACGTTCATTTTTGAGTTTCGATGTGAAGTGACTATTCTGTAGCTTTGCTACAGTTTTTCTTTGAGATTAAAATTGATTTGAATTTCTAAAATATGATTTGATCTATATATATAGGCATATGTTTATAAATTTGATTTGATATATAGTGTATATATATATATATATATATATTTCTACATGGTTTGAAGTGAATCAGAAATATAATTCTTAAATTTATGTTGAATATGATTTCAATTAAAAAGTAAGCCAAATTTTTGAATGAATATTTAAACTTGAATAATTGAATTGAAAATTTTACTTGTATAATATTTAAACTTCATTCTAATACAACTTACTTGAATTATTCAGAAGTTGAAAATGAAATTAGAGTATATACAATATAAAATGATTTTATAAATAAAATTTGAGTGGTTATAACGAATGTTATACCCTTGACTTTTAATTATAAAATGCCAATAGAGATAAGTAGAATAATAATTTAATTGAATAATAAATGAGATAAATAAAATAAATTTTTTTTTGAAGGAATTTATAAATTGAAATCAAATCAACTTAATGAAATACTTTGAATTTAAAATCAATTATTGAATATAAATTAATTAAAATTAAAATTTATATGGTTTGAATTAATTTATATGGTTTTAAATTTATTGTTTATTTTGAATTTCAATCTATTCTTTCTTTCTGGATTGTTTCCATTCTCCTACCTCCTTCCTTTTCGAGGACGATAAGTTTTGAGTGGGGGAGAGTGTAACGACCCGTAAATTTTAGTAGTTTTATTAATTGAATTTTTGGTGAAATTTAAATAATAAATTTTGAAATATAAATTTGATATTTGGAATGCATCTATTTAAACATAGCAATTGTTAAATTTTCATAAGATAATATTGAAGTTTATTTTCTTATGTAATTTTATTTCAATATAATCAGTTAATAACAATTGAATTTAAAAAGTGTTCTGAACCCTAAATATGTCAACATGAGAAAATTTATTTAGAACTCTCTGAATCAGACTGCGAAATTCGTTTCGCGAAATTCAGACGTTTCTAGCTCCGTTTGAATTTTTCCGTAAGGGATAGCAACGTATATCAGTGTCCATATCGACGTTCCAATCGGATGATCGTACCACTAATATCTGTATACCGTTTTGATCGCCTCGTCGTGCTGATCTCTGCGGTATGTTCACTTCTTTGTTTCGGTGTCCGGTACGCGGCGGAACCCGCATAACGGATAACCGTATTGATTCCCGTTATTTTGAACCTTTGGTCTTTCTTTTGCCTTTTGTATATCCAACCTGGGAAATCGAATCGCCATCTGTTTTATATTCCTAGAAATTTTAAAGTCCATTTTCCCCTTCACTTTTCTAACCGGCTAAAGTTATAATAATATTAACATATTTTGCATTCCATCTGTTCAATCACTTTGCTTCTTCTGATAAACAAATCGTCACCAACCTATTTTATTCTTCTTCTTCAATTGTTCCCGTGCTCCACAAATTCTTCCCATCTTGAATCTACCGCAACACTTTTCCGTCGCCATACTCCACCATTTTTCCCTCACCCTAACTATCGTGACCTCTGTCCCGTTCACCTCCCACAACTGCGAGCCTCCTTTCCGCCAAGTCACCACCTCCTCCTCCACCAAGCATCGGCCCACACGTCTGCCTGCCGAAGCCATGCAAGCCACAACCATCATGTCCCACTTTTGCAATTGTATGTGCATATGCTAACTGTATTTACTTTATCTTTACTACTAATATTGAGAATTCCTTGAATAGGAATTCAACCGTGTCTTTTTGAAATACCAGAAATACTCCTCATTATAATAATGGAAATCGTTCACTCTATCTTTATCTTTACTACTAATAAAGAGAATTCATTGAATAGATTTACTCAGTTTCTTTTTGAAATTCCAAATATACCCTTTTACATCTTATAGAGAAATAGTATTCAAATATGGGAATTTAGCCTGTTCATTTCTAAGTACAACTGTCATTCCCATGGAGAACTACAATGTACGTTCATAAGATGAAGTATCCGAGTGTTTCATATTGTCTGTAATTTAGGTGGGAGTTAATCGGTCGAAGTCTCGCCGAATTACGAGTTAGTATGAAGAAAATATTGCAGTTTGAACAAAAAAATAGCGGCTTCTGCACTAGGCGGAGTTCAAATATGGGGATGTGGTAGCTTGTTATTTTCTAAGTACAACTGTCAGTCCCCATGGAGAACTACAGTGTACGTTCACAAGATGAAGTATCTGAGTGTTTCATATTGCCCGTAATTTAGGTGGGAGTTAATCGGTCGAAGTCTCGCCGGATTCCGAGTTAGTATGAAGAAAATATTGCAGTCTGAACAAAAAAAATAACGGCTTCTGCACTAGGCGGAGTTCAAATATGGGGATGTGGTAGCCTGTTATTTTCTAAGTACAACTGTCAGTCCCTATGGAGAACTACAATGTACGTTCACAAGATGAAGTATCAGAGTGTTTCATATTGTCCGTAATTTAGGTGGGAGTTAATTGGTCGAAGTCTCGCCGGATTCCGAGTTAGTATGAAGAAAATATTACAGTCTGAACAAAAAAAATAGCGGCTTCTGCACTAGACGGAGTTCAAATATGGGGATGTGGTATCCTGTTATTTTCTATGTACAAGTGTCAGTGCCCATGGAGAACTACAGTGTACGTTCACAAGATGAAGTATCCGAGTGTTTCATATTGTCCGTAATTTAGGTGGGAGTTAATCGGTAGAAGTCTCGCCTGATTCCAAGTTAGTATGAAGAAGTTATTGCAGTCTGAACAAAAAAATAGCAGCTTCTGCACTAGGCGGAGTTCAAATATGGGGATGTGGTAGCCTGTTATTTTCTAAGTACAACTGTAACTCCCTGTGGAGAACTATAGTGTACGTTCACAAGATGAAGTATCCGAGTGTTTCATATTGTCCGTAATTTAGGTGGGAGTTAATCGGTCGAAGTCTCGCCGGATTCCGAGTTAGTATGAAGAAAATATTACAGTCTGAACAAAAAAAATAGCGCATTCTGCACTAGGCGGAGTTCAAATATGGGAATGTGGTATCCTGTTATTTTCTAAGTACAACTGTTAGTGCCCATGGAGAACTACAATGTGCGTTCACAAAATGAAGTATCCAAGTGTTCCATATTGTCCGTAATGTAGGTGGGAGTTCATCGGTCGAAGTATCGACTGATTCCGAGTTAGTATGAAGAAGTTATTGCAGTCTGAACAAAAAAAATAGCGGCTTCTGCACTAGGCGGAGTTGAAATATGGGGATGTGGTAGTCTGTTATTTTCTAAGTACAACTGTCAGTCCCTATGGAGAACTACAGTGTGCGTTCATAAGATGAAGTATCCGAGCGTTCCATATTGTCCGTAATTTACGTGGGAGTTAATCGGTCTTAGTCTTGCCGGATTCCGAATTAGTATGAAGAAAATATTGCAGTTTGAACAAAAAAATAGAGACTTCTGCACTAGACGGAGTTCAAATGTGGGGATGTGGTATCCTGTTATTTTCTAAGTACAACTGTCAGTGCCCATGGAGAACTACAGTGTGTGTTCACAAGATGAAGTATCCAAGTGTTCCATATTGTCCGTAATTTAGGTGGGAGTTAATTGGTCGAAGTCTCACCGGATTCTGAATTAGTATGAAGAAGTTATTGCAGTCTGAACAAAAAAAATAGCGGCTTCTGCACTAGGCGGAGTTGAAATATGGGGATGTGTTAGTCTGTTATTTTCTAAGTACAACTGTTAGTCCCCATGGAGAACTATAGTGTGCGTTCATAAGATGAAGTATCCGAGTGTTCCATATTGTCTGTAATTTAGGTGGGAGTTAATCTGTCGAAGTCTCGCCGGATTCCAAGTTAGTATGAAGAAAATATAGCAGCCCGAATAAAAAATAGCGGCTTTTGCACTAGGCGGAGTTCAAATATGAGGATGTTGTGCCATGTTATTTTCTAAGTAAACTGTCAGTCCCCTTGGAGAACTACAAAGTGCGTTCACAAGATGAAGTATTCGAATGTGTCATATTGTCTGTAATTTAGGTAGGAATTCATCGGTCGAAGTTTTGCCTGATTCCGAGTTAGTATGAAGAAGTTATTGCAGTCAGAACAAAAAAATTAGAGGTTTCTGCCTAGGCGGCGTTCAAATGTGGGGATGCTACTGTCAAATCTACTTCCACATGTACAAATAAAAATGCATGCACATTGTGGTTAAATGCAGGCCCACCTAGGCGTGCATATGTACTCGTATATATAATAGTATATGTATGTTCAACATGAGTAGTTATATAAATTTGTATGTATTGTCTGCACGTATGTATACATATATATATATTTAGTTGCGTATATGGTCTGCATCTTCTATACTGAAATTTTTTGAAAGATATTATATTTGTTCTGTAATATTGATTTTTTTATATAGCATGTATATAAGTTTATAAGTTATATATATTTATGTATATTTTATAATAATTATATATATAGAAGTTACATATGTAAGTATATAATATTATACATCTGTTTGTTTATATATTAAGTTTGTACAGCTTATAAAGTTATAAAAGCTTATACGATATAACTGTTTACTTTATGATGTATGTTAGTATTTTGTTTCGTATGAATATATATATATATAGTTCTATTAGCTTATATATAAAACATACTATATGTTAATTATATGGGTTATAACATGCTGTTTTATTTGTAAGTATGAAAGTATTGATTTTTTATAGTATAAGTTTACACATGATTGTTCCTATAGGACTGTATATGAAATGTTATATATATTTATATAGCTAGACATGTTTGGATACAATCTATATATTAGTTTGTATAAGTTTTGTTTATATATATGTTGTCTAATGATTTTATAAATATATGTTTTTGATTGTTTTAGTTTATACATCAAAGTTGTTTAAAGTATGTGTATGCTATTATATATAAGTTTGTTTAAAGTATGTATATAAGTCATGCTAGTATTTTTAAATGCATATAGGATTTGTATGTTGATTTTGGAGTGAATAATATATATATAACAGATAGAGGTATTTTGGCATTTTTATAAGTCTGCATTTGTTGTTTGCATTTCCATTTGTGCTTGCACTCAGACTAACTACTACCGCACTTGCATTGCATATATGTATCAATTTGTGAACAAAGATATATATATATGATAGTTTGTTTAAGTTTAAAATTTATAAAGCTGTTTTATATATGTATGTAAAGTTATATATTGAATTATATAATAGTTATATGTATGTAAGAATATCATGTGATTTAAGTTTATGATAGAGGATACAAATTTTGAAGTATATATATAGGATATATTAGCCTGTATGTTTTAATGTAAAGAATTATAATAGTTTACGGTATATATATAGGCTGTTTATGTATTTGTTTATAAGTGTGTATATATATATATTTCAAATTTTATTTTGTAATATAAACAATGATTTTGAATTTTATATATATATATATATCTTAATATGTGTTTAAATTAATATTGATTTGAAAATAAATATATTATATATATAATTCTGTTTCTATCTTGATGGTTATAATTCGTTTTCATCAATTCTTATCTGTCGGCTTCGTCAAATTCGCGTTCAACCTTGTTTTTGCTTTGGAATTCGTGCCTGGATTCATAACCCATCTCATTCTCGTTCACCTCTAGCCTCGAAAGGTGAGCAATCACTCACGATTAATGTTCTTATATTTATTAAATTTGATTTCAATTGAAACGACAATTGAAATATGCTGCTGTTAGTTAGTTACATTGTTATATATATGCTATTATCTGTATCTGTTCACCTGTGACATCTGAAACCATTATCTGTTATTTATCACTGATGATATATGTCGTTACTATTGTTATTTTATTATCATATCTGTTATCACTATGCAATTTCCCTGTTAGTATAGAATAACTATGGGTTGAAATGATACATACCCAAACGATCTGTAGAATAGGAGGAAATCGTTATGGGTTGAAATGATATATACCCGAACGATCTGTAGAATAGGAGGAAATCGTTATGGGTTGAAATGATAAACCCAAGCGATTTTCATTGAATTGAATTTGGGATTGCGGGTTGAAATGATATATACCTGTATATATTTAAATTGCGGATCGAATGATAAATATATGTATCACTTGACCATAAAATAGAAAATTATATACAGACACCGTTGGTCTATATATAAATATTTTGGAAATGATTTCTATGGTTTTTGTAACAACCCGCATATTTATCGATTTTATATTTAGATACTTTATTTAAATATTTTATCGTTAATCGGATTTTGGCCCGAAAAGCTACTTTTTGCATACGGACGAATTAGGACTCGAGACCACTTCCATTGAGTTCGGAACGTCGTTTGCAATCTTTTAAGTATAAACATCGATATGTTTGGAGATAGCGAAATTTTCGTCACTTTTCCCGCCTTTGACTTTGGTTTGGACTGCACCTTCATTGAGCTCAGCCCAACCCCTCCTCTTGATAACTCCATCTCTTCACAAAACATTCAAGCTTCATCAAAAATGGAGGAGGGAAAGGGAAATTAAAACTCCAAACTCAAATTCAATTGCAAATCCGAGATTCAACTCCAAATTCAAGTAGAAGATTGTGGATTCAAGTTTTGGATTGCTTCTCATTGCTTTCAATTCCCATCTTCATCCATTTTAGTGAAAAAGTGAGATTTTTAATCTCACATCTTGCCTATAGATGTCATTGGGCTGTGGGGAATGATCCCCTATTGCATTTGTATGAATATCTGCATTTGGTTTGGATTGGATTGGCGAAAAACTCAAATTTTTGGTGTTTTGATGATTTTCTGGCACTAGGTCATTCTGGCCTTCGCTAGGTCGTACGTGGGTTAAGACTTTAGGTCGCTGTGTTGAAAAGTTGCACTGGGATAGGTCGTTCCAGCCTTAAGAATTCGCTCTGGAATCACTAGGTCGCGCGGCGCTAAGTCGTAGGTCGCTTCCGACCTATTATCTCTCGGCTTAGGTCGTTCGTGTGTTAACTCGTAGGTCGTTCGATCATTCCCACTAAGTCGGCCAGTATAACCTGTTAGGTCGTTGGACCTTACTTCCTTTAAGTCGCTTGACTCTGTAAGTCGTAGGTCGTTAGCTCGAACCCACTAGGTCGTTCGAGTTAGGTCGGCCAGTATATCTCGTAGGTCGTCTCCGACCTAATCTCCAGTTAAGTCGTTCGACCCACTAGGTCGTTCGATTTAGGTCGATGGACCATTTACGATAGGTCGCGATTTTGTTAAGTCGGCTGACCTTATGCCGCTCGCCTCTGTACTTCATTAGGTCGCGTGAAACCCTTAGGTCGCGTCACTTAGGTCGTAGGACCTTACATCTTTTAGGTCGTTAGACTTCACCTCTTTAGGTCGTATGACCTGTTTATCTCGTGAAGGCTTAGGCCGTTGACCACTTAGGTCGTCCATCCCCAAGCCGACCTACCATTAGGTCGTTCCAATTTTTAGTCGCACCTCGATAGGTCGCGTCTTTGTTTAGCTCGATCACAGCCCCAAGTCTTAGGTCGTCTCTGACCTTACCCTTAGGTCGTATGATCTGTAATCCACTAGGTCGCTCGACCTGCCTTTCCTTAGGTCGCTTGGATATTTCTACTTGATGGTTTTGGAGCTGATTTCCTTGGACTTTTTCTCACGTCCTCGAACGTGAAGTTTTGTGATGCGATTTGTTTCAACAATCGTTTTGGTGGTTTGTCACTTCAAAAATGTGAAGACTTCAATACTAGTAGTAAACTTCATAACTCTTTCATCAAACGATTTTAACACTGTTTTAAATATAAAGCTCGTTTTCTCAAACCGTTTTCTAATCTACTAGTATATACAAACCTTTACTTCACTCGGATGAGAAATCGAATTAAACAACTTAGTAAAACGAGTGGTATGAAACGCTTGCGTTCACTTCGTCGGTTAGCTCTTGGACTTGTTCGATTGAGCACTTTTGTGACAATTTTCTAATGAAGATTTACAGCTTGTTCGTAAATATTTAAGATTAGCAAGTGTTTATGGGACATGAAGCTAAATTCATATATTTACTAGCTTGGTGTGATTGACACTTCCTTATGATCATGACGATCATTTTTGTGATTTAGACTAGCGATTGACCGATGTCTTTTTGTCTGCGAGGGAGACTAGACCCCGCTTTTGTGATGTTTTGCCATCACATATATGGGGTAGCACCCCATGGTCTTCGGGCCATTACTGTGTGGAAAATTAATGGATAGCTTCCATGAGATAGCTTCTCGTTTCTGTGTGGCGCGCATGGGTGAGTTTTCATGTTCCCGTTCATGTGTTAGGCCTTCCCCCCCTTTTTATGTGTTTTCTGGATTTCTGGTGATGATTTCTAGAATTTGTGCTTCACCAATTTTACATGATTTTCATTGATATGATATCAGTTTTTGTGCATTGGTGAACTTATGTGTTATTGACTTGTTATGAATACAAGTTTAGGGTATGATACCCTATTTTATCTTTGAGAAGATTTATGTGATATTGGTTAATCTTTTGTTGATTATCATTTACACGCTTATAGTAGTATGCTATTATGGTCGTTACATGCTTATACTATATTATTTATTCTATACCTTATCATCTGATATTTATAGCTAGACTGATCCGTTTATTATTTTCTTATAAATAATACTCGGGTCAGACCGAGATGTTACAGGTGCTTCTGCTTGACTTCTCTTCAGGATTATTCCGACTTTTGGCACTACTTAGATTAGTAGTTTTTGGTTGTACACATTTGAGATATAGACTCTATGTAGTGTATTTATTCTTTTGTATAGCACGTGTTGCTATTCCTTTGTATTATCGTGGATCTTTCTGACCACTACTCTGATGTACACTTTCTTGTGTTATATACATATTCATATCTTCTTCCACCTTTGTGATATGGATGTCTGTGACTGATTTATGTTATGATTATCTCTATGTTTGTTTTCGAAGACTATATATAGCCACCGTGTGATAGCTTTGAGTTTGTATCGGTATGTCGGATTTCCTCCTTAAATGATATGCATTCTATTCTATCTGACATATCAGTGCTCACACAAAGAAGTTACATGGATGGCCGCTCCTCCATAGCCTTATTCTCCGTGCTAATTGACAGCATTACATCGTAGTGTTCTTGGTTAGTGTGGGTATCGAGGTGGGGCGTTATAGCTTGGTATCAGAGCCAAACTTCGGAACAATGTAGAATAACTTAACAAGGATCATCGTCCTAAGTCCACCTTAGGAGTTGTGTTTCAGGATTTAGTTCGAGTCTTCGAACCAATTCATCCTGATTTCTTTATGATTCCTTGTTTCATCTATCAAGATTGCTTGATATTCATTTGGTGAATAACCTTTTTCTTCTTCTCTCTTTCTTAAAGAAGAGAATGTCTAGACCAGGTCGTCCCAGAGCTGGACCATCTACTGTTACTTCCCAGGATGGATTTTTTATGACCGCTCAACAGCTTCTTGATTTAGTAAAGAATGCTCAGGCAGCTGGTCCTAATCAGGAACCTACTCATCCTAAGTCTGGATTTGCATGTTTGTGCAACGATTATACCAACTTGGGTGGGAAACCATTCAAAGGTTCTGAAACTATTATTGAAGTCCAAGCTTGGTTAAGAACATGCGATAGAATCTTTTCTCGCATGAATCTTGTTAATCTTCACCGTGTTCAGGTGGCTTCTAGTATGCTCCAAGAAAGAGCACTGGATTGGTACGAACTTCTCACTTCTGAAATTAACGAAGCGGATCTCACCTGGGAGCAATTCCGGGAACGCTTCGAATTAAAATTCGTACCAGAAGCAGAGAAAGTGACATTGGCTCGACGTTTAATCGACCTTGTTCAAGGCGAATCTTCTGTGACAGATTATGTCGCATCCTTCGAGTCACTGTCCAAATATGGGGTTGAATACATCAACACCCCATTGAAGAAGAACCAGAGGTTCGTCTATGGCTTAAACAAGAATCTCAAGAAGCCATTACTTCTAAAATTAGAAGTTTCTTTCGATCAACTGATTGATATAGCTCTTCGTCTTGAAGAGGCTGATAAGGACAGTGATGTTGAAGTGGTGACTGCCAAACCAAACTTCAACAACAAGAAAAGGCCTAACAAGTTCAAAGGTCCTTATCTCAACAAAAAGGGTAAACAAGCAACTCCTGCTGCGAAGGCATTTTCCCCCAGTGATAAAAAATGTTTCAATTGTGGTGCTAAGGGTCATTTTTCGAACAAGTGTTCAAAGCCCCGCTCTTGTCGCTATTGTAAAAGTCCAGATCATTTTATGCACCAATGCCCTAGGCTTCAAGACAAGGAGGGAAAGTTAAACGTTGCTCAAGTCCCTGGCAACACGTCTCGCGGTTAAGGTATGTCTCATTCTGTCCTTGATGGCATTATTATATTTCATGATCAACCTATTAGAGTTCTCTTTGATACGGGTGCGTCCCTTCTTTTATATCAAAGGAACTTGTAGACACTTTTTCTTTAAGTGTTGTTGCTTTAATGACTTCTTTAAGAATTGCGAATCCAGTTGGTGGATCCGCAACTCTTAGTTTACTTTGTAAGGATGTCGAGATTATTTTGTGTGATTTTTCTTTCCTAGCCGATTTGCATGTCATGCGTTACTTAGGCTTTGGAATGATTTTTGGTATGGATTGGCTTACTCGTTATGAAGCTCATATCCTATGTCCTGAGCGGACTATTTGTCTTCGACATCCACTATCTGTTAAGCAGATTTCTATTGTTCTTAAAGATTCGGATTTTGCTTTGGTGGCATCTTTATATTCTTTAAATCCTCCTGATGATGATAATGATGATGAGGAAGATGTCATTTCTCTTATTCGCGTCGTTCGTGAATTTCCCGACATCTTTGAGCCCGTTTTAGGATTGCCACCTAAACGAGCAATTGAGTTCAAAATTAATCTTATACCTGGAGCTCAATCTATTACTCGTCCTCCTTATCGCATGTCCAATAAGGAGAATGAAGAGATGCGCAAACAATTATCTGAGTTAGAGACGAAGCAACTTATTCGCTCTAGTTCCTCACCTTGGGGAGCTTCGGCTATTTTCGTAAGTAAGTCCGATGGTACACTTAGGCTTTGCATCGACTATCGCAAGCTTAATAATCTTACTATTAAGAATAAATATCCTTTACCTCAGATCGATGATCTGTTTGATCAACTTAGTGGTGCTAGGGTCTTTTCACAATTGGACTTGGCTACCGGTTTTCATCAGCTTCGTATTGTAGAGGATAGTATTCCTTTGACTTCTTTCCGTACTCGATATGGATCTTATGAGTGGCTAGTTATGCCATTTGGTTTAACGAATGCTCCGCCTTATTTCGTTGACCTTATGAATCGAGTTTTCAAAGATTTCCTCGATCGGTTTGTTCTCATCTTTATTGATGATATTCTTGTGTATTCCAAAACCGAGGAGGAACATGAAAGGCATCTTCGTATTGTATTGGAAACTCTTAGAAGCAATCAATGAAAAGCAAAATTTTCTAAATGCCACTTTTGGAAATCTAGTGTGAAGTTCCTTGGCCATATTATTTCCGAATCCAGAATATCAGTGGATCCTTCAAAGATTGAAGCGATTCAAAATTGGAAGAGACCGGAGAGCGTGAATGAAATCCTTAGCTTTCTCGGATTGACCGGTTATTACCGCCGTTTCATAAAAGACTTTTCTAAGATTGCCGTGCCTCTTAATGGCTTAACAAAGAAAGGTGTTAAATACATTTGGTTGGACAAATGTGAAACTTCTTTTCAGAAATTAAAAGAACTCCTTTCTGATGCTCCTATTCTTATTATTCCCGAAGGGAATCAAGATTTTGTCGTATATACTGATGCTAGTCGCGTTGGTTTGGCTGCCGTTCTTATGCAAAAAGAGCGGGTTATTGCTAATGCTTCTAGGCAATTGAAGTCGGCTGAGACTAGATATGCCACACATGATTTAGAGCTCGCGGCTATCATTTTCGCCCTTCGAATTTGGTGACACTATCTTTTGGGAGAGAAATTTATACTTTATTCCGATCATAAGTCTTTGAAATATTTATTCACCCAAAAGGAACTTAATTTGCGTCAACAATGTTGGCTCGAGTTCCTTGCCTCTTATGATCTTGATATCCTTTATACTCCCGGAAAGGAAAATCGGGTTGCCGATGCACTTAGTCGTAAACAACAAGCTGTTGTTTCGATGATGATATCCGAATGGAGGGATCTCGAAGTCTTATCCACTTGTGAAATTCGAGATCGTGTCTCTGAATTATGTTCATCTTTCGTCTTATGTAGTCTTGAGGCTCGTCCTTCTCTTTTAGACCGCATTCATGAAGCTCAACAGCTAGATCCTGAATTGGCTTCACTTAGCCAAAACCTTAAGGGTAAAACCGATATTGAAGGTTTGAAAGACTTCGATATTGATTTTCGTGGCGGCATTCGAAAATTTGGTAGACTGATCGTACCAAATATTAGTGATCTTCGTAGAGATATTATAGAAGATTCTCATCGTTCCAAGTACTCTATCCATCCCGGTAGCAGTAAAATGTACATAGATATGAAGCGACTTTATTACTTGGAGGGAATGAAATCTGATATCGCTAACTTTGTTAAGTGTTGCATGACTTGCCACTTTGTCAAGGCCGAACATCAAAGGCCCGGTGGGTTATTGCAGCCATTGGAAATTCCAGTTTGGAAGTGGGATCAAATTTCCATGGATTTTATAGATGGCCTTCCCCGATCTCGTTCGGGTCATAATAGCTTATGGGTGATTGTTGATAGACTTACTAAATTTGCCCATTTTATTCCCGTTCGGTCGAACCAAACCGTTCCTCTTCTGGCCAAACTTTTTATCAAAGAAATCGTTAAACTGCATGGAGTCCCTTCTTCCATTGTTAGTGATCGTGATCCATTGTTTACTAGTGGATTTTGGAAGAGTCTTCAAAAAAGCTTTGTGAACGAAGCTTAATTTTAGCACCGCTTATCACCCCCAGTCCGATGGACAAAATGAGCGTGTGAATCAAACTCTTGAAAATCTTCTTCGTGCTTGTGTTCTTGACTTTGGTGGAAGTTGGGAAGATCATATTTCACTTGTTGAATTTTCCTATAATAACAGCTTCCAATCTAGTATTGGTATGGCTCCTTTCGAGGCACTCTACGGGAGGCCATGCAGATCTCCTTCTTGTTGGCTTGAAGCCGGTGAGAAGCTGGTTTTAGGACTAGATTTTATTCGTGATTCCACAGAAAAGATTGAACTTATTCGACATAGGATGAAAGAAGCTCAGAGTAGACAAAAATCCTATGCCGATAATCGAAGAAGGAAATTAGAATTTTCTGTTGGTGATCTTGTATTTATTCGTGTTTCACCAATGAAGGGTGTTGTACGCTTCAGTCGATCGGGAAAGTTAGCGCCTCGATATATTGGGCCATTTCCTATCACTGAACGTATTGGCTCCATGGCTTATCGCCTTTTATTACCGGCTCAGTTATCTGCCATGCATGACGTGTTTCATGTTTTTCAATTACGGAAGTGCCTTCGGGATTCCGATTCTATTCTTGAGCCCGGTGTTGTGGAAGAGATTGAAGTTTCACCTAATTTAACCTATGAGCAGCATCCTGTTTGAATTATAGCTTCGGAGATCAAACGTCTTCAGAATAAAGATGTTCCGCTTGTTAAAGTTCAATGGTCCTCAAATCCTAAGGATTGCTCTTGGGAGACTAGAGAATTTATCGAGCGTATACATCCGGAATTACTTTCTCATGCTCTTTGAGGTAAACTTCTTATTTCCAATCTCTTCTGTGTTAATATGCTTTTATGGTTGTTAATTTTATTTTCTGTCTTATATATTGCGAGGACGCAATTTCTTTAAGGAGGGAAGTTTGTAACAACCCGCATATTTATCGATTTTATATTTAGATACTTTATTTAAATATTTTATCGTTAATCGGATTTTGGCCCGAAAAGCTACTTTTTGCATACGGACGAATTAGGACTCAAGACCACTTCCATTCGTCGTTTGCAATCTTTTAAGTATAAACATCGATATGTTTGGAGATAGTGAAATTTTCGTCACTTTTCCCGCCTTTGACTTTGGTTTAGACTGCACCTTCATTGAGCTCAGCCCAACCCCTCCTCTTGATAACTCCATCTCTTTACAAAACATTCAAGCTTCATCAAAAATGGAGGAGGGAAAGGGAAATTAAAACTCCAAACTCAAATTCAATTGCAAATCCGAGATTCAACTCCAAATTCAAGTAGAAGATTGTGGATTCAAGTTTTGGATTGCTTCTCATTGCTTTCAATTCCCATCTTCATCCATTTTAGTGAAAATGTGAGATTTTTAATCTCACGTCTTGCCTATATATGTCATTGGGCTGTGGGGAATGATCCCCTATTGCATTTGTATGAATATCTGCATTTGGTTTGGATTGGATTGGCGAAAAACTCAAATTTTTGGTGTTTTGATGATTTTCTGGCACTAGGTCGTTCTGACCTTCACTAGGTCGTACGTGGGTTAAGACTTTAGGTCGCTGCATTGAAAAGTTGCACTGGGATAGGTCGTTCTAGCCTTAAGAATTCGCTCTGGAATCACTAGGTCGCGCGGCGCTAAGTCGTAGGTCGCTTCCGACCTATTATCTCTCGGCTTAGGTCGTTCGTGTGTTAACTCGTAGGTCGTTCGATCATTCCCACTAAGTCGGCCAGTATAACCTGTTAGGTCGTTGGACCTTACTTCCTTTAAGTCGCTCGACTCTGTAAGTCGTAGGTCGTTAGCTCGAACCCACTAGGTCGTTCGAGTTAGGTCGGCCAGTATATCTCGTAGGTCGTCTCCGACCTAATCTCCAGTTAAGTCGTTCGACCCACTAGGTCGTTCGAGTTAGGTCGTTGGACCATTTACGATAGGTTGCGATTTTGTTAAGTCGGCTGACCTTATGCTGCTCGCCTCTGTACTTCGTTAGGTCGCGTGGAACACTTAGGTCGCGTCACTTAGGTCGTAGGACGTTACATCTTTTAGGTCGTTAGACCTCACCTCTTTAGGTCGTATGACCTGTTTATCTCGTGAAGGCTTAGGCTGTTGACCACTTAGGTCGTCCATCCCCAAGCCGACCTACCATTAGGTCGTTCCACTTTTTAGTCGCACCTCGATAGGTCGCGTCTTTGTTTAGCTCGATCACAGCCCCAAGTCTTAGGTCGTCTCCGACCTTACCCTTAGGTCGTATGACCTGTAATCCACTAGGTCGCTCGACCTGCCTTTCCTTAGGTCGCTTGGATATTTCTACTTGATGGTTTTGGAGCTGATTTCCTTGGACTTTTTCTCACGTCCTCGAACGTGAAGTTTTGTGATGCGATTTGTTTCAACAATCGTTTTGGTGGTTTGTCACTTCAAAAATGTAAAGACTTCAATACTAGTAGTAAACTTCATAACTCTTTCATCAAACGATTTTAACACTGTTTTAAATATAAAGCTCGTTTTCTCAAACCGTTTTCTAATCTACTAGTATATACAAGCCTTTACTTCACTCGGATGAGAAATCGAATTAAACGACTTAGTAAAACGAGTGGTATGAAACACTTGCGTTCACTTCGTCGGTTAGCTCTTGGACTTGTTTGATTGAACCCTTTTTGTGACAATTTTCTAGTGAAGATCTACAGTTTGTTCGTAAATATTTGAGTTAAGCTAGTTGTTATGGGACATGAAGCTAAACTCATATATTTACTAGCTTAGTGTAATTAACACTTCCTTATGATCATGACAATCATTTTTGTGATTTAGACTAGCGATTGAGCGATGTCTTTTTGTCTGCGAGGGAGACTAGACCCCGCTTTTGTGATGTTTCATCATCACATATATGGGGTAGCACCCCATGGTCTTCGGGCCATTCATGTGTTAAAATTTAATGGATAGCTTCCATGAGATAGCTTCTCGTTCATGTGTTATACGCGTTGGTGAGTTTTCATGCTCCCGTTCATGTGTTAGGCCTCCCCCTTTTTATGTGTTTTTCCTGGATTTCTTGTGTTGATTTCTGGAATTTGTGCTTCACCAATTTTCATGATTTTCATTGATATGATATCAGTTTTTGTGCATTGGTGAATTCATGTGTTATTGACTTGTTATGAATACAAGTTTAGGGTATGATACCCTATTTTATCTTTGAGAAGATTCTTGTGATATTGGTTAATCTTTTGTTGATTATCATTTACACACTTATAGTAGTATGCTGTTATGGTCGTTACATGCTTATGCTATATTATTTATTCTATACCTTATCATCTGATATTTATAGCTAGACTGATCCGTTTATTATTTTCTTATAAATAATACTCGGGTCAGACCGAGATGTTACAGGTGCTTCTACTTGACTTCTCTTCAGGATTATTCTGACTTTTGGCACTACTTAGATTAGTAGTTTTTGGTTGTACACATTTGAGATATAGACTCTATGTAGTGTATTTATTCTTTTGTATAGCACGTGTTTCTATTCCTTTGTATTATCGTGGATCTTTCTGACCACTACTCTGATGTACACTTTCATGTGTTATATACATATTTATATCTTCTTCCGCCTTTGTGATATGGATGTCTGTGACTGATTTATGTTATGATTATCTCTATGTTTGTTTCCGAAGACTATATATAGCCACCGTGTGATAGCTTTGAGTTTGTATCGGTATGTTGGATTTCCTCCTTAAATGATATGCATTCTATTCTATCTGACATATCGGTGCTCACACAAAGAAGTTACATGGATGGTCGCTCCTCCACAGCCTTATTCTCCGTGCTAATTGACAGCACTACATCGTAGTGTTCTTGGTTAGTGTGGGTATCGAGGTGGGGCGTTACAGTTTTGAAAAGAAATATATGGTTTCAATCAATATTGATTTTAAAAATTTATTAAAGTTGATTTAATAAAGTTGATAAATAATATGTTTAAGTACTTATTTAATATCTATATAGAGTTTATAATGATTTGAAATTGGTTTGAAATTATATTTATTTAAGAATTTTACTTAAATAAGTTGATTTTAAATTTATAAAATTTGAAAATTTAAAGTTATGATTTCATAACTTGAATTTGATCAAAAGTGACTTAAATGAATATTTCAAATTTATATATAATTTAAATGGGATATTTTGTTTATTTTAAATTTGTAAATTGAAGCTGTATTTGGATATTATTGAAATGATTAAGTAAATATTTCAAACTAATAATAGTAAGTGAATTAGATATATATATATATATATATATAAAATTATCGAATTTAGTTTTGAAATGTTGAATATTTTGACTTTGATATATATTGAAATTTGAATGGATTATTTTAGGGTTCAAATATGTATTTGAAAATCCATAATTTGAAATGGTTTATTTAGAAACTAAATCGAATTGAAATTGATGATTTGAGATTTGATTAAATTTAAATTTTGGAATTCGAGTTGGTTTGAATCGATTTGTGAAATTTGAGGAAGCTATTTTTATATAAAGTATTTTTAAACTATATCTAAAACCATTTATATTTTATTTTATAAATTATTTTATCATAAACTATTTTATATAAACTATTTTTATTTTATAAACCATTTTATTATATATATAATTTTAACTAAACTGTTTAAGAGGAAAGTGTTATGATTTCCAAAATACTATAATTTCAATAGTGTTATGATTTCCAAAATGCTATAATTTCCAAGTGTTATGATTTCCAAAATGCTATGATTTCAAAGCTGTGATTTCCAAAGTATTTTGATTTTTAAAAGACTATGATTTCGAAAGCGTTATAATTTTGGAAAGTGGTATGATTTTTGGAAATGGATATATTTGAAATGGAAATGATATCGTATTGATTTGGGTTTTCAAAATGAAAATGATATTTTTTTTGAAGTATAAACTATTTTGAAATGACCACGGTGTTATAATAACGATTGGTTGTTAAAGAGACCGGGATTGGATATGGACATACTCTCTATCGATACCGAAAACCACTTTAACAACTGTGTACGTAGTGTGTAATAATCCACTTTTCCATACCCCTTGAATAGACACTAATCTCCATCGATTAACTCAAGATGAACGGAAAACCGAACCATTAGGGTTAAAAGAAGAGGTAGAAGAAAACAGAAGAAAAAGAAAGAAGAAAGAACAGAAACAGAGACAATATTAGAATCTCACATTCATAGCGGAACAATATATAATAGATAAATGAATAATCTTTAAATCAAAGAACTATATCATTTTATACATTACATCATCATCAGAGTTTACAACAATGATATACAACACAACTGGACAGTTATACAAACTTGTCCATATACAGAATACACAGCGGAATAAATAATATCATATACAAATGGTACGTCTCGCCATCCAGCTCGCCAATGAGCTCCACGGCATCTCCTGAATCCAGGATGACCTAATAACCTAACTCTAGACTGCCCGTGTGGAAAATGATGGGCACCCAGAGTTTAGGAAGGAAACAATAAACTCCAGGTCAGTCATGGTGACTGGTGTGAGAACTAAAACAGTTTATCTTTAAAAATAAACAACAATAGAATTTTAACATTGAAATCCGCAATACTTTTGGAAAATGAAACTACCATAAGACCTCCCACCACACACACAATGCAATCGCAGACTTGGAGGAGATTTCTTCTTATGATAGTCAAAAATGCTTACTACGCAAAACAAATCATTTTTTTCATATTATTACTAGTGCATAGTGTGAAAATCCTTTCGAAAATACAATATTAATCTTAGCCAGCATATGTACCATTATATTATGCCTGCTATAGCTGCCTCCTGAGGAGATAGGTTATACAATTTCAATCGTAAAGGGTTCGTATTGTTTCTTTTGATTTTCCAACAAATGGTCAGGCTAAGGAACTTCCTTTCCTACTGCCGAATGGGATCGCTTCTGGCTGGACGTCCCGAGAGACAAACTGCTCTCTGCCAAACAAGGCTGGGTTACCCCTGTAACTAGGTAACTCATGAATATGTCATCACTCGGTCCTTTGGGACCTTTATTCGAGCGCTCGGTAACCAACATCACACATAATAAATAAGGTGTGTCCACATGAGTAAGTATCTGGGCTCCATACCATGATACCACCCCTTTCTAGAAGGAAATGACATACCCTAAAGGGCGCGACCCTCATAACCTTGCCGCAACATTCCTGTTTCGACCATTTCCGAGTTATTGAGGCCTTGACGAAGTCTCGTCCACAAAGCTACGCTTTATACAAAAGCTATGCTTTGGGTCAAACAAATGATCAAAGTAATGATCACAAAGATAAATGATCAAACAAATGATAATATCACAAATGATCAAACAATGATCATTTCACAGCAACACTCAGCATGTCACATTACCAAATTGGGAATATATCGCTGATAAATTTCAATTACATAACCTCTGAGCTCGTACGTCTCAGAGAAGGGTGTTAAGCTAAGAGAAAAAATTCTCCGCCACCAACAGAAATGTATTTGAAAGAAACCAGCTTTATATCTCAAAACGTAATGTTAGACACGTAACCATACAAGTCTGTTCCGGGTTCGAACAGAACCGAAGGCACTTCCAAAGAAGCCCTTGCAATCCGGATATTCACAATCCCGATAAAACTTCCTATCACAAAGGAAATCTCAATACCGTAGCTAACGGTGCAGAGACAATCGATAGGTCATCCTATCATTTTCACAAACACCCGGTCTTCACCACCGGCCTTCAATACGATCCATATCGTCGTATCACAAATTCGGAATGGGTTATACGACACATAGGTCCTTTCCCGGCTAACCCGAATAGTGAGCGCTTATTCAAAAATAAGTGTGGCATTCAAATTCAAGCAAATCACAATAAATACCCATTCAAGGTAATTATTGATAGTTGGTTATTTAACTATCAATAGGTCTGCATAACATCATCAGATTCCAAATAATTTTCCAAATTATTTATCTTCCAAAAATATCTTTACAAGATATATGATTTCCAAACTTCAATTAGTTGAAAACAATTTCAAATCAATTTCCACATTTCAATTTATCTTTAAAGATAAATCTCAAAACATTTCACTTCATATTGGAAAAGCATTTCCATACCTATTTAATAATAGGTAATTCACAAATCCATTTATTTTCAACATTTGAAAATATTCAATATACTTAAATCAAAATTAAGTATATATTTTATTCTTTAAGGAAATCATTTTCTTTCACAAATTTTATTTGAGTCAAAACGAATGTTACGTAAAACATTGTTACTGTTGGGTGAGTTTCAGCCGAACCAACCTACTACCGGATCAAGACGACCGAGCCAACCTTCTCCAAGCTCCTACCGAACCAAGTGCCTACCGAGCCACACTCCAATTCCTCTCACTACCGAACCAAGTGCCTGCCGAGCCACACTCCAATTCCTCTCACTACCGAACCAGAGCCATTTCCACTCACCACCGGACCATCTACCACCGGTCCAATTCCTCTCACTACCGAACCAACCTACCTCCAATACCCAGTCGAACCAGCCTCAACCCTCTACTACCGGACCAAGTTCCCCTAGACCAAGACATACCGGACTGACACTGCCAGGCCAGATTGCATCAGCCCAGGCCCACCAGCAGCTATATACATCCAAGACCCCTGCCCCCAGCCTAACTCTATAAATAGAGGGGCAAGGGCACAACAATGGGGACAAGTTTGAGAGCTCAAGCACGGAGAGAACTTTCAAACAACTTTCATATACTTGTATCAAAGCTTTGTACTTGTAATCTGAACATCAAAGGAGAAATAACATATAAAGTGGACGTAGGCACGTTCTGGCCGAACCACTATAAATCTGTGTGTCTTTTACAGTTTAGCCCCTACTTTTTACATATTTACACAGATCACCCAAATCACTAAAAACAACATCAAATCAACTAAATCATACGACTTGGAGGTGTTTGCCCATTTTTTGTGCAAACATTTTTGGTGCTTTCACTCAGAACGTAAAAGCTCGAAGCTTCAGCTTTTTCCACTTAATCTTCTTCCTAACAGTGTCGTTCATTGCTTGGAAAACATGCCTCCCAAGCAGAAGAAGGATGCTAACAAAGGAAAAAACATCGCAACCAGCAGTCTTCCAGATCCAATGGTCACAGATCAAGTAAGTCGTCCCCTTCCAGCAGCAGTACCAAATGAAGGTCAGGAAAATCCGACAACCCCTACCATAGAACAGCCTGCAGCAATTACTAGGGCAGATCTAGACAGAGTTGTGGCTGAAGTGACTAACCGCTTCACATCCCAACAGGAAGCCTTGGTGGACCATCTTATGTCACGCTTAAGGGATGCTGAAGAGTCCAACCGCAACACTGAATCATGGGGTGAGTCCCAGTCTGGAGGATCTCAGAGACGGCACAGATCTTCCTTCTTCGAAGGAGCTAATGACAGAAGCAGCCATGGCAGGAGCCGAGACCGAGCACAGCCCGAAGTTAGGCCTGAGGAGACGCTTGGAACCGAACACAACGGGGGAGGTACCGGGCGGAGGTCAACTGTAGCTGAGCCTGTCGTACTACATAACCACGGAAACACCAGTGAATGGGGCCGAGCTAGAGTCCATCTCGAAGTTGGACCCGAGGAAGTGCTTAGACCAGAACCCTTCAGGGGAAGATCGAGGCAAGGGCCAACTGTAGCTGATCCTAGCATGCTCCCGGAAGACCAAAGACAGCCACTGGAAAATATCAGGAATGATAAACGATACCATCCCTACAGGCCATCCGGACGGAATCAGTTCCACAGAGCAGAACCGGACTCATTCCTATCTACTCCAAATTCTGATGAAAGGATGGCACGCTTGTTCAGAGAGTGCGTCCAACGCGATCAAAGAGATCGAGGGATAGGCGCTAGGGTAACCAACCCTTTCGCCCGCAATATCGAAATTGCCATCACCCCCCGAGAATGGAAAATGCCAACAATGGAACCTTACAAAGGAACCTCTGACCCCGTTGTACACTTGCAGAGATACACACAGCATATGCTCATGAGTGGAGCAATAGAGGGAGTACTGTGCAAATGCTTCCCATTATTCTTAGCAGATCTAGCTACCTCTTGGTTCTGTCATCTACCCCAAGGATCCATCAGCTCGTGGGAGATGCTGAAAGAAAAGTTTATCAACCAGTTCCACATTCATGTGGAACAACACAAGGACGCTTATTCCTTATCCAGTGTCAAACAGAAACCTGGAGAGAAGCTGTAGCAATACCTAACCCGATTCAATGCCGCAGCGGCTGTAGTCCAAGATGTCGATGAGAAGCTTATCTTAATGGCCCTCTGTAGTGGTGTGCATCCGGATACTAAATTTGCTAGAAGGTTGACAAAAGAAAAACCAGCTACTTTACCCGATTTCTTCCATGAAGCTGGAAAATATATGAGAATTGAAGACGCTGCAACTGAGGGGCAGTCAGGGAAACAAAATAAGGCAGCTCACGGCAATACGCCCGCTGTAGCAAAGGACGTTCAATGAATTAGACCCCAGGGACAAAGAGGAGGAGGCCACCGCCGAGCCTGGAGAGGCTATGGAATTTGTATCTGTAGACAAACATGACTCGAGTAAACTATTGAAAATCGGGTCCCAACTAAAAGCAGAGTTGAAGGAACAACTCATTGACTTTCTCCGCCACAACTTGGATGTATTTGCATGGTCACATGCTGACATGACCGGAATCTCCCCTGACATAGCATGCCACGTACTAAACATTGATCCTACCAAGGTGCCCATAAAACAAAGGAAGAGAAGTATGGGGGCAGAACGATCAGCAGCCCTCGATGAAAAAGTAAAGAATCTACTTGCCAATGACTTCATACGAGAAGCCATCTACCCAAAGTGGATCGCCAACCCGGTGCTGGTAAAGAAGGCTAATGGGAAGTGGCGAACATGCATTGACTTCTCCAATTTAAATGACGCCTGCCCGAAGGATTGCTTCCCACTTCCCCGAATCGATCAACTTGTAGACAGCACGGCTGGGCACGAACTCTTATCTTTTATGGACGCATACTCCGAATATAACCAAATTCCCATGCATGCTCCCGATCAAGACCACACTAGTTTCATCACTGACCAGGGATTGTACTACTATAAGGTAATGCCTTTCGGACTTAAAAACGCAGGAGCCACCTACCAGCGCCTCGTCAACAAGATGTTTGCAGGGCTAATAGGACAAACAATGGAAGTGTATGTGGATGACATGCTGGTGAAGTCAAGGAAAGCCAACGACCACGTAAACCACCTGGGCGAGATGTTTCGGGTACTTCGCCAATATGGAATGAAACTTAATCCTCTAAAATGCTCCTTCGGAGTATCATCAGGAAAGTTCTTGGGTTTCATCGTCCATGCCAGAGGGATTGAAGCAAACCCTGAACAAGTCCGAGCTCTAAAAGATATCAAAATACCTTCCACTCGAAAGGAAATGCAAAGCCTGAATGGGAAAGTGGCCACCCTAAGCCGATTCATCTCCAAAGCAACGTACAAGTGCGTCCCCTTCTTCGAAGCTCTAAAGAAAGACAAAGGAAAGTTCGAATGGACTGAGGAATTCTTAACAGCTTTCCTTAACTTAATTAAACACCTCCAGAAACCGCCGGTACTCTCGACTCCAAACGAAGGCAAAGAGTTATACCTATACCTTGCTGTATCATCTCATGCTCTAAGCGCTGCTTTGGTAAGAGAAGACAACCGCACGCAGCGGCCAATATACTTTGTAAGTAAGAGGTTTACAGGGGCAGAAGTCAGATATCCTAAACTTGAGAAGCTAGCATACTGTCTACTAATCACATCACGAAAACTGCGACATTTTTTTCAATCCCATTCCATCAGAGTTCTGACCGATCAACCGTTGAGACAGGCACTCCATCGTCCCGATACTTCTGGGCGACTACTTAAATGGTGCATTGAACTAAGTCAATATGATATTACCTACCATCCTCGCACCGCCATCAAGGGGCAAGCCATGGCCGATTTCATTGCCGAATTCACTACCAGCAAAGGTGAGGAGCAATCAGAAATAGTAGAAGACATCAAGTGGAACCTCATTGTGGATGGTGCATCAAATGAACAAGACTCGGGGGCAGGTGTAGTAATAATTACTCCCAGGGGAAATAAGCTGCACCATGCTATAAGGCTGGAATTCGCTGCCACCAACAACGATGCAGTGTATGAAGCAGTGATAGCTGGATTAGAACTTGCCTTAGAAATCGGAGCCAATTCTTTGTGTCTTCATAGCGATTCTCAACTTATTGTTAGTCAAATACTAGGAGAATTCCAGGCTCGAGAAGAACGACTCATAGCATATTTAAAGAAGACCAAGTTACTTCTCAATCGATTGGACCACTACTTAGTCAAACACGTCCCTCGGGAAGAGAACCAAGAGGCCGACGAATTGGCGAAGCAAGCCAGCATGAGAGACGACGCTATTTCCGGAGCAGTAGCCATCTCAAAGCAACTAACCCCAAGTTTTGAGCAAGTGAATCTGATAGCTGCAACCGAAGAAGCAACTTGGATAACTCCCATCCGAGACTACTTACAAAATGGCACACTACCCAACGGGCACAACGAAGTCAAGAAAATCTTGAGGAAAGCTTCCCGCTACACAATACAAGAGAACTCCCTCTATCGGCACGACTTCTCTAACCCCTTATTAAGGTGTGTCGCTGGGAGGGAAGCCAAGGAAATCTTATCCAACATTCATCAAGGAAGCTGCGGAGATCACACAGGAGGGCAGACTTTGGCAAAAAAGATACTCCGGTATGGATATTTATGGCCCACCTTAAGCAAGGACGCCTTAGATTTCGTCAGAAAATGTGACAGATGTCAGAAGTTTGCTAAAATTCCACGGATACCAACAACTGAGATTACTCAAATGACCAGCCCCTGGCCCTTTGCAGTATGGGGAATTGACTTGATTGGCGAACTGCCAATGGGCCGAGGCGGGGCCAAATATGCTGTAGTGGCAGTCGACTATTTCTCCAAATGGGTGGAAGCAGAACCCCTAAATAAAGTATCTTCAGCAAAAGTTATTAACTTCTTGATCAAAAATGTTCTATGCAGGTACGGGGTCCCATTCAAAATCATATCGGACAATGGACTTCAGTTTGACAGCGAGGAGTTTGCCAACTGGTGCCAAGAGCACGGAATTCACAAGAATTTCTCATCCTTAGCTTATCCCTAGGCAAACGGACAAGTCGTAGCCGTCAACAAGATTCTGAAAACTCTAATAAAAAAGAAGCTCGAGAAGTCAAAAGGCGCTTGGGTGGATGAACTCCCTACGGCACTGTGGGCCTATCGCACATCTTTCAGAACATCAACATGGCATACCCCTTTCTCTTTGGCATACGGATCGGAGGCTATGCTCCCAGTTGAAACCATCGTGCCTTCCCACCGTAGGATCCACTATAACCCAGAAGAGAACGAAGAACTCCTTCACATGTCTTTGGATCTAATTGAGGAGAGAAGAAATGATGCAGCCCTCAAAGCAGCAGCCCACAAGCAAAAAGTGGCAGCACAATACCACTCCAAAGTCAAGCATCGTACCTTACAAGAAGGAGATCTTGTCCTCAAGCGAATCTTCCCTCGCCCCGGGGCACTAGATCCAATCTGGGATGGACCATATGTAATTCATAAAGATCTCCACAATGGAGCTTATATTTTGTCAACAGTGGACGGAGAGGTGTTCCAGAGGGCATGGAACATTCAACACCTCCGTCGATACTTTTCTTAACTTGTACTGCCCATATGAAGTGAATTAACAAAGAGAATTAGTGGACGTAGGCATTTTCGTGCCGAACCACTTTAAAAAACCTTGTCTCTTTTTTAACTTGTTCCTTTATATCTTGGCTGCTTGTTAAACTTTATCCTTTTCTGTTGAACAAAATCCTGTAAATATAGCATTTCCATTCAAGCACTCCACAGCGCGACTTCACCTGGACAAGACCTAACAGGTACTATGCGAATCTATGCCCTCGCCAATGAGACACTTTCGCTCCGGCATCCCTCTGCTGCGGGTTAACTCATTGCTCGCGACGGCCCTTAAAGCCAACTGTAATGAGCCGATTATAAGCCACCAAGAAGGCCGACTATAGCCAATGCAGCTCATTACGGCGTTCGGCTCGCCGGCAACTGTGAACCTACTTTAAGCCCCAACATAAGGTGTGGCCAGCCAGGGGTAGTTCACGGTTGACGATCGACACCCACGCTAGTCGGCCACAGTAAATTGAATAATACCCACGATTACGGGCCATAATGGCCTGGGTAGTTACTGTGCGCGATCTCAGCTCCGATGTGTCTTAAGTATGGCTGTGGTAAAAAAGATCAACTCCCCGCGGAAGCGTAAGATGGGTGACAAATGTCTCCAAGACCCATAGCTAGGGAAAGTGACTACAAAACCCGTTTGCCACGAACTTAAGCACATCGAAGCCCTTCCGTGATTGGAAGTTTTACTGTTTCTCATATTTCAATTTTATTTAAAAAACTTTTCTCCTATCCTCTGTAACAATCCCTAAAGTATAGGACACAGAATATGAGACATTCGCTAATGGAAGCGGATACTCACAGGAAGACACTAGACCGCATTCCACACTCAATCACGTAAGACATTCAAAGCTGCCATCTACAAGTGAAATATGAAGGGCGGTATTCTCTTCTTTCATGTATAAACATGTGGCTATAATTTATTCACACATCACACTAACATTGCAAGACATGAAATTATGTTTTAAGCAAGAACTTGACATCAAACACTATTGAATCACAAGCATATGCATGGCTATATTTCTTATATAACATGTCAAAATAACAAAAGTATTCAAATATGACATAATCAACTTAAGTTAAAAGATTACACGTCAAGAATAATGTTGTTTATTACAAGTAACATAATTACAGCCTAAAAGTTATGTTAACTGTTTAAAGACTGTATCAAGTCGACAAAAAGAATGTCCAGGTCAAGTCAAGGAGCCGGCTGCATCGGAGCTTTACCTTTGTCCTATTGACCGCCTGTCCAATCGAGGAAAGAGTTCATTAGTGATAAGCAACCAAGTTAACGGGAAGACTGAAGAGAAAGACTTACCAGCATCTGCTCCTTGATCATCTTGATCATCATCCTCTACTTGCACACCTGCCTCCTCAGCTGCAAGCAACCGCATGCCCTCCTTCACCGCCACCTTCTCCTCCTTGGTAAACTGGGCAGTAACCACATCCATCCCGAAGGCCACGTCACCCACCTTATCCGCCTCAGCCTTGGCCTCCTCTAGAGCCCTGAGATAGATCCTGGCCATAACCCGGGGGTAATCATCCATCCAGGACAAGTTACCCTGCCTCAAAGTCCGGAAGTACATATCTTGGAGCATCTCATCCATCATCCCCTCGTTCTCCTCAAACTCCCTCATTCGGACCTCAGAAGCCCGCAGCTTTGCAACGACAGCATCCCTCTCCGATCAATATCGTAAACGGTCAGCCTGAAGGGACCTCCCCATCTCCTCCTTCAACTTGGCCTGAACAAGCTCCGCGGCCTCAAGTCTCCCCGATAGTTCCTCTACCCGCTCGAGGTCCGCTTGCCGAACCTCATCCACGTGGCAATGGCCATGTCAATCCTCTCCTTACAGACGGCCTCCATCTTCCGCAACTCTACCCTACTGGCCTCTTCCATAGTCTTCCTCAATTGTCTGGATGCGGCCTCATGCTGAGAGATTTGGATGGCTTGGTCGGCAAGTTGTTTAGCCTGGTCGGAAACCATCAACCGTAGCCGAATGTTGGCGCTCCCTATCTCTTCCCCGGCCTTGACCAGTCGGGCGTGGTGCCCCATCAATTTCCTGGTCTCCTCGGCAACCCGGTCGATGTTCGCCTTAGCCTCATCCCCTAGAGTCACAACCTGGTTAGTAAGCAGATCGAGGTCCAGGGACTTAGCCTCATCAAGCACCCGAACCATAGGATTGCGAGGGAGAAGATGCTCACCAGTAACCTCATCGAAGGAAATATCATGAGAGGCCGGGTCCAAATCTGGATGACCCGCAAACGGATTACGAGCTAAGCCAGGGTGATCTATTGGTGTGACGGTTGGATTCTCAGACGGATGGGGGGAAGGCCTAAACTCAGTATCCTCCTCCGTAATATCATGAACAGGCTGGAGTGGGGGTTGAGGGCTAGGCCAAGATTCGAAAGCAGATCGGTGCCTCTTCCTCTTTTGTATATCTTCTTCAATAACTCCGAGAAGAGGACGATAACCGACTACGTCTCCAGGGCGGGTAGTAGGGGGTCTCGGTTTAGCAGAAGCTTTAAGAAGTCTATATTGTTCAAGCCTGTGCCGAAGATTTGAAGTGTTGGCAGTTTTGTCCACTCCTGGAATAAAAACTAAGTGTCACGAGCATACGTTGAACCATAACTCAGGAAATGTACCAAATTAGGGAGAATAAGAATTCACCTGGAGTCGCAGAAGTCGCCTCAGCCGAAGCACTCCCGGAAGGTAAATCGGCACCAGTCCCGGCCTTATCAACTTTCCCGGGATTCTCCGCTAAAGCCGGTTCTTCCTCTAAACCTTCGAAGGCTTGGCGGAAAGCATCATCCATCCACTCTTGCATCTCGCCTACTTGCCCAGAAGACAATGCCTCGGTGCCTTCGCCACCACCATCACCTCCTCCTTTACTTTCGCTCTCCCTCTCACCTCCTTCATCTCCGCCTTTCCCCTCATCCACATCTCCCTCCTCCGGAATGTCTGGACATGCACTGGGAGAGGGGCCGTCAGACTTCTTGAGTTTCTTTCCCCCGACGGTTGGAGGTATCGAAAAGGGTCTCCTTTTGCTACTCTTCGACGCAGCCCCTCCTTTAGCTTGGGCAGCCCTCTCTTCCGCCGCATCCCTCTGCTTGACCACGGACTGATGTGGTAAGATCAGGTTGTGCCCTAGAAGTGCAACATTCCTGATCAAGTAAGCAACCGACCTATCTCTTCTTGAAATAACTTCTATTTCCATTTCCATCTGGACCAGGCGATCATTCTCCACGACCGCAAAACCACCTGTCGCTAGCAAGAAATAAAAACACATAAGAAGAAGCATTGCAACCAGAGCGGAAATTGTAAATAAGCTTTGACTTACATCCGTAGGTGAAGCGACAGATAGAAACAGAGTCGTCCCTGACAAAAAACCATTCCTTCTTAAACATGTTGTACTTCGAGTACAAGTCCAGGACCGGCTTGAAGGATACAGCCGATTCCAAGCTGATGTATGGAGACCCCTTCTTATAGCCCCTCAAGTTGTACAAATACCGGATCTCCCGGTTGGAAGGAGGATGCCCATATCTCCTCTGGAAGATGACAAAAAGGCTCACCAGAATGGCATAGGAGTTAGGCTGAAGCTGAAGTGGAGCCACCTTCAAGTATGTGACGAAGCTGACTATCCAGCCATTGAGAGGCGGAATGGCACCACACATACAGTGATACCTGCTATAAGCAAAGTAGCCTTGAGGGGGGTCATACGGCATCACTCCTTCCCCCGGCAATAGCATGCGTGCTCTGTCAATCCCAAAGGAACGAGAAATAACATCAAGTTGCTCCTCTTTGAGTGAGCTAGGGAAACAATCAGAAGGTGAGTCCAAAAACTCCTGAGGACCGTATCCATCTACCAATGATCTCGGGGTGGGCCCATAACGTCCCGGTCCTGACTGGGCTGGGGGCACGACGGGAGGCTCTTCTCTGTCCTGAGATCTCTTCTTCTTTGATTGGGTTTCCACTTTGTGAGACATTTATCTGCAAACACAAAGAGGCACGTTGTTAGAACAAAAGATGCAGAAATATAAAACAGAAAGTTCACATGCCCATTAGGTAAGTCATGTTCCCGAGCCCATTCGGCAATAACTCATTCGGCACTCAAGATCCACATGCCCATTCGGTAAGTCATGTCCCCGAGCCCATTCGGCAATAACACACTTGGCAAAAGAAGATCTCACCTGGTTCGGCAAAAGTTAAGGGCTCGATTCGGCTAACCCGTTTTGATTCGGCGACGACAAAGGTTTGGCTCGGCTAATGAGGGATAGCGATGGCATCAGACCCTTACTTATAGGCAAGATATAAACGACCGGACCAAATGGTTCAGTACGCCGAACCAGATAAGAATGACTGAACAAAAACAAAGCATGCCATGTGCATACACATGCCCTACTTTGGGGGGCAAGTGTTGGGTGAGTTTCAGCCGAACCAACCCACTACCGGATCAAGACGACCGAGCCAACCTTCTCCAAGCTCCTGACGAACCAAGTGCCTGCCGAGCCACACTCCAATTCCTCTCACTACCGAACCAAGTGCCTGCCGAGCCACACTCCAATTCCTCTCACTACCGAACCAAGTGCCTGCCGAGCCACACTCCAATTCCTCTCACTACCGAACCAGAGCCATTTCCACTCACCACCGGACCATCTACCACCGGTCCAATTCCTCTCACTACCGAACCAACCTACCTCCAATACCCGGCCGAACCAGCCTCAACCCTCTACTACCGAACCAAGTTACCCCGGACCAAGACATACCGGACCGACACTGCCAGGCCAGATTGCATCAGCCCAGGCCCACCAGCAGCTATATACATCCAAGACCCCTACCCCCAGCCTGACTCTATAAATAGAGGGGTAGGGGCACAACAATGGGGACAAGTTTGAGAGCTCAAGCACGGAGAGAACTTTCAAACAACTTTCATATACTTGTATCAAAGCTTTGTACTTGTAATCTGAACATCAAAGGAGAAATAACATATAAAGTGGACGTAGGCACGTTCTGGCCGAACCACTATAAATCTGTGTGGCTTTTACAGTTTAGCCCCTACTTTTTACATATTTGCACAGATCACCCAAATCACTAAAAACAACATCAAATCAACTAAATCATACGACTTGGAGGTGTTTGCCCATTTTTTGTGCAAACAGTTACGACAACCCAAAATCACTAGTATAGAGATTCGAAATTTAGAAAGATATATAAATCCCAATACTATATAAAACATTTCCTTTCGGAAATCATTTACTATAACAACAGTGTTATAGTCCACCATTTCCTTATTCCTCGAAACGTCTATTTCAACAATAAATGTTGAAATCTATGTATTCGATACTTAACACGTTTTAAACATCTTTTAAAACAATTACTTCATTTCGTAATATCACTTCTCCAAAACATATCCATTTTATCTAATAATATATTCACTGTCCAAAATCATGAATATACTTTATTTACCCAATTCAACATTTCTACACATTTTATTTAAAGGATTATCCACTGTCCAAAATCGTGAATATACTTCCTTTAATAAGCTATAAAATTTAACTTATCAAAATAAGTCGTTTCTCGGATTTATAAATCTATGTTTATAAATTCCATTGGTATTTTATAACAAATTTAACTTATAAAAGCACTTTATTAACCAAATCAATTTATAACTCAATTATATACCAAAAATCCATATTATAAGTTAAATACTTATAATTCATTTATTTGCAAAAATCATTCTTTTAAAACTTCACAAGTTATAAATCTTATTACTTATAAGATTTTATTTATAACCTTATTTTCAACATTAACAGAACTCCTTTTAAAATTCCATTATTTCGATTTTAACACTTATAAAAACTCGTTTTAGAATTCCAGTATTCTTAATTTATAAAATATCACTTTATAAATCTTTTATATAAATCATTTATAATAATTCAAAAATCCCAATTTAAAATAAAAATTGTTATTTTTAAACTTCAAAAATGGATCCGATGATGCAACAGCACCAAATAGTCAATCACAGCATCCAAACATCATATATCATCATATGATAACAGAATATACAACAATATCTGTAAATAAAACAATACGGTGAGGAATCCAGTCGGATCCCTCCAACCTGTTTCCCTGCATCCACAAATGTTAGCACAATATCAATTTCACGTCAATGTGAAATTATCGCGGTATATGGGATTTATAAATATTATCCGCTATTATGCGGCGCAATAGGGTCTCATCCGCTATACAATGCGGGAAATCAACTCCAATATATACATATTCCAATATATATATATATATTGTTATATACATATATAATACCAATTCCACTTCAATGTGAAATTATTCGCGGTATATGTTTTTAATAAATAACCTCCGTTTAATAACGGCGTATAATGTCTATTTATCACAATAAATAGCAATTTATCATCCAATCACACAATCAATCATTATCAACAATTTTAAATCTCAACTATTTAAAATTTAAATCGAAACACAACATTCGATTGAGTGAGGAGTTCTCACCTTGATTTCAATTCCGTTCCAGCTTTTTATTTCGAATAAAATTAAACGGACGTTTAATTTCACTCAAAATTTTCACTGACTCCAATCGCTTCCAATCTAGTTCCATAGCGTAGTGCTCGAGAAAACGAAGCCAACGCAATTTGTTGCGTGCGTTTTTGACCTCGTAACAAAAAGTTATTGCATTTTAAACATTGTACAATCTTTAATAAAATTAATAAATTTACAAATTTCTTTTATAAAACCCACTATTTTTCTGGACCGTTGATCTTTGCATCTCCAGATCAAGGCCGTTCACGCGATCTTCTTCCCAGGTATGAACACGCGACCGTAACCCATCTCACGTTCGACTTCGTGTACCATCGCACCCCTCACGTTGATCGAACCCCCATCATCACACTACCAAATTGAAGCGCATCTCGCTCTCCCCCATCATGCAAAATGCGGCCAAGCTCGGTCGAGCTATCATCTCGAATTTTGTGAACAAAGGCCGGCCGTTTAAACAGAGATTGTCGCCAATCCGTGCAACGAAACTCGATCACAACCGTTTGATATCTAGTTCTCATCGTTGTCTACAAGTTTGCTTTAGAAAGTTTTTGAATTGAAGTGTGGATTTGAAGAAAATTGGAGGAGAAGGAAGTGAATTTTCGGCCATTGAAATCAAGTGGCGGCTGAAGCTTGAGAATTAGGGTTTGGGTAAACGTATATATATACGTATATAAATAATATTAAATTCATTTTAAACGACTTTTCCAAACGATCTCCAAATCACACATGCCGCCTGGCATTCGTAAGGTTTACCCTGTGTTCCGAACACAATGGAATGTGTTTCGGGAGCTAATTCGATCGTATGTGAGAGTTACGGAATTAAACAGTCAAATTTAAATCAAATCGATTTAAACCGATTTTAATGCGTTTTGGCTTGCCCCGGACAAACGGTACATCCGATTGACACGAAATTTAAAATCTTACAATAATTCAACATTACGGATCCGATGAAACTAGTTTTGTCGAAATCCGAGACTTTTTAAAAATGACTATTTTTAACTCGCCAAATTAATATTAAAACAATTTCGATGCGTTTGGAGCTACCACAGTCAAAGGACAACTCTGATTGCTACGAAAGTTGAAATCCGATAATAACAAACTATTACGGATCCAATGGAACTAGTTTCGTCCAATTCTGAGACTGTCCCAAAAATGGCTAATTTCACTAGTCTATTAAATATTAAAATATTCAATTTTCACAATTTAACTCCAAATTCAATTTTTAAAAGTTCTATAACATTACTATAACTTCAACATGATTTAATATAACTTTATAAATCATTTTCAATCACATTAAATCCAATTTTCAATTATTTCTGGAATTTCAAACATTAATTTATCGATTTAATTATCCAATTAAATCCAGTTATTCGAATTTTAAATTATTCGACTTATTAATTTCACTTATTAATATTTAAAATTAATTAAATATTCAAATTTCAAATGTCAGAAATTCTGGGTCGTTACACAGTGGAGATTCCAGAATGAAGTAGGATGGTGACGACGATCCTAAAGGTATATACGTGGACCCAAATCCTGTGAGTTGGTATAAGGTGGCTAAAACAGGAGCGATTCTCGGGCCAATCAGGTAACACCTCTGATCGGATGAATTTCTTCGATACCATTCTATTACTTTGTGATTGATTTGGTGGCCACCCTTCGATTTTGATTGGGAGTGTGTTCCGAGGTGGGCGGTAGTGGCTGCTATGCGTTTCCACCAGCCCGGATGCGTAATTGGTATATCTACCCTGGCATTGCCTTGTTGTGCCGTGTCACCTACCATATCGAGCTTTAGTACGAGTTTGGATTTCTCCCGTAGCCTGTGGAGTATTGAGGGTAGCCCCCGATCTTGGAGTATGCTACGACTGGATAGACTACTGGGACTGTTATGTGTTATGGGGAATATTGGGTCACTCCTTAATGCTATTTTAAAGTAAGTTTATTTTATTATAGACATTATTATAATAGCGAATATTACTACATAGTAGATAGTTTAACAGATCCTTAGAGGATGGTTATCCCAAACATCCTTTGAGTTACTTGTATTTCAGTTGATATTTCACTTGAGTTGGATTTATTGATATAAGAATGTTAATCTTGACTCGAGTGTTTTGTGTTTTTGCTTTACGCTCGGGTCAGATTGAGTGATACAGCCTTGAGACTCACCTTTAGAGTTGGAGCTTCGCTTGGAGATCCAGCTATCTATCCAGCTTTCAGTTATTCAGTTGATTCCAGTGATGTATTCGGATCTTGTATTTGACTATTGTATTGAGACATCTATGTATTCGTGACTTCTGTTGTATCACGTTAACTCTGTTATATATATATACATAGCAGCTTCATGAACTACTATTCTTTTGTTTCCGCTGCATTATTGCTATATTACTCTGTCTATGATTCTATGATTATTTATTTACTGTATATGCTGAGTTTTGCCAAATTTAAATTAACAATCTGATATTTTGAGTAATTCAAACCCGACATGTATGGATGTGAATGGTTGAAAATTTAAGGTCGTTACATGTGGTATCAGAGCTCTGGTTTTAGGCAAAACTCAGCATATAAACTAAAATTCAATTACAGAATCACTTTCGTTCGAGCTTGAATTCCTTTTTCTTTGACTCGGTTTCTTTGAATTTTGGAACGTTCCCTTCGGTTCCAAAGTTCATTCTTGTCTCCCCTATTCGTGTCTTTTGATTTTGGAGTACCCCATAACTCCACTTCGAATGATTTCCATAATAAATCAGCGGTCTCGCCAATCTATGAACGATTTGTAAAGGGGTGAAACTCCTTTACAATAAGCATTGATTCACCAGAGATTTCTGTATCCTCAGTTTACGGTGCTGTTATCTTTTGTTATACCCGAATTCAATCTCTGGCGATCGAATGTCGATTTGCCTAAGAATTCTACCTCGATCTTATTTTGAAATCACGGTTGACCGGTTAAGGTTGCCCGTGATTTATATAAGTCTATCCATCATTTCTCTTTGCTATTTAAACATTTTATCCTTTTTGAAACCTATCTTCTTAGGTAGAATTCTTTTGGTTAGGATCCCTCTATATTTGAATCTCTATCCTTGTTTTGAAATCCATTCTATTATGATCGAGTGAGGGAGTGTATTTGTAATTAATGTTTAAAATGTTTTATGTGTTGTGTTGTTTGAGTTGTTGATGTTGATTTGGATTTCCGATCGATTCGTCTGATCAACGCTATCGATCGGATTTCCAAAACACTTGAACAGAGCAAACTTACATAATATTATTTTCAAATTTGGTAAATGAAATAAATTTGTATGATTATATTATATATATATAAGTAAAAGTTTATGGGATTTAATAAGTTAATTAAATTGGTTATTTGAAATGATAATATTTGACTATCATTTATTTTTCTATAAATGAATTTATAAATAGTGGTTTATAAATTTATTTGGAATCGAAATGAATTTAAATCAAGAATTTGAGAATTTAATTTCCGATGATTTTGAACTTTGGTTTTAAAGTTTTAAAGTGTATATTATTTAAAGTATTTTCGAATAGAAATGGCTTCAAAGAATTTTAAAGTTTTAAATCAGTGCTCTTGTCTTTGTCGCTGGAAAATAATTTCAGTGATGATTGCAGCATCATCGACGTTCATTTTCGAGTTTCGAAGTGAAGTGACTATTCTGTAGCTTTGCTACAATTTTGCTTTGAGATTAAAATTGATTTGAATTTCTAAAATATGATTTGATCTATATATATAGGCATATGTTTATAAATTTGATTTGATATATAGTGTATATATATATATTTATTTATTTCTACATGGTTTGAAGTGAGTCAGAAATATAATTCTTAAATTTATGTTGAAGATGATTTCAATTAAAAAGGAAGCCAAATTTTTGAATGAATATTTAAACTTGAATAATTGAATTGAAAATTTTACTTGTATAATATTTAAACTTCATTCTAATACAACTTTCCTGAATTATTCAGAAGTTGAAAATGAAATTAGAGTATATACAATATAAAATGATTTTATAAATAAAATTTGAGTGGTTATAACGAATGTTATACCCTTGACTTTTAATTATAAAATGCAAATAGAGATAAGTAGAATAATAATTTAATTGAATAATAAATGAGATAAATAAAATAAATTTTGTTTTGAAGGAATTTATAAATTGAAATCAAATCAACTTAATGAAATACTTTGAATTTAAAATCAATTATTGAATATAAATTAATTTAAATTGAAATTTATATGGTTTGAATTAATTTATATGGTTTTAAATTTATTGTTTATTTTGAATTTCAATCTATTCTTTCTTTCTGGATTGTTTCCATTCTCCTACCTCCTTCCTTTTCGGGAACGAAAAGTTTTGAGTGGGGGAGAGTGTAACGACCCGTAAATTTTAGTGGTTTTATTAATTGAATTTTTGGTGAAATTTAAATAATAAAATTTTGAAATATAAATTTGATATTTGAAATGCGTCTATTTAAACATAGCAATTGGTAATTTTTCATCAGATAATATTGAAGTTTATTTTCTTATGTAATTTTATTTCAATATAATCAGTTAATAACAATTGAATTTAAAAAGTGTTCCGAACCCTAAATATGTCAACATGAGAAAATTTATTTGGAACTCTCTGAATCAGACTGCGAAATTCGTTTCGCAAAATTCAAACGTTTCTAGCTCCGTTTGGATTTTTCCATACGGGATAACAACCTATATCAGTGTCCGTATCGACTTTCCAATCGGATGATCGTACCACTAATATCTGTATACCGTTTTGATCGTCTCGTCGTACTGATCTCTGTGGTATGTTCACTTCTGTGTTTCGGTGTCCGGTACGCGGCGGAACCCGCATAACGGATAACCGTATTGATTCCCGTTATTTTGAACCTTTGGTCTTTCTTTTGCCTTTTGTATATCCAACCTGGGAAATCGAATCGCCATCTATTTTATATTCCTAGAAATTTTAAAGTCCATTTGCCCCTTCACATTTCTAACCGGCTAAAGTTATAATAATATTAACATATTTTGCATTCCATCTGTTCAATCACTTTGCTTCTTCTGATAAACAAATTGTCACCAACCTATTTTATTCTTCTTCTTCAATTGTTCCCGTGCTTCACAAATTCTTCCCATCTTGAATCTGCCGCAACCCTCTTCCGTCGCCATACTCCACCATTTTTCCCTCACCCTAACTATCGTGACCTCTGTCCCGTTCACCTCCCACAACTGCGAGCCTCCTTTCTGCCAAGTCACCACCTCTCCCTCCACCAAGCATGGCCCACACGTCTGCCTGCCGAAGCCATGCAAGCCACAGCCATCATGTCCCACCTTTGCAATTGTATGTGTATATGCTAACTGTATTTAGTTTATATATATAATAGTATATGTATGTTCAACATGAGTAGTTATATATATTTGTATGTATTGTCTACACGTATGTATACATATATATATATATATATTTAGTTGCATATATGGTCTGCATTTTCTATATTGAAATTTTTCGAAAGATATTATATTTGTTCTGTAATATTGATTTTTTTATATAGCATTTATATAAGTCTATAAGTTATATATATTTATGTATATTTTATAATAGTTAGATATATAGAAGTTACATATGTAAGTATATGTAACGACCACGACTTTCTCTCCACAGAAAGTCGCATCGTTAATAAGAAAGAAAGGGATAGAAAGAGAAAAGAAGAGAAGAAAGAAAGAAACAACAACAACGATCTCACAGCGGAACGAATAAATTATATTAATAACATAAACTATTACATAGTATACAACAATTTACAGAGTTACACAGCATATACATCACTTACTAGATAGTTATAACCATCTGTCTAGACATTACAACTCAAATACAAGACAAGACACTATCACAGATATCAACACAGCGGAATACTATATCTACGAACGCCGAAGCCTCCTGCTCCATTGCTCCTCCAGAATATTCGTCAAAGCTAAACCTGAATCCCTTGGCTACTCGTAAAAATTTGAGTACCCAAGAGTTTATAAAACAGAAATAAACACTTGGGTCAGACATGGGTCTGGTGTGAGTAACAGGTTAAACTTGCTTAACTTCAAAACCTTTAGAAAGAAAAGGTATCACGTAAGACTCCCCACAAATAAACATGGGTAATTTTTTACCTTACGCTAACCAAAACATTTGATAGGAAATCTGATTTTATTATAATAGGGTCTAGGGTTTTCAAGTAAAATATAGAAATAGCTGAAATGCTTACATCTCACATTCCAACATAGTTGGGCACAACTAATACGTACGGAACTTATTGGAGTTTGGATTCCATACAATGGCAGGGCTACTGGGGTACCGCCCATCACAGTACGTGGCCTAGATCACCGTACCGAGGAGTACGCCCGCTCCCCTGCAACACAAAGCCGGAACCATCCCTTACTGGATAATCCCGAACAAGACAATCCCGTAGTTGGCGCGACCAACCACACACTAAGCCGAATAAAAGAAAAGGGACCTCTAGACAGGGATCTATCTTGCTCTCAGTGGGTGCTACCCACGAAACCTTGCTGCACCTCCCCTGTTTTAGCCATTCCCGGTTGATGAGGCTTGAGGTTACGATTACCTTTAATCAGAACATATCACTTAGAATGCTCATCGTCCGCCTGACGATGTGCTGAAAGCATTCAATCCATACAAGTTCGTTCCGGGTTCGAACGAAACCGAAGGCATTATCTCGTTACACTCGTTTTGGAATCACCCTCAGAGTTAACGACAATAACCCTTGCACTCTGAATCTTCATCTTCACTTGAGATTCACAACCTATCGTTAATTTGGATCGATGTGGTATTCGGGTCTCCAGACCTGGAATCCCGGTATACGGAAACCCGATCCCGGTCTCATCGAAATCCAAAACGTATCTTTTAAGGGCCAAGTTGTTTTAAGGTTAAAACAATTCAATTCTTATCTATATACACAAAGATAGATAATTCAATAGATAATCTACATTATCATCCCAAACAGATAATTCACATTATCATTATAATTCAACCAAACATCCATATCATATATCAATCATATCTTATCAGAGATATCAAACAATGAAATACATTCAATCTCATTCATCCATCCTTAAGCCATGATTTATATCATCTAATTAATTTAAAGTGAATTAAACTAATTACTTCATTCTATAAATCCTGCTTACTTAATTATTAATTAAACCAATTAATTAATCATTACTCTAAATATCCATCTTAATTAATCATTCCTGATTAATTATACTTTAATTACTTTAAGTAATTAATCCCTAATTAATTTCACAAATTAATTATCTTAAACCATTTTAGTAATTAATCTTAAATTACTTCATTAATTAATTAACCATACTTAATTACATTAATCCTTAATTAATTACAATTAATTAATTACTTTAATCACTTATTATTTATTAATTAATCTTAATTAATCAATTCTTAATTACATCATTAATTTTATTAATTAATGATCCTTAATTTCTCTTAATTAATTATCTTATTTAAATTAATTACATTTAATAATTAATTAGTCACATTTATTAATCACCTTTGATTAATCTCATTTAGTAATTAACTTCCCTTAATTACTCCACTTCATAAATTAATTACTCCTTAATTAATTATCCTTTAATTAATCCTTTGATTAATTATTCAAAGTAATTAACTCAAATTACTTTCATTATTAAATCTCCTTTAATTAATTACATCCAGTAATTACCTTTAATTACTTCCTAAGTAATTACACTTCATTAATTACATTTAAGTAATTCTACTTAACCAATTTCATTTTGATTAATAGATCTAATTGATCATTAAAATTAATCATATTAATCACTTATTTAATAATCCCTAATTAATGATCTCTCATTAATTATTAACAATTCTTTTATTTAAGTAATTAAACTTAAATCAACCATTATTAATTAATTCTTAATTACCAATTAATTTATCTCTAATTACTAAATTAATTTCTTAATCATTAATTAATACTCTAATTTATAATCCTTGATTACAATTTAATTATTTCTAATTAATAAATCTTAATCATTAATTAATTAGTTTAAACCTTTAATTACCTATTTAATTAATCCAAATGATTAATTAATTAATCAATTAAATTATCCATTAAATTTCCTTATAAATTTAAATGAACACAAATCTTTAAATTCTAATTTACTTTTAAGAATAAAACTTTGTTCTTAATAATAATCAAGTTATCATTTACAAAGTATTTTAAATCAATTTACTTTAATTTTACCTCTAAAATTTCATTTTAAATTTAAAGATTTAAAATGGAAACAAAATATCTTTAACAACGTATTAGACAACATTTCTAAAACTCTTTTATTTTACAAGTTAAAGAAATACTCATCTTATAAAATAACTTAAGGATTTTAAATCAAATTTACTTTTAAATTTTAACCATTTAATATACATTTTAAACAATTAAAATTATTAAAACAATTTAATATAAAACTTTCTTTTATTTCAAATCTGAGATACAGTTTTAAACTTTTCCAAATTAAACTTTAGATTTAAAAATTCTGTTTAAATATCTCTTTACAAATTTAGTTTAAAACTTAACCAGACAGTTTCCTTTTAAAAGCCTGGCAACATCAAAATTTACCCGAGACCATCCAAATCCACTTCGAGTCGCCTCTCCAAAACACTCGAGCCACTCACTTGAACAACTCGAGTACGAACTCGAGAATGCCTTCTTCCCCAACGCTTTAACATTCCAGAAATTTACCCAGATACACTCACGATCTCGTGCACGTGCACGATCACCAGCGCTAACTCCGACCACCCACGACTACTCCATCACATCGACGATCGTCCACCAACCCGATTACGACTATCCCCTCTTCGATCTAATCGCGAAATCGAAATCGAGACCAAAATCAAACTGGAACAGGAACTACCCATTTCACCCAAACCTGTCAACATCTCCTCGATCTTCCACTGCTGATCACCAGAACGTTAGCGACTTCGGGGACGAGTTCATCCATGTCATAACTATCATTTCCCAGAGTTTTGTCGAACTCAATCCATCCTAGACGTAATGATGATCGATTTCTCTAGACTGGTAATAACTAGGGTTAAAATCTCTAATCCTCAATTCCTACTGCCTCCATACCTTAATTCTATTTCCAGTAATTTTCCTGGTATCCTTGATCATCACACTACCATTCTTGAAGAAAACAACATCCCAAATTCACTGAGATCAACAAAGTTACCAAAAATTCATTTTTAACTTAAACCAGAACTGCACCTTCAATTCTAAACTAAAAATTGTGATTTTAATACTAAAAATCATGTTATAGCTTATGCATTCCATTTATAATCCTGGATTTACGAATTTCAATGTTTGGGTTTTCACTTATATATACATGCACTTGTTGTTTTTGTTTTACAGAGATACTTGGTTTAAAGTTTGACTTAACTAAAATTTTTTAAACATTCTTCTATGATAATCAACAACTTTTGTTTATAAGTTTAGTCCTAACAAGAACTAGATCAATTAGTAAGAGATTTAAAAGAAATCCTGGAGTCTGGGCAACAAAACAGAACAGGGAACCATATCATACATGCATACAATTCATCCATTGTTCTCACAACAAATTTAACTTGCACATACAAACAATACATATTTATCACAAGAATTTAACATGCAATCTTATTCATAACCTAAACTTTTAGAAATAGTAATGTTACTCACCTGATTTGTATGAACAGAGGCAGCCTCTTTAAATTTGAAAAGCTTTTTGAAAACTTGAAACAGTTTTGACTTTAAACTGGAATGCCTTGCTTTTGCTTATTTGGTTTAAAACTTGAATTGTTGGGCTTTAAATTGCTTTAAATCTACATGCATGCTTGTTTTCCAGGTTGAAGAAATGAATGCAGACAGTTTGAATTGCTTCCAGAGTTGAAAAGAAGATGTTTGCAGGCCTCAGATTGTAAATGAATGCAAGCAGGCTACAGACTTGAATAAACTACATGCATGTTTGCTCTTGATTTTCAAAGTTGATTCCAGATTGAAAAATGAAGGCAGGCTTTAAACTTGATTTTGATTACAGATGGAAGAGAATGCAAACTGGTTGTTTTGAGATGATTACAGATCTTAGATTAGAGGATTGGTTTGAGAAGTGGTACTGATTTGTTTCAGATTTGTTTAGAGGAAAGATTTTTGAGTTTCTTAGTTTTAAAAAGGGAAAAATAGAAAGAATGAAATGAAGATATGCAAATGTTTATATAAGTGAATTTATGATTTTTAAAAATAAAAGAAAAAGAAAATAATAAGGACACTTGTCATTTTGAGTTCATCTTTTAATTACACATGTTAAGACAAGGCTTTAGGAAAATGACACTTGTCCTTTAAGTAATTTTTACATATTTATATTTATTTTTAAATGTAAATAAAATGCCTTTTCTTATTATTTAAATACTTATCTATATATATAAATCACTTTTTAAACAAACAAACTAATTATATTTATAAATAAAAGTTATAAAAATATTCTAAATCCAAATCAATTTAAATATCTATTCTTTTGAATTTCAAAACTTTAAATTCAAATTCAATTTAAATTAGATCCTAAGATTCAATTTAAAAATAACAATTCTAGTCTTTAAAAATCCATTCATATTTATAAAAATAATACATTATACTTTTTATTTGAAAATAACATATTTGATAATTTAAATAATTCATCTAAGAGATTATATTATCAAGTAATATTTTTTTTAAAAAAAGAAATGAAACAAGCCTTTTTGTTAAATCTTATTCATTTTAAGCTTAAGTTAAAATATATCTTAAACAATTTAAACATTTATCTAAAGTATATTTAAAACTATAAAGTTATTTATTTAAATAACTTTGAAAGCTCATATTAAACTAAATCTAAATTTCCAATTTACCAAAGCTTCTATTTATAATATATAGAGATAAATATATATTACAAATAGAAAATATCTTATTAGCCTTTAAAAGATAAAATTTACCAATTAAATACTTATTTAATCAGATTATTAAATTAAATTCAAATTTTATTGTCAAGATTATCAATATCAATTTAATTATTTAAACAGATTATTAAATTGATATTGCCCCAAATTTCCGGGATATTACATTTCTCCCCCCTTAAAATAATTTCGTCCCCGAAATTTAAACAAAGGTAATTTAATAATCTTATTAAAGATTTTAATTTTAAATCACAAGCATATATTATCATCCATATGCTAACAACCATAGCAACCAAATCATCCAATCAAACAATTTAACTATCCAGACAAAATTCTAGATAGAATTTCCTCGAGTTTCCCCAAGTATATATATACCGGGATACTCGCTCTACAAACAATCCAAACAACCAATACTACTAAGCTATAGAGCTCCTACTCATCTAGATCTACAGAACTAAACAGGATATCAGACTACAGACGAATCTGACTCAATAACCAAATCCTCCAAAACTGCTGGTTCCAAAACCAGAGATAGATCAAACACGTACTCCCTCAGAGATACGTAAAACACAATGAATTCCAGTTATCCAAACTGACCATTCAATCCTTGTAGACCAAGCTCTTATCCAAATCAGAACACAGAAGAGATCCAAAACAACTCGGAGCTGACTTCCCAGACTTACCCAATCTTATAGCTCCCTTTACCAGAGAAAACTTCAACAACAACGAAGTCTCCAACTTTGAATTCAAAATTCCTTCATCTCTTATCCACGAAATTCTTCAGACGATCCTGAGCTGTCTACAAATCCTTTCTGATCAGCTCAACCTTCGCCGATGCTTCTAGAAACAAACTAGACTAAAAATAACTCAACAGAATGATCCTCTCAAGATCTACCCATAATCCAGAACTCACAAACATCAGAAGATCTAACAAACTTCTCCTATCTGGAAAAGACAAACAGGAGCACTTGCCAAACTGCTTCCGCCGCACCACTCTAATCTGGAGTAGAATGAAAATGCTGATGAAGAACACAAGCACAAACTGGACAACACATCCCAGAAAATCTCAGATAACTCAAGAGAATACTCAAACTATCGCAAGTCACTTTTGCGATCAATCCAGCCTAACTGCAAAGAAAACTGTTCTCTCTTTACCAATCAGAACAGCTTATACTTATCTATCCTATCTATCGAAGAAATGGATCCACTCTACTGCTTCTGAACTCTACCTTCAGAAAAACTGCTCAGCCAGAAAACTTCCTGCCAATGCACAGAATACTCCGAGCTGCACTACTGCCACAGGTGCCAAAGACTTCCTTTTTCCAAAGCTCTTCGAGAAACTCGAACCCAAACCAAATAGAAACACCATGCTGAACTCAACCACAACACCGAAGCAGACACACTTCATTAACTTGTTCCAAAGAAAACATCTTCGGGAACATCCATAGTCACTGCATCTCATCACACAGCTACTTCTTCCAGAAGATACCAAGATACTATCACTCGCTTCTGCCCAACCGACAGATCCAACTCTACTCATCCAACTTCAAAGATAAACTCCGAACCTTAACAGGTTTCCTTCAGAGATTGTGAAATCCTTACACAACTGTAAAGTTCACTCGAGACGGTATTAGTCTACAGTCTCGACAAATACACTTCCAACCTCAACACTCAGACTCCTAATCCTAGATGATAAATTGTTATCATCTCAACCAATCATTACAAATACCATATACATTTAAAATGATACCTTTTTTATATAGAAATTATATCTGGGTAAAATTATTTCATCTATCTTTTTAAAACAATATTGTGTCCGTTGGCCTGGTCAAGTGTTTAGAGATCCCTATCAATAACGTTAGCTACTCGTATTGACCAGAATCCATATACCACTCAACCGATCAATTAACACAATATAAAACCATTTTATATAACTAACAAATACGCGCTCTCGTATATATATATACTCAGACTCAAACAGGTTGTTACAGATCCTGTCTCTAATGAACAATCCTTCCGAACCTAGGTATTCACTCAACCTAGTGTTCTGATATTCACTTAACCAAAAGCTTAGGCATTCGCTCAACCTATGCTCTGATACCACTGTAACGACCACGACTTTCTCTCCACAGAAAGTCGCATCGTTAATAAGAAAGAAAGGGATAGAAAGAGAAAAGAAGAGAAGAAAGAAAGAAACAACAACAACGATCTCACAGCGGAACGAATAAATTATATTAATAACATAAACTATTACATAGTATACAACAATTTACAGAGTTACACAGCATATACATCACTTACTAGATAGTTATAACCATCTGTCTAGACATTACAACTCAAATACAAGACAAGACACTATCACAGATATCAACACACCGGAATACTATATCTACGAACGCCGAAGCCTCCTACTCCATTGCTCCTCCAGAATATTCGTCAAAGCTAAACCTGAATCCCTTGGCTACTCGTAAAAATTTGAGTACCCAAGAGTTTATAAAACAGAAATAAACACTTGGGTCAGACATGGGTCTGGTGTGAGTAACAGGTTAAACTTGCTTAACTTCAAAACCTTTAGAAAGAAAAGGTATCACGTAAGACTCCCCACAAATAAACATGGGTAAGTTTTTACCTTACGCTAACCAAAACATTTGATAGGAAATCTGATTTTATTATAATAGGGTCTAGGGTTTTCAAGTAAAATATAGAAATAGCTGAAATGCTTACATCTCGCATTCCAACATAGTTGGGCACAACTAATACGTACGGCACTTATTGGAGTTTGGATTCCATACAATGGCAGGGCTACTGGGGTACCGCCCGTCACAGTACGTGGCCTAGATCACCGTACCGAGGAGTACGCCCGCTCCCCTGCAACACAAAGCCGGAACCATCCCTTACTGGATAATCCCGAACAAGACAATCCCGTAGTTGGCGCGACCAACCACACACTAAGCCGAATAAAAGAAAAGGGACCTCTAGACAGGGATCTATCTTGCTCTCAGTGGGTGCTACCCACGAAACCTTGCTGCACCTCCCCTGTTTTAGCCATTCCCGGTTGATGAGGCTTGAGGTTACGATTACCTTTAATCAGAACATATCACTTAGAATGCTCATCGTCCGCCTGACGATGTGCTGAAAGCATTCAATCCATACAAGTTCGTTCCGGGTTCGAACGAAACCGAAGGCATTATCTCGTTACACTCGTTTTGGAATCACCCTCAGAGTTAACGACAATAACCCTTGCACTCTGAATCTTCATCTTCACTTGAGATTCACGACCTATCGTTAATTTGGATCGATGTGGTATTCGGGTCTCCAGACCTGGAATCCCGGTATACGGAAACCCGATCCCGGTCTCATCGAAATCCAAAACGTATCTTTTAAGGGCCAAGTTGTTTTAAGGTTAAAACAATTCAATTCTTATCTATATACACAAAGATAGATAATTCAATAGATAATCTACATTATCATCCCAAACAGATAATTCACATTATCATTATAATTCAACCAAACATCCATATCATATATCAATCATATCTTATCAGAGATATCAAACAATGAAATACATTCAATCTCATTCATCCATCCTTAAGCCATGATTTATATCATCTAATTAATTTAAAGTGAATTAAACTAATTACTTCATTCTATAAATCCTGCTTACTTAATTATTAATTAAACCAATTAATTAATCATTACTCTAAATATCCATCTTAATTAATCATTCCTGATTAATTATACTTTAATTACTTTAAGTAATTAATCCCTAATTAATTTCACAAATTAATTATCTTAAACCATTTTAGTAATTAATCTTAAATTACTTCATTAATTAATTAACCATACTTAATTACATTAATCCTTAATTAATTACAATTAATTAATTACTTTAATCACTTATTATTTATTAATTAATCTTAATTAATCAATTCTTAATTACATCATTAATTTTATTAATTAATGATCCTTAATTTCTCTTAATTAATTATCTTATTTAAATTAATTACGTTTAATAATTAATTAGTCACATTTATTAATCACCTTTGATTAATCTCATTTAGTAATTAACTTCCCTTAATTACTCCACTTCATAAATTAATTACTCCTTAATTAATTATCCTTTAATTAATCCTTTGATTAATTATTCAAAGTAATTAACTCAAATTACTTTCATTATTAAATCTCCTTTAATTAATTACATCCAGTAATTACCTTTAATTACTTCCTAAGTAATTACACTTCATTAATTACATTTAAGTAATTCTACTTAACCAATTTCATTTTGATTAATAGATCTAATTGATCATTAAAATTAATCATATTAATCACTTATTTAATAATCCCTAATTAATGATCTCTCATTAATTATTAACAATTCTTTTATTTAAGTAATTAAACTTAAATCAACCATTATTAATTAATTCTTAATTACCAATTAATTTATCTCTAATTACTAAATTAATTTCTTAATCATTAATTAATACTCTAATTTATAATCCTTGATTACAATTTAATTATTTCTAATTAATAAATCTTAATCATTAATTAATTAGTTTAAACCTTTAATTACCTATTTAATTAATCCAAATGATTAATTAATTAATCAATTAAATTATCCATTAAATTTCCTTATAAATTTAAATGAACACAAATCTTTAAATTCTAATTTACTTTTAAGAATAAAACTTTGTTCTTAATAATAATCAAGTTATCATTTACAAAGTATTTTAAATCAATTTATTTTAATTTTACCTCCAAAATTTCATTTTAAATTTAAAGATTTAAAATGGAAACAAAATATCTTTAACAACGTATTAGACAACATTTCTAAAACTCTTTTATTTTACAAGTTAAAGAAATACTCATCTTATAAAATAACTTAAGGATTTTAAATCAAATTTACTTTTAAATTTTAACCATTTAATATACATTTTAAACAATTAAAATTATTAAAACAATTTAATATAAAACTTTCTTTTATTTCAAATCTGAGATACAGTTTTAAACTTTTACAAATTAAACTTTAGATTTAAAAATTCTGTTTAAATATCTCTTTACAAATTTAGTTTAAAACTTAACCAGACAGTTTCCTTTTAAAAGCCTGGCAACATCAAAATTTACCCGAGACCATCCAAATCCACTTCGAGTCGCCTCTCCAAAACACTCGAGCCACTCACCTGAACAACTCGAGTACGAACTCGAGAATGCCTTCGTCCCCAACGCTTTAACATTCTAGAAATTTACCCAGATACACTCACGATCTCGTGCACGTGCACGATCACCAGCGCTAACTCCGACCACCCACGACTACTCCATCACATCGACGATCGTCCACCAACCCGATTACGACTATCCCCTCTTCGATCTAATCGCGAAATCGAAATCGAGACCAAAATCAAACTGGAACAGGAACTACCCATTTCACCCAAACCTGTCAACATCTCCTCGATCTTCCACTGCTGATCACCAGAACGTTAGCGACTTCGGCGACGAGTTCATCCATGTCATAACTATCATTTCCCAGAGTTTTGTCGAACTCGATCCATCCTAGACGTAATGATGATCGATTTCTCTAGACTGGTAATAACTAGGGTTAAAATCTCTAATCCTCAATTCCTACTGCCTCCATACCTTAATTCTATTTCCAGTAATTTTCCTGGTATCCTTGATCATCACACTACCATTCTTGAAGAAAACAACATCCCAAATTCACTGAGATCAACAAAGTTACCAAAAATTCATTTTTAACTTAAACCAGAACTGCACCTTCAATTCTAAACTAAAAATTGTGATTTTAATACTAAAAATCATGTTATAGCTTATGCATTCCATTTATAATCCTGGATTTACGAATTTCAATGTTTGGGTTTTCACTTATATATACATGCACTTGTTGTTTTTGTTTTACAGAGATACTTGGTTTAAAGTTTGACTTAACTAAAAATTTTTAAACATTCTTCTATGATAATCAACAACTTTTGTTTATAAGTTTAGTCCTAACAAGAACTAGATCAATTAGTAAGAGATTTAAAAGAAATCCTGGAGTCTGGGCAACAAAACAGAACAGGGAACCATATCATACATGCATACAATTCATCCATTGTTCTCACAACAAATTTAACTTGCACATACAAACAATAAATATTTATCACAAGAATTTAACATGCAATCTTATTCATAACCTAAACTTTTAGAAATAGTAATGTTACTCACCTGATTTGTATGAACAGAGGCAGCCTCTTTAAATTTGAAAAGCTTTTTGAAAACTTGAAACAGTTTTGACTTTAAACTGGAATGCCTTGCTTTTGCTTATTTGGTTTAAAACTTGAATTGTTGGGCTTTAAATTGCTTTAAATCTACATGCATGCTTGTTTTCCAGGTTGAAGAAATGAATGCAGACAGTTTGAATTGCTTCCAGAGTTGAAAAGAAGATGTTTGCAGGCCTCAGATTGTAAATGAATGCAAGCAGGCTACAGACTTGAATAAACTACATGCATGTTTGCTCTTGATTTTCAAAGTTGATTCCAGATTGAAAAATGAAGGCAGGCTTTAAACTTGATTTTGATTACAGATGGAAGAGAATGCAAACTGGTTGTTTTGAGATGATTACAGATCTTAGATTAGAGGATTGGTTTGAGAAGTGGTACTGATTTGTTTCAGATTTGTTTAGAGGAAAGATTTTTGAGTTTCTTAGTTTTAAAAAGGGAAAAATAGAAAGAATGAAATGAAGATATGCAAATGTTTATATAAGTGAATTTATGATTTTTAAAAATAAAAGAAAAAGAAAATAATAAGGACACTTGTCATTTTGAGTTCATCTTTTAATTACACATGTTAAGACAAGGCTTTAGGAAAATGACACTTGTCCTTTAAGTAATTTTTACATATTTATATTTATTTTTAAATGTAAATAAAATGCCTTTTCTTATTATTTAAATACTTATCTATATATATAAATCACTTTTTAAACAAACAAACTAATTATATTTATAAATAAAAGTTATACAAATATTCTAAATCCAAATCAATTTAAATATCTATTCTTTTGAATTTCAAAACTTTAAATTCAAATTCAATTTAAATTAGATCCTAAGATTCAATTTAAAAATAACAATTCTAGTCTTTAAAAATCCAGTCATATTTATAAAAATAATACATTATACTTTTTATTTGAAAATAACATATTTGATAATTTAAATAATTCATCTAAGAGATTATATTATCAAGTAATTTTTTTTTTAAAAAGAAATGAAACAAGCCTTTTTGTTAAATCTTATTCATTTTAAGCTTAAGTTAAAATATATCTTAAACAATTTAAACATTTATCTAAAGTATATTTAAAACTATAAAGTTATTTATTTAAATAACTTTGAAAGCTCATATTAAACTAAATCTAAATTTCCAATTTACCAAAGCTTCTATTTATAATATATAGAGATAAATATATATTACAAATAGAAAATATCTTATTAGCCTTTAAAAGATAAAATTTACCAATTAAATACTTATTTAATCAGATTATTAAATTAAATTCAAATTTTATTGTCAAGATTATCAATATCAATTTAATTATTTAAACAGATTATTAAATTGATATTGCCCCAAATTTCCGGGATATTACAGTATATAATATTATACATCTCTTTGTTTATATAGAAGTTTGTACAGCATATAAAGTTATAAAACTTATACGATATAACTGTTTACTTTATGATGTATGTTAGTATTTTGTTTCGTATGAATATATATATAGTTTTATTAGCTTATATATAAAACATATTATATGTTAATTATATGGGTTATAACATGCTGCTTTATTTGTAAGTATGAAAGTATTGATTTTTTATAGTATAAGTTTACACATGATTGTTCCTATAGTACTGTATATGAAATGTTATATATATATAGCTAGACATGTTTGGATACAATCTATATATTAGTTTGTATAAGTTTTGTTTATATATATGTTGTCTAATGATATTATAAATATATGTTTTGATTGTTTACAGTTTATACATCAAAGTTTGCTTAAAGTATGTGTATGCTGTTATATATAAGTTTGTTTAAAGTATGTATATAAGTCATGCTAGTATTTTTAAATGCATATAGGATTTGTATGTTGATTTTGGAGTGAATAATATATGTATATAACAGATAGAGGTATTTTTGTATTTTTATAAGTATGCATTTGTTGTTTGCATTTCCATTTGTGCTTGCACTCAGACTGGCTACTACCGCACTTACATTGCATATATGTATCAATTTGTGAACAAAGATATATATTTATATTATAGTTTGTTTAAGTTTAAAATTTATGAAGCTGTTTTATATATGTATGTAAAGTTATATATTGAATTTATATAATAGTTATATGTATGTAAGAATATCAAGTGATTTAAGTTTACGACAGAGGATAAAAAGTTTGAAGTATATATATAGGATATATTAGCCTGTATGTTTTAATGTAAAGAATTATAATAGTTTACGGTATATATATAGGCTGTTTATGTATTTGTTTATAAGTGTATATATATATATATTTCAAATTTTATTTTGTAATATAAACAATGATTTTGAATTTTATATATATATATATATCTTAATATGTGTTTAAATTAATATTGATTTGAAAATAAATATATTATATATATAATTCTGTTTCTATCTTGATGGTTATAATTCGTTTTCATCAATTCTTATCTGTCGGCTTCGTCAAATTCGCGTTCAACCTTGTTTTTGCTTTGGAATTCGTGCCTGGATTCATAACCCATCTCATTCTCGTTCACCTCTAGCCTCGAAAGGTGAGCAATCACTCACGATTAATGTTCTTATATTTATTAAATTTGATTTCAATTGAAACGACAATTGAAATATGCTGATGTTAGTTAGTTACATTGTTATATATATGCTATTATCTGTATCTGTTCACCTGTGACATCTGACACCATTATCTGTTATTTATCACTGATGATATATGTCGTTACTGTTGTTATTTTATTATCATATCTGTTATCACTCTGCAAGTTCCCAGTTAGTATAGAATCACTATGGGTTGAAATGATACATACCCAAACGATCTGTAGAATAGGAGGAAATCGTTATGGGTTGAAATGATAAACCCAAGCGATTTTCATTGAATTGAATTTGGGATTGCGGGTCGAAATGATATATACTCATATATATATTTAAATTGCGGATCGAAATGATAAATATATGTACCACTTGACCATAGGATAGAAAATTATATACAGACACCGTTGGTGTATATATAAATATTTTGGAAATGATTTCTATGGTTTTGAAAAGAAATATATGGTTTCAATCAATATTGATTTTAAAAATTTATTAAAGTTGATTTATTAAAGTTGATAAATAATATGTTTAAGTACTTATTCAATATCTATATAGAGTTTATAATGATTTGAAATTGGTTTGAAATTATATTTATTTAAGAATTTTACTTAAATAAGTTGATTTGAAATTTATAAAATTTGAAATTTTAAAGTTATGATTTTATAACTTGAATTTGATCAAAAGTGACTTAAATGAATATTTCAAATTTATATATAATTTAAATGGGATATTTTGTTTATTTTAAATTTGTAAATTGAAGCTGTATTTGGATATTATTGAAATGATTAAGTAAATATTTCAAACTAATAATAGTAAGTCAATTAGATATATATAAATTATCGAATTTAGTTTTGAAATGTTGAATATTTTGACTTTGATATATATAGAAATTTGAACGGATTATTTTAGGGTTCAAATATGTATTTAAAAATCGATAATTTGAAATGGTTTATTTAGAAACTGAATCGAATTGAAATTGATGATTTGAGATTTGATTAAATTTAAATTTTGGAATTCGAGTTGGTTTGAATCGATTTGTGAAATTTGAGGAAGCTATTTTTATATAAAGTATTTTTAAACTATATCTAAAACCATTTATATTTTACTTTAGAAATTATTTTATCATAAACTATTTTAATATAAATCATTTTCAATATAAATTATTTTATTATAAACTATTTTAACTTATAACTATTTTATATAAACTATTTTTATTTTATAAACCATTTTATTATATATATAATTTTAACTAAACTGTTTAAGAGGAAAGTGTTATGATTTCCAAAATGCTATAATTTCAAAAGTGTTATGATTTCCAAAATGCTATAATTTCCATGTGTTATGATTTCCAAAATGCTATGATTTCAAAGCTGTGATTTCCAAAGTATTTTGATTTTTAAAATACTATGATTTCGGAAGCGTTATAATTTCGGAAAGTGATATGATTTTTGGAAATGGATATATTTGAAATGGAAAGGATATCGTATTGATTTGGGTTTTTAAAATGAAAATGATATTTTGGTTTTTAAGTATAAACTATTTTGAAATGACCATGGTGTTATAATTGAAAGTGTATATGGATCGATAATATAGTTAAACTACGACTAGCAAGTGCGGAATTATAAATAATAGTAAATAGCAGTAATAAAATTGACACCAGGGATTTTTATACTGGTTCGAACTTCCCGTTCTACGTCCAGTCCCAGACTCCTTCTAGAATTTCTCTAACAACCCTCACTTTACCCGGAGGAACATGTATTACACCGCCTGAGTAACCGAACAGGACTTTTCCGCCTAAGCAACCGAATAGGACTTCAAATTCAATTAATAAATTGTTTCTTGACTTGTGTGTTCTTGAGTAACACGTATATAGTCAATGTAGTACACCCTTCCTATAATCTTCTTGATATGATGATTTGAATGTGCAAAGATAGGAAGTAGAGAGTTGAAAATCACTTGTGATTATGATAATACAAAGCAAGTATAGATAGAAAGAATTGGTTTTTGAAATAGTGGATTTTCATCTCTATATATAGTATTGAATAGTTTTAATTCAATGGTTGCAACCATTAGAAGGAGTGCAACTGTTGGTGAAGAAGACAACTCTTCAAAATTTGAATTTTCATGAAGAGTTGCTTCAGTTCGTCAAGTTCAGATGTCTGAGAAAAATAGTCAGATGGCTGAGTAAGTTTAAAAAGTCAAAATAGGCAGAAGAAACAAATTTCAGTGAATACAGACGTCTATTATTTAATTTAGACGTCTGTCGTTTATGACAGATGTCTGTATTAAATTATCAGACGTCTGTCATTGATGACAGATGGCTAAATAAAAGTTCAGATGTCTGAACTTGTACTGATTTGTTCCTCTTCTTTATTTTAGTGATTCTGAACTTGAGAAATTTTTTGAAAATACTTTTATGTCTATAAAAAGATATTTTATTTTTGTAGAACATGTTTTCCAAAACATATTTGTGTGTGTGTGTGTGTGTTGTTATCATCATATCAGAGATTGTACAAAAATATCTAACCGGAAATAATAATCAGTATACTAGAGAGCTTGAGCTTAGTTTGTTGACGATATGATAATAGCTTTTCTTTGTAGATTCCTGTAAGAATATTTGTCATCATAGTATATAGTTTGAAATATATAGTTGTCACATTAAAATCGAAGAAGGCAGGTTCCAACATTCTCCCCCTTTTTGATGATGACAACTATATAATTCAACGGTTAGTATAAACCATACCTTTTGCTCCCCCTGTCAACATGACCATATTATATAGCAGAATGATTAATATTTCTCCCCCTTTGTCATTAACAAAAAGGAATTTGTAAGGGGTTTTGTCAGAAATGTGATGATAAAACACATTGTTGAATAGCAATATGAACTTTATTCAGAACATACCAATGATAAAATTTTGTTGTGGAAGAGTCAGAATATTTGGAGTATAAAAACAGATTTGAACATATGTTTGAACAGGTTCCACATCTTAATATACTAAACAAAGAAAAAAAGTGATATAGGACTGAAATTAGATTGTTGAAAATATATTATCAGACGTCTATGCGCAATGACAGACGTTTGTGATAATATAGACAGACGGCTAAACAAGAACCAGAGATTTAGACTTTATGGACTAAAATCAGACGGCTCAATTTTTGTTGTCAGGCGTCTATATTTGAGTACAGACGTCAGAAGTATTTTGTTCAGACGGCTCAGAGGTCTCAATTTGAAATAGATAGTAAATTACATTTTGAACTAAATTCAGACGATTAATAATTTTATAGCAGACGTCTATTTTTGAGGACAGACGTCTGGGACTAAATGTTCAGACGGCTCAAACAGGAATAGAGAATTTAAAAAAATTTAGACTAAAATCAGACGTCTGAAATATTGGCTCCAGACGTCTGTGTGTCTGTAACGACCCGTAAATTTCAACTGTTTTAATAACGTAATTAGTTGAAATTTTGTGAAATTTTAAACGATAAAATTTTGAAATATAAATTTGATATTTGGAATGCGTTTAGTTAAACATAGCAACTGGTAAATTTTCGTCCGAAAATATGGAAGTTTATTTCGCGCGTAAATTCACTTCAATTTAATCAGTTAAAAAGCGATGAAAATAAAATGTTTCCGAAACCTAAATATTTTTACATAGAAAAATTCTAAACCATCTTCTGAGCAAGATGTCAGTTTGTCGTTTTTCCAAATTCGGACATCTTTGGCTCCGTCGATCTTATTTTTCAGTGTTTTTCTTGCATTTTCCGCTAATAGAAAATTCGAATTTTTATAATTCAATCATACCACTTATATCTGTATACCGTTATGATCGTCTCGTCGTGCTAATCTCTACGGTATATTCGATTGTCAATTTCGAAGCCCGGTGTACGGTACAATCTGGGTAACGGATATTCGTACCGGTACCGGATTGAGCCCTTTTGAATTCTGTCTCTTCAATTTTGCAGCCTGTAATACCAATAGCCTTTTCCTTCTGAATTCGTGCCTAACTTTTCTTTCCTTAGTTTCAACTTTATTAACATGCCTTTTCATTTCTGGTCAGTTCACTCTTTGTTTTGAGAAACAAAAAAAAATTGGTATTACCTCTTCCTTTTGCTGTTCTTTCCTACTTATTCTCTTCTTCCTCACCATCCACCTTTCCTTTTGCCCAGCTCCTTTCTCATGCACGCAACCATCAGCCAATCTCCTCCGCCAATCAACTCACGTCACCACCTCCTACACCTCGAAGCCACCATCCCCTCCACCGTCGAGGCCAGCTCCGCCACACGCCACCTTTGACCTCCGCCTCCAGAGAAGCCAAGCCCAGCCGCAAACCCCTCCATGCTCGCCCTACCCACGTCCACCTCCCTCCTATCAACCACCGAAGCTTGCAGCTCCGACCTCCCGCCCCGCCATGCGTCCAAGCAGCCCTCACCCTCCAAGCTTTGTCCCATCAACCGCCATCTTCCACCTACTTCTCCTCCACGTGCAACCACTCCCCATCACCGAATGCAAACCCGACCTCTTCTCCACGGCAGCGAAGCTTCCACCTCCACCTAGGCTGCTGCTCAACCAGCCCGCCTCCTCCTTGCCTGCTCGGCCTATCACCTCAATTTCCGACCATATTCACTCGAGCCACCCTCAACGACCTCCTCAAATCCCATGCGTCCACATCTACCTTGCCGCAACCCAGATCGACGCAGCCCACCATGGCCAAGACCTCGTGCCGCTCTTCTCTGCCTTAACCGCTTGGGTAGTGAGGCCTCATATTCCTTTGTTTATTCAATTGTTGCAACTCCTGTTTGCTTCCAAATCGGTATGTTGACCTTTGCATTTGTATATGATGTATTTTAAAACAAAATTTCATGCTGGTTAAGTATATTTTAGTAAGTTTTATATTTATTAGTAAGATGAGTTGTCAGTTATTTAAATGAATACGTGACTTAACTTATGTTACAGGAGGTATGTGTTGTATTTTAGAGTAGTTATATATATAGAAATGTTGTATTAGGCTGTTAGTATGGAATGGTTTAAAGATTTACTTTATATTAGGTTGGGCATATAATTTACATCAGATATGTTCACAAAGTTATAGCATGCGTGATATAAGGATTTTCATTGTTACAGTAGGTATGATTATTCGAATATATGTATAAGATACATAAGTGATACTTTAACTTATATATGTTTTGTATGTTATAGTTTATGTATAGTTATAAAAGTTGTCTCTGTGTTAGCCTATTAGACTTGCATTGTTTCGGTTTTAGTGTACAGGTCATTTTTTTTATTGTCTGTATATAAAGGGTCATATGCAATATTTATATGTTGTTAGTGTAGAAAAGTATATAAACATATTTATTAGGTAAGTATAAAATATAGTATTTTATACATCAGGGCTGTATATTGACTTGCCAAGTATTATATTATAATAATGTTATAGTTTTGCTGTATAAAGTTATTTATCTATATATTTGCTTGAATGTATATATTTTATAGTTCACTTTATATGACTATCAAGAGTGTGTTCAAACCTATGTTATTGTTTGCTATACATATATACTGTTTTAAGCTTTATAATACTATTTTAAATATATTATTTAAAACATTGAATTTTTTTTATTAAATATGTTATTTTAATATTTGTTTTAAATCTAAAAATTGGTTCTTAATGATAATAATATGATTGTTGTTATCAAACCGATTCTGATTCAGCTCATTAATCTCTGTTATCAGCTCTATCAGTCAAATTCGTGCCAATCTACTTTGCTTTGCGACTCGTGCTTGGATTCGTAGCTTATTCCATTTGTCGAATCATCTCTAACCTCGGAAGGTGAGCACTCACTCACGATTAACGTTCTTTTATTTATTAAATTTGATTTCAATTGAAACGACAATTGAAATATGCTGCTGTTAGATAATTACATTGTTATATATGTTATTGCCTGTATCATTTCACCTGTGACATCTTACACCATTATCTGTTAATTATTTATGCAATGATAATACAGTTTGGTTGATAATTTATTGATTGTTGATGTTTATATTGGACGTTAAATTGTTAATGTTAAAATGATAAACAATATGAAATTGAACTTGATATAGGATGATTAAATGTTAAATTTGATTAACTGACATTTGTATAATATGACCCCTTTAACTGTTAACTTTATGGACACGTAGGATTTGTTTAATTACATTTTGAACCACTGAATGTATGTTGTTAAATTGATGATGTATGAAATTGTAAATAGATGACAAGTGAAAAACCGTAATGTAATAATCTTTAATCTACATGAAATGATAGTGTAGATTCTAGAAATAATTATATTAATTCGTACAAATAACAATGCGAATTAATACGGTTATTCTAGGATTATTTGAATTGATTTTTGGATTGTTATTGATTGTTGTATTGCTTGTTTATTTACTTTGACCCCATCCCAGCTATCACACTGCAAGTTCCCTTTGTTATGCTTTGATTTTGAATTGAATTGGAATCGGGTTGAAATGATAAATACCCAAATTGAACCTTGACCTAGGATAGGAAATTAAATAAAACCCGATTGGTCAATAATTTGATTTAAAAATAAACGAAGTTTTTATTTGAATAAATAATATGGTTTTGAAATGAAGTTGAAATTTGAATTTTAATGAAAGGAAAATGTTAATGTTTAATAATCTAAAACAAAATATTAAAAATGTAATTGATGAAAGAATGTTGTTTAATTTGAGAAATTATTGAATTAAGTTTGAAATTATTAAACTTTGAAATGATTTAATAATTAAGTTTGAAATTATAATTAAGTTTGAAATTATTAAACTTTGAAATTATTTAATAATTAAGTTTTGAATAATTTAAAAATTAAATAAGATTGAATGATTTAATGATCAAATTGAATTGAATTCTTTAATAAGTAAAAATTGAACTTTTGAATAAGTGAATTGTACTTCGTAAATAATTGAAATTGAGTTTCTTTATTAATTAAGTTTTGGAAAATTGTTTAAGTAAGTAAAGTAGTGAAATTGAATTTCTTTAACAAGAAATAAATTGTGATTTATTGAAATTAATGTAAGACTTGAAAATTAAAGGATTTGATTTGATGAATTTAATTTAATTCAAATTGTAAGTTTTGAAATAAGGAAGTTGAATTTAAATAATGGATCTAATGAATTGGAAATTAAACAGAAATTGTTTTAAATGAAAATTTACTTAACGAACATTGAATGAAATTGATAAATGGATTTAAATTGATTTGAATGTTAAATTAATTTAAATGATTTCGGAATGAAACTTATATACGAATTTGAATCAATATTTGAATTGTTTTAAATAGAAATTGAAATTGAATTGTAAGATCTTGAAATTATGAATTTGGAAGTTTGAAATGTAAATTTTGGAAATTGTTTTGGAAAGACAATTGAAATGTTGATTTACGAATTGAAATTGAATTGAAATTGATTTGGTTTGAAATAAACAAACGACCAATCGGTGTAATAATTTCGAAAGTTATTAAAGAGACCGGAATCAGTAATGGATATACTCTCTATCTGAACCGAAACCACTTTAATAACTATACGCGGAGTGTTGATCCAGAAGGAAGTGGATGGTTTTGATGTACGCGTTGACTGAAGAAAGAGAACGATTTTGGATGACCCCTGACATGACTAAAACAGGAGCCGCGCCGGGCCATTGAGGTTCGCCACCTCTAGCGGACACACTTCTTCGTTACCATATCTATTACTTTTGTGATTCGATTTGGGTGCACCCCTTGATTTGGGAGTGTTGTTTCGCAGTGTTGGGGTAGTAGCTGCTATGCCCAACATCAGTCCGGATCACGCAACTACTAGTATCCTAGTTGGTATTGCCTCATGTACCTTGTCATACTGATTATCCTATTCGCGACCACTACGATTTTGATTTGTACCTTTAGTATATGGATTGCCCTCTGGTGACTTCCGGTTTTGGGGAAACTACGGTCTTGTATATGCTTTTGGGAATAAACAGGTTAAGAGGTGTATGGGCCCTGCTTAACCCTACTTTGATATCTTTATATTACTGATAGACATTATCTACTTAGCGTACATTACTACCTAGTAGATAGTTTAACGGATCCTTAAAGGATGGTTATTCCAAACATCCTTTGAGTTACTTGTATTTCAATTGTTATTTCACTTGAGTTGGATTTATTAATATGAGAATGTTAATCCTGACTCGAGTGTTTTGTGTTTTGCTTTACGCTCGGGTCAGACTGAGTGGTTCAGCTTTCGAGACTCAGCTTTGGAGTTGGAGCTTTGCTTGAAGATCCAGCCATCTATTCTGCTTTCAGTATTCGATGATTCCAGTGATGTATTCTGATTTGTATCTGATGTATCGTATTACTCTTCTGTTGTAAACTCTGATGTATTTTATATATTCATATAGTAGCTTCATGAACTACTATCTCTTTTATTTCCGCTGCATTTATTACTCTGTGTCTGTGATCTGTGATTATATCTATTTACTGTATATGTTCACTTTTGCCAAATTTAAATAACAACGCGGTATTTTGAGCAATTCAATTCCGGCATGAGTGTCTACCTATACACTTATAATGGATGTGAATGGTCCAAAATGGCGGGTCGTTACAGTTGGTATCAGAGCTTTGGTAGCTCTAGGCAAAACTCAACATATAGGGTAAATGTATTTACAGAATCACTCTCATTCGAGTTTCAATCTCTTCCCTTGACTCAATTCCTTTGAAAATTTGGAACGTTCCCTACGGTTCCAAATTTCATTCGTGTCCCTCACTATTCGTCTTCTTTCAATTCTGGAGCATCTCATAACTCCACTTCGAATGACCCTTATAATGAATCGGCGGTCTCGCCAATCTTCGAATAATTCGTAAAGGAGCAAAACTCCTTTACAATAGGCATCGATTTACCGGAGATTTCTGTATCCTCGGCTTACGATGCTATCTATCTCCTGCTATACCTGAATTTTAATTCTTGAGATCGAATGTCGATTTGCCTCGGAATTCTACATTGATCTTATTCTTGAAGTCACGGTCGACACGGTTAATGTAACGACCCGTATTTTTACGGATCGACAAGTTCGTCAAAATCTGGAATTTTTGCTTTTTTAAGTAATTTCAGATTTTTGGGGAAATTTGTCTAAGTCCTAGGTCGTGGACGACCTAAGAGCTAAGTCGTGACCGAGTTAAGGACTTCGGCGAGTTAGTGTTAGGTCGTGGGTTAGTTGGAGCGACCTATAGAATTGTGCAACCTAGGATTTAGTTAAGTAATTAGGTCGGCAGGGCGAGTTAACGACCTAAAGACTGACCGACTTAAGAGGTCTAGGCGACCTAAGGAAGAGTAGTGGGCGACCTAAGTAATCTGGGGTTAGGTCGTGGGGTAGAGTTAGGTCGGCAACGACCTAAGGAATGTGGTGAGCGACCTAAGTGAAGTATTGGATAGTTAAGTCGTCTAAACGACTTAGTAGATAGGTCGTATCCCAGTCTGTTCGCGACTTATGTTAGGTCGCGTAGATGTTTAAGGGTTTAGGTCGTAGACGACCTAAGAGATAGGAGACTTAAGAGTTTCTGGCGAGTTAAGGTTTCGAGCGACCTATAGGATGTACTTAGTATAGTTAGGTCGGCAACGACCTAGAGGAGTTGGATAGTAGGTTAGCGACTTAGTAGTTAAGTCGTTGGACGACCTAAGGGGTTAGTATCTTGTTGTATTGGCTAAGTCTTAGGTCGCGTATTGGCTTAAGTGTTAGGTCGCGAGATTGTTAAGTCGCGCATAGGCTAAGTCGTTAGGTCGAAGACTGTTAGGTCGCGTGGGTTGCTGAGTTGTTAGGTCGCAAGGTTTTATAAGTCGTAGGTCGTAGAGAGGCAGTGTGTTAGGTCGCTGGGTTTCGTCTAAGTGTTAAGTCGTGCATAGTTAAGTCGCGCAGTGTTAAGTCGAATGATGCTAAGTTGTTAAGTCGTCCAGGCGACTTAGGAGTGAAGCGCGCATAAGTTAGGTCGGAGGCTCTGTTAAGTCGTAGGGGTTTTTAGGTCGTAGGTCGGCATATGTTAGGTCGGCAACGACTTAAGGAGATAGCCGAGTTACGACTCAGGCAGTTTTCAGCTATAAATAGGAGGGGTTGTTCTCACTTTTTGGGATCCGGATTTTGAAGCGACGAAGTGCTGCCATTTTGAGAGCTCGACTTCTACACTTCTTCACTTCTTTTCTCCACTCTAATCAAGTGCTTCCATCCATCCAAATCGAAGATCAAGATTGAAGATTCAAGAGCTTAGATCGAAGATCTTCGTCTTTTCAAGAGAGATTTCTTCGTTTGAAGTGAGATCTTGTCGGATCTAGCTTAGCTCTTCGCTGTCCAGATCTGAAGTTGATATCTTTTGGATTGTTTAGGTGATTTGGTGAGTGGTGATTATCTCTCACACGGATCCAAAGGAGTAGATCGGATTGTTGGCTCAATTTGGTGTTAAATTAGTGATTTCCATGCATTTTCTTCATCCTATGTGTAGATCCATGTAGATCCATTGATCATGATGATGTTGCATCCATTTTATCATACGTTAACCTATGCAAGTTCATTCATCAAGTTTGTAGAGATTTAATCCATGTTTTCATGCTTATTGGACTTTCAACTCTTTAATTACGAAAATGCCATTATTGTTATAATTGTCTACTTAGATCATTTTTGAATGCTTGATTGCTTGGATTGATGTTTGATTTGATTGATTATTATGAACTAGATGATTGATGATTAGATTTAGACCGAAGACGATTCAAAGGCTAAGGGAAAGGCTCCTGAATTGGAAAAGCTGCTCGTGGCATATGGAGCGGGATGATGAAGCTCTTATGCATAGATTTGATGATATGTTGAGATGGGGCTTTGCGAGGATGTAATGAAGCAAGGCAATCATGTGATGAAGACTTGGTCTAATCCAGATGGGATCATTCCAAGCATGTTGATAACTCGGTGATATGATTCGAGTTGAAGATAATGAATGGATATGAGAATAGTCGTCGAGGAGGATGACTAGGAGGCTTGGATAGCATCGTTGTTGAAGGTTCTAGCATGCTCTAAACAAGGGTACGTTTGGGCAGATTCGATAGTCCCAACGGCCAACTGTTGATGGTCGAGTACCCTGGGCAGATTCGATAGTCCTAGGCACGGGCTGCGACGACGTGCGGGAGTTATGTCTAGAACCGGGGTTTTCATTAGCCCTTGACGGACGGCTGAAAGAATGTGCCGGTCATTCAATTAACGGTGATATCGAAGCAATGATAACAGTGATAGCCAGAGTCATGGATGTTTGGTTGTATCGTCATTCGGACTCAAGAGCGGTATTTTCTGGGTGCTTATCTGATTTAGGCCTTGGTACTTGGAAAACATCGCCCTTGACTCGAGTGATAGTAGCTTTACTTTAAATTGTATGCTCTGCTATGTTTGCTTCTGCTTGGTGTGTGTCTGGGGGCTATCACTGTAGAATGAGGTTGGAGTGGGAGGGTTGTATTCCTATTCCTTTTTCCTTTATGCTCTTTTGGTATGTTGTTAGTTAATTTACTGCTCACTAAGACTGTTGTCTGACTCAAGGCTTTATGTTTTAATTCTTATTGCCTTGCGCTGTTCGTCCATTTTTGGGACGGGCAGACTAGGTAGCAGGTGACAGGTGCTGTTCTCTTCTCACGATGCTGATATCGAAGACGAGCTTGAGGGTTGCATATTATCTTCTTATATGTACTGGATATTCCGCTGTTTTGTATTCTCTGAGAGATTTGTAGTGAGGTTGGATGTATTGACTATATGAATGCTTGTATTCAACTATTATGGAGTTTTATAAGATGTCATTTTGTTCTGTAAAGCTTCACTATACATATGTTCTATTGTATTTTGTCCATGCGCTGTGAGTAATACGATAGATTCTGTTGTTTTAATCTTACCTTGACAATCGTCCATGGTCGCCTGGCACACTTTACAGCGCACTATCTTTAGATTCGGTACAGGGATCATGGGCGGTCGTCACATTTGGTATCAGAGCATTGGTTAATCGATTTTACCCAACGCTCGCTGTCGTAACTACGTATGAGAGACGTAATTGTATTTTGATGGATGATTACTATATATAATATAGTAGTTTAGCAGTAAGTTAGTCCTTTATGCAGTTGTTTCTCTAGATGTTCTAATCATTCCTTTTTGTAGATATTGAGAATGAGTCGAAGAGGGAGACCAGCTGCTAGGGAAGGTCGTGCTACTGAAGAGACTGCTGATTATGCAGCCATGTTCGAAGCTATGATGACTTCGATCATGAGAAGGATACCAGTTCCGGGGGCGGCAGTTGATGTTGGAGTTCAAGTCCAAACTCCGAAACCAGTGGATTTTGCTAAGCTGTGCAAGGATTATACTGCTCTTGGAGGGAAGGTTTTCTTGGGAACAGAATCTACCATTGAAGTCCAGAGGTGGATAGATGCTTGTAGAAGGATCTTTGGTGATTTGGGAATTGATGATGCAACTAAGAGGAAGTTGGCATCGAGGCAGCTTCAAGGGAGAGCTTCTGATTGGTGGAACTCTATTACCATCACTACTGCGGAGGAAGAGATTACTTGGGAGCAATTCCAAGCTAGATTCGAAGCTAAGTTCATTTCTACAGCTCAGAAGTCTGTTCTGTTCAAGAAGTTTGTAGAGCTCAGGCAGGGTGGAAGATCTGTTCTTGAGTATGTTTCTGAGTTCGAAGCTTTGTCCAAGTATGCTCGGTCATATATTGAATCTGCTTATCAGAAGAATGAGAAGTTTGTGACCGGCTTGGATAGTTATCTTGGGAGACAGTTGGTGGATCATTTGGACGATTCATTTGAGAAGCTTGTGGAGAAAGCTCTTAGGCATGAGAGTCTGTTTCCTAAGGAAGGACCTGTTGTTGCTGTTACCAAGGGAGAATCTAAACCACAGCAGGGTGGAAACCAGAAGAGGAAGCAGCAGCAGCAGAAAGGTAAGGATGGCCAGAAGAAGCCGAAAGGCGAGGTGACTTGCTACAATTGTCAACAGAAGGGCCATTTCTCTAAGGATTGTAAGAATCCGAAGGCGCCGATGAAGTGTCACAACTGTGACAAGCCGGGGCATTTCAAGAAGAATTGTCCAGAACCGAGGAAGGACAGGCAGATTGTGCAAGCCTATGCTTTGGGAGCTGTTCCGTCGTCTTCGAAAGCTCCTACTGCCGAAGAGAAGGGAAAGAGTGTGGTTGTTCAAGGTACTCTTTTCCTATGTGGTATTCCAGTTAGAGTTTTGTTTGATACTGGAGCATCGCATTCGTTTGTTTGTAATGAACTAGTAGGCCGGTTAGATTTGAAGCCGGATATTGTTGATAGGCCATTGGTAGTGACTAATCCAGTTGGGGGTTCGTCTTGTTTGTGTATGTTATGCCGTGGTCTAGTTGTGTCGAGTCATGGTTGCTCTTTTGTTTGTGATTGCTTTGTTCTGAACTTTGCGGGGTTCGGAATTATCTTGGGTATGGACTGGCTTAGGAAGTATGCGGCTAAGGTTGATTGTGAGAGGCTGGAGGTGACAGTCGAGAATGTGGAGGGGCGAAAGATTGTGATACGATGTAAGCATGAAGAAGGCGTCTTCATGAGCTTCATGTATTCGCTAGTTGTTCCACGGGATGGACTGTCTTTAGTGCCGATCGCAAATAGATTCGAGGATGTCTTTGACGAAGTCAAAGGGTTGCCGCCGCATAGAGAGATCGAGTTTCGTATAGATCTAGTTGAAGGAGCCAGACCTGTTGTGATGCCTCTTAGGCGGATGGCGCCTAGGGAACAGCAGGAGTTGAGGGTGCAAGTTGACGACCTTTTACAGAAAGGATTCATTCGGCGTAGTGTGTCCGAGTGGGGTGCACCAGTTGTGTTCGCAACCAAGGCAGATGGATCATTGAGATTGTGTGTCGATTATCGTGAGCTGAACAAGGTGACTAAGAAGAACAAGTATCCATTGCCAAGGATAGACGACTTGTTTGATCAGCTTCACGAAGCTAAGGTGTTTTCTCAAATGGATTTGGCAACGGGATTTCACCAGTTGAGAGTGGCTAAGGATAGTGTGCCGAAGACTGCTTTTAGGACACCATCCGGTTTCTTTGAGTGGCTGGTAATGCCGTTTGGATTGACTAACGCGCCAGCATATTTTGTGGATCTTATGAATAGAGTGTTCAGAGATCAGTTGAACAAGTTCGTACTTGTGTTTGTGGATGATATCCTGATTTATTCCAGAACGGAAGAAGAGCACAAGACGCACTTGGGTGTTGTTTTGGAAATCTTGCGGAAACATCAGCTGAAGGCTAAGTTTTCGAAGTGTCACTTCTGGAAGAGTGAAGTGAGGTTCTTAGGCCATGTGATTTCTGGAAATGGAATAGCGGTTGATCCCGCTAAGGTGGCAGCAATCCAGGATTGGGTTAGACCTAAGAATGCGTCAGATGTGAGGAGTTTTCTTGGATTAGCAGGATATTATCGACGGTTTATCAAAGACTTCTCCAAGGTAGCTGCACCATTAACAGGATTGACGAAGAAGAACAAAGTGTTCAGTTGGGATGCTAAGTGTGAGCAAGCTTTCGGAATCCTGAAAGAGAGACTGACGAGTGCTCCTGTTTTGACTATTCCAAGTGGGAATGATGAGATGGTGGTTTACACCGATGCATGTGGTACTGGACTTGGAGCAGTGTTGATGCAGAAGGATAAAGTTGTTGCGTATGCCAGTCGACAACTGAAGCCGCATGAAAGGAATTACCCAACTCATGATTTGGAATTGGCGGCGATTGTATTTGCTCTGAAGATGTGGAGACATTATCTGTTGGGAGTTCGATTCGAGTTGTTTACGGATCATAAGTCGTTGAAGTATCTTTTCTCCCAGAAGGATTTGAATCTTCGGCAGCAGCGTTGGCTAGAGTTTTTGGCATCGTATGACTTTGGTATAGCTTATACTCCGGGAAAAGGTAACGCAGTGGCTGATGCGTTAAGTCGGAGACATGCAGGATTGGGAGCCATGTTTTCAGAATGGAAGAGTCTCGAGTATTTAGCTGGGTTTGACTTCAGGCCTAGATGCGAATTGGAACCTGAGATGTTGGCAAACTTATCAATAAGACCCACTCTTGTGGAAAGGATTGGTGAGAGCCAAAAGCGAGATGGTAAGCTTGTCAAGATTATCCGTGAATTGGAATCTGGATTGGATCCAGAAAAGGATAAAGGATTCGAGGTCGATCGAGAGGGTTGGCTTCGGAAGCAAGGACGACTAGTTGTTCCCGATATAGATGAATTGAGGAGTGTGGTTCTGAAGGAAGGTCATCACTCGAAGTTGACAATTCATCCAGGTGGAAATAAGATGTATCGGGATATGAAGAGAACCTACTACTGGGAAGGCATGAAGAAGGATGTTGGAGATTTCATTTCCAAGTGTATGAATTGCCAGTTGGTAAAAGCCGAACAGAAGAAGCCAAGCGGATTGCTTCAGCCATTAGAAGTTCCTACATGGAAGTGGGAACAAGTTTCGATGGATTTTATTGATGGATTGCCTAGAACCAGAACGGGAAATGAAGGGATTTGGGTCATTGTAGATCGTCTAACTAAGAGTGCACGATTCATTCCTGTTCGATCGACTAGGACTGCATCAAAGTTGGCTGAGTTGTATGTTAAGTGGATAGTTCGTTTCCATGGTATTCCGAGGAGTATAGTGAGCGATCGAGATCCATTGTTCACTAGTGGATTTTGGAAGAGCTTCCAGGAAGTTTTGGGAACCGAGTTGTGTTTGAGTACAGCTTATCACCCTCAAACAGATGGTCAGACTGAGAGAGTCAACCGAGTTTTGGAAGATCTCCTCAGAGCTTGTGTTTTGGATTTCGGAGGATCATGGGAAGATCACCTTCATTTGGTGGAGTTTGCCTACAACAATAGTTACCAGTCAAGCATTGGTATGGCACCGTATGAGGCATTGTATGGAAGACCGTGTAACTCTCCAACATGTTGGTTGGAAACTGGAGAAAAGCTGATGCTTGGGCCAGAGATGATTCGTCAGACTTCAGATTGCATAGAGATCATTCGGCAACGAATGAAGGCAGCCCAAGATCGTCAGAAGAGTTATGCTGATAAACGTCGTAAGGATTTGGAGTTCGACATAGGTGAAATGGTTTTTGTGAAGATTTCTCCACTGAAGAATGTTATTAGATTCGGGAAGAAAGGAAAATTGACTCCGAGATTTGTTGGACCATTTCCGATCATCGAGCGAATTGGAAAGCTCGCTTATAGATTGGAGTTACCGGAAAAGATGTCGGGTGTGCACAATGTTTTTCACGTATCGTATCTACGGAAGTATGTGCATGACTCGAATGCAGTGGTTTCTGCTGATAGCTATGAAGATTTTGAAGTTGATCCAGTTGATAGAAGACCTCGTAAGCCACTTCGTGTTGTGGAAACCGACACGAAACAGCTTAGGAGGAAGGTAGTTAAGTTGCTCAAGATACAATGGAGTGATGATGATAACGACTGTACGTGGGAGGTGGAAGAGAGGATGAAAGCAGCTCATCCTGAACTCTTCAAGGTATGGCCCTAAGGTGTCGTGTCATCTCACGATATTGTAACTTGTTCTAATTTTAGAATTCTGTACGCTAAGTTAGAATTGGATGCATGGTTTGTTGATTGCTATGGATGGTAGGCGTACAGAATAGTTTTGATTGCTTGGAATTTCGGGGGCGAAATTCCTAAGGGGGAGAGAATGTAACGACCCGTATTTTTACGGATCGACAAGTTCGTCAAAATCTGGAATTTTTGCTTTTTTAAGTAATTTCAGATTTTTGGGGAAATTTGTCTAAGTCCTAGGTCGTGGACGACCTAAGAGCTAAGTCGTGACCGAGTTAAGGACTTCGGCGAGTTAGTGTTAGGTCGTGGGTTAGTTGGAGCGACCTATAGAATTGTGCAACCTAGGATTTAGTTAAGTAATTAGGTCGGCAGGGCGAGTTAACGACCTAAAGACTGACCGACTTAAGAGGTCTAGGCGACCTAAGGAAGAGTAGTGGGCGACCTAAGTATTCTGGGGTTAGGTCGTGGGGTAGAGTTAGGTCGGCAACGACCTAAGGAATGTGGTGAGCGACCTAAGTGAAGTATTGGATAGTTAAGTCGTCTAAACGACTTAGTAGATAGGTCGTATCCCAGTCTGTTCGCGACTTATGTTAGGTCGCGTAGATGTTTAAGGGTTTAGGTCGTAGACGACCTAAGAGATAGGAGACTTAAGAGTTTCTGGCGAGTTAAGGTTTCGAGCGACCTATAGGATGTACTTAGTATAGTTAGGTCGGCAACGACCTAGAGGAGTTGGATAGCAGGTTAGCGACTTAGTAGTTAAGTCGTTGGACGACCTAAGGGGTTAGTATCTTGTTGTATTGGCTAAGTCTTAGGTCGCGTATTGGCTTAAGTGTTAGGTCGCGAGATTGTTAAGTCGCGCATAGGCTAAGTCGTTAGGTCGAAGACTGTTAGGTCGCGTGGGTTGCTGAGTTGTTAGGTCGCAAGGTTTTATAAGTCGTAGGTCGTAGAGAGGCAGTGTGTTAGGTCGCTGGGTTTCGTCTAAGTGTTAAGTCGTGCATAGTTAAGTCGCGCAGTGTTAAGTCGAATGATGCTAAGTTGTTAAGTCGTCCAGGCGACTTAGGAGTGAAGCGCGCATAAGTTAGGTCGGAGGCTCTGTTAAGTCGTAGGGGTTTTTAGGTCGTAGGTCGGCATATGTTAGGTCGGCAACGACTTAAGGAGATAGCCGAGTTACGACTCAGGCAGTTTTCAGCTATAAATAGGAGGGGTTGTTCTCACTTTTTGGGATCCGGATTTTGAAGCGACGAAGTGCTGCCATTTTGAGAGCTCGACTTCTACACTTCTTCACTTCTTTTCTCCACTCTAATCAAGTGCTTCCATCCATCCAAATCGAAGATCAAGATTGAAGATTCAAGAGCTTAGATCGAAGATCTTCGTCTTTTCAAGAGAGATTTCTTCGTTTGAAGTGAGATCTTGTCGGATCTAGCTTAGCTCTTCGCTGTCCAGATCTGAAGTTGATATCTTTTGGATTGTTTAGGTGATTTGGTGAGTGGTGATTATCTCTCACACGGATCCAAAGGAGTAGATCGGATTGTTGGCTCAATTTGGTGTTAAATTAGTGATTTCCATGCATTTTCTTCATCCTATGTGTAGATCCATGTAGATCCATTGATCATGATGATGTTGCATCCATTTTATCATACGTTAACCTATGCAAGTTCATTCATCAAGTTTGTAGAGATTTAATCCATGTTTTCATGCTTATTGGACTTTCAACTCTTTAATTACGAAAATGCCATTATTGTTATAATTGTCTACTTAGATCATTTTTGAATGCTTGATTGCTTGGATTGATGTTTGATTTGATTGATTATTATGAACTAGATGATTGATGATTAGATTTAGACCGAAGACGATTCAAAGGCTAAGGGAAAGGCTCCTGAATTGGAAAAGCTGCTCGTGGCATATGGAGCGGGATGATGAAGCTCTTATGCATAGATTTGATGATATGTTGAGATGGGGCTTTGCGAGGATGTAATGAAGCAAGGCAATCATGTGATGAAGACTTGGTCTAATCCAGATGGGATCATTCCAAGCATGTTGATAACTCGGTGATATGATTCGAGTTGAAGATAATGAATGGATATGAGAATAGTCGTCGAGGAGGATGACTAGGAGGCTTGGATAGCATCGTTGTTGAAGGTTCTAGCATGCTCTAAACAAGGGTACGTTTGGGCAGATTCGATAGTCCCAACGGCCAACTGTTGATGGTCGAGTACCCTGGGCAGATTCGATAGTCCTAGGCACGGGCTGCGACGACGTGCGGGAGTTATGTCTAGAACCGGGGTTTTCATTAGCCCTTGACGGACGGCTGAAAGAATGTGCCGGTCATTCAATTAACGGTGATATCGAAGCAATGATAACAGTGATAGCCAGAGTCATGGATGTTTGGTTGTATCGTCATTCGGACTCAAGAGCGGTATTTTCTGGGTGCTTATCTGATTTAGGCCTTGGTACTTGGAAAACATCGCCCTTGACTCGAGTGATAGTAGCTTTACTTTAAATTGTATGCTCTGCTATGTTTGCTTCTGCTTGGTGTGTGTCTGGGGGCTATCACTGTAGAATGAGGTTGGAGTGGGAGGGTTGTATTCCTATTCCTTTTTCCTTTATGCTCTTTTGGTATGTTGTTAGTTAATTTACTGCTCACTAAGACTGTTGTCTGACTCAAGGCTTTATGTTTTAATTCTTATTGCCTTGGGCTGTTCGTCCATTTTTGGGACGGGCAGACTAGGTAGCAGGTGACAGGTGCTGTTCTCTTCTCACGATGCTGATATCGAAGACGAGCTTGAGGGTTGCATATTATCTTCTTATATGTACTGGATATTCCGCTGTTTTGTATTCTCTGAGAGTTTTATAGTGAGGTTGGATGTATTGACTATATGAATGCTTGTATTCAACTATTATGGAGTTTTATAAGATGTCATTTTGTTCTGTAAAGCTTCACTATACATATGTTCTATTGTATTTTGTCCATGCGCTGTGAGTAATACGATAGATTCTGTTGTTTTAATCTTACCTTGACAATCGTCCATGGTCGCCTGGCACACTTTACAGCGCACTATCTTTAGATTCGGTACAGGGATCATGGGCGGTCGTCACAGTTAAGGTTGCCCGTAAATTAAATAAGCTTATCCATCTCTCGATTCTGTTAATTGAATCAACTTATCTTTTCTTTCGAACTTGAATTTGAATCAATTTTCTCTTTGATTTGAGTCCGTCAAATTTGAAACCCTATCCTTATTTGAAATTCATTCTTGTATCGTCGAGCAAAGAAGTGTATTTGTAAACTAAATATTAAAATGTTTTATACATTGTGTTGTTTGAGTTGTTGATGTTGATTTGGGTTTTCGATCGATTCGTCTGATCAACGCTATCGATAGGATTTCCAAAACACTTGAACAGAGCAACTGACACAATATTATTTTCAAATTTGGAAAATGAAATAAATTTGTTTGATTATATTGTGAAAATATAAGTAAAAATTTTCTGGAATTTAACAGGTAAATTAAATTGTTGATTGAAATGATAATATTTGATTATCATTTATTGTTCTAAATGAATTTATAAATACGGTTTATAAATTGATTTGGAATTTGAAATGAATTTAATTTAGAAATTTGAGAATTTATTAAGTTTCCGGTGATTTCGTACTTTTGTTTTAAAATTTTAAAGCATATATATTGAAAGTATTTTCGAAAAGAAATCGTTTTCAAAGAATTTTTAAAAATGTTGAAACCAGTGCTCTTCTCTTTGTCGCTGGAAAATAATTTCGGTGATGGCGGCCGCATCATCGACATTCATTTTCGAGTTTCGAAGTGGAGAAACCATTCTATAGCTTTGCTACGGTTTTGTTTTGAGAAAAAATATATTTGATTTGAATTTCTTCAGTATATTTTGATTTACATATATATAGGTATCTTATTTTAAATTTAATGAGATTTGATATAAATATATTATATATATCTCTAAGTTGTTTAAAGTAAATTAGAAATCAAATTCTTAAATTTTGTTAAAGGATGATTTTAATTACAAATAAAACAAAATTTGAATTAATATTTAAACTTGAATAATTGAATTTGGAAAATTATATCTGTATATTGTTCAACTGCATTCTAATACAACTTACCTAAATCATTCAGAAGTTGAATATGTAATTGGATAAAATATAAGATAAATTGAATTTATAAACAAAATTTGAGTGTTTATAATAAATGTTATACACTAAATTTTGATTATAAAGATGTTAATAGAGTTAGGTAGGATAATAAGCAAACTCAGTTAACAATGAAATGAATTTGTTTTGAAAGAATTAATAAATTGAAATTTGGTCAACATATGAAAATACCTTGAAATTTAAAAGAAATTAATAGATGTAAATTAATTTAAATCGAAACTTTTATGTTTAAAATTAATTTATATGGGTTAAATATATGTGAGTAGATATATTAAGTAGAATAAATTTAACAATAATTTGGAATAAAGAAGAATTTTTATTGCTGAAAAAAATATGATTATAATAAAAGACCATTCAAATCTATGGTTTTAGAGATTGTATATTTGAGATAATGAGATAATAAGATAAGGAATTTAGAAATAGTTGAGATTTATTTAGTGAAATCAAATGGATTAAATCAATTATTGAATATCAATTAATTTAAATTTGAATTTATATGGTTTAAATTAATTGTTATTTTGTATTTCAAATCTGTTTTTCTTTCTGGTTGTTTCTATTCTCCTACCTCGTCCCTTTTCGGGGACGAAAAGTTTTGAGTGGGGGAGAATGTAACGACCCGTAAATTTCAACCGTTTTAATAACGTTATTAGTTGAAATTTTGTGAAATTTTAAAGGATAAAATTTTGAAATAAAAATTTTATATTTGGAATACGTCTAGTTAAACATAGCAACTGGTAAATTTTCGTCCGAAAATATGAAAGTTTATTTCGCGTGTAAATTCACTTCAAGCTAATCAGTTAAGAAACGATGAAAATAAAATATTTCCGAAACCTAAATATTTTTACATAGAAAAATTCTAAACCATCTTCTGAGCAAAATATCAGTTCGTCATTTTTCCAAATTCAGACATCTATTGCTCCGTCGTTCTTATTTTCTGGAAAATAGCAGTATTCTGGTACCGATATCGATTTTTATCGGATGATCGTATCACTGATTTCTATATACCGTTTTGATCGTCTTGTCATGCCGATCTCTACGGTATATTCGATCGTCAAATTCGGAGTTCCGTTGTACGTTGCACTTTGGCGTAACGCATACCGTATCGGTAGCCGGTTACAATCTGCTCTGAGACTTTTTGTTATCCTGTGTGTAATCCAATAGACACTAGCATTTATATCTTCTTGAATTCAAACAGCCTCTTCTCTTTCCTCTCCAAATTATAATATAATATATAACGTTATATTTATTTTGCCTGAGACATTGTTTCGTTCTCTTCCATATTTTCTTGGAACCTGTTCGCTTCACTTTTGCCAAATCCAATTCTTTTCCCTTTCTTTCGTTTTCATTTTGTATATGGATTTTAAGAATTATGAAAATAAGGTTTATATATAATTGCATGAAGATGCTCGTGCTCCGCCTGCTCCTTCCCAAACCGAGATCTCAACTCACCCATAGCAGCGACCTCCGACCACATCAACTCCTCCGCCCTTTCCCTCCTTCCCCACGCCGTGCACACGAACTCATCCCGCGGCAAACAACCCAGTGCCAAAGCCCATCCCACCGCTGACCGTCCTCCCTCCTACTTCGCTCCCGCCCACCGACTTTCCAACTTGCAACCTCGTCCTCCCCTCCGCCTTGCTCCGCCCTCCATTTCTTGCTCAGTCGTGACCTACCGCTATCGTTCAATTCGCTCGAGACTCCTCCGGTAGCCATTCGCCTCAAATGAAACCGTGGCTCCAACACTTTCTCTGTCGCCTCTTTATTTATATAAGAGGTATATGTATATCATCCTAGTTGACAGTTTTCTTATAGAAATATCTTAGTAAAGATATATTTATTAACATGAATTTTTGTTGATAGTTATATACCTAGTATACGTTCACATATGGGTTGTAATGGAAAGGCAAGGTCCTTGTAAAGTTAGTGTAAAGTTCCTGTAATGTTTTTTTTAAAGCCAAGAATACACTTTATTTCTTCCTTCCGAAAACTAAAAATGTGGACATCCTCACAGTCACAAATAGCTTTTATAAAATTAGTACATATATATATGTGGCAAGTGTTGATTTATGGTCTGCATTAAATTTTGAAGTCTGCATGTGTGTGTATAAAGATAAGGGTAAAATTCTTGCATGCGCTGTTGTTACATTTGTTTTATACAAGCAATCTTCATGTTAGCGCATTGAGTTGAATGTCCAGATCTATTTGTCTGCATATTTATCTATACGAATTTAGTGTTCGCATACATAGTTTGTTTGCATACATTTTTACTGGTTGCATGTGTATATTAGTAAAAAAATAAAAAAAAATAAAAATAAAAAAAAAAAAATTTAAAGAAGTTATATATCCTATTATTTTATAATAATGTAAGCTATAGTCAGTTGTATATATATGTTATACGGCAGTTATATGTTACAGCATACATACATTATTAGTTTGCATCTGCTATGTAAGTAAGTTTTGAGATATTATGGATAACTTATATATGTCAGTTTATTTTTTTTTATATACAGTTGTTTATAGAAAGTGTGACAAGTTATCTATTTTTATAATCTGGTTTAAACATGTTGTATATATATTTAATCCATCTGTTCATATATGTATTATACGGTTACGGTTAGCTACTCTATTGGTGAGTTATAGCATTTCTATAATATAAGTCTACAGTTTTACAGTGGATATATATGGTTGATTTTATATATGTATTTTAGTTTAAAACCAATGATCTTTAATTTTATATGTTATTTTAATGTTGTTTTAAGTTAAATAGTGAATTCATGGGAATAATAATAATGATAATAAATAAAATTGATGTTTCCCAAGCTGATTCTAATTATCTCATCGATTTCCATCTTCAGCTTCGTCCACCAAAAAAAAAACTCGCTCTCAGCTTACCTTTCTTTGAGTTGTTGGATTGTTCGATGGTCTAGATCGTGATCCAATTCGTATCTTGTCGAGTCGTCAAATTTTTCTAGCCTCGAAAGGTGAGCACTCACTCACGATTAACGTTCTTTTATTTATTAAATTTGATTTCAATTGAAACGACAATTGAAATATACTGCTGTTAGTTAAATACACTGTTATATATGTTATTGCCTGTATCAGTTCACCTGTGACACCTGACACTATTATCTGTTAATTATTTATGCGATGATAATACAGTTGGCTGAAAATTGATTGATGGTTGATGTTTATATTGGACGTTAAATTATTAATGTTAAAATGATAAATAGTATGCAATTGAACTTGATATAGGATAATTAAATGTTAAATTTGATTAACTGACATTTGTATAATATGACCCCTTTAACTGTTAAATCCATTGACACGTATGATTTGCTTAATTACATTTTGAATCACTGAATGTATGTTGTTAAATTGATGATGTATGAAATTGTAAATAGATGACAAGTGAAAAACCGTAATGTAATAATCTTTAATCTACATGAAATGATAGTGTAGATTCTAGAAATAATTATATTAATTCGTACAAATAACAATGCGAATTAATACGGTTATTTCGGGATTATTTGAATTGATTATTGGATTGATATTGGTTGTTGTTATTGCTTGTTTATTTACTTTGACACCATCCCAGTTATCACACTGCAAGTTCCCTTTGATATGTTTTGATTTTGAATTGAATTGGAATCGGGTTGAAATGATAAATACCCAAATTGAACTTTGACTTAGGATAGAAAATTAAATAAAAACCCGATTGGTCAATAATTTGATTTAAAAATAAATGAAGATTTTATTTGAATAAACAATATGGTTTTGAAATGAAGTTGAAATTTGAATTTTTATTGAAAGGAAAATGTTTAAATTTGAGAAATGATTGAATTAAGTTGAAATGATTTAATAATTAAGTTTGAAATTATAATTGAGTTGAAATTATTAAACTTTGAATTATTTAATAATTAAGTTTTGAATTATTTAATACTTAAATAAGATTAAATTATTTAATGATTAAATTGAATTGAAGTTCTTTAATAAGAAAAATTAAACTTTTGAATAAGTGAATTTTACTTCGTAAATAAATGAAATTGAGTTTCTTTATTAATTAAGTTTGGAAAATTATTTAAGTAAGTAAATAAGTGAAATTGAATTTCTTTACCAAGAAATAAAATGTGATTTATTGAAATTAATATAAGACTTGAAATGTAAAGAACTTGATTTGATGAATTTAATTTAATTAAATTTGTAAGTTTTGATATAATGAAGTTGAATTTAAATAATGGATTTAATGAATTGGAAATTTAATGGAAATTGTTTGAATGATAAAGTAACTTAACGAATATTGAATGAAATCGATGAATGAATTTAAATTGATTTGAATGTTAAATTAAATTAATACTTTTCGAAATGAATCTTATATACGAATTTGAATCAATATTTGAATTGTTTTGAATAGAAATTGAAATTGAGTTATAAGATTTTGAAATGGTAATTTGGAAGTTTTGAAACGTAAATTTTGGAAATTGGTTTAGAAAGCCAAATGAAATGTTGATTTGCAAATTGAAATTGAAATTGAATTTGATTTGGTTTTGAAATAAATAAACGACCAATCGGTGTAATAATTACGAAAGTTATTAAAGAGACCGGGATCGGTAATGGATATACTCTCTATCTGAACCGAAACCACTTTAATAACTATACGCGGAGTGTTGATCCAGAAGGAAGTGGATGGTTTTGATGTACGCGTTGACTGAAGAAAGAGAACGATTTTGGATGACCCCTGACATGACTAAAACAGGAGCCGCGCCGGGCCATTGAGGTTCGCCACCTCTAGCGGACACACTTCTTCGTTACCATATCTATTACTTTTGTGATTCGATTTGGGTGCACCCCTTGATTTGGGAGTGTTGTTTCGCGGTGTTGGGGTAGTAGCTGCTATGCCCAACATCAGTCCGGATCACGCAACTACTAGTATCCTAGTTGGTATTGCCTCATGTACCTTGTCATACTGATTATCCTATTCGCGACCACTACGATTTTGATTTGTACCTTTAGTATATGGATTGCCCTCTGGTGACTTCCGGTTTTGGGGAAACTACGGTCTTGTATATGCTTTTGGGAATAAACAGGTTAAGAGGTGTATGGGCCCTGCTTAACCCTACTTTGATATCTTTATATTACTGATAGACATTATCTACTTAGCGTACATTACTACCTAGTAGATAGTTTAACGGATCCTTAAAGGATGGTTATTCCAAACATCCTTTGAGTTACTTGTATTTCAATTGTTATTTCACTTGAGTTGGATTTATTAATATGAGAATGTTAATCCTGACTCGAGTGTTTTGTGTTTTGCTTTACGCTCGGGTCAGACTGAGTGGTTCAGCTTTCGAGACTCAGCTTTGGAGTTGGAGCTTTGCTTGAAGATCCAGCCATCTATTCTGCTTTCAGTATTCGATGATTCCAGTGATGTATTCTGATTTGTATCTGATGTATCGTATTACTCTTCTGTTGTAAACTCTGATGTATTTTATATATTCATATAGTAGCTTCATGAACTACTATCTCTTTTATTTCCGCTGCATTTATTACTCTGTGTCTGTGATCTGTGATTATATCTATTTACTGTATATGTTCACTTTTGCCAAATTTAAATAACAACGCGGTATTTTGAGCAATTCAATTCCGGCATGAGTGTCTACCTATACACTTATAATGGATGTGAATGGTCCAAAATGGCGGGTCGTTACAAATCGGTGTAATAATTTCGAAAGTTATTAAAGAGACCGGAATCAGTAATGGATATACTCTCTATCTAAACCGAAACCACTTTAATAACTATACGCGGAGTGATGATCTAGAATGAAGTGGTTGGAATGATGTACGTGTTGACTGAAGAAGGAGAACGATGATGGATAGCCTTGACACTTGTGTCAAATTGGAAATGACTAAAACAGGAGCCGTGCCGGGCCAATGGAGGATTAGCTACCTCAAGTGGACACACTTCTTCGAACTACTCATTACTTGTTGTCGATTGGTGCACCCTTGATTTTGGGAGTGTTGTTTCACGGTGTTGCGGGCGCTGCGGCATTGCGTTCTCACCAGTCCGGATCAGGCGAACGGTAGTATCACTACCTTGGGTATTGCCTCATGTGCCTTGTCATACTTGTATTCCATTTATACGGGACCACTACGATTTTGATTTGTACCTTTAGTATATGGATTGCCCTCTGGTGACTTCCGGTTTTGGGAAACTACGGTCTTGTATATGCTTTTGGGAATAAAAATGTGTTAAGGGTGGAATGGGCCATGACTTAACACTATTTTGATATCTTTATATTACTGATAGACATTATCTACTTATCGTACACTACTACATAGTAGATAGTTTAACGGATCCTTAAAGGATGGTTATTCCAAACATCCTTTGAGTTACTTGTATTTCAATTGCTATTTCACTTGAGTTGGATTTATTAATATAAGAATGTTAATCCTGACTCGAGTGTTTTGTGTTTTGCTTTACGCTCGGGTCAGACTGAGTGGTTCAGCTTTTGAGACTCACCTTTGGAATTGGAGCTTTGCTTGAAGATCCAGCCATCTATTCTACTTTCAGTAGATGTATTCTGATTTGTATCTGATGTATCGTATTACTCTTTTGTTGTAAACTCTGATGTGACTTATACATTTATATAGTAGCTTCATGAACTACTATCTCTTTTATTTCCGCTGCACTTATTACTCTGTGTCTGTGATCTGTGATTATATTTATTTACTGTATATGTTTAGTTTTGCCAAATTTAAATTAACAACGCGGTATTTTGAGCAATTCAACTCCGGCATGAGTGTCTACCTATACACTTATAATGGATGCGAATGGTCCAAAATATCGGGTCGTTACAGTGTCTGAAGTGTATATAAGAAAGAGGTATACAGAGGTTTGTTAAAAACTATCAGACGTTTGTTAGGCTGATTTTTTGTATTTCAACCTTTTTTAAGTTATGTTTTATGATTCAATATGTATATGAATTTCTCCCCCTTTTTCATTATAAAAAAGAATGAGGTAATATAATAAATTATATAAAATATCTTATAAATAACGAGATAAACTCACTATTAATTATGAAGGAAAAATAAAATAGATTTTACCATATTTGCTGAAGTCCATATTTCATTGTAAGCACGTAATTCTATTAAACGTATGGAACATTCTTTAAAATTCCAAAATCTACCATTTTTCCTTTTGTTTCTCCGAGTACCTGCAAAAAATAATAATCATTTTCGGTACCCACTTATTATATTAGGGTCCGGGGGGTTAGGTATTAGAAAACCATACCCATTTGGGTGTGGTTGATCCTTTATAAATATAATTTTCATTATTAAATACCATATCAAAATAATCATCAATGTATTTTTCTCTATTTTTCCAATTAATAGGAACCCAAATACTTAGATAATTTTTATTCAAATTTCTGGTCAATGATTTTGTACTTCTAGGGAAATTATAAACATTATTGGTCATAGCAGTATTCGAATTTCTATAAAAATTGGATTTAGACTTTACTCGAAATTTAGTACTAGCACTAACATTTTTACTATACATGAAAGCATATCTAGTGTTATTTCTACGATCAATTTTATTATATCCTAAACCACTTTTATCATGTAACGGTCTAGAACTGGATAAAATCATGTTTAAATCATTTTGACCTTTATTAAATTTTGTGACTTTAGTGTTAAGTTTATCAAATTTAGCTTTAAAGTCACAATTATTATTTTCAAAAGAAATATTACTATTATTTAAAATATCAATTTTCTCATTTAATTCAGTATTCTCGTTTTTTAACGTACAGTTTTCATTTTTGAGAAGGAAATTTTGAGATTCGGAATTATCTAAAGAGGATTGTAATAAATCATTTTGTCTTTTCAAATCAAAAATTTCTTTTGAAAATTTTTCTCTCTCTTTCTCAAATATGGTGTTTTGTTCATCTAGAAAATCTGTAAGAGCCTCAAAATTATTCTTTAAAACACCAAGTTGATTTTCTAAATCTAACTTCTCATTTTTCAATTTCTAATTTTCAAGTTCAACAGATTTCATCTTTTCTAAGATAATAAAGTTAAGCTTTGAAATCTTATTGCTTACACTAACTAATTCATTATTATCTTTAACTGAAATTTGTAAATCAGAATGTACATTTTTGTAGTCCTCACTGGTGGCTTTGACAGGGATTTTGCCTGTTGTATTTCGACTGGATCATTTTCTGGAAATTATTCTATGATGTTGTGATGATCAATAGAATTCCAGGCTCTGATACCAATTGAAAGTGTATATGGATCGATAATATAGTTAAACTACGACTAGCAAGTGCGGAATTATAAATAATAGTAAATAGCAGTAATAAAAATGACACCAGGGATTTTTATACTGGTTCGAACTTCCCGTTCTACGTCCAGTCCCAGACTCCTTCTAGAATTTCTCTAACAACCCTCACTTTACCCGGAGGAACAGGTATTACACCGCCTGAGCAACCGAACAGGACTTTTCCGCCTAAGCAACCGAATAGGACTTCAAATACAATTAATAAATTGTTTCTTGACTTGTGTGTTCTTGAGTAACACGTATATAGTCAATGTAGTACACCCTTCCTATAATCTTCTTGATATGATGATTTGAATGTGCAAAGATAGGAAGTAGAGAGTTGAAAATCACTTGTGATTATGATAATACAAAGCAAGTATAGATAGAAAGAATTGGTTTTTGAAATAGTGGATTTTCATCTCTATTTATAGTATTGAATAGTTTTAATTCAATAGTTGCAACCATTAGAAGGAGTGCAACTGTTGGTGAAGAAGACAACTCTTCAAAATTTGAATTTTCATGAAGAGATGCTTCAGTTCGTCAAGTTCAGATGTCTTAGAAAAATAGTCAGATGGCTGAGTAGGTTTAAAAAGTCAAAATAGGCAGAAGAAACAAATTTCAGTGAATACAGACGTCTGTTATTTAATTTAGACATCTGTCGTTTATGACAGATGTTTGTTTTAAATTATCAGACGTCTGTCATTGATGACAGATGGCTAAATAAAAGTTCAGATGTCTGAACTTGTACTGATTTGTTCCTCTTCTTTATTTTAGTGATTTTGAACTTGAGAATTTTTTTGAAAATACTTTTATGTCTATAAAAAGATATTTTATTTTTGTAGAACATGTTTTCCAAAACCTATTTGTGTGTGTGTGTGTTGTTATCATCATATCAGAGATTGTACAAAAATATCTAACCGGAAATAATAATCAGTATACTAGAGAGCTTGAGCTTAGTTTGTTGACGATATGATAATAGCTTTTCTTTGTAGATTCCTGTAAGAATATTTGTCATCATAGTATATAGTTTGAAATATATAGTTGTCACATTAAAATCGAAGAAGGCAGGTTCCAACAATAATAACGATTGGTTGTTAAAGAGACCGGGATCGGATATGGACATACTCTCTGTCGATACCGAAAACCACTTTAACAACTGTGTACGCAGTGGAGATTCCAGAATGAAGTAGGATGGTAACGACCCTAAAGGTATATACGTTGACCCAACTCCCGTGAGTTGGCATAAGGTGGCTAAAACAGGAGCGATTCTTGAGCCAATCAGGTAACACCTCTGATCGGACGAATTTCTTCGATACCATTCTATTACTTTGTGATTGATTTGGTGGCCACTCTTCGATTTAGATTGGGAGTGTGTTCCGAGGTGGGAGGTAGTGGCTGATATGCTTTTCCACTAGCCCGGATGCGTAATTGGTATATCTACCATGGCATTGCCTTGTTGTGCCGTGTCACCTACCATATCGAGCTTTACTACGAGTTTGGATTTCTCCCGTAGCCTGTGGAGTATTAAGGGTATCCCCCGATCTAGGAGTATGCTAATACTGGATAGACTACTAGGACTATTACGTGTTAATGGGAATATTGGGTCACTCCTTAATGCTATTTTAAAGTAAGATTATTTTATTATAGACATTATTATAATAGCGAATATTACTACATAGTAGATAGTTTAACGGATCCTTAGAGGATGGTTATCCCAAACATCCTTTGAGTTACTTGTATTTCAGTTGTATTTCACTTGAGTTGGATTTATTGATATAAGAATGTTAATCCTGACTCGAGTGTTTTGTGTTTTTGCTTTACGCTCGGGTCAGACTGAGTGATACAGCCTTGAGACTCAACTTTGGAGTTAGAGCTTCACTTGGAGATCCAGCTATCTATCCAGCTTTCAGTTATTCAGTTGATTCCAATGATGTATTCAGATCTTGTATTCTACTATTGTATTGAGACATCTATGTATTCGTGACTTCTGTTGTATCGCGTTAACTCTGTTATATATATACATAGCAGCTTCATGAACTACTATTCTTTGTTTCCGCTGCATTATTGCTATATTACTCTGTGTGTGTGATTATGTGATTATTTATTTGCTGTATATGTTGAGTTTTTCCAAATTTAAATTAGCAATCTGATATTTTGTGCAATTCAAATCCGACATGTATGGATGCGAATGGTTGAAAATTTCAGGTTATTACATAATTTTTTGACGGAGTCTCCTTTGCGCGGATAGGTCCGAAAAAATAACAATATCATTAACTGCAATATATATATATATATTCACATATTTAAATAATAATCATCCCAAACCATGGGAAAAACAATAAAATAACTTTCCGAAAACCGTAATATGAAAACATTCCTATTTGTTGGGCAAACAAACTTTATTTATGAAACCAAAAGCAAAAACTATTGCTTCCATAAACCTGTATTTCACCTACATAATCCAAAAGAGTTAAAATTATGTAAAGAGTGTTATATATTAGTTGTTTCAATTAATAGCACAAGCAACATACAATATATAACAATCATATGCAAACAAAAAGAAGTACAACCATCATATGCATCAAATAAAACTATCAAACATCCATAGCAACAAAACTCATGGTCTGTTCAGGTTCAAACACTTTTCTTAGCACAAGGGTGATAAATAAACTAACAAGTGTATCTTACGCTCAACAACCTTAGATAATTACTTCTTAGATTATTCATACAACCTCAACAAATTAGAAGTATCCTTTCCCAACATCTCATAAGCCAAAAACAAAGAATTTTAATATTATTTAAGTTTGTACGATGTACATAAATCCTTTATACACAATATTAATTCTAATCGCTTGCTTGAATACACACATTTCACTTTCGAACTAGTATTGTTAACCCGACCACTCTAGTGCGGACTCTGATCCGATTTCTTGATTATAAATTTCCGTTTTCCTCACATAGCTATAAACTACGATAGAAAACATCAAAAATCATATCAAAAATTCGTATCAGATGTTCGCCGTCAAGACTCGAGCAAAAAATTCAAATTCGGACTGGTGTGAATTACCATAAGTCATGTATTCAAATCTGGATCAAAACAGTTATGCGAATAAAATAGTCTACACACAACCTAAATACTTTATTCTATTGGTCTCTTTAAAACATCATTTACTTTTCGTTTATTTTAATCCATTCATTTCTACAAGGTCATCTTTTATAAATTGTACATTCATTTACATACATAGATTATTTCCCATTCAATTATTTAGAACATAATAAATCAATTCTTAAAATATTATCTAAGTTTCTTTGCAATTTAATTTACAGTTATTATTTACTTATATAACTTGATTTCCATTTAATATTAATATTTATTAGTGAAACATTTCATACTTAAGTTTTCTATTTTTTTTATTCACATTTATTTTCACGATAGTATTTCCTTTAATATTAAACTGATTTATGAATCATTTAACAATTTCTTAAGTTTATAATCATTTATTTAAATAGTATTCACTTTTTCCTACTCAATTTAATTATTACCATTTCAAAACATTAACTTATGTTTATACATTCCTTGTAACTATCAATTTTTTTCATTTATAACATGTTAATTTTGAAGCATTTTTTTTATTTAAGCTTTTACTTGTATAATATTCTATTATGTATTCATATTAACATTTCAACTTTTTAAACATTTTTGGTAAGATTTATATATGTTTTTAGAATGTAATTAAGTGTTATACAAATTTATCTTATTCATTTTAGTTAACAAAAATGTTCAATAGTTTACGTCTTCTTAATTTTCATCATCTTTTAATTTACAAGTGATAAATCTCAAATTTCTTTACAGTTTCATTAAACACTTAGCTTCTAATTTCTTATTTCTTATTTCTTATTTTAGAAGTTTCCAACTATTAAATTTTCACTTTATTTTTACAATTGAAAACCAGCAATTATTCGGAACTTAAGAATTCAAATATTGGGTTTATTTCAAATTATTTTGAAATAATATATAATTATATCCTTTGTATATCAAATCATACTTAGAAAATTTAAATCAAATCTTATCTATCAAGACAAATGGGTAGTAAAGCTACTTTAGTGGTCTTCCCACTTTGAAACTCAAAAATGAACGTCGATGATGCTACGTAGTCATCACCAAAATCATTTTCCAGCGACAAACGAGGGATGTGCATAATTTGTTTTTTTTCAAAAACATTTCTTTTAAATACCTTTTGAAAACATTTCTACTTGCAAATACTTCCAAATATACTAATATATTTTTTTCAAATCTTTGAAACAAATTTCAAAATACTAGAATTTAAGTTATTAAATTTTCAATTAAATTCATTCATTTTTAAATCTTAATTAATACCATATTTATAAAATTACACTTCTTATAACATACAATAGTCAATACTTTTAAGAACTTTGACTAACCAAACAACAATTGATAATAATCAAACACTATCATTTCCTAACAAATAACACACCAAACATAACAATATCAATTTATGAAAAATTATATACATTTTTATATATACAAAATATAATACTAGGTAAAATTATTTCATTTATCTATTTTGAAAACATTATTGTGTCGGTTTAGACTGTTCAAGTGTTTAAAAACCCCTATCGATGCCATAACATCCTATGTACCGACCAGAATATAAAAATACTTAACAGAACAAATTAACACAATACAAAACATTTTTATAGCACTAACAAATACGTTCCCTTGTATATATACTCTAAAACGCATTCTAGGGTAACTCCCTTATCTCTAATGAATTAACCCCTCAAATCAGGATAAGATATCTCTAAACCAAAGCTCTGATACCAACTGTGACGACCCACCTTTTTGGATGGTTTAAATCGATAATAAACCACACATGTCTAAATCAAACCATTTAAAAGGGTAGATTACCAATGGGGTTTAATAAGAAAAAAAGAAAAAAAAGAAAAAAACAAAATACAGAATCTCATAGCAGAATGACAAAATATAATAATCAAATAAACAGTTCATGAAGCTATTTTACAATATACATTTTGATTACATAATTTTTACAACATAATCAGAGTACAATCACAAACATACCAAATAATCATGCAGCGGAAAATTACTAATAATATAATATACCAAACTCCATCTTCGTCCTCAGAATTACAGTCTTCAAACACCGAAAGCTCTGGCCGACCCTAGCATGATGAAAAGACAAAACACTCGAATTGGAACTTAAAGTTCTTATGTAAGTTAAATCAACAATAAGTAAATATGAGTGTAATAGCTTCAGAGATGTTAACGGGATTTCACATCTCCTATCCAGTGTATAACATGCGTGCAATAACTTAAGAGATGTTATGGGATTTTCCATCTCCTAAGGATCCATTAAACTATCTATATGTAGTAAGATACGTTATGTATGTTGTGTCTATCAGTAAAGTATAATATTGAAAATAGCGGTAAAGCGTTACCCATATCCCCCTTATCACATTTTTATAGGCATGGTAGTCTATACAGTACTGTAAACTCCACCGTAAACTAGTGGGCTATCAGGGAGCACTCCATATGTACGACACAAACCAAAATCGTAGTGGGCTCGATAAGGATAATATGACAAGGCACGTGAGGCAATGCCCAAGGTAGGATTCTACCGGTTTGCACTCCCGGATTGGTGGTAACGCATAGCAGCTACTACCGCCTAGCTCGAAAAAACACTCCCAAAATCAAGGGTGGCCACCAATTAGTCACAAAGTCAAAGATATGGTTTTGAAGAAGCGTGTTCGATCGAGGGAGCACCCCCACTTGGCCTGGTATAGCTCCTGTTTTAGTCATTTTAATTATGACTCGAAAGTCAAGGCTATCCATCATCATTCTCTTACTTCATTCCAGCAAACGCCTCCAATTCAACCTCTACATTCTAGATAACATCCACCGCGTACACAGTTGTTAAAGTGGTTCTGATATTGACAAAGAATATGCCAATAAGAGGCCCCATTCTACAGATGACCTCCAACCTGTCTTTAAAAAAACATTTGAAACAAGCTCTAACACAAGAGCAGAAGCACCACCATTGCATACGCCTGCAACTCCATGCCTTCCATTCTCTCAAACGATTGCGCTTACTATGGCAAGTGAAAATGGATAATTTCCTCCTCCAGTTGTTAAAACAATGATAAGATACCTAGCTAGAACTAGTGTCATGAACTGTATTTGTATAGAAACAAGATATTAGAATCTATTTTGAATTTTATAGTTCATATTAATGATACATAATCAATGAAGTTTGAATTTGAATACTTGAACCATCAAATACATAAACTGATAGTCGCTTAAAATTAATTGAAGAAAATAAGGAGTTAACTTACAAATAAAACCACTGATCTAAAGAAATTTGCAATTGAATGGGATGGATTAGAGCAATCAGGATAGTGATAATCAATTAACCCAGAGTTTTGGGTACCCTCATAATTCAGCCTTGGTACCTCCTAGCTTCCTTTGTAAAAAATAATTCATATGATTAGAACAATCAGGATAGTCTTGTCAGTTTTCACACCGGTTGGTTCTTTTACATTTCAACACCAATTCATATTTGATATCAAAATATAATATTCATTTCAAAATGAAGTAAGATTAGAAGTGGATAGTTAGAAAAAGTTTTTTTTTAAAACGGGGAAGTTTGGAATAATATGGTTAGTAGGTTGATTGTTGGATGAAAATGTTTAAATAACAAATACCATGTTGATTAAGTTTCATAATTTGACTATAAGGTATTTGATGGATTTAAGTTTAAGAAAATTTATTTAGAAAATGGATAGGTAAGTAAGTTAAGTAGATAATCATAGAATTTGTAAGAAAAAGTTGTACACTTAGTAAAGTTGTCTTATTAATATATGGATAAGATAAATAATATTAGCTAAATTAAGAGCTTCGATAAATAAAACTAAGGATTAAGTTTTATAACTTATTAATTTGAGATAATAGTAAAATTCCATAATTGTTAAACACCCTAATTGAAGTAATAACGGTTTGAAGTTTGGGGATATGTATATACTCTTAGGAAGTAAAGGTATATTATACAAGTTTAAGTCATATTTGTATGCTTAAGTAATAATGGATTTAGTAGAAAGTAAATGGTTGTGAAATAAACTTGGATTAGTAGAAATTTGGAAGAAAAATATTAGGTAAAAATGAATATGAATAAATACGTAAGTTAGACGTAAATCATTTCGGTACATAAAATTTTGACCTAAGATTTGAGTACAGAACTTTGAGGTGTTTACACCAATCCGAGAAAGGATTTACACTTGATTCTTGACGGCGAACAATGATGAGGATTTGTGATTATGTACTCAAGTTTTCTATCATAGTTGAGAGCTATGCAAGGAAAGCAAGGGTTTGCGATTAGGAAGTCTGATCAAAGTCCGCACTAGAAAATCGAGGGATCGATACTAATTCGGAAGTAAAGTTGTGGATTCGAATAATAGATCGAATCAAATATCACGTGTAGCATGATGCTTTGGGTCTGTCTACATAGTAGTTTGATAGTTATCTTAAATAGTAGGCACCAAGATATAGGGGTTAGACTTCTGTTTTGGTATGTAATATATAGACCTCAGGTGTAGTAAATGCTCAGGTCAGGAGATGGGTTATGTGGATGTATTCATTTATGTTGATATAGTATCAGTGTGGTTATTTTTGGATGTATAGTCTTGTTGGTTGTTGTATATATTATCTTAAGTGTGCAGTACGCACTAGGATGGGCAGGATAGAAATCAGACTTGATGTATGTATATATAACCTTAAGTACGTGATAAGTACTCAGGTTGATGTGGGGAATCATTGTATGTATGTTTGGTATCATTTGTTTTAGCGTTCTTATGGTATCAACCTTATTTTTATATATGCATTTCTTTATATCATCAGTGTAAAAGTCAAAACGTTTGAGGATACAAGTATGAGATAGATTCCTTTATCTAACTTTCATTTTGAGGACGAAATGCTTTTAAGTAGGGGAGAATGTAATAAACCGTAATTTCGCTACTTCAAAAATAAGGGATTTTGTTTATATTAAATTTAAAAGAGTTTAAAAACTTAAATAGATAAGATATATATAATAAATAATAATATAGAAATTATTTATTCTTATAGTTAATAATTGAAAAGGATGAAATTTGGATTTTTAAACCAATCAACAAAAGTTAAGTTTTGTTAAAAGTAAATAAATGCTTAAATAAATGTGTTTAAATATTTGTTTGATAAAATGACTTAATAAAGATAATAGAAGTATATTAAAGGGTTTACAAATAGGTTTATAATCGTTTTACAAAATATTCAAAATTTGTCACATTTTGTCAATGCAACTTCAAAATTCAATATTTTGACAATAACCATAACGATATGAGATTTTAACCCAGATAGACTTGTTTTAATTCATTCAATGTAATAGGAAATCCATTTTTAAATTTGGTTTATTTAAATATATAGTTTAGCAAAAATGTCAAATTTTGACTATTAAATTTGTTAATAACAATGTTGCTTTCAACTGCAACAAGTCGTCGCAATGTTGTACATATTCACTTTATAACATGTATATTACATCTTTATAAACTATATTACACTTACATTTATATCATATAAGAAAAATCATATATTTTGTAAAAGTAAATAAAATAAAAATGCTTAAAAGACATGATTTGACCCAAAGTGGATTTAAATAAGCTTAAGGAACATCATCATTACAAAAGGACTTAGCGTTTCTTCTCACCATTAATACAAGTCTCTTCATGCATGGAAAAGGAGCAAATGTTACAATTAACATTTTAAAAATGTAAGAAAAAGAGAAGAAATCATGTCATAAGTACACTAATCAAATCCAAGTAACATATCTCATTAATGAGCCATCCTTTCCACCATTAATGCACTTCACATCGTGCTTAAACAAAGTCAAAAGGTAGCCAATGGCATTTAAGTCATTTTCCATCCAAACATTTAGCTATAAATAGCACCACACTTTCACCACTTCTTCACCACTTCAATCTTCACTTTCTCCATCTTCTTAACCTCTATTTTCATGGCTTCCCACCTCTTCCTCCTCTACTTTGGCCATACCCTCCCCAACACCCCTCTACATGCATCCAAACTCACCTACCCATATCCTACATCCCCTACCCGAGCTCCACTACCATGTACCCTCCACCTACCCACGACCTAACCTCCACCCAAGCCCCCCAAGCCTGCCAAGCACCCCACTCACCTCCACCCCCTTGGCCAACCACCTACCCACCTCCCAAAACCCACGACCAAGCTTCCTCCACCCACACCTGAGCTAAAGTCCACCACCCCAAGGCCGTACCCACCCTTCACACCACCTACCCATAGCCATAAGCCCAAACCCAAGACCTACACTCCACCTACCCGCCCCTAAACCCATGCACCCTCCTTCCCAAGCCCAACCTGAGCGTACACCCCCGTCCAAAGCTCATGCACCCTCCTCTTATAAAAAAAAGAAAAAAAAAGAAAAAAAAGAAAGAGAAAAGTAAAAGAAAAGAACAGAAAAGGAAATTAGGAATTCGAGACGTTCGAGAAGGAGCACGCTAGTTCACGTAAAGTTAGACGGAGTGGAAATGAAAGTGAGAAATTATCATCGCTATTTAACTATATTGATTATCAAGTTTAATTGTTGTGTTGGTTAATCACCATTTGATGATATGGACGTTTGAACGGTTGTTTAAATATATTGGATGAATAGTAGAGTTATGCTAATATACTCACTTATTGGTAATTACTATGCTATGAGAATGGATTTTATGTTAATGATGAATATCGGAAGTGATTATGCTTATTGTTGATTAAGTAATTTTTTGTCAAGTATGACCAGTTTTATTAATATGGTATATGTTGGAATCATTAAGCCTCTTTGTGAATAGTGAAAAAAAATCAAATTTGGATTTTGTAAATAAAGTCAAATTGGAACTGAAGTATAATTGAAATTTAAATCAAAATCGAAATTGGAATTAGATTGGAAATGGAAAGTGAAATTGAAACTAAAATTGAGATGAATAGTGAAATTGAAATCGATTTTGAAGATTAAAATTGGGATTCAGGTTGAAATTTGAATTGGAGTTGAAATCAAATTTGAAATTAGAGTTGAAATTAAGTTTACTTCGAAGTTAACATTTAAATTTAATTGAAATTGAATTTTAAAATTTAATATTAAAATAATAGGAATATTATAATATTATAATATGGGAATAGTGAAAATCTATTTTTAATACTTTAAAAAATGAAAATATTGATTTAAAACAATTAGTAATGTTTTTATAAGTAATAATATTCAATTTAGAGAATTTATTTCAAATATTGTAAATCAAGTTAACACTAGGCGCGTCGTGTAACGACAGTTCGTGATTTCGTGCCGAAAAGTTCAAATGAGTGTATAGAGTGAAGTATAGCTCGGATTTCTTCGAAACAAGAAATGTCCGGTCTATTATAACCATAATTTTGAAATAGAAAAAGAAAATCAAGATTTAGTCTTGTAGATTTTGAATTATGTCCAAATCAATTTTCTAGAAAAATCACGCTTACGTAGTTAAGTGAGCATAACGGGAAATCTTTTAAATGGACGTTTTTAATTAGGATTATGAAATATAATTTATAAATTTATTTAAATAGTTTAAAAGAGGTTTGAGTTGAAAAATATGAATTTTCAAATATTAAAAAGTTGTTTAAATCAAATAAGCTTATAAAGCACTTTCCGCAGCACTTTTCTACTACCGTTTCTACGACTTTTTAAAAAGAAGGTTTAAACCTAACGATTTTTCCTAGAATCAATTATGAATGTTTTTAAAAGGATAATTAAGCGTTTAAAAGATAATTTGGAATTTTTATAATTATTTCCAAAATAAAAGCTAATAATTGAGTATGCGGAAACGACTAGTACATTTGTCCCGCCCGTGAGATATGCGATGATAAAACAAGGTATTTGAATAAGGTTAGGAATGGAGGAACCAGTGCTTTGAACTTACCTGGCCTATATTTCCGCTTCTTAGGCGAGGGGTGGAACAAATCGAAAGGAAAGCCTGGATGCTCTAACAAGATTATATTAAGGTTTTTTCAAAATAAAAGAAGATTAGTATTATCCAATATTTAAGCAATCTCCAAAATGAATAAACTACAACTTGGATTGCATGGAGATAATCTTCTTATATTTGGTATTAAATTTCGAAAAGGGAACTCATCCTATTCATGGAATTTAAAATGTGATCTCACCGTTATTCCGCCCATAGCACTTGTTGAATACGGAAATTGATATTGAGTAAAACTAGAATGATTTCTATGATCCTATATACTCAATAATGTTTCCTAAGATTGATTTAGGGTTTACAGTAAACGATGCCTTAAATAACATTGTTTTTGACCCATTTAAAAGTCAAGAAATTCTGGATTGATGATAAGTAAGAAAATAGGAAATGTTTTCCCAATTAATTAGCGAATGAACATAGAATTACTCTAAGACAAAAAGAAGAGATTTTGTAATATCAAAAAATAAATGAATAGGAAGAGGTTTAATAAATCCTATACACTCATATTCACTTAGTTATCGATGATTGGATTTCGAAGGAACTGGGGACGGATTGGATTATTCCTATCTGAAAACCACTTCGAACCAATTTACGTGTTCGAAGAATGAAGCTGTTTGAAGATGGAGATATTGAAACGATTAATAACGAAGGACTACTTGTTGATTAGTTGGGGATAAACTCCCGATTTACTTATTGTAGCAGTGGTCTCTTTGTTATGAAAAACCTTAAAAAAAACAAGGACTTCTCGCCTAGTAATGGTCGAGGAAAGTACCTTCGGTATCGTTCAGTCCCAGAACGAACTTGTATGGACGAGAGTGTCTGACCTTGCATTCTAATCACAGTGTTTGATCTCTATAAAATGTATATCAGTCGGTGGTGGAGAAGACACCTTCTCTTAGCTTAACACCCTTTCCCAAGACATACGAGCTCAGGAAGTTATATATTTGTAGAGACCAGTCATGTGAATATGGAATGGCAATGTGGCATTCAAAGTGGAAGGAATTTGCGCTATGTGAAAAGGTAATCGTTGTGTAACGACCTGGATTTTTAGCCATCTAATATTGAGTGATTAACTAAATTAAAATTATTGGAATATTAGTCTTAATTAGTCAAATAGATAAATTTCTGATAATTAAAATATTGGGTAAATAAATGGCTTAAAAACTATAATAAACATTGGGTTATAAATCTTTTGATATGGTAGACCTTATAGAAAGGATAAATAATATATATATGACTCCACCAATTAAGTTAAGACGAATATCCGTAAATGTATAAATATATATGTAAGCTTTTTGATGATTAAAAATATATAAATATGTGAGTTTAGATAGATATGGTTATAAAGGTATAGTATATGAAAATAAATATCTATATTTATATGTATGTACACACCTGTATGTATAAATTCCAAAATGGCGATTTCAAACTTAAGAATATATATATATATATATATATATCAATATATGTGGAACATGAGTGTATTTAAATGGTAGGTGAATATGTATAATGAGATAAGTAAATATATAGGTACTCATGTTATATAAATTAGTAAATAAGTAATATATATGTGTTAATACACAATAGTGAGTATGTAAGTAAAAATATATGCAGGTAAGGGGATATATATATATATATACCTGTAAACAAAAGAGGGAACATAGAATTAAATGCAAGAATACACATTTCAACTCAAGCACATAAAACATCATCTCAAGCATACATAACATCTTATCAATGTCGAAAGCATATCAGGTCAAGGTAAAATTCTGACCAAAGAAAAATAATAAATAAAACAGAAAAAAAACAGGCCACTGAGTACATAGAGGCAGCTTACCCTTCTCTGTATATATGTATCTCCTCTGTTCATTTGAAGTAATTTAAACAAAAGGAAAAGAAAACAACACTGCCATTTAAAAAAAATCCAACTCAAACAGAAGAAGATCAATGGCAGATAGCAGTCTTGAATGAAGTGTTCTCTATTCAACATTATCTGTGAGTAAACTCAACTTTGTTTTTATTTTAAATCTGGATGCATGAATGAAATATAAAACTTTGATGTAAAATTGTTTGCATGATGATGTATTGAATATATATGAGTGTAAAAGTGGGTGCATGTGTTGATGTATCCATGTTCTTCTCTGTTTAAAAGTACAGAGTTCAAATTTAAATAAAAATTCCAATTCCTCTCATTCAAATCTTAGTTAGGCTTAGGTATTTAATCAAAATATGTTTGTTTAAAATTAAACTAAGATTAAAAAATATTTTTAAGAATAATAAATAGAAATATTATCGGGAAAATAAAAAGAACAGAGGAACCAAGTATATGTTAAAAAAAATCAAATACAATGATTTGTTTATTCATATATATAATTTGAATCTCCTTTTCAAACTATGATTTTTAAAACAAAAATCTTGAATTTTAGTTTGGGGTTGAGGGATGATTTTGGTGATGACCAGAGAAGTGTTTTTGAGCAAGAACTAGTGACTGGTCGATTTCAGGTGACCAGAAACTTCACTGGAGAGGGTCGGGGTGTAGGAGAGCTCGGCAAAAATGCCAAGTGGGTTTATCTTCACATGTGGCGGCGGTGATCGGCCGATTTTGTTTTAAACCCTAATTTTGGGTTCGGGTCGGATTTGGGATGACGGTGTCATATCTGGCGCGTCGAGTTGCTTCGGACCAGGTGTGTTGGTAGCGTGGAGGTCTGGCGAAGCTGAGGTCGGAATTCTACGACCTCTAGTGGTCGGCGATAGGAGTTCGAGGTATTTTCAGGTGAGAGGTGGTTCCTAGAATTGTTCGAGATGCCTCAATTTTGATTTTGTGTTTGTTTGGGTGTTTGGGTGGTCAGAATTGGATGTGTTGACAATCGTCGTGATGCGAGGAGGGTCGTCGATGATCGGAGAGGCGAGTCTTTGGCGTACACGTGCACACGTGTCAGTGTTTAGGTATTGCGTCGCTGTAATTTGAAAGAAGGAATCGTCTCGAGTAAAGATGAGTGAGGCTCGGGTTTGTGTTCGTGAAAGCTGGGTTTTGACCCGAGTTAGTATTTGGGGGTTAGCAAGCTTTATTATGCAACAGTTTAAAAAAAATTTATAAAGCAAAGAAAGAAAAAAATAGATAATGACTCGGGTTTGGGAGTGGAAGTACTAGGGTTTTACTCGGGTAAGATATTAAAGGTTTAGTTTGAGGTTATGTAACTATTTTTTTACTTAGGTTTAGTTAGATATTAAGTTTAATTAAAATTTAATCAATAATGTAATTAACTAATAATTTAAGAGGATGAAATGTTTTATCATTAAACTTAAGGACTTTTGTAGATTTACAAGTTAATGATAATTAATTCCAAAAAGTTTATTAATCCCGATGATGATTATTAAGATAAACGAATTACCTTAACTAAGTAAGGTTGGGTGATTAGGATTTATTAATTAGTTAATTATTGGATTATTAATTAAAGATTAATTAATTAAAGTTAAGGATAATTAATTAAGGGTAAAGTTAATTAATGAATTGATAATTAAGAATTAATTGATTAAGTAATTGAAGAGTAATTTAATTAATTAATTAAATAATAATTACTTAATTGAAGGATTAATTTGTGAAGGATTAATTAATTTAATTTGTAATTAAGGGTTAAATTAATAATTAAGGGTTGATTAACTGAGGGTAATTAACTAATGGAATAATTGCTTGATGAAAATAATTGAAGCTAAATTGCTTAAGGGAAGGAATTTAAGGATTAATTACTTAGTGTAATTAATTAAAGGATTGATTAATTAAGGGAATTAACCAAGAGTTAGTTAATTAATGAGTGTGATTAATTAAGGGATAATTAATCAATGTAAGTGATTATAGAATAATTAATTTAAGAAATTAATTAAGGTTAAATGTAATAAATCATTGTTAATTACTTTATAAGAGTAATTAAGGGATTATTTAATTTGATGAGTGAAGGCTAATTAATTTGTGAAATTAATTAAGAATTAATTAATTATTGTAATTAAAGGATGATTAATCAAGGATGATTAATTAAGATGGATACTTAAAAGGTGATTATTTAATTGATTTGTAATTAATTAATGTTAAGTAAAGGTAATCCAAGTGATTAAAGATTAGTAATTAATTTAATTAGAGATAAACTAAATTAATTTTGGGAGTGATCAATCTTGCTTATGAATGATTGAATGATGTTCAATGCCTTGAATTGGTTGATATCTCTGATATGAAATGTTTTGTGATATGATATGTTTGAGTGGACAGTAATAAACGTGGTTATCTATCAATGATGAATTGCTGTGATAAAATGTGACATCCTATATTTAAAGTTTGAATTGTACTTCATTTGAATAACTTGGGTTAAGATGACATGAGATTCGAAAAGACCGGAGTCAGGTATCAGTAAATACCCGGAACCACTTCGATTTGTAACCTACAAAATTCTTTATAAATTGAATAAGTGATAATAAACAGGCTGGAATGGAATGAATTGTGTAATATGGGTATTTAACCGGAAACTGTTGTGAAATAAATATTGACTTTGAGAACTCATAAAGGGTACGAGTTGCCCTGATATTCACATATGTCATAGATTGGTATTTCATATTATATGAGTTTTACTCACGCTGGTTTCCAGCCTGACCCGGGTGTTACTTTGATGTAATGCTCGGGTCAGACCGAGTATTACAGATTATCAGGTAAGGACGTTCTGGAGCCCAGGAGACGAGCTGGATGGCAGGAACGTATGGAGTGTTTCCGCTGTGATATTATTTCTGTTTATCATGGACATGTGATTTGTATATGTCCAGTGTTTGTGTATGAGTGTAACTCTGATGTAAAAATATAATTGACAGATACAGGTATTCTTTTGTAAACTGTTATTATTTGATATTATATTTTGATCCGCTGCGATTTGTGAGAATCAGTGCTATGTTTCTGTTTCTTCTTCTTCTATCTCTTTCTTCTTTTCCTAACTATCTGAAATTTTCACGATCGAAAATTCCGGGTCGTTTCACGTTGCCTCAAGCCTCAACAACCGGAAATGACCGAAACAGGGTTAGATGCGGCAAGGCTATGTGGGTCATTCCCATTAGGGTATGATCGTCCCCTTCTAGATATATTTCTTCCCGCTATGACGTTCGGGATGTAAATTAATGTGGTGTATGGAAATCGAGCGCTCGGATAAAGGTCTGTGATAACCAGGGGATGACGTATTCGGTACTATCTAGTTACAGAGGTATGCTGGTCTTGTGTTGGTAGAGCAGCTTTGTGATGGTTCCTCGGGACATCCATCTAGAGGTGTAGCCATCGGAAGATAGTCCCTTCACCTAGTCATTTGTATGGATATCCATTCTCCAATAAGAAGCCTTTACGAGTTTGATTGTAGAACCCACTTTGTGGCTAATATGCTGGAATTTAATCAATGTAACAATTTCGGCTAAAATTAATAAGTTTATTTACTAATGTTTTCAAAGAAATGTCATTAGAATTAATCAAAGGTTTTGATATATAAAAGCGATTTGGTTATCATAAGGTAAAAACCCGTCTGTGTTTATGTGTGGGCGTGGTCTTATGAGATACTCTTTCTTCTCAAAGAATTTTATTCAAAGGCTGATATATAACACTGTCATTTATTATTGAGTTTTGTCATGCTGGTTTATCAAGCCCGATCCGGGTATTTTCAATACTCGGGTCAGATCCGAGTAGTTTCAGGTTTAGTTGAAGTCGGTTGGAGTTTCCAAAGGAGCTGGAGATATTCATCTACGTATGGACATATTCTATTATCCGCTGTTGTTTTTGATGTTTGTCAGCATGTGTAAGGATAGATATTTATAACTGTCCAAGCTGAATCTAGGTAGACTCTGATATATATATTTAAATGTTTCCCGCTGTAAAGATATTGTTCGATATTATATATTATTCCATTCGTGTGAGATTCTGTTCTGTCTTATTTTTCTTTTTACCCTTCATGTACCGTCTTTTCATTCAATTTGAGTTGGACATGTGTGGTTTATTGTCAACTTAAAGGGTATGGAAAAACATGCCTTGACACACACACCCAATTGATTTACGTGCTACAATCTCATCCATAAATATAACAGTTTGATTTGATAGAGTTTTACAGACTCAGATCTTCAATCTTGATTACAAATGATCCTGTCTTGAATAGCACTTTGATCTTGATTGGAGTAAGAGAGATGATAGAAACCAGAGAGAAAATGATAGAGAATCAAGCTAATGGTGATTGAGTTTGATTCTTGTTGAAATTCGGTAGTGTGGTTATATTTTTGTTTAGAAAATGAAAGAGGATAAGGAGGAGAGAAGAAGAATGAAAAATGATAATAAAATTCATTGCGAAGACAGGTATTTATAGAGGAATAATGGTCGTGTCCGTTCGTGAAGAGATACGATAGACACTTCTTTTGAAATTTGATTTTGAAGATCACGGCTAGTATGTCGACACATAGGGGTAGAGTATGTCGACGTACTCTTTGTAATTTTGAAAAACACTTTAAAATATTATTTTGAAAATGTATTGCTTTGTAAAGTAATTTGATACTTTGTAAACATGCTTAAATATAATTTACACACTTTTAAATCATAATAAAACTTAAATAAAATTATATGATAAGATTTTTGAAAAATATACCAATATAAATCAAAAATTTAATAAAAACAATTACTTAATAAAATATCAAAAACTTAAAATAATATTTATAAGTATAAGAAATTAAAAACTATTTAAAAGTTAAGAGAAATGTGTGATCCGCTAAAGTAGAAGGGAGCACACATGTACATATATATTTCATCAAAAATAAGGGAGTTGCCAACATGCCTAGTAGGTAATAATGTCATAACATACAAAAACGATAAATGTAAGATAATAATTCAACTACTAAAGGAAACTTCTCAAATGAGTTTCGGCAATGCCACCACCAATTACACTCCAGTATCGAACTCCGGCAAGGCCACCGCCCGATGGTGAAGTGTTAGAAGTACCCAATATAAGCCATGGTGCATCCAAATGCATAAATGAGATCAACAAGAAGCTCCGCAAGTGAATGAACGCTTCTCAACTAGCTTTGGCAATCCGGATCCAACATATAAAATCTCTCTTACCAAGAATCCTACAGACAGCAACCATGCAATCCTGTAAACAGCAAACCCGCAATCCTGCAAATAGTAATCCTACACCATCTTCAGCCTAAACCTATAGCTATAGAGAAACTAAACAAAAATATAAGAATAAGTTCATACATATATATGTATATAAATAAAATTTATATACATATATATATGCATTGATTACAAATTATAAAAACAATAGCTTATAATATATAACAGCAACGAACATATAATACACAAGACAAATAAAAAGTCAATCACAATAGGAAAAATACCAATTTTAATCTATGTAAGGAGAAAGTGGTCATGATATCAAAAGTCGTATATTTGTATAAAATATGAATTTTTATTCTAATATATTTAAAATAACAACATAAAATAATACTAACTCCAAGTTCCTGTGATCAAAAGAACATTAGAATAATCCGTAAAAACATCTTTTGAATTTGAATAAATGCTAATGCTAAAGCTATTATTTTTTTTTTAAAAATTTATTATTTGTTTAAATAAATCAATATTGATTCTAACCTTATTGAGATAATCTTTAAAATGATTATTTTTTGCCAATTTATATTTTGAATTTGAGATCCAATTAAAACAAAATAGAGTGGTTGTCATCACTAAATTATCAATATGACTATTATTATTATTAAATAATCTCTGATTTCTTTCAAACTAAATAAACCAACAAATTATAGTAAATAGAGTGTCAAATAAAAATCTATATTACTTTTTACTTTAAATCTTAAATTATTCCAGTAAAAATGACAATCAATTACCTTAGTTGTGAAAAGTTAAAATTTTAAGAGTATTATTAAGAATGTAATAAGTATCCTTACACTCTTTGTAACAACCCAAGTGTTAATTACCTAATTAATTAAATTTAACTATGGATAATTAAGGCTAACTTGTGATTTGTGAAATTAAATTGTGAAATTAAATCTTGTAATTTAGACTGGTGATTTGTTTTATCTTGATTAATTTTAAGATAATTTTAGAAAATATAATAAATTTAAACAGGTGATTAGTATTGGAAAATATTGTTTAAAATGGAAATTTGCAATTTATAGTGAGAATAACTTTTGTTTTCAAAGTTATAATTAATTCTTAAAATATCTCAATATTAAAAGTAATGAGTATTTTTAACTTGTTAATTGGTTTCCGTTGTTGGGTAAATTTCTCACCCAAGAGATCTCAAGACCATGAAGAGCTAGGCTTCATTCGACATCCTTACCACATCCGAACCAGCCACCACCGAACGAAAGACACTCACCTCTACCGAATCAAGCTTCATCCCATTGCCGAACCGACTCCAAAACCATGTCACACCGAACCAAGCTTCCTACCGATCCATACTCCCACCGGACCAACTGCTATACCGAACCATGCTCCACCATACTCCCACCGGACCAACTGCTATACCGAACCATGCTCCACCATACTCCCACCGGACCAACTGCAATACCGGACCAACTATAACAAGGCCAGCCCAGGCCCATCAGCAACTATACACATCCTAGACCCCTACCCCCAGCCTCACTCTATAAATAGAGGGGCAGGGGTACAGCAATGGGGACAAGTTTGAGAGCTCAAGCACGGAGAGAACTTTCAAACAACTTTCTTTTACTTGTATAAAAGCTTTGTACTTGTAATCAAAACAAGAAAAGAGAAATAACATATAAAGTGGACGTAGGCACATTCTGGCTGAACCACTATAAATTTGCGTGTCTTTTTACAGTTTAGCCCCTACTTTTCATATATTTGCATAAATCACTCAAATCGCTAAGAACAACATAAGATCTACTAAATCATACAACTTTGAGGTGTTTGTCCATTTTTTGTGCAAACATTTTTGGTGCTTTCATTGAGAGCTAGAAGCTCGAAGCTTCAGCTTCATCCACTTAGCAGTTTTCCTAACAGCATCGTTCGCCACTTGGAAAACATGCCTCCCAAATAGAGAAAAGATGTTAACAAAGGAAAAAACATCGCATCCAGCAGTCTTCCAGATCCAGCTGTCACGGATCAAGTAAATTGTCCTCCTCCAGCAGTAGTAACAAATGAAGGACAGGCTAACCCAACCACTCCTGCCACAGAACAGCCTGCAGCAATTACTAGGGCAGATTTGGACAGAATTGTGGTTGAAGTAACTAACCGCTTCACGTCCCAGCAGGAAGCCTTGGTGGACCATCTCATGTCACGCTTAAGGGACGCTAAAGAATCCAACCGCAACACTGAATCATGGGGCGAGTCCCAGTCTGGAGGATCTCAGAGACAACAAAGATCTTCCTTCTTCGAAGGAGCTAACGGCAGAAGTAGCCATGGTAGGAGCCGAGACCGGGCACAGCCCGAAGTTAGGCCTGAGGAAACGTTTGGTACCGAACCCAACGTGGGAGGTACCGGGCGAAGGTCAACTGTAGCTGAGCCTGTCATGCTGCCTAACCACAGAAACGCCAGTGAACGGGGTCGAGCTAGAGTCCAGTCCGAAGTTGGACCCGAGGAAGTGCTTAGATCAGAACCCAGCAGGGGGAGATCGAGGCAAGGGCCAACTGTAGCTGACCCGAGCATGCTCCCAGAAGATCAAAGGCAGCCTCTGGAAAATATGATTAATGATAGACGATACCATCCCTACAGGTCATCTGGACGGAATCAATCCCACAGAACAGAACCAAACTCATTTCTATCTGCTCCAAGTTCTGATGAAAGGATGGCACGCTTATTCAGAGAGTGTGTCCAACGGGAGCAAAGAGATCGAGGGATAGGCGCTAGGGTAACCAGCCCTTTCGCCCGCAATATCGAAATTGCTATCACCCCCCGAGAATGGAAGATGCCAACAATGGAACCCTACAAAGGAACCTCCGATCCCGTTGTACACTTACAGAGGTACACGCAGCATATGCTCATGAGTGGAGCGACAGAGGGAGTACTGTGCAAATGCTTTCCGCTCTTCTTAGCAGATCTTGCTACCTCCTGGTTCTGTCATCTACCCCAGGGATCCATCAGCTCGTGGGAAATGTTGAAAGAAAAATTTATTAGCTAGTTCCGCATTCATGTGGAGCAACCTAAGGACGCTTATTCCTTATCCAGCGTCAAACAGAAACCTGGAGAAAAGCTGCAGCAATACCTAACCAGATTCAACGCCGCAGCAGCCGCAGTCCGAGATGCCGATGAGAAGCTTATCCTAATGGCCCTCTGCAGTGGTGTGCATCCGGACACTAAATTTGCTAGAAGGTTGACAAAAGAAAAACCAGCTACTTTACCCGATTTCTTCCATGAAGCCGGGAAATACATGAGGCTTGAGGATGCTGCCGTTGAGGGGCAGTCAGGACAGCAAAATAAGACAACCCATGGCAACGCCCCTGCTGTGGCAAGGGACGTTCGAAGAAATGATTCCAGAGACAATGCTGGGGGCAAGAAGGGAGAAAAGCGCCTATATCGGCCAGGACCTAGATTCGACACTTACACTCCTTTGAACGAGACCGTCGAAAATATCTTCCTTGCCACCCAAGGCGAAGTTAGATACAAACGCCCACCATACAAGAAGGAATCAGATAACGCACAAAAGTCTGGAAAGTTCTACCGCTTCCACGAATCTCACGGGCATGATACCAACGAATGCCATCATCTCCGAGATCTGATTGAGGAACACATCAGAAGAAAGAAACTGGAACGTTATGTAAAAGGTCAGGACAGGACCCCAGCTCTTGCCAATGAAGACCCAAGGCTACCCTCACCAGGGGCCGACAGAGGAAACCACAACGCTAGCAGCTCTAGTCAAGAAAAGATAGTGGTCCATACCATCTCAGGAGGGCCACACATCGCAGACAGAAGCTGGAAAGAGATGGAAAGGTACGGAAAGTCGCTTAGAGACAATAAAGACTATGTCAATTCGGTTATAGAAGAACGCCACCCGAAGCGGAAAGAAAGTGATGACATCACATTCGGTAAGCGTGACCTAGAAGGAAGGCAATACCCTCACATAGATCCCATGGTTATCTCTGCCCGACTCGGTCCCGCCGAAGTTTACCGAATCCTGGTAGATACTGGAAGCTCAGTAACATCCTGTTCAAACACGCATTCGACAAAATGAAGCTATCAATGAAGGATGTATCTCCCTGCGATAAACCACTACACGGTTTCACTGGAGATGTGAAGATGCCTCTCGGACAACTGGACCTCTTTGTTGAGATTGGAAGCCATCCCCGCTCCGTTGTACGGAAACAGACATTTGTGCTAATAGAAAACCGTTCGGCCTACAACGCCTTCTTAGGAAGGCCAGCTTTGTCTGATTTCCAAATTATCCTAGCCCCATGGTGCCTAAAGATGAAATTTCCAACAGACAATGGAGTAGGGGAAGTAGAAGGAGACCAGGACGTTGCTCGAGACTGCTATGTGACTGAACTTCGCAACAACCACAGGAAGGATAAAGGGAAGGGTGTAGAGATTGCCCTCTACACAAAAAGTCTGGAAGCATAGCAACTAAAGAAAGCCCCTCCTCTTCGATATACCAGCGACCCTTTCAATGAATTAGACCCTAGGGACAAAGAGGAGGAGGCCACCGCCGATCCTGCAGAGGCTATGGAGTTTATATCTGTAGACAAGCACGACTCAAGTAGACTATTGAAAATTGGGTCCCAACTAAAAGCCGAATTGAAGGAACAACTCATCGATTTTCTCCGCCACAACCTGGATGTATTCGCTTGGTCACACGCTGACATGACCGGAATCTCCCCCGACACAGCATGCCACGTATTGAACATTGATCCTACCAAGGCGCTTGTAAAACAAAAAAAGAGAAGTATAGGGGCAGAGCGATCATCAGCCCTCGATGAAGAAGTAAAGAATCTACTCGCCAATGACTTCATACGAGAAGCTGTTTACCCGGAATGGATCGCCAACCCGGTACTGGTAAAGAAGGCTAATGGGAAGTGGTGGACCTGCATCGACTTCTCCAACCTAAATGACGCATGCCCAAAGGATTGCTTCCCACTTCCCAGAATCGACCAACTTGTAGACAGCACAGCCGGGCACGAGCTCCTATCTTTTATGGACGCATACTCAGGATATAACCAAATTCCTATGCATGCTCCCGACCAAGACCACACTAGTTTCATCACCGACCGGGGTTTGTACTGCTATAAGGTAATGCCTTTCGGACTTAAAAATGCAGGAGCCACCTACCAGCGCCTCGTCAACAAGATGTTTGCGGGGCTAATAGGACAAACTATGGAAGTATATGTGGACGACATACTGGTGAAATCACGGAAAGCCAAAGATCACGTAAGCCACCTAGGCGAAATGTTCCAGGTACTTCGACAGTATGGAATGAAGTTGAATCCACTAAAGTGCTCCTTCGGAGTATCATCGGGAAAATTCTTAGGGTTCATCGTCCATGCCCGAGGGATTGAAGCAAACCCTGATCAAGTCCGAGCGCTAAGGGATATCAAGATACCTTCCACCCGAAAGGAAATGCAAAGCCTAAATGGAAAAGTGGCCGCCCTAAGCCGATTCATCTCCAAGGCAACGGACAAGTGCGTCCCCTTTTTCGAAGCTCTAAAGAAAGATAAAGGAAAGTTCGAATGGACGGACGAATGCTTAACCGTTTTCCTTAACCTAATCGAACAACTCCAGAAACCACCGGTACTCTCAACTCCAAGCGAAGGCGAAGAATTATACCTATACCTTGCTGTGTCATCTCACGCTCTAAGCGCTGCCTTGGTAAGGGAAGACAACCGCACGCAACGACCAGTTTACTTCGTCAGCAAAAGGTTTACTGGGGCAGAAGTCAGATATCCTAAACTTGAGAAGTTAGCATACTGTTTACTAATCACATCACGGAAATTGCGTCACTACTTCCAGTCCCATTCCATCAAAGTTCTGACCGATCAACCGCTGAGGCAGGTACTCCATCGTCCCGACACTTCTGGGCGATTACTTAAATGGTGCATTGAACTGAGTCAGTATGATATCACCTATCACCCTCGCACCGCCATCAAGGGACAGGCCATGGCTGATTTCATTGCAGAGTTCACTACCAACGAAGATCAGGAGCAATTGGAAATAACAGAAGATATCAAGTGGAATCTCTTTGTGGATGGTGCATCAAACGAACAAGGCTCGGGGGCAGGTGTGGTAATAATCACCCCCAGGGGAAACAAACTGCACTATGCTATAAGATTGGAGTTCGCCGCCACCAATAACGACGCAGAATATGAAGCAGTGATAGCCGGACTAGAAATTGCCATAGAAATCGGAGCCAATTCTTTGTGTCTTCATAGCGATTCTCAACTTATTGTTAATCAAATACTAGGAGAATTCCAAGCTCGAGAGGAACGACTCATAGCATATCTAAAGAAGACCAAGTTGCTTCTCAGCCAATTGGACCACTACTTAGTCAAACACATCCCTTGGGAAGAGAACCAAGAGGCCGACGAATTGGCGAAGCAAGCAAGTATGAGAGACATCGCCATCTTCGGGGCAGTAACCATCTCAAAGCAAACGGTCCCAAGTTTTGAGCAAGTGAATCTGATAGCTGCAACCGAAGAAGCAACTTGGATGACTCCCATCCGAGACTACCTGCAAAATGGCACACTACCCAACGGGCGTAACGAAGTCAAGAAAATCTTGAGGAAAGCGTCCCGCTACACAATACAAGAAGACATCCTCTATCGGCGCGGATTCTCTAACCCGTTATTAAGGTGTGTCGCTGGGAGAGAAGCCAAGGAAATCTTATCCAACATCCATCAGGGGAGCTGCGGAGATCACACCGGAGGGCAAACATTAGCAAAAAAGATACTCCGATACGGATATTTCTGGCCCACCTTAAGCAAGGACGCCTTAGATTTCGTCAAGAAGTGTGACAGATGCCAAAAATTTGCTAAGATTCCACGGCTACCAACAACTGAGATTACTCAAATGACCAGCCCTTGGCCCTTCGCAATATGGGGAATTGACTTAATCGGCGAGCTACCGATGGGCCGAGGCGGGGCCAAATATGCTATAGTGGCAGTTGATTATTTCACCAAATGGGTGGAAGCGGAACCTCTGAATAAATTATCTTCAGCAAAAGTTATTAACTTCTTGATCAAAAATGTTCTGTGCAGGTACGAGTCCCACTCAAAATCATATCAGATAATGGACTTCAGTTTGACAGCGAGGAATTCGCCAACTGGTGCCGAGAGCACGGAATTCATAAAAGCTTCTCATCCGTAGCATATCCCCAGGCAAACGGACAAGTCGAAGCAGTCAACAGAATTTTGAAAACTTTGATCAAAAAGAAGCTCGAAAAGTCAAAGGGCGCTTGGGTGGATGAACTCCCTACGGCACTGTGGGCCTACCGCACATCCTTCAGAACATCAACGGGGCACACTCCTTTCTCTTTGGCATACGGATCGGAGGCTATGCTCCCAGTTGAAACCATTGTGCCTTCCCACCGTAGGATCCACTATAACCCGGAAGAGAATGAAGAGCTCCTCTACATGTCTTTGGATCTAGTTGAGGAGAGAAGAAATGATGCAGTCCTTAAAACAGCAGCCCACAAGCAGAAAGTGGCAGCGCAATACAACTCCAAAGTCAAGCATCGTACCTTACAAGAAGGGGATCTTGTCCTCAAGCGAATCTTCCCTCGCCCCGGAGCACTAGACCCCATCTGGGATGGACCATATGTAATTCATAAAGATCTCCACAATGGAGCTTATATTTTGTCAACAGTGGACGGAGAGGTGTTCCAGAGGGCATGGAACATCCAGCACCTCCGTCGATACTTTTCTTAACTTGTACTGCCCATATGAAGTGAATTAACAAAGAGAATCAGTGGACGTAGGCCTTTTCATGCCGAACCACTTTAAAAAACTTTGTCTCTTTTTTAACTTGTTCCTTTATATCTTGGCTACTTGTTAACTTTATCCTTTCCTGTTGAACAAAATCCTATGCGTATAGCATCTCCACTCAAAGCACTCCACGGCGCAACTTCACCTGGGCAAAACCTAACATGTACTATGCGAATCTATGCCCTCGCCAATGAGACACTTTTGCTCCAGCATCCCTCTGCTGCGGGTTAACTCATTGCTCGCGACGGCCCTTAAAGCCAACTGTAATGAGCCGATAATAAGCCACCGAGAAGGCCGACTATAGCCGAGGCAGCTCATTACGACATTAGGCTCGCCGGTAATTGTGAACCGGCTATAAGCCCCAACATAAGGTGTGGCCAGCCAGGGGCAGTTCACAGTTGACGATCGGCACCCACGCTAGCCGGCCACAGTAAATCGAATAATACCCATGATTACGGGCCATAATGGTCCGGGTAGTTACTGTGCGCGATCTCGGCTCTGATGTGTCTTAAGTGCGGCTGTGGTAAAAAAGAAATAACTCCCCGCGGAGGCGTAAGATGGGTGACAAATGTCTCCAAGACCCACAGCTAGGGAAAGTGACTACAAAACCCGTTTGCCACGAACTTAAGCACATCGAAGGCCTTCCGTGATTGGAAGTTTTACTTTTTCACATATTTCAATTTTACTTAAAAAGCTTTTCTCCTGTCCTCTATAACGGTCCCTAAAGTACAGGATGTAGAGTAGGAGATACTAGCCAATGGATGTAGGGACTCACGATTGGATGGCAGGGCACTCGACTGCATTCCTTGCTCGGTCACGCAAGATATTCAAAACTGCCATCTACGATTAAAACAAGAAGGGCGGTATTTTCTTCTTTTGTGTACAAATACATGACTATAATTTGTTCACACCACACGCTAATATTATAAGTCATGAAATTATGTTTTAAAACCAGAACCTGACATCAAACACAATTCAATTACAAGAATATGCATAGCTATATTTCTCATACGACATGTCAAAATAGCAACAAGCATTCGGAAGACGACAAAATCAGCTTAAGTTAAAGAATTACACATCAAGAATAGAGCTATTTATTACAAGTGGCAAAATAATTACAACTTAAAAGTTACTCTACTGTTTTAAGACTAACGTATACGGCCATGTCAAGTCTACAAAAAGAATTTTCCAGGTCCGATCAAGGGGCCGGCTGCATTGGAGTTTTATCCTTGTCCTGTTGACCACCTGTCCAGTCAGAGAAAGGATTCATTAGTGATAAGCAACCAAAGTTAATGGAGAGACTAAAAAGGAAGACTTACCAGCACCTGCTTCTTGATTATCCTGGTCGTCATCCTCAACTTGCACACCTGCCTCCTCAGCAGCAAGCAACCGCATACCCTCCTTCACCGCCATCTTCTCCTCCTTGGCAAACTGAGAAGTGACCACATCCATGCTGAAAGCCACACCACCATCTCTATCTGCATCAGCCTTAGCCTCCTCCAGAGCCCGAAGATAGATCTTGGCCATGACCCTAGGATAATCATCCATCCAGGATAGGTTGCCCTGCTTCCAGGTTCGGAAGTACATGTCCTGGAGCATTTCGTCCATCATCCCCTCATTCTCCTCAAACTCCCTCATTCGGGCCTCGGAAGCCGAAAACCTTCCAACAGCAGCTTCTCTCTCCAAACGGTATCTCGAGCAGTCAGCCTGATGGGATTTCCGCATCGCCTCCATCTCCTCCTTCAGCCTAACCTGAGCGAGCTCTACGGCTTCAAGCTTCCCCGACAGCTCCTCTACCCGCTCAAGATCCACCCTCCGAACCTCATCCACTGTCGAGATGGCCATATTTATCTGTTCCTTGCAGGCGGCCTCCATCTTCCGCAGTTCCGCCTTACTAGCCTCCTCCATAGCCTTCCTCAATCGCCCGGAGGCAGCCTCATGCTGAGAAATCTGAATGGCCTGGTCAGCGAGCTGTTTGGCCTGGTCCGAAACCATCAATCTTAGTCGGATGTTGGCACTCCCAATCTCCTCTCCAGCCTTAACCAGCCGGGCATGATGCCTCATCAGCTTCCTAGTCTCCTCCGCCACCCGATCAATACTAGCCTTGGCCTCGTCTCCCATGGTAACTATTCGAGTGGTAAGTAGATCAAGATCTAAGGACTTAGCCTCATCAAGCACCCGTACCATGGGATTGCGGGGAAGAAGGTGCTCACCAGTAACCTCGTCAAAGGTAATGTCGTGGGAACTTGGATCCAGATCAGGATGACCCGCAAATGGATTACGAGCCAAGTCAGGACGGTCGATATGAATAACGGAAGGGTTTCCGGACGGGTGCGGAGAAGGTGCAAACTCACTGTCCTCCTCCATGATATCATGAAGAGGCTGAGCTGGGAGCTGAGGACCGGGCGAAGGTTCGGATAAAGGACGACTCCTCTTTCTCTGCTGAATACCCTCTTCGATAACCCCGAGAAGAGGACGGTAGCCGACTACATCCCCGGAGCGGTGGGTCGAAGGCTTCGGCTTGACAGAAGTTTTGGAAAGCTTGTACTGTTCAAGCCTGTGCCGAAGATCTGAGGCCTTGGCCGTTTTACCTGCCCCTGATATGAAGAAAAAGTGTCACAAGCATATATTGATCTATAATTCGAGAAAACACGGCAAATTAAAAGGTAATAAGAAAGGAAACACATCTGTGGTTGTACAAACCCTGGGGAGGAGTAGGATACTGCAATAAGTCCTGGATTTCATTCCAGGACGGGAGCGGGTCATAAAATATTCCTAAGTCCCTATCATAAATGGAGCCCGCAGGAATCAAAAGTTCACCTTGAGTCGTCGGAGCCACCTTGGCTGGAATAGTCTGAGGAGGCTCGCTTGCGCCAGTTCCAGCCTTGTCAGTTTTCCCAGTTTTCTCTACCAAAGCCGGATCTTCGTCCAGCCCCTCGAAAGCCTGGTGGAACGCATCATCCGTCCACTCCTGAATCTCACCCGCTTGCCCAGGAAGCAAGACCCCGATGCCATCGCCACCTTTATCACCTTTCCGACCATCTCCACCCTCACCTCTTTCCTCCTCTATGTCTTCCTCCTCCTGGGTAAGTGGACAATTGCTGGGGGAGGGACCGTCCGACTTCTTGAGTTTCTTACCTCCGACGGTTGGAGGTTTTGTGAAAGGCTTCCTCTTGCTACTCTCTACCGTAACACCTCCCTTAGTCTGAACAACCGCCCTCTCCTCCGCCGTTTCCCTCCGCTTGACTACTGACTGCTGTGGAAGGATTAAGTTATACTCCAGAAGGGTCGCATTTCTGATCAGGAAGGCAGATGATCTATATTTCCCGAGAATAGCTTCTATCTCAACCGCCGTCTGAACCAGGCGGTCAGTCTCCACAATCGCAAAGCCACCTGTCGCTAGCAAAAATGAGAAAGTATGAGAAGAAGCATCGCAATCGGAATGAAAATTATAAGTAAAAGCATCAACTTACATCCAGAAGTAAAGCGCCGAATTGAGACGGAGTCGTCCTTGACAAAGAACCACTCCTTCTTGAACTTGCTGAATTTAGAATACAGATCCAAGACCGGCTTGAAGGTCCCGGTTGACTCCAAGCTAATGTATGGGGACCCCTTCTTATAGCCCCTCAGATTATATAGATACCGGATCTCCCGGTTGGAAGGAGCACGACCATACTTCCTCTGGAAAATGACGAAGAGGCTCACCAATATAGCATAGGAGTTGGGTTGAAGCTGGAATGGGGCCACCTTTAGATATGTGAGGAAGCTGGCTATCCAAGCGTTAAGAGGAGGAATGGCACCACACATACAGTGGTATCTGCTATAGGCGAAGTACCCTTCAGGAGGATCGTACGGCATAACTTCTCTCCCTGGCAATAGCAAGTGCGCCCTATCAATTCCAAAAGATCGGGAAATGACATCAAGCTGCTCCTCCTTGAGGGAGCTAGGAAAACAATCGGGCGGGGAGTTCAGAAGTTCCTGAGGGTCGTACCCGTCCACTAGTGATCTCGGGGTTGGTCCGTGACGTTCTGGATTCGGCTGAGCTGGGGACACGGCAGAGGAACCTCCTTCACCCCCGGATTTCTTTGTTTGATCGAGTTTCGGCTTTGCGAGACATTATCTGCAACATAAAAAAGCGTGCTGTTAGAACGGAGGATGTAAACAAATAAACATCAGTAGTCCATTCGGTAATATATAGTATAAGCTTTCATTCGGTGTTAAAGCAACTTACATGATTCGGCACGAGTTGATTCGGCTACACTTGATTCGGCTGCACGTGATTCGGCTACAAGCGATTCGGCACAAGTTGATCCGGCAATCTTGATCGGTGAAGAAATACAATGGCCTAAGCCTCCCATTTATAGGAGAAGATTGAATCACCGAATCACCTGGTTCGGTCCTGGAGCCGGATGTGATCGCTCAAACTCAAACAAAGCAGGACATGCACACGCGCACGTCCTACTTTGGGGGGCAAATGTTGGGTAAATTTCTCACCCAGGAGATCTCAAGACCATGAAGAGCTAGGCTTCATTCGACATCCTCACCACAACCGAACTAGCCACCACCGAACGAAAGACACTCACCTCTACCGAATCAAGCTTCATCCCATTGCCGAACCGACTCCAAAACCATGTCACACCGAACCAAGCTTCCTACCGATCCATACTCCCACCGGACCAACTGCTATACCGAACCATGCTCCACCATACTCCCACCGGACCAACTGCTATACCGAACCATGCTCCACCATACTCCCACCGGACCAACTGCAATACCGGACCAACTATAACAAGGCCAGCCCAGGCCCATCAGCAACTATACACATCCTAGACCCCTACCCCCAGCCTCACTCTATAAATAGAGGGGCAGGGGTACAGCAATGGGGACAAGTTTGAGAGCTCAAGCATGGAGAGAACTTTCAAACAACTTTCTTTTACTTGTATAAAAGCTTTGTACTTGTAATCAAAACAAGAAAAGAGAAATAACATATAAAGTGGACGTAGGCACATTCTGGCTGAACCACTATAAATTTGCGTGTCTTTTTACAGTTTAGCCTCTGCTTTTCATATATTTGCATAAATCACTCAAATCGCTAAGAACAACATAAGATCTACTAAATCATACAACTTTGAGGTGTTTGTCCATTTTTTGTGCAAACATCCGTAAATGGAGAAATTAATTTTTGATTTTGTGAAAATTTATTTAAGTGTAAAATAATGTTCATAATTTGTAAACCAAAATAGAGATTAGCAACACTTTTCTTAGCAATTGAATTTGCAACGCTTTGTTAATGAGTTTGGGTCTAAGCAAATACCAACCCATTAGTGCATTAAAAAAACAACTTTCTCTCCTTAGTAAAATACATAATGAACCATACGTTCATTTTCTAGACCTGTAAACTAAAAGAAAGCTTCTCAAAGCTAAAAGAAAAAAAAAACTCTAGAGCCAAAATCCCCAAATCAAAGCTAGAAGTCAAAGGGCTTTTGCAAATTAATTATAGAAATAGAAGCAAGGTAATCTTTTCCACCTCTAGAGAGTTATTTCAATTGTTAATTTCAGTTTTGGTCATAGTTAGTAATTTGGTTTTGTAAATTTCTGAAATTAAACTAGGTCTAGTTGGTGGAAGAGGCTTGCATAGGAGAATTCAGTTTTTAATCATCAAATTCTAGTCCATAAAGGTGAGTTAATCAATCACATACCTATTTCTAAATCTTTGTTTCCTGCTCATTATTATTTGGATGATTATTGATTGAATTGTTTGCAATTTGGTTGAAAACTTGTGTGATTATTATGTAATTGTTTGCTGAAAATTTGGTGAAAAAAATCTCTGCAGTAAAACAGTGATAAAATGCAGTAAAATAATCCAAATTGACTCAATATTTTTGTGGTATAAAGTCCTTTCACTTAGCTACAAGTTGTCTTCTAATCACATTTCGAAATTTTATTGTGTAATGGGTTGAAATTGAGTTTGAAACTAATGTTATAGCACAACCATATAAAAATTTTCCGAGTTAATACCTGAGAGTAAAATGGACATAATTTTGGTTGATAAATCCAATTGTGTTGAACCTTTTTGCAGTAGAAAGATAATTTCCTAAGGAAGAACTTTTTTATTAATTACTTTCTCATATTTTGAAGATTTCTTGGTCAAAATTGGTTTTTTAACAGAGTAACAGTCTCTGGCCTGTCAAATTTCTGTGCTAAACATTGTTAGTAATTTAAGCATAACTTTTTCATTTCTTATCGGATTTTGATAATATTTAAAGTTCTGGAAATCTTAAACTTTGTACTACAACTTTCATGTTGTAAGTTTTTTCATATTCTATGATTTACAGGGTCGAAATTAGGTTTGAAACTGAGATACATGCTCCGCTCTGTCGATTTTCAAAATTGAAACCTAAAACTAAAATCGCCATAACTTTGTAACCGTAAATCCAAATTGTACAAAACATTTTCTGATGGAAATCTGAGACTTTAAGGAACAACTTTCATGTTGTGAGTTTTTGAAAATTCTTAGGAAAAAATGGGTCGAAATGGTGCTTCAAAACTTAAAATCTATTGTGATCTATGATTAGTTGCTATGTTTGTGATATTGTTAAATGTACTTTGAATGTTCGGCCGTGATCATTTTGATATATTTCCATTGGTTTGTTAAATTATAAATTGTGTTTAAAGATGATATGAAAATCAAACCTTTTGAAACCGTGGTCGTTAAAATCTTGTGATATGTTATATTGAATTTCTTGTGCTTTATGGACTTTGAATCATTTTTGATTCAAAGATTTGGAAATCTATAAATTTTGAATCTACCTATTTTGCAAATGTATATAGGTGCTTTGTTTTGTATACAAATAATTTCGCAAAGAGAGTTTATTAAACTTCTAAATATCAAATATTGTTTTCTTAAGTAGTCTAATTACTTTTATAAATGATTTGCGGGTTTGAAATTTAAAATTTTGAAAATATAAGTGTACGAGGTTTTAACTAATTATTAGAATACTTTTGGTTTTGAAAATGGATTAATGGATTTATAAATAAATGAATTCTTTTATAAATGGCTTTTGAAATTGATGTGTTGTAACATCCCACTATTTTGGACCATTCAAATCGACAATAAATCCACAGATGTCAGACTTGAATACTTCAAAACAGTGGATTATCAAGAAAATTTGAAGCAAATAAAATCAAACACAGAATCACGGACACAGAATATCAGAATAACTCGCAGCGGAAAATAAATTACCATAGTAGTTCATGAAGCTACTATAAACATACTCTCAAAACATATACAAAATCCCATAGTCTAAAAATGATACAATAGAAATCTGGATACAAAAGTCACTAATACAGAAGCAATACCGAATAGGAAATAACTGGAATAGAAATAGATGACAGATAGATAAATAAGCTCCAACAAATCTCTAGCTCCAGAAGATGAATCCAAAGCTGTGTTACTCAGGCTGACCCGAGCGTAAAGTAAAACACAAACACTCGAGTCAGGACATACATACTTATACAATGTAAACCAACTCAAGTGAACTGTAATAGCGATGCACAATAACTTAAAGGATGCTTAGGATTGCCCATCCTTCAAGGATCCGTTAAACCATCAATTAAGCAAGAATAAACGCTATCATAGAAATGTCTATATTAAAGTAAACAATGCAAATAACAGTGTTAATGTGTGCATCAAAACAAACACAATGAAATCAAATGGCTCACAAAGAAGTGTATCCGTGGTTATAGATTTCAAAATGGTTTATAATTTCGAATTAAAATCATTCATTTAAACCATTAAAAGATGAAGTCATTATACCTTCAAATCAAATATTAAATTCCTAAAATTTTAGCCTTTCCTGAACTCCTTTATTTAGTTAATATTCCAAAACAATGAAATTTTTAGCTTTCGCAGCACTTAGGAAATGCTGCGATAAGTTATATTTGAAACAATTCAATTCAGCAAAGACAACATTTATAAACTGCTGCAGTAGTTCAATTACATTTGAAAACTAGTTAAATTCAGAAAAGACAGCATTTACAAAACTGCTGCAGTAGTTCAATTACATTTGAAAACTAGTTAAATTCAGAAAAGACAGCATTTACAAAACTGATGTAGTAGTTCAGTTACAATTAAAAATCTTCTTTCAATCAACTGCAGCACTTATCAATTGCTACTGTAGCCCTTTTATTTGTTTCAGATTTTAGATTTTCTTTCTGCAACCACAGCACTTACCAAGTGCTGTAGTAGCTCTTAGTTAATTTAGCCTTTAGTTCATTTGCATCGAGCACAACACTTACAGAGTGCTGCAATACCTTTGACTTTAGATTTTAAGTTAATTTCAGAAATGATAGCATTTCTAAAGTGCTACAAATTCAATTTCCAGATTTATAATACAATTTCAAAAACAATTAAACTTCAATTTTAACCATTTTAACTTATAAAATCATATTTTTCCACTTCAAAAATGTCCATTTAAATACCCTGTAACTTATGATTTTATAAAGAAAAATTTTACAATAAAAAAATCAAATTTTCCAATAATTTCACTTATTAAATTCAAGTGTACCATTTCCCATTCATTTCATTTTTTTACAATTTACCTTAACACTTAAATTTAAATTTCCATTTCATAAATAAAACTTCATTTCCATTTTTATTTAATTAACTTAAACTTCCATTTACAAATCAAATCACAAATTTCCAAATTAGTTATGTTTCAAATCACAATTTTTCCATTCATTTATTTAACATTTTTAATACTTAGAAAAATCATTATCACTTTATTAAATCATTTTAAATTCAAATTTAACTCAAAATATCAAATTTTACATTTTAAAAATACTTAAAATATTCCAAAAACTATATAAATAACCACAGGTCTGTATAATATTTTCTAGCCTATGTCAAGTGATATAGATAATATATCATTTCAATCCGTAGTTTACAAAGAAAAATCCGGGTTCTATCATTTCAAACCCGCAATCCCAAGTTAAATAAAATAAATAAAAATCACTCAGGCTTATCATTTCAGCCCATAACAATTTTTCCCTATTCTAAAGTCCGGTCGGGTATGTATCATTTCAACCCATAGTGATTCTATTATACAGGGAACTTGCAGTGTGAGAAACAGAAATAAATAAACACTATATCAAAATATCAGATGATGTGACGGGTTTATAAACAAGGGTTAACATCATATAATTCATATCACGCGCAGGTATAACATGATATAACAATTCTACACATTCACTTGTCATCGTTTCACAGTTCTATATGTATGAATGTCAGGCGTGAATACTCACCTTTTTAAGCTGGTGTTAATGATTCAAAACACAAAGATAAATTCCAGGAAGCACGATACAGCATGATTTAGATTCAAGTGGAGAGAGAGCCAAGATATAGATCTTATATACAACAAATAAGCAAAGCAATATAAATATATATACAATACAAAGATAAATTGAAACAAAATGGAGATTAGAAGCAACAAATGGCATCACCAAGCTTTTAAATCAAAATTTCTTAATCTCAACTCACTTTTGCTCGACCATACATGTTATTTGGCTCGGCCATGATGTTATAATTGATGGTATGCATCACCTAAGCATGGCTACACTAAGGAGATGAAGAGTTTGGGAGTTACAAAGTAGAGAAGGTCAAAGGACAAGGCAAAAGTGGAGTTTTGGTTCAACATAGGCTTGGCCTAGGGTCAATATGGCTCGGCCATGTGCCACTACATGTCAGGTCAGTGCTGAAGTGATGGCCAGAGGTGAGGTCAGCAGGTGGTGGTCATGGCTAAACATGAAGGGGTGATGGAATAAAGGCTCGGCTATGCATTGTTTTTTGGAGTTTATGCAAAGTTTGTGGAGTTGTCATCACTTGGTGGTCACGGTCTGATCTGGACAGAGGGGAGGAGGTGGTTGCTGCCGTGGATGATGAGGAGAAGGTGATGGTGGTGGTTGGTGGAGATGATGGTGGGCAGAGCCGAGCAAAGCATGAAGAGATCAAGACAAAAATCAATGGAAAATGAAGAGGAAAAATAGAGAAATGGAGAAGCCATTAACTTACAATTTTTTTCTTCAGAAATGAGATGCCATGAATTGTGAAAAATGAGAAGTTTCTCACGTGAATAACAAAGCAAACACACGGCTAAAACAAAAGAAGTGAACGACCAAGGCAAGTGAAAAGACTAGGAGATGAAAAGTCACAAGTTAGAGTGAAACATTTGTCTCTTTGAATTTCCAAATCTATATATTCAAAATAAACAAATAGAAAATCAATAAATAAAATTAGAGTCAAAACAAAATAAAGTGGGAAATGAAAATAAATAATTTGTCTTAGGAAAATAAGAAAATAAATAAAGAAAATAGTTTAATTTATTGAAACTAGAATTAAAATTTGTAAACAAAAATACAACTAATATAGAAAATTCCAAACACAACAAAATTCACACAATTTAATTCAAAACATAAAACAAGATAAAAGATGACAAATAAAATAGAAAATGAATAATAAAAATGCAGATAAAATTCTATGTGCAAAATGCTGAATTTATCAAATTTTAAAAGGTTTAAAACGGAATTCAACGAAACGAAAAGCAGAATGGATATTAGAACCAATTACTGTTTCAAAGAAAAAGATTAAAATTTAAAATTTTCAATTTAAAAGTCATTGTTTGAAAACATATAACATTTCCAAAAAAATCAATATTTAATTGTATTTGGAAAAATAAAAATAGAAACAAAAATCCAAAATACATTGGAAAAATTCCAAACTTCAAATTAAAATTATTTAAAAATCAAAGTTTCAAAATAAAATTAATTTAAAAATATTTATTAAAATTATGGGTTGTTACATGTGTAAACATTATACCCTTATGTAATTTAGAGAATTAATGTGATTTTGGAACATGGAAAAAAAATCTTGTTTCATAAAATAAATACTCTTGGAACAATTTGGATTAACGCAATATTTTGATAAGTGGAAAATTAAATAAATGTTTTGAGAACCTTAATTCTATAATTTATGGAGTATTAATAATTGACTTAGTGTCATCGATTAGTTTAAATGCTTCCGAATAACGCTTCGTCGAATATGGTATAACTCATTGAATAAAATGTTTGAGTGGAATTTACTAGCCTATTAACGAATACTTGAATTTCACCAGGTAGTATGGGAAGCCTTGGTAAAATTCTTGTGATCGTATTTGGTAAAGTACTTAACACTTTAGAGTTGTATTCTCTTCTGGTGTGCAACAAGTGGTTGCTAAATCCTTAAGAGAATATGGTTCGGGTTTTCCAGTGGTATCCGTAATAAGTGATATTTATTAGCTTTTAGTAAATACTTGAATTTCACCATACGGTATGGGACGTATTGGTTAAACTCTAGTGATTACTGAAGGTAATAGTATCTGGCACTTTAGAGTTTACTCTCTTTTGGTGTGCGGCAAGTGGCTGCTAGATCCTTAAGAAGTTTATTCCTGGATTTCTTTTCAAAAATAATAATTTAATAATATTAAATAAATGTGGAATTATCGAGTCATGGTTTCTACGATCACCTTGATCGGTATGGACTATCCTTGAGATCATTCTGTGATTCTGTGTTACCGGTCTGAGTATGATCCTTGGTATCGGATCGGTTCGAGTGATACCAATTTGTTTGTTTGTTTACCACGGGTTTTGAGTACAATCATTGCGATTGTTTTGGACGATCATTACGATCGATTTGGATTAAGATCTCTTGGATTCTGGATATTTGGATTATGTGACTATTCTGTGTTCATGAAATAAGTATATATACTTGTGTCTTATGTTTGTGAAATAAACATGTATTCTTGTGTCATGTGTTCATGAAATAAATATATGTTCTTATGTTTTGTGATGGATGTTAAGTTAATTCTGTTTTAGTGACTAGTTCGTGTTTGTGAAATTAACTAATAACCCTTAACTGAGTTAATCATCGATATTTGCGTGCTTGGAGATATTGTGTTTTGTTCTGTGAATTCAATCCTGAACATCTGTATTTACTTATATGTTGTTTGTCCTTATGCTATATCTTGTTCTCACCCTATTAGATATTTAGAGATAGTCTGACCCGGGTGTTATTCTGCTCGGGTCAGACCGTGACTTTTCAGGTTACAGGATAGGTTGACCTTTGAATGGTTGAGCTAGCAGAAGTTGGATCTTTATATTTAGTTATATCACTTAGAAATTTTTGTTTGAAATGGAGATGTATAATTAAGATTAGATAACCATAACTTGTATATTAATTGAATTTAGTATTTCATTTTGTATACTAAATAATTTGTATATGTATAAGTTGAGATTTATTCCACTATGATCTGTGACTGTTATTTATATGATATATTGTTCTGGTTCTGAGAAATCGGTGTGTCTATTACTTTGTATTAATACTATACATGTCAAGTTCAGTTCAGATATTAAGTGAAAAAGGTAAATGACGTGTCAGTGTTAGTAGAAAGATATATTCACATTCGATCGCCCCTAACAAGCCGTATTCTCCAGATTAGCAGACGACATTACTTGTAATGTTCTTTGCTAAACTGGGCATCGCGGTGGGGTCGTTACACTCGTAATATATATGATTAATATTTTCTAAATGCAAGTTACAAAATGTACATTTATTATCAATTGGAAAATTCTTTCTTTTTAAAAGTTCAATGTTATTTAGCTTCCCATGAATAATCAACCACATATGAATCTAAGCTTTTGATGGTGCAATTGTTTTCCAAATAAGATTAAAAGTGTTATTAATAACGTCCGAATAGTTGAGAAATTTATATAATGAGTTAGAAGTGAATTTCTTGCTTTTATCCCATTCCCAATCAAAAATATTATTTTCATTGCTGTAACGTCCCAGATTTTCACGTTCGAAAATCGACATCCATACTTTACATCGTACTCGAATGTCGTAGATTCGAGCGTTCAAATCCGAGTCGCCGGAGCTTATAACACAGTTAAGTAAATATCACAGCGGAATAAAAAGAATATAGATATACAACATCTGATACAATATCCAGATACAATGATGATACAATGAATATCTATATACATCATAGATATGATACAATAAATTGCAGCGGAAAGAAAAATAGATAACATCAGCAGCGGATAATCTTCATCTCCAAAGCACGATCCAGAATTAGCTCGAACTCCCAATACGAGGCACAAAGATAAGCAAGTGCAGTCTGATCCAAAGACTGAACCAACTCCAGAAAATCTACTAAACCTGAATATCTGAAAACCCCAACTCTAGACTGCTCGTGTAGGAAATTATGAGCACCCAGAGTTTAGGAAAGGAACAATAAACTCCGGATCAGTCATGGGACTGGTGTGAGCAACAAAAACAGTTTATCTTTAAAACAAATAGCAGAGAATTTAAAGTCAATTCGAAATGCTTTTGGAAAATGAAACTACCATAAGACCTCCCACCACACACACAATGCAAACGCAGAATTGGAGGAGATTTCTTCTTATGATAGTCAAAGATGCTTACTACGCAAAATCAAATCATTTGATATTATTACTAGTGCATAGTGTAGAAAACAATTTCGAAAGTAGAATATAAATCTTAGCCAGCATAGACATTTCGCACTTATGCCTACTATAGCTACCATGTTCAATAGCAGGTTACCACCACATTCCATGGCAGGTAATACAACTAAAACCGTACAGGGCTCGTATTGTTTTGTTTGGATTTCCAACAAATGGTCAGGCTAAGGAACTTCCTATTCCACGAAAGAAACGCCTCTGGCGGGACGTTCCGAGAACCAACTGTTCTCTACCAAACAAGGCCGGCAACCCCTTTTCCCAAGGGATAAAAGAAACCTCAGATATGCCACCCCCGGTCCTTTGGGACCTTTATCCGAGCGCTCGATAACCAACATCACACATCATAAAGAAAGTGTATCCACATGAGTAAGTATCTGGGCTCCATACCATGATACTACCCTTTTCCAGAAGGAATGGTCATACCCTAGGGGAGCTACCCCTGAAAACCTTGCCGCACAATTCCTGTTTCGACCATTACCGGGTTGTGAGGCTCGACGAAGTCTCGTCCACAAAGCTACGCTTTTTCAAAAAGCCACGCTTTGGGTCAACAGATGATCAACCTATGATCACAAAGATAAATGATCAAACAAATGATCATATCACAAATGATCAAACACTGATCATCACACAGCAGCACTCAGCATGCCACATTACCAAATTGGGATATATCGCTGATAAATTTCAACTACATAACCTCTGAGCTCGTATGTCTTAGAGAATGGTGTTAAGCTAAGAGAATAAATTCTCCGCCACCAACAGATATGTATTTGAAAGAAATCGGCTTTATATCTCAAAGTGTAATGTCAGACATGTATCCATATAAGTCTGTTCCGGGTTCGAACAGAACCGAAGGCACTTCTCACGAAGCCCTTGCAAATCCGGATAATTTTCAATCACGTCCGGACTTCCCGTCACAAAAGAGTGATATAAATCTCTATACCGGAGCAACTCAGTGCAGAGACATTCGACAGGTTGTCCTTTCATTTTCGAAAAATATCCGGTCTTCACCACCGGTCTTCAAATGCCATCCATATACGACGTATCACTATTCGGAATGGGTTATACGACCCAAAGGTCCTTTCCCGGCTAACCCGAATAGTGAGCGCAATATTCAAAACATATGGATATTGGGATTTCAATTAAGTCACAACTTATTACCCAAAAATCTTTCTTCAAATGGTTTAAACAAGTTACCATTTTAATCTTTTTAAACAAAAAGATTCAATTCACAAAGTTCACTTAATTTCACAAAGATTCATTCATAGATTTTCCAAATCGATTTCCATTTCAATTTGATTAACTCGTTAAATCTTTAAATCAAAGATTTAACTAATAGCTTTCAAAACAATTCCATTTCAAATGGTTTAAACAAACATCATTTTTAAATCTGTTAAAATAACAGATTTAATTCATAGCTTTCAATAAAGAATTCATTCATAACTTGGAAAATCATTTTTCAATTTAATCTTGAAATTCCTTTACCTAAATTGGAATTTCATTTCTTATCTAAAAGCTTTTATTCTTTGAAAATAAACAGTTTTCATTCTGGAAATCTGAGTCATTTATACAAGTTAAAATCTTTGGGTTAAATCCAAATTCTCAAAATTTTACTTTTAAATGGTTTAACTTTATATAAACACATTTATATCATCTTTAATCCCTAATTTCAAATCATAGAATTCAATTTCAAACTTGAATTCAAATTTAAATCAAATTATTTAAATTTCAAAACTCGATTAAGTTATTCAAAATAACTTTTATCTTTGAAATTCTATTTCAAAAGCTTTTCATTTTAAACCCAAATTTCCAATTTCAAAATCAATTGAAATTAAAATTTCAATTTCAAAAACATCAAATTTACATTATCTGTGACTTAACCGATTTCCACGTGAAATCCATATTTGTGTGTGTAACAGTGTAGTCCAGGGGTTCAACACAGTAGTGCAACATCATACAATCATCACAGATCAAAATACAGGATATAGTTGATAAGCGATATAAACTATACGCTTATCGTTCATTCACAGATCACAGATATATATCACAGGTAAGTAAACTACAGATCACAACATAAATCAGGGTGTATCACAAAGCATCATATATCAGGGATATCAAACCATTCAACATTCACTAGAATCCAAACATCCATAAGTAACGTCAAATTTATTATCTGATAAATTTAAATTAGATAATTTCTTATGAACAAATTACAAATCCTGGTTAATTAACTTCAATAATTTACAAATTATTTTGATAAATTATTCTTTAATCATTTATTAATTATCCTTTAATAATAAATTTATTGACCTTTAATTATTAATCAATCAACCTTTATTAATTGTCCTTGATTAATTACTGTAATTAATCCTTTAATAATTTAATAAATCAATTTACTTAATCAATTTAATCATTTATTTAATTTCTTTTAAATTAAGAAATTATCTTTAAGAAATTAATTACCCTTAATTACTTATATTAATCATCCTTTACCAGTTAATTTAAAATCTTTAAGTTAAATTAACCTTTTAATAAATTATTTTTAATTTATCACATTTATTAACTAGCTATTAATTAATTAATATTAGTTATCCTTGCTCAATCACTTGATTAATCAATTTTTATCATTAATTAATATTAAATTAACTTTAAGTAATTAATTCTCCTAAATTAATTTACTTTTAATTTATCAATAAATTTTAAAACTTAACCTTTAAAATAAAACTCATTATTAGCCCATAGGCTAACTTAAACTTTGCATTTCTTTTGCATTACCATTTTGTATTACTAAAATTTTTACGAAACTGTACATATTGTACCCTCAAATTTTCAAAAGAACCAAACAACATTTTACTTTACCTTTTTAAAACCTGCCTTTGATTTTACTTTAGTTTTAAAACTATATTTTAAACTTGTACCAGTTTCTACTTAAAACAGAAAACATCACAATTAAACCCGAGCAATTCACTAAAATCCCCGAGTCCACCCCGCGTCTTTCGATTCCTTGCTTACTTCGAGTAATTTCTTCAATCGCATGCGCTACACCCCGGGTTTCTTCCCTCGTCTTCCCCCAAACAACTCAACATCCTTTCCAGATTCTCGAACCCATCGTGTGCACGTGCACAACTGAACCCAACGTCACCGACCAACTTCGCGACCATCGGCACATCATCTTCGACCAACGCAACTCTCCAGACCACCCAGACACCTTGAACAATGGCGAACTCGAAATTGAACCCTTCGATAGAAACTGGAACGAAGATGATCACCAAGCAAACGCCTCGCATCACCTCGCCTTGCTACCAGCGATTAAGCAACTCCGACTGAAGCAACGTCACCCATTCACGCCTCTTCTCCCCCACGACCGATCGCCTGAAACACTCGGAGGTCGACGCAGTTCCTTCTCAAACCCAGACGAATAAACTAGCTCTAAAACCCTAAATCCCACTCGTTTCATCTTCTCTTGTAATAGAAAAATTATATAGCATTTTTCATGAAATCATCGATTGTCGAACTAGCTTTGTACAAAATTTCAACACCCAGTATTCGCTTGAACGCTGGAAATTAGCGAAAAAGCATTTTTTATTAAATCAAGAACCGCTCCTTACATACTTAACTAAAAATTGCCATTTTAGTTTTAAAAATCTAGTTTTTGATTTAGAAATCACTTTATCATCCTGAATCATGATTTACAAAGTTTTAAATTTTTGACTTAGATTAAATTTGCTCTGTGTTCTTGATTTTCAGAGTCAATACAATGTAGTTTAACTTAAACAATTTTTTAAGCTTAAATCTATGATACCACGAACCTATTTTGTTTAAAATTTAAATGCTAAGATAGATTAGATCATGTGGAAAATGGGTTTTTGAATAATTCTTGAACCTGGAACAAAAGACAGTGCAACACAGAGACCACATATACACCTATATCTATTCATATATATTCACAGCAAAATGCACTTACACAATACATATTTATCACTGATAATAACATACTATTATATCAATATTTAAGTTATATAAACAAAATGTTACTCACCTTATTCCAGAATAACAGAGCCTCATTTTTGTTTGAAACAGGCTTGAGGTTGCAAACTGAATCCTTCTTGCTCTTGTTAGATGAAGTTGTTGATTTACTGAAGATTAAGTCAGATTGAAGATTGTTGAAAAAAAATATTTCTTTGAACTTGAATTTGCTTCTTCAATTCATTACATATTTTGAAAACTGCAGTTTTTGTTTCTCCTGTAATCTCTTTTTCTTTCTTTAGCAAATTTGTTTTCAAGCTTGTGTATAAAGTGATGATCTTCTCTTTTTTTCTTTTCTTTTTTTCTTTGCTATATTTATTTTCCTTTCTCAGTTTGGAAGATGGACGAAATGAAGATGTTGATATATGTAAAAAGAGTTGTACAGTGTGTTATAGTGTTGTTTGTACAAATAGGTGTTATAGGCTTACTTCTTTTATTGACTAAAGAAACTATTTTAAAAACTGAAATGACTTTTAACATTTTTTTTTTCCTTTTTCTTTCGGCTGAGAAGATTGCATTTATGCTTGTATTAAATGCATGTGTTCCCCTTTTGTCTACAGCCTCACCTCACCTGATTCTTTTTTCTTTGTATGTACTTAGATATTGTATTTTGGTATGTACCTAGATTTGTTTACCTTTGTTGCTTCATTTTTTTATACTCTACTTGTTTTGCATTATAATTTACTTATATTCTTTTGCAAACTCAAGACATTTACATTTTGTTGTCTTTGTTTTCAGCTTACATTCTTGTTCTTACTTATGCATATAACAATGTTGTTTTATCTTTTCTTATGTTTTATCTTTATGCTTTTGTTCTTAAGTTTGAGATGTTTTACTTATTTGTTTGAATGTGTTCTACTCTCTACTTGAATATATTTTATATTTTTTTTTAGTTGTTAGAATTTATTTAAGTGTTATTTTTCTTATCTTTATATTCGTTCAAATATCTATTTTATAAATTCAAACCATTATTAAACCATTTAAACTTAGATTTAAACTCGAATTCAATATACGATATATATATTAACCATCAATTATAAATTCAAAATTATTTATTATTATTATTAACCATCAAATCCTAAATCTAATATTATTATCAATTATTTATTTACAATTCAAACTCAAGTCAAATATATCTATATATATTTATTATTTTCAAATTCACTCATATTTGAATCGGGGAAACTCGCTCCAATTTTCTAATTGAATTTACAAATTTTTTTCCAAAAGTTTATTTAATATTAAATTTAAATCAAAAATTCATTTAATTATTAATTTAAATAAATTTAAATTTCAGGGTCGTTACAAACTTCCCCCCTTAAAAGAATTTCGTCCTCGAAATTTGCAGGCACGAAACAAAGACAGAGATAGACGGATTCGATCTCCTATAATTCCTCAAACAAAAGATACGGATTCCGAATTCAAGTCGGAATATCTCAGAATACATACCAATTTGTCCCTCTTCGGACTTTGGTATTCAAAAGAAATTTTAATAAAATTTCAAATTTGGTTTTAAACAAAATCATTTTATCGATTTAATTCAATTTAAAATTTCCAATTTCAAATTCATTAAGGTTTAAATCCAAAAAAACTGATAAGAAATCGATGAAATACGAAGTAAGGATTTTCTACAACGATTCGTAAAGCCATCATCACATCGAAACTTCTTCTTGTAGCTGATACGAAGGAATCAAAAGAATTTGGAAACAAATCAAAGAATATTGATAAGAAAGTTGTTTCCACTGTTGCAGGGTATTGACCATTTATAGTCGTACTTCCCGGTCCCCTATCTCGTCTTCTTCTTGCACTCATACTTACTATCAGTGGATAGTAAGAGAATTTACTGAGACGTTCAGACGGATATCTGAGAATTACTCATTCTAGAGTTTACTTCACCCTATCTCTAATGAGCTACTTAACGTGTTATACTCCTGAGCTAAAGTTCAACCTTAGCTCTGATACCAAATGTAACGTCCCAGATTTTCGCGTTCGAAAATCGACATCCATACTTTACATCGTACTCGAATGTCGTAGATTCGAGCGTTCAAATCCGAGTCGCCGGAGCTTATAACACAGTTAAGTAAATATCACAGCGGAATAAAAAGAATATAGATATACAACATTTGATACAATATCCAGATACAATGATGATACAATGAATATCTATATACATCATAGATATGATACAATAAATTGCAGCGGAAAGAAAAATAGATAACATCAGCAGCGGATAATCTTCATCTCCAAAGCACGATCCAGAATTAGCTCGAACTCCCAATACGAGGCACAAAGATAAGCAAGTGCAGTCTGATCCAAAGACTGAACCAACTCCAGAAAATCTACTAAACCTGAATATCTGAAAACCCCAACTCTAGACTGCTCGTGTAGGAAATTATGAGCACCCAGAGTTTAGGAAAGGAACAATAAACTCCGGATCAGTCATGGGACTGGTGTGAGCAACAAAAACAGTTTATCTTTAAAACAAATAGCAGAGAATTTAAAGTCAATTCGAAATGCTTTTGGAAAATGAAACTACCATAAGACCTCCCACCACACACACAATGCAAACACAGAATTGGAGGAGATTTCTTCTTATGATAGTCAAAGATGCTTACTACGCAAAATCAAATCATTTGATATTATTACTAGTGCATAGTGTAGAAAACAATTTCGAAAGTAGAATATAAATCTTAGCCAGCATAGACATTTCGCACTTATGCCTACTATAGCTACCATGTTCAATAGCAGGTTACCACCACATTCCATGGCAGGTAATACAACTAAAACCGTACAGGGCTCGTATTGTTTTGTTTGGATTTCCAACAAATGGTCAGGCTAAGGAACTTCCTATTCCACGAAAGAAACGCCTCTGGCGGGACGTTCCGAGAACCAACTGTTCTCTGCCAAACAAGGCCGGCAACCCCTTTTCCCAAGGGATAAAAGAAACCTCAGATATGCCACCCCCGGTCCTTTGGGACCTTTATCCGAGCGCTCGATAACCAACATCACACATCATAAAGAAAGTGTATCCACATGAGTAAGTATCTGGGCTCCATACCATGATACTACCCTTTTCCAGAAGGAATGGTCATACCCTAGGGGAGCTACCCCTGAAAACCTTGCCGCACAATTCCCGTTTCGACCATTACCGGGTTGTGAGGCTCGACGAAGTCTCGTCCACAAAGCTACGCTTTTTCAAAAAGCCACGCTTTGGGTCAACAGATGATCAACCTATGATCACAAAGATAAATGATCAAACAAATGATCATATCACAAATGATCAAACACTGATCATCACACAGCAGCACTCAACATGCCACATTACCAAATTGGGATATATCGCTGATAAATTTCAACTACATAACCTCTGAGCTCGTATGTCTCAGAGAATGGTGTTAAGCTAAGAGAATAAATTCTCCGCCACCAACAGATATGTATTTGAAAGAAATCGGCTTTATATCTCAAAGTGTAATGTCAGACATGTATCCATATAAGTCTGTTCCGGGTTCGAACAGAACCGAAGGCACTTCTCACGAAGCCCTTGCAAATCCGGATAATTTTCAATCACGTCCGGACTTCCCGTCACAAAAGAGTGATATAAATCTCTATACCGGAGCAACTCAGTGCAGAGACATTCGACAGGTTGTCCTTTCATTTTCGAAAAATATCCGGTCTTCACCACCGGTCTTCAAATGCCATCCATATACGACGTATCACTATTCGGAATGGGTTATACGACCCAAAGGTCCTTTCCCGGCTAACCCGAATAGTGAGCGCAATATTCAAAACATATGGATATTGGGATTTCAATTAAGTCACAACTTATTACCCAAAAATCTTTCTTCAAATGGTTTAAACAAGTTACCATTTTAATCTTTTTAAACAAAAAGATTCAATTCACAAAGTTCACTTAATTTCACAAAGATTCATTCATAGATTTTCCAAATCGATTTCCATTTCAATTTGATTAACTCGTTAAATCTTTAAATCAAAGATTTAACTAATAGCTTTCAAAACAATTCCATTTCAAATGGTTTAAACAAACATCATTTTTAAATCTGTTAAAATAACAGATTTAATTCATAGCTTTCAATAAAGAATTCATTCATAACTTGGAAAATCATTTTTCAATTTAATCTTGAAATTCCTTTACCTAAATTGGAATTTCATTTCTTATCTAAAAGCTTTTATTCTTTGAAAATAAACAGTTTTCATTCTGGAAATCTGAGTCATTTATACAAGTTAAAATCTTTGGGTTAAATCCAAATTCTCAAAATTTTACTTTTAAATGGTTTAACTTTATATAAACACATTTATATCATCTTTAATCCCTAATTTCAAATCATAGAATTCAATTTCAAACTTGAATTCAAATTTAAATCAAATTATTTAAATTTCAAAACTCGATTAAGTTATTCAAAATAACTTTTATCTTTGAAATTCTATTTCAAAAGCTTTTCATTTTAAACCCAAATTTCCAATTTCAAAATCAATTGAAATTAAAATTTCAATTTCAAAAACATCAAATTTACATTATCTGTGACTTAACCGATTTCCACGTGAAATCCATATTTGTGTGTGTAACAGTGTAGTCCAGGGGTTCAACACAGTAGTGCAACATCATACAATCATCACAGATCAAAATACAGGATATAGTTGATAAGCGATATAAACTATACGCTTATCGTTCATTCACAGATCACAGATATATATCACAGGTAAGTAAACTACAGATCACAACATAAATCAAGGTGTATCACAAAGCATCATATATCAGGGATATCAAACCATTCAACATTCACTAGAATCCAAACATCCATAAGTAACGTCAAATTTATTATCTGATAAATTTAAATTAGATAATTTCTTATGAACAAATTACAAATCCTGGTTAATTAACTTCAATAATTTACAAATTATTTTGATAAATTATTCTTTAATCATTTATTAATTATCCTTTAATAATAAATTTATTGACCTTTAATTATTAATCAATCAACCTTTATTAATTGTCCTTGATTAATTACTGTAATTAATCCTTTAATAATTTAATAAATCAATTTACTTAATCAATTTAATCATTTATTTAATTTCTTTTAAATTAAGAAATTATCTTTAAGAAATTAATTACCCTTAATTACTTATATTAATCATCCTTTACCAGTTAATTTAAAATCTTTAAGTTAAATTAACCTTTTAATAAATTATTTTTAATTTATCACATTTATTAACTAGCTATTAATTAATTAATATTAGTTATCCTTGCTCAATCACTTGATTAATCAATTTTTATCATTAATTAATATTAAATTAACTTTAAGTAATTAATTCTCCTAAATTAATTTACTTTTAATTTATCAATAAATTTTAAAACTTAACCTTTAAAATAAAACTCATTATTAGCCCATAGGCTAACTTAAACTTTGCATTTCTTTTGCATTACCATTTTGTATTACTAAAATTTTTACGAAACTGTACATATTGTACCCTCAAATTTTCAAAAGAACCAAACAACATTTTACTTTACCTTTTTAAAACCTGCCTTTGATTTTACTTTAGTTTTAAAACTATATTTTAAACTTGTACCAGTTTCTACTTAAAACAGAAAACATCACAATTAAACCCGAGCAATTCACTAAAATCCCCGAGTCCACCCCGCGTCTTTCGATTCCTTGCTTACTTCGAGTAATTTCTTCAATCGCATGCGCTACACCCCGGGTTTCTTCCCTCGTCTTCCCCCAAACAACTCAACATCCTTTCCAGATTCTCGAACCCATCGTGTGCACGTGCACAACTGAACCCAACATCACCGACCAACTTCGCGACCATCGGCACATCATCTTCGACCAACGCAACTCTCCAGACCACCCAGACACCTTGAACAATGGCGAACTCGAAATTGAACCCTTCGATAGAAACTGGAACGAAGATGATCACCAAGCAAACGCCTCGCATCACCTCTCCTTGCTACCAGCGATTAAGCAACTCCGACTGAAGCAACGTCACCCATTCACGCCTCTTCTCCCCCACGACCGATCGCCTGAAACACTCGGAGGTCGACGCAGTTCCTTCTCAAACCCAGACGAATAAACTAGCTCTAAAACCCTAAATCCCACTCGTTTCATCTTCTCTTGTAATAGAAAAATTATATAGCATTTTTCATGAAATCATCGATTGTCGAACTAGCTTTGTACAAAATTTCAACACCCAGTATTCGCTTGAACGCTGGAAATTAGCGAAAAAGCATTTTTTATTAAATCAAGAACCGCTCCTTACATACTTAACTAAAAATTGCCATTTTAGTTTTAAAAATCTAGTTTTTGATTTAGAAATCACTTTATCATCCTGAATCATGATTTAAAAAGTTTTAAATTTTTGACTTAGATTAAATTTGCTCTGTGTTCTTGATTTTCAGAGTCAATACAATGTAGTTTAACTTAAACAATTTTTTAAGCTTAAAACTATGATACCACGAACCTATTTTGTTTAAAATTTAAATGCTAAGATAGATTAGATCATGTGGAAAATGGGTTTTTGAATAATTCTTGAACCTGGAACAAAAGACAGTGCAACACAGAGACCACATATACACCTATATCTATTCATATATATTCACAGCAAAATGCACTTACACAATACATATTTATCACTGATAATAACATACTATTATATCAATATTTAAGTTATATAAACAAAATGTTACTCACCTTATTCCAGAATAACAGAGCCTCATTTTTGTTTGAAACAGGCTTGAGGTTGCAAACTGAATCCTTCTTGCTCTTGTTAGATGAAGTTGTTGATTTACTGAAGATTAAGTCAGATTGAAGATTGTTGAAAAAAAATATTTCTTTGAACTTGAATTTGCTTCTTCAATTCATTACATATTTTGAAAACTGCAGTTTTTGTTTCTCCTGTAATCTCTTTTTCTTTCTTTAGCAAATTTGTTTTCAAGCTTGTGTATAAAGTGATGATCTTCTCTTTTTTTCTTTTCTTTTTTTCTTTGCTATATTTATTTTCCTTTCTCAGTTTGGAAGATGGACGAAATGAAGATGTTGATATATGTAAAAAGAGTTGTACAGTGTGTTATAGTGTTGTTTGTACAAATAGGTGTTATAGGCTTACTTCTTTTATTGACTAAAGAAACTATTTTAAAAACTGAAATGACTTTTAACATTTTTTTTTTCCTTTTTCTTTCGGCTGAGAAGATTGCATTTATGCTTGTATTAAATGCATGTGTTCCCCTTTTGTCTACAGCCTCACCTCACCTGATTCTTTTTTCTTTGTATGTACTTAGATATTGTATTTTGGTATGTACCTAGATTTGTTTACCTTTGTTGCTTCATTTTTTTATACTCTACTTGTTTTGCATTATAATTTACTTATATTCTTTTGCAAACTCAAGACATTTACATTTTGTTGTCTTTGTTTTCAGCTTACATTCTTGTTCTTACTTATGCATATAACAATGTTGTTTTATCTTTTCTTATGTTTTATCTTTATGCTTTTGTTCTTAAGTTTGAGATGTTTTACTTATTTGTTTGAATGTGTTCTACTCTCTACTTGAATATATTTTATATATTTTTTTAGTTGTTAGAATTTATTTAAGTGTTATTTTTCTTATCTTTATATTCGTTCAAATATCTATTTTATAAATTCAAACCATTATTAAACCATTTAAACTTAGATTTAAACTCGAATTCAATATACGATATATATATTAACCATCAATTATAAATTCAAAATTATTTATTATTATTATTAACCATCAAATCCTAAATCTAATATTATTATCAATTATTTATTTACAATTCAAACTCAAGTCAAATATATCTATATATATTTATTATTTTCAAATTCACTCATATTTGAATCGGGGAAACTCGCTCCAATTTTCTAATTGAATTTACAAATTTTTTTCCAAAAGTTTATTTAATATTAAATTTAAATCAAAAATTCATTTAATTATTAATTTAAATAAATTTAAATTTCAGGGTCGTTACAATTGCCAATATCATATAGTTTCAATCTTGCACATAATAAAGCATATTGTCTAAGAGCTGTACCTTCTAAGATTCTATTAAACTAAAGTTCCATGGAGGAACATAATATGGTGAAAAAACATCTTTAATTAAAGCATCTTTAAAGCTACAAATTTCAAAAAGTTCTTTAAATTCCACTCTAAGTGGAAAGACATATAACCAATGATCATGCCAAAAGATGTTATTAATTTCAGAATGTACAATCATTTTAATACCAAGTTTAAAAATATCATGACATTTTTTTAATTGATTTCCAAAAATTAAACAAGTTATTATTAACATTAGGTGTAATTTGATATAAATTATAACTACCATTATAATAATATTTAGAGACAATTTCTTTTCAAGCAGAATTATCATTTATATCCTTAAATTTCCACACCCATTTACCTAGTAAAGACATATTCATGTTACGTAAATTAATAACACCTAGTCTGTAAAGGCCCAAAAATTCGCCCAGTTTGAGCTGACAATAAACCGTACATGTCCAGCCCAAACTAAATGGAAAACCAGATCTTTATGGGAAAGAAAGAAGAGAAAGAAGGATAAGAGAGAAAGAAGAAAAGAAAAGAGAAAGAAAAAGGGAGAAGAGAAGAAGAAAGAGAAGAGAGAAGAAAAGGAAAGAGAAAAAAAACATAAGACAAAATAGAAGAACTAAAACAATTACAGAATCTCACAATCGCAGTGGAAAAACATATAATATCATATCAATAATCTTTACAAAACAGAAACTGTAATATAATGTAACGACCCAGAATTCTAGTTATTTGAAATTGAACTATTTAATAAATTTTTAAATATTGAAAAGTTAATTTTATAGGTTAAATAACTTAAATTTCAAATATAGCGAGTTATTGGATAATTTGATTGTCGAATTTAATAATTGAAAATCGTTTAAATAGTCAAATCTTGGATTTTAAGTTGGATAAAAATAATTTAAAAGCTTATTTAATTTCTATTGATAAGAATTAAGGTAATAACAACTTTTAAATTGGATTTAAAAGTGATTTAAATGATTTTGAAAATAACTCATTTTTAGTAACATATTAAAATAGCCTTCTGGGGAACTGTCACGGATTTCGACGAAACTTGTGTCATTGGGTCCGTAATAATGAATTATATTACGCCACCAAATTTCGTAGCAACCAGACGTATAGTTTGGTCGTGCAAGATCAAAACACGTTGAAATTAATATCGAAAATTTAATATAATAATTGGGTTCAAATAGCTATCTTCTGCGTACGATCGAATTAGGGCTCGAGACTAGTTCCATTTCATTCGGAATAGGGGTATAACATATAGAACGCCAAGCACCATGCCTTGATTGGGATCCGAAATTTATTACTAGATATTTTGAAATTTAGATAAAATATTTTCTTCGATTTAACCATACATTGCCTGACAATACACATCATCCATACTCACTGCACATTCCTGTACCCAAGACCACACCAACTCTTCGATACTTCACATCCTTCCTTTCTTATTTAAACACTGTAGCAAACAGAACAAAGGAAAAAAAAGATAACACCAACGGAAGCACGAGCAACAATTCATCCTTCCGTCGTTCCTCCATCCACTTCGTGGTCCCCTCCAATCTTCCATTCATCCCTTTCAACCTCCCTTCATTCTTCTCATATTTTGTAATTAATGTTGAAAACTCAAAACATAAAATACAAAATAAACCAAACGACCCATAAATTTTCAAAAGGGTGGGAGAATGTAACACCTCGCATTTTTAGAAAATTAAATAATCGAACAACGATGAACAATGAAAATAAACATTTTTGGAATTGTCAGAATATGGCCTTGAAACTTATACTATTATGTTCATGGCGATTTTCCGATCAATTTCCATATATAACTTGTCGAAATCTGAGTTAATACGAAGAAGTTACAAGAAGAACAAGAAATAAGAAAAACGAAAAAAAAAATATAAAAGCCTACGAGTCGACCCATATTTAGATCCGTAAAACACCATGGTCGACCCATAAAGAACATAGGTCCACCTATAGGTCGACCCGCATTTTGCCCTGGACGTAAAATTTTCCAGGGATGTGCCGAGCTTTTCTAATTCGATTTTCGAGCTATCTGAAGCGTTGTTCTCTAGATCCAACGATTCGAAGCGAGCCTGTGATGTGGTTGCTCCAGATTCAATCCAAAAATCCGACGGTCTAAGATCCCCAAACTCCACTATAAATAGAATCCTAGGCCTAGCTATTTTCTCACAATCAGATTTTCTCTCAATTAAGTTCATTGCCTGAGGCTAAACCCTAAATAGAAAATATTTCTTGGGATAATATCTTTTTAATAAAAATATTAGACGCCTTAGAAATGGATCCAGGAAGGCCATGGATTAAAGCTAAGGATGACAGGTGAGTGGATTTAAATTATATATCTTTTATGTTTATGATATATATTACCATTAGATTCCCATTAAATATTTAATTCAACATTTATTTTCAATAATCAGTCTACTAATTAGTTATGTTGAAACTGTAAATTTTATAAGAGAGTGTACTTATATTTAAATGTTATTTATATGGAAAAAAGAAAGAATCCAATTAAATATAAGTAATATTAGGCTTAAAAGTTGTAGAGAAAGGCATAAGCCTAAAAGTGAGAAATTTACAGTAAATTATGAAATGAATTAAAAGGGGGTAAATCTAATAACTTGATTTGGAAGTTAGTGATAGATTAGTTGGTTGGTTTAGAATAGGGAATACATTTCCATGGTTTAATATTAGAATTACAATAAACGTAATTGTAAGAATAAAAGCAAGAAAAGTGGAATTAGTGCAAAATAAAGACATTACTATATTTTGCATTACCCAACAATTAAAGAAACAATAAAAGAAATATCTTGCAGTAATGAGTTATTGTTTATAGCATTATTTAGTATTAAAAAATGGAAATGGATTTTTAGCACAGTTTTTGTAACCAACCAAATAGAATAGAACTACTTTCCAGAATAAAAGAGAATAACACGAAGGGTTAAACAAATTAGAGAAGAAGAAATAATCAAGTTAATTATTTGACAAGACTTGAAACAATAAACAGAAAATGTGACTAGATCTGCATTTATTGCATAGATATTAAAGAGTAAACAGTTATTATGATAAATAATTTGTGACAGTTGGATGTAGTCCCAAGCTAAGACTGTCATATAATATAAGAGAACTAAAGAGAATTTAGTATCATAATAAAAGAAGATAGAATAGAATAGAAAGGAGACACTTGCAATTACATTTATAACATGTAGGTTATAAAAGAAAAAATATATAAAAGTGACAATTGCAAGTATAATTGTAACACGTAGGTTATAATTAAAAAGAAAGAAACATAAGAGGCTTATTTTATCAAACTTAGATCTTGGATTAAGTTAATAAGCAAGAATAATAGCAGTGGCCCGTACCGGCAGCATTCCCTTTCAGGTATAGGACTGATGGTCTCACACGTGGGTGGGGCTGGGCATGTGGAATAGGGTAAATAAGTAGCCAATAGAATAAGAAAACTAAACTAAACGCATAGTAAAAGATTAGACGTAGGGTCTAATAAAATGGTAAAGTGCATTTAGAGCAGCCCGAAAGAGAATCTGGATAAAGATCCTAATGAAGCAGTTCATCCCAGATTTTAGTACAGAAAGAGCATGTCCAACTTAGTTAGTTCGGGCTAGAAGGAAGTACGAGACTTCAACGGGACGTGAGGATACTCTAGAATGGCCCTCTGAGGTAGGCCTAACGAAGCTGCACCCCGGAGGCAAGTCTGTAGGTGTTCCATCAAGAGAGTATGCCTTGACTGCTTGTGCATTGCAGGCCTAAGAATCGGACCTTTGTAGGCAGTCAGAAGGCTGGTGATGGAGTAGGATATTCGTATGTCCCAGTACTCGAGATTGCTTAGTGGGTAGGACCCAAAAGGATAGTCGCATGCGAAGATCAAACCATCATCAGTCAGAGCTAGTTCGGGAAAGACTAGAGTTAAACCAACAGGCCAATGATTCTTTAACTATCGAGACATTGGATGAGGGGCACAGCCAATTGGATGTTTAGATTGTTTGCAGTAGGGCGCATTCACTTAGCTCTTGAAAGGTCTTTCGATTAGTTGAGGGGGGGCTATGTGGGGCTATAGCCATGATGAGAAAAGAGACAGACTAAGTAGAACATCTGTATTGTAGGCCTAACGAAGCTGTTCTTTATAGATATAGAAAATCCCCGACCAAGTTCCGTACAAGGTAGACCTTGTTGGCGGAATTCAGGGAGTAGACAGAACGATTACATGTAGTCCTCAAGGTACAGACTAGATGGTACATTGTGGATGTCCGAGCACTAATATAAGCTAGTGCGGATGTAGTTTCACATTTTCCTAGCAGACGACGGAACATCTGTATTGTAGGCCGCACGAAGCTGTCCTTTACAGATGTAGTTTCAGTACGCTCTAGCAGTAAGATGATGGAGTCCTTTTCGAGGAGGATATGGAAGGTACTATGGGTAGTACCAAGGACCGATGCGGTCATTGGGCATGTATCTACATATATATTAGTTATTAGGTTTTAATCCACTAGGGAGTAGATGTGTGCGATTCGTGCATAGAGACGAGAGTATTATAAACCCAATAAACCTAATATAACAGAAAATGGAAATAGAACAGTATATGTAGAATTAAGCATAGAAGTGTATAATTTGTCTATTCACCAGAACTTTAGTTCTAACCCCTCCTCATAACATCCCACAGGTTAGGTAGATGGCAGAGACTTTCTAGCTTTGAGACACTGGTTTAGAAAGTGTTATTATCTTGGTGAGTATTTACTTACTATTATATTTTAGTCAGTTCCGCTGTGAGATGTTTATTTGAGCTATGATATATTTGTCTTTGCCTATTTGTAGGATACCAGATACCCAATTCGGGCTTCAATGGGCTTGGATTTTAGCATTTTTGTGAAAAATCCAAACCCACTGGAATTCGGGATGTTACACATCTCTAGAAAAATGCACCTACGGTCCAGATATTGAACTCCTAAACCAACACAGAACTGGCCTACCCCTTCCATCTGGATAGTACCGAATATGGCATCACTCCGGTTGTTCCCGACTTATCTGTGGCCACAGCATACAAATACTCGAATATATAGGGTAATCTAGAAACGTGATGACCATATCCTTATAGGAGTGACCCACATAGCCCTGTCGCTTCTACCTTGTTTCTATCATTTCCGGGTGATGAGGCATAAGGTCACGATTACCTTTCACATAGCACATTCCACTTTGAATGCCACATTGCCATTTCTTCGATCACTATTAACTTTCACAAACATACAACCTCTGAGCTCGTACGTCTCAGAGAAGAGTGTTAAGCTAAGAGATGTTTCCTTCTTGGCCACCAAACAGATGTACGTTTATATAAGTCAACAATGCAGTCTCAAAAATGCAATGTCAGACATCCATCCATCCATACAAGTTGTCCAGGAATAGGACAAACCGAAGGCACTTCCCTACCACATCCTGACGAGAATTACCCCTAGAATTAGTAGCGAGAAGACCTTGCATATCGTAGATTTTCATAACGAAGCACTCCTACCACCATAAATATATGATATGGTAAATTTCACCTCGAGGGGCTAGTGGCAAGTAGCCATGCATCATGAAGATCTTCGTCTTCAAAATCATAATCATAAACCTGCACTTTCAAACGCATATATTAGTCCGAAGTGGTTCTCGGACAAATCTGACCCTGGTCTCTCCAAACCAACAACGAAAAAAGGCCAAATATTTGATAGTCGGTTATTTAACTACCAAAGAAAAAAAAACCATAAGCAATCACCAGACCCATTTAATTAATCTTATTAATTAAATCAAATCTCCAAATTTTTACTTCAAATTATCTTTAGAAAGATATATTCTCAAAACCATTTCAAATCTTTCTATACTGGAAATCACTTCCATATACTTATAACAACAGTATAAGCATATTAACAAATCACTTCAATTTCAACACTTAGAAAATATCTTCATATACTTATATCAACGGTATAAGCATATTCACAAATCACTTCACTTTCAACACTTAGGAAATATCTTCATATACTTATATCAATGGTATAAGCATATTCACAAATCACTTCACTTTCAACGCTTAGAAAATATTTCCATATACTTTTCTCAACAGCACAAGTATATTCTATAACACTACCATTTGGAGATACGCCAAATAAATTTCTACAACCTTACAACTCAAGCGTTCATACGCCTCCAGACAGGTGTTAAGTATAGGAAGCAATGCTCCTACACCACCAAACCTTTAGTACGATCATAAGAACCGATTGGTGTATTTCACAATGGAAGGTCAAAACATAATTTAATGGGTCAAAACGAATGTTGTGTAAAACATCGTTACAATAACCCAAAACATTAGTACAGAGATTCGGTCAATAATATATAGATAAATCCCATATACTATATATAAAAAAATTCTTTCGAAAAACATTTACTATAACAGCAGTGTTATAGTCCATGCCTTCCTTACTTCTTGAAAACGTCTATTACAACAATAATTGTTGAAATCTATGTTTCCGTTACTTATCTCATTTAAAACATTTCCAGAACCATTTAACTCCATTTAAAACCATCACTTCCCAAAACATTTACTTCCAAGAGATAAATTACTTTTAAAACATTAACTTCATCAAAACATCACTCTCAAAACTCCTTTAAATAAAAACCCATATTTAAATATCAACATAAAACATCTCCATATTTATAAAACTATTTTTATAAATCTCTTTTCAATTTTATTTACACTTCTATTTCATAAAATTCCTTTATTTACAAAATTCTATTTGTAAATCCATTCTTTTATAAAAACTCTTTTATTATCAAAATCCATTTCTTTATGAATCAAATTTATTTATAAACTCCATTTACCATTTACAAAACAACTTCAAAACCATTTATAAATTCCAATTATAAATCCATTTTTTTTATAAAACTAAATTTACTAATAAAATATGCTTATAAAATCCATTTACTAATTCAACCTCAAAACCATTTACCAACAGTTATAAATCTCAATTTTTAATCAACTTCCTTATATATAAAAATAGCACCTTTATAAACCTTTATATAAACTCATTCAAAATCTCAAATCAAAGCTTTTCACAAAACCATATTTTTCTAACATAAAATATAATAACTTTTATTTAAGAACAAATCCTTCTTTTTTTAATTTCAAAAACCATTAAAACATATATCTACTTTCAAAATCACTTCAAAATCATTTAAAACCAAAATCATCATCTCAATATTTCGAATTATCAAAAATAAGGCTCAGTGCTACTATAGCACTAAATAAGTCAAATCATATCCAAAACACCATTATGGCATCGCTCATATCATATATCATCATATATATTATATATGAAAATAAATCAATAGTGGTGAGGAATCCAGTTGGATCTCTCCGACATGTCCTCCTACATCACAGACATCATATAATCAAATAAATAAAACCAACCGCTTCGAGGCGAGATTTGTATACAAACGGTAATCCGCTCTTACACGGGAACATAATAGGGTCTCATCCACTCCATTTGGCGGAAATATATCCAAACCAACTAATATATATAATACATCATATATCATCCAAAAAAACATCAAACATCATAAATAAATTATTCCTACTTATATAAAAATATAAGCAAGCCAGAGAGGTGAGTTTACTCACAAAATGCCAAAAATCACAGAAGCGCTATAGATTGAATTAAAATTGAATGGGTGTTCAATTTAAATCAAAATTCCAACAAGCTCCAAATTCATCCAATCCCACTCCATAGCGTAGTGCCCGCTGATATGAACACAATGCAACTTGTCGCGTTCGAAACGGACCTCGTACGAGAAAGATATGAATTAATAAGCATCGAGATAATTAATTATATAATTAACTAAATATAACTTAATTAAAATTTTAACCTTTCTATAAATTTTCTTTACACCCCTTCTTCCTACACAGGCCAGCACGCACGTGACTTCCCTCCTTTTCCTTTTTTTATACGCGAACGGAAATCGCTCCACCACTAACCAACGGCACCGCTCCGCCTGAACGCTGAACCCCCTTGCCGCGCGCCTCCTCGCTTGACCACCCTTTTGCCTGCGCATGCCTACGCACTCAAAAAAAATCGTGCTCGACCATAAAATGCAGCGATGAACGGAGGTGAACTGACATCACCCCAACTCGCCATTCGACGATCGGCTTGTATGGATTTGTTCATGGAGTCGAGCTCTACAACTTTCATGTTTGACGTTTCGACTAATTTTGAGCCTAGCTCATCGTGAAATAATGGTCGTTAGATGGAGGGTTTTGGGAAATGGCAGCTGTGAATTAGGGTTTGCAAATGAGAGAAAGTGGGGGCTATTTATAGAAGATTTCGTGACACTATTCATCCGTGAAAATTTGAAACTCCAAACGAAGCACGTCGCTTGGCGTTCTATATGTTTTACCCCTATTCCAAACACAACAGAATATATCGAGAGCCAATTCCATCATATACAGAAGATAACTTTCCAAAATCGAATTATTTTAATTAAAACTCCTTTAATTAATTTCTATGCATTTCGAACTAGCACGATCAAACAATAAGTCCAATTGACATGAAATTTGACAACATACTATAATTCACTATTATGGATCCAATGAAACTAGTTTCGTCGAAATCCAAGACAGTGTCAAAAATGCCTATTTTTACACATTAATTAAATCATAAAATTTCCAATTTTCGTTTATTCACTTTTAAATCAAATTAAAAGTTCACTAACACCATTCTAATTCAAATAGAATTTAAATTAACTTTATAAATCGTTTCCATTCATTTTAAATTCAAATTTCAATTATTTGTACAATTCCATATATTAAATTTAACAATTTAATTATTAAATAAATCATTAAATTTGAAATATAAGTTATGTAACTTACAAAATAAACTTTTGAATATTTAAAATAAATTAAATATTCCAAATTCGAACGACTGAAATTCTGGGTCGTTACAGACTTACCCCCTTAAAAGAATTTCGTCCCCGGAATTACCAATTAAGAAAAATGTCACAAAAGTTAATGGGTTTACTTTTCAAAAACAATAGTTAAAATAGATTACCAAATTCATTTAAACCTTTTAACATTCAAAATCCGTTAGTAAGAAATTCTTATAATTTTTTTTAAGTTTTCAAATTCATTATAGTTATTTACTAATACTCTTCCAAAAATCAACTAATATCATTTCAACTTATAACTCAAAACCAAAATTTTAGTTATCAATTTTTTTTCCCAAAATTCCCAAAAAAATTCCAACGTTTTAAATTTATGAAAAATTTGCTATCGTCTCCTTTGCATGGCTCAATCGTAGTAGAATCACATCATATATATATATATATATATATATATATATATATATCAAAAATATACATCTCATCTTCGAGGATGAGGCATCCTGTAGAGAAAAAGTGTAAAAGTACGATATGTAATCCGAGATATGTACCTTTTATTATATTAGCGATCATATACAACTAATATAGCGCGAAAGCGAGCTCCAAATGCAAAGCATATGCCATCCGCACCTACTAAACGCTCAACAACCAATGAGAACAAGTATATAGAAAGTAAAATCAATATATAACATGTACGAATACAACAACTATATGCAAACATAGCAAATGGAACAAATGCAACAAGAGAAACCATCAACCAATTAAGATTCATCCAATCAATTCATAAACATATCAATTTACATTTTCTAATGTCAACTTTAATTTTATTAAACCTCGTACGATGTCCATATATCATCCGTACGCAAAAACATAACTGATCACTCGCTCGATCACACAATTCCACTTTCGAACTAGTATCATTCACACGACTACTCTAGTGCGGACTCAAATCCGGTTCCTTGATTAGAAAACAGTTATTCTCCTTGCATAGCCATATACTATGATAGAGAACATCAGAATCAATCAAAAATCCACATCCAGGGTTCGCCTTCAAGAAATCGAGTGAAAAATCCCAACACGGATCGGTGTAAATCACCTCGAAATCGTATACTCGAATTTGGATCAAACAGTTACATGAATAAAACAACATACATACAACTTACGTATTATATTCCAATTAGTTTCTTATTATATCTCATTCTTATTTCCAATTCTTTTATTCAGATTCAATTTCTTTTACATTCATTTGATCTGCATTCACTTTTTTAAAATCAAATTCAATTATTCATATTAATTTCACTTACATTCAATTTATTAACATTCACTTATTAATCTTCACTTCAAATTCAATTCACGTTTAACAACATTTCATTTCATATATAGTTTTACTTAGTATATCTTCTTTAATATTAACAACACTTATAACCATTTCATAAAGTTATTTGCTTAAGTTTATAAACATTTTACTATAGCTCTTCCTGTGTTTTTTATTAATTCACATTACTCTTAAGTAAACTTCCATTTCTTAGTTCCATTGCCAAATTTACTTTCCTTAACATTCATATTCAATTTCTATCAAAAAACATTCTTAACCATATTCACTTTTTTTACAACTCAAAGTTGAAGTGTATTTATAACTTAAGTTCACCTTTAATTCAAAATTCTAATTCATTTAACTTATTTCATTAATTCATTACAAATTCAACTTTCTTTCATCCCACTTTACTTATCTTTATATTAAATTTCATTATTTATAATTCAAATTCAAAGTTAGATTTCTTTTCTTCTTAATATAATCATCCAACATATTATACATTTGTTTTTAGCTTAACATTATTCAAATCCATAAGTTATACAAATTTATTTGCTTAAAATTTCATTTCATTATTTTATCTAATTCATTTCAAATTCAATTCACTTTCATTTAACTAATCTTAAGTTAAACTTCATTTCATTTACTTCACTTCACTAACTCAGTTTATTTAACTTTACTTATTTAACTTTGCTCAAGTTAATTCTTTCATTTTCACTTTATATCTCAAATTCAAATTTCCTTTTATTTTTTCTTAACTAAAATGTTCAACCATTTTAAAATTTAGTTTTTCTTATCCTGTTCAAATTCATAAATTGCAACTTATTTCTTATTTATACTATTTCCAATTCATAAGTTCAAAAATTTGTAACGACCAACCTTTTGGACTGTTTAAATCGACGATAAACCACACACGTCAGACTCAAACCATTCAAAAGGGCAGATTGTTATGGGGTAAATAAGAAAAAGAAGAGAAAGAAAGAAAATAGATACAGAATCTCGCAGCGGAATGACAAAATATAATAATGAAATAAATAGTTCATGAAGCTGTTTACTAATGACATTGATTATACTTTTATAATACAGATCAGAGTTACATACAACAAGAATAAATAATGAATAAATGCAGCGGAACAACATGATGCAGTGGAATAAGTATAATAAATAATAATAGTACAAAATCTTCGTCTTCATCCTCCAGAAAGCAGTCTTCGATAAACTGAAAAGCTCAGACCGACCCGAGCGAATTGAAAAGATAAAACACTCGAGTCAGAACTAAAAGATCTTATGTAAGTTCAATCAACAGTAAATAAATATGAGTGTAACGGCGTCAGAGATGTTTACGGGGTTTGACATCTCCTATCCAGTGTCTAACGTGAGTGCAATAACTTAAGAGATGTTCGGGATTTCCATCTCCTAAGGATCCGTTAAACTATCTGTTATGTAGTACAGTACGCTATTATAATAGTGCCTACAGTAAAGTAAAGTATTAAAATAGCGTTAAGGCGTTACCCATATCCCCCTTAACACATTTTTATATATTCCCGTAGTCTATACAGATACTGCAAGCCCTAGTAAACTGATGGGATACTCAGGGAGCACTCCATAGGTACGGTACAAACCAAACTCGTAGAAGGCGCGATAAGGCACGTGAACACGACACTCGAGGTAATGCCAGGGTAGATATACCAATTGCACTCTCGGACTGGTGGTAACGCATAGCAGCTACTACCGCCACCTCGGACACACTCCCATAATCAAAATCAAGGGGTGGCCACCAAATCAATCACAAAGTCATAATATGGCATCGAAGAAATGTGCCCGATAGGAGGAATGACCTCACTTGGCCCGGTATAGCTCCTGTTTTAGTCACATCTAAGATGACTCACGGGAGTCAGGGTCACGTAAATACCTCATACAAAATCGTTCACCAAACCATCCTACTTCATTTTTGGAATCTCCACCACGTACACAGTTGTTAAAGTGGTTTTTGGTATTGGCAAAGAGTATGACAATATCCGATCCCGGTCTCTTTAACAACCAAACGCTTATTACACACTGGATGGTTCTTTTACATTTCAAGACCTTTTCAAAATTGATATCAAAATATCATATTCAATTCAAACCATATCACTTTTGAAACCATATTTACTTTCAAAATCATATTCACTTTTGAAATCATATCGATAAGATAGGTTAATTTAAATCCTCCTTTCAAAATCATCATATTTACTCAAATATGTCATTTCACTAGCAAATATCGTTTCAAATCCCAACTTATGTTATAACATCATTTTAACATATTCGCTTTAAAATCAAGGATTTATATATAAACACTTCCACTTTACACAATCAGGAATTTAGAAAATAGTTTAGATGGTTATAAATAGTTTAATTAGCTTAACATAGTTTTAAATAGATATAAATTAGGTTAAATAGGTTTAAAATAAATTAAATAAATTTGAAATAGATTAAAATAGATTAAGATACCTTAAATAGATTTAAATTTGATTTAATGAATTTAAAATAGATTAAATAGTGTAAAATAAATTAAAATATTTTAAAATAAATTAAAATAGTTTAATATAGTTTAATAAAGCTTAAATGGTTTAAAATAGATTAAAATAGATTAAATAAATTAAAATAGATTAAGATAGATTAAATAGGTTAATTAGTTTAAAATAGGTTAAATTAGATTAAAATAAATTAAATAGTTTAAATTGATTAAGTTGGTTTAAAATAGATTAACTTATTTTAATAGTTGAAAATCTTAAAATTAGAATTTAAAAGAACATCTACAGTTTAGATTGAGATAATAAATTTGAAATTACCATCAAATTAACTATTCTTCCATTTTAACAAATCTGGACCATATCCAGATTTCAAATCAAAAACCCAATTTCGAATCTTGAAATATCAAATTTAACTTTTCCAAATTTAATAGATTTCAAAGTTACAGTTCCAACATTTCAATAACTCAATTTCTATAATTTCGTTTATACTTCCAATTCAACTTTAGAATTCCAATTTAAATCCTTTAAATAATTACTTAAAACAATTCAATTTATATTAGTCAAATTCTATTTCAAATATCGTTTAACTGGATTCAAAGTTTAAAGATTTAAATCATTAAATTTAACCAATCCGGTGTCCGTATATAATTCTCTACCCTATGGCCAAGTGATACGGATATTTATCATTTCAATCCGCAATTAATTTATATTTATGAATATATATCATTTCAACCCGCAATCCCGAATTTATTACAATCCATGGAATCACTTGAGTCTATCATTACAACTCATAACGATTTCCCCTAATCTATCAATCGTTCGGGTATGTATCATTTCAACCCATAGGGAACTTGCAGTGCTATAACAGTATAAAATATAACATCCAATCATCCAATATCAACAATCAAACATCCATCACAATCATTGAAATGAACCTCCTCTTTCTACCTTAATTTCATAAGGATTTTTTTTTTACTTCATCAAAGGGAATTTAAATCAAATAGAAATCAAAATGCCATACAAGTTATTGACATAGCTACTTATTTCTTTTCTAAATAGGCAAATTAGGCAAAATCAGAAGTTCAGACGTCTAAATTCTTATGACAAGCGTCTAAACTTAATCCCAGACGTCTAACTAATTATGACAGACGGCTCAGAGATCTAAAATTGAAACAGAGAGAAAAAGACATTTTGAACTAAATTCAGACATCTAAATTTTTGTGACAGACGTCCACATTTAACCTTAGATGTCTAAATTATTATGACTGACGTCTAAGTTTAATCTTAGACGTCTAAATTAATATGACTGTCGTCTAAATTTGATCTCTATGAACATGCATATGCACATTCAATTTATATGTGTCTGGATGTCCACCTACATTCATTTGCACTTTTAAGTTTGATTTTAACTTCCTTTGAACTATCAGAGTCATTTTTTTTTCTTTCAAACAATTCAACTAGGATCCAAAACTTTTACCAATATAAATATATCAGTGCATTCCTAGTAATATACACATACATGTGAGGATGTACGTGTTTATCTTGTTTAAATTCAGAGTATATATATATATTTTTGTTAAACAAGAGTATCCTGCTTGATTTGGATTCTAGTAGTTCTGACTAAAGTTAATTACTATATACTTTTGAATATTTGTAACAAGTCAGTAAATCCTATGCATATCTAATTTATACGAACTTAAAAATATCCACAAGAATAATTCCAGGTTTTTATAGCTAAACTCAGATTTTTAACCTTCAAACTTAAGGTATTAAGTAACTTGAAATTAACTAATACAATATATGTACTTATACATATCCATTTCTCAAATACAGGCATTTATCATTTATAGATTTTCACCATAATACTCAAGCATATATTTTCTTGCAAAAATTCAACCATGTCTTTAGATTAATCCCAAACTTAGTACATCACTAGATTCATTTAGAACAACCAATAAATCCATACTTTAAGACCATTACATAACAACCAAAACAGAACTATAAAAACTCCCCAGATTACATGCAAATATTTCATTCTAAGTTCTTATTCAATTCTAATTTAGCATGCTTATATAATCACTCTCATTAGCCACAGCAGCTTCCTATTTAGATCCAGCATTCCCTGAAAGAACATTAGAGGCTGCCCCATTTTAGATGAGACACCCCAGATGCCATAAGCAAACAAGGGTTAGATACAATATCTGGTATGAGTAAAATCAAAAATTCCATGATATTAAGTAAATGAGTGAGACACAAATATTTTATACAAGTGGGCATATCTTCTTTGAACAATTTGTCTGACTTGTTTATGATATACTTGTGCATATATGATCAGTATTTAAGACTAATCATGTACACATATTCAACCATGCAAACATATATTTCAAATAGAAATACTCAGGAACTATCATAGCTCCAGTCCAACCATCTTAGGAATAACTCAAGTTCCTACTTCATCAATTTAAGGTTGCATTTATCAAATTAATTCCTAGCCTCATCTGCCATAAAGGAATCACAGGGACACATTGCAATAAAATAATTCACAATATTGCACAAAGATCTCAGGGCTTAAACAAACCATGTGCCAACTTGCATACTTCAAATATGACAAGCATTCCAGCAGTCTTCTTGGCTCACAATCCTTAGTTTATTTACTAAGTGCTCATGTTTAATCCTATCGTGAGATAGCTAGGTGACTAAATCCCAGTATACATGAAACATTACATAGAGTTTACAAGCATAACTCAAGAACAATCTAACATTCATGTCCAGGGAAAATCATATTTCCAAGCATTTTGGCTTAAAGAAAATACAAGAATATTTACAACTGGGAATAAAGACTAGGCATGTGGGTTATTATTGTTTCATAAGCAACCATGTTTGAACTAAATTCAAGATCTAGCTTAAACAAGATTTCTGGCTCATGGATTTTCTATTTGATCAAGGGTTCAGCACTTTTGGATATTTCCATTGCAACCTTGAATCTTTCATTTGAGCCTCAGCACTTACACAAGTGTAATGCAACTCATATACATTTTGGTTTCTATGTTTTCCATGCCATATCTAAACCAGTTACACGTATCCTCTATTTACTTTCATGATTTCATACTTTTACCTTTCTGGGTGTAACCAAACAGAGCAAAACACTCAAACATCAAAACAATCAAAACATCCAGAAACACCCATTAAAACATCCATTGAAGCATCCATTAAAACCATAGTAATGGAGTCAAAAACATGTAGAAAAATAACATAAGTCTGGCTGCCTCATAACAGGACTTAATGCCATGGGTTTAGTGAGATTACTCACCTGAATATTTCTTCTTATAAATCCAGAAAATCCCTGAGTGTATTTTCTCTTCCTTTAAAATGTTTTCTTCTTTACCTATTATAAGTAGCTCGGGGTAAAACAATTTCTCTGGCCATAACTACTTATTTATAAACATATTTTTACTAGGGTTTTTCTCAAGACAAAATTCCATTTCTGTCCTGGCTAACATTATGCATTATGTGTTTGCATTTTCTCATTTTTATCCCTAATTACCCCCGGTCATATTACCAATTAAAGGCTGCATTTTCTTTTCTTTACTTTTTCAGAAAATGGCCACTCACCAAGTCATGTTAAAAGTGTGACTACTCTATTTTATATTTTAATTATTCCTGAGAATCCCCTTTGCTATTTTTTCCTACACAAGCATATTGACTTGTATTGCATTTCATGTCATTTTAATGTTATAGTTTCACTTGCTTATATATATATATATATACTTTTCAGTACTTAAAAATGTATATTTGTATACATATCTTTTCTAGGCTTATTTAATTCCTCTTTAATTTCAGAAACATATGCACCTATATGTATACAGGTTTTCAAATCCTTATAACATATATATGTATAATTTTTTTTTTGGTTTTAAATAAAATCTGTATACTGATTTAAAATAAAACTCACTTTTCTTATTTTCTGGGATGATCCATGTAATTCCAGAAATCAAATATCCATATCACAAAATCATGTTTGTAATGCTTTTTAATCCTTGTTTTAAATTCAAGAAATCTGGAGTTCTTCCTTGTGCCATATCAGTGTGCACGTGCACACATGCACACATACTTGCACACAATTAATTCCATATATTCTTATACAAATAAATTCAGATATTTTCAAAATTCAACTAAAATAAGATTCCATGAATTTCTGGGGCATTACAATCACCCCACCTTTTTAGGAATTGTGTCCTCACAATTTTCTCATTTTGACTTTAAACATTTCCAGATTTTATAAAATCTATCAAACATAGCATAAGCAAACAATTCAGCTAATAACAACCATACATATTAAACTTTTTAGGGATTTAGATTTTTACCTTCCATTGCAAAAAGCTTAGGGTAATCCATCTTTATCTTATCCTCTAACTCCCATGTACAATCATTAGGGTCTAGGCTCCATTGAACCTTTACCAATTTCAAAGTTTTGCTCCTCAACTTCTTTTCCTCTTTAGCTAAATTCCCCACTGGTTCTTTCTCATAGACCAAGTCAGGATTTATTTGAACTTGAGTTGGTTTCTCTAGAATTTCCTCTTTATCATGCACCCATCTCCTAAGTTGTGATACATGAAATACATTGTGCATTGCACTCATCTCTTCAGGTAGCTCCAACTTATATGCTAATGAACCTATTTTTTCCAAAATCTTGTAAGGTCCAACATATCTTGGGGTAAGTTTTCCCTGCTTGCCAAACCTCAACACCTTCTTCATAGGTGAAACTTTGATGAAAACATAATCACCAACTTCATATTCTACCTGCTTCCTCCTCATATCTGCAAACTTCTTTTGCCTATCTTGAGCTGCTGCCATTCTTCTCCTCACCAATTCAATTTTCTCTGTAGTCTCTTTAACATACTCAGACCCTAAGACATCCTTTTCTCTTGCTTCAACCCAACATATTGGTGACAAACATGGTTTGCCATACAAGGCTTCAAATGGTGCCATACCTATGGTGCTTTGATAACTATTGTTATATGTAAATTCAGCCAAATGGAGGTGATCTTCCCAATTACCTCCTAAGTCCAATGCACATGCCCTCAACAAATCCTCCAAAACTTTATTTATCACTTCAGTTTGACCATCTGATTGGGGGTGGTAAGCAGTACTCAAGCATAACTCACTTCCCATGGCTTCTTGAAAGCTCTTCCAAAATCTGGATGTAAAGATTGTGTCCCTATCACTCACTATAGTCTTAGGGATTCCATGCAATCTTACTATTTCTCTCATGAATATTTGAGCTAGTTTAGATGCATTTCTTTCTGCCTTCACTGGTATAAAGTGTGCCACTTTAGTCAACCTATCAACTACTACCCAAATGCTTGTGTTTCCTCTTTTTGACCTAGGCAGACCATCTATGAAATCCATAGATATATCTTCCCACTTCCACTGTGGTATACTTAGAGGTTGTAATAGGCCTGAGGGTCTTTGGGTTTCTGCTTTGACTTGTTGGCAAGTCATACACTTTGCAACATGTTTGGCCACATCAGTTTTCATCCCTCTCCACCAATAATCCCTCTTCAAATTTTGGTACATCTTGGTGCTGCCTGGGTGTATAGAATATTTGCTCATATGATATTCATTAAGTATCTCTTCCTTCAATTCTATATCCTTTGGAACACATATTCTACTTTTATTCCTTAAGTAACCATTCTTATCAATGTGGTAGTTTGCTACTTCTTCTCCTTTTTCTATTAAAGTCTTCTTTTCTAATAAATCTGGATCTCCCCCTTGCATTTTTCCCACTTTCAAAATTAAATCTGATTGTAAAGTTATCAAACTTAATTTTCCTTTACTCCCTTCTTCAATCATCTCCATGTTTACCTCACTGTTTTCCTCAATTTCCAAATCAGTAAGTAGAGATAAATTTCTAAACTCTTCTATCATTAGCATGGCTACTTTTGCATGCTACCTGCTCAAAGCATCTGCAACCTTATTAGCTTTTCCTGGAGTATAAAGTATGTCTAAATCATATGCTGCTAGAAACTCAACCCATCTATGTTGCCTCATATTCAAATCTTTTTGTGAGAAGAGATATTTCAATGCCTTATGGTCTATGTACAAAATAAACTTAGCATCTAGAAGATAATGTCTCCAGAGCTTTAGTGCATATACCACTGCTGCCAACTCAAGATCATGGGTTGCATACTTTGATTCATGTGGCTTCAATTGTCTTGATGCATAGGCTATAACTTGATCTTGCTGCATCAATACAGCTCCTAGCCCAAAACCACTTGCATCAGTATACACAATCAAATCCTCATTTCCTTCTGGTACTTTCAACACTGGTGCATTGACTAAGGCCTCCTTGATTCTACTAAAGGCTTGTTCACATTTCTCAGTCCATATAAAGGGTTGGTTCTTTCTAGTTAGGTTGGTAAGAGGTGATGACATCTTAGAAAAATCTTTTATAAACCTCCTATAATACCCTGCCATTCCCATAAATGACCTAACTTCTCCCACTGTGCTTGGCCTTTTCCATGCTTGGATTGCCACAATTTTATTGGGGTTTACAGAAATGCCTTTGGCAGATATAACATGCCCAAGGAAATGCACTTCTTCTTTCCAAAATGCACACTTAGAAAAATTTGCTTTTAAATCTTTTTCTCTTAATCTAGACAAAACAAGGTGTAAGTGATTTTCATGTTCCTCTACTGTTTTAGAATAGATCAAAATATCATCAATAAAAATCAAAACAAACTTGTCTAAATAATCCCTGAATATCCTATTCATCAAGTCTACAAAGTATGATGGAGCATTTGTCAACCCAAATGGCATGACAAGAAACTCATATAAACCATACCTAGTGTTAAAGGCTGTGTACTTAACACTTGAGTCCTCAACCTTCATCTGATGGAATCCAGATGCCAAGTCTAACCTAGAAAATATTTTTGCTCCACTAAGTTGATCAAAAAGATCATCAATTCTAGGTAAGGGGTACTTGTTTTTGATAGTGACTTTGTTTAGCTCCCTGTAATCTATGCACATTCTTAAAGTACCATCATGTTTCCTTACAAACACTACTGGAGCACCCCAGCATGAATTACTTGGTCTTATAAATCCTTTGTTTTCCAACTCTTCTAACTGTTTCTTCAATTCCTTCAACTCACTTGGCCCCATCCTAGTGGGTTTCTTAATAATTGGACTTGCTCCTGGTATCAGATTAATCTGAAATTCCACTGGTCTGTGGTGTGGAACACCCTTAACTTCTCCAAACACATCTAAGTATTTGTTAATTATGGGGATTTCTTTAATAGAAGGCTCACTGGAATCCTTACTTAAGTCAATCAAGTGATATAATTTTCTTTCCTTGGTTATTTCACACAAAATTGTGATTCTTTGACCTCTAGAATTTTGTAATGATATGGTGGATGAGTCTAAATTAATTATTGCTTTGTATTGTCTTAACCAGTCTACACCCAATATAACACCTATATTTGGGTAATTTAAAACATATAAATTGGAAATAAAAACATTTCCTCCTATGTTTAATTCCACACACATCATGTTTAAAACACTAGAACTTCCCAATGGGCTTTGCACTAACAAAGGGGTTTCAACCAGTATGCAATTTAATTTAAGCAATGCAACTAACTCATGGGAAATCAGAGAATGTGTTGCCCCTGTATCATACACTACTGATATGGGTAGGGTACAAATAAATAAAGTACCTTCCACCTGACCATGGTTTTCTGCATTAGCCTCTACTGTGGATTTGCTTCTGCTTTCCAAACTTGCTAGCTTCCCTTGTTGTTTATACTCAGGGCAGTTTCTCTTGATATGTCCCTCCTTACCACATAGGTAGCATTTGAAAGCTCCTCCCTTCAATTATGGGCACCTTGGTTTGATATGTCCCTCTTTTCCACAATGATGACATGTTATTTTTCTCTTTGTATCAGTGGTCTTAGTATCATTGGTTTTCTTGCCTTATGTCTCCTCCTTCTTTTTGTCATAGGGATGATACCTTCCCCTATTTTTCTTATTGTTGTTATTCTTAAAATTCTTATACTTCTCCCTTTCCTTGTCATGTTGCTCAAATTTTAAGGCCAGATCAATGATTTGATCAAAAGTTTTATCTACATATGGCAACATAGCCCTACTAAGCCCTGGGTTTAAACCCTTAATATACCTATCATTCTTTGATGCCTCATCAGCCACAAGCATAGCTCCATACTTAGACAAGTCCTCAAACCTATGAGTATATTCAGTTACATTAAAAGTTCCCTGCCTAAGTCTGATGAATTCTTCAAGCAATAGAGTTTTGGCTGATGCTGGAACAAATCTAGCTTCCAACATCTCCTTGAATTGATTCCAAGTGATCTCATTTTCATTTCTTCCAGCTATGATCACCTCCCACCAGCTCAAAGCTACCCCTTTCAGTTGTCTTGAAGCTACTTGCCTCTTCCTTTGATTATCCAATTGCATGTCATTGAAAACTCTGTCCAGTGTTCTCAACCATGCTTGAATTTCCATCACATTCTCAGTTCCTTCAAAACTCCTACCTCCCAAATTGGAATAAGTCTTCAGTATTTTTGAAAGTTCTTCATGTGGGTTCTCAGGCCTATGCCCAATTCCATCCCTTAAAGTCCTCATAAAGTCTTGCATATCAAGCATTTGTGGTGCACTTGATCCTGCATGGTGATGAGATCCTCTTCCTACCATGGTCTGCTAACTAAGTTCTGGGCAAATGGTATTAGTATATTATGAGTACTTCTATAATTATTATTTTCTTATCTAAATTATTTCATCCAAAACAAACAGACAAAATACATTTCTATAATACTTAACAATCAGTGCAACCAAGTGCTCTGATACCAACTAAAATGACCCTCCTCTTTCTACCTTAATTTCATAAGGAAATTTTTTTTTACTTCATCAAAGGGAATTTAAATCAAACAGAAATCAAAATGCCATACAAGTTATTGACATAGCTACATATTTCTTTTCTAAATAGGCAAATTAGGCAAAATCAGCAGTTTAGACGTCTAAATTCTTATGACAGGCGTCTAAACTTAATCCCAGACGTCTAACTAATTATGACAGACGACTCAGAGATCTAAAATTGAAACAGAGAGAAAAAGACATTTTGAACTAAATTCAGACATCTAAATTTTTGTGACAGACGTCTACATTTAACCTTAGACGTCTAAATTATTATGACTGACGTCTAAGTTTAATCTTAGACGTCTAAATTAATATGACTGTCGTCTAAATTTGATCTCTATGAACATGCATATGCACATTCAATTTATATGTGTCTGGATGTCCACCTACATTCATTTGCACTTTTAAGTTTGATTTTAACTTCCTTTGAACTATCAGAGTCATTTTTTTTTCTTTCAAACAATTCAACCAGGATCCAAAACTTTTACCAATATAAATATATCAGTGCATTCCTAGTAATATACACATACATGTGAGGATGTACGTGTTTATCTTGTTTAAATTCAGAGTATATATATATATATATATTTGTTAAACAAGAGTATCCTGCTTGATTTGGATTCTAGTAGTTCTGACTAAAGTTAATTACTATATACTTTTGAATATTTGTAACAAGTCAGTAAATCCTATGCATATCTAATTTATATGAACTTAAAAATATCCACAAGAGTAATTCCCGGTTTTTATAGCTAAACTCAGATTTTTAACCTTCAAACTTAAGGTATTAAGTAACTTGAAATTAACTAATACAATATATGTACTTATACATATCCATTTCTCAAATACAGGCATTTATCATTTACAGATTTTCACCACAATACTCAAGCATATATTTTCTTGCAAAAATTCAACCATGTCTTTAGATTAATCCCAAACTTAGTACATCACTAGATTCATTTAGAACAACCAATAAATCCAAACTTTAAGACCATTACATAACAACCAAAACAAAACTATAAAAACTCCCCAGATTACATGCAAAAATTTCATTCTAAGTTCTTATTCAATTCTAATTTAGCATGCTTATATAATCACTCTCATTAGCCACAGCAGCTTCCTATTTAGATCCAGCATTCCCTGAAAGAACATTAGAGGCTGCCCCATTTTAGATGAGACACCCCAGATGCCATAAGCAAACAAGGGTCAGATACAAGATCTGGTATGAGTAAAATCAAAAATTCCATGATATTAAGTAAATGAGTGAGACACAAATATTTTATACAAGTGGGCATATCTTCTTTGAACAATTTGTCTGACTTGTTTATGATATACTTGTGCATATATGATCAGTATTTAAAACTAATCATGTACACATATTCAACCATGCAAACATATATTTCAAATAGAAATACTCAGGAACTATCATAGCTCCAGTCCAACCATCTTAGGAATAACTCAAGTTCCTACTTCATCAATTTAAGGTTGCATTTATCAAATTAATTCCTAGCCTCATCTGCCATAAAGGAATCACAGGGACACATTGCAATAAAATAATTCACAATATTGCACAAAGATCTCAGGGCTTAAACAAACCATGTGCCAACTTGCATACTTCAAATATGACAAGCATTCCAGCAGTCTTCTTGGCTCACAATCCTTAGTTTATTTACTAAGTGCTCATGTTTAATCCTATCGTGAGATAGCTAGGTGACTAAATCCCAGTATACATGAAACATTACATAGAGTTTACAAGCATAACTCAAGAACAATCTAACATTCATGTCCAGGGAAAATCATATTTCCAAGCAATTTGGCTTAAAGAAAATACAAGAATATTTACAACTGGGAATAAAGACTAGGCATGTGGGTTAATATTGTTTCATAAGCAACCATGTTTGAACTAAATTCAAGATCTAGCTTAAACAAGATTTCTGGCTCATGGATTTTCTATTTGATCAAGGGTTCAGCACTTTTGGATATTTCCATTGCAACCTTGAATCTTTCATTTGAGCCTCAGCACTTACACAAGTGTAATGCAACTCATATACATTTTGGTTTCTATGTTTTCCATGCCATATCTAAACCAGTTACAGGTATCCTCTATTTACTTTCATGATTTCATACTTTTACCTTTCTGGGTGTAACCAAACAGAGCAAAACATTCAAACATCAAAACAATCAAAACATCCAGAAACACCCATTAAAACATCCATTGAAGCATCCATTAAAACCATAGTAATGGAGTCAAAAACATGTAGAAAAATAACATAAGTCTGGCTGCCTCATAACAGGACTTAATGCCATGGGTTTAGTGAGATTACTCACCTGAATATTTCTTCTTATAAATCCAGAAAATCCCTGAGTGTATTTTCTCTTCCTTTAAAATGTTTTCTTCTTTACCTATTATAAGTAGCTCGGGGTAAAACAATTTCTCTGGCCATAACTACTTATTTATAAACATATTTTTACTAGGGTTTTTCTCAAGACAAAATTCCATTTCTGTCCTGGCTAACATTATGCATTGTGTGTTTGCATTTTCTCATTTTTATCCCTAATTACCCCCGGTCATATTACCAATTAAAGGCTGCATTTTCTTTTCTTTACTTTTTCAGAAAATGGCCACTCACCAAGTCATGTTAAAAGTGTGACTACCCTATTTTATATTTTAATTATTCCTGAGAATCCCCTTTGCTATTTTTGCCTACACATGCATATTGACTTGTATTGCATTTCATGTCATTTTAATGTTATAGTTTCACTTGCTTATATATATATATATATATATACTTTTCAGTACTTAAAAATGTATATTTGTATACATATCTTATCTAGGCTTATTTAATTCCTCTTTAATTTCAGAAACATATGCACCTATATGTATACAGGTTTTCAAATCCTTATAACATATATATGTATAATTTTTTTTTTGGTTTTAAATAAAATCTGTATACTGATTTAAAATAAAACTCACTTTTCTTATTTTCTGGGATGATCCATGTAATTCCAGAAATCAAATATCCATATCACAAAATCATGTTTGTAATGCTTTTTAATCCTTGTTTTAAATTCAAGAAATCTGGAGTTCTTCCTTGTGCCATATCAGTGTGCACGTGCACACATGCACACATACTTGCACACAATTAATTCCATATATTCTTATACAAATAAATTCAGATATTTTCAAAATTCAACTAAAATAAGATTCCATGAATTTCTAGGGCATTACAATCATCATCCAAATCAACCAATAAACATCAATAGATAATTGATTATCAATAACAGGTATTAAATTGACAAATAAAAATTTAACATTATATTAAATAACGATTAAATGCAATAAAAGCCATATTTAACTGGAATGACAATTTAAACATACCAAACATCAATCAATCAATTTCTAATCACATCATAAATTTAATTTAACTAGCATAAGATAGTTTAGTAGTCGTGAATGGGTTAAAACACTCACCTTAGATTTCAAATCGATTTAAAATCCAAATGAAGACCCAAATTCAAACAGTCTCAAATTTAGACAAAACCAGTTCTAAAATGTTTGGAATTTTGATACGATCTCAATGAAACAAACCGCACGTAAATCTGAGTTCATATGCAAAAGTTATGAATTTTAGAAGTTTGAAATTCAAATTTAAATTAAATATAAAATAAAGGAAAAGTCACCTTGCAAACCAAGCTCCATCGCGAACCCTGCTATCTTGTTCAAACCACGTAGCCGCCGAAGTTCAACTGCTTACCACCGCGCCTACCTGCCAAAGCATTTCGATCGGCCACCACCATTGGACAAGCCACGCCAAGCCACACCTGACGCTGGTCACGCGGCCCCCTCCGGTCATCAGAAAACACTACCGCCGTCGCCACATTCTTCGCCAATTTCTAGTGAAATCCGATGCCTCCGCGATGAACGCAGACTAGATCTGAGACCTGTCGCCCTCCTCTTCCCGACGCCACTTCCCGATCGTCGATCGGGCGAAGATCCACCGTTTGATCTTCCAAAACCTAGAATGGATGGCTGCGGTTCATCCTCGATTTCTGGACAAACGGTGATTCAATAGCAAAAAAATTGCGGATCTGGGTTACGCTCGTTGAGAACTTCGAAATAGTATATAATTTGATATGGTTTGGAGGAGTTTGATTTTTGAAATTGGTTTGGAGATTGAATAGTAGGGTTTGGAATTGGAATTTGTTTCTGGCATTGAGAAGGAGAAGCAAGAGAATTGAACATACAGAGATAAGAAATAAAAAGCTACTAGGGTTTATAATAGAACTATTTATATGAACAAGGCCCGATAAGACTATAAACACAATTGAATTGGTACAAATGGCAATTGAGACCCAAAAAGCTTGTTCTGCCTCCGAAACAAAAATGGGTCATCCCATATATCAAAATAGATGTTTTCGATAATTCTAAATTCAATGGAAAAGTTTTTAAGTCCTAATTCCATCGTATAAAGAAGTTAGCTTAAAATCAGCTTATTTCAAATTGATTTCAATTAAATTGATTTCTACGCGTTTCAAGCCCGTACGATCAAACGACAAGTCCGATCGCTACGAAACTTGATACCTTACAATAATTCACTGTTACGGATCCGATGAAACTGGTTTCATCAAAATCCAAGTCAGTGGCCAAAATGGCTATTTTCACATTAATTAAATTATTATTAAATTGATTAAATCACATTTTAATTCCACTTTTAATAAACAAATTTACATATCAATTCAGTGTTAATTATTACACCATTTACAGTGTTCAATTTCAACTGAAATTTAAATCCAATTAAATATAATTTAATTCCAATAAATTGATTTAATTTGATTTCAATCTTTTTATTCAATCAATTATTTACTGTATAGACATAGTTAACAATTGTTTATATCCTATTACACTATTATTCTACAATTATCATCTTTTACCATATTAATTGCAGTATTTCAATTACATTGAATTTTTGGTCAATTTTATTATAATTTAAAATCTCAATAAATTAATTTATCTTTGTTTCACTCACTCTTTCTTTCGTGAGTTAACCCACCCTTTTCTTTTAAGGATTTGAGTAATTCGGGATCTATACTACTTGGAATGGCTCTCTCATATTGAGCCATTTTGTCTAGTGGCATTCGATCACAAAAGCCCTTGACAGCTGCATAAATCACTACAATTTGTTTTTCAATTGGAAGTAGTGAATATGGTGGTTGTTTGGGCACTTCGTGATTTCATATTTAATTCAACAGATTAAATAAATTGGTAACAAATGACAATCGTTACCTTTTCTTAATTCAATAACATTTGTAAGTTTGTTATCTACACAAAATACCATAACAACTACCACGACACTACTTTTATCAATTGCAATTAATTACATACTATTTCATTAATTAATACAACATTTAAATTATCAATTACCCTTTAATCCAATTATCAATTTATACACACATTATTACAATTAATTTATAATCTATAACCAATTATAACTTTTTAATCATTTCAATTAATTGGAATTACATTTAAAGTAGTTATCAATTACCTTAAATTAATACTATTACGTTTCATTCCAATTCTATTCTTATTATTAAATCACAAATTTTCATTTCTTCCAACATTAAATCACAAAATCTTATTAAATTAACTATTTTTAATTATCGAAAATTACGGATCGTTACAAATTTATTTCTCATATTTATTAAATCATACTTGGAATTTTATATAATCAAAACTTTTTCTATCAAAACAAAACTTATTTTATCAAAACATAACTTCAATAGAAAATCATTAATGTTAACAATTCATCACTTAGAGACTTAAAAATGAATACTGATGATGCTGCAATCATCAGCAGCATTATTTCCCAGCAACTAAAGTGAGTTTAGTGTTATTTATTTCTTTTAAGTTCCTTTTTCTATTTATAAATCACATTTATAAATTTATTCTTATATATAACTTCACTTATTTCACTTTGGGTTATATAAAATTATTTCTTATTTATTTATCTTTGTTTATATTTATGATAATAACTGCTTTTATTAAATCACAAACAACAAATGATAATAATCAAGTATTACCATCCACTAGCAACCAAACATCCATATATAACTATAATAATTCATGGAAAATTATTCCTTCATATATAAAATATAATTTAGGTAAAAATTATTTCATTTACCTCATTTTAAAACAATATAATGTCACTTGCCTCGTTTAAGTGTTTAGAAACCCCTATCGATCACATGGCATCCCACGCACCGACCAGAATTCATAAACAACTCAACGGATGAGTAAACACAATATAAAAGATTTTATAATCACTAACAAATATGCGGTCATATATATAATATGCTCAAACTCAATCTAGGGTGCTACTGACCCTATCTATACTGAGTACCCATCAAAGCCTAGGTGTTAGCAAAATCGTAAGCTCGGATACCACCTGTAAAGGCCCGAAAATCCACCCAGTTCAAGCTGACAATAAACTGCACATGTCCAACCCAAACTGAATGGAAAACTAGATCTTTATGGGAAAGAAAGAAGAGAAGAAGAGAAAGAAGAAGAGAGAAAGAAGAAAAGAAAAGAGAAAGAAAAAGAGAGAGGAGAAGAAGAAAGAGAAGAGAGAAGAAAAAGAAACAGAAGACAAAACAGAAGAACTAAAAACAATTATAGAATCTCACAATCGCAGCGGAAAAACATATAATATCATATCAATAATCTTTATAAAATAGAAACTGTAATATAAAATACATACATTAATCAGAGTACAACAATCAATCACTAATCATCAGCCTAGACAGTTATAATAACATATCCTCACAAATGCTGATAATTCAAACAACAATGTAGCGGAAAATAAACATATACGTTGAATACGACCCGAAGACATCCAACTTGTCTGCTGAAGCTCCAAAGCATCCAAATCTGAATCTGTAAATATACACGATCTGACCTGAGCATTGAAAGGGAAGAACGCTCGGATCAGTCTGGTAAGCCAGCATGAGAAAACACATCTCAACTGAATTTATTTTAAAGTTATAAAAGCATACTTTTATCAAAAACAAAGGTATCTCGTAAGACATGCCCACACATAAACACGGAAGAGTTTTTACCTTACGATAACCAAAACATTTCATGTCAAATCATGTTGTATTATACTAGTGTCTAGTATACAAATAATAATTAAAATAGCCAAAATTGTTACAATTATTAAATTCCAGCATATTAGGCTCTACAAACAAAATGGCATGCACATATTGGAGAATGGATTCCATACAAATGAAAACATAAAGGACCACCTTTCGTAAAGTACATCTCTAAAAAATGTACCGAGGGCCCAGATACTGAACGCCTGAACCAACACAGAACCAGCCTACCCCTTCCATCTAGATAGTACCGAATATGGCATTACCCAGGTCGTTCCTGACCTATCTGTGGTCACAGCATACAAATACTCGAATATATAAGGTAATCCAGAAAGGTGATGACCATATCCTTATAGGAGCGACCCACATAGCCCTGACGCTTCTACCCTGTTTATGTCACTTTCGAGTGATGAGGCATAAGGTCACAATTACCTTTCGCATAACACATTCGACTTTGAATGCCACATTGCCATTTCTTCGATCACTATTGACTTTCACAAACATACAACCTTCGAGCTCGTACGTCATAGAGAAAGGTGTTAAGCTAAGAGAAGTTGTCTTCTCCACCACCAAACATATGTACGTTTATAAAAGTCAACAATGCAATCTCAAAATGCAATGTCAGACATCCATCCATACAAGTTATCCAGGAACAGGACAAACCGAAGACACTTTCCAACAAATCCTGTCGGGAATTACCCCTAGAGTTAGTAGCAAGAAGTCCTGGCATATCGTAGATTTTCATAACAAAGCACTACTGCCACCATAAATATACGATATGGTAAATTTCACCTTGAGGGTTGCCCTGCATCATGAAGATCTCCGTCTTCAAAATCATAATCATAAACCTGCACTTTCGAATGCATACATTGGTCCAAAGTGGCTCTCAGATAAATTCGACCCCGATCACTCCGAACCAACAATGAAAAATGACCAAATATTTGATAGTCGATTATTTAACTATCAAAGCAAACAAACAATATCTAGCACCATAAGCAATCACCAGTCCCATTTAATTAATCTTATTAATTAAATCAAATCTCTAAATATTTACTTCAAATTATCTTTAAAAAGATATATTCTCAAAACCATTTCAAATCTTTCTATACTAGAAATCACTTCCATATACTTATATCAACAGTATAAGCATATTAACAAATCACTTCACTTTCAACACTTAGAAAATACCTTCATATACGTATATCAACGGTATAATCATATTCACAAATCACTTTACTTTCAACACGTAGAAAATATCTTCATATACTTATATCAATGGTATAAGTATATTCACAAATCACTTCACTTTCAATGCTTAGAAAATATTTTCATATACTTATCTCAACAGTATAAGTATATTCTATAACACTACCATTTGGAGATATGCCAAATAGATTTCTATAACCATACAGCTCTAGAGTTCATACGCCTCCGGACGGGTGTTAAGTATAGGAAGCAATGCTCCTACACCACAAAACCTTTAGTACGATCATAAGACCCGATTCATGTATTTCACAATGGAAGGTCAAAACATAATTTATTGGGTAAAAACGAATGTTGCGTAAAACATTGTTACAACAACCCAAAACATTAGTATAGGAATTCGGTAAATAATATATAGATAAATCCCATATACTATATAAAAACATTTTCTTTCAGAAATTATTTACTATAACAACAGTGTTATAGTCCATGCCTTCCTTACTTCTTGAAAAAGTCTATGACAACAATAATTGTCGAAAACTATGTTTTTGTTACTTATCTCATTTAAAACATTTCCAAAACCATTTAACTCCATTTAAAACCATCACTTTTCAAAACATTTACTTCCATGAGATAAATTACTTTTAAAACATTAACTTCATCAAAACAACACTCTCGAAACTCCTTTAAATAAAAACCCATATTTAATATCAACATAACACATCTCCATATTTTTAAAACTATTTTTATAAATCTCCTTCCAATTTTATAACACTTTTATTTCATAAAATTCCTGTATTTACAAAATTCTATTTCTAAATCCATTCTTTTATTAAAACTCCTTTTATTATCAAAATCCATTTCTTTATGAATCAAATATATTTATAAAATCCATTTACAATTCCATTTACAAAACAACTTCAAAACCATTTATAAATTCAAATTATAATTGCATCTTCTTATAAAATTAAATTTACAAATAAAATACGCTTATAAAATCCATTTACCAATTCAACCTTAAAACCATTTACCAACATTTATAAATCTCAATTTTTAATCAATTTCCTTATATATAAAAATATCACCTTTTTAATCCTTTTATATAAACTCATTCAAAATCTCAAATCAAAGCTTTTCACAAAACCATATTTTTCTAACATAAAAAATAATAACTTTTATTTAAAAACAAATTCCTTCTTTTATTAATTTCAAAAACCATTAAACCATATATCTACTTCCAAACCCACTTCAAAATCATTTTGAAACCAAAATCATCATTTCAATCTTTCAAATTAACAAAAATAAGGCCCAGTGCTACCCTAGCACTAAATAAGTCAAATCATATCCAAAACATTATCATGGATCCATCATATCATATATCATCGTATATATATGAAAATAATTCAACAGTGGTGAGGAATCCTATTGGATCCCTCCAACCTGTCCATTACAACATAGACAACATATAATCAAATAAATAAAATCAACTGCTTCGAGGCAGGATTCTAATACAATGGGTCATCCGCTCATATAGGGGAACACAATAGGGTCTCATTTGCTCCAATCGGCGGGAATATATCCAAACCAACTAATATATATATATATATAATATCATATATCATCCAAACAAATATCAGATATCATAAATAAATTATTCCAGCCTATATAAAAATATAAGCAGGCCAAAGAGGTGAGTTTACTCACAAAAATGCTAGAAATCACCGAAGCGCTCTGGATTGATTTAAAATTGAACGAGTGTTCAATTTAACTACAAATTCCAACAAGCTTTGAATTTGTCCTCTCCAACTATATAGCATAGTGCTCGCTGATACACGAACAACTTGTCGTGCTCGAAACAGACCTCGTACGAGAAAAATATGAATTAATAAGCATCAAAATAATTAATTATATAATTAACTAAATATAAGTTAATTAAAATTTTAACCTTTCTGTAAATTTTTGTTTCCCCCTTCTTCCTACCCAGGCCAGCACGCACGCAACTTCCCTTATTTTCCTTTTTTTTATACGCCAACGGAAATCACTTCACCACCAACGAACGGTGCTGCTCCGCCTGAACGTCAAACCCCCTTATTGCGCGCCTCCTCGCTTGACCACCCTCTGCCTGCCCATGCCTATGCGCTCAAAAAAAATCACGCTCGACCATAAACTGTAGCGATGAATGGAGGTGAACTGACATCGCATGAGCTTGCCATTTGACGATCGGCTTGTATGGATTTGTTCGTGGAGTCATGCTCTACAACTTTCATGTGGACGTTTCAGCTAACTTTGCCCCTAGCTCATCGTGAAATAATGGGCATTGGATGGAGGGTTTTGGTAAATGGAGGTGGTGAATTAGGGTTTGCAAATGAGAGAAAGTGGGGTCTATTTGTAGAAGATTTCATGACACTATTCATCCGTGAAAATTCCGATCTCCAAACGAAGTGTGCCGTCTGGCATTCTATATGTTTTAACGATTTCGAAAACAATGGAATATATATCGAGAGCCAATTCCATCATATACAGAAAATAACTTTCCAAAATCGAATTATTTTAATTAAAATTCCTTTAATTAATTTATATGCATTTCGAACTCGCACGATCAAACGATAAGTCCAATCGACATGAAATTTGGCAGCATACTATAATTCACTATTATGGATCCAATGAAACTAGTTTCGTCAAAATCCGAGATAGTGTCAAAAATGACTATTTTTACACGTTAATTAAATCATAAAATTTCCAATTTCCGTTTATTCACTTTTAAATCAAATTAAAAGTTCACTAACACCATTCTAATTCAAATAGAATTTAAATTAACTTTATAAATCGTTTCCATTCATTTAAAATTCAAATTCAATTATTTCAACAATTTTATATATTAAATTTAATAATTTAATTATCAAATAAATCATTAATTTTGAAATATAAGTTATGTAACTTACAAAATAAACTTTTGAATGTTTAAAATAAATTAAATATTCCAAATTCGAATGATTGAAATTATGGGTCGTTATATAGTCCACCCTCCTCTTTCGATTTCCATACAGTGTCCCAATTAACTAAACATTTTAAACTATTGTTTGGGTTATCAGCACTCCATAAAAAATCCCCTCTTATTTTATCAATTTTATGTGTTACCCAATCTGGAAATAGATGCATAGGCATCCAATGAATTGAAAGTGTAGATAAAACTAAATTGATTTGAACTAATCTACCCGCCCTCGATAAAAATCTACTATTCCATTTAGAAATTCTATTTTTAATCTTATCTATTATAATTAACTAGTCATCGTGTTTAAGTTTAGTTGGCCTAATAAAAAAAACCAAGATAATCAATAGGTAAGTTCATGGTTTTACAATTTAACGTATTAGCTACTAACCCCTTAACCTCATCAACGTCGTTTAATACTAAAACCAAACTTTTATCAAAGTTAATTTTGAGTCCTGAAAGTACCTCAAAACTGTATAAAATGAATTTATGTGCAATAATATATTTAGGTAAATGAAAAGTAAATAACATGGTGTCATCTGCAAATTGTAGAACAGAAAGACCATTACGTGTAATTTCACTACCTACACTCCCTAAAGTTCCATTTCCTACATCTTTTTTAATTATTCTAGCAAAAACATCAACACCTAGATTAAATAGTAGAGGCAATAAAGGATCGCCCTGCCGTAGACCCCGCTTTGATTGTATTGTATTTCCTAGCACCCCATTAAACATTATACTAGAATTACCGGTTGTAAGCAATGTCATAATCCAACCTATCCATCTACGACTAAATCCTTTAGCCATTAACATATCTTTTAGGAAATCCTAATCAACCAAATCAAAAGCTTTCGCAAAATCGAGTTTTAAAAGTGCACATGTAATGTTATTCTTACAATAGTGATTAATGAACTCTTGAACAATTGCATCACCATCCATGATATTTCTTCCCTTAATGAAATTAGTTTGCAAACAATCAATCAAATCTATCATTATTATATTAAGCTTATACAATAAAACTTTAGAAAAAAATTTAGCTGAGTAATTAATTAAAGAAATTGGTCTAAAAATTTTCAAATTATTAGCACCTATTTTTTTATGTAATAAAATGACGTTTGCAAATTAAATTTTCCTAATTGAAGTTGACCATTATAAAATTCGTTAAACATATTAATTAAATCATTTTTTAAAACATTCCAAAATTGCTTGTAAAATAAAAAAAGGAAAACCATCTGGTCCTGGAGATTTATCACTAGGCATATAATTAATAGCCTTCAAAATCTCCTCTTCCGTAAATGGATTATCAATATCATTAAGATTAATTTTAGATTCAATAGGATATAGCTCATTCCATCTAGCGTTTATTCTATGTTTGTTTTTATTACCAAAAATATCTCTATAGTAATCAGTAAAGGCCTTATACAAATCACTTTGATCAACTAATTCAACATTATTCATAAAAATAGAATTTATCATATTACTACGCTTTCTTCCATTAGCCATGTTATGAAAAAAATTATATTATTATCACCTTCATTAATCCATTGAATTCTGGATCTCTGTTTCCACATAACCTCTTCTTTTATTAAAATTGAATTAAGTTCTTCTTTTAAATTAGTAAGAACATTATGCTCCGCCAAATTAAGCTGTCTAGTTTCTTCAATCTTATTAATTCTAAGCATTTCATTAAGTAAATTTTACTTTTTAATTTTAATATTTCCAAATACGTTCTTACTCCATTTTTTAAGAAAATCCCTAAGACATCTAAGTTTTAGAATTTTTTTTGCCGAGTTATCCATATTTCTAATATTATAAAAATTCATTGATTACCATTTATTAGTAATTAAATTAGAGAAATTGGATTCTATTAGCCATATTTTTTTCAAGTTTAAAAGTTTTAATAATCTTTCTATAATAATTGCATATAAGTATGATAGGGAAATGATCGGAATACATATAAGGCAACCCAGTGATTCTACAAATCGAAAATTTTTCTTCGATTTCATCACTAATGATGAACCTATCTAATAAGGCCAGTGAAGAGATTTCTCTAAAGTTGGTCCACATAAATTCTCTATTAGTTAGTGGAAATTCAATCAAAATGCTACTAATAATAAAATGATCGAATTCTTCCATAGTGGAGAAATCACCTTCCTTGGGTGATCTTTCTCCTAAAAATCTCGTAACATTGAAATCCTCTCCCATATCCAAGGACCAGGAGCAAATGGTCTAAATTCTAAACACTCATTCCATAGAACTTGACGACCAATTTTAGTGTTTGGACCGTAAAGTTAGTTATACTTAATAAAGAATTATCACTAAGGTTAATAAGATAATATGTAAAGAGTGTTGTTTAGTAATGGTTTGAAGAAGTTCAATGCTACAATCCAGAATTTTGGATATTTGAAATTAGAATATTTAATTAATTTTAAATATTTAAAAGCTAATTTTAACTTGAATTTCAAATATAACCATTTATTGGGTAATTTAATTATTGGATAAATAATTGGAAATTGGCTAAAATATTTTATCTCGAGTTTTAAGCTTGTTAAAAATAATTTAAGGGCTTATAAAATTTATATTTATAATAATAAAGATAATAAAAGTTTTAAATTTGAATTTAAAAGTGGTTAGTTTATTTTTAAAAAATATATCGTTTAAATTACATTTAAAAATAGTCTTTCGAGGCATAGTCTCGGATTTCGACGAAACTAGTTCCATTGGATCCGTAACAGTGTATTATTATCGGATTTCAAATTTTGTAACTATTGGAGTTAAAGTTTGGCTGTACGGGATTTAAATGCACTGAAATTTATATCGAAACTTCAATGTAATAATTGGGTCCAAAAAGCTATCTTCTCCATACGATTGAATTAGGACTCGAAACCTTTTCCATTGCGTTTGTAATAGGGATATAACATTATAAATACCTAGCGGCATGCCTCGATAGAAGGTCGAGATTTTAAGTTGCGAAATCGAGACGATTTAAGTTTATATATATATATATATATATATATATATATATATCCATATTGATTAACATTTATATTCACATCAACTTTTTCCCCCTTTATTTCAGTGTCACTGTAGATACTCATTCTACATGCAAGGCATCTTCTCTTCCCTCCTTTCACTTTTAAAACAAAGAAACTACATAGTAAAGGATAAAAAAGGAGGTCGCCTGTTTATTTTCCCCTGCGAATCGAAAATCAAATCTTCCATCCTCCTTCATTTTCAGTTCAACATAATCGAACGAATTAACAAAAAAAGGGGGGGCATTCGGAAATCAAAGCGTGACTTAGTCGCAATTGTGTGCGCTCGAGATTGAGGCTAGGGCGTGGGTCGTGGTGCTCTGATGGAGGAGTGGCATGTCGCGTTGGAAGTAAAGTCACGACGTGGAGGCAGGTGAAGTTTGGGTCACGATTTGTTTTGTGCTCAATTTGAGGAGATGGGCGCGCGACTGTAAGGGGTTAGGGGATGCGGCTCGACCTGGGTTTGGGCGTGGTGAGGGGAGGGGGGGGCACACGGAGGCTGAAGTTCGACGTGCTCGAAGGTCGGGGACAATGAGTGATGGTGTGCTCGAACTCGAAAGGGGTGGTTTAGGTAGGTGCGGTTCGAATGGCGATGGCCGCTTGCCGTTTTCGTGGAGAGACTTTGGAAATATCTAGGAGAAATACGGGAATTATATGGTACAGTTACCGTTCGAGGTGCTATACTGTACGTATAAACTCGTTTCGTTCTTTTAGGATGCTATAAGGAAATCCGTCCACTAACGGTGTAACGACCCGATATTTTCAACTATTCGCATCCGCACATGTCGGACTTGAATTGCTCAAAATACCGAATTGTAAATATAAATTTAGCAAAACTCAGAATATACAGTAAATAAATCACAGATCACAGACATAGAGTAACATAACAATGCAACGGAAGCAAGAAATAGTAGTTCATGAAGCTACTATATATATAGTAACAGAGTTAACAAGATACAGTAGAAATCACGAATACAAAGATGTCTCAATACAATAGTCAAATACAAGATCTGAATACATCACTGGAATCAACTGAAGGACTGAAAGCAGAATCAATAGATGGATCCAAGCGAAGCTCCAACTCCAAAGGTGAGTCTCGAATACTGGTACAACTCAATCTGACCCGAGCGTAAAGCAAAACACAAAACACTCGAGTCAGGACATACATACTTATACAACGTAAACCAACTCAAGTGAACTGTAATAGAAAAGTACAAGTGAATTAAAGGATGCTTGTGACCGCCCATCCTCTAAGGATCCGTTAAACTATTTACTATGTAGTAATATTCGCTATTATAATAATGTCTAATAGTAAAATAAACTTACTTTAAAATAGCATTAAGACTTTACATTTTCCGCCTTAACACATAAATAGTGCCAGTAGTCTATGTAGTACATGCGTACCTCCAGATCGGGAGGCTACGAGAAGATACTCCATAGGTACAACACAAATCAAACTCGTACAAGGCGCGCTAGGGTAGGTGACACGGCACAACTAGGCAATGTCAGGGTAGATATACCAATTACGCACACGGACTGGTGGAAACGCATAGCAGCCACTACCACTCACCTCGGAACACACTCCCAAATCAAAAATCGAAGGGTGGCCACCAAATAAATCACAAAGTAATAGAATGGTATCGAAGAAATGTGTTTGATCAGAGGTGCTACCTCATTGGCCCGAGATCGCTCCTATTTTAGCCACCTTATGCTAACTCACGGGATTTAGGTCCACGTATATACCTCAATAGGATCGTCGCCCACTATCCTACTTCATTCTGGAATCTCCACCGCGTACACGGTTGTCAAAGTGGTTTTCGGTATCGATAGAGAGTATGCCCATATTCGATCCCGGACTCTTTGCCAACCAATCGTTATTATAACCCATGGATATTTATTTCGAAATAATTTATACCTCAAAACAAAATATCATATCCATTTCAAACTAGTTTATAAATCAAAACCAAAATATCATATCCATTTCAAAACTAGTTTATACTTCAAAGCCAAAATATCATATCCATTTCAAAACTAGTTTATACTTCAAAACCAGAATATCATATTCAAAACTAGTTTATACTCCAAAACCAAAATATCATTTGAACAAACCCAAATTTCCAATCACTGAATATTTCTTTCAATTTATTTAAACTTGAAATATTCCTTTTAAATCATCTTAAACCAAAACCACTTTATAAAGCAATATTCTTAAATCTTAAATTGCAAATCAATATATTCAAAACAATTCTTAATTAAATACTATTTCAAATAAATTCATTTCCAAAATCATAGTACTTTCAAAGTTAGAACACCTTTGAAACCAAACACTTTGAAACCATAATACTTTGAAACCATATCAATTTTAAAATGTTATCATTTGGAAATCATGATATTTAGAAAAATCATAACACCCTTAAAAATAATATTCATTACCAAAGTTATAGCATTATTAAGTTCATTCGTTCAATTATACCAATTTCAAAACATTTAACTTATAAATTTCAAAAATGGTTTATATTTCACCTCAAAACATATTCATTTAAACCATTTAAATTCAATGTCAAAATCTTCCAAAATAATATTCATTTCCAAAGTTCATTGTAATTTCAGCAACAACAACACTTATAAAGTGTTACGGTAAATATATTAACATTTCAAAAACATTGACAAATTCAAAACAGCAGCACTTACAAAGTGCTACAGTAGGTATTAGTCTTTCAAAACAGTTCAGTTTAAGAAACAGCAGCACTTACCAAGTGCTACAGTATATATTTAGTTATTATTTCAAAACAGTTTACTTTCAGCAGCAACAGCTCTTACAAACTGCTGCAGTAACTCACTAGTATTGCAAAACAGTTTACTTCCAGCAACAACAACACTTACAAAGTCCTGCAGTAGCTGTTTAGTTATTTCAGGACTTAGTTAAATTTCAGAAGCGATAGCACTTAGCAAATTGCCATCTAAAACCACAGCATTTTGGAAATGCTACCAATAAAATTTCAGATTTTATTATAACTTTTCAGAAACATTAAAACTTCAATTTTAGCCATTTGAACTTATAAAATCATATCTCATGCTTTCGAAAATATGCATTTGGATATCAATTATCTTACGATTCAATAAAATAAATTTTTATGAATAAAATATCCAATTAACTATAATTCATTTATTAAGTCAAATTTACACTATTTTACTTAACTTTTTGATTTAACAAATAACTTAACACTTCATTTTTAAAATACCCATTTCATAAATAAGATATTCTTTTAACAAGTCAAACTTCAAATTTCCATTTGAAACCAAACTTTCAATTTTCAAGTCAAGTCATAATTTAAATACATTTTAACCATTTACTTATACATTTTAACTGATAGAGAATCACTATAACTTTATTATACAAGACATGTCCATTTCATAAAATAAAATTCATTACCATTACTAGGTTAGATTTAAAATTCCATATTAAGTCCAATTATATTATTAAGTTATTTATCATCAATAAATGTCTTTAAATTCTATTTAAAACCAACACATCTTTATAATTTCAATTAAAGCCACTTATAGACTTATAAAATCTTAACTTATAGAAAACCAACATCTTCTTATATTTAAATCATTAAATCATTTTTTTAGCTCAAACTTCATATATTTAAAACTTCAAAATTTTTAATAACAATTTATTTTTTTTAGGAAAATATTATTTAAAAATATAACCATGGGCCTGTATAATATTTTCTAACATAGGTCAAGTGATACAGATATGTGTCATTTCAATCCGTAATTTAAAAAGGAAAAATCCAGGTTCTATCATTTCAAACCCGCAATCCAAAGTAAATCAAATACAATAAAAATCACTCGAGCCTATCATTTCATCTCATAATGATTTTTCCTTATTCTAATGTCTGTTCGGGTATGTACCATTTCAACCCATAGTGATAGGGAACTTGCAGTGTGAGAAACAACAAATAAAATAACAGTATATCATATCAGGTGATGTAACAAGTATATAAGCAGAATTTAACATCATATAATCATATCACAGGCATATATGAACATATTAACATAACATAACAATTTCTACAATTCATGTGTCATTGTTTCACAATTATATAAGTACGAATGTTTAGAGTGAATAACTCACCTTTAAAGCTAGAATCAAAATCAAAACACACATCCAAACTCCGCAAAGCACGAAAAGGCACGAAAAAGCACGACTACGATTTTGAGTGAATGAAGAGTCCTGATCCAAATCTTGTACATAAACAATTACACAAACATAAGAATATAATTCAACACAAAGATTAGAATCAAAACAATGAACAATATATGAGTCAAAATGACACAACCCTGCTTTAACAAATGCAAGTGGCTTGACCATGGTCAAGTGGGCTTGACCACACCACACATAGGCTCGGCCATGATGGGTTAAGGACATGCTAGGCTCGGCTATGAAGAGTTTTGATGCATGTGTGCACGACTATGGGCAATGGAAGTGGAAAAGTGGTAAGTTATAGAGCATTGAAGGCAAAAGGTCAAGGAACTTCATTATTTGGTGATGTAGTCTTCATCAATGGTCACGTCATGGTGGAGATGGTTGGTGGAGGTGATCATGGAGGTGGTGTGATGGTCGGCCAGGCATGGACAGGGTGGAGGTCGAGCCATGCTTGAAGAAGAACAAAAGAAAAGAGAAAATAAAATAAAAAAGAAGAAGAGGAAGAGAAGGAAGCCATGGCAAAACTTGATATTCTTCCTTTTTTTGCACGCAAATGGAAGTGAGATGCTTTGGGAAGTATTTTATGCATGATAGGCAAGAGAAATTCACGGCTAGATTAAAGGAATGAACGGCTAAGGTAAGGAATAAAGAGGCTAGGCAATAAAAGACAAGAGTTAAGGAAAAGAAACTTACAATATATTTTATTCTTAAATGCAAATGAAAAATGAGGATATGGAGATGAGAAAGAAGTATTCTTGTACGTGATTGAGATAGGAATACACGGCCAAGAAAGACAAGAGTGGATGGCTATGGAGTGTAAATGCTAGGAAAATAAAAAGGCAAGAATTCAAAACATGTAACCTATGCCTCTTAAATTTCTCCAAGCCATTTATTCGCACAAATTTCTTTCTAGAAATGAAATGAGAAATAAATGTGTACGTGAATTATGAAGTGGAAAGCACGGTTAAAAGATGGTTTGGACGACAAGCAAAAGAGTGAATGCTAGGAAACGGAAAAAGGCATAAGTTAAGGAGAAAGAAACGTATGTCTCTTGAAATTTCCAAAGCCAATTATAAAAAGATATACACAAGTAAAATCCAATAAATAAAATAAAGTCCAAACAAAAAAAATAGAAAAATAAAGAGATGGAACTAGGGAAAATATAAAATAAAAATACAGAAAATAATTGCGTATAAAACGATGTATTTTATCAAATTTAAAAAGTACAAAACAGAATTTGACGAAACGAAAAGTAGGACAAATATTAGAATTATCTTATGCTTCAAAGAAAAAGATTAGAAATTTAAAATTCAAATTTAAAAATTTTCAACTGTAGTCAAACTTTGACTTTCAGTTGACCAAAATATAAAATTTCAGACAATATTTATTTTATTGTATTTGGAAAATGAATTACAAACAAATCCCAAACTTACATTGGAAAATTCTAAATATTCACTTTTAAATGATTTAAAAATCAAAGTTTTCAAATAAAAATTAATTAAAAATATTTACAAAATTATGGGTTGTTACACTCTCCCCCACTCAAAACTTTTTGTCCCCGAGAAGGAACGAGACAAGGAAAACAAGGAAAGATAAGATAGGACGGAGAATAATACCTGAAATAAACAATTCCGGATTCGAAGCACGTATGCTCTCCTCGGTCTCCAGGTACAATTCAGATCATCAGTACAACGCTGTACTATAACCCGAATGATAGATTTCCTTCTCAGCTATTTCGTACCTCAATCGACAATACGAAGTGGCTTCCTCTCGACAGTAAGGTTTGATTCAATATCCAAACTCTCGATGGCAGAAGGCGAAACAATAAGAGATGGATCATGAAGATACCGACAAAGATGCGAAACAATGGAATACATTAGGCGTCCCAGAAAACTTCTCAGGCAAATCCAGGCGATAAGCTAAAGAACCAACCCTCCCTAATATGCAGAAAGGACCAATGAACCGAACAATTACCAGATTCAATCCAGCAAGATAGAGATCTGCAAGGTCGTCCATAAAGAGCAACAAGCGGAGACATTGCAATACTAGCCTGGGTATAAAAGGTAAAGAAGATAGATAGAGGATAAATACAAGATAAACAGAAGATTGAAATTATACCTGATAACTGTTGTCATAGGTAAATTCGACGAGATAGAGATGATCTTTCCAAGATCCTCCATAATCAAGAACACAAGCCCGAAGAAGATCCTCTAGAATTTGATTCACTCTTTCCGTTTGACCATCGGTCTATGGATGGTAAGCAGTGCTTAGATTCAGATGAGTACCAAAGATTCTTGAAAAGTTTCCAAAACAAACTGTTATAAGCAATACCCTTCCATTCTCTAACAAGATAGTGAGAATTAAGGACAACCGAAATGATAGAGTTATGATATGAAATCACAAAGAAAGATGAGAAGAAAGACTTACATTGATCGCAGCGATCTTAACTGGATCAACATAAATTCCATTACTAGAAACAATATGTCCGAGAAATCGGACTTCATCCTTCCAGAAATGGTATTTCAAAATTTTAGCCTTCAACCGATGATTCCTAAGAGTCTCCAGAACAGATTTCGAATGTGACTCCTGTTCTTTCCTTGACTTGGAGAAGACAAGGATATCATCAACAAAGACTAAAACAAACTTGGTAAGCACATCACGAAAAACACGATTCATCAATCAACAAAGGAAGCAGGGGCATTAGTCAAACCAAAAGGCATGACTAACCATTCATAGAAAAACCATTATCAGTATGGAAAGCAATCTCGGGAATACTTTCCTCAGCAACACTGAGCTGGTGAAAATCAGTGGCAAGATCAAGCTGAGAGAAAACAGTAGCTCCATGGACTGACCAATTTGAAATTCGATTTCCCACTTAGAAGGTAGGAGAATGGAAACAACCAGAAAGAAAATAGATAGAAAACAGAATAAGATAATAAATTTAAAACCATGAAAATTTCAACTTACATTAATAATTAATTTCATCCATTTGATTTCACTTAAGTTAAATAAATCTTAACTATTTTTAACCTCATTATCTCATCATACAATTATCTTAAATTAACAATTTTCCAAAGTCATGAATTTAAAAATCATTTATTATACTCATAATTTATTCACTAAATTTCAATTCTTCTTTATTCCAAAAATTATTATTAATTTTATTCCACTTAATATATCTAAACATATTATTAAGTTTATTTACACTTTTTATAGCTGCTCCAATTTATTTATAAATTCCTTTAACACCATTTTATATTGTACATTATTCAATTAACCTTTTATTCTATTTACCTCTATTAATCTTTTATACTAAAATTTAAGTGTATAACATTTATTATAACCACTCAAATTCTATTCATAAAATCCCTTTTTATATTGTATATTATCCAATTACATATCCAACTTCTTATTAATTTAGGTAAGTTATATTGGAATGCAATAGAATATTATACAAATAAAATTTTCTAATTCAATTATTTCAAGCGTAAATATTTCTTCATAATTTTGATTTCATTTTATAATTGAAAACATCCTTTAAGATAAAATTTAAGAATTAAATTTTCGATTAACTTTAAACTATTCTAGAGATAAATATATATATATACAACATATATATCAAATCAAATTTTAAACCTTATATCAATATATATATATTATAAATCAAGTCAATTTTTTAGAAATTCAAATCAATTTAATTCTTCAAAGCAAAGCTGTAGCAAAGCTACATAATGGTCTCTTCACTTCGAAACTCGAAAATGAATGTCAATGATGCTGCAGTCATCACCGAAATTATTTTCCAACGACAAAGAGAAGAGCACTGATTTAAAACTTTAAAATTCTTTAGAAACAATTTCTATTCGGAAATATTTCAAATAATATATCTTTTAAAACTTTAAAACCAAAGTTCGAAATCAACGGAAATTAAATTCTCAAATTCTTGATTTAAATTCATTTAAATTTCCAAATTAATTTATAACCATGTTTAATAGTTCAATCATTTATATATGGAACAAAAGCCAATGGTTACAAGCTATATATAAAATCAAATATTATTTCTTAACATCCAATTCGATTAACTATAAAATTTCAAAATTTTTACATATATAAAATATAATTATACAAATTTTATCCATTTACCAAGTATGAAAACAATATGGTGTTAGTTTGCTCTGTTCAAGTGTTTTGGAGATCCTATCGATATCGTTGATCAAACGAATCGATCGGAAACCCAAATCAACATCAACAACTCAAACAACACAATATGAAATAAAACATTTTAAATATTAGTTTACAAATACACTTCAAGAATGATTTGAAGATAAGTTAGAAACAAAGACAAGATGATTAAATAACAGAATAAGGGAATAAATAAGCTTGTATAAATCACTGGCAACCTTAACCTGGTCGACCATGACTTCCAGAATAAGATCGATGTAGAGTTCTGGGACTAACCTACATCCGATCTCAAGAGATAGAATTCGGGATAACAAGAGATAGATAGCATTGTAAACCGAGGATGCAGAAATCTTTGGTGAATCAATGCTCCTTATAAAGGAGTTTCACCCCTTTGCAATCATTCAAAGATCGGCGAGACCTCCAATTTATTATAAAGATCATTCGAAGTGGAGTTATGGAATACTCCAAAATCAAAAGAAGACAAATAGGGAGAGACAAGAATGGATTTGGAACCGCAGGGAACGTTCCAAAAATTCAAAAGAAATCGAGTCAAAAAAGAAGAGATTCAAGCTCAAACGAAAGTGATTTTGTAAATAAATTTACTGTATATGCTAAGTTTGCCTAGAGCCAAAGCTCTGATACCAAATGTAACGGGACGTCACCAGTGGGGTAACGCCCACCATAGCATATAGCTATACATGTGTTCTACCTTTACGGCCAGCCTCTCGACTGCACCAACCCCGCAGGGACATGTAGGAGTAAGAGTCAATCCGCTCGCTACCAAACCCAAATGCGAGAACCCCCTATCATGCTGCACCCACCAAGTGCATAGGCAGACACACATGTCAGACTTGAATTGCTCAAAATACCGAATTGTAAATATAAATTTGGCAAAACTCAGAATATACAATAAATAAATCATAGATCACAGACACAGAATAACATAACAATGCAGTGGAAGCAAGAAATAGTAGTTCATGAAGCTACTATATATAATAACAGAGTTAACAAGATACAGCAAAAATCACGAATACAAAGATGTCTCAATACAATAGTCAAATACAAGATCTGAATACATCACTGGAATCAACTGAAGGACTGAAAGCAGAATCAATAGATGGATCCAAGCGAAGCTCCAACTCCAAAGGTGAGTCTCGAATACTGGTACAACTCAGTCTGACTCGAGCGTAAAGCAAAACACAAAACACTCGAGTCAGGACATACATACTTATACAATGTAAACCAACTCAAGTGAACTGTAATAGAAAAGTACAAGTGACTTAAAGGATGCTTGGGACCGCCCATCCTCTAAGGATCCGTTAAACTATTTACTATGTAGAAATATTCGCTATTATAATAATGTCTAATAGTAAAATACACTTACTTTTAAATAGCGTTAAGGCTTTACATTTTCCACCTTAACATATAAATAGTGCCAGTAGTCTATACAGTACCTGCGTACCTCCAGATCGGGAGGCTATAAGAGATACTCCATAGGTACGACACAAATCAAACTCGTACAAGGCGCGCTAGGGTAGGTGACACGGCACAACTAGGCAATGCCATGGTAGATATACCAATTACGCACACGGGCTGGTGGAAACGCATAGCAGCCACTACCGCCCACCTCGGAACACACTCCCAAATCAAAAATCGAAGGGTGGCCACCAAATAAATCACAAAGTAATAGAATGGTATCGATGAAATGTGTCCGATCAAAGGTGCTACCTCATTGGTCCGAGATCGCTCCTATTTTAGCCACCTTATGCTAAGTCACGGGAGTTAGGTCCACGTATATACCTCAATAGGATCATCGCCCACTATCCTACTTCATTCTGGAATCTCCACCGCGTACACGGTTGTCAAAGTGGTTTTCGGTATCGACAGAGAGTATGCCCATATCCGATCCCGGTCACTTTGCCAAACCAATCGTTATTATAACCCATGGATATTTATTTCGAAATAATTTATACCTCAAAAAAAATATCATATCCATTTCAAACTAGTTTATACTTCAAAACCAAAATATCATATCCATTTCAAAGCCAAAATATCATATCCATTTCAAAACTAGTTTATACTTAAAAATTAAAATATCATATTCAAAACTAGTTTATACTCCAAAACCAAAATATCATTTGAACAAACCCAAATTTCCAATCACTGAATATTTTTTTCAATTTATATAAACTTGAAATATTCCTTTTAAATCATCTTAAACCAAAACCACTTTATAAAGCCATATTCTTAAATCTTAAATTGCAAATCAATATATCCAAAACAATTCTTAATTAAATACTATTTCAAATAAATTCATTTCCAAAATCATAGTACTTTCAAAGTTATAACACCTTTGAAACCAAACACTTTGAAACCATAATACTTTGAAACCATATCAATTTTAAAATGTTATCATTTGGAAATCATAATATTTAGAAAAATCATAACACCCTTAAAAATAATATTCATTACCAAAGATATAGCATTATTAAGTTCATTCGTTCAATTATACCAATTTCGAAACATTTAACTTATAAATTTCAAAAATGGTTTATATTTCACCTCAAAACATATTCATTTAAACCATTTAAATTCAATGTCAAAATCTTCCAAAATAATATTCATTTCTAAAGTTCATTGTAATTTCAGCAACAACAGCACTTGTATAGTGTTACGGTAAATATATTAACATTTCAAAAACATTGTTAAATTCAAAACAGCAGCACTTATAAAGTGCTACAGTAGGTATTAGCCTTTCAAAACAGTTCAGTTTAAGAAACAGCAGCACTTACCAAGTGCTACAGTATATATTTAGTTATTATTTCAAAACAGTTTACTTTCAACAGCAACAACACTTACAAAGTGCTGCAGTAGCTCATTGGTATTGCAAAACAGTTTACTTCCAACAACAACAACACTTACAAAGTCCCGCAGTAGCTGTTTAGTTATTTTAGAACTTAGTAAAATTTCAGAAACGATAGCACTTAGCAAATTGCCATCTAAAACCACAGCATTTTGGAAATGCTACCAATAAAATTTCAGATTTTATTATAACTTTTCAGAAACATTAAAACTTCAATTTTAGCCATTTGAACTTATAAAATCATATCTCATGCTTTCGAAAATATGCATTTGGATATCATTTATCTTACGATTCAATAAAATAAATTTTTATGAATAAAATATCCAATTAATTATAATTCATTTATTAAGTCAAATTTACACTATTTTACTTAACTTTTTGATTTAACAAATAACTTAACACTTCATTTTTAAAATACCCATTTCATAAATAAGATATTCTTTTAACAAGTCAAACTTCAAATTTCCATTTGAAACCAAACTTTCAATTTTCAAGTCAAGTCATAATTTAAATACATTTTAACCATTTACTTATACATTTTAACTGATAGAGAATCACTATAACTTTATTATACAAGACATGTCCATTTCATAAAATAAAATTCATTACCATTACTAGGTTAGATTTAAAATTCCATATTAAGTCCAATTATATTATTAAGTTATTTATCATCAATAAATGTCTTTAAATTCTATTTAAAACCAACACATCTTTATACACTACACCATAGATGACCTTCTGCAACATTTTTGCAAGGTGTTGCCAGCTAAAATGTTGCGATAGCTATAAAATTTTGGTCCTACTGCAACGTTGTATTTTTTGTGTTACCTTAGCCATAAAAATGTGTTGCTCTAGCTAAACAAGTGTAACACGATGCAACATTTTTATATAGTGTTGCAATAGATGTATTCAAATTAAAAAATTAATAAAATTAGCAATCCGCGTGAATACGATCCAACGATCTACATTTAATCTGGTTGTTAAAATGGATCACCACTGCAATTTGCCCCAAAATTTTGTTTTCCCGCCTAGTTCGGAGTAGATCCCCTTTTGGTTTTCATTCCAATTCGCCTCCTCCCATTCGCCTCCTCCCATTCGCCTCCACCCATTCGCCTCCTCTCATTCGCCTCCGCCACCAAATTGTCACCCTCACCCCCAGCTACCCCCTGACCCATCGCGACCATCTAGCTCCAACCAGAGCCCCGTCACGACACCAAAACCTGAAGCCAAACAAAGTTTTCCGTTCAAACCCCTTTTGCCACCGCTGTCGTCGCCATCAGCTCTCACCTCCAATAGAAGACTTGCCTGCCACCAACCCCTCTACCTTTCTCCTTTAGACTACTTCACCTGAAAACCCTTCTAGCGCCTTAATTTCTCCCAAAACCCGAACTGCTGCCCTCGAGATTTAGCTGTCATTCTCGCAACAATTAATCCGTCCACGACTCCTATATCAGGTACATCCCAGTCTGATCTCTTCGTACTTTCCCCTATGATTGCGGTTGCTTCACTTGGTATTGGTAATTTCAATAAGATAGTATGTCCCCCCATATGTTTGTGCAAATGCTCCTTTGGAACTTGTTAATGTTTCAGAATCTGGCTGGGTATCTACTGCTTCTGGATGCCCTGTGCCTCCATCGCAAGTTCATAACTCGGACTGAGTGCAGAGTGATCTTATCCAAGCATTAAGGTTGGTTGGTTCACCATTGAATCTAGATGTAGTTGTATTGGTTGAAGGTTGGTTGGTTGGTTTGGTAAGTTATGGAAGTGATGGTGGAAGTTGGTGATGCAGAGGAGTTTCAGTTGGCAGTGTGATGCCTGAATGTTGGCAGAGAGATGTAGGCGGAGTTTGGAGTTTGATATTGCAAGAGTGTGAAAGTGGAGGATTAAAGGTAAGTTGTAAGAGATGGTAGGTTTTAGGATATTGGTGGGATGTTGACGAAGTGTGGATTGAATGATGGTGAGTGTTCTGGTGTTTATAGAGTATTGAAGGTTGGTGAAATTTGGGAAGTTTGGGAAAGTTGTAATATGGTGAAGGGTGGTTGCAATTGCAGTTTTTTGATAGTGAGTTGCTGTTTTGCTTATTTGAAGAAGTGATGTTGGTGAAACAGGGGGATGGAGGAGCATGCAACTGTGAGGCTTTGGAGATTGTTTGTATTGACAATGGTAGAGTGCTGTTGTGTATTGGTTAAGGAGAGAAGCTAATGTGGTGATTGGAAATTGAAAAGAGTTTGCAGTAGAGTTTTGGTGTTTGGCCGTAGGGGATTCAAGCAGATTTAGGCGAGGAGATGGAGGATAGGAATAAAGTTCAGTCTTCATTTATGCATCATTTTACGTCGTTTCAAAGAAGGCTCGATCTTCCGAAATCGGATGAATCGGGCGGTGCCCCGGACCCCCGCCGGGACTGCGGCGCCACGGACCCGCTTCTCGGCTCGCCTTTGGCTCGGCACTCGGCTCGCCTTCGGCTCGGCATTCGGCTCGTCATATATTTGTCAGTGTCGGTGTCTGTATAAATTGAAACTGCATATGTAATGAGTGAACTGAGTGATGTAGTGAGGAATATCTATATATGTGAATATCAGTGTTATATATCATTGAATTGTAAAATAGTGGAGTCAGGAATTTGTACTATTTCAAATGTTGAAATAAAATATTTATTTAAATAAATTACTGTTTAAATATCAAATTCTATGCAATAGCATTTTATTAAATAAATATTTATTTTTATTAAAAAATCAAATATGCTCTACATTGTGGGCCCCACAAATTCAGAAAGTTAATATCTATAGCAACATTTTGGAATGTTGCTACAGGTACCTATGGGTGTTGCCATAGACCCAAAATGGGGTTCTATTGCAACAATATTACTTATGTTGCCTTAGATAGTCAAAATGTTGCCTTTGAGGTCTAAGGCAACGACAAAAATTACATCACCCTAAAAGTGTTGCCATAGACCTATGGCAACATTTTTCGGGCCTGAGCCAACATTTTTTTTGTGTTGCAGAAGGTCATCTATGGCGTAGTGATAATTTCAATTAAAGCCGCTTATAGACTTATAAAATCTTAACTTATAGAAAACCAACATCTTCTTATATTTAAATCATTAAATCAATTTTTTTAGCTTAAATTTCATATATTTAAAAATTCAAAATACTTAATAATAATTTTTTTAGGAAAATATTATTTAAAAATATAACCATGGGCCTGTATAATATTTTCTAACCTAGGTCAAGTGATATGGATATGTGTCATTTCAATCCGTAATTTAAAAAGGAAAAATCTAGGTTCTATCATTTCAAACCCGCAATCCCAAGTAAATCAAATACAATAAAAATCACTTGAGCCTATCATTTCAGCTCATAATGATTTTTCCTTATTCTAATGTCCCTTCGGGTATGTATCATTTCAACCCATAGTGATAGAGAACTTGCAGTGCGAGAAACAGCAAATAAAATAACAGTATATCATATCAGGTGATGTAACAAGTATATAAGCAGAATTTAACATCATATAATCATATCACAGGCATATATGAACATATTAACATAACATAACAATTTCTATAATTCACATGTCATTGTTTCACAATTATATAAGTACGAATGTCTAGAGTGAATAGCTCACCTTTAAAGCTAGAATCAAATTCAAAACACACTTCCAAATCTGCAAAGCACGAAAAGGCACGACAAAGCACGACTAAGATTTCTAGTGAATGAAGAGTCATGATCCAAATCTTGTACATAAACAATTACACAAACATAAGAATATAATTCAACACAAAGATTAGAATCAAAACAACGAACAAAATATGAGTCAAAGTGACACAATCTTGCTTTAACAAATGCAAGTGGCTCGGCCATGGTCAAGTGGGCTTGACCACACCACACATAGGCTCGGCCATGATGGGTTAAGGACATGCTAGGCTCGGCTATGAAGAGTTTTGATGCATGTGTGCATGACTATGGGCAATGGAAGTGGAAAAGTGGTAAGTTATAGAGCATGGAAGGCAAAAGGTCAAGGAACTTCATTATTTGGTGATGTAGTCTTCATCAATGGTTACGACATGGTGGAGATGGTTGGTGGAGGTGATCATGGAGGTGGTGTGATGGTCGGCAAGGCATGGACATGGTGGAGGCCGAGCCATGCTTGAAGAAGAAAAAAGAAAAGAGAAAAGAAAATAAAAAAAGAAGAAGAGGAAGAGAAGGAAGCCATGGCAAAACTTGCTATTCTTCCTTTGTTTGCATGCAAATGGAAGTGAGATGCTTTGGGAAGTATTTTATGCGTGATAGGCAAGAGAAATTCACGGCTAGATTAAAGGAATGAGTGGCTAAGGTAAGGAATAAAGAGGCTAGGCAATAAAAGGCAAGAGTTAAGGAAAAGAAACTTACAATATATTTTATTCTTAAATGCAAATGAAAAATGAGGATATGGAGATGAGAAAGAAGAATTCTTATACGTGATTGAGATAGGAATACATGGCCAAGAAAGACAAGAGTGAATGGCTATGGAGTGTAAATGCTAGGAAAATAAATAGGAAAGAATTCAAAACATGTAACCTATGTCTCTTAAATTTCTCCAAGCCATTTATTCGCACAAATTTCTTTCTAGAAATGAAATGAGAAGTAAATGTGTACATGAATTATAAAGTGGAAAGCACGACTAAAAGATGGTTTGGACGACAAGCAAAGGAGTAAATGCTAGGAAACGGAAAAAGGCATAAGTTAAGGAGAAAGAAATGTATGTATCTTGAAATTTCCAAAGCCAATTATAAAAAGATATACACAAGTAAAATCCAATAAATAAAATAAAGTCCAGACAAAAAAAATAGAAAAATAAAGAGATGGACATAGGGAAAATATAAAATAAAAATACAGAAAATAATTGCGTATAAAACGATGTATTTTATCAAATTTAAAAAGTACGAAACAGAATTTGACGAAACGAAAAGCAGGACAAATTTTAGAATTATATTCTGCTTCAAAGAAAAAGATTAGAAATTTAAAATTCAAATTTAAAAAATTTCAACTGTGGTCAAACTTTGACTTTCAGTTGACCAAAATATAAAATTTCAGATAATATTTATTTTATTGTACTTGGAAAATGAATTACAAACAAATCCCAAACTTACATTGGAAAATGCTAAATATTCACTTTTAAATGATTTAAAAATCAATGTTTTCAAGTAAAAATTAATTAAAAATATTTACAAAATTATGGGTTGTTACAAACGGTTGGGGGTTGATCTCCGATCTTATTTTCGTCTGATTATTTCCTAAAGAACTGAAGTTGAGTTTATCAAAAAATATCGACATTGTTTCAGAGAGACCGGGATTAGATAAATTATCCGAAAACCACTTTGATCCAACGAGTACGTTTTCGATGTGCAAACAAGAGCATGGAGTCGAAGATGGAGCAGTGACGTGCAAGGGCTAATCGCTACTAATCCTAAGGGTGATTCCAAAATGGATGTAGTAGGAATAGTGACTTCGGTTCCGTTTGGACCTGGAATGGAGTTGTATGGATGAATGCTATCAGAACATTGTCATTGGAGGACAATGAGCATTCTAAGTGAAAATTCCTTGAAAAGGTAATCGTAGCCTCTAGCGTCATCAACCGAGAATGACTGAAAAGCAGGGGAGATGCAGCAAGGCTAAGTGGGTAGCACCCAATTAGGGTATGTTTATCACCTTTCTAGATACCCTCGGATATTATTACTACGATTTATGGAAGGAGCTCGGAAAAGGGTGGGAACACCCGGGGTGATAGAATATTCGGTCTATCCAGGTTAGGAATAGTCCGGTCTTGTGTGGAAGGGGATCCCGGCGTGGTGCTCGGTACGCTGTTCTAGACGTGTACTGTGACAGGTGATACCCCAGTACCTAGTCATTCGTATGGAATCCATTCTCCAATAAGCGCCGTATGATTTTGATTGTGCCCAACTATGCTGAAGCATGAGATGCAACCATTTCAGCTATTTGAATAAGTATTTGTACTTAGACACTACTATAATATCAGATGATTTCGATATGAAATGTTTTGTTATCGTAAGGTAAAAACCCGTCTTGTTTATGTGTGGCGTGGCCTTACGAGATAACTTTGATTTTCAAAGAAATTTTGAAAACTTTAATAATTCAAATTGAGTGTCTTTTCTCATGCTGGTTTTCCAGACTTACTCGGGTGTTATTTACTATAATGCTCGGGTCAGACCGAGTATTACAGATACAGGCTAGGATGCTATGGAGCTTAGGAGACGAACTGGATGGCGAAGACGTATTTCACGTATCTTATTTATATTCCGCTGTGTACTGTAGGCTGTATATTCAGCAGTTGTGAGGACAAGTTATTATAACCGTCCAGTATTGTGTTATTGATGTATTGTACTCTGATGACGTAATATATAAATAACAGTTATAGTTCTTTTTGTATAAAGGCCTATTGTTATCTATTATATATTGTTCTGCTGTGATTGTTAGATTCTGTGTTGTTATTTCTATTTTTCTTCTTCTACCTCTTTCTTCTTTTCCCTAACGATCTGGTATTTCCGAAATTCATTTGTTCGACATGTAATACTGTGGGCGTATTGATGTCTATTTTCGGAGGTCGAAAATCCTGGTCCTGACACTTAGTATCAAAGCAGAAGGTTAAGTGAGAACCTTGGCTCTGGTGGGGATTACTCATTAGAGATAGTGTCAGTAGCACCCTAGAATGAGTTTGAGCGTATTAATAGATATGAGCGTGTATTTGTTAGTGAATAAAAAAAATTATATTGTGCTGATTGATCTATTGAGTGGCTTATGGATTCTGGTCAATATGAGTAATTAACGTTATTGATTGGGATCTCTAAACACTATAATAGAACAATTCGATACGGTATTGTTTTAAAATGGGGTAAATGAAATAATTTTACCCAAATTATTTTTATATAAGAAAGAAATAATTTTACAGAAATTATTATAGTTATATATGGTTGCTTGGTTGCTAGGAAATGATAATATTAAACTATTATCATTTGTTGTTGTGGTAATTGAAACAAAAGTTTGATATTATAACCAAAAGTTAAGAAATAAATCCATATGACAATAATGGAGTTTTTAAATATGAGTTTATAAATGTGATTTATAATTTGAAATGAAAAGGTATTCCAGAGGAATATTTGAAGATGATATGGTTTATAAAAACAATTTATAAAGGAATTAAAGATGGAAATTTGGAAATTTGGGAATTTAAATTCCATTGGATTTGAAAATGTTTTTCAAAGTTGGAAAATAATAGTGGTATTATTTGGAAATATTTTTAAATTGAAATATTTAAATGTTTTTTTAAAGGAATAAAAGCACCGAACTCACTTCGGTCGCTGGAAAATAATTCGATGATGATCGCGACATCATCGGTGTTTATTTTCGAGTTTCCAAGGGAGGAATTGCTACCAGAAATGTTTGAATTGGAGTTTGTTTGCAAAACTGGTTTGATTTTGAAATTCAAAGGAATGATTTGATGTACCAAGGATTTTTTGGTGTATATGATTTCAAAAATGATTTTGAAATATTAAGTAATTGTTTAAACTCTAGGAGTTTATTTTAAAATATTTTATGGAATATAAATAAGTTTAAAAACTTATAAGAAATTAAAAAAAATTTAGAATAAAATTTAACTTAAGAAGAGTTAAATAAAAGTAAGTGTGATAATAAAAAAAATTAGTAAAGTAAACCAATTAAATGAAGTGAATTTGTAGAAATTGGTGAATATAATATTAGTAAGTTTGATAACTGAAGAAATTTTGAAATTTGATGACTGGAATGAAATTAAACTTAACTTAAGTTTAAAAATAAAGTGAATTTTGAGAGATTAAGCCTAGTAGGCTTAATGGAGTAAGTTATTGGACTAGAATTTATTAAGTTGGGAATATACTAGTGGATGAACAAATTAATTTAATTGTAAGTAAATGGAATTGAAACTGAATATTGGAATGATGTTTAATTTGAATTATGTTAAATAAAGTGGAATTGAAGAATTAGTTCGAGTTGACTAAATAAAATAAAAGTTTGGAAATAAAAGTTGATTGAGATATGAAATCAATTAGTGGATTAAATATGGTTTGAGAGATGGTTGATAAAATTTAATATTTAATTTGATTGGAAATAAAATTAGTAAATGGAAGGTAAAATTGAAATCAAATGGAATTGAAAATTTAATTTGAATAAAAATGGATGTAAAATTAAGTGATGAATTGAAAATAAATATAGGAAGTTGTATAACATATTTATAATAAACTTAAGAAAGTTGATGGTGAAGTTCTTAAGTAAAAATTGGTATTGGAAATATACTAAGTTAATAGTTGAATGAAGATTAAATAAAAGTTGTGAAAAAGGATAAGTGTGAATAAATGAATGGAAATTAAAATAAATGCGAATAAAAAGAAATTGGATATAGCTAATAATCAATAGGAAATTAATACATAAGTTGTACGTAAATTATTTATTCGCACTGCTATTTGATCCAAATTCGAGCACAGAATTTTGAGATAGTTATATCAATCCGAGTTGGGATTTTTCACTCGATTTTCGACGGCAAACCCTAGATATGGATTTTTGATTGATTCTGGAATTATTTGTCATAGTATACGTCTATGCAAGGAGAAGACGGTTTCTGATCAAGGAACCAGATCTGAGTCCGCACTAGAGAGTCGTGTGAACGATACTAGTTCGGAAGTGAAATTGTGTGATCGAGTGAGCGATCATATTGATATTGCGTACGGATGATATATGTACATCGTATGGGTTTAAGTAAAGCAAATATTGAATATTTTAAAAAGGAATAAATAAAATAATTTTGAATTATGTGATTGGATACTATTTGTAAATAAGGTGTAGGTAATTAAAAGCAAATGCTAAACTGATGTCTTCGATTTCAGAAGTAAAATTTAAATTGCCCGACAGAAAGCTATGTGTTTAAATTGTTGTATGAAATTGATGATTTTTCTGATTAAGCCACTTGGCTTTTGTTTTCTTTTGATGATTTGCGCATGTAGAGGCGTTTTGTAGTTGTTCCGATCTAGCCGCGCAAAGGAGACGCTGGCAAAAAAATTTGAAAATTTAAGGAGTTAGAAAAATTTTGGAGAAAATTTTGATAATTTAAAATTTGGATTTAAATTATAATTTAAATGATTGAGGAGATAATATTATTTGAAATCTATGGATGAGTTTGGGAAGGTAGTAAGAGTGGTAGTGTGGTTTCAATAAATTGTTTTTGGGGAGTTTTTTAAAACTGTGTGGTTTTGGGAAAAATAGTAACAGTTTTGGACAATTCTTCTTACCTAGCAATTTCGAAGACGAAATTCTTATAAGGGGGAAGGAATGTAACGACCCAGAATTTTGGATATTTAAAATTAGAATATTTAATTGATTTTAAATATTTAAAAGTTAATTTTTAACTTGAATTTCAAATATAACCATTTATTGGGTAATTTAATTATTGGATTAAATAATTGGAAATTGGCTAAAATATTTTATCTGGAGTTTTAAGCTTGTTAAAAATAATTTAAGGGCTTATAAAATTTATATTGATAATAATAAAGATAATAAAAGTTTTAAATTTGAATTTAAAAGTGGTTTGTTCAATTTTAAAAATATATCGTTTAAATTACATTTAAAAATAGCCTTCCGAGGCACAGTCTCGGATTTCGACCAAACCGATTTGTTTTGTGCTCGATTTGAGGAGATGGGCGCACGACTGTAAGGAGTTAGGGGACGCGGCTCGACCTGGGTTTGGGCATGGAGAGGGGAGGGGGGCACACGGAGGCTGAAGTTGGACGTGCTCGAAGGTCGGGGACGATGAGCGATGGTGTGCTCGAACTCGAAGGGGGTGGTTTGGGTAGGTGCGGGTTCGAATGGCGATGGTCGCATGCCGTTTTCATGGAGAGACGAGAGGGATTGGAGAGTGTGCTTGCGTGATATGGTGGCCGTGCACATTTCTTGGCTTTATGATCTTTTGGGGAAGAAGGAGTCTTATTGGGCCGGGTTTGAAAGTGTAGGGTATGGGCTTTGCTTTTTTTTTAAAAAAAAAGAAAAAAGAAAGAAAGTTACATAAGTTATTGTTTAAAATAAAATGGTTAACTTGTAAATATAATATCTCGTTCGTGCTAGGTCGAAATGGAACACAAATTTTTGCGTTGTGATCGTATTAGCGTGTTCTACGTCATGAAGCTAGGTTGGGTAAAATTGGAGCTTTCGAGATTTTTAACTAAATTCGAACGCCGTTCGAATTTGGTCGGAAATCAAAAATGAAGGCGATAGCTGAAATAAAGGTGAGTTAATCTCACTCAATTTTGGATTTACCGCAATTAATTTTAAATAGTTAAAATTAATTATTGATTGATTGATAAAATTTAATAAATTATTATTAGTTGAATGTGTGGTTATATATAGTAGTATATATATTGGAGTGATTGATATTCCCGCATATATATAGTGGATGAGACCCTATTCGCCCCGCATAATAGCGGATGACCTTATATACCGCAATATCCCCCTCGAAGTGGGATTGGTACTTTTATATTGTGCTAACATCGGTGGATGCAGGAAAACGGGTTGGAGGGATCTAACTGGATTCCTCAAAAATGTTGAATTTATTTTCACATTCAGTAATGTTGAATTTATTGGATAATCTATGGATTTAACCACAACTAACCTACCAGCCATAGATAAAGAGGAATCTGACAAGGACGATAATCTAGCAGTGATTTTTTCAAACAACTGCAGACATTGACTAGTTCTAATTTTAGAAGAGCAGACTGGCATACCAAGATAAGTCTCGTTATCATCAAAGGGAGATAATCCAGATAAAGCAGTAATAATGCTCTTATGAATATCATCCAATCCTACAATTTTGATCTTGGATTTGCTTCTATTAATGTCCAAACCAGTTAACAGTCTGAAACTAGTCAAGACATTCATAACACCATTTTAAGACTTATCATTAGGTTTAGTGAACAACAGTAAATCATCAGCAAAGAGAATAGAAGTGATTTTCAGGCTCTTGCATAGAGGATGGTAGTCAATAAGTTTTAGAGCCATAGCATTGTTGATAAGGCCAGTGAATAATTCTATGACACACACAAAGAGGTAAGGAGAAATGGGATCCCCTTGCCTAATGCCATGAGTTGCATGGAAATAACCAAAGGTATCACCGTTATGAGTTATAGAAAATTTAACAGTAGAGATACATGTGAATATCCAAGCCAAAAATGGGGTAGGGAAGTTCATTCTATAAAGAATATATATGATTGATTTCCAACTAATAGTATCGTACGCCTTTTGAACATCAAGTTTCATCACACACCGGGAAGAGATATTAATCCGATTATAGCCTCTCAATAGCTCATTGGATAGAAGAATATTATAGTAATGTCTCTATGGGGAAGGAAAGCACTTTGGTTATGAGAAATGGTGGAAGCTAACACTTGCTTCATCCAAGCAACCATAATTTTAGAGATGATTTTGTAAATAACATTGCAACAGGCAATGGGTCTAAATTGGGTAACAGAAGAAGGTTGCTAAGTCTTTGGAACCAAAGTAAGTCTGGTGGCATTAATACCAGCTAATAGCTTGTTGTGATTGAAGAAATTAAGGACTGCCTTAGACACATCATGCCCAATTATTTCCCAAGATACTTTGTAAAAAAGAGCATTAAAGCCATCAGGCCCCGGGCTGCTAGTACCCTTCATATTGAAAATGGTATCCTTAATTTCATTAGGAGAAATTTCTCTAATTAGAATATCCTTATTACTATAAGAGATAGCAGGAAGGGAAACATGAGAAAATAATTGCATGGAAATATCAGGAGTGTCTTAGTTGGCAAGCAGGATCTTATAGTAAGCCAGAAAAGCTTCCTGAATAGAATTAGTATTATTGCAAGCATTTCCATTAATATCATTAATATTACTGATATTAGACAAAACTTGTTTTATCTATAAGGAATTATGAAAAAAAGCAGAATTCTTATCCCCATGGATTTGCCATTTTAATTTGGCCTTCTGCTTTGCCATTTTGATCTCCTCCCCAAGAGCCACAGATAAGTAACGTCTAAGATTAATTTCCTGTTCATTAAACAAAGCATTATTAGGGTCAGCCAGGATATTGCTCTGCACCTGCATCAAATTTTCTCTATTAGAAGAAGAAATGCTATTGCCATTCCCATAATTTTCCTTCGCTAAACTCCGTAACTTGTTCTTCAAATGCCTGAGCTTAGACTGTAAAATGAACATAGGATTACCAAAAACTTGCATATTCCAGCAGTTAGCAACAATACTTAAAAATTCAGGATTATCAGTCCAATTATTAAAAAATGAAAATGAGGAGTGTCTTCTCTCAGTGGCCATGCCCCAGTCCATAATCAAAGGAGAATGATCAGATAAAGATGGAGGGGGATTAAGGTATTAAGCTTAGGCCATTTCAACATAGGGGCAAAATTTTGAAAAGACCTATCCAATTTGCAAAGAGTTTTGTTACCAGACCTGCTAGAGTTATTCCAAGTATAGAAACATCCAGAGGAAGCAATAGGAAGGAGATGAGCATTATAAATGGAATTATTAAGAGGCCTAGTATGATGATAAGTAAGTGGAGAACCACCACTTTTATCAGTAGACAGTTGCATGCAATTCCAATCACCAACACAGAGCCAAGGGGAGTTAGAGGAGTGAATACTAGGTAGTTTATCAAGAAACAGTTGTCTATGAGAAACACAATTTTCAGCATAAACCACTGTTAAGAAGAATTCAGTAGCAGAAGAGATATGAATGATTCGAGAGTGAATGTACTGCCTATGAACGCAAATAGGGTTAATGGAGAAAATGGAAGGATTCCACATAATCAGGATCCTACCAAATGGAGCTTGAGCTAGATTATGGATATAACTCCAGTTATGATTAATAAAAGACACAGCTTTATTTGTATTAGAATGATTCAACTTTGTCTCAGCAATGACCATCAGATGAATATTATGGGTAGTTATAAAGTTGCTAATTTCCATTTGTTTGGCTTGGGAGTTTGCACCACTTATATTCCAGAACCATATCCTGTCAATCATCATTGAGATTTAGATAAGGAAGATCTGGTTCTGACACCAATGGGTGAACCAGTAATATCCTCAGAATTGGATATTTGAATTGCAGATTAAGTTATGGTATATTGGATCCCATTTTCATTATCATTTGAGGAATGCACTATTTTCTTGGGCCTGCCTCTTTTAGATTTTGGCGAGGATTCCAAGTTAGGCGAAATAAGAGATGATAGATTTGTGCTTGAATCCAGACGAGCGGAGGGACTAATGTAACATCCCGAAAATTTTCGACTTTCGAAAATTCGACATCGATACTCCCTTTATCGACTGCCGAGAAATCGAATGCCGGAAACCCGAAAAGTTATGGTTTTAAAAAGAAGAAAAAGGTAGAAGAAGAAGAAAAGAGTAGAAGAAGAAGAGAAGAACAACAGAACAACAATAGAAACAAAAAACAATATCAGAATCTTACACATCGCAGCGGAACAATATACAATAGATAATTACTAGTCTTTTAAAACAAAGAGCTATATCAGTTTATACATACATCAATCAGAGTCAATATACAACAATGGACAGTTATATAACTTGTCCTCATACAGAATACACAGCAGAATAAATAATGTCAGATACAAATACTACGTCTCGCCATCCAGCTTGCTTCCAAAGCTCCAGAATATCCTGATAACATAACTCTAGGCTGCCCGTGTGGAAATTGGTGGGCACCCAGAGTTTAGAAGGGAACAATAAACTCAGAGTCAGTCATGGTGACTGGTGTGAGATCGTAAAACAGTTATTTTTCACAAAGAAAGTAAAACAAATTCGCAATGCTTTTGCAAAATGAAACTACCATAAGACCTCCCGCCACACACACAATGCAAACGCAGAATTGGAGGAGATTTCTTCTTATGATAGTCAAAGATGCTTACTACGCAAAATCAATTCTTTTTGATATTATTATTAGTGCATAGTGGAAAACATTTCGAAAGTAGAATATAAATCTTAGCCAGCATAGGTACCATTATATTATGCCTGCTATAGCTGCCTCCTGAGGAGACAGGTTATACAATTGAAATCGTAAAGGCTCGTATTGTTTCTTTGGATTTCCAACAAATGGTCAGGCTAAGGAACTTCCTATGCCACGATGGGTACGTCCCTGGAATAGACGACCCGAGAACCTAACCGGATCTCTGCCAACATAAGGCCGGGTTACCTCTGCAAAAATAGGTAACTACTGACACGCGTATGCCATCCCCCGATCGTCACCGATCTTCCCGAGGATCCCCGATTCGCAACAAACCACATAATAATAATAATGCAGTAACCACAGAGGTTAAGTATCTGGGCTCCATACCATGATACCACCTTTATCCAGAAGGAATGACATACACTAAGGGGCGCTACTCCCTAGAACCTTGCCGCATCCTTCCTGTTTTGACCATTTCCGGGGTGTGAGGCTCGATGAAGTCTCGTCCACAAAGCTACGCTTTTCAAAAGCCATGCTTCGGGTCAAACAAATGATCAACCTATGATCACAAAGATATAAGATCAAACAAATGATCATATCGCAAATGATCAAACACTGATCATTTCACAGCAACACTCAGTATGCCACGTTACCAAATTGGGATATATCGCTGATAAATTTCAACTACATAACCTCTGAGCTCGTACGTCTCAGAGAAGGGTGTTAAGCTAAAAGAATAAATTCTCCGCCACCAACAGAAATGTATTTGAAAGAAATCAGCTTTATAACTCAAATTGTAACGTCAGACACACAATCCATACAAGTCTGTTCCGGGATCGAACAGAACCGAAGGCACTTCTCACGAAGCCCTTGCACATCCGGATAATTTTCTAATCACGTCCGGACTTCCCGTCACTAAGGGTGATAAAACCTTTAAATCGGAGATCAGCCGATGTAGAGTAACTCGACGGTCATCCTTCCGTTTTCAAAAATATCCGGTCTTCAACACCGGTCTTCGAATGCAATTCATAACGACGTATCACATATTCGGAATGGGTTATACGACCCCATGGTCCTTTCCCGGCTAACCCGAATAGTGAGCGTTTATTCAAAAATAAGTGTGGCATTCAAATTCATCCAATTCACAACAAATACCTATCAAGGTAATTATTGATAGTCGGTTATTTAACTATCAATAAAGATGCACAACATCATCAGATTCCAAATAATTTTCCAAATTATTTATCTTCCAAAATATCTTACTAGATATATAAACTTTTCCACACTTCAAAAATAAATCAATATTTATTTTTCTAAACAGTTTCCCTTTTCTTTTATAAATTCCATATTGAATTTATGTTTTTCGAATATCTACTGGTATTCGATTTTCACATCGTTTTCAGATATTCACTTTCGATTTATCTTTACAAAGATAAATCCTAAAACGTTTCATTTCATTTTGGAAAAGCATTTCCATCCTTATTTGAAAATAAGTCAGCAATTCACAAATCCATCTATTTTCAACACTTGGAAAATATTCGATATACTTAAATCAAATTAAGTATATATTTCATTCTTTAAGGAAACCATTTACTATAACAACATTTATTTGAGTCAAAATGAATGTTACGTAAAACATCGTTACGACGACTCAAAATCACTAGTATAGGGATTCGAAAATTAAGATAGATATATAAATCCCAATACTATATAAAACATTTCCTTTTGGAAATCATTTACTATAACAACAGTGTTATAGTCCACCATTTCCTTCTTCCTCGAAAACGTCTATTTCAACAATGAATGTTGAAATCTATGGTTTCGATATTTAACACATTTTAAAACATCTTTTAAAATAATTAACTTCATTTCAAATATCACTTTCCCAAAACCACATCCATTTTCCTTCAGAATATTTCACTGTCCAAAATCGTGAATTTACTTCACTAACCAATTTTCAATATTCTCTACACCTTTTATTTCAATAATTATCCACTATCCAAAATCGTGGATAAAATTCCCTTAATAACCTTCTATATTAAATTCCTTAATTTTGATTGATTTCGAATTTATAAAACAACGTTTATAAATTCACCTTTATATTTTCTAACAACTTCGATTTATAAAATTCTCCTTTTATTAACTTCTAAAATTACTTATCAAAATAAGTGATTTCGGATTTATAAACAACGTTTATAAATCACATTTATACTTCATAACAATTTCAACTTATAAAATCATTTTATTAGCAAATTCTGTTCAAATCTCATCTAAGTGCAAAAATCTAATTTATAAGCAAATTCCTTATAAATCTTTTATTCTACAACTTCTATACAATTTATACTTCACAATTTATAAATCTATAAATCTCGTTCACATATGATTTTTATTATCACTTCATTTTTAATACTTATAAAAACTCGTTTTATAATTCCAATATCTTAGTTTATAAAATGTCAACTTTATAAACCTTTTAAGTAAACCGTTTATAATACTTTAAAAATCTCAATTTAAACCATTTTATAAATCAATCAACTATTTATTCCAAAAATCACTTTTCGGTTATATTTCACAAAGATCTTAACTTTTATAAATTTAAAATTTGAACGTTTATTTATTTAAAATAAATCACTTCAAAAATTTATTAAAACGTATAATTTCAAAGATCACTTTAAAAATCCTTTTAAATTAAAAGTCGTTATTTTTAAACTTCAAAACTTGAATCCGATGATGCAACGCACCAATTAGTCAATCACAACATCAAACATCATATATCAACATATGATAACAGAATATACATCAATATTTGTAAATAAATAAATACTGGTGAGGAATCCAGTTGGATCCCTCCAACCTGTTTCCCTACATCCACAGATGTTAGCACAATACCAATTCCACTTCGAGGTGGAATATCGTGGTATATGGGTTTTATAAAAATCATCCGCTTACTAACGGCGCAATAGGGTCTCATCCGCTATACGAGGTGGGAAATCAATCAATCCAATATATACATATGCCAATATGTATATATTGCTATATATATATAGATATATCCTACTATATCTAATATCACATCCAAACAACAATCAATAACTGCAATCCAAATATATTTCGATTGAGAAAAATCTCACCTTAGCTTTTATTTTTGCCATCCATTTTCCATTTTGACCATTTCTTCATTGTATTAAACCTTGTATAACAATTTATACAATTTATTAATATTCAAATAGATCGAACAATTAATTCTTCGTTAATGATTTAATTAATTTAAAATTAATTTAACTATCGATTTAGTCCTAAACAAATGATTTCATTTCAAACCCATTTCTTTTAAATTCCCTTTGAAAATTCTATTCCTATATATTAAATAAAACCAAATTCTTTATAAATAAATTTATTTAACCCACATTTAAATTCCTTTAAACCCATTTCCTTTTAAATAATTTCCTTGAAAACTAAAATAAATTTAACAAGTTATTATTTCCTCAAAATTACATATACATACTTATAAAATAATCTATGCCCATTTAAAAATCTATTTTCTTTTAAACAAGTTTTACATATCCTTTCACTATTTAGATAAAATATTTATTCGCTTGAACAAAATGAAAGTCGTTACCTTCATGTCGATCTCGGCCAAAACCCAACACTTCTCGATTGATACTTCCCCCAGAAAATCTCGACTGTATGCTCGAAGCCCACGCGAGTGCCATCGACTCGAGATTGAAATCACGACTCTGGTTCCCGTTGCTGCCATTGAAATCGCGTCGCCCTTCATTGCTTCGCGCACGCTCGCCTTCTTCGATGCCGACTCCTCCTTCCAATCGCGAAACCCACGTGCTCCGCGACCTCGCCTTCTCGCTACGCCCACGCGACTCGAAACCCACCTGCCTGCGACCACACACCCACGTCACCTAAAATCCCATCGCCTGCCGCCGCGCTCGTGAACGAGCTTCCCTAAGTCGCCGTCGCGATTTGCCTCTTCTCCGATTGAACTCGCGGCCACCATTGATCGAACAAGTCGAATTTGATTCCCCATTTTCTTTTCCTGTAGTCGACTTCGTGTATTGGTTTAGAGGAAAAGGGACGCTAATTATATTTGGGGGGAAACAAGGAACATGCTTTGATTTCGTTTTATTTTAAATAGAAGGAGCGGCCATTGTTCTTTGATTTGAACGAAGAAAATTGTTTTCGTTTTGATTTGTTTTTGAACGATAGAAGGAAAGGAAGCTCGGTTGAAATAGAAAGAGGAGACAGGCGAACGTGTTTGCACGATAAATTTCGTGGGCTTCGGCGTGATTTATGGCATGATTTTAGGGACGAAAAATAAATGATGTGACCAATTTAAATTCAAATTTAAATCGAATTCGTTTTAAAACTTCAATGCGTTTATCTATCGTGTGCACACATAATGACTCTGAAAAATACGAAATTGGAAATCCGGTAATAATTAAATATTACGGACCTAATGGAACTGGTTTCATCGAATTCCGAGACTGCGCCCCGGAACGCTATTTTCAAATTCAATCTAAACGATATAAATTCAAAACTGAACAAACCCTTTCTAAATCTGATTCTGAAGCTCCTATTATCTTCAGTATTATCAATACGAATTTTAAAAGCTTTTGAAATATTTTTCTTCAGCTTAAAATTGAAGATATAAATTTTTATTCGACTATCAATAGGTTAAATTATATAATTTAATCGCCAAATTCAAATTTAAATCGGGATTCAAATTAAATCATCGTTCAAATATTTAAAATTAATTAAATATTCTCAATTTAATTTGTTCAAAATTCTGGGTCGTTACAAACTTCCCTCCTTAAAAGAATTTCGTCCCGAAATTACAAGTTAGGAAGAAAAGTCCTTAACTCGTCTACTATTTTTCACAACCTAATAGTTTTATCAAATTATCAAAACAAATCTTTCTACTAAAGATTCTTTATTAATCCAACCAACTTCCTAAACATTTTCAAAATCTTCAAACATCATTGTTTACTTCAAAGTTCAAATTTAAATTCAAATTTAAACTTAAACTTTCAAAATTTTCTCAAAAAATTTTCCAACGCCCTAAATTTCCGAAAAATTTCGCCAGCGTCTCCTTTGCGCGGCTAATACGGTACGACTACAAAACGTCCCTACGGACTCTCAGATTTCAAAAAGAAAAGGAAAAAGCCAAGCGGCTAGACAAGAAATCAGCAAATCTCATATTTGAAATTCAAATACTTACCTTTTGTCGAGTAATTCAAATTTATCTTTGAAATCAAAGTTCCAATTTCCTTTCATAACACCTGTATATCCTACTAGCCATAATATCTAGTTACATATATTCAAATCATTTTGCAAATTCTGTTACAAAATTTTCAATATATACTTCTTACACATTTTTTTCTTCACTATTGAAGTTATATATTCTTTTCATTCAATTTTACATTTCAATTTCATTTGAATTCAATTCACAATTCCAATCTAATTTGGATTTAGTTTACTTCTGAATATTGAATTTCATCGATTAACTTTCATTTACAACTGCACTATTTTAAATTAGTTCCAGTTACTAATTCATCACAGATTCTAATTCATTTGTTCAAATTTGTCTTCAACATTCAGTTTCAATTCCAGTTTTACTCACCTTTGTTCGCTCCCAAAATTTATTTACAATTCACTATTTTGGTTTATAACCACTTATATTAAACTGGATTTCAATTCGAATTCAATTTACATTCATGTACTTGCAATTGCAAATTGATTCATTGATTCACAATTTTATTTTCATAATTAGATACTCAATTCCAGAGTCTTTTCAACCTTTTCAAAACCATTTTTGAAAACAATTCAAATCATCCTTTGAATTTCCAAATCAAAACCCAAATTTTTCAAACAACTTCCATTTTAAAATAATTTGGCAGCAATTCCTCTTTTGGAAACCCGAAAATGAACACCGGTGATGCTGCAGTCATTACCAAAGTTATTTTCCAGCGACCGAAAAGAGTTTAGAGCTTTCAACTCTCCAAAAATATTTTTCAAAACCTTTGAAATTCATTTTCAAATCAAAAAGATTTAAACTTCCAAATCTCCAAAATTTTCAGAATTCTTTTCAAAACATTTCCAAAAACTTCTCTGGAATTCCGTTTCAAATTACAAATCACATTTATAATTTACAAATTTCATTCGTATATAAATTTTATTTTCTTATCTTTCAATTCACAATTATAAATTTCACTTGTTAAATGAATTTATCTTCAATCTTTGGTTATTACTTTAATTCAATTTCAATATAACAATGATAATATTTCAATGTTATTTCTTCCTAACAACCATGCAACCATATACTATAGAAATTCATAGAAAAACATTTCTTTTCTATACAAAAATAGTTTTGGGCAAAATTATCTCATTTACCCTATTTTAAAAGAATACTGTGTCGAATTGTTCTATTCAAGTGTTTAGAAACCCCTTCGATCCAGTTGCGCAGACTGTGCCGACGAAGGTTCATATACCACTCAATAAACCAATCATCACAATATAAAACAATTTTTTATATTAACTAACAAATACGCGCTCGTATCTATTATTACACTCAAACTCATTCTAGAGTACTACTGACTCTATCTCTAATGAGTAACACCCAACAAAGCAGGGTTGTCGCTTAACCATATGCTCTGATACCAAATGTAACATCCCGAAAATTTTTGACTTTCGAAAATTCGACATCGATACTCCCTTTCGACTGCCGAGAAATCGAATGCCGGAAACCCGAAAAGTTATGGTTTTAAAAAGAAGAAATAGGTAGAAGAAGAAGAAAAGAGTAGAAGAAGAAGAGAAGAACAACAGAACAACAATAGAAACAGAAAACAATATCAGAATCTTACACATCGCAGCGGAACAATATACAATAGATAATTACTAGTCTTTTAAAACAAAGAGCTATATCAGTTTATACATACATCAATCAGAGTCAATATACAACAATGGACAGTTATATAACTTGTCCTCATACAGAATACACAGTGGAATAAATAATGTCAGATACAAATACTACGTCTCGCCATCCAGCTTGCTTCCAAAGCTCCAGAATATCCTGATAACATAACTCTAGGCTGCCCGTGTGGAAATTGGTGGGCACCCAGAGTTTAGAAGGGAACAATAAACTCCGAGTCAGTCATGGTGACTGGTGTGAGATCGTAAAACAGTTATTTTTCACAAAGAAAGTAAAACAAATTCGCAATGCTTTTGGAAAATGAAACTACCATAAGACCTCCCGCCACACACACAATGCAAACGCAGAATTGGAGGAGATTTCTTCTTATGATAGTCAAAGATGCTTACTACGCAAAATCAATTCTTTTTGATATTATTATTAGTGCATAGTGGAAAACATTTCGAAAGTAGAATATAAATCTTAGCCAGCATAGGTACCATTATATTATGCCTGCTATAGCTGCCTCCTGAGGAGACAAGTTATACAATTGAAATCGTAAAGGCTCGTATTGTTTCTTTGGATTTCCAACAAATGGTCAGGCTAAGGAACTTCCTATGCCACGATGGGTACGTCCCTGGAATAGACGACTCGAGAACCTAACCGGATCTCTGCCAACACAAGGCCGGGTTACCTCTGCAAAAATAGGTAACTACTGACATGCGTATGCCATCCCCCGATCGTCACCGATCTTCCCGAGGATCCCCGATTCGCAACAAACCACATAATAATAATAATGCAGTAACCACAGAGGTTAAGTATCTGGGCTCCATACCATGATACCACCTTTATCCAGAAGGAATGACATACACTAAGGGGCGCTACTCCCTAGAACCTTGCCGCATCCTTCCTGTTTTGACCATTTCCGAGGTGTGAGGCTCGATGAAGTCTCGTCCACAAAGCTACGCTTTTCAAAAGCCATGCTTCGGGTCAAACAAATGATCAACCTATGATCACAAAGATATAAGATCAAACAAATGATCATATCGCAAATGATCAAACACTGATCATTTCACACCAACACTCAGTATGCCACGTTACCAAATTGGGATATATCGCTGATAAATTTCAACTACATAACTTCTGAGCTCGTACGTCTCAGAGAAGGGTGTTAAGCTAAAAGAATAAATTCTCCGCCACCAACAGAAATGTATTTGAAAGAAATCAGCTTTATAACTCAAATTGTAACGTCAGACACACAATCCATACAAGTCTGTTCCGGGATCGAACAGAACCGAAGGCACTTCTCACGAAGCCCTTGCACATCCGGATAATTTTCTAATCACGTCCGGACTTCCCGTCACTAAGGGTGATAAAACCTCTAAATCGGAGATCAGCCGATGTAGAGTAACTCGACGGTCATCCTTCCATTTTCAAAAATATCCGGTCTTCAACACTGGTCTTCGAATGCAATTCATAATGACGTATCACATATTCGGAATGGGTTATACGACCCCATGGTCCTTTCCCGGTTAACCCGAATAGTGAGCGTTTATTCAAAAATAAGTGTGGCATTCAAATTCATCCAATTCACAACAAATACCTATCAAGGTAATTATTGATAGTCGGTTATTTAACTATCAATAAAGATGCACAACATCATCAGATTCCAAATAATTTTCCAAATTATTTATCTTCCAAAATATCTTACTAGATATATAAACTTTTCCACACTTCAAAAATAAATCAATATTTATTTTTCTAAGCAGTTTCCCTTTTCTTTTATAAATTCCATATTGAATTTATGTTTTTCGAATATCTACTGGTATTCGATTTTCACATCGTTTTCAGATATTCACTTTCGATTTATCTTTACAAAGATAAATCATAAAACGTTTCATTTCATTTTGGAAAAGCATTTCCATCCTTATTTGAAAATAAGTCAGCAATTCACAAATCCATCTATTTTCAACACTTGGAAAATATTCGATATACTTAAATCAAATTAAGTATATATTTCATTCTTTAAGGAAACCATTTACTATAACAACATTTATTTGAGTCAAAACGAATGTTACGTAAAACATCGTTACGACGACTCAAAATCACTAGTATAGGGATTCAAAAATTAAGATAGATATATAAATCCCAATACTATATAAAACATTTCCTTTTGGAAATCATTTACTATAAAAACAGTGTTATAGTCCACCATTTCCTTCTTCCTCGAAAACGTCTATTTCAACAATGAATGTTGAAATCTATGGTTTCGATATTTAACACATTTTAAAACATCTTTTAAAATAATTAACTTCATTTCAAATATCACTTTCCCAAAACCACATCCATTTTCCTTTAGAATATATTCACTGTCTAAAATCGTGAATATACTTCACTAACCAATTTTCAATAATCTCTACACCTTTTATTTCAATAATTATCCACTATCCAAAATCGTGGATAAAATTCCCTTAATAACCTTCTATATTAAATTCCTTAATTTTGATTGATTTCGAATTTATAAAACAACGTTTATAAATTCACCTTTATATTTTCTAACAACTTCGATTTATAAAATTCTCCTTTTATTAACTTCTAAAATTACTTATCAAAATAAGTGATTTCGGATTTATAAACAACGTTTATAAATCACATTTATACTTCATAACAATTTCAACTTATAAAATCATTTTATTAGCAAATTCTGTTCAAATCTCATCTAAGTGCAAAAATCTAATTTATAAGCAAATTCCTTATAAATCTTCTATTCTACAACTTCTATACAATTTATACTTCACAATTTATAAATCTATAAATCTCGTTCACATATGATTTTTATTATCACTTCATTTTTAATACTTATAAAAACTCGTTTTATAATTCCAATATCTTAGTTTATAAAATGTCAACTTTATAAACCTTTTAAGTAAACCGTTTATAATACTTTAAAAATCTCAATTTAAACCATTTTATAAATCAATCAACTATTTATTCCAAAAATCACTTTTTGGTTATATTTCACAAAGGTCTTAACTTTTATAACTTTAAAATTTGAACGTTTATTTATTTAAAATAAATCACTTCAAAAATTTAATAAAACGTATAATTTCAAAGATCACTTTAAAAATCCTTTTAAATTAAAAGTCGTTATTTTTAAACTTCAAAACTTGAATCCGATGATGCAACGCACCAATTAGTCAATCACAACATCAAACATCATATATCAACATATGATAACAGAATATACATCAATATCTGTAAATAAATAAATACTGGTGAGGAATCCAGTTGGATCCCTCCAACCTGTTTCCCTGCATCCACAGATGTTAGCACAATACCAATTCCACTTCGAGGTGGAATATCGCGGTATATGGGTTTTATAAAAATCATCCGCTTACTAACGGCGCAATAGGGTCTCATCCGCTATACGAGGCGGAAAATCAATCAATTCAATATATACATATGCCAATATGTATATATTGCTATATATATATATATATATATATATATATCCTACTATATCTAATATCACATCCAAACAACAATCAATATCTGCAATCCAAATATATTTTGAGTGAGAAAAATCTCACCTTAGCTTTTATTTTTGCCATCCATTTTCCATTTTGACCATTTCTTCATTGTATTAAACCTTGTATAACAATTTATACAATTTATTAATATTCAAATAGATCGAACAATTAATTCTTCGTTAATGATTTAATTAATTTAAAATTAATTTAACTATCGATTTAGTCCTAAACAAATGATTTCATTTCAAACCCATTTCTTTTAAATTCCCTTTGAAAATTCTATTCCTATATATTAAATAAAACCAAATTCTTTATAAATAAATTTATTTAACCCACATTTAAATTCCTTTAAACCCATTTCCTTTTAAATAATTTCCTTGAAAACTAAAATAAATTTAACAAGTTATTATTTCCTCAAAATTACATATACATACTTATAAAATAATCTATGCCCATTTAAAAATCTATTTTCTTTTAAACAAGTTTTACAGATCCTTTCACTATTTAGATAAAATATTTATTCGCTTGAACAAAATGAAAGTCGTTACCTTCATGTCGATCTCGGCCAAAACCCAACAATTCTCGATTGATACTTCCCCCAGAAAATCTCGACTGTATGCTCGAAGCCCACGCGAGTGCCATCGACTCGAGATTGAAATCACGACTCTGGTTCCCGTTGCTGCCATTGAAATCGCGTCGCCCTTCATTGCTTCGCGCACGCTCGCCTTCTTCGATGCCGACTCCTCCTTCCAGTCGCGAAACCCACGTGCTCCGCGACCTCGCCTTCTCGCTACGCCCACGCGACTCGAAACCCACCTGCCTACGACCACACACCCACGTCACCTAAAATCCCATCGCCTGCCGCCGCGCTCGTGAACGAGCTTCCCTAAGTCGCCGTCGCGATTTGCCTCTTCTCCGATTGAACTCGCGGCCACCATTGATCGAACAAGTCGAATTTGATTCCCCATTTTCTTTTCCTGTAGTCGACTTCGTGTATTGGTTTAGAGGAAAAGGGACGCTAATTCTATTTGGGGGGAAACAGGGAACATGCTTTGATTTCGTTTTATTTTAAATAGAAGGAGCGGCCATTGTTCTTTGATTTGAACGAAGAAAATTGTTTTCGTTTTGATTTGTTTTTGAACGATAGAAGGAAAGGAAGCTCGGTTGAAATAGAAAAAGGAGACAGGCGAACGTGTTTGCACGATAAATTTCGTGGGCTTCGGCGTGATTTATGGCATGATTTTAGGGACGAAAAATAAATGATGTGACCAATTTAAATTCAAATTTAAATCGAATTCGTTTTAAAACTTCAATGCGTTTATCTATCGTGTGCACACATAACGACTCTGAAAAATACGAAACTGGAAATCCGGTAATAATTAAATATTACGGACCCAATGGAACTGGTTTCATCGAATTCCGAGACTGCGCCCCGGAACGCTATTTTCAAATTCAATCTAAACGATATAAATTCAAAACTGAACAAACCCTTTCTAAATCTGATTCTGAAGCTCCTATTATCTTCAGTATTATCAATACGAATTTTAAAAGCTTTTGAAATATTTTTCTTCAGCTTAAAATTGAAGATATAAATTTTTATTCGACTATCAATAGATTAAATTATATAATTTAATCGCCAAATTCAAATTTAAATCGGGATTCAAATTAAATCATCGTTCAAATATTTAAAATTAATTAAATATTCTCAATTTAATTTGTTCAAAATTCTGGGTCGTTACAACTAATAACAGATGGGGAAATATCATTAAATAAGTGAGAAGGCAATGAGATATAGGAATAAGGAGATTTCAAGGGAGAACCTGAGGAAGGGAGACAAGGAGGTTGAAAAGGGAGGGAGGGTGGAGAGACGTGCATGTCAATGTGCATGTCAACAGGAGGGGGCCTGGAAGAATTTGTGGGAATCCCTTCAGAGATGGAAGATATAGAGTTTCCAGTTGGAAGATCCTCATTGTTCAAAAGTTGAAGAATAGAAAAAGGATTTGAAGTTGAAATAGATACATTTTCCAAACTCACATCAGACGTAGCCTTATCATATGAGCCATGCAAAATGTCTTGCATGGAAGCAGTATTAGGAGATTTTGGAGCATTCATATTGTCATTTAATGCTATTACATTATTCATTTCATCCTCCTTTCCTTTATCTTTTCCAATTTCACTTGCAACTTCCACATTGTCTACTACACCTCCCTGGATTCCCTTCTCCTTATCACTTGCTATTTCTGTTGCAATTTCAACTGTACTGCCCACAATAACATCAGGAATTGGAATAATTTTCCTCCATACCCTCTGAACAGATTTCACTTTCCTTCTTGTCCTAACCGAGAACAACACTTTCCCATTACTTTGTTTGTTTTTAGTTTTGCCTGAATCACCATCCCCATCCACTGAAGCATTAATTTTCTCCTTATCAACAACTTCTTTCTTTTCTGATCCTTGCCTGCATTCACATTGACTAGAGGCATGACCAAAAACCTTACAGTGAGTGCAAATCAGAGGTTTCCAAGCATATTCAATCAACACATTAGGGCAGGAATCATCACCCACAGCAATACATACAGGCAATTCTTTATTTGGAGATATTTCGATTAAGCACTTGGCATACTCAAACTGTTTCATTCTTTCAGTATTTTCATCATAGCATACTAATCTCCCAAGATGACATGCTAGCCAGTTAATGCCGAATAATGACCATGTAAGAATTGGAATCCTATAAAAATGAACCCATATTGGGACAGACTTAACTGTTGCTTGAGCAGCTGCAAACGATGGGTTCCATTTAGAAACAATGAACATCTGCCCCTTGATAAAGATAGGATCTTTCATAAGAATATTAATCTTATCTTCCTCATCTGAGAACTTGAAGTAATAGTTCTGCTTCTAAGAATATTTCTCCAAACCCAGCTACAATCCATAGGGATATCCATAGTCCAAAAATGCATCTTCTTGACTAAATTAATCTTAGTCCAAGAGGCCCAGAGATTATTCACATTATTCATCAATTTATCAACTCTAGTAGAAATAGTTGCCTTATTCCATTCTTTGATGTCCAAAATGCCAAGACCACCAGAATTGAAGGGATAGCAAACAGAATTGAAGGCAATGGGGATCAACTTCCTAGAAAAAGGATTGACGTGCAAGAGGAAGTGATTTAAGGCGGAGTTAATCATGGATAAGAGCTTGGCAGGCAAAATATATATTCTGGCATAGTATAAGCACATGGAAGAGGCAATAGATTTAACCACAACTAACCTACCAGCCATAGATAAAGAGGAATCTGACAAGGATGATAATCTAGCAGTGATTTTTTCAAACAACTGCAGACATTGACTAGTTCTTATTTTAGAAGAGCAGACTGGCATACCAAGATAAGTCTCGTTATAATCGAAGGGAGATAATCCAAATAAAGCAGTAATAATGCTCTTATGAATATCATCCAATCCTGCAATTTTGATCTTGGATTTTCTTCTATTAATGTCCAAACCAGTTAACAGTTTGAAACTAGTCAGGACATTCATAACACCATTTATAGACTTATCATTAGGTTTAGTGAACAACAGTAAATCATCAGCAAAGAGAATAGAAGAGATTTTCAGGCTCTTACATAGAGGATGGTAGTCAATAAGTTTTAGAGCCATAGCATTGTTGATAAGGCCATTGAATAATTCCATGACACACACAAAGAGGTAAGGAGAAATGGGATCCCCTTGCCTAATGCCACGAGTTGCATGGAAATAACCAAAGGTATCACCGTTATGAGTTATAGAAAATTTAACAGTAGAGATACATGTGAATATCCAAGCCAAAAATGGGGTAGGGAAGTTCATTCTATAAAGAATATATATGATTGATTTCCAACTAATAGTATCGTACGCCTTTTGAACATCAAGTTTCATCACACACCGGGAAGAGATATTAATCTGGTTATAGCCTCTCAATAGCTCATTGGATAGAAGAATATTATCAGTAATGTGTCTATGGGGAAGGAAAGCACTTTGGTTATGAGAAATGGTGGAATCTAACACTTGCTTCATCCTAGCAGCCATAATTTTAGAGATGATTTTGTAAATAACATTGCAACAGGCAATGGGTCTAAATTGGATAACAGAAGAAGGTTGTTGAGTCTTTGGAACCAAAGTAAGTCTGGTGGCATTAATACCAGCTAACAGCTTGTTGTGATTGAAGAAATTAAGGACTGCCTTAGACACATCATGCCCAATTATTTCCCAAGATACTTTGTAAAAAAGAGCATTAAAGCCATCAGGCCCCGGGCTGCTAGTACCCTTCATATTGAAAATGGTATCCTTAATTTCATTAGGAGAAATTTCTCTAATTAGAAGATCCTTATTACTGTTAGAGATGGCAGGAAGGGAAACATGAGAAAATAATTGCATGAAAATATCAGGAGTGTCTTGGTTGGCAAGCAGGATCTTATAGTAAGCCAGAAAAGCTTCCTGAATAGAATCAGTATTATTGCAAGCATTTCCATTCATATCATTAATATTACTGATATTAGACAAAACTTGTTTTATCTACAGGGAATTATGAAAGAAAGCAGAATTCTTATCCCCATGGATTTGCCATTTTAATTTGGCCTTCTGCTTTGCCATTTTGATCTCCTCCCCAAGAGCCACAGATAAGTAACATCTGAGATTAATTTCCTGTTCATAAAACAAAGCATTATTAGGGTCAGCCAAGATATTGCTCTGCACCTACAGCAACTTTTCTCTAATAGAAGAAGAAATGCTATTGCCATTCCCATAATTTTCCTTCGCCCAACTCCTTAACTTGTTCTTCAAATGCCTGAGCTTAGACTGCAAAATGAACATAGGATTACCAAAAACCTGCATATTCCAGCAGTTAGCAACAATACTTAGAAATTCAGGATTATCAGTCCAATTATTAAAAAATGAAAATGAGGAGTGTCTTCTCTTAGTGGCCATGCCCCAGTCCATAATCAAAGGAGAATGATCAGATAAAGATGGAGGGGGATTAAGGTATTATGCTTAGGCCATTTCAACATAGGGGCAAAATTTTGATAAGACCTATCCAGTTTGCAAAGAGTTTTGTTACCAGACCTGCTAGAGTTATTCCAAGTATAGAAACATCCAGAGGAAGCAATAGGAAGGAGATGAGCATTATAAATGGAATTATTAAGAGGCCTAGTATGATGATAAGTAAGTGGAGAACCACCACTTTTATCAGTAGACAGTTGCATGCAATTCCAGTCACCAACACAGAGCCAAGGGGAGTTAGAGGAGTGAATACTAGGAAGTTTATCAAGAAACAGTTGTCTCTAAGAAACACAATTTTCAGCATAAACCACTGTTAAGAAGAATTCAGTAGAAGAAGATATATGAATGATACGAGAGTGAATGTACTGCCTATGAACGCATATAGGGTTAATGGAGAAAATGGAAAGATTCCACATAATCAGGATCCTACCAAATGGAGCTTGAGCCAGATTATGGATATAACTCCAGTTATGAATAATAAAAGACACAGCTTTATTTGTATTAGAATGATTCAACTTTGTCTCAGCAATGGACATCAGATGAATATTATGGGTAGTTATAAAGTTGCTAATTTCCATTTGTTTGGCTTGGGAGTTTGCACCCCTTATATTCCAGAACCCTATCCTGTCAATCATCATTGAGATTTAGATAAGGAAGATCTGGTTCTGAGACCAATGGGTGAACCAGTAATATCCTCGGAATTGGATATTTGAATTGCAGATTGAGTTATGGTATATTGGATCCCATTGTCATTGTCATTTGAGGAATGCACTTTTTTCTTGGGCCTGCCTTTTTTAGATTTTAGCGAGGATTCCAAGTTAGGCGAAATAAGAGATGATAGATTTGTGCCTGAATCTAGACGAGCAGAGGGACTAATAACAGATGGCGAAATATCATTGAATAAGTGAGAAGGCAATGAGATAGAGGAATAAGGAGATTTCAAGGGAGAACCTGAGGAAGGGAGACAAGGAGGTTCAAAAGGGAGGGAGGGTGGAGAGACGTGCATGTCAATGTGCATGTCAACAGGAGGGGGCCTTGAAGAATTTGTGGGAATCCCTTCAGAGATGGAAGATATAGAGTTTCCAGTTGGAGGAGCCTTATTGTTCAAAAGTTGAAGAATAGAAAAAGGATTTGAAGTTGAAATAGGTACATTTTCCAAACTCACATCAAACGTAGCCTTATCATATGAGCCATGCAAAATGTCTTGCATGGAAGCAGTATTAGGAGATTTAGGAGAATTCATATTGGCATTTAATGCTATTACATTATTCATTTCATCCTCCTTTCCTTTATCTTCTCCAATTTCACTTGCAACTTCCACATTGTCTACTACACCTCCCTGGATTCCCTTCTCCTTATCACTTGCTATTTCTGTTGCAATTTCAACTGTACTACCCGCAATAACATCAGGAATTGGAATAATCTTCCTCCATTCCCTCTGAACAGATTTCGCTTTCCTTCTTGTCCTAACCGAGAACAACACTTTCCCATTACTTTGTTTGTTTTTAATTTTGCCTGAATCACCATCCCCATCCACTGAAGCATTAATTTTCTCCTTATCAACAACTTCTTTCTTTTCTGATCCTTGCCTGAATTCACATTGACTAGAGGCATGACCAAAAACCTTATAGTGAGTGCAAATCAGAGGTTTCCAAGCATATTCAATCAAGACATTAGGGCAGGAATCATTACCCACAACAATACATTCAGGCAATTCTTTATTTGGAGATATTTCGATTAAGCACTTGGCATACTCAAACTGTTTCATTCTTTCAGTATTTTCATCATAGCATACTAATCTCCCAAGATGACATGCTAGCCAGTTAATGCCGAACAATGACCATGTAAGAATTGGAATCCTATAAAAATGACCCCATATTGGGACAGACTTAACTGTTGCTTGAGCAGCTGCAAAGGATGGGTTCCATTTAGAAACAATGAACATTTGCCCCTTGATAAAGATAGGATCTTTCAAAAGAATATTAAGCTTATCTTCCTCATTTGAGAACTTGAAGTAATAGTTCTGCTTATCAAAAAATATCTCATATGAATCTTTTAGTTTCCAAACTTTTTCCAAATGAGCTTTAACTGCCATGAAGTTGACAGTACCTGCTAGAAAAAACCCAACCAAGCACTCAGACCATGCTTTGATTCCTTCATTAACTACTTCCGTTGGTGGTTCAAGGGGGACACCAGTGTATTGTAAGTCAAAGTGCATAGGAGTGTAAACACCAGCATTCTTGGGTTTACAAGTAAACAGAGAGGACCATTTAGACAAAGGAACAGGGATAGGAACTGGATCAGGAAGAAGAGAGGAAGGATTAGAAGAAAGAGGAGGGAAAGAAAGGCTGGACAATAGATGGGGTGGAACTGAGGAAGAAGGAAGAGACGGATCTGGGGGTTGCGAGGGAAGCGGCGGCCTGACAGGGTCATGGACAGTTGGAGGAGTGGAAGACGAGACAGTAGCAGGAGGGATAGGAGAGGAGGAAGTAGCAAGGACATATGGTAAGGATATAAGGATGGGTATGGAAGAGGAAGCATGGGCACCATGAGAGGACATGAGGATTAATTTGTTAAGGGTTAATTAATTTAATTAGTAATTAAAGGTTAAAATTAATTAATTAATAATTAAAGGTTAATTAATTGAGGATAATTAACCAATGGGATAATTACATAATGGAAGTAATTATGGATAATTAATTTAAATAGATAATTAAAGGATGATTAATTAATGGTTGTAATTAATTAATGTTAAGTAAACAAGATTTAAAAGCAATTAAATTAATTGTGAAGTGCAAGGGCTAATCGCTACTAATCCTGAGGTGATTCCAAAATGGATGTAGTAGGAATAGTGCCTTCAGTTCCGTTTGGACCCGGAACGGACTTGTATGGATGAACGCTATCAGAACATTGTCATTGGAGGACAATGAGCATTCTAAGTGAAAATTCCTTGAAAAGGTAATCATAGCCTCTAGCCTCATCAACCGGGAATGACTGAAAAGCAGAGGAGATGCATCAAGGCTAAGTGGGTAGCACCAAATTAGGGTATGTTTATCACCTTTCTAGATACCCTCGGATATTATTACTACGATTTATGGAAGGAGCTCGGAAAAGGGTGGGAACACCCGGGGTGATAGCATATTCGGTCTATCCAGGTTAGGGATAGTCCGGTCTTGTGTTGCAGGGAATCCCGGCGTGGTCCTCAGTACGCTGTTCTAGACGTGTACTGTGATAGGTGATACCCCAGTACCTAGTCATTCGTATGGAATTCATTCTCCAATAAGCGCCATACGGTTTTGATTGTGCCCAACTATGCTGAAACGTGAGATGCAAGCATTTCAGCTATTTGAATAAGTATTTGTACTTAGACACTACTATAATATCAGATGATTTTGATATGAAATGTTTTAGTTATTGTAAGGTAAAAAACCGTCGTGTTTATGTGTGGCGTGGTCTTACCAGGTACTCTTGATTTTCAAAGAAAATTTGAAAACTTTAATAATTCAAATTGAATATGATTTCTCACGCTGGTTTTCCAAACTGACTCGGGTGTTATTTATTATAATGCTCGGGTCAGACCGAGTATTACAGATACAGGCTAGGATGCTATGGAGCTTAGGAGATGAACTAGATGGCAAAGACGTATTTCACGTATCTGATTTATATTCCGATGTGTACTGTAGGCTGTATATTCAGTAGCTGTGAGGACAAGTTATTATAACTGTCCAATATTGTGTTATTGATGTATTGTACTCTGATGATGTAATGTATAAATAACGGTTATAGTTATTTTTATATAAAGACCTATTGTTATCTATTATATAATGTTTTGCTGCGATTGTGAGATTCTATGTTGTTATTTCTATTTTTCTTCTTCTACCTCTTTCTTCTTTTCCCTAACGATCTAGTATTTCCGGCATTTGTTTGTTCGGCATGTAATATAGTGGGCGTATTGATGTCGATTTTCAGAGGTCGAAAATGCCGGTCCTGACACTCAAAGAAATTTTCATGCCACCCAATTAGTAATCTCCAGAAGTGATGATTGAAGGTAAACATGCCCAATGACGAAAATGATAACCCTCTAATCTTCTCTAAAAACGAAGCTCGAGACATTCTATTTTCATTTCTTGTAAAAGGGCGATATCAATAAATTAATCCTTGAAAAAAGCTCTAATTCTATCACATTTATCTTAATCATTAAGAACCCTAAATGTTCAAGCTAACAATCCTCATGATAATCCTGATGATCTAACCCTCTCTAGCTCCCTACTCCTAATATAATCTATATCTAACTCATTTAAAAGTTGTTTTGAAAAGTATATTTAAAAACTTATTTAAAAATAGAGAGAGAGATAGATGAGAGAGAGATCAAGTGCTATCATAATTTTAACATAAATCTATGATTCTATAACTTATTTGGAATATCTTGAAATCTTCAATACTCATGAGTCTTCGTTCTCTAGCTCTTGAGTCCCTATATCAACATCTTGAATCTGTTTAATCTTTACTTGATACTGTACAGTCTTTTTAAATTATTACATGTCTAATATCTTGCACTATATACTATATACCTTGATAAAACATTAGTATTTATATTTTATATGATTTCCTAAAGTTGTTGCCATCAAAACCAATATCTTATGTACTAGAAATCTCCCCATTTTTGATAACGACAACTTTGTATATATAATATAATATAATCCCCCCTTAATTTATGCCTAATATATAGAACTCCCCTTAATCTATGCTTAGTATTTTATATATTTCTCCCCCTTTGTCATCAATCAAAAGTAACTAACTATAACTACAATTCTAACCCTAACTCTTAATACTAATTCTAACTTCCTTTAAATAAACACTATACACTCATAATGATATAAATATATATAGAAACGATAAGTTATATGATGATGAAATGCAAAATGACAAGAATGATATATAAGAAATGATAAATGAAGCACAAATCATTAATAGTAACCAAACTATACTATATATTCATTCAATTATCATATTTACAAAACAATCAATCCATACACATAATAAAGTCAAATTAAAGTTAAAATACACACTAATCTTAAATTAAATGAAGAAGAAGTCATATTCTAAGGAGAATTCTTAATAATAGGAAACTTATGAATGGGACAATGAGAATAATGAAGGAAAAAGTTTCCCTTTTGTTTAACTAGATTTCCATCTAGAACGAAGCATATTTCTCCCAACATTGAACTTCATCATCCTCTTCCATATATTCTTCCTCTTCTTCCTCCTCCTCTTCTTCTTCCTTGCTGCTTTGAAGAGGATTACAGATGGCCAAATTTACGGAATAATCTTTGATAACTATTGGATTCGTAAGGTTATCCAATAGATATTTCTGCAGATTACGCAGAATTTTACTATGTTTCTCTTGTTCCTTTGACATATGGAGTTGTATGACTTGAATTTTAGTCAACATCTCTTGAACATTCTTCATATCTCCCTCCAATTTGATGACTTTGGCCATAGTAGTGTTTTGGAAGGGTCCGAGGGTAGGAGAATAGAAGGAAAACGTTGAATTTTGGTTGGGATCTAAAGAGAAGGCCATAGTTTATTTGATTCATAAGTTTAGAATAAAGAAAATGCAGAAAAATGGAGAAGAAAATCGAATTATGGTGTTTATATAACCACCAATTTAAATTTTAGAGGGAAAATTTTAAAAACGATTTTTACCGTTATATATCGACATATAGGTCTCATGTTTGTCGACATGCAAGTAAAATTTTTGTATATTTTATTTTTCTTGTAAATTATGTAATTTTATGTTATTATTTTTAAATTTCTGATGGAGAACAAATTCCTAATTCTCTTCTTAACTTAGTAAAGGATGTTTGATTCAATGGTTTAGTTAATATATCGGCTATTTGATTTTCAGTATTTATAAATTCAAGTGATATTATTTCTTTATTTACATTATCTCTTAGAAAATGATGTCTTATATCAATATGTTTAGTTCTATCATGATGAGTTGGATTTTTAGATAGATTAATCGCACTTGTATTATCGTAGTATATTGGTGATTTAGTAAAATTTAAACCAAAATCTCTTAAAGTTTGTTGCATATAAATAACTATGAACATGCTAATGCTGTTGAAATATATTCTACTTCTATCGTAGACAGGGAGATAGTATTTTGCTTTTTTACTAAACCAGGAAACCAAAGAGTGTCCCAAAAAGTGACAAGTTCCACTTGTACTTTTTCGTTCTGATTTACAACCAGCATAATCAGCATCACTATATGAAAATAGTTCAAAGGAGTCATCTTTTGGATAAAAAAGTCCATAGTCTAGTGTGTTATTAACATATCTTAAAATTTGTTTTATGGATTTTAAATGAGTTTCTTTCGGTTGGGATTGATATCTTGCAGATAGACAAACATTATGCATTATATCAGTTCTACTGGCAGTTATATGGAGTAGTGATTCTGTAACACCCCAGATTTTTGGTAACATTATTCAAAATATTTAACTAGTTAAATAAAATAAAATAATGTGTTGATTAGGGGATTAGGATTTGATTTTAATTAAGGGTAGTTGTTCTATGTAACAAATGAACTAAAAAAGAGTTAAAATGATATAGTAGGAGGGGTAAAATAGGAAAGAGATCATTCATATACCTATAACCCATGACCATGTAAAATTTTACACGTTCATTATAATTCTCAATTTTAAAAAGTTAAGGCCGGCCACCATTAATAAGAGCAAGAGCAAGAAAGATAAAGGGGAAGCTTAATCAACATCAAATTCATTCAAATTTCATATCCTTAATCACTAAAGCTAAGGTGAATAATGTTTACATCTCATTTTTGCTTGTATTTTTGATTTTTAGATGATTGCCGAACATTTTGCATTGATTTGCCATGATTTTGAATGATGGAATGATTATATACATGTTGATGACTTGTGTATTTTCATATTGATTTTATGATATGTTTTAAGGTGAAAACCTTATAAAATGACATCCAAATGCCTTGAGAATTTTTATGAAGATCATAAATAATATTTTAGAGATGGGTTTCAATTTTGGGAATTTTTTGAAATTATGTGGAATTTACATGAATTCCTGGTAAAGAAAATGCTAATTTGGGTTAATAATTAGTTTTGATAAAATAATAAACGATTAGGGTCTGAAATTTTTATATGTTGGAAAACATATTAAAATAGATTTTCTGAAATTTTTGTAGATTTTTTCTAAGTGTTTTAAGGGTTATATAAAATTATTTAAGGTATGGGACATAAATGTTTTATATAATTAAAAGAGGAGAAGGGGCTTTTTGTAAAATAATTTGAATTATAAAATCTTGAAAGTCGGCGGCACTTTTGAAAGAGTGTAGTAATTTTTATTGGTAAAGGAAGAGGCAACCAATCACAATTAGACACATAAGGCAGGTTAGGTGGGAAGAACTATTTGCTACATGTTTTTCACTGTTTCGACACCTTGGCACCAGGTTCTGCCACCTCAACTTCGCTTCTGACACAGTCAAAACCAATGTACATGGTATCATTTTACTGGTACGTATTGAATTGGATGTAGGCGGAAGGTAGGGAGTCGAAACCAGGGCTTCCGAAGGGATTGAGGCAGTCCTTTGTTTTAAATTAAAGAAATACGCCTACTTGCTTTTGACTAAATGGCTTTCGACAAAGTAACTTTCGACTAGGTCAAATGATTTAAAGGAAATGGTTTCGATTAGGTTGCGCCTCTGTTTTTAAATAATTGATTTCGACTAATCGAAACCTTTTTGCTGCCGCTTTTTTACCTTTCGACTCAGATTGTTTCGAAAAGGTTGTTTCGTTTCCTAAAAACATGGCCACTCTCTGATGCCGTCGAATGGATGGTTTCATCACCATCACTTCATTTCTTAGGAAATGGTTTCGAAGCAAATTCTTTTGACTTAAATGTTTTAAGACCCTTATTATATAAGTAAAGTAAAACCCAAATTTGTTTCGAAAGAGATGGTTTTAAATGGTTTCTAAACAGATGCTTTCGACTTTAATGGGTTTCTGATCCTTTTGCTCAACTTGAAGGCAGAATCTAAATGGTTTCGACAGAGTTGTTTTTCAAATGTTTCAAAGGGGAAAATTTTTGAATGGTTTCGAAAGGTTCTAACATGTTTTAAATTGAACCCAAAGTGCTTTCGAAAGGATTGAATTTTGATTGTTTTGAAAGGTTTTAATGAATGGCTTCGAAAGGGGTGGTTCCCTTGGGGGGTTGAAAGGGTTGAATGGAAGGGTTTTTCCTATGTTTTCAAAGGCAATATTTTAAAGGTTTTTAAAGTAGAATGTCTGATATTTTGAAGCTTTCGGTGAAAAGAAATGAAAGGTTTTCCAATGTTTTCAAAAGGCTATATTTAATGGTTTCGAAAGGGTCTTTTAATGGTTTCGAAGGGGTTACCTTCAAGGGTTTCAAAAGGGTTGTTTATAGATTTCAAAACAAAGGTTTTGAATGTATTGAATAACCAATATAGCCTAAATATTTTCAAGTTAGAAAGGGATTTAAATTGTTTTGAATTATTAAATCTCATCAACATTATTTTGAGTAAAGTATATATAACATGGCAAAAATGGCTTAGAGTAAAGCTAAAGTTATATTTTCCTTGTGTGTGTGTGTATATATATATGTATGATTTGAAGGACTAAATCATTTTGAAAAGGTTTTTAAGGAAAATTTAAAGGGTAGTTAACCCTAAGAAAATAATTCGGACAGTTAGTCCATTTTGCAGGCAGTCAGCCTAGATTTCGGACAGTTAGTCCAGTTTGCGGGCAATCAGCCCAGTTGTATGGATAGATAGTCCATTTGTAGCATAACGTACCATTGTATTACGTTATGGACAGATAATTCACTTATTACTTGTTTTATGGACAGATAGTCCATTTATTAGCATAAAGTATATTGCTATTTTGATATAATTAGTTAGATTAACCAGTTTGGCGGGAAGGATTGCAAAATATATGTTTTGAAAAGGATATTAGTGATGGGAAACCCATTCCGCTAAGTGGCATGGTCTCACTTAATATCAGTAAACCGAGATGTAACAGAATTATTCACACCAGGCTTATTCCTGACTCGAAGTTTATGTTTCCCCTTAAACTCTCGGGTACTCAAAATTGATTTGAGTAGGCTAAGGGTTAGGGTTTTCAGGCTTTAGTCTTTTAGCGAATAAAGCTTTTGAAGACGAGCAGGTGGCTGACGGATAACTAATTAGGATTTACAGTTTCATTTTGTTTTTATTCCGCTCTGTATATTAAGTCAGATATGACTATATTACTTTGATCAACCAAGGGGCATCGTCATATGTCGCTCTTGGCATATTTTTATAATGATTATAATTAATCTTTACCTGGGAAACGATATGGGATTATGTAACTTGGATATGAATTTGTTTTGAAATGTAATCAGTAAAATGTTGTTTTTTGAAATCAATGATTTTGTTCATATTCAAGTGCTTTTGATATTATGGATACCATTATCATTGCCGTATTTTATCACTAGAAGTTAATACTATGGACGACTGCAGCATTTGTAGCGCTTAGCTTTTGGCCTCCATATACGGGATGTTACAACTTGGTATCAGAGCATGGTTAATGAAAAACTTTAAACTAAAAAAATGGTTTTTAAAACATAATTCTAAGGAATTAGAGTAAGATTGGGGTATGGGATAACGCTATAGTGATGTATTTGTATTTGTTATATATAAGTATACGCTTTAACTCTAGTCTCCTATCCTTGATAAGTTATTTTTTTGTATCTCATACGGTTTGAATATAGAAATGAAAGATAAAAGAGGAAGAGTTAACCCAAGAGGGGAGGGCACCGAAGGAAATGCCAGACGTAGTACAAGGAGGACATAAGGTCAGGAACAAACAGAGAATATAGGTGCCGGAGTCCCGCAAGTGGACATGGGAGCTATGTATCAGTTTTTTGTGAATATGATGCAAGCTGGACTTGCTGCGGGAATGGTAGGAGGAGAAGCTACATGGGCAGGAGTTTCAGAAGTTCCGGTAGTTAACCATTATGCTAAGCTGAGTGGAGATTACACTAAGCTTGGAGGGAAGCCTTTTCTAGGGACAGAGGATGTTATAGAAGTGGAAAATTGGTTGTTGCCCTACGAAAGAATTTTTGCAAATTTGGGGATCAATGATGAGCAAAAGAGGAGGTTGGCATCCAGACAACTTCAAGGAGCCGTGTTGTTTTGGTGGAACAATGTAACGGCTGGTATGGACGAGGAAACTTTGTCATGGGCAGATTTTAAGGGAAGGTTCCAGGAGAGGTTTATGTCCACAATGACATAGTCAGCTCTGATCAGGAAGTTTGCTGAACTAGAGCAGGGGAAGATGTCAGCTCTGGAGTATGCTAGAAAATTAGAGGAGTTGGCCTGGTATGGGTATGCTTCAGTGCATACAATCATGAAGAGGAACGAGAAGTTTATCGGGGGGTTGAAGCCTGAGTTAGCTAGGGCCACATTACCTTATACTAGAGAGCCTTTTGACTTTGTAGTGGAGATGGCCTTAAGGCATGTGGAGATCCTTGATTCTCTAGAGAAGAGTAAGGCTAAAGATGTCCGGGTTGGGCAGAATCAGAAGAGGAAGTTATTTCCTAAGAAAGGTGCTCAGAAGGGTGGAGCAGCGAAGAAGGGGAAGCCTGAGATTTTCTGTTTCAAGTGCGACAAGAAGGGGCACTTTGCTAATGAGTGTCATGCTCGGAAGGCTAAGGAAGTGGCTGGAAAGAAGGTTGTACGGTGCTTCAACTGTGACCAGATTGTCCATTATAAGAGCTAGTGCTAGGAACCCGCTAAGGATAGAAAGGGAAAGGTGTGTGCATTGGAACCTACTACTTCTAAGCCAATAGCTCAAGAAAAAGGAAAAGCAGTTTTGGGAGGTACGCTTCAGATTCTTGGTATGTCTGTTTGCGTTCTATTTGATACTGGTGCATCGCACTTTTTATATCTAGATGTTTGATAGATATTCTTAACCTAGAACCCACTTATTTAGTAACTTCCTTACGAGTTGCGAATCTAATAGGAGGGTAGGCAATTCTATGGTTGGGATTTGACCAGTTAGAGTTTGACCTATTAGGTCATACTTTTGTTTGCAGTTTGCATGTGTTTGATTTTGTGGGGTTCGGGATTATTCTTGGGATGGATTGGTTAAGTGAGTACGATGCTAGGATATTTTGGCAGTATAGGAAAATATCTCTTAGACACCCTGATTGTGGTGATCAAATAGTTTATGTTGTAGAGGGTTCTAGCGGTGAAGTGAATGCTTTGTAGGGGGCTATGGAATCGGAAGATGAGTTGAGTCGAGTTTTCATGGTTAGAGAATTCGTAGATGTTTTTGAGCTTGTAGTTGGAGCCATTGAGTTTCGGCTAGATTTGGTTCCGGGAGCAGAACCAGTGAGTAGACCGCCAAGCAGAATGACCCCTACAGAGATGAGGGGGTTAAAGGTGCAGTTGGTGAATTTAGAAAGCAAGAGTTTTATCAAGCCGATTAGTTCGCCTTGGAGAGCAACTATGGCATTTTCTAAGAAGACGAACGGATTGTTAAGGCTATTTATCGATTATCGTAAGTTGAATGAGAGGACGATAAAGAATCGATATCCATTGCCAAGGATTGACGATTTGTTCAACCAATTAAGTGGAGCCAAGGTATTCTCGTAGTTAGATTTGGCAATAGGTTTCCATCGGCTCAGGGTAGTAGAGGATAATATACCTTTGACAGCGTTTAGGACTGAATATGGGTCGCATGAATGGTTAGTATGTCGTTCGGGCTGACTAATGCGCCAGCATTCTTTGTAGATTTGATGAACTGGGTTTTCCAAGAGCACTCGGATAGGTTCATATTTGTTTTCATAGATGATATTTTTGGTTTACTCTAAGGATGAAAGAGAGCATGAAGTTCATCTTAGAGTGATGCTTGAGATGCTGAGATAGCATCAGCTAAAGGCGAAGTTCCCGAAGAGTCATTTCTGGAAGAAAGAAGTGAAGTTTCTTAGTCATGTAGTCTCAGAGGAAGGGTTGTCAGTAGATCCGACTAAGATTGAAGACGTGAATAGTTGAAAGAGACCCGAGACAGTGGCGGAGATAAAGAGTTTACTTGGGTTGGCTGGTTATTATCGGAGGTTTATTAAGGATTTTTCATCGATAGCGGCACCGATGACCAAGTTGACGAGAAAGGATGTAAAGTTTGCGTGGAACGATAAGTGTGAGGAGGCATTCCAGAGTTAGAAACACTTATTGATCCATGCACCTTTGTTGGTTGTTCCAGAAGGGAATCTAGATTTGGTGGTTTATACCGATTCATGTGGAACAAGATTAAGGGCTGTGCTGATGCAGAGGGGTAAAGTGTTTGCCTCACTTCTAGACAGCTTAGACCGCATGAGGTCAGATATTTGACGCATGATTTAGAATTGGCTGTAGTGATTTTTGCTTTGAAGGTGTGGAGACATTACCTTTTGGGAGAAAGGTTTGATTTATATACAAATCATAAGTCGCTGAAGTATTTGTTCTCTCAAAAGGAGTTAAACATGAAATAACAAAGGTGGTTAGAGTTTATCGCTGCTTATGATTTTAGAATTGAGTACACACAGGGGAAAGGCAACAAGGTTGCAGATGCACTTAGCATGAAACATCAGAATGCAGTGTTGGCAATGATTGTTGAGTGGAAGGATTTAGAAGCATTAACAGATTGTAGAGTGCAGTAGAGATATGAGGCTAGGTCTAGTGGAGATACAGTTGTATTATCTTGTTTGGGAGTTCGACCAATGATGATCGAGGGGATTGCTTCTAAGCAGGAAGAGGATCCAGTATTAGCCGAATGGATCAGGAAGCTAAAAGATAGAACCAAGAGCGATGACTTAAAAGATTTCAGTCTTGACCAGAATAGGAGGTTGAGAAAGAAAGGAAGATTATGTGTTCCGAGTGTAGGAAACATAAGAAAAGAAGTCTTAGAGGAATACCATCGTTGAAAGTTCTCTATTCACCAGGAGGTAATAAAATATATCAGGATATGAAGAGGAGTTTCTTTTGGGAAGGTATGAAGCGAGATATTGGGTTGTGTGTGAAGCCATGCATGATTTGCCAGCAGGCAAAGGCTGAACACCAGAAACCAAGTGGGTTTCTTCAGCCATTAGATATTCCAGTATGGAAGTGGGATTCTATCTCCATGGATTTTATTAACGGGTTGCCAAGGTCGAACAAGGGAAATGATAGTATATGGGTCATAGTGGACGGATTGACCAAGAGTGTCAATTTCATTCCAATTAGGTCAACCAAAACGGCACCTATTTTGGAAAAGTTGTTTATGAAGAATGTGGTTAGACTGCATGGAATTCCTAGTAGCATAGCTAATGATAGAGATCCCTTGTTTACTAGCGAGTTCTGGAAGAGTCCACAGGACCTTTTGGGAATCAAGCTCTAGATAAGTACCGCTTACCAAACAGATGGGCAAACGGAAAGAGTTAACCAAATCTTGGAGGATTTGTTAAGAGCTTGTGTTCAAGATTTCAAGGGATCATGGGAGGACCATCTGCATTTAGTCGAGTTTTCATATAACAACAATTATCATACTTGTATTGGGATGGCTCCGTTTGAAGCTTTGTATGGAAGGCCATGCAAATCTCCCATATGTTGGCTAGAGACTGGGGATAGGTTGGTTCTAGGTCCAGATTTAGTCAGAGAAGCTGCAAGAAAGATTGAGATCATTTGGGTTAGAATGAAGGAGGCTCGGTCTAGGCAGAAGATTTATGCAGATAAAAGACGGAAAGATCTAAAGTTCTTAATTGGAGATCAGGTTTTCGTCAAAGTATCACAGATGAAGGGGGTGATTAGATTTTGGAAATCGGGGAAGTTAGTACCGAGATTCGTTGGACCTTTTCCTATTGTTGAGAGGATTGGGAAAACTCACATATAGAGTTGAGTCACCAAGCAGTTTAGCAGGAGTCCATGATATTTTATATGTTTCTCGGCTGAGAAAATGTGTTAGAGACCCGGAGACTACTATTGCACCGACTGTGCTAGATGATTTAGTGGTAGAACCGGATTTGACCATAGTAAGGAAGCCTACTCGTATTGTTGCAAGGGATGAGAAGAGGCTTAGAACCAAGATGGTCAGATAGGTCAAAGTCCAATGGTGTGACGATGAAATGGACTGTACTTGGGAGATTGAGAGCAGAATTAAAGATACTTATCCTGACTTGTTTGATGGTATGTTTACCTTCTTATTTGATTTGTTGTATACCCTATCGTAATTTCGAGGACGAAATTCTTTAAGTAGGGGAGTCTATAACACCCCAGATTTTTGGTAACGTTATTTAGAATATTTAATTAGTTAAATTAAATAAAATAATGTGTTGGTTAGGGAATTGGGATTTGATTTAAATTAAGGGAAGCCGTGTCATTTAACAAATGAACTAAAGAAGAGCTAAAATGAAATAGGAGGAAGGGTAAAATAGGAAAGAGACCGTTCCTATATCTATAACCCATGGCAGTGTAAAATTTTACACGTTCATTATCATTCTCAATTTTCAAAAGTTAAGGCCGACCACCATTAATAAGAGTATGAGGAAGAAAGATAAAGTGGAAGCTTAATTAACATCAAATTCATTCAAATCTCATATCCTTAATCACTAAAGCTAAGGTGAATAATGTTTACATTTCATTTTTTATTGTATTTTTGGTTTTTAGATGATTGCTGAATATATTGCATTGATTTGCCATGATTTTGACTGATGGAATGATTATATACACATGTTGATGATTTATGTATATTCATATTGATTTTATGATATGTTTTATGGTGAAAACCATATAAAATAACAATCAAAAGCCTTGAGAATTTTTATGAAGATCATAAATAATATTTTAGAGATGGGTTTCAATTTCCAGAATTTTCTGAAATTATGTGGAATTTATATGAATTTCTAATAAAGAAATTGATAATTAGGGTTAATAATTAATTTCAGTTAAATAATAAATGATTGGGGTCTGAAATTTTTATATATTGGAAAACATATTAAAACAGATTGTCAGGAATTTTAGTAGATTTTTCCTAAACGTTTTAAGGGTTATATAAAATTATTTAAATTTTTGGGACTTAAATGTTTTATATAATTAAAAGAGGAGAAGGGGCTTTTTGTAAAATAATTTGAATTATAAAATCTGGAAAGTCGGTAGTACTTGTGAAAAAGTGCAGTACTTTTTATTGGTAAAGAAAGAGGCAACCAATCACAATTAGACACGTAAGGCAGGTTAGGTGGGAAAAACTATTTGCTACATGTTTTTTACTGTTTCGACACCGTCGGCACCAGGTTCCGCCTTCTCATCTTCGCTTCCGACACAGTCGAAACATATGCACATGGTATCAGTTTACTGGTACGTAGTGAATTGGATGTAGGCGGAAGGTAGGGGGTCGTAACCAGGGGTTCCAAAGGGGTTGAGGCAGTCCTTTGTTTTAAATTAAAGAAATACGCTTGGTTGCTTTCGACTAAATGGTTCGACAAAGTAGCTTTTGACTAGGTCAAACAATTTAAAGGAAATGGTTTCGATTGGGTTGTGCCTCTGTTTTTAAATAATTGCTTTCGACTAAATTGAAACTTTTTTGCTACCGCCTTTTTACCTTTCGACTCAGATGGTTTCGAAAGGGTTGTTTTGTTTTCTAAAAACATGGCCACTCTCCGACGCTTTCGAATGGATGGTGTCGACACCATCACTTCATTACTTAGGAAATGGTTTTGAAGCAGATTCTTTCGACTTAAATATTTTAAGACCCTTTTTCTATAAGTAAAGTAAAATCCAAATTTGTTTCGAAAGAGATGGTTTTAAATGGTTTCGAAACAGATGCTTTTGACTTTAATGGGTTTCTGATCCTTTTGCTCTACTTAGTTTCGACTGAGATGTTTTTCAAAGGTTTTGAAGGAGTAAATCTTTGAATGGTTTCGAAAGGTTTCCACACATTTTAAATTGAACCCAAAGTGATTTCGAAAGGATTACGTTTTGACTGTTTCAAAAGGTTTTAATGAATTGTTTCGAAAGGGGTGGTTCTCTAGGGTTTCGAAAGGGTTGAAAGGAAGGGTTTTTCCTATGTTTTCAAAAGGCAATGTTTAAAAGGTTTTTAAAGTATATCTGATATTTTGAAGCTTTCAGTGAAAAGAAAGGAAAGGTTTTCCAATGTTTTCGAAAGGCTATATTTAATGGTTTCGAAAGGGCCTTTCAATGGTTTCGAAGGGGTTACCTTCAAGGGTTTCGAAAGAGTTGTTTAAAAATTTTAAACAAAGGTTTCAAATGTATTGAATAGGCAATTAGCCTAAATATTTTCAAGTTAAAAAGTGTGTTAACTTATTTTGGAAGGACAGTTAATCCTTATTAAATCTCATCGACGTTATTTTGAGTAAAGTGTATATAACATGGCAAAAATGGCTTAGAGTAAAGCTAAAGATATATTTTCTTTGTATATATATATATGATTTGAAGGACTAAATCATTTTGAAAAAGTTTTCAAGAAAAATTTAAAGGGTAGTTAACCCTAAGAAAATAATTCGGACAGTTAGTCCATTTTGCAGGCAGTTAGCCTAGATTTCGGATAGTTAGTCCAGTTTGCGGGCAGTCAACCCAGTTGTATGGAAAGATAGTCCATTTGTAGCATAATGGGCCTTGCTATTACATTATGGACAGATAGTTTACTTATTGCTTGTTTTATGGACAGATAGTCCATTTATTAGCGTAAAGGATATTACTATTTTGATATAATCAGTTTGATTGACCGGTTTGGTTGTAGGAAAGGATTGCAAAATATATGTTTTGAAAAGGATATTAGTGAAGGAAAACCCGTTCCGCTAAGCGGCGTGGCCTCACTTAATATCAGTAAACCGAGATGTAACAGAATTATTCACACCAGGCTTATGTTTGACTCGAAGTTTTTGTTTCCCCTTAAACTCTCGGGTACTCAAAATTGATTTGAGTAGGCTGAGGGTTATGGTTTTCAGGTTTTAGTCTTTTGCGAATAAAGCTTTCGGAGACGAGTAGGTGGCTGACGGATAGCTAATCAGGATTTCCAGTTTCATTTTGTTTTGATTCCGTGCTGTATATTAAGTCAGATATGACTATATTACTTTGATCAACCAAGGGGGATCGTCATATGTCGCTCTTGGTGTATTTTTGTAATGATTATAATTAATCTTTACCTGGGAAACGTTATGGGATTATGTAACTTGGATATGAATTTGTTTTGAAATGTAATCAGCAAAATGTTGTTTTTTGAAATTTAGTGATTTTGTTTATATTCAAGTGCTTCTGATATTATGGATACCATTATCATTGTCGTATTTTGTCACCATAAGATAATACTATGGATGACTGTAGCATCTGTAGCGCTTAGCTTTTGGCCTCCAGATATAGGATGTTACAGATCCAATCATTTCTCTATATAGTTCTTGATCTGTGTCTTTTGAATTTTCTTCTTTATTTAATTTTTCATTAGTTACCACTAGAGTTGGTTTACCACTTGTATTTGACATATTGAATTTCTAAACTAAGTCATTAGCGTATTTTTCTTGGATAATAAAAATTCCATTACTTAATTGTTTAATTTGTAATCCTAGAAAATAATTTAGTTCTCCCATATGACTTGTGACGACCCTCCTTTTGAACAGTTAAATCGACAATAAATCACACATTTCTAACGCAAACCACTCAAAAATGAGGATTGTCGATGTGATTTAATATGAAAATAAGAGAAAAGAAAGAAAGCAAAAACATTGAATCTCACAGTGGAATGAATAAATAAAATAATCAAATAAATAGTTCATGAAGTTGCTTTATAATATACATTTGATTACACAAATTTTACAACAAAATCAGAGTACAATCAACAAACGTACCAAAATAATGCAGCGGAATAATAATAGTAAATACGATCTAGCAACTCCATCTTCATCTTCAAGGGATAACATCTTCAACATTGAAATACTCAGGTTGAACTGAGCTTAATCAAAAGACAAAACACCCGAGTCAGAACTAAAAGTTCTTATGTAAGTTAATTCAACAGCAAATAAATATGAGTGTAATAGCTTCAGAGATGTTTATGGGATTTCACATCTCCTATCAAGTATACAACGTGAGTGCAATAACTTAAGAGATGTTGTGGGATTTTCCATCTCTTAAGGATCCGTTAAACTATCTATATGTAGTAAGATATGCTATATATGTAGTGTCTATCAATAAAGTAAAGACAAAAATAGCATTAAGGATTTACATTGATCCCCCTTAACACATTTTTAAGCAGGTATTCTATGCAGGTCCAGTAACACAACCAGTAACATCGGTAGCCAGTGAGTCCCTTATAGGTACCATACTAAAACAAAATCGTAGTGGTCGCGAATAAGGATAAAGAATATGACAAGGCACGTGAGGCGATGCCCAAGGTAGGATACCATCGTTTCACATTTTCTGACTGGTGGTAACACCCAACGGCCCACCGACAAACATCCATCCCATAATCAAATCAAGGTGCACCAATCAAGTAAAAATCAATATAGTAATACGAAGAACAGATGTCGCTAGAGGTAACTAGCCTCATTTGTCAGGTATGGCTTCTGTTTTAGTCATTTCAAATTGACACAAGTGTCCGGGTCATCCATCATCATTCTCTTTCTTCAATCCAGCAAACATCGCCAATTCAACCTCTACTGTAACAACCCGCATATTTTACGATTCGTATATTTAAATGTTTAATTTAAATATAGCATCGTTAGTCGGATTTAAGTCCGAAAATGTCACTATTTCGTAAAAGAAAAGTCGAATTAGTGAAAAGACAATGTGGATCGTGCTATATGGAATATCTATCTGAAAATACAGTCAAATAGATATTCAGACGTCTGAAATAAATATTTCAGATGTCTGAAATTGCTCGAGTTCAAACAGAAAGAAAATAGGCTAAAAATTGCCATTTTCAGACGTCTGAAATCAACGATTCAGACGTCTGAATATTGTACTAGACAATATATGTTTTTCCAAATTCAGACATCTAGTTTGGAAATTTCAGACGTTTGAATGTAGACTGAAATTGAGATACAACAATTTGGACTCGAGACCACTTCCATTGAGTCCAAAATGGTGTTTGCGACCTTTTTGAGTATAAACATCGATATGTTTTGAGTTGGGTAAAATTTTGAGGTTTTCAATTTGGGCTTTGGGTTTGGGTTTCAGCCCATCAACCTTCTAATAACCTAACCCTTCATCCAACTCCTCTTCACTCACTCAATTATTTCCTAACACTCAAGCTAAAAGAAAAATGGGAGAAGAGAAAAGAAATTAGAAATTCCTAAGCCCTAATTCTCTTAGGAATTATCAACTTCAAGCTAGAAATCAAAGAAAAGCTTAGGCAAGCATCCTCTTCATCTTCTCCATATCAATCCCTCTTCAATTTTCAGAAATACCTATAACCTAACCTAGGAAAAACTTCACCTTTGATATTAGATTGAAGATTCTAGAGGTGGTGTTGAAGAGAGATCAACCTATTGCTTATTTTAGAGCTTATCATTTGTGTTTGGGTTTAAAAAGGTGAGTTTTTGGAACTCACATCTATGTCTATATCTTTGATAGTTGTTGGGTATGAATTCCTAACATCTATTTCTTCTCCATTTGCTTTTGAATTGAATTGGTTTGATGAATATTCCAATTTTTGGTGTTTTGAAATCAAAATCTATGAAAATCCTTAATTGAATGTCTGGACATGTTGGTCGGAGTGTATTGGTGAGTCTTTAAGGTTGGGTAGTCGTTTGGCGTAAACCCCTAGCGATCGCCACTCATCCGATCGTTTCCGATATGATTTGGCCATCATTGGCCTAGGAAAAATATTGCCCAGAGCTTCAGGTTCAGACGTTTGAAATATCAAAGTCAGACGTCTGAATCTGCTTGTTTCGGCCCAATTTGCCTAATTTGTGTGGGTTTCCAATTTTAATCGATTCGTGTTGATCCGATTTGTTGTTATCTTTTATTATCGACATTGATGACTTCTTTTTCGAGATTTTTGGGAATATCCATTTTGATGGATTCGGTATCGATTTCTATGGATTTGATTCACGTCTTCGAATGTGGATTTTGGTGATTGATTGTTTCTACAATCATTTCTGTGATTTGTCACTTTAAAATACAAAGGTTTCTATACTAGTAGTAAATATTCAAACTCATTCACAAAGATGTTTTCTACTCTATTTTGATACAAATCTCGTTTATAAAACTGTTTTCCAATCTATTAGTATATACAAACCTTTACCTCATTCGTATGAGAAATCTAATTAAACGGCTTAGTAAAACAAGTGGTATGAAATGCTTGCGTTTACTTCACCGGTTAATTCTTGGACTTGTTCGATTGAAATCTTGTGACAATTTTCGAGTGGAAATCTATAATCTATTCGTAAATATTTAAGTTAAGCCAGTGGTTATGGGACATGAAGCTAAACTCATCTATTTACTAGCTTAGTGTGATTCACACCTTTTATTGATCGATGATGATCATTTTGTGATTTAGACTAGCGATGTGCGATGTCTATTTGTTTGTGTGGGGACCAAAAACCCCATTTGTGGAACTTCGGTTCAATTTGGTGGGGTAGCAACCCATGGTCTTCGGGCCGTTTGTGGAGCCTTGGCTCAAAATTGATGGTTAGCGACCATGGAATAGCGTTCCGTTTGTGACACACGTGTTGGTGAGTTTTCATGCTCCCGTTTGTGATAGGCCTTCCCCCTTTGTGATTTCGGGATTTCTGGTTGTGATTTCTAGAATTTGTGTTTCACCAATTTTCGTAGTTTGCATTGATAAGCTCTATCAATATATGTGTTTTGGTGAATAATTTAAAGAATGTGTTCTTTTGGTGTTTTGAGATGATTTGAGATATTGTATGATTTTTGTTGTTATTTGATGAATGCTTGTCACAGTATGGCATTATTGTTATCATACGTTTTGCCATATCTCTTATCCTATCCCATTTATCTGATATTTATAGCTAGACTGATCTGTTTATTATTTTCTTCTTTAAATAATACTTGGGTCAGACCGAGGAATTTCAGGTGCTTCTGCTTGACTTCTTATCAGGGATCATCATCTGATTTTTGAGCTAACTACTTTAGATTAGTAGTTTTTGTTATTATACATTTGAGATATAGACTCCTTGATGTATAATTATTCTTTTGTCTAGCACTTGTATCTATTCTTTTGTGATGTAGTGGATCTTGTTTGCCCACTACTTTGATGTACACTTTTATGTGTTATATTCATATCTGATTCCGCCTTTGTGATAATATCTGTGACTGATTTGTGTTATGTTTATTTCTATATTAGTTTCCGAAGCCCACATAACCACTGTGTGGTAGCTTTGAGTTGGTATTTGATATGTCGGATTTCCTCTTGAAATGAAATGTAAGTTATATTATCTGACATATTGGTACTCGCACAAAGCAATTACACAGGTGGTCGCTCCTCAACAGCCTTATTCTTCGTGCTAGTCGACGGCATTACCCCGTCGTGTCCTTGGCTAGCGTGAGTATAGAGGTGGGGCGTCACAGCTTGGTATCAGAGCCAAACTTCGGAACAATGTAGTATAATCTAGCAAGGATCATTGTCCTAAGTCTTTCTTAGGAATCGTGCCATAGGATTTAATTCGAGTCTTCGTACCATTCTATCCTATTTCTTTTTATGATGCCTTGTTTTATCAATCAAGTTTGTTTGATATTCATTTTGTGAATAACCTTTTTCCTCTTTTATTTCTTTCTTAAAGAAGAGAAATGGTTAGCAGGCCGTCCTAGCGCCGGTCAATCCAGTGCCACTCCTCAGGATGGAGTATTTATGTCTGCTTAGCAACTTCTAGATCTTGTGAAAAATGCTCAAACTATCGGACCCATTCCAGAGCCTACGTATCTTAAATCTGGGTTTGCACGCTTGTGCAGTAATTACACCAATTTGGGTGGAAGGCCTTTCAAGGGTTCCGAAAGCGTTATAGAGGTCCAAGCTTGGCTTAGAACATGCGATCGCATCTTTTCCCGCATGAATCTTATTGATCTACATCGATTCCAAGTGGCTTCTAGCATGCTCCAAGAAAGAGCATTAGATTGGTATGAGCTTCTGATCTCGGAAATTATTGAAGCGGATCTTACTTGGGAGCAATTCCGGGAAAGGTTCGAGTTAAAGTTTGTGCCGGAAGCTGAAAAAGTATCTTTAGCTCAACGCTTTATTGACCTTGTTCAAGGTGAATCTTTTGTGACCGACTACGTCGCATCTTTCGAATCTCTCTCTAAATATGGGGTCGAGTATATTGATACCCCATTGAAGGAAATCAAAGATTTGTCTATGGGTTGAATAAGAGCCTCAAAAAGCCATTACTTCTGAAACTGGAAGTTTCTTTTGATCAGCTTCTTGATATCGCTCTTCGACTCGAAGAGGTCGATAAAGAAAGTGATGTTGAGGTCAAACAAAACATCAATAAGAAGAGGTCTTTTAAATTCAAGCCTAATCTCAACAAGAATTGGAAGCAAAGCAGTTTATTCAATCTAGTTCCTCTCCTTAGGGAGCTTCTGCTATCTTTGTGAAGAAATCTGATGGTACACTTAGGCTTTGCGTTGACTACCGCAAGCTTAATGATCTAACTATCAAGAATAAATACCCCTTACCTCGAATTGATGATCTATTCGATCAACTTAGTGGTGCTAGAGTCTTTTCACAGCTAGACTTAGCAACCGGTTTTCATCAGCTCCGTATTGCAGAGGATAACATTCCTTTGACATCGTTCCATACTCGTTATGGATCTTATGAATGGCTGGTTATGCCATTTGGTTTGACGAATGCTCCAGCTTATTTCGTTGAACTTATGAATCGAGTTTTCAATGACTTCCTCGATCGATTTTTTCTCATCTTTATCGATGATATTCTTGTTTATTCTAAAACCGAGGAAGAGCATGAAAAACATCTTCGGATTGTGTTGGAAACTCTTAGGAGCAATCAATTAAATGAAAAATTTTCTAAGTGCCACTTTTGGCAATCTCGTGTGAAATTTTTAGGACATATTATTTTTGAATCCGAAATTTCCGTGGATCCTTCAAAGATTGAAGAGATCCAAAATTGGAAGAGACCGGAGAGTGTGACGGAAATTTGTAGCTTTCTCGGATTGGCGGGCTATTACCGTCGGTTCATAAAAGACTTTTCTAAAATTTTCGTACCTCTTACTAGTTTGACAAAGAAGTGAGTTAAATACATTTGGTCAGACAAATGTGAAGCTGCTTTTCAGAAACAAAAGGAACTTCTTTCTAATGCTCCTATTCCTATGATTCCCGATGGGAACCGGGACTTTATTGTTTATACCGATGCTAGTCGTGTTGGTTTGGGTGTCGTTCTCATGTAAAGGGAACGTGTTATCGCTTATGCTTCTAGGCAATTAAAGCCTGTCGAGACTAGATATGCCACTCATGATTTAGAGCTCGCGGCTATTGTTTTCGCCCTTAGAATTTGGCGTCATTATCTTTTGGGAGAGAAATTTGTTCTCTACACCGATCATAAATCTTTGAAGTATTTATTTTCTCAAAAGGAACTTAATTTGCATCAACAACGTTGGCTCAAGTTCCTTGCATCTTATGATCTTGATATTCTTTATACTCTCGGAAAGGGGAATCTTGTTGCCGATGCCCTTAGTCGTAAGCAACAAGCAGTTGTTTCCATGATGATATCCGAATGGAATGATCTCGTGACTTTATCTACTTGTGAGATTCGAGATCGTGAATCCAATTCATATTCATCTCTTGTTTTGTGTAGCCTTGAGGCTCATCCTTCTCTTTTAGACCGCATTCTTGAAGCTCAAAAGCATGATCCCAAATTGGTTCTTCTTAGCCAAAGTTGTAGGGATAAAATTGATATTGAAGGTTTGAAAGACTTTGATATTGATGTTCGTGGCGGTATTCGAAAATTTGGTAGACTTATTGTGCCAAATATTATTGATCTTCGAAAAGACATTTTAGAAGATTTCCATCGTTCTAAATTTACCATTCATCCAGGTAGTAGTAAAATGTACGCAGATATGAAGTGACTTTATTATTGGGATGGGATGAAATCTGATATTGCTAACTTTGTTAAGCGTTGCATGACTTGCCAACTCGTAAAGGCCGAGCATCGAAGGCCCGTAGGGTTATTGCAACCTTTGGACATTCCAATTTGGAAGCGGGACCAAATTGCCATGGATTTTATTGACGGTCTTCCCCGTTCTCGTTCGGGTCATGATAGTCTATGGGTGATTGTTGATAGACTTACCAAATCCGCCTATTTTATTCGCGTTCGGTCCAATCGGACCGTACCTCTTTTGGCCAAACTCTATGTCAAGGAAATTGTTAAATTGCATGGAGTTCCTACTTCTATTGTTAGTTATCGTGATCCATTATTTACTAGTGGGTTTTGGAAGGGTCTTCAAAAAGCTTTGGGAACGAAGCTTAATTTTAGCACCGCTTATCATCCTCGGTCCGATGGACAAACCGAGCGTGTGCATCAAACTCTTGAAGATCTCCTTCGTACATGTGTTCTTGATTTTGGTGGAAGTTGGGAGGATCATATCTCTCTTGTTGATTTTTCCTACAATAATAGCTTCCAATCCAGTATTGGTATGGCACCTTTTGAGGCACTTTACGGAAGGCCATGCCGATCCCCTTCATGTTGGCTTGAAGCCGGTGAGAAGCTGGTTTTAGGTCTAGATTTTATTCGTGATGCCACAAAAAAGATTGACCTTATTCGTCATAGGGTGAAAGAAGCTCAAAGTAGACAAAAATCCTATGCCGATAATCGAAGAAGGAAATTAGAATATTCTATGGGAGATTTTGTGTTTATTCGTGTTTCACCTATGAAGGGTGTTGTGCATTTCAGTCCATCGGGAAAATTAGCACCTCGATATATTGGTCCATTCCCCATCACCGAACGCATTGGTTCCATGGCTTATCGCCTTTTATTACCGGCTCAATTTTCCGCTATTCATGATGTATTCCATGTCTCTCATTTACGGAAATGCCTTCGACATTCTAATTCTATTCTTGAGCCCGGTGTTATTGAAGAAATTGAAGTTTCGCCTAATTTGACTTATGAACAACATCCTATCTGTATCATTGCTTCGGAGGTTAAACACCTTCGAAATAAAGATGTTCCTCTTGTGGAATTTCAATGGTCCTCAAATCCTAAGGATTGCTCTTGGGAATCTAGAGAATTCATCGAGCGAACACATCCAGACTTACTCTCTCGCGCTCTTTTAGGTGAACTTCTTATTTCAAATTTCTTCTCTTTGTGTGGATATGCTTTTATGGTTGTTACTCTTTATTTTCTTCTTAATTATTGCGAGGACGCAATTTCTTTAAGGAGGGGAGTCTGTAACAACCCGCATATTTTACAATTCGTATATTTAAATGTTTAATTTAAATATAGCATCGTTAGTCGGATTTAAGTCCGAAAATGTCACTATTTCGTAAAAAACATTCGAATTAGTGAAAAGACAATGTGGATCGTGCTATATGGAATATCTATCTGAAAATACAGTCAAATAGATATTCAGAAGTCTGAAATGAATAGTTCAGACGTCTGAAATTGCTCGAGTTCAAACAGAAAGAAAATAGGCTAAAAATTGCCATTTTCAAACGTCTGAAATCAACGATTCAGACGTCTGAATATTGTACTAGACAATATATGTTTTTCCAGATTTAGATGTCTGGTTTAGAAATTTCAGACATCTGAATGTAGACTGAAATTGAGATTCAACAATTTGGACTCGAGACCACTTCCATTGAGTCCAAAATGGTGTTTGCAACCGTTTTGAGTATAAACATCGATATGTTTTGAGTTGGGTAAAATTTTGAGGTTTTCAATTTGGGCTTTCGGTTTGGGTTTCAGCCCATCAACCTTCTAATAACCTAACCCTTCATCCAACTCCTCTTCACTCACTCTATTATTTCCTAACAATCAAGCTAAAAGAAAAATGGGGGAAGAGAAAAGAAATTAGAAATTTCTAAGCCCTAATTCTCTTATGAATTATCAACTTCAAGCTAGAAATCAAAGAAAAGCTTAGGTAAGCATCCTCTTCATCTTCTCCATCTCAATCCCTCTTCAATTTTCAGAAATCCCTATAACCTAACCTAGGAAAAACTTCACCTTTGATATTAGATTGAAGATTCTAGAGGTGGTGTTGAAGAGAGATAAACCTATTGCTTGTTTTAGAGCTTATCATTTGTGTTTGGGTTTAAAAAGGTGAGTTTTTGGAACTCACATCTATGTCTATATCTTTGATAGTTGTTGGGTATGAATTCCTAACATCTATTTCTTCTCCATTTGCCTTTGAATTGAATTGGTTTGATGAATATTCCAATTTTTGGTGTTTTGAAATCAAAATCTATGAAAATCCTTAATTGAATGTCTGGACATGTTGGTCGGAGTGTATTGGTGAGTCTTTAAGGTTAGGTAGTCGTTTGGCGTAAACCCCTAGCGATCGCCACTCATCCGATCGTTTCCGATATGATTTGGCCATCATTGGCCTAGGAAAAATATTGCCCAGAGCTTCAGGTTCAGACGTTTGAAATATCAAAGTCAGACGTCTGAATCTACTTGTTTCGGCCCAATTTGCCTAATTTGTGTGGGTTTCCAATTTTAATCGATTCGTGTTGATCCGATTTGTTGTTATCTTTTATTATCGACATTGATGACTTCTTTTCCGGGATTTTTGGGAATATCCATTTTGATGGATTCGGTATTGATTTCTATGGATTTGATTCACATCTTCGAATGTGGATTTTGGTGATTGATTGTTTCTACAATCATTTCTGTGATTTGTCACTTTAAAATACAAAGGTTTCTATACTAGTAGTAAATATTCAAACTCATTCACAAAGATGTTTTCTACTCTATTTTGATACAAATCTCGTTTATAAAACTATTTTCCAATCTATTAGTATATACAAACCTTTACCTCATTCGTATGAGAAATTTAATTAAACGGCTTAGTAAAACAAGTGGTATGAAATGCTTGCGTTTACTTCACCGGTTAATTCTTGGACTTGTTCGATTGAAATCTTGTGACAATTTTCGAGTGGAAATCTATAATCTATTCGTAAATATTTAAGTTAAGCCAGTGGTTATGGGACATGAAGCTAAACTCATCTATTTACTAGCTTAGTGTGATTCACACCTTTTATTGATCGATGATGATCATTTGGTGATTTAGACTAGCGATGTGCGATGTCTATTTGTTTGTGTGGGGACTAAAAACCGCATTTGTGGAACTTCGGTTCAATTTGGTGGGGTAGCAACCCATGGTCTTCGGGCCGTTTGTGGAGCCTTGGCTTAAAATTGATGGTTAGCGACCATGGAATAGCGTTCCGTTTGTGACACACGTGTTGGTGAGTTTTCATGCTCCCGTTTGTGATAGGCCTTCCCCCTTTGTGATTTCGGGATTTCTGGTTGTGATTTCTAGAATTTGTGTTTCACCAATTTTCGTAGTTTGCATTGATAAGCTCTATCAATATTTGTGTTTTGGTGAATAATTTAAAGAATGTGTTCTTTTTGGTGTTTTGAGATGATTTGAGATATTGTATGATTTTTGTTGTTATTTGATGAATGCTTGTCACAGTATGGCATTATTGATATCATATGTTTTGCCATATCTCTTATCCTATCCCATTTTATCTGATATTCATAGCTAGACTGATCCGTTTATTATTTTCTTCTTAAATAATACTCGGGTCAGACCGAGGAATTTCAGGTGCTTCTGCTTGACTTCTTATCAGGGATCATCATCTGATTTTTGAGCTAAATACTTTAGATTAGTAGTTTTTGTTATTATACATTTGAGATATAGACTCCTTGATGTATAATTATTCTTTTGTCTAGCACTTGTATCTATTCTTTTGTGATGTAGTGGATCTTGTTTGACCACTACTTTGATGTACACTTTTATGTGTTATATTCATATCTGATTCCGCCTTTGTGATATGAATATCTGTGACTGATTTGTGTTATGTTTATTTCTATATTAGTTTCCGAAGCCCACATAGCCACTGTGTGGTAGCTTTGAGTTTGTATTTGATATGTCGGATTTCCTCTTGAAATGAAATGTAAGTTATGTTATCTGACATATCGGTACTCGCACAAAGCAATTACACAGATGGTCACTCCACAATGGCCTTATTCTTCGTGCTAGTCGACGGCATTACCCCACAGTGTCCTTGGCTAGCGTGAGTATAGAGGTGGGGCGTCACATATATATTCTATATAACATCCACCACGTACAAAGTGGTTAAAGTGGTTTCGGTATTGACATATAGTGCAAACATTCGGCCCCAGTCTCTTTAACAACCAAACGTCGTTTTTCACACTGTTTGGTTCATTTACATTTCAAGAACAAGTCATATTTCGTATCAAAATATCAGATTCACTTCAAAATCATTTTGAATTCTAAACAGGTTATATCTTCATATCAAAGCATTCGTATTTAAATCAATGATCTAAATCTAAATAATTCCTCTCTAAACAGTTTGAACATTGAAAATGATTTTGAATAATTAAAATAGTTTGAATATTGAAATTAGTTTGGATGATTAAAATAGTTTTAATATTGAGAAATAGTTTGGAATAATTATAATAGTTTAAAGATTGGAAATAGTTTTGAATATAAAATAGATTTTAATATTGAAAATAGTTTGGATAAATAGTTTATATATTAAAATAATTTATATTAAAACTATTTCTTCCTTTTCAAAATGATTTGAACTAATGTTCCCATTTCAAATCACAACAAATTCAACTTTTCATGTAATGACCCGGCATTTCAAATCACAACAAATATCGGACTTGAATTGCTCAAAATGTCAAATTGTTAATTTATATTTGGAAAAACTCAGCATATACAGTAAATAAATCAATCACAGAATCATAGACACAGTAATATAACAATAAACAGTGGAATAGATAAATAGTAGTTCATGAAGCTACTATATAAACATCAGAGTTTGAAATAAAATACAACAGAATATCTCAAATACAATGAAGTCTCAAACACAAAAAGATGACATTTCTGAACAAATCAACTGGAAAAGCTGAATAGATAGAGATAGATCTTCAAGTAAAACTCCAAGCTCCAAAGGTGAGTCTTAAATGCTGTGACACTTAGTCTGACCCGAGCATAAAGCAAAACACAAAACACTCAAGTCAGGATTAACATTCTTATATAGTAAATTCAACTCAAGTGAAATGTCAACTGAAATACAAGTAACTTAGAGGATGTTTGGGATTTCCATCCTCTAAAGATCCGTGGAACTATCTACTATGTAGTAATATACGCTATTATAATATGTCTATAGTAAAGTAAACTATTAAAATAACTTTAAGGCGTTACCCATATCCCCCTTAACATTTTTATATATTCCCGTAGTCTATACAATGCCGTACGCTCCACCAAACTGGTGGTTTAAATAGAGGACACCACATAGGAACGGTACAAAACAAACTCGTAGAAGGCGCGATAGGGCATGTAACAAGGCATGCGAGGCAATGCCAGGGTAGATATACCGTTTGTGGATCCAGACTGGTGGTAACGCACTACCGCCCACCTCGTGACACACTCCCAAATCAAAGGTGCACCCAATCAAATCACAAAAGCAATAGAATGGTATCGAAGAAATGTGTCCGATAGGAGGAATGAGCTCACTTGGCCTGGCATGGCTCTTGTTTTAGACACATCAAGCTGACTCATGGGAGTCAGGGCTACGTAAATACCATATAGAATCGTCGCCAAACCATCCTACTTCGTTCTGGAATCTCCACCATGTACACAGTTGTTAAAGTGGTTTTCGGTATTGGCAGAGAGTATGACAATATCTGATCCCGGTCTCTTTAACAACCCAACGCTTATTTCACACCATGGTCATTTCATTTCAAATAGTTCATATTTCGTACCAAAATATCATATTCATTTCAAAACCATATAAATTCAATATCATTATTCACATTAAAATAATATTCATTTCCAGAATCGTAACACTTTAAAATTTATAGCACTTTCGACATAATAACACTTTAGAAATCAAAACGCTTTTGAAATCACAACACTTTTGAAATCATAACACTTTTGAAATCATAACACTTTTGAATCATAACACTTTTAATTTTAAAGGGTTAAGGTTCGATTCAAATTCTAAATAAACTATTTCAATCTTTATTAATTTCAAATCCAGTTTTGAACTATCCCTTCAATTCCAATAAGATTCAAAGTTTAAATATTCAAACATTTCAATATAAGTTTCATTTATACTTTAACATTTAACTTTAATATTATTTAGTTTTGAAATATTCACTTAAATCAATTTAATAACAATTAAATAAAATCTCAATTTATAAATTTAAATCAATATTAAATATTCAGTCTCAATTTTATTTAAAGTTGAGAATATTCATTTAATCACTTTTCATCAAATCAAGTTATAAATCATACCTTTCAAATCTCAAAATTAATAAGTTCAAACAAATTCTTATTTAAATTCAATTATTAACCAAATTAAATTTCAAGTAAATTTTTCTTTATTTTCCGACCTCTATTTATTTAAAGTATTACAAAACTCTATCTAAAATATTAATGTAAAATTTTAAATAAATATTTAAACATATTATATATATACTAATTAAATTAATTTTTTTTAAAATAATTTATATTAAATTAAATCTTATTAATAAATCTATTTTAAATCTTATTTTATATTTCAAAATAATAAATTTTTATAAGTAAAATTTTTTAAAAGTTATATTTTTAAACTAAATTGAAAATTTAAATTCCAAACATATAATTTAAAAATATAATTTTACAAAATAAAATATCTTTTTATTATATTTAAAAATCAATAAATAAATCCATATATTTCCTTCCAAAACTATAAAATCCATTTTTTAAAATAGACCAACGGTGTCCGTATATAATTTTCTATCCTATGGTCAAGTGATATAGATATTTATCATTTCAATCCGCAATTTAATATTTTATGGTATATATCATTTCAACCCGCAATCTAAAAATTTCAAAATTAATGAAAATTGCTTGGGTTTATCATTTCAACCCATAACGATTTTCCCCTAATCTATAATATCGTTCGGGTATGTATCATTTCAACCCAAAGGGAATTCTAAATTAACAGGGAACTTGTAGAGTGAGAACGATTATGATAAAATATAACATATCAACAGTAGGCATATATCAATAGTAACAAATTTAAATATAATAGATACAATAGGTGTGACAACCCGGATTTTTAACGCCTATTAGTTGGGTGATTAACTAATTTAAATCATTGGGATATTAATTTTGATTGTCGAATAAATGAGTTATTTTTAGAAGATAAAAATATTTGTATCTATAAATTGATTTGAAAATTATAATATATAATGAATTATAGAACCTCTGGATATGATAAATCTTATAGGAAATAAATAACAATATATATAGAGACTCCCGATTTAAATTAAGGTAAAATACATATAAATAAAACTCTATCATTAAAATTCAAGGTAGAATATATTTGTATATGAATAGAAATATATACGGGCTTAGGATGATTAATATATATATAAGTATATGAGTGAATATGTTTATGTATATATGATGACTAATACAAGAAATGTATGTATACATATTTAAATAGTAAAAATGTGAGCATATACATATATAATGACAACAACATATATGAATAGATATATGTATATGTTTACAAAAGTGTTGTGTGGGTGAATACATGTATAGATGCCTATATGAAGTAAATTATAGGAAGTTGCATAAATATGAAAACATATATATGTCAATGATAACATATGCAAGAAAAGCATGTAAACATAAATAAGTGTAAACAAATGAACATATTCATGGCACATATATATATATAAGTATATATGTGAAGTATGTGTGTATGGATGTATGCAATGAGACAAGGTTAACTGTTTGAATAAATATATATATATAGGACAAGGTAGGACAAAATTAGGTTGTAGACATATGTACAGTATATGCACATATGAGAGCATATGTAAACATCATAGGGAGACAAGCATTTAAAGCCTAGCATATAAAATCTTTAATCAAAGTCAGACAAAAATCAAATCAGGTCAAGCAAGTGCTGTCCAAAGAAAATTAAATAAAAAAATGAATGAAGCTTGCCATGTACAAGATAATGCAGCTTGTCTTCTATTATATACCTCTACTTTGTTTTATATTTTTTGGGTTCGAATTAGCTAAAGTACAGAAAAATCTATGAACATAGATAAAATGGGATAAGGATGTAAACATGAAGGACATTTGCATTTAATGCTAGCACAACATTAGGTCATTTCGAATTGTTCAAAATCATTTCAGTGTTCACAAAATGTTACCTGGTCAAGCAAGAGGAAAAAAAATCTCTGACTAAATAGAAAACGTTTGTACCAGATAATACCTGTCTCATGTAAAACCTAAGCAAAGTTCAAAAATAAAACCTGGAAGCAACTCAACAAAATCAAAACAAGTTCCAGCTTTCAAATTTAAAACTCAAGATCATTTAAGCAACTCAACTAAGTTTCAGATCATCAAGCAAGTCATCTCAGTTTTTAAAACAAGATTTCCAGTCGAAAGCAAGTTTACAGGCTTTCTCTGTTCATACATAAGGTGAGTAAACATTCTTATTGAAAGCTTAAATGGAAATCTGATTTCATGTGAATTACTGGAATAAAGTAAGCTTTGCATGTATATATTTAAGTGTAATCTATGTATATATGATTGTGTTTGAAGTGTGCATGTCTGTATACATGTGTATATCTCTGTTTCATGTTACAGAGTTTTAAAATAAGCCAAAATTCAAATTCTCTTTAACTAATCTCTGTTAGGTTTTAGTTGTCAAATAAGAAATGTTTGTTTAGACATAGATTAAGTTTTAAAAATAAATTTAAGTAAAATTAGTTAGAATTTTATCTGGAAAATGGAGAAGACAGTAAGAATTTTAAAACATGTTAAAATCAAATATTTTGATTTGATGATTCAAGTATATAACTTGAATCGACTTTGAAAACTATGATTTTTAAAAGGAAATTCAGAATTTATAGTGTTGTATCGAGTGAGGAAATCGGGGTTGACCAGAAAATGATTTTTGGGAAAGTTCTGGTGATCGATGGGTGGTGAGGCCTTAGGATCGCCACTGGAGGTAGCCGGGAAGTTGTCGAGGCTGGGAAAAATGGTAGGTTACTTTCTCAGCCACCGTGGCATCGGCAATTGATCGGAGAAGGGTTTTAACCCTAAAATAGGTCGAGTCTGGAATCGAGATCATGGCGGCGCCTCGGGTTGATCGAGTTGCATCGGAGCAAGGGGGATGGCTACGTGGATGGCCGGAAAGTGTGTGGCCGGAGTCTCAGGACTTGCGGTGGTCGGCGTAGGCAGTTCGAGGAAGATTCAGGCGTGAGGTTGGATTCCAGGCTTGGTCAGATTGTTCGATTTCAATTTTGGGATTGTATTGGAGTTTGGGTGGTCGGAATCAAGGGTGTTGGCGATCGTCGATGTGTGAGGGTTGTCGGCGGTGGTCAGAGTGGTGTTGATCGCCGGTGCAGGTGCACAGTTGGGTCAGTGTGTCAGTATGTTTGGGAGAGAGGGAAGGCTCGGTAAGGACTCGGAGCAGTTGCTTAGTGTCTCGAGTGGGAATCGTGAGAGTTTATCATATTTCGAGTTTTAACTTAAACTAAAATCTAAGTTTAATAAAAAAGAGAGAAGGTGGGTTTTACTCGGAGCAGGACTCGGGTAGAAGTCGGGTTGAACCCAAAGCATGTTTAAACAGTTTAAAAGTTTTTAAAGCAAAGTTTTGGAAATTTAAAGAAATTTATTTTAAAACTTTCTTATATAAATTTCTTCTATAAATGTTTTCTTTAACATTTGTTTAAGAGTTATATAATTTGTTAACATTAATTTGTTAAGTTAAAGTTTTATTTTATTTTAAAATTTAAATTTAATGATTTAATTAAAGTAAGTTAATTAAAGATAAATGTTTTAAATAATGTTAATGATAATTAAATCATTAATAAAGATAATGTTTATCTTAAAGTTAATTAAGTTTTAATGATTTAAGATTAATTTAATTAATAAGATAATTAAAGAGAAAATAATTAATTTAATTTAATAAATTAATGATTGAGGTTTATTAATTAATAATAAAGGGGTAATTAATTAGGTAATTAAAGATTAATTAATTGATTTATAAGGTAATCAAGGAATGATTAATTAATTAAATGGTTTGTAGTTAATTAATGATTGATTAAGCAGGGTTAAGTGATTAATTCTTAAGTAATTACTTTAATTAAGTGATTAGAGAATCATTAATTAATGTGATTAATTAATTAAGGAGATTAATTAAAAGTTAATGTGAATGGTTAAGGCTAATTAATCTATGGGGTAATTAAAGGTTAATTACTTAATGTTATTAAATAATAATTAATCAAGGAGGATTAATTGAGATGGATGATTTAAGAATCATTAATTAATTGAGTTGTAATTAATTAATGTTAAGTAAGCAGGATTAAGGTAATCCAAGTGAGTAAGTTGGTGATTAATTTAATTGGAGATTAATTAAATTAATTAAGAATTATATCCTATAATCTTGCTTATGGATAGTTGAATGATATTGGATGAATTGAATTGGTAGATATCTCTGATGTGTGATACTTTGATATATGAGATATTTTGGTTGAACAGTGATATTATGGTTTATCTATCTAAGATAAATTGTTGAGTGAATACGAAATCCTGAATATAAATTGTATTGTTTAACTTACACACTTGTTTAATGAATAACTTTGGATTCGAGGAGACCGGGTTCGGGTATTAGTAAATACCCAAAACCACTTCGATGTGTAAATTTTCTATAAAATTCCTTATAGATTTGATATGTGAAATAAATAGATTGGAATGGGATGATTTAAGTGATTGGACCATTTTAACTATGTAGAGGTACATAGATATTGATGTGTGAAATAAGTGATGTCTCTAGCAAATTGTGAATTTGTAAATCGACACGAGTTACCCCGGGTTTTATGTAAGTTTTATGTTGTTGTATTCCATGTTAGATGGGTTTACTCATGCTGGTTTCCAGCCTGACCCGGGTGTTACTTTGATGTAATGCTCGGGTTAGACCGAGTATTACAGATTTTCAGGTAAGGACGTGCTGGAGCTCAGGAGGCGAGCTGGATGGCAGGAACGTATGGAGTGTTTCCGCTGTGATATATTTCTGTTTAGCTGAGACATGTTGATTTGTATATGTCCAGTGTTTGAGTATGTGTGTAACTCAGGTGTATAAAATGTAATCAACTGATACAGTATTCTTTTGTAAACTGTTATTATTTGATATTATATTTTGATCCACTGCGAATGTGAGAATCTGTTGTTGTGTTTCTGTTTCGTTTTCTTTTATCTCCTTCTTCTTTTCCTAACTATCTGGAATTTTCGGGATCGGAAATTTCGGACCGTTACATTTGGTATCAGAGTGAAGGTTAAGCGAGAACCTTGGCTCTGGTGGGTTTACTCATCAGGGATAGGGTTAGTATTACCCTAGGATGAGTTGAGTAAATATATGATAGCGTACTTGTTATTTTCATATATAAAGATTTTAAATGATTTTATATAAGAATATATTTTGATATATATAAAGCAATATTTCTTACTAATAAATGTTAAGGAAATTGGTTGTTAAAAATTATTGGAATTAAATTAAGAGGTAATAGAAATACAACCAAATTGAAATTAGATAAAGGTAAGTTTGAAATAGATTCAAACTAAAATTAAAATCTTGAATTTGGAAAAGAGTTTTAGAATAAGATGATAATGAATGGTTTCCAGTTGTAATAACCTTGGTTATTATCATAAATGATTGTTGTGTAAGCAAAATGAAATGTTTTAGGGAAGTAAAACATTTAGGTAAGTATGACTTATAAATTGGAATGGAAGATGATCTGAATTGTGAAGTTTTAAATCTAGGTCCAGAAATTTGAAAATTGTTTCAAGGTGATAAAGGAATAATAAATAATGTTATTTGAATGAAGAGTCCTGTTTCAAACAAGAGTTGTTTGAAAATTTAAAGAAATTTGTTTTGAATTAAAAACCAAAGGTGGTCTAAAATTTAAGGATAACTTGGTGTGTAAAGGAAATAATATGAATAACGAATATACATAATATCAATGATGGTTTGAAATAAGCTCTAAATGTTGAGTTTAAAATTGGGAATGAGATGTGATACCCAAGGTGATAAGTTTTTGAACTTATTAGATTATTAATGTGAAGTTTAAAATTTGAAATGGGAATTCAAATTGGGTAAGGTTGGCTGGATTAAGTAAATTGAATTTAACTTTGGGAAAGTTAAATAAGTTAACAAGCAACCTGAATTGGAAATTTCAAGATGGAATTGGAATATAACTTGGGAAGTTTAATAGTTAATTTAAATTGGGAGTTTGTGTGATCTCAAAATGGGTTTGAGATCTGGAAATTGAATATGGATGGATGTTTTAGAATAAATTGGATGATGTCATCCTATTGTTATTAATAATCTTTAAATTGTGAATTGGATTTGTTTAAATGAATGAGGAATGAAGTGTGGTAATATATCCATTATTGTGATAAATGGATGTAATGTTGAACTGCTAGTGTGCAGTCTATTAATGTATGAAATATTTTGTGGTAGTATGTTCTAATAAAATCACCTTCTTTTGAAATGGAATTTGAAATTAAGGATATGGAATTACTCTGAACTGATAATTTGAATAATTGAATTTGTAAATTAAAATTGTTTAAGAACTGGTTTCAAAACTGGAAGATAAAATTGGGTAATAAATTTAATTTTTAAGATAAAATTGTTTTGAACTCTTATTTCAACTTTGAAATAAGTTAGGTAAAGATAATTTAAAATGGAATTTTGAGAATTGGACTCAGAATTAAATTGTTTAAAGATTTGGATTATTGATTTAAAAATAAAGGTTAATTTGATTTAAGGGGTTAAATCAACATTTGGAAATTTAACTCGAATTTATATAATTTGAGATGGTTTAAAGTTGGGATTCAGATTTCATTAGTTCAAATTGAATTTAGTTTGAATTAATTGGAATTGAAGATGGATAAGTATAAAAATTCAAATGGGAAATTTGAATTGGATTAATTTGAAATAAAATTGAAGATTTAATGAGTTCAAATTCAAATTGGAACTGGGATTAATTCATATAGAAATTTAAATGATTTGAAATTGAAGTGGATTCAATTTGAAGTTAGTCTAAATTAATTTGAATAATTTGGAATTGTAATTGAAGAAATCAAATGGAATTTGATTTGAATCTGGAAAGAAATTGAGATTAATTCGATTTGAATTGGGAATAAAAGCAAGTTCAAGGGAAATTGAAGTTATTCAAATTAGAATTCGGTCAATTTAAATAAAAGGGAATTTAAATTGAATTGATGAGAAATTGAACAGTTTGGCTCTGGACTATTTTTAAATAAATCATTTTTATATAAACTATTTTAAATCTATTTTCCTAACTATTTATCTATTTTTAAAATTTTCAAGCTGTTTTCTAAATTTAAGCTGGTTAGAGTACAAACTGTTTATGATTAAATACCCAATTGAGATAAGAATTGAGTGATAATCCAAATGGTGATTAAGGAAAATGTGAATAAGTGAATAAATCCAAAGTGAGAATGAATAGAAAGGAAATTGATTTAACTGATAATCAATGAAGACAAATACGTAGGATGTACGTATATTATTCTATTCGCATAGTGATTTGATCCAGATTCGAGCACAGAATTTCGAGATAGTATTATCGATCCGAGTTGCGATTTTTCATTCGATTTCGACGGCGAACCTAGATATGGATTTTTGATTGGTTCTGGATATTCTCTATCATAGTTGTGACTATGCAAGGAGAATGACGATTTCTGATCAAGAAACCAGATCTGAATCCGCACTAGAAAGTCGGGTGGACGATACTAGTTCGGAAGTGGAATTGTGTGATCGAGTGAGCGATCAAATTGATATAGCGTACGGATGATATTTGTACATCGTACGGGTTTGAATGAAATTGATATTGAAAATTTATGGATAAGAATTATAAGATGGTTTTTGAAATAAAAAGTATATTTTGTGAAATATATGATGAGGTAAAATGGAAATTGAATTTCTATGATTTAAGATTCACATTATGAAGAAGGTAATGTGGTTAATAACTTTATTAAAGGATAATCAAATTTGAATATTTGATTTGGAATAAACAAAGTTATATATCTTTGTTATATATGGTAAACTCTCCTTAATGAATCTATTGCCAGGAGAAAAGGGTTTTGGAAGTATTTGAAGTATAAAAATGAATTTATACAAGTATGAATTGAACCAAAGATTTTCCAAGATTATTATATATATGTATATATAAAATGGATTTGTGAAAATGATTTTGAGGAAAGGTTTTTGGAACCTATGGCATTTGGAAAGGCTTTTGATTTTTTGTGTAAAACCAATATTGGAATTTGGAAAAGCCTAATATGAGAATTATCGATTTTGGGAATCGATTTTGTAAAGGAGCTTTATATGAAATTCATACTCGGTGTATGATTTTAAAAATACTATATGTGTATAGTATAAAGTGTTTTGAAGTGGCTCTGGGGAAAAAGGCGCTCCCTTGAAATGAACTTCTCAGGAGTACCATAGGTTGGTACTGCCTTGAGCCTCAAAGGGGGAGGTTCTAAAGTTGATCATGTGAGGAGTCCGGATAAACTAGTTCCTGAGGATTGTTTGGTAGCGAAAGTCGAGGGCGCTGATGCCTACATCGGCATTTGGGTTATGCTGTGACGATAGTCTAACTCGATGTCGCTGCGATCTATTGTGTGGACCATAGCAAAAATCATGTAGAGGATGAGTGCCAACAGTCTACACTTGATTTTGCCGGGACGGCAACGTAACATCGGTAGGCTGCGATCTATGGTCAAGTGGAGGAGTTTCATTCTTTTGGCAGCGAAATTCGAGGGCGCTGATGCCTACGGTTATATGGGTTTTTGCTGTAATAGCAACGTAAAGCCCGGGTATAACTGCGATCTGTAACGGGTTCCATGGTGTAATCGAGGGGCGTAGAGGCCTACAATTATCTATGGATTTTGCCGGGATGGCAACGTAACCATCGGGTTAACTGCAACCATGGATGGGGGCGATGATTTCCAGAGCATTCTCACCAAAGATATTTCCTCTATTTGCAAAAATGTTTTCGATATTTTCAATAAAATTATTTTCCAAAGTATTTTCACTAGGTGTTGGAAACGGGTTTACCAAGTACTTATAGATTTTCAGTCCTACGCCTGATCAACGTATGACCGAATTTCTATGAGAACAAGGATGGACTTGTCAAAGAATCGAGTTATAAAAGTATTTTTATAAAAACTATTTTAGTAATATTATATAGAAATTAAAAAGTGTTTTAAGAATGATCAAAGAAAATTTATCTGATTTTAAGCATTTTAATAATTCTGGCTTCGTTCCTTTTCGAGGACGAAAAGATTCAAAGGGGGGAGGAATGTGAAAACCCGTATTTTTAACGCCTATTAGTTGGGTGATTAACTAATTTAAATCATTGGAATATTAATTTTGATAGTCGAATAAATGAGTTTTTTTTAGAAGATAAAAATATTTGTATCTATAAATTGATTTGAAAATTATAATATATAATGAATCATAGAACCTCTGGATATGATAAATCTTATAGGAAATAAATAACAATATATATAGAGACTCCTGATTTAAATTAAGGTAAAATACATATAAATAAAACTCCATCATTGAAATTCAAGGTAGAATATATTTGTATATGAATAGAAATATATACGGGCTTAGGATGATTAATATATATATAAGTATTGAGTGAATATGTATGTGTATATATGATGACTAATACAAGAAATGTATGTATACATATTTAAATAGTGAAAATGTGAGCATATACATATATAATGACAACAACATATATGAATAGATATATGTATATGTTTACAAAAGTGTTGTGTGGGTGAATACATGTATGGATGCCTATATGAAGTAAATTATAGGAAGTTGCATAAATATGAAAACATATATATGTCAATGATAACATATGCAAGAAAAGCATGTAAACATAAATAAGTGTAAACAAATGAACATACTCATGGCACATATATATATAAGTACATATGTGAAGTATGTGTGTATGGATGTATGCAAGGAGACAAGGTTAATTGTATAAATAAATAAATATATATATATATAGGACAAGGCAGGACAAAATTAGGTTGTAGACATATGTACAGTATATGCACATATGAGAGCATATGTAAACATTATAGGGAGACAAGCATTTAAAGCCTAGCACATAAAATCTTTAATCAAAGTCACACAAAAATCAAATCAGGTCAAGCAAGTGCTGACCAAAGAAAATTAAATAAAAAAATGAATGAAGCTTGCTGTGTACAAGATAATGCAGTCTGTCTTCTATTATATACCTCTGCTTTGTTTTATATTTTTTGGGTTCGAATTAGCTAAAGTACAGAGAAAAATCTATGAACATAGATAAAATGGAATAAGGATGTAAACATGAAGGACATTTGCATTTAATGCTAGCACAACATTAGGTCATTTCGAATTGTTCAAAATCATTTCAGTGTTCACAAAATGTTACCTGGTCAAGCAAGAGGAAAAAAAATCTCTGACTAAATAGAAAACGTTTGTACCAGATAATACCTATCTCCTTTAAAACCTGAGCAAAGTTCAAAAATAAAACATGGAAGCATCTCAACAAAATCAAAACAAGTTCCAGCTTTCAAATTTAAAACTCAAGATCGTTTCAGCAACTCAACTAAGTTTCAGATCATCAAGCAAGTCATCTCAGTCTTTAAAACAAGATTTCCAATCGAAAGCAAGTTTACAGGCTTTCTCTGTTCGTACATAAGGTGAGTAAACATTCTTATTGAAAGCTTAAGTAAATGGAAATCTGATTTCATGTGAATTACTGGAATAAAGTATGCTTTGCATGTATATATTTAAGTGTAATCTATGTATATATGATTGTGTTTGAAGTGTGCATGTCTGTATACATGTGTATATCTCTGTTTCATGTTACAGAGTTTTAAAATAAGCCAAAATTCAAATTATCTTTAACTAATCTCTGTTAGGTTTTAGTTTTCAAATAAGAAATGTTTGTTTAGACATAGATTAAGTTTTAAAAATAAATTTAAGTAAAATTAGTTAGAATTTTATCTGGAAAATGGAAAAGACAGTAAGAATTTTAAAACATTTTCGAATCAAATATTTTGATTTGATGATTCAAGTATATAACTTGAATCGACTTTAAAAACTATGATTTTTAAAAGGAAATTCAGAATCTATAGTGTTGTATCGAGTGAGGAAATCGGGGTTGACCAGAAAATGATTTTTTGGAAATTTCTGGTGATCGATGGGTGGTGAGGCCTCGGGATCGCCACTGTAGGTAGCCGGGAAGTTGTCGAGGCTGGGAAAAATGGTAGGTTACTTTCTCAACCACCGTGGCATCGGCAATTGATCGGAGAAGAGTTTTAACCCTAAAATAGGTCGAGTCTGGAATCGGGATCATGGCGGCGCCTCGGGTTGATCGAGTTGCATCGGAGCAAGGGGGATGGCTACGTGGATGGCCGGAGAGTGTGTGGCCAGAGTCTTAGGACTTCCGGTGGTCGGCGTTGGCAGTTCGTGGAAGATTCAGGCATGAGGTTGGATTCCAGGCTTGGTCAGATTGTTCAATTTCAATTTTGGGTTTGTATTGGAGTTTGGGTGGTCGGAATCAAGGGTGTTGGCGATCGTCGATGTGCGAGGGGTGTCGGTGGTGGTCAGAGTGGTGTTGATCGCCGGTGCAGGTGCACAGTTGGGTCAGTGTGTCAGTATGTTTGGGAGAGAGGGAAGGCTCGGGTAAGGACTCGGAGCAGTTGCCTGGTGTCTCGAGTATGGTCTTGAGTGGGAATCATGAGAGTTTATCATGTTTCTAGTTTTAACTTAAACTAAAATCTAAGTTTAATAAAAAAGAGAGAAGGTGGGTTTTACTCGGAGCAGGACTCGGGTAGAAGTCGGGTTGAACCCGAAGCATGTTTAAACAGTTTAAAAGGTTTTAAAGCAAAGTTTTGGAAATTTAAAGAAATTTAGTTTAAAACTTTCTTATATAAATTTCTTCTATAAATGTTTTCTTTAACATTTGTTTAAGAGTTATATAATTTGTTAACTTTAATTTGTTAAGTTAAAGTTTTATTTTATTTTAAAATTTAAATTTAATGATTTAATTAAAGTAAGTTAATTAAAGATAAATGTTTTAAATAATGTTAATGATAATTAAATCATTAATAAAGATAATGTTTATCTTAAAGTTAATTAAGTTTTAATGATTTAAGATTAATTTAATTAATAAGATAATTAAAGAGAAAATAATTAATTTAATTTAATAAATTAATGATTAAGGTTTATTAATTAATAATAAAGGGGTAATTAATTAGGTAATTAAAGATTAATTAATTGATTTACAAGGTAATCAAGGAATGATTAATTAATTAAATGGTTTGCAGTTAATTAATGATTGATTAAACAGGGTTAAGTGATTAATTCTTAAGTAATTAATTTAATTAAGTGATTAGAGAATCATTAATTAATGTGATTAATTAATTAAGGAGTTTAATTAAAAGTTAATGTGAATGGTTAAGACTAATTAATCTATAGGGTAATTAAAGGTTAATTACTTAATGTAATTAAAGAATAATTAATCAAGGAGGATTAATTGAGATGGATGATTTAGGAATCATTAATTAATTGAGTTATAATTAATTAATGTTAAGTAAGCAGGATTAAGGTAATCCAAGTGAGTAAGTTGGTGATTAATTTAATTGGACATTAATTAAATTAATTAATAATTATATCCTATAATCTGGCTTATGGATGGTTGAATGATATTGGATGAATTGAATTGGTAGATATCTCTGATGTGTGATACTTTGAGATATGAGATATTTTGGTTGAACAATGATATTATGGTTTATCTATCTGAGATAAATTATTGAGTGAATACGAAATCCTGAATATAAATTGTATTGTTTAACTTACACACTTGTTTAATGAATAACTTTGGATTCGAAGAGACCGGGGTCGGGTATCAGTAAATACCCGAAACCACTTCGATGTGTAAATCTTCTATAAAATTCCTTATTGTTAATCCTTAATTCCTCACGGCTTAAGAATGGTACGATTCAAGGAGGGAGTGCAACTTAGCGACTTAAGTTATGCAACGACATAACGAGTTAAAGGCATGACCGACTTATAAAGTGTGCCGACTTAACAGGTCACGACTTAAGGCAGCGTACGACCTAAGCTATAGGCCCGACTTAACAGGAGCCGACTTAAGATAATCTACTACTTAAGAACTAAGACCGACTTAGGAAGGCTCCGAGTTAAGGAAATGCTCCGAGTTAAGGAAATGCGCCGACTTAAGGAGATGCTCCGACTTAAGGGTTTACAAGATAAGGAAGTCTCCGACTCAAGGCTGTTACTATCTTACCGATCTAAGGAGTTAACAACTCATACTAAGCCGCTGCCGACCTATGACTTATACCAAATAACTCATTCTGGATGTATTCAGGAGTAACTGGTGAATGCGCTCCTATCTCGTCGCCGACTTAGGGCCTACGACTTACTATAAGTCGGCTACGATTTAAGGACTTAGAGATTTTTTCCTATTCAGATTCGACCCTATAAATACCCCCCAACTTCCAACAAGGAAAAGACTTTTGGCCATTCATTTCCAAAGTGCCGTTACTCTGTCGAACTCTCCACTCATTCAGCAATCAAAGATCTTCAAACATTCGAGACGCTACAACAAGCTTCGAGAGAAATTCCTTACATCCAACACGGATTCATCGAGTTTCACCATCAAAGATTAAGCTAGTAGTCGAGATTGTGTTTTGTGATCAAATTGTACTGTTTTCATAAGAGATTTATATCGATTTGTAACCAGATTCAATAATAAAGAGATTCAAAGTGGATGTAGGCTAAATCTCAAGCCGAACCACTATAAATTGCTGTCTTTTACTGCATTTCTGCTATTTTCCTACTTGATTTATGTTCCCGTTACACGGGTGGTGCTTTCATGATTCTACTACACACACCGGGTGTTAGCGTTCATTTTTCAGCGTTAACATTTTGGTGCTTTCACTGAGAACCCAACTCAGGCTACTACTCACCATTGCTTCACAGAAGTTTGCTGAAAGAATTTCCTACAAAACCAGAAGTCTATCAGATATAATGGCTCCTGGAAGGAAACGAAAGTCTGTCAGAACTGATGATGACCGTGACAATACTGCCACTTCTCTCTCTCCAAATCAGGCAGCTCCAAGCGTCGGTGTGACGCGACAAGAGTTAGATGCTGCAGTATCCGGACTGTACCAGCAGATTGAAACTCAGAATAATCTGATGATGGAAAAGCTGAATGCTCTATTTGGGGCGAATCAAAGACCAGTAAGTAATGAGGAAAACTTTGCTAATGCTGCTCCCAATTCCGAGGGGAGAAATATTCCTCACGGGGGATCAGGTGCTGCTGAAGGGGCACCCCTCTAGGCTGAAGGGTCCAGGCCGTCACCAGTTCTTCGTGAGCATTTACCTGGACAAACCCCCAAAAAGATGGCCGAGGTCTATTCTGCGAAATCTATAAACAATGAGGAATATCTTTCTGGCATGATCAAGCAAATAATGAAAGAGAGCATGCAAAGAGATGAAGATGAGAGCGAATGGGGATTCGCACCGAGTAGAACTCCGTTTACCGAGAAGATTCTAAAGGCTGAATTTCCTAGAAAATTTGTTCCCCCCACCATTCCTGCTTATCGGGGAACAAGTGATCCAAATCAATTCTTGTATAAATACGACTGGCACATGACCGGCGCAAGAGCAACTGATGAAATAAAGTGCCGATATTTCCCAGTATATTTGGAAGGTGTAGCACTTCTCTGGTTTACCAAGCTTCCTGTCCGATCTGTAGATCAGTTTTCCGATCTGACCCGAAAATTCAAAGAGCAATTCAGGCTATACGCTTCAAAGGCAAAAGACATAATGTTATTGTCTAGTCTTGAACAGAATCCGGGAGAGCCTATTAAGTCATTCCTGAACCGCTTCAATTTAGCTCTGGCAGAAGTCGATAACGCAGAGCCACGAATGATCTTGACCTATTTGATGCGTGCTATCGACAAAACGAGCGAATTTGGAAAATGGCTGAAGATGAAGGAGCCAAATTCGCTTGAGAAATTCTACAAAAAGGCTGACGAATTTATATGCCTAGAGAATCTTTCCGCATCAGCTAAAGTTGTGACAACAATGGTGGAAAATAATGCTACAGTTCAAAGGAAGAAAGAACTTGCAAATCAGAAAAGGGAAAGTAATGGTGGGAAGAGGCAAAAAGATCTAAAAAGCCCCGCTTCCTCAAACCTTCAGACTTTACTCCTCTGACCGATACCCCGGAGAATATTTTCATCGCCACTAAGGATGCTGTCGAATTTCCAAAACCACCGGCCGTGAAAGTTGGGAAGAATGCTGTTCAAAGCGGAAGATTTTGCAAGTTTCACAACCAACCAGGGCATGATACCAATGAGTGCCGCCACTTGAAAAGCCTGATTGAAGAATTGTTAAGAGAGAATAAGTTGCAACAGTACGTCAAGAGGAATAGAATAGACCCGTCTTCATCTAACCAGGGGCAACTACCCCCAGATCATTCATCTGGTTCAGGAGAGAGGCCTGCTGAAAAGGAAAGACCTGTTATCAATGTGATCACAGGAGGACCTCATCCAGCTGGCAGGAGTTGGGGAGAGATGGAAAGGTATGCTAGAGCTTTGAAGTATGCTCCGACTGAAGAAAGTGTCTTGATCTTGGAAGATGCTGCACCTCTAAAGCAGCAGAAGACTTTTCACAATGATATTATGTTCAGAACCAGGGATTCTATTGATGTGGAAGCTCCTACTGAGGACCCTTTGGTTGTTTCTGTCGGTATTGGGCCGACTATTGTCAGAAGAGTTCTGGTTGATAGTGGTGCTTCGTGCAACATACTCTTTAAAAAGACATTTGACCAAATGAAAATTCCAATGACAGATGTACAAGCCTCTTCACACAAAATTGCCGGATTTACAGGAGAGCTGAAACAGCCAATTGGAATAGTGGACTTGTTTGTTGAAATGGGCGAAGGGTAGAAGAAGTTGGTTCGGAAGCAAACTTTTGTAATTGTTGATGGATTCTCCGCCTATAACGCTTTCTTGGGTCGGCCTACTCTTGCTGCTTTCAGGGCCGTCCTCGCTCCATGGTGCTTAACAATGAAATTTCCTACTGATAATGGGATTACTGTTATTAAAGGAGATCAGAACGCAGGACGAGAATGTTATCTTGTAGAACTCCGAGAGGCCAGGAAAAGAGAAATGGGGAAAGATGCGGCAGCTCCGCTCCGCATCAAGGAACCAACCCTGTAGCAACTACGGAGTGCCTGTACTGGCGAACACAGCAATGCAAGAAAAGAAATGGATCCCAGGAAAGCCAGTACAGGGGAGAATAGTGTGGTACCCGTGGAGGTAACGGTACCAATATCTGTTGACTCGAAAGACCCGAACAAAGTACTCAATGTGGGTTCACAGCTAAGCATAACAGTTCAAAACACGCTGATATCATTCTTAAAAGCCAATCTAGATGTGTTCGCTTGGTGTCACGCTGATATGTGTGGGATCTCCCCGGAAATTGCTGTACATACTCTGAACATTGATCCAAAATTCACGCCAGTGAAACAGAAAAGAAGAACTCAAGGCCCAAAAAGATCGACTGCACTAAAGGAAGAAGTCGATCGGCTCATGGAGAACGGCTTTATCAGAAACTCCACTTATCCAAATTGGGTTTCAAATCCAGTATTGGTCAAGAAGGCAAATGGAAAGTGGAGAGTATGCATAGATTTCTCAGATTTAAACAAAGCATGCCCCAAAGATTGCTTCCCGCTGCCCAGAATTGATCAATTGGTGGATGGAATAGCTGGGTATGAGTTGTTATCGTTTATGGATGCTTACTCCGGATACAATCAGATTATGATGCATGAGCCGGATCAGGAAGACACAAGCTTTATTACAGATGTGGGTCTCTACTGTTACAAAGTTATGCCTTTCAGATTGAAAAATGTTGGGGCAACCTACCAAAGGCTCATCAATGCAATGTTCAAGCCTCAGATTGGTAGAACCATGGAAGTTTATGTCGACGATATGTTGGTAAAATCAAAGAAAGCTGTAGATCACATGGGACACTTGGAGGAAATGTTCGCAATTCTTCGAAAGTACGGAATGAAGCTCAATCCATTGAAATGTTCATTCGGAGTAGAATCCGGGAAATTTTTGGGTTTCATTGTGAGCGCCAGGGGCATTGAAGCCAATCCTACTCAAATCACAGCTCTAAGGGAGGTCAAAGCCCCTAAAACAAAGAAAGAAATGCAAAGTCTCAATGGAAAAGTCGCTGCTCTGAGTCGCTTCATTTCCAAAGCCACAAACAAATGCATTCCCTTCTTTGACGCTCTAAAGAAAGGAAAGAAAAATTTTGAATGGACTCCCGAATGCCAGAATGCTTTCGATGAACTAATTCATCATATGGAAACACCTCCGGTTCTCTCCAAGCCTACTGACGGTGAAGACCTTTTCATCTATTTAGCAATTTCATCTCACGCCCTCAGTGCAGCACTTGTACGGGAGGATATGAAAGTACAACGTCCAGTCTATTACATCAGTAAACGGTTTACCGGAGCGGAGATGAATTATTCGAAGATAGAAAAGCTCGCCTATTGTTTGCTAATTGCTTCTAAGAAGTTGAGACCATACTTTCAAGCTCATCCTATCAAGGTTCTTACTGATCAACCTCTAAAGCAAGTCCTGTTTCGTCCTGAAACTTCGGGTCGTCTTTTGAAATGGAACATTGAACTCAGCCAGTATGACATCACATACCATCCCCGGAGAGCAATCAACGGACAAGCTTTAGCAGATTTCATCGCAGAATCTACTGACAGAGGCGATAGTGAAAATGGAACAACTGACGGCATTCCAATCCAGTGGAAGTTGTATGTAGACGGATCGAGGAATGATTACTGTTCTGGGGCAGGGGTTGTGCTTGAAACCCCCGAAGGACGATCATTGTGTTATGCATTGAGACTGGAATTTCCTTCAACAAACAATGAAGCGGAGTATGAGGCTCTTATTGCTGGCTTAAAAATTGCCAAGAAACTAAACATCAGAGTGTTACAAATCTTCAGCGATTCTCAACTTATTGTTTGCCAGGTAAAGAAAGAGTTTCAGGCTAAAGGTGGAAATCTGCCCGCATATTTTTCAAACGCATGTGAACTTCTCGAAGATTTCAATCACTACACGATAAGTCATATTCCTCGGGTAGAGAACATGAAAGCAGATTCTCTAGCAAAGTACTCAAGTTCTGGAGAAGCTCAATTACTGGGATTAGTTCCTGTAGAAGTTCTGTCAGCTCCAAGCATTGATGAAATGGATGTTGATTGGATTATGGCTACGTCTCAAGAGCATGAATCATGGATGACTCCAATCAAAGAATACCTACTCAGTGGTTCCCTGCCAGAAAGTTCTAAGGAACGTCGAAAACTATTGAGGAAAGCGTCAAGGTATATAATTCAAGATGGCCGATTATACAGACGAGGATTTTCAATGCCTCTGCTCCGATGTGTAACTAAGGAAGAAGCCAAGACAATTCTAGCCGAGATACACGGAGGAGAATGCGGAGATCATTCAACTGGTCAAACTTTAGCCAAGAAAGTTCTCCGATATGGGTATTTCTGGCCTGACATTAACCGGGATGCTGCTATTTACTCTAGAAAGTGCGACAAATGTCAAAGATTTGCAAAAATCCCAAAAGCACCTTCCACCGAACTCACGCAGATGGTCAGCCCATGGCCATTCGCCATTTGGGGGATAGATCTAATCGGACCATTACCCGTTGCCAAATCAGGAATCAAATATGCTATTGTAGCCGTTGATTATTTCACCAAATGGACTGAAGCTGAACCTTTGGCCACCATTACTTCTAAAAAGATGATAAATTTTGTAACGAAAAATATCATTTGCAGATATGGTGTGCCACAGAAAATAATCACAGACAACGGTACTCAGTTTGAAAGTGAAGAGTTCCAGGATTTTTGCAAACGGTTCAGAATTCGGAAAAGCTTCTCAGCAGTGGCTCATCCGCAGGCAAACGGGCAAGTGGAAGCAGTAAATAAAATCATCAAGTCAACCATCAAAAAGCAACTCGAAAGAGCAAAAGGTGGTTGGGTTGATAAGCTTCCATTAGCACTATGGGCATACAGGACTACTCACAAAACTGCAACTGGGCACACTCCATTTTCACTGGCATACGGATCAGAAGCAATGATTCCAGTGGAAGTAGAAGTTCCTTCACATAGAAGAGTTCATTTCAACGAAGCTAAAAATGAAAAGCTGCAACTTGAAGCACTTGATTTTCTTGATGAGAAAAGAGAAGAAGCTAGGCTCAGAGTTTCAGCTTATCAGCAAAGGATAGCCAGGCACTTCAACTCTAAAGTTCGCCAACGCAGCTTTGAGGTCGGGGACTTAGTTTTGAAAAGGATCATGACGTCAACTAGTGTGTTTGGACCAAACTGGGAAGGACCATATGCCATTGGCAGTAAACTTCTTAATGGCACTTTCAAACTCATAACTGTTGAAGGAGATCCAATTCCAAGAGCATAGAACAGCAACCACTTACGTCCTTATTTTACTTGAAAGAAAAAGCTTTGCTCAAAATTGTAAAATAGTGATGAATGTATCAGTTGTATTGTAAAAAAAATTGTAAATCAGTGTGAATGAATGAAAGCTATAAAGTGGATGTAGGCCCGATTCTTGGCCGAACCACTATAAATCTTGTGTTCCTTACTATTTCATAATGCCTGTTTTATTTCGATATGTAAATACTTTAAATGTATTGCTAAAATGTCGATTCAAAATTGCAGGACATTAAAACAAGGCTTGCTCGTCACAAAGCCAAGCGACCTCTATAAATCACCTGTTATGCAAATACCAAGCGACAAAAAATTCCAAATACAAATCCTATACAAGGAGAACTTCACATAAAAAGTTGGCGACCCCACTGTGACAAACCTTCGTTAATTGGTTGAGATTGTCGATATGAACAAACATCTATCTAAATAACTTGCGTTTGTCCCATAAAGTCGTTCGACAGTGAAGTCCACTTCTTCGAACACAGCAATGTAAGGAAAGCAGATGCGCTTGGAAATGATAATAAAAGATCGCTAACGAGAAGATGATGAGAGAACATTGCCAAGCAAACAAAGAAGCAGCCAAAAGGAGGTATGCTTCTCAATAAAAGGGCCAGTAAGAACAACCGAAGGGACACCTTCTCAAGCAGAAGGAACAGGGCCCTTGCTAACTGATCGTGATGCATCCGATCAGGCAGCTTGCGTCCGTCCCATGGATCTACTTTCCCCTGAGACGCAATCTTCCTGGCACACCAACCAACCAACGCTCCTTCTCAAAGGTCAACAAAGCCCTCTAACGAGGCACGCCAAAAAATGAAAGTGCTTTCCTCAATCAAAAAAGATTGGTGGAACCACCGGAGGAGCACCTTCCCAAGCTGAAGGAACAGGGCCCTTGTTAGCTAACTGTGATCGTTTGTGCAAACGAACATCCAATCAAGCAACTTGCGTCCGCCCCGTGGATCCACTCAACCATGAGAAAGTAACTTCCAGGCAATCAAAAAGCCCTCTTCGGAGGCACATGACCTCTTCGGAGGCAAAAGCCCTTTCCCAAGGCACCACAAGCCCTCTTCGGAGGCACATGACCTCTTCGGAGGCAAAAGCCCTTTCCCAAGGCACCGCAAGCCCTCTTCGGAGGCACAAGCCCTTTTCGGAGGCACAAGACCTCTTCGGAGGCACAACTCTTTAAGAGGAGCCCTCTCCGGAGGCATGTCCCAAAATAGAATGCTCGAACGAAAAGCCTTCTCCGGAAGCACAGTTCAACTCTCAAAGGAAGGTTAACTTGTTCATCTCAAAAAGTTCCTCCTAAAAAAGTTGAAATGCTACAAAATTCTTTCAGAAAAGTTCATTTCACTGCATAGGGAAATCTACTTTCTTTTTTGACAAATGAAAGTGATCATCCCCGATAGTTGAAGTGTTCTTCAGAAAGAAAGAAAGAATAAAAATTTCTCCAAAAAACAAGATATACTCTATAAAAAGCAAGATGATTCCTCCCCTAAAAGTGGAATTGTTATTCTCTGAAGTGAGAATATCAGTCTTGTAAAAGCTAGAAGTATTGCAATGCACTTGTGGTATGGGGGCAACACTATACAATTCAATTATATTAATAAAAGCAACATGCCACAAGTTCATTGCAATATCACAAAAAAATAGATGTGGAATAAATGTATTCCCAAACACAGACAAAAAGTTTGTACAAGTAAAAGGAATCATTTATTCTACACCAAAAAAGAGAAACAGATGTGTTCTCACATACACAAGAATTTGTACAAGTAAAATTACTGTTTTATTTAGTACTATTAAAATTCTTTACATGTGCAGATATCTCAAAAAAGCAAAAGCAGGGACCGGTACCCGCACAATCTCCGGTCTATACATGTAAAAAGACAAATAAGAAGTAGAAAGTTCAGCTTGTCACTCCTTCTTTCCGCCACCCTTGGAGCCTTTGCTTGGCCTAATAGTTAATTTCGAAATCCGATGTGGGCGGGACGGAGAAGGAGGAGTGGTTGGGTCTTCTTCTATTTTGTCTTCCCCAATTGAAGCACCTCTCTTCTTCTTCCTTATGGCACGCTTCCCCTTCCTCTTCGAAGAAGATTCGCTCCCCGGAGTAGCAAGAAATGTTGAAAGCTTCGGGTCATCATCTAGAGACCGCTCCGGGGTCTTCTCGATGTCTTCAAGATCCTCCGCCTTCTGCTCCTGCGAAACAGCCGGATCGTCCAGGCCTTGAAGAGCTTCGATTTTTTCTGCCTGCGATCCCGGTTGGGAAGCAGAAGGAGGAGTAATCTGTAAAGATGGAGGGACGGCAACTGAAGGAGTGGAAACTTGTGCAGTGTTTGGTGCCTCCGCTGTAGAAGAAAAGAAGTTAAAATCAACATCTCCCGAAAATAGAGAGGGTATCGGTCACCAAAGTTTAAGTAACAAGTAAGAAGGTCATCAAACTCGGTTAAATCAAATAACTGGTTCATTGGGCCCGGAACGACGCCAAAATTACCTGGAGGAGTTGGCTTCGCAAGGTCAATCTCGAATTTCTCGGCTTCAGTATCGTCCAGTGCCTCATCCTCAGTGGGAGTGGTCGCAGTTTCTTGGGCAATTTTAGCTGGGAGTGAAGAATGGGAGCCGGAATCCATAATGTTTACATCGGCCGAAGTGGAAGTATGAACAGGGGCAGTTAAAGGAGCTTCCTCTTTTGAAAGCTCTTCTCCCAGTGATTCAGCCCGTGCTTTAGCAAGCTGCTCCTTCCCTTTAACAAGAGCGGCGCGAGCCTCATCATCAAGATAGCGAGCCTCGAGTTCTGCTTCATCATAGCCGGCACCTTTAAACATATCAATTGCGGCTTCCCACACTTCAGCCAGAGTGATTTCATAATCAGGACCCAGAAAAGCAAGGCTCCCACGACCCAGAACGCTGTGTAAATAAAAGTCGAATAAGGTAGAGCTGATGTTTGCTTTCGTTGTCTCATGTGATTGCTCAGCCGCTTCTTTTTCGGCAACGGCAGCAACCCGACCAGTAATAGCCTCATCACGCTCTGTCTCAGCTTTAGCGAGTCGAGACTTTAGTAACTCAATCTCCACGTTCTGGGAGGTGACTTTTTCCCGCAGTTCGGCGTTTTCTGTGCGATATTTCTCTGTAGTATGCTGCTCAGCGGCAAGCTTCATTTCGACATATCTTTGTGCAGCATGTGCATCCCGCACTTGCTTCTGAAAGACTTCTTCTTTTTGAGTATGTGATGCAGAAGAAGAGGTGAGATTTTCCTTAAGCTGCTTAACTTCAGATGCAAGGCTTGCATTGTCATCCGCGATGTTCGTCATCTCCGCGTCATGCTGCTTGCACCATTTATCCCATTCAGCTTTGTCATTCTCCAGAGTCAGCATGTTTTCAAGATTCATATGGTTGACTCTCTGGAGTTCATCAACAAGTTTCTGCCATTGCGACATTCTCTCAATGTTAAGCCGAACTGCATCGAGACTTTTAAGCATGTCTTGCTTATCGATTGGGACCAAATCCAGGTCAAAACGCACTCCTTTTAAGCACCAGTTCGGAAACCGGCTTTGAAATGTTGGAGGGCCGTCTTTAACCTGATATTGGGGCCTGCTGATGATCGTTTAGATATCAGTTTTCTTTAAAGGAGGAGAACTGGCCGGAATATCAGAAGGGATAGGAGCATCAGTTTTCTCAGAAATTACAGATGCGTCACTTGGCTTGGACCGCTTGCTTGATTCGTCGGTAATATGAGTCTTCCCTTTGTCATCATAAGACTTTCGCTTATGAGAATCGTAACTTTTGTAAGAAGAATCATATCGATCAGCGTCTCTTCTTCTCTGCCGCTGCTCATAATCCCATTTTTCTTGAGCCTTCCTTTGAGCCCTTTCCTCATCTGTCTCTCTCTGGTCACCAAGATATCTCCTAAAGTCATAAGATCCACGGCCTCCATGGTGCTGAAATGAGTCATAATATGAGCCGGTACGCCCCATCGGAGAATCTGAAAACCGAAAAAGAAGTAAAGTTTAGAAATTTCCAGAAAAAGAGGATAAATGCTTTTAAGTGCTGAAAAATCCTAAGTGTGTGCGGCGTGCGAACTACGTGCGTCAAACTACAAACCACGCTTTAGTGCGGGAACGGAGACGACAGGTGTAGAAGGCGTCGAAGTTTGTTTCAAAGAGGAAGTCGCTTCAACGACAGGAGAGTTCGCTTTTGGAAGATTATCCTTGAAAAGCTCTTGAGAGGTTATCATTATGTAACTCAAGTCATCAAAGGTGTCATCATTATGATGCTCAGCAGAATTCTCCTTTTCAACTTCCACATCAGTTGATTTTTCAGAAATTCGAGGATTTTCTTCCTCTTCAATAATTGGAGCAAGCGCCGGTTTGCTGGACGTTCCTGCAACGCCAATAGAAGTAGAACACTTTACTAATGTAGTGTCTACAGTTGGCTCCTTTGAAGCCATATCTTTCGTTGAAGCTGGGGCATCTGAGGTGTGCGCTGGAAGATTAGAAACTTCAAGAGGCTAGGTAAAGTGAGAAGAGTGTAAAAGACCGAATTGATGTAAAAATTCGTCTGTCAATAGAAACTGGATACTCCTTTCCTTAACCGGCACTGCCATAAGCCTCTCAAAAGTTGCTTTGTGACCGGGATTTCTAGAAGGAGGAGGAAGTGCTAAAAAGAAAAGGACAAAGTTAACACTCGATAACTCGAACTTCGACAAGTTCAAAAAAACATAAGAAACAGAGACAATGATCTTACTCCCTACTCTCCAGATGGCGTAAAATCTTGGAGGACAGCGGACATAGAAAAACTGGCTTAGGAAATTATGAACACTGTCGGGGAGACCAACGATCAACTTACGATTTCTAACACTTCTCACAACTGTAATGGAAGGATGGTCTTTGTGCTTTGTAAATGTGCACAGGAAGCGAATTTCTCCAAAATTGGGAAAACGGTCCAGCGTTCTCCTAAAAAGCACACACAGTCCCAACAGGATGACGTAGCCATTAGGGTGTAATTGAAAAGGGGAGATAGATAGTCGGAGAAGAAGTTCTCGAAGGCAGTCATTAAATGGGGGGATAGCTCCACTCGAGCACATTTGGCGGTTAACTGCGACAAAGCCATGGGGCGGTCTATCAGCAGTATCATCTATTCCAGGGAGCAAAGCGTCAGCTTCGGCAATGCCAAACTGGGTGCATAATTGAAAAAAGGCTTTATGGCTCAAAGTAGTAGGAGTCCTTTCTGGAGGATCGTTTAATGGAGTAGCGATTGGAAAAACTCCTCCAGCTGGATCCAAATCTTCGTGTTGAGATGTCATTCTACACAAGGAACTGGATGATCAAATATTAAGTCAGTGGTAGTATATTCGTCCCAGTTTTCTGTGAATGTTATGATAGGCAATCAGAGTTATTGATAATCTGTAGAAGAATGCAACAAAGTTCAACAGTTCAAAGTTCAAGGCAGTGAGAAATATGTTCAAGTTCTAGCTCGCCCACGGTTTAAAGGATATGTACAAGTCAGGTTGAGTCGTAACTCTTAAATCGTGTAACATATTCAAGCAGAAATTTGAACAAGTACTAAGTCGTAACCGGCTCAAGTGAAAAGTCGCCCATAACTCAAGCATTGACTCGACAACGACTTAGGCACAAACTCGGCTGCGACTTAAGAATTGGTTCCTGCAGGTTAGGGTCAACTATCCTCTAGGTCGTGGGTCATGAAGTATAGAAGAAGCTTCAATTCTCTGCAACGAAAAACTCCGAAGTCCTAACTCGTCCACGACTTAAAGCTTACGGCGTAAAAAGGATAATTCGGTGAAGGCTTAAGTCGGGAGGGCGCATAGGTCGTACGATGCTACTAAATCGTAACCGAGTTAACATCTTATTGACTTTTCCCCTAAATTCCTAACCCGATATCCTCCTAACCCGTTAACCCAATAACCCTTCCATGATCGGGAACCCTCATTTTTCACACTGCTTAAAACACCCAAAAAACCAAGATTATACCGCCAAAGCTTCGCCAAATTAGTCAGTTAAGCCTGAAACGCGGTAATCCATCATCTCCATCGCCCCGATCATCAAAAACTAAATCGAGCGGGATCGAGTGCACGAACTGACGATACCGTGGAATTCGCGACAAAGCATTGCATGAGAGGATGGATCGAGTACAAGGATGAGGATTCACGAAGTAATAGTGATCGGGAATCAAGAAGGGAGCAAGAACACTTACACAATAAGGAATCGGTGATCGATCGACTGTTGAAGAAAGGAAAAAATCGCCTTGAGGAAGCTCGGGAGAATGTTAATAGTAGAAACGACTTAGGAGATAGGCAATGGATAAAAGGAACGACTCAATCATTTTATACCTCGGAGTAACGGAATTTGGATCGGCCCACACGAGTTAAGATGAGTCGAAGCACACGACCTACGACTTAGGCGTGTACTTCGAGGGGCAAATGTTAATCCTTAATTCCTCACGGCTTAAGAATGGTACGATTCAAGGAGGGAGTGCAACTTAGCGACTTAAGTTATGCCACGACATAATGAGTTAAAGGCATGACCGACTTATAAAGTGTGCCGACTTAACAGGTCACGACTTAAGGCAGCGTACGACCTAAGCTACAGGCCCGACTTAACAGGAGCCGACTTAAGATAATCTACTACTTAAGAACTAAGACCGACTTAGGAAGGCTCCGAGTTAAGGAAATGCTCCGAGTTAAGGAAATGCGCCGACTTAAGGAGATGCTCCGACTTAAGGGTTTACAAGATAAGGAAGTCTCCGACTCAAGGCTGTTACTATCTTACCGATCTAAGGAGTTAACAACTCATACTAAGCCGCTGCCGACCTATGACTTATACCAAATAACTCATTTTGGATGTATTCAGGAGTAACTGGTGAATGCGCTCCTATCTCGTCGCCGACTTAGGGCCTACGACTTACTATAAGTCGGCTACGACTTAAGGACTTAGAGAATTTTTCCTATTCAGATTCGACCCTATAAATACCCCCCAACTTCCAACAAGGAAAAGACTTTTGGCCATTCATTTCCAAAGCGCCGTTACTCTGTCGAACTCTCCACTCATTCAGCAATCAAAGATCTTCAAACATTCGAGACGCTACAACAAGCTTCGAGAGAAATTCCTTACATCCAACACGGATTCATCGAGTTTCACCATCGAATATTGAGCTAGTAGTCGAGATTGTGTTTTGTGATCAAATTGTACTGTTTTCATAAGAGATTTATATCGATTTGTAACCAGATTCAATAATAAAGAGATTCAAAGTGGATGTAGGCTAAATCTCAAGCCGAACCACTATAAATTGCTGTCTTTTACTGCATTTCTGCTATTTTCCTACTTGATTTCTGTTCCCGTTACACGGGTGGTGCTTTCACGATTCTACTACACACACCGGGTGTTAGCGTTCATTTTTCAGCGTTAACACTTATAGAGTTGATATGTGAAACAAATAGATTGGAATAGGATGATTTAAGTAATTGGACCATTTTAACTATGTAGAGGTACATATATATTGATGTGTGAAATAAATGATGTCTCTAGCAAATTGTGAATTTGTAAATCGACACGAGTTACCTCGGGTTTTATGTAAGTTTTATGTTGTTGTATTCCATGTTAGATGGGTTTACTCACGCTGGTTTCCAGCCTGACCAGGGTGTTACTTTGATGTAATGCTCGGGTCAGACCGAGTATTACAGATTTTCAGGTAAGGACGTTCTGGAGCTCAGGAGGCGAGCTGGATGGCAGGAACGTATGGAGTGTTTCCGCTGTGATATATTTCTGTTTAGCTGAGACATGTTAATTTGTATATGTCCAGTGTTTGAGTATGTGTGTAACTCAGGTGTATAAAATGTAATCAACTGATACAGTATTCTTTTGTAAACTGTTATTATTTGATATTATATTTTGATCCGCTGCGAATGTCAGAAAATGTTGTTGTGTTTCTATTTCTTTTTCTTCTATCTCTTTCTTCTTTTCCTAACTATCTGGAATTTTCGGGATCGGAAATTTCGGGCCGTTACAACAGGTTATGGTTTCATACATCACAAGTAAACAATTACAAATAATGGCATATCATAATTACCAATTAAATAACTAACAGTTCAAATTTAACCGCATATTTCAATTGTCATTTCAATGTGAATTAAATTTATTAAATATAAGAATGTTAATCGTGAGTGATCGCTCGCCTTTCGAGGCTAGAGAGATTAGACACGCGATAAGCTACGAGTCCAAACAACAAATTCCAAAGCTCAATACGATGAACACAAATTTGACGAACGAAGCAAAGCTGGGCTAAAATTCAAAAATTGATGATAACAAAATATATATAAATTTATAAAATTTTAATATTTACTCATATAAAATCTTTCTTATATATATTTCCTTAAAGATCAATATTCGATTTGAAACACAAATCAAAATAAATTCTGTATATATATATATCCTAAAATCAATATTTAATTCAAAACCCATATATAAAATAAAATCTATATGTATCATATATTACAAAATTATCACTTAATTTGAAACATATATTTAAAATAACATATCTATATATTATAATTTACTCTAAAATCACAACGTATATTGGAAAATATATTGATTTGCAAACTATATATCTATGAAAGTAAATACATGCATGCTCCTCAAAATATATGTGAACTATGTATTTACAGGCTACTATATATAGAGGTTACAAAATTATATGTCTAGGCTATAGGTAAACGAATATGTGCAAACTCTATATATAAAGAATACAACTAAATGAGCATATATAGGCTATTATATATATGTGCAGACACTATATATAAAATAAAACTAAATATACATATGCAGACAAATATATATATGTTTGTAACAAAAAATATATATATGCGAGCTACCCATATATCCAGACTCTAATATGTATATATATACAATAAAATATGTATGCAGATCCCATATACATAAACCATTATATGCAGACCTGTATCCACATTGTATATATTTAGATATATATAAAACTAGCGTATAAACTTACATTTAAAATACAAGCATAGACATATTACACATATATTTTTATTTCAAAACATCAATATAAGCATAAAATACTATCACATTATATTTTTATACATTTCAGAATATACAAATTTATTAAAACCTATATATAAATCAGTATGCCTATATATATATACACACACCAATACTAAAATCAAGACATATGTATACACATACATACTTACATACACTTACATATATAAACTATTATATTGTATATAACTTATACGTCCCAAACAAGTGTATGTATTTGTATAATTATATATATACAGTAAAAAATATTAAATAAACAAATACTTTACCATCAAACTTCTCATTTATATGCACGTATGCATATATATATATATATATAGTGCTAGCTGGACCGAGAGGAGGAAAGCGATGATGTTTGGGTTGGATGCGAGTTGATGTGTGGAGGATGGTCGTGCTGCGGCTAAAGGGGAGATGGGTGGTGGGATGCGGAGGCTACAGGGATGGTGGAGCAAGGTTGGAAGGCCGAAAGTGGAGATGTTGGATTTGAGGGGTGTTCACGGTGCAACTGTCGAAGGAAGGCCGAAATGGACGAGGAGGATGGGATGCTGGCTGCGCGTGGCAGGTCGGTGCATGGAGGCGGAGAGGTTATGGAATAACAAGATTGAGAAATCAAATATATGGATTTATTGGGAATTTAAAACTTATACTTTTTAAACTGTATAAATTACAAGGTTTTCATGCAATAATTTTCTGTAATTTTATTTTCTATTTTAATTTGTATAAACTTTGATTATATTTATTTGATTTTGATTGATTTATCTATTTTTAATAGCTTGGAAACAAATCAATTAGACATACGTTACTTTGATTAATTAGGCATAGGTTACATTTTCTTTATTTCTTGCCTTTTCATCTACATGGCCTCTTTATTTCTTGCTTTAGCCGTACAAACTCTTTTCCTAGCCGTGTATTTCTCATTTGCAAATCACGTACAAGAAGATTTATTTCTCATTTCAAAACTCCTCATTTTCATTTGCATTTGTGAATAAATTAATTACAAGATTCTTTCTCCTTAAATTGTGCCTTTTTAATTTCCTAACCACTCATCTACACATCTTTAGCCGTTCAAATTTTGTAACCCTAGCCGCCATCACTTTGTGAACCACGTACAAAATTTGTTTCTCATCTCATTTGTGTTCCAGAGAAAGAAAAAAAATTCATAAAGTTATTCCATGGCTTCTCCTTGCTTTCTTCTTCAATATTTCTTTGTTTTTCTCTTTTGCCTTCAAGATAGGCTTGGCCTCCATGCTATTGTCGACCTCACCATCTCTACTACATCACCATGACCGACCATCATCCCTCCTCCTCACCACCATTGTAACGATCCCGGATTTTTACTAAGTTTAAATTGATAATCAATTAAATTTTTGAATTAAAATTGTAAAATTAATTGTAAATTGAAGCGAGTTTCCCCAATTCAAATAGAATATATATTAAATCATATGAATTTAAATATTGTATATATGTGATTTGGAATTAAATTTCAAATAAATGGTTTAATAATAATTTGAATATATATGAATATATGTATATATATTGAGTTTGAATTAAATTTTAACTAAATGGTTTAAAGATAAATTATAATGATAAAAAATTTGGGATTGATGGTCTATATTAGAAATAGAAATAAAAAATAAAACAATAAGTATTACAGTAAATTTATAATAAATATTTAAAATAGAAATGGAAGCAAATATAATAATAATAATTTAAGCTAAAAATAGAAATCAATATATAAAAGATAAGTTATAAAATATAAAGAAAAGCATTAGCTAAAATTTTAACAACAAAATAAAATATAGAAATTCATCTATATTTCAAAATAAATTATATAGTTTTATACAGTATAAAGTAAATATATAAATTTTAATCTCATAAATCCATACAAAACAATGTAATACAAATAGACTACCAAAAATAAAACAAAGTTAGAAGCTCACTTATATCACTAAGTAATAAAGCAAATAAAAGGAAAAGAAACAAAACAAAATACATATACAAGTAATGAAACAAGTAAACAAGAAAACAAATAAATTATATATATATATACATTCATGTTCAAGTAACAAGACAAATTATATATGAAATGTGCTCACAAAACAAAATCAGGTTGAACATGACAAAAGAAATATATGTAGGCTTGCAAAGGAAGCCACCAGATTTTTCTCATGCAATGTACAAATAAAATAAAGCAACATAAGATGAGTTTGTACAACTAATTAATGCAAGCCATCATAATATTTTCATATCAGCCACCAAAGAGAAAAAATCTCTGATGTGTTGTACAAAAATATCACCTTGTATTGTACAAAAGCATATCATCACCCTGTAAACTCATTTTTTTATATCAGCCTTTTCAATTCAGTTTCGTCCATCTGAAACTGTGTAAACCTGAGATAAATATCATCTTAAAACTTCAACAAGATACAACTTAAAAAAAATTCAAATTTAAATGGCAATACAAACCAGAGATCAAGTGAAGAATCTCAGCTTGTATTTTCAAAGCCTGTGTCATTATAAACTTTGTTATTTTTTTCTGGAAAATCAAGGTGGGTAACCTCGTCTTTTGAAATTTAAAAATATAATCTGTTGCTTGCATATCAGTGAATAAGTATGGTGGTATTTATATATATAGATATATATATATATATATATATGTATGAGTTTTCTGGAAAATGAATTGTGTGCAGGCTTTGTTCATATGTATATTCTCTGTTTAAACTCTGAACTCAAGTTGCTCAAAAAAATCAATTCCTCTTGACCTATTAACTGTTTGGACTTAAGATCAAAACAAAAATTGTTTGTTTGCTCATGAACTAAGTGTTGAAAATCATTTCAAATTGAAACAACTTATCTATGTTTCTGGAAATCGACATAATTAAGCAAAGCTTTTAAAAAGCCAAAATTCAAAACTTTTAATTCTCGAATTTAGGTATCTAAGCTGAATCGTCATACAAAAACATGATTTTTAAAGCAAGATTCACAATTCTTAGATCAAAGAATGAAGAGCAGTTTGGGTTCCACTGTATTTTGCATTTTGGAACGCCGCGGGTGATCTCATTGATCGGAGGGGTCGAGTTTCCTTCTGGAGATGGAGGAGTGATCAGAGGGGCTAGGAAAAATAGTGCGGTGGAGGTCAGGTGAACGTGGCGGCGGTGGCGAGTGTTTTAAGTTTGTAAACCTAGTTTTGGTGAGGTCGAGAAATTCGATTCGTTCTTCGTTTGTGTTGGATCGAGCGCGATGTGGTTCTGGGAGATGGTCGAGGGAGTGTGGGCGAGTGGTTGGCCGGAGTTTCCTGACCTCTGGTGGCCTGAGGCGGCGGGGGCGAATCGATGTAGTTGATCGAAGTTTGTTCCAGTTTGGGTTGGATGGGCAAATCTCGAGTTCGTCGGCATTTTGGGTTTTTGGGTGGTCTGGGAACTCGAGTCGATCGTCGACGACGTGTTGAAGGTTGGGGCAGTGATCGGAGGCGATCGAAATCAGTGTGCACGTGCACGCGTGTTATTGTTTTGGTCTGGGTTGTTGTGGTGTTTGAGGAAGACGAGTTTCATCGGTTTTGTCTCGAAGGAATTTGCGAAAATACTCGGGAAAAAAGAGGAGAGGGAAAACTCGAAGTAGGGCTCGAGTAAATTAGAATTTGGCTCGGGTAATTTTGAATGTGTCTCAGGTCTGTAGATTTTAGTATAAAACAGTTTTGAAATTTTAAACAAAATTGTTTTATGTTAACTAAGTTAAAGGTGTTTAAGATATATATATATATATATATCACTTTTATTTTAAAGAGTTTATTTTAAATAAACTTAATAATGTAATTAGAAAAGTTAATTAAGAAGTTAAAATATTTTCTTAAAAGTAGATTAACTTGAAGGTGTAAGTTAATTGGTTATTGATTAATCACTTAAGGAAGGTGATTAATAAAGGGATAATTTATCAAGGTAATAAATTAATCAAAGTGATTAATTAAAGGCTAATTTGTTTTAATCAAGGTGATTAAGTGGTTAAATTAATAAGTTAATTAATTTATGATTTGAATTAATTAAGTTATTAAAGGTTTAATAAATTAATTAAGGTTAAATTAATTTGTAATTAAGAATCATTAATTAGATAATTTTAGACTATTAATTAATGATTAGGAATTTATTTATCAAGTAATTAAAGATTAATTAAGTTAAGATTTAGAAATTAATTGTGTAATTATAAATTAATTAATTTGTAATTAAGAACTAATTAATTTGTAATTATAAATGATTAATTAAAGTTAATTACTTAAAGAAGTAATTAAAGTATTGGTTAATGAATATAGTTAATGAAAAGTCATTAACTAAGATTATTTAAATAATTAATTAATGTGATTAATTTTAATAATAAATTAGATTAATTAATTAATGATAATCATTTATAAAATTATGTAAGTATAATTACTTTATGGGAGTAATCAAGAAACTAATTGCTCAATGTAATTAATTTGTGATTAGGGATAATCATTTTTGTAAATAATTAAGGGTTAATTAATTAACAATTTATTCGTTTATTAATTAAGGTTAATTAATTTAAAATTTAAAGTTAATTAATTATTAAAGTTTAACTAATTAAAATAATTTGTAATTAACCTGGGTTAGTGATTAATCTGGTTTCAATTAATTAGATGATTCATTAACCTTACTTATGGATGACTGTATTCTATTGAATGCTGTGAATTGTTCGATATCCCTACTGTGTGATGCTTTGAGATTAGAATTGTTTTAATTCAAGCTGTGATGAATGTAATTTATTTATCCATAATGCATTTATATTATCTATCTTTGATTCTGTGTATATAGATAAGCGTTATAGAATTATATCTCTTATCGATATTGTTGTGATTGTATCTGTAATGACTGATGATGTTGCACTATTGTGTGTGAAACCCCTGGACTACACCATACACACACAAATATGGATTTCACGAGGAAATCGGTTAAGTCACAGATGATTTAAATTTAATGTTTTTGAAATTTTAATTGTGTCACAGATGGTTAAGGGCTTCTTTGGAAATCTGTGAATGGATCTTTGTGAAACTGGGTGAACTTTGTGAGATGAATCTTTTTGTGTAAAAGATTAAAATGGTGATTTGTTTAAACCATTTGAAAAGAAAGTTTTGGATAATAAATTGTGACTTAATTGAAATCCCATTATCCATATGTTTTTAAATATTGTGCTCATTATTCGGTTTAGCCGGGAGAGGACCTTCGCGTCATATAACCCATTCCGAATAATGATACGTCGTATATGGATTGCATTTGAAGACCGGTGGTGAAGACCGAATATTTTCAAAAATGAAAGGATAACCCGTCGATTGTCTCTGCACTGAGTCGAGCCGGTATAGAGATTTCCTAAGTGATAGGAAGTCCGATCGGGATTGTGAATACCCGGATTGCAAGGGCTTCTTTGGAAGTGCCTTCGGTTCTGTTCGAACCCGGAACAGACTTGTATGGATGTATGTCTGACATTACACTTTGAGATATAAAGCTGATTTCTTTCAAATACATTTCTGTTTGGTGGCGGAGAATTTATTCTCTTAGCTTAACACCCTTCTCTGAGACATACGAGCTCAGAGGTTATGTAGTTGAAGGTTATCAGTGATATACTCCCAATTTGGTAGTGTGGCATGCTAAGTGTTGCCGTGTGTTACTGATCATTTGTTGATCAAAGCATGGCTTTGTGAAGAAGCGTAGCTTTGTGGACGAGACCTCATCGGACCTCACAACCTGGAAATGGTCGAAACAGGAAAGATGCGGCAAGGTTTCAGGGGTAGCTCCCCTAGGGTATGTCCATTCGTTCTGGAAAAAGGTGATATCATGGTATGGAGCCCAGATATTTACCTGTGTGGTTGCTCCAATCTCATTTACTGTGTGATTGTTGCTGTGTGATCGAGGCGCTTCGGATAAACGTCGCAAACGACTGAGGGTGGCATATCTCAGGTTTACTACCACTACGCCATAGATGGCCTATTGCAACGAAAATACAAGATGTTGCTAGCTACAATGTAACGATAGCTATGCTGATTTTTTTCTATTACAACATTAACTTCAGGATGTTAGCATAAATATCAACACTATGTTGCAGTAGCTATAGACTTAAAAAAATATTATAAAAAATGAGTGCGGGCTGAAATAATTTTTGACACGGGAAGCAAAAACAAAGCGGCAAAAGTTAACAAATTAAAATTGAATCCCTTTTTCTTTTCCTTTGTTCGACCGGTTCCTTTTCTCGTATGTGATAATCGCTGCTCCTATCTTGTTCCTCTTTTTCTCTGAAATTAGGGCGTTGGCCTCGTGTTCGCTCTTGTGAGATTAGCTAGGGCTTCGGCCTTGTCTTCGCTCCTGTGAGATTAGCTAGGGCTTCGGCCTTGTGTGATTAGGGCTTCGGCTAATATCGAAGGACCCGATTGATTGTCGATCGATTACAATTGTTGTTCTTCTGATTTGCTTTGGCAATCGATCGTCTCCTTGCTTCGAATACAGCTCCTTCAATTTAGCTTGAGTTCAACTGTGAATTCAGGTACGTAATTTGTTGCATTTACTTTACTGTATTGCTTGCTTGAACTCGATACAATCTGCCGATGATGTTAATGTGTTTATATAGGGTTCGAACCCCTAGATTTACATTCGTATATATCTGTTTGAATTTGTCAACTAATTTATCTCGACCACTTGATTTAGATTGAATGTTTGTGATGATTTCTGACTTTGTCAATTTCATATATTTGTTACTTGATTCCAACGGTGTTGATTTCTGACTTGGTTCGATTTCTTGGCCACCACGGTTTTGGTTTTGGTTTGACGATGGTTGTCACGGCTCTGACTTTACTCTGTTGACATCGGTCTTTTAATTGATTGTTCATCGCGACTTTGCCTTTGACATTTAACTAGACTTCGGCAACTTGATTTGAATTGGTTGAACTTGCTACTGTTCGTGGTTGACTTTGGCTATGTATGTTCTTCCTGTAGCTTGAACTTGTAATATATCTTCTGGTTGACATCCTGTAGCTTGAACTTGTAATATATTTCACATGAGTTGTTGCTTGAGTTGTTGTAGTCGAGTTGCTTCACCATACTGTTTCCATTGGTGCCACACACACACTTGTGTACCTTTCTCTTTGTGCTTCACTTGTTCACTGAACTGTTGTATCACTTATGTTTCCCATTATCATGTATATATATGCATTCATGTATGTATATATGTGTTTGTTGTTGCACTAGAACATGTATATATGCTGCACTTGTTTTTTATTTGATGTTGAGGCCTTCTCTTGTATTTAGTTGCTTCCGAGTCATATAAGTTTCTTTCCCTTGTGCCAGTCTTGCTTTGTTTTGGTCTTGGCCATTCACTTGTAAAGGCTGCTTGTTTCATTGATGCAAGTTTTTGTATTCACCACTTTGCATTGGTCATTGTATATCTGTGCTCTGGTCCTTTGAGCCTGTTTGCACTGCCTATATATATACACGTTGTTTCACACATGTATATATGTATGGTTGCTTTCATATGGTAGCTGGACTTGCTCGAGTTCATATTTCTTATATTATCTGGCTTTGGTCATTTTTGAAATTGCTGCAGCTCATTCACTTGACACTTCTGTTGGTCTGTATTTTTGAATATGGTTGGAGTTTTGGTTTAATTGTGAGTTTGAGTTGTTTTGTTGAGCTCTGTCCACTGTTGTTTTATGTCTGGCATACAAGTCTGGTATAGTTTGCTCTGACCAATTCATTGAGCATGCTGTTTATTTCTGTAGCATGCTTCTGTTTCATTTTTGTTCTTGTGCATTGTCAACTGCTTGGACCTTGTTGTGCATACTTCTGTTTCATTTTTGTTCTTGTGCATTTGGTTTATTACTGTTGTAGTGTTTTACTTGAATCTTGGTTGCACTGTCCACTTGAGTTCATTTAGCTCTGTCCTTTGTTTGGTTCATCTTGTAGTCTGGTACATTGTTTCATTTTGTATGCATTTGCTTGTATACTTGAATCTGGTTCATTCCAGAAAGTTTTGTTCATTGTATATGTTGTCTTGACAATTTTCTTGAACTTGCACCTGCGTTGAATCCAGCTAATAGCTCGGGTTTGACCTTGTGCTGATATCGTGATTTTATTTGTATTTCACTTGAGTTGAACCCAGCTTTTGATTTGGGTTTGACCTTGTGCTCACTTGTCCCTGTAACTTTATCAAGTGCATATCGGTGTGCACGGCCTTGTGGCATGTACAGTGATACACTGTGCATGTCACAAGTTGTTCGTGTGTGATGAATTCAAAATTAAATGATGACGAACAACCCAAATAACTGAGGCAAATAATATTTTCAAAATTACATTTTATTTTATACTGCAAAAATATTTCCTTTTCAATTTTACTGCGTCAGTGTGTATTTTTGCAGATTGCTCAGATGTTGGATTCAATCTGGAATGGAGTTGAAGATAAATACGAGTGAACAAGCGATATGTAGTGAGGTCAACTGTAAATGTGAAACATGATGTAATCAAAGTTGTATTGTAATCAAAATTGTGTATATATATAGTGAGAGCTCAAATTTGTACTATTCAAAATTGTAATAAATATTTGTTTGAATAAAATATTCGTTTGAATTTAAATTATGTGTTATATATATATATGTTTATTATCATCAAACAAAAATCATATACTAGCATACTAGCATATTCAACAATTGGGGCCCAGATTGTGTGGCCCACTTTTTAGTAAATTTGGTACCTGTGGCAACAACAGAACCGATGTTGCCCTAGGACCGCAAAGATGTTGCCTTTGACTCTATGGCAATGCGGCAAAATGCATCACCGAGAAAGTGTTGCCTTTGCCCTTTTTTAGCCTACAACAACATTTTTTGGCACATCCTGCATCACTTCTTGGGTGTTGCAGTATGCAATCTATGGCGTAGTGTACCCGGGAAGGGGGTAACCGGCCTTGTGTTTGCAGAGAGCCAGGTAGGATCTCGGGGCGTCCCTCCAGAGGCGTTCCCATATGGCATAGGAAGTTCCTTAGCCTGACCATTTGTTGGAAAATCCAATCAAACAATACGAACCTTGTACGGTTTTAGTTATAGAACCTGCCATTTAAAATGGTAGCTATAGTAGGCATAGTATAATGGTACCTATGCTGGCTAAGATTGATATTATATTTTCGAAATGTTTCCTACATTATGCACTAGTAATAATATCAAAAGAGTTTTCTCGTATTAAGCATATTTGACTATCATAAGAAGAAATCTCCTACAAGTCTGCGATTGCATTGTGTGTGTGGTGAAAGGTCTTATGGTAGTTTCATTTTCCAAAAAGCATTGCGGATTTCAATGTTTAAAATTCTTTTGTTGTTTGTTTAAAGATAAACTGTTTTTGTTACTCATACCAGTCCCATGACTGACCTGGAGTTTATTGTTCCCTTCCTAAACTCTGGGTGCCCACAATTTTCCACACGGGCAGTCTAGAGTTGGGGTTTTCAGAAAGTCAGGTTTAGTAGATTATCGGGAGCTAGTTCACTGTTTGGAGATCACAACCGCTCTTATCTTTGTGAAATGTGATGGTGGTTCGAGCTTGACGTTGGAGTTGTTGGATTCATTCTCTTTTTCAGATCATTTGGAGTTATCAGTTCTGTTGTTTCCGATGTAGCATCTTTATTTGTCTCTGATATTCTTGTATCATATTGATATCATTGTTCTATATCATTCTGGATATTGTATTCCTTGGAGTTGTCTATGATATCATTCATTTCTTTCTTCCGTTGTGTTGTCATACTAACTGTGTTATAAGCTCCGGCGAGCTAGATTCGGCGTTTGAATCTGCGGCATTTTAGTACAAGTGAAGTACGGGTGCCGATTTTCAAAGGCCAAGTCAGGATCGTTTCAACCATCCAAGGCCGTGACCACCATGAAGACAACATCACCAAAACTTTGACCAAACCAAGCCATGTATTGATCACCTTGCTTTGAGTTATCAAGGTTATGTCATTTTTATTTCCTATCTTTTCATTGTTGTAATCTCTATTCTTTGTATTGAATCATGTTCTTATGTTTGGGATATTTGTTTGCTTTATTTTGTTATGTACAAGATGTGGATTTTGGGCTCTCTTTTCACTCAAGTTTGCATCTTGCTTTGTTTTATCAAAAGGTTATGTCCCTTTGATCCATATTGTTCATTGTTTGATTCATAATCTTGTATGTTGAATTATACACTAATGTTTTTGTAATTGTTTGAATACAAGATTTGGATCCGAATCTTCATCCACTAAAAAGAATATAGTCGTGCTTTGCGGAGTTTAGATTTGGGTTTGAATTTCAATTCTATCTTTTAAAAGGTGAGTTATTCACTCTAGACATACGTACTTTTATAATTGTGAATTGATGACAAGTTAATTGTATAAAATAATATGTTATGTTCATACATGCCTGTGATATATTTATATGATGTTAAATGCTGTTTATATGCCTGTTATATCATCTGTTATAATATTATTTGTTATACTATTATTTATTTCCTGTTCATCACACTGCAAGTTCCCTATCACTATGGGTTGAAATGATACATACCCGAACGGATATTAGAATAAGGAAAAATCATTATGGGCTGAAATGATAGGCTCGAGTGATTTTTATTGTATTTTATTTGACTTGGGATTTGCGGGTTTGAAATGATAGAACCCGGACTTTTCTTTTAAATTACGGATTGAAATGATACATATCCGTATCACTTGACCTAGGTTAGAAAATATTGTACAGGCCCATGGTTATATTTTTAAACAATATTTTCCTAAAAATTATTGAATATTTTGAATGTTTTAAATATATGAAATTTGAGCTAAAAGATTTGATTTAAATGACTTAAATATAAGAAGATGTTGGTTTTCTATAAGTTAAGACTTTATAAGTCAATAAGTGGCTTTAATGGAAATTTTAAAGATGTGTTGGTTTTAAATTGGATTTAAAGACATTTATTAATGATAAATAACTTAATAATATAATTGGACTTAATATGGAATTTTAAATCTAACCTAGTAATGGTAATGAATTTTACTTTACGAAACGGACATATTTTGTGTAATAAATAGTGTATTTTGAACTGATAAATGGAATACAGTTTTAATTGGACATTTTGTAATAAAATGTATTTAACTAGAAAATCATAGTTAATTGATGTCTAAATGAATAGATCTAAAAGAAATTTTATTGTTACATTAACTATGATAAAATATTCTTTTGTGAAATGTTATGTTTTGTAAAATAAATAGTTATGATTTTTAAATGGTAAAATGTAACTTTAATTATGACCTAACTTGATAATTGGAAATTTGGTTCTAAATGAAATTGTTAAGTTAAGTAAATAAATGGGAATTTAGTTTTATTTATGAAGTGGGTATTGTAAATAAAATGTTAGGTTATTTGTTGAAATAAAAGTTAAGTGAAAGAATGTGCTTTTGACTTAATAAATGAATTATAGTTTAATTTGGATATTTATTTATAAAAGTTTATCTTATTGAATCATAAGTTTAATGATATCCAAATGAATAATTTCTAATGTGGAAGATGTAATTTTATAGGTTAAAAATTGCTAGAATTGGAGTTTTAATGTTTCTGAAAGTTAAGCAATTTATAAAGGATTGACTAACAAATGAAATTAATTTAAATTCGACATTTATTAATAAAAATGTTGTTTTATTAAAATTTATAAGTGAAGTAATATCCAAATTTTTTTTTTGGAAAGTGGAATGAGTTTGATAAGTTAAAATGAGAAACATTGAAGAGAAATTGTTTTAAAGGGTATAACAGAAATTATAGCGTTTCTGAAATGCTGTGGTTAAATGAACTATGGTTGGAAATATACTAAAAAGACCTATAACAGTATTTCTGAAGTGCTGTAATTTTTGGAAATTGAACTATGGTTGAAAATATACTAAAAGGACCTATAACAACATTTCTGAAGTGCTGTAATTTCTGAAATTTTGAACTATATGCTGAAATTACTAAATAGACCTATAACAGCAGTTCTGAAATGTTGTAGTCTCTGATTTTGAACTATGTTTTGATTTATACTAAATATACCTACCGCAGCACTTTATAAATGCTGCTGTTTTGAAATTTCAATGTTTGAGATGATTGAACGAATGAACTTAGAAATGTTACAACTTTGAAATGAATATTACTTGACATTGAATTTAAATGGTTTGGAAATGATTTTTTTTGAAATTGTATTTAATTAAGAATTGTCTTTAAATATATTAACTTGGAACTTATTGAAATTTAAGATTTAAGAATGTGACTTTATAAAGTGGTTTGGTTTAAGATAATTTAAAGAAATATTTCCAGTTTAATAAATTTAAGGAATATTCAGTGATTTGGTTTTTGGAATTTGAATGATATATTATTACTTTGGATTTTTGAAATGGAAATGATATATTGATTTGGCTTTGAAATGAAATATTATAGTATTTAATTTTGAAGTGGATATGATATTTTGGGTTTTAAAGTAAATGATTTTGAAATAAATACCCATGGGTTATAATAACGATTTGTTGACAAAGAGACCGGGATCGGATATGGGCATACTCTCTATCGATACTGAAAACCACTTTGACAACCGTGTACGCGGTGAAGATTCCAGAATGAAGTAGGATGGTGGCGATTATCCTATTGAGGTATGAACGTGGACCCGACTCCTGTGAGTTGGCTTAAGGTGGCTAAAACAGGAGCGATCGACGGGCCAATGAGGTAGCACCTCTGATCGGATGCATTTCTTCGATACTTGTAACGCCCCACCTCTATGCTCACAATAACAAAGAGTATCAAAAGGAAATACTGTCTGTTATTACGAAGAATAAGGCTGGATAGGAGCAGCCATCCATAGTTAGGCCTTACACTAGTATTGGTTATCTCGAAAGGAGTGGTATATATTTTTTTTCATCTCTTTTTTTATTTACTCCCATCGACATATTCAATTCTAGTATAAAACAAACTACGATGGTTCATAATAGTTCAGGACAACATATATAATAAGAACATAGATAAGATAAACACAGATAATATAAAATCTCATATATAACTGAAGTCAGTTACCATACATGTGATACGACTACAACTGTCGACACTGGAAGTTACATACACAAGTACATTATTATAAATAATATACATGAATACATGTCATCCTATAAAATAACACAGACTACTCCAAAAGATATGAAGAGACTTCATAGCTTAAGCAGCATCCCTGTTTGCACAAAAAATGGATAAACACCTCAAAGTCGTATGATTTAGTAGATCCTATGTGGTTCTTAGCGATTTGGGTGATTTATGCAAATATATAAAAAGCAGGGGCTAAACTATAAAAAGACACGCAGATTTATAGTGGTTCAGCCAGAATGTGCCTACGTCCACTTCATATGTTATTTCTCTTCTCTTGTTTAGATTACCAGTACAAAGCTTTGATACAAGTAAAAGAAAGTTGTTTGAAAGTTCTCTCCGTGCTTGAGCTCTCAAACTTGTCCCCCATTGTTGTACCCCTGCCCCTCTATTTATAGAGTGAGGCTGGGGGTAGGGGTCTTGAATGGGTATAGCTGTTGGCGGGCCTGGGCTGATGCAATCTGGCCTGGCAACTTTGGTTCGGCAATGCCTTGGTTCGGTAGTACTTTGGTCCGGTGGTAGGTGGTTGGATAGTAGGGAAGTAGTGTTGATTCGGCAAGCATGGAAGAGGTTTGGTCCGGTAGTACTTTGGTCCGGTGGTAGGTGGTTGGATAGTAGGGAAGTAGTGTTGATTCAGCAAGCATGGAAGAGGTTTGGTCCGGCAAGCATGGGAGAGGAGTTGATGTTTGGCGAAGGCTGCCTTCGAGTTGGTTCGGTAGGTCTTCGGTGGGACTTGGTCCGGCGGTGGGAGGAGATGGTCCTTGATTCGGCAGTGTTGGTTCGGCGTTGAGTTGGTGAGACATGGCCTCGGGGGTTTGGTTCGGTGATGACGTTACACCGGTCGAGATACACTCAACACTTGCCCCCCCAAAGCGGGGTATGGGCATGCACATGGCGTGCTTTGTTTGAGGTTGGTCATCCTTATCCAGTCCTGTATGCCGAACCAGTCGGTCCGGTTGTTCGCCTTCGGCTATAAGTAGGAGGCTAGGGCTTTCGATACTTCTTACCAAACAAGACAGTCGAGCATTGACTTCTTGCCGATTCAGGAGTGTCGCCAACGTGTTCAACCGAACCAAAGTGCTTTGCCGAATCAAAGTGTTCCTTTTCACCGAATCAGGTATTGGTCCTCTCCCTTTTTGCCGAATGAGTTTTCACCGAATGGACTTGGGGACTCCAAGTGCCGAATGAAATCATATTCTTGTACTCTGGGTGCCGAATGAACTTGTATTCTGGGTGCCGAATGAACTTTATACACTTGATTTTTTCATTTTTCATATCACGAGTGAAATTCCGGACTACATGTACTTGCTTGTTTATATCCTCTATTTTAACAACATGTTTTTCCGATGTTGCAGATAATGTCTCGCAAAGCATAAACTCGATCGGATAAAAAGAAGTCCCAGGGCGAAGGAGAATCTTCCGCAGTGCCCCCTGCTCAGCCAGGACCGGAACGTCACGGAACTACCCCGAGATCACTGGTGGATGGGTACGGCCCTCAGGAGCTTCTGAACTCCCCGCCCGATTGCTTTCCCAGCTCCCTCAAGGAGGAGCAGCTTGATGTCATCTCCCGTTCTTTCGGAATCGATAGAGCGCGCATGCTATTGCCAGGGAGAGAAGTTATGCCATATGACCCTCCTGAAGGGTACTTTGCCTACAGCAGATACCACTGCATGTGCGGTGCCATCCCGTCTCTTAATGCTTGGGTAGTCAGCTTTCTTACATATCTAAAGGTGGCCCCATTCCAGCTTCAACCCAATTCCTATACTATACTGGTGAGCCTCTTCATCATCTTTCAGAGGAAGTATGGGCGTGCTCCTTCCAACCGGGAGATTCGGTACTTATATAATCTGAGGGGCTATAAGAAGGGGTCCCCATACATCAGCTTGGAGTCAGCTGTAACCTTCAAGCCGGTCTTGGATCTGTATTCTAAGTACAGCATGTTCAAGAACGAGTGGTTCTTCGTCAGGGACGACTCTGTTTCTATTCGGCGTTTCACTTCTGGATGTAAGTCGACGCTATATTTATAACTTCTATTCTGGTTGCGATGCTTCTTCTCATACGTTTTCATTTTCTGCTAGCGACAGGTGGCTTTGCGGTTGTGGAGACTGATCGCCTGGTTCAGATGGCGGCCGAGATAGAAGCTATCCCTGGGAGAGATAGATCAGCTGCTTACCTGATCAGAAATGCGACCCTTCTGGAGTATAATTTGATCCTTCCACAGTAGTCAGTAGTCAAGCAGAGGGAAACGGCGGAGGAGAGGGCGGCTGCTCAAGCTAAGGGAGGTGTCACAATAGAGAGTGGTAAGAGGAACCTTTCACGAAACCTTCCATTGTCGGAGGTAAGAAACTTAAGAAGTCGGATGGTCCTTCCCCCAGCACTTGTCCAATTACTCAAGTGGAGGAAGATGTGGAGGAGGAGAGAGTTGAGGGTGGAGATGACCGGGAAGGTGGTGATGGTGGCGATGGCATCGGGGCCTTGCTTCCTGGGCAAGCAGGCGAGATTCAGGAGTGGACGGATGATGCATTCCACCAAGCTTTCGAGGGGCTGGACGGAGAATCGGCTTCGGTAGAGAAATCCGAGAAAGTTGACAAGGCCGAGACCGGTGCAAGCGTGTCTTCCCAGACTATTCCAGCCAAGGTGGCTCCGACGACTCAAGGTGAACTTTTGACTTCTGCAGGGTCCATTCATGATAAGGATTTAGGAATATTTTACGATCCGCTCCCGTCCTGGAGCGAAATCCAGGACTTATTGCAGTATCCTACTCCTCCCCAGGGTTTGTATAACATATGTGTTTCCCCTTTTTTTTAACTTTTAATTTAACGCGTTTCTTGAATCATGGATCAATGTAAGCTTGTGACACTTGTTCTTCATATCAGGGGCAGGTAAAACGGCCAAGGCCTCAGAGCTTCGGCATAGGCTCGAACAATACAAGCTCTCCAAATCTTCCGCCAAGCCGAAGCCTTCGACCCACCATTCCGGGGATGTAGTCGGCTACCGTCCTCTTCTCGGGGTTATTGAAGAGGGTATTCAAAAGAGAAAGAGGAGTCATCCTTTATCTGAACCTTCACTTGGTCCTCAGCCCCCAATTTAGCCTCTTCACGATATCACGGAGGAGGATACTGAGTTCGCACTCTCTCCGCACCCGTCTGAAAATCCTACCATTACTCAGATTGATCATCCTGGCTTGGCTCATAATCCATTTGCGGGTCATCCTGATCTGGATCCAAGTTCCCATGATATTACCTTCGACGAGGTTACCGGTTAGCACCTTCTTCCCCGCAATCCTATGGTACGGGTGCTTGATGAGGCTAAGTCCTTAGATCTCGATTTACTTACCACTCGGATAGTTACCATGGGAGACGAGGCCAAGGCTAATATTGATCGGGTGGCGGAGGAGACTAGGAAGCTGATGGGGCATCATGCCCGGCTGGTTAAGGCTGGAGAGGAGATTGGGAGTGCCAACATCCGACTACGATTGATGGTTTCGGACCAGGCCAAACAGCTTGCTGATCAGGCCATTCAGATTTCTCAGCATGTGGCTGCCTCCGGGCGGTTGAGGAAGACTATGGAGGAGGCTAGTAAGGCGGAGTTGCGGAAGATGGAGGCTGCCTGCAAGGAGCAGATAAATATGGCCATCTCGACAGTGGACGAGGTTCGGAGGGCGGATCTTGAGCAGGTAGAGGAGCTGTCGGGGAAGCTTGATGCCGCAGAGCTTGCTCAGGTCAGGCTAAAGGAGGAGATGGTGGCGATGAGGAGGTCCCTTCAGGCTGACTGCTCGCGATACCGACTGGAAAAGGATGTTGCCATTGCAAGGCTATCGGTTTCTGAGGCTCGTATGAGGGAGTTTGAGGAAAATGAGGGGATGATGGATGATATGCTGCAGGATATGTACTTTCGCATTTGGAAACAGGGCAACTTATCTTGGATGGACGACTACCCCCGGGTTATGGCTAGGATTTACCTCAGGGCTTTAGAGGAGGCCAAGGCTGAGGCAGATAAGGAGGGTGGAGCGGCCTTTAGGATGGATGCGGTTACCGATCAGTTCACCAAGGAGGAGAAGATAGCAGTGAAGGAGGGGATGCGGTTGTTTGCGGTTGAAGAGGCGGGTGTGGAAGTAGGGGATGACGACCAAGACGATCAAGGGGACGTTGCTGGTAACCTCTTCTTCATTAGTTTCTTCTTTCGTTAACTCTGTTGCTTGTCACTAATGATTTCTCTTCTTGCCTGATCAGGCGGTCAACACCAACAAGACAAGGGTAAAGATCCAACGCAGCCAGCTCCCTGATTCGACCTGGATGTTTCTTTTGATTGACTCGATACTGTTACACATGTTGGTTTTGAAACAGTAACATGGCTTTCAAGTTATAATGGTGCTACTTGTAATAAGAGATTTGATTTTCGGCATGTAACTCTTAACTTATGATAATTTCGTTATATATGGATGTTTTTTGTAGTCTTAACGTGCTGAATAAGAAATATAGCTATGCGTGTACTTGTGATTCAGTGGTATTTGATGCTAAGTTCCTGCTTAAAGTATAATTTCATATCTTGTAATACTAACATGATGTGCGAATAAACTATAGCTATGTTTTTAGGCACACAAAAATAAAATACCGTCCCTCCTGCTTTAGTTGTAGACGGCGGCTTTAGCGTGACTGAGTATGAAAATGTGGTCGAGTGCCCGGCCATCCGGTCTCATTTGCGAATGCCTCCTATTCTGTGACCTGTGCTTTAGGGATCGTTATAGAGGATAAGAGGAAAGTTTTAAAAATAGAATGGAAATATAGGAAATAGTAAAAACTTCCAATCACGGAAGGCCGTCGATGTGCTTAAGTTCGTGGCAAACGGGTTTTGTAGTCACTTTCCCTAGCTGTGGCTCTTGGAGACATTTGTCACCCATCTTACGCCTCCGCGGGGAGTTAATTCTTTTTTACCTCAGCCGTACTTAAGGCACATCGGAGCCGAGATTGCGCACAGTAACTACCCGAGCCATTATGGCCCGTAATCGTGGGTATTATTCGATTTACCGTGGCCTGCTAGCGTGGGTGCCGATCGTCAACCGTGAACTGCCCCTGGCTGGCCACACCTTATGTTGGGGCTTATAGTTGGTTCACGGTTGTCGGCGAGCCGAACGCCATAATGAGCTGCCTCGGCTATAGTCGGCCTTCTCGGTGGCTTATAATCGGCTCATTACAGTTGGCTTTAAGGGTCGTCGCGATCAATGAGTTAACCCGCAGCAGAGGGGTGCTGGAGCAAAAGTGTCTCATTGGCGAGGGCATAGATTCGCATAGTACTTGTCAGGTCTTGTCCAGGCGAAGTTGCGCTGTGGAGTGCTTTGAATTGAAACGCTGTATGCACAGGATTTTGTTCAACAGAAAAGGATAAAGTTAACAAGCAGCCAAGATATAAAGGAATAAGTTAAAAAAGAGACAAGGTTTTTGAAAGTGGTTCGGCACGAAAATGCCTACGTCCACTGATTCTCTTTGTTAATTCACTTCATATGGGCAATACAAGTTAAGAAAAGTATCGACGGAGGTGTTGGATATTCCATGCCCTCTGGAACACCTCTCCGTCCACTGTTGACAAAATATAGGCTCCGTTGTGGAGATCTTTATGAATTACATATGGTCCATCCCATATTGGGTCTAGCGCTCCGGGGCGAGGGAAGATTCGCTTGAGGACAAGATCCCCTTCTTGTAAGGTACGATGCTTGACTTTGGAGTTGTATTGTGCCGCCACTTTTTGTTTGTGGGCTGCTGCTTTAAGGACTGCATCATTTCTTCTCTCCTCAACTAGATCCAAAGACATGTGAAGGAGTTCTTCGTTCTCTTCTAGGTTATAGTGGATCCTACGGTGGGAAGGCACAATGGTTTCAACTGGGAGCATAGCCTCCGATCCGTATGCCAAAGAGAAAGGAGTGTGCCCCGTTGATGTTCTGAAAGATGTGCGATAGGCCCATAGTGCCGTAGGAAGTTCATCCACCCAAGCGCCCTTTGACTTTTCGAGCTTCTTTTTTATTAGAGTTTTCAGAATTTTGTTGACGGCTTCGACTTGTCCGTTTGCCTGGGGATACGCTACGGATGAGAAGCTTTTGTGAATTCCGTGCTCTTGGCACCAGTTGGCGAATTCCTCGCTGTCAAACTGAAGTCCATTGTCTGATATGATTTTGAGTGGGACTTCGTACCTGCACAGAACATTTTTGATCAAGAAGTTAATAACTTATGCTGAAGATACTTTATTCAGAGGTTTCGCTTCCACCCATTTGGTGAAGTAGTCGACTGCGACTATAGCGTATTTAGCCCCACCTCGGCCCATTGGTAGTTCGCCGATTAAGTCAATTCCCCATACTACAAAGGGCCAAGGGCTAGTCATTTGAGTAATCTCAGTCGTTGGCAGCCGCGGAATCTTAGCAAACTTCTGGCATCTGTCACACTTTTTGACGAAATCCAAGGCGTCCTTGCTTAAGGTGGGCCAGAAGTATCCATATCGGAGTGTCTTTTTTGCTAATGTTTGTCCTCCGGTGTGATCTCCGCAGCTTCCTTGATGAATGTTGGATAAGATTTCCCTGGCTTCCCTCCCAGCGACACACCTTAATAACGGGTTAGAGAATCCGCGTCGATAGAGGATGTCTTCTTGTATTGTGTAGCGGGAAGCTTTTCTCAAGATTTTCTTGACTTTGTTACGCCCGTTGGGTAGTGTGCCGTTTTGTAAGTAGTCTCGAATGGGAGTCATCCAAGTTGCCTCTTTGGTTGCAGCTATCAGATTCACTTGCTCAAAACTTGGGGTCAGTTGCTTTGAGATGGTTACTGCCCCGAAGATGGCGCTGTCTCTCACACTTGCTTGCTTTGCCAATTCGTCGGCCTCTTGATTCTCTTCCCGAGGAATGTGTTTGACTAAGTAGTGGTCCAATCGGCTGAGAAGTAACTTGGTCTTCTTTAAATATGCTATGAGTCGTTCTTCTCGAGCTTGGAATTCTCCTAGTATTTGATTAACAATAAGTTGAGAATCGCTGTGAAGACACAAAGAATTGGCTCCGATTTCTACGGCAAGTTCTAGTCCGGCTATCACTGCTTCATATTCTGCATCGTTGTTGGTGGCAGCGGACTCCAACCTTATAGCATAGTGCAGTTTGTTTCCCCTGGGAGTGATTATTACCACACCTGCCCCTGAGCCTTGTTCGTTCGATGCACCATCCACAAAGAGATTCCACTTGATGTCTTCTGCTATTTCCAATTGCTCCTTATCTTCGTTGGTAGTGAATTCTACAATGAAATCAGCCATGGCTTGTCCCTTGATGGCGGTGCGAGGGTGATAGGTGATATCATACTGACTTAGTTCGATGCACCATTTAAGTAGTCGCCTAGAAGTGTCGGGACGGTGGAGTACCTTCCTCAGTGGCTGATCGGTCAGAACTTTGATGGAATGGGACTGGAAGTAGTGACGCAGTTTCCGAGATGTGATTAGTAAACAGTATGCTAGCTTCTCAAGTTTAGGATATCTGACTTCTGCCCCCGTAAACCTCTTACTGACGAAGTAAACTGGCCGCTGTGTGCGGTTGTCTTCCCTTACCAAGGCAGCGCTTAGGGCGTGAGATGACACAGCAAGGTACAGGTATAATTCTTCGCCTTCGCTTGGAGTCGAGAGTACCGGTGGTTTCTGGAGGTGTTCGATTAAGTTAAGGAAAGCGGTCAGGCATTCGTCGGTCCATTCGAACTTTCCTTTGTCTTTCTTTAGAGCTTCGAAAAAGGGGACACACTTGTCCGTTGCTTTGGAGATGAATCGGCTTAGGGCGGCCACTTTTCCATTCAGGCTTTGCATTTCCTTCCGAGTGGAAGGTATATTGATATCCCTTAGCGCTCGGACTTGTTCAGGGTTTGCTTCAATCCCTCTGGCATGGACGATGAATCCTAAGAACTTTCCTGATGACACTCCAAAGGAGCATTTTAGAGGATTCAACCTCATTCCATACTGTCTAAGTACTTGAAACATCTCTCCTAGGTGGCTTACGTAATCGTCGTCTTTCCTTGACTTTACCAACATGTCATCCACGTATACTTCCATAGTTTGCCCTATTAGCCCCGCAAACATCTTGTTGACGAGGCGCTGGTAGGTGGCTCCTACATTTTTAAGTCCGAAGGGCATTACCTTATAGCAGTATAAACCCCGGTGGGTGATGAAACTAGTGTGGTCTTGGTTGGGAGCATGCATAGGAATTTGGTTATACCCTGAGTATGCGTCCATAAAAGATAAGAGCTCGTGCCCGGCTGTGCTGTCTACAAGCTGGTGGATTCGGGGAAGTGGGAAGCAATCCTTTGGGCAGGCGTCGTTTAGGTTGGAAAAGTCAATGCATGTTCGCCACTTCCCATTAGCCTTCTTTACCAGCACTGTGTTAGCGATCCATTCCAGGTAGATGGCTTCTCGTATGAAGTCATTGGCGAGCAGATTCTTTACTTCTTCGTCGAGGGCTGCTGACCGCTCTGCCCCCATACTTCTCTTTTTTTGTTTTACGGGCGCCTTGGTAGGATCAATGTTTAATACGTGGCATGCTATGTCGGGGGAGATTCTGGTCATGTCAGCGTGTGACCATGCGAATACATCCAAGTTGTGGCGGAGAAAATCGATGAGTTGTTCCTTCAACTCTGCTTTTAGTTGGGACCCAATTTTCAATAGTCTACTTGAGTCGTGCTTGTCTACAAATACAAACTCCATAGCCTCTGCAGGCTCGGCAGTGGCCTCCTCCCCTTTGTCCCTAGGGTCTAATTCATTGAAAGGGTCGTTGGTATATCGAAGAGGAAGGGCTTTCTTTAGTTGCTATGCTTCTAGACTTTTCGTGCAGAGGGCAACCTCTACACCCTTCCCTTTGTCCTTCCTGTGGTTGTTGCGAAGTTCAGTCACATAGCAGTCTCGAGCAACGTCCTGGTCTCCTTCTACTTCTCCTACTCCATTGTCCGTTGGAAAATTCATTTTTAGGCACCATGGGGCTAGGACAATTTGGAAGTCAGACAAGGCTGGCCTTCCTAAGAAGGCGTTATAGGCCGAATGGTTTTCTATTAGCATAAACGTCTGTTTTCGTACAATAGAGCGGGGATGGCTTCCAATCTCAACAAAGAGGTCTAGTTGCCCGAGGGGCATCTTCGCATCTCCAGTGAAACCGTGTAGTGGTTTATCGTAGGGAGATACATCCTTCATTGATAATTTCATTTTGTCGAATGCATGTTTGAACAGGATGTTCACTGAGCTTCCAGTGTCTACTAAGATTCGGTAAACTTCGGCGGGACCGAGCCGGGCAGAGATAACCATGGGATCCATGTGAGGGTACTGCCTTCCTTCCAGGTCACGCTTACCGAATGTGATCACATCACTTTCTTTCCGTTTCGGGTGGCGTTCTTCTATAACCGAATTGACACAGTCTTTACTGTCTCTAAGCGACTTTCCATATCTTTCCATCTCTTTCCAGCTCTTGTCTGCGATGTGCGGTCCTCCTGAGAGTGTATGGACCACTATCTTCTCTTGAGTAGAGCCGCTAGCGTTGCGGTTTCCTCTGCCGGTCTCCGGTGAGGGTAGCCTTGGGTTTTCATTGGCAGGAGCTGGAGTCCTGCCCTGACTTTTTACATAGCGTTCCAGTTTCTTCCTTCTGATGCGTTCCTCAATCAGATCCCGGAGATGATGGCATTCATTGGTATCATGCCCGTGAGATTCGTGGAAGCGGCAGAACTTTCCAGACTTCTGCGCGTTATCTGATTCCTTCTTGTATGGTGGGCGTTTGTATCTAACTTCGCCTTGGGTGGCAAGGAAGATATTTTCGACAGTCTCGTTCAAAGGAGTGTAAGTGTCGAATCTCGATCCAGGCCGATATAGGCGCTTTTCTCCCTTCTTGCCCCCAGCATTGTCTCTGGAATCATTTCTTCGAACGTCCCTTGCTACAACAGGGGCGTTGCTATGAGTTGCCTTATTTTGCTGTCCTGACTGCCCCTCAACGGCAGCATCCTCAAGCCTCATATATTTCCCAGCTTCATGGAAGAAATCGGGTAAAGTAGCTGGTTTTTCTTTCGTCAACCTTCTAGCAAATTTAGTGTCCGGATGCACACCACTACAGAGGGCCATTAGGATAAGCTTCTCATTGGCATCTAGGACCGCGGCTGCTGCGGCATTGAATCGGGTTAGGTATTGTTGCAGTTTCTCTCCAGGTTTCTGTTTGACGCTGGATAAGGAATAAGCGTCCTTAGGTTGTTCCATATGGATGCGGAACTGACTGATAAACTTATCTTTCAACATTTCCCACGAGCTGATGGGTCCCTGGGGTAGATGACAGAACCAGGAGGTAGCGAGATCTGCTAAGAAGAGCGGAAAGCATTTGCACAGTACTCCCTCTGTCGCTCCACTCATGAGCATATGTTGTGTGTACCTCTGTAAGTGTACAACGGGGTCGGAGGTTCCTTTTTAAGGTTCCATTGTTGGCATCTTCCATTCTCGGGGAGCGATAGCAATTTCGATATTGCGGGCGAAAGGGCTGGTTACCCTAGCGCCTATCCCTCGATCTCTTTGCTCCCGTTGGACGCACTCTCTGAATAAGCGTGCCATCCTTTCATCAGAATTTGGAGCAGATAGAAATGAGTTTGGTTCTGTTCTGTGGGATTGATTCCGTCCAGATGACCTGTAGGGGTGGTATCGTCTATCATTCCTCATATTTTCTAATGGCTGCCTTTGATCTTCTGGGAGCATGCTAGGGTCAGCTACAGTTGGCCCTTGCCTTGATCTTCTCCTGCTGGGTTCTAATCTAAGCACTTCCTCGGGTCCAACTTCGGGCTGGACTCTAGCTCGGCCCCGTTCACTGGCGTTTCCGTGGTTAGGCAGTATGACAGGCTCAGCTACAGTTGACCTTCGCCCGGTACCTCCCCCGTTGGGTTCGGTACCAAACGTTTCCTCAGGCCTAACTTCGGGCTGTGCTCGATCTCGGCTCCTACCATGGCTACTTCTGTCGTTAGCTCCTTCGAAGGAAGATCTTTGTTGTCTCTGAGATCCTCCAGACTGGGACTCGCCCCATGATTCAGTGTTGCGATTGGACTCTTCAGCATCCCTTAAGCGTGACATGAGATGGTCCACCAAGGCTTCCTGCTGGGACGTGAAGCGGTTAGTTACTTCAACCACAACCCTATCCAAATCTGCCCTAGTAATTGCTGCGGGCTGTTCTGTGGCAGGAGTGGTCGGATTAGCCTGTCCTTCATTTGTTACTGCTACTGGAGGAGGACGATTTACTTGATTCGTGGCAGCTGGATCTGGAAGACTGCTGGATGCGATGTTTTTTCCTTTGTTAACATCTTTTCTCTGTTTGGGAGGCATGTTTTCCAAGTGGCGAATGATGCTGTTAGGAAAAATGTTATGTGGATGAAGCTGAAGCTTCGAGCTTCTAGCTCTCAGTGAAAGCACCAAAAATGTTTGCACAAAAAATGGACAAACACCTCAAAGTCGTATGATTTAGTAGATCTTATGTGGTTCTTAGCGATTTGGGTGATTTATGCAAATATATAAAAAGCAGGGGCTAAACTGTAAAAAGACACGCAGATTTATAGTGGTTCAGCCAGAATGTGCCTACGTCCACTTCATATGTTATTTCTCTTCTCTTGTTTAGATTACAAGTACAAAGCTTTGATACAAGTAAGAGAAAGTTGTTTGAAAGTTCTCTCCGTGCTTGAGCTCTCAAACTTGTCCCCCATTGTTGTACCCCTGCCCCTCTATTTATAGAGTGAGGCTGGGGGTAGGGGTCTAGAATGGGTATAGCTGCTGGCGGGCCTGGGCTGATGCAATCTGGCCTGGCAACTTTGGTTCGGCAATGCCTTGGTTCGGTAGTACTTTGGTCCGGTGGTAGGTGGTTGGATAGTAGGGAAGTAGTGTTGATTCGGCAAGCATGGAAGAGGTTTGGTCCGGTAGTACTTTGGTCAGGTGGTAGGTGGTTTGATAGTAGGGAAGTAGTGTTGATTCGGCAAGCATGGAAGAGGTTTGGTCCGGCAAGCATGGGAGAGGAGTTGATGTTTGGCGAAGGCTGCCTTGGAGTTGGTTCGGTAGGTCTTCGGTGGGACTTGGTCTGGCGGTGGGAGGAGATGGTCCTTGATTCGGCAGTGTTGGTTCGGCGTTGAGTTGGTGAGACATGGCCTCGGGGGTTTGGTTCGGTGATGACGTTACACCGGTCGAGATACACCCAACAATCCCAAAGTGAGATATCAACAGCCTGTAATAACTCGGTCTGACCCGAGTATTAATTCAAAAGAAAATAATACGCGGAGCAGTCTAATTCAAACTCAGTAATTAATGCACGGAAGCAATAATAATTAAAATAACAAATAGACGACAATCACTATAAATCCTGCATATCCAATCCTCTAAAAAGAAAATCAGATAACGGTAAATATAACATGTAACAGCATTAAATAGCGAATTAGCAAAGCCAAATCATCAACAAAGATAAATAGAAGGATTATCAATGAAGATAATTAGAAAACAGCGGAATAGCATAAATAGCGAATTCAACAAAATCCGATTATCAATAAAGATAAATAGAAGAATTATCGATGAAGATAATTAGAAACAACAGAGTTACAAAAACAGCAATTAACATTAAAATCTAATTATCAAATAAATAATTAGAAACGACATAATCTAATTATCTAATAGATAATTAGATAACAACAAAATAATCAAATTAAACCAAATCAAAATACAATTTCAAAATATATTGAATTGGCCACACGAAACAATTCAAGCAATTGAAATTATCAAATAAAACGTCAATTCTGATTGGCTGCAGTACACGCTCACATGCATTGCCTCGCCACTGCAGAATATGACGTCATATACTTCAATTCTGATTGGCTGCAGTACACACTCACGTGCACTGCCTCGCCACTGCAGAATATGATGTCATCACTACTCCAAATATTTAAACTAAACTCAATCACACAACTAAGTGCGTATAGTTCAGCAAGCGCGTCGCGGCAATCAACGCTACAGAACACACTCATACATAGCTATATACATATACATATAAATATGTATATATATACCAACTATATATATGTGTGTACCCAATCAGTTAATAATTCGAATCAAAACACACGCATACATAGCTATATACATATACATATAAATATGTATATATATATATACCAACTATATATAAGTGTGTACCCAATCAATTAATAATTCGAATCAAAACACACGCATACATAGCTATATACATATACATATAAATATGTATATATATATACCAACTATATATAAGTGTGTACAATCATTACTTTATAAATTAGTTAGGAAATTATAACCCAAAACTCATGAAAACCCACCCAGTTTGAAAAACCAACATGGCAGCAAGAATATACACATGGTTACTGAAACAAATGGTTCAAACTCAACCTGAACCAGATTACTTGATCAATCGACACTACAAACTACACCCAGACTCAACATGACTCGAAGTACAGTGGACAGAAGTCAATGCAAACATACATCAGGTCATATGAAGACTCCAAACTGACCACACAAAAGGCAATGTCGAAGAAGGCCAGAACATCAAGTGATGCAACATCTTGAATCAATGGTCAGATTCAAACAAACCCAGCAAAGTGACAGTACATATTCAAGTGCACTGAATCAAGTACAACAAGATAACAATGACACAATTAAGGCCAGAAGTGACTTCAACAAGTTGATATGCAGACAGTAACACAAATACTTTCAGACTTCATGTATACATATGTTTGCACACATATACACGCAGTCATACAAACCAAAACAGCTCAAGTGAAGCCTCAACACTCATGGACCAATGTATGCAACAGAGTGAAATGCAACAGACTCAAGTCATACAAAGACCATACCAAATGTACATCACTACATTGTACACAGTGAAGACATGTATACAACTCGAAGTGAACAGAGTCTAAGCAACTGACAACAACAGAAAGACAACTACAAGTGATCAAGCATCAAGTCAACGATAACTACAGCATTACAGGAACCAAGACTAAATGAAAACACAGTAGTATGGTGAAGCAACTCGACTACAACAACTCAAGTGAAACAAAGATCGAGTTAAACTGCACATGAAAATGAAACCAAAGCTCAAGCATGTGAACATAAGTGCACAAGAACATGAATGCAATACTTGTTGCATGAACATAAACAGCAGAGCAATTGAAGCTAATGCATATCTATAGGAAGAAACAAAACCAAGCAGGAAGGTTCAAAAATGCCGAAGTTAACATAATGTCAAGTTTAAATGTCGAAAGAAAATAAAGTCACAAAATCACCATAAACGAACTCAACATCATCAATCAAGTCAAAGCCGCAAGTCAATCAAGGAAGCTCAACCACGAAAACCGGAATGATAAGAAATTCACGAAACCAACTTAAGCAAGTCAACAACAGTTTCAAATCGAAACGGTGATGACCAAGGCAACAAGAAATCGAATCAAGTCAGTAGTCGAAACCGTGTTAATCAAGAAATCAAATATACAAAATTGAACAAGTCAGAACAATCACCAGCATCAAAACAAAATCAAACGGCCAAGTCGATGATTATCAGACGAATTCTTCTGTAATCATCAAACACGAACAACTTAAGATTGAATTAGAGGATGTGAGTAAAAATCACTCACCCTATCTCGAAGAGCACAAATTCATCAGCTGTAATTCCCTCCCCCCCCCACTCAGCTCGTCTTTGCACGGTGCCTGACAAGGCTTCGGGAAATATTCGAAATCAAACCCTAGCAGCCATTTTGTTTTCATTTGTTTTGTTTTGGGCTTGCGAAGAGAAATGAATGCAGGAGGAGGGAACGGGTTTCTGCCTTTGATAACAACACAGCACCAAGAGAAAAACGTGGGCCAAGATTTTATTTAAAGCCCACATAACCCTTAACCAATTTTTATTTCAAATTTTTTTAAAAGAATCTCAATCCGATTAAAAACTCTCAATAGTAAATAGCTAGCAAATTTTATCTTCTAATGATGATAATTAACTGGTGCAAAACCCTGGGTCGTTACAGTACTATTCTATTACTTTGTGATTTATTTGGTGGCCACCCTTCGATTTTGATTGGGAGTGTGTTCCGAGGTTGGCGGTAGTGGCTGTTATGCGTTTCCACCAGCCCGGATGCATAATTGGTATATCTACCCTGGCATTGCCTTGTTGTGCCGTGTCACCTACCATATCGAGCTTTACTACGAGTTTGGATTTGTGCCATAGCCTGTGGAGTATTAAGGGTAGCTCCCGATCTGGGGGTATGCTAATACTGGATAGACTTTTGGGACTATTATGTGTTAAGGTGGAAAATGTAAAGCCTTAACGCTATTTTATTATAGACATTATTATAATAGCGAATATTACTACATAGTAGATAGTTTAACGGATCCTTAAAGAATGGGCGATCCCAAGCATTCTTTAAGTTACTTGTACTTTTCTATTACAGTTCACTTGAGTTGGTTTACATTGTATAAGTATGTATGTCCTGACTCGATTTTTTTGTGTTTTGCTTTACGTTCGGGTCAGACTGAGTGATACAGCATTTGAGACTCACCTTTGAAATTGGAGCTTTTCTTGGAGATCGAGCTATCTTTTTCGCTTTCAGTTATCCAGTTGATTCCAGAGATGTATTCTGATTTATACTTGATTATCATATTGAGACTTCTGTTGTATCTTGTTAACTCTGATGTATATATAGTAGCTTCATGAACTACTATTTCTTTGCTTCCGCTGCATTGTTATATTACTCTGTGTCTGTGATCTGTGATTTATTTACAATATATTCTGAGTTTTGCCAAATTTTATTTACAATATATTGTTTTGAATTATTCAAGTCCGGCATGTGTGGATTTATTGTCGATTCGAATGGTCCAAAATAGTGGGTCGTTACAGTTGGTATCAGAGCTTTGGCTCTAGGCAAAGCTTAGCATATATGGTAAATTTATTTACAGAATCACTTTCGTTCGAGCTTGAATCTCTTCCTTTTGACTCGATTTCTTTTGAATTTTGGAAAGTTCCCTACGGTTCCAAGTCCATTCTGGTCTCTCCCTCTTTGTCTTCTTTTAATTCTGGAGTATCCCATAACTCCACTTCAAATGATCTTTATAATGAATAGGCGGTCTCGCCAATCTTTGAATGATTGTAAAGGAGTGAAACTCCTTTATAAGGAGCATTGATTCACCGAAGATTTCTGCATCCTCGGTTTACAATGCTATATATCTCTTGTTATCCCGAATTCTATCTCTTGAGATCGGATGTAGGTTTGTCCCAGAACTCTACATCGATCTTATTCTTGAAGTCATGGTTGACCCGATTAAGGTTGCCCGCGATTTATATAAGCTTATTCATTCCCTTATTTTGTTATTTAATCATCTTGTCTTTTATTTCCAACTTATCTTCAAATCATTCTTGTAGTGTATTTTGTAAAATAATATTTAAAATGTTTTATTATATATTGTGTTGTTTGAGTTGTTGATGTTGATTTGGGTTTCCGATCGATTCGTCTGATCAACGCTATCGATAGGATCTCCAAAACACTTGAACAGAGCAAACTGACACCATATTGTTTTTCAAACTTGGTAAAATGAGATAAATTTTTTATAATTATATTTTTATATAAGTATATTTTTTTGAATTTTGATAGTTAATTGAATTGGATGTTAAGAAATAATATTTGATTTATATATAGCTTGTAACCATTGGCTTTTGTTTCATATAAAAATAGTTGAACTACAAAACATGGTTATAAATTAATTTGGAAATTTAAATGTAGTTAAAACAAGAATTGAGAATTTAGTTTTCGAAGATTTCAAACTTTGGGTTTTAAAGTTTTGAAAGGATATATTATTTAAAGTATTTTCAAATAGAAATTGTTTCCAAAGAATTTTAAATATTTAAATCAGTGCACTTTTCTTTGTCGCTGGAAAATAATTTCGGTGATGACTGCAGCATCATCGACATTCATTTTCGAGTTTCGAAGTGAAGAGACCATTCTGTAGCTTTGCTACAGTTTTGCTTTGAAGAATTAAATTGATTTGAATTTCTAAAAATTGACTTGATTTATAATATATGTGATATATGATTAAAAATTGATTTGATATATGTTGTGTATATTTATTTATCTCTAATTGTTTGAAGTTAATCGGAAATCTAATTCTTAAACTTTGTCTTAAAGGATAACATCAATTATAAAATGAAATCAAAATTATGAATAAATATTTAAGCTTGAACAATTGAACTAAGAAAATTTTATTTGTGTAATATTCTATTGCATTCCAATATAACTTACCTTAATTATTAGAAGTTAATAATGTAATTGGATAATATACAACATAAAAAGGGATTTTTATAAATAAAATTTGAGTGGTCATAATAAATGTTATACACTTAAATTTTAGTTATAAAAGAATTAATTATGGTAAATAGAATATAATGTTAATTGAATAACTTACAATATAAAATGGTGTTAAAGGAATTTTTAAATAAATCGGTATATTTTATTCAAATTAATTAAATTTGTAAATTTATTTGTTTATAAAGTTAGTATTTTTGAATAAGGTGTACTTCTTACTTAATTCTTTCTTTTCCCTTCCTTTTCCTTTTCGGGGACGAAAAGTTTTGAGTGGGGGAGAGTGTAACGACCCGTAAAATTTTCAATAATTAAATTTGTAAATTAATAAGTTTTGATAATTTAATATGAAGAGAAAGAAGAAAAAAGAAAAGAAAAAAACTTTATAATTTAATCATTGAACAATGGTAATTAGAATTAATTAGTAACAATTGAAATGAAGTTCCAATGATGAAATAAGGTAAATTGTTGCACTTAGTTATAAATTTGAATATAAGAAGACAAGTGTGAATGTTGAATCATTTATGAGATAATATATGATTACTATAAATTGAAGTAAATCAGTGTTAATTAAGTAATTGTAACATTTGAATTGTAAATAATAATGAATTCATTAATATGAATCAAAGTAATAGTGTAACGACCCTGGATTTTATATAAATTTAAATTGATAATTAATTTAATTTTTGAATTAAAATTGTTTAATTAATCGATTAAAGTGATGCGAGTTTCCCCGAATTCAAATAAATTCTGTATAAATCATTTAAAATTAAAATATTGTATATATATGTATATATGTGTATATATATGTATTTGAGCATATATGAGTAAATTTGAAGTAATATATGTGTGTGTATATTTGATTTGAATTCAAATCGTAAATAAATGGTTTAAAAATAAAAAAATACAAAAAAATAGATACAAAAAAAATAAAAAATAATAAAAAAATAAAAAAAGAAATGTATTCAAAGACAAAGCAAAAGGAAAGAAGGAATGTATGTACACAAGTATAACATAACTAAATATAAGTATGTAAACAAAGTATAAGTCAAAAAGAAAAGGGAATAAAATACACTCAATCATGTAAACAAGTAAACATATAAGAGTGTAAACAAGTGAGTATATATAAAGTATTGCAAAGGAATGAAATAAGTAAATATATACATGTGAATGAAGCTTGCAAAAGAAGGAACCAAATAAATATATATGTTTGTACAAGCTAATTAATGCTATGATCCATCAGCCTCCAAACTAAAAATTATTCAGCCGAGTCAAACAAGCAAAGCAAGGAAAAAAATCTCTGATGCTTGTACAAATACATTTTTATCACCCTATATGGTATAAACAAAACAAAAAAAAAACTATATTACATGTACCATTATATCCCTGTGTACTTCCTCATTTCAGTTCGTTCATCATAACTTAGCAAGCCTGAAAGGAAAATATATCTCTGGTCTGATAATAATATCCAATGATTTTGCGTAGTAAGCATATTTGACTATCATAAGAAGAAATCTCCTCCAATTCTGCGTTTGCATTGTGTGTGTGGTGGGAGGTCTTATGATAGTTTCATTTTCCAAAAGCATTGCGGATTTCAATGTTTAAAATTCTTTTGTTGTTGTTTAAAGATAAACTGTTTTTGTTTGCTCACACCAGTCCCATGACTGACCTGGAGTTTATTGTTCCCTTCCTAAACTCTGGGTGCCCACCATTTTCCACACGGGCAGTCTAGAGTTGGGTTTCTCAGATATTCAGGTTTAGTAGATTATCTGGAGCTGGTTCAGTGTTTGGAGTTCATGGACTGCACTTGCTTATCTTTGTGTATCGTGATGGTGGTTCGAGCTTGATATTGGAGTTATTGGATTCATCCTCTTTTAGAGATCATTTAGAGTTATTAGTTCTGTTATTTCTGCTGTGGCATTGTATCATATCTCTGATATTGTTGTATCATATTGATATCATTGTTGTATATCATTCTGGATATTGTATTCATTAGAGTTGTATATGATATCATCTATTTCTTTATTCCACTGTGTTGTTATACTTAATGTTGTTATAAGCTCCGGTGAACCAGATTCGGCGTTTGAATCTGCGGTATTTTGAGTACAAATGAAGTACGGGTGTCGATTTTCGAAGGCCGATTTCAGGATCATTACATTTGGTATCAGAGCTAAGGTTGAACTTTAGCTCAGAAGTACAACACATTAAGTAGCTCATTAGAGATAGGGTGAAGTATACCCTAGAATGAGTAATTCCTCAAATATCTGTTCGAATGCCTCTGGTAAATTCTCTTGCTATCCACTAATATTGAGTATGAGTGCAAGAAGAGGATGAGATAGGGGATAGGGGAATACGACTATAAATGGTCAATACCCTATAACAACAAGGAAACAATCTTTTCTCTATCAATCTCTTTTGTTCAGCATCTTTTTCTCAATTTTCTGATAGTTCCTGGTAGATCCAGGAAGAAGATTTGATACATCTGTATGGGACATAAACTCCAAATCGGTCGGAATTGTTTGTATGGATGAATTGGTTGCTTTGTTTGCTATGATTAATAGGTATACTTTAGTTTTTATACTAAAAGTTTTGAAATTGTATCCGTATATCTATCTATTCTTTGGGTCCCAATATATTCTACGAATGGTTAGTTATCTCTTCGGACTAACCGATGCCCCTACATATTTCGTAGATCTAGATAACCCGAGTATCTTGTGAAGTGTTAAAACAGATTCGTTCTTATATCTATTGTTGTTATTCTGATTTGGTAAGCCAAATGCAGAATAGAGTAGATCTGGATAACCCAAGGGGGCAAGTCTGTAACGACCCTGGATTTTATATAAATTTAAATTGATAATTAATTTAATTTTTGAATTAAAATTGTTTAATTAATCGATTAAAGTGATGCGAGTTTCCCCGAATTCAAATAAATTTTGTATAAATCATTTAAAATTAAAATATTATATATATATGTATATATGTGTATATATATGTATTTGAGCATATATGAGTAAATTTGAAGTAATATATATGTGTATATATTTGATTTGAATTCAAATCGTAAATAAATGGTTTAAAAATAAAAAAACACAAATAAAATAGATACAAAAAAATTAAAAAAAAAATATAAATGTATTCAAAGACAAAGCAAAAGGAAAGAAGGAATGTATGTACACAAGTATAACATAACTAAATATAAGTATGTAAACAAAGTATAAGTCAAAAAGAAAAGGGAATAAAATACACTCAATCATGTAAACAAGTAAACATATAAGAGTGTAAACAAGTGAGTATATATAAAGTATTGCGAAGGAATGAAATAAGTAAATATATACATGTGAATGAAGCTTGCAAAAGAAGGAACCAAATAAATATATATATGTTTGTACAAGCTAATTAATGCTATGATCCATCAGCCCCCAAACTAAAAATTATTCAGCCGAGTCAAACAAGCAAAGCAAAGAAAAAAATATCTGATGCTTGTACAAATACATTTTTATCACCCTATATGGTACAAATAAAATAAAAAAATACTATATTACATGTACCATTATATCCCTGTGTACTTCCTTATTTCAGTTCGTTCATCATAACTTAGCAAGCCTGAAAGGAAAATATATCTCTGGTCTGATATTGTACAAACAAGAATTATATCACCCTGTACACTTCTTCTATATATCAACTTCTCTCATTACAAATTCGTTCATTTTAGTTGAGGAAAATCTGAACTTCTTAAACTTAAACAACAATCTAAACCAACTCAAACCAGAGATTCAAGAGAGGTTTCCAGTTAACAGTTCAAAGCTTATTCAAATAGCAGTTTCTCAGGCTGATTCAAAAAAAAGATATTTTCTGTTCATTTTTTCTGGAAAACAAGGTGAGTAACATTCTTTTCTAAAAGCTTAAGTATCCTTAAAATCTGGTTGCATGTTAATTCTCTGGAAATAAGAATGTTCTGCGTGATTTTATAAGTGAATTATCTAGATGTATGTATGAGTGCATTGCTGTTGTATTTGTGTATCTCTGTTTGCAGTTTCATGCTCAAGTTTTATGATCAAAATTTATATTCTCTTGAACCAACTGTTGTTAGGACTTAAGATCCAAACAAAATCTGTTTATTTGATCAAGAAGTAAAGTTTAAAATTTGATTTAAATAAATTAAAATTTGAAATCTGCTTTGTAAAACTCAGTAGAACAGTGCAAGTTTGATTTATGTTAAATTTCAAACATATTAATTCACTAATCTAAGTATATAATCTGAAAGCTTATTCAAAATTATGATTTTTAAAACTAAATTCACAATTTTTAGTACTAGTGTGAAGGTGCAGTTCTTGTTTGAACTGAAATGGTAAATTGGGTGTTTCTGGTGATCTCCGTGATCGGAGAGGGAGGGGTTTCCACTGATGGTAGTGAAGAGGTAGAGGAGTTTGGAAAAAATGCCAAGCAGTTGATCAAAGCACTATGGCATCAACAGGAGATCGAGGAAGTTTTTAACCCTAGTTTTGGGTTTGATCGGAAATGAGTTCATCCCATCGACTCTGGTGGATCGAGTGCCACTATATTCTGGGGAAGGGAAGCTGGAGTGTTGTCGAAGGCTTGGCCAGAGGTGCTGACATTCCGATGGTCGAAGAAGCAAGGTCGAGGCGTTGCCAGGTTTTGTTTTCGGGTTCCAGTTTGGGTTTGGTTACTCGATTTTTGATTTCGAGATGCTTTGGACGATCTGATGGTCGGGGTGAGTTTAGTGGATGGTTGCCGAAGTGGGAAAGCCATCGTGGATAGCCAGAGTAGATCAGAGTCACGGTGCATGTGCACCGTGCACTTTTGTTTTCTGGTGGTCTATGTTGAAGTAGTAGGGGACTTGAGTTTTTCTCGAGTGAGCATTGGGTGAGGCTCGAAGCATTTTAGGGTTGGACCCAAAGTATTTTGGTGTGGCCTCGGGTCAGTTAATTTGTTACAGGTTTTTTAAAAAAAACCTGTCTGTTTGAATTTTAAACAGAATTTTAAATTTGAAACAAGATTTTAAACAAAGTTTAAAATCAGATTTTAAAGTATGGATCCAAATTTACTTTTGCATCCTAGATTTAAAATAAATAAAGTTTGTGAAATTTAAATGTTTAAAACAACTTTAAATGTTAAAGTGTATATTTTATAAAATGTTTTGAATTTAAATAATTTGGTTTAAACTCTTATATAAATTTCTTTTATAAGGGTAAGTGTTTTTAAACATTTGATTTTAAAAAAAGGTTTTAATTTGGTTTAATTTGTTAAAGTTAAATTTGTAATTATTTCAAATCTTTAATTTGAAATGAAATTTAAAAGTGAATTTGAAAGTAAATGTTTTCAAATGTGTTTTAGAATGATAATTAAATCATTATTAAGGTTGATGAATTATAATTAAAGGTTAATTAATTTATTATTAATGGTTAGTTAATAAATGATTAAAGAATAATTAAATCAAAATGATTTGTAATTTATTGATGTTAATTAACCAGGATTAGTAACTAATCTGATTTAATTTAATGAGATAAATAAATTGATCTTACCTATGAATGTTTGGACTTGACTAAATGATTGAATTGTTGATACTCCCTGATCTGTGATGCTTTGTGATATATTCTGATTTGTGTTGTGATCTGTACTGTAGTTCATTTATCTGGGATGAATGTAACATGTTATCTGTAATTTATATATCTGTGATCTGTGAATAAAAGATAAGCGTTATAGTTATACCGCTTATCAACTATATTTCTGTATTTTTGATCTATGATGATTTATTGATGTTGCACTACTGTGTTGAACCCCTGGACTACACCATACACACACAAATATGGATTTCACGTGGAAATCGATTAAATCACGGATGATTTAAATTTAATGTTTTTGAAATTGAAATTTTAATTTCAATTGATTTTGAAATTGGAAATTGGGGTTTAATATGAAAAGCTTTTGAAATGGAATTTCAAAGATAAAAGTTATTTTGAATAACTTAATCGAGTTTTGAAAATTTAAATAATTTGATTTAAATTTGCATTCAAGTTTGAAATTGAATCCTATGATTTGAAACTAGGGATTAAAGATGTTGTACAAGTTATATATGGGTTAAACCATTTTAAAGGTATTGATTTGGGAATTTGAATTTAATTCAAGGGTTTTAACTCGTGTAAATATAACTGGATTTTTCCGAAACGAAAACTACTTGTTTTAAATAATAATAGCTTTCATTTTAAGAAAGGATTTCCAAACTATGTTGAACGGTTTCAAGTTTGAAATAGAATTGAAATGTTTTGAAAACTATGAAATGAGTCTTTGATTCAAAGACCGGATGAGTTAATCCAACTTGAAATAGAATTGTTTTGAAAGGCTATGAATGAATCTTTGGAAACCAGTTTTGAAATCTATAAGTTAAATCTTGATTTAAATATTTAACGAGTTAATTCAATTGAAATGGAAATTGTTTTGGAATCCATGATTGGATCTTTGTGAATGGGGTGAACTTTGTGAATTGGATCTTTTTGTTTAAAAGATTAAAAGTGTGGAAATTGTTTAAACCATTGAAGTTTTTTTTTGAATGAATCTTTTTGTTTAAAAGATTGGAAATGGTAATTTGTTTTAACCATTCGAATGAAAGGTTTTGGGCTTTAAGCTGTGATTTAACTGGGACCCCAGTATCCATATGATTTTTAATATTGCGCTCGTTATTCGGTTTAGCCAGGGAAGGACCTTTGTGTCATATAACCCATTCTGAATAATGATACGACGTATATAGATAGCATTGAAGACTGGTGGTGAAGACCGGATATTTTCGAAAACAAAAGGACAACTCGTCGAATGTCTCTGCATCGACTGGTCCCCGGTATAGAGATTTGATCACCCTTTGTGATGGGAAGTCCGGACGTGATTAGAAATTATTCGGATTTGCAAGGGCTTCTTTGGAAGTGCCTTCGGTTCCGTTCGATCCCGGAACGGACTTGTATGGATGTGTGTTTGACATTACACTTTGAGATGTAAAGCTGGTTTCTATCAAATACATTTATATTGGTGGCGAAGAATTTATTCTCTTAGCTTAACACCCTTCTCTGAGACGTACGAGCTCAGAGGTTATGTAGTTGATGGTTACTAGTGATACATTCCCAATTTGTTAATGTGGCATACGAAGTGCTGTTGATCATTTGTTGATCAAAGCGTGGCTTTGTGAAAAAGCGTGGCTTTGTGAAAAAGCGTGGCTTTGTGGACGAGACTTCGTCGAGCCTCATAACCCGGTAATGGTCGAAACAGGAATGTTGCGGCAAGGTTGTTAGGGGTCGTGCCCCTAGGGTATGTCCATTTTCTTCTGGATAAAGGGTGGTATCATGGTATGGAGCCCAGATACTTAACTCGTGTGGACACTGTAATTTATTACTGTGTGATGTTGCTTTGTTGGTTTTTGAGATCCCGGAATAAAGGTCGGTAACGACCGGGGATGGCATACTCGTGTGGTAGTTACCTAGTTACAGCTTGGTTAAAGTGTGAGGTAGCATCGGCCTTGTGTTTGCAGAGATCCGGTTAGGTTCTCGGGGCGTCTTTCCAGAGGCGTTTCCATTTCGGTATAAGGAAGTTCCTTTGCCTGACCATTTGTTGGAAATCCAAAGAAACAATACACGCTCTGTACGGTTTTAGTTGTAGAACTTGCCATTTACTTATGGTGGTCACCACTGTTTAGATGGTAGCTATAGTAGGCATACAATAATTGTTGTATGTTGGCTAAGATTAATATTGTATTTTCGAAATGGTTTTCAACACTATGCACTAATGATAATAATATCCAATGATTTTACGTAGTAAGCATATTTGACTATCATAAGAAGAAATCTCCTCCAATTCTGCGTTTGCATTGTGTGTGTGGTGGGAGGTCTTATGGTAGTTTCATTTTCCAAAAGCATTGCAGATTTCAATGTTTAAAATTCTTTTGTTGTTGTTTAAAGATAAAATGTTTTTTGTTTGTTCAAACCAGTCCCATGAATGGCCTGGAGTTTATTGTTCCCTTCCTAAAATCTGGGTGCCCACCATTTTCCACACGGGCAGTCTAGAGTTGGGTTTCTTAGATATTCAGGTTTAGTAGATTATCTGGAGCTGGTTCAGTGTTTGGAGTTCATGGACTGCACTTGCTTATCTTTGTGCATCGTGATGGTGGTTCGAGCTTGATATTGGAGTTATTGGATTCATCCTCTTTTAGAGATCATTTGGAGTTATCAGTTCTGTTATTTCCGCTGTGGCATTGTATCATATCTCTGATATTGTTGTATCATATTGATATCATTGTTGTATATCATTCTGGATATTGTATTCATTGGAGTTGTATATGATATCATCTATTTCTTTATTCCGCTGTGTTGTTATACTTAATGTTGTTATAAGCTCCGGTGAACCAGATTCGGCGTTTGAATCTGCGGCATTTTGAGTACAAGTGAAGTACGGGAGCCGATTTTCGAAGGCCGATTTCAGGGTCATTACAAATAGTAACGGTTGTAAGTTACTATTTAATTGGCCTATTAATTTAATTGTAACTGTTATATGTGAGGATAAATTTGAATATAAGTAGACAAGGGTAAGTGGTGTATAAATAAAGGAATTAGTATAATTAATAGTAATTGAATGAATTCAATATTAGGTAAGTGATTATAATAATTAGTTGAATATATAATAAACTTAAGTTTAAATTTAAGGGTAATGGCAATAGCTATTATAAGTTTCCTATTTAGTATATAAATTAAATAGGAAATCATTAATGTCATTAATGAGAGTTAATGTAGCAACGGGAGATGTGAATGTATAAATTAAATAGAAACGTAAATTTATTTATAAAGTAATAAATTTGTAAAAATAAGGGAACTAAGGTAAATTTATTAATTAGTTTTCAACCTTAATTAATGTATACAAGTGACAAGATTACACATTTAGAAATGTAATATTTATACAAAATCTAAGATGTAAAAAGGGGATATAAAACCAATGTAACTAGGTATATAGAGTAATAATGGACCTAGTATAAAGATGGAAATTAAACCAAATCAAATTTTGGAAGCAATTTTAATTAATTGGAATATGATCTATAATAAATGAATTTAAGGGTAAGTAACTGAATTTAATTACTATATAAATTGAAATTTGGATGAATTGGGAAGTTATTAATGTATTAGTATATAAACAAATGTTAATATTACCCATAAGAGGATAAGTTAATAGTTGGTTCAATAACAAGATTTAGAAATCAAATATATGGATTTATTGGGAATTTAAAACTTATACTTTTTAAACTGGATAAATTACAGTGTTTTCACGCAATAATTTTTTGTAATTTTATTTTTTATTTTAATTTGTATAAACATTGATTATATTTATTTGATTGATTTATCTATTTTTAATAGCTTGGAAACAAATCAATTAGACATACATTACTTTGATTAATTAGGCATTGGTTACATTTGCTTTATTTCTTGCCTTTTCATCTACATGGCCTCTTTATTTCTTGCTTTAGCCGTACAAACTCTTTTCCTAGCCGTGTATTTCTCATTTGCAAATCACGTACAAGAAGATTTATTTCTCATTTCAAAACTCCTCATTTTCATTTGCATTTATGAATAAATTAATTACAAGATTCTTTCTCCTTAAATTGTGCCTTTTTAATTTCCTAACCAGTCATCTACACATCTTTAGCCATTCAAATTTTGTAACCCTAGCCGCCATCACTTTGTGAATCACGTACAAAATTTGCTTCTCATCTCATTTGCGTTCTGTAGAAAGAAAAAAAATTCAGAAAGTTATTCCATGGCTTATCCTTGCTTTCTTCTTCCATATTTCTTTGTTTTTCTCTTTTGCCTTCAAGATAGGCTTGGCCTCCATGCTATTGCCGACCTCACCATCTCTACCACATCACCATGACCGACCATCATCCCTCCTCCTCACCACCATCCAAGGTCGTGACCACCATGAAGACAACATCACCAAAACTTTGACCAAACCAAGCCATGTATTGATCACCATGCTTTGAGTTATCAAGGTTATGTCATTTTTATTTCCTATCTTTTCATTGTTGTAATCTCTATTCTTTGTATTGAATCATGTTCTTATGTTTGGGATATTTGTTTGCTTTATTTTGTTATGTACAAGATGTGGATTTTGGGCTCTCTTTTCACTCAAGTTTGCATCTTGCTTTGTTTTATCAAAAGGTTATGTCCCTTTGATCCATATTGTTCATTGTTTGATTCATAATCTTGTATGTTGAATTATACACTTATGTTTGTGTAATTGTTTATGTACAAGATTTTGATCTGACTCTTCATCCACTCAAAATAATATAGTCGTGCTTTGTCTTGCCTTTTCGTGCTTTGCGGAGTTTAGATTTGGGTTTGAATTTCAATTCTAGCTTTTAAAAGGTGAGTTATTCACTCTAGACATACGTACTTTTATAATTGTGAATTGATGACAAGTTAATTGTATAAAATAATATGTTGTGTTCATACATGCCTGTGATATATTTATATGATGTTAAATGTTGTTTATATGCCTATTATATCATCTGTTATAATATTATTTGTTATACTGTTATTTATTTCCTGTTCATCACACTGCAAGTTCCCTATCACTATGGGTTGAAATGATACATACCCGAACGGATATTAGAATAAGGAAAAATCATTATGGACTGAAATGATAGGCTCGAGTGATTTTTATTGTATTTTATTTAACTTGGGATTTGCGGGTTTGAAATGATAGAACCCGGATTTTTCTTTTAAATTACGGATTGAAATGATACATATCTATATCACTTGACCTATGTTAGAAAATATTATACAGGCCCATGGTTATATTTTTAAATAATATTTTCCTACAAATTATTGAATATTTTGAATGTTTTAAATATATGAAATTTGAGCTAAAAGATTTGATTTAAATGACTTAAATATAAGAAGATGTTGGTTTTCTATAAGTTAAGACTTTATAAGTCAATAAGTGGCTTTAATGGAAATTTTAAAGATGTGTTGGTTTTAAATTGGATTTAAAGACATTTATTGATGATAAATAACTTAATAATATAATTGGACTTAATATGGAATTTTAAATCTAACCTAGTAATGGTAATGAATTTTACTTTACAAAACGGACATATTTTGTGTAATAAATAGTGTATTTTGAACTGATAAATGGAATAGAGTTTTAATTGGACATTTTGTAATAAAATGTATTTAACTAGAAAATCATAATTAATTGATGTCTAAATGAATAGATCTAAAAGAAATTTTATTGTTACATTAACTATGATAAAATATTCTTTTGTGAAATGTTATGTTTTGTAAAATAAATAGTTATGATTTTTAAATGGGAAAATGTAACTTTAATTATGACCTTACTTGATAATTGGAAATTTGGTTCTAAATGAAATTGTTAAGTTAAGTAAATAAATGGGAATTTATTTTTATTTATGAAGTGGGTATTGTAAATAAAATGTTAGGTTATCTGTTGAAATAAAAGTTAAGTGAAAGAATGTGCTTTGGACTTAATAAATGAATTATAGTTTAATTTAGATATTTATTTATAAAAGTTTATCTTATTGAATCATAAGTTTAATGATATCCAAATGAATAATTTCTGATGTGGAATATGTAATTTTATAGGTTAAAAATGGGTAGAATTGGAGTTTTAATGTTTCAGAAAGTTAAGCAATTTATAAAGGATTGACTAACAAATGAAATTAATTAAAATTCGACATTTATGAATAAAACGTTGTTTTATTAAAATTTATAAGTTAAGTAATATCCAAATAAAAAAATTTGGAAAGTGGAATGAGTTTGATAAGTTAAAATTAGAAAAATTGAAGAGATATTGTTTTAAAGGGTATAACAGAATTTATAGCGTTTCTGAAATGCTGTGGTTAAATGAACTATGGCTGGAAATATACTAAAAAGACCTATAACAGCATTTCTGAAGTGCTGTAATTTCTGGAAATTGAACTATGGCTGAAAATATACTAAAATATACTAAAAGGACCTATAACAGCATTTCTGAAGTGCTGTAATTTCTGAAATTTTGTACTATATGCTGAAATTACTAAATAGACCTATAACAGCAGTTCTGAAATGCTGTAGTTTCTGATTTTGAACTATTTTTTGATTTATAATAAATATGCCTACCGCGGCACTTTATAAATGCTGTTGTTTAGAAATTTCAATGTTTGAAATGATTGAACGAATGAACTTAGAAATGTTACAACTTTGAAATGAATATTAGTTGACATTGAATTTAAATGGTTTGGAAATGAATTTTTTTGAAATTGTATTTAATTAAGAATTGTCTTTAAATGTATTAACTTGGAACTTATTGAAATTTAAGATTTAAGAATGTGACTTTATAAAGTGGTTTGGTTTAAGACGATTTAAAGAAATATTTCAAGTTTAATAAATTTAAGGAATATTCAGTGATTTGGCTTTTGGAATTTGACTGATATATTATTACTTTGGGTTTTTGAAATGGAAATGATATATTGATTTGGCTTTGAAATGAAATAATATAGTATTTAATTTTGAAATGGATATGATATTTTGGGTTTTAAAGTAAATGATTTTGAAATAAATATCCATGGGTTATAATAAGGATTGGTTGACAAAGAGACCGGGATCGGATATGGGCATACTCTCTATCGATACCGAAAACCACTTTAACAACCGTGTACGCGGTGGAGATTCCAGAATGAAGTAGGATAGTGGCAAAGATCCTATTGAGGTATGAATGTGGACCCGACTCCCGTGAGTTGGCATAAGGTGGCTAAAACAGGAGCGATCGACGGGCCAATGAGGTAGCACCTCTGATCGGATGCATTTCTTCGATACTATTCCATTACTTTGTGATTTATTTGGTGTCCACCCTTCGATTTTGATTGGGAATGTGTTTCGAGGTAGGCGGTAGTGGCTGCTATGCGTTTCCACCAGCCCGGATGCGTAATTGGTATATCTACCCTGGCATTACCTTGTTGTGTCGTTTCACCTACCATATTGAGCTTTACTACGAGTTTGGATTTGTGCCGTAGCCTGTGGAGTATTGAGGGTAGCTCCCGAACTAGGGGTATGCTAATACTGGATAAACTACTAGGACTATTATGTGTTAAGGTGGAAAATGTAAAGCCTTAATGCTATTTAAAAGTAAGATTATTTTATTATAGACATTATTATAATAGCGAATATTACTACATGGTAGATAGTTTAACGGATCCTTAAAGAATGGGCGATCCTAAGCATTCTTTAAGTTACTTGTACTTTTCTTTTACAGTTCACTTGAGTTGGTTTACATTGTATAAGTATGCATGTCCTGACTCGAGTGTTTTGTGTTTTGCTTTACGCTCGGGTCAGACTGGGTGATACAGCATTCGAGACTCACCTTTGGAGTTGGAGCTTTTCTTGGAGATCCAGCTATCTTTTTCGCTTTCAGTTATCCAGTTGATTCCAGAGATGTATTCTGATTTATACTTGATTATCATATTGAGACTTCTGTTGTATCTTGTTAACTCTAATGGATATATAGTAGCTTCATGAACTACTATTTCTTTGCTTCCGCTGCATTGTTATATTACTCTGTGTCTGTGATCTGCGATTTATTTACAATATATTCTGAGTTTTGCCAAATTTTATTTACAATCTATTGTTTTGAATCATTCAAGTCCGGCATGTGGATTTATTGTTGATTTGAATGGTCCAAAATAGTGGGTCATTACAGTGATGGGTCGCCGGAGTTGTGGAGTGGTTCTCGGCCGATGATGGGTTCAAGTGTTAGGAGATCGGAGGTCTGGTGGGACGCTCGGGTTGATGTGAGGTGGAGGCGTGGTGGTAGGGCTGCTGGAGAGCTCGGTGGTGCTTGCGTGGGTTGGGGAAGATAGCAGGCATGGAGCAAAAGCAGTGAAAAATATGAACTGGGTTTAGCTTCGGGCAAAATGTGAATTGCATGAGCATATCACAGGCAAGTAAACTATATATATATATATATATATATTATAAAAGAGGAGCACGGCAGAGAGTTGCGGCCATGAGAGGTGAGCAGGAAGGAGACAAATGAAGATGCGGGACAAAGCAAAATATACAAACCCAGGCAAATATATAGACTTGAAATATATATTTTAATAGAACAAGGACAGAACTAAGAAAGCAACCCGATAAAGAACGAACCGATATAAAAATGGAAATAGAAAAAGCCAGAGAATGGAAATAGTCAAGATGCTGAATTCAAGGGTCATTTATGGTTAGTGGTTATTGGGTTTTTAACCAGTGAATAAATGAATGGTCAATGAAATACCAAAAGGCTCAAACGGGTACCGATATGGTTAACCGTTCCACGGGTTTCGCCGCGCACCGGATGACGAAACACCCAAATGAATATACTGTGGAGATCAGCACGACGAGATGAATAGAATGGTACACAGATATCAACGATACGGCCATCCTATCAAAAGTCGATATTTCGCTGCTAAACTTCTGCAAATTTGATGAAAATAAGATAAACGAAGATAGAGAAGTCCAAATTGGATGAAACGAATTATGACGTCTCACTCAGAAATTGGTTTACATTTTTATTATATAATAATATTCGAATTTGGAAAATATTTTATTTTCATCAAATTAACTGATTTAAATTGAAATTGAAAATTGCACAATAAAACTAACTTCCATATTTTCCAATGAAAATTTGTTGCTATGTATAAATAGATGCATTTCAAATATCAAATTTTCATTATCAAATTTTATAATTAAATTTTAGGCAAAATTTCAATTAATTATGTTATAAAACCGTTAAAATTTACGGGTTGTTACACTCTCCACCACTCAAAACTTTTCGTCCCCGAAAAGGAACGAGATAGGAGAATAGAAATAACCAGAAAGGAAAAGATAGATTTGAAATATACAGTATTAGACACAATAGTTAATTTTAAAGCCATGTAAATTTTATTTATTTCAAAACTGATTAATATTCAGCAAATTTGGTTTCAATCCATTTTACTCATTCAACAAATAGTCATTATATTCACCTTTGATTGATTTCAGTTCAATATTTTCATTCAATTGATTTGGCTTCAATTATTAACCTTTATTACAAAAATTTCTTTTTAAAACAAAATTTATTTTATTTAACTCGTTTATTATTCATTTTCTTCATTTAAGTTGGCTCCACTTAAAATTTCAACTTCACTATTCTTAAGTTCATATTTATTTACCTAAATAGTATTTCTCTTTTATTATTCAAATTTATCTAACTTAACATTTCCTATAACATAAATTTAGTGTATTAACATTTTTTATAACCACTCAAATTTTATTTATAAATTCCATTATAAAAATTGATTTTTGGACATCCAATTTCTTACATTTATATTGTATATTAGTCAATTACATTCAAACCCTTTTCTGGTAAATTTTATTGATGATTCCCATGTAATTGAATACTATACAAATTTATCTTTTATTCACAACATTTTTTTTATTAAGCAAGATTTTAGTTTGAACAATTTATTACTTAAGTTTTCTCTTGTATAACCTTTAATTTTATATATTCACCCTAACATTTTAACTTTTTGAATATTTTAGGTAAGTTACATATATTAGAATGCAATTGATTATTATACAAATAAATTTTTATCCTAGTTAAACTGTTTTAAGCCGTTTCAATTTCATTCAAATTTTAAAATTCCAATTATTCAAAAATTTTGCTTAATTTCAATGATTGAAAACCATCACTTAACATAGATTTAAAATTTAAATTTTCGGTTTCACTTTAAACAATATTTTAAATAAATATATACATATATTATATAAATCAAATCATATTCAAGAAATTCAAATCAAATCCATTTTCCAAAACAAAAGTGTAGCAAAGCTACCAAGCAGTCTCTCCACTTTGAGACTCGAAAATAAATGTCGATGATGCTACAGTCACCACCGAAATTATTTTCCAGCGACAAAAAAGGAGAGTACTGATTTTCTTCTTTTAAAATTCTTTGAAAACAATTTCCATTTGAAGATACTTTCAAATAATATATATATATATATATATATAAAACTTTGAAAACCAAAATTTGAAAAACACCGGAAATTAAATTCTCAAATTCTTAATTTAAATTTATTTCATTTACAAATCAGATTATAAACTATGTTTATAAAATTCATCTCCTTATAAAAAAAATAGTTAATAGTTTCTGAATGTTAACAAAATTGTAAATGATAATCTAGTATTATCAGTTCTAACTACAAATTCATCTAACTATCAAATTTCAGGAAATTTACATATATATAATATAATCATATATATATAATTATTTCATTTTCGAAAACAATATCGTGTCAGTTTGCTCTGTTCAAGTGTTTTGGAATTCTTATCGATAGCGTTGGCCAGACGAATCGATCGAAACCCCAAATCAGCCTTAACAACTCAAAAAACACAATATAAAACATTTGATATTAATTACAAATACACTCCCTCACAGGATGATTCAAGTATGGAATTTAGAATAAGGATAGAGATTCAAAATTTTGAGAACCCTAGTCAAGGAGAATTATAATTAAGAAGAAAGGCTCGAAAGGAAGACAAGGTAATTAAATTACAAAAAGGGAAAGATAAATAGACTAATATTAATCGTGGATGGCCTTAATGGGTCAACCGAAACTCCAGGAATAAGATCAATGCGGAATTCAATTTCCCGCTTAGGAGGAGGAGGTGTGACTTCACCAAAACATCAGCATAATCCCTGACTATCGGGGTGGAGTCAAGATTACTAGGAAGAGAATCAAACGAATAGATTTAACTGCCTGCATAATTCTGAGGCAATTGCCATTCGATCATGAGAGAATTTACCCGGCCGTCTACTAGGGAAACGATTCGGCTTTGCAAGAAATAACATCATCATAACCGAGGACGTAGAAATCTCCGGTGAATCGACACCTGTTGTAAAGGAGCTCACCCCTTTACAAATCATACTAAGGTTGTCGGAACAGAATAGAGTTATGGGATGCTTCAGTGTCAAGAAAAACACGAATAGGGAGAAACAAGAATGGATTTTAGAACAAAAGGGGAGGGTTCCAAAATTCAAAAAAAATCCTAATCAAAGAGGAGAAATTTCAAGCTCGAACGAAGGTGATTCTGTAATTAATTTTTACTCCATATGCTAAGTTTTGACTACACCAGAGCTCTGATACCAACTGTAACGACCCGGCATTTCAAACCATTCGCATCCGCACATGTTGGACTTGAATTGCTCAAATGTGAGATTGTTAATTTATATTTGGAAAAACTCAGCATATATAGTAAATAAATCAATCATAGAATCACAGACATAGAGTAATATAACAATAAGCAGCGGAATAGATAAATAGTAGTTCATGAAGCTACTATATAAACATCAGAGTTTGAAATAAAATACAACAAAATATTTCAAATACAATGAAGTCTCGAATACAAACATATGACATTTCTGAACAAATCAACTCGAAAAGCTGAATAGATAGAGATAGATCTTCAAGCAAAACTCCAAGCTCCAAAGGTGAGTCTCAAATGCTATGACACTTAGTCTGACCCGAGCATAAAGCAAAACACAAAACACTCGAGTCGGGATTAACATTCTTATATAGTAAATTCAACTCAAGTGAAATGTCAACTGAAATACAAGTAACTTAGAGGATGTTTGCGATTTCCATCCTCTAAGGATCCATGGAACTATCTACTATGTAGTAATATACACTATTATAATATGTCTATAGTAAAGTAAACTATTAAAATAGCGTTAAGGCGTTATCCATATCCCCCTTAACACATTTTATATATTCTTGTATAATATACAATGCCGTACGCTCCACTAAACCGGTGGTTTACACAGAGGACACCACATAGGTACGGTACAAAACAAACTCGTAGAAGGTGCGATAGGGCATGTGACAAGGCACGCGAGGCAATGCCAGGGTAGATATATCGTTTGCGGATCCGAATTGGTGGTAACGCATAGCAGCTACTACTTCCCACCTCGTGACACACTCCCAAATCAAAGGTGCACCGAATCAAATCACAAAAGCAATAGAATGGTATCGAAGAAATGTGTCCGATAGGAGGAATGACCTTACTTGGCCCGGCATGGCTCCTGTTTTAGCCACATCAAGCTGATTCACGGGAGTCAGGGCTATGTAAATACCATATAGAATCGTCGCCAAACCATCCTACTTTGTTCTGGAATCTCCACCACGTACACAGTTGTTAAAGTGGTTTTCGGTATTGGCAGAGAGTATGACAATATCTGATCCCGGTCTCTTTAACAACCCAATGCTTATTTCACACCATGGTCATTTCATTTCAAATAGTTCATACTTCGTATCAAAATATCATATTCATTTCAAAACCATATAAATTCAATATCATTATTCACTCTAAAATAATATTCATTTCCAGAATCTAACACTTTAAAATTTATAGCACTTTCGACATCATAACACTTTTGAAATCATAACGCTTTTGAAATCGCAACAATTTTGAAATCATAACACTTTTGAAATCATAACATTTTTGAATCATAACCCTTTTAATTTTAAAGGGTTAAGGTTCGATTCAAATTCTAAATAAACTATTTCAATTTTTATCAATTTCAAATCCAGTTTTGACCTATCTCTTCAATTCCAATAAGATTCAAAGTTTAAATATTCAAACATTTCAATATAAGTTTCATTTATATTTCAACATTTTACTTTACTATTATTTAGTTTTGAAATATTCACTTAAATCAATTTAATAACAATTAAATAAAATCTCAATTTTTCAGTCTCAATTTTATTTAAAGTTGAGAATATTCATTTAATCACTTTTCACCAAATCAAGTTATAAATCATACCTTTCAAATCTCAAAATTAATAAGTTCAAACAAATTCTTATTTAAATTCATTTTGTAACAACCCAATATTTTGGACCATTCGCATCCATTATAAGTGTATAGGTAGACACTCATGCCGGAGTTGAATTGCTCAAAATACCGCGTTGTTAATTTAAATTTGGCAAAACTGAACATATACAGTAAATAAAATAATCATAGATCACAGACACAGAGTAATAAGTGCAGCGGAAATAAAAGAGATAGTAGTTCATGAAGCTACTATATGAATATATAAAATACATCGGAGTTTACAACAGAAGAGTAATACGATACATCAGATACAAATCAGAATACATCACTGGAATCATCGAATACTGAAAGTAGAATATATGGCTGGATCTTCAAGCAAGCTCCAACTTCAAAGGTGAGTCTCGAAAGCTGATACACTCAGTCTGACCCGAGCGTAAAGCAAAAACACAAGACACTCGAGTCAGGATTAACATGCTTATATTAATAAATCCAACTCAAGTGAAATAGCAATTGAAATACAAGTAACTCAAAGGATGTTTGGAATAACCATCCTTTAAGGATCCATTAAACTATCTACTAGGTAGTAATGTACGCTAAGTAGATAATGTCTATCAGTAATATGTAAAGATATCAAAATAGCGTTAAGTCATGGCCCATTCCACCCTTAACACATTTTTATTCCCAAAAGCATATACAAGACCATAGTTTTCCCAAAACCGGAAGTCACCAGAGGGCAATCCATATACTAAAGGTACAAATCAAAATTGTAGTGGTCGCGTATAAATGGAATACAAGTATGACAAGGCACATGAGGCAATACCCAAGGTAGTGATAATACCGTTCGCCTGATCCGGACTGGTGAGAACGCAACGCCGCAGCACCCGCAACACCGTGAAATAACACTCCCAAAATCAAGGGTGCACCAATCGACAACAAGTATAAGTAGTTCGAAGAAGTGTGTCCACTTGAGGTAGCTAATCCTCCATTGGCCCGGCACAGCTCCTGTTTTAGTCATTTCCAATTTGACACAAGTGTTAAGGCTATCCATTATCGTTCTCTTTCTTCAGTCAACACGTACATCAATCCAACCACTTCATTCTGGATCATCACTCCGCGTATAGTTATTAAAGTGGTTTCGGTTTAGATAGAGAGTATATCCATTACTGATCCAGGTCTCTTTAATAACTTTCGTAATTATTACACCGATTGGTCGTTTATATATTTCAAACCAAATCAATTCAATTTCAATTACAATTCGTAAACCAACATTTCATTTGCCTTTCGAAATCAATTTCCACAATTTACGTTTCAAAACTTCCAAATTATCATTCCAAAATCTTATAATTCAATTTCAATTTTTATTTAAAACAAATCAAAATTGATTCAAGTTCGAATATAAGTTTCATTTCGGAAACATTTAAATTAATTTAATCTAACCTTTAAATCAATTTAAATTCATTTAACGATCTCATTCAATATTCATTAAGTAAATTTATCATTCAAAACAATTTCTATTAAATTTCCAAATCATTAAATCAATTTCTTAAGTTCAACTTCATTAAATCAAAACTTACAATTTTGAATTAAATTAAATTCGTCAAATCAATTCTTCCAATTACAAGTCTTACATTAATTCCAAAATATCACATCCTCATTTCTTGTTAAAGAAATTCATTTCACTTATTTACTTTCTTAAATAATTTTCCAAAACTTAATTAATAAAGAAAACTCGATTTCAATTATTTACGAAGTAAAAATTCACTTATTCAAAAAGTTCAATTTCTCTTATTAAAGGATTCAATTCAATTTAATCATTAAATAATTCAATCTTATTTAATTATTAATTAATTCAAAACTTAATTATTAAATAATTTCAAAGTTTAATAATTTAAACTTAATTCAATCATTTCTCAAATTAAACAACATTGTTTCATCAATTACATTTTTAATCCTTTGTTTCAGATTATTAAATATTAACATTTTCCTTTCATCAAAAATTCAAATTTCAACTTCATTTCAAAACCATATTATTTATTCAAATAAAATATTCATTTTATTTTTAAATCAAATTATTGACCAATCGGGTTTTATTTAATTCTCCATCCTAGGTCAAGTTCATTTGGGTATTTATCATTTCAATCCGATTCCAATTCAATTCAAAAAATCAAAGCATAGCAAAGGGAACTTGCAGTGTGATAACTGGGATGGTGTCAAAGTAAATAAACAAGCAATAACAACAACCAATATCAATCCAATAATCAATTCAAATAATCCCGAAATAATCGTATTAATTCGCATTGTTATTTGTACGAATTAATATAATTATTTCTAGAATCTACACTATCATTTCATGTAGATTAAAGATTATTACACTAATATTAATACGGTTCTTCACTTGTCATTCGATTACAATTTCATCCATCATCAATTTAACAACATACATTCAGTGGTTCAAGATGTAATTAAACAAATCCTACGTGTCAATAAATTTTGACAGTTAAATGGGTCATATTATACAAATGTCATTTAACCAAATTTAACATTTAACTATCCTATATCAATTTCAATTGCATACTATTTATCATTTTAACATTAACAATTTAACGTCCAATATAAACATCAACAATCAGTCAATTATCAGCCAAACTGTATTATCATCATCGCATAAATAATTAACAGATAATGGTGTCAGATGTCACAGGTGAACTGATATAGGCAATAACATATATAATGGTGTAATTAACTAACAGCAGCATATTTCAATTGTCGTTTCAATCGAAATCAAATTTAATAAATAAAAGAACGTTAATCGTGAGTGAGTGCTCACCTTTCGAGGCTAGAGGAAAAAGAAAACACAACGAATGATTTAAATCACCGTCCAAACGATCGACCAACCCAAACAACAACTCTCAAAGTAAAGTAAGCTGAACATGATTCGATGGACAAGGCTGATAAATAAGAATCGATGAGATCAGATCAGAATCAGCTTGAATATACCGAAACAAAATGTTTATTATATTATATTTTATTACTTTCTTCGAAAAATCAATGCTTAATTAAAACACACATTTTAAAAATAAAATTTATATATAGATATATTTGGGAATCAATGTAAATTTTAAAACACAAACAAAAAAAAACAAGAAAAACGTATTAATAAAATATTTTTGTACATCAATCTTCTCCTTCATTAAAATAAGATAACTGACATTATAAAAATCTTACCCTACTGTTGTACGTACACAACAACGAATGCTATTATGCATCTCTGCTTATATGTATAAAACATAATTACAAACTCCCAGGTCATATACCAAATTTTATAAAATCAACATGCTATATAGGTTCAGACGTTGTAAATATGAAATTATAACTAAATATAAAATCGCATGCTACTATAGAAAACAGTTATATGAAAACACTGCGAATACTATAGAAATATATGCCAAAATATAATTATCTTCCAGGAAATATGTAGATCCAACTTTTCAAATATTAGCTAATGGATATACATACAACAGTGAAATATATATATGCTATCCAATGCCTTACATTAGATCTATACTATATACATAAATCTAACACTATACTATATACATGATTTAAATCATATAACCTATATACGTACATACAAGAAAATATATAACAATATATATGTAAAATATCACTTAAACAAAATAAATATAAAATACCTTACTGTAAGAGTTTCTGGAATCAAGCCTACTAAAACTAAAATATTATAAACTTTATAAATAGACAATTGTAGATAATATACTTATAAACCAAACGTGTTATATGAAACTTATACATATATCCAATATAAAGCAATAAAATTTACACACCAACACTGATTGTATATATAACAAATATATACATACCTTTATATAAACAACAAAAGACAAGAATATGGTGTTCGGCAGTTCAAAGAAGGGCTGGGTGACAAAGTCAGGGTGGTTGATGGCCTAAGGCAGAGGCGAGCTTGGCGTTCAGGGCGGCGCGAGGTGGGGAACGCGTGCTAAGGCGCGGAAGGAGCTCGGCGACACGGAGGGTTGGTGGCTCGCCTGTTGCAAGGCAACGGGCTGTTCTCGGATGTGGAGCAATGGGAGGCGAGGTCGCGGTGTGGAAGGAGGAGCGGATTACGTGGCTCGGCTGGTGGTGGTTATGAGGCGGAGGCCTGAGTGTGGGTTTTGCCGAGACAGGGGGAAGAGGCTGGTTGTGTTCGGAGGTGGTGATAGGAAGAACGTGGATGAAGGTTTTTTTTTGAATGGTGGGTCGGGTGCTCTGCTGCGTGGGCTGCTGGCAATAGAGGAGGGTGTGGGGTTAACGTGGAGAAGCGTTGATGGAAGGCCTATAGGCATGGGCAAGTTTGGGAAGGCTATGGGTAGCGGACTGTTGATGGGAGGTGGAGGGAAGATGATCGGTTGTTTGCAAAACTGGTGGGGTCTGGCTGTTTATTTGAAGGATGGCTTCATGACGAAGGTCAGTTTGGGTCGCCGGAGTGGGAGAGGGTGGCGCGATGTATGTGATGCTAACTGATGCGTGAAGGGATGGGTTACGGTCATGAAGAAGGGCAAGCAGCCATTATATAAGCAAGCTATATTATATACATATATTTTAAAGGAGGAGGTTGGGGGCAGTGATTAGGTGGAGATGCACGTTTGGGAAGAAGCAAGATAAAGGACCGACACATTTTCTCCCAGGCAAACATAAGTAAATATAAGAATTTAAGTATAATGATATTTCCTAAAAAATGAACAGTAGAAATAATAAAAGTTAGAATTAATTAATTTTATTGGAAACGAAGCAAACATCAGAAGTCAAAAAGTTAGCGTGGCTATTTCCTTTCACGAAATGAAAATGAAAAGTCACGGAAAACAAAAAGGTTCGCAACGATTACCGTCTTACTGATTTCGTCGTGTCCCAAATTCCAAACACACGAATAAATATACAGCGAAGATCAGCATGACGAGACGATCAAAACGGTATACAAATGTCAGTGGTGTGATTGAATTTATAAAAATTCGAATTTTCTACTGGCGAAAAATGCAAGAAAAACGCTGAAAAATAAGATCGACGGAGTCAAAGATGTCCGAATTTGGAAAAACGACAAACTGACATCTTGCTCAGAAGATGGTTTAGAATTTTTATATGTAAAAATATTTAGGTTCCAAAAACATTTTATTTTCATTACTTTTTAACTGATTAAATTGAAGTAAATTTACGCGCGAAATAAACTTTCATATTTTCGGACGAAAATTTACCAGTTGCTATGTTTAACTAGATGTATTCCAAGTATTAAATTTTTATTTCAAAATTTTATCGTTTAAAATTTCACAAAATTTCAACTAATTACGTTATTAAAACAGTTGAAATTTTACGGGTCGTTACACTCTCCCCCACTCAAAACTTTTCGTCCCCGAAAAGGAACGAGGTAGGAGAATAGAAACAACCATCAAGAAAACAGATTTGAAATACAAAATAACATTTAATTTAAACCATATAAATTCAAATTTAAATTAATTGATACTCAATAATTGATTTAATCCATTTGATTTCACTAAAATCAATCTCAACTATTTCTAAATTCATTATCTTATTATCCCATTTTCTTAAATTTACAATTTCTAAAACCATAAATTTGAATAGTCTTTTATTATAATCTTATTTTCTTCAACAATTTTAAATTCTTCTTTATTCCAATTACCGTTAAATTTATTCTACTTAATACATCTACTCACATATATTTAACCCATATAAATTAATTTAAAACATAAAAGTTTCGATTTAAATTAATTTACATCTATTAATTTCTTTTAAATTCAAGGTATTTTCATATGTTGATCAAATTTCAATTTTATTAATTCTTTCAAAACAAATTTATTAATTCTTTCAAAACAATTTATTTCATTATTAACTGAGTTTTACTTATTATCCTATGTAACTCTATTGACATCTTTATAATCAAAATTTAGTGTATAACATTTATTATAAACACTCAAATTTTATTTATAAATTCAATTTATCTTATATATTATCCAATTACATTTTCAACTTCTGAATGATTTAGGTAAGTTGTATTAGAATGCAGTTGAACAATATACAAATAAAGTTTTCCCAATTCAATTATTCAAGTTTAATTATTTATTCCAAATTTTGGTTTTATTTATAATTAAAATCATCCTTTAACAAAATTTAAGAATTAGATTTCCGATCAACTTTAAACAATTTAGAGATATATATAATATATTTATATCAAATCAAATTAAATTTTAAAATAAGATACTTATATATATATAAATCAAAATATACTGAAAAATTCAAATCAAAATATTTTTCAAAACAAATCCGTAGCAAAGCTACAGAATGGTTTCTCCACTTCGAAACTCGAAAATGAATATCGATGATGCGGCCGCCATCACCGAAATTATTTTCCAGCGACAAAGAGAAGAGCACTGATTTCAACATTTTAAAAATTCTTTGAAAACGATTTCTATTCGAAAATACTTTCAATATATATACTTTAAAATTTTAAAAACCAAAGTTCGAAATCACCGGAAACTAATAAATTCTCAAATTTCTGAGTTTAATTCATTTCAAATTATAATCAATTTATAACCAAGTTTATAAATTCATTTATTTATATTATGCAATAGTCAATGGTTTACAAACAATAAATGAAAATCAAATATTATTATTTCCAGACGACAAATTCATTAACTTATTAAATTTTAGAAAATTTTACTTATATATATTTATAATATAATCGTACAAATTTATTTCATTTACAAGAATTTGAAAATAATATTGTGTCAGTTTGCTCTATATTAGTTTACAAATATTTTAAAACATTTTAAATATTAGTTTACAAATACATTTCTTTGCTCGACGATACAGGAATGAATTTTCAAAATAAGGATAGGGATTCAAAATTTTGTTGACTCAAATCGAAGAGAATTTTGATTCAAAAATAAGTTTGAAACAGAAAATAAGATAATTCAATTACTTCAATCGGGAGGTGGATGAGTTTATTTAATTTACGGGCAACCTTAACCGGATCGACCGTGACTTCAATAATAAGATCGATGCTGAATTCCGAGGTAAATCAACATCCGATCTCGAGAAATAAAATTCAGGTATAGCAGGAGATAGATAGCATCGTAAACCGAGGATACAGAAATCTCCGGTAAATCGATGCCTATTATAAAGGAGTTTCACCCTTTTACAAATCACTCGAAGTTTGTCGAGACCGCCGATTCACTATAAGGGTCATTCGAAGTGGAGTTATGTGATGCTCCAGAATTGAAAGGAGACGAATAGTGAGGGACACGAATGAAATTTGGAACCGTAGGGAACGTTCCAAAATTCAAAGAAATCGAGTCGAAAGGAAGAGATTGAAACTCGAATGAGAGTGATTCTGTAAATACATTTACCCTATTTGTTGAGTTTTGCCTAGAGCTACCAAAGCTCTGATACCAACTGTAACGACCCAATATTTTGGACCATTCGCATCCATTATAAGTGTATAGGTAGACACTCATGCCGGAGTTGAATTGCTCAAAATACCGCGTTGTTAATTTAAATTTGGCAAAACTGAACATATATAGTAAATAAAATAATCACAGATCACAGACACAGAGTAATAAGTGCAGCGGAAATAAAAGAGATAGTAGTTCATGAAGCTACTATATGAATATATAAAATACATCGGAGTTTACAACAGAAGAGTAATACGATACATCAGATACAAATCAGAATACATCACTGGAATCATCGAATACTGAAAGCAGAATAGATGGCTGGATCTTCAAGCAAGCTCCAACTTCAAAGGTGAGTCTCGAAAGCTGATACACTCAGTCTGACCCGAGCGTAAAGCAAAAACACAAGACACTCGAGTCAGGATTAACATGCTTATATTAATAAATCCAACTCAAGTGAAATAGCAATTGAAATACACGTAACTCAAAGGATGTTTGGAATAACCATCCTTTAAGGATCCGTTAAACTATCTACTAGGTAGTAATGTACGCTAAGTAGATAATGTCTATCAGTAATATGTAAAGATATCAAAATAGCGTTAAGTCATGGCCCATTCCACCCTTAACACATTTTTATTCCCAAAAGCATATACAAGACCGTAGTTTCCCCAAAACCGGAAGTCACCAGAGGGCAATCCATATACTAAAGGTACAAATCAAAATCGTAGTGGTCGCGTATAAATGGAATACAAGTATGACAAGGCACATGAGGCAATACCCAAGGTAGTGATACTACCGTTCGCCTGATCCGGACTGGTGAGAACGCAACGCCGCAGCGCCCGCAACACTGTGAAACAACACTCCCAAAATCAAGGGTGCACCAATCGACAACAAGTATAAGTAGTTCGAAGAAGTGTGTCCACTTGAGGTAGCTAATCCTCCATTGGCCCGGCACAGCTCCTGTTTTAGTCATTTCCAATTTGACACAAGTGTTGTAACAACCCTGTATTTTGTGATTATTTTAATTATTTATTTTGGTTATTTTAATTGATTTCCTGATTTAAAAACTTTATTTTATTTATTAAAATGAATAAATTTTGTTATTTTAAATATAAATTTTGATTTTGATGTGAATTAGAATTCCAAACATGACTAAAAAGGATATTTTCCAGAAAAATGAATTTTGGTCAATATGGTCAAACTTTGACTTTTAATTTAGAAATTTTAAAGTTTGAAAATTTGAATTTTATCTTTTATTATGAAAGTAAATAAAATTTTAAGAATAATGCTTTTCGTTTCGTTAAAATCTGATTTATAATGTGAAAGTTATACCCTTTTAAATATTGTGTGTAATTTGTTGTATTTAACAAAATTTTTTATTTTAAATTATAAAAAAATAATATTTTATTTGGTCATGTAATATTATAATTTATATTTATATGGGTAAAATAACATGTTATGTATATACTTTGGTTTTAAAACATTTTAAAGATATAATTGGCATTTTCCAGTGTTAGCTGTATTTTGTTTAAAATTCTAATTTCCAGTTTCAATTAATTAAAGTAATTCTTTATTTGTTTTTCTATTTTTTTCTTAAAATCTTATTTTATTCTCATTCCCACTTTATTTTGTTCCTTATTTATTTTATTTATTTGACCTTTTATTTGTTTAAAGTGAAATAGAAATTTTATAAGGCTAGTGATATTTATTTGTAATTTTCATGTCTTATTTCCAATTTTTAAACATTTTTCTTTAGTTTTTTTTTCTATTTTTTCTAAATTAAATTATTTATTTCACTTTCAAAATACTTTAGAAATTATTTTATTTCAAAATTTTTCTTTAGAATATTTTTAAAATGAAGTAGATAATTTTCCAAAGACAATCGTGATTTATTTGTAATTTCTGGACCCTGTTTTCAATTTTTAAGCAATTTCTTATATTCTTTTCCATTTTCTTTAAAATTAATTATTTATTTCTATTTATAATATTTTGTTTCAGTTGTTAGAGCTTATTTCTGAGTTTATTTTTGTTTTATTGGAATTAAAAAGAAAAAGAAATATGAAGGGTTTAAAATTGCTTAGAAACCGATGTCCTTTCACCTCCTTAAGTCTTTTCAATTGCCATAACCCCTCCTTTATGCTTTGGCCATGACTTTTACTTTTGTTTTCACGTGAAAACTCTCATTTTTCATTTCATCATTCGACCACTTCAGATCTGAAGCAAAAGCTTTTGGTAATGGTTTCATTTTTCTTCTTTTCTCCTTATTTTTCTATGAAAATTGCCTTGTTTTCTCTTGTTTTTGGATAGGCCTCTCCTCCACATCCATGGCCACAAACTCCTACATCTCTTCCCTGCCATCAACACCAGTTACTCCTCTGGTCTTGACCAAGGCCGAGCCACCATGATGCCAAAACTCCACAAAAATTGCAAAACAAGCCATAAAAACATGATTGTTTACCACTATTGCTTCACCACTCCATTTTCCACCACCACCACCACCTTAGGCCGCCTCCACCACCTCTGGCCAGACCACCACACACCTTTCCTTCCACTGACCTGATCCATACCCCTCTGACCTGACCACACAAGCCCATGGCCGAGCCATTTTTGTGAACAAAACCCACTTATTTTGCCTTAAACTCTTCATATTCCTTTATATAAACTTCCTCCTCATATTCTACTACCTAGGCCATGCATACACATGACCAAACCTGAGCCAAACTTGTTCAAACCAGAGCCAAAACCATCCCTAGGCCATGAAAAAAGAATAGAGAAAGCATGGCAAAAGATTTGGCATTCGTATCTCTCTTTATTTAAAAGTTATTTCATTTCTAGTGTATTGAAATTTATGGTTTGCTTTGATTTTTGTTTGGGTTGTAACACAAGATCTATATCATTGGATTTGCTCTCCACACTCAAATTGTATTAGAGTTGTCATGCCTTCGTAATCTTTGTGTTGTGTGCTTGTTGGCAAATCTCCAGCTTAACAGGTGAGTTATTCTCACCAGACAATCTGTACCTATATAACTGATAAACCGACACCACTTGAATCTGTAAATGTATTGCATCCTGTTATAACTGCTATGTTATGATTATATGATGTTCACCCATGCTTAAACACCTGTTATATCATATGTTACTGTTATATTATGTTGTTCTTTTATTTTTATCAGTTTATCACACTGCAAGTTCCCTTTAGATTAGAATCACTATGGGTTGAAATGATACATACCCGAACGGACTTTAGAATAGGAGAAAATCGTTATGGGCTGAAATGATATGCCTGAATGATTTTCAATTATTTTCATTTACTTGGGATTGTGGGTTTGAAATGATCAAACCCGGGTATCTTTGTAAATTACGGGTTGAAATGATAAATTACCCGTATCACTTTACCTAGGCTAGAAAATGAAATATAGACCCATTGTTAAAATATGTTTTATAATTTTTTTTTAATATTTTAGAAATGTAAATATTATAATATTTTGATTTAAACTAAATAAAAATGATTTTTGTAAAGCATTATTGATTTCTGAAAATTTATAAGTGAAATAAATTAATGGTAAAATTAGAAAATTTGAAATGTAAGTTATTTTGGGAAATTTTAATTTGGTGATAATTGGAATTTAAATTAAATATGAAATGTGATAAATTCATGATAATTTGGATTAAAGTGAATTTAAATGATTTTATAATATATTAATGTTTTTTTTGAATAAAGTTAAAATGTGAAATGAATGAATATTTAAGTTGAAATTTTGAAATATATCTAAAATTGGAAATTTGTGAATTTGGCTTAAAAGTGAATTTTTAAGTTAAGTAAATAAAAATGGAATTAAGTTATATTTGAAATTTAAACTTAAGTGTTAAGTTAATTTAATTTAATGAATTTATAACTTAATATTGGAATTTAATAAGTGAATTATTATTAAATTTTGATTTTTGAATGGAGTTTTAACTTTATAAAATCATGAATATAAGGGTATTTGAATAATTGTTTTAAAAGTGAAATTATATGATTTTATAAGTAAAAAAAATGATTTATATAAAAATATAATTGTTTGTGAAATTATAATGAATATTTGAAGTTAGTTAACTGCATTTCTGAAACGCTATTAAATTCTAATGTAAATGATAATACAACATTTGTAAATGTTGTAGTTGATAATAATGAACCAAATGGCTAAATTTAATTAAAGGCTATTATAGCATTTTTGTAAATGTTATAATGGTTGAATTTAACTAAGTTTATTTGAAACTAATGTAACCATATTACAGAATTTTAAATGCTGTCTTTTGTTAAATTGAACTATTTTAAATGTGACTTTCCGTAGCATTTTCTAAATGCTGCGAAAGTTGAAATTTCATTGTTTTAATTAATTTAAGTGAACGAATGAACTTTGAAAAGTTAAATTTTTGGAAATTTAAAATTTTAATTATTAAATATACTAACTTCATTTTTATGATTTAAAATGAAGTAATTTGTTTCGAAATATAAATTATTTTGAAATATGATATTTTGATATTTTGAAATGGATTTTATAAGGATATTGAATTTTGAAATGATATTTGATTTCGAAGTATAAAATACCATTTTGAAATTTTAACCACGGGATGTATTTAATTTATAGTTTAACTGATCCTTAAAGGATGGGCGATCCCAAGCATCCTTTGAGTTATTGTGCATTTCTACTACAGTTCACTTGAGTTGGTTTACATTATATAAGTATATATTGTCCCGACTCGAGTGTTTTGTGTTTTACTTTACGCTCGGGTCAGCCTGAGTATTTACAGCTTAGCTTTGGATTTCTTTCTGGAGCTAGGAATCGCTGGAGATTCTGCTTGTCTAGTTATCTGTTCCTTTCAGTTCAGTTGTTCTATTTCAGTTCTGGTATTCATAAACTTCTATTTATTTGAGATGTCTATTGTATATGTTTTCAAGCAGATATTATGTATTATGTTTTGAGAGTTTGTTATAGTAGCTTCATGAACTACTATGGTTTTTTATATTCCGCTACGAGTTATTCTGATATGTTCTGTGTCTGTGATTCTATGTATTTGATTTCATTTGCTCCAAATTTATTTACAATCTGTTATTTTGAATTATTCAAGCCAGACATGTGTGGATTATTATCGATTTGAATGGTCCAAAATACCGGGTCGTTACAGTTGGTATCAGAGCTTTGGTTTTAGGCAAACCTTAGCCTGCGGAGCAAAAACTCATTAGAGATAGGGTAGAAATACCCTAGAATGAGTGAAATCTATCTCAGAATCATTTCTTTGTGAGAGAACGTATTTTCGAAGTATAAAATGATTTTCAAATGATTTTTAAAGAATTTTCAAAGATTATTTTGATATAAATTTCCTTGCTTTGAAAGTAAAATATTTCTTAAACTTCATTCCTTTTATATCCACCTTGTTAGTAATTTCTTTTGTTTGCACAAAAAATGGACAAACACCTCAAAGTAGTATAATTTAGTAGATCTTATGTTGTTTTTAGTGATTTTGGAGATTTATGCAAATATATGAAAAGCAGGGGCTTAATTGTAAAAAGACACGCAGATTTATAGTGGTTCAGCCAGAATGTGCCTACGTCCACTTTATATGTTATTTCTCTTCTCTTCTATTGATTACAAGTACAAAGCTTTGATACAAGTAAAAGAAAGTTGTTTGAAAGTTCTATCCGTGCTTGAGCTCTCAAACTTGTCCCCCATTGTTGTACCCCTGCCTCTCTATTTATAGAGTGAGGTTGGGGGCAGGGGTCTTGGATATATTCAGCTGCTGGTGGGCCTGGGCTGAAGTGATCTGGCCTGGCAGCCTGGTTCGGCATCCTCTTGGTCTGGTCATGAGGTGGAGGAGATTTGTACTTCATTCGGTGGGAGACCGGATGGGAGATGGTTCGGTGGAAGACCGGATGGGTGATGGTTCGGTGGAAGACCGGATGGGAGATGGTTCCGTGGAAGACCGGATGGGAGATGGTTCGGTGGAAGACCGGATGGGAGATGGTTCGGTGGAAGACCGGATGGGAGATGGTTCGGTGGAAGACCGGATGGGAGATGGTTCGGTGGAAGACCGGATGGGAGATGGTTCTTGCTTTTTGGTTCGGTTGTAGAAATGCACACAACACTTGCCCCCCAAAGTAGGGTATGTGCGTGCGCATGGCGTGCTTTGCTTTAAGTTTGGAGGAGCTTTCTTCCGGTTTTCATTACCGAGCCAACCGGTCCGGCAGTCCACCTTCGTCTATAAGTAGAGGCCACGTGCAACCGTTATTCCCTACCAAGTGCAACAACCGAACCAGATCCCTTCTTTGCCGAATCACGTTGCTTAGCCGAATCAAGGTGAGGTTCTTTTTGCCGAATGAATTTTCGAGCTGAATGCCGAATGAACTTTCAAGTTGAATGCCGAATGAACTTACGAGTTAAGTGCCGAATGAACTTACGAGTTGAGTGCCGAATGAAATTTTAAGTTGAGTGCCGAATGAACTTTTAAGTTGAGTGCCGAATGGAATTTTAAGTTGAGTGCCGAATGAACTTACGAGTTGAGTGCCGAATGAACTTTTAAGTTGAGTGCCGAATGGAATTTTAAGTTGAGTGCCGAATGAACTTACGAATTGAGTGTGTGTTTCATACTTCGAATTTTTTAAGCGAAATTCCAGATTACGCTGCTTGTATATTCTAACGATATACTTTTCCCATGTTTGCAGATAAATGTCTCGAAAAGTTGAAACTCGATCAGATAAGAGGAGATCCGGGGGTGTAGGAGAGTCCTCGGCCGTGCCCCCAGCTCAATCAGGATCGGAGCATCATGGGCCTGCCCCGAGGTCATTAGTGGATGGATATGGTCCCCAGGAGCTGCTGGACTCCCCGCCTGACTGCTTTCCTAGCTCTCTCAAAGAGGAGCAACTTGATGTTATATCTCGTTCCTTTGGGATCGATAGGGCCCTCATGCTGCTGCCGGGCCCAGGAGTCATGCCATACAATCCTCCCGAAGGATACTTTGCTTATAGCAGGTACCATTGCATGTGTGGTGCTATCCCGCCACTCAACGCTTGGGTAGTCAGCTTCCTCACGTACCTGAAGGTTGCCCCATTCCAGCTTCAGCCCAACTCTTATGCCATACTGGTGAGCCTTTTTGTTATTTTTTGGAGGAAGTATGGTCGCGCTCCCTCCAACCGGGAGATCCGGTACTTGTATAATTTAAGGGGCTGTAAGAAGGGGTCCCCATATATTAGCTTGGAGTCTGCTGTGACCTTCAAGCCGGTCCTGGACCTGTACTCCAAATTCAGCATGTTCAAGAAAGAGTGGTTCTTTGTTAGGGACGACTCCGTCTCCATCCGGCGCTTTACCTCTGGATGTAAGTTGATGCTTTTACTTATAATTTTTATTCCGATTGCGATGCTTCTTCTCATACTTTCTCATTTTTGCTAGCGACAGGTGGCTTTCCGGTTGTGGAGACTGACCGCCTAGTCCAGACGGCGGCGGAGATAGAAGCCATTCTTGGGAAATACAGATCATCTGCCTACTTGATTAGAAATGCGATTCTTCTGGAATATAACTTGATCCTTCCGCAGCAGTCTGTAGTTAAGTTGAGGGAATCGGCGGAAGAGAGGGCGGCTGCTCATGCTAAGGGAGGCGTTGCGGCAGAGGGTGGAAAGAGAAAACCATTCACGAAACCTCCAGCCGTCGGAGGTAAGAAACTTAAGAGGTCGGACGGTCCTTCTCCCAGCAATTGTCCACTTACTCAGGGGGAGATAGATGCGGAGGAAGAAAGAGGTGAGGCGGAGGGCGGAAGTGACGTTGAGCGTCTTGGTGATGATGGTGGCGATGGACAGGGTGGTGATGGTTCCAGGGCTCTGTCTTCCGGGCAAGTAGGCGAAATGCAAGAGTGGACGGATGATGCTCTCCGCCAAGCTTTTGAGGGGTTGGATGATGATCCGGCTTTGGTAGAGAAGACCAGGAAGGCAGACAAAGCCGGGACTGGTGCAAGTGAGTCTTTTCCGACCATTCCGGTCAAGGCGACTCTGACGACTCAAGGTGAATTCTTGACTCCTGCATGCTTCACTATTGATAGGGACTTAGGAATATTTTATGACCCGCTCCCGTCCTGGAATGAAATCCAGGACTTATTGCAGTATCCCACTCCTCCCCATGGTTTGTACAACCACAGCTGTGTTTCTTTTCCTTTTCTAACTTGTAATCTACTGCGTTTCTTGAATCATATAGTAATGTAAGATTGTGACACTTGTTCTTTATATCAGGAGTAGGCAAGGCGCCCAAAGCTTCAGACCTTCGACACAGGCTCGAGCAATACAAACTTTCCAAAATTTCTGCTAAGCCGAAGCCCTCAATCCAACGCTCCGGGGATGTAGTCGGATACCGTCCTCTTCTTGGGGTCATCGAAGAGGGTATTCAGCAGAGGAAGAGGAGTCATCCTTTATCCGAAACTTCGCTCGGTCCTCAACCTCCAGCTCAGCCTATTCATGATATTACTGAGGAGGGTAGCGAGTTTGTACCTTCTCCACACCCGTCCGGAAATCCTTCTGTTATTCATATCGACCGTCCCGACTTGGCCCGTAATCCATTCGCGGGTCACCCTGATCTGGATCCAGGTTCTCATGATATCATTTTTGACGAAGTCACTGGTGAACACCTTCTCCCCCGTAACCCCATGGTACGAGTACTTGATGAAGCCAAGTCCTTAGATCTCGATCTACTCACCACTCGTATAGTCACTATGGGAGACGAGGCTAAAGCTAATATTGATCGGGTGGCAGAGGAGACCAAGAAGTTGATGGGGCATCATGCTCGGCTGGTTAAGGCCGGAGAGGAGATTGGGAGCGCCAATATCCGACTTCGATTGGTGGTTTCGGATCAGGCCAAGCAGCTTGCAGATCAGGCTATCCAGATTTCTCAACATGAGGCTGCTACTGGGCGATTAAGGAAAACTATGGAAGAGGCCAGTCGGGTCGAATTGCGGAAAATGGAAGCTGCTTGCAAAGAGCAGATTGACATGGCCATTACCACGGTGGATGAGGTTCGGAGAGCGGATCTCGAGCAGGTGGAGGAATTGTCCGAGAAACTTGAGGCTGCAGAGCTTGCCCAAGCTAAGTTGAGGGAAGAGATGGAGGTGATGCGGAGGTCCCTTCAGGCTGATTGCTCGAGATACAGACTGGAGAGAGATGCTGCCGTCGAAAGGTTGTCGGCCTCTGATGCCCGGATGAGGGAGTTTGAGGAGAATGAAGGAATGATGGATGACATGCTCCAGGACATGTATTTCCGGACTTGGAAGCAGGGCAACCTCTCTTGGATGGATGATTATCCCAGGGTCATGGCCAAGACCTATCTTCGGGCTTTGGAGGAGGCTAAGGCTGATGCAGATAAAGAGGGTGGAACGGTCTTCAGTATGGATGTGGTCACTGCCCAGTTCAGCAAGGAGGAGAAAGTGGCGGTAAAGGAGGGTATGCGGCTGCTTGCTGCTGAAGAGGCGGGTGTGCAGGTAGAGGATGACGACCAGGATGGTCAAGAAGCTAGTACTGGTAAGTCTTCCTTTCTAGTCTTTCCGTTAACTTGGTTACTCATCACTAATGAATCCTTTTTATGACCGGATAGGCGGGCAAAAGAGCAAGGACAAGACTTCGACGCAACCAGCTCCCTGATTGAACCTGGAAAATTCTTTTTGTAGGCTTGGCATTGTTGTATCTGTTAGTCTTAAGACAGTAGAGTAACCCCTAAGTTGTAATTCTTGCTACTTGTAATAATATTTTTCGTGACGTGTAATTTTTAGCTTAAGCTGATTCTGTCGTTTCTTGAATGTTTGTTGCTGTTTTGACATGTCGTATGAGAAATATAGCTGTGTATATTCTCGTAATTAAATTGTGTTTGATGTCAGATTCTGGTTTTAAATCATAATCTAATGACTTGCAATGTTAGCGTGTGGTGTGAAAACATATTAAATTACAGTCATGCATCTGCACATAAAGGAAGAAAATACCGCCTTTCATGTTCTGTTTGTAAATAGCAGTTCCGAATATCTTGTATGACCAAGCATGGAAAGCAGTTGAATGCCCTGCCATCTGATGGTGAATCTCTGCATTCATTGGCGGGTACCTCTCACCCTGCATCCTGTACTTTATGGTTTGTTATAGAGGATAGGAGGAAAGTTTTTTTTTAAGTAAAATTGAAATATGTGAAATAGTAAAACTTCCAGTCACGGAAGGCCTTCGATGTGCTTAAGTTCGTGGCAAACGAGTTTTGTAGTCACTTTCCCTAGCTGTGGGTCTTGGAGACATTTGTCACCCATCTTACGCCTCCGCGGGGAGTTAATTCTTTTTTACCACAGCCGCACTTAAGACACACCGGAGCCGAGATCGCGCACAGTAACTACCCGGGCCATTATGGCCCGTACTTATGGGTATTATTCGACTTACTGTGGCCGGCTAGCGTGGGTGCCGATCGTCAACTGTGAACTGCCCCTGGCTGGCCACACCTTATGTTGGGGCTTATAATCGGTTCACAGTCGCCGGCGAGCCTAACGCCGTAATGAGCTGCCTCGGCTATAGTCGGCCTTCTCGGTGGCTTATAATCGGCTCATTACAGTTGGCTTTAAGGGCCGTCGCGAGCAATGAGTTAACCCGCAGCAGAGGGATGCTGGAGCAAAAGTGTCTCATTGGCGAGGGCATAGATTCGCATAGTACCTGTTGGGTCTTGTCCACGCGAAGTTGCATTGTGGAGTGCTTTGAATAGAAATGCTATATGCTCAGGATTTTGTTCAACAGAAAAGGATAAAGTTAACAAGCAGCCAAGATACAAAGGAACAAGTTAAAAAAGAGACAAGGCTTTTTTAAAGTGGTTCGGCACGAAAAAGTGCCTACGTCCACTGATTCTCTTTGTTAATTCACTTCATATGGGCAATACAAGTTAAGAAAAGTATCGACGGAGGTGTTGGATGTTCCATGCCCTCTGGAACACCTCTCCGTCCACTGTTGACAAAATATAGGCTCCGTTGTGGAGATCTTTATGAATTACATATGGTCCATCCCAGATTGGGTCTAGTGCTCCGGGGCGGGGGAAGATTCGCTTGAGGACAAGATCCCCTTCTCGCAAGGTACGATGTTTGACTTTGGAGTTGTATTGTGCCGCCACCTTTTGCTTGTGGGCTGCTGTTTTTAGGACTGCATCATTCCTTCTCTCCTCGACTAGATCCAAAGACATGTTGAGGAGCTCTTCGTTCTCTTCTGGGTTATAGTGGATCCTACGGTGGGAAGGCACGATGGTTTCAACTAGGAGCATAGCCTCCGATCCGTATGCCAAAGAGAAAGGAGTGTGCCCTGTTGATGTTCTGAAAGATGTGCGGTAGGCCCATAGTGCCGTAGGGAGTTCATCCACCCAAGCGCCCTTTGACTTTTCGAGCTTCTTTTTGATCAGAGTTTTCAGAATTTTGTTGACTGCTTCGACTTGTCCGTTTGCTTGGGGATATGCTACGGATGAGAAGCTTTTGTGAATTCCATGTTCTTGGCACCAGTTGGCGAATTCCTCGCTGTCAAACTGAAGTCCATTGTCTGATATGATTTTTAGGGGGACTCCGTACCTGCACAGAACATTTTTGATTAAGAAGTTGATAACCTTCGCTGAAGATACTTTATTTAGAGGTTCTGCTTCCACCCATTTGGTGAAATAGTCGACTGCTACTATAGCATATTTGGCGCCGCCTCGACCCATTGGCAGTTCACCGATTAAGTCAATTCCCCACACTGCAAAGGGCCAAGGGCTGGTCATCTGAGTAATCTCGGTTGTTGGTAGCCGAGGGATCTTAGCAAATTTTTGGCATCTGTCACACTTCTTGACGAAATCTAAGGCGTCCTTGCCTAAGGTGGGCCAGAAATATCCGTATCGGAGTATCTTTTTTGCTAACGTTTGCCCTCCGGTGTGATCTCCGCAGCTTCCTTGATGAATGTTGGATAAGATTTCCTTGGCTTCCCTTCCGGCGACACACCTTAACAATGGGTTAGAGAACCCGCGCCGATAGAGGATGTCTCCTTGTATTGTGTAGCGGGACGCTTTCCTCAGGGTTTTCTTGACTTCGTTACGCCCGTCGGGTAGTGTGCCATTTTGTAGGTAGTCTCGGATGGGAGTCATCCAAGTTGCTTCTTCGGTTGCAGCTATCAGATTCACTTGCTCAAAACTTGGGATCGTTTGCTTTGAGACAGTTACTGCCCCGAAGATGGCGACGTCTCTCATACTTGCTTGCTTTGCCAATTCGTCGGCCTCTTGGTTCTCTTCCCGAGGGATGTGTTTGACTAAGTAGTGGTCCAATCGGCTGAGAAGTGACTTGGCCTTCTTTAGATATGCGATGAGTCGCTCTTCTCGAGCTTGGAATTCCCCTAGTATTTGATTAACAATAAGCTGAGAATCGCTGTGAAGACACAAAGAATTGGCTCCGATCTCGATAGCAATTTCCAATCCGGCTATTACTGCTTCATATTCCGCATCGTTGTTGGTGGCAGCGAACTCCAACCTTATAGCATAGTGCAGTTTATTTCCCCTGGGAGTGATTATTACCACACCTGCTCCCGAGCCTTGTTCGTTAGATGCACCGTCCACAAAGAGATTCCACTTGATATCTTCTGTTATTTCCAGTTGCTTTTTACCCTCGTTGGTAGTGAATTCTGCAATGAAATCAGCCATGGCTTGCCCCTTGATGGCGGTGCGAGGGTGATAGGTGATATCATATTGACTCAGCTCAATACACCATTTAAGTAGTCGCCCGGAAGTGTCGGGACGATGGAGTACCTGCCTTAGTGGTTGATCGGTCAGAACTTTGATGGAATGGGATTGGAAGTAGTGACGCAGCTTTCGTGAAGTGATTAGTAAACAGTATGCCAACTTTTCAAGCTTAGGATATCTGACTTCTGCCCCAGTAAACCTTTTACTGACGAAGTAAACTGGTCGTTGCGTGCGGTTATCTTCCCTTACCAAGGCAGCGCTTAGAGCGTGAGATGACACAGCAAGGTATAGGTATAATTCTTCGCCTTCCCTTGGGGTCGAGAGTACCGGTGGTTTCTGGAGGTGTTCGATTAGGTTAAGGAAAGCGGTCAAGCATTCGTCCGTCCATTCGAACTTTCCTTTATCTTTCTTTAGAGCTTCGAAAAAGGGGACGCACTTGTCCGTTGCTTTGGAGATGAATCGGCTTAGGGCAGCCACTTTTCCATTTAGGCTTTGCATTTCCTTTCGGGTGGAAGGTATCTTGATGTCCCTTAATGCTCGGACTTGTTCAGGGTTTGCTTCTATCCCTCGGGCATGGACGATGAATCCTAAGAATTTTCCCGATGACACTCCGAAGGAACACTTTAGTGGATTCAACTTCATTCCATACTGTCGAAGTACCTGGAACATTTCGCCTAGGTGGCTTACGTGATCTTTGGCTTTCCGTGATTTTACCAGCATGTCGTCTACATATACTTCCATTGTTCGTCCTATTAGCCCTGCGAACATCTTGTTGACGAGGCGCTGGTAGGTGGCTCCTGCATTTTTAAGTCCGAAGGGCATTACTTTGTAGCAGTACAAACCCCGGTCGGTGATGAAACTAGTGTGGTCTTGGTCGGGAGCATGCATAGGAATTTGGTTATATCCTGAGTATGCATCCATAAAAGACAGGAGTTCGTGCCCGGCTGTGCTGTCTACAAGTTGATCGATTCTAGGAAGCGGGAAGCAATCCTTTGGGCAGGCGTCGTTTAGGTTGGAGAAGTCAATGCAGGTCCGCCACTTCCCATTAGCCTTCTTTACTAGTACCGGGTTGGCGATCCATTCTGGGTAAATAGCTTCTCGTATGAAGTCATTGGCGAGTAGATTCTTTACTTCTTCATCGAGGGCTGCTGATCGTTCTGCCCCCATACTCCTCTTTTTTTGTTTTACAGGCGTCTTGGTAGGATCAATTTTTAATACGTGGCATGCTATGTCGGGGGAGATTCCGGTCATGTCAGCGTGTGACCAAGCGAACACATCCAGGTTGTGGCGGAGAAAATCAATGAGTTGTTCCTTCAATTCAGTTTTCAGCTGCGACCCAATTTTCAATAACCTACTTGAGTCGTGCTTGTCTACAGATATAAACTCCATAGCCTCTGCAGGCTCGGCGGTGGCCTCCTCCTCTTTGTCCCTAGGATCTAATTCATTGAAAGGGTCGCTGGTGTATCGTAGAGGAGGGGCTTTCTTTAGTTGCTATGCTTCAAGGCTTTTTGTGCAGAGGGCAATCTCTACACCTTTCCCTTTATCTCTCCTGTGGTTGTTGCGAAGTTCGGTTACATAGCAGTCTCGTGCAATATCTTGGTCTCCTTCCACTTCCCCTACCCCATTGTCTGTTGGAAATTTCATTTTCAGGCACCACGGGGCTAGGACAATTTGGAAGTCGGATAGGGCTGGTCTTCCTAGGAAGGCGTTGTAGGCCGAATGGTTTTCTATCAGCACAAACGTCTGTTTCCTTACAACGGAGCGGGGATGGCTTCCAATTTCAACGAAGAGGTCCAGCTGCCCGATGGGCATTTTCGCATCTCCAGTGAAACCGTGTAGCGGTTTATCGCAGGGAGATACATCCTTCATTGATAGCCTCATTTTGTCGAATGCGTGTTTGAACAGGATATTTACAGAGCTTCCAGTGTCTACCAGGATTCGGTAAACTTCGGCGGGACCGAGTCGGGCAGAGATAACCATGGGATCCATGTGAGGGTACTGTCTTCCTTCTAGGTCGCGTTTACTGAATGTGATGTCATCACTTTCTTTCCGCTTTGGGTGGCGCTCTTCTATAAACGTATTGACACAGTCTCTATTGTCTCTGAGCGACTTCCCATATCTTTCCATCTCTTTCCAACTTCTGTCTGCGATGTGCGGACCTCCTGAGATGGTATGGACCACTATCTTTTCTTGACTAGAGCTGCTAGCGTTGCGGTCGCCTCTGCCGGTCCCTGGTGAGGGTAGCCTTGGGTTTTCATTGGCAGGAGCTGGAGTCCTGTCTTGACTTTTTACATAGCGTTCCAGTTTCTTTCTTCTGATGTGTTCCTCAATCAGATCTCGGAGATGATGGCATTCGTTGGTATCATGTCCGTGGGATTCGTGGAAGCGGCAGAACTTTCCAGATTTCTGTGCGCTATCTGATTCCTTCTTGTATGGTGGGCGTTTGTATCTAACTTCGCCTTGGGTGGCAAGGAAGATGTTTTCGACGATCTCGTTCAAAGGGGTGTAAGAGTCGAATCTTGGTCCTGGCCGATATAGGCGTTTTTCTACTTTCTTGCCCCCAGCATTGTCTCTGGAATCATTTCTTCGAACGTCCCTCGCCACAGCAGGGGCGTTGCCATGGGTCGTCTTACTTTGCTGTCCTGACTGCCCCTCAATGGCAGCATCCTCAAGCCTCATGTATTTCCCGGCTTCATGGAAGAAATCGGGTAAAGTAGCTGGTTTTTCTTTTGTCAATCTTCTAGCAAATTTAGTGTCCGGATGCACCCCACTGCAGAGGGCCATTAGGATAAGCTTCTCATCGGCATCTTGAACTGCGGCTGCTGCGGCGTTGAATCTGGTTAGGTATTGCTGCAGCTTTTCTCCAGGTTTCTGTTTGACGCTGGATAAGGAATAAGCGTCCTTAGGCTGCTCCACATGAATGCGGAACTGACTGATGAACTTTTCTTTCAACATTTCCCATGAGCTGATGGATCCTTGGGGTAGATGACAGAACCAGGAGGTAGCAAGATCTGCTAAGAAGAGCGGGAAGCATTTGCACAGTACTCCCTCTGTTGCTCCACTCATGAGCATATGCTGCGTGTACCTCTGTAAGTGTACAACGGGATCGGAGGTTCCTTTGTAGGGTTCCATTGTTGGCATCTTCCATTCTCGGGGGGTGATAGCAATTTCGATATTGCGGGCGAAAGGGCTGGTTACCCTAGCGCCTATCCCTCGATCTCTTTGCTCCCATTGGACACACTCTCTGAATAAGCGCGCCATCCTTTCATCAGAATTTGGAGCGGACAGAAATGAGTTTGGTTCTGTTCTGTGGGGTTGATTCCGTCCAGACAACCTGTAAACATTAAACACGTCAGAAGTGTACCCATCCTCCGGCAGCTTCAACTTATAAGCGTTTTCATTGATCCGTTTCACAATCGTTACAGGACCAATCTTTCGAGCTTTAAGTTTATTGTATGCTCCTACTGGAAAACGATCTTTTGTTAGCACAGCATATACTAAATCTCCTTCATTAAATTGAACGCTTCTTCGCTTCAAATCTGCAGATCGTTTATACTTTTCATTCACTTTCTCCAATCGTTCCTGAACGATTTTATGACATTCTGCCAATCCATCAACAAAATCAACAGCCCGTTTAATAGTTCCCTTTGGTTGTGGTACTATTGTCAAATCCAACGGCCCTTTTGGTAAACTTGAATAAACAATCTGGAATGGACTGAACCCAGTACTTCGATTGACTGCATGATTATGTGCAAACTCTGCTTGACATAACTTCATATCCCAGCTTTTCAAATTATCCTTCACCAGGCACCGCAACAAATTTCCCAAAGATCTATTAACAACTTCAGTCTGACCATCGGACTGCGGATGGTAAGCACTACTGAAATTTAGTTTTGTTCCCACCATCTTCCACAAACTCAGCCAAAAATGACTTAGAAATCTCGTATCCCAATCAGAAAAAATGGATTTTGGTAAACCATGTAAACGATATACTTCTTTAAAGAATAACTCGGCAACACGGACGGCATCAGCTGTCTTCTTACAAGCGATGAAATGTGCCATCTTTGAAAACCTGTCCACTACAACATATATCGAATCATTCCCCCTCTGAGTTCTTGGTAATCCCAAAACAAAATCCATACTAATATCAACCCATGGTCTAATCGGCACGGGCAACGGCATATACAATTCCGCATTTGTCGCTGTTCCCTTGGAAACTTGGTAAATATGACATCTCTCCACAAACTTTTCAACTTCCCGCTTCATCGAGGGCCAATAGTAAGACTGAGAAATCAACTGTAAAGTTCGATCTCTGCCCACATGTCCTTCCTCATGCAACTCCTTTACAATCTTCATACGTAAGCTGCACTCCGGTATACATATTCGATTTCCCTTAAAAAGAAAACCATCCACCATAACAAACTCATCCGTCTTCCCCTCCTTGATTTCATCTACATACTTCGCAAAGTAAGGATCATCAACAAACAGTTCTGGCAATACGTCAAACCCCGTCACTTCTACCTTCATTGTAGTCACAACACATGATTCCTTCGACTTAATGCATCCGCCACTCTATTCGTAATTCCCGATTTATGCTTTACCACAAATGTAAATTGTTGTAGGTACGCAATCCACGAAGCATGCCTTGCCGCAATCTTGTCCTGTCCCTGCATATGCTTCAATGCCTCATGATCAGTATATAACACAAATTCTTTATGAAACAAATAATGTCTCCAATGTTTGATAGCTTGCACGATAGCATAAAATTCCACATCATATGTACTATATCTCATCTTTGCTCCAGATAGCTTCTCACTGAAATATGCAATAGGACGACCTTTCTGACCCAACACCCCTCCAATTCCAACCTTCGATGCATCAGTATGCAATTCAAACAACAACTGAAAATCTGGCAACACTAGAATTGGTGCTGTCGTCAAAAGTTCTTTGATTCGCTCAAAAGCAACCCCTGCTTCCTCTGACCATAAGAATTGTGTTCCCTTCATACAATCAGTCACTGGTGCCATCACGCTACTGAAGTGTGGAATGAACCTTCGGTAGAATGATGCCAAACCATGAAAACTTCTAACTTCTGTTACCGTCCTGGGTTGTGGCCAATTTCTGATTGCTTCAACTTTATTCTGATCCACCTGTATACCTCCTCCCTATATAACATATCCCAAAATAAAATATTATGCGTCATGAACACGCATTTCTTCGTTGCAGCATAAAATTGTTCCTGTCGCAGAACCATCAACACTTCTCTCAGATGTTGCAAGTGTTCTTCTGAACTTCCACTATAGATCAGTATATCATCAAAATACACCACCACAAACTTCCCGATAAATGGTCTAAAGATCTGATTCATCACCCGCATGAAAGTACTCGGTGCATTCGACAAACCAAACGGCATGACCAGCCATTCATACAATCCTTCACGTGTCTTAAATGCAGTCTTCCATTCGTCCCCTGGTCTGATTCGAATTTGATGATAACCACTCTTCAAATCAATCTTCGAAAAGATAGTAGCTCCACTAAGCTGATCCAACAAGTCATCCAGTCTAGGCATAGGAAATCTGTATCTCACTGTAATCTTATTCAATGTCCGACTATCAGTGCACATCCTCCATGTCCCATCCTTCTTCGGTACTAACAATGCTGGCACAGCACATGGACTTAAACTTTCCTACACACGCCCCTGTTCAAGCAATTCTTCCACTTGTCTTCTCAACTCCTCGTACTCTTTTGAACTCATTCTGTAGTGTGGTCTATGTGGTAACACAGCACCTGGAACAAGATCAATTTGATGTTGAATGTCTCTCAACGGCGGTAACTCCGTTGGTAGCTCCTCAGGAAATACATCGTCAAACTCTCCAAGCACTGGTTTTACTTCTTCAGGAATCTCAACCACTTCATGACTCTCACGTCCAATCAACAAGAATACTTCAGGCTCCTCTTCTACCTCCTTAACAAACTCCTTCAATGATAACAAAGTTTTCAACTCTTCAATCTCCTCCAACTTATTTTCTTCTTGTTGTCGCTTCTTAGGAATCAAAGTGATTTTAGTTCCTTCAAACATAAAACTATAACTGTTAGTACGTCCATCATGTTGCACAGCCCTATCATACTGCCATGGTCTCCCCAGCAACAGATGGCATACATCCATGTCAACAACATCACACCAAATTTCATCTTTGTATTTCTTCCCAATTGAAAAATTAACACAAGCCCTTCGTCCAACTTTCACCTCCCCACCTTTCCTCAACCAAGCTAACTTGTAAGGTTTCGGATGCTTCTCTGTCTTTAATGATAACTTCTTCACAGCTTCTGTAGAGATAATATTATCACAGCTTCCCGCATCGATGACAAACTTGCAAATCCTTCCCAAGATAGTACATGTTGATTGAAAGATGTTACTCCTCAACCAGCTAGTTTCCTCCTCCTGTTTTGGTGTTAAACACGACCTCTTCATCATTAATGAATACCCTTCATCTCCCAACACATTCTCTTCCTCCTCATCAGGTAGTGATTTAGAACAGTCAGCCTCTACCTCATCTTCCTCTGCCTCAGCAATCATAGTTCTCTTCTTCGGTTTTGGACATTCGCTGCTCTTGTGACCCACTTCTTGACAATTATAGCATTTGAAATTAGTGTTGACCTTTGGCTTAGCCACTTCATGAACAACAGGCTTATTCGATGCCTTAGGAATATTAGAATTACTACCCGCTCCTTTGTTCTGTCCTGTAAAACTTGGAAACACACCCCCCACGTCTTCCTTGTTTCTCCCAAGCCAACGCCTTTTGATGTGCTTCTGCCACAGATCTAGGGTCGAACATGTTCACCATATCTTGGATCTGTGCTCTAAGTCCACCAACAAAACCTAGCAGTCAGTTGTTCTTCTATTTCCATAATGTCATTTCGAGCAATCAACTGGTAGAACTCATCTGCATAATCAGTAACAGCCTTCGTCCCTTGCCTCAGGTTCTGTAATCTCTGATACATTAGTGATTGGTAATTGTAGGGTAAGAAAGTAGCCTTCATCAATTTCTTCATCTTTTCCCAAGCAACAATCCTTGACTTCCCCATCCGTTCTCTAGTAAGTTTGGTTTGCTGCCACCATGCCATAGCTCTCCCCCTCAACCTTGTAGCAACCAACTTCACTTTACGATCCTCCGGAACCTCCTTGAAGTCAAATATTTCCTCAACATAAGCTAACCAATCAAGAAATTCCTCGGCTTTCATACCTCCCTTGAATTCCGGTATTTCAGTCTTCATCCCAGACTCCCACTTATGATCATACTCCGACTGATTTCTTCCTTGTCCTCGTCCTCGTCCATGAACACTACTACCATCAAATTCCTCCTCGAAATCTGATGTATAGCGATGTCGATCTTGACCACCAACATCTCTACTACCATCCCGTCTTCCACCAACATCCCTTCTATCTACATTCCTCCGATCACGATCATTCACATTCCTATCATGTCTTCGATCATCATCACTTCTATAACAATCTCGACTCACACTTCTATGATCATTGTCAACACTTCTTTCTCGATTGGAATGTGGTGAGACTCTACTTCCCCCATGGTTGGATTTAGGTGAAACCCTTCTCCGATTTTGATTCATCTCCAACATTATCTTCTCTAATCGACCAATCCCTTCGTTAAGCTTTTCACTAAAATTTTCGTTTATTCTTTGCTCCATCTCATCAGCTTCTTCTCTTCTATACAAAGCTTCCACATTCTGATGGCGATTAGCTCTTCTCGGCGGCATGATTTGAAACTTCACAAACACTTCAATTCTCGGCTTGGACGTTCAAAATGATACCCAATGATGTACGACCTTCAACTTCAAACTCTCGGCTCTAACACTTCTCTTAGCTCGGCTTCGCTTAATGTAGCTCGGCTTCACTAACTCCTCAAACTCTTCGATAGAATATTGGCTCCAAGACTCGGCTTAGCTATGATTGGCTAAGTCTAGCTCTGATACCAAATGATGCAGCAGCGGAATAACAAAATGATGATTCTGAGAAAGTAGCAATCGATGGAATGAAGAATACTGAATGGCCCAAATTCGTTGATCCGAAGATACCGAATTCTAGCTATCTTCATCACGTTGATCGCGCACGATACCGTGAAAGAAGATCTGCAATTCTTCAGACGTTGATCAAGCGCACTTGATACCGTGAATTGGCTTCTACGATCGTTGATTTGAGCGCACTCGAATGCCGAAAGAGGAGATAGGAGATTACACTCAACTACCAATTTAGTGAAAGCACAAAGCTAACAAAACAAAAGTTTTTATTCAAAATCAACTAACTTTTACAAATGACGCAACTCCGCTATTTATAGAATTTTACAACACACGACTCAAAATTGCCCAACACTTAGGTCGGCAACGACCTAACAAAGTCAACGACCTACGACCTAAAAACAAGCCTGCGACTTAACAAATACAAGTTACAGCAACACACGACTTACAATATTTACATCACGCGACCTAAGTACATCACACGCGACCTACGACTTACACATTACAATACATCAGCCTCCATCAGCGACTTAGTATAGGTCGGTAACGACCTAACACTTCATGTAACTCAAAACTTCCAGGCGACATAATCTTCAGCGACCTAGTATAGGTCGTTAACGACCTAGCACTTCATGCGACTCAAGAATTCCAGGCGGCATAAGCTTCAGCGACCTAACATAGGTCGTTCCTCCTCTTCGCGACCTAACTTAGGTCGTATCTCTTCTCTGCGACCTATCTTCACGCGGCTTATCTTCCAGCGACCTAGCATAGGTCGAATCATATCTCCGCGACCTAAAGTAGGTCGTAATTCAATCTCGCGACCTAACTTAGGTCGTAGCTTGTTAGCTCGTTCGCCCGCCTTCACGTTGAATCCATTAACTCGCGTGCCACCTTCACTAGGTCGTGAGCGACCTAAAATTTCGTTAGGTCGTGAGCGATCTAAGTCTTCAACTTCCAACGACTTATCCCCCAGTTTTAGTTCGTTAGGTCGTCTGCGACCTAGGACTTCTTCAGGCTGGGCTGCATCAAAAATGCAATACATAAAAATTAAACCAAATACTACAAGAAAATGTTATATTTAAGACAAAGATTTGAGACTAATTAAAATTTTGTCTCTAATAAAAAACAAGTTAGAGACAGAATTATGTTTGTCTCAAACAATTAAACTAGAGACCCGAGAATGATCTCTAATGGGTATCAACTTGATTTTCATGCCCTATTTTTTATAGGACTCAATCTTGACCGTTCATTCATTATCACATTAAATAAAAAGTTGCCCACTTTCTCCTCATTATCATTTTAGGGCATACCATTTCATGGCTATTCAACTGTTTGGCGTCTTCTTCCTCGAATCCATGGACGAACTTCCTTCATTCAACATGAGATTAATCGACATGAAAAGTAGTATTGACGAGGAGCGAAAACGTAAGTTTCCCCAATTTAATTTATCAGATAAAATTTAATTTGTAATATCCAATTTCCTTAAATATTTTCATATATTTGATTTGATTAAATTTTTTAATGCTCATTGGTTAAATTCACAGAATATAGAACAGATTTACAATTCAACCGTTAGTCAGGATCTTAGGGATAGAACAGATTTACAATATAGAACAGATTCACAAAATTAACCCTGACATTAAATAATTTGTTTTGATTCCTATTTAAAGTTTCTCTTTCAAATGATTTAACATAGATCTAATTTATATTAGTGGATGACTTGACTGGAAAATACAATGTTTGTTAGGGATGTTTTTATGCACTTTACATACAAAATCACATATGTAACTTGATGTATAACTTTTAGTAACTGAAATTGATGAACTACTCTTTTGTAGTAATATTGTATTGCTTATGTTGTAGGATCGTCCTTGCTGTCTTCACTTGTAACCACGCTAAATTTTGAGTCTTCACCGGTTATTTCATCAGGATTACCATCTCTTCCACTTAGTTCCCCACCTGAAGCTAGCAAGGATGTAAGGAAGATAAATTTTCCAAGTATGTACATCCAAAGTATAACTTTCTTCCTTTGTTGTTACTTACTTTTGGGTAACAGACTCCTTGTATATTACAGGTCCTGCAAGTTCTCCAACATTGAACTCTAAACCAACAAATAACCAAAGCAGTATTCCTATTAACGCACCATCAAAAGGAACAGACAGAAGTATTCTTTTTGAAACCTGTTTTAAAGGATTTTTTCCCCTTCTTCTTAGTTCAGGCCATATTGCTAAACTTAAAACACACGCACGCATACATATACATATACATATACATATACATATACATATACATATACATATACATATACATATACATACATACACATACATACATATATGTATGTACACACACACATATGTATGTGTGTGTGTAGAGAGAGAGAGAGACCTGTTCATAAAATAAAATACTACAATAACAGTACCCTTTTAAAGTGTTGTTGGGTTATGATGGCATGACTAGAAAATCACTTCAAATTTATTTTTTATATAGGCAGTTTCAATGAAGTCTTTTCTTGGAGGGTATATTCATCCTAATAGTGGATGCTTTGGATTGAATATTTGAAGCTGAATCATATTATAACTTTTTTCTTTCCAAAAAAGGGTACTAAAATTAAACACAAAAGGTATAAGATAGATTCAACAAGGTAGCACACCTAACAAGTGTATAATGTGATGCCAACCCACTTAATAAGACATAAAAAACCGAAAATAATAACACAACACAAGCCAATGATGACAACTGCTATCTTGACCATAAGACACAAAACTAACAATAACAAACTAGATATATTTCAAATGATTCATAGATCTAATTTAGATATATGTAAACTACACATGCACTTACAATCATAGTTGAATGTATTTTGCAGCAGCTACTATGCTTCTCTTGTCCATGCTTTTCATTAGAATATCTACTTGGCACAACCACTACTTGTAGTCCATGTCAGGTTATTCAACCTACTTCTACATTTTCAGTTTGCAAATGCTCTGTTCAGTGCATATGTTTTTAGTCTCCATTCACAATTCTGTACATGAGTTTATACCTAGTTTGCCTGCATGTTTTATCCTTTTTTCTATGTCCTGTGCAAGCGTAATTAGGTGCATGCATGCTCAACCATATGCTAATTTTGTTCAGCCTTGTGCATATTAGATGGATTTAATCATATAGGCATTAATCTAGCAAGAATGGATAAGAAGATACAAAGAGTCAATCATGCTGCCACTAACAAAAAACATGAGGTATGGATATTGCTTTGATACGACATATTAGTAACTTTAGTTTGCTACAATATACGTTTATCATAGTGATCACTGATTAGTACCATGGTTAAAAAAATTTCTGACCCACTGAATATGTTATAAGGTTGTAACTTGTAGGCTGCACATGTTAAATTTTGGTGATACAAAATCACAAATAGAGGGAAAATAATTATGTAAAAGAAAAAAAGAGAAGATTTTATTTCCCCTAATTAATAGGCATATTTGAGTATGTTTATTTCTCTCTCTATTTGGCTAATCAAATTATTTTTTGCCATCTAATGTTAACTATGACGACCCAAAATTTTCGATCCCGAAAATTCCAAATAGTTAGAAAAAGAAGAAAGAGGTAGAAGAAAGAAACAGAAACTCAACACAGATTCTCACATTCGCAGCGGATCAAAATATAATATCAAATAAAAACAGTTTACAAAAGAATACTGTATCTGTCGATTTACATTTATTTACATCAGAGTTATAATCATATACACAATCAATGGACATATACTAATCAAATATGTCTCAGATAAACATAAATAATAGTAACAGCGGAAACACTCCATACGACCTGTCCTCCAGCTCGTCTCCTGAGCTCCAGAACGTCCTTACCTGAAAATCTGTAATACTCGGTCTGACCCGAGCATTACATCAAAGTAACACCCGGGTCAGGCTGGAAACCAGCGTGAGTAAACTCATCTAGCATGGAATACAAAGTATACAACTCATATAGACCCGGGGTACCTATATCCATTTACAACTTCACAAGTTGTTATAGACAATACTTATTTCACGCATCAATTTCTAAGTGCCAGAACTTAGATTATCTGTTCAATTCACTTAAATCATTCCATTACACCTTATTGATTCTACGTATCAATTTGTAAAGAATTTAAGTGGTTTTCGGGTATTAACCAATACCCGACTCCGGTCTCTTCGAATTCACTTCATCTTAACACATGTTATTCAAGTGAAATGCAATTCAATTTTAAATAAAAGATATCACCTTTACTCAGCAATCCATTATTAATACATAACGACATTACCAGTGCCCACCCAACACATCATATCACGAACCATTTCATATCTGGGGTATCAATCAATTCAGGGCATATAAACAATCACATCATACATAAGCAAGATAATCAATCACACCATCTCGAATAAATCTAATTAACCATAATTGAGTTAAATCAATTACCTTTAAGTCCTGCTTATTAATTAATTACAACCCAACTGATTTACCATCCCATAATCATTCATCTTTAATTATATTAAGATTATCATCTTTTTCTAATTGCTTCCATTAAGTAATTATACTTAACCAAACTCCATGAATGATTATCCCTAATTAATTGTATCTATTAACTAACCCCAATTACTCATAAACAATAATTACTCCTCCGAAATTACTTACTTAAGAAATTAACCCCTTACTTAATTATTTATCATTTTGATTAATTACACCAAATAATTTATCCTTAATTACTTCTACTAAGTAATCACCCTTTTATTAATTCTCATTAAGTAATTCCTTTTAATTTATTACATCCTGTAATTATGAATTACTTCACTAAAATCTCATCAAGTATTTATTATTTAATTAATCACCGAGAGATTACCTTTAATTAACAAATAAATTTCAATCGGTTAATCCATCCCTTAATTACCCTTAAATCCAATTAATAAATCTTAATTGCAGATTAATTATTCTTTAACCATAAATTAATAACCCTTAATTATTGATTAACACAACTTAATTACAAATTAAGTAGCCTTAATCACCAGTTAATTAAATTACTTAATTTACTTAACTACTAATCATTCATTAATTAACTTTAAGTAGTTAATTACAATTTATTTATCAATTAATCATTAATTAATCCAAACTCAAATTACAAATATGAGTAATTATTCTTAATTGTTTTTTTTTCATCAAAATAATTAATTGATATTAAATATTCAACTTAACTTAATTTAAAATAATAATTAGGTGTTAAAACATCGTTATTAACTAAAATACTTAAAACTTGTATTAAGGACTTAATTCAAATTGTTAATCCTTTAGTAAGTTTACAATGCTTAACTTGTTTGAAAAACAAGCGGCTTACTTTATCTTTATATAATACTGCATTTAGAAAAAGAACCCAAGACTACCCCTTTTTAACTCGAGTTACACTTCGAGTACCTCACGCATTTTCCCGAGACTCCCCTGTACGCAACCCTTCTTCTTCCTCTCTTCCCTTTCTCCCAGTAAGTTGAAGTTTAAACTTAAGTATATTTACAGGAACTCACTCAAACGCTCGCACACGAACCCTAAGAAATCAACTTGCTAACTCGAGTAACGACTCGAGGCACCATGGCAACAACGTCGCTGATACCCATCCCCTCGCCGTACACATGCACGACGACGCGCCGTAGCTCCGGCGAACCCCAAGACCACCGGCAAGTCACAAATCATCCAAAAACTCGTAAACCAAACTCTAATCGCCTCCAAACACCTCAAATCGAAATCCAGGCATTCGCTCGAAAAACAGTCACCAACTACCCTCAGTAAAATGCCTCGCCACCGCTGCACAGGCCACCGGAGCCGACCAAGTTTCGACCACACCTCGACAACACTCCAAGCAACCATCCTCCATAGATTCGAGCAACTCGATCACGTACAGGCGACGTACATTCCTTTGTTACAGACACGTTCAAAAGCTCGAGACTAAACCCTAAAATGACCTCGTTTCTTAAATTCACGCAATGAAATTTTTTTTTGATAATTTTCGCGAAATCACCAATGTTTATACTTGCTTCAACACAAATTTCAACAGTTATTATTGACTCGATTCCCTGAAAATGAGAAAAATGCAAATTTGGTTCACATACAAACTGCTCTTAGAATAACAAACTAAAAATCTTCGTTTTTGTTTTAAAAATCATAAATTTCTGTAAGGATTCAAGATATAAACTTAAATTAATTTTTAATAACAACCGAATTTATCAACTTTTACTTGATTGCCTGTAAAACAAAGTTTCCAGAAGTATGTTCTGCAAAAATGGTTTAATCAACTTCTAAAAATCTTGATTTAGGTTTAACATCTTACTTTGTTGAGAAATCAAAACTTAACAATGATTTAAATAAGAATAATTTAAATTTTTGGACAAATATTCAATCTGTGACAACCACAGACAAGTACAGAGCAACTCAGAGAATCATATCCAAGACTAAAACATACATAAACAAGATTATCAATGAATCTTGAACTATATCTAAATAAATTTAAAGCTTTTAAAATTTCTTGTTTACTCACCTGGAAATTCTATGAACAAAGAACACTCCTGTTTTCTTAAAAACTGCAGTTGAAACTGTATTGAGTGCTTTTCTGTTTTGAATTTAAATTTGAGTTTAAGCTTTAAGAAATAAAGATGTTTATTATATTTTTTTTTCTGGTTTCTATGTGTTTTGCTGAACGAACCAAATAGCTTAGATGGTCACATATATAGAAGAGAACAGGATGCTTAAGGAAGGTGTTATCTGGTTATGCTATTTTGTTAAGATTTGATCAGATTTTTATAAATATTTAAAAGGACAAATATTGGCTGAGATGATGGCAATTAAATGCTAAGGTTTCCTATTGTGTTTACATACTATCATTACAATTTGCTGTATGAAGATATTTGTATGTGAGTATGCATTTGCAGGTAGACAAAGCTTGTGTATGAAGATAGTTTGTATAAAAATATTTGTCTTCTTGCTTGATTCATATACAAATGTTTGACTTATTAACTTCTAGTTTGAACTTCAATATACTGTTTTGTCTAGTATTATGTTATACTTTATTTTATTTTATTCTATACCTTGTGTTTCACTTAAAATTGTTATAATTATTTATACACTTGTTTTTATTTATATTCATTTCCATTTTGTATTTTAGCCATCAACATTTAAATTATATACATAAGTTTTATTTACATTTAATATTTATATTTTATATTGATAGACTTTGATTTTATTTCAAACAGTATCCTTCATATATATTTATTTATCAGATGTTAACAAGGTAAGCATTTTAATTTAATTATATAAGATAAATTTTATTGTACATATTATTAAGAGATTTTATTTAAATTTTCAAATCAATTTCCTTTCAAAAATACAAATCCATACAAATAAATGGCAATTATTCCAAAAGTCATATTCATTTTAAAATGATAAGTTTACTTTTTTATTTAAATTAGATTAAATAACTATTAAAATAATACTGCTAAAATACCGGGTCGTCACATTAACTTGGGCATTAAGTAATTGATTATATAAATAGAGACTAGAAGAGAGTGTAAAAGTGTGGTGGAAAATCTATTTGCTAATTTTCTCTTCTCCATCTTTGTTCTTCTTCTCCAACAATTTTAGCCATATAGATATTTGCTCCCTTTCTCAATTTGGTTATTGATTCAATGGTATTTTGTTTATTTTAGCTTTATTCTATTAATTGTAAACAAAATTTTGGTGAATCAATAAAGTGGGTGGTTGGGTGGAATATCTTGTCTTATTGCGTTTTGATTTCAATTCCGTCTTGTTTTTAATCAAAGTTATCTCTTTGTGATTTAGGTGACAAAGGTCCGTTGATAAAAGCTTCCGCAAAGCGCTACTATTTCCATAACAGTTTGGTATCAGAGCATAGATCATCGCAAAGCTTAGAGTAATTTTGGTTTGAAAAATTATTGATGTCAGATATGATTTCGTTTTCGAAGATGGCTATTTTGGATGGGAAAAATTGGGGAATTTGGAAGCCAAAGATGGAGGATGTTCTGTACCTCAATGATCTTCATGATACGATTGATGGAGATGGAAAGAAGCCCTCTGATGTAGATGAGGGAAAATGAAAGAAGATGGATAAGAAGGCGATTGCTTTGATTCGCCAGTATCTTGATGATTCAGTTTCCATCATGTAGCTAGTTGTGAATCCGCGAAGGCTTTGTGGGACAAGTTGGTACCTTCGTATGAGTCAAAGAGTGCTACTAGTAAGGCTTTTCTGGTTCGAAAGTCGATACAACTGAGATTAGATGAAGAGAAGTCTATTGCAGAGCATTTGAATGAATTTCAAGATGTAATAAATCAATTGGCAAATATGAAGGTCAATTTTGATGATGAGTTATAGGTTCTTTTATTAATGAGTTCGCTTTCAGAAAGTTGGGAAGCTTTGGTTGTTTCATTGAGTAATTCCAATGCTAACGGAACTATCTCTCTGGAAACTGTTCGAAGCAGTCTTTTGAATGAGCAGCTTAGAAGAAAAGCGTCAGGTATGAAATCAATTCAAAGTGAGGCTACGGTAGCAAGGGACTCAAAGAAAGATACAATTTGGAAGAAGAAGGACGCTAATGGTAAAGGTGTTATCACTTGTCATTATTGTAATAAGAAAGGGCACGTACGCAGCAAGTGTTATGCTTATAAAAGAGATCAGAAAAAGGCTACGCATGGTGATACTAGTAGTGATGCACATGCAGGTTTTGCTGAAGGTACCGACAGTGATGCTTCATGTGATGTCCTCTTTAGTGAAAATAAGCCTTGGAAGATGGATTCGGGAGCCAGTTTTCACATTTGTAGAGATGTGAATTGTTTTTCTTCTTATGAGAAGAGTGTCGGCATGATTAGGCCAACCAATGGAGAAGAGCTATCGATCTATGATATTGGATCTATCGGTTTCGTATGCATGACGGTGTGGTTAGAGAAGTCCCTGGAGTGAGACATGTACCCACTTGTTCGCATAATCTTATTTCTCTCGGTCGGTTGGATCGCCGTGGTTGCACTTATGAGACTCTAGGTGGAGTTTTGAGAGTGAAGAAAGGTGGTCGTGTAAGGATGAGAGGAGTATTGGAAGAAGGAAACCTTTATAGCTTAGTTGGTTCTGTAGTCGACAATGGAAAGCGAGTGACGGTTGAAGGACCTAGTCCACAGTAAGGTGGATAGGTTAATGTGGTCACTGCTTATGATTCTAGCATTGAGGATCATATTTTAGACAGGGGTCTTCATGTTGATGATGCTCGAGCGATCGATAGTGATCAGGTAATGAGCTCATATCGAGTGATAGACGGGTGTTGAATTGCAAAATCCACAAAGACAAGATGGAGATCTTTGTGGTATTACAAACGTTTTTAAGACCGGATTTGTATGGTGCAACTTATGTGGGAGATGCATCACTTGCAGGCAGTGGTTGAGGTTTGTAATTTAGTGTGGTTGAGATATGGGGATTTGTGATAGATCTAGATATGACATGCTTGATATGTTGGAGATATGTGATTTTGCATCAAGGTGAAGTGTTAAATTTTGGTGATACAAAATCACAAATAGAGGGAAATAAATATGCAAAAGAAAGAAAGAGAAGATTTTGTTTCCCCTAATTAATAGGCATATTTGAGTATGTTTATTTCTCTCTCTAATTGGCTAACAAATTATTTTTTGCCATCTAATGTTAACTTGGGCATTAAGTAATTGATTATATAAATAGAGACTAGAAGAGAGTGTAAAAGTGTGGTGGAAAATCTATTTGCTAATTTTCTCTTCTCCATCTTTGTTCTTCTTCTCCAACAATTTTAGCCATATAGATAATTTATCCCTTTCTCAATTTGGTTATTGACAATGGTATTTTATTTATTTTAGCTTCGTTCTATTAATTATAAATAAAATTTTGGTGAATCAATAAAGTGGGTGGTTGGGTGGAATATCTTGTGTTATTGCATTTTGATTTCAATTCCGTCTTGTTTTCAATCCAAGTTACCTTTTTGTGATTTAGGTGACAAAGGTCCATTGATAAAAGCTTCCGCAAAGTGCTATTATTTCCATTACAGTTTGGTATCAGAGCACATATCATCGCAAATCTTAGAGTAATTTTGGTTTGAAAAATTATTGATGTCGGATATGATTTCGTTTTCGAAGATGGCTATTTTGGATGAGAAAAATTGGGGTATTTGGAAGCCTAAGATGGAGGATGTTCTGTACCTCAATGATCTTCATGATCCAATTGATGGAGATGGAAAGAAGCCTTTTGATATAGATGAGGGAAAATGGAAGAAGATGTATAAGAAGGCGATTGCTTTGATTTGCCAGTATCTTGATGATTCAGTTTTCCATCATGTGGCTAGTTGTGAATCCGCGAAGGCTTTGTGGGACAAGTTGGTATCTTTGTATGAGTCAAAGAGTTCTACTAGTAAGGATTTTCTGGTTCGAAAGTCGATACAATTGAGATTAGATGAAGAGAAGTCTGTTGCAGAGCATTTGAATGAATTTCAAGATGTAATAAATCAATTGGCAAATATGAAGGTCAATTTTGATGATGAGTTACAGGCTCTTTTATTATTGAGTTCGCTTTTAGAAAGTTGGGAAACTTTGGTTGTTTCATTGAGTAATTCCAATGCTAACGGAACTATCTCTCTGGAAACTGTTCAAAGCAGTCTTTTGAATGAGGGGCTTAGAAGAAAAGGGTCAGGTATGAAATCAATTCAAAGTAAGGCTATGGTGGCAAGTGCTTATAGAAAGATACAATTTGGAAGAAGAAGGACGCTAATGGTAAATGTGCTATCACTTGTCATTATTGTAATAAGAAAGATCACATATGCAGCAAGTGTTATGCATATAAAAGAGATCAGAAAAAGGCTGCGCATGGTGATACTAGTAGTGATGCACATGCAGGTTTTGCTAAAGGTACCGATAGTGATGCTTCTTGTGATGTCCTCTTTAGTGAAAATAAGCCTTAGAAGATGGATTCGGGAGCAAGTTTTCACATTTGTAGAGATGTGAATTGTTTTTCTTCTTATGAGAAGAGTGTCGGCATGATTAGGACAACCAATGGAGAAGAGCTACCGATTTGTGGTATTAGATCTATCCGGTTTCGTATGCATGACGGTGTGGTTAGAGAAGTCTCTTGAGTGAGACAAGTACCCACTTGTTCGCATAATCTTATTTCTCTCGGTCGATTGGATCGCCGTGGTTGCACTTATGAGACTCTAGGTGGAGTTTTGAGAGTGAAGAAAGGTGGTCGTGTAAGGATGAGAGGAGTATTGGAAGAAGGAAACCTTTATAGCTTGGTTGTTTCTGTAGTCGACAATGGAAAGCGAGTGATGGTTGAAGGACCTAGTCCACAGCAAGGTGGAGAGGTTATTGTGGTCACTGCTTATGATTCTAGCATTGAGGATCATATTTTAGATAGGGGTCTTCATGTTGATGATGCTCGAGGGATCGATAGTGATCAGGTAATGTGCTCAGATCGAGTGATAGACGGGTGTCGAATTGCAAAATCCACAAAGACAAGACAGAGATCTTTGTGGTATTACAAACATTTTTGAGACTGGATTTGTGTGGTGCACCTCATGTGGGAGATGCAATACTTGCAGGCGGTGGTTGAGGTTTGTAATTTAGTGTGGTTGAGATATGGGGATTTGTGATAGATCTAGATATGATATGCTTGATATGTGATTTTGCATCAAGGTGGAGTGTTAAATTTTGGTGATACAAAATCACATATAGAGGGAAATAAATATGCAAAAGAAAGAAAGAGAAGATTTTGTTTCCCCTAATCAATAGACATATTTGAGCATGTTTATTTCTCTCTCTAATTGGCTAATCAAATTATTTTTTTCCATCTAATGTTAACTTAGGCATTAAGTAATTGATTATATAAATAGAGACTAGAAAAGAGTGTAAAAGTGTGGTGGAAAATATATTTGCTAATTTTCTCTTCTCCATCTTTGTTCTTCTTCTCCAATAATTTTAGCCATATAGATATTTGCTCTCTTTCTCAATTGGGTTATTGATTCAATGGTGTTTTGTTTATTTTAGCTTTGTTCTATTAATTGTAAACAAAATTTTGGTGAATCAATAAAGTGGGTGGTTGGGTGGAATATCTTGTGTTATTGCGTTTTGATTTCAATTCCGTCTTGTTTTCAATCCAAGTTATCTCTTTGTGATTTGGGTGACAAATATCCGTTGATAAAAGCTTCCGCAAAGCGCTACTATTTCCATAACAGCACATGCCATGGTTTTCCGTCATTTGGGATAATATTGAATATGTTTAAATTTGTTTTATGTTTTCTTTTATTAATATTTTTGCAGATCGAGAAGTTTGACATAGCTAACCTATATATATATTTTGGAACATCAAGTTGCAACTGCAGTTAGTCTACTGCAATTAGTATTGGATACATTCACCATCATGGGTTTTATTTTGTAAATTTTTTCTTTTATCTAGCGTTTTTGTTGTTAAATTTTGTATTATTACCTATATTACTAATGGTTATTCATTTAATATAGATTTTGACTTAATGTTATATTAAATGCACGTAGGCACTAATAGAAGAAGTAGAGAAAAGAGGAAATTAGATGTAACTCTAGTGATAAGATAGTTAGCATATGTTTTAATAACACTGAACAATTTACTTATTACTTGTAAATGTTTATTGATTGACCTTTTAATATTGTATTTGTTTCATTTTTTGAAGGAACATGAGACGTAAAAGCTATCATGTTGAATTGGAGAACAGGTAGAGAAACGGGAATGAAGAAAAGAAAAGAGATGGTCCAGAGAGGTTCCATATCAATTAGCACATCTACTGAATGATCTGTATGTTTATTAGTTTATTTTGACCGTGTGAATGTGATATTCTTACTTGGTAATTTGTATATTGTAACAACTTTATAATTTGGATTATAGATTGTATTTCATATTTAGTAATAAATGGATTGAGGATCAGTTATAGTGAAAATTGGTTTGTTTGTTCATGATAATTGTGTTGATCTTTTTAACGTTAAGTTATGGTGAGAATATTAGATGGATTTATATATTGAAAAACATAATTCTTGTTTTGTTTATATATGTTTGTATACATACATGCACTGCCAATGTTAAAAATAATCAGTGACCCATCAATGACTGTAGTTTTGGTCTTTAGTTATTGGATCAGAGACCAAATAATTAGTCATTAAGGAGTTTCTAAGTTACTTGAGACATATTTAGGTTGTATTTAATTTTTTAGAGACCTAAAGTTTAGGATAATTATATTGGTAGCTGTTAGGTCTTAAACAAAACATAGAGACCAAATAGCTTAATTTAAAACTAATATATGAGGTCTTTAATCTTTTTATTTCTTGTAGTGAAACTTGTCATAAATGAAATTAAATATCGTCTACCTGCCAAAAACATCAACAAATTGGAGCCACCAAACTTGATATGGTACTAATTTATTTTTGCATTTTTTTGTCTTTATATGAAATTATTTTAGTAGTTCACCACATTGAAGCTCTTCTAAAATGTATTTGGACAAAGATGGTGATCAATATGCTCTACATTTATGTTATGATATTCTTGTGAAAGAATCCAAATGGAGTAATATAAATGTGAAACACATTGCCAACCGAGTTTATCTAACATGAATCAACTTTGGTTTGAGTCCTGAAAGTTCATGCAGAAGTAAAAGTGCATGGTTCTACTGTACCAGCGATGTTCGACCAATGGGGAAGCAATAAGTGAGACAAGAAACATTGATGTGAACTAAGATTGATGTTTTTGTCCAGTTAACTCCTACTTACTGACAAGGTTATCGGGCCAGAGATAATAATAAAGCTATACTTAACAGGTAAATAAGGAACGAAAGCAAACTAGAGAAGATGTTGAAGAACGAACGAACAGAAGACACAAAGATAAAAAAATTCAACTTGGTTACATGGATGGGAAATGGGTCTGACACGAAAAAGGTTGAAATGTCAATAGTTAGAGAAATTACTTCGAACACCCATAAACTTCCGTAGTCCGCTAAAATGAATATTTTAATCCAATGTTTAATATCTCGCTTTGACTCAATAAACCCTAAGTCAAGAATCCTTCGGTTACACAATAACTAAATTCGAATTTAAATTTCAAAAATGACAACAAATGCAGCAAATAAAATTACACCTTAATATACAAAATATGTATAGTCGTATAAAATAGAATAAAGAGGAAGTAATTAAAAAGCGTGTTTCTTTTTCTTCCTTTAATAACGTGAATGACTCTTTTAAATTTCACCTTAACGTTACCGACGCTAAGCACTATAGAACCCCAATTTAGTGGCACCGAAGAGAACCGTTGATAACGACAAACCCAAAGAAGAGGTAACACCTAATGACGACCAAATGTGGTTAAATTAATTGAGAATTGGAAGGATGATAAAAAGGCGAGAGTTAGTTGGGAAAGATTTCTCCCTTTTGAGATCATAATAGGCATCGTTTTCGATTGCTTTGGAAAGAAGACCGAGAGGGTGACCTCTCGAAGGTGGTGTAGTGGCCCATCGGGTTGCCCATCAAAAAGAAATCAATGATCGAATAACACAACTTTTAGATCTTTAAATCAAATTCTGGGACACTTTGTTGGGTATTTTAACAATTAGCCTCCTCATATGTTATACTAAACTCAATACAAAGGCAATAATATTTAGGAATGGCGAATGGACACACGAATTGCAAGTTGTCAAACGAACGGTCATGATTGACCATATATATTTATGAAAATCAAAATAGGGGTAGCTTTTTTACTGAATTTATAAATTTGGAAAGGTAATGAAAAATAATGAACAATGAAAAATTCCGTTTGTTCAAATCTAGTCATATGCTTGAGACATTGCTATTTGAAGTGCTAAATCAATGCGCGTTTGGTCAATAATTATGAGAGCTTGGAAACTTAGATATACTTTTTCGAATGCATTGCAAAGCATGGAACGAGAATTATCATATAGCATGAATTGAAGTTAGAAACGAGCAAGGAAAAAATAAGGAGAGAAGCCTGTAACGCCCCCGTGTTTAGTAAATATTATTATTGGTTATTGTGTTTAATGGTACTTTATTCAGATTTTGAGGATGAAATTACTATGATAAGGGAAGACTATAACACCCACGTGTTTAGTTACATTATTATTAGAAATCTAAATTAATTTAATGATTAAATAATATTAATGTGGTGGAATGGAAAATAAGGAAGAATGCCTAATTTATTCATCTTTGTAACTTGTAAGTAAAAAAGATAATAAATCGTTTTGGAGAATGAAGATTCAAAGACGAATCAATAAGTAAAGAGGGATGATAAAATACATAGTAATTAATTCAGAGAAGGATATAGGGTGAATAAACCTAAGGTCCAACCCACTTGTTAACCCGCTTTTTGACCAAAGTAGATTCCAACTAGAGTTAGAAGGCCAAGGCGCATACGAAATGGCTCGAAAACTTGAAAGCACACTAAGAATAAATAGAGAAACAACTGGGAGTAATTTCAATGGAAATTAAACTAAGGAGATAACTTGGTGAAGAGTGAGTTTGGTTGGTGAAGAGTGACTTTGGGTCGGTGAAGAGTTGTTTTTTCTCTCCTTTCTGCCTCCCCAACTCCATATACTTCATATACTGCTCCAACCACTCGTGGACAAGTGATTTTACCAGAGTTTGGATGAGCAATTCTGTGACGACCCGCCCTTCTCGACCCTCGAAAATCGACACAAAATACTCAACAGTATAATATGCCGACGATCGAACGCCGGAAAAGACAGATTGTAGGAGAATAAGAAAGTAGATAGAAGAAGAAAGAACTAAACAAAATCAGAACCTCACAGTCGCAGCGGATAAAATATAATATATAGAACAGATCTTTACACAAAATGAAACTATATCTGTTTATATACAATACATCATCATCAGAGTATATCAATACAATCATCAATATCCAGTCAATCAGTCAATACAACAATCACAGCGGCGGAATAATACAAGTACGAGAAATACGTCTCGAACTCCAGCCCCTCTCCTGAGCTCCATGGCAACCTATCCTGAAATATACTCGGTCTGACCCGAGCATTATAATAAAATAACACCCGAGTCAGTCTGGAATACCAGTGCATCATAAATACATCCAAACTGATTATTAAAGTTTCAAAAATCCTTTGAAAACAAAAGCATCTCGTAAGACCACGCCACAAATAAACATGTCGGGTTTTTACCTTACGATAGCTAAAACACTTTTTATAAAAATCCTCTGATATTATAATAGTGTCTATTTACAAATACTTATAAAATAGCCGAAATTGTTACATCTATTAAATTCCGGCATACTAGCCACAACGTGGGTAATACAAACAAAACTCGTACAAGGCACGTAGGGAGAATGGATTTCCAACGAATGACTAGGCACTGGGGTACCACCTGTCACAGTACGTGGCCTAGATCACAGTACCGAGGAGTACGCCCGCTCCCCTGCAACACAAAGCCGGAATCATCCCTTACTGGATAATTCCAAGTAAAATCACCCCACGGTTGGGATCAGCAACCGCACCACTAAGCCGAAATAAAAGGGACATCTAGACAGGGATGACCTTACTCTCAAGTGGGGGCTACCCACGAAGCCTTGCTGCATAACCCCTGATTTTCAGTCATTCCCGGTTGATGAGGCTTGAGGCTAAACGATACCTTTATAGCACAAATCCCTTAGAATGCCCATCGTCCACCTGACGATGTCACGAAAGCATTCGTCCATATAAGTCCGTCCCGGGTCCGAACGGAACCGAAGGCACTACCCCTACTACATCCATTTTGGAAATATCCTCAGGATTAGTAGCGACTAGCCCTTGCACTTCACTGCTCCATCTTCGACTCCGAAATCGTTTTCGCGAAACGTACAAACCGGATCGAAGTGGTATTCGAGTCTCCAGACCTAGAATCCCGGTATACGGAAACTCGATCCCGGTCTCTTCGAAACGATCAGCGCATTTGGCCAATATTGATAGTCGGTGATTTAACTATCAATTAATATTCACAAACATCCATAAACATCCATCACACAATAAATAATCTCCATATTATTTATTTTCTTCTAATATCTTTCAAAGATATATTTTCACATTTTCAAAACTCATTTGAAAACAATTTTCCACTCTTCCTTTACAAGGTAAATCTTTTACCCTTTATTCCCATCGGGAATAACCAAGTATAAAACAATTTGCATTTAAAACAGTTAAAAATACTTATACTGAAATATACTTTAAAATATGAAAATTACTTCTATTTATTTACTCAAAGTATAAATTTAAAATATGTGAAGAAAACTAGTTATTAACACCTAAACTTTGATTTAAAGATAAGGGTTTTAGTTTAACTAAATTCAAAATAGCGTTATAAGAAGAAAAATGCTAATTTTAACAACTTAAGCTAAAACCAACTTTTAAATAAATCCATTTGTAAAAATAATTGCTAATATACTCCGAAATTATTACGGTATTAAAAATTATTAATTTATTTCTTTAAAAATAACGATTTCTTAAAAATACTTTTAAAACAATTTAAAACTTAACCTTAGTTAAATAAAAATCTTTTTTATAAACATTTACTTGGTTTTCCCAGGGAAACACTTTCCCGTTTCTAAATATTCCAAAGTACTCTTTCATATAAATCCACTGATTTATTTCAAGTCAATTATGTTTTACAACATAAATCCCAAATCCCATATTTAACTATGACTTCATCCGAAGTTCATACCCAATTTCCCATATCCGGAAATTCATTTTTAAATATAGTTTAAACATTTTTAAATAAACATTTTGGTGAATTTTCAATGGAAACCATATTTTCAATTTACTTAAATAAAATTCTAATGGAGAAAACGGAATTTTAAAAATATTCTATTAACACTTAAAATTGTCCATTTATATTCGAAAGCTTCATTTTAACATATTTTTTTACTTTTCCGGATATCACTATTCATCATTAAATAAACCACTGTTATTTAACTCGATTTATAATTTCATAGAATTCATTTCCAGAAAACTTATATTTCACATTCAACGATTAATAAATTTCCCACAATATTTAAAATCCCAATTTTACCAATTTACATTTTCCATTTCAAAACAGAATCCAAATTTTAAATTCTTTTAAATTCTTATTTATCAATTTCTTTGATTACCCTTAAATCCCAATTTACTCATTTAATTAAATTCTGGATTTACCATTTATCCAACAATATCACATTCACAATTTAATGTCAGATTTATCAATCACAATACATAAACAGGTATCACTATCAATTATAAAATAATTGCTACATTGCGAGGAATTCAGTTGGATCCCTCCAACCTGTTTCTCCCTGCATCCACAAATATTAGCACATCACAATATAATATCAATCCAAACTGATAATAACAGTTATAATCAACCATTCACACAGATATTTAAATATCAATTATTTATAATGTCTAGCATCCAGATGTGAGTGAGAAAAACTCACTTTGAGTTCGGCGAGCGTTCGAAATTTAAATTAAACCGGACGACGTCCTATTTAACCCAAATTTCTACTTGCCCGGAATGACTCCGGATCTGCACCATCTCGTAGCACTCGTTTCTGCGATTCCAACGCTTCAAGAATCGTCAAATTCTGAGAACGTATGAACAAGTTACGATTTTACAAAGTTTTGAAATAAAATTACAAAACAATTTCTTTTCTTTTCTTTTTTTTTAAAATATACCAGAGGAAAACGTGGCCCGCTCCCTCATCATCTTCACGCTCACGCTCCAGGCTACACGCGGCCAAAAGAACCCATCAACTTCGAAACTAGGGTTCGACATCGCACCCTCCTCGCTCAACGTGAATGCGATCAGATACCATCACTACGTGGACCAAGGCGTGCTCTACCACCGCCCCCGTTCCTGGCCAACTCGGCCTCCCCCAGGTGACGCGGCTTCCCTTCAAGCGCACGGTGAACGCAAGCTCCTAGTCCCCTCTACACTTCGCCAAAATCCATCTCAACCGTACATCCCGTAGATCTCCTTCCCCTCAACGATTCTCTAGTTGAAAGTTTTCAAAGATATTGACTAGATTTGGAGAAATTTGAGAACCAATCTAGGACGATTTCGGCCATCGAATTGATAATGACGGCGGCCTGGGCATAATGTTAGGGTTTAGAGAAAATATCATATATATATAATTGTTTTTAATATTATTTTACTCTCGTTCCACTCAATTTATCACTTACGCAAACGAACTCCAATTTTCACGTTCCGACAGGCTATCCTGGGGTTTTCCCGCGTTCCGGACACAATGGAACAGGTTTCGTAAGCTAATTCGATCGTATGAGCGAGATACGAAATTAAACGATCAATTTAAAATTAAATCGGTTAAATCGATTCCGATGCGTTTCGAGCTGCCACGGTCAAACGACAACTCCGATTGCTACGAAAATTGAAATCCGATAATAACTAACTATTACGGATCCAATGGAACTGGTTTCGTCGAATTCCGAGACTGTGCCCCGGAAGACTATTTTAACTCGTCTATTAAATCAGGCGATTTTCTGAAATTATCAGAAATGCTTAAAAATTCACTTTAAAAATTTTATTAACTTAACAATAAATCATATAAAATTTATAAACACATTAAAAATCATTCTGGCTCATTCCAAACTAAAATCTGATTAAATTGCATTTTAATAATATTAAATTCATTTTTAAATTAATATAAAATCCCAAATAATAATTTATCGACTTTAAAATTCTTCTAAAATTCCAACAATATTATTTATAACCAATCGAACCTAAAAATATATTTAAACACCATTTTTATAATCATTTACCCCAAATTCACCTTTTTATCCCAATTTCGAATATTAAATTATTATTATCCAATCTCAAATTAAATCTTCACAATTAGAAATTATCACTTGTTATTTTAGTTTAAACCAATTCTTTTAGTTCAAAATAAATCTTAAACCCATATTAAACATTTAAAATGAATTAAATGTTCAAATTCAATGGCTTAAAAATACGGGATGTTACATTCTTCCCCCCTTGTAAAAATTTCGTCCCCGAAATTTGCTAAGGTAGAAAATATACTTCAACTCAACTCACTTATCCCATTTGCTTAGTTAAAAGCTATATTCACTTTCCAAAAAAGTTTCAGCTCCATTTCAAAACCCTTTGCTTTCTTTACTCTAAAGCCTTTATCTTAACACTCGCTTTCAAAATAACTTTACTTATTAATAAATTTTCCCAAAAATCCCAAAAATTTTCTAACTCCCAAAATTTCTGGAAAATTTTGGCGGAGTCTCCTTTGTACGGAGGAGCTTCTGCGATATCGCAGGATACACAAATATATATACATCGGCTCACATGGCCGGAAACCAAAATATATCACAATATATATATCATTTTCCCAATTATATTTGCGTAGGCGTACCTTATAGCAAATTTTAATAGCGAGCGGCTAATATAACGCATATACGCGCTCCAACTCTCTCGAACGCCTCCCGTACCTGTACTAAACTCAACAAACTCATCAGTTTTCAAAGATATGAGCATTTTAATAACATTCCAATACAAATGCAAGCCAAACATATCCATTGCATAACCAAACCAAGCAATTTCATATTTATGCAAGTTAACCATCTTTATAAACAATTTCACAATTCCATCATTTTGAACTCTCTTTACAAACTCAAACTTCATAGTTTAACAATGTTACCATATTTTCAACAATCCAAAGATTTCAATCATCTTTTTAAATTCCTTATACAAGTCCAAACTTCATTCTATTTCTCTTGAATGACTCGCATTCAAGTTTAATATTCTCAATTCATACACATTTCACCCAATTCATTTCCACTTCAATATGATTACATATGCCTTTCATACATCTCTTCATTTCAATTTTAAATTCCAAATTGGATTCACAATTAGATTTTAGTTAAATTTGAAGCATTTGCAATTCTTTTATGATCTGTTTTCATTCATATGCAAACATTACTCATTAAAAGGTCAATTCATTCCTATTGGTTCCAAAATCCATTCCATTTGCTATTTTTAACCAATTCACTTGCATTCATATACTAATTCTTTGAATTAGATTCCAATCCAGTTCAATTTATGCAAAACTCATTCCATTGCTTGTTAAACAATTTAATTCCGAATACATGCTAATTTCATGTCCTTCAAGCAAAATAATCACCACTTAAGCTTATAACCATTTAAAATTAATCCCAACTTAGATTCATATAAATTTTATTCCATTTTTCATGGTTCACAATCCAAGTATTTTTATTCCAATGCAATTTGTTAATTAAATTAAACTTTCCTTACATTTTATTTCATTAACCAACTCAAGTTTATATCAATATCATTCCATTCTGGATTGTTTACAACCCATACATCCTTATTTCATCTCAATAATTAATTAAAACTCATTTCACTTGTTTTTCAGTTTTATTATCTAACAAATTTCATTCAGATTTACTTAATAAAGCCCATACATACTCATTTGTTTTAGTTCTCTCAAGTATCTACACATTTCCATTTCTTCTTGAATCAGTTTTATTTTATTTTCATTTGATTCTCATTCAAATCAAATTTCAATTCCTTTACAACTTTAATGCTCTTTGTTTATTTATCCAATCCATGTACAAATTTATTTTATTAACAAAGGGACCATTTAAATTATTTCTCTCATTTGAATTTACTTTACCATTCAAACCACCACTCTCCATAATCTAATCCCATTATCCATTCTCACTTCCAACATTTATTACCAAACTTAAATTCCATTCCACAACTGGATTTTTACTTACTTTCTAAATTTTAACCCAACTATCAAATTCTATTCATTTCCATACACCTTCCATTTAATTTAACTAATTCGTTTCCAAACAATCATTTTGGACTTAGTTGAGTAAACATTTACTTCATTCGACATCACTTCAACTAAATTAAATCCATTTAATTAAATTCTTATCCAGATTTAATTCAAGGTTAACTAGATTATATATGCATTTTCAATTTAATTCCTTTCCAGAATTAATTCAAGTTCATCTAAATTTTATTTAGCCCACCTGAATTTAACCTATTTCCTTTACTACCTTAAATAAGAATTTAATTATATCCATTTTTATTCATAACACAACTGAATTTTAATATTCAGCTTAATTCCATCTTAGTCGAAGTTAAACCAAATTCAATTTAATCTTAATTCTCCATATCCAAGTTCAACTTATTTACTAACTTCTGTTCACTTACCTCTTTCATATTTTATAATTGTTTCACCTTACTTTGCATTCCATTTAAAATTAAGTTCGAATTCACCATTCCACTTAACCATTTTTATTTGTGATTATAATTCCATTTTACTTGAGTTAAAATCAAATCTTCCATTCTCAAGTTCTCCAACTTATTTACTTATAAGTTTATATTGCTCATTTCAAACCAATCCACATTTTTATAATCACAATGTCAAATTTTAACACTTAATAGCTTAAAAATATGAATTCATTTGCACAATCATAAGCATTACATTTCACCGTTATCTCAACTTCCATTTAATTCCAATTCATTTAAATTTAATTCAATTTCAAATTCTTAATTTTATTTAACTTATCATAAGTTAAATCTAGATATATTCCATTCACCTTCATTTATTCAAAGTAAATTTACATTCCATATATACTCAATTCTTCTTTAAATCAACTTTCCTTTATAAGTTATATAGTTGAATCATTTCAACTTTCACATTTTTTTATTTAAAATAGAATTCCTAGAATTCAATTTACCCGGATTTATTTCAAAACCAATTCGAAATAAAAATCAACACATTTCTCTTTGATATTCAAATCAAATACCAAATTCCAAAACAACTGCTTTTACCAAACAATTTTCCTTTGAAAATTCCAAAATCACTTGTTTCTCAAACAAGTCCAAACAATGTCATAACCAACTATTTTGGTAGCAATCCATCACTTTAGAAACTCGAAAATGAATTCTAATGATGTGGCCAGCATCATCAGGATTATTTTCCAGCGACTGAAGTGAGTTCAATGCTTTCCACTTCCAAAATCCACCTCAAAACAATTTCTATTCAAAAATATTTTCCCAAAATATACTCCATTCTTACAAATGCTTTTAAAAACATTTCTAACATTTCCACAAAGTCAAACTCCCAAAACTTTGTTTAATTCCTTTTGAAATCCCTTTCAAAATTTCCGGGGTCAAAATTCTAGTTTAAATCAAATTTTAATTTCACTTCATATGATTTAAAACATATTTAGCCAATCTCTATTTGGTTATAAACCATTTTAATATTTTAACTTCTTATTGGCTTATAAATCATTTCGAATTTTAGCTCATATTTTAATTTCTTATTTGATTATAGAAGAAACAACCAAACAAACATCCAATATATATAATTTAGAAAACTTATTTCTTTTTATATCAAAATATAATTTTGGGTAAAATTATTTCATTTACCCACTTTAAAAACAATACTATGTCGGTTTATCTTGTTTAAGAGTTTAGAAACCCCTATCGATACGGTTGTACTTCCCGCACCGACCAGAATTCATAAACACTCAACCGATAAGTCAACACAGTACAAAAACAATTTTATATCCACTAACAAATACGCTCTCATAGCTATTATTACACTCAACTCATTATAGAGTACTTCTGACTCTATTTAACATGAGAATTTTCCCACCAAAGCCTAGGTTGTCGCCAATCTAAGCTCTGATACCAAATGTGACGACCCGCCCTTCTCGACCCTCGAAAATCGACACAAAATACTCAACAGTATAATATGCCGACGATCGAACGCCGGAAAAGACAGATTGTAGGAGAATAAGAAAGTAGATAGAAGAAGAAAGAACTAAACAAAATCAGAACCTCACAGTCGCAGCGGATAAAATATAATATATAGAACAGATCTTTACACAAAATGAAACTATATCTGTTTATATACAATACATCATCATCAGAGTATATCAATACAATAATCAATATCCAGTCAATCAGTCAATACAACAATCACAGCGGCGGAATAATACAAGTACGAGAAATACGTCTCGAACTCCAGCCCCTCTCCTGAGCTCCATGGCAACCTATCCTGAAATATACTCGGTCTGACCCGAGCATTATAATAAAATAACACCCGAGTCAGTCTGGAATACCAGTGCATCATAAATACATCCAAACTGATTATTAAAGTTTCAAAAATCCTTTGAAAACAAAAGCATCTCGTAAGACCACGCCACAAATAAACATGTCGGGTTTTTACCTTACGATAGCTAAAACACTTTTTATAAAAATCCTCTGATATTATAATAGTGTCTATTTACAAATACTTATAAAATAGCCGAAATTGTTACATCTATTAAATTCCGGCATACTAGCCACAACGTGGGTAATACAAACAAAACTCGTACAAGGCACGTAGGGAGAATGGATTTCCAACGAATGACTAGGCACTGGGGTACCACCTGTCACAGTACGTGGCCTAGATCACAGTACCGAGGAGTACGCCCGCTCCCCTGCAACACAAAGCCGGAATCATCCCTTACTGGATAATTCCAAGTAAAATCACCCCACGGTTGGGATCAGCAACCGCACCACTAAGCCGAAATAAAAGGGACATCTAGACAGGGATGACCTTACTCTCAAGTGGGGGCTACCCACGAAGCCTTGCTGCATAACCCCTGATTTTCAGTCATTCCCGGTTGATGAGGCTTGAGGCTAAACGATACCTTTATAGCACAAATCCCTTAGAATGCCCATCGTCCACCTGACGATGTCACGAAAGCATTCGTCCATATAAGTCCGTCCCGGGTCCGAACGGAACCGAAGGCACTACCCCTACTACATCCATTTTGGAAATATCCTCAGGATTAGTAGCGACTAGCCCTTGCACTTCACTGCTCCATCTTCGACTCCGAAATCGTTTTCGCGAAACGTACAAACCGGATCGAAGTGGTATTCGAGTCTCCAGACCTAGAATCCCGGTATACGGAAACTCGATCCCGGTCTCTTCGAAACGATCAGCGCATTTGGCCAATATTGATAGTCGGTGATTTAACTATCAATTAATATTCACAAACATCCATAAACATCCATCACACAATAAATAATCTCCATATTATTTATTTTCTTCTAATATCTTTCAAAGATATATTTTCACATTTTCAAAACTCATTTGAAAACAATTTTCCACTCTTCCTTTACAAGGTAAATCTTTTACCCTTTATTCCCATCGGGAATAACCAAGTATAAAACAATTTGCATTTAAAACAGTTAAAAATACTTATACTGAAATATACTTTAAAATATGAAAATTACTTCTATTTATTTACTCAAAGTATAAATTTAAAATATGTGAAGAAAACTAGTTATTAACACCTAAACTTTGATTTAAAGATAAGGGTTTTAGTTTAACTAAATTCAAAATAGCGTTATAAGAAGAAAAATGCTAATTTTAACAACTTAAGCTAAAACCAACTTTTAAATAAATCCATTTGTAAAAATAATTGCTAATATACTCCGAAATTATTACGGTATTAAAAATTATTAATTTATTTCTTTAAAAATAACGATTTCTTAAAAATACTTTTAAAACAATTTAAAACTTAACCTTAGTTAAATAAAAATCTTTTTTATAAACATTTACTTGGTTTTCCCAGGGAAACACTTTCCCGTTTCTAAATATTCCAAAGTACTCTTTCATATAAATCCACTGATTTATTTCAAGTCAATTATGTTTTACAACATAAATCCCAAATCCCATATTTAACTATGACTTCATCCGAAGTTCATACCCAATTTCCCATATCCGGAAATTCATTTTTAAATATAGTTTAAACATTTTTAAATAAACATTTTGGTGAATTTTCAATGGAAACCATATTTTCAATTTACTTAAATAAAATTCTAATGGAGAAAACGGAATTTTAAAAATATTCTATTAACACTTAAAATTGTCCATTTATATTCGAAAGCTTCATTTTAACATATTTTTTTACTTTTCCGGATATCACTATTCATCATTAAATAAACCACTGTTATTTAACTCGATTTATAATTTCATAGAATTCATTTCCAGAAAACTTATATTTCACATTCAACGATTAATAAATTTCCCACAATATTTAAAATCCCAATTTTACCAATTTACATTTTCCATTTCAAAACAGAATCCAAATTTTAAATTCTTTTAAATTCTTATTTATCAATTTCTTTGATTACCCTTAAATCCCAATTTACTCATTTAATTAAATTCTGGATTTACCATTTATCCAACAATATCACATTCACAATTTAATGTCAGATTTATCAATCACAATACATAAACAGGTATCACTATCAATTATAAAATAATTGCTACATTGCGAGGAATTCAGTTGGATCCCTCCAACCTGTTTCTCCCTGCATCCACAAATATTAGCACATCACAATATAATATCAATCCAAACTGATAATAACAGTTATAATCAACCATTCACACAGATATTTAAATATCAATTATTTATAATGTCTAGCATCCAGATGTGAGTGAGAAAAACTCACTTTGAGTTCGGCGAGCGTTCGAAATTTAAATTAAACCGGACGACGTCCTATTTAACCCAAATTTCTACTTGCCCGGAATGACTCCGGATCTGCACCATCTCGTAGCACTCGTTTCTGCGATTCCAACGCTTCAAGAATCGTCAAATTCTGAGAACGTATGAACAAGTTACGATTTTACAAAGTTTTGAAATAAAATTACAAAACAATTTCTTTTCTTTTCTTTTTTTTTAAAATATACCAGAGGAAAACGTGGCCCGCTCCCTCATCATCTTCACGCTCACGCTCCAGGCTACACGCGGCCAAAAGAACCCATCAACTTCGAAACTAGGGTTCGACATCGCACCCTCCTCGCTCAACGTGAATGCGATCAGATACCATCACTACGTGGACCAAGGCGTGCTCTACCACCGCCCCCGTTCCTGGCCAACTCGGCCTCCCCCAGGTGACGCGGCTTCCCTTCAAGCGCACGGTGAACGCAAGCTCCTAGTCCCCTCTACACTTCGCCAAAATCCATCTCAACCGTACATCCCGTAGATCTCCTTCCCCTCAACGATTCTCTAGTTGAAAGTTTTCAAAGATATTGACTAGATTTGGAGAAATTTGAGAACCAATCTAGGACGATTTCGGCCATCGAATTGATAATGACGGCGGCCTGGGCATAATGTTAGGGTTTAGAGAAAATATCATATATATATAATTGTTTTTAATATTATTTTACTCTCGTTCCACTCAATTTATCACTTACGCAAACGAACTCCAATTTTCACGTTCCGACAGGCTATCCTGGGGTTTTCCCGCGTTCCGGACACAATGGAACAGGTTTCGTAAGCTAATTCGATCGTATGAGCGAGATACGAAATTAAACGATCAATTTAAAATTAAATCGGTTAAATCGATTCCGATGCGTTTCGAGCTGCCACGGTCAAACGACAACTCCGATTGCTACGAAAATTGAAATCCGATAATAACTAACTATTACGGATCCAATGGAACTGGTTTCGTCGAATTCCGAGACTGTGCCCCGGAAGACTATTTTAACTCGTCTATTAAATCAGGCGATTTTCTGAAATTATCAGAAATGCTTAAAAATTCACTTTAAAAATTTTATTAACTTAACAATAAATCATATAAAATTTATAAACACATTAAAAATCATTCTGGCTCATTCCAAACTAAAATCTGATTAAATTGCATTTTAATAATATTAAATTCATTTTTAAATTAATATAAAATCCCAAATAATAATTTATCGACTTTAAAATTCTTCTAAAATTCCAACAATATTATTTATAACCAATCGAACCTAAAAATATATTTAAACACCATTTTTATAATCATTTACCCCAAATTCACCTTTTTATCCCAATTTCGAATATTAAATTATTATTATCCAATCTCAAATTAAATCTTCACAATTAGAAATTATCACTTGTTATTTTAGTTTAAACCAATTCTTTTAGTTCAAAATAAATCTTAAACCCATATTAAACATTTAAAATGAATTAAATGTTCAAATTCAATGGCTTAAAAATACGGGATGTTACAAATTCCAAGAATTAACGAGAAGAAAGCGAAGGAAGCAAGTAATTCAAGTGCTATCGGGAGGATCATTAGAATCAACTTGAAGGCGATGGAAAAGAGCTTGGAACACATCCAATAGAGGATAGAAGAGTAGAAAAAATGTAACACCCATAATTTTATTTTTACATTATTCAAGATATTTAGTTGGATAGATTAAATAGAATAATGTAAATGGTTAAGAAAAATGAAATTTGGTTAATTAATAAGGTTGCACCTTGATAAACTAATAAGACTGTTTTGAAAAGCTAAACATATAAGAGAAAATATGAGGAGGGAAAAATAGGTAGATCCATCCTTTAACCTTTAAAACCCTCTCCCCCTCATTTTATTCTCACTTTTCACAAACTTAAACAATCAAAAGAAAAACTCCAAGGCCGACCATAACTCAAGCCAGGGGATCGAAATCAAGGGGATTCAAGGGGAAGAAGCTTAGGGACACTAAGAACAATTCAAATATCAACTCCAACAATTAATCTAAGGTGAATAATAAGTGTTCCATCTCTATTTTTGCCTTTTGAATTCGGCTATGGGTAATATCCGAATCATTTTGATATATTTTGATAAGATTTGGTTGAATATTCATTGTTTGGATAGAATGATGAATTAAGGGATTTTTATGGAATTATTTAAATGGGTTTTGTGGGTAAAACCTAAGATTTTAATCTCCAAATACTTTGATTTTCTGATATGCTGTATAAAACATAAGTTTGGAGATGGGTTTTTAACTTTACAATTTTCTAAGTTATATAGATTATTTTATGAATTTCCTAAGAAGGAAATAACTTAATTTTGGGTAATTAAATGTGGTTTTTGGCTTCGAAATTTTTATATGGTAAAGAGAAGGATATTCTCTAAATTTTGTGAATTTTTGGAATTTTTTCCCAAGTAATTTCAATTTATTGTGAATTTATTATGCTAGATAAGCATTTGAAAGGATAATTAATTAAAGATATTAATTAATTATTTTAAATATGTTTGGGAACTTGAAATTTAGTGTGGCAGTAATTTCTAAAAAGGATTTGTAAAGAAATTGCCTTAACCAATAGAAATTGGACAAGAAATAAGATTTGGTGAAAAGTTTTTGCTTAAAGTAGTAATAAAACAGTAAGAGTTACGATGATGCCATGCTACATGTGTCCTCTCTGAGCCTAAAAGAATGCCGCCTCTATGAACATCGACATTGACATCGAGGGAAGCATACGATGGTTGCTAAGTAGCTATGGAATGATTCCATTAATGTCGATGCCGATGGTGTCAGCAACCTATATTTAGCGGCAATGTGTCTTTATGATTCATCCAAGCATTTCAAAAGATTAATGTCGACGACGTCATATGTCTTCATTGTTGTTTTCAATAATGCCACACTTAATCACTTTAACTTTTTTCAAGACTATGGCAGTGATGCCGCTTCATATGACTTCGACCTTTAAAGATAATAAGCGGCATAGTAGTCGAAATGGGTCTAATTTAAAGGTTTTATTACGATGTCGAGGGTCTTAGGGTCGATGTGCATCAAGGTCGGCGACCTTGTGTTTTAGATTCGATGCCTCATGTCCACGATGTCGCACTTCATCTTTTAAAGCCGAAGAGGCTTGCTTTTATATAAATTGAAAACGTTTTAAAGATGCGAAGTGACCTACGTTTTAAGAGCGTCGATGACCCTATAACTTCGGTAGTTAGCCATATAACTTATAAAGGTTTAAGTTTTGTTTAATTGGTGGATAGCCTATAGTTTATGAAGGTCGACAACATCAACTTCGACATTGAATATTATACTTAAAATATTTTAAGTTTCTATCTTTGACCTTGGATAGAGGTTGTAACGAACCGATATTTCGACACTCGAAAATCGACAGTAATATGTCCACTGTATTGCATGCCGAGCAATCGAATGCTAGAAAACCAGATTGTTAGGGAAAAAGAAGAAGGAAGAAAGAAGATAAGAAGAAAAACTAAACAACACATAATCTCACAGCGGAACAAATATTCTATAATATACAACAAATCTTTACACAAAACAAACTGTAGTATATACATACAAATATCCATTAGAGTATACAAATATATTTTAACCCGAACAGTTATAACAACCTGTCCTCGCAATTGCTGATAAATACAACAGTGAAAGCAACTAAAAATAACCATATACGTAAATACGTCTCTAGGTCTCCAGTCCAACCCTTGAAGCTCCAAAGCATCCAAACTAAATCTGTAATATGCTCGGTCTGACCCGAGCATTATAATAAAATAACACCCGATTCAGTCTGGTAAACCAGCGTGAGAAAAACACACCCAGTTGAATTTTTTTATGTTTCGTAAATCTTTCGAAAATAAAGGTATCTCGTAAGACCACATCGCACATAAACACGGACGGGCTTTCACCTTACGATAACCAATACAATTTCCATAGAAAAACCATTGATATTATAATAATGTTTAGTGGTCAAAGTAAAATATGAATATAGCTGAAATGCTTGCATCTCACATTTCAACATAGTTGGGCACAACTAAGTTCTTACGACGCTAATTGGAGAATGAATTCCATACGATGAACGGGATACTGGGGTACCGCCCGTTACGGTGTATCTCTAGATAAAATAACACCGAGGACCTCGCCAGGATCCCCTGCCAACACAGAACCGGTCTACCACTAGACTAGTAGTACCGAATATGATCACCCATCCGTTAATGGGCCCCGAAGCATACAAATGAGAGATAATTTCGACTCTAGATAGGGATGATCATACCCTACTTGGGAGCAACCCACTTAGCCCTGCTGCACCTTCTCTGTTTTAGTCATTCCCGGTTAATGAGGCTTGAGGCTACGTTTTACCTTTTATATAGCATTTCCCACTTGGAATGCTAACACTGCCCTCCAAGCAACAATCCAATGCCAGCATCCATCAATACAAGTTCGTTTTGGGACTGAACGAAATGCTTGAGAGCTCCGTCTTCGATTCCATCATCTTCAAGATGTCTTTACTTCGAAACGCTTGAGTTGGATAAAGTGGTTTTCAGATAAATATCCGATCCAGGTCACTTCGAAACAACTTTCAATAATTTTTGGTAAACTCAACCCCGGTTCTTTAGGAAATAACAGTCAAGGATAAGAGCGGAGATCACCTCCTAACTGTTAGAGGACGGATTATCTTATCGTTTGTCCTAAGAGAATGAAACGAGATTTATACGCACGGTATAACATCATCGGAGATCACTGTGCCATATAACTCACATATTTCCCCTAGATATTTCCAAAGTTACGTTTTGGGTTCATTTATGATAGTCGGTTATTTAACTATCAACAACACACATTCATATTAGGGATTTATTTCCAAAGGGAAAACTAACATTGGTTAAGCACATAAGTAACTAATAGCCTCCTTAATTAATATTTTTGTTAATTAAAATCACTTTGTAATATTCGTATCAAAATACTTCTACAAAGATTCATTCACGAACCCTTATGTTTTCAATACTTGAAAAATATCTATATACTTATCTTAACGATATAAGTATCTTCACAAAACTGAGAGATCTCCTTTCTATATGATTCTAAAATCACTTCTAAATCCCTTTATAAGTTTCAAAAATCATTTATAAACTATTTTATAAATCTCTGAAACCATTTATAAAACTCTTTATAAAAACCCCTATAAAACTCAACCTCCATTTCCAATTATAAACACTTTTATAAATTTCAAAACATTTATAAACTTTTTATAAGTCCATAAAACTATTTATAAAACTCTTCTTATAAATCTATAAACTCATTTCTAAAATTCTTTTGTAAATATCTAAAACCATTTATAAAACTCTTTTACCCTTTAACTAATCTTCCTTTAAGTTTCCAAACCATGTTATAAAACCTCTCTTATAAAACTCAAATCTGTTTATAAAAATCTATTTATAAATCTCGAAAATTTTAAAAAAATAATTATTTACTTCAACATTATTATATAATGATGGTTATTAATAATAAACATTATAAATAAATAATATTTATTGACCTTAAAATATCTTAAAATAATAATTAATAATTCACAGCATTATTAATAAAACACTAATAATTAATTTTGAACATTTTTATAAATATTAGTAATTAATTTTCAAAACTTTATTAATAATTAATTATATTTACTTTCAAGCTAGATTAATAATTTAAATAGTTAACCTTTCAAATATATTAAAATATTGATAAATAACTTTAAAACAACATTAATTATAAATAAATAATCTTTAAAACAATATATTAAATATAAATAAATAAATTTAAAATAATATGTTAAATATAAATAAATAACTTTAAAAAGACAGATAAAAAGTTTGGAGTAAAATAGAAGTTATATCCTTTTAAACAAAATATTTCCAAAACCCAATTTTAGATTCAAAATCATTTCCTGTCTCAAAACCTATTCCAACTCAATGGCGATTTATAATATTTTAAAATACTAATTTGAGGCCAATAGCTACCCAACGTTTAGCCAATGTCGATTATTGATTTCCTATCACTACAAGGTCTAAATTTGAACATATAATAATGCTAGAAACCATAGTGTCCACAATCAGGTTTCATATTCAATAATCATATAACAGGAATTTTATCGAAATAAATTAACAATAGCGAGGAATCCCATTGGATCCCTCCAAATTATCCCCCTACATCACAAACATTATAAAATTATATAATATGGGCCATCTGCTACTAGCCATGTATATATATAAAAGTTCATCCGCTCCAGGGGTGGAAATAAATCCAAAACAACCGTTAAAATAGTAAATCATCCAAACATTCAATCAACAAATTTTATCAATTAGATAACGTATTGATTAGCTAAAATGGTGAGTTTAACTCACCAAAATTTCAGTAATTGCCAAAGCGTTCCGGTTTGAATTAAAATCAAACGACGTCCGATTTTAACCCAAATTTAAAAGTGCTTTGAATTTGTCCAAATTAGTTGCGAAACTCTCGTCGTAACAAGCGTATTGCAAAATGTTTCATCTCGATCGGACCTCGTATGAGAAAGTTATATCATTTATTAGATACATGAATTAAATAATATTTTTACTTCACCAATTACACTTAGAACAAACTAATTACCCACTCAAATAATTAATCCATCTTCTTCATTTTAAATCCCGTTCGTTTCCAGAGATCGAACCCACCATGGATGTGCATTTCAACCCCCCAATTCTCCCTAACCACTCGATGAAATTCAACACCGTCGACCCCAACGCGTCTCTCCTCGCGAGCACTACCTTCCCGACCCCTCAAATCCATGTCCGCACCCAGTGATAATTTCTGACCTGATGCCATTCATCTCGTCCATATATAGGATGCAACTCCCTACACTCCATTTTGGTCCACCAAACTTCGCTGCGCAATGACATTCACCAAGACGAACACGTTGCCACCACCCCCAACCACTAACGTCGCCTAAATTCCAACTAAAGCAAACCATAGTGCCTACTCGACTTTGGCCTCCCTAAAACACTCACGTCCACCTTCGTCGAACACAAAACGATGTACAAGGGAAGGAAGACATTAGCCATACGATTCCAACAAATCCTATTTCATGATTATTGATGGAGTGTAGAATTTAAATTGAATTTTGAATGGAGTTGTTGAAAAATGTTTACTGTAAAATGAATGGGGGATTATAAATAGAAGAGACGGTATGGCACGGTTATGGACTAATGTAGGGGGATGGCATGGGTGAATAGTTGGAGAGTATGGGCTGAGTACGGTGAATAAGGTAGGGTACCCATTATTTAATTCTAAAAATATCAACTCGAAGCACCCAAAATCTCGAACTCCAAATAAGGCATGCCGACTGGCATTCTATATTAAATACCCCTATTCTGAATACAAATGAGCTAGTTCCGAGGCCTAATTTGATCATATATAGAAGATAGTTTTTTTTAATCGAATTATATTATAAAATTCCTGAAATTAATTTATATGCATTTCAAACTCGCATGACCACACGATACATCTAATCGCCACGAAATTCGATGGTATATAATAGTTCATTATTACGGATCTAATGAAACTAGTTTCGTTTAAATCCGAGACAGTGCCCCGGAAGGCTATTTTCACACGTTAATTTAAACAAGTTATTTCTAAAACCAGTTAAACCATTTTTAAATTCTAAATTAAAAGTTTACTATTATCATTCTTATTTATACTAATCCAAATAATATTTCGAAATCACTTTATTTCACATTTAAACCCAGATTTCAATTATTTAATAATCCCAATATTTTAATTTACTATTCCCATTAACAAAATTTACTATTCAAATAAATCCCTATATTTGAGATTTAAGCTATTTAACTTATAGAAATAATAATTCAATATTTAAAACCAATTAAATATTTCAAAATCAACTGACTAAAATTCTGGGTCGTTACATTCTTCCCGCCTTAAAAGAATTTCGTCCCCGAAATTTCCAAGGTAAGAAAAATGCCACAAAACCCTCTAACTTTTCAAAACCAATTAGTTGAAATAGATTACCAAATTCTTTTAAGCCTTTAATTTTCCAAAATCAATTTGTTGAAATTTTGTTATCACATCTTCTAAATCTTTAGTTCATTCATAGTTACTAACCAATACCATTTCAAGTTATAACATAAACATCAAATTTAGTCCAAAACTTTTCCAAAAATTTCCAAAAATTTTCTATGCCTTAAATTTACGGAAAATTTAACCAGCGTCTCCTTTGCGCGGTTTGATCGGAAAAATTTATAATATATACAAATCATAAATATACATCTCATCTTCAAGGATGAGACATCCCATGGGGAAAAATATAAAAATACGATACGTAATCCGAGATGTGTACCTTTTATTAGCATTAACAAGCATATACAATCAATATAATGCAAAAGCGAGCTCCAAATGTGAAGCATACTCCATCCACACCTACTAATCATCCAACAACCAATGAGAACAAGTATAGGGAAAGTAATATCAGTATATAACATGTACAAATACAATAACTAAATGCAAATGTAACATGAGAAACCATCAAACAAATAATATCCATTCAATTTATTCATAACCATATCGATTTTCATTTTCCAATGTCAACATTTAATTTATTAAAGCCCATACGATGTACATATATCATTCGTAATCAAATCCGATCGCTCGCTCGATCACACAATTTCACTTCCGAACTAGTACCGTTCACCCGACCACTCTAGTGCGGACTCAGATTTGGTTCCTTGATTAAAAACCGCTATTCTCCTTGCATAGCCATATACTATGGTAGAGAACTCCAGAATTAATCAAATATCAGTATCAAGTGTTCGCCGTAAAGAATCGAGTGAAAAATCCTTGTTCGGACCGGCATAAATCATCTCGAAATCATGTACTCGAATCTGGATCAAACAGTTACGCGAATAAAATAATATACGTACAACTTACGTATTTATTTCAATTGGTTTCTTATTATATCTTATTCTTTTATTTACATTCATTTATTCATAGTTATTATTCACATTGCTTTATTCACATTCGTTTATTTCTTAGTATCTTTCTTTCAATACTAATATCACTTAAGAACCATTCCATCAATTTTTACTTAAGTTTATTATAAACATTTTTATACAACACCCCTAATGTTTATTATCACTTTAATACTTAAGTCATATTCAATTCTATCAAACTACATTCCAAAACCATATTCGATTTATTTTACAACTTAAGTTGAATGTCATTTTATCACTCAAGTTCATATCCATTTTATTTATTCATTCCATATTAAATTCAATTTCATTTAACTTTACGTAAGTTAAATTTCTTTCCAAAATTCATTTTGTTTAACTTAACTTAAATTTCATTTCATTGTTCAATTTCAAATTTACTTTTCTTAACATTTATATTTAACAACTTTAAAATTTTGTTTTAACTTACTGATTTTCAAAATTTATGAGTTACAAAACCGATTTCTTATAATTTCAACGAAATACTTAAATAAAAATTTTCAGAATTTAAACACTCTGTTTTATTTCAACTCGATTTTGAAATAATACATAATATAATATATATCTCTTTTTGTATAATAAATCTTATTTTGGATTTAAAAATCAAAACTTGTTTTATCAAAACAAAACCTCAATGGTAGCAATTCCTCTCTTGGAAACCCGAGAATGAATGTTGATGATGCTGCAGTCATCATTGAAATTATTTCCAGCGACCGAAGTGAGTTCAGTGCTTTTTATCCCTTTTTAAATTCTTTTAAAATATTTCCAGTCAAAACATTTATAAGACCATATCATTATTATTTCTTCAAAACTCTAAAAAAAATTTCCAAAATCACGGGATTTTAAATTTTCAAATTCTCAGCTTTTAATCCCTTTTATTTACAAATCATATTTATAATTTCCCATATATGTAATTTCACTTTGGTTATATAAAAAAATTTCTTAATTGTTTATCTTTGTTCACATTATAATAATAACAACTTTTATCAGAACACAAATAATAAACAACAAATGATAATAATCGAATATTATCATTCACTAACAACCAAACACACCATATATATTATAATAATTTCTGAAATTTTTTTCCTTTATATATAAAATATAATCAAGGTAAAATTATTTCATATACCCAATTCCAAAACAATACTATGTCGAATTGCTTTGTTCAAGTGATTAGAGATCCCTATTATTAACGTTAATTACTCGTATTGACCAGAATCCATAAGCCACTCAATAGATCAACCAACACAATATAAAACATTTTTATACCACTAACAAATACGCGCTCATATGTATATAACTCAAACTCATCCTGTCCAACCTGTCCCCGTGCATCATAAACATTATAAAATTATATAATATGGGTCATCTGCTACTAGGCATGTATATATATAAAAGGTCATCCATGCCAGGGGCGGAAATAAATCCAAACCAACTAATAAAACAATAAATCATCCAAACATCCAATCAATATTTTTATCAATCATGTAACGTATTGGTTAGCCAAAAAGGTGAGTTTAACTCACCGAAATTTCAGTAATCGCCAAAGCGTTCCGGTTTGGATTAAAATCGAACGACGTTCGATTTTAGCCCAAATTTGAAAATGCTCCAAAATTTTCCAAACTAGTTCCATCGCGAAGCTATCGTCGTAACGAGCGCATCACTAAAAGTTTTGTCTTGATCGGACCTCGTATGAGAAAGTTATAACATTTATAAGATACATGAATTAAGTTATATTTTTATTTCACCAATTACACTTATAAGTCAATTACATCTCATTTTAAATCAATTATAGATACACCAAGTAACCGCTCAAATAATTAATCCATCTTCCTCATTTTAAATCCCTTTTGTTTCCAGAGACTGAACTCACCATGGACGTGCACTTCAACCCCTCAATTCTCCCTAATCGCTCGATGAAATTTAACACCGTCGACTCCAATGCATCTCTCCTTGTGAGCACTACCTTCCCGACCCCTCAAATCCATGTCCGTACCTCCTGATAATTTTCGACTTGATGCCATTCTTCTTATACGTACATAGGACATAACTTCTTATACTCCATTTCGGTCCACCAAACTCGTTGTGCGATGCCCTTCGCTAAGATGAACACGTTGCCACCATCCCCAAGCACTAACGTCGCCTAAATTCCAACTAACCCAAACCCTAGTGCCTACTCGACATCGGCCCCCTAAAACACTCACGGTCACCTTTGTCGAGCATAAAATGATACACAAGGGAAGGAAGATCTCAGCCATATGATTCCAATAAATCCTATTCCATGATTTTTGATGGAGTGTAGAATTTCAAATTGAATTTTGAATGGAAGTGTTGAAAAATGTTTACTGTAAAATGAATGGGGGATTATAAATAGGGGAACGGTATGGCATGGTTATGGACTGATGTAGGGGGATGGTATGGGTGAATAGTTGGAGAGTATGGGCCGAGTACAGTGAATAAGGTAGGATACCCATTATTTAATTCTAATACTATCAACTCGAAGCACCCAAAATCTCAAACTCCAAACAAGGCATGCCGACTGGTGTTCTACACTAAATACCCCTAGTCTGAACATAAAGTAACTTGACTCGAGGCCTAATTCGATTATATACAAAAGATAGTTTTTTAAATCGAATTATTTTATATAAATTCCAAAAATTAATTTATACGTGTTTCAAACTCGTATGACCACACGATACATCCAATTACCAAGAAATTCGACGGCGTATAATAATTCACTATTACGGATCCAATGAAACTGGTTTTGTCAAACCCAAGACAGTGCCCCAGAAGGCTATTTTCACACATTAGTTAAAACGAGTTATTTCTAAAACCAGTTTAAATCATTTTTAAATTCTAAATTAAAAGTTTACTATTATCATTCTTATTTATACTAATCCAAATAAGATTTCAAAATCACTTTATTTCACATTTAAACCAAGATTTCAATTAGTTAATAATCCTAATATTTTAATTTGCTATTCCCATTAACAAAATTTACTATTCAAATAAATCCCTATATTTGAGATTTAAGCTATTTAACTTATAGAAATAATAATTCAATATTTAAAACCAATTAAATATTTCAAATTCAATTGACTAAAATTTTTTGTCGTCACAGAGGTCAACCTTGTTTTAAAACCGCGCGTGTGTTATGGTTAAAGGCGGAGAGGCTTAAACCCCTATGTCGACATTGTTAATGCCGTTGACATTAATCTATGATAAATTATTAAAGAGAGAAGATCCTAAGTTTTCTACTCGACATCGTTATTGGGGATACCAATGCCATTTTAAACTATAAACTTCGACACTATCATTGGAGACACCAATGTAGATGAACTTCGACATTGATCTAAAATTAATTTTTTTTAATGGTGGCAAGCCATGTGTCATATGATTTTTGATTTCAACCTTAGGGATACCAATGCCTATTTTTGTTGACTTCGATATAAATTATTTGGGGTACCGATGTTATGTCTCTTCGAAATGTTATAACTATAAGAGGAAACATGAATTAAATTGTAGATAAGGGGTTCATATTCATCCTACGAAAACTATGGGATGTGAGATGGATAGTCAACATCATGTTGGAGAAGGATAGACTATATGAGGATAATGAAGGGTTCATAGTCATCCTAGGAAAACTATGGGATGTGTAATGGATAGTCCACATTATTTTAAGTTAAATGGAATATGTGTGATGGATAGTCCATATAATTTTAAATAATTAACCATATGTGATTGGTAGTCAATATGGTAGGGGATGGGTAATCCAAATAATAATTACATGCGAGATGGATAGTCCACATAATTCTGAATATGCTTATATCTGAGATGGGTAGTCCACATAACTATAAGACAGGTAGTCAGATTAAAATAAGATGGGTAGTTAGTTTAAATTGTGAAGGATGGTCATTTGAAATTAAGATGGATAATACAATGAATTAGGATGGGTAATCCAATATACGTTTGCATGATTATAAATGCTATTTTCTATGTTCTAACCATTATGGTTACAGGAGCACTGTATATGGTTATTATGTTTTAGGTAAGATAGTAGTGAGGGAAAAACCTATTCCACTCAGTGGCAAGGTCTCACTAAATATCTATTTTAGTTCGAGATGGTAGGTTATTATTCACACTAGACTGTTGTCTGGCCCAAAGTTTTTGTTTTTCACCTCAAACTCTTGGATACTCATTTGAGTAGGTCGGAATAAGCTTCTGGTGACGTGCAGGAGGCATTCTAGCTAATTAGGAGTTCTTATCTGATCCGTTGTGTGCTTGATTTTGTTTGAAAGTATGTAAGGGCAAAGTTGTAATATTGCCCAGTATTTAACTCTGAACAACCAAAGGGGCATCTTTATATGTCACACTTGGAGTATTTTGTAATAATTATGATTTCTCTGAACGTGGGTTTACGATTGGGATTATGTAATGAGTATGAAATATTATTTGTGAAATGAGATATGAAAATTTGTTATTAAATTGTGTTGAATTTTTTTTTATATTCATATGCTTTTGATTATTGATATGATTAACATAGCGGCATTTTGTAATCGAGAATTAATAACTATGGATGGCTGCAGCATCTGTAGCAATTAGTTTTGGGCCTCAGAATGAGGGGATATTACAAGTTGGTATCAGAGCACAGGTTTATGATTAAAAGAATTTTAAACCTAAAGAGTTTTTGAAAACATAATCCTGATGAATCGGAGAATAAGATTGGGGTATGGGATAATGCTATAATAACGTACTTGTATTTGCTATATATAAGTATGTATTCCATCTCTATTCTCCCCTCTCTCTTAGACCATTATTCTGTATGTTACTAAGGCTCATATGCAGATTTACGAGAAAGAAAGATATGGAAGCAGGAAACGGAAGAGTGAATCTTGGTTGTGGAAGCACCACAATCAATGGAAATCTTGGCCCAACACAAGGGGAACTCGGGACCCCATCAGTAGATATGGGAACTATGTATTGGTTCTTCGTCAATTTGATGCAAGCTGGAGCAGCTGCAAAAGTAGTTGGAGGAAATGTTGCTAATGCAGGAGGAGTCAATCCAGTAGCGCCATTTGGTAATAACTATGCTAAGTTGAGTTGAGATTACATCTGTCTGGGTAGGAAGCCTTTTCTAGAGACCGAGGATGCAATAGAAGAGGAGAACTGGCTGTTACATTATGAAAGGATTTCCGTTGATTTGGTTTACATGATGAGCAGAAAAGGTGATTGACTTTGAGACAGTTGCAATGAACTGCTTTGTACTTATGGAACGGGGTGACCATAGGGGTACCGAAAGAGGAATTGACTTGGGCAGAATTTCGAAGGAGATTCGAGGAAAGGTTTTTGTCTGAAGTAGCTAAATCAACCTTGCTCAGGAAGTTTATGGAGTTAGAGCAGGAGCCAATGTCAATGTTGGAGTACTCTGCTAAATTTGATGAGTTGTCCAGGTATGGATATGCCACTATTGACACTGTTCTCAAGAGAAACAAGAAGTTTATCCCGGGGTTAAAAATGGAAATTGCTAGGGCAACTACGCAACATCTGAGAGATCCATCAATTGTAGTGGTGAAGATGGCTGTCAAGAATGAAGAAATGTGTAACGACCCAATATTTTCAACTATTCGCATCCACACATGTCGGACTTGAATTGTTAAAAATACCGAATTGTAAATATAAATTTGGCAAATCTCGGAATATACAGTAAATAAATCACAGATCATAGACACAGAGTAATATAATAATGCAGCGGAAGCAAAGAAATAGTAGTTCATGAAGCTACTATATATATATATACATCTGAGTTAAACAAGATACAACAGAAGTCTCAATACAATAACCAAGTACAAAGCTGAATACATCACTGGAATCAACTGGATAACTGAAAGTGAAATAGATAGCTCGATCTCCAAGAAAACTCCAACTCCAAAGGTGAGTCTCGAATGCTGTATCACTCAGTCTGACCCGAGCGTAAAGCAAAACACAAAACACTCAAGTCAGGACATACATACTTATACAATGTAAACCAACTCAAGTGAACTGTAATATAAAAGTACAAGTAACTTAAAGAATGCTTGGGATCGCCCATTCTTTAAGGATCCATTAAACTATTTACTATGTAGTAATATTCACTATTATAATAATGTCTAATAGTAAAATAAACATACTTTTTAATAGCGTCAAGGGGTTACCCATATAGCCCTTAACACGTAATAGTCCCAGTAGTCTATCCAGTATTAGCATACTCCCAAATCAGGGGCTACCCTCAATACTCCACAGGCTACGGGAGAAATCTCAACTCGTAGTAAAGCTCGATATGATAGGTGACACGGCACAACTAGGAAATGCCAGGGTAGATATACCAATTAAGCATCCAGACTGGTGGTAACGTATAGCAGCCACTACCGCCCACCTCGGAACACACTCCCGAAAAATCGAGGATGGCCATCAAATCAATCACAAAGTAATAGAATAGTATACGATGTAATGCGTCCGATCAAAGGTGCTACCTCATTGGCCCGTCGATCGCTCCTGTTTTAGCCACCTTATGCCAACTCACGGGAGTTGGGTCCACGTATATACCTTAATAGGAATCGTCCCCACCATCCTACTTCATTCTGGAATCTCCACCACGTACACAGTTGTTAAAGTGGTTTTCGGTATCGACAGAGAGTGTGTCCATATCCGATCCCGGTCTCTTTAACAACCAATCGTTATTATAACCCGTGGTTATACATTTCAAAATCACTTATACTTTAAACCAAATGTCATATCCATTTCAAAAACCAAATCAAAAAAATATATTATTTCCATTCAAAACCAATTCAATAATATGTCATTTCCATTTCAAAACCATTTCAATATATATATATCATTTCCATTTCAAAACCAATTCAATATATATATATATATCCATTTCAAAACCAATTCAATATATATATCATTTCCATTTCAAAAGCAATTCAATATATATATATATATATCATTTCCATTTCAAAACCAATTCAATATATATATATATATATCCATTTCAATACCAATTCCATAATATCATTTACAAAAACTAAATTTCAAATCACTGAATATTTACTTAAATTTATTGAACTTGAAATATTCCTTTAAAATCATTTAAACCCAAAACCACATAATAAAGACATATTCTTAAATCCTCAATTTGAATATATTTCGAAAATATATTTTAAGACAAGTTATTAAATAAATTCAGTTTCAAATAAATTCATTTCGGAAACCATAATACTTCAAAGTTATAACACCTTCGAAACCAAACACTTTGAAATTATAATACTTAGGAAAATCTAACACTTAACCATATTCATTTAAACCATTTAAAAGTGAAGTTATTATACTTACAAATCAAATATTCAATTCCCAAAAATTTAGCCTTTTCTGAGCTCATTTATTCAGTTAAATATTTTAAAACATTATTTTTCAGCTTTCGCAGCACTTAGAAAATGCCGCGGTAAGTTATATTTGAAACAATTCATTTCAGCAAAGACAACATTTAAAAACTGCTGTACTAGTTCAGTTTTAGTTGAAAATAGTTCAATTCAGAAAAGACAACATTTACAAAACTGCTGGTTCAGGGTTCAAATTATAAGGTTTGATTCAATTCAACAAAGACAGCGTTTAAAAACTGCTGTAATAGTTCAATTAGATTCAAAAAATCACATTTCAACCAACTGCAGCACTTAACAATGCTACCATAGCCCTTAGTTAAATTTTTAGCCTTATAGTTCACTTCTGCAACTACAGCACTTACAAAGTGCTGCAGATTCTATTTAGTTCAGTTTTTAGTTCATTTTCAAAAACGATAGCATTTCTGAAGTGCTACTAAAAGAATTTCCAGATTTACAATAGAATTTCAGCAACAATTAAACTTCAATTTAAACCATTTTAACTTATAAAATTTCATATTTTTCACTTTTAAAATGGTCATTTAATTACCCCTTTAATTAAAATTTTATAAAGGAAAATTCTAAAACAATTATCAAATTTTCAACAATTCATTTATTAAATTCAAGTGTACAAATTTCCTATTCTTTACATTTTCTTCTTTACACTTAAATTAAATTTCCATTTCATAAATTAAACTTAATTCCCATTTTTATTTTCTTAACTTAACTTTTATTTTTAAACCAAAATTTCACATTTCCAAGTCAAGTTATATTTCAAATTTCACTTTTAAGCATTCATTTATTTAATCTTTTTAATACATAGAAAAACCATTATCACTTTATTAAATCATTTTAAATTCAATTTAAACCAAATTATCATATTTTACACTTTTAAAATACATAAGATTTTCCAGAAAAATATAAATAATAACCACGGGTCTGTATAAAATTTTCTAACCTAAGTCAAGTGATACCGATAATATATCATTTCAATCCGTAATTTACAAAGAAAAATCCGGGTTCTATCATTTCAAACCCGCAATCCCAAGTCAATAAAAATAAATAAAAATCACTCGAGCCTATCATTTCAGCCCATAATGATTTTCCCTTATTCTAAAGTCCGTTCGGGTATGTATCATTTAAACCCATAGTGATTCTATTCTACAGAGAACTTACAGTGTGATAAACAGAAATAAATAACAGTATAACAACATATAACATAGCAGATGATGTGACAAGTTAATAATAGGGTTTAACATCATATAATTTACATCACAGGCAGGTATAACATGATATAATAGTTTCTACACATTCACTTGTTGTCACTTCACAAATTATATAAGTATAAATGTCACGAGTGAATACTCACCTTTTTAAGCTGAAGTTTGCAAATTAAAACACATAACGAATTCCAGAAAGCATGATATAGCACGACTTTGGTTTTGAGTGGAGAGATAGCCAAGATATTAATCTTGTATTCACAACAAACAAAGCAAAATATAAATATAATTACAATACCAAAGTTTAAATTGAAACAAATGGAAACTAGGATAGACAAATACATCACCTAGCTTTTAAATCAATTTTGCTTGACCATAACTCAACTTTTGCTCGACCATACATGCTATGGGTTCGGCCATGACATGTTTTCAAGTGGAATAGGTTTGGTTTGGATCAATAAGGCATGGCTACAAAGGAATAGGAAGGGTTTGGAAGTTACAATGGGAAGAAGGTCAAAAGACAAGGCCTAAAGTGGAGTTTTTGGTGCATCTTTGGCTCGGCCTAGGTCCTATGGGCTCGGGTAGGGGCTGCTACATGTCAGGTCAGATGTTAGTAGTGGTGTTCAGGGGTGATGCTTGCTGGTAGTGGAGGATAAGGGGGGTGGCCGACGCAAGGTATGAAGGTGGTGGAGGAATATAGGTCGGCTATGCATGGTTTTAAGGGGTTTGTGATGTTTTTGTGGCGTCTTTGTCTATAGGGTGGTCATAGCCAGTTCAGGTCAGAGGAGATGGATTATAGGTCATGGAAGATGAGGGGAGGAAGGTGGTGTGGTCGGTGGAGGAGATGGTGGAGAGTTATGGCCGAATAAAGTATGAAGGGGTAAGGCAAAATCAAACAAAATGAAGAGAAAAAGTGGAGAGAAGAGAAGCCATTACCAAAACTTGAAATGTTTGGCCGTGAGTTTTGATGAGGAAAGTGAGAAGTTTCTCACATGAAAAACAAATAAAATACATGGCTATAGCAAGAGAAATGGACGGCAAAAGCAAAGCAAGTGAAAAGCCAAAGGAAAAATGAAAAGACTCGTTAATGAAAAGTCACACTATTAATTAAAGCTTTACCTCTTCAATTTCCAATTTATATTTATACAAATAAACAAATAAAACTCAGTAAATAAAATAAAACAAACTGAAATAAAGTGAAAAAGAAAAATAAATAATGTTTTTAAGAAAATAGGAAGATAAATAAAGAAAATAGTTGTAATATTGAAACTAGAAATAAAAATTGTAAATAAAATACAGCTAACATTGGAAAATTACAAATCCACTTTAAAAATGTTTTAAAAATAAAATATATGTTCATAACATGTAATGTTACACATGTAAATATAAATTAGAACATGGCATGACAAACAAAAATATTATTTATATATATTAAAATAAACAATTTTGTTAAATAAAACAATTTACATACAATAGTTTAAAAAGCATAACTTTCACAATATTATTCAGATTCCAACGAAACGAAAAGCAGTATACTTGAAATTTTATTTACTTTCATAATAGAAGATAAAATTCAAAAATTCAAACTTTTAAAATTTTAAATTAAAAGTCAAATTTGAACATATTAACCAAAATTCACATTTCTAGAAAATATTATATTTATTCATGTTTGGAATTATAATTCACATACAAATCAAAATTTATATTTAAAATAACAAAAATTATCCATTTTAATAAATAAAATAAAGTTTTTAAATCAGGAAATTCAGTTAAAATAATTACAAAATACAGGGTTGTTACACTCTCTCCCACTCAAAACTTTTCATCCCCGAAAAGGAATGAGGTACGGGAAAGCACATAAAAAGATAGAATGAAATAGGATTAAGACAAGATGACAAGAAGATTGAAATTATACCTGATAACTGTTTTTATAGGTAAGTTTAACAAGGTGGAGATGATCTTCCCAAGATCCTCCAGAATCAAGAACACGAGCACGAAAAAGATCATCGAGAATCTGATTCACCCTTTCCGTTTGACCGTCGGTCTGTGGATGGTAAGCAGTGCTCAGATTCAGATGAGTACCCAAAGATTCCTGAAAAGCTTTCCAAAACTGACAGGTAAAGATAGGATCACGATCACAAACAATACTGAGAGGAACACTATGAAGACGAACAATCTCCCTTGTGTAGATCTCAGACAAGTTAGAAAAAAATTTAGCCTTCAACTGATGATTTCTAAGAGTCTCCAGAACAGATTTCAAATGTGACTCATGCTCTTCCTTGGTCTTAGATAAGACAAGGATATCATCAAAAAAGACTAGAACAAGTTTATTAGGCACGTCACAAAAAGCACGATTCATCAATCAACAAAGAAAGTAAGGGCATTAGTCAAACCAAAAGGCCTAACTAACCATTCATAGAAAACTATTCTCAGTATGAAAAGCAATCTCGGGAATACTTTCCTTAGCAACATTGAGATGGTGAAAATCAGTGGCAAGATCAAGCTGAAAAAACAGTAGCCCCATGGGCTGACCAATTCGAAATTCGATTTCCTACTTAGAAGGTAGGAGAATGGAAACGACCAGAAGGAAAATAGATTGGAAAACAAAATAACATAATAAATTTAAAACCATGAAAATTTCAACTTACAATAATAATTAATTTCATCCATTTGATTTCATTTAAGTTAAATAAATTTTTAACTATTTTTTTCTCATTATCTCATCATACAATTATCTTAAACTCATAATTTATGCAGTAAATTTAAGTCTTCTTTATTCCAAATTATTATTTAATTTATTCCACTTAATATATCTAATCGTATATTAAGTTTATTTATTATAACTATTCCAATTCATTTATTTATAAACTCCTTTAACATCATTTATATTGTAAATTATTCACATAACCTTTTCTCTATTTACCTCTATTAATCTTTTTATAACTAAAATTTAAGTGTACAACATTTATTATAACCACTCAAAATTAATAAAAATCCTTTTATTGTATATTATCCAATTACATATCCAACTTTTGAATAATTTAGGTAAGTTATATTGAAATGTAATTGAGTATTATACAAAAATCTTTCTAATTTCAATTATTCAAGTTTACATATTTATTCAAAATTTGGCTTCATTTAAAAAAAATTGAAATCATCCTTAAACATAAAATTAAGAATTAAATTTCCGATTAACTTCAAACTATTTAGAAATAAATATATATACACATACACAATATGTATCAAATCAAATTTAAATCATATATCAATATATTATAAACCAAGTCATATTTAGAAATTCAAATCAATTTAATTTTCAAAGCAAAACTGTAGCAAAGCTACAGAATAGTCTCTTCACTTCGAAACTCGAAAATGAATATCGATGATGCTGCAGTCATCACCGAAATTATTTTTCAGCGACAAAGAAAAGAGCACTGATTTACAACTTTAAAGTTCTTTAGAAACGATTTCTATTCGGAAAATACTTTAAATAATGTATCTTTAAATCTTAAAAATCAAAGTTCGAAATTATCAGAAATTAAATTCTCAAATTCTTGTTTTAAAAATTCATTTAAATTTCCAAATTAGTTTATAACCATGTTTTATAGTTCAACTATTTATATATGAACAAAGCCAATGATTACAATATATATACAAATCAAATATTATTTCTTATCATCCAATTCAATTAACTATAAAATTTCAGAAAATTATACATATATATAATATGATTATACAAAATTTCTCATTTACCAAGTTTGAAAACAATATGGTGTCAGTTTGATATGTTCAAGTGTTTTGGAGATCCTATCGATAGCGTTGATCAGACGAATCGATCGGAAACCCAAATCAACATCAACAACTCAAACAACGCCCTTCATTTTAAACATTTTTAAATATTAGATTTTTCAAATATAGGAATAACTTCTTTTTCATTCAAAACAAGGATAGAGGTTCAAATTTGATGGACTCAAATCAAAGAGAATTCTGATTTGAAGATAAGTTCAAAACAAAAGAAAATATGATTAATTAACAGAATAAGGAGATGGATCAGTTTAGATAAATCGCGGGCAACCTTAACCGGGTCAACCGTGACTTAAAGAATAAAATCGATGTGGATTTTCTGGGGTAAATCTACATTCGATCCCAAGAGATAGAATTCGGAAAAATAAGAGATACTAGCATCTAAACCGAGGATATATATAAATCTCAGGTGAATCAATGCTAATTGTAAAGGAGTTTCACCCCTTTACAAGTCAATCTGAGATTAGCGAGACCGCCAATTTTATAAAGATCATTCGAAGTGGAGTTATGGAATACTCCAGAATCAAAAGAAGATGAATAGTGAGGGACAAGAATGGATTTTGGAACCGTAGGGAATGTTCCAAAATTCAAAAGAAATCGAGTCAAAAGGAAGAGATTAAAGCTCGAACGAAAGTGATTCTGTAAATAAATTTACCATATATGCTAAGTTTTGCCTAGAGCCAAAGCTCTGATACCAACTGTAACGACCCGATATTTTCAACTATTCGCATCCACACATGTCGGACTTGAATTGCTCAAAATACCGAATTGTAAATATAAATTTGGCAAATCTCGGAATATACAGTAAATAAATCACAGATCACGGACACAAAGTAATATAATAATGCAGCGGAAGCAAAGAAATAGTAGTTCATGAAGCTACTATATATACATCAGAGGTAAACAAGATACAACAGAAGTCTCAATACAATAACCAAGTACAAATATGAATACATCACTGGAATCAACTGGATAACTAAAAGCGAAATAGATAGCTGGATCTCCAAGAAAACTCCAACTCCAATGGTGAGTCTCGAATGCTGTATCACTCAGTCTGACCCGAGCGTAAAGCAAAACACAAAACACTCAAGTCAGGACATACATACTTATACAATGTAAACCAACTCAAGTGAACTGTAATATAAAAGTACAAGTAACTTAAAGAATGCTTGGGATCGCCCATTCTTTAAGGATCCGTTAAACTATTTACTATGTAGTAATATTCGCTATTATAATAATGTCTAATAGTAAAATAAACATACTTTTTAATAGCGTCAAAGGGTTACCCATATATCCCTTAACATGTAATAGTCCCAGTAGTCTATCCAGTATTAGCATACTCCCAAATCGGGGGCTACCCTCAATACTCCACAGGCTACGGGAGAAATCTCAACTCGTAGTAAAGCTCGATATGGTAGGTGACACGGCACAACTAGGAATTGCCAGGGTAGATATACCAATTACGCATCCAGACTGGTGGTAACATATAGCAGCCACTACCGCCCACCTCGGAACACACTCCTGAAAAATCGAGGATGGCCATCAAATCAATCGCAAAGTAATAGAATAGTATACGACGGAATGTGTCCGATCAGAGGTGCTACCTCATTGGCCCGTCGATCACTCCTGTTTTAGCCACCTTATGCCAACTCACGGGAGTTGGGTCCACGTATATACCTCAATAGGAATCGTTGCCACCATCCTACTTCATTCTGGAATCTCCACCATGTACACAGTTGTTAAAGTTGTTTTCGGTATCGACAGAGAGTATGTCCATATTCGATCTCGGTCTCTTTAACAACCAATCGTTATTATAACCCGTGGTTATACATTTCAAAATCATTTATACTTTAAACCAAATGTCATATCCATTTCAAAAACCAAATCAAAAAAATATATTATTTCCATTCAAAACCAATTCAATAATATGTCATTTCCATTTCAAAACCATTTCAATATATATATCATTTCCATTTCAAAACCAATTCAATATATATATATATATCCATTTCAAAACCAATTCAATATATATATCATTTCCATTTCAAAAGCAATTCAATATATATATATATATATATATATATATATATCATTTCTATTTCAAAACCAGTTCAATATATATATATATATCCATTTCAATACCAATTCCATAATATCATTTACAAAAACCAAATTTCAAATCACTGAATATTTACTTAAATTTATTGAACTTGAAATATTCCTTTAAAATCATTTAAACCCAAAACCACATAATAAAGACATATTCTTAAATCCTCAATTTGAATATATTTCAAAAATATATTTTAAGACAAGTTATTAAATAAATTCAGTTTCAAATAAATTCATTTCGGAAACCATAATACTTCAAAGCTATAACACCTTCGAAACCAAACACTTTGAAATTATAATACTTAGGAAAATCTAACACTTAACCATATTCATTTAAACCATTTAAAAGTGAAGTTATTATACTTACAAATCAAATATTCAATTCCCAAAAATTTAGCCTTTTCTGAGCTCATTTATTCAGTTAAATATTTTAAAACATTTATGTTTCAGCTTTCGCAGCACTTAGAAAATGCTGCGGTAAGTTATATTTGAAACAATTCATTTAAGCAAAGACAGCATTTAAAAACTGCTATACTAGTTCAGTTTTAGTTGAAAATAGTTTAATTCAGAAAAGACAGCATTTACAAAACTGCTGTAATAGTTCAGGGTTCAAATTAAACGGTTTGATTCAATTCAGCAAAGACAGCGTTTAAAAACTGCTGTAATAGTTCAATTATATTCAAAAAATCACATTTCAGCCAACTGCAGCACTTAACAATGCTACCATAGCCCTTAGTTAAATTTTTAGCCTTATAGTTCACTTCTGCAACTACAGCACTTACAAAGTGCTGCAGATTCTATTTAGTTCAGTTTTTAGTTCATTTTCAGAAACGATAGCATTTCTGAAGTGCTACTAAAAGAATTTCCAGATTTACAATAGAATTTCAGCAACAATTAAACTTCAATTTAAACCATTTTAACTTATTAAATTTCATATTTTTCACTTTTAAAATGGTCATTTAATTACCCCTTTAATTAAAATTTTATAAAGGAAAATTCTACAACAATTATCAAATTTTCAACAATTCATTTATTAAATTCAAGTGTACAAATTTCCTATTCTTTACATTTTCTTCTTTACACTTAAATTAAATTTCCATTTCATAAATTAAACTTAATTCCCATTTTTATTTTAGTAACTTAACTTTTATTTTTAAACCAAAATTTCACATTTCCAAGTCAAGTTATATTTCAAATTTCACTTTTAAGCATTCATTTATTTAATCTTTTTAATACACAGAAAAACCATTATCACTTTATTAAATCATTTTAAATTCAATTTAAACCAAATTATCATATTTTACACTTTTAAAATACATAAGATTTTCCAGAAAAATATAAATAATAACCACGGGCCTGTATAAAATTTTCTAACCTAAGTCAAGTGATACGGATAATATATCATTTCAATCCGTAATTTACAAAGAAAAATCCGGGTTCTATCATTTCAAACCCGCAATCCCAAGTCAATAAAAATAAATAAAAATCACTTGAGCCTATCATTTCAGCCCATAATGATTTTCCCTTATTCTAAAGTCCGTTTGGGTATGTATCATTTCAACCCATATTGATTCTATTCTACAGGGAACTTGCAGTGTGATAGACAGAAATAAATAACAGTATAACAACATATAACATAGCAGATGATGTGACAAGTTAATAACAGGGTTTAACATTATATAATTTACATCAAAGGCAGGTATAACATGATATAACAGTTTCTACACATTCACTTGTTGTCACTTCACAAATTATATAAGTATAAATGTCATGAGTGAATACTCACCTTTTTAAGCTGAAGTTTGCAAATTAAAACACATAACGGATTCCGAATAGCACGATATAGCACGACTTTGGATTTGAGTGGAGAGATAGCCAAGATATTAATCTTGTATTCACAAAAAACAAAGCAAAATATAAATATAATTACAATACCAAAGTTTAAACTGAAACAAATGGAAACTAGGCTAGAGAAATACATCACCTAGCTTTTAAATCAATTTTGCTTGACCATAACTCAACTTTTGCTCGACCATACATGCTATGGGTTTGGCCATGACATGTTTTCAAGTGGAGTAGGTTTGGTTTGGATCAATAAGGCATGGCTACAAAGGAATATGAAGGGTTTGGAAGTTACAATGGGAAGAAGGTCAAAAGACAAGGCCTAAAGTGGAGTTTTTGGTGCATCTTTGGCTCGGCCTAGGTCCTATGGGCTCGGGTAGGGGCTGCTACAGGTCAGGTCAGATGTTAGTAGTGGTGTTCAGGGGTGATGCTTGCTGGTGGTGGAGGCTAAGGGGGTGGCCGAGGCAAGGTATGAAGGTGGTGGAGGAATATAGGTCGGCTATGCATGGTTTTAAGGGGTTTGTGATGTTTTTGTGGTGTCTTTGTCTATAGGGTGGTCACGGCCAGTTTAGGTCAGAGGAGATGGATTATAGGTCGTGGAAGATGAGGGGAGGAAGGTGATGTGGTCGGTGGAGGAGATGGTGGAGAGTTATGGCCAAACAAAGTATGAAGGGGTAAGGCAAAATCAAACAAAATGAAGAGAAAAAGTGGAGAGAAGAGAAGCCATTACCAAAACTTGAAATGTTTGGCCGTGAGTTTTGATGAGGAAAGTGAGAAGTTTCTCATGTGAAAAAAAAATAAAATACACGGCTATAGCAAGAGAAATGGACGGCAAAAGCAAAGCAAGTGAAAAGCCAAAGGAAAAATGAAAAGACTCATTAATAAAAAGTCACACTATTAAAGCTTTGCCTCTTCAAGTTCCAATTTATATTTATACAAGTAAACAAATAAAACTCATTAAATAAAATAAAAAAAACTGAAATAAAGTGAAAATGAAAATTAAATAAATTTGTTTTAGGAAAATAGGAAGATAAATAAAGAAAATAGTTGTAATATTGAAACTAGAAATAAAAATTGTAAATAAAATACAGCTAACATTGGAAAATTACAACTACACTTTAAAAATGTTTTAAAAATAAAATATATGTTCATAACATGTCATGTTACACATGTAAATATAAATTAGAACATGACAGGAGAAACAAAAATATTATTTATATAAACTAAAATAAACAATTTTGTTAAATAAAACAATTTACATACAATAGTTTAAAAAGCATAACTTTCACAATATTAATCAGATTCCAACGAAACAAAAAGTAGTATACTTCAAATTTTATTTACTTTCATAATAGAAGATAAAATTCAAAAATTCAAACTTTTAAATTTTTAAATTAAAAGTCAAAGTTTGAACATATTGACCAAAATTCACATTTCTGGAAAATATTATATTTATTCATGTTTGGAATTATAATTCACATACAAATCAAAATTTATATTAAAAATAACAAAAATTATCCATTTTAATAAATAAAATAAAGTTTTTAAATCAGGAAATTCAATTTAAAATAATTACAAAATACAGGGTTGTTACAAAATGCTTTCGACTTTTGGGAAAGAGTAGTCGATGGAGAACTAGAATTCTCAGAATAAGAAGAAGAAATTCTTTAAGAAGAAGGGAGCTCATAAAGATGGGGCTGCCAAAAAGGGGAAAGGTGATATATTTTGTTACAAGTGTGACAAGAAGGGGCACTATGCTAATGAGTGTCGATTTGGTGATGGCACGGTGGTTGTAGGGAAGTAGAATGTGAAGTACTTTAATTGCGACCAGGTGGGGCACTATAAGAACAAATGTGCAGAAATGAGAAAGGCTAATAAGGGAAAGGTGTTTGCTTTGGATCCATCTACATCAAGACCAACGACAACCGAGAAGGGAAAGTCTATGATGGAAGGTATGCTTTTGATTCATAGCATACCAGTTATGGTACTGTTTGATACCAGTGCATCGCATTTAGTTATATCTCAGTGTTTGGTAGATAAGTAATGTTTAGAACCATCATACCTTGTTACTCCCTTAAGAATAGCTAATCCAATAGGAGGGTATGCAACTCTAGGGGTGAGATGTGATCATCTAGAGTTTGAGTTGCTAGGTTATAATTTTTCCCGTAGTTTGTATGAATTTGATGTCGCGGGTTTTGGGATTATTTTTGGTATGGATTGGTTGAGTAGATACGGCAAAAGCAAAGCATGTGTCCTCTCCAAGCCTAAAAGAATGTCGTCTCTATGAACATCAACGTTGCTATTGAGGGAAGCATATGATGGCTGCTTCGGTAGCTATGGAATGATTCCATTAATGTCGACGTCGGTAGTGTCGGCAACCTATATTTTGCGGAAACGTGTCTTCGTGATTCATCTAAGCATTTTAAAAGCTTAATGTCGATGATGTCGCATGTCTTCATCATTGTTTTCAATGATGCCGCACTTAATCACTTTGATTATTTTCAATACTATGGCAGTGATATCACTTCATATGGCTTCGACCTTATAAAGATAATAAGCAGCATGGTAGCTGAAGTGGGTCTAATTTAAAGGTTTTATTATGACGTCGAGGGTCTTGGGGTCGATGTGCATCAAGGTTGGCGACCTTATGTTTTAGAGTCGATGCCTCATGTCCATGACGTGCACTTCATCTTTTAAAGCCAAAGAGGCTTTCTTCATATGAATTGAAAACATTTTCAAAAGGCGAAGAGGCCTATGTTTTAAGATGGTCGATGACCCTATAACTTCGACAATAACTTATAAAGGTTTTAAGTTTTATTTAACAGGTGGATAACCTATATTTTATGAAGGTCGACAACATCATCTTTGACATTGAATATTATGCTTAAAGGAATTTCAAGTTTCCGTCTTCGACCTTGGATAGAGGCCGACATTGTTTTAATACTACGTGTTTGTTATGATTAAAGGCGAAGAGCCTTAAACCCTTATGTCGACATTGTTAATGTCATCGACATTATTAATGTCGTCGACATTGATCAATTCTAAATTATTAAAGGGCGGAGAGCCTAAGTTTTCTACTTCGACGTCGTCATTGGGGATATCAATGCAATTTTAAACTGTAAACTTCGACACTATCATTAGGGACGCCAATGTAGATGAACTTCGACATTGATCTAAAATTTAAATTTATTAACGGTGGCAAACCATGTGTCATATGATTTTTGATTTCAACCTTAAGGATACCAATGCAAGGTTTTAAATCTCGGATTTCGGTCACGTCTCGTCTCGAAGAATTTAGAGAGCTTATCTCGTATCGGGTGAGATCTCGAACGAGATGAGTGCGTCTTGGTCGTCCATCTCGGATTTACATCTCGGTTTCTAAAATTCATTTCAGAGTTATCTCGGAGTATATGTCATGTCGAAAATTTGTTTTCATACACCTAAATTTATAATACTAGTCACCACCTTAAGGAAAACACTATGCACTTACCTTGAATATATCACACGCTTATTATTAGTAATTTAGTATAGAAAAATATCACTTGTATCATGTAAAATAAACAAATAACTAGATTTCATGAATAATGTTCAATATAATATCATATGAGATAAAGTAGAGAAGAAACAAACCATAACATATGCACCTTTACTTTGTTTGATCATTCACTTAACTTTCCTACACAATATAATGTCTCATTTCTACCTTTTATGATTTATAGTGCTGCAAGGGAAATCTTAATTTTATAACTTCAAATAAAAAAGTCTACAAGTAGAATTAAGATATTCTATGTCTGATTATAGTATTTAATTATTAGCAAACAAAATCTCATTAAGCAACTAATAGCATAGATATTTCAAACAAACGTAGAAAATAGCATACATAGCACAAACAATTTTCAAACAATTAGTAATATTATAAGAAAAGCAAAAAAATGATGTATGAATGAACATGTAATCATCAAATGAAATTAATAGATGAAAGAGAATTTCTTTATTGCTTAAAAATAAGCCTTGAGGAAAAAAATTATAGCAGCAAAGACTAAATAAAATCAAATTGGGAATCCATTTGGAACATAAAGTTAAATAAGTGAAGCCCAAAATTTATAGCCGCAAAAAATAGGGTTAGGAAAAAAACTCAAGAAAGTGTCGAAAAAAGAAAAATGAAATCGGATGTAAATTAATTTGGATCAGAAACCTAAATGAAAATCATATAGTGAAATACTTACCATAATCGATGTAGATTTTATCATCTTCTTACACTCGTCACTGCCGTAAAATAAGAGATGAATATTAAATAAGATTTATATAAGAAATAAGGGTTAAAAAAAGTACAATTAAGAAGGCTTAAATTAAGGTAAGGATGAGCCAACCCAATACGGAAAAAGAGTATATTTTTTTCAAAATTCAACAACTTGTCCGATATCTCGCTGTTAAATCTCATCCGAGATACCGGACGAGATATTGAAATATCGTCCGAGATTAGGGTCAGAAGAGATTCAAACGAAATAGCCTGTTTCGAATCGCCCGGGCTTGAAAACGAGATCTCGGCCGAGATGAGCGAGATTTAAAACCTTGTATTAATGTATATTTTTATTGACTTCGACATAGATTATTTAGGGATACCAAGTTATGTCTCTTTGAAATGTCATAACTATAAGGGGAAACATGTGGGTAACATGAATTAAATTGTAAAGTGAGGGGTTCATAGTCATCCTATAAAAACTATGGAATGTGAGATAGATAGTCCACATCATACTGGAGATGGATAGTCTCTATGAGGATAATTAAGGGTTCATAGTCATCCTAGGAAAACTATGAGATGCGTGATGGATAGTCCACATCATTTTAAGTTAAATGGAATATGTGTGATGTATGATTTACATAATTTAAATAATTAAACCATATGTGATGGGTAATCAATATGGTAAGGGATGGGTAGTTTGAGTAATAATTACATGTCATATGGATAGTCCATATAATTATGAATATGCTTATATGTGAGATGGGTAGTCCACATAATTATAAGATGGATGATCATATTAAAATAAGACGGGTAGTCAGTTTAAATTGTGATGGGTAATCATTTGAAATTAAGATAATCTAATGAATTGGGATGGGTAATCCAATATATGTTGCATGAGTATAAATGCAATTTTCTATGTTTTAACCATTGTGGTTGCAGGAGCACAGTATATGGTTGTTATGTTTTAGTTAAGATACTAGTGAGGGGAAAACCCATTCCACTCAGCGGCGTTGTCTCACTAGATATCTATTTTGGTTCGAGACGGTAGGTTATCATTCACACTATACTATTGTTTGACTCAGAGTTTTTGTTTTTCCCCTTAAACTCTCGAGTACTTATTTGAGTAGGACAGGAGTAAGGGATTTCAGATTCCATTAGGTGAATAAGCTTCTAGAGATGTGCATGAGGCATTCTAACTAATTAGCAGTTTTTATCTATTCGGCTGTGTGCTTGATTTTGTTTGAAAGCATGTAAGGGCAAAGTTGTAATATTACATAGTATTTAACTCTGATCAACCAAGGGGGCATCTTCATATGTCGCTCTTGGAGTATTTTGTAATAATTATAATTTCTCTGAACGTTGGTTTACGATTGGGATTATGTAACGAATATGAAATATCATTTGTGAAATGAGATATGAAAATTTATTATTAAACCATGTTGAAATTTTTACATATTCATATGCTTCTGATTATTGATATGATTAACATAGCCATATTTTGTCATCGAGAATTAATAACTATGGATTACTATAACATCTGCAGTAGTTAGTTTTGGGCCTCAGATTGAGGGAATGTTACAATAAGGAAAAGAGTTCACTTTGCAACAAGCAAAGCAGATTGGTACCAATCCATTTTAGATCGGTGTCGAGTTGTTTTCTTAGTTCATAGGTCTCCATGCTCACTTGTGCAACACCGGGCTAGCTTCTGGACTTCATTGCAAGCGGGCAAACCTGTTAACATGTTTCTCTATAAATACCAGCTATACAACAACTATATGGGGATTTCTTCTTCTCTGGATCAGATTCTCCGACTTAAGAGACTTCTTCTTCTTCTTTACCTCTGATCTCTCCTCCATTAAAGTCACCCTAGACACTACTATTTTGCTGTTCTAGGACTTAGATCAGCAAATCCTTGATACTAGTGACTCTCCAACAATTTAGAAACTTCATTGTAAATATGAGATCCACTAGATGGTCAAATCTGATATAACTAGTGTAATCCAAAGATAAAACAACTAATAACAAAGTTTAACATGGACGTAGGCCAGAGATTGCCGAACCACTATAAAATTCTTGTGTCTCATTTTACTTTCCTGTTGTTTTTGCTTGTTTGATTCGGATCTCTACATTTCGGTGCTTTCATATGATATTTGGGTGTTGGTGCCATTTGTGGCGTCTACACCACTTACCCCTTTATATTCTCAAGGTCATTATTACTTATTCATAAGAATAAGAAAAAGGAAAACCCTCAAGTTAATGAGTTCCTCCTTTTAATCCAACAATTTCTCACGAAAGAAAGATTTAATGTTGAAGATTTCAAGTTAAGACACATCTCTCCATTGCAAAACCAAGCAAGGTGAGTAATATTACTACCCGTTATGTTTTAATGCTTTCAATTTTGTTTTTGGCTGAAAATATGTCATTTTGAGATGATAAATACCGGGTTTTAAGCATATGGTCACGACAATGATTTCATGAATTTAGATGAAGAGTTGTGCAACTAAAAGTGATGTTTTTGAATTTAAATCAATAACAATGACATTGAACGCCTTGAAATTTTTGTTTGATATTTACCATCTTAAATTAGAAATGGATCTTTTTATTTCATAATTTCCCATGCATGGAATAATTTCTTTGAATTGTCAAAGGTGAAAATTATAGGAACCTGGTCCGTTTTACAGTGGTTGAAATAGGTAAATTTCAAAGAATAATTCTCTAATTGAATCTCAACGGGCCTATGAAATCTTATTTTAATACTAGATCCAACCTAGTTGTTTTTAATAAAGTCATAATCAATTAAGATTGTCTCAAATCTATGTTAATTAAGCATGTTAATTGAATAAGTATGAATATTTCAAATAGATATATTTTTCTAAATGGTGTGACATACGTATGAAACATACAGTGAGTGTAATTGTTTGGTGTCTAAGGATGGTAACAAATATAAAATAAGATCTAAATGTAATCACATCAATATCTAAAAAGAAAGAGAGAAAGGTGACATCAATGATCGCTTTCACCTTTCCTCTTTAGCAAATATTTAATTCATGTTACACCTGGTCAATATATAAGGGATGATATATTACAACATGTTTAAAATTATAAAAGCAGCAAAACAATAATATGATCAATATATACATGCAAAGATATTTGGATTTATATCTACCATGTTTATATTTGCTATTTATCTATTGTAACAACCCATCCTTCGTAATTCCCAGAACCCAACGTCAAATGACAACGTCTGAATTTCGAATACCACAAAAGACAGTTTGTCAGGGAAAAATTAAAACAAAACACTATACCAAGGAATATTGATGGAATCTCACAGCAGAATAATGACATATAATATACTGAATATACATGAACATAATAGGATAAACAATATATATATATATATATATATAAGAGACCGCACTGGCGGAAGTAGCTGATAAATAAATATCAATACAGAAAGTTAGAATAAATTATTTTATACAACAACTCTCCTATACAAATAACATGCATGCCATATACTACTGCAATATTAAGCATATACCCAAAGTATCGACATCATGCTCCAACTGTGCCACTCTAATTGCGTATCCCTAAAAGTGCCTGACTTCCAAACTACTCAATCAAGTACCCGAGAGTTGTCATGATATAAATAGACAAAGACAAAACATGGATAATATATAAAGCCCGGTATCAATGAATACTTAAGTGAGTATCAATGAATACCATGATCTTACGGTTCCCCATGATCTCAAAAAAAAGCCTGGTATAAGGGGAACTATCTAAAAATATTATATATCGAAACTAAATACATGTAAAACAGGAAGATATTAAGGCACATCCGGTCCTCTTCACAAACGTGGCTCAAGGATAACCCACACTGCCCATAAACAAGTAAAGTAAACACATCACAAAAGTAGGGAATCATACCATAACCCGCTCTTCTCCTGTAATCAACGAGTCAGCACAAATAATATAATGTGATAAATATGTAAAATTATACCATGATAAGGTAACCCAATATGCAAATGTAGGGTAATATAAATATCATAATATAAGCTTATCCTAGAATACACAATAATATCAACTAAATATTATACTATGCGTCGTCTATAATATAACGATATACGTCAAATAGAGAATATAAATTGGTACCCATTATTGGAGCACACAACGGACATCAACTATGATTCAATGATCCCTATCAAGGATCCAAAATAATTAGAGTCAGTATCGAATTGTACTAGACATCAATCGCAATCCAATGATTCCCTTCGAGAGTCTAAAATAAATAGAGTCAGCACCAAATTGTAACCTAGACCCGAGCCACATCCTCTTGATGGAACTCGTGTAGATCTCACCGCATCCCTCATTAAGCATGTGTGATATATGACCTACTCTAGATATTTGAAACCTATGTGGATCTCACCGTGTCCCTCATCAAGCATAGGTGATATCTAACCTACTCGTAGATGATCATCATCATCATCATCTTCCCTTTGGCTATCATGGATTTCTTAACAATTCGCATAACATCTCTATAAAAGAGAACGACGGGTGTGTCCTGTATAATATGCTATCTGGGCCACAAAAGAGCATCGATTCCATATAGGTATATACACATCAAATATAACGTCACGTAATCAAATATGCCTATCACAAACGAAGACCAATATCTCGTCACCATCTATCTACATGGATGACCACTAATATAAGGTGAATAACATGTACGATCACTAATATAAGTTCAATACAACATATGGTCACTAATATAAGACCAATAAGATGTACGATCACTAATATAAGACCAATACCATTCATCAAAACATATATACCCCAAGGCCGAAACCAAGAGGCACAAACTACCTCTGCTCATTGTTCACACTCATCGAACGTGACTGGGCAACCAATCACCGTGTGTCCGATCGTTGTTGAACACATAAGTATCAACTAAATTAGCATTTAGATTTCGAGCTTCATCTTGCATTCCACTCTCCCGAGCAGTCCAAAGTCTTCCTAAAGTCACGTCAAAGCCTCACGCCTAATAGCACCTGGAACGGGGAAAAGGACTCCCTGAAATTTGCTCCATGCCCATGCCTCATTGCCTGGGACAGGTCGCTACCGATGGACCGGTTAGGCCCACTGATGGATCAGTGGGAGCCTGCTCCTAGGCACTTAGCCTGGGCAGCGAGCTTCCACACTCCACCAACCGCCGTTTCGCTTGTCATTTCCTCCACAACTTCGCCCAATGTATCGCCTAGCCTGTCTACACCACATTGGACTATTTTTGGAGTCCATTGGTTAGTATTTTGGAAGCGGTTCCTTATGTATTTGAAAATCAATTTCGATACAAAATCTACTCATTTACGCGTAGAGTTCCGTGGGATGGTTCTTTCGAACCGGTTTCCTTTAACATGTCAAAATGAACACAACCAGCTGTCTTGCCTTATATGATGCCTACGTGTGTGCCAATGCATTCATTTGTACACTTTTGTACACACAGGCACACTCAAACAGACTTCCATAGCACAAATCACTTTTCGTGCATCATCGGAGCGATTACTCAGTCTGGTCCTCTTATGTAACTTAGCACATACGATAGTCCCTACGGCTACATGAGATGCTCGCAACGAGATCATACCCATATATATATTCCTTCACACAAATATATTTATACATTTAAACAACCATCATCAGTCATTTAAATCATACAACAAATTGCTTTGGTTATTATATTTCTTTAAATATACGTATACATATACTTACCCAAATTCATATACATACATGTATATTTAAATAAGTATTTTGACTATTACTTAACCAATTTTCACATTTATTTACTAAATATTTTCTATAAAAGTCCAATATCCTTTTTCTACCATTTTATAAAATCATTCCACTATTTTATAAAATATAAAACTAGCTTATTAATCATTTAAACCTTTATAACACTTCATTTCTTCATTAAAATTATGTATTCACCTCTTAATTATTTTATAAAACCTTAAAATCATTTTATAAAATGGTTCCTTCATATTAATTTATAAAAACTCATACTTTTATAAAATAATACTATTTTTAAAATATAGCATACTTTTATAAAATACTTCATTTATACTATTTTATAAAAATCTCTCATACTATTTTATAAAATATTTCATTTGTACTATTTTATGAAATATCTCATACTAATTTATGAAATATATCATTTACACTATTTTATAAAATCTTATACTATTTATAAAATATTCCATTTATAATATTTAATAAAATATCTCATATTATTGTATAAAATATATCATTTATAAAATTATTTTTTACTTAAAAACTACTTATAAGTACTAGTTAAGCTTCTTTAAGCCTCTAATCACTTTAATAATAAGTGTAGAGTATAAAACTTCACTTAATTAGCTTACTAACCTTTCCAGCATCAATTCAAATGGCTTAATTATTACTTACTAATGACATGTACATCATTATATCATAGCTTACTAACTTTTCTAAAATTATCAGTTAAGGTTTCTATCAAATAATTAGCTAATATAATCATGTTTGCATCATGAACATAAGCCTAAATCAAACCATATAAGTCTCTAAATTACTTAACATAACTCCATAATCATAAAAAAAAATATGTAGTGTAACATGTAAATATAATAAGAGAATCATCACACTCACCTTCTCCATCACTAAATTAATTTTCAATCACCAAAAACCCAAACTTTGCTCTCTTGAATTCTTGAATGAAACTAAAAACTTAACTTCAAGCTAATTCCTTGATGGGTTATATAAGGAATTGGATGAGAGAAATTTTGGCGATTTTTTTAGGATTTATTGAAATTTATTGAGTATCATTTAGTAGATATAGGGTTAAGGGATTGAGAGAGGATTAGGAGAGTAATTAGAGACCAAAGAGGAATGTTACGTTGAAATGAAAATGAATGAAGAGCTAGCTACTTATAAGATAACTTATGGGTAATCTAATGGGCTTAGTTCAAATTCATTTCATCCAAATGAAAACTAATCGACTCCAAACATAGCCAATTTTATACTCGTTCTTCTCGCGACGAAATTACGGTCTTAACTATGGGTGCCTCGAGTTCTAATTCACTTGTCTCCAAAATTCAAGCATAATAGGTGTCTCATTAATTATTAAATATTTAAATAAATTATTTAAATATCCAGTCGCTAAAAATACGAGTTGTCACCTACTCCCCTTGTTAAAAGAATTTTGTCTTCGAAATTCCTATGAGTGCGACAAAGTAACGGTATTGACCAATATTCTCGAGCCTCAACTTTAGAAAATTTCAAGAGTACTTCCCTTACGCGATTAGCATTATGAAAAATCCCAAATTAGAACGCACCTCACATGTAGAAAATACGCAATAAACTATATTATCCCACATTTCCCAAAAGTACATACCCCCTTTTAAGATAGCTTCTATCCATTTAAATGCAAATCTAAATGGTTTACAAACACAATGGGTTTGATCCCACGAACTAAGGTTTACAAACACAAGGACAAACACTTCTAATACGAACGACTCTATGCAAAACTTATAAGTCACCCGCTCGGTCTTTACTCATTACTGGGCATCCACCGAATCTTACTTGGATGAATCCAAGTCACAATTCATCGACCAACCCCACTCAACTCAAAAGCTCGTGCAACGAGTCCGAACGGCAGCAATCTTGGTTGCCACACCACCTTCTACACCTACCGTAGCCGCTGGAATATCCAACGGTGGCAGAACATATCGTACGGTATCCTAATAGCCTCTGAACCAACCAGACATCTCAGATTGCTTATCCATAGTTACAGTTATATTTCGTTTGCTCATACAGATTGTGATATCCCGGAAATTTTTGAGCAATATCAATTTAATAATCTGTTTAAATAATTAAATTGATTTAATAATCTTTGTTAATAAAGATTTAAATTGGTTTAATAAACTTCTTTTATAAATATTTAATTGGTAAATATTTATCTTTTAAAAGCTAATTAAATGATTTCTATTTATAATGTATATATATTTGTATATATTGTAAATAGAAAAGCCTTGGGTTGAATTTAACAAGCAAAAACATAATTTTCAAATTGAATGTGTAGTTATATATGTATATATATATATAAGTTGATTTTAAATTGATTTTCTTTAATTTGAGTTTGAATTTAGATTTGAAATTGAAATTCAAAGGATTGATATATTTAAAATATTTGGATTCAAAATATATGTATAAACTTTTATTTATATATATAATTGGTTTTATTTTCTTTAAAGAAATTTATATATATATAAGCATTTATAAAATAATAAATTAAGTAAAAGCCTTTATTAACATTTATATTAAATAAGTATTAATTACTTAAATGCCAAGTGTAAACTTATAAAGGCTTAATATAACAAGTGTTAATTTATAAACAATGCTAATGACAAATGTCATCTTTAATTTTCATTTTTTTAAAATCACATTTTTCACTTATATAAACATTGTTCATTCTCTTCTACTCTTTTTCCTATTTCTCTTTTCAAATGCAAAAGAAAACTTCAGCCTGTAAACCATTCTCAAAACAAATCTGAAATCAATACTTCTCAAACTAAATCTAATTCAATAACCTGAAACCACTTCCTCAAACCCCTGTAAACACATTTACAAATTAAGAGCCTGTAACATTTTCAAACATGCATCACCTGTTTCAAAATTCTAAAGCCATCATTTCCAAATTAAAGCAAACCTGCACGTTTTCAAACAATGGCAACTGCATTCATCTTCAACCTGAGATGAACCAGCCTGCATGCAACTGCAGTTTTAAATCAAGCCTGTTTCTTTTCAAACCTGGAAATTAAGGAAGTCTGCATCTTTTCAAACAAGCATGCATGTAGTTTTCAAAAGCAAAAGCATATCAAGTTTAAAAGTATCATAAGCTTTTCAATATGGGTGCTTTGTTCTTCATATTAAATCAGGTGAGTAAACTTTTACTTTAAAAACAGTTTTAAAATCTATGATTAAATTTGTTGCATGTGATGAAAATTTGTAGAAATATAGTATATAATGATTACTTGAATTTTTGGTTGTGAATATATGTATAAACATTTGATTTGTCTGACATATGCCTGTGCATGTATATATCTGCTCTGTTGTTATTCACAGACTTAAGTTCACCTTAAAAAAATTCTTATGTTCCCATACAAACAATCTTAGGCTATGATTTATAAATGGAATATGACTATAACAATGTTATATAAATTCTAAAAATAGTTTCAAGTATTTTAATCTAGTAATTAATTCAAGAATAGGAAATAACAGTGAAATCATAAATAAGTCAAAAATCAAGGTCCACGATTTCAAGTTTGGATTTCGTAGATTGATTCAAGTAAAAAAATGATGAATTTTGATATAAAAATCTGGATTTTTAAGTTTGTATGTATTGGGAATTTATGAGTTAATCAGATATTGCACTTTCATCGATTGCCGATGATCGGCGGCGAGGTGTGTGTCGAGATTGAGGCTGGAGGAGGATGGAAGGTGGGGGAACTCAGGAAAAATAGGTGGATATTTTTCTGATGAACGTGGCGGCTAGTCAGAGGCGATCTAGGGTTTTATGGTTTGTTTTGGTCGGGGTGGTTGTCGAGGTAATCTCGACGTCGATAGTTCACCGGAGGCAATCACGAGGGGTGGAATCTACGCTGGGGTTCGTGACGCGGCTCTGGACGTGGCGGCAGAAATACTGGTGAACGGGATCGTCGAGGCGTGACGTTTTTCCGATGATCGAGTTTGGGTTTGAATGTGTCGACATGCTCGATTTTGATTTTTGGCGATATTGTGGGTTCTGGGTAGTCGATGGGGTGGAGATGGTCGACGATGACTTGTCGAAGGCGGCAGTGTTGATCGGAGGGACGGCGAGGTTGCGTGCACGTGCACGTGTGCACTGTGGTATCTGGTTCGTTCGTTGGTTTAGGGAAGAAGAAGAATTCTCGGGGTCGAACTCGAGGATGTGGTGCGTGTGACTCGAAGCAGGTGAGTGTTGAGAGGAATTCAGGGTAGTTATCGGGTAGGTCTGGTGTTCGACTCGAAGTGGTTTTTAAACCGGGTTTTATAAGTTTTTAAAACAAAGTTTTTGAAATTTAAAAGTAAATTTAATTTAAATCTAATTCTTTACATAACAAATGTTTTTATGGACTAAAGGAAGTTATATAATTGGTTTAACTTGAATTTGTTAAGTTAACTTTTAAGTTATTTTAAATACTAAATTAAATGATCTAATTAAGTAAGTTAATTTTAAAGTTAAATGTTTTGAATGTAATTAATGATAATTAAGTCATTAATAAGGATAATGTTTTATCTTAAAAGTTAATTAAGATTTAATGATTTGATGATTAATTAAAGTAATAAAGTAATTAAAGAGGAATTAATCAATTTAATTAATTAAGGATTTAGAATTATTTAATTAATAATTAAGGGTTATGTTAATTAATTAAATAGGGATGAATTAGTTGATAATTGAGATCAATTAATTAAGTAATTAAGATTGATTAATTTGTAATTAGATATTAATTAATTAAGTAGTTAAAATAGTAATTATGGATAAATCAAATGGTAATTAAGAATTAATGGAAGTAATTAAGGAATTAATTACATAACGTAATTAATTAAGTTTAAATGTAGTTTGTTCAAGTTAATTAATTAAGTTTAATTAATTTAAACACTTGATGATTTGATAAATAATTACTTAATTTAATTAATGGATTGTAATTACTTAGTTAAGTAATTAATGATAATTACTAGATGTAATTAATTAAAGATGATTTAAAAATGGAAGTAATTTGGATTTAATTACTTTGTGAAATTAATCAAGGAATTAATTAAAGATAATTAATTAAGGAGTAAGTAATTTATGTAATGAAGTAATTAAGGGAAGTTAATTACTGGATGAGATTAATCAAAGGTGATTAATAAATATGGTTTAATTAAAGATTAATTACTTAATGTAATTAATTTAAATAGGATAATTAATTAAGAGAAATTAAGGATCATTAATTAATATAATTAATGATATAATTAAAGATTGATTAATTAAAATTAATTAATCAATAATAAGTAATTAAAGAGTAATTAATTAATGTAATTAATTAAGGATTAATGTAATTAATTTTAGTTAATTAATTTATAGAGTAATTAAAGGTTAATTACTATAATGGTTAAGGATAATTAATTTAAATAATTAATTAAGAATTAATTACTTAAAGTAATTAAAAGATAATAAATCAAGGATGATTAATTGAAATAAATAATTAAAGGATAATTAATTAATTGATTTATAATTAATTAAAGGATAAGTAAGCATGATTTATAGAATGAAGTAATTAATTTAATTTATGTTAAATTAATTAGAGATGGTATAAACATTACTTATGGATAAATAATATTGAATGCTTTGCATTGTTTGATATCTCTGATGAGATATGTGTTGATCTATGATATGGATGTTTTGGTTGAATTGTAATGATAATGTGAATTATCTATTTGTTATGATAATGTAGATTATCTATTATGATATTGTGAATTATCTATCTGTGTGTATATAGATAATAGAATTGAATTGTTTTAACCTTAAAACAACTTGGCCTTAAAAGATACGTTTTGGATTTCGATATTGAGATCGGGATCGGGTTTCCAGATTTGGATATCCGAATACCACATCGATCCAAATTAACGATATGTCGTGAATCTCAAGTGAAGATGAAGATTCAGAGTGCAAGGGTTATTGTCGTTAACTCTGAGGGTGATTCCAAAATGAGTGTAACGAGATAATGCCTTCGGTTTCGTTCGAACCCGGAACGAACTTGTATGGATTGAATGCTTTAAAAACATCGTCAAGTGGACGATGAGCATTCTAAGTGATGTGTTCTGATTAAGGTAATCATAGCCTCAAGCCTCATCAACCGGGAATGGCTAAAACAGGGGAGGTGCAGCAAGGCTTCGTGGGTAGCGCCCACTGAGAGTAAGGTCATCCCTGTCTAGATGTCCCTTTTTATTTCGGCTTAGTGGTGCGGTTGCTGATCACAACCGTGGGGTGATTTTATTCGGAATTATCCAGTAAGGGATGGTTTCAGCTTTGTGTTGCAGAGGATTGGGATTGGGAGTAATCCTCGGTACGTTGATCTAGGCCACGTACTGTGACGGGCGGTACCCCAGTAGCCCTGCCATTGTATGGAAATCCAACTTCCAATAAGTGCCATCGGACTTGATTGTATAACCCACTTTGTGGCTAGTATGCTGGAATTTAATAATGTAACAATTTCAGCTATGTGAGTATTTATTTGAAAACCCTAGACCCTATTGTAATATAACTGAATTTCCTATCAAAATGTTTGGTTAGCGTAAGGTAAAAACTTACCCATGTTTATGTGTGGGGAGTCTTACGTGATACCTTTTGTTTCAAAGGTTTTTAAAGTTAAGCTACTTTACCCGTTTACTCACACCAGACCCATGTCTGACCCAAGTGTTTATTTTCTGTTTTATTAAACTCTTGGGTACTCAAATTTTTATGAGTAGCCAAGGGATTCAGGTTAGCTTTGACGAATTGTGGAGGAGCAATGGAGCAGGAGGCTTCAACGTGTAGATATATAGAGTTTCCGCTGTGATGATGTATTGTATTGATGTACTTGTGTTGTATAATAGACAGAAATTTATAACTGTCTATTTTGTGATATATAAGTTGTGTACTTTGATGTATATGATACTATGTAATATCTTATGTGATATATTGTATTTCATTCGTTCCGCTGTTCGATTCTGATATTGTTTAGTTCTTTCTTCTCTTCTTTTCTCCTTTCTATCCCTTTCTTTCTTATTAATGATGCGTCATTCTGTGGAGTGAATGGCGGGTCGTTACACAGATAGCCTGAACGAAGATACCCTATCAACTAGTAATAGAGATAATTGAAGTTCAGAGGACAAGTGGTGTATGCAATATTATATAGTAAAAAAATACAAGTACGCTATCTCTACATATCTTCTTCTATTAGGTTGTTTTAACTCAAACATGTGTCGAACCTGGGCTCTTATATGAAATGTAATAACCCATCCTTTGCAATACCTTGAACCATACGTCGAATGATAATTAATGCCTAATTTTAAATAACTCAAAAGATAGTTTATCAAGGAAAATTAAAACAAAACACTATACCAAGGCATATCGATGGAATCTCAAGCATAATGATAACATATAATATATTGAATATAAATAAACAGAATAGGATAAACAACACACACACACAAATATACATACATACATACATATATATGTATATATATGTGTGTGACTGCACTGGCGGAAATAGATGATAAATATATATCAATATAGAAAGTCAAAATAGAATATTTGATACAACAAGTTTCATATATAAATAACTTGCATTCCACGTACTACTAAAATATCAAAAGTCTCAACATCATGCCTCCAACTTTCTCCAGCTATGCCACTTTGATGGCGTATCCCCAAAAACACCCGACTTCCAAATACTCAATTGAGTATCCGAGAGTTGTCATGACATAAACAGACGAAGACAAAACGCGGGTAAGACATAAAGCCTGCTGTGAGGGGAACTATCTCAAAATACCATATATCAAAACTATATACATTTAAAATGTGAAGCTACTAAAGCACATCCGGTCCTCTCCATAAACATGGCACAAGTATAACTTGGACTACCCATAAACAAGTAAAGTAACAAATCACAAAAGTAAGAAAACATACCATAACCTGCTCTTCTCTTATAATCAACGAGTCAGCACAACTAATATAACGTGACTGATATGTTATAGTATACCATGATAAGCTAACCCAATATACAAATGCAGGGGTAATATAAATACCATAATATAAGCGTATCTTAGAATGCACAATAATAATATCAACCAACATTTATACTACATGTCGTCTACAACATACACATACATGTGAAATAGAGAATATAAATTTATACCCATCATTGCTGATGGGTGGAGTCCGTTATGGACATCAATCGTGATTCAATTATCCATATCAAGGATCCAAAATAATTAGAGTCGGTACCAAATTGTAATACATACATCAATCACAATCCAATGATTACCTTCGAGGGTTCAAAACAAATGGAGTTAGTACATAATTAACCATAAACCTTAAGCTGCAACCTCATGATGGAACTCGTGTTGATCTCACCGTAACCCTCATCGAGCATGGGTGATATATGCTACTCTTGATATTTGAAACCAATATGGATCTCACCGTGTCCCTCATTGAGCATGGTGATATCTAACCCACTCGTAGATGATCATCATCATCTCCCCCTTAACCATCATGGATTTCTTTAAAAAGTTACATAACGTCTCTACAAAAGAGAATGATGGGCGTGTCCCGTGCAATATGCTATCAGGGTCACAAAAGAGCTTCGATGGTGTATAACTATGTATATATATCAAATATATTGTCATGTAATCAAATACGCCTATCACAAACAAAAATTGATATCCAGTCATAGTCCATCTACACGGACGACCGCCATTATAAAGCCAATAACACATACAACCATTAATATTAGGCCAATGTTACGTACGGTCACTAATATAAGACCAATACGATGTACAATCACTAATGTAAGACAAATACCATTCATCGAAACATATATACCCCAAGGTCGAAACCAAGAGGCATGGACTAACTTCGCTCGATCGTACACACTCATCTTACGTGACCAGGCAACCAATCACCATACCAAACACATGTTCGATCGTTATTAGTTACATAAGTATCAATTAAATTAGTATTAGGATCCCGAGCTTCATCTTGCATTACCCTCTTTCGAGTAGCCTAAAGTCTTCCCAAAGTTATGCCAAAGCCTCACGCTGAACCACATTCGGAACGGGGAAAAGAACTCCTTGAAATTTGCCCCCTGCCCAGGCCATATTGCCTGGGACAAATCTCCACTGATGGACCGGTTAGGCCAACTGGTGGACGAGTGAGAGCCTGCTCCCAAGCAGTAAGCCTAGCCAACGAGCTTCCATGCTTCACCGACCACCGTTTCCTCCCTAATTTCGCCTAATGAATCACTAGCCTAGATTCACCACATCGGATATCTTTCGGAGTCCATTGATTAATATTTTGAAAATGGTTCATTATATATTCAAAAACTGATTTCGATTCGGACACCAGTTTTTTACCTGTAGAGTTCCACAGGATAATTCTTTCGACATAGTTTCCTTTAACACGCCAAAATTAACACAACCGGCCTTCTTGCCTTATGTGATGTCTAAGCATGTGCCAATACACTCATTTGTGCACTTTTATAAACACATGCGCACACAAACACATTTCCACACCATAAATCACATTTCAGACTTCACCACAGAGATTACTCAACCTAGTATTCACTCACTAACTTAGCACGTATAATAATCGCTATAGCTATATGAGATTCTCTCATTGTTCTCATACACAAATATGTATTCCTTCAATCAAATATATTTATACATTCACACATACACAATCATCATTAACAATTCAAATATACAACAAATCGCTTTGGTTATTTAATCTCTTTAAATACAAGTATACATATACTTACCCAAATTCATATACATACATGTATATTTAAATAAGTATTTCCATATTATATAACCAATTTTCATTTTTATTTACTAAACCTTTTCTATAAAAGTCCAATATCATTTTCTACTATTTTATAAAATCTTCCATTATTTTATAAAATACAAAACTAGCTTATTAATCATTTTAAGCCTTTATAACACTTCATTTCTTCATTAACTTACGTATTCACTTCACTATTATTTTAGGAAACTTTGTAACCATTTTATAAAATAATTTCTTCATACTATTTTATAAAATCCCTTACTTTATAAAATATTCTTTTATACTATTTTATAAAATATAAGGTACTATTGTATAAAATATTTCATTTATACTATTTTATAAAATCTCTGATACTATTTTATAAAATCTCATACTATTTTATAAAATATTTCATTTATACTATTTTATAAAATATCCTATACTATTTTATAAAATATATCATTTATACTATTTTATAAAATATCATATGATTTTATAATACTTTATTTATACTATTTTATAAAATCTCTCATACTATTTTATAAAATATTTCATTTATACTATTTTATAAAATCTCTCATACTATTTTATAAAAGAGGGAATTAGGCTAAAGGAAAATCCTGGAAACAATTTTGGTCTGAAGGACACAAGTTTGAAAATTAATTTTGAAGTACAACAGAATGTTATATTCATATAGAATTACGTATATAGAATGCTATATTCATATAGCATTACCCATATTTGAATTATATAATTAAATTTCATCAAAAGGAGGTAACTTCACAATTTCATTATTTAATTTTTGTACGTAAATATGCAGCTTTTGAGAAGATGCACTATTGCATCTTTTGAGAAGATGTACGATTGCATCTTTTGAGAAGATCCATTATAGATCCATTTTAGATTCATTTTATACCAACCGCCACTTAATCTTCAACCCTAGAACATGAGACAAAGACATAGAGCAACCATCAGATACTTGTGAACAGTCCATATCAACGAATAGCAAAACGAGCTCAAAGAGTACAGATCCCATCTAAATCAAGCTTTAGACAACCACAACCTAAACACTGAAATTTCGTTCATCAACTCTAGGCAGTCCGAAACCACCTATGGAGCAATGCTTAAACTTCATCTATGGCTAGCAACTTTAACACATTTCCATGTCCAAACTACGATAGTAATAGTTTCAGGCGGACTACAGCTTAGATCGACGGCATCGAAGCTTCAGATCTTATCAAGGCAATGAGTTTTCAGGTGGAGAAATCTTTACATGGCATGAGTTTTTTCTTCATGTGGAGCAATCTTTCAGGCGGTTCGATTTGTGATTTTGAGAACTGCGACTTGTTTCATGAAATAGTGCTTTTCCTTCAAATATGTGTAATGCGATATGGATATAGCATTATATATATGTAATGCTATACGAATATATCATTTTATTGTCCTTAAGACTAAATTTTAAAACATGTGTCCTTCAGACTAAAATTGTTCTTAGGTTTCTCCTTCAGTCTAATTTCCTCTTTATAAAATATATCATTTACTTATAAAATTGTTTCTTTACTTAAATAATATTTATAAGTACTAGTTTAGCTTTATTAAGCCTCTACTCACTTTAATATAAGTGTAGATTACAAAACTACACTCAATTAGCTTACTAACTTTTCCAAAATCAATTCAAATTTCCTAATCATTACTTACTAATGACATGTAAATCATTATATGACCTAAATAGTCTTAAATCAAAACATATCATCACACAAAATCATAAAATTAAATCCAAATCAATTTCATAGCTTACTAACTATTTTAGAATTTACAATTATGGTTTCTAACGAATAATTAGCTAATATAATCATGTTTGCGACATGAACATAAGCCTAAATCAAACCATATAATTCTCTAAATTACTTCACATAACTCCATAATCATAAAAATAATAATATAAGGTATAACATGTAAATATAATGAGAAAATCATTCTACTCACCATCTCCTTTACTAAATCAAGCTTTAATCACCAAAAGCCCAAACTTTTCTCTCTTGAAATCTTGGATGAAACTCCAAACTTAACTTTAAGCTTATTCCTTGTTGGGTTATGTGAGAAATTGGATGAGAGAAATTATGGTAATTTTATCATGATTTATTGGAATTTATTTGAGTATGATTTAGTGGATCTAGGTTTAAGGATTTAAGAGTGGATTAGGGGAGTTATTAGAGAATGAAAATGAATGAAGAGGAAGCTACTTATAACCTAATTTATGTGCAAGCTAATGGGCTTATCCCAAATTCATTTCATCCAAATGAAAACACTATTCACTCCAGAAACTAACTGACTCCATATATGGCCAAGTTTATACTCATTCTTTTCACGATTGAATTGCGGTCTCAACTACAGGCGCCTCGAGTTCCAATTTATCCCTCTCCAAAAGTAGAGTACAATGGATGTTCCCTTAACTAATGATTAAATATTTAAATATCCAGTTGTTAAAAATGCAAGTTCTTACATATATACCTATATTATTGCCTTAATTTTAAACTATTCAATGAAAAATAAATTTATAAAAAAGTTGTTTCAAAAATACATGGCTTAACAATATATAATATAAACATAAATGTTTACGTATATGTGCGCGTGCACACACAGATATATAATGATTAAGCCAAAATAATTTCCATTTGATTCAAAAACAAACATCCTCATTATATTAAACATTTATGATGTATTTGCAAATATATACACAAAAATATGTATATATGTATGTGTGTGTAAAGTTTGAATCCAAAAATAAAAATTTGTTTTATTAATCACTCTAAATATTATAAAACCAAAATTGCATCCATCAAATCAAATAAGATATCAACAATCTCCTTTGTTAGCTAAATTTTTAGCCCACTTTGGAATTAGTCTAATGCGCAATGGTTACTTGCTAACACTAGGTTTGAAAATTGAAAAATTAGAAGAACGCAAGCAATTAAAGTAAATGACATCGAATATTGAGTGGTTCAACAATGTTGCCTACATCCACTTTGAAGTTCTCTTACTAAATTTTCTCTCTTATAATTATAGGGATACAATAGAATAATAAGAAAAGGGAAACACTAAATACTATGTTAATCTTAAGAAGTTGATGTAGGAAGAGCTCTGTACATTTTATAGTACTCGTAATTCTTATATTTTCTAATCCATTTGAAGTGGCAATGCATGAGATATTTATAGTAGTTGAAATGGACGATGGATGACTGAGATTGTACTGTAAAAATAGGCCGAAAGAGCGCTTGGCCATTGATTTGGTCGCACAAGCTAGTGAAAGATAGCTATAAAGGTACAAAGGGACGTGTAGCCATGAAATATACCAATTGTCCTTTTGTACCATGCACAGACTTTGCATTTAATGCACATCAAATGTTAATGGATTACCATATGAGTAGTTATCACTTTAGCTGCATAACTACTGGGGTTGGTACAAATGAACAGACAGCTTGTTGTTAACTATTATGTTCTTATGTAGCAATGCTTGCTGAGATAGCTGGTCGGCTGCTGATGGCATGAAGGAGACTGAAAGTAGTTGAGAACCCAACTTGTTAGTCGCTATGCACTGGGTCGAAGATGGCCAATAGTAGTAAACACTGTAAATACAATGGAAATAATATAGTAGATCACGCAGTCGATTTTATACTGGTTCAAAGCACCTCTCCTACATCCAATCCCAGACACCTTTTGGAATTTTACTATCAACACTCTCACTTCACTCGGAGGAACATGTTTATAGACTCTGCCTGAACAACGGAACGTGACTTTAATAACTATTACAAGTAGTGTAACAAATGTTATTTTCTAACACTGTGTATCTTGATATACAGATTGTCTCTCTGATGTACAATGACTCCTATAACCAAATCAAACTATATTGAATGGAGGTGTAGAGGCTAAGCAGTTTATTCGACTAGAATATAGGATGTGGAGACGAAGCACACTAGTCAATATTCTCTGAATCACATAAATCTCTTGAAGTTCGGACTTTTGCCTTTTGGGTGAGAGAAAATCAAAGCATGGAGTAGAATTTTATTGTATGGTAATACAACATGATTCAGAGATATTTAAGGGGTTTTATAGGTGCTGTAAGGATGCTAAAGTAAATGTACAACCTTTCAGATTCGCCATTGACGAATAGATGCAATTGCAGGGATGGAGAGATGCGAAGCCACCACTTTAGGAATATAGCTATTTCAGTCGACTGAGAGATAGGTTTAGTCGGCTAAATTAGTGTAAAATTCAAGCCTTAGACGACTATAAAAAATAGAAGATATGGCAGTGGACTGGATTTATTTTCAGTCGACTGACCTAGTGTAAAATTCATGCCCAAAATCAAAACCAAATTTAGAAGACTGAAATGCCATTTTGTCAACTGGTTCAGTCGATTGGTCCTTCATATTTTTGTTGACTTATCCTTCATAGTTTTGTTTGAGTTCTTCGATGTATATCTTTTGGCTTTGATGCGTTGCAGTAGTTTGTTAACACCATTGTTAGTCTTCTAAAGCTCATGTAATCCTCTGAAGCAAGGTATTCTCTGATACTTGCTTTTATTCTCGTCTCTTCCAACGATTGCTTACTAAATCTGTAATATACTTGATGAAATCATTAGTAGCATTGTTGTTTGGTTATCATCATCAAAACACCATAGATATGGTTCTTTCATTCTCTCTTTGATGATGACAACCACACAACTTTATAATATAAAATAATGGCTCCCCCTAAATATTTGCTATATATATAAAAAGATTATTTCCCTTAGTTTTATAAAATGCCAATATAAAATATGTAAGGCACAAAAAACTTTCTTTAAATATAATATTTCTCTAAGAAATATATTTATGTACTTTCTCCCCTTTTATACAAGAGATAAAAAGTATCGTAGAAAAATAAAAAATAATAACATTAATGCAAAGTGATGGGTATCCAATAGATATGTCAAGTGCAAGAAAATGATACTTATTTTTATAAAAATATAAAGTTCATGATTTAGGAACCATATCCAATTGTATGTGGTTGATCCTTTAAAAATATAGTTTTCATCATTAATCATAATGTCATAATATTTGCCAATATATATTTTTCTATCATGAATGGTTTGATTAGCTGAAACCCATATATTAATAGTCATTGATTTAGTATTCAAAGAATGTGTTCTATTTCTAAGTGAAATACTATCATGATATGAAGTGGTTTTAGAACTATCTCTATTTTTAGTACTAGCATTAAAACCTGTATCCATGAATGCATATCTAATACTATTTCAATAATCATCTTGTTTATAATCTAAACTAATTCTATTATTGTGAGCTTTTGTATTCGAAATTAAGGAAGATAAATCATCATTTCTTTTGAAATTTGTAATCTTCTTATTTAATTTATCAAAAACAGCTTTAGAATCACAAATTTCATTTTGCAAAGTAATATTATTATTTTTAAACGGTCACATTCTTTAATTGAATTAAATATCCAGCATTCAAAGCACTATTTTCTTTTTCAAGAGAAAAAAGTTTAGAGTTAAATTCATTTAAAGAATTTTCTAAATTTTTATTTTTTATTTTGCAAAACTTCAATTTCCTTCCAAAGATCAATATCTTTATTATTTAAATGCTCATTTTCATTTAATAGGAAATCTTTGTATAAAGCAAGTTTTTCTAATTATTTTCAATTACTTCGATTTGTTTTACTAAAAATTGTTTTCTTTACTAAAAAATTGTTTTCTTCCTTTAAATTACTAATTTTACTCTTACAATATTCTAATTTAGCTAAAGCAATAGAATTGACCTTTTGTAACGCTTTAAAATCTTTTAACAAATTCTCATGCATTTATAAAAGAACACTATATAAAGAATCTAAGCGTACCGGTGTTGATCTGAGATTAGTCATGCAGTACATGTACCTTGATTCTATTGACTCTTACTTGCTTTTAGAAAAATGCTTTTTCTCAACTGTCTTTGAGCTCTGACTGGATCTTCTTTTTGGCCATTGTTCTAGGATGTTGTTACGATCAGTTGATCACCAGGCTCTAATACCAATTGTTAGTCACTATGCACTGGATCGAAAATGGCCAATAGTAGTAAACAATGTAAATGTAGCCGAAATAATATAGTAGAACACACATTCGATTTTATACTGGTTCGAAGCACCTCTCATACGTCCAGTCCTGGACTCCTTCTGGAGTTTCACTATCAACACCCTTACTTCACCTCGAGGAATAGGTTTACAGATTCCACTCGAATAACCGTACGGGACTTTAATAATTATTACATGTAGTGTAACAAATTTTACTTTCTGACACAATGTGCCTTGATATACAGATTGTCCCTTTGATGTACAATGACTCCTATAACCAAACCAAACTATATTGAGTGGGGTTGTAGAGGATAAGGAGTTTAGTTGACTAGAGTATGGGATGTGGAGATGAAGCACACTAGTCGACATTCTCTGAATCACATAAATCTCTTAAAGTTCGGACTTTTGTCTTTTGGGATTAAGAGAAAATCAAAGCATGGAGTAGATTTTTGCTATATGGTAATATGTAGTTATTCAGGCATGGTTACGAGGCTTTATAGGTGTGGTAGGGATGCTAAAGTAGGGTTGCAACCTTTTAGATTTGTCATTGACAAAGAGAAGCAACTGTAAGAGTGAAGAGATGTAAAGACACCACTTCAGGAATATAGTTGTTTCAGTCGACTGAGTGATAGCTGTTGTCAACTGAATTAGTGTAAAGTTCATCTCCGAGATGACAATCAAAAGTAAAAGACATGGCAATGTTTTCAATTGACTCGTTTCAGTTAACTGAATTTAATTTTAGTTGACTAACCTAGTGTAAAATTCATGCTCGAAACCAAAAACATTTTGTCAACTGGTTCAGTCAACTGGATTAGGATTCAGTCGACTGGTCCTTCATATGTTTGTTGACTTTTCCTTCATAGTTTTGTTTCAGTTCTTCGGTGTATATTTTTTGGCTTTGATGCATTGCAGTAGTTTGTTAACACTATTGTTAGTCTTCTGAAGCTCATATAATATTCTAAAGCAAGGTATTCTCTGATACATGCTTTTATTCTTGTTTCTTCCAATGATTTCTTACTAAATCTGTAATATACTTGATGAAGCATTGTTGTTTGGTTATTATCACCAAAACCCCATTGATATGATTCTTTCATTCTCCCCGGTTTTGACGATGATAACCACACAACTTTGTAAAATAAAATAATAGATCCCTCTAAATATTTTCCATGTATATTAAAAGATTATTTCCCTCGGTTTTATAAAATGCCAATATAAAATATGTAAGGCACACGTTCTTCTCCCTTTTTGTCATCAACAAGAAGGAATGAGAGCATATGCATATTATATTTAAAAAAAAACCCTTTGAATATAATATTTCTCTAAGAAATATATTTATGTACTTTTCTCCTCCTTTATAAAGGAGATAGAAAGTATAACAGAAAAATAAAAAATAATAACATTAATGCAAAGTGATGAGTACCTAACAGATATGTCAAGTGTAAGCAAAATGATACTCATTTTTATAAAAATATAGAGTTCATGACTTAGGAAACCATATCCAATTAGACATGGTTAATCCTTTAAAAATATAGTTTTCATTATTAATCATAGTGTCATAATATTTGCTAATATACATTTGTCATCATGATTAGTTAGATTAGCAGGAACTCATATATTAATAGTCATTGATTTAGTGTTCGAATGATGCTTTCTATTTCTAAGCGAAATACTATCATGACATGAAGTAGTTTTAGAACTTTCTCTATTTTTAGTACTTGCATTAACATGTGTATCCATGAATGCATATCTAGTACTATTTCTATAATTATCTTGTTAATTGTCTAAACCAACTCTATTATTGTGAGCTTCTGTATTCATAATTAAGGAAGATAAATCATCTTTTCTATCGAAATTTATAATTTTCTTATTTAATTTATCAAAAACAGCTTTAGAACCACAAATTTCTTTTTGCAGTACTATTGTAATCTTTTAAAAGTTCGCATTCTTTAATTAAATCTAAATTTCTAGCATTCAAAGCACCATTCTCTTTTCTAAGAGACAAAAGTTAAGAATTAAATTATATAAAGAATTTTCTAAAAATATATTTTTATTTTGCAAAACTTCAGTTTCCTTCAAAAGATCAATATTTTATTATTTAATCGCCCATTTTCATTTAATAGAAAATCTTTTTATAGAACAAGTTTTTCTAATAAATTTTTAAAAACTTCGGTTTGTTTTACTAAAAATAATAATTTCTTCCTTTAAACTACTAATTTTACTCTCACAATAATCTAATTTAGCTAATGTAATAGAATTGTCCTTTTGTGATGTGTTAATTTTTTTTAATAAATTCTCATGCGTTTGTAAAAGAACACTATATAAAGAATCTAAGTGTACCGATTTTAATCTGAGATTAGTTACGTAGCACATGTACCTTGATTCTATTTACTCTTGCTTGCTTGTAGAAATTTGCTTTTTCTCGACTGTCTTTGAGCTCTAACTGGATATTCTCTTCTTGACCATTGTTCTTCGATGTTGTTATGATTAGTAGAACACTAGGCTCTAATACCAGCTGTTAGTCACTATGCACTGGATCAAAGATGGCCAATAGTAGTAAACAATGTAAATGCGGTGGAAATAATATAGTTTAACACACATTCGATTTTATACTGGTTCGGAGCACCTCTCCTATATCCAGTCCCAGACCCCTTCTAGAATTTGACTGTCAACACCCTCACTTCACCCAGATGAACATGTTTACAGATTCCGCCTGAACAATCGAACATGACTTTAATAACTATTACAAGTAGTGTAACAAATGTTACTTTTTGACACAACATATCTTTATATATAGATTGTCTCTTTGATGTACAATGACTCTTATGACCAAACCAAATTATATTAAGTGGAAGCGCAAAGTCTAAGGAGTTTAGTCGACTAGAGTATGGGATATGGAGATGAAGCACACTAGTCGATATTTTCTGAATCACATAAATCTCTTGCAGTTCAGACTTCTGCTTTTTAGGATTAAAAGAAAATCAAAGCATGGAGTAGATTTTTGTTGTATGGTAATATATAGTGATTTAGGGATGGTTATGGGCTTTTATAGGTGCTGTAGGGATGCTAATGTAGGGGTGCAACCTTTTAGACTCTCCGTTGATGAAGAGAAGCAACCGTAGGAGCGAAGAGATGCGAAGACACCATTTTAGGAATATATCCATTTCAGTCGACTGGGAGATAGCTTTTGTCGACTGAATTAGTGTAAAATTCAAGTTCGAGATGACTATCAAAAGCAGAAGACATGGCAGTGTTTTCAACTGACTAGTTTCAGTCGGATTTAATTTTAGTCGACTAACCTAGTGTAAAATTCATGCCCAAAACCAAAAACATCTTGCCAACTTGTTCAGTCGACTGGATTAGGATTCAGTTGACTGGTCCTTCATATGTCTGTTGACTTTTCCTTTATAGTATTGTTTGAGTTCTTCGGTGTATATCTTTTGGATTTGATGTGTTGCAGTAGTTTGTTAACACCATTGTTAGTCTTATGAAGCTCATGTAATCTTTTGATTCCAATGACCGCTTACTAATATGTAATATAGTTGATGAAATCATTAGTAGAATTGTTGTTTCATTGTTATCATCAAAACACCATAAATACGATTCTTTCACAACTAAGGAGATGGTGCTGGCCGGATGTGAGGTGATGGAGAGGGCAGCCTAGGATCAATCGAATGCGGTTGTACTAAAGCCGAGCAAAGGATGGGTTATGCTAGAGCTTCGCTTGTCGAATGTCTGAGGTAGGTTGGAGTTGTGTCGGCCAGCGATTGAAGCGATAGATAGACGGGCTGACTTTGGATCAAGATGAGAGTGGGTTGGCATGAGGGATAGGTATGCTATGTATCAGAAGTGTACCTCCCATTGCACTCCTTATTTTTCTTTAGTAGTTGGTCCTGAAGCTGTAAGTTCTAAAGCACAAACCTTTCATTTCTCATTTTTGACCGGCTCAGGAAATTCCTTCTTGAAGTTTCCTTTCTTTTTACAACTAAAGCGCCTCACACCTTTCTTGTCACTAACCTTCTTGCTGACTACTGCATATACTCTTTAGAAAGGTGTGCCTACATATCATACTTGTAGCATGTTACCTCATACTTTCCCTTTGTAGATGGTTGACCTTTCTGATTTCCTTTCCTTTCTTTTTGGTTAAAGAATTTCCTCTTCTTGTCTTAAACATCAGATGATTTATCTTCCTCCTCATCCGACTTATTTTTCTAAATAATTACAAGATATCCTCGTTCCTCATAGTCATGTCTGCAACAGCATTAAGTGGATCTCTAAAGTATGGCATAATTGTGCTAGCAATCTTGGGCTTCAAGTCCCAAATAAAATTCTCATTCTTTTTTACTGTAGTATTAATGATAGCTTGTTCATGTCCTAAGTGCTCGTTAAACTTTGTTTCATACTCCAGAATTGTCATGTCTACTTGTTCTAAATCCCCTAACTTTCTAAGCAGTGGATCTCTTAAGGTAGTAATTATTCCTCTAACCTACCTCTTAAGTCAACCTAAGTTACTTCGTCCTCTGGTACATCCATTGTTATCGTGTTCCACCAATACAGAACAACTCCTTGCAGTTGCCTAAAAGCTAACCTACTCTTATGCTCGCCATTCAAGCCAAGCTCAGTAAAATCTTTTATAGTGGATATTGCAATCCTCCACTTTAATAGCCTTATTCGTTCCTATAAATGGCTTTCCACCTAGTGTGGTCTCTACTTACCACTGCAAAGTTATTGCAAGTAGTCACTTCAAGCACAACAGCTCTTGTATTTCCAACGTTTCCTTCAGTCATACCAGTTGGTGCCCTCACTTGCATCACATTCCCAAAGAACTAATATATTATTCCAATGTTAGCTGGTACCGCTCTAGCACCCATGTTTGTATTAATATTAGCAGTTTGGTTAGCATTTCCTCTTGCATTAGAGCAAAGATTTCCATTTTTGTGCTTCCTCTTCCTAAATTGATTCTTCCACTTCGAGTGTTCATAACTTCTTTTCTTATAATCTACATATAAGCCTTCATGAGATTTAGAAGAAATAACCAAAGATAAAGAAGAATATTATAGATTAATATACATACTTATATATGTATGTATGTATGCATGCATGTATGTATCAAATAAAAAGTACGTTTCCATAGCGCAATCCTATTCCCCAATTTAGGTGTTTCTATTTTTGTTTGGGTTATGTTTTTCAAAAATATTATTAATTTTTCTGGTACTAGCGAAAACATGCGTTATCAAGACTTACCAAAATGTGACGTAACACCCCGTAATTTTAATGATAATTAATTAACAAATAATAACGATGGAAAATAATTTTTTCACAAACGTCAGAATTAGGCTACGAAACCTACACCATTGGGTTCATGGTGATTTTATGATCAATTTCATATATAAAGTTTTCTGATCAGAGTTCAAACGAAAAAGTTATCAACGTGCGAATAATTCGAGTTGAAAATAAATATATATGTAATTAAGGAAACAAAAATTAATTGGCATCAACAATTGATTAGGGTTAAAGAAAAGTTAACATGGAAATAAATTATCTCGGTTGAAAGAAAACGGAAAGAAATTAACCAAAGATAACACGGCAAATTAATTTCCATTAATATATACGACCATTTGACCCCTAAATCGCGTGGACGACCGCTAGCGGTCGGCCGGTAGGGGCGGCAGTTGACCATCGAGCTATCAATAGGAGAATTGCCACATGGCTGAAAGGCCTGAATTTAAAATAATTTAACCCAACGACTGACATTGATTCGAACGCTTATAAATACAAACCTAACTCCTCATTTTTCTTCTCATCTTTTCAGAGCGATGCCGAAGCTCTGCCATTTTCTCCTCTCCATAAAATTCTTAATTGCTAAAAATAGTTATAGTTTATACGTATATACAAGTGGAGAATAGTAGATGATGATTGAGAAGAAGAATATGGTCGAATCATATCATCAAAGCTAAGGTAAACTATAACTCCGGATCTAAAATGTAAATTGAATCAAAATGCCTTTTCTGATTTGGATTTCTGATAAATAGTGTATGCTTGCAATGTATGTATTCAAGTAATAAGAAAAAGAGAGTCAAACTGGGATAACATGGATTAGATCTGGAGATTTGGAAAGCTAAAAAGTTGAGTGAGAAATGATATATTTTTATATAATATTAGATTTATATCATTGTAAATCTATTCATGTATGCTTGAAATGTAAATTGGACATGTAGACTAAACTTTGTACATGTAATGAAATTATAAATCCTGCCTACATATTCTTCATCGATAACTTGAATTATATATTGCATGTATCTAAATTTGGAAAACATTGGGTATCAGTAGTCCCTGAATTTAGTATTGAGTAGTAGTAGTGCCTGAAACTTATAAATTATGTGATAATTCTAGATTTGTGGATTTGAATAGCTGTTGCAAGTAAGAATGTAAACTAAGTTATCACGGTAAATTATGGAGGTTTAAGTAGTAGTTTGATTTATTGGAATATACGGTGATGTAATGTGAATTTCTATAGATTATCAAGTTTGATTTATAAATAAAAGTGTATCATTTGAAATAACATGGAAAACACCTAAAAGGAATGTATAAAATTGGATGTTTACCATATTTTGTACTATCTATTTCAATAACTATGTGTTATCATATAGTTCACGTGTCGAATATATATATAGAGAGAGCATGTCGAGTTTGAAGATAACATGGGTTGTTAAGCCTGAAGAAAACAATCAACATATAAAGAAGGATGACGAGCTTGTAGCAATAATATGAAGATATCGTACGACTAAGGAATGTCGAGTTTCTAAGGGTGCCGCAAAGAACCATTACCGCCAAGAAAGGATGCTATGTTATTAGAAGGTATCGAACATCTAACAAAGGGGAGGTTATCGAGTTACTACGAATAGCGAGCTCCTTCGACGCAAAGAAAGGATGTCGTGCCACATAAAGATAATGAGTCCATAGATAGTTAAATATGGGGAACTTGTACAAGCTCTTACTACAACAAGTGATATCGAGCTTCAACAATATAAATGATCTCGAGTATCTACAATATAGAGAATCTCGAATATATACGATTAGAGGATGGCATGTATATGCAATATAAAGGATGGCGTACATATGCAATATGGAGATGGTGTGTATCAACAATAGAAAGAGTGTCGTGTATCAACAGCTTAAGGGATGTCGTATATTTACAATACGTAGAGAATGTCGATATCCTACAATCGCTTGTTGCCGTGATTCTTCAGGAGCTACCGGGGCCATTGGATTTGCGACCAGGACATGTGCTAATTATCTTTCTTGGTTGATGCTGCTATAAATAGAACCCCATCGTCAAATAAGGAGGGACGAATCATTTTTTTCTCAACTTCTCAAATTTTAAAGTTGTTAACCCTAAATTGATTTGGAGATCTTAGTGTCGATTGTAATACTTGACCTTTTGCACATAAGGATTTGAACAATAAACTTTATATAGCATAACATAACTTTCCATGTACTTTCTTATACGACTACTATTGAACAATAAACATACATATGAATTTCCTCTTGGACTTGGACTTGTGCATATTTGGACTTGAACTTGCATATTTCTACAAGCTTGCATAAGGTCATCTAAGCCCTTGTTCAAACTCATCTCCGTCACCTTGCATATTTGGCTAGCAAAGAAATTTGTTACCACAATGGAAAAGATAATTTCTTGGAATTCCAAACGTAACCCAAATTCTTTTTTTGGATAAGATATAGAAATTTACAATGTTAACTTTTCCATTTGGGGAGAGATGTAATTCCAATGCATTAAAATATAGAAATGCCTAATTATTAATTGAAAAATTATAAATGTGATAAAATGGTCTAAGAAAAAAATTAATATATACATATGCGCAATATAAGCAAGACAAAAATTAAATAAAAGAAATGAAAAGGCAGGCAAGTAATAATTTAAAATAAAGGGGAGTAGAGATATAAAATGTAATAGTGAGGAAAAGGGAAATAAATAGGAAAAGATATTTAGATCTTTTAAAAAGAAGCGGCAAATGACCTTAAATTAAATAATTTGTAAATGCATAAGAAAGTAAAGAAATGTTATTAACAGTAAACAATGGAGGCACAATAATCAAACAAGTATGAATGAATATATATACATACACACACACATACATACATACATACATATATATAGCCTCGAGTATGCGTGAATGACGGGTGTGGATTATTAAAATTAGTAAATAACTTAGGTGGATAAAAATGACATAGTCATTAGAATGAGTTGAAATGCAAGGTCAGTAGTGTTACACAATAGAAGCCTGCCCACCGTAAGGGGCTACCAGCAGTTGTGTATACGTTATAATGATGTAGGACATATCCGAATGTAGGACCCGTGGAATTATATATGCTTGCGTATAGGTGAAGGAATATCCCAGTAGGGTCTACTTCAATCTTTTACTAGGGGTATTGCCTTGATTGCGTTAGGCAATTTAAATGGGATGGTGAGCAAAGATTAACGCTATGTCAGTATGTTGGTACCATATTAGGGAGTAGGATCTGTACGTAGGCCGTAAACCTCATCGGTCTTGAGCGGTCGATGGAAAAGATGAGGGTTACACCTAACGAACTACAACTCCTACTAGTTAGGTCACATTTGGGTCATGCAACGTCAAAGTGGTTTGTTAGGAGACAAGGCTAGATAACACTTAAGAGAGGTCTTACAAAATGAATAGGGTAATCTGTGGAGCTGAATCCACAGTAGTTTGAGGAGCTGAGTCCACAATAGTCCGAGGAGTTGAGTCCTCTATAGTCCTTGGAGTTGAGCCAATAACAGTCAGAGGAGATGAGTCCTCTATAGTTCATGGAACCGAGTCCACAATAAGAAGCAGATAAGTAGAAAATCCCCAAGACGAGATAAAATACAGCTAAACAATATGACATCGTTATTAGGCACTACGAGGAGTCCCTTGGTATGCACGATGATGAGGTTGTGATATTGCATTGACAATGGATCCTAACGAGGTGTTAGGTTACGTATACTAGCGGGGATAGTTTCTTGGTCCAAAAGGGGACTGTGGTACTTATTGTTAGTTTGCAGAAGATGGATCTTAAGGCTAATTTAACACTAGAGGGGGGAGGGTAAATAGTGTTTACTAATTTTTGTGAATCTTTTTAAATTCTTTTAAGATTATAATTAAACAATAAAGAATCAACAATCACAGATGCAAACACAGACATATATAAATGTAGTAAAAGTAAAAAGTAAAGAGTTGGAGAGATCATACCAGGAATTTTTTACTAGTTTGAAGTTACCCTACTTTCGATCCCATATAATTTCTTGTACATATTTCTTTTCAAATATCATAGTCGATACAATCTCGATTTCAAGGCTACGAGATACACCATCCAGATTTTTCGAGCTTCGGGTACACTTGCTGGGTTCGGACAGGACACCAGCACACCCACTTGGATTCAAATAGGACACCAAGCACACCCACTTAATTTAGATGGGACACAAGCATACCCACTTGGATTTTAGGGACACCAAGCACACCCAAGAGTATAGGAGTATGAATTGATAGAGCTTACAGACTCAGTTTCTTGATCTTGAGTATAAATGATGTTATAACCTCTTGGATAACACTTTGATCTTATTTTATGTGATAGTGATCAGAAAGATTAGAGAGTAATTGATAGAGAATCAAATCAATAGAGTTTGAATTTGAGAATATTTTGAGTAGATTTTCTTTTAGAAATCAAGAGAGTAAAAGAGAAGAGAAAAAAAATGAGAAATTAGTTAAAAGCATTCGTTGGAAAATCTTCATATTTATAGAGAAACAACGGTCATGTCCGTTCGCAAATAGATATGATGAAAAGACACTTCCATTCAAATTTGAATTTTGAAAAATTCAGTCTATATGTCGACATACACTATAGGGATCTGTCGACATACCCTTTGCACTTTGGAAAAACACTTTATAAAAATTATTTTGAAAATATAAAGCTTTGTAAAATATTTTTAAACTTTATACAATCATCTAAACATAGTTTATACATATTTTAATCATATCAAAACGTTAAAAAACTTTATCAAATTATTTTGAAATATTTTGAAATATATAAAGGATTTAGATATGAATTTCTTTTCAAAAATAATATATATAAAGTGTTAGTGAATATATATTTAAAGTTAAAGTTATAATATACTTACAAACATTTAGAAAGCATAAAACTAAAACTATAACAAAGTATAATAGATTTACATGTATATTTAAAATATAAATACTTAAAAACTTAATTACTCAAAATATAGTAAATAAAATTAAAAGTTAGAAATCATTTGAAGGCCATTTTGAAAGATCATTTTGAAAACAGGGATTCTTTAAAATCATTTTTTAAATTCAGAATATTCGAATACCATTTAAAATCAGAGAATAGATTTTAAAAACCTTTTTGAAAAATGAAGAGATAGAGATCAAAGAATTGCTATTATGGTTTTAACAATAAGCTACGACTCTATAACTTATCTAGTTGAATCTCTATATTAGCCTCTTGAATCTACTCATGATACTGTATAGTCTTCTTAATCAACACCTGTCTAATATCCTACACTATATACTATATATAACTTGATAAAAACATCAGTATCTATATTTTATATGATGTAAGATGGTTATTGTCATCAAAACTAATGCTTAAGGTACTAACACTTATATATATACATACATATACATATGTTGTTATAATCTACTTTGGTAGATGGGGCATACTGTACGCGTATGTGGAGTTGAGACAACTAAATAAGGCGATTGACATAAACTAGTGTTATGTATAAAGTATATAATTTATCAGTCCCCAGAACACTGTTCTGACCCCCTCCCCATTACAACCCATAGGACAACTTTAGAGGGACAGGGATTGGTGCAAGGTGGAAATAGTGGAAGGATGAATATCCTTATGCATGCTCGACACTAATAAGGACACTTAACCTCAGAAGTTTCAACCTATATTATTTCACCGTGAGTTTATATTGATAGTACTATAATATGCATTTATTTATCTAAAGGATACCAAACCAATGATCCGCACTTTGGTGGACTTAGGTTTTTGATTTAGCAAAAATTCGGCCCATTGGGTGTTGGTTTCACATTTGGTATCAGAGCCTAGGATAATTGATCTTAAAAATTAGGATATGATGAGTGAACGTATTTGCAATTTTACTATAATCATATATATTATATACCAAACTACCAATTATAGAAGTAGTTGCAAACATATTCTGAAAAGATGGATAATGCGACTATGAGTTAGAACGATAGATGAAGTTGAAGATATACATCTATCTCGATTACCCCATGGGAATTAGGTCATATTGGAAGGAGTTACCGTAAGAAGAGCTTGAGTAGACATATGGAAGGGTCCTTGAAGCTGGATAGTACTTGACTCCCTTGTATGGCACATATTGATCTATGGTTGTAGATCCCTGCAGGATTCCCGATTGATGATGTACCATAGGTTCAGATAGATGGGAAAGTAAGAATCTATAAGCTGCAGATATTCGAAAGTAAAAATTGAATAATTTCCCAAAAGAAGGTGTGTAGTAATCACTCTAAGATGATAGTTGGATTTTTAATATTTTAGGAGAAGATAAGTCAGCAAGTTAGTAGAAAAGGAGAAAAGTCCAATAGAAGGAACAAATAAAAATCCATTCTGAGTCCGACCCCATATGAAAGAATTTAATATAAAAGGTTGAGAAAAAATCTATAAATAATATATTTGAAATGATTTTCAAAGGAATTATTTGAAGGTAAAAAAATCCTATTTTTTTGGAAAGTAAGTAATACTTAATTTTGGATAAATAAAATATCTACATTTTATTTAACTAAATAAGTTTAAGTAGAAATTAAGATTTGTTAAAGCAAAAATCACAGTAAATGGGTTTTCATGAAATGTTATTTGTTTTAAAAGAATAGAGCATATATAGCTCGTTTATTTTTCTTAAATGAAAATTTTAAAATTGTAGAATTCTTTTTAGGAGTGGACAGTAGGAAGTGGTACTAGTTTTAAATGGGGTAAATCATAAGGAAAAAAAAGACTAGAGCTCGAAAATAAAAGCATTAGGCGAACACACTGCAATGGTTCAATAAAGAAGACTGTAAATTGAGAGAAAAGTTATATAACGAGGAGCCATTTAAATAAGAGTAGTTTAGATAGAAGAAGGTTAAATAATTGTAACATTATGAAATATAAATAAACAATGTTAGAAACTTATATAAAATAATGTTTGTAATTAGAAATAACATAGAAAATTAAAAGAAAGGAAAATGGATAGTTTTCACAAATATGTGCAGTAATTGAACATACCTTTACAAAAGTCCCCCTTATATGTTATTAAAACCTCTGCTAAGGTTGAAAGTGGATGTAGCATGAGTTTTAGGAATTAAGAGGATGGAAGTTATCATTGTCTACTCTAGTTTTTAGTAAAAGTTATAAAGGATGTTTTATAAACATTGTAAAGTGCATTTTTTAAGAAAAAATGCACCTACTCTGTCATGCCTGTTCAACATAAACCGATTCAACTAATATTTTTTAAATATATAGAAAAATTGCTACGTGTTAATTGCATATGGCTCAAAGAAAATGGTTTAGTATAAAAAGTGCATTTTTTAAGAAAAAGTGCATTTTTTAAGAAAATGGTTTAGTATAAAAATTGATTTTTCAGAATACGAAACCTAATAAATAATTTAAGTTAAAAATCCTAATTTTAAGAAGTAAAATCTTCGTTGTTAAAAGGTTTTAAAGGAAAAGTTGATTTGAGGGAAAAGGAAGAGAACTTTCTAAAATTAAATTGCTAACATCTTCTTTTTAGACTTAATAAATTAACTTTATTGATAAATCTTAAATTATAGTTTTAAAAGTTAAGATACCTACAATTAAAGTTGGTTAAAATGAGAAGTTTTTCATAGCCCTTTTTGAAACCAAACTATTAAGGGATTTGAATAAAAAGTTTCTATTTTTATATTTTTAAAGATAAAAGTTTTGGAATTAAGTACTTGAAAATTGTGAAGTTTTTTTTTAAAAAAAGTGGCGTAAATCAAACCAAATTTTTAGCATGTCGTATATAGGGATGATTGCCTAGGTAAGACTGGTTAAAAGTTATGGTTATGAATAGACAACGATGAATGCTTGTAGAATAGCAATAGTGGACACCTATTGGATATAAGAAATATTAGTTTGAGCCTAGAAATGTTCCATTAAACATGAATGAAGATCATAAAGAAGATCCTATATGGAAATAAGAAATGGTACCAAAGTATGTTTCTACGAGTTCTGGAGTATGCTGCATGAAGGAAAAAAATAAAGGAAGCATATACCAAGATATGAGAATACTATCAAAAGATTTGGATTAAAAGAAGATAGTAATATATTTGGTTGTGATAATGGAAGTAATGAGTGCACCTTATTTTTTAGAAGCTAAAAAGGAAAGTAAAGGTGTTTGCACCAAAAATGGTTACAAACCCCAAGTATTGTGAAAGCACCAGTATATGAATACAGATCAGTAATATTCAAACACAAATCTAAGATCTAAGCTAGCAATAAACAGCAATCCAGAAGTAAATCACAAGAACACGAGATTTATAGTGGTTCGGCTATCTCCGGCCTACGTCCACTTCAATGATTTTTATCTTTTATTCACGTTCTTTGCTGATTACAGATGATTACAGCAGATACAATGAATGAATTCGAGTATAACAACAATGGAAAGAAATAGAATTGAATCCAGCAGAGTCTGGACGTTGGGCAGCCAAAAAGATACTTTTTTCTGTATGCTCTGGGGCTCTATTTATAGGCGTAGGAGGCTGAGATCGCGCCCAAACTTCGGGAGACTTTTTCAGGCACGTGAGTGGGCCCACGCTCCCGGTCCCACCAAGTTTCGACTCCATCTGGGATCGATTCGAAACAACTTCGTATCGACCAAAAAATGCTCCAATCGAGCTGAAACTTGGCAGGGACATTCTTTACCTTGCACGCAAGCTACTGTGAAAATTTCGTTGCATTTGGATCTGTGGTTCGTGAGATATGATCGATACGAGATTGCCATTTTCGTATGTTGCCGAGCTCGAAACCATGATTCCGTATCCATTCCTGTCGCCTTGGTCAGAAGCACGTGCGCGCAGTGATGTGGCGCTAATTTCCTGGAGCGATCTGATCTCTGTGGCGTGTTGACTGGGTTGCTTGCACTTCGTTCGCTCCAAGATTGAAGTTTAAGTCATATTGCATCTTGTTCGCGTTGACTCTGCATCGATAGCATTTGCATCGTTCGTTATCTTATTCGCATCGAGCAACTGTGGTTATGTTTCGCATCGATTCGACCATCGATCGATCGATATGAAATGGCTGTTTGGGGATCGATACGAAATGCGTGGTTCAGAAGGATGCAAACAATATCGATGCATCGGCATGATACGAACGAGATGGATACGAATTGCATGAAGGCGGCGCCATTCTGGTGGATACGAAACCACTCGACTCGAACAAGCCAATGCCATGATTTCCTGATGGATACGAATCCGATGGATTCGAACAGAGTGAGGCGATGTCTGTTTGATCGGTTTGAACCCGATCGATTTGGAATATGTAGAACCTGATGGATTCGAACAAAACAAAGATTGATGGATACGAATCCAATGGGTTCGAATAGAACATCTTCTCGACTCTTTGATGGATACGAACGACATACTTTCTCTAATTTGAATCGATCATATCTTGTCCATACGAACTCCAATTAACCTGAGATTTGGAACGTTGGCTTCCATGGCTTTGCTTGTTATGTCTTGTCAATTGCAGCCCGATCCGGACTCGGACAAAATTCATCGATATCCATGATTATCCTGCAATGCATATTTAATATTCATGGCTAGTTATTATTGATTTCAGTTAATTTTTGGGTATCTCAGCTTTGCCAAAAGGTAGGATAACACTTTGCCCCCCCCCAAAACATGCCTTTTGGTAAAAGGTGTGTTTTGATCAGTTTCAAGTCGAATGCAGTGAGTTCATGTTTTATTCAGAGCTTATAGCATTTTCAATCAAGTCCATGGCTGTTCGAAGTCGAATCGTTATCAATTTCTTCCAGTGGAAGTTAAGAGTGAAATTCTACAGTCTCTCTGTACTATCGATGGTCATTCCGGACCCTTGCCAAGCCCATTCCAGACTTAGCGATCGAATAGAAAGATCTTATTGCACTCCGGTGTTGCTTTCTATTCCTTGCACTCTGGCCCCAATTAGGGCGTAAAGCGATGTCTTGGTCGTTCTGGACCGATCGTAGCCTCTCCGGGCTCATGCTGGATCCCATCCTGTCACTCTCCGGTGAAGGGGAAACAACGTTAAGTGGGTCGATCCTGTCGCTCTCCGGCGAAGCGACCCACTTCTTGCACTCCGGTTCAGTGTATTTGAACATTAAGCGATGTCATGACCTGAATCGTCGGCCGATCACAGCCTCTCCGGGCTCTTATCGAATCCCGATCCAATCACTCTCCGGTGAATAGGAAACGATGCTTAAGTGAGTCGATCCTGTCGCTCTCCGGCGAAGCAACTCACTTCTTGCACTCCGGACCCTGCCTCTCCGGGTAGGATCATAAAGCGATCATCTTTATATTGATATTTAATGTTTATCCTTTAACTCTCCGGTCAAAGGTTTGTTTCAATAAATGTTTCTTTATTAAATTCAAATCCTAGATGTTCAATCTCAAACACCAGGAAAAACAAGACAATGCCTCTCCGGGCGGAGCGGTCTATTTCCATCTTAGAGCATGCCTAGGGATCTCTCCAGTTCCCGTACATGAGTAAGTGGGATAGCCATTTTATTTTGGAAATCAAATCTAAGAAAACTAATCGACTAGAGTCCAAATCTTGAACTTGGCCCTTGCCATCACAATCAGTTGATGACGAGTCGTGATCCCGATCCAGGATCATTCCTGTTAGGTGGAGGCGGTAGTTGTTCGGGCCTTACCGCCGCTGCCCGTTCTCTGACATATTGTGGCAATCTACCACTCCTAGCATGTTCTTCCACCTCATCCCTTAAGTGGCGGCATTCATCGGTGGTGTGCCCATCCAGCTCATGGAATAGGCAGTATTTTCCAGTCCTGCGTTCCCGCTCCGTGGGATATCTCCTGGGTGGTTTTCGATAGCGGAGTTGCCCCCGAGTTTCAGTGTAAATCCTTTCTAGGCTTGCCGTCAAATCTGTGTATTGCCTGAATCTAGGCTCTCGGAATTTCTTCCGTTTATCAGGACCATCATGTGCATCATCCTGCTTTCTCTTTCCTTTGTCTGCCCTGGACTGTTCCCTGGCGGTTCCTTCGCCTTGTGCAGCATTTACTTCCTGTCTCTCGGCTCGTGATTCTTCTAATCGAATAAATTTCTCAGCTTCATGGTAAAACTCTCCAAGATCTTGTGGTGGATCTCTTGTCAATGAATCTTTGAATTCGGTGCCTTCTCCAACCCCTGCCACCGCCGCCATCAAAATCATCGAAGGATCCGGGCGATCTAGCGAAGCCACCGTTGCATTGAATCGCAGCAGAAAACCTTTTATGGACTCTCTGGTCCTTTGCTTTATCGAAGCTAAAGTCATCACACTCTTGGGCCTTGTCACATGGATCCTAAATTGTTCCATGAAGCGATCTACAAGCTCGCCCCATGTCCTGATCGATCCAGTCTTTAATTGCCTGAACCAAAGTGCAGCCAAGTCTGACAAAAATAAAGGGAAACATCGTGCCATCACTTCCTCGGACGCTCCCAGTACTTCCATGTGTCTAATGTATCTGGTAATATGCATGGTCGCATCCGACTTCCCGTCATACGGATCCAGCGTTGGTAGTTTGAACTTTGGAGGGTTCCTTGCATTCCTGATATTCGGAGTGAACGGACTCCGACTGACTTCTTCCAACCCTCCGCTAGACAATCCTCCTCTCATGAGTCGTCGCACTAATCCAGCCATCTTTTCATCTCCATCCCGGGGTTGCCTTCTTGGTCTTGAAGGATATTCTGGTACGTACTCTTCGTGTGGCCCGTTAGCATCAGCGTTGGCTCCAGCTTGTTGAGCTCCATCTGTCGGCCTTCCAGCATCAGATCCTGAGGGTCTGCCCCCAAGTCCTTGTTGATTGTCTTCTGGATCTGCATTCTGACCTTCATTGGGTTCCGCAATCCTAGCTCCTTGTTCCACATTCATAGCCGCTGTAGCTGGTCCTAGGCTCTGCACCCCTGCAGCTCTCATCTGTTTAAAGAAATTCTGCAGCATCTCTTGTTGGCTCTTCATTATTCTTTCGTGCATCAGATTGGTCATGGTCTCCATTTCGTCTCTGGTGATGTAGATCGAAGATGGTTCTTCTCCAGCACCAGAGGATGCCTCTTGACTTCCTCCCTGTTGGCTTCTCTCAGCCCTTTGCCTTTTACTTGTTTGCCGAGTCATTGTCTTTCAAATCTTCAAGCTTCCAAATCTGAACTTCAAATCTTGCGTAGCGGATGCTAGTTCTTCTCAGTGAAAGCACTAAAGTGTTTGCGCCAAAAATGGTCACAAACCCCAAGTATTATGAAAGCACCAGTATATGAAAACAAATCAGTAATATTCAGACACAAATCTCAGATCTAAGCTAGCAATAAACAGCAATCCAGAAGTAAATCACAAGAACACGAGATTTATAGTGGTTCGGCTATCTCCGGCCTACGTCCACTTCAATGATTTTTATCTTTTATTCACGTTCTTTGCTGATTACAGATGATTACAGCAGATACAATGAATGAATTCGAGTATAACAACAATGGAAAGAAATAGAATTGAATCCAGCAGAGTCTGGACGTTGGGCAGCCAAAAAGATCCTTTTTTCGATATGCTCTGGGGCTCTATTTATAGGTGTAGGAGGCTGAGATCGCGCCCAAACTTCGGGAGACTTTTTCAGGCACGTGAGTGGGCCCACGCTCCCGGTCCCACCAAGTTTCGACTCCATCTGGGATCGATTCGAAACAACTTCGTATCGATCAAAAAATGCTCCAATCGAGCTGAAACTTGGCAGGGACATTCTTTACCTTGCACGCAAGCTACTGTGAAAATTTCATTGCATTTGGATCTATGGTTCGTGAGATATGATCGATACGAGATTGCCATTTTCGTATGTTGCCGAGCTCGAAACCATGATTCCGTATCCATTCCTGTCGCCTTGGTCAGAAGCACGCGCGCGCAGTGACGTGGCACTAATTTCCTGGAGCGATCTGATCTCTGTGGCGTGTTGACTGGGTTGCTTGCGCTTCGTTCGCTCCAAGATTGAAGTTTAAGTCATATTGCATCTTGTTCGCGTTGACTCTGCATCGATAGCATTTGCATCGTTCGTTATCTTATTCGCATCGAGCAACTGTGGTTATGTTTCGCATCGATTCGACCATCGATCGATCGATACGAAATGGCTGTTTGGGGATCGATACGAAATGCGTGGTTCAGAAGGATGCAAACAATATCGATGCGTCGGCATGATACGAACGAGATGGATACGAATTGCATGAAGGCGGTGCCATTCTGGTGGATACGAAACCACTCGACTCGAACAAGCCAATGCCATGATTTCCTGATGGATACGAATCCGATGGATTCGAACAAAGTGAGGCGATGTCTGTTTGATCGGTTTGAACCCGATCGATTCGGAATATGTAGAACCTGATGGATTCGAACAAAACAAAGATTGATGGATACGAATCCGATGGGTTCGAATAGAACATCTTCTTGACTCTTTGATGGATACGAACGACATACTTTCTCTAATTTGAATCGATCATATCTTGTCCATACGAACTCCAATTAACATGAGATTTGGAACGTTGGCTTCCATGGCTTTGCTTGTCATGTCTTGTCAAATGCAGCCCGATCCGGACTCGAACAAAATTCATCGATATCCATGATTATCCTGCAATGCATATTTAATATTCATGGCTAGTTATTATTGATTTCAGTTAATTTTTGGGTATCTCAGCTTTGCCAAAAGGTGGGATAACAAAAGGTACGTCGGTTATATTAGAATGACATATATTTTGAACAAAAACCATGATTTTATTTTACTGCAAGCACACGACGTCAGTTGTAGTTAATGTGCGAGTACAAATAGAATCCATAGGGAGTTTATTAATTAGTAGCGTTTACTTAAATTCTAGGCGAGTTAGACGAAATTGAGGATCGAATCTGAATAATTTAAAACTAGGAAATTACCAAAGTTGAAGAAAAAGGAATTCCAGAAATAAGCAAAAGAAATAATTAAACAATTTAAGGAAATGAAACTGAAAGAAACAAAAGGATGAAATTTAAGCAACAATGATTAACTAATTGATTAGCAAAAGATTAATGAAATATTAAAAAGATATATTGGCCACTTGGAAAACTAATTGAACCCAAATACGACTAAAATTCAATACAAAAATAAACTAAAATAAAAGCAGTTGATGATTGTGCTAAAACAAAATAAGAGATTTTATTACTAAATAAGAAGTTCGTTGCATGAAAATAAAATAAAAGGAAATAAAGAGAAAAACCTAAATTGATGCCCTAATGACATCTTAAAAGAAACCTAAAACAGATTCTTAAATGGCATGATGTCTTCCATTATTGCTAGGTGTAGGTATTTATAGAGCTCTCTTCATTTAGATCTAAAAATAAGAATGTTCTAGAATTTTTTGACTCGATCTATCTCTAGAAACTTCTTTACTCTGCGGATTCCATATTATTCCAGAAACCACTTTCTCCAACATACTCCAGAAGCTTCTTAATTCGAAGTGTTCTAGAAGTCTCTCCCTTTAGGAGATGTGATTGGTTTTATAAAAAAATGTGTGCTACGTAGGATTCGAATCAATGGCTTCCTGGTAAATGCACGTCTTCAAACCAATTGAGTTATAATAACTTTTGTGCATAAACGGACACTTTACTTCTTATCAACAGAGCCTTGAAGTTGTATCATTGTTTTTGAACCAATTTTTCAATAATTTCTTCGTTTTCTAAGAATTAAGAACCTGTAGCAAACACAACAAAAAACCAAGTAACTACCTTATGAATATTAAAATGTATAAATAAGCAATGCAAAATTTTACACAATTTGGTGTTTATCAAATACCCCTACACTAGAACTTTTATTCGTCCTCGAATAAAACCTAACTAAATTTATTACCACACTTTCGTAGGGAAACACAATTGCATTTAGCTTATGCAACAAGCCTTTAAACCCCTAGGTGTCCCTAGTAGGACGAGTTGTGTCTCATGTGGGTTTTCGGCGGATACTACCCGCAAAGTCCAAATGCAACATGTCATGATCTAGTGCAATTATAAGAACGCAAGAAGTTATGAAAAATGACGAATTGGTTTATTCTAAATAGTTACAACATTGTAGTGTACACATGCTCCAGTCAGAATCTAGAAATCTATGTTCAACGTCTAGTCACAAACATCATACAAAAATTAAGTTCTCATCACACTCGACTCTAGCTTGCTAGTAGTTTAAGTTGAAAACATAGTGCAACTATGGTTTTTATTTGATTGTCAAACTTTGCAAAGTGATGGTTCTATTTCCATTTGTATAACAATTTAAAATCAATAAAACTAAAAAGAATGCCTTGAATTCAATTGTTAGGATTTTAATATACTTTAGGATAGAATAATCATGAAACCCTACATCTGAATAGGTGACCCATATTGATTTAAGTGAGAAGAAATCAGAGGTAAATGAATAAATTAGCGGAAGTGATATATAAAATCCATAGTTGCTGATTGATAAATAAGAAGAATTGGTTTGATCTTCCAAATTGTCACAAATCCTAGATGTGAATTATTTCCATAGAAGAGATCTGGAGAATAACTAGAGCTTGTGTAATTTGAGGACCATAACCCCTTATTTATAATGTTGGCATTTTCTAATTTGGCCCTTCAACAAATTAGAATTGCCCCGGTATTTACACATTAATACCATGACAATTATACCTTTAAGCCTTTTACCCTTTAGTTTATAATTTGATCACTTTAATTAGGCCATACACCAAAATAGCATAACATATTTATTTTATATGGCCCACATGTTGGAATTTTCCAACAATCTCCCACTGGGCTATACATGTAATAACCTTATGAATGTGTATAACTTTATGACCTCCAAAATTTGCAATTTATAATATAAGGCGTTTTTGAAACAATCTTGTCCATTAACTATGCTGGCAAAGGATCAAAGCGACTTTTGTTACTTTTAGCTTAACTAAACCCATAAATGGTCACATATACCAACATAATCAAACGACATACATCAATCATGGATCCGTATCATGGAAGTTACATGAGATGTGATCTATACATGTCTATTTCCATCCGGTCCTTCTTTAGTGAGATCAAAACGTTCAATATTTGAACAGCGTAGAGTGCAAACAAAATTTTATTATTTTATTTCTGATCAGAAAAAAGAACTTGATATATATATTATAACTGAAGTATAAAGAAATGTGTCATATGTCAGTACCAAATATAAACTCCCCATGAACCAAAATATTCTTACATAAAAGTTACACCAATTGAGAAAGATGCTCATGTGCTCATTAAAGACCTTAGGTGAGAATCCTTTTGTAAGCGGATCCACCATAGTGGAGTTTGTCACAATATGCTCTATGAATTATAGTCTATTTTGCACTCTCCCCTTATTAGAAAATAATATGTTGTTTATAGTCACGATATTACTTTAATGGTCTTTCAATTTCTTTATTCAATAGTTCATAACTTTGTGACAAAATTTTACTATTATTTTCCATCGTTAAATGCCCCATAACATAAAATAGTAATGAAGGATATAAGTGTCTGTATGACAACTTTCCTTATATAGCTTCATCTAAAAAAATAACAATAATAATATTATTCTAAAGTGGATCTTTTGTACTCTTGACATTCAAAATATTTGGATTGTAATGCTTTATGATCTCCAACCAATCTGATCTTTTATATTGAGCATATAATCCTTTTGTTCCTTAAAGATATCTCATAATCATTTTGGTTACTAACCGTTGATCGACTTTTAATGTCAGTATGACATTTGCCTAATAATGCATGCAATATTCATATGTGTATATGCCTTAGCATGCATTAGACTCCACAACGCAAATGCATGATGAATCATTTTCATTTCTTTAGCTTCAAGGATGTTCTTATATTACTATATAAGACAACGTTTGTCTATTTTGGCAAAAGAGAATCAATTGATTCACAGTTTTCATACCAAACCTTTTTTTAAACCTTATCTGCCTAGCCCTTTTGCGATAATCCAAATAACACCCCATAAATAATAATGGTGTATTTGAATCCCTTATACAAAAGAGTAATCCATAAGTGGTTTTCTTAAGTTATTTCATCAATGTCTCCATTGAGAAACATGACTTTAATATCCTTCCAATATTACACAAAATCATAATCTTCAACAAGTTCCAAAATAATTCTAAAGAGTCTTTCAGTAAAACCAAAGAGAGTCTCTTTTAAAATAAAACATTATTTTCCTTTTGAGTATAGTCTTGTCTATAATAAGTCTTATACCTTTCCACGTTACCCACTTGATCTCATTTTGTTTTGAATAGTTATTCATAACCAATGATTTTGTTACCTTAAGGTGATGGGAAAGGTCTCAAACTTTATTGTCCTTACAGATTTACACTATATATTTATATCTTAAATTCATATTTCAAATTAGTACTTTGTATGTATTGATGTAAGTCCATCTTCACCAATCGAATATTTATTTTATGGGAAAATACTACACAGTCATCCAGAATAGTATTTCTTTCTTTTCAAGTGGAATTCCTTAGTGACCTTGAACTTTGAGGTTGTTGAGTTTGTTTTCTTGAATAATAACCTTAACTTGAAGAAAATTTTGTTTGATATTGTCTTATTATGGTTCCCAATTTACCTTTTGTTGATGAAAGGAAATAAATCCCATACATTATCCGTAGAAGTAACTATAATTGAATCAAAGATAATGATTTTCTTTAAAGACAATGATCTATACTATGTTTCTCCTCTCAAACTAAACATCCTCAAAAAATGGTTGCATTTCCCGTTTTAAAACTTTTCCTTAGTGGGGTCCATAAAACTATAACTTTTAAGTTGCTTAGAATACCAATAAAGTATTTTCTATCTTTAGTGCCTCAATCTAGAGTTATTTAGTAAGCTAAAAATATATTTATATTAATCACCAAATCAAATTTGAGGCTTCATTATAAAAGGTATTCAGCATAAGTAGATATAGGCTATATTTTAAACATTAGGAGCTTTAATTCCAACAATGTTTGAATTTATTCATAAATCAATCTTATTATTTCTAAATGAACAATAATAACCTATTTGTTCATATTAGAAATAGAAAACCAAAATCTGCCTAAACGATAGCATAACAAATATATCAAATAAATCCAAACAATATAACTGAAATTTCAATAATAACTTAAAAATATCTAGTATACTTTACTTTATATGTCTGTATATCTCATTAAAGAAACAACTATAAATATATTTGTAGTTATTTCTTTTCTTCTAGATCCTTAGTGACTTCTTTATCCTTATTTATATAATTATTTAAAATGTTTGTTAAATGAGTACTTTCAATATTACATTCTTTAGCCTTAGTGACTTCTTTAGCCTCTCCTTTTCTTACCACAATGCTAAATGAGCTCAAAAGAGGTCATTTATTATTAGAAAATAATAATCTTAAAATGGTTATGCTGTGAATAAAGAGAGTACCAAAAAAACTTAAATGCATTAACTTTTGAAGCAACATTTTTCCATATAGTATTCATTTATGTTTCCCTTACATTATTTTATGAATCAGGCAATATAAAGTGTGCTTGTTTCCCACAATCATTCTTTTGGCAAAATGCTTTTCAGTTTGTAAAGAACCTCTTAAAATTAAATATCCCTACTAATATCACACCCTTGAAACCCTTTTGAAATATTATACTTTATGATCAGTTGACTCTTGCAATTTGAATTATCCAACCTCTCAATGTTCTTCATAACATTATAAGAATATTTAACTGTAATAGAGGTGGTTGTGATCCTCCCGATTACAATAGGTAGATCCACGAAGTCAAGAAAAAACAATATGTTCTCTTTTCTAATCCTTAGAGTTAGTCCCAAACTAGATGAGAACATTATTAAAATTGGTAGACACTTTAATCAAATTAGTTGAAAATTGAACAAAAAATAAAGATTGACTGTATATGCTCATATTCAAATGTCATTCATAGTAAATTCAAATAATTGGTATGCCTCTTCTCAAGAAACCCAACACAACATTATTATCAAGTCTTTGGATAGTAATACTAACTGTAAGTGGTACTCTTGTTGTAATGATCAAACACTAATAATAAATTCAAATCAAATAACAATCTTTCTTTGGGCCGATTAGTTATTCACTTGTAGACCCTTATAATTGTCACATAATTATCATCACACGTGTGTAGATGTTTCGGCCAAATATTAGTCTTCCTTTTGGCCGGCTAATACCTGTATGAATAAATACACACAGATATCAAACATTTTCATAAACAACTAAAATAAGAGAGGCCACTTTGGTGACATGTTATTTCAATTAGCTCACTTGAAATGTAGCATATTTACAATTAGTTTGCAAAGAGACACCAAAAATATATTTAAATTCATTTATTTCTTACTGTATGTATAATATATTTCGAGTGCTATAAAACACTCTTAAAAATTCCTTAGGTCTACACGACACTTGAAAAACTCAAAATTATAACTATGACACAACATGTTTTAAGCATAACTATCACATCTTTTGCTTTAAGTATGTGGTTATATTCATGACATTCCCTAAATAAATATGATATAATGCATCATAAATGGATCACATGATAAATGTCACAGATGAATGATAGAATTGAATGCTAGAATTAAATGCTACATAAAATTATATGTAAATGACATAGTAAATGTCATACTAAATAACATGAATGAATGTAGTAGCTATGACGTTTTTCTAAACCATAATATAGCTATACAGAATGCTATCGTATCACTTTATCTTTACTTTATTACTTGAATACTTAATTAAGATCAGTAACCATGCATCATGACAGAATATGAATATTGTGGCTCCTTTTATTTTATGATTACTGAAGCATGAAAGTGCAACATATTTTCAACAAGCATGGGTCAAAAATATAAAATATCTATATCTGTTAAACATGAATGCATCAAATAATAAACCTATGTCTTTTTTTATTCCAAATACAAACATTCTGCATCATTAAATCTATTGCAACTGACGTATTTAGTGCATGTATGATAATAAGTTAATTAATTTATTACCATAACACCAAATTTAATACATTTATGATAAAAAGAAATGCAATTGACCGTTATATGGTCTAAAATGTAAACTAGTGTCATATTAAAATTTATTTCAATAACAAAATAAACACCTTAAAGGAGCATACTTTATTTCTAATTCATCAAAATTTCTGAAACAACCAAAATACCTTATATATATAAATTTCTTAATCAAAAGTTAACTAAAATAATCATAGAACCGGATTTATATTTCTTGCATAAATGGTTCTAAATTATATATATATATCTATCAATACCAATAATAAACATTAAAGAAAATGATTTAGATTATAAACATGTGGATGCTTTAATCAAATTAAGTTTTTTCCAAAATTTAGAGGAATCTATATTATTTTCCATAATTTAGTATTTTCAAAATTCTAACTTATTTCATAAATAAATAAAAACAGATCATTTAGATCTACCTATCTTATTACGCCAAAACAGTTTCATAAATTAGGCTTTTAATTTATAATATAAAAATGATACTTAACCAAATCCAAAATCATCATAAAAAATTACTTGATACATAGATCAAGTAGATCTGAAACTTGAGAGTAAGAAATTACATGAATTCAATGACTTCTAAATGAAGTTCAATTCAAAACTTACTTATAATAAAAAGCATAAAAATTTCCCAGTGAAATTAATGAAAGGTGGCTCTGATACCACTTATTAAGATTTTAATATACTTTAGGATATATTAATAATGAAACCTTACATCTGAATAAGTGACCCATATTGATTTAATTGAGAAGAAATCAGAGGTAAATGAATAAGTTAGTGGAAGTCATACCTGAAATCCATAATTGCTAATCGATAGAGAAGAAGAATTGGTTTGATCTTCCAAATTGACACAAACCCTAGATGTGAATTATTTCCTTAGAAGAGATCAGGAGAATAACTAGAGCTTGTGTAATTTAGGGACCATAACCCCTTATTTATAATGTTGGCATTTTCTAATTTGGCCCTTCAACAAATTAGAATTGCCCCGATATCTACACATTAATACCATGACAATTATATCTTTAAGCCTATTAATATTAATTCATAATTTGATCACTTTAATTAGGCTTTACATCAAAATAGCATAACACATTTTTTTTAACATATTTAGCCTACATGTTGGAATTTTCCAACATCAATCACTTACCCTCTCTTTACTATTTTAATTTTTTTTATATGCATAAACCTAACCCATGGACCAAGGTATACCACTCATGCAATACCTTTTGGGCTTATATGAGAATGGAATAGAGCTTGGTGAATTGTGCAAACCGACTTTGACACTATTTGTGTAGGTCGGTGATCCTTAGGTGTCTAACTCATAAACTGAGACCAAGGTATACCACCCATGTACTTCCTTTCGGGTTACATGAGAGTGAGACAGAGTTTGGCAGGTGTGCACACCAACGCTGGATGTACTAGCAATGTTGGATACCCTTGGTTTTATTATTGTTGTTATCACTATTATTTTCTTTTTTTAAGAGAGAAAGAGAGAGTAATGCAAAATCATCTTAGCACCTCTAGATTTTAAAGTTGTTAACGCATGTACTTTAGACATTCCACCGTTAAACTATGACAACAAACTTCATATATAATATTCACCTTTGATTCAACCTATATACTAGCTTCACTAATATCGTTTGTAAGTTAAACTTTTCATTTTATGTTCCATTTGAAACTAGTGATGCACAAAAAAATTTCTTCAAATGACTAAGGCAATGCACCTACTCTGTCATGCCTGTTCAACATAAACCGATTCAACTCATATTTTTTAAATATATAGAAAAATTGCTACGTGTTAATTGCATATGGCTCAAAGAAATGTGAATCTATGTGCAAAATGAATGAAATTTTGAAAAATCAAAATTTAAAAAAAAAATTAAGAAATTTTGGAAAAAAATTGTGTAAAACTAAAAAGAAAGAATGCAACATGAGCCTCCCACTTAAATTTTACAGTGTCCTCATTCTTCATTACGCTTTCTAAACTTGAAGGAAAATAACCATAAATGGATGTAATGCAAAATGATTTGTAATATAAAGTGTAATTTAACAATATGCTGAAATGGATTATATATGAAATAATATATAGTTTACGATGGATGCGATGTAGAGAGTGCCACCATCTTTTTCTTCCTCGTTTGGTTTTAATTTTATGTTCTCCCCTCACAGTATGCTTTGGTATGTTTCCTAATAAGAAAATTCGCTTTACTAACATTTCGTCTTTATACCAAGATTTATAGTCAATTAAGTTGATATTAAGGTATCTTAAAAATAGAAGTTCTTCCACCCAAGCTTTGCGCACGATGTGACTCATGTACTCAACAAATTTATCAGTGTAATCCTTCAAAATTAGGTGATCATGCACAAGTATAGTTGAAACAGTAAAACCAACATGTTGACTATCCACTAATAATTTATATGGCTTAGGTTCTTTCTTTACAAGAGGTAGTTCAACGTTATGTTCAATATCATGGGTCTCATTAGTTGACATTTCAACATTCTCATTTAGTTCTAGATCAAGTTTGGATTCACATTCACCACCAGTTCCATTAATTGAACTTTCAATTTCACACACAAAAGTTTCATGTTTTTTCTTGGCTGTGATTTTTTCAAAATTAAAATTTACAAAGTCAAAGTGGTAATTTACGTTTAACTTATCCTTGTGTGACAATTCTTTCTCGAATAGTCTGAAAAATTCGTATTCAGTAAATTTGCCTTCTTTAACTGAATCATTGACAACTTTATTGTCTTTGTAATTTTTCAACCTAAAAAATTATTGTTTCTATCTTGTCCATGTTAAGCAAAGGTAGACCGAAGTTCTAATTTAAATCATTTTCTTTAAAAGAATTGAAATCCAAACCAATATGTGAATTTTGAGCAACTTCATTAAGGTTATCATTTTCAATTTCAAAAGTTGTTATTTGAAAATCATCATTGTGAGTAAAATTTTGATTATCTTTCGATTCATTGCATGTGTGGATTTCGTTTTTTCTATCGTATTGTTTTAAGAAACCTTCAAGTAATTTAAAATATTCATCATATTTGTTGTTCAATTTTATTACTCCCTCGTATAAATCACATACATAATTTTCAATTTCTGCATATTTTCCTTGGGAAGAGCTAGTTTCAAAATTATAATCCAACTCTTGGTCAAAATTATTCCCGAAGTGATTTTCGTTTTCATATCCAAGAAAATTATATTGGTCTTGGGAATCATTTTGACAATCGAAACCAGTTGGTAATCAAAATTATTCTAATACTGAGAATCATGCTTGTAACTAAAATTGTTAAAGTTGGATGAAAAATTAAGGTTATGTTTGATTTAACGATTTTAGTTTTGAGTTTTCGTCCATACAAAAATACGAACAACGCATGTATATTATGAAAAATGGTCATTTTAGAAAACGAATTTAACACACAAAATAGAAAATAATTTTTTTTCATTTTTCGTGTTTTGAGAAAACGGAAGCACGAGCAACAATTCTTCCTTCCGTCATTCCTCCATCCACTTCGTGGTCCCCTCCAATCTTCCGTTCATCTCTTCCGACCTCCCTTCATTCTTCTCATATTTTATAATTAATGTTGAAAACTCAAAACATAAAATACAAAATAAACCAAACGACCACTTAAATTTTGGTTATTTTCAAAATTTTAACTTGAATTATTTTGAAAATACCGTTCACATTGGAAATTATTTTCGAAATGGTTTTCGTACCCATATTAATTTTGAGAAAAATTATTTTTTTGATTAATTAGATACGATATTTTTCTTTCTTTTCTCAATAAATCGTGACTAGTTTGGAGTAAGAGTTTTGTATAAAATTATTCCCAATCTTCTAGTTGAGATCTTTTTGATGGAGTTTTATAAAAAATTATTTGTAGAATTATAATCCAAATCATCCCACCGATCAAAATTATCTATATTTTAATTTTCATTTCTATTTTCATAAAAATCATATTGATGTAGAAAATTGTTTTGAAAATGGAAATTATTGTTTTGATCAATATGAAAATCATTTTGATGATGAGAATTAGGTTCGTAACCAAAATTGTTAAAGTTGGAAGAAAAATTGTAATTTTGGTCATTTGCAAAATTTTGGATTGAATTTTTTTGAAAATTTTGACCATTTTGAATACGTTGTACTATAACCAAAGTCTCTTTTACCATTAAAATTATTTTCAAAGTAATTTTCATACCCATACTGATTTTAAGAAAAATTAGTTTCAGGTTCAAAATTATTTTAATGTGGATTAGGTGCATAATCAAAATTATTAAAATTTGGATAAAATTGGTGATTTCGATTATTTTTTAAATTTCAACTTTGGTTATTGACATGAAGTAGTTCCCTTAAAAAATATTTCCTTTTTGGTGATTGTTCGATGGAAATTCGTTACACTAATTTTTAGATTTTCTTTTACCACAATTTAATACGAACATAGAAATATAAATATAATTGCAATAAAAGTGAATACTTACAGAATTGTATCGTCGTCCACAATTGTTTTGACTATTCGATCCTGATACTTTGTTGACTCCACTCCCAGTTCCAATGCACACTATTCACAGTCCAATTTTCTTCAACGCTCTTTTTTTAAGCTGAACCTTTTTTTTAATGGTGTTCATGTTTGGCTAAGCCTAGCCCAAAATTGTATTATAACCTCAAATCCTACCTCTCTTCTCTTAAATCAGCTCCTCCTTTCCCGTGCTCTTCTTTCAATGATTTTAATTTCTATACCTTGTTGAATACCATGATCTTAAGGTTCCTCATGATCTCAAAAAAAAAAAAAAATTTCTATACCTTGTAACTTCTCAACAATTATTATTAATCCTTTGCCTTCCCAACTTCAGCAAAATTAATTTCTTTATCTTTTTTTCTTTAGATTTTGGAATCGCTCAAACTTGGACTGAATCGGTTTTGGTGGAGGCAAGAGGTACGACTGAAGGAAGTGGTAACAATTTGTTTGGAATTGGGTGGTTGCTTGCGGTTTGGGGTTGTGGATGTGCGAGGCCGCATCAGTGAAGGATGGGTCCGGTTTGGGAAGGCAGCCTGAGTGATGTTGTAGGCGAGGTTGTATAGGGTGAAGGGACAATTGGAGGGTGCTCGCCAAAGGAGGAGGTTGGTAGTAAGTTCTGGCAATGGATTGTGGATGGTTTGGTGGTGGATTTGGGGTTCTGACGTGATATTCGTCGATTGGGTTGTAAGCTGGGTTGTACAAGTGTAGTGGGGAATTCTGTTTTATGGTGCGGTAAAGGAGGGGATGCAGATTCTAGTGATGGAGATGAAGTGTCAGCGTTAACAAAGGCGAGGTGGAGGTTGAAACGAGTTCGGGTGCAGATGAGGTCAGTTTTGAGGTCATGAACTGGTAATTGGGAATGGGTTGTGATTGAGGCATGCTCGGGGAGACAGTGGTTGCAGTAGTAGTGGTTGAGACTTGGGAGGGATGGAATAGAGAAAAAAGGAAGAGGAAAAAAATGCAATTTTTTTACAAGTGTAAATAGGAAAAAACTGTTTTTTTGAACAAGTGTAAATAGGATTGTGGAAAATAGAAAGGGAAAAGGTTTATTTATTTGTTTGTTGAACTTGTACTAAAATGATAATGCATATAATAGTGATAAATACGACTGAAATGCAAAACAAAAATAAAATAAAAACAGTTAACGATTGTGCTAAAACAAAATAAGAGATTTTATTACTAAATAAGAAGTTCGTTACGAGGTTTTATTGCAATGGATGAACATACAAAAAATAGGAGCAGAATAGCATTTGCTAGAATGCTTATTGAGGTGGATTCGGCATTTAAATTTGAAAATGAAGTGCAAATTAAACTACCTAGTGGTGATTTTGTTATGCAAAAGGTTGAATACGAGTTTATTCCTCCAGTTTGTCATAACTGTGCTTGTTTTGGCCATGTGGATAAAGAGTGCCCTATATCATTTACACAGCAATGGGTAATAAAATCTACATCTACTAATTCTGAAACTAATAGCATGGGTATTATTTCAGAGGATAATTTAACTAATCAGACTCTTGTTATCAATTCAGAAGGAGTTGTGTATAACAATGCAGAAGTTACTACACTTGATAAGTCAAATGTCCGTGTTCATACAACATTTGATAAAACTCTCAGGAATCTAAACACAAATAATTCTAACCATAGTAAAGATGTCTCTACATCAGATATGAGTGCTGTGTTTGTTGATTCTGTTCAGAAATCCTTAATGGAACCGGCAGTTGCTTTCGCTCCCTCGTCTTCAGCTGTAGCGGGACATTTGCCTCCGGAAGTGGTTACAATTGATGAGGATTCTGTTCATACTACAAACAACTCTAATAATGGTAATGATGTTCCTCCATCAGATATGAATGCTTTGAATGCTGAGAAGTTTCAGAAGTCTTTGAAGGCGCCTGCAGTTGCAATTGCGGCCTCGCCATCAGCTGACATAGATAAAAGTGTAGTATCTGATCCTCAAATCAGCATGACTGCCACAATTGCAAAGGGATCCTCTACTCAACTTCCTATTACGTCTCATATCCAAAACATTGTAGAAGGATCTACTTTGATTACTCTGGATCCTTCTATTCAGACATCATTGACAAAAGCCTCAGTCACTTTATCATCATCGGAGGAAAACTACAGCAGGGAGTTGTCAAATCACAGTAAACCTGTTTTAAGTAATTTAAATTCTCAAGTTTCTGATCTAACAACTGCAGTGCTTAATTCTTTTCAGGTGCAGAAAGACATGACAGGCTCAATTGTGGATGAATCTTCTCTATCTCAATCATGTATCATTCCCACATACCCTTCTACTGATAATCCTCCCAATAATTTGCCAAAAAACCTCACATCCATAAACCCTGAATTTGAAAAGGCAATAGCAGAAATGAAAGGTAAAAATATTCAAGATAAGAAAAAGAACAAATTGATGCATGAAGGTGTGACTCCCATTAGGACCCGAAGTCAAGTAAATTCATCCAAATAATATCTATCTTATGTTGGAATGTGCGGGGCCTCAACAAGGCAGCACATGTTTTAGAGGTAAAAAACCTTGTTTATTCTCAAAAACCTTCTATTTTTTGCTTAGTCGAAAATAAGTTGAGAATCAATAAACTTCAGCTATATATGGAATCTTGGGGAAGTAATTGGTCTTGCATAAATAACATTGAATATCACCACAAGTGCAGAATCCTCATTATGACCAAGTCTGACATTTGGAACAGTTATGTTCTTTCTATGAGCAAACAACACATTACTTGTATGCTAAATAACAATGTAGGAGCCCAATGCATTGTAACTGTCATTTATGCTCTAAACCTTGAATCTGAAAGGAAAAGTTTATGGAAACAACTGGTAAAAGAAGCTAATACTTTTATCACTCCTTGGTGCATCATAGGGGATTTTAACTGTGTCAGGCTTTTGAAAGAGAAAATAGGAGGTAATAATTTGACGACCAAAAACATCCAGGAACTCAACAACTTTGTTAACTCTGCAGGGGTTAAAGAAATTACCATTTCAGGGGTTAATTTTTCATGGAGATCAGGGCCTACCAAAAATATTGCTACTAAGATTGATAGACTTTTTTGTAATATTGAATGGATTAACATGTTCAAAAGATCTCATGCTAAATATTTAGAATTATCAACTAGTGACCATGTACCTATTATGTTCAACTTTAATTGCATTCAATCATACGAAGGTCCAAAACCCTTTAAATTCATGAATCACTGGGTTATGTGTGAAGGGTACAAGGAAACAGTTGAAAAGTGTTTTGTTTTCCCTGAAGGAAATCAGTTATTCAACCTTATTCAGATGCAGAAAAACATCAAAAAAGAAATTAAAAAGTGGTGCAGGGGAAAAAATGATTTACAGTCACAAGTGTTAAAGTGCAAATAAGAGGTCAACACTGCTTTACAGAAATTAGAATCAGATCATAACTCCTTTAATGCTCAAAAGTTGCATGATGCTCAAGTGGAGTTGGCTAAGAGTATGGAGCTATTAGCCATTGATAACAAACAAAAAACAAAATTCCAATGGATCAAATAGGATGATAGGTGTTCTAAATTTTTCTATGCAAAACAATCAAATAGAAGATTTGTTAATAGCTGCCACAACATGTTAAAAAGAAATGGAGATGTGTTCAAATCTCAAAAGGAGATGGAAGAAGAGGCTATCAATTTTTTTACCAACTTATACAATAGAGGCAACTTGATGAATCAGTTTCCTAACATCATCCCAAAAAGAAAACTAAATGATTGGGGAAAAACTTTTCTTACTGCTGCTTTTTATGAGCAAGAATTGAAAAGAGCTATTTTCAGTGTGCATAATGATACTGCTCCAGGCTATGATGGCTTTAATGCAAATTTCTATAAAAGACATTGGAATGAATTAAAAAAACCACTATTGGAGGCTATGCAGACTTCATTTGACAATGGCAGAATTGTAAGAGAAATTAATCACACCATTATCTCCTTAATTCCTAAGGTTAAAATCCCTGAATCTGTTGCAGATTTCAGGCCCATAGCATGTCGTTCCATGTTGTACAAAATCTTATCTAAATTGTTATGTGAAAGAATGAAATTTGTGCTTGGAGAATTGATATCTGATAATCAAACAGCCTACTTACCAAACAGGCAGATTAAAGATGGCATAATAATTGCACATGAGCATATCATAAGTTTTAACAAACATGGTAGCAATAAAATGTGCATAAAGGTAGACCTCAAGAAGGCATATGATTCAGTAAACAGACATTTTATTCTACACATGATGAGAAGCATGGATTTTCCAGTAAAATGGATAAAAATTATTCAAGAGATGATAAGTACTCCTAGCTTTTCTTTTTCTATTGAAGGTTATCATAAAGGATATATCAGTGGCACCAATGGTTTAAGGCAAGGTGATCCATTGTCCCCTTATCTTTTTACTTTATGCATGGAATATTTCACATTGTTAATGGATGCTAAAGCTATTAAAGGAAAAGTGGAATCAGTTATCAAGAACAATTCTAACATAACACATCTAATCTATGCTGATGATCTGCTAATTTTTATAAATGCAACTGATATTGGAGCTAAAGAAGTTAAAAATTGTTTCAAGAAATTTCATAGAGTCACTGGATTGGAAATGAATAACCTCAAGACTCAAGTATTTTTCAATAAGTTTTGCAACAACAAGGATCTAGTGCTTAACATCCTAGACATTCAGGAAGGAGAATTACCGGTTAGATATCTTGGGTTACCCCTATCTGTGACATATATCAAACACTCCAATTGTAGGCAACTGATTGACAAAGTGCTAAAGAAAATTCAAGGTTGGGAGTGCAAATTTCTTACTGTCCCAGGAAGAATAGAATTGATCAAGGCTGTAGTTTACCCTATGGTCAGTTTTTGGATGTAGTGTTTTATGCTCCCTAGTTTAACTATTCAAAAAATCAATCAGTTATGCAAAAAATTTATCTGGAAGGGTAAAAAAAGTAGTGTTCCATGGGAAACAGTTACAAGTGTTAAATCTGAAGGTGGAATGGTACTGAAAAAATTGTCAGATATAAACACTACTTTCTGCATTAAAAGAATTTGGGAGACTCTTAACAATTCTACTTACAGTGCTAAGTGGCTGAATGTGAAATATGCGAACAATGAGACACTGTGGGAATCAAATTATAATAACAATTTCTCATGCACTTGGAAAAAAATGCTATACCATAGAAAAGTTGCACAAAAACAAATTGACAGAAGAATTGTGGATGGTAAATCTACTAGTTTATGGTTCATACCATGGATTAATGGTTCAACTTTATTGGAGAAACTGGGGCAAGAAACTTTAACCTATTCAAGAGGTCACAAACACAAGGTAGAGCAAATTATATATGGAAACACTTGGAGGCCTGAAAACATCTCTTATCTTGGTAATATAAGTGAGGAAATAAAGCAAGTACCCATTCATTCTGACAAAAATACAGACTACTGGTTTTGCAAAAACAGTAAAAAAGGTCTATTTTCTTTCCATGCTGTATGGAATGAATTAAGAATCAAGCTATAGGAAATCAACGACTACAACATCATATGGAATAACATATCACTCCCTAAGATGAATGTATGTTTATACAGGGCTATTTTCAATTTCCTTCCTACAAAGGAAAAATTAAAAAGAGAAGGAGTGACTGAAGATGATATTTGTGTTCTGTGTAAAAGAGAAGTAGAAACTTGCAATCATTTATTTTTTAACTATTCATTTTCCAAGCATGTGTGGTGTTGGATCAGAATCATGATGGGTGACCCTATAACACACAGAAACCTTCATACTTCTATCCTAGATGCCATTGCCTACATAAGTCAGAGGTTTGCAACTAACAATGTCAAGAAAGACATCATAACAGCTGCGCTTAGCTCGTCTATTTGGACCATTTGGAAAAGTAGAAACTCCATCATTTTTAACAATGGAAAAATAGACAAAATCACAGTGTGCAATATCATAAAATCTAATGTTCGTGACCTCATAATTAACAGATCCAAGTTTTACAATCATTCTGTTCACTGTGATGATGAAATCTTAGAAAGATGGGATATTTTACCTCTGCGTGTTGATAATAACATTACCTTGCCCTTGAACCTTAATTTTCCAAACCCTGCATCATCCTTGAGATACATGATTGATGGAGAAGATGTCGAAGCTGTGAGCCCTAGATTGTCCAGACGCACTGATAGTTTTAGCTCTAATGTTGACAGAGAGGAAGACTTGCCTGGAAGAGAAAATGAGCCGCCATGATTAGTCAAAGCTGCTAGGTTATCGCAATGTGTTTAGGAGTATTGTTTGTGGGTTTGCTTTTCTTTTGTTATTGGGCCGTGTTGGCTTAAAGAGATACCTAAATTGATGCCCTAATGGCATCTTAAAAGAAACCTAAAACATATTCCTTAATATTAGGATGTCTTCCATTGTTGCTAGGTGGAGGTATTTATAGAGCTCTCTTCATCTGGATCTAAAAATCGGAATGTTCTAGAACTTTTTGACTCGGTTTATCTCTAGAAACTTCTTTACTCTACACATTCCATATTATTTTGGAAACCTGTTTCTCCAAAATACTCCAGAAGCTTCTTGATTTGATGTGTTCTATAGGTCTCTCTCTTTAGGAGATATGATTGGTTTTAGAAAAATGTATGGTTACGCAAGGTTCAAACCAACGACCTCCTTGTAAATGCAGTATTTAAACTAGTTGAACTATAATAGCTTTTGTGCATAAATAGACACTTTACTTCTTATTAACAGAGCCTTGAAGTTGTATCATTGTTGTTTGAACCAATTTTTCAATAATTTCTTCATTTTCTAAGAATGAAGAATCTACAATAAGCAAAACAATAAGAACAAATAATATTGCCTTATGAATATTATAATGTATAAATAAGAAGTGTAAAATTAACACAATTTGATGTTCATCAACATGTTAGCAAGGTCCATTTAATTTAAGTAAAGTGAGGACCACAGCATCACTAAAGTCAATTGATGTTAAAGAGTAGCCTCCAGCAATTGTTTCTTTTAGGTGGTTGGGTTGTAAGCATTAGTTGTCTCTGTTGTATAAAACCATATGATACTTTATGAGAAATGTTCCTTTTGAAAATTGGTTTTTTAGATGAACCGCTATATTAATTGGAAAACTGTGCTAGTAAGGAAATCTCTTGTAGACACTTAACTAATGCAAAATAAGAGTGGAAGTTCTAAAATAAATTAGGAAATTTATTTAATTAGCTACTAAAGTAATAGGATTTAAGTCTCAAAAAGTGGAAAAATTTTGGGGAATAAATTTAAGCAAGTGTAGGACAAGGAAAAGTTATTGTGAAGCCGCGGGTCAACGTCCTTGTACCTTAAAAGTTGAAACTTATAAATGAACTTGTGTGCTAGTTGTTATCATAAATAAAATAAAAGTTTTGGAAAAATTGAAATTTACCGCGTAAGTAGATAGAGTCTACTATGGACGTTAAATTATTGGCTAAACTCCGACTGCGTAGGATGTGGCATAGTTTGTATTAAAAAAAAACATTTACCTTAGAATTTTTTATTCTAAATTCTAAATTTTAAGGAAAAGTACTTTTATGAAATTTTTTTAAAAAATGGTGAAATTTAATTTTATTAAATTTTTTCCCAAGTATTTCAAAGTTAAATTTTAATTTTTTTTGAACGAAAATGAAGGGAAGTTTTGATTTTTGAAATGCTACATGCTTAGCATAGGGAAAAGTTAATGGGTTAGCAAGTATGAATTTTACTATGCAGCAGAAGTGATAGTAAAGCAAAAGATAATTAGTGATAAGAGAAAAAGTTGTTTTAGTTTTGGAATTTCTTTTTCCATACCGTGTCGACAGGCAAACGAAAATTTGTTTTAAAATAATCCCATTTTAAAATTTTAAAAGTCTAAAAGTAAATTCACTTTTGTAAACTATACGTGGAAAAGATGAAAAAGAATCTAGGGGCAAAAGAGAAAGTTTTAAGATATAGGAAAATGGTTACAAAATAGAAGGATGGAAATATCAAATTCTCTATCTAAACCCTTTTCCGACGTAAGAATATAGGTTTAGAGAACCAGATTTTCAAAATTTTGGATACTAGAAATTCTATGCTACGATTTTGGATGGTAGGGATTGGATACAAAATTGGTTGAACTATATTTTCATTTGTGGAAGTGTGGAAAAAATTTGGACACAAAAATAAAAATTTTATTTTCAAAATTTGCATACATATAGAACTGCTAGTATATTTAGATTGCCTGCATTATATTTTCAGAATTATTTAAAAAGATTACATCCATATAGGAGTGGCCGATTAGAATTATTATGCATACATGTCATATATGTTGTGATATACCGTGCACTTGTACACTGTTGGTTGCAAAATTGGTTGCATACTAATTTTTGCGAGTTTAGAATGGTTGTGCGTTATGTTTTGTGATTCGTCCTTAAGGAATTTCGGGGATGAAATTATTTTAAGGGGGAGAATGTAACATCTCGTAATTTTAACAATAATTAATTAAAAAGAAATTAATTAATAAATAATAACACCAGAAAGTAATTTTTTTACTAATGTCAAAATTTGGCTATAAAATATGCACCATTGTTGGGTTCGTGACGATATTCTGATCAATTTTCATATATAAAGTTTTTCAACCAGAGTTCAAACAAAAAAGTTATCAATGTTTGAATAATCCGAGTCGGAAATAAATATATATGCATTTAAGGAAACAAAAAGTAATTAATGGAAATTAATTAACGTTAATACTTGCTAAGGGTTAAAGAAAAGTTAATGTGGAAATAAATTATCTCAGTTAAAAGAAAATGGAAAGAAATTAATCGAAGATAACACGACAAATTAATTGCCATTAATATATACGATCGGTCGACCCCTAAATCACGTTGGTCGACCGCTAGCGGTCGACTGGTCGAGCTATTAATGGGAGAATTGCCACATGGCTGAATGGTCCACATTTAAAATAATTTAATCCAACAGTTGACATTGATTCGAACCCCTATAAATACAGAACTAACTCCTCATTTTTCTTCTCATATTTTCGAGCGAAGCCGAAGCTCTGCCATTTTTTCTGCTCCACGAATTTCTTAATTCTTAAAAATAGTTATTGTTTGTACGTATATACAAGTGGAGAATAGTAGAGGATTCTTGAGAAGAAGAATATGGTGGAATCAAATCATCAAAGCTATGGTAAACTATAAATCCGGATCGAAAATGTAAACTAAAACCAAATCTCTTTTCTGATCTAGATTTTTGATAAATAGTGTATGCTTGAAGTGTATGTATTCAAGTAGGAAGAAAAAGGGAGTCAAGCTAAGTTAACATGGATTAGATCTAGAGATTTGGAAAGCTAAAACGGTTAGTGCAAAATGATATATTTTTATAATATTTAATTTATGTCGTTGTAAATCTATTCCTATATGCTTGAAATGTAAATTGGAGTTGTAGGCTAAAATTTGTATACGTGTAATGAAATTATAAACTCTGCCTACATATTCTTGATTGATAACTTGAATTATATATTGCATGTATCTAAAGATAGAAAATACTGGATATTAGTAGTCCTTGAATTTAGTATTGGGTAGTAGTAGTCCCCGAAACTTATAAATTATATGATAATCCCAGATTTGTAGATTTGAATAGCTATTGCAAATAAGAATGTAAATTAAGTTATCACGGTAAATTATGGGTAGTATTTTAATTCATTGGAATATAGGGTGTTGCAATCTGAATTTCTATAGATTATCAAGTTTGATTTACAAATAAAAATGTATCATTTGAAATAACAAGGAATACACCTAAAGGGATAGATGTTGGAACTGGACTAGCCCGTAGCGGAAGTTATGGATGAATTTCAAATTTTTTACCCTATTGAATCTTTATTGGGCCTATGAAGTCTAACTGAATTAGAATATTTCTAAATTTCATTTAAATAAAATCATTTATTTTATTTAAGTTCAAACATATTAAAATATGAAATTAATTTTATTTGATTTAGTTTATACATAAATGTATCATATACATATATGTGTGAGTGCATATGTAACATAATAATCCGTGAAAGGTATAATATTCTCATTTGTAGATGTTGGGATTTACATCGCAACAGACATATTAGTTCATTTTTTATGTCATGTATGTTGTCCAAATATATGCAATTTTATGTGTTAAAAAATACACACACACACACACACATATGTATGTATAAATATATTATATATAATATATGAACATAAAACATTTATATATAGGTATATATATATATATAGAAAGAGAGAGAACAATTATTAAAAATTAATTATAATTCAAAATTAACTTAGTTTTGCAAACATAATAATTGTAGTATTTTAATTTGTATATATTATGAATAAAATAATTTTTTCATCCATAACTAATTAACATAAAATAATCTATTGATGAAAATTCAAATTTTATAATTTTCGAAAATCTAGGATCATAAAATAAAGCTTAGAAAAAATCTGAAGATTTTTCAAAGTTGAAATATTATTTTTAAAAACAAATACATTGATTTCAGCAATAATTATTTAATATGAAATAATATATTATTAAAAATTAAAATTTTAAAATTTTACAAATAGTATCATGAATGAAAGGTTACGAAATCTTTTGAAGAATTTTTCAATTAAATTATTATTTTTTATAAATCATAAACAGTTTTATCGAAATAATATTAATTATTAAAAATAATAAAATTTGTTGAAAAAATCCTAAATTTTTTCAATACGTTTCTGGAATGATATAATACTTTAAAAAATATAAAATTGAATTTTTAATGTAATAATTATTTTATATATAATAACAATTCAAAATTCAATAAATGTTAATTTAAAAATATGAATATATGTATGATAATTAATTTTTAAATTATTAAATTCATATTATATATAAATAAGTGTACTAAATTTTTTAAATCATATGTATATATCTTATATATGCATATATGCTATTATGAGAGAGAAATATACACTAATATATATATATATACCCATTTACAAATATATATATATATATATATATATATATATATATTAATAAATATATATAAAACAATTATTAATGACAAAAATTGATTTTTTATAGTAAACAACATTTGTCTATACATAAATCAAATAGTATATAAACAAATTATGCACATAACTAAACTGATTTGTGACAATTACATCTACTTACAAAATCTCACCTAACTAAACTTATAGTAGCAATATATTTAAACAAATATGAAATTTCTCATTATAGGATCATAGAATATAATTTAATTACTGTAATATGAATTAAAATTACCAATTTAATGATGCCTTTGAATCAACGCTGAAGCAATGACTTCCCTTCCTTTTACCGTTCTTGATTCGTCAGATTGCAAGTCCGGAATCACCGACCTCTAACTATCGAATAGTATTATTTTAATTTGAAATATATTTGATAATTTTGGAGTGGATTGAGAGCTATGTTTTAACCAGCAATGTAGAAGGTAATGGCGGCCAAAAAAAGTTTTTTTTATTATTTTTAGAGACACATACGCGCGCGCGCACACACATATATATATATATATATATATAGGGTTGTATTAGAGAGAAACGAGGAAAACCTTTTACCCATTCTTACTTGATCTCAACCCATTATCTACAAGACAATTCCCTATGTTTTTGCCACCCATAGACCTTCCCAAAACCGAAATTTTGCAGCCCTAATGATAGGCCTTAAAACCCATCTAAGCCCAAGCCAAAATACTATGCAATTAAATCTAATTTAATCGCTTGTCGATATTGTATATCAACCGATATATTTATAACTGTTATAAATATATATAACATTATTTATTTCTCAAATCATATTCAAATTTTATAATTAATATTTCATAAATATAAATTAATTTATAACAATTATAAACTAATTAAATCGTTCGGTCTTAAGAGAATTCATCATTTCGGATGTGTAACTCTTGGGTGTAAATTTGGTTAGCGATTAACATATAACTATTCTAATGTTAACGTTCACATGTCACTTAGGAGATGGTGTGACATTATGGCTAAATTTATCGCTTACTCATTTTTGATAAAATCCAATTTTAGTTTAATAAGCGTTACCCGGTTGTGACATTTGTTTACACCAATTCTCTTCATCAAAACTATATCACTTTGGACTTATAGAATTTGGTAATGGTCAAAATTCCAACCTCATCCATAGTCAACTTTATAGTCCAAATACATAGTCCTTGGTTCAATAATAACAATTATTATTAACCAAAATGCTCTGACCAGAGACTTTGACTTTGAGTTGACTTGAGTTGACTATGATACTAACCGCATATAACTGACGAGACGAATCATCTCTTGAATAGTGCTTCACTTCCAATACTTCCACTCGACCCAACTACAGTCACTCGATGGACGCCATGCCATGATTTGGCTATAATCAAAGCGGAGTTTTCATATTGAAGATCCATAGTATTCTCAAGTCAAGAGAACTATGTAAATCAGTCACATCGATATTTTCTGTTTGACCTTAGTTATATTAACCAACAGAATATAACCAAACAGAAACTATCGAGTGAGCATTTCATAGTTATCCAATAACCATTAGTACGTAACCCCTAGGTGCGCTCAGCAGTCATGAGTAATACACTGTCCAACATTTGGAGAGCGTTACGTACTCCAGTCTCAACAGATACATCGATATCCAGTCTCGATGCAGCTTGACTAGGAACATTTAAAATGGTATATTTGTTTCGTTGTTATAAATTACTCACGGTTACAACACTTTATAACTAATATCGTAAAATATACCATTTATGAATTTTTCTATTAAATATAATTTTAATCAAGTTAATTAATTAATATAATCACATTATATCAAGTATATAATAGGAAGAAAATACCTTTTATTTCGAACAAGATTGGTCAACGAGTTAGATATATGTAACAAATTACATAATTGCCCCTAGGGCATACCCCTAACTCTATCAAAATACATGTATAAAATAAAGATATTTAATGTATCTTGTACTATCTATTTCTATAACTATAGAAAAAATAACTCCTTATAATTTCAGACATAACACAAATTCTCCTGTTGGATAAGATATAGAAATTCACAGTGTTAACCTTTCAATTTGGAGAGAGACATAATTTCAGTGCATTAAAATATAGCAATCCCTAAGGATTATATGAAGAATTGTAAATTCAATAAAAATGATCTAAGAAAAGAATTAATACATACATATGTGCAATATAAGCAAGACATAAATTAAATAAAAGAAATGAAAAGGTAGGCAAGTAATAATATAAAATAAAGGGGAGTAGAGATAGAAAATATAATACCGAGGAAAAGGGAAATAAATGGGAAAAGACATTTAGTTCTTTTAAAGGAAGTGGTAAATGACCTTAAATTAAATAAGATGTAAATGCATAAGTTAAGAAATGTTATAAACAGTAAACAGTGGAGGCATAATAATTAAACAAGTATGAATGAATACACACACACACATATATGCATAGCCTCAAGTATGCGTTTATGATGGATGTGGATTATTAAAATTAGTAAATAACTTAAGTGGATAAAAATGACATTGTCATTATAATGGATTGGAATGCGAGGTCAGTAGTGTTACAAAATAGAAGCCAGCCCACCGTAAGGGGCTACCAGTAGTTGTGTATACATTATACTTATGTGGGACATATCCAACAATATGGCCCGTGGAATTATATACGCTTGCGTATAGGTAAAGGAATACCCCAGTAGGGTTTGCTTCAATCTTTTAGTAGGGGTATTTCCTTGATTGCGTTAGGCAATTTAAATGGGATGGTGAGAAAAGATCGACGCTATGTTAGTGTGTTGGTACCATATTAGAGAGTAAGAGCTGTATGTAGGTCGTGAACGTCATCGGTCCTGACCGGTCGACTGGAATGACAAGGGTTGCACCCGATGGACCATACCCCCTACTAGCGGAGGTCACGTTTGGGTCATGCACACTGTTTTTTGTTAATTTGTTTGTTATGAGGAAAAGCTATATAACCCTTAAGAGAAGTCTTTCAAAATGAATGGGGTGGCCCATGGAGCTGAGTCCATAATAGTCCGTGGAGCTGAGTCCATAATAGTCTGAGAAGTTAAGTCATTTATAGTCTGTAGAGCCGAGTCCATAATAGTTCAAGCAGCTGAGTCCTCTATAGTTCATGGAGCTGAGTCCACAATAGGAAGAAGACAAGTAGAAATCCCTAAGGCGAGATAGAATGTGGCTAAAATATATGATGGCGTTATTAGGCACTATGAGGAGTTCCTTGGTATGCATGACGAGGAGGACGTGGTACTGCGTTGATGATGGATCCTAACGAGGTGCTAGGTTACTGTAACGACCCAGGATTTCTGTCATTTGAAATTCAAATATTTAATTTATTTTAAATATTAATAAGTAAGATTTGGAAGTCGAATTTATTTAACTTCGATATAGTGATTTAATTGGGCGATTAAATTATTAATTTAATACTTGAAATTGGGTAAATAATTGAAATCAGAATTAAATGTGATTAAAAATGATGTATAAAGTTATAATAAATCATATTGGAGTTAGAATGATGTTTGTGAACTTTTAAAATTGAATTAAAAGTTAAATTGTGAAAATTGAATATTTTAATATTTAATTGACGACTAAAAATAGCCATTTTTCAAACAGTCTCGGATTTTGACGAAACCAGTTTCATCGGATCCATAATGTTATATTATTGTAAGGTTTCAAATTTCGTGTCAATCGGATTTACCGTTTGTCCGAAGCAAGCTAAAACGCATCGAAATTTGGTTAACCGATTTAATTTAAAATCGATCGTTTATCTCCGTAACTCGCACAGATGATCGAATTGACTCCCGAAACCTATCCCATTGTGTCTAGAATGCGGGTTAAACCCTAGAAACGCCGGTCACCGCGCGAGATTTGGAGTTCGGAAAATCGGATGAATAGTGTTTTTTGTTGGATTTTCTATAAAATGACTCGTTTACTTCATTTTTGCAAAACCCTAATTTCTTAACCAGCAGCCGCCACTTTCGAAATCTATGGCCGATATTTTTGAAAACTTCCCTCTCGATTATCTCCCGATCCATCCCCTTTCACGTTAAACTTCCAACACGAAAGATGAAGAGCTTGAGGAGATCGTCACATCCAAAGATGGAATTTTGTTGAAATGGCTTGGATTCGCGGAAATTGGGCGATGAAGCTGTGATGTTTGCGCACGATTCTCGAGGAGCAGGCGCAACCGAGCTCGCCTATACTTTGGACGTTGATGGTGTTCGTGCTGGGCGTACGTATGAAGGAGGTTGATCGTGTTCTCGATCATCATAGGAGGAGCGGCCATCACGAAAATCAAACGAGGGTTGGGTTACTTCATGCGATCGTTACCTGGGAGAAGAAAGAAGCGCATCGGCCAGATCTAGAGCAAATCGAAATCAACGGCCACGAATGTTTAGGTTAAAAATTTGAAAAGAAATTGAAAATAAATTGTATAATAATTTGTTCAAACTTCTAAATGCAATAACTTTTTGATACGAGGTCAAAAATTGACAAAACAAATTGTGTCGGGTTCGTTTTGTCGAGCTCTTCGCTATGGCGCTGGTTTGGAGTCAATTGGAGTCAGTGAAAATTTTGGGTAAAGTTAAACGGTCGTTTAATTTTATTTGAATTAAAATACCGCAACCGTTATTGAAAGCAAGGTGAGAACTCCTCACTCAATCGAATATTTTGTTTCGATATAAATTTTAAATAGTTAGATTTAAAATTGCTTGATTGTGTGAATTGTATGATAATTATTATCTGTTGTGTTAAATAGACCCTATACGCCGCATATTAAGCGGAGGTTATTTTTTAAAAACATATACCGCGATAATTCCACTGTGAAGTGGAATTGGTATTATATATGTATATAGCAATATATATATATATATTGGAATATGTATATATTGGAGTTGTTGATTTCCCGCATTGTATAGTGGATGAGACCCTATTGCGCCGCATAATAGCGGATAATATTTATAAATCCCATATACCGCGATAATTTCACTGTGAAGTGGAATTGGTATTGTGCTAACATCTGTGGATGCAGGGAAACAGGTTGGAGGGATCCAACTGGATTCCTCAAACATTTGAATTTATTTCAATGTTGTGTGCTGATTTATATATAATCGCCGTGTGATTATATTGTGACTAAAATTGTTGACGACTAAAATTTAGCCGTATATATTTTTGGTATCGATGGATACCAGAAATAAGTAAAATTGGATTTTTGAAAATATAAGTTGAAAATTTATCGAAAAATTTATTTTTGATAATTGGATAAATTAAAAATGGGTTTTAAAAGATAAAAGTTTTATTTTTGAATTGTATTGAATTAAATTTCAAAATTTGGAAAAAAGGCTTAATAAATAGATTTTTGAAATATTATCTATAAGCTGAAGAATTTATTTAAATTTGGATTTTTAAATAGATTTGAAGAGATAAAGAAATTTATTTTTAAAAAGGAAATAACTTTGGAAATTTATTTGATTTGAATTTATCGGATAATTAATTAATCTTATCTATGGATGTTTGGATTATATTGGACGTTGAATTGTTTGACATCTTTGATATGTGATGCTTTGAGTTGTGATATATTTATATATGATATGAATATCTGTGATCTGTGAATGAAAGATAAGCGTTATCATTTATACCGCTTATCAAATATATTGTTATATTTGATCTGTGATGGTTGAATGTTGTTGCACTATTGTGTTAAACCCATGGACTACACAATACACATACAAATGTGGATTTCACGTGGAAATCGGTTAAGTCACAGATTTTTATCAATTTTGGAAAATTGAGTTTTTGAATCCAAAATGGTTTTGGAATTAGAATTGAAAGTTTTTGAAATGAGTTTCAGAAAATTAAAGTTATTTTAAATAACTTAATAGAATTGGAATTTAAATCATTTGATTTAAATTTTGAATTCAATATTTTGAAATTGAATTCAATAAATTGGGAATTTTGGTTTAAAAGATTTTATAAGTATAAAAGGTGTTTATATGGGTTTTTAACCATTTAAATTATGATTTTGGAAATTTAAATTTATATTCAAGTTTCATACTTGAATGGCTTTAACTTGTGTAATTATAACCAGTTTTTCCCAAAACGAAAACTATCTGTTTTCAAATAATAATAACTTTCATAAAGTAAAAAGATTTCCAATTTGTATCGAAACATTTCAAATTGAAATGAAATTGTAAATGGTTTGGAAAAACTATGAATTAACCTTTTTTAAAATGATTAAAGCTTTATTTTGAAATCAAAGAAGTATTTCAAAAAGGTGTATCTTTTATATTATAAAAGACTTGAATTATGAATAGTTTTGGAAACTATAAGTTAAATCTGATTTAAAGATTTAATAGGTTAATTCAAATTGAAATGGAAATTGATTTGGAAATCTGTGAATGAATCTTTGTGAAACTGGGTAAACTTTGTGAAATAAATCTTTTTGTTTAAAGATTTAAAATGGTAATTTGTTAAACCATTTAAAGGAAAGGATTTGGGTAATAAGTTGTGACTTAATTGAAATCCCAATATTCATATGTTTTGAAATATGGTGCTCACTATTCGGGTTAGCCGGGAAAAGACCTCTGTGTCATATAACCTGTGCAGTTAAAGCGCTCGGCAGATTTAAAGCGGTGGAGGTGCAAAAATCATAGCGGGGATACAACGAGGATATAGCAGGATATAGCGGATGGCTCTAAAATAGCATATAAAACTCATATCTAATGTTTTTTTACAAATATATAGATGGTAATTAAATAAAAAATTATCATTCAATTGAATTATAATTAATACATAAATAATTTTAAATAAAATCATGTGCGAATATACTTTAAATAAACGTAAAACTGCTATATAACATAATTGAATTTAGTAGAATATTAGAGTATTTTCATTTATGAGAATATATTAAAAATTAAATCAAATAAATTAGTTTCATAATTTTTATAATGTATAAATGCAATTTTTCAATTCATTTTATTAAAGAAGATATAGCGGAAAGAGCGGAATATAGCGGAAATAACGGGATATAGCGGAAATATCGGGGCTTAAAGCGGAAAGGCTATATTTTGGGGCTATATGGAAAAATCGTTGCGGTAGAAATCCGCTATGAGATATAGCGGGGTTATAGCGGGGCATTAACTGCACAGCATATAACCCATTCCGAATTAGTGATACGACGATATGGATCGTATTGAAGACCGGTGGTGAAGACCGGGTATTTGTGAAAACGATAGGATGACCTATCGATTGTCTCTGCACCGATCTACGGTATAGAGATTTCCTTTGTGATGGGAAGTTTTATCGGGATTGTGAATACCCGGATTGCAAGGGCTTCTTTTGAAGTGCCTTCGGTTCTGTTCGAACCCGGAACAGACTTGTATGGTTACATGTCTGACATTACATTTTGAGATATAAAGCTGATTTCTTTCAAATACATTTCTGTTGGTGGCGGAGAATTTATTCTCTTAGCTTAACACCCTTCTCTGAGACGTACGAGCTCAGAGGTTATGTAGTTGAAATTTATCAACGATATATTCCCAATTTGGTAATGTGGCATGCTGAGTGTTGCTGTGTGATGATCATTTATTTGATCATTTGTGATCAAAGCGTGGCTTTGTGAAAAAGCGTAGCTTTGTGGATGAGACTTCGTCAGACCTCACAACCCGAAAATGGTCGAAACAGGAATATGTTGCAAGGTTATGAGGGTCGCGCCCTTTAGGGTATGTCATTTCCTTCTGGAAAAGGGTAGTATCATGGTATGGAGCCCAGATACTCACTCATGTGGACACACCTTATTTATTATGTGTGATGTTGGTTACCGAGTGCTCAGATAAAGGTCCCAAAGGATCGGGGAATGGCATATTCGTGAGTTACCTGTTACAGGGGTAACCCGGCCTTGTGTTGGCAGAGAGCAGGTTGTCTCTCGGAGCGTCCAGCCAGAGGCGTTCACTACAACAAAACAGGCTTTTTACAACGGGCAATGCCCGTTGTAATATGTGTTCCACAACGGGCAGCCGACCGTTGTAATAGGCGATGTTGTAATAGGTTGACCATATTTTACAACGGGCAATGCCCGTTGTAATAAATCTTTTTACAACGGGCAATGCCCGTTGTAATACACCTTTTTACAACGGGCAATGCCCGTTGTAATACATGATATTGCAACTGTTTTTGGCCGTTGTTAAAAAGATTCAAATGAGAAAAAAAATAAAACTACTACAATGCACGTGTAAATTTTAAACTAATTTGAATTGAAATAAAATTATTATACTAATGACAACCATATTATTCATATTTACTAAAAATAGCAAAAGAAATTTATATTTCAAAATAACAAAAAGATTCATCTATTCACATCATTCATAAAATTTTACATAGTTACAAAACATCGAATACAACCCTAAACTAGTATAACACGTAGTACATACAAATTCACCACTAAATCATGATATTAGAAGAGGCTTTACTATACCCTTCTCAGAAGTTTACCGGTCCGCCGGGTTTTTCTGGGTTTTAAAAAAAAAATCAATGGATCTAGCCAAGTGTCAACAGTATTCAAAATCACATTAACCATCCTCTTCTAATAACACAAATTCTCTGCAGCGCCTAAGCTACTCCAGCCCATCCACAAAAACCCTTCAACATCTAACCAATGCTTTGAATTTTATGTCTAGACTGCAAACTTTTAAACCCATTATTCCGCCAAATCAACTGCAGTCCATTTTGCAAATAGTTCCTGCTCAGACACGCATAGGTCTGATTTTCTGGCACACGCACCTACAGCCTTGTCTCCAGCCAAGCTCTGCTCCCCTAGGTCAACGCCTACTGACCTGGATCTTCAACCCCATGCTGGGAAACTACTGTCGCTTTCATCTCCAAATCACATCCCGACATGGCCACCTCTGTGCAACCTGATTGCGATCCGTTTGCTGTTCTTGCTGATTCAGATCAGTTTGCACCTACGATAATGATCTACTTAGAGAGGATGAGATCAGTGTATCCTCTCAAAGCCTAGCCGTACTCACATCATCTCTGCGCACATTGAAATCATATGGCTATTTTGAAGGACAGTCGAAGGGTAATGCATTGCTGAATACTTCCTTAACAGATGATGAAAGACTGAACGATTTGGTTATTGATGATTTAACTCCATATAAATCTAGCTTTTCCCCACACTATCTCCTAATGATGTACACAATGACACAGACACAAACATGCATACCAACTTACATGCGCACGAACCTAGTTGCTGCACAAAAAACAATCGTATGGAGTACAAATACCTTCTCAAACACTTGCACCAATGTACACAATGACATGGACTAAAGCAAACTGAGTACAAATACCTTTTGAACGGCTTGATTACAGGCACGTACTATATTGTAGTGGTCATCAGCATTCGCTAAGTTAAAACTTCAAAAATACACAGCAATAATCACTAGATATTGATTTAGGAAAGGTAAATGAGAGCGGAAATAGACATATAAGCAAATATCACGATATAGTGTGTGTTTGTCCGTGCAATAGAAATATTGTGAGCTTTGGAATTCAATTTTAGAGGGTAAGGTATTCATGGAACCAGCTTTGGAACATTTTACCAAAAAGACAAGGAGAGATATTGTGAGCTTCTACTATAATGTTTCCATGCTTAGAGTCACGAGCTTTAAAACCAGATATGAAACTGTTTATACCAGCGATGATGAATTTCAGATGGGAGAAGCAATAGAAATACTGTTATACTTTGCATATATGATATATGGTTTAAGTTTGCTATGGATGTGTTCCTTTGAAGCAAATTTGCAGAAAAGACCTCCTCCCTTAAAACTAATATTATTTTGCGGCCTTATTCTAATAATACTTGTCCTGTCAAAAAACCTCTCTAAAAATAAAAAAAAACTATTGCATTTGATTGCTAAGTGACACTACGTGATGGAAAACACTTTTTCTAGACTGACCTATTAGAACAATAAATAATCTCTTTCTAATACATTGTAGTTTTATCATACCTGATGAAACAGAGTAACCATGCAGCCTCAATAGTCGGAGGGCCATACATGTATCATATATATCAGGAATTGGATTATCTCTTCCCCTAGATACACCATTTGCTGTTATATTCCTACAGTAGATAAAAGCAACACATTTTCTTTTCTTATTGTAGTACTATTCACAAATGTCTCTTCAAAGTTTTTGGAAAGCTAACCTATACACATAACCGAGTGTTTGAGAAATTTCCTCCTGGAAACGGCGATCAATTCCAACCTTTGTATTGCATCTACGGCCCATATGCGCTCCAGAAGGTCGACCGGATAGTGGCATGGTGCTGATCATGTATTAAAGAAACAAAATTATCTTTGAAATCTTGTTATTTAATTCAATTATTTTGACACTTAAATTAAATTTACTCACCATGATCTCCAAATCGTCTTATCACGTTTGTTAAAAACTCAAGGCATTTAGTATTACCAGTATGCATATAAGCGACAGCTGTTGCAGATATAGAACTCAAAAAACTTCCATCTTTAGATTGAAGTTTCATTATTCTTCCCCATTCCACCTTTTCTTGCATTGCTTCCAGTGAGTATAGCATGGTCGTATGAGTTGAATGCATCACTTCATAAGGGATTCTGGAGTATGCATAAACCTATCATCGTATGGAAATTTGTTATATGTGCTAACTATCCTATAACAAAAATAATTCTTGCTATTGTTATTGGTTTTTTTTTGGGTCCATATTAACTTTCTTCGTGAGATAGACTAATGGACGAAACCAGCTTCCACTCAATATAGATACACAAGCTTTGACTTCTCTGAAGTCGCGACTTCTTGGCATAAACAAAAAATTGACTGCATAGTACAAGCTTAGGGAATCCAAATACAGGGAGGCAGGCAGGAAAACAATTCGAAATCCTTATCAGTTCAGGAATTCTGCCATTACTGATGCTTTAAGCATCTACATAATGAGAACTCGTACCTGGTGCGGCCCATGGCATAGTCTAGCATGAATTTGCAAGATTTACTTTAAAAAAAAATTGAAAATCAACATTTACTCAGTGTTGAATGTCACATGATTTACAGTACAATAATTTCCTAATTTTAGCTTTATTTTATTTTAGCATATCATATCAGACAAAATAATCATTGGAACATGAAAACAAACTACTATATTACAGGGCAGCCAAGGTTAAGTAACACAAAATCATCTCACACGATCTTGAACGGAAATGAATTAACTACTTTAGTTTGAAATGGTAACAAAAGTTACATAGAAAGTTTCCAATTAATTGATGAATTAAGAGATATCCATTGGTCAAGTAAGAATGCACATTTTCGCAAATATTCAAATATGTTAAAATGCGATCATCCATCTAGACCACTAATACATTGATCCGAAGTCCAAAACAATAGGTGAGAAGACCTATGACCGAGTCCATTTCATATACTGGCAGATACTGATATATATACCCATCTATATGAGTTCTGGGAAAATAGACTTACTAACCTACCAACAAGTAGGGACATGAAAAAAACTTGCCAGACTTCACAGCAAAAGGAATATGCAACGCAAAATTCATATCACACAATTTTGCTTTGTTTCCATACCAAGAGCAAATGTTTACATCTTGTTCTGCACCGTTCAATTAAGAAATGTACAGGTTAAATGAAATGTACAGGTTATATAAGATTCAACACATTCATTACTTAAAAGAAACAGATCTTTGCACTCGGACTTTATGTACAAAATCATACTCAGATCATTGGCTATTAGATCAAAGTAAATCTGATGGTTAAAGATTAAAATATAACTTTAACCCTCTAAAATTCTTCTTATATTTAGCTCCGTGTAATAATTTTTACTGTATAATTATTTTGGAAAAAAGCTGCCAATTTGATTATGGTTTTGGACAGGAAGTTAGGCTAAAAAGATTTCCTCCCTTGTTTTAAAACATAGTGACCCTTGTTCTTCCCTATTATTAATTATTTGATTATGCATTCATGGGAGAAATAAAATATCGTCTGATTTACAAAAATATACTCATAATATTACATTACATTTCTCACTCTATTTTTCCTCTCAATTTTGGAAGTGCAAATCATACGGTTCCAAATTAATATGTTCCCTTAGTCTCAATGACAGCCTTTTATAACAAGTATACTGCAAGCCATATATTTCTCAAAAATTAATGCAATGCAATTTATTTAGTGAGAAGGAAAGGTTACAGTGTGGGGCATTGCTATATCCGTGAAGTTAATAAGCAGATACATGAATATAAATGTTTGTGCTTTCTATTTTATACCTCTGTTATTTGCTAAACATCCAAAATATTAATATACGATGATACACGTTTTACAATATATTGATTAGAGTAATATCAATATAAATAGAGGTAATGACACCTAACTAACCCATTGAAAGATGCTAGTAAACCTATTTGTTATCCTAAAAATTCCTCAAAGAACAGAGTTTTCAAGGCAAGATAATTTTCCTACTTCAGAGTTCCATGTTGCTACTTTTGCACCCTATTCATCTAAATTTAAAAATAAATACTAAATGCAAAAAAAATCAGAAGAATAAGACACTTGGAATTAATTCTGACAAGTCAATTACAACTAACTCTTTCTTATATAGTTACTACCAGGTCCTCTAGAAGGAGTAGGCTTGAGGATGAAGCATTTATGTTCAGAGCCACAACTACTGACAATCTACTAGACAACTCAGCTTGATCTGACTTAATATCTCAAGATACGACATGAGAACAAGTGAGCATGCCCCTAGTTAGGGAATCGACTATTTCTAATTAAATGATATTCCTATAGTGGAATGTTAGAAGGATGAACTCCCACAGCAAAAATATGACATAATTAAACATATTAGTAGGCCACACCCCTAACTGTTATAATTATACTTCATCATGGTACTGCTCTGTACATAGTCATCAGAATGTTTCTAGAACACAATAATTATACTCTTTAACCACACTAATAGTTAGCTAGCTCAAAAATGCAAAAATGCATGGTAACATAAGTAAATCCATTGATTCTAAGAGAGCAGTACGATGGTAACATTAGTAAATCCATTGATTCAAAAATGCAAAAATGCATGGTAACATTTTGATGACTGAATTTTTTGATCGAGTCATCAAAAATGCAGCTAGCTAGCTCAACCCAGCAAAACAAATGTTCCTTTTTATTTGATGTTTCTGGATATGTACATAAGTAAATCCATGTTTCTGGATATTTTACCTCTCTTTGATGTTGCTCCATTTTACTCTTGATGCTTCAAGTTCAAATATCTTCTGTTAAGGGAGGAACCTAGAAAAAAAACATAACATATATATAAATAATTAGAACATCATACTAATTAGTCATTATTGTAAAATATGTAAATCCTAATATACAATAGAAACACTTTGCAAAAGAAAGATTTTTTTCCCCAAGTTCACAAATTTCAACACTTATCTGCATATATTATAAGAAGAGATGCCTACTGCTGCTAAAACAAAAAACTAAAATTTAAGTTTTGGATCATAACATACAATGATAAGCAATGTATAAAGTGCAGCCGAGTAATCACATAACTACCCACTTAGGTGTAATAATTTATTTTGCAGCTCAACCTATCACACTTGCAAAATTTTAAACATAACGGGTTGTAATAATTTATTTTGCAGCTATATGCATAAACACTCTGAAAATTGGTAAATACCTATAAAAGACATGCGGTTCAACTTGATTCAACAAGTTCATGGTAGCCTTATCCACGTTGAGGAATATTTCTCTAAATATCTAAACAATTGGTTAAGCTACTATAATAGGAAATAAATATAATAGATACATACTTTCATATAATTAAAATGGCAACTGATGCCAACTAAATATTTGTCACAACTCTAAATCAATGTCTTCAGTACTGTTTATAAAATCAATATAATACAATAGTAAGTTGATTAATTCATGACCTGGGTGTAAATATAATATGACACCAAAAATATGAGATGGTTCAAGAATCTTCCACCATAATAAATATAATTAAGAAAACGAATACACCAATGAAGCCATGAATGTAATATACAAATATTCACATTTCTAAGATTTGTACAGCAGTCTAAACTAAGCAAGGAGCCATCAGGATGTTCATTTCACACAGCCCAACCTATCCCACTTCTAAGTTTCAGAAGGTTGCAAACATACTTGGGCGCATTAGGAAAAATACCTATAAACACGGAAATGGTTCAATTCATTGCAACAAATTTTTCACGCTGAAGAGGATGCTCTGGCCTTTTATGCTGCTAAAACAAATTTTTCGAAAGCCCTAATTTTTCGCGGCTGAAGAAGATTAATAACCGTATATAATTCGCAGCTTCAACAAATTCGAAAGCCCTAATTTTTCGAGCAAAGAAAACAGGAGAAGAGGAACGAGAGTATTGCTTCACGGAAAAGAAGAAAAGAGGGCCGGCCTCTGTAATTTTTCTTTGGAGTGCCGTGGTATAAAAATTAGGGTTGCCTATTACAACGGGCATATTAAGCCCGTTGTAAAATTGGCACCTATTACAACGGGCAGTTTTAGCCCGTTGTAAAATTGGCACCTCTATTACAATGGGCATTGTATGGACGTTGTAAAATTAACATCTATTACAACGGGCATAAAATGACCGTTGTAATAGGAATCTATTACAACGGGCAAAGATTGCTCGTTGTAAAAAAACGTTATATAAGAAATCTATTACAACGGGCCTGGACTGACCGTTGTAGTAGTCTACTATTACAACGGGCATCAATTGCCCGTTGTAAAAGGTACGTTGTAATAGAGTATTTTTGTTGTAGTGGTTCCTACGTGGCATAGGAAGTTCCTTAGCATGACCATTTGTTGGCAAATCCATTTTCCAATGCGAACCTTGTACAGTTTTAGTTGTAGAACCTGCTATTTAACATAGCAGCTATAGTAGGCATAGTATAGTGGTACCTATGCTGGCTAAGATTAATATTATACTTTCGAAATGTTTTCAGCACTATGCACTAATTATAATATCAAAATGATTTGTTTTGCGTAGTAAGCATGTTTGACTATCATAAGAAGAAATCTCCTCCAATTCTGCGTTTGCATTGTGTGTGTGGCGGGAGGTCTTATGGTAGTTTCATTTTCCAAAAGCATTGCGAAATTGTTTTATTTCCTTTGTTGTTTTAAAGATAAACTGTTTTAAGTTCTCACACCAGTCACCATGACTGACCTGGAGTTTATTGTTTCCTTCCTAAACTCTGGGTGCCCACCAATTTGCACACGGGCAGTCTAGAGTCAGGTTATCAGGTCATTCTGGATTCAGGAGATGTTGTGGAGCTCAGTGGCGAGCTGGATGGCGAGACATATCACTTGTATATGATATTATTTTTTCCGCTGTGTATTCTGTATGAGGACAAGTTTGTATAACTGTCCAATTGTGTTGTATATTGTTGTTGTAAACTCTGATGATGATGTAATGTATAAAATGATATAGTTCTTTGATTTAAAGATTATTCATTTATCTATTATATGTTGTTCCGCTGCGAATGTGAGATTCTGATATTGTTTCTGTTGTTTCTTCTTTCTTTTTCTTCTGTTTTCTTCTACCTCTTCTTTTTCTCCATAACAATTCGGTTTTCCGGCATTCGATTGCTCGGCAGTTGATACAGTGGACGTATTAATGTCGATTTTCGAGCGACGAAAAATCGCGTTCGTTACAGTTACATATACTAACATGGATAGTATCTTGATCCAAAAGTGGACTGTGGTACTTATATATAGTTATATATATATATATGTAGATATAATCTATTTCGGTAGATGGTGCATATCGTACGCGTACGTGGAGTCGAGACAACTAAATAAGATAAAAAGACATAACATGTGATGGAAGATAATCAATATAAACTAGTGTTATATATAAAGTGTATAATTTATCAGTCATCAAAATGTTGTTCTGTCCCACTTATCATTACAACCCATTGCATAGCTTTAGAGGGACAAGTACCCGTGCAAGGCGGGAATGGTGGAAGGACAGATTTCCTTATGCATGCTCGACACTTACAATGACACTTAACCTCAGAAGTGTCAATCTTGGTTAGTAACTATATGTTTTATTATACTTTATTATTCCTCTGTGATTTTATATCGATAGTGCTCTAATATGCATTTATTTATATGTAGGATACCAAACCAACGCTCCGCACTTTGGTGGACTTGGGTTTTTAATTTAGCGAAAATTCGAGTCCACTTGGATGTAGGTTGTCACATGTGAACACAGGCTAACAGAGGCATAGCCATATGTGAACTCTTTTCCTTAGCAGACGGAAGTATACAAGTCATACTTTCGAAAAAAATAACTTCTCGATAATAGAAGTATGCCTTAGCCATTCTAATGAAAATATAGCTTATCGATAATGGTTCTTTATCTTGATCGTACAGCTTTTAATGAGTTCAATACGAACCAATGTCATTTTTCCATTATACCAATGGTCAATACAATTTTAGTTCAACCTAATTCAACCCAATCCATATCTAAAGAACCATCCATTCATCAATATACAAGTATAATGAGTTAATGGATTATCATTCTCCTCACCGATGCAAGCTTTTAAACTGTATTTAAGCTTAGAACCAGTCCTCTAATGGCTTGTTTCATATTAGAACCGAGCTCGACTTCTTCAAAGTACGATTTGGTTTTTTAGATCTCGTATTGATTGGAATTTGGGTAATTTTCCTATGAATATAGGAATTGTTCGAGCGAGTTATGAAAAGATTAAGGTTGGAAATGGATAAGGAAAAGGGATGAAGAAGTGAGGATTGTTTTGCAAATGAAGATGGGAAAATCAGCATCCCCATATAAGAGCAAGTTTGTTTTGGACCTTGGGACTAGTGCAAGTTTCCTAAAAAATTGCAAAACTCATTCTTGTTATATCTCATAATCCGTAACTCCAAACGGCTGACTTCTACTTGTTTTTCTTCACCTAAAAGATGTTTTAGATGAGATAGAAAATGTTTTGAATCCAAATACATTTATATTCAGAATTTAATTTTTAAAGTCGTTCATTAAAATCTACTTTATAATTAATAAACCATTATTTAAGTTACTAGATATTAAAATTATGTGTTGTTATAGTCTATACCCTGATTTCTTATTCAATTTGAAGTCATATATTCATCTCTCCTTTAATTGAATAAACTTTTTACAAATATCCCCTCCGCATATTTCGTTTCACTTTTCTCCTCAATTGAAATATAAATTGCACTTGTTTCTTTTAGCTCATGATCTTTTTGAATTTAGCTCATTCCTTTGATTGAGGTACATAATGTCTTCTCATCTTTTATTTTCTATCATGTCTTCTTACCGTCTAAAACTTAGCCGTTGTTTCTTTTATCTAAGGTAAACTAAAATAATTATAAAGAATCATACCATTATCCCATTAACAAAAAAGATCAGATAAAAAATGAGAAAAGCTTCCAGTGTGTCTTTTTAGTTCAACGTATTTGTTCCTTTTTCATGGTTAAGCTCTCTGATTTATAATTAGACATTTACTCTTTTCCATTTATTTCTTCAATTTCTATCTTTATTTGTATACATTTTACTTTAATCTTTCGATTGAATTATTTCACCAACATTTGGATTTGCATATATTTTTATGATTGTACGTTCGATTAATTTTTCCCTTAATCATTTTAAAAAACATTATGATTTAATGGTATTTATGATTTTTTAGGTTATTTATTTATTACAAGTTACCATGGAGAACGATACATCATCGATTCTATGTTGATAAGGGCTGACTACAAATTTTGATTAATTTTTCTATTATCTTGAATTTATTTCTAATTAAAATTTATAGTATGTTGTTACTGTACGTATATTAAAGGTGCTAAAAAGAATGGAGATTTCATATCATCATTTGTAAATATTTCAATGTAATTAAAGAGATACTAGTAACTAATAATTGGATTATATAGAGAATTTAACTAAATATTAAAATTGTTAAGGATACACCCAACTCAAAAACACAATTTAACAAATTTTAAAAGGGTGAAAATTAGGTTGAATGACTTCTCATTCCAGGGTAATAAGTTTAAGGAGAACACTTCTGAATAATTAGTTTTAAGGACAATTTACAGGAAAATGATAAATTCATTTATCATTATTTCTGTATAACTGAAAATGATAACTTCATTTATCTTTTTTCTGTAAATTGTCCTTAAAACTAATTTTTTAGAAGTGTTGTCCTTAAAACTTATTACCCTACACAAAGAAGCCCTTTGAGTGAAAATCCCTTTTTAAAGGTTTGTCAAAATGCCCTCCATAATCAATGTGTCTTGTTTGTCATTTCTTTATTCCTCTTTAAACTTAATGTTTAGAGCAAAAGAAAATAATCACTAGACAAAATTACAAATTGATTGCATAAACTCATAGAAACTAAATAGAAAATCCCTACCGTCACTAAGTTTCTTAAATGAAGAATAATAACACAAAGCATAAGCAAGATCCAAACTAATTAAGATTCTATGTTTAAGTTTAATTTTTTGGTTCAATTTCTAAACAGGTACAGTGTTTTGATTTACTTTAAGTCTTAATTTGAGTATTTATGGTTTTAAATTTTGACAATGTCGAACAAATTTAGCGTTTTAATTTAATTTGTGTTTTGCTGTGAATGTTGATTCACTACAAGAATAACACTAGTTTCCGACGGCCAAAAGCCGTCGGCGGCCGTTGGAAGACCATCGAAAACCGTAGGTACAACCGTTGGAATACGAATCTCGTTTAGTAACGATTTCCAATGGCACCAATGATACTTTTCCGACAGCCTCCAATGTTAATCTCCAACCGTTTCCAACGGCCAAAATGCCCATTTGGCAATCCTGAAAAACCAAATAGCCATCCCAGGCCGTCGAATATGGTCAGAGTTTGTCGTTGGAAGCCTTTGGAAAATTATGACCTATAGGCCATCGGAAACCGTTACAAGCCGTCGGTAATCTGGGTAATTTTTTTATGAATTTGAACCTGCTGCCTTCCAGCCACCCTACATCCATCAATACTAATAACAGCTCCATTTCGAGCATATATAAACCAATAATCATATAGATAAGCATACATAATATTCCATCCATAAAATCCATATCCAAATCCAACATAATCCACAAAATCAACATCCAAATCCACAAACTCAACATCCAAATCCACATAAAATAATATACAATCCATCAAAATGTATCAAACACATCCTCATCCACTCGAAGCGTATATATACAGACAAAAAAACAATAGAACATACCTAGTATCACTGATCATCATCCCCTGCAGAACCATCGGACGTAGGAAACCTCCCATGCTGCTCCATATACTCCGCCAAGCGCTGGTTCAGCTGCTCCATTTACGCAGCATGACGACGATCATGCTCCCGTAGCTTGGCGATCTCGGCTCGTAGCTCTGCAATTTCTTCTTTGTCTCGAGCCATCCTATACGCCTTCTGCGATGTCCTAGCCTGCGAATATAAATAAATTGTTATATTGCCTCCAACATCATAAATGTAATTTACATAACTTTAATTGAAAAATATGCAATATTTGAATTTAGTTTATTTTCTAAAAATTACTGCTTGGTTCCCAAATCCATAGCGCCTGCTGCGGGATGGTGGATCCATGACAGATTCAAAAATAGCGCTCTCCTCATCAGCTATCAACTCATCCCGTCCTGTCTCAGCCAACAACTGTGCTCGTGTTTCCTGAAACTTTTGCTGTAATGAAAAATACATAATACAATTTAGTAGACTAATCGCTATACTAATTGACAAAAAGTTGAAATGGTCATTGGTATAAATAACACTAATTAATATATCTATAAATGTGTACTTAATTAATTAACTGATGACTTTTAACTTAATTATAAATACTTACATAGGCAACAGTCGCTTTATCATCATGCTCCCATGAGTATACGACTGAGCCCGAATCGTCGGTCTGTTTCAGGGCATGAGTATGAGCAAAAACATCCCAATACGAAACAGCACCTCCTTGCGCTCTTTCCTGAAATATGAATATATATATATATTATATTGTTTTATTAACTATATATTAACAACTTATAACTTAAAATATAAAAATGTCAATATAAAACTTTACCAAATCCTCACGATGATGCTGGAACGACTTGGAACCACCGCGATGTGTGACGGGATTCTTATTTCTATTTGTGGAGTTCCTATCTGATTCCCTCTGCAAATTTCAATTGGAAATAACATTACAGTTCTAAATTATGTATTAAATACACGCAACAATTTAAAGTAATTAATATGCGGTAAACATACCTGGAACTCCTCATTGCCCCACCATGCGATCCAGGCCTCCCAAACGCTAGCACTTAACCAGTTGGGTTTTTTCCCCGCTCTTCTTATAGCGGACAATGTATCCCTATATTTTTGGTGATTTTTCTATTCCAATGCCGCTGCACTAGGGATACATCGGTCTCTTGTAGATCGACCGAACCCTACACATTTAGAAAATGAAAGTTATACATTTTTATAAATAGTCTACAACATATAAAGTGATCTATGATCAAACAAAAGGTGCGAAATATAAATTTACACTTACCAGAAAATCCTATCAAATGCTCTCCCGGACGTTATCTGGTATCTTGCTCCATTTAGGCTAGCAGGAAGTCATCCTGCATTTATATGCCTGTCTGGATATGGAGAGCACTATGGCTGATGGCTCGAGCTTGAAGCCACTGTGTTAAAAAGAAACAAGCATTTAATAAAGCAAGACTAATATATAATAGATCGTATATAGAATAATGTTGTTAACACTGAAATAAATTTAATACTTACGATCCATCAACTATGGCCTACAACCAGACTGGAGGAAGAGCTGATTCCTGTGATGGACTGGGGACATCATCCGCTAGAGGCACACCCATCCCTCTCTGAGAAGAAGAGGGAGATCCTATATGGGACGAGCTGCATCTACGAAAAAACGACATGTATATACAGTACCTGTTACAGACATATCATTTATGGGAAATATATCATTTAATTAAGTGGAACATACATTATGGCAGAAACATAAAACGATTATGTGAAATAGATTACGACTAAACATATTATTAGCGGAACATAGCATTTTTAATGAGAAAATGTAAGATAAATATACACAGAAATTACCTTCTCCCGATATATAGATTATTAATCGGTCCTCATCATTTTCTGATTCAGACTCCGTTTCATACTCTATGTTTTGTTCCTCTATAGTCTCAAATGCTTCTATTAATGCATTTGATTCATCATTCAGATCTCCAAAATCGATTTGATCGTAGGTTATTATTATTCCAATATTTTCCTCGATATCTTCTTGATAAGCTTGTTGGTCTTGAATATTCTGTCCATTAAATGTAAATCTTGCCTTTGTTTTAAAAACAGCCGACCAATCTGCTTTATCTCTTCGTAGATATGTGTATGGAGCGTAATAAACTTGAAGAGCTTGTTTGGCAAGTATAAAAGGATCATACTTATAATAACGCGAGGTATGCTTTATTTCTATAAGATTATACTTTGGGTGCACGTTGATTCCAGAACCTAGAACGTTGCTGAACCAGTTGCATTTAAAACAAAAAAACTTCTTCTGCAGGTCTTGTGAAATATGTCAATTGTAAAACCTGGGTTAACACCCCATAAAAATCATTTACATGATCATTTGGATCATCACTAACTTTAACAAATACACCGGTATTGTTAGTTAATTTTTCAGCACCGCATTCTTTGGTGTTAAATTTATATCCATTAACGAAAAATATTGGATAGGTCTTGACTTTCCTTTTTGGTCCCATAGCTAAGTTTTTCAATCCTTCGTCGACCACACAGTTTGTCGGGTCATAAACGTAATTTGAAAACCAAGTAGCGAAATCTTTGCCGATATCGCCATTTGGATGTTGTGATTCGTAAACACTGCAATTATAGAAGAAATATTGCATTATAATTAACACACATGTGTGCACATGTATATATATGCATATGTAGATGATATAATACATTAAGAAGAATATATGTGCATTACCTAATAAATGTCGTATGTTTCAACTCCTTCGTACCACAATGTTTTCAACTCTTAAATAACCAAGTGTAAATAAACTTCGATTCCTTGTGTCGGATCATCAAGGCCAGGGACGAAAATTGTGAGAAACATATATGGAGTTTTCATACACATCCATGGAGGTAAATTATAAGGTATAACGATTATAGGCCAAGATGAATATTTAGAACCAAATTGAGAAAATGGTGAAAATCCATCCGTACATAAACCAAGTCTAACATTATGGCTCTCCGCTGAAAAATCGGGATATTTTCGATCAAAATGCTTCCATGCTTCCCCATATACTGGGTGTGTTAACGTACCTTCTTCCTGTGTTCTAACACTGTGCCATCTCATATGAGCGCGGTTACAGAAGATGCATATAATCTTTGAAGCCTAGGAGTAATAGGTAAATAATGCATACGTTTATATGTGACTTCCTTTCCCTTCTTCTTTCTTGGTTCATACCTTTCCTGATTACATATTTTACAATTCCTAAGTGTTACCCGGTGGCTTGACCAAGTAACAAGAGGCTCGGCGTAAAAAGGTCACTCGGCGTAGAGCACCGTTCGGCATTAAGAGGCCTCTCGGCATATGGCCTCATTCGGCACACCTCCCTTCGTTCGACACCACTGCATCGTTCGGCACAATGCCTCATTTGGCATACGAATGCCATTCGACCTGGATGTGTGGCTCGGCATACGAATGTCGTTCGGCATGAATCCCTCGCTCGGCATCCCAGGCCTCGACCGGCATCTTCCCTCGCCCGGCATCCCTTAGCAACATCGATTAGCAAAGTTGCTCAACGAGGCCGTTTGGCATCCCTGGTTCGGCGCATATGAGAGATGTTAACAAGCTGTCAAGTCCACAACAACGTAAGGGTGTTCGGTATAGCTTCACTTTGCTTCAACTCACTACTTGCCTCGGTTCTCTTGAGTGGTTACTTCAAGTCACTCGATGGTCAACCAAAAATGGTTCTCGACTGCAATCCTTGCTCGGCATGGCTCGTTCGGCATGCCTGGTTTGGTGTGCTAGGGTCACCTACTGTGGCCCGAGATACCTTGTTCCTAGGCCCGTGAGGGAAGTCCAACCCGTCTTCATCTATAAATAGAAGGGCAGGGGCACAGTGAAATGGACCTTTTTTTGAGAACACTGGGGAGACTCTGCCGCTTTCAAGACTCACTCTTTTCAGTTCAAATTTGTACTCAAGTCATTATTGTACGGATTGTATCTGTATTTAACTACTTAGGAAAGCAATAAAGATTACAATTTAAAGTGGACGTAGGCAGTTACGCTGAACCACTATAAATCTGGTGTTCTAGATTTCTGTAGTTAATTTAGTCTATATCTCTCTATTTTAATTTATCTTCTTCACTTATCTCTCTACACAATTTTTCTAAAGAGGGTTAGTGACCAATTTTGGTGCTAACACTTTGGTGCTTTCACTGAGAGTCGAATTCAGGCCACAAGGATCTGCTTTGTAACTACTGGATTGAATAAATCCCCTGAAGGAGATCCAAGTCATTCACAGGATGTCCATTGATTCTATTCAGAGTTCTTATCAACAACTCTACTATGGGAAGACCTACGTACCAGTTCAGCCTCTCATAATGCGGACGTCAATGAAACTGCTAGCGTACCACAAATAGGACCTAGCAATCAGCAAGCAAATTTAGGTGCAGGAACCACCACCCAAAATCAAATGGAAGTTGTCACCAGAACAGAATTCAACGACTTGATGAGAGAACTCATGGAAAGCAGGAGACAACTTGGAGAATAGATTCAAGCCAACGCCAACCTTATGGCTTAGCTCACTCAACAACAACATCAGAATGCTGGGGGTAGTCCAGCTCCTCATTCTTCGTTTGGTAGCTCGACTTCGTCCGATGAACCTCCCAAACGTAGATGCCGCAAGATTGAAACTACATAGGCAAGTGCTGCTGATCGATCAACTAGGAATCATTTACGTCTCGTAGACCACAACCAAGCAGGAACAGGAAACTTAAGATCTGGAGCGCGTGTGGAAACTGTCCGCCCGGCTCACCAAGACGCCAATGATGCTGAACCTCAAGATACACGTTTGGCAGATCGCCAGCAGAGGAGACATCAACCTGAACGATCCCGTAGAACGGACTCCAACCTTCCATCTTCCATACAAACCCCAGACCTATCGGCTATGGTTAGACAGTTGATGAGAGAAAATAAATGCCTGGCCAATGAAGATTGGGAGATGTCCAGGAGTCATACTCCATTCACAAACACTATTCTACAGGCCGAGTACCCCAGGAAGTTTAGCATGCCAACTATCCCGGCCTACGAAGGGAAGGACGATCCCCGACAGCATGTGATGAGATATGAATGGATGATGGATTTAGCTAGAGCGAATGATGCAACCAAGTGCAGATGCTTCCCAATAACTCTATCTAGAATCGCTACCATGTGGTTCACTTGACTTCCTCCATGATCCGTATCCAGTTTCGAGGAGCAGGTAATGAAATTTATAGAATAGTTCATGATACATGCTACTCGTCCAAAGGACGTGATGTCCCTGTCAAGTGTAATCCAAGCTCTAGGGGAGTCATTGAAGGAGTAATTACAGAGATTCCATGTTGCGGCTACTGAAGTTAGCAATCCTAATGATCATGCAATTCTTATGGCTGCGATGCGAGGTGTGGATCCGGATTCAGAGTTTGGAGATTGGTTAGCAGGAAAACCTCCAACTACGCTAGAGCGTTTTTCTCAAAGGCTCATCAATTCATAAGAAGAGAGGAAGCTAGGTGGACAAGGCGAGATAAGGCACCAGGGCCTATTCAGGAAACCGTGAAAAGCAACATCGCTGTAAAGCAATCCAGAGACAACTCGGGGAAAGTTCAGGTCAATGTCCAGAACAAGCCCGGGCAATCTAAGGAGTCCGGAGGAGGAAATCAAGGGAAGAAAAGAGAAGCAGGGAAATGGAAGTTGAGAATTCCAACCTACAATGAATACACCCCACTAAATGCATCTCTTGAGAATATTTACCTATCAACTTGTAATACCTTTCAATACAGAAAGCCGCGCCCAAAGGAGTCAACCGAGGAGCAAAAGCGGACTGGGAAGTATTGCCGCTTCCATGAGACTTATGGGCACAATACTGAAGAGTGTTGGCACCTACATGACGCTATAGAAAAGTTGGTTAGATAGAAAAAGTTGCAGGAGTTTGTAAAGAGTCCTCAGGAGGGTGGACAAGGAATGTCCAATCCTGGTCACGCACCGGCTCCACGTCACCCTGAGGAGCCTGCTCGAACTATGGGTAGACTGGTCATAAATACGATAGTAGGCGGACCTCATCCTGTAGATAAGAATTGGCAGGAAATGGAGCGATATACTAACTCCCTGAGACATGCAGATTTTGAGTGTTGTTCAAATACCGAGGACGGGTTCCAGGCTAAGCAGCAGCGGACAATGACAGACGATATAGTATTCAGGAGCCGAGATGCCGACCAGGTGGAGGCTCCTACCGTTAACCCGATGGTCATATCCGCGACTATCGGGCCAACACTAGTGAAGATAATTTTGATTGATTGTGGAAGTTCTGTTAACATCATCTTTGTTATCCCGCCTTTTGGCAAGGCCAAGATACCAAGGACTTAACTAGAAAACGGTGACAGGTCGTCCCGGAAGTCGGTTACACGTAAGGGTCGCTACGGATATCGACGAATTTTGTCCGAGTCCGGATCAGGTTACAATTGATAAGACATGACAAGCGAAGCCTGGGAAGCCAACGTCCCAAGTTTCAAGATAATCCGAGCTCGTACGCTCAAGATATCATCGATTCAAGATGGAGAAAATAACCCATGCTCGAATCCATGGGTAACGCTCTAGTTCGAATCCATAGGCAGGGGCCCTGATCGTATCCATCCACCTGAAGCCACTCCGTGTCCATCCAGTTGTAGTGCTTCGAATCGATGAAGTCATTCCTCCCCGTATCCATCAGGTTTACCTACCTTCGAATCCAACAAGTCGGAGCACTTCGAATCGATGGGCTACAATGCAACACACTCGATTCGATCAAGCACGCGCTCGACTCCATCAGGTTCGAATCCACTACATTCGAATCCCCAGGCTGAGACATCTTCAAACCGGACCGTAGCTACGAGCCTAACTCGATTCGAACGTACATCAGTCCCATCGATTCGAAGGAAGAGGTCCTTCGAATCCATTGCCTCGACTCCACCATCTTCGAATCCAAGTCGTGGATTCGACCCAGTCAATCCGGAATGGAAACCGGATCGATTCGAGGAAAGCGCACCACGTCACCATCTTCACGAACAGGAAGATCGATTCGAACGAATCGATTCGAGCACATCGATTCGAACGACTCCAGAATACGAGAAACACCAACTTGAATCGATCATAACTCGAGTTCTACAAGTCCAAATCCCATGAAATTTTCACAGAAGTTCAAATACATGATGAAGAATGTACACACCAAATTTCAGCTCGATTGGATGATTTCTTGATCGATTCGAACCAAGGGTCGAATCGATCCCAAAGCGGGCCCGGATCTCCAGATTTCGGCCGTGTGGGCCCCCTGACGTGCCAGAACTGGTCTCCCCTCATTTTGGGTGAAATACCAGCCTCCAACACCTATAAATAGACCCCCTGGTCATTCAGAAAAGAGGTCGGATAATTCTAAGTACCGAAGAGCGCCCAGATTCTGCCAGATCTACTCCAGAACACCGCCGCTGCCTTAGATTGAGACTTAACTTAGAAATTCAGTTGTATTACATTATAAACGACTGTAACCTTCAAGTATCGAGCAATAAAATCATCAAATTTCATAGTGGACGTAGGCAAAACGCCGAACCACTCTAAATCGCTTGTCTTTGCAATTTACTTTCTGTTATTTGGAGTTTTTGTTAGATAATCCACAGTTTTAATTTTCATTCTTCACTTTTATCTCTTCAAAAACTTCCGAAGAGTGTTGTGCCCATTTTTGGTACAAACACTTTGGTGCTTTCACTGAGAACAAACCAGCTTTTTTCTCCTGCTCCTTGGATCTACCATCGATACCGGATTGCACAAATCCAAGAGGAAGATCCAGATCTTCGATTCACAGTCCTTCCATTCTACTCAGATTTGCATAAAATCTAGGAAAAGGATTCATCGTTCAAAATGGTTAGCACGAGAACCACTTCTGCAGCTCCAGGACAAGAAGGTAGGGATGGACAAAATCCTGCTCAACAGCAGCCACCCAATCAAGACAACACTGCCCACTCAGATCCATCTGGGGCAGTCACTAGACAAGAATTTCAGATGTTACTCCAAGAATTGACTCAGAGTCGGCAACAGTTAGCCGAACAGCTGCGAGCCAATATTGAGTTGACAAATCAACTGAATCGCCAGGGCCGTAGGAGGTCCAGGAGGGATGATTTTCCCGCTCACCCACTGAAAGTTCTGCCTCGTCTGACTATCATCGTAGATCTACCCGTCCTCGATTAGACGGAGATTATGCTCAGACTACGGGATATCAGCCAGCCCTGACTGTCGGGCAATTGAGGGTAGGACCATCAACCAGCTTCCAGGCTGGACCATCAGTACGGGGTGGCCGTACTTCACAATATACTACGGACAATCATGTCACAGCTGCAACAGCAGAAACAAGGGTCGATACCCGATATCTTCCAAATTCGGGTAATCAACAGCAAGGACGTACTTCTGAACCATACATCCAGGAAGACGCTGAGCCAAGGAGGCGAAACTTGGACCGTCGACAGCGCCCGGTCCAAACTCGCATTGTGGAACCCGACCACACCTTAGCTCAGCAGGCTCAGAATGTAGCAATGCCGGACATCCCGACTATGATACGTCAAATGATCCGTGAAAGCCAAGGACTTACTAATGACGATTGGGGAATTTCTCGAAGCCATACTCCCTTCACGGACGAAATACTATACGCTGAACCTCCTAGGCGATTCAGAATGCCAACTCTCCCTATGTACGAGGGAAGTTCTGATCCCAATCAGCACATACTGAAATACGAATGGTCAATGAGCGCCGCAAGGGCCGACGATGCAGTGAAATGCCGTAGCTTCCCCATTTCACTGGGAGGAATTGCAACAATGTGGTTTACAAGACTACCTCCAAGATCTATTTCGTCATTTGACCAATTGGCTAAGAAGTTTGTTGAACAGTTCCGTATGCATGTTGCCAGACCCAAAGATGTTAACACCCTGTCCAATGTTACCCAGGCTCGTGGGGAAACATTAAGGCGTTACTTGGAGAGGTTCCATGCGGCATGCGTGGAAATTAGTAATCCCAACGACAACTCGATTTTAATGGCATTAACAAAGGGAATTGATCCCGATTCTGAATTTGGAAACTGGTTAGCCGGAAAACCCCCCGCATCGTTGGACCGTTTCTACTCCAAAGCCGCTCAATTCTTACGGCAAGAGGACGCGAAACAGTCTAGGAAGCAGGACGATGCGAAACCCGGAAGTGAGGGAATACAAAGCAATGTTGCAGTTAAACAGTCCGGTGACAATTCCGGAAAAGTCCAGTTAAACATACAGAACAAACAAACTCAGCCAAGGGGTGGCAATGGTCAGAATAAGAAGAGAGATCCGAATCCAGGCCCACGGCGTAGGGCTCCGATGTTTGAAAGTTATACACCGTTAAACACATCACTGGAGAATGTGTATCTGCAAACTTGCAACACAGAACAGTATAAGAAACCCGCTCCGAAGCGGTCGTCAGAAAGGCAGATTCAGACGGGGAAGTTTTGTAGGTTTCATGAGAGCTATGGCCACAATACTAATGACTGTCGCCATTTGCAAGATCTCATAGAAAAGTTGATTAGGGAGAGGAAGTTAGATCAATTCGTGCGGGCGCCGCAGTCTGGTGGTGCGGGCCCATCGAATCCAAACCGTGCGCAAGATCAGGAAAGACAAGAAGAACCCGCTCGTACAGGCGGGAGGCTAGTTATCAATACCATAAGTGGTGGTCCTCATCCAGCAGACAGGAGCTGGAGGGAAATGGAGTCGTATGCTAGCTCTATCAGGCATGCGAGCTTCGAATGCTGCAGTAATTGTGAGGATGGAACCCCGGCTAAGCAACAAAAAACGATGTCTGACGATATCATATTCAGAAGCAGAGATGCTGACAAAATCGAAGCTCCGACGATTGATCCACTGGTCATATCTGCCCAGGTTGGTCCTGCTTGGATGAAGAGGATCCTGGTTGACAGTGGGAGTTCTGTAAACATTCTATTCAAGCGAGCTTACGATTTAATGAAGATGGAGGCAAAAGACCTAAAACCCTGCCAATCCCGGGTTCATGGCTTCAATGGCAGTGCAACGATACCTACTGGAATAGTGGAACTACCAGTGGAACTGGGGATCGGAGAGCGCAGGAGAGTTCGACTGCTGCAATTCGTTGTTCTTGACATTGCTTCACCGTACAACGCATTCCTGGGTCGACCAGCCCTTGCTGAATTCAGGGCAGCCATTGCCCCGTGGTGTTTGACTTTAAAATTCCCAACCGATCACGGTATAGGAATCGTTCAAGGAGATCAGGCAGCAGGAAGAGCCTGTTATGTTGCTGAATTGCGAGAAGCACAGAAGAAGGAGAAAGGAAAGGGCGTAGAGGAATCTCTCTGCGTCCGTTTTTCTGATAATTGACAGCTAACGCCTGGGCCCCGGCCCGGGCACCACTACCAATTCCTTAGAGATCTTGACCCTAGAGATAGCGAAGATAAAGATGAAGTAGAAGAGAGTCAAGCGTCTCCAGCCGAGCTGACTGTGGACGTCCCGGTCAGTGAGGATGACAACTCGAAAGTACTGAAAGTTGGATCTCAACTGGGAAAACAGATACAACAGGAATTGGTTGAATTTCTTCAGGCGAATCTTGATGTCTTTGCCTGGACGCACTCCGACATGTGCGGAATCTCACCAAACATTGCAAGTCACTCTTTAAATATTGATCCGCGACATGTTCCGGTCAAGCAAAAGAGGCGTGGTATGGATCCAGAGAGATCTGCCGCCCTTAAAGAAGAAATTGACAAACTACATTCGAATGGTTTCATCCGAGATGCTCTATACCCAGAGTGGGTGTCAAATCCGGTAATGGTTCGGAAACCGAACGGAAAATGGAGAACTTGCGTCGATTACTCTGATTTAAACAAAGCCTGTCCAAAAGATAGTTTTCCACTTCCCCGAATAGACCAACTCGTTGACTCAACTGCAGGTCACGAATTGTTATCCTTTATGGATGCTTATTCAGGTTATAATCAGATACCCATGCATCTACCCGATCAAGAACATACTAGTTTCGTAACCGATCTGGGACTCTACTGTTACAGAGTCATGCCTTTTGGTTTAAAGAATGCCGGAGCAACTTACCAACGCTTGGTTAATCGAATGTTTGCTGATCAGATCGGGAAGACCATGGAAGTCTATGTGGATGACATGTTAGTTAAGTCCCGATTTTCCACAGATCACGTCAAGGATTTAAATTCAATGTTCTGTATCTTGCGTGAGTATGGAATGAAGCTTAACCCGCTAAAATGCCACTTCGGCGTCGCATCCGGAAAGTTTCTAGGGTTCATTGTTAACGCTCGTGGGATAGAGGCAAACCCCGAGAAGATCTGGGCAATAAGGAATTTGCAAACTCCAAAGACCATCAAGCAAGTCCAGAGTCTCAACGGGAAGGTAGCAGCGCTAAGCAGGTTCATCTCGAAATCCACTGATAAATGTATTCCTTTCTTTGATCTAATCCGGAAAGGGAAACGAAACTTTGAATGGACCACGGAATGTGAAGGCGCATTCCGATCGCTGGTTCAACACCTCTCTACGCCACCGATTTTGTCGAAACCAATTGATCACGAACAGTTATACCTTTATCTGGCGGTATCCGAGCATGCGATCAGTGCTGCTTTGGTCCGGGAAGAAGATCGAGTGCAGAAACCGGTCTATTATGTCAGTAAACGATTGACCGGAGCTGAGAGAAATTACCCCAGGTTGGAGAAACTGGCTTACTGCTTGGTCATTGCCTCGAGAAAGCTTCGTCCTTATTTCCAAGCACATCCGCTCACTGTGTATACCGATCAGCCGTTACGACAGGTCCTCACGCGGCCTGAGACGTCTGGAAGGTTGCTCAAGTGGAATATTGAACTGAGCCAATTTGACATTACTTATGCTCCGCGGAGAGCCATTCAAGGGCAAGTCCTAGCTGACTTCATAGCTGAATTTACTGTTCCTGACGAATTACCTGAAACCAGCGAGTCTCCTGAATATATATGGAAACTTTATTCAGATGGTGCATCAAACGATCGATGTTCGGGCGCCGGAGTTGTACTAGAAACCCCCGAAGGTCGATCCATATGCTATGCTCTGAAGTTCGATTTTCACGCAACCAACAACGAGGCCGAGTATGAAGCCCTGTTGGCTGGGTTAAAGCTTGCCAGAGATCTGAAGATTATCGCTATAGAAGTTTATTGTGATTCGCAGTTGGTTGTGTGTCAAGTACGAGGATAATATCAAGCGAGAGATCGGAGGTTAGCTGCTTATCTAGCCCGAGTTCAGGAAGCGCTGGATCAATTTGATTATTATGCTATTTACTACATACCACGAGATCGCAATCAAAAGGCCGATTCATTGGCAAAGTTGGCCAGCACAGGTGAAGCACAGCAAATGGGACTCGTCCCGGTCGAAACTTTGCCTTCCCCGAGCATCGATCAAATCAAAACAACTGATGTGTTAGAGACCTTTCCCAGCAGAGAATCATGGATGACTCCATATCGAAATTATATTGAGAATGGAATATTGCCTGAACACCGAAATGAGAAAAGGCAAATTCTACGAAAAGCTTCGCGGTTTATCATTCAGGACGGGATCATGTATAGAAAAGGTTATTCTGTTCCACTCCTCCGGTGTATCGCTCACGACGAAGTCAAACGAGTGTTACATGATGTACACGAGGGAGAATGCGGCGATCACACCGGTGGACAAGCGCTTGCTAAGAAGATACTCAGATATGGATATTACTGGCCGACCGTAAATCGAGATGCTGCCAATTACGCCAGAAAGTGCGACAAGTGCCAAAAACACGCTCGAATTCCAAGAGCCCCGCCTACCGAATTAACTCAAATGGTCAGTCCCTGGCCGTTCGCTATGTGGGGTATCGATATTATTGGCGCTTTGCCTCTGGCAAAAGGTGGTGCGAAATATGCCATCGTTGCCGTTGATTACTTCACGAAATGGGCTGAAGCCGAAGCTCTCGCAACGATTACGTCAAAGAAAGTGATAAACTTTGTGGTCCGCAATATCATTTGCCGATTTGGACTCCCGCACACCATCATCACCGATAACGGGACCCAATTCGAAAGTTCAGAGTTCAAGAGTTTCTGCCAACGATTTCATATTCATAAAAAGTTCTCTGCAGTCGCACATCCACAAGCAAATGGTCAGGTCGAAGCTGTTAACAAAGTTATCAAATCCATCTTAAAGAAGCGACTGGAAAAGGCTGGGGGCAAATGGGTCGATGAACTTCCTATGGCGTTATGGGCTTATCGAACAACTCACAAGACCGCGACTGGACACACCCCATTTTCCTTATCCTATGGCTCGGAGGCCGTCATTCCAGTGGAGACAGAAGTATTTTCTCACCGTGTAACTTATTACGATCCGAAAACAAACGCTATATTACTCGCTGAGTCTTTGGATCTGTTGGACGAGAAACGAGAAGAAGCTGATTTAAGAGCGGCCGCATACCGAAGTCGAGTCGCCCGATTATATAACACCAAGGTTCGCCCCCGAACCTTTGATCTCGGTGATCTGGTCCTCAAGAGAGTATACCCGATTCCTTCACACATGAAACCGAATTGGGAGGGACCGTACGTGATTGCGCAACGACTTGGAGATGGCACATTCAAACTATCAACCGTGGACGGTCTAGTTTTACCGAGAGCCTGGAACAGCGAGAGTCTCCGTCGCTATTACATATGACAGGCTTTATTTATTTCATTATGTTTTTTATTCAGCAATTTACTTTTGCATTTCGAAATTAGAATTTGTAATAAGGCAACTGATTTGCCATATTTTCTCATTTCAGCAATAAAATGCCATCTCTTCGAGCCAGAGCTGTGATTCATTGAATACAATGTACAACATCACGATGCACGAAGAGCTAAGTTCCATCACACAGTGGAATTTATTCAAGTAGGGAGTGGCTGTGAAGCAATCAACCACTCGCTAAATGAAACCCGAGCTCGGGGGCAAGCCATCACGTCAGGCCACGAAAATGGGTTGATACCCGACAACCCTTCATTTAACTCCGTACTCCCAGAGTGCGAGGCGGAGTATAAACATTTTATCAAACTCCGTACTCCCAGAGTGCGAGGCGGAGTATAAACATTTTACTAAACTCCGTACTCCCAGAGCGCGAGGCGGAGTATAAACTCTCATTTAACTCCGTACTCCCAGAGTGCGAGGCGGAGTATAAACATTTTTCCTAAACCCCAGAGTACTCCGAGAGCGTGAGCTGGGTACAAGCTTTTTATCTAACTCCGTGCTCCCAGAGCGCGAGGTGGAGTATAAACATTCATCTAACTCCGTACTCCCAGAGTGCGAGGCGGAGTATAAACATTCATCTAACTCCGTGCTCCCAGAGCGCGAGGCGGAGTATAAACATTCATCTAACTCCGTACTCCCAGAGTGCGAGGCGGAGTATAAACATTCATCTAACTCCGTGCTCCCAGAGTGCGAGGCGGAGTATAAACATTCTCCTAACAAACTCCAGCTTCCGAGAGCGCGAACTGGAGTATAAACATTAACGAACTCCAGCTTCCGAGAACGCGAACTGGAGTATAAACATTAACGAACTCCAGCTTCCGAGGACGCGAACTGGAGTGTAAACATTAATTAACTCCCTGCTTCTAGTACACAAGGCAGAGTATAAACATACGTCAACTCCACACTTCTCCCCAGTACAGGGGGCAGAACCATAACACATAACAAGTTGAAGACAGAAAGAGAATAGATTTTCATTTCCATTATCAACAAAAAGAATCTGATTACAAAGTGTTTATGAAAAATTCTGCTAGTGGGAGCCGAATCCACATCTATACACGGCTATGGAAAAATCGACAAAATGCTACCCTACACAACCAAGATTTAGGGAAGGAAGTTCATTCTTTCTTCTTCCTTATCTTCTTCTTTGGAGTAGCTCCACCTGATCCGCTGCCTGACTTCTTCCTCAATCGCTTGCTCTTTTCAGGCTTGCCCTCCGGCAGTGATATGATGTCGACATCTTCCTCAGAGCTGGAGGCGACGGAAGTTCATCTAGGAGGACGAGCCGGGGGCATAGGAGTAATAGCAGGAGGAGGGACAGGAGCGGTCTCGATCAATACAGTACCACCCGGCGAAATCACCATTAACGGGGCGGGCCCGGGCGGACTAGAACCAACATTCCCTGCTGTCATCTCGGCAGCAATCTCAGCTAAAACGTCGTCCTCACGAGATGCTTGGGCCGCATCAGATGTGCCAATGGCTGGCATAGATAAACTAGCGGCCGGAGCAGCCTCATTCACAACATCGGACGGGTTGGCAGAGGGATCGATGGGTTCATTGAGAAGCTCCTCAATCATCTGAGCGCTGAAAGAAAACATATTTGCATCTCCCTCCTCGCCAATCAAAGTAGAAGTCGTGATGGCTTCAGAAAAAACTACCCCTTGTGTTTGCTGAGAAACTGATAAAGCAAGGGGCGCAGAAACTATAGCTTCGGTCACTGAAATACGACAAAACGAAGGTTGTTAGCCAAGTGTGTTGCTTAAGGTTCTTCACAACAAAACTACGAGAAGCGTTCAAATACCTTCCTTAGTCTGGACCGAAACATGGGTAGAATCATCGGCGGAAGATAACAACGGTTGGTCAGGATTATATGCAGGAACAGATTGGGGGTCTACCGCACCAGTAGTCTCGGGCAATGTTGAGATTACGGCTCCAACACTTGCCTCGTGATGCGCGGTCCCCGAACCTTCGCCTGTCTCTGATGATTGGACGCCGAGTCTTTCTTTCGCCATAGAAATTACCACCTCATGAAGGGTCTTCCTCTCATCCTCAGTAAGCAGGCGCATCTCCAGTTCAAAGTCGTCAAGTGCTCCATCTGGATGCGCCGCTCTCTTCTCATTCACCAGCCGGGTCCAGGCATTATACAAGATCATGGAGTCATCTCCCAGCCACGCTAGATTTCTGTGTTCCAGCACATTAGCGTTATATGTGACTAAGAGATCGTCAAACTCAGCATCTAGCCTGGACCTCTCCTCCAAGATTTTTTCCTGAATCTCCGCTTCCACAGAATTAGCCTTGACCGCCGCCGCAGCAAGTTCGGCCCTGAGGGATACTGCTTGGTCGCAAGCCTCTTGAGCAGTAGCGTTCGCCTCGTCTTTCTCCTTCACCATTTCAGCGAATTTGGCCTTGAGCTCGTTCAGCTCTTTAACGGCTAAGTCTCGCTCAGCTGCAATGGTGGTATTGCGATGGCCCATCTCTTCCACTGTGGCACAGTGTTCTTGCTGCATCCTCGCTAGTTTGGCCACGACACCCTCGTGTTTCTTAAGAGTTTCAAGCTCTGACTTTCGGGACGTCTCCACTTCGGATTGAAGAACTTGGATAATGCGTTTCTGCTTCGCAATGTCGACATCACGTTCAGCAATGACTTTCGCCCTGTCAAAAGCTACTCTAGAAGCCTTCACGGCTGCCTTATACCACTCCTTGTACTGAGCATAGAAGTCGTGAATGTAATTATGAGCAGTGGTCTTAGCTTCCGGAGGGATTCTTTTAAAGTTAGGAGGGAAGATGTAGCCATCCATGCAAATTTCCGGATAGTCGTTTTTCATTTGGGCAAGTTTAGCGGCTCCCTCGCTTGTCAACTCAGCCGGAGCTTGTTCAATTATAGCAGCTGCCGTTGGTTCCACTCTAGGCCGTTGAGCGTCAGGCCGAGAAGATTGAGAAGGCAATTGTTGCTGATGAGATGGCCCTGGGAGGTCTACTGGGGCCCTGGGAGGCGGAGGAGAACGAGATCGGGGTCGGTGCTGATACCCCCGGTCTCTATCAGAGTAATCATAACCAGAACGGTTACGCGAGTAATCTCTGTCTCTATCATAGCGTTCCTGACTCGAGTAGCCTCGCCCATGGTCCCTATCTGTCTCTCTCCTACGGGAATCATAGAATGGAGAAGATTGACGCACGTTCCGAAGCCTATCTAGAGTGGAGCCGCGTCCTGACATCTCACCTGCGATAAGAAAGAATTACAGATTAAAATCCCATAGAGCGATGTTTACTATGCAGAAGTCATGAAGTGCCGTGAAAGTGTGTGTAAATGTGTAAACCCCCAAACCGACCGGAAGTGTTGACCGCACTTAAAGGAAAGGGCTCGTTCATATTTAAGACATCTTGTAATTCCTCCAACCCAGGATTATGAGAGATTGATATATAATCTGGGATAGGAATATCGTCAAGCCCTTTGAGAGAATCTCTCGAATGAAAAGGGGCGGCCTCAGAAATCATAACTCCGGAAGCGGGAAGAAACACATCTACAGATTTTCCCCCTTTTGACTTAAGTTTTTTGGAAACGGCGGCCTTGCCTTTCCGTTTTTCTCCCGATTCCTCCAAGTTTCCCGAAAGGTCAGCCATCGGCTCTGAATCCGTCTGAGTTCTTTCTTCGTCACTCGCCTCGATTATTCTGATCCCGAGTGACCTCTTCGCTTTTCTCTTCTTGGGTTTCTTCTTATTTTCCTTCTTGGAGACGGACTTTGAAAATCCCTCAACAACTATACTTTGATTAATGTCAATCAAACCCAGAACTCTTAAGTTGTAGTCGTTCAGCACCGAGTCAATATGCCTCAGCTCGCTCGGAACTTCTTGAAGACTCCGGACGGTACCTTTGAAACGCCCTCCATCGGGCCTAGAGATAATAGCTGAAAAAGGAATGAAATGTCAATTTTAACACCGAAGAGATATTGGTCAAAGAAACGGGTTAAGGCGCTTACGTCTAGACAACCATCGCCTAGCGAAACCCGGAGGACATCGAACGTAGAACCATTCGTTCTTGAAATAGCTCAGGCGCGTCCAAGCTCCAACTACAACTTGGCAATTTCTAACTGCCTCCAAAAATGTAAACGACGGGCTATCACCCCTGCTCTTGAAGTTAAATATATGTCTGATTTCAGAGGGCCTCGGCGGGCGAAAAAGACAGTCCATAAATATTACGAAGACACTATTCAGCAGCGCGTGCCCGTTGGGATGAAGTTGTGAAGGAGCGATCCCTAAATATGATAGCATCCTTCGGATATATTGATTGAAGGGAGGAAGAGTTCCGGCCGCACAAGCATGACGGTAGAATGCTGTATATCCTTCAGGCGGGTTGTGCGGTCTATCGGTGGTGCTGGGCAATAGAACGTCACCAAGAGATATGTTATGCTTTAAGCATATTCATCCCAACAAGGATTCAGAAATGTTGGATTGAACCGAGTCGACAGGGTCCTCAATAAATATCGCCTCCGGCAATTCATCTGGAGCTGGATCGATTATATCAGCAGGGATATCGGGAATCTCCAGCACCGGAGGAGTCGAGCTCTGTACCTCTTGTTGTTGAGAGCTCGAAGATTCCATAATTAGCTAACTCATTAGAAAGCAACATTAAGTTTATGAACAAGCCCGTGCATGCCCCAGTGTAGTGTGTGTGAACGTGTCGTGCAGTGCAAGTATTATACATCACTCGAGCAAATTCAACAGAATGAAGCGAGATGTTCGTACAACATAACTTGGGAATTTAAGAAAGAAAATGACCGTCATCGCTGACCGTCATTTCCGCACCGTCCAAACACTACGGACCAACTTCAAGTATAAATCAGTTGTATTACTGGTTAAGTCATGGTTCCATCGACGAGCTTCAAAGGAAATCCAGGTTCAAGTCTGTTGGTCAAGTTCGACTATGCAAGGCCGAAGCTCGTCGGAGTCAAGTATGCTAAGAGTTCATTATGTTCGTCAAAGTTCAACTTGAGATTGGTCGCAGCTCAGATGTTGGAGCAAATTAGAAGAACAAGTGTTAGGACGTTCGAATCGATCGATTCGAATCGACATAGATCGAATCGATGCTGTTCGAATCCATACGCCTTGACTCCATTAAGGTCGACTCGGTAAAGCCTTAAGAAGGAAGAGCGCTTCGAATCCATAAGCTCCGCGTAGCTTCGAATCGATCAGCAGTCGATTCCTTCGAATCGATCAGGATGACATTAGCTGGGCATCGAATTGATCGAGTCGAAGTAACGACGCTCCTCCATTTTAGCACTCAAGATCGATTCGACGCGAACGAACTCGTTCCTCAGATTCATCGAGTCGACCCACTCTCGACTGCACAGTTCCTCATAATTTTCGAGAGGAGTCGAGATTAGAGATAACGGTTCCAGTTTTATCTTTCATTGTTCGGATCGATCCCTTGGTTACCTGGTTGAATTCGATTACAGATGAAAACTTGAAGGAGTTTGATCAACTCGTGCAAAACGCAGAACCTTGAAAGATCGATTCGAAGAAAGGGCTCTCGCAACAGTAAGAAAGTAAAAAATGAAAGTGAAAAGAGATCTCGATATATATAGGGGATTGCGAGACGTTTCGCATCCCGGTCAGATGCAACCGGAGAAAATGGCTTCAGCCTATCGATTCGAACGAGTATCTTCGAGTCGATCACTAAGAAGCCTCTATCGATTCGAGACAGGCAAAATGGTTTCATCGATTCGAACTCAGGGGTACGCAGGTTACGAATCTTCTTCGAATCCATCCCTCCGAAACCATCCATACAATATCAAAGCGAAGCTTCATCGATTCGAGGCGCAACATCAGAAGAGCCAGGGAGAACGTTCGACTCCATCGATTCGAACGGTCAAGTTCGAATCCCTCAATGGCAAATCCACCAACTCAGAAAAATTCAAATCCACGCAATGTCGATTCGGAGAACCATCGATTCGAAGTGCCCACCTCGAAACCCTCAACTTGAAGTGGATCAAAAAACATAGCTTCGCATCCGTCAAATACCACTGGTCAAATGGACGAACCGTTCCAATGTTTAAAATTGCTTGTCTACTCTTATACTGATTCAGGAGAGGATCAGTACGAGAGGATGATCATAGATAATCATAAAAGCAGTGTTTTAACTCAAATCTCAAATCGGTCCAGGAGAGAACCGACGCAGATTTCGATAGTAAACCGAACTGACAACGACTTGCGATCACGCAACGTTAATCAAAACCAAGATAATACACGTATGCACGTATTTCTGACTAATGTTTGATCTCTATCATTTACAGGGATCGAATGTTCATCTCGTCACGACTCAAAAAACTGACGGCCAGTCACTATTGTACGACGGTCGATTACAGCGATACAGAATGCAACTTTCGGTAAAGCATGTCATGGCTGTCCAGTGAGAGACTGCAACTTTTCAAAGCACGTCATGTTTACACAAGACGTACTTTGGGGGGAAAATGTTATCCCGCCTTTTGGCAAGGCCAAGATACCAAGGACTTAACTAGAAAACGGTGACAGGTCGTCCCGGAAGTCGGTTACACGTAAGGGTCGCTACGGATATCGACGAATTTTGTCCGAGTCCGGATCAGGTTACAATTGATAAGACATGACAAGCGAAGCCTGGGAAGCCAACGTCCCAAGTTTCGAGATAATCCGAGCTCGTACGCTCAAGATATCATCGATTCAAGATGGAGAAAATAACCAATGCTCGAATCCATGGGTAACGCTCTAGTTCGAATCCATAGGCAGGGGCCCTGATCGTATCCATCCACCTGAAGCCACTCCGTGTCCATCCAGTTGTAGTGCTTCGAATCGATGAAGTCATTCCTCCCCGTATCCATCAGGTTTACCTACCTTCGAATCCAACAAGTCGGAGCACTTCGAATCGATGGGCTACAATGCAACACACTCGATTCGATCAAGCACGCGCTCGACTCCATCAGGTTCGAATCCACTACATTCGAATCCCCAGGCTGAGACATCTTCAAACCGGACCGTAGCTACGAGCCTAACTCGATTCGAACGTACATCAGTCCCATCGATTCGAAGGAAGAGGTCCTTCGAATCCATTGCCTCGACTCCACCATCTTCGAATCCAAGTCGTGGATTCGACCCAGTCAATCCGGAATGGAAACCGGATCGATTCGAGGAAAGCGCACCACGTCACCATCTTCACGAACAGGAAGATCGATTCGAACGAATCGATTCGAGCACATCGATTCGAACGACTCCAGAATACGAGAAACACCAACTTGAATCGATCATAACTCGAGTTCTACAAGTCCAAATCCCATGAAATTTTTACAGAAGTTCAAATACATGATGAAGAATGTACACACCAAATTTCAGCTCGATTGGATGATTTCTTGATCGATTCGAACCAAGGGTCGAATCGATCCCAAAGCGGGCCCGGATCTCCAGATTTCGGCCGTGTGGGCCCCCTGACGTGCCAGAACTGGTCTCCCCTCATTTTGGGCGAAATACCAGCCTCCAACACCTATAAATAGACCCCCTGGTCATTCAGAAAAGAGGTCGGATAATTCTAAGTACCGAAGAGCGCCCAGATTCTGCCAGATCTACTCCAGAACACCGCCGCTGCCTTAGATTGAGACTTAACTTAGAAATTCAGTTGTATTACATTATAAACGACTGTAACCTTCAAGTATCGAGCAATAAAATCATCAAACTTCATAGTGGACGTAGGCAAAACGCCGAACCACTCTAAATCGCTTGTCTTTGCAATTTACTTTCTGTTATTTGGAGTTTTTGTTAGATAATCCACAGTTTTAATTTTCATTCTTCACTTTTATCTCTTCAAAAACTTCCGAAGAGTGTTGTGCCCATTTTTGGTACAAACAATCTTCAAAAAGGCGTATGACCAAATGAAGATGGAGACGAAGGATTTAAAGCCCTCTAAAGCTCGTATTCATGGCTTTAACGGTGCATCGACCGATGCGGTGGGGTATGTTGAGTTCCCGGTTGAACTGGGACAAGGTGAGCGTAGGAGGGTGCGAATCCTACCTTTCATATTCTTGGATGTAGATTCCCCATACAATGTATTTCTGGGTTGACCGGCCCTGGCTGAATTCAGGGCAGCATTGGCCCCATGGTGTTTGACTTTAAAATTTCCGACCGATAAAGGAGTTGGTGTTATTCATGGCGACCGGTCATGCATGTTATGTGGCTGAGCTCCGAGAGGCCCAGTAGAGAGAGAAAGGAAAGGTTGCGGACAACTCCATCCGCATTCAGAATACTGACAATTGACAAGTAATGCCCGAGCGCTGGCTCGGGCAACATTCTCGGATCTATAGAGACATAGATTCGAGAGACGATGATGAGGAACCTAGGGAAGAAAAAGCAGCACCGGCTGAACTGACGATTTACATTTCAGTCAGCCGAGATGATCCATCGCGAGTACTAAAGATTGGATCACAACTCAGCCCCTCGATGACCGAGGACCTTAGTGATTTCCTTCGAGCGAATCTCGATGTTTTTGCTTGGACACATTCCGACATGTGCAGGATTTATCCCACTATTACGAGTTATATGTTGAACATAGACCCGAGGTACGTTGCAGTTAAGCAAAAAAGGAGAGGAAAGGACTCGGAGAGGTCCGCTGCTCTCAGAGAGGAGGTGGACACACTAAAAGCCAATGGGTTCGTCCGCGACGCCCTCTACCCTGAATGGGTGTCAAACCCCGTGCTAGTTTGAAAAGCAAATGGGAAGTGGAGAACTTACGTAGGTTACGCTGATTTAAACAAAGCATGTCCTAAGGGCAGTTTCCCATTACCTAGAATTGATCAGTTGGTCGACTGCACTGCAGGACACGAGTTATTATCATATATGGATGCGTACTTGGGATACAATCAGATCCTGATGCACATTCCAAACCAGGAACACACTAGTTTTGTCACAGACGTTGGGCTATATTGCTATGTAGTGATGCCTTTCAGATTGAAAAACGCAGGAGCGACTTATCAGTGTTTGGTGAATCGAATGTTTAAAGACCAGATTGGTAGAACAATGGAAGTCTATGTGGATGACATGCTCGTGAAGTCACGGCAGTCAAACGACCACATTCCAGACTTAGCAGAGATGTTTGGCATACTCAGCTACTATGGGATGAAGATCAACCCTCTGAAGTGTTCCTTCGGCGTTGCGTCAGGGAAACTTTAGGATTCATTGTTAATGCCCGGTGAATCGAAGCTAACCTAGAAAAGATCAAATCTATTCGAGACATACAAGTGCCCAGGACTATAAAGCAGGTACAAAGCTTGAATGGAAAAGTGGCTGCGCTGAGTCGATTCATATCCAGAGCCACCGACAAGTGTATTCCCTTCTTCGATATAATAAAGAAAGGAAAAAGGAATTTCGAATGGACATCCAACTATGAGGAAGCGTTCCGAGCTCTGGTAAGGCATTTAGAAAATCCTCCAGTGCTGTCGAAACCAGTAGAACATGAAATGTTGTACGTATACTTGGCCGTATCCCCACATGCTATAAGTGCGGCTTTGGTCCGTGAGGAGAACCGAGTTCAAAAGCCGGTGTATTACGTTAGTAAACGTTTAACAGGGGTAGAAAGAAATTATTCTAAAATTGAGAAATTGGCCTATTGCTTGGTGATTGCATCACGTAAGCTGCGTCCATATTTTCAAGCACACTCAATCAATATTTATACCGATCAGCCCTTGCGACAGGTACTCCAACGACCAGAAACTTTTGGAAGGATGTTAAAATGGAATATCGAGTTGAGTCACTTCGATATTACCTACCTACCACGAAGATCCATACAAGGGCAAGCATTAGCAGACTTCATCGCTGAGTTCACTGTGTCAGACAAACCAGATAGTCACAGTGTCATTCCCCCCATTTGATGGAAATTGTATACCGATAGGGCGTCAAACGACCGTTGTTCTAGGGCTGGTGTAATTCTTGCGACTCCAAAAAATCGATCGATTTGTTATGCTTTGAAGCTCAATTTCCCGGCTACGAATAATGAAGCAGAATATGAAGCATTGATTGCTAGCTTAAAGCTTATTGGGGAACTCGAGGTAAAATCAGTTGAAATCTTTTATGGCTCACAGTTGGTGGTGTATCAAGTGCGAGGAGATTAACAAGCGAGGGGACAAAGGCTTGCTCAGTACCTTGCTATGGTTCAGGAACTATTGGTGAACCTTGAACATTATGACATTTCGCATGTCCCGCATGAACAGAACAAGGAAGCCGACACGCTGGCCAAATTCGCAAGTACCGGCGGTGCACAGCAAATGGGATTAGTTCCTGTCGAAACTTACATGCTCCAAGCATAGATGTGATGGAGGTAGATTTTTTGTTGGAAACGGAAATCAAGAAGGAATCATGGATAACCTTATTCAAACAATACCTGCTAAATGGGACTTTGCCCGAAAGTAGAAGCGAAAGACGACAGGTCATTCGTAAAGCCGCGCGATATGTAATGCAAGGCGGAGTAATGTATTGGAGGGGGTTCTCGGTCCCCTTACTCCGGTGCATTGCCCATGATGAGACAAAGCGGGTCTTGAAGGAAGTTCACGAAGGAGAATGTGGCGACCATACCAGGGGGCAGACATTAGCAAAAAAGATCCTCCGCTACGGATACTATTGGCCAACTGTGAATCGGGATGCTGCAGATTATGTAAGAAAATGTGATAAGTGTCAAAGATACGCGAAAATCTCGAGAGCTCCGCCAACGGAACTCACTCAAATGGTTAGTCCCTGGCCGTTTGCAATTTGGGGAATCGACATAGTCGGTTCTTTGCCTATATCCAAAGCTGGCGCAAAATATGCAATTGTTGCGGTCGACTACTTCACAAATGGGCCGAGGCAGAGCCCTTAGCCACAATCACCTCCAAGAAGGTCATTAATTTCGTTGTGCGAAACATTATATGCCGCTTCGGCCTCCTGCGGACCATCATTACAGACAACGGAACTCAGTTCGAAAGTAGAGAATTCAAAGTTTTCTGTTTAAAGTACGACATTGAGAAAAAGTTCGCCGCAGTTGCTCATCCTAAGGCTAATGGACAAGTTGAAGCCGTGAACAAAATAATCAAGACCATATCGAAGAAGCATTTGGAAAAGGCTGGAGGCAAGTGGGTAGATGAACTTCCAACTGCGCTATGAGCTTATAGAACCACCCACAAGTCCGCGATTGGCCACACTCCATTCGCATTGGCATATGGCACGGAAGCCATTATACCCGTGGAGCTTGAAGTTCCATCACATCGGGTGACACATTATGATCCTAGGACGAATCAGGATCTCTTGTTGGAATCACTGGACTTCATTGATGAAAAACGTGAAGAAGCTGAGTTAAGGGCGGCCGTATATAGGCACCGAGTTATGCGATAATATAACGAAAAAGTTCGCTCGAGAATCTTTGATGTGGGTGATCTTGTTTTGAAACGAGTTTTTTCGGTACCATCACGTATGAATCCCAACTGGGAAGGTCCATATGTCGTTGAACGGAAGCTTGGAGAGGGAACTTTCAAGCTAGAGACCGTTGATGGCATGACACTCCCCCGAGCATGGAATAGTGAACATTTGCGACGTTATTATATTTAGCCTGTTTCTTTCGTGTTTTAGGTGCAATTATTTCCAGTGTATTTTTGTTCCATTGATTCTTAGTTTTTTTAGCATGTAATCGGACGATTTAGTTTGCTTTCATCAATAAAGGCTTGAAGCCATCTTTTCCATGAATTACTGATGTTTCTATGCATGATAATCCGATGGCAAACAACTAGAGTTACATTATTCTGTCTGACGTACGAACGCACATAAACGATTTAAATCTCTAAGTTCCCTAAGTGCGGACTGGGGTACTCTGAGTCCCCAGAGTGCAGACTAGAGTATAAACGACTTAAATCTCTAAGTCCCCTGAGTGTGGACTGGAGTACTCTGAGTTCCCAGAGTGCGTACTAGAGTATAAACTATTTAAATCTCCAAGTCCCCTGAGTGCGGACTGGAGTACTCTAAGTCCCCAGAGTGCGGACTAGAGTATAAATGACTTAAATCTCCAAGTCCCTTGAGTGCGGACTGGAGTACTCTGAGTTCCCAGAGTGTGGACTAGAGTATAAACGATTTAAATCTCCAAGTCCCATGAGTGCGGACTGGAGTACTCTAAGTCCCCAGAGTGCGGACTAGAGTATAAACGACTTAAATCTCCAAGTCCCCTGAGTACGGACTGGAGTACTCTGAGTTCCCAGAGTGAGGACTAGAGTATAAACGACTTAAATCTCCAAGTCCCCTGAGTGCGGACTGGAGTACTCTGAGTTCCCAGAGTGTGGACTGGAGTACTCTAAGTCCCCAGAGTGTGGACTAGAGTATAAACGACTTAAATCTCCAAGTCCACTGAGTGCGGACTGGAGTACTATATGTTCCCAGAGTGCGGACTAGAGTATAAACGACTTAAATCTCCAAGTCCTCTGAGTGCGGACTGGTGTACTCTGAGTTACCAAAGTACGGACTAGAGTATAAACGATTTAAATCTCCAAGTCCCCTGAGTGCGGACTGGAGTACTCTAAGTCCCCAGAGTGCGGACTAGAGTATAAACGACATAAATCTCCAAGTCCCCTAAGTGCGGAATGGAGTACTCTGAGTTCCCAGAGTGCGGACTAGAGTATAAACGACTTAAATCTCCAAGTCCCCTGAGTGCGGACTGGAGTACTCTGAGTTCCCAGAGTACGGACTAGAGTATAAACGATTTAAATCTCCAAGTCCCCTGAGTGCGGACTGGAGTACTCTAAGTCCTCAGAGTGCGGACTAGAGTATAAATGACTTAAATCTCCAAGTCCCCTGAGTGCGGACTGGAGTACTCTGAGTTCCCAGAGTGCGGACTAGAGTATAAACGACTTAAATCTCCAAGTGCCCTGAGTGCGGACTGGAGTACTCTGAGTTCCCAAAGTGCGGACTAGAGTATAAACGATTTAAATCTCCAAGTCCCCTGCGGACTGGAGTACTCTGAGTTCCCAGAGTGCGGACTAGAGTATAAACGATTTAAATCTCCAAGTCCCCTGAGTGCGGACTGGAGTACTCTAAGTCCCCAGAGTGCGGACTAGAGTATAAACGACTTAAATCTCCAAGTCCCCTGAGTGCGGACTGGAGTACCCTGAGTCCCCAGAGTGCGAACTAGAGTATAGATGACTTAAATCTCCAAGTCCCCTGAGCGCGGACTGGAATGTTTTGAGTTCCCAGAATACGGATCAAAGTATAAGCGATTCAAAAAAAATCTACGAGTCATATGGAAGTGAACTAGGGCTTATGTAGCTCACAAGGTTTCAGATTTCAACTACAAGCTATACAGTAAGCTGAACAACAGAAGTCATTTGAAAGACAAAGAACAAAATTTTATTCATTAATTCAAAATAAAGTCCTACTACATCTTCTCCTAAACTCAGGGCCAAAAGTCTATTTACAACGGTTATGAAAATAAATAAAGTGATTACATGATCCAGAAAGATTCTCGTTGAACGAGCGTGATAGTTACTTCTTCGACTTCTTCTCCTTCTTTGATTTATTAGATGACTCCTCTTCCCCGCATTTTCTCTTGGACGTTCTGCTTACCTGAGAAGGGGTGTCAGAGGAAGGAGGAACTTCTGACGGCCTGGTTCCACCTGGAAGAATGATCTTCAAAGGCCTGTTCAGTGGATCGTCAAGCTCTACCACTTGTGGCTCGGCCTTAATTTCGGCTTTCTTTCTCACCTCTTCAGCGACCTGTTCCTTCATGCTCAGTTTTGAGGTATGCTTGGAAGCGCCAACGATTTCAACTTCGTAATGTTCCTCGACGGGCGACGGATCGTCGGATTTGTCTTCGTTGAGCGCCTCAATCACTTGAGCATCAGGTCCAGGAGTATCTTCCACTCGAGTTGCTTCTCTCGTTCTCTCCTCCTTCTCCGTGGCGGCATCGCTCCTTGGAGTAGGAATGGGATCGGGATGACCTACGCGGAATCATAAGAAACAAGTTTTAGAATACATTTATCGCTTGCTGAAAGCAATGACCGTTTGGATTTTGAAGGGGAAGTTATGTACCTGTCCCTGGTTGGCTGTCGATTGTTCGAGGAGTCTCGCCCTCTGGAATGGGAGAAAGAACATGAATGTCAAGGCTAGGGTCTTCTGGGTCGTAACCAATGTGCTGCTCAAATGGATCAAGTTCTGGCCGACCCGTCGATTGAGTCGGGGGAGGAGCTATGGACCCGGTCTCAGACGGACCGGCAATGTCATTCTTTCCTATTGACGGGGAAGAACTCTGCAATAGAGAGCACTTGCCGCGGACAAGTCTGAAGGCTCATTCCCCCTAAGAAATTCCTTTACTAAAGCATCCTCATCAACCTCCTCGGTACCCGATTCCACCTTTCTAATCTTTATCAAAGTTTCCCATGCCTCGGCTAGAGATTCGAGGTAGCCCTCGCCAAGAAAAGTCAAGTCCCGATGCATGAGGACACGGGCATTGTATTCAACTATCAACGGGTCAAACATGCACTTGATCTCCTCTCTGCCAGCCTCTGTAGTCACCTCAAGGCGAGAGTCAATCTCCGCGGATGCTATTCTCTTGCCCTCTTCACGGGCTTTATCCTTCAGCATCCCGACCTTAGAGAGCTCGTCGTCGAGCTTTGCCTTCAAGAGTCGCGTAGCGACAATCTCATCGCAATATTGTTGCGACTCTTCCTAGGTAGCAGATTTTTCTTCTCTCTCTTTGTAGAGTAGATCTTCCAACTCTTTGACTCGCCGGGCGAATGCATCCCTTTCTTTTTGAACAAAATCCTTTCCTAAAGCCAAGGCCCCACAGCGTTGGACCGCTTCGTCAATTTCCTTCTTATGAGTTATCTCCAGACGATTGACGGCCTCCGCAGTATCTTTAGCACTTTGTTGGGCAGCTTTAAGTTGGGACTTGTATGAAGAGAGCTCTTCATCCTGAGTTTTAATAATGTCTTTATCCAAAATGGCTTCAAGCTTCAGGCGGTCGATTTTGTGTTGATGCTCAACAAAGACTTCCGGGACTTTTTCAGCCAGATGGACAAACGCGTCATGTTGAACATAAACGTCGTTGTTGCAAGCAATGGCGCTCTATTTGACATGCCTCGGAATGTGATGGATCGCTGGGAGGAACTTCAGACCATCAAAGTAGATTTTGGGGAATTTAACTTTAAGCTCGACTAGCTTCTCCGATATCATCGGATCTGTTGCGGGAACAGGGGGAGATGGCTTTGAAAGTTCAGTCTTCTTGTGATGTTCCCAAGACTGCCATGTGCTGGATGAACCAGAGTGTTGATCACGGGGGACATCAGATTGGGACCCCTTCTGCGCAGACTTCTCCCTGCCTTGCTCCGATTGAGAAGGATGATCGCTGGAATATGGGGACTGGTTGTATGTTTTCCTTCGATAAGTTGATTCTCGGGGGCGATAATCTCGGTCTCCAGAGTCATCTCTGTCTCGGCGCTTGCCGGGGCCCGAATCCCGGCCTGAATGATGAAAAATAGATGACCCACGAAGACGATCGAGCCCGCGAGTGCGTCCCATGTCACCTGCGTAGAATGAGAATAACGACAAGTTAGAGAAGAACAGAGTGATGGCTAAAATTGAAGTGCAGGGTGAAGTGCACGTGTCCGTGTGTGTCCTATTGTTCCCTCCGACAGACCAGTTTCTTTATCTTTACTAATAGGGGCCCGAGCACCTGTATCGCCTCTCGCGGGCGAATGAAGTTTAAGAGCTTCTGGATCATCGAAGCCATAGTTGAGCAAATCATCGGGAATAGTGAGGTCCGACAAGCCTTTCAACGAACTCTCTAAGTGTTGAGAATAAGGCTCTCTTTCTACTGGAGTGATGGTGACCTTAGAGGTTCCGCCCGCTGTCTTTTTCCTCAATTTATAAGTTAATTTCCTCTTTCCCTTTGAAGGAGGAGGTGTTACTTCAATGTCATGTACCTCAACCACCGGCTCCGGAGTGGGATTGACATTTTCACCCGATGCTTCGGGTGCCTTAGCTTCTCTAATCTCCCCTTCCTCAGGTGTGTCAGGGGCATCACGTGCTGATGGTCCAGCCTACCTTTTGCCTTTGTCCAAAGCAGACCCGATTACAGTGATGTAATGAGGAAGACTTATTCGGCGACCTTCCGCCAACAACCCAAGCCTTGAGAGTGATTCGTTTGAAATAATAGATCTAATGTCCCGGTCTTTCGCAGGGATAGCCCGGATTGCTTCAACGGCTTCCGAATACCTGGAGCCTTGAGGGCGTGGGCTGATACTTGTAAACGTAAAGAAAGATTTAGAAAAGGTGCGATTTCGCCCAGTACAAGTATTGACCCAGAAAAGAAACTTACTCCCTTCCACCCATCTCCTTGCAAAGCCGAGGGGACAGCGCACGTAGAACCATTCCTACTTGTATTGAGCGAATTTTCTCCACGCTCCAGTCAAAATTTGACACTTGTTATGCGGCTCAAGAAATACGAACGATGGGCTGTCAGATCGTCTCTTGAAACGATAAATGTAGCGGATGTTGCCAGGAGTGGGGAGCCTGAATAAAATGCTTGTGAAAAGAATGCATGTGCCGTATATGAACGCGTGACTGTTGGGATGTAACTGTGAAGGAGCGATCTCAAGATACTATAGCAGGTCACAAAGGAAGGAGTTGAATGGTGGCACGCTACCAACCCAGCACATAAATTTGTTACAGGTGGTATATCTGGCTGGGGGCAAATGGGGACGATCTTGCCTTGAAGGGACTAGCACATCGTCGAACGGAATGCCATGAATTGAGCATAGACGGCGTAGAGTGCTTTCATTAATCCTTGAAGCTTGAGAGTCAACTGGATCGTCTAAGAGAACCGCTGCATCTAAGGCATCGGGAGCCAAATCGTCAGATGCATTCGTGGGACTCGAAATATCGTGAACTAGGGCCGTGGATGGATTTGAAGTCCCAACCAATTCCTACTGAGAAGCTCGCTCGGGTTGATCTGATACTGTGGCAGAACTGGATTTTCTAGACATCTCTAATGAGTGTTGGGTCAGATGAAACACCTGTTTGAACTATACTTGAAAAACAATCGACATTAGACATAACAACAAAAATACTCCCCCCGTGCGGTGTGTGAACTAGTGCAACCATTCAAGTATAAGTGCCAAAGAATTACAAGTCGTAAAGTTGGTAAAATAAAGTTAAGCATTGAACTTTCGTCTTCGGGGACCATCATCGCTGACCATCTCCGAGAGCTTGTAGTATGATGGTTTCTATTTTGAACTCGGCATCGACACTGTACGTGGAAGTTTATTATCTGTTTTAGTCAAGTTTAGTTAAGCTTTAACAGGGAGTTATCAGCCGGGAGTGGTCAATATGCTTATTTGTTCAAACCCTCATCCTTGTTTTTGTCATATGTTTAGGCATGAAAAGTAGGTTAAGTCAGCATGTACTACGTTTGAGTTAGGGTGGTTATGGCTACTGCTATCTATTTCAAGACCTAATGCCGAACGGCACTCGAGAGACTCAACTAAGTTATTACCTAAACTCTCTTCACTCGCCATTCACCGTTCGGCATGCGGAGTCATGCCGAGCCACAGTCATCCCGAGCCACCTCGCTTGGCATTCTAGGTTAAAACCTCACTTCTCTCCTTTCTCCTTTCTCCCTCATTCGGCATGAGGAAGTCATGCCGAGCCATGGTCATGCTGAGCTGCGTTGCTTGGCACATGGAACCCAGCTCTTACTTCACTGCTACAATTCCTCTCCGCCGTTCGGCATGTGAAAATTATATCGAGTCACGCTCCAACTCGCACGCCACACTTGCCCAATGTTCCCTAACCTCACCAATTCCTACTGGGCCAACCATACTTCCTATACCCCTCGCCCGGCAATCCAACGAGGGCCTACTTCCTAAAAATCTCGACATCCTCTTCCTTCATCTTTTCCGTCTAACCCTAAGGTATGACTAAGCCTTAAGTCCATATCCCTAATCTAGACGACCGATGGTAGTATGGAAAAGGCACTGTAAGTTCGGATCTCGAGCGAAACCCTTGATTTAGGAGAATCGGACAAGCAAGAATCATACCTAAGAAAGGGCTTGAAGCTTAGGGGATTCTGGAATTGGGGTTGGAGACTGTTAGAGATCGTCGATGGGAAGAAGCGTGAGGCAACGTAGTGGATTTGGAAGGAAAAGGGGTATTGAGGTGTTGGTAGAAGTTCGGGGGAAGATGAATTCAAAGTCTTGAGAAGCGGAGGTAAAAGTAAAATAGAAAAAGAAGAGGTGTGTTGAGTAATATAGGGATGAGGGAAAATGAATGGACAGTGATCGGTAGAGCCGGTCAAGGCAACACCCTCGCTCGGCAACAATGTTGTTCGGCGTCCAATGTCGCTCGACATCTGTATGTCGTTCGGCATTCATATGTCGTTAGACATTCAATGTCACATTCGGCATTCAGGAGGTCACTATCGATGAAACGAAACAAGAGCTTAAAGAAATGTACGGAGAGCTCATGGTTCAAAGCGTATCATGTTCATCCACAAGATACACATTGGGGGGCAAGTGTTACCCGGTGGCTTGACCAAGCAACAAGAGGCTCGGTGTAAAAAGGTCACTCGGCGTAGAGCACCGTTCGACATTAAGAGGATGCTCGGCATATGGCCTCGTTCGGCACACCTCCCTTCGTTCGACACCGCTACATTGTTCGGCACAATGCCTCGTTCAGCATACGAGTGCCATTCGACTTGGATGTGTGGCTCGGCATACGAATGTCGTTCGGCATGAATCCCTCGCTCGGCATCCCAGGCCTCGACCGGCATCTTCCCTCGCCCGGCATCCCTTAGCAACATCGATTAGCAAAGTTGCTCAACGAGGCCGTTCGGCATCCCTGGTTCGGCGCATATGAGGGATGTTAACAAGCTATCAATTCCACAACAACGTAAGGGCGTTCGGCATAGCTTCACTTTGCTTCAACTCACTACTTGCCTTGGTTCTCTTGAGTGGTTACTTCAAGTCACTCGACGGTCAACCAAAAATGGTTCTCGACCGGCACTCCTCACTCGGCATAGCTCGTTCGGCATGCCTGGTTCGGTGTGCTGGGGTCACCTACTATAGCCCGAGATACCTTGTTCCTAGGCCCGTGAGGGAAGTCCAACCCATCTTCGTCTATAAATAGAAGGGCAAGGGCACAGTGAAATGGACCTTTTTTCGAGAACGCTAGGGAGACTCTGCCGTTTTCAAGACTCACTCTTTTCAGTTCAAACTTGTACTCAAGTCATTATTGTACGGATTGTATCTGTATTTAACTACTTGGGAAAGCACTAAAGATTACAATTCAAAGTGGACGTAGGCAGTTACACCGAACCACTATAAATCTGGTGTTCTAGATTTCTGTAGTTAATTTAGTCTATATCTCTCTATTTTAATTTATCTTCTTCATTTATCTCTCTACAGAATCTTTCTAAAGAGGGTTAGTGACCAATTTTGGTGCTAACACTAAGATTGATATCTTCTTTCCAAAACAACATGCAACCGTTTAAACATGTATATATTTTTTAATACGGTTAACCAAAAGCCGACATAAGTTTTTTTACTTCATAATGATTTTCGCACATTAAGTTATCGGGAGGCATATACCGCTTCGCAGCTTGTACAACAGCTATAAATCCAGCTTCTGTGAGGTTGTATTTAGATTTCATCGCATTATTCTGCAGTTACTGATAATTGGGTGTCGCTTGTACAGCCTTCCCAAAGGGGTTTCTTCGTGGAATCCAATAAATCATATTTTTTTGCTCCAATATTTGGTTCTTCTTCAACATTAACATCGTCATCAGCAAATTGTGCAGTAGGGAACATTGAACGTGCTACATCTTTAACCATATATTCTACGAGATTTGTCATAACAATTTCATTACTCACTACCTCCTCTGACTGTACAAGATTAGGTGCTACAAGTTCTTTGTAACGACCCGTATTTTTACGGATCGAAACATCGTAAAACAGTTGTCATTATGTTGCATTGTTGATAAGTCGTCCATAGTCCATGTCCTAGGTCGTATGGTAGTTAGGTCGGAGTAGGCGACCTAAGGAGGTTGGCGACCTAAAGATTTAGGGATAGGTCGTATAGGAGATGAGTCGTGTGGTGGCTTAGGTCGTGGGGTATGTTAGGTCGGATGAGCGACTTAAGAGGATGGAGCGACCTAAGAGAGTGAATGACCTAAGAGTTGGCAACCTACAGGAATTGGCGACCTACAGGTTGGAGCAACCTATAGGAGTTAGCGACCTAAGGAATTAACGACCTAAGGAATGAAGCGGCTTAAGGGGTTTAACGACCTAGGGGTTGAGTGAGTTCACGACCTAAGTAAGATAGGTCGTGGACGAGTTAAGAAGATAGGTGGGTTGAGTCGTTAGGTCGCGTGGATGGTAAGTCGTATCCTACCTAAGTTAGTTAGGTCGTGAGCTTCTGTGTTTAGTTAGGTCGCGACCTTAGATGAGTCGTTAGGTCGCGCATTAGTGTTAAGTGTTAGGTCGTGACATTTTAGGTCGCACACTTGAGTATAGTTAGGTCGTGGATGCGCGGATTTGTTAGGTCGAAGATTTTATGTCGTGGGGTTTCTTAGGTCGTGGACGACCTAATTGCGAGCGAACGACCTAAGGGAAATCAGCCTATAAATAGGCGGTTCTACCTCTCTTTTTGGGATCCGGATTTTGAAGCGACGAAGTGCTGCCATTTTGAGAGCTCGAGTTCTACACTTCTTCACTTCTTTTCTCCACTCTAATCTTGTGATTCCTTCCATCTAAATCGAAGATCCAAGAGCTTAGATTGAAGATCTACATCCATCGAAGAGAGATTTCATCGTTTGAAGCGCATTTGTGATAGATCGAGTTAGATCCTTCGCTGTCCAGATCTGTAGTGTGTTGCTTTTGAGGTGTTTAGGTGATTCGGTGAGTGGTGATTATCTCTCACACGGATCCAAAGGAGTATATCGGATCGTTGGCTTGATTTTGTGTTAAAGTAGTGATTTCCATGCATTTCCATAAGCTTAAGTATAGATCCATTGTTCATGATGATTTGACATCCATTTTACTATAAGTTAACCTATGCAAGTTCATTCATCAAGTTGTAGAGATATTGCTCATGTTTTCATACTTGTTAGATTTGGACACTTTATTTACAAGATTGCCATTATTGTTATAATTGTTTATTAGATCATATTTGAATGTTTGATTTCTTGGATTAATGATTGACTTGATTGATTGTTATGAATTAGTTGATTGATGATTAGATTTAGACAAGATGGTCGAAGATGATTCAAAAGCTAAGTGAAAGGCTCTTGAATTGGGAAAGCTGCTTGTGGCATATGTGGCGGATGATGAAGCTCATATGGATAGGTTTGATGATGATGATGTTGAGATGAGGCTTTTCTATGATGAGATGAAGCGAGGCATGATATGAGATAGTCTTGGTCTAATCCAGACGGGATCATTCCAAGCATTTTGATGACTCGGTGATATGGTTCGAGTTTGAGGATAATGGTTTGCTCGAGAGGCGCTTGAGCTAGTATGGAAATAGTCGTCGAGGAGGATGACTAGAAGGCTAAGATTTCATCGTTGTTGAAGGTTCTAGCATGCTCAAAGCAAGAGTACGCTGGGCAGATTCGATAGTCCCTAAAGACTACTGATTGGTAGTCAAGTACTCTGGGCAGATTCGATAGTCCTAGGCACGGGTTTTGACGACGTGCGGAGTTATGTCTAGAACCGGGGTTTCCATTAGCCCTTGACGGACGGCTGAAAGAATGTGCCGGTCATTCAATTAACGGTGGTATTGAAGCAATGATAAGAGTGATAGCCAGAGTCATGGATGTTTGGTTGTATCGTCATTCGGTCTCAAGAGCGGTATTTTCTGGGTGCTTATCTGATCTTGGTTTAGGCCTTGGGGGTTTGTACTCGGAAAACATCGCCCTTGACTCGAATGATAATTGTTGTACTTTAAATGTTTGCTTTGCTATGATTGTTCTGCTTAGTGTGTGTCTAGGGGCTATCACTATAGAAAGAGGTGGAGTGGGAGGGTTGGATTCCTATTCCTTTTTCCTTTATGCTCTTTTGGTATGTTGTTAGTTAATTTACCGCTCACTAAGACTGTTGTCTGACTCAAGGCTTTATGTTTTAACTCTTATTGCCTTGGGCTGTTCGTCTATTTTGGGACGGGCAGACTAGGTAGCAGGTGACAAGTGCTGTTCTTGCTTCCAACGATGCTGATGACGAAGACGAGCTGGAGGCTTGCATATTATTTTCTTACTATATGTACTGGATGTTCCGCTGCTTGTATAATTCTCTGAGTGATATGTAGTGAGGCTTGATGTATTGACTATTCAGATGTTTGTATTCAACTATTATGAAGTTTTATATGATGACATTCTATTCTGTGAAGCTTCACTATATATATGTTCTATTGTATTTTATCCATGCGCTGTGAGTTATACGATAGATTATGCTGTTTTAATTTTACCCTGACAATCGTCCATGGCTGCTTGGCACACTTTACAGCGCACTATCTCTAGGTTCAGTGCGGGGGTCATGGGCGGTCGTCACATTTGGTATCAGAGCTTTGGTTAATAGATTTGACCCAATGCTTGCTGACGTAACTACGTATGAGAGACGTAATTGTATTTTGATGGATGATTACTATATATAATATAGTAGTTTAGAAGGATTTGAATTCCTTATGCAGTTGTTTCTCAAGGTGTATTAATCATTCCTTTTTATAGATATTGAGAATGAGTCGAAGAGGGAGACCAGCTGCTAGGGAAGGCCGAGCTGTTGAGGGGGCTGCTGATTATGTTGCTATGTTCGAAGCTATGATGACTTCGATCATGAGAAGGATGCCAGCTCCGGGGCCGTCAGTAGATGTTGGAGTTCAAGTCCAAACTCCAAAACCAGTGGATTTTGCGAAGCTGTGTAAAGATTTTACTGCTCTTGGAGGAAAGGTTTTCTTGGGAACGGAGTCAACTATTGAAGTCTAGAGGTGGATAGATGCTTGTAGAAGGACCTTTGGTGATTTGGGAATTGAGGATGCGACTAAGAGGAAGTTAGCATCAAGACAGCTTCAAGGAAGAGCTTCTGATTGGTGGAATTCTATCACCATTGATACTCCGGAGGAAGAAATTACTTGGGTGCAATTCCAAGACAGATTTGAAGCTAAGTTCATTTCTACGGCTCAGAAGTCTGTTCTGTTCAAGAAGTTTGTTGAGCTCAAGCAAAATGGAAGACCAGTTCTTGAGTATGTTTCTGAGTTTGAAGCTTTGTCCAAGTATGCCCGGTCGTATATTGAATCTTCGTATTAGAAGAATGAGAAGTTTGTGACATGCTTGGACAGTTATCTTGGGAGGCAGTTGGTGGATCATTTGGACGATTCATTTGAGAAGCTTGTGGAGAAAGCTCTCAGGCACGAGAATCTGTTTCCCAAAGAGGGATCTGTTGTTGCTGTAACCAAGGAAGAGTCTAGACCACAGCAGAGTGGAAACAAGAAGAGGAAGCAGCAGCAACAAAAGGGTAAGGATGGCCAGAAGAAGCCGAAGGGCGAAGTGACCTGCTACAATTGTCAGCAGAAGGGCCATTTCTCTAGAGATTGCAAGAATCCGAAGGTGCCGGTGAAGTGCCACAACTGTGACAAGCCGGGGCTTGTCAAGAGGAATTGTCCAGAACCGCGGAAGGACAAGCAGATTGTGCAAGCTTATGCTTTGGGGCTGTTCCATCATCTTCGAAAGCTCCTACCGTTGAAGAGAAAGGAAAGAGTGTGGTGGTTCAAGGTACTCTTTCCATATGTGGTGTTCCAGTTAGAGTGTTATTTGATACTGGGGCGTCGCATTCTTTTGTTTGTAGTGAACTTGTAGGCCGGTTGGGTTTAGAACCGGATATTGTTGATAGGCCATTGGTTGTGACCAATCCAGTTGGGGGTTCGTCTTGTTTGTGTATGCTATGCCGTGGTCTGATTGTATCGAGTCATGATTGCTCTTTTGTTTGTGATTGTTTTGTTCTGAACTTTGCGGGGTTCGGAATTATTTTGGGTATGGACTGGCTTAGAAAGTATGCGGCAAAGGTTGATTGTGAAAGGTTGGAGGTGACAGTCGAGAATGTGGAGGGGCAAAAGATTGTGATACGATGTAAGCATGAAGAAGGCGTCTTCATGAGCTTCATGTATTCGCTGGTTGTTCCACGGGATGGACTGTCATCTGTGCCAATCGCTAATGGATTTGAGGATGTCTTTGACGAGGTCAAAGGGTTATCGCCGCATAGAGAGATCGAGTTTCGTATAGATCTAGTTGAAGGAGCCAGACTTGTTGTGATGCCTCTTAGGCGGATGGCGCCTAGGGAGCAGCAAGAGTTGAGGGTGCAGGTTGATGACCTTTTACAGAGAGGATTCATTCGGCGTAGTGTGTCCGAATGGGGTGCACTAGTTGTGTTCGCAACCAAAGCAGATGGATCGTTGAGGTTGTGTGTGAATTATCGTGAGCTGAATAAAGTGACTAAGAAGAACAAGTATCCATTGCCGAGAATAGATGACTAGTTTGATCAGCTTCACAAAGCTAAGGTGTTTTCTCAAATGGATTTGGCAACGGGATTTCACCAGTTGAGAGTGGCTAAGGATAGTGTGCCGAAGACTGATTTTAGGACACCATCCGGTTTCTTTGAGTGGCTGGTAATGCCGTTTGGATTGACTAATGCGCCAGCATATTTTGTGGATCTTATGAATAGAGTGTTCAGAGATCAGTTGAACAAGTTCGTGCTAGTGTTCGTGGATGATATTTTGATTTATTCCAGAACTGAAGAAGAGCACAAGACACACTTGCGTATTGTTTTGGAAATCTTACGGAAACATCAGCTGAAGGCTAAGTTTTCGAAGTGTCACTTCTAGAAGAATGAAGTGAGGTTCTTAGGCCATATTATCTTTGGAAATGGAATAGCGGTTGATCCCGCTAAGGGGGCAGCAATCCAGGATTGGGTTAGACCTAGGAATGCATCGGATGTGAGAAGTTTTCTTGCATTAGCAGGATACTATCGTCGATTTATCAAAGACTTTTCCAAGATAGCTGCACCGTTAACAGGATTGACGAAAAAGAACCAAGTGTTCGGATGGGATGCTAAGTGTGAGCAAGCTTTCGGAATCCTGAAGGAGCGATTGACAAGTGCTCCTGTTTTGACTATTCCAAGTGGAAATGATGAGATGGTGGTTTACACCGACGCATGTGGTACTGGACTTGGAGCAGTGCTGATGTAGAAGGGTAAAGTTGTTGCGTATGCAAGTCGGCAACTAAAGCCGCATGAAAGGAATTATCCGACTCATGATTTGGAGTTGGAAGCGATTGTTTTTGCTCTGAAGATGTGGAGACATTACTTACTGGCAGTTCGATTCGAGTTGTTTACGGATCATAAGTCATTGAAGTATCTTTTCTCCCAAAAGGATTTGAATCTTCGGCAGCAACGATGGCTAGAGTTTTTGGCATCATATGATTTTGGTATAGCCTATACTCCGAGAAAGGGTAACGCAGTGGCAGATGCGTTAAGTCGAAGACATGCAGGATTGGGAGTCATGTTTTCAGAATGGAAGAATCTCGAGTATTTAGCTGGATTTGACTTCAGGCCCAGATGTGAATTGGAACCTAAGATGTTGGCAAACTTATCAATAAGACCGACTCTTGTGGAAAGAATTGGCGAGAGCCAAAAGCGAGACGATAAGCTTGTCAAGATTATCCATGATTTGGAATCTGGATTGGACCCAGAAAAGGATAAAGGATTCGAGGTCGATCGAGAGGGTTGGCTTTGGAAGCAAGGACGACTAGTTGTTCCCGATATGGATGAATTGAGGAATGAGGTGCTGAAGGAAAGTCATCACTCGAAGTTGACAATTCATCCAGGAGGAAACAAGATGTATCGGGATATGAAGAGAACCTATTACTGGGAAGGTATGAAGAAGGATGTTGGAAATTTTATTTCCAAGTGCATGAACTGCCAGGTGGTAAAAGCTGAGCAGAAGAAGCCAAGTGGATTGCTTCAGCCATTAGAAGTTCCTACATGGAAGTGGGAGCAAATATCGATGGATTTTATTGATGGACTACCTAGAACAAGAACGGGAAATGAAGGGATTTGGGTTATTGTAGATTGTCTGACTAAGAGTGCAAGATTCATTCCTGTTCGATCGACTAGGACTGCATCAAAGTTGGCTGAGTTGTATGTTAAGTGGATAGTTCGATTCCATGGTATTCCGAAAAGTATAGTGAGCGATCAATATCCATTGTTCACTAGTGGATTTTGGAAGAGCTTCCAGGAAGTTTTGGGAATAGAGTTGTGTTTGAGTACAACTTATCATCCCCAAACAGATGGTCAGACTGAAAGAGTCAACCGAGTTTTGGAAGATCTCCATAGAGCTCGTGTTTTAGATTTCGGAGGATCATGGGAAGATCACCTTCATTTGGTGGAATTTTCGTATAACAACAGTTTCCAGTCAAGCATTGGTATGGCACCGTATAAAGCATTGTATGGAAGACCGTGTAACTCTCCGACATGTTGGTTAGAAACTGGAGAAAAGCTGGTACTTGGGCCAGAGATGATTCGACAGACTTTGGATTGCATAGAGATCATTCGGCAACGAATGAAGGCAGCCCAAGACCGACAGAAAAGCTATGCCGATAAGCGTCGTAAGGATTTGGAATTCGACGTAGGTGATATGGTTTTTATGAAGATCTCTCCACTAAAGAATGTTATTCGATTTGGGAAGAAAGGGAAATTGACTCCGAGATTTGTTGGACCATTCCCGATCATCGAGCGAATTGGAAAGCTCGCCTACAGATTGGAATTACCAGAAAAGATGGCGAGTGTGCACAATGTTTTTCATGTATCATATCTACGGAAGTATGTGCACGACTCGAATACAGTGGTTTCTGCTGAGAGCTGTGAAGATTTCGAAGTTGATCCAGTCGATAAGAGACCTCGTAAGCCGCTTCGTGTTGTGGAAACCGACACGAAACAGCTTAGGAGGAAGGTGGTTAGGTTGCTCAAGATACAATGGAGTGATGATGATAACGACTGTACATGGGAGGTGGAAGAGAGGATGAAGGCAGCTCATCCTGAACTCTTCAAGGTATGGCCCTAAGGTGTCGTGTCATCTAACGACATTGTAACTTGTTCTAGTCTTAGAATTCTACATGCTAGTCTAGTAATTGGATGCATGGTTTGTTGATTGCTATGGATGGTAGGCATGCAGAATAGTCTTTGTTTGCTCTTGTTTGTTTGAAATTTCGGGGGCGAAATTCCTAAGGGGGGGGGGAGAATGTAACGACCCGTATTTTTACGGATCGAAACATCGTAAAACAGTTGTCATTATGTCGCATTGTTGATAAGTCATCCATAGTCCATGTCCTAGGTCGTATGGTAGTTAGGTCGGAGTAGGCGACCTAAGTTGGTTGGCGACCTAAAGATTTAGGGATAGGTCGTATAGGAGATGAGTCGTGTGGTGGCTTAGGTCGTGGGGTAGGTTAGGTCGGATGAGCGACTTAAGAGGATGGAGCGACCTAAGAGAGTGAACGACCTAAGAGTTGGCAACCTACAGGAATTGGCGACCTAAGAGTTAGCGACCTATAGGTTGGAGCGACCTATAGGAGTTAGCGACCTAAGGAATTAACGACCTAAGGAATGAAGCGGCTTAAGGGGTTTAGCGACCTAGGGGTTGAGTGAATTCACGACCTAAGTAAGATAGGTCGTGGACGAGTTAAGAAGATAGGTGGGTTGAGTCGTTAGGTCGCGTGGATGGTAAGTCGTATCCTACCTAAGTTAGTTAGGTCGTGAGCTTCTGTGTTTAGTTAGGTCGCGACCTTAGATGAGTCGTTAGGTCGCGCATTAGTGTTAAGTGTTAGGTCGTGACATTTTAGGTCGCACACTTGAGTATAGTTAGGTCGTGGATGCGCGGATTTGTTAGGTCAAAGATTTTATGTCGTGGGGTTTCTTAGGTCGTGGACGACCTAATTACGAGCGAACGACCTAAGGGAAATCAGCCTATAAATAGGCGGTTCTACCTCTCTTTTCGGGATCCGGATTTTGAAGCGACGAAGTGCTGCCATTTTGAGAGCTCGAGTTCTACACTTCTTCACTTCTTTTCTCCACTCTAATCTTGTGATTCCTTCCATCCAAATCGAAGATCCAAGAGCTTAGATTGAAGATCTATATCCATCGAAGAGAGATTTCATCGTTTGAAGTGGATTTGTGATAGATCGAGTTAGATCCTTCGCTGTCCAGATATGAAGTGTGTTGCTTTTGAGGTGTTTAGGTGATTCGGTGAGTGGTGATTATCTCTCACACGGATCCAAAGGAGTATATCGGATCGTTGGCTTGATTTTGTGTTAAAGTAGTGATTTCCATGCATTTCCATAAGCTTAAGTATAGATCCATTGTTCATGATGATTTGACATCCATTTTACTATAAGTTAACCTATGCAAGTTCATTCATCAAGTTGTAGAGATATTGCTCATGTTTTCATACTTGTTAGATTTGGACACTTTATTTACAAGATTGCCATTATTGTTATAATTGTTTATTAGATCATATTTGAATGTTTGATTTCTTGGATTAATGATTGACTTGATTGATTGTTATGAATTAGTTGATTGATGATTAGATTTAGACAAGATGGTCGAAGATGATTCAAAAGCTAAGTGAAAGGCTCTTGAATTGGGAAAGCTGCTTGTGGCATATGTGGCGGATGATGAAGCTCATATGGATAGGTTTGATGATGATGATGTTGAGATGAGGCTTTGCTATGATGAGATGAAGCGAGGCATGATATGAGATAGTCTTGGTCTAATCCAGACGGGATCATTCCAAGCATGTTGATGACTCGGTGATATGGTTCGAGTTTGAGGATAATGGTTTGCTCGAGAGGCGCTTGAGCTAGTATGGAAATAGTCATCGAGGAGGATGACTAGAAGGCTGAGATTTCATCGTTGTTGAAGGTTCTAGCATGCTCAAAGCAAGAGTACGCTGGGCAGATTCGATAGTCCCTAAAGACTACTGATTGGTAGTCAAGTACTCTGGGCAGATTCGATAGTCCTAGGTACGGGTTTTGACGACGTGCGGAGTTATGTCTAGAACCGGGGTTTCCATTAGCCCTTGACGGACGGCTGAAAGAATGTGCCGGTCATTCAATTAACGGTGGTATTGAAGCAATGATAACAGTGATAGCCAGAGTCATGGATGTTTGGTTGTATCGTCATTCGGTCTCAAGAGCGGTATTTTCTGGGTGCTTATCTGATCTTGGTTTAGGCCTTGGGGGTTTGTACTTGGAAAACATCGCCCTTGACTCGAATGATAATTGCTGTACTTTAAATGTTTGCTTTGCTATGATTGTTCTGCTTAGTGTGTGTCTGGGGGCTATCACTATAGAAAGAGGTGGAGTGGGAGGGTTGGATTCCTATTCCTTTTTCCTTTATGCTCTTTTGGTATGTTGTTAGTTAATTTACCGCTCACTAAGACTGTTGTCTGACTCAAGGCTTTATGTTTTAACTCTTATTGCCTTGGGCTGTTCGTCCATTTTAGGACGGACAGACTAGGTAGCAGGTGACAGGTGCTGGTCTTGCTTCCAACGATGCTGATGACGAAGACGAGCTGGAGGCTTGCATATTATTTTCTTACTATATGTACTGGATGTTCCGCTGCTTGTATAATTCTCTGAGTGATATGTAGTGAGGCTTGATGTATTGACTATTCAGATGTTTGTATTCAACTATTATGAAGTTTTAAATGATGACATTCTATTCTGTGAAGCTTCACTATATATATGTTCTATTGTATTTTATCCATGCGCTATGAGTTATACGATAAATTATGCTATTTTAATTTTACCCTGACAATCGTCCATGGCTGCCTGACACACTTTACAGCGCACTATCTCTAGGTTCAGTGCGGGGGTCATGGGCGGTCGTCACATTCTTCGTGCCCATCCCATACCAAATTGTTCGACACGAAACCGTACTGACGCAAATGAACTCTAACCATTTCTGGTATCAAATGCTTCAATAATTTACACATACTACATGGACAATGGATTTCTTCGTCATTTCCATTATTACTTAGAGCGAAATCAATAAATACGTGTACACCATTATTAAAATGTTCACTTATTGAGCCTCCAATTTTCCTTCATTGTTGATACATCCAGCTTCGATCCGTAAAATAATTCATCATCTCTTCTACTATAATTAAAAAATACAATATAAATGAAAACCACATTCACAATTTATTTTTTAATACAATTTTACAGTTTAATGTTTTATATTAGTTGATCATTGAGACTTTATTGATGGGTCATCCTACTTCCCATTACAAACACAGTAACGTAATTACATCTCGTAAATCCTTTCATTTTAAATGATTCAACAAAATTTAGTCAGCATTTCTCTTTTGTTCACTGAGTCGTACACGATAGCGTGTACATAGAGAACATAAAGGAAGCGCTGTCGAAATTTTGTGAACCGTTTAAAATGAAATGATTTACGAGATGTAATTACATTACTATGTTTGTAACTTGTCCAATACAGGGACAAATCCAACAAATATTGTATATGATAAATATAGATGTCCGTTTTGTCAAAAAACAAATACCCACATAACGATCATATACAATACTTATCAGCCGGGGTCAAAAAACACTCTAAGAGTTTTATGAATAAAGTATATTACATATTTTATATTTTAAAAAAATTGGCTTACGTCGTTTACATTAAATTGATTAACATTTAACTTAAGTTAAACTACCGTATACGATAGTTTATCACATATGCACAGTTTAAAACTTTAATTAACTAACCATACTTATATAAAATTAATTATCGTTTTCGACTTTTTAGAAAACGCATAAACTAAATTATGCTCATCCACACTAAATAACCCAAATAACGCGTAAAAGCACTAAATTATTCAACTAATGCACACTAATTTCTTATCGCACAAACTAAACAAGTTAGTATTCAACACTTATAGGATAATAACAGTAATTAACATTTAATAAACTACTACACAATCAATGAGACAATATAAATAATTAAAGTAACAAATTAAGCCTAAATGAACAAATTCATTAAATTAGGATTTAGGGATAATACCTAAAATAGAGGAGATTAGGGGCTTGGAGGAGATGAGATTCCGATTTGATGAAGTTGGAGTTGATTTCGGCAGAAATTCGTTGCTTGGAGCTCGATGGGGAAATGGTGGAGGAGGGTTTGTGAATTGGGGGAGTAATGAAATGTTTCTGGTTTGGCATAGGGAAGAAGATAGTCACGATATTCCGACGGTTATGAACGGCCGCCAATTTTCTAATGGCTAGTGACGGCTAATTATTTTAATCGTAATAAAGTCCAGAAAACATTAGCCGTTGGAAGCCGTCGGTAAGAGTTGTTGGAATATACTGTATTTCTTGTACTCAATCTCAAAATAATTATAATGATGCGATTTATTTAAAAATTTAGACTTCTATGTTTTTAGCTTTAGACGATTCCAAATAATTCTAGAATTTAGTGGCAGTTTAGGAATAAACATACATTTGCCAAAGAGGTTTATCCATCTGTTAACCCCGTCTTATTAAAATTGAACTTATTAAATTTTTAACCCCCTTGGTATTTATTGGCGTCCCATTTATAGCACCTAATAGTTAATACCGCTTGATTTTCATTTTTTTAAGGAGCGGTTAAACTTTATTTCTACGTGTAAATAAATTATGTACAGCTGAAGTAACATAGCTTGGGAAAAAATTGATATAAAGCCACTATTCCAGCCCATATTCATAAAGGGGAAATAAAAACAAAAGACGAAACCCAACGGTCATGAAGTAAAGATACTGTCCCCATCCCACCACTGCTTCATTTAATGGAACAATCGTGTTTCTAGGGTTCCAGTAGCTGCTACCTCATCTGCACCAATCTTTTCATTCATTAGCGATAAATTTAGCTCCTTTGCTACTTTTCGTTAACAATATAATTAGATTTTGTACCTTATGCTCCATCTCTTCACATAACGCAAATTTATCTCTGGATTTTTGCCGGAAAACTCATGTGCAGGGCGACCCAAGTAGTTTGGTTGCCCTAGCTCAGATTTCAAGTAATATAACAAAAAAATTTGCATTTTGCTGGAAATTGAACTTGGGTTGCCCCATTGAGCAAACAACACAATTACCACCACACCACATACTCAATTAATAATACTCTTATACAAAATGTTTTTATCTTCATAAAATGCTAAATCACCACCACCATCAACTGTTGTCCCTGCCGGATCCGTTGCCCTAGACGACCGTTTTGCTCGCTTTACCCTAGGACCGGGCCTGCTTGTGTGTTCCTTTATTTTTATGGATTCCATACCATTGTAGCAAATATGATTCTAGCTAGGTCAAATAGAAACAAATTATGGTCAGATTTTCTTAAATATTGTTTGTACTTGTAGAATTGAGTTTGTTGTTATCACTAACCTATATATACGCCATTTCCATACATACAACTGCATGCATAAAAAGACGATTGTTGTCTTCATTATCTGTGTTACGTAGAACAATAGTTTGTTGCACTAGAGTATCTCTCTACTATAGCTTGTTTGATGTGTCCACTCTATTAATGATTGCTCTATATGGGCTACAAACTTTAGATCATAATGTTTTTTCCACTTGATGTTGTTCAACTTAATTCTACACTTGTTCCAAGTGGATTTAAAGCCAAAGTCATCTTTATTGCTTGTATTCCACACCCCTTAGACTTTCTCTTCTGTATTTACAATCCATACATGTTTGGTCTCATAGTTTTAAGCCCTTGTTTGCATTAACTTACGAGGGTTCCGTTGAATATATTCAACAATGCAAAAAACCTTTTGGTCCTTTCCTCTTATGACAACCGATGCTTATAACCTCAGCTTGTCAAGTAACCTTGCACCATTCAGCTATGTATCTAATGCTTGCAACACCAACTTGTCAAGTAACCTAGCACCACTTAGCCGTCGATCAAACCATGGGCTAGTTGATGTATATCTTCAAACTGACATAGTAACGGGTGTGCCTTAAAAACAATTGTGTAATTTAATTTTTTAACTTAACTCTTGTAACGAATCTTGTTCGAAATAAAATATGATTTTAGTTCTGTTTTCTATTGTATATACTGTTATATTGAAATATAAATAATGTTAAATAACTGATTAGTTAAAATGACAAAGTTGGAAATTTTTTTTAAACCAATGACACCGCATTAAAAGTTTAGTCTGAAGGAAAACATTAACCAAATACTATATTAATTTAACATTATTTGTGTAAGTGTTAAAATAAATTAGTACCCATATTTACAGCAAAATTACTATATTTACATCAAATGCTACATATACATAGCATCACTTTACAGTAAATGCTATATAGATGTAGCTTTACTTTATCATTCAACCTAAAAATTTTGATCCGCGTACTTGGTATAAAAATCTAAACTATTTCCTCTGGCATATTTTTCTATACATTAAATACGTACAAGTAAAATTTCTTAGGAAAGTATTTAATCGATTGTAGTTAAGAATGTGTTCGTAACCATGAGTATGGAATCAATAAAACAAATACTTGTCCTTAAATGTTTCTAGTTAAGATGTATTAAGAACAAGATATCGATATATCCATTGAGACTAGCTAGTGCATGTAACGCTCTCTATGTGATGGACAGTGAATTACACATCACTGTTGGTGCATCAAAGGTTATGTATATATAATTGTTTGGAGCAATTATAAAACGGCTCACCAAGATTCATCTATCGGTAAAAGTCAAATAGATCTTACATGATGATGTGCAATATTCCTTTGACTCAAGAATTCTGTGAATCTTAAGTCTCTAAAATATACTTTGAGTATGGTTAATTATACAATAACTTGGTCGTGTTAAGACCATATTGTGGTATAATTTGAACCAACTGATTGAAACACTGTTCATAATATGATTTGCCTCCTTCAAATAGAAGGTTGGTATCATCGTAATTGGTAGTCAACATAATGTCAAAGTCTTTAGCCAAAGAAGATTGGTTAATCAATTACTATTATCGGATAAACCATGGACTTTAATGCTGGATTTCATAATTAACTACATTTATTATTAAAGTTTTGATCACTAAATGAGATCTAGACACCCAAGTGATATAGTGACGACAAAAAAAACGTGCACAATATATCCCTGCTTAAGGTGTTGCTTAAAAAGATAAGAAACATGATTTCACCTAAATAATTTGTAAGCAACTAAACTCATGTCCACTATTATACTTCAGCAAAGTCCATACATACTTTAACATTTGAATTATTTAAATATTACTAAAGGCTGAGTTCACACATGGGAGTCATACAACCGCAACTCGGTTTTCAACCGAAAATAATTTATAAAAGTTACAAATTATATTGTGGAGAAATTAATAAAATGATTATATTTTAGAGAGTCGTGGTCTTTTGTATCATATCGAGGGTGGGGGTCTTTACTAGGACTGGTGAGATTGGTGAGGAGAATAAAAGTAAGTTTTATGACGTCACTTGGGATAAGAAATTTATTTACTCACCCGCTTCTGATGGTTATGATCCAAAACTGGCTGCTCTTTTCTCTTGGTTTGTTCATGTTATTGGCATGTCGTCTGATGTCTCCTCTTTAGATGGCGTGTAGTCTAGGCTCTTTTTGACTAGCTCATGTACTTTATTTTTTCGTTGTGGTAGGGCTGATTGCTCCCATTTAGCTTTTCTGTGCATGTGCAGAACACCTGTTTTCCCATTATTTATACAGTGGCACGGCCCACTATAAAGCCGGCTAGCTTTGCTAAAAGAAAAATAAAATGATTATATTAGTTAATTTATCATTATTTTTAGTTATTATTAGAGGCCTTAAAATTAATTGATAAAATATATAATTGTTATATATTCATTTAATTAGTTTTGGGCTAAATAATAATTTAAATATAATAAAAAATATACATATATATATATATATATAATATTTTAGTAGCATAAAATTTTAAATTGTTTTCAAATAAGACAAGACAAGATATATATGGGTGTGGATTGATTAAGTGAGATAAGATCTCAATTATGATAGGCTATAACATGAATGATGGGTCGAAGTAAGATATTTTTAAATAGCCAATTAGTGCTGCTATAGATATACTTAAATGCCTCATTCTATACTCCAAAAAATTACATATTAATGATGGACTTTGCAACTCTACCATTGAGTTAGAGATAAGATCTTCCAAAGGTGAAGCTTATAGTTCAATGTATATCCAGCAAGATTATTAAGGAAAAATTTCACACTATTTTTAAGCAAAATCTAATTTTAAAGTTCTTTTTTAATAATTATGTATTAAAATCAAGTTATTAAAAAATGGATTTTGTATGCACTGTTCATGCAGAATCAGTGCACATATCATGCCTGAGTGTTGTCCCCGATCATCACCATAGACGAAATGATCCGAGGGCTGCGAATTAATCAATTGACCATGACAAGAGAGCGGGCATGTTAGTTACTTCTTCGGTGGCCCAAGGTGTTGCACGATAGATTGTCCAAAACTAGGGCTTTATGAAGGAACATCGGACATGGAGTTGATGGTATCAATGAACCTGTCTTGGGAAGAGATTCATCTTGGTTGCGGTTGCAAGCTCCTTTATGGCGTTAGGCGATGGCGAAGATGGTCGAACATTTCCTCCAAGTGGCGGATAGGGCCGAAGAAGAAGAAAGGTATTTCACATAAATTTCTGTATTAATTCTTTTATTACATTAACACACTTCTTTTTGCAAAATAACACCTAACTTATAAACATCACATATGAACTCCTTTTTTACACACAACTTGCTTGGTTATGTTCGTAATTAAGCTTTGAAGACATAAACATTATTTGATAGTAAATTATACACTTATTTATGATATTATAAATTAAACATATAACATAAATATTTCCATTAAATATTTTGATATAAATACCATCAATCGATATCAATATATGGAGACCATATTCGTTTAATTCGGACATATGTTATTTGAAGTAAGAAGAATCGTAATTATTTAAATTTATAACATTAATCTATGAAATATTAAATTTGAATATGTATTATTTAAATTTAAATTAATTATTTTATCATTCAGATATAGATTATTCGATATTAAAAACTATACACACACACACACTTGTGTGTGTGTTTCTGTGAATATTATTAAATAAAAGTTGTATATATATTTATATTATTATTTAAAAATTATCATTGAGTTAAGGTTATTTATTTTGGTAATAAACTATCGTATTATATATTTTAAACAGTTAACATTGTAAATCAAATTAGTATTGTTATAAAATGGTAATATGATGTAATATAACATTCAAATCAAAATCATCCAATAAAACATTAAATATGATTTAATGTTACCGACATTATTCATGATAATACAAATAAAAGATCTAGTCCATAATGAATCAAAAAGTAATTTTTTTTAAAATATTCCCTTTCTACCATGCTATCAGATGCACTATATCCAACAATGGTACCGGAGACTTCATGTGTTATTATGAATAATATATAAAAAATTAATTTAAAATTAATTTAAATTTAAATTTAAATTTAAATTAATCAAGGTTATGAATAAATTTAACATTGTTTTAAATAAAAATTAATTTTAAAGGGTTATAGGTAAAGTTTAAAATTATTTTAATTTATATTCATAAAGTTCATAAAGGAACAAACTTAAAATGGTTTAAATTTGAATTTATAAAGGTAAAAAGTAAAAAATAAATTTGAATTTATGAAGTTATAATTAATAAGTAAATAAACTTCAAATTATTTAAAATTTAAAATTATAGAATTTATAACTAAATAAATTCAATATAATATTAAATTAAATATAACTTACAAATCTTCTTTTTCAGAAAGGTTATTGCTTTAATCAATTGTTGCTTAATAATATATATATATATATATAAGATTTAATATTATATTATACATGTTATAATAAAATAGGAGAATTTTCTATAATGTGTATAAACTAAAATAGAAATATGATTTTAAAAGTTAAAATCAAAACAAAACCTATAATAGTTACAAGGAATAAATATATATGAATATAATTGTATATATATAATATGACAAATGAAGTCATCGAGTGTTGTTGTTCCTTACATAGTGTTAATTATATTTGTTGCTTGTCCTGTCTCATTTATTTTTAGGTTAGTATCATTTTATTTTACATATATATGTATATAAATATATAAGTTATATATTTATATACATATATATTTTGTGCTTACATTTCTTTGTTTAGTTTCTTAGCAGATTCAGGTATGTTTACTGGTTTGGATGTATTCATCTAATGTTGAGGTAGAGTGTTTTTCTTATTTTATGGTTTTAGGTTGTATTTAGATATGGACCTTAGTTCTCTAGGTTTGGGGGTTTCTTATTTTTTATTGTACGGGGAGTATCGCTATTTGTCAGGCATGTTGACGCTCCATTCTTAAGTGTAGAATAGACGTACGTGAGTGCTCTCCTCTAATCATAGAGGATCACTCATTTCTCTTAAAAAAAGTCATTGAGCATTGTGAATATTCATTATTCCTTATAGATGATGATACACATGATTATTATTCTAAGATTACGAACTAGGAATAATGTTGTTCTCTATCATTTACAATATATATAGATTACTATATATTTAGTGTTAAATTATCACTGGATTGGTAAGAACATTCTGTAACTTTGTTGAGCACCTATAATGGTTACAAAATTTTCCTTAAGCAATCAAAAAATGATGGGTTATGAGTATCTAATGTGTTTTATGATTTGTTGAGCACCCTTAGAGTTATAAAAATGATTAGAAGCAAAAAAATGTACGGTTAGGAATTATCTACGAGATATAATCAATAATATGTTATTTACCATTTATGGGGACTATAATTTGTTAAGCACCCTCAATGTTGTAACGATGATGAATAGATCTCGACACTCACTAGAGGATATATCAATATTCATGCGTCTCATTTAGGTGTTTGAGAGATGTAAAATCTAGTATGGCCTTACTAGAAAAATATAATTAACCATTCTAATAACTATGATGGCATATGTAATATTATAATAATATACTTTAATAAATTTTCACAAATAATTTAATTGATAAAATTGTTTATCGATTAACCTGTACTAATCAAACTAAATTAAAGATTGACGAACAAATGTAAAATTTACTTACCAACAAATTAATCTTTTAGCATGTTGTCATTGTAATACCCATGCAAGAGCTAAATAATACAACCATTAAAAGTTTTGAGTTATGGTCACTAAAGTATGAATCTGCCCTCGGCCGTGTGTTGTTTTTAATGAGTTTTGAACTATTAACAAAACAAGTGTATGGATATTTGACCCATATTCGATCACATACAAAAGTTGTATGGTGAACTATCGTATTCCGTTATAAGATTTCGATGAAGTTATTTCATTCTAAATGAGCAAGTAAATCATTATGTGAGATCTTATGTCCAGTATGATTGAATAAATATAAGAATTCGGTTGTGATGGGAACAACACTAGACTAAGATAACATGTTAAGGATGTCTGAATGCAGTTTTGTGAAGAAATCCAGTGTAGTCCAAAGAGAAAGCAAAAGTCTGAGAGTGGAAGCAATATTTGCACAGTTAGGATGAAGAGAGAGTGAATGGTCACATTTGCTTAATGACATCGAAAATGGAATTGTGTAAAACATTTGTAGATGCTTAATAAGGAACAAGAGATATGATTTTTATGCCAAACGTGTTTTTCCTAAAGAAAATTGTTCTCTATAAGATTTATTTCTATGAGTTTGAGATATTTGATCCGAAACTCTTGAGTATAAATTAGTTATAGTAGAAGAAATAAATAGCTCATGGTGAGTGATTGAATGGAGCTTCATATTTCGGATGTTGTTATTATAATAGTAGAAACAACGAAAGCATACTATTGACCAATAAATTAACTATTCTCGGAATTAGACTAATCCATACATGAAAGCAAAGGTTACTTGCTAATCACTAGGCTTAAAACTGTAAATGAGGAAGAAAATAAGCAAATTAAAGTAAGTTGCACAAAGATGTAGAGTGATTTGGCCAAGCTTGCTTATGTCCACCGTGAAGATCTCTTATTATGTTCTTCTCTTACAAAAGGAACTATAAAAGAATAATAAGAAATAGAGCACTTAAGACTAAAAAGTTGCCAACCTTAAGAGCTTAGGCCTTGATTTGCTACGTGACAATCACCAGAATTCAACTAATATCCAGCCCCTTTGAAGTAGCAAGACATGGGGTATTTATAGTGGCTGTAGTGGATGAAGGATGGATAAGGTTGCAGAGTAAAATAGGTGAGAAGCATGCTCGACCATCAATCTAGCTACAGTGGTGAATGGAAGACAAACGTAAAGGGAGGGTGAGAAGTATTCTAGTTATCTCTCCATACTAGGTACGTGCATTGCATTTAATGCTGATGGCATGCTATAGAAGTAGGTATGCTTTTGGTATTATAGTACCTATTACAACTGTTTATACAACTTGTTATTTACTTTTGCTTGCCTATGTGGCAAGGTGGATGAGTGGCTTTCCCTAGGTGGTGTTGACCAGTCAGTTTTTGATGACATTAGCGAAAAAATGAATATTGCTAAGAACCAAGGACAAAGTGGCATGGGGTATACGAGACCTGTTGTAAGGTTATGGCATGGGCTATGATAAAGTCTGGCCAAAGATGGGTCTTGATTGAGCCGGTCTTTCCTAATGAGTTGCTTATTGAAGCCATCTCGAGTTGTGTTGGGAGGTAATGGAATTGGAGTGTTGTTTTGATTGGACTGGCCTAGAGCCAGATTAGAAGCGGGCTTCCATTAGTGGGCTGGTTGCTTACTGCCGAAGTTTACTGAGGAAAGTTTAATGCTATTAAGGACCAAGTTATAAGGGATGTGCTACGCCGAATGTGGGATGATGAGATAGGCTGCTTGGGACTGGTCAAAGGTAGGCAATGATGAAGCCAAGCCAAAGATAAGTCACGCTGGAGCCGGTCTCATCTGGCGAGTTTGCTTTTGGAGCCATCTTAAGTTGAGTTAGTTAGCGATAGACAAGATGGTTGTTGAGTAGTTGGACTAGCTTAGGACCGGTTTAGGTTTGGATCAACATGTACTGGTCGAGCTAAGATGTTTTGGGATGGCTTAGAGTGAATTGGGGTGGGCCTAATCGGCCTGCTAATTACACTTGCAAGAAATTTAAGCAATATTTATCCCTAATCCCATTTCTGTGAGAAGGGGTGGCACTGTCAAGTTACAAAGATCTTGTCATTCAGTTCTCCTACTGCATGTTAAATGCATGCCCCACGTGGCGCTTTGTCATTAGATGAGACGGTTCGTGTTTTTCAAACGTGCTAAAGTAATTATGTTTCCAACGTGGGTGAAGTGATAATGATATTGATTACACCTAAATGGTTGAGATCTAAAGGATCTTTAAATTCAGTAGCTGAGATCGGGGGTAGGTATTTATATAGCTACTACCCCTTCTTCTTCCACTTTATACTAAAGCAAAAAAAACATGTAGCCATTTAAATCTTAACAAAATCTTCAAAACCTTCGACTTTTTCAAGCACTCTTCAGTAAATAAGTGAGTTTTCCATATTCTCCTTCTTCTCCACCACTGTAGGCACTATAGACATGGACAAGTTTTAAACTTTTTGTGTTTTCCCCCACTATTTTCTTTTCATTTTGCTATTGTTGTATTTTCCTGATAATGCTTGATGTTGTAATGTTTATGTGTTAAGCTTTGGTCGGAATCTGCCTTTCTCTGGCCATCTTTGGATGTTGTATGACCATCGCTGCTATATCAGCAGTGGTTGATCGATGTTGGTAGACTCCAATGGGACTGCAAATTTAGATAATGATATTTGTAATAATTTAGGTAATAGATCGTGGAATAGGCACAATATCATGGCTATATGCTTTAAGAAATAAAATAGGGTAATAGGTAGGGGCGTAAGGCTTGTTAGTTAGCTTAGGAGTCTGAGTTGTGAGCCGGTCTTTATGGGTGCCTAGCATGGGAAAGCCATGGAGTCGGTCATCAAGCTTCCACCTTGGGTGTACTGGGCAATGATTCCAAGGCATTGACTAACTTTTGCTACTTATGTTTTAGATGGCTACTTCAGGATCAACCTCTACCGATAAATTGACTTCTACTGGTGTAGCTAGTACCAAAGCTTCCGACATAGACATTGGAAAGATTGATTTCACCAACCTTTTGGTCGACCATAGGTGTAACATCCGGATAGTCCGATGTCTCACCACCGCCGACCGTCTTGACCATCCTCCTTCAGGTTACTTCACTTTTTCTTTGGGCTAACTCAATGTGGGAGTCATGCTGCCTCCATCCTTAATTTGTCTTAATCCTTAAGCATATAGGCTTGCCCTCAAGCAGCTTACCCTTAACATCTACCAGTTTCTGTGTGGGGTTTATGCTGCTTGTATGGAACTTAGCTTTCCTGAGCCGAATGCTAATTTCATAAAGATGATCTTCCGGCTATAAAAGGTAGCTAAGTACCCAATTGACACTTACTTCCACTTGTAGACTAATAGAAAGCCTATTGTTTTTTGGACGTTCTTAGAAAAGCCGACCTGGGCTAGATGACGAGATATTTCTTTGTTCCTCACGGGGTAAACCCCGGGTTCCACCACCCAAGTTCCAACCCCTAGTAAGCCTTTGCTTCTTTTCTTTTTTCCTTCATCTTTTTCCTTGCTTTCCTTTGCTTAACTTTCCCATTAACAGAGGACTCCCTTGCTTATGCCGGCATTAAATTCAGGATGCTGGGTGAGAACATGAACCTACTGAGGTCGGTCGCTGTCTAAGATTAGGTATAAGAATCTTGGTGACTGATTCCAACCTCCATCGGGTTAGGCTAATGAGGGTGGACCGGACGATGGTCTCGGAGCGGGTCACCCTAATAAAGAAACCAAAGATGAAGGTGGATTACATCAAACATGACTATTCTAAGATCAAATTCTAAACCCCAATGTTGAGCTGATCATGGATTAGAACCGAGGGTATGATCATAAAGTTACGGGTGAGGAGCCTGAAGAGTGGCAACATGGTGATCTTGATAAGCTAAGTGATGTAGTGTCGGTGCTACGGTGGGAGGAATTTGTCCCACAACAATTAGTCGAAGTTTAGGTTCCTTATCGTGTGACCCCGTCCATTAATTGGGATATTGAGATGAGCTCCGAGAAGGTCAGTGTTGTGGGAGGGTTACAAGAGCATTGGGTGTTGATAGGGATGCGGGTCCCTCCTACAAGCAAATTCCTACATCGACCCTTTAATTTTGTACTGAACTGGGTTAGTCAATGGACTCAAATACGAGCATTGACTATGCAACTCGATTGTTTGCCAAGCACCAAGGCCAATACATATGATAGGTGGGGTCACTATGTGTTGATTTTTGTTTGGGTAGTGCCGACATAAACTTGAGCACTGAGCGGGCAAAGGTTCTCTTGTATGACATGCTGTAGGATTGAGTGGTAGGTGGTCCCAGAATGAACTTGAGCGTTGAGAGGCTCGAAGGTTACTTTCGAGTGGCACGTTGTAAGATTGAGTGGTAGATGATCCTAGCATGATCCTGAGCACTATTTGGCTCGAAGGTACTCTCGAGTTACATGTTGGCAATTGATGTTAGGCCCGACTTATTTTTATGCATGTGCGCTATGGATGCTAGACTTCGGCGTCACTTAGGGTAACAGTGCCATTCTTGACAATAGTGCCCCAGCCCATACAAGGGATGAGCTGCATCATAGCAGAGGGAAATGAGACCGTGGTAGTCATATCTCAGCTTGTTGATGCACCCTGGCATGAAGAGAGAGATGTCTTACCTAAAATCATGGGGAAGTAGGCAATCTTCGAGCAAGGAAGTGAATGCATGGTGATTTAATCTTGTGGATAGCTTGAAAATCCTCAACAAGGAAGAAAATGTATGGTAATTCATCCTGGTGGATAACTGGCCAGCAAAGAAGGGAACTGAGGCTTGCTCCAGCCTCGGCAGTGAGAGTCGACAGTCTTTAATAAGGCAATGAGTAGAAAACAACTCATCCTTTATTGGATAGCCTATAGAGGTGGCGAGCGGTCTCGACACGAACCAGAGCATTGGCTTGAGGTTCTCTCGGATGACACGCTGCCATCCTGGTAATCCACAAGTAAGGAAGTGAATGCATGATAATTCATCCTCGTTGGATAGTTAACCGACATGGAAGGAATCATTGAATGGCTTGCGCGGTCCTTGGTAGCAAAGGTCGATTATCCTCGAATAGGGTATTGAGCACATAAAAATTCAACTTCGTCGGATAGCCTCAGCGATTGCAGCGATTGCGTTGAACAAAGTAAGCTCTAAAGTCATCAAATTCTCCACAAAAGATGTAATACATGGCCTTATAGTTGTTATTAGTCTTTATGGTAGAAATAAAGGTGCATGTGGTTTCAAGTGCCGGAAATGTGGATTTCATCTGGGTGAGAGAGGCGGTGAGCACTATTTGTTAAGATGACACTTATAACATACGACCCCTCCCAGTTTGGGCCAAGCACTCCTTCGGTTGGGTTCATTGTATTAACGAAGACCCAATATAGAACTAGGTCACCAATAATGAAATGCCATAGCTTTACTCTTGAGTTGTAGTGCTTGCTATCTTACTGTTGTAAGCTTTGGTGCATAGTTTGGCTTTGGTTTTTCATTCTTCTACTAAGTCGAGTCCAAGCTAGATTAGCTCATAATTTTGCTCGGGCTTGTAAGTTAGATGCCGAGGTGAGGGGATTTCTACTTCTGTGGGTAGCATGACTTTGTACACATAGTAAAGTAAGAAAGGAGTATGGCCAGTTGAAGTGTGGCCGGAAGAGCGATATGACAAAAGAACGAGCGGCAGTTCTTCGGCTTAATTCCCCATAACTTTTGCGAGACATTTCTTGAGTGCGGACATAATGGTTTTGTTGACAGCCTCGACTTATCCATTCTTGAGGATAGGTAAAGAAAGAGAAACACTTCTCAATTGTGTTCCTTATGCAAAAGTCTTTAAAGATACTACTCTCAAATTGAGTGTCATTAATAATCTTCTTTGATAGGCTAAAATGGCAAACGATGTTCTTTATAATGAAGTTCAAGATCTTGGAGGTGCTGACCCTAGTAAGGGCCTCGGTCTTGAACCATTTGGTGAAGTAGTCGATGGCAGTAATGGTCTGGTTGTAACCTCCCTTGGCATTTAGCATCTTTCCTATCAAGTCAATCCCTATGTATCGAATGACCATGGGGAAGCCATAGGGGAAAGGAGGGTACGAGAGGCTCTAGGGACCTTTGCAAATTACTGATACCAGTCGCACTTTCTAACATTGTCCATAGAATCTTTGATCATAGTAGGTCAATAGTAGCCTTATTGGACGACCTCTTTTACTAAGCTTTGCCCCAGGTGTGATCCCTACAAAATCCTTCATGTAGCTCTTCCAGGATTTAGCTTCCATTTGGTCTACAGGAAGCTCCTCACTTATTAAGTATTTAACAAGGGGCACCATCCAGTTGTATGTGGGTAGCGCATCCATTTCAATCGTTGTTGCCCCTAACTCATAGCGAGGTTCCTAGAATTTCTAAGGGGACCGAAGGAGTGACAATTTCTTTATTGCTAGTTGCATTGGCTAGTTGATTGGCCTTGGCGTTCTTCTCCTTGGGTATCTATTCCAAATTGAACTCATCAAATATGTTGATTATCTTCATGGCCTCGGCAACATAAAATGCCAGCATCTTACTTTTAACCTTAAAGCGCTCGCCGATCTGACCAACGACTAGTGATGAGTCGCTGAATATATGAATGGACTTTATTTCATTCTCTTGTCATCCTAAGGCCAGTTAGGATAGCTTCATACATGGATTTATTATTGGTAGCCTTGAAAGTAAGGTAGACCACAAAATATAACTCTCTTCCTTCGGGGATGATAAGGACCATACCTATCCCTTCCCTCTTCTCATTTGATGCTCCATCCATATACAAGTGCCGAGCTTATTGACTAGTGATGGTCTCTTCTTCGCTGCTGTCCAGGCTAGAGCACTCAATAATGAAATCTGCAATAGCTTAGCCTTTGATGGAAATGCAAGGCTGGAATGAGATGCAATACTACCGACGCTCGATAAACCACTTCAATAGTCGACTAGTTATATGTGGCCGGCTAATGACTTGCTTCAAAGGTTGGTCGGTCAGGATTTTGATAAGGTGAGCCTGAAAGTATAACCAAAGTTTTTGGGCTGCCATGAGCAGGCAGATGCCAAGCTTCTCTAGCCTTGTATATCTTGTTTCTAGGCCTAATAACCTCTTGTTGACATAATAGATCGACGGCTGGATCCTTTTGTCTTCTTTTATCAGGGTAGCGCTGATCACATGGTCAGTTACTTCTAGATATAGGTACAAATCCTCCCTGTCGACATGCTTGGACAGTATCAGAGGAGTGTCCAAATGCTACTTCAGTTCCTCGAATGCTCTAGTGCATTCATTGTTCCAAGTAAACAACTTTCCCTTCTTGATGATGTCGAAGAAAAAGAGACATCGGTCAATGGGCTTTGATGTGAATTGGCATAATGTTGCAACCATCCCATTCAAACTTTTACTTGTTTCACAATTCTAGTGACTTGGATGGCTTAGATCTTGTTTGGATTAGCTTCAATACCCTTAGCGCTCAGAACATAACCAAGGAACTTGCCGGACTGGACAACAAAGGAGCACTTTTCTGGATTTAGCTTCAAGTTGTTTTAGCACAGTATCCAGAAAGTCTAGGCCATGTTCTGTACATGCCTCGGACCCTTTCCGACTTCACCAGCATGTCGTCCACATAAAATTCCATGGACCGACCGGTCAGTTCAGAGAATATATGATCGACAAGATACTGATAGGTAAAGCATGCATTTTGTATACCAAATGACATACTGCAATAGCAGTATGGACTAGCTTTGTGATGAATGAGGTGTGATTTTGGTTCGAGCCATGCATGGCATTCTAATTTTTCCATAATATAGAGTTAGGCTAGAATTTGGTCATAATGTATTTGCTTAGTCAAAAAAGTTAGTGACACTTGGGCAAAGGATTGGACTCTTATACAAGCATGCTAGTCATTATGTCCAAAAATAGTCGGGTATGCAAATAGGTAATTGTTAAAGCACTATGCCACAAAGTCCCAATTTGGAGTTGACCTAATCGGCCATTAGAGTCCTAAAGTTGAGTTCTTTATTAATGTTTAAGAAAAATAAAAATAAGGAAGAAGTACAATCCAAAATTCACCCCTTCTTAGTACGGGTACATGCTATTTATAGAGAATTCATGCCCTTTGATTTTCGAAAAATGACACACAAAAGAAATAGACGGCTAAGATTTTGCTAACATGTCACGTTGTTAATTTGACATGTGGCATGACTCCTTTTCAATTTCTTTGTGATAATATAGAATAACTGGATCAATCAAGAGCTACCACATGGCCAACCAGAGTGTTGCTTTTGAATAATTCCCTCAACATGCGAGAGTATTATTCTCAACTTGTGATGGCCTTGATGCCCTTAACATGCGATAGCTTTAACTCTTTTAATATGCAATAGATTCTTTTTTACTTCAACAAGCGATAGATTCAATAGATATATAATTTCAACTTGCGATATATCTATTGCATATCACAATAGCTTCAAATACTCAACTTGCGGTAGCTTCAATAGCTCAACTTGCGATAGCTTCAATAGCTCAACTCGTGATCGCTTCAATAACTCAACTCGTGATGGCTTCAATAACTCAACGTGTGATGAATTTAAAACTTGCGATGGCATTAATAACTCAACATACGATAGCATAATAACTCAAATTGAAAGAGCTTAATAATTTATCATGCAATGGATTCAATTCTAACATGCGATGGCTCGTTCATTTTCAATATGCAATGGCTCTATTTCACAATATGCGATAGCTTATTCTTCAAAGCTCGGTAGCCTTCATTCCTCTATGTGTAGTAGCTTTCATTGCTCAATGTGCGTGGCTTTGCACTACCAACCTTCAATAGTTTCACACATCATTCATTCTTGGAAATTTTGAGTGTAACACTTGCCCCCCCATTAGAAGTTTTCTTATGCTTTAACTAATTTTGTTCTCGCTTTGCCTCTTTTCTTATCGAGTTGTCATTCCTTGTTATCACATTTCTCATTATTAATGACCCATGCATCTAGATTTATGATAACTTTTGATCTTAAAATTTTTATGGTGTAACACGATTTATTACAAACTATTTTTTTGAGAATGTTCTTGAAACACGGTGGTTTTGCAATCTTATATATATAATTATCGTTATTATTGAAAATGTTCTTTTTGATGAATTTTTTAATGAATTTATTTGGATATATCTTTGAAATATGAAAGGTTCATATAGCTTCATTTGAAAATCATTTGATACAAATAAACGAAGGTATATCTATTAAAGAGTCATTTTTCAAAGTTGATTTTTGAAAGTATGGAAGTTATTTTAAAGCCTTTTGAAAGTTGTTTTCATCAGAACCAATTAATTTTATTGCAAGGTGGATACTTCCTATAGTCTTATTGGAAAGTTCTATATTCTTTCTTGTCCCATAATATAGAGTTTTGGTCAGCCTTTGGTAGCATAGGCTTGATGACTCTTTAATTTTTTTGGTCATCCATACTCTTTCTTTGGTGGTTTTTCATTGGTCCATCTGAATTCCTTTAGATGTTTGTCCTTAATTAGATTGTTCATTAAGTCAAGAGTTTAGTTAGCCATCCTTCTCCGGATGGTTGCTTTCAAAGGCTTTATTTGACCTTCGCTCTTTGAATTGGTGCCTTGGTCAGGCATAAAAGCAGGACCAAAGGCTTGATTGACTATATCCCTTGGATGGGTACTTTGGTTGGGCATGGAGGTGGGAGCAATGGCTTACTTTGACCATCACTCTTTGAATGGATGCTTTGGTCGGCCGTAGAAGCAAGACCAAAGGCTTAATTGACGATCTCCCTTGGATGGTTACTTTGGCTGAGCCTGGAGGCGGGACAAAAGACTTAATTTGACAGCCACTCTTCGGATGGGTGCTTTGGCTGGGAATAGAAATAGGACCAAAGGCTTAATTGACCATCTCCCTTGTATAGTTGCTTTGATTGGACCTGGAGACAACACCAAAGGCTTAGTTTGATTTTTACTCTTTGGATAAGTGCTTTGGCCGGGTGTAGAAGTTGAACCAATGGCTTAATTGACCATCTCTATTGGATAGTTGCCTTGGTCAAGCCTGAAGATGGGACCAAAGGTTTTATTTAACCATTTCTTTAGATGATTGCTTTGGTCAGACTCGAAGGCAGAACTAAAGGCTATAATTGTCCTTTGGAATATATGAGATGCAATCCTGCTCAAAGAATCTCATTGACCCCGTCAGGTTAGGAGTTACGTTGAACATAATGCGTCTAACTCAGGGGCCATTTGATAAAAAATTGCAAAATTATTTTCCAAGTAATTTTGAAAATTTTAGAAAGCCTTTCTCAAAAATGTTTATCCTTTTTTGTTAGTCTATCTTTTGAAAACGTTGTAAAAACCTTTGAAAGCACTTGCAAAGAAGCAAATCTTTGGTACCTGCTTTATTCATCCGAGGAGTGAAATACGGTCTCGAATGCTCAAAATTCGACGTTCTTGCTATGACATTTCCATCAAGTCTACTCAATTGATAAGTTCCTGGGGGTATTACTTCGTGAAGGACTAAGGGTCCTTCCCCACTTGGCCCAATGGACCATTTGCTGGGTCTTTGGTATTTGCCATTACCTTGCTAAGTAAAAGATCTCCTTTTTGGAATGTTATTTCTTTCACTTTCGAATTATAATACTAAAAATTCTTCATTGATATTCTGTTGTTCATAATACAGCCTGACCTCTTTGCTTATTGATCAAATCAAAAGATTCCTTCTTCAACTTGGTTTGGTTCATAAGCATATTCATTCAATTCTTCAATGTGATGGAACAACAACTTCTACTAATAACATTTCCTCAAATTCATTTGTCAGAGAATATAGGGTATGGCCAGTGGCTATCTTTGCGAAAGTCCTATATGACCGTAAGACAAGAAGTTCTTCCACTCAATTTCCATTCGCTTTTCCTATCCGTTTCTTTAAAATATTCTTGATAGTCTTATTTGCTGCCTCCACTACCCCCATTGACTTTTATGTGTGCTACTGATGGGAAACTCTTCATTATCCCATTTTTCTCTCAAATCCGAGTGGATTCTACACTTTCAAATTGAGTTCTATTATCAGAAATTATCTAATTTGGAAGTCTAAATCGAGTAACTATGTTTTTGATAATAAATTTCTGGACTTCCCTAAATAAATGTTGGGTAATAGCTCGGCTTCTACCCACTTAGTAAAATAGTCAATAGCTACTACTGCGAATTTTATGCCTCCTTTTGAGATAGGATGGGGTCCTATTAAATCAATTACACACACGTCAAAGGGCCAGGGACTTATGATATGATTCCATTCACTCAGAGGTAGTCATGGAATTCTAGAGAAATTTTGACATTTGTCGCATCTTTTCAAATTAGATAAGGCATCCTCATTCATATGAGGTCAATAATAGCCTTGCCTTATTACTTTCTTTGTTAACTTTACTCCATTGGAATGATTCCTACAAAATCCCTCATAGGACTCTTTTAATACTTCCTTCGGTTTTTGGTTCCTCTTAAATAAGGGTTAAATATCCTTTTCTATATAATCTTCCATCAATCATGGTGTAGGAAGGTGTTTGATATCTCAATTTCTTTGACTCATTCTTATTTTCTTGCCAACGTTCCTTTTTCTAAGTATTCGACATAGGTGTCATCTAATTATCCATATATTGATTCTTGTGCTCATGTATCCCTGTCGCTTCATGTGTTTCCTCATGATCATTACCATATCGAAAACTTTCATCATTATTTCGCAACTGTTGGGCTTATGATAGAGTTGGCTCGGTCTTTAGTTTTTAAATTCAATGCTCGGTTTTGCTGGAATTCGATAGGAACAATATTTATTTCTAGTGCTCCTTACGAACTTACCAGTTTTGCAAATGAGTCTGCTTATGCATTATTTTCCCTTGGTATCATATGGATAAAAAAGTATTCAAATTGAGCCAACATATCATGGATCTTTTTAACATATTGAATTAATTGGGCGTCCTTTATTTGATATGTCTTGTTTAGTAGATTTATTACTAATTGTGAATCACTAAACATGTCAATTCTTGGAAATTTTTAAATGTCGAGCTAAGGTGAGTCTAGCTATCATTGACTCATATTAGGCTACGTTATTAGTCGCAGAGAATCCCAATTTCATTGTGTAATACAATCTATGTCCATCGGAGTGATTATTACTTATCTAGCCCCAGCTCCTTACTCATTTATTTCATCATCTATAAATAACTGCCACTTTGGTTCAAGAGTCCTTTCATTTTTTTACCGTCCTTTCAATAAATCCTATGCACTCATTAACAAAATCGTTCAAAGCCTATCCTTTTATTGATATTTAAGGAAACTATTCAATATCATATTGACTTAATTCCATCCCCCACTTTATCAACCTTCCTGATGTTTCAAGCTTACTAAAAGTTTGCTTAAGTGGATAGTTAGTTGGTACCCTGATCAGTTGTGCTTGAAAATAGGATCTTACTTTTCTTGCTGATAATATTAGGCAATAAGCTAATTTCTCTATAATTAGATACCTAACTTCTGCATCCTTTAGCCTTTTGCTTATATAATATAATGATAGTTCGGTTTCATTTTCTTCCCTTATTAAAACTGAGTTGATCGCATGTTCTAATACTGCTAAATATAGAAATAAATTTTCTCCTTCTACCGAGATGGAAAATATTGGTGGTTTTTCCAGGTGATTTTTTAACTCTTGGAAGGACTTTTGGCATTCCTCCGTCCATTCAAAGGTTTCTCGTTTCTTGATTACAACAGATAATAGAATGCACTTGTCTGCTGTTTTAATATAAATTGGTTAAGTGCATCCGCTTGATCATTTAAGCTCATTACATCCTTGCTTTATTTAGGCTCCGCCATATCTCGAATCGCCTTTATTTGATAAAGATTAGCTTCTGCATCCCATGCACTCATGTTGTGTCCCAAGAATTTTCTAGATTGGATCCCAAAAGAATAATTCCATAGGTTTAATTTCATTTTGTATTTCCATAGCACCTCAAACATTTCATTCAGGTTATTAATGTTGTTGACTTCTTTGGACTTTATTAACATGTTAATAACATATACTTCCATATTTTTCCCGATTTTATCTTTGAACATCCCATTCACTAATCGTTGTTATGTGGCTCCTGCATTTTTTAGTCCGAATGGCATTACCTTATAATAATGTGTTCCCCAATCAGTCACAAAGCTTGTATGCTCTTCATCTGGCTAGAACATAGGAATCTGGTTATACCTCGAGTATGCATCTATAAATGATAACAATTTATGTCCACTTGTGGCGTCTTCTAGTTGATCAATCCTAGGAAGGGGATAATAATCTTTCGGGTATGATTTATTTAGATCTATATGATTAATACATTTTCTCCATTTTTCATTGGTCCATTGACTTCTTAAGTAATATTGGGTTTTCCAACCATTTTGGATAAAATACCTCCCTAATGAGTCCATTCCCTAATAATTTGTTTACTTCTTCTTGCAATGCAACGGTTTGGACTTCGTCGAGTTACCAATTCTTTTGCCTTATAGGAGTAAATTTTACATATATGTTGAGTGCATGACACATTACTATAGGGCCTATTCTCACCATATTAGCATGGCTCCAAGAGAAAACATTCTAACTTGATCAAAGAAAAAGGATAAGCTTTTCTTTTGTATTCTCGTCTAATATGTTTCCTATTTTCATTGTTTTGGTACGGTCTTACATATCTAAGTTTACTTCCTCCAATTATTTTTTTTAGGTTTTACATTCTCTTCATTGTCCCAAGAATCCATTTCCGGCACTATTTTTTCTAGGATCTCTTCATAATCCAAATCTTGATTTATCTTATTCAATTCAGTATGCTTCTTCTTCCTACCGGATGGTTTGATTCTTCTATCCAGTTTCTTGCATTTTTTGTTAGTATTTTCTATTTATCCGCCTTAGACATCAGTTGATGATCGATATGCATGGGATTTGGAATTTTACTTTCGTTTGATTTATTTAACATAGAACCATTACAAGAGTCGCCTTCTTTATTACGTTATTCAAGAGTTGCAAAATACATTTCCCTGGAGGTAAATGTTCTCCCCATACAGTTCCCCATCCGGATTTGGAAAGGAATTTTACAAGCCAGTGTTTTAGAGAAACAAAGGCATTTATCTCATTCAAAGTCGACCTTTTGAAAAAAGCCATTGTAATAAGAAGATTGGTCCATCACTACAAGCAGAGTTTCAAAAGTCCTAGAGTAAGACAATTCCAATTTGAACATATAATCTAATTTGTCCAATTGGTGTAGAGTGTTTATTATTGAACCTAAAGATGGGCAAGTTTCTTTGTAGGGACATCCATCTGATCGAAGGCGTTCTTAAAATTTACATTCACCGTGCTTCCAGTATCCATTAGAATTTTAGACAGCAAAGACAGTCCTATCTAAGTTGTAATCATAATGAATTATTATGAGGATGCCTTACCCCTCTTAGCTCTTTTGGAGTTATTATTAGATTTGAAATTTAGACAGTGCTTTTTTTGCTTTTGCAAAGGGTTCTTCTCCCATCGAATAGATTCCTTCTTTTGCTTCTCATATATATTTATTCCTTGCTCCTTTACTCATCCCTACGATGTGCGGACTTCCATGAATGGCATTAATATGATTGATCAACGGTGGAAAATTTGATGAAGGGTCATTCTACATGAAGTTGGCATTGTTAATTATGAATTTTTCATCACTGCTAGATCTTGGGAATTTATTACCATTCTTAACAAAATCCTTAGGGGCTCTCCTTCTTATCATGCCTTGAATGATTCTAGCAAACACACGATAATCATCAGTTTTATGACCATTTGCTTTGTGAAAAGCACAGTAATCCCTACCTCTGTTTGGTTTCGGCTTCATTTTTTTATCAAGATGAAGCAGGATATTCTATCTGTCGTTGGGTCTATTAACCATGAACTCTTAGAAGAATGTCTAGGTTCAAGTTTTCTTTAGCTTAAACTCCCTCTTTTCCTAGAACTCATGTTAGCCGGTCCGTTGGATAAGTAGATGACTTTCTGCTACAATATAAATGTATAATATAGGTTTGTTTAAAGTGACATAATTTGCTCTTGATGTTTCCTCCCACTTTCCTCTTTATTAGCATTCGTGAAAACTCCTCTTTCCCTTTGCTGAGACTTCTCTTTTCGTGAAAGGTTTCGTCCATTCAAACGAACTTATTGGCCTATAAATGAAATCTTGTAACTCCTTGCACCCATGAATATATAGCTCTTTCTAGAATGAGGTATATTCATTACTCTTGGACTTTACAACCATTAATTTTTCTTTGTCACTCACCCTTTCGGCTTTTTTAGCTTCAAAGTTGAATCTTTTAAAAATTCCGTCAATAATTCCCTTGGCCTTTGCTTTATGTTTGCTAAGAAGTTGGCATATGGTTAGCTCCTTAGTACAAAATTTTGCCGAAAATTCACAAGAAACCCATGAATTAATGGTCTTCTCCCAATAAAAGTGGTATCCATTTTGCAATTGCGCCAAAAAATGTAGTGGGGAATAATCTACATCCCACTGCTCCCAGAGCATTACAGATGGCCATTTGACTTTCAAAGACCAAAAATTATCTTCTGGATCAACTAATCTATTACATTTGATGGTAGGAATTTTGATATAACAAGGTAATGTAACAGTTATGATTTCTTCAGTGAATGGAGCTCCTTTAAAGTTGTTATTGACTTTAGGATCTGTAACGACCCTGAATTTTTGACATTTGAAATATGAATATTTAATTGAGTTTAAATATTCGAATGATAGTTTAATTTGAAATTCAAATATCAGAATGAATTTGACGATTAAATTATTGAATTTAATTTACTGAAGTTGGGTAAAAATTTGAATCTTCAGTTTTAAGCTGATTAAAAATAATATGAAGGCTTGGAAAATTCATATTAATAATACTAAAGATAATAGAAGCTTCAGAATTGGACTTGAAACTATTTTGTTCAGTTTTGAATTTATATCGTTTAATAGATATTTAAAAATAACGGTCCAGGGCACAGTCTCGGAATTCGACGAAACCAGTTCCATTGGATCCATAATATTGTATTATTATCGGATTTCAATTTTCGTAATGTTTGGAGCGATCGTTTGGCCGTACGATAAGCAAACGCGTTGAAAATTATATCGAAATTCAATTTAATAACTGGTCCAAAAAGCTATCTTCTCCATACGATCGAATTCGGACTTGAAACCTTTTCCATTGTGTTCGGAACACGGGTAAGACCTTATAAACGTCGGTTGGCACGTTCCAATTGGAATTTGTTTAAAAAGTTTAATAATTTGTGAAAATATTATTAAATTATATATATCAGTGTATATATATTCACGTATTAGGGCTGAAACCCTAATTTATTCTCTAGTCGCCGACATTTTTTTTTCAATAGTCGATACTTCTTGATAATGGCAGCCCCTTCTTCATTCAAAGAAAAAAAACAAAACAAACGAAAACTATCTTCGTTCGAAAATAAAATAAGGGCAGAAATCAAAATCTTCCTCTTCTCCTTCCCAGATTGTTCCAATCGAAACAATAAATTCCCTTTCACCTTCAAAAGAAAAAAATCGAAACCCAGGAAAAAAAATGAAATGATAACGCGATTTGAAATCGTGTTCGAACTGATTGAGGCCTTCGCCGTCGATGATAGGGGGTATGACGTGGACAACGATGGTGGAGGATTTTCGCTGGCGATCGAAGTCGAGGAAAGTCGCGATGTCTATGAGCGGCGAAGTCGAATTGTGTGGAAATGGCAGCCTCGATTACGGTAGCAGTTCAAGAGGAGGCTCAAGCACTGCTTGGGCAGGTCGGACTTGGGTGAGGCGACGATGGTCGACAGTGATTGTGGTGGTCGTGCGCGTGTAGTCTACTGTGATCACAATCATTGATGCGGCAATAGGATCGCCTTTGAGTGCCGTCCTTCTGTTTTTGAGTTCATGTACGAATCGAGGTAATTTCGATTTTAAAACAGTTTAGTTAAGTATGTTTAAAACTTTTAAATTTTATTTCGTTGATCAAACAGTAAAACAAATCAGATTGGGTTATTTTCTGAAAAGGTAAATATATGTATATTTGTCATAACAGTTTGTTTAAAATTTAAAGCAGTAGGATATAAAATAATCTTGTTTTATTTAGTAAATGTATATATCCACATGCATGCTCTAGTTTATAACAGAAAAATGGGAGTTTGGAATGCTTGAAAGATTTTATAAAATTTGATTTTTGAATCTATATAAATTAATTTTTTATAAGTGAGGGTTTCAAAGAAAAAGAAAATATTTTGTTAAAAAGAAATTAGTTTAAAATAAAATCGTTGGTTAATTATCAAATTGAGATTTAATTATTCAATTGATTTAAATATTAATTAAATCATCAAATGTTATACAAGGTTTAAAAATCGAGAAAAACAAGCTGGATTGGAAATGGATTGCAAAATAAAGCAAATGTGAGATCTTCTCACTCAAACAAAGGGTTTTGTTTAATTTTAAATAGTTATATTTAAAATTATTGATTATGTTGATTGTGTGCTTGAATGATAGTATATACATAGTAGTATATAGCAATATATATATATTGGCATATGTATATATTTGAGTTATTGATTTCCCGCATTATATAGCGAATGAGACCCTATTGCGCCGCATAATAGCGGAATGATATTTTATAAATCCCACATACCGCGATATTCCACCTCGAAGTGGAATTGGTATTGTGCTAACATCTGTGGATGCAGGGAAATAGGTTGGAGGGATCCAACTGGATTCCTCAAATTATATGAATTTATTTCATATTATTGTATGAATTTGTTTCATATGCTGTGTGATTATTTGTTTATAATCTGTGAATGATTATATTTGCGACTGAATGTGTTGAAGGCTAAAATTTAGCCGAATGTATTTTTGGTATCGTTGGATACCGGAAATAAATGAAATTGGATGTTTGAATTTAAAGTTGTAAATTTTAAGTAAATTCTTTTTGAAAGAATTGAGTGAATTTAAAAGAAGGAATTTTAAAAGTATAAAGTTGATTTTGAAATCTTATCGAATTATTTTCAAAATATTGAAAAAGATATTAACAAGTGGGTTTTGAAAATATTGTGTGAAAGTTGAAGAATTTATTGAAAGTGGAATTTTAAACCATTTGGAAGGAATAAAAGGATTTATGTAAAAGGTAATAAATTTCTAGAAATCCAATTGATAATTGATTTGGTATTTGGGATCAAAATTAGAATCAATTTGAAATTTGATTCGGTGTTGAAGTAAATTTAGAAATCAATTTGGAATTTGATTTGGGGTTTGAAATAAAATTGAGAAATCAATTTGAAAGTTGATTTGGTGTTGAAAGTGAATATTTGAGAAATCGATTTGAAAATCGTATAAAAAGTGAATATTTGGGAATGTAAATTCAGAATAGAATTTATAAAGGAAAGGGAAATTTGTTTTAAAAATAAACATTGATTTATTTTTAAAGTGTGGAAATAAATTTACAGATTTGGGATGTAAATTTGAAATAAATCGATAAGAATTTATTTGATTGGTTTAAATGGACCATTTTGTGATGAAGTGTGAAAATGTGATTTGAAATTTGTTTTCAAAGTGATGAAGTGTGCAAATGTGATTTGAAATTGGTTTTCAAATGTTAAAGTGTGGAAAAATATATATCTTGTGAAGATATTTTGAAAATAAATAATTTGGGAAAAATTATTTAAACCTGATGATTGTTGTGATATGTTGTTGATAGTTAAATAACCGACTATCAATATTTGCCTTTGAAATGGCACTTGATTTGTATTTAAAACAAACGCTCATTATTCGGTTAAGCCGCGAGAGGACCTTTGTGCCATATAACCCATTCCGAATAGTGATACGTCGTGAATGGACATCATTTGAAGACCAGTGTGAAAACCGGGTATTTTCGAAAATGAAAGGACGACCTGTCGAACGTCTCTGCACCGAGTTGCTCCGGTATAGAGATTTATCACTCTTCTTGTGATGGGAAGTCCGGATGTGATTAGTGAATACCCGGATTGCAAGGGCTTCTTTAGAAGTGCCTTCGGTTTCATTCGATCCCGGACGGACTTGTATGGATGTGTGTCTGATGTTACACTTTGAGATGTAAAGCTGGTTTCTATCAAATACATTTCTATTGGTGGCGGAGAATTTATTCTCTTAGCTTAACACACTTCTCTGAGACGTACGAGCTCAGAGGTTATGTAGTTGATGGTTACTAGTGATACATTCCCAATTTGATAATGTGGCATACGAAGTGTTGTTGATCATTTGTTGATCAAAGCGTGGCTTTGTGAAAAAGCGTGGCTTTGTGGACGAGACTTCGTCGAGCCTCACAACCCGGTAATGGTCGAAACACCAATGTTGCGGCAAGGTTTTTAGGGGTCGCACCCCTAGGGCATGTCATTTCCTTCTGGATAAAAGGTGATATCATGGTATGGAGCCCAAATATTTTACCTATGTTGATGCTGCAAATTTATTATACTTTGTGGTTGAGGATCCTCGGATAAAGGTCGGTAACGACCGGGGGGATGGCATACTTGTGTGTTAGTTTCGTAGTTACAGCTGTACAGCGTGAGGTAGCGTCAATGTGTTAGTTACATAGTTACAGCTGTACAGCGTGAGGTAGCGTCGGCCTTGTGTTTGCAGAGATCCGGTTAGGTTCTCGGGGCTTCTTCCAGAGGCGTTTCTATTTCGGTGTAAGGAAGTTCCTTTGCCTGACCATTTGTTGGAAATCCAAAGAAACAATACGCGTCCTGTACGGTTTTAGTTGTATTACCTGCTATGGAATGTGGCGGTAACCTGTTATTGAACACAGTAGCTATAGTAGGCATACAATAATGGTTGTATGTTGGCTAAGATTGATATTATACTTTCGAAATGTTTTCCACACTAGACATTAATAATAATATCAATTGATCTTTCGTAGTAAGCATCTTTGACTATCATAAGGAGAAATCTCCTCCAATTCTGCGTTTGCATTGTGTGTGTGGCGGGAGGCCTTATGGTAGTTTCATTTTCCAAAAGCATTGCGAATTTGTTTTATTTTCTTTGTGAAAATAACTGTTTTACGATCTCACACCAGTCACCATGACTGACTCGGAGTTTATTGTTCCCTTTCTAAACTCTGGGGGCCCATAACTTTCCACACGGGCAGCCTAGAGTTATGTTATCAGGATATTCTGGATATTCTGGAGCTTTGGAGATGAGATGGATGACGAGACGTACTCCCGTACTTATTTATTTATTCCGCTGTGTATTCTGTATGAGGACAAGTTTATATAACTGTCCATTGTTGTATTGAGTTGTATATTGACTCTGATGATGTAATGTATAATCTGATATAGTCTTTTGTTTTAAAGATTATTGATTCATCTATTATATATTGTTCCGCTGCGAATGTGAGATTCTGATATTGTTCTGTTTCTGTTTTTTTGTTCTTTCTTTTCTTCTGTCTTCTTCTACCTCTTCTTTTTAATCCTAATGGTTCGGTTTTCCAGCATTTGATTGCGCGTCATTTGATACAGTGGACGTATTAATGTCGACTTTCGAGCGTCGAAAAGTCGAGTCGTTACATGTGGTATCAAAGCTGTTGGTTAAGCGACAACCCTGGCTCTGTTGGGTGTTACTCATTAGAGATAGAGTCAGTAGTAATCTAGAATGAGTGAGTGTAATAATAGATATGAGCGCGTATTTGTTAGTGAATATGAAATTGTTTTGTATTATGTTGACTTATCGGTTGATTGTTTATAGATTCTGGTCGGTGCAGTCTGGTCAACTGTAATCGATAGGGGTTCTAAACTCTTAAACAAGATAAATCGACACAGTATTGTTTTAAAATGGGGTAAATGAAATAATTTTACCCAAAAAACTATTTTTTATAGAAAAGATTTTTTTTATGAATTATCATGGTATATGGATGCTTGGGTATTAGAAAGTGATAATATTGAATTATTATCATTGTTATATGAAAATTAAATAAAAAATAATGGTATAACCAAAGATTTGGAGATAAATTCATTTAACAAATGAAATTTATAAATATGAATTGAAAGATAAGGAAATGAATTCATATATGAATGGGATTTGTAAGTGTGAATTGTAAATGTGATTTATAATTTGAAATAAAATTTCAGAGGAAGATATTTGGAATAAAATTCATTAATGGAATGTAGATAAGTTTGATAACCTATAAAATATTTGAAATTTGATTGGAATAAGATTCAAATCAAAAGGAATGAATTTGTGAATGAACAAATGAAGCTACATTTGTAAATAAATAAATTGGAATTGAAAAAAAATGGAATGAGATTTGATTTGAATCAAGTTGAATAAAAATCCAAACTTGGAAAAATAAAATAAAATAAAAGTGGACTGAATTCAAGTGAACAAACTTGATAATTTATTAATTCATGAAGTAATGAATTGGAAGTTGAATTTGTTAAATTAAAATTGAATGGTTTTCAATGAAATTTGTTGGTTAATGAAATGCAAATTGAATTGAATGGAATCAATTGGAAATGAAATGGAATTAAAATAAATTGAGTTGGTATCAATTTAAATTAGTTATAAACTAGATTGGATATTCTATTAAGTGAATATTGTCGAAATTTGCATAGAAACGATTGTCGTTTGACGCAAACGGAATTGTATCAAAAATCTATGAGTTAATGAAAGCAAATGAAATTGATTTTGTATCAATTGAAATAAATATGAGTTAGATTCATTTAAAAAAATGAATTGAATATAAAGAATTGCATTGTAAACCATTGAATTGAATAAAAATGGTATGTAAATTGGTCGTAAGCGATTAAAATTGTATCGAAACCATATAAATTGCTTATGAGAATAATTTTGAGTGCACTGCTTATGAAAACTATGTGTTTGCTATTGAAATTAAATGAAATGTTAATAAATTTTCTATATTTGTCACTTACATGTTTAAATTGAGTAAGTACAGGTTTTTGGAAGCCGTTGGGCTGCATTTGGTCGCGCAAATGCTAATAAATAAGCCGCTTTGCTTAAAATGCTAATAAAGGTACGCCTACGCAATAAAAATAGGAAATATGAACTGTTTTTTGCTTTTCCAACCGAGTGGGTCGATGTATATATATTTATATCTTTTGTCAAATTGCAAAAGCTCCTCCGTACAAAGGAGACTCCGCCAAAATTTTCTGAAAATTTTGGGAGTTAGAAAAAAAATTGAAAATTTGGAAAATTTTGTTAACGGAAAATTGATTTTCAAATTGTAATGGAAACGTAGGAATTGAACTAGAAAATGAAAACCGTTGTTTTGGTTGAAGTTAAAAGCTTTGGAAAAAGTGGATATCGAGTTTTCACTAAGTGAATTTTTGAAGATAAAATGAATTCAAATAGAATTGAAATTGTAAATTGAATTCAAATGGAATTGAAAATGCAAAGTTGAATGGAAATGAATATGTAACTTTGTTAGTGAAGCGAAAATAAATATAAGAAGTATGTAAATACTTATATTGAACTTAAGAAATGGAGAATGAAATTCTTAAGTAAAATGGGTATTGGAAATCCATTAAGTAAATTTGGCCATTGTTGTTAAGTAAAGTATACATGGATTATAAAGGCTATAGGAAAGAAAATGGAATTGGATTTAGATTTCGAAGATGAATTTGAATTTCTCAACAAAAAGGTATGTATTTGAATTTCAGTATGAAATTTGATGAGTTTCTGATTTTGCCACTTGGAATTTTGTTTTCTATTGGAATTTGGGAGTCCATAGGAACATTTTGTAGTTGTACCGAGCTAGCCGCGCAAAGGAGTTGCTGGCGAAATTTTTCGGAAATTTAGAGAGTTAGAGAATTTTTGAGAAATTTTGGGTAATTTAAAATTTGAATTCAAATTTAAATTTGAATTGTGAAGTATAATAAAGTTGTTTGAAACTATGAAAGTGTTTGGAAAGTTAGTTGAAGTGATAACGGGTCTTTAATAAAAGATTTGTTTTAGTAAGTTGATAAAACTGCTTGGTTTTGGTAAAATGATAAACGGGTATTGGAGCATTCTTCTTAACTTGTAATTTCGGGATGAAATTCTTTTAAGGGGGGAAGATTGTAACGACCCTGAATTTTTGACGTTTGAAATGAGAATATTTAATTGATTTTAAATATTCGAATGATAGTTTAATTTGAAATTCAAATATCAGAATGAATTTGGCGATTAAATTATTGAGTTTAATTTACTAAAGTTGGGTAAAAATTTGAATCTTCAGTTTTAAGCTGATTAAAAATAATATGAAGGCTTGGAAAATTCATATTAATAATACTAAAGATAATAGAAGCTTTAGAATTGGATTTGAAACTGTTTTTTTCAGTTTTGAATTTATATCGTTTAATCGATATTTAAAAATAGCGTTCCGGGGCACAGTTTCGGAATTCGACGAAACCAGTTCCATTGGATCCGTAATATTGTATTATTATCGAATTTTAATTTTCGTAATGTTTGGAGCGATTGTTTGGCCGTACGATAAGCAAACGCGTTGAAAATTATATCGAAATTCAATTTAATAACTGGTCCAAAAAGCTATCTTCTCCATACGATCGAATTCGTACTCGAAACATTTTCCATTGTGTTCAAAACGCGGGTAAGACCTTATAAACGCCTGTTGGCACGTTCCAATTGGAATTTGTTTAAAAAGTTTAATAATTTGTGAAAATAGTATTAAATTAATATATATCAGTGTATATATATTCACGTATTAGGGCTGAAACCCTAATTTATTCTCTAGCCGCCGACATTTTTTTTCAATGGTCGATACTTCTTGATAATGGCAGCCCCTTCTTCATTCAAAGAAAAAAAAAACAAACGAAAACTAACTTCGTTCGAAAATAAAATAAGGGCAGAAATCGAAATCTTCCTCTTCTCCTTCCCAGATTGTTCCAATCGAAACAATACCTTCCCTTTCACCTTCAAAATAAAAAAATCAAAACCCAGGAAAAAAAAATGAAATGATAACGCGATTTGAAATCGCGTTCGAACTGATTGAGAACTTCGCCGTCGACGATAGGGGGTACAACGTGGACAACGATGGTGGAGGATTTTCGCTGGCGATCGAAGTCGAGGAAAGTTGTGATGTCTGTGAGCGGCGAAGTCGAATAGAGTGGAAATGGCGGCCGCGATTACGCTAGCAGTTTAAGAGGAGGCTCAAGCACTACTTGGGCAGGTTGGACTTGGGTGAGGCGACGATGGTCGACAGTGATTGTGGTGGCCGGCGCGTGTAGTCTGCTGTGATCACGATCATTGATGCAACAATGGGATCGCCTTTGAGTGCCGTCCTTCTGTTTTTGAGTTCCTCTACGAATCGAGGTAATTTCGATTTTAAAACATTTTAGTTAAGTATGTTTAAAACTTTAAATTTAATTTAAATTTTATTTCGTTGATCAAACAGTAGAACAAATCTGATTGGGTTATTTTCTGAAAAGGAAAATATATGTATATTTGTTATAACAGTTTGTTTAAAATTTAAAGCAGTAGTATATAAAATAATCTTGTTTTATTTAGTAAATGTATATGTCCACATGCATGCTCTAGTTTAAAATAGAAAAATGGGAGTTTGGAATGCTTGAAAGATTTTATAAATTTTGATTTTTGAATCTATATAAATTAATTTTTTATAAGTGAGGGTTTCAAAGAAAAAGAAAATATTTTGTTAAAAAGAAATTAGTTTAAAATCAAATTTTAATTTTAAAATAAAATCATGGTTAATTATCAAATGGAGATTTAATTATTCGATTGATTTAAATATTTTTTTTTTGAGAGAGACGGGTGTGTAGCGTGGAACTACACAACCGGTTAAGTAGTTATATTATATAATATGTAAGAGGTCGATCGACAAGCCCGATCGATGGCCAAAAAATAGGTATGAAAATCGAGAAAAACAAGCTGGATTGGAAACGGATTGCAAAATAAAGCAAAGCTGAGGTCTTCTCACTCAAACAAAGGGTTTTGTTTAATTTTAAATAGTTATATTTAAAATTATTGATTGTGTTGATTGTGTGCTTGAATGATAGTATATACATAGTAGTATATAGCAATATATATATTGGCATATGTATATATTGGAGTTGTTGATTTCCCGTATTATATAGCGGATGAGACCCTATTGCGCTGCATAATAGCGAAATGATATTTTATAAATCCCATATACCGCGATATTCCACCTCGAAGTGGAATTGGTATTGTGCTAACATCTGTGGATGCAGGGAAACAGGTTGGTGGGATCCAACTGGATTCCTCAAATTATATGAATTTGTTTCATATTATTGTATGAATTTGTTTCATATGCTGTGTGATTATTTATTTATAATCTGTGAATGATTATATTTGCGATTGAATGTGTTGAAGGCTAAAATTTAGCCGAATGTATTTTTGGTATCGTTGGATACCGGAAATAAAAGAAATTGGATTTTTGAATTTAAAGTTGGAAATTTTAAGTAAATTCTTTTTGAAAGAATTGAGTGAATTTAAAAGAAGGAATTTTAAAAGTATAAAGTTGATTTTGAAATCTTATCGAATTATTTTCAAAATATTGGAAAAGATATTAAAAAGTGGGTTTTGAAAATATTGTGTGAAAGTTGAAGAATTTATTGAAAGTGGAATTTTAAACCATTTGGAAGGAATAAAAGGATTTATGTAAAAGGTAATAAATTTCTAAATATCCAATTGATAATTGATTTGGTATTTGGGATTAAAATTAGAATCAATTTGAAATTTGATTCCGTGTTGAAGTAAATTTAGAAATCAATTTGGAATTTGATTTGGGGTTTGAAATAAAATTGAGAAATCAATTTGAAAGTTGATTTGGTGTTGAAAGTGGATATTTGAGAAATCGATTTGAAAATCGTATAAAAAGTGAATATTTGGGAATGTAAATTCAGAAAGATTTATTTTTAAAGTGTGGAAATAAATTTACAGATTTGGGATGTAAATTTGAAATAAATCGATAAGAATTTATTTGATTGGTTTAAATGGACCATTTTGTGATGAAGTGTGAAAATGTGATTTGAAATTTGTTTTCAAAGTGATGAAGTGTGAAAATGTGATTTGAAATTGGTTTTCAAATGTTAATGTGTGGAAAAATATATATCTTGTGAAGATATTTTGAAAATAAATAATTTGGGAAAAATTATTTAAATCTGATGATTGTTGTGATATGTTGTTGATAGTTAAATAACCGACTATCAATATTTGCCTTTGAAATGGCACTTGATTTGTTTTTAAAACAAACGCTCATTATTCGGTTAAGTCGGGAGAGGACCTTTGTGTCATATAACCCATTCCGAACAGTGATACGTCGTGAATGGACATCATTTGAAGACCGGTGTGAAGACTAGGTATTTTCAAAAATGAAAGGACGACCTGTCGAATGTCTTTGCACCAAGTTGCTCCGGTATAGAGATTTATCACTCTTCTTGTAATGGGAAGTCCGGACGTGATTAGTGAATACCCGGATTGCAAGGGCTTCTTTGGAAGTGCCTTCGGTTCCGTTCGATCCCGAAACAGACTTGTATGGATGTGTGTCTGACGTTACACTTTGAGATGTAAAGCTGGTTTCTATCAAATACATTTCTGTTGGTGGCGGAGAATTTATTCTCTTAGCTTAACACCCTTCTCTGAGACATACGAGCTCAGAGGTTATGTAGTTGATGGTTACTAGTGATACATTCCCAATTTGGTAATGTGGCATACGAAGTGTTGTTGATCATTTGTTGATCAAAGCGTGGCTTTGTGAAAAAGCGTGGCTCTGTGAAAAAGCGTGGCTTTGTGAAAAACCGTAGCTTTGTGGACGAGACTTCGTCGAGCCTCACAACCCAGTAATGGTCGAAACAGGAATGTTGCGGCAAGGTTTTTAGGGGTCGCGCCCCCAGGGTATGTCATTTCCTTCTGGATAAAAGGTGATATCGTGGTATGGAGCCCAGATATTTTACCTATGTTGATGCTGCAAATTTATTATACTTTGTGGTTGTGGATTTGTGGTTGAGGATCCTCGGATAAAGGTCAGTAACGACCGGGGGGATGGCATACTTGTGTGTTAGTTAACTAGTTACAGCTATACAGCGTGAGGTAGCGTCAATGTGTTAGTTACCTAGTTATAGCTGTACAGCGTGAGGTAGCGTTGGCCTTGTGTTTGCAGAGATCCGGTTAGGTTCTCGGGGCTTCTTTCCAGAGGCGTTTCTATTTCGGTGTAAGGAAGTTCCTTTGCCTGACCATTTATTGGAAATCCAAAGAAACAATACGCGCCCTGTACGGTTTTAGTTGTATTACCTGCTATGGAATGTGGCGGTAACCTGTTATTGAACATAGTAGCTATAGTAGGCATACAATAATGGTTGTATGTTGGCTAAGATTGATATTATACTTTCGAAATGTTTTCCACACTAGACATTAATAATAATATCAATTGATCTTTCGTAGTAAGCATCTTTGACAATCATAAGGAGAAATCTCCTCCAATTCTGCGTTTGCATTGTGTGTGTGGCGGGAGGCCTTATGGTAGTTTCATTTTCCAAAAGCATTGCGAATTTGTTTTATTTTCTTTGTGAAAATAACTGTTTTACGGTCTCACACCAGTCACCATGACTGACTAGGAGTTTATTATTCCCTTTCTAAACTTTGGATGCCCATAATTTTCCACACGGGCAGCCTAGAGTTATGTTATCAGGATATTCTGGAGCTTTGGAGATGAGCTGGATGGCGAGATGTACTCCCGTACTTATTTATTTATTCCGCTGTGTATTCTGTATGAGGACAAGTTTATATAACTGTCCATTGTTGTATTGAGTTGTATATTGACTCTGATGATGTAATGTATAATCTGATATAGTCTTTTGTTCTAAAGATTATTGATTCATCTATTATATATTGTTCCGCTGCGAATGTGAGATTCTAATATTGTTCTGTTTCTGTTTTTCTGTTCTTTCTTTTCTTCTGTCTTCTTCTACCTCTTCTTTTTAATCCTATTGGTTCGGTTTTCCGGCATTCGATTGCGTGGCATTTGATACAGTGGACGTATTAATGTCGACTTTCGAGCGTCGAAAAGTCGAGTCGTTACAGGATCCATTATTCTTTTCCCTTTTACATCTATCATATCTTTGATTACCTTATTTACCAAATCTCTCCAATATGTTTCATCATCCCCATAATCTTTCCATTTTGATCTGTACTATTTTATAGAAGTTAAAATAGCCGACTATACAAGTGGAGACCTTGGTTCTTGTTTACCTTTTGATTCGCCTGATTATTGGCTTCTACTTCTCCTCCTAAATTCAAGTTTTGTTTTATTTGAACCTTTATAGCTACAACATTTTTTAGGGGCCTAAAGCACTTTTCTCAATGTTTTTGCTTCCAAAGATCGTTGCATCTCCAGGGTGATTTAGCTTCCTTCCTATCATTACCATTTGTTGTTATGTATGTTTTTGATGATTTTTGAGAAATTAGAATCTTAGTTAGCTCATACATGGTTTGGAGTTGTTTCTGCATGGCTTTGATGTTAGTTTCTTCATCCGTAGTCACTGTTAACATTGACGCTTGCCTGTTTTAATGTTTTTGATATTGAATTAAGAATTACATTTCCCATAAGGCTAGTATAGTGTAGGGCTTCTTGTACTTGCACATTGACTTTATTTGTTATCCTTCCCATTTTTCATGAGAGTGAGAGGTTAAATAAGTAATTTTCACTTAAGTTCAATTCTCAGTGAAAACACCAAAAATGTTAGGCTAGGTTTGGTCCTAACTGATATGCTTAGTGAACAAAATTAGTGATATTTGGGTAAGAGATTGGACTCTTAGGAAAGCATGTTAGTCATTATGTCCAAAAATGGTTCAGTATGCAAATAGGTAATTGTTCAAGTACTATGTCACAGTGTCCCAATTTGTATTGTCCTAATCGTCTATTAAAGTGCCAATGTCAAGTTCTTTATTAATGCTTGAGAAAAATGAAAAATAAGATGAAGTACAATCTAGAATTCACCCCTTTTGCGATAGACAGTTAGGATTTTGCTGATATGGCACATTGTTGATTTGGCATATGACATAACTCCTTTTCAATTTTTTTGTGATGACGTCACATAATTGGATAAATCAGGGGCATTCGCATAACCAGCTAGAGCATAGCTTCTGAATAATTCCCTCAACAGGCGATAGTTTAATTCTCGACTTGCGATGGCCTTGGCGCCTTTAAAATGCGATAACTACAACTCTTTTAATATGCGATAGCTTTTTTTTACTTCAACATGCGATAACATCTTTTTACTTGAGATATCTTGACGCCATCAACTTATGATGGCTATGCCTTATTAACATGTGGTGCTTATTTATATCTCCTTACTATAGCTTGGACTTCATTAACTTGTGATATCTTGACTCCATCAATTTGCGATCGCTTCTACCCACAGCTTGAGATATCTTGTTTATATTACCTTGTAATAACTTTGGCTTTATCAACTTGCGATGACTTCAATGACTTAACTTGCGATAGATTAATAACTCAACTTGTGTTAGCTTAATAACTCAATTTGCGATAGCTTCAATAACTTAATTTGTGATAGCTTCAATAACTTAACTTGTGATTGCTTAATAACTCAATTTGCGATAGCTTCAATAATCAACTTATGATAGCTTCAATTACTCAAACTTGCAATAACTTTGGATACCCAACTTGCAATAGTTTCAATAACCCAACTTGCGATAGCTTAATAATTCAGTTTGCAACAGCTTCAATAATTCAACTTGCGATGGTTTCAATAACTCAAATTGTGATGGCTTCAGTAACTCAACTTTCAATAGTTTAATAACTCAACCTATGATGGCTTATAATTTATCATGCGATGGCTTCAATTCTAACATGTGATGGCTCATTCATTTTCAATACGCGATGGCTATTCCTCATTATGTGGTAGCTTATTTCTTAAGCTCGATGGCCTTCGTTCCTCAATGTGCAGTAGCTTTCATTACTCAATGTGTGGTGGTTTGCATTGCCAACCTTCGATAGTTTCACACCTTATTCATTCTTGGAAAATTTGGGTGTAACACTTGCTCTCCATAAGAAGTTTTCTTATGCTTTAGATTGAGTAAACTTCTATTCTTTCTTCTCCTCTTTTCTGTTTGAAATGTCAGTTCTTGTTTCCGTATTTCTCATTGTTGATTGCTTTTACATCTAGACTTGCGATAACTTTTGATTAGTATGTTAGCCCATGGTCCCCTTAGCAGCCATGAGTAACACAAAGCCCAAAATTTAGATAACATCATGTACTTTGGTTTCAACGGAAATATTGATATCCTTTCTTTAAACATTTTGACCATGAATATTTAAAGTAATATGTTAGTTAATACCGTTTTTCTTATTATTACAACCCTTGTAATTATTATCACATAACATATCATTTAAGGAGTTTATATTTAATATACCTTAAATTAATTACTTAATTCATTATATCACTATATAACTTAAGTATATAATAGAAAACAAATACCTTTATTATGAACAAGATCACTTACAGAGTTAGATATATGTAACAAATTACATAGTTGCCCCTGGGGCATACCCCTAACTCTATTAATTTAAACACAAAACAAATTTTATGTTTGATTGTAAATTTTTGTATTGTTACTGTTCATTAGATCTAAACTATTTGTTAATGTAAATTTTATTTTGATACAGTAAAGTATACATATGTCCTCACAATTTAATTTAATTATAATTATGGTTTTGATATTCAAATAATTGTATTATATAAATATTCAGCTTTTGTAAATTCAATAAGTAAACAATGTTATATTAAATCTTTTGGTTAAGTTAATTTATTTTCAAACTAATACATTCAATGTTTTATTGTTTAATCAACTATATGTATTTGAAATTTAAAGTTTAAATTGTAATATATGTATATATACATATATACACACATATGGAATGTTTTATTTAATTATTCATGTTGTTGGAGCAATTTATTAATTGTGACAATGCTTTATAATAATCTTGTTTACATACGTGTTTATGCGATATTTCGGATCTGAAATATTAAAGCTAATATATTTTGATTATGAATAAGTTTAGTATCGTTTTTCATATGGAGATTGGATATAGTATTAATTGGGTGTCTGTAAAAGAGGAAGGTTGAATTAATTAAATATGTCAACATTTCTCTTTCCTCATTATATCCTGATTTGCCTAGATCTAGATTTAACACATATAAATTTATGCCCATCATATAAACACAAAGCATTCACCTATTTGTAAAATGAACCGAGATCCTTCAGGAATAGTTACAAAAAGACTCACCGAGAGTCTTCTATATGTTAAACTTCAAAAAAAAGATCTTATATAACGATGTGCTTTAGTTTTTCGACTTGAGAATGCTGTGAATCTTATGTGTTTAAACTGTACTTTGATTATCAATAACATGATGATCATGTTAAGGCCATAGTTGGGTATAATTTGAACCACTTGAAGTGAAACACTACTTAAGAGAGGATTCTTGTCCTACAAATAGAAGCTTAATATCACTATAATTGGCAGTCAATGTAAAGTTTAAGTCTTTGGCCAAAGAAGATTAGTTAATTGATAATTATTATCAGATTGAACCATGAATTTTAACGTTGGACTTTGTAATTAACTATGGATATTAATTGAATTTTGATCGATAACCAAGCTCAAGATATAAGTAATATAGGGAAGATAGAGATAAACTGCATAATATAACATTGCTTAAGGGTCTCATTTTCGAAGATAAGAAATTGGAATTCACCTAGATTATCTATAAGCAACTGAACTCCTATCCTTTACTTTGCATAAGCAAAGTCTGTATAAGCTTTAATATTTAAACTAGTCTGAATCCGTGCTACGCACAGGGTTCACCATATAATTTATTTAGTGGTATATTTTTAGATTTTAGTCATACGAAGACGAAAGTGTATATTTATGCTGAATTTATTTAGATTGCCTTTTTTATTGATTACCAATGGAAAATTTTTATTATTAAATTTATTTAAATAATCTTGAAGCACACATTGTAGAGCAGTTTTTTTAGAGAATAATGGAATTACACAAAAAAATTAACATTGTAGGTCAACTATTTCTTATTTTGGTAGCATTGCATTATCGAGCATGCCTATTAATTTAAGCGATGCAGAAGTTGAACATGAGTTCATCTTGCATAGAATATAAGTTCAAATACGTACGCATTTGATACGATATTAGTATTCCATATATGGAATAAAGAAACAACACAAAGTGTGAAATAGTGTTTCGAAATTGGTTTAAATAAACGATATTCTAAATTTGCATTAGTGCACTTATTAACACTACTAATACTAATTGAATTAGAAAATATTTTACTGGCTTCAAAGTTTATATTTAAATTTGATATAGCATGTTATAATGTGAGAAATATAAATAAATAACTAATATTATGTTTTATATTATTTTTGAAGACTAAGGTAAACCGGACACTTTCATAAACTCCTGAGTGATTGTACTTGAAAGTCCCTCCACTTTGGGTAATTAACAAATTGATTTTATGTTGACAATGGCAATCAATTCTTACACCTCTTTATTATCCCTAATGTTATGACCAAATGAGCTAACACTCGAGGACATTATAGTCTAGTTTCCAGAACAACTAAATATTTTTAGCATTTACTTCAAATAATCATTCAACCATATAATAACTGAAACAATATAATTTTATCATAATTCAAACTAAAATAATTATCACAATGAGAAATACTTATGGGTACGCATAAAATGATGACATTGGATTGAAAATTGATATAAGATCCAATGACATAAGAAAATATAATCAACAAAGCTACTCATTGAAATATCATGTAATTATATGCCATTATAAACACTTGTATATATATTCTTTTCGTCCAACATCGAGGAAATATAATATTCATAACCCAATACAATAATTATGCATGTAAGACAAAAATTATAATTGCATTTTAAATTATATTAAATAAATAATGTTTTCCTTCAAACATAAGAAAGTATGTCAAAAATATCATGTTACCCATAAAATAGAAGCAAAATTTACCCTAATATTAGTTTGGTAAGTTTTTGTTGAAGAAAATTATTTATAACTATATTTATTCTAAAAATTTTGAATTTTTTTACCAATCTTATTAAAGGCAAGTAAAGTATTTTAAAAAATAGGAAATGAGCTCCTATGTTACTATTTTTTTATACATATATTTCTCACATCGAGGAAACATTTGTTAAACTTATAAAACACTTCTTGTTACATGTTTCCTCATGAAATACGTGAATTTTTGTTGATTACCGATAAATGAAAATAAATAAAAAGGGTTAATTGATTACAAATTAATCCTATAATTGGTTAGAGTTAAAGAAATTGCGATGCAATTAATTCTCTCATTAACTTGAACTACAATATAATTCTCAAATTATTTTTAATACAAATTGATCAAAATTAAAAGAAATTAATTTTTTTATTTATTGCATGGTAATAATATTTGATATGATCCTTATAGTTTAAAAATAGTTTACTTAACCATAATGAATAACTTTGTCTCTAACCTATAGCTATTTATTTATATAACACTTCATGCTACGTATTTCTTCATCAAGTTTTCATTTGAAATGTTAATAATGAAAGTAATTAAATAAAAACAACTAATTTATTATATATCAACTAAATAATTTATTATCATTAAAGGGAATCAATATGTATTAACTCTCTCATTAATATGAATTACAGTTTAATTCTTAAAGTACTTTTTGATCAAAATTGAAAACAACTAATTCGTACACTTTTTGCATCTTAATAATATTTGATATGGTCCTTCCAACTTAAAAATAGTTCACTTATAATCATTATGTATAACTACACCTCTAATTTTATAATTATTTATAAACATTTCCAACTTGCAAAAATATTCAAAATAACATAAAATAGAACAAACTTCATAAAAATTCAAAAATAATTACCTAATTCTTGCTTAAGATATTTAAGAATTCAATGATAACCATAAATATGCATTGCCTATGAACAATACATAGTATATTAAATAATACAACAAAAAATATCAAAAGCCTCAATTAATTAAAGAAGGACAATGTTAGAATTTACCAAAAAAAGAGTTCGGACTGTCTAAGACAACATAAAACATTTAAGAAAAATATATTTCCAAAACACTTGTTTGAAACTAAAATTTTAACAAATTTTAATATTGTCTGTCAATGGTAGAACATAAGTGTTGCTTATACATTTATAGTTCTTCCTAAAATACAGTATGAAATTCATTATTTAAATAAATTTTTATTTCATATATAATATATAATGGTTTTCTTCCAACTTGGTTTTTTATATACTTATTTTGTAAAATGAAATAAAATCAAATTTACCTAAATTTGATCATACAAAAACTCACGATTTTCAGTATGTATTTTTTTTTGAAACAAAATTGGGTTAAGGGAACCCAGCCCGTATATATTACTAAAAGAAAAATAAATACAGTCCAAAAAGTAATTACATGACTGCAATCAAAACTCAAACACAAAAATTTAAGAACCAGCAACATTGTTTCTTTCATTGCTCTCTTTCCTCAAGTCCCACATAATAATAGCATTTAATTTCCTCAAGATATCTACAACTGAATTTGCATTGAAATAAAAGCTCTCTCATTCCTATCAGTCCAAATAACTAATAAAAAATTTATTAAGAATAATAAGCAGAGTTTTTGCTTTAGGAGTCTTCCACATTGTAGCTTTGAATATAGGATACCATTCCATTTTACTATTAGAAGAAGGCATGTGGAAGATACCATTTGCCAGCAACTTAGACAAATCTAATTCAGATATCGACATTCGAAGAAGATATGAGTATTAGATTCCTGCTCCCTATCACATAGAACACACCTGTCTTCATTGGTTAATCCCGTAGCATGGAGTTTGTTCTTAGTGATTAGGGCGTTAGCCATCACTTTCCAGAGAACAAAATTTTCCTTGGCAGGACTGCCCATCATCCAAATACGTGAAGCCCAGGAAAAAATGATCTTGTTATCATTCAAGGTTAAGGCATTGTATAAATTTTCTATGGAGTGTTTGTTGTGCTCCGACAGCTCATGATAATTGGAGCTAGGAAGTAGAGAAGAAGATAATAAATTCCATAGCTCTTTTACATGTTGCGAGCTGCATTATGGAAGGGTAATAGAGTTGCTACGAACATAGTCAGATGCCATAGCAGCAGGGGAATACTGGTTTGATGTATCAAATAACGGTCCAGAAGGTTGCCTAGAATTGGTCCCGGTTTATCCCAAGGAGTGAACCGAAAATGAAGCTTCAGGTTTATATTAACATTACATTGTATATAAGAGCAACTCCAGTGGTATCATTTTCTACTGAATTTTGCAAAAAAAAAGTTTCCAATTGTCGAATTAAGGCTGAAGATTCAGCTGAAAATTCAAAATCCAGTTCAGGATCCTGAATTGGGCTTGGGTGCCCATTAAGTGGGCGCCCAAGCCCTTCCTCCCTACCAAGCACTCAACGGCTACTTTCCACTCTTCTTCCCACCCCCTTCGGCTACAAACGATCATATTTTGAACTCCAACGGCTATAAACGGTCATATTTTGACCCCAACGACTATAAACGGTCATATTTAAAACTACAACGGCTATAAACGATTATATTTGTGATTTCATTACATATATCGGACTATTTTTTAGATTGTAATACACACATCTCTTCTTCTACTACATTATATTCTCAATTACATAATATTGAAAGTATGTCCCATCCGTTTCAATTATATACCGAAGCGATGAATATGGATAACTGGGATTTTGATTCCAAACCCGTTCAAAATGTTCATCCCTAGACCGCTCCTCCTCTATCCTTCCATTCTTCTGCTCCATGGTCTGGCGATGAAGATAAAGATTTGTGTTATATTTACTGTCATTTTTCTAATGACTCGGTCAAGGGGAATGACCAAAGTGGAGAGGCGTTTTGGGGGAAAGTCATGACTGCGTACAATAAAAAGCATGTTGAAAAGACGAGGTCAATGTCTGCAATCACAGGTCATTTTGGGAAGATTAATCGACAAACACAATTCTACGAGTCTCAGATTCACAAAATAAGAACAGCAAATCCGAGTGGAATGAGCGGCGAAGTTGAATTGGTAGCGTTTTAAAAAATATCATTTTTAATTTATATTCGTATTTTATCACTTTGTTAATACATCATTTTGTGTTTCTGTTTTTTTAGAAGAGAATGGCGAACGATCAATTCTTGAAATTATTTCCAAGAGAAAATGGTACAAAGAAACCACACTACTATCAGTTTGGAAACTGCTATGACTTGCTTGTTAGTCAACAAAAATGGAGCTCAAACAACGCAAAAGGCTAAAGAGATGTCCAGACAAAGTCGAAGGGCAAGAAAAAACAAGTCGAACTAATTATAGTTCAAGCCCAGGCAATTCTTCTCATATGGACTCTAATGTATGCCTAGATAACGAAGACGAAGAAGCAAAACCTGCATTTGATGAAGATGCCAGACCGATGGGACAACGAGCAGCTAAGAAGAAAATTGCTGTTCAATCCCAAATCGATTCTCGTTTAGCCCTAATGCATGAAAAACATGCGAGAGAAAATGCAAGACATCAAAGAGGGAGTACAGAAAAGCTTGCCGTGTTAAAAGAACTGACCAAGATTGAGAAGGGCCGGTTTGAGCTAGAGCGGCAATGCCAAGAGACCTTAGTAATGGAAAAGGATGTCACCAGAATGGACCCAATTACAATGAAATATTGGATGGAGTACAAACAATGCATTGTTGAGAGTAGATCAGGAACAAAACATATGTAGTTGAAATATTCATGTGATATTTTTAGTTATTGCAGTTTAAATATTCATGTACCTTCAGATTATGTTTTCAATCATGTGTTATTTTCAGTTTTAAAATATTCATTGGTATATCATTTTTTTGATGCATTCTGTAGATATCATTATAGATTTACTTCACCAAACATAAATGCTATTACAAACATCATAATTATAGCTGTTATCCCGCCTTTTGGCAAGGCCAGGACACCAAAGAATTGATTGGATTCCGAATATCGCTTGTCATGGATATCAGTGAATTTTCCCCAAGTCCGAATCAAGCTACAATTGATGAGACATGACTAGTAGAGAAAAGGAAGCCAACGTTCCAAGTTTCAAGTCAATCCAAGTTCGTATGCTCAAGCTATGATGGATGCAAGTTGGAGGAAAAAGCATGTTTTCGTATCCATCCGATATGTTCATTTCGCATCCATCAGGGGACTTCGTTTCGTATCGATGGAGGTAGCCGTGTTTCGAATCCATCGAGTTCGTATCGACCGGTTTCGTGTCCATCGATAATTAGTGCAACTCGTATCGATTGACCAAGTGTCTTATTCGCAACCATCGAGGAGCCTTGCTTCGTATCCATCCAGCCCGTGTCCATCATCCATTTCACATCGGCAAATTCCCACGACTTCGTAACGATCAGGTTGGCAACGTTCGAACCCATCAAGTTCGTATCGGTCAGATTCGTATCCATCAACAGATGACGTGTCTCGCAACCATCAGTTAATGTCTACTTCATATCCATCGGACAAGTGCTCTTCGTATCCATCAGAGGACCTCACTTCGAATCCATGCCCAATGACTTATTCGTATCCGACAAGTCAACTGACTAGGGTGATGTGTAATCCATCGAATCAAACGAGGCGAGATACATGGAGTCGAAGCGGTCAACACAGAGTGAATACTGGATCGAAACGAAGTGCGCGCGCCACATCATCTCAGAAGCACGTGCAGTGATCGATACGATGGAATCAACTCGAAGCCATGGAGTCGAACGAAACAGCCAGCGATGAATGCCATTTCGTATCGATGATATCTCGCAATCCACTGATCCAAATCCAATGAGATTTTCAGGGAAGCTTGCATACACACTGAAGAATGTCCCTGCCAAATTTCAGATTAATTGGACATCATCTTGATCAATACGAAATGGATTCGTATCGATCGCAGATCGAGGCGAAACTTTCCGGAAATGGTCGCGTGGGCCCCCTCACGTGCCAAACAAAGTCTCCCGGAGTTTGAACGAAATCTCAGCCTCCTACGCCTATAAATAGAGCCCCAGAGCATATAGAAAAAGGGGCTTTTTGATTCTCAAGCGTCCAGACTCTGCCGGATTGAGACTTGTACCTTATCCCTACTATTGAGTTCGAATTCCAAACTGTAATTCACTGTCGTTCGATGTAATTGCTTGCAATCATTGAAAGAGAATAAATAAAATCATCAAAACTTCATAGTGGACGTAGGCAATACGCCGAACCACTCTAAATTGCTTGTCTTTGCATTTTACATTTCTGTTTGTTGGAGTTTTTGTTAGATAATCTCTGTTTTACATTTACATTCTTCATTTTATCTCTTCAAATAACTCCCGAAGAGTGTTGTGCCCATTTTTGGTACAAACACTTTGGTGCTTTCATTGAGAGAACCAGTTTTTTCTCTTGCTCCTTGGACCTACCGTCGATACCGGATTGCATAAATCCAAGAGGAAGATCCAGATATCTGATCCGGAATCCTACCATTCTATTCAGATTTGCGTAAAATCTAGGAAAGGACTCCACCACTGAAAATGGTTAGCACAAGAACTGCCGCTACCGCTGCTGATCAAGAAGGCCGGGATAGATAGAATCCTACACAGCAGCCTTCTTCCAATCAAGACAACACTGCTCACTCAGATCCATCAGGACCAGTCACCCGGCAAGAGTTCCAAGTGTTGCTCCAGGAACTGACCCAAAGCCGGCAACAGTTGGCTGAACAGTTGCGCGCCAATGTTGAATTGACCAACCAACTAAACCGCCAGAGCCGCAGAAGGTCCAGGAGGGATGATGTTTCCCGCGCGTCTACTGAAAGTTCCGCCTCATCTAACTATCACCGCAGGTCTACCCGTCCCCGGTTAGAAGGGAGACATGCACAAACCATTGGATATCAACCCGCCTTGACCGTTGGATAATTAAGGACAGGGCCGTCGACCAGCTTCCAAACAGGACCCTCGACACGGGGAGGCACTGCTCCACAGTATACCACGGACAACCGCGCTACAACCGCCGTGGCAGAAACGAGGGTTGATACCCAAGGTCTGTCAAAACCGAGCAATCAACAGCGCGGACATACTCCTGAACTGTATGTCCCAGAAGATGCTGAGCCAAGGAGGCGAAATATGGACCGTCGACAGCGCCCGGTCCAAACTCGCACTGTGGAACCCGACCACACCTTAGCTCAGCATGCCCAGAATGTGCCAGTGTTAGATATTTCGACCATGATACGTCTAATGATTCGCGAGAGTCAGGGGCTCACTAATGATGATTGGGGGATCTCCCGTAGTCATACTCCTTTCACAGATGAGATATTATACGCTGAACCCCCTCGGCGATTCAGAATGCCGACTCTCCCAATGTATGAAGGAAATAGTGATCACCCCAATCAACATATTTTGAAATATGAATGGTCAATGAGTGCTGCAAGGGCTGACGATGCAGTGAAGTGTCGAAGTTTCCCCATCTCTCTGGGGGGAATCGCGACAATGTGGTTTACACGCCTACCACCTAGATCTATTTCTTTATTCGATCAACTGGCCAAGAGGTTTGTAGAATAGTTTCATATGCATGTTGCTAGGCCTAAAGACGTTAATACCCTGTCCAGTGTCACTCAAGCTCATGGAGAGACGCTCAGGCGTTACTTAGAAAGGTTCCACGCAGCATGTGTTGAGATTACTAATCCCAACGATAACTCAATCTTGATGGCTTTAACCAAGGGGATTGATCCCGATTCTGAGTTTGGGAATTGGCTAGCTAGAAAACCACCCACATCGTTGGGCCGTTTCTACTCCAAAGCCGCTCAGTTCTTTCGACAAGAGGACGCGAAACAGTCTAGGAAGCAGGACGATGTGAGGCCCAGTATTGAGGGAATACAGAGTAATGTAGCGGTTAAACAGTCCGGCGAGAGTTCCGGAAAAGTTCAACTGAATATACAGAACAAGCAAACCCAGCCGAGAGGAAACAATGGCCAGGATAAGAAAAGAGATCAGAACCGAGGCCCATGGCGTAGGGCTCAAATGTTTGACAATTACACACTGTTAAATACGTCATTGGAAAACGTATATTTGCAGACTTGCAACACTGTACAGTATAAGAAGCCTGCTCCGAAACCCTCATCGGAGAGGCAGGTTCAAACAGGGAAGTTCTGTAGATTCCATGAAAGCTACGGCCACAATACCAATGAGTGTCAACATTTGCAGGACCTCATCAAGAAGTTGATCAGAGAAAGGAAGTTAGATCAGTTTGTGCGGGCGCCGCAGTCTGGTGGAGCGGGCCCTTCGAATCAGAATCGTTTACAAAATCAAGAAAGACAGGAAGAACCCGCTCGCGCGGGCGGGAGGTTGGTTATCAACACGATAAGTGGTGGTCCCCACCCAGCAGACCGAAGCTGGGGGGAAATGGAGTCGTATGCTAGTTCTATCAGGCATGCGGACTTCGAATGTTGTAGTAATTGTGAAGACGGAACTCCGGTTAAACAACAAAAGATAATATCTGATGATATCGTGTTCAGGAGCCGAGACGCTGATAAGGTCGAAGCCCCTACAATCGACCCACTAGTCATATCTGCCCAGGTAGGTCCTACTTGGATGAAAAGGATCCTGGTTGACAGTGGGAGCTCTGTGAATATCTTGCTTAAACGGGCTTACGACTTAATGAAAATGGAGGCAAAGGATTTGAGACCTTGCCTGTCCCGAATCCACGGTTTTAATGGGAGTGCCACGATACCCATTGGAGTAACTGAACTACCGGTTGAGTTGGGAGTTGGAGAACGCCGGAGAGTCCGGATGTTACAATTTGTTGTTTTAGAGATTGATTTACCTTATAATGAGTTTTTGGGCCGACCGGCCCTAGCTGAGTTCAGGGCGGCCATCGCCCCATGGTGTTTGACTCTGAAGTTCCCCACCGATTGTGGGATTGGAGTCATTCAAGGAGATCAGGCCATGGGAGGGCCTGTTATGTTGCTGAGCTGCGCGGGGCGCAGCGTAAGGAGAAGGGGAAGGGCGTAGAGGAATCTCTCTGCGTCCGTTCTATTGATAATTGACAATTGATGCCTGGGCCTCGGCCCAGGCACCACAACCAATTCCTGAAAGACCTTGACCCTAGGGACAATGAGGATAAAGATGAATCTAAGGAGAGTCAAGCTTCTCCGGCCGAACTGACTATGGACGTCCCAATCAGTGAGGATGATGATTCGAGAATGCTTAAAGTTGGGTCTCAACTAAGCAAGCAGACACAACAGGAATTGGTTGAATTTCTCCGGGCAAATCTCGACGTTTTTGCTTGGACACACTCTGACATGTACGGGATCTCACCAAGCATTGCAAGTCACTCCCCGAATATAGATCCGCGATATGTCCCGGTGAAGCAGAAGAGGCGCGGTATGGATCCAGAGAGATCTACTGCCCTTAAGGAGGAGGTCGATAAGTTACAATCGAACGGTTTTATTCGAGATGCCTTGTATCCAGAATGGGTGTCCAACCCCGTACTGGTTCGAAAGCCAAACGGGAAATGGAGAACTTGCGTCGATTACTCTGACTTAAACAAGGCTTGTCCGGTAGATAGTTTTCCACTTCCTCGAATTGACCAGCTCATAGATTCGACAGCTGGACATGAATTACTATCTTTTATGGATGCTTATTCTGGCTACAACCAAATACCCATGCATTCGCCTGACCAAGAACATACCAGCTTCGTAACCGATCTGGGACTCTACTATTACAAAGTCATGCCATTTGGTCTAAAGAACGCCGGAGCAATATACCAACGCTTGGTCAACCGGATGTTCGCCGATCAGATCGGGAAGACCATGGAGGTTTACGTGGATGACATGCTGGTGAAGTCTTGATTCTACACTGATCACGTCAGAGATTTAAATTCAATATTCAGCGTTCTTCGAGATTATGGAATGAAGCTTAATCCATTAAAGTGTCACTTTGGTGTCGCCTCTGGAAAATTCCTCGGGTTCATTGTCAACGCTCGAGGGATAGAAGCGAATCCTGAAAATATCTGGGCAATAAGGAACCTGCAGACCCCAAGAACCATAAAACAAGTCTAGAGCCTCAACAGGAAGGTAGCAGCATTAAGCAGGTTCATCTCGAAGTCAACCGATAAATGCATTCCTTTCTTTGATCTAATCCGGAAGGGAAAGAGAAACTTTGAATGGACCACGGAGTGTGAAGGCGCATTCCGATCGCTGGTTCAACATCTTTCCACACCACCGATTTTGTCAAAACCAGTTGACCACGAGCAATTGTACCTCTACCTGGCAGTATCGGAGCATGCGATCAGTGCCGCTTTAGTTCGGGAGGAAGAAAAAGTGCAGAAACCGGTCTACTATATTAGTAAGCGGCTTACAGGAGCTGAAAGAAATTACCCAAGACTGGAGAAACTGGCCTATTGCTTGGTCATTGCCTCAAGAAAGCTCCGCCCTTACTTCCAAGCTCATCCTCTTACTGTGTATACCGATCAGCCGTTACGACAGGTTCTCACGCGGCCTGAGACGTCTGGTAGGTTACTCAAGTGGAACATTGAACTAAGTCAGTTTGATATCACCTACGCTCCGTGGAGAGCCATTCAAGGACAAGTCCTGGCAGATTTCATAGCCGAGTTCACCATTCCAGAGGACTTGCCCGAAACCAGCGAATCCCCTGAATACGTATGGAAGTTGTATACCGACGGTGCATCAAACGACCGATGTTCGGGCGCTGGTGTTGTACTTGAAACTCCCGAAGGCCGATCTATATGTTATGCTTTGAAGTTCGATTTTCATGCAACTAATAATGAAGCAGAATATAAGGCACTCTTAACTGGGCTAAAATTTGCCAGAGATTTGAGGATTATCGATGTGGAAATTTATTGTGATTCACAATTAGTTGTGTGTCAAGTACGGGGAGAGTATCAAGCAAGAGATCGAAGGCTGGCTGCTTACTTGGCTCGAGTTCAGGAAGTACTGAATCAGTTTGATTATTATGCCATTTATTACATACCTCAAGAATGCAATCAAAAAGCCAATTCATTGGCGAAGTTAGCCAACACAGGTGAAGCACAGCACATGGGACTTGTCCCCGTCGAAACTCTGTCCTATCCAAGCATCGATCAAATAGAGACGAATTTCGTGTTTGAAACCACTCCCAGTAGAGAATCTGGATGACTCCGTATTGAGACTACATCGAAAATGGGACGTTGCCTGAGCATAGAAACAAGAGAAGACGAATTCAACGAAAAGTTTCACGGTCCGTCATTCAAAACGACGTCATGTACAGAAGAGGTTATTATGTTCCTCTCCTCCGATGTATCGCGCACGATGAAATCAAACGAGTGTTGCATGACGTACACGAAGGAGCATGCGGCGATCACACCGGGGGGCAAGCTCTCGCTAAGAAGGTACTCCGATATGGATACTGCTGGCCGACAGTGAACCGAGATGCAGCAAACTATGCCAGAAAGTGCGATAGGTGCCATAAACACGCCCGAATTCCAAGAGCCCCGCCTACCGAGATAACTCAAATGGTTAGTCCCTGGCCATTCGCGATGTGGGGCATCGATATCATCGACGCTTTACCTCTGGCAAAAGGCGGTGCGAAATACGCCATCGTCGCCGTTGACTACTTTACAAAGTGGGCTGAAGCCGAAGCGCTCACAACCATTACGACAAAGAAAGTGATAAATTTTGTGGTTCGCAACATCATCTGCCGATTTGGACTCCCGCATACCATCATCACCGATAACGGAGCCCAATTCGAGAGTGCGAAATTCAAGAATTTCTGTAACCGGTTTCATATCCATAAAAAGTTCTCGGCTGTTGCGCATCCTCTAGCAAATGGTCAAGTTGAAGCTGTCAATAAAGTTATAAAATCAATCTTAAAGAAACGACTGGAAAAGGCCGGGGGAAGATGGGATGATGAACTCCCTATGGCCTTATGGGCCTATCGAACGACTCACAAAACCGCAACCGGACACACCCCGTTTTCCCTATCTTATGGCTTAGAGGCAGTTATTCCGATTGAGACGGAAGTGTTTTCTCATCGTGTGACATACTACGATCCGAAAACGAACGCTATACTGCTGGCTGAATCTTTGGATCTATTGAATGAGAAACGGGAAGAGGCTGATTTGAGAGCAGCCGCATACCGAAGTCGGGTCGCCCGATTATACAATACCAAGGTTCGGCCTCGGACCTTTGAACTCGGTGACCTCGTTCTCAAGAGAATCTATCCAGTTCCTTCACACATGAAACCAAACTGGGAAGGACCATATGTGATTACCCGAAGACTCGGAGATGGCACATTCAAACTATCGACCGTTGACGGTCTCGATTTGCCAAGGGCCTGGAACAGCGAAAGTCTACATCGCTATTACATATGACAGGCTTTATCTATTTCACTATATCTTTCCATTTAGCAACTTGTTTCTGCATTTTGAAATTTGAATTATGCAATAAGGCAACTGACTTTGCCGCGTTTTCTTATTTCCGCCATAAAATGCCATCTCTTCGAGCCAGAACTGTGATTCATTAAATACGATATACAACATGACGACGCACGGAGAGCTAAATCCCATCACGCAATGTGACTTATTCAAATGGAGAGTGGCTGTGATACGACCGGCCACTCGCTAAGTGAAACCCGAGCTCGGGGGCAAGTCATTACACCAATGTTAAATAGGGTTGGCGCACAACAATCCTACATTCAACTCCGTACCCCCAAAGTGCGAAACGGAGTATAAACATTCAACTCCGTATTCCCAAAGTGCGAAACGGAGTATAAACATTCAACTCCGTACTCCCAGAGTGAGAGACGGAGTATAAACATTCAACTCCATACTCCCAGAGAGCGAAACGGAGCATGAACATTCGACTCCGTATTCCCAGAGTGCGAAACGGAGTATAAACATTCAACTCCGTATTCCTAAAGTGCGAAACGGAGTATAAACATTCAACTCTGTACTCTCAGAGTGCGAGACGGAGTATAAACATTCGACTCCATACTCCCAGAGTGCGAGACGGAGCATGAACATTCGACTCCGTATTCCCAGAGTGCAAAACGGAGTGCAGACATTCAACCCCGTATTCCCAAAGTGTGAAGCGGAATATAAACAGTCAACTCCGAACTCCCGGAGCGCGAGTCAGAGTGAGAACACTAACTCCAATTTCCCAGGATATGGGTTGGAGTACTAACGTCAATCTTAAGTTCCCAGGATGCGAACAACAGCTTACGAAGTGACTTGTATCCCCAGAGTGTGGATAAAACGATTCATAAGGAAACAAGTGTAATTCGACCGCTCGGTCCTCACTCAGTGCGATCACAAGCTGATCATCATAACTTAACCTCGGAACTAGGGGCAGGTTCAAGTGTTAATCACTACCCGAAACTGTATGATGTTCAACTCCGATTCAGTCTCCGATCATAACTCAAGTCCGAGATTTCCAGACTTGGCAGACAAAACAGGCTATGCTTAAAAGTTAAAATAATGCAAGTACATCGGACTGAAGTTCGAACACTGCAACATTTAAGCGTAAAAGGAATTTAAGTTGAAACAAGAAGACAAAATTTTATTTCAACTAATCAAAAGCAATGGTTCATACACGAGCCTTTCCAAAAAATTCCTACTAACAGGGGCCGAACCCGCATCTATAACACGACCTGCAAAAAAAGAAAGAGATAACAAAATTCCTGACTACAAAAGGGAAACACATGCCTAAAAAAGTCTATCTAATCCTTCTTTTTCCTCAGCTTCTTCTTCTTCGAGGAGCTACTAGAGCCACCAGTGATCTTTCGTTTAGAGCCTTTCTCCTTAGGCGGGCTCCCTTCGGGCGAAGGCATGATGTCGACATCATCCTCCGAGCTGAAATCTATGGGGATGCTTCCCGCAGGAGGAGTTAGGGGAATGGAACCTACAGTTGGGGGCGGGACTGGCACACTAGTATCAACGAGCATGCCCCCGGGGGATACAATCGTAAGGGGAGTAGGGCACTACGCTATTGCTCCGCCATCCGAACTGCCACCATGCGCAGCTGCCGCCATCTCGGCATTGATCTCGGCCGACATCATTGCTTCTCGTTGTGCTCTGGCCTCACTATATGCCATAGTGGTCTGAGTTGAAATACCAAAAGTAGACGAGAATCCGCCCAGGCTGAACGGTAAGTCTGCAAAAGGATCACTCTATCGGCCGAGGAGCTCGTTTATCATTTGTTCATCTAAGGAAAGTGAACTCCCCTGAGTTACCTAGACTGGCGCAACTGTCACAACGGAGGTCGCCTCAGAGATGATGGCCTCCGGCACTTGGCATGATTCCTGGGCTACAAGAGGCGCCGCTGGTGCAACTTCAATCACTAATCAAAGAGATAGAATCATTTTGTTAGTATACACCTCTATACAAGTTCTTCAATCCAAATATACAAGAAATTAGTTCAGAGTACCTTCCTCGGGTTGGCTCGAGGTCGTCTGAATGATTTCAGAAGGATGCTCCTTAATAGGAGATATATGTGGTCGGTCTAGATCAAATGCCGGTATAGGCTGGGAATCGATCATCGAAGTTGGCTCAGATTGAGATGACACGACGATCTCAAAACTCGTAATATGGTGCTCAGCACCAAAGCTTTCTCCAACTTCTTGAGACTGGGCACTAAGCCTCTCCTTCTCGTGAGAAATCATGGAGCCATGGAGAATTTTCTTCTCGTCATCATTGAGTATGCGGTTCTCCAGCTCGAATTCATCGATGGCTTCATTAGGGTGCCCAGATTTCTCCTCCTCAACAAGTAGGTTCCATGCGTTATAGAGATGCATTGGGTAATCATCGAGCCATGTCAAATCTCGGTGCCTTAGCACGTTGGCATTGTAGGTGACAAGTAGCTCTACTACCTCGCCCTCGATCCTGGCCTCCGCCTGTCCTACCTTCTCGTCAACCCCAGCTTCAGCTTCGCGAACTTTTTCCATAGCCGCTTCCTTCTCCTTCCGAAGCACAACCGCCTGATCACAGGCCTCCTGCGCAGAGACATTAGCCGCATCCTTCTCCTTCGCCATTTCAGAGAACTTCGATTTTAGCTCATTAAGCTCCTTGAGAGCGGCGTCTCTTTCGGCAGTAATGGTGGTATTCCTGTGACCCATGTCCTCGATTGCGGTATAGTGTTCTTGTTTCATCCTGGTCATGGCCGAGTTTACCTCATCGACCTTTTTCAGAGCTTCCATTTCAGATTTACAGGAAGACTCGGCCTCAGTGTTGAGCACTTTCATGATTCGGTCTTTGTGACCCAGCTCCTTCTCCAGCTTTTCAATGACAACACCCCGATCGAATGCTACTTTGGATGCTTTCCTCGTGGCCCTTGCCCACTCCTTGTACTGAAAGAATATATCCACAACATAACCATGGATAGTGTTTTCAACTGTTGGCGGTATTCTTTTCAGATGCGGAGGAAAGACATAACTATCAAAGCAGATGTCAGGAAATTCCTTCCTCATCTGTGCCAGCTTAAGTGCTCCTTCCCCGGTCGAATCGGTCATGACCGGTGTAGTAGTTGAGGAGGTGGCTATTTCAGTCCCACGTAGAGGATCGGACCTCGGAGCTTGAGAAGGTGGCTTAGGCCGTGAAGTTTCAGGAGGACGGGCAACTACTACCGTGGGTGGTGCGGAAGTCCTGGGAGGAGGAGAGCGAGATTGGGATCGGCGCACATATCCCCTATCTCTGTCGGACCTCTCCTGACCAGAGTGTCCTGAATCATAATCCCTCTCTCCCTCTCTCCTGCGTGGCTCATAGTAACGGCGCTTGTTGCGCAAACTGCCCACCACAGTGCCTCGTCCAGACATCGCACCAGAAAAATAGAATATGGAAGATCAGTAACCATTTGTGATATAATGTTTATAGTTAGAAAACTGTGCTGTGCCGTGAAGAGTGTATGGATGTGTAAACCCCCGGACCAACCAGAAGTGTCGGTCGCACTAGTAGGAAGAGGCTCACTAACGTCGAAGGTATGCTGCAGTTCATCCAATTCAACGTCATGTTGTGCGGACGCAAGGTCCGGAATTGGAAGGTCAGCGAGTCCTTCGAACTGATTTTCGGCTTGCAGGGAGGGTGCCTCCGAGATTTTAACTCCTGAAAGGGGGCGGTATAAAACCACAGACTTCCGCCTCCCGGATTTAGGCTGTTTAAAGGCCACTGCCTTGCCTTTTCTCTTTTCATCGGAATCCGGGGTTGCATCAACGGGCCCGACCAACGGTTCCTCATCAGTATGAGTTCTTTCAGAGTCGGGTTCCTCGATTACTACGACTTTGGGTTTCTTCCGCTTGAATTTTTCTTTGGAGACAGTCTTTAGTGCGCCATCAAACCTTATGCTCTGCCTCCACCCAATCAGCCCGAGAATTCTGAGATTCCGGTCCGTCAACAGCAATTCAATATTCCTTTCTTCACCCGGAATTTCCTGAAGAACTCGGACAATCTCTTTATAATAACCGCCTTCGGGTCGCTGGATTATTGCTGGAAGAAAAGAAATAGAAAATATGAGTTCAATTTCATTCATGAATTGCCTTGTCAACTGCTTGGGAAAGAAACGATACTCACGTCTGAACAGCCATCTTCTAGCAAACCCCGGGGGACATCGGACGTAGAACCACTCCGATTTGAAGTAGCTCAGCCTAGTCCACGACCCCGTGACCACTTGGCAGTTTCTTACAGACTCCAAGAATGTGAAAGATGGGCTGTCGGTTCGGCTTTTGAAGTTGAACAGGTATCTTATATCGGTCATATGGGGAGGTCGATGGAGGTACTCCATAAATGCGATGAACAAGCTGTTGAGCGAAGCATATCTGTTCGGGTGTAACTGAGATGGAGCAATCCTCAGGTAAGCCAACACTTCTCTTATATATTCGTTAAACAGAGGAAGTGTCCCGGCTGCGCATGCATGTCTGTTAAATGCGGTATATCCCTCTGGGGGATTATGTGGTCTGTCGTCCGGTCCCGGCAATAATACATCGTCCAACGATAGGCCATGCCTTAAGCATATTCTCCCTAGCATATCTTCGAAGATATTGGACGAAACAGAGTCCGGTGGACTATTAATGAAAGATGCGTCAGGTAACTCATCCGGGGCTGGACCGATGACTTCGGCCTCGATGTCCGGTATTACAAGTCTGGGAGGGGTCAAATTCTGAGTTTCTTGCTGCTGTGAACTTGACGGTTCCATAACTAGCTAACTCACGAGAAACCATCATTAGATGATTAAAAGCCCGTGCATTCCCCAGTGTAAAGTGTATGAATGAGTTGTGCAGTGCAAGTGTTGTGCATGATTTGAGCAAATTCTGCAGAATTAAAGGAAATATGCAAAAGACGAAACTTTGAAAGTCAGACCAGAAGTGACCGTCATTGCTGACCGTCGCAACCGCGCCATCTGAATACTAACGATCGATTCAAGTTAAAGTTCCTTTATACTTTGTGTTTTTGTTGAATAGCAGTTCCATCGGCGAGCTTTGAAAGGCAGTCAAGTATACAGTTCTGTGATCAAGTTCAGTTATGCAAGACAGAAGCTCATCGGAGTCAAGTGTTTAGGTATTCAAAATTTCTCTAAGTTCGTCAAAATTTAGGTTGGAATCGATCGCCGCATTTCGTTTTCGTATCGAGTCAGGGGAATCATGCACTACGACCCGGCTGTGTTCGAATCGATACATTTGTATCGATCGTCTCGGAATAGGAGATACGTTCGTATCGATCAAACTAGAATGGGAGTACTTCGTATCGATTGGGTTCGACTCGATACGTTCGCATCGGTCAAGCTGGGGAGAGAGTGCTTCGTATCGTTCAGGTTCGAATTGATATGAATCCTGTCGATCGAAGGCAAATCAATTCGCATCGATCAAATTTTCCGATTTCTCATCGATCTGATAACAATGGCTTCGCATCGATCGCCGCTCTCGTCCCCTTACCGATACGAACGTATGGTATCTGAATCGATTCGAATAATCCCATTTCAGGTCAACACGAAACGAAGCAAAGATGATTTCCTCCGTATCTCCTTCTTCCCCAAAGGATCTCAACTCCATGGCCACGCTCCGTCCCCAAATCTCGTTTTCTCTCATCCAGATCTCAAATTCATCAAAACTGGTCGAAGAAGCGAGAAGGATGATTGGGATCTCCAGTTTCGTCATTCTTAACAGGATTCTATCCATTAATTACCTGATTTTTGCGATTACACTCAAAGGATCGAAGGTTTGGGCTGATTCGAAAACCAGCAGTTCTTTCTCTCAGAATATTGGTACGAAAGTAAAAAAGAACAGAGAGCAACAGTAAAAATAGAAGGTAAAAAAGTGAAAAATGATGAAATCCCAGGTATTTATATGGAGCCTAGGGTAGAAGCGAGTCGATTCGACTCCCAGTCAACCTGACCGGTCGCAACCAGTCAAACAGCGCAACGAAACGAAAGCCCGTTTCGAATCCACCAGAGTTCATCGATTCGAAGCGCACAGAGAAGCCACCTGAAGACGATGGACTTAATCGATTCGAAACATCCGTTTTATGGACCGTTGATTCACAACAGAGCAGGTTTTGTCGATTCGAACACGGTATTCGTATCTATCAGAATCCATCGATACGAATAATTATTTCGTATCCATCAGAGATCATCAATGCGAATCAGAATCCACCACAATCTGTGACCCTCAATGCGAATGAACATTCCGTATCCGTCAATTCAGCCCGCATCGATGCGAAAAAATACTTTCCAACTTTTTGCATCGATTCGTGAGAGGATCGATACAAGAGGATAGTCAAAAACAACCATCAGTAGTCGTTCCAACTTGGATTTCAAATCGGTTCAGGAGAGAATCAATGCGAAATTCAATTACGAGCTAAACTGACAACGACTCGCGAACTTGCTGCTTTTCAAAGCACGTCATGTTTTCATAAGACGTACTTTGGGGGGCAAATGTTATCCCGCCTTTTGGCAAGGCTAGGACACCAAAGAATTGATTGGATTCTGAATATCGCTTGTCATGGATATCAATGAATTTTGCCCGAGTCCGAATCAAGCTACAATTGATGAGACATGACTAGCAGAGCAAAGGAAGCCAACGTTCCAAGTTTCAAGTCAATTCAAGTTCGTATGCTCAAGCTATGATGGATGCAAGTTGGAGGAAAAAGCATGTTTTCGTATCCATCCGATATGTTCATTTCGCATCCATCAGGGGACTTCGTTTCGTATCGATGGAGGTAGCTGTGTTTCGAATCCATCGAGTTCGTATCGACTGGTTTCGTGTCCATCGATAATTAGTGCAACTCGTATCGATTGACTAAGTGTCTTATTCGCAACCATCAAGGAGCCTTGCTTTGTATCCATCCAGCCCGTGTCCATCATCCATTTCACATCGGCAAATTCCCACGACTTCGTAACGATCAGGTTGGCAACGTTCGAACCCATCAAGTTCGTATCGGTCAGATTCATATCCATCAACAGATGACGTGTCTCGCAACCATCAGTTAATGTCTACTTCGTATCCATCGGACCAGTGCTCTTCGTATCCATCAGAGGACCTCACTTCGAATCCATGCCCAATGACTTATTCGTATCCGGCAAGTCAACTGACTAGGGTGACGTGTAATCCATTGAACCAAATGAGGCGAGATACATGGAGTCGATGTAGTCAACATGGAGTGAATACTGGATCGAAATGAAGTGCGCGCGCCACATCATCTCAGAAGCACGTGCAGTGATCGATACGATGGAATCAACTCGAAGCCATAGAGTCGAACGAGCCAGCGATGAATGCCATTTCGTATCGACAATATCTCGCAATCCACTGATCCAAATCCAATGAGATTTTCAGGGAAGCTTGCATACACATTGAAGAATGTCCCTGCCAAATTTCAGATTAAATGGACATCATCTTAATCGATACGAAATAGATTCGTATCGATCGCAGATCGAGGCGAAACTTTCCGGAAATGGTCGTGCGGGCCCCCTCACGTGCCAGGCTAAGTCTCCCAGAGTTTGAACGAAATCTCTGCCTCCTACGCCTATAAATAGAGCCCCAGAGCATACAGAAAAAGGGGCTTTTTGATTCTCAAGCCTCCAGACTCTGCCGGATTGAGACTTGTAACTTATCTCTACTATTGAGTTCGAATTCCAAACTGTAATTCACTGTCGTTCGCTATAATTGCTTGTAATCATTGAAAGAGAATCAATAAAATCATCAAAACTTCATAGTGGACATAGGCAATACGCCGAACCACTCTAAATTGCTTGTCTTTGCATTTTACATTTCTGTTTGTTGGAGTTTTTGTTAGATAATCTCTGTTTTACATTTACATTCTTTATTTTATCTCTTCAAATAACTCCCAAAGAGTGTTGTGCCCATTTTTGGTACAAACAATAGCATTCTACACTTTGTTACATAAATAAAAAGGCAAACAAATGTAATTAAACAAAGATCCACCATCACGAACTACTAATTTCCATGAGAATTCCAAATATGGTCCATTAAATCCCTTTGGAGCCTATTATGAATAGCTGCATTGTGATATACTTCATGATGATCAACATGAATTGCATATTGTCCTTCAGTTCGTAACGTGGCTGTGCGGAACAATTCAGGGGGTTGTCTTGCCCCATCATACTCGAAATCGGGATAGTCCATACCGCGTTCATCTTCAGTGATCATGTTATGCAAAATTATACAACAGAACATAATTGTATCAATTTTGATCTCTTCCATAATCTACATGGATTGCTGACCATTGCAAACCTTGCTTGAAGGACCCCAAACGCCCTTTCTATGTCCTTCCTTTGTCCTTCCTGCAAATTGTTTCTGTTTTGCCGTCATTGGGTTTGCAAATGTCTTTACAATCATGTTCCATTTGGGATAAATTCCATCTCCTAGATAGTATCCATGCTCATATGTGTTATAACCAAGAGTAAATGATACAGGAGTTGACTTACCTTATGCCAAATCATTAAACAAATGAGATCGTTCGACAACGTTTAAGTCGTTAAGAGAACCAGACATTCCAAAGAAAGCATGCCAAATCCACAAATCGTGAGAGGCAACTGCTTCTAAGATGATAGTTGGTTTTTTTTTCTTTGCCGCTATATGCTCCATGAAAAGCTTTTGGACAGTTCTTCCACTCCCAATACATACAGTTTAGACTTCCAAGCATGCCAGGCCAGCCTTTGCTTTCATGCATTTCATGCAAGCGCATTACATCGGCCTCGTTTGGAGAACGAAGATATTCAATCCCATAAATGTAACAACCCGCATATTTTACGATTTCATATTTAAATATTTTATTTAAATATAACGTCGTTAGTTGGATTGAAGTCCGAAAAGCTACTATTTGCAAACAGTCGAATTGGGACTCGAGACCACTTCCATTGAGTCCAAGATGGTGTTTGCGACTTTTTTGAGTATAAGCTTCGATATGTTTGGAGTAAGTTGAATTTTGCAATTTTCTTTTGGGCTTTGGGTTTGGGTTTCACCCCAACTCACTCTATAACTTAGTTCAACCCCTCTCCTCTCCTCCTCACTTCATTTCTATTTTCTTAAACTCAAGCTTCAACTAAAAATGGGGAGAGGAATGGGAAATTAAAACTCCAAGCCCTAGATTCAATTGCAAACTTCAATTCTTGCTCCAAATTCAAGGTGAAGCTTAGGTAAGCATCTCCTTCATCTTCTCCATCTCATTTGCTCTTCGATTTCTGAAATGTTCTAAACCCTAACTTAGCAAATGTTTCCTTTTGAGCTTTAGATTGAAGCTCCTTGGGTTGAAATTGAAGAGTGATTGTTCTAGCCCTGCTTGGTAGCTTCTTTCTATTGTTTTTGGATATAAAGGTGAGATTTTTGAACTCACATCTAAGCTTATAGCTTTTGTTGTTGTTGGGTAAGAATTCCTAACATCAATTCATGTTCATTTGTGTTCGGTTTGGATCGATTCGGTGAATTGTCCAATTTTTGGTTTTAGAAGTCCAATTTTGTAAAAAATCTCTTTTATGGATGTTTGAACATGTTTACCGGGGTGTATCGAAGAGCCTATAAGGCTGGGTTGTCGCTTGGCGTAAATCCCTAGTTGCTGTGCTCGATCGATCGTTTCCGGTAGGAGTTGGCCCTTCATAGAGGCTAGGTTGAAAATGCTGCATAAACAGGTTCAATCGACTGAACGTATTGGTCAGTCGACAGAACCGTGAAACAGAATATTTCTGTGCACCAGTTCAGTCGACTGACCAGTCGACTGAACCTAGAAACAGAACGTTTCTGGGCTTTGGTTCAGTCGACTGACTAGTCGACTGAACCTGGGAACAGAATGTTCCCTGGCATCAATCAGTCGACTGAATTATGTGTCAGTCGACTGAACCTGGAACCCGAAAGTTTCTGGGTTCGAGTCAGTCGACTGACGATATGATCCAGTCAACTGAATCTGGGAAACTTGCCTTTTTGCCCATTTTGGGCAGTTTTGTGTGCGTTTCCGGTTTTTAATCGATTCGTGTTCATCCAATTAGTTGTTATTGCATTTTTTTGACTTTGATGATTCTTTCCGATTTTGTACATGGATTTTTATAAAATGATCTTTTCAAATTGTCTCGTTTCTCCAATTTATAATTTCTATTCAAAACACACACACAACTTTGCCCTTTGAGCGAAGAGGGAGGAGAATTAAATGATTAAATAAAACGCGTGCAATGAACACGTGCGTTTATCTTTTCAGTTAATTTCTAATCTACTCATTTGACCGTTTTGACCTTTGAGTTTGGTTTACCGATGAAATGAGGTGAACTTTGTACCGCTTTGAGTGTGAAATTGACTAACGGTTAGTAAACCATTTAGTGCGAACGTGGGGTATGGGACTCACGTTAACATTTTTCGGGTTCCTCTCCAAGAGTTTATGACACATTAGCTTCGGCGACCAGTACTGGACCTATGTGGGTCATTGATTGTCTATGTGGACAATTACTCCTATGTGGGAGTATTATATTGGCTTTGTCTATGTGGACAACTGCTCCTATATGGGAGTAGAGCCTTCGTGTGTATCGCCCCTGGGCATATGATACCACTAAATTAACAGTACTTGGCATATAGAGACTCTGGTCTTAGCACGTGCGACTTTCCTGGTGTTTTATTATTATATTTCCCTTGAGTAGTGCCTTTCGGCGATGGTTACATGGAACCACACGATATGAGTGCGACTACCCCGTGGAAATTTATATTGCCTACGTGGGCACTATTCTTTGCTATGTTGCATTGATTTTTGGATATGTTTCCACTAATGCTTATGGTTGTCGATATGGCGGGTTTTGGAATATCTCCTAAGTGGGAGTAATATTGTTCCTTATTTTGGGATATGATATCCTTTGTTTATTGCGATTGCCGATATGGCGGGTTTTGGAATATCTCCTAAGTGGGAGTAATATTCTACCAACCATCTTTATTACTATTGCATATTGCCGATGAGATGAGGCTTATTATTCGACATTATGTGATGTCGATTCCTCTTTGGAGGATTTATTTATTTGCTAAGTGACTACGTTTTCACTATGTTAGTAATGTGGTTATTGTTGCACTTCTCTTTGGAGGAGTATTATATCATCATCTTATACCGCATTATTATTATCTAGCTTTATCTAACTGATTTGTTTAGCTAGACTGACCCGTGTATTTTATACTCGGGTCAGACCGAGATGTTTCAGGTTAGGTACTTTGGACCTAGCCTATTTTGCTTCCGCATGGACTACTCCGCTAGCTTCTTTTTGTCATAGCTTTTTGTGCAGTCCTTTTTGTTTGGAACTTTGATATGTATTCTATTGACTCGTCTGTATATCGTGGTTTGCTTTACCACTTGACATGTCTCATTTTGTAAACTCTGTAATGTATCTGTATATGTGTAAATGTATGTGATGATTTACTGTTCTATGATGTGTATTACATTTAAGTTGTTATATTTTATTCTGATAGATCCTCAGCCACCTATGACTTTGTATTAAGTATGTATTGGACATGTCGATCCTTTTAAGTAAGAAGTGGCATTGTCGGCGTATTCAATAGATAGTTAAGACAAGGCTATAGATGGTCGCTCCTAACCAGCTCTATTCTCCGCATTAGCAGACGGTGTTACCTTGTAATACTCTTTGCTAATGTGGGTCTCGGAGTGGGGCGTTACAGCTTGGTATCAGAGCTGATTTCAGAACAAAATATGATAAACATAGAACAGAGACACATATTAAGGTACATCAAAGGGTAGTACGATTGTAAAAAATCTTTGAATCATCGTGCCTTATTCCTTTCCGTGCCTTTGGGGTAGATAGAATTTTGGGAATACGTCTAGGAATGCATTTTATTCCGTATTGTTCCATATTTGAATTAATGTTATCTACCTTGTGAATAATCCTTATCTTATCTTGACTTTCAGCTAATGGCCGGAAGAGGCAGAGGACGACGCTAGGATGCTGGGCAATCCAGTGGCTCGCATCCGGACGGCGTTTATATGTCTGTCGATCAGTTTTTGGAATTATTTAGGAGCACTCAGCCTCCAGCTCCTATTCGTGCATCTCCTCCATGCAAGTCTGCCTTTGCACGCCTGTGCAGTGATTTTTCTCATCTTGGAGGAAAGCCATTCAAAGGCTCCAAGTCCGTTCTTGAGGTCCAATCTTGGATTCACACATGTGAGCGTATCTTCTCTCGCATGGATCTTTCTGACCATGATCGAGTTCTTGTAACTTCTAGCTTATTGCAAGAGCGTGCCCTTGATTGGTACGAGCTTCTTGTAGCCGAACTTGATGAGTCTGTTCTTTCTTGGACTCGGTTTCAATAACGATTCGAACTCAAATTCGTTCCTGAATCTGAGAAAGTTTTATTGGCCCGTCGCTTCCTTGAGTTGAAACAGGGAAGTCCTCCGTCTCTGAATATGTTGCATCATTCGAGGCCTTATCTAAGTATGGTCTTGAATTCATTAGCACTTCTTATAAGAAGAATCTAAAGCTTGTCTCTGGTCTTAAGAAATATCTTAAGAAATCTTTAATGCTTCAGCTTAAGCTTTCTGTTGAGGAGTTGGTTGACTCGGCACTTCATCTCGAAGCCATCGAGAGGGAGTGCGTTAGTGGTGATGATATTGAGGTTCGCGAGAATCCCAATAAGAAGAAGTTTCCATCTCATAAACATGAATTTCTCCCTTCCAAGAAGAAAAAGCCTGTTGAATCTGGTTCTAACTCTCAATCTGCTGGAACACCTTCCATTCGGAAGTGTTTCAATTATGGTCCTCATGATCATATGATTCGAGATTGTCCTAAGCCTTTCTTCTGCCGTTATTGCAAGAAGGAAGGTCATCGTATTTCCACCTGCCCTACTGCTCCTGCTAGTGCCAAGTTTGGCAAGCTTTATGTTGCTAAAGCTTCTGGAGGTTCCTCTCAGCCCAGAGGTATTTCTCCTCCTATCCTTAATGGCATTATTTTGTTTCGTGATCTTTCTATTTGATTTCTTTTGATACGGGTGCGTCCCACTCTTTTATATCAAAAGAACTTGTTGATTCTTTTTCTTTAAATATTTTTGGGCTTGATGACTTCATTGAGAATTGCGAATCCGGTTGGTAGATCTGCAACACTCAGTTAGCTATATAAATGTCGAGATTATTTTTGTGATTATTCTTTTCGAGCCGATTTGCATATTATGCTTTATTTAGGCTTCGAAATTGATTTTTTTTGGGAAAGGATTGGCCTAATTATTATGAAGGCCATATCCTATGTCCAATGTGGACTATTTATCTTCGACATCTTCAATCTGTTAAGCAGATTTCTTTTGTTCTTAATGATTTTGATTTCCAATTTGGTGGCATCATTTTAATTCTTTAAAACCCACTTGATGATGGAGGTGTTATTTCTCTCATTCAAGTAGTTTGTGAATTTTTCGGTATTTTTGAGATTTGTCTTAGGATTATCACCTAAGAAATCTATTGAACGGTGCTAAGGTCTTTTCAGCTCGACCTTGCCACCGGTTTTCATCAGCTACGAGTTACGGAAGGTACCATCCTCTTACCGCATTCCACTTGTTGTGATTTTTGTTATTGGTTCGTTATGTCACTCGGTATGTGGAACCTTCTACCTTATTTCATCCATTTTGTGAATCGAGTATTCTACGAATATCTTGATTCGTTTATTATTGATTATGGAGAACAATAACAAATTTAAAGTTTGCAAATCTTTTTTTTATAAGATATTTATAAGTATGATTGGATTTTGTTCTTAAAACGAGCAAAGAATATTTGTAAATTTTATAAGAGACTTGTTTATCATATATAAGATGATTTTGTGTTGTTTTGCCCATTGAGTGCTTTAAGAATTCTGGTCGATGCGCTTGATCAACGTTATCGATAGGAATCTCCTAAACGCTATGATGAGACAGTCAAACATAGTAAATTCTTGTAAAAACTTAATTTTTCTAAAAAGATGATTATACATAAAGTTAATTATAATTTTGAAAGTTTTAACTTTTCGGGAGAGAGAATCGATTAAAGGAACTCTTTTCCAATGCTTTTATCCTTGCGATTCCCAAAGGGAATCAAGACTTTATTGTTTGTACCTATACTAGTCGTATTGGTTTTGGTGTCATTCTCTTGCAAAAGGGAATGTGTTATCGCATTTGCTTCTTGACAATTAATGCTTGTCGAGACTAGATATGCCACTCATGATCTAGTGCTCGCGGCCTTTGTTTTCGCTCTTAGAATTTGGTTCATTATCTTTTGGGAGAGAAATTTGTTCTCTACTCCGATCATAAATCTTCGAAGTAATTGTTTTCTCAAAAGGAACTCAATTTGCGTCAACAACGTTGGCTCAAGTTCCTTGCATCTTATGATCTTGATCTTCTTTGTACTCTGGAAAAGGGTAATCGGGTTGCCGATGCCCTTAGCCGAGACCAATAAGCGGATGTTTCTTTGATGATATCCGAATGGAATGATCTCGCGACTTTATCTACTTGTGAGATTCGAGATCGTGAATCCAATTCATGTTCATCTCTTGTTTTGTGTAGCCTTGAGGCTAGTCCTTCTCTTTTTGACTATACCTCTTTTGGCTGAACTCTATGTCCTGTTATATTGCATGGAGTTCTTACTTCTATTGTTAGCAATCGTGATCCATTGTTTTTCTAGTGGATTTTTGTAAGGTCTTCAAAAGCTTTGGGAACAAAGCTTAATTTTTAGCACCGCTTATCATCCTCAATCCGATGGACAAATAGAGCATGTGAATCGAACTCTTGTAGATCTCTTTCGTGCATGTGTTCTTGATTTTGGGGGAAGTTGGGAAGATCATATGCCTCTTGTTGAGTTTTCTTCCTATAGTAAGCTTCCAATCTTGTATTGGTATGACACCTTTCGAGGTACTCTACGGAAGGCCATGCCGAATTTCTTTGTGTTGGCTTAAAGCCGATGAGAAGCTGGTTTTAGGTCCAAATTTTTATTGGTGCTCATTCATGTTTCACCTTTGATGGGTGTTGTGCATTTCAGTCGATCGGGAAAGTAGCACCCTGGTATGTTGGTCCCTTTCCCATCACCGAATGCATTGTTTCCGTAGCTTATCACCTCTTTTGGTACCGGCTCAATTCTTTTGTTATTCTTGACGTTTGCCATGTCTCTCAACTACGGAAATACCTTAGGGATTCCGATTATGTTCTTGAGCCCGGTGTAATTGAAGAAATTGATGTTTCACCAAATTTGACTTATGAGCAACATTCTATTCGTATCATTACTTCGGAGGTTGAACGCCTTCGAAATCAAGATGTTCTTCTTGTGGGAGTTCAATGGTCCTCAAATCCTAAGAATTACTATTGGGAATCCAGAAAATCCATTGAGCGAACACATCCAGACTTACTCTTTCGTGCTCTTTATGGTGGACTTCTTATTTCAATTTTCTTTTGTGTTGATATGCTTTTATGGTTGTTACTCTTTATTTTCTTCTTAAGTATTGCGTGGACGCAATTTTGTTAAGGAGGGGATATCTGTAACAACTCGCATATTTTACGATTTCATATTTAAATATTTTATTTAAATATAACGTCGTTAGTCGGATTGAAGTCCGAAAAGCTACTTTTTGCAAACAGTCGAATTGGGACTCGAGACCACTTCCATTGAGTCCAAAATGGCGTTTGCGACATTTTTGAGTATAAGCTTCGATATGTTTGGAGTAAGTTGAATTTTTCTATTTTCTTTTGGGCATTGGGTTTTGGTTTCACCCCAACTCACTCTATAACTTAGTTCAGCCCCTCTCCTCTCCTCCTCGCTTCATTTCTATTTTCTTAAACTCAAGCTTCAACTGAGAATGGGGAGAGGAATGGGAAATTTAAACTCAAAGCCCTAGATTCAATTGCAAACTTCAATTCTTGCTCCAAATTCAAGGTGAAGCTTAGGTAAGCAACTCCTTCATCTTCTCCATCTCATTTCCTCTTCGATTTCTGAAATGTTCTAAACCCTAACTTAGGAAATGTTTCCTTTTGAGCTTTAGATTGAAGCTCCTTGGGTTGAAATTGAAGAGTGATTGTTCTAGCCTTGCTCGGTAGCTTCTTTCTTGTGTTTTTGGGTTTAAAGGTGAGATTTTTGAACTCACATCTAAGCTTATAGCTTTTGTTGTTGTTGGGTAAGAATTCCTAACATCAATTCATGTTCATTTGTGTTTGGTTTGGATCGATTCGGTGAATTGTCCAATTTTTGGTTTTAGAAGTCCAATTTTGTAAAAAATCTCTTTTATGGATGTTTGAATATATTTACCGGGGTGTATCGAAGAGCCTATAAGGCTGGGTTGTCGCTTGGCATAAATCCCTAGTTGTCGTGCTCGATCGATCATTTCCGGTAGGAGTTGGCCCTTCATAGAGGCTAGGTTGAAAATGCTGCATAAACAGGTTCAGTCGACTGAACGTATTGGTCAGTCGACTGAACCATGAAACAGAATGTTTCTGTGCACCAGTTCAGTCGACTAACCAGTCGACTGAACCTGGAAACAGAACGTTTCTGGGCTTCGGTTCAGTCGACTGACCAGTCGACTGAACCTGGGAACAGAATGTTCCCTGGCATCAATCAGTCGACTGAATTATATGTGTCAGTTGACTGAACCTGGAACCCGAAAGTTTCTGGGCTCGAGTCAGTCGACTGACGATATGATCCAATCGACTGAATCTAGGAAACTTGCCTTTTTGCCCATTTTGGGCAGTTTTGTGTGGGTTTCCGGTTTTTAATCGATTCGTGTTGATCCAATTAGTTTTTATTGCATTTTTTTTACTTTGATGATTCTTTCAGATTTTGTACACTAATTTTTATAAAATGATCTTTTCAAATTGTCTCGTTTCTCCAATTTATAATTTCTATTCAAAACACACACACAACTTTGCACTTCGAGCGAAGAGGGAGGAGAATTAAATGATTAAATAAAACGCATGCAATAAACACGTGCGTTTATCTTTTCAGTTAATTTCTAATCTACTCGTTTGACCGTTTTGACCTTTGGGTCTGGTTTACCAATGAGATGAGATGAGGTGAACTTTGTACTGCTTTGAGTGTGAAATTGACTAACGGTTAGTAAACCGTTTAGTGCGAATGTGGGGTATGGGACTCACGTTAACTTATTTCGGGTTCCTCTCCAAGAGTTTATGACACATTAGCTTCGGCGGCCAGTACTGGACCTATGTGGGTCATTGATTGTCTATGTGGACAATTACTCCTATGTGGGAGTATTATATTGGCTTAATCTATGTGGACAACTGGTCCTATGTGGGAGTAGAGCCTTCGTGTGTATCGCCCCTGGGCATATGATACCACTAAATTACTAGTACTCGGCATATAGAGACTCTGGTCTTAGCACGTGCGACTTTCTGGTGTTTTATTATTATATTTCCCTTGAGTAGTGCCTTTCGGCGATGGTTACATGGAACCACACGATATGAGTGCGACTACCCCGTGGAAATTTATATTGCCTATGTGGGCACTATTCTTTGCTATGTTGCATTGATTTTTGGATATGTTTCCACTAATGCTTATGGTTGCCGATATGGCGGATTTTGGAATATCTCCTAAGTGGGAGTAATATTGTTCCTTGTTCTGGGATATGATATCCTTTGTTTATTGTGATTGCCGATATGGCAGGTTTTGGAATATCTCCTAAGTGGGAGTAATATTCTACCAACCATCTTTATTACTATTGCATATTGCCAATGAGATGAGGCTTATTATTCGACATTATGTGATGTCGATTCCTCTTTGGAGGATTTATTTATTTGCTAAGTGACTACGTTTTCACTATGTTAGTAATGTGGTTATTGTTGCACTTCTCTTTGGAGGAGTATTATATCTGTTGGATATATTTCGACCGGTCTTTGCCGAACCAAATACCATCTCCCCCATCACCAAACCAAAGCCTTTCCATCCCACTACCGAACCAAGCACACCCGTCCACTCAACATGCTTCCCACCGAACCAAGCACACCGGTCCACTCAACATGCTTCCTACCGAACCAAGCACACCGGTCCACTCAACATGCTTCCTACCGAACCAAGCACACCGGTCCACTCAACATGCTTCCCACCGAACCATGTACACCGGTCCACTCAACATGCTTCCCACCGAACCAAGTACACCGGTCCACTCACCTCTTCCCACCGAACCAAGTACACCGGTCCACTCAACATACTTCTACCACCGAACCAAAGTAAGCTGGACCCGCTCCACCAGACCAGATTACATCAGCCCAGGCCCGCTAGCTACTGTATACCTCCAAGACCCCTACCCCTAGCCTCACTCTATAAATAGAGGGGTAGGGGTACACCAATGGGGGACAAGTTTTGAGAGCTCAAGCACGGATAGAACTTTCAAACAACTTTCTTTTACTTGTATCAAAGCTTTTTACTTGTAATCAAAACGAGAAAAGAGAAATAAAATATAAAGTGGACGTAGGCACATTCTGGCTGAACCACTATAAATTTGCGTGTCTTTTTACAGTTTAGTCCCTGCTTTTCATATATTTGCATAAATCACCAAAATCATTAAAAACAACATAGATCTACTAAATCATACAACTTTGAGGTGTTTTTCCATTTTTTGTGCAAACATTTTTGGTGCTTTCACTAAGAACTAGAAACTCGAAGCTTCAGCTTCATCCACTTAACAGTTTTCCTAACAGCATCGTTCGCCACTTGGAAAACATGCCTCCCAAATCGAGAAAAGATGTTAGCAAAGGAAAAAACATCGCATCCAGCAATCTTCCAGATCCAGCTGTCACGAATCAAGTAAATCGTCCTCCTCCAGCAGCGGTACCAAATGAAGGACAGGCTAATCCGACCACTCCTGCCACAGAACAGCCCGTAGCAATTACTAGGGCAGATTTAGACAGGGTTGTGGTTGAAGTAACTAACCGCTTCACATCCCAGCAGGAAGCCTTGGTGGACCATCTCATGTCACGCTTAAGGGATGCTGAAGAGTCCAACCGCAACACTAAATCATGGGGCGAGTCCCAGTCTGGAGGATCTCAGAGACAACAAAGATCTTCCTTCTTCGAAGGAGCTAACGGAAGAAGTAGCCATGGTAGGAGCCGAGACCGAGCACAGCCCGAAGTTAGGCCTGAGGAAACGTTTGGTACTGAACCCAACGGGGGAGGTACCGGGTGAAGGTCAACTGTAGCTGAGCCTGTCATACTGCCTAACCACGGAAACGCCGGTGAACGGGGCCGAGCTAGAGTCCAGCCCGAAGTTGGACCCGAGGAAGTGCTTAGATCAGAACCCAGCAGGGGAAGATCAAGGCAAGGGCCAACTATAGCTGACCCTAGCATGCTCCCGGAAGATCAAAGGCAGCCGCTGGAAAATATAAGGAATGATAGACGATACCATCCCTACAGGTCATCTGGACGGAATCAATCCCACAGAACAGAACCAAACTCATTCCTATCTTCTCCAAATTCTGATGAAAGGATGGCACACTTATTCAGAGAGTGTGTCCAACGGGAGCAAAGAGATCGAGGGATATGCGCTAGGGTAACCAGCCCTTTCGCCCGCAATATCGAAACTGCTATCACCCCCCGAGAATGGAAGATGCCAACAATGGAACCTTACAAAGGAACCTCCGACCCCGTTGTACACCTACAGAGGTACACACAACATATGCTCATTAGTGGAGCAATAGAGGGAGTACTGTGCAAATGCTTTCCGCTCTTCTTAGCAGATCTCGCTACCTCCTGGTTCTGTCATCTACCCCAGGGATCCATCAGCTCGTGGGAAATGTTGAAAGAAAAGTTTATCAGTCAGTTCCGCATCCATGTGGAACAACCTAAGGACGCTTATTCCTTATCCAGCATCAAACAGAAACCTGGAGAAAAACTGCAGCAATACCTAACCCGATTCAATGCCGCAGCAGCCGCAGTCCAAGATGCCGATGAGAAGCTTATCCTAATGGCCCTCTGTAGTGGTGTGCATCCGGACACTAAATTTGCTAGAAGGTTGACGAAAGAAAAACCAGCTACTTTACCCGATTTCTTCCATGAAGCCGGGAAATACATGAGGCTTGAGGATGCTGTCGTTGAGGGGCAGTCAGGACAGCAAAATAAGGCAACTCACAGCAACGCCCCTGCTGTGGCAAGGAACGTTCGAAGAAATGATTCCAGAGACAATGCTGGGGGCAAGAAGGGAGAAAAGCGCCTATATCGGCCTGGGCCGAGATTCGACACTTACACTCCTTTGAACGAGACCATCGAAAATATCTTCCTTGCCACCCAAGGCGAAGTTAGATACAAACGCCCACCATACAAGAAGGAATCAGATAACGCGCAGAAACCTGGAAAGTTTTGCCGCTTCCACGAATCTCACGGGCATGATACCAATGAATGCCATCATCTCCGGGATCTGATTGAGGAACACATCAGAAGGAAGAAACTGGAACGTTATGTAAAAAGTCAGGACAGGACTCCAGCTCCTGCCAATGAAAACCCAAGACTACCCTCACCGGACACCGGCAGAGGAAACCGCAACGCTAGCAACTCTAGCCAAGAGAAGATAGTGGTCCATACCATCTCAGGAGGACCGCACATCGCGGACAGAAGTTGGAAAGAGATGGAAAGGTATGGAAAGTCGCTTAGAGACAATAAAGACTGTGTCAATTCGGTTATAGAAGAGCGCCACCCGAAGCGGAAAGAAAGTAATGACATCACATTCAGTAAGCGTGACCTAGAAGGAAGGCAGTACCCTCACATGGATCCCATGGTCATCTCTGCCCGACTCGGTCCCGCCGAAGTTTACCGAATCCTGGTAGACATTGGAAGCTCAATAAACATCCTGTTCAAACACGCATTCGACAAAATGAAGCTATCAATGAAGGATGTATCTCCCTGCGATAAACCACTACACGGTTTCACTGGGGATGCTAAGATGCCCCTCGGGCAACTGGACCTCTTTGTTGAGATTGGAAGCCATCCCCGCTCCATTGTACGGAAGCAGACGTTCGTGCTAATAGAAAACCATTCGGCCTACAATGCCTTCTTAGGGAGGCCAGCCTTGTGTGACTTCCAAATTGTCCTAGCCCCATGGTGCCTAAAGATGAAGTTTCCAACGGAAAATGGAATAGGGGAAGTAGAAGGAGACCGGGACATTGCTCGAGACTGCTATGTGACTGAACTTCGCAACAACCACAGGAAGGATAAAGGGAAAGGTGTAGAGGTTGCCCTCTGCGCGAAAAGTCTAGAAGCATAGCAACTAAAGAAAGCCCATCCTCTTCGATATACCAGCGACCCTTTCAATGAATTAGACCCTAGGGACAAAGAGGAGGAGGCCACCACCGAGCCTGCAGAGGCTATGGAGTTTATATCTGTAGACAAGCACGACTCAAGTAGACTATTGAAAATTGGGTCGCAACTAAAAGCCGAATTGAAGGAACAACTCATCGATTTTCTCCGCCACAACTTGGATGTATTCGCATGGTCACACGCTGACATGACCGGAATCTCCCCCGACATAGCATGCCACGTATTAAACATTCATCCTACCAAGGCGCCCGTAAAACAAAGAAAGAGAAGTATGGGGGCAGAACGGTCAGCAGCCCTCAATGAAGAAGTAAAGAATCTACTCGCCAATGACTTCATACGAGAAGCTATCTACCCAGAATGGATCGCCAACCCGGTACTGGTAAAGAAGGCTAATGGGAAGTGGCGAACCTGCATTGACTTTTCCAACCTAAACGACGCCTGCCCAAAGGATTGCTTCCCACTTCCCCGAATCGACCAACTTGTAGACAGCATAGCCGGGCATGAACTCTTATCCTTTATGGACGCATATTCAGGATATAACCAAATTCCTATGCATGCTCCCGATCAAGACCATACTAGTTTCATCACCGACCGAGGTTTATACTACTATAAGGTAATGCCTTTCGGACTTAAAAACGCAGGAGCCACCTACCAGCGCCTCGTCAACAAGATATTTGCAGGGTTAGTAGGACAAACTATGGAAGTATACGTGGATGACATGCTGGTAAAGTCAAGAAAAGCCAAAGATCACGTAAGCCACCTAGGCGAGATGTTCCAGGTACTTCGACGGTATGGAATGAGGTTGAATCCACTAAAGTGCTCCTGCGGAGTGTCATCAGGAAAGTTCTTAGGATTCATCGTCCATGCCAGAGGGATTGAAGCAAACCCTGAACAAGTCCGAGCGCTAAGGGATATCAAGATACCTTCCACTCGGAAGGAAATGCAAAGCCTGAATGGAAAAGTGGCCGCCCTAAGCCGATTCATCTCCAAGGCCACAGACAAGTGCGTCCCCTTTTTCGAAGCTCTAAAGAAAGACAAAGGAAAGTTCGAATGGACTGACGAATGCTTGACCGCTTTCCTTAGCTTAATCGAACACCTCCAGAAACCACCGGTACTCTCAACACCAAGCGAAGGCGAAGAATTATACCTATACCTTGCTGTGTCATCTCACGCCCTAAGCGCTGCCTTGGTAAGGGAAGACAACCGCACGCAGCGGCCAGTTTACTTCGTCAGTAAGAGGTTTACGGGGGCAGAAGTCAGATATCCTAAACTTGAGAAGCTAGCGTACTGTTTACTAATCACATCACGGAAACTGCGTCACTACTTCCAGTCCCATTCCATCAAAGTTCTGACCGATCAACCACTTAGGCAGGTACTCCATCGTCCCGACACTTTTGGGCGACTACTTAAATGGTGCATTGAACTAAGTCAGTATGATATCACCTATCACCCTCGCACCGCCATCAAGGGACAAGCCATGGCTGATTTCATTGCAGAATTCACTACCAACGAAGATAAGGAGCAATTGGAAACAACAAAAGACATCAAGTGGAATCTCTTTGTGGATGGCGCATCGAACGAACAAGGCTCGGGGGCAGGTGTGGTAATAATCACTCCCAGGGGGAATAAGCTGCACTATGCTATAAGGTTGGAGTTCGCTGCCACCAAAAACGATGCAGAATATGAAGCGGTGATAGCTGGATTAGAACTTGCCATAGAAATCGGAGCCAATTCTTTGTGTCTTCATAGTGATTCTCAACTTATCGTTAATCAAATACTAGGAGAATTCCAAGCTCGAGAAGAACGACTCATAGCATATTTAAAGAAGACCAAGTTACTTCTCAGCCGATTGGACCACTACTTAGTCAAACACATCCCTAGGGAAGAGAACCAAGAGGCCGACGAATTGGCAAAGCAAGCAAGTATGAGAGACATCACCATCTTCGGAGCAGTAGCCATCTCAAAGCAACTGACCCCAAGTTTTGAGCAAGTAAATTTGATAGCTGCAACCGAAGAAGCAACTTGGATGACTCCCATCCGAGACTACCTACAAAGTGGCACACTACCCAACGGGCGCAACGAGGTCAAGAAAATCTTGAGGAAAGCCTCCCGCTACACAATACAAGAAGACATCCTCTATCGGCGCGGATTCTCTAACCCATTATTAAGGTGTGTCGCTGGGAGGGAAGCCAAGGAAATCTTATCCAACATCCATCAAGGAAGTTGCGGAGACCACACCGGAGGACAAACATTAGCAAAAAAGATACTCCGATATGGATATTTCTGGCCCACCTTAAGCAAGGACGCCTTGGATTTCGTCAAAAAGTGTGACAGATGTCAGAAGTTCGCTAAGATTCCGCGGCTACCAACGACTGAGATTACTCAAATGACCAGCCCTTGGCCCTTCGCAATATGGGGAATTGACTTAATCGGTGAGCTACCAATGGGCCGAGGCGGGGCCAAATATGCTATAGTGGCAGTCGACTATTTCACCAAATGGGTGGAAGCAGAACCTCTGAATAAAGTATCTTCAGCAAAAGTTATTAACTTCTTGATCAAAAATGTCCTGTGCAGGTACGGAGTCCCACTCAAAATCATATCAGACAATGGGCTTCAGTTCGACATCGAGGAATTCGCCAACTGGTGCCAAGAGCATGGAATTCACAAAAGCTTCTCATCCGTAGCGTATCCCCAGGCAAACGGACAAGTCGAAGCCGTCAACAAAATTCTGAAAAATCTAATAAAAAAGAAGCTCGAAAAGTCAAAGGGCGCTTGGGTGGATGAACTCCCTACGGCACTATGGGCCTATCGCACATCTTTCAGAACTTCAACGGGGCATACTCCTTTCTCTTTGGCATACGGATCGGAGGCTATGCTCCCAGTTGAAACCATTGTGCCTTCCCACCGTAGGATCCACTATAACCCAGAAGAGAACGAAGAACTCCTTCACATGTCTTTGGATCTAGTGGAGGAGAGAAGAAATGATGCAGTCCTTAAAGCAGCAGCCCACAAACAAAAAGTGGCAGCACAATACAACTCCAAAGTCAAGCATCGTACCTTACAAGAAGGGGACCTTGTCCTCAAGCGAATCTTCCCCCGCCCCGGAGCACTAGATCCAATCTGGGATGGACCATATGTAATTCATAAAGATCTCCACAATGGAGCTTATATTTTGTCAACAGTGGACGGAGAGGTGTTCCAGAGGGCATGGAACATCCAACACCTCCGTCAATACTTTTCTTAACTTGTACTGCCCATATGAAGTGAATTAACAAAGAGAATCAGTGGACGTAGGCCTTTTCGTGCCGAACCACTTTAAAAAACCTTGTCTCTTTTTTAACTTGTTCCTTTATATCTTGGCTGCTTGTTAACTTTATCCTTTTCTGTTGAACAAAATCCTATGCGTATAGTGTTTCCACTCAACGCACTCCATAGCTCAACTTCACCTGGACAAGACCTGACAGGTACTATGCGAATCTATGCCCTCGCCGATGAGACACTTTTGCTCCAGCATCCCTCTGCTGTGGGTTAACTCATTGCTCGCGACGGCCCTTAAAGCCAACTGTAATGAGCCGATTATTATCCACCGAGAAGGCCGACTATAGCCGAGGCAGCTCATTACGGCGTTCGGCTCGCCGACAACTGTGGACCGACTATAAGCCCCAACATAAGGTGTGGCCAGCCAGGGGCAGTTCACAGTTGACGATCGGCACCCACGCTAGCCGGCCACAGTAAATCGAATAATACCCATGATTACGGGCCATAAAGGCCCGGGTAGTTACTGTGCGCGATCTCGGCTCCGATGTGTCTTAAGTGCGGCTGTGGTACAAAAGAATTAACTCCCCGCGGAGGCGTAAGATGGGTGACAAATGTCTCCAAGACCCACAGCTAGGGAAAGTGACTACAAAGCCCGTTTGCCACGAACTTAAGCACATCGAAGACCTTCCGTGATTGGAAGTTTTACTATTTCGCATATTTCCATTTTACTTAAGAAACTTTTTCTCCTATCCTCTGTAACAAACCCTGAAGTGCAGGACACAAAACAGGAGACACTCACTAATAGAAGCGGATACTCACAGCAAGATACTGGACCGCATCCCTTACTCAGTCACACAGGATATTCAAAGCTGCCATCTACAAGCAAAATATAAAGGACGGTATTTCCTTCTTTCTTATATGCCTATAATTTGTTCACACCTCACGCTAACACTGCAAATCATGAAATTATGTTTTAAACAAGAACCTGACATCAAACGCAATTTAATTACGAGAATATGCATGGCTATATTTCTTATGCAACATGTCAAAATAGCAAAAAACATTCAAAAGACGACAAAATCAGCTTAAGTTAAAGAATTGCACATCAAGAATAGATCTATTTATTACAAGTAGCAAGAATTACAACCTAAACATTACTCTACTGTTTTAAGACTAACATATACAGCCTTGTCATGTACACAAAAAGAATTCTCCGGGTCTAATCAGGGAGCTGGCTGCGTTGGAGTCTTGTCCTTGTCCTGTTGCCCACCTGTCCGGTCATAAAAAGAAATCATTAGTGATAAGCAACAGAGTTAACAAAAGAACAAACTAGTGAAGTAGAGGTTACCAGCAACTTTCCCTTTATCGTCTTGGTCGTCATCCCCTACTTCCACGCCTGCCTCCTCAACCGCGAACAACCTCATCCCCTCTTTCACCGCTGTCTTCTCCTCCTTGGTAAACTGAGCGGTGACCACATCCATCCTAAAGGCCGCTCCACCCTCCTTATCTGCCTCAGCCTTGGCCTCCTCTAGAGCCCTGAGGTAAATCCTAGCCATAACCCGGGGGTAGTCATCCATCCAAGATAAGCTGCCCTGCTTCCAGGTGCGAAAGTACATGTCCTGCAGCATATCGTCCATCATCCCATCATTTTCCTCGAACTCCCTCATACGAGCCTCAGAAACCGATAGCCTTGCAATGGCCGCATCCCTTTCCAGTCGGTATCGCGAGCAGTCAGCCTGAAGGGACCTCCTCATCACCTCCATCTCCTCCTTTAGCCTGACCTGAGCAAGCTCTGCGGCTTCAAGCTTCCCCGACAGCTCCTCTACCTGCTCAAGATCCGCCCTCCGAACCTCGTCCACTGTCGAGATGGCCATATTTATCTGCTCCTTGCAAGCAGCCTCCATCTTCCGCAATTCCGCCTTACTAGCCTCCTCCATAGTCTTCCTCAACCGCCCTGAGGCAGCCTCATGCTGAGAAATCTGAATGGCCTGATCAGCAAGCTGTTTGGCCTGGTCCGAAACCATCAATCGTAGTCTGATGTTGGCACTCCCAATCTCCTCTCCAGCCTTAACCAGCCGGGCATGATGCCCCATCAGCTTCCTAGTCTCCTCCGCCACCCGATCAATATTAGCCTTGGCCTCATCTCCCATGGTAACTATCCGAGTGGTAAGTAAATCGAGATCCAAGGACTTAGCCTCATCAAGCACCCGTACCATGGGATTACGGGGAAGAAGGTGCTCACCGGTAACTTCGTCGAAGGTAATATCATGGGAACCTGGATCCAGATTAGGATGACCCGCAAATGGATTACGAGCCAAACCAGGACGATCAATCTACGTAACGGTAGGATTTTCAGACGGGTGCGGAGAGAGTGCGAACTCAGTATCCTCCTCCGTGATATCATGAAGAGGCTGAACTGGGGGCTGAGGACTGAGTGAAGGTTCGGATAAGGGATGACTCCTTTTTCTCTTCTGAATACCCTCTTCAATAACCCCGAGAAGAGGACGGTAGCCGACTACATCCCCGGAATGGTGGGTCGGAGTCTTTGGCTTGGCGGAAGCTTTGGAGAGCTTGTATTGTTCAAGCCTGTGCCGAAGATCAGAGGCCTTGGCCGTTTTACCTGCCCCTGATATGAAGAACAAGTGTCACAAGCTTACATTGATCCATAATTCGAAAAACGCGGTAAATTAAAAGTTAAAAGAAGAAAGGAAACACATTAGTTATACAAACCCTGGGGAGGAGTAGGATACTGCAATGAGTCCTGGATTTCATTCCAGGACGGGAGCGGATCATAAAATATTCCTAAGTCCCTATCATAAATGGAGCCTGCAGGAGTCAAAAGTTCACCTTGAGTCGTCGGAGACACCTTGGCTGGAATAGTCTGAGAAGACTCGCTTGCACCGGTCCCGGCCTTGTCAGCCTTCCCGAATTTCTCTACCAAAGCCGTTTCTCCGTCCAGCCCCTCGAAAGCTTGGTTGAATGCATCATCCGTCCACTCCTAAATCTCGCCTGCTTGCCCAGGAAGCAAGGCCCCGATGCCATCGCCACCATCACCACCTACCCGGTCATCTCCACCCTCACCTCTCTCCTCCTCTACGTCTTCCTCCCCCTGGGTAAGTGGACAATTGCTGGGGGAAGGACCGTCCGACTTCTTAAGTTTCTTACCTTCGATAGCTGGAGGTTTTGTGAAAGGTTTCCTCTTGCCACTCTCTACTACGACACCTCCCTTAGCTTGAGCAGCCGCCCTCTCCTCCGCCGTTTCCCTCTGCTTGACTACTGACTGCTGAGGAAGGATCAAGTTATACTCCAGAAGGGTCGCATTTCTGATCAGGTAGGCAGCTGATCTATCTCTCCCGGGGATAGCTTCTATCTCAGCCGCCGTCTGAACCAGGCGATCAGTCTCCACAACCGCAAAGCCACCTGTCGCTAGCAAAAATGAAGACGTATGAGAAGAAGCATTGCGACCAGAATGGAAATTATAAATAAAGCGTCGACTTACATCCAGAGGTGAAACGCCGAATAGAAACAGAGTCGTCCCTGATGAAGAACCACTCCTTCTTGAACATGCTGTACTTAGAATACAGATCCAAGACCGGCTTGAAGGTTACAGCTGACTCCAAGCTGATGTATGGGGACCCTTTCTTATAGCCTCTCAAATTATATAAGTACCGGATCTCCCGGTTGGAAGGGGCACGCCCATACTTCCTCTGGAAGATGACGAAGAGGCTCACCAATATAGTATAGGAGTTAGGTTGAAGCTGGAATGGGGCCACCTTTAGATATGTAAGGAAGCTGGCTACCCAAGCATTAAGAGGCGGGATGGCACCACACATGCAGTGGTATCTGCTGTAGGCAAAGTACCCTTCGGGAGGGTCGTATGGCATAACTTCTCTCCCTGGCAACAGCATTCGCGCCCTATCAATTCCGAAAGAATGGGAGATGACATCAAGCTGCTCTTCCTTAAGGGAGCTGGGAAAGCAATCGGGCGGGGAGTTCAGAAGCTCCTGAGGGCCGTACCCGTCCACTAGTGATCTCGGGGTAGATCCGTGACGTTCCGGACCTGGCTGAATAGGGGGCACTGAGGAAGATTCTCCTTCGCCCTGGGACTTCTTTTTATCTGATCGAGTTTCTGCTTTTCGAGACATTTGTCTGCAACATAAAAAGCGTACTGTTAGAACGGAGGATGTAAACAAGCAGATACAAAGGTTCATTCGGTAGGGCAGATACGAAGGCTCATTCGGTATTTGGGGATCTCAAGAGATCATCCGGTAATTCAGAATAGGCCCATTCGGCATTCAAACATACCTGGTTCGGTACTCAGATTGATTTGGTAATCAGGATGGTTCGGTCCTCAGATTGATTCGGTAATCAGGTTGGTTCGGCTATCTCAAAACGATAAGGGATGACAGTAACCTAAAGCCTCTATTTATAAGCGAAACATGTCGACCGGACCAACCGGTTCGGCACACCCAAGACCGAACGAAGCTACCTCAGTTACAGGAAAACAAAGCGCGGCACATACAAGCACGTACCCCACTTTTGGGGGCAAGTGTTGGATATATTTCGACCGGACTTTGCCGAACCAAATACCATCTCCCCCATCACCAAACCAAGGCCTTTCCATCCCACTACCGAACCAAGCACATCGGTCCACTCAACATGCTTCCCATCGAACCAAGTACACCGGTCCACTCAACATGCTTCCTACCGAACAAAGCACACCGGTCCACTCAACATGCTTCCTACCGAACCAAGCACACCGGTCCACTCAACATGCTTCCTACCGAACCAAGCACACCGGTCCACTCAACATGCTTCCCACGAACCAAGTACACCGGTCCACTCAACATGCTTCCCACCGAACCAAGTACACCGGTCCACTCACCTCTTCCCACCGAACCAAGTACACCGGTCCACTCAACATACTTCTACCATCGAACCAAAGTAAGCCGGACCCGCTCCACCAGACCAGATTACATCAGCCCAGGCCCGCCAGCTGCTGTATACCTCCAAGATCCCTACCCCTAGCCTCACTCTATAAATAGAGGGGTAGGGGTACAACAATGGGGGACAAGTTTTGAGAGCTCAAGCATGGATAGAACTTTCAAACAACTTTCTTTTACTTGTATCAAAGCTTTGTACTTGTAATCAAAACGAGAAAAGAGAAATAACATATAAAGTGGACGTAGGCACATTCTGGCTGAACCACTATAAATTTGCATGTCTTTTTACAGTTTAGTCCCTGCTTTTCATATATTTGCATAAATCACCCAAATCATTAAAAACAACATAAGATCTACTAAATCATACAACTTTGAGGTGTTTGTCCATTTTTTGTGCAAACAATATCATCATCTGATACAGCATTATTATTATCTAGCTTTATCTAACTGATTTGTTTAGCTAGACTAACCCGTGTATTTTATACTCGGGTCAGACCGAGATGTTTCAGGTTAGGTACTTTGGACTTAGCCTATTTTGCTTCCGCATGGACTACTCCGCTAGCTTCTTTTTATCATAGCTTTTTGTGTAGTCCTTTTTGTCTGGAACTCTCATATGTATTCTATTGACTCGTCTGTATATCGTGGTTTGCTTTACCACTTGACATGTCTCATTTTGTAAACTCTATAATGTATCTGTATATGTGTAAATGTATGTGATGATTTACTGTTCTGTGATGTGTATTACATTTAAGTTGTTATATTTTATTCTGATAGATCCTCAGCCACCTATGGCTTTGTATTAAGTATGTATTGGACATGTCGATCCTTTTAAGTAAGAAGTGGCATTGTCGGCGTATTCAATAGATAGTTAAGACAAGGCTATAGATGGTCGCTCCTAACCAGCTCTATTCTCTGCATTAGCAGACGGTGTTACCTTGTAATACTCTTTGATAATGTGGGTCTCGGAGTGGGGCGTTACAATAAATGTCCACAACTGATTGACTGAAGTGATCTAGGTTTTCCAATGCTGTACTCTCTGCAATACGATATGCATCGTCAAGGGCATCGACGGGTGTACCGTATGCTAACATCCTCAAAGCTGCGGTCATCTTTTGATGCCCACTCAAACCTTTTTTTTGCAGCATCCTACTTGTAAACAATATATTTATTATTCTGCCGAATACTTTCGAGAATTCTTAAAAACAATGGACGACTCATTCTGAATCGTCGTCCAAACATCTCTGGACCGTAAGTTGGATCACGGGCATAGTAATCTTGCATAACTGTTTTGTGAAATGCTTGCTGGTTACGGTTGATGTATTTCTGACCCACAACCGAGCTGCCGTGTTTTCCAGAAGTTGAACCATATGCTTCATGATATATCTCCATCAGTTCCTCCTCCTCTTGTTGATGTGCTAACGCATACGCTTCTTGTTCAGAGTCACTATCACATAGCAATATAGCTTTTTGTAAATTTCCAGACATTGTTATTGAGGATAGTTGTTTGATTTTTGAATGTTTTGTTAGATTGAATTGTGGTGAACAAGTATGAGATCCATATGGTTATATATATAGGACTAATTCTTGTGTGGAGAAAAGGTGGCTCAGTGTGCGGTCATATCATACACCGTAGCCACGTTCCACTGTCGGTCTCAACTAATATCTTTATTGAGTGGAGACAAGATGGCACAGTGTACGGTCAAATCATACACTGTAGCCACGTTCATTTGCCAGTCAATATTCCCTGCTTTCTTTAGTGGAGACAATGTGGCTCAGTGTGCGGTCATATCATACGCTGTAGCCACGTTCCACTATCAGCCTCAGCTAATATCTTTATTGAGTGGAGACAAGGTGGTTCAGTGTGTAGTCAAATCACATACTGTAGCCACGTTCATTTGTCGGCCAAGATTCCCTGCTTTCTTTAGTGGAGACAAGGTGGCTCAGTGTGCGGTCATATCATACACTGTAGCCACGTTCCACTATCGGCCTCAACTAATATCTTTATTGAGTGGAGACTAGGTAGCACAGTGTGCGGTCAAATCATACACTATAGCCATGTTCATTTGATGGCCAAGATTCCCTGCTTTCTTTAGTGGAGACAACGTGGCTCAATGTGCGGTCATATCATACATTGTAGCCACATTCCACTATCGGCCACAACTAATATTTTTAATGAGTGGAGACAAGGTGGCACAGTGTGCGGTCAAATCATACACTGTAGCCACGTTCCACTGCCGGCCACAGCTAATATCTTTAATGAGTGGAGACAAGGAACATCCATTATATAAATCCACAAATCATTATCTATTTAGATCATTTAAAAACTTAACATTATTCAAACTACAATGTCCAACATGACATTTACGTCTCATGAATTGAAGCTGCTTATGCAGTATTACATACAAACCGATGAGATGTGCGACAATCAGGAGTTAATGGTAATTCAATTTTGGGACACTCTGGTTGAACTTTACAACAATGATATGGGCTGTCGAGTTAGACGTACGGCTCAAGAGGTCAGGACTGCATACATAAACTTTACTAGGGCATGCACGCGTTAGACAAAGGTTATTAATGAGGTAATATCAGAAAATGTGTTCGAGACTACACGTTCGACTTATGACGGTCAATACAATTTAAAATACCGCACTCCGTTCATTGGCCATGATGCGTACTTCATACGCCAAAATTGGCTAGAAAGATTTGGATGGCCTTAAGATAACAGTATTACTAGTTGGTTTTGTAACGGTCGTTAATATATTATTTACTTGGAGATGTTTTAATGTGTAGTTGGTTAAGTATATTGTGTCATATGAAGAATCTTTTAATGTGTAGAGAGCTTTTTGAATTGTCTTTTCAAATAATAATGTCTGTTGTTGCTGTCAGATCAAAAAGTAGTGGTATCACATCAATTGAATAAACCTGTTTGTTTATATGCGCTTTCTGATTTACTTCTTCATCATTCATAATCATCTTCTTCCTCACTCACAACAACAACTTCTTCATCGCAATGCCTTCTTGGCCTTCTTCTATCGATTCAGATGCAGGTTACATGCCTACGAAAAGTCCACATACTGATGAGGATTGACTTATCAATTATCAAGAACAACACTATGAAGATGTCCGCGGTCAGTTTCTAGATCTTGACCAGTTGAGACTTCAGGAGGTGGTTGAACCACCATACGAACAACAGGTTGTTCATCAGGCATATGAACAACCTGATAACCAGGTTCAAGTTGTTCAACCTCCCACTTAGCAAGAAGTTGAATCGTACCCAGTTTGTTGTCATTGCGGGTATGGAGTTGAAGTTGTAGTACGTGCGGATGGAGAAAATATTGGTCGTCGAATCCAGCTATGTCATTTCTGGCCGAATGGTTGCAATTATGAGGAATGGTTGGATGATCCTTTATATCCAAGGGGCATAACATATGCAAACTAGCTAGAATAGGAGATAAGACGTCTTAGACTTTCTTTACAGGAGTTGCAGTTTAATCGTCACGTCTAGTTTCTTCCTGTTTGTGTTCTATTATTACTGTGTTGTTTTTTATCAGTGTTCTATGTTCGTATATCTTCAATTCTAATGTCATTAGTAGTTTCTTTATGTTTGTATGTCACTAGTTGGTGCTTATCAGTAGGTTAATATTGCAGTGTACCATGTTTGTATGTTTGCAATTGTAATAGGTTTAGAAAATTAATTTACATCAGTGTACTCAAACATATAGAATTCACAGTATACTCGAACATTATCATCCTAAATCAAGGAAAGTGAAATTATATAAACATAAAGAATACACAATATACTCAAACAATGATATAAGCACATAAGCTATAGGTACTGCAACATATAATAAAACATCCACTGTGCATAGACTAAAAGGTATACAACTAAAGGGATGCAACGTCGTCGTCATCATCAGCATCATCACCATCATCCCCATCACCATCACCATCATCATCATCATCATCATCATCATCATCTCCGTCATCATCATCATTATCATCCCCATCACCATCCTCCCCCACGTCCTCATCATCCCCATCGTCATCCTCCCCATCACGATCATCTAAACCACCAGTGTCATACCCACTGGGACCATCATCACCTCCGCCTGGTGGTCTGAAAGGCTCATATACAGCAAGGCTAGATGATAGCTGATCAATCTACGCCTCTAGCATCTGTGTATTCTGCATGTACATATCATGCATTGTGTGTGTATGTGCAGGAGTCATATCGCGAAACACACCATGTGAAACTCTGGCCTAGTCCAATCTAGCAGCATACTACATAAAGATGATATCTGACATAGTAAGAAACTAAGCATAAAATAAAGGGAAAATGGCAATAAACAACAATCGTACCTCATATGGAGGATATAATCCGACTGAAGGCACACCAAGATAGTTGGGGTGATCTCGAAATACTAAAGGATGCTCAATCAGAGTAACCATCACGTCATATGCTCTAAAAGTAGTACCAGGCTCCAACTACATGGGAGTTTGGGAGAACTGTGATGAAATCGGGTCAAATGAAACCTACGGTACTTGAACTATACCGACTGCAATGTGAGGTCCTATATGATCAGAGTTGACCCCATGAACATAATCTGGTACGACGAATCTACAGGGTGCTACTCTAACCCAATAAGCATCGTAATCTCCATCGATGAAGAAAGTACTACAATCCACCCACCCAGTATGTCGTAGAGCATCTAAGTACTGATCGCCAATCACCCTATGTCTACCAAACATGTCCACACAAGATAAAGGATCATATGGTATACGATGATCACCCATAATCTGATAAGTACACCTCTCTCCCAAATACCACATAGGCATAAATGCAGATGTATGCAAAGAAACCCTACGTCTAAATAGTGAATATGCAACCATCAAGGGATGGTCGTCCGCCATAAGACCTGTATCTGCTAGATGAGTCCAATGTAAGGCCCAAGGAGTCTGAATGATGTTACCCCGACTACGCATATCAAGCTATGACCTAGCCTACATCAAGTCATGCCGTATACCTAAGGACACAATGTACGTACTACATAGTCTCCCATCGTCTCATCCTAGGTAAGTACTGCTCAGCAGCCTGACTAGCCATGTCCTGGATGCGGGGATGCATGTTCGCCATGTACTCGTAGTACCATAACGGCAAAATATACCAAAAAGCATGCATCTGCTTGACATCGCCAAGCGCAAATGAATCTAGAGCGGTATAAAGGGTGCCTAATATCGCTATTCCCTAATCAACAATATGCAGATGGTCTAATCTGGCAAGAGATGCTAAATAGCCTAGTCTAACCGTACCTTTTTGGTTCAAAAAAAAGGTCGAACCAAACAAGTACAACAGAAATGCTCTAATAACTGCACCCATCATATCGGCTCTAGCTATATAAGTTGTGATGTACTGCTGCAGGTAAGTCAACTTAACAGAACCACTAGTGACGCATGTAACATCTATCAGTGGTAGAAAAATAGTAAACAGATTGGGGGACTCGTATAAATCATCAAATGGAAATGGTCGAAAGCCATGTCTTCCAATCTCAATGCTAGTGAACATGTAGAAATCAACTGGGGTAGTACCAAGCTCAAAATCTAAAAAATGAAATGTATGTGTGGTGGGCCACCACCTCCCAGCTAATGCCTGAATGAGAGGTCGATCAAAGGACTGGACATGCCTAATCGACAAAAAAAGACCAAAAGGGCTAGCCTGTAGACTCTCCATAATAGGATCGGGCAGAGAGTCATAAAACTGGGTAATGCACTTAGCCCAACTACCCCGACAATGAATGTAATGGTCCTATAGATAATTTATGAATTAATAATTTTGGATAGAGTAACAGTTATTTAATATAATTATGTGATGTACATATAAAAATAACCAGATATATTAATGTGCAATTTATACTTGTACGGTCGTCAAAGCGGTTTCGGCTCTATGCCGATAACCATCTGGACGCTCGTGTAGTACACGTAGATCTTCTGATGAAACTCCAGGTGGCGGCGGAACATGTAATGGTCCAGCTTGCTCCGCTGGATTTCTGTGAACCATTCTTCGGGTGATTTTGGTTGGACGCGACGACATTTCGTTTAGTTTTTCCAATTTAAAAAAAATTTAAAAGTGAAAAATTAGGTGAAAAGTGCGAAGGGGAAGGGGGAGAGGGGTAATGAAGGGGGGGGGGCAGGCGCCCATTTTATGGGCGCCTGGCCCCTGGAGCCCCACACCCGTCGGGGCCGAATATTCAACCCTGAATCCACTGGAGTTGGCCTAAGGCAAGAAGGAACCTCTTAGGTTAAGAATCGATCTCTAGCTCTAACCAGAACTGATAACTTCAGGCATGTTCTAGAAATGATTTGATTTGATAAGATTATTACTCACCCATTGCACCTAAAGATGTTCCAGCTGGGACAAGAGCTTGTTAAAGTATGATGACATGGCTACTTTGTTCCATATATTTAAATTAGTAATTCCAAGACCACCATACTTTTTATCAATAGCTATTTTATTTAAAGCAATAGGGATCATTTCCTTAGAGAATGGGTCACCATGCCATAGAAACTTGCTTAAGGCATTAAAAATCATTAAGATTAATTTCTTAGGAAGAATATAATGCCTAGACCAATAAGATGTCATGGCTATAGCTATTGGTTGAACAACACCAAGCTTACCTGTTTGTGATAACTTACTATTAGGCCAAGACATAAGCTTTTGAGTTATCTTTTCAAACAAAGGCAGGCAGTTCACCTTAGTGATCCTAGAAGAAATAATGGGGAAAACCAAGGTAATGAGCATTTGGAGGCATTTCATGAAGACCAGAAGCTTCAATGATTATCTGTTTCTGGGTAGGAAGCAGGCTAACAATCCAAATATGTGATTTATTAAGGTTAATTTTAAACCCGGTAAGCTTATGAAAGTGCTCCAAAATTCTATGAATGAACTGGATATTTTCTACTTTTGGCTTGGTGAAAATAACTAAGTCGTCAGCAAAAAGAAGGTGCATCATAGTAGAATTCTTAAAAATAAGATGAAGTTGAAGGTTTTTCAAGTGAACTTGCTGAAGCATTAGGGAGTTAAGAGCCTCCATAACAATTATAAATAAGAGGGATGAAATCGGATCTCCTTGATGAATGCCTTGAGTACCCTTAAAGAAACCATAGTGGCTCCCATTTCTCGTAATAGAGTAGTATGGGGAGGAGATGCAAGCATAAATCCATGCAAGAAAGGGTTTTAGAAAATTCATTCTAGACATAATTGCTATTACTAAGCTCCAGGTAATGGTATCAAATGCCTTCTGAATATCTAATTTCAACATACATCTAGGGGATATAGATGTTCTAGCATAGCCCTTAAAAATCTCTTAGGTAAGAAGAATGTTCGTCGATTGTTTGTTGAGGAATAAAAGTAGTTTGGTTGTTTGAAATAATGCTCGGCAAGACCCTTTGCAATCGATTTGCAACGATTTTAGAAATACATTTGTACAAAATGTTGTAGTAGGAGATATGATGGAAGTAACTGATGAAGGGTGATCCTTCTTGGGAATGAGATATGGACGTGACATTAACATCCCTTGGCATTTTGCCATTAATGAAAAATTATTGCACAACTGTAATGAGATGAGGTCCCACCACCTCCCAACTATGTTTAATGAAAGCAGCATTAAAATCGTTAGGCCTACTGTACTAGAGGAGTTTAGCATAAATATGGCTTCTTTAATTTCTTCTAGAGTGATCAGAATGATGAGATAATCAACTTGTTGAGAGTTAATACAAGGAAGCCATAGAGAGTATAGGGAAGACAAGTCAGGACCATGAGAGCAAGGATTTGCTAGTGTAGATGAAAAGTATTGAACAAAAGCATTGTCTATTCCATCCATAGTTTGTAAAGTGCTCCATTTATATCAATGATGGATGGAATCTTGTCTCTAACCATTTTGAATTTTAGGGAAGCGTGATAGCGCTTAGTGTTCCTATCATAATCCTTTTCATATTTAATCCTAGCCTTTTTCTTTAACATTAATGCCTCCTCTTTAAGAGGTTTATGAAGCTTCGTAGTAAGATCAAGCTCAATATTACTCAAATTATGATTCATAGGATCGTATACGAGATATTGTTGGGCCTGAGCAAGCTGACTTCTTGATGCCGTTCGAGTGCAAAGACCCCTTATCATAAGTGGCATCAGACAATGTCTTAAGTCTAGCTTTTAGTTGCTTGAGCTTGTGTTAGAAGTTGAGAAGAGGATTGTCATGACTCCTTGTGTTCTGAACTAGCATTAAAATAACATCAAAGTGTAATTGTTTAACCAATGATTAAAGATTTTAAATGAGGGTTTGTAGTTATCAGCTTCCTTCCCCTAAGAGAGGAGAAGGGGTGGATGGTTGGAGATGGAAGGAAGGAGGGTTTCAAAATGAAGATTCAGCCAAGAAGATATGGCAGGCACGTTCAAAAATGCATGATCAAGTTTATAGTAAGTGTTTATTCCTGATCTACTTTTATTAGTCCAAGTGTAAATAGGTCCAGTTGTAAGCATTGGTTCAATAATCGAAGAAATGAGGGGCTGGTTAAGTGGAAATATACACCGCACTAAAATCCCCATCAGCTATCCAAGGAAGAGTAACAGGGTTAAGGCGATGAAGGTGACCAAGAAAGGTTTGCCTAGTTTCAGAATGGTTTTGAGCATAGATGAAGGCAATGTGAAAGCTTGTGGAGGAGGGAATGTGATAAACTAGGTTGTGTAGAAATTGGTCAGAGGCATTGATTTTGGTTAGTTTGCATATAGATGGATTCCAAAGTATTAACAGCCCATCATATGAGGCATGATCTTGATTGTGATCATATTTCCATTGGGGAGCTATAAAGTTAGCTGCACGAATGGTTAAATCCTTGTTGAGCTTAGTTCCAGCAATGCAAAGAAATTGAGCTTGTGTTTCCTTTATAGAGTTCCATAATTCAAGTTGCTTGGGGGGTTGATAAGCCCCACTTATGTTCCAAACTTCTATATTCCCAATCATTAGAGAGATAGAGGTGAGAAGAGTGGAGAGGAATTCCTTTGAGTATGTCTAGTTGAACGTGGAGAGGAGCTTTTTGTATTTTTCTTGAGCTGAGTTTGGTTGGAGTTGAATTCCTTTGCACCATCAAGATCATCAACTTTGTTGTGCTTCTTGTTTTTCTTGGACTTTCTAGAGTTGCATTGGGTTACGGTTTTGGATACTACAGATTTGAGATGAGGTGACGTAAGGTGGAGGAGGAAGATTTAAATAGGGAGGAGGAGCCAGATTCAAGTAAGGAGAAGTCGAAGGTGAATCAGAGAGATGGAGCATATGGAGAAATGGGTTTGAGTTTGTGGTAGTGTTCGATCTTCCTTCATGTTGCCAGTTTGTATTGTATGGGTAGTTAAGTCAGAATTAAAACCTGCTGAATTTGATTGGGAGTAGGGATTGGATGCAGTTACTAGAAGTTGCTGATCATCGAGATAATTGCTTTTATATATGAAACTATGGTCAAAAGTTGTAGAGTTAGAGAAAGAGGCTTCAGGATTGATAGAGTTTGAGTTTGATGAATTGGATTTGGTGGTATGATTCATGTCAAGGATGTGCATTTGGAGGCGATCAGATTCATTGAGCAAGTCGAAGTTTCCAGGAATGTTATGCAGTATGGCAAAAGGATTAATTTGTTGGTTTAAAGATAAGGATAATTCATTGGAACGTGTGCTAGTAGTACTACTGAATGGGGAAGCTGTTGTGGTATGATGAGGTGTGTGTTTGCAAGTGGATGCGACCTGTGTTGCATTTGCAAGGAGTGGTTAGCCTCTATCTTGTTGCATGTGGTTTGAATTATTAAAGGGTACCGCATGATTAGACCGATCCATGCTCTGATGAGATGTGGACACATCACACAATTGTTGAAATAATAGGGTCTCATCATTTGTACCATGATTGATAGTTAATGCCTCATTATTTATATAAATTGCAGTGTGGATATTATCTGTATTAGATTAAGATTCCTTGTGCATTAAAATGACATGTGCTCTACCATTACTTGTAGCCTGATGAGACATATTTTCTCATTATTTGTGTTCAGTTTCATAACTGAATGAGATTTTGAGTCTACGGCTTACTTTTTCCAAAATTGTTTTTCTTTGTGCTTCAAGTTGGCATTTTCAGGATATTTTTTTAAAGATTGGAGAAACAGTTGCGGTTTCAAGATGTTTACTTATTGCCTTAAGTTAAGAATAATCATGATAATCTTCATTAGTACGTCTATTTTTAGAGCATGAATTAAGGCTATCACACTCATCTAGTTGACCAAATTTTTTGCATGTAGCGCAAATTTTAGTTTCCATTCATATTCAAGTCTAAAAGAAGGGAAATTATCTCCTAGACAATCGATAGGAATGGAATCGGGTAGCTCATGGTCAGAAGAGATCTCTATTAGAGCCTTAGCGTATTTGAATCTTTTGAGTTTTTCCATGTTTTCACCAAAAGAAATTAATCTACCAAGATGTCAAGTAACCAATTAATGCCAACAAGAGTCCATATCATAATTAGGATCCCATAAAAGTGTACCAAAATCGGGACAACATGAATTTGGACATGAGCACAACCACAAGAACAATTCCATATCGTTATAATAAACACCTTTCCTTTGATGAACGTGGGATCAGATTGAAACACTTTCATTTTGGTTAGCCCATTACATAATTTAAAATATAAGTTGGGGTTGTCAGATTTTATATCTACTTCACCAAGGAGTTTCAAATGCTTTTTTAAGTGGCTTAGAACCGTAAGATAAGAGAGCATACCATTGAGGAAGAATCCAACCAAGTAGTCTTTCCAATATTTTATATCCTCTTCCCTAACTTCCGTCGGTGGAGATTTAGGCAAACCATCTCTTACAATGTTGATGTGTCTAGGAACATATACCCCTGCATTTCTTGGTTTAGAATTAAAAGAGGGATGATCAGGCAAGATTAGAATCAAGGATAGTAAGGTTTGAGATAGGGTTTATGGTTTCATTAGCATCAGGGTTAGGGTATATTGTTTCATTGAAACTTGGGTCATGTTGAGAACTTTTTGGGTTTGAAAGAGTGGCAAGTGATGGTTGTGATGACCCTGAAATCGGCCTACGAAAATCGGCATCCGTACTTCACTTGTACTCAAAATGCCGCAGATTCAAACGCCGAATCTGGTTCACCGGAGCTTATAACACAGTAAGTATAACAACACAACAGAAGAAAGAAAATAATGATATCATATACAACTCCAATGAATACAATATCCAGAATGATATACAACAATAATATTAATATGATACAACAATATCAGAGATAAATAATGATACAACGGAAAGCAGAAATGATAACTCCAAAAGATCAGTCAGAGAGAATGAATCCAATGACTCCAATATCAAGCTCGAACCACAGAGAGAAGCAAGTGTAGTCCTGAACTCCAAGAACTGAACCAGCTCCAGATAATCTACTAAACCTGAATATCTGAGAAACCCAACTCTAGACTGCCCGTGTGAAAAATTGTGGGCACCCAGAGTTTATGAAGGGAACAATAAACTCCGGATCAGTCATGGGACTGGTGTGAGCAACAAAAACAGTTTATCTTTAAACAAACACAAAAGAATTTTAACCATTGAAATCCGCAATGTTTTTGGAAAATGAAACTACCATAAGACCTCCCGCCACACACACAATGCAATCGCAGAATTGGAGGAGATTTCTTCTTATGATAGTCAAACATGCTTACTACGCAAAAGAAAACTCTTTTGATATTATTACTAGTGCATAGTGTGAAAACATTTCGAAAATACAATATTAATCTTAGCCAGCATACAACCATTATTGTATGCCTACTATAGCTACCATGTTTAATAACAGGTTACCGCCACATTCCATAGCAGGTAATACAACTAAAACTGTACAGGGTTCGTATTGTTTCTTTGGATTTCCAACAAATGATCAGGCAAAGGAATTTCCTTACCGAAATAGAAACGCCTCTGGAAAGACGCCCCGAGAACCTAACCGGATCTCTGCAAACACAAGGCCGACGCTACCTCATGCTGTACAGCTATAATTAGGTAACTAACACACTGACGCTACCTCATGCTGTACAGCTGTAACTAGGTAACTAACACACGAGTCATGTCATCCCCCGGTCGTTACCGACCTTTATTCCGGGATCCCGATCACAAAGCAACAACCACAAAGTATAATAACTGTGCAATATCAACATAGGTAAAATATCTGGGCTCCATACCATGATATCACCTTTTATCCAGAAGGAAATGACATACCCTAGGGGTGCTACCCCTAAAAACCTTTGTCGCAACATTCCTGTTTCGACCATTACCGGGTTGTGAGGCTCGACGAAGTCTCGTCCACAAAGCCACGCTTTTACACAAAGCCACGCTTTTTCACAAAGCCACACTTTTTCACAAAGCAACGCTTTGACCAACAATGATCAACAGCACTTCGTATGCCACATTACCAAATTGGGAATGTATCACTAGTAACCATCAACTACATAACCTTTGAGTTCGTATGTCTCAGCGAAGGGTGTTAAGCTAAGAGAATAAATTCTCCGCCACCAACAGAAATGTATTTGATAGAAACCAGCTTTACATCTCAAAGTGTAATGTCAGACACACATCCATACAAGTCTGTTCCGGGTTCGAACAGAACCGAAGGCACTTCCAAAGAAGCCCTTGCAATCCGAGTATTCAGAATCCTGATCGGACTTCCCATCACTTAGGGAATCTCTATACCGGGCGCTACTCGGTGCAGAGACAATCGATATGTCATCCTATCGCTCTCGCAAATACCTGGTCTTCACCACCGGTCTTTAAATGCTATCCATATCGTCGTATCACTATTCGGAATGGGTTATATGACACAAAGGTCCTTTCCCGGCTAAACCGAATAACGAGCGCAATTAAAAATCATATGGATACTGGGGTTTCAGTTAAATCACAACTTAAAGCCCAAAACTTTTCATTCGAATGGTTAAAACAATTTACCATTTCCAATCTTTTAAACAAAAAGATTCATTTCTAAAACCTTCAATGGTTTAAACAATTTCCGCACTTTTAATCTTTTAAACAAAAAGATTCAATTCACAAAGTTAACCCCATTCACAAAGATCCATTCATGGATTTCAAAACAATTTCCATTTCAATTGAATAGGTTTAATCGTTAAATCTTTAAATAAGGATTTAACTTATAGCTTTCAAAACTCGTTTCCAAAGATTCATTCATAGTCTTTCAAAACATTTCAATTCCATTTTCAAATTAGATTAACTCGTCCGGTCTTTGAATCAAAGACTCATTTCATAGTTTTCAAAACATTTCAATTCTATTTCAAACTTGAAATTCTTCCAACACAAATTGGAAGTTCATTACTTATGTGAAAGCTTTTACTATTTGAAAACAAATAGTTTTCATTTCGGAAAAATCCAGTTATATTTACACGAGTTAAAACCCTTGAATTAATTTCAAATTCCCAAATCAATACCTTTAAAATGGTTTAACCCATATATAACTTGTACAGCATCTTTAATCGCTAGTTTCAAATCATAGAATTCAATTTCAATCTTGAATTCAAATTTAAATCAAATTATTTAAATTTCAAAACATAATCAAGTTATTCGAAAATAAGTTTTATCTTTGAAATCCCATTTCAAAAGCTTTTCACTTTAAACCCAAATTTCCAATTTCAAAATCAATTGAAATTAAAATTTCAATTTCAAAAACATCAAATTTAAATCATCTGTGACTTAACCGATTTCCTCGTGAAATCCATATTTGTGTGTGTAAGGGTGTGGTCCAGGGGTTTTACACAGTTGTGCAACATCATTCTATCATCACAGATTCAAATACAGCAATATAATTGATAAGCGGTATTAACTATAACGCTTATCGTTCATTCGCAGATCACAGATATATATATCACAAATAAGTAAATTACAGATCACAACATAAATCAGGATGTATCACAAAGCATCATATATCAGGGATATCAAACAATTCAACCATTCAACGAAATCTAAACATCCATAAGTAGAATCAAATAACATCTGATTATAATTAATTTATACCAAATTAATTACTTATTTATGAATAAACTACAAATCTTGGTTAATTAACATCAAAAATTTTACAAATCATTTTGATTAATTATTCTTTAATCATTTATTAATTAATCATTAATGATAAATTAATTAACCTTTAATTATTATTCATCAACCTTTAATTTTTAAATAATTAACCTTTAATTAATTAATTCACCATTTAATTAATTATTTTTAATTAATAATTCAACCCTTAATTGATTAATTACCATTTACTTTAATAAAATTCCAATAATTGATCATCCCTAACCACTTGATCAATTTTAATGATTAATTACTATAAATTAATCACCTCAAGTAATCTTTAATTTATCCCATAATTGATCACTTAATTTATCACATTAATTAAGTCTTTAAGTAATCAAGTATTAATCATGTGACAATTCATCTTAATTATCCATTCTTTAATACATCAAGAAATTTCATTTAATTGTATTTGAAAACAATCAAAATTTAATAGGATAATTAACTTAATACCAAATTATATAAACCAAACAAGTTTTAAAACAAAATTAAACTTTTAAAATTTAAATCCATAAAACTTGCCTATTTTACCTTTGAAAACTTAATTTATATTTCTTAAAATCTTATTTTAAAGATTGTTTGAAATTTGAAATCTGGTAACAAGTTAAACAAACCCGAGCCTATTTTAAAACTCATTTTTTTAACTTAAATTGCTCAAACTAGGCAACAGGAAGCACATTCGCGAACGCGAGTTCCTCCCCGAAGCCAAGCACCATCTCCCCTGAGTATTTTCACAAATTCTTCGAGACGAACTCGAGCCTTCTTCTTCTTCTCCTTCCTCCATTCAATACTACAACCCAGACATATCAGAATCCACGTGCACGTGAACACCACATTGGAGCGACTCCGATCATCGCAAAGACCGTCGACAAGTCACTGGTGACCCTCTCGACCACACCGACCAACTAACACCCTCAAGTTCGCCGTGTTTCGAAATCGAGATATTCGAACTAAAACTGGAACCAATCTAATCAACTAGAAACGCCTCGTGCCGCCGCCTGCGACCACCAGGCACCTCGCCATCGTTCCCGAAGCTACGTCGCACCTTCTAGCAACCACGGCACCAATCGCGATCAACCCCGATTGCGTCACGACGTCGTGAAACCCATTTGAAAACTCGGCGATAAAACAGGCTGTTAAACCCTAAACTGCTCTCGACTCAAAAATTCTCGCATTAAATAATTTTTCTAGTATTTTTCCTAACATTATTGAGTTCAAATCTAGCTCCACGCGAAGTTACAACACCCAATATTTCTTTGATTTTCGGGGATTTATCAAAGTGCCAATTTTGTTCAATCTCGAACTGCCCTCGAATTACTCAACTAAAAATCATCACTATTGTTTTAAAAATCCTATTTTCATATGTTTATTCAAAATATGAAATCAAATCAATGACTTAAAATAGTTGAAAATTATCATTTTTTTTATTTGTTTTAACTGTAAAGCCAAGTTTACATGGTCGAACACTTCATGATCAAACTTAAACAAAATTGTAAACTGTGAGTTAAAGTTAAACAACTTATTTTGTTTAAGAATCCCAATCTTAACATGTTTGTAATGAAGGTTCATTTGATTTCTTTCTAACTTACTTTACTCTGAGGACCAAAACAGGGAGAACAGGTTATAAAGCAATTTTCCTGAATCACATAGAACTTACAAAATTAATTTGTTCCATATGCAACTACAGCAAATTTCCTATGGACTAAATACTCAGTTTTCAATTTTAAAACAAAGCAAGTTTACTCACATTAGTTTGAGAAGAAGAACAGAGCAGAGTTTCTTTTATGTTGAAACAGAATCAAGGTTGTTGAAAAGCTACAGTTTTGTTGATTGTCCCTGAAAATCTGTTTTGCCTTGTTGAATGAAGTTGAGTTGATTAGCTTGCTTCCAGGTTTGCAAATTGATTTGTATTCTTCTTCTTTCTTTTTTTCCAGTTTTGAAAATCTAGTTACAGGCTAAATTTCCAGGCTTTTGGTTTAAGTTTTACTTAGCTAAGAATGGAACGAACTGGAATGAAGAAGAGATGGATGTATATAGGAAATGAAATGAGTTTTACAAGGTATGTTATTGGTTTTGTACAGGGTGATATTTCTTTGTACTGGAAATTGTTTGTTAATGTTTTGATCAGAGATTTTCCTCTTCATATGGTGGCTGAAATGAACTTTGTAAGATTTCGAATTGACTTTGGTTTGCTGTATTAAATGCTTATGTCCTTTATGTTTCTTCATTTTGCTTTGTTTTATTACTTTACTTGTTTCATACTTGCCTTTCCTTTGTTTGAATACTTGAATATAATTTGTTTTCTTCATTTCAGCTATACAATGCATATGTGGTGGCTGAAATGTTGTTTTGGTGGCATACTAGAGATAATGGCATTAATTGCCTTTGTACAAATATATGTTTATTTATCTATATGCTAGTATCTTCTACTACAAGCTAATGTATACATATTTGTTTTTGTTCACTTTTTTTTTCCAACTTAATACATTTTTTCCTTGCCGTGCTTCATTCTTATGTGTTGTTAGATCTTTAGTTAATATGTTTATTTTCTATTTTACAAACTATATAATTTATCTTGTATACATTTCTATTTCAATCTCTAACTCAAATATTTATAATTTTGTATGTTTTCTATACATTAACCATCAATAATAAATTAAAAATTCACTTATTTATTTATTTTATACTTGTGTCAATGTATATACTTTAAAATTTATTTTCAAACCATTTATATTTAAGATTTTAAATTCAAATAATTTAACACATTTTATTTGAACTCGGGGAAACTCGCTTCAATTCATCGATACATTTCAAAATTTTAATTCAAAAATTCAATAAATTATCAATTTAAATTCATATAAAATTCGGGGTCGTTACAGACTTCCCCCCTTAAAAGAATTTCGTCCTCGAAATTTGCCAAGGAGACACACAGATAGATGAAGAATATTTCATCAAATCAAACTGAACATCTATTCTGCATTTGGCCTACCAAATCAGAATATCAATAACAGATACAAGAACGAATCTGTTTAACACTCCAAAAAATACTCGGGTTATTCAGATCTACGAAATATACCGTGGCATCGGTTAGTTCGAAGGGATAACTAACCATTCGTAGAATATATTGGGTCCCAAAGAATAGATAGATATATGGATACAATTTCAAAACTTTCAGTTTAAAACTAAAGTATATCTATCAACCATAGCAAACAAAACAATAATTCTTCTAAACAAACAATTTTGGTCCATCCGGAGTTTACGTCCCATTTTAATATATCGAATCTCCTTCCTGGATCTACCAGGAATTATCGAAGAATTGATAAAAGATGACAAACAAAAGAGATTGATAGAGAAAAGATTACTTCCTTGTTGTTACAGGGTATTGACAATTGATAATTGTATTCTCCTGTCCCCTATCTCATCCTCTTCTTGCACTCATACTCACTATCAGTAGATAGCAAGAGAATTTACTGAGGCATACAGACAAATATCTGAGAATTACTCATTCTAGGGTATACTTCACCCTATCTCTAATGAGCTACTTAATGTGTTATACTCCTGAGCTAAAGTTCAACCTTCAGCTCTGATACCAAATGTGATGACCGTGAAATCGGCCTTCGAAAATCGGCATCCGTACTTCACTTGTACTCAAAATGCCGCAGATTCAAACGCCGAATCTGGTTCACCGGAGCTTATAACACAATAAGTATAACAACATAGCGGAAGAAAGAAAACAATGATATCATATACAACTCCAATGAATACAATATCCAGAATGATATACAACAATAATATCAATATGATACAACAATATCAGAGATAAATAATGATACAGCGGAAAGAAGAAATGATAACTCCAAAAGATCAGTCAGAGAGAATGAATCCAATGACTCCAATATCAAGCTCGAACCATAGAGAGAAGCAAGTGCAGTCCTGAACTCCAAGAACTGAACTAGCTCCAGATAATCTACTAAACCTAAATATCTGAGAAACCCAACTCTAGACTTCCCGTGTGAAAAATTATGGGCACCTAGAGTTTAGGAAGGGAACAATAAACTCCGTATCAGTCATGGGACTGGTGTGAGCAACAAAAATAGTTTATCTTTAAACAAACACAAAAGAATTTTAACCATTGAAATCCGCAATGTTTTTGGAAAATGAAACTACCATAAGACCTCCCGCCACACACACAATGCAATCGCAGAATTGGAGGAGATTTCTTCTTATGATAGTCAAACATGCTTACTACGTAAAAGAAAACTCTTTTGATATTATTACTAGTGCATAGTGTGAAAACATTTCGAAAATACAATATCAATCTTAGCCAGCATACAACCATTATTGTATGCCTACTATAGCTACCATGTTCAATAACAGGTTACCGCCACATTCCATAGCATGTAATACAACTAAAACCGTACAGGGTTCGTATTATTTCTTTGGATTTCCAACAAATGATCAGGCAAAGGAACTTCCTTACCGAAATAGAAACACCTCTGGAAAGACGCCCCGAGAACCTAACCGGATCTCTGCAAACATAAGGCCGACGCTACCTCATGCTGTACAGTTGTAACTAGGTAACTAACACACTAACGCTACCTCATGCTGTACAGCTGTAACTAGGTAACTAACACACGTGTCATGTCATCCCCCGGTCGTTACCGACCTTTATTCCGGGATCCCGATCACAAAGCAACAACCACAAAGTATAATATCTGTGCCGCATCAACATAGGTAAAATATCTGGGCTCCATACCATGATATCACCTTTTATCCAGAAGGAAATGACATACCCTAGGGGTGCTACCCCTAAAAACCTTTGTTGCAACATTCCTGTTTCGACCATTACCGGGTTGTGAGGCTCGACGAAGTCTCGTCCACAAAGCCACGCTTTTTCACAAAGCCACGCTTTTTCACAAAGCAATGCTTTGACCAACAATGATCAACAGCACTTCGTATGCCACATTACCAAATTGGGAATGTATCACTAGTAACCATCAACTACATAACCTCTAAGCTCGTACGTCTCAGAGAAGGGTGTTAAGCTAAGAGAATAAATTCTCCGCCACCAACAGAAATGTATTTGATAGAAACCAGCTTTACATCTCAAAGTGTAATGTCAGACACACATCCATACAAGTCTATTCCGGGTTCAAACAGAACCGAAGGCACTTCCAAAGAAGCCCTTGCAATCCGGGTATTCACAATCCCGATCGGATTTCACATTACTTATGGAATCTCTATACCGGGCGCTACTCGGTGCAGAGACAATCGATAGGTCATCCTATCGCTCTCGCAAATACCCGGTCTTCACCACCGGTCTTCAAATGCTATCCATATCGTCGAATCACTATTCGGAATGGGTTATATGACACAAAGGTCCTTTCCCGGCTAAACCGAATAACGAGCGCAATTAAAAATCATATGGATACTGGGGTCTCAGTTAAATCACAGCTAAAAGCCCAAAACTTTTCATTCGAATGGTTAAAACAATTTACCATTTCCAATCTTTTAAACAAAAAGATTCATTTCAAAAACCTTCAATGGTTTAAACAATTTTAACACTTTTAATCTTTTAAACAAAAAGATTCAATTCACAAATTTAACCCCATTCACAAAGATCCATTCATGGATTTCAAAATAATTTCCATTTCAATTGAATAGGTTTAATCGTTAAATCTTTAAATCAAGATTTAACTTATAGCTTTCAAAACTCGTTTCCAAAGATTCATTCATAGTCTTTCAAAACATTTCAATTCCATTTTCAAATTGGATTAACTCGTCCGGTCTTTGAATCAAAGACTCATTTCATAGTTTTCAAAACATTTCAATTCTATTTCAAACTTGAAATTCTTCCAACACAAATTGGAAGTTCATTACTTATGTGAAAGCTTTTACTATTTGAAAACAAATAGTTTTCGTTTCGAAAAATCCAGTTATATTTACATGAGTTAAAACCCTTGAAATAATTTCAAATTCCCAAATCAATACCTTTAAAATGGTTTAACACATATATAACTTGTACAACATCTTTAATCGCTAGTTTCAAATCATAGAATTCAATTTCAATCTTGAATTCAAATTTAAATCAAATTATTTAAATTTCAAAACTTAACCAAGTTATTCGAAAATAAGTTTTATCTTTGAAATCCCATTTCAAAAGCTTTTCACTTTAAACCCAAATTTCCAATTTCAAAATCAATTGAAATTAAAATTTCAATTTCAAAAACATCAAATTTAAATCATCTGTGACTTAACCGATTTCCACGTGAAATCCATATTTGTGTGTGTAAGGGTGTGGTCCAGGGGTTTTACACAGTTGTGCAACATCATTCTATCATCACAGATTCAAATACAGCAATATAATTGATAAGCGGTATTAACTATAACGCTTATCGTTCATTCGTAGATCACAGATATATATATCACAGATAAGTAAATTACAGATCACAACATAAATCAGGATGTATCACAAAGCATCATATATCAGGGATATCAAACAATTCAACCATTCAACGAAATCCAAACATCCATAAGTAGAATCAAATAATATCTGATTATAATTAATTTATACCAAATTAATTACTTATTTATGAATAAACTACAAATCTTGGTTAATTAACATCAAAAAATTTACAAATCATTTTGATTAATTATTCTTTAATCATTTATTAATTAATCATTAATGATAAATTAATTAACCTTTAATTATTATTCATCAACCTTTAATTTTTAAATAATTAACCTTTAATTATTTAATTCACCATTTAATTAATTATTTTTAATTAATAATTCAACCCTTAATTGATTAATTACCATTTACTTTAATAAAATTCCAATAATTGATCATCCCTAACCACTTGATCAATTTTAACCATTAATTACTATAAATTAATCACCTCAAGTAATCTTTAATTTATCCCATAATTGATCACTTAATTTATCACATTAATTAAGTCTTTAAGTAATCAAGTATTAACCCCGTGATAATTCATCTTAATTATCCATTCTTTAATACATCAAGAAATTTCATTTAATTGTATTTGAAAACAATCAAAATTTAATAGGATAATTAACTTAATACCAAATTATATAAACCAAACAAGTTTTAAAACAATTAAACTATTAAAATTTAAATCCATAAAACTTGCCGATTTTACCTTTGAAAACTTAATTTATATTTCTTAAAATCTTATTTTAAAGCTTGTTTAAAATTTGAAATTTGGAACAAGTTAAACAAACCCGAGCCTATTTAAAAACTCATTTTTTTAACTTAAATTGTTCAAACTAGGCAACAGGAAACACACTCGCGAACGCGAGTTCCTCCCCGAAGCCAAGCACCATCTCCCCCGAGTATTTTCACAAATTCTTCGAGACGAACCCGAGCCTTCTTCTTCTTCTCCTTCCTCCATTCAATACTACAACCCAGACATATCAGAATCCACGTGCACGTGTACACCACATCGGAGCGACTCCGATCATCGCAAAGACCGTCGACAAGTCACTAGTGACCCTCTCGACCACACCGACCAACTAACAACCTCAAGTTCGCCATGTTTCGAAATCGAGATATTAGAACTAAAACTGGAACCAATCTGATCAACTAGAAACGCCTCGTGCCGCCGCCTGCGACCACCAGGCACCTCGCCATCGTTCCCGAAGCTACGCCGCACCTTCTAGCAACCACGACACCAATCGCGATCGACCCCGATTGCGTCACGACGTCGTGAAACCCATTTGAAAACTCGGCGATAAAACAGGCTGTTAAACCCTAAACTGCTCTCGACTCAAAAATTCTCGCATTAAATAATTTTTCTAGCATTTTTCCTAACATGATTGAGTTCAAATCTAGCTCCACGCGAAGTTACAACACCCAATATTTCTTTGATTTCCGGGGATTTATCAAAGTGCCAATTTTGTTCAATCTCGAACTGCCCTCGAATTACTCAACTAAAAATCATCACTATTATTTTAAAAATCCTATTTTCATATGTTTATTCAAAATATGAAATCAAATCAATGACTTAAAATAGTTGAAAATTATCAAATTTTTTATTTATTTGTTTTAACTGTAAAGCCAAGTTTACATGGTCGAACACTTCATGATCAAACTTAAACAAAATTGTAAACTGTGAGTTAAAGTTAAACAACTTATTTTGTTTAAGAATACCAATCTTAACATGTTTGTAATGAATGTTCATTTGATTTCTTTCTAACTTACTTTACTCTGAGGACCAAAACAGGGAGAACAGGTTATAAAGCAATTTTCCTGAATCACATAGAACTTACAGAATTAATTTCTTCCATATGCAACTACATCAAATTTCCTATGGACTAAATACTCAGTTTTCAATTTTAAAACAAAGCAAGTTTACTCACATTAGTCTGAGAAGAAGAACAGAGCAGAGTTTCTTTTATGTTGAAACATAAACAAGGTTGTTGAAAAGCTACATTTTTGTTGATTGTCCCTGAAAATCTGTTTTGCCTTGTTGAATGAAGTTGAGTTGATTAGCTTGCTTCCAGGTTTGCAAATTGATTTGTATTCTTCTTCTTTCTTTTTTTCCAATTTTGAAAATCTAGTTACAGGCTAAATTTCCAGGCTTTTGGTTTAAGTTTTACTTAGCTAAGAATGGAACGAACTAGAATGAAGAAGAGATGGATGCATATAGGAAATGAAATGAGTTTTACAGGGTATGTTATTGGTTTTGTACAGGGTGATATTTCTTTGTACTGGAAATTGTTTGTTAATGTTTTGATCAGAGATTTTCCTCTTCATATGGTGGCTGAAATGAACTTTGTAAGATTTCGAATTGACTTTGGTTTGCTGTATTAAATGCTTATGTCCTTTATGTTTCTTCATTTTGCTTTGTTTTATTACTTTACTTGTTTCATACTTGCCTTTCCTTTGTTTGAATACTTGAATATAATTTGTTTTCTTCATTTCAGCTGTACAATGCATATGTGGTGGCTAAAATGTTGTTTTGGTGGCGTACTAGAGATAATGGCATTAATTGCCTTTGTACAAGTATATGTTTATTTATCTATATGCTAGTATCTTCTACTACAAGCTAATGTATACATATTTGTTTTTGTTCACTTTTTTTTCCAACTCAATACATTTTTTTCCTTGCCGTGCTTCATTCTTATGTGTTGTTAGATCTTTAGTTAATACGTTTATTTTCTATTTTACAAACTATATAATTTATCTTGTATACATTTCTAATTCAATCTCTAACTCAAATATTTATAATTTTGTATGTTTTCTATACATTAACCATCAATAATAAATTAATAATTCACTTATTTATTTATTTTATACTTGTGTCAATGTATATACTTTAAAATTTATTTTCAAACCATTTATATTTAAGATTTTAAATTCAAATAATTTAACACATTTTATTTGAACTTGAGGAAACTCGCTTCAATTCATCGATACATTTCAAAATTTTAATTCAAAAATTCAATAAATTATCAATTTAAATTCATATAAAATTCGGGGTCGTTACAATGGTTCTGGTAGATCAAGAGGGAGGGGAATGGTTGATTGGTCTGGTGGTGCTCCAATGGCTGGGAGGATGCTAGGAAGCCGTTGAGGAGGTGATAGGTTGGAAAGGTTACTGGTAGAGAGAGGAGGTAGGGCGATGATGAGAATGAGCGATTAAGGGTGGAAAGTCATTAAGAGAGAGAGGAGCAGGTAAGGAGGGAGGTAAGAAGGGGAGGGGAAATAGGAAGCCAAGATTTTGAGTGAATATATGTGTGTTATTTTCCAATTTAATGACAATTTTTGGTATATATGTATTGAATAACTAATAATTTCCTTTAAAATAATTGGACGACACCAAATTTATAGTCAGGCTAATAAAGACAAAAATATGGAAATGAAATTTGATGTAAAATGTGAAACGGAAGAATCAGTTTAAATTTATTTGTATTATATTTTATATAACAATAGAAGCTTCTACAGCTGTTATGCACCAAAAATGTTGTTGATAAAAGGAAATAAATAGAAATGATTAATTGATTAAATAATTAGCAATAAACTGACCTGGTATGTAATTAATTCTCTCATTAAATTGAATTTAAATTTAATTCTCAAATTACCATAAATCCAAATTAATCAAAATTAAAAGCAATTAATTTGTTTTATTTAGGCCAATTGTATTTAAACCCATAGAGTAACTGATTAGACACTTAATTTTTTTTAAATTAGGACAAAATTTCCCTTATGTCACTCAACCATCTTTTTATCTCTCATCCTATTTTCTTTCTTTTACTCCTCTTATCTAATAAAGCCTAATAATATGATTTTAGGTAATTCTCAAATTTTGTGCCTGAATCAATTGACTGTGATGATGATAATAGGTATCTAATGAAATCAAAAGAGGCAAAATTTGAATTTTATGTTGTTTTGATTATTTTTTCCAATTTGAAAATACATAGTTTGTAGAAGAATAACTGAGTGATTTAGTGGAAAATCTAGCAGTAGAAATGTGTGATATATTGAACAACCACGTACGTGGGATGCTTGGATTTAAAAATATCTCTCGTAAGTGGGATGGTTTTTCGTACGTGAATTTCTTTTATGAATTTTTTTTTACCGAGCAAGGGAATAAAGGGAGATTTTAGCAATAAGATGGGTATACTTAGCAAAAACATGGGTATAGTGGTTTTTTCAGTTTTGTGTGGGGCTACTCAGTAAATTACATGTTTAAATAGAATTAGCATTTTATTCATTGCATGGTAACAGCATTTGTCGTGAGTATAACCATTATAATTAACTATATCTCTAATTTATAATTATTGATAATCATTTCTAGACTGCAAAAAAGTTTAAACAACATAACAAAAAACAAACTTCATAAAAATCATAGATAATTACCTCATTATTGTGTAAGATTGCCATGATTTTAATGATAACCATGATGTGTGTTCCATATGTACATTTTATAGTCTATTAAACAATACAATAGGAAAATATATAATAGATTGAGATATAAATACGTTTGAGAAAAAAGTGAAATTATTTCTTGAGCAAAGTAGATTACATGATATGGTCTAAAAGTGAATTAGAAGAAAGAAGATTTATCATATATAATAGAATAGATAAATAAATTTAATAGATAATAGATTAATAGAATTTATAGATATAATAACATGCAAATAAAAGGAATGGATTTAAATTAGGAGAATGGTGAATTTTTGGCATTTAAAACAAATTGACTTGTTTTATTTGTGCAAATTCTATTCATACATCGTAAGTTACTATATATACACCCAAAATTTTCTAAATCCATGCACATACTTTTTACTTAATATACACCACCTTAAATTAAAAAATTACCCCATTTGGAATAAAATAAACACATATGTTATTTCACTTACACACACTTTCTCTCATGCATTAATTGAGGTAAGGTTCCTAAATTTCCCCAAACTCGGTTTTGAAAATTTTAAATGTGGAATTCAAATAGTTTAAATGGGAATTAAATTTGCGTAATTACATATATATAAAATTTTATTTTTGAATACTATAATGTTAAACTGCTTAACTTTTGATGTTATATTTAAACTTGATTTAGTTTATGTATAAGATAGAGGAGAATTTTGTACTTTATGAATCATATGAATTTTAGTGCTGAATTTTGAAATTAAACTTCAAGTTTAATTTGAAGTGAGAAATTTAAAAATTAACTACACATGAATACAGCTTGAAACTATACGAAAAGAATTTTAATTTAATTTAATTAATAATGTATTGTAATTTTAGTCACTTTACGAAAGAAATCATGTTGACTATATTATCAATTTTCGATTCATTAAATTGAATTTAATTGTTTGTTAAATAATGGCATTTTGGCCTAAAATTTTACGATAAATTTTACGGTGTAGGTGAAGTAATTTATAATGTATGAATAAATTTACCTTTATTTACAAGAAGTGAATGGGAATTCTGATTTTAATATGAGGACAAAATTTAGTAGAATACATTAATAATGTTTGTAGAAGATAAAACATTATGGTTTGAACTAAAAACATATTTAATTTGGAGTGGACCATGTGCGAAAAATATCACAAGTATGATTTAAGTTATGGAAAGGGGAAGAGTTAGGAGGCATCATGTGGGTTTACTATTGTATGGAGGATGAGAGTAAAAAATACATGCAATTATCATGTTAGCACATATTTTGTAAATGAGTACGTTGTTAGTTTAAATGTTCCATAAAATTTGAACAAGATAGACGGACTTTACTGTAAAATTTGTGCTATAAATTATGAGAATTAAGATTTTAGTATGAGCATGAAGGTGATGAATGATAAAACTTTCCATATAACAGAATAGAAGACGCATGGTAAAAAGTCGGTAAATTTTAGTTTTAAGTGAAAATATGTGAAATCCAAAAGAAAATCTGATTTTAAACTTGAATGATTATGAAAAGATAATAAAGAAAAGAGGAGGAATCAATGAATGAAGGGTTTAATTTAACTATTGAAGGAAAGTTTTGATAAGTATTGACTTTAAGAAGTGTAAAAGTTTCATTTTATAGCAGCATGTTTATTAACTGAGAAGTGAGAATCCAAATGGGCTTACGTCTGTTTTTTATTTATTAAAAGAGAGGATATGATAGATTAAGTTATAAGCATAAAAAGGGGAAATGCAAAATTATTCACTGAACCAAGGAGAGTACAAAATATGAGATAAGAGTGAATCGAAAATGAGATATAAATGGGTAGATCATGAATTTTTATACATTATAGAGAAGTTTCCTTTTTAACTCCCTTTATCCCAATAACCTCTTTATCAATTTCCAAAAAGATTATAAATGATCAAACATTGAATTTCTTATATAAGAAAATAGTTAAAAAAAACTTTTTTAAAACAATATTAAGTGTATAAGATCATATAAACTTAACATAAGTTCTCTATTGTTAGAACATATCCTCACAAAATATCAACCCCATACCTATCACACTTCAAGGTATGCATTATTGTCTCTTCTCTCATAGTCTATCTTCTATGAATGAGAACAAAAGTTCATAAATATAAAATGATAATTATATCAATGAAAATACAAATAGAAATTTTTAATTACATTATCTTGAAATACAAAAATAGCAATATGTACACATGGACCGACGGATAAATGAACTAATATGTAAATGAACAATACAAATATTAGAATGCAATTGAATGGGTACATAAATAATTTTTTTAAGAATTGATGAGAACTAATACAAAAACATAATAAATGCTAAAACCAATTATAAACATGTGTTCTTGAGTTATGATGGAAGTTGAATCAAAGTCCCTTCTAATTTTTTTTGCTTTTACATTTCAACAATAGATATTTATAACAAAAGAAAGATGATTGCAGTAACTTTTTGGAAGAGTGATACCTTATAATTTGATTTTTCAAATATTGAATCTATTAAAATGGATCACCTGTTGGCCACTAGATACTATTGTATTTTAGAAATTAATTTTTTTTAGGAAGTGAAACATAATTTTTATAAACCTTATTGATATATAACAAATTAAACATTCCATACCGAAAGCTACGAAACATATCACAAATGAAGGAAGAGTGAATTATATAACTCCAGCCAAAGCTAAATTAAAATATGAACTACAAAAGGAGAAAATTTCCATCTGACATCAGAGGTTAATAAAATTAGGAGGTCATAGTATATGATGATATAAGATTTTGTTTTAGATGGAGAAGAAGAGAAAATAAAAGTAAAATAGTAAAATGATGAAAATGGAAGATGTATATATATGAATAAATGAATTAGGAGGTGAAAGGTAAAATAGTTATAACAATATAATGAATTTAATTTGGGGTCTAAAATTAATTATTTGAAGGGTAGCAAAAATTCATAAGAATAAAACCACACTTATGCATATATACATACATAAATCAATAGTTGATTTACCTTGCATACTCAACTATAAGAGGAATGGAAATGAATAATAGCAGCATGATTTTTTAAGATTAGATACCATTAAAATATCACGTAAAACAAAGATGAAGTTTGCACATCCAAGAAAAATAAAACTAGAATTTACTAAAAAATTATGACTTGAGAGTAGAATTTATTTTGTAGCTTAGAAAAGAAAGGAGATTAGGTAAATTAGGAAAAAAACCATTAATTGGTAAAGGAGTTTTTTCCTGAAATTAATGGGAGAGGAGAAGACATTTAAGAGAAATGAATCCACACTTACGCATATATACATACAGAAATCAATAGTTGAATTACTTTGCATGCTCTACTATTGGAGGAATGTAATCGAATAATAGTAGCATGATTTTGTAACATTAGCTATCATTAAAAAATTAAGAAAAACAAAGATGAAGTTTGAACATCCAAGAAAAACAAAATTAGAATTAACTGAAAAATTATGATCTGAGAGTAGAATTGTAACACCCAGTAAAATTTGATAAGAAATTAAGTAATTAAAATTAAGTTTAAATTGAAATTTTTTAAAATTTTGAAATTTGGTCATGGAAGTTGCATCATTGCGTTCATGACAATTTTCTAATAGCTTTCCGTATATAATATGTTGAAATCGGAATTAAAATGAAATTATGGACGTCTGAAATTTTCGAATTTAAAATTTAAATATTTGAATTTGAAATTCTACAATGTTAAGGGATGCTTAACGTTTGAGTTAATCTGGTTAATGTAAGAATTAATTGAGTAATTAATAAATTAAATAAGGTAATTAATAAAAATTAAATGGAGGAAATAAATTCATGGTCACAAGCAGGGATCGGTCGACCGCCTAGGTACGCACAGTCGACCGCTTGTAGGTGAGTGGTTGACCGGTGGTGTCTTGGTGGCTAAGGTTTTGTTATTTTAATGATCTAGATTTTATTATTTTTAATCCCATGGTTCTGGTTCCTTCTTACCTCTATAAATAGACCCATAAACCCCCTACTTTTCCTTCATAAATTCTTTAGCAATGGCGAAGCTCTGTCAAAATCTTCCCTTTAGTTTTCAGAAACAGTAAACTTTCTGGTAAGTAATTCTAATTTCTAACCTTTAAATAAATTCCCAATCTTTCTCCTCTCTATTTTTTGATTTTTGAAATCAAATCTATATATACACACAATCTATTTGTTGTATACTCAAAAAGGGAAGATTTGACAGAGAACTAGGAGCGGTGTAAATCCAATCTCATCATCTTCTTCTTCCTTAGATACCAGAATCAGTTAGGATTTTCAGGTAAGAGGTTTCGATGTTTACTTCTTTTGATTCTATTCCTCTCTAATCTCTGATTCTAAATCTAATTTCTGTATACAATTCACTTTGTTGTATATTCCAAAAGAGGGAGATCCGAAAGGAATTTAGGCATGGTGGAATCAAATCCAGTTAAGAAGCAAACAATTTTTTGTAAGTGGAAATATTAAGTTTTTCACATTTTTGCAATTGAATAGTATTTATTTGGATTAGATGCATGCCTTAGGAAAATTGGGAAAATAATAATATAATATCTGAAACCCCCAGAATTTCCCTAAATAAATGTCAATCTTTGAATATGTTGGAATTTTAATTGTTATATATATATATATTAATATAGTAGAATCATATCTATGTTGAGATTTAAGCAATTTATATTCTATCCCATTTCATCTCTTTTGATTTCCCTTGTAGTGTTAGAGGATTCTAAAAATAAGTAAAGTTAGAAATGGCGTGCAGTATATTTTTGATTATTTGTAGTTTGCACCGCCTATTTCTGTAAATTAAAATAGTATGAATCCATTTTTCACTCCAAGATGGTAATTGCAAAAGTTGGATAGAATATAAAAGGTTTAAATTGTAATGCTTGTTCATCAAATAAAGGAGTTAATTCTATTATATTAATATGAGATAAGTTTTGTATTATTCTTTTTTGTTTACAAGTCAAGTTGTTGGCTACGGATATTAACTATTCTTTTGTTTGGAGTTTGGGACTTGTATGAGTTTTGACATTTACATTAAGAAGCATTTTCTTTGCGTGTGACTGGAAATATTTTATTCGAATCTCCTACGTATATATATAACATTAACATATTGATTATTAAAGTAATAATAACGTAATAATTATAGCATACTGAACGTATTAATTAGAATTAATATGGTAGTAAATTACATTAATTTCATAGGAAGGTAGTCAATAATAAGTATGGGAATTAATCCATAAGTAAAAGAGCGATAAGGGGATACCTTATATGGCCTAAATTACTAATTTTGTAGGATGGTATATGTATACAATGGTTATACATATAAAGTATGACTACATTATAGAGATGCGAGTCAGTCCAAAGTTACATATAAGTTTGCCCAATTAAATTTAACTACCAACATTGTGGCTTTGTGGACTGATGTGGGACATCGTCTATAATAAATAACCCCAGTGGACGCGAGGTTAGTTCTAATTCTATAGGGTAAATCTGCCCAGCTAATCCGGCTAAAAGTACATACAAATAGTCAGATTAATTTGGGATTTTACAGTTAGGTTATGGGTTATAAGTTACGCTATTGATACGATAAGAGAAATCTTTAGGAGGGGTCCGCTTTGGGTCAGTGGTATTAAGTGGCTATGGTAGGGTCTGCATATTTCTTAGGAGAAGTATTAAGTGACCTAATGGGATTTATTACAATGTCAGCTAGGGAGAACCATGTAGGGACCCACCTTGGGTTAAGTCTTAAATGACGCGGACCCGCCTATTTTATACATCTTAAATGGTCAGAGTTTGCCTAATCCCTAATAACAAGGTATTAAGTGGTTTGGAGGTTTTCTCTTGCATCGTTAACGATAATTGCATTAGAATTTGAAAATGGGTTTGGTATTAAATGACAGGGACTGTCTATTTTATAGGTATTAAATGGTTAGAGTCTACCTAATTCCCAATAAAAGGTGTTTATTGCTTTCCATGCTCTCTTACATCATTGAGGTTAGTTATGTTGGAATTTTGGAACTGGACTAGAAATGCCTTTGGGCTTACAGTTAAAAGTTATTAGTATGACATAGTTTTAAATACATAAGGCTTATTTCTTATTTAAATAATAATGTCCAAGTCTAATTATGGTACAACTTGAGATTTTCATTTCTCCAAACATTTGTTGTTCTAACCCACTACTCATTACAACACATAGGTTAGAGGAGACAATGCTGATTTAGAAGACGAGGGTGGAGATGAAGACTTATGGTAATTATCTATCTATTTATGCTTTTAAAATATTTTTATTGTACCCAGTTTAGACTATTATGTTATTTTGAGTATTATACTATGGAGGCTTTATGCAAACATATTATAATATTTAACATATTATGTTTCTGAAATGGTTTTCTTTATGAAATGGGTACTTAATTCTGATTTATATTTTATCTATTCTACTGTGAGATTCTGAAAGTATAGATAGATAGCTCTATGTACTACATATTGTGTATTTTTATAAACTTAACAACTCGTCTTGAGATGAGCCTAAGGTTTGATGGGCTTTTGGTCAAAATTAGGTCCGTTTTGGGTCGGGTTGTTACAAGAATTTATTTTGTAGCTTAGAAAAGAAAGTAGATTAAAAAAATATTAATTGGGAGTAAAGTTTTTAGTCCTAAAATTAAAGGGAAAGGAGAAGACATTAAGAGAAATAAATTGAAAGAACGCCACGTGGCAAATAGAGAAAACTCAAAAAACAGAGTTGAGAATGAAGGAGAGAAGAGGATTTAGGACTCACTTTTAATAGTATAGTATAGATTGTTTTTTTAAATATTACCAAGGGGTCAACTTCACACTTAGGAGTCACACAACCACAACTCTCGGTTTTAAACTGAAAACGATTTATTGAAATAATTTATTATTATGGATAAATAATATAATGGTTATACTGATAATTTGCTATTATTTTTAATTATTATTATGAGGCCTAAAATTAATTAATAAATATAGAACTATTATATATTTATTTAATTATGTTTGAGTCAATATACTAATTTTAATATAATAAGTATTGTGTATGTACATTTATGTTATTATGGTAGCCGAAGTTAAAGGCAGGCCAAAATATATGTGGGTATAAATTAATTAAAAGGGTTTAATTAATTAAGTGAGATAAGATCTTACTTATAATGGGCTATATCCTGAATGGTGGATTTGAATAACATATTTCAGATCGCCTATTAGTGCAGCTATAAACATACATGGATACCTGATTCTATACACACTGAAATTCACTCTTGCTTTAGAAAAATATATTAAATTTTAGTGGTTGACCTTGCTGCTCCTCCATTGAGCTAGTGATAAGACCTCTCAAATGTGAAGTTGACAGTTCAAGGCATATATAATTGGTAATGTTATTTAGACAATTTTTAAAATTATTTTTAAGAAAAATTGAATTTTGAATAATTTTGTTTCAAAATCAGTTTATTGTAAAAAGGTTTTTTTAATGCATTGTTTATGTACGGTCTATGTATGTATCACGTTAGAGTGTTTTCCACGATCATCACCATAAATTGGATGATCTGAGCACTCTAAACTAATCTACTGATCGTGACAAGAAGAGTAAGCCTGGTAGCTACTTCTCCGGTGGCCCAAGGAGCTTCGTTGAAGATTGTCAGATACTAGGGTTTCATGAAGGAACATCAGACCTGGAATTGAGGGCATTGACGAACTTGGCTAGGGAAGAGATTCATCTTAGTGGCGGTTGCGAGATCGTTCATGGCGTCAGGAAGTGTGGAAGATGATCGAACATTTGCACCAAGTGGCAGCTATGGTTGGAGAAGTAAAATGGTATTTTGCATAAAGTTCTCTAATGATTCTTTTAGTACATTAACATACGTTATTTCAAAAATAACCCCATATCTTATAAACATTATAATTTCACATATGAAATCCTTTTTGCACGCAACTTGCATCGTTGAGTTCGTAATTAAATTCTAAAAACATTGACATTATCTTATAGTAAACTATATGCCTACTTTTTATATAGTAAATTAACCATTCTAACATTAATATTGCCATTAAAATTTTCAAATCAATACCATTAATCGAAATAAATATATTGAGACATTATTTATTTGATTCAAATATATGACATTATTCATTTGATTCAAATATATGATATTATGGAAGTGTTATTCGACATTTTGGCCCTGCTATATCTGAACTGATTGGATAAGTTAGACTTGACTATCATCAAGGCTAGTAAGCCCAGAGCGATGATTGTAGGGTCCAGACATCGAGCACATATGGTAATATGAAGCCGTGATTAAATGGAATTGAGAGATATGCTATCAGAATGTTTCGAGTATGGATTATAGTTTAATATAGAAAAGGGATCGGTTATATTCCCTCTCAACCATAGGGATCGGTCTACTTTTGTCAAATAAGTGCAACTCAATGAAAAGCAATTGATATCTCAAGATCTAGAAGTCCAATGCATATGAAAATTTGAGAACAGGATATAGGGACCCTAGGGAGTCCACCCTAGGGATCACACCCCAAAAGGAGCAAACAAGAGGGATCAACCTTCTTCCCTCTAGAGTGATCGGCCAAAAACAGGATACACAACATGTTGCAACAAGGATTGATCAATCACTCAAGTTCTACTAACCCAATTGGCATGAAACTTGGAGGATAAGCATAATAAAACACAGAGAAGCTCCCATAGGGATCGCATCCCCAAACTTCTCCAAAATAGGGATAAGCTTTGATCCCTATTTCTTTGGATTTGGGCCATGCGATTCCTCCTATGGGGCCCTATGGCTTTGGAGATCCTTCTACCAAATTTTTAGGGAGATATTTCACCATCTTCCTCCATAAATACAGGCTTGATTATTCATTTTGGGGATCTTTATGTTGCTCGTTGCTTTGTACTCTTTTGTAACTAAGGATTTTCATCTGGTCCCTATGGCACTCAATTAACAAAGTGATTAATGAAGCTATCTCTTCAAAGTGGACGTAGGAAAACAACGCCAAACCACTATATTTTGCTATGTCTCTGTTATTTTCTTAATTATGATTGCTTTATTGCCTTATTCTATCTGTTTACATTTAATATTCTTCATTTATTTCTCTACAAAATCTCTATTGGGTGTTTGTGCCTATTTTTGGTGCAAACATTTTGGTGCTTCCACTGAGAACGAGATTCTCAGCTCTATTTGGATCCCTTTACTGCTATTGGATTGCATAAATCCCAAGAAAAGATCTAGAATTATCTTCTAGTAGTTTATCTGTTCTATTCAAATATGCAAAAGTCTAAGAAAAACTATCAACAATGGTTAGAAACACCAGATCTACCTCTCAAAACACAGAAGGAAAAGAGACGATTTCCAAAATCCAAATGATTCCATCTCAAGAGCCGATTTCCAAAATCTAATGAAAGAGCTCATGCACAGATGCCCATGGTTGAACCAACAGATTCAAACCAATATCGATCTAATGAATCAACTCAGGGAGCAACAACGCGGGAAAACTAGGAGGGAGCCAACACCTTATTCTACATCAGAGAGTTCTACTTCATCAGATGATTATCACAGACGTAGACATCGCAAAAGTAACAGATATCATGTAGAAGCATCTGGGCATCAAAAAACAAGCCTACCTGGATTACCAGGATTGATCGGGCCCGATCCCTCTAGAGGGATCGGGGCCTTCCCTCCTTCAGAGGAGGAAGTTTGCCTTTTCCCGTTGGAGCACAAGCTGGAGCAGCTGGGATTGATTTAGATACTGGAGTTCAGGTGGATGTAGACCAGTAACCTCCCCAAAATGATGATGAAGTGAACGCATGTGATATGCATCGAGAGGATGTTGAGCCAAGAAGGCATAGAACGACCCGTAGACATCGATCAGACCATTCACGTAAGGTGGAGCATGACTACTACTTGGATCCAAATATCCAGACGCTGGACTTAACAGCTATGATCAAGCAGCTAGTAAGGGAGAACCAAGGATTTACCAATGATGGTTCGGGGATCCTTAGAAGCCATACCACATTCACCGATAATATCCTACATGCGGAGTACCAAGGAGGTTCAGCATGCCGTCAATGCCTGCCTATGATGGAAAAATCGACCCCAAGCAGCACATCATGAGATATGAATGGCTGATGGATTTCGCATGAGCTGATGATGCCATAAAATAAGGATGTTTTCCTATTACTCTCTCTGGCATAGTAATGACGTGGTTTATGAGATTACCCCCACGGCCAATCTCTAGATATAATGATTTGGCAACAAAATTTGTGGAGCAGTTCCGTATGCATGCAACTCGCCCCAAATATATAATGTCCTTATCAAGCATGACCAGGCTCTGGGAGAATCGCTGAAATATTATTTGGAGAGATTCCATATAGCCGTTACAGAAGTCAGTAATCCAAATTATCATTCAATATTGATGGCGGTAATAGGAGGGATTGACCTAGAATCTGACTTTGCCGATTGGTTAGCTGGCAAACCACCTATAATGCTTGAGCATTTCTATGCAAAAACAGCTCAATATTTGAGGAAAAAGGAAGCTAGATGCTCTAGGAATAAGAATTTTATGGGACCAAACAGAGAGGGAGTGCAGAGTAACATTGCGGTGAAACAATCGGGGGAGAGTTTCGAAAAAGTTCAGGTAAATGTCCAAAATAAACCGAATCAGCAAAAGAAAGGCGGTGATAGGAACCATGAGCGAAAGAGGGATTCTAGAAGAGGAAAGTCAAGGATTCCAATGTATGATACCTACACACCACTGAATACATCTCTATAGAATACTTGTCTACATGCAATACTATGCAGTATAGGAAGCCACATCCGAAAGAATTGATGGAGAAGCAGACTAGAAAATATTGCCGGTTCCACAAATGCAATGGTCAGAACATGAATGAGTGTAAGCATCTCTAGAACTTTATCGAGTAACTGACTCGGGAAAGAAAACTATAGTAGTTTAAAGCACCGTAGGATGGCGGGCAGGGGACATCCGACCTCAATCGAGGACATGTGTCGCACATGGCTGAGGAGCCAACATGGACTGGTGGAAGATTAGTGATCAATATAATAGTCGGAGGACCACATCCAATTGATAAGAGTTGGCACGAGATGGAGCACTATTCTAGCGCAATCAAGCATATAAATTTTGAGTGTTGTTCAAGTACAGAAGATGGGGCTCTAGCAAAATAGCAGCGTACAATGGTAGACAGCATTGTATTCAGAAACAGAGATGCAGATAAGGTGGAGGCACCGACGATTGAACCAATGGTCATTTCGGCCATGATCAGCCCCGCCTTAGTGAGGAGGGTTTTGATTGATTGTGGTAGTTCCATGAATATAATTTTCAAAAAGACTTATGATAAGACGAGGATGGAAGCCAAGGACTTGAAACCGTCTAAAGCCCACATTTATGGCTTTAATGGTGCTACGACCGAAGCTGTCGGTTATGTCGAATTACCCGTAGAGTTAGGAGAAGATGACAGTAGGAGAGTGCAGATGTTGCCATTTGTTGTCTTGGATGTTGACTCTCCTTACAATGCATTTCTAAGCCAACCAGCCCTAGCTGAATTCCTGGCAGCTTTTGCCCAATAGTGTTTGACTTGGAAGTTCCTAACTGATAATGATGTTGAAGTTGTGCATGGTGATCAGACGACCGGATGTGCCTGCTATGTGGCTGAATTAAGAAACACTCAACGAAAGAGGAAAGGTAAGGGTACAAACAAGTCTCCCCACATCCAAGCCACCGAAGATTGACAACCAACGTCTGGGCCTTGGCTCGGGGGACATAGTCGGTTCGATAAAGACATAGATCCGAGGGATGATGAGGACGAGCCCAAAGAGACCAAGGCTGCACTGGCTGAGCTGACGATTGACATCATGGTCAGCCATGATGACCCCTCACGGGTCCTAAAGATAGGATCACAGCTCAGCCACCGTATGATGAAAGAACTTGCTAGTTTTCTCCGAGCAAACCTTGATGTGTTAACTTGGACTCATTCTGATATGTATTGGATCTCACCTGCCATTCCGAGTCATGCACTAAACATCGACCCGAGGCATGTACCAGCGAAACAGAAAAGGCATGGAATGGATCCGAATAAATCTACCGCCCTTAAAGAGGAGGTGGATAGGTTCAAATGCAATGGGTTTATTCGCGACTCCCTCTACCCTAAATGGGTATCCAATCATGTGCTTGTGAGAAAGGCGAATGGAATGTGGCCGACATGTCTTGACTATTTGGATTTAAACAAAGTATGCCCGAAAGAAAGTTTTCCCCTTCCGAGAATTGACCAGCTAGTGGACTCTGCCAAAGGACACGAGTTGCTATCTTTCATGGATGCGTACTCCGGATATAGTCAAATCCCGATGCACATTCCCAACCAGGAGAACACCAGCTTTATTACCGACGTTGGATTGTATTGCTATGTGGCAATGCTATTTGGATTAAAGAATGCTGGAGCAACCTATCAACGCTTAGTCAACCAAATGTTTAAAGATCAGATTGGAAAGACGATAGAGATATACATGAATAATATTCTCGTAAAGTCATAACGATCAAGCGACCATATTAGAGACTTACCAGAAATGTTCGATATCCTTCGATATTACAAAATGAAGATCAATCCTTTGAAATGTTCTTTTGGCGTTGCATTAGGAAAGTTCTTGAGTTTCATCGTCAATGCTCGCTGCATCGAAGCTAATCCCGAAAAGGTTCGAGCTATTCACAACATCCAAGCGTCGAAGACTATCAAACAAGTACAGAGCCTAAATGGGAAGGTTGATGCCTTGAGTCGGTTTATTTCCAGAGCCACCGATAAATGCATTCCGTTCTTCGACTTGATTAGAAGAGGGAAAAGTAACTTTGAATGGACATAGGACCGTGAAGATGCATTCCAAGCTTTGGCAAACCACTTAGAGAGACCTCCCATCTTGTCTAAACCGGTAGGTCACAAAGACTTGTATACCTACTTGGTTGTGTCAGTACATGCTACAAGTGTCGCACTGCATCATGAGGAGAATCAGATCGAGAGACCGGTCTATTATGTTAGTAAGCGATTAACAGAAGCTGAAAGAAACTACAAAGATAGAGAAGTTGGCGTACTGCTTGTTGATTGCTTCACAAAAGCTAAGCACCTATTCCAGGCTTATCCCTTCAACGTTACACCAATCAGCTATAACGATAGATCCTATAGCGACCTGAGACGTCTAGAAGGTTAATGAAGTGGAACATCGAACCGAGCCAATTCGACATCAATTATCACCTTTGGAGAGCCATCCAAGGATAGGCATTGGCAGACTTTATAACAGAATTCACTGCACATGATGATCTCTTAGAGAGAAGTGGAGCCCCTATGATTTGGTGGAAAATGTATATGAATGGAGCATCCAATTATCGTTATTCTAGAGCCAAAGTCATGCTAGTAACTCCAGAGGATCGATTGATTTTCTATGCTTTGAAGCTTCAGTTTCCTGCAATGAACAACGAAGTTGAGTATGAAGCTCTGATTGCTAGACTCAAACTTGCCAAAGAACTGAAATAAAATCTCTTAAAATCTTTTACGATTTCCAGTTGGTGGTATACCAGGACAGGGGAGATTACCAGGCTAAAGGACAACGACTCGCTTCATACCTTATCCGAGTTCAAGAGCTATTGACTTACTTTGAGTATTATGACATCACGCACATTCTCCGAGATCAAAACAAAGAGGCCGACTCATTGGCAGAGTTTGCTAGCACCGGGGATGCACAACAAATAGGCTTGGTTCCAGTCAAAGTATTAGGCTCTCCGGGCATAAAACAGATGGAAATTAATTGGATACTAGAGACAAAGCCAAAAAAGGAGTCATGAATGACTCCATTTAAAGATTATTTGCTATGGGGAGTCCTTCCCGAATTGAGGAATGAAAGACAACAAATCGTTCGTAAACCTTTACGATATATCAGTTAGGAATGAGCCATGTATAAAATGGGTTTTTTCGATCTCTTGCTCTAGTGTATCGCTCATGAGAAATAATATGAGTCCTAAGAAAGTTCATGAAGGGGAATGTGGCGATCACACTGGGGGGCAAACCTTAGCAAAGAATACTACGATATGGGTATTACCGGCCAACTATCAATCGTGATGCTGCTGATTATGCTAAGCGATGCGATAAGTGCCAGATGCATGCAAAAGTTCCGAGAGCTCCACTGATGAAAATTACACTAATGGTCAGTCCATGGCCATTTTCCAGATGGGGCATAGATATTATCGGTTCCTTACTGATCTCTAAAGGTGGTGCGAAGTATGCCATCATACAGATGATTACTTCACCAAATGGGTCGAAGCAGAACCTTTAGCCACGATCATGACGAAGAAAGTAATCAACTTCATTGTTCGAAACATCATTGTTTTGGCCATCCACGAAACATTGTAACTGATAATGGAACTAATTCGATAGCGTTGAGTTCAAAGACTTCTGCCATCGGCATCATATTGAAAAGAGATTTGTGGCAATTGTGCACCCTCAAGAAAATGGACAAGTAGAAGCTATGAACCAAATCATAAAATCCATTCTGAAGAAACGTTTGGAAAAGGCTAGAGGCAAGTGAGTGGATGAACTCCCAATGGCCTTATGGGCTTATAGAACCACCCATAAGTCCACGATTGGCCAACTCCATTCGCTCTTGCTTATGGTTTCGAAGCCGTCATTTTTTTTGAATTTGAAGTCCTTTCATATCGAATGACCTACTACAACCCCAGAACAAATAGAGATATCCTTTTAGAATCTCTAGACTTAGTAGATGAGAAACGCGAAGAAGCTAATTTGAGGGCAGTTGCACATCGTTATCAAGTCGCCCGATAATACAACACTAAAGTATGACCTAAGACCTTTGAAATCTGTGATCTCATCTTGAAATGGGTTTTTCCTATCCCATCACACATAAATCCTACTTGGGAAGGACTATATGTCATTGAACAGAGGCTTGGAGAAGGAACATTCAAGCTAGCGACTGTTGATGTCATCACACTCCCAAGGACGTGAAATAACGAGCATTTACGACGCTATTTCACTTAGTTTATTCTTTTTTCATTCAATTGAATTTAGTTTCCGAACTTGCTTTAGCATTTGATTTTCCAAATATGTAATAAGACACATTATGTCATTTCTTTCCATTTGGAAAATAGACGTTTGAAATTTCCTTCATATCTTAAATTGGTGTAGCATTACATATTAGTTACGATACCCGACTAACTAATATTGACGTGTCTGATAAGGTTCCCAGAGTTTGGAGCTAGCCGATTACATAAGTTCACGATTGGAATAAACAAAATGAATGTGGTCCGACCATTCATTCGATGATTCTCGCTCACAACCCGATGAACAGAGTATCTAATGAGAAATGGATGTGACTTGACCATCCGATAACCAAATTAATCCCACCGAGCGATGGGATAGACATAAATCAAAAGCGATCATGATATGACCGATCGCTCGCTAAGTTAAACCCTAGACTTGGGGGCAAATCAATCAATTAAGGAAAGTACAGTCCGACTATTTTTCAAAATAACTCTAAGTCTCCAGAGTGTGGACTGAAGTATAAACACAAATTGGGTGTGATCCTATCACCCACTAACTAACTATTATCCACACAGTGCGGATATGAGTATAAACAAATAAATGAGTGTGGTTTGACCACTCACTATTCCACAAACTCTGACTTGAAACCGACAGGAGGAGTATAAACTCGCTAAGGATGGAGTTGGGCCATTCATTGTCTAACTATGCTAACCTGAGACTGGGGACAGGAGAATAATCACTCAAACTGCTGAATCTGACAGCATAACACTATGGTTCGAGCCCAGTGTTTGGTACAACATGAGGCCACGACCATATAGAGGCCTTGAGAAAAAATTAACTGATGATTATTCGAATCAATGAGCAACAAATTACAAGTGCACTGAATGGAAAAGTAATAACTCGACTACTCAAACAAAATTCACATAAGAGTTTAACAGAAAATAAAGAACTTTTATATGCACATTAAACTTGAAAATCATAGTACAAGTTTATCTAAAAGCGAGGGCCATACCCACACAATCATGGCCAACAAAGAGAAAAACAGCTATACAAGCTATATACAAACTAAACCAAAGTGAAGGCTACTTCTTTTGCCTCTACTTCCTTTTGGATTTCTTAGGAGTGGACCCACCCTATCCCCCGCCTATCCCTCTCTTTGATCCTTTACCACCCTTGGTAGGAGAGTTTTCAGAGGTTGAAGGTTGTTCTCCGGGAACCGACCCGTTGGGTGGAATGACTTGTAGTGGGACGAGATTTAATCATCGACATCCACATCAATGGATTCAACTTTAACTTTTTTCTTCAATGACTCCTCTCTCTTGATACGCTCCTTCAAACCAAGCTCATCAGTGTGTTCAGAGGTATTTGTGATCACAACATCATCAAATTCATCTAGCAGCGGTTGATCGTCAGCCTTTTCGTCATCAAGTGCTCCAATAACTTGAGCATCGAGCCCTGGAATGTCGATAGCCATTGGAATTTCAGTAAATGTCGGTTGTTGCTCCACAGCAGCATTGCTTCCTGGAGTTTGAATGGGAGCCGGAAGACCTGTAGATTCATGGGAATAAGAAAATAAGCCCATAACTATTGGGAATGAGGAACGAAACCTTTTGAATAATGGAGAGTAGAGCGGGATACCTGTGTCCGGCTGACTTTCAGTTGCTACCGGAGTGCTCCCTTCTTGAATGGGGTCAGCACCTTTGATTTATAACCGAGTCTATCTGGATCATAGCTCGAATCTTGTCCCAGGCCAAGTGAAACCGATGCTCCAGCTGTTTGAAGTGAAGGTGAAACTTTGGGATCGAACTCCAAAGCTTCAATGATGTTTTTCCCTTTGCCGAAGGGTACCAAAATACCAAAGTGTCGGAGCCTTGCAGCGGCAAGATCTAAAGGTTCATTCCCATAGAGGATCTCCCATATCAGTTTCTCCTCATCTAAATCAACTTCGCCAAGGGCTTTCTTCCTCATTTCAACGATATATTCCCAAGCCTAGGTAAGCGATTCGAGGTAGCCCTCTCTAAGAAAACTCAAGTCACGATGGATTAGGACCTTAGCATTGTATTCAACAATCAAAGGATCGAACATGTCCTTAATCTCATTCCAGCCATCCTCTTTAGCATCCTCCAACTGGGCCTTAATTTTCTCTCTAACTTCATTACGGTCAGCTTCCCATGCCTCTTCCTCGATGACTTATATTTGAGTGAGTTGCTCATCAAGTTTAGTTTTCAGCTCCTGAGCTTCGACGGCCTCGTCATAATACTTTTGAGACTCCTCTTGAGCCTCAATTTTTTCTTCCTTATCTTTCTTAAAAAGCTCTTCGAGTTCCTCTGCAGTTATGGGCAGCATCCAGCTCCTTTTTGTGAGCCATTTCCAGACGACTTACCGCTTCAGATGTTTCTTTAGCACCCTTCTCTATCGTGGATAGCTTCGCTGTTAACTCTGTGATCTCATCATCTCGTTGTTTGATTATGTCTTTATCATGGATCGCCTCCACCTTAAGGCGATCGATTTCATGTTGCCTTTCAGTAAACACCTCAGAAATTTTATCAACTAAGTACTGAAATGCTTTATGCTGCATAAAAACATCATTGACACATGCAAATGAACTTGCTTTAGCGCTCCCTGGAATTGTATGGATAGAAGGAAGAAATTTTAGCCCATCAATGTAGATTTTTCGAAAATTGACCTTAAGTTTGGCCAATCTTTCTACTGTAGAGGCCTCAAGAGCTGTAGTAGTCAAAGCTGGATCAAAAGTAACAACTGGGGGTTTGCTTGACCTACGATCGCGAGGCTATCGAGAACCAGATGAACCTGAATAATGCTCAGGCGGCACAGCGGTTTCGGGAACATGGGAAGAGGTATAATCGTTGTTATGTACATGAGGATTGGGCTAAACTTCATGATGAGATGATTGAGATTTGGACTTGTGTTTAGAGGATGAACACTCCCTTGAATTATAACTTCTTTCCCAGCTGTCATCCCTTTCTTGACGCCTACCTGAGTCTGGACCATGACTGTATCCATACTGTATTGGGGAGCCCCTCAAGAGATCAAAGGCAGGGGAAGGAGACATAGCACCCGCAAACCAAACAAGAGCGTATAAGTAATCGTCGAATAAAGGATAGACAAAAATCATGCAGTGAAGTGCACGTGATTATGAGTGTCCTAGTGTCACCCCTATGGACCAGTTACTATGGCCTTTCTCATAGGAGTGATTTCCCCTTTGCTACTAGAAGGAATGTCATCACCTGTCATGGTGGGAGAATTAAGCCCTCCAACACTAGTGTTGGGAAAGTCAAAGGTCATGATATCGTCAAGGATCAGGAGACTCGAGAATCCTTCCATCGAACTTTCTAAAGGCTAAGTGGAAGATTCTTCTTCAACAGAGGTGATGATGAACTAGGGCTTTTTGGCAGTTTTTCTCTTATGGAGCTTGTAAGTGAGCATTTTCCCTTTTCTTGTTTGGGCATGAGATTGCGTGCCTTGTGACGATTCGACCACAGACGCATTACCTGAACCCACATTATCATTGCCTGGCTCATTGATTCACCTTCTTCGGCATCATCTCGAGTCTCCTCGACTAGGGGCACGATAGGGTTATTTGTGCCGCCATCCAGTTCTACCATGTTTCTTTGCAATATAACGCTTCCTGGAAGCCTGATGCAGCGACCTTCTTCCAACAGCCCAATAAAAGATGACCACTCATCGATCATAAGGGATCTGATGTTCCTATCCTCAACTAGGGTGGCACAGATTGCAGAAACCGCCCTTGAATAATTATCACCTTCAGGTCATGGATGGATACCTGTAAATTTTCAAAGTATTTATTAGTTCAGGATATGACTCGGGCTAAAGAATTTGAGAATAAAGTGAAGGCAACACTTACGTCCTTCCAACCATCGCCTCGTGAAGCCAGGCAGACCATGAACGTAGAACCATTCTTGTTTAAAGTCACCAAGCTTGTCCAAAGCACCAGTCAGAACTTGACAGTTGGGCGAAGGCTCGAGGAAAGTATAAGAAAGGCTTCCCGTCTGTCATTTGAAATTGTAGATAAACTTGATGTCTTAAAGGAGATGGCGAGCAGTACAGGACATCCATCAATAGCAAGAAAGTTCCATGAAGAAAAACATAGTTGTTCGGATGCAGCTGAGCATGAGCTATTCCTAGATAATTTAGCATCTCTCGGATAAAAGAATTAAAAGACGACACACATCCAGCCAATAACATAAATTTATTACATGCCATATACCCTGTAACACCCCAATTTTTTGATAACATTATTAAGGACATTTAATTAGTTGAATTAAATAAAATAATGTGTTGATTAGGGGATTGAGATTTGATTTTAATTAAGGTGTAGCCGTGCCAATTAACCATGAATTAAAATAAGAGTTAACTTGAAATAGAGGAGGGGTAAAATAGGAAAGAGGACATTCCAATATCCCCCAAACCTAGGCCTTGTAAAATCTTACACGTTCATTTCATTTTCAATTTTTTTTTAAAAGAGGCCGGCCACCATTAACAAGGAAGAGAAGATGAAAAGCTAGGAAGAAGCTTAAGCAAATCAAATCTATTCATATCTCAATCTCTTCAATCACAAAGGCTAAGGTGAATAATGTTTACATCTCATTTTTTATTGTGTTTTTGGTTTTAATATGAATTCTGAATATTTTGCAATGATTTGCCATGTTTTTGAATGATGGAATGATTATATATACATGTTGTTGATTTATGTTTATTCATATTGATTTTATGATATGTTTTAAGGTGAAAGTACTATAAAATGACATCCAAATGCCTTGTGAATTTTTATGAAAATCATAAATATTATTTTGGAGATGGATTTCAATTTTCAGATTTTTCTGAATTTTCATAGAATTAATATGAATTTTCTAGTAAAGAAAATGGTATTTTGGGTTATAAATTAATTACGGGTCAACAATTAATTATTTGGGTCTGAAATTTATATATGTTAGAAAACATATATGATGTGATTTTATGGAATTTTTCTAGATTTTTCCTAAGTGTTTTAAGGGTTATATAAAATTATTTGAGGTATGGGACTTAAATGTTTATATAATTAAAAGAAGAGAAGGGGCTTTTTGTAAAAAGATTTAAATTATAAAATCTGGAAAAGTCGGCAGCCCTTTTGAAAAAGTTTAGTACTTTTTATTAATAAAGAAAGAGGCAACCAATCACAATTAGACACATAAAGCAGGTTAGGTGAAAAGAACAATTTGCTACAAGTTTTTCACTATTTCGTCTCTTTCGACATCAGGTTCCACCTCCATACTATCGCCTCCAACACAGTCAAAACCAATGCATATGGTATCAGGTAACTGGTACGTAATGAATTGGATGATGGTGGAAGGTAGGGAGTCGAAACCATGGGCTTCAAAGTGGTTGAGGCAGTCCTTTGTTTTTAAATTAAAGAAATATACCTGCTTGCTTTCGACTAAATGGCTTTCGACTAAGTAGCTTTCAACTAAGTCAAATGATTTAAAGAAAATGGTTTCGATTGGGTTGCGCCTCTATTTTTAAATAATTGTTTTCGACTAAGTTGAAACTTTTTTACTGCCACCTTTCTTCCTTTCGACCCAGATGTTTTCGAAAGGGTTGTTTATTTCTAAAACCTGGCCACCTCTCCAATGCTTTCGAAGGGATGGTTTCGACAGCATCACTTCATTACTTATGAAATGGTTTTGAAGCAGTAGACTTTGACTTAAATGTTTAAGACCATTTTTCTATAAGTAAAGTAAAACCAAAATGTTTCAAAAGAGATAGTTTTAATTGGTTTCGAAAAAGATGCTTTCGACTTTAATAGGTTTCTGATCCTTTTGCTCTACTTGAAGGTAGAATCCAAATGGTTTCGACCGAGATGTTTTTCAATGGTTTCGAAGGAATAAAAATTTGAAAGGTTTCAAAAGGTTTCCACATGTTTTAAATTGAACTCAAAGTTCTTTCGAAAGGATTGAGTTTTGATTGTTTCGAAAGGTTTTAATGAATGGTTTCAAAAGTGGTGGTTCCCCAGGGTTTCGAAAGGGTTGTAGGAATAGTTTTTCCTTATGTTTTCGAAAGGCAATATTTAAAAGGTTTTAAAGGAGGATGTCTGATATTTTGAAGCTTCGGAGAAAAGAAAGGAAAGGTTTTTCCAATGTTTTTGAAAGGCTATATTTAATAGTTTCGAAAGGTAATGATTGGCCTTTCGGCCTAGATTAAGTAAAACGTTTTACTTGGTTTCGAAGGGGTTACCTTCATGGGTTTCGAATGGGTTGTTTAAATATTTAAACAAAGGTTTTGAATATATTAAATAGGCAGATTAGCCTACGTGTTTTCAAGTTAAAAAGGACTTTAACTTATTTGAAAGGATAGTTAATCCTTATTAAAACCCATCAACATTATTTTGAGTAAAGTATATATAACATAGCAAAATGGCTTAGAGTAAAGATAAGGACATATTTTACTTGTATATATATATATATATATATATATGATTCGAAGGACTAAATCATTTTGAAAAGGTTTTCAAGGAAAATTTAAAGGGTATTTAACCATAAGAAAATGATTCAGATAGTAGTCCATTTTAATTTGGACAGTTAGTCCAGTTTGTAGGCAGTCAGCCTAGATTTCGGATGGTTAGTCCAGTTTGTGGGCAGTTAGCCCAGTTTTATGAACATATAGTTTATTTGTAACATAACGGACCTTGCTATTATATTGTGTGCAAATAGCTCACATATTACCTGTTTTACGAACAGATAGTCCATTTATTAGCATAAAGGATATTGCTATTTTTATATAATCAGTTTGATTAACCAGTTTGGTTGCAAGAAAGGATTTGCAAAATATATGTTTTAAAGAGGATATAAGTGAGGGGAAACCCATTTCGCTAAGCGGCGTGGTCTCACTTAATATCAGTAAACTGAGATGTAACAGAATTATTCACAATAGGCTTTATGTCTGACTCGAAGTTTTTGTTTCCCCTTAAACTATCGGGTACTCAAAATTGATTTTAGTAGTCTGAGGGTTGAGGTTTTCAGGTTTTTGTCTTTTGGCGAATAAAGCATCCAAAGACGAGCAGGTGGCTGACGGATAGCTAATTAGGTTTGCCATTTCATTTTGTTTTGATTCCGCTGTGTATATAAGTCAGATATGACTATATTACTTTGATCAACCAAGGGGGCACCGTCATATGTCGCTCTTGGCGTATTTTTGTAATGATATATTTAATCATTGCTTGGGAGACGTTAAGGAATTATGTAACATGGATATGAATTATTGTTTTGAAATGTAATCAGCAAAGCATTGTTTTTTTTGAAACCTATGATTTTGTTCATATTCATGTGCTTCTAATATTATGGATACCATTATCATTACCGTATTTTGCCACCAGAAGTTAATACTATGGATGACTGCAGCATATGTAGCGCTTAGCTTTTGGCCTCCAGATACGGGATGTTACATACCCCTTCAGGGGCAAGTGAGCACTATCATTCACTGAAGGAACTTGAACGTCTCCAAATGTATGTTTAGAGCACAACCTACGGAGAGCAGCCTCACCAATTCTAGAGGCCTGGGAATCCATCTAGTTATCCAGAAATACAGCACCTTCTATAGTGCTAGAGGCAAGATTTATCTCTTCCATCACAAGGATGGGAACATCAGAGAAAAGATCAACCAATGGACCGAAAATCTCCGGTTGCTCAGTTTGATGTTCAGGAGAATGTCTACCAGATACAGTCGCATAACTTGACACATCACCTGAATTGCTGTACTGTGAAGGTTGTCCAGAAGGCATTGCGGCTAAGTGCCCTGAACGTTTGGAAGCCATATTAACTAAACTCAGTAGATAATCAAGATTAGAAAATTTTACCTTTCCCCCCTATGCTAAATGTAAACTAGTGTGGTGCAGTATTGTGCAGTGCAAAGATATACAATTCAGAATTAAATGCAAAAGTAGTGACGAGACTTTGGGTTTCGACCAGAGTGACCGTCATCGCTGACCGTCTCAGCTAGCTATAACATTGATCGGTTGTGTAAGCTTCGGGACTGACTATCGACTTGCTGAAGTATAATTTTCATTATTAAAGTACTTACGCTAAGTTTCAATTCATATTCTAAGTCCTAGAAGTTTAGTCGTTCAATTTCAAGTTCGATATTGGATATGCAAATCTTGTTGTCCGTTACTGTCATATGTTCAAGTTCATTGAGATGGGGTTGTAACTAATTGTTCATGCAAGCTTACATGGAGTGGTTTGTTTAAGGTTTCAAGCTTGGTTCAATGGTCTGGAATCGACTAAGTCCCCCTATCTAAACCCTCTCATGAAGCAAATAACCGATTCCTATTTATAGACGACTCCTATGCCAAAACCAACACAACTAACCCTTTACCGAGTATTCGATCACCGATCCCTCCTCAAACTTCGATCACTAATCCCTATGACATGCCTCTACATCAATCCTTTTACTTAGCCATTCCCATGCTTCCCTTAAATATTTTTTCCGATCCCTTCAAGCTACACCAACATCGATCCCTCCTTACTCAAAGACATCAGTAACCGATCCCTTTGGCCAAACACTCCACTACCAATCCCTCTATGTCATGGATGGAAAATAACCGAACTCTCCTTTTTATTTCATCGACCGATCCCTCAACCGATGAGTCCACAAGCCATCTCCTTCACATTGTAGGCAATCGCATCGCATCACCGATCCCGTACAAAACAATATCAACTCCACACTCAACTAATCCCTCTACTTCCTTCATGTCTCACTCCTTTCCTTTCTCCTCCTCTACCACCTCATCGAACCCTGCATCGCTACCGTCCATCTCATCTTCTCCGAACTTAACCCATGCTCATGATAATTAACGTAAACAAAACCCATCAACTCATCACGAACCAAAGTTAAATGCAAAAAAACCTACCTAAATGTATAAAGTATGAGTTGCTCGAAGGGAGATGTTGGATTTTGATACAAATCAAAGACGGAGTGGTGGTCTAGAACAAGAGAGAATGGCAGGTCTAAGGATGAAGGCTGAAATTGATTTGAAGGGAAAGGATCAGAGTTCAAATTGGAAGGTGAGGGTTCGGAGGCAAACTCGATGGAAATGGGAAAAAGAATGAAATGAAGTAAAGAATGGAGAAGAAAATGTTAGTTTATATACGAGGCTAGAGGGATATGCTCGCTTAAGCTTCTCCTTGAAGTTGAAATGTTAAGTCCCCATTGATTGGAAGGGATTGAGTACGATTCTTACCCAAGAAGGATCCGTTAGATCCTTATAAAAAGAAGAAGAGAGAGAAGATGGGAAAGAAAGGGATCGACTAGAGGAATTCCGATCCGTATAAACATAAAAAAAAGAGAAGAGAGAGAGAGCAAGGGGATTGGGTATGACCCCTATGTGCATGCAAGCATGTATATTAATAATATGTAAAATAAATAAATACATTATTGTAATGAAATTGCATATAATTCAACGGAAATTGACTACGGCCCATGAGCATGCAAACGCATCCGGGAGCCAATGACAAGAGCGTGTACCTGAATGTGCACATGTACATTCTAAAAATTCAACTTTTGAAATGGATAGAAATTGAATTCAAACCTAAAGCTTTCAAGGTCAATACTGGATCAAATAGCCAAAGTTTACTAGTCTCGTAGAACCGGACATAGATAACAACTAATGGAATATAATCTTGAATTTATACTATTAGAAATCGACCAAGTGTCATGACGATTAAAGAGGGATACGACACTTTGGAAAAATAATTCGACAAAATGATAGCGACTATTCAAAAAGCTGGATGGATTTCTTTCTGGCAAATCTAACCTGCTTCGATTTAAAGCACATCATGTTCAATATAAGACATATTTTGGGGGGCAAGTGTTATCCGGCATTTTGACCCGGCTATATCCGAACTGATTGGGCAAGTTGGACTCGACAGGCATCAAGGCTAGCAGGCCTAGAGCGATGATTGTGGGGTCCATAAATCAAGTACAGATGGTAATATGAAGTCATGATTGAATGGAATTGGGAGATATGCTATATGGAATGTTTAGAGTGTAAAGTATAGTTTAATCTAGAAAAAAGATCGGCTATAATCCCTCTTAACCATTGGGATCGGTCTACTTCAGCCAATCAAGTGCAACTCAACAAAAAAATATATATCATAGGATCGAGAAGTTCAATGCATATGAAACTTTAGGAATAATATGTGGGGACCCTAAGGAGTCCACCCTAGGGATCGCACCCCAAAAGAGAAAGCAAGTGGGATCGACCCATTTCTCTTTAGAGGGATCGACCAGAAACATGATACACATCATGTTGTAACAAGGCTGATGAATAAATCAAGTCTTACTAACCCAATTGGCATGAAACTTGGAGGCTAGGCGTAATACAACATGGAGAAGCTTCCATAGAGACCACACCCCTAAAATCCTCCAAAATAGGGATCGGCCCCGATCCTTATTTCTTGGGATTTGGGCCATGCAATCCCTTCTATGGGTCCCTATGGTTTTGGAGATCCTTCTTTCGAATTTTCAGGGAGATATTTCACCGTCTGCCACTATAATTCAGGCTTGATTGTTCATTTTGGTGATCTTTACGGTGCTCGTTGCTTATACTCTTTTGTAACTATGGATTTTCATCTGATTCCTATGGTACTCAATTAACAAAGTAATTAGTGAGGCTCTCTTCAAAGTGGATGTAGGCAAACAATGCTGAACCATAATAAATTGCAATGTCTTTGTTATTTTCTTAATTCCAATTGCTTTTTTGTCATATTTTCTTTGTTTACATTTAATATTCCGCATTTATTTCTCTATAAAATCTCTATTGGGTGTTTGTGCCAATTTTTGGTGCAAACAAGAAGAATATGATTTTTTTTACAATAAAGAACCAATTCAAAAAAATGATATTTGAATTATAACAAATCATAATTATTATATTTATAACCACTACAAGAAACACAGTGAATAACCGCGGGACGGAGACTCCCGTCGACTATGGATGACGGCTAGCGATGACTAGTTATAATATTAATTGCCCGATTAATTAATTAATTGAATTAATTTCCATTATGTTTAAAAATATATTTAAACATACTATTTTAGCTCCTAAAAGATAAAAAAAGATATTTTAGCACAACCATTCTGTAACACTCCGTAATTTGGCGTTAATTATTTAATTAGTTAGTTAGTTAATTAATTAGGCACCGAAAGTGGAATTTTTGCAAACGATCGAATTTGACCATGAAGCTTGCACGATTGCATTCATGGCGAAATTCTAAGCAATTTTCATATTCAGAGTTTTGCGATCGGAGTCCAAACGAAGAAGTTACGGACGAAAAATGAATTCAGAACGAAAATAAATAAAGAAGAAAAATTAACGTTTTTAATTAATTAGGTGGGGCACATAGGTTGACCCGCATATTAGAGCGGTCGACCAGGGATGGTCGATTCCTAGGAATGGGGTGGTCGACTGCTTCATGTGTCGCGGTTCCAGTAAACCTAGGCCATGTACGGTTCGGATTTAATATTTTAAACCAAACGGTTGAGGTAGATTCTAGTGCCAATAAATTCAGGTCTAACCCTCCCTTCTCTTCTCATATTTTTTTAGAGGCAGAAGCTCTACCATTTCTTCTTCTCCACTTTCTTTCTAAAATTATAATAATAAGATATTTATATCTATATTCATACAAATCGGAGAAGAGTAGAAATCTAATAAAAAGGAGAAGAGAATCAACCATCTACGTATTTAAGGTAATTTATATATTTTTATCTATTTTATCTCCATATCCCAAACCTCTCCTCAGATCTGTAATTCTAATATATGTATATATCCTTTTATACGTATCTCTTGGATTAAAAGGGATTTGGAGATGAATCAAAGGTTCTACTTCAGATCTGGAGATTTGGATCGCTTTTAAAAGGTGAGTGATTTTTTTTATAGATTCCTATAATATGAAAATTATCCCGTTGGTGTTTATTTGATTTTTATGCCTAATTGGATAATTGTATATGAGTTGTAGCCAAAAAATCGAATATAATCTGAATATAATAAATATCGCATACATATTCTTATTTATGAATTGATTTAGAATTGTTTACAACCTGATCTGGAAATCAGTCCCAAAAGTATGAATTTAGAATATTGATTTGAATGAAATTTATTCCAGATCTGAAGGTTGTATAATAATGTTATGAATTTGGATTATTACCCTAATCTTGTTGGAATATAAACTTTTCTATGTTTGGAATTTTTGGAATTTAGATCCGTTTAATATTTGTAAATTAGTCTGATTTCTTTCCTTTTTAGAAAAATACAGCGTTCGGTCTAACAAGGAATAGATTCAAATAAAAATAAAAATAAATGTGTAAAGTATGAATTCATTATATTTTTCACTATCTATTTCAGTAATAAAAAGAAATGATTTTTCCTTGTAATTTCAAAGGATGTAATCTTTTATATTTTAAAGTTAAATCTTTTGTTTTGGACTAATTTATGGAAATTATACCGGATAATCATTTTAGATATGATTCCAACAATTGAACATGGAAGAGAATATTTTAGTGAAGGTATATCACTGGAATATATTTGATAAAATTTTATAATTGTACGTAGTCTACTACACTTATACTAATTAAATAAAAAGCTAATAATGACGCTTACATGTAATATTCGCGTTTAGGATAACTAACTAATGGGAAAGGAATTTAAAAGGTTGTAACTCCAATAAATGGAAAATAAATGGTAATAAATATGGAAGTTGCAATAATTTGATAAGGTAAATGGATTAATGGGATTGATAAAAATGGAATAGATATAAAAGGTTACTAATTTGAAATTAGTAATCATACATAATTGTCTTAGTAAATGTCCGTTAGGATTTTATAGACAAAGTGACATTTATGAGCATAAATGGAGATTTCTGGGTAGGTAAATATTTAAGGTAAATCTTATTGCCTTAAATAACAAGACAATTAGTAAGTTAAGTCCACTGTCTACCTAAGATAATATAAGTGAAGACTTGGGATGGTTAATTGGACTTAATAGGTTAGTGATGCGAGGTCAGTAGAGTCGCTCGATGGAAGACAACCCTTTACTTTGAGGCTACCAGCAATCGGGTATACTTAATACTGATGTGAAATATAACTAATCCTAGGACCCACGATGACGTGAGAGATTGGGCCTACTTTCTTAATTTGAAAGTATTAAATGGTCCAAATTTGGAATTAGGAGCGGTGAGGGATATCTCCATAGGGGTTCGCTTCTGTTTTGAGGTATTAAGTGGCTATAGGGTCCGCCTCTCTCCAAAATGGAAGTATTAAGTAACCTAGTGAGATTCCAAATAAATAAGGATGTCTATAAAAAGGTTTACTTCAGTGTTGAGGTATTAAGTGGCTGTAGGGCTCGCCTCCCTACCGAAAGAAGTAACCAAATGAGAATCCATATTTATAATTAAGAGTAATAGCGGATATCTTGGGAAGGATTCGCTTCAGATTTGGGGTATTAAGTAACCGAAGGGTTCGCCTCTTTCCTATAAAAGAAGTATTAAGTAGTCCAGTGAGATTTCCAAGCAATGTCAGCTAGTTAGTACTAGTGAGGAGTCCGCATTGGAGTTAGGTATTAAATGACAAAGGCCTACCTATAAATAGGTGTTAAATGGTCAGGGGTCTACCTAGTCCTTGTTAATGAGGTATTAAGTGGCTTGAGTATAGTCTCTCACATTGCTAAGGCCGTAATAACGATAGTACCATTGAGGAGCACACCTAGGAAATAAGTATTATATGATGGAGTCTACTTTAATTAAGGTATTAAATGACCGGAGTCTACCTATTTTCCAATAAAAGGTATTAAGTGGCTTGGGTACTGTTTATTACATAGCTACGATTTTATCGGCGATAAATGTGGTAATAGTTGGACATTAAATGTCGAAAGCTTTAAATAGTGGTTAGAGGTTTTTGTAGCTAGGATCCACCGATCATGAACAACATTGTTAGGAAACCACCTTGGGAATAGGTCTTAAATGACGGGGTCTACCTTGATTAAGGTCTTAAATGGCAGAGTTTGTCTATTTCTCTTTTAAAAGTATTACAGTAGACCACTTCATATTTAGGAGTATTATGTGGCAAATGAGTTTGGAAGTATTGGGTGGTTGATAAGGCTTCATCCGTATTTTGTACCTTGGGAAGGGGTAAATAAGAAAATCATGTGTGCAATACAAGGTTAGATTAGAATTGCTAACCTTAATGGACATAACTATTAAATGGAAACCAATCGGTATAAATTTATGTTATGAACAATTTATTTCTTCCAGTCACCAGAACGTTGTTCTGACCCCCTTCTCAATATAACCCATATGATACAATTTAGAGGAACATGTCTCTGAAGTTGGATGTGCTTTGTTGTTGGAGAAGTCTTCTTTTCTCTCATGCTCAATGCTGATGTGACAATCTGCTATCCAAGGAATACCATTAATTCCAAGGTTGTAGGCATAGTCAGTATTCTTATCCTATTATTGTTTCCGATGTGAGTTTAGACTCCTATCAATCTCTGATAATGTTCATGCTTATTAACAGGTACCAAATCCAATGATCTATGTTTTGATGGACTTGGGCTTTGATTTTTGTCGAAATTTACGCATATGGTGGTACGGGTTGTTACACATTCAACCAAAGGACGGCTTGTGATCGGCTAAATTAGTATGTTCGATAATCTATCGTCCTGTTATTCGAATATTTATCGAAGAAAATCTAACTCGCATGACCAGTCTATGCTGCTTTTAGTTGGTCCATTAAGCAACTTCGATAAAGTTGATTGTGTGTAACATTTTTACAAATTAAAATATATTTTTAAACCATTGGGTAATTAGTTATGAATTTTTAACCGTATTTAGTGTGATAAAATTATATAAAATAAAATATTTGGTAGAAAAATAAATTTATTGGATCTTATGTCGATCTAAAGTACTTCTGACCTATTTCCAAAAGAAGATTAAAAAATAAACAACTATAGGGTGCCGATCTTGAATTTTAAATTTATAGCTGTTTGTCGACATTCGAACTAAAAACCCTTCGTCCGAAGGCCAAACAACCTTCAAACGATCAAATCTGAACCACTAATACTTTTTAATGTGTTAATCAAATCTGTATGTGTTTGCGCCAAAAATGGTCACAAACCCCAAATGTAGTGAAAGCACCAGCGTATGAATACAAATCAACAATATTCACACACAAATCATAGATCTAAGCAGACAGAGTATCACAATTCAGAAATAATGAACAAAAACACGAGATTTATAATGGTTCGGCTATCTCCGGCCTACGTCCACTCCAAAGTTTTATCCTTTTGTTGATTATCCTTGCTGATTACAGTTTCTTATCGCGTAGTACAGCAGATTTTATGATTATAATCTAAATCTAAGGCAGCAATGGTGATCTAGAATAAATCTGGCAGAGTCTAGGGGCTCTTTAGCTCTCGAAATTGTCCGACCCCTTTTCTGAATGACCAGGGGCTCTATTTATAAGTGTAGGAGGCTGATATTTCGCCTAAATTGAGGGGAGACCAGTTCTGGCACGTGAGGGGGCCCACATGCCCGCTTTCAGGAAATCCGGGCCCACTTTGGGATCGATTCGAAGTCCAATCGAATCGATCAAGAATTTGTCCAATCGAGCTGAAATTTGGTGTGGACATCCTTCAACATGTGTGTTAGCTTCTGTGAAAATTTCATAGCATTTGGACTTGTAGATTTCGAGATATGATCGATACAAGTTGTAGTATTTCGGTAGGCACTCTGGTTCGAATCGATTGGTTCGAATCGATCTCTTCGAATCGATCAGAGCGCATGCCTGTGTGATGTTGTGTTGCGAATTCTCAGGATCGATCCACCTTTGTCGCCGTGTTGACTGGGTCGATTCCGTGATTCAAGCCGCCTTGATCCAATGGATTCGAAGACCTCTATTTGCTCATCGAACGTGTGCTCGTTCGTATCCACAACTTCATATCCATGACTTCGTATCCACGAAGCCGTCTCCCAATGTATCCTTCTCGTATGCCTTCGATCTTCCTCGAATCGATCTGTATGTGAGTCCTTCGTATCGATCCTAGCAACGATCGATACGAACTGCATCACCATTCCTCGCCTTCCTATCGATATGAACTGTATTGATACAAAGCCTATAGCCTGAATCCATCCTGATCGATACGAAACGTATCGATTCGAACAAACCTCCGCATGCTTGCCTACCAATCTGGGTGTGTCACCGTCGAGTCGAAACCCACTCATCCTTCCTACCTGATCGATACGAACACGTCGTTCGTATCCGTACTAATCGATACGAATAGCACATCTATACCCTACGCCTGATTGATACGAACATGTCATCCCAGAGCAAACGACTGAATCCATCTTCATCGATACGAACCGTATCGATACGGAGCGCGGGGAACTTCGATCGATGCGAACCATCATCGATTCGAACCAATACCATCGATTCTAAATGCATCGATATGAACCAGTTTTCACGTAATTTGACCCATCCATATTTTGAGTATATGAACTCCGATTAACCTGAAATTTGAAATGTAGCCTTCTCTAGCATTGATCATTATCTCCAATCGATTCCGTCCCGATCAGAGCCCGGTCCAAATTTGACGTCATCCATTGCAACCTTGTTTCCAATTGAACTCCAATCCTGATATCCATCATTCCTTGCCAATTTGTTGATATTCCAGCTTTGACCAAAAAGCGGGATAACATTTGCCCCCCAAAACATTCCTTATGATAATAAGGCGTGTTTTGAATAATTTCGTATCTGATATCCAAAGTCCATAGCCAATTCCAGGTCCATCCGAACTCGAAGACCGAGCCTTTGATCCATTCTTATCCAATAGCCGAACCCAGGACCTCTCCGGGTCGGTATCCAAATCCATAACCTCCCCGGGCTCTTGCCAAGCGCAATCCACACCTGACGACCGTGGTCCAGTTTCCCTGGACGTTAAGGTAACCTCTCCGGGTTCTTGCCAAGCGCAATCCACACCTGACGACCTTGGTCCAGTGTCCCTGGACGTTGAGCTAACCTCTCCGGGTTCTTGCCAAGCGCAATCCACACCTGACGACCATGGTCCAGTGTCCTTGGACGTTAAGCTAACCTCTCCGGGTTCTTGCCAAGTGCAATCCACACCTGACGACCGTGGTCCAGTGTCCCTGGACGTTAAGCTAACCTCTCCGGGTTCTTGCCAAGCGCAATCCACACCTTGACGACCTTGGTCCAGTGTCCCTGGACGTTGAGCTAACCTCTCCGGGTTCTTGCCAAGCGCAATCCACACTTGACGACCTTGGTCCAGTGTCCCTGGACGTAAGTAATGCCTTGGCTTAAGTCCTAAGCCGAATCCTGGTCGCTCCGGACCCTTGTTGAGCATAGTCCATACTCAACGACCTGAAATGATAACCAATAATACAGGGCCTAAATCTTAGGCCGAATCCTGGTCTCTCCGGACCCTTGCCGAGCATAGTCCATACTCGACGACCGTTTATCAAAAACCAAAATGAATCCAATCAAAATCCAATCCAAAATCCAAATAAAATCCGAAAATCAGAAATCCAAACAAACAGCCAAAACAGAAAACCATCCAAATGAAAATCCAAACCAGAAAGCAAACAAAGCCAGGAGTTCAAACCAAACTCCAAAACCAAACCGGAAAAACGAGTGTCCAATCCAAAAACAAAAGAAAACAGATTTCGCAAACCATAGCTTCGCGGTGTATCATCATTCAGAGCATGCCTAAGGGCTATCTCCGGTCCCGTACATGTATAAATGACTTGGTTGCTCGCCAATGGTTTGTTACTTATTTCATATTACCCTGGTTAATTGAGACCAATCGACCATTATACCTGGGCCTCACATCCTCATGGCTTGAGGTATGCGGTGGTTGCTCCTGCTCCACCGCTGCATTCCGAGCCCCAACATACTGCCTCAATTGTCCATTCCTCACATGCTCCTCAACTATGTCCTTTAAGTGCCTGCAGCTGTTGGTATCGTGTCCATCCAAATCATGGAAGAGACAGTGCCTTCCTGATGCCTTTTCTCGCTCGGATGGCTCTCTCCTAGCCGGCCTCCGGTAAGGAAGGCAATTCCGGGTTTCCATGTATATTCGCTCAAGCCTCTCGTTTAATCCCGTGTATGTGGAAAACTTTGGATCCTTCCATCGTTTCTCGGCTTTTCCTGAATCGTCATCCAGCTAACTCTTTCCTTTGTCTTTATCCGAGCTTCCGTTGGATGGTCCTCCACCCTCAGTCACATTCACCTCCTTTAACTTTAAGTCTGTACATGCATCCTCTTGTCGAAGGAATTTCTCAGCCTCATGAAAGAATTCTCCGAGATCCAGAGGTGGGTCTCGTATTAAAGATACCTTAAAATCTGAATCCTCTCTGACTCCCGACACCGCCGCCATCAAAACCATCGATGGATCCGGCCGATCCACCGAAGCAACAACCACGTTGAATCGAGTTAAAAATGCTCTAAGTGATTCATCCGTCCTTTGCTTTACCGATGTTAACGTCATCACGTTCTTAGGTCTTTTGATATGAACCCGAAACTGTCCCAAAAAACTATTCACCAATTCCCTCCAAGTCCTAATAGATCCTTCTTCCAGCTGCCTAAACCACATTGCAGCTAGATCCGTCAAATACAACGGGAAACATCTGGCCATCACTTCTTCTGATGCCCCCAGCACTTCCATGTGTCTAGTGTATCTCATCAAGTGATCAGTCGGGTCAGCCTTGCCATTATATACTTCCACGCTCGGTAACTTGAACTTAGGTGGATTCTGAGCTATCCTGATTTCCCGAGCGAACGAACTCTTGTTCACTCTTTCCAAATCTCTATTGGTCAGACCTCCACGCATAGTCTTCCTAATGATTTCCACTAATCCAGCGTTGTCTGTCGGGGGTTGCCCCCCATGCTCCCGAGGGAACTCTGGCACATATTCTTCATGTGGCTCATTAGCAGCAATGTTGGCCCTAGCCTGTTGAACTCCTTCCAAAGGTCCTCCTGTGTTGGATCCTACGGGCCTGCCCCCAAGCCCTTGTTGATTGCCTTCCGGTTCTGTATTCTGTCCTCCGTTGGGTTTCGCAACCCTAGTTTCTTGTTCCACATTTGCAGTCGCTGTAGTTGGTCCTAAGTTTTGTGTTCCTACAGCTCTCATCTGCTCGAAGAAAGTCTGTATCATATCCTGTTGACTCTTCAGCAACCTCTCATGTAATGAATTTTCCATAGCTTCCATTTCGTCTCTGGTAATGTAAATCGAAGCTTGTCCTTCTCCAGCTCCGGAGGATGCCTCTTGACTTCCTCCTTGTTGACTTCTCTCAGCTCTTTGTCTTGTTTGTCGAGTCATTGTCGAGTCAATCTGAATCCTTCAAACTTTCAAATCTAAACTTTGAATCTGGTGTAGCGGGTGCTAGTTCTTCTCGGTGAAAGCACCAAAGTGTTTGCGCCAAAAATGGTCACAAACCCCAAATGTAGTGAAAGCACCAGCGTATGAATACAAATCAACAATATTCACACACAAATCACAGATCTAAGCAGACAGAGTATCACAATTCAGAAATAATGAACAAAAACACGAGATTTATAGTGGTTCGGCTATCTCCGGCCTACGTCCACTCCAAAGTTTTATCCTTTTATTGATTATCCTTGTTGATTACAGTTTCTTATCATGTAGTACAATAGATTTTATGATTATAATCTGAATCTAAGGTAGCAATGGTGATCTAGAGTAAATCTGGTAGAGTCTAGGGGCTCTTTAGCTCTCGAAATTGTCCGACCCCTTTTCTGAATGACCAGGGGCTCTATTTATAGGTGTAGGAGGCTGATATTTCGCCTAAATTGAGGGGAGACCAGTTCTGGAACGTGAGGGTCCCACATGCCCGCTTTCAGGAAATCCGGGCCCACTTTGGGATCGATTCGAAGTCCATTCGAATCGATCAAGAATTTGTCCAATCGAGCTGAAATTTGGTGCGGACATCCTTTAACATGTGTGTTAGCTTCTGTGAAAATTTCATAGCATTTGGACCTGTAGATTTCGAGATATGATCGATACAAGTTGTAGTATTTCGGTAGGCACTCTGGTTCGAATCGATTGGTTCGAATCGATCTCTTCGAATCGATCAGAGCGCATGCCTGTGTGATGTCATGTAGCGAATTCTCAGGATCGATCCACCTTTGTCGCCGTGTGGACTGGGTTGACTCCGTGATTCTAGCTGTCTTGATCCAATGGATTCGAAGACCTCTATTGGCTCATCGAACGTGTGCTCGTTCGTATCCACAACTTCATATCCATGACTTCGTATCCATGACTTCGTATCCACGAAGCCGTCTCCCAATGTATCCTTCTCGTATGCCTTCGATCTTCCTCGAATCGATCTGTATGCGAGTCCTTCGTATCGATCCTAGCAACGATCGATACGAACTGCATCACCATTCCTCTCCTTCCTATCGATATGAACTGTATCGATACAAAGCCTGTAGCCTGAATCCATCCTGATCGATACGAAACGTATCGATTCGAACAAACCTCCGCATGCTTCCCTACCAATCTGGGTGTGTCACCGTCGAGTCGAAACCCACTCATCCTTCCTACCTGATCGATACGAACACGTCGTTCGTATCCGTACCGATCGATACGAATAGCACATCTATACCCTACGCCTGATTGATACGAACATGTCATCCCAGAGCAAACGACTGAATCCATCTTCATCGATACGAACTGTATCGATATGGAGCGCGGCGAACTTCGATCGATGCGAACCATCATCGATTCGAACCAATACCATCGATTCTAAATGCATCGATATGAACCGGTTTTCACGTAATTTGAGCCATCCATATTTTGAGTATATGAACTCCGATTAACCTAAATTTGAAATGTAGCCTTCTCTAGCATTGATCATTATCTCCAATCGATTCCGTCCCGATCGGAGCCCGGTCCAAATTTGACGTCATCCATTGCAACCTTGTTTCCAATTGAACTCCAATCCTGATATCCATCATTCCTTGCCAATTTGTTGATATTCCAGCTTTGACCAAAAAGCGGGATAACAGTATGTTTGGATTCCTAAAAAAATAGCCAAAAAACTAAATTAAGCTCGAAATAGGTCATCTTGAGCAGTGGGACATTCCTACCATGAAAGTAGGTTTCATATGTTTGTTATAATTAGTTTAAAATTTGTATAATAATTGCATTAATTTAGTCAATCATATATCTAAGTAGTTACAGACCGTAAATATAGCTTTTATGTTAAATTTATAGGAAGTATCTGCGTGGAACTCGATTGATAGGAATAATAATCTCTTACACACCGCAGCAGCTCAAAATCCTTCTAACAATATATATCGGAAGGAAATGATAAATTTATAAATTGCGATTATAAAATACTTATAACATTGTTTAATCATATATATACATTGTTTAATCATATATAATTTCAGGCGAAAGAGAAGGGTCGTGAGCTTACATATGTGGAGGTCTTCACTCGGACTCACACTATCGAGCACAGCATCAAAGATGGCTTAGTTAGTTTATTTGGACAGACCCTAAATCTCAAGTGATAAAGGTAAACACGCATGTAAAAATATCTTATTTCACATTATATAAGTTGTAAATTGAATATTTATTATGGCAAAAATCTATTCCTAATCGCAGAAAGATTTGAAATGGAGCCAGTTCGAATGTTGGAGGCGACTGACCAAGAGGAGTTGACCATTGAGGAGGAGGACAGAATTTTTACTGCTGTGACCAATAGGCCAATGCGAAATAGGAGATACGGTTATGGTAATCAGGAGGTAATGTTTACAAGTTTAACTATTTCATTAACTAATTTATAAATTTTATTTAATATTATGTATAAATTATAACTAGCTATTAACTAATTTACAAACAAGGATTTCTTAGGCTGATTATAGAAAATCACAAGCTGAGGAGGAGATAACATAACAGAGAGCTCAGATAGCAAAGTTGAACGATTGACGGAAGAGTGGAGGATTGACTATGCTGCTAGATAACTGGATTGTGGCATACATAGCAGAGCATGGGACATTTCCTTCCCTTTGGTCGGCAAATGATGGAAATGAAGATTAGTAGGTATGGTTTTATTTTTTGATGGATATTGATTGATTTGGTTTGTACTTATTTGATATGTGTTAATGAATTTGATACTTGTTTGATGGTCGTGTTGTTTGCGGACGGTTGATGGTTAAAGTTGGGTTTTTTTGGATGTTTGATGATTGTGTTGTTTGATGGAAATGGAGATTTATAGGTATGATTGTACTGTTTGTTGGATTATTGATGTAAATATGGATTTTTTTTATATAAACTTAGTATTGTGTGATATGTATGATGTTATGCGATGTATGCAATGCTTGTACTTGTGAAATTGGGTTTATTTGTGTTGTATATAAGGTGGATAGATAGATGAATATATATGTGTGGTTTGATGGTTGAACTAGCAGCTGTTTTATAAAACAGAACTTCCCCGAGACCCACATTAAGAAAGAGAATTACTGGGTAATTCTGTCTGCTAATGTGGAGAATAGGACTAGTTAGGAGCGACCATCTATAATCTTGTCTTAAACATCTACTACATACGTCGATAAATGCTCTCTATATATTTTTTCTATTTCAAGTGAATCGACATATCCAATAAATGATTAATACAAAACTATATGTGGCTAATGGATCTATTAGAACAAAATACAATAACAGAATGCATAAATCACAGAACAGTAATCATCATATATATAAATACATATACACAGATACATCCCAGTATGGTACAAACTGATACACAAAAGTGGTATAAAGACCACACTATATACATCTAATCAAATAAATTAAAACAAATCATTTTAACTTTATTAAATCATCAAAATATTATTTTCAAACAATATTTCATCTTTTATATTAATCGAATTTATATTTTCTTCATATTTCTCCTTTTTAAATCCATAAAAGATTAATATTGATAATATATTCTAATATTGTTATGTTTACCCAAATAAAATTATAAATTGATTCTTCTCTACCCAAATTCTCAAAATAAAGTTTTTGAGTCCATGTTTGAGACATCATAACTCATTTCAAATCGGATTTGAGTGACTCTTTTTGCAGATCGAAGTAGGAATGTTGGACTACATTCCTGCAAAATTTCAAGTCATTTTCACACTGTTAACTTGTTCAAACCTGCTGTCGAATATTGAGTCGCAACTTGTTTTAAACGGATAATACTGTGTAATTTCTGTTATTTCGATGTTTTCTTGATATTTCTTTCTGGATTTCATACACATGTATTATAATGTGTTTTAAAAATGTTTTTCAAATAAATGGGCTTTTGAAATTATTATTATATATTATTTTTTTAGTATAAAAATTATATACTTTATAATAAGAGAATTTCAAAGGCAATTTCTAAAGCGATTTCGAAACGTTCCTAAAACTCGTTTTCTTCAACTTAATTTCTATATAAAACACACAATTTTGCACTTCGAGTGAAGAGGGAGTATAAGCCCTTGATGGGTTGGTTGCAGCCGAGAGGCTGGCCGTAAAAGCAAATTCGATGTATCACTGTGGTGCCACGGCGGAAAGCGGTCACTGTCTGGGATGGTTGAAAAGCCTACCGGGCCATTACAGTTGGTATCGGAGCCATACCCAGCCGGAATTGTGGTCTGTACGTGTTACAGCCACGATGCCTGGGTGGTGTTGTGTTCATGAGCCAATGAGAACGTTGAGCTCTAAAGAGGGGAGATTGTAACAACCCTTGAAAATGGGAATAATAGTCCCACATTGCGGAAAAACACTATAAAGTGGGTGCTTATATACCAAAGCCTTCACCTCATAACAACATCGAGGCCTTTTGAGGAACAAAACCCCACACCTTGGCTTGGCCCATGAGGTGGAGGTGACTAAGTTGGGGACAATATCTACGTTAAGTGAGGTGCGGGCTGTTACATTCTAGGTTACGGACGGCTGACGACGGCTAATGACGGCCTATAGCTTACATGTTACCGATGGCCAATGACAACCCATGGTTCATTCGTGATACACAGAACCATGACACATGTCCATCGGTTATTGATGGTTGGCGATGGATTTTGCGTCGCTAGCCGTCAAAAAGTAATTGACAAGGTCGTTGCTAAGGTTGTCGCTCCTTCTTTGATCGACGATTAAAATAGCGATGGCTTTTACCATCGGTTGGCGATGGCCAACGACGGCCATCGACGACTATCATTAAACACTACGTGTCTTGTTGTGAACATTAATTTATAAAACATTGAATTACTATGACTTAGTTGTGTACTATGACGATAGTACCTTAGTAGCTTTATCATTGATGGAATCCTTCTCCAATAAGTGTCGTGCAAACTTAGTTGTGGCCAACTACGCTGGAACATTAGATGCAAGCATTTCGGCTATGTTAAATATTTATTTTAACCCTTGGACATTATTATAATATCATTGGGTTTCTATTTGAAATGGTTTGGTTACCGTGAGGTAAAAAACCCATCCGTGTTTATGTGGAGCGTGGTCTTACGAGATATCTTTATTTTGGAAGGTTTTATAGCATTAAAAATCCATTTGATATGTGTTTCTCATGTTTGTTTACCAAACTGATCCAGGCGTTATTTTCTTATAATGATCGAGTTAGACCAAGCATATTTTCAGATTTAGTTATGGATGCTTTAGAGCTTCAGGAGATGAGTTGGATGCCTCCAAGGTATATTCATGCATTTCTCTATTTTCGCTGCATTTGTTGTTTTGTTTTTATCAACATTTGTGAAGACGGGTTGTTATAACTGTCCTGGCCGATCATTGGTGCAACGACCCATATTTTTAATGATAAGATATTTAAATAATTGATTTAAATATTTAATCATTAATTAAATAAAGGCCCAAAAATATGATTTTTCGCATACGGCTGGATTAGGACTCGAGACCACATCCATTGAGTTTGTATTGGCATTGCAAATTAAAATGAGTACAAGAATTACTATATTTGGAGATCGAACAATCCGATGGTCAAAACGATCTCGAAATGTGTGAAATTAGCATCTCAGAGCGCAGTCTCAGATAGCAACGAGATTTATACCATTGGATCTAGAAAAATGAGGTGATGTACGTAGACGAGTTTCGTTGCAATCGGACGTGTCATACGATCTTACGGACTCGAAAGTATGACCATTTATTTGAGAAAATAAATAAATGGAATAAAATATTATAAATATCACTCAAATCCTCTTTTCCCTCTAATTTCACTTTTCTAGTTACTATTTCATCCCAATATCCATGGCCCCTCTTCACAAATCCATTCATAAAATAAATTCAAACAATCCACTCAACGATAAATTGTGGCGATGATGACCTCTTCATGGTCAGATCTAGAGTTTGAGATTGCTAGAGCTACGGTCGGCGATAGGCAAAATGGAGATCGCCATTGGATTTATCTTTGCGTATAGCACTTACCTGCAAAATCTTGTCATATCTGATCAAATGAAGCAAAACACACTCGTTTCCTATAGTTGGCTGGAATCCAGGTCGCAACTTCATAGAGCGGATCGAGCTTCAACTTTTTGGGTTAGATCCTGTAATTACCCGTAATTTTATCACTTTGAATCGGAGTATTTAATTAATTTTTTAGATAATTGTTTTAAATGATGAATAATCCATTTTAATTATTATATAATGATAATAAGTGATTTATAATGGTTTTATAAATATATAAACTTGTTTTATAAAGATATATGAACTTCATTGCATTTTGGTATATCGATGTCATATTTTTATAAATGGATCCTAATATTATTTAATATGATTTTATAGCTTAAATAATCTTGCTTTATTTATTTAGAGATGATAAGAAATTTAATTTCAAGTTATGTTTACATAAATAAATAGTTTGATTAAAAATTGAAAATATGACCAGAATTTGGGTCCTGAAATCTCAACGATTTGAAAAATAAAAATGGTTTTAAGCTGTAGCAACCTTGTTTGAACATACACACACATGCATATACATGCACATATACATATAAATGTGAATCACGATTAGTCAAATCAAAGCCAGAAGAAATATCTAAACATATAATATCTAAACATATATACATACAAACTCATTATGTATAAACAAATACAACTTGAAAAAGAAAACTCACCATCACTCATATAAGGACAAGCACATGGGGTGGCACATAGGAAAGGGGTGATTCAGCCGTATGGAGGGGTGTGGGGGTAGCATATGGGTGAGGTGATGTTTTATAATGATGTTTGTGATATTTTAAACATCTTTGCCTACAAATAGCAAGGCATACCTTCGCAATTCATTCACTCATTCACTCTCAAAATTCCTAAGCTTCTATTCGTCCTCTAAGTCAAAACAATGGCCTCCATCTCCTCTTAAAAATATTCCAAAATCAAGTCAAAATTCTGCCGAAATAATCATAAGACATAGACACATATACCACTTTAAATTCAAATTAGTGATCACCTCTTCTTCCTCCTTGCTTGGCTGAGCTCATCAAGAGCCACCACCACCTCTCCACCCTCTTAATTACAAGGTTAAGTAAACCTACGGGTCCTAGGGCAAGATTCATAAGCTTTGGTAAGGAAATAGCGGAGCTATAGTCGATTTCGTAGCACTAAAAGTTAGATCGGAAAAGCATATATGTGAGAATTACGCCGCTGGTTTATTTTATTAAACTATATAATGATATGATATGTTTTTCCATGCTTGTTTCATATGCTTGATTGTCATGTTTTGGATGCAATAATATGTTTGCTTGGCTGTAGAAATAATTCATGGAAACTACACGTCGAATTTACACGAAGAAATCACTTTCTTTATATAAATTATAAAGGTGTATATAGCTTTGTTAACCCCTCTAAACATAAGAAATATTATCATAAATGGTTTGAAAATGATTCATAATAGTTTTATAAATATTTACTAGCGTTTCGGAAAATTTATAAAAAGTTTGAAAAATGAGTCAGAATTGAGCGCGTCGCATAACGGCAGTTCGCGATTCCACGCTGTAAAAGATAAATCAATATGTAGAATGGAATATAGCTCGAAATTATTTTAAATAATAATTTTCTAGACTCTTATAACCATAGTTAGTAGTGAAAAAGAAAAATCAAGTTTTCGTTTAATAAAGTTTGAGATACGTCCAAATCGAGATTTCAAAATAGTCACGTTTGGCAGTTCGTAAACTATGGTTTTCAACCATTTAAAATTTAATATTTTTAAATCTTTAAAAATATGAAATAGATTCCATAAATATGTTAAAATGTTTTAAAAGGAATTTGAGTAATAAAAATGGACATACATATATAGTGGAATAAGTGTTTTGATCTACAAAGCTTTAAAATCACTATACATCGACAATTTAGCAATGGAATTTGATAACCATTGAATAAATGATTTGAATTTGGGTTTTCTTCCTGAATCTTTTTGAAATGTTTTTCAAATGATATATCAAATACTTTTAAAAGTTTAAAGTCGATCAAATAACTAGACTGCCTTATGGGTGACAAAGAGATAATCTTTAGGTTGATGTTTGTGAAACTAGTTGCCCGCTCCCCCTAGCTATCCGGACTGGCCCAACCGAGGGGATAGTTAATTTGATTTAATCGGATCGCATTTTCTTAAGACAAAAGAAAAGAGATTTGGAGTTTTCCAGAAAGGTTAGACAAGATTTAAAAATGATTTTGATGGTAAAGGGAACATTCTAGTTAAACTCTATATTAAATTCTGAGGTGGGAACTTGTACTATCTGCATGAATTTAAAAGGTGATTTAACCGTCATTCGATGAATAATACAGGTTGAATGCGGAAATTAGTATTGAGTGTAATTAATCTAAAATCTATTAATCCTTTTTACTCAACACTAAGTGATTGGGGTTACAGAAAACGATGTCTTAAATAACATTGTTTTTGACCCATTTAAAACATGTTTCGAAAAATGAAACCTTTATTAATAATGCTAATAATAGAATATGGAAATATTTTCCGAAATAGTTAAAAGGAATTGATTTGGTATTTCAAAAGTTAAAAAGAGGTTTTATAATTCTATATATCCTGAAAACTGAAATTGTTTAAAGATATATATCTCTAAAAGATATTTTATTTGATAAAATGATATCTTCAAAGCTAAATAATATTTTGAGTAAAAGAAGAAAAGAGGATTTAACGAAAGAGGCTTAACATTTTTGTATACACATATACACATCTTTTTATCGATAATTGGTTCGAAGAGACCATGATCGGATTTGGGTGATTCCTATTTGAAAACCACTTCGAACCAATATACGCATTCGAAAGTGAAGACATGTTGAAGAAGGAGATCTCTGTAATGTTGGGTTGCTCGCCACTAACCTTGTGATTCCTATATTATACGCGTATTGTAGGACAAGTACCTTCATTTTTAAATCTTCAATGCAAGGACTGCTCGCTACTATTGCTAGGGGTGATTCTCAAATAGGATGTAGTAGGAGTGCCTTCGGTTTGTCCTATTCTTGGAAAACTTGTATGGACGAATGTTTGACATTGCATTTCTAAGACCACATAAATTAGTTTCTACAAACGTACATCTGGTTGGTGGTGTAGGAGGTAACCCCTCTGATACTTAACATCTTTCCTTGAGGCGTATGAACTCGGGGGTTGTACTTTTGTGGAAACCAATTAGTGTGTCGTTAGAAATGGCAATGTGGCATTCAAAGTGGGATTTGTCATGTGAAAGGTAAAACGTTACCTCAAGCCTCACAAATCGGTAATGGCAAAAATAGGGTTGATGCAGTAGGGCTAATTGGGTCGCTCCCATTAGAAGATGTTCATCACCTTTCTTGATTACCCTTTATACTTCGGGTTGTTGTGTATGCTGTGGCCATGGATAAGTCGAGAACAACCAAGGTGATGACATATTCGGTACTTTCTACGGTAGAGATAGGTCGATTCTGTGTTGGTTGAGGGCTGTAGGGCTGTGCCTCGGTACATTCCTCTAGAGATGTACTGTCGGAAGGTAGTCCCTTACCTTGTCATTGTTGGAAATTCATTCTCTAATACGTGTCTTTACGGTTTTGATGGTAGAACCTAGTATGCTGGAATTTAATTAATGGAATAGTTTCAGCTATGATTAATATGATATTTGAATTGGTTTTCAAAGAATGTCATTAGAAATAATATCAAATGATTCGATAAAAATGTTTTATTTATCATAAGATAAAAACCCGTCCATGTTTACGTGTGGCATGGTCATATGAGATACTCTTCTTTTCGAAGGTTTTGTTTGACTTTAAAGTTGATCTATGACACTGTCAGATATATTTGTGATTTGCGTTTCTCACGCTAATCTGCCAGACTGATCAAGGTATTTTTAATACTCAGGTTAGATCCGAGTAGTTTTAGGATTAGCTGAAGATGCTTAGAGTTTCCAGATGAGAGCTGGAGATATTCATCAACGTATAGATGTAGTATATTTTCCACGTTTGTTGTTTTTCAACATCTGTAAGGACATGTATTTATAAATGTCCAGGTTGAGTTTAGGATAAACTCTGATATATGTATTTAAAACAATTTCCACCGTAATGATTATTGAGATAATATACATTATTTTATTCATGTGAGATTTTGTTTTGTCTTTATTTTCTTTTACCCTTGACCACCAGTTTTCCTAGCACTTGAATGCTCGGCATGCAATATATTGAATGTATCAGTGTCGATTTTCTAGGGTCGAAAATCCCAATCGTCACATTTAGTTTCAGAGCTTAGGTTGAGCGAACACCTGAGCCTGGTAGGGGTAAAGTCTCATCAGAGATAGGGTTAGTAGCACCCTAGGATGTGTAACTCATTAGAGATAGGGTAAGTGACACCCTAGAATGAGTTGAGAGTATTATATATGAGCGCGTATTTGTTAATGCTATATATAAATGATTTTTGTTTTGGAAAATTGGTGAATTAAATAATTTTACATAGGATTATATTTTGAGTATAAAAGGGTCATCTTTTCAAAAGATATAGTTAATTATGGAATAGTAATATTCAGTTATTACCATGGGTTGGTTAAAAGACATAAATTGGTATAGGAACATCTTGTGATTATAATTTCATTGTTTGACTATAAGACGTTTCATAAAGATGATAGTTTAAGAAGTTAAGTTAGTAATAAACTTGTTATGATATGATATAGTTATTTATGTAATGTTTGTTTGTTATGGGAATGATAGTATTCAGTTATTATCATTAATTGATTGGTTGTTTGATTTAAAAGTTTAAATACGAACACTCGTAAATTTAGTTTTATAATTTGACTATGTGGTGTTCAATAAATAATATTGGTTTAAGGTTAAAGAAATTTATTCAAGATAAATGATTTTATGATTTTTTTTTATAAAAATGAGTGATTTTATAAATTAGATTTATATAATGTATTTTATAAAGAGAGTTTTGAGAATTTAAATCGCGGTATTTTTTAAAAGAATCTGATGATTAACTAGTTTGAGTGGCTCAAAAGCAACTAAAAATGGGCAGGAGATGTGTTCGGATGGTAAACCTTCGCTTAAGTATTCCCCTTCTTGTTAAGGGAATATATGATACTATTTGTAGTACCCAGTTTCTTGGTATCATTTTTGAGTTACTCGATCTATATAATTATCTAAAGTTAAAAAGATAATGGGAATCATTAATTGATAGATTAATTAGCGATTATTAATTTTTATCAAAGTGTTTGCATTCATTATTGGTTAAAGAAAATATATTATAATATAAAGAGCTTATTATAATTTTAGAAATAAAAGATAATTTATCTTTTAAATTGAAATGGTTTCTTTGGAAAGAAGATAAAAAAAATTGGTGAATAAATTTTTTAAAGTCATTATATATAAAGAAGCATCTTTATAAAAAATTTTGAATAAAATATAAAATGTTTTCATAAACAAATTTGAAAAAGGAATTTGATGTACCTAAGTACGTATGATGTACGCATATCGATTCAACCCATGATTCTGATCTAAGATTCGAGTACGGAACTTTGAGGTGTTTACATTGGTCCAAAAAAGGATTTATCACTCGATTCTTGACGACGAATATTGATGAGGATTTTTGGTTGGATACTTGCATTTTCTATCATAGTTGAGAGCTATGTAAGGGAAGCGAGGGTTGCTGATCAAGAAGCCTGATCGGAGTCAACACCAGAGGATTGAGGGATCAATACTAGTTCGGAAATGAAGTTGTGTATTTGAGTAGAAAATCGAATAAGATATTATGGATGATCTGTGTATATCATACATAATTAAGCTTAAAAATAATATTTTGGGTAAACTCTTTTGTGTTTGGGGTTGTGGTTAAATTTTGGTGATGAAATTCATCTAAGAGAGGAAGAATTTAATGCCCCGTAATTTTATCACTTTGAATCGAAATAATTAATTAATTTTAAATATTTAGATAATTGTTTTAAATGATGAATAAACCATTTTAATTATTATATAATGAGAACAAGTGATTTATAATGGTTTTATAAATATATAAACTTGTTTTATAAAGATATATAAACTTGTTTTATAAAGATATATAAACTTCGTTGCATTTTGGTAAACGACATCGTATTTTTATAAATGGATTTTAATATTATTTAATATGGTTTTATAGCTTAAATAACATTTTTTTAATTATTTTAAGATGATAAGAAATTTATTTTCAAGGTTTGTTTATATAAATAATTAGTTTGACTAAAAACTGAAAATATGGCCGTAATTCGGATCCCGGAATCTCAATGGTTTGACAAATTGAAATGGTTTTAAGTTGTAGCAATCTTGTTTGAACATAGACACACATGCATATACATGCACATATACATATAAATTTGAATCACAATTAGTCAAATCAAAGCCAAAAGAAATATCTAAACATATATATATATATATATATATATATATATATATATATATATAAACTCCTTATGTATAAACAAATACAACTTGAAAAAACAAACTCACCATCACTCATATAAGGACAAGCACATAGGGTGGCACAAGCAAATGAGGGTGATTCAGCCGTTTAGAGGGGTGTGGGGTGGCACATGAGTGAGGTGATGTGTTATGATGATGTTTGTGATATTTTGAACATCTTTGCCTATAAATAGCAAGGCATATCTTCACAATTCATTCACTCATTTCTCTCAAAATTCCTAAGCTTCTCTTCTTCCTCTAAGGCACAACAATGGCCTCCATCACCTCTTAAAAATATTCCAAAATCGAGTCAAACTTTTGCCGAAATAATCATAAGATATAAAGAGATATACCACTTTAGATTCAAGATCAAGTTAGTGATCACCTCTTCTTTCTCCTTGCTTGGCCAAGCTCATCAAGAGCCACCACCACCTCTCCACCCTCTCAAGTATAAGGATGAGAACACCTGAGGGTCCCAGAGTAGGATTCATAAGCTTCGGTATGGAAATAGCAGAGCTATAGTCGATTTCGTAGCACTAAAAGTTAGATCGGGAAAACATATATGCGAGAATTACTCCGCTAGTTTATTTTATTAAATTATATAATGATATAATATGTTTTTCCATGCTTGTTTCATATGCTTTATCATCATGTTTTGGATGCAATAATATGTTTGCTCGGTTGTAAAATAATTCATGGAATTTACACGTCGAATTTACACGAAGAAACTACATTCTTTATATAAATTATAAATGTGTATATAGCCTTATTAACCTTTCTAAACATAAGAAATATTATCATAAATGGTTTGAACATGATTCATAATGGTTTTATAAACATTTACAGGTGTTTCGGCAAAGATTTAAAAAGTTTGAAAAATGAGTTAAAATTGAGCGCATCACGTAACTGCAGTTCATGATTTCGCGCCGTAAAAGTTAAATTAATGTGTAGAATGGAATATAGCTTGGAATTATTTGTAATAATAATTTTCTGGACTCTTATGACCATAGTTTACGAATGAAAAGGAAAAGTTGAGTTTTCATTTAATAAATTTTAAGATATGTCCACATCGGGTTTTCAAAATAGTCGCGTTTTGATAGTTCGTAAACCATAATTTTCAACGTTTTAAAATTTGATAATTTTAAATTTTTAAAAATACGAAAAAATTCTATAAATATGTTAAAACTTTTTAAAAGGGATTTGATTTATAAAAACGAACATAAATATTGTTAGTTCCTAAGATGATGGTTTTGATGACAACAACCTTAGGACTTGCTATAAAATATAAATACTAATATTCTTGTCTAGATATATATGTATATGCAGGGTATATATATGTAGGTACTGAGAATGAAGACTGTACAGTATAGAGATTCAAGACTGCAAATTCAAGGTTGAAGAAATCAAGACTGAAGACTAATGAGTATCAAGAGTTCAAGAGTTCAAGATATCAAGATAAGTAATAGAGTCTAAATTTATGTTAAAACTTCATAATAGCACTAAAATCTTTATTCGGATTTTAATTGTGGAATGGAATCCACCTTCTCGCGTTAATAGTGGGATGGAACCCACGACCTTCTCTAGTGGAATGGAATCCATGAAATATTCAAAATAATTTATTTTAACTATTTTTCCAAAAACTATCTTTTTAAAAGTCATCTCTATCAATTTAAATATTTTAGCCTTAATTCAAAAACCATTCTTATCATCTTTTAATATTTTGATCTCAAAATCATCTCTTGTTTTTTAAACTATCTCTTGATTTTAATATTTTAGCTTTAAATCTCAAAAATATATTTTAAAGAAGCCTATACATAGTTTTTAATATTACATTTATATTATAGATTATATATTTTAAGATTAATTTCTAAAACACTTTTATAAGTTTAAACTATATTCCAAATGGTTTACAAAGTTTAGAAATTGTTTTGACAAGTTTTAGAATAGAAATCATATTAAAGCAAAATCAATTTTCAAAAATAACACAGGCATATTGACATCCCTATACCCCCCATGTCGACATGGTAGCCGTAGATTTAAAATTTTCAAAAGAAGTGTATATTCGTCATAACCTTTCGCGAATGGACATGATCGTTGTTCTCCTATATATACAAGTTGTTTTCAATGAATTTTAAGTTAATTTTTCTTCATTTCTTCACTCCTTCTTCCCTACTCAAATATTCTCTTATATTTCAAATGCTTTAGCAAAATTCTGCCGAAATCCTAAGTGAATGAAACTCGATCGTCTCAGTGCTATTCAGAGTTATAGGATCATTTGTAATCAAAGGTCAAAAGATCGAAATGTATCGAGTCTCTCTCTATCAAAGTGTGATTGGAAATGGTGTGATTGTGGCCCTTAAATCAATTGGGTGTTATTGTAGCCCGTAAATCAATTAGGTGATCTTGTAACCTGGTTAAATCAAGAGAGTTTGCCCTAGACTCGAAGACTGGAGGGTGTATATCGTGGCCTTGAAATCGAGGTTGTAATATCGATATTATATTTGAAAAGAAATATGCACAAGAAATTATATGGGACAGTATGTAGGTTAACTCCGAACCAGTATAAAATTCCGTTGTGTTCTTTCCGTTACTGCTTTTATTTACTATTTGCATTTGTGTCTGGTTCTGTGATTGTCTTTGTATTTGTGAATTGCATCTGTTTGTGTTTAATTTGAAAATATTTCAAAAATTCCATAAAATACATTAAACACTATTCACCCCCCTCTAGTATTAATCCCACCTTAAGATCTGTAATCCGCATTTTCAACATTTGGTATCAGAGCATTGGTTTTTAAAGTTTTCATAATCTGATTTTTGAAAAGTTTTCAAACAGTTGCCAACACTGGTAATGTCAACACTATCACTAGTTCATTTATAGAGGGTCAGTCTACTACCAAACCACTACTTTTTAATGGTAGTAGTGCATATTGGGCATGTAGGATGAAAATCTATTTACAATCAATAGGATTAGACACTTGGAATATCACACAAACTGAGTACATTGAACCCACAACTGATTTTGCACAGTGGACTGTTGAGCAAAAGACATTTGCACAAAACAATTCCAATGCCATGAATATTCTATTCTGTTCACTTAATAGGAATGAGTTTAATAGAGTGTCTGTCTGTAAGTCTGTATATGAGATCTGGAAAACTTTGCAAGTTACTCATGAAGGAACAAGCAAAGTTAAACAGACCAAAATATCTATCTTGACCAATCAGTTTCAATTATTCAAGATGAATCCAAATGTGTCCATTCCAGACATGTACAGTAGGTTTCAAGACAATGTGGACTCACCAATTGTATTAGGAAAGAACTTTTCTGAAGAAGAACATGTTAGAAAAATTTTGAATTCACTCACTTCGGAATGCATAAGACTCTAGCAATTGAAGAGGCTAATGATATTAGTACTTTAAAAATTGAAGAATTGATTGGGAATTTGATGTCGTTTGAAGTACAAATGCAAGGGAGAAGAGAAAGCAAGGCGTCAGAAAAGAAGTCAATAGCGTTCAATGCAATAACAAATGGTTCAGACTCAAACAGTGACGACGATGAAGAAATAGCCTTGATGACAAGGAATTTTAGAAAGTTTTTGAAATACAGAAAGATGAACAATTACAAGATAAATGATCACAAGAATTCTGGAAATAGTAATGAGACTCAAAACAATGTCAGATGCTACAATTGTGATGAGCTAGGCCATTTAAAAAGAGATTGCCCACATCCGTATAAACAAAAAATTTCTCCAAGTAATGATTCGTCAAAGAAAAGAAAGAGAGCATATACTGCTACACTAGACGATTCATACTCATCCTCTAGCGATGAAGATCAAGAGACGAAAAATTCAAACATGTGCTTTACAGCTATTCACGATTCTGATGATCTCGAAAATATGGATCTAAAAATAGGTACGCATTTAAATTATATTGATTGAAATTTCTTGTTTGAATGTTTGGTTGTTTGCATGTTTTGAAATTGCCTATTGTTTGAATTTAAAATTTTTATTTTCAAAATAATATTATTTGGATATTAAAATATTAATATCAAAGTGTTATTATATTCAATATTATTTCAGATAAAATATAAATTAGATTATAGGATATATAGATATAGATATTAAATAAAGTAGGAAAAATAAGTCACATGATTTAGGGGTCCCATGTCGACATGACCCTACCCCCATGTCGACATCCCTGCCAGAGATTTGAAGTTCAAATTTGAATTCAAAACTTTGAATTTCCTTCCATCTTTTCATCAATTCTAAAGCTCTGAAAAGGTATATTTTGACCAGAGAACATGGCTCTTAGATATCGATTTATCTCCTTAACTTTATCCTATCTTTTCACTTTCATTTCAAAATTCAAACTCTCTTTCAAACTCTCAAGCTCTCTACTTTCTTCAAAAATGGCTTCCTCAAGAACTCCATCCACCATAAGACTGTCCAAGGCCACCAAAGATTTCCTCTACAATGATACAGAAGCTATCAAAGCTTACATTAGCTATGTAAACTTTGGAAAGGTCTATACGGGAAAATTTGCTATCTTTAGTGATTTTCCTTCATATGAGGTCAATGTTCTTTTCAAAGAGAATCAAATTCTTAGGTTAATTGATGATTCTCAAAATGATTTTTTTTATTATCCGAACCTTGTCAAAATGTTTTATGCAAATTTGAATCGTGGTTTTTATGAAGGAAATGAAGGGGAAGTGTGGAGTCGCGTTAAAGGAACGCGTATTGTTTTAAATAGTGAGATTTTGGGTAACATTCTTAGTTGTAAGAGTACGGGAATGGATCTTTTGGATTTTAAAATTGATGAATATGATCGTGAGATATTTCATCACATTTTTGAAGGAGACGATAACTTTGAGTTTATAAACCGAAATTTCCATCCTAAAGCTAGAATTGTAAACCTACTTTTGCAACATACCATAACTCCAAGATCGGGAAATTTCAATCACCCGACCTTAAAAGTTTGTAAGGCTCTTTTTGCTATTTTTGGGCACTATGACATTAATTGGGCGCAAGTGATTTTGGATGAACTTCGTCCGAAATTTTTTACTTTAGGCGAAAACATTTTATACCATGGAATTTACCTCACTTGGATTTTCAACTACTTTGGTGTTGATTGTAAGAGAGAGGAGTTCATTTCTAGAAAAGTGTTTAACCATGCTAACATCTCTCTCATGAGAATTCCGCTTGTGTTTCAACCATATGAAACACTTGCCGAAAAGGATGAGAGATTGGCTCATGAAGAGAGGGAAGAAGAAGAGGAGGAGGAAGAAAGGGAGGAGATGAAAATTGAAGAAGAAAGGAGGAGGAAGAGACTTCATTGGAAAGCATCGAATATCCTATCACTTCTACCAATCCATCCAACAAAACGCTTCTCAAGAACCAAAAGATTATCGTGGAAAACCAACAGATTCTCAAAAGATCCGTTAGTAAAAAGTTGGACAAGATTTCCACCAAAATAAACAAAATCTTTGGGAAAGTGAGTCGCAAGGTTGGATTATCATCATCTTCATCATCCTCTAACTAATACTAGTTTCATTTCATTTTTTATTAGTTTGTATCTTTCTTTAGTTAATGTTATGTATCATTTTATGTAATGTTAACTAAAATTATCAATGAAAATCCTTTATTTTTGTTTATTAACTCTAAAATATCTATGGAATGCTTGTTATATAAGTTTATATATATATAATTGTACATAATATAAAGAAACAAAGCAAATTGCCAAAATTAACAGGGGCATGTCGACATCCCCCTACTCCCCATGTCGACATGTAACGGCAAGAAACTGTTTTTGTTTTGAAATTGAAACTGACATAACTACCTTGTGTCTTTTCATTTCAAATGACTTTCTAACTCTTTAAATACGCATTTCTTCTAGAAAAATGCATACTTTCAATTCTCTTTATTTTCCATTGAATTTCTTCATATTTTATCAAAAAATGGCCTCTCTTATTCATAATCTAAGTGAGAATCTTGAAGAAACTCTCAATTCCTTCAAGAACATACTTACTTTTATCGTTCGCAATCAATGACACTTAGAATTAATCCAAATGCAGATGATAAAGGAACAAGAAAGGCACTTCGATGCCATTCGATGGATGATCTATGCCCTCAACAAAGAAGAACTTGAAGCGAATACAGAAGGAACTCTGAATAAAGATAATGAAGAATGGGATGGTATAAAGGCAGATCCTATCTTGGGTGAAGAAGGATGGGTTCAAGTTCCAAGAAATGTTTGATTTGACATATGTGGTCTGATTTATTTTGATTTGGTTTAATTTGCTTGGTTTGATTTTGTTTAGATTAGTATGGTTTGGATTGATTTGAATATGGTGTGTAATATATGATTGAACATGGTGTGGTTTGATAGGAACATGATGTATATATTGATTGACTATGTTTAAAATTTTCATATCTCTCACATTTACCTTACTACATTTTACTCATATTATTATCTGTCTCATTTGCATTCTACTATACTGTGTTATTATCATATGCGGTTCTATAGTATAAGATTTAGATGGAGTTATGTAGGTTAGGATTAGTTTTTATTGATGACAAAGGGGGAGAATTATAAAATAGGTTAGATAGGCTTAGATAAAGGGGGAGTTAGTAGATTAAGGGGGGGTTAGTAGATTAAGGGGGAGTCGTAGTAGAATCAAAATCTGTTGGAGTAGATTTTATAAACAATGGTTGTCATCATCAAAAAAGGGGAGATTGTTAGTTCCTGAGATGATGGTTTTAATGACAACAACCTTAGGACTTGTTATAAAAACATTAATATTCTTGTCTAGATGTATATATATATATATATATATATATGCATGGTATATATATGCAGGTACTGAGAATGAAGACTGTACAGTATAGAGATTCAAGACCGATGAATTCAAGATTGAAGAAATCAAGGCTGAAGACTCATGAGTATCAAGAGTTCAAGATATCAAGATAAGTAATAGAGTCTAGATTTATGTTAAAACTTCATAATAGCACTAAAATCTTTATTTGGATTTTAATTGTGGAATGGAATCCACCATCTCGCTTTAACAGTGGGATGGAACCCACGACCTTCTCTAGTGAAATGGAATCCATGAAATATTCAAAATAATTTATTTTAACTATTTTTCCAAAAACTATCTTATCATCTTTTAATATTTTGATCTCAAAATCATCTCTTGTTTTTTAAACTATCCCTTGGTTTTAATATTTTAGCTTTAAATCTCAAAATATATTTTAATGTAGTCTACACTTAGTTTTTAATATTACTTTTATATTATAGATTATCTATTTTAAGATTACTTTCTAAAACTCTTTTATAAGTTTAAACTATATGCAAAATGGTTTACAAAGTTTAGAAATTTTTTTGACAAGTTTTAGAATAAAAATCATTTTAAAGCAAAATCAATTTTCAAAAATAACATAGGCATGTCAACATCCCTATACCCCCCATGTCGACATAGTGGCCGTAGATTTCAAATTTCAAATTTTCAAAAGAAGTGTCTATTCGTCATAACCTTTCGCGAATGGACATGACCGTTGTTCTCCTATATATACCAGTTGTTTTCAACGAATTTTAAGCTAATTTTTCTTCATTTCTTCACTCCTTCTTCTCCACTCAAATATTCTCTTATATTTCAAATGCTTTAACAAAATTCTACCGAAATTTCAAGTGAATCAAACTCGATCGTCTCTAGTTTGATTCTCTGTCACTCTCTCCCAAAGATCTTAGTGCAATTCAGAGTTATAGGATCATTTGTAATCAAAGATCGAAAGATCGAAGTGTATCGAGTCTCTCTCTATCAAAGTGTGATTGGAAATGGTGTGATTGTGGCTCGTAAATCAATTGGGTGTGATTGTAGCCCGTAAATCAATTAGGTGATCTTTTAGTCTGGTTAAATCAAGAGAGTTTTCCCTGGACTCGGAGAAAAGAGGGTGTATTTCGTGGCCTTGAAATTGAGGTTGTAATATTGACATTATATTTGAAAAGAAATATGCACAAGAAATTGTGTAGGACTGGATGTAGGGTAACTCTGAACCAGTATAAATTCCGGTGAGTTCTTTTCTTTACTACTTTTATTTACTATTTGCATCTGTGTCTGGTTCTGTGATTGTCTCTGTGTTTGTGAATTGCATCGGTTTGTGTTTAATTTGAAAAGATTTCAAAAATTCCATAAAATCCATTAAACACTATTCACCCCCTAGTGTTAATCCAGCCTTAAGATCCGTAATCCGCGTTTCCAACAAATATATTATGGAATAAGTGTTTTGATCTACAAAGCTTTAAAATCACTATTCACCGACAATTTAGCAATCGAATTTGGTAACCGCTGAATAAATGATTTGAACATGGGTTTTCTTCCCAAATCTTTTTGAAATATTTTTAAAATGATAAATCAAATACTTTTAAAAGTTTAGAGTCGATCAAATAACTAGGTCGCCTTATGGGTGACAAAGAGATAGTCTCTAGGCTGAAGTTTGGAAAACCAGTTGTCTGTTCCCCTGGCTATCCGGACTGGCCTGATGGAGGGGATAGTTAATTTGATTTACTCGTATTGCATTTTCCTAAGATAAAAGAAAAGAGATTTGGAGTTTTCCAAAAAGGTTAAATAAGATTTAAAATAGGATTTCGATGCGAAAGAGAACATTCTAGTTAAACTCTATATTAAATTTCGAGGAGGAACTTGTACTATCCGCATGAATTTAAAAGATGATTTCACCATCATTCAGCGAATAGTATAGGTTGAATACGGAAATTAGTATTGAGTGTAATTAATCTAAAATCTATGAATCCTTTTTACTCATACGAAGTGATTTGGGTTTACAGTAAACGATGTCTGAAATAACATTGTTTTTAACCTATTTACAACATATTTCAACAAAATGGAATCTTTATTAATTATGCTAATAATAAAATATGGAAATATTTTCCTAAGTAATTAAAAGGAAATGATTTGGTATTTCCAAAGTTAAAAAGAGGTTTAATAATTCTGTATATCCCGAAAACAGAAATGGTTTAAAGATATATATCTCTAAAAGATATTTTATTTGATAAATAGATATCTTAAAAGCTAAATAATATTTTGAGTGAAAGAAGAAAATAGGATTTAATGAATGAGGCTTACATTTCTGTATACACATATACACATCTTTTTATTGATAATTGGTTCGAAGTGACCGGGATCGGATTTGGGTGATTCCTGTCCGTAAACCACTTCGAACCAATATACGCGTTCGAAAGTAAAGACATGTTGAAGAGAAGGATTTGAAGCTGGAGAACTTCATAATTTAGGGATGCTCACCACTAACCTCATGATTCCCATATTATATACATATGGTGGTAGTAGTACCTTCATTTTAAAACCTTCAATGCTAGGCCTGCTCGCTATAAATCTTTGGAGTGATTCCCAAACAGGATGTAGTAGTAGTACCTTTGGTTTGTCCTGTTCCTAGACAACTTGTATGGACGAATGTCTGACATTGCATTTATAAGACCATGTACATTGGTTTTTACAAATGTACATCTGTTTGGTGGTGTAGGAGGTAATCCCTCTTATACTTAACACCCTTTCCTGAGGGTATGAACTTGGGGGTTGTACTTTTGTGGAAACCAATTATTGTGTCATCAGAAATGGCAATGTGGTATTCAAAGTAGGATTTGTCATGTGAAAGGTACAACGTTAGCTCAAGCCTTACACATCAGTAATGGTAAAAACATGGTAGATGCAGCAGGGCTAAGTAGGTCGCTCTCATTAGGAAATGTTCATCACCTTTCCAAATGACCCTCTATATTTTGGGTTATTGTCTATGTTGTGGCCATGGATAAGTGGGGAACAAACAGGGTGATGACATATTCGGTACTATCTACAGTAGAGGTAGGCCGGTTTTGTGTTGGTAGAGGGTAGTAGGGCTGTGCCTTGGTACATTCCTCTAGAGATGTACCATCAAAAGTTATCCCCTTACCTTGTCATTGTTAGAAATTCATTCTCCAATACGTTTATGGTTTTGACTATAGAACCTAGTATGCTGGAATTTGATTAATGTAACAATTTCGGCTATGATTAATATGTTATTTGAATGTGTTTTCAAAGAATGTCATTAGAAATAATATCAAATGATTCGATAAAAATGTTTTAGTTATCATAAGGTAAAGACCCGTTTGTGTTTTTGTATGGCATGGTATTATGAGATACTCTTCTTTTTAAAGGTTTTGTTTGGCATCAAAGTTGAGCCATGACACCGTCACATATATTTATGATTTTTGTTTCTCACGCAGGTTTTCCAGACTAATCCTGGTATTTTTAATACTCGGGTTAGATCCGAGTAGTTTCAGGATTAGTTGAAGACACTTGGAGTTTCCATAAGAGAGCTGGAGATATTCATCAACGTATGGATGTAGTTTAATTTTCCACTGTCTTAGTTATTTTTCAGCATTTGTAAGGGCATGTATTTATAACTGTCCAGGCTGAGCTTAGGATAGACTTTGATATATGTATTTAAAAGTTTTTCCACTGTAAAGATTATTGAAATAATATACGTTTTTCCATTCATTTGAGATTCCGTTATGTCTTTATTTTCTTTTACCCTTAGCGATTGGTTTTTCCTACACTTGAATGCTTGGCATGCAATACAATGGATGTATTAGTGTTGATTTTCGTAGATCAAAAATTCTGATCATCACAGATGCAGAGAGGTCAGGTAATGGAACACGTTGGCAAAAGCGATTCGTGATTTCATTGAAAAAAGAAGGAGAACTAAGGAGAGAGAGGATGTATGTTTGGGTGGATATGCGTGGATGTGCAAGACCTGGACATTTGAGATGGAGAGGAAGATGGATTAGGGGATAATGAGGTAATTGAGGATTTAATTATACTTAATCAATTAATCGATAATGTCTTTTCTTATTTTGGCCATATATATTGCATACGAGGGCCAATTTAGATGTGGTTTCTTACATTACACTCATGATGGAGATCTACGCCTTGGCACCGATTTGGACAGATTTTATGAAGGTTGATGATATTGTCTCTCACCATACTATGATTGGTTGTACAATATTAGATCGACATTCTAGAATGATTTTTGGTTTTAAAATATGATTTTCCTATACTTATATACCTACTAGATTTTTATAAAGGAAAGTAAAAGTAATTTTAAGATGATTTATATCGAATATCACATATTTTCCATCGACGTGCCATTTTAAGGGAATTATTGGAAATGGGCTATTTTGATATGATTTCCCCATTGGTTGATATAGATGTATTATACATGTTGTATGTATGTTGTTTTGGATGTAAGTATGGATGTTGGTTACATGGTTGCTTGTTTGGTTGTTTGGCTATTTTTGTTTGAAAGCGCTGATTAGCGATGATCGGGTGTTAGGGGAAATCTTGTAACTTGGGGTTTCGTACACACGATAACCTAACGAACGAGATAAAATGTAGAGCAGTGTTAGGGTATGTGCCGACGGATCCGAAGGTGGAAGATGAGGTTTTGGATTTCAAGATGGATGTTAGATGTTTCCTTTTGCCTTTTACTTATCCCTTTTGGTTAAGTACAAGACCAAAGTGGCTGATGTTGACCGCTGTAGACTAGTCAATGTCCATCACTATTGTTGATTGGCGATTTGGTTAATCTTTTGCTTGGACGTTGAGGAGATTTTGTGGTGCATAATTTGATGGTTTGTTCATGCGACCAACTTAGAGTCTTGATGTTGTTGCTCTACGGTGAGCGATTTAGATGGTGAGGCGATAATGTTGCACTTTTTCATGAGATTTAATACTTCGGATTATGACTCGATGGTGTATGGAGTAGGTTCCAAGGTTGATAGTTTCAGGACTTTGTAGATCGTGCTGGAGATGTTGGCTCATTTGCATCATTAGAGGATGGCGATGTACAACATGATGAAAACCTTGTATCTTCAGTTTGTGACTCATGGAGGTAGTAGGTACCGAAGATTAGACACTCGGTATCTTCTATTTGTGACTCGAGTATGGAGTAGGTACCAAAGAGGCTCGCGGGGGGAGTCATGGAGTGAAGGAATGTAGTGGGTTCAATATAGTGGAAATTGTATTGAGCTAGTAGGGATAAGATGGATATACATGTGCTAAGGGATTGTTGATGACTCGGAGAGTTTTCTGTTGTACTCGAAGCAGGGGTATTGTATAGTGGGGATGCCTATGGACCGGTAGCAAGGATTCGTATTCCATGGACCTATGTCTTTGGGTCTAGTATCCAGTTTAGGTTGTGAGACACATATCTAGCTTTGGGCTGAAGTGTAACAACTTGGGAATTTTGACCCTCGAAAATCAACACTAATACGTTCACTGTATCACGTGCCGAGCAATCCAAAGTTGGAAATCCTAATGTTAGGAAAAAGAAGAGGGAAGGAAGAAAAAAGAAGAAGCGAAGGGAAAAGAAGAGAAAGAAGAAACTAAAATAACATAGAATCTCATAGCGGAACGAATAATCTATAATATACAACAAATCTGTACACAAAGTAAACTGTAATATATGTATATGCATACATTAAACAAACTATAAACCAACTTCAGCCCGGACAGTTATAACAACACGTCCTCACAATTGCTGATAAATACAAAAATGAAAGCAGCGGAAAAATAACCATGTATGTGAATATGTTTCTAGGCCTCCAGCTCGTCTCTTGAAGATCCAAATCATCCAAACTAAATCTTTAATATGCTCGGTCTGACCCAAGGCATTGAAAGGAAAGAACGCCCGGATTAGTCTGGTAAACCTGCGTGAGAAAAACACACCCAACTGGATTTTAAAGTTATTAAAAACCTTTGAAATCAAAAGTATCTCGTAAGACCACGCCACACATAAACACAGACGAGTTTTTACCTTACGATAACCAAACCATTTCATATGAAATTCTCCAATATTATAATAGTGCCCAAGGTACAAATATTTATTAATCATAGACGAAATTGTTATATTAATTAAATTCCAGCATAATAGGTATACAACTAAAACCGTAAAGGCACGTATTAGAGAATGGATTCCATACAAGGACTGGGCTACTGGGGTACCGCCCGTCACGGTGTATCTCTAGATAAAATAACACCGAGGACCTTGCAAGGATCCCCTTCCAACACAAAACCGGCCTACCACTTGACTAGTAGTACTGAATATGATCACCCCTCCATTAATGGGTCCTGGAGCATACAAATGAGAGATAATATTGACTCTAGATAGGGATGATCATGCCCTATTTGGGAGCGATCCACTTAGCCCTGCTCCATCTCCTATGTTTTAGTCATTCCTGGTTGATGTAGCTTGAGGCTACGTTTTACCTTTTATAGCGCTTCCACTTGGAATGTTAACACTGCCCTTTAGGCAATAATACAATGCCAACGTTCATCCATTCAAGTTTGTTTTGGGACTGAACGAAATGCTTGAGAGCTCCGTCTTCAATTTCATCATCTTCAAGATGTCCTCACTTCGAAATGCTTGAGTTGGATCGAAATAGTTTTCGGATAACATATCTGATCCCAGTCTCTTTCAAACACCATTCGATAGTTTTCAATAAACTCAACCTTGGTTCTTTATAAAATAAACAGTCAAAGATAAGAGCAGAGATCAACCCTAACCGTTAGTGGACGGATTTTCTTAACATTTGTCCTAGGAGAAAAAATGAGATTTATACGCACAGTACAACATCATCGGAGATGACTATGCCATATAACTCACGTGTTTCTCTTGGATATTTCCAAAGTTATGTTTTGGGTCCATATTTGATAGTTGACTATTCAACTATCGAATAAACGCACATCCCAATTAGGGATTTATTTCAAAAGGGAAAACCAACATTGGTTAAGCAGATAAGTAACCATTAGCCTCCTTTAAATTAATCTTTTCATTAATAAAAATCACCTTGAAATACTTGTATATAAATACCTTTACAAAGATATACCCACAAATCCCTATATTTTCAATACTTAGAAAATATCTATATACTTATTTTAACACTATAAGTATATTTACAAGACTGAGAAGGATTTCTTTTCTATTTAATTCTAAATTCATTTATAAATCCCTTATAAATCTCAAAAACCATTTATAAAACTATTTAATAATTATCTAAAACCGTTTATAAAACTCTTTATAGAAACCCTTTATTAAACCCAACTTCCATTTCCAATTATAAACTCATTTATAAATTTCTAAACATTTATAAACTCTTTATAAATCAATACAACTATTTATAAAACTCTTCTTATAAATCTATAAACCCATTTCTAAAATTCTTTTATAAATATCTAAAATCATTTATAAACTCATTTCATCTTGTAAATAATCTCCCTTTAAGTCTCCAAATCATTATATAAAACTCCCCTTCTGAAACCCAAATCTGTTTATAAAACTCTATTTATAAATCTCAAACATTTATAAATAATAATAATCATTTACTTCAAACACTATTATATTATAATAGTTATTATTAGTAAACCATATAAATGAATAAATAATTATTAACCTTAAAACATGTTAAAATAATAATTAATAATTTCAAAGTCATTATTAATAAAATACTAATAAATAAATTTTCAACCTTATTATAAATAATAATTATTAAATTTCTAAACTAGTATTAGTAAATCATCACTAATAATTTCAAACCATATTAATTGTTTAAATAATTAACCTTCAAAATATTAATATATTGATAAATAACCTTAAAAACCATATTAATTATAAATAAATAACGTTAAAACTGTTAACCAAATTTATGGTCAACACCCCAAATAGTATTTAAACAGGAACAGGAAAGCTAGGTTTAATACTGCCGAAAGGTTTTAGTGACTATCCACTTATTCACTAGACAAAATGTTCAATTCTTGGGTAGTATGTAGGAACTTTTGACCTTGCCGAAAGGTTTTATTACTTGTATGAAGCTGATTTCAACTTTGCGGAATGGTATGTGTCAATCAAATTTATGGACAACACTCCAAAAAGTTTAAGTAGATGAAGCTATTAGCAATTGGTGGAAGGTAGGGTCTCTAAGAGGATCAGTAAATACCCTATTGATAACCCAGAATTGCTCCAAGTAACGAGATTAGGCTGACCTACACCGAAGGGTTGGTGATCCATAGGATCTCCTATATATCTCTACTTGGGGTTGGACTTTGGACTTGATCTTTCGATATGGTCTAGGAGGTCTAGGTACAGGAATAAAAGAATCCCTCCGACCTTGCAGAGTTAATGTAGAATGATCTTCGATTTACTTGAACCTCTATAAGATTCCTCCCTAAAGCTATTTCCTTGGCCAGAATAGAATTTCCTTAGTTTTCCTTATATAAGAAATAGACCTGTATCTTGCTGAAAGGTTAGGTGAATGACTGTTTGGGGCCCGGAGGGTTGTTAAGGGCGTTGGGATATGGTAGGTAATGACTCTTGTCGAAAGGTTCAACTTGCAGATTTCCTGATTACGAAAGGTTTTATGGAAATTGATTCCAATAATCTTCCTCTGCGATTGGAAGGTTTTGGTTGCAGGCTAGAGGTCTCCAGAAGGATGTTAAGGTTTTCCAAGAAGGAATATCGTTATCTCCATTTGTTAAGGACCTTTCGGAGGGGCTGCATCTGAAAATTAGAATTAAGCCAGTAAAAATTATTATAAACTGTAAAGTAAACTTATAAGATTGAAGACTTCCCTCTAATCCATGAATAAATTCCACTTTTTGTTAAATTCCCAAATCATTACATGGTTAAGGTTACAGAGCTTTGATTTTAGAAGTTACAAGATTTAGAATGATGAAAAATCCGCTCCTCAAACAGGACCCCCTCGGTCTTATTTATAGATGTCGGCGGCCATGCTTTCGTCCTTATGCCTTCGGTTGGGTCGAAGGGTTCCCTTCTCATATACACTTGCTAACCTTTCGACTTCATCAAAAGGTTTTCCTTTTACATGTCTTCTTGGATCTTTGAGTGCTTCCAAAAGGTCTTTTCTTCTATTTGTTGTTATGAACCTTCTGTCCTTGCCAGAAGGTTTGTCATCTGTACTGTATGTGAACCCTTCGGTGGTGTCGAAGGGTTCCTAGCTCTTTGCCTTTTCTTCTATTTGTTGTTAGGAACCTTTCTTCGAACATTGTTTGTAGGTTGCCTCATGCTCTTTGCTGACTTATTATTGTCACTTTCATCTCTCACCCTTTGGCACCGCCAAAAGGTGTTTAGTAAGTGTCCCGATCGACCTGAAAGGCCTATCATGCTTTCAGAAGGGTTGTTATGGGGTGGCATGTCCTTGTCTTGACTCCTTTGCCTCCCTTAGAGTGTCGGAATTTCTTGAATTTTGCGAAATAATACCCTCTGTCTCTTGCGAAAGGTCTGGAGTCGCCTCATACTGCTGACTGCATCCCTTCGACCTCTTCAGAAGGTCTGATATGGATTCTTTTCCTTCTGTCCTTTGTTTGAGATCTTCTGACCTAAGCGGAAGGTGAATTTTTCGAGTAACATTTGCCTCCCCCTTTGTGAAGGGATGCTCTTGACTTTCCAAGTCATCTCCTCTAAAAGTTATAAAGTCTCCAGCTTCATTTTTCTGCAAATATAATTACCCAGTACAAGTAAAAGATTTCTTTTAAACAACTTAGCCTTTTTCAAAATAAAGAGGTTACATTCTAAACTCGATTTAAAGTCTTTTAGACTATCCTTCTTATATATTCATTTTTCAAGCAGGATTTTAAAATACACTTAATATTAAATTAATAAGTTAACCTGGGATCCAATTAAGTATTATATTGGTAACCTTGAATATCCTTTTTCGTCCCTTTGAAGGGAATCATGGTTGTAGTAATGAATTTGCTTTTCTTGAACCTTTCGACAAGATCAGAAGGAACTCTTACCCCCATTCTCTTTCATTGTCTGAAGATCTAAATAACTTAATGGCTAAACCTTCCAACAACAAGTATTCGTTGAGGTCCGAAAGCTCTAAACCTTTTGATTTTTCTCTGTATAGCATAACATCATATAACAAGGTAACGAACACATAAACATATTTTTAGCTACATAACATAACTTCAAAAATTCAACTAAAATATTTAAATATTCACATATATATTACTCTGTATTACACTTCCCAAAATGATTTGTCAATATGTACATATTCAAAATGACACTAACATCTTAAAATTAAACATCGAAGGTGACCAAAATCAACAAGATGGTTTCTTCCCCCTTTTCCTACAGCTCATTTGGAAAAGGCAGAAGGTCTGTAACCAAATTGATGGGGTTAATAACCACGGGTTCAACCCAAATTGGTTGATAGAGCGAGTAGGTTATCAACGCAAGGTTTTCTCCAAAAGCATCCCAGATGGCCAAATCCTTACAGAATGTGCTTGTAGTCAGATCAAAAAGCAAAGAGTATGTTGCTTTTATATGTGGATTAAGGAAATTAGGCTATAATTGGTTCACATTGCTGGATTGTGAACTGTTGACCTCCTCCGCCTCTTGCGGTTGGTTCAACAAGCCCAACGCGAAACAACAGCAACAATGCGGTGCTTTCGCGTTGATAAAGTCAAGACGAATTTGGTGAAGATTGCAAGCAGCCATGGGTGTTTCTCTCTTTTTTTAGTTCCTTTTTTTAGATATAAATGTTTATATAATAAGGATCAGAAGAAAGAGGGAGAGGAAGACGAATGGATTTTGGTGCAAAAAATTAGGCATTCTCTTTTGTTTTCTAGAGATCTCCATTAGTGATTTTTGTCTTTTTGTATAATTATCGTTCCATTTTGATTTGAAAGCAATTGTTGGTTAAGAATTATCTGGCTTCATTCTGCAAATAATGGCCCTGGTTCAAAGCATTTTTTGAAAAAGAGCGACGAATTATTAACCTTCCGCTGGATGACAAGTAGAGAGAGACATTTTGGCTACTTCTATGTAAAGTGCACTTTTAACACTCAGCCATGAAACTTTAATATTTGGGTAAACTTCAGTAGGAGTTTACTTTAGTATTTCTACTTTTATATAAATTAGGACTTGATCTAAATCTTGGTGGGTGCTGCAATTTTCCCTTGAACTAGACTATTTGTTTAAAAATTTCCTTCAATAGTTCAGGTGTTATAAGTACAAATTTATTTTCCAATTCTTCTCTAAGTTCATCTCACATGAGTTGGGGGAATAATCACAAATAGATGACAAGCAATTGTTTTGTGAATATATGTTTCTCATTACATATTTTTGTTTGGCTTGTCTGTATTATGTTATTCCAAACAACCTATTCCCCTAAATCATGTCACCCTATTAGACAAACCTAGCCAATATGCTATATAGGGGAAGGCCTTCTTCAAAAATGGTTTAATATTGAATACTTTAGGGTTAATGGCTTTTGTATATGGAAAATTCTCACTCCTCACCCGACTTCTTTTGAAGGTAGAAGAGAAAATTCTCTTAAAGGAATTTAGAATATTTTATTTAATATTGATTGAAGGTTATGCTACAATACCTTCCTAGTCGAGAGATGGAACTATAGTAAATACACACTAGTTATCATTTTGAACGAGATTATTATATCTTATCATCAATAGCAAGTTTCAGCAAGAAATACACTCTAATATGTGTTCTTATTACTGAAATAAAGAAATTTGATTTCCGTTTTGCTTGTTGATATGGGAGACTCAAGCAAGATTAGCTCTGCCTTTCAAAGTTCTTATTTCAGAACATGCAATAGCCTAGGATGAATTAAGAATAGAGTTCAATCAAAGCTAATTTCGCAAAAATCCTTTGGCTTCTAAGCTAAAATGCCACACCATTCAAAAATTCTACAAGGAAACCGAGATTTTTAAGTTAGATCTTTAAGAAGAAAGAGGGGCTGAGATACAGAAATTTTGAAGCACTTTATTGGCGGAGATACTTGCACCAATCTCAACTCGGAATGACCAAGCTTCATAAGAGGATAAATATCTTTGAAATAAAAATTTAAAAGTTAGCTTGGTACTACAAACCTCTAGTATTCATAATCGGTAACTCGGTTTAATGTGCCGATCCCATGATATCTATGGGTTTTATACGAACGGTTGATCAAATCACAAGCATCTCATTATATATATGATATATTTTCCGTACCTTAGTAAGGCCATGTAGCATCATGTAATGTGATCTTTATAATATCGTACATACTACCTGTTTTGCTACTTTTCGTCTGTTTCTTGTTTATCTTTGATTCGGATATGCCCCTCGGAGATTGATGTGTTTCTCAACTTTCCGTTTTAGTCCATGACTTCTCTCTTGATTAAGTAAATATGTATCCTCTACCATTCTGACTTTTCTACGAAACACGTAGCACGTAGTATTCTTAATTGTTAGCTCAAAATTAACAAACAAACCTAAAAGGCATCATCTGCCTTGATTAGCAAATCATTGTGGCAATTATATGAAAAGGAATTCATTCAAAATGTTATGGTCTCATATTTATCCATAAACGGGGATGATCGTAGATTTAGATCTTATCACTTGTCTGGCATTCTGGAAAATAGTTTATATTGAGCTGCACACAATTATCGAAATCTAACATTTTACTCAATAAAGACCCTGAGGGGACATTTATGACTGAGATCCTGACATGGTAGTTTTGGATTCATTCCTCGTTATCGAGGGAATCCAAGAATAAAAAGGCCTGAAGTTCCCATTAGGATATTCTTTTATTGGCGGCCCTTTCCCAATAATATTCTTCGACTTGAGTACTAGAGATGAGTAAAAATCTAAAGATTTTATACCCAGATTAGGGCTTTTAATAATCAGTAGCCTTGGCATCTAAACCTTTTAGTATTAATGATGGACTTTTACAAGATGTCAGCGGACCCGGATTCGGGTATTAAGAAATATTAAAATAATGCGGCAGCTGCTTTTCGGTATATTTTGATAATAATTGATGGAGAGTTAGAATGTCGGCTTCAGTAAGAAAGGAACGTTGGAATATCGAAATGCCTTTCCTTAGCAATATGCAATAAAAATTCGTTGTGTCATTTCCGATGATGGATGCCATATGTATAGACATTTATACTTGTTGATAAGGGACTGGAATCTCTAATTTGGAATAAACAGTAAAAGTCTGGAAAGTCGCATGTGTTAATTAAGTAACAGAAGTTCGGAAAACCAATCTTGGAATTTTAAGTAATAGAAATTTACCACGCTTGGAAGTTAATAATAAAGGATCAAGGATTTAACCTGGTAGTTAGCAATAGAAGTTCGGAATACCATTTTGGGCTATTAGTATTGAAAGACCAGAGTGCCATTTTCAGAATTTCTTTTCTGGTAAAAAGTTTAGGGTACCATTAGCGGTGAGGGCCAAAATACTATTTCCAATAATAGAAGATCAAAAATCCCATCTTGTTATTGATAAATCTAGAAAACTGTATCTGGTAATGAGTGATAAATGATCAAGATACGTCTCCTTGATATTTAATAGTAGAAATCCAGAACACCATTTTAGATATCTAACGGTAGAAGTCCAGGATGCCACTTTTAGGGCATCATTTTATGATAACTAATAACAAAAGTCCCAGAATACCATTTCTGGTAATTAAATAATGGAAGATCAGAATAACATTTTTGGAAGTAAGCAATAGAAGACCAGTATACCAATCTGGTAATAAGTAATAGAAGACCAGAATACCCATTTGGTAATAAGTAATATATGACCAGAATACCCATCTGGCAGATGTTCATGAAGAGAAGTTGGAGAATTCTTTATAATTTTGTCTGTCGAATGTGCCATCTTCAGGCTTTGAGGATGTCTTGCATGCTTTCGCTTTCTCGGGCCCGAGTTTTCTTTGTCCTTTTGTCATTTGTTTTGGTCTATCTCAGGCAGGGACTCCTTTGTCCAATTTTTGTGCTTATTTAAGCAGAGCCCTTTTCAGGCTATTTGTCATTTTAGACATTACTGACCTTTTGGTGGTTGCTATTCTTAAGAGATGCCGATTTCTGGCAGTGCTTATTTCGGGCATGGACTTTTCTTAGTCCGCCGGACATTTCATCCGGGTTTCCTGTGTGCTCAACTAGCTTATTCTGAAGCGGGCCCGAGGACTTACCCGACCTCCCTCCAGGAGGTGCCTTAACTTGGCCATAGCGTACGCGGTTAAGAGCTTATTCGGTACCTTGGCCACGCCATAGCATGGAGGGACCAAGGAATTACCCATCCTCCCTCTAGGAGGTGCCTTATCTTGGCCATAGCGTGACGCGGATAAGGGCTTGTGCCGCTTTAACCTGGCCATTTTTGATTTTGGCGCGGATAAAGGCTTATGCCCTCCCTCCAAGAGGTGCCTTGACCTGGCCATCTTAGCGCGATCAAGGGCTTTCTGCCATTATTGGTAGCCTACCATTTTAGGTAGTCCGAGTTTAAGGAGAATTTCTCTCCCGATCATGTAGATTTTATTTCTTCTTATTTTGAGAATAGAACCTTTATTCCATGACTTGATCAATCCTTTACAAATTGCTTCAGCTTTCCTTGTTTTAGAAAGTGTAGGACCATTTTCCCGAGTACTTTACATTGATTAGTATCATGTCCGTTTATGAGGTGGAAGTCACAATATGCTCCTTTACATCTTATTTCAAACCCTGGTTTTTTCTTTTGAGAAGGCCAATAATTCAGTTCTTCCCTGGTATTAATATAGATGTCTTCAATTGAGGTTGTAAGGTTATACTCTTTAAGAAGCACTGACTTTTGAGCCATCTTTGACTGGCATCTAATTCTTTTACAGCTTGGTTCAATTGCTTCTTTCTAAGGAGTAGGTTTTCTTTTTATCGCCCGTTGTTCTTCTTTCAAGGGAATTTCTTTCAGTCTTAAGGTTTCGGTTGGAAATCCCTTAATGATCATTATATTCCACTGGGTAGTTCTTTTATATTCCTTATTTCTTCAATTGGGAATTTTTCCCTGTATCCGTAGTTCACCCTTGAATGGCAAGCCCCATTTATATTCTTACTCCACTTGTACGTGAAACTATCATAGTCCCTTATGATCTCTTTTTCAAAGATAATTCCCTAGGAGTATGACTGAATGGTTCTTCTTATTCGGTTAAAAATGTTATCAGTTCCATTTATTCTCCCTCCAAGCGCAAAAATGGGGGTTGGTCCCATGTGAGAAGGATTTAAGCTCCATTTCTCCGGGTCATAAGAATCTGCCTTCTTTTTGTTTATAAATTTTTAAGGCCTCAAGCTTTAGCCTTTGTTCCTCATCTTCATTAGAGTCTTTGATATTTACATAAGAAAGCCTTGTTAGGTGTGGTTCGGAAGATCCTTATTCCGACCTCTTAAATCTTTTAGCCATGATCGAACAAAAATAAGGGAATTTGATGCGAATCAAGGAATTCTCACGTCAGGTAATTAATCAAGTCAGAGGTTCGAGCCCTCCTTCTAGCGCCAAAGATGTTAACCAAATTTATGTTCAACACCCCAAATAGTATTTAAGCAGGAACAGGAAAGCTAGGTTTAATACTGCCGAAAGGTTTTAGTGACCATCCACTTATTCACTAGATAAAATATTCAATTTTTGGGTGGTATGTAGGAACTATTGACCTTGTCGAAATGTTTTATTACTTGTATGAAGCTAATTTCAACTTTGCCGAAAGGTATGTGTCAACCGAATTTATGGACAACACTCCAAAAAATCAAAGTAGATGAAGCTATTGGCAATTGGTGGAAGGTAGGGTCTCTAAGAGGATCAATAAATACCCTATTGATAACCCAGAATTGTTCCAAGTAACGAGATTAGGCTGATCTATACCGAAGGGTTGGTGATCTATAGGATCGCCTATATATCTCTACATGGGGTTGGACTTTGAACCTGATCTTTCGATGTGGTCTGGGAGGTCTAGGTATAGGATTAAGAGAATCCTTCCGGCCTTGCTAAGTTAATGTAGAATGATCTTCGATTTAGTTGAACCTCTATAAGATTCCTCCCTAAAGCTATTTCCTTGACTAGAATAGAATTTCCTTAGTTTTCCTTATATAAGAAATAGACCTGTATCCTACCGAAAGGTTAGGTGAATGACTATTTAGGGCCCGGAGGGTTGTGAAGGTCGTTGAGATATGACAGGTTATGACTCTTGTTGAAAGGTTCGACTTACAGATTTCCTGATTCCAAAAGGTTTTATGGAAATTGATTCCAATAATCTTCCTCTACGATCAGAAGGTTTTGGTTGTAAGCTAGAGGTCTCCGGAAGGATGTTAAGGTTGTCCAAGATGGAATATCGTCATCTCCATTTGTTAAGGACCTTACGGAGGGGCTGCATCTGAAAATTAGAATTAAGCCAGCAAAAATTATTATGAACTATAAAGTAAACTTATAAGATTGAAGTCTTCCCTCTGATCCATGAATAAGTTCCACTTTTTGTTAAATTCCCAAATCATTACACGATTAGGGTTACAGAGCTTTGATTTTAGAAGTTACAAGATTTAGAATGAGGAAAAATCCGCCCCTTAAACAGGACCCCTTGAGTCTTATTTATAGATGTCGGCGGCCATGCTTTCGCCCTTATGCCTTCGGTTGGGTCGAAGGGTTCCCTTTTCATATACAGTTGCTTACCTTTCGACTTCATCGAAAGGTTTTCCTTTTACATGTCATCTTGGATCCTTGAGTGTTGCCAAAAGGTCTTTTCTTCTATTTGTTGTTACGAACCTTTTGTCCTTGCCGGAAGGTTTGTCATCTGTACTGTTAGTGAACCCTTCGGTGGTGTCAAAGGGTTCTTGGCTATTGTGAGCCCTTCGACTTTATTGGAAGGTTGCTTTTCACCCGTATGTTGTCGAGGGCCGAACTTTCTTCGAACATTGTCTGAAGGTTGCCTCATGCTCTTTGTTGACTTATTGCTGTCGCCTTCATCTCTCACCCTTCGTCACAGCCAAAAGGTGTTCAGTAAGTGTTACGACCGACCCGAAAGGCCTATCATGCTTTTAGAAGGGTTGTTATGGGATGGCCTGTCCTTGTCTTGACTCCTTTGCCTCCCTTAGAGGGTCGGAATTTCTTAGATTCTGTGGAATAATACCCTCCATCTCTCGCGAAAGGTTTGGAGCCGCCTCATATTGTTGACTACGTCACTTCGACCTCTTCAGAAGGTCTGATCTGGATTCTTTTCCTTCTGTCCTTTGTTTGAGATCTTCTGACCTAGGCGGAAGGTGAATTTTTCGAGTAACAAAAACAATATTAAATATAAATAAATAACTTCAAAACAATATTAAATATAAATAGGTAACTTTTAAAGCATTTCTAATGACTGTGAAAGGTAGATAATAAAGTTGGAGTAAAATAGAAATTAAATCCTTAAAACAATATATTTCTGAAGTCCACTTCCAAATTAAAAATCCATTCCTGTCGCAACATCAATCCCAACTCAAATGGCAATTTATAACATTCTAAAAATATTAATTTGAGGCGAATAGCTACCCAATGTCTAACCCATATCGATATTATTTTTATACAATTATATTAATTTGGATCCCTCCAACATGTCCCACTGCATCACAATCAGTATATAATTATATAATACGGGTCATCCGCTACTAGGCGGGTATATATAAAGGGTCATCCACTCCAGGGGCGGGAATAAATCCAAACCAGTTGATAAAACAGTAAATCATCCAAACATCTAGTCAATAATTTTTATCAACTATATAATATTACTGGTTAGCCAAAAAGGTGAGTTTAACTCACAATTATTCTAGTTGTCGTCGTGGCATTCCGGTTTGGAATAAAATCGAACATTCATTCAATTTCTAACCAAAATTTCTACTAGCTTTCAATCCATTTAATTCAACTCTATATCATAGTATTCTCCGATATGGTCAAAACGCAACTCATCGCATTCAAATCCGACCTCGTATGAAAAGGTTATATATTTATAAACATTAGATTTCAAATAATATAATTAAATTTCTTAATTTCATAATTAACAACCTTAATCCATTTTCCCAAATCCTGCCTTCAATCTCGTTCGCGACTTAAACCCAACATCACGCGCTACATCGTTCGCCTCTTCTTTACGACGCGCCACCATGCTGCTTCGCCGTCACCCACGACCACCACCAGAGGATGCCCCGACTACTACGAAGCTAACCCCACTAGTGTGACACCTTAAGTCGCCACCCTCACCGAAAATTTCGCCCAAATCCTACCCTACGTCGCGCCACCCTAGCCCTCGCTACACACCTCTGATCGATGATCCAAGACCATGGATGAACTTGATTGGCCATCATGCACCACATTGATGTTGAACTCTTTGCCTGAAACGCCTCCGATCAACATGGAGATTTCTGGCAGTTGATTTGGAGGGATTTATTTAAAAAGAAAACGAACTTTTTTTCTTTCTCTGGTGCAGATGCGTTTTTAAAGAGGGAAGGGAAGTAAGGTTGAACGTGGGGAGCATGGGTTTGGTTTGGGCTTGTGGCATGGGTAAGGTATGGCCTTGGTAAAGATATATGTGCTCTAGTATAAGCTTATGGCATGGGTAAGGTATGGCCTTGGTGTGTGTGTATGTATATATATAAATATATATATTATATTTGAAAATTTCTAGCTCGATGCACTCAAAAATCTCGAACTCAAAACAAGGCGTGCCGCCTGGCATCCTAAATGTAATACCCCTGTTTCGAACACAATGGAACTAGTCTCGAGACCTAATTCGAGCATATACAGAAGATAGCTTTTCAAACCCAATTATATTATAAATTCCTGAAATTAATTTATATGCGTTTCAAACTCGTACAACCAAACGATACATCCAATTGACACGAAATCCGACGTATACTATAATTTACTGTTACAGATCCAATGGAACTGGTTTCGTCGAAATTCGGGACAGTGCCACGGAAGGCTATTTTCACACGTTAATTAAAACAAATTTATTATTAAAACAATTTCAACCAATTTTGATTACCTTTAAGTTCTAATTTAAAAGTCTATTATCATCATTCTTATTTATATTGAATTCAATTAAGATTTCGAAATCATTTTCATTAACATTAAATCCTAGATTAAATTATTTAAACAAATTCCAATATTAAAATTACTATTCCAATTAACAAAATTTAAATTTCAAGTAAATCCTTATTTTTAAAATTTAACTATTTAACTTATGAAATTAACTTTTCAATATTTAAAAGCTATTAAATATTCCAAATCCAAATGAGTAAAATTCTGGGTCATTACATGCGCGATATGAGAGTACGACGGAGAACCGAGATTTCCATTAGTCCTTGCCTTAGAGATCATATTAGTTATCATATATCTAGAGCACATTAGGTGACAGTTAGTATTGTTTGATGGATGCTATGTTTGTTATGGTTGCTTTATTAGCCACATGTCACCCTTGGGATGTCACACGAAGTAGGTATTGTGCATAGGGATACCTAGACACCCTGAATTTATTTAGTATGGAGTAGGTATTATGATACGTAGGCATCCGAATACTTTATTGGTTATGGAGTACCCCTTTTATGATGTTGTAGAGTAGCATATTATCAATGTTATGTGTTGACTCTTTGGTTGCAGGGACATGTAAGGTATGATTCGTGTACCCTCTATTCTGTGTACTATATTGTATTTTATAGTATTTTGAGATTGTTTATCGCTCACACCAGACTATTGTTTGAGCCGAGGTTTTATGCTTTGCTTCTTATTATCTCAACACTCTTTAATGAGTAGACAAGAAGGCAAAAATAAATGGCATATGGAGTTCTGCAGATGGACTAGCAGGAGGTGACGTTTACTCATACTTATATTTGAGTTTGTTATTGTATATTCTATTGTGTGACACTATGGAGCCTTGATAGTGTTTGACTTGCTATTATTTGAGATAATGTATTAATTCAGTTAATTTTCCAGTTGTATAAACTCTATTACTGTGTTGTATAACCCTATGGATCTTACACTCTGGTTATTAGTTCACATTGTTATTACTATTTCGACTGTTTATATCTGTATTCACTATTATATTTAATTTGATGCGATGTGAGATATATGATAGGTTATGTGATTATTTGATGTCTCCATTTTCTTCTTTTCCATTCTCTTCCCTTCTATTTCCTTTTCTTTACATCTTTTCTTTCATTTGACAACCGTTCTGCATCGTAGGTGTAAGGCAGCTGTAACAATTAGTTAGTTTACTTTGATTGATGCATGTATATTACAGTTTTCTTTTGTAAAGATCTGTTGCGTATTATATAATACTCGTCACAATATGAGATTATGTTCTGTCTTTTCGTTCTTTTATCCCAACAATCTATCTTTTCGGCACTTAGATGTTCGGCATATGAATACCATAGATGTATTAGTGTCGACTTTTGAGGGTCGAAAATGGTGGGTCCTTATAAGTGGTATCAGAGTCAGCTTGAGCGAATACCTAGGCTTTGGTGGGGTAAACTCATTAGAGATAGGGTAAGTGACACCGTAGAATGAGTTTGAGTGTGTGTGCGTGTGTGTGTGTGACAGCACATTTGTTAGTGCTATAAAATTGTTTTACATTGTGTTGATTGGTCTATGGAGTGGCTTATGAATTCTGATCAATGCGTATGATCAACGTTTTCGATAAGGGTTTCTAAACACTTAAACAATGCAAACCGACAGTATTGTTTTTGAAATTGGTAAATGAAATAATTTTACCTAGATTATATTTTATATATAAAAAAAATAATTTTTAGAATTTGATATTCTAATTTATGATGTGTTTGTTTTTTCTAAATGATAATATTCAGTTATTATCATTTATTGTTTGATTAGTCATTCTTGTCCAATTTAAGAGCACTGACTATTTTTTGTTGATTGATTGTTTATGCTCATATAGTTTATGAGCATTTATTATTTTGTTTGAATTAAATACAAACACCTTGTAAATTAAGTTTCATAGTTTGACTGTAAGACGTTTGGTGGTAATACTGGGTTAACATTTAATTTTAATAAAAGTTGTTTGTTACAATCTAAACAAAGGTATACATTTGCAAAATGATTTTATTTAAGAAAGTGAAATTATATAAGTATTGTTTATAAATATGATTTATAAATAAAAATATTTAAGCTGAGAATTTGAGAACTTAAATACCGGTGTTTTAAAATCTATTTTTCAATGTGTTGGAGAAAATAATAATAGCGTTATTCGATTGTATTTATGAATAGATTTTTTAAAAGGGATTTTTAAAGAGATAAGAAAGCATTGAACTCGCTCTATCATTGGAAAATAATTCTGGTGACGACAACAACATCATCGACATTCATTTTCAAGTTTCTAAGTAGGGGACGCTATCATAGTAATTCTTTATAGAGTTATTTTGGTAAAAAAATTTGGTTTTAAATTTCGAAAGTGTGATTGATATACAAAAGGAGATACATATATTGTTATATCAAAATGATTTGAAAATAAAACACGGTGTTTAGTTCTTAAGTTTTCTGTTAAGTTATTGATGCATATATCATATGCATTAGGGTAATTTGGTTTGTGCATCTCATTTTGATATGTTGTTTGGTAGTTTTCATTTGTTGAAATGAATTGGAATTTTATTTTAGACAGTCAAAAACTCATGAATTAGTTAGGAACTTGAAGCTAAGTGTTTTTATTAAAAATATAAAAGTAGAGTTTTATAAATCTAAAATGGACAGATAGTAAGTTAAAACAGGTTTAAATTTGTTGAACATCCTAGTTAAGTAAAACAAATCTGATATTATATATATACACACACACACACTCTCTCTCTCTCTCAAGGTGTATTGGGGTATTATACAAGTTAAAACTTAAGTTTTTATGAAATATTTTCATAAATTATTTTAGAAATAAAAAGAAATTGGTATAAGAACTAATAAGAATAAGTACGTAAGTTTTATGTAGATCATTTCTTTGCATGGTTCTTGTTTTGTGATTTGAGTACATGACTTTTAGGTGATTTACACCGACCTGAATAAGAATTTATCACTCGATTCTTGATGGTGAACACTTGTTGAGGGTTCTTGATATGTTACCGATGTTTTCTATCATAGTTTAAGGCTATGTAAGGAGAATGAAGGTTTTTAATCAAGGAGCCTGATCGGAGTCCATACTAGCGAAGTGTAATGACCCTAAAATAAAAATAAAATGATATATATTTATATTAGAAAATTCTGAGATATATATATATATAAGTATATATATATATATTGCATTAAAACAGAAAAGAATTTGGCAATAAATAAAATTAAATGGGAGCTTCTGTTTGATAAAATGCAAGGAATTAAGGTAATTAGAAGAAAAATTGGAACTCAAAATAAATATAGCTTTATGTTCAAAGAATTATGTAAATATATATACACATTTAATATATATAGGGTGTTTGCTGTTTTATATGAAGATAAAATAAAATGAAGTTTAATATAAAGGTTTATATGTCTTATAATTGTGCCAGAAAATAATTAGCATAATATATGTGATTTTTAATTTAAAAGGGAGTTGACTGATTTGACATAAAGGCAGAAATGTATATATATATACACATATACAGAATCAAATAAAATTTCCATACCATATTTATTCCAAGCAAATAATTTGGGTAAATGATTTTACATTACAAAGTATGGGAGTATGTCTGATTGAATGGAGGTAATAGATAGGTAGAAAAAAATATACAAAGTAGATTTTCAGATTTCCTTAAAACTTATAAAAAGAAATAATAAACTAAGGGTCACATGCTTATGGCATGAGTAGAAAAGAGTCATGAAAATAGTATTGAGTGTCTAAAAATGCATGATCCCCGAAATAGCTAATTAAAGTGTGCATTTCCAATTTATGATCACACAGAAATATGATGTGTACATAAACATCTAAGGGTATCAGGGGAATTACCCATTTTCTTAAACCCTAGAATGGATTTATAAATAACTGCACATAGCCAAAACCATCACTCTCTCGGGATCAAAAACAAAATAAAATAAACAAGGAGAAACACTAGCTTGAGGCTTTGGGGGATTTGCTGTTCTAAGAAATTAAGGCAGTGAAAGGAGAAACATTATGTGAGTATATATCTTTTGTATGCAATGGCATTAAGTCCTATTGCAGGCAGCCTAAAAATACTATGAGTTATTTGAATCTCTGAAATGATTTGTTATGGGTGATATGGATGTTTGTTTGTGCATTTTTGTTTGGAGCATTGATCTGTAATTTGGCTTTCAGAGTTAACATGTTTTAAGTATTCTTGTTCTATCATCATTAAACATGGATCAAGATTAATAGGGGAACATGGGGTTGAGCCAGAAAATATGCAGGCAGTCATATTTATCTGATATATGAATGAAAAAAAAACTAAATTGGTCACTTGGGGGTAGTCAATGATCTGCTTACTTCAGGTGGAAGCAAGTATGTGCATGGTGCAACTGCACCCTGAGGCCTTTGTGTGTTGGAATAATTTAAACAACTTGGGAGTTTCCATCACAATGCATACATAGTGTTCATTTGACAAGGAGTTAAAGACCATAAAATAAATGGGGGTAGGGGTTTAAAAATATGGGTTATAAACTTTCAGATTTGGTGTTAGATTTAATCAAGATAAATATTGTTCATTGATTAATTGCTGGGTGGAAATTTGGAGTATAAAACAGAGATTACTTATCCAAGATTTGATGAGGATGAATTAAAAATTGTACACATGCTTAATCTTAACTGACTGTTGTGCATTGTTTAATTTGTTGAATGTGATTTTGTGTCTTCTTGAATGAACCATAACATGCTAAGTATAAGACCTGTTAATCTAGGAAGGCACTACAAGATTACCAAAATTATGTGTAAGTATACAAAATTGATAAATGCTCACACCAGTGTAAACTGACCCTTTTGGTTGCCCTTGCAATCATCTGGGTGTCTCAAAAATTATTTGGGGCAGCTAAATGATTTGCTTGCAGGAAATTGAAGTTGGCTTGATGAGTAAAGAAGGCATTGGCTGCTAGTATAAATAAGAGAGACTTGTTCTAAATTTGCAGATGCATTGTAATGAAATTACTAGACAAATTCTATTTTCTGTAATTGAAGTACTTGTAGGAAACCTTCTAAGTATTTGGGGATTGAAAACTTGTACTTAAGTAAAATTCATTTTGAATGATATTTGATGGGGTTTGATTTTCTATTGATTCTATGATCATCTGATTTGGAGAAAACAAGGGTATGGATATAACACATAAATATAAAATGTGAAAGTAATGATCTCTGGTTTTATTGCCTGAGTTTATTCTATGATTTTCTTTAAATAAAATTACAATAGATTTGACAAGATTTGAATAAGAAATACTCAAGTGGAATAAATGTATGCATGTCAGATAATTGATACTGAGATATATATATATATACACACATTTGAATCTCTGATTTCTATTGTTTATATTTTGTCTTATGGAAATTAAACAGCTAAGGGGATTTAATTTTTGAAATGAACTCTCAAAGATTTTAGCAGAACATTCAAGTAAAATGAATTTGTGCATGGCAAGTAAATGATACTGGCAGGTGCATAAATTCTGGAAATTTGTATGGATTTGAGCATTTAAAATTTCAAAAAAAAGAAGATCTTTGAAAATAGTAGACCTGGAAGGGTAATGGACTTTGGATATTTGGTTGAACACCTATAAGAAAGTATTTCCCAGAAAACTTGAACTAGGCATAAAAAAGGCTTGGAAATTTAGGAGTAGGAATTTTGTAAAAGCTTGTCAAAATGAAGGGTATGGGTTTGCAAGTGGTAAAAGGGGGACTATGGCTGGTCTAGGTGGCCATGGGTCAAACCCTTGGAGCCTGGAATCTCTTCATTTCAATTGATGAAGTGTGAGTGCATCCGGGATAAAACCAAGAAAAACACCAAGCAACCCTCAGATAACACCAAGCAATTATAGTAATATACCAAGCAACTAAAAATCTGTACCATGTCAAATATAGAAATGCAATCTAACTTCAATTGTTTAATTTGAGACAGTGATTAGGAAATTACTTTTAATGTTCCTAACTACAAGTAGGATCTTGAAATAATTTTATGCATAAACCTAATAACTGTCACAAGAACAAATAAATGCTAATAGCCTTATTTAGGCAGATTAATATATATATATATATATATAGTCAGATAACAAGTTTAGGTATTATAATTTGCTAAAAATATACCTCTGGCAGTAGAATAAGATTTAAATAGGAAATAAGTGGCTTGTCAATAGCTTGTATGATATTTTGTTTTCAATATTGATTTAAATTGACTCTGATATATATATATATATATATATATATATATATATGTAAATATTAATAAAGGAGCAATTGTATATCATCAAATATATAATTGGTTTAATCTTTGTACACTGATATGATTATATTAGTAATTCCAGGGTCTTGGGAAAAATATTTGGAAACTATATAAAAATTTAAATATAAAAGTATTTGGGGTTTAGTGGTGAGTCCCTCTTTAATAAAAAAATCTAAGTGACTTTAAAGATGAGGGTGACCACAGTTGGTATCAGAGCCATGTTTTAAATAACATAGTAAATGTTGTTGTATGCATATGGATGTTTGAATGCATTGTTTGAATTGCTGGTGTTGAATGTTTTTGCTGTATGTCAAGAAATATATGTGTGTACATGTGACACATGCACAGTGTGCACAAAAATAAAAATGAACCAAGTAAAGACACCAAAAACTGATAGGGGTAAATAAACTAACATAACAATCATATTTATAGCATTATGGTAGGACCAAGGCATCACACAGGTGCAGGATCATCACGTGAGCCACCTGTGATGAGCATGGAGGATTTTGTGAGAGCTTTAAGGGATGGAATGGCACCAAGGCAAGACAATCCTCATGAGGAACTCTCCAAACTGCTTAAGACTTGTACCACTTTGGGAGGAAAGGATTTTGAAGGTACTGAAGGAGCTATAGGTGTTCAAACTTGGATAAAAACTATGGAGAGGGTCTTCACAGGTATGCAAATCAATGACCAAAGGAAGAGACAGATAGCTTCAAGGAAATTGAAGGGGGTTGCACTGGATTGGTGGGAAGTTGTGACAGCAGGAAGACAAGAGGATACCATTACTTGGAATAATTTCAAAGACATGCTTGAGGCCAGATTTGTCCCAGCATCTGCCAAGGCCACACTACTTGAAGACTTTATTAGATTAAGGCAAGGAAGCATGAGTGTGAATGAATACACTCAGAAGTTTGAAGCATTATCCAAGTATGGACTGGTGTTAATAGGGAATGCAGAAGCAAAGAATGCAAGGTACATTCAAGGCTTGAACCCTAGTTTGTCAAGGGCAATGTTGCCATACAAGGACAAAACTTTTGATCAAGTAATTGATCTAACTCTCTCATTTGAGCAACATGACACTGCAAGAGAGAAATTCAGGAATATGAAGCTCAACAAGAGAAAGGGTGGTCAGAACAAAGTGCAACCTTATGACAAGAGAAATGCAAGTAAAGGGGCTAAGAAAGGGGAAGGAGCAACAGCACCTGAAAGCAAGAAGTTCACTCATTGTTTTAATTGTGGAAAAGCTAGACATTATAGTAACCAATGCCCTGACCCCAAGATACCCAGAGGAGGCTGCTATAATTGTGGAAAGATGGGTCATCTCAAGAAGGATTGCCCAGAAACCAATAGGGGAACAGCAAGGGTAGGAGCTTTGGCAGCAAGTAACACTGGGAATGTTGGGCAACTTGAAGGTATAATTTTTATTCATACCCAACCCATATCAGTAATATATGACACTGGTGCCTCACATTCACTAATATCTTTGGAAATTGTAAAGAAGTTAACACTTGCATGTGTTTCCATTGATCAGCCCTTGGTTGTACACAGTCCCATAGGGAGTCATTGTATGTTGGGGATGAAGTGTATGGGTCTAAAATTAATTATAGGGGGTTATGAATTTAATTCAGATTTATATACCTTAAATTATCCTGGTATTGGGATTATTTTGGGGGTAGATTGGTTAATGAGAAATAAAGCAATTTTAAATTTAGAAAACCTTACTATTTCTTTGGAAACAAATGAAGGCAAAAGAATTACCATTTTAAGTGAAATAGCAAAGAATACATGTTTTAATAAAATCTGGAGTATTAATGAAGTTCAAAAGGAATTAAAAATAGAGGAAATCCCAGTAGTCAATGAATATGTAGATGTGTTTGGAGAAGTGAAAGGAATTCCTCAAAACAGACCAGTTGAATTTAAAATAAAATTAATTCCTGGAACAAATCCAATCATTAAGAAGCCTTATAGAATGAGTCCAAAAGAGTTGGTAGAATTAAAACATCAACTAGAAGAATTAAAAGAGAAAGGATTTATAAGATCAAGTAGTTCCAGTTGGGGTTCCCCAGTGCTATTTGTCAAGAAACATGATGGAACAATGAGGTTGTGTGTAGACTACAGAGATTTAAACAAGGTGACTATTAAAAATAAGTACCCACTGCCTAGAATAGATGATCTATTTGATCAATTGCATGGGGCTAAAATATTTTCAAGGCTAGACTTAGCCTCTAGGTTTCATCAGATGAAAGTTGCAGAGGAAAGCATTGAGTACACAGCCTTTAATACAAGGTATGGCCTTTATGAATTTCTAGTAATGCCATTTGGCTTGACCAATGCTCCCTCCTATTTTGTAGACTTGATGAATAGAATTTTTAGAGACTTTTTGGATAAGTTTGTCTTGGTATTTATAGATGACATATTAATTTATTCAAAGACAGAAAATGATCATGCCATGCACCTACATTTAGTACTATCCAGACTTAGAGAACATGAATTAAAAGCCAAGTATTCAAAGTGTACATTTTGGCAACATGAAGTAAAATTCTTAGGACACATAGTGTCACAGCAGGGAGTAAGTGTAGATCCAAGCAAGGTCATTGCAGTTCAATCATGGAGTAGACCCAAAACAGTGACTGAGGTGAGGTCATTCTTAGGTTTGGCAGGGTATTATAGGAGGTTCATCAAGGATTTTTCAAGAATAGCCGCACCAATGACCAAACTAACCAAGAAGAACCAACCATATGTGTGGACTGAGCAGTGTGAACAAGCTTTTGAGAAATTGAAGCAAGCATTGGTGGAAGCTCCTGTTCTACAAATCCCAGAAGCAAATGAAGGAATGGTTGTATACACTGATGCTAGTGGGTCTGGGTTAGGTGCAGTGCTTATGCAACATGGCAAGGTAGTGGCATATGCATCAAGACAGCTTAAACCCAATGAAACCAAATATGCAACTCATGATCTAGAATTAGCTGCAATAGTGTTTGCACTAAAACTATGGAGGCATTATTTGCTTGGGGAAAAATTTGAATTATTCACAGATCATCAAGCATTGAAATATTTATTTTCTCAAAAAGATTTAAATATGAGGCAAGCAAGGTGGTTGGAGTTTCTGGCTGCATATGATTTAGATATATTATACACTCCTGGAAAAGCTAATAGAGTAGCAGATGCTTTGAGCAGAAATCATGTTAGATTAGCCAATTTGATGATTGATGAGTTTAAAAATCTTGTAGTGCTTGGGGAGGCAGATATATACAGCAAGGATGCAGTGAATTTTAAAGAACATGGTGATATGGTGGAGTATGGTACACTGGGAATAATCACAGTGAAGTCTAATCTGGTGGAGAAGGTTGGTAGCATGCAAGATCAAGATCAAAGTCTAAAGGAGAAGAAAGAAATGTTATTAAATAACATTGAGTCAGAGAATTTTAAAATAGATTCCCAAGGTTATTTGAGGAAAAATGATAAGCTTTGTGTACCAAACATTGCAGAATTGAAGGAAGAAATCATGAATGAGCATCACAAGACCAGGTACACCATACACCCTGGTGGTACTAAGATGTATCATGATTTAAAAAGAGGCTACTGGTGGCCAGGAATGAAGCAAGCAGTGGCAAGATATGTGGCAAAATGTTCCACATGTCAACAAATTAAAGCAGACCACCAAAAGCCCTCTGGCATGTTGCAACCTTTGGAGGTACCTCAGTGGAAGTGGGAAAGCATTTCCATGGATTTTGTGGATGGTTTGCCTAGAACTAAGAAAGGCAATGATAGTATATGGGTAATTGTTGATAGACTAACCAAATCAGCTCACTTTGTTCCTGTTAGGTCAGATAGAAATGCATCTAGGCTTGCACAATTGTTTATTAAAGAAGTGGTGAGGCTACATGGCATACCCAAGACTATTGTAAGTGATAGAGACACTTTGTTCACCTCAAGATTTTGGGAAAGTTTCCAAGAAGCAATGGGAACACAACTTTTTTTAAGCACTGCCTACCATCCTCAAAGTGATGGGCAAACAGAGATAGTGAATAAAATATTGGAAGATTTACTTAGAGCATGTGTGCTTGATTTTGGGGGAAATTGGGAGGATCATATTCACTTGGCAGAATTCACTTACAACAATAGCTATCAATCAACCATAGGAATGGCTCCCTTTGAAGCCTTGTATGGGAGACCTTGCATGTCTCTAGCCTGTTGGTTGGAAGCAGGAGAGGGTGTAATGTTGGGGCCAGATCATGTTAAAGAAACTTCCAACATGATTGAATTGGTTAGGCATAGGATGAAGGCAGCAGAATCAAGACAAAAGTCTTATGCAGATAGAAAGAGAAAGCCAATGGAGTTTGAAGTAGGAGAGCATGTTTTTCTGAAAGTATCACCAATGAAGAAAGTGTTCAGGTTTGGAAAATCTGGTAAGCTATCACAAAGATTTGTAGGACCATATGAAATTATACAGAGGATTGGTGCTATGGCCTACAGACTTAAGTTACCTGAGGAGTTGAGTGGTGTGCATCATGTATTTCATGTTTCTCAATTGAGAAAATGGGTGCATGATGAAGGAGCAATTCTGGAGTCACCTACTCAAGTTCAAGTCCAGAAAAATTTGGTTTATACCAATGAACCAGTATGGATAGTTGCCAAGGAAGAGAAAAAGTTGAGGAACAAGGTGATCAAACTGGTGAAAATCCAATGGAGCTTGGACACTAATGATTGTACATGGGAGATTGAAGACAAAATGAGGGCTAAATACCCCAATTTGTTTACTGGTGGAGAGGTATGTCTAAGCAGCCTAAGATGATTTTTTTTTTCTAAATATATTTATACATTGTTTGTTATCATAAAATATGGGTATGGGGTTATGGATTAGTGCTTTTAATTGGAGAGATTAGATGAAATTATGGGGACATAATTCCTTTAAGGGGGAGGGTATGTAATGACCCTAAAATAAAAATAAAATGATATATATTTATATTAGAAAATTCTGAGATATATATATATATAAGTATATATATATATATTGCATTAAAACAGAAAAGAATTTGGCAATAAATAAAATTAAATGGGAGCTTCTGTTTGATAAAATGCAAGGAATTAAGGTAATTAGAAGAAAAATTGGAACTCAAAATAAATATAGCTTTATGTTCAAAGAATTATGTAAATATATATACACATTTAATATATATAGGGTGTTTGCTGTTTTATATGAAGATAAAATAAAATAAAGTTTAATATAAAGGTTTATATGTCTTATAATTGTGCCAGAAAATAATTAGCATAATATATGTGATTTTTAATTCAAAAGGGAGTTGACTGATTTGACATAAAGGCAGAAATGTATATATATATACACATATACAGAATCAAATAAAATTTCCATACCATATTTATTCCAAGCAAATAATTTGGGTAAATGATTTTACATTACAAAGTATGGGAGTATGTCTGATTGAATGGAGGTAATAGATAGGTAGAAAAAAATATTCAAAGTAGATTTTCAGATTTCCTTAAAACTTATAAAAAGAAATAATAAACTAAGGGTCACATGCTTATGGCATGAGTAGAAAAGAGTCATGAAAATAGTATTGAGTGTCTAAAAATGCATGATCCCCGAAATAGCTAATTAAAGTGTGCATTTCCAATTTATGATCACACAGAAATATGATGTGTACATAAACATCTAAGGGTATCAGGGGAATTACCCATTTTCTTAAACCCTAGAATGGATTTATAAATAACTGCACATAGCCAAAACCATCACTCTCTCGGGATCAAAAACAAAATAAAATAAACAAGGAGAAACACTAGCTTGAGGCTTTGGGGGATTTGCTGTTCTAAGAAATTAAGGCAGTGAAAGGAGAAACATTATGTGAGTATATATCTTTTGTATGCAATGGCATTAAGTCCTATTGCAGGCAGCCTAAAAATACTATGAGTTATTTGAATCTCTGAAATGATTTGTTATGGGTGATATGGATGTTTGTTTGTGCATTTTTGTTTGGAGCATTGATCTGTAATTTGGCTTTCAGAGTTAACATGTTTTAAGTATTCTTGTTCTATCATCATTAAACATGGATCAAGATTAATAGGGGAACATGGGGTTGAGCCAGAAAATATGCAGGCAGTCATATTTCTCTGATATATGGGGAAAAAAAAACGAAATTGGTCCCTTGGGGGTAGTCAATGATCTGCTTACTTCAGGTGGAAGCAAGTATGTGCATGGTGCAACTGCACCCTGAGGCCTTTGTGTGTTGGAATAATTTAAACAACCTGGGAGTTTCCATCACAATGCATACATAGTGTTCATTTAACAAGGAGTTAAAGACCATAAAATAAATGGGGGTAGGGGTTTAAAAATCTGGGTTATAAACTTTCAGATTTGGTGTTAGATTTAATCAAGATAAATATTGTTCATTGATTAATTGCTGGGTGGAAATTTGGAGTATAAAACAGAGATTACTTATCCAAGATTTGATGAGGATGAATTAAAAATTGTACACATGCTTAATCTTAACTGACTGTTGTGCATTGTTTAATTTGTTGAATGTGATTTTGTGTCTTCTTGAATGAACCATAACATGCTAAGTATAAGACCTGTTAATCTAGGAAGGCACTACAAGATTACCAAAATTATGTGTAAGTATACAAAATTGATAAATGCTCACACCAGTGTAAACTGACCCTTTTGGTTGACCTTGCAATCATCTGGGTGTCTCAAAAATTATTTGGGGCAGCTAAATGATTTGCTTGCAGGAAATTGAAGTTGGCTTGATGAGTAAAGAAGGCATTGGCTGCTAGTATAAATAAGAGAGACTTGTTCTAAATTTGCAGATGCATTGTAATGAAATTACTAGACAAATTCTATTTTCTGTAATTGAAGTACTTGTAGGAAACCTTCTAAGTATTTGGGGATTGAAAACTTGTACTTAAGTAAAATTCATTTTGAATGATATTTGATGGGGTTTGATTTTCTATTGATTCTATGATCATCTGATTTGGAGAAAACAAGGGGATGGATATAACACATAAATATAAAATGTGAAAGTAATGATCTCTGGTTTTATTGCCTGAGTTTATTCTATGATTTTCTTTAAATAAAATTACAATAGATTTGACAAGATTTGAATAAGAAATACTCAAGTGGAATAAATGTATGCATGTCAGATAATTGATACTGAGATATATATATATATATATACATTTGAATCTCTTATTTCTATTGTTTATATTTTGTCTTATGGAAATTAAACAGCTAAGGGGATTTAATTTTTGAAATGAACTCTCAAAGATTTTAGCAGAACATTCAAGTAAAACGAATTTGTGCATGGCAAGTAAATGATACTGGCAGGTGCATAAATTCTGGAAATTTGTATGGATTTGAGCATTTAAAATTTCAAAAAAAAGAAGATCTTTGAAAATAGTAGACCTGGAAGGGTAATGGACTTTGGATATTTGGTTGAACACCTATAAGAAAGTATTTCCCAGAAAACTTGAACTAGGCATAAAAAAGGCTTGGAAATTTAGGAGTAGGAATTTTGTAAAAGCTTGTCAAAATGAAGGGTATGGGTTTTTCAAGTGGTAAAAGGGGGACTATGGCTGGTCTAGGTGGCCATGGGTCAAACCCTTGGAGCCTGGAATCTCTTCATTTCAATTGATGAAGTGTGAGTGCATCCGGGATAAAACCAAGAAAAACACCAAGCAAACCTCAGATAACACCAAGCAATTATAGTAATATACCAAGCAACTAAAAATCTGTACCATGTCAAATATAGAAATGCAATCTAACTTCAATTGTTTAATTTGAGACAGTGATTAGGAAATTACTTTTAATGTTCCTAACTACAAGTAGGATCTTGAAATAATTTTATGCATAAACCTAATAACTGTCACAAGAACAAATAAATGCTAATAGCCTTATTTAGGCAGATTAATATATATATATATATATATATATATATATATATATATATATAGTCAGATAACAAGTTTAGGTATTATAATTTGCTAAAAATATACCTCTGGCAGTAGAATAAGATTTAAATAGGAAATAAGTGGCTTGTCAATAGCTTGTATGATATTTTGTTTTCAATATTGATTTAAATTGACTCTGATATATATATATATATATATATATATATAAATATGTAAATATTAATAAAGGAGCAATTGTATATCATCAAATATATAATTGGTTTAATCTTTGTACACTGATATGATTATATTAGTAATTCCAGGGTCTTGGGAAAAATATTTGGAAACAATATAAAAATTTAAATATAAAAGTATTTGGGGTTTAGTGGTGAGTCCCTCTTTAATAAAAAAATCTAAGTGACTTTAAAGATGAGGGTCACCACAAGAAGTCGGGTGAGCGATACTAGTTCGGAAGAGAAGTTTATGTATTCGAGTAAGTGATAAAAGCAGATATTGCATACGAATGATCTATATACATCGTACGGGCTTATGGAAATGTTAAGTATTTATGTAGGTTTATTTCTTTCTGTGTTTTTATAGTAATGAAATGTCGGGGATGAAATTCTTTTAAGGGGGAGAATGTAAAGACCTGGAATTTTTAACGTTTCGAATAGGAATAACTAGTTTATTTAAATATTCAAATTTGATTCGAATTTAATAAATAATAATAAAATCAATTTTTAATAAAATGACTAGATATAATGGTGCATTTTTGATGAATTTATTAGAATTTTCCATAATTTTTAATTCAGAAAATATTTAAATTTTCATTTGACGTGTTTTACGGAAAACGTCGGTATTTTTGAAATTTCACAGGATAAGATAGTCAGTGTATTTTATTGTTGTTTTGGAATAATGTCGCATTGTTGTATGCATCCATATTTTTATTTTTGTCATTCGCAGTATATACGCGAACATGATATTGTGTAGCGAAGTACCACAAAACATTATTTTCAAAACTTTAATTATAAACCATAATTTGGTTTCCTTTTTTATTTGACTTTGATTTGCTTTTGTATTGATGTGATGGAATTTTGGTTTTCTTAGTTGCCAAGTAATTTTATTTTTATAAGTATGCTTACATCAACCCTTCACTTCATTTTCACTTCTGAATTTCATTTCTCTCCTTCTTCTCCTTTATGTTTCATTTACTGTAAAATGGAAATAAACCTTCTTCTCAGTTCAAAAATCATTATCTCTCAAACCATTATCAATTTGCCAAAACTTCCAACTACAAAGTTATTTATTTTGATGTCCGCTATGTTTAAAAAGTGGTCGCTCGTTATTTCATCAAGCTGGGTAATGGGTATTGGCCGAAAATAGTACTGGTTGGATTTTGGTCATTTTTCGACGAACACGAAACGAAGATTGAAGGGTGTGGTCGTGTTCATCTCTACAAGAAGGATTTTATAGGTGGTTTCATGATTTTGGAGGGCCTGTGTTGGCAGTTGAATGTTTTTCATTCAACTTGAGTTTGCTGGCGATATGATAGTCGAGGAGAGGAGCGGTGTTGACTGGAGGAAGGTCGAGGCAAGGTGAAGTCGTAGGCAAGCTTGTAGGTGGTCTGGTGGACTATGGTGGTTGGTGCGGGTCGAATTAGGTTTTCGGTGGTTGGTTGTTTTTGGGTTCATTGATGGCGTAGCTGGCGGCAGATGGCATCGTCAAATGGGACGTGGAGGTGACTGGAGGTGAGGTTGGTGGTGGTGGTCGTGATGGCATAGGCGATGTGGTCCGGAGATGGTCGGAGTGGCATCGAGAGGTGATTTAACGAGGCGATTTCATGTTTCCAAGAATGCAAATTTGAATGAGGGAGGGAGAAGGGTACTGTGGCGAATGGTAGTGGGTAGGGTGTGACGTTGGGCCGTGAGTCTTGGGCTTGTAGGTGTTTGGGTGAGAATAAATATTATTTGTTGGTTTTAATTATATAAAACTAAGTGTTAAGTTTAAAAAGAGATACCTTGCTCATTTTAAATCCATTTAACCATTGGATTTTTGCATTAGGCTTGTATTGACAAGTACAACATTTTGGTATAATGAGTTGTTAGTTTCAATGAAGTATAAAATATTGATAAAATAATAGTGATCGAATTTAATTACGTCACTGTTAATAATAACGTGGTTAGATTATTTACACTTCGTTTGAAATATCTATTGAGTAGAATAAAACACGTTCTGCTATAATTAAATTGAATATATTATTTTGAAAATCTATTTGGCAGAATAAAATGTCGTTCTGCAATTATATTAATTTGGACATTTATTTATATGCTAGTTGATTAATATTGATAAGCAATATGTTAGATATTGCTTGTTATGTATGGATTTTATTTATATATATGCTTGTCTATGTAAATACCCGTAATATGACTTAGAAAGTTAAATTTAAGTAAATGGTACGTAGTTTGTTCAAGTACCATTGTGATCACTATGCCTCTTTCCGAATTTGAAGTGTTATGGATTTAACTTAACTTAAATTTTATAACAATTTGAGGTTAAGTGTTATATAATTATAAATGATTTAAATATAGAGAGGAATGATGTTATAAAGTTAATTAATTATTTTATTAATGATGTTTTAAAGTCAATTAATTATTTTATTAGTAATGTTGAAAATTAATCAATTAATTATGATGTTTAAAGGTAATTAATTAATTAATTTAATGAAGGTGTTTATAAATAATAAATTGTTTTATAAAAGGAAGTATACTTAATAAAAAGGATTTATTAAAGGAGGTTTTAAATTTAAAAAGCGATCTTTAAAATAAGGAAAAGAGGTTTGGTTTATAAAACCTTGCTTTTAAAATGAATAGTATATGGAGGATTTGAAACCATATTCTTGATATTAAACTTTGAGGTAGGGAAACTTCTATCTATCCTGGAAGGTAAGAATGTCGTCCGATCAAGATTTAAGTAGTAATAATACCATAACTTGATAGCCTCATTTTTATGCGAAGGATGGTTTTAAGTTTGAAATCAAAGATTGATGTTCGGTATAAAAAATATATTTTCGTATACCATTTGGTTTTACTTTAGAAAGTCAAGTTTATGAAATTGATAAATAATCCTTCTTAATTATGGTGGTATGGAAACATTCTTTTCATACTTAACACCAAAGGAAAAGTGGTTTGGGTTTATAGTGAATAATGTTTTGAATGACATTTGTTTTAACTTAATTAAGTAGGGTTTTGGGAAAAATATAACCTTTCTTAAGATTTGTGTGTATACTTATATTGGTTATATAACTATATTGGCAGGTTTTTAAGTGTTAAAAGTTAAATGTTTTGTGAGTATACTTATACAGTTGAGATAAGTATATGAATAGTTTTCAAGTATTGGAAAAGAATAGAGTTTTCAAGTATTTAAAAAGAATAGAGAGAGTTTGTGAACATATCTTTTGTAAAAGGGTATTTTAATACAAATATTTGAAAAGTGATTTTAATTAATGAAAGCATTAATTAAAGAGGCTTAGTGGCTGCTTATGTGCTTAACCAATGTTGGTTTCCTTGTGGAATTAAATCTCTGGTTGAATTGTCTGTTTATTTGATAGTTAAATAAATGACTATCAAATATTGGACAGTTTTTAAACTATCATTATTAGTTTGGAGAGACCGAGATCAGATATATTATCCAAAAACCACTTCGAACCGGCATAAGCATTAGAATTGAAGACATCTTGAAGATGATAGAATCGAAGACGAAGTTCTTTGAAATGCAAGGGCTACTTGCTACTAATCCCGAGGATGTAGGAGAAGTGGTGCCTTTGGTTTGTGCAGTCCCAGAACCACTCGTATGGATGAATGCTGGCATTGCATTGTTGCCTGAAGGACAGTGTTAGCATTCCAACTGGATTTTCTAAAAAAAAGTAAAACGTAGCCTCTAGCATCACAACCGGAAATGACTAAAACGGAGAATATGCCGCAAGGCTATATGGTTCGCTACCATTAAGGAATGGTCATCACCCGATCTAGATCGACATTGACCGATTTATATATGCTAGTGACTCCGTATGGTTATTGATCGGCAACCGGACTAATGACATATTTGGTACTATCCAGTAAGGGGTAGGCCGGTCTTGCCATGCAGGGGGTCCATGTGAGGCCCTCGGTAAATTTTATCTAGAGCTACCCCAGTAGCCTTATCATTGGAATCTATTCTCCAATAAGTACCGTACGGACTTAGTTGTGCCTAACTATGCTGGAACGTGAGATGCAAGCATTTTAGCTATGTTAAATATTTATTTTAAACCCTGGACATTATTATAATATCACTGGATTTTCTATTTGAAATGGTTTGGTTATCGTAAGGTAAAAAATCGTCCGTGTTTATACCCGGCGTAGTCTTACGAGATACCTTTATTTTTGAAAGGTTTTATAACATTAAAAATCCATTTGATCCATGTATCTCATGCATGTTTACCAGACTGCTCCAGGCGTTATTTTCTTATAATGCTCAGGTCGGACAGAGCATATTTTTTGATTTAGTTATGGATGCTTTGGAACTTCAGGAGATGAGCCGGATGCCTCCATGACATATTAATGTATTTATTTATTTCCGCTGCATTTGTTGTTTTGTATTTATTAGCATTTGTGAGGACATGTTGTTATAACTATCTAGGCTGATGATTGGTTAGTTTACTTTGTTGATGCATGTATATTGCAGTTTTCTTTTGTAAACATCTATTGTATATTATATACTACTCATTAAGATGTGAGATTATGTATTGTCTTTTCTTTCTTTCACCCTAAAAATCTATCTTCTTGGCACTCAGATGTTCAACACGTGAATACTGTGGATGTATTAGTGTCTACTTTTTAGGGTCGAAAAAGGCAGGTCGTTACATATGATATTACCTTCTAGTGCATGGTTAAAGTTAATGTCCTAAGGAAAATTATTCTCGGTTCTAAAAAATTCAAATATTAAAACATTTTTTAAGTTATAGATTTCATATAGTTTCCTACATTCCACTTTAAGGGGAATAACTGATATCCAACAGTCATTTGAAAAAATGTGTTATGCCTCGAGTGAGAAATATTACTAATCCCTAGGTTAGAAATATTAAAGTTCTTTAAAATATAATTTCGAAAGTGCAACATATTAGTAGTGTTTTTTTTTGAAGACCTAGAGAACCAAGGTTTGCTTGTAAACTCTAAGGAAGTATGCACCGAACCCACAACACATACTTCAGGTAATTCACAAGGTTATTAGTGTTATTAATCATTATATTATGTATGCAAGTTATATGCTCCTCTATGGAATTGATTAGATATCATTTTTCCAAATGAGATTTTCACTGTAACAACCAGGGTTTTCGACCTCGAAAACCAACACTAATACGTCCACTATATTACATGCCATGAAATCGAATGCCAGAAAACCCCATTTTTAGGGAAAAAGAAAGAAGGAAGAAGATAAGAAGAAAATTAAACAACACAGAACCTCACAGCGGAACGAATAATCTATAATATACAACAAATCTTTAAACAAAAGTCAAATTGTAATATATGTATATATAGACATCAATCAGAGTATACTAACCTATTTCAGCTTGGACAGTTATAACAACATGTCCTTACAATTGCTGATAAATACAACAATGAATACAAAAGAAAAATAATCATCTACGTGAGTACGTCTCTAGGCCTCCAGCTCCTCTCTTGAAGCTCCAAAAGCTTCCAACAAAAATCTGTAAATATGCTCGGTCTGACCCGAGAATTATAATAAAATAACACCGAGTCAGTTTGGAAAACCAGCATGAGAAAACACACCCAACTGGATTTTAAAGTTATAAAAATCTTTGAAATCAAAAGTATATCGTAAGACCATGCCGCATATAAACATGGACGGGTTTATACCTTACGATAAACAAAACCTTTTCTATAGAAAATCCATTGGTATTATAATAATGTCTAAGGGTGAAAATAACAATAATTAAGTAGCTGTGATGCTCGTGAGCATACATCACAATAATACTAGGTATATAATTAAAAACCGATAAGGCTCGTTCGCTATTTATGTAGGATTCCGTGGAGGTGCCATCAGTACTTCAAGAACGGTCCTCCTGCACAAGGATAAGGGATATTCTTTTGAAGCAGCATACATCCCTAGTGATGTACCATAGGAAAAACATAGCTAGTCTCACAAAGACCGAATGCATCGCCCCATGCATACATAACAACTGTAAGTAATGTCTTGAAGGAGCGACTGCACCCTATGGGCTTGCCAACCCTACTGTCCATGCCTCATATCTCCGGCTTTAGCCATTACCACCGATGAGGCTATGTCCGGCGCTCTAGCTTACGCACCACCACAAAATAGATTACGGAATCCCACATGGATTCCCATACCCCAACGGGTCTTGGAACCACACATGGATTCCAACATTTTAATATATGTCACGAAACTCCTCCATAGAACTGTATATAGTTTTGGAGTGGTCACGATTTTCAAGTGATCTCTACACTCTTCCGTTTCCCTGGCGCTCCAAATTCCAATCGTTGATTTTCCGGAATGCACAATTCCAGTTCTTTAGGAAATAATCTGACAATACACAAGAGCGGGGATCACCCCCTAACCGTATAAGTGGACGGATCTCCTCATTATTTGTCCTAGAAGAACGAAACGAGTTTATACGTATAGTATAGCACCACCGGCAGTAACTGTATTATATAATTCCTGTGTTTCTCCTAGATATTTCCTGAGTTAAAATCCTTCGGTGTTAAGTAAGGAATATTTTTTGACCACCAAAGTTAAGAAGGATTACATATTTAGGCAAAGATTTGATAGTCAGTTATTTAACCATCGACAAACACACATTCAAACAAAGATTTATTCCATATGTGAAAACAACATCGGTTAAGCACATAAGCAACCATCGGCCTCCTTTTAATAATTCTTTCATTCTTTTTAAAAACACTTTGTAAATTACTTGTACAAAAATACTTTTACAAAGGTATATCCGCTAATCCCTATATTTTCAATACTTAGAAACTATCCATATACTTATTTCTACGGTATAAGTATATCCACAAAATTGAGAAAGATTTTCTTTTTATTCGATTCTCAAATCATTTATAAATTCCTTACAATTATCCAAAACCATTTATAAACCATTTTATATTTCTCCAGAAAAACCATTTATAATCCCTTTATAAAAATTCAGTGACTTATAAACTCTTTCTACATTTCAAAAATCATTTGTAAACCCTTTATAAATCCATAAAAACCATTTATAAAACTCCTTTTATAAATCTATAAACTCGTTCCTAAATTTCTTTTATAAATATCTAACCATTTATAAACTCTTTAAACTTGTAAATAATCTTCCCTTAAGTCTTCAAACCATTTTATAAATTCCTTTATAAAATCCAAATCTTTCAACTCTATTCATGGGTCTCGAAAACATTTACAAAAAATTAAAAATCTTTTACTTTAAAACATCATCATATAATAATAATTATTAATAATAAACATTATAAATAAATGAAAATTATTAAGTTTAAAACATCTTAAAATTGTAATTAATAATTTCAAAATATTGTTAAAAAAATCATAACTAATCTTTACCATTTTCATAAATAATAATAATTTATTTTCAAAACCTTATTAATAATCCTTATTATTAATTTCAAACCATAATTCTTGAAATAATTAACCTTTCAAAATATTAACATTTTGATAAATTCTTTAAAATAATAATAACTATGAACAAATAACTTTAAAACAATACTAATATAATTAAATAACCTTAAAATAATATTACAATTATTAAATAACTTTAAAACAATATTAATATAATTAAATAACTATAAAATAATATTACTATTATTAGATAACTTTAAAACAATATTAATATAAATAGATAATCTTTAAAACAAAATATTTTCGAAACATAATTTCAGATTTATTTATCATTTCTTGTCTCAAAACCAATTCCAACTCAAATGGAAATTTATAGTATTTCAAAATACTAATTCAAGGCCAATAGCCACCCAACGCTTAACCAATGTCAATATTAGTTTTTCTATCACCATAGGGTTTTTTTTCCAAACATATAACAATGTTATAACCATGGTGCTCACAATCAGGTTCATTATTCAATAATCATATAAAAGAAATATTATTGAAACAATTCAATAATTGTGAGGAATCCTGGTGGATCCCTCCAACCTGTCCACCTGCATCACAGCTTACATATGTTAGCACATATATATGTAAATAAAATCAACAATTGTGAGGAATCCTGTTGGATCCCTCCGACTTGTTTCCCCTGCATCACAAACGTTATATAACTATAAATATAAATCAACCGCTATGAGGCGGGATTCATTTACAAAGGGTCATCCACTCTTACACGGGAACATAATAGGGTCTCATCCACTCCAATAGGTGGATATATTCAATCCAACTAATATAAATGTAGTAATTCATTCAAACAACCATTCAATAATTTTTATCAACTATATATCATACTAGTTAACCAAAAAGGTGAGATTAACTCACCGAAATTTTCTGTTGTCGTCGAGGCGTTGCGGTTTGAAACTAAAACCGAACGACGTCCGATTTTAGCCCAAATTTCAACACTCTCCAAACTCATCCAAACCCATTCCATTGTGAAGCTTTCGTTGATACGAGCACAATGCAAAAAGTTTCGTCTTAATTGGATCTCGCGTGAAGGAGTTATTAAAATTTTAAGTTTTGATAATTAAATTTATAATTATAAACTAATAATATAATTAACTTATTTACAACTTTACCTGCTTCCCCAATTCACCAATACATGCCTGTACATGTTCACCTCCCAACCGTGCATGCTTCACCTCAACACGGAGCACCACGCTAGGGATCAACAATCCGACACCTCCATTGAACTCCCCATCACAAGAGCCTCTCGACGAACCTAAAATCCCCTCATCCGCAACACCTTTTTGAAATGCGTTCATGGCAATTTCCCACATTCGTACAGTGGACGGAAACCACTCTCGACCACTGCGAACCCCAATAACCTCGCCCGAGCTGCTTCTTGCTATGGCGAACTCGAATCCATTCACCAAAACATCCAACTCAACCTCAAATTCTCATAAAACCGAACCCTAGTTAAACTTTGAGCTCTCGTCTTTCACTGCCTGCTCACGGTCGAGCTCACGCACCTACTAAATGCAAGCATAACACATATAAAGCTTAAGGAAACTTGGGTTTCGATTTTATTGCTGAGTATTTCTTTTTTTATAAATTTTTGAAGTTCATTCTTCATCATTTTTTTTACTGGAATGGTTTTTCTTAAAAAGGAAAAGGAGGGATGGGTTCTTTGAATATGTGGGTATGGGCTTGTACGTAGTGGTATAGCCTGGTGATGGAATGCATAGTGTAGGATATAGGTATGGTAATTATATGTACATATATATTATTTAAATTTAAAATATCAAGCTCTTAAACGTTCGTAAATCTCAAACTCCTATCGAGATGTGCCGCCTGACGTTCTATATGTAATACCCCTATTCCGAACATAATGGAACTTGTTTCGAGACCTAATTCGATCATATGTAGAAGATAGCTTTTCAAACCCAGTGATAATATAAAATTTCTAAAATTGATTTCTATACGTTTGGATCTCGCATGACCAAACGATACGTCCAATTGCTACGAAAATCGTCAGCATACAATAACTCACTATTACGGGTCCAATGCCACTAGTTTCGTCGAAATCCGAGACAGTGCCCCAGAAGGCTATTTTTACTCGTTAATTAAATCGAATTATTATTAAAAGCCAAATTAACCACCTTTAAATCTAATTTAAAAGTGTCTTATTACCATTCTTATCCAACAGAATTTTAAATAAGCTTGGAAATCATTTTTATCCAAATTAATATCCAAGATTCAATTATTTAAACAATTACAATTATTTAATTCAACAATTTAATTATCAAATAAATCGTTGTATTCGAAATTCAAGTTATTTAACTTATAACAATAACTTTTCAATATTTTAAATCAATTAAATATTTTAAATTGAAATGACCAAAATTCTGGGTCATTACATTCTTCCCCCCTTAAAAAGAATTTCAACCCCGAAATTACCAAGGTAAGAAAAATGCCCAAACCCATTACCTTTTAAAACCAGTTTGTTGAAATAGATTAACAAATCCTTTAAGCCTTTAACTTTTCCAAAATCAATTTGTCAAAACTTTGCTATCACCTTTTCTTAAGTTTCCAAATTCATTCATAGATTCTAACTAATATCATCCTATTCAAACGTTTCAGATTATAACTCAAAATCAAATTTTAGCTACTCAAAATTTCTCAAAATTTTTCTAACGCCTTAAATTCATGAAAATTTTTGCCAGCGTCTCCTTTGCATGGCTAGAATAGAACAGCTTCAAATCGCTACTACTAGCTCAAACCAGCAAAAGAAAACAAAAGCCAAGTGGCTCAATCATAAAACCATCAAATCAAACAACAATATAAACATGAACCTTTTAGTCAGGCAACCAAGTTTTCTTATGAAACCTAAGGCATCAAATTAGCTCTTGTTTTTATATACCTGTATCTTATTTACCAATGATATCCAATCATATATTTCATAATCACATTATTTTGCATTTTCAATTGTTAACATTTGCTTTACTAAAGCCCGTACGATGTACATATATCATCCGTACGCAAATCTCAAACCTGATCGCTCACTCGATCACACAATTTCACTTCCAAACTAGTATCGTTCAAATGACCACTCTAGTGCGAACTTAGATCCGGTTCCTTGATTAGAAACCGCCATTCTCCTTACATAGCCATATACTATGATAGAGAATTCCAGAATCGATCAAAAATCCATATCCAATGTTTGCCGTCGAGAATTGGGTGGAAAATTTTCAACTCGGACTGATGTAAATCATCTCGAAATCATGTACTTGAATCTGGAGAAAACAGTTGTGCAAATAAATAATATACTTACAACTTATGTATTTATTTCACTTGATTCTTAACTATACCAAATTCCATTTTATTCACATTCACTTCATTCTTATTTATTTTATTCTCATTCATTTTATTTTCTTTCAGTTATTCACATTCAATTGATCTACATTCAATTATCCACATTGCTTTATCCATATCCATCTACTACTTAGTATATTCTTCCAATACTAATATCACTTAAGAAACATTCCATCAAATTTTATGTTTAACAACATTTCACTCCATACTAGATCCATTTACTTAAGTTTATAAACATTTTATACAACTCTTCTCATGTTTATGACCACTTCACAACTTAAGCCCATATCCGTTTTAAATCAATTTCAATTCCATTTAACTCAATTCATTTTCCAATTTCAATATTCAATTTATCAACCACATTCCAAATCATATTTAACTCACTAATTTATTTTAGCTCATTTCATTAATTCATTTCAAATCACAATCAATTCTATTTCCAAAAATCATTTCATTTACCTTTACATAAGTCAAATTTCTATTCAAAATCCATTTTATTTAACTTAACTTAAGTCAAATTTAATTCCATGGTTCAATTTCAAATTTACTTTTCTTAAGATTCATATCCAACAATTCAAAACATTATTTTAATTATTAATTCTCAAAATTTATAAGTTATAAAACTCTATTTTCTATATTTTCATAAAACACTAAATGAAGATTCCAGAGCTTAAACACCTTGTTCTCGTTTATTTCAAATCAATTTGAAATCATATATATATATATACATATAATCCCCTTGGTATATCAAATCATTCTTTTGGATTTTTTAAATCAAAACTAGTTTTACCAAACCAAAACTCTAATTGTAGCAATTCCTTTCTTGGAAACCCAAAAATGAACGTCGATGATGCTGCGGTCATCGCCGAAATTATTTTCCATTGACCGAAGTGAGTTCAGTGCTTTCTATCCTCTTTTAAATTCCATTTTAAATATTTCTAATCAAAATGTTTTGTAAATAATATTATATATATTTTCCAAAACTTTGAAAAACCATTTCCAAAACTGGCAGGATTTAAATTCTCAAATTACCAGTTTTAAAATCCTTTTTAATTTATTTACATATCATATTTATAATATACTTATGAAATTTCATTTCCTTTCCATTTATAAACCACATTTATAAATCATATATTTATATAATGCCACTTTGGTTATATAAAATCATATCTTTGTTGTTAATCTTTGTTTTCATTATAATAATAACAACTTTTGTTCGATCACAACAACAAACAACAGCAAATGATAATAATCAAATATTATCATTCACTAACAACCAAAAACACCATATATACCATAATAATTTTTTTAAAATTATTTCTTTTACATATAAAATATAATTTAGGTAAAATTATTTTATTTACCCAATTTCAAAACAATACCATGTCGAATTGCTCCTTTCAAGTGTTTAGAGATCCCTATCAATAACGTTAATTACTCGTATTGACTAGAATCCACAAGTCACTCAATAGATCAACCAATACAGTATAAAACATTTTTATATCACTAACATATACGCGCTCATACACAAACACGCGCGAGCGCGCTCAAACTCATTCTAGGGTGCTATTGACCCTATCTCTAATGAGTATTCCACCAAAGCCAAAGTTCTCGCTTAATCTTCAGCTTTGAAACCAATTGTAACGACCGGGGTTATCGACCCCAAAAATCGACACTAATACGTCCATTGTATTACATGTAGTGAAATCGAATGCCGGAAAACCCGATTGTTAGAATAAAAGAAAGAAGGAAGAAGATAAGAAGAAACCAAAATCCACTCGTCCGTTGACCTCTCCACCATAAGAGCCTCTCGACGAACCCAAAATCCCCTCGTCCACACCACCCTATTGAAACGCGTCCATGGAAATTTCCCACGTCCGTACAGTGGATGGAAACCACTCTCAACCACTACGAACACCAAAAACCTCGTCGGAGCTACTCTCGCTATGACCAACTCGAATCCATTCACCAAAACATCCAAGTCAACCTCAAATTCGCAGAAAACCAAACCCGATTTAAACTTTGAGCTCTCGTCTTCCACTGCCTGCTCATGGCCGACACACCCACTAAATTCAAGCATAACACATATAAAGCTTATGGAAACTTGGGTTTCGATTTTATTGCTGAGTATTTCTTTTTTATATAAAATTTTGAAGTACATTCTTTGTCATTTTATTTTATTTTACCGGAATGCTTTTTTTTAAAGGAAAGGGAGGGATGGGTTTTTGAATATGGTGGCATGGGCTTGTATGTAATGGTATGGCCTGGTGATGGAATACATAGTGTAGGGTATGGGTATGGTAATTATATATACATATATATTATTTAAATTTAAAATATCAAGCTCTTAAACGTCCATAAATATCAAACTCCTATCGAGAGGCGCCCCTCGCATTCTATATGTAATACTCCTATTCTGAACACAATGGAACTTTTTTTGAGACCTAATTCGATCATATGCAGAAGATAGCTTTTCAAACCCAGTGATGATATAAAAATTTCTAAAATTAATTTCTATGGGTTCCGATCTCGCATGGCCAAATGATACGTCCAATTGCCAAGAAAATGTCCGCATACGATAACTCACTATTACGGATCCAATGCCACTGGTTTCGTCAAAATCTGAGACAGTGCCCAGAAGTCTATTTTTACACGTTAATTAAAATGAATTATTATTAAAAACCAAATTAATCACCTTCGAATCAAATTTAAAATTTTCTTATTACCATTCTTATCCAACAGAATTTCAAATAAGCATGGAAATCATTTTTATCCAAATTAATATCCAAGATTCAATTATATAAACAATTACAATTATTTAATTCAAATTTTAATTATCAAATAAATCATTGCATTTGAAATTCAAGTTATTTAACTTATAACAATAACTTTTCAATATTTAAAATCAATTAAATATTTCAAATTCAAATGACCGAAATTCTGGGTCGTTACATTCACTGTTACTACTGAATTTCCATCACTATTTTCCTAATAATGAAATGTTAAGATTATGAAGATTATAATCCCTAAGCCAGCTACTTATTTTGATCTAAACCATTTCCCGGCTAAAGAGGCTGCTCATACTCTTATAAGAATTTTCTCCACTTCAGAAAAAATTCCTTCTAATTTTATCTATTTTACCAATTATCCATTTTGGAAATAGGTAAAAGGGCATCCAATAAATGGGTAATGTTGAGAAAAAAGAATTAATTAGTACAACATTACCCGCCCTAGATAAAAATTTAGAATTCCAACTAGAAAGTTCTTTTTATTAATTTATCAATTATGATCGGCCAATCATCGTTTTTGAGTTTAGTTTAAATCAATAAAAAACCCTAAGTATTCTATAGGAAATTTCATAACTTTGCAATTAAGTGTATTGGCAACTAGGTTTTAACGTTCTCCAAATCATTTAAAACCAAAATGGAACTTTTGTCAAAATTAACTTTTAACTCAAAAAGAAGCTCAAAATTATATAAAATAAACTTAAGAGCTGTAATATGGTAAGGCAAATGAGAACTAAATAACATTATATCGTTTGCAAATTGAAACCTAAAACCCATCATTTGTAATGTCATTTCCTACACTATTTTGAACCCTGTTATTAATAGATAGTTTTATAATTCTAGTAAATACATCAATGGCTAAATTGAATAATAATGGTGATAAAGGATTGCCTTGCCTAACCATTTTTAGATTGAATTTTGTTACCTAAAATGTAATTTTCCTGTTTTAAGCATAACTTTCATCTATTCGACCACCTAGTACTAAATTCATAGCTATCAACAAATCATGAAGGAAAACCCAATCAATCGAATCAAATGCCTTAGCAAAATCTAGTTTAAGTAAGGCATAAGTAATATTGTTTTTACAATAGTAATTGGTATCTTATTGAGCTATAGCTACCCCCCCGTAATGTTTCTACCCTGGATGAATGTGGATTGTGATTTATCATTTAGTTTATTCATATCAGTGTTTAACCTATTAGCCAAGACCTTTGAAATAATTTTAAAAGAATGGTTTAATAATGAGATAAGCCTAAAGTCCTTAAGTTCATTTGCCTCTACTTTATTATGAAGCAAAACAAAATTTTTATAAAATTGACTCTACCTAACTACAGTGTGTCATTATAGATTGTATAACGACCCGTATTTTTCGATAATTAAAAATATTTAAATTAAATAAGATTTTGAGTTTTAATGATGAGAGAAATTAAAATTTGCAATTTATTAACGAGAAAAATAATTAGGATGTAATCTAATAATGTTGATTTAATGTAATTGATAACTATGTTAATGTAATTTCAATCAATTGAAATAATTGTAAAGTTAATTTGGTGATAATTGTAAATAAGGAAATAAAGTAAATATCATATTAAATGGTGAGGTTGTATGTAATTAATTGAAATTGAATATGAAATCAGTGATGTGTAAGTAGTTATAACATTTGTTTGTAAATAATAAATTTATAAATATGATTAAAGTACTTAAAAGTAACAATTGTTTATTGATCATCTCATTTTTAATATGTTGAAATAATTTGGAAATCAATAAAATTTTAATGTAAATTAAATATTATAGTTAATATGGTAAAACATGATAACTATAAATAATGAATGTAATGAAATGTAATATAATGTTAATTATATTCATAAGGTTTTGGTTGATTTAATAATAAGGGTGTAAAACCGAAATAAAAGAAATTGATTGGGATTAAATATAATTAACTCGAATTTCATTACAATTGCAATTGAACTTTGAAATCAATGTAATGTTTAAATATTGGATTTAATATGGAAAATTTTATTTTAAAAGATTTTAAATTTCTATGTAATCAAGAATGTTGAATTTTCAACTTTTAAATTTAAAATTTGAAAGTGATTAAATCAATTTAACAATAATTTACTTAATTAACGTGAAACTTAGTCATTTTGGGCACTTTCTCGAATTTCGACGAAACCAGTTTCATCAGATCTGTAACAGTGAATCATTATAGGATTCCAAGTTTCGTAGCGATCGGACTTATCGTTTGATCGTGCGGGCTCGAAACACGTAGAAATCAATTTAATGAATTCAATTAAAATAATCTGATTTTAAAAGCTAACTTCTGTATACAATGGAACCGAGGCTTGAAACTAGTTCCATTGAGTTTAAAAATATTAAAAACATATATTTTGATATACCGGATGACCCATTTTCGTTTTGGAAGCGGAACGGGCTTTTTGGGTCGTGTTATCGTTCGAACCAATTCGATATATTCATTCGTTCCTATCCATCTGTTTATATAAATAATTTTTTCTAACCCTAGTAGCCTTTCATTTTTTATCATGCACGTACATCAACTTCTTATTCGTTCCTCCTTCTTAAATGTCAGATAATTTCAATTCCAAAACCCTAAATTCAATTTCAAAACTAATTTCAAAATTCAAACTCTCCAAACTATAGCAAATTATATATCGTTGGAAAGCTCTCCACGAACGCAATCTACTACAGCAATTCGTTTTTCGATTTGATGCATCGTTTGACTAGAAATCAATGAAGAACCTTGGCCGTCCATTTCTACGGTTTTCGATCCAACGGTGGATCTTCGTCTTGGGAGCGATCGGCGAGCATTGGTTCGTAGAGGGTGTCGAGAGAAGTCGATCCATGGGTTTACTTTGGATCAGAGATGATCGGAATTGCCAAATTTTGGCTTCTAAGGTGGCGGTGGCGGAGCTCCGCCTGTCCAAGTACGGCGTCGCACGTGGGCATGGGCGTGGGAGCTTGGATGCGCTCAAGTGGTCAGCAATCTCTGATCATGGCGATGATGGACCTAGCGGCGGCGATTGCATGGAGTATGGCGGCGGTTGATGCTTGTATATGAGGGTTCGAATGGGTGATGGTCACGTAGGGTTTGATTAGGTAGGTGAGCGTTTGACTTTTGTTTTATTTTTAATTTTTAATTTTTGAATGTTCTAACAATAATATCTTTTCCATACGAGCTCGGATTTGTGCGCGGTTGTCTCTATTGAGATCGTATCAAAATTTCGGAAGACAAGGTACTGGTTTGGCTACATTTTGAGACAATTCAAAATTTGGGCTTAAATTGGATTTTAATTCGATTAAAAATCAAAGGTGAGTGTTTTAACCCACTCACGAATGTTAAACCATCTTATGTAGGTTAAACTAAATTTATGATGTGATTAGAAATTGATTGATTACTGTATGGTATATTTAAATTGTCATTCGAGTTTAATTCGAATTCATATTGAATTTAATTGCCATTTAATTAAATCTTGAATTTAAATTGTTAATTGAATACCTGATAATGATAACCAGCTAACTGATGTGATTTATTGGTTGATTTGAATGATGATCGTGATGGATGCTTAAATGTTGATATTTTGTATGATTGGATGTATGTTATTTATATGTTGTTATCACACTGTGAGTTCCCTTAGTTATTGTCAAGTAAATCACTTTCGGTTGAAATGATACATACTTGAACGATCTTATAGATTAGGGAAAATTTGTTATGGGTTAAAATGATAAACCCGTGCGATTTTATGGATTTTGAATTTTACTCGGGATTGCGGGTTGAAATGATATATACCCATAAATTTAAATTATTGTAGGTGCAAAAATGATATATATCTGAATCACTTGGCCATAGGGTATGTTGAGTAAATTTCGACCGAGCCAATCCCTGCCGAACCAACTACACGGCAACCCCTACCGAACCAACTACAAGGCAACCCTGCCGAACCAACTCCAAGGCAGCCCTGCCGAACCAACCTCCGCCGCCTCACCGGACCAGCCTTCGTCGAATCAACCTCCAGCCTCTACCACTCCTACCACCGAACTTGCCCTCACCGAACCAACCTCTACCGCTCCACCTATTACCGAACCAATGTCCCACCGGATCAAAACCATCACCGGACCAAGTTCCACCGAACCAATGTCCCACCGGATCAAAACCATCACCGGACCAAGTTCCACCGAACCAATGTCCCACCGGATCAAAACCATCACCGGACCAAGTTCCACTGAACCAATGTCCCACCGGATCAAAACCATCACCGGACCAAGTTCCACCGGACCAACTCCCACCAAGACCAAGGCGTTCCGGACCAACTTTGCCAGGCCAGATTGTATCAGCCCAGGCCCACCAGCAGCTATATACATCCAAGACCCCTACCCCCAGCCTCACTCTATAAATAGAGGGGCATGGTTACAACAATGGGGAGGTTTTGGAGAGCTCAAGCACGAATAGAACTTTCAAACAACTTTCATATACTTGTATCAAAGCTTTGTACTTGTAATCTGAACAGTAAAGAGGAATAACATATAAAGTGGACGTAGGCACGTTCTGGCCGAACCACTATAAATCTGTGTGTCTTTTACAGTTTAGTCCCTGCTTTTCATATATTTGCATAAATCACCCAGATCACTAAAAACAACATAAAATCAACTAAATCATACGACTTGGAGGTGTTTGCCCATTTTTTGTGCAAACATTATTGGTGCTTTCACTGAGAACGAGAAGCTCGAAGCTTCAGCTTCTCCTACTTAACCTTCTTCCTAACAGCGTCGTTCATTGCTTGGAAAACATGCCTCCCAAGCAGAAGAAAGATGTTAACAAAGGAAAGAACATCGTGACCGGCAGTCTTCCAGATCCAATGGTAACAGATCAAGTAAGTCGTCCCCTTCCAACAACAGTACCAAATGAAGGTCAGGCAAATCCGACAACTCCAGCCACAGAACAGCCTGTGACAATTACTAGGGCAGATCTAGACAGGGTTGTGGCTGAAGTGACTAATCGCTTCGCATCCCAGCAAGAAGCCTTGGTGCACCATCTCATGTCACGCTTAAGGGATGCTGAAGAGTCCAACCGCAACACTGAATCATGGGGTGAGCCCCAGTCTGGAGGATCTCAGAGACAACAAAGATCTTCCTTCTTCGAAGGAGCTAACGACAGAAGCGGCCGTGGTAGGAGCCGAGACCGAGCACAGCCCGAAGTTAGGCCTGAGGAAACGCTTGGAACCGAACCCAACGGGGGAGGTACCGGACGGAGGTCAACTGTGGCTGAGCCTGTCGTACTGCCTGACCACGGAAATACCAATGAACGGGGCCGAGCTAGAGTCTAGCCCGAAGTTGGACCCGAGGAAGTGCTTAGATCAGAACCCAGCAGGGGAAGATCGAGGCAAGGGCCAACTATAGCTGATCCTAGCATGCTCCCAGAAGTCCAAAGACAGCCACTGGAAAATATCAGGAATGATAGACGATACCATCCCTACAGGTCATCCGGACGGAATCAGTCACACAGAGCAGAACCGAACTCATTCCTATCTGCTCCAAATTCTGATGAAAGGATGGCACGCTTGTTGCATCCAACGGGATCAAAGAGATCGAGGGATAGGCGTTAGGGTAACCAGCCCCTTCGCCCACAATATCGAAATTGCCATCACCCCCCGAGAATGGAAAATGCCAACAATGGAACCTTACAAAGGAACCTCCGACCCCGTTGTATGCTTACAGAGATACACACAGCATATGCTCATGAGTGGAGCAACAGAGGGAGTACTGTGCAAATGCTTTCCGCTATTCTTAGCAGATTTAGCTACCTCCTAGTTCTGTCATTTACCCCAAGGATCCATCAGCTCGTGGGAGATGTTGAAAGAAAAGTTTATCAGCCAGTTCCGCATTCATGTGGAACAACCCAAGGACGCTTTTTCCTTATCCAGTATCAAACAGAAACCTGGAGAGAAGCTGCAGCAATACCTAACCCAATTCAATGCCACAGCGGCCGCAGCCCAAGATGCCGATGAGAAGCTTATCCTAATGGCCCTCTGGAGTGGTGTGCATCCGGATACTAAATTTGCTAGAAGATTGACAAAAGAAAAACTAGCTACTTTACCTGATTTCTTCCATAAAGCCGGGAAATATATGAGGCTTGAAGACGCTGCCACTGAGGGGCCGTCAGGGCAGCAAAATAAGGCAGCTCACGGCAACTCGCCCGCTGCAGCGAAGGATGTTCGAAGAAATGATTCTAGAGACAATGCTGGGGGCAAGAAGGGAGAAAAGCGCCTATATCGGCCAGGACCGAGATTCGACACTTACACTCCTTTGAATGAGACCATCGAAAACATCTTCCTTGCCACCCAAGATGAAGTTAGATACAAACGCCCACCATACAAGAAGGAATCAGATAACGCGCAAAAATCTGGAAAGTTCTGCCGCTTCCACGAATCTCACGGGCATGATACTAATGAATGCCATCATCTCCGGGACTTGATTGAAGAACACATCAGAAGGAAGAGACTGGAACGCTATGTAAAAGGTCAAAACAGGACTCAAGCTCTTGCCAATGAGAACCCAAGGCTACCCTCACCAGAGATAGGCAGAGGAAATCGCAACACTAGCGGCTCCAGTCAAGAGAAGATAGTGGTCCATACCATCTCGGGAGGACCGCACATCGCCGATAAAAGCTAGGAAGAGATGGAAAGATATGGAAAGTCGCTTAGAAACAATGAAGACTGTGTTAATTCTGTTATAGGAGAACGAAACCCAAAGCGGAAAGAGAGTTATGCATCACATTCAGTAGGTGTGACCTAGAGGGAAGGCAGTACCCTCACAGGGATCCCATGGTTATCTCTGCCCGGCTCGGTCCAGCCGAAGTTTTTCGAATTCTAGTGGACACTAGAAGCTCAGTAAATATCTTATTCAAGCATGCATTTGACAAAATGAAACTATCAATAAAGGACGTTTCTCCCTGCAATAAACCACTACACGGTTTCATTGGAGATGCGAAGATGCCCCTCGGGCAACTGGACCTCTTTGTTGAAATTGGAAGTCATCCCCGCTCCGTTGTGCGGAAACAGACATTTGTGTTGATAGAAAACCACTCGGCCTACAACGCCTTCTTAGGAAGGCCAGCCTTGTCTGACTTCCAAATCGTCCTGGCCCTATGGTGCCTAAAGATGAAATTTCCAATGGACAATGGAGTAGGGGAAGTAGAGGGAGACCAGGACGTTGCTCGAGACTGCTATGTAACTGAACTTCGCAACAACCATAGGAAGGATAAAGGGAAGAGTGTAGAGGTTGCCCACTGCACAAAAAGTTTGGAAGCATAGCAACTAAAGAAAGCCCCTCCTCTTCGATATACCAGCGACCCTTTCAATGAATTAGACCCCAAGGACAAAGAGGAGGAGGCCACCGCTGAGCCTGCAGAGGCTATGGAATTTGTATCTGTAGACAAACATGACTCGAGTAGACTATTGAAAATCGGGTCCCAACTAAAAGCAGGGTTGAAGGAACAACTCATTGACTTTCTCCGCCACAACTTGGATGTATTTGCATGGTCACATGCTGACATGACCGGAATCTCCCCTGACATAGCATGCCACGTACTAAACATTGATTCTACCAAGGCGCCCGTAAAACAAAGAAGGAGAAGTATGGGGGAAGAACGATTAGCAGCCCTCGATGAAGAAGTAAAGAATCTACTTGCCAATGACTTCATACGAGAAGCCATCTACCCAGAGTGGATCGCCAACCCGGTACTGGTAAAGAAGGCTAATGGGAAGTGGCGAACATGCATTGACCTCTCCAACTTAAATGACGCCTGCCCGAAGGATTGCTTCCCACTTCCCCGAATCGATCAACTTGTATACAGCACAGCCGGGCACGAACTCTTATCCTTTATGGACGCATACTCAGGATATAACCAAATTCCTATGCATGCTCCCGATCAAGACCACACTAGTTTCATCACTGACCGGGGTTTGTACTGCTACAAGGTAATGCCTTTCGGACTTAAAAACGCAGGAGCCACCTACCAGTGCCTCGTCAACAAGATGTTTGCAGGGCTAATAGGACAAACTATGGAAGTGTATCTGGATGACATGCTGGTAAAGTCAAGGAAAGCCGACGATCACGTAAGCCACCTGGGCGAGATGTTTCAAGTACTTCGCCAGTATGGAATGAAACTTAATCCTCTAAAATGCTCCTTCGAAGTATCATCAGGAAAGTTCTTGGGATTCATCGTCCATGCCAGAGGGATTGAAGCAAACCCTGAACAAGTCCGAGCTCTAAAAGATATCAAAATACCTTCCACTCGAAAGGAAATGCATAGCCTGAATGGGAAAGTGGCCGCCCTGAGACAATTCATCTCCAAAGCAACGGACAAGTGCGTCCCCTTCTTCGAAGCTCTAAAGAAAGACAAAGGAAAGTTCGAATGGACTGACGAATGCTTAACCGCTTTCCTTAACTTAATCGAACACCTCCATAAACCGCCGGTACTCTCGACTCCAAACGAAGGCGAAGAGTTATACTTATACCTTGCCGTATCATCTCATGCTCTAAGCGCTGCTTTGGTAAGAGAAGACAACCGCACGCAGCGGCCAGTATACTTTGTAAGTAAGAGGTTTATAGGGGCAGAAGTCAGATATCCTAAACTTGAGAAGCTAGCATACTGTCTACTAATCGCATCACGAAAACTGCGACACTATTTTCAATCCCATTCCATCAGAGTTCTGACCGATCAACCGCCAAGGCAGGTACTTCATCGTCCTGACACTTCTGGGCGACTACTTAAATGGTGCATTGAACTAAGTCAATATGATATTACCTACCATCCTCGGACCGCCATCAAGGGGCAAGCCATGGCCGATTTCATTGCCGAATTCACTACCGGCGAAGGTGAGGAGCAATCTGAAATAGCAGAAGACATCAAGTGGAACCTCTTTGTGGATGGTGCATCAAACGAACAAGGCTCGGGGGCAGGTGTGGTAATAATTACTCCCAGGGGAAATAAGCTGCACCATGCTATAAAGTTGGAATTCGCTGCCACCAACAACGATGCAGAGTATGAAGCAGTGATAGCTGGATTAGAACTTGCCTTAGAAATTGGAGCCAATTCTTTGTGTCTTCATAGCGATTCTCAACTTATTGTTAATCAAATACTAGGAGAATTCCAGGCTCGAGAAGAACGACTCATAGCATATCTAAAGAAGACCAAGTTACTTCTCAGTCGTTTGGACCACTACTTAGTCAAACACATCCCTAGGGAAGAGAACCAAGAGGCGGACGAATTGGCAAAGCAAGCCATCATGAGAGATGGCGCTATTTTCGGAGCAGTAGCCATCTCAATGCAACTGACCCCAAGTTTTGAGCAAGTGAATCTGATAGCTGCAACCGAAGAAGCAACTTGGATGACTCCCATCCGAGACTACTTACGAAGTGGCATACTGCCCGACGAGCGTAACGAAGTCAAGAAAATCTTGAGGAAAGCTTCCCGCTACACAATACAAGAGGACACCCTCTATCGGCGCGGCTTCTCTAACCCCTTATTAAGGTGTGTCGCTGGAAGGGAAGCCAAGGAAATATTATCCAACATTCATCAAGGAAGCTGCGGAGATCACACCGGAGGGTAGACTTTGGCAAAAAAGATACTCCAATATGGATATTTCTGGCCCACCTTAAGCAAGGACGTCTTAGATTTCGTCAGAAAATGTGACAGATGCCAGAAGTTTGCTAAGATTCCATGGCTACCAACCACTGAGATTACTCAAATGACCAGCTCTTGGCCCTTTGCAGTATGGGGAATTGACTTAATCGGCGAACTGCCAATGGGCCGAGGCGGGGCCAAATATGCTATAGTGGCAGTCGACTATTTCACCAAATGGGTGGAAGCAAAACCCCTAAATAAAGTATCATCAGCGAAAGTTATTAACTTCTTGATCAAAAATGTTCTATGCAGGTACGGAGTCCCATTCAAAATTATATCGGACAATGGACTTCAGTTTGACAGTGAGGAGTTCGCCAACTGGTGCTAAGAGCACGGAATTCACAAGAGCTTCTCATCCGTAGCTTATCCCCAGGCAAACGGACAAGTCGAAGCCGTCAACAAAATTCTGAAAACTCTAATAAAAAAGAAGATCGAAAAGTCAAAGGGCACTTGGGTGGATGAACTCCCTACGGTACTGTGGGCCTATCACACATCTTTCAAAACATCAACAGGGCATACCCCTTTCTCTTTGGCATACAGATCGGAGGCTATGCTCCCAGTTGAAACCATCGTGCCTTCCCACCGTAGGATCCACTATAACCCAGAAGAGAACGAAGAACTCCTTCACATGTCTTTGGATCTAATTGAGGACAGAAGAAATGATGCAGCCCTCAAAGCAGCAGCCCACAAGCAAAAAGTGGCAGCACACTACAACTCCAAAGTCAAGCATCGTACCTTACAAGAAGGAGATCTTGTCCTCAAGCGCATCTTCCCTCGCCTCGGAGCACTAGATCCAATCTGGGATGGACCATATGTAATTCATAAAGATCTCCACAATGGAGCTTATATTTTGTCAACAGTGGACGGAGAGGTGTTCCAGAGGGCATGAAACATCCAACACCTCCGTCGATACTTTTCTTAACTTGTACTACCCATATGAAGTGAATTAACAAAGAGAATCAGTGGACGTAGGCATTTTCGTGCCGAACCACTTTAAAAAACCTTGTCTCTTTTTTAACTTGTTCCTTTATATCTTGGCTGCTTGTTAACTTTATCCTTTTCTGTTGAACAAAATCCTGTGCATATATCATTTCCATTCAAGGCACTCCACAGCGCAACTTCACCTGGACAAGACCTAACAGGTACTATGCGAATCTATGCCCTCGCCAATGAGACACTTTTGCTTCGGCATCCCTCTGCTGCGGGTTAACTCATTGCTCGCGACGACCCTTAAAGCCAACTGTAATGAGCCGATTATAAGCCACCGAGAAGGCCGACTATAGCCAAGGCAGCTCATTACGGCGTTCGGCTCGCCGGCAACTGTGAACCTACTTTAAGCCCCAACATAAGGTGTGGCCAGCCAGGGGTAGTTCACGGTTGACGATCGGCACCCACGCTAGCCGGCCATAGTAAATCGAATAATACCCACAATTACGGGCCATAATGGCCCGGGTAGTTACTGTGCGCTATCTCGGCTCTGATGTGTCTTAAGTACGGCTGTGGTAAAAAAGATTAACTCCCCGCGGAGGCGTAAGATGGGTGACAAATGTCTCCAAGACCCACAGCTAGGGAAAGTGACTACAAAGCCCGTTTGCCACGAACTTAAGCACATCGAAGGCCTTCCGTGATTGCAAGTTTTACTATTTCACATATTTCAATTTTATTTAAGAAACTTTTCTCTTATCCTCTGTAACAATCCCTGAAGTACAGGACATAGAATAAGAGACATTCGCTAATGGAGGCGGATACTCAGAGCAAGACACTACATCGCATTCCATACTCAGTCACGCAAGACATTCAAAGCTGCCATCTTCAAGTAAAATATGAAGGGCGGTATTTTCTTCTTTCATGTATAAACACGTGGCTATAATTTATTCACACATCACACCAACATTGCAAGGCATGAAATTATGTTTTAAGTAAGAACTTGACATCAAACACAATTGAATTACAAGCATATGCATAGCTATATTTCTCATACAACATGTCAAAATAGCAAAAACATTCAAAAACGACAGAATCAGCTTAAGTTAAAAAATTACACGTCAAGAATAATGTTGTTTATTACAAGTAGCATAATTACAACCTAAGAGTTACGTTACTGTTTTGAGACTAACATATCCAACAATGTCTAGTCCACAAAAAGATATCCAGGTCAAATCAAGAAGCCGGCTGCGTCGGAGTTTTATCCTTGTCATGTTGCCCACCTGTCCGGTCAAAGAAAGAATTCATTAGTGATAAGCAACCAAGTTAACGGAAAGACTAGAAAGGAAGACTTACCAGCACCTGCTCCCTGACCATCCTGGTCATCATCCTCTACTTGCACACCTGCCTCCTCAGCAGCAAGCAGCCGCATACCCTCCTTCACCGCCACCTTCTCCTCCTTGGTAAACTGGGCAGTGACCACATCCATTCTGAAGACCGCACCACCCTCTTTATCCGCACCAGCCCTGGCCTCCTCCAGAGCCCGGAGATAAATCCTGGCCATAACTCGGGGGTAATCATCCATCCAGGATAAATTACCCTGCTTCCAAGTGCGGAAATACATATCCTGGAGCATCTCATCCATCATCCCCTCGTTTTCCTCAAGCTCCCTCATTCGGGCCTCAGAAGCACGCAACTTAGCGCAGGCAGCATCCCTCTCCGATCGGTATCGTGAGCGGTCAGACTGAAGGGATATCCTCATCACCTCCATCTCCTCCTTCAACCTGGACCGAGCAAGCTCCGCGGCCTCAAGTCTCCCCGATAATTCCTGCGCCCTCTCAAGGTCCGCTTGTCGAACCTCATCCACCGTCGTGATGGCCATGTCAATTCGCTCCTTGCAGGCGGCCTCCATTTTTCGCAACTCTGCCCTGCTGGCCTCTTCCATAGTCTTCTTCAGTTGCCTGGATGCAGACTCATGCTGAGAAATTTGGATGGCTTGATCGGCAAGCTGCTTAGCCTGGTTGGAGACCATTAACCTTAGCCGAATGTTGGCACTCCCAATTTCCTCCCCGGCCTTGACTAGTCGGGCATGATGCCCCATCAATTTCCTGGTCTCCTCAGCAACCCGGTCAATATTTGCCTTAGCCTCATCCCCCAGAGTTACAACTCGGGTAGTAAGCAAATCAAGGTCCAGGGACTTAGCTTCGTCAAGCACCCGTACCATAGGATTGCGAGGGAGAAGATGCTCACCAGTAACCTCATCGAAGGAGATGTCATGAGAGGCTGGATCCAGGTCTGGATGACCTGCAAACGGATTGCGAACTAAGCCAGGGTGATCTATCGGGGTGATGGTTGGATTCTCAGACAGATGTGGGGAAGGTATAAACTCGGTGTCCTCCTCCTCAATATCATGAATAAGTTAGAGTGGAGCCGGAGGGCCAGGAAGAGATTCAAACGTAGATCGACTCCTCTTCCTCTTTTGTATATCTTCTTCAATAACTCCAAGAAGAGGACGATAGCCGACTACGTCTCCAGGACGGTTAGTAGGAGGCTTCGGCTTGGCGGAAGCTTTGAGAAGTTTGTATTGTTCAAGCCTGTGCCGAAGATCTGAGGTCTTGGCCATTTTGCCCGCTCCTGGAATAAAAATCAAGTGTCACCAGCATGCATTGAGCCATCATTCGAGAATTAAAAAGAATAGAGAGAAATTCACCTTGAACCGCAGAAGTTGCCTCAGTAGAAGCACTCCCGGAAGATAAATCGACACCGGTCCCAACCTTATCAGCTTTCTTGGACTTCTCTGTTTCCTCCAACTCTTCGAAGGCTTGGCGGAGAGCGTCATCTGTCCACTCTTGAATCACGCCCGCCTGCCCAGGAGGCAAAGCCCCGGTGCCATCACCACCCTGTCCTTCCCCATCATCGTCACCGTGACGATCACCGTCGCCTTCTCTACTACTTCCGCTCCCCGCCTCACCTCCTTCATCCTCGCCTTTTTCCCCCTCCACTTTTTCCTCCTCCTGAGCATTTGGATGTGTGCTAGGAGAGGGTCCATCGGACTTCTTGAGTTTCTTTCCCCCGACGACTGGATGCGTTGGGAAGGGTCTCCTTTTGCTGCTTTTCACCGTAACCCCTCTTGTAACTTTGGCAGCTCTCTCCTCCGCCGTGTCTCTTTTCTTAACCACGGACTGATGTGGAAGGATCAGGTTGTGCCCCAGAAGTGTAGCATTCCTGATAAAGTAAGAAGCCGACCTGTCCCTTCCCGTAATGGCTTCTATTTCTACAGCCATCTGAACCAAGCGATCATTCTCCACGACCGCAAAGCCACCTGTCGCTAGGAAGAAATAAAAACACATAAGAAGAGGCATTGCAGTCAGAACGGAAATTATAAATAAGCTTAAGACTTATAGCCAGAAGTGAAGCGACGGATGGAAACAGAGTCATCCTTGATAAAAAAACCATTCTTTCTTAAACATGTTGAACTTCGAGTATAAGTCCAGGACCGGCTTGAAAGATACGGCTGATTCCAAGCTGATGTATGGAGACCCTTTCTTATAGCCTCTCAAGTTGTACAAGTACCGGACCTCCCGGTTGGAGGGAGGACGCCCGTACCTCCTCTGGAAAATGACAAACAGGCTCACCAAGATGGCATAGGAGTTAGGCTGAAGCTGAAATGGAGCTACCTTTAAGTAGGTGATGAAGCTGATTATCCAAGCATTGATCGGGGGAATGGCCCCACACATGCAATGGTACCGAATATAGGCGAAATACCCTTCGGGGGGATTATATGGCATCACTCCCTCCCCCGGCAACAGCATACGCGCTCTGTCAGTAGAAGCTGCTCGTCTTTGAGGGAGCTAGGGAAGCAATCGGGAGGTGAGTTCAGAAGCTCTTGAGGACCGTACCCGTCCACTAGCGATCTCGGGGTGGGCCCATGTCGTTCTGGATTCGGCTAGACTGGGGGCACGACGGGAGATTCTCTTCTGTCCGTAGATTTCTTCTTGTCAAAACGGGTTTCAACTTTATGAGACATTATCTGCAACACGAAAAAGCACATTGTTAGAACAAGGGATATAGAAATCAAACGAACAAGTGTATATTGTCTAGAGTTCCACTTATAAACACGTAAACTCATTCGGTATAACAAGGTTCAACTTTCATTCGGCATTTAAGCCATTCAGTAATACAAGGAAGAAGCTTCATTCGGCATTCAAGCTATTTGGTAGTTCAAGGCACTAATTCTCATTCGGCCTATTACTCTCTAGTTTATTCGGTCAGTTCATTCGGCACTCAAGCCCTTTCGCTAAAAAGATTGAGTTCGTTCGATGGATCAGTCTTAAAGGATCATTCGGCTCACCTGGTTCGGCAGATGAATTGATTCGGTAATTGGCTGGTCCGGCTATTTCAAGCAAACAAGTCTGATTCAGTATTCAGTTGATTCGGCTATTCCAAATGGTGAAGGGTGAACATAGACGCGAGGTCCATACTTATAGACAAATACTAATGACCGGACCAGTTGGTTCGGCACGCAGGACTGGGTGAGGATATCCAAGCTAAAGCAAAGCACGCCATGTGCGTACCCACATGCCCTACTTTGGGGGGGCAAGTGTTGAGTAAATTTTGACCGAGCCAATCCGTGCTGAACCAACTACACGACAACCCCTACCGAACAAACTACAAGGCAACCCTACCGAACCAACTCCAAGGCAGCCCTGCCGAACCAACCTCCGCCGCCTCACCGGACCAGCCTTCCCCGAATAAACCTCCGGCCTCTACCACTCCTACCACCGAACCAGCCCTAACCGAACCAACCTCTACCGCTCCACCTATTACCGAACCAATGTCCCACCGGATCAAAACCATCACCGGACCAAGTTCCACCGAACCAATGTCCCACCGGATCAAAACCATCATCGGACCAAGTTCCACCGAACCAATGTCCCACCGGATCAAAACCATCACCGGACCAAGTTCCACCGAACCAATGTCCCACTGGATCAAAACCATCACCGGACCAAGTTCCACCGGACCAAATCCCACCAGACCAAGGCGTTCCGGACTAACTTTGCCAGGCCAGATTGTATCAGCCCAGGCCCTCCAGCAGCTATATACATCCAAGACCCCTACCCCCAGCCTCACCCTATAAATAGAGGGGCAGGGGTACAACAATGGGGAGGTTTTGGAGAGCTCAAGCACGGATAGAACTTTCAAACAACTTTCATATACTTGTATCAAAGCTTTGTACTTGTAATCTGAACAGTAAAGGGGAATAACATATAAAGTGGACGTAGGCACATTCTGGCCGAACGACTATAAATTTGTGTGTCTTTTACAGTTAAGTCCCTGCTTTTCATATATTTGCATAAATCACCCAGATCACTAAAAACAACATAAAATCAACTAAATCATACGACTTGGAGGTGTTTGCCCATTTTTTGTGCAAACAGGGTAGAAATTATATACGGACACCGGATTGGTTAAATTAAATGATTTTCAATCCTTAATTTTTGAATCCAGTTAAATGATATTATGAAATAAAATTAGATTTATATGAACTAAATTATCTGTAAAATCCAAGCTTTTAAAAATATGAAATTGAAATTTGTTTAAATGAATTGTTTAAAGAATTTAAATTGAAATTTTAAAGTTGAATTTTGAAATATAAATGAAATTTATCAAAATTGAGTTATTGTAAACGTTTGAATATTTAAACTTTGAAATTATTGAATTTGAAGTGGTTTAAATTTGTAGTTCAACATGGATTTGAAATCGATATAAATTGAAATGGTTTTATTGAGAATTTGAATTGAAAGATTAAAATTGAGTTTTGTTGATTTGAAATCTGGATATGGTCCAGATTTGTTGAAATGGAAGAAACAGTTTCATTTGATATTATTTTCAAATTAATTATTTTAATATAACTGTTTAAAAAACTATTATTTTAAAATTCAGATTATTTAGATTTCAAACTATTTACTATATAAACCATTTCCAATAATCAAACCATTTTATATTAAAATAATTTTAACTATTTTAAAATCCTTAAACTATTTAAACTATTAAACTATTATAAACTATTTCTAATACATTAACTATTTTAATATATAACCTATTTTAATATATAAACTATTTCTAATATATAAACTAGTTTAATCTATAAACTATTTTTTTAAATATAAACTATTTTTAATGTATAACTATTCCAATATATATAAACTACTTTCAACATTCAAACTGTTTAAAGTTGGAACTGTTATGATTTAGATTTAATTTATTTAAATTAGAGTATTTTGATATGATGGTTTAACATATTTTGTGATTATGATTTTGAAATGAATATGATTTAAAGTGAATAATGATTTCGAAAGTGAATATGATTTCGAAAGTGATATGATTTTTGAAGTGAATATGATATTTTGATATCAATTATGAATCGATTTTGGAAATATAAAAGAACCAACCGGTGTGAAATAAGCGTTTGGTTGTTAAAGTGACCCGGATCGGATATTGTCATACTCTCTGTCAATATCGAAAACCACTTTAACAACCGTGCACGTGGTGGAGAATACAGAATGAAGTAGGATGGTTTGGCGAACACTACTGTATGAGGTATGAACGCAGCCCTGCCCCCTCGGGTCAGCTTGATATGATTAGAACAGGAGCTATACCTGGGCTAAGTGAGGTCGCACCTCCGATCGAACATGCTTCTTCGATACCATATCTGTTACTTTGTGATTGATTTGGTGGCCACCCTCGATTTGATTATGGGAGTGTGTTCCGAGGTAGGCGGTAGTAGCTACTATGCGTTACCACCAGCCCGGTTCTACAAATGGTAGAATCCTACCCTAGCATCGCATCGCGTGCCTTGTCATATGCCTTATCATGCCCACTACGAGTTTGGTTTGTGTCGTACACTATGAAGTGCCCTCTGTTAGCCCTCAAGTTTTCAGAGGAATTACGGTATTGTATAGACTACGACATTTATAAAAATGTGTTAAGGGGGATATGGGTAATGCCTTAACGCTATTTTAATACTTTACTTGTTCGGCATTTATACTGTTCGGCACCCATGGTGATTCGGCATTTGTGACTGTTCGGAAAAGCGTCATTCGGCCGAAATCTTGTTCGGCCGGGACAACATTCGACATCCTATTTGGCTCATACTCCCTCCACATCCTTCCATTGCACTACCCGGCATATGACGAATCGTGCCGAGCCAAGGTTACGCCGAGCGCCAACGCTCGACACACCATCCTCTACAGCGACCTCATTCCCCCTTTTCTTCCTCCATCCACACCGAACCACGAGGACGAATCGTTTGGTGAGTCGCACCGAACCATCCTGTTCGGCATTCTAACCAACTCCTACCTTCCTCCACATCATCTGGCCCTAAAAATCCACGTAACACCTATCAATTTACGAACTCGAGCTTCATGTTGAAACCCCTTTGTGGATTTAGTTAGAGGGGTTGTTACCTAGTTAGTAGAGCCCGACTTGGAGAAATTTGGAGTTGAGGCCGCGTTTTTGATTAGCGCCGAATGGGTTAGGAAGAGTTGTTAAGTCTTTGAAGGTTGTTAACAGGTGAGTTTCTCGAAAACAAGATAGGAGAAGTGAGCGTGAAAAGAGAAGGAGGAAGAGGGTATCGACTTTTATAGGATAGAAGGAGAAGTCGAAAAGGCTATATCCGGTGGAACCGGTCAAAGCCACAGTGTTCGGCATCGGAATACAAAGTCGTTCCGCATGAGGAGCGTTCGGTTTCGACTGCTTCGTTCGGCATCTATACCACGCTCTTCATGCACCTCCACCACTGATATTCCCAAGAAAGCGTCTCCAAGAAGAGATTAACCTAGATTCGAAGCGAAGTACGGGGGATATGCAATTCAAAGCGTATCACGATTCAGTCACGTAATACACTTTGGGGGGCAAGTGTTTCCTGGAGATTTGACCAGGCAACTAGTACTCGGCATCAGTTAGTACTCGGCATCAGGTAGCACTCGGCATCAGGTAGCACTCGGCATCAGATAGTACTCGGCATCAGGTAGTACTCGGCATCAGGTGGAACTTGGCAACAGGAGTACTCAGCGTAGTGCTCGACTTCCAGTGGAACTCGGCGACAGGAGTACTCGGCATCCAGAAGACGTTCGGCGTACATGACTACTCAGCATGACAGTATCGTTCGGCCAAAACGATCGTTCGACCAGAAAGAATCGCTCAGCCAGAAAGCACGTTAGGCCAAGGAGGATCGTTCGGCCAAAGGAATCGTTTGGCCAGAATGCATCGTTCGGCCAAAGAGCATTGTTCGGTCAAGAGCTTCGGACAGTGGCACGTTCGGCTTCGACTGACAACCATTTTGCACTTCCCACACATTAAACATACCGTTCGGCATAAAAAGGGTGGATCGGCGTCATTGTGTTCGGCCTATCTGGTTCGGCATGCAGCGACCACTACACTTGGGCTAGAGTGTTCGGCTACCGAGCCCACCTGGGAAGTCCAGCCCATCTTTGTCTATAAATAGAGGGGCAGGGTCATAGTGAAGAGGGATCTTTTTAGGAGAACACTGGGGAGACTCTGCCATTTTTGAGACTCATCTTCTCCACTTAACAACTTCATTCCAGCATTTGATTCACGAATTGTATTTGTAATCAACTATTAAGAAGATCAATAAAGTTTAACCTCAAAGTGGACGTAGGCAATTACGTTGAACCACTATAAATTTGGTGTTCTTACTTTCTGCATTTAAATTAGCATTCTCTTCCTTGTTTAATTTATCTTCATCACTTATATCTCTACACAATCTTTCTCTACAAGGTTAGTGACCAATTTTGGTGCTAACAATAATATAGTTCAAAAATCTCTATTTAACATATTTCACAAACCATCAGTTTATAATACCAAAATCTTACTTTTTATTTTATTCAAAATAAAATCCTTTTAATAATTCAAGAATAATTATGAAAAACATATGTTATTTCAAAATTACATTAAAATCCTTCTAAATCAAAATCTTCACTTTATATTATTTTGCAATACCAAAAATAAGGCAAAGTGCTACTACAGCACTAAATAAGCAAAATCATATCCATGTCATCAAATATGACATTCAAAAAATCATATATCCCAATATATATGAAAAGTAAAATCAACAATGGTGAGGCATCCTGTTGGATCCCACCAACCATTCCCCCTGCATCACATACAGTATAAAATCATATAATAAGGGTCATCCACAACTAAGTGGGTATATATAAAAAGGTCATCCGCTCCAAGGGCAGGAATACTTTCATGGTTTCCACTCCTTTTGTCCCTGTCCCCTCACCTATCATTTCACTGCTCCTCACACACTGTACCGACTCCACTACCTTACCTTCTGACAACGAAACCATACCGTCCTTTGTTGGCTTACCACCTCTTGCCGTACCCGACCATCACATCATCGTTCCTCCTACCTTCGATGTTGTGCAAAAATGGTAGTGCTTTGCGGAAGCTTATATCAACGGATCTTTATCACCCAAATCACAAAGAGATAACTTGGATTAAAAATAAGACGGAATTGAAATTAAAAGCAATAAGACAAGATATTCCACCCAACCACCCACTTTATTGATTCACCAAATTTTTTTGTTTACAATTAATAGAACAAAGCTAAAATAAACAAAATACCATTGAATCAATAACCAAATTGAGAAAGGGAGCAAATATCTATATGGCTAAAATTGTTGGAGAAGAAGAACAAAGATGGAGAACAGGGAATTAGCAAATAGATTTTCCACCATACATTTACCCTCTCTTCTAGTCTCTATTTATATAATCAATTACTTAATGCCCAAGTTAACATTAGATGGCAAAAAATAATTTGATTAGCCAATTAGAGAAAGAAATAAACATAGTCAATATGCCTATTAATTAGGGGAAACAAAATCTTCTCTTTCTTTCTTTTGCATATTTCTTTCCCTCTATTTGTGATTTTGTATCACCAAAATTTAACACTCCACCTTGATGCAAAATCACATATCCCCAACATATCGAGCATACCATATCTAGATCTATCACAAATCCCCATATCTCAACCACACTAAATTATAGACCTCAACCGCCGTCTGCAAGTGATGCATCTCCCACATGAGGTGCACCACACAAATCCGGTCTCAAAAATGTTTGTAATACCACAAAGATCTCCGTCTTGTCTTTGTGGATTTTACAACTCGACACCCGTCTATCACTCGATCTGAGCTCATTACTTGATCACTATCGATCCCTCGAGCATCATCAACATGAAGACACCTGTCTAAAATATGATCCTCAATGCTAGAATCATAAGCAGTGACCACATTAACCTCTCCACCTTGCTGTGGACTAGGTCCTTCAACCGTCACTCGCTTTCCATTTTCGACTACAGAACCAACCAAGCTATAAAGGTTTCTTTCTTCCAATACTCCTCTCATCCTTACACGACCACCTTTCTTCACTCTCAAAACTCCACCTTGAGTCTCATAAGTGCAACCATGGCGATCCAACTGACCGAGAGAAATAAGATTATGCGAACAAGTGGGTACATGTCTCACTCTAGAGACTTCTCTAACCACACCATCATGCATACGAAACCGGATAGATCCAATACCATAAATTGGTAGCTCTTCTCCATTGGCTGTCCTAATCATGTCGACACTTTTCTCATAAGAAGAAAAACAATTCACATCTCTACAAATGTGAAAACTGGCTCTCGAATCCATCTTCCAAGGCTTATTTTCACTAAAGAGGACATCATAAGAAGCATCACTATCGGTACCTTCAGCAAAACCTGCATGTGCATCACTACTAGTATCACCATGCGCAGCCTTTTTCTGATCTCTTTTATAAGCATAACACTTGCTACGTATGTGACCTTTCTTATTACAATAATGACAAGTGATAACACCTTTACCATTAGTGTCCTTCTTCTTCCAAATTGTATCTTTCTTCGAGTCCCTTGCCACCATAGCCTCACTTTGAATTGATTTCATACCCGACCCTTTTCTTCTAAGCTCCTCATTCAAAAGACTGCTTTGAACAGTTTCCAAAGAGATATTTCCATTAGCATTGGAATTACTCAATGAAACAACTAAAGTTTCCCAACTTTCTAAAAGCGAACTCATCAATAAAAGAGCTTGTAACTCATCATCAAAATTGACCTTCATATTTGCCAATTGATTTATTACATCCTGAAATTCATTCAAATGCTCTGCAACAGACTTCTCTTCATCTAATCTCAGTTGTACCAACTTTCGAACCAAAAAAGCCTTACTAGTAGCACTCTTTGACTCATACAAAGATACCAACTTGTCCCACAAAGCCTTCGCGGATTCACAACTAGCCACATGATGGAAAACTGAATCATCAAGGTACTGGCGAATCAAAGCAATCGCCTTCTTATCCATCTTCTTCCATTTTCCCTCATCTACATCAGAGGGCTTCTTTCCGTCTCCATCAATCGGATCATGAAGATCATTGAGGTACATAACATCCTCCATCTTAGGCTTCCAAATACCCCAATTTTTCCCATCCAAAATAGCCATCTTCGAAAATGAAATCATATTCGACATCAATAATTTTTCAATCCAAAATTACTCTAAGCTTTGCGATGATCTGTGCTCTGATACCAAACTGTTGTGCAAAAATGGTAGCGCTTTGCGGAAGCTTATATCAACGGATCTTTGTCACCCAAATCACAAAGAGATAACTTAGATTAAAAATAAGATGGAATTGAAATTAAAAGCAATAAGGCAAGATATTCCGCCCAACCACCCACTTTATTGATTCACCAAAATTTTTTGTTTACAATTAATAGAACAAAGCTAAAATAAACAAAATACCATTGAATCAATAACCAAATTGAGAAAGGGAGCAAATATTTATATGGCTAAAATTGTTGGAGAAGAAGAACAAAGATGGAGAACAGGGAATTAGCAAATAGATTTTTGACCATACTTTTACCCTCTCTTCTAGTCTCTATTTATATAATCAATTACTTAATGCCCAAGTTAACATTAGATGGCAGAAAATAATTTGATTAGCCAATTAGAGAAAGAAATAAACATAGTCAATTTGCCTATTAATTAGGGGAAACAAAATCTTCTCTTTCTTTCTTTTGCATATTTCTTTCCCTCTATTTGTGATTTTGTATCACCAAAATTTAACATTTGACCCATCCATCATTGTTGATTTTTCTGCTGCTCTTAATGCTCCACCGCCTCCACCCAGACCGAAGCCACCTGACCTCCTGCTAGACTCTTCTATCCTTGTGCCTCCACCTCCGCCCCATCAAACCTTCCTACCTCTGCACAAGTACCTCTCTCCACTTCACCAACTTCATCTAGCACAAGGCCTTGGACATCACTATTCAAATCCAAGCCTCGAAACACGGGCAGATATGTACCGCGCCACTTTGACTTAACGTATGACGGTGCTACTCTTCAGATGCCTACAAAGGTTCATCATTAAGGCATCAACTTTTGGAACCAAAATCTCGTCGATTTTTTCCTGGATGACAAACTACATTACAATGTTGTTAGTTATCACTTGCAGTGGATTTGGAGACTTAAAGGAACATACAAGGTTAAATCTGACAAATCTAATTTTTATTTCGAATTTTCTGATGAAGGGGACAGGCATAAAATCATTGAGAGTGATCTAATTTTTATTAGAGGTAAAATGTTTATTATCTCTACATGGAAACCCACTTTCAAAAACGCACAGTCTCAAATTAAATCGGTTCTTGTTTGCGTTCATTTCCACAAGATTCTGACTCTTGCATGGACCTTAGGAATAAACTGGCTTGCTTGTCATTTGTGTACGCTACAATGAAGCTGCTAAGAAAATGCAGCATTTTGAATATGTGAAATGTCTGATCAAAATTACTCCTGATAAGGAGCTACCTGATTTGATCAAATGTAGTGAAGGTGACGATGTTGTTTATGTCGAAGTCTTTTATGACTGGAAACCAAAAATATGTGTGCATTTCAGTTTCTTTGGCCATGATATTTCTACATGTATGGATATGATAAAATGTTTGCAAACTGCTAAATTAAGTGAAGAACAGCCGGTTCTTGAAACACAATGCACCCCTCTGCAAAAAGTGCTGACTGAAATTGATAATTCTGGAAAAAGTAACGTTACCACCAAAAATGTGGAGAGTGGAACATGGAAAACCAGTACATAAAAAATATGGAAAAAGAAAAACACAGTTTCACCTAAAGTACCTAATACCGATTCAACCAAGAACAATGCAACACTGACCACTGTTCATGTACATGCACATGCACAGATACATGAATTAGGTCATTCCCATCCACCTCTTCACTTTACATCCAATCTAACACACTCTCTATTACCTTACGACCATCTTCTAACCAGCGCATATTACATTCGCATCACCTCCCTAATGCCCCTCTACCACCTATTATTACATTATCCAATCGTTTTGACCTCCTCACCGACCAAAACACATTAGCTTCCAGTTCCACTCTTACACTGCCTCATACATCTTACTCCTTACCTTCTCCTATTTCTTTATTTCTGGCCAATTCTACCACTACTTCTATTCTACATGATGTGTCCATCACCATTACCGACCATGCTACTGAACCCATTCCTGATTTACCATCACTGGATACACATGCTCTACCTTACAACCACATACATTTATCCCCTGTCATCTCTCAACATCCTATTGAACATAACATCATCGAAAATGACTCTTTTGCCGATCATAACACTGGATTACAACTCCTATTTCAACAAGTTTCTCCTTCTACTACCAACACTGACAATTTCCATATTGATAATCATGGCTCCCCTCAACCTTCCAATGCTTGCATATCTCCACTTACAAAGCAGACAAAGAAAAAGAAGAACAAGAAGAATATTAAAAACTAAAAAGGCAAAGATATTGAGGACAATGATAATGGTCAGGTATACTCAACAACGGAAATACAACTACACAGTAGGAACTCAGATGATGATGAGGAAGACATACATCAAACAATCATAGGACTGTGGAAATCAGGTAGGACAAAAAACATCACCTTTCTGATGCTTGACAACATTGGATCATGGAATTTAAGGGGTGCACACCTTCCCTTAAAACAACAAGAGGTCAGAAGACTTATTTCTCAACACAACCTCCAAATGATTGGAATTCTTGAAACAAAACTTAATGAAATATATACAAAAAATGTGTCCTTTTATCAACCCTACCTAGAATTATGCTCATAATTTGACTCATGCTATTTATGGTCGCATTGTTGTATTATGGAACTCTAAATTTTGTCATGCCATCACCATTAATTCATCTGATCAATTCATCCATTTTCTTGTGACTCATATATCATCCTCCTCGAATTTCTATATCACTTTTCTATGGTTCATGTAACAAGGATACCGGAGTCATGCTGCACTCTTTTATACAATCACAGATCAATATCACTATTCCATGGATCCTTGTCAGTGACTTCAATTGCATGTATGCATCATCTCAAAAATATGGAGGCAATCCTCTTACCATTCATGACATTTCTCCATTTTCCCAATCTATTCAAATTGCGGCCATCCACAAAATTCCTTCTATTGGCCCTACATATACATGGAATAATCGTAGACATGGAAGACGAACCTTCTCTATGTTAGACCACTCCCTTTTCAACCTTCACGCTCTTTCCTCCTGGCCAAACCAATTATCCACTATCCTTCAATCCGGCCTTTCTAACCACAACCCTCCGATACTATCCTGGAGTGTGAAACCATTTAAGTATCATGCCTCTTTTAATTTTTTTAATTTCTGGACTAAACACATACAATTTTTTCCTATTGTCTTGCAGGGTTGGAACATTCATACCTTCGGCAATCCTATGTATATATTACAAAAAAAGCTGAAGAATGTCAAAAACTGCTTGAAAATATGGGCTAAAACTGTTAAATTTTGGTGATACAAAATCACAAATAGAAGGAAACAAATATGCAAAAGGGAAAGTAATCACGTTTGTTCATTATGGAAATGCATTAATAATTGGATTGCATTTGAATGAGATGGCAAGGAAATTTATGCATGCGCACGTTATGGAATAATATATATGCAAAAGATATGCATATTATTTCTTTCTTCTTAATCGCATTGCTTTGGGATTATTTTCTTCCATCTTTGGAATGAGTGAATTACTTGCTATGTTTGCGTGATTTGTTACCGTTGTAATTTGCCTCCATTATCTTCTTACCATATTTTGGTAATTTGATTGATGACTCACATGAATTTACATTGGCTATATATTGAGGGTAGACTTCATTGTAAACCCATCCTGGTATTCAGCCAGTGATCTCCAGATAGAGTGTCACTTTTTTGTTATCCCTAATTGAGGCTTTGGTATGTAAACTCTTATCTTGTAATCTCTTGTAATTCTCTCAAGTGTAATAAAATCTCTCTCCTTTGGACTGGACGTGCACTATCTAGATGATAGTGGAACCAGTATAAATTTTGTGCGTCTCTTTTCTTCTTTATAGTTATTTACTATTTATTTGGAGTAATAGAATAACTGCTGCTAGATTAAGTGATGTTCAAATTGGCAAATCTAGATCCTGTTTATTGTCTTTCCGCATTTGTGCAATTTCTGCACAACAGATTGGTATCGAAGCAAGGCGATTTGTTTCAATTTGTGCATCAATGGCTTCTAGAAAGAGCAGTTGATCTGATGGTGATTATGTTATTACTCATTTGGACGGAAAAAGAGATTTTGTGCAATATTGAAGATAAAGACGGAGGAGATTATGTTGAGAGAGAAGATTGTTCCAGTTTTGGAAATTTGGTGATAAGGAGTTTACTGTGTTGAAGGGATGGCTGGATTTGGGAACCTGTATCTGCTTCATGGCTCAATGTTGATGTGAGAGTCTTATGTCGATTTCCATGGGAAATTTGTTGTTTGGCAGATAAGGTATGTAGGAGGAGAGAGATTTGTCTTGCATACAGAGATTTGGATTAGCCTTGTTATGTCCATTGGCTTTTGTTTTTTGGCTCTGTATTTGGATTGGTGATTGAGAGAATTTTTTGGCCTTGGTGGCTTTGAGATTATTTTGGTATCTACCTTCTTTTGATTTTGGATATTTGCAACATTTTGTTAGCGGGCAGGGACATAGTCTGAGCTCGTTAGCAAGGTGTGATGGGGGGTGGCCTTGCCGGAACCCATTGGGTAAGTATTCATTTTTGGTATCCATCTCGTTAAGAGATTTTGGCTGAAGGTGGAGTTTGATTTTAAGAGTTTTATGTTGAAAAGAGAATTTGACTCGAGGTGGAGTGTTGGAAATATGTGATTTTGCATCAAGGTGGAGTGTTAAATTTTGGTGATACAAAATCACAAATAGAAGGAAACAAATATGCAAAATGGAAAGTAATCACGTTTGTTCATTATGGAAATACATTAATAATTGGATTGCATTTTAATGAGATTGCAAGGAAATTTATGCATGCGCACGTTATGGAATAATATATATGCAAAAGATATGCATATTATTTCGTTCTTCGTAATCGCATTGCTTTAGGATTATTTTCTTCCATCTTTAGGACGAGTGAATTACTTGCTATGTTTGCGTGATTTGTTACCATTGTAATTTGCCTCCATTATCTTCTTGCCATATTTTGGTAATTTGATTGATGACTCACATGAATTTATATTAGCTATATATTGAGGGTAGACTTCATTATAAACCCATCCTGGTATTCAGCCAGTGATCTCCAGATAGAGTGTCTCTTTTTGTTATCCCTAATTAGGGCTTTGGTATGTAAACTCTTATCTTGTAATCTCTTGTAATTCTCTCAAGTGTAATTAAATCTCTCTCCTTTGGACTGGACGTACACTATCTAGATGATAGTGGAATCAGTATAAATTTTGTGCATCTCTTTTCTTCTTTATAGTTATTTACTATTTATTTGGAGTAATAGAATAACTGCTGCTAGATTAAGTGATGTTCAAATTGGCAAATCTAGATCCTGTTTATTGTCTTTCCGCATTTGTGTAATTTTTGCACAACAGATTGGTATCGGAGCAAGGCGATTTGTTTCAATTTGTGCATCAATGGCTTCTAGAAAGAGCAGTAGATCTGATGGTGATTATGTTATTACTCATTTGGACGGAAAAAGAGATTTTGTGCAATATTGAAGATAAAGACGGAGGAGATTATGTTGATAGAGAAGAGTGTTCCAGTTTTGGAAATTTGGTGATAAGGAGTTTACTGTGTTGAAGGGACGGCTGGATTTGGGAACCTGTATCTGCTTCATGGCTCAATGTTGATGTGAGAGTCTTATGTCGATTTCCATGGGAAATTTGTTGTTTGGCAGATAAAGTATGTGGGAGGAGAGAGATTTGTCTTGCATACAGAGATTTGGATTACCCTTGTTAAGTCCATTGGCTTTTGTTTTTTGGCTCTGTATTTGGATTAGTGATTGAGAGAATTTTTTGGCCTTGGTGGCTTTGAGATTATTTTGGTATCTACCTTCTTTTGATTTTGGATATTTGCAACATTTTGTTGGCGGGCGGGGACATAGTCTGAGCTTGTTAGCAAGGTGTGATGGGGGGTGGCCTTGCCGGAACCCATTGGGTAAGTATTCATTTTTGGTATCCATCTCGTTAAGAGATGTTGGTTGAAGGTGGAGTTTGATTTTAAGAGTTTTATGTTGAAAAGAGAATTTGACTCGAGGTGGAGTGTTGGAAATATGTGATTTTGCATCAAGGTGGAGTGTTAAATTTTGGTGATACAAAATCACAAATAGAAGGAAACAAATATGCAAAATGGAAAGTAATCACGTTTGTTCATTATGGAAATACATTAATAATTGGATTGCATTTTAATGAGATTGCAAGGAAATTTATGCATGCGCACGTTATGGAATAATATATATGCAAAAGATATGCATATTATTTCTTTCTTCGTAATCGCATTGCTTTAGGATTATTTTCTTCCATCTTTGGGACGAGTGAATTACTTGCTATGTTTGCGTGATTTGTTACCATTGTAATTTGCCTCCATTATCTTCTTGCCATATTTTGGTAATTTGATTGATGACTCACATGAATTTATATTAGCTATATATTGAGGGTAGACTTCATTATAAACCCATCCTGGTATTCAGCCAGTGATCTCCAGATAGAGTGTCTCTTTTTGTTATCCCTAATTAGGGCTTTGGTATGTAAACTCTTATCTTGTAATCTCTTGTAATTCTCTCAAGTGTAATTAAATCTCTCTCCTTTGGACTGGACGTACACTATCTAGATGATAGTGGAATCAGTATAAATTTTGTGCATCTCTTTTCTTCTTTATAGTTATTTACTATTTATTTGGAGTAATAGAATAACTGCTGCTAGATTAAGTGATGTTCAAATTGGCAAATCTAGATCCTGTTTATTGTCTTTCCGCATTTGTGTAATTTCTGCACAACAGATTGGTATCGGAGCAAAGCGATTTGTTTCAATTTGTGCATCAATGGCTTCTAGAAAGAGCAGTAGATCTGATGGTGATTATGTTATTACTCATTTGGACGGAAAAAGAGATTTTGTGCAATATTGAAGATAAAGACGGAGGAGATTATGTTGATAGAGAAGAGTGTTCCAGTTTTGGAAATTTGGTGATAAGGAGTTTACTGTGTTGAAGGGACGGCTGGATTTGGGAACCTGTATCTGCTTCATGGCTCAATGTTGATGTGAGAGTCTTATGTCGATTTCCATGGGAAATTTGTTGTTTGGCAGATAAAGTATGTGGGAGGAGAGAGATTTGTCTTGCATACAGAGATTTGGATTAGCCTTGTTATGTCCATTGGCTTTTGTTTTTTGGCTCTGTATTTGGATTGGTGATTGAGAGAATTTTTTGGCCTTGGTGGCTTTGAGATTATTTTGGTATCTACCTTCTTTTGATTTTGGATATTTGCAACATTTTGTTGGCGGGCGGGGACATAGTCTGAGCTTGTTAGCAAGGTGTGATGGGGGGTGGCCTTGCCGGAACCCATTGGGTAAGTATTCATTTTTGGTATCCATCTCGTTAAGAGATGTTGGTTGAAGGTGGAGTTTGATTTTAAGAGTTTTATGTTGAAAAGAGAATTTGACTCGAGGTGGAGTGTTGGAAATATGTGATTTTGCATCAAGGTGGAGTGTTAAATTTTGGTGATACAAAATCCCAAATAGAAGGAAACAAATATGAAAAAGGGAAAGTAATCACGTTTGTTCATTATGAAAATGCATTAATAATTGGATTGCATTTTAATGAGATTGCAAGGAAATTTATGCATGCGCACGTTATGGAATAATATATATGCAAAAGATATGCATATTATTTCTTTCTTCGTAATCGCATTGCTTTAGGATTATTTTTTTCCAACTTTGGGACGAGTGAATTACTTGCTATGTTTGCGTGATTTGTTACCGTTGTAATTTGCCTCCATTACCTTCTTACCATATTTTGGTAATTTGATTGATGACTCACATGAATTTATATTGGCTATATATTGAGGGTAGACTTCATTGTAAACCCATCCTGGTATTCAGCCAGTGATCTCCAGATAGAGTGTCTCTTTTTTGTTATCCCTAATTGGGGCTTTGGTATGTAAACTCTTATCTTGTAATCTCTTGTAATTCTCTCAAGTGTAATAAAATCTCTCTCCTTTGGACTGGACGTACACTATCTAGATGATAGTGGAACCAGTATAAATTTTGTGCGTCTCTTTTCTTCTTTATAGTTATTTACTATTTATTTGGAGTAATAGAATAACTGCTGCTAGATTAAGTGATGTTCAAATTGGCAAATCTAGATCTTGTTTATTGTCTTTCCGCATTTGTGCAATTTATGCATAACAAAAACCACTTTTGGCCATGACACTTCCAAATCTTAACAATTACGTGAAGAACTATTTAAAGCTCAAAAGGACATGCTTGATACACCTGACAATGAAGTACTATCTACTGCTGAACATACTTTGAACCAACAATTGCAGAAAGCTTTGCAACATGAAATTGATATGACCAAAGAAAAGCTTGGAAAGGAATTTTTCTTCCACAGTGACAAAAACACATCTTTTTTCCACAAAGGCCTTGATATTAAGAGATCTAAATGCATTATTAAAGCTATCATGGATCAGGAAGACACCCTACAATCCGACCAGTTGCAAATTGACAAGGCTTTTATCGACTATTTCAATAATTGCTTTGCTTCACCTGAACATGTTCCTGGCCTTTCTGACATTTCTCATATCAATCTTCCCAACATCACTAATATTAATGCTTTGAGCCTGATCAGTATGGTCATTTATGATGAAATTAAGGAAGCTCTATTCGATCTGAATCCAAACAGTATAAGGGGTCCTGATGGTTTCAATACACATTGTTTTAAAACAACATGGCTTGTTATTGATGTCACCTTCGTTAAAACTATACAATACTTCTTCCGCACTAATACAATACTTAGGGGTATCAACGCTACAAATATTGCTTTGATCGCCAAGATTGATGATCCTACTTCAGTAACACATTATCGCACTATATCTTGCTGCAATGTTATTTACCGATGCATCACCAAAATTCTTGCTAAGTGTATCATACCTATCTTCAGCAATATAATTTCCCCCAACCAAACTGCTTTCTTGAAGAACAGAAATATCATTGATAATATTCTTTTAACACATGAATTACTACGAGGCTACAATCAAAAGAACATTTCTCCTAGATGTATGATGCAGTTAGATATACAGAAGGCATTTGATTCGATAGAGTGGATATCAATTGTTGCCATTATGACGAAAATGGGTTTCCCTGAAACTTATATTGCTTGGATATACACATGTATATCCACTGCAACATACACCGTTAAAGTTAATGGCCACTCTACTGGCTACTTCAAATCTACACGTGGGATCAGGCAAGGCAATCCAGTCTCCCATATCTTTTCATCATGGTGATGGAGCTGCTTAACTCTATTCTCACCAACCATGCACTGACCAATAAACTGAAGACACATCCTAAATGCAATCACCCCCTTATAACTTCACTGATGTTTGCGAATGATATAGTGATATTTGCTAGACCGGATCCTATTACCATTACCACTATCAACACAGCCCTTCAACTGTTTCATGATATTACTTGTCTACATATTAACAAGAACAAATCGCACATTATTATCGCTGGTCTTCCTACCAGTACAAATCTGAGCATAACTACTTTGGCTGGCTCTCATGCTATGCCAGGAAACTCAACTTACCTTGGTATCCCTATCACCACTTCTAGAATTACGACAACTCAATGCATCCCTATGTATGAAAAGATTGTAACTAAGCTTAGAAATTGGCCTACTCATATGCTATCACAGGCTGGTAGACTGACTATTATAAAGTCCATCATCTTTGGTATGACATCATACTAGTCTCGGCTGTTTATATTACCAAAGAAATTGCTTGCTATGATCGACGCTGCTATGAACCATTTCTTTTGGCATGGATATTGCCATTCTCGAAAACCTATTCCCGTGGCATTTAACAACATTTGCAGACAAAAAATAAGGGAGGTATGGGTATTATTAACCTTCAATTTTGGAATATAGCTGCTGCAACAAAACATATTGATGATATCCTATGTGATAAACCTAATCTATGGGTTAACTGGATCAGGAAGAATTACTTATACGGCAAATAATCCTGGACAATGACACCACCATCCACTTCTAGCTGGTTCTGGAGGAGCATACTTAATATGAGACACTTAAGTCTTCCTCTCATCAAATACAATATTTTCTCTAATACTCGGACTTTCTTTTGGCATACTCAATAGGCCTTGACCGGAGTGATAATCAATGATGTATTTGACAATATGCAAAAGATAGCCACTGGCATTCCGGACAATGCTAATATTCAACATTTCATTATCAATGGAAAGGCTGTTATGCCTAATACTAGCTCGGTGGTGGTCAGACATATATGGAATAAGATCACGATAGAACAACACATTAATACTGCACACAAGATCCAATAGACTAACAATCACGGTTCTCACTCCATTGCAACTACATACAAACAATTACTTCCTGATCATAATATGGAATTGCCTTGGACTGGAAAAAGATAATTTCATGTTTTGGAAAACTATACATAACTCATTACTAACTTAGGACAAGTTACTTGAGAGGGGTTTCATCGAAAGTAATATCTGTTTCTTTTGTACTGAACACGCAGAGAGTAGAGATCACCTATTCTTCAAATGCACAGTGATTTATTGTATTTAGAAATCAGTTATTATGGCTGCTGGAATATACTATGGGAATACCGACCGAAGCCAATAGTTGTATGAAATCTTTAAACGGTCTAGGTGGAGAGACGAACGGGATATTCATATGCTGGTGGTTCTGAAGAGCTTCATCTCTGTTTTATGGCGTGAGAGAAATAATAGAATTTTTAATGATAAATATAAGAAGAAGAGTGATATTATTGCAGAGGTAAAAGGTATAGTGAATACAAGACTGAGATGCATATAGACAGATGGATCATGATTCGCATGGAGTGTTAATTAGATCGGTATTTGGGCTTATTGGGCTTGAATCCTTATCTAATTATCCTGTTCTTTTTTTATTTTTTGGTTATTTTCCTAGATCTTTATTGTATATATTTTCCCTTTTAATTAAGATCTGGTAGAGGACCAGTATAAAACCTCATTTTCCTTTAAAAAACAAGCATCAATAAGAATATCCGCATTTATATAAAATATAAGTGGGTCTAGAGAGGTGAGTTAACTCACCGAAACTGCAATTATCGCCAAAGCGTTCTGATTTGAATTAAAATCGAATGGACGTTCAATTTTAACACAAATTCTTACTAGCTCCAAACTACTCCAATCCAACTCCATAATGTAGTATTCATTGTAACGAGTGCAACGCGACTGACCGCGTCCAAATCCGATCTTGTATGGAGAAGATACGACGTTAGAATATTTGATATTATTTTAATTTTAATTAACTTAAATTAGTTAAGTTTTTAATAATTAATTACCTTCGTTACCAAACCCAGGCAGTGCACCTTTTCAAAACCAATGTCACCGTTCATTTTGAAACCATCGCCACTATAGGCCGTGAGTTCACCGCCGAACGCCCTAGCCTTCAGCTTCCCATCGCTACTGACCTCGTACACTATCTCGCCTCCCCCGCCGCAAACGACCCAATATAGTCATCGTTGTTCAACTCGACTTTGCCACCTCCATGCTTCGATCTAGGTCGATCCAATCATCGACTAGCCTCATCGCCTCATCATTAACAAGTTTATAGTTGGGGAGTTCGCCTGAAAATAGCTGTGGTGGTTGCGATAGACATGGACCGTTGATTTGGAGGGAGAGATGGCGGCTGGTGAAACTAGGTTTAGGGTTTTGCAAAATGAAGGATGTTGGGGTCCTTTTATAGCAAATTTTCAAAGTAATATTCACGTTCTAAAATTTCAAACTCCAAACGAGGCGTGCCGCTTGGCGTTCTATACTAAATATCTCTATTCCGAACACAATGAAACTAGTATCGGGGCCTAATTCTATCATATAAAGAAGTTAACTTCCAAAATCAAACTATATAAATTTAAATTCTTTTAATTAATTTCTATGCAATTTAAGCTTGCACGACTAAACGATACGTCCGATCGCCACGAAATTCGTTAACATATAGTAATTCACTATTACGGATCCAATGGCACTATTTTCGTAAAAATCCAAGACAACATCCAAAAGGCTATGTTCACACGCTAATTAAAAAGAATAGTTATTAAAACCATTCTAATTACTTTAATTATAAATTAAAGTTTACACTAACCATTTATTATTTAAAATTGAATTTAAACAATCTTCTGAAATCCATTTATTCAAATTAAATTCAAGATTCAATTATTTAAAAAATCCTAATTATTAAATTTAACAATTCACATTATCAAATAAATCGCTATATTTGAAATATAAGTTGTTTGAATTATAAAGTTAACTTTTCAATATTTAAAACAATTAAATATTTCAAATTCAAATGACTGAAATCCTTTTACACCAACAGATGATCCTCTACCAACACAGAACCGGCCTACCTTTACCAAAGACAGTACTAAATATGACATCACCTCGGTCGTTCCCGACCTATCCAGGATCCCAAAACATATACAACATACCCGAAATATAGAGGGTAATCTAGAAAGGCGATGATCATATCTTAATGGGTGTGACCCACATTGGCCTACCGCATCTACCCTATTTTTGTCATTCATGGGTGAAGAGGCTCGAGTTAACGATTACCTTTCAAATAGCAAATTCCACTTTGAATGCCACATTGCCAATTCCATCTGTAAAATCCCCCACTTGGGGGCCCAAAATAACAGCTACGGATGTTGTAGTCATCCATGGTTATTAATCCACGGAGACCAAATACAATAATGTTAGGTACATTGATATAACAGAAACACATGGATATGGAAAATAAATTTAAAATCAACAAACAATTTTCTCATTCCATTTCTAAGCGTTTCAAATTCATTACATAATCCCATAATTGTTAACCACGTTCAGAGAAAATATAATTATTACAACATACGCTAAGGGCGACATATGAAGATGCCCCTTGGATGATCAGAGTATATAACTAGCCAACTAAACAACTTTGCCTTTACAACAAAACACAGCGGAATCAAAATAGAAAAGAATTCAAAATATCTATCATGCCTCCTGCATGTCTCCAGAAGCTTATTCGTCTAAAGAGGTACCTTAAAACCTCAACTCTCAAACTACTCAAAATTAATTGAGCACTCGAGAGTTTAAGGGGAAAACATAAAATTCAAGTCAGACATAAAGCCTAGTATGAATAATAATATACCATCTCAAACCATTTAGATATCTAGTAAGACCACGCCGCTTAGAGGAACGGGTTTTCCCCTCACTAGTATCTTATTCAAAACTTTACAAAACCATATGCAGTGCTCCTGCATCCACAATAGTTATAAACATAGCAATTCAAAAAATTATGATGATATGCAAATAAGTAAATCGATTCCGAATTACCCATCCCCGTTCATTCTGACTATCTGCCTTAGTTATAGTTTCTAGGGTCACTATTAACCTAATAGTTTTCATGGGCTGACTAATAACCTATTTAATATTTACGGACTTCATTATTTCATGGGTTCTCCATGAACCCATTGGTATCTCCAATAACTTCCCTCTTATCCTAGTTTTCATGGGTTAACTAGGAACCTATTGACATCTGTCAATAACTTAATCCGGATATAGTTTTCATGGGTTCACTATAAACCTATTGGCCTCTTCCAATACTCTTTCTAATCATAGTTTTCATGGATTTACTATGAACCTATTGGCCCAAGCCAATAACTTTTCCTATACAAAATTTTCATGGGTTTACAATGAATCTGTCTATCTGACAACTTCTTTAATCAGTGTTTGGACATCCTATATTATGTTCCTCCTGACATCCTGGATGCAATTCTACTCATTCAGGAGTTAACTTAATTTATATTCACTATGGGTCAATCTAGCTGGTTATTCTGTCCCTTTTCCCCAAATTATAGTTATGAGTCCATATTAAAGTGAATATTTAAAGTAGAAGAAGCAAACATATTAATATAATAATCACCAACATCTGTGGTTTTATATCCTTGAAATCATTTTCATATAAAACATGGTTAATCCCTTTTACCAATTTTTTTATCAAGGAAAGCTTCTTCAAAAACTCCAATTTAAAAGCATTTAAAAGCTCTTTTATAGTGCCATGGATTTTACCTTTAAAAATTGAGATTGGGTTCTTTGTTTTGAAATCTAGGGCTTTCGAAACCTTTAATCTTTACTTTCGAAACCATTGGAAAACTTCCTTTCGAAAGCATTCAAATCTTCTTTTCAAAACACTAGGCACCTGCCTTTTGAAACACTTTAAAACCTATCTTTCAAAACCTTTCGATTGTATTAAAGTAATACCATTCAATTATATAAGGTTAGCTTCAAAACCATTTGAAAGTACCCTTTTCGAAACCATTGGGTTTAATTTAAAACATATCTTATTGGTTCTAAGTGAATACAAGCGAAAGTACCCCTTTCGAAACCATTAAAAAGAGTTTTGGGAAAAATAGATGGCATCGGCACCATCCTTTCAAAAGCACAAAACATTTAAGTAAAACATTTGAAGGATAACTTCGAGACCCCTTTCGAAGTCATTGCCTTCGAAACCCTTGAATCCTTTCGAAAGCTTTAGGAAGAGGCTTAGTACAAGTATAAAACAAAGCTACCTTTCAAAAGCATTAATGACTTCAATCCCTTCAAAAGGCATAGGAACGAGAGAAGGGTTTCGACTTGGTTGAAACCACCCTTTTCGAAAGCATTGGTTTTTAATACTAAGTAACTACTTCGGAAGCTACAATTTAAATAAGAGGCGGCAACCCTTTTTGAAAACAATTTAAAAAGACTCCTTCGAAAGAATTTAGTAAAATAGGCAAGTGCATTTCTTTAGAAAGTTAAACAAAGGTTTCGACCCCATTGAAAGTTGTGTTTCGACACCAAGCCTTTCGCCCTTTTCCAATCCACTATGTACCAACATTGTGATACCTTGCGTATTGGTTTCGGCTTAGTTGGTTTCGATCTGGTGGGTTTCAACTTGGTTGAAGGGGGAAGCATATGGTCGAAAGGTGTCTTCTAAAAGAGGCGGAACCCACTTTTCTAGGTAAAGACCGATTTAATGCCATTTAAAGTAATTACTTTATAACTAACCTGCCTATTTGTAAACATTTAATTAGTTGCCATAAACTTTTCAAATTCTTACCAAAATAAATACCGCATAATTTCAGATCTAAACAAAGATTAATTTTCACAATTAAGCCCTTCTATTAAGTAAAACAATTAAAACAATTAAATCCTTCTTCTAAAATAATTTAATTTGCATAGTAAATTACCTAGGAAAAATCCCCAAAAATTACAGAAATTCACTTTCAAAATGTTATCTATCATATAAAAATTTCAGACCCAAATTCTTCATACAATAACCGAAATTAATTTCTAAACCCAATTATTCATATTTTCCTTTGAATATTCATAATAAATTTTCTATAGCTTGGGAAATTATAATAATTAAAACACATCTCCAAAATCACATAACATATAAATTCCTCATGGCATTTGAAATTCAATTTAAACTATTATACCCTAAAATCCGTGTATAAACAATTATCAAACAATCTTTTTTGAATCAAATATGTTATAAAATCCAAGCATATCATCAATAAAAATCATCATAATGGATTTAATCTTAGACCCGAAAATCAAATGATCATAAAAGCAAAATAGAGATGGTTTTAATTATTATTCGCCTAGATTAGGATAAGGAACTTTGAGATTTGATTGAGATTAATCTTCCTTGCTTTAATTCCTTAGCTTTAGATTGACTTTCCTCTTTTCTTACTCCTTAGTAATGGCCAGCTTAATCTTTTTGATTTGCATTTTTATGAAATAAAAAGTGAACGTGCATAATGAAGGAAACAAAATATATAAGGATTATGGTGCACATTCCCTTGCGTTAATTGTTTCCTTGTTAATTAACAATTAAAACCATTTATATCATTAAGCTCGGCCTCTAATTTATTTTCAAATCTCAATCCCCTTATCACTCTAATATTTACATTATTCTATTTAATTTATCTAATTAAATCTCCTATAATGTTATTAAAAATTAGGGGTGTTACACTATCTCACACAATTGATTTCCATAAATGTACGACCTTTGAGCTCGTACATCTTAGAGAAGGGTGTTAATTATAAGAGAGTTGCCATCCACACCACCAAACAGATTTACATTTGTAAAAATCAATGTACGTGCATGTTAGAAATGCAATGTCAGACATTCGTCCATTCAAGTTGTCCGGGAACAGAATAAATCGAAGGAACTCTCCTACTACATCATGTCAGGAACCATCCCTAGGATTAGTAGCGAGCAGCCCTTGAATCAAAGATCAAATGAAGATACTACTACCACATATATATGATATGGGAAATTTCCCCCAAGGGTCGGTGACAAGCAGCTCTTCATTCTATCTATTATCATTCCATGTCTTCACCTTCGAACACATAAATTAATTCGAAGTGGTTATTGGATAGAGATAACCCAAATCCGACCCTATTTCCTTTAAACCAATCATCGATCAAAAGATGTTAAGTAAATAGTTGCTTATCATTTGATTAATTACTTTCTCTTTATCAAAAAATATCTCCTAGAGATATATATCTTTCAAACATTCTTTTTGGTATATAAAGAATCATTAAATATCTCTTTAACTTTGAAAATACCAAATCAAAAATCATTTCTCATGAATCATATTTCAGAACCTCATTGATTTAAAAGGGTCGATAGAAATTATACTAATTCTACTCTACATCAATTTCAATATTCAATCTTTACTATCTGTCGAATAATGGAGAAATCACCTTTTAAATTCACATGGATAGTACGGGTTCCCTCCTTGAAATTTAATTCCAAGTATAAGAAGATTATTTATATACAATCTAAGTTGTATGAATTTGGAAAATATTAAATCATTTATACTTGCCTCATTTCCGACATTTCGACCTTCTCTATTCCTCGCCCAGTAAAGAGGTCAGGTGATCCGAGGAACTAATTGCTCCTGAACATCTTCTTAGTTTAAGCACCTCACATCTAGATTCACGAATAGAACAATCCAGACTACTCATCGACTTTTAGAGCCAATATTAAATCACTTGATTTTAATAGCTTTTCTTTAAATTATTTATTTAAACTTTTTAAAATAAAGTATAAAACCTCCAAATCATCTTTTAAAATACTTAATTATTTATTTGAAAACATTTATAAAAGAGTTGGAAAAGAATACTCAATTTTAAAGCCATATTTCAAAAGTTATTAAAAGTGCTGCGAATAGTGCTGCAAATAGTGCTTTTAAGGGTTATTTGATCAAAACATTTTTTCTATCCTTTAGAAATCCATTTTTATAACTCAAAGATCTTTTAAAACATTTTAAAATGTTTATAGAATTTATTCCATATTTTTAAAGAATTAAAAATATCACTTTTAAAGAATTTATCGCTTTGGTTTCTGTATTGCCAAACCGTGACTATTTTGAAAACTGGATTTGCTTATAGCTCAAAATCGACTAAACAAAATCTCGATTGTTTTCTTTTGTTTGAAAAATATGATTATAAGACTTCTAAAAATTATTATTCCTAAGAATTCCGACTCTGAATCTATCATATAAATGGATTTAACCTTCTACGGCGCGAAATCGCGAACTACTGTTACGCGACGAACCTATTTTTGACTCAACTTTCATAACTTATCCAAACTTCACCCAATTGGATTTTAGAATTTATAAAAGATTTATAAACCATTTTAAAGAGGTTTAACCAAATCGTACACACCATATCATTTATTAAAGGAAAGTGATTTCCTTTGTGATCTTCGACGTGTATTAAACGTGAATTGTTTACACATCCAAACAGACATATTATCATATCCAAACATGGTTCATAATCTTCACAACCAAGTATAACCAAACATATATATCATCTAATATATAATAATATAAATATAGTTTCTCACCTTGGATTTAATCGAACTAACTTTAAAATGACTATAGCTCCGCTATTCGGAAAATTTGGCTTGTAATCTTGCATTATAGCTCATAGATAGGCTCAGCCTTGGCCTTTGGTGCTTGGGTGCTCACGGCCTTGCTTGGAAGAGAGGAAAGGGTCAGCCTTTGGTGGTTGGAGGTGGTGGTCGTGGGTTGTAGAAGGGGAATGAAGTGGTTATGCTTTGGTTTTGAAGAGTTTTGATAATATATACTTACTATACAAATTTAATTTCTTTTTGCAATAAAATTTAGCATTATTTTATTTAGGCAAGAGGATATTAAAGTGGAGTTTAAGAAGTGAAGAAGGCTTAGGAATTTATGAACAAATAAAGTAAAGATGGGTGGTGGAAATAATAATATTGTTTTAAGTTATTTTTATTATAAAGAATATTTGATTTATAAATTTATTTAAATTTTTATATGAAATTATATATATGAATGTTGCATTATTATGTATTGATTCATTTATTTATATTTATTTGAATAATCTATTTTATATTGTTTTCTGTTTTCTGATTTCTTATCTTATTTATATTGATTCCGATGATATGAGTGATTCACCGTTGATATTGATTTAGTTGATGATTTTGATATGATACGGTGATGACATCCTTTATTGATTTTATGTTGTTTTATTCTATGTGATAGGAAATTAGAATAAATGGTTTAGTGATACCGATCAGGTATGGGACTTTCGCTAACACTTTTCCAATTATTCTTTGGACTCGTTATATAGAAAAAGGAAGAGCGAGTGTGATGTATGAGGACTGAATAAATGGACTAGTAACACATGGTGGTATGTGACACGGTTATGTTGTTTATTCAGTTATTCTTTGCTCGTGGATGAAACTCATATAGGGGTATGTTTTCTATGTGAATCGCTGCGATGAGTATTTATGAAGGCTACTTATTAGCCACATAGTTTTGTACATTATGTATCTATCTACCTTTGTCTAACTCCGTTTATGTTTTGGGAGTGAACCAAATTGGTCGGTGTCTACCCTGGCGGCCAGATCATGGGGTCACGCCCCAGATCTGCAACACTATGTTGTTTATGATATTTGATGCGCATCACGAGATTGGTAGTTGGTTGCCTTTTGTGTCGCATAGGCCAACAATCAGTTCCATAAGGGCACATGTCAGTAGTCGTAGCTGAAGAGGGTATGCATGTCGAGCTTAAGGTGGTTCTTTGTCACGATACCGAAAGGGGTGAGGTAATGGTAACCGATGACTGTAGGAGATGTGTCGTATGGACAATGTGTTGCTCCTGGAGCAAGCAAACATACTGCCAATCTCCCATTTGGTTCCGGTGTATGTGTATATATGTGTGGGTAGTAGATAGACATATATAATGTCTGGATGAGATTATACCTGAGCCTGTGTCCAGAGTATGGTTAACCCCGTATCCTTCTCAGGCAGAAGGCATACTCTTTACAGGGAGACGACCTACTTATTCTTGATTATATTTGGATATTGTTATGAGCTAGCTCAAATCTTCCTTATTAATTTTATTGATTCGATTATGGTATTTCATAAATGAGATTGAGAGAGATTATGGGCATTGCTTCGTTGCTGCCTGACTTCACTTAAGGATATCTCATTTAGTGATATTTTTTAGATTTGAAGATTTTTTTTCCGCATATGTATGATTCACCCATTTGTGATTATGTGATTTCTGATTTGATGTGTTTCTATATAGGTGATGGCATTTTTATGCATGGTTTTTTGATATTTGATGTTATGTGATACATTTGTAATTGTCTAAGATATTTTTTAATTACATACCATGCATATGTTACCACATATTTATTGATATTACGGATAACTCCATATTGTTATTATACTTTTCTTATATTGAAACACATATGTTTATTACCCTTCCGTTAGATATAGTCTGACTAGTGTGTTATTTATATAATACTCGGGAGTCCAAGACATTTCAGGTACAGGGATGTTGAGACTAGGTTGTATTTTTTGGACATATAGGAGATTAGTTATTCAGTATCGTTGTTTATTAATTTGTATTATATAGGCTCATGTAAGTATAAACCGAGTAATGTATATTATACTTTGTATATTGTATATGATATATTATCACTACGATTAACTCTATGATCTTTATTATTCACTATATATTATGCATTGTTCTGTCCTAGAGGCACACGTGATTATTCTTCGTACTTATATTGTATACGTATGGGTAAGTTATTTTGTTTTAATACATACCAGTGTTAGTCTTGGGTAATTTTCACTTGTGTACCCCATATAGCCTCATTCTCTATATTATTCAACAATATTACTTGTTAATACTCTTGAATACTATGGGTATAGAGGTTGGGTGCTACATCAGATAAGTAAGAATGTCATGCAACTTTGTTGAGGACCCTCAAGGGTTACATAACTCCCTTAAGGATGTCGCAAAATGGTTGGTTTAGGGTATCTAATGCACTGTATGATTTATTTAGCACCCTCAAGGTTATAAAGATGATTAAGAGCATAATATAAGTAAGTTAAGAGTTATATACAAGGTATAATTAGTTATGGATTACTCACAGCTTATGAGGACTATAGTTTGTTAAGCACCCTCAAGGTAGTAGTAACATGATATAAGGATCCTAGCACCTGAAAGAGTCGGTGGTATGCTATAAGGGCAATTATGTCATTATTACATACAACTAACTCGGTAGTCAATCTTGTTTGTAATAACGGTGTTTTTTTCTTTTATATACTTTGTTATATTATGATATAAATAATTACGTAATTAATTTAAAGTATACGTTGAGAAAACCCTTAAATAAAATGTTATGAATTGTAGTTGCAAATAGTTACAACCATAAGTAATTAATCACAATATGAAATAACATTTTATTTTAATTATTTCTAGTCAAGATGCTTCGAGAAAGGATATCGATACATCATTTGAGATCAGAGTGCATAACGCTTTACAAATGTTGGGCAGTGTGTTACTCATGGCTGCTAGGGGCACCAAGGGGTTACATATTCATAGTTATTGGATAACCATGGAATGACTCGTTAGAAAGTTTCATGTTGGTTGATAACAACTAGGTCAAACATGAAATCTAAGTGTGATGATGTTACAAAGTTCCCTCTACTTGAGAATACTGTCGAACTTCAATGTGAATACTCCACTTTGATTATAGTTAAATCATAGCATGGTGATCCATCGAGAGACTATAGTTGGGTCTAAGTTAAAGCATTGGAGGTAAAACGCTATTCTATAGAGAATTGGCCTCCTCAGTTGTATGAGGTTAGTGTCACGGTCAACTGTAGTTAACTTAAAGTCAAAATCTCTAGCTGGAGTAATACGGTTAACAATACGTGTTATTATTGAACCAAGGACGTTGTTTCTGGACTAACCGAGTTGAATATGAATAGTATGGAAGTTTTGACCAGTACTTAACACCATACGTTCTAATGTGATATAGTGTTGACGAAGAGAACGTGCGTATATTATTGTCATCATTGATACCACTTAAGATAATATAAAATATGATTTTGCTAAAAGGTCCATAAGCGATGAATTCGCTAAAATGTTATACCACTAGCCAAGGTGACATAACATTATTATTTGAATTGTTCAATATTAATTGTTAACTAAATTCACACCTCTAAGTCACACAACCGCATTTGTGAATTCTCGGAAAAACCACATGATTTAATTATTTTATAAAGTGTTTTAAATTGATTAAATTAATTAATTTTTAAGCAATATTTATTATTAATTTTATTTGATGTTTTTGGTGTTGTAAATAGTTATTTGGATGTGTGTATAAAAGTAATATATACACATATTGATATATATTTGAACGGGCTTCAAATGTCAATAATTATTTAATGGATTTTATGGTTTATTTATTTTTCATAAACGGACCATGCATACTCAGCCATATGGGAAGGGGAAACCATCTAGACATTAAATCTAGAGTTAATAGAGAATTAAAGGAGGAAGTTTTAAAGAGAGAATATGAAAGGTTTTTATTCTCTCATTAAAACAAATCCTCCCATTCCTTTTCTTCGATTGATTTTCTTTTCTTCTTTCTCCCATCCATGGCCAATTTTTTTTCTTTTTACCCAACTTTAAATCAAATAAAATTACTGGTTCATTCGATTCTAGCAAGATCGAGTGGTAAATCATGTGTTCTAGGAGATGATTTGCAAATCAAGTGTTACAAAGGACAAGATCATTTCAGATTCAAATTCTATTTTATATTATTCATTCATGATGTTCAACCTTAACCCAAAATTCATGTATATGCAAATATTCTATTGCCACTTATTATGTATGATTTAAAATTGTTTATGTATTATCATTTACAAAATAAAAAACCAATTCTTTATATATATTTAAGAGAAATAATGATTGGTGTATGTTTATTTAGGTTGCAATAAAATATGAATATACATATGTGTATTCCTATTCCATAAATTTTATTTATTTAGAATAATAAATTTTTTATTCAAATATTTTAATTTTACACATGCATCTTTTTATTGTTGAAAAAGTGAAGCATCTTTAATTAATCATTTAGTTAAGTCAATTCTGATTTCAAACAAAGTAATTTTATGTTTTCATTGCTTAATCAAATATATTTCAAATTAAAAATTTTAATTAATTTTTAATTATAACATACATACATACATAGATACACACACACATATGGAATGTTTTGGTTAATCAGTTCTTATTGCAATATTAATTATAAGAATGTTTTAAAGGTGATTTTGTTTATATGTATTTATGTGTTACTTTAGATTTCAAATTTTAATGCAAAAATTCGATTATGGATAATTATGTAATTATCGTTCCTTTAGAGATTAAATCTACATTTAATTGGAAGTTTTAATAGAAGAGGTGGAATTTTAAATATACCATCATCTCCTCTTTCCATTTGGACACAAGCTTATATATACATGTCTATATACGTATGTATGTATACATAATTATACACAAGCTTATATATCTTTATTCTTTCGTGTGATGTTACGATTAAGTATATGGCATATTCAAATAACCATTAAATTAAATTAATTAATATGATTAATTAACAAATATGAAATAATTTTAAATAAAATATGATTTTATTTAATAATTAGATTTCATCTAATGCTAGTTAATAAACTTCATAGGCCCATTAAGATCCAAATAGGGATATATTAAAATTACCCATTTCTCTTACTGTGAAACACATCGGGTTTCTGCAATGGTATTAGAGCTCGTATAGCGTATGCAGTTTGATTAGCTAGCATTAATGGCCAACTATTAAATTTTCTTTTTGGTGGGTGTCTAGAATAGTAGTGTCTAAGCTTAGGGTTGGATAATATGTATCCTCCCTTCCAGGATACTAGTCTAGCCAAATAGGTAAAGTAAGTCAAATTGTTGGTCTGGACGCAAGGCCCATATTGATTTTGGGCCTTAGACTAATTTTCAAATTAAGATTTGAAAATTTAAAATATATTTTAATTTAAAATGTTAAGTTTAAAATATAAAAAGAAATTTTATAAATGTTATAAAATATTTTTAAATTTTCTTAATTTTTTTAAGAAATTAATCTAATATTTTTCATAATTTTATAAATATTTAATTATTTTTATTAATTAAAAGTTAAAAATTGAAGTATAAATATTTATAGTGATGTAGTTGAAATTTTTTGTTTAATTATTAAGGTAAACTAAAATAATTTTTTTAAAATTTATTAAAATGTTTACTTAAATAAACGATTTATTTGATAAATAATTAATTAATGTTAATTAATTAAATTATATATGCCGACATATATGTAAATAACACTATAGTGGTTGTAGTTCAAAAACCTATACTGTTTTATTATTTCAAAATTGATTCAAAAAATTAAACTAGATAAATTTTCAAAATTTATTAAATATTTAACTAAAATGTTAATTAAATAATTAAATAGTTAATATATATATGATATATATTAAACTATAATAGTTATAGTTAAATATTCTTCTTAAATAGTTTAAGATGAATAAAATAAATTTTCTAAAATTTTAAATAAAATTTAATTAAATTAGTTAATTAAATATAAGAACTTAAATTAATTAAATATTTTTAATTAATAAAGATACATACATACATACATATATATATATATTATATAAGTTTATTAAATATAATAGTTATAAATAAATTAAACTTATTAACTATATATGTATAAATATAATGGAAGTGGAACTGAAATAAACTAAAAATATATTTTTAGAGTAAATACATAAATATGGTACGTATACCGTAATTTCATATGTGTCTGACACTTGAATCATGAGGTTCATAAGAAATACATTAGTCCAAAGGTCGATATCATTAAAAATATATTAAGATTATGAATTTCTAATATAGAGTTGTCCTCTATCATTTATATATTAATATATTACTTGCATACTCTTTAGTTTTCGAGCAAAATCAAGCTAGGGATGTTATGTGTAGTACTATCAATATATTACTAGATAAGGTAAGTTCAATGTATGTATTTGTTAAGCAAACTTAAGGCATTAGCATTATACTTAGGCAGTTGTGAAATGTTTTGTGCATGTCAAGGTTTTAAATCTTGGATTTCGATCGCATTTCGTCTAAAGAATTCTATACAAAATATCTTGTACCGAACGAGATCTCGGGTGAGATGAGTGTATTTTGGGTGTACGTCTCGGATTGACATCTCGGGTTTTGAAGTCCAACTTAGGACAATCTCGGAGTAACTTAAGTATCTAAATTTGACATTTTAAAGATTTTTACGATAATTTTTATCTAAATATAAACTTATTAACATACATAATTAAAAAAATCAACAATATTAATTTTTCTTTTTAGAGGAGAGTGGTTATATGATTGATTTGGTATTTGATTAAATGGATTATATTTATTTCAATATTAAAAATAAAAAATAAACAAAAATTCATCTAATTTTTCTCGCTCGTTAAAAAATAAAAGATAGAAATAGAGAGCTAGTTAAAAAATCATCGGAGTGCAGTTCTTTTAGACCAACATAAGAAGTTAAAGAAAAATGTAAATGAAAAAACATCTTCATATGAGATCTTCTATTGAGATTTATATGAAATTTTGCTTGAGATATTAATATCTTGGATGAGATGAGCGTCGAATAATAGATAAATAAAATTTTATGTCTCGTTTGGCCGACTCTCATCTCGCTCAAGTTTGAAAATGAGATCTTGAGTGAGATCTCGGGTAAGATGAACGAGATTTAACCCAGTGGTGCACATGAATAATATCTTTTAATTTGTTAAGCAAACTCAAGTTCAAAATTGAGATTAGGACATAAACCACAATTCAGAGTTTTATATGATACAACCGATAAATGGTTATCCATCTCTTGAGGACCTATGATTTGTTGAGCAAACTCTAGATCAAAACCCCAAGGCAAGCAAGCGCTAACAACCACTAGAGGAAATGAAAGATTTCTAAATTTCTCTTAGGGTGTTAAGGAATATAAAAATCTAGTGGGAGCTTTATTAGAAAAACAAATGTCAAAATTTAATCTTTCTAATATTGTATGGATGCGTGCAATACAAACTAAAATTATCCACTTTAACAAATTTGTGCTACCGATCTAATTGATAATTTGTTTATTAGTTGAAACATATTAATGAACTGAATTAAGATTGACAAAAGAATATAAGATATACTCACCAATAACTTATTTGGCATGTTGTCATTTTAAGACCCACACAAGTGCCAAAAATTATACAACTACTTAACGCATTTGTAACTCGGTCATTTAACTATTTATTTGTTTGAAATCGTATATATTATTTTATCATTTTTGAACTCTAAAGTGATACAAGAATATGGATACTTGATCCATATTAGAAAACATACAAAAGTTTGATAAAATTGTTTCACTCAAGATGAGCAAGTAAATAATAGTGCAAAATCATGTGTTCGGTATGATTGAATACGATGAGAATTTTATTATGTACAAAATAATAAAAGACTAAGGACTAAAGACCAACCTAGAAATTTGATCATTGAAATGTCAGTTTCAATTAGTTTACCTAAGTGCAACCTACTCGATATTCCTAAATTGTTAAGAATATCCGAGTATACATTTGTAAAGAATTTGATGTAGTCTTGTAGTACAGTTTCCTTTTGAATGGTTCGACCATTTGCAAAGAAAGCGAATGCTTGAAAGTGGATGTAAACTAGGCATAACTGGGATGAAGAGAGTGAATGGACACCTCTCCTTAATAAAGGACACCAGAAATGAGAATTTTATAAATTTAATAATTTATCCAAATGTATTACATTATAAGAAAATGTTTTCAAAAAAAGTTATTTATGTGAGTTTAAGATTTTTGATTGATAACTCTTGACTTGTTATCCGGGTTTTTAACCCAGTAGAAACCAATAGAAAACAGAACAACCTTGTGTAGACAGGATGGTTCAGGACTTAACCAGAAAAACTAAGACAAGGGATCGACAAGGGCCAAGCTATACGACTAAGACAACGATTGGGAACAAAGAAGTCGAGAGATCAACATTCTTTTTATCCAATCAGCAGTTGAATGTAAGCAGCTAGTGAATTGCCATCAAAACGTAATAACTACGACAAAAGGCTATGGAAACATCTCCAATTCCAAACTCCAGAAAAATCCTAAATGGTTGGATCTTCAGTGACCCATGCCTCTCCTCAAGCCTTCGAACAAGATAACTAAGGAATGCTACAAAGAGGCCAAGACATTAGCTCGCAAAAGAGCTAAGTATATGGGTCGTTAGCAACCCATAGCCATGGGTCGCTAGCGACCATGGCTTTAGCTCATTTTGGGAGCCAAACTCTTCCTAGGTCGTCAACCACCTACCTGCGAGTTGATGAAGACAGGGATTGGCCCAATAGGTCTACGATCCATATAAATATCTTCCAACCTACAACATAAGAAGGATCTTCTCCGGACTGGTTGCTGAAGCTCTGCTGGAATTATTCTTCACTCTCTACCTCCACACAACAATCTTCAAAGGAATACACTGTGATTCTCCAGTGGATTCCAATTCTGGAGATTCAATCTAGCTAGAAAATAATCAAAGCCTTGTAACCAAACATCTATTGTAACAGTAATAAGTCTATAGTGAAACTATAAAGTGAACGTAGGCTTCATTAACAGTCGAACAACTATAAAAATTCTTTGTCTTCTTTCTTTTGCTGTTCTTTCTTTATATTTGTGATTTGTGATATTGCTCTGTCAGAACAAGGCTGCTGCTTTCAAATCCAAACAAAGGTGTTGGTCCATTTTTTGGATTAACATTTTGGTGCATTATAACATCCCGTATCTGGAGGCCGAAAGCTAAGCGCTATGGATGCTGCAGTCATCCACAGTATTAACTTCTGGTGACGAAATACGGTAATGTTAATGGTATCCATAATATCAGAAGCACTTGAATATGAACAAAATCACAGATTTCTAAAAACAATAATTTCAGTGATTATATTTCAAATAATATCATATCCAAGTTACAAAAATCCCCAAACGTAATCCGTGGCAATGATCAAACATAATTTACAACAATATGCCAAGAGCGACATATGATGATGCCTCCTTGGATGATCAAAGCGATAAAGACATAACTATCTTAATACACAGCAGAAACAAACAAAAAGACAGAATTCCTAATTTAGCTATCCATCATCCACCTGCTCTTCTTCGGAAGCTTATTCGCTAAAATCTGCTAAAACTTGAAAACCTAAACCCTCAGCCTACTCAAATCAATTTTAAGGACCCGAGAGTTTAAGAGGAACAAAAACTTCGAGTCAGACATAAAGCCTGGTATGAATAATTTCTATCACATCTATGTTTACCGATATATATATAGTGAGACCACGCCGCTTAACGGAACTGGTTTCCCCTCACTAATATCTCTTTTCAAAACATATATTTTGCAAATCCTTTCCTGCAACCAAACTGGTTAATCAACTGATTATAATAATAATATAGCAATATCGATTATGCTAAAACATGAAATAAATAGACTAACTGTCTAAAATCTGAGCTATCTACTCTTTTCTAGACTAACTGCCCTAAAATCTGATTATACCAAAATAGCAATATTCTTTATGCTAAATAATGGGCTATCTGCCCAAATCAGGTAAAAAGGATGGGCTACCTGTCCTTAAAAAGTAGTAAGGTCCGTTATGCTAACAAATGAACTAGCTATTCATATCTGGGCTAACTGCTCTTATCTGGACTAACTATCCTCTGGGCTAACTGTGCTTAAAATGGACCGACTGCCCGAATTTAAACACAGAAACTGCCCAAATTTTCTTTTAGGTTAACTACCCTTAAAATTTTCCTTGAAAACCTTTTCAAAATGATTTAGTCCATCAAATCATATATATATATATATATATACAAGGAAAATATATCTTTAGCTTTACTCTAAACTATTTTTTGCATTGTTATATATACTTAACTCAAAATAGTATTGATGATGTTCAATAAGGATTTTCTATCCTTTTAAAATAAGTTAAAGTCCTTCATAACTTAAAACACTTAGTGTAACGACCCAAAATTTTCGACCCTGAAAATTCGACACTAATATGTTCACTGTAGAAGTGACAAGCAATCGAACGCCGGAAATTCCAGATTGTTAGGGTAAAGAAGAAAAGACGTAGAAGAAGAAACAGAAAAACAAAACACAAAATCTCACATTCGCAGCGAATCAAAATATAATATCAAATAACAGCATTTACACAAGAAAAGTTGTAACTGCCTATTTACAATCAATATATCAGAGTACAACCATTCACAAATAAACTGGACAGTTATAACAACTTGTCCCAGACTACTATCAATACAATCTCAAATACACAGCGGAATATACTCCATATGTCTCTGCCATCCAACTCGTCTCCTGAACTCCAGATCGTCCTAACCTAGAAATCTGTAATACTCGGTCTGACCCGAGCATTACATTAAAGTAACACCCGAGTCAGGCTGGAAACCAGCGTGAGTTAACTCATTTAAATTGAAATACTAAGGTTGTAAAGCTTCTTTGCAAACAAAGGTAACTCGTACCTCACTACGAGTTCTAATCATTCTATAGCCAAACACTTATTTCACAAAATAATGTCTAAGTACCGTTACTTAGTTTCAATGGTTTAGTTTACTTAATTTATTCCATTCCAGCCTATTTATTCCAAAGTCAAATCCATAAGAATTATTGTAGACAACAAATCGAAGTGGTTTCGGGTATTTACTTATACCCGACCCCGGTCTCTTCGAATCCAATATTATCTTATAACAAATGTTTAAGTTTTAAACAATTCCATTTATATCCAGAATTACATACAGCCATTCATCATAGATAAACAAACCATATTATCACAGTTCAATCCAAACATATCATAGCATCACATATCAGAGATATCAAATAATCCAAGGCATTCAATATCATTCAATTATCCATAAGCAAGGTTAATTAATCATACCATTTCTAATTAATTAATTTAAATTAATTAATTAAATTACTTCAATCACTTTTAATCTTGCGTACTTAACATTAATTAATTACAAACCTTTAATCAATTAATCAACCTTTAATTATCCATCCCAACTAATTATCCATAATTACTTCCATTAAGTAATTATCCCATTGGTTAATTATCCACAATTAATTAACCTTTAATTATTACTTAAATAATTAACCCTTAACAAAGTAATCCTTAATTACTTCATTAAGTAATTTTCATGTAAGTAATTAATCTCTAATTAATTTACATTAATTAATCCCTAATTTCCAATTAATTTATCTCTAATTAATTCATAACCCTTAATTATAAATTAATTAATCCTTAATCATTAATTAATTAATTTCTCTTTAGTTACTTCATTAATTTAATTAATCATTAATTATCCAAGACCTTAATTAACTTTAAGATAAACCCATTATCTTTATTAATTACTTAATTATCATTAACTTATAAATTTAAAACATTTTATCCATTTAATTAACACTTAGGTACATTTTTAAATAAAGTTTAAAATAACTTAAAATTTTTAAACTTAACAAATTCAAGTTAAAAAAATTATATAACTTTCTTAAATCAACTATTTAATAACATTTATTATATAAAGAATAGATTTAAGAAAAATTTCAAACTAGATTCAATTTTAAATTTAAAAACTTGCTTATTTTTAAATTTTAGAACTGTTAAATTTTCTTCAGGTCCAACCCGATTCTCACCCGAGTCCAACTCCGAGTACTTCTCCTTTCTTTTCTTTTCTTTTACTTTACTTTATTAAAATTTTGAACTGTTGCATATTAAAGCTTGTTAACCTTCAAATACTAACTCGAGACAAATCCCAGCTTACACAAACTAAAACCCGAGCCTCACTCATCTTTACTCAAGACGATCCCTTCTTTCCAAACTACAGCGACCCACTTCCAAATCACTGACACGTGTGCACGTGTACGCCAGAAACTCTCCACTCCGATCATCGCCGCGACCATCCCCATGTCGTCGACCACCTCCTCCGACTACTCGACCACCCAGATTTCCAGATCGGCCACACAACCAAATTCGAACCTGATCGAATCTACTGAAATGAAACCCATCGAACAGAAATGACTCGATCCGACGCCACTGACCACTAGGATCTTCGAAACTCCGTCCATAGCTCCATTGAAAGACCACACTTCATTTTCCCCCACACCAGGTCAAGTCCATGCTTTCTAGTCGTCGCGACGAACCCAAAAAACCTCGTCGTCCCGTCCAAGTCCTTAAACCCTACAATCACCTTGCCACGCCACCAAGGCGAAAGCTAACCCTTCCGACCATTTTTCAAAAAATTTAACGACCCGGAATTTCGACCCTGTTTGTCGACGGAAATTCTATCGGTTTAGAAAACCGTCGAACGAATTTAAATTAAAAATAACCGCAAGCACACGGTGTACGAATGTAGCACGTGGCGAATACGGGTCGATCCGCAGGGAATTGATGATTCTAAAATTTTATTCAATCAAATTAACCAAAGTCGAGTGATTGTTAACTAACTAAAAGAAAGTAAAAACAAACTAAAACAAAGGAGAATAAAAAGATGAGATTAAAGAGCAATTTAGAAGCAAATCCCCTCTCATGATCATATAAATCAACATAATGACATTATGATCTGTTTTTGGTCATGTGTGCGTTTAGTTGGTGCATTTATCATAAGCATAGCCTAATTGTGCTATTAATTAACACACTTAAACCATCAAACTTTAATGCACCCTCTAACCCACTTACTAACATCAATGAAAATGATATGAAATCAAAAGTAGAATCTATTTTAAGCATGGTTTATTAACTATTGAATTAGAAACATAAACCATCAAATTTTGATTCTAAATCCACTTCAATTACCATGATCATATGTAGATGAAGAGGTAATTAATGATTCATATGACTAAGCATAGCCTATTTTTTTTGAACAATATAAGCTATCAAACTCAATATTAAACACAAAACCACACAAACATCTACTTTCCATTAAGCACAAAAGAGACATAAAAGAAATTATGTTGCATCCACATGATTCAAGAGAGCTTCATTACCCCTAAATTGAAGGGATTAGCCTCTCATTTTTGTTATCAAATCAACAAATGTAGAAAGAAACATTAAACAAACAAGAAGAAAAAAAGAGAAAAAAGAAAGGAAAAACTAATCTACTTGCATGAAATAAAAGAGATCTACACTACAACATGAAAGGAAAAGAAGCATGTAAAAGAAAAGAGAGCACTAATTAACATTAAAAAATGAAAGTTACATGAAATAAAAATATGGCTAAGTAGCCATAAAAAGAGAAGAGAGCTTTCTTTTATTTGATCTAAAACTAACTAAAGAGAGACTAAGGGGAAGAGGAGAGTTACATGAAACATAAGGGGATTTATACATGTGTTAAACCCTAATTCATAATTTTGGGGAATGCCCAAAATACCCTCTTAGGAAGTGTGGAGGCCAAGTAATCATTAGCTTCAAATAATCCTCATTTAAGTGTACATGAAGCCATTAATTCCATAAGCATGTGCATTAGCCTCTAATTTGTACATTAAGGTAGGTGGGTAGGTGGGGTCCTCCATTATCTTCACTTTGAATTATTTCCATCTTCATTTGTTCTCTTCACTCTTGTGCATGCATGTGTCTTCATGAAACCACTCCTATTTGAGATCAAATTCCTACAAAAATATATATAAATTTCCAATTAATTTTTCTCAAATTAATATATGCACAAAAATGACCATTTTGCCCTTGGATGAAGATGAATATGTGACGATTTGAAAATAATATGAATTTTGGTTTAAACAAGTTAAAATGCCCGATATTATCATTTATTTAATTTAAATAGATTAAATATGATGGTAAAAATATGCACATTTACGTGCACATTAAATACCCCCACACTTATCTTTTTATTCGTCCTCGAATAAAGGAAAACTAAGATAAATCCATTTTCGTAGGGAGCACGATTGCATTGAGCGTATGCAACAAGCCGTTAAACCTTTAGGTGTCCCCAGTAGGACGAGTGTTGTCTCGTGAGGGTTTTCAGCGGATACTACCCACAAAATCCAAATGCAGAATGAAAATATTTACAAAATGCAAGATTTATTTACAAAGAGATGAATGCAAGTTTTTGAAACTATATACAATTGAAGGGTTTACTTTTAAATCGACACAAATAAGTTAAATATAGGTTTTGGTCATTATCTTGAAATTTAAGTCATTTACTCGTCAAAATTTCCAACAAAAATTAAGTTATCATAACAAATAGACTATAGTTTAACTTGTTGTTTTGGTTGATAACAAAATGTAATTATAAAATGGATCCTTAGTTGATTATCAAAGTTTATCAAAGTGGTATTTTCATTTCTTTTCAATAACAAGTCAAATCAAATAAGTTAAAATAGTGCTTGGATTTCATTTGCTTACTCTCTCCATATTTTTTTTGGAAATTTTATTGATATTAACAATATTTACTTATGCCTAACTCAGATAAACTGAGGCCAAGTATATTACCCATGCAGTACCTTATGGACTGATGTGAGGGGAATACAGAGTGTGGCGAGTGAACACACGAGTGTGAACACCTATTGACTGTAGGCATTATTAAAAGGAATTTTTATATATATACACCTAGCTCAGATAAACTGAGGCCAGATATACCGATCATGCACCGCCTTTCGGGCTTACGTGAGAAGGGTACAGAGCATGGCGAGTGAACACACAAGTGTGAACACCTATCGACCGTAGGTGTTAATAGAAAATATTTACATATATACAAATGTTTTGTTTTTTTATATGTTTTTTTTTTCAAATTTTTTTTTGGAAAGAGAGAGAGTTTTGCAAAATCATCTTAGCACCACTTAACTTAGAAGACAAAAAAAATGTTATATCCTTTACTTTAAAATCAACCATTTTTTAAAACAAAGATTTTCAATTAGGATATATTTCATAATTATCACGCAGGAATCTTCCTATATACTAGTTAAACCATTATTATTTGTAATCAAACTTCATTTTTATTTTTGTTAAGACGAATAAATTTTCAAAAATTTCAATTTAATAAACCAAAACCATATATTTATCCTATAGTGTTTCTTTAAAAATAAATTAAAATGCTTAAAAAAAATTGTTTGTTTTTTTTGTTTTTTTTTGTTTTTGAGATTTTTTATTTTTATTTTGGAAAGAAAATAAAAATAAACAAACCATGAAAAATCGAAAATGATGATGAGTCTCCCCCCACACTTGATTTTGATTGTGTCCCCACAGTCAACCCATGTGGAAGGAGAAAAATAAAAATGAAAACATGACCTTTATTTCAATGAAAATTAACGGTATTTACACGAGATCAAAAAGTATATCGTCAAAGCGTATATGAAACGGTCTTCTAATGACCGATTCATTTGTCTCATCAAATGTGCGAGACATAGCTTAAGCACGAAAAACCAAATCGTAAAAGATTTCGAAGTTGATTGTCGATTTGGAAAAACGAATTTTGTTTTATTTAAAATTGAACGAGTTGTTTTGTTTTCAATGATTTTTGGGGTTGATAAAACAGTTGATTGAAGTTCACATTTATTTTCACCAAATTGAAATTCAAGTTTATCATTAAAAACTTCTTCCAAATTATCGATTTCAAAATCAAAATGGTGATGCAAATCTTCCCCTTCAGAATTCGATAACTCGTTTTCAAAAAGTCCACAGAATTCGTGTTCATTAAATTCGTCTTTCTTTGTTGGATTATTAACAAATTCATTGCATATCTCAAGTTCAAGATTCAAAGTTGTTGTATTCAAATTTTTAGAATCGAGAAAAGGAAGATCGAATTTTAAATTTGGTTCCACACCCTCAAAATAATTGAAATCCAACTCAATTACCGTGTTTTCAACAACTTCATTAAGATTGTTATCTTCCACTTCAAAAGTTGTTATTTAAAAATCGTCGATTTGGGTAAAAGATGGATTATTGTTTGACTCGTCACACGTTGGGATTTGGTTTTATTGTTCACGTTGTTTCATATAAGTTTCAAACAACGAATCCGTGTGGTCATCGTAAATTTCGTTCATTTGTTCTACAAAATCCAATTTGTAGTTATTAACTTGAGAATTTTCGATTTGGATTTGTTAAGAACAAAAAATTTCACATGCGTCATAATCGAGATTATTCCCATTGCCAAAATTATTTGAAAAGTGAATCACATTTTCGTTTTGATTTTGAAATTCATTTTGGAGTTTAAAATTGAATTGGCATGGGTTATACTCGAAATCATTTGAATTTTGAAGTGAATTCAAATTTTGATTATTTTGAAAACTTTGATTTGAATCATTGCCCAAATATGAATTACATAAATCATTTATCATTTGATTTTGTTGTGTAGAGATTTCAAGTAAAGACGAAATGCTCTTTTCAAGACTTGAGGGTTGGTCAACGTTTTGAATATTTTGTGGTTCAAAATTTGAATCATTTAAGCAATAGTTGTTGTTAAAATATCCATACGAATTTGGAGTAAAATCATATGGATTATATTGATTTTCACAACTATTGTAAAATTCACGTAAGTGGGGAAACTCGGACATTTTCAAGAGTGTGTTTGGGTTTTTTTTTATAAAGGAAAAATATGTACAAATAGAATTTATTTTTCAAAATGGAAAATTGATTTTAGTTTTGTTTTTGATTTTTCAATTTTTTTTTGAAAAGGTTTTATAATTTTTTTTTTGGATTTTTGAAATTTCAAAGAAAAAGGATTTAAAAACTGAAAAGGAAAAGGAAAAGGAATATTTATAATTTTTTTAGTTTTGGATTTTTAATTTTTTTTTGGTTTTAAAATATGCATGAACTAATGCAACTAAATGAATGCAAGGGTTAATTACAAATGATTTATCCTAAGTTAACCCAAAATTGTATAATCACAAATTGTCTTAAATCAACAAGATAGTTCTCGGCCAGGTAACGGGCAGGAGTTATCGGTGCACCACGAATCACCATAGCAATGCAGCCGAAGGTTTAAGTACCTTCAAAGGAACAACCACTATAATATTTACGAATCATCGTAATATTTATAAATGGTTATTACTCTGCCGTAGCCTAGACACTAATAAATTAAATTGTTCAAAGAAGGCAACTTGTCAATATACAGTTAAAAGTTATCGATGTCTAATCGTTATTATTAATCAAAATCTAAGATGAAATGCAAAGCAGAAAATAAATGTGTATTAACATTGCAACTACGAATGATTTTTGTTTTTGAATTTTTTTTGAATTTTTTTATTTTTTTTTTGAAATATATATATATGCAAATGCAAGAAATCAACAATGCAACTAAAATAAAAACAAAAGATATATACAATTCAAGGAAAAAAAGAGATTTATAAATAAGCAAGCAGTTTTTTTTGGCAAGCTCAGCGAAGCAGTTATTTTTTAGCAAGCAGCTCCTTTCCTTTTCTGCTTTTGCAACCTGAAAATAAAACCAAGATATATATACAGTTTTTTTTATATCGAAAAAGAAACTAAAATAAATGATAAACAAAACAAATTCAAAACAACCCCCCTTTTTTTGGAAGAGACTCTTTGGTTTTTTTTTTTGTATTTTTTGAATTTTTTTTGTTTTGGAAAGGAAACTTAAAAGTACTATTTTACTTAAAAAAAATTATGTTTTTTTTTTGCTTTTTAACTCAAACGAAATTAACTCACAAAGAAAGCACAAAAAAAACTACACAAAGAAAGCAAAATGACAAAAAAATTATATTAAAATTAAAACACGGCCACAACAATTGCAAACCCACACCTACAAGAATTGCAAACCCGACCCACTTGTTTATTAAAACACTTGCGAGCAAACTAAAGGAGACTCCTTTTCTTTTAATAAAATAACCGAATCCAAAAAAAAATTATCAAACGGAATTTCGAATTCCTCAGAGTCTTAGTTAGGCAGGCGCTTCAATGATTATCGAACTCTCTAGGGAATTAGGTTACTAAGCGATTCGAGGTACAGGTGGAGGAAGTTGGATTTGAAGTGAGTGGTTGTCGAATTTGGGTCACTGGAGTTCGGCGATGGTTGGCAAGGGGTTGAAGTGGTACAGCGTGGAGGTCACGATTGAATTGGTGATGAGGTAATTGAAAGTGGGTGTTTTGGTGTGCGGTTTTGATGGTTGTGAATCTGTAGGCTCAGAGTCGTCGATGTTTCAGGAAGCTACGGCGAGACTGGCACTGATCTTTGGTTTGGTTGAAGGGATTGGGTGGAGTCGCGAGGCGATTGTGGAAGTTGGAGGTTGTGATTTCTGCTCGCGAGGGGATTTGGGAATTGGAATAGATGGTTGCGGCAGCAAGTAAGTGTGTCGAGTAGAGACGATAGTTGATTTATATGATGGCGGCAGTGGTGTTATTTGTCGATGGTATGTTAAAGACCGATCCTTCTCTTTTTTTTTGAGAATGTTGGAGTATGATGCTCTCTGGTGGTTTATATGGTGGAAAGTTGTTGTTGCAGTGGGTTGCAAGTGGACAGCAGTTTGCTGGGTTGTCGATTGGGATTGTAGGTAGTAAGATTTGCACAGTTGAGCTGTAGGAAGGAAGGAAGAAGTGGCAGAGGAGATTATGGCACTGTGATGTTTGGTGGTATGTGGAGAATATATGTAAGCAAGTGAATTATTTGGTGATGGTGAAATGTAGTGTTGTGGTTGTGTAGTAATGGTGGTGTTGTGGAGGCTGAAGTGAAATGTGGAAGTGAATCGACAGAGGAGAATATATATTGAAGTGGAGTATGGTTGCACTGTCACTGTAAGGTGAGTTGATTTCGAGTTGGAGTTGCAGTTGTTATGATGGTGGAAAATGGTTTGAGTTGTGGTTTTACGAGTGGTAGTAGAAGTGAAGAAGGCAGGAGCAAGTTGTGTTTGCTGATGATGTATGGATAGCAGTAGTGTTGTGAGTGCAGTAGTTTGTCGAGGAGAATGTGGAAGGGCAGTTGAGTTTGTCAAGCAAGTGAAGTTTGACAATGTTGTGTGTTTGTAGCAGATTTGATTGCAGAGGAGAGGGTGGCAATTTGTTGGTGAGATTGACAACAGTTTTGGTGGTTGTTGTTGAATTGGTGGCTATATGTTGTTGATGAGGAGATGATGAGGGCTGTTGATTGTGGTGCAGCGGTATGATAGCTAGAGGAAGGTGCTGCAATGAGAAGTGTATTGGTGGAGGGAAGTTTTGAATGAAGGATGGTTGATATGTGTAGTATTGATGCTGTCGGGTTATGTGGTATGAATGATGAAGGAGTTTGTATCACTGCACTGGATGAACTATGAATCAGGCTGTTAGTAGCGGTGTGGTTTCGACTGAGAAATGGGGTGAAAAATAATAATAGAAGAAATAGAAACAAAACACAGATTCTCACATTCGCAGTGGATAAAATATAATATCAAATAATAGCGGTTATACAACGGAAAACTGTATCTGTTAATTTACATCCATACATCAGAGTTACAACCAATACACAAAACTGGACGGTTAAAATTAACTCGTCCCAGTAACACAAACGATAATATACACAGCGGAAAACTCCATACGTTCCTGCCATCCAGCATGCCTCCTGAGCTCCAGAACGTCCTTACCTGAAAATTTGTAATACTCGGTCTGACCCGAGCATTACAACAAAGTAACAAGTAAATTAGTGAAAAGTGATTGCATGATTGTTTTATATGATCATATATATATATATATAAGAATATATTTGTGTGCATGTCTGTTGTTGCTCTGTTCTTATACTTCAGGTTATAAAACTTTGTTAAAAATTCATTTCTCTTCCCTCAATTCTTTTAGGACTTAGGTATATAAACAAATCTTGTTTGAAATAACAAGATATCTGATCTAAAAATATTTATAGGAAAGAATTGAAGCTAGTTTTAACATTAAGAAGAAGAAAAGTAGAATTCTAATACATGTCAAAGTCTCGATCATAATAATTGTTTGTTTCAGGTATATAATCAATTTCGTTTTCGAAAACTATGATTTTTAAAAGAAAGATCATGAAATTTAAGTTTGTAAATCGTGTGATATTACGAGTTGAACGTGGTTTGTGTTCTGGGCATTTTCTGGTGATCAAAGAAGTCTGGGTGGTCGGGATCTCTACTAGAGGTAGCGAGGGAGTAGGTTCATACCGAAGGTTGTTCGTGGTTTGATGATGGTGGGAAAAATGGTCGGAAGGGTTAGCTTTCGCCTTGGTGGCGTGGCAAGGTGATTGTAGGGTTTAAGGACTTGGACGGGACGACGAGGTTTTTTGGGTTCGTCGCGACGACTAGAAAGCATCGGACTCGACCTGGTGTGGGGGAAAATGAAGTGTGGTCTTCGGTGGAGCTATGGATGGAGTTTCGAGGATGCTAGTGGTTGGTGGCATCAGATCAAGTCGTTTATGTTTGATAGGTTTCATTTCAGTAGATTCGATCAGGTTCGAATTTGATTGTGTGGCCGATTTGGAAATCTGTGTGGTCCAGTAGTCGGAAGAGGTAGTCCATGACATGAGGATGGTCGTGGCGATGATCAGAGTGGCAAGTTTCTGGCGTACACGTGCACGCGTGTCAGTGGTTTGGAAGTGGGTCGCTGTAGTTTAGGAAGAAGGGATCGTCTCGAGTAAAGATAAGTGAGGCTCGGGTTTTAGTTCGTGTAAGCTGGGATTTGTCTCGGGTTAGTATTTGAAGGTTAACAAGCTTTAATATGCAACAGTTCAAAATTTTAATAAAGTAAAGAAAAAAAGAAAAAAAGGAGAAGTATTCGAGATTGGACTCGGGTGAGAATCGGGTTGGACCCGAAGAAAATTTAACAGTTTTAAAATTTAAAAATAAGCAAGTTTTTAAATTTAAAAATGAATCTAGTTTGAACTTTTTCTTAAACCTATTCTTTATATAATAAATGTTATTAAATAGTTGATTTAAAAAATTTATATAATTTGTTTAACTTGAATTTGTTAATTTTAATTTTTTAAGTTATTTTAAACTTTATTTAAAAATGTACCTAAGTGTTAATTAAATGAATAAAATGTTTTAAATTTATAAGTTAATGATAATTAAGTAATTAATAAAGATAATGGGTTTATCTTAAAGATAATTAAGGTCTTGGATAATTAATGATTAAATAAATTAGTGAAGTAACTAAAGAGAAATTAATTAATTAATGATTAAGGATTAATTAATTTATAATTAAGGGTTATGAATTAATTAGAGATAAATTAATTGGAAATTAGGGATTAATCAATGTAAATTAATTAGAGATTAATTACTTAGATGAAAATTACTTAATGAAGTAATTAAGGATTAATTTGTTAAGGGTTAATTAAATTAAGTAATAATTAAAGGTTAATTAATTGAGGATAATTAACCAATGGGATAATTACTTAATGGAAGTAATTATGGATAATTAGTTGGGATGGATAATTAAAGGTTGATTAATTGATTAAAGGTTTGTAATTAATCAATGTTAAGTACGCAGGATTAAACGTGGTTGAAGTAATTTAATTAATTAATTTAAATTAATTAATTAGAAATGGTATGATTAATTAACCTTGCTTATGGATAATTGAATGATATTGAATGCCTTGGATTATTTGATATCTCTGATATGTGATGCTATGATATGTTTGGATTGAACTGTGATAATATGGTTTGTTTATCTATGATGAATGGCTGTATGTAATTCTGGATATAAATGGAATTGTTTAAAACTTAAACATTTGTTATAAGATAATATTGGATTCGAAGAGACCGGGGTCGGGTATCAGTAAATTCCCGAAACCAATTCGATTTGTTGACTACAATAATTCTTATGGATTTGACTTTGGAATAAATAGGCTGGAATGGAATAAATTAAGTAAACTAGCCCATTGGAACTATGTAACGGTACTTAGACATTCTTTTGTGAAATAAGTGTTTGGTTATAGAATGATTAGAACTCGTAGTGAGGTACGAGTTACCCTAGTTTTAAAAGAAGCTTTACAACCTTAGTATTTCAATTTAAATGAGTTTACTCATGCTGGTTTCCAGGCTGACTCGGGTGTTACTTTAATGTAATGCTCGGGTCAGACCGAGTATTACAGATTTCCAGGTTAGGACGATCTGGAGTTCAGGAGACGAGCTGGATGGCAGAGACGTATGGAGTATATTCCGCTGTGTATTTGAGATTGTATTGATAGTAGTCTAGGACAAGTTGTTATAACTATCCAGTTTATTTGTGAATGGTTGTACTCTGATATATTGTTTGTAAATAGGCAGTTACAGCTTTTCTTGTGTAAATGCTGTTATTTGATATTATATTTTGATCCGCTGCGAATGTGAGATTCTGTGTTTTGTTTTTCTGTTTCTTCTTCAACCTCTTTTCTTCTTTACCCTAACAATATGGAATTTCCGGCGTTCGATTGCTCGTCACTTCTACAGTGAGCGTATTAGTGTCGAATTTTCGGGGTCGAAAATTTTGGGTCATTACACTTAAGCTATCTGCCTAGTTAATATGTTCGAAACCTTTGTTTAAAACCTTTAAACAACCTTTCGAAATTATTGAAGGTAACTCCTTCATAACCATTAATAAAACCCTTCGAATGCATTGAAGCTAACTTCTTCATATCCTTTAATAAAACCTTCTGAAATCATTGAAGGTAACTCCTTCAAAATCTTTAATAAAAGCCTTTTCTCTAAAATCTCTAAAATATATGACATCCGCCTTTAAATCCTTTAAACCTTAATCTTCCAAAAACATAGCAAAACCATACCTTTCGACCTTGTCGAAAGGTCTCATCTTTCGACCTTGTCGGAAGGTGTCTTTTCGACCTAGTCGAAGGTCCCAACATTCGACTTTGTCGAAAGCCTGGGGAACCACCCCTATGAAATCATTGATAAACCTTTCGAAAGCATTGAAACTTAAAACCTTTCGAAGACATTGGGTTCCATTTAAAAAAAGTGGAAACCTTTCGAAACCGTTCGAACTTGACTACATCGAAACCTTTAAAACGTTTCGATTTAAAACATTTGGAATAAGCCTTCAAGTAGAGCAAAAGGATCATAAAAAACATTGGAGTCGAAAACAACTGCTTCAAAACCTTTACAAAACCTTTCAAAACCATTCGAAAACAATGAAGTGTTAGTTTTGGAACCACCCTTCGAAATCAATGGAGAGGCGGCAATTTTAGAAAAAAAATGATTACCTTCGACTTTATCTAGGTTGAAAGGTTTGGAAGTGGCAACTATGCTTTCGATCTTGTCGAAAGCTATACCTTTCGACTTTGTTGAAAGGTTTCAATTAAAACAAGAAAGAAAACCAATCGAAATCCTTTTCTTTTAAACCATTTGACATTGTCGAAAGCTAGCAAGTGTATTTTCCTTTAAACCAAAACAAATTTTCATCTCCTTCGAAAGCTCTTACCTTTCGTCCCTAAACCTTTTGACACTTTCCAATTCACTACGTACCAATTGCCTGATACCATGAGCATTGGTTATTTGACCTAGTCGAAGGTTTGATACCTTTCGACTTTGTTGGAGTGTTTGGAATCGATCGGAACCTCTTGTCGAAAGAGTTGAAATAGTAGAAAAGCTATTTATTTGTACTTTAAAATAGTTCTTATGCACCCAACATGCCTTATTTGTCTAAATCCGATTGGTTGCCAGAATTTTATATTCAAAATTGCTGCTGACTTTCCTTATTTGGAAATTTAAATAATTTTGAAAAATCCCCTTTCTCCTCTATAATTATATAAAACATTTAAGTCCCACACCTTAAATAATTTTATATAACTATTAAATTACCTTAGAAAAATCTGGAAAATTTCTGGAAAATTAATTAATGTGTTCTTTTCAACATATAAAATTTTCGGATCCAAACTATAAATTATTTTCTCGTAAATAATTTTATAATCCAAAATACCATTTTCTTCCTTAGAAAATTCGTAATAATTCCACAAAAATTCAGAAAAACCTACAAATTGAAACCCACCTCTAAAATAACTTTTTAGATCATAAAAATTCGTAAGGCTAATGGATGTCATTTGTAACGACCCGCAAAAATTTAATGGTTTTAAAAAGCATATTTAACCAGAAATTTGTGAAATTTTAAACAATAAAATTTGAAATTAAAAATTTATTATTTGGAATACGTCTATTTTAATATAGCAACTGGTAAATTTTCATTTGATAATATTGAAGTTTATTTTCCTAGTGAAATTTCATTTCAAATCAAACTGGTTAATAACAGTGAATTTAAAAGTTTTCCGAAACCAAAATATTTCAACTGGAGAAAATTTATTCAGATCATTCTGAATCAGACTGTGAAATTCGTTTTTCCAAATTTGGACTTCTACTGCTCCGTTTATCTTAATTCTGACCAAATAGCAGCATTTTCGGTACCGGTTATCGATTTTTGATCCGATGATCGTACCACCAATATCTGTATACCGTTTTGATCCTCTCGTCGTGCTGATCTCCATGGTATATTTATTCCTGTATTTCGAGATCCGGTACGCGACGGAAACAATAAATGGTTCGTTGTAACGGTACCCTAAATTGTGGCTTTACTGTTTCCTTTGGTTTTAAAATTCGAAATGTGCAGCGGGACCACAATAATAATTTGCTTTAATATTTGTCAGCTGAATCTACGGGGGCTATTACCATTTCATCTATTTGTGTACGTTTCATTTTCAATTAGTGTACACATCACAGTTCCTTTTATCTTTCCCCTTCTATCTTCATTTTTCCCAGATCCACTGTGAACCGTCCTCTCCTCCTCTACTTTATATTTTGCCTGTGACAATTTCATTTGTCCAGATCTATTCCTTCTTCCAATATTATTTTTCCTTTCCACCACCATCCTACCAACACATCACCCCACCTCAGCCCATTCTCTCGTTTCTTGCCAAACTTCCCTCAGCCAGCAACCGAAGAGACAGTCACCCCTTCGCCTTGTAGCCGAGCTTACCCATCAACTCAGCTGCTGAGACCACCCTTTTCTCTTGCCGAAGCCACTACTGCTGCAACGTCTATGACTCCAACCTCCTGCTACATCTTCCACCCTATAACCGCATGCAGCCTTGCCTTCCGACGCATGCAACCCAAGGCCGGAGCCTTCCCCTCCAAGCAACCATCCCGATCGCCATCCGCCTCAGCCAAATCCAACGCACTCTCCCATCTCCGCCGTCCACCCTTCAACTCGCCAGCAGCAGCAACCTCCGGATGCACGCGAGGAGCACCCCGTCACCTTGCCCCTGCTCGGCCGCTCCATTTCATGCTCAACCTCTAGCCTACTCATGTATGTATCTGCATATATATTCATTTATATATATATAGGATCGGTCAGTTTACTTGCATCCATTTGTTTTGTTTGTTTCGTATTGCCGAAAGGACAAGCTATGTATATGTGTGTTTAAAGCAAGTTATATAAGGTCCGAGTTTATATATATTATTATATATTAATGTATGATTTTGGCCAACCTACACTTATTCGCGTTAGTAAAATATATTTTTAGATATGTCAGTAGATAAAAGTTAATCTGCATATTGGGCCATGCTAGGAAGAGATGCATGTACAAGATTTTATTTGTATGCATATAAATTATTAGTTTAGGAAGTGATTTCGTGTACTGCAAGTATAACATTAGATGTTATATAAAAAAAAGATTTTATATTTTATTACATCTTACTGTACTATATTATATTAGATTTTATTATATTACATTTTATTGTGTTATATAGTTCGAATGTTGTTTATATGTGCTGGTTTCCTGTTAGCGATACATTTACTGTATATTAGCTTTGACATATCATTATTAACTTGGTGTTTTCATATATAGGTTAGCATAGTAGATATATCTTGAGAGTAACATATATTTAAGATATATAATTAAGTATGTGTATATAAAAGTCCTGTTAATATCCTGAAATATGTTTTGTTTTAACAGATTTGAAGTATAGTTTTATTATGTTAAAGTAAAATATATTATATTAAGTTATATATATATACACGTTTGTTTTGCATAGCTTTTATATATCAGCATAGATGTTTACAGTATAAAGGTTGCGTGATTCTTTTTTTTATGTCAAAACGTTCCAGATTTTTATTATTATAAACTGCTAAATTTTAGTTTATATACAATATATTAGTTATATTTATGAGTTTGGGAGTGGTCTGCATATGTGATTTTGATCTGGAATATTTATGTGGGTCTGCATATTCAATATATGTATTTTTAGTATAGATATAAGTTGACTATTTATATATATTTAATTTAATTTGTGTTTGAAATATGATTTTATGAAATAGTTAGATGTTGTTATACACATAAGTTTATTTATACCATTTATCCTTATTAATCCGGTTCTGATTCGTTTCCATCAACCCCTAACTTTTAGCTTTGTCCATCAAATCCAATTCCAGCTTACTTTGCTTTGAGATTGTTGTTGGATTTATTCGACTGTCTTGATCGTGATCCAGTTTGTAGCTTAATTCTTTGTCAAATCTCTCTAACCTCGAAAGGTGAGCAATCACTCACGATTAACGTTCTTATATTTATTTAATTTAATTTCAATTGAAATAACAATTGAAATATGCTATTGTAGTTATTTAAATTGTCATACATGCTATTATCTATAACTGTTCACCTGTGGGATATGACACCATATCCTGCTGTTTATATTATATTGTACTGATGATATATCTATGCCTGTTATATTATTTCTATATCTGTTATCACTCTGCAAGTTCCCTGTTAGTATAGAAATCACTATGGGTTGAAATGATACATACCCGAACGGACTTTAGAATAGGAGAAAATCGTTATGGGTTGAAATGATAAACCCAAGCGATTTTCATTTGAATTAAATTTGGGATTACGGGTCGAAATGATATCTACCCGTATATATTTAGAATTTCGGATTGAAATGATAAATATCTGTATCACTTAACCCTATGATAAATATATATACAGACACCGTTGGTCCATATATATAAATATTTTGAAAATAAATTCTATGGTTTTTGGAAAGAAATATATGGTTTTATTAAATGTTGAGCCTTAAATTATTATATATAAATGGAAATGATTTATATGGATTTAATAATGATATTTAATTTAATTAAGATTGATTAAACACATATAATATGGTTGAGTATTTAAATTTATGTTTCAAAATAGATTTTTGTAAAAATTTGAATAAGTTAAGGTTGGGAAGATAATTTGAATTTAGTAAAGAATTTTATTTAATTAAACCAATATAAAGCTTATTGAAATTGGAATTTAAGATATGATTTATAACTTGAGTTGATTTAAACAATTGAATGAATATTTCTTGTTTTAATAAATTTAAGGAATATTTAGTAAAAATGAAATTTAAAGCTAGTTAAATGATATTGAATTTATTAAGTGAATATTCCCTGATTAAATAATAATAAAGTTAAATCAAGAGCTATTTGAAACTGTTAAATTTAACTTTGGAATTTTTGAATTTTAAAGTCTTGAAATATATTGAAAAATTAAATGGTATATTTAGAACTGAATTGAATTGATGAATGGAGCTTGAACAAATTTGAATTTGGAATTTGAAGTTGATTTGAATCTATTTGCGAGACTTGAGAAAATTAAATGCTTTACTTTATAAATTAATTAAATATATATACTATCTTGGAAAATAGTTATATTTGAAATAAAATGATATTTGGGTTTTGAAGCATAAATTAAATTGAAATGACCACGGTGTTATAATGTATATTTCCACCTTGTAGATAGTTCTGAAGATCCTTAGAGTATGGTTATCCCAAACATCCTTTAAGTTACTTGTATTTCAGTGGATATTTCACTTGAGTTGGATTTATTTATATAAGAATGTTAATCCTGACTCGAGTGTTTTATGTTTTGCTTTACGCTCGGGTCAGACCGAGTGATACAGCAATTGAGACTCACCTTGGAGTTTGGAGCTTCATTTGGAGATCCAACCATCGATTCAGCTTTCAGCTTTCCAGTTGATTTGTTCAGAGAGGTCATCCATTCGTACCGAAGACTTCACTGTATTTGAGATATTCTGTTGTATTATATTTTTAACTCTGATGTTTATATAGTAGCTTCATGAACTACTATTTTATCTATTCCGCTGCGTATTATTGTATTACTCTGTGTCCGTGATTCTGTGATTGATTTATTTACTGCATATGCTGAGTTTTGCCAAATTTAAATTAACAATCTGATATTTTGAATTATTCAAGTCAGACATGTGTGGATTTATTGTCGATTTGAATGGTCCAAAATAGCGGGTCGTTACATCATTTAATAGGGTTTTCGTCTTAAAACATGTCATAAAATCTATATGAACATTAATAAATCATCAACATGTATATATAATCATTTTATCATTCAAAACATGGCAAATCTTTGCAAAATTATTCGGATTTAATCTTTAAACCGAAACCATAAAAATTTAGAGATGTAAACATTATTCACCATTACTTTAGAGATTAAGGAGCTTGAGATTTGAATGAGTTTGCTTTAGCTTTTCTTTAGTTGCCTCTTCTTCTTTCCTTGTTAATGGTAGTCGGCCTCAATTTTGAAAATTTTGAAATGAAATGAATGTGTGTATGACACACGGCCTAAGGAAGGTGATATAGGAATGGCCTCTTTCCCATAATACCCCTCCTCATTCATTAGTTTAAAAAGCACAACTACCTTAAATAAATCAAATCTCAATCCTCTAATCAACATATTATTTTATTTAGTTTATCTAACTAGATCTCCTAAATAATGTTATCAAAAATCTGGGGTGTTACAGACTCCCCTCCTTAAAGAATTTCGTCCTCGAAATTACAATAAGGCTCACAAAAATCAAACAAGATGTATAACTTACCATCAAACAAATCAGGAAAAGTATCTCTAATCCTGCTCTCAACCTCCCAAGTACAGTCTCTGTCATCGTCACTCCACTAGACTTTGACTAATCTGACTATCTTGGTTCTAAGCCTCTTCTCATCTCTTGCAACAATGCGAACTGGCTTTCTTACTATGGTCAAGTCTGGTTCTACCACTAGATCATCTAGCACTGTTGGTGCAATAGCAGTCTCCGGGTCTCTAACACACTTTCTGAGATGAGAAATATGAAAAACATCATGGACACCTACCAAACTGCTCGGTAACTCAAGTTTATACATGAGTTTTCTGATCCTCTCATGAATAGGAAAAGGTCCAACAAACCTAGGAGATAACTTCCCCGATTTCCCAAATCTAAGCACACCCTTCATCAGTGATACTTTGACGAAAACCTGGTCCCCAACTGAGAACTCCAAAGCTTTCCGTCTCTTATCTGCATAACTTTTCTACCTAGACTGAGCCTCCTTCATTCTAGCCCGAATGACCTTAATCTTTTCTGCAGTCTCTCTAACCAGATCTGGACCAAGAATCAACCTATCCCCGATCTCCAACAAATATACGGGAGATTTGCATGGCCTTCCATAGAAAGCTTCAAATGGTGCCATCCCAATACTAGTCTAATAACTATTGTTATATGAAAACTCGACTAGATGCAGATGGTCTTCCCATGATCCCCCAAAATCCAGAACACAAGCTCTTAACAAATTTTCTGAGATGTTGTTAACTCCTTTTGATTTCCCATCTGTTTTCGGATGGTAAGTGGTACCCATCTTAAGCTTGGTTCCCAAAACTTCCTGCAGACTCTTCCAAAACTCGCTAGTGAACAAGGAATCTCTATCACTAACTATACTGCTAGGAACTCCATGAAGTCTAACCACATTCTTCATGAACAATCTTGCTAAAACAGGTGCCGTCTTGGTTGACCTAACCGGAATGAAATGGGCACTCTTGGTCAATCTGTCCACTATGACCCATATACTTTCATTTCCCCTGTTCGACCTTGGCAACCCGTCAATAAAGTCCATAGAAATAGAATCCCACTTCCATACTGGAATATCTAACGGCTGAAGCAAACCACTTGGTTTCTAGTGTTCGGCCTTTGCCTGTTGGAAATTCAAGCACTGCCTTACACACAAACCAATATCCCGCTTCATTCCTTCCCAAAAGAAATTCCTCTTCATATCCTGATACATCTTGGTACCTCCGTGATGTATAGTGGACTTCGAACGATGGCATTCATCTAAGACTTCCGTCATTATGTTTCCTACACTCGGAACACAATCTTCCTTTCTTTCTCAACCACCCATTCTGGTCAAGACTGAAATCTTTCAAGTCACCGCTCTTGGTTCCTTCCTTTAGCTTTCTGATCCGTTCAGCTAACACAGGATCCTTTATCTGCTTAGAAGCAATCCGTTAGATCAACATTGGTCGAACTTCCAAACAAAACAATACAACTATATTTCCACTAGACCCAGCCTCGGATCTCCACTGCACTCTGCAATCTGCTAATGCTTCTAAATCCTTCCACTCGGCCATCATTGCTAACACTACATTATGGTGCTTCCTGCTAAGCGCATATGAAACCATGTTGCCCTTCCCTGGTGTGTACTCAATCCAAAAATAATAAGCGACTATGAACTAACTCTAACCATCTCTGATGTCTCATGTTCAGCTCCTTCTGAGAGAACAAATACTTCAGTGACTTATGATCTGTATACAGCTCAAACCTTTCTCCCAAAAGGTAATGTCTCCACCCCTTCAAAGCAAAAAATCACTGCAGTTTAATTTCAAATCATGCATTGGATATCTGACCTCATGTGGTCTAAGCTATCTAGAAGCATAGGCAATCAATTTACCTTTCTGCATCAGCATGGCTCCTAATCCTATTCCACATGCATCAGTATAAACTACCAAGTCCTGATTTCCCTCTGGAACGACCAACACAGGTGCATGGGTCAATAAGTGTTTCAATCTTTGGAATGCTTCCTCACACTTATCGGTCCACATAAACTTTACATCCTTCCTCGTCAGCCTATTCATCGGTGCTGCTATTCGCGAAAAATCCTTAATGAATCTCCGATAATAACCAGCCAACCCAAGGAAACTCTTTATCTCGGTTACTGTCTCGGGTCTCTTCCAACTATTCACTACCTCTATCTTAGTTGGATCCACAGACAACCCTTCCTCTGAGACTACATAACCAAGGAACTTCACCTCCTTCTTCCAGAAGTGGCACTTCAAAAACTTTGCTTTCAACTGATGCTACCTCAGCATCTTAAGCACTACTCTAAGATGAACTTCATGCTCTCTTTCATCCTTAGAGTAAATCAATATATCATCTATGAAAACTAGCATGAACCTATCCAAGTGCTCTCGGAAAATCTGGTTCATAAAATCCACAAAGAAAGCTGGCTTATTCGTTAGTCCGAACAGCATAACTAACCATTTGTACGACCCATATCTGGTCCTGAACGTCGTCAAAGGTATACTGTCTCCTGCTACCCTGATTTGATGGAAACTTGTTGCCAAATCCAATTGGGAAAATACCTTTGCTCCACTCAACTGGTCGAACAAATCGTCAATCTTGAACAATGGATACCGATTCTTTATCGTCCTCTCATTCAACTTACGATAATCGATACATAGCCTTAACGATCCATCCAGCTTCTTAGCAAACACTCCCGTTGCACCCAATAGTGAACTGATCGGCCTGATAAAACTCTTGCCTTCTAAATTCACCAACTGCACCTTTAACTCCCTCATCTCTGAAGGGGTCATCCTACTTGGAAGCTTACTCACTGGTTCAGCACTCGGAACAAAATCTATTTGAAACCCGATGGCCTGCTTCGGCGGCAATCCTAATACAAGCTCAAACACATCTGCGAATTCTCTAACCATGAAAACTTGGCTCAACTCATCGTATGAATCCAAAGCATCCAACAAAGCAAACTCTGCACCGCTAGAACCTCCTACGGTGAGAACAATCCGGTCGCTACAATCCAGGTGTCTAAGAGATATATTCCTACCCTGGTAAAATATCTTAGCATCATACTCACTTAACTAATCAATACCTAGGATGATCTCGAACTCCAAAAAATCAAACACATGCAAACTACACTCAAAAGTTTGACCTGACATGTCAAACTCAAACTAGTCACACCGCAACCCTAGAGTTGCATACCCTTCTACTGGATTCGCAACCCGTAAGGAAGTAACTAAATATGTGGGTTCAAGGTTAAGCTTATCCATCAAACATCTAGATATAAAAGAATATGATGCACCTGTATCAAATAAAACGCTAACAAACATACCATGAATCTGAAGCGTTCCTCCAAGAACTACCTTTCCCTTCTCCTGGGCTGTTGGCTTAAAAGCAGCAGGCTCCAATGCTTTCACCTTGCCCTTACCATCTCTAACGGGCTCCTTGCGCCGGTTCTTGTAATGGCCTATCTGGTCACAATTGAAGCACCTGACATTCTTTCCCTTAGCCACATCTGTTGCCTTCCCTGAGCGACACTCATTAGCAAAGTGCCCTTTCTTGTCGCATTTATAGCAGACAACATCAGACTTGCTTTCTTGGCTGCTCCATCCTTCTGAGCACCTCTCTTGGGAAAGAACTTCCTTTTCTGGCCCTGCCCAACCTGGACCCCTTTTGCCTTGCTCTTCTTCAGAGACTCAAGGACTTCTTCCTACCTCAAAGCCATCTCCATAACAATATCAAAAGGATCTCTAAAATGGGACCAAGTAACACTAGCCAACTCTGGCTTCAATCCTTTGATAAACTTCTCATTCTGCTTAAATACTGTATCCACTGAAGCATACCCATACCGAGCCAACTCTTCAAACTTTTTAGCATACTCAGCAAAATACATCTCACCCTGCACCAGCTCAGCAAACTGCCTAATCAAAGCTGACTGTGCCATTACAAACATAAACCCCTCCTGGAATCTTCTCTTTAAATTCTCCTAGGTTACTGTCTCCTCATCAACGATCGCTGTTACACTGTTCCACCAGAACAATGCGGCTCCCTAAAGCTGCCTGGATGCCAACCTCCTCTTCTGCTCATCATTGAGCCCTAGATCTGCAAAAATCCTTTTGCGGTGCAATAACTAGTTCTTACCTTCAATGGCATCCTCCTTCCCACAAACGGCTTTCCCCCCCAGCTTCACATAATCACCACTCATCTTAGCAAAATGATTAACTACCGGAACTTCTGGAACCCCTGCTCCTGCAGCATTCCCTCCTAATACTCCGGCTGCAACTCCTACCTGCATCATATTCCTAAAAAGCTGATACATGGCTTCCATCCCAGCCTGACCTTGGTTTCTCCCAGCATTAAGTCTGGCATTCCTTTCGGTGCTTCCCCTCCTTGGTTAACTTTGCTTCTTCTACCATCCATATTTGTATTCAAACTTCATGAGATACATAAAGATAACCTAATCAAAGATAGATGAATGGAGATAATGTGCATACTTATATATAACAAATACAAGTACGTTACTATAGCGTTAACCCAACCCCAAATCTTACTCTAATTTCTTTAGATTTTTGTTTTCAAAACCAATTTTTAGTTAATTTTTTCATAAACCTATGCTCTGATACCAAGTTGTAACATCCCGTATCTGGAGGCTAAAAGCTAAGCACTATGGATGCTGCAGTCATCCATAGTATTAACTTTTGGTGATGAAATACGGTAATGTTAATGGTATCCATTATTTCAGAAGCACTTGAATATGAACAAAATCATAGATTTCTAAAAGCAATAATTTCAATGATTATATTTCAAATAATATCATATCTTAGTTACAAAAATCCCCAAACGTAATCCCAGGCAATGATCAAACATAATTTACAACAATACGCCAAGAGCGACATATGATGATGCCCCCTTGGATGATCAAAGCGATTTAGACATAACTATCTTAATACACATCGGAAACAAACAAAAAGATAGAATTCCTAATTTAGCTATCCGTCAACCACCTACACGTCTTCGGAATCTTATTCGTCAAAATCAGCTAAAACCTAAATACCTAAACCCTCAGCCTAATCAAATCAATTTTGAGCATCCGAGAGTTTATGGGGAACAAAAAATTCGAGTCAGACATAAAGCCTAGTATGAATAATTTCTGTGTTACATCTCTGTTTACTGATATATATATAGTGAGACCACACCGCTTAGTAGAACGGGTTTCCCCTCACTAATATCTCTTTTCAAAACATATATTTTTCAAATCCTTTCGTGCAACCAAACTGGTTAATCAACTGATTATAATAATAATATAGCAACATCCATTATGCTAAAACAGGAAATAAATAGACTAACTGTCTAAAATCTGAGATATCTGCTCTTTTTTGGACTAAATGTCCTAAAATCTGATTATACCAAATTAGCAATATTCTTTATGCTAAATAATGGGCTATCTGCCCAAATCAGGTAAAAAGGGTGGACTAACTGTCCTTAAAAAGTAGCAAGGTCCGTTATGCTAACAAATAAACTAGTTGTTCATATCTAGGCTAACTGCCCTTATTTGGACTAACTGTCCTCTGGGCTGACTGCCCTCAAAACGGATTGACTGTCCGAATTTAAATGAGCTAACTTCCCGAATTTTCTTTTGGGTTAACTACCCTTCAAATTTTCCTTGAAAACCTTTTCAAAATGATTTAGTCTGTCAAATCATATATATACAAGGAAAATATATCTTTAGCTTTACTCTAAGCTATTTTTTGCCATGTTATATACTATACTCAAAATAATGTTGATGAGGTTCAATAAGGATTTTCTATCCTTTTAAAATAAGTTAAAGTCCTTTATAACTTAAAAAACTTAGGCTATCTGCCTAGTTATTATGTTCAAAACCTTTGTTTAAAACCTTTAAACAACCTTTCGAAATTATTGAAGGTATCTCCTCAAAACCATTAATAAAACTCTTCGAAAGCATTGTAGGTAACTCCTTCATATCCTTTAATAAAACCTTCCAAAATCATTGAAGGTAACTCCTTCAAAATCTTTAATAAAAGCCTTTTCTCTAAAAGTTCTAAAATATATGATATCCGCCTTTAAATCCTTAAACCTTAACCTTCCGAAAACATTGCAAAACCTTACCTTTCGACCTTGTCGAAAGGTCTCACATTTCGACCTTGTCGGAAGGTTTCTTTTAGACCTAGTCGAAAAGTCCCACCTTGACCTTTTGACTTTTTCAAAATCCCAGGGAACCACCCCTATGAAATCATTGATAAACCTTTCGAAAGCATTGAAACTTAAAACCTTTCGAAGACATTGGGTTCAATTTAAAATAAGTGGAAGCCTTTTGAAACCGTTTGAAGTTGACTACTTCGAAACCTTTAAAACATTTCGATTTAAAACATTTGGATTAAGTCTTTAAGTAGAGCAAAAGGTTCAGAAAACTTTGGAGTCAAAAGCAATAGCTTCGAAACATTTACAAAACCTTTTAAAACCATTCAAAAACAATGAAGAGTTTATGTTGGAATCAACCCTTCGAAATCAATGGAAAGGCAGAAATTTTAGAAAAAAAAGATTACCTTCAACTCCATCTCGGTTGAATGGTTTGGAAGCGGCAGCTATGCTTTCGATCTTATCGAAAGTTATACCTTTCGACTTTGTCGAAAGGTTTCAGTAACAACCCTGGTTTGGAGATTACCTGACAATATTGAATTATAACGGTAGTTATAATTTAATATTGTGATTTAAAATAAAATTGGGGAGTTTATATTGTGTATTTGGAATAAACAATGAATTTTGGAATTAAAAAATGAGAAAATAAAGTTCCAAACTTTATTTTATTTTGTTTGGGTTAATAATGAATGGAAAATGGTTTTTATTCGAAGAAAATACAATAATTTTATTAATCATTGCCAATTACTTCTTTTAATAATTTTTAAAGGATGTATTTAATTTTTAAAGGTTGTTTATTTAAATAAAAAGGTGAAATTTGGTTTAAAAATGAGGTTTGTTCATAAATTAAGTTTGGAAATGGTTTAAAATATTTTTCTAAGTGAGAAAAGAATTTTTGTGAAATTTTAGAAGTTAAAAATATGGTTTTATTCCTTTATTTGAGTAAATAGTGGATTTTTGTTAAATAAAGGATTTTTATAAAAAAAATGTTTTAAAAATATGGATTTATCTTTTTATATGGTGGAAAATATTTTATTTATTGTATAGGAAAATTTACATATTTTATTTGTGTAGAAACTTGAAAGAAAATGTCATTGTTTTATAACATAGGGTATAATAGTGTACATTTGATTTTTAGTGGTGAATTAAATTAACCTAGGCTTAATTATTTTCCCTAACTTGGGTCCAAAGCCCATTAACTAGAAGGAACCAGAAGAAATGAGATGAGAAACATTACTTGTACGTTGTTTTTTTTCTCATTCCTTCTTCTTCAAAGAATAACTTACAGTAAAGCAAAAACTACGGCCACCTCTTGCAGAATCAAATCTTTCTCTAATTCTTGCTGTAAATTCAAGTAAAAATCAACAAAACAAAGAAGAGAAAAGGTAATCTACTCCAATTCTAGGAATTATTTCATCAAAATTTGAGTAAGATTGTCTGTTAATTTGTTTCTTCTTCTTGCATGTACTGCTTTTGAGTTCCACAGGTTGTTGAAGGCCATTATCTCCTCAAAGCTTCAATCTTTTTGCTTAAATCCGGGTATTTGCACAGCTACGGCAAGATGAGTTACAAAAACTCACAAATTCTAGCTGAGCAAAGCTCAAATCGCCAAAAACAGTGAATAATTTGCTCTTTATAGTTATTTTATCTCAGCTTGTAAACTGTTTTCTGTTGCTTCTTTGAAAGATTATAACTTTTGATTCCGACAACGAAATTCTGCCAGATTTCTTCCAAATATTAGTTTATATGTTGAACTTTGTCTATGCAAAATTTGGTTGAAAAATATTGTCATTTGAGTATTGAAAACTATGCTGCAAAATCAACAAAAACCCAGATTTTTGCCTGGGCATTTTTGTTTGAGTTGCTGCAAGCGTGGCCTGAGTCCATGTTTAAGACAGCATAACTCTTTCATTTCTTACTAGAATTCATCGATTCTTTTTTTTGAAAGATAAAGTTTTTTCCTGTAAGAATACCAATTTTCAGCTCAACCTGTAATCGTTTGATCCTCTGTTTCATGCTTGAAAGTTGAACCCGAGATGGTTTTCAGGCCTGTACATGTTTTTTTTGAACTGTTGCAAATATGGTCTGAGTCTATGTTTGAGGCAGTGTAACTTTTTCATTTCCAGTCTGAATTCATTGAATCTTTTTTTGTTTGAAATATAAAGTTTTCTAGTATGTGAACACTAAATTTTAGCTCAATATGAGGTCGTATGGTCCTCTGTTTCAGGCCTATAAGTTGAACCCAAGATGGTTTTCAGGCCTGAGCACATTTCTGTTTTTGAACTGTTGAATACATGGCCTGAGTCCATGTTTGAGACAGCGTAACTTTTTCATTTCCAGTAGGATTTCATGATTCTTTTTATTGTTTGAACAATGAAATTTTCTACTATTTTTAAACCAATTTTTAGTTCAATCAGAGTTCGTTTGGCTACCTGTTTCATGTCCAAAAGTTGAACCCAGAGAAGATTTCAGACCTGGGTATTGTTTTGCCTATGTATTTTTAGGTTCTTTTTCCGTCCGACTTTTGACTTTTACTTCAAGTTTTTTTGATATTTCTGAAATGTTTTTAGGCCATGATGTCTACTAATAGACTGGCAGAATTTTGGAGATTTTGAAATTCAAATTTTGGATTAAATTTGAATTTAATTTGAATTGAATTCGAATATCGGTTTGAGTGATTTCTTGGGTTTTTATTCGTTTTCGAGCATGGATTTTTCCAAAGCTTTTTGAAATAATTTTTAATATAATTGAGCATTTTAAATTATTATTATATGATATTTTAAAAATATTTTCAAATATAGAATCTATTTATTCTCGATAATAAGGGAATTTTCAAATATGGCTTTCAAAATTGATTTTGAAAATTGGTTTAAAAAGCTTGATTTCTCAAGTAAATTATTTTATATATAAAATACACGTTTTTGCACTATTCTCATGAATGGGAAGGAGAATTAAATGGTTTGGTAAAACACGTGGTATAAGACACGTACGTTTATCTTATCGGTTAATTCCTGACTTGTCCACTTGATCATTTTGACCTTCGGGTTGAGTTTACCAATGAGATGAGGTAAACTTTTTACTGCTTTGAGTGTGAAATTTACTATCAGTTAGTAAACCGTTTAGTGCGAACGTAAGGTATGTGACACACGTTAACACTGTTCGGGTTCCTATCCGAAAGTTTGTGACAAATTTGTCTAAGAGACGTATTTGTCAGTACTGGACCTTCGGGTCATTTGTCCTTTGAGATGTTTGTCTAAGAGACGTATTTGTCAGTACTGGTCCTTCGGGTCATTTGTCCTTTGAGACGTTTGTCTAAGAGACGTATTTGTCCATTGAGACGTATTTGTCCTTCGGGATGTTGTCTTTCGGGATGTTTGTATAAGAGACATATTTATTTGTCGTTCGGGACGTTTGTCTAAGAGACGTGGCACCTTATTTTAAGAGAACAGTATTTGGCGGGCTTCGGCCATAAGCACGTGTTATATCTTTGAGATGATTTCATTGAATTCTTTATGATTTTCCAAGTGTATTGTCTTTTTACATTATTGGCCATTTGAGCCATTCGAGATATTATATATGGCGATTACATCTTTGAAATTGAACTTCTTATCGAGTTCTATATTTGAGTTTTGGGTTTGCCAACACCTAGCGTTATTTGAGATTTTCCTTTTGGCATATTATTTGAGATTTGCCTATTGGCGTTATTATATGAGATTTGCCTTTTGGCGTTTATTTGGGATTATATTCTCCTATGTTGAAGATTTATATTTGATTTCCTTACGGCATATTTTGAGATGGTGATTTCTTTGAGATTGTTTTGAGTTTGCCAATATGGCGGGTTTGGGAATTCTCTTCTTTGGAGTTATGTTTTTCTCCTAAACCATATTTGATGTTTTGTGATACGCCAATAAGATGAGGCGTGCTTTTATTATGAGATTTGTAATGAAGTTTTATCGCCTTTGAGTTGCATTCATATTTAGTGATAACCTTATATCACTTGAAATTACTATACCTACTTAGTTATGCCATGTGAAGTAACCATATACTCTTGAATTATTCCTTCTCACTTGAGAAGATTATCACCTTGCCATATGCTTATGTTATCACTTATCCTTATAAACTGATTTGTTTAGCTAGACTGACCCGTGTATTTTATACTCGGGTCAGACTGAGGTGTTTCAGGTTAGGTACCCTTATGGACTTTGCCTATTCTCCTTCCGCATGGACTTATCTACTAGCCGTTTTTGTTGTAGTCTTTTTGTCGCTACATTGATATGTATATTGTTTTGACTTGTGTGTATATTATGGTCGTCATACCACTTATGATGTATTATTTGTATTGTATTGGGATGTATCAGTATATATGTGTGTATATATATATATATCGGTTTATTGTTCTGTGATGTGTTATGCATTTGAGTTGTTGTATTTTATTCTGATAGATCCTATAGCCACCTGTAGTTTTGTATTAAGCATTCATTGGATATATCGATCCACTTGAGAAAGGAAAAAATATATAGAGCACTAATCGACATATTCAATAGATATTTTAAGTCAAGACTATATATGGCGCTCCTAACCAGCCATATTCTTCGCATTAGCAGACAATATTAGCCAGTAATACTCTTTGTTAGTGTGGGTCTCGGGGTGGGGCGTCACATTTTCAATTAAATCAAGAAGTAAACCAATCGAAATCTTTTTCTTTAAAACCATTTGACATTGTTGAAAGCTCTTTATCGAAAGCTAGCAGGTGTATTTTCCTTTAAACCAAAACAAATTTTCATCTCCTTCAAAAGCTCTTACCTTTCGTCCCTAAACCTTTCGACTCTTTCCAATTCACTACGTACCAGTTGCCTGATACCATTTTCATTAGTTATTTGACCTAGTCGAAAGGTTTGATACCTTTCGACTTTATCAAAGGTTTTGGAACGGAGGCGGAACCTCTTGCCGAAAGAGTTGAAATAGTAGAAAAACTATTTATTTGTACTTTAAAATAGTTCTTATGTACCCAACCTGCCTTATTTGTCTAAATCTGATTGGTTGCCAGAATTTTATATTCAAAATTGCTGCCGACTTTCCTTATTTTGAAATTTAAATAATTTTGAAAAAGCCTCTTTCTCCTTTATAATTATATAAAACATTTAAGTCGCATACCTTAAATAATTTTATATAACTATTAAATTACATTAGAAAAATCTGGAAAATTTCCAAAAAATCAATTAATGTGTTCTTTTCAACATATAAAATTTTAAGATCCATACTATAAATTATTTTCCCGTAAATAATTTTATAATCCAAAATACCATTTTCTTCCTTAGAAAATTCACAATAATTCCACAAAAATTCTGAAAAACCTAAAAATTGAAACCCATCTCTAAAATAACTTTTTAGATCATCATAAAAATTTGCAAGGCTAACAGATGTCATTTAATAGGGTTTTCATCTTAAAACATGTCATAAAATCTATATGAACATTAATAAATCATCAACATGTATATATAATCATTTTATCATCCAAAACATGGTAAATCTTTGCAAAATTATTCGGATTTAATCTTAAAACCGAAACCATAAAAATTTAGAGATGTAAACATTATTCACCATTACTTTAGAGATTAAGGAGCTTGATATTTGAATGAGTTTGATTTGAATTTGCTTATCCTTTAGCTTTTCTTTAGTTTCCTCTTCTTCTTTCCTTATTAATGGAGGCCGACCTCAATTTTGAAATTTTTGAAATGAAATGAATGTGTGTATAACACACGGCATAAGGAAGGTGATATAGGAATGGTCTGTTTCCTATAATTCCCCTCCTCTAATTCATTTTAAACCCTTTTTAATTCATTAGTTTAAAAAGCACGGCTACCTTAAATAAATCAAATCTCAATCCCCTAATCAACACATTATTTTAATTAGTTTATCTAACTAAATCTCCAAAATAATGTTATCGAAAATCTAGGGTGTTACATGCTTTCACTAAGAACCCGACTCAGGGTCCAGATCTAGCTATCTACTTTAGATCTCAAAGGTCTAGAAGTTAGATCCCCGGTCTTTGCTTGAAGAATCCATCGTTTGGCATCAATGGCTCTTGGAAGAAGAAGAACTTCCTCTGGGAGATCTATAGGGGCAGTAATAGCTGGAGAAGGTGTTAGTCTCCAACAAGCTGAAGTAAATGGTGCCGACTTAGGAAACCAGGCACCGACGCCCTCCAGTCAGCATGAAGTTGTCACCAGGGATGAGCTAAATAAAATGGCCGAGGAAACTAACCAACGGATGGAAAATAATCAAAAGGCTCTAATGGATAAGCTGATTGCTCTGTTAACCTTACAATTAAATCCCGCTCTAAGAACTATGCCTGAAGGAGTGAATAATGTAGAACAAGAGAATTCCTCCGTTTCTGGTCTGCATAAAAGAAACGGAAAACAACCATAAAGACGGGTAACAGTGGGATGTAACATGGAGACGAAATTTGGCATGGACATTCCTTAGCATGCACGTAGTCTTCTGTGAAAATTTCATAACATTTGGACTTGTAGATTAGGAGATGTGATCGATACGAAATGAGATTCTCGGATGCTGTTTCGTTCGACTCGCTTCTGTTTCGACTCGGTGACGTGGTGCTTGAGTCTTTAGACCACTCTGCCTTTGATGTTGTCTCGAGTGAGTCGAAATGTACATTGATTGAGCAAGTCGATGTGAGCCCAAATTTAGCGAGTCGAAGCGTGCACTGATCGAGCGAGTCGAAGTGGAGCGTTCTGAGGGATTCGAACAAAGACTCCGTGATGGACACGAAGTGGAGCGAGTCAAAGGAGTCACTTCTGAGGGATGTGAAGCGAGTCGAAGGAGTCACTTTTGAGGGATGCGAAGCGAGTCGAATTAGGCATTTGAGGGATGTGAAGCGAGTCGAAGTCGTCGACTCAGATGGTTGTGGAGCGAGTCGAACCTGAGCGATTCGAAGTTGTCTTCTGATGGTTGTGAACGGAGCGAGTCGAAGAATGGCTCGAAGAGGAGTGAGTCAAAATGTGTACTTCCTATGGATTCGAACTGAAGCGAGTCAGAGAAGGCTGTTCTTAGCCAATTTTGTATCGTTCACAACTTGAGCATACGAACTCGGATTGACTTGAGATTTGGAACTTTGACTCTCATAGCTTAGGTTGTCATGTCATGTCAATTTTGGCTCGATCCGGACTCGGACAAAATTCATCGATATCCATAGCGAGCCTGCATATAACTAATCTCTAGGACGGACCGTCATTGGTTACTGGTCAATTCCTTGGTGTCACGGCCTTGCGAAAAGGTGGGATAACATTTGCCCACCAAAGTACGTCTTGTGAACACATGATGTGCTTTGAAGTGTTGCAGTCTTCATTCTGAATAGTTATCGTCTTTTCGATGAAAGCTGTAATCTTCGACTGTTTTTCTCAATGATGTGAACTATTAACTGTTAACTGATGTACCCTGTATTGTTGCAACCAATTGCTGTATGCTAGCGATTAGCTGTTTGCTGTCGTAATCGTTATGAGATGAGCTTCTGATTCTTGGAAATCTGGAATATTGAATATTTGTCCGACATATATGTATATATGTTAACCTGACTCTCGTTGACGTTTGCACGTTCACGAGTCGTTGTCAGTTTACTTTATATTGAATTCCGTATCAATCCTCTCTTGAATCGACGTGAAATTCGTGGTAACAATGCTCGATGGTTGCTTTTGAATGCTCCTTCGTAACGATCCTCTCCTGAATCGATGTGAAGGGTTGAAACATCAAAGACGATTTTTATTGGATTTATGGATGCGAAGTAAGTATTTCGAGTTGATGTAGTTGGCCTCTGGAGGCCATGATTTGATGGATTCAAACTGCTTGTTCGACTCAGTCTTGGATTCGAACTGCATAGGAGTCGGAGTCGAAACGCACAGGAGACAGAGGAGTGAGTCGAAATGCACAGGAGATGGAGGAGCGAGTCGAAATGCACTGGAGATGGAATCGAAGGAAAGACGGAGTCGAAGTGATGTCTTTTATTGCTGCATCGGAGAGGGAGTCGAAGACAAACGATACGAAGGGGAGCTTCGTATCAACGCACGGGAGAGGGAGTTGAAACACGTGTTCGAATGCACCGGGATACGGATTGTTTATTCCCTTTGCTTTCGAGTCCATATAAATACTTTGTACTTAGCCGTTTTTTCACTTTTTACTTTTCGCTTTCCTGCCTTACTTTCGCATCGCTCTGAGACTCGAGACAACAAAGAAGAAAACAATCTTGCCTTTGAACTGATTCATCCCTTCAATCGCTCGAACTAACTGATAGATTTAGGTAATCTTTTAAGCAGACCCAACGCGTAAGCGATGAGACTCGGTTTTTAATATCAAATCAGCCAGAGTTGTGATCGGTCGAAAGTTCCATGGCCTCACCATCGTGTCGATCTGAGTAGGGGTTTCGAGAGGATGAGGCGGAGGCCTTCGAATCGATCGATGGTGGAGCTTCACATCGAGTCGAATGCTTTGAACCTATGGATCGATACGAAGGGGCTGTGTCTGATCAATTTGAAACGATGGCCTTCGATCGAATCTAAGTGGGTGGCTTCGGAGCGAGTCGAAGTGGATGGCTCTGGATCGAGTCGAAGTGTGTAGCCTTGGGAGCGAGTCGAACTGCGTAGTCTTGGGAGTGAGTCGAACTGCGTAGTCTTGGGAGCGAGTCAAACTGCGCAGTCTTAGGAGCGAGTCGAACTGGAGGCCTTGGGATCGAGTCAGAGTGTCTTGCTCCGATCGATTCGAAATCCTTAGCCACTTGATCGAGTCGAACTTGCATTCCAACCTTCTGACTGAGTCTGACTCACACGCACACGACCATAACTTATTGATGTGAACATGGCTCTCGTGAGCAATACGAATTGAACATTAAAAATTTTGAAACTCCTTGCACATTTGAACAATTGACTCCGACGAGCTTCAAACTTGTATTACTGGACTTAACCGTTTCACCGCATATCTGATTGCCTATCGAAGCTCGTCGAAGAAACTGGAACTTATCAAAATGACACCAAACTTTAACTTGGAATGATAGTTAACAGCTGGATGGTATGGTTGTGACGGTCAGCGATGACGGTCCTTCCGACTGAATTCCGGAGTCTCGTCATTTACATGCTTCCTTTAATCCTGTTGATCTTCTCAAATGATATACAGTATTGCACTGCACAACGCACTCACACACTTTACACTGGGGGATGCACGAGCGTTATTTGTCAGTTTAACAATGATTTTTCATAAGTTAGCTAGTCATGGAACCTTCAAGTTCTCAGCAGCCGAAACTCCCAAGTTCTATTCCTCCAACCATAGAGATACCGGTTATTGAAGCCGAAGTAATAGACCCAGCTACAGACAATCGTCCAGGTGCTCGGTTTATTTGTAATCCAACTTCACATTTTCATCTAAAGCTAGCAGGTGTATTTTCCTTTAAACCAAAACAAATTTTCATCTCCTTCAAAAGCTCTTACCTTTCGTCCCTAAACCTTTCGACTCTTTCCAATTCACTACGTACCAGTTGCCTGATACCATTTGCATTAGTTATTTGACCTGGTCGAAAGGTTTGATACCTTTCGACTTTATCAAAGGTTTTGGAACGGAGGCGGAACCTCTTGCCGAAAGAGTTGAAATAGTAGAAAAACTAATTATTTGTACTTTAAAATAGTTCTTATGTACCCAACCTGCCTTATTTGTCTAAATCTGATTGGTTGCCAGAATTTTATATTCAAAATTGCTGCCGACTTTCCTTATTTTGAAATTTAAATAATTTTGAAAAAGCCTCTTTCTCCTTTATAATTATATAAAACATTTAAGTCACATACCTTAAATAATTTTATATAACTATTAAATTACCTTAGAAAAATCTGGAAAATTTCCAAAAAATCAATTAATGTGTTCTTTTCAACATATAAAATTTTAAGATCCATACTATAAATTATTTTCCCGTAAATAATTTTATAATCCAAAATACCATTTTCTTCCTTAGAAAATTCACAATAATTCCACAAAAATTCTGAAAAACCTAAAAATTGAAACCCATCTCTAAAATAACTTTTTAGATCATCATAAAAATTTGCAAGGCTAACAGATGTCATTTAATAGGGTTTTCATCTTAAAACATGTCATAAAATCTATATGAACATTAATAAATCATCAACATGTATATATAATCATTTTATCATCCAAAACATGGTAAATCTTTGCAAAATTATTCGGATTTAATCTTAAAACCAAAACCATAAAAAATTAGAGATGTAAACATTATTCACCATTACTTTAGAGATTAAGGAGCTTGATATTTGAATGAGTTTGATTTGAATTTGCTTATCCTTTAGCTTTTCTTTAGTTTCCTCTTCTTCTTTCCTTATTAATGGAGGCCGACCTCAATTTTGAAATTTTTGAAATGAAATGAATGTGTGTATAACACACGGCATAAGGAAGGTGATATAGGAATGGTCTGTTTCCTATAATTCCCCTCCTCTAATTCATTTTAAACCCTTTTTAATTCATTAGTTTAAAAAGCACGGCTACCTTAAATAAATCAAATCTCAATCCCCTAATCAACACATTATTTTAATTAGTTTATCTAACTAAATCTCCAAAATAATGTTATCGAAAATCTAGGGTGTTACATGCTTTCACTGAGAACCCGACTCAGGGTCCAAATCTAGCTATCTACTTTAGATCTCAAAGGTCTAGAAGTTAGATCCCCGGTCTTTGCTTGAAGAATCCATCGTTTGGCATCAATGGCTCTTGGAAGAAGAAGAACTTCCTCTAGGAGATCTATAGGGGCAGTAATAGCTGGAGAAGGTGTTAGTCTCCAACAAGCTGAAGTAAATGGTGCCGACTTAGGAAACCAGGCACTGACGCCCTCTAGTCAGCATGAAGTTGTCACCAGGGATGAGCTAAATAAAATGGCCGAGGAAACTAACCAACGGATGGAAAATAATCAAAAGGCTCTAATGGATAAGCTGAATGCTCTGTTAACCTTACAATCAAATCCCGCTCCAAGAACTATGCCTGAACGAGTGAATAATGTAGAACAAGAGAATTCCTCCATTTCTGGTCTGCATAAAAGAAACGGAAAACAACCATAAAGACGGGTAACAGTGGGATGTAACATGGAGGAGAATCAGAATACTCCATATGACGCCAGGCAGTCGATCTTGAATTTGAATCAAGGGGCCAAAACCCCACAGGAGGACATAGTTGTGAATCTCTCTGATTCAGAAGATGGAGAACAAGATAATCAAATGGAAGAGAATGTCAATGCGTTCGATGATGCTAGAAAAGTCCAAACTGCCCCAGTCAAGTCAACTGCAAGCCAACGGGGTCCCGTTGGAGTGGCTCTCCCGGAGATAGGATAGCCTAGGCTTCAACCCATGTGCCAAGACCGTTTGCAAAACCAAACACTTAGCGCAGTGACTGGTGCCGCACCCAGGACTACCAGACATCAAAGGCATACATAGTAGACATGGTCAGACGGCTGATGGACGAGAGTAAGAACCGAAAGGATGATGAATGAGGATCTGCACCGAGTCGGACCCATTTTACCGACGAGATCTTGAATGTAAGATAGTCAGACAAATTCACTATGCCAACTATCCCCTCCTACGACGGAACGAAGGACCCAAAACCATATTTGTACAAGTATACCTAGTACATGGATGGAGCCAATGCTCCAAAGGTCGTCCGCTGCAGATGTTTCCCTATTTTTCTAAAAGGAGTTATGTCTATGTGGTTCACCAGACTCCCCCCAAGATCTATTTCTACTTTTGACCAACATGCAACAAAATTCCTTGACTAGCTCAGGCTTCATACTGCACAACTGAAGGACGTCATGTTCCTATCCGGATTGGTCCAAGGGCGCAATGAGTCATTGAAATCATTCATGAGCAGGTTTAACACCGCGGTAACGGAAGTAAGCAATCCTAATGAGGATATGGATTTTATGGCGTTAGTACACGCTATTCACCCAAAAATGGAGTTTGGGAAATGGATCAAGATGAAGCAACCTACCAATAGGAAAGACTTCAATCGTAAAGCAAGCCTGTACTTGAGATTGGAGGAAGCACATGAGTTGGAAAGAAAGTGAGCTGGTACACAACAAATGAACGCTAGACAAAATGACACGGCGGAAAATCAAAACACGCACGATCCTAGAAGTACTCAAGGAGTTGCGGAAAAGAGCAGGAATCAGAAGAGAAGAAACCAGAACTCCGATAAAAGGAATAATGATGGTAGCAACAATAGATTTAGAGGGTTTAGACAGGAAGACTATACCCCCCTGAATGTCACTCCGGAGAATATTTATCTCACAACACAAGAAAGTAAAGAGTATAAGAAACCTCTTAGAAAGGAGGCAACAGGATAGCAAGTGCGCTCAGGGAAATTCTATCGCTTCCATGAGACGCACGGGCACAATACGAACGAATGTCGCTACCTTAAGGACCTCATTGAAGGATTAATCCGAGACAACAAACTTCAACAATATGTGAAAAAGCCACAAATACCCAATCAATCTACGGTCCCTCAACCTCCTAGAGAGCAAAGAAATCAAGCTAGAACTAGTGAAAAAGGGTCAAAACGAACTAACCAGAGGCTTATTATCGAAACAGTATCTAGGGGACCACATCCCGCACAAAGAAGTTGGGGGAGATGGAGCAATATGCGAGTTCATTAAAGCATGCCCCAAAGGAATCGTGTTTAGCAATAGATGATGAAACTATGGTCAAGCAGCAGAAGGTTCCGAGCGATGACATAGTGTTCCACAATCGGGACACCGAAGGGATTGAAGCTCCAACCCTTGACCCAATGGTGGTGATAGTAGGAATCGGTCCCGCCGTAGTCCAATGAGCGCTGGTTGATAGTGGTAGTTCAGTTAACATACTTTTCAAACGTACTTTTGATCAAATGAAGATTGGCATGTGTTTGTACCAAAATTGGGCACAACACTCTTCAGAAGTCTTTGAAGAGATAAAGTGAAGAAATTAAATGGAAAAGGAGGAATTATCTAACAAAAACTCCAAATTTCAAAAATCAGAATAATTAAAATGCAAGGAGACACAAGAATTTAGAGTGGTTCGGCGTATCGCCTACGTCCACTATGAAATAGTTTGTTTTATTGATCTTTCTTTTGTGTTTACAAGTGAATTCAATGATTTACAGCAAGCAATTATGATTTGCAGCAGTGAAATTCGTTGGTAGCAGCAGTAATTGGGTTCAAATCTGGATCTGGCAAAGTCCGGGTGTTGGAGATCTCAAAGAGGAAGAAGAACCCTTTTCTGTTGGCTTTGGGGATCTATTTATAGGTGTAGGAAGCTGGTATTTCTCTCAGATCTCGGGAAACCCTCTCTGGCACGTGACCAGGCCCGCACGCCCAAGCCCGTGAAGTTTCGGTCTGATCCGTGATCGATACGAACAGATTTCGTATCGATCAATATTTCATCCAATGGAGACGAAATTTGGCGTGGACATTCCTTAGCATGCACGTAGTCTTCTATGAAAATTTCATAACATTTGGACTTGTAGATTAGGAGATGTGATCGATACGAAATGAGATTCTCGGCTGCTGTTTCGTTCGACTCGCTTCTGTTTCGACTCGGTGACGTGGTGCTTGAGTCTTTAGACCACTCTGCCTTTGATGTTGTCTCGAGCGAGTCGAAATGTACATTGATTGAGCAAGTCGATGTGTGCCCAAATTGAGCGAGTCGAAGCGTGCACTGATCGAGCGAGTCGAAGTGGAGCGTTCTGAGGGATTCGAACAAAGACTCCGTGATGGACACGAAGTGGAGCAAGTCAAAGGAGTCACTTCTGAGGGATGTGAAGCGAGTCGAAGGAGTCACTTCTGAGGGATGCGAAGCGAGTCAAATTAGGCATTTGAGGGATGTGAAGCGAGTCGAAGTCGTCGACTTAGATGGTTGCGGAGCGAGTCGAATCTGAGCGATTCGAAGTTGGCTTCTGATGGTTGTGAACGGAGCAAGTCGAAGAATGGCTCGAAGAGGAGTGAGTCAAAATGTGTACTTCCTATGGATTCGAACTGAAGCGAGTCAGAGAAGGCTGTTCTTAGCCAATTTTGTATCGTTCACAACTTGAGCATACGAACTCGGATTGACTTGAGATTTGGAACTTTGACTCTCATAGCTTAGGTTGTCATGTCATGTCAATTTTGGCTCGATCCGGACTCGGACAAAATTCGTCGATATCCATAGCGAGCCTGCGTATAACTAATCTCTAGGACGGACCGTCAATGGTTACTGGTCAATTCCTTGGTGTCACGGCCTTGCCAAAAGGTGGGATAACATTTGCCCACCAAAGTACGTCTTGTGAACACATGATGTGCTTTGAAGTGTTGCAGTCTTCATTCTGAATAGTTATCGTCTTTTCGATGAAAGCTGTAATCTTCGACTGTTTTTCTCGATGATGTGAACTGTTGACTGTTAACTGCTGTACCCTGTATTGTTGCAACCGATTGTTGTATGCTAGCGATTAGCTGTTTGCTGTCGTAATCGTTATGAGATGAGCTTCTGATTCCTGGAAATCTGGAATATTGAATATTTGTCCGACATATATGTATATATGTTAACCTGACTCTCGTTGACGTTTTCACGTTCACGAGTCGTTGTCAGTTTACTTTATATTGAATTCCGTATCAATCCTCTCTTGAACCGACGTGAAATTCGTGGTAACAATGCTCGATGGTTGCTTTTGAATGCTCCTTCGTAACGATCCTCTCCTGAATCGATGTGAAGGGTTGAAACATCAAAGACGATTTTTACTGGATTTATGGATGCGAAGTAAGTATTTCAAGTTGATGGAGTTGGCCTCTAGAGGCCATGATTTGATGGATTCAAACTTCTTGTTCGACTCGGTCTTGGATTCGAACTGCATAGGAGTCGGAGTCGAAAGGCACAGGAGACAGAGGAGTGAGTCGAAATGCACAGGAGATGGAGGAGCGAGTCGAAATGCACAGGAGATGGAATCGAAGGAAAGACGGAGTCGAAGTGATGTCTTTTATTGCTGCATCGGAGAAGGAGTCGAAGACAAACGATATGAAGGGGAGCTTCGTATCAATGCACTGGATAGGGAGTCGAAACACGTGTTCGAATCCACCGGGATACGAATCGTTTATTCCCTTTGCTTTCGAGTCCATATAAATACTTTGTACTTAGCCGTTTTTTCACTTTTTACTTTTCGCTTTCCTGCCTTACTTTCGCATCGCTCTGAGACTCGAGACAACAAAGAAGAAAACAATCTTTCCTTTGAATTGATTCATCCCTTCAATCGCTCGAACTAACTGATAGATTTAGGTAATCTTTTAAGCAGACCCAACGCGTAAGCGATGAGACTCGGTTTTTAATATCAAATCATCCAGAGTTGTGATCGATCGAAAGTTCCATGGCCTCAGCATCGTGTCGATCTAAGTAGGGGTTTCAAGAGGATGAGGCGGAGGCCTTTGAATCGATCGATGGTGGAGCTTCACATCGAGTCGAATGCTTTGAACCTATGGATCGATACGAAGGGGCTGTGTCTGATCAATTTGAAACGATGGCCTTCGATCGAATCGAAGTGGGTGGCTTCGGAGCGAGTTGAAGTGGATGGCTCTAGATTGAGTCGAAGTGTGTAGCCTTGGGAGCGAGTCGAACTGCGTAGTCTTGGGAGTGAGTCGAACTGCGTAGTCTTGGGAGCGAGTCAAACTGCGCGGTCTTTGGAGCGAGTCGAACTAGAGGCCTTGGGATCGAGTCAGAGTGTCGTGCTCCGATCGATTCGAAATCCTTAGCCACTTGATCGAGTCGAACTTGCATTCCGATCTTCTGACTGAGTCTGACTCACACGCACACGACCATAACTTATTAATGTGAACATGGCTCTCGTGAGCACTACGAATTGAACATTAAAAATTTTGAAACTCCTTGCACATTTGAACAATTGACTCCGACGAGCTTCAAACTTGTATCACTGGACTTAACTGTTTCACCGCATATCTGATTGCCTATCGAAGCTCGTCGACGAAACTGGAACTTATCAAAATGACACCAAACTTTAACTTGGAATGATAGTTAACAGCTGGATGGTATGGTTGTGACGGTCAGCGATGATGGTCCTTCCGACTGAATTCCGGAGTCTCGTCATTTACATGCTTCCTTTAATCCTGTTGATCTTCTCAAATGATATACAGTATTGCACTGCACAACGCACTCACACACTTTACACTGGGGGATGCACGAGCGTTATTTGTCAGTTTAACAATGATTTTTCATAAGTTAGCTAGTCATGGAACCTTCAAGTTCTCAGCAGCCGGAACTCCCAAGTTCTATTCCTCCAACCATAGAGATACCGGTTATTGAAGCCGAAGTTATAGACCCAGCTACGGACAATCGTCCGGGTGCTTAAGGCACGGTTTTTCACTCGACGACGTGCTACTTCCTGGGCCAAACGACAGGCCACATAATCCCCCGGAGGGGTTTACTGCTTTAAACCGTCACGCTTGCACAGCGGGGACACTTCCTCCCTTCAATCAATACATAAGGGAGATGTTATCATTTCTTGGCATAGCTTCATCTCAGCTACATCCCAACGGGTATGCCTTGTTGAACAGCATCTTTGTTCTCTTCATGGAGATCCTCTTTCGACCGTCGAAGCCGATCGAGATCAGATATTTATTCAACGTCAAGAGCCGTGGAGACATCCCTTCTTTCACCTTCTTGGAAGCGGTCAGAAACTGCCACATTGTACTGGGCTCCTAGGGAAGGCTAAGTTATTATAAAACTGAATGGTTCTACGTTCAGTGCCCCTTGGATTTGCTAGGCGGTGGTTGGATAGACGTAAGTGTTGCCTTTTCTCTCTTGAATCATTGAGATACTAGTAACGGACTTCAAAACTGACATACTTTTCCTTTCTTATAGCCGCAATCCCTCGTCCCGATGGCGCATACTTCAGAGAGCTTGTTCGGATTCTTTAAGCGTTTCCGGGCGAAGAGAGGCATATCGACTTGGTCCTGACCGAAAGGAATTTGAGGACTTTCGGGCTGATAGAACGGAGACAGAGCATACATCTGGAAGGGATACATAGAGTGGTCCCGAAGAAACGGGTGAAGCGCAAAGCGCCCGCAGTCGTGATCGCTGAAGAAGTTGATCCAGAAAGAACGCCTACCGATACCGAGGTTCCAGTTGGGCCTTCTACCGACGTCCAGGATTCAGGAGGAAGAAGAAAGGCAAGGCTGCTGCTCACAAACGCCCTAAATCTGAGAGATTTAAATCCGTGGTCGTGTCTTTACCTTTCCCGGGGATTAGAATTTCGGAGGCTCCTCCCCCGCAAGTAGAGAGTCCTTTTGCAGGGCTTGCGATATTCTGATCCTGGATTTTGTGTCGTCTCCACATGACGCCGGGACGGAGGAGCTTGATAGCGCTCTTGAACTGAGCGGGTCGCTTGCTACGAGTGCGGCCGACATTTCCGGTTGGTCGGGGGGTTGCACATGCATACACTTCACTACACTACATGATTCACAACTGTACATCGTCCAACTTAGGAAGTTATTAACTCATTCTTCGTTTATCATTTTCAGATACTATGTCTGGAAGAGGATCGACGCTCGGGAATCTCTGTTCGGCCCGAAATGCTTCTTCTTATTTTGAGTCCCGTAGGAGAGACTCGGATAGAGATCGCGATCGCGAGTACTCTAATCAAGATAGGTATGGGCATGATAGGGATAGAGAATACAGACATCGGTCTAGATCACGCTCTCCTCCTCTTAGACTTCCGTCCCCACCTCCTGCTTTTGTTCCACACCCACCGGAGCCTCCTCGCCACAGGCCATCTTCTCATACTTCTAGATCTGAGACTCATCTTCAGAGAGTTGAAACCACGGCCTCCATGATTACAGAGCAGGTCCCAACTGAACCCATAGGAGAAGGGGCCCTTAAGCTGGCTCAGATGAGGAAAGACTTTTTGAACATTTGCTTTGAGGGCTATGTATTCCTACCACACTTAAAAGGAATTCCGCATGGAGTGGAGAACACAATGCATGAGTACGTTCATGACATATACACCCAGTACAGAGAGTGGGTATAGGCTGCGGAAAAAGCTTCTAAGGTTTCCTTTGAGCGAGCTAAAGCGCTTGAGAAACTGGAGATGGAACTCGCTCAAAGGGACCGGATCATACAAATGCTTACTGCTGAGGCCGAGTCTTCTCGAAAATCGAAGATTGAGGCCACCAAAAAAGCCGACGAAGCGAAGGCGGAAATGGAGAGGTTGGGGCAGACACATGTTGCCTTGGTGGAGGAGATGGGCCACTGGAACACTAAAGTCACCGCCGAGCGGGATGCGGCGGTCAAGGAGCTTAATGAACTCAAAGCCAAATTTGCTGATATGGCCAAGAAAAAAGATGACGCGAAAAATGCAGCCCAGGAGGCGTGCGAACAAGCTGTCTTGCTTAGGATGAACGGGATGCGGCCGTGGCTAAAGTCCACAAGGTGGAGGCTGAGGTGGAGGAAAAAGTAAGGTTGGCCGAGTCCAGGCTAGCGGCTGACATCGAAGACCTTCTCGTTGTTTACAATGCTAACGTGCGGAGGCACAAGGGTCTGGCCTGGCTCGATGATTTTTCGACGCATCTCTACAATGCTTGGAGCCGGTTGGATGAGGAGGAGAAGGAGACGCATCAGGGCGAGTCTGTGGATGAATTCGAACTCAAGAATTGCATTATGACTGAGGATGAAAAGAAGGTTCTCCACGAGTCGATGATTCTACGTGAGAAGGAAAGACTTGGCACCCAGCACTTTGAAGTGGGAGAGGGTTCTGGAGTTGACCACCATGAAGCAAGTCTTGAAGTTCATGTGTCAACCCAGCCTGAATCTTCGTCTACGGTTGATCCCCAGGCTGTTCCTACTTATAATCCGGATCAGCCACAGATGTCTCTGGCTGCAGCGCAAGTCACTGATGCCGCCCTGCTGCCTATGAGTCAAACTGAGGAAGGTATTCTGGACATTCCTCATATCTCTCTTAAGTCGAAATCTTCGATCGAGTTAAGTTCTAACAGTTCTCTTATTCTTTGTCCAGTGATTGATGCTGCACCGGCCATGCCTCCTGCCACTCAGGAATCATATCAAACGCAAGAGGCTATTGTGACTGAAGCAATCACCGTGAGTACGGCTATCCCGCTTGACGATACGCAGGGGAGTACGATCATGTTTGATGAGCAGCAGATGGATGAAATCTTTCGCCGTCACGGCAATCCTCTCGCTGACTTGTCATCTGTCATGAGTGGAACTGATCCTGCTTCAAGTTCTTTAATGCCGACTGCTGATGCTCCCAGTGGTGCTCGAGCAGTAACCGAAGAGGAGATGTTCGCTCAAATTGACGCTGAAATGGAAGCACCAGCTCATGGTGGCAGCTTTGGAGGTGGGATAGCAGCACCGGAACCTGCTCCGCTCAGAATGATATCTCCTGGTGGTACTGTTTTCATCACCAGCCTGCCCATTCCACCTTCTGTACTTGATCGGGTCCTCCGACTCCGCCCGTAGAGAGCATTCCTATCCACTCGAGTTCGGAGGATGATATTGATATCATGCCCTCGCCTGAAGACCAACCGTTGAAAAGCCAAGGCTCGAAGAGGAAGATTAGCGGTGGTTCAGCGGGTCCACACCGAGGAGGAAGCCAAGGAAGAAGAAAGATTAGACATGCTTCCTCGGTGCATTTGGACTTTCGTTTTGTTAGCCGTGTATAGATGCGGGTTCGGCCCCTGCTAGTAGGAGTTTTTTGGAACAAACTAGTATACGAACATCTTTTACAAACAATAGAAATGAAACTTCTCTTTTTGGTTTCTTTTCTGTCATTGTGTATTTGTCTAAGTGTTTCAATATCTAGAGTGCAATTGTGAAGTTTCAGATTCCGAATCAAGTTTGTTTTTGTTTGCCAAGTTCGGAAACCGTGGACATGGTTTTTGACCGGGAAGCGAGTTGAATTCTGACATTGCATTGCTTCGATCAATGGCTGATGCTTAAGTCCTGCCCCTAGTCTTGGGGATGAGTTGTAGATTATCAGTCGACGATCACTTCTTACTTATAACATGTTGAGTCTAGTGCCACCGAACGGATGTCTAAGGCAAGCGGAGATTGAGTAATGCATCCATGCTCGTCTGATTGTCGATGATCATATTCGCACTCCGGGGAGTCCCATTTGTTCACTGGCGGTTGGTCACGCCGGCTTAAGTTTTAATCATATTCCCGTGATCTAGGGACTTGGAATTGACATTTGTATTCCGACTCACGCTCTGGGAGTTTGGAGTTGATACTTATACTTCGATTCATGCTTAGGGGACTTGAAGTTGGTGTTTGCGCTCCGTTTCGCACTTTGGGAATCCAGAGTAGATGTTTATACTCCGCTTCGCACTCTGGGAATACGAAGTTGATGTTTATACTCCGCTTCGCACTCAGGGAATACGGAGTTGGTGTTTATACTCCGCTTCACACTCTGGGAATACGGAGTTGATATTTATACTCCGCTTCGCACTCTGGGAATACGGAGTTGGTGTTTATACTCCGGTTCGCGCTCTGGGAACTCGGAGTTGATATTTATACTCCGCTTCGCGCTCTGGGAACTCGGAGTTGATGTTTATACTCCGCTTCGCACTTTGGGAATACGGAGTTGGTGTTTATACTTTGCTTCGCACTATGGGAATACGGAGTTGATATTTATACTCCGCTTCGCACTCTGGGAATACGGAGTTGGTTTTTATACTCCGGTTCGCACTTTGGGAACTCGGAGTTGATGTTTATACTCCGCTTTGCACTTTGGAAATACAGAGTTGATGTTTATACTCCGGTTCGCACTCTGGGAACTCGGAGTTGATGTTTATACTCCGCTTCGCACTCTGGGAATACAGAGTTGGTGTTTATACTCCGGTTCGCGCTCTGGGAACTCGATGTTTATACTCCGGTTCGTGCTATGGGATTACGGAGTTGATGTTCATACTCCGCTTCGCACTCTGGGAATACGGAGTTGGTGTTTATACTCCGGTTCGCGCTCTGGGAACTCGGAGTTGAATGACGGACTGTCGTGTATCAATCCTTTTTTGACTTTGATGTGATGGCTTGCTCCCGAGCTCGGGTTTCACTTAGCGAGTGATTGGTTGCATCGCAGTCACTCTCTATTTGAATAAATTCCATAGTATGGTGAAACTTAGTTCTCCGTGCACAGTGATGGTCATATGAAGCATTTCAAGTAAATCACAGCTCTGGCTCGAAGAGATTGCATTTTATCGCTGAAATAAGAAAGTATGGCAAAGTCAGTTGCCTTATTACAAGTTCTAATTTTGAAATGCAGAAACAAATTGCGGAAAAGGAAAGTAAACTAAATGGATAAAGATAGCCTGTCATGTGTAATAGCGGCGAAGGCTCTCGCTATTCCAAGCTCTTGGCAGAGTAAAACCGTCGACGGTCGATAACTTGAATGTGCCATCTCCGAGCCTTTGTTCAATAACATACGGTCCTTCCCATGTCGGCTTCATATGTGAAGGAACCAGATAGATTCTTTTTAAGACGAGATCGCCTAGTTCGAAGGTTCGCGGACGGACCTTGGCGTTGTACAATCGGTTAACTCGACTTCGATGCGTTGCTGCCCTCAAATCAGCTTTTTCACGCTTCTCATCTAGTAGATCGAGAGATTCAGCAAGTAATATAGAATTTGTCTTTGGATCATAGTATGTCACACGATGAGAAGGTACCTCTAGCTCGACTGGAATAACGGCTTCTGAACCGTAAGAGAGAGAGAGAGAATGGAGTGTGACCAGTCGCAGTCTTGTGAGTTGTTCGGTAAGCCCATAAAGCCGTAGGAAGTTCATCGACCCACTTGCCACCGACCTTTTCCAATCGTTTTTTCAGAATAGACTTTATAACTTTATTAACTGCCTCGACCTGTCCGTTTGCCTGAGGGTGCGCAACTGTAGAGAATTTCTTTTGGATGTGAAATCGTTTGCAGAAATCTTTAAATTCAGCGTTGTCGAATTGGGTTCCGTTGTCCATAATAATGGTGTGTGGGAGACCGAATCGACTGATGATGTTGCGAACTATGAAGTTGATTACTTTCTTTATTGTAATGGTAGCGAGATCTTCGGCTTCAGCCCACTTCGTAAAGTAGTCAACTGTGACGATGGCGTATTTCGCACCACCTTTTGCCAGAGGTAGAGCACCAATGATGTCGATGCCCCACATCACAAACGGCCATGGGCTAACCATCTGCGTTATCTCGGTAGGAGGAGCCCTAGGAACTCAGGCATATTTCTGGCACCTATCACATTTCTTTGCATAGTCTGACGCATCGCGATTCATGGTCGGCCAGTAGTATCCGTAGCGAAGTATTTTCTTGGCAAGTGCTTGCCCCTCGGTGTGATCGCCACATTCTCCCTCGTGCACATTGTGCAATACTTGTTTAATTTCATCGTGAGCGATACACCGGAGTAGAGGGACTGAGTACCCCCTTCTATACATGAGTCCATTCTAGATGGTAAATCATGAGGCCTTCCGAAGGACTTGTCTCATTTCACTCCTGCGCTCCGGCAGGGTTCCATGCTCGATGTAATTTCTGAGTGGGGTCATCCATGAATCCTTTTCGGGAACGGATTCGCATACCCGGTTTATTTCTGCCCGGTCAATGTTTGGAGAGGGTAACGTTTCTACGGGAACGAATCCCATTTGTTGAGCTTCGCCTGTGCCGGCTAGCTTCGCCAATGAATCGGCCTTTTGGTTGCGTTCTCGAGGTATACAGTAGATGGCGTAGTAATCGAACTGATCCAGTACTTCCTTAACTAGAGCTAAGTAAGCAGCCAGCCTTCGATCTCTTGCTTGATATTCTCCCCGTACCTGACACACAACTAATTATGAATCACAATAAATTTACACTACGATAATTCTCAATTCTCTAGCAAGTTTCAAGCCAGCTAAGAGGGCTTCATATTCAGCTTCATTATTAGTCGCATGAAAATCGAACTTTAAGGCATAACATATGGATCGACCCTCGGGAGTTTCAAGTGCAACACCAGCGCCTGAACACCGATCGTTTGATGCTCCGTCGGTATAAAGTTTCCAGACGTATTCGGGGGATTCACTGGCTTTGGGAAATTCCTCTGGGATGGTAAATTCAGCTATGAAATCGGCTAGGACTTGTCCTTGTATCACTACAAGAAAAATTACCATCAACAGCATCTACCCTCAGCGTTCTTCTTTGAAATGCAGTCAATTAAAATTTCGCGTGGTAAAAATTTAAGTCCAAACGCTGAGAAAACCTAAATAGGGATTTTCCGCTTATTTTTTCCACTTTCCCCAATTAATTTTACCGCCCTCTCATTTCGTTAACACTCACAGTTCGGAACAAACTAAATCGCTATTCCAATCACCGAAGTTTGCCTTCGTCGCCACCCACCGTTCATCCTTCGTTCATCGTTCGTTCATATTCGTCACTGCTCATCTTCAGGTAATTAGCGCAGCTATTTATCGATTCCTATTTAGGCTTTTATGTTCGTCGATTAGTTTAATCATTCTCGAGTGTTCGTTGATTCGTAATTAGCGCAACTATTTTGTTTCTCAATTGCCCTCAATCAAACTTCGTTACGTCGACTTTGTATGTAAACTGATGTTAATGAGTTTATTTAGATTTTTGTACGTTAATAAGTTTATTTTAATAGGTTCTTTCTTGCAATTTGGAATGTTAACATGATTATTGGTTTACTGGTGTGGTTTTTTATTGTTTTTTTTGTTTTTTATGTAAAAATATGGATTCTGGATTCTGAATTCTGGGATTTGATATAAATGTCGTTGTTGTTGAGAGAGTACATTGAGGTAGGAGTTGAGACAAAATATTATTGTTCTTGTATAGGAGTGTTAAGATAGAAGTAGAAGCAAAACTTTATAATTCAAATACATTTTGGCTAGCAGTCATCCACTTACACCATATATCAGTGCCTAAGGAAAATGAAAAGGAGTCTAGATACACTTTAACATATATCAGTGCCTAAGTTAATGACTCACTCAGTTCAACTTTATAATTCAACTCATATCTGAAATTATACAATCCTATAACAAATATCATTTCACAAAATTATTTTTTTGATGGAAACGAGTATAACCATAGAACATATTTAGATAGATGATCTACTTCAAGCAATATTTGGGATTTCACACAAAATTTCAAAAACTCTAATTTTCAGCATTTAACTAAAGTTACATATATGCTCTAATCCATGTATATATACGTTTCCATGTACGTTCATATACTCCCAAGTGACTATTCAAACATGTACGTACAGAAAAAATTACTAAAATATTTTTATTAAGAGAATGCATCGTGGTTCTAATTATGATCACTCACTTACTAAATGCACTTAAAATAATTCGTTCATTAATGTGTTGCCATAATATTATGGTATAAAAATGGATAAAGTACAGTAAGTATTATACTGCCAAATATGTTCAAGTTTGAACCATTACTCTTTTTCCTCCTTCTAATATGTTAAGAGGGCCTCCATGATTGTGAGCATCTGATGAGGTAGTGGAGTAGGTAAGTTGACCTTATTTTGACCTGATTTTGAACCATTCACTGATAATTGCTATGGGGGAAGAGGTAAAGGTTACTGAGGCAACTATTAGAGTGTTGTAGCTTTATTTTGCATGCATTGCTGAAGTCACTATTTAATCAATAACTTGATTTGAACTCTCAACTGCCAACATTGATTGGTATTATGCCATGTAGAATTATGAAAGCAACAAAATTTTCCATACAGCTTATCTTTTTATATCTCTACCTTTGGGTGTGACCTCCAATAGTTTGATGTACGTCGAGTAGCCATTTAAGTGTTGTCTTTTTCGTCGATTAACTTAGGATATGCATTAAATCAAAGCTCTAAACCTTTTCCATCTCCACACCTCTTCCACCCTCCATTACCGTTTGTTCAATTTCGACCATTGTTGTCCCCCATTGTCATTTTACTGGTGAGATTCAAAAAAACTGCTTTGAGAGTATTTTATTGTCACTAATAAAAAAGTTGTACTGCTTTGAGAGTTAGAAGTGTACAAGTGCGAGAGACCGAAGACGCATCTGCTCTTTTATTTACAAAGCAATTATGTAATAAGCAGGCTATCGGGCTTGTATTTTTTTTTCCCCAAAACCATATAATGTTATTACGTACAGCTGTTATATAAACAGCAACATGTATCACACTCTGATATAATAATTTTGCAAAACTTCCTTTCTCATTTCATGCAATTCAAACATTCTTCTCAAAACATCAAAGCAGATCATTAAACTGTAAATCTTATATGGTATCGTTGCTTCAGCCTGACGGCATATTAGTACCCTGAATATCATCAGAGTTATCATCATTTGATAATTCATGAGTTTTTTGAAATCTCACCAGTAAAATTCACAAGTAGTATGCTTATAGTAACAGCATTATCAATTTTTCTGTTGTATGCGTTTTTTGTTAGGCCAATTTATTTTTCATGAAAATCATAATTTACAATTTAAGTGTACAATGATTACTCTACGTAGGTGAAAGACCCCAAGCTGACAAATAAAAAATAAAAGATATCTCAACGAGCTGTTTCAACTATATAATATGTTTTAACCTATATAGTTTTCTTTGCTATATTAAGAACATAATATTTAGTCTAAACATGGCTAATTTATAAATTATAACCATAAATCAGGAGATTTCCCCCTTTTCACACACTATTTAAATAGTGATTGCACTATATGTACATACACTTAAGTGTGAATGCTAATCCATAATGCATTGTATTTAAATATAATATTTTGTCTGTTCTTGTGACAATTTCAGGTTATGTATTTTATTTTTATTTGAACAGATAATATTCAATGTGGTAGTGTGAAATAAAAATACTCAACATTAACACTGCACGATTCACTCTTGTTTCCATTTTTTTTAGCATTTGTCCACTTATTCATTTTGTGTTAGCTTTCATTTAAAAAAATATTAGTCCATTTGTTTTCATTTATTTTTCCTTTTGTGCATTTTGTTGTTTCATTGTTTTCTTCTGTGTTTTCCACATTCCATTTGAATTTGTTTTGTTTGTTTTATGCATTTGCATTGTTAATTCCATAGGAAAAAAATCACATTGCCTTGGTTACTTTGCATTTGTTTATAGTGACATTTTGTTTACTATGACACTTTGTTCTGTGCATTTCTGTTCAGAATTCTATAATGCATTTCGTATACTTCTGTTCTTGCATTCAGATTCACATTTCTACGTTTCTTTTTACATTGTTTTGCATTTTTTCTTTTTTTGGTCCCTCTGCATTTACATTGTGTGTTCAAGTTCTAACGTGAATCCACTACCTCAAACTTTAACATCACCCTTCCATCTCCTAACTCCTCTCTTCGACCATCTCAGTCCAGCACCTTCCCCACTCACAAAAACCATAACTCCATCATCTCCCATCAACAAAACCACCAAGCTACTGATTCTAACCCACCAGCATTCATCTCCAAAGACTCCGCAACCTAAAGCTTCCAGCAACAGTACCATCAACGACAGCCTCCACTCTCCAATACAACCCTAAAATCCACATGCAATCCCCTACAACCATCAAACATTGTCGCTTCTCATTCACTAGAAAATCCAAATATAGCCACAAACTGCCATATCAAATCTACATTCCACCCTCATATCAGCAAACACAACCACCACACCTTCATCTCACAACCAAACTGCTACCAGCGAGTCCCCTATTCATCGGTGCTTTCACCACATAACTACCATATTCACTGCCTTCACCTTACACTTCCGACCAGACTGCCTGCAAACACCAAAACTCCTGCCTGCACCTCCCTAGGCAAACCACCTTATTTATAATAAATAACATATTTATTTTATTTTCCTCTGCTATGTGTTTACAGAGTGAATATAGTGGACATTTTGTTATTTTTTTCATAGACTTATATTACAAACTAGGTGTTTTCATATGTATTTTATGACCTAATTGTTGGCGACCTTCGATATTTTTTCTTGCAGCTCAGAGCTTCCACGATCCTTTTAACCCAAGCATTAATTCATCAAATTGATATGATTTATACCATTGTTCATTTTTATATAACAGTTTTTCATGCTGTCTGCAGTTTAGTTTTCGATTTTTTTTTGTTATTTCGAAACTTTTGGAGCCTAGCCTTTGGCAGAGTTGAACATTAAACGGGAGGAGCATTCTTCTAAAACAAGTTTTGTACTATATAATGATATCGATTTCCATGTTTTTAATGATATGTTGTTCTATAATGAAGCTTACATTTCTATTTCACGCTACACAAGTCTTATACCATTGTTCTATAATGATATGTTTTTAATGATATCGATCGTAGCTAAGAAAATAAACTAAGTAGACAAGAAAGTAAAACAAGATTGCATTTTTTTCATAGTGATATCACACTACTAATTTTAGAATATGATTTCCATGTTTGTATAATTATTTATTTATATTTTCAGTTAGTGTTAAATGAATTACCTTTCAGAAATGTTGAACTTCTGTCCAATTTGCATGAAAAATGTCTATAACTTTTCTTAAAGTTAATTTACAACTACATAAATTCTGCACTTCGATTTAACATTTTCTGTGCATTTTTCAAAAGATGAATGATATATGCATTTTCCAAAATATATGATTCTGCACTTTGATTTAACACTTCTGTTACTATTTCAATTATAGTCTGAAATGTTTCTGTTTTTGAAACAACATGTTCTGTTTTGTAGGCTAGATTTAAACTAGATGAAGAATGGCAAAAGGTCCCCATTCTTCGGCAAATGGGATGTATTTGGAGGTGTTCAAAAAGAAAACTAGTTGACAAGTTATTAAAGGCAAAAACCACAGAGGAACGGCTTCAATTAAAACCAGATAATGTCAAAACTACGAAGGAATGGAAGAGGTTTGTTGAGTCCAAAACGAGTAATGAGTTTAAGGTAATTATTATATAGTAATTGTTTTAGTCCTTTCTATATATAAAATATAAGTGCACAAAGAATGCAAATTAACTAATTAACATGATAAATCTTTATAATCTAGTTACGAAGTGAAAAATTCAAATCCATGAGGGATAAACAAATGCCGCATACTTGTAGTCGTCGAGGAATGGCACGATTAACTGAAGATATGGTGAGAAAGAATATTTGATTACTTTACTATGATTATTTGTTTTATCTAATGTTATGTTTATTTTTAATGCAGAAGGAGGAAAGTGTAAATCCCTCTTCCATTTCTAGAGTTGATGTTTGGATTAAATCTCACACCCAAAAAATGGCGAACCCGTGAATGTACATGTTGCCGAAGTTATTATAAGTGCTTTTGACCTTTTTTAAAGTAATTATTTTGAAAATAATATAATTTAGAACTCATATGCAAAATATAATTTTTGTAGGAGAAAATAAACAAAAAGGTGGAAAATGAATCACAATCTAGCTTAACATGTAATTTCAAAAATGATGCTCTCTCACAAGTGTTGGGACAAGACAGACCGGGACGACTACGTGGAATGGGAAGAGGCATGACTGCGGCCAAGGCGGTTATCTCACAAATCAAAGATACTCAAGTAGCACAATGTCAACATAGTATTTCAGAACTAAAGCAAGTGGTTAACATGTTAATGAAGCGTCTGGTACGACTTTTAATTTATATTTTAAATGTTTACAAATATGTTGGATAAGATCGATGCATTCTAGTTTTTCTTTAACATTGATCCCTAGGAATGTACGAACATCCGGATGCTACCCCTTAATTTTATTTTACTTTATCATTATACTATCTTTCCCATTAAATCCTTGCAACAAATGAGATTATAGAAATGTGCATAGCTAAGGTTCAATTAATATCAGATACTCTATTTTCTATTTTAATTTGGAAAACAAAAATAATCTATCACCTAAATCAATCGGCGCCATTCAAAAATTTGATCTAAAATTCAGATAATATTCTCCTTTTTTGTGCAAATTTATATTTAAATGATACAACTTCTTTATAATTTCTTGCATAAACTCAAAGGGATATATATGTAAGCAAAGCATGCTATCTAACCCCAGTTACAAAACTGAAAGTGGACTAAACTGGAGTGAAACTTCGGTGATTATTAGTTTCAGGGGAGTAAAAAGTTGATACAATTTAAAGTTGATTTTTATATGTTTTTGTTAGTAGATTATATCTATATATAAAAACCAATATGTATGCCTAAAACCTACAGTAATTTATTGTCAAATAGTTAAGCATGAAAATTCTATTTCATAGTTTTTAGTTAAATTTATAAGATTTGAACACCAGAATTGTAAAAGACTGTAAGTCGAGCTTTCTATGTTGGATGTTCTTTTCATTATATTCAATTGTGACGTGTTATGAATTAAATTGGATATCCGGAAAAATTATTATCACATTAACGGATTATTTTGCTGCTACCTTACATATAAGCATCACACAGATATATGAACTATGTTGAAACTTGGAACGTTTATGTCATGAGTAAGCAGGCCTGGCCCTAGGTAAGGCTGGCTATCAAGCCTGCTGCTTGGGGCAACAGTGCAAAAGTGGGCAACAATTTATGGGTTTGGATGATTTTTTTTTTTGTTGATATTTTTAGTTTGCTCACACTACTGAGTTCATATTTTCAGTTTGCTGACACTGCAATATTAACATGAAATATTTTTCGTATTGTGTGCATCAGTAAATAATCAGTGGTTGGATGTGATACCAATTTCTGTTCTTAGTTTCCGTGTCTTCTACAAAATATCCTTCATTCATTATTTATGGAAATTAATAATTGGTGGTATTCACACATAGAAAATATGCTCTGTGTTATGAAAGAATAGCCCAGGATAAACCTAGGACTGTGTGCGGTATGTAGTTTTGGTCTTTGAGCTATATGTGTAACGTCCGTATAAATAAAATAAACATACATGTATATTCATCTATACATGTATATTCATCTATAAAATAACGAGCTAGATTTTGATCGAGCCATAATCCAGAGGGTCCAATGGCCGAAGAACCAACAAACTAAAGTTCGCATGATGCTTCGGATGAGCATTCAATGCAATACCTGCAGCACATATATTAATAAAGGAACCAAATTTAATTCTTTTAATGGGGTATGAATATGCTTTTAACTCAAGTTATTTTACTGCATTGTAGCTAGGTTCTCCATGTACACAAATTTAATCCAAACTTCTCATTGAGCTCATCTGTTTTGGAAGATATTCTACTGATTCTATATATAAAAATTGATTATGCAAACATATCGAGGAATGCAAATATTCAGGTTTTATTTTAAATGTGCAAAATACTCTACAGAGTTGACTATAAAGACAGATCCTCGGAATTCTGGTTTTGTTGTAGAGTCGGGAGCAGCCTGGAATTATGAGCCTTGGATGGCAACTAATGAGGTGAGATATGTTATTTGTACTCTAATGTCTTGTTCATATAGAATTAATATCTAGCATGTGTAATTTCAGGCAGTAGAAATTGAAAAAAAGGGAGAAAAAGAAGAAATGGGAGGTGGAATGAAATCATAAGAGAATAGGGCACAAGATTCAAAACAAGATATGGGCATGATGGCTAGTCTTGAAGAACCGAAATCTTTGAAGGTGAATGTTTTAACAGATCACCGCTAGAATTTACTTGTGACTATATTTCTTTGTAAACCTTGTGTAATTCTAATTCATTGATGTTCTATTCATCAGTGCAGGCATGCAATTGTGAGTATAAATGATGTGATAGCAACGTCGCAGCAAAAGGTCAGTATATCTTTATTTTTCTTGTCACTTTACTTTGTGTAGACTCTGGAAGCATTCATTTTCTGTATGACATTTGATTGATGGCAACATGTAAGAACTGACAGCTAAACTAGCACATATATTAGTATAAAATCTTGATTTTAAATGAATGCATTAATTTTTCTAGAGCAAAATAAACTTATAGTTTGCTAGATTAATCAAGTATTTGCCATGTTGGATTCACTGAATGATGCGTTAGTATAGATGAATATACATGATGTGCTAGCACCATTGCATCTCAAAGACCAAAACTACATACCGCACACAGTCCTAGGTTTATCCTGGGCTATTCTTCATAACACAGAGCATATTTTTCATTTACTGATTGGTGGCTTTGAACTAGACTTCTAGAACATCCTAAGATATTCACATGATGTCTTGACAATAAATATAGCTTGCTTCCTACTCGTTTGAAATTTGGAATCTTTTATCCATAGCCTTCTTGGAAGTTACATCCACTCTAGTTTTCTTTTTCATAAATTGCACACTTTTGGAAAAAAATAAATACGCAGTTTACAATACTCTTTTGTTTGAAAAAGGTTTCATATAGATCAATTAATATGAAGTATCAACCCACATCTTCCTACTGTATGCTCTTTTGAAACCTTTTTTACCATTTCTATATGAACTACTCATTTTGTGTAGGAGATCTTTTCAGATAATCTTCATCACCATCGAAGATTCTTTAATTTCTAAAGAACATGTGGTTAAAGTTGGAATATATCAATAATATAAGATTCCATTTGTATGCATGTTCTATATATCTGTTTCAATTGTTTTCACAATGTATGGTCGCAAAGTTAAGCAATTTTATAATATATAATACTCATTGAACACTATGATATTTTCTTCCTACACGTTTACAGGTAAATTAAAATAAACAATAACCAACGAAACTGACCATATCCTAACTATGTACTTAGGCATAGCTATGATCATTATTATCAAACAAGTTCACAGTACTTTAAACAAATATTTTCAGGAATATATAGCAGCAAAGGTTCAGACGAAGATTGCTGGCAAGTTTCTCACTAGGATAAGAATCATTAAAAAACTTAGCAATACCCAATCGACTAGTATCCTCCCCGAGGTAACAAAAATTTGTCTGAAAAATCTATCACCCAATTATATTGCTGTAAATTTGGTATAAAATAAATTTTTACATCCTATAACATGTGCCATTAAATTGCAGTCTACCCTCCACAAAAGGGTTGGTAAATTGAAGTTCGGTGTGCTCGCCATTTACTCTTTCTTATTCACACTTTATACTGTTATTTAGTGATAATAATGTGCTTAATCACTGGCCCAGAGTTTGCGTCCAGCTGTGACTTGCCACCAATCATTTAGACTTATTTATTTCTGTCTTCAATTATTGTTAGTTATTTTTACATTATTATATCATACTTGTGAAACACTTAATTGTGTAATATTGTTGGATACTACAATAAAACTCATCTATGTAAATCATACTTAACAATAATGTTGGATACTACAATAAAACTCATCTATGTAATATCTATTAGTGTAAACCGAGAACTGTGATAAAAATATTGATTTGCTTGTAATAATTGTATTGAGATTATCAGATGGGTTTAGATTTTAATTTATGTTTACTCACCGACTTCAAATTTTTTCATCGCAGGTAATTAAAGATGGCGATGGCACATTCTTCTTCCATAGCAAGTAGCAAGCATATGAAACTTTTTAGATGCACGTTTTGTTGTTGGCATTTGGTGCGGACTTACTTTATTGATATTATATTTTTGTTTAACATATACCTTATCTTTGTTTAATAATATTATGATAACTTGGTCTACTATGTTATTTTTGTTTATGGATATTATTGAAACTTGATTTATAGATGTTTTTTGTATATTAATATTGTTTTAGCTAGTTTATTTAACAGATTATTATTCATTAGAACATGTTATATATACTGGTTGCTTGATTATACTTAAATGTAGTTCTGGAATATGCAAATATTGGAATGTTAATGCTGTAAAAATTATATAAATAGAAGACAGCATCTATTTTAATGCTGTCAATGAAGAAACAACAGCGTTTAATTTGTGTTGTAATTATCATTAAATAGTGAGTAACAACGTTTATTAAACGCTGTTGTAAGCTGTAGTAAAACATCATCCCAACTGTAAAAACATAACACAGCACGCATTAAACGCTGTAATAAAAATATTAACAGCCTAAATAAAACGCTATCAAAAGAATAATTTCCACAGCGTTTAAAATTAAGCTGTTGTAAGTTCTCTTTATACGATAGCTTGTCGTTATACAGCGTTTGTTCTAATGCTGTTGTGTCATATAACAGCGTTTAATAAACGCTGTGGTATCAAGTTTTTTTACAGCGTTTTCTATTTTGCTGTTAAAACTTTTGCATCTACGACAGCATGTCGTTATACAGCGTTTATAATAACGATGTCGTATCATATAACAGCGTTTTTGAAACGCTGTCAAAAGCTGTTTCTGGTGTAGTGTATGGCCCATCTCGGAGCGTAAGTAATGTCAGACTGGCTCAGTTCGATGTTCCACTTGAGTAACCTACCAGACGTCTCAGGCCGCGAAAGGACCTGTCGTAATGGCTGGTCGGTGTAAACAATAATGGAATGTACCTGGAAGTACGGTCGGAGTTTTCTTGATGCAATGACAAGGCAATAAGCCAACTTTTCCAGCTTCAGATAATTTCTTTCAGCTCGAGTCAATCGTTTGCTGACATAGTATATCGGATTCTGTATCTTGTCTTCTTCTCGGATTAATGCAGCGCTGATAGCGTTTTCTGATATCGCCAAATATACGAACAACTTTTCATGGTCAATAGGCTTCAACAGGATAGGTGGTGTGGATAGATGTTGAACTAGTGCTTGGAAAGCGCCCTCGCACTCCGTGGTCCATTTAAAGTTGTGTTTTCCTTTTCGAATCCGATCGAAGAAGGGAATGCATTTGTCAGTGGACTTTGAAATGAACCTGCTCAATTCTGCTACTTTCCCATTGAGACTTTGGACTTGCTTTATAGTCTTTGGAGTTTCAAGGTTTCTAATTGCCTAAATCTTTTCAGGATTAGCTTCGATTCCTCGGACGTTGACAATGAACCCAAGGAATTTCCCGGATGCAACTCCAAAGTGACATTTCAGTGGGTTAAGCTTCATTTTGTATTCCCGGAGTATGTTGAACATAGTTTCCAGGTCTCTAACATGGTCAGTGGAGAGTCGTGACTTCACAAGCATGCGTCAACATATACTTCCATGGTTTTCCCGATTTGATTGGCAAACATCTGATTGACCAATCGTTGATAAGTAGCTCTGACGTTCTTGAGTCTGAATGGCATAACCTTGTAGCAATAAAGTCCCAGATTGGTCATGAAGCTGGTGTGTTCTTGATCGGGTAAATGCATCGGTATCTGATTATAGCCAGAGTACGCATCCATGAAGGATAAGAGTTCATGCCCGGCTGTTGAATCTACTAGCTGATCAATTCTGGGGAGTGGGAAACTATCTTTGGGACAGGCTTTATTCAGATCGGAATAGTCGACACATGTTCTCCACTTCTCATTCGGCTTTCGGACAAGCACGGGATTCGACACCCATTCAGGATATAGCGCATCTTGAATGAATCTGTTCGCCTCGAGCTTTTCTACTTCTTCTTTAAGGGTGGCAGATCTCTCTGGATCCATACCGCGCCTTTTCTGCTTGACCGGGACATGCCGCGGGTCAATATTCAGTGTGTGGCTCGCGATGTTCGGCGAGATCCCACACATATCAGAATGTGTCCAGGCAAATACGTCAAGATTTGCCTGCAGAAATTCAACCAATTCCTCTTGAGTTTGCTGGCTTAGCTAAGATCCAATCTTTATCATTTTTGAGTCATCGTCATTATCAACCGGGACATCAATCGTCAGTTCGGCCGGGGATGCTTGACTTTCTTTAGATTCTCCTTCGTCTTCAGTTTCTCTTGGGTCAAGGTCCTTGAGGAATTGGCTGGGGTGCCCAGGCCTAGGCCCGGGCGTTAATTGTCAATTATCGGCAAAACAGACGCAGAGAGATTCCTCTACGCCCTTTCCTTTCTCCTTTCATTGCGCCTCCCGCAGCTCAGCAACGTAACATGCTCCGACAGTAGCTTGATCTCCTTGAATGATCCCTACTCCATGATCAATGGGGAATTTCAGAGTCAAACACCATGGGGCAATGGCTGCCCTGAATTCAGCGAGGGCCGGTCGGCCCAAGAAAGCATTATATGGGGAGTCTATGTCCAAAACAATGAACTGAAACATCTGTACTCTCTGACGTTCTCCAACTCCCAACTCTACCGGTAGTTCCACTATCCCGGTGGGTATAGTAGCACTTCCGTTGAAACCATGGACTCGGGATTGACACGGTTTCAAGTCCGTAGCTTCCATTCTCATTTGATCATAAGCTCGCTTAAACAAGATATTCACCGAGCTTCCACTGTCAACTAAGATTCTCTTCATCCAAGCGGGACCTACTTGAGCTGAGATGACAAGTGGATCGATAGTGGGGGCTTCGACTTTATTAGTGTCTCTGTTTCTAAACACGATGTCATCTGTCATCGTCTTCTGTTGCTTGGCCAGAGCCCCTTCATCAGAGTTACTATAACATTTGAAGTCTGCATGCCTAATAGAACTGGCATACGACTCCATTTCCTTCCAGCTTTGATCTGCTGGGTGAGGACCACCACTTATCTTATTAATAACCAACCTCCTGCCTGTACGAGCGGGTTCTTCCTGTCTTTCCTGATCAGGCGCACGATTCTGATTTGATGGACCCGCACCACCAGACTGCGGCGCCCACACATATTGATCCAACTTCCTTTCACGTATCAGTTTTTCGATGAGGTCTTCTAAGTGACGACACTCATTGGTGTTGTGGCCATAGCTTTCGTGGAATCTGCAAAACTTTCCTGTTTGGATTTGTCTCTCCGTTGGTGGTTTCGGGGCAGGTTTTTTGTATTGCATGGTATTGTAGGTCTGCAAATACATATTTTCCAACGACGTGTTCAATGGAGTGTAATTATCGTACATGGAAGCTCTACGCCACGGACCACGATTCTGATCGCGTTTCTTGCTTTGATTTCCATTGTCCCTCTGCTGATTCTGTTTATTTTGTACGTTCAACTGAACTTTTCCAGAACTACCTCCAGACTATTTTACAGCGATGTTACTTTGGATTCCTTCGATGTTGGGCCCTGCATCATCCTACTTCCTAGACTGTTTCGCATCCTCCCTTCTCAAGAATTGGGCTACCTTGGAATAGAAACGGTCCAATGACGAGGTGGTTTTCCAGCTAACCAATTTCCGAACTTGGAATCAGCATCAATCCCCTTAGTCAATGCCATCAGGATAGAGTTATCATTGGGATTGCTTATTTCTGCACACGCGGCATGGAATCGCTCCAAGTAATGTCTAAGTGTTTCTTTGGGAGCTTGTGTAACACTATACAGAGTGTTAACGTCCTTAGGCCTCGCTACGTGCATACGGAACTGTTCGACAAACTTGGTGGCCATCTGCTCAAAGTTAGAGATGGATCGCGGTGGCAAACGAGTGAACCACATGGTAGCGATGCCCCATAGGGAAATGGGGAAACTACGGCACTTTACTGCGTCATCAGCTCTAGCAGCACTCATCAGCCATTCGTATTTCAGGATGTGTTGATTGGGATCAGAACTTCCTTCATAAACTGGCAAAGATGGCATCCTGAAGTGCCGAGGTGGTTCATCATATAAAACGTCATCGGTGAAAGGGGTATGACTCCGGGAGATTCCCAAGTCATCATTAGAGAGACCCTGACTTTCACGTATCATTTGGTGGATCATCGCTGGTATATCCGGCGTTCGGGTACTTGGAGCATGTTGTGCCAAGGTGTGGTCGGGTTCCACAGCGCGAGTCTGGACCGGGCGCGGTCGACGGTCCATGCCTCGCCTCCTTGGTTCAACATCCTCAGGGACATAAGGCTCAGGAGTCTGCTCTCGTTGGTTACGTTGTGGATCAGCTTGGTTTCTAGCATCACCTCCCCGTCCTGCGGTGGTGGTAGTAGCAATGTTGCCGGTAACATGGTAAGGAGCAGCTCCTCCTCGAGTTGAAGGTTCTGTACGGAGACTAGCGGATTTTCCAACTCTAGGTTGCCCAAGGTTCGAAGCAGGTTGGTGTCCCGTGGCTTGGGTGTAGCTTACACCTAGCCGTGGACGTGTCGATCTAGTTTGGCCATCGAAGGAGGCTGAACTTTATGTGGAAGAATAAGAACCTTGGTTTTTTCTGGATCTTCTTCGCCTTTGGCGGTTTAGCTGGTTAATCAACTATGTGTTGGCGCGCAGTTGTTCAGTTAGCTGTTGTCGACTTTAGGTCAACTCTTGAAGCAATGTCTGGAATTCTTGTCTAGTGATTGGACTTGATGGATCTGAAGGTCCTGCATCATTTTGGTTGGATGGAGGTGATTGCACGGGATTTTGTCGGTCCCGTGCTCCTTGATCAGCAGCTGTAGAAGTGGTACGTGTGCTCACCATGGTGAGGAGATGAAAGTCCTTTCCTAGATCTGATGCAAATCTGATTAGAATGGAAGGGCTTCAAAATTCTAGATCTGGATCTTCTTCTTAGATTTATTCAATCCAATATAGATAGGAGATCCAAAGAGCAGGAGAAAAATTGGTTTTCTCGGTGAAAGCACCAAAGTGTTTGTACCAAAATTGGGAACAACACTCTTCGGAAGTCTTTGAAGAGATAAAGTGAAGAAATTAAATGGAAAAAGAGGAATTATCTAACAAAAACTCCAAATTTCAGAAATGAGAATAATTAAAATGCAAGGAGACACAAGAATTTAGAGTGGTTCGGCATAGCTCCTACGTCCACTATGAAGTAGTTTGTTTTATTGATCTTTCTTTTGTGTTTACAAGTGAATTCAATGATTTACAGCAAGCAATTATGATTTGCAGCAGTGAAATTCGTTGGTAGCAGCAGTAATTGGGTTCAGACCTGGATCTGGCGGAGTCTGGACGTTGGAGATCTCAAAGAGGAAGAAAACCCCTTTTCTGTTGGCTTTGGGGGTCTATTTATAGGTGTAGGAGGCTGGTATTTCGCTCAGATCTCAGGAGACCCTCTCTGGCACGTGACTAGGCCCGCACGCCCAAGCCTGTGAAATTTCGGTCCGATCCGTGATCGATACGAACAGATTTCGTATCGATCAAGATTTCATCCAATGGAGTCGAAATTTGGCGTGGACATTCCTTAGCATGCATGTAGTCTTCTGTGAAAATTTCATAACATTTGGACTTGTAGATTAGGAGATATGATCGATACGAAATGAGATTCTCGGCTGCTGTTTCGTTCGACTCGCTTCTGTTTCGACTCGGTGACGTGGCGCTTGAGTCTTTGGACCACTCTGCCTTTGATGCTGTCTCGAGCGAGTCGAAATGTACATCGATTGAGTGAGTCGATGTGTGCCCAGATTGAGCGAGTCGAAGCGTGCACTGATCGAGCGAGTCGAAGTGGAGTGTCCTGAGGGATTCGAACAAAGACTCCGTGATGGACACGATGCGAAGCAAGTCGAAGGAGTCACTTCTGAGGGATGCGAAGCAAGTCGAAGGAGTCACTTCTGAGGGATGCGAAGCGAGTCGAATTAGGCATCTGAGGGATGTGAAGCGAGTCGAATTAGGCATCTGAGGGATGTGAAGCGAGTCGAAGTCGTCGCCTCAAATGGTTGTGGAGCGAGTCGAATCTGAGCAATTCGAAGTTGGCTTCTGATGGTTATGAATGGAGCGAGTCAAAGAATTTCTCGAAGAGGAGCGAGTTGAAATGTGTACTTCCTATGGATTCGAACTGAAGCGAGTCAAAGAAGGGTATTCTTAGCCAATTTTGTATCGTTCACAACTTGAGCATACAAACTCGGATTGACTTGAGATTTGGAACGTTGACTCTCATAGCTTAGGTTTTCATGTCATGCCAATTTTGGCGCGATCCGGACTCGGACAAAATTCGTCGATATCCATAGCGAGCCTGCATATAACTGATCTCTAGGACGGACCGTCATTGGTTACTAGTCAATTCCTTGGTGTCACGGCCTTGCCAAAAGGTGGGATAACAGCATGAAAAGCGTATCCACTTGCCAAACTAAGATTCAAGAGTTTACCGGAGAACCCAAAAAACCGGTGGGAACAATTGACCTACCCATGGAGCTTGGAGAGGGTGAGCGACGAGTCACCCTCATTCAAACTTTTATGATCGTGGATGAAATGTCAACATACAATGCATTCTTGGGACGGCCCGCATTAGCCGATTTTGGAATAGCATTGGCCCAAGGTGCCTCACAATGAAGTTCCCTACAGAGCACAGAGTCGGAATTGTGAAGGGAGACTAAAGTGTCGCCCGGCAATGCTATATCGTGAAATTGCGCAAGTCGAGAAGAAAGGAAAAAGGAAAGGATGTGGGGAAAACCCTCCACATCCATGATCACACAAAATAGCAACTACAGAGCCGCCCCTGGCTTGGGGTCCATAGCCAATTCGACAAGGCTTTGGACCCTAGGAAGAAGAGCTCAGGGGAGGATCGGGCAGCACCGGCACAACTGACGGTGTCTGTCCCAGACTATTTGGGTGACCCAATGCAGGTCCTAAAGATTGGGTCGCATCTTGGAAACAAGATGTGGTCAGAACTAACCAAGTTCCTCCGCGCCAATTTGGATGTATTTGCTTGGGCACACTCCGATATGTGTAGGGTGTCGCCCGAGATTGCTTGGCATGCCCTTAATATTGACCCAAAAATCACCCCAGTTAAGCAAAAAAGGTGCAGCTTGGGCCCTGAACGGTCCAAGGTATTGAGAGAAGAAGTAGATAAACTGATGGTTGACGACTTCATTCGAGATGCAACCTACCTTGAATGGGTATTGAACCCGGTCCTAGTCAAGAAGTCCAATGGAAAATGGCAAACCTGTATTGATTTCTTGGACCTCAACAAAGCCTGTCCGAAGGATAGTTTCTCGCTCCCTAGAATTGATCAACTAGTGCATGGAACAACGAGACATGAAATTCTGTCATTTATGGATGCGTACTCGGGCTATAACCAGATCCAGATGCATGAACTAGACCAAGAGAACACCAACTTCATCACCGATTTGGACTATACTGCTATAGAGTAATGCCATTCGGTTTGAAAAATGCAGGGGAAACGTACCAAAGGCTAGTGAATACTATGTTCAAACGCCAGATTGGGAAGACTATGGAAGTTTATGTGGACGATATGTTAGTCAAATCCCGAGTAGATGCTAACCACCTAGACAATCTAGCTGAAATGTTCGAAATACTTTGCAAATACGGAATGAAGCTCAACCCGCTTAAATGTCATTTCGTAGTAGCCTCTAAGAAATTTCAAGGATTCATAGTAAGTGCCCGGGGAATCGAAGCGAATCCAGAACAAATAACAACGTTACGGGAAGTCCAAGCCCTAAAAGTAAGAAGGAACTTCAAAGCTTGAATGGAAAAGTCGCAGCACTGGGTCGATTCATCTCAAAAGCTACAGACAAGTGTATACCGTTCTTCGATGCACTAAAGAAGGGAAAGAAAAACTTTGAATGGAGTGAAGCTTGTCAAACAGCTTTCGAGGAATTGCTACGACACATGGAAACTCCACCGATCTTATCGAAACCAATTGACGGAGAAGACTTGTTCGTTTGTTTAGCAGTTTCACCACATGCACTGAGCGTAGCTCTTATGTGGGAGAAGCAAGAATCCAGCAACCCGTGTACTACATTAGCAAATGATTACCGGAGCTGAGAAGAATTACCCAAAACTGGAAAAGTTAGTGTATTGCCTTCTGATCACGTCCCGGAAGTTACGACCATACTTCCAGGCTCATCCGATTAAAGTATTGACTGACTAGCCCATGAAGCAAGTTTTATACCGGCCAGAAACTTATGGATGACTAATCAAGTGGAATATAGAGTTGAGCTAGTACGATATCACATACCATCCAAGAAAAGCAATCAATGGGAAAGCGTTGGCCGAATTCATTGCTAAATTTACCGTACGGGATGACGAGGAGGAAGTTCAATCGGAAACAGGCACGCAATGGAAGCTCTACATCGACGGTGCATCAAACAACTTCTGTTCAGAGCAGGGGTAGTGCTTGAAACCCCCGAGGGGCGAGCCATTAGCTATGCTTTGCGCTTGTAATTCCCATCAACAAATAACGAAGAAAAGTATAAAGCCTTGATCATTGGACTAAAGGTTTTGAAGGAACTCGGGATAAAATCTATTCACATATACAGCGATTCCCAACTAGTCGTCTGTCAAGTGAAAGGGGAGTACAAGCGTGTGGAGAAAATCTCACCCCGTACATGTCCAAATCAAGAGTTGTTAAGTGATATCGAGCAATACACCATAACTCACATCACATGGGAGCAATACACCAAGGCAGACTTTTTGGCCAAGCTGGCAAGCTCCAGAGAAGCCCAGTCATTGGGATTGGTTCCAGTTGAAACACTAACCAACCCAAGCATAGACGAAATGGACATGGACTGGATTCTAGAGACCACCGTTGAGCCAGATACATGGATGACACCGATAAAGGACTATCTACTTGGAGGAACCCTACTAAGTGACCAAAATCAATGGAAGAAGCTCCTCCTCAAGGCGCCACGGTTCTTGATATAGGATGGGATACACTAACAAAGGGAATTCTCGACCCCTCTTCTTAGGTGTATGACCGATGATGAAGCACGACGAATCCTTAAGGAAGTACATGAAGGCGAGTGCGGAGACCACGTTGGAAGGCAGACGTTGGCCAAGAAAGTCCTTCGATACAGATACTTCTGGCCAACAATAAATCACGACGCCGCAGATCACGCTAGAAGATGCGACCGCTGTCAAAGATTCAACAAAATTAAGAGAACTCCTTCAACGGAACTGACATAAATGGTTAGCTCATGGCCATTTGCGATACAGGGGATCGATCTGATTGGAGTCCTTCTAATAGCTAAAGGAGGAGCCAAATATGCTATAGTTGCCGAAGATTATTTCACAAAATAGGCCAAAGCGGAACCGCTGGCCACCATAACCACAAAGAAAGTTATCAACTTTGTTACTAAAATCATCATTTGCAGGTTTGGTGTGCCACAAAAAATCATCACTGACAATGGAACACAATTCGAAAGTTCCAAGTTCAAAGACTTATGTAGGCGCTTCCGAATCGAAAAATCTTTTCCATGGAAGCTCACCCGCAAGAAAATGGGCAAGTGGAAGCAATAAACAAGATCATCAAATCCATCATCAAAACGCGATTAACAAAAGAAAAAGGAAATTAGGTTGATGAATTTCCACTCGCATTATGGGCTTACAGAACTACACACAAAGCGGCAACTGGCCACACACCGTTCGCATTAGAATATGGTTCAGAAGCAATGATTCCTATTGAATTAGAAGTCCCCTCGCACCGAAGGCAGAATTTTAATCAAGCACAAAACGAGCAACTACTACTCGAATCGTTAGTCATGGTCGATGAATAAAGAGAAGAAGAAGAGTTGAGAACGGCTGCCCATCAAAAAAGAGTTGCACGGTAATTCAACTCCAAAGTTCATAGTTAGACCTTCGAAGTTGGAGATCTTGTGCTCAAGCGAGTCTACCCTGTTGCCCGAGCCTTCGGACAAAACTGGGAAGGACCATATGTCATTCATGAGAAGCTTAGTGATGGGACTTTCAAGCTGACAACCGTCAATGAGGTCGCAGTTCCTAGAGCCTGGTATAGCGAATCGCTCCGCCGTTATTTCATTTAAAAAAATATATTCTATGTGTTTTCAATTTTTCAACAAATAAGCCATCCTGGAAATGCCGGTGGCATTGTAAATAGGCATAGAATCTACCATGCTTTCCTTAATAAAGTTTGCTTCTTGAACCAACCAAACTGTGTTCAAAATAATTACCCGTCGAGTCGATAGAAGCAAATCGACTCAAACCGTTGGATCGGCGGAACTCGATCCTTGCCTCTCAAGAAGCCGGTGTTGCCCAGGCAACCCCAGGAGGTCAAAAACTAACTCCTTCGCATTGCCCGGAGATAGGGAGCGCCGGGGAGCACCTAAAAACTACCTCCTCCGTGTTTCCCAGAGATAGGCCATGCCGAGGAGAACCAAAAACTTACTCCTCGCGTTGCCCAGAGATAGACAACGCCGAGGAGCACCAAAAGCCACGCATCTCATAAGCCGCACTCCCAAACTTAAACTTCTTGCATTGCCCGGAGATAGGCAATGCCAAGGAGCATCGAAAGCCGCGCATCTCGTAAGTCGCACAGTCGAACTAAAACTCCTCGCATTGCCCGGAGATAGACAACGCCGAGGAACATCAAAAGCCGCGCATCTCGTAAGCCGCACATTCGAACTAAAACTCCTTGCATTCCCAGGAGATAGGCAATTCCGAGGAACATCAAAAGCCGCACATCTCGTAAGCCGCGCATTCAAGATGAAACTCCTCACGTTGCCCGGAGATAGGCAACGTCGAGGAACATCAAAAGCCACGCATCTTGTAAGCCGCGCATTCAAGCTAAAACTTCTCGCATTGCCCGGAGATAGGCAACGCCAAGAAGCATCGAAAACAAACTCCTCGCGTTGCCCGGAGATAGGCAATGCCAAGGAAGTTCAAAATAAACTTCTTGCATTGCCCGGAGATAGGCAACGCCGATGAACCTCAAAAACAAACTCCTCGTGTTCCCCAAAGATAGGCAACATCGAGTAGTGTGAGCCCCACTCATATAGTTAGGAATAATTGGTGCTATAAGGAAGGCACTCAATGATTGACAATACATAACCATGCGTAAATTGCATACTTACCTGAATACTGTCGGAAAAGAGACTACATGCTAAGGTCGCAAAACTTCCGAAGAAAGGAAAATCAAGTCATAACTTAGCTAGATTTTCAATAGGGATTATCTAAACCCTGAGCTACCAGATACTTGAAAATTGTTTGAACTAAACAGCCCTATGAATTGGGGGGAATACACCTGTACTGAGACAGAAACACGCGAATAAAATAAGTTCACAAGTTCTGTCACTCCAAACAACAATAAGTTCACAAGTTCTATCTCAAAGTTTTATGAAGTTAAAAACAAAAAGTCTATATCTATTTTAATATTCTATAGAAAAATTTCTTAAGTTTTAGAATTTTTTAAAGTTTTACAAATTTCTAAACAAAATTCTCTAAATCATGTTAATTTCTAAAGTTTTATTAACTTCCAAAGTGCTGATAATCTTTAAGTTCTATTACTTCGAATGAAGGGCTTTGACTATAATCATAGAACTAGAGAAGTATGAAATAAAACAAGCACAAGTACATAGAACATATGTGAATAGGTAGATAAATGTATAGTCAAAATATCATTGTATTGTATATAATTTTCTATACACAGGGTCAAAATTTGGGGACCGTACCCACACAACAATGGCCAACAAAAAGGAAAATACAGACTCTATAGTAGGGTCGCAAAGTGCAGACTCTGCACTTGGACAGAATGATTCAAAAAGAAACAAAAACAAGTCAGTCTTCCTGCAAGCTTTAAGCAAAAATCAAGTCCATCCTCACACCGACCGCTCAACGCTTCTTGCCACTGCTACCCTTTCCACCTTTGGTTGGTAGTTTCTGCTTCTTTTTAGGAGAAGTATCACTGCCGGTAACATCCACGAACACTTCGGTGGCAATGTTCTCTTCTTCCTCCGAGACTTTCTCAGAAGAGCCTCCCTTCCCTTTGCGTTTTCTCAATTTCCAAGAACCCTTCGAAGCCTTGATTGCCTCCACCTTTTCCTTCTTGACGGCAACCAACTTGTGCTGAGTCTTCTGCGGCTGCTCGGTCTGCATTTCATGCTCCTTGGCCTCGGTTGTTGTTATATCACCTTCCAAAGACGCCGAAGGTTCATCCAGGCCGTGGAGTGCAACTATCTTCTAGGCTTCTGGCCCCGGTTGCGAGCTAGGCACGGATGTGGGAACCGGAGCAGGAACAGATACAACCGTAAAAGATGTGAAAATGGCAGCAGGCATGGGCGCCGAAGTAGTTGGCACGTCAACAAGAAAAGTGGACAGGACCTATAAGATCAACAATGAAAGCATTAAACTCCTTTTGCTCTTGTTGCGTAAGTTGGAAGCTCCCGAATTCGGGAGAAGCATGGACGTTACCTGCACCAGTGGAACGATCATGAATGGCGACCTCGAACTCACCACCTTCGCCTTCTTTTGAGGGCTCCACCATGTGATGAATAATATCAAGTCCTGAACTTGTTGGCTGGTCATGGAGCTGCTCTGGTGGCTCGCCCATGCCGGAGATAGAAGGCCTAGTAAGCACGTCGGTGGCGGTCACCAAGGCAACGTCGGTGGCCTCCTTCTCTTATTCAACTCGGAGAATCTCCTGGCCCTCGAGTAGCGCTTTCTTGGATTCATCGTTAAGATAAGTGGCTCGCAACTCTTGATCTGAATAAACATCGCCGCTCTTAGCAAAGCGAGGTAAGATTTCCTCCCAAACAAGGGCAAGAGTGTGTGGATACTTCAGGCCGAGATAGCTGAGGCTCCCCTGATGCAACAATGAGTTAACATAAAAGTTCAGAATTATCGCATTTAGCTTCTCCATCTTCTTGTCAAAGGCATGCTGGAGGACCGAGTAATCCGCTTTCACCGTAGCATTCTCAATTTCAATGGCAGTCTTGTTGGCACTAAACTGTGCGAGCTGAGCCTGTAGCTTGGCAATGGTCCCGGCTTGGTCGGAAATAGTTTTGTTGTGCCCTTCAACAATTAAATCGTGGTCAGCGATGGTTTTTCTTTGAGCTTCAATGATGGCATTACAAGCGACCACTTCTTCTTTTATCTTTGCCTCCTCAGCATGAATCCTTTTGATCTTGTCCCTCCAAACGATCTCAATCTTGTCATGTGCCACTTTCAACTCCTTCATCGGACCAATGGTTCTCCTACTTTCACGAAGAGCCGCCTCCTTCTCTTCCTCCAATTGCTTAATTTTAGCGTCGCGATCGATCAATGCCTTCTCGAAGTCGTCTTTCTCAGATTCGAAGGAAAGGATCTCCTGATAATTATTTCTGTTTGTATCCGCTAGCTACTTGTAGAGCTTCTCCCATCTCTTGGCCTGTTCTAGGTCGTTCTGGATAGCTTGGACATGCGACATGAAAGAATCCCTGTGAACGGGGTGGAGATCCAGTTCAAATTTAACCCCCTTCAAGAACCAACCCGGAAGCACTGCCTCAAGCTTAGGAGGACCTGAAGGAAGAACGTAGGCAGGCCTCTGATGGGGGTAAGAAGCACCAAAAGCGGCAGTAACAAGGGACGAGGATGAAATATGAGCTAGTGGCAGAATCGTGGAAGAAGTGATGGGAATTTCTTGGCCCGCGGAAGAATGCTTCGAAGCAAGCTCTAAAGGATGGGGGTGGTAATCAAACTTCGACTTCTTTGACGGTCCATCACTTTCCTTAAGAGATCTTCTTTTCTCATACCCGCATTTATATGATCGAGATCGATCTCTCTCTTCCATGTGATGGGTTTCAGCTTCGAGTTCTTTCCTCCACCTGTATTCTTCCTCCATCTCTCGAACTTGATGGTTGTTGGAGGAGCACTTGGGGTACCGCTGTGAATAGGTGTAATCTTCAAAGTCGTCGTAAAAGCCTCGTACCCTCGTCATACCTGGAATAAGGCATACATAAAAGGTTTCAAAAGCATAACATAAGCTAAGAAAATATATGAAGGAATAGAGATGGAAATAAGTCTAATCCTAGTGCAACGTGTTGTGTGCTTCTAATATGGGCCTAAGACGTAGTCACGAACCAGAACAAACGGCTGCCATAGGTGGGATCGGACTGACTTCGATTATTATAGGTGGGACCGAGCTAACTATTGGCACGATATCGCCCGAACAGGAAGGCATCGTGTCAAATTTAAAATCCCCTTTCATGAGCTCGTCGAAGTCGACAAAAACATTGCTGAAATCTCCGAACCCCGCTTCGACATCCTTACTCGGAGGTTCTTGATGTCTTCCAGTTTCGGGGGCTTTGCCTTTGCCACTTGCATTGGAAGGGCATGGACTCGAGAGATCAGGACTCATTCTCGGAGTCTCATCGCCAGACTCCGAGTCTTTACCCCTAGATTCTGACGAGAAGTTATCACTAGCGGTAGACTCGTCGCTACTACTCTCGAACTCTCCTTCTTCTTTTTTCTGAGTCTATCATAGCTTTGCCTTCTATGCGATTGAACTCGTCTTTCGCTTCCTCTTGGATTGGAGGCATTCTAATTGAACCGCTCAGTCTAGTCGCAGCAGCGTCTTCTTCCTCACGGGCCTCATCGGGTGATCCTCTGGACTGGCTACCTCTCTCTTGACCTTCCTCGGAACCATGGAAGGAAGAAGTGGATCTTGTGAGAACCCTGGATCGGCCAAGTGAGGGAGTTTCAATCTGAATGACAGATCTACCTGGAGCTAACAGTCCGTATCGACGCAAGTTCTCGTTAGTCAACAGAACTTTAATGCACCTCTCCTCGTCATTGATGGCTTTGAAAGTTTGGAAAATTTCATCAATGTTCACATCTTGATTTAGCCTTGGGATAACTGCAAGAGATGTGTAATCAGTTAGAAACTCCATTACAATGCTTCGGAGCTCGACTAATAGAAAAGAGAAGCTTACCCCCGTCATCCACCGACGATTGAACCCCTCGGGGGATCTAACAAAAAAGTACTACGTCTTGAACTATGATAAGTTGCTTTGCATGCGTAAGACGTTCTTTTAATTCCTCTGCCCCTCGATTATAATTAAAGAGGGACAATCATCTATCCTCTTGAACGCTAGAAAATACCGCAACTCATCGAAACTTGAAGCGCGGTTGAACGTCCGCATGAAGAGGACATGCAAGCAAGTAAGGATGGCGTACCATTCTGATGAAGCTGGAATGGGGAAATTCCCAAGTTCGAGAGCACCTCACGTAGAAAATTGTTGAAGGGAGGCACGGCTACATTCAAACACATGTATCGATGACAAGCAGTGTACCCAGAGGGGCATACGAGCAAATTCGTCTTTCACCGGCAGATGCACGCCCTCTTCGGGAATCCCATGCTGTGTACATTTATTATGAAGAATCTTGGCGGAGACCACTGACGAAGCTCTTTTAGGTGGATTAAGCAGGACTAGAAAGTTGGGAGGCATGCGGTCCATGATGGGCCCAACCGAAACTAATTGACCATACTGGGCTTGCGAGGTGGATGGTGATTCAGCTTCGGAGAGCGCTGGGCTTCGCCTGCTTGACTTACGGTGTGTAGATGGCTGCTTCATTCTATATGACAAAACTCGCGTTCGAAAACGGTCAGGTAAATCTGTCCTAAATTCATAAGTCTCCCTATCACACTTGAATTTCGAAGAGACATTAACTTGTAATCGACACGACGGATTTCGAGTGCGTACTGGGGCAAGTGCGGTGTGCTATCTATATGGGATAAACTCGGTGCTCAGTACACTGCAAACGCTCTATCCCATGTAGATAGTTCGCTCACAGTGGAAGAAGAAAAGAACTTCTTATGTCAGTTCGTTTTTCATTTTTGTGTCTACTTCTTATCCACTTACCCGTTTCGATCAATGATCAATAACAGATCCATTGTCCGGAGCAATACGGTAAACTCTTCTCCTCATAGGAACGCCAAACATGCAACGACTAAACAAGATAAGTTCGAAACCTTGGAAGAAATCGAGATCGATTAATGAATGTGCATGATGCACAATAACAGTTATAAAATTGGACACGAGTCAATTCTGGTTTAACGGACGAAGATAGCAAAACACATCAAGTGTTAGACCACAGCCCAAATGTCGTTTCTAGAAGAAACTCAAGACCTGATTGGCTATATCGACCGTCAAACCATAATCAACTCGAGCTTCTTGTAATTAACATAGAAAATAGATACTTGTCGACAAATCATTACACAAAACCAACAAACTAACTAGGCAAACCCACCTCAAACTGATTACTAAGGCATAGAAAGAATCAAGAATCGAATTCAACGAAATTTGGATGGATCGGTGGCAACTCAAAGAGGTAGTGATCTGGTGGTAGGTCAGTAATAGGATAACAGCGATCTAGGGCTTGAATTCGAACAAGGTGATAGGTCGGCTAGGGTTATACAAACTAGGCAAGAGCCTAAATCAAATCAGCAGTGGAGTAATGCGAGTGAAGCGGTGAATTGGATCGAGTAGGTCCTTGGATCGCTTAGAGCTGAATCGCATGGAGGATTGATCATGTGAAGGGGCAAGGATAACTCGGTTCGAATGAAGACATTTGGGTCGATTCGTGAATTAATAGGCAAGCAATTGAAAGATTTTTTGCTAAGTCATCGGGTCAAAAGCGACCCGACCCATCATGGGTCGCGAGTGACCCGACCTAACTTATATGACGATACAAATTTCTCTTTGCAGTTAGGTCGCTAGCGACTCATCCCCACATGGATTGCTAGCGACCCAACAATATAAAAAAAAGAGAAAAAAAGACAGAAAGAGGAAAATAAACTTCACCTATTCTTCTCAAACTCTATCTATTACAACTATTCATCATTCCAAGGCATTCCAGGAAACTACGGGCAGAAATGTGATGCATCGTGGTAAGAAGAAGCAGTCAAAACCAAAGAAAGGTGACCACAACATCGGGTTAACATATTCGAAGAGCTCAAAGGCAATAACTTGGGAATCGACAGATGGATATTGAGAGCGATAACTTCCAGAGTACGCCTTGTTTACAACGAAGGCGTACTCTGGAGGGCAAATGTTATCCGGGTTTTTAACCCAGCAGAAACTGATAAAAAACATAACAACCTTGTGTAGACAGGATGGTTCAGGACTTAACCAGAAAAGCTAAGACAAGGGCCATGTTATACGACTAAGACAACGACTGGGATCAACGAAGCCGAGAGATCAACATTCTTTTAATCCAATCAGCAGCTGAACGTAAGCAGCTAGTGAATTACCATCAAAACGTAATAACTACGACAAATGTCTATGGAAACATCTCCAATTCCAAACTCCAAAAAAATCCTAAATGGTTGGATCGTCAGTGACCCATGCCTCTCCTCAAGCCTTCGAACAAGATAACTAAGGAACACTACAAAGAGGCCGGGACATTGGCTCGTAAAACGAGCCAAGTCAGTGGTTCGCTAGCGACCCATAGGCCTTGGGTCGCTAGCGACCCATAGACCATGGGTCGCTAGCGATCCAGCTTTAGCTTGTTTTGCGAGCCAAGCTCACCCTAGGTCGTTTACCACCTACCTGCAAGCTGATGAAGACATGGCCTGGCCCAAAAGGTCTCCAATCCATATAAATACCATCCAACCTGCAACATAAGAAGGATCTTCACCAGACTGGTTGCTGAAGCTCTGCTGGAATTATTCTTCACTCTCTACCTCCACACAACAATCTCCAAAGGAATACACTGTGATTCTCCAGTGGATTCCAATTCTGGAGATTCAATCTAGCTAGAAAATAATCAAAGCCTTGTAACCAAACATCTATTGTAACAGCAATCGATCTATAGTAAAAATATAAAGTGAACGTAGGCTTCATTAACAGCCGTACCACTATAAAAATTCTCTGTCTTGTTTCTTTTACTATTCTTTCTTTATATCTGTGATCTGTGATATTGCTCTGTCATAACAGCGCTGGTGCTTTCAAATCCAAACCAGGTTGTTGGTCCATTTTTTGGGTCAATATGACTGTAAACTAGTTATGGTAAAAGAAATAAATAGCCCATTAAGTAGTTGAATGGAGCTTTGTATTTCATGCGATATTATAGTAATGACATAAATAATGGGAGCATACCATATGACACACACAAATGGATGCATCGAGATACAAAGGATTGTTTTTGTTTCTATAACAATATTATTTATGAAATAATAAATGTTTTCAATAATGAATAAATATACATACATATACGCACACATATACATACATGTATATAGATATACACACACATGCATAAATACATACATATACATATACATATTTATACTGGTATGAATATTGTGAATGTTCAATATATGTTAAATCTAGAATGACAGTATTACTTCATTAGCTAATAATACAGAAGTATCTAAAATTTCAACTATTTTTGAATTGTGAACTAAACTATATTTTGAGAAATAATTCATTAATCATTTTATTGTGAGTCGCATGGCATTGGTGAATTATATCTCAAATGATTAAGGGCAAAGCACCCGTTCAGTAGGAGTGAAAAAATAGTTAATGAACTCCTCAGAATATATATGTATGTATATAAAGTCAAGGGTCTAGTAATACCAAAATTGATCCATTTACTTCATTAAATTCGACATTGAATTATCATAGAATTGAACATGCTTATTTGATATACAAGTAGTGTATCTACGATAAGGTCATAGAATTTAAATTGGAAGTAGAAAACATGACATGCAAAGGAAATGAAAGAACTCGATCTGATTGAATATGTGTGTATAGGAAAGAGTTCCAAAAGTTACTAAAGACCGAATAAGGCTCATTTCAAAAGTAACTCCCCTCTATGATACATAATGGTGCATCGATAAAGAGTAATCGCAGTTTGATAGACAAAGTATGACTGATGGTGAGTGAAGTTGAGTTAACTTCTTTCTATAAGATCATGTACATTAGAGTAAGTACATAAGGTTAAAATTAATTTCATCAAATGCATAGTTTACGAGATGGTATAAGAAAAGAATTGGTAAGAAACCCCTACATATCCTAAGTCAAGGAGTTAACAGGTTGTGATGTTGCTAATGATGGATCTTGTGTATATCACCCCAAAGAAGTTTGTGAAAAAACAACATTCACTGACTAATTTATGTTATGAACATAAATTAGTCAACCAATGTTGTATCCATTTTATATATATATATAAAGGCAATTCATGAAATATTTCTGAATCCATGTTACATTGTACTTAGAAATAATTATTTTTTCAAGAAATGCCGACATCATGGTGAATGAATTTCTTTTAGAAATTATTGGTAGTAAAATAAACTTGGATACGATCCAAAGACAAAACTGATTACGAAAGAAGAAATAAAATTAACCAAGCCTAAACGGACACAACACACTAGAATGTCTAATAAAAATTCTTGAACATTAAAGAGAAACTATAAGTTTCTATAACAACCCATACTCCAGTGGGCCCACATTTTCGCTTATCCGAAAATCCAAGTCCACTAAAATACGGATCGTTGGTTTGGTATCCTGCAAAAGAGAATCCATATTAGAGCACTATTGGTAATAACTCACAGTGGAAATAAGTAAATATAACAGATCATAATAATTATTGACCCAGAATTGACACCTCAAATGCCAAGTGCCTCAACCAGACCACCGCTCCAAACAATACTAGCACCTGCCCTTCTAAATCCTGTGGGTTGTAATGAGGAGGGGTCAGAACAATATTCCGGTGACTGGTAAATTATACATCTTATACATAACACTAGATTATATTGATTGTTTACCATTTCTTGTTATATTAGATTTATCATAAGTCGATACGACACCATCGTTGCGTACGAACTATTCCCATCTACACCATGTAGATATATATATATATATATAAGTAAATACATCCTATCGTCCACTAATGGAACTAGATACTATCCCCACTAGTATCTATCGCTCAACATCTCATAAAGATTCATCACCTCGATGCATCATGATCGTCGTATAACACGTGGAAATCTTATAGTGTGCACCGACAACCTCTAGTCCATAAGGTCCTATATTCTTCAAGGATTTTCACCTTTGTCTGCTTAACATATTATGGATTTCCGACCCCATGCACCTCCATCTAGTCTGTATTTTTGAAGGAATCTCTGGTATGGATTAGGTTGCCTTGCCCTATCAAATATACTAACAAATAATTGTAACATTGCATTACCCAATTGAATAAATCTGGGTAGGCGGAAGAGATCAGTTAGGTGTAACCCTGTCCTTCATGTTGACCGCAAGGGACCGATGTCGAGCTCGCTAAATATGCAACTCTTACCCCTTATTTTGGTACCTATGCATGCCAACCTTTACGTGCCCTGTTGCATAAGTTCGATCTCGCCCATCGTCCATTTAGATTGCCTAGTGCAATCAAGGCAATACTATAATGACTCGCCTTTTCGATCCCCAAATGTCAACACGAATGCATCCATGGATTCATGTGCCGAGCACCCAAGTGTTGGAAAGACGAATTGTTAGGGTAAAATTAAAAGAAAAGGAAATAGAATAAGGAAGAAGGAATGCAATATCAGAATCTCACAATGGAATGATCATATATAATATCAAAAGACAGTATAAACTATTTTCCTAAGATACAAAGTTTTTCAAAATTACAGCAATTAACCCAAACAGTTATAACAATTTGTCTTAACAAATGCTAATGATACACATAAAGTAATGCAGCGGAATTAAATAACACAATAGGTGGAAGTCCAACTCTTCTCGAGAATCTCCAAAGCGTCCAAAGATAAATCTGGAAACATACATGGGGCTGACCCGAGCATTATAAGAAAATAACATCTGGATCAGTCTGGTAAACCAGCGTGAGAAACACAGATAAAATAGATTTTTAATGTTATAAGAACCTTTCAAAATAAAGGTATCTCGTAAGACCATGCCATACATAAACACGGATGAGTTTTTACCATACGATACCATACCGTTTATAGAGAATCCAGTGATATTATAATAATGTCTATGGTTTAATATAAATATTAATCATAGCCAAAATGGTTACAATGATTACATTCCAGCATAATAAAGGTACAACAAAAATTGATAAGGAACGCTTGTATGGATTTTTCACGGAGATCTCTTCGGGGAAGCCAAACCGAAACTCCATGCACAAGGATCAGAAGTTACCTACCAAGCATCATATATCTCTAGATAAAATATACCATAAGGAAAACACAATGGCCCAGGCCCGAACGTAAACATGAATAACGTGAACCAAATACCATCAACTCCTAGTACCAACATATCGATAGGCATACTGTAGATATGGAGTTGATAATATCCTATCGCACGCTAATATGAAGCGCACGGATCCAAGTTATGCTTGGAATGAAAGAAATTCCGAATCAGCCTTGTCTACGAATAAGGAAGCTATATGTAACTCGGTAGTACCTTACCCCTTTTTTGGCAAGTTACGATTGCGTTCTTACTCTTTTCTTACTCTTAGAGCGACGGGAGACTTTGGTCTATTCCATAACATACAAATTGGAAAATTATCTAATCAACAAGAACATAGATCACATACTAGTTTTGAAGTGGTATTCGATAAGTAGAACACTTACCAGTTAACTCAATCATGGTTCTCTCATAAGTAAGCGAAAGCTAGAGACGTTTCATATCGATACTCCTCCTCATGGGTTTTTATTGGTATGAAATCGCGAAGCCTTTTGATAACTTCTTAAGTCATATTTTGGTTAATTCGATAGTCGACTAATCGACTATCTAGTACAAGATAGATGTTTCTAAGTACAGACCAAGTTTCATTTACTTTCCATAAACGAATAAACACACAAAACACTATCGTCATCCAAAACACAATCAAGCCACATAAAGTATGATCAAGATACTTAACTAGCTCCTAATCCCTTCCATTTAATTAATCATTTTATTAATTAAAACTCCTTTATTAGTAAACTTCATTTATCTAATAAATTCTACTTTTTCTACCTTTTTCTAAAAGATTCCATCACTTATTATTTCCTTCAAAATATCCATTTTATGGATCTAAGTATTTTCATAAATCCATTCAAAAATTTTAAGACGAATGTTACATAAACATTGTCACTACAAAACCAAAACAATTTCGCTTTTGCTTATCTTTAAATCATTCTTTTAAAGCTCGATTTACATCCCTAAGTATAATCGAAAAGGGTTAAAGACGAATGTGATTAACACATTATCACAACAAACCCAAATCATTTTCCTACTTGTTATTATCTTTACAAACATTTGTTTCAAAGGTCTAAGTTTGTATTCGATTAAGATCGATAATCGACTAATTAATTATCAAGTAAAAAACCATTGCTTATACAAATCACGATTCGTATGCTTAACTCGTTTCCTACATTCTCAACTTAACAATTCCTCGTTCAAGAGTGAAGCCAGGTAAGTTTGGGCACTGGTTGCTCCAAGCCTTGCATAGACACTTCATTCTTAAATCTCACAAATGGATAAGTCCACCTCTTCGACTTTTAGTGTTAAGTATAGTATTAATGATTTCCATAATCAATCAGAAATCAACTCGATTAACATGTTTCCAACACTTTTCACTTACCTATTCCTCAGTTAAGAGGGAAACTGGTAGGTTAGAGCTCTATAAGTGCACTTCTTAATCCATGTCCAATCAAAACCAAAGTCCATCTATAACCTACATGCTTTGTTCAAGGTCTAGTCACATTTCATATAAGTCCATTCAAGTCATTTCATGTTTTTTCAAGTCCATGTACATGGATCACATATGTCACTTTTAAAGTAAGAATTTAAAACCAATGTCTTAACATAGGTTAACAACAATTCAACCAACATTAACACAATCAAACGAAACATATATGTGTTATGTTTTTCATCCAAAGTGAGGTGTTAAATCACCTTCAACCACTCAAATAACAAAGCCCGAGAACCCAAGCCAAGACCCATCCTTGCAACCACCTTTCCTCCTCCTCCTTGCTTTCCACTTGCTTTTCTTCCCTCCAACTCCATTAATGCTCACGGTCGATGGCTCCTTTGGGAGTTTGGCTCCACCTTTTCAACTTCTAACATGGTAGAAGGTTTTCTAATATGGTACTAAGCATTTTGGTAGAGTTTGAAGTGATTTGGAGTTGATTTGCAACTATTTCTTTTTAGAACATAAGAGATGAAGAAGAAGAAGATGCCATTGGTTTTAAAACTCAAGTATTGTAATTATTTGTGAATATTTCCTAAGGTTGTAACCCTCCTTTTATATCCCTAGGAATGCAATGAGAAAAGATCAAAAACCCCTCAAAACCCTAATGACATTAATTACTTCTTATCATGACAACTTTATGTCACTTCTCTTTTATTCATTTTATCATTTTACCCTTACCATGATAATATCTCTTATCCTATTGGAACTTCCTAGAAAATTCCAAGCTTTATGAAGAGGAGAGTGTATTAATTAGTTGCTAATGTGTTCATATGATTATTATTTAAGTGCATAAGAGTTCTAACAACTTATACCGATTGAAAAGTTGTTTATCGATAACCGATTTTCGATCACATTATCGATTTCTCTTCGAAGAATATATTTTTGTAAACAATTTTACAAAACAAGTTTCCCATTGTTAGTTATGATTTGAAAGGGGGTTAAAGAGCTTATTAAATCATTTTAATAACATTTAATCTAGGATTTAAATATTTAAATAATTCGTATTTAAATACGAAGTGTTCGAAATTCCAAGTCGTTACGAATACCTCCTTTAACAAATTTAAAGCAGACTACTGGTGCCGGTACAGTCTCGATATCCGTAAAAGATCTGGCCATTGCCTAGAATTACGAAGGTTCCTTTCTAAGCACCCATATAATTGAGGGTGTCCCTTTATCTATACGCAAGCGTAAACTCTCCATGGGTCCTATTGGTTTGATATGTTTCTAGCATCCCAACCCAGTCTAATGACCTTAGGTCATTTATTCTCTATAAATATAACAGACAATTAATAATTGTTCACACCCATCATAAACGCATATCTGGGGCTACATATATACATATGTCATACTCATGTAGGTTTATTCTTCTTACATTTCCTTTACTGCCCCTACATCTTTTATGTTTGACCTTGGTTTTCAATTTATATGTGTTTAGCTTTTCACTTATCAAATTCATTTACCGCTTCTCATTTTATGTCATCAATATCGTTGCTACTATATTCATTAGTTTTACTTCGATTTCTATTCCATTTCATTTAATTATCAGACTTAATTTAGACATCTTTCAATTTACTTGTTTTAAGCAAATCAATCCATTTCATTCGATTATCAGACTTAATCCAGACATGAATTTCATTTCCCATCTTCTTTTTCTTGCCTATCACTCAAACTTCCTTTTTCATTGGTTTTCACTATATTAACTTTTTAGTTTCATTCCTATTTAAATATTACACCTTTGAGGTTTACTACACTTTAATAAATTGGAATCTAAACTTTAACAGTTAACTGTTGTATAGTAAATTTCCATATTTTGTCACAAATAGGAGGTTTGTGCGAGGTTTGTAATTACGAGGAGTTCTCTTTTTTTATTGAAATAAACAGTACAAAATATAATAACTATCTTTATATTGTAAATCTATTTCTTTTATAGACATATATTTGTTCCTTGTCATTTCGAACATCACACTTTTGCTAAATTTAAACTTGACAATATATGGAAATCCACTTACAATAATATACATTCTAATGAATTAAATTATCAATAAAATTCCAAAAGTCCAATTAACTTTTTTTTCCAATCTCAACCACCAATATCAAATAAAGTGAAATCCCAACTCATTATGTTTTAGTTAACTAATTCGACATAAAATTGATAATTAAAATTATTTCAAAATTACAGAATTAAATCAAATCATAATGCTTCTGTAATTTTCAATACAAACTTATGGGCTAGTTTATAGTCTTCAACATTTCATACATGTGAATTTATTGCAATTTAAATTCAATTCTCAAGCATATAGGAATAGAACTACAACGATATAATTTAGTATTATATAAAAATATATAATATTCCCACTCACATTTAATTAGCGCTTCCAAATCTCTTGATCTAATCCAGATCTGACCCTGTTATTTATATTCTCCATTTTTGACTTCTTATTTGGGTCAACAGGCAATATGTATACAGATCTCATTAGAAATTGGATTTGGGAAAAGAGATTTACAATTAAATTTATTAATTAGAACCAAATTTAAAAGTTTACCTTTGATGTAGCCACCTGATTTGAACCTATTTCCTATCCTTTGTTCTTTTCTATTCTTCTCCAAAGTGTATCCATGCAATCTAGATTTATTTCTGTGTATTTAGAAATTTTGGAAGAAAAAATAAAATGGCAGAGGTTCAACACTCATTAGAAAATTAATGAGTTAGAAGTGAAGCCCTAGGTCTTAATTTATAGAGGTTCAAATCAACGCTAACCGTCGGATGGAAATAGATTAGATCTAGGCCACATGACCTTAATATACAGCCGCCACCAAAACAAGGCGGGTCGACCGCCCCATGACCCAGGTCGACTGCTCATGATCGACCTAGCTGGCCAGAATAATGTATTTTGAGCGTTGGTTGATTTAATTGATTTGTTACTATTTGTTTGTATCAAAATTGGGCACAACACTCTTCAGACGTATTTGAAGAGATTAAAATGAAGAATTAAAATGTAAATAGAGGCTAATCTAATAAACACGCCAAAACAGACAAACATAAATGCAAGAACATAGGAATTTATAATGGTTCGGCATTGTAGCCTATGTTCACTTTGGAAAGTTTGTTGTTTTATTGATGTCTACTAACTATTTATAATACAGAATACTCAAGCACTTGAGTTACAGTGAGTTTCCAGAGAGTATCGGCGTAGCAGAATCAAAAGTCCATTTTCTGGAGGAATAGGGCTGCTATTTATAGGTATAGGCTGAAAATCTCTAACTTAGATCTTGGAATACCTCTTCTCCTATGTGGGTGGGCCCACTTGACCGATTCGGGGTCATTTGGGATCGATCCCTACTCCATTCATATCGATCAAAAGTAGCTCCTTTTGGGCTGAGATCGATCATAGACATTTTTGAGGTGGTAAGCAAGCTTCTGTGAAAATTTTGTGGCATTTGGACTTGTAGATCTTGAGTTATGATCGATCCAAGTTTGAATTTGCAATAGGCTGTTGAGTACGTATCGATCAACTCGTATCGATGGCTATTCGTATCGATGCTATGTGCATCGATTATGGTGATGTGGAGCGATAGTCTAGGAGTGATCAACTTTTCATGCCGAGCGACCGTTTCCTCCGTTTGACTATGCTTCTTTGTATCGATCCCATGTAACTTCATTCGTATCGATAACTTTCATTCTAGTTAGTATCGATACGAACTTATGCTCTTCGTATTGATTGAAGGATGTTGATTTTGTATCGATGAAGGATGTTGATTTCATATCGATCATCCATAGCCGCTTCGTATCGATGATCTTCATTCAAGTTTGTATCGATGTGCACTTATTTCTTCGTATCGATCCTTGATTATACTTTTCGTATCGATCTGCCATGACTCCTCTTGTGTCGATCGTTGACTCTCTCCTGCATATCGATCAAGCGAGTGATCGATACCAACCAAGCCGCTTCTGCTTGATGGATACGAACTGAAGTAACTCGAGGGATGGATACAAAATATATGCTTCTGGGTTGATGGATACGAAGGTGGTTGGCCTATGATGGATACTAACACCATGGTTCCGAATGAGGTTGACTTCCTTGATTTTGATCGATCCATACCTTGAGCATACAAACACCGATTGACATGAAATTTGGAACGTTGGTTTTCATAGCTTTGCTTGTCATACCATGTTAACTGTAGCTTGATCAGGACTCGGACAAAATTGGCCAGTATCCATAGTATATCTGTGTATAACCAATCTTCGGAATGGATTGTCCTGGGTTTCTAGTCAAGTTCTTGGTGTCACGGCCTTGCCAAAAAGGTGGGATAACATTTTTCCCCCAAAGTACGTCTTGTGTGAACATGAGGTGCTTTGAAAATCTGCAATCTTTGTCCTGAAAAGCCCTATCCGATTCGCTGAATAGTTTTCGTCTTTTCGTCGAAAGATGTAACCTTTGATTGATTTCCAGCAATATAAATGTTGAACTGCTGACTGCTAATGATCATGTAGTGTTCTATTGTAACTGAGTGTCGAGTGCTAGCAATTTATCATTCACTGTCGTAATTGTCATCAGGTGAGCATTCAATTCGTATGAATTTTGAAAATTGAATATTAGTTCATCATATATGCACGTATGTTAACTTGACTCTTGTTCACGTTTGCACGTTCACGGGTTGTTGTCAAGTCTTTGAGTTTTTGTTTGGATCGAGTTTCGTATCGATCCTCTCTTGGATCGATGTGAAATTCGAGTTGTAACAACGTTTGACAGTTGTTTTAAGTCCAATCTTCATATCGATCCTCTCTTGGATCGATTTGAAGAGTTAGGATATGCATTTCGTATCGATGGCTATTGATACGAAGTAGTTGGCTCCTCAAAATGCTTCGTATCGATGGATACAAACCCCTGTGGTCTTCAAGTAGATGGATACGAAATTGTTACTTCGTATCGATGGAATTGATCGAACCAAACATGACTTGGCAGCGGCATTCATATCGATGACATATGAGGTCAATTGCTGATGGATACAAACAGCCATATCCCAGATCGATCTAGGTGAATGGATATGGAGACAGCTCTCCGTATCGATGAGGTTGGTAACCGTTCCTACTGGTTTTTAGCACTGGGAGATGAAGTGTTTTTTCTCCATGGTTTCGAGTCCATATAAATACGCTTGGGACTTAGAAAAATTTCCACTTGCTTTCACTCCTACATACTGTCTTCGTATTGATCAGAGCAAAAGAGAAAAATAAATTGCCTTCATCTTCGAGCCATCTAATTCTTCAATCCCTCGAACTAACTGCTTTAACTATGTAATCAACACATAAATCCACATTAAAATGATGAGAATCGAGTTCGACTGCCAATCCATTCACATTCATGGCCGACTCCGATGGTGTCGAGGTCGGAGTTAGGCCGGAGCAAGGTCGAGGAAGTTTGGAATGGTGCTTATGTTGTTTGGAGAAGAAGAAGTGTAGAGGGATACGAAGGAATTACTCGTATCGATGGTGGATGAAGGACGTACTCATATCGATTATGGATGGAGAATGAGTTCGTATTGATCCAGGCATAATGAATCTTCGTATCGATTATAGATGGAGAATGAGTTTGTATTGATCCAGGCATAATGAATCTTCATATCGATGAAGCAAGTAGCTTCGTATCGACTGATGATGGGAGTTCATATCGATCCAGAGTGATCGATATGAAGACTTCGATCTGGCGATCGATACGAAGATGTTGTTTTTGATCGATACGAAGTTGAGGGTTCTAGGTCCATACGAATTGACCTTCTGGCGATCGATACGAGATGCCGTCTTCCACCATCGACACGAATTGCACTTCTGGTGATCGATCCAAGTTCAAACTTTAATGGATATGAAATCTTTCATAATTGAACGTTTGACTCCGGTGAGCTTCAAGTTTGCATAATTAGACATAATTGTGTAACTGCATATCTGACTACCCTTCGAAGCTCGTCGATGGAACTGTAACTTGATAACTTTGAAGAACTCTAACTTAGATCATTCTCCGAAGTCCGGATGGCCAGGTTGTAACGGTCAGCGATGACGATCACTTCGGTTGAATCTCGAAGTCTTGCCGTTTGAACATCTCTTAAACTCGTAGAAATTTAAAGCATTATGTAGCACTACACTGCGCAACACGATCATTCACTTCACACTGCGGGAACACTAGTTTATTGTCGTCTAACAATGATTTTTACTGAGTTCAATAGCTATGGAACTCGGAAGTTCTTGGTCACAGGATGTTCAGAGTCCGCCTCTTTCAGTAATTGAAATGCCGGCTATTGCAGCTGAAGAAATTAGCCCTGCTCCAGATGAATTGCCGGGAGCAGTCTTTATTATGAACCCCCACGATTCTGTCTGCTCTAATATCTCTGAAGATATGTTAGGCGGAATTTTCCTATGACATGGGTTGCCGCTAAATGATGTCTTATTACCTGGGCTGGAAGATAGAGCTCACAACCCCCCGAAGGGGTACACAGCTTGTAATAGATTCATGTGTGTGGCCAGGACACTTCCTCCCTTCAATCAGTTTATCCTGGAAGTGTTACTTTTCTTGATGATTGCTCCATCCTAGTTGCACCCGAACGGGTATGCCTTGCTCAACAGCTTGTTCGTTATCTTTATTGAACACCTCTTCCATCCTCCGACCGTAGAAGAAATGAGATACTTATTCAACATAAAAAGCCACGGGCGCAACCCCTCCTTCACTTTCCTAGAAGCAGTTAGGAATTGTCAAGTTGTGGCCGGAGCTTAGAGCAAGCTAAGTTACTTCAAAACCGAATGGTTATTCGTCCGGTGTCTACCGGGATTTGCCAGGAGGTGGCTAGTCAGACGTAAGTGCTTCAACTTCTTTGTTGATTAACGGGATGATATTAATCGGTGCCGAGTCTAACACTTTGCTTCTTATACAGCTTTAATTCTACGACCTGAAGGAGCTCGATTTAAAGAAATAGTAAGGATTCTTCAAGAAGTGCCCGTCGCGCAAAGAGAAATCGATGAAGTCCTCACAGACGAAAATCTGATTGCCATGGGTTTGACTGATAAAGATCAAAGCATATGACTAGCAGGAGCTCTTAGGACTGCTCTAACGAGGAAAATAAGAAGGAGAGCTCCTGGAATTGTTATAACGGAACAAGGCAATGACGAGAGTTTGCCAACTAGAGACGATCCCGTGGCTATGCCTTCGCAGGACCCTCAAGCATCGGGGAAAAAGAAAAGGCAAGACTATTGCCCGTAAATCTCTAAGGCGCAAAATCGTCGTGGTGACTTTTCCCACTACTAGTCAAAAGATTCCTCCTCCGCAAATGGAGATTTCGTTGGAAGGATTGGCGGATGTCCCAAGCCCAGACAATCTGACTTCAATTCAAGACTTCGGGTTGTAAACCAAGGCAGGTTGGAGTGCTTTAGATGTAGGGGAGCCGACTCCTGCAAGCGGAGCCGCCACAATCGGTTGGTTAGGGGGTTTGCACATGCGCGCACACACGGCATCGCACAACTTATCATCACATGTTTTCCAGTTTCAGGGGATAACTAATTCCAATTTTCTTTTCATTTCACAGACACAATGGTAAGGCAAGGCTCGATGCTTGGCAGTCTCCACTCTGCGCGTTGTTCTTCTAGTTCTTACTTTGAGTCTCACAGGCGCGAGTCTGACAGAGACTATGGTCGTTGCCATTCCAGTCAAGAGCTTGAGCATCGGGAAAGGGAGAAGGAAAGGGATTATAGGCGCCGCCCACGGTCGTGCTCTCCGCCGCCTAGAATTCCTTCCAAACCTTCTGGTTCTGGTAAACAGCCCTCAGAATCTTCATGTCAAGTACCACCTCCTCAAACTTCAAGGCCCGATGAGCAACGTTGGAGGATCGAGACCTAGACCCTTGTTACTACAGAACAAGTTGTTACAGAACCCACTGGGGAAGGAGCGATTAGAATCGCTAAGTTGAAAAGGGATTTCCTAAATGTCTGCTTCGACGGCTTTATATTTCCTCCTCACTAAAAGCGAATTCCTAATGATGCAGAACAGACGATGCATGACTACATATATGATGCTTATAGTCAATATTGAGAATGGATGAAGACTGAATAGAAATTTTTGGTGATGGCCTTTGAGCGGGCGAAAGCAATCGAGAAACTAGAAACTGATCTTGCTCAGAAGGACCGCATAATTCTGGTGCTCAACAACGAGAATGAGTCTTCGAGGAATTCGAAAACGGAGGCTAATAAGAGAGCCGACGAGGCAACCCAAAAGATGGAGGAGATGAGGCGAACACATTTAGCCTTGGTCGAGGAAATGGGGCACCGGACCACCACAGTCATAGCTTAAAGAGATGCGGCTTTAAAAGAGCTTGAGGAGCTAAAAGCCAAATTTGCTGAAGTCGCCAAGGAAAAAGACGACGCTAATAGAGCTACCCGAGAGGCGTGTGAGCAAGTTGTGGTACTCTGGGATGAGCGGGATGTGGCCAAGCTAAAGGTCTAAGAAACCGAGGCCAAAATTGAGACTGATGTTAGAGCGGCAGAGACCAGGTTGGAAGGTGATATCGAAGACCTCCTGGTCACTTATAATGTCAATGTCTTGAAACATCGCAACCTAGGCTGGCTCGATGACTACCCGCTACATTTGTACAACGCTCGGTGCCGCTTGGTAGAAGATGAGAAAGCGGATCGCAACACTACATCTATTGACGACTTCGAGTTAGAGAACTGGATATTAATCGAGGATGAGAGAAAAGTTCTTCACGATGCCACTATCACTTTTGAAAAGGAGAAACTAGCCGCTAACCCGGACGCTGGAGAGGGGTCTAGAGTTGAGCACCATGAAGGAAGTTCTGAATACCTATAGCGACTCAGCCCGAGCTTACTTCTGCAGTTGACCCTTCGACTATTCCGGTGTACGACCCTAACAGACCGAACATATCTCCGGTACTTGAACATGCTTTTGAAGGCACGTCAGCTCAGCACGTGAGCCAATTTGAGGAAGGTACTCTGAACACTCTGTCAATTTGCTTAAATGTAGGAGCATTGTCGGAAGATGTCACTAATATCTTCTCTTATCTTTATTCAGTTATAGATGCTACGCCAGCTGTTCCTCCTGTAACCCAAGAATTGCATCATGAGCAGAAGGCCATTATAACAGAGGCAATGACCACAACGGCCGCTACATCAACCGGGGAAGTTCACGAAAGCAGTTTCGTTTTTGACGAACAAATAATGGAAGAACACCTCAGCCACCAAAGCAACCCAATCACTGATTTTCCTTTCGTTTAGGCGAAGATGCGTTTATGGCTAGCTCCTTAGGCCCGACTGGGAGCATTCTGGTGGGCATTCAAGCAGATCGGGATGAGGCTATAATGGCAGAGATTAATGCTGAAATGGAAATAGCCACGCAGGCTAGTAGCATCAAAGGTGGCATGGCGGGCCCTGGTCCGGTCCCTATGCGTATGATTTCTCCCGGTGGCACAATTGTCGACACTGTCGTGCCTCCTTTGTCCTCTCACATTGAAAGTACCACCGTTCCTCTGGCTCCACATTCAGAAAGTATCCCGATACCCATGAGTTCGGAGGAAGAGACCTTTGTAATCCCCCCCCCCCCGACCGGAGACCAACCAGCAAAAGGCAAAAGCTCGAAGAGGCATCCGAGCGGTAGCTCTAGGGGTCGACGCCGAGGAAGAAAAAGAAGAAGAAGTCGAAGAAGTAGACGTGCCTCCTTATTCCCTCTTTTTGGTAGATAGGTAGGATAGGATTTCATTTTGCTTTTTGCAGGCCGTGTATAGATGCGGGTTCGGCCCCAACTTATAGGAATTCTGGAATAAGTTTTTGTACTTGTCTTTTTTCAAGGAATAGGAGAAATAAAATCTCTTCTTATTTTCAGCATAGCTCTGTGTCTATTTGCTTAAGTGTTTCAGAATTTAAATTTCCATTCAATGTACTTGCGAGGCTTTAGTCTCTGGATCGGACTTGAGTTCGGTTGTTAAGTCCTGAAGTCATGGCTTTGGGTCATAACCAAATGTCAAGTTGAGCCCCAACGTCGCACTGTCTCAGTTAGCATCTTGTATTTGAGCTATGCCCCCAGTTCTGGAGAGAATTGAAGTTGTTGGCTGACAGTCGCTTTCTGCCTTCAACAAATTGCACTTAACTTAGTCGGAACAAAGTTAAGGTGTAACAAGTTCGAGTGGGCGGATCACACTCGCTCATTTACTGGTAATTGCATCTACACTCTAAGGATTGAACTTGCACGTCGGTGGTTAGTCACGCCTGCTTAATGTTTGAAGTTATGTCCATGCTCTGTGGACTTAAGTTATTTTACGGGCGGTCGGTCACTCTCATTTAATACTTATAATTATGTCCGCACTCCGGGGACTTAGGTTGATTCGCACGAGGTCAGTCGCACACGTTTTGTGTTTATACTCCGGTTCATGCTCTAGGGACTTAGAGTTAGTCGAAGGTGGTTAGTTACACCCAATTGGTGTTTATACTCCAGTTCGCACTCCGGGAATCTGGAGTTAGTTAAAAGACGGTCGATCACATCTATTTAAGTATTAGGATCTCGTTCGCACTATGGGAATGATGAATTGATCAGGGTTGTGGATGGTCGGATCACATCCACCCTGAGTAGACAGTTAAAGTTGTAGATGGACGGATCCATCCACCTTGGGTTTAGATTGTACATGGGAAAATCGTGGGTGGACGGATCCACCCTCCTCGATTGCGTGTTTCAAATTTAAAGTTTATACTCCAGCTTGCACTCTGGAGTTTGTTAGAGGATTGTCGTGTATTCCTTTTTGGCTTTAGTGTGGTTGCTTGCCCCTGAGCTTGGGGTTTCACTTAGCGAGTGACCGGTCATATCACAGTCACAACCTATTTGAATAAGACCCACCATAGGATGGAACTTAGCTCTCTGTGCATTGTGATGGTCGCATGACGCATTTCAAGAATTTCCACTCTGGCTTGACGAGTTTGCATTTTATTGCTAAATTAAGAAAGTACGGCAAAGTCAGTTGCCTTATTACAAGTTTAAATTTCAAAATGCGTAAACAAATTTCAAATGAAAAGCAGACTAAATGAATAAATAAAGCCCGTTATGTGTAGTAGGGACGGAGACTTTCACTATTCCAAGCTCTCAGCAAAGTGAGACCATCAACAGTTGATAATTTGAATGTGTCGTCTCCAAGTCTCCGCTCGATAACATATGGTCCTTCCCATGTTGGTTTCATATGTGAAGGGACTAGATAGATTCTCTTGAGTACGAGATCACCAAGTTCAAAGGTTCTACATCGGACCTTAGCATTGTATAATCGGGCGACTCGACTTCGATGCGTGGCTGCCCTCAAATCAGCCTCTTCATGCTTCTCATCCAATAAATCTAGAGATTCAGCAAGTAATATGGCGTTTTCCTTCGGATCATAATATGTAACACGATGAGAAGGTACTTCCAATTCAACTGGAATAACAGCCTGAAAGCCGTAGGAACGTGAAAATGGAGTGTGGCCGGTCGCGGACTTGTGGGTGATTCGATATGCCCATAGGACCATAGGAGGTTCATCGAACCATCTACCTCCAGCCTTCTCTAGTCGTTTCTTCATAATGGACTTAATAATTTATTAACAGCTTCGACCTGTCCATTTACTTGAGGGTGAGCAACTGCCGAGAACTTGTTCTAGATGTGGAAACGCTGATAGAAATTCTTGAACTCGACATTATCGAATTGGGCTCCATTGTCAGTAATAATTGTTTACGGGAGGCCAAAATGACAGATGATGTTGCGTGCTACAAAGTTGATTACTTTTTTCATCGTGATTGTGGCAAGGGGCTCGGCTTCCGCCCATTTGGTAAAGTAGTCAACCGCAACGATGGTGTACTTCGCAACACCTTTAGCCAGAGGAAAAGACCCAATTATATCATGCCACATGTGGCGAACGGCCATGGACTAACCATCTGAGTAATTTCGGTAGGAGGGGCTCTTGGAATTCGAGCATGCTTCTGGCATTTGTCACATCTCTTGGCATAGTCCGATGCATCTTGATTCATAGTCGCCCAATAATACCCGTATTCGAGTATCTTCTTAGCAAGGGCTTGCCCCCTAGTGTGATCGCCACATTCTCCTTCGTGCACATCATGTAACACTCGTTTGATTTCGTCGTGGGCGATACACCAGAGTTAAGGAACATAGTATCCTCTCCTTTACATGACTCCATTTTGGATAATGAATCGCGAAGCTTTCTGGGGAACTCTTCTTTTCTCATTTCTGTGCTCGGGCAAAGCTCCGTGTTCGAGATAGTTTCTGAATGGGGTCATCCATGACTCCTTTTTGGGCGTTTCCTCATGCACCCAATTTGCCTCTATCTAGTCGATGCTTGGAGAGGTAAGTATCTCAACAGGGATGAGTCCCATTTGCTATGCTTCACCGGTGCTGGCCAGTTTCGCCAAAGAATTGACCTTCTGATTGTGCTCCCGGGGTGTACAGAGGATGGCATAGTAATCGAACCGATTCAACACTTCCTGAACCCGGGAAAGATAAGCAGCCAACCTCTGGTCTATAGCTTGGTATTCTTCCCGAACTTGACATACGACCAATTGTGAGTCATAGTAAATCTCCACAGAGATAATTCTCAAGTCTTTGGCAAGTCTGAGTCCGGCGAGTAAAGCTTTGTATTCGGCCCCAATGTTAGTTGCGCGAAAATCAAACTTCAAGGCATAGCATATGGATCAACGTTCTGGAGTTCCAAGTACCACTTCGGCGCCTGAGCGACGATCGTTTGATGCACCATCCGTGTATAACTTCCATATGTACTTCGGAGATTCACTGGTCTCGGGCAAGTCCTCTAGTATAGTAAACTCAGCTATGAAGTCCGCTAGAACTTGTCCTTGAATGGTTCGCCTTGGTGTATAAACAATGTCAAACTGACTCAGCTTGATGTTCCACTTGAGCAACCTACCAAACATCTCATGCCACATAAGGACCAGTTGTAACGGCTGGTCGGTGTAAATTGTGGTCGGATGAGCCTAGAAGTAAGGACAGAGCTTTCCCGAGGCTATGACGAGGCAATAAGCTAGATTTTCCAATTTCGGGTAGTTTCTTTCCACCCCAGTTAATCGTTTGCTGATATAATAGACCGATTGTTGTATCCGATCCTCCTTCCGAATCAATGCAGCACTGATTGTGTTCACTGAAACCGCCAGATAGATATATAGTCCCTCATGATCGATCGGCTTTGATAGAATAGGTGGTGTCGCCAGATGCTGAACTAGTGCTTGGAATGTGCCTTCACATTCCTCAGTCAATTCGAAGTTCCGCTTTCCTTTCCTGACCAGATCGAAGAAGGGAATGCATTTGTCAGTGGATTTGGACATAAATCTGCTTAAGGCTGCCACCTTCCCGTTGAGGCTTTGTACTTGCTTTATAGTTCTAGGAGTCTCGAGATTCCAAATCGCCCAGATCTTCTCAAGATTGGCTTCAATTCCTCGAGCATTGATAATGAATCCAAGGAACTTTCCTGATGTGACTCCGAAATGACACTTCAATAGGTTGAGCTTCATTCGGTACTGTCAGAGGATGTTGGACATAGTTTCCAAGTCTTTGATTGATTGATGGACAACCGTGACTTTACAAGCATATCGTCCACGTACACCTCCATGGTTTTCCCGATCTGGTTAGCGAACATTCAGTTTACAAGCCTTTGGTAAGTTGCCCCATAGTTCTTGAGTCTAAAAGACATCACTTTATAGCAATAGAGTCCTAGATTTGTGATAAAGCTGGGATGCTCCTGATCAGGTAGGTGCATGGTATTTGATTGTAGCTGAAATATGCGTCCATGAAAGATAAGAGTTCGTGTCCGGCCGTTGAATCTACAAGTTGATCAATTCTAGGAAGTGGAAAACTGTCTTTAGGGAAGGCTTTATTCAGATCTGGGTAGTCCACACAAGTTCTCCATTTCCAGTTGGATTTCCTAACAAGCACTGGGTTGGATACCCACTTTGGGTATAATGCATCTCAAATAACCCTGTTCGACTTAAGTTTACATACCTATTCCTTTAGGGCAGTAGATCTCTCTGGTTCCATACCGCGCCTTTATTGATTGATCGGGATATGCCGCGGGTCAATATTCAATGCATGGTTCGCAACGTCCAGCGAGATCCCACACATGTCTGAGTGCATCCAAGCAAACACGTCGAGGTTTTCTCGGAGAAATTCAACCGATTCCTTTCTCATCTGTTGGCTTAGCTGAGATCCGACCTTTATCATTCTGGAGTCATCATCATCATCGATCAGAACATCGATCGTCAACTTTAGCAGGGAAGCCTGACTATTTTTGACTTCCTCTTCATTATCATTATCTCGTGGATCAAGAACTTCCAAGAACTGGTTGTAGCGCCTGGGCATAGGCCCAGGCGTTAGCTGTCAATTTTCAGTGAAACGGACGCAAAGAGATTCCTCTACGTCCTTACCCTTCTCTTTCCGCTACGCCTCTCGCAGCTCAGCAACATAACAGGTGCATCCAGCCGCCTGATCTCCTTAAACAACTCCAACTCCATTATCAGTGGGGAAATTTAGAGTTAAGCACCATGGGGCAATGGCTGCCATGAATTCAGCTAGGGTCGGTCGGCCCAAGAAAGCATTATACGGAGAATTAATGTCTAACACAACGAACTGTAACATCCGGACTCTCCGGCAATCTCCAATCAAATCTGGATCTCCTTCTTAGATTTTGCTATCCAACGACGGCAGTAGGTCCAATAAGCAGGAGAAAAACCCGAGTCCTTCTCAGTGAAAGCACCAAAGTGTTTGTACAAAATTGGGCACAACAATCTTCAGACGTATTTGAAGAGATTAAAATGAAGAATTTAAATGTAAAAAGAGGCTAATCTAACAAGCACGCCAAAACAGACAAACGGAAATGCAAGAACATAGGAATTTATAGTGGTTCGGTGTTGTAGCCTATGTCCACTTTGGAAAGTTTGTTATTTTATTGATGTCTACTAACTGCTTACAACAGAGGATACTCAAGCACTCGAGTTACAATGGGTTTCCGGCAGAGTATCGGCGTAGCAGAATCAAAAGTCCATTTTCTGGAGTCTGACTTAGATCTCAGAATACCTCATCTCCCATATGGGTGGGCCCAGTTGATCGATCCGAGGTCATTTAGAATCGATCCCTGATCAATCCCTACTACATTCGTATCATCAAAAATAGCTCCTTTTGGGATGAGATCGATCATAGACATTCTTGAGGTGGTAAGCAAGCTCCTGTGAAAATTTGGTGGAATTTGGACTTGTAGATCTTGAGTTATGATCGATCCAAGTTTGAATTTGCAATAGGCTGTTGAGGTCGTATCGATCAACTCGTATCGATAACTATTCATATCGATGTTATGCGCATCGATCAGGGTGGCGTGGAGAGATAGTCTAGGAGCGATCCACTTTTCTTACCGAGCGACTGTTTCCTCCTTTTGACCATGTTTCTTTGTATCGATCCCATGTGACTTCATTCGTATCGATAACTTTCGTTCCAGTTCGTATCGATACGAACTTATGCTCTTTGTATCGATTGAAGGATGTTGATTTCGTATCGATGAACGATGTTGATTTCGTATCGATCATCCATAGCCGCTTCCTATCGATGATCTTCATTCCAGTTTGTATCGATGTGCACTTATTACTTTGTATCGATTCTTGATTATACTTTTCGTATCGATCTGCCATGGCTCCTCTCGTATCGATCGTTGACTCTCTCCTGTGTATCGATCAAGCAAGTGATCGATACGAGCCAGGCCGCTTCTACTTGATGGATACGAACTGAAGTAACTCGAGGGATGGATACGAAATAGCTGCTTCTGGGTTCATGGATACGAAGGTGGTTGGCATATGATGGATACGAACACCATGGATCCGAATGAGGTTGACTTCCTTGATTTTGATCGATCCATATCTTAAGCATACGAACTCTAATTGACCTGAAATTTGGAAGGTTGGCTTTAATAGCTTTGCTTGTCAAACCATGTTAATTGTAGCTCAATCCGGATTCGGACAAAATCAGCCAGTATCCATAGTAGACCTGTGTATAACCGATCTTCGAGATGGATTGTCCTTGGTTTCTAGTCATGTTCTTGGTGTCGCGTCCTTGCCAAAAAGGTGGGAGAACACAATTTATCCTCCAATTAATGCTAACTAGCATTATCTTGTACCTTAATTAATTTTCTCAAACGTTAAGCTACAATTAACTTTAATGGTGTTAATCAATCATTAATTAAATTCAAATTATTTCCTTAATTGCACATATAATTATTTCTAACTATGAAGATTCAAATGCTGATAACTTTTTCGTTTGAACTCCGATTGGAAAATTTTATGTATTTAATCAGAAAATTGCTATGAATCCAATGGTATAAGTTTCGTAGCCAAATTCCAACATTTGTAAAAATTACATTTTTCATTGTTTATTATTTATTAATTAATTTCTATTTTTATTAATTAAGATAAAAATGTAGGATGCTACATTCTCCCCCTATAAAAGAATTTCGTCTCTAAAATTCCACAAGGGTTTGATCATTTCAACTATCGCATATCCATTCTACACTAACAATCAATTAGTGTACAACCAATTTTGCAACAATCCGTGTACATGTGCATAGTGCATCACAATACATATGATATGTATGAACAATGATTTCTAGTTGGTGCATCCTATATGAATGATTGTTTTTAAATCAATTTCAAAAACATGATGCTAACGTCATAAATATACTGGCAGTTTTACATGAATGCAACTTTTTGAAAAATCAAAATAGTTTTCATCCAGATTTTCCCACACTTCTACGAGTAGAAGTATAGTTCAACTAATTTTTCATCTAATTCTTACCATCCAATTTCCTAGCACATCATGGCTAACATCCAAATTTATAAAAAATCATTTTTCTAAACCTATTTTCTTATGCTTGGAAAGGGTCTAGATGGAAAATTTCATATTTCTATCACTTTTATTTTACCTTTTACTACTGTACTATGAGATCTACTCTTTTGCCCCCAATCCTATTTCCTACCTTCCCAATTACGGTTTACATAAGTAACTTTTATTTTTAAAGTTCAAAAACATTGCTACTCCAAAAATCATCGTTTTGAATTTCCCTCATCAACAAGGCTCCTCAGATAAACCTTCCATAGAAAAAATTGCTTCCATGTCGCTCACAGTATCCATTTTACTACAGCTACTGCTATATCTAAAAATCTACACGAACCAACTTACCGACTATTCCCTAATTCCACCATGTGGTGTTTCAAAATTGTTAAAACTCAAAATCCTCAACTTTTACAATATTTCCAAAGATATGTATATTTTCCCTTCAAAGTTGTATTATTTTTAATGAAAATTTTTCATAAATAAATTATAACGACCCAAAATTTTGGTCATTTGATTTTGAAATATTTAATTGGTTTAAATATTAAAAATATTGGTTTAAAATATTAAATAACTCAAAATTCCAAATATATGGATCAAAATAAAATTAACAACTGAAATTCAAATACAGAGACATTTAAAAATTTTGAATTGTAAATTTATAATTGGGTAATGTTTCAAGTAACTGGATTTTTAAATTGGATATTAATTCAATTATTTTAGTGGATTTATTTAACTCATGTTGATTTAATAATAATAACGGTGAATTCAATTATTTATATGTTTACAGTAATAATTGGGTAAAGTAAATAATTTGAAAATAGATTATTATTGTTACGACTTGATTTTTGTTGACGTATTTTAGTTTATTTTATTTGAGTTTTCCATAATTTTTAATTTGAAAAATATTTAAATTATATGTTGACGTTTTATCGTCAAATAGCAGTGTTTTTTTATTTTACCGAATCCAATAACCAATGTATATTATTATTGTTATAGAATCGCATCGTCGTTCTGAGTGCAATCATATTTTTGTTTCGTCATTTGGAGTCCATATGCGAAACGAAAAGTAGTGCAGTGGGATACCAAGATTTGCTATTATGTATATATACTACACTTAACCATCTTCAACCCAAAAAACTCACTTTCCTCTCTGATCAAAATGTACTGTTCACAGAGAAACAAAAAAAAGTTTAGATCTTGATTTTTAGAAATTCAAAACAATTCAAATAAAATCCTAGAAAAAAATAAAACTTATACCTTGGAGTTTAGGGAGCAAAGATCCTCCACTGGCAAAAGGTTTGGAGGTCGCGGCCTTGTTTTTGGTTGATCGACTACTTACAGTAATGGTAAATAGAAACTAGGGTTTGTGGTTTCGTTAGATCTAGGCGTCGAGTCATCAATTGGAGGGTGTATTGAGGTTTGGCGAGGCAAAGAACACCTAGGCGCAAATTTGGGCGGGTTGCGATCAAAGGGAGGAGGATGCGACCGTATGTTCAGTTTTAGAATGGCCGAAGTCGCGATTTTGCCATAGAGGTTCGGTTGGGTTGTGATGGTGATGGATGGGTTTGGGTCGCGAAGAGAAGGAAGATGGCGTTGTCTGTTTTAATTTTAATGAATCGGAAATGGAGAGAGGATGGGATGAATTGTGTGGTAATGGTGAGGCTAGAGTCTGGAATGAAGCAGGAGATTAGAAATGAGAAGATGGATTATGTTAATTATGATGGTAATTAATTAATTTAAAAATGTAACTAGTTTAATGAATTATAATTACAAATCAATAGCTTATAAAATCAATATTTTGTCCATACGAGGTCCAATCAAGATACGGATGTTTGCATTGTGCTTGCAATGATGGAAGCTTCGCGATGGAACCGGTTTGGTTGAATTCTAAGCAAGTGGAAATTTAGGCTAAAATCGAACGTCATTCGATTTTTGTTCCAAACCGGAATGCTTCGGCGACAACTAGAATTTTTGTGAGTATAACTCACCTTTTTGATTTATCAGTGTGCTATATAGTAGATAAAAATTTAGTGTTTCTGTTTGGCTGAAATTATTGGCCGTTTGGTTAGAATATCTGTTTAAAAGCAATTGACGGATAAAAATTGAAATAACAGTAAAATGTGTTGAGAAATCCGGACTCCTCACGAGAGTAAATTATAACTGCAAGTATATTACTGTTATTTTATGTTCAGTTAAATTCCCATAAATGAATTATTATATGTTAATTTGACCGTTGGCCATTTTGGATGTGACATCGGCATATGTGAAAATTGAACCCATTTTTGTTAAATTGGATAGTGATAGCATTTGTTAAATGCTATAGTAATTGTAGGCCAAAATGTAGTAGTTTTGAAATAATGTAAATTGTGAATGTGGTTTGGTAATGATTTTCATATGGAAATGATTTCAAATTTGACTATTTTAGAATTTCTATAATATTTTAATTTAAAAGAGTTTTCAAAAGTTTTCTATTCTATTTCAAAATTTCTTTATTTATTCCTTCAAATCTAATATATGTTCTCAACAATGTTTTCAAATAATTATTATAAAAGTATTGTTTTTATATAAATTATTATTATAATAAATATTTATTTTAAAAGGAAATTTAAAGGGATTATCTATATTTTAAAAAAGGAATTTTGAGGGTTTGAAGAAGATTGAAAAATTGAAATAATATTTGTGAACTATTTGTATAAAATATTGTTAATGTCTAAATCTTGCTTTATAGGTGAAGAATAGATTTATAGAATTGTTTTATACAAATAAAAGAAATGTTTCCTTGAGCAATATCTTTTAAAAAGGAAATCAATGTTATTTGATAAATGGAGAAGATAAATTCCATTTAGGAATTTATTGAAAATTGAGAAAATGGTCATGTTATGAAAACTAAATGAGTTTTATAATTATATTGCGGGACTTTGATTTAAGAAGGAGTTTTGTAAATTCTTTTTGAAAATTTTATAAAGGGGCTTTATAAATGAATTTAGGAGTTTATAAAATGCAAATAAGATGGAAATTTATAGAATGAGTTTACAAAGGGTTTTGTAATAAAAGAAGTTTATAAAATATTTCAAAAATGAAATAAAGGATGAGTTTAAGAAGTTGTTAAATTAAATTTGGGAATTTATAAACAGACTGGAAATATGTTTTAATATTTATAAATAAGATTTTGGAAAGGAACTTTATAAACGAATATGTAGCCTATATTTATAAAAAGGAATTTTTATGAAAGAGTTATTTATAATAAGGATTTGATTTTCCGAACGGACCTTCTTAATTATGGTGGTAGGGGATATTCTTTTCTTACTCAATACCGAGAGAATATTGTTTGGGTTATTATTATCTCGGGTATAAGTGACTCTATTATAACCCAAGAATTAAGTGGAATTTGAAGTAAGAATCTTTCTTAAGATTGTTGATATACTTATACTATTGAGATAAGTATGTAAATGTTTTCCACGGTAGTTTTAAATTAATGAAAAGATTAACTTAAGAGTCCAGAGTTGCTTTTTGCTTAAACAGTGTTATTTTCCTTAGTGAATAAAATCTATGGATGAATTGTTTGATTATTTGATAGTTAAATAACCGACTATCAAATCTGGACCAAAATTATAACTTTGGAAATATCCAGTGTAAACATGAGAATTATATGGCACAGTCACCATTTGAGGTGTTATACTGTGCGTATAAACTCGTTTCCTTCTCCTAGGATAAATGATAAGGAAATCCATCCACTAACAGCTAGGGTGTGACCTCCGCTCTTATCTTTAATTGTTTATTTCCAAAAGAACCGAGGTTGAGTTTACCGAAAACTATCGAATGTTGTTTCGAAGAGATCGAGATCATATATGTTATCCGAAAACCACTTTGATCCAACTCAGTCATTTTGAAGTGAAGACATCTCGAAGATGATGGAATTGAAGACGAAGCTCTTTGAAGTGCAAGGGATGCTCGCTACTAATCCGGAGGGTGATTCCAAAATGGATGTAGTAGAAGTAGTGCATTTGGTTTGTTCATGTCCCGAACAACTTGTATGGATGAATACTGACATTGTATTGCTGCTTGGAGAGCAGTGTTAGCATTCCAAGTGGAAGTGCTATATAAATAGTAAAACGTAGCCTCAAGCCTCATTAACCGGGAATGACTAAAACAGTGGAGATGCAGCAGGGCTATGTGGGTCTCTCCCAATTAGGGTATGATCATCCCTATCTAGAGTTGATATTATCTCTCATTTGTATGTTTCGAGGCCCATTAACTAAGGGGTGATCATATTCGGTACTACTAGTCAAGTGGTAGGTCAGTTATGTATTGGTAGGGGATCCCAGTTAGGTCCTCAGTGTTATTTTATCTAAAGATGCACCGTGACTAGCGGTACCCCAGTAGCCCAGTCATTGTATGGAATTCATTCTCTAATAAGTGTCGTACGGACTTAGTTGTGCCCAACTATGCTGAAAAATGAGATGCAAGCATTTCAGCTATATTCATATTTTACTTTGACCCCTAGACATTATTATAATATCAATGGATTTTCTATAAAAAAAATGTTTCGGTTATCATAAGGTACAAACCCATCCGTGTTTATGCACGACATGGTCTTACGAGATACCTTTATTTGAAAGGTTGTTGATAAACATTAAATTTCATTTGGGTGTGTTTTTCTCATGCTGTTTTACCAGACTGATCCGGGCGTTCTTCCTTTTCAATGCTCGGGCCATACCGAGCATGTTTACAGATTGCTTTGGACACATTGGAGCTTGGGAGATGAGCTGGAGGTCTGTTATCCCACCTTTTGGTCAAAGCTGGAATATCAACAAATTGGCAAGAAAGGATGGATATCAGGATTGGAGATCGATTAGAACCAAGGTCGTGATCGATGTCGTCGAAATTTGTCCAAGCTCCGATCAAGACAGAATTGATAGGGAATGATGATCAAGGCTAGGAGAGGCTACGTTTTAATTTTCAGATCAATCGAAGATCGTATGCACGAGATATGGATGGGGCAAAGTATGTGAAAAGTGGTTCGAATCGATACATTTTGTATCGATCGGCATCGTTTCGAACCCTTGTTGTTCGTATCGATCCGGCATAGGTACGAACGTGTTGTTCATATCGGTCAGTATGGATGCGAACAATGCATTCGTATCGATCAGGTAGGAAGGATTGGAGGACTTTGGCTTAATGACGATGGATTTGGATTGAATAGATAGGCGCATGATGGTTTATTCGATTCGATGGTTTCGGTCAAGATGGATTCAGGCTACAGGTTTTGTATCGATACATTTCGTATCGATAGGAAGGCGAGGATTGATGATGCATTTCGTATCGATCGTGGCTGGAATTGATAAGAAGGAAGGACAGATGCGTATGGATACGAACTAGGCACAAAGAATGAATACAAACTAGAAGTATGCTCGAATCAAGGGAAGAAAAGATCAACGTGGAGAAATCTCTGGAATAACATGTTCAACACGACATGAAAAAGCGGATCAAGCCCTGAAGATAAGGCCACGTCACATCGCACGCGCGTGTCTCGATCGAGTCGAAGGGAATGGATACGAAATCATGGATTCAAAATCGACGGCCTGCCAATGAACCCCAATTCGAATCGATGATATCTCCTAAACCACAAATCCAAATACTATGAAATTTTCACAGGAGCTTACGTACATGTTGAAGAATGTTCTCACCAAATTTCAGCTCGATTGGATCATTTCTTGATCGATACGAAATTGCTTCGTATCGATCCCGGAACGGGCCCAGATTTCCTGGACGCGGGCATATGGGCCCACTCACGTGCCAGAAGTGGTGTCCCTAAATTTAGGCGAAATATCAGCCTCCTACACCTATAAATAGAGCCCCAGGTCATTCAGGAAAGGCGATCGGGATTCAGAAGCGCCCAGACTCTACCGGATTCAATTCTACACTTCATCATCGCTGTTAAACTCGAATTTCTTCATTGTAATCGCTGTAATCAACTATAATCAGCAAGGATAATCAATAAAAAGATAAACCTTTGAAGTGGACGTAGGCCAGAGATAGTCGAACCACTATAAATCTTGTGTTCTGTCTGTAATTCTTCATTTTTTTGATCATATTCTTTACTTAGATCTGAGATCTGTGGTTATACACTGTTGATTTGTGTTCATACACTGGTGCTTTCACGACATTCGGGGTTTGTGACCAATTTTGGCGCAAACACTTTGGTGCTTTCACTGAGAACGACTAGCACCCGCTACGCAAGATTTGAAGTTCAGATATGAAAGCTTGAAGATTTGAAAGACAATGACCCGGCAAACAAGTAGAAGGCAAAGAGCCGAGAGAAGCCAACAAGGAGGAAGTCAAGAGGCGTCCTCCGGAGCTGGAGAAGGACAAGCTTCTGTCTACATCACAAGGGACGAGATGGAGGCTATGGCGAATTCAATACACAAAAGAATAATGAAAAGCCAACAGGAGATGATGCAAACATTCTTCGAACAGATGAGAGCTGCAGGAATGCAGAATTTAGAACCAGCCACAGCGGCTGTTAATGTGGAACAAGGAACTAGGGTTATGGAACCCGATGGAGGATAGAATGCAGAACCAAAAGGCAATCAACAAGGGCTTGGGAGCAGGCCCACAGGATCCAACACAGGAGGACCTTTGGAAGGAGTTCAATAGGCTAGGGCCAACGTTGCTGCTAATGAGCCACATGAAGAATATGTGCCAGAGTTCCCTCGGGAGCATGGGGGGCAACCCCCGACAGACAACGCTGGATTAGCAGAAATCATTAGGAAGACTATGCATGGAGGCTTGACCAATAGAGATTTGGAAGGACTGAACAGGAGTCCGTTCGCTTGGGAAATCAGGATAGCTCAGAATCCACCTAAGTTCAAGTTACCTAGCGTGGAAGTATATAATGGCAAGGATGACCCGACTGATCACTTGATGAGATACACTAGACACATGGAAGTGCTGGGGGCATCGGAGGAAGTGATGGCTAGATGTTTTCCATTGTATTTGACAGATCTAGCTGCAATGTGGTTTAGGCAGTTGGGAGAAGGATCTATCAGGACTTGGAGGGAGTTGGTGGACAGGTTTTTGGGACAGTTTCGGGTTCATATCAAGAGGCCGAAAAACGTAATGACACTAACATCGGTAAAGCAAAGGACGGATGAATCACTTAGGGCTTTTCTAACTCGGTTCAATGCGGTGGTAGCTTCGGTGGATCGGCCGGATCCATCGATGGTTTTGATGGCGGTGGTTTCGGGAGTCAGAGAGGATTCGGATTTTAAAGTATCTTAATACGAGACCCACCACTGGATCTCGGGGAATTCTTTCACGAAGCTGAAAGATTCCTTCGACAAGAAGACGCATGTATGGACTTAAAGTTAAAGGAGGTGAATGCAATGGAGGGCGGAGGACCATCCAACGGAAACCCGGATAAAGATAAAGAAAAAAGGAAGCTGAACGACGATTCTGAAAAATCTAGGAAGCGATGGAAAGATCCAAAGTTTTCCACATACATGGGGTTAAACGAGACACTAGAGCGGATATACATGGAAACCCGGAATCGCCTTCCTTACCGGAGGCCGGCTAGGAGAGAACCATCTAAGCGGGAGAGGGCATCAGGGAGGCATTGTCTCTTCCACGATTTGGACGGGCATGATACCAACTGTAGGCACTTAAAGGACATAGTAGAGGAACATGTGAGGAATAGGCAATTGAGGCAGTATGTCGGGGCTCGGAATGCAGCGGTGGAGCAGGAGCAACCACCGCATACCTCAAGCCATGAGGGTGTGAGGCCAAGGAATGATGGTCGATTGGTCATCAATTGACCGGGGTAATATGAAATAAGTAAAAAAAACCATTGGCAAGCAACCAAGTCATTTACACATGTATGGGGACGGAGATAGCCCCTAGGCATGCTCTGAATGATGATAAACCGCTAAGCTGTGGTTTACGAAATCTGTCTTTTGTTTTTGGATTGGACACTTGGTTTTCTGGTTTGGTTTTGTAGTTCGGTTTGAACTCCTGGTTTTGTTTGCTTTCTGTTTTGGATTTTCATTTGGATGACTAGTTTCTGTTTTGGATGCTGGTTTGGATTTCTGATCTTTTTGGTTTGACTTGGATTTTGGATTAGATTTTGACTGGATTTTTGTTTGGGTTTTGATAAACGATCGTCGGGTATGGATTATACCTGGCAAGGGGTGAGTCGTTTTGCCCGAACGCGGTAAAGTGACTCATTCAGGTCATCGAGTATGGACTATGCTCGACAAAGGTCCGGAGAGACCCGGATTCGGCCTAGGACTTAGGCCCTATACTATTGGCTTATTATTTAAGGTCGTTGAGTATGGACTATGCTCAACAAGGGTCCGGAGCGACCAGGATTCGGTTTAGGACTTAAGCCGCGACATTACTTATGTCCAGGGACACTGGACCAAGGTCGTCAAGTGTGGATTACGCTTGGCAAGAACCCGGAGAGGTTGGCTCAACGTCCAGGGACACTAGACCAAGGTCGTCAAGTGTGGATTGCGCTTGGCAAGAACCCGGAGAGGTTAGCTCAACGTCCAGGGACACTAAACCAAGGTCGTCAGGTGTGAATTGTGCTTGACAAGAGCCCGGAGAGGTTATGGATTTGGATATCGACTCGGAGAGGTCTTGGATTCGGTTGTTGGACAAGGATGGACTAAAAACTCAGTCATCGAGTTCAGATGGACATGGGATTGGCTATGGACTTTGGATATCGGATTCAGAGTTATGCAAAACACACCTTCTTACCACAAGGCATGTTTTGGGGGGCAAATGTTATCCCACCTTTTGGTCAAAGTTGGAATATCAACAAATTGGAAAGAAAGGATGGATATCAGGATTGGAGATCGATTAGAAACAAGATCGTGATCGATGTCGTCGAAATTTGTCCAAGCCCCGATCAAGACAGAATCGATAGGGAATGATGATCAAGGCTAGGAGAGGCTATGTTTTAATTTTCAGATCAATCGGAGCTCGTATGCACGAGATATGGATGGGGCAAAGTATGTGAAAAGTGGTTCGAATCGATACATTTCGTATCGATCGGCATCGTTTCGAACCCTTGTTGTTCGTATCGATCCGGCATAGGTACAAACGTGTTGTTCATATCGATCAGTATGGATGCGAACAATGCATTCGTATCGATCAGGTAGGAAGGATCAGAGGACTTTGGCTTAATGACGATGGATTTGGATTGAATAGATAGGTGCATGATGGTTTATTCGATTCGATGGTTTCGGTCAAGATGGATTCAGGCTACAGGTTTTGTATCGATACATTTCGTATCGATAGGAAGGCGAGGATTGATGATGCATTTCGTATCGATCGTGGCTGGAATTGATACGAAGGAAGGACAGATGCATATGGATACAAACTAGGCACAAAGAATGAATACGAATTGGATGTATGCTCGAATCAAGGGAAGAAAAGATCAACGTGGAGAAATCTCTGGAATAACACATTCAACATGACAAGAAAAGCGGATCAAGCCCTGAAGATAAGGCCACGTCACATCGCACGCGCGTGTCTCGATCGAGTCGAAGGGAATGGATACGAAATCATGGATTCAAAATCGACGGCCTGCCAATGAACCCCAATTCGAATCAATGATATCTCCTAAACCACAAATCCAAATACTATGAAATTTTCACAGGAGCTTATTTACATGTTTAAGAATGTTCTCACCAAATTTCAGCTCGATTGGATCATTTCTTGATCGATACGAAATTGCTTCGTATCGATCCCGGAACGGGCCCAGATTTCCTGGACGCGGGCATGTAGGCCCACTCACGTGCCAGAAGTGGTCTCCCTAAATTTAGGCGAAATATCAGCCTCCTACACCTATAAATAGAGCCCCAGGTCATTCAGGAAAGGGGATCGGGATTCAGAAGCGCCCAGACTCTACCAGATTCAATTCTGCACTTCATCATCGCTGTTAAACTTGAATTTCTTCATTGTAATCGCTGTAATCAACTGTAATCAGCAAGGATAATCAATAAAAAGATAAACCTTTGAAGTGGACGTAGGCCGGAGATAGCCGAACCACTATAAATCTTGTGTTCTGTCTGTAATTTTTCATTTTTATGATCACCTGCTTTACTTAGATCTGAGATCTGTGGTTATACACTGTTGATTTGTGTTCATACACTGGTGCTTTCACAAAATTCGGGATTTGTGACCAATTTTGGCGCAAACAAGGTCCAAGATGTATCTATGTATTTCTTTGTGTTCCGCTGTGTTGTCTGTTGGTTTTATTTATTAGCAATTGTAAGGACGGGCTATTATAACTATCCGGACTGAACTAGGTTAGCGTACTCTGATTAGTGTATGTATATTACATTTTTCTTTGGGTAAAGATTTGTTTTATATTATAGGTTATTCGTTCCGCTGTGAGATTCTGTGTTGTTTAGTTTTCTTTTTATCTTCTTTCTTCTTTCTTTTCCCTAACTATCCGCCCTTCCGTTCAATTTGAGTGGGTCATGTGTGGTAGATTGTCTACTTAAACTGTATGGAAAAGTGGTTCATTACATAAATTTTTCTTTTTCAAAATATATGCATAACTGCATTTTATAAATAATTTTCTGCATTTCTGAGATCAGGGTTTAGCTAACCCTCCATCGTCCATAATGAACTTCACTTAATTGTGTAGTAAAATTTTAAGTTCTCAAAAACTTTTCTTTCTTATTAACATCAACCAGCACACATGTTGAAGTTTTAATCTCAGTCTTCGAGGACCAGGAACATTGATTTGTTGCTTACCTCTCTGTATTCATGTCCTCCATCCACTGAAATTTCATTCCCTAAAACATTTCTATTCTTTTTGGAACATATATTTCCATTTTACTCTTTTTTGGTTGTTAGTTAAATAAAATTTTCTTAATTTATTATTTCACTTCTAGTTTCAACTACTTCCTTTTCCCTCGCATTAGCTAAGTGGCTTTCTCTAAAATTTCCTTTTTATTGCTTTGTCAAATCATTTTGGTCCACCTAAAAAACACATAAAAAGGAACATTTCCCCAAACGTACGCAACTCATAGCAACAACTAACACTTACAACCCACGAAAAGAAAAACTAACACTGGAAGGAAACATGACACCACCAATTACTACTACTACAAGAACGGACCTTTCTAACAGGTCATCCCTCTACAACAACCTTCATACCTTATCCTTCCTTTATTACTTTCGATGAATCTATTCATCTTTTCCATTCCATACCAACTATGAAATAACCATGCCTCTTCTCGCTTCAGTGATTAAGAAATACAATCTATGAAATCTACATACCAAATGGCAACTAATTGTGGGGAAATAACCATTCCAAATCCTCTCTTGCTTTCCCAACTTAAGTCTACCAATATTCTCCATGTGTGTTTACTATCTCATTACCCTCTGTTACTATCTTCTCTTAATCTCATTCATTTGATAGTATTCTCAATCCTTGATATTTTCTTATCCATAAGCCTTCTACGAGCATATCCAAAACTTATAAAGGTGTACTTTAATATCTCTATATGGTTTACACACATATTAAAATAACATTCCAAGGCTTTTTCTAGTCCTTCACACTTTATGAGAATTTCTTGTTACTATTCCAAAAGTAGTCTTAGCTATCTCCTTCGTAGCCTTATTCTTTTCCCTGTCTCACCTAGGCACTAATTCCTATCTACTTCACATTTAAAATTCTGGTTTGGTCATTATTGCTTTTTTTCAAAATTTAAAACTTCAAAAATTTTGAAATATTTAATCCCAAAATCTGTCTTTAAAAGTGCTACTTAGAAATTTTTATTAAATCCAAAAATACTTGGTGTCTTAGACCTTTTCAAAACTTACGTTTTAAGATTTTTTAACTTGACTTATTCACTAAACTTTAAAAGTGAACGTTAACAATTCTAACTTTAAAATAAAATCAGCTTTTTCTTTTAAAGGCCATTCTATCTCTTATTAAAAATTTAAGATTTCTAGTTCAACCATTTATTAAGTTTTCTTTTCAAAAAAAATTATTTATTTCTACCAAACCATTTGTAACGATCTGGCTTTCTTACACCTAAAGACGACACTTAATACATCCTCGCTATTTGTGTGCCAATCATTTAAGTGCCTGAAAGGTAGGTCATTTGAGGTATAGAAAGAAAAGACAGAACATAACTCACATTGTGACGAGAAATATATAATATATAAAGGATATTTACAAAAAGAAATCATCTTTATTATACACAACATTATAGTTCACTAACCTAATATCAGTCTAGACAGTTATAACAGTTTGTCCTTACAATTGTTGATAAATATAGACAGAAACCAAAGGATCAAAAACAATAGAAGAATATAAGATACGTAAATACCAAACCGTTTCAAAATAAACATTTTCATTTCTACATTTGGAAACCTTTTCAAAATAAAAGGTATTTCGTAAGATCACGCCGCACATAAACACGAGCGAATTTTTAACTTACGATAACTGAACCATTTTTATTATAAAATCCAGTGATATTATAATAATGTCCAAGGTTTAAAATATCAATAATCAAGTAGTTGTGATGCGTGTACATCACAATAATTGTAACAACTCAGAATTTAATCGCTATTTAAATGAATATTTAATTATATTTTAAATAAGTAATAAATGGATTTTTATTAACAAACAAAACTAATTTAAATAATAATTAATGATAATAAAATAATTTTCAAAATTTGTTTACCAATAGAAAATGTGATCGGAGATTATTTTCTGAAATATCGATTTTTCATTGGTTAAAAGTTATTCAAAGGTCATTACACTATGTTAAACACATATGCACACATTACAAACTGCTTTAACATGTTGTGTACAAGTACATATGCATGTACACATTTACACACGTAAACATATTAACATATAAGATTTTATTTAATAAAAGTAAGTATATATATACATATAAAAGTACACTTTTTCAACATAAGTACACTAGAGACATGACATGAATAGTTGAAAGTAAGGGGAATGTAGTGGACGGTTTAGAAGGGAACGTAAGGGTATGGCTATGCATGCATATGTATATTTAAATATAAAACACTTTATATTATTTAAATAAAATCGTAAGCCTATAAATACCACTACTTCTTTATATTCTCATTTTTACAAACCTCCTCTTCACTCCAAAATTTCCTAAGAGTTTGAGCTGAAGCATCCATGGCTTCCTCTTCATAAATTTTAAAAAAATTCATTAATTCCTTATGCAAAAATCCCTCCTTTAATTCACAAAACCACTTCTACATCCCCTACAACACTTTCACTTCCAAAACTCAAGCAAACTTCCACCCAAAACCACATGGCCAAGCCCAAAGTAATCATCATCGTGCCCTACAAGGCCTAGCCCCAGCCCAAACCCACTTGGCCGAGCCTAACTCAAGTGTCCAAGCATCCAAAAATTTCAAATTTTGCAAAATTCTAAAGTGTTTTCAAGTTCCGGCAAAAAGGTCGCTTTGATTTAGAAAATTTTCGGTGAGTAAACCTTTAGTTTTTGGAAAAGAAATTAACTTGATTTTGATGAAATAAGTGTTGTGGAAATATGGTGTTTGTCATGTTGAAAAATCATGTTATTTGGATGATATATGATTGCAAAATTGGTTGTTTAGTATAGATTTGTGTTTTGGATAATATGTTGGATATGTATATGGATATGGAAATGTGACATTGCTTATGATATAATGATAGTGCGGTTGTAAAACCAAAAAAAAGTGCATGTGATGAATTTGTTGTAAAGTTAACACCTTGAAAAGTCGCAAAGGACTTGAGATTCGATTTGAAAACGAAAAGCTATTTTTTTCTCGTTTTGAATTTTGAAAATGTTTTCCAAATTTTTAGTTTTGTTTTTAAGTTTCAAAACTTTTACATTTATGTTTTAAATATGTTATAGCTAGAGTTAGGTGAGATTTTTGCCTGAAATCAATTCTAGCGAACTGCGCTTATAGCGATAGTCGCTATGGATGTAGTTCGGGAAATTTTGCGATTTCATGTTTTTAAGTGTTTTCTTTTGGATTGTCTTTGAAAACCCATTTCAAAATAATTAAGGAAGTAAAAGTTTAAGTTTAAATTATTTAATAATTTTATAATTAGGGTAACTATTAATTAATTAATTATTTAAGTAATTAGGTTAAGTAATTAGAGTTTAAGGAATTATTTATCAAGTTAATTATTTGTAATTAAGTAAGTTTTAAATAATGATTAATTAACATAAAAGAAAATAAATTTTTATTTAATCAAGTTTATTTATTAAAATCAATTATTTAATTATAGTTAATTATTTAATTTATTATTATTTAATTATCCACTTAATTAAGGTTTAATTTCTTAAATAAATGTTATTTAATTAAAGTACAATTAAGGTTTAATTCTAAATAAAATTAGGGTTATTGATGATTTAATTTTGATTTAATAAAATATTAATTAAGGTTTAATTGAGTTTTAAACTTATGATTCAAATTAAGTTTATTTATTTTAAAGTTTGTTTTAAAACTATATCGGTTATTTATTTTAACCATGTTTCATTTTTAAATAAATTTTTTTACAATCAAAGGATCTTTTGTCCATGCTATTAAGTAGCCAAATGAATTAAAGTAGTTGTAATAAAAAGATGATGCATTTTATTGAAAGTAAGTCGACTTGTACTTATCACAAATATCGCACTTCGGAAACATGATGAATATAAAGGGGTTAATTTCGATAAGCGAGTCATGATAATCTAAGCATATGGAACGTATGTTCATATGTAAATCATTATACACTGATAGTGGGATAGTCCACTATAAATAACTTGACCTTTTAAAATTATCGAACGTTGGTTTGGAGAGACTGGGATCATATAATAGTTGTTATCTGAAAACCACTTCGAACCAACGTAAACGTTCAAATTGGAAATAGTAGAGGCAAGGTCCAAGATGAAGACATTGAAGTGCAAGGGCGGTTTGCTACTAACCTTGAGGATGATTCCAAAATGGATGTAGTGAATAGTGCCTTCAGTTCGTCCATCTCATGAATGGTTTGTATGGACGAGTGCTGACATTATGACAACATATGAAAGGCAATGTTAGCATTCAAAGTAGCAATGCTATAACAAAGGTAAACATAGCCTCATGCCTCATCGACCGAAATGACTAAAATAGGGGAGATGCAGCAAGGCTAATCACTCCCATTAGGGTAAGGTTATCCCTATCTAGAGTCCCTACTATCAATTCATGTATACTTCGGTACGGTTGCTGATCCCATCGAGGGGTGATCTTATTCGGTACTATCTAGCAAGGGGTAGGACCGTGTTGTGTTGGCAAGGGATCCAAGTGAGGTCCTTGGTGTTATTTTATCTAGAGATGTACCATGATGGGCGGTACCATAGTAGCCCGGTCATTATATGGAAATCCATTCTTCATAAAGTGCCATACGTTTTCAGTTGTACCCAAATATGTTGAAATATGAGATGCAAGCATTTCAGTTATGTTCTATTATACTTGAAAACCGTAGACATTATTATAATATCACTGGAACTCTATATAAAGTGTTTTTGGTTATCATAAGGTAAAAACCCATCCATGTTTATGTGCAGCATGGTCTTGGGATACCTTTGATTTCAAAGTGTTTTATAAAAATAAAATTTAAGTTTTTTGAGTTTTACTCACACAGACCCATGTCAGACCTGGATTTTTATTTTCTTTTCCTAAAACTCTTGGGTACTCCAATTTTTATGAGTAGCCAGGTGATACAAGTTTCTTACGAAAGCATTTTGAAGGAACTGGAGCAGGTGGCTTCACCGTAGCTTATTATATTTATTTCCGCTGTGTTAATGTGATCTATGTATTTTGTATGGACAGGTAGTTATAACTGTCTAGCTGAAGTTGTAATGTAAAGACTATGATGTATTATTATTATGGAATGACTATGTAATACCCTATGTTTTATATTATATGTTGTTCTGATTCGTGGTGAGATTCTGTGATTGTGTAGTTTCTTTTTATCTTTCTTTTTTTTCACCCTTAATGGCTCATCTTTCGGTGCAAGAAAGGCGGTCGTTACAATTTTGGTATCAGAGCCTAGGTTGAGCGAACACTTAGGCTTTGGGTTAGGGTCAACTTCGAGAGTGCGTATTTGTAATTTTTATTCGTGTGTGTGTGTGTGTGTATATATATATATATATATGGTAGATAGATATGCTTGATAGGTTTGATTAGTACCCTTCTGTCAAGTTTTATCTTGTCCAAGTATTCTAAGAATTATCTTACTATATCCTGGTAGTAAGACATAAGTAACAGAGGTAGACGAGCACTACGCCATAGATGGCCTACTGCAACGAAATTACAAGGTGTTGCTAGCTATAATGTAACGATAGGTATGCTGATTTTTGTCTATTACAACACTCGCTTCAAGGTGTTAGCATAGGTATCAACAAGATGTTGCAGTAGCTATAGATGTATTCAAATTAAAAAATTAATAAAATTAGCAATCCGCGTGAATACGATCCAACGGTCTACATTTAATCTGGTTGTTAAAATGGATCACCACTGCAATTTGCCCCAAAATTTCGTTTTACCACCTGAACTAGTTTAGAGTAGATCCCCTTTTCTCGTATGTGATAATGGCTGCTCCTATCTTGTTCCTCTTTTGCTCTGAAATTAGGGCTTTGGCCTCGTGTTCGCTCCTATGAGATTAGCTAGGGCTTCGGCCTTGTCTTCGCTCCTGTGAGATTAGCTAGGGCTTCGGCCTTGTGCAATTAGGGCTTCGTCTAATATCGAAGGACCCGATTGATTGTCGATCGATTACAATTGCTGTTCTTCTGATTTGCTTTGGCAATCGATCGTCTCCTTGCTTCGAATACAGCTCCTTCGATTTTGCTTGAGTTCAACTGTGTATTCGGGTATGTAATTTGTTGCTTTTACTTTACTGTATTGCTTGCTTGAACTCGATACTATCTGCCGATGATGTTAATGTGTTTATATAGGGTTCGAACCCCTAGATTTACGTTCGTATATATCTGTTGACATCGGTCATTTAATTGATTGTTCATCGTGACTTTGCCTTTGACATTTAACTAGACTTCGGCAACTTGATTTGAATTGGTTGAACTTGCTACTGTTCGTGGTTGACTTTGGCTATGTCTGTTCATCCTGTAGCTTGAACTTGTAATATATCTTCTGGTTGACATCCTGTAGCTTGAACTTGTAATATATTTCACTTGAGTTTTTGTAGTCAAGTTGCTTCACCATACTGTTTCCATTGGTGCCACACACACACTTGTGTACCTTTCTCTTTGTGCTTCACTTGTTCACTGAAACTGTTGTATCACTTATGTTTTCCATTATCATGTATATATATATGCATTCATGTATGTATATATGTGTTTGTTGTTGCACTTGAACATGTATATATGTTGCACTGGGTTTGTTTTTTATTTGATGTTGAGGCCTTCTCTTGTATTTAGTTGCCTTCGAGTCATATAAGTTTCTTTCCCTTGTGCCAGTCTTGCTTTGTTTTGGTCTTGGCCATTCACTTGTTAAGGCTGCTTGTTTCATTGATGCATGTTTTTGTATTCACCACTTTGCATTGGTCATTGTATATCTATGCACTGGTCCTTTGAGCCTGTTTGCACTGCCTATATATATACATGCTGTTTCACACATGTATATATGTATGGTTGCTTTCATATGGTAGCTGGACTTGCTCGAGTTCATATTTCTTATATTATCTGACTTCGGCCATTTTTGAAATTGCTGCAGCTCATTCACTTGACACTTCTGTTGGTCTGTATTTTTGAATATGGTTGGAGTTTTGGTTTAATTGTGAGCTTGAGTTCTTTTGTTGAGCTATGTCCACTGTTGTTTTATGTTTGGCATACAAGTCTGGTATAGTTTGCTCTGACCAATTCATTGAGCATGCTGTTTATTTCTGTAGCATGCTTCTGTTTCATTTTTGTTCTTGTGCATTGTCAACTGCTTGGACCAAATTGCCACCCAAATAACTGAGGAAAATAATATTTTCAAAATTACATTTTATTTTATACTGCAAAAATATTTCCTTTTCAATTTTACTACGTCAGTGTGTATTTTTGCAGATTGCTCAGATGTTGGATTCAATCTGAAATGGAGTTGAAGACAGGTTTCAAAGAAGGATCGATCTTCCGAAATCGGATGAAGGTCGATCCCCGCCGGGACTACGATGCCCCGGACCCCCACCGGCGCTGCGCCCGGACCCGCTTCTCGGCTCGCCTTCGGCTCGGCACTCGGCTCGCCTTCGGCTCGGCACTCAGCTCGTCATATATTTGTCAGTGTCGGTGTCTGTATAAATTGAAACTGCATATGTAATGAGTGAACTGAGTGATGTAGTGAGGAATATCTGTATATGTGAATATCAGTGTTATTTATCATTGAATTGTAAAATAGTGGAGTCGGGAATTTGTACTATTTTAAATGTTGAAATAAAATATTTATTTAAATAAATTACTGTTTGAATATCAAATTCTGTGCAATAGCATTTTATTAAATAAATATTTATTTCTATTAAAAAATCAAATATGCTCTACATTGTGGGCCCCACAAATTCAGAAAATTAATATCTATAGCAACATTTTTGAATGTTGCTACATGCACCTATGGATGTTGCTATAGACCCAAATAGGATTCTATTGCAACAATATTTCTTATGTTGCCTTAGATAGTCAAAATGTTGCCTTTGAGGTCTGCGGCAACGCGGCAAAATGCAACACCGAGAAAGTGTTGCCTTTGCCCTTTTTTAGCCTTCAGCAACATTTTTTGGCACATCCTGCATCACTTCTTTGGTGTTGCAGTATGCAATCTATGGCGTAGTGGAGGTAAGGGAGCAGGTAGCACTATAACTACAAATGGTTGAACCGCAAATCCTTGAGGAGTTTGGATTACCAAAGAGGCAGCACCAGAGCAGTTGAGAGTGAATTTCGTAACCTTATGTAAGGATTACACTAACCTCGGAGGGAAACCATTTAAGAGGACTAAGTCTATCATGGAAGTGCAAGCTTGGTTGCAATCTTGCGAGAATATTTTTAAAGGTCTTGGTTTATTCGATGAATAGAAAAGGTTCTTAGCAGCATGGCAACTACAAGAGGGAGCAGCAGCTTAGTGGGACTCCTTTACTGCAAATATTCCTCAAGATGAGTTTTCATAGGCCCGATTTGAGAAGTTTTTGAAAACCAATTTTTGCCAACAGCAAGAAGGACCCGGATGTATCTAAACTTTATGGATTTGAAGCAAGGGGATCTGTCTGTAGCAGAGTATAAGACGATGTTCAGCGAGTTGTCTTATTTTAGACCAGAATTGATTAACACAACCATTAAAGAAGAACGAGATGTTTGTTTTGGGTATGAGGGAAGAGTACCATAAGAAAATGACTACTCATGTTAAAATTACTTTTGGGGATTTAGTTTATATGGCTCTGAGGTACGAGAACCCGAAAAAGAAGAAGCCTACTCTAGTAGCACCTAGTGGAAATACCGGTGGAAATGGTTCTAACAAGAGGAAGTTCAATCTGAATTAGAAGAATCAAGGAAAAGGGAGACAGGGAGGGAGTCAAGGAGGCAAGCCTAAGGATAGTGGTTGATATTTGTAAGCAGAAAGGACATATTGCCAGATATTGTCCGAATCGTGAAGTTCCAAAGCAGCAAGGTGGACCCATATCTCTGATGGTCTAGAAGACTCTTTGTTTAAATTGACATCAACCCGGGTATAGGGTAAAGGACTGCTCACTCAAGAAGAAGGTGCTGCTGCCCAAGGTATACGCCATTAAAAATGAACCATTGACTTCAACGTATGTGAAGGGAAAAGGCGTCCTTGAAGGTACCTTACTGATTAATGGTATTTTTGTTCGAGCATTATTTGATACTGGTGCCTCTCATAGTTTTATCTCTTGTGAATCAGTAGGTAAATTTCATCTTATTTCTAGTATTTGTAGAAATCCTATGTGTGTGTCTAACCCCATAGGTGGTGTAACCCATTTGAATATGATTTGTGAAGATGTGCCAATTTCCTACCTTTCTCATCACTTTTCTTGTGACCCGTATATCTTAGACTTTAAAGTGTTTGACATTATTCTTGGTATGGATTAGTTATCGAAATATAGAGCTGTTTTTGATTGTAATGAAAGAACTGTATCATTAGTAACCAACTTGGGAAGAATTGCTAAAGTACCATGTAAGGAACCTGGTATTAATATGTGTAGTTTCTTATATGCCTTAGAGGTATCCCAAGAAAATTTATGGTTTGTTGAAGTTGTTAAGAATATTTCGGATGTATTCGAAGAAGTTAAATGTTTACCCCCGCACCGAGAGATAGAGTTTCGCATAGATTTGGTCTCTGGTGTAAGGACTGTGGTTCAATCTAAGCGAAGGATAGCTTAGAGGGAGAGAGAGGAGCCGGGAATTCAAACCCAGGACAAGTAAAGGAGAGTAGATTAGACCCAGCCGTTCGAGTTGGGGGTCTGCTGTGGTGTTTGCGGCTAAGTCTGATGGATCCATAAGGTTGTGCATGGATTATAGGAAGTTGAATAAGCTGACCATTAGGAACAAGTATCCCTTACCTCGCATCAATGATCTTTTTGATCAACTTCATTGAGCTACGGTATTTTCTCAGATGGATCTAGCTACTGGATTCCATCAATTGAGGGTTGCTAAAGCTAGTACACCCTTAACTGCTTTTAGAGGCTCTGATTGTTTCTTTGAGTGGTTGGTTATGCCTTTCGGGCTAACCAATGCACCGTGTTATTTTGTAGATCTCATGAACCATGTTTTCCGAGAAGTTCTTAATAAGTTTGTGTTAATTTTCATCGATGACATCCTTATCTACTCCAAATCTGAGGAGGAGCATAAACATCATTTGGAGTGGTGTTGGAAACACTGAGGAGACATGTCTTGAAGGCAAAATTTTCTAAGTGCCATTTTTGGAAATCATAGGTAAGATTCTTAGGATATATCGTGACAGGAGAAGGTATTTCAGTGGATCCAGTGAAGGTCGAAGCTGTTCAGGAATGGAAGCAACCGTGAACTCCTACCGAGGTTCGCAGTTTCTTAGGTTTAGCTGGATATTATAGAAGGTTTATTCAGGATTATTCTAAGATTTCCTTCCATTTGACTAAGAAGGAGGAGAAGTTTGTATGGGCTCCTAAGTGTGAAGGGGCATTTCTGAAATTGAAGAAGAGGTTGATCAGTGCACCAGTTTTGGATGTTGTAGATGGAAATAGTGGGTTCACGGTTTACTCGAATGGGTGTGGAGTAGGACTTGGTGCTGTTATGATGCAGCATGGTAGAGTAATTGCATATGCAAGCAGGCATTTAAAGCCTTACGAGAAGAACTATGCTATGCATGACCTGGAGTTGCTAGCTATTGTCTTTGCATTGAAAATGTGGAGACACTGCTTGCTGGGTAAGGATCCTTCTATTCCTCTTAGTTTCTTTCTAATCTTTAGAAATTTTAGAAGCAAGTTTTCTTTCTTTAATTAAGTGAAAGATTCGAGCTCTTCATGGATCATAAATCCCTGAAGTATCTTTTTACCCAGAAGGATCTAAACCTGAGGTAACAGAGATGGTTCGAGATTCTGGCAGCATATGATTTGGATATTTTATATATGCCAAGGAAGGCTAATGTGGTGGCGGATGCTTTGAGTAGGAATGTTGTTTTGACTCTCTTGTAGGTTACCCCGACACTTCAGGAAAGGATTATCAAGAATCAAAGAAAGGATTAGATACTATAAAAATTAATTGAAGGAGTCAAAGGAGGTAGATGTTCGGATTTTGAGATGGATGGTCGAGGTATTTTAAAGATGAATGGATGATTGTGTGTTCCAAATGTGGATGGGCTAAGGCAGGAAGTTTTGTCTGAATGCCACAAGTCTAAGTTAAGTATTCATCCAGGAGTTCATAAGATGTATATAAACATGAAAAGAGTATTTTGGCGACCAGGAATGAAGAAGGACATTTCAGTCTATGTTAGCAGATGTTTGTGTTGTTAACAAATCAAAGGCGATCATCAGAAGACAGTCTTATTATTACAACCTTTGGAAATACCCAATTGGAAATAGGAAATAATATCAATGGATTTTATCGATGGTTTGTGTAACGACCCGCCAATTCATCACTTTGATAAATTGAATTTATATTTAAATTAAAGATGATAATACAAATAATATCATTTCAAGTAATGATAAGTAAAAGTAAACTTATTTTGAATAAATATATACGAGAATATTTTCCTCAAAGAATTTATATCGATTAGTGGCTTCGTATTTAAATATAGGTTTATTTAAATAAATCAAGGTTTATTGATTTAATAACTATTTTAATTATTCAAATAATTATTTTAAATGATAATTCATTTTGAATAACTATAAAGTGAAAATTAATCAATTATAATAGTTTATAAAGATATATATTTGATTTGAAAATATAAGGAAAAATCAATATCGCTTTATCGGTATAATCGCAATTTTTGTAAATAATTGTTTATATAAAATTATATTATTTTATAATTCAAATGTAATCATTTTAATTAATTTAAAATGACAAGAAATTTATTTTTTAATTTGTTTACAAATATATGTATGTTAAGTATAAGTGAAAATATTACCGATAATCGGTTCGCCGGATTTCAACGATTTAACAAACAAAAGTTGTTCGAAGGCGTTCGAAGTCTTATACACCTACATATACATACATTTATATGTTACATACACATGAAAACATACATATAAACATACATATATAAATATAATTATGTATAAGAGATATAATATAAAATAAATAATGTATTTTAATGATTTCTTACTCTTCAAGCATAAAGAAGTCAACATATTTATACATGAGAGGATGGAAGTGATGTGCACATGGGAGGGGGGCGTTGGCCGTGCATTGTGAAGGGAGGTAGTGTGTTGGAGAAGCCTAGAATTAGTGACAAAAGTGATGTGTACATGTCTTCATTTATACTCTTCCTTTTTCCTATGAATACCCTACCATCTTCTCTTCCTTTTCATTCCTTTTCTTCTTCATAATTTTCAAGCTTTTGCCTCCACTTTAGTGACTTCCATTCTAAAAGAAATAATGTACAAATTTACTTCAAAAAGAAAAGGATCATAATATATAGTTAAATCTAGTTAAACATCTCAAAATAAGTTCAAATCTCCATCTCTCCACCTCCCAAACCCAAGACACCACCAGTCACCACCCTTGGACGTGAGCTCCACCTCTTTACCATCCTAGGCCATAAGCAACAAGGCTAGGCCATTCCATTTCAAGGATCCAAGCTCGATTTGTGGAGTTTCATTTCGAGATACCAGAGCTATAGCCGTTTAAAACTAGTTTGAGAGAAAATGAAGGTGAGAACACCTAATTTATTATACTATATGTTGGATGATGATATGATTTTGCGAATGGATGTTTAATATGTTTTGATCATCTAGATTGGTTTTTTTCATATGAATGTTAAATATATATGGAAGTCACGAATATACAAGTCGATAAGCACAAAGGAAATCACTTTCCTTGAATTAATGAAATGGTGTGTATGGAAGTTTTAAACCTCTTAAAAATAGTTCATAATGTATTTGAAATGTTTTTTGAACGTTTAAAAGTGTTTTGGTGAAGTTTGAAAAGAAATAGAAAATTTAGTCAAGAATAAGGGCGTCGCGTAACGGTAGTTCGCGATTTTGCGCTATAAAAGTCAAACAAGTTTAAAAGTTGGAATTTAGCTCAGAATTCTTCGAGATAAGAATTTTTTGAACTATGATATCCCTAGTTTTCCAACGAAAAAAGAAAATCGAGATTCCGATAAGCAGATTTTGAAATGTGAGAAAACAAGTTTTGGAAAAATCCTGAATTTGTAGTTCGGAATCCAAAATTTGATTTCTTTGAAAATGATGTTTTAAAATTGTTTAAAAATGTGGAATGAATCATATAAATATTTAAAAATGGTTTAAAAGTGATTTGAGTAATAAAAGCGAATTTTCATATAATAAAAAGTCGTTTTGATCAATATAGTTTAAAAGAGCATTTTCCGCAGCACTTTTCTATGACTTTTGAAATATAGTTTTAAACTTAACGATAGTTATCCAAATCTTTTGTATATATTTTCAAATGGATAATTAAGAGTTTTCATAATGATTTGGAGGTTTCCTAGCTTATTGAAGAAAGTTCAATTAAATGAATGAAAGAAAAAAGCTATTATAAATAATGGTTTAATCTTGGCTCTAAAAGCCGACAAGTCGGCTGGATTTTTCTATTCGTGAGATCCATAGATTCAATACACCCTTCTCTGAGACGTATGAGCTCGAAGGTTGTATGTTTGTGGAAATCAATAGAGATTGATGGAATGGCCGTGTGGCATTCAAAGGAAGATGATGTGCTATGATAAAAGTAATCGCTACCTCAAGCCTTATACTCGAAAATGGCCAAAACAGGGTAGATGCGGGAAGGCTATGTGGTTCACAACCATTAGGGTATGATCATCCCCTTCTAGATATATTTCTTCCTGCTATGACGTTCAGGATGTAAATTAATGTGGTGTGTGGTAATCGAGGATCCTTGGATAGGTCGGTAACGACCGTGGTGATGACATATTCAATACTATCTAAGGAAAGGTAGGTCGGTCTTGTGTTGGTAGAGGTGCATATGTTCTGTTGACCTCGGTAAATTCCTCTAGAGATGTACAGCGGGAAGGTAGTCCCTTCACCTGGTTATTTGTATGGAATCCATTTTCCAATAAGTGCCTGCCATTTTGTTTGTAGAGCCTAGTATGCAGGAATTTGAAAATGGTAACAATTTCGGCTAAGATTAATAAGTTTACTTGCAAATATTTTTAGAGATATGTCATTAAAAATAATATCAAGTATTTTGACGTAAAATGCTTTGCTTATCATAAGGTAAAAACTCATTTCGTGTTTATGTGCGGCGTGGTCTTTTGAGATACCTTTTTGTTTTCAAAACGCGTATTTTGAGTTCTCACACCAGTCTTATTTCTGACCCAGCGTTTATTTTCCTTATCCTTAAACTCTGGTGCCCTAATTTTCCTCGGGCAGCCTAGTAGTTAGGTTTAGTTAGAAGAAGGCTGGATGGAGCTCGAAGCATGGAGTCGGAAGATTTTATGAAGATTTTTTATATTTTCACCACACTCGTGTACTATAGTATTCCGCATTTGTAAGGACGGGAATTTAAAACTGTCCATGTTTAACTCTGATAAATGTATTTTAATTTCCACTGTGAGGTTTTATTTGAAATAACATATGTGAGATTATGTTCTGTCTTATTTTTCTTTCTTACCTTTGAGAATCCGCTTCTCCGGCACTTGGATTTGCGGCACATGAATACTGAGGATGTATTAGTATCGATTTCCGGGAGTCGAAGAAACAGGTCCTCACAACGTGGCATCAGAGCTTAGGTTGAGCAAACACCTAAGCCTGATAAGGGTAAAAGACTGATCAGAGATAGGGTTAGTAATACCCTTGGATGAGTAAATCATTAGAGATGGGGTCAGTAACACCCTAGAATGAGCTTCAGAGTACTATATATGAGCGTGTATTTGTTAATAAAATAATACAAATGAATTTGGTTTTACATGAAATCATTTTACCTTGAAATATGTATATGTGTGTGTATATATATATATATATTTGAAAAGGAAAAGAATATTTTGGTAAAATTTTCAAAGGATTTTTGCAATAATAGAACATTCTATACAAGAATTTTAAAAACCATCTTTAGAAATAAATCTTGAAATAATTTTTTGAATATTAACCAAACCTCTCTACCTAAGAATACACTGGCAATTACCTACTATTTGTGTCTAAAAGAATAATTGTTTGTCTTGCAGAAACCATATGGGGGAGTTATGCGAAGAGGGAATCCTCTAGAGCGAATTGGGGCGAGAAGGACAACTATATAGTTCTCCCTAATGATGAGGTAGAACAACCATAACATCTGCCTAGCAATGATGTATCCCTAATGAGGGAAGACTATGCCCCGTATACCCATTGGGATGAGGATGGTACCCTGTTGCTGGAATGCTTATACAAACCCCAGTTTCAGAAATTATTATAATCTCGAGCGACAACGAACCCGGGCAATCCACGGAGGGAAATTGGGTAGCGGATCCTGCTAGTTCCATTCTAGAACCAATAGAGGAAGATGACCCGATGGAAGAGGAACCAGAACCTGTAGAAGAGGAGGAAGAACCATTGGAGGAGGAATCTGAACAAATGGAAGACCCGAACGCTATCATATCGAGCGAGTGCAACAATGTGATATGGAATATGAGCGAGGAGAATGTTATATGGCAGGAGGCATCATCCAATTCACCTATAGACTGGAGCGTAATAGAAAGCCACAATGAGGAGACTGCAAAAGAAGAAGAGGAGAGAGTCAGTGAATTTGAAAATCCGTGGGAAGAAGGAGGAATCATACCAGGAGTACCAGTAGGCTTGGGACATGTCCTATGGAATCAGCCATGGTTACCCCAGGGAATTGAAGAAGCATAAGAGGAGGACAGCAACGAGGCCGATGATGAGTTGGATGGTGAAGAAGAGGGAGAAGGGGAGGTAATGATTGATTTGGGACGTTGGAGTCCACCTTTATCTTTAGACTCAGAAGAGTAGGAATAGAATCCAAGGAGTTGAGTATGTATGAGTATGATGGTTGTTTTTTGATGTAGTGTTTTGAGTTGTAATAGTTTAGGGGGAGAGGGGAATCTTTCTTTTTGGACCCTATTGTTAGAAAGGTTTAAATGATGTAAGAATACGATGATTTATAATATAATGATTGTACCAACTTTTTATTAGTACCACCCTTTAAAATAAATATTTAAAGTTAATAATAAATGGTTTTGGGTTTGTAGCAAACGATGTTTTAGCAACATTTGTTTTTAAACCCTTGAATGATATTTTAGAAGAAATCTTATGAGTATTTTAGATCTTTAATAATGGGATTTTAAAAGATAATAACGAGTATTAGGGTCTCTTATAAAATAGAAAATATTATAATTAACATGTTATAAAAAGAGAAGTTCATTTTAACAATGTTTTGGTGGTAATTATTTTAATCTCTTCAATTACATTTTAAGGTAAGTAAAACTTGGTTAAGTAAATTATGAACATGCTTAAAACTTTTGAATAAGCTTATAATTACTTTTAAAGTATTAAAACTGGTAAGTAAAGAGAATATATATATAAAGGAAGTTTTTAATTAATAAAGGAGTGTTAATTAATAAAGAAAATTTAACTAAATAAAGAATGTTTTTACATTTGATATTAGTTAAAGGAAGTTTATCGTAATTTATCAATTTAATGAATTATTTTGAAAATAATTTTCGAGAAACCATTAAGATATGTTCAGAAATGTATTATAATAAAAAGATTTTTGTCTTTTGAAAAGAAATGTTTTCTTTTTAGTGGAAATACCTTGAAAAAAAATGTGTAAAATGGTTACGTATAAAGAAGTATCTTTATAAAAGTTTGAATAAAGAATGGAAGTTTTATGAAATGTTTTCAAATAAATTTTTTTTGGAAGGTTAATATAATGTAACATCCCTAATTTTTGATAACATTATTCAAGGAAATTTAATTAGATAAATTAAATATAATAATGATGATAAAGGGATTGAGATTTGAATAAATTATGTAAAGGGATGTGCTTAATAATTAAATAAATATGGGCTTTAATTGGTTTAAAGGATAATTAGTTCACACATGGGAATATTAGTAAAATAGCGTCTTTATTTTACAAGGCTATACATTTCTCACTATTGTCCATTCACGTTCATTTTTCCAAAATAAAAAACAAACGCAAAACCCTAAGAGCCAGCCATTAACAAGAAGGAAAAGAGGAAGATTAAAATCTTAAACTAAGGATCAAAGCTAGGGAGGATTAAGCAACAACAAATCTCAAATTCCTTATCAAAATCTAAGGTGAATAATAATTTTATACCATCTCTATTTTATTCTATGATTATGTGTGTTCGGATTTATGTTTAAATTCGTTTTTATAATGATATGGATGATGGTATGCTTGAACCATGTTATGATCGAATTATTTTAATTCGTATACATATGAATTTGCTCGGTTTTAAGGGAAAACCAAGGGTTTATGCTTTTCGAATGCCATGGAAAGTTTTTTTGATAAATAATACATGATTTTGGAGATGGGTTTTGATTTTCAGAATTTTCCGAGCTATGGAAAATTTATTATGAATTTCTAAACGAAAATATGATATAATTGGGTTTAAAAAAATTATTTCAAGTATTTCAGGAGGAAATTGAGTCCGAAATTTTGATATGTTGAATTATATGATGAAAGAAATTTTTCTATGATTTTTGGGGATTATTCCTAGATGATTTATTATAAATTATTTTAAAAGAGGGACTTTTCTACAAATATTATTTTTGTCATATTGTAGGGTTTAACGTTATAATGCTTTGATTTAGATCTATCTAATACGGTAGTATTTAATTGTAAAGTATTTGAAAAGTTTTAAAGTAGCCAATCAAGGAGTTACAACGGGTAGGTTAGTTATAAAGCACTTGCCATGGTTAGCTATAAATCAGCATTTAAGGAAAAGGTGGTTCCGCCTATTTAGAAGGTGGTTCCGCCTATTTAGAAGGCACCTTTCGAATCCTTTACCTCCGCACCATCTCAGTTGAAACCATCTCTGTCGAAACCCACATAGTTGGAACCAAGGCACATGGTATCAATAGAATTGGTACGATGTGAATTGGTAAGTAGCAGAAGGTAGGGTGTCGAAAGCTATGCTTTCATCAGGGTCGAAACCAAGGTTCACTTTTATAAAGATAGAGCCTGCCTAGTTTTTGAGGGGCTTTCGACTAAGTCGATACCCTATAGATTTCTAAAGTTAAATTACTTCCTTGTTTTACTTTAAGCTTTCAACATAGTCCAAAGCCATGCTTTCGAAAAGGGACTTTATAAATAGCTTTCAAATGGGTACCTTTCTCCTTACATAAGAGCTTACAAAGAATTTGGTTTCGACCAAGTCGAAACCTAACCGCTAATCTCTCCTTTCGACTGCATTGAAGCCATCTATGCTGTCGAAGGGTTACCTTTATTTTAACGCGAGCTAAGCCTTTTCCTGAATGCTTTCGAAGGGGGTTGGGGGTTTCGAAGGCAATGGAGTCGAAAGGGGGTTTCGACTCTATCCTTCAAAGTTTTTATTTTAAAGGATTATGCTTTCGACTAGATGGTCCGACACCATCCATTTTTCCTCCGAACAATTTTATAATTAGTTTCGAAGGAGATACTTTCATATATAATCATTTTTGACCCAATTGATGTTTTAAAGAGTAAACCCAATACTTTCGAAAGGGGTACTTTCATTAGTTTTGAATCTATTTTCCTAAAGATTAGTAAGCAAGGTTTTGATACATTTGAAAGGTATGATTTGGTTTCGAAAGGATTGATTTATACAGCTTTGAAAGGTATATACTTAGTGTTTTGAAAGGAGGTTTTCTATGCTTTCGAAGGAGGTCATCCGGTGGTTTCGAAAGTGATGTTTTAAGATTTCAAAACAAATGACCCATTCTCATTTTAAAAGGAAATACCATGGCGTAAATAAAAATTTTGGAAATATTTTCACATTGATATTAACCCATAAATGTATGTTGGGAAAGGGCAGAATAACTAGATAGGTTGACCCAGTAGTGAACATAAATTAAGGAATGTTAAAACCTTAAAACTGAAGATATTGGCAGGAGCCAATAGGTTTACAGTAAGCCCATGAAAACTGTATATAACTAATGATATTGGCGGGGCCAATAGGTTCATAGTCAGCCCATGAAAACTATGATTTGATACTGGCAGGGGCCAGTAGGTTTGTAGTTAGTCCATGAAAACTATATTCGGATTAAGATATTGACAGTCAGTCAATAGGTTCCTAGTTAGCCCATGAAAACTAGGATAAGAGATAAGATATTGGAGTTACCAATAGGTTCTTAGTGATCCCATGAAAACTAAGATATTGAACATATAGTCCTTAAACATTTAACAGGTTAATAGTAATCCTAGAAATTATAATTGAGATAGATAGTCAAAATGAATGGGGATGGGTAATCTAGAATTGATTTACTTGTTTTGAGTATCATCATAATATTTTGAAATATTATGTTTTAACCATTGTGGATGCAGGAGCACAATATATGGTTTTGCAAAAGTTTTAGGATATTAGTATGTGGGAAACCCGTGTAGCTAAGCGGCGTAGTCTCACTAGATATCTAATGGTTTGAGATGGCGAATTATTATTCATACCAGGCTTTATGTCTGACTCGAAGTTTTCGTTTTCCCCTTAAACTCTCGAGTACTCAATTGATTTTGAGTAGGTTGAGAGTTAAGGTTTTCAGGTGTTCTTTTAGACGAATAAAGCTTCCGAAGACGTGCAGGAGGCAAGCTTGTTATTAGAGTTCTTTTATTTCCGTTGTGTGTTTTGTTTGTAAAGGCAAATTGTTTTCTCGCCTATCTATATACTCTGATCTACCAAGGGTGCATCTTCATATGTCGCTCTTGGCATATTTTGTGATAATTATATGTTATCTGAACGTGGTCTGCGAACTGGGATTATGTAATCAATTTGGAATATTTTGAAATGGAATGTGGAATTTGTTTGCTGTTTAATTTTTTCCATATTCTTGTGTTTCTGTGTATCAATGTATATAATACCGCCGTATTTGGTCGCCGATGATTAATAACTATGAATGACTGCAGCATACGTAGTCGTTAGTTTTTGACCTCCAAGTAGGGGGATGTTACAAAAAACATATGAAGTATATGGATTATTTCATCGCACGTTTTAATCTAACATGCGGGTACAGAACTTTGACGTGTTTTGGAACTTATCCGGAAAAGGATTTATCACTCGATTCTTGACAACGAACATTGATGAGGGTTTATTGTTGGATGCTTGAGTTTTCTATCATAGTTGAGAGCTATGCAAGGAGAACTAATGTTCAGATCAGAAAGTCTGGTCAGAGTCCACACTAAAGGATTGGGGGATCAATACTAGTTCGGAAGTAAAGTTGTGGATTCGAATAGAAGATCGAATCAGATATTGTGTATAGATGATCTATGTATATAGTATGGACGTAGGTTTAAAAATAAATATTTTTGGGAAAAACCTTTGAGTTTTTGGTTTGGGTAATTTCGGGGATGAAATTCTTTTAAAAAGGGGAGTCTGTAACGACCAGCCAATTTATCACTTTGATGACTTGAATTTATTTTTAAATTAAAGATGATAACACAGATAATATCGTTTCAAGTAATGATAAGTAATAGTAAACTTATTTTGAATAAATATTAACGAGAATATTTTCCTTAAAGAATTTATATTGATTAGTGGCTTCGTATTTAAATATAGGTTTATTTAAATAAATCAAGATTTCATGATTTAATAATTGTTTTAATTATTCAAATAATTATTTCAAATGATAATTCATTTTGAATAAATATAAAGTGAAATAAATCAATTATAATAGTTTATAAAGATATATATTTGATTTGAAAATATAAGGAAAAATAAATATCACTTTATTGGTATAATATCAATTTTTGTAAATAATCGTTAATATAAAATTATATGGCTTTATAATTCAAATGTAATCATTTTAATTAATTTGAAATGACAAGAAATTTATTTTTGAATTTTGTTTACAAATATATGTACGTTAAAGTATAAGTGAAAATATGACCGATAATCGGTCTGCCAGATATCAACGATTTAACGAACAAAATTTGTTTGAAGACGTTGGAAGTGTTATACACCTACATATACATACATTTATATGTTACATACACATGATAACATACATATAAAAATACATATATAAATATAATTATGTATAAGAGATATAATATAAAATAAATTATGTATTTTAATGATTTCTTACTCTTTAAGCATAAAGAAGTCAACATATGTATACATGAGAGGATGGAAGTGATGTGCACGTGGGGGGGGGGGCTTTGGCCATGCATTGTGAAGGGAGGTAGTGTGTTGTAGAAGCCTAGAAATAGTGACAAAAGTGATGTGTACATGTCTTCTTTTATACTCTTCCTTTTTCCTATAAATAACCTAGCATCTTCTCATCCTTTTCATTCCTTTTCTTCTTTATAATTTTCAAGTTTTTGCCTCCACTTTAATGGCTTCCATTCTAAAAGAAATAATGTCCAAATTTATTTCAAAATAAAATAAAATCATAATATATAGTTAAATATAGTTAAACACCTCAAAACAAGCTCAAATCTCTATCTCTCAACCTCCCAAACCCAAGACACCACCATCCACCACCCTTGGCCGTGAGTTCCACCACTTTACCACCCTAGGCCGTGAGCAACAAGGCAAGGCCAAGCCAATTCAAGGATCCAAGCTCGATTTCATGGAGTTTCATTTCAAGATAGCGGAGCTATAGCCAATTTAAAACTAGTTCGAGTGAAAATGAAGGTGAGAACTCCTAATTTATTATACTATATGTTGGATGATGATATGATGTTGCAAATGGATGTTTAATATGCTTTGATCATCAAGTTTGGTTGTTTTCATATGAATGTTGAATATATATGCAAGTCACGAATATACACGTCGATAAGCACAAAGGAAATCACTTTCCTTGAATTAATGAAATGGTGTGTATGGAAGTGTTAAACCTCTTAAAAATGGTTTATAATGTATTTGAAATGTTTTGTAAATATTTAAAAGTGTTTTGGTGAAGTTTGAAAAGAAATAGAAAATTAGTCAAAAATAAGGGCGTCGCATAAAGGTAGTTCGCAATTTCGCGCTATAAAAGTTAAACAAGTGTAAAAGTTGGAATTTAGCTCGGAATTCTTCGAGATAAGAATTTTCTGAACTATTATATTCATAGTTTTCCAATGAAGAAACAAAATTGAGATTCCGATAAGTAGATTTTGAAATATGAGTAAAACAAGTTTTGGAAAAATCCTTAATTTGCATTTTAGAATCCAAAACTGGATTTCTTTGAAAATGATGTTATAAAATTGTTTAAAAATGTGGAATAAATCTTTTAAAATGGTTTAAAAGTGATTTGAGTGATAAAAGTGAATTTTCGTATAATAAAAAGTTGTTTTGATCAATATATCTTAAAAGAGCACTTTCCGAAGCACTTTTCTACGACTTCTGAAATATAGTTTTAAACTTAAAGATTCTTATCCAAATATTTTGTAAATATTTTAAAATGGATAATTAAGAGTTTTCATAATGATTTGGAGGTTTTATAACTTATTGAAGAAAGTTCAAATAAATGAATTAAAGAAAAAAGCTATTATAAATAATGGCTTAATCTTGGCTCTAAAAGTCGACGAGTAGACTGGATTTTTCTGTTCGTGAGATCCGGATGTGAGGTGCTTGAACTAAGGAGATGTTCAGGAGCAACCAGTGCCCTGGCTCACCTAGCCTCTTCAATTAAAGAATTATTCTCTATTCACAAAAACCTCTTTTTATCGATAATTGGATTAGAAGGAACCAGGGTCGGATCTAGGGAAATCCCTATTTGAAAACCACTTCAAACCATTATATGTTTTCGAAAAATAAAGTCCTGATAGAGAGAATGAAGAATAAAGACCAGGGATTTTCGGGATGAAAGGACTGCTTGTTGATAATTCTGGTTAGCTCCCAAGTACTAAAGTAGTAGTGGTCCCTTCATTTCTGAAATTCTTTGGTTGCAAGGACTTCTCGCTACTAATCCTAGGGTTAATTCCCAACGTGATGTGGTAGGAGAGTACCTTCAGTTTCATTCAGTCCCAAAACAAAATTGAATAGATGGGTGTTTGACTTTGCATTCTTGAGGTTTACATCGTTGACTTTTATAAACGTACATCTGTTTGGTGGCGAAGAAGGCAACTTCTCTTAGCTTAACACCCTTCTCTGGGACGTATGAGCTCGGAGGTTGTATGTTTATGGAAATCAATAGTGATCGATGGAATGGACGTGTGGCATTCAAAGGAAGATGATGTGCTATGATAAAGGTAATCGCTACCTCAAGCCTTATACTCGAAAATGGCCAAAACAGGGTAGATGCGGCAAGGCTATGTGGTTCGCAACCATTAGGGTATGATCATCCCCTTCTAGATATATTTCTTCCCGCCATGACGCTCGGGATGTAAATTAATGTGGTGTATGGTAAACGAGGATCCTCGGATAGTTCGGTAACGACCGGGGTGATGACATAGTCGGTACTATCTAAGGAAAGGTAGGCCAGTCTTGTGTTGGTAGAGGTGCAGATGTTCTGTTGACCTCGGTAAATTTCTCTAGAGATGTACTATCGGAAGGTATTCCCTTCACCTAGTCATTTGTATGGAATCCATTCTCCAATAAGTTCCTGGCATTTTGTTTGTAGAGCCTAGTATGCTGGAATTTAATAATGGTAACAATTTCGGCTAAGATTAATAAGTTTACTTGCAAATGTTTTCAAATATATGTCATTAAAAATAATATCAAGTATTTTGACGTAAAATGCTTTGGTTGTAATAAGATAAAAATCCGTTCCGTGTTTATGTGCGGCGTGGTCTTATGAGATACCATTTTTGTTTTCAAAATGCATATTTTGAGTTCTCACACCAGTCTGATGACTGACCCGGACTTTATTTTCCTTATCCTTAAACTCTGGGTGCCCTAATTTTCCCCGGGCAGCCTTGTAGTCAGGTTTAGTTAGAAGAAATTTGGATGGAGCTTAAAGCATGGAGTCGGAAGATTTTCTGAAGATATTTTCATTACACTCGTGTACTATATTATTCCGCATTTGTTAGGACAGGTATTTATAACTGTCCATGTTTAACTTTGATAAATGCATTTTAATTTTCGCTGCAAAGTTTTATTTGAAATAACATATGAGAGATTATGTTCTATCTTATTTTTCTTTCTTACCCTTCAGAATCCCCTTCTCCAACACTTGGATTTACGGCACGCGAATACCGAGGATGTATTAGTGTCGATTTCTAGGAGTTGAAGAAACGAGTCCTCACAGTTTGCCCAGGACCAGAAAAGGAAATGAAGGAGTATGGGGGATCGTTGATCGTCTAATGAAGAGCGCGCATTTTATTCCGATGAAACCAACAAGGATCGCTGCTTCCTTAGCTGAAATTTTTATGAGAGAAATAGTAAGTTATCGAGGCCCTATATTTACTAGTAGATTTTGGGAAGCATTCTAAAAAACCTTTGGAACAAAGTTGAGCTTAAGCACAGCATATCACCCCTAAATCAACAGACAGACAGAGCGAGTGAATCAGATTCTAGAGGATCTCTTGAGGGCGTGTATTTTGGATTTTGGTAGATCATGGGAGGATCATTTGCATTTGGTTTAGTTCTCCAATAACAATAGCTTCCAAGCAAGCATCAGGATGGCACCTTATGAACACCTGTATGGACGACCGTGCAAGTAACCAGAATGTTGGGTTGAGACGGGAGATAGATCAGTTCTTGGGCCGGACATGATCCGAGAGGCTACGGGGAAACTTGTAGTTATTATGAAAAGAATGAAGGAGGCCCAAGATCGCCAAAAGAGTGACGCGATTAAGAGGTGAAGGGATTTGGAATTTTTGGTTGGAGACTTGGTGTTCGTAAAGATTTCACCAATAAGATGGGCTGTTAGATTTGGAAAATCTAGGAAGTTAGCTCCAAGGTATGTTGGACCCTTCCGTATTCTTGAGAGGACCGAACCACTTGCTTATAGGGTCGAGTTGCCAGAGAGATTGGCGGCAGTTAATAATGTGTTCCGCATGTCTCATTTGAGAAAATATGTTCATGACCCATCTTTGATTGTGGAGCCATCGGTTCAAGAGGAATTGGAAATAGAACAGAACCTGACGGTTGTTAGACATCCAGTTTATGTTGTGGATTAGGATGAAAATAGGTTGCGTAACAAGGTAGTGTGACTAGTAAGATTCAGTGGAGCGAGTATCCTAGAGACTGCACATAGGAGATGGTGGATCGTATGAAGGAAGCCTATCTAGAGTTGTTATTAGGATAGCTAGTCATAGGTGGTATGTATAGTGTATGTTTGTTTGCTATGGATGCTTAGTGTACGTATTTGTATGTGTTTTATGATAGGAATACATGGCTTTTTGTGTAGTTTGAATTATCTCCTTGTTTGTTAATTTCGGGACGAAATTCTTTTAAGAGGGAGAGTGTAACGACCTAGAATTTAATCGCTATTTAAATGAATATTTAATTATATTTTAAATAATTAAAAATGGATTTTTATTAAAAAATAAAACTATTTTAAATAATAATTAATGATAATATATCGTTTTCAAAATTTGTTTACCAATATATATAGTTTATAGAGAAATAGAAAATGTGACCGGAGATTATTTTCCAAAATATCGATTTTTCATTGGTTAAAAGTTATTCAAAAGGTCATAACACTATGTTAAACACACATGAACACATTACAAACTACTTTAACATGTTGTGTACATGTATATATGCATGTACACATTTACACACTTAAACATATTAACATATAAGATTTTACTTAATAAAAGTAAGTGTATATATACACACATATAAAAATACACTTTTCAACACAATTACACTAGAGACATGGCATGAATAGTTGAAAGTAAGGGGGTGTAGTGGACGATTTTGAAGGGGAGGTAAGGGTATGGCTATGCATGCATATGTATATTAAAACACTTTATATTATTTGAATAAAATCCTAAGACTATAAATACCACTACTTCTTCATATTCTCATTCTTACAAACCTCCTCTTCACTCCAAAGTTTCCTAAGAGCTTGAGCTAAAGCATACATGGCTTCCTCTTCATAAATTTGAAAAAAAGTCAACACTTCCTTATGCAAAAATCCCTCCTTTAATTCACAAAACCACTTCTACATCTCCTACAACACTTTCTCTTCCAAAACTCAAGCAAACATCTACCCAAACCTACATGGCTGAGCCCAAACTAATCATGGCCATGTCCTACAAGGCCTAGGCTGAGCCCAAACCTATTTGGCCTTGCCCAATTCAAGTGTCCAAGCATCCAAAAGTTTCAAATTTTGCAAAATTTTAAAGTGCTTTCAAGTTCTGGCAAAAAGTTCGCTTTGATTTAGAAAATTTTCGATGAGTAAAACTTTTGTTTTTGGAAAATAAATTAACTTGATTTTGATGAAATAAGTGTTGTGAAAATATGGTGTTTGTTGTGTTGAAAAATCATGTTATTTGGATTATATATGATTACAAGATTGGTTGTTTGGTATAGATTTGTGTTTTGGATAATATCTTGATATGCTGGATATGTATATGGATATGGATATGTGATATTGGTCATGATATGATGGTAGTGTGGTTATGAAACCAAAACCAAGTGTATGTGATGAATTTGTTATACAAATAGCACCTTGAAAAGTCGCAGAGGACTTGAGATCCGATTTGAAAACGAAAAGCTCTTTATTTTCTAGTTTTTGAATTTGAAAATGTTTTCCAAGTTTTTACTTTTGTTTTTAAGTTTCAAAACCTTTACATTGGTGTTTTCAAATAAGTTATAGCTAGAGTTAGATGAGATTCCTGCCTAGAAATCAATTCTAGCGAACAACGCTTATAGCGATAGTCGCTATGGATGTAGTTCGGGAAATTTCACGATTTCAAGTTTTAAGTGTTTTCTTTTGGATTGCCTTTGAAAACTCATTTCAAAATAATAAGTAAGTTAAAAGTTTAAGTTTTAATTATGTAATAATTTAATTAATTTATTTATTAATTAGCGTATTATTATTTAATTAATTAATTAAGTAATTAAGTTTACTAATTAGGGAAGGAATAAATTATCAAGTTAATTATTTTTAATTAAGTAAGTTTTAAATAATGATTAATTAAGATAAAAGAAAATTAATTTTTATTTAAACAAGTTTATTTATTTTAATTAATTAGTTAATTAAAGTTAATTATTTAATTAATTATGATTTAATTAAAGGTTAATTATCCACTTAATTAAGGCTTAATTTCTTAAATAAATATTATTTAATTACAGTACAATTAAGGTTTAATTATAAATAAAAATTAGGATTATTAATGATTTACTTTTGATTTAATAAAATATTAGTTAAGGTTTAGTTTAGTTTTAAACTTATGATTCAATTTAAGTTTATTTATTTTAAAGTTTCTTTTAAAACTCTATCGGTTATTTATTTTAACCACATTTCGTTTTTTAAATAAATTGTTTGAAAACCAAAGGATCTTTTGTCCATGCTATTAAGTAGCCAAATGAATTAAAGTGGTTGTAATAAAATGATGATGCATTTTATTGAGAGTAATTCGACTTGTACTTACCACAAATACCTCACTTCGGGAACGTGATGAATACAAGTGGTTAATTTCGATAAGCGGGCCATGATAATCTAAGCATATGGAACATATATCCATATGTAAATCTTCACACCCAGTGGGGTAGTCCACTATAAATAACTTGACCTTTTAAAATTAACGAACGTTGATTTAGAGAGACCGGGATCAGATATTAGTTGTTATTCGAAAACCACTTCGAACCAATGTAAACGTTCGAACTGAAAATAGTAAAGGAAAGGTCCAGAATAAAGACTTCGAAGTGCAAAGGGCTATTTGCTACTAACCCTGATGGTGATTCCAAAACGGGTGTAGTGTAGATAGTGCCTTCGGTTCGTTCATCTCCTGAACGACTTGTATGGATGAGTGCTGACATTGTGTCAACATATGGAAGGCAATGTTACCATTCCAAGTGACAATGCTATAACAAAGATAAACGTAGCCTCAGGCCTCATCAACTGGGAATGACTAAAACATGAGAGATGCAACAAGGCTAACTTGGTGACCCCTATTAGGGTAAGGTTATCTCTATCTAGATTCCCTACTATCAATTCATGTATGCTTCGATACGGTTGCTGATCCTAACCGAGGGGTGATCTTATTTGGTATTATTCAGCAAGGGGTAGGCCGGTCTTGAGTTGGCAGGGGATCCAAGCGAGGTCCTCGGTGTTATTTTATCTAGAGATGCATCGTAATGGGCGGTATCACAGTAGCCCTGTCATTATATGGAAATCCATTCTCTAATAAGTGTCGTACGTTTTTAGTTGTATCCAAATATGTTGAAATGTGAGATGCAAGCATTTCAACTATGTTCTATTATACTTGATAACCTTAGACATTATTATAATATCGCTGGATTTCTATATAAAGTACTTTTGGTTATCGTAAGGTAAAAATCCGTCCATGTTCATGTGCGGCGTGGTCTTACGAGATACCTTTGATTTCAAAGTGTTTTATAAAAATAAAATTTAAGTTGTTTGAGTTTTACTCACACCAGTCCCATTTCTGACCTGATGTTTTATCTTCTTTTTCCTAAAACTCTTGGGTACTCAAATTTGTTATGAGTAGCCAAGTGATCCAGGTTTCTTACGGAAGCATTTTGAAGGAGCTGGAGCAGGTGGCTTCACAATAGCTTATTATATTTATTTCCGTTGTGTTTATGTATGATCTATGTATTACGAATGGATAGGTAGTTATAACTATCCAATTGAAATTGTAATGTAAAGACTCTGATGTATTATTATTATGGAATGACTATGTAATACCCTATGTTATATATTATATGTTGTTCTGATTCATGGTTAGATTATGTGATTGTGTAGTTTCTTCTTATCTTTCTTTTTCTTTTACCCTTATTGGCTCGTCTTTCGGTGCAAGAAATGCGGTCGTTACAATAATAATAGGTACATAATCAAAAATCGAAGGTGCTTATTGGAAAATGGATTCCAACAAATGGCACGGTAAGGGACTACCTTCTAAAAAACAGTACACCTCTAAATAAAATGTATTGTGGGTCGTAGTTGCCTTTGAAATCCTACCAACACAGGACCGACCTACACCTGACTGGATAGTACCGAATATGATCACCCCATGGTTGATCAACAACCATAATGGACTTGAAGCATATATTGATATCGACTCTAGATAAGGGATGATCATACCCTAATGGGAGCGACCCACATAGCCCTATCGCATCTACCCTGTTTTAGCTACCACTAGGATGTGAGGCTTGATGCAACAATTTACCTTTTCTCTTAGCAGACCATCTTGGAATGCTAATACTGCCCTCCAGGAAGAAATGCAATACCATCATTCATCCATACAAGTTCCTTTGGGTACGAACGAAAACTAAGAAGCTACCTCTACTGCATCCATTTTGGAATCACCTTCGGGATTAGTAGCAAGTAGCCCTTGCGCTTCAGGAGCTCCACCTTAGATCATCCTCAAGATATCTTCGACTCGAACGCATATGTTAGTTCGAAGTGGTTTTTGGATAATCCGATCTTGGTCTTTCTGAACCAACAACTGATAATTTCCAGTTGAATCATTCCCAGTTCTTTTGGAAGTAAGCAGACTATACTAGAGTCCTAAAGGAATCTATAATATATCCCTTAAAGCTAGAGACGTTTCATCGAATGAGTTCTCTCGGGGGAACTCAAACCGTATGAACACGTGAAACTCTTAGTTACTTCCTAAGTCAAAACTGGCCAAGCTTTGATAGTCGGTTATTTAACTATTAAATACACAAACAACCAACAATCTAGAGATTTTATTTCACATAGCAACTACTAAGCCTCAAAATAAATCTTTCATTTATTTAAGTCTCTTTCCAAAATATCTATCATAATATTCATATACTTATCTTATTAGCATAAGTATATTCACAAAACATTGTAAAAGAGTTATTACTTCAAAATCATATTAAAAGGAGCGCAACAAAATTTATTTAAATTGGAGATAAGGATAACCTCAAACACTAATCCTTCGGTGTTAAGTGTGGAATGAATGTCCATACCATCAAAATTAAGAAGGTCGGTTAAAGGGAATCCAATCTCAAATTCTTTTATAAATTGCTTCAATAAATTCTTTTAATAAATCTCTTTCGTTTATGAAAATATCCTTTACTAAAATTTGAAATCCATTTATAAAACCTTTTATAGATCTCCAAGTTTATTCACAAAACTCTTTTATAAACATCCAAAATCATTTATAAAACTTCTTTTCAGATTTCAAGATCCCTTTCAATTTAAAAAAAACTCATGTTTATAAACATTCCTTGCTTAAAACAAGTCTTCTTAAATAAATCTTATTCGATCCATTTCCTTTTTAATAAACAATCAATTATTTAAAACAACTTCCAAATAACAAGTTATTATTAATTAAACCAAATTCAACACTTTAAATAAAATAGTTAATGCCTTTAAAATATCATATTGAAATGGTGATAAGCCTTAAACATTTCAATAAAATAACAACTTTACTTTAAACCATAATAATTATCTATAAACCCTTTTTTAAAAAAGAAATAAGATTAAAAGAATGATTTCCGATAGCAGCTACAATGATTTATTTAATTAAACCTTTATTCAAAAGTGGTTACTTAAAGGTAATCGACAAAGAAATCCCTTGGTTTGAAATATTTTTGCAAAAGAAAACTTCTTTTAACAAAATCAATCCTTCAAAATAAAGCGATTTTAAAAATCAAAACATTTATTAATTAATTTAAAACAAAATAAACCTTTATTATTTAATTTAAATTAAATTAAACCTTTATTTAATAAAAATTAAATCTTAATTAAGTTCGAATTAAATCTTAATTAAATTTAACTTAATTAGTAATTAATTAATAATTAAACCCCCTTTTTAATAAATAATTAATCTTTAATAAATAAATAATAATTACCCTTAATTAATAATTAAATAATAATTAACCTTTAATTAATTAACTAATTATAATTAACTTACTTAATTTATAATTAAGTACAAATTTCCCTTATTAACTAATGATTAATTACTTATTAACTTAATTAATTGATTAATTTAAATAATCATTAAATAATTAAATAAATAAATACTTTTAAATACTTATAATATGTTTTGAAAACACTTTTCAAAAAGACACTTAAGTAAAAATAATTTTAGATTTCAAAAGAAGTTCGTTTTCATGAACTGCACCCATAGCAACTATCCCTATTTGACCCGAATTTTCCAAAACTCAATTTTTATATCAAATAGCTTCAAAATCCTATCTTTTATACTTTAACTACCTTATAAACTTAGTAAAATGTTTTTGGAAAACAAATGTAAGGGTTTTTGAAACTTAAAAAAACACTTCTAGAAATTAAAGTAAGGAAAAAGAGTTTTAAACCAAAAGATCTCGATGTCACAAACTAACAACTCCAAATACTAACAATCCTTTTTCACATAACAAAATATGCATGAACACAACTTACATACATGCCATCACAACATACAACTAGTAAAGAAACTGACTTTCACTTTACTAACTTTTAATTTCATTTTCCAAGTCTCTAATCAATATTACATATACGTATGCATAAGCAAAATACAACAACATTGTTTTCCACTACACATCCAACATATTTAACAACAAGATAGCATTATGATAAAGTTTAAAACTGTGAATAAAAAGGTGAGCTTTACTCAACAAAAATCTCCCGAACTAAGCAAAACTACTACTACAACTTGCATCCACCCTAGAACCTGATTTTTCCTTTGTTAAATGGGATTTTTATGGCTTAAGATGACCTAGGGGGTTAGGCCTTGGAGGAGTAGGCTCGGCCTAGCTTGGAAAAGGTGGGTTTAGGCTTGCTTTTGGGAAGAGGAGATGTAGAAGTGGAAGAGAGAGGCTTTAAACAAGGTTAAGAGTTTTTAAAAGTGATAAAAGCTAATATTTTAAACTTGAGAATACTTGGAAGCCATGAAAGAGTTCAAGTGGCTAAGGAAGAAGAAAAATCTTTTGGAATAATGAAAATAAAAATGGAAAAGAATTAGCAAATTTCTTTTATACCAATTGGAAAAATCAAATTGCCAAAAACCCTTTTGCACCATGTCCTCCACTTAAACATTACCACCTCATCTTGTCTCCCCTCCCCTTGTATCTCACGCAATACATGTTCCCCTCCTTGAGACAACATGATTTAACACTACTTATACTTAGGTGAGACGTATTATGCCACTTTTTATTCAATTTATTTTCTGTTTTAAATTTTCATAAAAAGTCACATCATCTCTTATTATATTCTTTTAAGTTAATATATGCATATATAATTATCAAAATTCTAACTTATTAATAAATGAAAGTGAGTATTTAATTCAAATGTACACAATGTTTTCCGATAACTTTTTGATACCAACAAGTCAAAAATTCGGAAAATGATTTCTGGTTACATTTTTTATTTTCCTTTGAACTAATTATTTTTGCAACTAAATTTTGAAAACCATTTCACCATCATTAGTTATAATTCAAAAGAGTTTTATTTTGAGTTATGAAACCCATTGATTAATTAATAAAAATATATTTAAATATCCATATTTAAAGTGATTAAATACAGGTTTACACTCTCCCTCCCTTAAAAGAATTTCGTTTCAAAATTTGCAAACAAGGATAACTCAAAATAACACAAAAGGGCATATATTATAAATCATGAAACCCATACAAAAGTCATACACTGAACATCCATAGCAAAATAGTGCATACACAATACAATACACACAATCTACATATCTATCAACAACTCGAGGGAAGCCCCACTTATACTATCCTCCGACACCACATGTCCGAGGAGTCTTACTTCAGATTTTCAAAAATGCCTCCTAGAAAATTTACCCTTCAAGTCATGCCTTATTAATGTTTCAAGTGCGATCTCTAAGTGGCGCTTGTGTTTCTCCTTGGTTTTAGTATAAATAAGGATACCATCTACTAAGACCAACACAAATTTATTCGATATATCTCTAAAAACTTGATCCATGATAACTACAAAATGAGCGAGTGCATTGGTTAGCCCATAAGGCATAATCAACAACTCGAAGAAACCATCTAGTCCTCTAAAAGCTGTTAGGGGTATATCATATTCAGATATCCTAATTTTGTAAAATCTCGTGTCTAATTCCATTTGTGAGAATACCCTAGCACCTTGCAGTTGTTTGAACATGTCGTCTATGCTGGATAAGGGATACTTGTTCCTAATTGTTCGCTTGTTCAATTCACGGTGGTTTATACAAAGCCTTGGCAAACTATCTGACTAAGCAACAAAACCTACGGTTGCTCCCCAATTCGAGTGGCTTAGCCACCCTTACTTAACAATTCCTTTATCTACTTTATTAGCTACCTTCTTTCCCTTATAGCCATCTTATGCTTAGGCTACATAAAAGGTTCTCCTCCAACGATCAACTTTATACTGAGCTCAATCTCACGATGAAGGGGTAGGATATTAACGTCTTTAAAGATGTCCGGGAAATCTTTAACAACCAAAAACGATTCCAACTTTTCCCAGGGCGAATCCAGTGCATAAAGGAAACTCCTTATTAGTTTACCAGGTTCTTGACATGATATCTCAACAAATTTCCCAAATTTGTCCTTTAAAGACACAGTCTTTTTAACACAATTTAGGATAGCTCTATTCTTTGTCAGGAAATCTATACCAAGTAAAACATCGAACCCTTTAAAATCCAGAATGAACATGCCACATGGGAAGTGGTGTGTTAGGTATAAAACTCATACATCTTTAAAAACTATACATAGATTAGTCGTACCACCTACGTTGGTCACACAAATAGGGGTTTCTACAAATTTTAGGGTAAGGCCTAATCTAGCAACCAATTCTTTAGAAATAAAGCTACGGGAGGCTCCGGTATCAAACAAAACTCGAACCAAGATGACATTTACAAATAAAGTACCTTTCAGAACTCTATTCACTTTGACATCTCCAAAATTTATTGGTTCGTCCTTGATAGCATAAACTTTGACCTGTTGGACTTTGTCCATAAGTGTGTAATCTGAACTAAGTGACCTCTGAACAATTGTAGAAATAGGACCAGCCTGTTTGCAGATTTTTTGAGTATGGCCCTTCTTCTTACACTTGTTGCAAGTAACATTCTTGTACCATTCCTCCTGAGTTCCTCCACCTGGCACCCCTTTCCCCTTCTTTTTCCCTTGCAGGTTGAACTTCCGTTTGCTCGGCTTGTTATCACTTCTTGGGGCCTCTAATAGCTTCTTCTTCCCAAGGAAACCATAATCCAGAGCCATGTCTACTAGGTCTACGAAAGATTCCCTTAGGTGAGTAGTCATTTTCACTTGAAGCTCCTCCCTCGTTTCCATCACAAACATCTTATTCTTCTTAAGGGGTGTATCAATGAGTTCTAATCCAAAATGCAATAACTCATTGAACTCGGTTTCGTATTCTGTTATAGACCCATCTCCATGCTAAAGATCCAAGAAACTCCCATATAAACGGGTCTTCTCCACTAAAGGTATGAACCGACCTTTAAACACCTCCTTATATCTGGCCTAAGAAAAATCTTCCTCCGGAACAATTTTTGTAACGGAGTCTCACCATGTCGCCACTCCACCTTGTAACTGCTATGACGCTAAGAAGCGTTTCTGCTTATCTGAAATATCCAACCCTTTAAAAATCTTTTTGCAAGAACGAAGCCAAGCCAGGACTTCAATAATGGATTATGTGCCCTTGAATGGCTTTCCTCCTAAATTAGAAAATTCTTTGCATAAGGATGCAAAGTCGACATGGAGCTATATAGGTGTTACATCTTCTAATGATTCTAAACTTCTTGCAGTTGGGGCTTGACGCCCAGTGATCGAAATACTGCCATTTTCCCTTCCTCATCTTCTTATAGTGCTCGTCTCTTACCACCTGATAATAATAAGATATCCTCATAATACACTTCCAGGCAAGACTTATATTGGAAAAGGTATCGTCTATAAATGATATTAAATAAACATATTCATTCCTCTAACCGACACCCAAACAACTATATAGCTTTTGGAAATTTCCTTTATACAAGTAATATAACCCTAGGTAAAATTATTTCATTTACCCATTTTAAAACTATACTGTGTCGGTTTGTCTTGTTTAAGTGTTTAGGAACCCCTATCGATAACGTTGATCAAGCACATCGAACAGCATTCATAGGCCACTCAACAAACCAACCAACAAAATATAAAACAATTTATAGCACTAAAAAATACGTGCTCATATATATACTACACTCAAACTCATTCTAGGATATTTCTAATCCTATCTCTAATGAGTTACTCATTTTAGGACATTACTAACCCTATCTTTAATGAGTTCACTCCAACAAGGCCTAAGTGTACGCTCAACCTAAGCTCAGATACCATGAGTGTTAATCGACAGAATTTCTATCAAGTTAAAAAACCGTCGAAAAATTTCAAATTAAAATAAACTGCAAGCTCACGGCGTACACTTTGTAGTACGTGGCGAATACGGGTCGATCCGTATGGAATTGTGAGAGATAAAAAATCTATTCAATCAAATTAGACCAAAGTGAGATGAAAGTTGTTAACTACAAAAAGAAACTAAAGCTAGAATTAAAATGTGATTTAAAAACTATTGAACTAGAGAACAATTTAGAGGCAAATCCACTCTCATTTTTTTGTAAATCAACAAACAAACAATTTGTTATCTCTGGCTTTGATATTAAGTGAAATATTGTTGTATTTATCATAAGTATGGTTTATTTATATTATTCATTAACATAACTCAAACCATCAAACTATAATACAACAAATAAACCACTTATAATTCTCATGAAAATAAAGCCAAAGCAAAATCTATTTTAAGTATGATCTATTTACTATTGTAACTAGTAATATAGATCATCAAATTTCATTTTTACTTTAATTTCACAATCAAAAATGGATTAGCAAATGATGATGCAAATTGTGTTTATGTTGAATAAGAATAGCTCATTTGCATAAACAATATAAGCTATCAAACACACTTGTATAAACTTGCATCAAAACTCACTTCATAAAGCATAAACCAAATGAGAGAATAAATCATAAAATGTTGAAATTACATAATATTTGAGAGCTTCATTACCCCTAAATTAAAGGGGTTTGGCTACTCATTTGTGGCATTGAACCAACACAAGTAACTTTTAACATTAAAAAGAGAAGAAAATAGAGAATAAGCAAAGAAGAGAATGTAATTAAACTACTTACAACAAAAGAAATTAAGCTACACTACTTGCATGAATGTAAAACTATTATACTAACAAAGAAAAGAAAAGAACATAAATAAAAGAATTAACATAAAAACAAAGAAAAGCATGTAGAAAAAGGAGAATAAAGAGGCTTGGAAGCCATTTTTATCTCATAGAACATTGAGCTTACAATTTGATCTCTTAAGTTCCTAAGTAAAATGAAAGAGTAGAAGATGATTTACATATACATAAGAGGGCTATTTATACATGCATAAAACCCTAATTCTATTTTTAGGGGGCTTCCCAAAATATCCCTTAGGAAGTGTGGAGGCCAAGTAATCATTAGCTTCTACTAATCATTATTTAAGTGTACATGAAGCCATTAATTCCATAAGCATGTTCATTAGCCTCTAATTTGTACATTAAGGTAGGTGGGTAGGTGGGGTCCTCCATGATCTTCACTTTGAATTATTTCCCTCTTCTTTCCTTTGTATTCATTTGTGTATGCATGTATCTTCATATAAGCCTCTTCCATATGCATCCAAATTCCTATAGAAATCATCAAAAATGTCCAAGTAAACATTCTCAAATTTACACATGCACAAAAATGACCGTTTTGCCCCTTAATGAAGATGAAAATATGATGGTTTGAAAAAATGATTGAATTTTGGTTTTAACGTGTACAAATGCCCAAATATGATGTTTATTTAAATAAAAAGAGATAAAATATGGATGTAAATATATGCACATTTACGTGCACATCAAATACCCCCACACTTATCTTTTTATTCATCCTCGAATAAAGGAAAACTAAGATAAATCTGTTTTCATAGGGAGCACGATTGCATTGAGCGTATGCAACAAGCCGTTAAACCTCTGGGTGTCCCTAGTAGGACGAGTGTTGTCTCGTGAGGGTTTTCAGCGGATACTACCTACAAAATCCAGATGCAAAGCGAAAATATTTACAAAATGCAAGATTTTTTTACAATGGGATGAATGGAAGTTCTTGAAAATATTTACAAATGACGAATTTACTCTTAAATCGACACAAAGAAGTTAAATATAAGTCTTGGTAATTATCTTGAAAATTTAAGTCATTTACTCGTCAAAATTTCCAACAAAAATCAAGTCATCATAACAAATAGACAATAGTTTAACTCGTTGTTTCGGTTGATAACAAAGTGTAACTATGAAATAAATCCTTAGTTGATTATCAAAGTTTTTCAAAGTGGTATTATCGTTTCTTTTCAATAACAAGTTAAATCAAACAAGTTAAAATGGCGCTTGGATTTCAATTGCTTACTCTCTCTCACTTGAAAATTTCATTGATATTGACAATATTTACATATGCCTAACTTAGGTAAACTGAGGCCAGATATATTACCCATGCACTGCCTTGCGGACTAATGTGAGGGGAATGCAGAGCGTGGTGAGTGAACACACAAGTGTGAACACTTATCGACTGTAGGCATTATTAAAAAGAATTTTTATATACATACACCTAACTCAGATAAACTGAGGCCAGATATATCGATCATGCACTGCCTTTCAGGCTTACGTGAAAAGGGTACAGAGCATGACGAGTGAACACACGAGTGTGAACACGTGACTCTAGGTGTTAAAAATATATATATATATATATACATATATGCAAATGTTTTTTTTTGAAAAGGAGAGTTTTTCAAAATCATCTTAGCACCATTTAACTTAGAAGATAAAAATGTTATATCCTTTACTTTAAATTTACCATTTATTTTAAACAAAGATTTTCAATTAGAGCATACTTCATAATTAACACATATGAACCTTCCTATATACTAGTTAAACCATTGTTATTTGTAATCAAACTTCATTTTTATTTTTGTTAAGACAAATAAATTTTCAAAAATTTCAATTTATTAACCAAAACTTATACTTATCCCATATTGTTTCCTCAAAAATAAATCAAAATGCTAAAAATGAAAATGAGATCCCCCCCTACACACTTAATTTTGACTGTGTCCCCACAGTCAATGCATGATATAACGAGTGTAATGGGGAAAACTATGTACATATTTACAAAAGAGGGTTAACATTCTTACTAGACGTAGCTTGGCTCATGAAGGATCATGAGCTCCTCCTCTTGGTTATTTGGCAATTCCAAGAAAGGTTTCAGACGATGACCGTTGACTTTAAAAACCGATCCATCCCTGGGGTTTTCTATTTCTACGGTACCATGTGGAAAAATAGTTCGTACCACAAATGGTCTGGTCCATCTCGATTTAAGTTTCCTAGGGAATAAATGAAGCCTTGAGTCATATAAAAGAATTTTTGGTTAGGCGAAAACGTTTTCCTTAGGATTGACTTGTCATGAAAAACTTTGGTTTTTTCTTTGTGAATTTTATCGTTTTCATACGCGTCGTTCCTAAGTTCTTCTAGTTCGTTGAGTTGTAGTTTTCGGTTTTCGCTAGCATTCTCAAGATCAAAGTTTAAGTTCTTAATTGCCCATGGCGCTTTGTGTTCGATTTCAACGGGTAAATGGCAAGCTTTACCGTAAACTAAACGAAATGGGGACATCCCAAGGTTAGTTTTAAAAGCAGTACGGTAAAGAGCGTCGGTCAATTTCTGAGATCTTTTCGATTTTTGTTGACAGTTTTCTACAAGATTTGTTTTATTTGTCGATTTGAAACTTCAACTTGGCCACAGGTTTGAGGATGATACGGAGTGGATAACTTGTGGGTTATCGAGTATTTTTTCATTAAAGTTTCAAAAGAACTGTTGCAAAAATGGGTCCTATTATCACTGATTATTGTGCAAGGTGTGCCGAACCTCGAAAAGATGTTTTCTTTGAGAAATTTCACAACAATTTTATGGTCGTTGGTTTTGCAAGGAATAGCTTTGACCCATTTTGAAACGTAATCGACAGCGAGAAGGATATACAAGTTTCCAAAAGAATTGGGAAGAGGTCCCATAAGATCTATACCCCATACATCAAAGATTTCGATCGTAAGAATGGGGTTTAGAGGCATCATATCTCATCGAGAAATTCGTCCAAGCGTTTGACATCGATCGCAAGTTTTACAAATTCAAACGAGTCTTTGAAAAAAGAAGGCCAATAGAAACCACACTGAACCACTTTTTCCGCAGTTTTTCGAGGACCGAAATGTCCACTACACGCTTGATCGTGGAAAAATGAAAGAACACTCCTAATCTCATTATCCGGAATGCAACGTCGGATGATTTGGTCGGGACAATATTTGAACAAGTACGGATCGTCCCAATAGAAATACTTCACTTGGGACATGAATTTGCATTTGTCCTGTTTGTACCACGATGAGGGAGTTTCTTTAGTGACTAAGTAGTTCACTATATCAGCGTACCATGGGTCGATAGAAATTGAAAGGAGTTGTTCATCGGGGAAGTTTTCATTGATTGGCAAAGAAGATGGTGCGTTCGGAAGACGAGACAAGTGATCGGCTATGATGTTATCGGATCCTTTTCTGTCTTTAATTGTAAGGTTAAATTCTTGAAGTAAAAGGATCCAACGAATCAAGCGGGATTTGGCATCCTTTTTAGCGAAGAGATATCGAAGCGCAGAGTGGTCTGTGTACACAGTAATGTGTGACCCTATCAAGTATTGTCGGAATTTTTTGAGAGAAAAAAGATAGCTAGAAGCTCTTTTTCGGTTGTTGTGTAGTTGAGTTGAGCGTCGTTCAAAGTCATACTCGTGTAGTAAATCACATGAAGGATCTTGTTGATGCGTTGTCCTAAGACAGCACCAACGGCAAAGTTCGAAGCATCACACATTATTTCGAAAGAAAGTTCCCAATTGGGCGCACAAATGATTGCAGCAGAAATGAGTTCGTTCTTAAGGCGTTCAAAAGAAGAGATACAATCAGAGTTAAAATCAAAAGGAACGTCTTTCCAAGAAGAGTCGTCAAAGGATGAGCAATTTGCTAAAGTCTTTCACAAAGCGTCGGTAAAAGCCAGCGTGTCCAAGAAATGATCGAATGTCCTTAACAGTTTTGGGAATGGGTAGATTTGCAATGACATCGATTTTCGCTTTATCTATCTCAATGCCTTTATTTGAGATGATATGTCCAAGGACTATGCCTTGTTTGACCATAAAGTGGCATTTTTCACAATTCAAAGCCAAATGTTTTTCTTTACATCGATTTAGAACCAATTCGAGATGATGTAAACATTAGGAAAAAGAATCGCCAAAGATTGAGAAATCGTCCATAAAAACTTCTATAAAGCGTTCAATCATATCAGAAAAGATTCCAACCATGCATCGTTGGAAAGTCGCAGGAGCGTTACAAAGTCCGAATGTCATACGTCGATAAGAAAAGGTACCAAATGGACACGTGAAAGTCATTTTCTCTTGATCTTCGAGAGCGATAGGAATTTGGTTATAGCCGGAATAACCGTCAAGGAAGCAGTAGAATTCGTGGCCGGCTAAACGTTCGAGCATTTGATCGATGAAAGGAAGTGGGAAGTGATCCTTACGTGTTGCGGCATTTAATTTTCGATAGTCAATGCAAACACGCCAACCCGTTTGAGTACGAGTTGGAATAAGTTCGTTTGAATCATTTTTGACAACGGTTAGCCCAGACTTTTTTGGTACAACGTGAATTGGGCTAACCCATGAACTATCAGAGATTGGGTAAATGATTCCGTTGTCAAGAAGTTTAAGAATTTCATCACATACCGCATCTTTCATTTTTGGATTAAGCCTTCGTTGCGCGTCACGAACAGGCTTGGCATTGTCGATTAAATGGATGCGATGTTGAACAATAGCAGGGCTAATCCCCTTTATATCAGAGATCGACCATCCAATCGCTTCCTTGTTTTTCGAAAGAATAGAAAGTAAGGAGGTTTCTTGGTCAAGAGAGAGTCGCAGAAATTATGACGGGTAACGTTTCGTTATCACCTAAGTATGCGTACTTAAGGTGACCGGGAAGTGGTTTCAGGTCCAACTTCGGGAGTCTTTCGTTCAAAGAATTGGGTTGAGATTCAGACTCAACTGGAAGCGATTCAAAGGGAAGAGTGTATTCAATTTCGCTGGGAATTTCGTGAAACAATTTTTCATATTCAGCTTCGCGTTCGTCGCTAAGGTCAAGTGTCTTGTTTTCGAAGTTTTCATGAATGGCACTAACTTCCAACGTTTCGTCATGAGTTTCGTTTGATTGGCTTTCAAGATTGAAAATGTTGAGATCCAAAGTCATGTTTCCAAAAGAAATTTTCATCGATCTGTTACGATAATTGATTAAGGCGTTTGAGGTAGCTAAGAATGGTCGGCCTAAAATCAACGGAATTTGACTTGCGGGATTTGACACGGGTTGTGTTTCGAGAACAATAAAATCAACGAGGAATATGAATTGCCCTACTCGAATGAGCACATCCTCGATTTCTCCCACGGGCTTCTTAATGGAACGATCGGCGAATTAAAGCGTTACTTTTGTAGGTTTAAGCTCACCTAATCCTAATTGTTCGTATACGGAGTATGGAATCAAGTTTACACTCGCACCTAAGTCTATCAAACATTTGTTAATCATTTTGTCTCCAATTGTACTCGAAATCGTAGGGCATCCAGGATCTTTGTATTTGACGGGCATGGATTGGGACAAGACTTCACTCAAACTGGCGGCAAAGAAGACTTTTTTGGGCACTTGAGTGTGTCGTTTTTGGGTGCACAAGTCCTTAAGAAATTTCGCGTACGTTGGGACTTGCTGAACGATGTCAAAAAGCGGAATGTTAACTTTGACTTGTTTAAAAATTTCCAACATCTTTTCCATTTGGTCCAAGTGTTTCTTTGGTCGAAGACGATGTGGAAATGGAACACGATACTCGGTAGGCGGGTCTACTCGAGTAGAGGAAGAAGAATTTTGGTTAACATTTGATTTAACATTTGGCTCCACGTTCTGTTCAGAGTCGTTCGTTGTTTTAGAAGTGTCGAGAGAAGTTTCCGGTAAATCGTTTGGATTAACGACTTGATTATCGATTTGTTTACCGAAATGTAAAGTTGTGATAGCATTCAATTGGGTGACGTTGCTATCTTGAACAACATGGGCTTGATTTTAATTTGCGTTTTGGTTTCTGGGATTTGAAATGGGTTGGCTTGGGAATGTTCCTCGTTCACGTTCGCTCACAGACGTGGCTAATTGACTCATTTGCATTTCGAGTTTTGCAATTGATTGGTTCGTGTTTTGCATATATGAAGTCAATAAATTTTGCAAATTGTTGTTTGATTAAAGGCTTTGAGTAGTTGCTTTGGCCAACGTTTCAAGAGTTTTCTCAAGTGAAGTTAAACGTTTATCGTCTTGGGGAGGATGAGCAGAATTCGATTGAAAACTTGATTGTTGTGGTTGATTATGCAACGGACCCGCAAAGTTTGGTTGAAAATTGTTGGGCTGAAAGGGAGGATTCGAAGCATTATTCAAAAATGCTTGATAATTGGGATGAACCGTATTCGTATTGGGATTGTTTTGGTTCCATGCAAAATTGGGATGGTTTCTCCAACCAGGATTGTACGTTGGAGATTAGAGGTCGTTTTTGGCTTTATTGAAAGCATTGATTTGTTCGACATAATTAGGACACTGATCGGCTATACGATTAGGATCGTTGCATTTATAACACATCGGTTGGGAAGCTTGGTTCATTTGATTCGATGAGAAAATGTTATCGAATTTTTTAATCATTGCGTCGATCTTAGCTTCCAAAGCAACATAATATCCTATCGAGTTTGCACTCGATCATGAGTAAATTGATTTTTCGTTCGATCGTTCCCATTAGGATGATTTTTCAGCGAGGTTTTCAAGAAATTGCCAAGCATCGTCATGATGTTGGGCAAGAAAGTTGCCTTGGCACATTGATTCAAGCATGGTTCGTGAGCTGTTTTCGATTCCATCGTATAAAATTTGGCAAATCGTCCATTTTTCGAAGTTATGGTGTGGACATTTTATCAAAAGCTCTTTGAATCTTTCAAAATATTTTCCAAATGGTTCTCCCTTGAATTGATGAAAATTTACAATTTCGTTTCGGATTCTACTCATTTTTTCCAAGGGGTAGAACTTTTTTTAGAAAGCTTTTACGAATTCTTCCCACGTTTTAATCGAGTTCGATGGTAAGCTGTACAACCATTTTTCAGCATAATCCGTAAGAGCGAATGGGATTAGTCAAAGTTTGATTCCGTCATCGGAAAGTTGTTGGAGTTTTATGGTTGCACAAACTTGTTCGAATTTAGTCGAAAAGAGGTATGGATCATCGAGTTCGAAATTGCCAAATTTCGGAAGAGTGGCAATATGGTTTGAGTGAATTTCGAAATGGTTACTCGTAGGGGCGGGTAACGTGATGCAAGATGGAATAGAAACTCTATCGGGAAAGATTCTATCCATAAGTGTTCAAGGGGCGTTTTCGTTCGCCATTTCGGGAGGATCGTCTGTTCGAGTTAAACGATTAGTAGAAGGGTCGCGAGTCCAACGATTTGTTATTGTGTCACGAGTCCAAGAACTCATGCACAAGTGAAAGTTGAGAAGAGAAAGAAGATTTGAAAAACGAAGTGAAAAATTGTTTTTGTTTTCTTTTTTTTCAGAGGAAGAAAAATATTTACCAAGTGAAATTTATTTTCAGAAGAAAAGTTTGATTTTTGTTTTGTTTTTGGTTTTTCAAATTTTTTATATGTTTTTGTTTTTGTAATTTTTTTTTGTGTTGTTGAATTTTCAAATATTTACCAAAAGGAAATTTTTTTTATTTTCAGAAAATGGAAATTTGATTTTTGTTTTTTTTATGGTTTTCTTTTTCTTTTTTTTTTAATGTAAAATTTTTTTTTATTTAATTTTTCTTTTACTTTTGAAAAGATTTTATATGTTTTTTTTTGGATTTTTGTTTTTGATTGAAAATTTTCAAAGGAAAGAAAAAAAGAAGATTTTTTTTTTCTTTTTTTTAAAAATTAAAAACTAAGTTAAGAAAAATTTACAATTTTTTTTGGATTTTGGATTTTTTTGATTTTTTTTAAATATGCATGAACTAATGCAACTAAATGAATGCAAAGGACTTAATTATAGTTTTCTGTCCTTAGTAGCTCCTAACCTAAAATTGTATAACCACACTTTGTCTTAATTCAACAAAAATATTTCTCAGCCATGTAATGGGTAGGAGTTATCGGTGCACACGAATCACCGTAGCAATGTAACCGAAGGTTTAAGTACCTTCAGAGGAACAACCAGTATAATATTTACGTATCACCGTAATTTTTATAACTGGTTATTACTCTATCGTAGCCTAGACACCAAGAAATAAAATTGTTTAAAGAAAACAATTATGAAGATACAATTAAGCCCTAGATGAGCTCGTGACACCCTTAAGTCGAATGTCTAACCTTTATTATTAGTCCAATTCTACGATGAAATGCGTTTGTGGGCTAAGGAAAGGGTGATGAAATCCTTCACCTTATGTGAATTGGGATATTGCCCTTATAAAAGAAAATAAGATGAGATGAATGCAAAACAAAAATTAAACGTGAATTTACAATGCAACTAAAATGAAGTTTGTTTTTTTGGATTTTGAAATTATATATATATATATATATATATATATATAAATGCAAATGCAAGCAACCAACAATGCAACAAGGGAAAAGTGCACGATACCAGATCGTGAAGATTATTTAGCAATTTTTTTAGCGGCAATTTTTTAGCAAGGCAAAGCAGTTTATTTGGGCAAGCACTTCTTCCGTTTGAATTTCTGCTTTGGCAACCTGAAATGAAAAACAAGATATATTCAACAATTATTATTATTATTATTATTTAGTATGTTTACCAAAGATGAAAAACAGAATAAGTGAAAAAAAACAATTGAAAATAAAATAAATGAAAACTAAAACAAGTGAAAACAAAAATTAAACAAAGTTTATACACTCTTAAACAAAGTTGAAATTGTTTTTTTTTTTATTTTGGATTTTTAAAAGTTTTTTTAAGAGGAAACTTAAAAGTGAAGTTTTACTTTAAATTTTTTTATATAATTATATATTAAAGAAGAGGCTAAAACAATTAAAAAAAACTAAACTAAAACAAAACAATTTTAAAATTGAAATACCCCTTTTTTTAGAGAAAGCAAACCCCTTTTTCTTTTTTTTGGAAGAAAATCAATAGGATCACTTGACAAAACACAAAAATAAAAGTTTATACACTTTCTTCGGCCCAACCCACCAAAAAAGTCAACAAATTATCCATTCAAATTTGCTAAAAGAAAATTTATAATGTCCGCAATCCAAATACGCCTTTCTCAAATCAACAAAATCTTTTGAAACAAATTAAAAATTCGCACCAAATTGCAAAACAAAATGTCACACTAAATCATGATTTCAGTGAGTGATTCGAGGCGTTTGGAGATTGTGGTGTGATTTCTCTGTTCTGTTGAGGTTGATGTTGTGTCTGCGGCGGAGGAAGGATTGTCCAGGCAAGTTGTAGGACGGTCCGAGGACAATGATTGTTTGAAGGCGATGGGGCGTTTGTAGGCAATGTGAGGTTTGGGTGGAGGCGATTCTTGAGCGCCAGTGGTTGTTGGAGAGGCACAACAGATAGTTGTTGCTTTGGTTGATGAGGAGGAGTTGTGTGTTGTGAGGATGATGACAAAGGGGCGAGAAAGTGGATGTTGCTGCCGTAAAGTAGGGGCAAGAGTGGGTAGATTAATTGAACAGTGGGGGGGGAGGTGATGTATTGCCCTGTGTGCAGAGATTTGCAGAAGCGTTGGCAGTGTAGTGGGAGACTGTTGAGTATGTGATATGAAGGGTGTTGGTGGTGAAGAGTGATGATGTTCGAATTGGTTTGATGGTAGTATGAGTTGCAGTGGGAAGGATGAATTGTATTTAGTATGGTGGGGGGCAGTGTGGTTCGGCAGTGAGGGGAAGAGTTGAGGCAAGGCAGTTAGATGAAGGAATTGAGTTTGCTGTCAGTTTGTTTACTGTAGGCAAGTGACAGTATTGAAGGAGGTGATTAGTGGAGTAGGAGTTTGCAAGAGTTGATAGCTGTGGACGATGAAGTTGGTCAGATGATTGTAATAAAAAAAGAGGTGGTCAGGTTACTTGGTTGATGGAAGGGATGTTTGGTGATTGGTAAGGGTTGTTGCAGGAGAAGGAGCAGTGCAACAGTTTTGGTGAACTGTGTTGTATGTTGTTTTGACAGTAGTGCACTATTTTGTTTGAAAGTGAATGTTGGAGTTTGAGTTTGAGTTGGAGGAAGTGGTTATGAAACTGTGGTTGAAGAGGAGTGAACAATGATGTGTGTGCAGCAGTAATGGGCTGTGGCTGGTGTTGCAGTGTAGTATCAATGAGTATGTAATGGAACAGTGTGAAGAAGCCGAGAGATTTGTATGTGCAAGTTTGTTGAAGGATGGATGGGTTATAAGAGGAAGGATGGGTATATTGTTTGCAAAGTGAAGGGAAGGCAGCAGGAAGGTAACAATTGTGAGTGGCCAGAGTAACACAATGCACAAAAAAATATTAACAGAAGAGAAAATAGACTATACACAGTGCACACAACAGAGAGTTTAAAATGTATTGCAAATGAAATTTGTAAAGTGCAATTTGTTAACAGAAAAAACTGAAAATGTATTGCAAAAGAGAAGTATGAAATGGAATATTTTTTTTTCTTTTTTTTCAAATGAAATGGTGTATGTTTTTTTAGTAGAATATGAAATGCAAATGCAAATGCAAAATAGTAAACTAGAACAACATGCACACAAACACACAATATGTATATTTTTTTAATTCAAACACACAACAAAATGAAAACACACTAAAATCAAACAAAAAATAATTCGAAGAACAGAAAATTAAAATCAAAGCAATTCCCCGGCAACAGCGCCAAAAACTTGTTAATCGACGGAATTTCTATCGAGTTAGAAAACCGTCGAAAATTTTCATATTAAAATAAACCACAAGCGCACGACGTACACTTTGTAGTACGTGGCGAATACGGGTCGATCCGCAGGGAATTGTGAGAGATTAAAAATCTATTCAATCAAATTAGACCAAAGTGAGATGAAAGTTGTTAACTACAAAAAGAAGCTAAAGCTAGAATTAAAATGTGATTTAAAAACTATTGAACTAGAGAACAATTTATAGGCAAATCCACTCTCATATTTTTGTAAATCAACAAACAAACAATTTGTGATCTCTAGCTTTGATATTAAGTGAAATATTGTTGTATTTATCATAAGTATGGTTTGTTTATATTATTCATTAACATAACTCAAACCATCAAATTATAATACAACAAATAAACCACTTATAATTCTCATGAAAATGAAGCCAAAGCAAAAGCTATTTTAAGTATGATCTATTTACTATTGTAACTAGTAATATAGATCATCAAATTTCATTTTTACTTTAATTTCACAATCAAAAATGGATTAGCAAATGATGATGCAAATTGTGTTTTTGTTGAATAAGAATAGCTCATTTGCATAAACAATATAAGCTATCAAACCCACTTGTATAAACTTGCATCAAAACTCACTTCATGAAGCATAAACCAAATGAGAGCATAAATCATAAAATGTTGAAATTACATAATATTTGAGAGCTTCATTACCCCTAAATTAAAGGGGTTTGGCTACTCATTTGTGGCATTGAAGCAACACAAGTAACTTTCAACATTAAAAAGAGAAGAAAATAGAGAATAAGCAAATAAGAGAATGTAATTAAACTACTTACAACAAAAGAAATTAAGCTACACTACTTGCATGAATGTAAAACTATTATACTAACAAAGAAAAAGAAAAGAACATAAATAAAAGAATTAACATAAAAACAAAGAAAAGCATGTAGAAAAAGGAGAAGAAAGAGGCTTGGAAGCCATTTTTATTTCATAGAACGTTGGGCTTACAATTTGATCTCTTAAGTTCCTAAGTAAAATGAAAGAGTAGAAGATGATTTACATGTACATAAGAGGGCTATTTATACATGCATAAAACCCTAATTCTATTTTTAGGGGGCTTCCCAAAATACCCCTTAGGAAGTGTGGAGGCCAAGTAATCATTAGATTCTACTAATCATCATTTAAGTGTACATGAAGCCATTAATTCCATAAGCATGTTCATTAGCCTCTAATTTGTACATTAAGATAAGTGGGTAGGTGGGGTCCTCCATGATCTTCACTTTGAATTATTTCCCTCTTCTTTCCTTTGTATTCATTTGTCCATGCATGTATCTTCATATAAGCCTCTTCCATATGCATCCAAATTCCTATAGAAATCATCAAAAATGTCCAAGTAAAATTCTCAAATTTACACATGCACAAAAATGACCATTTTGCCCCTGAAAGAAGATGAAAATATGATGGTTTGAAAAAATAATTGAAGTTTAGTTTTAACATGTACAAATTCCCAAATATGATGTTTATTCAAATAAAAAGAGATAAAATATGGATGTAAATATATGCACATTTACATGCACATCCATGAGTAACGATCTGCCTTCCTTACACCTAAAGACGACACTTAATACATCCTCAATATTTGTGTGTCGATCATTTAAGTGTTCAAAAGACAGCTTGTATGGAGTGAAGAAAGAAAAGACAGAACATAATCTCACATCCTTACAAGAAATATATAATATACACATGACCTTTACAAAAATAAATCATCTTTATTATTCACAACATCAGAGTTCACTAACCTATTATCAGCCTGGACAGTTATAACAACTCGTCCTTACAATTGTTGATAACAATTGCTAATAAATACAGACAGAAATGAAAGCAACAAAAACGATAAAAAAATATAAGATATGTGAATACGTCTTGGAGAATCCAGCTCGTTTCGTGAAAGCTCCCAAGGATCCAGCTAAATCTGGAAAATATGTTCGGGATGACCCAAGCATGATAAGAAAATAACACCCGGGTCAGTCTGGTAAACTGCCGTGAGTAAAACCCGAATCAAAGCATATGGATTTCTACATTTGGAAACCTTTTCAAAATAAAAGGTATCTCGTAAGAACACGCCGCACATAAACACAGACAAGTTTTTACCTTACGATAACCAAACCATTTTTATTATAAAATCCAGTGATATTATAATAAATTCTAAGGTTTAAAATACAATAATCAAGTAGTTATGATGTGTGTATATCACAACAATAATATGTATATAATCAAAAACCGAAGGCACTTATTGGAGAATGGATTCCAACAAATGGCAAGGTAAAGGACTACCTCCCAAAAACAGTACACTTCTAGATGAAATGTATGATGGGTCACAGTTAACTTTGCAACCCTACCAACACAGGACCGGCCTACCTCTGACTGGATAGTACCAAATATGATCAACCCATTGTTGATAAACAACCATAATAAGCCCCGAAGCATTAATAGATATCAACTATAGATAAGAGATGATCATACCCTAATGAGAGCGATCCACATAGCCCTACTGTATCTACCAGGTTTTAGCCATTACCGGGGTGTGAGGTGTTATATGGGTTTTTAACCCATTAGGATCCGAGACAAGACAGAACTACTTGATTGAATCGGAGTGGTTCAGGACTCAACCAAAAGGGCTTAAACAACGAGTTAAAGAGAGCCAAGTCCTATTACAAAAGCAACAACTGAGTTTGGCTAAACCAAGAGATGAGCATCCGTCTAGTCCAATCAGTAGCCAAATGCAACTAACAAGCAAATCGTCGTCAAAACAAAGCGACATGCAACGAGACTACATGAACAACATTAATGCAAGGCAATGAGAGAATGCCAGACATCAAAGCTCAAAAAATAGACTAACTGTATGGATCGCTAGTGACCCATACACCATGGATTGCCAGCGATCCATAAACTTCATCACTCGTTCGCTAAGTAGCTATGGCACGTGGGGAGCAAAGAAGCCTAGAAGACAAAATGCAAAAATACGCTAAGTGTATGGATCACTAGCGATCCATACACTATGGATTGCCAGTGATCTATACTTGATCATAGCATCTTGGCGAGCTAGCATAGTAAAGCAATAGAGAAAGAAGATTAGTAAGTAGCTCGCACGCGAGCCAAATCTATAGATCACTAGCGATCCATGGTTTTGGCTCGGGTCGTGAGCTAAGGTTCGTCGCATCTTCCTATAGTCATCTGTGAGCAGTTATTGAACAGGCCTAGCCTAGAAGCTCTCCGATATTTGTAAATACCATCATACCTGCAACATAAACGTGATCTTCTCCGGACAGGTTGGTGAAGCTCTGCTGGAAACTTTCTTCACTCTTCATCTCCCTCATAACAATCTCCAAGGAATTCACTGTGATTCTCCAATTGATTCCAACCCTGGGGATTCAATCTAGCTAAGGATAATCAAGAGCCTTGTAATCAAACACTACTTGTAACAGTAATCAGTTTATTATAAAAAACTATAAAGTGGACGTAGGCTTCATTAACAGCCGAACCACTATAAAAATCTTCTTGCCTTCTTTCTTTTATTGCTCTTTTCCATACCTATTATCTATATTATTGCTCTATGAGAACAGGGCTGGTGCTTTCACACTTAAACCAGGGTGTTGATCTGTTTTTTGGGTTAATATTTTGGTGCTTCCATTGAGAACTCCAACTCAAGATTCAGATCTAGCTATCTACTTTGGATCCCATAGGTCTAGAAGTTAGATCCCCAATCTTTGCTTAAAAGATCTACCGCTTGGAATCAATGGCTCCTAGAAGAAGAAGAACTGCCTCTGGAAGGTCCATAGGGGCGGTGATAGCTGGAGAAGATGTTAATCCTCAACATATTGAAGTAAATGGCGCCAAATTAGAAAATCAGGCGCTAACATCCTCCAGTCAAAATGAAGTCGTTACCAGGGATGAGTTGAATAAGATGGTTGATGAAATCAACCAAAGGATGGAAAATAGCCAGAAGGCTCTGATGGAGAAGCTTAACACTCTTCTAACCCTACAATTAAATCCTACTCCAAGAACTATGCCCGAACTCGCGGCTGCTATAGAACAAGAAAACTCTTCCGTTTCTGGTCTAAACAGAAGAAAAGGGAAACAACTGCAAAAAGGGTAAGAATAGGAACCATGGGACATAATGTGGAAGGAAATACAAATAATCCACTCGCCGCAAGGCAACCAAGTCTAAACTTGAATCAAGGGGCCAAGACCCCATAAGAAGATATAGCTATGGATCTCTCTGATTCAGAGGATGGAGAACAAGAAAACCTGTTGGAAGAGAATGTCAACGCATTTGATGGCGCTAGGAACGTCCAAACTGCTCCAATCAGGCCAACTGCAAGCCAATAGGATCCCGCAGGAATGGCTCTCCCAAAGACAGGAGAGCCTAGGCTTCAACTCACTTGCCAAGACTATTTGCAAAGCCAAACACTTGGTGCAGTGACTGATTGCCGCCCCAAGGACTGCCGAACATCAGAGGCATACATAGCACACATGGTCAAATGATTTATAGATGAGAGTAAAAATCGAAGAGATGATGAATAGGGATCTGCCCCAAGTCAGAATCATTTTACCGATGAAATATTGAATGAGAAATATCCAGATAAACTCACAATGCCAACTATCCCATCCTACGACGTGATGAAGGATCCAAAACCCCATTTATAAAAGTATAGTTGGTATATGGATGGAGCCAATGCTTCAGAGGCTGTTCACTGTAGATGTTTCACCATATTTCTAGAAGGAGTTGCGTCTATGTGGTTCACAAGACTTCCCCAAAGATCTATCTCTACCTTTGACCAATTAGCGGCAAGATTCCTTGACCATTTCAGGCTCCATACCGCACAACTAAAAGATGTCATGTCCCTATCCGGATTATTCCAAGGATGCAACGAATCGCTGAAATTTTTCATGAACTTGTTCAATACTGCGGTGACAGAAGTAAGCAACCCTAAAGATGACATGGTTTTCATGGCGTTAATCCATGTCATTCACCCGAAGACTGAATTCGGGAAATGGATTAATATGAATTAGCCTACCACAAGGAAGGACTTCAACCATAAAATGAGTCAATACTTAAGGTTGGAGGAAGCACAAGAGCTAGAAAGAAAGTCTACTGGTGTGTAACCGATGAACATCAGACAGAGCGATGTAGCAATGAATCAAAACGCGCACGATTCTGGAACTACTCAAGGAGTCACATGGAAAGATGGGAATGAAAAGAGATAAAATCAGAACTCCAATAAAAGAAATGGTAATGGCGGTAATAAAAGATTTAAAGGGTTAAAGCAGGAAGATTATACCCCACTAAATGACACTCCAGAAAATATTTATCTCGCGACACAGGGGATTGAGCAATATAAGAAACCCCCTAGGAGAGAAGCAACTGAGTAGCAAAAATGCTCGAGAAAGTTCTACCGCTTCCACGAGACTCATGGTCATAACACAAACGAATATTGTCATCTAAAGAATCTCATTGAAGAGTTGATTCGGGATAACAAGCTCCAACAGTACATGAGAATGTCACAGAACCTTGACCAACCCATGGCTGCTTAGCCCCCTAGGGAACGAAGGAATCAAGCTGGAACTAGTGAGGAAGGGTCCAAGCGAACTGACCAAAGACTCATTATTGGAACAATATCTGGGGGACCACACCCCGTGCAAAGAAGTTGGGGAGAGATGGAGCGATATGCAAGTTCGTTGAAGCATGCTCAAAAGGAATCATGTCTCGCACTAGAATATGAAACCCTGGCCAAGCTGCATAAAGTATTGAGTGATCACATAGTGTTTCGAAATTGGTACACCGAAGGAATCAAAGCCTCGAATTTTGATCCAATGGTGGTAACAGTGGGAATTGGTCTCACTGTTGTTCGACGAGTATTGGTTGATAGTGGTAGCTCTGTTAATATTCTTTTCAAACGTACTTTTGATCAAATGAAAATCGAAATGAAAAGCATGTTTGCCTCCCAAACGAAGATCTAAGGATTCACTGGCGAACCCAAGCAACCTGTGGGAACAATCAACCTGCGAGTGGAGCTTGGAGAGGGTGATCGAAGAGTCACCCTCATTTAAACCTTTGTAATTATGGATGAAATGTCAGCATATAACGCCTTCTTGGGACGACCCGCTCTAGCAGATTTCTGAATAGCTCTAGCCCAATGGTGTCTAACCATGAAGTTCCCTACTTCAAATGGAATTGGAGTGATGAAAGGAGATAAGTGTGCTGCTAGAGAATGTTACATTGTAGAGTTACACGAATCCAGAAGAAAGGAAAAAGGGAAGGACGTGGAGAGAATATACACATCCGTGAACCCTCAGAATAGCAACTACAGAGCCACCCCTGGCTTGGGGACCATAGCTGTAACGACCCAGTATTTTGGACCATTCGCATCCATTATAAGTGTATAGGTAGACACTCATGCCGGAGTTGAATTGCTCAAAATACCGCGTTGTAATTAAAATTTGGCAAAACTCAGCATATACAGTAAATAAAATAATTACAGATCATAGACATAGAGTAATATAACAATAATACAGTGGAAACAAAAGGATAGTAGTTCATGAAGCTACTATATATATAACAGAGTTAAACAAGATACAACAGAGGTCTCGAATACAATAGATGTCTCAATACAATAATCAAATAACAGATCTGAATACATCACTGGATCGACGGAATAACTGAAAGCAGGATCGATAGATAGCTGGATCTACAAGCGAAGCTCCAACTCCAAAGGTGAGTCCCAAATGCTGTATCACTCAGTCTGACCCGAGCGTAAAGCAAAACACAAACACTCGAGTCAGGATTAGCATTCTTATATTCAATAAATCCAATCTCAAGTGAAATATCAACTGAAATACAAGTAACTTAAAGGATGTTTGGGATAACCATCCTCTAAGGGTCCGTTAAACTATTTACTATGTAGTAATATTCGCTATTATAATAGTGTCTAAATAAGTAAAGTATAATCATATCGGAAAATAGCGTTAAGGGGATGGAGAACCTTAACGCGGTCGGATCTTAAAATCATAATCGTAGTAAAGCTCGATATGGTAGGTGACACGGCACAACTAGGCAATGCCAGGGTAGATATACCAATTACGCACACGGACTGATGGAGCGCATAGCAGCCACTATCGTCCACCTCGAACAACATTCCCAAATCGGAGGATGGCCATCTAGTCAAATCACAAATAAGAGTATAATATCGAAGAAATGTGTCCGAGAAGAGGTGCTACCTCACTGGTCCGAGATCGCTCCTGTTTTAGCCACCTTATGCCAACTCACGGGAGTTGGGTCCACGTAACATACCTTAAGAACGTCGCCACCACCCTACTTCATTCTGGAATCTCCACCGCGTACATGGTTGTCAAAGTGGTTTTCGGTATCGATAGAGAGTATGTCCATATCCGATCCCAGTCTCTTTGCCAACCAATCGTTATTATAACACCATGGTCATTTCAAAATAGTTTATACTTCAAAACCAAAATATAATTATCATCTCAAAACCCAATTTAATACGATATCATTTCACCTCAAATATATCCATTTCAAAATCATATTACTTTCCAAAGTTATAATGCTTTCGAAATCATAGTCTAGAAATCACAGTATTTTGGCAATCATAACACTTTCCTTTTAAACAGTTTAGATAATAAAATTTCATTATAAAATAAATTAGTTTCCTCAAATTTCACAAATCGATTCAAATTAACTCGAATTCCAAAAATTTAATTTAATCAAATCTCAAATCATTAGTTTCAACTCGATTCAGCTTCTAAATAAACCATTTCAAATTATTGATTTCAAATACATATCTGAACCATAAAATAGGCCATTTCAATTTTAATATATTTCAAAGCTTTAAATATTCAACATTTCAAAACTAAATTCGATAAATTTATATACATATCAAATTCACTTTACAATTATTTAGTTTGAAATAATAACCATAACATTTGAATACACTTTCAATTTACAATTTAAATAAACAAAATATCTCATTTAAATATTTTTACGTTGAAATATCCATTTAAGTCACCTTTCAACTTTCAAGTTGAAAATCACTTCTTAAATTTCAAATTCAATACATTTCAAATCAAACTTATTTAAGTATAATTCTTAAATAAATATAATTTCAATCAATTTCAAATCATTATAAATTCTATATTTGAAATTATAGATATTAAATAAATACTTAAACATATTATTTATCAACTTTATTAAATCAACTTTAATAAATCTTTAAAAGTCAATATTTATCAAAACCATATATTTCTTTCCAAAACCATAGAAATCATTTTCAAAACATTTATATATAGACCAACGGTGTTTGTATATAATTTTCTATCCTATGGTCAAGTGATACGGATATTTATCATTTCAATCCGCAATTTAAAATATATTTACGGGTATATATCTTTTCAACCCGCAATCCCAAATTCAATTCAATGAAAATCGCTTGGGTTTATCATTTCAACCCATAACGATTTTCTCTTATTCTACAGATCGTTTGGGTATGTATCATTTCAACCCATAGTGATTCTATACTAATAGGGAACTTGCAGAGTGATAACATATACGATAATAAAACAACAACAACAGGCATATATCAACAATATAAATAACAGATAATGGTGTCAGATGTCACAGGTGAACAGATACAGATAATGACATATATATAACAGTGTAAATAACTAACATCAGCATATTTCAATTGACATTTCAATTGAAATCAAATTTAATAAATACAAGAACGTTAATCAGAGTGATTGCTCACCTTTCGAGGCTAGAGAAAATTGACACAGAAATGAACTACGAATCCAGAGCAAAGTGAGATGGGTACGAATTTGATGAAGGAACAGGCATGACAGACCCAAAAGCTGATAAAATGGGAATCGATGAGAACCGATCAGAATTATTTTTTGCTATAACTGAAAATATATACATTATTTATATATTTCAAAAATCATCTGTTTACAAATATATATACTTAAAATAATAATCAATACACATAATTCAAGTAAATATTTCAAAGAATTTATATACATATACTTAATATAAATATGTACATAAATGTTTTATATTCATATTCAAACAATCATACTATATAAAGTTTTTATATGAAACCCCTTATACATTTTTTTTTCCAAACAGTATACGTATTCAAAACCAACTCATATATATATAACTAACATATACTTACATATATAACTAACAGATTTCAACTTATTTTCTCCACTTTATAAACTGAAAAGAAACATATTTGGATATAAACACATGAGTTAGTCATATAAAATAATCTATAAAATACATATATAAACTGATAAAATATATAACTTACTAATAGAGCAACTAACCATAACCAAATGTAATACATATACTAACTCAAACCGACCATATAAATTTATATTAAAACACCTTATAAATATAACCTTTATATTGTAGAAATAAAATAATATATATACAGTAAACATATATACTACTACCTGATATATATATATATAGATTGGTCAAAAGCTTTAGAACACAAAAAAAACAAAATAGCTTGAAAACAACCTTTCAAAACATATATACATACGTATATACAACAATATATTTATATATATAGGTTCCTACGTAACAATATATTATAGTATACAGTTTTTAAATTCCAACAAATTGCTTATATAGGCTTCTATACAGTGCAAAACAGGTCATAAAGATTTCTGTATAAACTTTTATATACAATAAATATCACATAAAAATCTGATAAATAGAATATGGAAACAACAGCACTACACTATATATTACTCTGTGTATAGAACTTATAACTTATATAACTTATGTATAAAACTTATACGTACAATCTATATTTTTACACATATAAACAAACAGCATTTGCAAATTTTAAACTTACTTATATATATACACCAACTGAGAAAAAAATTTAGACTCATAATACTCTTAGCATATGTATATAGCATATAAGTATACTTTGAAATTTAACAGCTTGGCTTTAGATAACCAAGTATATCTTACTGGATCACTATATATAAGTATACTTATATATAAAAGCTTTTGAATATACATATCAATAACAGAGAAACAGTGAAATGGAATTTGAAAATACTTTGGACAACAGATCATCTAAAACTTGCGTACACAATATATATATGAATATCATTATATATGTAGACAATATCAAACTCTTGTACAAAAATCTAGATATATATATATAGAACAACGTATTATCTTACATAAATGCACCTATATACTAATAAACAACTGTAAACATTTATATACACTCACGTATATCTCTATATATATAATATAAACATACCTATACAATAACTCGGCACAGGATGAATCAGGGGAAACCGAGCTAGTGGAAGAGGGAAGCTAGGCTGGTCGATCTTGTTAGCGTGGGAAAGAAGGGAAGGCCGAAGTGGGTTGCTCGACTTGGCTGTCTTGTTGAGGCCGAAGCTAGAACAGCTATGGAGATAAGGCCTGGGCTGTAGCGTGGGAGGCTACGGGTTGCCGAGGTCAGGGAGATGGGGCGGGTTTGGTGGCCGTAGGCCGTGGTAGGGATGAAACGAATGGGTCGAGAGGGGTTCCGTGGAAGCTTGGGGAGGATGAGCGTGAGAGAGGAGGCGAGCTGCTTGGAGAATTTTGGAAGGAGGCACGGGAGGAGCTTCGGGAACGCAAGGGAAGAAGGGGAAGCAGTTCGAAAGCAAAATATAAAAGAGAAGACAAAGAGGGGGAGGAATTTGCTTTACAAATAAATGAAAGTATAAGTGTAATAAAGTAGTCGTTCAACTTGATGAGTACAAAACGCACAAAGTTTGAATGCTATAATAAATGCTAGGAGAAGAAAAATGAGCTGTTCAACTTTATACGTTTACACCTTTGAAAGGTGTGGGGCAAAGCAAACATACCAATGTAAATATAAATTGAAGTGATGGGAATGTAACAACTGTACATTGATTTAGAAGCTATAAAAACAATTTATTATATTACTGAGATTCACGTTCAAACTCGAAAAGGCAAACGAAAGCTAACGGTCACAATTCAGGGTACCGGTACGACGCACTGTTTTATTGTTTCTGTCACGTACCGGACCTCAAAATACAGAGTTGAATATACCGTAGAGATCAGTGCAACGAGACGATCAAAACGGTACACAGATATCAGTGGTATGGTCATCCGATCAAAAGTCGATAACCGGTACCAGAAATGCTGCTATTCTAAAAGAAATAAGATAACGGAGTAATAGACATCCAAATTTGACGAAACGAAAGATGACGTCTCACTCAGAAGATGATTTACAAATTTCTATGTAAAAATATTCAGGTTTGGAAAACATTTTATTATCACCAATTTTTAACTGATTAAATTGAAGTAAATTTACGCGCGAAATAAATTTTCATATTTTCGGATGAAAATTTTCCAGTTGCTATCTTTAATTAGACGCATTCCAAATATTAAATTTATATTTCAAAATTTTATCGTTTAAAATTTCACAAAATTTAACTAATTACGTTATTAAAACAGTTAAAATTTACGGGTCGTTACAAGAGCCGATTCGACAAGGCTTTGGACCTTAGAAAGGAGAGCTCAAGGGAGGAATGGGCGGCACCGGCAAAGTTGACGGTGTTCGTCCGGTCGACATGGACGACCCAACTAAAGTCTTGAAAATTGGATCGCACCTTGGAGACAAGATGCGTTTGGAGCTTGCTATATTTCTTTGCACCAACTAGGATGTGTACGCGTGGACGCATTCCGATATGTGCGGGGTGTCTCCCGAAATCGCATGTCACGTGCTCAACATTGACCCCAAGTTCACACCAGTAAAGCAAAAGAGGCGCAGCCTAGATCCTGAACGGTCCAAGGCACTAAGAGAAGAGTTGGACAAGTTAATGGCTAACGGTTTCGTCCATGGTGCAACTTATCCAGAGTGGGTATCTAACTCGGTCTTAGTCAAAAATTCCAATGGGAAGTGGGGAACCTGTATCGACTACTCGAAATTAATCAAAGCTTGCCCGAAAGGCAGCTTCCCCCTCCCCAGAATAGACCAACTTGTGGATGGAACGGCAGGACACGAGCTGCTATCATTCATGGATGCATACTCCGAGTACAACCAAATCCTAATGCATGAACCTGATCAAGAAAACACCAGCTTCATCACTGACCTGGGACTATACTGCTACAGGGTAATTCCATTCGGTTTGAAGAATGCTGGAGCAACTTATCAAAGGTTGGTAAATACCATGTTCAAGCGTCAGATCGGGAAAACGATGGAGATTTACACAGAGGACATGTTGGTCAAATCACGAGCAGTTGTTAACCACCTAGATAATCTTGCTGAAATGTTCGAAATACTCCGAAAGTGTGGGATGCAACTCAATCCACTCAAATGTCACTTCGAAGTAGCCTCCAAAAAATTCTTAGGATTCATCGTAAGTGCCAGGGGCATTGGGGCAAATCCAGAACAAATAACGGCACTACGAGAAATCCAAGCTCCAAAGAATAAGAAGGAACCGCAAAGCCTGAATGGATAAGTCGCAGCACTAAGTCGATTTATCTCGAAAGCTATCGACAAGTGTATACCATTCTTCGATGCACTGAAGAAAGGAACGAAGAACTTTGAATGGAGTGAAGCTTGTCAAACAGCATTCGAAGAATTGCTACGGCATATGGAGACTCCGCCAAGCCTATCGAAGCCTGTGGATGGAGAGGACCTGTTCATTTACTTAGCGATCTCACCCCATGCATTGAGTGCCGCTCTTGTGCGTGAAGGAGCAAAAATCCAATGACCTTTGTATTAAATTAGCAAGTGGTTCACTAGAGCGGAGAAAAACTACCCGAAATTGGAAAAACTAGCGTATTGCCTCTTGATCGCGTCTAGAAAGTTAAGGCCATACTTTCAGGCTCATCCAATTACAGTGTTGACTGACCAGCCCCTAAAGCAAGTGTTATATCAACCTGAAACTTCGGGACGGCTTCTCAAGTGGAATATAGAACCGAGTTAATATGATATCACATACCACCTAAGGAAAGTCATCAATGGGCAAGCGTTAGCATACTTCATCGCCGAATTTACTATATGGGATGACGAGGAAGAGGTACAGTTAGAAGTAGACACGCAATGGAAACTCTTTGTCGATGGCGTATCAACAAGCTTTGTTCGGGGCAGGAGTAGTGCTTGAAACCCCCAAAGGACGAGCCATTATCTATGCTCTACGCTTGGAATTTCCTGTTACAAACAACAAAGCGGAATACGAAGCACTGATTGCAGGACTAAAAGTTGTGAAAGAGCTCAAGATAAAATCTATTCACATATACAATGACTCCCAACTGGTCGTCTATCTAGTAAAAGGGGAATGCCATGCTCGAGGGGAAAATCTTGCCCCGTACCTGTCCAATGTGCAAGAGCTACTAAGCGACATCGAACACTACTCCATAAATCACATTCCACGGGAGCAAAACACCACGCCAGATTATTTGGCTAAACTTGCAAGCTCAGGAGAAGCTCAGTCATTAGGGCTAGTCCCAGTTGAAACTTTATCCAACTCAAGCATAGACGAAATGGACGTCGACTGGATCCTCGAGATCACTATCGAACCATATACATGGATGACACTGATAAAGGAATATTTACTCGCAGGGACTCTTCCGACAGACCAGAATCAACGGAAAAACCTTCTTCGAAAGGCACCGCAATTCGTGATACAAGACAGAGTATTCTATCGAAGGGGATTCTCAACCCCCCTTCTTAGATGTGTGTCCGATAACGAAGTCCGACGAATCCTAAAGATAGTGCACAAAGGCGAATGCGGAGATCACACTTGGGGGCAAACCCTTATGAAGAAAGTCCTCCGGTATGGATACTTCTGGCCAATAATAAACCACAACGTTGCAGACTATGCCAGAAAATGTGATTGCTGCCAAAGGTTCAGCAAAATTAAAAGAACTCCTTCAATAGAGTTAACACAGATGGTTAGTCCATGGCATTTGCAATATTGGGAATCGACTTGATTAGCATCCTACCAATAGCAAAAGGAGGAGCAAAATACGCTATATTTGCCGCTGATTATTTCACGAAATGGTCCAAAGCGGAACCGCTGGCAACCATAACCACAAAGAAAGTCATTAACTTTATTACTAAAAATATTATTTGCTGGTTTGGTGTGCCTTAAAAAATCATCACTAACAATGGATCTCAATTCGAAAGCACGAGTTCAAAGACTTCTGCAAACACTTCCAAATTGAGAAGAGCTTCTCCGTAGTAGCTCACCCTTAAGAAAACGGGCAGGTGGAAGCAATAAACAAGATCATCGAATCTACCATCAAAAAGCGACTAAGTAAAGCAAAAGGAAACTAGGTTGATGAACTTCCACTCACACTATCGGCTTACAGAACTACCCACAAAGCGGCAACCGGCTACACTCCATTCGCTCTGGCATATGGCTCAGAAGTAATGATTCCTATTGAATTAGAAGTCCCCTCTCACCGAAGGAAATTTTTTAATCAAAAGCAAAATGAGTAAATCCTACTCAAATCATTAGATATGATCGATGAAGAAGAGAAGAAGCCGAGTTGAGAACCATCGGCCACCAAAAAAGGGTTGCACGGTACTTCAACTCCAAGGTTCACAACCAAAACCTTCGAAGTGGGTGACCTTGTGCTCAAGCGACTCTACCCCATTTCGGGGGCCTTCGGACCAAACTAAGAAGGACTATACCTCATCAATCAAAAGCTAAGGGATGGAACTTTCAAGCTAACAACCATCGATGGAATCCAAATACCGAGGGCATGGAATAACGATCACTCTGCCATTACTTCATTTGAAAACTACCTTACATACTCTCTATTTTTTAGCAAATAAGCCATTCCGGGATGCCAGGGGCATTGTAAATAGGTAAAAGCCTGCCCTACTTTCCTTAATAAAATTTGATCCACTTTTTGAACAAAAAACTACGTTCGTAATAACTACCCGCTGGGTCGATGGAAGAAAATCGACTCAAGCCGTTGAATCGGCGAAACCCGATCTTTGCCTTCTAAAAATTGGTGTTGCTTCTACGACATCGGGAAGGCTAAAATAAACACTTATTACGTTGCCCGAAGATAGGAAACATCGAGAAGTATGAAAAGCCGCGCACTCCATAAGCCGCGCACTAAATTTCAAAACTCCCCAATTGCTCTAAGATGGGCAACATCGAGGAGTACGAAAAGCCACGCACTCCATAAGCCATGCACTAAATTTCAAAACTCCTCACATTGCCTGAAGGTAGGCAACACCGAGGAGTACGAAAAGCCATGCACTAATCCTTAAAAAATTACACTCCTCACGTTGCCCGAAGATAGGCAACATCGAGTAGTACGAAAAGCCATGCACTCCATAAGTCGCTCACTGACTCCTAAAACTCAAACTCCTCACGTTGCCCGAAGATAGGCAATATCGAGGAGCACTAAAACCGCTCCGGACTGACAGGTCATATCAGTCCGAAAAGACATGCATTTCATAAGCCGCGTGTTAACTCCTGGAGCCGTGGAATCATGCTCCTGAAACATAAACTCCTCACATTGCCCGAAGAAAGGCAACACCGAGGAGCGCCAGAACTGTTCCAAATCGAAGGGACATATCGATCCTAAAATCCGCGGATCCCATAAGCCGTGCGCACCTTCGAATTCCAGAATTTCCCCGGCAACACCAAGGAACTTACCCATACAAAAATAACAAAATTTAATCCACTCCCATTGTTGGAAGCAATGGGCATGACTCAAACAAAATCGAAGTGCTACAAACTATAACACTCAAACATTGGCAATATGTAACTGCCTACAGCCAACTCATACAGTGTGCACATCTCAAAAATGCATATGTTGCATACTTACCAAAAGATCACAAAAAACTCGGACTACGTGCTCAAGTCACAAAATTTCTGAAAAAAGAAAAACCGAGTTGTGATTTAGTCAAATTTCAAGTGTTAATGTGCAAACTATTTAAACCCTAAGTTACCGGTCATTTGTCAATTGTTTGAAGTAAACAACCCCATGAACTGGGGGGCATACACTTGCACTTAAATAAAAACACTTGAAAATAATAAGTTCAAAAGTTTTGTTACTCCAAGCAAAGAGTTGTTACTCCAAATAAAGAATTTTGGCGGTAATCACAAGAACTGGATAAGTGTAAACACAACAAGCACATGTGCACAGAACACATATGAATAGACAAATAAGAGTACAGTCAAAATGTCAATGTATTACTTATAATTTTATTTTATACAGTGTCAAAACGTGGGTGTAGACGTCACCGCTGTCAAAACGTGGGTGTAGACGTCACCGCTGTCAAAATGTCAATGTATTACTTACTCTCGCTCGGTGTAGACGTCACCGCTGTCACGAAAGCAGGTCAAAATTTCTTCCCAGACCACAGTAAGGGTGCACAGAAATTTCAGGCCCAAGTAGCTAAGGCTCCCCCAATGAAGTAGAGAATTGACATAGAAATTCAGGATGGTCTCGTCCATCTTTTCCATTTTCTTCTCGAAAGCTTTTTGAAGCTCCAGACAATCCACCGTAACAATGGCCTTTTCAACCTCAACGCGAGATTTATCAACGCGAAGCTGCGCAACTTGGTCCTATAGTCGGACGGTCATCGCAGCCTGATCAGAAATGGTCTTATTGTGCCTCTCGACGATAAGGTCATGGTCAGAGATAGTTTTCTTCTGGGCTTCAATCGTTGCGCTACGAGCAGCCACCTCCTCTTTCAATTTAGCCTCCTCAGCATGAGCCTTCTTTATTTTGTCCCTGTAGACGATCTCAATTCTTTCATTGGCCTCTTTCACTTTTTTTAGCAGGTCAGCGCTTCTTTTGCTCTCTCGCAGCACTGCTTCTTTCTCCTCCTCTAGCTGTTTAATCCTAGCATCGCGTTCTATCAACGCTCTTTCAAAATCATCCTTCTCTGACTCAAAAGAGAGGATTTTCTGGTAGTTGTTGCGATTGGTATCTTCCAGTTGCTTACATAATTTTTCCCACCCTTTGGCCTGATCTAAATCGTTCTGAATAGCCTAAAGATATGGAATGTAAGAATCTCTGGGGAACGGATGGAGATCTCGACCAAACTTAACTCCCCTTAGAAACCACCCAAGGAGCGTTGCCTCAAGCTTGGGAGGACCCGATGGAAGAATATATACAGGTCTATAGTAGGGATGCGAAGTACCGGGGGCAAGCACAACAGAAGATGGTGGGACTGAAGTTAAAGGTGGAACAGGAGCAGAAGTAATGGGGTTTTCCTGACCCATTGAGGAGTGTGTTGGAGCAAAAGCCTTCTGTTCTGAAGAATGCAAACGGTGGTCGAATTTTGATCTCTTCGATGGCTCCTCCCTCTCATCAAAAGATCTCCTCTTCTCATACCCTCCTTTGTATGACCGGTCCCGCTCTCTTTCATCTTGGTGATGGGACTCGGCCTCCAGATCTTTTCATCTTCTATACTCTTTCTCCGTCTCTAGGGCTGGTGACGGCTGGTGACGGCTGGAAGCACGCTTGGACCAGCGCTGGAAGTCAGTGAATTCCTTGAAGTCATCATAAAGGCCGCGTCCTCTCGTCATACCTGACACGAAACATAAATGAATGGATTTAGAGATAGAAAACAGACATGGAAAGTGTGTGTACAAGTGAGTGTGACCCTAGTGAAGTGTGTGATGTGTTTGGGAAGAGACCCTAAAGCGACGTCACAAACCGGATCGGGCAGGTGTCGCGAATGGAACCGGACTAACTACCGATGCGACATGGCTAGAGCGAGGGCGCACTTCCTTAAATCTGAAATCTTCCCCCATTAGCGCGTCAAAATCAACATTAACATCACTCAAATCACCAAACTCCGCGCCAGCATCTTTTCTCGAAGAATCCTGACATCCCCCAATCCCTGGTGCATTGTCTTTATCACTTGTGTTTGGAGGAGGCGGGCTTAGAATAATGGGGCTCATCTTCGGAGTTTCGTCATAGGATTCAGAATCCCCATTATCGGATTCCGCGTAGAAGTCATCGCTGGAAGTAGACTCGTCACTACTACTCCCGACTTCTCCCTCCTTTTTTCTAAGTCTAAGATGGCTTTGCCTTCCCTCTGTTTGAAGTCTTCTTCTCCTTCCTCTGGGATCAGAGGCATTCTGGTCGGGCGACTAACTCCGGTTGTAGCAACGTCTCTTCCATCACGAGCCTCTTCGTCTGATTCTCCGGATAAGCCTGCTTTCTCTTGAGAAGCGCCTTCTTCAGACCCGTGAGAAGAGGAACTGGATCGCGTACGAACCCTGGATCTAGAAGGAGAATGGGCCTCAACTGGAACGGCAGACCCCCCTGAATGCAATAATCCATATCGGAGTAAGTTCTCATTATTCAGCAAGACTTTAACGGACCTCTCCTCAGCATCGATAGCCTTCAGGATTTGGCAAACTTCATAAAGAGACAAGTCCCTATTCGGCCTCGGGATAACTGCAAGAAATGTTCAACTTGTTAGAAACTCCGCAACGACATGTTGAAACTCAATAAATAGGGAAAAGAACTAACCCCCCGTTGTCCATAGAAGGTTAAACCCTTCGGGGCACCTGACAAAGAAATATTCGATCTTAAATTAGGATAGGTTGCACTATAGTCATAGTACGATTTTCCGATTCCTTTGAGCTTCGATCACGACCAAAGACGGACACTCATCCTTTCCCTTGAATGAAAGAAAATACCGCAACTTGTCGAAGCTCGGAGCGAAATTAAATGTGCGCATGAAGAGGACGTGTAAACAAGTTAGGATGGCATAGCCGTTGTGATGAATCTGGAATGGGGCAATGCCTAGATTCGAGTGAGTCTCGTGCAAAAAGTCATTAAAAGAGGGCATATCTCCATTCAGACACATATACTGATGGCAAGCAATATATCCTGGGGGAGGCATGTGAGCAAACTCGTTCTTTCCTGCGAGGCATACATCCTCTTCTGGTATGTCGTGCTGCACACAGATATTACGTAGAACCTTAGCGGAAACCACGGACGGAGCTCTTTCTAGTGGGTTGAGAACCCTAAAATTGGGAGGAGTTCGATCCAAGACCGAACCTACCGGGACCAACTGGTCGTATTCTACATGTGAAGTGGAAGGAGAAAGGGCAACGGACAACCACTCGGCTGCCGAAAGTGCCTGACTTCCTCTGCTCGATTTACGGCACGAAGATGGATGCTTCATTCTAATACAATGGAACTCACATTCAAAACGGTCAGGTGATTCTACTCTAAACTAATAATTTCCCCTACTGCACTTGAATTCTTGAGAGATATTGATTCATGCTAACATAACGGAGTTCAAGTATGTACCGGGGCAAGTGCACTGTGCTACCTATGGGGAGTGAGCTTGGTGTCTGAAACACTACAAACACTATATCCCGTGTAGATAGTTCGCTCGTAGTGGAAAAGGAAAAGGACTTCCCGTATCGTTTCAATTTGTTTTTACTTCCTCTATACTTACCTGTTATCGACCAACGATCGATAACGGATCCGCTATCCGAAGCGACACAGAAAATTCTTTTTGTTACAGGAACACCGAGCACGCAAAAGACAAGTAAAATAAGTCCAAATTCTTCAGAAAAACTAGGACCGATTCGCGATGTGTCGTGCAATATCAGCTATGGAACTTGGCACAAGTCAATTCTGGCTTAATTGACGAAGATAGCAAAATGTGTCAAGCACCGGGAAAAGGCCCGAATATCATTTCGGGAGAAGCTCAAGACTCGATTTACTATCTTTCTCCATTAAGCCGCAATCAACTCAAACTCCTCACGACCAACATCACAAATGCAACCTCGCCATCAAATCGATAAACGAACACTGCAATTAGCAAACCCACCTCAGATTGAACTCTAAAACACAAAAGTGGTCGGAGACTTAGGGTTAGTGAACTGTAATTGGGTCAGATGTGACGTAAGGAATAGATCAGCGACGACCTAAGGAGATGGCGAACTAGGTTCGGTGGTGGTCTGTAGGCAATTAACGAACCATGGTGATGGCGGACTAGGGTTATGGAAACGAAGAAGGAATCACGGCTTTGGGTAAGATCGAGCTCGTGGAGGCGATGGATCGGGTCGATGAGATGAAGGCAAGAATCGCAGCTAAGTAATCAGATCGCATGAGAGAAGAAACACCGGGTCGCGTGTAAGTGAGGAAGTAGCTCAGCTCGACTGGCTATATAGGCAAGTGAAAACGAAAAAAAAAATTCTCCTAAGTGCTCTGGTCGCTAGCGATCCATCGTTACGGATTGTTTGCGATCCATGGGCTATGGATCGTCAGCAATCCATAGAATCGCCCATCTCCGACTTCAAATTTGCATCGTGACATCCACCTACTATTTCAAGGTATACTGAGAAGTTGCGAAAGAAATTTAACCCATTACGACAAGCAGTAGCGGTCAAGACCAAAGCTAAGTGATCAGCAGCGCGACCCAACTCACGTCCACAAAACTCTGGCACGATTACTTGGAATTCAACAAGCAGGGTCCAAAGGCGATAACTTCCAAAGCACGCCTTGTAACCAACAAAGACATACTCTAGGGGGCAAATATTATCCGGGTTTTTAATTCATCTGAATTTGAGAGAAGACGAAACGACTTGACGGAATCAGAGTGGTTCAGGACTCAACTAAAAAGCCTAAAACAACGAGTTAAAGAGAGCCAAGTCCTATTACAAAAGCAACAAATGAGTTGGCTAAACCAAGAGACGAGCATCCATCCAGTCCAATCAGAAGCCAAATGCAACTAACAAGTAAATCATCGTTAAAACAAAGTGATATGCATTGAGACTACGTGCACAACGTCAATGCAAGGTAATGAGAGAACGCCAGACATCAAAGCTCAGAAAATAGACTAAGTGTATGGATTGCTAACGACCCATACACCATGGATCGCCAGCGATTCATAAACTTCATCATTCGTTCACTAAGTAGCTATGACACGTGGTGAGCAAAGAAGCCTAGAAGGCAAAATGCAAAAATAGGCTAAGTGTATGGATCGCTAGCGATCCATACTTGACCACAGCATCTTGGCAAGCTAGCACAGTAAAGCAATGGAGAAAGAAGCTAAGTAGTAGCTCGCATGTGAGCCAAATCTATGGATCGCTAGCGATCCATGGTTTTGGCTCGGGTCACGAGCTAAGGTTCGTGGCATCTTCCTATGATCATTTGTGAGAAATTATTGAACATGCCTGGCCCAGAAGCTCTCTGATCTCTATAAATATCATCCTACCTGCAACATAAATGAGGTCTTCTCAGGACAGGTTGCTGAAGCTCTGCTGGAAACGTTCTTCACTCTTTATCTCCCTCACAACAATCTCCAAAGAAATTCAATGTGATTCTCCAGTGGATTCATACCTTGGGGATTCAATCTAGCTAAGGATAATCAAAAGCCTTGTAATCAAACACTACTTGTAGCAGTAATCGGTCTATAATAAAAACCTATAAAGTGGACGTAGGTTTCGTTAAAAGCTCGAACCACTATAAAAATTTTCTTGTCTTCTTTTTTTTACTGCTCTTTTTTATACCTATTATCTATATTATTGCTTTGTGAGAACATGGCTGGTGCTTTCACACTCAAACCAGGGTGTTGATCCATTTTTTAGGTTAACATGAGGCTTGAGGCAACGATTTACCTTTTCTCTTAGCAGACCATCATGAAGTGCTAACACTGCCATCCAAGCAGAAATGCAATGTCAGCATTCATCCATACAAGTTCATTCTGGGTCTAAACGAAATCGAAGGCGCTGCCTCTACTACATCTATTTTGGAATCACCCTCTGGATTAGTAGCAAGTAGCCCTTGCACTTCAAAGAACTCTGTCTTAGATCATCCTCAAGATTCCTTTCACTCGAATGCATATATTGGTTCAAAGTGGTTTTCAAATAATATATCTAATCGTAGTCTCTCCGAATTAACAACCATTAATTTTCGACTGACTCATTCCTGGTTCTTTTGGAAGTAAGCGGGCTACACTAGAGTCCTAAAGGAATCTCTAATATATCCCTTAAAGCAAGAGACATTTCGCCGAATGAGTTCTCCCGAGGGAACTCAAATCGTATGAACACGTGAAGCTCTTGTTTACTTTGTAAGTCAAAACCGGCCAAGATTTGATAGTCGGTTATTTAACTATCAAATACAAAAACAAGCAACAATCCAGACATTTATTTTCACATAGCAACCACTAAGCCTCAAAATATATCTTTCATTTATTTTAACCTCTTTCCAAAATATTTATCATAATATTCTTATACTTATCTTACTGGCATAAGCATATTCACAAAACATTATAAAAAGATTTGTTACTTCAAAATCATATTAAAAGGATCATAATAAAAGTTATTTAAATTGAAGATAAGGATAATCTCAAACACTAATCCATAGGTGTTAAGTGTGGAAAGAATGTCCATACCACCAAAACTAAAAAGGTCGGGAAGGGAAATCCAATCTCAAATTCTTTTATAAATTCCTCCAATAAATCCTTCTAATAATCTCTTTCATTTATGAAAATATCCTTTACTAAAATTCCAAAATCTATTTATAAAACCCTTTATAAATCTCCAAGTTTATTTATAAAACTCTTTTATAGATATTCAAAATAATTTATAAAACTTCTTTTTAAATTTCAAGATACCTTTCAATTTAAAAAAACTCCTTTTTATAAACTTTCCTTATTTAAAACAAATCTTCTTAAATAAATCTTATTCGATCAAGTTCCTTTTTAATAAACAATTAATTATTTTAAAAAACTTTTAAATAATAAGTTATTATTAATTAAACCGACTTCAACACTTTAAATAAAATAGTTAATATATTATCTTTAAAATATCATATTGAAATGGTGATAAACCTTAAACATTACAATTAAATAATAACTTTACTTTAAACCATAATAATTAACTATAAACCCTTATTTAAAAAGAAATAAGATTAAAAGAATGATCTCCAAAATTCAGAAGAGGCTAGCAGCTACAATGATTTATTCAATTTCAGTTTAACTTTCCAAGTTATAATAGGTGTATTTAAATACCAAGTAGATATATAAAAGGTTCAATATGCAGCAATCAATCAACACAAAGGTAATGTCTGAGTCATTATAATAGAAAACGAGGGTTTGTTCTGCTAAACACATCTCCAAATTATTATAATAGCAGAATGGTGTTTTGTTCTGCTAAACAGATGTCATTTGGTTTCATAATCATTTGATGTTACTTAAGGGTAATCGACAAAGAAATCCCTTGGTTTGAAATATTTTTGCAAAAAAAAACTTCTTTTAACAAAACCAATCCTTCGAAATAATGCAACATTAAAAATAAAAACCTTTATTAATTAATTTAAAATAAATTAAACCTTTATTATTTAATTTAAAATTAAATTAAATATTTATTTAACAATAATTAAATCTTAATTAATTTCTAATTAAATCTTAAATTAAATTTAACTTAATCAATAATTAATTAATAATAAAACCCCCTTTTCTAATAAATAATTAATCTTTAATAATTAAATAAAAATTACCCTTGATTAATAATTAAATAATAATTAACCTTTAATTAATTAACTAATCATAATCAACTTACTTAATTTATAATTAAGTACAAATTTCCTTTATTAACTAATGATTGAGTACTAATTAACTTTATTAATTAATTTAAATGATCATTAAATAAATAATAAATAAATAAATAAATTAATAATTACTTTTAAATACTTATAATAAGTTTTGAAAACACTTTTCAATAAGATAATTAAATAAAAATATTTTTAGATTTCAAAAAGAGTTCATTTTCACGAACTACACCTATAGCGATTGTCACTATATGACCCTAAATTTCCAAAACTCGATTTTTATATCAAATAGCCTTAAAATTTTATCTTTTATACTTTAACTACCTTATAAACTTAGTAAAATGTTTTTGGAAAACAACGTATGGGCTTTTGAAACTTTAAAAAAAAACATTTCTAGAAAATAAAGTAAGGAAAACAGGTTTTAAACCAAAGGACCTCGATGTCGCAAACTAACAACTCCAATACTAACTTTCCTTTTTTATATAATAACATATGCATGAACACAACTTACATACATTCCATCACAACATACAACTAGTAAAGAAACTAAATTTCACTTTACTAACTTTTAATTTCATTTACCAAATCTATAATCAATATTACATATACAGATACATAAACAAAATACAACAACATTGTTTTCCACCAAACATCCAACATATTTAACTAACAAGATAGCATTATGATAAAGTTTAAAATTTTGAACAAAAAGGTGAGCTTTACTCACCAAAAATCACCTGTACCAAGCAAAACTACCACTACAACTTGCATCCACACTCCATTCACTCTGGACACACTCTATTCATGTTTAAACGAGCAGCTACTACTCGAATCGCTAGATATGATCGATGAAAGAAGGGAAGAAGCCGAGTTGAGGATCGGAGGCAACTACCACTACAACTTCCAATTCAACAGGGATCATTGCCTTCGATCCGTACGCCGGGGCGAATGGAGTGTGGCCAGTTGCCGCTTTGTGGGTGGTTAGGTAAGCCCATTGTGAGCGGAAGTTCATCAACCGAGTTTCCATTGGCTTTAGTTAGTCGCTTTTTGATGGCGGATTTGATGATCTTGTTTATTGCTTCCACTTGCCCGTTTGCTTATGGATGAGCTACTGCTGAGAAGCTTTTCTCAATCCGGAAGCATTTGCAGAAATCTTTGAACTCGGCGCATTCGAATTCGATTCCATTGTCAGTGATAATTTTCTGTGGCACACCAAACCTGCAAATAATGTTTTTAGTAACAAAGTTAATGGCTTTCTTTGTGGTTATGGTGGCCAGCGCTTCCGCTTCGGCCCATTTTGTGAAATAATCTACGACAACTATAGCATATTTGGCTCCTCCTTTTGCTATCGGTAGGATGCCAATCAAGTCATTACCCGTATTGAAAATAACCATGGGCTGACCATCTGCGTTAACTCTGTTGATGGAGTCCTTTTAATTTTGCTGAATCTTTGACAGCGATCACATCGCCTAGCGTAATCTGCGGCATCGCGGTTTATTGTTGGCCAGAAGTATCCATATTGGAGGACATTTATTGCAAGGGTTTGCCCCCCAGTGTGTTCTCCACATTCGCCTTCGTGCACTTCATTTAGGATTCTTCGAGCTTCGTCATCGGACATGCATCTTAGGAGGGGGTCGAGAATCCCCTTCGGTAAAGTACTCCATTATGTATCATGAATCGCGGTGCCTTTCGAAGAAGCTTTTTCTGTTGATTCCGGTCAGTTGGAAGGGTCTCTGTAAGTAAATAATCCTTTATTGGTGTCATCCACGTATCTGGTTCGACGGTGATTTCAAGGATCTAGTCGACGTCTATTTCGCTTATGCTTGGGTTGGTTAGAGTTTCAACTGGGACTAGTCTCAATGATTGAGCCACTCTGAAACTTGCCAATTTAGCCAAGTAATCTACCTTGGTGTTTTGCTCCCATGGAATGTGAGTTATAGTGTAGTGTTCGATGTCGCTTAGCAGTTCTTGTACTTTGGACAGGTGCAGGGCAAGATTCTCCCCACGTGCCTGGTACTCCCCTTTTACTTGACAGACGACCAGTTGAGAGTCTCTGTATATGTGAATAGATCTTATCTTGAGTTCTTTCACAACTTTAAGCCCAGCAATCAGTGCTTCGTCATCCGCTTCGTAATTTTAGCAGGTAATTCCAAGCACAAAGCATAGCTTATGGCTCGCCCTTCGGGGGTTTCAAGCACTACTCTTGCTCCCGAACAGAGGTTGTTAGATGCACTGTCGACGAAGAGCTTCCGTTGCGTGTCTATTTCTAATCGAACTTCTTCCTTGTCATCCCGTATAGTAAATACGGCGATGAAGTCGGCTAACGCTTGCCCATTGATGGCTTTCCTCTGGTGGTATGTGATATTGTATTGACTCGACTCTATATTCCACTTGAGTAGTCGTTCGGATGTTTTTGGTTGGTATAACACTTGCTTTAGGGGCTGGTCAGTCAACACTTTAATTGGATGGGCCTGAAAGTATGGTCGTAACTTCCTAGATGCGATCAAGAGGCAATACGCTAGCTTTTCCAATTTCGGGTAGTTTTTCTCTGCTCCAGTGAACCACTTGCTGATGTAATACATGGGTCGCTAGATTTTTGCTTCTTCACACACCAGAGCAGCACTCAATGCGAAGGGTGAGATTTCTAAGTAAATCAACAAGTCTTCTCCATCCATGGGTTTTGATAGGATTGGCGGAGCCTCCATGTGCCGCAGTAGTTCTTCGAATGTTGTTTGAAAAGCCTCATTCCATTTGAAGTTCTTCTTTCCTTTCTTCAGCGCATCGAAGAATGGTATACACTAGTCGGTAGCTTTCGAGATAAATCAACTTAGCGCTATGACCTTTCAATTTAAACATTGTAGTTCCTTCTTATTCTTTGGAGCTCGGAATTCCCATAGTGTCGTGATTTGTTCAAGATTTGCTTCGATGCCCCTGGCACTTACGATGAATCTTAGGAACTTTCTGGAGGCCACTCCGAAGTGACACTTGAGTGGACTAAGTTTCATCCCATACTTTCAGAGTATTTCGAACATTTCAGCGAGGTTGTCCGGGTGGTTAACAGCTGTCCGCGATTTGACTAACATGCCATCTACATAAACCTCCGTCATTTTCCCGATCTGTCGCATGAACATGGTGTTTACCAACCTTTGATAAGTTGCCCCTGCATTCTTCAAACCAAATGGCATTACTCTGTAGTAGTATAGGCCTAGGTCGGTGATGAAACTAGTATTTTCTTGATCGGGTTCATGCATCAAGATTTGGTTGTACCCTGAGTATGCGTCCATGAATGATAGCAGCTCGTGTCCTGCCGTTCCCTCCATAAGTTGATCTATTCTAGAGAGAGGGAAGTTGTCTTTTGTGCAAGCCTTGTTTAGGTCTGAGTAGTCAATACAGGTTTGCCACTTCCCATTGGATTTTTTTGGCTAAGACCGGATTAGATACCCACTCTGGATAGGTTGCATCATGGATAAAACCATTGGCCATTAACTTGTCCACTTCTTCTCTTAGCGCCTTGGATCGTTCGTGACCTAAGCAACGCCTTTTTTGCTTTACTGGTGTGAACTTGGGGTCTATGTTGAGCGCGTGACATGCAATTTCCGGTGACACCCCACACATATCGGAACACATCCAAGTTGGCGCGGAGAAATTTGGTAAGCCCCATATGCGTCTTGTTATCAAGATGCGATCCAATTTTCAAAACTTTAGTTGGGTTGTCCATATCGACAGGGACAAACACTGTCAATTCTGCCGGCGCCGCCCATTCCGCCACTGAGCTCTTTTTCCTAGGGTCCAAAGCCTTGTCGAGGCTAAGGTCCCCAAGCCAGGGGCAGCTTTGTAGTTGCTATTCGGAGGGCTCATGGATGTGGAGAATTTTCCCCCACGTCCTTCCCTTTTTCCTTTCTTCTAGATTCGCGTAATTCTGCAATGTAACATTCTCTAGCAGCGCACTGATCTCCTTTCACCACTCCGATTCCATTTGCAATAGGGAACTTCATGGTCAGACACCATTGGGCCAGAGTTATTTTGAAATCTGTTAGAGTGGGCCGCCCGAAGAAGGCGTTATATGCTGACATTTCATCCACAATTACAAAAGTCTGAATGAGGGTGACTCTTCGATCGCCCTCTCCGAGCTCCACTGGCAAGTCAATTATTCCCACATGTTTCTTGGGTTCGCCAGTGAACCCTTAGATCTTTGTTTAGCATGCAGACACGCTTTTCATGCCGATTTTCATCTGGTCAAAAGTACGCTTTAAAGGTATATTAATAGAACTGCCACTATCAACCAACACTCGTCGGACTAAGGCGGGTCTGATTCCTATTGTCACTTCCATCAAATTGAGAGTTGGAGCTTCGATTCCTTCGGTGTTCCGATTGTGGAACACTATATTGTCACTCAGAACCTTTTGCAGCTTGACCAGAGTTTCATCATCTATTATGAGACACGAGTCTTAAGGAGCGTGTTTCAACGAGCTTTTGTACCATTCCATTTCTCCCCAACTCCTTTCTCAGTGTGTGGTCCCCCAGATATGGTTCCAATAATAAGCCTCTGGTCGGTTCATTTTGACCCTTCGTCGCTAGTTCCAACTTGATTTCTTTGTTCTCCAGGCGGCTAAGGGGTCGTAGGTTGATTGGGTTTTTGTGGCTTTTTTACGCACTATTGGAGCTTATTGTCTCGGATCAATCCTTCGGTGAGATCCTTTAGGTGGCGGCATTCATTTGTAATGTGGCCACGCATCTCGTAGAAGAGGCAGAATTTCACTGAGTGCTTTTGCTGCTTGGTTGCCTCTCTTCTAGGAGGTTTCTTGTATTCTTCAGTTTCTTGCATTGAGAGATAAAAAATTTCGAAGTGTCATTTAGAGGGGTATAATCTCCTGGTCTAAACTCTTTAAATCTTTTGTTGCTTCCACTGTTATTTCTTTTATCAGAGTTTTGATTCTTCCTCTTTTGATTCCCATCTTTTCCCACGATTCCTTGAGCAGTTCCAGAATCGCGCGTGTTTTGATTCATCGCCACATCGCTCTGTCCAATGTTCATCTGTTGCACACTAGAAGACTTTCTTTCCAGCTCCTGTGCTTCATCCAATCTTAAGTACTGGCTTGTTTATGATTGAAGTCATTCCTGGTGGTAGGTTGCTTAATTTTAATCCATTTCATGAATTCAGTCTCTGGGTGAATGGTACAAACTAATGCCATAAAAACCATGTACTCATTGGGGTTGCTTACTTCCATCACCGCGGTATTGAACCGATGCATGAAAGATTTCAATGACTCGTTGCGTCCCTGGAACAATCCGGATAGGAACATGACATCTTTTGGTTGTGCGGTATAGAGCTTGAACTGGTCAAGGAATTTTGTTGCAAGTTGGTCAGAGGTAGAAATAGATCTTGGGGGAACTCTGGTGAACCACATAGACGCAACTCCTTCTAGGAAGATAGGGAAACATCGGCAATCCGTCCATATACCAGCTATACTTGTATAGATGGGGTTTTGGGTCCTTCGTCCTGTCGTAGGAAGGGATAGCTGGCATAGTGAATTTGTCTGGATACCTTTCATTCAAGATTTCATCGGTAAAGGGAGTCCGACTTGGAGCAGTTCCCCATTCATCATCTCTTTGGTTTTTACTCTCATCCATCAACCGTTTGACCATGTCTTCTATGTATGCCTCTGATGTCTGGTAATCCTAGGGACGGCAATCAGTCACTACGCCAAGTGTTTGGCTCTGCAAACGGTCTTGGTGCGTGGGTTGAAGCCAAGGCTCTTCAGTCTTCGGGAGAGCCACTCCCGCGGGACCCCGTTGGGTCGCAGTTGGCATGATTAGGGCAGTTTAAACATTTCTAGCACCATCAAACGCGTGGGTGTTCTCTTCCATTTGATCGTCTTGCTCTCTATCCTCTGAATCGGAGAGATCCATAGCTGCGTCTTTTACGGGTTCTTGGCCCCCTGATTCAGGTTCAGAATTGGTTGTCTTGCAGTCGGAGGAGTATTCGCATTCTCTTCCACATTATGTCATGTTGTCACCCTTTCCTGAGGCTGTTTTCCATTTCTTCTATGTAAACCAGAAACAGAGGAATTCTCTTGTTCTATGGCAGTTACGGGTTCAGGTATAGTCCTTGGAGGAGGGTTTGACTATAGGGTTAAGAGACCATTACGTTTATCCATTAGAGCTTTTTGACTATTTTCCATTTTCTGGGTAATCTCATTAACAATCTTATTCAACTCATCCCTGGTGACAACTTCGTGTTGGCTGGAGGATGCTGGCGCCTGATTTCCCAAGTTAGCACTGTTTACTTCATTTTGCTGGGCATTAACATCTTCTCCAGCTATTACTTCCCCTATGGATCTTCCAGAGGCCGTTCTTCTTCTTCAATGAGCCTTTGATTTCAGGTGGTAGATTCTTTAGGCAAAGATTGGGGATCTAACTTCTAGAACTATGCGATCCAAAGTAGATAGCAAGATCTGGATCCGGAGTTGGATTTCTCAATGAAAGCACCAAAATGTTAACCCAAAAAATGGATCAACAACCTGATTTGAGTTTGAAAGCACCAGCCCTGTTCCGACAGAGCAATAACACGAATAATAGGTATAGAAAAGACAATAAAAGAAATAAGACAAAAAAAATTTATAGTGGTTCGGCTGTTAATGAACCCTACGTCCACATTATAGTTTTATTATAGATTGATTGCTGTTACAAGTAGAGTTTGATTACAAGGCTTTGGATTATCCTTAGCTAGATTGAATCCATAGAGTTGGAATCCACTAGAGAATCACAGTGAATCCCTTTGGAGATTGTTTTGAGGGAGGTAGAGAGTGAAGAAAGTTTCCAGCAGAGCTTCAGCAACTAGTCCGGAGAAGATCCTGTTTATGTTGCAGGCAGCATGATATTTATAGAGATCGGAGAGCTTCTGGGCCAGGCCACTTCACCAATTGATCATAGATGGACATAGAACGACCTAAGGGAGTTTAGCTCGCGACCCGAGCTAAAACCATGGATCGCTAGCGATCCTTAATCTATGGATTGCTAGCGATCAATATATTTGGCTGACTCGCAAGCTAATGACTTAGCTGCTCTCTCTCCATCACTTCATCATACTAGGTCGCAAGTAACGTGGCTTCGTATGGATCACTGGTGATCCATCATGTATGGATTGCTAGCTATTTGTACAATTATCCTTTTTTTGTTTCTGTCTTCTAGGCTCCTTATCCCTTGCTTCTATTTGCGGGCCATCACATCACATGGATCGTTCGCGATCCATAGGGTATGGATCGCTAGCGATCCAGGCACTTGGATTGTTTTTGGAGTTGTAGGTTTGGAATGCCTTCATGGCTTTGTATTGACGTTGTTCGTGTACTCTCGTTGCACGTTGCTCTGTTTCAATGACGGTTTACTAGCTGGTTGTGCTTTGACTGCTGATTGGGTTCAACGGATGTTGGTCTCTTGGTTTAGTCAAACTCAGCCATTGCTTTGGTATTAAGGCTTGGTATTCTTTAACCTATCGCTTATTCCTTCTTGGTCGACTTCTGAGCCATTCTGATGTCGTAAAAATGCTCTGGCTTCTGTTGGATCCTGATGGGTTAAAAACCCAGATAACACAATGCCTCTAAATCTTTCCAATTAGCTATCATTGCTAATATTGCATTATGATGTTTTCTACTAAGTGTATCTGCTACTTTATTCCCTTTTCTTGGTGTGTACTCAATTCCAAAATCATAAGCAGCTATAAAATTTAACCACCTCTGTTGTCACATATTTAACTCCTTCTGAGAAAATAAGTATCTTAAACTCTTGTGATCCGTATATAACTTGAATCGTTCTCCCAAAAGATAATGTCTCCACACTTTCAAAGCAAAAATTACAACAGTCAACTCTAGGTCATGAGTCGGATATCTAACTTCATGCGGTTTGAGCTATCGAGAAGAGTAGGCAATCACTTTACCCCTTTGCATTAATACAGCTCATAATCTTGTTCTACATGCATCAGTCTACACCATCAAACCTTGATTTTCATCCAGGACAACTAACAGGGTCGCGTTGGTTAATAAATGTTTCAGTTTCTAGAATGCCTCCTTGCATTTGTCGGTCCAAACATACTTCACATCCTTCCTTGTCAACTTAGTCATTGGTGTTGCTATACGAGAGAAATCCTTGATAAATTTTTGGTAATAGCTAGTTAACCCAAGAAAACTCTTTACTTAGTCACTGTATCAGGTCTCTCCCAATTATTAACTGCTTCTATCTTTGATGGATCTACTAACAACCCTTCTTCTAAGACTACATACTAAGAAACTTCTCCTCTTTCTTTCAAAAATGACACTTCGGAAACTTGGCTTCCACTTGATGCTGCCTCAACATCTCAAGCACTATTCTAAGGTGAGTCTCATAATCCTGCTCATTCCTAGAATATATTAGAATGTCATCTATAAATACTAACACGAATCTATCCAAATGCTCTTAGAAGATTCAGTTCATCATATCTATGAAGAAAGCAGTGACGTTAGTCGGTTTGAATAACATTACTAACCACTTTTACAAATCATATCTTGTTTGAAACACCTTTCAAAGGAATACTGTCTTCCGCCACGCTCAATTGATGGAATCATGTCACCAAATCTAACTAAGAAAATACTTTGGCTCCATTTAACTGATCAAACAAATCATCAATTCTCGACAGGGGATATCGGTTCTTTATCTTCTTTTCATTCAACTTACGATAATCGATACACAATCTTAACGACCTCTCCGATTTCTTCACGAATACTACGACCGCTCCCTAAGGCGAACTGCTTAGTCTAATGAATTTTTCCTTCTAAGTCAACTAGTTGTGTCTTTAACTCCTTCATCTGTTTAGGTGTCATTATACTAGGCTGTCTACTAATGGGTTCAGCTCCAGGTACAAGATATATTCGAAACTCAATAGCTCGTTTTGATGGTAGTGTTGTCACAAGCTTAATGACATCAGCAAACTCTCTAATGATTAAAACTCGATTCAACTAATCTTCCTCCTCCATTGCACCCAATAAAGCACAAACATCAAAATTCAAGTCCTCTACCGACTATATAATTCGGTCTCTACTATTAGGGTGTCCTAGTGATATTTCCATATCTTTGCAAAATATCCTAACATCGTATTTACTTGACCAGTCTATACCCAAAATAATCCCAAAGCTTACAAAATCAAATACATGCAAACTGCAGGGAAATATATGAACTAACAATTCAAACTCTAACTGGTCACATCTTATCCCTAGAGTTGGATACCCTCCTATTGGATTTGCAACCTTTAAGGAAGTAACTAGGTATGAGGGTTCTAGATTAAGCTTATCTACCAAACAACGAGATAAAAAAGAATGTGATCACTGGTATCGAACAATACTCTAACAGGTATACCATGAATCAAAAGTGTACCACCCGTCGCAACCTTTCCTTTCTCCTCTAATGTGGGTCTCGAGGTAGATGGTTCTAAATCAAACACTTTCCCCTTTCTCACCCTTAGCTAGTTCCTTGCACTGGTTCTTATAGTGTCCAATTTGGTCACAATTAAAGCACTTGATGTTCTTTCTCCTAATCACCTTCTTTCCAACAATGGAACGACATTCCTTTGCAAAATGCCCTTCCTTGTCACACTTGTAACACACAACTTTGGCCTTTCCTTTCTCAGCAGCTTCGCCTTTCTGAGCTCCATTTTTCTGAAAGAACTTTCTTTTCTAACTCTGCCCACTTTGAGTCTTCTTTGCTTTGTTACCACTAAATAAAGCAAGCATCTCTTCATTCCTCAAAGCCATCTCCACTACCACGTCACATGGATCCCTAAGGTGCGGCAAGGTTGCCTTACCAAGCTCTGGTCCTAATCTACAAATAAATATTTCATTTCTCTTAATCACTGTATCCACCGTGGCATACCCATATCCGGATGACTTCTCAAATCTTGTTGCGTACTCCAATGCAGTCATGTCTCCTTGCACTAACTTTGCAAACTTCCTTAACAAGGTTGACTTAGCAATTTCAGACATAAATCTCTACTCGAACTTCCTCTTGAACTCTGCCCAAGTCAAATTCTCCTCTAGCACCCCAATAGTAACACTGTTCCACCTGTACAACCAGCTCCTTGCAATTGCCTAGATGCAAATCTCCTCTTTTGCTCATCATCCAGAGCTAAATCGGTGAAAATCCTTTCACAGTAGAGTAGCCAATTCTCCACCTCGATAGCATCCTCAATTCCAACAAATGGCTTTTCTCCAAGCCTGGCATAATCCCTAACTCAAAATAGCATAATTATTGACAACTGGAACTTTGGGATTTGCTCCCCCAGCGTTTCCACCAACCAATCCAGCTGCAACTCCTGCTTGCATCATGTTAACAAAGAACTAAAATATAGCTCCCATATCCACTTGTGGTGTTCTAGTTCCCACATTACCAGCTGTTTGTTGACCTGAATTAGTATTGGGCTTGACAATTCCATTAGTTGTGATGCTTCCTCCATCGAGATTCGCTCTTCTGTTTCCCGCCTCTATATCTTACTTCCTTAAATCTACAATCGAAACTTAGTAAGATATGGAAGAACGGTCTAAGAGAAATGGCAATAGAGATAATATATTTTTTTTGAAAAAAAAGGTTCCAAAGATAAGATATATATATACTTATAAATATAGGAAATACAAGTAGATACTATAACATTATCCCAAACCCCAATCTTATTCTCTGATTCATTTTGATTATGTTTTCAAAACTCTTTTTAAGTTCAAAATTCTTTTGGTTTTACATAAACCTATGCTCTACTGCCAAGTTGTAACATCCCTCATTCTAAGACTCGAAACTAAGTGCTATAGATGTTGCAGTCATCTATAGTATTAATTCCCTATGACAAAATTTGGTAATGTCAATTATAGCAATAACATCAGAAGCACAAGAATATAAATTTTTCTTAACACAATTTCATAATAAACTTTCACATTTCATTTCAAAGATAGCATTTCATATCCATTAAATAATCCCAAATGTTGCCCAAGTTCAGATAAAATATAATTATTGCAAAATACTCCAAGAGCGACTTATGAAGATGACCCCTCGGTTGATCAGAGTTTAATACTAGACATATATAGTTTCTGCCATTACATACATTCCAACAAAATAAAACTTTGACATGGTGGATAATATACAGATAAACTCCTAGATAGCTAGCTTTGCCTCCTTCACTTCCTTGGAAGCTTTATTCGCCAAAACCACTTAACCTGAAAACCTTACTCTCGAACTACTCAAATGAGCACCCAAGTGTTAAAGGGGAAAAACAATAACTCCGGATCAGACAAAAAGTCTAGTGTGAATAATAATATGCCATCTTGGTTAATAGATATCTAGTCAGCCATGCCGCTGAGCGAACTGGGTTTTCCCGTCACTAGTATCCTTTAATTTTGTCTTTAATAAATCATGCACCTGCACCCACAATTATTAAACTACACAATATAAACAAATATATGCACGCATGCAACATGGATAATCTTGACCAATCTTTCTAAATTAATGGACTACTAGTCCCAACATCATAGTTTTCTCAAGCTAACTACAAACCTATATGGCTGACTCGGACCTACTAGATATATAGAGTGTTCTAACTTGTTGTTAGAGGGAAATAAAACGATCTGTCCGGAACTTGTAATTTCTAGGGTCAAACTGATCTAATGGTTTTGCAGTCTAACCAATAACCTAACTCAACTTTGTGTATTCCTTTCTATGTGTAAATCTACTTTTAGACTTACCTATGACAAAGCCCTATGCATTGGAATTTTGGACTAATATCAGCTAGGGTCTAATAGCTGAAGTATAGGGCATTAGCCTACACCATTCCCATTTGGTTTTCCAATCTCTGAGTTAATTCATCCTATCATAATTTATTTAAAGGTTATAAGAACAATAATCTCTTTAGTAAAATCCTCGATTAAATACCCATTTTATTCCCTTGAAAACATAATTCTTTGTAAATGATTTTACTCTGTAAATCATACTTCAAAACAAGGAAAATATAGCCCTTTACTTTATCCAAAATATTTATGCCATGATATATGCTTTTATAAAATAATATTGATGAATGTCGATATCACTTAGAGGTTGTCGTACCTCAAAACAGAAGCTATAAAGCCAAAACAATAAAACTATGTATATTGACAAAGTGTGGCATGAATATTGCTGACATGGGTCATCGCCTCTCTTCAATATCGAAAATCATGTTAAAACCCTTAATCAATAGAGTATATGGTTATAGAGCTAAAATAGTTTACTTTGCATGTATAGGTTGCCGACCATAAGTGGCATCGTCATTGGTTTGCTCAAGATGAACTTTAGAACTTAAGTTAATGCGCAATTGATGAATCTCAACATAATTGCTTTATAGAAAATGCAGCCTTCTATACAACTGATACAAACCAGCGGCATTGTCGCCTTCATTGAAAACACGGTCGCAATAGTGTCGAAGTTGATAAACGTGGAGTCATTATTGCTAGTAAGAAAACAAGCGACGTCAACGATAAGGAAATATGTGGCGTCAAGGTGTTTAAGGAAATAAGTGGCATTGCTCATGTCGAAGCTCTTGGTGTCGACTTCGATGTTTTGCTTCGCCCTTCAACCAAGACCAATCCATTCCATATCAATGATAGTTGTTATCATATATATCATCATTAGTTGATGTCGTAGACCTTGAATGTGGAGAGGTAGAAGACGACAACAATGACCTCGGTGTGGCACTGTCACAATTATCGTGAAAACTGGTATTTTGCTATTAAAAGTAAATCATTTTCACCAACTCCTTTTATTTACCAAAATCCCATTAGATAACAACTTTCTTTAACAAAATCTTTTTCAAACACTTTTATAGAGAAGATTTATTATTTCCAAAATATTTACAAATCTATTAATTTATATTAATATTTTAATATGATTATTAAGCTTCCCTAGCCTAACAAATTCATAATAAATCATAAAAACGTGGGGGGGGATCCCAAAAAATCACAATAAATCCAATTTATTATATTCTTCAACATATAAAAGTTTCGAGATCAAAACATTATTTAATTATTTTTAATAAATAAAACCCGAATTAAATCAATTTCTTCACTTAAGAAATTCATATAAAATTCATAGTTACATGAAAAATTATGAAATTAAAAACCTACTTCTAAAAAATGATTTCAACATCATATCAAAATTTCAAGTCATTTGGATATCAATGATAGGTTTTCCAACTCAAAATTATCAATTAATTTCATAAATAAATTTTATAATTCATCAACAAGCATATAAACAACCAACCATTCAAACATGGAATAACATCAATCATATAATTTCGGGTTTAATACTAAAATCGAAAATAAATAGGCATATTATGAGATGGGTATCATTATTTACCTTGATTGATTAAAAGAACTTGAGATTTGAGTATGATTTAGTTTCCCTTAAGCTTTAATCCTATTTCCCTAGCTTTTCTTCCTCTTATAGCTCTTGGTAATTGGCGGCCTTTCTCTTTTAATTTCATTTATATGAATGAACTAAGGTAGGAATGAGAATGTGAAGGTTTATGTTAAGGAAATATGCTCTTTTCCTATTTTGCCCTCTTCATATATCCTCCTTCTTATCAATGTTCTAAATAATCCCATTGCTTCATTGATTGAGGCTCCACCCATATTACTTATCAAATCTCAATCTCCTTATCCTTTTACATTATTTTATTTAATTTATCTAATTAAATATCCTAAATAATTTAAATCAAAATTTGGGATGTTATATTATGTACTTATTAGATGGTCATTCTTTTAAGGCGATAACCGTTATGGCATTCCATGCGGTCTCAAAAGTACTACTAAATGATGCACACATATTTCTTGAGTTTCTCATACCAGACTTACGTCTAACGCTTTTTTATGTTTCCTCTAAATTCCTCACATACTCTTTCGAGTAGTTTGAGAAAGGCAGGTTTTCGTTGATGTTCATTGGAGCTTAAGAAGGCGAGTTGGATGTTTCAGCTATCGTAGTATTCTTATTTCCACTTCATTACTATTTTAATGTATCAGATTTTGTGAGGATGGGTTGTTATAACTGTTCGGGTTGATGATAGAACTTAGGTTTGGTAACTTCGAAAATTCTATATCGGAGTAACCCTTTGTACTGTTCTTTTGATATTATACAGTATCGTTCCGCTGTGATATTCTGATATTGTGTTCTCTTCTTTCTTGTTCTAATTCTTTTTATTTTTATTTTACCCTAACAATTCGCCTTTTCGACACTTGGATGCTTGGCGCATGAATACTGTGGATGTATTAGTGTCGACATTTGAGGGTCGAAAAGGCGGGACGTTACACTGACATAGCGTTGAGCCACTCACCATCCTATTTAGATTGCCTAACACAATCAAGGCAATGCCCTCCCCTTATTCATTGAAGCAAAGACTACTGAGGGTATTCCTTCACCTATATGTAAGCGTATATACTCAACGGGTCATATAATTGGATATGTCCCACATCAGTATACTATATACACAACTGCTGGTAGCGCCTTGTGGTGGGCAGGTTTTTATTGTGTAACACTACTGACCTCACATTTCAACCCATTCTAATGACTGTATGGCCTTTTACTAAATTTAGGTAATTGGGTTATATCTCATAATTCACATCTGTCATAAGTATACCTGAACTTGTATACATTCATTTGATTATTGTTTTTCTTTACTTTCAATCATTGATGTTCAATAAATCTTACATAACTTACTTTTGATTTATTCTTATCGTTTATTGTCGTTGTTACCTATTTCTATTTTTGGCTTAAGTGTCATTTATTATTTCCCTTTCCTTTAGCATTATTGGATGAAATCCCATGTTCCCTTTATAGCTAATATCTCTCTTTAATTGCTTATTTAGACTTATTACTTTCATATCTGTTTAATTGTATCTTCTTTTTGTTTACCATTTGTTTTCCATGCCATCTTAAATTATATACTTTAGGTTTCTCCTTTAAAGTGTTGTTATTATTCATGTTTACATTACTTTAGTTATACTTATTGATTTTTATACCTTAATACATTGGAATTACTTCTTTCCCCAAAGGAAATTGTTAACACTATAATTCTCTATAAATTACTTAAAAGAGGATTTGTGTTATGCGTGAAATAATAAGAAATTATCTTTTATTTTTCTATTGGAATAGACAGTACAAAATACAATGATTCCCTTATTTTCTACATCTCTTCTTTTGTTTACATTCCTTGCTTTTCAACCAATACGCTTTCATTAAATTTTTAGACAATTTATAGAAATTCACATTGTTACCCAATTCATTCCAATGTATTAAAATATTGTCTAATCCCAATTTAATATATAATCAATTATAATTTATGTTCAACAATCTATGTAAACTAACCAAATTTGGAATCTCAATGTAACGACCCGTATTTTTACGGATCGAAAAGTTTGTCAAAATCTGGAATATTAGTGTTGTTGAGCCATTTTAGATTTTTAGGCAGAATTTTTCTAAGTCCTAGGTCGTAGGGAGTTGGAGCGACCTAAGGAGGAACTGATTAAGTGTTAGGTCGTAGTTGGCGACCTAAGAAGGTGGAGCGACCTAGGAGTTAGGTTGTATGTTAGTTTAGGTCGTGATGAAGTTATGTCGAAGGCGACCTAAGTAGTGGGTAGGTCGTAGGGAAGGTTAGGTTAGGTGAGCGACCTATAGGATTTTGGTGACTTAAGGATTTAGGTCGTAGATGACCTAAGAGATAGCGCGACCTAAGAAATTGGGTGGATTAACGACCTAAGGAACTAGTGATAGCAGTTAGCGACCTAGTATGGTGGAGCGACTTATAGGTTAGCGACCTAAGAGTTAGGTCGTGAGCTCTGTTTTTAGTTAGGTCGCGTGTTGGCATAAGTTGTTAGGTCGCATAGGTTGGTAGGTCGCGTAAGAGTTAGGTCGCATGTTGTTTTAGGTCGACATGTGTTAGGTCGCGTGGTAGCCTAAGGAGTTAGGTCGCAACCCAACTGAGTCGTAGGCAGTTAGGTCGTAAACGACCTAAGTTAGGTCGTGGACTTCTGTAGTTGTTAGGTCGCGAAGAAGCGATCTATGGTAGGTCGCAGATTCGATAGGTCGTAGGTCGCTGGGTGCTTGGATGCGCAGAAGTGTTAGGTCGAAGGAGCGCGCATGTGTTAAGTCGTAGGAGTGTTAAGCAGTTAGGTCGTTGAAGCGCCTGGTCTTAGGTCGTAGGCTTGGTCTGTTAGGTCGGTGGAAGTCTTAGGTCGTAGGTCGGAGACGACCTAATTCCGAGTTACGACTTAAGAGAATTTCGCCTATAAATAGAAGGGGGTTGGCTTCACTTTTGGGATCCGGATTTCGAAGCGACGAAGTGCTGCCATTTTGAGAGCTCGACTTCTACATTTCTTCACTTCTTTTCTCCACTCTAATCTAGTGATTCCATCCATCCAAGTTGAAGATCAAATTGAAGATTCAAGAGCTTAGATTGAAGATCTTCATCCTTTGTAGTGTGATTTCATCGTTTGAAGCGGATTCGTGATAGATCAAGCTTGATCCTTCGTTGTCCAGATCTGAAGCGTGTCGATTTGAGGTTGTTTAGGTGATTTGGTGAGTGGTGATTATCTCTCACACGGATCCAAAGGAGTAGATCGGATTGTTGGCTTGATTTGGTGTTAAAATAGTGATTTCTATGCATTTTTGTAAACCTAAGTGTAGATCCATGTAGATCCATTGTTTATGATGATTTGACAACCATTTTTGTATATGATTAACCTATGCAAGTTCATTCATCAAGTTGTAGAGAAAATTCTCATGTTTTCATGCTTGTTAGACTTTCAACTCCTTAATTACGAAATTGCCATTTTTGTTATAATTGTCCATTTTTCTTATATTTGAATGCTTGGTTACTTAGATTGATGTTTGACATGATTGCTTGCTGTGAATTAGATGATTGTTGATTGGTTTTAGACAAGGTGGTCGAAGATGATTCAAAAGCTAAGGGAAAGGCTCTTGAATTGGGAAAGCTGCTCGTGGCATATGTAGCGGGATGATGAAGCTCTTATGCATAGATTTGATGATGTGATGTTGAGATGAGGCTTTGCGAGGATGTAATGAAGCGAGGCATCATGTGATGAAGACTTGGTCTAATCCAGACGGGATCATTCCAAGCACGTTGGTAACTCGATGATATGATTCGAGTTAAGGGTAATGGATGCTTGAGAGGCGCTTGAGCTAGTATGGAAATAGTCGTCAAGGAGGATGACTAGGAGGCTTGGATAGCATCGTTGTTGAAGGTTCTAGCATGCTCTAAGCAAGAGTACGTTTGGGCAGATTCGATAGTCCCAATGGCCAACTGTTGATGGTCGAGTACTCTGGGCAGATTCGATAGTCCTAGGCACGGGCTGCGACGACGTGCGGGAGTTATGTCTAGAACCGGGGGTTTCCATTAACCCTTGACGGACGGCTGAAAGAATGTGCCGGTCATTCAATTAACGGTGATATCGAAGCAATGATAACAGTGATAGCCAGAGTCACGGATGTTTGGTTGTATCGTCATTCGGACTCAAGAGCGGTATTTTCTGGGTGCTTATCTGATTTAGGCCTAGGTACTTGGAAAACATCGCCCTTGACTCGAATGATTATTACTTTACTTTAAATTGTATGCTCTGCTATGTTGCTTCTGCTTAGTGTGTCTCTGGGGGCTATCACTGTAAAAAGAGGTGGAGTGGGAGGGTTGTATTCCTATTCCTTTTTCCTTTATGCTCTTTTGGTATGTTGTTAGTTAATTTACTACTCGCTAAGACTGTTGTCTGACTCAAGGCTTTATGTTTTTAATTCTTATTGCCTTGGGCTGTTCGTCCATCTTTGGGACGGGCAGACTAGGTAGCAGGTGACAGGTGTTGTTCTCTTCTCACGATGCTGATATCGAAGACGAGCTAGAGGGTTGCATATTATCTTCTTATATGTACTGGATGTTCCGCTGTTTGTATAATCTCTGAGTGTTATGTAATGAGGCTTGATGTATTGACTATTTGGATGCTTGTATTCAACTATTATGAATATTTAATTGATGGCATTTTATTCTGTAAAGCTTCACTATACATATGTTATATTGTATTTTGTCCATGCGCTGTGAGTAATACGATAGATTCTGTTGTTTTAATTTACCCTGACAATCGTCCATGGTCGCCTAGCACACCTTACAGCGCGCTTTCTCTAGATTCGGTGCAGGGGTCATGGGCGGTCGTCACATTTGGTATCAGAGCATTGGTTAATCGATTTTACCCAACACTCGCTGACGTAACTACGTATGAGAGACGTAATTGTATTTTGATGGATGATTACTATATATAATATAGTAGCTTAGAAGAGTTTGAGTCCTTTATGCAGTTATTTCTCCAGATGTTTTGATCATTCCTTTTTATAGATATTGAGAATGAGTCGAAGAGGGAGACCAACTGCTAGGGAAGGCCGTGCTACTGAGGGGACTGCTGATTATGCAGCCATGTTCGAAGCTATGATGACTTCGATCATGAGAAGGATCCCAGCTCCAGGGCCGTCAGTTGATGTTGGGGTTCAAGTCCAAACTCCAAAGCCGGTGGATTTTGCTAAGCTGTGTAAGGACTATACCGCTCTTGGAGGAAAGGTTTTCTTGGGAACAGAATCAACTATTGAGGTCCAGAGGTGGATAGATGCTTGTAGAAGGATCTTTGGTGATTTGGGAATTGAGGATGCGACTAAGAGGAAGTTGGTATCGAGACAGCTTCAAGGGAGAGTTTCTGATTGGTGGAATTCTATTACCATCACTACTCCGGAGGAAGAGATTACTTGGGAGCAATTCCAAGTCAGATTTGAAGCTAAGTTCATTTCTACAGCTCAGAAATCTGTTCTGTTCAAGAGGTTTGTGGAGCTCAAGCAAGGTGGAAGACCAGTTCTTGAGTATGTTTCTGAGTTTGAAGCGTTGTCCAAGTATGCCCGGTCATATATTGAGTCTGCATATCAGAAGAATGAGAAGTTCGTGACAGGCTTGGATAGTTATCTTGGGAGACAGTTGGTGGATCATTTGGACAATTCATTTGAGAAGCTTGTGGAGAAAGCTCTTAGGCATGAGAGTCTGTTTCCTAAGGAAGGATCTGTTGTTGCTGTGACCAGGGAAGAGTCTAAACCCCAGCAGGGTGGGAACAAGAAGAGGAAGCAGCAGCAGCAGAAGGGTAAGGATGGCCAGAAGAAGCCGAAGGGCGAGGTGACTTGCTACAATTGTCAGCAGAAGGGCCATTTCTCGAAGGATTGTAAGAATCCGAAGGCACCGATGAAGTGTCACAACTGTGACAAGCCGGGGCATTTCAGGAAGAATTGTCCAGAACCGAGGAGGGACAAGCAGATTGTGCAGGCTTATGCTTTGGGAGCTATTCCGTCGTCTTCGAAAGCTCCTACCTCTGAAGAGAAGGGAAAGAGTGTGGTGGTTCAAGGTACTCTTTTCTTATGTGGTGTTCCAGTTAGAGTGTTGTTTGATACTGGGGCGTCGCATTCGTTTGTTTGTAGTGAACTTGTAGGCCGGTTAGGTTTGGAACCGGATATTGTTGATAGTCCATTGGTCGTGACTAATCCAGTTGGGGGTTCGTCTTGTTTGTGTATGTTATGCCGTGGTCTAGTTGTATCGAGTCATGGTTGCTCTTTTGTTTGTGATTGCTTTGTTCTGAACTTTGCGGGGTTCGGAATTATTTTGGGTATGGACTGGCTTAGGAAGTATGCGGCAAAGGTTGATTGTGAGAGGTTGGAAGTGACAGTCGAGAATGTGGAGGGGCAAAAGGTTGTGATACGATGTAAGCATGAAGAAGGCGTCTTCATGAGCTTCATGTATTCGCTGGTTGTTCCACGGGATGGACTGTCATCAGTGCCGATCGCTAATGGATTCGAGGATGTCTTTGACGAAGTCAAAGGGTTGCCGCCGCATAGAGAGATCGAGTTTCGTATAGATCTAGTTGAAGGAGCCAGACCTGTTGTGATGCCTCTTAGGCGGATGGCGCCTAGGGAACAGCATGAGTTGAAGGTGCAAGTTGATGACCTTTTACGGAAAGGATTCATTTGGCGTAGCGTGTCCGAGTGGGGTGCACCAGTTGTGTTTGCAACCAAGGCAGATGGGTCATTGAGATTGTGTGTGGATTATCATGAGCTGAATAAGGTGACTAAGAAGAACAAGTATCCATTGCCGAGAATAGATGACTTGTTTGATCAGCTTCACGAAGCTAAGGTGTTTTCCCAGAAGGATTTGGCAACAGGATTTCACCAGTTGAGAGTAGCTAAGGATAGTGTGCCGAAGACTGCTTTTCGGACACCATCTGGTTTCTTTGAGTGGCTGGTAATGCCGTTTGGATTGACTAACGCGCCAGCATATTTTGTGGATCTTATGAATAGAGTGTTCAGAGATCAGTTGAACAAGTTCGTACTTGTGTTCGTAGATGATATTCTGATTTATTCCAGAACGGAAGAAGAGCACAAGACGCACTTGCGTATTGTTTTGGAAATCTTACGGAAACATCAGCTGAAGGCTAAGTTTTCGAAGTGTCACTTCTGGAAGAGTGAAGTGAGGTTCTTAAGCCATGTGATTTCTGGAAGTGGAATAGCGGTTGATCCCGCTAAGGTGGCAGCAATCCAGGATTGGGTTAGACCTAAGAATGCATCTGATGTGAGAAGCTTTCTTGGATTAGCAGGATATTATCGACGGTTTATCAAAGACTTCTCCAAGGTAGCTGCACCGTTAACAGGATTGACGAAGAAGAACCAAGTGTTCAGTTGGGATGCTAAGTGTGAGCAAGCTTTCGGAATCCTGAAAGAGCGATTGACGAGTGCTCCTGTTTTGACTATTCCAAGTGGGAACGATGAAATGGTGGTTTACACCGATGCATGTGGTACTGGACTTGGAGCAGTGCTGATGCAGAGGGATAAAGTTGTTGCGTATGCCAGCCGACAACTGAAGCCACATGAAAGGAATTACCCAACTCATGATTTGGAGTTAGCGGCGATTGTATTTGCTCTGAAGATGTGGAGACATTATCTGTTGGGAGTTCGATTCGAGTTGTTTACGGATCATAAGTCGTTGAAGTATCTTTTCTCCCAAAAGGATTTGAATCTTCGGCAGCAACGTTGGCTAGAGTTTTTAGCATCGTATGATTTTGGTATAGCTTATACTCCGGGAAAAGGTAACGCGGTGGCAGATGCGTTAAGTCGAAGACATGCAGGATTGGGAGCCATGTTTTCAGAATGGAAGAGTCTCGAGTATTTAGCTGGATTTGACTTCAGGCCTAGATGTGAATTGGAGCCTGAGATGTTGGCAAACTTATCGATAAGACCTTCTCTTGTGGAAAGGATTGGCGAGAGCCAAAAGCGAGACGATAAGCTTCTCAAGATTATCCGTGAATTGGAATCTGGATTGGATCCAGAAAAGGATAAAGGATTCGAGGTCGATCGAGAGGGTTGGCTTCGGAAGCAAGGACGACTAGTTGTTCCCGATATAGATGAATTGAGGAGTGAAGTTCTGAAGGAAAGTCATCACTCGAGGCTGACAATTCATCCAGGTGGAAATAAGATGTATCGGGATATGAAGAGAACTTACTACTGGGAAGGTATGAAGAAGGATGTTGGAAATTTTATTTCCAAGTGTATGAACTGCCAGTTGGTAAAAGCCGAGCAGAAGAAGCCAAGTGGATTGCTTCAGCCATTAGAAGTTCCTACATGGAAGTGGGAGCAAGTATCGATGGATTTTATCGATGGATTGCCTAGAACCAGAACGGGAAATGAAGGGATTTGGGTCATTGTAGATCGTTTGACTAAAAGTGCACGATTCATTCCTGTTCGATCGACTAGAACTGCATCAAAGTTGGCTGAGTTGTATGTTAAGTGGATAGTTCGATTCCATGGTATTTCGAAGAGTATAGTGAGCGATCGAGATCCATTGTTCACTAGTGGATTTTGGAAGAGCTTCCAGGAAGTTTTGGGAACCGAGTTGTGTTTGAGTACAGCTTATCACCCTCAAACAGATGGTCAGACCGAGAGAGTCAACCGAGTTTTGGAAGATCTTCTTAGAGCATGTGTTTTGGACTTCGGAGGATCATGGGAAGATCACCTTCATTTGGTGGAGTTTGCGTACAACAACAGTTACCAGTCAAGCATTGGTATGGCACCATATGAGGCATTGTATGGGAGACCGTGTAACTCTCCGATATGTTGGTTAAAGACAGGAGAAAAGTTGATGCTTGGGCCAGAGATGATTCGACAGACTTCGGATTGTATAGAGATCATTCGGCAACGAATGAAGGCAGCCCAAGACCGTCAGAAGAGTTATGCCGATAAGTGTCGAAAGGATTTGGAATTCGACGTAGGAGATATGGTTTTTGTGAAGATTTCTCCACTGAAGAATGTTATCCGATTCGGGAAGAAAGGAAAATTGACCCCGAGATTTGTTGGACCATTCCCGATCATCGAGCGAATTGGAAAGCTCGCCTATAGATTGGAGTTACCTGAGAAGATGTCGAGTGTGCACAATGTTTTTCACGTATCATATCTACGGAAGTATGTGCACGACCCGAGTACGGTGATTTCTGCTGATAGCTGTGAAGACTTCGAAGTTGATCCAGTCGATAGAAGACCTCGTAAGCCGCTTCGTGTTGTTGAAACCGACACGAAACAGCTTAGGAGGAAGGTAGTTAAGTTGCTCAAGGTACAATGGAGTGATGATGATAACGACTGTACGTGGGAGGTGGAAGAGAGGATGAAGGCAGCTCATCCTGAACTCTTCAAGGTATGGCCCTAAGGTGTCGTGTCATCTCGCGATATTGTAACTTGTTCTAGTTTTAGAATTCTGTACGCTAAGCTAGAATTGGATGCATGGTTTGTTGATTGTTATGGATGATAGGCGTGCAGAATAGTCTTTGATTGCTTTGTTTGTTTGGAATTTCGGGGACGAAATTCCTAAGGGGGAGAGAATGTAACGACCCGTATATTTACGGATCGAAAAGTTTGTCAAAATCTAGAATTTTAGTGTTGTTAAGCCATTTCAGATTTTTAGGCAGAATTTTTCTAAGTCCTAGGTCGTAGGGAGTTGGAGCGACCTAAGGAGGAACTGATTAAGTGTTAGGTCGTAGTTGGCGACCTAAGAAGGTGGAGCGACCTAGGAGTTAGGTTGTATGTTAGTTTAGGTCGTGATGAAGTTATGTCGAAGGCGACCTAAGTAGTGGGTAGGTCGTAGGGAAGGTTAGGTTGGGTGAGCGACCTATAGGATTTTGGTGACTTAAGGATTTAGGTCGTAGACGACCTAAGAGATAGCGCGACCTAAGAAATTGGGTGGATTAATGACCTAAGGAACTAGTGATAGCAGTTAGCGACCTAGTATGGTGGAGCGACCTATAGGTTAGCGACCTAAGAGTTAGGTCGTGAGCTCTGTATTTAGTTAGGTCGCGTGTTGGCATAAGTTGTTAGGTCGCATAGGTTGGTAGGTCGCGTAAGAGTTAGGTCGCATGTTGTTTTAGGTCGACATGTGTTAGGTCGCGTGGTAGCCTAAGGAGTTAGGTCGCAACCCAACTGAGTCATAGGCAGTTAGGTCGTAAACGACCTAAGTTAGGTCGTGGACTTCTGTAGTTGTTAGGTCGCGAAGAAGCGGTCTGTGGTAGGTCGCAGATTCGATAGGTCGTAGGTCGCTGGGTGCTTGGATGCGCAGAAGTGTTAGGTCGAAGGAGCGCGCATGTGTTAAGTCGTAGGAGTGTTAAGCAGTTAGGTCGTTGAAGCGCCTGGTGTCTTAGGTCGTAGGCTTGGTCTGTTAGGTCGGTGGAAGTCTTAGGTCGTAGGTCGGAGACGACCTAATTCCGAGTTACGACTTAAGAGAATTTCGCCTATAAATAGAAGGGGGTTGGCTTCACTTTTTGGGATCCGGATTTCGAAGCGACGAAGTGCTGCCATTTTGAGAGCTCGACTTCTACACTTCTTCACTTCTTTTCTCCACTCTAATCTAGTGATTCCATCCATCCAAGTTGAAGATCAAATTGAAGATTCAAGAGCTTAGATTGAAGATCTTCATCCTTTGTAGTGTGATTTCATCGTTTGAAGCGGATTCGTGATAGATCAAGCTTGATCCTTCGCTGTCCAGATCTGAAGCGTGTCAATTTGAGGTTGTTTAGGTGATTTGGTGAGTGGTGATTATCTCTCACACGGATCCAAAGGAGTAGATCGGATTGTTGGCTTGATTTGGTGTTAAAATAGTGATTTCTATGCATTTTTGTAAACCTAAGTGTAGATCCATGTAGATCCATTGTTCATGATGATTTGACAACCATTTTTGTATATGATTAACCTATGCAAGTTCATTCATCAAGTTGTAGAGAAAATTCTCATGTTTTCATGCTTGTTAGACTTTCAACTCCTTAATTACGAAATTGCCATTTTTATTATAATTGTCCATTTTTCTTATATTTGAATGCTTGGTTACTTGGATTGATGTTTGACATGATTGATTGCTGTGAATTAGATGATTGTTGATTGGTTTTAGACAAGGTGGTCGAAGATGATTCAAAAGCTAAGGGAAAGGCTCTTGAATTGGGAAAGCTGCTCGTGGCATATGTAGCGGGATGATGAAGCTCTTATGCATAGATTTGATGATGTGATGTTGAGATGAGGCTTTGCGAGGATGTAATGAAGCGAGGCATCATGTGATGAAGACTTGGTCTAATCCAGACGGGATCATTCCAAGCACGTTGGTAACTCGGTGATATGATTCGAGTTAAGGGTAATGGATGCTTGAGAGGCGCTTGAGCTAGTATGGAAATAGTCGTCAAGGAGGATGACTAGGAGGCTTGGATAGCATCGTTGTTGAAGGTTCTAGCATGCTCTAAGCAAGAGTACGTTTGGGCAGATTCGATAGTCCCAACGGCCAACTGTTGATGGTCGAGTACTCTGGGCAGATTCGATAGTCCTAGGCACGGGCTGCGATGACGTGCGGGAGTTATGTCTAGAACCGGGGGTTTCCATTAACCCTTGACGGACGGCTGAAAGAATGTGCCGGTCATTCAATTAATGGTGATATCGAAGCAATGATAACAGTGATAGCCAGAGTCATGGATGTTTGGTTGTATCGTCATTCGGACTCAAGAGCGGTATTTTCTAGGTGCTTATCTGATTTAGGCCTAGGTACTTGGAAAACATCGCCCTTGACTCGAATGATTATTACTTTACTTTAAATTGTATGCTCTGCTATGTTGCTTCTGCTTAGTGTGTGTCTGGGGGCTATCACTGTAAAAAGAGGTGGAGTGGGAGGGTTGTATTCCTATTCCTTTTTCCTTTATGCTCTTTTGGTATGTTGTTAGTTAATTTACTGCTCACTAAGACTGTTATCTGACTCAAGGCTTTATGTTTTTAATTCTTATTGCCTTGGGCTGTTCGTCCATCTTTGGGACGGGAAGACTAGGTAGCAGGTGACAGGTGTTGTTCTCTTCTCACGATGCTGATGTCGAAGACGAGCTAGAGGGTTGTATATTATCTTCTTATATGTACTGGATGTTCCGCTGTTTGTATAATCTCTGAGTGTTATGTAGTGAGGCTTGATGTATTGACTATTTGGATGCTTGTATTCAACTATTATGAAGTTTTATATGATGGCATTTTATTCTGTAAAGCTTCACTATACATATGTTCTATTGTATTTTGTCCATGTGCTGTGAGTAATACGATAGATTCTGTTGTTTTAATTTACCCTGACAATCGTCCATGGTCGCCTGGCACACCTTACAGCGCGCTTTCTCTAGATTCGGTGCAGGGGACATGGGCGGTCGTCACACTCAATATGATTTCATCAACAAGTTATTAATAAATCTAGGGACTATTTATACCCCTAACTTTCCAAATCTAAACATATACAATATCTATCAAGTTTAGGGTTTTCCATAACATATAGGAATATTTTCCATAATCGTTACGTGCATACAATTAAACATCCCATTCATGAATTATATCAATTCCTTACACATATGAAATTAAATATCAAATTTGTGATTTATATCTAAGCATAAATGGAATAGATCTGCAATGCTATAAATCAAATGTTATTACAAAATACATAATTTCCCACTCACCTCTTTTTAGCTCCAATTCTTCAGATCTAGATCCATTTCCTTTTTATTTGACTCCCTCCTACTTTAAATCCAACATATAAAAAGAGTATACACCTATTAGAATTACAAATCTGGGGAAAGGATTGAATTAAATCTAGATTTCAGTTTTAAGATTCACGATTTACCATTGTTTCTGTGCTCTGAATCGATCATATTCTTCTCTTCTCTTATCCTCCGCTTTTCTCCACTTATATATATAATATAATATAATAGTTTTACTGCTTTTAGAATTCTAGAATTGTAGTGAAAAGAGAATGGCAGAGCACTGCTCTATGACTTAGAAAATATTAGAAGAGAGGTGAGAAACTAGGCTGGTATTTATAGACTCTAGAATCAATCCTATACATTAATAAAAGATTTGTTAAATCCGGGCCGTTCAGGCCAATGTTTACTGTCAATTTTATCCTGCCAATGGTCGACCAATCAATACCTAGGGTTGACCGCTACCGATTGACCTGGGTATATATTTGGTCGACCATGCCGTTTGTTTTAGTGTAATTTATTAACGATTGTGATTTGTTTAATTTAATTACTTGTTTAACTGATTTGGTTTTGTTTCCCACTTAACACATCTTTTGAGATTTGACTTTAACGTTAACATTTCTTAACGTCTAAGCTTCCATTAATGTCATTGGTTAAGGTTTAATTTATTTTTATTACCATAATTAAATATATAATTATTTCTACAACAACAACAACTAAGCCATTATTCCCAAACAAGTTGGGGTCGGCTAGAGATGGAACCCAAAACTAAATGAAAAAAATCAATTTAAAAGTTATAATAATAACAATAGCAATAGCAATAATAAAATAAAGTCAAATAAATAAATTAATAATAATAGCTAAGTAAAGTAAAATAGAATAAAAATATATATGTATATATAAGAGGAATAATAATAATAATACTAATAGCGATAATGATACTAATAGTAATATTGGTCAAAGACCAAACCTACGTCTTAGGCTCGTGTTTCCTAGTCCTATAATCTAAAACTCATAAAACTCAACGCTCATGGTTTTGGTACGTGAATCGCTAACTTCCACTCGCTCCGATCTGTCACCAGCTCTTCGGATATACCCCAATCCTTCAAATCTCTTTTTACTACTTCCTCCCATGTCAACCTTGGTCGACCTCTACCTCTCTTTGGGCATTCAACACGGCCTATAATTCCAACACACACAGGTGCCTCGGGTGGCCTTCGTTGAAGATGTCCAAACCATCTTAAGCGATGTTGAATTAGTTTCTCCTCAATTGGTGCTACTCCAAGTTTATCACGTATATCATCATTTCTAATTCGGTCTCTTCTTGTATGACCGTAGCTCCATCGTAGCATACGCATCTCTGCTACGCTTATCTTTTGGACGTGTTGGCTTTTAGTAGGCCAACATTCTACACCATACAACATCGCAGGCCTGATTGCCGTTTTGTAGAACTTTCCTTTAAGCTTTTGTGGGACCTTCCTGTCATAGAGAATCCCAAATGCTTGTCGCCATTTCACCCATCCTGCTCGAATTCTAAAACTAACATCTTCATCAATCTCGCCATTATACTGCAACATTGATCCTAGGTATCGAAATGATTCCTTCTTGGGAACTATTTGTCCAGCCAGAGTGACATCTCCATCTTCCGACATGACACCGCTGAACCCGCACTTCATATACTATGTTTTAGTTCTACTAAGCCTAAAATCCTTTGATTCTAGAGTATGTCTCCACAGCTCCAGTTGTGTATCAACCCCAATCCTACTTTCATCAATTAGCACAACATTATCAGCAAATAGCATACACCAAGGAATCTCACCTTGTATACCCTTCGTAACCTCATCCATCACTAGAGCAAAAATGTAGTGGCTCAAAGCTGACCCTTGATGTAATCCAATGTTAATGGGAAAGTCACCGGTTTCACCATCGCATGCTCTGACACTAGTCACAACATCATCGTACATATCCTTGATAACTGTAATATACTTTGTTGGGACTCTCTTCTTTTCCAGGGCCCACCACATCACCTTTCGCGGTACCTTGTCATAAGCTTTCTCCAAATCGATAAATACCATGTGTAGATCCTTCTTTTGCTCCCTAAACCTCTCCATAAGTTGTCTTATCAAGAAAATCGCCTCTGTGGTCGACCTCTCGGGCATGAAGCCAAATTGGTTTTTTGAAACACTTGTTATTCTCCTTAGTCTATGCTCAATGACTCTCTCCCAAAGCTTCATTATATGACTCATAAGCTTAATTCCTCTGTAGTTTGTGCAACTTTGGATATCTCCTTTATTCTTAAAAATTGGAACTAGTATGCTTTTCTTCCACTCATCTGAATCTTGTTTGATTTGAAAATATTGTTGAACAACTTAGTTAGCCATGCTATCCCTGCATCTCCACACCTCAATGGGGATGTCATCAGCCCCCAATGCCTTGCCTGCTTTCATCCGTTTTAGTGCCTCCTTTACCTCGGATTCTTGAATTCTCCGAACAAAATGTCTACAAGTGTCATCAGAAGAGTCGTCTATCTCGATCGTAGTGCTATCACCTTCTTCATTAAATAGTTTGTCGAAATAATCTCTCCATCTATTTTTTATCTCCTCGTCCTTCACCAAAAGTCTGTTATTGTCATCTTTGGTGCATTTAACTTGGTTGACGTCTCTTGTCTTCCTCTCATGGAGCTTAGCTATCCTATAGACGTTTTTTTCACCCTCTTTCGTACTTAGGTTATGATATAGATCTTCATACGCTTGGCCTCTTGCTTCACTTACCGCTCTCTTTGCATTCTTCTTTGCCACTTTGTACTTTTGCATGTTGTCCTCGCTCCTGTGATGATGTAAGCACTTATAGCATTCCTTCTTCTCTTTGATAGCCTTTTGCACATCACTGTTCCACCACCAAGAATCTTTAGGTTTGCGTTTATTTCCTTTCGCTATCCCAAACACCTCGGTAGCCACTTTCTGAATGCGTCTTGCCATCTCATCCCACATGTGATTTTCTTCTCCTTCCATATTCCATGCCCTTTCTACCATCACTCTCCCTAAACACCCGTGAGGCGTCTCCTTTGAGCTTCCACCATTTGAACTCCAATCGGAAACTTTATATATGAAGATTGATTAGAAAATCACTATGAATCTAATAGTCTATGAACCCAATGGTGCAAGTTTCGTAGCCAAATTTTGACGTTTATAAAATTTTTATTTTTTAACGTTGCTACTTATTAATTAATTTCTTTCAATTAATTATTTTCAAAATAACGGGGTGTTGCAGCTTTCAAAATATTGGACAGTGTATTACCCATGTGTAACACCCCATATTTTTATAACATTATTTGGGATATTTAATTAGCTAAAATTAAATAAAATAATATGGAGATTGATGGATTGAGATTTGTTTTAGCTAAGGGTAGCCATGCCATGATAGTGTGTTAATTAATATAAAATAACCTAAACAAAGGTGTTAGGAAATGACAAGGGCAATATAGGAAATAGGTAGAGCTTATACCCCAAACCCTTAGGAGATAAAATGCTCACGTTCATTCGCATTTCTATCAAACTAAAAATACTAAGGCCGACCACCATTTTTACTCTCAAGAAGAAGATTGAAGCTTGGATTCAAGAGAAGGGAAATAATCAACATCAAACCTCACATCTATAATCTCAAAGCTAAGGTGAATAATTACTACATACCGTATTCTTTTGGTTTTCGGTTTTAAGACTAAGATCCAAAATATTTTTGCAAGTAATTGCTATGTTTTGAGGATTACAGTTATATGTATGTTTGTTGGTGAATTATGCATGTTCATACTTGTTTTAAATGATATGTTTGAAATGAAAACCATAATTGGTGACATCGAAATGCCTTGTAAATTTAAATATAGGTCAGAAATGATATTTTAGAGATGGGTTTCAATTTTCATAATTTTCCGAATTAAGATAGATTTTATATTAATTTTCTAGTGAAGGAAATTGTTTATTCGGTTATAAATTATTTTCAGCTAAAATATTTGTGGTTGAAATTTTTATATGTTAGGCAACATATTAAAATAGATTTTCTGGGATTTTCCTAGATTTTTCCTAGGTGTTTTGATGAGTATATAAAATTATTTATGGTATGGGACTTAAATGTTTTATATATTTAATTAAGGAAAAGAGGCATTTTGTAAAATAAAATGATTATTAATTTTGAAAGTAGTGGTGTCACATTTCTGAAAAGAATTTGTTAACCAATGAGAATTTGACAAACAAAGGTAGGTTAGTTGAAAAGTTGACCTTTTTAAGAAAAAAACAAAGAAATCTTACTTTTAGCATGTTTCAGTCTATTACGGTAGTAAACCTTCCGACCCAGACCTTCTGACAAGGTCGAAAGGTTCTACGCTTTCGACAAGGTCAAACCAGTGCATATGGTATCGAGCTACTTGGTACGTAATGAATTGGACAGAGGCGAAGGGTCCTTAGTCGAAAGGTTTATGGCCAGAGAGGTTGGGGTATGGTTGTTTTATAAACCAAAAGCTTTGACCTGCTTTGCTTTCGAATTAGAGCTTTCGACTTAGTTGCTTTCGACCTGGTCAAAATGTTTAAAAGAAAGGTTTCAAACCTTTCGACGTAGTCGAAAGGTTACTGCCGCTTTATATAAATTTTGTGTTTTGAACCTTCCGGCAAAGTCAAAGGGTTACTTTGATTGGATTCGAAAGGTTTACTTGTTTGAAAGACTAGTTGCTTCTCCATGCTTTCGAAAGGAAGCTTTTAACTTAGGTGATTTACCCTTGTTTTATAAATTTGAACTATAACCCAAAGCTTTCGAAAGAGTTGTTTTAAAAGATGCTTTAAAGCTTTTGAAGTAGAGCTTTTGACTTAGCCGAAAGGTTGCTTCCAATGGAGTCGAAAGGTTTTAAAAGAAGGTTTTCCACTTGTTTTAAATTGGACCCAAAAAAGTTTTCGAAAGGTTGCGTTAAAGAAGAGTTAATGCTTTCGAAAGGATTTGTGTATTGAATGGTTTTAAAAAGGGGTCGAAAGCAAAGATTTCGAGGGGGTTGAAAGCCAAGCTTTCGATGGAGTCAAAAGGTAGCCTTTTGAAGGGGTCGAAAGATATCTTCCGACTAGGTCGAAAGGTTTAGTTTCAGAATGATTTCAGAAGGTTTTAAATGGAAGGATTTCCAAAGATTTTCTAAGGCAAAGTTCGAGCGTTTTAAAATAGGATGTCTAAGGTTTCATTGCTTTCGAAACGTTTGAAGTTCAATGGGTTCGAAAGGTTTGAAGTTCAATGGGTTCGAAAGGTTGAGTTTCAATGGTTTCAAAAGGTTTTGGATTTGTTAGGGTTTCGAGGGTACCAATGGAAACAATAAATGAATATGACCTAAGTTAGGGATACTGATGGAAATAGGTTAATCATGGGGTTACATGATATAAATAGAATCATGGGGTTAACATGATATATATATATATATATGGAATCATGGGGCTAACATGGTACAAATAGATTCATGGGGCTAGCATGAGTCAAAAGGCAAATTCAAATAGAACCATGGGTCTAACATGATACAAATAGAATCATGGGGCTAACATGATATAAATAAACTCATGGGGCTAACATGAGACCATTAAATTCATGGGACTAACATGACATAATTAGATTCATGGGGCTAGCATGAATCAAGTGGCAAAATGATGGGTTCATAGTCGTCCTAGGAAAACTATGTGATGTGAGATGGATAGTCTACATCAACTTAAGCAAAATGAATGTGGAATAGGTAGTCCCTCTTTGATATAATAAAACTCTAATTGGGGATGGGGAAATCCTAGTTGTTTTCAAATATGCATATCACCATAATATTTTATAAATACATGTATTAACCATTGTGGATGAAGGGGTACGGTAAATGGTTTTATGAAAGGTTTTGCAAAAGGTATGTTTTAAAAGGTTGTTAGTGAGGGGAAACCCATTCCGCTAAGTAGCATGGTCTCACTTAACATGTTTAACCGGGATGTATAGTATTATTCATACCAGGCTTTAAGTCTGACTCGAAGTTTATGTTTTCCCCTTAAACTCTCTGGTGCTCAAAATTAATTTGAGTAGGCTGAGGGATTAAGGTCTTTTTTAGGTTTTAGTAGGATGACAAATAAGCTACTGGAGGCATGTAGGAGGCAAACAGATAGCTATTTAGGAGTTACAATTATTGTTGTGTTTTGTTGGATTTTTCGCTGTGTTGTTTTGTATTAGGTCTATTATGTCCAATTGACTCTGATCAACCAAGGGGGTATCTTCATATACCGCTCTTGGCGTATTTTGTAATAATTATATTTGATCTATGCCTGGGAACGATTTGGGATTATGTGTTGTGAATGAGAAATAATTAGTTCTGAAATGTAATGAAGTAAAAATTTGTTTTGAAACCTATGTTTTGTTTCATATTCAAATGCTTCTGATATTATTGATACCATTAACATAGCCATATTTAGTCGTCGGAAGCTAATACTATAGATGACTACAGCATCTGTAGCGCTTAGTTTTGGGCCTCTAGATAGGGGATGTTATAGCTTGGTATATGAGCGTGGTCTATGAAATACTTTAGCTAAAAAATGATTTTTGAAAACATAATCCTTAAAATTTAGAGTTAAGATCGGGGTATGGGATAATGCTATAGTGGCGTACTTGTTTTGATATATATATATATATACGCTATATCTCTAGACTCCTATCTTAGTTAGGCTATTCATTTGTATCTCACGAGGTTTGAATACAGATATGGAAGGAAGAAGAGGAAGAGTAAACCTTGGAGGAGATAGCACCACTACTAATGGAAATGCCCGACCAAATGCTAGAAGTGGTTTCGGTTAGACTCAAGCTAAAAATGTGGGTTCAGGGGTTCCTCAAGTGGTTATGGGAGCCTTGTATCAGTTGTTGGCAAACCTTTTGCAAGCAGGAGCTGTTGGAAATGTTGGTGGGGGAAAATCCTGTAGTTCCAGTTGGATATAACTATGCTAAACTAAGTAAAGACTATATCAGTCTGAGAGGAAAGCCGTTTGCTGGAACGAAAGATGCCGTTGAAGTAGAGAATTGATTGTTGAATCGTGAAAGGATCTTTACAAATCTAGGCTTGAAAGATGGGGAGAAGAGAAGGCTAGCCTCAAGACAGTTGCAAGGGTTAGCGCATCATTGGTGGAACAATGTGACGGCCGGAGTGCCAGAGGAAGATTTGACTTAGGCTGACTTCAGGAGGAGGTTTGAGCAGAGGTTCTTGTCTGAGGTGGCCAAGTCGGCGTTAATGAGGAAGTTTATGGATCTTGTCCATGGACAAATGTCTGTGATCGAGTATGCTGCTAGGTTTGATGAGCTATCTCGGTATGGTTATGTTATTGTTGACACGGATGTTAGAAGGGATGAGAGATACATTAGAGGATTGAGGCCAGAGCTTGGCAGAATGACTAGGGCCCATATCCGAGATCCTTCTATTGTAGTAGTGGAGATGGCCATTCGCCATGAGGAAATGCTTGTAGTTTCAGCTAGGGAGAAGCCCATTGAATTCAATGGTCCTTAGGGGAAGAAGAGGAATTTATTCAAGAAGAAGGGCACTCAGAAAGAAGGAACCGCCAAGAAAGGGAAAGCAGATATAGTTTGCTACAAGTGTGATAAGAAGGGTCACTATGCTAATGAGTGTCATTCGGAGATGGAAAGTCGGTTGTGGGGAAGCAGAATGTGCAATGCTATAATTGCAACCAGATGGGGCATTACAAGAACAAATGTCCTGAACCCACCAAGGCAGGAAAAGGAAAGGTCTTTGCTTTAGACCCATCATCCTCTAAACCAACTACTACTGAGAAAGGAAATTCTATGATGGAAGGTACGCTTTTGATCCATGGCATACCAGTTAGGGTATTGTTTGATACCGGAGCATCTCATTCTTTTATTTCTCGATGTTTGGTAGATAAGCTTAACCTAGAACCCTCATATCTAGTTACTTCCTTAAGAGTTGCAAATCCGATAGGAGGATATGCAACGCTTGGGATGAGGTGTGACCATTTAGAGTTTGATTTGCTAGGCCATACTTTTGAGTGCTGTTTGCATGTGCTTAACTTTGGGGGATTTAGGATTATCCTTGGGATGGATTGGTTAAGTAAATATGATGCTAGGATATTTTGCCATTATAGGAAAATATCACTTAGTAACCCGGATTGTAGTGATCGGATAGTTTATACCGTAAAGAACCCTAGTTGTGAAATGAACGCTTTATTTGGTATTATGGAGTTAGAGGATGAGTTGCATCGAGTCTTTTGTAGTTAGAGAATTCGCAGATGTGTTTGAGTCGATAACTGGGTTCCACCGAAATGAGTCATTGAATTTCAGATTGGTTTAGTACTTGGAACAGAACCGGTGAGTAGACCGCCAAGTAGAATGAATCCCACCGAGATGAGAGAGTTGAAGGTGCAGTTGGTGGATTTGGAAGGTAAGAGTTTTATCCGACCAAGTAGTTCACCATGGGGAGCTGCCGCTGTATTTGCTAAGAAGCAAGACGGATCGTTGAGGCTATGTATCGATTATCGTAAGTTGAATGAGAAGATGATAAAGAACCGATATCCATTGCCGAAAATTAACGATTTGTTCGATCAATTAAGTGGAGCCAAGGTATTCTCTCAGCTGGATTTGGCAATGGGATTTCATCAACTTAGAGTGGCAGAGGATAGCATTCCTTTGACGGCATTTAGGACAAGATATGGATCGTATGAATGGTTAGTTATGCCATTCGGACTGACTAATGCGTCGACATTCTTTATGGATATGATGAATAAGATTTTTCGAGAGCACTTGGATAGATTTGTATTGGTCTTCATAGTTGACATTTTGATATACTATAAGGATGAGAAGGAGCATGAACTTCACCTTAGATTTGTGCTCGAAACGTTGAGGGAGCATCAGTTGAAGGCTAAGTTTTCGAAGTTTCATTTTTGGAAGAAGGAAGTGAAGTTCCTTGGTCATGTCATCTCATAGAAAGGGTTGTCTGTAGATCCAACTAAGATTAAGGCGGTGAATAATTGGAAGAAACCCGAGACAGTGACCGAGATAAAGAGTTTTCTTGGATTGGTTGGGTATTATCTTTTCGCGGATAGCTGCACCGATGACTAAGCTTATGCGAAAAGATGTGAAGTTCGTATGGAATTATAAGTGTGAGGAAGCATTTCAGAACTTGAAACACTTATTGACCCATGTGCCGGTGTTAGTGGTTCCGAAGAAGAATCAAGATTTAGTTGTTTATACTGATGCGTGTGGAACTGGATTGGGAGCTATGTTGATGCAAAGAGGTAAAGTGATTGCTTATGCTTCAGACAGCTCAGACCACATGAAGTTAGGTATCCAACGCATGACTTGGAGTTAGCTGCCGTTATATTTGTTTTGAAGGTGTGGAGGCATTATCATTTGGTAGAGCGATTTGAGCTTTATACTGATCATAAGTCGTTGAAGTACTTGTTCTCTTAGAAGGAGTTGAACATGAGATAGTAGAGATGGTTAGAGTTTGTTGCTGCTTATGATTTTGGAATTGAGTACAGACCCGGAAAAGGAAATAAGGTGGCGGATGCACTCAGCCGGAAACATCAGAATGCAGTATTGGCTATGAATGCTGAGTGGAAAGATTTGGAAGCATTATCAGCATGTAGAGTGCAGTTTAGATCCAGGGAAGGTTCTAATACCGGAAGTGTTTTATTGTCTTGTTTAGGAGTTAGACCGGTAATGATTGAGAAGATAGCTTCTAAGCAAGAGGAGGATCCAATTTTGGTTGAACGGATCAAAAGGTTGAGAGAAGGAACGAAGAGCGTTGACCTAAAGGACTTCAGTCTCGACCAAACTGGGTGGTTGAGAAAGAAAGGAAGGTTGTGTGTTTCGAATGTAGAAAACATGAGGAAGGAAGTTTTGGATGAGTGCCATCGATCGAAGTTCACTGTCCATCTAGGAGGAACGAAGATGTATCAAGATATGAAGCGAAGTTTCTTCTAGGAAGGTATGAAACGGGACATTGGTTTATGTGTTAAACAGTTTTTGAATTACCAACAGGCAAAGGCTGAACACTAGAAACCAAGTGGATTGCTTCAACCATTGGAAGTTCCGTTATGGAAGTGGGATTCCATCTCTATGTATTTTATTGATGGGTTGCCAAGATCTAATAGAGGGAATGAAAGTATATGGGTCATAGTAGATAGATTGACTAAAAATGCCCATTTCATTCCAGTAAAGACAACTAGGATGGCACTTATTTTGGCGATGTTATTTATTAATAATGTAGTTAGATTGCATGGGATTTCTAGTAGTATTGTCCGTGATAGAGATTCTTTGTTTACTAGCGAGTCCTGGAAAAGTCTGCAGGAAGCATTAGGAACCAAGCTCAACATGAGAACCGCTTACCATCCGCAGACTGATGGGCAAACGGAAACAGTTAAAAAATTTGTAATATTTGTTAAGAGCTTGTGTATTGGATTTCGGGGGATCATGGGAGGACTATCTTCATCTAGTCGAGTTCTCGTATAACAATAGTTATCAGACTAGTATTGGGATGGCACCATTTGAAGCTATGTATGGAAGACCATGCAAGTCTCCCGTATGTTAGTTAAAGACCGGGGATAGGTTGATTCTTGGCCCGGATTTGGTGTAGGAAGCTGCGGAGAAGATTGAATTAATCCAAGCTAGGATGAAGGAAGCTCAATCTAGGCAGAAAAGTTATGCTGATAGAAGAAGGAAAGATTTGGAATTTTATGTCGGAGACCATGTGTTTATTAAGGTTTCACCGATGAAGGGTGTGATTAGATTTGGGAAGTCAGGAAAGTTAGCACCCAGATTCATTGGTCCTTTTTGTATTGTTGAGAGGATTGAGAACTCGATTATAGAGTAGAGTTGCCGAGTAGTTTGGCTGGAGTCCATGATATTTTCCATGTTTCTCATCTTAGGAAATGTGTTAGAGACCCGGAGACAACTATAGCACCTACAGTTTTAGAAGATTTAGTAGTAGAACCGGATTTGACTATAGTTATATAGCCGATTCAGCTTGTGGCCAGAGATGAGAAGAAGTTGAGGAACAAGACAATCAAGTTAGTAAAGGTTCAGTGACGAGATGATGTTAGAGACTGTACTTGGGAAACGGATAGCAGAATTAGAGATATTTATCCTGACTTGTTTGATGGTATAATTTACCTTTGATTGTTTTGATGTGTACCTTATCGTAATTTCGAGGACGAAATTCTTTAAGGTGGGGAGTCTGTAACACCCCATATTTTAATAACATTATTTGGGATATTTAATTAGATAAAATTAAATAAAATAATATGGAGATTAATGGATTGAGATTTTTTTAGCTAAGGGTAGCCGTGCCATGATAGTGTGTTAATTAACAAAAAATAACCTAAGAAAAGGTGTTAGGAAATGACAAGGGCAATATGGGAAATAGGTGGGGCTTATACCCTAAACCCTTAGGAGATAGAATGCTCACGTTCATTCTCATTTCTATCAAACTAAAAATAGTAAGGCTATTTCCAATGGAGTTGAAAGGTTTTAAAAAAGGTTTTCCACCTATTTTTAATTGGACCAAAGAATGATTTCGAAAGGTTGCGTTAAAGAAGAGTAATGCTTTCGAAAGGATTTGTTTACTGAATGGCTCTAAAAAGGGGTCGAAAGCAAAGCTTTCGAAGTGGTCGAAAGCCAAGCTTTCGATGCAGTCGAAAGGTAGCCTTTCGAAGGGGTCGAAAGGTTTAGTTTCTGAATGATTTCGGAAGGTTTTAAATGGAAGGATTTCCAAAGATTTTCTAAGGAAATGTTTCAAGTCGTTTTAAAATAGGATGTCTAAGGTTTCATTGCTTTCAAAAGGTTTAAAGTTCAATGCGTTCGAAAGGTTTGATGTTCAATGATTTTGAAGGGTTGAGTTTCAATGGTTTCGAAAGGTTTTGGATTTCTAAGGGTTTTGAGGGTACCAATTGAAACAATAAATGAATATGACCTAAGTTAGGATACTGATGGAAATAGATTAATCATGGGGTTAGTATGATATATATAAAATGATGGGGTTAACATGATATATATATATATATGGAATCATGGGGCTAACATGATACAAATAGATTCATGGGGCTAGCATGAGTCAAAAGGCAAATTCAAATAGAATCATGGGTCTAACATGATACAAATAGAATCATGGGGCTAACATGATATAAATAAACTCATGGGGCTAACATGAGACCATTAAATTCATGGGACTAACATGACATAATTAGATTCATGGGGCTAGCATGAATCAAGTGGCAAAATGATGGGTTCATAGTCTTCCTAGAAAAACTATGTGATGTGAGATGGATAGTCTACATCAACTTAAGCAAAATGAATGTGGAATAGGTAGTCCCTCTTTGATATAATAAAACTCTAATTGGGGATGGGGAAATCCTAGTTGTTTTCAAATATGCATATCACCATAATGTTTTATAAATACATGTTTTAACCATTGTGGATGCAGAAGCATAGTAAATGATTTTATGAAAGGTTTTGCAAAAGATATGTTTTAAAAGGATGTTAGTGAGGGGAAACCCGTTCCGCTAAGCGGCGTGGTCTCACTTAACATGTTTGACCGGGATGTATAGTATTATTCATACCAGGCTTTATGTCTGGCTCTAAGTTTATGTTTTCCCCTTAAACTCTCGAATGCTCAAAATTAATTTGAGTGGGCCGAGGGATGAAGGTCCTTTTCAAGTTTTAGTAGGATGACGAATAATCTACCGGAGGCATGCAGGAGGCAAACAGATAGCTATTTAGGAGTTACAATTTTTGTTGTGTTTTGTTGGTTTTTCCACTATGTTGTTTTGTATTAGGTCTATTATGACCATATGACTCTGATAAACCAAGGGGGTATCTTCATATACCGCTCTTGGTGTATTTTGTAATAATTATATTTGATCTGTGCCTGGGAACGATTTGGGATTATGTGTTGTGAATGAGAAACAATTGGTTTTGAAATGTAATGAAGTAAGAATTTGTTTTGAAACTTGTGTTTTGTTTCATATTCTAATGCTTCTGATATTATTGATACCATTAACATAGCCGTATTTAGTCGCCGGAAGCTAATACTATAGATGACTGCAACATCTGTAGTGCTTAGTTTTGGGCCTCTAAATAAGGGATATTACACCATGGCTGTTGAGGGAATCAAAGTTTATGTACTTGTAGTTATTGGGTAGCTATGGAATGACTCGTTTAAGAGTTTCCCATTGGTTGATAATAACTATGTCAAATAGGTAACCTTAGTGTGACAATGTTATATGGTTCCCTCGACTTGAGAATAATATGGAACTTTAATGTGAAAAATCCACTTTGATTAAAGTTAAATCATGTCATGGTAATCCATCTAGCGACTATAGTTAGGTCTGAGTTGAAGCATTGGAAGTGAAGCGCTATTCAATAGAAAATCGTCTCCTTAGTTGTATGAGTTTAGTATCAGGTCAATTGTAGTCAACTCAAAGTCAAAATCTCTAAACAGAGTAGTACGGTTAATAGTAAATGTTATTATTGAAATAAGGACTCTGTTTTTGGATTAACCGAGTTGAATGTGGATAATATTGGAATTTTGACCAGTACCTAATACCATACATCTTAATGTGATATAATGTTGACGAAGAGAACCTGTGTAAATTATGTCATCATTGGTACCGTTTAAGATGATATAAAATATGATTTTATCGAAAAGATCCGTAAGCAATGAGTTCGACTAAACTATTGCACTACTAACTAAGGTGACATGTAAACGTTAGTATTTGAATTTTTCTATATTAATTACTAACTACATTCACAGCTATGAGTCACATGACAATATTTGTGAATTCTTTGAAAGACCACATTATTTTTTTGAAAAGCAAGCCATGTTTTTTAGTAGCCCATCAACTTTTTATTAAAACTAAAATATGTGTTTGACATGATGCCAAAGCATCTACAACTCACGCACATAAAAAATATAACCATAAACCCAAAATGCCATAAGAACCAATGCACATCAAAGAGCAACAAATATCAAATCAAATCTGACAGAAATAGATTTGGCTAAACTGTACTCTATTCCATCATTAAGGTCATTAGGATAATGTAGTTTCAAACTAAATGGAATGTTAATATCATGGACCTTGCATTGATCAGGAGGATACGGATCACAACTATATCAAATATATCATAGAGAACTTTAGCTATGGCATAGTTGGCAGTGGAGATGGCAGTGATAAGGAAATCATCGACTTTGGCAAGATTAGATGGGTCGGGAGGACCAGTAAGGGGAAACTTGAAAAGATGTCGTTGGAGAAGATGTCTCGGGAGTAGGCATATCAATGGCAGGATTAGTAGTGGCTTTGACTTTCCATTGCCGAGGTGGGGGATTTTGAAAAGGAATATTTTTTGGAAGTTGGGGTGGGGAAATTGCAGAATCCAAGACATCCTTATTTGGAATATGAATGTAGGAGGAAATAGTATGACCAAAAGAGTAACGGTGGGTGAAGCTCGGGGGATGGCATAAGTAAGACACTAAGATGTGAGTAGTTCTGTTCCTAAAAACCGCAACAGATAGCCTTAAAGGAAAATGCCAATTTAGGGTAATCTCGATTACAGCTCTAGTAAACTTAAGATAATCTCTACGCTTGATATTCTCATCAAATCAACTAGGTTAACCAATGTTACTAGCCAACAAATCAAGACCCTTAAGAGATTAGAGAGAGGAAGGGATGCATGTAAACTTTGCCCAAACTAGGATGGACATGACTTGTTCTCGAGCGGCGTCAACCAAGGGACTCCAATGGGTTATAATGAATATTGTGCCTTCTATAACACATGGATCTACTTCTAATACCAAGCATCATACCTTTTTAATTCCAAAATAAAAAAAATCCTTATCAAATTGACTTTCAAAAATTCTTTTAACTTCCACCGGTTCGAAAGGTGTTTTTTAGAAATAGCGTAGGGTGGGCCATCATCCAAAAAGAAGCCAATTAGAGTATTTTTTTCAAATTCTGAACCCATGTCAACAACTTCTTTCAAGGGGATAAGTATATCATCAATATTACCACTAATTTTGAAGCGTTTAGAGATATACCTGCCTACATTCTTCGGCTTGCTAGAGAAAAGTGAAGTCCAGGATGGCTTACAATAGGGAGATGCATTTTTAGAAGCAATGCTATTAGGCATAACAACCCCAGAAGTAGACATAGGCTCGGCATAAGGCAGTAGGATTGTCACATAAGGCACAGGTACAGGTTGTATTGTCGGTGGAGGAAGGCATTCTAGTAGGTGATCGGGTAGAGAAATATAGCTATATGAAGAAGTTTCCAAAAGTAATGGGATAGAAAGGGACTGGTTGTGCTGAAAGCTTTTTCAAGAGGAGGAAATTGTCATTAGAGAGGGTAGAAAGTTTAAAGACGCAAACCAGATCTAGTGATTGGAGGATGTTCAGCTAGCTGCTCATCGATACTGAGATTCCGACAAAGGGAAACATCCTTTTTCATTAATGCGAAATCAGGCATGGTAGAAGGCAAAGAAAGGCAAAGACTGGTGGAGTGAGTTGAGAGAGAGAGAGAGGCGCAAGATGAAGAAAGTGGAGGCGAGCATAATGCTCTATGATGTTTTGGGTGTTGTAAATAATTATTCAAATGTGTACACAAAAGTTATATATAGACATATCAGTATATGATATCGATATACATTTGAACGGGCTTTAAATGTCAATACTTATTTAATCGATTTTGTGATTTTTTTTCCCAAAAATGTACTATGCAAGGTTGGCCGTAGGGTAAGGGGAATCACCCAGATCTTAGATCTAGATTTAGTTGAGAATTAAAACAGGAAGTTTTAAAGAGAGAATATGTAATGTTTTTATTCTCTGATTAAAACAAATCCTCTATTCATTTTCTTTCCTTGACTTTATGTTCTTCTATCTCTCATATATGGAAGCCCTCTTCTCTTCACGATGGCCTAATTGTTTACTGAAATTAAATCAAATAAAATTAAACAACGTGGCTCATTCGATTCCAATAAGATAGGATGGTGAATCATGTGTTTTAGGAGACGATTTGCAAATAAAGTGTTACAATTGGAAAGATCGTTCTTGTAACATCCCGCCTTTTTGGACGTTTTAAGCATACACACATGCCGACTCAAACTATACAGAAGGGCGGATTGTTATTGGGGTGAATCAGAAAAAGTAGAGAAAGAAAAAAACAGAATCTCGCAGCGGAATGACAAAATATAATAATCAAATAACAATTCATGAAGCTGTATACAAAACATTTGATTATACTTATACAATACAAAATCAGAGTTACACATATCGGAGATAAATAAATGATAATGCAGCGGAACAGCATGATGTAGTGGAACAATATAGTAAATAATAATACAATCTTCGTCTTCATCCTCCAGAAACAAGTCTTCGAATCCTGAAATGCTCAGACTGACATGAGCGAATTGAAAAGACAAATCACTCGAGTCAGAACTAAAAGATCTTATGTGAGTCAAATCAACTGTAAATAAATATGAGTGTAAACGGCGTTGGAGATATTTAAGGGATTTAACATCTCCTATCCAGTGTCTAACGCGGGTGCAATAACTTAAGAGATATTCGGATTCACATCTCCTAAGGATTCGTTAAACTATCTACTATGTAGTACAATACGCTATTATAATATGTCTATAGTAAGATAAACTATTAAAATAGCATTAAGGTGTTACATTTCCCCCTTAACACATTTTTATATATTCACATAGTCTATACAGTACCGTAATCCCGTCCGTACTGGACGTCGTCAGAGGGCACTCCATACGTATGGTACAAAACAAACTCGTAGTGGTCTCGATAGGGTAGGTGACACGGCACAACTAGGCAATGCCAGGGTAGATATACCAATTACACTTCCGGACTGGTTGTAACGCATAGCAGCTACTACCGCCCACCTCGGAACACACTCCCAAATCAAAAATCGAGGGTGGCCACCAAATCAATCACAGAGTCAGAATATATTATCGAAGGAGTGTGCCCGATCAGAGGAATGACCTCACTTGACCCTTCAATTTCTCCTGTTTTAGCCACCTTAAGCTAACTCATGGGAGTCAGGTCCACGTATATATCTCATATTGGATCGTCGCCAACCATCCTTCTTCATTCTGGAATCTCCACCGCGTACACAGTTGTCAAAGTGGTTTTCGGTATTGGCAGAGAGTATGACAATATCTGATCCTGGTCTCTTTAACAACCAATCGCTTATTACACACTGGATGGTTCTTTTACATTTCCAAAATCATTTCATAATTGATATCAAAATATCATATTCAATTCAAATTATATCACTTTCGAAATCATATTCACCTTTGAAATCATATCACATTTGAAATCATAGTTCGAAATTATATTTCCTGTCAAAAGTCATATTTCCAAAATGGGCTAAACTCTCATTTCAAAATATCATATTAAAACAAATACGTTATTTAATTCCCAACTTAGGTTATAACATCATTAACCATATTCACTTAAAAAATCAAGAATTTGAACATAAACCCATCCATTTTAGTTAGTTTGGAATTTAAAAGAAAAATAGTTTTAAATAGTTATAAATAGTTAATATAGATTTAAAATAGATTAAATATAATTAAAATAGATTAAACAGCTTTAAAATAGATTAATTATATTTAAAATAAGTTAAAATAGGTTAATTAGTTTAAATAAATTAAATGGTTTAAAATAGGTTAAAATGATTAATATAATTAATACAGGTTAAAATAGTTTAATACTTTGAAATCTTAATAATTAGAAATTTTGAAATAATATATTTTTAAAACAGTTTATATTAAAACATGAATTTGGAATTTATATCAAATTAAACTATTCATTTCATTTCAACGCATTTGGACCATTTTCAATTTCCAAGTCAACAAACCAAATTCCAAACCTTTCAATTTAACATTTCAATAAAATATTGAATTTCATATCGTTTCAATCTATGTTCAAATATCAATTCGGATTACTCCAATTTCAAAATATTTCAAAGTATTTTCAAACAACTTCAATAACTTAATTTCGATAGAATTTCATTTACACTTAAAATTTTACTTCAAACTTCCAATTTAATTTCTTAAAGTAATTCCTTTTAAACCATTTCACATTTCATCATAAACTTGATTTTCCAATAATACTTCAATTTACATAAATTAAATTTTATTTCAAAATATCATTTAATTAAATTCGAAAATTAAAGATTTTAAAATCATTTAATTTAACCAATCCGGTGTCCGTATATTATTCTCTACCCTAGGGTCAAGTGATACGGATATTTATCATTTCAATCCGCAATTTAAAATGTTACGGTTATATATCATTTCAAACCACAATCCCGAATTAATAATAAAATCCATAAAACGCTCGAGTCTATCGTTTCAACCCATAATGATTTTTCCTTAATCTATTGATCATTCGGGTATGTATCATTTTAACCCATAGTGAACTTGCAATTTATAATGATATAAAATAAAACATCCATTCATCCAATATCAACAATCAACATCCATTACAAACATCATCCAAATAGATCAATAAATATCAATATAAAACTGTTAATCAATAGCAGGTATTTAACTGGCAATTTATATTAAATAATAAATTAAATAACGATTTAAATCAAATAAATTCAAATCAACTGAGATGATGATTTAAAATATACCAAACAGTCATAAATAAATTTCTAATCACATCAAAAATTAATTTAACTAACATAAGAAATTTTAGAAGTTGTGAGTGGGTTAAAACACTTACCTTTGAATTTAAATTGAATTTAAATTCAAAATAAGCCCAAAATTTGAACGGTCTCAGAATTCGTCCAAACCTACGTCGAAAGGTCCAGAATTTGAAAACAATCCTAATAAAAGAAACTGCGCGTAAATCGAACATCGTATGCGAAAGTTATGCGTATTAGAACATTAACGATTTAAAATTAAAAATAAATAAAATAATAATACTTACATACACCACGTCATAACCTTCTTAACGTACGCGACCTAACCCTAATCAGCTACATGCATCGCGATTACAACGGCCGCAACCACGTCACTATCGCGCGTCGCCTGTTGGTGAGCCTTCCAGCCTTCGACGACCAAGACGAGCACGCCTCCTCTGCCAGACCCTCTCCGACCACGAGCGACGCCTCGAAACAGTGCAGCCGCCACCAACAATCGAACTTCATGCAATTTCTGCCGCCGATCCATCTGTTGAAAAATGAAACCAATAGCTCCGATGAACTACGCTGGCCTCTCTCCACAACCCGGTATTATCGTTTCGCTGATCGGTTGCAGTCAATCACGATGAAAAGAACGGCCGAGAATTCTTCGACGTTTACTGATCAGATGAAGAACCAAAACAAAAAACGAATTGCAGATCTAAAATGCGCTCGTCGAGAGCTTCAAATCGATATATAATTTGATAGGGTTTGAGGAGATTTGGTTTTGAAGTTGAATTTGAAATTTGGGGATTAGGGTTTGTCTGCCATTGAAATGAGGAGTTGAGAAAAAAATGTACGTACAGATAACTGGAAATAAGAAATAAACTAGGGTTTATAACAGGTTATTTATAGGCAGAGTTGAAAAAGTGAACGAATGAGCTAGATTGATTTGGATTCGAACGATAAACGACCCGAAAAGCTCGTTCTGCCTTCGGAACGAAAATGGGTCATCCCATATATCAAAATAGATGTTTTCAAAAATTTAAAACTCAATGGAACAAGTTTCAAGTCCAAATTCAATCGTATGAGGAAGTTATGTTAAAACAAGCTTATTTCAAATTGGTTTCAATTGATTTCAATTAAATTGATTTTTGGGCGTTTCGAGTCCGTACAATCAAACGACAAGTCCGATCGTTACGAAACTTGAGACCCTACAATAATTCACTATTTCGGATCCGATGAAACTAGTTTCGTCGAAATCCGAGTCGGTGGCCAAAATGGCTATTTCCACATTAATTAAATAAATTAATATTAAATTAATTAAATCACTTTTTCAATTCGAAGTTAGTAAATCACAATTTCTATCATTTTAGATTACTTTGACATTTACCATAATTTAAAACAAATTTAGATATCAATTCAAAGTCAATTACTTTACCAATTACAGTGTTTAGCTTCAATTAAATCCAATTATTTAAAATTAATTCCAATAAATTGTTTTTACTTGATTTCAATCTTTTATACTCAATCCATTATTACTCAAGTAACCTAGTTAATATTTGTTGACACCTTATTTCACTAATAAACTACATTTCCAACTTTTATTTACATTAACTACTATCATTCAATTATATTGAAATTTTGTCAATTTAACACATTAATTCAGATTTTAAATCCAATTAATTAATTCATCTTGGTTCCATTCTTTTATTACATCAATTTGTTACCTTATGAATAAAGTTAGCATTTCTATTCATTTTGTTACATTCACTATTTCAGTTATTGTTTAGATCTTATTAATGTAACATTAAAGTTCATTTAATTCTAATTGATTTCCCATTTAAATTTAATAAACCAAATAAATAGGTAACTTATAACAATCATTACCATAACTCTTAATTTCACTTATGAATTCATTATTCACAAACAAATATTACAATTCTTATATAATACTGATTTTGTTCAATTCCTATTAACTATCTATTTCATACAATAATTAAATATTTACATTTATCTCTTATATTCAAATTTATAACCAAGTATAACATTTACATTATTTTAATTAATTGAACTTCCATAAAAAGGTTATTCTTTTCTTAATTTAACTTTATTCCACTTCATTATGTTTATAATTTCCCTTAATAAATCACAAATTTCTATTCTTCCCAGTATTAAATAACAAAATTAAATTAAATTAACAATTTTAAATTATCGAAAATTTACGGGTTGTTACACTCTCCCCCACTCAAAACTTTTCGTCCCCGAAAAAGAAAAGAAGGGAAAAGAATAAAGTAATCAATATATCTTATTCAAAATATAAATTTATAAACAACTAATTTACATAATTAAATAATTTAAATAAAATATATCAATTTATAACAGTTTAAACCTTTTGATACTCAAATTAATAAGGTTTGGAAACATTTTACAAAATTTTCTAAGTCCAAAATTTATGAAAAATTTCGGCAGAGTCTCCTTTGTACGAAGAGGTCTACGAATAATAATAATATCAATAATAACAATATATATCAAAATTTCAAAATAATATATCCCAACAACAGGAAAATAATATAATATCGCTAGAAAACCGTAATCCGAGAACGTACCTATTTGTCGGGCAATTAACGCTTATTTTATGAAACCAAAAGTAGTAGCAATTACTTCCATACCTGTATTTCACTTATACAATCCAGAGAGGTTAAGAATTATATAAAAATGATATATTTAAGTTGTCTCAACCATTAACAAGCAAATCAACACAATACAACAGTCACTTGCACACAAGAGCATTCAATCATCACATGCAATTAATGTAAGCGACCATACATCCATATCAAACAAACAATTTGTCCATTCGGGTTCAGATATTTTTAACCGCCTATAATGACAAAAAAACCACTGAGTGCACCATTTACTCAACAGTCTTAGATGAACTCAATAGATTATTCGTATATCTTAAACAATTAGAAGTATCCTATCCCAAACGACCCATAAACCAAAACAAACAATAATTTACAATGTACTTCAGTTATTCTTATTAAATTTCTTTCACAACATTTACAGTTTTTATTTCCTTTTCACACAAGGATTATTTCTTTAACTTACATTTATTTCTTACAAAATTTTACTTCCATTCATTCATTCAGTGTTTATTTAATTTATTTTCCTTTATTACTTACAAAAATTTATTTTCATTTATTCATATCATGTCAATTTCTTTTATTGCATTACATTCATTTTATTATTTACTTTAATTATAAATAGTTTTAATATTAACTTAAGTTCAAAATCCTTTACATACAATACTCATTTTCTATTTCATTTAATTAGTAGTATTACAGTTTTAACTCAAGTTTATAACTATTTTCATATCAAATTTCTTGTTTATAAAAGTAAATTTCATTGAACACTTCCCTTACATAAGTTCTACTTGTAAAAATTCCCATTACATATTCTTTTAACATTTCCACTTATATAATTGGTAAGTTATATATATATATATATATATATATATCTTTAAGAATGCAATTGAAAGTTACACAAGTTTGACTTACTTATTTTAATTAACTTAAGGTTCAATAATTATCATTTCTTATTTTCATATTCTTTTCGTTTACAAGTTACAAATTTCAACTTCCTTGTATATTTCAGTTATAACTTAGCACATAATTTCTTATTTTCATTTAGAAGTTTCAATTATTAAATAGTTAAAATTTTATTCCATTACAATAATTGAAATCTCTAATTTATAAAAATTTAAGAGCTAAATGTCGGGTTCCATTTTTAAATCATTTAAAATAACATCTACATATATATATACTCATAACTTTTATCCAATCATATATAAACTTTAAAAAAATTATTTGTTTATCAAAATAGATCTATAGTAAAACTATTACAATGGCTTTCTCGCTTTGAAACTCGAAAATGAATGTCGATGATGTGTGCACTCATCACAGAAATTATTTTCCAACGACGGAGAGGGGAGTACAGAACTTATTTATTTCCAAAATTCATTAAAACAATCTTTCAAATTATGTTGAAATATTTATATTAGAAAATACTTCTAATAATATTATTATTATATCCAAAATCAATCGAAAGAAATTTCAAAAAACCCCGGAACTTAAGTTCTAAATTTCCAAATTTCATTTATTTTATTTTCAAATCTTATTTCCAACCAATATTCATAAATTTCACTACCTTACAACCAACATATAACAACCAAATATATATCATTTATAAATCATTATTTTATATAAAAATATACAATAGGTAAAATTATTTCATTTACCTATATTTCAAAACAAATATTGTGTCGGTCTGTCCTATTAAGTGTTTAGAAATCCCAATCGATGTCATACCATCCTATGCACCAACCAGAATTTATAAATACAAAAATGAACAAATTACATAGTACAAAACCCTTTTTTATAGCACTAACAAATACACTCTCGCATATATATATATATACACACACACACACACTCAGTGACTCATTTTAGGGTATTACTACCCTAGTTAATATGAGTCAGACCCAACAAAGTTAAGGTTTTCGCTAAACCAAAGCGCTGATACCAACTGTAACATCCGACCTTTTTGGACGTTTTAAGCAGACACACATGCTGACTCAAACCATACAGAAGGGCGGATTGTTATTGGGGTGAATAAGAAAAAGCAGAGAAAGAAAAAAACAGAATCTCGCAGTGGAATGGCAAAATATAATAATTAAATAACAGTTCATGAAGCTATATACAAAACATTTGATTATAGTTATACAATACAAAATCAGAGTTACACATATCAGAGATAAATAAATGATAATGCAGCGGAACAGTATGATGTAGTGAAATAATATAGTAAATAATAATATAATCTTCGTCTTCATCCACCAGAAACAAGTCTTCGAATCTTGAAATGCTCAGACTTACTCGAGCGAATTGAAAAGACAAAACACTCGAGTCAGAACTAAAAGATCTTATGCGAGTCAAATCAACAGTAAACAAATATGAGTGTAAACGGCATCGGACATGTTTACAGGGTTTGACATCTCCTATCCAGTGTCTAACGTGAGTGCAATAACTTAAGAGATGTTCGGGATTCACATCTCCTAAGGATCCGTTAAAATATCTACTATGTAGTACAATACGCTATTATAATATGTCTACAGTAAGATAAGCTATTAAAATAGCGTTAAGCCATTACATTTTCCCCCTTAACACATTTTTATATATTTCCATAGTCTATACAGTAACGTAATCCCATCCGTACTGGACGTTGTCAGAGGGCACTCCATAGGTATGGTACAAAACAAACTCGTAAGGGTCTCGATAGGGTAGGTGACACGACACAACTAGGCAATGCCAGGATAGATATACCAATTACACTTCCGGACTGGTGGTAACGCATAGCAGCTACTACCGCCCACCTCGGAACACACTCCCAAATCAAAAAATCGAGGGTGGCTACCAAATCAATCGCAAAGTCAGAATATAGTATCGAAGGAGTGTGCCCGATCGGAGGAATGACCTCACTTGGCCCATCAATTGCTCCTGTTTTAGCCACCTTAAGCTAACTCATGGGAGTCAAGTCCACGTATATATACCTCATATAGGATCGTCGCCAACCATCCTACTTCATTCTGGAATCTCCACCGTGTACACAGTTGTCAAAGTGGTTTTCGGTATTGGCTGAGAGTATGACAATATCTGATCCCAGTCTCTTTAACAACCAATCGCTTATTACACAACGGATCGTTCTTTTACATTTCCAAAATCATTTCATAATTGATATCAAAATATCATATTCAATTCAAATCATTTCACTTTCGAAATCATATTCACCTTTGAAATCATATCACATTTGAAATCATAGTTCAAAATTATATTTCCTTTCAAAAGTCATATTTCCAAAATGGGCTAAACTCTCATTTCAAAATATCATATTAAACCAAATATGTTATTTAATTCCCAACTTAGGTTATAACATCATTAACCATATTCACTTAAAAAACCGAGAATTTGAATATAAACCCATCCATTTTACTTAGTTTGGAATTTAGAAGAAAAATAGTTATAAATAGTTATAAATAGTTATAAATAGTTAATATAGATTTAAAATAGGTTAATATAAGTAAAGTAGATTAAATAGCTTTAAAATAGATTAATTAGATTTAAAATAAGTTAAAACAGGTTAATTAGTTTAAATAAATTAAATGGTTTAAAATAGGTTAAAATGATTTAATATAATTAATACAGGTTAAAATAGTTTAATACTTTGAAATCTTAATAATTAGAAATTTTGAAATTATATATTTTTAAAACAGTTTATATTAAAACATGAATTTGGAATTTATATCAAATTAAACTATTCATTTCATTTCAACGCATTTGGACCATTTTCAATTTCCAAGTCAACAAACCGAATTCCAAACCTTTCAATTTAACATTTCAATAAATTATTGAATTTCTTATCATTTCAATCTATGTTCAAATATCAATTCGGATTACTCCAATTTCAAAATATTTCAAAGTATTTTCAAACAACTTCAATAACTTAATTTCGATAGAATTTCATTTACACTTAAAAATTTACTTCAAACTTCCAATGTAATTTCTTAAAGCAATTCCTTTTAAACCATTTCACATTTCATCATAAACTTGATTTTCCAATATTACTTCAATTTACATAAATCAAATTTTATTTCAAAATATCATTTAATTAAATTTGAAAATTAAAGATTTTAAAATCATTTACTTTAACCAATCCGGTGTCCGTATATAATTCTCTACCCTAGGGTCAAGTGATACAGATATTTATCATTTCAATCCGCAATTTAAAATGTTACGGTTATATATCATTTCAAACCACAATCCCGAATTAATAATAAAATCCATAAAATCGCTCGAGTCTATAATTTTAACCCATAACGATTTTTCCTTAATCTATTGATCATTCGAGTATGTATCATTTCAACCCATAGTGAACTTGCAGTTTATAACGAAATAAATTAAAACAACCATTCATCCAATATCAACAATCAACATCCATTACAAACATCATCCAAATCAATCAATAAATATTAATATAGAACTGATAATCAATAACAGGTATTTAACTGGCAATTTATATTCAATAATAAATTAAATAACGATTTAATTCAAATAAATTCAGATTAATTGAGATGATGATTTAAAATATACCAAACAGTCATAAATAAATTTCTAATCACATCAAAAATTAATTTAACTAATATAAGAAATTTTAGAAGTTGTGAGTGGGTTAAAACACTCATCTTTGAATTTAAATTGAATTTAAATCAAAATAAGCCTAAAATTTGAACGGTCTCAGAATTCGTCCAAACTAGCGTTGAAAGGTTCAGAATTTGAAAACGATCCTAACAAAAGAAACTGCGCGTAAATCGGACATCGTATGCGGAAGTTATGTGTATTAGAACATTAACGATTTAATGTTAAAAATAAATAAAATAATAATACTTACATATACCATTTCACCACCTTCCTAACATACGCGAACGAACCCTAATTAGCTACAGGCATCGCGATTACAACGGTCGCCACCACGTCACTATCGCGTGTTGCCTGTAGGCGAGCCTTACAGCCTTCGACGACCAAGACGAGCATGCCTCCTCTGCCGGACCCTCTTCGACCACGAGCGACGCCTCGAAACAGTGCAGCCGCCGCCAATAATCGAACTTCATCCAATTTCTGTCGCAGATCCATCTATTGAAAAACGAAACCAATAGCTCTGATGAACTACGTTGGCCTCTCTCCACAACCCAGTATTATTGTTTCGCCGATCGGTTGAAGTCGATCGCGACGAAAAGAACGGCCAAGAATTCTTCGACATTTACTGATCAGACGAAGAACCGAAACGAAAAACGAATTGCAGATCTGAAATGCGCTCGTCGAGAGCTTCAAATCGATATATAATTTGATAGGGTTTGAGTTGGCATGTGTGTCTGCTTAAAACATCCAAAAAGGCGGGATGTTATAGTTCTAGGTTCAAACTCTATTTGATATTATTCATTCAGTGTTTAATCTTGACTCAAAAATCATGTATATGCAAATATTGTATTGTCACTTATTAGATTTGATTAAAAATTGTTTATGAATTGTCATTTATAAACATAAAACCTACTCTTTATAAAAATTTAAGAGAAATAGATTATTGATGTATGTTTATTTTAGTTGAAATAAAATATGCATATACATATGTATATTCCATAAATTTTATTTATTCATAATAATGAATTATATATTCAAACATATGAATTTTACATAAGCATCTTCGTGTTGTTGAAATAGTGGGCATTTTGAATCATATCATTAGGTTAAGTCAATTCTAATTTCACCAAAAATAATTTATGTTTTCATCATTCAATTAAGAATAATTGAAATTCAAATTTTAATTGATTTTGAATTACAATATATATATATATATATATATATGTGTGTGTGTGTGTGTGTGTATGTAACATTTTGATTAATCAGTTCTTATTGTAATCTTAATTACGATAATGTTTTAAAGGTGATTTTGTTTATACGTATTTACTTGTTGCTTTAGATTTCAAAATTTAATGCTAAAATTTGATTATGAATAATTCTGTAATTACCTTTCCTTTTAAGATTAGATCTCGATTTAATCGGAAACTTGTAATGGATAAGGTGGAATTATTTAAATATATTACCATCCCCTCTTTCCTTTTTGACACTCATTTGGTTAGATCGTGATCTAGCATTTACTTATTTCCTTCTCTCTTTAACACTAACCCTTATCTATGTTTGTATATATCTTCTTTAACTATACTAGTATAATCTATACGTACGTGCATCTAATAGGTAAAGATATTTAAATTTTATTTAATAAAAAAATGAGTGGACGGATGTGCGTTGTACATGTAAAAGTTTTGGTAGTCACAATACTTTTATTTCAAGTTGTTTTATTTATAGTATCAGTGACAAATTAATTGTAAAATTCCGTTAATAGGTAGTCGGAAAGGAGAAGGTGGTGGAGGTGTAAACTGGTGGTGAGATTCCGTTGATGGATGAAGGTATTTTAGGAATTTCAAAAAGACACCATGGAAATCATATTTGTTGATTATCTTTATTAATAGTGGAGTAGATCTGTTTCAAACACACACTTGATACACAGACACACATATATTGTAATACATATATTACATATATGTGTGTGTGTGTGTGTGTGTTTCCAAACTATATATATGGTACTTTTAATATATGTATATAAACATATTCATATATTGTAGTATAATTAATCATATATATATATATATAAATATATATACTTAGGCGTTTATATTCCTGATATGCATGAGACTTTAACACATGCATATCAAAGTATAATATATATGTATATATAATGGATATAAATCTTAATATCTATATGTGCGTGTAATTATACACATGTTTATGTTATCATGCGATGTTATGAATATGTATATGACATGTTCAAATAACTATTCAATCAAATTAATTAACAAATATGAAATAATTTTAAATAAAGTAATCATATTTAATAATTAGATTGAAACTAATGCTAGTTGATAAACTTCGTAGTTTCATGTAGATTCAAATAAGGAATTTTTTTAATATTTACCCATTTCACCGACAGCGAAACGGATGGGTTCCTTCAACTCCCACTGAAGGAATTTATGAAATTCTTGCATATCTTTTAGGATTTTTAAGAGATGCATAATTCAGTGGGAAACTTATTAGATAAATATAAGAAGGGAATCTAATAAGTATAAGAACATATGTAATATTATAATAATCTATTAAAACAAACATACACGTTTAATATAATTGATAAATTATTTATTCATTAAACTATACTAAATGTACTGAATTAAAGATTGGTGAAGAAATGTAAATATACTTACCAATAAATCTTTTGGTATATTGTCGCTTCAAGACCCATGCAAAAGCCAAATTATGCGTCCATTAAAATATTTATGTTATGGTCACTTAAATATTTATTTCCCATAACTGTTTATTGTCTTCGACGAATTTTGAACTCTAAAGCAATACAAGAATATGAATATTTGATTAATATTTGATCACATACAAACGTTGTATGGAGAATAGCCGCATTCATAATGTAAGAAATATCGAAGAAATTGGTGCATTTTAAATGAGCAAGTAAACCATAATGTGATAACAAATGTTCAGTATGATTGAATATAATAAGGATCCTGTTGTGTTGGAAATAACACTAAACCAAGGACTATAGACAAAATTGGGAATTCAATCACTGAAATATCGGTTTTGATCTATTTACTTAAGTGAAACTTATTTGATATCCTTAAAAAATTATGGACCACCAAACGAGGCATTTATATAGTATTCAGTACAGTCTTGTAGTGAGGGTTTTCTTCTGAATGATTTGACCATCTAAAAAGGAAAGCAAATGCCCGAGAATGGACGTAACTTAGGCACACTTAGGAAGGAGAGTATGAATGGTCGTCTCTGCTTCATGAAGAGACATCAAAAATGGAAATTGTATAAATTACTAGTAAGTACTCAATATGGAATGAGAAATATGATTTTTGTTCATGATGTATTTTTCTTATAGAAAATCATTTCTACGATAATTATTTCTTTGAGTACAAGATATATGATCCAAAACTCTTAGCTATAAATTAATTACAATGGATGAAATAAATATCCCATGTAAGTGGTTGAATGGAACATCATATTTCACGTATTATTATTATAATAGCGAAAATAGTGCGAGCATACCATATGACACTTATTAGTGGATGCATAAAGTTATAAAAGATTAGTTTCGTGTATACCAAATATTATTTACTAAATAATAACTATTTCGGTTTTAATTAAAAATAGGTATAGTTTTATTTTAGTATGAATATTATGAATATTCATTATAAAATAAAGCTATTGTAATAATGGTATTTTTTTGTAATAATAGTGATATGTTAGCTATAGAAAATACAGAAGCATCTAAAACATTTAACAATTATTTTTGAAATCATGAACTAAGCCATTCATTGAGAAATAATTCTTTAATCATATGATTATAAATCATATGGTACTTGTGAATTGTATCTCAAATGATTAAAGGCAAAGCACCTTGTCGATAGGAGCAGCAAAAGAGTAATAAACTCTTTGGACTAACACATATAAATGTATATTGTCTAAAGTCTAATGATACCAAAAGCAGATCCACTTACTTTATTAAATTCACCAATGAATTATCGAAGATATAAACATGTATATTTGATATACAAGTTAGATTGCTATGATAAGTTCATAGAATATAAAATGAAAGTAGAAAATATCACATGCAAAGGAAGTAAATCAATTCGATTTGATCGAATACGTGTATCTTGGGTATAGTTCCAATAGTACTTAAAAAATGAATAATAATTAAAATCTACATCATTCCTTTTTTACACCAACTGACTTATTATTCATCTCCTTCCTTTTCAACTTTATTGTCTCTCTCTAAATATATGGTGGATGATAATCAAACTCCTTTCCCAAACCCTATGCCTCAATAATTTACTCGTCTTCTCTTGCAACATTGGTAAGTAGCTTGCGCTTAAAACTTTTGGATATATTCTTCACGTCTAGTTTTATCACTTTGCCGATATGCTCTTTATATCTTGATGTATTCTCGAAAATTCTTTTATTTCTCTCCTTCCTTATGTGATGAACCATAGCTGTCATTTCTATTTATTTCTTCTATTGACTCGGATCCGACCCTCCAATTTGGCTCAGGTATACCATTTTTTCACAAAACTTAAAACTACTTGAATGTATTTATTTTTCCTTTTTACTACTTTAATTATGAAGTTGTTGTAAGGACAGTTGAAAAATAGATCTTTATGAGAATGTTTTTCCATCTGACACAACTTGCATATTAGATCTACACTCATTCCCCATTTTGCTAGCATATCAACTATTGGTAGTTAATATTTTTTGATTTGTAAGTAGTGAATGCCATCTTTGGGTTATTTTCTTTATTCCAAACTGCTTTGGCCAAATTTTTAGGTTGTACTTTAATATGATTTTGTTCTAGGTTTTTTTACTAGAAATGTTCCCATTTTAGCTAGATTTCAAGTCCATATATCATTTTTTGGTTTGAATATATAAGGATGTAGTTCAAACTTGTTTTTATAGCCTAGATGCCACTGATTCTTTCAGTACAACATTGTCTATTGTAAATTATCATAGCTACATTATTGTTATAGCCTTCATTGCTTTCTAGTGTTTCCCGGCCTAGTTTTGATATAAGGGATTGCCTATTAATCCAGGGGTCTTTCCGAAAGCTATTATTCTTCCCATCGGCAATTGTCCACTGTATGTTTATTTTGAGATCATTTCTGAACTTTAAAATATTTTTCATATACTCAGAGAATTATTATCACATTGCATGACCTAAAATTTGTCTTTTATACATCAATTTCTCGTCCATGTAGCCCAAAGTGATGTAGATGTTATAATCTTCCATGATAGCTTTAGTTTGTAGAATAAGGTAAACATCATAGCTAAAGGTCATATAATTAAGGTAAACTTTATCATAACCAACATACCGTTCCAAATTTTTGAAAATTCCTTTAATATTTTAAGTTACTCTTTTGTTAGATTTTACCATTATAATTAAATCATTTGCATAGAGTGAGTGGTGAATAATAGGTTGATTAATTAGAGGTGAAATAGGTTATTATGACAAGCAAGCTCTAGTTGCAATGAGAAGTATTTCACTGTAATTGCAAAGGGGAAAAAAGATAGGGCTTTGCCTTTTAGATAGGAAGTAAAATCTAGGAGAGCACTCTTTGAGAAGATCATCGATAGGAATGTCGAGTTCACTTAGCGAGTCAAAAATGTTTTCTGAGTAATCGACTGGAGGAGTCGCCTTGATTATTGGCACTGTGCTTGGTTTGCAGACTGTTAGGAGGTCTGGACTATTATTCACCTTGGACATGATGAAACAAGAGGATCAGTACCATTCAGAGATGTCTCTCCATATCACTCGTTGTTATCCGAGATTTTAACCCATCAAGATCCAGGAGAATATGCAACGACTTGATGGAGTCAAAAAGGCTTAGAACTTAACCAAAAAGGGCTAAAGCAACGACTGAGTATAACTAAACCAAGAGACCAGCGTCCGTCTAGTCCAATCAGCAGCTAAATACAACTAGCTAGTAAATCGTCATCAAAACAAAGCGACATGCAATGAGACTACCCGAACAACGTCGATACAAAGCAACAAAAGCATGCTAGATATCAAAGTACAGAAAAAATCTAAGTACATGGATCGCTAGCAATCCTTACACTATGGATCACCAGCGATTCATACTTCATCACCGGGTCTCTAAGGCACACGGGAAGCGAAGAAAGCCGAAATATGCTAAGTGTATGGATCACTAGTGATCCATACACCATGGATCACCAACGATCCATACTTGTTCATGGACTCTTGGCGAGCAAACTAGGCAAAGAAGGGAAAGGAAGAGCTAAATGAATAGGTCGCAAACGAGCTAAATCTATGGATCGTTAGCGTTCTATACTTTTGGCTCGGGTCGCATGCTAGGTTCTGTGGCGTCTTCCTATGTCCATCTGCAAGCAGTCGGTAAACAGGCCTGGCCCAAAAGCTCTTTGATCTCTATAAATACTATCCTACCTGCAACATAAACGGATCCTCTCCAGACTGGTTGCTGGAGCTCTTCTGGGAGCTTTCTTAACTCTCTACCTCCCTCACAACAATCTTAAAGGGATTCACTGTGATTCTCCAATGGATTCCAACTCTGGGGATTCAATCAAGCTAAAGGCAATCAAAAGCCTTATAATCAAACACTACTTGTAACAGCAATCAGTCTATGAAAAAATTACAAAGTGGACGTAGGCTTCATTAACAGTCGAACCACTATAAAAATTCCTTGTCATCTTTCTTTTACTGTCTTTTTCTATACCTATTATCTGTATTATTGCTTTGTGAGAACAGGGCTGGTGCTTTCACACTCAACCCAGGGTGTTGATCCATTTTTTGGGTTAACATTTTGGTGCTTTCACTGAGAGGATGAACTCAAGCTTAGATCTAGCTATCTACTTTGGATCAGATAGGTTCAGAAATTAGATCCTCAATCTCTACTCAGAAGGTTTGTTGTTGAGAACAGAAGAACCAACCAAGAAGGATTGGAGAAAAAGCAAGCAAACACATGCTAAGGTGATGGGTCGCTAGCGATCCATATGGTTAGCTCGTGGGTCCACCTATCCCTTTGCATCATGATCCAATAGCAGTTTAATGCAATCAGCGTATGGATCATCATCAAAACAAGGCAACAAGCTATGAAATTAGATGGAGAACATCAACATGAGATAGTAGACGCGATCCAAAAGGCAAAGCTCATAAATCAACTAAGTACATGGATCGCTAGTGATCCATGCCTTTTCACTAGACCACCATAAACTCCAAAAAGCAAAGTCCAATAATATTCTAAGTATATGGATCACCAACGATCCATATGCTATGCTATGGGTCGCCAACGATCCATATGCTATGTTATGGATCGCTAGCGATCCATACCGTTTCATTGATTTGCAGTGACCTGCATGGAATAAAATGGGAGAAGGATGCTAAGGGGTTGGCTCGCTTTCCAGCTTCAAATCCCATTATGGAGCTCCTATCAAGAATGATCGTCATCAAAAATCATCAAATATCAGTTAAATGGTCCTTAAAAAACTCAATTCAGGATTGACCCAAAGTCAAACTCGGGTAATCGCCTATTTGACTCGAAGCAGATTCTAGAAGTCCTAACTCGAAGTCGAACTCGGGTAATCACCCATTTGACTTGAAGTAAACCTAGGAAATTCTGTCCCAAAATCAGACTCGGGTAAAACCAAGATTTTCTCCAAGCAAACATGCAAATGGCTCCAAGCAATGTTAGTCACCAACCCAGCACGTCAAATTCTGTGATTCCAATCGAATCGTGTCCTGACTCCAAGCAAATGACAAATTATCTCCAGTCGGACTCCAAGTAAAATACCACCAATCCATCAATGCCGATCCATCTTCTCTTGCCCATAACTCGAACGTGCGAACTCCGAATACCTTCAAATTTGGAATGCAATCTTATGGGGCCTTCTTTGTCACCTCAGACCGATCTCACCTAGTTTGAAAATTTTTGGGATCGTCACTGATCCATGACTCCATCATAAGTGATTTGTCATTCAAGCATGGACAATCATGCATATATCATTCTCAAGCATTATAAACAGCCGTAACTTGAAAACGGGCCGATCTGACAACGATTAGAGCATCTTCCCGAATCGAAACCCATTCACCGAAGCTGTTCATCATGTATGACTAGCATATGGACGAAGCGAGGGCGACAGAAGCAGTCTGCTGCAAGGCCTTCAGGAATCATTAAAGGATGAAACAACCTGCTACCCTAGAAGAATTCTATAAGAAGGCAAACTGGTTCTAAAGACTAGAAGTAGTGCAATTAGAAGAAGGCAAACCCGGCAGTGTGCCAGAAGAACATACCAAACGGTGAAGGAGCTACAGGACCTCAAGGACCTTTTTCCCAAGCAAGGCTACTAAAACCCAGTAGAAAAGCGCCCTAGCTAACTGATGAAATCAGACGAAAAGATGATTATCAAATAACACTCTAGCTAGCTAGCAACTAAGGAATGGGACAACAACCTAAAGTGATGCCTTCTCATCCATCCTTATCTACTCTCCTTTTCCAAATGAGCCATACCAGGACACTAGGGGCACTGCAGGCAGCACGGCGAAAGAAATGCTTCTATGCCCTCGACGAGTCATGTCAATCCCCCGTCTGAGAACCGGCGTTGCTGGTGGCGTCGAGAAGTCTTGTCCAAAGGATCGTCGAACAAACAGATCAAACACCTTAGCTTATAGGAACCGATAAAACTGTGTTCCCTCGAGTAGAATTCGAAAAATTCCTCTTGAAGTCGATGAATCGTTGCTTTAAGACCGCCGGACTGTCAGACACACGACCCAAAACTCCTCTGGGAATCGATAAATTATCATTCCAAGGCTGTCTGGATGTCGGACATCCGACCAGAAAAAACCCTTCGTGAACGTGAAGGTCTTTCACGAACTAAAGCGTCGTGAAGGTGAACCGGTAGATCAGCAGTCATCTAATCCAAAAAAACTCTTCGCGAATGCGAGGGTCTTTCACGAACCAAAGCATCGTAAAGGTAAATCGGTAGATCAGTGGTCATCTGATCCAAAAAACCCTTCAAGAATGGAAAGGTCCTTCACAAACTAAAGCATCGTGAAGACGAATTGGTAGATCATCGAAATTTATGTATGACTGATTTTCACCGAAGGTGAACTGGAAGATCAGTAGTCATCTGATCCATAACTCCCTGAAGTCAACGAAGTCATGCTCCGGGGCTACAAATCGACAATCATACCAGTCACTCCGCAAAATTAATGGAATCACTTCCAACAACCAATGAGACAAACAATGCTAAATTCTAGAGCTTCAAAGTCGCTTAAAGAAACTAAGCCAAAACTGAACTGATCTTGTGATCAATCAGAGGCCAACTCGAATCAAGCCAAGATTCGACTCCTGGGAGAACCGCACCTACTGGACTGGAGGCAACCAAACGAGTTGTGGATAGATAATGGATATAGTTCAAGCACGCCAACAGCCCGGTGGCATGGGGGCACCGCACATACTTGAATATCCATAAGGAAGGCCGAGACTAATTATACCATAGTTCTATTATACCCAATCAAAAATTCCGACGTTCTAGACAACTGTGAACTTAATGACCTAGCTAGTGCATCAAACGAAATATTATCATAATACTTGCCCACTTATTCCCAACTACTACTTTACAGCTCTTGGTGACCATTTCCTCTTCCTCTTAGACCGTATGCTAGTCAAAGGCCCATTCTCTGAAGGTAGTTTGGACCAAGAGCTAAGAGTCATGCCCTGAACTCCTATAGGCTCTTTCTTCAATCCATCTTCATGCGGTCAGCTATATATCTCTCCACCATGGAAACATGATCTATTTGGACATGCACATCTTCTAGAAACACAGAAGGATCATCCAAGCCTTGGCTACCCGAACCAAAAACTATTTAGCTTCTTGAACCAATAAAACCGTGTTCATGTAAGCAACTTACTGAGTCGACGGGGTCAAATCGACTCAAACCATTGGATCGGCGGAACCCGATCTTTTCCTTCTAAGAACCGGGGATGCTCCGGCAACATTGGGAAGGCTAAAACAAACACTCCTCACGTTACCCGAAGATAGGCAACATCGAGGAGTACCAAAAGCCGTGCATTCCATAGACCGCGCCAAAACTTACGCTCCTCGCGTTGCCCGGAAATAGGAAATGCCGAGGAGCACCAAAAGCCATGCATTCCATAAGCCACGCCAAAACATACGCTCCTCGTGTTGCCCGAACATAGGCAACACCGAGAAGCACCAAAAGCCGCGCAAGCCATGCCAAAACTTACGCCCCTCGCGTTGCCTGGAGATAGGCAACACCGAGGAGTACCAAAAGTCGCGCAGGCCCTACCAAAACTTACGCCCCTCGCCGAGGAGCACCAAAAGCCACGTATTCCATAAGCTGTGCCAAAACTTACGCTCCTCGTTTTGCCCAGAGATAGGCAACGCAGAGGAGCACAAAAAGCCACACATTCCGTAAGCCGCGCCAAAACTTACGCTCCTCGCGTTGCCCGGAGATAGGCAACGCCGAGGAGCACCAAACGCCATGCATTCCATTAGCCGTGCCAAAACTTACGCTCCTCGCATTGCCCGGAGATAAGCATGGCTGAGGAGCACAAAAGCCGCGCATTCCATAAGCCACGCCAAAACCTACGCTCCACACGTTGCCCAGAGATAGGCAACGCCGAGGAGCACCAAAAGCCTTGCATTCCATAACATATGCTCCTCATGTTGCTCGAAGATAGGCAACACCGAGGAGAACCAAAAGTCGTGCATTTCATAAGGCGCGCCAAAACATACGCTCCTCACATTGCCCGAAGATAGGCAACACCGAGGAGCATGAAAAGTCATGCATTACATAAGCCGTGCACTAACTCTTAAAACATACGCAACTCACATTGCCCGAAGATAGGCAACACTGAGGTGCACAAAAGGCCACACATTTTCATAAGCTGCGCATTTCATAAGCCGATCACTCTCAAAAGCCATGCATTTCGTAAGCCGCGTATTTTCATAAGCCGCGCATTTCATAAGCCACGCACTCTTAAAAGCCGTGCATTTCATAAGCCGCGCACTCTCAAAAGCCACGCCACCCATAAGCCGTGCACTACCAGAAGTCGCGCGTCTCGTAAGCCACGCACTCTCATAAACCATGCATCTCATAAGTTGTGCAAACACTTCTCAATGTCATTCCGGCATCATCACCACCGTCAAAATTATCTAAGTATTAGTGTTGTCTTGACAACACCGGGAAACTTGTTTATTTCAGGATTAACAGGAACCGATCCCTACCACCCAAATGGACCGACATTGCTCTGGCAATGCCACAAAGTCCCCAAACCAATATTTCAATAAAGAATTCCGATCTTTGACCGAAATGTCTGAAGTTAAGACATTCAAATCACGATCTCCCAGAGATAGGAGCTGCAACACAACTTTGACTGAGCGCATCCATGGTGTCGCCCAGAACATCAAGTCTCGCATCAAGTGTTCAAAGTAATCAGCCCCTTGGACTGGTGACACATAACACACTGACACTTGGTTAGGATAAAAAATCACTCCATGGTTCTGTCATGCCGGACAGAGAATTTCGGCAATCACAACAAAACTAAGTAGTATAGTAAGCTAGAAGAATGCAGGATTAAAAAGGACACTGCTCCAACCTGTTGGACATTGATATTGCCTCAGCAAAATCGAGAACTCCAGATCGTCATATCAATAAAAAAATCGATCTTCTTAAAATTCAACATCGCTCGGAAATAGGCGATAAAAGGAGGAACTCACCGACAACCAGAGATAGATAATGATGGAAGATGTTTCCAGAATCAAGTCATCGACCCAGCGGCTTCCAAACAGGGCAGCATGTGCTCGAATGAGGCCCTAACCCTAACTTGCAAAAAACCATCTGTTATTCGAAGACAGACAACGGCAAGGAGAGAACGTTCAAAATCGAGCAGCTAAACCATTGATTCTCGAAGATTGGAACCAACGAATAAGATTGTAGTCCGCAACAATGCTATTAGTCCAACATAATGCATATGGCCTGAAACAAGCAAGGTTAGGTGGCACAGATTCAAGACAAACACTACCGAACTCTATCGGTCCCTGATCAGTATAGCAATGAACGCGGTCGTACCGAGGACAATGTGACGACTTGCTCCAAAATTTTAAATTTTCTATAAGAACCTGGAGTTTGACACCTAGAAATGAAGGGTTCCGCTAATAGTCGTTAGATCATAACAAAAATCGGGTAGAGGAAGTTCGATTTTTCGTGAATAAGAATAATTATGGAATTGGTTAAGCAACAGCCTTACATCTCCAAGGGTAATACTTTACGGTTATAAACAAAGCTAGGTAACGGAAACGCCTGGGACTCTCACCCTTCCATAACATGGCGTATCCCAGATTTAAGCAAAGTTAAGAAAATAATCACATTGGATTAAAAGGAATCTACTCAACTCTACAGGATCGAATGAATGATTCAATCCTCACCAACGTGACTTTAACACTGCACGAAGATAAGCAGCACTAAGGAAATACTTCTACAATCCAATCATCGAAGTGCTAGTTTTGGAAGACCTAAATTAGTACCCAACTTGACTAAAAGTACCACCGAATCGATGGGAAAATTGATCCAAAACTCCTGAGTGTCGGTGTTGCATCGGCAACGCCAAGGCCTTCTTTTATCTTTCAAGTACTGGTGTTGCTCTGGCAACACCGGGGAAATTTTCTATTTCCTAAGTACCGGCGTTGCCCCGGCAACGTTGGGAAACTTTCTACTTCATAAGTGCCAGTGTTGCCTCGGCAACTCCGGGAAACTTTCTACTTCCTAAGTACCGTTGTTTCCCCGGTAACATCGGGAAACTTTCTATTTCCTAAGTACTGGTGTTGCCTCGGCAATGCTGAGAAACTTTATATTCCCTAAGTACCGACAATGCCGAGAAATTTGTTGTGCACTAAGTACCGGTGTTGCCCCGGTAACGCTGGGAAAACTTTAATCTATAGGGCTGATGAGAAACACTCATCACAGTGAACCATCGATGCACTAGCTTCCGGAGATAGAAGTTGGTCCTCAACTGAGTTTCTACCTTCTCTTCATAAAACTAATGTTGCCCTATGACAGGTAACGACCGGAAGACATATCTTTTCATAGGTCAGCCTGATGGTTCAACCTTTCATGACAAGAATCAGCCACTGCACAGGAATAAAGCAGCGTCGAAAGGAAATCCTAGGATTGAATTGCCCGTGTACTAATTTCTAGGGATGAAAGCTGGTGCACAACCGAATTTCCTAAATTCAACATAGAAAGAATTTAGACACAACCGAAAGATAGGTAGCCTCGAGGAAATGTTGCTTGGAACCAAGCAGCTAGGTTATCAATTCTCAGAGACAGAAGTTGACATATGAACAAAACTTCCGTGACAACGTCAACAACCAAGAAGAGCATGCATGGCCAAGGACAAGCGGGAGAAATCATGGAAGGTCGAAAATAAAATCCCCGAACTTCCTCAATTCCAGAATGGCATTAAGAGCCAAACTGGGGGCAATTGAGCAATTCGCCCCACCGATTTCCATCTCTCACAATCGCCCAAATACATGCACTCGAAATAGCTAGTCTCTCAAGAAGGGATAGAAGCATAGATGCTTGATCGAAAGAAATGTTTAAAAAAGTCCAGATATAAATAACCGCGAGGTTGGTTAGATAACGGTTCTGTATCACAAAACAGAGCATTATGGCAACAAAATCGCCAAGAAAGGAAATGAAGGATTTAACGTTCAGAAATCAACTGTCGCTCATAGTCTGGCGATGACGAGAAGGATCGATGACCTACTTACGGTCTAACTAGATCATTTGGTTCCAACTTGCAGGAATATGCCATTACCCGAAGTTTGGTGATGCTAGGAAGAAAGCCTAAAATGAAACTACCGATACATCGGCTTTCAGAAACAGAAGCAAGAGTTTGATTGAATCTTCAACCCTACCTTCTAGCATCTCATCCTATCTGAAGATTCACAACATCGAGGAAAAATCCACAGAGTGGAGTCATTCGTGTATGAGTTTTCGAAGCTAGAAACCAACACATGATTAAGATCTCAACGTCGGACTCAGAAGAATTTACTTTAGCAAAAGATGCCAGAAGTGCATCTTTCTAGTACATACCAACATCATTATAAAACTCAGATCTTGGGATCAAGCAACAAAATCCATAATTCTTGAAGATAGGATCTACCATGTCAATCAAACTGGGGCAGTCGAACTTATTTCTTAGGGAACCTAGTCTCCCAAAATATGTTGGTTTGGTAGTCAAAGTAATCAGCCCTACGGACTAAGGCATTTACACCAACACTTTGTTGAAACGAACTCAATTGAGCATAAGTAGGGATTGGCCACGGAACTGGCTAGACCAAGCTGCTTCATACATCTGAACAAAGCTATGAAACAGAATATGCCGAAATGACCGCAGAAGTTTTACTTACATGTATTGAATTACAGTAAACGAGTATGTTGCACATGAGCACAAGAAGTGCAACTACGAGAAAAAGCAATGCTCGAAATCGAGCAGTTAAGCCAATAGTCCTCGGAGATAGAGGTTGGTGTGCATTGAATTTCGAGAAACATGAAGGAAGGACAATCACACTCAGACAACTCATGCGCTAGTTTCCGAAGGCTAAAACTGTGCCTGATCGAACTTCAACCATAACTCTACAAGAGCAATCGTGCCTTGTAATTTAACTGTAATCGATCATCCTAATAAGACATGAATAATAAGCAAAGCATAAGTTGCGAAGGACCCAGCTTCTGGAGGAGTGGAAGTCCCTCCGCCAGACTAAAGATTAGAAGACTGAAAAGTCATTTTCAACAACAAAACTTGGTATTCAACCTTGTCAGGTATGTTTTACTTTAAATAATATCCTCGTATAACCAATGTCTGGAATCCAAGGGAAGTCGGCGTATGTTGACCAGTCGGGTTCCGAGCGTTGACCGGGGTAGATGCAGTGTGCTATCTACATGAGAAGATTCCATTATCCCAAATACTGCAGACAAACAGTCTAGTGTAGAAAGCTTTCTTACATTTGAAAAACAATCCATATCATCCTTTGAAATTATCTCTTCCACATTTAACCGTTATCGATCAATGATCGATAACGGGGCCACTGTCTGAAGCAACGCGGAAAGCTTTTCTATTCAGGATCATTGGGGTATAGAAACGAGAAAACGATACGATTAAATCATCCACTATATCCGATTTTGGAATAAATCATCGTTTGGAATTCAAATACATCGACGGGAGCTTAACCAGGTTCTCGAAAAGAAACAATTAAAGACAAAGAGCAAGACTTCGCTCTAGAACGGCATAAAATCGTTCGAGACAAAAATTAGATTCACCGCCAGTCGAATTAAAACTATAAAGGACAACTCCAAACCTACATCATGCACCCACTTACCAACCTAAACCCTTGCATAAACTATAGAGCAAAGATTGCACCGTCAATACCAGGAATTGAAATTCAGATCGAAATCAAAAAACGAACAGCTGTTAGAAGTCAATCAATTGAGGATAACATCTGGAGGTTGACTCTGACGATTCACAATGAAAATTCAACAGTCAAAGCCAAATTTGCATGGCAACCTCGACACGATCAGCTAGATTTCAGAAAATGAAGACCCAAAAGAAGTTACTTCCAGAGCACGCCTTGTCTTCAAAGAAGACGTACTCTGGAAGGCAAATGTTATCCGAGTTTTTAACCCATCAGGATCCAGGAGAATATGGAATGACTTGATGGAGTCAGAATGGCTCAGAACTCAACCAAAAAGGGCTAAAGCAACGACTGAGTATGACTAAACCAAGAGACCAGTGTCCGTCTAGTTCAATCAGCGGCTAAATACAACTTGCTAGTAAATCATCATCAAAACAAAGTGACATGCAATTAGACTACCCGAACAATGTCGATACAAAGCAACAAAAGCATGCCAGAAATCATAGTCCAGAAAAATTATAAGTGCATGGATCGCCAGCGATACATACACTATGGATCGCCAGTGATCCATACTTCATCACTGGGTCGCTATGGCACATGGGAAGCAAAGAAAGCCAAAATATGCTAAATGTATGGATTGCTAGCGATCCATACACCATGGATCACCAGCGATCATACTTGTTCGTGGACTCTTGGTGAGCTAACTAGGAAAAGAAGGGGAAGGAAGAGCTAAATGAATAGGTCGCAAACGGGCTAAATCTATGGATCGCTAGCGATCTATGCTTTTATCTCGGGTCGCGTGCTAGGTAGGCTCTGTGGCATCTTCCTATGTCCATCTGCAAGCAGTCAGTAAACAGGCTTGGCCTAGAAGCTCTCTGATCTCTATAAATACCATCCTACCTACAACATAAACGGATCCTCTCCGGACTAGTTGCGGAAGCTCTGTTGGGAACTTTCTTCACTCTCTACCTCCCTCACAACAATCTCCAAGGGATTTACTGTGATTCTCTAGTGGATTCCAACCTAAGGATTCAATCTAGCTAAGAAAAAACAGAAGCCTTGTAATCAAACACTACTTGTAACAACAATCGGTCTATAATAAAACTACAAAGTGGACGTAGGCTTCATTAACAATCGAACAACTATAAAAATTCCTTATCATCTTTCTTTTACTGTCTTTTTCTATACCTTTTATATGTATTATTGCTCTATGAGAACAGGGCTGGTGCTTTCACACTCACACTAGGATGTTGATCCATTTTTTGGGTTAACACTCGTCATCGTTTTCTTCATTGCCATCACCCTCTTCATCACTTTCTTCTTCCTCTCTCTTATCTACAGCTACTCCCACTTCCTCTTCCTTAAGGATCACTCCCATTTCTCCTATCTCTTCTCTTCTTTCTTCCACCACTCTCTCCACGCCTTCTTCAACATTCACCGTTTTGGATGGACCTTCGGCACCCCTTGGATATCTTCATTGGAATTGCAAATGGAGGCAGAGGACCTAATGGACACGCTGGAGCCTCTTTGTGGAACTTTAGTGGGAACGACAAAGCGTTTAGAATATAAAAGTTATATCAGCGAAAATTCTCATTTGTAAATAACCAAGAAGTGGTGCGAAATCGAATGTTGGCTCTTTTGAGGATCTTAAGAGTCTTGGAGTGCGCTTTGCTCATGTCTCGAGTAAGGATATCTATGAAGAATGTGGATAACAAGTTAAACACTTGAATGGTGAGAATCCAAGTATGGGGAAGAATAGAAAAAACTAAGTCTTACTTTCAAATAGCCAGGGTCAGTTGAAGCCTTATGTACATTTGACGTAGAAGTATTTGTTCTTGAAATATGATTTTTTATCATGAAGTGCCACGATACTTTGCACCGACACCAAGCTTCAATGATCATTAAGGATAGGGACTCCATTTTTTAAAGCTCAGGACATGTGTTAGCTGCCCAAAGATTGGAGGTCGTTGAAATTGATTCATGAATAGGACATACAAGGAACTCAGCAAGGCATAGCCGTTGGGGTAGACTTCAGTAGGAGTGAGCCAATCTCTTAGAGGAACATACGGGGGAAGTGATTGAAGGGTGGTATAGTGCCACCTAGGCACATGTTTCTATTGTAAGCTGTGTAACCCATTGGAGGATTGTGCACTCGTTGGTTATTTGTCGGGAGAAAGACGTCACTCTATGGTATTCTATGTTGGAATTATATGTCCAGAGCGAGTTGGCAGTTAGAATTTTCGACATTTGTTCAGGAGGATCATCTAGAAATCTTAGGCTAACTTGTTCATTTAAAGGAGGAGGTTGGTTCTGGATTGGAGCTACTAGAACTTTCATCCCCTAAAGCTCTATGGTAATTGAGCATTTGGTTCCGGGAGGCATCAATGTTGAAGCTTGAGCGGTAGTAGATCTAACTTTGGGAGGAGTTGACAGCCCAGCGTCAGTATTAAATCTAGTTGGATGACACGTCACTCTGGATTGAAAAGCTTAATGTTGAAGGTGGTCAGGCATGTTTTACTTTGAAATTCTATTTTAAATGTGAACCCATGTGGCTGAAGCTCGGAATCCAATGGGTGTCGATGTGTGTTCACCAATCAGATTCTAAATGTCGACTAGAGAAATTAAAAATGTCAATCTATACAATGTGTGTCATGTGTCCCATACATGAATGGACCACTCTGTGTAGATAGCCTACTCGTGTTGGAAAATGAGCCATGTCACAGGATGGAACAGTTCATCTAATCTTACTTATTATGGTTGCATATTCGATGGCGGAACCGTTGTTCAGAGGGACGTGGAACGTTCTCTTGCAGGAACACAGGAGGTGCAACATTGTGCAATGGAATTGTTTGAATGCCGGAATACGTTCTACATGGCCATTCTACGGAGAGAATGGTCTCGTTGGAGTTCAAGCAACGACACATTCTCAACCAAGGCTTTAGAATAGACTAATTCAAGAATTTGAGATTATTAAATAATAAGACCATGGTGAGGTGGGAAAGGCTTTATAGCCAACCCGAAGCAGGAAGAGGAATGACCCGAAGTCGCCATCAGTGTATGGCCCTTAGGCACTTGATTTGGGACAAGCCTAGGTAAAACAGGAAGTTCCAGGTCATGCCATAATTGATATCTTGGTGAAAAATTTCTCGATGTTTAAACCTCCAACACACTTAAGGATAGAAGTGACAGTCGACATAGTCAGTGGCAACCTTACAACCATCGTGGTACGATCATAACATCATAATCACCAAGCATCCACCTTGGCATTTTCAGATCTAAACTTAAGAATGAAAAAATTCGGGGTGAGCTCTTAAGGAGCATTACAGTGATTGAATTTGAGATCTGATGGTGGGAACAACTTGATGGAGGTGGCGGTGGTGTCAAGGAATCGACGGTGGAAGGTTTGGGGCAAGAGGCTTAGATCGCGAGAAATCGACATCAGGAAGAATAAAAGCAAAGTGAAAATGAGAGCATGGTTTAAAATTTCTCTAAGTAGTTATATAAGGGTTATGATTCAGTAAAACAGCTCATTTATGAAGCATATCCTTGATATGCTTACCGAAATAGAGATCCTTCAACTTAGATTCAAAAATGATCAGGAGAAACAAGGAAGGTCAGTCCATAACATCCAAATCATCTATTCAACAATTAGTCCGACCCGGTCATCATTTCTAAATTAGACCTAAGGCAAACTTGGTGTAATGACCCGAATTTTAAAAAATTTAAAATGAAAATATTTAATTAATTTTAAATATTTGAAAGATGGTTTGACTTGAATTTCAAATTATCAGAATAAATTGGCGATTAAATTTTAGAATTTAATCTAGTGAAAGTTGAACAAAAAATTTGAATCTTCAATTTTAAGCTGAAGAAAAATATTTCGAAAGCTTTAAAATTCATATTGATAATACTGAAGATAATAGAAGCTTCAGAATCGAATTTGGAACTGCTTTGTTCAGTTTAGAAATTTATATCGTTTGAATCGATATTTAAAAATAGCCGTCCGGGACACAGTCTCAGAATTCGACGAAACCAGTTGCATTGGGTCCGTAATATTGAATTATTACCGGATTTCAAATTTCGTATTGATCGGAGTTGTTCTGTGACCGTACGATATGCAAATGCGTTGAAATTTAAATCGAATTTAAATTCAAAATTTAAATTGGATATTTGGTCAACACAACACCACCACGTTATCTCCCATTGAATACGCCTGGAATCTTGTTCAAAATCACGAAGATGATCGTGCAGAGCATGCCTCATTCAGATTTTAAATATCCCTCTGTTCAAATCAAACGAAACCTTATCTTCGTTAACATCCCTCTCCTCTAAACAATCTCGTTCAAATATCAATGGCCGAAGCCCTTTACGTTCAAAAAAAAAATTAGATTTCTGGAATTTAATTTATTTAACTTATTTAAGTATTCTAATTGTTAAATTAGTTCAAATCAAAATTGTTAAACAATTTAATCCATTGAAAAGAAACTGATTGTCTATAATTTCGAATATTAATAATTTGTACAAATGTTTATACAAGGTCTATACATCGAGAGAAAAACAAACTGAAATGAAAATGGGATGGCAAAATAAAAGCTAAGGTGAGATCTTCTCACTCAAAATAAATTGGATTTTGCAGTTATTGATTGTTGTTTGGATTTGTGATATTAGATATAGTAGGATATATCTATATATATATAGCAATATATACATATGGCATATGTATATATTGGATTGATTGATTTCCCGCCTCGTATAGCGAATGAGACCCTATTGCGCCGTTAGTAAGCGGATGATTTTATAAAACCCATATACCGCGATATTCCACCTCGAAGTGGAATTGGTATTGTGCTAACGTCTGTGGATGCAGGGAAACAGGTTGGAGGGATCCAACTGGATTCCTCAACTGTATTTATTTATTTACAGATATTGTGGTATATTCTGTTATCATATTGATATATGATGTTTGCTGTTGTGATTGACTAATTGGTGCTGTTGCATCATCGGATTCAGTTTTGAAGTTTAAAAATAACGACTTTTACTTTAAAAGGATTCTTAAAGTGATTTTTGAAAGTAAACGTTTTATTGAATTATTGAATTGATTTATTTCAAATGAATAAACGTCTAAAAATTTAAAGTTATAAAAGTTAAGATTTTTGGTGAAATATAACCAAATTGTGATTTTTGAAATAAAGGTTAAGAAATTTATAAAATGGGTTAAATTGAGAATTTTTAAGTATTATAAACGGTTTATTGAAAAGATGTACAAAATTGATATTTATAACTTTAAAATATTGGTATTATAAAACAAGTTTTTATAAGCGTTAAAATGTATTTTTAAGAATTCATAAGTAAATGAAATTTATAAATTGTGAACTTATAAATGAAAATGATTTTGTAAAATAAATGAATTATAAGTATTTAACTTATAATATGGATTTTTGGTATATACATTGAGTTATAAATTGAATTGGTCGTTAAAGGAGATTTATAAAATCGAAGTTAGAAAATAGAAATAGAATTTATAAACGTTGTTTTATAAATTGAAATCAATTGAATTTGATAAATTAAATGTAGAAGGTTATTAAAGGAAATATATTCGCGATTTTGGATAGCGTATTATCCTTGTAATAAAATGTGTAGAGAATATTGAAATATAGTTAAGTGAATTATATTCACGATTTTGGACAGTGAATATATTATTGAATAAAATGGTTATGTTTGGGAAAGCAATATTTGAAATGAAGTTAATTGTTTTAACAATGTTTTAAAATGTGGTAAATATCCAAATCATAGATTTCAACAATTATTGTTGAAATAGACGTTTTCGAGAAATAAGGAAATGGTGGACTATAACACTGTTGTTATAGTAAATGATTTCCGAAAGGAAATGTTTTTATGTAGTATTGGGATTTATACATCTATCTTAAAAATTCGAATCCCTATACTAGTGATTTTGAGTCGTCGTAACGATGTTTTACGCAACATTCGTTTTGACTCAAATAGATTTCCTTAAAAAATGAAATGTATATTTAATATTGTTTTAAGTATATTGAATATTTTCAAATGTTGAAAATAAATAGATTTGTGAATTACTTATTTTTAAATAAGTATGGAAATGCTTTTCCAAAATGAAATGAAACGTTTTTGAGAATTTATCTTTGTAAAGATAAATCGAAAGTGAATATTTGAAATCGATTGAAAATCGTATATGAGTAGATATTTGAAAATATAAATTCACTATGGAATTTATAAAGGAAAGGGAAATTGTTTAGAAAAATAAATGTTGATTTATTTTTGAAGTGTGGAAATTTTATATCTAGTAAAGATATTTTGGAAAATAAATAAATTGGAGAATTTGGAATCTGATGATGTTGCGCATCTTTATTGATAGTTAAATAACCGACTATCAATAATTACCTTGAATAGGTATTTGTTGTGAATTGGATGCATTTGAATGCCACATTTATTTTTGAATAAGCGTTCACTATTCGGATTAGCCGGGAAAGGACCATGGGGTCGTATAACCCATTCTGAATATGTGATACGTCGTTATGGATTGCATTTGATGACCGGTGTTGAAGACTGGATATTTTTGAAAATGGAAGGATTACCGTCGAGTTACTCTACATCGGTTGATCTCCGATTTAGAGGTTTTATCACCCTTAGTGACGGGAAGTCCGGACGTGATTGGAAATTATCCGGATTTGCAAGGGCTTCGTGAGAAGTGCCTTCGGTTCTGTTCGATCCCGGAACAGACTTGTATGGATTGTATGTCTGACATTACAATTTGAGATATAAAGCCGATTTCTTTCAAATACATATCTGTTGGTGGCGGAGAATTTATTCTCTTAGCTTAACACCCTTCTCTGAGACGTACGAGCTCAGAGGTTATGTAGTTGAAATTTATCAGCGATATATTCCCAATTTGGTAATGTGGCATGCTGAGTGTTGTTGTGTGATGATCAGTGTTTGATCATTTGTGATATGATCATTTGTTTAATCATTTATCTTTGTGATCATAGGTTGATCATCTGTTGACCCAAAGCGTGGCTTTTTGAAAAAGCGTAGCTTTGTGGACGAGACTTCGTTAGGGCCTCAACAACCCGGAAATGGTCGAAACAGGAATGTTGCGGCAAGGTTATGAGGGTCGCGCCCTTTAGGGTATGTCATTTCCTTCTGGAAAGGGGTGGTATCATGGTATGGAGCCCAGATACTTACTCATGTGGATACACTTTCTTTATGATGTGTGATGTTGGTTACCGAGCGCTCAGATAAAGGTCCAAAAGGACCGGGTGATGACATATTCGTGAGTTACCTGTTACAGGGGTAACCCGACCTTGTTTGGCAGAGAGCAGTTTGTCTCTCGGGACGTCCAGCCAGAGGCGATCCCATTCGGCAGGAGGAAAGGAAGTTCCTTAGCCTAACCATTTGTTGGAAATCCATTTCTTCAATACGGAACTTGTACGGTTTTAGTTGTAGAACCTGCCATTTACTTATGGTGGTCACCACTGTTTAGATGGTAGCTATAGTAGGCATAGTTCGGAATGTCTATGCTGGCTAAGATTAATATTATACTTTCGAAATATTTCTGCACTATGCACTAGTAATAATAATCCAATGATTTGCGTAGTAAGCATCTTTGACTATCATAAGAAGAAATCTCCTCCAATTCTGCGTTTGCATTGTGTGTGTGGTGGGAGGTCTTATGGTAGTTTCATTTTCCAAAAGCATTGCGAATCTGTTTTATTTTCTATGTGAAAAATAACTGTTTTACGATCTCACACCAGTCACCATGACTGACTCGGAGTTTATTGTTTCCCTTCTAAACTCTGGGTGCCCACCAATTTCCACACGGGCAGTCTAGAGTTAGGTTATCAGGATATTCTGGATATTCTGGAGCTTTGGAGATAAGCTGGATGACAAGACGTAGTATTTGTATCTGATAGTATTTATTCCGCTATGCATTCTGTATGAGGACAAGTTTGTATAACTGTCCATTGTTGTATATTGACTCTGATTGATGTATGTATAAACTGATATAGTTCTTTGTTTTAAAAGACTAGTGATTATCTATTATATATTGTTCCGCTGCGATATGTGAGATTCTGATATTGTTTCTGTTTCTGATGTTGTTCTGTTGTTCTTCTTTTCTTTTTCTTCTATCTTTGCTTCTACCTCTTCTTTTAACCCTAAGAATTCGGTTTTCCGGCATTCGTTTGCTCGGCAGTTGATACAGTGGACGTATCGATGTCGATTTTCGGAAGTCGAAGAATCGGGTCCTTACACTTGGTTACCCTTAATTTCTTAGTAGACAATGAAGAGGAAGAAAAGGACGAAGTATATATTATTGATGATGATTTGGATGTTCAATGCATCGACGAAGTAATATTTGATGCCCAAGGAATCCTTGTTGAACAGAAAGGTAATTTCTGTAAGTCATACTTGAATTGCAATAATCATAAGTGTCCCATAAATAAGGATCATTGTAACAACCCTGCTTTCTACGACATACTAATAAAATAAATGTAATTGAAATAAAAATGTTTGAAATTGATTTTCTTATAATTGTTAATTTAAAAATAAATTTTACTCAATTAAATTTGATTTAATAAAAAAATTTGTTTTAATAGATTGAATTAAATTAATAGATTCTTTTTGGATAATATATTGGAATCGAATAAAATGTTTTAATTAATTGTAAATATTTTAAAGTGTAAATAATTTTTGTAAGATCAAAATAGTTAAGAAATAAATTTATTTTGTGACAGTACAATGAATAATTAAATAAAAATTTCCAAGTATTGAATTGAATAAAATTATCTAATTATTGAAATATATCATGTAAAAGAAGTTTAAATTAAGTTGAACTCGGTTGAAATATTTAAATAAACAAATGGCAAGAACTAAAATTTTAAAGTGAAATGTGAAGAAAAATTAATTGAACTAAAATAAATAAGAATTTAACGGTCCAAACTAAACCAAGCCAATATTCTTCTCCATTCCCTAAATACTTAAACCTATTTCCTTATTTATTTTATTTTATTCTAGATAGCTCTATAAACCTCCAAAATTCTCTTAATACCAAACCTATTTTCTATTTTTGTTCTTCTTCCTAGCCCCAAATTCGAGAATCGAATTTGAATGAGGAAAAAGTATAAAAATCATCTCAATGCAGGTGAGACGAATTTGTCTCCTAGAGCTTGCGACAACAAGGCTAAGGCTGGCGATTGGGGGCTGGTGATGTCGCGATTGGAGGAGGATGTGATTTTCGGCATTACGAAGGTGGCAATTGGCAACGTCAGGGATAGACGTGTGATTGTACATGCACGGCCAGGAAGCTACGGTGAAGGCGCTTGCGATGATAATGTGAGGTTGATGATGATGATGCGTTGTGGAAGGTGATTGACAATCGAACACTGACACGACCTAGGGTAATTCACCATTTGGATGCTTGTACAAGCGATGTGGATAATGCGTGGCTGATAGAGGTAGGTATTGGCGGTGTGGATGGCAATGGTTGATGGCAACAGGGCCTACGACGATGATACCTGGACGATTGGTAGCGATGTTGGGGCAGCGAAGTATTGGTTTTAGGGGTTCCATTCATCAACTTCAGTGAGTTTTCTACGCCCATAATTATATCGTTATAGTTATTTATATTAGATATTTATCCTATATATCAGTTGAATTAGTCGGTTGAATCATTTGGTTTGACTAATTGTTTGTGATTGTTGCTTGGATTGTTGGGTATATTGGTATTGGAATTGGTTGATTGTGTTGGTTGGAAGTGTCAATTTGCAAACGAAACTCTGTCCGATTGTGAATTGAACTATACATACATACATACATACATATATATATGTATTTCGATATGTGTGTATTTTATAGATGATCGGAGTTCGATGAAACTCGACGCGGGTCACATGATAAATTCATAGTGTTGATTTGTTGATAAATATTCTTGGAGTAATTTTACTCCATAATTTATATATTTATATATTTATTTATTTTCTTATTTTAAAAAGATGTTTTGAAAAGTTATGAAATTTTTTTAGGGTTTTGAAATTTTATAAAAATAATTTATAAATAATTTGCTTGATTTTATTCAATTTGCTATTTCTATACTTACAAATATATTTTCAATTATAAATATAAATATAACCTTCTTTTGGTTATAAAACTCTTTTTAAAATCAGTATTATAATATAATATAAGTACAGAATTATTTTATAGTGCAAATATGATATTGCTATTTTATAAAATATAAGAATGTTATTTAAATATTATTGGAAGAATTTTCAAACCATGGAATAATGTAGATTTCCTTTTATGAGATAATTTTGAAGTTTTGGATATGGTTTAAATAGATAAAAATCTTTTTAAAATGTGAGAATTTTAAATATGGTATAACATAAAGGAATTTTTTTTAATTCTAATTAGTTTAGTATAAAGTGAAGATTTTGAATTATATTCTATGGTTTGAAATAAATATAATTTATTTTGTAATTTATAAATTTATTCTGAAATAGTATTTTTTGTACATGATTATGAAATGAATTTAAAGCAATATCGAGTGATTTTCAATATAAGTTATTAGAAATTTTGAGTATATAGTGAAGGTTTTGAATTATAAATTATGGTTTGAAATGTAAAGAAATTATCGCGTTTATTAATTTATTTTAAAGTATTATTTAGTTATAGAAAATTATGAAATAGCTTCTATAATTATTTTTGATTTGTAAAGTGATTTTGGAAGTTTTGAAAATATGTATAAAAGGATTTGGATATGAATTACAGTATTTGAATCATTATCTTGGAATAAATAAATAAAATGAATATATTATTCAATACATATAAGTGTAATAAAAGTTTTTATTATTTTCTGAATATAAAATTGATTTAAGAAGTTTTATTATATTCATAAATTTAATCTCTTTTCTAAATTTACATTTGAATGCTTTGATTGTTTTCTATTCTATTTAACGAGAAATATGAATAAACAGAGTTATAGTACCGTTTGGGATGGGGCATTTGGTAATATTTCTCCAGTTATTCTTTGGACTCGTTATATAGAATACTAAAGGAGTGAGTGTGATGTATGAGCACTAAATAAATGGATCGTAACATGCAGTGGTATGGGATGCCGTTGTGATATTTATTCGATTATTCTTTGCTCGTGAATGACACTCATACGGGGATTCACTATGCATGATTTGATACTTGCTATGGTGAGTAATATTTATATTTAAAGCCGGTAGTTGGCATATTTTATGCCTCCCCACCCTGAGACCCATACTAACAAAGAATATTAAAAAATAATATTATCGGATAGTGTAGAGAATAAGGCTGGTTAGGAGCGACCATCCGTGAATTTTACTTTAAGCGAGCATTGATACGTCGATTGATATGCTATGTATTTCTTGAATCAAGTGGAATCGATGTATACAATTTAGGTTTAAAACAAAACTACCGTGGCTATAATAAAATTTAGAACAACATATAATAATATACAGATCACAGAATCATAGATCAATCACAGCGGAATACAATAGATACAAGTCTGAACCGACACAAAATAGATACACGATGTGGACTACATATATACAAAGTACTACATCTAAAAAGAAATGAATATGTACACAAAAGGAGTCTAATCTCAACATAAGATACAACATGATATCAAATATATACATAGGCTGACAAAAGTAAGCTATTAGATAACTGATAGACATCCACTCTGAAGCCTCAAGCCGAATTACCTAAAACATATCAGTCTGACTCGAGTATTATAAAATAATAAACGGGTTAGTCTAGACTAAGTAAATGTGTTAGCAAAACTGAATGATAGATAATGTGAACTGGATCTCAAATATAGTCATATATCATCAAATATCAAATATGCATCATTAACTTCAAATCACCAAATATTAAAACTCAAGATAGCTTCTTAAAAGCAACAAATCGCCGAAATGATTTGGTGATAATTCAACAACATCAAATCCAAAAATCTCACAAATAGAAATCTAGAAATCTCATTATAAAAGGGGGGCCAAACTCCAAGATTGTTGGATAAATTCACCTGCATGCATGTAACTCCAAGATAGATGTATAAGTCTATAAACATCAAGATAGCTACGAGACCCATAAACATCGAAATAAGTACAAGACCTATAAACATCCAATAGGAACGAGTCCTATAAACATCAAGATAGGTACGAGACCTATAAACATCAAATAGGAACAAGTCCTATAAACATCAGGATGTGTACGAGACCTATAAACATCGAAATAGGTATATGACCTATAAATTCCAAAGGCAAGTCATAAACTCGTCGATAAAATTGTTATGTACTTCAATATAGCAACCAAATAGATAACAACCATGTGTCCCATACCCCACAGGTTTACCCAAACATTTACTATATAATAGTAAACCCCACTTATGTGTAGAAATGGTTCAGTTGAACAAGTCCGGGTATTAATTGGTAAAATAAATATGAGCATTCCATACCACTCGTTTTATTTAACCGTTTAAATCAATTCCTTATTTGATCGATGTCATGCAATTTTATGAAAATATTTCTCTTTAGAAACCATTTCTAAAAATATTGATTTATAGTGGAAATATAAATATATAAGCACGCTTTTCAAACCATTGCTCCAAATCATTTTTTAAACCATTTTAAATGAGAATAGATAATATATATGCACACACATATTACAAAAATTCTTTATATATGTAGATATTAGGTTGGTACTTAAAAAGATTTGTATAAAACATTTTGATTTATAAATCAGCCATTTGTAAATCTGAGTTGAAAACGTGCATCAAAAGTGTGTATTACTCCTAAGATCCATCGAACAATCTCTATAGCGTAAAACATCAAATGAAATTCATCAATTCATAAGTCAAAAATCCAGAAATATACAAAATTGATATTAAAGGCAACACCAAAATTAAGAGTTTAAATCCCAGAATCGGGTACTAAAAATCATCACAAAATGGCAATTAAACATGCACACATCAATAAGAATCAACCGGGTGAGAATCAAGCAAAGCAGCGCCATCGGAAGCACGGGAACACAACCTAGGGCTCGGCCCGGGTCGTGCACTGGTCGTGTTCGACCGGTGGACCAGTCACACTACTCAGGTCGAACTCTAGGCAATGTTCCAGGCTCCCTGGATATCTAACGGTGGTGATTTTCCTAGTGAGGGTTGTTCTAACTCCAATGGTATCAATTGTGAAGCCATGCAAGCATATAAACAACCAAGTTGCAGGTTCAAAGATTCATATGTTAGGGTTTCAGCAAAACTAAGAATTTGGCAATATTATTCAAACGTTATCAAAACTAATTAAGAGCAAATCAACCTATATTCATCCAATTATCACAGCAGCAACTTGCGATCATTCATAGTTTAGAAGTGTGAGGTAAACTCACTAATACAAGCTCGAATTGATGGCATGAACTCGGATTCCTCTAGGCCAATGACTTTCACCAATAGCCCTAGGTTGATTCTCAGAAAATAAGCAAAATGAGTTCATGAGCCAATTGAAAATCCGAGAATAGAACTCTAATAGATGATAAAGGGGATGGAGGAGATTACCTTAGATTAGTTTCTTCAATTAGTAATCAAAAGCCCTTTGAATGATATCTTGATTTGGGGGATTAATTGGATTTTTAGGGTTATGGAAATAAGAGGATTTGCGTTTTCTATTTTACGGTAAGAGAAATGAGAATGATAAATTGTATGTAGTTTCTTTTCTCATTTCATATTTCTTCCTTCATGGGCCAAGAAGGTTTGATTCTAAACCCAATAAGAAAGTATTACAAAATTTCTAAGGAAGTGTTACTAATTGATTATATTCCATTTAATATAAACAACATTCTACCCTAAACATTATTTTATTTATTATAATTTGATTTCTCAAATTTTACAATGCCCCAGCATGTCAAAAGTTCTCATTATTTTAATAAAGTAACTATTAATTGAAAAAAAATCTCCTTTTAAACAATAAATATCTTTTTAAATAAATAAATAACCTTAGAAAAATTCACATTCTAACTGACAAAAATTATTTCTTTATATTTCATTTTCTCACAATTACTTTTATATTTTTATTTATAAGAATAAAACTACATAATTTGTTATTTCAATAAATTCTTAATTTATACAACATTACTTGGAAATCCTTTTTAATAATTTCCCTATTTATTTGATTCAAATCCACTTTAAATTTGGAAATGAAACAATTATAAATATAAATTCTCCAAATTCACCTTAAAACTAAGCAGGATGTTTTAAAATCACAATTTAGATTTAATTCTAGGTAATCTCAACCAGGGTTGTTACATATTTATTAGGCTATGTGTCAGCATATGTATAGAGCCGTGTGTTGACATATGCGTATATAGCTGTCTATCGGCCATTATATATATATATATATATATATCAATATTTGTTATCACTGTCCGACTCCATTTATGGTGTGAGAGTGAACATGATTGGCTAGTATCCATCCTAGTAGCCTAATCACGGTGGTCACCCCCCGGATATGTGACATGTTTTCTTATTTAGTTGAGGCTGTGTGTCAGCCTATTATCGTGTGTCGATAATATGCATTAGCCCCTTTGTGTCACCTAAGCCAGCAGTCTACTGCCATTTAGAGGTGTGTGTAGGGCCCTGACCGAGTCCTCGTGTAGTCGAGCACACCGATGGATATGAGTCATGATGTCCGTCGAGGTAACCAAGACTGTACGAGCCATGTTGGATAAACATGTGTGTCGTGTTTGCCAATTACGTGTGTAGTATCTTGGAGCAAGTGTGTCTGTCAGTCTACTTCTAGTTTTGGTGTGTATGATATAGACATATACTTATACTTCTACTTGAAATGGTGAACTACAATTATACCTGAGACTATGTCTAGAGTATGATCAATCCTCGTATTCTTCTTTGGCATTTGTCGAATACTATCCTTCTTTGGTATGTGTCGCCTATTATCCTTCTTTGGATTGTGTTTCCTACTATCCTTCTTTGGCGCGTGTCGCCTATTATACTTCTTTGGTGTATTTTGCCAACTATATATACATTGGCGTGTGTCGTCAACTATATAATCAGAGGCATGTGTTATTATACCTTTTATTGGCATGCGCTACCATTGTTATGTTTGAGATATGAATGATTCACCCTTTTGTCATTGATTCTTTAATTTTCTATTTAGTGTGCTTTTACATGGATGATGACATCTTTATACATGTTTGATTAATGAATTTCATTCTAGAGATGCTTTAATGCAACATTTTCATTGTATTATACCATGCATATATTATACATCTAGACCTAAGGATTAACCCTTGATTTAAATATAGTCTGACCCGTGTGTTATTTATGTAATATTTGGGTCAGTTCGAGACATTCTAGGTATAAGGACGATGAGGCCAATTTGTATTCTGGGCATAGTGGAGACTAGTTATTTGTGGTGTAGTATATTATTTTGTTTTGTATGATCTCATTATATATATATTACATTTTTATGTATATTTTTTATTATATATTATCACCTTCTAACTCTATGATCTTTGATATTTACTGTATATTATGTATTGTTCTATCTTGGTGGCACACGTGTTTGTTTTTTTATGCTGATACTTTATACATTTTGTAGTGAGTTATACTCAATGTTTAAATACGTACCGGTGTTAGCCAAAGGGAATATTCACGTGTGTACCCTATATTGCCTCATTATTCGCATTATCTGATTGTATTACTCAGTATTACTCCTGGATAGTATGGGTATTGAGGTGGGTGTTTACAACCATCGTCAATTAATGTCATTTGTTATATTCATATTTTCTTATATATGTATTACGATTGTAATATTTTTGTTTGATTGATTATTCAGTTACTATACTATAACATATATGTACGATTGTTTGAATGGTTATGTGCTTATGAAAAATATTTTAAATCTTAATGTGTATAGTCATTAGTACATTAGATTTATATCTCATTTATACACGATTGATTTTGGTTCTTCTTAAAAGTTGACACCTTGTACTCCTTTTGTACCTATTAACTTTATACACATTTTATAGCCATTTTTGTTAATTACAAAAGGGAGAAAAAGGTATAAAACATAAAGTATATACTAGAAAAAAAGATAGAGGAACTAAGAAATACATTGACTCAGAGGTAGTTAATCGATTTAAAAGGAGTTAAATTTAAGTTTAAATTAATAATACTATATTTTATATCAAAAATATTTAGATAACATCAAAAAAAGGGAAGCTTGTTAATACAACAAGCATTGACTTTGCTGACAAGAACCGTATAAATTTTGTTTTGAATGATTTTCCATGACATGAAGATTACAGTGCAGGAAATACAGGTATACTACTCAGATATATTGTAGGAATATGCAAGTACAAGTGGACTATACATCAAGATAGATCAGTAAAAGAACTCAAGAGAAAATTAAGAACACCTAGAATAATTAAGGTAAGGAGATCCAAGGACAAGACTAGAAGAGCACAAAAGATTCAAGGTCAAGTATATGGAACACAAGATATTTAAGAACAAGGTTAAAAGGACATAAGAAGCTCAAGAAATAAAGACTAGAAGAGCACAAGACATTACAAATTGTCAGAAAAGTATTTGTCGAGCCTTAGAAATTTTTGTTCAAGACCCATAGCATATCTTTGAAATTTATCTATTACAAAGTATTTTCATCTTTAGTATCTTATTATAAAAGAACTATATTTGTTATAAATGTTTAAAAGATCAAAACAATTTTTATAAAATATTTTTCAAAATTAAGTAGGATATGCCAACATATCCTTGAGTCATATGTCGACATATTAGCCATTAAAGAGTTTTTTAAATTTAAATGAATGGACCTTTCACCCTTTCGCCAGAAGTCATATATTATCATCTTCTGTAAAAGGGCTCTGAAAAGCAAAATTTTAGAATAATTTTCTCATTTTTCTCTCTCTCTCTCTCTCTCTCTCTATTTCATTAATATTACTTTGCCACTAAGATCTATTTATATTTTTGCGATTACTTGGCGAATCCACACTACTATTATTTATGAATTTTCAAAGGACATAATATCATAGAGTTCATAATTGAATCCTTAATCATTCTATCTTTGATCTCATCCCATTCCTCTTAGATTTCAAGGAAAAACTGCTATCGGTGGTCTATAGGATCTTTGCGTTGAAGACTGAAAGATTTTGTATTCTAAATATATGATTTCTTATTATATTACTCTACTACTTGAGTTGCAAAGGTGCATTCTGCTAACCATAAAGAGTCATGATTGTATATATGTTCTTTCCACCAATGGAAAGTCAAGAGGTCAAGTGTGGCCTACCACCTATGGAAAGTCAGGATAGGTTTATGTAACATCCCCTATTTTGAGGCCCGAAGCTAACCGCTACAGATGCTACGGTCATCTATAGTATTAACTTCCGGTGACAAAATACGGTAATGTTAATGGTATCCATAATATCAGAAGCACAAGAATATGAAATAAAATCAACATAGATTTCAAAACAGCTTTTCTGATTACATCTCAAATTAATATTTCGTATTCAATTACATAATCCCAAAACGATTCCTAGGTTTAGATAAATATAATTATTAAAAAATACGACAAGAGCCACATATGAAGATGCCCCCTTCAATGATCAGGATACTAAATAGACATATCAGTCAATAAATACATCACAACAGAACAATAATAGATAGACTCCTAAATAGCTAATCCTTTCCTCATGCACGTCTTTGGAAGCTTTATTCATCACCTACTAAAACCTAAAATACCTTAAATCTCAATCTACTCAAATTAAAGTTTGAGCACCCGAGAGTTTAAGGGGAAAACATAAACTTCGAGTTAGACATAAAGCCTGGGGTGAATAATTCTATTACATCTCGGTTTACTGATACTAAGTGAAACCATGCCGCTTAGCAAAACAGGTTTTCCCTCACTAATATCCTTTTAAAAGCATATCCTTTTGTTTTCCTGCCTTTGGGCAAGGCCGTGATACCAGGGACTTAATTGGAAGCCAAGGACAGTCCGTCCTGAAGATGGGTTATACGCAGGCTCGCTATGGATATCGATGAATTTTGTCCGAGTCCGGATCAGGCTACAACTGATATGACATGACAAGTGAAGCTATGAAAGCCAATATTCCAAATTTCAAGTCAATCCGGGTTCGTATGCTCAAGATAAGATCGATACAAATCAAGGGAACACGTTATTCACATCCATCAGAGCGCATCATTTCGTCTCCATCAGCTGAAGAGCCTTGTTCGAATCCATCAAACATCTGTAGTTCGTATCCATCAAGTAACCTTGGTTCATATCCATCAAGTAGTCATTACTTCGTATCCATCAGGTAACCTTGGTTCGTATCCATCAAGTAGCCATTACTTCGTGTCCATCGTGAAACCACTGTTCGTATCCATCAAGCCAAGCAGAGTCACCATCTGTTCATATCCATCACATCTTCATTTGTTCGTATCCATCAAGTTGGATCAACTTGGATCGCTACGAACAGATCCACTTCGATCGATATGAACAAAGCCACTTCCATCGATACGAACTAAGCTACTTCCATCGATACGAATTGAACCACCTCCATCTGTATGAACAAGGCAACGACTATCGATACGAACAAGGCGAAAATCTTGGAAATACTTAGTCGATTCGGCACGAAATGTGGATCGATCCTGGAAACTAGTGCCATGCCAACATTCAGACACGTGCCTGGATCGATACGAACTGGTCGATACGAAGTGCATCGATTCGAACTGAACAGCTTCCCGAAATCTCTAATTCGTATCGATCATAACTCGCAATCCACAAGTCCAAATGCTACAAAATTTTCACAGGAGCTTACGTACAACTCAAAGAATGTCCATGCCAAATTTCGACCCGATTGAACCAAATCTTGATCGATACGAAATTCATTTGTATCGATCACAAATCAAGTCGGAACCACGTGGGATCGACCGCGTGGGCCCGCCCACATGCTAGAAGAGCTCTCCTAGGATCTGAGCGAGATATTTGCATCCTACACCTATAAATAGCACCCTAGAGCTTACAGAAAAGGGATCTTTTGGCTCTCTAATGTCTAGACTCTGCCGAAAACATTTTTGCACTACAAGGCTGCTGTTGTACTCGAATTCCATCACTGTAATTCACTGTAATCTGCTGTAATCATTTGTAATCATCAAGAAAACATCAATAAAATCATCAATTTCATAGTGGACGTAGGCAACACGCTGAACCACTCTAAATTTCTATGTTTCTACGTATCTTCTGATTTGTTTTTGAAGTGTTTGTTAGATAATCCTCCTTTTTCATTTATATTCTTCATTTTTATCTCTTCAAACCCTTCTGAAGAGTGTTGTGCCCAATTTTGGTACAAACACTTTGGTGCTTTCATTGAGAGAAACCAGTTTTTTTCCTTCTGCTCGTTGGATCTACTACCGATACCCAATTGCAAACATCCAAGGAGAAGATCCAGATCTCAATTTCAGAAGTTCTTCCATCCTATTCAGATTTGCTACAAGTCTAGGAGAGAGCTTCATCATCCACCATGGTTAACACAAGGACTACTTCTACAGTTGCAGATCCAGAAGGACGGGACAGACAGAATCCCATGCAGTCGCTCCCAGTCGGTCAGAATGCTACTTGACCGTCAGATCCGCAAGGCCCTGTCACCAAGGAAGAATTTCAAATGTTGATGCAGGAATTGACTCAGAGCCGCCAACAGCTCACTCAACAGCTCCGTGCTAATGCGAATCTAACTAACCAACTGAACTGTCAGCGATGAAGGGATCCAGGAGGGATCAAGCTTCCTATTCTTCCACCGAGAGTTTAGCCTCTTCTGATTATCATCATAGATCTTCACGCCCACGGCTAGACGGAAGTTACACACAGGCCACTGGGCATTAGCATACCTTGAATGTTGGGCAACTGAGAGTTGGCCCATCAACCAACCGTCAAACTGGACCCTCCTCCCAAGGAGGCGCTACCCTACATCATGTTATTGATAACCGTACCACAACAGCCACTGATTTCGGTGCTCAGACCCGAAATCGGACAGATCCAAACCTTCACCAGCGTGAATAACATCCTGAGCCTTACGTCCCCGAGGACATAGAACTAAGGAGGTGAGACACGGATTCTGATTCTGATTGAGCCTTACATCCCCGAAAAGGGATTGAGCCTGATTCTTATTTGGTAATTGGTTGGCTGGAAAACCCCCCACATCATTGGACCGTTTCTATTTCAAGGTAGCCCAATTCTTGAGAAGGGAGGATGTGAAACAGTCTAGGAAGAAGGATGATGCGGGGACTAGTGTGGAAGAAGTTCAGAGATGATACCAAATGTGACGACCCGGCTTTCATCGACCAGAAAGTCGTATCGCTAATAAGAAAGAAAGGGATAGAAAAGAGAAAAGAGAGAAAGAAACACAACAGAATCTAAACTGCGGAACGAATAAATTATATTAATAACATAAACTATTACATAGTATCATATACAACAACTATCAGAGTTACACAGTATATACAACACATACTAGACAGTTATAAACACCTGTCTAGTTTTTACAATACAGGATACAACACAGATAACAAATGACTCAGAGATCAACACAACGGAACTACTATATCTCTACAAACGCTGAAGCCTCCTGCTCCATTGCTCCTCCAGATAACTCGTCAAAGCAAACCTGACTCCCTTGGCTACTCGTAAAAATTTGAGTACCCAAGTGTTTATTTATATTGCTGTTAAACAATCCGGGGAGAGTTTTGGAAAAGTGCAATTGAATATTCAGAAAAAACGGGATCAGAACCGTGGTCCACGACGTAGAGCTCCGATGTTTGATAATTATACTCTTCTAATACGTCGCTGGAGAACGTATATCTACAAACCTGCAATACTATTCAGTACAAGAAGCCTGCTCCGAAACAGTTATCGAAAAAGCAAATTCAGATGGGAAAAATTTGTAGATTCCACGAAAGCTACGGCCATAACACAAATGAATGCCATCACTTGCAGGATCTCATCGAAAAGTTGATAAGAAAAAGGAAGTTAGAATAGTTTGTTCGGGCGCCATAGTCTGGAGGTGCAGGCCAATCGAACCAAAATCATGTGCCGAATTCGGCTAGACAGGAGGAACCCGCTCATACTGGCGGGAGGTTGGTGATAAACACTGTTTGTGGTGGTCCTCATCCAGCAAACCAAAGCTGGTAGGAAATGGAGTCGTATGCCAGCTCTATCAGGCATGCGGACTTTAAATGTTGTAGTAATTCTGAAGATGGGGCTCCGGCAAAATAGCAAAGAACGATGGCAGATGACATCGTATTTCGAGGTCGGGATGCCGATAGGGTCGAAGCCCCCACTATTGATCCGCTAGTCATATCCGCTCAAGTAGGCCATGCTTGGATGAAGAGGATCTTGGTAAACAACGGAAGCTCTATGAATATTTTGTTTAAACAAGCTTATGACCAGATGAGAATGGAGACTAAAGACTTGAAGCCATGTCAGTCTCGCATTCACGGTTTCAATGGGAGTGCAACTATACCCACCGGAGTGGTGGAATTGCCGGTGGAGTTGGGAATTGGTGAGCGCCGGAGAGTCCGGATACTACAGTTTGTTGTTTTGGATATAAACTCCCCATACAATGCTTTCTTGGGACGACCAGCCTTAGCTGAATTCAAGGCTTCCATCGCCCGATGGTGTTTGACTTTGAAATTCCCTACCGACAATGGTGTCGGAATTGTTCAAGGGGATCAGGCCGTAGGGCGAGCCTGTTATGTTGCTGAGTTGCGCAAGGCGCAGCGGAAAGAAAAAGGAAAGGGCGTAGAGGGATCACTCTGCGTCCGCTTTGCTGATAATTGACAATTAGCGCCTGGGCCCGGGCCCGAGCACCCCAACCAATTCCAAAGAGACCTTGGCCCGAGAGATATCAAAAGTGAAGATGAAGGTAAAGACAGTCAAGCTTCTCCGGTCGAACTGATGATCGATGTTCCAATCGACAATAATGATGACTCGAAGATGATAAAGATTGGATCTCAGCTAAGCTGAAAAATGCAAGAGGAATTGGTTGAATTTCTCCACGTAAACCTTGATGTGTTTGCCTAGACGCACTCTGATATGTGTGGGATCTTGCCGGACATCGTGAGCCACACACTAAATATTGACCCGCGGTACGTCCCGGTCAAGCAAAAAAGGCGTGGTTTGGATCCAGAGAGATCTGGCGTCCTTAAAGAAGAGGTAGATAAGCTTAAGACGAATGGATTCATTTGATATGCATTATACTCGGAATGGGTATCCAATCCTGTACTTGTCCGAAAGCCAAATGGGAAATGGAGAACATGTGTTGATTACTCAGACTTAAATAAAGCTTGCCCCAAAGACAGTTTTCCACTTCCACGAATTGATCAACTTGTAGACTCAACTGCTGGACATGAACTTTTATCCTTCATGGATGCGTACTCTGGCTATAATCAAATACCCATGCAGTTGCCCGACTAGGAGCATACCAGTTCCGTAACCAATATGGGACTATATTGCTATAAAGTTATGCCTTTTGGACTCAAGAATGTTGGGGCAACTTATCAACGGTTAGTTAATCAAATATTTGCTAACCAGATTGGAAAAACCATGGAGGTGTATGTGGACGACATGCTAGTCAAGTCGTGATTTTCCACCGATCACATCAGAGACCTGGAGTCAATGTTTAATATCCTACGAGAATACAGAATGAAGCTCAACCCATTGAAATGTCACTCTGGGGTAGCATCCGGAAAATTCCTTGGGTTTATCGTCAATGCTCGAGGAATCGAAGCCAATCCCGAAAAGATCTGGGCGATCAGAAATCTTAAAACCCCAAAAACTATAAAGCAAGTCCAAAGTCTCAACGGGAAAGTAGCGGCACTGAGCAGGTTCATTTCAAAGTCCATTGACAAATGCATTCCCTTCTTTGATCTGATACGAAAAGGAAAATGAAACTTTGAATGGACTACAGAATGTGAGGACGCATTCCGAGCGCTAATTCAACATCTCTCCACACCGCCAATCTTGTTAAAGCCTATCGTTCATGAGAAATTGTACATTTACTTGACGGTATCAGAAAACGCAATCAGTGCTGCCCTAGCTCGGGAGGAGGACTGAATACAAAAGCCGGTCTACTACATAAGCAAGCGGCTTACCGGAGCTGAGAGAAATTATCCAAAGCTAGAGAAATTGGCTTATTGTCTTGTTATTGCCTCAAGGAAGTTCTGTCCGTATTTCAAAACTCACCCAATCACCGTTTACACCGACCAGCCTTTACGATAGGTCCTTACGCGTCTTGAGACGTCTGGTAGGTTACTCAAATGGAACAACGAGCTAAGTCAGTTTGACCTTACTTACACTCCAAGGCGATCCATTCAAGGACAAGTCCTAGCAGATTCCATTGCCGAATTTACCATCCCAGAGAACTTGCCCGAGACCAGTGAATCTCCAAAGTATATCTGGAAGCTACATACAGATGGTGCATCAAATGACCGTTGCTCCGGTGCAGGGGTTGTACTTGAAACTCCTGAAGGTCGATCTATATGTTATGCTCTAAAGTTCAACTTCCATGCAACTAATAACGAAGCTGAATAAGAAGCCCTATTGGCTGGATTGAAACTTGCCAGAGATTTAAGAATCATTGCGGTGGAAATTTACTGTGATTCGCAATTGATCGTGTGTCAAGTTCGAGGGGAATACCAAGCCAGGGATCGAAGACTGGCCGCTTACCTTGCTCAGATTCAGGAGACATTGAATCAGTTTGACTATTATGCTATTTATTACATACCACGAGAACACAACCAGAAGGCTAATTCGTTGGCAAAGTTAGCTATTACAGGTGAAGCACAGCAAATGGGACTTGTTCCCGTAGAGGTATTAACTTCGCCAAGCATTGATCAGATGGAAACCGATTGGATATTTGATGTTGTTTCCAAAAGGGAGTCGTGGACGACTCCATTCAAAAATTATCTCGAACACAGAACCCTGCCTGAGCGTAGGAGTGAAAAGAGACAAATTCTTCGAAAAGCTTCTCGGTTCACCATTCAAAACGGAGTTATGTATAGAAGAGGATACTCTGTTCCTTTACTCTGGTTTATCGCTCACGATGAAATCAAACGAGTATTACATGATGTACACGAAGGAGAATGTGGCGATCACACCGGGGGGCAAGCACTTGCTAAAAAGGTACTCTGATATGGATACTATTGGCCGATTGTAAACCGTGATGCAGCAGATTATGCCAAGAAATGTGATAAATGTCAAAAGCATGCTCGGATTCCTAGAGCCCCGCTTACTGAGATAACTCAAATGGTCAGCTCATGGCCGTTTGCAGTATGGGGCATTGATATTATTGGCTCTTTACCTCTAGCCAAAGGTGGTGCGAAGTACGCCATCGTAGCAGTTGATTACTTTACCAAGTGGGCAGAAGCTCAACCCCTTGCTTCAATCACAACAAAGAAGGTGATCAGCTTTGTAGTGCGCAAGATCATCTGCCGATTTGGTCTCCCACGTACTATTATCACTGACAACGGGACCCAATTCGATAGTGCCGAATTTAAGGATTTCTATCAACGATTCCACATTCAGAAGAAATTCTCCGCAGTCGCACACCCTCAAGCGAATGGACAAGTCGAAGCTGTAAATAAAGTTATAAAGTTTATTCTGAAGAAACGACTGGAAGAAGCCGGGGGAAAATGGGTCGATGAACTTCCTATGGCCTTATGGGCCTACCGTACAACCACAAGTCCGCAACCGATCACACTCCATTCTCTCTCTCTTATGGTTCAGAAGCTGTTATTCCAGTCGAATTAGAATTACCTTCTCATCGTGTGACATACTACGATCCAAAGACGAATGCTATATTACTTGCTGAATCTCTCGATTTATTGGATGAGAAGTGTGAAGAGGCTGATTGGAGGGCAGCCGCATATCGAAGTCGAGTCGCCCGATTATACAATGCCAAGGTCCGACCCTGAAACTTTGAACTTGGTGATCTCGTACTCAAAAGAATTTATCTGGTCCCTTCGCATATGAAGCCAACTTGGGAAGGACCATATGTTATTGAACGAAAGCTCGGAGATGGCACATTCAAATTATCGACCGTTGATGGTCTCACTCTTCCGAGAGCCTGGAACAGCGAGAGTCTCCGTTGCTACTACACATAACAGGCTCTATTTATTTATTCAGTCCATTTTTCATTTGCAATTTGTTTCTACATTTCAAAATTAGAATTTGTAATAAGGCAACTGACTTTGCCGTATTTTCTTATTTCAGCAATAAAATGCAATCTCTTCGAGCCAGAACTGTGATTCACTTGAAATACTTTATATGATCATCACTATGCACAGAGAGCTAAGTTTCATCATACGGTGGAATTTATTCAAATAGGGAGTGACAGTGATATGACCGGTCATTCACTAAGTGAAACCCAAGCTCGGGGACAAGCCATCACACCAAAGTCAAAAAAGGATTGATACACGACAATCCTTCACCTAACTCCAGATTCCCAGAGTGCAAACCGGAGTATAAACTTACAAATACAGTTTCGAAGAGGGTGGATCCGTCCACCTAACGACTTCGCCCATATTCGAACCAAGTTTGAGGAGGATGGACCCGTCCATCTAACGACCTTGTTTGTTAACTCAGGGTGGATGTGATCCGACCATCCACGATCCTAATACACCTTTCGTTCCAAGAGTGCGAGCAAAATTCAAAAACATACAACAGATGTGATTGACTGTTTGTTTACCAACTTCAGATTCCCAGAATGCGAACCGGAGTATAAACATCAACTAACTCTAAGTTCCCGAAGTGCAAACTGGAGTGTAAACATCACCTAACTCCGAATTCCCAGAGCACGAGCCGAAGTATAAACATCAAAATGATCCGGATTCCCAGAGTGTGAACCGGAGAATAAACGCCAACCAACTCCAAGTCCCTGGAGTGTGGACTGGATTGTAAAATGTTAATCAACTCTAAGTCCCCAGAGCGTGGACCGGAGTGTGAACTCAAGTCGAGTGTGACTAAGCGCCCGCGAATTTATTTAAGTCCCCAGAGTGCGGACGAAATGAGAAGTGTCAAGCAAGCGTGGCTGAAAGAACGTGAAAATAAATTAAGTCCCCGGAGCGTGGACGCATCCTTGAAGCTCAAGCAGGTGTGACTAACCGCCGACGCACTAGTGCAATCCCCAGAGCGTGAATGCAATCATCGACAAAAGAGCGAGTGTGATTCGACCACTCGGATTCTCCTTGTTCCAGCATCAACTCAACGACATTAAGCATGATGCATTAAAGGCGAGATATGACCGCTATCCAATCTTTTCAGTTCATCCCCAAAACTCGGGGGCAGAAATTAAGTGTCAATCACTGACTGAAGCAGTACAACATCGAGTTCAACTTAATGTTCAGTCATGACTTGTGGCTGTGATTTCAGGACTTGACGGATGAACTCAAACGAGATTCAAAAGTTGAAACTTCACAAGTGTACTAAACGGAGAATTCAAATGCTGGAACACTTAAGCAAATAAACACACATCGAGTTCAAAGCAAAATGAAGTTTCATTTCAGCTATTCGTGAAAATAAATTATGTACAAGTTGGTCCCAAAAATTCCTACTAGCGAGGGCCGAACCCGCATCTATACACGGCCTACAAAAGAGAAACGAAGATAAATTCCTATCTATCTACCAAAAATAAACCAAAGAAGCACGCCTACTCTCTCTTCTTCTTCGGTTTTCCCTTCGGTGTGGACCCATTGGAGCTTCCACTTATCTTTCTCTTTGAGCCTTTGCCTTTCGGCGGCTGACCTCTAGTAGGGGGCATGATATCGACTTCCTCATCCGAGCTCAAATGAATGGGAATGTTCCCTGAAGGTGGAGTCGGAGGAACCGATCGACTATAGGAGGCGGGATAGGCGCGCTGGTGTCAATAACTGTACCACCAGGTGATATCATCCTTAACGGAGCCGGACCAGGTGCCGCCATCCCACCTCCAAAACTACCACCACGAGCCGCTGCCTCCATTTCAGCATCGATTTCGGCCAATATTTCTTCTTTACGATTTGCTTGGGCCTCGCTGGAAGCATCAGTGGTTGGCATTGAAGAGCCGGTAGCAGGTACACTTCCACCCATAACAAACGGTAGGTCTGCAAAAGGGTCGTTGTGACGACCGAGGAGTTCCTCCATCATCTTTTCATCGAAGATAAGCGCGCTCCCCTGCGTTCCATCAATCAGCGCAGTTGTAGTTAAGGTGGTCACTTCAGTGATGATGGCCTCCTGCACTTGATGTGATTCTTGAGTTGCAGGAGGTGCAATCAGTGTAACTCCAGTCATTGGATAGAGAAAAAAGGGAAGACTGTTAGTAAAAATTTCAAATCAATCTCCTGATTTCACGCAAGTATACGGAATGTTCAGAGTACCTTCCTCAATTTGGCTTGTTGATGGCTGAAAGGCTTCAGAAACTTGTTCTCCCGCCGAAGATAACTGCAGCTGATCCAGATTATAAGCAAAAATGGGCTGGGTATCAACCGCAGGTACAGATTCAAGCTGGGTTGGCGTAGGAACTTCGGCACTCACATCGTGACTCTCAACACCTGAACCTTCTCCGACCTCCAAGTGTTGGGTGCCGAGCCTTTCTTTTTCATGCAAAATCATCGACTCATGGAGAATCTTTCATTCATCTTCATTCAACACACGATTCTCAAGCTCAAACTCGTCGATTGATCCACCCAGATGCACCGCTTTCTCCTCCTCAACCAATCGGCCCCAAGTGTTGTATAAATGCGTTGGGTAGTTGTCGAGCCAGGCTAGGCTTCTGTGCCTCAGTACGTTGGCGTTGTACGTTATCAAAAGATCTTATATATCTTTCTCTAGCCTGGACTCAGCCGATTTGACTTTCTCCTCGACCTCATTCTCCACTACACGGACCTTGGCCGTTGTCGCGTCCTGCTCGCCCTGGAGAACTACGGCCTTTTCACAAGCTTCTTGGGCCGCTCTATTTGCATCATCTTTTTTTGCGCCAAAATTGGTCACAAACACCCAATTACAGTTGAAAGCACCAGTTCGCAATCATAGATCTCAGATATCAAATATATAGAAAAACATATATGAAGAACACTCAGAAAATTCAGATGAAAGCAGTAAACAACACAGGATTTATAGTGGTTTGGCGATCGTGCCTACGTCCACTCTTAAGATGATGACTTTATTGATTCACTTGATGATCTCAATTGATTACAGCAGGTTACAATAGATTATAGATCTGAAACTTGAATACAACAGCAATGATTAGGTGTAGAATTGAATCCGGTAGAGTCTGGACGTTCAATCGCCAAAAGATCCCTTTTCTGTAGGCTTCAGGGGGCTATTTATAGGCGTAGGAGGCTCAGGTCGCGCTCAAACTTCGGGAGACTTCATCTGGCACGTGAGTGGGTCCACGCGACCGGTCCTACCAAGTTTCGACTCGATCTGTGATCGATACGAAGTGAGTTCGTATCCATCAAGATTTAGTCCTATCGAGCTGAAACTTGGCAGGAGCATTCTTTACCTTGTGCGCAAGCTTCTGTGAAAATTTCGTAGCATTTGGATTTGTATATTGGGAGATATGATCGATACGAGTAAGGGTTTCCGGGTTGGCTATTCGTTTCGACTCGATCAGTTCGACTCCATGCCTTCGAATCGATGGATATTCGTGCCTTTGAGGCGACGTGGCGCGCATATCTCGCATCGATCCACCCTTTGCTCCGAGTTGACCGCTTCGTATCCACGAATTTCGCCTTGTTCGCATCAAGTGCCACGACCCAGTTTGAACCGATGGATACGAATCATTGATCGATACGAACTGGATCGAGACGAGTCGAATGGATATGAACAGGGCAAGTTTCATGGACACGAAATAGTGACCTGCCACTGATGATGGATGCGAGGTCGATCGATGCGAAGTAGTGCTTGGGGATGGATACGAATCCAATGGATTCGAATAGATGTTGCACTGATCGATATGAAATCAATGGATACGAACTATGCATGGTTGATGGATTATGAAGCGCACCAACCTGATGGATACGAACCATGGTTCTTCGATGGGTACGAAACCAATCGATACGAACACTGATGGATACGAACCAGCATGTTTTTTCTACCTTGTATCGATCATATCTCATTCATACGAACTCCGATTAACCTGAAATTTGAAACGCTGGCTCCCATGACTTTGCTTGCCGTGTCCTATCAATTGTAGCTTGATTCGAGCTTGGACAAAATTCGTCGATATCCATGGTGAAGCAATGTACAACCAATCTTTGAGACGAACTATCTTCGGTTTTTTAATCAATCTTTTGGTATCGCGGCCTTGCCAAAAGGCGGGATAACATTTGCCCCCCAAAACATGCCTTGCAATTGGAAGGTGTGTTTTGCAATGCCTTACGCTGGATGTTCATATCTTGTCAACAACTTGTAAAGAACTTGATAGTCTTTCCTGACCACGAATGACGATCGTTTGCGACCGTATGTCTTTTGAGGTAATATGGGACCTTTCGAGGTTGGATGTCATTCTGGATGAGTTATGACGGATTGTGACCGTTCGTGGTCGTATGAAGCACGAGATAGAGTGTGATCGTTTACGATCGAATGTTATATTAGATGAAGTGTGACCGTTCGCGATCGGGCACCGTTCGTCGCGAATTGTGACCGTTCATGGTCGGGTGCCGTTCGTGGCGAATTGTGACCGTTCGTGGTCGAGTGCCGTTCGTGGCGAATTGTGACCGTTCGTGGTCGAGTGCCGTTCGAGGCAAATTGTGACCGTTCGTGGTCGGGTTTATGTGTGCTCGGGGGGGACTTAGTACCATCCAAACCAGATTCACGTTCGCGTGAGTTCCTGGATTGTCTGTTGCGATGGTTCATCACTATCTTAGAGCATGCCTAGGGACCGTTCGCGATCCCGTACATGTGTAAGTAGTTTAGCCGTCACGGAATCACAAGTAGCATTTTTTTACTGAAAATGAGTCTTTAGCAGAAATGTTAAACAGAATCAAGTTCAAATGTTCAAATCAAGACGAAACAAAAGCAAAGCAAGGACGTCAAAGTGTAAACTCCCACAGCGATAGGGTTGATGGTCATTCAGAGCATGTCTATGGATCGTTCGTGATCTCGAAAATGTGTAAATGACTTACTTGTGCTGGTGAGGTTTACGACTTGTTCATCATTATTTCAATTAATTGATAACCATACGGTGTCCCGGCTCAGGGTCGCCCCTAGCTGATGTAGACGGTGGTTGCTCTGGCTCCACTACTGGAGCTCTCCTTCTCACATACTGAAGTAGCATACCGTTCCTGATGTGCCCTTCCACCTCATCCTTCAGATGTCTACAGTTTTTAGTGTTATGACCGCTCAGTTCATGGAATAAGCAATATTTGTCTGATTTCCTTTCGTCAACAATGGGGTCCCTTCGTATTGGCCTACGGTAAGGAACTTGCTCTCGGGTATCTCGATAGATTTGCTCCAAACTCTCATTCAGCTCTGAATAGGTGGTGAATCGTGGCTCTCTCCGCAGTCGCGTTGGCCTGTCACCATTATCCTCAGCCTTCCGCTTTCCTTTATTCTGGTCTGACCCCTTTTCAAGAGGCTATTTGTCTTTAAGTGCATAAACTTCTATTCCCTCTCCTTCTTCTCTTTCAGCATTAGCGTCTTCCAATCGCAAAAACTTTTCTGCCTCATGATAGAATTCTCCTAGATCCATAGGCGAATCCTTGGTTAATGAGTTTTTGAATTCTGTGCCGTCAGTTATTCCGGATACAGCTGCCATCATAACCATGGATGGATCTGGCCGATCCACCGATGCTGCTGCCGCATTGAATTGCGTTAGGAAATTTCTCAAAGACTCACCAGCTTTCTGCTTTAGCATTGCCAAACTCATCACATTCTTGGGCCTTGAAATGTGAACCCTGAATTGCCTCATAAATTTCTCAATCAAATCGGTCCATGTCCCAATGGAGCCACTCTCTAGCTGTCTGAACCATAAAGCTGCTATGTCTGTCAAATACAATGGAAAGCACCGGGCCATGACTTCCTGTGATACCCCCAGCACTTCCATGTGCCTTATATACCTCGTTAAATGGACCGCGGGATCCGTCCTCCCATCATACCTTTCCACTGTTGGCAGTTTGAATTCTGGTGGGTTCCTAGCCAGCCTAATCGCAGGAGAAAATGGACTCCTGTTCACGTCTTCAAGATCTCTATTTACTAATCCGCCTCTCATGGCTCGCCTGACCATCTCTGCCAATCTATCATTGTCTCCAAGCGGTAGTCCTTTTTCACCGCCTTCGATCTGCCCCTCGAGTCTATGTGAGATTTCAGGTGTCTGCCCCCCGGGCCGAGTGTTCATCCCTCTATCGCCGCCAGGTTGCTCGGATGTCCTTGTCTCTCTTCCCGGGATTGGATCAACATGTTCTAAGTGTGTGCCCCCCAGCTCTGGCGCTGCACCAGATGGTCCTGCTCCGTTCTGGACTCTGGTTGCTGCTTGATTTTGCGCTCCAAGTTGTCCAATCTGTTGAAGCAAATTCTGGATCATTTCCTTCTGTCTCTTCATCATTGTTTCCATCTCATCCCTGGTGATGAAGATCGATGCTTGGTTTGCCCCCGAGGAAGCCACTTGACTCCCTTCATGCCGACTTTGCTCTGGCCTTTGTCTTTTAATAGTTTGCCTTGTCATATCTTCTCAGATCTGAGCTCTTAAGTCTTCAAATTCAACTTCTAAATGATAGAACTCCTGAATTAGCGTTCTCGGTGAAAGCACCAAAATGTTTGCGCCAAAATTGGTCACAAACACCCAATTACAGTTGAAAGCACCAGTTCGCAATCATAGATCTCAGGTATCAAATATGTAGAAAAACATATATGAAGAACACTCAGAAAATTCAGATGAAAGCATTAAACAACACAGGATTTATAGTGGTTCGGTGATCGTGCCTACGTCCACTCTGAAGATGATGACTTTATTGATTCACTTGATGATCTCAGTTGATTACAGTAGGTTACAATAGATTATAGATCTAAAACTTGAATACAACAGCATTGATTAGGTGTAGAATTGAATCAGGCAGAGTTTGGACGTTCAATCGCCAAAAGATCCCTTTTCTGTAGGCTTCAGGGGGCTATTTATAGGCGTAGGAGGCTCAGATCGCGCTCAAACTTCGGGAGACTTCATCTGGCACGTGAGTGGGTCCACACGACCGGTCCTACCAAGTTTCGACTCGATCTGTGATCGATACGAAGTGAGTTCGTATCCATCAAGATTTAGTCCTGTCGAGCTGAAACTTGGCAGGAGCATTCTTTACCTTGTGTGCAAGCTTCTGTGAAAATTTCGTAGCATTTGGATTTGTAGATTGGGAGATATGATCGATACGAGTAAGGGTTTCCGGGTTGGCTGTTCATTTCGACTCGATCAGTTCGACTCCATGCCTTCGAATCGATGGATGTACGTGCCTTTGAGGCGACGTGGCGCGCATATCTCACATCGATCCACCCTTTGCTCCGAGTTGACCGCTTCGTATCCACGAATTTCGCCTTGTTCGCATCAAGTGCCACGACCCAGTTTGAACCGATGGATACGAATCATTGATCGATACGAACTGGATCGAGACGAGCCGAATGGATACGAATAGGGCAAGTTTCATGGACACGAAATAGTGACCTGCCACTTATGATGGATGCGAGGTCGATCGATGCGAAGTAGTGCTTGGGGATGGATACGAATCCAATGGATTCGAATAGATGTTGCACTGATCGATATGAAATCGATGGATACGAACTATGCATGGTTGATGGATTATGAAGCGCACCAACCTGATGGATACGAACCATGGTTCTTCGATGGGTACGAAACCAATCGATACGAACACTGATGGATACGAACCAGCATGTTTTTTCTACCTTGTATCGATCATATCTCATTCATACGAACTCCGATTAACCTGAAATTTGAAACGCTGGCTCCCATGACTTTGCTTGCTGTGTCCTATCAATTGTAGCTTGATTCGAGCTTGGACAAAATTCGTCGATATCCATGGTGAAGCAATGTACAACCAATCTTTGAGACGAACTATCTTCGGTTTTTTAATCAATCTTTTGGTATCGCGGCCTTGCCAAAAGGCGGGATAACAATCTTTTTCCTTGATGATTTCAGAAAATTTGGCTTTAAGCTCGTTAAGTTCTTTCAGAGCAGCGTCCCGTTCAACTATGACGGTGGTGTTTCGATGGCCCATCTGCTCCACCAAGGCAAAGTGTGTCTGCCTCATCCTCTCCATGGCCGAGTTCACCTCATTGGCCTTTTTAGTGGCCTCTATCTCTGATTTCCAAGAGGACTCGGCTTCATCATTAAGCACTTGGACGATGCGATCCTTCTGAGCAAGATCAGATTCTAACTTCTCGATTATTTTAGCTCACTCGAAGACCACCTTCGATGCTTTCTCTGCAGCCTTCGCTCACTCTTTGTATTGGGAGTAAATGTCATGAATATAATCATGCATTGTGTTCTCTGCCTCCGATGGAATTCTCTTTAAGTGTGGGGGCAAAATGTAGCCGTCGAAGCATATATTTGGGAAGTCTATCTTTAGCTGAGCAATTTTAATAGCCCCTTCCCCAGTGGGCTCAGTGATAACTTGCTCAACGACGATGGAAGGCTCAACCTCAGTTCTATGGCATTGTGACTCGGGCCGAGAAGCATGTGAAGATGGTTGTGACGAGTGGGCTCTACTGGCTGTCTGCCTTGGCCCGAAGGCTGTTTAGGGATTCTAGGAGGAGGAGAACGGGATCGAAATCGATGTCTGTAGTCCCTATCCATATCTCTCTCATGACATTTCTGGCTAGAGTACCCGCGATCGCGGTCTCTATCTTCCTCCCTCCTACATGACTCATAATATGAAGAAGATCGACGAGCAGAGCAAAGACTCCCTAACATCGACCCTCGTTCGGACATCGTATCTGTAAAATAGAAAGAGAAGCAGAGTTTGTAACGACCCGGTTTTTCGGCTTCCGAAAGTCGACATCAATACGACCACTGTATCAACTGTCGAACCATCGAATGCCGAAAAACTGAACCATTAGAGTTAAAGAAGAAAGAAGAAGAAACAGAAACAATAACAGAATCTCACATTTGCAGCGGAACAATATATAATGGATAATTGAATAATCTTTAAACAAAAGAACTATATCAGTTCATACAATACATCATCAGAGTTTACAACAACAACACACAAACTGGCAGTTATAATAATCTGCCCACATAACAGAATACACAGCGGATAATACATAATATAAGTGATACGTCTCGCCATCCAGCTCGACTCTTGAGCTCCACATCAATCCATTCAGAATTCTGCTGATAACCTGACTCTAGACTGCCCGTGTGGAAAATTATGGGCACCCAGAGTTTAGAAAGGGAACAATAAACTCCGAGTCAGTCATGGGACTGGTGTGAGATCTTAAAACAGTTATTTGCATAAAGGAATAAAAAAAAATCCGCTATGCTTTTGGAAAATGAAACTACCATAAGTAAATGGCAGGTTATACAACTAAAACCGTACATGGCGCGAATTGGATGATTGGATTTCCAACAAATGGTCAGGCTAAGGAACTTCCTAACAACCACATGGGTATGCCTCTGAAGGGATGCCCCGAGAACCTAACCGGATCTCTACCAACACAAGGCCGAGTTATCTCATGCTTCTGGTGCAATGAAGCTGTAACTAGATAACTCCACACACGAGCTATGCCATTCTCGGTCGTTACCGACCTTTATCCGAGGATCCTCAACACCAACAACCACAAAGTAATAAATTTGCAGCAACCACATAAGTTAAGTATCTGGGCTCCATACCATGATACCACCTTTTTCTAGAAGGAAATAGACATACCCTGAGGGCGCTACCCCCAAACAACCTTGCTGCAACCTTCCTGTTTCGACCATTTCGGTTTGTGAGGTCTGACGAAGTCTTATTCACAAAGCTACGCTTTTCACAAAAGCCATGCTTCGATCAACAAATGATCAGCAACACTTAACATGCCACATTACCAAATTGGGAATATATCACTAGTAACAATCAACTACATAACCTCTAAGCTTGTACGTCTCAGAGAAGGTGTTAAGCTAAGAGAATAAATTCTCCGCCACCAACAGAAATATATTTGATAGAAACCAGCTTTACAACTCAAAGTGTAACGTCAGACATACATCCATACAAGTCCGTTCTAGGTTCGAACAGAACTGAAGGCACTCCAAAGAAGCCCTTGCAATCCGAATATTCACTAATCACGTCCGGACTCCCATCACAAAGGGTAATCAAAATCTCTATACCGGAGCAAATCGGTGCAGAGACATTTGACAGGTAATCCTTTCGTTTTCGAAAATATCTATTCTTCAACACTATCTTCAAATACAATCCCATTTCGTCGTATCATTATTCGGAATGGGTTTTATGACATAAAGTCCTCTCCCGGCTTAACCGAATAATGAGCGCTTGTTTTGAAAACAAATTCAAGTGCTATTTCAAAGGCCAATATTGATAATCAGTTATTTAACTATCAAACAATAATCACAACAATCATCAGATTTTAAATAATTTTTCCCAATCATTTATTTTCAAAATATATTCGCAAGATATATTTTTAACACTTCAACACATTGAAAACCAATTTCAAATCACTTTTCTTTTACGGAATAAATTTCCAAATATTTATTTACTTCCACTGAAAATCTGCCAAGTCTGAATACTTTTAAAATGATTTAAATCACTTATCCAAAATATATTTGGAAAACACTTTAAAAATGAAAACTATTTTTCAACACTTTATTTTAAAATATTAGTTATGAAATTTTTATACTATTATCTCATATAAATTTCAAACCCAAATTTTAAAAATGAAATTATTATATATAGTATAATTATTTAAATATCCATTTTCTAAATCAAATCTCGATTTTGATCTTTAAAATAATCACTTCTATAATTAACCGAATAAATATTTACTTTAAAGATTTAAAAACAACATAAGAAAATAATTTCTCCAAAGTATCCTTTTTTAAAGTCATCTTTAAAACTTTCAATTTTTATTTATCAGCTACTTTGAAAACATACTCGGCTTTCCAGTGAAAATACACTTTCCATTTTAAAATGATCCATTTAAATCAATTAATAAATCCTTCTTGACTTATTTCAATTTACATTCCAAATCCGTAAATTTCTTTCCACACTTTAAAAATAAACCAACATTTATTTTTAAAACAAATAACCCATTCCTTTAATAAATTCCTATTGTGAATTTAAATTTCCAAATATCCATTGATATACAATTTTCAAATTGATTTCAAAATATTCACTTTCAAACACCAAATCAAATTCCAAATTTAATTCCAAATTTATTCCAAACACCAAACCAAATTCCAAATTGATTTCCAAAAATTTGTTACCTTTTAAAATAAATCTTTACTTTAATTTTCAAAAATCCAATTATATTTATTTCTGGTATCCTACGATACCAAAAATATATTCGGCTAAATTATAGCCTTCAAATAAATTCCATTTATCAATATAATCATTCATAGATTATCAATAAATCACATCATACATATGAAATAATATTCAGAAAAATTGAGGAATCCAGTTGGATCCCTCCAACCTGTTTTCCTGCATCCATAGATGTTAGCACAATACCAATTCCACTTCGAGGTGGAATATCGTGGTATATGGGATTATAAAATATCATCCGCTATTATGCAGCGCATAGGGTCTCATCCGCTATATAATGCGGGAAATCAATCACTCCAAATATATATATAATACCAATTCCACTTCGAGGTGGAATATCGCGGTATATGGGTTTACATATAATATCATCCGCTATTATGCGGCGAATAGGGTCTAATTCAATACAACTAATAATCATTTATCATCCAAGCACGCAATCAACAATTTATCATCCAAGCACACAATCAATAATTTTAAATTCCAATACTTTCAATTGAGTGAGAAGATCTCACCTTTGCTTTTTATTTTGCAATCCATTTTTATTCCAGCTTGTTTTCTTCACAGAATTAGACCTTGTATAACAATTTTATAATTTTATTAATATTCAAAATAAATCGAACAATTCAATTTGCCATTTAATAATTTTAATTCGACTAATAATTTTTATTTTATATATTTCTGGTTTGGGAATAAAAATCATAAACTGAACTGAAGTTTTAAACTAGAAAATTATTTCCACCCACTGTCATTCATTTTTTTTCTCTGTATATACATATATGTATATAATATTAAATTTAAATTTTAAAAATAAAAACAAATTGTATACCTAACAGCCGATCGGCATCCAGGCTACCAAACGACCTGCTCGGCTTCGTCTCGAGTACCCCAGATTGCACTCTACTGAATCGTGAGTCCAGTGATCCACCGATCGATCGCTTCCGCTTCCAATCGACACACCCAGGCCTTCCCGACGTCGTCGAAAACCATTGCACCCCCACCTTGAGATGCCAGATCGAAGTCCCATGTTTGCGAAGTTCGCCGCGACCTTGATAATTTGCTTGCGATCGATGCCTTCTAGCTTCCTTCACCCATCGATGTCGCGACTTTGCCTCCTCTCGCGTGTGCATGCACGAGCGCGTGTGACCCTTGACTTCCATTATGAGATCGAATTGGTCGATTCGATCGTTTTTTTTTTCTTTTCAAAAAAGGGTTTTCGATTTGATTGCAGAGATGGGAAAAAACGTTCGAACTAATTAAATGAAGAAGACTTGGGGATTTATAAACAGCGGCCATTAATTTTATTTGATTTTTCTTAAACGAAGAATAATTTCGTTTGAAATTGAATTTGATTTTACTTTACCCTCTTTTTTTGAACGAGATGAAGTATTAACGAAGACGCGTGTAAAAATTCGAAGGACAAGTGTTGAAAATTCCTCTACGTGTTGAAAAGCTTGCCACCTTATCAAATACAATAGTATTATATTTTAAATTTAAATTTCAAACCGTTTCAAATTTAACAACTAAAAATCTCGACCTCCTATCAAGGTGTGCCGCCAGGCGTTTATAATGTTATACGCCTATTCTGAATGCAATGGAAAAGATTCCGAGCCCAAATTCGATTGTATAGAGAAGATAGCTTTTTGAATCTTGTTATTAAATTAAATTTCGATAAAATTTTCAGCGCGTTTGCTTATCGTACGATCACACGACAACTCCAAACATTACGAAAATTGAAATCCGATAATAATACAATATTACGGATCCAATGGAACTGGTTTCGTCGAGTTCCGAAACTGTGCCTCGGAAGGCTATTTTTAAATATCGATTTAAACGCTATAAATTCAAAACTGAACAAATCACTTTCAAATTCAATTTTGAAAGTTCTATTATCTCCAGTTTTATCAATATGAATTTTACAAGACTTCAAATTATTTTTAACAAGCTCAAAACTGAAGATACAATATTTTACCCAATTTCAGTTATTAAATTTAATAATTTAATTGCCAAATAAATCCTGATATTTGAATTTCAAGTTAAACTATCTTCCAAATATTTAAAATCAATTAAATATTCTAATTTCAAATGTCCAAAATTCAGGGTCGTCACATTCTTCCCCCCTTAAAAGAATTTCGTCCCGAAATTACAAGTTAAGAAGAATGATCCATAACCCGATTAATTATTTTATTTTTTCAAAACCAAATAGTTTTATCAACTTTCCAAAACAAATCTTTTCATTAGAGACCCATTCACTTCAACTAACTTTCCAAAATCTTCCATAGTTTCCAAACAATATTATTTTCTCAATAATTTAAATTTCAATTCAAATTCAAATTTTAAATTCAAAATTTTCTCAAAATTTTCTAACTCTCTAAATTTCTGAAATATTTCGCCAACGTCTCCTTTGCGCAGCTAGCTCGGTACCACTACAAAATGTCCTTACGGACACCCAGATTTCAAAAGAAACAAAAGGCTAAGTGGCTAGATCAGAAAAGGATCAAATTTCATATTGAAATTTAAATACATACCTTTTTGTCGAGCAATTAAAATTTTATCATCGAAATCAAAAATCCAATTCCCTTTTCCTATATAACCCCTGTATATTTTACTTAATAATAATGTCCAATTACAACATTCGAAAATCTTTTTGCACATTTATATTTTGATTTCTATCCACTTATTCACAATCACCATTTTACAACTTCCCGTTTAATCTTCCTTCACTTATTAACTTAGAATATTTCCTCAATTCAAAATTTTACTTAAGAATTACATTATCCATTTCTTAAGTTCAATATAAGTATTTACATACGTCTTATATTTATTTTCACTTCACTACCCAAGTTATATATTCATTTCCATTCAACTTTTCATTTTCAATTCCATTTGAATTCAATTTACAATTTCAATTCTATTTGAATTCATTTTATCTTCAAACTCCAAATATTGAATTTTATCAATTATCTTTCATTCACAACTGATTCATCTCATTGTTTAAATTAGTTTCATTTACTAATTTTTTTTATTTCAATACTTTGCTTCATTTGATCCAACTTGACAAATTTCCACTTCACTTTGTTTATCACAGATCAAATTCAATTTCCAATATTCAACTTCAATTTCATTTACTTACAAATTCAAAACGAATTTCAACATTCAGTTTCAATTTCATTTACTTGCAATTGTAAATTCATTTGAGTAATCATTTCACTTAGTCTCCTTAGACCTTTCTTTCAATTCACTTTTACTTAACTCCAATTCAATTTAAATTTTAAACTTCTACAAGTTTCCCGAATTTAATATCGTTTGCTAATTTCTTTTGATTCGCCTCAATTAATTAGCTTACCTTCCCACTTATATGGGTTTTACACTTACTTTTGTTTATCCCTTTTCAAGTTGAATCTTATTCCAACAAATTTCAAATTTTTATAAGTTATCAAACTTATTTATATTCCGTAACATTTTTAAATTCCAAATCCCACCAGATTTTTAAATCCAATTCAAAAATATTTCCCAAATAATATCACCATTATTTCTCCAAAACTTTTGAAAACTATTTTCAAACCCAAAGGAATTTAAACTTTTCCCAAATTTCAAAATTTAAAACCTTCCACTTTTTTTTCAAATATTTCTTTGGAAGTTCAAGTTATAAATCCCATTTATAATTCATATTCAAATTTCATTCTATTCACTTTTCATATAACAATGATAATAATTTAATATTATCGCTTCCTAACAACCAAACATCCATATACTATAATAATTTTTAAAAATTATTTCCTTTTATATACAAAAATAATTTGGGTAAAATTATTTCATTTACCCCCATTTTAAAACAATATTGTGTCGGTTTGCCCAGTTTAAGAGTTTAGAAATCCCTATCGATACAGTTGGCCAAACTGAACCGACCAGAATCTATAAACAATCAACCGATAAGTCAACACAATACAAAACAATTTTTTTTATATTCACTAATAAATACGTGCTCATATCTATTATTACACTCAAACTCATTCTAGAGTACTACTGACTCTATCTCTAATGAGTAATCCCCACCAGAGCCGAGGTTTTTGCTTAACCAATTGCTCTGATACCACTTTGTAATGACCCGATTTTTCGGCTTCCGAAAGTCGACATCAATACGAACACTGTATCAACTACCGAACCATCGAATGCAAGAAAACCGAACTATTAGAGTTAAAGAAGAAAGAGGTAGAAGAAGAAAGAAGAAGAAACAGAAACAATAACAGAATCTCACATTCGCAGCGGAACAATATATAATAGATAATTGAATAATCTTTAAACAAAAGAACTATATCAGTTCATACAATACATCATCAGAGTTTACAACAACAACACACAAACTGGCAGTTATAATAATCTGCCCACATAACAGAATACACAGCGGATAATACATATTATAAGTGATACGTCTCGCCATCCAGCTCGCCTGAGCTCCATATCAATCCATTCAGAACTCTGCTGATAACCTGACTCTAGACCGCCCGTGTGGAAAATTATGGGCACCCAGAGTTTAGAAAGGGAACAATAAACTCCGAGTCAGTCATGGGACTGGTGTGAGATCTTAAAACAGTTATTTGCATAAAGGAATAAAAAGAAATCCGCTATGCTTTTGGAAAATGAAACTACCATAAGTAAATGGCAGGTTATACAACTAAAACCGTACAGGGCGCGAATTGGATGATTGGATTTCCAACAAATGGTCAGGCTAAGGAACTTCCTAACAACCACATGGGTACGCCTCTGAAGGGACGCCCCGAGAACCTAACCGGATCTCTACCAACACAAGGCCAAGTTATCTCACGCTTCTGGTGCAATGAAGCTGTAACTAGATAACTCCACACACGAGCTATGCCATTCCCGGTCGTTACCGACCTTTATCCGAGGATCCTCAACACCAACAACCACAAAGTAATAAATTTGCAGCAACCACATAAGTTAAGTATCTGGGCTCCATACCATGATACCACCTTTTTCTAGAAGGAAATAAACATACCCTGAGGGCGCTACCCCCAAACAACCTTGCTGCAACCTTCCTGTTTCGACCATTTCGGTTTGTGAGGTCTGACGAAGTCTTATTCACAAAGCTACGCTTTTCACAAAAGCCATGCTTCGATCAACAAATGATCAGCAACACTTAACATGCCACATTACCAAATTGAGAATATATCACTAGTAACAATCAACTACATAACCTCTGAGCTTGTACGTCTCAGAGAAGGGTGTTAAGCTAAGAGAATAAATTCTCCACCACCAACAGAAATATATTTGATAGAAACCAGCTTTACAACTCAAAGTGTAACGTCAGACATACATCCATACAAGTCCGTTCCAGGTTCGAACGGAACTGAAGGCACTCCAAAGAAGCCCTTGCAATCTGAATATTCACTAATCACGTCCGGACTCCCATCACAAAGGGTAATCAAAATCTCTATACCAGAGCAAATCGGTGCAGAGACATTTGACAGGTAATCCTTTCGTTTTCGAAAATATCTATTCTTCAACACCATCTTCAAATATAATCCCATTTCGTCGTATCATTATTCGAAATGGGTTTTATGACATAAAGTCCTCTCCCGGCTTGACCGAATAATGAGCGCTTGTTTTGAAAACAAATTCAAGTGCTATTGCAAAGGCCAATATTGATAGTCAGTTATTTAACTATCAAACAATAATCACAACAATCATCAGATTTTAAATAATTTTTCCCAATCATTAATTTTCAAAATATATTCGCAAGATATATTTTTAACACTTCAACACATTGAAAACCAATTTCAAATCACTTTTCTTTTACGGAATAAATTTCCAAATATTTATTTAGTTCCACTGAAAATCTTCCAAGTTCGAATACTTTTAAAATGATTTAAATCACTTATCCAAAATATATTTGGAAAACACTTTAAAAATGAAAACTATTTTTCAACACTTTATTTTAAAATATTAGTTATGAAATTTTTATACTAATATCTCATATAAATTTCAAACCCAAACTAATTTTAAAAATGAAATTATTAGATATAGTATAATTATTTAAATATCCATTTTCTAAATCAAATCTCAATTTTGACCTTTAAAATAATCACTTCTATAATTAACCAAATAAATCTTTACTTTAAAGATTTAAAAACAACTTAAGAAAATAATTTCTCCAAAGTATCCTTTTTTAAAGTCATCTTTAAAACTTTCAATTTATATTTATCAACTACTTTGAAAACATACTCGGCTTTCCAGTGAAAATACCAACAGCTCTACACTTTTTAAAATAAACCAATATTATTTTTAAAACAAATAATCCATTCCTTTTTCCCTTTTCCCAATTTATTTATTTTCAAAATATCTTCGTAAGATATATATTAACACTTCAACACTTTGAAAACCAATTTCAAATCACTTTTCTTTTGCGGAATAAATTTCCAAATATTTATTTACTTCCACTGAAAATTTGTCGAGTCCGAATACTTCAAAATGATTTAAATCACTTATCCAAAATATATGTATATTTAGAAACACTTGAGATAAAACTATTTTTAAACACTTTATCTATAATATTAGTTATGAAAATATTATACTAATATCTCATATAAACTTCAAGCCCAAACTAATTTTTAAAATGAAATTATTAGATAGAGTATAATTATTTAGAGTTAGTGGTTTCCTGAATTGGACAACTTGTGATTGGAAATCGTGTAGTGCCGTGAAATGTGTATGTATGTGCAATCCCCCGACCGATCGGAAACGTCTGTCGCACTTATAGCAAGCGACTCGCTTAGATCAAGAGCACTATCGAGCTCCTCCAACCCGGTGTCATGTTGAAATGACACATAATCCGGAATCGGAATATCGGCAAGCCCTTCAAAAGGACTCGCTGTCGGCGAGGGAGGAGCCTTTGAGATTCTAATACCGGGGACAGGCAAAGAAACCACAACTGATTTCCACCTCGAAGACTTAAGATGTTTGTAAGCAGCGGCCTTTCCTTTTCTTCTTCCTCCGGTCGCTTGAAATCCGACCGAAGACCCGGCAACAAGTTCATCATCCATGGGCATTTTCTCTTCGTCATCTCCTTCAGTTATTACGACCCCGGGTGTTTTGCATTTCAACTTCTTCTTCGGGGCTGCCCTTAGTGTCCCTTCAAGCCTTATGCTTTGTCTCCGCTCAATCAGACCGACGATTCTAAGATTTCTGTCGGTTAGAACCGAATTGATGTCCCTATTTAACTTGAAATTTCTTGAAGGACCCTTACTATTTCTTTGAAGTACCCGCCTTCAGGTCGTGAAATTGCGGCTGTAAAGAAAAGAAGATGTTAGTTTTACACCAACCGCAATTATTTTGATAACTCTTGGAAAAGACTGCAACACTTACGTCTGACTAAACATCGGCTGGGGGCCATCGGACGTAGAACCATTCTGTTTTAAAGTAACTCAGCTTTGTCCAGGATCCGGTTACTACTTGATAATTCCTAACTGCCTCCTGGAATGTAAAAGATGGCCTGTCTCCCTACTCTTGATGTTAAAAAGATATCTGATTTCTATTGGGGCTGGTGGCCGAAAGAGATGCTCCATGAATATAATAAATAAACTGTTCAGCGTAGCGTATCCGTTGGGGTGTAGTTGTGATGGAGCAATTCCAAGGAAAGACAACACTTCCCTAATGTAGTGGTTGAATGGAGGAAGTGTTCCTGCTGTGCAAGCATGGCGATTGAAGGCAGTAAACCCCTCTGGGGAACATGCGGTCTATCATTTGGTCCCGGCAATAATACGACGTCCAATGACAAACCGTGCCTCAGGCATATACGACCCAATATGTCTTCGGACACGTTAGACGGCACGGAATCTTGTGGATTCATGATAAACCTGGCCCAAGGCAGCTCGTTCGAAGCTGGGTCTATAACTTCGGCCACGATGGCTGGTATCTTAGGACAAAAGGAGACGAACTCTAGAGCTCCTGCTGTTGTGAACTTGTGGATTCCATAGCTAATCAACTTATTTGAAACCATCATTAGACAATAAAAACCCAAGTGTTCCCCAGTGTGAAGTGCGTGAATGTGTTGAGTGCAATGTTGTAAGTTACTTGACAAATTCTACAGATTGTGAGAAAACATCCGAATGACGAGACTTCGAAATTCAACTGGGGTGACCATCATCACTGATCGTCACAACCGTACCATCCAGATTTTAGAGACCAATCCAAATTATAGTTTATTAAAATTGTGTTCAGTTACAAGTTCCATCGACGAGCTTCGAAGTGAATTCAAATATGCAGTCCAACGGTCAAGTCCAATTATGCCAGAGTGAAGCTCGTTAGAGTCAGGTGTTCAAATGCACAAGAGTTTTCAAAATCATCAAAGTTAAGCTCGTAGTCGATCACCAAAGTTCGAGTTCGCATCGATCAATGAAGTTGTTTGTATCCATCAGAGATACGGATTCGAATTCGTATCAATCACTTAAGCCACCTTCGTATCGATCACCTGGCACGTAGTTCGTATCGATCGGAGATAATAGAATTCGGAATGATAAAATGCAACCTCTTTGTATCGATCAGCAAGTCTGAAGCCTTCGTATCGATCATCTCGAGTCGATACGAAAGCTCCATTGTCAGCCGATGCGAAAACTTCCACTTCAACATTTCGAAGTCCTATTATCCATATCGATTTGAATGACCCATTGTCCCTCCAAAGATACGAGACAATTTTGCCAACCGATACGCAGATGTGTTCCATCTGAATCGATATGAACTCACCCTTTATCCATCATCGATACAATGGCTCCCAGATTTCTTCTTCTCCAGATCAACCCGAGCTCCATCTTCTCCTTCCTTGACCTCGCACAAGATCTACTCCTCCAAACAACGTTCGGACCCAAATTCGAATGGAATGGCACGAGAATTTGAATCTCATCATTTTAGGATTGAATTTGTTCGATTATTTACCTGATTCCAACGATCAGTTCAGGGGATTAATAAAATATTTGATTTGGAGACGAAGGTATTCTTTCTTCTCGTGTTCTCTCAATCGATACGAAGATAGGAGAAGTAAAGTGAGCAAGTAAAATTTCTCTAAGTATAGAGTCACGTATATATATGGAGGGTAAAAACCGATTCGACTCCCAATCATCGCGACCGCTTCCAACCGGTTCCTCCCCAGGTCGATACGAATTGGCTATTCGTATCCAACAGCTCGAGCCTCATCGATACGAACTGTGCAACGAAGTTCTTTCTGAAACATTAGATCCTATCGATACGAAGCACTTATTTCGTGTCCATCGTTTTCGTCTCCATCAGAGGCGCATCGATGTGAATTGCACCATTCGTATCCATCAACATGCAATTCATGAAGACTTACACATCGATACGAATAGTACCCAAAGGACCAGCTACTCTATTCGCATCCCTCATAAGACCATCGATGCGAAATGTTTATTTCGTATCCATCAATGCGAATTACATCGATACGAAAACCATCTTTCGACCTTTTACATCGGTCCCGGAGAGGATCGATACGAAGGGACATTCCAAAACAACCATCAAGCGTTGTTACAACTCGAATTTCACATCGGTTCAGGAGAGGATTGATACGGAATTCGATACGAGAGAACTGACAACAACTCGTGAACGTGCGACGTTAACGAGTGTTAGGTTAACATATATCCATGTATGTCGGACTAATTTTCAATATTCAAAATTCGCAAGTCGAATGCCCACCTGATGAACAATTACAACAATAAAACAAATAATAGACATCATACAGCAATCAGTTGCAACAGCACACAGTACAACATTGGGCAGTCTGCAGTTCATAATTTATGTCTCTATGGATCAATCAAAGATTACAACTTCCAATGCGAAGACGATAACTGTTTAACAAGTTAGATGGAACTATTCAGAGTGAAGATTGCGGCTTTTCAAAGCACGTCGTGTTCTCACACGACATACTTTGGGGGGAAAATGTTATCCCACCTTTTGGCAAGGCCGTGATACCAGGGACTTAACTGGAAGCAAAGGATAGTCCATCCCGAAGATCGGTTATACGCAGGCTCGCTATGGATATCGATGAATTTTGTCCGAGTCCCGATCAGGCTACAACTGATATGACATGACAAGTGATGATATGAAAGCTAACGTTCCAAATTTCAAGTCAATCCGGGTTCGTATGCTCAAGATATGATCGATACAAATCAAGAGAACACGTTGTTCGCATCCATCAGAGCGCATCATTTCGTATCCATCAACTGAAGAGCCTTGTTCGAATCCATCAAACATCTATAGTTCATATCCATTAGGTAACCTTGGTTCATATCCATCAAGTAATCATTACTTCGTATCCATCAGGTAACCTTGGTTCGTATCCATCAAGTAGTCATTACTTCGTATCCATCAAGCCAAGCAGAGTCACCATCTGTTCGTATCCATCACATCTTCATTTGTTCGTATCCATCAAGTTGGAGCAACTTGGATCGGTACGAACAGAACCACTTCGATCGATACGAACAGTGCCACTTCCATCGATACGAACTAAGCTACTTCCATCGATACGAATTGAACCACCTCCATCTGTACGAACAAGGCAACAACTATCGATACGAACAAGGCGAAAATCTTGGAAATACTTGGTCGATTCGGCATGAAATGTGGATCGATCCTGGAAACTAGTGCCACGCCAACATTCAGACACGTGCCTGGAACGATACGAACTGGTCGATACGAAGTGCATCGATTCGAACTGAACAGCATGCCGAAATCTCTAATTCGTATCGATCATAACTCGCAATCCACAAGTCCAAATGCTACGAAATTTTCACAGGAGCTTACGTACAACTCAAAGAACGTCCATGCCAAATTTCGACCCGATTGAACCAAATCTTGATCGATACAAAATTCATTCGTATCGATCACGGATCAAGTCGGAACCACGTGGGATCGATAGTGTGGGCCTGCCCACGTGCCAGAAGAGGTCTCCCGGAATCTGAGCGAGATATTTGCATCCTACACCTATAAATAGCACCCTAGAGCTTACAGAAAAGGGATCTTTTGGTTCTCTAACGTCCAGACTCTGCCGAAAACATTTTTGCACTACAAGGCTGCTGTTGTACCGAATTTCATCACTATAATTTGCTGTAATCTGCTGTAATCAGTTGTAATCATCAAGAAAACATCAATAAAATCATCAATTTCATAGTGGACGTAGGCAACACGCCGAACCACTCTAAATTTCTATGTTTCTGCGTATCTTCTAATTTGTTTTCAAAGTGTTTGTTAGATAATCCTCTTTTTTCATTTAATTTCTTCATTTTTACTTTTCAAACCCTTCCGAAGAGTGTTGTGCCCAATTTTTGTACAAACACTTTTGCAAATCAAAGTCCTGCAATCAAACTGATTATAACAACAATAGCAGTAACATATATGCATATAAATCAAGTAACCAGTGGACTATCCTTCCAAACATTATAGTATTATCTGGCTGACTATTAACCATTGGCTGACTCGGACCCACCAGACATAATAAATATTCTAACTTCTGTTAGACACAATACTGGACGGTCTGTCCTTAACTTACTTCACCTAGGGTCAACTGATCCTAATGGTTTTGTGGGCTCACCAATAACCCATCTCTACTCTGTGTATTTCTTTCTGTGTGTAACACCATTTTAGTCTTACCAGTGACAAAGCCATACACATTGGAATTTTGGACTTATATTAGCTAAGGGCTACTATCTAAAGTATAGGGCGCGACCCCACACCAGTCTCATCTGGTTTTCTAATATCTGAGAACAATTTTCCTTGAAAACATTTCTTTCAAATTGATTTAACTCTTTTGAATCATACTTAAACAAGGAAAATATACACTTTTCTTTACTTAAAATATCTATGCCAAATATATGCTTTACACAAAATAATGTTGATGAAAACCTAAAATCAATAGGGTTATCTATCCCTTTATAATAAGATAAAGCCCTTTTTAATTTAGAAAACATCAAGCTATAAAGCCAAAACAATACCTTCGAAACCACTGTTTAAAACCTTAAATGATCCCTTTCGAAATCATTGAAAGCATCCCTTTCGAAATCATTGAGTTCAACACTTAATAAAAATATGTGGTCTAAGGGAACAGGGGCGAATGCATCACTTTCGAAAGCAATGGTCTCAAGTAAAAGAATTAGAGAAGATGGTAGCTTTGAAACTATCCTTTCGAAACCATTGCCTCCAAAACTATCAGTAAAAGCGACTAAGTCAATCCTTTTGAAAACACTGGGGAAGGCGGCTTCAATATTAGAGGAAGGCACGAAGACGAAAGTCTCCCTTTTCGCATGCATTGTTTAAAGGTTGTAAAAAGTGGCCTCTAACTAAGGCGAAAGTATTGGTGCGACAGCTAGGGTATTGAAAGGGTTCAAAGCAGCAACCCTTTTGAAACACTCTTTTAAACAAAGGCAGGTCTATAGGTTCGAAAGCTTTGAATGACAACTTCACCCCTTCTGAATGCATGCCTTCGACACCATCCTACCGTCCGCCTATCTCCAACACACTACATACCAATGAATTGATACCATGTATATTGGTTTCGAATGGGTACGGAATGGGTTTTGTGCGGGTGTATGATGTCGGATACAAGCAAGGATAGTGGCGAAGATGTAATTTTAATAAAAACTGCATTTAAACCTTTTAAAGAAATTCATTTTTGTATACCACTAATATTTGTCGAAATCTTATTGGTTTAGAAAACTTTATTAATTCCTTTTTTAGAATTTGCTGTCGAAATCAAATTTGGATTATTCGAAACAATTTAACACTTAAGCCCTTCTCCTTAATAAAACGTTTAAATCATTTAAGTCCTCTAACTTAAATAATTTATTAACCATAGTAAAACACTTAGGAAAAATTCCCCAAAAATCACAATAATTAACATTAAATATGTTTTCTAACATATATAAATTTCAGATTCGAAAACATTATTTAATTGCCATAAATAAATTAACCTGAAATTAATTATTTTCTCTCATAGAAAATTCATAATAAATCCATAATTACTTAGAAAATTATGAAACTTGAAACCCACTTCTAAAATAATATTTTTGACCATATATCAAAACCGCAACTCATTTGGATGTCATATGATAGGTTTTCTAATTTAAACATATCATAAAATTCTTATTAAATCTCTATAAATCATCAACTTTAAGCATATAATCATTTAATCACTATAACATGGCATATAACTTGCAAATAAATGGATTTATCCTTTAAAACTGAAATCATTATAAAAACATGAAACGGTAGTTATTATTCACCTTGGCTTTGTTCTTAGAAGGTTGAGATTTGCCCTTAGATTGATTTGTTCAAGCTTTCTACTTGAATCATAGCTTATCTTCCCTTTAAATCTTTTTAATGGTGGTCGGCCTAAGCTTAGTATTGTTTTTGTTTAGTCTGGGAATGTAGAATGAATGAGGAAGTGAAGAGAATGGAAGGGTTTAGGGTATATGAATAAAGGCTATTCCCGTTTTACCCTCATCATATTCCTCCTACTTAATTATGTTTAGTTTCCTTTTTATTAACACATTCATTAAGGCATGGCTCCTCCTTAATTTACAAATCTCAATCCCTTAACTTTCTACATTATTTTATTTAATTTACCCAATTAAATGTTCTAAATAATGTTAGCTAAAATTAGGGTCATTACAGACTCCCCTTCTTAAAGAATTTCGTCCTTGAAATTATGATAAGGTACACACAACAATCAAACATAAAGGTAAAACATACCATCAAACAAGTCAGGATAAGTGTCCCTAATCCAGCTCTCGGTTTCCCAAGTACAGTTTCTTTCATTGTCACTCCACTGGACATTGACTAATCTGACTATCTTATTCCTTAGTCTCCTCTCATCTCTCGCAACTATATGAACTGGTTTTCTACCTATAGTCGTATATGGTTCCACTACTGGACACAATCGGTGTAATAGTAGTCTCTGGATCTCGAAGACACTTCCTCAGATGAGAAATATGAAGAAAAAAAATTGGACTCCTGCCAAACTATTCGGTAAATCTACCCTATATACGAGTTTTCCGATCCTTTCTATAATAGGAAATTGTCCAACGAATCTTGGTGCCAATTTTCCTGACTTTCCAATTATGATCACACCTTTCATTGGTGACACTTTTACGAAAACATGATCTCCAACTCTCAGTCTTTCCGTCTCTTAGTTGTGTAACTCTTCTGCCTCTCCTTCATTCTAGCCTGAATTAACTCAATCTTTTCTGTAGCTTCTTTAATCAAATTCGAACGAAGAACTAATCTATCCCCAGTCTCTAACCAACAAACTGAAGGTTTGCATGGCCTTCCATACAAAGCTTCAAACGGTGCCATTCATATACTCGTCTGATAACTATTGTTATACGAAAACCTGACTAAGTGTAGATATTCTTCCCATGATACTCCAAAATCTAGCACATAATCTCTTAACAAAATCTTTAAGTCTTTGTTAACTCTCTTCATTTACCCATCTGTCTGCGGATGGTAAGCGGTACTCATATTGATCATGGTACCTAAAGTACCTGTAGACTCTTCCAAAATTCACTAGCGAATAAGGAATCTCTATCACTTACTATACTACTAGGAATCCCATGCAGTCTAACTAAATTCCTCATGAATAACTTAGCTAAATCTGGTGTTGTCCTGGTTGACTTACCGGGTATAAAGTGTGCACTCTTAGTCAATCTATCCACTATAACCTAGATACTCTAATTTCCTCTATTCGACCTTGGCGATCCGTCTATGAAATCCATTGAGATAGAATCCTATTTCCAAACTGGAACGTCCAAAGGCTGAAGTAATCCACTCAGTTTCTGATGCTCGGCATTTAACTGTTAACAATTCAAACATTGCTTCACCCATAGTCCTACATCTCTCTTCATACCTTCCCAGAAGAAACTCATTTTCATATCCTGATACATCTTAATTCCTCCCGGATGAATAGTGAACTTCGAACAATGTCATTCTCTAAGAACATCCTTCCTAATGTTTCCCACAATCGGAACACATAGTCGTCCTTTCTTCCTCACCACCCATTTTGGTCAAGACTGAAATCTTTCAAGTCATCGCTTTATGTTTCATTCCTTAACCTTCTGATCCACTTGGCTAATAATGAATCTTCTCCTTGTTTAGAAGCAATCCTTTTGATCATCATCGGTCGAAGTTCTAATCATGATAACAAGGTGGTTTCTCGACTATAACTAGCCTCAGATCTCCATTTTACTCCGCATGTAATCAATGCTTCTAAATCTTTCCACTCAGCTATCATTGCCAATACTGCATTTTGATGATTTTTTCTAAGTGCATCTACAACCTTATTTCCTTTTCCCAGTGTGTACTCAATACCAAAGTCGTATGCAACTATGAAATCTAACCATCAATGTTGTTTCATATTCAATTCCTTCTAAGAGAATTAATATCTTAGTGACTTATGATCCGTAAACAGCTCGAATCTTTCTCCCAAAATGTAATGTCTCCATACCTTCAATATAAAAATTACCGCAGCTAATTCCAAATCATGAGTTGGATATCGAACTTCATGCAATCTGAGCTGCCCAGAATCATAGGCAATCACTTTACCCCTCTGCAATAGCACAGCTCCTAATCCTATTCCACATGCATCCGTATATACCACTAAGTCCTGGTTCCCCTCTGGAACAACTAACACAGGTGCATTAGTCAATAAATGTTTCAGTTTATGGAATGCCTCCTCACATTTATCAGTCCAAACAAACTTCATATTTTTTCGAGTTAGCTTAGTCGTCGATGCTGCTATCCGCGTGAAATCCTTAATGAATCTTCAATAATATCATGCTAATCTAAGAAAAATCTTTATCTCAGTCACTGTCTCAGGTCTCTTCCAATTATTTACTGCCTCGATCTTAGCCGGATCTACTGACAACCCTTTATCCAAGACTACATGACCAAGAAACTTTACTTCCTTCTTCCAAAAATGACACTTTGAAAATTTTGCTTTCAACTAATGTTGTCTTAGTGTCTCAAGTGCTATCCTAAGCTGAACTTCATGATCTCTTTCATCCTTGGAATATATCAATATGTCGTCTATTAATACAAATACAAATTTGTCCGGATGCTCTCGGAAGATTTTGTTCATTAAGTCCACGAGAATGCCAGTGCATTAGTTAGTCTGAACGGCATCACTAACCATTCGTATGGTCCATACCTTATTCTAAACACCGTCGAAGGAATACTATCATCTGCTACTCTAAGTTGATGGAACCCTGTAGCCAAATCCAATTGAGAGAATACTTTGGCCTCACTCAACTAATCGAACTGATCGTCAATCCTACGTAACGGATATCGGTTCTTTATCGCCTTCTCATTCAGCTTACGATAATCGATATACAACCTTAACGATCTGTCCGGCTTCCTTGCAAACACTGCAGCTACTCCCCAAGGAGAACTGCTTGGTTTGATAAAATTCTTACCTTCTAAATCCACCAACTATACCTTTAGCTCCTTCATCTCGGTTGGTGTCATTCTACTTGGCAGTCTACTCACAGGTTTAGCTCTTAGTAATAAATCTATCTAAAATTCAATGGCTTATTTCGACGGTAGTCTTATCATGGGCTCAAAGACATCTTCGTATTCTCTAACAATGAAAACTTGATTCAACTCATCTTCTTCGTCCATAATGCCCAATAGAGAGCAAGAATCCAAATTTGGGTTTTCTACAGTGTATATAATCTGATCGCTACAACTAGGGTGTCTAAGTGATATTTTCCTATCATGGCAAAATATCCTAGCATCGTACTTACTTAACCAATCCATACACAACACCAGAACTGTCATTTTGTAACGGTTATAACCGTTGGTAATCAAATTCCCAACGGTTATAACCGTTGGTAGTAGATACATTATAATTTTTTTAACATATTTTGTAACGGTTATAACAGTTGGGAATTTTGGTACATCCCAACGGTTATAACCATTGGAAATAACAAAAATTCCCAACGGTTATAACCATTGGGAATCTTGGTAATTCCTAACGGTTATAACCGTTGGGAATTACTTCACGTTCCCAACAGTTATAACCGTTGGAGATATTTTAATTTCCATCTGTTATAACCGTTGGGAATTCCTTGCATAAGTAAATAGCAAAATTACCAACACTTATAAGTGTTACAAATTTGGTATAGCTGAACCATATCTTATTCAGCATCTAATAGTATTTCATTCAACTATATCTATATGAATTTATAACAATATTAAACACAAGACTAAATTTCAAAACTAACATATCATCAAATCATTAAAAAACATCAAACGTACGAAATAGAACATATCAAATTCTACGAAGTTCATTGTGACAACTTCAAATTTCACTTCTACAACATATCTAAAAGCTTACAAACAATGAATACGACACTCCGGCCAAGCTACAAAACCACCATCAACCAACTTGAAAGAGAAAGCATATTGAATGTTCCAAGATAGAGATATGCATTGCCAGCTACTCTTCCAATTCTTGCTTACCATCGACCATGTTGATGATGTCTATAAAAGAGACAAGCCAAATTAATCATCAATGTAATTTTTTCTCATATCAGTTTATCAAACAAAAAGTGACAAAAAGTACCTTTTACACTATGGAAAACTTTTATCAAACATAAAGGTTAAATTTGAAATCTTTTTTAACAATGTAATTTTTTCTCATATCAGTTTCTCAAACAGACAAGCCAATTTATTAACAATGTAATTTTTTCTCATATCAGTTTATCAAACATAAAGGTTAAATTTGAAATCTTTTTTAGATTGAATTACTATCTTTTTTACACTATGGAAAACTTCAGCCTTTTTACTATCAATGTAATTTTTTCTCATATCAGTTTATCAAACAAAAAGTGACAAAAAGTACCTTTTACACTATGGAAAACTTTTATCAAACATAAAGGTTAAATTTGAAATCTTTTTTAACAATGTAATTTTTTCTCATATCAGTTTCTCAAACAGACAAGCCAATTTATTAACAATGTAATTTTTTCTCATATCAGTTTATCAAACATAAAGGTTAAATTTGAAATCTTTTTTAGATTGAATTACTATCTTTTTTACACTATGGAAAACTTCAGCCTTTTTAAAGCTCTGTGTTGTATACATTTTAGCATAAACAAAGACTTTACATATTTTACATATCCTATACTTCAAGTCTTTTTTAACATGTAATGCTGAATCCAGTTGCAGGAACAAGATAACAGAAACTAGCTAAAAGCTAGAGTTTGGAATTGATACGTTTCTCACCTATTTACCCTCCACTGACTGACTTGCTTTCTAATTTGGATATTATCACCACTTTGAAACTGAATTGTACTGCTATTGAACAGCTTAGATTTTGCATTCCAAATTTAAGTTAACTTTTTTTATTTTAATCATTGTCGTTTATTTTCATAAATAATGCTATACCTCTGACCTTTTTAAAAAATTTACATTGATGAAATTCTCTGGACTTTATGTCTCGCCCTTCTTTCCATTTCACGATTGAATTTTTTAGCCACTTGTGCTTTTCAATTTGTATTTGTTTGTTCAACATTACGTGGGTTCAAACTGATGTCTATGCATCCCGCCTGAAGAATTAATAATTTGGCTTTTACATTCAGGTTTTCTTTTGAAAATAAATTGATTAGTAAATTGATATTAGTATTTAGAGTTTTTTTTGTACATAACATTTGTTCAGTTTAATGTCCCAATAAGCAATAAATAAAAAGCAACATAAGTAAGCAGGAACAATTACTTTTTCTAACATTAGTAAGCAACATAAGATGTACCTGTATATGGAAATATTATAGTACCGGCCTTAATTTTACAGATTTACCTGTTGAAGTAAATGACAGATATCTATTAATATATACATTTTATGCCAAAATTGTCTTCTCATTTGTCTCAACCAGTAACGCGTTTAATGCAAGTCAATTACTTGACATTAACTTTGTTATTTCTCAATTACCTAAAACCATCTATGAGTTCAATTTAGTTAGTTGATAACTTGCATAGTAGTTATTAACGCATCAATTAGGAGAGGCTCTTTTTTTTACACTAGCTACAAATCTTTGTAGATCTAAATACTGAAAGAAGATCAATCACATGGAAAGTAAAATATCCTACTATGTGAATATACCATTATCTAAAACAAAGGTAGACTCCATTGTTAAAGAAAATCATTGCATTACAAAAAGAACTTGTTTTTTTTCTTTCTCCAAGCATATAACCTGACGAATTTTTTTAAAGCCAAAATAGAGTGGCATTTCTGTTTACATTTACTAACCTTTGCCTAGAATAGGATCTAGTAACAGCACATGTCTCTCTGATATGTCTTTTGGAAGATTATGATAAATTAGCTACATAATAACATGTGTTAATGAACCAACCTAATAAAATAAGTTAAACAATTCAAGAAGTTAGTGCAAACCTGCTGACCATTGTCCCCTTCTCTGTGTATGAGAATTTTTCCAAACTTGATACCCTTGTAGCATGTTCTCAGTGCATTTTCCATGCTTTCACCACTAAAGCAAGGTTCCCAAGTTAAATAAACGCTTAATGGAAAAAATCACATTCGTTCCCGATTGTTCATAAAGCAAATAAATGCTACTTTTGTATACCATTGTAGGTCAGGCATTATCTATAAAAAGCTTTGTTCAACATTGGGTCCTATAACCATAACATTTACAATCAGGTCATCCATAAACATAAGCTCTTTTTTTATTTTATTTTTTTATTTTTTTATTATTTTTGGAATCTAATTGTGAAAGTAGTTTCTTTTGAAACAGAAAAGCCAAATATACACTCATATTCAGAAAAATAATGCACTGATTGATTTTACGGTTGAAATGGTCGATCAGAGTTTCACACATCATATTTCTCAGATTAATTGTCTAAAACAATGATAGATAAAGCTTGAGCTATAAGTTATATTTCTCATGATTTTTACTTGGGAATTGATTAGCCATACTGACTCAACTACAAAGAATTGGATAAAACAAGTTTTATAGATGTTGGTACCTCCTAATTATCGAAACTCCACATAAACACTTGCAAAATTCAACTCCGGTATAGATATAGCCTGCATATGCCAAAATCAAAATTAACTAGTTCCAAATATACTGGAAAGTGGAAGCAAAATTCACCAACACATGAGTGTATTGACTGACAGATTTCATAACATATCATATAAAAGAATATAATGCTAAGAGCATCTCCAACAAGTTCCAACATATAGATATAGCCTGCATATGCCAAATTCAAAATTAACTAGTTCCAAATATACTGGAAAGTGGAAGCAAAATTCACCAACACATGAGTGTATTGACTGACAGATTTCATAACATATCATATAAAAGAATATAATGCTAAGAGCATCTCCAACAAGTTACATATCAAAATGTAACATGAAAATTTGTACCTATAAATTGATATTATAGTACAATCTCACATGAATACAATAGTGAGCTTTACAGCTTTACTGCATAATATTTGTACCTATAAAGCATCGGTCAAAGCACAAACATATCTTAATATTTTGTATACATTGAGTTGATTAATTATAATGATATGTCCCATCAATATTCACATACAAAAAATTAAGTGAATATAAAATTGCGAAGGTGAAAATAATATACTAAGCTGTAAGTTTTAGGCAAGCAAAATAAAGAAGTTCACAATTAGAGGAGCATGTGATATTTTTGTAGTTATTGATTAGGTCAATACCTTAAAGTAAACATGAGCATTGATTGAGATGCAATCGATGTATGTCTGTCAGTGTATATCTTTCCTGATGTTGTTTTTATGTGGAAGTGCTTTTGTATGCAGCTTAAGGTAGAAAGCCCAATTTGCTGCACATACATACCATGAATCAAATCCAAAAATAGCCTCTTTGATACTGCTACACATGAACACAAATATAGCAAGAAAAAAGCACTATTAGAAAATAAATTATAAGCATTAACAATGGATCTCTTTGTGGTCCGAACTAAGTTTCTGAACCATGTAAAAAAATAGATATATTCATCGACGCAAACAAAATGAAGAAGTAAATGAAGTTCATAATTGCAGGAATATATGATATTTTGTAATTATTTATTTGGTCAATACCTTAAAGTAAACATGTACACTAACCGGGATGCAATCTATGTATGAACACTTAGACGGTTGGTGCATATACATATACCATGAAGCTATTTTGATGGGAAAAGTGCTTTTGTATCATGAGGCAAGTTAACATATGAAATCAGAACACCAAATATGTAGCTAAGGTTGAAAGCTCAATTTGCTGCACATTCGTAGCATGAATCGCATTCTAAACAATAGTATCATTGATGTTGTTATGCATGAACAAAAATATAATATGAACTGAATGCATTATTATAGAAATTAAATTAACACCAAAGGTGGATCTCTTTGTGGTCCTAAGTTTCTGTAACACTATAAGAGAAACATATATCTTCATCTATATATGTCACAAAAGCTAATCAATATTTCATGAATATCAATGAGTTTACTTCTCCATTATATTTCTAAATATAATGTTTATTTCTAAAAAATTTAACAAAATATTATAGAACCAAAAACTATTATGGGAAGATTATTAGTTAACAAAAAAACCCAACATTTATTAAATTTTACACAGTGCAATGCAAATCAAGAATAGATCCCTACCCTAGAGATTTTAATATGTCATAGACCAAAGATGACACTGACAAGAATTGCCCTCTAAGTGACCCAAGTGCACTTGGTTTATTGCCAAGCACAGCACCTATTATATGAATTATTGTTATGAATGATGAATAATGCGTGTGTGTTTATATCCCAAATACAAGAATTGATCCCTACACTGGAGATTTGCTTGTCTTATGTCGGATGATATGTTATTCTTCTACTTCTGCGTTCAAATTATTACTATTGATGGAATTTTTTTTTAAATATATATACACGTGTTTGTATTCTTGAATTTGCAATTGCATACCATTCAACATTTGTTCTATTTTACTACTTAGTACATGATGCATAAGAAAGCAAAATTAAGGTTAAAGCTGTTATTGATGGAAATTAATTAAGTTTGGATTTATATGTCAAAATTTATATCCATAGTCAAAACAATCGTGGCAATTTATATTCATAGTGTAAATAACTTGGATGTGGTGCCACATTTGTATGTTTGCCAAGTGCATAGTGCTGAAATTCAGAAGCTTGATAAAGCATAACACATACAGTCTAGTAAAAACTGAACAATTACAAATACCATTATACGGATACATGAGCAGCCTTCTAAAAGCTAAGTAGAAGTTGGCTGATGCGTTTCATAAAATTCTACCTTGATATAAGAAAATGCGACTACAGCAATTGCAAATTCTTTTGTATGCATATTATGTTTTCAAATGCATGTTTAATACAATTTATCTATGAAATATAGGAACTAAAATGCAGAAGTATGCAACGACCATGACCCGTAATTTCTACCTGATACTAGACTCTCGTTGTAATGGAACAATTCATAAGCCCAATAACCCGGTGAATGGATGAAAGGTAATTGATTATCTTGAATTCTTTGGTACAAGTGTAGCTCTCCAACTTGAAATCCGGCCCTTTAATCAATTAGTACAAAAAACTATCCATTCTTCGATAACCTATTTTGTTCCACGACTCATCGTTACCAAACACATGTAACATCCATATTTCAAAGAACCTGTAACTATGTTCACACAAACAAATACAAGTTGATTCCACACAAACAAACCTGTAACCATGGTCTCTTTTGAAGCAGGCTTGTCATTCAAAATATCCAAAGCACGCAGTTCATCAGGTAATTCGTCATCTGGCAGTGAAACCATTCCAAATACTTAATCACTCAGATCAAAAGAGACAAGTTTACTTGTATAATCGCATTACAGGCTTGTCATTCTTTTGAATGTCCCATCAATACCATGATAGTCCTATTCATGTATCCTTCCAACATTCTAACTTTTGAATTAAACAATATTTTTGATTGTTCATTAATTATGACAGACAATAGTATGTGCTAAATGTTTCGGCATCAAGTTCTACAAGAAGTAATCATTCATGTACGAGGGAAAAGGGCATAGATATCATATTTTGTTTAAAGGATAAGCAAACAATAAACAATAATTTTCTAATTTTAGTGTGTACCTGGAAATGTTCAAGCATCCATAAGATACTATTTTCCTGTTATGAGAGTCTTTTTGCATTAAAATCCCACCTACATGAAAACATGTGCAGTCGCTCTTTTAGTAATCTATTGTGTAAAGTACGAAAACATGTACAGTCTAAATTATTATTCAATGAAAATGTTGATGATCTAATAAATTATTATGGAAAATACTTACATAGAACTTAAACTGAGAATTCACTCTCTCTACTTCTTTCATCTTTGTCCACCAAAAATTGAAGAATGTAGAACCCATCTATATAACTAATTTTAGATGTTCAATTCCAATATTAGTTGATTAGTAAATATATGAGAGATTGTTAGTATTACATCTCAATCGGTAGGACACAGGAAATTTAAATGGATATACATAAAAATTGATCTGCTAGTATTTATAATAATTTGTATTTGGATTTTGGAATATTGTTGATCTCATATCGATAGAACATGGGAATTTCAAATGGATATACATAAAAATTGATATGTTAGTATTTACAATAATTTGTAACTGGAGTACCGTTTAGGTCATTGTAAGAATTCAAAAAAAAATTACACGGCCTTTTGTAAGCTTAGCTAAGTTTAATTTACATGAATGTGAACATAAAGATAAAATCAAGCAAAACTGTAAACAAAGAGTACAGTGTAAACAATTAGTACAGTAAATGTACTCATGTAGTTATATCTATTTGAATTCATTACCTGGGTTGACAAATATCAATTCGTGACCTTCTAAACTTGATAGTGTATAATCCAATACTTCCATTTCCATCCTCCTAAATATGAAGAATGCAGTAACCATTTCTCCCTAAAAGTAGTAACGATCAATCCCTGAAATTTAGCAAATGAAGGAAACCGTTTTTAGTTTAAATTCATATCATTAATTGAATGATTAGATAATAAGAACCACAACTAATCCTTCAAAGGTATCGAAACTGAATAAAAACACTATAAAGCGACAAATTACCACAAAATCCAGAGCTCGTGGATAAGCACAGACACGGGAAACTCCTCCCGCAGTCAAATCCATCTCGGACCATCTTACATTGCCAAATCTGTCAACAACCAAAACCTTTTACTTCAATTTTTCTTGCACTGCTAGATCTGCACTACCCTAGCCTGACAAACTTGCCTTCGCCTCACAGCCGGATCTGATTCGCAAATCCATGAAACATGAACCCCATCTCATGCCGTGTCTTCGTCTTTTGGAACTAGCTTCGTCTTTGTCCGGAAGATAGAAAATCAAGACACTGCCTTGTTCTTTCTTCTTCTTCGGGGTTTATCATTCCTGGACTGAGACTAGGGATATAAACTTTTCATCCCTTTTTTGGTTTTAACTGAAGAATAAGAGAGAAATTGTTTGATTATTTAAAAAAATCGATTTAAGCTTGAAGGAGGCGGAGTGGAGAGAAAAACCTAATTCAAACGATGAGATGAAAAAGAACGTGGTTGAAGCGTTAGAAAGGGGGGACTAAGGAAAAAAGAATAATTACTAGTTTGTCCTTCATTCTTCAACTTGATTACATGAGTACCAAATGTTATAACGGTTATAACCGTTATAAAGTTTTACCAACGGAAAAAACTATTGGTAATTCGTCACAGTAATAACCGTTGTAAATTTTTAAACAATAAGTGTTACAAAATGCCTGGTTTGGTGTAGTGATATCCAAAATAATTCCGAAACCTACAAAATCAAACACATGCAAACTGCAAGCAAATATATGACCTAACAATTCAAGCTCTAAGTGGTCACATCTCATCCCAAGAGTCGCATACCCTCCTATTGGATTCTCAACCCTTAAGGATGTAACTAGGTATGAGGGTTCTAGATTAAGCTAATCTACCAAACAATGAGATATAAAAGAATGTTATGCACCAGTATCAAATAAAACTCTAACTGACATACCATGAATCAAAAGCGTACCTCCCAACATAATTTTTCCTTTCTCCTCTGCTGTTGGTTTTGAGGTAGCTGGTTCCAATGCAAACACTTTGCATTTTCCATCCTTGGCTGGTTCCTTGAACTAGTTCTTATAATGTCCAATCTGATCACAGTTAAAGCATTTGATATTCTTCTTCCCGGTCACTTTCTTTCCATCCCCTGAGTGACATTCATTAGCGAAATGCCCTTTCTTATCACACTTGTAGCAGATAACTTATGTCTTTCCTTTCTTGGCAGCTCCACTCTTCTGAGCCCTCTTCTTGTGGAAAAACTTTCTCTTCTGGTTCTGCCCACCTTGAGTTTCCACTGCTTTATTACCATTAATGAAAGCGAGCATCTCCTCATTCCACAAAGCCATCTCAACAACTACATCGCACAGATCCCTAATATGTGGCAAAGGTACTTTACCAAGCTCGGGTCTCAATCCACGGATGAACTTCTCATTCATTTTGATAATTGTATCAACCGAGCATATCTGTATCTCGATAATTCCTCAAACCTAGTAGCATACTCAAGCATTGTCATGTCTCCCTGCACCAACTCAGCAAATTTCCTGAGCAGAGTTGACTTGGTGATCTCCAACATGAATCTTTCCTAAAACCTCCTTATGAATTCCGCCCAAGTCATGGTCTCTTCAGCTACTCTAACTGTAACACTGTTACACCAGTATAGTGTTGCTCCTTGCAACTATTTGGATGCCAATCTCCTTTTCTGGTCATCTTTGAGTCCTAAATCAGCAAAAATCCTCTCGCAATAAAGCAACCAATTCTCCACTACAATTGCGTCCTTAGTCCCGATAAACGGCTTCCCTCCAAGCCTAGCATAGTCTCTGCTCAATACTGCATAGTTATTGACCACTAGAGCTTCCTGATTTCCTTCTCCAACATTTCCTCCAACTAATCCCGTAGCAGCTTCAACTTGCATCATGTTAACGAAGAACTGATACATTGCTCCCACATCAACTTGCGGTGCTTCAGCGCCCACATTAGCAGCTTGTGCCCGACCTGGATTCCTTCGAGTATTCGGTCTGGCATTTCCATTAGTTGTGGTACTTTTTCCACCAAGGCTAACTCTTCCATTCCTAGCATCCATATCTTACTTCCTTTAAATCTACATTCGAACCTTTGTAAGATACGAAGGAATAGCCTAAGGGAGATGGGAAAATGGAGATAAAGCATATAACTATATATAACAAATACAAGTGTGTTACTATAGCGTTATCCCATACCCTAATCTTTTATCTAATTCCTTATAATCATGTTTTTTTTTCGAAATCATTCTAGGCTTAAAATTTCTTTTAAGTTTCCATAAGTGAAAATAAGTGACACATCCCTAAAATCAAACTTAATATACAAAACAACCTCCTAAAAAAATATAAATTACATCCTTATTTTCAAATACTATAATTTTCTTCCCTACAATACCCCTCTCCTCCATTGCAGCAATGTTGATTCTTCATATATGGATGTTATTCTCACATCCATAATTAAAATTTGCACCACATTAATCATCAATCTTTAAAACGCAATAACTTTTTTGTAGAAATGACGGATTAACAAACCGTTTCCACCATTAAATCACAAATTTTATTATCTTTTTGTAGAAACGTCTGCAATTGTATGCAATAGTTGCAGAAAATTCAGCAACTATATGCGATAATTTCAGAATGTGTGCAACTATATGCAATAGTTGCATAAATGTTTGCAATTATATGCAATAGTTGTAGATAATTCAGCAACTATATGCAGCAATTGCATAATTGTCTGCAATTATATGCAATAGTTGCAGAAATGTCTGCAATTATATGCAATAGTTGCAGACAAGTCTGCAATCATATGGTATAGTTGCACATTTGAACAAAAATCGATTATGTTCAAAATTTGCAGCATTCTCTGCAAATATATGGAATAATTGCACCCTTACTACAAATATGATTTTTTTGGTATCAACAATGGCTCTCATTTTAAAGATCATAAATTTTTTGATTTTTTGGTGAAAATGGTATGCTGATCCGATGTTTCTACATAAAGTTATAAGCGTTTGAAATGTTAAATACGTAAAGGGTATTCGGGTCTTTTTGCGGGCATGAATTTGAAAATAGGGACCGGAAATTTATTAAAAAATGGAGGAATGTTTTGTGTATTTGCAAACTTTATCAGGGATGTATGCCAAATGCACCCTTTTCATAAATCTATGCTCTGATACCAAGTTATAACATCCCCTATTTTGAGGCCCGAAGCTAACCGCTACAGATATTGTAGTCATCTATAGTATTAACTTCCGGTGACAAAATACAGTAATGTTAATGGTATCCATAATATCAGAAGCACATGAGTATGAAATAAAATCAACACAGATTTCAAAACAGCTTTTCTAATTACATCCCAAATCAATATTTCGTATTCAATTACATAATCTCAAAAATAATTCCCAGGTTTAGATAAATATAATTATTATAAAATACGCTAAGAGTGACATATGAAGATGCCTCCTTAGATGATCAGAGTACTAAATAGACATATCGGTCAATAAATACATCACAGCAGAACAATAATGGATAGACTCCTAAATAGCTAATCCTTGCCTCCTGTACTTCGAAAGCTTTATTCGTCACCTACTAAAACCTGAAATACCTTAAATATCAATCTACTCAAATTAAATTTTGAGCACCCAAGAGTTTAAGGGGAAAACATAAACTTCAAGTCAGACATAAAGCCTACTGTGAATAATTCTATTACATCTCGGTTTACCGATTAAGTGAAACCACACCGCTTAGCGGAACGGGTTTCCCCTCACTAATATCCTTTTAAAATCATATCTTTTGCAAATCAAAATCCTGCAATCAAATTGATTATAACAATAATAGCAGTGACATATATGCATATAAATCAGGTAATCAATGGACTATCCGTCCAAAAATTATAGTTTTATCTGGCTGACTATTAACCACTGGTTGACTCGAGCCCACCAGACATAATAAATATTTTAACTTTTGTTAGACACAATACTGGATGGTCTGTCCTTAACTTACTTCAACTAGGGTCAATTGATCCTAATGGTTTTGCGGGCTCACCAATAACCTATCCCTACTCTGTGTATTCCATTCTGTGTGTAACATCATTTTAATCTTACCTATAACAAAGCCTTACACACTGGAATTTTGGACTTATATTAGCTAGGGGATATTAGCTAAAGTATAGGGCACGACCCTACACCAATCCCATCTGGTTTTCTGAATCTGAGTCATATACTTAGGGCTAGCCACCCTATTCAGTTTTCCTTGAAAACATTTCTTTCAAATTGATTTAACCCTTCTAAATCATACTTAAACAAGAAAAATATACTCTTTGCTTTACTCAAAATATCTATGCCATGATATATGCTTTACATAAAACAATGTTGATGAAAACCTAAAATCAATAGGGTCATCTATTCCTTTGAAATAAGATAAAGCCCTTTTTAACTTAGAAAACATTAGGCTATAAAGCCAAAACAATACCTTCGAAACCATTGTTTAAAACCTTAAACAATCCCTTTCGAAATCATTGAAAGCATCCCTTTCGAAATCATTGAGTTCAACACTTAATAAAATATAGGGTCTAAGGGAACAGGGGTGAAAGCATCACTTTTGAAAGCATTGGTCTCAAGTAAAAGAATTAGAGAAGAGGATAGATTCGAAACTATGCTTTCGAAACCATCCTTTCAAAACCATTGCCTTCGAAACTACTAGTAAAAACAGCTAAGTCGATCCTTTCGAAAACATTAGGGAAGGCGACTTTAATATTAACGGAAGGCACGAAGACGAAAGTCTCCCCTTTCGCATGCATCATTTAAAGGCTGTAAAAAGTGGCCTCTAACTAAGGCGAAAGTATTGGTGCGGCGGCTAGGGTATCGAAGGGGTTCAAAGTGGCAACCCTTTCGAAACACTCTTTTAAACAAAGGAAGGTCTATAGGTTCGAAAGCTTTGAAAGACTACTTCATCCCTTTCGAATGCATGGCTTTGACACCATCCTACCTTCCACCTATCTCCAACACTACATACCAATGAATTGATACCATGTATATTAGTTTCGAAGGGTACGAAAGGGGTTTTGTGTAGGTGTATGATGTCGGAAGCTAGCAAGAGTAGTGTCAAAGATGTAATTTTAATAAAAACTGCATTTTAACCTTTTAAAGAAATTCCTTTTTATCGACCACTAATATTTGTCAAAATTTTATTGGTTTAGAAAACTTTATTAATTCCCTTTTTCAGAATTTGCTGCCGAAATCAAATTTGGATTATTTGAGACAATTTAACACTTAAACCCTTCTCTTTAATAAAACGTTTAAAGCATTTAAGACCTCTAACTTAAATAACTTATTAACCACAGTATAACACTTAGAAAAAGTTCCCAAAATTCACAATAATTCACATTAAATATGTTTTCTACCATATATAAATTTCAGACACGGAAATATTATTTAATTGCCTTAAATAAATTAACTCAAAATTAACTATTTTCTCTTGTAGAAAATTCATAATAAATCCATAATTACTTAGAAAATTATGAAATTTGAAACCCACTTCTAAAATAATATTTTCGACCATATATCAAAAATGTAACTCATTTGGATGTCATATGATAGGTTTTCTAATCTAAACATATCATAAAATTCTTATTAAATCTCTATAAATCATTAACTTAAAGCATATAATCATTTAATCACTATAACATGGATATAACTTGGATATAAACGGGTTTATCCTTTAAAACCGAAATCATTATCAAAACATGTGATGGTAGTTATTATTCACCTTGGCTTTCTATTAAGAAGGTTGAGATTTGCCCTTAGATTGATTTCTTCAAGCTTTCTACTTGAATCCTAGCTTATCTTCCCTTTAAATCTTCTTAACGGTGGCCGGCATAAGCTTAGTATTTTTTTTGTTTAGTTTGTGAATGTAGAATGAATGAGGAAGTGGAGTGAATGGAAGGGTTTAGGGTATAGGAATAAAGGCTATTCCCATTTTACCCTCATCATATTCCTCCTTCTTAATTATTTTTAGTTTCCCTTTTATTAACATGTTCATTAAGGCACGACTCCTCCTTAATTTACAATTCTCAATCCCTTAACTTTCTATATTATTTTATTTAATTTACCTAACTAAATGTTCTAAATAATGTTAGCTAAAATTAGGATCATTACAGTTTATTTACCACTGGTTCATAGACAAGTTTGTATAAGTGTACTTGCCATTTGTGGAATTGGAAGTTTGTGGTAGTGGAAACGGCGTACATGACTAAATGTAGGATTGGTAATTCAAATCAATATAAAAATTCTTGGTGTCTCTTTTTTAATTCACTGCTTTTTATTTCTGCAACTACTTACATTTATCTACTTATATTTGTGATTTCGAATTGGTTGCTTTGAAAACTATAAGTTAAGCATTAATAATTTAAAATAAACTATTCACCCCCTCTCTGGTGTAATGATAGTCTTAAGATCCATCCCACATGAGTATAGTTGGATAACTCACATCACCCACAACTCTTACGTAAGGTACCCCATTACATTATGCAAGATGGAGTAATATTGTAGAGGGGTTTCTTAACTCCTATGTTAAGGTGTATCAATAAAGAGGAAGTGAAAAAAATCCTTGATGATGTTCATTAAGGAAGTTGTGGAAATCACACTAGAGGGAAGAATTTGGAAAAAATGGTTCTTCGCCATGGATATTTCTAACTATCAATCGAGATACATCTGAATTTTCCTAGAAATGTGATAAGTGCTAGAGATTTGAAAAAATTTCAAGAGCTTTACCCAACTAGCTTATGTGAATGGTTAGTCTATGGCCATTTGCCATTTGGGAAATTGATATAAGCGGAGTGCTACCAATGGCAAGTGAAAGGAAAAATTATGCGATCGTTGCAGTGGACTAGTTCACAAAATGGGTTGACGTGGAGCCACTCACCACGATCACTTTGGAGAAAGTGATTGACTTTGTAGTCAAAAACATTTTGTATAGATGGAGCACCACTAAAAATCATAACGAATAACGTACTCAATTTGAGAGCATTAAGTTTTGAAAATTCTGTATTTGGTATCAGATTCAAAAGAATTTCTCGGCATTAGCACATCTACGGGAAACGAACAGGTGGATGCAAGAAATAAATCATCAAACCGTCATTAAAAAGAGGTTGAAATAAGAAAAATAAATTGAGTTGATGAGTTATCACTACATTGGGGGCTTATTAGATGACCCAAAAATCCACGATCAGACATACACTGTTTGCATTAGCTTATGTAACTGAAGTAATGATACTAACTGAAGCAAAGGTCCCTTCTCAACAGCGCATGCATTATGAATGAAGATGAACGAGGAACTATTGCTAGCATCCCTCGACTTTATGGAGGAAAAGCGAGAAGAGATGAGTTTGAGAGTAGATACTCACCAATAAAGAGTAGTGCAGTAGTTTAACGCCATGGTCTGAAACCATATGTTCGAGATTGGAAACCTTGTTTTTAAATGGGTCTTTCCAAACACGAGGCACTTGGTTCAAACTGGGAAGGACTCTATATGATAACATAGAAGCTTAGAGAAAACACTTTTAGGCTATAAACAGTTGATAGCGACCTGATTCTATGGACATGGAATAGTGAGCATCTGCGTTGCTATTTCACTTGATTCTTTTTATTTAGTTATTTTTCTTTCATTTAGACACTAATTAGATTGAATTTGATGTAATAAACTGGTAGCATTTGCTATAGAGATTGTAAATAAAGTTTTCTCTTTTATCCAATGAAATCGTATCCATTAAGTTAAACTTTATGTTACAGGATCAATAACACAAGAATCACGTGTCTTGAAAACACGATGTCTAGGTACCCAATGATAGGTAAAAATGGACTCTTTTGAACCATGATCGGTTTTTTGGAGTATAATCCTTCCATGGCAGGTTGGATAATTCGCCCACGTATCTAACTCTTGACTAATGTCCGGAGATAGGCGATGTATATGTGTTCAAAGACTAGCATCGATGGACACCAATGCACAAAGACAAGTATTAGGGTATAATTAAATTTGCAAAGGTACACTTGGAAAAATTACATTGGTACTTGTGTAGACACAGTGGGAAACCATTGAAAAAATATTGATGTAACATCCCCTTATTCTAAGGCCCAAAACTAACTACTACGGATGCCGCAGTCATCCATAATTATTAATTCTCGGAGACAAAATGCGACTATGTTAATCATATCAATAATCAGAAGAACATGAATATGAAAAAAAATTCAAACCTAATTTAATAATAAAATTTCACATCTCAAATCACAATTGATATTTCAAACTCATTAATCCCTTTTGTAATCCCACGTTCAAAGTAAATATAATTATTACACAATACTCCAAGAGCGACATATGAAGATGCCCCCTTGGTTGATCAAAGTTAAATACTTGGCAGTTATACAACTTTGTCATTACATCCAAATAAACAAAAACAAACTACGCAGTAGAAATAGATAAAGTTCCTAATAGCTAGATTGCCTTCTGCACATCTCCGGAAGCTTATTCGTCAAACTGGAACCTGAAATCCATTACTCTCGACCTACTCAAATGAGCACTCAAGAGTTTATAGGGAAAAACAAAAATTTCGAGTTAGACAATAGTCTAGTGTGAATAATAACCTACCATCTCGAACCAAATAGATATCTAGTGAGACCACGCCGCTGAGTGGAACGGGTTTTTTCCTTGCTGATATCTTAACTAAAACATAACAACCATATATTATGCTCCTGCATCCACAATAGTTAGAACATAGAAAATAGCATTTATAATCATGCAACATATATTGAATTACCCAACCCAATTCATTAGATTATCCGTCTTAATTTCGAATGACTACCCGTCACAATTTAAACTGACTACCTGTCTTATTATAATCTGACTACCTATCTTATAATTATGTGGACTACCCTTCTCACATAATGCATATTCAATTATATGAACTATCCATCTCACATGTAATTATTACCAAGATTACCCATCCCCTACCACATTGACTACCCATCACATATGGTTTAATTATTTAAAATTATGTGAAATATCCATCTCACATATTCTATTCAACTTAAAAATGATGTGGACTATCCATCACACATCCCATAATTTTCCTAGGATGACTATGAATCCTTCATTATCCTCAAAGAGACTATCCATCTACAGCATGACGTAGACTATCCATTTCACATCCCATAGTTTTCCTAGAATGACTACGAACCCATCATTTACAATTTAGTTCATGTTACCCACATATTTAACCTACGTCTATTGGTGTCCCCAATTAGGTTATCTTCCCTTAAAGTTATAACCTTTCAAAGTGACATACATTGGTATCCCCAATTGATCAATGTTGAATTCATTTAAGAAAATTCATTGGTATCCCCAATGATAAAGTCTCATTTATAAAACATTTAGTTTTCCGAAACTAATATATCTTGGTGTTCGCAATGATAGTGTCAACATTTAAATCGAAATAACATTGGTATCCCCAATGTTTTACCATCGAAGTCACAAAACAATAGGCTCGCCGCCCTTATTAGGTTAATAAAGATCAATGTCGAAGTTCATATATATTAATATCCCCAAAGATGGCGTCGAAGCTCACAATTTAAAAAGGCATTGGTATCCCTAATGACTCCGTCGAAGTAGAAGCATAAGGCTCTTTGCCTTTAATAAAATAAAACATAACACATGCGCTATTAAATCAACGTCGACCTCTATCCAAGGTCGAAGACAAAACTTAAATTCTTTAAAGCTTAAGAAAAATTTATGTCGAATTGGTGTTGTCGACCATCAATAAATATAGGCTATTCGCCTATTAAAACAAAACTTAAAACCATTATAAGTTATGTGGCTAACTACCAAAGACATAGGGTCGTCGACCCTTCAAAACATAGGCCTCTTCGCCCCTTATAAAAACAATTTCAGTTAACATAAAAGCAAGCCTCTTCGGCATACAAAAGATGAAGTGTGATGCCGTGGCTATAAGGCGACACTTAAACATATCAACCCAAAGATCGCCGATGTCATTATAAAACTTTTACACTTAAGTTACTTCGTCTATTATGCCACATTTTATATAGATTCGAAGACATAATAGCAGCGTTATTGCCTTGGTTTGGAAAACAAACAAACGAACAGATGAGATGCACCATCATTTAAAATAGTGATAAAGACATGCGACGACGTCGATGTCGACATTAAGCTTTTAAAACGTTTTGATGAATCGCGAAGACACTATTATCACCGATACTATATTATCGACGAGGTTGACTTTGGCCTACTTAGAAACATTACACAGATACCAAAGTAATTATCTTATGCTTCCTTTCACTTCGATGTCGACACTCATGGATTCAACCTTATCTTAGGCTCGGTGACGTTAGGGTGGTATGGCATTGCTGTAATTCTTATTAAAAATGTTTTTTTAGTACTTTAAGCTAAAACATTTCACCAAATCCTATTTCTTGTCCAATTTCTATTGGTAAAACAATTTCTTTGTAAACCCTTTTCAAAATTACTGTCGCACTAAATTTTCAAGTTCCAAAACATATTTAAAATGTTAATTAATATCCTTAACCAATTATCCCTTTAAATGCTTATCTAGCATAATAAATTCATAATAAATCGAAATCACTTGGAAAAATCCCAAAAGTTCACAGAAATTAGAAAATTTCCTTTCCTTTACCATATAAAAATTTCGAAGCCGAAAACCATATTTAATTATTTTAAATAGTTAAAACCCAAAATTATGCTATTTCCTCCTTATGAAATTCTTAAAATATTCAATTTAATTTAGAAAATTACGAAATTAAAAAACCATCTCTAAAATAATGTTTTATACAACATATCAAAAAATCAAAGAATTTGGAGATTAAATCTTAGTTTTTACCCTTAAAATCCATTTAAACAAGTTCATAAAAATTCCAATAACCATTATTCTACCCAAACAATGATTAAACAACCATATCTTGCCAAAACAAATATCAATTATTCTTGTATTATCCATATCCGAATTCAAAATAAAAAATAGAGATTGAACACTTATTATTCATCTTAGATTAATTGTTAGAGTTGAGATTTGTTGTTGCTTTAGTATCCCTAAGCTTCTTCTCCCTTGAATCCCTAATTTCGTTCTTCATTGCTTGAGTTATGGCCGGCCTTGATGTTTTTTCTTCTGATTGTTTAGTTTGTGAAAAATGAGAATGATATGAGCGAAAGAGGGTTTAAAGAATAAAAGGTGGACCTACCTATTTTGCCCATCATACACCCTCTAATGTGTTTTAAGTTTAAAACGACCTTATTACTTAGTTCATTAAGGCACGACCTTAATATTTCCAAATCTCATTCTCTTTAATCATTTACATTATTCTATTTAATATATCCAATTAAATGTCTGAATAATGTTAAACTAAAATTAGGGGTTTTACAGGCTCCCTTCCTTAAAGAATTTCGTCCTTGAAATATAGTAAGGACTACATAACAAGCATATCTAACATGCAAAACAATGCTAGTATATCTTACCAGCTAAAAAGTATATATGCATCAAATATAGAACATACCCTCATAACAGCTCAAGATAAGTATCCATAATCCTGCCCTCTGTCTCCTAAGTATTTATCTTTCTCGTTGTTGCTCCACTAAACTTTCACTAACTTGACTTTTTTATTCCTTAACCTCTTCTCATCTTTCGCTACAACTCGAACTGGTTGCCTCACAAAAGTCAGATCTGGTTCTACTACTAAATCTTCCAATGCCGTCGGAGCAATAGTAGTCTTTGGATCGTGCACACACTTCCGAAGATGAGAATATGAAATACATTATGGACATCTGCCAAACTACTTGGTAGCTCTACCTGGTATGCGAGTTTTTCGATCCTCTCTATAATAGGGAACGGTCCAACATATCTCGGTGCCAGTTTCCCTAACTTTCCAAAACATACCACACTCTTAATCGGTGATACTTTAATAAAGACTCGGTCTCCGATTGAGAACTCAAGATCCTTATGCCTCTTATCCATGTAACTTTTCTACCTAGACTGAGCTTCTCCCATCTTATCCCGGATTAACTCAATCTTCTGTATGGCTTCTCTTACCATATCTAGACCAAGGACCAATCTATCTCCAGTCTCTAACTAACATGCTAGTGATTTGCACGGCCTTCCATAAAAAGCTTCAAAAGGCACCATTCCTATACTAGTTTGATAACTATTATTATAGGAAAACTCAACCAAGTGCAAATGGTCTTCCCACGAGCCACCAAAATCTATTGTGCAAGCTCTTAACAAATCTTTAAGCACCTTATTGACTCTCTTTGTCTGCCCATCCGTCTGTGAGTGATAAGCGGTACTCGTCTTAAGCTTTGTACCTGACACTTCTTGTAGACTCTTACAGAATTCACTAGTGAACAATACATCTATGTCACTAATGATACTACTAGGAATCCCATGCAGTCTAATTATAGTCTTCAAAAACAACTTATCCAACACAGGCGTCGTCCTAGTAGACCTAATGGGAATGAAATGGGCACTCTTGGTCAATCTATCCACTATAACCCATACACTTTCATTTCTCTTGTTCGACCCTGGAAACCCACCAATGATATCCATGGATATCGAATCCCATTTCCAAACCGGTATATCCAAAGGCTGAAGCAATCTACTTGGCTTCTGTTGTTCAGCTTTCACTTGTTGGCAATTTGTGCATTGCTTCACCCATAAGCCTACATCCCTCTTCATACCTTCTAGAAGAAACTTCTCTTCATATCCTGATAAATATTGGTCCCCCTAGGGTGAATCGTAAATTTTAATCGATGACACTCTGTAAAATCGTCCATTTTTTCTCAACCATCCCTTCTGGTCAAGACTAAAATCCTTCAGATCATTAATCTCAGTTCTACCTTCTTGCCTTCTAATCTTTTCGGCTAATAATGGATCATCTTTCTGCTTAGAAGTGATCCTTTAAATCAACATTGGTCGAACTTTCAAGCAAGACAACATAGCAGTACTTTGACTGGAACTAGTAGTAGACCCAAACTACATACTACAAGTAGTCAATCCTCCGGATCCTTCCATTCTGCCAACATAGCTAACACCACATTGTGATGTTTCCTGCTAAGTGCGTTTGTAGCTTTATTTCCTTTCCCTGGTGTATACTCAACACTAAAATCATAAGCTGCTAAAAACTCTAGCCACCTCTACTGTCTCATATTCAAATCTTTTTGAGAGAATTAATACTTCAAAGACTTATGATTCATATATAACCCTAATTGTTCTCCTAAAATGTAGTGTCACTACACTTTCAATGCAAAAAGTCACTACTACCAACTCCAAATCATGAATCAGATATCTAATTTCATGCGGTCTGAGCTGTCGAGAAGCGTAGGCAATAACTTTACCCCTCTGCATCAATACAGCTCCTAACCCTATTCCATATGCATCCATATACACCATCAATTCTTGATTCCAATTTGGAACTATTCACACGGGCGCATTGGTCAACAAATTCTTCAACTCAAGGAATGCTTCCTCGCATTTATCTGACCAAATAAACTTCATGTCCTTTCTGGTTAGCTTAGTCAAAGGCACTGCTATCCGTGAGAAATCCTTGATAAATCTCTGATGATAGCCAGCTAATCCAAGTAAACTTCATATCTCAGTCACCAGCTTAGGTCTTTTCAATTGTTGACATCTTCGATCTTGGCTAGATCGACTGTCAACCCTTTATCTGAAACATGACCAAGAAACTTCACTTCTTTCTTCCAGAAAAGATACTTTGAAAACTTTGCTTTCAGTTGATGTTGCCTAAACGTCTCAAGCACTATTCTAAGATGAACCTCGAGATCTCTTTCTTCCTTAGAATGTAACAAAATTTTGTCATCGAACACCAACACAAACCTATCCAAGTGCTCTTAGAAAATTCAATTCATTAAGTCTACGTAGAAAGCTGACGTATTAGTTAATCTGAATGGCATCACTAACCACTTGTACGAACCGTACCTTGTTCGAAACATCGTCAAAGGACTACTGTCCTCCGCCACTCTAAATTGATGGAACCCTGTCTCCAAATCCAACTGGCAAAATACTTTGGCTCCACTTAACCGGTCAAATAAATCATCAAATTTTGGCAAAAAATATTGATTATTTATCTCCTTTTCATTCAACTTACGATAATCGATGCACAATCTTAATGACCCATCCAGTTTCTTCACGAACACCGCAACCGCTCCCCAAGGCAAACCGATTGGTCTAATAAAAGTCTTTCCTTCTAAGTCCACTAGCTGCACCTTTAACTTCTCCATCTCGGTAGGTGTCATCCTGCTAGGTGGTCTACTTATGGGTTCAGCTCTAGGTACAAGATCTATTTAAAACTCAATAGATCATTATTGGTAGTCTTGTAACTAGCTCAAAAACATATGCAGATTCCTTTAATTAAAACCCGATTCAATTCGTCTTCCACTTCCGTGGCTCCCAATAAAGCAAAATTTCTGGACTCGCTTTCTCAACTGAGTATACTATTAGGTCACCACTATCAGGGTGTCTCAATGGTATTTTCCAATCTTGGAAAAATATCCTAGAATCATATCTGCTCAACCAATCCATATCCAAAATAATCCCAAACCCGTGAAATCAAATACATACAAACTATAGGAAAAAGTATACCCTAGCAACTTAAACTCTAGATGGTCACATCTCATCCCTAAAGTTGTGTACCCTCCTATTGGATTAGCTATCCTTAGGGAAGTACCAAGGTATGATGGTTCTAAACTTAACTTATCTACAAACACTGAGATATAAATGAATGCGATGCACCGGTATCAAACTGTAACCTAACTGGTATGCTATGAATCAAAAGCGTACCTTCAATCATAGACTTTCCCTTTTCAACTACTGTTGGTCTTGATGTAGATGGCTCCAAAGCAAACATCTTTCCTTTGTTAGTCTTGGCCACTTCCGGACATTTGTTCTTATAATGCCCCACCTGGTCGCAATTAAAGCACTTCATATTATGCTTCCCTACAACAACCTTGCCATCACCACATCGACACTCATTAGCATAATGCCCCTTCTTGTCACACTTGTAGCAAACTTTATCAGCTTTTCCATTTTTGGCAGCTCCACCTTTCCGAGCTCCCTTCTTAAAGAATTTCGTCTTCTTATTCTGAGAATTTTGGTTCTCCACCAACTTCTCTTTTCCAAAGTTCGAAAGCATTTCTTCATTCCTAACAACCATCTCCACCACTACATTCGATGGATATTTGAGATGTGGCATAGTTTCCCTAGCAATCTCTGGCCTCAATCCTCGGATAAACTTCTCATTCCTCTTAATCACAATGCCAATAGTAGTGTATCCATATCTAGGTAGCTCATTAAACTTAGTATAATATTCCAATACCATCATATCCCCTTAATCCAATTGCATAAACTTCCTAAGCAAAGCAAACTTAGCTCAGAAATCTTTCCTTAAATCTCCTTCAAAGATCCACCCAAGTCAACTCCTCCTCAAGCACTCCCATGTTAACTCCGTTCCACCAGAATAAAGCAGCTCCATGCAACTGTCTCGAAGCCAATCTCCTTTTCTGCTTATCATTCTGACCCAAATCGGCGAAAGTCCTTTCACAGTGTGATAGAAAGTTCTCCACTTCTATTGCATCCTTAGTCCCCAGAAAAGGCTTTCCACCCAGACTGTTGTAATCTCGACTTGGCTTGGCATAGTTATTACCAACTGGCGCTATGGGATTGATTCCTCCTACATTAGCAACATTTCCTCCAGCTACCCCTACAGCTGCTTCGGCTTGCATCAGATTGACGAAGAACTGATACATGGTCCATATATCTACTGGTGGGGTTCTGGCACCTACATTGGCATTTGCATTTTGATTAGCATTTGCATGTTGGCCCACGTTTCTCCTGGTGTTGGGCTGAGCATTTCCATTGGTTGTGGTGCTTCCTCCACCTAGATTCACTGTTCCGTTTTCTGCCTCCATATCTTTCTTTCTCTAAATCTATATACGAGCCTTAGTAAGATAAAGAAGAACGGTGTAAGAAAGAGGAGAGAATACATACTTATATATAGAAAATACAAGTACGTTACTATAGAGTTAACCCATAGCCCAATCATATTCTCTAATTCATTAGGATTGTGTTTTTAGAAACTCTTTAGGTTTAAAATTCCTTTAATCATAAACTTATGCTCTGACATCCATCTATTCTGAGGCCTAAAACTAACTGCTATGGATGCTGCAGTGATCCATAGTTATTAATTCTCGACGGTAAAATGAGGCTACGTTAATCATATCAATAATAAAAAGCACATGAATATGAAAAAAAATTAAACATAGTTTAATAACAAATTTTCACATCTCATTTCACAATTGATATTTCATACTCATTACGTAATCCCTTTCGTAATCCCACGTTCGGAAAAAATATAATTATTACTAAATATTCCAAGAGAGACGTATGAAGATGCCCCTTTGGTTAATCAGAGTCAAATACTTAGCAATTATACAACTTTGCAGTTACATCCAAATGAACAAAACCAAACTACAGCAAAAATAGATTAAGTTCCAAATAGCTAGATCGCCTCCTGTACATCTCCGGAATCTTATTCGTCCAACTGGAACCTGAAATCCCTTACTTTCAACCTACTCAAATGAGTACCCGAGAGTTTAAGGGAAAAACAAAAACTTCAGATCATACAATAGTATGGTGTGTATAATAACCTACGATCTCGAACCAAATAGATATCTAGTGAGACCAAGCCGCTAAGCGGAACGGGTTTTCCCCTCGCTAGTATCTTAACTAAAACATAACAACCAAATATTGTGCTCCTTCATCCACAATAGTTAGAACATAGAAAATAAAATTTATAATCATACAACATATATTGGATTACCCATCCTAATTAATTAGATTATCCATCTTAATTTTGAATGACTAACCGTCACAATTTAAAATGACTACCCATCTTATTATAATCTGACTACCCATATTATAATTATGTGGGCTACCCATCTCACATATAAGCATATTCAGAATTATATGGACTATCCTTCTCACATGTAATTATTACCTGGATTACTCATCCCCTACCATATTGACTGCCCATTATATATGGTTTAATTATATAAAATTATATGGATTATCCATCTAACATATTCTAGTCAACTTAATGATGATGGGGACTATCCATCACACATCCATAGTTTTCCTAGGATGATTATGAACTCTTCATTACCCTCATAGAGACTATCCACCTCCGACATGATGTGGACTATCCATCTCACATCCTATAGTTTTCCTAGGATGACTGTGAACCCATCATTTACAATTTAGTTCATGTTACCCACATGCTTGACCTATGTCTATCAGTATCCCCAATTTGGTTATCTCCCCTAGAAGTTACCTTTCAAAGTGACATACATTGGTATACCCAATAGATCAATGTTGAACTCATTTAAGAAAATGCATTGGTATCCCCAATGATAAAGTCTCATTTATAAAACATTTAGTTCGTTGAAACTAATATACCTTGGTGTCCTTAATGATACCGTCGACATTTGTAAATCAAAATAGCATTGGTATCCCCAATGTTTTAGCATAGAAGTCATAAAACAATAGGCTCGCCGCCCTTATTAGGTTAATAAAGATCATTGTCAAATTTTATTTATATTGGTATCCCTAATGATGGCGTCGAAGCTCATAATTTAAAATGACATTGGTATCCCAATGAATCCATCGACGTAGAAACATAAGGTTAATAAAATAAAACATAACATATGCATTATTAAATCGACATCGACCTCTATCCAAGTTCGAAGACAAAACTTAAATTCTTTTAAGCTTAAGAAAAATACATTTCAAAATTGGTGTTGTCAACTTTCAATAACAATAGGCTATCCACCTACTAAAACAAAACTTAAAACCTTTATAACTTATGTGGCTAGCTGCCGAAACATAGAGTTGTCGACCCTCTAAAACATAGGCCTCTTCGCCCCATATAAAAAAAAGTTTTAATTAACATAAAAGCAAGCATCTTCGGCGTACAAAAAATGAAGTGCGACGCCGTTGCTATAAGGCATTGACGCTAAAACATATCGACTCAAAGATCATGGATGTCATTATAAAACTTTTACATTTAAGTTACTTCGACTACTATCGCTTTTTATGTAGAGTCGAAGACATAATAGCAGCGTTATTTTGTTGATTTGGAAAAAAAATGGAGAGGTGAAATGCGGCATCATTTAACACAGTAATGAAGACATGCGACGACATCGATGTTGACATAATGCTTTTAAAATGTTTTGATGAATCATGAAGATGTAATTGCCACCGATACTATACTGTCGACGAGGTTGACTTTGGCCTACTTGGAAACATTACATAGCTACCAAAGTAACTATCTTATGCTTCTTTTCACTTTGACATCGACACTTAGGGATGTGACCTTGTCTTAGGCTCGATGACATTAGGGTGGTATAGCATTGTCATAGTTCTTATTAAAGTTGTTTTATTGCTAATTTAAACAAAAAATTTCAACAAATTCTATTTCTTGTCCAATTTCTATTGGATAAAAAAGTTTCTTTGCAAATCCTTTTTAAAATTACCGTTGCACTAAATTTTTGAGTTTCAAAACATATTTAAAATAATTAATTAATATCCTTGATCAATTATCCTTTTAAATGCTTATCCATCATAATAAATTCATAATAAATAGAAATTGCTTAGGAAAATCCAAAAAATTCACAAAAATTAGATAATATCCATTCCTTTACCATAAAAAAATTTCAAAGCCAAAAATCTTGTTTAATTATTTTAAATAATTAAAACCTGAAATTAAGCTATTTCCTACTTATGAAATTCATAAAATATTCAATTTAATTTGAAAAATTATGAAATTAAAGAACCATCTCCAAAATAATGTTTTATACAACGTATCAGAAATTCAAAGCATTTGGAGGTTAAAATCTTAGGTTTTACCCTTAAAACCCATTTAAACAATTTCATAAAAATTCCAATAACCATTATTCTACCCAAACAATGGTTAAACAACCATATCTTGGCAAAACAAATGTTAATCATTTGGGTATTATCCATATCTGAATTCAAAAGAAAAAATAGAGATTGAACACTTATTATGCATCTTAGATTAATTGTTGGAGGTGAGATTTGTTGTTGCTTTAGTATCCCGAAGCTTCTTCTCCCTTGAATCCCTAGATTTCGTTCTCCTTTGCTTGTGTTATGGCCGGCCTTGATGTTTTTATTTTGACTATTTTTAGTTTGTGAAAAATGAGAATGATATGAGGGGGAGAGAGTTTAAAGAATAAAAGGTAGATCTACCTATTTTGCCCCTCATACATCCTCTAATGTGTTTTAAGTATAAAACAATCTTATTACTTAGTTCATTAAGGCACGACCTCAATATTTTCAAATCTCATTCTCCTTAATCGTTTACATTATTCTATTTAATCTATCCAATTAAATGTCCAGAATAATGTTAAACTAAAATTAGGGGTGTTACAATTGAGACATCACAGCTTTACTTATAGTTGAAAAGGATAAGTTTAACTGGCAATAAATAAAATGAAGTAAAAGGGAAACACTATGTAATTGAGAATATATGTGCTGTGATACAATAAGTAAATGCACTGCACAAATCAACATTCATAGGCAAGTATAATATGACAAAGGTAATATATATATATATATATATATATATATTTGTAGAAATTGTACATAATTGTAACAAAGTAAAGCACAAAAAATTAAATAACATAAATTGGAAAAAAATGAAATTTATTATTTACTTTTTTACTTTGGAGTACAAAAATTAAGAGCCGCACCTATACGATATAGCAGTTTATTTACAAAAGGAAACTAAAGGACAAAAACCAAGAAGTTTGAAAAGTCACTTCTTTGGGTTTCGACTAATGGTGATATTCTTTCATGGCTTCTTTGGGGTGCCACCACCTTCCGGAGGGGTCCCATCTTTGAAAGTGAAGGCTCATTGGTGGATATGACATGTTTCTTTCATTTAGACTTATTAGACCTCCCCTCCAATAGTAGCTGGATCAACAACATATGACGTCGAAATCAAGACCTTAGAGGTAGGAGTCTTGGAAGAAGTGGGAGAAACATCACTAGGCTTTCTATCTTAACCTATTTCAGAGTTATCTTCTAGGCTACAATAATCTTAGCTAAAGTAGGCTCAACATTAGAAGTATGTGTGATAGAGATGTCTTCCTCCTCATTTAGGTTGATGTTTGACATGTCACCCTCGAGCAGCGCTCTAATTTTATCTACGTGCGGACTGGAACTTGATCTGGTAGAAGTGGTAATAAAGATGAATCATTGGTAATGGCATCGATAGAAGGACCAGGAGTAAAAATAACTGAAGGTGGAAAGGCAAGTCATCTTGAAATATGGAAAATAAATGATACAAGTATATTACTTCTTTCGGAGACAATTAAAGTTTTTCAAGGAAGGGAGAATGAACCTTTAGCCGAGGCAGGTCCAAACCCGCAAGCGAAGCATGTCCCATACATATACGTATTTTTAATTAATTAACTTATTTAATTAGTTCAATTATTTTATTACTCTTATTAATAAATAATATTTTCGAAATAAATTTCATAACATTTCAAATATTTTGAAAAATTATATTATAACTTCTATAATACGTATTTTATTTTAAATTTAACTTTTAAATTTAAAATTTTAATTTCCAAAACAATTTGAAATTAGCCTAAGGCCTAATTCAAATTAGGCCTTTTCTATTAGGGGCAACCTTTGGGCTCACATAATTGTTCGGGCCAGACCAGTAGCCAAGTAGGACAGAGTACTTGATTACTCAACAATACAACCTAAACACTACCTTTCTTAGACAACCTACTAACTGATTTGTAACCTAATAGTTAGCCCTAATATGTTTAATTTAGTCTGTATAGGCTATTGGCTCTGATAACATTGTTGGAACTGGGGACAGCGGGGCAAACAGGTATATTTCAATAAATTTATTCCATTTAGATCTTGTTGGGCCTATGAAGTCTAAATTAATTTTAAATAAAATCAATATTTTATTTTATTTCTAAAGAAGGTTTTAATTATTATTATATTTTTATATTATATAGTATAATATGTGTACCATATAAACATATGTGCATACATGCACATGGTACATAAGTTGTGGGCATGGTTTAACATGTCTATGTGTAGATGTTGGGATTTACACCGGAACGGACATATTAACCTCTCCATATACAAATTGTTGTCTAAAATATATATGTGTATATATAAAAATAGTTTTATGAATAATGTTAAACAATGTTTGTAAAATATGAATGTTTATATATATGTACATGTGCGTGTGTATAGATATGTATAGTCGAAATTATAATATAAAGTAACTGTAAATATTGTTACAAGTGACTTCAATATAAAATCAAATTTGTATTTCAAATTTTGAATTTTAGATCTAGATCTATATAATAAAATATCTAGATATATCAAATTCATATCAAGATATTAATGTTATATATATATATATATATTATGTGTTTCAAAATAATTTTATTTTAATTCATATACATATTATATATATTCGAAAATATATATATATATGTGTGTGTGTATATGTATAAACTTTCGTATGAATAAATAATGAACAAAATGTGTGTGTGTGTATGTATTAACATATATACATGGCCTAAAAAAATGTATATTTTGAAATAGTTTTCAATTAAAAAAAACAGTTGTTTTTATTTATTAACATTTCCGTACGGAAAACTTGATAAAAATTAATTTATTTTTGAAAACTATTTAATACATAACTATCATTTTATTAAATACTAATATTTATATATTATATAATGTGTGTGTATGTAATTAAAATATAAATATACATATATATTTTAATTTATTTATTTATTTTTGAAAACTATAATGTATATATAAAATAAATACACGTATATTCTATAATATTATTTTTGTGTTTTAAAACCAATCTTTGTAGAAAAATCAATTTTAATATTATTTACTATATGTTATTATATTCATATACAATTATTTTTAAATATATATACACATACATACACCGGTATTTTAATATATATTATCATCAAATGTAGACAATACACCGGTATGCAGATTTGTGATATCAATTTCTAACCAAGCTAACATATGACATGAATAAACATATTAGACATTATAAACAAGTAATATTACCATTCACCAAAGCCTAATTGTTCGCATCTTGAAACGAGAAATCTAACTCCCTGAATTGAATTATGTATCGAGAAGTTGCTAGCTTCCCGAACATAGCTACCACCGACAATCGAATCAACTTTAATTTTGATGTTAAGAATTCTTCAAAAGGTGGAGGAGTGAGGTAGAATTTTCAGCCATAAAAAGAGATGAAGAGAAGGCTCAAAATCAAAAAAAAAAGTGAGGATTTAGAGATGTTTAAATAGAGGAAATACCAAGGAGAAAAATGTGGATCCGGATCCCTATTTCTCTCTTACCTTTTCTCCTCCTTTTTAATTCAAATCTAACCTCTCCTTGGCCATCTTTATGGCCGGCCTTCCCTTTCCATTCTAATTGAAAATTCAAACCTCCTTATAAGCCTCTGAATCATTTCAAGCCTGAAATTGTTGTATTTAAATCCAATTTAACCATGTACTGATATTATATATCAATCGGCATATTTATTAGTATTATAAATACATATTTTAATATTGTTCAACACATCAAATAAAATTTTATAATTAATATTACATAAATATTAATTAATTTAATTAATTTATAACAATTGCCAATTAATTAAATCAAGTGGTAAAATGAGTATTCAACGTTTAGGTTGTGTGACTCTTAGGTGTAAATTTGGTCAGCGATTATTGTTGAAAATTTCGAATATTAACATTTACACATCACTTAGCATGTGGTGTGACATTATGGCCAAATTTATCACTTACTCAGTTTTTAGTAAAATCCAATTTTACATTATTAAGCGTTAACAGGTAGTGATAATTATTTATACCAATTCTTTTGGTCAGTACTGTTCAATTTGGACTTACTGAATTTGGTAACGGTCAAAATTCCAACATCATCCATATTCAACTCTATAGTTCAAACATAAAGTCCTTGGTTCAATAATAACAATTATTATTAACTATACTGCTCTGGCCAAAGACTTTGACTTTGAGTTGATTTCAGTTGACTATGATACTAACCTCATATAACTGAGAACCCAAATGCTCTCTTGAATAGTGTTTCGCTTCCAATGCTTCCACTCAACTAAACTTTAGTCATTTAATGGATGTCGTGCCATTATTTAACTATAATCAAAGACGAACTTCCACATCGAAGATCAACAGTATTCTCAAGTCAAGAGAACTGTGTAATTTTGTCACATCGATATTTTCTGTTTGACCTTAGTTATATTAACTATCAAAAATCTATCGAGCGAGTCATTCCATAGTATCCACATAACTATCAGTACATAACCCCTTGGTGCCCTTAACAGCCATGAGTAATACACTTTCTAGCATTTGGAGAGTGTTACATACTCTACTCTCAATGGATGCATTGATATCAAGTCTCGATACATCTTGACTAGGAATATTTAAAAATTGTATGTTTATTTTATTATGATAAATCACTTACAGTTACAACGCATTGTAACTACTATCACAAAACATACTATTTATAGATTTCTATTAAATATACTTTTAATTAAATTAATTAATTAATATACAACACATTATATCAAGTATATAATAAAAAAAACATCTTTTATTTCGAATGATATTGGATATCGAGTTACATATAATGTAATAATTACATGATTGCCCCTAGGGTATATCCCTAACTCAATCAAATCACTCACTTGCAATTGGGGCCAATTATGGAATCTCAATCCCATCCCTTTGATCAGTTTGATGAGAACTGATTGGGTCAGACCGTTGGTGAATGGATCTGCTATGTTAGTTTAATTTACTACTCTATCAATCAACTCTCCCCGTTATTGATAAAATACTTTATCATGTGGAACTATTTGGAGTATGTCTCTCGACATCTAGTGAGCTCTTATTATTGCGTTGTTATCATATAACAATGATGTAGTATTCTTAATACTTGGAATCACCCCTAGCTCGGTTATATATTTGTGCATTTATATTTATATACATTACTTTTATTGCGATGCTATTCAAGGCAATGTACTTAGCATTATGTTGAATCAGCCACAACCTTTTGTTCGGAACATTTTCAAATTAAAGCTTCTTAATAAAGGTTTGAAACATGAGTTTAATATCGACATATTAAACTCAATAGCACTTGTGAAGTTCGAGTTCGAACACTCTTTCATAAAAAGTTCGTTGTTTCTGTACACAATTCTCTAGTGTTTCGTAAACATTCGAGGACGTTCTAAACTACCATTTAGTGATTTTAATTTGGATTTGATATTTGTTTCATGCATCAAATACATAAGCAAATTAGGATATTATAGACAATTTAACAAGTATGATAATTTTTACTGTTAATGTAACGTCCCGGAATTTCACCGCTTTGATTAGTGAATATTTCTTTAATTTTAAAAATTCAATATGTATGTTTTATAATGAAAATACACTCATTTTAATAAATTAATAATGATGATAAAATCAGTTTCAAATTTTTTTTACCAAAATAAATAGTTCGTTGAAAAATAGAAAATGTGACCATAGAACGTTATTCGAAATTTCGACATTTCGACACCGGAAAGTTATCGGGAACGTTGTTCGTCTTTGTGCACCATATACACATATATATAAGAGTTCATTAACTAAATAATAATACACATAGAAATAAATTACCTTATGTTAATTTGGATTAGTAAGTGATGTGACAAGACATAGTTTTAAAAATAATAAACTTATATATATAAATATATATATCTAAGTATTGTCACATCTTAGGTTATATATATATATATATATATTAAGTATTGTCACATCTTATATTGTAATCATTAACCATCATTATCTCTTATCACGTCTTAGCTTTAATTAATAATTTAACTTATATGTATATATAAAGAAAATGATGTGACTTCAAAAACACAAAATAAATTTCCTCTTTTTCAATTTTAATGGTAGCTGATCCAAAAATTCCCGCCCTGTCCACTCTCAACTCATCCTCTCTTCTTTCCACATCTATCATCCCTCCTTTACCTAATCCACCACCACCTCCCTCTCGACCACCTGACCCAACTCCAGCTGCTCCCTATCCTCCTACAATTTCTGTCTCATCCACTCTTATCCCATCTTCCCAATCCCCCTCAACTCCAAACCTTCTTTCGAGCTCTCCTATCTCCTCTGACCAACTTTCTACTCCTTCAAAAGCATCTGAACACGCATGGACTTCCTTTTTAAGAATCTCCCTCGTAACGCAGGTAAGTACATGCATGTTCAATTGAATCTAACTTTTAGAAGTGATGTCCTGGTGCCACCATCTTCTGTAATTGCTACTGGAGAAGAAATATGGAAAGACTACGTGGTTGGATTCTTCCTTGATAAGCCATTATCTTACTCCTATGTAATTGAGAACTTGAAACGTATATGGCGATTAAGAGGTAATATAAAAGTCAAGTCAGATGGATCCATCTTTCTGTTTCTTCTATCTGATGCTTCTGATAGAGATAGGATAATTAGAAATGACCCTATAGTAATGAAGAACAAACTGTTCATAATAATACAATGGGATCCTACAACCAGTAATGTTTGTGGATCGAGCGATCAGTTCCACTCTGGGTGCATCTCTCAAACATACCAATATATCTATGGTCTCCATTGGGAATAAATTGGTTAGCTAATAGGTTGGGAAAACTAGTGCGTTTAGATGAAGCAACTGAATCACTTCAACAAATACAACACGCAAAATGCCTTATTGAAATATCTCCCAACCAAGAACTAGTTGCTTCCTTCCCTATCCTGAATATAAATGGAACAACGCAGATTATAAATGTACCTTATCTCTGGAAACCAGATATATGCACATATTGCAAAGTATTTGGACACAAAAGCTTGAATTGCCAGCTTTTGCCAATTCCAGAGGAACTGGTAGCTAATGATGATGATAAAGAAGAGATATAATGTGTGAAAACAGATGTTGCAATTGAGAAACAATTTAACAGACCATAACCAAATGTAGTACAAAACAGAGTTTGGAAAAAGTAGATACAGGCAAAAGAAAGGAAAATGCAAAGAAAAGCACAACTCCAGCTGATGAACACTCTAAAGAAGCAAGAAATAAAAATGGAAATACTGAAAAGGAAAAAACTGGGAAGGAAAGGCCAAAATATTATAGTCAGATTGCAAAACGAACTTTAAATGAGTTTTTGAATGTGAAGAATATTCATATGAGAAATAAATACACTATCCTTGATTTGATAGAGGAAGGAGAAATAAATGAGGATGAAGAAAACATGAGTGATGATATAGCAAAAGTGTATGAAGAAGTGGATTTTAATGTCAGTGGAAAAGATATAAATGCAACAGAAGGAACAAAGATAAATGAAAGAGCAAAAGAAAAATACACTAATGAATTTAATGTGAAAAACCACAGGAAAAGTAAAAAGTGCAAAATAAAGCATCAATGCTAATGCAATAAACCATCTCAATAAAAACAAGCAACCTGCTACTGAATGCATGCATGCAAAAGATAAAGACTTGACAGTCCATATTGTTAGAACCTTTGCACACAATATAACCACAAATGATGCTCAAGACCGGCAATGTCAGACTTTCAATATACTCACATCTAACCATACAAAAATTGCACCTATAGTAGTCTACACACATCTTATATCTCAGCTACATGCTTCCTCTTCTAATTTTCCTCTAGTGTTGCCTACTCCAACTATTCACAATCATGCTATGTGCACATCCCCTGGTATCACCAGAAACAAACCTTATCTTATCCCAACCTAATGAAATGATGAGAATTGGAACCAATTGCATCTTCTCCCTACAGATTGTCCAATTATTTCTGAACTCAAACAACCTTTACCTGCCATGATTGATAATCCCACTGTCACAACTTCCAATCCATCTACAATAAACTCTACCTCTCCAAAAGTCTCAAAAAATAAGAATAATTTAAACAAAAAGAAACCTACCTTCTTGATTGGATCTACCAAGGAAAAAGAAAAAGAAAAGGACTATAAACAACATGAAGAACAACCTACCACATACACCTCTCACACTTTCACCCCTAGATTTAGAAAATGAATCAGACACAACCTTGAAATATTACCCAGAAAACACCTCCATCTTCTACTATTAGAAGAATAAGAAGCTTAAGCAAAAAACCCTCCAAGTATAATCAATGATGAGCAACATTGCAGCATGGAATATAAGGGGAGCACACAAAGATGCAAAACTTGATCAAATAAAGTCTCTAATCCAAAATCACAATCTTTCCCTAATCTCAATCTTTGAAACAAAACTTGATGCAAATCTCTCTTCCGGAGCAGCAAAATATATAAACACAAAATGGAATACCAATCATTCCCATGCCGCATATGGTAGATTGCTTATACTGTATGATCCATCTATATTCACCTTTTCTTCAATCATTACTGATAGCCAGTTCATTCACACTCATGCTATACACTTGCCATCTACAACATCTATGTATTTCACATTCATATATTCTAATAACTCTCCTCATGTTAGACAAAAAATGCACGACTACATTCCTCATTGCAGTCAATCTACCCATCCTTGGATAGTGATTGGAGATTTTAATTGCTCATTTCTTTCCTTGCATAAAAGTGGTGGTAATCCATTATCTATTTCTAACCTCTCTCCTTTAAACAATACCATTCACAATGCTTCCTTGATTGAAATTCCATCCTCTGGCTCTTCTTTCACATGGAACAACAATAGCCACAATAGGCCCCGTACTCTCTCCATGGTTTTATGAACTATAAAACTCTTTTGAAATGGCCATCCATACATATACATATCCTTATGCCCCCTCCTTTCTGATCACTGCCCATTAATCCTTTCTATTGGATCAGCTACCATTCACAAACAGGTTAATTTTAAATTTTATGATGAATGGACTCAAAATATCAATTTAATAGAGGTAGCAAATGATGCTTGGAAAATATCAACTTTTGGAAATCTTATGCTCATCTTGCAAAAGAAATTGGAGAATACAAAAGCAGCATTAAAATTGTGGGCTAGAAGTATATATGGTGAAGGTAACAAACTATTTATTGATATAACAAATAATCTTAAACAGGTACAACAGTTGATACTAAATTCAAGCTCAGATCCATAATTAAATCAAAAAGAAAATGAACTCATCTCTCAACTTGAGCCGGCCTTGAATATAGAAGCCAAAATGGCCATGCAAAAACATAAACAAAACTGGTCAACTTATGGAGATAGGAACACAAAACTCTTCCATGCTTCCTTAAAAATCAAACAGGCTAAGACAATAATACATCAGATCAATGATATGCAAGGAGTATCTCATGCTTCCCCCCTATGGTTGATGCTGCTTTCCTCAACTATTACACATATTTACTTGGTGGTCTACCCTCTACCTCAGACAGCTCTTTTCTTAACAACCTTCATATACCCCAACTTTCCTTAAATCTGCAATCTGCTCGGACAAATCCTATCTCCGATGAGGAAATAAAGTATTTCATATTTACAATGAGGAAATCAGCTTCTCCTGGCCCTGATGGTTTCACTATAATCTTCTATACCCATTGCTGGTCAATAATTTCCACTGATGTGTATAAAGCTGTCCACAATTTCTTCAATAAAAGCAAAATGCTTTCCTTAATAAATTCAACCAACCTTGCCCTTGTTCCAAAGACAGCTAATCCAAGTTATGTTTCTCAATTCAGACGAATAGCTTGCTGCAATGTCATATATAAGTCCATATCTCGGATCTTGGCCTCTAGACTTAAAAGTGTCCTTCAAACAATGGTATCTCCCAACGAAGCAGCCTACCTCCCCAATAGAAGCATCTTAGACAATGTCCTTTTGACTCATGAATTATTGAATGGTTACTCCTCTCCATATATATGTCCTAGAGCGATGCCAAAAATAGACATTAAAAAGGCATTTGATACAGTCAACTGGTCTACTGTAACGACCCGGAGTTTTCGAACCCGAAAATTCCAGATAGTTAGGAGGAAAAGAAAAGAGATAGAAGAAGAAACAGAACAAGACACAGATTCTCACATTCGCAGCGGATCAAAATACAATATCAAATAATCATATCAGTTATACAAAGAAAGACTGTATTTGTTAATTACATTTTTATACATCAGAGTTACAACATTCACAAATATACTAGACAGTTAGAATTAACATGTCTCAGACAACTATAATATATCACAGCGGGATACACTCCATACGTTCCTGCCATCCAGTTCGCCTCCTGAGCTCCAGAACGTCCTTACCTGGAAATCTGTAATACTCGGTCTGACCCAGCATTACATCAAAGTAACACCAGGATCAGGCTGGAAACCAGCGTGAGTAAACCCATCTAACATGAAATTCCAATTCATAGAACTTATTTAAACCCGGGGTAACTCGTACTTTACTATAAGTAAACAACTTATATAGTCAACACTTATTTTCACAAAACAATATCTAAGTATCCAACTTAGTTTAAATGGTCCATATTATCCCAAACCGGCCTATTTGATTTCACATATCAATCTATAAAGAATTATAAAAGATTTCAAATCGAAGTGGTTTCGGGTATTAACTAATACCCGACTCCTGTCTCTTCGAATCCAATGTCATCTTAACCAAGTTATTCAAATGAAATACAATTCAAACTTTAAATACAAGGTGTCACCTTTACACAGTAATTCATCATTGATAGATAACCATATTATCATTGATCAATCCAAACATATCATATCATAAAACATTTCATCTCATATATCATAGATACCAAATAATCTGAGGCATTCAATATCATCCAATCATTCATAAGCAAGATAAATTAGTCACACCATTTCTAATTAATTTAAATAAATTAAATTAATTTCTTTAATCACTTTTAATCATGCTTACTTACATTAATTAATTACAAACCATTAATTAATCATCCCTTAATTATCCTCTTTAATTACATTACGTAATTAGCTTTAAATTAATATCACAAATTAATTTATCTTCCATTTACAGTAATTATCCTTAATTAATTACTTAAATTAATTATCTTATAATTTACTTATATTGATTAATTATCCTTTAATTAATCACACCCATTAATTAACTAACCCTTAATAAGTTTCCTTAATTAATCAAACCTTTAATTACTTACTTTAAGTAATTATCCTTTAATAAATCACATTTAATAATTATTACATATAAAATCACTTAAGACCTTAGATTAATTCAAAAGTTTAAAACATTTTATTTTCCTTAATCATCTACTTAATTATACTTCAAATTATTTAATTAAAACTCAGGAATTTATTTAAGTAATGGACATATAATATAAAAAAAATTAAAGCCAACTAATTTAAGATAAAAATAATTTATTTATATGACCTTAACTAAATAACCATAAAGTAAAACGAGTTTTATTATTTTTAAATTCCTTTGTCTTGAATAAAACATTAAATATTAAAGAGAATTGATTTAAAACATTTACTTAGGTCAATTTGCTTATTACATGCTTTGGAAAGCCTAGTTGTCACGGGTTTTACTTTTACATTATAACCATTCTTTTATTTAATCCTATTTTACAATTCAAAGGTCAAACGGGCCGAAGCCCAAGACTCAAATAGCTAAAAAAAACAACCCGATACCCTTCCCTACCTTCTCCCCTCATTCTCTCTTCTCTGGTTCCAGTTCAATCCTCAGGGACACAAACCCAAATCGAACGACACAAGATACAACATCGAGTATCGATCGATTCGAGAATCTCTCGAGACCAGCTCCGAGCCTATTACGCACGCACCACCAACCACACGATCAAACACAATTGCCTGGATCCACTCGTGCACGAGTGACACGCGTGCACGCACACACCCGAGCCCCTGATCGTCTCGCCGCCGCGCCATCGCTGCCGAGTTCACCATCGTCTCTAGACTCAGTTCGCCGCATCGCCGATGCTAACATCCCTTCCGATCGAAAATCGACCATCTGGCTCAACCCATTCCTAAACTAGAAACTCATCTACCACCACAAATCGACCCATTGCATCCACGACCGACCACTGTTCCACATGCCACCAATCTCCGACGAAAGCCTACACATGCAGCCACCTTTGAACCAAGCCACGCGAATTCCGGTCGCACCTCCTTTCACCAAAATCACTGCGTTTCCCCCATAGCCAGAACTATCCTTAAACCCTAAAATCGATCGCCTAACCCAATCCAAGCCATATTCCATCAAATAGCCACGGTCGAGCTCTCCACCATGCCCATGCGCACCTCCCAGCGTCACCGTCCCGATGCCTCCGCCACCCATGACCGTGGAATTAATTTTTAAACAAAAACTGGTCATCTTTAAATTTCCTACTTTATAGACTACTAAAAATCATAATTTTTCTTCTAAAAATCCTATTTCCATAAAAGAATCCTGATTGCATGCTTGAATTCCTGTTTTTAATATGTTGAATTTCCACTTAACTTGGTTACTCACTGTAAAACTTAGCATTAGATAATTTCATAGCATAAACCATTCTCAAATTATTTTTAACCTAAACTACACACAAAAATAAACATTTACATAGTTTACAACATCTACCAATTTGAATTAGAATTAAAGATATAGATTTTTGAAATTGGGATAGGTATAAATGTTTACTGTTAACAGAGCAGCAAGTCAATTTATTTCCAAGTTTTGAAATTAAAGTTTCTCACACATTACTTCATTATTTATCGCATGCATCAAAATATAAAACAGACTTAGCTATAAAAGGCGAAGTTTGTTAGAGAAGTTAATATGAATACTTGTGATATGGGCCGTGTACATGTCTTATATTTACTGTTAGTGCACATGCACCGTTAGCCCATGCCTGTAACTATATATACCATGTAATACTCTAATCAATCTGAGGGTTTTGTTTTCACTTTCTTCAATTCAATATATTCAATCTCTTACTTTATCATGGTATCAGAGCACATGCCCAACGGCTACTGAAGATCTGAAGCTGTGATCCGATTCCCTCCTCCAACATCACCAGTCCAATCTCAATATTTCAACATCTTCATCCCCAAATCAATTGACCTCAAAATCATCCTCTCAGAACCATGGCTGAAGATGATGATACCAATTCTCGATCCGATTCAACCAACGTCGGTGAGACTGCTATTAATCAAACCTCAAAATCACTCGAAGAATCACTAAAGTCAATTATCAACCCTCAAACCTAACTAATTACTGTAACCCTAGATGAAAACAATTTTTTGTTATGGAAATTTCAAATCGAGATGGCAATCAAAGGATATGGACTTCAGAAATTCATTGATCCAGCAACAACACCACCACTGCAGTTCGTTTCCAATCAAGATGGCCAATCAATTCCTAACTCAGATCTCCTGATCTACACTCGTCAAGACAGCCTGCTTTGTTCTTGGATATTGTCTTCAATTAGTCCCAATCTCCTCTCATCAGTCATTGGTTGCAAAACATCACGTGAAGTCTGGAGTGCCATTCACCAAAATTTCAACTCACAGGCAGCGGCGAGAATCATGAACTACAAGAGACAACTGCAAAACGCTAGAAAGGAAAACCAAAGTATTAGAGAGTATCTTGGCAAGATAAAGCATCTTTGTGATCTTCTTGAATCATCAGGACATAAGATCAGTGAAACCGAACAGGTTCTTCACATCCTTAATGGACTGGGAGACGAATTCGAGGCAATAGTTGCTGTTGTTACCTCCAAAGAATCAACACCATCTGTTCAGTACGTCACCTCCTGTCTTCTGGCACATGAAGGACGATTAGAGCAGAAGAGTACAACAACAGCCGACTTCTCCATCCACTATGCCGCTAATGCCAAGAACAAGAACAAGATCACTCAATCTAACACAATATCTGATTCATCAACCAACAGCTATAATAACAGCCAACCAACCAGAGGATACACCATGTATGAAAGAGAAAGGTCTCAAGGTCGAGGAAGAGGACGAGGAAGATTCTTCAACAACCGACCAAAGTGTCAGATCTGTGGGAGGATTGGACACACAGCCATTAGATGTTATTTTCGATTTGAATCCAACTTCAACGGCAATCAACAGATTTCACCTACTCAAGGCCCATCAAGAAGTGATCCTTATAACGTTAATCTCAATCAAACTAGAAATGAACCAAGACTCAATTCCAGAGACTCAACTTACCAGAATGAAGCTCATACCAATCTTGCTTGTGATATGGATATTCAGGATAATGTTTGGTTTCCTGATTCAGGAGCAACTCACCACGTGACAAATGATCTCCAGAATCTTAATCTTGGAGGAGCAGCATATAAAGGTAAGAATTCTGTGCATATGGGCAATGGTACACCTCTTGATATCACACATGTTGGTAATGCTAGGTTTAAATCTGATCATAGAAATAAAACATTACTACTAAGAAACTTACTTAGAGTCCCTCAAATCAAAAAGAACTTGATCAGTGTTTCAAAGTTTGCAACCGACAACCAAGTGTTTTTTGAGTTTCATCCAAAAATCTGCCTGGTCAAGGATAATTCTACTGGCAATGTATTATTGCAGGGGGAATTGCATGATGGGCTTTACAAATTCAATCTCAAGACATCTGATGAAGAGAGATATAATAATGTGGTATGCTATAATACTGTCAATAATAACGTAGCTAATGAATATGATATATGGCATAAGAAACTTGGACATCCAAATTCGATTGTAATGAAAGTTGTATTGAATAAAGAAAATTTGTTGCATTTGACTCATATCAAACCTAGCTTATGTAGTCAGTGTCAAGTTGGTAAGTCTCATAAATTACCATTTAATCAGTCTGAAACTATCTATAATAGTTCACTTGAACTTATTGAATGTGATCTATGGGGTCCTGCACCTCTGAATTCTGATTATGGATTCAAATACTACATTGCCTTTGTGGATGCCTTCACAAGGCATACATGGATTTATTTTTTGAAGTTAAAGTCAGAAACAGCTGAAGTAGTCAAGCAATTTATTACTCAAGTAGAAAGACAATTTGACAAGAAAGTGAAAGTGTTTCAAACAGATGGTGGAGCTGAGTTTAAACCATTGAGGGAATTCTTCAATCAAAAAGGCATAGTTCATAGATATACATGCCCTTACACTTCTCAACAAAATGGTATTGTAGAGAGGAAGCATAGGCACATCGTGGACATGGGGCTAACCCTTCTAGCACAAGGGTCACTGCCTCTCAAATTCTGGCCAGAATCATTCTCAACTGCAGTACATCTAATAAACTCTCTGCCAACCAAAATACTCAAATATATCAGTCCTCATGAAGCCCTATATGGTATTCAACCTGATTACAAGAGACTAAAAGTGTTTGGGTGCTTGTGCTTCCCCCTATTAAGACCCTATAACACTCATAAACTTCACTTCAGATCCTCTCCGTGCACATTTCTAGGCTATGGGTCACAACAAAAAGGATACAAGTGTCTAACCACTGATGGGAAAATCATCATGTCCAGACATGTCATGTTTAATGAGAGCATATTTCCATTTGCAGATAACCAGATTAAGTGTACACATAAAGTTGTCAATGCTCAAAGATACATAACATCAGTCCCCTTACCTATAATTCATGAAGATGCTCACACGATACCAAAGGGACAGCCAGATGAAGATCCAACACACAGCATACCTACAACAAATACAAATGATGAGGGAGACAGTTGGACTCATAACCACATGGAAGAAGGTGAAAGCAATATATCTGACAGACATCAATCATCACAACCAGAACATACATCAGACAATTTATCAAGTATTCATCCAAGTGAGACTAAACCACCAAGTGAGATTGAACAACCCACAGGTCATCACATGATCACCAGAAGCAAAAGTGGAATTTTCAAACCAAAAGCCTACACAATACAGTGTTCATCTCTGGAACCATCAAGCTATGAGCAAGCCACAAAGAATATTAACTGGAGAAAAGCCATGGAGGAGGAGTACAAGGCTCTACTGAATAATGACACATGGAGATTGGTGACTTTGCCAAGCAATAAAACAGTAATAGGATGTAGATGGACCTATCAGATAAAGTATAATGTAGATGGTACTATAGCCAAGCATAAAGCCAGACTCGTGGAGAAAGGATTCACACAACAACCAGGCTTCGACTTCAAAGAAACCTTTTCGCCTGTAATCAAACCGACTACAATACGAGTCATGCTCACTATAGCCCTACACAACAAATGGCCAGTCAAGCAACTAGATGTACACAATGCATTTTTAAATGGAGAAATTGAAGAGGAGGTGTATATGGAGCAACCAAAGGGTTTTGAGGTCAATAGTAAGCAGCAGATGGTCTGTAGACTGAATAAAGCAATATATGGCTTAAAACAAGCCCCTAGAGTTTGGTTCGAAAAGCTCAAGAACACACTCATGAAATTAGGCTTCAACCCAACCAGGTCTGATAATTCATTATTTATTCAAAAAGATAGTGCTAGCACCTTATATGTTCTAGTATACGTGGATGATTTTATCATAACAGGGGACAGCTTAGAGCAGATAAATTACTTAATAAAGTACCTGAATGATCAATTCAAACTCAAGGAATTGGGTGACTTAAATTTCTTCTTAGGGATCCGAGTGCAAAGAACTAAAGATGGTGGGCTTCATCTAAGTCAAACTAATTACATTCATACTGTATTAAAAAGAGCAGGTATGGACAAAGCCAAAGGATCCATCACACCTATGACCACAAACTTACAGCTATCAAGGAGTTTTGGTGATCCAATAGAGAATCCACACCTCTATAGGTCCATAGTTGGAGCTTTACAATACATCACCATCACAAGACCTGAAATATCATTCAGCGTAAATAAGGTCTGTCAGTTTATGGCTAATCCTTTGAGTGAACACTGGAAAACGGTTAAGAGAGTTCTTCGATACTTGGCTGGCACGATCAACTATGGACTGAAGCTGCATTACAGTGACTCATTACAAATCAGTGCATTTGCTGATGCAGATTGGGCTGCTGATAGAGATGATAGGAAATCAGTCAGTGGCTATTGCGTGTATCTTGGCAAGAATTTGGTATCTTGGTGTTCGAAGAAGCAAGCCACAGTTTCTAGGTCATCCACTGAAGCTGAATATCGTAGCATTGCTGCAGTTGTATCCGAGATCATGTGGCTTAAATCGTTGTTATCTGAAGTGATTAGCAATGCAACCAGACCAACAACAATATGGTGTGATAATGCAAGTGCTGTGTTGATAGCAGCCAATCCAATCCTGCATTCGAGAACCAAGCACATTGAATTGGATCTCTATTTTGTGAGAGAACAAGTCACTAAGGGCAATATCTGTGTCAACCATATTCCTGCTTTGTATCAAAAAGCAGATATCTTAACAAAATCATTGTCATCATCTCACTTTGTGAAGTTGAGGGAAGAGTTGAATGTAGCAAAGGCACCTGATATATCACGAGAGGAGGAAAAGAAGACAACAGAGAGGAAAGCTTGAATTGAGGGGGAGTGTTAGAGAAGTTAATATGAATACTTGTGATATGGGTCGTGTACATGTCTTATATTTACTGTTAGTGCACATGCACCGTTAGCCCATGCCTGTAACTATATATACCATGTAATACTCTAATCAATCTGAGGGTTTTGTTTTCACTTTCTTCAATTCAATATATTCAATCTCTTACTTTATCAAAGTTTACTCACCTGCATTTTGAAATAACAGAGAATAGCTTGGAAGTGTTTGAATTTGGAAAACTGGAAACTTGTTCCTGGATTTGATCTTATTGAAACTGTTTTGACTTTGAACTGATTATTGTTTTTGAGATGATCCTTGCTTTTAAATCTGAGATGAATTTGCTTTGATCTGCTTGATGATTCAGGTTGAGATTTGAGATAGTTGTTGCTTTGAAAAGATTATTGTTGTAAATTTCCTGGTTGTATATTTTTCTTTGATTTTTGATTTTTTTCTAGTTTTAGTTGTTTACAGGCTTTTGGTTCCTAAGTTTGAAAAATGAGGATAGAAAAGAAAATGAGGGAGTAAAGTATAGATATATTTATAGCCTTAATTTCCTAATATATTTTTTTTATAAAAGAAAATGAATAAATGTGACACTTGTTTAAATGCATGCCACTAATCTTACACTTGTATTTTGCATGAGTTAATAAATTTTTAATATGTTTTTTATAAACTTTATACTTAATTTTCTATTTAGTTAATACATTATCTTCACTTAAATTTATAAAATCTTTTAAAGGAAATGATATATATATAAAACTAATTATATGCCAATAAAATCATATATATATATATATTTTAAATCTAATTTATTTTAAGATATTTATCTTTTGAATTTCAAATTCAAATTCTATTTAGAATCAACTCACACATATATATACATATATAAACAACACATATTTTATTTGTACGAAATTATGGGATATCACATCTACCCTAATGACCATTCTAAATAGGATGAATTTCCCTACTACGTTCCGTAATTGGATATATCAATGTATCTCTACTATCAGACATACTCTTGTCTTCAATGCTCATACTGTTGGGTATTTCAAAGGCAATAATGGATTGAGGCAAGGAGATCCCATATCTGCTTACCTGTTCATAATGATTATGGAAAAATTTACATTAGCTATTGAGCAGCAAGTTGAACTAAAAAACTTTGATCTCCATCCTAAATGTAGAAAGCCTATGGTGACATCATTAGCATTTACTGATGACTTGTTAATATTCTCCAAACCAACTGCTAAAGTCCCTTCAAACAATAATGAACACCCTTTCCTCCTACAAGTTTTCCGAACTCCAAATAAACTCACAGAAATCTCACATTTTAATAGCCGGCTTGCCATGTCATCAAATCTATGATTTCTTTAATATCACAAAAATGCTACCACTTGAAACTGACATAGCTTGCTTAGGCATACCTCTTGCAACAAAGATAATTACTGTTGCTCAATATGTCCCTCTGTATGAAAAAATAACTGTTGTTTTCAATAGATGGGGAAATCGTTTCATATCTCAACCTGGGAGGCTTATTATTATTAATGTTGTCATACTCTCAATGACAGTATATTAGAGAAGAATTTTTCTACTGCCTGCAAAACTATTAGCTATGATTAGATCTGCTATTATAAAATTCTTATAGTCTGGATCTATACATACAAATTAATTGTCTCCTATAGCTTTCAAAAAAGTGGAAATTCCTAAAAGTAAGGGAGGGTTAGGAAATAAAAATATGAAGAATTGGAATTTTGCTGCTTTGCCCAAGCACTTTCAAAATCTTGTTACCAGCTCGCTGTGGGTTGAATGGAGCATCAGATACAACTTAAAGATGATGAAATGTGGCTTGCTGCTTCAAAACAAGCATAGAGCTGGGTATGGAAAACAATGATTAAAATATGAGATATTTTGCTCCCTCATACAAAACTTCTCCTATCCTCTGATAGTATGTCTAAATTTGGACTACACCTTGGATAAAGAAAGGCATGATACTTCAAAGAATGCTCATATGAAAATATAACTCAGAGTGGAATATCTTTATATGCTAGAGCTACTTCCTAAATAACCAATGGAAAAATCACTCTACCTCACTCTAGTAATTCCTCCATAAATGCTTTATGGCATTTATTTAAAGATAATCCATATATCTTTAATCAAAATGAAGAATATAAATGGACAGATGATCTCAAAGACCACTCAACACATACTATCTACACTGTGATTACGGGAGATATACATTTGAACAACTTCCCATGGTATAAAAGAATCTGGAACTTGAATGCTAATGAAAAGCCAAACATTATGCCCTGGAAGGTACTTAGGAATGCTCTGCACACCCTGGGAAATTTGGCAGTGAAAGGAATATCAGTCTCGTCCTCATGTTTGTTTTGTTCCTCTGTAGTTAAAGATATTCATCGTTTATTCTTCAGTTGCTCTTTTTCTCACTTCTTATGGTCAAAAATAAAGTCAAGAGGTGGATATGGTTCTCCTGAGATAGACAGTAAGATAGAATGGATGAATATATACAAAGCAACTAGGTGGTACCAACCATCAACATACGAGCTCTTAATAGTACTCAAAGTAATGGTTAGAGAAATATGGAAGGAAAGGAATTAAAGAATTTTCAATCATAAGTACAGGAATCGAATGCAGATTTATTTTGGCATCTGTAGAGATATACACTCTACGATCTCTTTGTCCTCCTACCCCTTTGATGTAGAAACATTAGTTAGGTGGTCCTAGATTGTTATGTTGTGTCCTTCTTTTCTACCTTGTTGTTCTATTTTTCTTTTTATTCTCCTGTCTTCTTTCTTGTAATGCATGTAACCCATTTATATTGTAAGGTTTGCTTATAGATATAAATATATGGTAGGGGCCATTCAACCCCGTAGGTTTTGCCAAAAAAAGTGATGCGACTAAACATAATAATTATATATATAAAAAAGAAATTGATGTGACTAAACATAATAATTATATACATATATATAAAAGAGTGATATGATTAAACATAATTATATATATATATATTATAATAGATTTGTGATGTGACTAGATATAATTATGACAAGTTATATTATTTAATTCATTTTGCCTATATATATACCCACCTATTCGTTTTCTTTTCACCTTGCTTCCATTTATTTCTTCTTCTTCCTTGTTAAAGTTTTTCATGGCTTCTTCTTTTAGCCTTGAGAGTAGACAAATAAAAGAAATCCTTAGAAAACTTGTTCATAATCCACTCAAAATCTTCTCCATTTTCATCTTACTTCCTTTGGCCATAACTTCCACCTTTCTACTCCAAATCATGATTTTCCTTATTTCAAACCGTATATAAATCCAGTGGCTACAACTTTCATGTTGATCACTTCCTCAAGTTTTTAGTCTAGCTATGCCAAAAACGCTTGTCTTTAAGACCCATTTTCAGACCTATGTTTTGAAGGTCGAAAATACCACCTCTTCTTTTGACCATAACTTTCTCAAAAATGATCCCAATCGAGTGATTCGTTTATTGTAATGATAGAGAAAAGAATTTCCTAAAACTTTTTTGTTGATTACTTTCCAAAATTCTGAGATTAAAATGGTGAAAGCCGAGAGCAAGATGACCTATTTTCGGGTTACGTTTTGGAGTTGTGAAGCTTTTCAAGGTCTAAAACATTTCAAGATTAGGAAAGCTTTATGGTGAGTAAATTCAAATCCTTTTGGAAAAGATTTTATCTATGTATATGTTTTCCATTATGGTTAAATGGATGATGTTTTTTGTATGGATTATGACTTGGTTTTGATAGACATATATGTGCTAGAATGTGGTTAGCATTAGATATGAAAATAATGGTTTAAGTCCTATGTTTGGATATAAAGTCGTGAACTTGATATGTTATGCAAATAATATGTTTGTGTATGTGAGATCTTAGGTTTTGGTTGAATGGTTATGGAAAGATTAGTAGTTTGGAATGTTGAAAGAACTTGAGATCCATTTGGAAATCTAATCATTTACTAGTTTTGAGTTAGTAAATGTTTTTGTTTAAATTCTAACTCGAGTTAAGGTTTTTAAAACCCTTTCTTCTATGTATTAAAAGATAATCCAAAGTGGAAGGTTAAAGTTTTAGATGGTAACTTAGAGAAGCAAATTCTAAGTTATTACGTCCATAGCGATAGTCGCTATGGATGCAGTTCGGAAAAGTTTGATTTCTAACTTTAAAGTTTTCTTTTAAAATGATTTAAAAATCTATTTTCAAACGTAATTAGCAACCCATAAGTTAATTATAACTTGACTAAGTATGTTTAATCATTAATTAATTTATTAATTAACGATAATTATTTATTAACCAATCAGTAATTAGGTTAAGTAATTAGTGACTAATTAGTGATAATTAAATAAGTTAGTAAGAAGTTTTAATTAATGATTAATTAAGTTAAAAAGGGTAATTATTTTTATTCAATCAAGTTTAATTGTTTTAATTATTATTTAATTAAAGTTGAATTATTTAACTAAAGATTAATTATTTACTTAATTAGGGATTAATTTTAAGTAAATGTTTATTTTTTTATAGTTTAATTATTAATTTACATTTAATTAATAAAGAATTAATTATGATTTGATTTTTATTATTTAAGATTTAATTAAGCTTTAATTTATATTAAATTATGATCTAATTATTAAAAGTTATTTTAAACTTTATCGATTATGTTTTAAGTTGGGTTCTTTTCTAAGTGGTTTGATTTTAACCAAAGGATCTCTTGTCCATGTTATTAAATAGAAAAACAACTGTGAATAAGTTAGAATGTGATTGTTTGTGTTGTATGAACATTCATTAGCAGAATAAAACACCGTTCTGCTATAGGGTAATTGTTTGGACATGTGTTTAGCAGAATAAATCCACGTTCTACTATTAATAGATTAAATTGTTTTGGACATCTATTTAGCAGGACAAATCACCATCCTGCTATTATGTTGTTTAGACATGTATGTGCTAGTTGAGTTGTATTGACATGTTATTCCTCGATTTGATAATTGGTTGGATTTACATATATGTTGGCCTATGTAACTAATTGATAAGTGCCTTGGAATTAAATTGAAATAAAATGGTAACTTAAATCGGTACCATTGGGACTGCTAAGCCTCATTTGGAATATGTAAAGTATGGTTTTGAATTTACTTAAATTCTTTAAACAGTTTGAGACTAAGGGTTTTTAAATGGTATTTCAAGTTATATAATTCTTATAAAGGTATTTATAAATGATAACTTGTGTATAGAAAGGGGTTTTACTATCGGAAAGGGTTATTAAGGTGTTTTATAAATGATGTTTTGTAAATGATATTTATAAAGGAGTATATAAAGGTTTATATAAAGAGTTTTAAAAATAGGAAAAAGGTGTGACGACCTATATTTCGGAAGGTTTAAATCGACAATAATCCACACATGTCCAACTTAAACAATCCGGAATATAGATAATCAATGGGGTTAATTAAGAAAAATAAGAATAGAAGAAGAAAACAAAAACAGAATCTCGCAGCGGAACGATAAAATATAATAATCAAATAAACAGTTCATGAAGCTGTTTCTATTATACATTTGATTATAATTTATCCAACATTTATCAAAGTTATATATACATCAGGACAAAATAAAGTGCAGCAGAACAACATGATGCTGAGAATAATATTAGTAATAATAATATACCAAATCTTCGTCTTCGTCCTCCAGAGAATAATCTTCGATAAGCTGAAAAACTCAGGACTGACCCGAGCGTAATGAAAAATAAAACACTCGAGTCAGGACTAAAATATCATTATGTGAGTCAAATCAATACCGCATATAACATGAGTGTGATAGCACCAAAGATGTTTATAGGATTTCACATCTCTAATCCAGTGTATAACGTGCGTGCAATAACTTAAGAGATGTTACTGGGTTTTCCATCTCTTAAGGATCCGTCAAAATATTTATATGTAGTAAAATACACTACATATATAATGTCTAATCAATAAAATAAATATTTTTCTTAGCGTTAAGGCTTTACATTGATCCCCCTTAACACGTTATTAAGCATTGTCGTATAGTTTGCATATAAAACACCACTAAATCGTCGGTGGATATGGATGCGCCATGATACGACAACACTAAACCAAAATCATAGTGGTCTCGTATAGGGATAAAGGTATGACAAGGCACGTTAGGCAATGCCCAGGGTAGGATACTACCAGTTTACCCTTCCCGGCTAGTGGTAATGCATCATAGTTTGCATATAAAACACCACTAAATCGTCGGTGGATATGGATGCGCCATGATACGACAACACTAAACTAAAATCATAGTGGTCTCGTATAGGGATAAAGGTATGACAAGGCACGTTAGGCAATGCCCAGGGTAGGATACTACCAGTTTACCCTTCCCGGCTAGTGGTAATGCATCATAGCCATGATCGCCCACCGCGTCCAACACTCCCATAATTCGAGGGTGCGCACCAATCAATCACAATGTAAATGATGGTAATACGAAGAAGTGCATCCACTTGGGGTAGCTAATCCACTTGGCCGGTACGGCTCCTGTTTTAGACATTTCAAATTGGCACAAGTGCCAGGCTAATCCATCATCGTTCTCTTTCTACAAATCCAAAAAACGTAGGCCAAATCCAACCACTTCATTCTGGACCATCCCTCCACGTACACAGTTGTCAAAGTGGTTCAAGTATCGACAGAGTGTATGCCCATATCCGGCCCCGGTCTCTCTAACAACCAAACGTCGTTTTACACACCGGTTGGTTCTTTTGACATTTTGAAAAACGGTTCATACTTGATATCAAAATATCATATTTGCTTCAAAATCAAATCCATTTTGAAATCATTATATTTACTCAAAATATAATATTTCACTTCAAAAATCATTTTCGCCTCAATATTTCGATTTCAGTTCCAAAATGGTTTCGAATTTCAATTTAGGTTATAATTTCATTTTAACCCAATTCGTATTCGAATCCATGAATTAAAAATAAACATTCCACCCTTGACCTGTTTGAATTTTTTGAAAAATAGTTTGAATAGTTTTGAAATAGTTTAAATGATTAAAATAGTTAAAATAGTTAAAATGGTTAAAATAGTTAAAAATAGTTTAAATGGTTAAAATAGTTTAATATAAAATAGTTTAAGTATTAAAATGGTTTATATAGCAAAATAGTTTGAAAAATCCAGAATAATTTGAATATTTAAAAAGATAGATTTAAATTGTTTGTATCAAAATAATTTATCTGAAAATAGTTTCAAAGTCAAACTGATTAAATTTCCAAATCTTCTCGATATCAATTCAATTTCTATTCTATTTAAATTGATTCAATTCCAATTTGAATTAATTTCAATTTAATTCTCAATGTTAAACCATTTCGATTTATATAAATTCGAGTTCGATTTTCAAAATATCGATTTAAATCATTTAAACCAAATTTACTTTCAATATCCAATTTTAAAATCCAGATTTTCAAATATAATTCAATTCGGAGCTCAATTTCCAAACATCGTTGTATATCACTTTTACTTAGCAATATTTCGAAGTTCAAAAAAAGTCCAAACCTTTAAAACAACCCAAATTCCGAAATCCAAATCATATTTCAATTTTAACTTCAAAATCTCAAGTGCGATCTTTTAAACAATTTCGTTTAACAAATTTTAATTTCACATTTCAAGCTCGAGTTCGAAAATAATTCGATTTCCATAAATTCGATGTTTATTTCTTTAAATCAAAATCATTTAAATAATTTCAAATCAAAAATTTTAAAATCAGTTAATTTAACCAATCCGGTGTCCGTATATAATTTTCTATCCTATGGCCAAGTGATCAGTTATTTCGATTTAATTTCAAGGATGGATATATATCATTTCAATCCAAATCACAATGTCATGAGTATATATAATTTCAACCTATTTCTTAATTTATTGAAATAATTCAATTCACAATTTTATGTTGTAAATAATTTACCTGGTGATAATAGGATATATATAAAAATAAATAAACATCAAATCATCCAAATATCAATCAATTGGCATCCATCACAATCAATCATACAAACAGACAATATTATTTACAATAATTACATAGTTATTAATATTGGGTATTTTACTGGCAATTCAATTCCAATTTCAAAATTTTACAGTCAATTTAATTTTTAACGGTTAATTCAAGGACAATTTAGATGACAATTAATTAATCAAAAAATGATCAATAAATTTATATCACTTCATAATTTCAAATTTAACTAGCATAAAAATATTCTAGTACTTGTGAGCATTATAAAACACTCACCTTTATTTTTGTTATTGCTTCCGCATTCTGGTTCGTCTAAAATCAAACAGGCATTTGATTTTAACGTGAAATTCCAATAGCTCATATCTCGACCAATCCAATTACATGTCGAAGGATTCGTCAATACGAATCCAATGCGACTAACTGCATTGGATTTGGATGTAAAATGAACGAGTTACAAATCTATAAGCATTGGGAGTTATAAAAAAACAATTTATATAATTAATCACCTTTAATTTCCATTACCTACCCAATAGCCTAGCCCACAAACAAAAACCCGATCCACGCCTTCTTCTTCCCAAACGAGCTCCTCTGCTCGATACCGTGCCTGGCGTGCACGCGTCCCCTGGCCACCATCGACTCTCGAACCTCCACCAAACCACTCCACATCGCCAGTGCTTCACGATCATCACCATAGTTCAACACCCGAGCCACCAATTCGAATCGCGACCTGCTGCAATCTCGCGTGCGCAGCTCCTAAAATCGCGACCATCACTGTACAGCCGCATGCCACCAAAACTTCTCATCGAGATGCCTAACTTCACCACAACCTCAAATCCAAGCTTCGAATCCCTAAACTCCATCTCGAAACAAAGAAAACCCAAACCTTAACTAGCCTAAAACCCACGTCTATAATCAGCCTCGTCTATTCTCAATCGCATGCTCCCAATTACTGCCTACGTGTAGAACTACGCTCCAGAAATACAAAGATCCAAGATCCTATACATTTTTTTAGAATTTTATTCACATTTGTTTCGATTTTTAAAAGATGAAGCTTGCCCCCCTTTTTTTCACTACCGTTAGTTTCTTGTTTAAATAAAGGAAGAGAACGATATGAGATAGGTAGGCACGAGCATAGGGTGGCTGAGTGGATGTTTTTTTTGGCTGACATGAAAGAATGTAGGCTGATGTGAATATATGGTCAAGTCAACATATATATTTTTTAAAGGGGCATTTCACCAAAAGGACAAACTTTGCAGTCCAATTAGTTTCTATGACACACATCCATAGAAATTAATTTCAAGGCCAAAGTCAGCAGAATAATTACTTTTAAGGACAAAGTCGGTAGTCCAATTACTTTCAAGGACATAATTTCATAGGTTTTTTGGCCTTAGAAACTAATTATTTTGCATTTTGTCCTTAAAAGTAATTATTTCAGTTGTGTGTCCTAGAAACTAATTGCGCTTGCTAAAGAGGCCCTTATGGCTAATTTCCACTTATTTAAATTTGAAAATATCTAGCTAAAATTTTCAGATCCCAATCGAGGCGTGCCGCCAGGTGTTCATAATGTTATACCCCTGTTCTGAACACAATGAAACAAGTTTTGAGTCCCAATTCGATCATAAGGAGAAGATAGCATTTTGATCCCAATTACTATATTAAATTTTCGATATAAATTTCAACGCGTTTCTATCATGTGCGATCAAACGGTAACTCCAAATGCTTTGAAATTTGAAATCCAATAATAATACACTATTATGGATCCAATGGAACTGGTTTCGTCGAATTCCGAGACTGTTCCCCGGAAAGCTATTTTTCTTGTCAATTATAATATAAAATTTTCAATTTTTAATTATTCGCTTTTAAACCCAATTTTAAATGTTAAAAAATATTCATTCGTATTTAAATAAAACTTAAATCAATTCTTGATATCGTTTTCATTCACATTAATTCAAGATTCAATTATTTAAACAATTTCTAATATTAAATTTAACAATTTAATTATCCTATAAATCAATATAATAAATCATTAAGTTCCAACTAAATTTTAGTTATCAACATCATTTTATTTCTATCTAAATAATTCACAATTATTATTCAACTTCGGTTATTGATTATAAACCCAATTAATATATAGAATTTCATTTTAATACTCGTTATCGCCAAAATCTTCGAAATTAACTATTTCAAAATTTTATTCAGGTCCATATCTAATAACTTACATTCAAAATCATTAAATTTTTATTTTTAACCATTTTTATTCAATAATTATATCAAATTCCATAATTTAAAATAGTAAAAAAATACGGGTCGTTACAATCTCCCCCACTCAAAACTTTTCGTCCTTGAAAAGAAAATAAGTAGTGAATTTTACATTTGATATATTTAAAAAAATAATCAACTTATAAAACATAAAATCCATTATAAAATTTTTACTACGCTACTCGGATTGGCTTATGGAATTTACAATTTATTTAAGAAAACAGGTTATAAAAAAATTTAAAACTTCAAAAATTTTCTAACACCCAGATTTATAGAAAATTCGGCAGCGTCTCCTTTGCGTGGCTCGATCGGAAAAATTTTACAATTCAATATATAACCCAAATATACCAAATAGATATCAAATATACATCTCATCTCAATGATGAGGCATCCCGTAGGGAAAAATATAAAATCGCGGTATGTAATCCGAGATGGGTACCTTATTATTATTAATACGAGCGAGTTCGCTCGTATTAAGCAAGCAAAAGCAAAATATAATCCGCGTATACGTCCAAACGGTCTTCGTATGTACCTATCTCAACTTAATTTAGAATATTAGTTACTTATGAAGATAATGAAAGCATATATGAGTTAAATAGAACCACATAGCATGAATTTTAAAATCCAAACCATAACATAAGCATTAATATACGACAAACAACAATCAAATGCAATAACAGTTATAACGACGATTTTCAACAAAAGAAACCATTTAAGTATTAGTATTGATCCAATTAATTCACAACGATATGAATTTACATTATCCAATGCCAATATTAAATTTGTACACTTCGTTTCTTATTAACATTCAATTTTTATTAACATTTAATTGGTTTACTTCCTATCTATTTACATCTATTTCATTCACATTTGTTTTCACAATTTCATTTAATAACAAATTTATTTGTCAAACATTTTGTTAATCATCACTTTAGTTTATAATCATTCTATAAAGGTCCAACTTCCTATATGTGACTTTATCTAAGTTTATAATTATCTCAAAAGTTACAAATTCAATTTCAAATTTCTTTGCAAATTTATATTTAATTCTATAACCAATTTACAAAGATATTATTTATTTCATTTGCCTGCTTTCTTAAGTTCCACTTACTTATTCCATTTAGTCATTAATCATTTCATAATATACTAATTAAATATAACATTTATTATTACAACTAAATTTCCATTTATATACTTTTAATTTTTGTTTACTTGTATAATATCTCATTACATATCCAAATCATCATTGTAACTTTTAACATTTGGTAAGTCTTATTATATGTTATTAGAATGCAATTTGGTATTATACAAATTAATCTGATTCATTTTACTTAACTAGAATGTTCACTATTTTAACTTGTTTAAATTTTCTTTACTTTCAATTTAAGAGTTGCAAACTTCAACTCTAAAGTTTCTCAAAACATTTAGCTTAGATTTTCTAATTCTCTTATTTTATAAGCTCTGGTCATTCAAATATTTCATTTCATTCAAATAATTTGAAGATTATTAATTAACAGAACTTAAAAATTTTAAATACCGGGTTCATCTCAAATCATTTGAAATAAGTATATATACTTATCTCTTTTGTATATCAAATCATACTTTTGGAGTTTAAACCAAAATCCATTTATCAAAACAGTCTCCTCCACTTTGAGACTCGAAAATGAACGTCGATGATGTTGCACAGTCATCACCGAAATTATTTTCCAACAACAGAAGAGGGGAGTACTGAATTCATTCCTTTTAAAATTTATTTGAAAACAATTTGTATCTGTATATACTTTTAAACAATACTGATATTATTTTCCAAACCTTGAAAACCTTTTTCAGAAACACCGAAATTTAAATTTCTCAAATTCTCAATTTTATATTCATTTTACTTGCAAATTAAATTTTTATAAATCACTTTTATACAGTTTCATTTTCTTATAATCATATAATAGCTAATAGTTTAGGAATATTTACTAATCAAACAATAAACAATAATGATCAATATTATCATTTCTAACAACCAATTCATTTAACTATCTAAATTTCAAAAAACCATTCTTTGTATATATAAAATATAATCCTAGGTAAAATTATTTCATTTACCAAATTTCAAAAACAATATAGTGTTGGTTTGCTTTGTTCAAGTGTTTTGGAATCCCTATCGATATAGTGGTGTCCCACGTACCGATCAGAACCCAAAATTCAAACTTAACAATTCAAACAACATAATATAAAACATTTTATACAACACTAACAAATACGCTCTCTCATATATATACACTCGAACAGACTCATTCTAGGGTATTACTAACCCTATCTTTAATGAGTCAAACCCCACAAAGTTAAGGTTATCGCTAACCAAAGCTCCTATACCAACTGTGACGACCCATATTTTGGAAGTTTTAAATTGACAATAATCCACACATGTCCAACTTAAACAATCCGGAATATAGATAATCAATGAGGTTAATTAAGAAAAATAAGAACAGAAGAAGAAAACAAAAACAGAATCTCGCAGCGGAACGATAAAATATAATAGTCAAATAAAGAGTTCATGAAGCTGTTTTTATTATACATTTGATTATAATTTATACAACATTTATCAAAGTTATATATACATCAGGACAAAATATAGTGCAGTAGAACAACATGATGCTGGGAATAATATTAGTAATAATAATATACCAAATCTTCGTCTTCGTTCGCTAGAGAATAATCTTCGATAAGCTGAAAAACCAAGGACTAACCTGAGCGTAATAAAAAACAAAACACTCGAGTCAGGACTAAAATATCCTTGTGTAAGTCAAATCAATACCGCATATAACATGAGTGTGATAGCGTCAAAGATGTTTTCGAGATTTCACATCTCCTATCCAGTGTATAACGTGTGTGCAATAACTTAAGAGATGTTATGGGATTTTCTATCTCTTAAGGATCCATCAAAATATTTATATGTAGTAGAATACGCTACATATATAATGTCTAATCAATAAAATAAATATTTTTCTTAGCGTTAAGGCTTTACATTGAACCCCCTTAACACGTTTTTAAGCATTGTCGTACAGTTTGTGTATAAAACACCAGTAAACCGTCGGTGGATAGGGATGCGCCATGATATGACAACACTAAACCAAAATCGTAGTGGTCTCGTATAGGGATAAAGGAATGACAAGGCACGTTAGACAATGACCAAGGTAGGATACTACCAGTTTACCCTTCCCGGCTAGTGGTAACGCATCATAGCCATGATCGCCCACCGCGTCCAACACTCCCATAATTCGAGGGTGCGCACCAACCAATCACAATGTAAATGATGGTAATAGAAGAAGTGCATCCACTCGGGATAGCTAACCCACTTGCCGATACGGCTCCTGTTTTAGTCATTTCAAATTGGCACAAGTGCCAGGCTAATCCATCATCATTCTCTTTCTTCAAATCCAAAAAACATAGGCCAAATCCAACCACTTCATTCTGGACCATCCCTCCATGTACACAGTTGTCAAAGTGGTTCAAGTATCGATAGAGTGTATGCCCATATCCGGCCCCGGTCTCTTTAACAACTAAACGTCGTTTTACACACCGATAGGTTCTTTTACATTTTGAAAAATGGTTCATACTTGATATCAAAATATCATATTTGCTTCAAAATCAAATCCATTTTGAAATCATTAAATTTACTCAAAATATAATATTTTACTTCAAAAATCATTTTCGCCTCAATATTTCGATTTCAGTTCCAAAATTGTTTCGAATTTCAATTTAGGTTATAACTTCATTTTAACCCAATTCGTATTTGAATCCATGATTTAAAAATAAACATTCCACCCTTGACCAGTTTGAATTTTTTGAAAAATAGTTTGAATAGTTTTGAAATAGTTTAAATAATTAAAATAGTTTAAATAGTTTAAATGGTTAAAATAGTTAAAAATAGTTTAAATGGTTAAAATAGTTTGATATAAAATAGTTTAAGTATTAAAATGGTTTATATAGCAAAACAGTTTGGAAAATCCAGAATAATTTGAATATTTAAAAAGATAGATTTAAATTGTTTATATCAAAATAATTTATTTGAAAATAGTTTCAAAGTCAAACTGATTAAAATTCCAAATCTTCTCGATACAAATCAATTCAATTTCCATTTCCATTTAAATTGATTCAATTCCAATTTAAATAAATTTCAATTCAATTCTCAATGTTAAACCATTTCGATTATATAAATTCGAGTTCGATTTTCAAAATAACGATTTAAATCACTTAAACCAAATTTACTCTCAATATCCAATCTTAAAATCTCGATTTTCAAATGTAATTCAATTCTAAGCTCAATTTCGGAATAACGTTGTATATCACTTTTCCTTAGCAATATTTCGAAGTTCGAATAAAAGTCCAAACCTTTAAAACAACCCAATTTTCGAAATCCAAATCATATTTCAATTATAACTTCAAAATCTCAAGTGCGATCTTTTAAACAATTTCGTTTAAAAATATTTAATTTCACATTTCAAGCTCGAGTTCGAAAATAATACAATTTCCATAAATTCGATGTTTATTTCTTTAAATCAAAATCATTTAAATAATTTCAAATCAAAAATTTTAAAATCATTTAATTTAACCAATCCGATGTCCGTAAATAATTTTCTATCCTATGGCCAAGTGATCGGTTATTTCAATTTAATTTCAGGGATGGATATATATCATTTCAATCCAAATCACAGTGTCATAGGTATATATCATTTCAACCTATTTCTTAATTTATTAAAATAATTCAATTCATAATTTTATATACTGTAAATAATTTACCAGGTGATAATAGGATATATATAAAAATAAATAAATATCCAATCATCCCAATATCAATCAATTGGCATCCATCACAATCAATCATACAAACAGATAATATAATTTACAACAATTTCATAGTTATTAATATCGGGTATTTTACTGGAAATTCAATTCCAATTTCAAATTTTACTGTCAATTTTAATTTTATAACGGTTAATTCAAGGACAATTTAGATGACAATTAATTTATCAAAAAACGATCAATAAATTTATAACACCTCATAATTTCAAATTTAAATAGCATAAAAATATTCTAGTACTAGTGAGCATTATAAAACACTCTCCTTTATTTTTGTTATTGCTTCCACGTTGTAGTTCATCTAAAATCAAATAGGCATTTAATTTTAGCATGAAATTCCAATAGCTCAGATCTCGACTAATCTAATTACATGTCAAAAGATTCGTCAACACGAATCCAACGCGACTGACTGCGTTGGATTTGGATCTAAAATGAACGATTTACGAATTTATAAGCATTGGGATTTATAAAAAAACAATTTATATAATCAATCACCTTTAATTTCCATCACCTACCTAATAGCCCAGCTCACGAACAAAAACCCGATCCACGCCTTCTTCTTCCCAAATGAGATCCTCTGCTCGATACCATGCCTGGCGTGCACGTGCACGCGTCCTCTGGCCACCATCGACTCTCGAACCTCCACCAAACCACTCCAGATCGCCAGTGCTTCGCGATCATTACCATAGTTCAACACCCGAGCCGCCAATTCGAATCGCGACCGGCTACAATCTCGCGCGCGCAGCTCCTAAAATCGCGACCATCACTATACAGCCGCATGCCACCAAAACTTGTCATCGAGATGCCTAACTTCACCACAACCTCAAATCCAAGCTTCGAATCCCTAAACTCCATCTCGAATCAAAGAAAACCCTAACCCTAACTAGCCTAAAACCCACGTCTACGGTCGGCCTCGTCTAAATCTCAATCGCACGCTCCTGATTACTGCCTGTGTGTAGAACTACGCTCCAGAAATACAAAGATCCAAGATCCTTTTTTTTATAATTTTAGTCACATTTGTTTCGATCTTTAAAAGATTAAGCTTGCCCCTTTTTTTCACTGTCATTAGTTTCTTGTTTAAATAAAGGAAGAGAATGATAGGAGATAGGTAGGCACGAGCATAGGGTGGCTGAGTAGATGTTTTTTTCGATTGACGTGAAAGAATGTAGGCTGACGTGAATATATGGTCAAGTCAATATATATATATATATATTATTTAAATTCGAAAATATCTAGCTAAAATTTTCGGATCCCAATTGAGGCATACCGCCAGGCGTTCATAATGTTATAGCCCTATTCCGAACACAATGGAACAAGTTTCGAGTCCTAATTCGATCGTATGGAGAAGATTGCTTTTTGACCCCAATTACTATATTAAATTTTCGATATAAATTTCAACGCGTTTCTATCCCGTACGATCAAACGGTAACTCCAAACGCTACAAAATTTGAAATCCGATAATAATAATACACTATTACGGATCCAATGGAACTGGTTTCATCAAATTCCGAAACTGTGCCCGAAAATCTATTTTTACTCTTTAATTATAATATAAAATTTTCAATTTTTTATTATTCGATTTTAAACCCAATTTTAAATGTTATAAAATCTTCATTCGTATTTAAATAAAAATTAAATAAATTTCTGATATCGTTTTCATTCACATTAATTCAAGATTCAATTATTTAAATAATTTCCAATATTAAATTTAACAATTTAATTAAAATATAAATCAATATAAATTAATCATTAAGTTCCAAATAAATTTTAGTTATCAACATCATTTTATTTCTATCTAAATAATTCACAATTATTATTCAACTTTAATTATTGATCATAAACCCAGTTAATATATAGAATTTCATTTCAATACTCGTTATCGCCAAAATCTTCGAAATTAACTATTTCAAAATTTTATTCAGGTCCATATGCAATTACTTACATTCAAAATCATTAAAATTTTATTTTTAACCATTTTTATTCAATAATTATATCAAATTCCATGATTTAAAATAATTAAAAAATACGGCTCGTTACAAAAGGTTTATAAATTAATTTAGAGATTTGGAAAGAGGTTTTGTAAATTAACTTAAGGGTTTATAAAAGTGGGTTATAACTTTATTTTGAAAGTTATAAATAAATTGAAATATGAGATGAGCTTTCAAAAAGGGATTTTTGATAAAGGATAAGCGGGATGTTTTATTTGGAAGAAATGTTGGGTTATTTAATATGGGATTTGGAAAGAAGAAAACTTTGAAAAGTTTGTAAATATACTTATATTGATAAGATAAGTATATAATTTTGTTTTCAAGGCATGAAAGGTAAAATGTTTTGGTAATATACTTATATCGTTGAGATAAGTATATAAATGTTTCCCAAGTATAAAAAGAAATGTAAGGGGTTTGGGAATAGTGTTTTGAAAGATCTTGTGATCAGGTTTTATAAAGTGCTTTTATTAATTAAAGGGAATTAATAATGGCTTAGTGGATCCTATATGGAAATTAAACCATGATTGAATGTTTGTTTATTTGATAGTTAAATAACCAACTATTAAATCTGGACAAAATGTAACTTTGGAAATATCTAGGAGAAACACGAGAATTATATGGTACAGTTACCGTCGAAGGTTCTATACTGTACGTATAACTCGTTTCGTTCTTCTAGGACGAATGATAAGGAAATCCATCCATAAATGGTTAGGGGGTGAACTCTGCTCTTGTGATTTGTCTGTTTATTTCCTAAAGAACCGGGGTTGAGTTTACCGGAAATATCAAAAGTTTTTTCGAAGAGACCGGGATCAGATATGCTATCTGAAAACCACTTCGATCCAACTCAAGCATATCAAAATGAAGACATCTTAAAGCATGGGATCGAAGACGGAGTCATTGAAGTGCAAGGGCTGCTTGCTACTAATCCTGAGGGTGGTTCCAAAATGGATGTAGTAGAAGTAGTGCCTTCAGTTTGTCCTTATCCTGGACAACTTGTATGGATGAATACTGGCACTGCATTACTGCTTGGAGGGCAGTGTTAGCATTCCAAGAGGGATTGCTATTCAAAAAGGTAAAACATAGCCTCAAGCCTCATCTACCGGGAATGACTAAAATAGGGGAGATGTAGCAAGGCTATGTGGGTCGCACCCATTAGGGTATGTTGTCACCCTTCTAGATACGATACATCTACATACTTATGGAGTGTTTGTGCATAAGAGCTCGATATGAAAAGGGTTGCAAAGAAACTGGAGTGATGACATATTCGGTACTATCCATTAAGGGGTAGGCCGGTCTTGTGTTGGCAGGGGTCGTTAGGTACGATCTCGGTACATTTTCTAGACGTGTACTGTGATGGGCGGTACCCCAATAGCCCAGTCATTAGTTGGAATCCATTCTCCAATACGAGCTTTAAAGTTTTAGTTGTATAATAAATATGTTGGATCGTGAGATGCAAGCATTCCAGCTATTTTAATAATTTACTTTGAACCATTAGACATTATTATAATATCACTGAATTTCTATAAAAGTGTTTTGGTTATCGTAAGTAAAAAAATCCGTCCATGTTTATGTGCGGCGTGTTTTAGTTGCTTTGAGTTTACTCCAACAAGACCCATGTTTGACCCAGAGTTTTATATTCTTTCCCTAAAACTCTTGGGTGCTCAAATTTTTACGAGCAGCCAAGTAGTTCAGGTTTCTACGGATGCATTTTTTTGGAGGAGCTTGAAGGAGGAGGCTTCATCGATAGATAGTTATCATCTTGTTCCACTTTATATTATGTACTCTGTATCTGTGTATAAGGACAGGCTGTTATAATTGTCCTAAGTAAGAAATTGTATTAGTATGACTCTGACGTATCATTTTGTAAATGACTTTGTAAAGTATTATGTGATTAATATATGTTATTCCGTTGCATTGTGAGATTATGTGTTTGTTCTTAGTTCTTCTATCTTTTATCTTCTTCTTTCTTTCGCCTAACGATCGGTGTTTTTCGCACTTGAATACTCGGCATGTAATACAGTGGACGTATTAGTGTCGACTTCTAAGGGTCGAAAAGCCAGGTTCGTTACAGTTAATACATAAGAAATCCATCTTACATGTTCCATAGTAAACATTTTAATATGGTGTCTTTGCATATCGTTGGGACATTCCCAACATCCTTCATACTTATTATAAAAGATATAATTTACAAATCCAATATCAAGCACTAAACTTTCAAACTATTACTGATTTTAACATAAGTACATCGTTAATAGTCAGCAGTATATTGTCTACTTATAGTCCAGAAATAACTATGTACCTTTTAGCGGGTCTTTCTTATGGACACACGCTACCTCTCATTTTGATTGAAAATCAAACTATTTGATATTTCTATGAAAATACTTATTCTATTTTGATGCTTATAAAATAATACTTTCATATCATTTCTTAGATCATATCCAAAAACTCACAAACTAATATCAATCCCATTGACTTCGAGGCACTTTGTTTGTTATGTGCAAATAGTCTATTCTAAATCATTATTCAAAATTTTCCATTTCAACACCTATGTGTCAAAACACAAAGTCATACTAAGAATGTTCAATGACGAATCTATTACACGAATTTCAACAATAGAAATTTACAATGTTATTCTTATCAACGTTACTCGTTATATTCCAACTGCATTAGCCTTACTCTTGAAGATACATTCATAGCTGATGGATCATATCCTTTCAGGTATAACTATCAAAATCATATTTTGATAATGTAATTAGAATCCTTTTCAGATTTGTGCGTCATACCATAACATAGAGTCAATATTCTTAATGGCTTAATTCACAAATGAGGTTTATCAATTCTCGATATTGATAAGAAACTCATAGTTTCTCTTCATTATGTGAGAATACTTATTAGACATTCTAATGCATTGTAGATTTCGTTAATTTCATTTCATCCATCATAGTCATAGTCAGTTTTATCCTTGGATCGTATCCAAATTCATTTCACTACCAATAATTTCTAAAAGAGATTCCTTTACTGCGAAGTTGATATTTGTTGAAACAATAATTGTTTCTTAGTTCAATGGAAAGGGTATTCACAAATATTTTATGAATTGCCTTAAATATATAATTGATTCGATTTTAGTTTACAATACTTATGCTTAAAACATAAATTGGTCTTTTAATGACCATCGTTTCCCAAAGCCCTTTTGGGGCAATTCATACAAGATCCCTTATTAATAATTATTACGTGTAGTCATTCGACTCGCACAACCCGCCAACTCCTTGACCTAGGATATGTTAGGATTTCTTATAAACCCTTATCTTGTATGATTTTGTAAATTATTCTTTAGATGAAATTAATTTTAAACTTGTGTACACGACCTTATAGAAAGAAGTTTACATAACTTCACTCACAATTAATTGTATTTCGTGCAACAAAGTTCGATTACTCCTTATCAACACATCATTATGTATCATAGGGAGGAGTGACTTTTGAAACTGAATCTTTATTCATTTTTAGGTATGTTCGGAATTCTTTCTAATATACTCGCCTATTTAGTCAAATTGAATCATTTTATTTTCTTTTGCACGTTATTTTGTTTACTTCTATTTTATATTTTATGAACTCATCATTAACATACCACATGTGTATCATATACGCATGTTCATGTTTGAGACAATTCATCAGTAATTACAACAAAGTACATGGAACCGTTTTGGAATTAACTAACTTTTAATTGTATTCATCTATATGAACCAATCCATAGAGTTCACTAACTCTTATGATGCTCCCACTAAATGAGTACTTTGCTATTAATTGTCTGAGATATAATTTACTAGTACCATATGATTCATAATCATACAGTAAAAATTATTTCTCAAAATTTCGCTTAGTCAATAATTCCAAAATAATTGTAAACAAATGTAGATGCTTTCTGTATTTTTCAATGCATCACAAATACCACTATTACAATTTTATTTTATAACGAATATTCATAATATCCATACAGAAATAAAACTATGTCCATTTTTAGTCAACATTGAAAAATAGTTATTATTTCATAAACAATTTTTGGTACATTTTACAAAAACAACTTTCGTAACTTGATACGACTAATAAGTGTTATATGGCATGCTTTCACTATTTTCGTCATTACTAATAGTGTATGAAATACGAAACTCCATTCAACCGCTTTATAGGCTATTTATTTCATTTACTGTAACTGATTTACAGTTGAGAAGTTTTGGATCAAGTATGTTAAATTCAAAGAGAAATAAATATTACAGAAAACAATTTTCTACATGAAAATACACTTAGGAATAGAAATCATATTTCTCGTTCCAATATTTAGTATCCATTATTATATTATAATTCTCATTTGCACTGTCTTTTCATGAAACAGAAGTGACCGTTCATTATCTTCATCCCAACTGTGCCTTAAGTTGCATCCACTTTCTTACATTCGCTTTCCTTTCTAAATGGTCAAACCATTTAAAGGAAGCCCTTATTATCATAAAGAACTCTTTACATAAGTGCATTTGGTTATCCTTAACATTTAATGATATCAAATTGTTGCACTTTAGAAAAAATAATTAAAGTGACACTCCAGTAATCGAATTCTTAGATTTAACTTATAGCCTTTGGTCTAGTGTTACATTTAACACAGTAAGATCATTATTGTAATTGACATATTTAATACATGATCTTACCCTTCAATTTGCTTGCTTATTCCGATGAACTAATTTCTTCGAGGTTTCATACATTACAAGTTATGACCGTTCAGCATATAACATTTATATGTGATCGCATATGGATCAAACATCCATATTCTTGTATTGGTTTTACGGTTCGAAACTCATTGAAGACAGTACACGGTCTCAGGCAAGTAAACTTATAAGTGACCAAGTTATGAACTTATTTAGTGGTTGTATAATTAGGCACTTACATGGGTCAACATGCAAAAGTTTATTCACAAGTATATTTAATATTTCTTTGTCAATGTTTAGTTCAGTTCCTTTGTATATGTTAACTGGTAAACATTTTATCAATTATATTTAATGCCAAGTTTATCAAAGTACATTATTTTAATTATACATAGCAGATGTTCTTACTTCTTATGATATTAGAAATGATAAATGTTACCATTTCATTTGTCTAATAAGGCTCCCACTAGTCTTTTATATTTCTCCAAACCCTAAGACGAAACATATAAGTCTTTTGACTTCACTAGTGGGTGTTGGGACTCGTACATCTTAGGATTCTTACCTTAAGGAAAGCTCAACAAATCATACTCCCACATACGATGGATAACTCTTTACCAGTTGTATCATATACAACTCATAACCCGTGGTTCCTTCTCCTAATCTCATTTTTACCCTGAGGTAGCTTAACAAGTAAAAAGGATTATTCACTCGTACTCATCATTTTATGACGATCTAAGTATACTATACATACCTTGAGGAAAGCTCAACAAATATGTATAAGTATCTTACCTTGTCTAGTCTATACATTAATAATACTACACATAACATCTCTAGCTTGAGGAAAGTTCAACGACTAAAGAGTAAGCAAGTAATTTATAGATGTACAAATGTGTAACATCCCCTATTTGGAGATCCAAAGCTAAGCGCTATAGATGTTGCAGTCATCCATAATATTAACTTCCGGTGACCGAATACGGTAATGTTAAAGGTATCCATAATATCATAAGCACTTGAATATGAAATAAAATCATCACGGATTAAAACATTTTTTGGATTACATTTCAAAACAACATTTCATATCCAAGTTACATAATCCCAAACACTTGAAAACAATAAGTTCACAAGTTCTGTTACTTCAAACAAATAATTGTTACTTCAAGTAAAGAATTTCAGTAGTACTCACGAGAACTGGATAAGTGTAAACAAAACAAGCACAAGAGCACAGAACACATATGAAAAGAAAAATAAGAATACAGTCAAAATATCAATGTATTACTTATAATTTTCTTTGATACAGGTTCAAAATGTGGGGGCCATACCCACATAACATCGGCCAACAAAAGGAAAATATGGACTCCATAACAAAAACACTAAGTGCAGACTCTGCACTTGAACAAAATGACTCAAAAAGAATCAAAATCAGATCGGTCATCACCCAAACGCCTCAGCGCTTCTTTCCACCACTCCCCTTTTCACCCTTTGTTCGAAGTTTCCACCTCGTCTCAGGAGTGGTGTCGCTGCTGGTAATATCAACAAACTCCTCGATGCTAACATCCTCCTCTTGCTCTGCAGCCTTCTCAGAAGATTCGCCCTTCTCTTTGCGCTTCCGTGACTTGCGGGAGCTCTTTGAGGCTGCTCTATTTGAACTTCCTGCTCCCTAACTTATGCCGCTGTTACGTCACCTTCCAAAGATACAAAAGGGTCATCCATGCCATGAAGTGCAGCTATCTTTTCAGACTCTGGCCCTGGCTGCGAGCCAGACACGTACTTAGAGACTGGAATAGGAACGAAAACGAGCACAGATGCTATGGAAATAGCAGTAGGTCCGGGTGCCGAAGAGGCTAGCACATCAACAAGAATGGTAGACGGACCTATAAGATCAAAAATGAAAGCATTAAATTCTTTCTGCTCTTGCGGCGTAAGCTGAAAACTCCGGAACTCGGGACAAGCGAGAGGATTACCTGCACCGTAAGAGTGACAAAGAATGTCAACTTCGTATTCACCGCCTTCACCCTCCTTAGACGGTTCTATGATCCAATGGGAAGCCCCAAGCCCTAAACTTGCCGGTAGATTGCAGGGCCGCTTCGATGGCTCGCCAGCACCAAAAATGAAAGGCTCTTTAAGTGATTCGGTAGCCGCAGTCATGGCGGCATCGGCAGCTTCTTACTCCTTCTCGATCCGTAAAATATCCTAGCCCTCCAACAACACCTTCTTCGATTCTTCATTAAGATAGGCGTTTTCTAACTCTCGCTCGGTATAGACATCGTCGCTGTCACAAAATCAGATCAAGATTTATTCCAGACCACAACAAAAGTGCATAGAAATTTCGGGCCCAAGTAGCTAAGGCTCCCCTGAAGAAGTAGAGAATTGACATAAAAGTTCGGGATGGTCTTGTCCATCTTTTCCATCTTCCTCTCAAAATCATTTTGAAGCTCCAAATAATCCACCATAACGACGGCCTTCTCAACCTCAACACGAGACTTATCAGCACTGAGCTGCACAACTTGGTCTCGTAGTCGGGCGATCATCTCAGCCTGATCAGAGATGGTCTTGTTGTGCCCCTTCAACGATAAGGTCGTGGTCGGAAATAGTTTTCTTCTGAGCCTCAATCGTTGCACTACAAGCAGCCACCTCCTCATTTAGTTTGGCCTCTTCGGCATGAGCCTTCTTTATTTCGTCCCTGTAGACGATCTCAATTCTTTCATGGGCCTCTTTTACTTCCTTCAACAAGTCGGCATTCCTTTTGCTTTCTCGAAGCGCCACTTCTCTCTCCTCCTCCAGTTGTTTAATCCTGGCATCGTGTTCAGTCAACAGTCTTTCAAAATTATCCTTCTCTACCTCAAAAGAAAGGATTTCCTAGTAGTCGTTGCAATTTGTATTTGCCAGTTGCTTACATAATTTCTCCTACCCTACGGCTTATTCTAAATCGCTTTGGATAGCTTGAAGATGTGGCGTGTAAGAATCTCTACGGATCGAATGGAGATCACGATCAAACTAAACCCCCTTTAGAAACCACCTAGGGAGCACTGCCTCAAGCTTGGGAGGAACCGACGGAAGAATATAGGCGGATCTCCGGTGGGGACATGAAGCACCGGGGGCAAGAATAATAGAAGATGCTGGAATGTAAGTTGAAGGCGGAACATGGGCATAAGTAACAGGGATTTCCTAACCCATTGAAGAGTGCGTCAGAGCAAAAGCTTGTTGTTCTGAAGAATGGGGACAGTGATCAAATTTTGACCTCTTCAATGGCTCCTCCCTCTTATTGAAAGTCCTCCTCTTCTCATACCCACCTTTGTACGATCGGCTTCGCTCTCTTTCATCTTGGCAACGGGTTTCGGTCGATAGATCCTTTCATCTTCTATACTCTTCCTCCGTCTCTCGGGGCTGGTGATGATCGGAAGAACGCTTGGACTAGCGCTGGGAGTCGATGAATTCCTCAAAGTCATCGTAAAGGCCGCGTCCTCTCATTATACCTGACACGAAGCATAAATAAAAGACTTTAGAAGCAGAAAATAAAACATGGAAAGTGTGTGTACTAGTGAGTGTGACCCTGGCGAAACGTGTGGTGTGTTTGAGAGGATAGCCTAAAACAACGTCACAAACCGGATCGGGCAAGCACCACGAAAGAGATCGGACTAACTTCGGATGCGACATGGCTCGAATGAGGGGGCACCTCCTCAAATTTGAAATCTTCGCCCGTAAGCGTGTCGAAATCGACATAAACGTCGCTCAACTCTCCAAACTCCGCACCAGTATCTTTACTTTGAGAATCCTGACGTCCCCCAACTCCCGAGGCATTGCCTTTATCACTTGTGTCTGGAGGCAATGAGCTCGGAATAACGGGGCTCATCCTCGGAGTCTCATCGTACGATTCAGAATCTCATTCATCGGATTCTGCATAGAAGTCATCGCTATAAGTGGACTCATTACTACTACTCCCGATTTCCCCCTCCTCTTTTTGTAAGTCCAGCGCGGCTTTGCCTTCCCTCTGTTTGAACTCTTCTTTTCCTTCTTCTGGGATCGAAGGCATTCTGGCCGGGTGACTAACTTTGGTCGCAGCAACGTCTCTTCCATCGCGAGCCTCTTCAACTGATTCTCCAGACTAGCCCTCTCTCTCTTGAGAAGCGCCTTCTTCGAAACCGTGAGAAGTGGAAGTGGATCATGTGCGAATCTTGGATCAAGAAGGAGAGGAGGCTTTAGCTGGAACGGCGAACCTCCCTGGATGCAATAACCCATATCGGAGTAAGTTCTCGTCAGTCAGCAAGACTTTAACGTACCTTTCCTTAGCGTCGATAGCCTTTAGGGTTCGACAAACTTCATCAACGGACGGGTCCCTATTATGCCTAGGGATAACTACAAGAAATGTTCGACTTGTTAGAAGCTCCGCAGTGACATGTTTTAACTCTATAAGTAAGGAAAAGAACTTAACCTCCGTCGTCCACAGACGATTAAACCCTTCGGGGCATCTAACGAAGAAATATTGGGTCTTAAACTGGGACAAGTTGCTCTGCAGTTGTAATACGATTTTACGATTCCTTTGAGCTTTGATTACGACCAAAGATGGACACTCATCCCATCACTTGAATGAAAGAAAGAACCGTAACTCGTCGAAGCTTGGAGCGCGATTGAATGTGCGCATGAAAAGGACGTGCAAGCTAGTTAGGATGGCATAGCCATTGGGATGAATCTGGAATGGGGCAATGCCTAGATTTGAGAGAGTCATGCGCAGAAAGTCATTAAAAGGGGGCATAGCTCCATTCAGACACATATACCGATGACAAGCGGTATATCCCGCGGGAGGCATGTGAGCAAACTCGTTCTTCTCTGGAAGGTGTACATCCTCCTCTATTATGTCGTGCTACATGCAGATATTATGCAAAACTTTAGCGGAAACCAAGGAAGAAGCTCTTTCTGGCGGGTTGAGAAGAACCCTAAATTTGGGAGGAGTTCGATCCAAAACTGGACCTACTGGGACCAACCGGCCATATTCAGCCTGCGAAGTGGAAGGAGAAAGGGCAATGGATGATGACTCGGCTGCCAAAAGTGACGGGCTTCCTCCGCTCGATTTACGGCGCGAAGATGGACGCTTCATTCTAAAACAACGGAACTCGCATCCAAAACGGTCAGGTGATTCTATTCTAAACTAATAATTTCCCTACAACACTTGAATCCGGAGAGATATTGATTTGTGCCGACACAACGGAGTTCAAGTATGTACCGAGGCAAGTGTAGTGTGCTATCTATAGGGGGTGAGCTCGGTGTCCGGAACACTACAAATGCTTGATCCCGTGTAGATAGTTTGGTCACAGTGGAAAAGGAAAAGGACTTCCTGTATTGTTTCCATTTGTTTTTACTTCCTCTACACTTACTTGTTATCGATAAATGATCGATAACGGATCCGTTGTTTGAAGCAATGCGGAAAGTTCTTTTCATTACAAGGACACCGAGTGTGCAAAAAAGCCAGTAAGACAAGTCCAAATTCTTCGGAAGAGCCAGGACCAATTCGCGATGTGTCATGCAATATAAGCTATGGAACTTGGCACAAGTCAATTCTAGTTTAATGAACGAAGATAGCAAAACGTGTCAAGCACCGGGACAAGGCCCAAATGCCATTCCGGGAGGAAATCAAGACTTGGTTTACTATCTTCCTCTATTAAGCCGAAATCAACTCAAACTCCTCACGACCAACATCGCAAATGCAAACTCGCCATCAAACCATTAAACGAACACTGTGATTAGCAAACCCATCTCAGATTGAACTCTAAAACACAAAATTGGTCGAAGACTTAGATTAATGAATCAAAGACACGCTGGAGGCGAGCTAAGGATAGATCGGCAACATGGAAGAAATCACGGCAGAAGGCTTGGCTAAGATCGGTGATGTGCACGTAAGTGTGCATATTTTTACTTTCATATGAAAACTTGCCATCAAACCATTAAACGAACACTGCGATTAGCAAACCCACCTCAGATTGAACTCTAAAACACAAAATTGGTCGAAGACTTAGATTGTTGAACCAAGGACACGCTGGTGGCGAGCTAAGGATAGATCAACAACGTGGAAGAAATCATGGCGGAAGGCTTGGCCAAGATTGGTGATGTGCACGTAAATGTGCATATTTTTACTTCCATATTTAATCTAATTAAATTAAATAAATGATCATATTGGGTGTTTTTACATGTTTAAACCAAAATTCAAATTATTTTCAAATCGTCGTATATTCATCTTCATATAGGGGCAAAATGGTCATTTTTTGTGCATATATTAATTTGAGAAAATTTACTTGGGCATTTTTATATTTTTATTTATAGGAAAATTGGATGGAAATTACAAGAGGCTTCAAGGAAAATATGCATGCACAGGAGAAGATAAGCAAATGAAGATGGAAATAATTCATTTCATGAAAACATGGAGGACCTCACCTACCCACTTACCATGATGTACAAATTAGGAGCTAATGCACATGCTAATGGTCATTAAAGTTACATGCACACTTGATGATGGATTAATTCATGCAAATGATAACTTGGTGGCCACTTCCTAGAGGGGTAGTTTGGGTAGTTACCAAAAATATGATTAGGGTTTCAAAACTTGTATAAATACCATATATGTTCATGTAACCCTCTCTTCCTCTTAGCCTCCTTAGTTTAGGATCAAAAATAAAAACAAGGCTTTCTTTTCTTTCTTTTCATGGGTACTTAGTCATTTATTTTCCTGTAACTTTCCTTTTTATGCAATGTTAATTAATGTTCTTTTTTATTTACATGCTCTTTTCCTTTCATGTTAGTAGTTAGTTTATTTTTCATGCAAGTAGATTAGCGTTTTATTGTAGTTTAATTAGTTCTTTTTTTACTTTGCTCTCTTTTTTCTCTTGTTTTTGTTTTATGTTGAATGCTACAATTGTTGATATGATAACAAATATGAGAGGCTAAACCCCTTCAATTTAGGGGCAATGAAGCTCTTTTAATCATGTTGCTTCAACATTTTGATCATTTATGTTCTCTTTTAGTGCTTAATGGAAATGTTTGAATGGGTTAACTTGTTGTTTTAGCTTTGAATTTGGTAGCCTATATTGTTGACACCAAATAGGTTATGCTTAAACAAACAACAAACACAAATTACCTCTTCATCTACATATGATGTTGGTAATGAAGTAATTTTAAAATCAAAATTTGATGGTCCATATTTCTAATCATTAGTTAATAGGCCATACTTAGAATAGATTTTATTTTCAAGTTCATTGTCAATTTTCATGAGAGTTAAAAGTGATTTAGTGGTTGTGTTAGAGTTTGATGGTTTATATTGGGCTAATTAATAACACAAATATTCCATACTTATGATAAACACATCAACTAATTTCACTAATGACCAAAAAAGAGAGATCGTAATTTCATTTTGTTGAACTATTTGATCTTGAGAAGAACATTGCCTCTAAATTGCCTTCTACTCTCATATTTTTATCACTTTTAATTTTTGTTAGTTTCTAGAATTTTTTGTAGTTAACACCACTTTCAAATCTTGGTTTAATTTGATTGAATAGAAATTTAAAAATCTAAACAATTCCCTATGGATCGACCCGTACTCGCCACGTACTATCATTGTACACCATGCGCTTGCGGTTATTTTTAATTTAAATTAGATCGGCTATTTTCCAATCCGATGGAAATTTAGCCGGTTTGAACAAGTTTTTGATGCTGTTGCCGGGGAATTTGCTTTGATTTTAATTTTTATTCTTCGAATTAGTTGTTGTTTGATTTCTTGTGTGTTTTTATTTTGTGTGTGTTTGCATTTAATAAAAAGAAAAGAAATATGGTATGTTTGTGTGATTTTTGATTGCATTTGTTTGTGTGCATTTTGTTCTAGTTTTCTAGTTGCAGTTGCACTTACATTTTCATATTTAAAAAAAACAACACACAATTTCATTTGAAAAAGGGAAAAAATTATTTCATTTACATTTTCATTCACATTTGCATTCACATCTTTTACATTTACATTTTTTTTCATTTTCTTCTTTTGTTACATTTAAAAAAACAAAAAAATTGTTACACTATTACAACACTCTGTTGCACTCAAATACAACAGCATCGTCCACTGTCAAAACAGTGCTTCACCAACATCCTCCTTTCAAACACTTCTGCTCTGCCCTACTTCACCACAGAGCAACTTCTTCCAACCAAAACAGTTCCATCACCAGTGCACAAAACTATGCAACAAACCACCACAGTCACAATTTCTTCCATCTGACCATCATCAACATCATCAGTCACCAGCTCTGTCAATCTCCTCTACATACCATCCATCTCCACCATCCTCTGACTGCCACTTGCTTCTACCAATCTATACAAAATTGCTGCTCTCCAGAGCAACAAAACATCACAACATTGCTACCACTTCACAAGAAAACAAAACTGCAATTAAAACCAGTGCATCAACCTTATCACTGCCTTCTTCCACCAACGTCATCACTTCCCTTCATCATCCATCCACCATCCTGGCTACCACATACTCCTTCAACTCCACAAACCAAACTCTTCTCTCACCAGTGACCGACCACCAGCCACTGCCTCCTTTCACACTTGCATAAACCATCTCCTCTGACATACAAGTTCACAGACCCTTCATTTCATTGCACATCAACCTCTTCCTGCCTCACTCACAAACTCTGCACATTCATAAACTACTGCCTCATTCATTTCAACACCAGTATCAGAGCATCACAGTGCCTCTTACTGCCAACCATTCTCCAACTACAAAGTAGTTCCCAGCCACACTTCATATCAGTATCCAGCACCTACTTACAGTCATCGACAATCCCCCTTGCTGCTGCTATAGCAATTCCTTCATTAAACCTTGCCACTGCAAGCAACTCCTACTTTAAAACTGATGTACTTCACCACCATCAGAAACTCTTGCGTTAAAACTGCAAGCAACTCCTTCATTAAAACTCCTTCAACAAAATACTACCACACTCCTCACCACTTCCTCGACCATCTCGCGAAACCCCAAGTTCCAATCTTCCTCCACCAGTCTCACCAATTCACTGTAATTCGCGACACCCATATCCAACCGAAACCACTTCGCAGCCCATACCCACAGCCTCCATTGCCAATCCTTAATCGCAAACCAAAACCACCAAAACAAATCCTCCCTGAACCGCTGCGATCTCCACCTTAAACCCACGAACAACCCACCAGACCAGCGACTGAAATCCCCTAAATCGAACACCGGTCACCAACCACGAGCAACCTCGAACCGAAGCTTGTGGGATTTGAATTTGATTTCGCACGTGAATTTGATTTCTTTAAGAAAACACGAATTTTGATTTCATTTAACCAATCGTTTTTTGGATTATCCATGTAAAAAAAAAGGAGAGAACAAAATAATGTATGCGGACTTGTGGGCTTGATCATGTTTTGGTCTGGTTAATGTTTATTTTTATTTGTTATGTCTATTTTAAACCAAACCTTTGTTTTGACTTTCAATTAAAAAAAAGTTTATTTTCTTTGTACTATTTTCTCTTTAAAAAAGAATTATCTTTCCTTTCCAAAAACAAACAACAAGTATATATCTTGTTTTCAATAGTTTTAATTCGTTTTGTTTAAGTCCATTTTATTTTCAATTATTTTAGTTTCATTTGTTTTGATTTTCATTTGTTTTAGTACTTTTATTTTAAAAAAACAATTGTATATATATCTTGTTTGAAATTTCAGGTTATAGGAAATAAACAGGAATTGCTTGTCAAATAATTGCTCAACTTTGCTTGCTTGCTTTAAAAAAAAATTACCGCTTTTAAAATAATTCTGCATGCTCTGGTATCATTTCACTTTCCCTTGTTTTTATTTGTTTTGCATTGTTGGTTGCCTTCATTGAAAAAAATTCAAAAAAATTCAAAAACAAAAACAATTTCATTGTAGTTGCATTGTTAATACACGTTTAATTTCTGCTTTGCATTTCATCCTAGAATTTTGATTAATAATAATGGTTAAACATCGATAACACTTAATTGTATATTGACAAGTTGTCCTCTTTGACAATTTAATTTCTTGGTGTCTAGGCTACGGCAAAGCGATAATCGGTTATAAATATTACGGTGATTTGTAAATATTATACTGAATTGTTTCTCTGAAGGTACTTAAACCTTCGGCTGCATTGCTACGGTGATTTGTGGTGCGCCGATAACTGCTGCCCGTTACTTGGTTGAGAACTATCTTGTTGGATTAAGACAAAGTGTGATTATACAATTTTGAGTTAGGAGCTACTTAGGATAGATAATTTCTAATTAAGCCTAACATTCATTTAGTTGCATTAGTTCATGCATATTTAAACAAAAAAATTTCAAAATCCAAAACTAAAAAAATTGTAAATATTTCTTAACTTAGTTTTTTTAAATCCTTTGAAGTTTTTCAATCAAAAACAAAAATCCAAAAAAAAAAATTGAGTGAGTTTTTTTTAGAGAAGTAAAAACCCAAAAAAAAAATATATAACCTTTTCAAAAACAAAAAAATTGAAAATCCAAAAATAAAATAAAAATCAAATTTCTCTTTTGAAAAATAAATTCGGTTTAGTAAATAGTTTTCTATTCTAAAAAATCCAAAAAAAAACCAAAAACATTCTTGAAAATGTCCGAGTTTCCGTTTTCTTACTCGCCAGAATTTTACAATAGTTGTGAAAATCAATATAATCCATATAATTTCACATCCAATTCTTATGGATATTTTAGTAACAACTATTGTATAAATAATTCTAATTTTGAACAACAAAGTTTTCAAAATGATGAGCAACCCTCGACTCTTGAAAATAACATTGAAACAATTTTGTCGTTACTTGAACTCTCTACATAACAAAATCAAATGATAAATGAATTGTGTAATTCATATTTGTGCAATAACTCGAGTCAAGGATTTCAAAATTTGAATGCAATTCAAAATTCAAATGATTTCGATTATAACTCATGCCAATACAACTTCGAAATCCAAAATGAATTTCAAAATCAAAATGAAAATGTGAACCCCTTTTCAAATAATTTTGGCAATGGGAATAATCTCGATTATGGTGCAATGGAAAATTTTTGTTCTCAACAATTTCAAACTGAAAGTCCTCAAGTTAACAATTATAAAATTGATTTTGTTGAGAAAATGGATGAAATTCACAAAGAACACATGGATTTGTTGTTTGAAACATATATAAAACAACGTGAGCAACAAAATCAACTCCCAACATGTGATGAATCGAATAATAATCCACCTTTAACCCAAACTGACGATTTTCAAATAACAACTTTTGAAATCTAAAATGACAATCTTAATGAAGTTGTTGAAAATGCGGTAATTGAGTTGGATTTCAATTCTTTTGAGGGTGAGAAACTTGATTTAAAATTCGATCTTCCTTTTTTCGATTTTGAAAATTTGAACACAACAACTTTGGATTTTGAACAAGATACATGTAATGAAGTTGTTGATAATCCAACAAAGAAGGACGAATTTAGTGAACATAAATTTTTTGGACTTTTCGAAGACGGGTTGTTAAATTCTAAAGGGAAGATTTAAACCACCATTTTGATTCTGAAATCGATAATTCTGAAGAAGTTTTCAACGTTAAGTTTGAATTTCAACTTGGTGAAAATAAACTTGAACTTCAACTAATTGTCTATCAAACCTGAAAATCATCGAAAATAAAACAACACATACGATTTTTAGTAAAACGACATTCGTTTTTTCAAATCAACATTCAACTCCGACATCTTTTATGATTTGGTTTTCCGTGCTTAAGTTGTGTCTCTCATACTGAGACAAATGAATCGATCTTTGGAAGACCGTTTCATTTACTCTTTAACTGCATATTTTCTGATGTCTTGTAAATAATAATCTTTTCATGTAAATATAGGTAATATTTTTACTTTATTTTCTCCTTTCACTTAGGTTGACTGTCGGGACATAGTCAAAATCAAGTGTGGGGGAGCCTCATCTTCTTCTGTGGGGGATCTGTTGTCCGAAGTGATGTGGAAAATTCTTTTCATTACAAGGACACCGAATGTGCAAAAGAGAAAGTAAGACAAGTCCAAATTATTTAGAAGGGCCAGGATCAATTTGCGATGTATCGTGCAATATAAGCTATGGAACTCGGTACAAGTCAATTCTTGTTTAATGGATGAAGATAGCAAAACGTGTCAAGCACCTGGACAAGGCCCAAATGCCATTCCGGGAGGAACTCAAGACTCGATTTACTCTCTTCCTTCATTAAGCCGCAATCAACTCAAACTCCTCACGACCAATATCACAAATGCAAACTTGCCATCAAACCATTAAACGAACATTGCGATTAGCAAATCCACCTCAGATTGAACTCTAAAACACAAAATTGGTCGAAGACTTAGATTAATGAACCAAGTACACATTGTTGACGATCTAAGGATAGGTCGGCAACGTGGAAGAAATCACGGCAGAAGGCTTTGCTAAGATCGGATCTTAGGAGGCGATGGATCGAATCGGTGAATCGAAGGCTAAGGCCGTATCAAGTTTTCAGATCGCACGAAGGGAAGCTTGACTCAAATGAAAGTGAGGAGATAAGTCAACTCGAATGCTTAAGTAGGAAACATAAAACACAAAAAATATCCAAGTACCCGAGTCGCTAGCGATCCATCAGTTATGGATCGCCAGCGATCCATCAGTATGGATCGCCAGCGATCCATCGACTATGGATCGCCAGCAATCCATAGAATCACCTATCTCCGACTTCAAATTCGCATCGCGACATCTACCTACTATTTCAATGTATACCGAGAAGACGCGAGAGAAATTTGACCCGTTAGGACAAGTAGTAGAGCTCGAGACCAAAACTAAGTGATCAGCAGCGTGACCCAGCTCACATCCGTAAAACTCTGACATGATTACTTGGAATTCAACAAGCAGAGACTAAAGGCGATAACTTCTAGAGCACGCCTTATTTCCAACGAAGACGTACTCTGGGGGGGAAATGTTATCCGATTTTTTAACCCATCAGGATCCAAGAGATTATGGAATGACTTAATGAAGTCAGAACGGCTTAGAACTCAACCAAAGAGGGCTAAAACAACGACTGAGTTTGACTAGACCAAGAGGCCAGCGTCTGTCCAATCCAATCAGCAGCTAAATACAACTAGCTAGTAAATCGTCATCAAAACAAAGCAACGTGTGCAACGTGACTACACGAACAATGTCATACAAAGCAACAAAAGAATGCCAGACATTAAATTTCTAAAATAGACTAAGTGTATGGATCGCTAGCGATCCATACAACATGGATCGCCAGCGATTCACACTTCATCATTGGGTCGCTAGGTCGCTACGGCACGTGGGGAGCAAAGAAGCCTAGAAGAAAAAATGTAAAAATACGCTAAGTGTAGGGATCGCTAGCAATCCATACACTATGGATCGCTAGTGATCCATACTTAACCATGGAGTAAGCGCGATCCAGCACAGCGAAGTAAAGGGAAAATGGAGCTAAGTGGTTGGCTCGCATCTGAGCTAAATCTATGGATCGCTAGCGATCCATTGTTTGGGCTCGGGTCGCATGCTGAGCTTCGTGGCATCTTCCTATGATCATCTGTAAGCAGCTAGTGAACAGGCCTGGCCCTAAAGCTCTCTGATCTCTATAAATATCATCCTACCTGCAACACAAACTGGATCTTCTCCAGACTGGTTGTGGAAGCTCTGTTGGAAACTTTCTTCACTCTTCATCTCCCTTACAACAATCTCTAAAGGAATTCACTGTGATTCTCCAGTGGATTCCAACCTTGGAGATTCAATCTAGCTAAGGACAATCAAAAGCCTTGTAACCAAATACTACTTGTAACAGCAACCAGTCTATAGTAAAAATTATAAAGTGGACGTAGGCTTCATTAACAGCCGAACCACTGTAAAATCTTCTTTTTTTCTATCTTGTACTGTTCTTTTCTATACCTATTATCTGTATTATCGCTCTGTAAGAATAGGGCTGGTGCTTTCACACTCAAACTAGGGTGTTGATCCATTTTTTGGGTTAACATCATTTAATAAGGTTTTCACATCAAAACATATCATAAAACCTATATCAAGAATCATAAATCATCAACAAGCATAGATAAACATTTAATCATTCAAAAACATGGCATAACCTTGCAAAATAAATCGGGTTTAACCTTAAAACCGAGAACAATAGAAAATATGAGATGTAGTCATTATTCACCATAGCTTTGAGATTAAGGATTTGAGATTTGAATGGATTTGAATTAATTACTCTTCTTCCTTTAGCTTTTCTTCCTCTTGTTCTTACTAATGGTGGCCGGCCTCTAGTTTTGTTCTTATTTAGTGAATATGAAATGAACGTATGGAATGATGGCCTAAGGGTTTAGGGTATAAGGATCTACTTATTCCTATATTGCCCTTGTCTATTTCCCAACATTTTATTCCGTTTCAATTTACTTAGTTCATTTGTTAACATGGCACGGCTACCCTTTAGTTTAATCACAAATCTCAATCCCCTAATCATCACATTATTTTATTTTATTTAGCTAACTAAATATCCTAAATAATGTTACTAAGAATTAGGGTCATTACAGACTCCCCTCATTAAAGAATTTCATCCTCAAAATTAAGATAAGGTACACAACAAATCAATCATAAAGGTAAAACATACCATCAAACAAATCAGGATAACTGTCTCCAATCCTACTCTTAGTCTCCCAAGTACAGTCTCTCTCATCGTCGCTCCACTTGACTTTCACTAATCTGACTGCCTTGTTCCTTAGCATCTTCTCATCTCTTGCGACTATACAAATTGGCTTTCTAACTAAAGTCTAGTCTGGCTCTACTACTAAATCATCTAACACAGTCGGTGCAATAGTAGTCTCCGGGTCTCTAACACACTTCCTTACATGAGAAACATGGAAAACGTCGTGGACTCCTACCAAACTATTCGGTAACTCTACTCTATATACGAGTTTCTTGATCCTCTCTACAATAGGAAAAGGTCCAACGAATCTCGGTGCCAACTTCCCCGATCTTCCAAATCTGATCACATCCTTCATCGGTGACACCTTAATAAAAACATGATCTCCAATAGAGCATGCCTTGTTTCCAATGAAGACGTACTCTGGGGGGCAAATGTTATTCGAGTTTTTAACCCATAAGGATCCAAAAGAATATGGAACGACTTGATGAAGTCAAAACGGCTCAGAACTCAACCAAAGAGGGCTAAAACAAATACTGAGTTTGACTAGACCAAGAGGCCAGCGTCTGTCCAATCCAATCAGCAGCTAAATACAACTAGCTAGTAAATCGTCATCAAAACAAAGCAATGTGTGCAACGAGACTACACGAACATTGTCGATACAAAGCAACAAAAGAATGCTAGACATCAAAGTTCCAAAATAGACTAAGTGTATGGATCACTAGCGATCCATACAACATGGATCGCCAGCGATTCACACTTCATCATTGGGTCGCTAGGTCGCTACGGCACGTGGGGAGCAAAGAAAACTAGAAGACAAAATGTAAAAATACGCTAAGTGCAGGGATCGCTAGCGTTCCATACACTATGGATCACCTGTGATCCATACTTAACCATGGAGTAAGCGCGATCCAGCAGAGAGAAGTAGAGGGAAAATGGAGCTAAGTGGTTGGCTCGCATCTGAGCTAAATCTATGTATCGCTAGCGATCCATTGTTTAGGCTCGGGTCGCGTGCTGAGCTTCGTGGCATCTTCCTATGATCATCTGTAAGCAGCTAGTGAACAGGCATGTCCTTGAAGCTCTCCGATCTCTATAAATACCATCCTACCTGCAACACAAACTGGATCTTCTCCGGACTGGTTGTGGAAGCTCTGTTGGAAACTTTCTTCACTCTTCATCTCCACAACAACAATCTCCAAAGGAATTCACTATGATTCTCCAGTGGATTACAACCTTAGAGATTCAATCTAGCTAAGGACAATCAAAAGCCTTGTAACAAATACTACTTGTAACAGCAATCAGTCTATAGTAAAATTTATAAAGTGGACGTAGGCTTCATTAATAGCCGAACCACTGTAAAATCTTCTTCTTTTCTTTCTTGTACCGTTCTTTTCTATACCTATTATCTGTATTATCGCTCTGTAAGAATAGGTCTGGTGCTTTCACACTCAAACCAGGGTGTTGATCTAATTTTTGGGTTAACATCATTTAATAAGGTTTTCACATCAAAACATATCATAAAACCTATATGAAGAAGCATAAATCATCAACAAGCATAGATAAACATTTAATCATTCAAAAACATGGCATAACCTTGCAAAATAAATCGGGTTTATCCTTAAAAAAGCGAGAACAATAGAAAATATGAGATGTAGTCATTATTCACCATAGCTTTGAGATTAACGATTTGAGATTTGAATGGATTTGAATTAATTACTCTTCTTTCTTTAGCTTTTCTTCCTCTTGTTCTTACTAATGGTGGTCGGCCTCTAGTTTTGTTCTGGTTTAGTGAATATGAAATGAACGTATGGAATGATGGTCTAAGGGTTTAGGGTATAAGGATCTACTTATTCCTATATTGCCCTTGTCTATTTCCTAACATTTTATTCCGTTTCAATTTACTTAGTTCATTTGTTAACATGGCACGACTACCCTTTAGTTTAATCACAAATCTCAACCCCCTAATCATCACATTATTTATTTTAGTTAGCTAATTAAATATCATAAATAATGTTACTAAGAATTAGGGTCGTTACAGACTCCCCGCCTTAAAGAATTTCGTCCTCGAAATTACGATAAGGTACACAAAAAATCAAATATAAAGATAAAACATACCATCAAACAAATCAGGATAACCGTCTCTAATCCTACTCTCAGTCTCCCAAGTACAGTCTCTCTCATCGTCGCTCCACTGGACTTTCACTAATCTGACTACCTTGTTCCTTAGCATCTTCTCATCTCTTGCGACTATACAAATTGGATTTCTAACTATAGTCAAGTCCGGCTCTACTACTAAATCATCTAACACAGTCGGTGCAATAGTAGTCTCCGGGTCTCTAACACACTTCCTTAGATGAGAAACATGGAAAACGTTGTGGATGCCTGCCAAACTATTCGGTAACTCTACTCTATATACGAGTTTCCCGATCATCTCTACAATAGGAAAAGGTCCTACGAATCTCAGTGTCAACTTCCCCGATCTTCCCAATCTGATCACACCCTTCATCGGTGACACCTTAATAAAAACATGATCTTCAACAGAGAACTCTAAGTCTTTCCGTCTTCTATCTGCATAACTCTTCGGCCTAGACTGATCCTCCTTCATCCTAGCGCGAATCAACTCAATCTTCTCTGCAGCTTCTCTAACCAAATTTGGACCAAGAACCAACCTATCCCCGGTCTCTAACCAACAAACGGGAGATTTGCACGGCCTTCCATACAAAGGTTCAAACGGTGTCATTCTTATACTAGTTTGATAACTGTGGTTATATGAAAACTCGACTAAGTGTAGATGGTCTTCCCATGATCCCCTGAAATCTAACACACAAGCTCTTAACAAATCCTCCAAGTCTTTGTTAACTCTTTCTGTTTACCCATCATTTTGTGGATGGTAAGCGGTACTCATCTTGAGCTTGGTTCCTAAAATCTCCTATAGAGTCTTGCAGAATTCGCTAGTGAACAAGGAATCTATATCACTTACTATACTACTAGGAATTCCGTGCAGTCTAACCACATTCTTCATAAAAAACTTAGCTAGAATCGGTGCCATCCTAGTTGACTTAACTGGAATGAAATGGGCACTCTTGGTTAATCTGTCCACTACAACCCATATACTTTCATTTCCTCTACTAGATCTTGGAAACCCGTCTATAAAATCCATGCAAATAGAATTCCATTTCCATACTAGAATATCCAATGGCTGTAGCAACCCACTTGGCTTCTGATGTTCGGCTTTTTCCTATTGGCGGTTCAGACACTGCTTTACCCAAAAGCCTACATCTCTCTTCATTCCTTCCTAGAAGAAACTCCGCTTCATGTCCTGATACATCTTAGATCCTCTTGGATAAATAGTGAACTTCGAACGATGGCATTCCTCCAAAACTTCCTTCCTTATGTCTCCTACATTCGAAACACATAATCTACCTTTCTTTCTCAACCACCCATTCTGGTCAGGACTAAAATCCTTCAAATCATCGCTCTTTGTTCCATCCCTTAATTTCCTAATCCATTCAGACAACACGGGATCCTCCTCCTGTTTAGAAGCAATCTTTTCGATCATTATCGATCGAACTTCTAAACAAGATAACACATCAGTTCCTTCACTAGATCCGGCCTCAGATCTCCACTGAACTCTACAAGTCGACAAAGCTTCCAAATCCTTCCACTCAGCTATCATCGCCAATATTGCATTCTGATGCTTTCTGCTAAGCACATCTACAACCTTATTACCTTTCCCTGGTGTGTACTCAATTCCAAAATCGTAAGCAGTAATAAACTCTAACCATCTTTGATGTCTCATGTTCAGCTCCTTCTGAGAGAACAAGCACCTCAACGACTTATGATCCTTATATAGCTCAAACCACTCTCCTAAAAGGTAACGTCTCCACACCTTCAATGCAAAAATCACTGTAGTCAATTCCAAATCATGCGTAGGATATCTAACTTTATGCGGTCTAAACTGTCGAGAAGCATAGGCAATCACTTTACCTCTTTGCATTAACATAGCTCCTAACCCAGTTCCATACGCATCTGTATAAACTACCAAATCCTGATTCCCCACCAGAACAACTAGTACATGTGCATGAGTCAATAGGTGTTTCAAGCTCTGGAATGCTTCCTCATACTTATCGGTCCAAACAAACTTCACATCCTTTTGCATTAGCTTGGTCATCGGTGCTGCTATCCGCGAAAAATCCTTTATGAACAGCTTATAATATCAAGCTAATCCCAGAAAACTCTTTATCTCAGTTCACTGTCTCGGGTCTCTCCCAATTACTCACCGCTTCAATCTTAGTTGGATCTACAAACAACCCTTTCTCTGAGACTACATGACCAAGAAACTTCACCTCCTTCTTCCAAAAATGACACTTCAAAAACTTCGCATTCAGCTGATGCTGCCTCAGGGTCTCAAGTACAATTCTAAGATGAACTTCATGCTCCCTTTCATCTCTAGAGTATATCAAGATATCATCTATGAAAACCCACACGAACCTATCCAAGTATTCATCAAGTCCACAAAGAATGCTGGCACGTTGGTTAGTCCGAACGGCATAACTAACCATTCGTACTATCCATATCTGGTTCTAAACGCTGTCAAAGGTATACTATCCTCTGCTACTCTAAGCAGATGAAAACCTATTGCTAAATCCAACTGAGAAAATACCTTGGCTCCACTCAACTAATCGAACAAATCATCAATTCTTGGCAATGGATATCGATTCTTTATCGTCTTCTCATTCAGCTTATAATAATCGATACATAACCTTAACGATCCGTTCGGATACTTAGCAAACACTACGGCCGCTCCCTAAGGTGAATTACTAGGTCGGATAAACCTTTTGCCTTCGAAATCTATCAACTGCACCTTCAGCCTCTCATTTCGGTAGGTGTCATCCTACTTGGGGGCCTACTCACTGGTTCTGCTCCAGGCACCAAATTTATCTGAAACTCAATGGCTCATTTCGGTGGTATCCTACTACCGGCTCGAAGACATCCGTGAATTCTCTAACAACGAAAACTCGATTCAACTCGTCCTCTAACTCCACAACTCCCAACAAAGCATTCACCTCACAGCTAGGGCTCTCTATGGTATATACAATCCGATCGCTATAGTCAGGGTGTCTAGGTGATATTTTCCTATCATGGAAAAATATCCTAGCATCGTACTTACTTAACCAATCCATACCCGAAATAATTCTGAACCCTACAAAGTCAAATACATGCAAACTGCAAACAAAGGTATGACCTAACAAATCAAACTCTAGGTGGTCGCACTTCATCCCAAGTGTCGCATACCCTCCTATCAGATTTGCAACTCTTAAGGAAGTAACTAAGTATGTGGGTTTTAGGTTAAGCTTATCTACCAAACAATGAGATGAAAAAGAATGTGATGCACCAGTATCAAACAGAATGCTAACAAACATACCATGAGTCTGAAGCGTACCTTCCAACACTGCCTTTCCTTTCTCCTGCGATGTTGGTCCTGATGCAGCAGGCTCCTATGCAAATACTTTGCCCCTTCCATCCTTAGCAGGCACTTTGCATTGATTCTTATAATGACCAATCTGATTGCAGTTGAAGCACTTGATGTTCTTCTTCCCGATCACTTCCTACGCCTTTCCAGTATGACACTCATTAGCAAAATGCCCCTTCTTATCTCACTTGAAGCAAACAACCTTAGACTTTCCTTTCTTTGCGACTCCACCCTTCAGAGCACCCTTTTTATGAAAGAACTTCCTTTTTTGACTCTTTCCCACCTGGACCTCCTTTGCCTTATTCTTCTCTAGAGAAGCGAGCATCTCCTCATGTCTCAACACCATCTCCACTACCACATCACAAGGGTCCCTAATATGAGGTAATGTAGCCCTTGCCAACTCAGGCTTCAACCCCCGTATGAACTTCTCATTTCTCTTTATCACAATATCCACAGTAGCGTACCCATACCTAGTCAACTCCTCAAACCTTCTAGCATACTCCAACACAGTAGTCTAACTCAGCAAACTTTCTGAGCAAAGCAGACTAGGCCATCACAGACATGAAACTCTCCTGGAACCTCCTCTTAAACTCAAACCACGTCATTGTCTCTTCATTCATTCCGGCCATCACAATGTTCCACCAGAATAAAGCTTCTCCCTGAAGCTATCTTGAAGCTAGCCTTCTCTTCTGCTCATCATTGAGCCCCAAGTCTGCAAAGATTCGCTCACAATGCAGCAACTAGCTCTCCACCTCAATAGCATCCTTAGTTCCAATAAATGGCTTTCCTCCAAGCCTAACATAGTCTATACTCAAGATAGCATAATTGTTGACCACCGAAGCTTCCTGAACTCCTACTCCAGCATTTCCTCCAACCACACCAACAACAATTCTAGCTTGCATCATATTTATGAAAAACTAATACATAGCTACCATATCAACTTGCGGGACTCCCGCACCCACATTTCCTGCTTGTGCCTGACCTTGGTTTCTTCTAGTATTCAGTCTGCATTTCCATTTGTGGTGGTGCTTCCTCCAAGATTCACTCTTCCACTTCTAGCATCCATATATGTATTCAAGCCTTGTGAGATACAGAAGAATAGCCTAAGAGAGATAGGAGCATAGAGATATAGCATATATATAGAGCAAATACAAGTACGTTACTATAGCGTTACCCCAAACCTTAATCTTATCTCTAATTCCTTAGGATTATATTTTCAAAAATCATTTTAGTTTAAATTTTTTCATAAACCTATGCTCTAATATCAAGTTGTAACATCCCCTATTTGGAGGCCCGAAGCTAAGCACTATAGATGTTGTAGTCATCCATAGTATTAACTTCCGATGACCAAATACGGTAATGTTAATGGTATCCATAATATTAGAAGCACTTGAATATGAAATAAAATCATCATAGATTAAAACATTTTTCTGATTACATTTCAAAACAACATTTCAAATCCAAGTTACATAATCACAAACGTTTCCCAGGTTTAGATCAAATATAAGTATTACATAAATACGCTAAGAGCAACATATGAAGATGCCCCCTTGGTTGACCAGAGTACTATATAGTCATAACTGACTTAATACAACACAACAGAATACAATAGACAAAATAAAAACTCTTAAATAGATATCTGTCAACCACCTGCTCGTCTTCGGAAGCTTTATTCGTCCACCTACTAAAACCTGAAAACCCTCAGCCTACTTAAATCAATTTTGAGCACCCAAAAGTTTAAGGGGAAAAAAACTTCGAGTCAGACATAAAGCCTGGTGTGAATAATACTATACATCTCGGTTATTCGATATTAAGTGAGACCACGTCGCTTAGCGGAACGGGTTTCCCCTCGCTAATATCCTTTTAAAACATATCTTTTGCAAATCATTTCCTACAACCAAAACTGGTTAAAACTGTAAAGCAATATCATGTAAACATACATGTCAGGTAACAAATGAACTATCTGTCCGAACACTATAGTTTTGTTTGGCTAACTACTAACATTTGGATGACTTGGGCCTACCAGACAATATATACAAATAATCTAACATCTGTTAGATACTCCTTATCTGGACGGAATGTCCCTAACTTATTTTCTCCAGGTCAACTAATCGTAATGGTTTTGCAGGCTCACCAATAACCTACCTCTGTACAAATATATTCCCTTCTGTGTGTAACATCATTTTAGTCTTACCTGTGACAAAACACTACACATTGGAATTTCGGACTAAATTAGCTGGGACTAATAGCTAATGTATTAGGCATGACCTTATACCAGTCCCATTTGGTATACAAATATCTGAGTCATTTTACTTAGGGTAATCTTCCCTTAAATTTCCTTGAAAACATTTTCATCTCAAATTGATTTAAAACTTTAAATCATACTTTAAACAAGGAAAATATATACTCTATGATTTACTCAAAATCACCTTCCACGTTATATATACTTTACTTAAATCTTTGTTGATGAAAACCTTTAACCATTTGAAAGTACCCCTTTCGAATCCATTGAAAGTACCCATTTCGAAACCAAATAAACCCTTTTTATACCCTAGGCCAACAGGCCAAAACATTCCTTTCGAAACCATTCATATAAACTTTTCCAAACCATTGAAAAACATTTCCTTCGAAAGCTATAAAACCTTAGATGGCTTATCTTTAAACACTTAAACATTGCCTTACGAAAACATTGGAAAACCTTTCCTTTCAAATCTTTCGAAACCATTGGGGAACCACCCCTTCGAAACCATTATTAAAACCTTTCAAAAGCATTAAACATCAAACCTTTTGAAACCATTTGGGTTCAAGCAAAACATGTGGAAACCTTTCAAAACCGTTTAAAATTAACTCTTTCCAAACCCTTGGGTTCTACCTTCAACAGAGCAAAAGGATCATAAAACATTTAATTCGAAAACTCTCTTTCAAAAACGGTTCCTAAGCAAAGAAGTGATAGTGTCGAAACCAACCCTTCCAAAAACATTGGAGAAGTGGCTTGGGTTTTAAAACAAAGTATACCTTCCGAAACCATTGACTTCGAAAGGTAGAAAAGCGGCAGCTAGGGGTTTTGACCCCTTCGAATTAAAAAAAAGGCGCAACCTGTTCGAAACCCTTCCTTTAAACACTTAGACTCGGTCGAAAGCCAAACAAGTTGAAAGCAAACACATCAAAAGCAAAGCAGGCGCATTTTCATTAATAAGCAAAGCAACGTTTTGAACCTATCGGAACCTGATGTTTCGACCCAGTACTTTCCGCCTATGTCCAGTTCACTATGTACCAAGTTATTGATACTATGCACATTAGTTTCGATCAAGGTGGAAGCGGAAGTACCCCATTGAAACCTATGCTGCCGAAAGAGGCAAAACATGCCAAAAGCATGTAAAAACTGATTTTTACTTTAAAAAGAATTTCTTTTCAACTGACCTGCCTTGTTTGTCAAGATATTATTGGTTGCAAATTTTCGTTTATAAAAGAACTGCCAAGATTTCAGAAATAAACAATTTAAATAATTTACAAAATACCCCTTCTCCTTTTATAAATATATAAAACATTTAAATCTGTACCTTAAATAATTTTATATATCTATTAAAACACTTAGGAAAATTCTACAAAAATTCCAAAAAATCATTTTTATATGTTTTCCAACATATATTAATTTCAGACCCAAAACATAAATAATATAGCTGTAAATTATTTTAAACCCAAATAATCATTTTTTCACTAGAAAATTTATATAAAATCCACATTAATTCAAAAAATTATGAAAATTAAAACCCATCTCTAAAATATCATTTTTGATCCAAATCTAAAATCGCAAGGCATTTGGATGTCATTTAATAAGGTTTTCACATCAAAACATATCATAAAACCTATATGAATAAGCATAAATCATCAACAAGCAAAGATAAACTTTTAATCATTTGAAAACATGTCATAACCTTACAAAATAAATCAGGTTAACCTTAAAACCGAGAACAATAGAAAATATGAGATGTAGTCATTATTCACCTTAGCTTTGAGATTACGAATTTGAGATTTGAATGGATTTGAATTAATTACACTTCTTCCTTTAGCTTTTCTTCCTCTTGTTCTTTCTAATGATGGTCGGCCTCTAGTTTTGTTCTTGTTTAGTGAATATGAAATGAACATATGGAATGATGGTCTAAGGGTTTAGGGTAAAAGGATCCACTTATTCCTATATTGCCCTTGTCTATTTCCTAACATTTTATTCCATTTCAATTTCATTAGTTCATTTGTTAACATGGCAAGGCTACCCCTTAGTTTAATCACAAATCTCAATCCTCTAATCATCACATTATTTTATTTTATTTAGCTAATTAAATATCCTAAATAATGTTACTAAAAATTAGGGTCGTTACAAAATGATAGAGGATAACTTTATATTAAAGATTCATAATGTTTAATGTATTATATTGAGTGATATCGACATATGGACTAATGTAATTCTTATGAAATACACTCATGATTCAAGTGTCGAATACATCAGAAATCATGGTATACATACTTTTATGTACATAATTATTCTTTAAGTCTATTTAGGATTTCTTTAATGTTCCAGCTTTAGTTTATACATTTATATTATATAATTTTTATTATTATATAACTTTTATACTTTTTTTAACTTTATAGTATTTTATGTATAACATTGTATTGATTAAATTTTATTTAATTAATTTACACATTAATTAATTATTATATTATTCAATTATAACATATTATATTGAATACATATATACTTAACCTTTATAGTAATATACGTATATCTTATACATATGTATTTTAATTTATGAATTAAATAATTAATTTATTTAATTAAAAAATTTAGGACATTATTAGATATTAAGTAGTTTTGGTGTTATCTCTTACATCATTAGGAAATTATTAACGAAAGATATGGGTTATTGGGTTGAAAGAGTAATGGATATGGAATTGGACTAGGAAAGCCATAGGGCTTATAGTTGGAAGACTTACAGTATAGTTAGGATACGTAAAGACATATTCTTATTTAAATTATATAGTCCAAGTACTATTATATAAAAACTCGAGATTTTTATTCATCGGACGTTGTTGTTCTGACTCCCTCCTCATAACACAAGCTAAAGATGATGATGCGAATTTTTAGAGATGGTGGCGGAGACGCAAACTTGTGGCAGTTATTTAGCTATCTATGTTATTTTTATGTTTCTGATATACCCATTGAATTTATTATGTAATTTGAAATACTACGCTATGATTATTGGCGATGTTATATGGGATTATGTTATCTATTTCCAACATTTGAATTTTTAAATAAAATGGGTATTATTTTGATATTATATTTTATCCTTCCACTATGAGATTCTGAATGTATAGATAGATAGCTCTGTGTATTGTTCTTTGTATCAATTTTACAAACCAATAGCCAGCTTTGGAATGGGTCTAAGGTTCGATGGGCCTTTTATAGGTCGAAAATTAAGTCTGTTTCAAGGCGGGTCGTTACAATCCTTTCTTAGATACCCTACTAAGTAGGCTATAAGCTTAATTAGTTAGCCTTAATATGACTAATTTAGACCCCATAGGCTATTGGACTCTGAAACCATTGTTGGAACCAGGCCAACGCGCAGCGGGGAATATAATATAAATTTCAAATTTTTTATTCCATTTGGATCTTGTTGGGCTTATGAAGTATAAATTTCTTTTAAATAGAATATTTATTTTATTTTATTTATTAAAAGTTTTTAATTATTATTATTTTTGTTTATTATATAGTATGATATGTGTATATTATGTGTATCATATACACATAGGTGTGTACGTGCATGTGCTACATAAGTCGTATGCATAGTTTAACAAGCCCATGTATAGATGTTGGGATTTACAACGCAACGGACATATTGGCCCCTCCATATACAAATTTCTATCAAAACTATATATGTGTGTGTATATATATAGTTTTATAAATAATATTAAACAATGTTTGTAAAATAAAAATATTTATATATATGTATCTATGTGTGTATATGTATAATCAAAATTAGAATATAAAGTAATTGTAAATATTATTACAAGTGATTTAATATAAAATTAAATTTGAATTTCGAATTTCGAATTTAAGATCTAGATCTATATAATAAATATCTAAATATTTCAAACATATTAATATGTTATGTTAAATAAATATATATATTATATGTGTTTAAAATTTATTATTATTATCATTATTAATTCATATACATATTTAATATATTAATATTTTAGAAAATACATATATATATATATATATATAAACTTAAGTATGAATAAATAATTAACAAAATGTGTGCGTGTGTGTGTGTTTTAGCATATACACATGACCTAAAAATAAATATTTTTTTGAAATAGTTTTCGGTTTAAAAACTAGTTTTTTATTAAGATTTCCTTACAGAAATCTTGATAAATTTTCTTGAAAACTATTTAATACATATCTATAATTTTAGTAAATACTTATTATATTTATATATTTTATAATGTGTGTGTATATATACAATATATAGAATTAAGTATAATAACTAAAATGAATTATATATATGTAATATGTATGTACAAATTTAAAATATATATATATATATAATTTATTTATTTTAATTAATTAATTTATTTTTGAAAACTATAATGTGTGTGTATATATATTAATAAAATAAATATACATATATTTTACAAAATTATGTACATGTTTTAAAATTAATCTTTGTAAAAAAAATCAAAACCAAGCTAACATATGACATGAATGAGCATATTAGACATTATAAACAAGTAATATTACCTTTCATCAAACCTAATTGTTTGCACCTTGAAATGAAGAATCTAACTCCCTGAATTGAGTCTCGTACTGAGAAGTTGCTAGCTTCTCGAACGTAGCTACCACCGACAATCAAATCGGCTTTGATTTTGATGTTAAAAATGCTTGAAAAGGTAGAGGGGTGAGGTAGAATTTTTGGCCAGCAATAGATATGAAGATGAGTCTCAAAAACAAAAAAGAAAGTGAGGGTTTAGAGGTGTTTAAACAGTGGAGATGTCAAGGGGAAAAATATGGATCTGGATCCTTATTTCTCTCTCACCTTTTCTCCTCCATTTTAATTCAAATTCAACCCCTCCTTAGACATCAATATGGCCGACCTTCCATTGCACATTCTAGACGATAATTCAAGCCCACATATGGGCCTCTAAATCATTTCAAGCCTGAATAATATTCCTTGCATTTAAAACCAATTTAAATGCGTATCGATATTGTATATCATTCTTTATAATTATAACTATTATAAATACACGGTTTAACATCAAATAAAATTTTATAATTAATATTTCATAAATATTAATTTATTTAATTAATTTATAACAATTACAAATTAACTAAATCGGGTGATAAAAGGAGTATTCAACATTTCGGTTGTGTGACTCTTAGGTGTAAATTTGGTCAGGGATTAATATCGATTAATCCAAATATTATTGTTCGCACGTCACTTAGCAGGTGGTGTGACATTATGACTAAATTCGTCACTTAATTAGTTCTAGTAAAATCCAATTTTACCTTATTAAGCGTTGCCCAGCAGTGATAATTATTTACACCAATTCTCTTCGTCAAAACTATAACTTTGAACTTATGGTATTGGTAATGGTCAAAATTCCAACATCGTCTGTATTCAACTCTATAGTCAAAACACAAAGTCATTAATTCAATAATAACAACTATTCTTAACCGTGCTGCTCTGGTTAGAGACTTGACTTTGAGCTGACTTCAGTTGACCATGATACTAACCTCATATAACTGAGAAGACAAATCCTTTCTTGAATAGTGTTTCACTTCAAATGCTTCCACTTGACCCAACCATAGTCGTTCGATGAGCGTCGTGCCTTGATTTAAGTATAATCAACGTGGAGCTTCCATATTAAAGATCAATGGTATTCTCAAGTCAAGATAACTGTGTAATTTTTCCACATCAATATTTCATGTTTGACCTTAGTTATATTAATTAACAGAAAAATGTTGAGTCGGTCATTCCATAGTTATCCATTAATTATCAGTACATAACTACTTGGTACCCCCAACAGCATGAGTAATACATTGCCCAACAATTGGAGAGAGTTACATACTTTAGTCTCAACTGATGCATCGATATCCAGTCTTGATATATCTTGACTAGGAATATTTTAAAACGGTATGTTTATTTTATTGTGATAGATCGCTCATGGTTATAACACATTGTAACCATTATCATAGAATATACCATTTATAGATTGTCTATTAAATATACTTTTAATTAAACTAATTAATATATAACAAATTATATCAAGTATATAATGGAAAGAAAACACCTTTTATTTTAAACAAATTTGGTTATCAAGTTAGATATATGTAACAATTATATAAGTGCCCCTAGGACATGCCCCTAACTCTATCAGCGGGAAGTGAAACCCCTTTGCTTGGGTGCTATTACTGAATAGTAGAAGAAGGGGAGAGGGGGAAAATATTATACTCAGTTAATAAGATGGCACAAAGGCCAGGAAGTTTCTTACCCTTTTGATTAGTGACAGGTGAAGTAGAGTTAGTTGGAGCAGAGCCAGCCATAGAACTGTAAGAGAATAGGGGTAGGGATCATCATGATGTGGAAGAGTATGCCTCAAAGGAACGTAACTTCGCTTGAAATGGGAATCGCGGGAATGATAAGATGAAGATGGGTGCTTTGAGTGGTGGGAGCTGGAACCATGAGGTGAGCATGGACGCTCATAGTATTCACTGTCTATTTAAACTTTGAAAATATTGCTTTCGCGACAACATTAAGATCTTGGAGGAGAAGTGGATTTGTCCCTGGATGCTTTCTTGCTTAGACCATCATGATAGTTTGGAAGACCCATTGGACCTGAAATAATGGAAAGACTAGAGTTACCACTGGATCAAGGAAAAAGGAAACAAATGTAGTATGCGTAAGGTGATCCTAAGTGATGTGGGTGTAGTGCTGCCCAATTGAATCTATGAATTATGTTTAATTGGTAGTATAGAGGGAGAAAATAGACCCTCAAATGGAGCAATATCGAGGGAGCCCATTCCATGTAGATGCTCATCGATTTCTAGGGAATCAATAAAGTCAAATCGAAATTTATGAAATTATCAAGAGTTGGAAAATCGAAGGGGCCAACTACCTCAGTAGCATGGTCGGTGGGAGTTCTTTCCTCTGTATGGTTGATAGTCGGACCGAAGGAATTTTCAAAAGGCCCCCTCCTTAAAACTATAAAGTAGGGAGTAGGAATAGTAACATATACTCTATTTGGTTTTCCCTAATCAATTCTGCTCTAGAATATTTGTTCTCCTCCAGATCTTTTTCTTCTTCACCTATGTCTACATACTCTTCTTATTCCTATTCAGTTTTTATATTGTCATCTTCATCAATATCATCATCGTTGACAATCACTCGATGTTGAGCTAGGCCTCATCTGGGTTGACTAGGGCCAGCTTATACTTTCCTTGGAAGTGGATCCCCAGCCTTTCAGGTGCAAGTTGTAGTGCATTTGAAGAAGATCCTTCAACCGTTATAGAGCAGATGATATTAACAGAGATGGAAGTCGATAATAAGGAAGGAGGTGCTATGTTAGAGTTCGATGATGGGCTGAAGAGTAGCAACTATGCGTATTAAGTTGTCATTCTTGATCCTTAATGGTATACCTACAAAAGGTAGAGCATGGATAAGGAACATGGGTAAAGTAATTTATCCAAATGTATTAAAAGTTAGGATTTATGGAGCAAGCCTTACATCCCCAAAGCCACCATTAAGAAAATCCAGATGGATAGCAATTGAAGAACTATTCCTCCTTGAAGTAAATTTGTTCGTCGTGAGGATCAATCACCACCCTGTTGTATTAAATGGATTTGAAGAAAACTTGTAAGGGGTTTGAGGACTGCCATTTGAAGTGTAAGTATCGCACGTTGAGAAAAGATAACTCTCTTCCCAAGTGATGAACAAAGATAATATACAAACTAAGGAGCACTACGCAGAAATTCAAGTGCAGTTGAGAAGGGCCGATTCTTATGGATTGGAGGATGTTATGTTATGAAATAATGGATTGAAAGGTCGAATGTCTTTGGAAAGACACATATACAGGCTACAAGTAGTGTAGCCGACATGAGAATGTTAGCTCTTCCATGCAGCATCAGAAGCCTAACTTCATCTAGAGGAATCCCATGTCTCTTACCAGTGCACTAGAGATCCGCAGTGGTTATTCGAGAGGGGGGAGTCGAGAGGATTGTCTAATACAAAGACCCCGCTCGGGGCAACATTGGGAGGAACTTCATTGTGTGGGTCCTCCATGATAATTAAGGGAGCAACAAAGGCCGGTACATCCTAGGCACAAGATGGTCCAACGGTAGTAGTAGATAGAGGTTGACATTGTGCTTGAAGCCAATATAGGAGAGGAAGAGCCAGGAGTAGCTATAATTGCAAAAAGATAAAGAGAGCATCTTTTAATTATAAGTTAACAGGAAATCTCGAATGACAAGCATGGTCAGATAAGTGCAATTTATTTCCTATACTTGTGTGTTTATGTATCCACGTTAAGGTTGATGTATAGCATCTAACGAATGTTAATGTATGTCAACTCATTGGATTCTATACATCGACCGGGAGCAGTGTGTGTCCAACATTGTGTGTATCTCGTATCTTATGCAATATACGAAAACATGTCGTGTATAGTGAAAGCCCGCTCATGTTGGCAACAAGCTCCAACACACAATGGATCTATGTTATAAATGGAAGCTATTAATATAGCTAATACACTAAGAACCCTTGATGGATCCAACATGGATAGAAACTCAAACTCTCTATTCGTAATTCTTGAAGAGACAATGCAACCTTTAAAGAATGAAGATTCTTCAACCAATGAATGCGAGCATGGATGGAACATGTGTTTTGGGACATGTTAGCGTTCAAGGTCATTGATGACTCCAAGTTATCAATGAGGAATCTATTGAAAAATCCCTGGATCGATAAAGACAATTTGAAATTTCTTTACTCAAGGAAAATTCTCTATCCCAATTCAGTTCTTTCCCATCCAAGTTGATCCAGCTAATGCCTCATCTAAATCTAAATCAATCTTCCCACATAACACCTTGATTTCATCTTGTAGTGGCTGATAGCGATCGACGAAGAGTGAAAAGAGGTAATGAAGAACTGAATGGGGATCGATTGATGGTGGAGACATGGACCGCAACAAAATTGAGTGAATGAAGCATGGAGTGATGTCCTACCTTTTGGATTAGTGAGTGGAAGGATCAGTGGAGGCTGCAATGCTTAAAGTCGAGACATTGTTGGAACCCTAGGTCGGAATGCTGAAGCAAGAACTCGATTGCAAGAGAGAAGGAAAAGTAAAGAGCAAAATTATACAAAGTGTTTGTTTTATATATATGAGGAAGCACCGATCGTTATTGATCCATAAAAATATTTAAAAAATAAATAAAATGAAATGAAAAAAGATTATGATGGGAAAAATAATGCATCTACCTGACCATGGCCAGAGCAACTTTCAAAAAATCCTCAATGATGTTTGAAACGAGTGAGCTTTCTAGATTACAAAACTGCAATAGTTATCTACCGAAAAGATTTGACTCAATGACGTACATATGTGGATTTGTTTGACAACGCATTGTTCCATGGAAACAGTTCGAGTAATGGAAGTGTCTATGCATTTCTGGATTTGGTCATTTATCTTATTTCAAAGCATGCTTTGTGTTCATAAAAGCATACTTTAGGGGACAAGTGTTATCTGATATTTTTCACAAGCGACATTTTGATGGAATTAACTATAAAGTAGTAGAGGAATGGTGAAAGACTCAAAAATGATTGAGTATGATGATTGACTAGGAAAAGGGGGAATGGCCAAACCCATGGATCAGTACTGATCCATAAAATTGAACATTTCCCGCTCCCAATTCTCAGTGAATATTGGAGATATTAAGGCAAGGAAGAAAATGGAGAAATTTGGCTAAGTCTATGGATTGGTATCGACTCATAGATTCCCTCCATAAAGTCTTAAATAATGTCAGAAGGAAATGGCTTAGGAGCATAAAAGAAGATTGACTTGAGGAATAGAGTATTAGGCTCGAGGAAAATGGGAAAAAACTCAACATGATATTGAAGGTTATCGTTCGATACTGATTCTTATATGGATTAGTACCGACGTATGAATATTTTAGCGATGACATACCCTTACTTTTATCTACCCATATCTATGTATGGAATGAGTTCTATTCCGATCCGACGACCCAAAAACCCAATCACAACATACATTAACTATAATAAAGGGCTACTTGCAACTAAAGAAAGACCTTGGATCTTTACTAATTCATATCTATGGGAAATTTTTCCATTACTAACTTTAAGATTTAATTTTGAGTTGTAATTGTAATTCCTTGAATCTAGAGTGATAAAAGTAATAAAATGCATTAAAAGTGAATGTAGGCATAGCCAAACCACTATAAATCAACATGTTATTTGCTTTCCATACTTTTCTCCTTCAGTTTTACAATTTTCTATTTGATTTACAATTCATAGGTACAATCCACATTTTAGAATTGTTATCTCTTCAAAATCAATAATTTAGGGTTATTAGACCAATTTTTTGTGTAATAGTAACAATCCCTTAAAACTTCATAGAGATGAAAGAGAAATAGATACAAATCTATTATGTTTAATTTACTTGGTACTGAATATGAATATTGAATGCCACATGTAGATTTTTTGTTTACTTACTTACCATTTTGGTATTTCAACAACATAATTAGCATTTAAACATCACCTACTTATATTAAAAGTTTATGAACATTCTCTTTTTAGTTATTCACTGTTCAGTGTTTCAAAACCATAATTAGCTATAAATTATTGTAATTTATTCACAATTCTTGCAACCTTAATCTATGTTAGCTTAAATTCTACAAATTTTTACATATTTTAATTTTGTGCATACTATTAATAATACACAATCTTATAGTTTAATTTCTAATGATTTGGACTTCACATGTGTATGTCTAATAACAAGTTATTTAGAACTTCACCATCTGCTAATATGCAAGGAAATGTTTTCTTAAAAAGTTATTAATGTTAGGAGGTTGTGAGTATCAAGTTATTTTATCAAATTTTGCAATCAATATCATATACGAAATTGAAGTGAAAGATGAATAGAGAAAAACAAAAAATTACAGGGGTTAGGTTTTTAATAAATAAAAAAGAATACAACTATTTAATTCTAATTATAAATATTTACTTATAGACCTAAAAAACAATAAAAGACTAATTTACCCTTATATTATAATAAGAAGACAATATGATAGGCAAAATAATAGGAAATATAGAAATATTCTCCAACATACTCCCTCAAACTCTCGATGTGGTGGTTATGAACATAAAGAGTTTGCCAACCAGAAAACAAAAACGTAAAATGGTGTGTGACTTGATAAATAAATCTACAATTTGTAAGAAGAAGGTATAGAGTCAAAGAGACGATGTCTTTCTCAAGAATCAATCTTAATATGTTTGGTTTGCTCATGAAAATTGAGTTATGAGCAATTTGAATTGCACTCTTATATCATAATACATAAGAGTGGGATGAAGAAGAAATATTCATGTATCCTTTAGTAACCATCATAACTAAACTTGTTTCGTTGTCTCATACTTTATCGATTGTATACCTATGGAGTGCTCGATAAAATTATTAATCCATGTGATAATTTTTGCATTATTTTTCCCTAAACATCTAACGCAGTCGCATAATTTGAATATGTAATTTTAGGTTGCAAAAAGATTTCATCAATATATCCCCACGTCTTTTTTCCTATGAAGTTTCATTGAATCACATAAATAATAATAAGAATAATTCTTCCATCTAATCTCATACTTATAACCTAAAGCGAATCATATCTTTAACTACACATGATCAAAAAAACAAATCAAGTCAATATGAAAATAATTAAGGCATAGTTGGATTCACGAAGAAGATCTACTTTGATACCATGTTAATCAATATCATATACAAAACTGAAACGAAAAAAGATATAGGATAAACAACAAATAATGGAGGCTAATTTTTTATTAGATAACAAAGAATACAACTAGTTAACCCTAATTATATATAGTTATTTATAAGTCCAAAATAAGGAACAATAAAATATTAACTTGCTCTTACATTATAATATGAAGACAACATAATCAGCAAAATAGTAGGAAATATATAAATATTGTCCAACAAAATTATACCTTTCATGGTTGTTATTTTCAGTGAACAAGTGTGTTACAATGATACTATTAAAATATGTACACATGAAAGGATCAGTAAATTTATAGAATGTAGAGTTTAAAAATCTAAACTTGATCTGGATATGTGTTCCATTCAAAGAAAATAACTTCTAAGGTTTAAGGATTGTATTAATAATAAAAAGTTTATTATAGTTCTCAGAAAATGGTGACCAGCAAAACCCTAGCCACCACTTAAAATATCATCTTGATTCTTCTTCCTTTTCTTTTCTCTTTTAATCTGTATCTTATTCTATATGTTAAATCTTCTAATAACGAATCTATGACAACGGTTGAGAAAGAAGGTGTAACTATGGTGAAGTAGGGTTGGGAGGAGGTATCTAAGTGGAAAATCAAGAAAATGGTGGGAAAGAATAGTTGACATAAAATTTCAGTTGGTAGTTCTGAGCGAAATAGAGTGACGGCAAGTCAAAATTGAGATTCACAATTCCATCTGATGCGAAAAAAGTGAGCTATGTCGATGTGGTTAAAGGAGGGAAGGAGGAAGGTCTCGGATCGACCAATCTAGTTTTTATTGAAACATAGATGGAGAATGGGAAAACGAAAATAGTTTTATTGATGGAGGCTATTAGGGAAGCGGAGGAAGGATATAAGAATTGTGTACTTCTATACATGGTAGGTATTGGACCTTATTTTAAAGCATTCGAGGCCTGCGCAAAGAGAACATGGAAGAGAAAGCATTTGAAGTGCAAACGATGGACAATGGATTCTTTGTTGTTAGATTTGGAAGTAGGGAAGATTGTGAAAACATTCTTGAAGGAGGACCATGGTTTTTTAGTAAAATACTAATTATAAAGAAGAAACTTTCTCCCAAGATGGGTACTGATAGAGACCTATTAACTACGATGCCAATGTGGATTAAGCTCGTGAGACCAAGCTATAAACTTTGGGGACTCAAAGCAATCAATGGCTTGGTAAGTTTGATTGGACTCCAATCAAAAAGGATGAGGCGACAAAAAATAAAACAAGAATTTCTTTTGCAAGGTTCTTAGTAGATGTGAATGCCATCTTTGGCTTTTCGAGTATTATGGAAGCAATTGGAGAAAATGGGGAATTGTTCTGAAAATCCTCACCCAAGGTGCAAGAACTATCTTTGCTTTGGACATTATAAATAGCAATTCCCTATGAGTAAGGTGTGGATTCCAAAGGAGAAAACCGAAGAGCAGAGTAAACGGAATAATGTGGAGGTTGGAGATAGGTTAAATGAAGTAGTGGATGATAGTACAAATGTTAACCAGAGAAAATCAAAGGCCTGGCAGACGGAAGTTTCGATAGAAGTGGAACAAAATAAACCAAAAATAGAAGTGGAAAAAGAACCCAAGCCTGAGCAGGGGGAAGTGGACAGAAAATAGTAATGAATTCGAAAGTAAAAATGCAAGTCCAAAAGAAACTATTCACTAAATTGAAGAGGCGATAAAGCAACTTTTAACAACTAAAAGAGAGATAGTAAAAGTGGGTAAGAGAATCAGTACTATGTTGAAACTAAATCCAACGTTCGAGAAGGGGGAAGATATAGTGATAGTGACCAGGCAGAGGTGAGAGCTATAAAGGGGAGCACTATGAAGAAAGAGATAATGCAATAGGATGAGTCCTTAGAGAGACACCTGGAAGGGGCAACCTTCTCGACGCCTATACTGGCCTATGTTACTTCTATCTTGACCTCTAGCAAGCCATAGGGAGCCATAGAGTCAGCAAAAGTGCAAGGAAAATCACCAGCTGCTCTGGTAACCATTTTAAAGCATTATTGTTCATCACCGGACGATATAGCCTCTATATTAGACCCAAAAAATCCCCAATAATCTTTATGAAATTGTTACTAATTTAATTATGAGTAATGTAAACTATGAATCTAATAATGCAACCTTACAGGGGACAGGATCAAAACTAGAGGAGGTGCATGTGTTTGGACTAGAAATAAAAGTATTTCAAATGACCAATACGAGGGTACCACTAAGCCACCTAAGAGCCCCATCAGTAGACTTTAAAAGAAGCTGGACCCTATTAAGAAGGAGTTATTAGTGAGAAAACATAGAACGGGGAGAGGAAAACAAGAAGAAAGTGCCAAAAATTAAAAGTGATTCGTGCAAAGGCAGAGTGCTAAGAAGTTCAAGCAAATATGAATAGATGATTGTTAGACCCGCATTTCTCGCAATATCATAAAGAGAAATGAATATGGTATAAAACTGAGAAAGCTACCCTTGTAATTAAAATCAAGGTGAGAAGAGCTGGAATTAAAGCGGTCCAAATGATACTACACAACGACCTAGCCTTTGGCCACTACCATTAATCTTAAACAGAGGAACCGCAGCCAAAATAAGCAGAAAAGGGATGAAATACTACGCTCAAAAGACGGGTAGCATAAATATCAGATCTATGCTCATCTCTTAAGTTTCAGTATTATGTTGTATTCCTTAATATCTAACATGGTTATAAGGAATAGTAAACAATTGCAATGCATAAAGCTAAAGCAAAACATAGATACCACGCAGCCATGCAATCTTCTGCTTTAGTAATACTATGCATCCCAATCAAACAAGGTTGTGCATGTGCGATGATACATTGCGCACACAAGCCAAAGAGCATGGGTAACCAAACTGTGTTGTCAGCAAAACTCATACTTTGCTAGCACCTTCGAGAACGGATCTGCACTACACATGTTGAGGGCAATCTAAGCATACCATAATGAATCATAGAGCACTCTACAAGGCTGCGCACAAGGCCACAAACAACACTCCAACACAGATCCACACTCATGGGCAGATAGCAGAGATACCAACCCCTCCTCCTTTATCAATGACCCGTGCACATCAGCCATGGGGTCAACTTTAATTACAACCGACTCAGGTCACATCCGCAAGCATACAAGCTAGCGCGCAAAAAAGGGCAGAGCTGTACAATCTTACCCCAATACGGTGTTTAACAAATAAGTGAAAATCAGATAAACAACCAAGATACAAGCACCACGGTATCAAGCAAATATCGCACACCAATTACTATAGCCTTACTTCGAATATGACGGCCGCACCCTAAATCCAAAAAGTAACTTCCCACGCCCTCTTAAGAGCACTTACAAACCATCCACCTTATCAGATAAGGAATGCATAACCCACTAAATTTAGGTCTCCCGCTCTAATTTTGGCTTTTCCCGCTAAAACTCAAATTTCTCACCAAATACATCGACAATCCAGGCACGTCAGACAAACAGTATAAATGGATGATAAGTGGCGGAATCCAAAGTTGGAGATTGAAACAGCTAATAAGGGGCAATTGTGGTAGCATGAAACACATCTTCTATACCACAAATAGAAGAGACCGGAGGACAGGCGAGGGATATTTTTTCAATCATTTTACTTTTCTAAGAAAAAGAAAAGCAAAAAAGAAAAAAAAAGAGTATTGTATTGTATGAGGAATGGCCAAAAAAAGTAATATTAAAAAAAAGAAGTATATAAGAAGGATTTGACCCATAGATGTAGGATTGGCAAAAATCTGAACCACGTAAAAACATTCTATGCCCTTTCTTTTTCATGCTTTATTATTTGTTTGTGTTGCATTAGACTGTAAATCATGGTTTCTTTACAAAATGAATTTGACATTCTAACAACAGTTAGAGTGTGGCTATAGGGTTGTGTAAGCATTCAGCGACATAGTCACCTCCTAAAGGAAAACTTAACTTAAGTTATGTTTATTGATTCAAAATTGTCAATCAACATTTTACAATTTCCAGCTTAATCAATGGAGGTGTTTTGGGATGAAAAATCTCACCAACATTTTTTGGCGCTAGAAGGAGGGCCTGAACCTTCGTTCCCTTTTTCGATCTCTGAAGAATTTTCCTAACCCCCATTTCCCAGCCTTCGGTAAACAATACACACGTTTCCCTGCTAACTATGAAGCTCGTTGACCCATTCATTCCCTTCGTTCAAAGATGGTCACTCAAGTGCCCCATGGAACTTCTCCAAATCACAATCCGAACCCTCTCTAACCAAGCAGGCCAATAAGAAAAGTGGATAAATGGAGCATCGCTCTCTGATCGACGACACCTCCATCATCCATGGCCTACCACCATTACTCACCAATCATACTGGTTATGCAGCGGGTGGGTGATAACGGCACACTCAGATATGAGAATGGTGAGGCTGACCACAAACTAATTAATAGAAAGACTCAATAATCGATGTTGCAAGGAATCAAGTTGAATGGAAACTACCAGTTGATCTTCACCCTCCTTATCAAACAATGACTACAAGTTAGTGAAAACAAGTGGGTATTTTTCAATTTGGACAGCGATTTGGATGATGGCGAAAAAACCAAAGCTGGGATCTCGGTACTCGCATTATGACGATAAAAGGATTTAGCAAAGACCCTCTTACAACGGTCAAGTAGATAAGGACGTTTGCACATTCTGCTCAAAAACTAGGTTATTCAACTGTCGTGCCGTTCAACACACTTCCCCATCTAAGCTGAGCAGCAAGATGAAGTGATTGAGATGCACACCAATTTGAAAGATTAGCTTCCGTCCCCCACTGGAACCAGAACCAGCTGTCAGCACCGGGATTACTGATGCTTCCCTCCCTAGCCTAAGGGAGAATTCATATCGGACAGGTAATCGCGATCAAAGGCATGATGGATTCAAAATCTGCTGGAGGAACTAAAGTCGAGGCACCGACTAAAACTACAAAAGACAAGCATTCAATACCGTGTTGGAAGTCTTAGACCTCATCCTGAGTGATCTGCACTACTTATGTAAATAAGCAATGTAAAAAAATATGTTTTGATGTGTCAAACTAGATGTAGGGATATTATATGGCCCAAACTAGCAATCTTTGTGTTATTCCTCTCTGGCATGTTAAATGATCCCCCCATACCCATCCACGGTTCAGCACAAATAGCCACTGATTAAGCAAAGTGCAAGGTCCGTAAGCAAGAACGGCAATCTCAGCGATGAAAATGGTGAAACTGGACTTGAATACTTAGAATTGCTCAACGCAATTCGGCTCTTCAGCCAAATTACTGTACTGGATGTAGGGATATTAGACTACCCGAACCAGTTATCAAAACAGAGCTGCGAACAATGCAACTTGGCTTCTTAACCTAACTAGTCATAGGGATATTGGATGGCTCAGACCAGTATAAAAATCCATCTATGTTAGTACTGCAAACATAGCGTAGTGGACGTACAGATACTAGATAGCTAGAATCAGTAAAAAAATCATGCTCATGCGAAGGTTGTAAACACACGACTTGACTTCATAGCCAATATTTTCAGTCCTCCCTCAAACAATGGGGAAGACCAGCCAAGCGCACAAACAAACAACTTCACATAGCTTATCGCTGTCATTTTATAACAGCAATGCAACACACAAACGACAACGACAATCTCAGAAATGAAAACGGCGATGGTAGACCAAACCAAAGCATACAGCCAGGACTGCATGTGATATTGCACCTCAAATAGGGGGCATGTCATACAAAATACAGCCAAGACTGCGTATGATACTGCACCCTAAACAGGGGGTAGGTCATATTGGACTCGTAACAAAACACACGATCCACAAATCAGACTCAGGAAACATGAGCAAGAAATGGCAAGAAAAGATGATGCGTGGAGTGTACCATAACTCACAATCAAGTGTAATTCCAAAAATTAAAGCTTGCTAGGTAAACATCATAAACTAAAAAATTACTCAAGTTAACTTAGTTATATTCCTACTGGCCAAAGGTTTCATGTGTGATTCAACACACCTACGCTTACTTTACAAGCAAAAATGGGTTAAAACATAACCCGAACTATACTAAATTCATAGAGTTACACTTCATAAATAAAAAAACTATGCCAAGTATCTGATTCTAGCTCAGAAGAAGAGCTGAATATGATTGTTCTACGGCGAAATGATCTACGACGGTATGACTCCGAACATAAAGAAGAGCGACCCGCCGTGGGAAGAACTGAAGGCAAACCGTCCAGTTCAACAATGATAACTGATAAGCAAACGAGAGCAGTATAGCCATAAGTGGTACTACGGTAAGCCGTATGTGGGTCATAATTGGTGCCAACCCAGTGGTTGTCACAATCATACGGATCGAATTCATAATCTGCATAATTGTATGCGAAGATAGGTTAAGACTAGGTAGAAAGAATGTGAAAACATCAATTGCTCATCTCATACCAGTTTCTGCCATTACCTTCTTTACTTTTTCATCATGGAATTGCTCTACCATAGGCTATATCCATTCTATCATGGGAAACGGTAATGAAATCCAAACGGGCTTTACATTCTAATTTGAATATCTTTTTGATAGGGTGTTCACATGTCTTATAGCCACCTTCCTAGTTCTTTCGATCTCACCTAAAAGGTGCTCCATGTTTTTTCAGTAGTCCTAGAAAAGAAGCTAAAAAGCTCATCCTCAGTAAAGAGAATGGTGAAACCTGAGTACCCGATGTACCCAGTTCCTTCTTATAGTGGTCTTCTATTTCAATATGCTTAGCTTCATAATAATTTTTTAAGTCATTCTTCCACTTCATCTGATTCGGCCCCAAAGGGAGGCGCGGGGGCGACACCTAGTCTAGAAGATGGACCACAGGCCAGGGTTGCAGAAGGAGCATCTTCTGTGCTAATTTTCCTTGCAATCTACCCATTTAATTATTCAACCTTACGTCCCAAAGGCTTCATTTCATTTGCATATATGACCTCATATATACTTCCAACATCTATCAATAAGCCCTCTAGTATACAACTCTGGTCAGGGCAAAATCAAGCCGCTCTCTAAGATCAGCCACCTCCAAATCATGATTAAAGCAAGCGGGGTGAAAATCAAAAAGTCCACACAAATTGAATTAAATAATACAAATAACCAAGTCCACAAACTTCGTAGAAAAATATTAATTCAGCAAACATACGAACAACTCCAAAAACAACGCCAAGTATCGTGAGGTTATACAAACCATCCCATATCCTAAGATTTAAACAATGTGATGCCTAAAGAGCATTAGGTAAAAGGGGAGCTGTGATAACGGGAAAGGTCCTTTGGGGATCATAAAGTGCTTTCGCCCAATGATCGGTAGGTTGTTCGACGATCGCGTTAAAGTCCACTTTGTTGTTTAGGAAATTCTGGTCAAGCGTAGTGTAGAAGAACTCTAAGACATCCTGGGCTCATTGAAGCAAAGCCTCTGCCCTCTTACTTTTGATCTTCTCTTGCTTAAGTTTAGCTAAGTAAGAGGCAATCTTGCCCTAAGAAACTCCTAGGGAATCCTTGAGCGTATCTTCAATACTGCTATCCTTTTTGTGTCCTCTGGAGTTTTAATTAACCGAGGTCTTGTCGTTTTGGTTTGTCTAGAAAAAAAACCAAATAGCCTATGGGTGTTAGTTTTCCATCCCACACATAGAGGACGACAAGAGCCGGAACCCATAGGGAGGGCAGAAACCATGTTCGAGTAGGGTACCACAGTTGCCATCTCGTATTCAACAGCCTCTTTCTCACTAAGCAGACGAGCAATCTCCTCGGACATGTCCTCTACCTATTTCTTGTACTATGCAACCTTCCTCTATAAATAATACCATAGAGCTCTTCACCCTCCTCTGAAGCCTGCTCTATCCCTTCTAGCCTTAACTTGGCTCCTCATGACCATGCGCGCAGCTTTCTATTACAATCATACTGGCGCTCAAGTGCATCCTAGACCTTTTGAAGCTCCTCATGAGCAAACCTCAACTCTATTTCAAGCCTTTCATTCTCATCCTTAAGTTAAATAAACTCATTCTCAAGGGCAGCAAAAGAATCCTCCTCCTCAATCCCAAGGTCAATCGCGTTAGAACTGAAAGAAGCTATGCGGTAGGATCGTATAATATGGAATAGTGGAATGGTCTAGGTAGATAGCAATAAGCAGTAAGTAAAGTAGACACCAAGACTTTATACTGGTTCGGACCTCTTGTCCTACGTCCAGTCCCTAAGCTCCTCTTAGGAATTCAACTAACCAACAACCCTCACTTAACCCGGAGGAATAGGTTTACAACTTACCCGAACAACCGTACGGGATTTCTTGCCTCGACTACTGAAGAGGACTTCAACTAGATACAAAAAGTATTTCTGACTTGTTGTGTTCTTGATAACACTAATGAGTCTAATTGATTACAACTTTCCTATAATCTTATCCTCAAGAGTATGAAATGTGTTTACGAAGATTTAGGAAATATAAATTGTTATGAATCAAAAAGAGTATTTAAGATAAATCAGAGATTCAAGCAATTGAAGTGGTTTGTGATTGCTTTTGAAAACTTAAGAAATCTGAAAGTATGTTCAAGGTAATAGAGAGATTAAAGCAATTAGAATTGGTGATTTGCAAATGATAGAAACATGTATTTATAGGTGTACAAGAGAAGTATCTATTTGCAAAAGATTCAGGCAAGAGATGCATCCATTACCATTGGAGAATGGTTGCAACTCTTGGGAAGAAGAAGGTGTCTTTTCAGTAAAAATTTGCAGGTTCAAATTCAGTCGACTGAACAGGGAATTTCAGTCGACTGAAACTGTGCATGTTGTAATTCTGTAACAGGTTCAGTCGATTGGGATTTCCTGTTCAGTCGACTGAACTGGTAGTTTCTGCACAGTGAACATTTTAACTAAAACATTAAGTTATGAAATGTGTTCTTATGTTTGTGCAAGCTTCTTGAGGATAGATTTTAACAATAAAACTAAGACTAAGACCTAAATATACTAAGTACTCATGATATCCTTGTTCTTCATAGTCCTTCCTTTAGCCTTGCACATATCTCTTCCTTTTTGTTGACGCACATTGTCATTGATCAAAATATAGCGTATCAACATTCTCCCCCTTTTTGATTGATGACAATACCTATGTTTGTAGAGATGTAATTATCTTTCCTCCCCCTGAATATATGCACTATCTTTCCTACAAAACAAAGTTAGTAACATAGATTTCTCCCCCTTTTTCATCAACAAAAAGGAAGTAATATTATGTAGAAGTATATAATTTGCAAGCAACAAAGCAACCACATGCAAATATAACCACAGAGCGAATAATACAAACCATAGAGTATCACAAATAAAAGAAGGCTATTTATACAAGCCTTTGCAGAAATTGTTAGAAATTAATAGAGAGTTCCGGAAATCAAACCATCAAAATGATCAAGGATCCCTGTCCCAATCATAAGAGCCTTCACGATCTCCTTGTGGTTCACGAATAACGGGTCCACCTGAGGGTGGTCTATAAGCTCGTCCTCCTTGACCACCGCTAGTTCCACTCGTGCTGCTGCTTGGATGTTCTTCGGATGACGTCCATGTGAAAGTTGGTGCCGGACGCTTGCCGCGTGATGTTGAAGCTGTAGTGGAGCTTGTGCACGAGATGGCATCCCATAATTTGGTGAAGAAGCCTTTAATTTTATCAAGTTTATGATCTACCTTTTTGAGGCGATTATCAAGAATTTGTTGATTCCTTGATAATATACCTAATGATTGATTGGTAGTAAAACTTGGGTCAATGATGCAAATTTCATCATCTTGTTCGAAAGGTTCTTCTTGTTGGGCTTGAGGAGGTTGTTGCGACTCCTGATGTCTTGCTTTCCATTCGGCAAGAGATATGATGCGAGGAGGTCTTGCTAGAAGTTGCATGAGGCTTACAGTCCGATGATTAATTTGGTGAACCATTGTGTTTTCGGACTCAGGTAATGTCGTATCAACGTTGAGAAGTAGACGCATGATATACTCGCCAAAATATATTGTTCGCATTTTGCCATTATTGAAAGTAAGAAATTCAACAAGAATTAGTTGGACCCAATTAACTTGAATATTACCCCAAATTGCATAGAGTGCTTGATAGTTGGTAGGGTATACAAGTTCATATAAACCCGTTCGAGGAGTGGTTGTTCTCATAAGAGCTTTGTGGAGAATTCTTGCTCTTGGACGTAAGGAAGTGGATTTAATATCCCCGCTGTTGATGTTATCATCCAAAAATTGATGATTGATGTTGTCACGAATATGAGGGTTAAAGTCGATTTCTTCAAGCTTGCTTCCAAAGTTAGGAGATCCTAAAATGTGTGCAATTCGGTCTAGGGAGAACCATACTTTCTTCCCGCACACCATACTCCAAGCACTATCTGTTTTGATTTCTTGGAGTTTGGTGCCCAAGGTTAAGGTTTGCATAGAACAACTTGACCATAATATGATTAATTGCATGATCATTTCGTTTTATGTCTAAGAGAGAGGTTAAACCTGCCTGATCTGTCAAAGCTTGTATGTTGTACGTTTGAAGACTCTGAAAATCAACGAAGGAGTGTTCAAAGATACGAGAGTTCTTCATTTTGTTCCACCTTGTTACAGCCACTCCATCATAGAGCCATTGTGCAATTTGAGCATCAATTGGCTCGGAGGAGGTTGAAGAAGAAGCCCTTGATCTTTTTGGAGCCATTGTTTAGTGAGTTTTGAAAGAAATTTGAAAAAAAATGATTGGAGGCTATGGTTTTGTAGAATAATGGGGAAGAAGTAACTTTTGGAATGTGAAAAATGAAGAGTAAAGGTAAAGATTGGTGGTAAAAAGGGAAAAAATAGCCTGGGAATCAGCGTTCAGTCGACTGAACTGTCTGTTCAGTCGACTGAATTTGGAACCTGAGAGTTTTCTGGGTATTTTCAGTCGACTGAACAGAGTTTTCAGTCGACTGAACTATTGACTGAAAGTCTCTGCCATATATTCAGTCGACTGTGCAGAACTATTCAGTCGACTTAATTTTGCATTTTTGGTTTTTCTTAACTTTTTGAATGCAAACATTTTATTGAAAGAAATGATTACAATAGTACAAACATATTACAATATAACATATTATTTTGAACTTTTAAAAACTCATTTCTTTGGAGAAGAACCAATGTTCTTTGGTTTTTTATTTCCTTCATTTGCCATATAGTTCCTGTCCCATGAATTTGGGCTATATTGAGGAGTCTTTGGTGATACCCAAGGATTTATCGGATCATTTGGTGTACGATATGATGAAGATGGATCAAACGAACTAACTGGTTGAGGTAGGGGCTCACTTACATCATTTTTCTTCGAGCTACAAAATCGTAAACCAATTTGTTCAAGAAAGCTCAAGCGTCTAGCAGTTACTTTTTGTTCAAAATATAATTCACGTTGAAGATCAATTTGCTACTGTTGAAAATGATGAATTTCATCAATTTTTCTTTTCGTATCAGGAGAGGTAAATAGTCCACGTTTGGCCTTCTTCGAACTCGGTGTATAGCCAGTTCGATAATTTTCCCATTTATAAACCGGCTCGTGTTTTGGTGTTGGAGTAGGAAGATGTGGTGATGTAGGTGAGTTATCGGTTGAGGAGGTTATATTGATTAGTGAGTTTGATTTGTTGGAAGACATTTTTCTACAAAGTTTGAAATTTTTTTTTTTGACAAATCATATGTGCATGTATATATAGAATTAGTGGTTTAAAAATGTGTGGTATAGTGTTAATAGGGATTTAGAGCCAGTAATTATGTTATTGGTTCATATTTACTTTGAAATGAATGGTCTTAGGAGTAGATTCAGTTTTTAAACCTATAATTAAGTGAACTAAATTTTTGTTTGTCTTTTGTTTAGATGAAGTATATTTAAGTATTATATTTTTTATCATATTTGCTATTAAATATCTTTGAAAGAAATTATTCCTAGTTCTCTTCGTAATTTTATAAACGAGTTTTCTAGTAATGGTTTAGTAAATATATCGGCAATTTGGTTTTCGGTAGAAATATGCTCTAAATTGATAATTCCTTTTTCAATATTGTCACGTAGAAAATGGTGACGAATATCAATATGTTTTGTACGAGAGTGATTTATCGGATTTTTAGACAAATTTATTGTGCTTGTATTATCACAATATATTGTAGAATTTGTTAAATTTATATTAAAATCTTTAAGTGTTTGTTGCATATATATATGACTTTGGTACAAGCCAGAGCAGTAGATATATATTCCGCTTCACAAGTTGAAAGTGAAACACAATTTTGCTTCTTACTAAACCAAGATACAAGTGATTTTCCAATGAAATGGCACGTACCACTTATACTTTTTCTATCAGTTCGAGATCCACCAAAATCAGCATCACTAAATGACACTAACTCGAATGGACAATCTTTTGGATAGAAAAGACCAAAGTCCTTAGTATTATTAAGATATCGCATAATTCGTTTTATGGCTCTTAAATGTGATTCTTTAGGATTAGCTTGAAAACGTGCACATAAACATACACTCATCATTATGTCGGGTCTACTAGCAGTTAAGTATAGTAAAGATCCTATCATACTTCTAAACAACTTTTGGTCTACACTTTTGCCATTTTCATCTCGATCGAGATGAGTTGTGGTACTCATAGGAGTAGGTTTTCCAGAAGTGTTTTCCATTCCAAAACGTTTAATTAGATTAGCACAATATTTTTCTTGGTTTAAGAAAATTCCATTCGTTAATTGTTTAATTTGTAATCCGAGAAAATAAGATAATTCTCCCATGTGTGACATTTCGAACTCCTTAGTCATTATATTTGAAAATTCTTTACACAAGTTTTCATTAGTTGAACCAAATATAATGTCATCTACATATATTTGAATTATTAGAATGTCTTTAGTAGTGTTTTTAATGAATAGAGTTTGATCTACTTTTCCGATTTGAAATCCTGAATCTAGTAAATAGCTTTTAAGTCTCTCATACCAAGCACGAGGTGCTTGTTTAAGACCATATAAGGCTTTCTCTAATTTATATACATGATCCGGATATTTTTCATGTATGAATAAAGGGGGTTGCTCTACGTACACATTTTCTTTTATAAAACCATTTAGAAAAGCACTTTTAACATCCATTTGATAAAGTTTAAAATTGTGAAAACACGCGAAGGCCAATAGAATACGTATTGCTTCAAGTCATGCAACGGGAGCAAATGTTTCTTCAAAGTCGATATCTTCCTCTTGATTATATCCTTGTGCTACTAGTCTAGCTTTATTCCTAGTTATATTTCCTTGTTCATCTACTTTATTTTTGTAAACCCATTTTGTTCCTATAACAGATTGATTATTAGGACGAGGAACTAAATCCCAAACATCGTTACGTTCGAACTGATTTAATTCTTCTTGCATAGCAACAATCCAGTAGTCATCTGTTGATGCTTCTTTAGGATTTTTAGGTTCTAATGTAGAAATAAAAGCAACATGTCCCATTTGGTTTAGCTGACTTCTAGTTTTAACTTGAGAATCAATTTCACCGATTATGTTTTGTACAGGGTGATCTCGTAAGATTCTAGGTGGAGATCTAAGTTCGGTATTATTCATATTTTCAAGATTTGTATTGTCTGTATTTATTATAAATTCGTCATCATCTTTTATACTCAAGTTTTTATTAAAGTTTTCATCAAAAGATACATGTAAAGTTTCTTCGATTATATTTGTTCGTTTATTAAAAACTCGATATGCCTTACTTCGTTCTGAGTATCCTACAAAAATTCCTTCATCAGCTTTCGGATCAAATTTTCCTAGTTGGTCTTTTGTATTTAAAATAAAACATTTTGATCCAAATATTTTAAAATAAGAGATATTTGGCTTTCTATTGTTAAAAAGTTCATATGAAGTATTTTTAGTTAATGGTCTAATAGAAATACGATTTAATACATAACATGCAGTAGCTACGGCTTCTGCCCAAAAATGTTTTGGTAGAAGGCTTCCATTTAATAATGTTCGTGCACATTCTTGTAATGTTCTATTCTTTCTTTCCACTACTCCCTTTTGTTGAGGAGTTCTAGGAAATGAAAAGTTATGATTTATTCCTTTCTTTTTACAGAAAGATTCAAAAGCTTCATTTTCGAATTCGCCACCATGATCACTTCGTATATTCTTAATTTTCAAATCTTTAGTGTTTTGAATTCTTTTGACAAATATTTTAAAGTGCTCAAATGTGTCACTTTTATTTTTCATAAAAATAGTCCATGTATATCTTGAGAAATCATCAACTATTACAAATACATATCGATTATGATTAATGGATTGAACTTGTGTTGGTCCGAAAAGATCCATATGAAGTAATTCTAGTGGTTGTAAAGTTGAAATATTTTTCTTAGATTTGAAAGATGATTTTGTTAATTTTCGTATTTGACAATCATCACAAAGATTTTTTATCTTAAAGTTTATCTTAGGTAAACCTCTTACTAATTCATTTTTAGAAAGTTTTCTAATAGTTTTGAAATTAATATGACAAAATCTTTTGTGCCACAACCAAGGATCATTATCTTTGGCTAGTAAACACATATTTGTATTATGATTAATTTTCATATTTAAAACATAAATATTCCTATCTCTATTTCCCTCAAAAACAAGATTTTGATTTTGATAAAAAATACTACATTTATTTTTCGAAAAAGTTATTTTAAAACCTTTGTCACAAAGTTGACTTATGCTTAGTAGATTATGTTTTAGATTTTTAACTAATGAAACATTTGTAATAAAAAGTAAATTTGATGTACCGTAATTGCTCACATCTCCTTTGCCAATGATATAGCCTTTTGAATTGTCTTCGAAGGTAACCGAGCCATCATCAAAGTATGTGATGTTTGTAAGCATATCTTTGTCGTCGGTCATGTGTTTTGAGCAACCCCTGTCTAGTATCCATTTCTTCTTTTTGAGTGGGACTTGAAAATAAATACAAAATTATTGGTACCCACCTTTCAATAGGGTCCTAAAAGTTAGAACTTAAGAAACCAAACCCAATTTGGTTTCAGTATCCTTTTTATAAATATAATTTTTATTATTATGAACACTATCCATAAATGCTTTAATATAGTTATTCCTAATTAAAATATTGTTAGTCTTTGGAACCCAAATTTTAACTATCTTAGTTTTTTCTTTTGTTCTAATAGGCTCTCTTAATAACATTTGTTGTTTGGAATCAATATTCCTCTTAAAATTTGTATTTTTCTTTTTAGGAATTTTTGACTCTTTTTTATATCCTAATCCATGTTTATTTGAGGAGGATTGAGAATTTTCTAAAATCTTAGATAAATTTTCTCTTCCTTTGTTAAAATTAGAAACATTTTTAGTGATGTTATCTAATCTAACTTGAAGGCTATTATTTTCTAACTCAACTTGTCTAATCTTAGTTTTTAACTCATGATTTTCAAAAACAAATATATCATTTTTTGTCTTTTGAGTTTCAATTTCTTGACTTAAAAGTGATAATTGAGTTTCCGAATTTGAAAGAGACTCTTGAACTTTTTCAAGTTCTTCCTCTAGAATTTTCTTTTCATCTTTTAACATATCTCTTTCAAATTCAGCTTTGTTTTGATTTTCACGAGTTTCCTTGAGTTACCTTTTAAGAGTTTTTATTGTGCTCAAAAGTTCAGTGTTTACATCAATTAAATCGTCGAAAGTTAAATTACTAACCTCAGATTCTTGAGCCATAAAACATACATTCGCTTGTTCATTATCGCTATCATTTTCACTTTCAGATGAAGATGAATCTGAATCGTCCCATGTTACAGAGAATGCCTTCTTTTTGAATTTTTCTTTCTTGTCTTTGTTATTTAGAGTTCTTTGATTCTCCTTCTTTTGTTCTAGACAATCTTTGTGCATGTGACCTTTCTTGTGACAGTTGAAACACTCTATATTCAAGGATGTAGGTTTGTTCAAGAAATTCTTTTTGAATCCGTTTTTATTTCCTTTTCTATACCTTAAGAATTTCTTGAAATTTTTGGCTATAAATGCTAGATCCTCATCTTCAGACTCTGATTCTTCCTTTTCCGCATGAAAAGCTACATTCTTTCTTTCTTGTGCTTGATCTTTCTTAGCTTGCATATTTACTTCATATGACATAAGATTTCCAATTAATTCTTCTGGTTTCATTGTAGATAGATCATTTGCTTCTTCGATTGCTAAGACTTTTCTCTCCCATTCATCAGTGAGAGAATTTAGAACTTTAGATACAATATCAAAATCCGTGTATTTTTCTCCTAGTCCAATTAAGGCATGATGAATGTCTTGGAATCTCGAGTACATGTCATTGATGGATTCATTTTGTCGCATTCTAAAGTTTTGGAACTAGTTCTTTAGCATGGAGATCTTTGTTTGTTTGACCTTGTTTGTGCCTACATGTATGGTTTTAAGTGTACTCCATATCTGATGTGCAGTAGTACAAATGCTAACACGATTGAACTCATTTCTATCCAAAGCGCAAAATAGCATATTCATAGCTTTGGCATTTGCACTAACTTCATTCTTCTGAATTTGCGTCCATGTAGAATAATCAGTTGTGGGTACAACGAGTTCTACTTGAGTTGCATTCCAGGCTTCAAAGCTTGTTGCTTGCATATAAATGCTCATCCTTATAGCCCAATAATTATAGTTTAGTCCATTGAATAGAGGGGGTCTTTGAGTAGATTGTCCTTCCGCAAATGTAGAGTTATAGGCAGATGTTGTTCTTGTGTTATTTTCCATATTATCAATATGTCAAATAACGGTGTTATGGTTATAAGACGGCCTTGCTCTGATACCAATTGAAAGAAGCTATGTGGTAGGATCGTATAATATGGAATAGTGGAATGGTCTAGGTAGATAGCAATAAGCAGTAAGTAAAGTAGACACCAAGACTTTATACTGGTTCGGACCTCTTATCCTACGTCCAGTCCCTAAGCTCCTCTTAGGAATTCAACTAACCAACAACCCTCACTTAACCCGGAGGAATAGGTTTACAACTTACCCGAACAACCGTACGGGATTTCTTGCCTCGACTACTGAAGAGGGCTTCAACTAGATACAAAAAGTATTTCTGACTTGTTGTGTTCTTGATAACACTAATGAGTCTAATTGAGTACAACTTTCCTATAATCTTATCCTCAAGAGTATGAAATGTGTTTATGAAGATTTAGGAAATATAAATTGCTATGAATCAAAAAGAGTATTTAAGATAAATCAGAGATTCAAGCAATTGAAGTGGTTTGTGATTGCTTTTGAAAACTTAAGAAATCTGAAAGTATGTTCAAGGTAATAGAGAGATTAAAGCAATTAGAATTGGTGATTTGCAAATGATAGAAACATGTATTTATAGGTGTAGAAGAGATGTATCTATTTGCATAAGATTCAGGCAAGAGATGCATCCATTACCATTGGAGAATGGTTGCAACTCTTGGGAAGAAGAAGGTGTCTTTTCAGTAAAAATTCGCAGGTTCAAATTTAGTTGACTGAACAGGGAATTTCAGTCGACTGAAACTGTGCATGTTGTAATTCTGTAACAGGTTCAGTCAACTGGGATTTCCTGTTCAGTTGACTGAACTGGTAGTTTCTGCACAGTGAACATTTTAACTAAAACATTAAGTTATGAAATGTGTTATTGTGTTTGTGCAAGCTTCTTGAGGATAGATTGTAACAATAAAACTAAGACTAAGACCTAAATATACTAAGTACTCATGATATCCTTGGTCTTCATAGTCCTTCCTTTAGCCTTGCACATATCTCTTCCTTTTTGTTAACGCACATTGTCATTGATCAAAATATAGCATATCAACAAGAATCTCTAAGGTCATGGGCGACATAGGAGGTGGGAGCACCTTGACTATAGGCATCATTAATATTGAGTAGAGTTTGCGCGAACCAACTTAATCAATAGTATAATATAACTTAATCAAAATAACACAGATAAAGTTTTAACATTAAACATCCATCATATATTACATGTACTTAAAGATCATGCATAAAATAACAAGAGGAAAGAGAGATCAGTCGTTAGTTAAAATTCCAAGCCTAAGCCTAAACCACTCTAAGTGAGGACTATCAGGTGGAAATGAACCATTTTATAACGTGTATCACCATCGGCGCAACACGAAGTCACCAAGGGCTTCCTTTTCCTTAACTACTTGATCATTCCTTGAAATTAAATCTTGGGTTGCGTTCTTAAGGGTGGTGTATGACTCATCTAATTCCTGCTTGTTCTTACTGATGGTCGCAACACTAAGACCAAGACGATCTAAAGTTTGGGTTTTGAGTTTGTCCTCGCTTTCCTTCAGAAGCTTAACAGACAAAGCTTCTTCAAAAGAATAAAACAAATAAAAAATCACCCAATCATTTGTCAAGCAATAACACCGTAAAATAACTATAACAAAACATTCAGAACAATATCAAGAAACAAATACCACACAGTAGCCTGTCTAAGCATTAATATAAAAGATTTTAAATACCTACATGAGAAGGTGAGATAACCTCAATGTCAGCTTTAGCCCTTCCTTTAGTTTCATCATGAGGAGGATTATGTTGTTCCTCCTCCACTCCCTTACACACACCTTTCAACAGTGAACGGTCGGGAGAAGCTTCAGACTAAGCATACTCTTCGTTCCACTTATCATGAAAATACTTGTAAATCGCATCAATCGACGACTAGTTATCCAAAAAGTCAAGGCTAATCTCCTTCTTAAACTCACTCCTAGCTAAGACATATAGATTGTAAACCAAGTTGGAGGTGTCAATGGTAAACTTTTCTCCTAAATCGGGCATTTCTTTTTCCACCTTGGACAGCTCTTTTGCGATGCAAGTTTTTCTAAGGACAAGGCTTCCACCGCAGTCATGGCTGCCTCTTCGGCCTTGACTTTTGTGAAAACGAGGTTAGCTCTCTCAATGGTATAAATAACGAGATCAGCCTCAAGCTTAACTACCCTATTAAGAGCAGCGGCCTACTCATTTTCATGCTCTCGTGCTCCCATCATCAGGGCAGCGTGCTATATATAAAAATAATAATTAATTAAGAAGTGAATGAATGTGTCTGGCATAAGATAAAAAAGGTAAAAAGAAAAAAAAATCATACGTAAGACCAGGTCTTCTCCAGCTTAGATAGTAGCTTGGAAAAGGAAAGCTTGGGAAATGGAAGAGGAAGGAAAGAAGGTGGAGAGGATGATGCAACGCGAAGTAATAACTTCCAGGCAGTCTCCCACGTTCTCACCACTAGAACGGATATGCCACATGGATGATGAATGGTAGACTTGGAGGGCAAGGATCATTCTAGATAGGAGGAAGGAGTTGAAGCAGAAGGGGAAGAAATGCCTAGAGGAGAAGGAGGAGGATGAGGGAGAGAAGGAGCACCTTTTTTAGGCCTTGGTCAGTGCCAATGGCCGCATCACGCACTCGTTTTCGTTTAGCCTTTAGTGGAGGCTTTCTCAACTGGCAAGCTGAACCAAGGAGAGCTGCATCCACTATACCCATGTAAAAGAAAATGTTAAAACATGGAGAAGATCTCAATGAAAATAGAATTGTAAGAATACTAAATCTAAACTCTATACTTGGCATCTTATACCACTAGAATGGGTCGAAAATTAGGAGGTTTGAAAATGGAACAAGAGAAGCGTCGAGGTGGGTGCAAGAACCCATGCTTTAATAGATTTTCTTCGGTAAATAATATCCCATATTCCCTTTTACCTGCATCTATTTCTAGAATACGCTCCCTACGGCTCTTAGACTCCTCGATGTCTTTTTCGGAACAAAAAACTAAGCGGGGCATTTGCACAAAGAAGGAAAACCATCTAAATTCGAAACAAAAAAGTATAAATCGGCCCATGTTTGGGTTTTCCGAGGAGCCTTCAGAAAAATTGACGTTTTGGCTTGGGCATAGAAAAAGCCAACATCGTCCTTTATAGGGCTTTTCTTAATATCAAAAAGAAATCAAAGCTCCTCATAAGAAAGAGGGTAATCATTTTTAGCATAAAGAACAAAATTGGCTATCACAAGAGTGTAGAGGGGCAAGCTGAGCAAGCACAAGATCGACAGAAGCAAGCCATTGGCAAAGAATTGGATGGGGGAAGGAAGAGACCACAACGTATATATTCGAGAGTAATAGGAGTAAACCCAGTCGCAGGAGTATCAAAATGCTCATGGGATTCAGGAACCCAAACATCATAACCCGAAAACCTAAGTTGGGTTAAAATACCCTCGACTTCCTCTATTCGAGTAATTTTAGAAGGCAGAAGTAAAAGGTAAGATGAAGAGGAAGCCATATTGAGATTTCAAGATTAATCAAAAGAAAAGATGCTAAACCAAAGAGATTTGGCAAAAATTAAAACGAAAAACAAATTTCTTATTTCGATCTAAGAAGCAAATCTAAAAGCAAGTATATGATCGATTTAGAAATATCTTTTCCTCTCGTTTCATTTCTTGAACAAAGAATGAATAAAGAGAAGACAAAGGGAAATACACATACCTTAATTTATATAATGGCCACACAATCGCAATGATGTAGAAAATTGTGAAACGTCGATTGAATTTCCAAAACAATAAGCACAAAGATTAATGCAAGTTTACATGGAAAATTGAAGATTTAACAACGGTTCAGACCACAGTCCAACAGAAAAATAACACATGGACAAAAGCATTAAATGCAAAAGTAACTGATAAGACTCTTTCCACTGTCATAAAAATAATGAAAGATTAGGCAAAAGCAACAAATGCCAGACCAAATAATGACAAGTCTACACTGACCTATGATCACCGCAGACTTGGGAGCAAGTGTTACACCCGCATTTCTCGCAATATCATAAAGAGAAATGAATAAGGTATAGAACTGAGAAAGCTTCCATTGCAATTAAAATCAAGGTGAGAAGAGCTGGAATCAACGCGGTCCAAATGATACTATGCAACGAACAAGCCTTCGGCTACTACCATTAATCTTAATCAGCGGAACCGCAGCCAAAATAAGCAGAAAGGGAATGAAACATACGCTTAAAAGACGAGCCACAAATATATCAAATCTATGCCTATCCCTTAAGGTTCAGTATTATGTCATATTCCTCAACATCTAACATAGTTACAAAGAGTAAGAAACAATTACAACGCACAAACCCAAAGCAAAACATAGGTACCGCACAACTACGCAATCCGATGCTTCAGTAATACAATACATCATATTCAAACAAAGTTGTGCATGAGCGATGATACATTGCACACACAAGCCAAAGAGCATGGGTAGCCAAACTGCGCTTTCAGGAAAACTCATACTTGTTAGCGAAGTTTTCCGTCTTCACCACACTCAACTAGATCATGGAGCAATCTAGTCGTTGATTACTGTTTGTACCAAAAATGGGCACAACACTCTTCGGAAGTTTTTGAAGAGATAAAAGTGAAGAATGAAAATTAAAACTGTGGATTATCTAACAAAAACTCCAAATAACATAAAGTAAATTGCAAAGACAAGCGGTTTAGAGTGGTTCGGCGTTTTGCCTACGTCCACTATGAAGTTTGATGATTTTATTGCTCGATTACTTGAAGATTACAGTAGTTTATAAGGTAATACAACTGAATTTAAATGCTAAGTGTCAATCTAAAGCAGCGGCGGTGTTCTGGAGTAAATCTGGCAGAATCTGGGCGCTCTTCAGTACTTAGAATTCTCCGACCCCTTTTTTGAATGACCAGGGGCTCTATTTATAGGTGTAGGAGGCTGATATTTCGCCTAAAATGAGGGGAGACCAGTTCTGGTACGTTAGGGGGCCCACATGGCCGAAATCTGGAGATCCGAGCCCACTTTGGGATCGATTCGACCCTTGGTTCGAATCGATCAAGAAATCATCCAATCGAGCCGAAATTTGGTGTGAACAATCTTCATCATGTGTTTAAGCTTCTGTGAAAATTTCATGGCATTTGGACTTGTAGAACTCGAGATATGATCGATTCAACGTTGCATTTCTGGAGAACATGGGTACTTCGAATCGATCTTAGTTCGAATCGATTCGGTCGACTCGATGCTTGCTGCGACGTGGCGCGTGTCTCTCGCTTCGATCCGTTTTGTACTCCGGTTTGACTGGGTCGAATCCATGGCTTGGGTTCGAGGTAATGGATTCGAAGGACTCCCAGTTGAATGGATTCGAGGATGGTGGAGTCGAGGCTTATCCAATTGCATGGATTCGAAGGAGCCATTCCTCGATGGACTCGAACACAGGTTTGTTCGATGGAGTCGAAGCAAGGGAGGTTCGATGGAGTCGAACAATGGTTGTTCCATGGATTCGAACTGGGGCCTGGCCTATGGATTCGGGGCAAGGTGCGTTCGAATCAGTCATGGTCTACGCTTGATGGTGTCGAAGCTAGGGATTCTTCCTGGATTCGAAGCAAGGCTATGTTCCATGGACTCGAGGCACTTTTCCTCCATGGATTCGAAGTAGAGAAATTTGTTGGATTCGAACCTAAGGCTACCTCAGATCGATTCGATCTTAAGGCTACTTCAGATCGATTCGACCCATGACATCTTCTGATGGATTCGAGTTATGGCAATAACGAACGATTCAGAGCGAACATATGTTGATGGATTCGAACCATAGACTTGGCATATGGAATCGAACTAAGGGCCATTTCTTCCAACTTGTATCAATGATATCTTGAGCGTATGAACTCGGATTGACTTGAAATTTGGATCATTGGTTCCCACGGCTTTGCTTGACGTGCCTTATCAATTGTACCCCGATCCGGACTTGAACAAATTTCGTCGATATCCATAGCGATCCTTGTGTGTAACCGATTTTCGAGACGATCTGTCACCGGTATCTAGTCAAGTCCTTGGTGTCACGGCCTTGCCAAAAGGCGGGATAACATTTGCCCCCCAAAGTACGTCTTGTGTAAACATGACGTGCTTTGAAAAGCTACAGTCCCTTATTGAACAGTTATCACATGCTTTGTCGAAAATTGTCTTCTTTGCTGTTGTAATCAATCGTTGTATGATCATGATCGGCTGTTAGGCTTTTGAGTCATGACGAGATGAACATCTGATTCCTGTTGATGATAAAGACCAAAACATTAGTCAAAAAATACGTGCATACGTGTATTATCTTGACCTTGGTTAACGTTGCGTGATCGCACGTTGTTGTCAGTTCGGTTTGCTATCGAAATCTGCATCGGTCCTCTCCTGAACCGATTTGAGATTTGAGTTAAAACGTTGCTTTTATGATTGTCTATGATCATCCTCTCGTATCGATCCTTTCCTGAATCGGTATAAAGAGTAGACAAGCAATTTTTCACATTGAAACGGTTCGTCCATTTTCATTAGTGGTTGGTGATGGATTCGAAGCTATGTTTGCTCGAATCGATGGTTTGAATCGCTGGTATCTGATGGATTCGAAACGGTCATTCGAATCGATAGCTCTTGAACCATCGCGTGCCAATGGTCGTGAAGTCAGTACTTCGAATCGATGGGACGCAACGACTCTAATTTAACTTTTGTTGAAAGCTTTGAATCGATGTAGCTCCGGATCGATGGTGCTTTGCGTTATACCGTATGGATGGATTCGAAGTTGATGGGTAATCGAGCATACGTTCGAATCGATGGAGCTGCGACCTGCTGTGAGCGGTTATCATGACCGGGAGACGAAGAGCCTCGAGTCGCCCTTGGAACCCATATAAATATGCGAGGCTAATTTCACTTTTACTTTTTACATTTTACTGTTGCAACTGCTACTCCTTCGAATCGATTCTTCAGAGCTCCACGTCTTGCACGAATCAATCAGATTTCACCGAGTCTTAAATTGCAATCGAATTCGTCCAGGTATCTAAGGGATCGATTCGACTGTAGAACGATGAAACCGGGATTCGAACATTGACTTCAATCCTTTCTTTTGAGAAATATGAGGAGTAGTAGGAACTGAAATGGGTCGACTCGATGGATATGAAAGAGAAAGCTTTTTCCACTCGTATTGATTCGGGGACAAGTAGCCCGAATCGATCGAAGATGCAAGATTTCGAATCGATGCAGGGTTAAGTAGAACGAATCGATGAAGAAAATAAGACTTCGAATTGATTCAGGGATAGGTGGTTTGAATCGATACGAAATTTCACACCGATGGTTTTGAAAGATCGTATCGATCGATTCGAAGTAGCAATATCCCAATCGATTCGAAAGTGCTGAGCATTGATCGATTCGAAGTTATGCATAGCTCATGGATTCGAACTGCTTCTCCACCCCAAGATTTCATTGAGTCGAACTTATGCAGAGTCGAATCGATATGATTCGACCTTCATCGATTCGACTCATATCGATTCGAGTCGATCGATTCGAACACCCTTGCTTCAGGGGCTTCTATTCTTCTGACTTGCTCCAACATCTGAACCATGACCAATTTCAAGTTGAACTTTGATGAACCCATTGAATTTTAGCACACTTGACTCCGACAAGCTTCGGCCTTGCATAATTGAACTTGACTGAAAGATTAAACCTGACTTTCCTTTGAAGCTTGTCGACGGAACTATGACTTAACCAATAATATGACTGATTTATACTTGAAATGGTCAGTGGCGTTTGGATGGTGTGGAAGTGACGGTCAGCGGTGACGGTCATCTTCGTTCTCAAATTCCCAAGTTTTGTTGTATGGACATCTTACTTTAATCTGTAGAATTTGTTTAAGTAATGTACAGCACTTGCACTGCACGACACGTTCATACACACTACACTGGGGAATGCACGGGCTCTTTATGAACTTAACGTTGCTTTCTGATGAGTTAGTTAATTATGGAATCTTCGAGCTCCCAACAACAAGAGGTACAGAGCTCGACTCCTCCGGTTCTTGAGATTCCCGATATCCCTGCCGATGTAATCGATCCAGCTCCAGATGAATTGCCGGAGGCGATATTTATTGAGGACCCTGTTGATTCGGTTCAGTCTAACATCTCTGAATCCTTATTGGGACGAATATGCCTAAAGCATAACATATCTCTAGGTGACGTATTATTGCCCAGCGCCACTGATAGACCGCACAATCCGCCTGAAGGATATACAGCATTCTACCGTCATGCTTGTGCGGCCGGAACTCTTCCTCCTTTCAACCAATATATCAGAGGGATGCTATCATATTTAGGAATCGCTCCTTCACAACTTCATCCTAACGGGCACGCGTTGCTGAACAGTGCCTTTATCATATTTATGGACTGTCTCTTTCGCCCGCCGAGGCCCTCCGAGATCAGACACATATTTAACTTCAAGAGTAGGGGTGATAGCCCGTCTTTTACATTTTTGGAGGCAGTTAGGAATTGCCAAGTTGTAGTTGGAGCTTGGACCCGACTGAGTTATTTCAAGAACGAGTGGTTCTATGTTCGGTGCCCTCCGGGTTTCGCTAGGCGATGGTTGTCTAGACGTAAGCGCCTTAACCTGTTTTCTTGACCAATAGCTCTCTGGTGTTAAAATTGACATTTCATTCCTTTTGCAGCTATTATCTCCAGGCCGGACGGAGGGCGTTTCAAGGGTACCGTCCGAAGTCTTCAAGAAGTTCCAAGCGAGTTGAGGCATATTGACTCGGTGCTGAATGATTACAACTTAAGAGTTCTTGGTTTGATCGACATCAATCAAAGCATAGTCGTTGAGGGATTTGCAAAGTCCGCTTCCAAGAAGGGAGATAAGAAGAAACCCAAGAAGAGAAAAGCGAAGAAGTCACTCGGAATCAAAATAATCGAGGCGAGTGACGAAGAAAGAACCCATACGGATTCAGAGCCAATGGCTGACCTTTCGGGAAACTTGGAGGAATCGGGAGAAAAACGGAAAGGCAAGGCCGCCGTTTCCAAAAAACTTAAGTCCAAGGGGGGAAAATCTGTAGATGTGTTTCTTCCCGCTTCCGGAGTTACGATTTCTGAGGCTGCCCCTTCTCATTCGAGAGATTCTCTCAAAGGGCTTGACGACATTCCTATCCCAGATTATATATCGATTTCTCATAATCCTGGGTTGGAGGAATTGCAAGATGTCCTAAACATGAACGAGCCCTTTCCTTTAAGTGCGGTCAACACTTCCGGTCGGTTTGGGGGTTTACACATTTACACACACTTCCACAGCACTTCATGACTTTGGCATAGTAAACATTGCTTTATGGGATCCTAATCCGTAATTCTTTCTTATCGCAGGTGAGATGTCAGGACGTGGCTCCACTCTGGATAGGCTTCGGAATGTGCGCCAGTCTTCTCCTTTTTATGATTCCCGCAGGAGAGAAACAGATAGGGATCATGGGCGAAGCTATTCAAGTCAAGAATGTTATGATAGAGACAGAGATTACTCGTGTAGCCGTTCTGGCTATGATTACTCTGACAGAGACCGGGGATACCAGTACCGACCCCGATCTCGCTCTCCTCCGCCTCCCAGGGCTCCAGTAGACCTCCCAGGGCCATCTCATCAGCAACAGTTGCCTTCTCAATCTTCTCGGCCTGATGCTCAGCGGCCAAGAATGGAACCGACAGCAGCCGCTATAATTGAACAAGCTCCGGCTGAGTTGACAAGCGAAGGAGCTGCTAAGCTTGCCCAAATGAAAAATGACTACCTGGAAATTTGCATGGATGGCTATATCTTCCCTCCTAACTTTAAAAGAATCCCTCCGGAAGCTGAGACCACTGCTCATAGTTATATCCACGACTTCTACGCTCAGTATAAGGAGTGGTACAAGGCAGCCGTGAAGGCTTCTAGAGTAGCTTTTGACAGGGCGAAGATCATTGCTGAACGTGATGCTGACATTGTCAAGCAGAAATGCATCATTCAGGTTCTTCAATCCGAAGTGGAGACGTCCCGGAAGTCAGAGCTTGAAACACTTCAGAAACATGAAGGTGTCGTGGCCAAACTGGCGAGGATGCAGCAAGAACACTGTGCCACGGTGGAAGAGATGGGCCACCGCAACACCACCATTGCAGCTGAGCGAGACTTAGCTGTTAAAGAGCTGAATGAGCTCAAGGCCAAATTCGCTAAAATGGTGAAGGAGAAGGATGATGCGAACGCCACTGCTCAAGAGGCTTGCGACTAAGCAGTATCTCTCAGGACCGAACTTGCTGCGGCGGCGGTCAAGGCTAAGTCTGCGGAAGCAGAAATTCAGGAAAAGATCTTGGAGGAGAGGTCTAGGCTAGATGCCGAGTTTGACGATCTCTTAGTCACGTATAACGCTAATGTGCTGGAACACAGAAATCTATCGTGGCTGGGAGATGACTCCATGATCTTGTACAATGCCTGGACCCGGCTGGTGAATGAGAAAAGAGCAGCGCATCCAGATGGAACACTTGACGACTTTGAACTGGAGATGCGTTTGCTTACCGAGGATGAGAGGAAGACCCTTCATGAAGTGGTGATCTCTATGGCGAAAGAAAAGCTTGGCGTTCAATCTCTAGAGACAGGCGAAGGCTCGGGGATCGTGCATCACGGGACAGGTGTTGGAGCTGTAATTCCAACATTGCCCGAAACCACTGGTGCGGTAGATCCCCAGTCTGTTCCTGCCTATAATCCTGACCAACCATTATTATCTTCTGCCGAGGATTCTGCCCACGTTTCGGTCCAGACCAAGGAAGGTATTTGAACGCTTCTCGTAGTTTAGTTGTGAAGAACCTTCAGCAACACACTTGGCTAACAATCTTCGTTTTGTCGCATTTCAGTGACTGAAGTTATTGTTTCTGCGCCCCTTGCTCTATCAGTTCCTCATCAAACACAAGGGGTTGTTTTTTCCGAAGCCATCACGACTTCTACTTTGATTGCCGAGGAGGGAGATGCAAATATGTTTTCTTTCAGCGCTCAAATGATTGAGGAGCTTCTCAATGAAACCATCGATCCCTCTGCCAACCCGTCTGATGCTGTGAGTGGGGCTGCTCCGGCCGTTAGTTCATCTATGCCAGCTATTGGCACATCCGATGCGGCCCAAGTATCTCGCGAGGACGACGTTATTGCTGAGATTGCTGCCGAGATGGCAGCAGGGAATGTTGGTACAAATCCGCCCGGGCCTGCCCCGTTAATGGTGATTTCACCGGGCGGTACCGTAGTGATTGAAACTGCTCCTGTCCCTCCTCCTGCTACGACTCCTATGCCTCCAGCTTGACCTCCTAGAAGAATTTCCGTCGCCTCCAGTTCTGAGGAAGACGTTGACATTATATCGCTGCCGGAGGGCAAGCCCGAAAAGAGTAAGCGGTTGAGGAGGAAATCGGGCAGCGGATCGGGTGGAGCTACCCCGAAGAAGAAGATAAGGAAGAAGAAAGATTGAACTCTTTCTTTAAATCTCTGTTGCGTAGGGTAGCATTTTGTTGATTTTTCTATAGCCGTGTATAGATGTGGATTCGGCTCCCACTAGCAGAATTTTTCTTAAACACTTTGTAATCAGATTCTTTTTGTTGATAGTGGAAATGAAAATTTATTCCCTTTCTGTCTTCAACTTGTTATGTGTTATGGTTCTGCCCCCGGTATTGGGGATAAGTGTGGAGTTGACGTATGTTTATACCCCGTCTCGCACTCTGGGAGTAAGGAGTTGAATGAATGTTTATACTCCGCCTTGCACTCTGGGAGTACGGAGTTAGATGAATGTTTATACTCCGCCTCGCACTCTGGGAGTACGGAGTTAGGGAATGTTTATACTCCGCCTCGCACTCTGGGAGTACGGAGTTAAGGAATGTTTATACTCCGTCTCGCACTTTGGGAGTACGGAGTTAGGGAATGTTTATACTCCGCCTCGCACTCTGGGAGTACGGAGTTAAGGAATAAGTTTTTACCCAGCTCGCGCTCTCGGAGTACTCTGGGGTTTAGGAAAATGTTTATACTCCGCCTCGCACTCTGGGAGCACGGAGTTAAGTTAATGTTTATACTCCGCCTCGCACTCTGGGAGCACGGAGTTAAGTGAAGGGTTGTCGTGTATCAACCCATTTCGTGGCCTGATGTGATGGCTTGCCCCCGAGCTCGGGTTTCATTTAGTGAGTGGTTGATTTCTTCACAGCCACTCCCTACTTGAATAAATTCCACTGTGCGATGGAACTTAGCTCTTCGTGCATCGTGATGTTGTACATTGTATTTAATGAATCACAGCTCTGGCTCGAAGAGATGGCATTTTATTGCTGAAATAAGAAAATATGGCAAATCAGTTGCCTTATTACAAATTCTAATTTCGAAATGCAAAAGTAAATTGCTGAATAAAAAACATAATGAAATAAATGAAGCCTGTCATATGTAGTAGCGACGGAGACTTTCGCTGTTCCAGGCTCTTGGTAAAACTAGACCGTCCACGGTTGATAGTTTGAATGTGCCATCCCCAAGTCTTTGTGTAATCACGTACGGCCCTTCCCAATTTGGTTTCATGTGTGAAGGAACCGGGTAGATTCTCTTGAGGACCAGATCACCGAGTTCAAAGGTTCGGGGGCGAACTTTGGTGTTATATAACCGGGCGACCCGACTTCGGTAGGCGGCCGCTCTTAAATCAGCTTCTTCTCGTTTCTCGTCCAACAGATCCAAAGATTCAGCGAGTAATATAGCATTTGTTTTTGGATCGTAATAAGTTACGCGGTGAGAAAATACTTCTGTCTCAACTGGAATAACGGCCTCCGAGCCATAGGATAAGGAAAATGGGGTGTGTCCAGTTGCGGTCTTGTGAGTTGTTCGATAAGCCCATAATGCCATAGGAAGTTCATCGACCCATTTGCCCCCAGCCTTTTCCAGCCGTTTCTTTAAGATGGATTTGATAACTTTGTTAACAGCTTCGACCTGACCGTTTGCTTGCGGATGTGCGACTGCAGAGAACTTTTTATGAATATGAAATCGTTGGCAGAAATTCTTGAACTCCGAGCTTTCGAATTGGGTCCCATTATCGGTGATGATGGTATGCGGGAGTCCAAATCGGCAAATGATATTGCGGACCACAAAGTTTATTACTTTCTTCGACGTAATCGTTGCGAGAGCTTCGGCCTCGGCCCATTTCGTGAAGTAGTCAACTGCGACGATGGCATACTTCGCACCACCTCTTGCCAGAGGTAAAGCGCCGATGATGTCGATACCCCACATAGCGAACGGCCAGGGACTGACCATTTGAGTTATCTCGGTAGGTGGGGCTCTTGGAATTCGAGCGTGTTTTTGGCACTTGTCGCACTTTCTGGCATAATTGGCTGCATCTCGGTTCACTGTCGGCCAGTAATATCCATATCGGAGTATCTTCTTAGCAAGCGCTTGTCCACCGGTGTGATCGCCACATTCTCCCTCATGCACATCATGTAACACTCGTTTGACTTCGTCGTGAGCGATACACCGGAGGAGTGGAACATAATAACCTTTTCTATACATGATCCCGTCCTGAATGATGAACCGCGAAGCTTTTCGCGGAACTTGCCTTTTCTCATTTCGGTGTTCAGGCAATATCCCATTCTCAATATAATTTCGATATGGAGTCATCCATGATTCTCTGCTGGGAAAGGTTTCCAACACATCATTCGTTTTAATTTGATCGATGCTTGGGAAGGACAAAGTTTCAACCGGGACAAGTCCCATTTGCTGTGCTTCGCCTGTGCTGGCCAACTTTGCCAATGAATCGGCCTTTTGATTGCGATCTCGTGGTATGTAGTAAATAGCATAATAATCAAACTGATCCAGTGCTTCCTGAACTCGGGCTAGATAAGCAGCTAACCTTCGATCTCTTGCTTGATATTCTCCCCGTACCTGACACACAACCAACTGTGAATCCCAATAAACTTCTATAGCGATAATTCTCAGATCTCTAGCAAGCTTTAACCCAGTCAACAGGGCTTCATATTCGGCTTCATTGTTGGTTGCGTGAAAATCAAACTTCAAAGCATAGCATATGGACCGACCTTCTGGGGTTTCTAGTACAACTCCAGCGCTCGAACACCAATCGTTTGATGCACCGTCTGTATAAAGTTTCCAAACATATTCAGGAGACTCGCTGGTTTCGGGTAAGTCGTCTGGAACAGTAAATTCAGCTATGAAGTCAGCTAGGACTTGCCCTTGAATGGCTCTCCGCGGAGCATAAGTAATGTCAAACTGACTCAGTTCGATATTCCACTTGAGTAACCTTCCAGACGTCTCAGGCCGCGTGAGGACCTGTCGTAACGGCTGATCGGTATACACAGTAAGCGGATGAGCTTGGAAATAAGGATGAAGCTTTCTCGAGGCAACGATCAAGCAGTAAGCCAGTTTCTCCAACCTGGGGTAATTTCTTTCAGCTCCGGTCAATCGTTTACTAACATAATAGACCGGTTTTTGCACTCGATCCTCTTCCCGGACCAGAGCAGCACTGATCGCATGCTCTGATACCGCCAGATAAAGGTATAATTGTTCGTGATCAATTGGTTTCGACAAAATCGGTGGCGTAGAGAGATGTTGAACCAGCGATCGGAATGCGCCTTCACATTCCATGGTCCATTCAAAGTTTCGTTTTCCCTTCCGGATTAGATCAAAGAAAGGAATGCATTTATCAGTGGATTTTGAAATGAACCTGCTTAGCGCTGCTACCTTCCCATTGAGACTCTGGACTTGCTTTATGGTCCTTGGAGTTTGCAAATTCCTTATTGCCCAGATCTTTTCGGGGTTTGCCTCTATCCCACGAGCGTTGACGATGAAACCTAGAAACTTTCCGGATGCGACGCCAAAGTGGCACTTTAACGGGTTAAGCTTCATTCCATATTCACGTAGGATGCGGAACATTGAATCTAAATCCCTGACGTGATCTGTGGAAAATCGGGACTTAACTAACATGTCATCCACATAGACTTCCATGGTCTTCCCGATCTGATCAGCGAACATTCGATTAACCAAGCATTGGTAAGTTGCTCCGGCATTCTTTAAACCAAAAGGCATGACTCTATAACAGTAGAGTCCCAGATCGGTCACAAAACTAGTATGTTCTTGATCGGGTAGATGCATGGGTATCTGATTATAACCGGAATAAGCATCCATAAAGGATAACAATTCGTGGCCTGCAGTTGAGTCTACGAGTTGGTCACTTCGGGGAAGTGGAAAACTATCTTTTGGACATGCTTTGTTTAAGTCGGAGTAGTCGACACATGATCTCCATTTCCCATTCGGTTTTCGAACCATTACTGGATTTGACACCCACTCTGGGTATAGAGCATCTCGGATGAAACCATTTGATTGCAACTTGTCGATTTCTTCTTTAAGGGCGGCAGATCTCTCTGGATCCATACCGCGCCTCTTTTGCTTGACCGGAACATGTCGCGGATCAATATTCAAAGAGTGACTCGCAACACTCGGTGATATTCTGCACATGTCAGAGTGCGTCCAGGAAAAGACATCGAGATTCGCTTGAAGAAATTCAACCAATTCCTGTTGTACCTGTTTTCCCAGTTGAGATCCAACTTTTAGTACTTTCGAGTCGTCATCCTCACTGATTGGGACGTCCACAGTCAGTTCGGCTGGAGACGCTTGATTCTCTTTGACTTCATCTTTATCTTCATTATCTCTGGGGTCAAGATCTTTAAGGAATTGGTAGTGGTGCCCGGGCCGAGGCTCGGGCACTAGTTGTCAATTATCGGTAAAACGGACGCAGAGAGATTCCTCTACGCCCTTTCCTTTCTCCTTCTTCTGTGCTTCACGCAACTCAGCAACATAACAGGCTCTTCCTGTTGCCTGATCTCCTTGAACGATTCCTATACCATGGTCAGTTGGGAATTTTAAAGTCAAACACCACGGGGCAATGGCTGCCCTGAATTCAGCAAGGGCTGGTCGACCCAGGAATGCGTTGTACGGTGAAGCGATGTCAAGAACAACGAATTGCAGCAGTCGGACTCTCCTGCGTTCTCCAATCCCCAGTTCCATTGGTAGTTCCACTATCCCAGTAGGTATTGTTGCACTCCCATTGAAGCCATGAACTCGGGATTGGCAGGGTTTCAAGTCTTTGGCTTCCATCTTCATTAAATCGTAAGCTCGTTTGAATAGAATGTTTACAGAACTCCCACTGTCAACTAGGATCCTCTTCATCCAAGCAGGACCAACTTGGGCAGATATGACCAGTGGGTCAATTGTTGGAGCTTCAATTTTGTCAGCATCTCTGCTTCTAAATATGATATCGTCAGACATCGTTTTTTGTTGCTTAGCCGGGGTTCCATCCTCACAATTACTACAGCATTCGAAGCTCGCATGCCTGATAGAGCTAGCATACGACTCCATTTCCCTCCAGCTCCTGTCCGCTGGATGAGGACCACCACTTATGGTATTGATAACTAGCCTCCCGCCTGCACGAGCGGGTTCCTCTTGTCTTTCTTGGTCTTGCGCACGGTTTGGATTCGATGGGCCCGCACCACCAGACTGCGGTGCCCGCACGAATTGATCTAACTTCCTCTCCCTGATCAACTTTTCTATGAGATCTTGCAAATGGCGACAGTCATTAGTATTGTGGCCGTAACTCTCATGAAACCTACAAAACTTTCCTGTCTGAATCTGCCTTTCTGATGACCGCTTCGGAGCGGGTTTCTTATACTGTTCAGTGTTGCAAGTTTGCAGGTACACATTTTCCAGCGAAGTGTTTAATGGTGTATAACTTTCGAACATCGGAGCCCTACGCCGTGGGCCTGGATTCGGATCTCTCTTCTTATTTTGACCATTGCCACCTCTTGGCTGAGTTTGTTTGTTCTGTATGTTTAACTGGACTTTTCCGGAATTGTCACCGGACTATTTAACTGCTACATTGCTTTGTATTCCCTCATTTCCAAGTTTCGCATCGTCCTGCTTCCTAGACTGTTTCGCGTCCTCTTGCCGTAAGAATTGAGCGGCTTTGGAGTAGAAACGGTCCAACGATGCGGGTGGTTTTCCGGCTAACCAATTTCCAAATTCAGAATCGGGATCAATTCCCTTTGTCAATGCCATTAAAATTGAGTTGTCGTTGGGATTACTAATTTCCACACATGCCGCATGGAATCTCTCCAAGTAACGCCTTAATGTTTCCCCACAAGCCTGGGTAACATTGGACAGGGTGTTAACATCTTTGGGTCTAGCGACATGCATACGGAATTGTTCAACAAATTTCTTAGCCAATTGGTCAAATGAAGAGATAGATCTTGGAGGTAATCTTGTAAACCACATTGTTGCAATTCCTCCCAGTGAAATGGGGAAGCTCCGGCATTTTACTGCATCGTCGGCCCTTGCGGCGCTCATTGACCATTCGTATTTCAGTATGTGCTGATTGGGATCAGAACTTCCTTCGTACATAGGGAGAGTTGGCATTCTGAATCGCCGAGGAGGTTCAGCGTATAGTATCTCGTCCATGAAAGGAGTATGGCTTTGAGAGATCCCCCAATCGTCATTGGTAAGACCTTGGCTTTCACGGATCATCTGACGTATCATAGTCGAGATGTCTGGCATTGCTACATTTTGAGCATGCTGAGCTAAGGTGTGGTCGGGTTCCACAGTGCGAGTTTGGACCGGGCGCTGTCGACGGTCCAAGTTTCGCCTCCTTGGCTCAGCGTCTTCCGGGACGTATGGTTCAGAAGTACGTCCCTGTTGTTGATTACTTGAATCCGGAAGATGTCGGGTATCAACCCTTGTTTCTACTGTGGCAGTTGTGACATGATTGTCCGTAGTATATTGTGGAGTACGACCACCTCGTGCTGATGGCCCAGCCTGGAAGTTGGTTGATGGTCCTACCCTCAATTGCCCGACAGTCAGGGCGGGTTGATATCCAGCAGTCTGAGCATGATCTCCGTCTAATCGGGGACGGGTAGATCTATGATGATAGTCAGATGAGGCAGAACTTTCAGTGGATGAGCGGGAAACATCATCCCTTCTGGACCTCCTACGGCCCTGGCGGTTCAATTGGTTTGTCAATTCAATATTGGCACGCAACTATTCGGCTAACTGTTGCCGACTCTGAGTCAGCTCTTGGAGCAACACCTGGAATTCTTGTCTAGTGACTGCCCCAGACGGATCTGAGTGGGCAGTGTTGTCTTGGTTGGATGGCTGCTGTTGAGCAGGATTCTGTCCATCCCTACCTTCTTGTCCAGCAGCTGTAGAAGTGGTTCTCGTGCTAACCATTTTGAATGATGAATCCTTTTCCTAGATTTTATGCAAATCTGAGTAGAATGGAAGGACTGTGAATCAAAGATCTGGATCTTCCTCTTGGATTTGTGCAATCCGGTATCGATGGTAGATCCAAGGAGCAGGAGAAAAAAGCTGGTTTTTTCTCAGTGAAAGCACCAAAGTGTTTGTACCAAAAATGGGCACAACACTCTTCGGAAGTTTTTGAAGAGATAAAAGTGAAGAATGAAAATTAAAACTGTGGATTATCTAACAAAAACTCCAAATAACAGAAAGTAAATTGCAAAGACAAGCGGTTTAGAGTGGTTCGGCGTTTTGCCTACGTCCACTATGAAGTTTGATGATTTTATTGCTCGATTACTTGAAGATTACAGTAGTTTATAAGGTAATACAACTGAATTTAAATGCTAAGTGTCAATCTAAAGCAGCGGCGGTGTTCTGGAGTAAATCTGGCAGAATCTGGGCGCTCTTCAGTACTTAGAATTCTCCGACCCCTTTTTTGAATGACCAGGGGCTCTATTTATAGGTGTAGGAGGCTGATATTTCGCCTAAAATGAGGGGAGACTAGTTCTGGTACGTTAGGGGGCCCACATGGTCGAAATCTGGAGATCCGGGCCCACTTTGGGTTCGATTCGACCCTTGGTTCGAATCGATCAAGAAATCATCCAATCGAGCCGAAATTTGGTGTGAACATTCTTCATCATGTGTTTAAGCTTCTGTGAAAATTTCATGGCATTTGGACTTGTAGAACTCGAGATATGATCGATTCAACGTTGCATTTCTGGAGAACATGGGTACTTCGAATCGATCTTAGTTCGAATCGATTCGGTCGACTCGATGCTTGCTGCGACGTGGCGCGTGTCTCTCGCTTCGATCCGTTTTGTACTCCGGTTTGACTGGGTCGAATCCATGGCTTGGATTCGAGGTAATGGATTCGAAGGACTCCCAGTTGAATGGATTCGAGGATGGTGGAGTCGAGGCTTATCCAATTGCATGGATTCGAAGGAGCCATTCCTCGATGGACTCGAACACAGGTTTGTTCGATGGAGTCGAAGCAAGGGAGGTTCGATGGAGTCGAACAATGGTTGTTCCATGGATTCGAACTGGGGCCTGGCCTATGGATTCGGGGCAAGGTGCGTTCGAATCAGTCATGGTCTACGCTTGATGGTGTCGAAGCTAGGGATTCTTCCTGGATTCGAAGCAAGGCTATGTTCCATGGACTCGAGGCACTTTTCCTCCATGGATTCGAAGTAGAGAAATTTGTTGGATTCGAACCTAAGGCTACCTCAGATCGATTCGATCTTAAGGCTACTTCAGATCGATTCGACCCATGACATCTTCTGATGGATTCGAGTTATGGCAATAACGAACGATTCAGAGCGAACATATGTTGATGGATTCGAACCATAGACTTGGCCTATGGAGTCGAACTAAGGGCCATTTCTTCCAACTTGTATCAATGATATCTTGAGCGTATGAACTCGGATTGACTTGAAATTTGGATCATTGGTTCCCACGGCTTTGCTTGACGTGCCTTATCAATTGTAGCCCGATCCGGACTTGAACAAATTTCGTCGATATCCATAGCGATCCTTGCGTGTAACCGATTTTCGAGACGATCTGTCACCGGTATCTAGTCAAGTCCTTGGTGTCACGGCCTTGCCAAAAGGCGGGATAACAATTACTTCCATGACTTAGAATTAGCAGATTTAAGCTATGTTAACTCCAGCTTGAAGAAGTGACTATGTCGCTGATTGCTTACATAACCTTGTAGTCACACTCCAACTGTTTGTTGAAATGCGAAAATGTTTTAACGAAAGAATCACAATTCAAAATTTAAGAGCAGAGTAATGAAAGTAAAGGACACGAAGATTTTACATAGTTCAGATTATTGTTAATCCTTCGTCCATAGGATAATCCACTATATATGTGTTTTTTGGTACAAATGATTACAATTGCCTAAAAGCATACAATATTCCTACTTTAGACTTTTTCTTTCTGGAAGAAGAAGAAGCTGAAGAAAAAAGATCCCATTTCTCCTTCCTCTAGTGTCTCCTTTCATAGTATGAAAAGTGCATTGTTGGTTATTGCGATTGCCCTTGATTCTTTGCTTCAATCTTCGCTCTCAAATTTCACCACTTGTCACCATCTACAATGCCTATTTGTCATGCTTGAATTGATGACGGGTCTTTGGCGGGAAATCATGGAACTGGTGGGAATCTTGGAAATTTGAAGCAGGTTGCCTGAAAATTTGGGCGTGAAGTCCAAGCCTATACTGGTCGGCCTCTTCTCTCCTAGAATGACAAATGTCTTAGGAGGAATGGTAGAGGATCGCCTTGAGACTCTGGTATGTTAATACATATGAAGAGGTGCAGTGGTGAATATCGTTTGGTGCCCAAGTCGTATTGCCCTGCTAATACCTTTGCCGTCTTTGCTTGACTTGATATCACGTTAGGTCAGAATGGGGCAGCACTTCCCTATTTTGCTATGTGAATTGACTTGGCATATGACTGGAATGTGCTTGAGGCTATTTGTGATTCGAGCTAGGTGCAGTTTGAGTTACCATCTTTGCATGTATGCTTAGATTGCTGATGAGAGAGAGGAGGAGATTCACATTTGTCGTTTACCTATAAGTATGGTTCCTCGTTGAAGCATATCCTAAGTAGCCCTGTATACAGTTCCTTTGGAGTGCTTTTGACCCCGTGTGGCACTACCTAGGTTGCCCTCGGTATGTAATGGTGCAGACCTGTTCCTGTAGGTATTGACAAAGTGTGAGCATTAGGGGTGCGGTCAACTCAGTACATCATGTACCACTTCCTATGCCTTGGCTCAGTATTTCACTTTTACCTTTGATTTTAGATACTACCACTGTGACCTGCCCCTATTTCCCAATGCATGTTGTGTTTGTCTCTTGTTGTGGTCCCCTTGGTTGTAGGGCTCAGGTCGGGTTAGATGTTGTGACTTCAAGTTGGTTCCCTGTTCAGTAAGAATTTGATCGATTTCATTTCCATCAACTTTCTTGACACGAGGGTACCATTTTCCTTTAATGTAGTTCGTGGTATGAATGGGTGTACCACTTGCCCCCAAGTCTGCAGCAACCATATGTCGGGGTAGACTTGTTGTTTTAAGTACCCAGTCTGCATATCTAGTCAGTTTTGTCTAGTCTATCTTTTCGGTGTTGGGGTAAAAGTCATTTCAACTATACTCGCATTTAAAGTTCTTGCACACGTGTCATTCCCTCACTGGCTCATTTTTAAACAGCTGTTCAATTTGGCTTTTCATTTTTCTAGGCGGATTTTTATCAATCTTTGCACTCATTATTTTAGCAGCAAATCCACATTTCACAAAAACCTTTAATTACTTCAATCGTGCGGCTATTATTCAAATTTAGGTACGTATATTTTTTTATCTTCCCCAAATTTTATTTTATCTTTTTACTTGAAAAGAACAACTATTAGGTTAATTTCGAAATTCGGGGGTATTTTGGTAAATTAACAAGAGGAGAAATTGTTTCGATCCTCATTCATCCCTTCTTAGAAGTAATCTTTAGAACTTTTAGATGGATCCCTCTTCATCTTCCTCTATGCTTCTCCCTTCTAAGATCACCTGAATGGAAGATGTTATCAACATTCTTAGGCAATTTGGGTTTTCTGGCTATGCGGTTAAGGTTCCAGAACTTTATAAACGTATTAATACGCCACTAGAGGGATATACCTCCATTACTCCATAACATATCCGGTGTGGCCTTTATCTTCCTATGCATCTGACTACTCGTCAATGGCTTGCTTCCCTAAATCATGCTTTGGTCCAACTTTCCCCTCATTCATATACTCTTGCCCACCCTCGTTCATTATGTTGAAAATGACATCAATCTCACTAGCGAGGAACTTCGATTTTCTTTTGAAATTAGAAAAAGTCCTGTAAAGAGGAGCAATGGCTTCTTTTACATCCAAGCTACTAAATCGGTTTTTCCTAAAGTCTCAAGTAAAAGTGAAAATGGGCCGAGTTCTATTTCTTTATTTTGAATTTGGATAATTTTCCTTCTTTCTTCTGCCGATATTCTGTTCATGCCATCTCTTCCGAGAAAAATGAACGGTTGTACAATTCTCATAGATAGCAGATTTTAGTATTGGTGGCAATGGATAGGAAGATAAATAAGTTTTTTAATGGATCGATTCTAATTGAGCACCATCTACTACGCCGTCATCGTATATTTTTCTCGTGACTGATTTAAGCCCGCTTCTTTCCCAACTAAATTTGACGGTAGAGGTTGCATGTAGTAAACTTTTGTGAATTATCATACCTTTGATTTTAATCTCATTATACCTTTTCTTTTATAGGTACAATGAGTGCCAAAGCTGCCGGTAAGCTTCGTGAGGCTTTGAAGGAGAAGAAGAAGAAGAATGGCTCAAAGAGGAAGCCTGAAAGATCCGATGATTCTCCAATTGCTTTGAAAAGATTAAACATTTCTCCTCCTTCATCAGATGTTCCACCTTTTTCCAATGTAGACATTCCTTCCCTCCTATCTCCATACCAACTGGGTTGACTACTTCTTTCTTGCAGAGTGGTTCTGCCCCCGGTATGGCTGGATTGACCACGCCTGAAGTAGTTATATCTGCTTTAATAGAGAAAGTAGGGAGAACCACACCAGTTCCCTTTTTCCTTTCTACTATGGCTCCCAAGATGTCTTTCTCCGAAGTTCTGTCTTAATTTGAGAGGCTCTGGTCTTTTGTGAGTGACCTTCTTTCTTTCCCTTTTTCTTCTTCTAGTTGCCAGTATGTTACTTATATTACTTAAACCTCACTTTCTTGTAGTCTGCGGCCTTGATGGTGATGGCACGTGAGACGGAAAGTGCACAATCCTCAATTTTGGATCGAGTAACTGAACTTGACGCTAATATTGCCTTGTCTAACTCTGAGAAAGCTAAGTTGGCTTCTGTAAATGTTAAGGCTGAGGAAGATGTTAGGATGCTCCAATAAAGGATTGAAAGGGAAGTTAAGGTTGCAAAAAAATCTCAAGCTTCAAAAGAGCAAGAGACGAGGGAGAATGATAAGGCACTGGCCAAGGTTGAGAAGGGGTTGAAAGCGGTAAAGGAGGAGTTGTCCCAATCGAAGAAAGATCCTAATAACGTTACTTCCAATGTAACATATGGTTTTTATGCTTCGGCGAAGCGTAATTTTAGGATAGAAGTCAAGCTTGACTTTTTAAAAGATCGGTCTTTAGTTTCTTTAATTTTTGAATATTGTTGGGGTAAGTAGAAAGAGGAAGAGGTTGAAGAGCAAAATGTTAACCCAAACTATTCTGAGCGCCCTTTTGAGGAGGAGATGGCCGAGGTTGATGGAGATCAGGAGAGCCTGCAATTTGAGGGATGAAACAAAACATCTTTGAACAAGGTTAACTCGAATTATCCAATTGACTTAGATTCTTAATCCCAAATTTCTTTTCTTTATTGTTGTATTAAAACTTTGAAGTTCATTTCCATGTATGTAACAAAACATAGTGTTTGTTATGTTTTTCTTGCAAGTGGTCATGTTTTCCTCATTGTCTTGTTTAGTATTCTGGAGAGAACGTGTTCACAAAACTGTTGAGGGAGACTGAGTCTAGGCTCGAAAAACACACTATAGATTGTCTTGGATTAAACGGCGCGGCTATGTGCAAGCGTGAAAAGGAGTTAGACAAATCTTATGTGGGGCTTAAGGATTAAACTCATGAATTGTTATCCAGATAGATCGGGTAGATTGAGAGAAAGAGGCTCTTAGCGATTTTGTGTTGCGCTGATGGCGATACACATTAGAGAATGGTTCGTTTCCACCTGATAGTCCCTACTTAGAGTGGTTTATGCTTAGGCTTAGAATCTTAAACAATGATTGAGCTCTCTGTACTATTGTTGTTTTACGCTTGATCTTTAATTACATGGACAAGTAGGGTTGATGTATTAAATGTCGGTTGTTTAATGCTAAACTTAATCTGCCAAGTCTTGATTATGTAACCAAATCTTACTTTATTAGCGATTAAGTTGGTTCTCTCTGACCCCTGTTCAACACTAACTGTGCCTATCGTCAGGATGTTTATGCCTCCACTATCGTGCCTGACCACAAAGGTTCTGATGTAGTTGAGGCGAAGAATGCGTCCGACGATAAATTTTCCCAACTCAGGTATGAGAATGAGAGGCTTAAGACAAAACTGAAGTTTACTCATGATGAGCTTGAAAAAACCAAAAACATGCTTGAATGTCAGTATGATTGTAATAATAAACTATGTGTGTGGTTAGGGGGTGACGCGTTAAAGTTGAAAGGAATAGAGCAAACCTTAAAAAAGGGTGAAAAGCTCTATGGTATTGTAAATAGAGATGAGAGCGTACAATATAAGAAGCAGGCAGAGGAGATGTCCGTAGAAATTGCAAGATTGCTTAGCGAGTAAGAGGTCGCTGAATATGGGAGGACGATCTCTCTGCCCCGCTCAGATACCGTTCTTGATTTTCCTATATGTTTTGGGCCTTCTTACCCTCGTAATGACGAATGGAAAACTATCGCTTATAAACTATTTGGTGATTTTTCTAGTCAAACCGAAAGGACAATATCTCAACTAATCGAGGCTCTAAGCGATATAAGGAGAAGGGCAGTGTTAAAGATATGTGAGCTTGAGGGATCATTACAGAAATCTTGAGGCAGGATTACCCATTACCTGGATAAGCTTAAGCAAGTAGAGGTTAAAAGTAGGAGGGCGGAGGCGTTGCTACAGCGACCTCGAAATTTCTTGGATTTTTTTATCCTACATTGGACTAGAATTTTCTGTATGACAAAGAGGACTTCAAACTAACAACTTACCTGCCCATGGATCATTAAGCAGGAGCACATTATGACCCTTGCAAGACCTTTCTTGCTACTACAGCTCCACCTTTGCCTAATGTTCCTTAGACATCTTTTTAGTGTATTATTATTAAGACCTTAGGATAAGAAATTTTTTTTTGTAATTTAACAACTCTTGCTTTGATTTAGAAGTTTGTTTATTGACTACCATTTTCTCTATACAACTTGTGAACTTCTAGCGTTCTTATTTAGCTTGTTTATACCACTTATTTATTTAAATATATGTGGGCTCATTTAACTGTTTTGGCCGGCTTCTCTCGATTAGGGCTCGGAAGCGGCCATTCTCCAACAGAAGTTAAATTCTGCCCTTCTCAGAGTAGCAGAGTTAAATGATTTATTAAAGAGTGTCGAGTCTATATATAGGGCCATATATAAGGATGAAATCAAAAGGTTGAGGAAAAGGATCATGGAGATGGATAAAGAGATGGCACCGCCCATGAGCGTAGAAGAAAGCCCTCTAATGGCTTTAGCTTTGCGCGCCTCCCTCAGGTCGGATGCAATTACTATGCCCCCATCTGGAGCTGACCCGGACGAGGTCCTCAAATGGAAGAACAATGTGAAGAGTTATTATGATGCCAAAATTAAAGAGTTAGAGAATTATTATAAAGGAGAGTTAGGGGCGCCCAGCACCCGGTTTCACCCTTTAGGTCCACTAAGAACGAGCTTTTTAGCCCCTTCTCTAGGAACATCGAAAGGACAGAGGAGCATCTCTTGGGTAAGATTGAGAGAATTAAGAAGGTGGTTATGCAACGGGTGAACGCCTTAGAAAACAAGGTATTCAATTTGGAATGTGAGGCCCGACTAGATTCCATCGCAGTTTATCAAGGTGGGATGGATAAGGCGTCTCTATTGAAAGAGCTTCATAAAAGAGAAAGTGAAGAAAAAATAGCAGAAATTGGCTGACAATGTGCAATTATTGTTTTTAAATGTTTCTGGCCTAGGATCAATTTGTCCTTCCTGTATAATTGGGCCACCTATAAGTATGGACCTCGAGATTATGGGAATGTCTAGGCCGCTGCTAATTATAATCTCCGCGTTTCTTACCCAACTCTACTTACGGTAGGGCTACCCATACCCGATTACCAGTCGTGATTACTGAACTAGAAAACCAATTTTTGCATTTTATTTAGCGGATGGTTCATCTCAGCTTACAGCATCACATTCCTCCTGGTCATGTCGACATGGAGCGGTCATAACTAGTTCGTCTTCTGATTCTGAATTAGATTCATTACTTAGTTTTCATTAAGGGGTGTTATTTTATAATATGACCCAGATTATAATTTTTTGTATACTACGTATAGATATGTAAAATAATGATATTTTTGGTAGGCATGTAAAGAGCATGACAAAGTATTGGTAACTTAGGTTGATATATACCTAGCAAGCTTTGAGCAGTGTCTGGATTTGTACCTGGTTGATAATTTGCGGTACATCTCATGTATTGCACTTGCTTACCATACTTGGGAAGACCTTCTGAGGTAGCTTATGCCCCCTATAGTTTTGACCTTTAAATCGCGGTCTTTTCTTACACATTTAGTATGACCTGTCCCCTTATCTTGGTGTAGCGTCTTGTGCCGGCCTGGCTGTATTATTAATGAGACCTGCCACCTTATTTGGAGGCAAAATGACCTTAGCCAATCTTTGCCATATGCTTGGTATAACATACCCCCTCATTTGAAAGCGGAACCTCCTTAGCCACACACTTGGTATGGCCTGCCCCATGTTTGGAGGCGTAACACCATATGTATGCTAAGCCGCATTCTTGTCTATCGTTACCATTCTCATTTCGGAGATTATCGTTGTAGTTCGTAGATAGTGTTGCAATTATAATATGACGGCTGCAAGCTATGAAGAGTATTTTGTTCATGCGCTTGTCACAGTCCTTCCCGCTGTTTGGAGGAGGACAAAAAGAAGATTTGACTGAGAAGTCAGGTCGTGCATATACAACCCATTTTGCATGCGCATGGTTTTTTTGTATTGGTTCTAGGTGTCTAATATCCATATGTCCAGTGTGCTATGTTGAATTAGCTAACATAGAGGTTTTTTATGCTTATTCCGGCAGTCTAATATCCCTACGACCAGTTTAACTATGATATGATTGCTACCATAGAAATATTCATACTACGGTAGGGTAGTCAAACATCCCTATGTCCAATGTAGTATTTTGGCTGAAGAGCCGGATTGCGTTGATGCTAGTCCAAGTGTGTCAGTCCAGTTTCACCATTTTCAGTGTTGAGAGTGTCGTTTTTATCTACAGATTTCGTGTTATGCTTAATCAGTGAACATTGATGGGGAACTATGAATGTGTATTTATCAAAGAGAAATAATAAAAAGATTTTTATGCTAGTTCAGGTTGTTTGATATCCCTACGACCAGTTTAGTACATCAATACAGATTACATTTTTTTTCTTATATAGCGGTATGGGCTACTCTGGACAAGATATGGTGTCCCTTGTGTGGCTCCTACCTGAAACCTCAGACTCGAATTGCAACTTAGTCACGTCTGCACATCATTCGGGTAGGGCGATGGTTGATGTTGAAGACCTAACAACTGAATTTCCCGGTCCTTGAATGCAAAGTGCGACCGTACTTATTGATATGGCCGCAACGGTGTTTACTCGGTTCCTTCCGTCTTTTCATCTGAATCACTGTCTAAATCAACAAATACCTATGCATCTAGACGACCGTTGGTTGGTAAAGGAGGAGGGCTGGAGGAGGTAGAGGTGGAAGTTAATGGAAGTGGGATATCAAAATGGGTCTTGGAGCCGCTGACGTTGTGATTATTCCTTACTGTTGGGGACTAGTTGAGTCGACCTATCAAGTAGCGGTGGATTTGGTGCCGCTGGTTAACCGATCTCACCGTTCTCATTACTGAGAGTGTCGTGATGGTTTATCTGCTGCATGAAACATGCAGTAGATAAGCAAGGGCGGTGAGTCATGAGTAGTAGACGGTTGGTTGTCTTGATTGCAACACCTTGGACAGTCGCCCTTGTAATCCTTTATTTTGTCGGTTCCTTGATTTGCTGAGGGACCGAAATGAAGTTAGGAAAGGATTCACAAGGGTTTAATTTGGGGTCTTATTCTTAACCTAAATGACTAAGGCTAGGAATGACATTTTGTAGGAGGAATTGAAAGAGTTGTTAGAGATGCGAGAAAGGGAACGGAGGTTCGGGCCCTCCTTTTGGTGCCAAAAATGTTAATGAATTTTTTCGTCTTCACCACACTCGACTAGATCATGGAGCAATCTAGCCATTCGTTGCTTCCATGAATTAGAATCGGTAGATTTAAGCTATGTTAAATCCGCCTTTAAGAAGTGACTATGTCGCTGGTTGCTTACATAGCCTTGTAGTCGTACTCCAACTATTTGTCAAAATGTCGAAATGGTTTTACGAAAGAATCGCAATTCAAAATTTAAGAGCAGAGTAATGAAAGTAAAGGACACAGAGATTTTTACATGGTTCGGATTATTGTTAATCCTACGTTCATGGGATAATCCACTATATATTTGCTATTTTGGTACAAATGATTATAATTGCCTAGAAGCATATAATATTCTTATTTTAGACTTTTTCTTTCTGGGAAGAAGAAGAAACTGAAGAAAAAATATCCCATTTCTCCTTCCTCTAGTGTCTCCTTTTGGTGCAGTCAACTTAGTATATGTACTACTCCTTATGCCTCGACTCGGTATTTCACTTTTGCCTTTGATTTTAGACACAGCCACTAGGACCTATCCCTGTTTTCCAATGCATGTAGTGTTTGTTCCTTGTCGTGGTTCCCTTGGTTGCATGGCTCGGGTCGGGTAAGTTGTTGTGACTTTAAGTTGGTTGCCTATTCAGTACGAATTTGATTAATTCATTTCCTTCTTCTTTTCCTTTAACCTTCTTGACACGAGGGTAGCTTTCCTGACTTCAAGTCTAGGCCCATTTTCCTTCAGTGTAGTTCATGGTACGAACGGGTGTAACAATACTTTGCTAACACCTTCAAGAATGGATTTGCATTGCACATTTTGAGGACAACCTAAGCAGTACCGTATGGAGTTAAGGAGCATTCCATAGGGCTGCACATTAGGCCACTCAAACAACGCTCCAACACAGATCCACACTCACTGGCAGACAGCAGAGATACCAACCCCTCCTCCTTTATCAATAACATATGCACATCAACCACAGGGTTTACTTTAATCACAGCAGGCTTAGGTCACATCTGCAAGCATAATAAGCCAGTGCCCAAACTAAGGTAGAGTTGTACAATCTCCCCCTAATCCAATGTTAAACAAACAAGTGCAAATCAGATAACCAGCCAAGATACGAGCACCACATTATGAGGTAAATATCACACACCAATCACTACAGCCTCACTCCGAATATGACGGCCACACCCTAAAGCCAAAAAGTAACTTCCCTGGCCCCCCTAAGAGGACGTACATACCATCTACCTCACCGATTAGGAATGCATAACCCGTCTAAATTCAAGTCTCCCAATCTAATTTTGGGTTTTCTTGCCAAAACTCAAATTTCCCCTCAAACACACGTTAGCAACCCAGGCACGTCAAACAAACAGTGTAAATAGATGACAAGTGGCAGAATCCAAAGGCGAAGATTGAAACAGTGGATAAGGGGCAATTGTGGCAACTGGTAATCCATCTTCTACACTACAAATAAAAGTGACTAGAGGACGGGTGAGGGATCTTTTTTTCGATCATTCTACTTTTCTAAGAAAAAGAAAGGAAAAAGGCAAAAAATGAGTATTGTATTGTATGGGGAATCCCTAGAAAAAACTTGTATTAAGAAGAAGTATATAAAAATGATTTGACCCATGGACGTAGGACTGACAAAAATCCGAACCACGTAAAAAATTTCTATGTCCTTTCTTTTTCATGCTTTATTATTTGTTTGTGTTGCAATAGACTGTAAATCGTGGTTTCTATACAAAATGAATTCGACATTCTAACAAGCAGTTGTAGTGCGACTATAGGGCTATGAAAGCATTCGGTGACATAGTCACCTCCTAATGGAAAACATAACTTAAGTTACGCTTGTTGATTCAAAATTGTAATCAGCATTTTACAATTTCCAGCTTAATCAATCGAGGTGTTGTGAGATGAAAAATCTCACCAACAATGACCATAGTTAGCTGGAATGTATGGGGTTTTCACAACCCAAATAGTATATTGGAAGTTAAGATAATAATGGACAAATTCAAGGTAAGTTGTTTTGGAGTCTTGGAGAATAAACTTAAATATGAAGAGAAACAAGAGTTAAGAGCGAAAATGGATAATAAGTGGCACATCATTAGTAATGTTTCATGTTAATTCAAATGTCGTATATTGGTATTCATTGATTTGGAGGTGTGGAACTTTAATATAATGAGTATGAGTGACCAACACATTATGTTAGAATTATGTAATGTGGGTGGAGTGATACGTAATTGTACATTTGTGTATGCATAGAACTTTGAAAGTTTAGGAAGTAAATTATGGTATAACTTAGAGGAGGATGCTATGAATATCTTCAAGTTGGATTGTTATTGGAGATTTTAATTGTATAAGGAAAGCTAAGGAAATGATAGGTGGCAATACCACAACATTTAGTAAGTTACTGGAACTCGACACTTGGACTGTAAATACGGGAGTTTGTGAAATGAATGTAGATGGATTTCAATTTATGTGGTGGTCAGGTCCGTAAAGGAGTATCATGTCAAAAATTGATAGGGTGTTTGTGAATGTAGAATGGATGAAAATCTTCCTAAACTCCAATGCCAGCTACTTAACTTCGACTGTTAGTTTTCATACTCGTAGTCATGTTTCATTAGTATAAAAGAACTTTGTTAACCCAAAATCATTCAGGAACATGAATCATTGACACTTGTTTGAAAGCTATTTTGAGACGATTGATAAAGGTTAGTACATAGGCAATGAGGGAACGCCTCAATAACGCTATGTCCAAGTTTAGAAGAATATCAAAAAGCTCCTAAAAATTGGAGTAGAGATAAAAACGACACGAGGAAAGAATTTAATAAAGTTCGCATCTAGTGTGTCAAATTACAACGTAGTCTGGAGGAGAGGAGAGAACAATCCACTGCCTTAAAACTGCATAGAATGTGAGAATGTTTGGAAGTAGCCATAAAGCAAGAAATAGTGGCCGCTAGGCAAAAAGCAAAAGGTGACTGGTTGCTTCTAAGTGATAAGGCAGTTGCCTTCTTCTATGCCAAAATGTCAAATCAAAGATGTGTCAACAATTGGAGCTATAACATTTCAGAACATGGAGAAGCGTGTTGGGACTAAGAAAGCTTTAGAAATATTGAAGTTAAGTACTATGTAGAACTGTTCAATGGCCCAAGCCAGAGTAATATGCCGAGGGTATTATGTAAAAACATGATCACTGAATATGATTAGAACTATTTTGTAACATCCCTCATTTTGAGGCCTGAAATTAAGCACTATAGATGCTGCAGTCATCCATGGTATTAATTTTCGATGATAAAATGCGGTTATGTTAATCGTATCAATAATCAGAAGCACATGAATATGGAAAATATCAAACATAATTTTTATTAACAAATTTTCACATTTCATTTCACAAATGATATTTCATTACATGATCCCATTCACAAACCCACGTTCAAAGAAATTGTAATTATAAAAAAATACTACAAGAGCGACATATGAAGATGCCACCTTGGTTGAAGTCTAACACTTGGCAATTATATAACTTTCCATTACATCCATACAGACAAAACAAAACAACATAACGGATTAGATAAGTACTCCTAAATAGCTAGATTGCCTCCTACACGTCTCCGAAAGCTTATTCATCTAACTGGAAACTTGAAAACCCTCACTCCTGACCTACTCAAATGAGCACTCGAGAGTTTATGGAGAAAAACAAAAACTATGAGTCAGACAATAGTTTGGTGTGAATAATAACCTACCATCTCAAATCAATTAGATATCTAGGGAGACCATGCTGCTATGCGGAACGGGTTTCCCCCTGACTAGTATCTTGACCAAAACATATTAACTATTTACTTTGCTCCTGCATTCACAATGGTTATAACATAATAATATACTGATATGCGAACATGCAATATACACTAGATTATCCATCCTAAGTTATTAGACTACCCATATAAGCTTTCATTGACTATTTGTCTTATACTTATGTTGTAACGATCATTTTTAGTAACATTATTTAGGATATTTAATTAGCTAAATAAAATAAAATAATGTGATGATTAGGGGATTGAGATTTGTGATTAATAAGGGGTAGCCGTGCCATGTTAACAAATGAACTAAAGATGAGTTAAAATGAAATAAAGAAGGGGTAAAATAGGAATAAGACATAACCATATACCCTAAATCCTCATGTATCTCATACTACACGTTCATTTCATAATACAAAATTTAAAATAGAGGTCGGCCACCATTAGAAGATAAAAGTAGAAGAAAAGCTAAAGGAAGAAGCAAATCAACATTTAAACATTCAAATCTCAAACTCCTTAATCTCAAAGCTAAGGTGAATAATGACTATATCTCATATTTTCTATTGTTTTCGGTTTTAAGGTTAATCCAAATTATTTTGCAAGGTTATGTCATGTTTTTGAATGATTAAATGTTTATATATGCTTGTTGATGGTTTATGCTTATTCATATAGATTTTATGATATGTTTTGGTGTGAAACCCCTATTAAATGACAATCAAATGCCTTGCGATTTTACATTTAGATCAGAAATGATATTTTAGAGATGGGTTTTAATTTTCATAATTTTCTGAATTTATGTGGATTTAATATTAATTTTCTAGTGAAGAAAATGATTATTTGGTTTAAAATAATTTATGGCTAAATTATTCATGTTTTGGTTCTGAAATTAATATATGTTGGAAAACATATTAAAAATGAATTTCTGTAATTTTTATAGAATTTTCCTAAGTGATTTAATAGATATGTAAAATTATTAAGGTATGAGACTTAAATGTTTTATATATTTATAAAAGGAGAAGGGGTATTTAGTAAATTATTTAAATTGTTTAATTTTGAAATTTTAGCTGTGCTTTTGGAAAAGAAAATTTGCAACCAATCATATTATGACAAACAATGCAGGTTAGTTGAAAAGATTACTTTAAAAAGATAACAAATAGTTTAAACTTGCTTTATACATGTTTCACCACTTTCGGCACCCTACTTCCGCTTGGATTCTTCCGCTTCCTTCACCATCCAAACCAATGTGCATGATACCAAAGCTTGGTATGTTGCGAATTGGACATAGGCGGGAGGAACTGGGTCGAAACATGGGGTTCCGATGGGGTTGTATCATTACTATGTTTTGAAATGAAAATGCGCCTGCTTTGCTTTCGAAAGGAATACTTTCAACTTGGTTGGCTTTCGACTGAATCAAATGTTTTAAAGGAAAGGTTTCGAAATGGGTTACTCCTTTGTTTTAAGAAAATGTTCGAAGGGTTGAAACCCCTAGCTACCGCTTTATACCTTTCGAAGCAAATGGTTTCGAAAGGTATACTTTGTTTTAAAATCCAAGCCAATTCTCCAATGCTTTCAAAGTGTTGGTTTCGACACCATAACTTCTTTACTTAGGAAATGCTTTCGCAAGAGTGCTTTCGACTTAAATGTTTTATGACCCTTTTGTTCTATAGAAGGTAGAACCCAAAGGTTTCGAAGAAGATAGTTTTAAATGGCTTCAAAATATTTTCCACATGTTTTACTTGAACTCAAATGGTTTCGAAAGGTTTGATGTTTTAATGCTTTTGAAAGGTTTTAATAAAGGTTTCGAAAGGGCGGTTCCCTAATGGGTTCGAAAGGTTTGAAAGGAAAGGTTTTCCAATGTTCTCGAAAGGCAATGTTTAAGTGTTTTAAAGATGGGATGTCTAAGGTTTTATAGCTTTTGAAGGAAAGGGTTTTCAATGGTTTCGAAAAGTTTATATGAATGGTTCGAAAGGAATGTTTTGGCCTTTCGGCCTAGGTTATAAAGGGTTTACTTGGATTCGAAAGGGATACTTTCAATGGGATCGAAAGGAGTACTTTAAAAGGTTTAAAATGTTTTCATCAACAAAGATTTGTGTAAAGTTTATATATAACATGGCAAGGTAATTTGAGTAAAGCATAGAATTTATTTTCCTTGTTTGAAGAACGATTTAAAGGTTTAAATCAATTTGAGACGAAAAGGTATTTAAGGAAAATTTAAGGGAATATTACCCCAAGTAAAATGACTTAGATATTTGTATACCAGATGGGACTAGTGTAGAGTCGCGTCCTACACATTAGCTATTAGCCCCTAGCTAATTTAGTCCGAAATTCCAGTGTGTAGGGCTTTGTCACAAGTAAGACTAAAATGATGTTACACACGGAAAGGAATATAATTGTACAGAAGTAGGTTATTGGTGAGCTTGCAAAACCATTAGGATCAGTTGACCTAGAGAAAGTAAGTTAGGGACAGACCGTCCAGAAAAGGAGTATCTAACAGATGTTAGATTATTTGTTTATATTGTCTGGTAGACCCGAGTCAGCCAAAGGTTGGTAGTTAGCCAAACCAAACTATAGTGTTCGGACAGGTAGTTCATTTGTTACCTGATATGTATGTTTACATGATAATGCTTTACAGTTTATCCTAGTTTTGGTTGCAGGATTTTGATTTGCAAAAGATATGTTTTAAAAGGATATTAGTGAGGGTAAACAGTTCCGCTAAGCGGCGTGGTCTCACTTAATATTAAATAATCGAGATGTATAGTATTATTCACACCAAGCTTTATGTTTGACTCAAAGTTTATGTTTTTCCCTTTAAACTCTTAGGTGCTCAAAATTGATTTGAGTAGGTTGAGGGTTGAGGATTTTCAGGTTTTTAGTAGGTTGGTGAATAAAGCTTCCGGAGACGAGCGGGTGGTTGGCAGATAGCTATTTAGGAGTTGTTGTTTTATTTTGTTTGATTCCGCTATGTTGTATTATGTTAGTTATGACTATATAGTACTCTGGTCAACCAAGGGGGCATCATCATATATCGCTCTTGGCGTATGTATGTAATAAATATATTTTATCTGAATCTAGGAAAGCGATGAGATTATGTAATTTGAATATGGAACATGTTTTGGAAATGTAATCAAAAATGTTGTTTTTTGAAATCTATGATTTTGTTTCATATTCATGTGCTTCTGATATTATGGATACCATTAACATGGCCATATTTTATCCCTGGAAGTTAATATTATAGATGACTACAACATCTATAGCCCTTAGCTTTGGGCCTCAAAATAAGGGATGTTACAACTTGGTATCAGAGCATAGGTTTATGAAAAACTTTAAACCAAAATGATTTTTGAAAACATAATCCTAAGGAATTAGAGATAAGATCGGGGTATGGGATAACGCTATAGTAGCGTACTTGTATTTTCTATATATAAGTATACGCTATATCTCTATTCTCCTATCTCTCTTAGGCTATTCTTCTATATCTCACGAGACTTGAATATAGATATGGATGCTAGAAGTGGAAGAGTGAATCTTGGAGGAAGCACCACAACAAATGGTAATGCCAGACCAAATACGAGAAGGAACCAAGGTAAGGCACAAGCAGGAAATGTGGGTGTTGGAGTCCCGCAAGTTGATATGGGAGCTATGTATAAATTTTTCGTGAATATGATGCAGGCATGTGTTACTGCTAGAGTGGTTGGAGGAAATGCTGTAGGAGGAGTTCTGGAAGCTCCGGTGGTCAACAATTATGCTATTCTAAGTAGAGACTGTGTTAGGCTTGGAGGAAAGCCATTTATCGGAACTAAAGATGCTATTGAGGTAGAGAACTGGATGCTGCATTGTGAGAGGATCTTAACAGGCTTGGGGCTCAATGATGAGCAGAAGAGGAGGCTTGCATTGAGACAGCTTCAGGGAGCAGCTTTATTCTAATGGAATAGTGTGACAGTTGGAGTGAATGAAGAAACGATGACATGGGCTAAGTTTAAGAGGAGGTTCGAGGAGAGGTTCATGCTTGTGATGGCGAAGTCTACCTTGGTCAGAAAGTTTGCTGAGTTGGAACATGGGGAGATGACTGTGTTGGAGTATGCTATAAGGTTTGAGGAGTTGGCTAGGTATGGATATGCCACTGTGGATACTGTGATGAAGAGAAATAGAAGTTCATAAGGGAGTTGAAGCCTGAGCTGGCAAAGGCTACATTACCTCATATTAGGGATCCTTGTGATGTTGTAGTAGAGATGGCATTAAGACATGAGGAGATGCTTGCTTCTTTGGAGAAGAATAAGGCAAAGGCGGTCCAGGTGGGGGAGGGTCAAAAAAGGAAGTTCTTTCATAAGAAGGGTGTTAAAAAATGTGGAGCCGTGAAGAAAGGAAAGTCGTAGGTTGTTTGCTTCAAGTGCGATAAGAAGGGACATTTTGCTAATGAATGTCGTATTGGAAAGGCGAAGGAAGTGATCGGGAAGAAGAATATTAGATGCTTCAACTGTGATCAGATTGGTCATTACAAGAGCCGGTGCAAAGAGCCTACTAAGGATGGAAGGGGCAATGTATTTGCATTGGAGCTAGCTGCTTCGAGGCCAACAGTAAAGGAAAAAAGGAAAGGCAGTGTTGGGAGGTATGCTTCAGATCCATCGTATGACTGTTAGCGTTCTGTTTGATACTTGTGCTTCACATTCTTTTGTACCTCGTTGTTTGGTACATAAGCTTAACCTAGAACCCTCATACTTAGTTACTTCCTTAAGGGTTGCAAATCCGATAGGAGGATATGCGACACTTGGGATGAAATGTGACCACTTAGGGTTTGATTGTTAGGTCATACCTTTGTTTGCAATTTGCATGTATTTGACTTTGTAGGTTTTGGAATTATTTTATGTATGGATTGATTAAGTAAGTATAATGCTAGGATATTTTGCCATGATAGTAAAATATCACTTAGGCACCCTGACTGTAGTGATCAGATTGTATATACCATAGAAAGCCCTAGTTGTGAAGTGAATGCTTTATTGAGTGTTGTGGAGTTAGAGGACGAGTTGAATCAAGTTTTCATGGTTAGAGAATTCGCAGATGTCTTCGAGCCGGTAGTAGGATTGCCAACGAAACGAGCCATTGAGTTTCAGATAGATTTGGTGCCTGGAGCCGAACCAGTGAGTAGGTCGCCACGTAGGATGACACCTACAGAGATGAGAGAGCTGAAGGTGCAGTTGGTAGATTTGGAAGGCAAGAGTTTTATCAGACCTAGTAGTTCACCTTGGGGAGCAGCCGTAGTGTTTGCTAAGAAGCCGAACGGATCATTAAGGTTATGTATCGATTATCGTAAGTTGAATGAGAAGACGATAAAGAATCGATATCCATTGCCAAGAATTGATGATTTATTCGATAGTTGAGTGGAGCCAAGGTATTTTCTCAGTTGGATTTAGCAATAAGTTGTCATCTGCTTAGAGTAGCAGAGGATAGTATACCTTTGACGGCGTTTAGAACTAGATATGGATCGTACGAATGGTTAGTTATGCCGTTCGGACTAACTAATGCGTCGTCATTCTTTGTGGATGGATGAACACTTGGATATGTTCATGTTGGTTTTCATAGATGATATCTTGATATACTCTAGAGATGAAAGGGAGCATGAAGTTCATCTTAGAATTGTACTTGAGACCCTAAGGCAGCATCAGCTGAAGGCGAAGTTTTCGAAGTGTCATTTTTGGAAGAAGGAGGTGAAGTTTCTTGGTCATATAGTCTTAGAGAAAGGGTTGTCTATAGATCCGACTAAGATTCAAGCGGTGAATAATTGGAAGAGACCCGAGATAGTGACTGAGATAAAGAGTTTGCTTGGATTGGATGGATATTATAGGAGATTCATAAAGGATTTTTCACGGATAGCAGCAGCGATGACCAAGCTAACGCAAAATGATGTGGAGTTTGTGTGGACCAATAAGTGTAAAAAGGCATTCCAGAAGCTGAAACACTTATTGACTAATGCACCTGTGTTAGTTGTTCCGGAAGGGAATCAGGACTTAGTAGTATATACAGATGCTTGTGGAACATGGCTAGGACACGTGTTAATGCAGATAGGTAAAGTGATTGCATATGCATCTCGACAGCTTAGACCGCATGAAGTTAGATATCCTACGAATGATTTGGGATTGGCTGCAGTGATTTTTGCGTTGAAGGTGTGGAGACGTTACCTTTTGGGAGAAAGGTTTGAGCTATATACGGATCATAAGTCGTTGAGGTACTTGTTCTCTCAGAAGGAGCTAAACATGAGACATCAGAGATGGTTAGAGTTTATTGCTGCTTATGATTTTGAAATTGAGTATACACCGGGGAAAGGTAATAAGGTTGCAGATGCGCTTAGTAGAAAGCATCAAAATGCAGTGTTGGCAATGATAGCAGAGTGGAAAGATTTGGAAGCATTATCGACTTGCAGAGTGCAGTGGAGATCTGAGGCTGGGTCTAGTGGAAAATCTGTTATGTTATCTTGTTTAGAAGTTTGACCGGTAATGGTCTAAAAGATTGCTTCTAAACAGGAGGAGGATCCGGTACCGGTCGAACGGATCAGGAATTTAAGGGATGGAATGGAGAGCGATAACTTTAAGGATTTTAGCCTTAACCAGAATGGATGGTTGAGAAAGAAAGGTAGGTTATGTGTTCCAAATATGGGAGACATAAGGAAGGAATTTTTGGGGGAATGCCATCGTTCGAAGTTCACTATTCATTCAGAAGGAACTAAGATGTATCAGGACATGAAGAGAAGCTTCTTTTGGGAAGGTATGAAGTGGGATGTTGGCTTTTAGGTAAAGTAGTGTCTGAACTGCCAATAGGTAAAAGCCTAACATCAGAAGCCAAGTGGGTTGCTTCAGCCATTGGATATTCCGGTATAGAAGTGGGATTCTATTTCTATGGATTTTATAGACGGGTTGCCAAGATCTAATAGAGGAAATGAAAGTATATGGGTCATAGTGGATAGATTAACCAAGAGTGCCCATTTCATTCCAGTTAAGTCAACTAGGACGGCACATGTTCTGGCTAAGTTATTTATGAAGAATGTAGTTGGACTGCATGGAATTTCTAGTAGTATCGTAAGTGACAGAGATTCCTTGTTCACTAGCAAGTTCTGGAAGAGTCTACAAGAGATTTTAGGAACCAAGCTCAAGATGAGTACTGCTTACCATCCACAGACCGATGGGAAAACGGAAAGGGTTAACAAAGTCTTGGAGGATCTATTAAGAGCTTGTGTATTATATTTTGGGGGATCATGGGAAGACCATCTACACTTAGTCGGGTTTTCATATAACAACAGTTATCATACTAGTATAGGGATGGCACCATTTGAAGCTTTGTATGGAAGGCCATGCAAATCTTTCGTTTGTTGGTTAGAGGCTGGGGATAGGTTGGTTCTTGGTCCAGATTTGGTTAGAGAAGCTGCAGAGAAGATTGAGTTGATTCGAGCTAGAATGAAGGATGCTCAATCTAGGCAAAAGAGTTATGCAGACGGAAGACGGAAAGACTTAGAGTTCTCAGTTGGAGATCATGTGTTTATTAAGGTATCACCGATGAAGGGTGTGTTAGATTCGGGAAATCAGGAAAGATGGCACCGAGATTCGTAGGACCATTTCCTATTGTATAGAGGATTGGAAAACTCGCATATAGAGTAGAGTTACCGAATAGTTTAGAAGGTTTCCGTGATGTTTTCCTTATTTCTGATCTAAGTAAGTGTGTTAGAGACCTGGAGTCTACTATAGCACCGACTATGTTAAATGACTTGGTAGTAGAACTAGACTTGACTATAGTTAGAAAGCCAGTTCGGATAGTTGCGAAAGATAAGAAGAGGCTTAGAAACAAGACAGTCAGATTGGTGAAATCAATGGAGCGACGATGAGAGAGACTGTACTTGGGAGACTGAGAGCGGGATTAGAGACACTTATCCTGATTTGTTTGATGGTATGTTGTACCTTTATGATTGATTTGTTGTGTACCTTATCGTAATTTCGAGGACGAAATTTTTTAAGGAGGGAGTCTGTAACGACCCTAATTTTTAGTAACATTATTTAGGATATTTAATTAGCTAAATAAAATAAAATAATGTGATGATTAGGGGATTGAGATTTGTGATTAATAAGGGGTAGCCGTGCCATGTTAACAAATGAACTAAAGATGAGATAAAATGAAATAGAGAAGGGGTAAAATAGGAATGAGACATAACCATATACCTTAATTAAACCCTCATGTATCTCATACTACACGTTCATTTCATAATCCAAAATTTAAAATAGTGGTCGGCCACCATTAGAAGATAAAAGAGGAAGAAAAGCTAAAGGAAGAAGCAAATCAACATTTAACCATTCAAATCTAAAACTCCTTAATCTCAAAACTAAGATGAATAATGACAACATCTCATATTTTCTATTGTTTTCGGTTTTTAAGGTTAATCCAAATTATTTTGCAAGGTTATGCCATGTTTTTGAATGATTAAATGTTTATATTATTAGTTCCTGAGATGAAGGTTTTGATGACAACAACCTTCGGACTTGTTTTAAAATATAAATACTAATATCTTTGTCTAGATATATGTATATGCAAGATATATATACATATTTAGGTACTGAAAATGAAGACTTTGCAGTATAGAGATTCAAGACTAACGAATTCAAGATGGTAGAAATCAAGACTGAAGACTCATGAGTATCAAGATTATCAAGAGTTCAAGAGTTCAAGATATCAAGGTAAGTAATAGAGTCTAGATTTATGTTAAAGCTTCATAATAGCACTAAAATCTTTATTCTAATTTTAATTTTGGAATGGAATCCACCTTCTCGCTTTAATAGTGGGATGGAACCCACGACCTCTTTAGTAGGATGGAACCCACGACCTTCACTAGTGGAATGGAATCCACGAAATTTTCAAAATGACTTATTTTTAGATTTTTTCAAAACTATCTTTTTAAAAAGACATCTCTCTCGGTTTAAATATTTTAGCCTTAATTCAAAAACTATTTTTAATCATATTAATTTCAAAATCATTTCTTGTTTTTAAACTATATCCTGGTTTTAATGTTTTAGCTTATATCCCAAAATATTTTTATATTTAGTTTTTATTACTTTTATGTTTCGTAAGATCACTTTCCAAAGGTTTTTATAATCATAAAGTATATTCAAAATAGTTTACAAAGTTCTAAGATTGCTTCGACAAACTTTAGAAAGAAAATCTCTTTTAAAACAAAAATCAATTTTCAAAAAATACTAGGGGATGTCGACATGCCTATACCCCACATGTCGACATGGTAGCCATAGATTTTAAAATTCAAATTTTCAAAAGAAGTGTCTATTCGTCATAACCTTTCACGAATGGACATGACCGTTATTCTCCTATATATACCAGTAGTTTTCATTGAATTTTCACTTAAGATTTCTTTGTTTTCTCTCCTCTTTCTCTTCCATTCTTTTTTTCAAACATTCTTAACAAAACTCTGTCGAAGTCCTAAGTGAATCAAACTCGATTGTCTCTAGTTTGATTCTCTGCCACTCTCTCTCAAAGATCTCAGTGCTATTCAGAGTTATAGGATCATTTGTAATCAAAGATCGAAGTGTAGCGAGTCTCTCTCTATCAAAGTGTGATTGGAAACGGTGTGATTGTGGCCCGTAAATCAATTTGGTGTGATTGAAGCCCATAAATCAATTAGGTGGTCTTGTAGCCCGGTTAAATCAAGAGAGTTTTCCCTCGACTCGGAGATAGGAGGGTGTATCTCGTGGCCTTGAAATCGAGGTTGTAATATTGACATTATATTTGAAAAGAAATCTGCACAAGAAGTTGTGTGGGATTGGATGTAGGGTAACTTCGAACCAGTATAAAATTCTGGTGTGTTCTTTCCTTTACTGCTTTTATTTACTATTTGCATCTGTGTCCGGTTCTGTGATTGTCTCTGTGTTTGTGAATTGCATCTGTTTGGGTTTAATTTTAAAAGATTTCAAAAGGATTCATAAAATCAATTAAACACTATTCACTCCCCCTCTAGTGTTAATTCTGCCTTAAGATCCATAATCCGCATTTCCTACATTTGGTATCGAAGCAGTGGTTTTCAAAGTTATCATAATCTAAATTTTGAAAAGTTTAAAATGAATTTTTTTAGAGATTCTGTTAACACTAGTTCAAAACTGTCCAAATCATCATTGTCTCGTATGTCTGCATATTGTTATTTGTTATTATAGAAAATCAAGCTATCTACCGAATTGGTGTGTTGTGCAGGAACAGATGTGTTATATGGCTTTTCAAGAATCAACACTCAATGGACAAATGGTGCAAATCAAGAAAAATAAATGGATACTTGATAGTGGATGTTCAAGACACATGACTGGTAATCCGAAGATACTGAATGACATAATTTATGAAGATGGAGGAATGGTCAACTTTGGAGACAATTCAAAAGAATATGTGATTGGCATTGGCAATGTTGGTAACTCTAAAACTCCTACTATTTCTGATGTTCTGTTAGTTAGGAATTTAAAACACAACTTACTTAGCATAAATCAACTATGTGACAAGGGCTACAAAATTAAATTTGAAAAGGATAAGTGTCACATCAAAGATAATAAATCAAATATTATTTTTAAAGGAATTAGGAAGAAAAATATTTATATTCTCAGTATGAAAATCTCAAATGATAACCTATGTCTTTTAGCTAATACAAGTGACCCTTGGATTTGGCATAGAAGATTTGGGCATTTGAATTTCAAACTCGTATCTAGACTTTCAAAACTTGATTTAGTAAGAGGTCTTCCTAAAATGGATTTTAAAGTGTATAGTATATGTGATGCTTGTCAATTAGGAAAACTTAGGAAGAGTTCATTCAAATTGAAAGATATGATTTCAACTTCAAAACCTCTTGAGTTACTTCATTTAGATTTGTTTGGTCCATCTCAAATTTAGTCAATAAATCACAGTAAATATGTTTTTGTAATTGTAGATGATTATTCTAGATTTACATGGACAATTTTTCTGAAACATAAAAGTGATGCTTTTGATTTATTTAAAACTTTTGCAAAAAGAATTCAAAATCAACTTTCTTTAAAAAATCAAAACTATTTGTAGTGATCACGGTGGAGAATTTGAAAATGAAAATTTTGAGAATTTCTATAATAAAAAAGGAATAACTCATATTTTTTTCTTTTCCAAGAACTCCACAACAAAACGGAGTGGTAGAGCGTAAAAATAGGACGATTCAAGAGTGTGCAAGAACTATGCTTTCAGATAGTAAATTACTAAGAAATTTTTGGGCTGAAGCAGTCGCTACAGCTTGTTACATTTTGAATATGATTTTAATTAGACCTCTAACCAATAAAACGCCATATGAACTTCTTTTCAATAAAAAACCAAAGGTATCTTATTTAAATGTTTTTGGAAGTAAATGCTTTATTCTAAATACAAAGGACAATTTGGATAAATTTGATCCTAAATCCAACAAAGGAATCTTTATCGGATATTCTAATAGAAGTAAAGCATACAGAGTTTTCAATTTAAAAACTATCAACATTGAAGAAACAATGCATGTATCTTTTGATGAAAATTTCAAAGATTTTGTTTAAATAAATGATGAAGATGATTTTGTTACTTCAAATAATGAATCAAATGAAACAAATTGTGAAACTGTTCATCCTAATAAAAGGATCAGACTTTTAAAAGATCATCCTATAGAAAATATACTAGGAAATATTGAATCTGTTGTAGAACTAAAAATCAACTAAACAAGTGAGTAATGTAGCGTTTATATCAACTATTGAACCCAAAAATCCAAAGGAAGCATCATCTGATGGTTCATGGATTCTTGCTATGCAAGAAGAACTGAAATAATTCACCAGAAATGATGTATGGCAACTTGTTCCCAGACCTGAGGACAAAACTATAATAGGAACTAAATGGGTTTATAAAAATAAAATGAATGAACAAGGTGAGGTCGTTAGAAATAAAGCTCGGTTAATCGCGCAAGGTTATTGTCAAGAAGAAGGAATAGACTTTAATGAAACCTTTGCACACGTAGCAAGATTAGAAGCCATTAGAATTCTACTTGCTTTCGCAAACCACAACAATTTTAAATTATTTCAAATGGATGTCAAAAGTGCCTTTTTAAATGGTTTTGTTAAAGAGGATGTTTATGTTGAACAACCTCCACATTTTAAAGAAGAAAAGTTTCCAAATCATGTTTACAAATTAAAGAAAGCTTTATATGGTCTGAAACAAGCTCATAGAGCTTGGTATGATAGACTAAGATCTTACCTATTACAATCATATTTTGAAATTGCTAGAGTAGATAATACTCTTTTTAATAAAAGGAACAAAAATGATATTCAATTAGTACAGATTTATGTAGATGATATCATTTTTGGATCAACAAACATTGAAATAAGCAAAGATTTTTCTGAAATAATAACAAAAGAGTTTGAGATGAGTCATATGGGTGAACTTACTTTCTTTTTAGGATTGCAAATAAAACAATTAGATAGTGGTATTTTCATTAGTCAAGGACTCAAGAAAAGTATGCTAGGGATCTAGTTAGTAGGTTTGGTATGACCACTGCGGGTGGAAAACCCACTCCTATAGCAACCAATAAAGCCTTGAATAAAGAAGACATGTCAAAAGATGTTGATCAAAAGCTATACAGGGGAATGATTGGATCGCTGCTCTATATAACTGCGAGTAGGCCTGATATCATGCATAGTGTCTGTCTCTGTGCAAGATACCAATCTCAACCCAAAGAAACCCATTTAAAAGCTGTTAAACGTATCCTAAGATATGTTAAACACACTTTGGACTATGGCCTATTTTACCCTAAAAATGATTCATTTGATTTAATCTCATATTGTGATGCTGACTATGTTGGTTGTAAATTAGACCAAAAAAGTACAAGTGGAACTGTCACTTTTTAGGACATTCTCTGGTTTCCTGGTTTAGTAAAAAGTAAAATACTGTCTCACTATCAACAACTGAAGCAGAATATATCTCTGCTGCTTTGGCTTGTTCTCAAGTTATCTATATGCAACAGACCCTAAAGAATTTTGGATTAAATATTTCAAAATCACCAATTTATTGTGACAATACAAGTGCAATAAATTTATCCAAAAATCATACTCATCATGCAAGAAGCAAACATATTGATATCAGACATCATTTTCTCAAAGATAATATAAGTAAAGAGATTATTTCTCTTGAATTTATCAACACTAAGAATCAAATAGCTGATATTCTGACCAAACCCTTGAATCAATCAACCTTTACTAAATTAAGAAGAGAATTAAGTATTTGTTCTATAACTGAGATATAGAATATAGATATAGTTACATATATATTTAAATAAATAGAGAAAAACAAAATTGTCAAAATTTTCAAAGGGATGTCGACATGCCCCAACCCCCCATGTCGACATACAACGGTCAGATTTGAAATTTTGATTTTCCCTCTAAAATCAGTTTGGTGGTTATATAACCACAATATTTCGACTTCATCTGTCTTCTCACTTCATTTTCTCTGTAATAAACTTCTGAAAACGCAAAGTAATGACCTCCTCTTCTAAATCAAACCAAAATGTAACCATTCCTACCCTTCTCCTAATTCTGGTCCATTCCAACGTACTACATTGGCTCGAGTAATGAAGATCGAGAAAATTATGAAGGATTCTCTGCAAATGCTGACTGAATTACAAGTCATGCAAATAAAGATGGCAAAGGAACAAGTGAAACAAGGCAAGATTCTTAGAAATTTGCAAAAATTTCTAGTGGATAATCATGCAGACCTTATTGTGATTGAAGATGATTCCTCTAATAGACGTATTCATAATCCATTAGAGGGCGACGAAGAAGAAGAAGAGGAAGAAGCGCAAATAGACGAGGACGATAATGTTGTTTGCATTGGAGAAGTCTGTTTTGACAAAAATGGTAATTTGGTCGAACAACATGGAAACTTTTGTCTCCATTACCCTAATTGTTCGATTCACAAGTCACCAATTGTCAAGGACTCTCGTTAGATTGTTATTATATTAATGTTTTTATATTTTGTGTACTTGTATATATTTGTGTCTATGTTTCATATATATGTGTAATGTAACATCATATATAATAAAATTAGATTTATGTTTCGCTTATTATACTTCGTTATTAGCATTTAGTTCCATAGTATTAGTTTAAGGGGAGTTATGTAGTTTAGGCTTAGTTTTATTGAAGACAAAGGGGAGAATTATAAAATAGGATAGTTAGGCTGTTAGTTAGTAGATTAAGGGGGAGTTAGTAGATTAAAGGGGAGCTGTTGGAATAAGGGGGAGTCAGAGTAGAATCAGAGTTTGGTGGAGTACATTTTATAAACATAGGTTGTCATCATCAAAAAGGGGGAGATTGTTAGTTCCCGAGCTGATGGTTTTGACGACAACAACCTTAGGAATTGTTATAAAATATAAATACTAATATCTTTGTCAAGACATATGTATATGCAAGATATATATATACGCAGGTATTGAGAATGAAGAATGTACAATATAGAGATTCAAGACTGACGAATTCAAGATTGTAGAAATCAAGACTGAAGACTCATGAGTATCAAGATTATCAAGAGTTCAAGGGTTCAAGATATCAAAATAAGTAATAGAGTCTAGATTTATGTTAAAACTTCATAATAGCACTAAAATCTTTATTCTAATTTTAGTTATGGAATGGAATCCACCTTCTTGCTTTAATAGTGTGATGGAACCCACGACCTCTTTAGTTGGATGGAACCCACGGCCTTCTCTAGTGGAAAATCCACGAAATTTTCAAAATGACTTATTTTTAGATTTTTTCAAAACTATTTTTTAAAAAGACGTCTCTCTCTCTCGGTTTAAATATTTTAGCCTTAATTCAAAAACTATTTTTAATCATATTAATTTCAAAATCATTTCATGTTTTTAAACTATCTCCTGGTTTTAATGTTTTAGCTTTAATCTCATAATATTTATATATTTAGTTTTTATTACTTTTATATTCGTAAGATCACTTTCCAAAGGTTTTTATAACCATAAAGTATTATTCAAAATAGTTTACAAAGTTCTAAGATTGTTTCGACAAACTTTAGAAAGAAAATCTCTTTTAAACAAAAATCAATTTTAAAAAATACTAGGGGATGTCGACATGCCTATACCCCCCATGTCGACATGGTAGCCGTAGATTTTAAAAATTAAATTTTCAAAAGAAGTGTCTATTCATCATAACCTTTCACGAATGGACATGACCGTTATTCTCCTATATATACCAATAGTTTTCAACGAATTTTCACTTAAGATTTCTTTGTTTTCTCTCCTCTTTCTCTTCCATTCTTATTTTCAAACATTCTTAACAAAACTCTACCGAAATCCTAAGTGAATCAAACTCGATTGTCTCTAGTTTGATTCTCTGCCACTCTCTCTCAAAGATCTCAGTGCTATTCAGAGTTATAGGATCATTTGTAATTAAAGATCGAAGTGTATCGAGCCTCTCTCTATCAAATTGTGATTGGAAACAGTGTGATTGTGGCCCGTAAATCAATTGGGTGTGATTGTAGCCCATAAATCAATTAGGTGGTCTTGTAGCCCGATTAAATCAAGAGAGTTTGCCCTGGACTCAAAGACAGGAGGGTGTATCTTGTGGCCTTGAAATCGAGGTTGTAATATCGACATTATATTTGAAAAGAAATTTGAACAAGAAATTATGTGGGACTGGATGTAGGGTAACTCTGAACCAGTATAAAATTCTAGTGTGTTCTTTCCTTTACTGCTTTTATTTACTATTTGCATCTGTGTCTAGTTCTGTGCTTGTCTCTGTGTTTGTGAATTGCATTTGTTTGGGTTTAATTTGAAAAAATTTCAAAAAGATTCATAAAATTAATTAAACACTATTCACCCACCCTCTAGTGTTAATTCTGCCTTAAGATCTGTAATTCGCTTTTCCTACATATATATTAATATATATGCTTGTTGATGATTTCTTCTTATTCATATAGGTTTTATGATATATTTTGGTTTGAAAACCCTATTAAATGACATCCAAATGCCTTACGATTTCAGATTTAGATCAGAAATGATATTAGAGAAGGGTTTTAATTTTCTGAATTTATGTGTATTTAATATTAATTTTCTAGTGAAGAAAATTATTATTTGGGTTTAAAATAATTTACGGCTAAATTATTCATGTTTTGGGTCTGAAATGTTGGAAAACATATTAAAAATGATTTTCTGGAATTTTTATAGAATTTTCCTAAGTGATTTAATAGATATATAAAATTATTTAAGGTATGGGACTTAAATGTTTTATATATTTATAAAAGGAGAAGGGGCATTTTGTAAATTATTTAAATTGTTTAATTCTGAAATTTCGACCGTGCTTTTAGAAAAGAAAATTTACAACCAATCATATTTTGACAAACAAGGCAGGTTAGTTGACAAGATTACTTTAAAAAGATAAAAATCAGTTTAAACATGCTTTATACATGTTTCACCACTTTCGGCACCCTACTTCTGCTTGGATTCTTTCGCCTTCTTCACCATCAAAACCAATGCACATGATACCAAAGCTTGGTATGTAGCGAATTGGACATAGGCGGGAGGAACTGGGTCAAAACATGGGGTTCCGATGGGGTTGAAGCATTACTTTGTTTTGAAATGAAAATGCGCCTGCTTTTCTTTCGAAAGGAATACTTTCGACTTGGTTGGCTTTCGACTGAATCAAATGTTTTAAAGGAAAGGTTTCGAAATGGATTGCGCCTTTGTTTTAAGAAAATGTTCGAAGGGGTCGAAACCCCTAGCTACCGCTTTCTACCTTTCGAAGCAAAGAGTTTCGAAAGGTATACTTTGTTTTAAAATCCAAACCACTTCTCCAATGCTTTCGAAGGGTTGGTTTCGACACCATCACTTCTTTACTTACGAAATGATTTCGAAATAGTGCTTTCAACTTAAATGTTTATGACCCTTTTGTTCTATTGAAGGTAGAACCCAAAGGTTACAAAGAAGGTAGTTTTAAATGGTTTCGAAATGTTTTCCACATGTTTTACTTGAATCCAAATGGTTTCGGAAGGTTTGATGTTTTAATGCTTTTGAAAGGTTTTAATGAAGGTTTAGAAGGGGTGGTTCCCCAATGGTTTCGATAGGTTTGAAAGGAAAAGTTTTCCAATGTTTTCAAAAGGCAATGTTTAAGTGCTTTAAAGATAGGATGTCTAAGGTTTTATAGCTTTTGAACGAAAGGTTTTTCAATAGGTTCGAAAGGTTTATATGAATGGTTTCAAAAGGAATGTTTTGGCCTTTCGGCCTAGGTTATAAAGGGTTTACTTGGATTCGAAAGGGATACTTTCAATGAGATCGAAAGGTGTACTTTCAAAGGTTTAAATGTGTTCATCAACAAAGGTTTGTGTAAAGTGTATATATAACATGGCAAGGTGATTTGGGTAAAGCATAGAATTTATTTTCCTTGTTTAAAGTATGATGTAAATGTTTAAATCAATTTGAGAAGAAAAGGTTTTCAAGGAAAATTTAAGGGAAGATTACCCTAAGTAAAATGACTTAGATATTTGTATACCAGCTGGGACTGGTATAGGGTGGCGCCTTATACATTAGCTATTAGCCCCTAGCTAATTTAGTCCAAAATTCCAGTGTGTAGGGCTTTGTCATAGGTAAGACTAAAATGATGTTACACACGGAAAGGAATATAATTGTACAGAGGTTGGTTATTGGTGAGCCCGCAAAACCATTAGGATCAGTTAACCTGGAGAAAGTAAGTTAGGGACGGACCGTCCAGAAGAGGAGTATCTAATAGATGTTAGATTATTTGTTTATATTGTCCGGTAGGCCTGAGTCAGCCAAAGGTTAGTAGTTAGCCAAACAAAACTATAGTGTTCGGACAGATAGTTCATTTGTTACCTGATATGTATGTTTATATGATAATGCTTTACGGTTTTAACCAGTTTTGGTTGCAGGATTATGATTTGCAAAAGATATGTTTTAAAAGGATATTAGTGAAGAGAAACTCGTTGGCTAAGCGGCATGGTCTCACTTAATATCAAATAACCGAGTTGTATAGTATTATTCACACCAGGCTTTATGTCTGACTCGAAGTTTATGTTTTTTCCCCTTAAACTCTCGGGTACTCAAAATTTATTTGGGTAGGTTGAGGGTTGAGGATTTTCAGGTTTTTAGTAGGTTGGCGAATAAAGCTCCTGGATACGAGTGGATGGCTGACAGATAGCTATTTAAGAGTTGTTGTTTTATTTTGTTTGATTCCGCTGTGTTGTATTATGTCGGTTATGACTATATAGTACTCTGGTCAACCAAGAGGGCATCATCATATGTCGCTCTTGGCGTATGTATGTAATAATTATATTTTATCTGAACCTGGGAAAGCGATGGGATTATGTAATTTGAATATGGAACATGTTTTGGAAATGTAATCAAAAATGTTGTTTTTTGAAATCTGTGATTTTGTTTCATATTCATGTGCTTCTAATATTATGGATACCATTAACATAGCCGTATTTTGTCGTTGGAAGTTAATACTATAGATGACTGCAGCATCTATAGCACTTAGCTTTGGGCCTCAAAATAGGGGATGTTACATATGTGGACTACCTATCTCACGTATATAAATTCTTTGGATTACCCATCCCCTACCATGTTGACTACCCATCACCCATGGTTGCATTATCAAAGTTATTTGGATTATCCATCTCAAAAATAAATATTTTTATGGATTATTTATCCCCTTCCTTATGGACTACCCATAACATATGGTTTCATCTATTTAAAATGATATGGACTATCCATCGCATATCCCATAGTTTTCCTAGGATAACTAGTAACAATATGGAGACTATCCATCCCCGGTATGATGTGGACTATCCATCTCACATCCCATAGTTTTCCTAGGATAACTATAAACCCGTCATTTAATAATTTAATTCATGTTACCCATATATTTAACCTATGTCTATTGGTGTCCCCGATTAGTTTATCTCCCCTTAAAGTTATACGATCTCACAATGACATGTGTTGGCATCCCTAATGATCTATGTCAAATTTATTAAAACATACATTGGTATCCCCAAGATTAGTATTGAGTTTATTCTACCTTGGCACCACCAATAAATAATGTCAACTTCATATACTTTTATTACATAGCAATATAAACATTGGTAGCCCCAATTAGATTTTAAAGTCAAAGTCCTAAATCATAAGGCTCGCCGCCTTTAAATAGGTTAGTATAGATCAATGTAAACATCAATAACAATGTCGACAAAGAGGCATAAGGCTCTCCGCCTTTAATAAGATAGCGTATAACACACGCGGCATTAAAATAATATCGGCCTCTATCCAAGGTCAAAGACAAAACTTAAAATATTTTAAGTACAAAATTCCATGTCAAAGATGATGTCATCGACATAGATAACATATAAGTTACCCACCCTTTTCAAAACAAAGCTTAGTGTTTTTATAAGTAAGAATAATGTCTCCGACATTGATGAATGGCGATGTCAAGACAAGCAACGTTATTATAAAAGCGTACTTACATTCTTCGTCTATTATGCTATATATATATATAGTGTCGATGTTAAAACAGACTACGTCTTTATCCTTGGTATCGAAAGCAATCCAAATGAAAGGATGCGACATCGCTTTAAAACAATGGTGAAGATGTTGGTCCAAAAAACGGACCAACACCCTAGTTAGAGTTTGAAAGCACCAGCCCTGTTCTAATAGAGAAATATAACAGATCACTGATATAAAGAAAGAACAATAAAAGAAAGATGACAGAGAATTTTATAGTGCTCGGCTGTTAACGAAGCCTACGCCAATTTATAGCTTTACTATAGACTGATTGCTGTTACAAAAGTTGTTTGACTACAAGGCTTTGATTGTTTCCTAGCTAGCTTGGATCTCCAGAATAGGAATCCACTGGAGAATCACAGTGTATTCTGTTCGTCGACGGAATTTCTATCGGTTTAGAAAACCGTCGAACGAATTTAGAAATAAAATAACCGCAAGCGCACGGCGTACTATTGAAGTACGTGGCGAGTACGGGTCGATCCGCAGGAAATTGATGATTTTAAAATTCTATTCAATCGAATTAACCAAAGTTGAAAATGTGATTAGCTAAAATTGTAGAAAACTAGCAAAAGAAAATTGATAAAAATATGAGAGTGTGAAGGCAATTTAGAGGCAATTTCCACTCTCTAGATCACATAAATCAACAAAATGAAGTTATGATCTCTCTTTTCTTGTCATTAGTGTAATTAGTTGATGTGCTTATCATAAGTATGGTATATTTTTGCTATTAATTAGCACAATATAAACCATCAAACTATAACACAACCACTAATACACATTTATCTCTCATGAAATATGACAACAAAGTTGAAAGCAAAATATATTTTAAGCACGGTCTATTAACTATTGTTTAGAAATATAGGCCATCAAATTTTAATTTCAACAATCAATTTATTACCATCATCATATATAGATGAAGAGGTAATCATTGTTTGTGATTGTTTAAGCATAGCCTATTTGGTGTCAACAATATAGGCTATCAAATTCACATCAAAAACAACAAGTTACACCACTTCAAATGATTCATTAAGCACAAAAGGAGAGCATAAACATCAAAAAGTTGCATCTACATACTAGAGAGCTTCATTACCCCTAAATTGTAAGGATTAGCCTCTCATATTTGTTATCATATGAACAAATGTAGAAAGCAACATGAAACTAACAAGAGGAAAAAGAGAGCAAAATGTAAGGAAAACTATTCTACTTGCATAAAAGAAAAGAAATCTACACTACAACATAAGAAAGAGGGCATGTAAATGTAAAGAGCATATATTGAATTGCATAAGAAAGAAAAGAAAAGGTACAAGAAATAAAAATGGCTAAGTAGCCATGAAAAGAGAAAGAGAGCTTTCTTTTATTTTCTAAGCTAAAAAATAACTAAAAGAGACTAAGGAAGGGGAGGACTACATGAAACATAAGGGGTACTTATACATGTGTTAAACCCTAATTCATATTTTTGGGGAATGCCCAAAATACCCTTGAGAAATTGTGGAGGCAAAGTAATCATTAGCTTCTACTAATCATCATTTAAGTGTACATGAAGCCATTAATTCCATAAGCATGTGCATTAGCCTCTAATTTGTACATTAAGGTAGGTGGGTAGGTGGGGTCCTCCATTATCTTCACTTGAATTATTTCCATCTTCATTTGTTCTCTTCACTCTTGTGCATGCATATATCATCATGAAACCACTTGTATATGAATTCAAATTCCTACAAAATAAAATAGAAATTTTCAATTAAATTTTAGAAAATTAATATATGCGCATAAATGATCATTTTGCCCTTGGATGAAGATGAATATGTGATGATTTGAAAATAATATGAATTTTGGTTTAAACAAGTTAAAATGCCCGATATGATCATTTATTTAATTTAAAAATATTAAATATAGTGGTAAAAATATGCATATTTACGTGCACATCAAATACCCCCACACTTATCTTTTTATTCGTCCTCGAATAAAGAAAAACTAAGATAAATCTGTTTTCGTAGGGAGCACGATTGCATTGAGCGTATGCAACAAGCCGTTAAACCTCTGGGTGTCTCCAGTAGGACGAGTGTTGTCTCGTGAGGGTTTTCAGTGGATACTACCCACAAAATTCAAATGCAGGATGAAAATATTTACAAAATGCAAGATTTATTTACAAAGAGATGAATGCAAGTTTTTGAAAATATATACAAATGAAGGGTTTACTTTTAAATCGATACAAATAACTTAAATATAGGTTTTGGTTATTATCTTGAAAATTTAAGTCATTTACTCGTCAAAATTTCCAACAAAAATCAAGTTATCATAACAAATAGATAATAGTTTAACTCGTTGTTTTGGTTGATAACACAGTGTAATTTGAAATGGATCCTTAGTTGATTATCAAAGTTTTTCAAAGTGGTATTTTCATTTCTTTTCAATAACAAATCAAATCAAATAAGTTTAAATGGTGCTCGGATTTCATTTGCTTACTCTCTCTTGTTTGAAAATTTTATTGATATTAACAATATTTACATATGCCTAACTCAGATAAACTGAGGCCAGATATATTACCCATGCACTGCCTTGCGGACTGATGTGAGGGGAATACAAAGTGTGGCGAGTGATCACACAAGTGTGAACACTTATCGACTGTAGGCATTATTAAAAATAATATTTATATACATACACCTAACTCAGGTAAACTAAGGCCAGATATACCGATCGTGCACTGCCTTTCGGGCTTACATGAGAAGAGTACAGAGCATGGCGAGTGAACACACGAGTGTGGACACATGACTCTAGGTGTTTATTAAGAAAGTATATACATATATACAAGAAATATATTTTTTTTAGAGAGAGAGTTTCGTAAAATAATCTTAGCATCATTTAACTTAGAAGGCAAAAAAAATGTTATATCCTTTACTTTAAATCAACCACTTTTTAAAACAAAGATTTTCAATTAGGATATATTTCATAATTATCACGTATGAATCATCCTATATACTAGTTAAACCATTTTTATTTGTAATCAAACTTCATTTTTATTTTTGTTAAGACAAATTAAATTTCAAAAATTTCAATTTAATAAACCAAAACCATATATTTATCCTATAGTGTTTCTTTATAAATAAATCAAAATGCTTTTCTAAATTTTTTTTTGAGATTTTTTTTTATTTTGGAAAGAAAATAAAAATAAACAAACCATGAAAAATTAAAAATGATGATGAGTCTCCCCCCATACTTGATTTTGACTGTGTCCCTACAGTCAACCCAAGTGGAAGGAGAAAATAAAATAAAAACATGACCTTTATTGAAATGAAAATTAACGGTATTTACACGAGATCAGAAAGTATATGGTCAAAAAGTAAATGAAACGGTCTTCCAAAAATCGATTCATTTGCCTCGTCAAGTATACGAGATACAGCTTAAGCTCGAAAACCAAATCGTAAATGATTTCAAAGTTGAATGTTGATTTGGAAAAACGAATGTCGTTTTATTGAAAATCGTACGAGTTGTTTTATTTTCGATGATTTTCGGGGTTGATAGAATAATTGATTGAAATTCTAATTTATTTTCACCAAATTCAAGCTTATCATCAATTTCAAAATCAAAATGATGATTCAAATCGTCCCCTTCAGAGTTTAACGACTCATTTTCAAAAAGTCCATAAAACTCATGTTCGTTAAATTCGACTTCCTTTGTTGGATTATAAACAACTTTATTGCATAAATCAAGTTCAAAAATAAATTTTGTTGTATTCAAATTTTTGGAATCGAGAAAAGGAAGATCAAATTTTAAATTTGGTTCCACACCCTCAAAAGAATTGAAATACAACTCAATTACCGTATTCTCAACAACTTCATTAAGATCGTTATTTTCAATTTCAAAAGTTGTTATTTGAAAATAAGAGATTTGGGTAAAAAAATGGATTATCGTTTGACTCGTCACACGTTGGAATTTGATTTTGTTTATCACATTGTTTCTTATATGTTTTGAACAATAAATCCATGTGGTCATTGTAAATTTCGTCCATTTGCTCAACAAAATCCGATTTGTAATAATTAACTTGAAAATTTTCACTTTGGACTTGTTGAGAACAAAAAATTTCACTCGCATCGTAGTCGAGATTATTCTCATTGCCAAAATTATTTAAAAAGTGGGTCACATTTTCGTTTTGATTTTGAAATTCATTTTGAATTTCGAAATTGAATGGGCATGGGTTATACTCGAAATCATTTGAATTTTGACGTGAATTCAAATTTTGATTGTTTTGAAAACTTTGATTTGAGTTATCACACAAATAAGAATTACACAAATCATTTATCATTTGATTTTGTTGTGTAGAGATTTCGAGTAAAGACGAAATCATTTCAATGCTATTTTCGAGATTCGAGGGTTGTCCGTCATTTTGAAAATTTTGTGGTTCAAAACTCGAATTGTTTAAAGAATAGTTGTCGTTAAAATATCCATACGAATTTGGAGTAAAATCATATGGATTATATTGATTTTCACAACTATTGTAAAATTCAAATGAGTGGGGAAACTCGGACATTTTCAAGAATGTTTTTATAAGGCAAAATATTTACAAATAAAGTTTATTTTTCAAAAGGTAAATTGATTTTTGGTTTGTTTTTTGGTTTTTCAAAAAAAAATTAGTTTTTTAAAAAGGTTTTATAATTTTTTTTCTTTTTTATTGGATTTTTTATATTTCAAAGAAAAAGGATTTAAAAATTTTGAAGGAAAAGGAATATTTACAATTTTTATAGTTTTGGATTTTGAATTTTTTTTAAAAAATATGCATGAACTAAATGCAACTAAATGAATGCAAGGGTCTAATTACAAATTATTTATCCTAAGTTAACCTAAAATTATATAATCACACATTGTCTTAGATAAACAATATAGTTCTCAGCCAGGTAACGGACAGGATTTATCGGTGCACCACGAATCACCGTAGCAATGCAGCCGAAGGTTTAAGTATCTTCAGAGCAACAACCACTATAATATTTACGAATCACCGTAATATTTATAAATGGTTATTACTCTGCCATAGCCTAGACACCAAGAAATTAAATTGTTCAAAGAAGACAACTTGTCAATATACAATTAAAAGTCATCAATGTCTAATCGTTATTATTAATCAAAATCTAGGATGAAATGCAAAGCAGAAAATAAACGTGTATTAATAATGCAACTACAAATGATTTTTGTTTTTGGTTTTTTTTTTAGAATATTTTTTTTAAATGCAAGCAAACAACAATGCAAGACAAATAAAAACAATAAATAAGGGTTAAAAGCAGCAAATTTTTTTATAAGCAAGCCAGTAATTTATTTTTGGCAAGCTTAGCAGCGCAATCCTTCTCCTTCTGTTTTTTTTGCAACCTGAAAGATAAAACAAAGATATATACACAGATTTTATATATATATATATATATATCAAAGAAGAAACTAGGAAAAATGAAAACTGAACAGCAATGAACCTAAAACAAAACGAATGAAACTATACAAAAGAAAACAACATTAAATCTAACTTGTTTGTTTGTTTTTTTAAGGAAGAAGTAAAATAAATTAAAATGAAACAACTTGTGTTTTTTTCTTATTAAGAAATAAAACAAACGAAACTTAAAAAAACTTTTTTTAGGGAGAGACTCTTTATTTTTTTTTGAAAGGAAACAAAATTAAAAAATGAAGTTTTACTTAAAAAAAATTAAAGGCTAAGATAAAAAACTAAACTAAAAACAAACTAGACAAAACAAATTGAGAAAAAAACAAATCTTTTTTTTTTACTAAGAAAGGACTAATAAAAAAAATTAAAACCAAACAAAAGAAAAAAAAACTATATTCACTCAACCCTACACACACAGACCATAATACCCGACCCACATAAATAAATTACTTGCGTTATAACAACTTTGCTTCTGCAAAAACACTGAGATAAATCACTTATAAAACACAGTTCTTTCTCAATTTTACTAAATCAAGTTCCGCAACCAAACAAAATTAAAATTCGCGTTAATTCCAAAAACCTAATTTCCAGAATCAGGATAAAAAAGAAATGATAGAGGTCGCAAATAAGTAAACGCGATATGGTTGCGGGATCGAGGTGATTAGGGATGCGAGGCTGTTGGCTTAGGGGTCGCGGCGACTTGGATTCTGGTGAGCAGTAGAGTGGCGGTGTATTGGGTAGAGGAATCAGATAGGTTGCGAGTTCATGTGTTGTTTTGCAGTGGAGTAGTGGTGGTTTCAGGTGAAAATGTTGTAGGACTCTCGACGATTGGTGGTTCGAGTGATGAGGTGAAGGTGGTTCGGTTGGGAAAATTTCGGGTAAGCTTAGAATGTTTTGATTGGTATGCGTGAATGGTTGCTGTCGTGTGCCTGTTGTCGAGGCAAAGTGGGTGTGTTATAGGTGGTCAGAGTTGATTAGTTTGTAGATGTATGTTTGTTGATGATGACTGCACTAGTAGCTCGGTGGTTGTAGGCAGTATTGATATGGTGGTCTGAGCAATGTGATACTGTCAGTTTGAGGTTGACAGAGCAGAGAGATGATAGGCGGTGTAGTTATTATTGTGGAGAGTTTTTTTTTGGGTTACTGTTTGAAGGCAGTAGGAGGTTGAGTTGGTGGATTGAATGGTAGAGGTGAAATGTTGCAGTTTGATGAGGTGGTAGTGGCAGAAAGTGAGATGAAGCTGCTGGTAGATGTTTAGTAGTGCGAGCAATGTGATATGAGGGGGGTTTGGCTGCTAGTGAAGTTTGTAGCAGTGTTGTTTAAAGTTTGTAGCAGTGGAGTCAGTGAAATGGCTGTCGGGGGATGAATTGAAATGTTGGCAGCGAAAATGGTTACGAGATATGGTGATGTTCTGGTGGGCGCTGATTTTGCAGTCGATTCTTGGTGATGGAGTTTGTACAGAGTATCGGTGATGGTATGGTGACGATAGAACTATGGCACTATCGAGGTGTTGTAACTGTTGTAAGTGGAAGTAGAGGGCTGGTGAGCAGTTGTTCAATGTTCACACTTCAAAGTGGAAGGCAATGGTGATGTTGCTTTGAGTTGTGGCAAATGTATAAGTGGTAATGAAGTGTGGTTAGTCTGTGGGATGATGTCTGCAATTATGGTCGACAGTGAAGTAATGATGTCTGTGGCAATGAACTTGAGATACGCAATGAAGTAGGCTTGATGGAAGTAGGCAGTGTAATGGTGAGAAGCAAGTTGTTGAATATGGTGGTTGTGTATGAAGATGTGACAGGACAGTATTGAAGAAGTTTGTGACAATGGTTGAAGTGGTTGATATCTACAATTTAAAGTTGTGGGTTTGAGGCAGTGGATGGATATTGCACTGGTGTGCACGTATGTGCACGGTGGAATGGTTTGTAAGGAGGAGATTGTTCTAGGCAGTGTTTATAGTAGGGGGGTTTGATGTAGTGTAGTGGGAGTTTGTGGTAGAGGAGGTAAGTGAGTACAATGCAACAACTGTTTTGTGTACAAGGCAGCAAATGGTTTGTGAGTGCAAGGCAGCTATAGTGGGGAGCAAGAAGTGAGGCAAAGTAAGGAGTTGTAAGCAGCAGAAAAGAAATGTATTGACAAACCAAGGAAAAAGAAAAACAAATGTGTGCAATTGTAAATGAAATGAAATTTGTAAATAAAAAGGGAAATAAAAGGTTTTTGTTTTTGTTTTGAAAATTTTTAATTTCTTTTTTTTATAGGAATGCAAATGCAAATGCAAGAAAAACAATGAACACACAAAAAAATCAAATGACAAACACACAACACAAAACTTTTTTTTTATGCAAACAACACACACAGTAAAAATCAAACAAAAATAATTCGAAGAATAGAAAAATTAAAATCAAAGCAAATTCCCCGACAACGGCGCCAAAAACTTGTTCGTTGATGAAATTTCTATCAGTTTAGAAAACCATCGAACGAATTTTGAAATAAAATAACCGCAAGCGCACCGCGTACTATTGAAGTACGTGGCGAGTACGAGTCGATTCGTGGGGAATTGATGATTTTAAAATTCTATTCAATCAAATTAACCAAAGTTGAAAATGTGATTAGCTAAAAATGTAGAAAACTAGCAAAAGAAAATTGATAAAAATATAAGAGTGTGAAGGCAATTTAGAGGCAATTTCCTCTCTCTATATCACATAAATCAACAAAATGAAGTTATAATCTCTCTTTTCTTGTCATTAGTGTAATTAGTTGATGTGCTTATCATAAGTATGGTATATTTGTGCTATTAATTAGCACAATATAAACCATCAAACTATAACACAACCACAAAATACACATTTATCTCTCATGAAATATGACAAAAAAGTTGAAAGCAAAATCTATTTTAAGCATGGCCTATTAACTATTTTTTAGAAATATAGGCCATCAAATTTTAATTTCAACAATCACTTTATTACCATCATCATATGTAGATGAAGAGGTAATCATTGTTTGTGATTGTTTAAGCACAGCCTATTTGATGTCAACAATATAGGCTATCAAATTCACATCAAAAACAACAAGTTAAACCACTTCAAATAATTCATTAAGCACAAAAGGAAAGCATAAACATCAAAATGTTGCATCTACATACTAGAGAGCTTCATTACCCCTAAATTGTAGGGATTAGCCTCTCATATTTGTTATATGAACAAATGTAGAAAGCAACATGAAACTAACAAGAGGAAAAAGAGAGCAAAATGTAAGGAAAACTATTCTACTTGCATAAAAGAAAAGAAATCTACACTACAACATAAGAAAGAGAGCATGTAAATGTAAAGAGCATATATTGAATTGCATAAGAAAGAAAAGAAAAAGTACAAGAAATAAAAATGGCTAAGTAGCCATGAAAAGAGAAAGAGAGCTTTCTTTTATTTTCTAAGCTAAAAACTAACTAAGAGAGACTAAGGAAGGAGAGGACTACATGAAACATAAGGGGTACTTACACATGTGTTAAACCCTAATTCATATTTTTGGGGAATGCCCAAAATACCCTTGAGAAAGTGTGGAGGCCAAGTAATCATTAGCTTCTACTAATCATCATTTAAGTGTACATGAAGCCATTAATTCCATAAGCATATGCATTAGCCTCTAATCTGTACATTAAGGTTGGTGGGTAGGTGGGGTCCTCCATTATCTTCACTTAAATTATTTCCATCTTCATTTGTTCTATTCACTCTTGTGCATGCATATATCATCATGAAACCACTTGTATATGAATTCAAATTCCTACAAAATAATAAAGAAATTTTCAATTAAATTTTAGAAAATTAATATATGCACAAAAATGACCATTTTTCCCTTGTATGAAGATGAATATGTGACGATTTGAAAATAATATGAATTTTGGTTTAAACAAGTTAAAATGCCCGATATGATCATTTATTTAATTTAAATAGATTAAATATGGTGGTAAAAATATGCACATTTATATGCACATCATATTCCTTTGGAGATTGTTGTGAGGAAGGTAAAGAGTGAAGAATAATTCCAGTAGAGCTTCAGCAACCAGTTTGGAGAAGATCCTCTTTATGTTGGAGGTAGGTTGATATTTATATGGATTAGAGAGCTTATGGGCGAGGCCTGTTTATCAACTGCTCGCAGGTAGGTAGGAAACGACTCAAGAAGAGTTTGGCTTGCAAAACGAAATAGAGCCATGGGTCGTTGGCGACCCATAGACTGGGCTCGTTTGTGAGCCAATGCCTTGGCCACTTTTCACAGTGTTCTTCAGCTAACTTGTTTGAAGGTTTGAGGAGAGGCATGGGTCGTCGATGTTCCAAGCACTCAGGATTTTCTGGAGTTCGGAATTGGAAATGCTTTGATAGTCTTTTATCATAGTTGTTTCGTTTCGATGGCAATTCACTAACTATTTGTGCGCAGCTGCTGATTGGGCTTAAAGAATTATGGTCCCTTGGTTTAGTCGATCCCAGTCGTTGCCTTAGTATCATTGCTTGGCTCTCGTTCACTCCTTGCATTAGCCTTTTTGGTTGAGTTCTAAGCCATCCTGATGTCACGAGATTGTCCTGCTTTCTAGTGGGTCTTGCTGGGTCAAAAACCCAGATAACATTTGCCCCCTAGAGTATGCCTTCATTGAAAACAAGGGTGCTCTGGAAGTAACTTCTTTTGAGTTTTCATTTTGTGAAATCAAGTGGATCGTGTCGAGGCTACTATAAAAATTTGGCTTTAACTATTCAGTCGTCTGTTGAATTTTCAATGTGGATCGTCGGAGTCCACCTTAAGATGTTGATTTCAATTGACCGACTTTTGATAGCCGTTTTTTTTCAATTGAATTTCAATTCCTGGTATTGGTGATGCAATCCTTGCTTCGTAGATTACGCAAGGGTTTAGGTCGGAAAGTGGGGCATGATGTAGGTTTGGAGTTGTCCTATTTAGTTTTAATTCGACTGGCGGTGAAGCTATGTTTTGTCTTGAAAGATTGTATGCCGTTCTGGAGCGAAGTCTTGCTCTTGGTCTTTAACTTCTTCCGTTTGAGAATTTGGTTAAGATCCCATCGATGTTTTTGAATTCCAATGCGATGATTTATTCCAAAATCGGATATAGTGGATGATTCAATCGTATCGCTCTTCCTATTTCTGTATTCAAATGATCCTGAAAAGAAAAGCCTGCCGCGTTGCTTCGAACGGCGACTCCGTTATCGATTGTTGATCGATAACGGGTAAGTGTGGGAAGAGATAATTTCAAAGGGCGATATGGATTGTTTTCAAATGTAAGCAAGCTATCTACACCAGATTGTTTGTTCGCAGTATTTAGGATACTGGACTCTTCTCATGTAGATAACACACTGCATCTACCCCAGTCAACGCTCAAGACCCGATTGGTCAACATACATCGACTTCCCTTGGATTTCGAACGTTGGTTATATGAGGATATTATTTAAAGTAAAAAATACCTGACAAGGTTGAATGCCAGGTTTTTTCATTGAAAATGACTTTTCGGTCATCCAATCATTTAGTCTGGCGGAAGTACTCCCATTCCTCCGGAAGCTGGGTCCTTCACAACTTAGGCTTCGCTTATTATCCCTATCATATTGGGATGATTGATTACAGTTAAATTACTAGGCACAGTTGCTCTTGTAGAGTTGTAGTTGAAGTTCGATCATGCACAGCTTCAGTCTTTAGGAACTAGTGCATGAGTTATTCGATCGTGAATATCTTTCCTTTGTGGTTTTTGGAGTTCAATTTGCATGCTAGCTTCTACCTCAGGGGACTATTGGCTTAATTCCTCAGCTTCGAGAATTGCTTTTTATTGACCTATGAGGTAGCTTAGTCTAGACAGTTATGTAGCTAATCCCTACTTATGCTCCATTGAGTTCGTTTCAACAAAGTGTTGGTTTAAATCCCTAAGTCCGTAGGGCTGATTACTTTGACTACCGAACCAATATGTTTTGGGAGACTAGGTCTCCTAAGCAATACATTTGATTGCCCTAGTTTAATTGACATGATAGCTCCTATCTTCGGGAATTAGGGACTTTGTTGCTTGATCCCAAGATCTGAGTTTTGTAATGATGTCGGCATGTATTAGAAAGATGCGTTTCTGGCATCTTTTGTTAAAGCAAATTCTTCTGGGTCTGACGTTGAGATCCTAATCATATGTTGGTTTCTATCTTCAAAAATTCATGTTGTGAATCTTCAGATAGCATGAGATGCCAAAAGGTAGGGCTGAAGATTCAATCAAACTCTTGCTTCTGGTTCTGAAAGCCGATGTATCGATAGTTTCATTTTGGGCTTTCTTCCTAGCATCACCAAACTTCGGGTAATGGCATATTCCTGTGAGTTGGAACCAAATGATCTAGTTAAACCGTAAGTGGGTCATCGATCCTTCTCGTCATCGCCAGACTATGAGCGACGATTGATTTCTGAACGTTAAATCCTTCATTTCCTTTGTTGGCGATTTTGTTGCCAAAATGCTCTGTTTTATGATACAGAACTGTTATCTAACCAACCTCGCGGTTATTCGTGTTTGGACTTTTGAAACATTTCTTTCGATCAAGTATTTGTGCTTCTATACCTTCTTGAGGGACTAGCTAATTTGAATGCCTGTATTCGGGTGATTGTGAGAGATGGAAATCTTTGGGGCGTATTGCTCAATTGCCCCAGTCTGGCTCTCAATCTCATTCTGGATTTGAGGAAGTTGGGGGATTTTATTTCCGACCTTCCATGATTGCTCCCGCTTGTCCTTGGCTGTGCATGCTCTTTTCGATTGCTGACGTTGTCACGGAAGTTTTGTTCATATGTCAACTCCTGTCTTTGAGAATCGATAACCTAGCTGCTTGGTTCCAAGCAACATTTCCTCGAGACCGCCTATCTTTTGGCTGTGTCTAAATTCTTTCTAAGTTTAATTTAGGAAATTTGGTTGTGCGCCAGCTTTCATCCCTAGAAATTAGTACATGAGCAATTCAATCCTGGGATTTCCTTTCGACGCTGCTTTATTCCTGTGCAGTGGCTGATTTCTGTGATGAGAGGTCGAACCGTCCGGCTGACCTATGAAAGGATATGTCTTCCAGTCGTTGTCTGTCATTAAGAAAAAGTAGTTTTCTGAAGGGAAGGTAGAAACTCAGTTGAGGTCCAACATCTATCTCTGGAAGCCGGTACATCGATAGGTCACTACGATGAGTGCTTCTCATCAGCCCTGTAGTTTAAAGTTTTTATGGCATTGCTGGGGCCATATCGGTCCTTAGTGAGTAGAAAGTTTCCCGAAGTTGTTGGGGCAACGCTGGTACTTATGAAATAGAAAGTTTTCCCAACGTTGCTGGGGCAACACCGGTACTTACGAAATGGAAAATTTTCCAGACGTTGCCAGTGCAACACCATACTTGAAAGATAAAAGAGGTCTTTGGCATTGCCGAGGCAACACCGATAGTCATGTGTTTGGGTTTGATTTTCCCCGTCGATTTGGTGGTTCTTCTAGTCCAGTTGGGTACTAATTTTGGTCTTTGGAAACTAGCACTTCGATAATTGCATTGTAGAAGGATTTTCTTAAAGCTGCCTGTCTTCGGGTAGTGCTAAAGTCACGTTGGTGAGGGTTGAATCATTCATCTGATCCTGTAGAGCTGAGTATATTCCTTCTAACCCGATGTGGTTGTTTTCTTAGCATTGCTTAACTCCGGGATACGCCATTTTATGAAAGGATGAGAGTCTCAGGCGTCTCCGTTACTTCACTTTGTTTATAACCGTCAAGCATTCCCTTTGGCGGTACCGGGTCATTGTTTAACCAATTCCATGGTTACTCTTGTATAGAATCAAATTTCCATCGGTCTATTTTTGTTGCAAACTGACTTTCGTTTGCGGAACTCATTATTCCCAAATGCTAAATTCCGAGTACTTATAGAAGATTAGATGATGTAGGGTGAGTTGTTATATTGCCCCCGGTGCGACCGCGTTCATTCCTATACTGATCATGGATTGGTAGAGTTCGGTAGTGTTCATCTAGAATCTGTGACACCGATCCTTGCTTGTTTCAGGCCAATGCATTATGCTGGACTAATAGCATTATTGTGGATATCAACCTTATTCGTTGGTTCCAACCTTCGGGAATCAATGGTTTAGCTGCTCGATTTTGAGCGTTCTCTCCTTGCCGTTGTCCGCCTTCAGATAACAGCTTGTTTTTTGCAAGCTAGGGTTTGAGACCTTATTTGAGCACCTGCTTCTATCTTTGGAAGCCACTGGGTCGATGGCTTGATTCTGGAAACGTCTTCCATCATTATCTATCTCTAGTCGTCGGTCCACGGAGCTGATTACTCCGAACACTTGATGCGAGACTTAGACGTTCTGGGTGGTTCTCTGGATGCCCCCAGTCATAGTTGTGTCGCGGCTCCTATCTTTGGGAGCTCATGATTTGAATGTCTTAAATTTAGACATTTTGGTCAAAGATCAGAATTCATTGTTGAAATCTTGGTATGGGGACTTTGTGGCATTGCCGAAGCAATATCGGTCCTTCTGGGTAGTAGGGATCGGTCCCTGTTAATCCTGAAATAAACAAGTTTTCAAGTGTTGTCAAGATAACCCCGATACTTAGAGAATGCTGATGGTCTGATGATGATGCCAATCTTTGGGTAATGTGAGGAGTTCATGCTTCAAGAGCGTGGTTCCACGGCTTAAGAAGTGATGCGCGAGGATTTAGGCCCTCCCGATGTTGTCGAAGCAACACCCGTTCTTAGAAGGCTGGGATTAAAATTTCCTGTTGATGTGCCAGCTTCCTCATTGCCCAGACTTGCTGTTATTTCCACAGACTCCGTGCTCGTTTCAGTTCATGTTCCTGTTTCCATGTCCGTGTCTAGCTCGCAATGGGGACCGGAGTCCGAAAAGACAGCCGCGCATCATCGCTTGGATGACCCTTTTGTATCTTTAGATGGTGACGTAACAGCAGCAGAAGTTAGGGAGCAGGAAGTTCAAATGGAGCCACCTCATAAGACTCAACATGAATTGGTCGCTATCAAGAAGGAGAAGGTTAAAGCGATTAAAGCCTCGAATAACTCCTTGACGTTGACTGTTTTTTTGAGGTTTAGCGCCCCGCTTGTGTAGTGCGCGGCATTCGATGCTCTTTGACGTCACCCATCTGCGAGTGACGTAGGGGTGTATGTTTGGATGCTTTTCGGCGTTGTCTATCTCCGGGCAACATGAGAAGTTGGTTTTTGATGTTCATCGGTGTTTCCTATCTCCAGGCAACGCAAGAAGTTTATTTTGAGTTTCCTCGACGTTGCCTATCTCCGGGCAATGCGGGGAGTTCGTTTTCGATGTTCTTCGGTATTGCCTATCTCCGGGCAATGCGAGGAGTTCATTTCTTATGACCCTCAGCGTTGCCTATCTCTCATTTCTGATGATCCTCAGCGTTGCTTATCTCCGGGCAATGCAAGGAGTTCATTTCTGATAATCTTTGGTGTTGCCTATCTTTGGGCAACGCGAGGAGTCTTGGCTTGACTGCGCGGCTTATGAGGTGCGCAGCTTTTGAGGCTCCTTGGCGTTGCCTATCTCCAGGCAGCGCAAGGAGTTCGAATTTGAGTGCGCGTCTTATGAGGTGCACGACTTTTGAGGCTCCTTGACGTTGTCTATCTCCAGGCAACGTGTGGAGTTTAAGTTTGAATGTGCGGCTTATGAGGTGCACGACTTTTGAGGCTCTTTGGCGTTGCCTATCTCCGGGCAACGCAAGGAGTTATTTATTGATGCTTCTTGGCATTGCCTATCTCCGGGAAATGCGAGGAGTCAGTTTTTTGATGCTCCTCGGCGTTGCCTATCTCTGGGCAACACGAGGATTTAGTTATTGATGCTCCTTAGCATTGCCTACCTCCGAGCAACGCGAGCAATCAGTTTTTTTATGCTCCTCGGCGTTGCCTACCTCCGGGCAACACAATGAGTTAGTTTGATGCTCCTCGGCGTTGCCTATCTCTAGACAAAGTGAGGAGTTAGTTTTTTACGCTCCTCGGCATTGCCTATCTCCGGGCAACGCGAGGAGTTAGTTTTTTAATGCTCCTCGGCGTTGCCTACCTTCGGGCAACGCGAGGAGTTAGCTTTTGACTGGCATACGGTCTAAGAGGAAGATGAATTGGTCACCAAGAGCGGTAAAATAGTAGCTAGAAAGAAGTGGATAGGTATTATGCTAGTATTTTGTTTGTTGCACTAGCTAGGTCATTAAGTTCGGGGTTGTCATAATGCCAGGATTTTTGATCGGGTATAACAGAACCGGGGTATGATTAGTCTCGGCCTTTCTTATGGGTATTCAAGTGTGTGCGGTGCCCCCTATGCCACAGGGTTGTTGGCGCGCTTGAATTGGATCCATGGTCTCTGCACAACTCGTTTGGTATGTTCTTTGGCACACTACTGGGTTTGCCTTCTTCTAATTGCACTACTTCTAGTCTTTAGAATCGGTTTGTACTTCTTTTGCGATTTTAGGTTGGAATTACTGGAATAGGGAACAGTTAAAACCCACTCATCAGTTCATGGAGTTTGCATTCTAGTCCACATTCTGGGAACTTAGAGTCATTCTATGAGCGGTCGACTCATGCTCAATTTGTGTTCATACTTCGGTCCGTGCTCCCGGGACTTGGATTTTTTTCGGTAGATCGTTTATACTCTAATCCGCAGTCAGGAATTTAGAGTACTCTAGCCCGCAGTCAGGAACCCAGAGATTTTTGTTGAATCATTTATACTCTAGATTGCCCTCCGGCGACTTAGAGTACTATAGTCCGCGCTTCGAGGACTTAGAGATTTTTGTTGAATCGTTTATACTCTAGTCCGCACTCCGGGGAATTAAGAGTACTCTAGGCTGCGCTACGGGGACTTAGAGATTTTTATTGAGAGCAGTCGTATTTCCACCCGTTTGGTTTGTACTTTATTTACCGTATCGAGGCAAAAGTTGTCGAATGAACGGTCGAACCACGTTTGTTCATAGAATGGGACTCTGCCCCCAGCATTCAGGATGAAACTTGGCAATCAGACAGTCGATTCACGTCCACTTGATAGTTGCAGCTCTTCCCATTAAGTCGGGAAAAAAGCAGGTGATGAATGACTTGATCACATCCATGCTGGGGTCGGATGATCGAGTCTTGCACAATTTGCTTCATATTCTTCCTAGCAAGCGGAGATAATGAGTTATTAAGCGAGCAATTAAGTTGTGTCTGTTTCAGGCTGCAATCATGTTCATTTGTCGAAATCTAGGGTTGACCAGCGGGCAGCCAGTAACGACTACTTCAAGTCTAATATGAAGGTTGTTGAGTGGACAGTCAGTCATGTCTACTTTCTATTGGATTATGAACTTGTTGGGTTTTTTATTATGTGCCTCAGCATTCCAAATCAGTGGTATATGGTAGCTGATGAACGATCGAATCACGTTCGTCTCAGTGAAACTCCATAGGTTCGATCACGGTCTATAGAGATTGGCTGGCGGCCAACTCTAAGTACTTGGTCACCTGCATTGTTTTGGAAGTAGTTTAGTTCAACTCGGTCGTAGTTCACAACATAATTGAAATTGAAATTAAAATAAAATAATTCGAAGAAGATCGGAATAAGTCTCATTGATAAGTGAAGCGGCATCGTGTGCTCACTATTCCACTTTGCCCCTAGCTCCTTTCAGCGGGATGCCGACCGTCAATGGTCCAATTGATAATTAGAGTTCTTTATTGATAGACATCAGATGTTTCTTGCTCCCAATTCTGTAGGGATTGCTCATACTGTTTAAGCTTTCCTTTCCGAATCAGCTTTCCGATCAAATCTCGGAGGTGTTTGTAATCGCCAGCGTTAGGACTGTGTGCATCTTGGAATATACAACATTCCTCGGATTTTATCCAAGCTTCGGTGGACACTCTCGAGACTGGTTTTCAGTATTGCTCTGAGTCGTTAGTATCCAAGTAGAGGCTATCAATTGAATCGTTCAAAGGAGCATATGAGTCGAATTTTGAGATCCTGGGTCGTCTCCTGGAATCCGGGTCCTTAGCCAATGGGCCCATATTGTTCTCTCTCCTAGTCTACTCTACCTCCTCCTTGCTTAGCTTCTGATTCACTTTGTAACAGAGACGGTCCAAGGTCATAGGAGGCTCTCAAGCTAACTAGCTACCCAAATCTGTCTAGGGGTTGATTCCCCTTATCGACGCCATCAGTATGATATCCTCGCTGGGATTGCTCGCTTTAGTGACGACGACGATATTGAATCCCTATAGGAAGTCTTTGAGTGCATCACCTAGCATATGGAATAAATTAAATGATGACATCACATCATTGGTGTGAGTCGCAAGCATTCTAAACTGTAACTTCTGATTTGGTTGATTGAATGAGGAGATGGATTTAGGCGATAATCGCATGACCGATACACCTTCGGGGAATATAGGAATTCATGAGATGTGGCCCAGGGTAGGTTTTCCCTTAGTAAACCGATATGATTGGTACATTGAATCTCTTCGAATATATTGCACAATGAATGGCTTCAACGAATAGGCTTCGAATGGGGGAGATGTTTCAGTCATCGGCAATCTGGTTCTTTTTTAAGTTACAGCTACTCGTTATGCTTGTGAATGATGTATGCATGCCCGAGATATGAGCAAAGCAAGATGTACTGGTATTGATGGATCAATGGTAAGTTACTTGGAGTCGGACCCGAGAAAATCTACTGGTTGCTTGGAGTCAATTGTTGGTTCGCTTGGAGTCACTAAATTCAAAGGCCTGGTGATCGGCGCTTGGAATCACTTTGGCGCTTGCTTGGGAAAAACATGGTTTACCTGAGTCTGGCTTTGGGCCAAATTTTTCTTGGTTTGCTTCGAGTCAAATTGGTGATTACCCGAGTTTGACTTTGAGTTAGGACTAAAATGAGCTTTTCAGTGACCATTTTGACGATTTTTGATGATTTTCGACGACGACCATTCGTGATTCGACGATGGGAGCTCCATGATAGGATTGGAAGCTGGTCAGTCGGGAGTGGTCACAATATACCATCGGGCTTGGCATTATAATTGAACTCGGTTTATATCATATCTTCTTGGTCCTCCTGCCTCTACGAATACCGTTTGAGTAACAGTTCCTCATCCATTGCTTGGTATGGTGCTACGGCATGGTTTTAGAGCTTCTTCTGGTGTTTTCACCCCTAATTTCGGGTTTGTAGCCGGTGTTTGTATAGTAGGTGGAGTGTTAATGTTTCTTTCCGTTATGATTCTTAGAGCTCCACCCATTGCTTCCTTCCAACTATATCCCCTTCGAACGGCCCAGACAGTGGTCTCGTTGGTCGGTCGGTGAGTCGGGGTCTAGGGGAAAAGCGCCTCGGTTTGGGGGTTTGGGGCAACGCCCCCGAAGTTCACGATACATGTTAAAAATCATCACGAACCGAGCTAACTTCATGGATCGCTAGCATTTCATAGGCTATGGATCGCTAGCGACCCATAGGCTATGGATCGCTAGCGACCCATAGTGCATGGATCGCTAGCGACTCATAGTGCATGGATCGCCAGCGACCCATGTGCTTAACTGATTTCAGTACTCCATTTTCTGGGGTGCCTATTGGATCATGGTGCGAGAGAGTTGATTGACCCATGAGCGAACAGCATGGATCGCTAGCGATCCATAAAAGATGGATCGCTAGCGACCCATCACCTTAGTATGTGTTTTCTTGCTTTTTATCCGATCCTTCTTAGTTGGTTCTTTTGTTCTCAACAGCAAACCTTCTAAGCAGAGAATGAGGATCTAACTTCTGGACCTATAGGATCCAACGTAGAAGCTAGATCTGAACTCTGAGTTGGAGTTCTCAGTGAAAGCACCAAAATGTTGATCCAAAAAATGGACCAACATCCTGGTTAGAGTTTGAAAGCATAAGCCCTGTTCTGACGGAGCAATATCACAGATATAAAGAAAGAACAATAAAAGAAAGAAGATAGAGAATTTTTATAGTGGTTCGGTTGTTAACGAAGCGTACGTCCACTTTATAGCTTTACTATAGACTGATTGTTGTGACAAAAGTTGTTTGATTACAAGGCTTTGATTGTTTCCTAGCTAGATTGGATCTCCAGAGTAGGAATCCACTGGAGAATCACAGTGTATTCCTTTGGAGATTGTTGTGAGGGAGGTAAAGAGTGAAGAATAATTCCAGTAAAGCTTCAGCAACCAGTCCAGAGAAAATCCCCTTTATGTTGCAGGTAGGTTGGTATTTATATGGATTGAAGAGCTTATGGGCCAAGCCTATTTACCAACTGCTCGCAGGTATGTAGGAAACGACCCAAGGAGAGTTTGGCTTGCAAAACGAGATAAAGCCATGGATCGCTGGCGACCCATTGACTTGGCTCGTTTGCTAGCCAATGCTTTGGCCTCTTTTTGCAGTGTTCTTCAGCTAACTTGTTTGAAGGTTTGAAGAGAGGTATGGGTCGCCGATGATCCAAGCACTCAGGATTTTCTGGAATTCGGAATTTGAGATGTTTTGATAGTCTTTTATCATAGTTGTTTCGTTTCGATGGCAATTCACTAACTTTTTGTGCTCGGCTGCTGATTGGGCTAAAGAATGATGGTTCCTTGGTTTATTCCATTCTAGTCGTTGCCTTAGTAACATTGATTGGCTCTCGTTCACTACTTGCCTTAGCCTTTCTGTTTGAGTTCTAAGCCATCCTAATGTCACGAGATTGTCCTGCTTTCTGGTGGGTCATGCTGGGTCAAAAACCCGGATAACATAAGACATTCGACGTCACTGATGGCGACATAAAGGATAAGAGGCGGCATCACTGACCACGACACTAAACCTTTAATCCTTTAGGTGAATCACGATAAAGTTATGTCGCTAATGATAAGTTGCCGACAAGATCGTCGACCTAGTTGGAATCATTTCATAGCAACCGAAGTAGCTATCTTAAGCTTTCCTCCATATCGACGTCGACATACATAGGTGCGGTGCTTCTATAGGTGCGATGACGATGTAATGTCATGAAATTATCGTAATTATCATGAAAACTGATTTATTTCTACTAAAAGTAAATACTTTTCACCAAATCTTACTCTTTGTCAAATTCCTATTGGATAAAAGAAATTCTTTACCCAAATCTTTTTCAAAAATATACTGCACTCAGTTTTCAAAGTCCCAAAACATTGATCAAACTAATTAATTAATACCCTTAATTAATTATCCATTTAAATGATTATTTAGCATAATAAATTCATAGTAATTCGAAATCAGTTGGGAAAAATCTCCAAAAATTCCAGAAAATACCATATCCTTTACCACATAAAAATTTCGAGGCCAAAACTATATTTAATTATTTTTAACAATTAAAACCCAAAATTAACCCAATTTCCATCTTAGGAAGTTCATAAAATATTTATTTTAACTTGAAAAATTATGAAATTAAAAACCTATCTCCAAAATATCAATTTACACAACATAGCAAAAATTCAAATCATTTGGATATTAAAAACTTAGGTTTTACCCGTAAAACCCTTTCAAATAATTTCGTAAAATTTCCCAAAATAATTATTCTATCCAAACAATGATTAAACAACCATAACTTGGCAAAAATTATCAAAAGGATTCGGATACTAACCATAGCCGAATTCAAAAGCAAACGAAAGAGATGGATCATGTATCATTTACCTTAAATTTAATATTGGAGTTGAGATTTGTTATTGCTTTAGTTTCCCTAAGCTCCTCCTCTTCGAATCCCATTTGATTTCGTGATCCTACTTACCTAGTTCAATGGTTGGCCTTAACTTCTTATCTTTCATTGTTTTGATGTTATGAAAACTGAGAATGATACGAAGGGGAGAGGGTTTATGAGTTAAAATGGATGGATCTACCTATTATGCCCCTCTTATGTATTCTTCTTCATGTTAAGTTCTAAAATAATCTTAATAAAAAAGTAGTAGTGGCTCGACCTTATAAGATAATTGCGTCGTTGTGCCTGGGCTGTGAGGGCTCTCAGCCACATGGATAGTTCAATGTGCTCATCAGCGCCTGACCCGGAAACTCGAGCGAACATTCAAATATCTGTCCTACATTCATTCGTGAGGGTACTCCTAATGGATTGAATACCAAATTTTCAAATCTCATTCTCCTTAACCCTTTACATTATTCTATTTAATCTATCCAATTAAATATCCTGAATAATGTTAAATTAAAATTATGGGTCTTACATATTTAAATGACAGAATTAAGGAGGTTGAAATCAAAGAAGCTACTTTTAGTGTTAATGACAATACTGTGCCTGGCTTGGACGGATTAAGATCTAAATTCTATAAAATCCATTAGGAGAGAATCAAAGGCATGTTATATGAAGTTTTGAATGATGTCTTTTAGGAGGAGAAAATGCTAAAGGAGTGTAACCAAACATCCATTCATTTGATCCCAAAATACAAAAAAGCAACCGATGTCCAATATTTCAGGCCCATCTCGTGTTATAATATGATATATAAGTGTTAACTAAGTTTTTAACCTAGCAGAATTTAACAAGAGTTACAACATCCAGACTAAGCCAAAATGACTTGAAACTTGAACAAGGCATCTAAAAGAACAAGCCAATTGAACTTAAGAGAAACAAGCTAAAAATCCACTAAGTAGATGGATCGTTGACGATCCATCATCCATGGATCACTAGCGATCCAAAAGAAAGCATTAAGAGTTGTCAAAGCCACTTGCATCATGATCTACTACCTCTTCTAAGAATCTTACCAAGTTTCATAGCATTCCAAGCAGCGTAGTTCAAGAAGTAAAGACTCATCCGATTCAAGCTGTTTACCCGCTTTTTGACCAAAGCAGCTAACTTAAAACGGACCTAGAGAACTTATACGAAGTCAGATTGACTTGAAATTTGGGAGAACACTTAGAAGACATAAAAGAAGGCACTCGCCAAAAATGAGCTTCATTGGATAAGATTAGATGGGTCGTTGGCAACCTAACTAGATGGATCGCTAGCGACCCATGTAGAGTGGGCCCCACCACTTGAAATTTTTATGGTAGATCCCTGACATCCTCTAGAGTGTGTTTGCAAAGTTTCGTCTAATTTCGTTAAGTTTTGAGCGAGTTATGGATGATTCTTCTGGACCAGATGACCCATGAAAATGGATGATCAAACAAACTCCAAACGGCTTGATATTTGGACAAGACACTTAAATAGAAGATAGAAAGACAACCAAACTAAGATCGCTCAAAATATGCTAAGTGGATGGATAGGTAGGATCCATCCCCTATCGATAGCTAGAGATCCATCCCCTATAGATAGCTAGCGATCCATCAAGATTGGTCGGATTGCCCTCAAACTTTCCGAGCTCCTTCGTAGCACTATGTAAAGGCTTCTAGTAGAAAAATATGCTAAGTTGATGGATAGACAGCGATCCATCCCCTATGGATAGACAACGATCCATCCCCTATAGATAGCCAGCGATCCGTCAAGATAGGTTAGATATCCCTCAAACTTTCCAAGCTCCTTCATAGCACTAAGTAAGGGCTTATGGTAGAAAAATATGCTAAGTTGATGGGTAGCTAACGATCCATCTCCTATGAATAGCTAGCGATCCATCTCCTATGGATAGCTAGCGATCCATCTCCTATGGATAGCTAGCAATCTATAGAAACGACTCAAATTGATTTGAGTTTTTCAGTGATGACTTGGCATAACAACTGGACTCTTCTGCACTTAAACTTCTGGCCCAAGTGCTCACCAACCCCTATAAATACAATCATACCCGCAACATAAACAGAATCCTCCGGACTGGTTGCTAAAACTCTACAGAAAGCTTTCTTTATTCTTCTCCTTCTTCACAACGGTCATTCAAAGGGTTCACTGTGATTCTTCAGTGAACTCTAACATTGGGTACTTAATCTAACTAAATATTCAAGAACTTTATAATCCAATTAACTTTGTAACAGCAATCAGTCAATAATAAAAACTATAAAGTGGACGTATGCTTCATTAACTAAGGATATTCAAAAACTTTATAATCCAATTAACTTTGTAACAACAATCAATCAATAATAAAAACTATAAAGTGGACGTAGACTTCATTAACAGCCGAACCACTATAAAAATCTTCTTGTCTTATTTCTATTTCTGCTCTTTTTACATTTATTTTCTATATTATTGCTCTGTAAGAACATGGCTGGTGCTTTCACATTCAATCCATGGTGTTGATGCATGTTTTGGATTAACATTTTGGTACTTTCACTGAGAACCCAACTCAGGCTTAGATCTAGCTATCTACTTTGGATCAGATAGGTTCAGAAGTTAGATCCTCAATCTCTGCTTAGAAGATTTGTTGTTGAGAATCAATGGCACCAGGAAGAAAGAGAACTACCTCTGGAAGATCCATAGGACCTACCACTGCTAGAGAAGAAACAAACTCTCAGCAAATTGAAGTCAACAACTCCAACAACCTGCTGTTAGGAGCTAACTCTAGAGATCAGGTTTCAGGATCCTCCTCATAACATGAAATTGTGACTAAGGAGAATTGAATAAGATGATTGATGAAATTAACCATAAAGTGGCAAACAGTCAAAAGGCTCTTATGGAAAAGATAGATGCTCTCTTAGCGCTCCAATCACTAACTACTCCCAGGGCGGTGCGTGAAGCCGTGGCTGCTACAGAGCAAGTGCATTCTTCTATTTCTGGCATAAACGGAAGAAACAGAAGGAAAAAGCAAAAGGAAGCAATGGACGGAGCTTCAAGAATCATGACGGAAGAAAATGTTAACACTCCACCTACTGCAAAAACACCTGCTACAAACCCGAACTTAGGGGTGAAAACCCCACACGAGGATATAACGATGGCTTTCTTCGGCTCTGAAGATGACAAACAATTTAAGGAAGACAAATTGGATGAAAATGCTAACGTGCAAAATGCTAGAAGAAGCTCTAAAACCTATGCCGCAGCACAGTGCCAAACAATGGACGAGGAACTGCTACTCAAACGGTACTCCTAAAGGCAGAAGAACAAAGAAGATATGATACAAACTGAGATCGATTACAAGGCTAAGCTCCCATAGTATATTGTGACAACTTCCAACTGACCAGCTTCCAATCCCATCATAAAGCTTCCATCGTCAAATCACGAATGGTCGTCGTCGAAAATCATCAGAAATCGTCAAAACGGTCGTTGAAAAGCTCACTTCAAGGTTGACTCGAAGTCAAACTCGGGTAATCGCCTATTTGACTCGAAGTAGATTTTGGAAGTCCTGAATCGAGTCGAACTCGGGTAAATACCCATTTGACTCGAAGTAAACCTAGAAACTTCTGGCTGGAAATCGGACTCTAGTAAAACCAAGATTTTCTCCAAGAAAACATGCAAATGGCTCCAAGCAACGTTTGTCACCAACCCAGCATTCCAAATTCTATGACTCCAAGCGAACCATTTGCTAACTCCAAGCAAATGACAAATTTTCTCGAGTCGGACTCCAAGTAAAATACCACTAATCCATCAATGCCGATCCATCTTCATTGGCCCATAACACGAACATGCGAACTCCAAATGCCTTGAAATTTGGAATGCAAACTTATGGCGCCTTCTTTGTCACCCCAGACCGATTTCACCTAGTTTGAAATTTTTTGGGGATCGTCACTGATCCATGGCCCAATCATATGTGATTTGTCATTCAATCGGCATTTCCAATCATTCAAGCATAGGACAATCATACATATATCATTCTCAAGCATTATAAATAGCTGTAACTTGAAAATGGATCGGTCTGACAACAATTAGAGCATCTTCCCCAATCGAAACCCATTCACTAAAGCCGTTCAACATGCATAATATCCAAAGAAGTTTATCATGCCAACTATACCTTTTTACAACTGTACAACTAATTCGAATTTTTTTTACAAGTATGACTATAATATGGACGAAGCGAGGGCGGCTGATGCAATCTATTGTAAGGCCCTTAGAAATCATTAAAGGATGAAACAACCTACTTCATTGGAAGAATTCTATGGGAAGGCAAACAGGTTCTAATGACTAGAAGTAGTGCAATTGGAAGAAGGCAAACCCAACAATTTTCCAAAGAACATACCAAATGGTGAATGAGCTACAGGACCTCAGTGACCTTCTGCCCAAGCAAGGCTACTAAGACCCAATAGAAAATTGCCCCAACTAACTGACGAAATCAGATGAAAGGATGATTATCAAATAACACTCTAGCTAGCTAACAACTAAGGAATGGGGCAGCAACCTAAAGTGGTGTCTTCTCATCCATCCTTGTCTACTTTCCTTTTCCAAATGAACCGTACCAAGACGCTGGGGGCATTGCAGATAACACGATGAAAGAAATGCTTATATGCCCTCGACGAGTCATGTCGATCCTCCTTCTAAGAACCGGCGTTGCTCTGGTAGCATCGAGAAGTCTTGTCCAAAGAATCGTCGAACAAACAGATGCAACCCCTTAGTCTCCAAGAACCGATAAAACTATGTTCCAGTGAGCTGAATCCCAAAAATTCCTTTTAAAGTCGTTGAATCAATGCTTTAATACCGTTGGGCGTCGGACACACGAACCAGAACTCTTCTTTGAGTCGATGAATTATCGTTCGAAGGCTGTTTGGTCGTCGGACATCCAACCAAAATTTCTCTTGAAGTCGATGAATCATCGCTTTAAGACCGCGGGCCGTCGGACACACGATCCAAAACTCTTCTTGGAATCGATGAATTATCGCTCCAAGTTCGTCTGCTCGTCGGACATCTGACCAAAATTCCTCTCGAAATTGATAAATTATCATTCCAAGGCCGTCTGTTCGCCGACATCCAACCAAAAAAACTCCTTCACGAACTAAAGCGTTGTGAAAGTCTTTCATGAAGTAAAGCATTGTGAAGGCGAACCAGTAGATCAGCGGTCATCTGATCCAAAAAACCATTCACGAACGTGAAGGTCTTTTACGAACTAAAGCGTCGTGAAGGGAACCGATAGATCAGTAGTCATCTGATCCAAAAAACCATTCACGAACATGAAGGTCTTTCACGAACTAAAGCGTCGCGAAGGCGAACTGGTAGATCAACGGTCATCTGATCCAAAAGACCCTTCGCGAATGTGAAGGTCTTTCACGAACTAAAGCGTCGTGAAGGCAAACTTGTAGATCAGCGGTATCTGATCCAAAAAACCCTTCGCAGACGTGAAGTTCTTTCACGAACTAAAGCGTCGTGAAGGCGAACCGGCATATCAGCGGTCATCTGATCCAAAAAACCCTTCGCGAACATGAAGGTCTTTCACAAACTAAAGTGTCGTGAAGGCGAAACGGTAGATCAACGGTCATCTGATCCAAAAAATCATCCGCGAACGTGAAGGTCTTTCACGAACTAAAGCGTTATAAAGACGAACCGGTAGATCAATGGTCATCTGATCCAAAAAACTCTTCGTGAATGTGAAGTTCTTTCACAAACTAAAGCGTCGTGAAGGCGAATTGGTAGATTAGCGATCATCTAATCCAAAAATCCCTTCATGAACGTGAAGGTCTTTCATGAACTAAAGCATCGTGAAGGTAAACTGGTAGATCAACGGTCATCCCATCCAAAAAACCCTTCGCAAATGAGAAGGTCTTTCACGAACTAAAGCGTCGTAAAGGCGACCGGTAGATCAGCGAAATTTATGTACACTGATATCCACGAAGGTAAACTGGAAGATCAGTAGTCATCTGATCCAGAGCCCCCTGAAGTCAACGAAGTCATGCTCCAGGGCCACAAATCGACAATCATATCAGTCACTCCGCATAATCAACGGAATCACTTCCAACGACCGATTAAACAAACAATGCTGAACTCCAGAGCTTCAAAGTCGCTCAAAGGAACTAAGCCAAAACTGAACCGACCTTATGGTTAATTAAAGGCTGACTCGAATCAAGCCAAGACTTAGAACTCGGGAGAACCGCACCACTGGACTGGGGGCAACAAGATGAGTTGTGGAGAGACCTTGGGTATAGTTCAGGTGCGTCAACAACCCTGTGGCATGGGGACATCGCACACACTTGAATAGCCACAAGGAAGGTCGAGACTAATCATACCACAGTTTTGTTATGTCCGATCAAAATTTTTGGCATTCTGACAACTACCGACTTAATGACCTAGCTAATGCAACAAACGAAATAGAAGCATAATACTTTCTTACTTCTTCCCAACTCCTCCTTTACCACCCTTGGTGAATAGATCCTTTTCCTCTTAGATTGTATGCCAGTTGAAGACCAATTCTCTAAAGGCAGTTTGGACCAAAAATTGAGAATTTTGCCCCAAACTCCTATAAGCCCTTTCTTCATAACCATCTCCATGCGATCGGCTGTAAATCTCTCCACCATAGCAACCTTATCCGTTTGGCCGTGCACATCTTCCCGAAATATAGGAGGATCGTCCAAGCCACGGTTACCCGATCCAAAAACCAATTATCTCTTAGAACACACGAAATCGCGTTCAAGCGAAGTCAAATCGCCGGATTGATAGGAAAATTCGATTCTTACTTTCTAAAAACTAGTATCGCTCCTCCAGCACCAAGAAAGCCCAAACCATTGCGTGCATTTCGTAAGCCATGCACTCTCAAAAGTAGCGTATTTCGTAAGCTGTGCACTCTCAAAAGCCACTTATTTTGTAAGCCGCACACTCTTAAAAGCCACGCATTTCGTAAGCCGCACACTTCGTAAGCTATGCACTCTTAAAAGCTGCGCATTTCATAAGCTGCCCAAGCACTGCTTAATGTTGCTCTGGCAGCATCAGCAAACCGTTAAAATTTTCAAGACATTGCTCCAGTAGTGCCACAAAGTTCACAAACCAAGAAGTCGACAAAGAATTTTGATCTTTAATCAAAGCTAATGTACAAAATGTCTAAATTCAAGACATCCAAGTCACGAGTTCCCAGAGATAGGAACTGCGACGTACCTTTGACTGGGGGCATCTAGGGAGCCGCCCAAAACATCAAGTCTCACATCAATTGTTCAGAATAATCAGCCATGTGGACTGAGGGGCACATAAGACATTAGCACTTGGTCAGGATAGAAAATCGCTCCAACTTGCAATAAAAGGAGTAACTTACCGTCGTCCAGAGATAGACGACGATGGAAGGCATTTCCAAAATCAAATCAACGCACAAGTTTCCAAAGACGGAAGCAGGTTCTCGACTGAGGTTTCAAACCCCGACTTGCAGAAAACTAGCTGTTATCCGAAACTAAACAACGGCAAGGAGAGAATGCTCGAAATGGAGCAGCTAAACCATTGATTCTCAAAGATTGGAACCAACGAATAATGTTGATATCCGCAATAATGCTATCAGCCCATCTGTGATATCCCAAAATTTTTGTGCAATATCAATTTAATAATCTGTTTAAATAATTAAATTGATTTGATAATCTTTATTAAAAATGTTTAGATTGGTTTAACAATCTTCTTTAATAAATATTTAATTGGTAAATTTATCTTTTAAAAGCTAATACAAATTGTTTTCTATTTATAATGTATATATTAGTATATATTTAAATAGGAAGTCCTTGAGTTTAATTTAATAAAGGGATGTTTTCAAACTTATAATATATATGCATGTATATATTATGATTTGAAGTTGTAAAATTTAGTATAAGTAATTTATTAATAATGTGATAATCTCTTTATAAATTATTTAAATTTGACAAATTGCTATTTTCGAACAATATTAATAATATATTGTTTTATATATAGATATGAATAGATTTTAAAGAAATTGAATGGTTATTTTCAAATTGAATGTGTAGTTATATATGTATATATATATATAAGTTGATTTTAAATTGATTTTTCTTTGATTTGAATTTAGATTTAGTTTTGAAATTCAAAAATAGATATTTTAAATAGTTTTGGATTTTAAAATATATGTATAAACTTTTATTTATAATAATTAGTTTTGTTTCTTTCAAAGTAATTTATAAATAGATAAGTATTTAATAAATAAAGAAAAAGGCTTTTATTTACATTTCAAATAAATAAAGATTACTTAAAAGACAAGTGTTAATATCTAAAGGCTTTGTTTTAACATGTGTGAATAAATGATCAACTCTAATGACAAGTGTCCTTATTTATTTTCAGTTTCTTTTATTTTTATAAATCACAAATTTACTTATATATATAAACATATGCATTTCTTCTCTTCATTTCTTTCTATTTTCTTTTCAAACCAAGACTCAAACCCTTTCTCAAATGCAAATCTGAAGATCAATATAGTTTTCAGATCATAAACTTATACAAATCAAAATTAGTAATCAACTCCTCAAACCAGAAATTATCAAAATCAAATCCCTATAATACATTTCCAAATCAAAGTCTTCAGCCTGCAATTTCTTTTCAAATCTGGAAGCATGTTCAAACAGTCATCTCTGCATGCAACTACATCTTTTTAAACTAAGGCAAGCATTCCAGTTTCAAAACATGCAAGCAAAATCAACATCTCTGTAAAGATCAATTTCAGCAAATTCAAAACAGCAAGTAAATTCAACAACTATAATCAATTGCAAACAACTGTAAACAAGAACGCAACACAATCATTGTCCTCTGCTCTTCAATGATGGTGAGTAAACTTTTATTTAAAAACAGTTTTAGATGTTGCATGTGATGATTTTGTGTGATAATGTTGTGATATGGCTTGCATGATTTATTTCATCTGGACAATGTAGGAAATTGCTTACATGTGTGTATATCTGTATATATTTATATAGACTGCCTCTGTTATGTCTACAGACTCAATTTACTTTCAAAAATTTGAATCTCCCTCTGTAATCAATTTCAGGTTAGAATATATAAATGGGAAATGACAATTACCCTGTGATATGAATTTAAAAATAATAACTGGAAATTTTATTTAGCAATTTGCTCAAAATTTATAAATGTCAGTGATGAAATTAATATATGAAAAATTCAATCAAGTTAATTCCAGTTGCTAATGATATAATCTGAACCGTAGGGTAAAATCATGAATTTAGAAATAAATTTTGTAATTTTTAATGGTGTATTGGCCGAGATATTGAATGATGTTCGATTTTTCGGTTTTGGCCATTTGCCGATGATCGGCGGCGACTGGAAGCTTTAGCTTTGGCTTGAAGGTGGTCGTGGAGGCGAGGATCACTGGAAAAATATTGATTTATTTTTCTATTGGCTGTGGTGATGAGAATTGGTCGAGGTAGGGCTTTGCGCTGTTTTGGGTCGTCGAAGTTTAGGGGGTTCGTACGACAATAGTGGCGATTTTAGCCGAGGTGTTGGGTTCTTGTAGTTTACCGAGTGGTTCATTTTCGATTTCAGGCGAGATAAACGATACTGGGTGGTCAGGAGGTTAGTGGGGATCATCGGCGATGTGTCGAGGCCGGCATAGTTGATCGGAGCAACGTGGGTTACTGGTGCACGTGCACGCATTTGCACTTATGTCTGGTGATGTGTTGTTGTTTGGGAAGAAGGGTTGTTGCTCGGGTCATTCTCGAGGAGATTTGCATGTTATCTCGAAGCAGTGGAATGGAGACAAGATACTCGAGTTTAAGCTCGGGGATCTGGAGTGTTTGGCTCGGGTAGTCATTTTGTTCTCGATTTTTAATAATGTGTGTAGTAATTTTGTAACCAGGTTTTGGAAAAAATAAAGTTTTAAAATAACAAAATGTTTTAAACAAGTTTAAGGTTTTAAAAGTTATTAAAATGATTTAGTTTTCTTAAGAATGTTTAGCTAAGTTTTAAAAGCATATTTTTTTTTAATAAATTTGTTTCCAAAGAAATTTATTAAACCAAATTTTAAAGATTTATTTTTAAAGGAAATGTTTAAATATTGTTTTGGGTATGTAATAATATATTGGTTTAATTTTGTAATTAAATTCTTGGGTATTTCAAATGTAATGAAATGATGTAATTAGTAGTGACTAAGGTAAGTGTATTTCCAAATGATCTTGTATAAATTAATTTCAAGAATTTAAGTTAAATAAGATTTAAATGAGTAATTAATTAAGATAAAGAATTTATCTTTAAATTAATTAAGGTAGTGATTAATAGGAATAAGTAATTAGTGAAATTAATTAAAAGTTGATCACTTAATGTAATTAATAAGGGTTAATTAATTTATGTTAATGATTAATGCATATTTAATGAGTAATTAATTTATGGATCATTAACTAGTGATTAAGGGATAATTAATTAATGTAATTAATTTAAGATAATTGGGTTAATTTATTAGGAATAGTAAATTACTTGATTAATTAAGGGTTAATTAATCTAATTAATTGAAGGTTAATTAGTTAAAGAGTAATTAATTAATGGAAGAAATTAAAGGGATTAATTAATCAATGCAATTAATTAAATTAATTAATGTAATTAATTTAAGATAATTAATTAGTTTAATTAATTAAGGATAATTACTTTGAAATTGATTAAGTATAATTACTTAATATAATTAATAAAGTATAATTACTTAGTATAAGTAATTAGTGGTTAATTAATGAATGTAATTAATAAAAGGATAATTACTTAATGAAAATAATTAGAGGTTAATTAATGGAAGTAATAAAAGGTTAATTTCTTAATGGAAGAAATTAAGGAATTAATTACTTAATGTAATTAATTAAGTTTAAATGTAATTTGTTTAAGTTAATTAATTAAGTTTAATTAATTTAAACACTTGATGATTTGATAAATAATTAATTAATTTAATTAATGAATTGTAATTACTTAGTAAAGTAATTAATTGTAATTAGTGGATGTAATTAATGGAAGATGATTTAAGGATGAAAGAAATTTGGATTAAATTACTTTGTGATTAATCAAGGGATTAATTAAAAGAATAATTAATCAAGGAGTAATTAATTTATGTAATGAAGTAATTAAGGGTAGTTAATTACTGGATGAGATTAATCAAAGGTGATTAATAATTGTGGTTTAATTAAGATTAATTATTTAATATAATTAATTTAAATAGAATAAATAATTAAAGATGTAATTAAGGATCATTAGTTTATAATTAATTAATGATGTAATTAAGGGTTGATTAATTAAGATTAATTAATCAATGATAAGTGATTATAGAATAACTAATTAATTGTAATTAATTAAGGATTAAAGTAATTGATTATAATTAATTAATTAATGAAGTAATTAAAGGTTAATTACTGTATTTGGTTAAGAATAATTAATTTGTGAAATTAATTAAGGATAATTACTTGAATGTAATTAAAGGATAATTAATCAGGGATGATTAATTAAAGTGGATAATTAGAGAATGATTAATTAATTTATTTGTAATTAATTAATGGTTATGTAAGTAAGATTTATAATGATGAAGTAATTAATTTAATTTATTTTAAATTAATTAGAAATGAAGTAATTAATTTAATTCGCTTTAAATTAATTAGAGATGGTATAGATCATTGCTTATGTATGAATGGATGATATTGATTGCCTTGAATGGTTTGAGATCTCAGATATGAGATAAGTAATGTTGTTTGATATGGATGCCTTGATTGAAGTGTGATGATAATATGAATTATCTATTTGTGACGATAATGTAGATTATCTATTGTGATATTGTGAATTATCTATCTATGTGTATATAGATAATTGAATTGAATTGTTTTAACTTTAAAACAACTTGGCCTTAAAAGATACGTTTTGGATTTCGATGAGACCGGGATTGGGTTTCCAGATTTGGATATCCGAAAACCACATCGATCCAAATTTACGATAGGTCGTGAATCTCAAGTGAAGATGAAGACTCAGAGTGCAAGGGTTATTGTCGTTAACTCTGAGGGTGATTCCAAAACGAGTGTAACGAGATAATGCCTTCGGTTTCGTTCGAACCTGGAACGAACTTGTATGGATTGAATGCTTTCAGAACATCGTCAGGTAGACGATGAGCATTCTAAGTGATGTGTTCTGATTAAAGGTAATCGTAGCCTCAACCCTCATCAACCGGGAATGGCTAAAACAGGGGAGGTGTAGCAAGGTTAAGTGGGTAGCACCCAAGTAGGACAAGATTTCCCCTATTTAGAGGTTCCTTTTTATTCGGCTTAGTGGGCGGTTGCTGATCCCAACCGTGGGGTTGCCTTGTTCGGGATTATCCAGTAAGGGATGGTTCCGGCCTTGTGTTGTAGGGGATTGGGAGTAATCCTCGGTACGGTGATCTAGGCCCCATACTGTGACGGGCGGTGCCCCAGTAGCCCTGCCATTGTATGGAAATCCAACTTCCAATAAGTGATCTCGGACTTGATTGTATAACCCACTTTATGGCTAGTATGCTGGAATTTAATAATGTAACAATTTCAGCTATATTAGTATTTATTTGAAAACCCTAGACCCTATTATAATATAATCGGATTTTCTATCAAATGTTTTGGTTAGCGTAAGGTAAAAACTTTTCCATGTTTATGTGTGGGAAGTCTTACGTGATACCTTTGTTTTCAAAAGGTTTTGAAGTTAAGCAACTTTAACCCGTTTACTCACACCAGACCCATGTCTGACCCAAGTGTTTATTTTCTGTTTTATTAAACTCTTGGGTACTCAAATTTTTACGAGTAGCCAAGGGATTCAGGTTAGCTTTGACGAATCTATGGAGGAGATATGGAGCAGGAGGCTTCAGCATTCGTAGATATATAGTGTTTCGCTGTGTTGGTTTCTCTGAGTCTTTTGTTTGAGTTATATCTTGAGTTGTATAATAGACAGAAATTTATAACTGTCTATTTTGTGTTGTATAAGCTGTGTAACTCTGATTATGTAAAGACTATGTAATAGTTATGTGATATATTATATTTTGTTCCGTTTCCGCTGTGAGATTCTGATATTGTTTAGTTCTTTCTTCTCTTCTTTTCTCTTTTCTATCCCTTTCTTTCTTATTAATGATGCGTCATTCTGTGGAATGAATGGCGGGTCGTTACAGTTGGTATCAAAGCTCTTGGTTGAGTGAATACCTAGACTCCGGGGTGGTGTCTATCTTGAGAGCGCGTATTTGTAATTTTTATATAACTATATATATATATATATATATTTCTACCTATTTGTTGGGTTACCTGTTCGGGTTTTCCAATATAAGATATAAAGGTAGATAGGGTAGTGGTGTGTGTAACACGACGACTACCAATGGTTGGAGTTTGAGTGTTGAGGTTGGAATTGTATCTGTCGAGACTATAGACCTAATATCGTCTCGAGTAAGCTTTGCTGTGGTGTAAGGATTTCATCGATCTCTGAAGGAAACCTTTTGGAGGTTCAGAGTCCATCTTTAAAGTTTGGATGAGTAGAGTTTGGATCTGTCGGTTGGGCAGAAGTGTGTGATGGTATCTCAGGAAATAATAGCTGTGTGATGAGACGTAGTGACTATGGATGTCTCCGAAAGGTTTTCTTTTGGAGTGAGTTGAGGAAGTATGTCTGCTTCGGTGTTGTGGCTGAGTTCAGCAAGGTGTTTCTGTTTGGTTTGAGGATCGAGTTTCTCGAAGAGCTTTGGATTAGGAAGTCTTTGGCATTTGTATCAGTAGTGCAGCTCGGAGTGTTCTGTGTGTTGGCAGGAAGTTTTATGGCTGAACATTTTTCTTGAGGTAGAGTTCAGAAGCAGCATAGTGAATCCATTTCTTCGGATGGATTGGCTAGATAAGTGTAAGCTGTTCTGATTGGTAAAGAGATAACATTTTTCTTTGGAATTAGGCTGGGTTGATCGCAAAAGTGACTTGCGATAGTTGAGGGTTCTCTTGAGTTATTCGAGATTTCCGGATGTCTTCAGGGAAGTCAGAGGTTTGTCCGCATCTGGAGATTTGAGTTTTCTTATCGACTTGGATTCCGGGAGTGGTACCGGTGGTTCAGCTTAGTAAGAATGGTTCCTTGAGATGGAGTTTGGTGAAGTAGCTCAGATTTTGATGGAATTTCTGAGTTTTTCTTTTATGGATCTGTTGAACCATATTTCTGGGATGTGTTGTCCAGTTTGTGCTCGTGTTCTTCATCAGCATTTTCTTCTGCTTCGGATCAGATTTGTGCAGCGGAAGCAGTTTGGGAGTGCATCTGCTTTTCTTTTCCAGATAGGAGGAGTAAGTTTAGTCTTCTATTGTTTGAGGAGTAGAGTTTCTGTTCTTGGTCTTGGTTGATCTTGAGAAGATCATTGTGATGAGTTGTTTTTGGTCTAGTTTGTTTTTAAAGGCATCAGCGAAAGTTGAGCTGATCAGGAAGGATATTGACAGCCCAGGATCGTTAGAAGAGTTTTGTGGATAAGAGACGGAGGAATTTGGATTTCGAAGTCGGAGATTTGATTTTGGATAAGTTTTCTCCGATCAAAGGAGCTATAAGATTTGGTAATACTGGGAAGTCAGCTCCGAGGTATTTTGGATCTCTTATGTGTTCTGATTTGGATAAGTGCTTGGTTTACAGGATTGAATTTCTAGTTTGAATAACTAGGATTTGATGTGTTTCACGTATCTCTGAGGGAGTACGTGTATGATCCGTCACTGGTTGTGGAACTAGCAGTTCAGGAAGATGTGGTTGTTGAGTCAGACTTGTCTGTAGTCTGATATCCTGTATAGTTTTGTAGATCTAGATGAGTAGTAGCTCTATAGCTTAGTAATATTGATTGTTTGGATTCTATAGAGCGAGTAGCCCAGTATTTATACTTGGGAAACTCTAGGAAATTCTATCCAGAATTTTGTCTGGATAGTTAGATTTGTTTGATTGGATGAATTGGTTGCTATGGTTGTTAGCATATGATTGACATATGCTTGTGTTTTAAAATTAAATCTTAAATAGATTATTAAATTACCATTGTTTTAAATTTCGGGGACGAAATTCTTTTAAGGGGGGAGGAATGTGATATCCCAGAATTTTTAGGCAATATCAATTTAATAATCTATTTAAATAATTAAATTGATTTGATAATCTTTATTAAAAATGTTTAGATTGGTTTAACAATCTTCTTTAATAAATATTTAATTGGTAAATTTATCTTTTAAAAGCTAATATAAATTGTTTTTTATTTATAATGTATATATTAGTATATATTTAAATAGGAAGTCCTTGAGTATAATTTAATAAAGGGATGTTTTCAAACTTATAATATATATGCATGTATATTTTATGATTTGAAGTTGTAAAATTAGTATAAGTAATTTATTAATAATGTGATAATCTCTTTATAAATTATTTAAATTTGACAAATTGCTATTTTCAAACAATATTAATAATATATTGTTTTATATATAGATATGAATAGATTTTAAAGAAATTGAATGGTTATTTTCAAATTGAATGTGTAGTTATATATGTATATATATATAAGTTGATTTTAAATTGATTTTTCTTTGATTTGAATTTAGATTTAGTTTTGAAATTCAAAAATAGATATTTTAAATAGTTTTGGATTTTAAAATATATGTATAAACTTTTATTTATAATAATTAGTTTTGTTTCTTTAAAAGTAATTTATAAATAGATAAGTATTTAATAAATAAAGAAAAAGGCTTTTATTTACATTTAAAATAAATAAAGATTACTTAAAAGACAAGTGTTAATATCTAAAGGCTTTGTTTTAACATGTGTGAATAAATAATCAACTCTAATGACAAGTGTCCTTATTTATTTTCATTTTCTTTTATTTTTATAAATCACAAATTTACTTATATATATAAACATATGCATTTCTTCTCTTCATTTCTTTCTATTTTCTTTTCAAACCAAGACTCAAACCCTTTCTCAAATGCAAATCTGAAGATCAATATAGTTTTCAGATCAGAAACTTATACAAATCAAAATTAGTAATCAACTCCTCAAACCAGAAATTATCAAAATCAAATCCCTGTAATACATTTCCAAATCAAAGTCTTCAGCCTGCAATTTCTTTTCAAATCTGGAAGCATGTTCAAACAGTCATCTCTGCATGAAACTGCATCTTTTCAAACTAAGGCAAGCATTCCAGTTTCAAAACATGCAAGTAAAATCAGCATCTCTGTAAAGATCAATTTCAGCAAATTCAAAACAGCAAGTAAATTCAACAACTATAATCAATTGCAAACAACTGTAAACAAGAATGCAACACAATCACTGTCCTCTGCTCTTCAATGATGGTGAGTAAACTTTTATTTAAAAACAGTTTTAGATGTTGCATGTGATGATTTTGTGTGATAATGTTGTGATATGGCTTGCATGATTTATTTCATCTGGACAATGTAGGAAATTGCTTACATGTGTGTATATCTGTATATATTTATATAGACTGCCTCTGTTATGTCTACAGACTCAATTTACTTTCAAAAATTTGAATCTCCCTTTGTAATCAATTTCAGGTTAGAATATATAAATGGGAAATGACAATTACCCTGTGATATGAATTTTAAAAATAATAACTGGAAATTTTATTTAGCAATTTGCTCAAAATTTATAAATGTCAGTGATGAAATTAATATATGAAAAATTCAATCAAGTTAATTCCAGTTGCTAATGATATAATCTGAACCGTAGGGTAAAATCATGAATTTAGAAATAAATTTTGTAATTTTTAATGGTGTATTGGCCGAGATATTGAATGATGTTCGATTTTTCGGTTTTGGCCATTTGCCGATGATCGGCGGCGACTGGAAGCTTTAGCTTTGGCTTGAAGGTGGTCGTGGAGGCGAGGATCACTGGAAAAATATTGATTTATTTTTCTATTGGCTGTGGTGATGAGAATTGGTCGAGGTAGGGCTTTGCGCTATTTTGGGTCGTCGAAGTTTAGGGGGTTCGTACGGAAATAGTGGCGATTTTAGTCGAGGTGTTGGGTTCTTGTAGTTTGTCGAGTGGTTAATTTTCGATTTCAGGCGAGATAAACGATACTGGGTGGTCAGGAGGTTAGTGGGGATCATCGGCGATGTGTCGAGGCTGGCATAGTTGATCGGAACAACGTGGGTTGCTGGTGCACGTGCACGCGTTTGCACTTATGTCTGGTGATGTGTTGTTGTTTGGGAAGAAGGGGTGTTGCTCGGGTCGTTCTTGAGGAGATTTGCATGTTATCTCGAAGCAGTGGAATGGAGACAAGATACTCGAGTTTGAGCTCGGGGATCTGGAGTGTTTGGCTCGGGTAGTCATTTTGTTCTCAATTTTTAATAATGTGTGTAGTAATTGTGTAACCAGGTTTTGGAAAAAATAAAGTTTTAAAATAACAAAATGTTTTAAACAAGTTTAAGGTTTTAAAAGTTATTAAAATGATTTAGTTTTCTTAAGAATGTTTAGCTAAGTTTTAAAAGCATATATTTTTTTAATAAATTTGTTTCCAAAGAAATTTATTAAACCAAATGTTAAAGATTTATTTTTAAAGGAAATGTTTTAAATACTGTTTTGGGTATGTAATAATATATTGGTTTAATTTTGTAATTAAATTCTTGGGTGTTTCAAATGTAATGAAATGATGTAATTAGTAGTGACTAAGGTAAGTGTATTTCCAAATGATCTTGTATAAATTAATTTCAAGAATTTAAGTTAAATAAGATTTAAATGAGTAATTAATTAAGATAAAGAATTTATCTTTAAATTAATTAAGGTGGTGATTAATAGGAATAAGTAATTAGTGAAATTAAATAAAAGTTGATCACTTAATGTAATTAATAAGGGTTAATTAATTTATGTTAATGATTAATGCATAGTTAATGAGTGTAATTAATTTATGGATCATTAACTGGTGATTAAGAGATAATTAATTAATATAATTAATTTAAGATAATTGGGTTAGTTTATTAGGAATAGTAAATTACTTGATTAATTAAGGGTTAATTAATCTAATTAATTGACGTAATTAGTTAAAGAGTAATTAATTAATGGAAGAAATTAAAGGGATTAATTAATCAATGCAATTAATTAATGTAATTAATTTAAGATAATTAATTAGTTTAATTAATTAAGGATAATTACTTTGAAATTGATTAAGTATAATTACTTAATATAATTAATAAAGTATAATTACTTAGTATAAGTAATTAGTGGTTAATTAATGAATGTAATTAATAAAAGGATAATTACTTAATGAAAATAATTAGAGGTTAATTAATGGAAGTAATAAAAGGTTAATTTCTTAATGGAAGAAATTAAGGAATTAATTACTTAATGTAATTAATTAAGTTTAAATGTAATTTGTTTAAGTTAATTAATTAAGTTTAATTAATTTAAACACTTGATGATTTGATAAATAATTAATTAATTTAATTAATGAATTGTAATTACTTAGTAAAGTAATTAATTGTAATTAGTGGATGTAATTAATGGAAGATGATTTAAGGATGAAAGAAATTTGGATTAAATTACTTTGTGATTAATCAAGGGATTAATTAAAAGAATAATTAATCAAGGAGTAATTAATTTATGTAATGAAGTAATTAAGGGTAGTTAATTACTGGATGAGATTAATCAAAGGTGATTAATAATTGTGGTTTAATTAAGATTAATTATTTAATATAATTAATTTAAATAGAATAAATAATTAAAGATGTAATTAAGGATCATTAGTTTATAATTAATTAATGATGTAATTAAGGGTTGATTAATTAAGATTAATTAATCAATGATAAGTGATTATAGAATAACTAATTAATTGTAATTAATTAAGGATTAAAGTAATTGATTATAATTAATTAATTAATGAAGTAATTAAAGGTTAATTACTGTATTTGGTTAAGAATAATTAATTTGTGAAATTAATTAAGGATAATTACTTGAATGTAATTAAAGGATAATTAATCAGGGATGATTAATTAAAGTGGATAATTAGAGAATGATTAATTAATTTATTTGCAATTAATTAATGGTTATGTAAGTAAGATTTATAATGATGAAGTAATTAATTTAATTTATTTTAAATTAATTAGAAATGAAGTAATTAATTTAATTCGCTTTAAATTAATTAGAGATGGTATAGATCATTGCTTATGTATGAATGGATGATATTGATTGCCTTGAATGGTTTGAGATCTGAGATATGAGATAAGTAATGCTGTTTGATATGGATGCCTTGATTGAAGTGTGATGATAATATAAATTATCTATTTGTGACGATAATGTAGATTATCTATTGTGATATTGTGAATTATCTATCTGTGTGTATATAGATAATTGAATTGAATTGTTTTAACTTTAAAACAACTTGGCCTTAAAAGATACGTTTTGGATTTCGATGAGACCGGGATCGGGTTTCCAGATTTGGATATCCGAAAACCACATCGATCCAAATTTACGATATGTCGTGAATCTCAAGTGAAGATGAAGATTCAGAGTGCAAGGGTTATTGTCGTTAACTCTGAGGGTGATTCCAAAACGAGTGTAACGAGATAATGCCTTCGGTTTCGTTCGAACCCGGAACGAACTTGTATGGATTGAATGCTTTCAGAACATCGTCAGGTGGACGATGAGCATTCTAAGTGATGTGTTCTGATTAAAGGTAATCGTAGCCTCAAGCCTCATCAACCGGGAATGGCTAAAACAGGGGAGGTGCAGCAAGGTTAACTGGGTAGCACCCAAGTAGGACAAGATTTCCCCTGTCTAGAGGTTCCTTTTTATTCGGCTTAGTGGGCAGTTGTTGATCCCAACCGCGGGGTTGTCTTGTTCGGGATTATCCAGTAAGGGATGGTTCCGGCCTTGTGTTGTAGGGGATTGGGAGTAATCCTCGGTACGGTGATCTAGGCCCCATACTGTGACGGACGGTACCCCAGTAGCCCTGCCATTGTATGGAAATCCAACTTCCAATAAGTGATCTCGGACTTGATTGTATAACCCACTTTGTGGCTAGTATGTTGGAATTTAATAATGTAACAATTTCAGCTATATGAGTATTTATTTGAAAACCCTAGACCCTATTATAATATAATCGGATTTTCTATCAAATGTTTTGGTTAGCGTAAGGTAAAAACTTTTCTATGTTTATGTGTGGGAAGTCTTACGTGATACCTTTGTTTTCAAAAGGTTTTGAAGTTAAGCAACTTTAACCCGTTTACTCACACCAGACCCATGTCTGACTCAAGTGTTTATTTTCTGTTTTATTAAACTCTTGGGTACTCAAATTTTTACGAGTAGCCAAGGGATTCAGGTTAGCTTTGACGAATCTATGGAGGAGATATGGAGCAGGAGGCTTCAGCATTCGTAGATATATAGTGTTCCGCTATGTTGGTTTCTCTGAGTCTTTTATTTGAGTTATATCTTGAGTTGTATAATAGACATAAATTTATAACTGTCTATTTTGTGTTGTATAAGCTGTGTAACTCTGATTATGTAAAGACTATGTAATAGTTATGTGATATATTATATTTTGTTCTGTTTCCGCTGTGAGATTCTGATATTGTTTAGTTCTTTCTTCTCTTCTTTTCTTTTTTCTATCCCTTTCTTTCTTATTAATGATGCGTCATTCTGTGGAATGAATGGCGGGTCGTTACACCATCATAACGCATATGGCCTGAAACAAGCAAGGTTAAGTATCACGGATTCAAGACAAACACCACCGAACTCTACCGATCCGTGATCTAGATAGGAATGAGCGCGGTCGTACCACAGTCAATGTGATGACTTGCTCCACAATTTCTAATTTTCTATAAGAACTTGGAATTTGACAACTAAAAATGAAGGGTTCCGCCAAGAAATGAATGGTTCCGCAGATAAAAGTCAGATCATAACAAAAATCGGTTGGAGGAAATTCGATTTTTTATGAATAAGAATAACCATGGAATTGGTTAAGAAACAACCTTGCATTTCCAAGGGTAATACTTGACGGTGATAAACAAGGCTAGGAAAGGGAAACACATGGGACTCCCATCCTTTTGGAACACGGCGTATCCCAAAGGTAAGCAATGTTGGGAAATCATCCACATTGGGTTGAAAGGGATCTACTCAACTTACAGGATCAGATGAATGATTCAATCCTAACTAACATGACTTTAACATTGCCCGAAGACAGGCAGCACTAAGAAAAAACTTCAACAATCCAATCATCAAAGTGCAAGATTTGAAGACTAAAACTAGTGCCCACCTGGATTAAAAGCATTGCCAAATCAGCAGGGAAAATCAGTCCCAACCTCCTGAGTGTTGGTGTTCCTCCGACAACGCTATGGCCTTTTCTCATTTCCTAAGCACCGGTGTTTCCCCGGCAACATCAAGAAACTTTCTATTTCATAAGTATCGATATTCCTCCGACAACGTCGGGAAACCCTCTATTTCCTAAGTACCAACATTGCCCCAGCAATATCGGGAAATTTGCTACCAGTATTGCCTCGGTAACTCTAGGAAAACTTTAATCTATAAGTTCGATGAGAAACACTCACCGTAGTAAACCATCAATGCATTAGCTTCCGGAGATAGAAGTTGATCCTCAATTGAGCTTCTACTCTTGTCTTTAGAAAACTACCATTGCCCGAAAATGGGCAACAACGGGAAGACATAACCTTTCATAGGTGAGCCGGATGGTTCGACCTTTCATCACAGGAATCAGCCACTACACTGGAAAAAGCAGCATCGAAATGAAATCCTAGGATTGAATTGCTCATGTGTTAATTCTAGGGACGAAAGCTGGTGCACAACCAAATTTCCTAAATTCAGTTTAGAAAGAATTTAGATATAGCCAAAAGATAAGCAACCTCGAGGAAGTGTTGCTTGGAGCCAAGTAGCTAGGTTATCAATTCCTGAAGACAGGAATTGGCGTATGAACATAACTTCTATGACAACAATCGCCCAAATACAGGCATTCGAAATAGCTAGTTCCTCGAGCAGGGATGGACGTATAGATACTTGATCGAAAGAAATATTGCAAAGTCGAAACATAAAAAATTGCGAGGTTGGTTAGATAACGGTTCTGTATCGCAAAACATAGCATTCTAGCAACAAAATCGCCAATAAAGGAAATGAAGGATTTAATGTTCAAAAATCAAAGGTCGCTCGTAGTTTGGCAATGACGAGAAAGATTGATGACCTACTTACGGTCTAACTAGATCATTTGGTCCAACTTGCAGGAATATGCTATTACCTGAAGTTTGGTGATGCTAAGAAGAAACCCCCAGAATGAAACTATCAATACATCGGCTTTCAAAAACAGAAGCAAGAGTTTGATTGAATCTTCAACCCTAGCTTTTGGCATCTCATGCTATCTAAAGATTCACAACATCAAGAAAAAATCCACAGAGTTGAGTCATCCACGAACGAGTTTCTAGAGATAGAAACCGATACATGATTAGGGTCTCAACACTAAACTTGGAAGAATTCACTCGCAAAAGTTGACGACAACACATCTTTATAGCACATGTACCCAGAATGACATTGGATGACGATGTCAATTTAGAGGAATTCAGTTACAGTTAGGAAACAAACATCATTGAAAAAATCAGAGCTTGGAATCAAGCAGCAAAGTCCCTAGTTCCTGGAGATAGGAGCTATTGTGTCAATCAAACTGGGGTAATCAAACGTATTGCCTAGGAGACCTAGTCTCCCGAAAACATATAGACCTAGTATTAAGAGAAATCAGCCTTATAGACTAGGACAAATACACCAACACTTTGTTGAAACGAACTCAATTGAGCATAAGTAGGAATTATCTACAAAATTGTCTAGACTAAGCAACCTAATAGTTCTGAACAAAGCTATGAAATAGAATATGCTGAAATGACCGCTGAAGTATTACTTACATGTATATAATTACAGTAAATGAGTATGCTGCACATGAACACTAGAGGTGCAACAGCGAGAGAAAGCAATGCTCGGAATCGAGCAATTAAACCAATAGTCCCCGGAAACAGAGGCTGGTGTGCAGGTTGAATTTCGAAAAACGCAAAGGAAGGATAATCGCAATCGAACAAGTCATGCGCTAGCCTCCGAAGATTGAAACTGTACCTTATCGAACTTCAACTCTACAAGAGCGGTTGTGCCTTGTAATTTAACTGTAATCAATCATCCCAATATAATAGGAATAATAAACAAAGCCTAAATTTTCGAGGACCTACCTTCTAGAGTAGTGGAAGTCCCTCCACCAGACTAAAGATTAGATAACCGGAAAGTCATTTTCAATGATAAAACTTAGCATTCGACCCTATCGGGTATGTTTTATTTTAAATAATATCCTTATATAATCAACGCCCGAAATCCAAGGGAAGTCGGCGTATGTTGACCAGTCAGGTTCTGAGCGTTGACCGGGGTAGATGTAGTGTCCAAGGTTTTAAATCTCGGATATCGGTCATGTTTCGTCTCGGAGATTTTAGTGACTCTGTATCGTATCGGGTGAGATCTCGGACGAGACTAGTGCATCTCGGTGCCAATATCGGATTTACATCTCGGAGCTTAAACTTTATTTCGGAACCATCTCGGAGTATATTTTATGTTTAAAATTAATTTGATTACACAATAATATTTACATATACTAAAATAAATAAAAAATTAAGCTTATTGGATTTGTAAAATCACACCATATATCATTGTCATTGATAGCACGAAAGAACATCTATGCCATTTCTATCTTGGATAAAAAGTAAATTAATAAAGTGAGTAATGTGTATATAAATATTGATTATTGTAATGTGTATAAAATAGTATAGGCGAGTGAATAACTACTTATTATATGCACGTTGTAATGTGAATGAACAAGCAATGTGTATAAAAAGAAAGCAACGTGTATAAAATTGTACAGGCGATGAGTATATGTACATGCAATGTGAATGTGCAGGCATTGTAATGCATATAAAAATGTTCTATTTTATTTGCAAGTTGTAATGTGAATGTACAGAACAAATATTCATGTGAATAAAAAATGGTACAAGTGGACATGCATTCACTCATAAAGACAGCATATAATGCTCAAGCATTCTAATATTAGTGTGTAAAAAATGTGTGTATGCATTCTATTTTACTAACAAAAAGTGCAGGCATAAAAAAATGTGTGCAGACATTCTATAAAAATGTGAATGTACATGCATTCATTCACAAATAATGCGTAGGCCATCCACTTGCAAAATGCGTAGGCCATTCACTTGCAAAATGTACAGCCAAGACGTACTTGCAAGATGGGTTCAATTTTTTTGTTTGAAAAATACAATAAATCGGCCGATATCTTGGAATATCGTCTCGGTCTAAATATCGGCCGATATATTGGAAACGAGATATCAACCGATATCTTATGTTTCGTTTCGTGGAAGCCTTCAACCGAGATATCGGCCGAGATATCCGAGATTTGAAACACTGGTAGTGTCTTATCTACATGAGATGAGTCTAGTATCCGGAATACTGCATATGAACAATCTAGTGTAGATATCTTGCTTACATTTGAAAAACAATCCATATCGTACTTTGAAATTATCTTTTCCACACTTATCCGTTATCGATCAATGATCGATGAACGGAGCCGCTGTCCGTAGCGACGCGGGAAGCTTTTCTTTTCAGGATCACTGGAGTACAAAATCGGGAGGAGCGATACAGCTTAATCATCCACTATATCCGATTTTGGAATAAATCATCGCATTAGAATTCGAAACGGCGACAAGAACTTAACCAAGTCCTCGAAAAGAAACCGTTAAAGAGAAAGAGCAAGACTTCGCTCCAAAATGGCGTACAATTGTTCGAGATAGCTTCACCGCCGGTCGAGTTAAAACTATATAGGTCGACTCCAAACCTACGCCATGCACCCACTTACCGACCTAAACCCTTGTGTAAACTATGGAGCAAAGATTGCATCATCAATACTAGAAATTGAAATTCAGATCGAAATCAAAAAACGAACGGCTATCAGAAGTTAGTCAATTGAAAACAACATCTTGAGATGGACTCCGACGATTCACTGAAATTCACAGAATAGTAATCTGAAACTTGTCTTGTTCCAGAGCATACTTTGTTTCCAACGAAAGCATACTCTGGGGGCAAATGATAATTGGGTTTTCAACCTAGCAGAATTCAACAGGAGTTAGAACATTCAGACTAAGCCAGAATGACTTGAAACTTGAACAAGACATCTAAAGAACAAGCCAATTGAACTTAAGAGAAACAAGCTAAAAATCCACTAAGTATATGGATCGATGGCGATCCATCATCCATGGATCGCTGGCGATCTAAAAGAAAGCATTAAGAGTTGTCAGCCACTTGCATCATGATTTACTACCTCTTCTAAGAATACTTACCAAATTTCATAGCATTCCAAGCAGCGTAGTTCAAGAAGTAAAGACTCATCTGACTCAAGCTATTTACCCGCTTTTTGACCAAAACAGCTAACTTAAAACGGACCTAGAGAACTTATACGAAGTTGGATTGACTTGAAATTTTGGAAGAACATTAGAAGACATAAAAGAAGGCACTCACCAAAAATGAGCTTTATTGGATAAGATTAGATGGGTCGCTAGCGACTTAACTAGATGGATCGCTAACGACCCATGTAGAGTGGGCCCCACCACTTGAAATTTTTATGGTAGGTCCCTGACACCCACTAGAGTGTATCTGCGAAGTGCTGGTTACGTTAAGTTTTGAACGAGTTATGGATGATTCTTCTGGACCAGATGACCCATGAAGATGGATGATTAAACATACTCCAAACGACTTGATATTTGGACAAGGCACTTAAATAGAAGATAGAAAGACAACCAAACTAAGATCACTCAAAAATATACTAAGTGGATGGATAGCTAGCGATCCATCCCATATGGATAGCTAGCGATCCATCAAGATAGGTCGGATCGCCCTCAAACTTTCCGAGCTCCTTCGTAGCACTAAGTAAAGGCTTTTGATAGAAAAATATGCTAAGTTGATGGATAGTTAGCGATCCATCCCCTATGAATAGTTAGCGATCCATCAAGATAGGTCAGATCGCCCTCAAACTTTCCAAGCTCCTTCATAGCACTAATAAATTCTTCTGGTAGAAAAATATGCTAAGTTGATGGACAGCTGGCGATCCATCTCCTATGGATAGCCAGCGATCCATAGAAATGACTTCGATTAATTTGAGTTTTTCAGTGATGACTTGGCATAACAACTGGACTCTTCTACACTTAAACTTCTAGCCCAAGTACTTCCAACTCCTATAAATACAATCCTACCTACAACATAAACAGGATCCTCCGGACTGGTTGCTGAAGCTCTGCAGAAAGCTTTCTTTATTCTTCTCCTTCCTCACAACGGTCATTCAAGGGTTCACTGTGATTCTCCAGTGAACTCTAACATTAGGGACTTAATATAACTAAGGATATTCAAGAACTTTGTAATCCAATTAACTTTGTAACAACAATCAGTCAATAATTAAAACTATTAAGTGGATGCAGGCTTCATTAACAGTTGAACCACTATAAAAATCTTCTTGCCTTCTTTCTATTTCTACTTTTTTTACATTTATTCTCTATATTATTGCTTTGTAAGAACATGGCTGGTGCTTTCACACTCAATCCAAGATGTTGATCCATATTTTGGGTTAACAATAAGTGTTATCCAAAATTCTTTGCAATAGACTTAAATGATTTTTAGAAGGTTTGATGTCAAAAAATCAATGTGCTTTTGTGCCAAACAAGAAGATAGGAGACAGAATCTTGTTTGCTCATGAGATAGTGTGGGGTTTTGGACGAAAAGATAATATTGGTATGTGTATTAAAATAGACCTTCGGAAGGCATATGATATGATTAATAGACAATTTGTTATGTATATGATGTGAAGCATGAATTTTACTTAAAAATGGACCAAAATTATGAATGAAATAATCTTTATGCCTAGTTTTTCAGTAATCTCATAAGGAAGCCCTTATGGAATATTTCGTAGTTCCAATGGATTGAGGGAAGGGGACCCCTTGTCCCCATTATGTTTTATGTTCATTATGGAATATTCGTCTTTTGATGGAAAAGAAAGCCAAATAGGAGAAAATTAAACCGTTGTATTCATCTACAAACCAAATCACTCATACTATATATGTATATGACATCCTCATTTTTCTGCATGCAAATTGTGAAGGAGCTAAAGCAATTAAAGAAGTTTTCAATAATATGCATGTAAACACAAGATTGCAGCTAAATTGTGAAAAGTCAAATGTTTTCTTCGGAGATGGAGTTCAACGTAAGGAAGAAATGGTCAACATACTTAGATCAAGCAAGGAGAGCTACCTATTAAGTACTTAGTGATTCCTTTATCTAGCATGAACCAGAAGGACAAAGACTGTACATACTTGATTGACCGAATCAAGCATAAAATACAAAGGTGGGAAGCGAAACTTCTTGGTGTTGCACTTGTCAAATCTACAATATATCCAATTGTGCAATATTAGATGTAGTGCTCCAATTTACCACTGGCAACTACTAAGAAGATTAAGCATTTGTTCCTCATTTTTTTTGGGGAGGAAAATTTGCTAAAATCCCGAGCGAGTTTTGGATGATTCTTCTGGACTAGATGACCCATGAAGATGGATGATTAAACAAACTCTAAACGACTTGATATTTGGACAAGGCACTTAAATAGAAGATAGAAAGACAACCAAACTAAGATCACTCAAAAATATGCTAAGTGGATGGATAGCTAGCGATCCATCCCCTATGGGTAGCTAGCGATCCATCAAGATAGGTCGGATCGCCCTCAAACTTTCCGACCTCCTTCGTAGCACTAAATAAAGGCTTCTGGTAGAAAAATATGCTATGTTGATAGATAGCTAGTGATCCATCCCCTATGGATAGCTAGCGATCCATCCGCTATGAATAGTTAGCGATCCATCAAGATAGGTCAGATCGCCATCAAACTTTCCAAGCTCCTTCATAGCACTAAGTAAAGTCTTCTGGTAGAAAAATATGCTAAGTTGATGGATAGCTGGCAATCCATCTCCTATGGATGGCTAGCGATCCACAGAAATGACTCAAATTAAGTTTTTCAGTGATGACTTGGCATAACAACCGGACTCTTCTGCACTTAAACTTCTAGCCCAAGTGCTCTCCAGCCCCTATAAATATAATCCTACCTACAACATAAATAGGATCCTCCGGACTGGTTGCTGAAACTTTGTAGAAAGCTTTCTTTATTCTTCTCCTTCCTCACAACGGTCATCCAAAGGGTTCACTATGATTCTCCAGTGAACTCTAACGTTGGGGACTTAATCTAACTAAGGTTATTCAAGAACTTTGTAATCCAATTAACTTTGTAACAACAATCAGTCAATAATAAAAACTATTAAGTGGATGTAGGCTTCATTAACAGCCGAACCACTATAAAAATCTTCTTGTCTTCTTTCTATTTCTGCTTTTTTAACATTTATTCTCTATATTATTGCTTTGTAAGAACAGGGCTGGTGCTTTCACACTCAATCTAGGATGTTGATCCATATTTTGGATTAACAATAAGTGTTATCCAAAATTCTTTGCAATAGACTTAAATGATTTTTAGAAGGTTTGATATCAAAAAATCAATGTGCTTTTGTGCCAAACAAGAAGATAGGAGACAAAATCTTGTTTGCTCATGAGATAGTGTGGGGTTTTGGATGAAAAGATAATATTGGTATGTGTATCAAAATAGACCTTCGGAAGGCATATGATTTTATTAATAGACAATTTGTTATGTATTTGATGTGAAGCATGAATTTTACTTAAAAATGGACCAAAATTATAAATGAAATAATCTTTATGCCTAGTTTTTCAGTAATCTCATAAGGAAGCCCTTATAGAATATTTCGTAGTTCCAATGGATTGAGGGAAGGGGACCCCTTGTCCCCATTACGTTTTATGTTCATTATGGAATATTTCATCTTTTGATGGAAAAGAAAGCCAAATAGGAGAAAATTAAACCGTTGTATTCATCTACAAACCAAATCACTCATACTATATATGTATATGACATCCTCATTTTTCTGCATGCAAATTGTGAAGGAGCTAAAGCAATTAAAGAAGTTTTCAATAATATCCGTGTAAACACAAGATTGCAGCTAAATTGTGAAAAATCAAATGTTTTCTTTGGAGATGGAGTTCAACGTAAGGAAGAAATGGTCAACATACTTAGATCAAGCAAGGAGAGCTACTTATTAAGTACTTAGTGATACCTTTATCTAGCATGAACCTGAAGGACAAAGACTGTACATGCTTGATTGACCGAATCAAGCATAAAATACAAGGATGGGAAGCGAAACTTCTTGGTGTTGCACTTGTCAAATCTATAATATATCCAATTGTGCAATATTAGATGTAGTGCTCCAATTTACCACTGGCAACTACTAAGAAGATTAAGCATTTGTTCCTCATTTTTTTTGGGAGGAAAATTTGCTAAAATCCCTTGGGAATTGGTGTGGAACCTAAAGAGGAGGGGGGGTTAGGGCTTAGATTATTTGAAGAATTAAACACGACATTGGGTATTAAATTAATTTGGAGTGTAGTAAATAAAGAAGGCATATGGGCTGAGTGGATGCAATTAAAATACATTAAGCAATAATCATTATGGGAAATGGAAAAAAGAAGTGATGCTTCAGAGATATGGAAGTATTTGTTGAGCATAAGGAATGTAGCAGTTAAATGTACGATGAAAGAACTATGGACGGGAAAACTACATCATTATGGTTTGACCCGTGGCTTCAAGGAGGAAGGCCGATGAATAGACTTAAGAAGGATACGACAATAAGAACAAGAAGTGAAAGTATGCTGGTCAGCGAAATCTTAAATGATGAGGTATGGAAATGACAACGTGTGAGCTTTTTAGGCTAAAAAAGGGAAGAAATTAAAATATAATACTCTTGCAGCGACAGAGAAGAGGATCATTGGTGGTGGATACGTAGTAAACAAGCGAAATGCCAATTTAAGGAAATTTGGGAAGCAATCAAATTAAAATTCGACAAAAAAGTGTGGGCTAGTTTCATTTGGCATAGAATGAATGCGCCCAAAATGGAAATATGTCTATACAAATCGATGAATAAATTTCTCAACACAAAATCAAAACTTATTCATAAGTGTTTACAGGTGGATCCTATGTGCGCCTTGTGTAATGGAGAGGAGGAATCTAAAGAATACTTATTTTTTTAATTGTAATTTTACATTAAATGTCTAGAACTGGTACAAAAACAAACTACAAAAGTCGGCCCGACACTAAGGCCCCGTTTGGTTTGCTATTTTTAGTTTTGTGTTTTCGTCTAAAGAAAAATTCGCATTTATTATGTATTGTTGAAAAACACACAACTTTGAAAAATGAAACTAACATAGAAAATAGAAAACAAGTTTATTTGATTTTTCATGTTTTGAGACATAACAAAAGGATGGAAAACAATTCATCTCCTCCGTTTCCCGTCCATCGTCGCGAGGACTAAGAATTGTAAAAAATTTCCCACATTTTCCTGTATTTTATAGTGTATGTTGAAAACACAAAACTCAAAACTCAAAACGAAACCAAACAGGGCCTAAATCTCTCACATTGGAGGTGAAGGTTCAGGACATAATCAAAATAATTTCTAACAAATGCAAGAGCAGTGATATTGCAAAGGTCACGCTCTAGACTTTTTTTTTTGAAAACCCAGGAGAACCCGGCGGACCGGTAAACTCCTGAGGAGGGTATAGTAAAGACGTCCGCTGATCCAAGCCCCCATACCCCCGGGTAAATTTATATAGGATAGGAAAGCGCATGGTAGGAATCGAACCTGAGTCTTTTTACCAGAACCCAAGCCTCCTTACCACTGTAATGTATGAGTGATTTGGAACGAATGAGATAATAGGATTTTCAGCAACATCCAAAAGACAGAACAACAATTACAGGTGCGGATCATAAACATTGTGTCTATTAGAAGAAGTAAATCCAAACATAAGCATTATGAAAACTTGTTAGACAAACATATTTGCAGAGAGTGGAGAGCTTAAGGATTATACTTGAGCCACTTTCGAAGTGGTTACCTAAGCATTGGTCATCCTGAACTCCAACCGCCATTCCAGTAGCCTCCGAATCAGGGAGTAGTTCCTATCTTGTATTAGTTACATTTGTTTCTTTCTTTCACTTTCAGTACATACAATAAATTACACATCAAATAACAAGATTATAGGAATTGAATTCGAACGCCTCAAGAACGCGAGCGAAATTACAACTTAGCCTGCTAAAGAATTGAGTACTTCGTTATCAAATATTCTCAAACAAAAACATCATACAAGAGAGAGGATTCGATACTTATCTATTAGCGAGAGAAGGGAGTTGCATGGCCTGCCAGTCAATGGATCTAAACTAAATTGTTCGGCTTGTAACTAGAACCGTAACAATCCTCATTTCAGAACAGAGAAGCACCCGTAGTGATGTATAAGAGGGGAGATAGGATGCAGCAGATAGAGAATCTTCAGGTCTATCGATTGGAAGTATTCTGGAGAGTGGAAAGTGGAGGAAAAAGATGGTGAAATTAGTTCATTTCAAGAATCTTGCAGATAGAATAAATGAAGTGTGGATTATGACCATGTGTAGCATTTTGCATTTTTAGTGTGGTTAAGAGAACTGGGCCAATGTGGGCTAGAAAGATTATTATGGGCAGTGTATTTAGCATTGAAAACTTTGTATATAGCTTGTATGTACAGTTTTATAGTTAATAAAGATCCAAGTACATTTGTTCAAAAAAAGACTTCTAATGTTTAAAATAGTATTTTCCCAATAACATATGAATGATACGTTAAGAATATTTATTTCATCTATTTGTATAAATGTTTTTGTCTCCATTTTAATTATCAAATTGTTGAACTACAATGTCGACGTGACATGCATTCTTCTTTATTGTATTATAATTAAAGTGGTCATGTTGAATATCTTCTGTCTAACCTTTAACATCCATACATACATAAATTCGAATTTCATATTTCTTAAGACTCCTTGTGTGAAACACGAGTTCAAGCTAGTTCCATTTTGTTTTAAGTAGTTAAAAATGGTTGACAAAGATGCCAGGTTTAAGGCTGACAATGTTACCAGTTTTTGTTCGAGCCTGGCTTGAACCCACCAACTAATACAAGTGTTAGCCAAGACCGACCCAACTATTATTAAAAACAGATACAGTTTTATCACTAGTCGACTCGGTTTGGACTCGACACGGTTATTATTTGTCTATTGTATCAAAAATTTCAATGTGCATTATTCGTGTACCATTTGTTTCTCTACATGTAGAACTTTTAAGTATTTTTGTTTAGGGAATCAATTTCGTAACTATCAAATTTATTTATAAACTTTGCATATATACTTTTAAAATGTTACGACATAAAATAATATTTTAGATCGAATATACGGTTTTTATCCAACGGGTTAAAATATCAACGGATCTGACTTGAGTAATAAGCTTAGAACACCAACGAATTTGGATCTAACTCAGGTTATGAATTTATTAAACAAGTTCGAATTCGATTTAAAAGTCAACTTTGACTGAACCTATCAATTGATAGGCCCCGTCATAGGCATTTTTTTTTGAGATAGCAAGATAAAGGTTTAGATCCCATTTTCAATAGTTTCATAGACCAAATAAATTTAAACCATTCAATTTTTACTTTAAATTTATTAAAATTAGAAAAATAGAAGATGAATGGTTGAATTTGATAGCAGTGTGTTGTGGGACATTGGGACAGGTGATTATTTGCCGCAGGATAAACGCCAGGAATGAGAAACGTGTCTCTTGACCCACTTGTGGATTCTCTTCCACGCATTAATAATCATACTGCACTTGTTTTTTAACTTCCAAATTTTTTATATTTAGCTGCAAAAATGATGGATAAGAGTTTCCTTTTTATCACCCTCTTCCTTTTATTTTCATCTCTGATCTATGCTAATTTGTTCCCCGATCTCGATTTGACTCTCCCGGAAACTTCTACCTTCCCAACAGTCGACGCAGAAAATCTGATCCGATCTTTGAATCTGAATCCGAAAGATGCTGTTTTTGAACACCAAAATAGAGATCTTGATCCGAGTAAGAGAATCGTTGAGAAAAAATTGAAGCTCCCGGGCGTTTCTGATGGGGTTTCGGTTGATGATTTGGGGCATCATGCTGGATATTATAAGTTGGTTCATACTCGTGATGCAAGGTTTCGTTCTACTAAATTTTGTTACATGTGTTTTGATTATTTTAGTAGGTTTGATGAATTTTGCTTTATTTTCTGCATTTTTCAGTGAAATATTTATTGCAAATTTGAAACTCAGTATATGATGTACAATTTGAATCATGTTATAAATTCTTTCAAACACCATAACATACTATTCTCACACCAAAACATATAATAAATCAATATACATCCAATTTTGCTAATGGGACACCAAAATTGGGTAAGGGAGGCTATTTTTTTTTCATTTTTCTGAAAAATTGCCAGAGGGTGTAAAAAAATTTGCCCCCCCCCCCCAAAAAATAAAATAAATCCGTATCTACTTTTAGTTTTTCGGCGATTAATCACCATTTTTTTGACAAAGGCCCGTCGAAATTGGTTTTCGATGATCCATTATCGATTTTTTCTCATTTTTCGATGGGTGCTTGCTGATTTTTTTAACCATTTTATTCGGGTCGAGTTCCATAACAATATTTTCCTATAGGAGGAGTCCCCCTAAAATTTGTCATTTCCTCCTTATCTAGAAAATGGGTCCCTTTAACAATGCTTTTATATTATTCCTTACTTTTATATACTTGGGTAAATTTTCGTATATCAACATCTATTTCAAATGTTATTGTCAAGGACTACTAGTTCAACTAGTTAATGGTACAACGCTCTAGACTTAGTTTTTAGAGACCATTGGTTCGAACCCCAAAGACATCAAAATGGATACTCTGCTTGAATGAAATACCACCTTTACTATAAAAAAGAAGTTATTATCTCAATTTGGTTGATTTAAAATAAAAATAAAAAAGGAAAAGTAAATGATAATGAAAATAATTATATACTTTTATTCTATTCTATTTCAAGTTTATAGTAAGTTTTACAATTAACATCATTAATCTTTGTTTTTGTTTTTTATATAAGTTGAAGAACAGTTGTTAATGTTGTAACGAAGAAGAAGCAAAAATTCATCCTAAAAATCAATTTTGAAAAGACGGGTGTAGGTTAATTAATGTTTGAATAAAATTAACCATCGTTTTGTTTTACTGTGAAATAAAGAGCCTTTCTACACTATATCCATACATAGTCATATGATCCTATATGAAAAAGTAAAAAATGTATAATATTTGTGAGCAATGTAACATGCAACAAGATTATGTATGCTTGGCATAAATAAGCATCATTGACCAAACTATTTTTATACGCTCGGTGTTAACATGATGAACAAAGGGTTTTATTGGCTTTTGAAATGCCACCTGGTTGCGTCAAAAATGATCAAACATCACAAAAACATAGTTTTAGTATAACATAGGATCTTGAGTGTGATCATAGTGCTAGTTTCTAAGAGGTGGGGTCTCTATTCGTCAAATATGTTAAAATTTTACTCTAATTCAGATCACAAGGCACATGCAAATATACTATAAAGCGGAAGTAAAATGCAGAAAATGTAAATGATACACATAATTTTTATAGTGGATCGACAATCTTTGGTCTACATTCGCTGCAACTCCTCGTTCATTTCTCTATAGATCTCAAGTAAAATGCTGAATTACAAAATTCAAGGGTGTATTTGTCAAAAGAAATGAAAAATATAGCTCTATAAATTCGATTAGGCTTATTCTGTTCGGTAGTTTCTAGTGCTTCTAACTTGTCCGTCGTTACTGTTCATTCATGGGTATTTATAGGTATGAGGTGTGAAGGAATCTGGTCGATACTTCTTACAAATAAGCATTTTTCATGTGTGATCAAGCATGTTCGGTAATATTTGGTTCAATAGAAGTGGGTTTGACAAGCATACTACTAGACCCTTTTTGTTGTTTGGTACTTACTACCAAACTGTTTCTGCTGTTCGGTTCCAGATCGATCTTTATGTCATAAATTCTTCTTTTTAAGTCAGAATTGAACGAAACTTGGACCAATAGCTTTGTATCGTCGAGTAGAACACTTCAGTGCCTTCGGACGTTTCATTTGGATGATGTAGCTAGTGACTCTTTAAGGTGGGGCCATATCGATTAGGTGGAAGATCGATTTTAAGATGATCATATCTTTCAATCTGTAGCTTAGATTGAGTTACGGTTTCGATATTGGTGTATATATTGACATCAGACATGTTTTCCAAAAGCTTATTTCAGGACTATGTCAAATTTGTCCCTAACACTTTGCCTCTCAAAGCATGTTTTGTGGTTATGATGCGTGCTTTGTTCGAAATTCAATTGTAGTGATGGTATAATGCAGTCGAGGTGGAATTCATAGTGTCCAGGCACGACCATCGTCTAACCTGTAAATTAAAAGGTATATCTAATCCGAAGGGGTTAAGAACGTCCATTCTTGCCCATTCATAAGTCATGACTCCTACCGTCGTGGGTTTCACCTATTCGAGTGACAAGGTGCTATTATGCATCTGAGCATTTCTACGAAGTATCAATCAAAATTTATTCATAAAAGTAAGTCATGCCTTTGCGTTATAGCCTCATAATCCATGATATTACTCAATCTTTGGAGTATCATACTACATGTTCAAATAAAGATGACCTTGTCTTTGGGGCATTTTGGAAAAATTATACTCGATTGCTCTGGCGGAATTGAGTCCTATATTTGGGACTTCTAACAATTATACCGCACTGCCTTTAGAGGAGTTGAGCCTTGCCTCTGAGGCTGAACAACTTATACTTCATTGTCTCTAATAAAGATATACGTTGTGTCTGAGGTTAAGCAACATTATACTCTATTGTGTTTGATGGAGTTCAACCCTATCCTCGGGGTTATGAATTTTATATTATGTTATCTCTAGCAGAGTTAGATTAGTTTACTTTGCTATCTCCGGTGGAGTTGAACAAGTTTCTACTTCGCTGTCTCTGGTGGAGTTGAACAAGTTTATACTTCGCTGCCTTTGACATGGTTGAACAAGTTTATATTCTACTGTCTATGACATAATTGAACAAGTTTATACTCCGTTGTCTCGTGCAGAGTTGTTTGCATTTATACTCTTCTATGTTTGATAGAGCTGAATGAGTTTATACTCTGCTGTCTCTGGCATAGTTGAAGATCGTTAAATCTCAAAAAATCACATTTTAAAAATTAAAATTATACATAAATCGAATTAAATGGTTTATTTTAATTAAAATTATTTATTACAAAAGCGTAGAAGGTTAGGTTGTTACAAATATTCGTACCAAGATAAGGTACAAAGTACATCTATGAGGATGCGTGGATGTATGACAAACGATGTGTGCGATGCAGTACTACATGTGCTACAGATCGTACGATGTAGTTTGTTCAAGTTAAATGGTTTACCCCTGGGTGCGTGAGGATCATCGGATGAGTTCCCGCAAGGAGATCCTTGCACGTGGTAAGGTCGGTGAAGTCGAGATTGATGTCAGCAAGATCGTCGAGTTGAGGATGGCCCGATTGACCAACATCATCCTCATCTTTAAGAGTGGCAAGACAGTCGCTCTCGGTACGACTAGATGTAGGGCTAGCTGTGTCCTCGACGACCCCTTAACGTAGACATCTGTAATGGGGAACAAAGATTTTAAAATCTTCATCTTCATCTTCTACGTTTTCCATAGTTAACTCGACGTTCGAATTTCCTTCTACTCCATCTTTTGTGTTTTCTTCCTCTTATTTTACAGCTCTCATTGGAACTCTTCTAATTGGAGCTAGTGGAATTCGCTCGTGTCAGGCTGGTGAAGCACTCGCTCTTTGAGCATCTAGAAGTGGACATTCATAATGGATAGAACAGTTGTCTTGGATTAGATGATAGGTTTGTAGTTTAATGTCTATGAGAAGGAACGTCACTCAACATTCGGTTATGGAGACGACCATGAAATCGACCATGCGCTGCAAGACATCGTTCTTAACTCTTTCATGCTTGCCTGTGAAGGAAAACAACATGTTATAAGCATAAGAGGAAAAATAGGATTAAAAACTCAACGTATAAGGTTCATGATTTACATCCAAATAACCGTTGGTGGGCGCAACCCGATTGATCTCCGACGAAGAATTAAATGTCTTTGAAGTTGCTTTGCTTATTGTGAATATCGAGTACGAGTGATACGTGCGATGCGCCTCAAAAAACATAAAAAATGTGTTTGGAAGTCTTCGTTTGACATGATTTGGGAATTGGATTCCGACCATCTTGGGTGCTTGACCGAATTGAAAGAATAAAACCATACATAGGCACAATAACACTGCGTTTTGGATGCATTTGTGAAGGAGCGATTCAAAGAACGTGGAGGATTTGCTAAAGGTACAGGCAAAAAGGAGGAACATCACCTGCAAGACATATGTATATGCGATGTAGTCCTCGAAAGGATTATGGATTCGCTTCCAATGGTTTTTCTAATCCGACTTTGTTTTTAGGGATGCTCATAGTTGTCAAGACGAAAAAGCCCCAGGCTCTCGCCTAGGACTATTTTGGACGTTTTGAGCATCATTTTTCTATTTTTTAAAAAAAAATTTTGCACTTAAAAATGCACTAAACTCAATTTTTGACTTTAAAAAATTGCATATAAATACAATATTAAGAATAAAACATCATACAAGTATTATAAACCAAACCAAGAATGCACAAAGTAATTCAAAGTCGAGCAGCTGTGGCAAAGGTCGGGCGGCGGCAATGATTTTGAATCTAGTGTTTCTGTTTTGTTCGAGAACGATGTATTATATGTTCGATACTAAAACAACGTTGAAAGAACACTTTTTTTTGTTTGCGGTTGGATTTTGAAATGCAGTTGGGCTCCATATTGAGCTAAATGCTAAAATTTTATTTTCTCCTCAATAATGCTGCATAAGACGTGCTTTTTTAGCGCTTCACAAGTCGAGCACTTTGACGCCTTTGGTGCTTTTAGCGCCTTAAGCATCGTTGGCACTTTGAAAGATAAAAAAGCCCCAGGCTAGCGCCTAGGGCTTTTTGGCGCCTAGGTGCGCTTAGGTGAGGGTTTTGATAACTATGGGGATGCTATGTTTTTGACATGTTCACAAGAGGTCATCTAAAGTAAATAAGCATTTCAATGAATACTTTCGCATGCGGAAAATTTCATATCCGCATTCGAAATTATTTTCAGATATCGGATATCAGCATCCGCGGATACAGATGGATATTAGATATTTATTCTATTCGCCGACGATTGATAAATCAAGAAACACAAGTGGAAAATTTTGATTGACGTAATTTTTTTCCCAATCCCATTGATCATAAAAAAATAAAAATAAACAAGTATGATAATAAATAGTTTTCAACAGTTAAATGCATATGATATAAACTATTAACTTAATAAAACAATAAACACGTATCTTTCATTTTATTAAAACAAGTACGTTAGATACGTTCGTTGGACATGTGCGAAAAAAATTAGAAGAAAATTCTTTATTGTCAATGCATATGACCATTATTTGTTTGCGTTATCTACTGCTATTTATTTGTGTCCGTTTGATGTCGCATGTTTATTTGTATTTAGCATTATGTATGCATATGACCAATATTTGACAATAGAGAATTTTCTTCCGTTTTTTTTGCACATGTCCAACATACGCGTTTAACGTACTGGTGCTAATAAAAGCGGATAAAGTAACATCAAATAAAACACTTCATAAAATAATTTAAATATGTCAATTTTAAAGTAGTTTCTACCAAACACTAAATGACATCAAACTTGAAGTCCATGATACCAATTGTTAAATGCAAAGGAAGAACAATTAGAAGGTACACGAACATGAAACAAACATTTTGTGCATGTATGAAAAAACCATAGTTCTAAAGAAAATGCTGATTATCTATATACAGTCACCGCCTTCTGGATAAGCACAGTCCGTCAAGCAATACTTCATTTTGTTTCCTAGTTATTATAAAATCCATATCCATACAAATCAACTCTTTAGATTTCCCATCTCAACTATTTCCATACAACCCGATCAACCAAAAAAGTACTCAACTTCAGTTTTTCAATCTAAACAACAATGAAAATTATAGTTTCAGTTACAAAAATAGATGGCACAAAATTGTACATAATGTCAAATAGACCAAGATGGTAACATTATTTGAAACACAATAGCTAATTATAATTTTATAAAGTGAATTTTCTATCTAGTACAATCATGTTGAAAAATACATTAAACCACATCCAATTCAGTATTCAAAAGAAAATGTTTTTTTCAGTTGTCTAATTTATCCTTTTGTATAGTTTTTAAGATATTGGACATAACTCTTCTACATATGATTTACAATTGCCGATCATACACGATAAGAGTTATGGGAAATACCTAAAGTACATTGTAAGTTTGTCCAAAATATATTTTCATCAAAATAGTGAAATCGAATTTTAACATTTCTTGAGCTCAAATTTTTGGAGTGTAGTGAAAAAGAAATATAAACAAAAAGTTAAGAGGGAAGGTGTGTGAATGCCTATCCTTTTATCTATTATTCGATGTATATTATATTTTGAATGAATGCTTTAGTTACAGATGTTCGTAAATGATCCAACACATATCATAAAAAGGGCTAAATTTTGCTGCTGCTGCTACACCTGCGTTTACCAACTCCATATGCAACAAAAATTATATTTATGGTTGAGGATGATAAGACTTAGGATTGATAATAAATCCATCCTACTATAAATTAAATCATGGTATCTTATCTATTCCTTTCCTTTCCTAGACTTGCAATTTGTAAGACATCCTTTCTAATCCAAATTAAACCACTGTTCCTTATTTCTTCCCTTTCTTTTCTAACATTTTTCCTCTTCGCTCATCCTCTTTTAAAGTCTCCCTTTTATATTTTTGTTCACGTGTGTCTATTTCTACAGCCATAGAGTTCTCCGCAATATAAATGGGAAAAACTCCTATTAGTGTGTTTATGCGGTCAGAATTGTAATAAATTAGCTATGAAATGTTAAAACATGCAACGAAATATTACAAACACTCTTTTGTAGAAAATATCAGAATTGCAATAAATTAGCTATGAAATGTTGAACTGTGTTTCTCTATAACAATTTTATTTGTTATCATCAAATCTTATCTATTAGCATGGTGTAAATAAAACAAAACAACATAACACAAATGAAACATATTTGAATAACTTTTAAGATTCTATTATTTGAATCAATTCAAGCATTTTCTAAAGCAAACTTAGATGCGAATGTTTGTCGGAAAAGCAGCATTTATTTATAAAAAAGTTATAAAATTTACACTGATCATGTGAATTCTTATTGGAAGATAAATGGGCCCAAGTATGAGTATCTTTCTTTTCCTACCTTAATAATGATTACTTTCTCATTGTACGTGCAAATGACATAAAACAGCCTAATCGTACTTGATGTAATTTGCAATAGTTTACTTCATTAAAATGTGAATTAATTTCTTTAGTATGCACCTATCTAAAAGCAAAATTTTAGCTTTCCAAGTCAACAAATTGCCATATTATCCATTATATTATTCTTTCCTATAAGAAATAAAGCAGTAAGGACCAACATAAAATGAAAGAAATGTGAATATGTAGAGATTAAAAAAGAAGAAAGCATAGCCATAATGAATTAACATACAACGATGGGGAAACATATGGAGACTGATTATTATTAAGCAACAAGTGGGCGAAGTAGTTTTATGTCAGATTGGATGTGATGGGGTGGGAAAAGTTCAAATGAGGTGATAGTTTAAATATACTGAATTTGTTCTCGAGAATCATAGCATTAATAAAGTTTGACCTTGTGCGGCCACTGTTGGTTTACACTTTCCTTGAATCAGATCAAACGTGAGTACTATTAGTAGATATAATAAGAATAAATAAATTCTTCTCTTTTAAGCCAACTTGTATGTCTTCGTAAAATAAATAAAAATCTAAACAAAGTGGACTGATAAACTTTATATTTATATATACATAATTTGTCTCAACTTTCAATTTATTTTATCAATTAACCTTTGAACATACTATAAATATATAGTAAAGGCTTTTTACTAATCTATTTTGTTTACTTATAAGCTTTCAAAATTTACAATTCATGCTTTAAAAGATTGATTAAATTAAAGATCATAATTACTATTTAAAAAATACATTCAACAATATGAGTTATATTCAATGTTAAAGATCATAATTATGTTTATTTCATAATTGGTCATTAACATGTCCTCCAACTATTATACTTGTATTTCATACACTAAAATTAATGTTTACGAAGGCATAATGCTAATTTTCTAAAGTATATATCTACAAATGTTTCCTGGTTTCTACATTTAGGGCTGAGTAAAAAATCTCAACTGCGGATTCTAAGAAAATATATACAAAGGGTGTGAATCAGATTTTCCCAACAAACCTTTAGATAACATGAGTGATTGAACCTACATCACCTATTTAGAAGTGTAAGCTATGATAATTTGGTACTGATGGATGAGATATGATACATGTATGATTCAACAATTGAGAATAGCGTAATTACAGTTATCTGAAAATTTCAAGGGAGAAAAGTCTATTTTGAACCTCAATTGATACATATAAATTCTATTCCAAAGATTATCATTCAACGAATTTATCACTTAGAGAAGTAATAATGAAGATGAGCATACCGCCATCGCTAACTTCTTAAGAAACACAACAATGTAAAAGTAAGTTTGGAAGCAAAACCTAATAAAATAAGTAATCAAACTAAAATTGATCAATCTCGCCAAAAAAAAAACATAGTATAAAACTAAAAAAATAATTACAGAGTTATGATCAAGGCAGACAACGTATTTGGTTCGAAATGCCATTTCATATCCTTGCATTAAAACTACTCATTATTGAGATACCGAATTTTGAGTCTCAGGTTAAACAAATTTTAACCACGGTTTGATCAAGATTGAACTTATATATTATTCATTTCCAGTCTGTAGATCTTATTTGAGGTTGACGCATTCAAACATCGGCATATCAATTGATCTACAACAGCTCGAGCTTCAAGCTATTTAACCCCAAATATTGAATGAAAATAACAAAGTAACTTACATAAATTGGAGTTTCTTCAACCAAGGCATGGATCACTTTCGGACTCAACAATTATTGCAAGATGAGAGAAAGCCGACATTAGGAATATAAGTAGTAGGATATGAGAATTGTAATTGGGAATGGTAGAGGGTGGTTCGAGTATAAGCGTGAATTTATGAAAACGTGGGCTCATAATTTGACAAAAATATCCAAAACTCAACTTACAATGTGATAAGGGTATTCATGTAAATTCAAAAGCTTCATTTGGGAGTTTCCTTATTATATATAGAAACACATAAAATAAATTATATTATCGACAAAAACTAGACGGATAATTTTCGGATGCGTACGCCTTTGTATCCGCATCCGTTTTTTCGAATATCAAAATTTTATTTGCTTTTCAGATACAGATGCAGACGGATTTCAGATTTTTCGGACCTATTGACCGACTTAAAAGCAAGTCTGGAGGGTGGAGGATATGGAGGGTTGTTCAACATGAAAACCCTTAGGAGTATAGGAAGGATGGATAACCGATGTGGCAAGAACGACAACCGCGGGTGTGTTGGGGGTGGTTGAGGCTCAATAACCGTTGTTAAAGAAGCAAACAATATGAAGCATGAAGCAACTACCAAAGATGTCAAAGTAGAAACATTAGCCATAGTAGCAAATCTACTGGAGTGTCATAGATTCGTATCTGGAATCTAAAGCTAGAAACAAACTTAGAAAGTTGGATGTCATATAAGATATGATTTACATCTTAAGTTTTCCATTTATGTGCATATGGTCATTACCATGATGCAGTCGATGTACGATGCCTAATGAATATTGATGTGTTTCACAATATCGGACTATATAAATCGACCGTGGTCATATAGTGTCCTAGATGCACATATATTTCATATGTCTTGTATGGTGTGTATGGGAGTGCACTATCTGATGTGAGTGTTGCTCGTGTTAGAAAACGAGCATGGTGTGAATCAACATGCATCCTCGACACACAATGGAAATGTTCGTGCAATCATAACTATTGACATAGAGACTACGTTAATAACTCTGGATTAACCCATGTAGGCATGGCTCTTGAGCGGTATTTGCCTAGAGAGATTGAGTTTTCAAGAATCAAAGATTTTGGAACCTTTGGAGGCAAATGAAGATGGACTATATATTCCTAGAATGTGCAACGATAAAAAACAACGAAGTCCCTAAAAGTAGTACGTCTAATCCATATCGATCGATCTAGGATTTTGATGATCGACTGAAATATTTTGAAATGGATGTGGGAATCGATGCCAAATGCTTATCTAATGGTGTTCAAGTGCTAAATTGATAACATATAGCTTTCAATTTGCTGAATTAAAGGAGCAACGGTTGAACAACCATGGAGTTGATAAACTAGTGCGAAGTCGTACAGAATGGTTATGTGCAAATGGATTTATGTGTGAATCGACTACTTGAATTTGTTTGAGCGTACGGACAAAGATGGAACAGATTTGGATCGAGTTTTGAATGGGCGGTGTCAGTAGGAAGAAGTCGATAACGAAGGAAGTGAATGACTCAAAAATTGGCTTAATGTTAAATATATACTAATAGCCATCGGTAGATGGCCCATTGATTGGTTACTGATCGACACCCCATCATTCGGTTGTGATCGATCAAAATTAATGGTATGACCATTTTTTAAGCAGCTTCGTCTTATGATATTTACAATTGGATATTGGTGGAATATTGATTATAATGTTCTTATATATGGAAACGTCGTTGGAAAAGACAGATTTTTCTAGTAGTAAAGCTCTGACAATCATATCGATTAGATGGACGTGACTCAATGATTATGTGAAATTAAAGTATATCTTGAAAGACACTATTCTCCATGGAAATGGTTTGAGTAACAAAAGAGTCTAATTAATTTAAAGGTTAGTCGCTTATCTTTTATCAAAGCATGCGTTGTATGCACATAAATGTAAATGGGGTAAGTATTTTCTATGATTTTTCACGTCTGATGATTCGGTGATGTTGGATTTCAGAATGATAAAAAAATGGATACAAAACCCATGAATGATCAAGTGCAAGATAGAAAAATACGAAAAATGGTCAGGTACCATCGATGATCGATCGATGACATGGATCGATACCGATCGTTAGAATTCTCGTTACTTAGTGAAATGCTGATGTGTTTTGGTTTTGGATCATTAAAGGTAAGACATGAAACAATGATGGATTAGTTGAAAAGAATACTACAAAGTGAAGTATAGAATTTCTCTAAGTTCATCGATTAGTACTGATCGATAGGCCAGCGGTCATTCCTATTGACATGGCCGAGTCAAAATTATTGTAATATTGCTCCTATTTTTGTGGATATGGAGAAGGTATTTTCACAGTCGACTTTTCATATGGACAATTTCAAATCTTAACTCGTATCTCTACACATATAAATACAAAGGGACAGCAACCAAAAAAGAGATCGAGATATTTTCCACTAAGAGGAGACCTTGTCGGTTTTTTGGCTCATATCTAATTTGGATTTCGAGCGGCTGTGATTCTCTTGTGAAATTAGTTAAAACAAGTAATAAATCTTGATTAAAGTGCAATCCCCAACCATCATAAAATGTTTGTGTAATTTTTTCTTGTTTTCTATTTTATGTATTTATATTTTTGCTACATTTTAATATGATATTAATAGGTTTGAACACATAACAAACGTGATTATAGGCTTAATCTACAAATTAACAACAAACCAACAATTGTATTACAAAGCGTTGGTTCTCCATAGCCTCTACGAGGTTGCTAGACCAATGTTAAGGCTAACATTTTCTATATTTAATTCCTTGATATGTCATGTGTAGTTTTCCCCCAAAAACTTATGCCTTCACGTGTCGAGTTTTACATCTCAATTTGAGAACACAAAAATGTCTTGCATATGCCTTCACCTTTTAAACATCGATTCAAATACTAACCAAATCAATGTCGTTGAGAAAGCTTGATAACATTTTTTATAGTATGTGATAAAATTTGCAATATATGTACGTATGTATATATGTATGTATGGTGGAATAACATTTATATTCTAGTCATACAATATAATAATTTTTCTACTATTATAGAAAAACAGGACAAATCTAAATTACTTATACTCCCCAAGAAATGCATAGCTCTTAGATCTTCATTTATTCTCATTTATCTATGTATGGAAATATTCTATTGTATAATTAGAAACATTATGCTAAACATATGCGTGTGTGTAAATATACATATAAACATATTTCGTATTGTAAAAATGTGTTGCTGACCTTTCTCAACTTCATTAGCTTTCAGCATTAGTACTTTGTTACGTGCACATAATAATGAATATTAACATCTCAAAATAAAATTGAAAATGTCTCATTGAGAATAAAATAGGATTTATATATTGTAACATGGAAATAAAATTTAGTGTCAAATGAGAATGAACGAGTAAAAGTTGGAAGAAAATTGAGTTAAACTAGGACCTATAATTTTTTTCTTCTAAATAATAAATATTCAGTTTCGTAAACAATTTATGGCAAGGAAAATTTATATATTACAAAAAGCTTCACCATAATGAAGCATTTGCTTTGCACAATATAGATTTGAATCCCATGCTACACTATTTGTCCTAAAATCACAGGAAATAAACGATGTTCAATACGTTTGCGGTTATATTTTTCCTTTATTTGGTCCATACCATAATATAATTTCATGGTTTAAATCAATTAGATTGATTTCTGTAAATTTTTGCTTTAGTTGGACCATTTGTATCTATATGCATTAGAATCCCGATTCATGGATCTCTTGGTTCGAGAAAAAATAGGATCAAACCATTTGTTCGAACTTTTTTTGAAATTCAATAAATGTTGGTTGATCGTATATTTCATTATGATCGTATGATCGAATTTTAGAGTATCATTAAAAAGAATCAATTCATTATATATATTCGAAATTGTGATTGGATCTATTCATTAAAAAGAATCAATTCGATACATTTCTTACGTACCCATAGATGCTTTATTGGTGTCGAATCAGAATTCAGATCACTTTATATTGATCGACTGCTTTTATGATGTTGCTGCTAGCAAATACCGCCGTTTTTAGTTTGGATCTTCCAAATTATTCCTACAGCAGGTCCGAACCAATTTTTTTCCTTTGGAAAAAAGATTAATTCTCCTTACAAAAAAAGGAGGCAAACTAATAAAGATTTCTTTTTAGATCGAGTTGAATACCCAATTAAATAATTTTTTGATCAAACCCGTAGGAGTCAGTAGAAAAGAGAAATCCCTTATGATACAACCAGATTCGACCCAATTATTGATAGAGTTAATGGATCCGTCATTTCTTGAAATCTCTCTTTTGATTCAATGTCGCGGTGTAACGTGTATTCCCATTTGCTCCAGTTATCAAATAGATGAAATAAATCCAAAAATGGATTTTTTGGAAGCTTTTTAGTGAATGTCAAACATTGTAATTTTCTTGATTTTACGTGCTCATAAAGTATCCCGGTGAAATTTTGCTCATTTTTATAAAATCAAGATATTGGCTTTTTACTCTTACCTCACTATTCTATCATCTTCTATCTTAAAGAATGTAGTACAACGTAATTCAGAATAATGCAATGGTAATGGTTAGTTCGTGTCTACAGCTGGTGTTCAAAATAGAAGCAATCACAATGGAATTTATATTATAATCGACGACTAGTTCTTTCCCATTTCAGGAGAAAATGTAAACAAAAAAATATACCAAACATAAATCAAGCGATATATACAAAAGATATGAACTCACTAACTGAGATTGTTGTAATCTGAATATTCTTTCTTATTGACAATAAGCTAATATTTGATAAAACATAATTCAAACAATAGAAGATTGTTAACACATATAAATGCAGAAAGTTAAACGAATCGTGGCTTCGTTAAGGCATCAAATGTAGAATGCAATGATGCAAACTTAAGCCCACCCTTTCTTTTAATTTATGCTTGCATTAATGTTGATCACTCCAAACAATTCAAATAGCCTTTTCTCCTATTTTTCTTAAATTTTAAGCATCTTTCAATAAAAATACGATGTGTTAAAAAGGTGCAGATTTGAAATGAATTGGTATACATATGTCTTTATTAGTAATGTAATTTATTAGTAATGTAATTGACAGAAATTACATAACCACGGCCGTTGATGATACAAAAGTCTGCTAATGCAAATAAAATGCATGATATACATGCATACATGCATGTATGCAAGTATGTATGCATATGTATATGTATGTGTGTGCGTGTATATGGAAGATGTTAGTAACTCATTTGAAATGTACCTATATATCTTAAATGTAAATAAAACAATTGCGTAAGAAGCATGCAATCCTTTGTTACATCATTCAATCAAAAAATTAAATGCATCCATAAGTGAAGTTAAATTTTTCATTCCACAAAGGTAGGAAAATTATATATTTGTTAGTTGATATAGTAAACTATTACTTATGTGTTTCAACTACCCAGATGAGTTATCCAATGTAAATTGTCTAGATATGCACTCGTCTAAAGTAGAAGCAAAACGATAATAAATTTTATTACAAAGAAGTGTAACATATTGCATTACTTGCGATATGAAACCAACATGTTAGATTTATATGTGAACCTAGAGGCTTGGGTGTTTTTTGTAAATATCAACCTCGCCTTTACGCTACAATGGAAAGTCGATAAACATTTAAAATATTAAACAAAGAAATAAATAAAGATTTAATCTTACATAGGTCCAAATTGATCAATTTTTTTATTATTACCGAACAAAATCAATCAATACAAAAATTACAATGACTCGTGAACAAATGCACATCTGTTTCGGTCATCACCAACTAACATACTTTGCATCTTAATTTGTTAGTACTAAGCAATTCAAAATTGTATATACATATGCATAAATACAAAATATTAACTTGTTAAGAAACAATGCGACATCTTTATGCGATAATAATGCTAATATAGTCATATTTGATGTAAACACTTGATACATGCATTTGATTACATTTTCCCAATTTTTAAAGCATATTTTTCAACCAAGGATTAATATATTTCTAGTAGTCAATTTAGTAAGAGTCAATAAATTAATTTGTAAGATTGAATCAAACTCATTGGTGCATAAAGCATAAAATTGAAAAATGATAAATCATGAACATAAATCAAACAATCACATTATGAATAAAAATTAGAGGTTTTGACTTTGATTTTCTCATCTTTTACGTTGAGGTGAGAATTTCTCTTATTATCTAGCTAGTTTGTGGAGATGATAAGCAAACTTGTTTTTTACCTTTCCTAGTTAGGCCTAAAGAGCCTAAAAGCAACGAAGTTTTCTATATATTATCCATATTGGAAAATATGCGCGTTGCAAAATACATCTTAGAAATTTATAAACTAAACAAGTATTTATTATTTTGAAAAACTCAAAACATGCTCCAAACAACGAATCAAACACACTCTTGGTGTGTTTCTTTTTGTATTTCGCAAGAGAAATATAAAATTGCTATGTATATAGTACAACTCGTATGTTTATCTTTATTAATAGTCATAATAGTTAGCGTGTTCAAATTTCCATAGTCACAAAAGTTAACATTTATTTTTTATTGAAACATCACGAGTTCAAATTTCAGTCCCTACAAAAATGTTTACGTCAATTTTTAATATATCTTCCAATTTATGCTTTTAAGACTGTACAAAATTGGAATTTAATTATTTTAGATTCTTACATTTTTTACAATGGTATTTCTATATGCATGTGCAATGTACGTGCCAATGAGCTCATGTTGAATGCTAGTATGTTCACCTAACGGGTGGGGTCAGGTCTATCTCATACACGTGTCTGTTTGGTTGGGTCACCTTGACCTTGAGTTGAAAAACCATAACCCAATATATATTGATTTGAGTGGGGTTTGTTTTGCTCCTATAGGCAGGTCGAAAGATTATTAATTAAATGTTGACAGTAAATTTGTCAAGAAAAGGAAAAAGAAACCAAAAGAATATTATCATATGTAATGAAATAAGACATGCTTATCTAATTTACAAATAAGTCGAAAAACCCTAACCCAATATGTGTTGGTTGATTATGGCGTGTTACTCTGCTAGACAATAATTGCTCATGAAAGCAAATGCGATCACATTTTTTCCATGCCACCGTCTTAATGATGTCTAAATGAAATTATATGATGTTTTATATCTAGTCGTTAGTGTATATTTAAATCTACACAAAGATCCTTAAAATTGATATCAATTGCTAGAATATATTTCAAAATGAACCACATAATCAATGCAGTGGATTATGAATGGTATATGATCGTAGTACGAACAATGTCCGCACATTAAGATATTCAATACTGAACATATATAGTTAGGTTATAGGAACTGGGAAGTTGCAGAAGATTATGAACATTTGTTAAATCTGCACTCTTTGTTTCAAAAGAACTTTTGAGTTTGTAACCAAGTGATTAGCGACTCGTCAATTTGAATTGCATGTCCACCAAATGAATTTGGCATACTAAAAAAAATTCAAAATTCTATCACCAAGTCATTTCTAAAAGTTGATGGGGAGTCGATAGTAGACGTTTACAACCAATTTTAGTTAATTCCGTAGTTATGAAAGAAGCATCATGGTGCAGATATCATTGTGCAATTTGTGCGGTACATCACTAGTACCTTTTGTTCCTATGGTGCAACAAACATGTTGCACGATGTTAATGGCGCATAACACACATTAGACATGACATGCACGGTGCACATGGTGTGCATGACGCACATGATACATGGCACACATGACATGCATGACACAATAAATGCATGCTTGTTTTACTTTCATTTACTTTTTAATCAACCTCCTTTTTCATGATTCAAAATGTCATAAAAACCAATGTTATTGTCATTGTGTTTACAGTTGATTTTCATTCTTATTTGCACATTGCGGACGACCAAAAAAATATTACTATATTCTCTATATCCACTACTCTTAAACACTAATGTATGCAGTTAGGGTTATCGGGGTAATGAGAAACTTCTCTTTACCATACTTTTACCATGCAATCGGTAACCCTTTTTGAGCTGAATTGGTATACCGGTGCAATAGGTACGATAATGGTAATGGTAAAACATTGGTAATTTTTTTTTAAATAACGGTATTTTGCCGAAGTATTTATGTCTTTTTTCTTCTTATTTTCTTAATACATTTATTTTAGAAGATTTCAAAACTTCAAAATCATATCTTGTTAATTGACCATTGAATTTCGTCCTTAACAAACTTTGACGTTAATTTTTAAGGTTCAAAATCTCTCCTATTAACCGTAAAATTTTATACTTCCAAGTCTCAACTTCCATCTTCATCTTCATGCTTCTCATTTTAATATGAATTAACAAAAAAAATGAAAAAGAGTAATTACTAAACTTCCATATTATTCCAATTTGTAGCTTTGTTGTTCCTAACCTATATGATGCGAATTCATGGGGAAATATTCAATTGTGTTTTAATACAAGGATACTCATAGAATTAGTTGTATGATAATTATTTAGAAGTAGGTTAGCAACTAGATATAAACTTGAAATTCAATTTGAATTTTCTCTTATTTCTCGCTATGCTTTTTATTAAGCATCACAAAATGTATGATGAAATGCCATTATAGTAAAAAAAAAAGTCTTTATTTTTGGTAACAAATGATAATTTAACATTACTAATGTAACAATTACCAGTTCATCAGTATATCACCTTCAATATATTGACAAATGTACGTGTTTATAGCTTTATGAAATTTTAGTTGTAATTGTTACCATAACAACCCTATATGTAGTAATTAACATCATATGCATTCAATATATATGTGTGATAGCTTTATGAAATTGTAGTTGTAATTGTTACCATAACAACCCTACATGTAGTAATTGGCCTGAAAACTTAAATTATTCATATGCAGTATTTTTCTTTGAATGACGAACGACCTTTGAATGCCGAACGGTACCTCTATGCTGAGCGAGCCTGGATGCCGAACGGTACCTCTATGCCGAGCGAGCCTGGATGCCGAACGGTGCTGGTTGCCGATCGAGCCAGTTGTGCCGAACGAACTAGTTGTACCGAACGGCCCTTTATGCCGAACGAGCCTTCCACATTAGGTTTCTGTTCACCTGGTCAAGCCACTGGGTAACACAAAACAAGTCTGTACTATATTGTTTTATAATGTAATATTTCATGTATCAATTGATACATTTTCATTCCATGTACGGTGGGGGTCTAAATGAAATAGTTATTTTTTTCTACCAACTAAATAGCATTTTTGTTTATAATATATTATTTATGTACGATCAAATATACTACGGCCTTGCATACTTAATAAATTTATTAATACGATAATATGACATTATGTTTATGTTTGAAAAATAGCAACATGATTCAAATTATAGTCTTATGTAGTTCGATAAATATATCAAATAACTAATTAAAAATTATAAAAAATGCAGTATAAAGTAATTACCATAATAACACAACATAATCATATTACTCTTATTTAATTAATTTTCGATGTATAATTAAAAAAAATTCCTAATAAATGCGTAGTATTTAAAAAGTCAGCGTTGTGCACTGATGTTCCAAAAAGGTTTTGCGTCTTTGCATGCCATGCATTGTAAATAACACTCGGTCTTTCATAACTACCATATATAAGTTTATTTATCATCCATATCATATCCAAATGTTAATTTTGTCTATTTTATTTTTTGATTTGAAATAATCTTAGCGAATTGTGAGTGTAGAAAATGTTTTACTTCTTGTGCATGACAAATAACTTTATATACAATACACATAGGCCTATCAACGGATAGCTTCAAATGCAATAGTGGCATATCCACATTCGTGGATGCAGACGAATATTGAATATTTATCCTATCAGCTGATGATTGATTAATCTAAATACATAAATAGAAAATTTTGTTTTATCATTAATTCTCTTCAGTCCCATTGAGTATAAAAGTACAAAAATAAACAAATATGATGACCGTAAATAGTTTTGAGCAACTAGTATGCATTATTAGCATATAATATAAACTATTGACTTAATAAAATGATAAATACATATTATTCACTATACTAAAATACACGAAATATAATTTATAATTTTGGCAGAAATCAGACAGATAATTTTTGGATGCGAGGTCATTGAAAATCGATATTTGCACTTCTTAATTGGTGGCACAATGTCTTGATCGACCAAGCTACCCTTGAGCACCGATGGTGTATTTTAGCAGCGAAGGACATAATCATTGTAAACCTGTTTCACATGTATTATACTTATTCCACAACATAAAGGTGTGGAGTCAGCAAAATAATTGTGGAAATAGGACACACTTAAATAATAATCTACGGCAAACTCTGTCTTTTAACTCACTTTATCAAGAAGCTTAATTATTGACTTCAAAGCAAACTCTTACACCATCCAGGCATAGAGCCCTTTAATTTCCTTACAAGTTTCTCTTTTAATTTGTTAAGCTACAAAGTGTGTGTGTCCCCTAAAAAGTTTTAGGTTTTATTACTAATTAAATTATCTACTGTCTTTTCATTCAGTGGTAATGCAATCCCTTTATGTATGTATGTATGTATATATGTATATATATATATATATATATATATATATATATATATAAGTACTCAATGAATCATTTGCTAATTACAAAAAGGGAAGTATTTGAACACCTTGATCATTATCAATAACTGATACGATGAATGACTATGCAAAACATCGCTAGCACTTTTTTGAATAAAATACAACTTAATTGTACTATTGGTGGCCATTTTACATCCATTTGAGGTTTGAAACCTTTAATATTGTTGGAAAAAGGATACTTCAAATTTTCAACATTGTTCATGAGACAATGTTATGGCATAATATATTCTACGTAGTATTTAGATTTTAATCTTTTTTGTGTTAGCCCTTCAAGTGTTTTTATGCTTATACAGTTGGTTTGAAGTATTTATTGCATAAATATGACTTGAAATTAGAACATCAAAATTAATAAGGTATCCAACGAGCTCTTGTTGCTCTTTCTTGATTACTATAAAGAGTAGAAGCAAATTGCTTTCAGTAGATTCTGGTATAATACATCTGCAAATGCTAAAAATTTTGACACAAAATGACTTTGTTTTGTGAAGGTTGTTCTACTTCTTCTTTGAATCGAGGCGTAGTAAGAAGGATCCAGTTGTAATTTGGCTGACAGGCGGGCCAGGCTGTAGCAGTGAATTAGCCGTGTTTTTTGAAAATGGGCCTTTCAACATTGCAAAAAACTTATCGCTCATTTGGAATGATTTTGGTTGGGATCAGGTAATTATATCAGTTCCAGTTTCAATGTTATCGTTTGCTCACTGGAGTCATTACTATAATTTAATCGATGCTTAGCTGACGAATCTTACTTGGTGGGGTAATCAGTTCCCTATTTGGAGTTTCCAAGTTCTAATCTCCTATGAGAGCATAGGATATTCAAACTTGTAGTTTCTTAAAAATAAAGTTAACCCCAAGTTACACAAACTTAAGTGTATCAGAGTGTGTTGAGTACATGTCATTATAGCCAAGTATAATAAAAAATGTTCTGTTTGTTTTTTTACCTTAGTCATTGAAGTCAGTTGGTCAAACGAATGGTTGTTTCTCAAATTTCTTCGTAATGTATAATTGCAAGTTTTTATGTATTATTACTTTTGGATCAGCTTAGCCAAACCTTTTGCTTATTGATAATTGAATTCATTGATTACGTAATGACTAATAGCCTCTGTCCAGGCTTCAAATCTAATATATGTGGATCAGCCTACTGGAACTGGTTTCAGTTATAGTTCAGACAGACATGATATTCGTCATAATGAGCAGGGTGTGAGCAATGACCTATATGATTTTCTTCAGGTAAGTGCATAGTTTTCAGTCTTCTACCATTTAGCTCTCAGTCTCGCAATACCTCATATATTAGTTCACAGAAATATACTTTTGTCTGTTTCAATTTCTTGAAACTTTCAGTTGTGTAATGATCAGAAACTAGTAGTTTGATCCAATTCAATATTCCTAAAATATGCACCTATATTTCAGGAATGACAATGAACAAAAGCGGACCAGTTACTTTTTTGGGCCCTTTCATTTAATATGAGCTGGACGTTAATTATAATAACCTACCTTAGTGGTCAGAAAATATCCATTTACTTTTTGGCCCTTTAATTCGATACCAATTGAATATAAGGCTTTATAAACTTATTACAACCTATCTCAGTGATTTCTGTGTTTCATGTCCCCAACAAATGAGATTAGGGATATTTGTTTCTTGTTCTAGAATTCTGTGTTTTTATGTTTGCAGTGTTTGAGGCTGACATATATTTATCCAGTTCTAGATACAAAAAGGCTTCTAATAATGCACTTATTTGACAATTTCAGTAAAATGAAGTAGATATTCTAGTATCTTGGTCAAATGTTTTTCTTCTTCTTTGGTATTCTGATGCATCATTTAAGTTTGTCTCAGTTAGTTTTTACCACATATGTATATGTGCTTAGTAGTCCGTTTGATCAAAAGTAATCGCAGCCAAATACCGCTCACAGGACGAATCAAGACTAAAACAAAACACAATTTCAGGTAATAGATCATTGTTCAGTAAAAAGACAAGGGAAAATGAATAGTTGTTTAAAACAAAAATACATTGGTTGATTGTACTTTAACCTAAGCTTTGATGATGTAGTTTATTTTATACTATAGGCATTTTTCAGTGAGCACCCAGATTTTGTGGATAATGACTTCTATATAACTGGAGAATCTTATGCTGGTCATTACATTCCAGCTTTTGCTAACAGGGTGCACCAAGGAAATAAAGCCAAAGAAGGCATTCATATAAATTTAAAGGTACTGTAGCTCTAGAACTTTAATTGGATAATTAAAAAAGGTGCTAATTTATAGCATGTTTTGTGCAGGGCTTTGCTATTGGTAATGGACTTACTGATCCAGCAATCCAGTACAAAGCGTATACAGATTATGCATTGGACAATAAAATAATAGAGCAAGCTGATTATGAAAGAATCAACAAATATTTACCAGCATGTGAATTTGGTATCAAGCTTTGTGGTAATCCCTTTTACTTGAGTACTTTAAGGTTTTCATTTTGGAGTATTATATCTCAAAATACAAGAATGGTGCTTTTTTTTTTCTTTTCGTCTTCCCTTTTCTTGTTCCTCCAACTTCAAATATTCCCGATGGCATAAGGTAATAACATGTCAGTATTCAGGTACATCTGGATCACTATCATGCTTGGCTTCATATGTGGTCTGCACTAGTATTTTCAATTCCATTATAAGACTTGCTGGAAATATTAATGTAAGATCCATTCATCCACTTATCTTGGTTATGTACTCATTTGTTTAATTTTCCCTTGACATTGTATTACCATTATTTTAAATAGTACTACGACATAAGAAAGCAATGTGAAGGAAGTCTTTGCTATGACTTTTCAAACATGGAAAAATTTCTGAATCAAGATTCAGTTAGGGCTTCCCTTGGAGTAGGAGATATAGAATTTGTGTCATGTAGCCCTACAGTATACCAAGCCATGCTCATTGACTGGATGAGGAACTTGGAAGTTGGTATTCCCGCACTTCTTGAAGATGGTATTAAGCTTCTCATTTATGCTGGTGAATACGATTTGATCTGCAATTGGCTTGGTATGCTTTATTTATTATAATTTTTTATTATTAATTGCTTAGACCAGGGACTAAGCCAGACATTTCTCAGATGGGGTTGGCTGAAATGTGTTTTATCAAACCATTTCATGCTGTTGAAACCATCAAACGTAAGGAGATTTTGATGCATAGTTAATGATGTCAACAACTAAAAAACAAACAAGAAAAATATTGATGAATTTTCATCTAATTTTCATCTTTCAGTTTATTCCAAATAATGAAAACAGGTAAATCCTTTAACTATTTCCAACTTAATGAAATTATAGCACATTCAGTTAGAAAAAGCTTGAAATATTTCATCGTTTTTAAACTTCCTAACATCAAAAGGCAAAATTAAAAGGTTCGATCCACCATAGACTTTTTTTTTGTTGATATAATTGTTTTAAAAAAATTAGCTTGTGATCTAGTTGAGTTGTTTAATTTTAACCAATAGAATTGGTATTTGAACAGGAAACTCAAGGTGGGTCCATGCTATGGAATGGTCTGGTCAGCAAGATTTTATATCATCTCCTGAAAAGCCTTTCACAGTTGAAGGAGTGGAAGCTGGTGTATTGAAATCTCATGGACCCCTCAGCTTCCTGAAGGTTAGAATTAAATCGATCGATGTTGATATTTGTTATCTACTTTATACTACCATGGGCTATATGTTTCCTGTTTTTTTCTCTTTGGACCAAATACTGCTAAATTTGATCGAAAACCACCATGCTGACACAATGAGAAAAGAAAAAGGTGAATATTATACTTGTTGTATAAGTTACAGGTTTATGTCTTCATAAATGCTGAAAATATTCCAAATTTAGGGGTAATCTTTACCCCATCTCCTCTCTCTATGGGGTAAAGTTGCTCAAAATGTGGGTATGTGACTGTGTTTTATTGCCTTTTTTAACCTTGTAATACTGCCAAATATTTGATCTAAAACTGCCAATGGTGCCAGACGCAAAAGCACTGTTTTGTGCAACGACTTTGTAAACTTAAGCACATGAGGATGTATTTGGCAATCAACATTTTCCCATGTAAAATATGTACTGTAAATTGTATTGGTATTAAGCAACTGGTCACCTCTAACTTTCTGTGGATGCAAGTTTATAGTCATTGGTTTGGTTCAATGTAGGTGCACAATGCCGGACACATGGTGCCCATGGATCAGCCCAAAGCTGCTCTTGAGATGTTGCAGAGATGGACTACTGGCAAACTTGCCGACTCTGCTTTTGACTTAACAAGTTTGGTTGCTGATATTTGAAGCTGATCTTATTTACCTTAATGTGGTGCCAAACTATTATTCGTGTTGGGAAGCTCTACTGTAGGTGAACAAATAATAACATTTTCAGTTCTGTTCTTTTCAGTTAAGCTATCTTTTGAAGCTTAAGAATCATACGTTGTCTAAAAGAGACTACTCCATACATCACTTTGATTACATACTAGTTTCTCATTTGACCTGTGTAATACTATGCTGGACTTATTTACCTTAACATGGTTACAAACTATTATCCACAATGGGAAAGTCTACTATAGTTGAACAAGTAATAATGTTTTCAGTTCAGTTATTTTCGGTTTCAATTACATAAGAAATATGGTTGAGCTGTCTTCTGAAGATTAAGAGTCATGAATTGTCTATAAGGTACTCCAAGCATCGCTTTGGTTGCACTAGGGCTGTCAATGGATATCCGAAAAATCCGAAATTCGTTCGCATCCGAAAAGCGGATAAATATCCGATATTCGAAAAAACGAATGTGGATGCAGATACGAAGACATCCGCATCCGAAAATTATCCGTTCAGTTTTTGTCAAGATTATAGTTCAAATTATGTGTATTTTAGTGCAATTAAAGATATTCGTTTATTATTTTATTAAGTTAGTAGTTTATATTATATGCACTTATGCTTATTAACTACTTGAAACTATTTATTATCATCGTATTTGTTAATTTTTAGCACTTTTACAATCAATGAGATTGAAAAATATTTATGTTAAACTAAAATCTTCTTTTTATAATTCTTGATTTATCGGTCGTTAGCGGATAAGATAATTATCCGATATCTGTCTGTATCCGCGGATGCGGATATCCGATATTCGAAAATAATTTTGAATGCGGATACGGATATAACACTCTTCGCATCCGAAAACATCAGTTGATAGGCCTAGGTTGCATGCTAGTTCTTATTTGGCCTTTGTATTGTTATGGATTTTGATTCTCATTGTTTCAACTGTTATATCAAATGTTTATAATTTAAAACAGTACCCAACTGTTAAGTTGATTGTACTTGGTTCTGTCCAATTTGGTAATTTCTACAGTCAGAAAGGCCATGTTACATGATAAGTGCACATAGAACGTGTGAAGTTTTTCATACTGAAATGATAAATGCTTCGCCCTGCTTCGCACAAATTTTACTAGCAGCTACCCAAACTCCTCTCACTCTCAGTGCCTATCCAAACTCCTCTCTCTCAGTTCCTACCCAAACTCCTCTCTCCCTTAATTTTTGTGTGTTTTAACTCATTACCGCTAATAAAACTTTATTTTGTATATTATAATTTTAAACTAAAGAATCAATGAAATATTGAAGTAAACCAAATTCATAAAAACATTATATCAGAGTACTTATACCAGTAAGATTGGGTGAAAGAATACATCAATTATAGCATAATTGTTTTTTTCTATTGATTATTAAATAAATTGATCTCCTCTTAATTTACTGTTAAAAAATATTTTCAGAAAATACAAAAAAGGAAGTACTTTATTGAATATTTGTTTAATGAGTAGAGTCGATAGGAAATTCAAATGTATTGGGTTTATTAATTTTGAAAATTTTGATAGTGTTGTCTGTGTACTTTAACAACAACAAACATTGTTTAAAGGCAAAAGGTGTCGAAAGGAAAAAATAGATAACAATTAATATTTTGAAGTGTTCCAAATACAAGAATATTATAATAATAAATTAATTAAATATTTGATTTAATTTGAAATGTAAACTTTAATTATTGCAGTTGATAATTTGATTAACAAAATAATTAATACACACATGTAATGAGAATTAAATTATGATGTGATGAAATAAAATATTATGAAACTTATAGACAATTCAAAACAACATCTAATGACATCTAAATGATTTTATATTTTGGTATATGTTTAAAATTGGATTCGAAATGGGTTTTAGTCACATAAATGTGAAAGTTAATTATTAAGTAACGCCCCACTTCGAGACCCACATTAGCAAAGAGTATTACAAGATAATACCGTCTGCTAATACGGAGAATAGAGCTGGATAGGAGCGACTATCTATACCCTTGTCTTAACTATCTACTGAATGTGTCGATAAATGTAGCATATTTTTTTTCCATGTGGATCGACATATCCAATAGATATTTAATACAAAACTATAATGGCTATAAGATCTACCAGAACAAAAAATAACAACTCAAATGTAAAACACATCACAGAACGGTAGATCATCATATACATATACGCATATACGGATACATCATAGAGTATGCAAAATGATACATGTTAAGTGGTGTAGCAACCACAATATACAGGCGAGTCAAAGGAATATACATAACAGAGTTACAACAAAAAAGGACTACACAAAAAGCTATAACAAAAAGAGCTAGCAGAATAGTTCATGCGGAAGCAGAATAGGCTAAGTCCAAATGTACCTAACCTGAAACACCTCGGTCTGACCCGAGTATAAAATACACGGGTCAGTCTAGCTAAACAAATCAGTTAGATAAGCTAAATGATAAAGAAGATGCAAGGTCATAAAGTACCACAAATATCTCTAAAAGAGATAACTCGATCATCTCATAACAAGCCTCATATCATCGGCAACTCAAATAAACAAAGGATATGAATATCTCAAATCAAGCTAAAAAGGAAAATAACAAATACCAATAAAGGTAACACAAGTTTCCACAAGGTAATCGCTACATGTCGTGTGGTTCAAAGGACATACCCCGAAAGGCGATACTCTAGGAAAATATAAATATCAAAGAAACAAAGGATGCACGTGCTCAGTTATAAATAAGGATCCACAAGCCCGAAGGCGACAAACCCAAGTATCTCTCGAGCGGTGACGAAGGACCAACTCCAAAAGCGATACTATAGGGCAACAACCCGAAGGCAACAAACCGTAATGGCAAAGGTCCGGAGGGCCAGTACTGAACACCACTAACTGACAATATGTGTCACAAACCCCTCGGATAGGAACCCGCAAAGTGTTAACGTGTGTCTCATACTACACGTTCGCACTAAACGGTTTTCTAACCGTTAGTCAATTCCACACTCAAAGCAGTACAAAGTTTACCTCATCTCATCGGTAAGCCAGACCCGAAGGTCAAAACGATCAAACAAATAGATTAGAAATTAACTGAAATGATAAACGCACGTGTTCATAGCACGCATTTTATCTATTAATTTTTTTTGAAAGGGCAAGTGAAGCTAAATGGTCCCGTACCATATTTATTATTGAAAAAGAAGAGCAAAAACAATAACTCATGAACAATAGACAAACACAAAGAAAGCAAAGAAACAAAAATAAGACATGCCACACACATGGCACTACGTAGGAACCAAAAGTAAAAAAACAGACAAATCTAAACAGAAGAAAACAAAGAAAAAACAGACAAAGAAAAAAAGATTTAAATACTCCATCTAGCTGGGATATTGAATCATTGTTTCTTCTCTTTAGAGATGTAGAAAGCCGAATAATGCTTGCTGTCTTCATGTAAATATATTCGACAGTTTGAGTTTTGTTGGCAAAAAGTCTATCATTTCTTTCTTGCCAAAAAACAGTGATATATATCTTTAAAACAACAAGGAGCATTATACTATCATCACTTTTAATTTTTGTATGGTTGAAAAGCCATTTTTAGAAATTTGTTGCATCCCTTAGTATGTGCGTGTAACCTTCCAGCTGCATTATCCTCGTCAGTGTCTGGCATATCACTTTGCATTCAAAGAATAAGCGATTCCTTGTTTCAATATGGTCTTTACACATATTACATTTCATATCTGTCCCATATCCCCTCGTCATTAGCTTACCTTGTTTAAGACAAGAGTTATGTATAACCTTCCATAACATCAAATTATTCTTCTCTGGGCTATATCTATTTCATATCTTCTTATTCCAAGAATCATTGTTCGTGTAGTTATAGTTTATGTGCAGCTGGTATATCAAGTTTATAGTGTGTCCGGATAAGTTTTCTCCCCATTCAAGTATACCGCTTTGGTCGTGGCAAGGTTCTTCATAGACAGTAGTCCACAAAGCTCGGTAAGTGACACTACTAGAATATGGTAGGGTTACTTTGTTATTCAGGGCCGGTCCGACAGTTTTATTTTCATTTTCTGTTGCCCCATTTTAAAAAAAAAAATAGTATGAGCATGCGCAAAATATGCAAAAAATAGTTTACATGTCAGCAGCACTTCATATGCACAAAATCAAATCCAAATACTATGCACAAAATATTGTTAAACTAAATCAATTCCATTAGTTTACATGCCAAAAAATCTAAATGTCAACATGATATCATGCCAAAATACAAGCTAACGAAAACAACTTCTTCTTCTTGCATTCTTTGAAGCGAATTCTTCTATGATCTCCTTCTTGCATTCTTTGAAGCGAATTCTTCTATGATCTCCTCATAGTTAAGTTTATCCAAATACTCGTTTTCAATTGAAATAATAGATAGTCTATTTAATCTCTCTTTCATTAAATGCTTTATTCTTCTGTAGTTTGCAGTTCATCTTGTTACTTGTATGCAACATAACAAAACAATATTAAATTTGCACAGGTTGATTTTCCTCTTTATTTTCCAATATCGTATTAGTAAAACTCTATCAAAGGAGTCTAATTAAAACTTCAATAATATAATCTCCAAATCAGACTGACTGAATATGTAGAATCAAAAATGAGTAGCAAATTTGTGAATCAACTAAGCAAAAGCATCACAACAGAACTGCATCACAGCAGAACTGCAGAAGCTCACGCCTCACAGATAATAAATTTCATTCGCATATCAAATTTAGCATAATTAAATTCAGGGAATGTAAAATCAAACGCTAATCGAATCAATTGATAAAGAGATTAAAGTCTAAAAGAAGCTGCACCTGCTGATTCACTGAACCGAGTCGGCGAGTCGCGATTCGTTGCCGTTGGCAGTCGCGTGGTGGCGGTGGGCCGTGTTGGGACTTGGGATGGTGGCGATTGGCGAATGGCGATGGATTGGTTGCAATCGCAGACTGCAGCGAATGGCGAGGAGGATTCCGATTCAAGAAAGCAACGCGATATAAACTGTCGCAGAAATTTGTTGCCCCGGTCCATTTTGATGCCCTAGACATTTGTCTTACCAGTCTTGGGCTTGGGCCGGGCCTGTTGTTATTATGTATGTGTTTCTAGCAAGGGCATTTTCTGGTATACCAGTCAAGACTTTCATGGGGTGTGCTAAAAAGAGTGTATGGATGTGGTTATGACAGTGTATCTTATGTAAGGAAGTAGTAACGACTTGTGGTTGAGCAAGCTCTTAAAGAACCAGCTTGCTGCATGTGGAGTTATCATAGTCCAAAAATGCTTGTTATGTTGGCAGTTCGTTTTCATCCATACTGCCCATAGTATTTTCTCTTCAAAAAGAAGTGTATTTAGATGTTTGGATGCAGCTGTAATGTTCCACTGCTTTAAGTTTAAAATTCCAAGACCGCCTTTATTCTTAGGGATGTTAGTTGTATAAATTAATTTAGCCGTGAAAAATTATTTTCTTGTCAAATTAAATATAACAAACCTTATTAACATAACTTTTACATCCAAATACTATTTTTAAACAAAATTCCACCTTTTTATTTACAATACTATCCATATTAAATTTTAATACTTCATTAAAATGAATAAAAATCACATTTGGGCATTTTATCAAATTAAAACCATGTAATGTTCATTTTTATCACAAACTAATATAATAAAGTTTTTAAAACTTTATTTTCAACTTTTTACATTTAAAACCCATTGTTTATTTAAAATAAACCCAGGTAAACAGAATGTTCAAGTATGTATTAAAGAGTGGATAAAGCTGACGTTATAAAGGTTGTGTCAGTTTTATTAAGCCATGTAATGAGAATGTGTGATTTTCCTTGATTTATTTTAAGTCCAGTGACTGATTCAAGAGTGGATAAACAGTGGTTGATGGTAGTAATACTCTTCGTATCTGGTTTAGAGAATACGACTAAATCATTTGCAAATATAAGACTTATGATATCTGGCTTCTTGCATCATGGGTGTAGTGTAATGTTTTTGTTTCTTACTTGAAGGCTCAAGATACTGCTGAAGTACTCCATTACAATGATAAAAAGATACGATGATATAGGATCACCTTGTCTCAAACCATGAAGTGAACCAAAATAACATGTGATTTTCCCATTATACATGATGGAGTATTTTGGTGTTGTTATGCAAGTGTGAATCCATGCTATACATGGCTCTGGAAATTTCATTTTTAGTAAGATAACTATTATAGAATTCCAATGCAAACTGTCAAATGCTTTCTGGATGTCTAATTTCATCATGCAACAAGGTGAGATGTTCTTATTATTATAACCTCCGAGAAGCTCATGTGTTAACAGTATATTATCTGTTATGTTCCTACTAAGCAAGGAAGTTGTTTGATTTGGTGAGGTTATTCTAGCAAGAATAGGTTTCATTCTAGTAGCTAAAATCTTTGTGATATTTTTATATATCACAACACAACATGATATAGGCCTGAAGTGATTGACATAGGAGGAATTTTCAATTTTCAGGATCATTGGTAAAATTAGTGGAGTTGATGCCACCTAATAACTTGTTGCTGTTGAAGAAGTGGTGTATGGCTTTAATAAAAAAGGGCGAGACAGTATCCCAACAGTGTTTAAAAAAAAGTGCATTAAATCCGTCTAGTCCACTAGTACTTGAAGCTTTGATTTCAACTTTAGTAACCTTATTAACTAAGGCATAAGCTTCCTGTCTGTCAATGGTTGATGGGTTTGCTTGTATAAATGAACTAAGCATAGGGGTTACTGCAGAGGTATAGTTTCAATTCTCAATAGAGTTTGGAACCATTGCTATAGATATTTTTTAACCATGTCTTTAAAGCCTCTTTAGTGTTTTTGAGTTTTGCTTGAAGCATGAACATTAAACAGGCTGATTCCATCCCTGCAAAACAACAGATTTAAAATTGATATAGTTAGTCCAAATGTTAAAAAACATTCAAATGTGGTTGCCTAGCCATGGAATTCTCAAATTGGGATATGATGAGTGGGGAGTGGTCTGATATTCCTGGTGATGGGATGTGTGAGGTAAAGGATGGCCAGTGATCAAAAGCTACTATGTTCGCAAAAGCATGGTTAATTTTACAAAAAGTTCTCCCCCCAACTTTCCTTTTATTATTCCAGGTGTATGGAGAGCTTGTAAAGTTTATTTCGTATAGGGAGGAAAGGAATAAAGTTTGATTAAGTGGGGCAGTCTCTCTTAGGGAAAGTAAGTTGCACCTGTTTTTGAGAAGCCTTGTAAATGCAGTTGAAATTTCCAAGTCAAAACCATGACATATTGTTTGGTTGTAGTGTGGGTATGGTATTGTGAAGGTCTTGTCTTTGTATGACTTGGATAGAGGCATATACGAAGGTGGTGATAAAAACGGTGTTTGTTTGGCTATGTAGAATTTCAAGGTGAATGAATTCACTACTAGAACTACAGTATATAGCCACGACACTGTTCCAACGGCCGCCAACGGGGTTTTCCAACAGCTTCCAACGGCTCGTTATTTTTTTAACTAGCCGTTGGTAACCGTTGTAAAATTGCCGTTTGCGGCCGTTGGAAGCCGTTGAAAATATTCGTGTAAACCTGCAGCAGGTCGAGAGCAACATTCATTCTCCTTCCTTCAACAAAATACCCTAAAACCTCCATCCTCTTCCTCCACTCTTCCTCTTTTCTTGCTCCCAGCCTCCCCACGCAACCGGCAGCCACTCCGACGCCATCAATCAACACCAGCGGCCTCTCTCCATCCAATTCCACTCCAAAATCAGGTTTTGCCTAAAACTCTAAATTTTAAAATTTTGCTAATTTTGTGTTTAATTGTTTGTTATAGTTGTATCTAATGGCCTACTGATTGTTTATTATACCAAACTAAGTGCTAATTACAATTATTACCATCCAAATGTCCAAATTGTTTGTGTATATATATTATGCACATATATACATATGCTGATAGTTGAGTGTAAATGCGCATTTGAGTTAGCGTTAGATTAGTTAGGATTGCTTTAAATTATTTTGTGTATGTTTTGTAAAATATTAGGCAAACATGAATTAGTCGAATATTTTACAAACATGAATTATATCTTTTAGTAATATGATCTCTTAGTGAAATTTTGGCCTATATGATTGCTTTAAATTATATTTTTTAAATTATTAGACAAACAAAATTTAAATCTCTTAGTGAATTTTTGGCCCCGTCTGACAAGTGTTGTATATGATCGTTGTATTAATATTCATTTTTATTGCAAAACGGATATTCATATTCATCTGATACAATATTTGTTGGATTTGTCCCTGTATTGGACAAGTTACAAACACTATAAAGTAATTACGTTTCGTAAATCATATTGTTATAAACGGTTCACAAAATTTCGACGGCATTTCCTTTTCGTTCCTTGTGTACATGCATATGCGTACGATACAAGGAACATGGGAAAGTGCTGCCAAAATTTTGGAAAATCATTTATAATGATATGATCTAAGAAATGTAATTATTATTGTGTTTGTAATGGGAAGTAGAATATCCGACCATCACAAAAGGTACAAAAATGTAAACAAAATAGCAAGAAATATAACTTTGTATATAAACGAAAATGGATTATAAAAAACAGTAAAATCTAAAATGTGTTTATCGAATTTGATTAATAGTTTTTTTACTATTGATCATAGGTTTTACCGTAGGAAAAATGGTCAATTATTTTATTGATCGGAGCTGAATGTATCAAAGAAGAGAAATGGGAGGCTCAATAAGTAAACATTTAAGTAATATTGGAAACGACGTAGAAATTCGTTGTCCATGTAGTAGGTGCAAATTGTTGAAGCATTTAGTACCGAATATGGTTAGGATTCATTTGCGCCAATATGGTTTCGTAACCAATTATTTGGTGTGGGATCAATAGAGGTCATTAGTGATGAAGTTAGTACGATGAATCTCATAGAACATATGGTTGAAGATGCAGCACGATCAATGTTCCCTACTGTTGAAATTAATAACGATGATGTTAACGTCGAAGAGGAACTAAATGTTGGAGCGAAAAAAAAAATATAATTTATTGGATGCTGCTAAGAAACTTCTTTGGAATGGATGTACTAGCGGCACTCAATTATCGGCAACTGCAGAGTACATTGCGATGAAATCAAAGTACAACTTCACAGAAGCCGGATTTACGGCTGTTGTACAAGCTGCTAAACGCCATATGCCATCAGATAATTTAATGTGCGAAAATTATTATAAAGTGAAAAAACTAATGTCATCTTTCGGTTTTAAAAAATTGATACATGTCTAAATGGTTGCATGTTGTTTTGGAAAGATGATGTCAGTATTCAGAATTGTAAAATATGTAATCAAGAAAGATACAAACCAAGGAAAACAAAGGGAAAAGAAGTTCCATACAAGCGTATGCATTATTTACCTATCACTCCTAGACTTCAAAGGTTATATGCATCATCTATAACAGCGCATCATATGAGATGGCATAGTGTGAGAACACCTGAAGAAGGTACGTTAACACACCCATCTGATGGAGAAGCATGAAAGTATTTTGATAAGAAATATCCCAATTTTGCAGCGGAGAGCCGTAACGTTAGACTAGGTTTGTGTACTGATGAATTTTCACCGTTTTCTCAGTTTGGTTCTAAATATTCATCTTGGCCTATAATCATTACACCTTACAATCTACCCCCGTGGATGTGTATGAAAACTCCATATATGTTTCTCACAATTGTCATCTCTGGCCCTGATGATCCGACACAGGGTATCGATGTTTACTTACAACCGCTAATCGAAGAGTTGAAAACATTGTGGTATGAAGGAGTTGAAACATACGACGTATCGAATTTTTTTTTCTTCCGAATGTTCGCTTCTTTGTTATGGACTATTAGCGATTTTCCTGCATATGCAATGCTTTCGGGTTGGAGTACGACCGGTCGTTTTGCTTGTCCTTACTGTATGGAAGAAACACGAGCATTTTCTTTACGGCATGGGAAGAAAATTTCATGGTTTGATTGTCATCGATGTTTTCTCCATATTAATCATACTTTTAGAAGAGACAAAAAAATTCATAGCTAATCGACATGAGACTTTACAACCACCAACGATTTGGTCAAGTGAAGATATATATGAACTTGTAAAAGATTATCCAAAGATACATGAAACCGGGCAGCAAACTGAAATCCAAGGTAAATCGACGTTTCATAATTGGTGCAAACATAGTATATTCTGGAAGTTGCCTTATTGAAAAAATCTCTTAATCCGTCATAACATTGACGTGATGCATAACGAGAAAAACGTATTCGATAATGTGTTTAATACACTTTTGAATGTTAAGGGAAAGACTAAGGACGATCTGAAATCAAGATGTGATATAAAAGAAATATGTAATCGTCCCGAGCTTCATATAAAGCCAAATGTGTCACGACCCTGAAATTTTGAATTTATTTAAATTAATAATTAAATGAAATTTTGAGTTAAATTTATGATTTAACAAATTTTTGAATTAAATTTGTGAAAATAATCAAGGCAGTGATGCGAGTTTCCCCGATATCCAAATATATATTGTATAAATCATTTAATTTGAATTGTAAATAAATGGTTTAATAATAATAATAATAATGATAATAAATAATAAAAATAAAGTATTTAAATTTGAGATAGGAATAAGTATATACGAGATAAATTAGAAATCTAAAGTGATTACACTAGAATAATTCAAACAACATATAGAATAAAATAGAAATTGTTTATATTATAGAGTAGTATTACAAAGACTAAAGAAAAAGAAGTCAATGTTTTGTATAAAATAACATAACAAAGGAAGTAAGCTAGGCTAAGCTGGAAGTAATAAGAAGACAGTAAATATATATTTAACTAAAACAATGAAGTACAATAGCAGATCAAAGCAAAGATATCAGCCACCAATATAGAGGAATAAACTTGCATAAACAAGACCAAGCTAATAAATGCAAACATATCTATCATCACAACTTCATACCAGCCCATACTTTCAAGTACAAACAAATGAAACCAGGCAAAGCAAAAAGAATTGATATAAAAGTGTAGCTTGCAAATGGAGAATAAAGAACAAAGTATAAGCTGTACAAAACAATATAACATCATCTTCAGCCGAAATAAATGTGCAAAGCAAAGCATGGGTTTAGTCAACAAAGAAAAAAAAAAGAAAATATAAAACAAAGATATTAGTGTACAAGTTATATATGAGATCTGCAGCCACCACCAATTTAAATCTTTGTACAGCCGAAGAAAATATATATATATATACAAATTGTACAAGGCAATAAATGCCATATCTCTTTAGCCACCAACACTTCATTTTCAGCCAACAAAGATTAAAAATATCTCTGCTAAAAATGTACAAACCAATGTTATAACACCCTGTACAACATATTACTCTATAAACTTCATTTTCATATTCGTTCAACCATTTTCAAGTTTCAAAACAAGCCTGCAAAGCTTCTTCTTCAACCTGAGATTTTCTAATGCCAACATCTTTTCAAAACAATATGAATTCATCAAAACCAGAGAGTCAAGCAAGATGATATAAAGGAAGATTAAAGCAAACAACTTCTCAGTTTTAAAGTTCAAAGCTTTTCAAATATAAAGTGCTCTGTTTCATTCTCTGGAAACACAGGTGAGCAAACCTTCTTTGTTTTCACCAGTGAGTAACATTTTATTTCAAAACCTGTTTCAAATAGGCTCTGTTCTTTTCCTGTAATCAATATGAGTAAACAACCTATTTTAAGAATTTAAGTTGAACTAAATATGTGTGTATCAGGATTTATATAATGTTTGTTTGAGTATTTCCTTCAGATTTAACTCTGTATATACCTATGAATTTATCTGGGCATTCCTTTGTCTCTCTGTATTTGGATTCAGGGTAGAATTCAGCAAGAAATTCAATCTCTACCTATTTAATCATTATTAGACATTGAAGTTTAAAAAAAACAAGTTAGTTTATACGTGATTTAAGATCTAAAAATATTTTCTAGTAGAACAATGTTCGGTAGCAACTGGAAAATTCATATTACAGGGAAAAACTTAACTTTATGATATATTCGAATGTCTTGAAACTTGAATTTAATTATATAGCTTGAATCGTTATCAGAAGATAGGATTTTTAAATCAAATATGGTAATTTTTCATTGAGTATGCAAATAGGAATTCGTAGATGAACTGGAAGTGGGTTCTTGGCGAATTCAGGCGATCGAGGGACCTAGGGGTAGCAGGGTCGGACGAGAAGGTGGACGAGCCTACGGAGGGTCTGGGAAAAATGACCGAGGAGGCTCTCGTGAATTGTGGTGGCGGCGGAGATCGCTTTAATTTTGTAAACCTAGTTTTGAGCAGTGGTAAGAATTGGATCGAGGTGGCCTCGTGAGTGGTTCGAGCTGCTCATGGATGGGGGTGAAGGTAGAGGGGAGATCGATGAAGGTGTGGCCAAAGTTTCGTGGTCGCTGGTGATGGGAAGCGTCGAGTCGAGGGGATTTTCGATCGGAGTATCTCGATTCAATTTGATCGAGTTGCCTCGATTTCGATTTGGGATGAAACGATGGGTGCTGGGTGATGGATTGAGTTGCGTAGTTGATTTGTGATGTGCTGGAGGGTTCGTCAGTGGCCAAATCGTCGGCGGTGGCGTGTGCACGTATACGAGATATCACTCGTGCCTGTGGATGGTGTGGATTGTGAGGAAGAAGAGATCACTCGGGGACGCGCTCGAGAAAATGGGTGTTGGTCTCGAAGTATGTGGCAACGCGAATACCCGGAGCAGGTCTCGAGTATTAAAGCATTTGGCTCGGGTAAATTGTTTTTTTTACCTGACAATGTTTAAGTTCTTGAACTTAAAATAAAATTCAAAGTTAAAGCAAGCTAAAACATAGATTTTTTTTAAAACCAATTTAAAATCTGATTTCAAAATGAAATTCAAATTTGGGTATTTAAATTGTAAAGTATTTAAAGATTTAAATAGGACGATCTCGGAAAAAGTTGGTGAGTAACTCGGGTATTTACTCGAGTAAGTCATGGGAAGCACTCGGGTTAGTTTTCAGAACGACAACATTATAAAAAGTAAAGTGATTACTTAAAGCTTAATTTCTTAATGAATGATTAATAAATTAAAGCTAATAAATCAAGGGGTTTATGTATAATTACTCGATGCAATTAAAATGTGATAAGTAATTAAAGATAATCACTTATTGTAATAATTAAGGATAATTATTAACTTAAAGCTGATTAATTTATAATTAAGGATAATTAATTAAATGGTAATTAATTAAAGGTTAATTTATTAATTGAAGACAATCAATTAAATGGTGAAATTTATAATTAAAAATTAATTATTTAAATAATTAAAGATTGATGAACTATAATTAAAGGTTAATTAATTTATTGTTAACGGTTAATAAATAAATGATTAAAGAGTAATTTACCAAGATGATTTGTAAATTATTGAAGTTAATTAACCAGGATTAGAAATTTATTCATAAGAAATTAATCTGATTTGAATTAATCAGATATTAACTGACCTTACTTATGAATATTTGGATTCTATTGATTTGATTGTTTGATACCCCTGATTGTGATACTTTGTGATATATCCTGATTATGTTATGATCTGCAATTTACTTATCTGTGATGTATATATTGTTATGTGAATATGAAACCCTTTGCCGTGAAACGACACTTGAATTTCGATGCGACAGGGAGTCGGATTCCAGTTGGTTATCCGAAACCCACATCGAATTGTAATGATGAATCTTTGTGACTGATAAATTTATTTTATCTATGAATCTGTGAATGAAGATAAGCGTTATCGATTATACCGCTTATTGATATATCCGTGATGATTGATGTTGCACTATGGTGTGTGAAACCCCTGGACTACACCTTTACACACACGAATATGGATTTCACGTGGAAATCGGTTAAGTCACAGTTGATTTAAATTTGATGTTTTGAAATTGAAATTTTAATTTCAATTGATTTTGAAAGTAGAAATTTAGGTTTAAAGTGAAAAGCTTTTGAAATGGAATTTCAAAGATGAAATTTAATTTTGAATAACTTGATGAAGTTTTGGAAGTTTAAATAATTTGATTTAAAACTTAAATTCAAGATTTGAAATCGAATTCTATAATTTGAAACTAGGGATTAAAGAAGTTATATCGTTATATAAGGGTTAAACCGTTTTTAAAAGTATTGATTTTGAAATATGAATATAATTCAAGGACTTTAACCCATGCAAATAAAATTGGATTGTTCTTAAATGAAAACTGTTTGTTTTCAAATAATAAAAGCTTTCGTATATATATAAGAAATGAAATTCCAATTTAAAGGAATTTCAGGTATGAATTGAAAGATGGTTTTCCAAGTTATAATGGAAATGTTTTTGAAAACTATGAATTGAATCTGTTATCTTTAACAGATTTAAAATGATGATTTGTTTAAACCATTCGAAATGACATTGTTTTGAAAGCTATAAGTTGAATCTTTGTTTTAAAGATTTAACGAGTTAATCCAATTGAAACAGAAATTGTTTTGGAAAAACTATGAATGAATCTTTGTGAAAATTAAGTGAACTCTGTAAATAAATCTTTTTGTTTAAAAGATTTGAAATGGTAATCGATTGAAACCATTTGAAGAAAGAAGTTGAATTATTAAGTTGTGACTTAATTGAAATCCCAATATCCATATGTTTTTAAAGATTTCGCTCGTTATTCGGGTTAGCCGGGAAAAGACATTTGTGTCATATAACCCATTCCGAATAATGATACGTCGTATATGGATAGCATTTGAAGACCGGTGTTGAAGACCGGATATTCACGAAAACGAAAGGACAACTCGTCGAATGTCTCTGCACCGACTGGTCCCCGGTATAGAGATTTTATCACCCTTTGTGATGGGAAGTCCGGACGGGATTGTGAATACCCGAAATTGCAAGGGCTTCGTAAGAAGTGCCTTCGGTTCTGTTCGAACCCGGAACAGACTTGTATGGATACATGTCTGACATTACACTTTGAGATATAAAGCCGATTTCTTTCAAATACATTTCTGTTGGTGGCGGAGAATTTATTCTCTTAGCTTAACACCCTTCTCTGAGACGTACGAGCTCAGAGGTTATGTAGTTGAAATTTATCAGCGATATATCCCAATTTGGTAATGTGGCATGCTGAGTGTTGTTGTGAAATGATCAGTGTTTGATCATTTGCGATATGATCATTTGTTGATCTTATATCTTTGTGATCATAGGTTGATCATTTGTTTGACCCGAAGCATGGCTTTGTGAACAAAGCGTAGCTTTGTGGACGAGACTTCGTCGAGCCTCACACCCCGGAAATGGTCGAAACAGGAAGGATGCAGCAAGGTTCTAGGGAGTAGCGCCCCTTAGTGTATGTCATTCCTTCTGGATAAAGGTGGTATCATGGTATGGAGCCCAGATACTTAACCTCTGTGGTTACTGCATTATTATTACTATGTGGTTTGTTGCGAATCGGGGATCCTCGGGAAGATCGGTGACGATCGGGGGATGGCATACGCGTGTCAGTAGTTACCTATTTTTGCAGAGGTAACCCGGCCTTGTGTTGGCAGAGATCCGGTTAGGTTCTCGGGTCGTCTATTCCAGGGACGTACCCATCGTGGATAGGAAGTTCCTTAGCCTGACCATTTGTTGGAAATCCAAAGAAACAATACGAGCCTTTACGATTTCAATTGTATAACCTGTCTCCTCAGGAGGCAGCTATAGCAGGCATAATATAATGGTACCTATGCTGGCTAAGATTTATATTCTACTTTCGAAATGTTTTCCACTATGCACTAATAATAATATCAAAATGATTTGATTTTGCGTAGTAAGCATCTTTGACTATCATAAGAAGAAATCTCCTCCAAGTCTGCGTTTGCATTGTGTGTGTGGTGGGAGGTCTTATGGTAGTTTCATTTTCCAAAAGCATTGCGAATTGACTTTAAAATTCTCTGCTATTTGTTTTTAAAGATAAACTGTTTTTGTTGCTCACACCAGTCCCATGACTGATCCGGAGTTTATTGTTTCTTTCCTAAACTCTGGATGCTCAAAATTTTTCTACACGAGCAGTCTAGAGTTTGGTTTTTCAGATATTCAGATTTAGTAGATTATCTGGAGCTAGTTCAGTCTTTGGATCGGACTGCACTTGCTTATTCTTGGTGTATCGTTATTGGGAGTTCGAGCTATTGCTGGAGTTCTCTCTTGAAGACTATGTTAGAGTTATTTGTTCCGCTGCTGATATTAGTTATCTATTTTTCTTTTCCGCTGCTATTTGTTGTATCATATCTCTGATGTATATTGATATTCATTGTATCACTCTGTTGTATCAGATATTGTATATCAATGTATTATTCTTTTTATTCCGCTGTGTTATTTACTTAATGTTGTTATAAGCTCCGGAGAACCAGATTTGGCATTTGAATCTACGGCATTTTGAGTACAAGTGAAGTACGGGTGCCGATTTTCGAAGGCCAATTTTTGGGTCTTCACATTTGGTATCAGAGCTAAGGTTGAACTTTAGCTCAGGAGTGTAACACGTTAAGTAGCTCATTAGAGATAGAGTGAAGTAAACTCTAGAATGAGTATATCCTTAAGATATCCGTCTGTATGCCTCAGTAAATTCTCTTACTATCCACTGATAGTGAGTATGAGTGCAAGAAGAAGACGAGATAGGGGACAAAGGAATACGACTATAATGGTCAATACCCTGCAACCGTGGAAACAATCTTTCTCTATCAATATTCTTTGATTCGTTTCCAAATTCTTTTGATTGCTTCGTATCAGCTACAAGAAGAAGTTTCGGTGTAATGATGGCTCTACGGATCATTGTCGAGGATCTTTACTTTGTATCTTCATCAGTTCTTATCAGCTTTTTGATTTAAACTTTATTGAATTTGAAATTTGAAATTTGAAGTTAGAAATTTGAAATAAATTGGAAATTTTAAATGGAGTTAAATTGATTAATCGAATATGAAGCTAAAATTGAATTGTATCAATAAAACGATTTCGTTTGAAACCGAATTTTGAAATTCTATTGAGATTTCTGTGAATACCAAGGTCCGAAGAGGGACAAATTGATATGTATTTTGAAATATTCCGACTTGAATTCGGAATCCGTATCTTATGTTTGAGGAATTATAGGAGATCAAATTTATCTTTGATCTATCTGTCTTTGTTTTCGTGCCTGCGAATTTCGAGGACGAAATTCTTTTAAGGGGGGAAGTTTGTCACGACCCTGAAATTTTGAATTTATTTAAATTAATAATTAAATGAAATTTTGAGTTAAATTTATGATTTAACAAATTTTTGAATTAAATTTGTGAAAATAATCAAGGCAGTGATGCGAGTTTCCCCGATATCCAAATATATATTGTATAAATCATTTAATTTGAATTGTAAATAAATGGTTTAATAATAATAATAATAATGATAATAAATAATAAAAATAAAGTATTTAAATTTGAGATAGGAATAAGTATATACGAGATAAATTAGAAATCTAAAGTGATTACACTAGAATAATTCAAACAACATATAGAATAAAATAGAAATTGTTTATATTATAGAGTAGTATTACAAAGACTAAAGAAAAAGAAGTCAATGTTTTGTATAAAATAACATAACAAAGGAAGTAAGCTAGGCTAAGCTGGAAGTAATAAGAAGACAGTAAATATATATTTAACTAAAACAATGAAGTACAATAGCAGATCAAAGCAAAGATATCAGCCACCAATATAGAGGAATAAACTTGCATAAACAAGACCAAGCTAATAAATGCAAACATATCTATCATCACAACTTCATACCAGCCCATACTTTCAAGTACAAACAAATGAAACCAGGCAAAGCAAAAAGAATTGATATAAAAGTGTAGCTTGCAAATGGAGAATAAAGAACAAAGTATAAGCTGTACAAAACAATATAACATCATCTTCAGCCGAAATAAATGTGCAAAGCAAAGCATGGGTTTAGTCAACAAAGAAAAAAAAAAGAAAATATAAAACAAAGATATTAGTGTACAAGTTATATATGAGATCTGCAGCCACCACCAATTTAAATCTTTGTACAGCCGAAGAAAATATATATATATATACAAATTGTACAAGGCAATAAATGCCATATCTCTTTAGCCACCAACACTTCATTTTCAGCCAACAAAGATTAAAAATATCTCTGCTAAAAATGTACAAACCAATGTTATAACACCCTGTACAACATATTACTCTATAAACTTCATTTTCATATTCGTTCAACCATTTTCAAGTTTCAAAACAAGCCTGCAAAGCTTCTTCTTCAACCTGAGATTTTCTAATGCCAACATCTTTTCAAAACAATATGAATTCATCAAAACCAGAGAGTCAAGCAAGATGATATAAAGGAAGATTAAAGCAAACAACTTCTCAGTTTTAAAGTTCAAAGCTTTTCAAATATAAAGTGCTCTGTTTCATTCTCTGGAAACACAGGTGAGCAAACCTTCTTTGTTTTCACCAGTGAGTAACATTTTATTTCAAAACCTGTTTCAAATAGGCTCTGTTCTTTTCCTGTAATCAATATGAGTAAACAACCTATTTTAAGAATTTAAGTTGAACTAAATATGTGTGTATCAGGATTTATATAATGTTTGTTTGAGTATTTCCTTCAGATTTAACTCTGTATATACCTATGAATTTATCTGGGCATTCCTTTGTCTCTCTGTATTTGGATTCAGGGTAGAATTCAGCAAGAAATTCAATCTCTACCTATTTAATCATTATTAGACATTGAAGTTTAAAAAAAACAAGTTAGTTTATACGTGATTTAAGATCTAAAAATATTTTCTAGTAGAACAATGTTCGGTAGCAACTGGAAAATTCATATTACAGGGAAAAACTTAACTTTATGATATATTCGAATGTCTTGAAACTTGAATTTAATTATATAGCTTGAATCGTTATCAGAAGATAGGATTTTTAAATCAAATATGGTAATTTTTCATTGAGTATGCAAATAGGAATTCGTAGATGAACTGGAAGTGGGTTCTTGGCGAATTCAGGCGATCGAGGGACCTAGGGGTAGCAGGGTCGGACGAGAAGGTGGACGAGCCTACGGAGGGTCTGGGAAAAATGACCGAGGAGGCTCTCGTGAATTGTGGTGGCGGCGGAGATCGCTTTAATTTTGTAAACCTAGTTTTGAGCAGTGGTAAGAATTGGATCGAGGTGGCCTCGTGAGTGGTTCGAGCTGCTCATGGATGGGGGTGAAGGTAGAGGGGAGATCGATGAAGGTGTGGCCAAAGTTTCGTGGTCGCTGGTGATGGGAAGCGTCGAGTCGAGGGGATTTTCGATCGGAGTATCTCGATTCAATTTGATCGAGTTGCCTCGATTTCGATTTGGGATGAAACGATGGGTGCTGGGTGATGGATTGAGTTGCGTAGTTGATTTGTGATGTGCTGGAGGGTTCGTCAGTGGCCAAATCGTCGGCGGTGGCGTGTGCACGTATACGAGATATCACTCGTGCCTGTGGATGGTGTGGATTGTGAGGAAGAAGAGATCACTCGGGGACGCGCTCGAGAAAATGGGTGTTGGTCTCGAAGTATGTGGCAACGCGAATACCCGAAGCAGGTCTCAAGTATTAAAGCATTTGGCTCGGGTAAATTGTTTTTTTTACCTGACAATGTTTAAGTTCTTGAACTTAAAATAAAATTCAAAGTTAAAGCAAGCTAAAACATAGATTTTTTTTAAAACCAATTTAAAATCTGATTTCAAAATGAAATTCAAATTTGGGTATTTAAATTGTAAAGTATTTAAAGATTTAAATAGGACGATCTCGGAAAAAGTTGGTGAGTAACTCGGGTATTTACTCGAGTAAGTCATGGGAAGCACTCGGGTTAGTTTTCAGAACGACAACATTATAAAAAGTAAAGTGATTACTTAAAGCTTAATTTCTTAATGAATGATTAATAAATTAAAGATAATAAATCAAGGGGTTTATGTATAATTACTCGATGCAATTAAAATGTGATAAGTAATTAAAGATAATCACTTATTGTAATAATTAAGGATAATTATTAACTTAAAGCTGATTAATTTATAATTAAGGATAATTAATTAAATGGTAATTAATTAAAGGTTAATTTATTAATTGAAGACAATCAATTAAATGGTGAAATTTATAATTAAAAATTAATTATTTAAATAATTAAAGATTGATGAACTATAATTAAAGGTTAATTAATTTATTGTTAACGGTTAATAAATAAATGATTAAAGAGTAATTTACCAAGATGATTTGTAAATTATTGAAGTTAATTAACCAGGATTAGAAATTTATTCATAAGAAATTAATCTGATTTGAATTAATCAGATATTAACTGACCTTACTTATGAATATTTGGATTCTATTGATTTGATTGTTTGATACCCCTGATTGTGATACTTTGTGATATATCCTGATTATGTTATGATCTGCAATTTACTTATCTGTGATGTATATATTGTTATGTGAATATGAAACCCTTTGCCGTGAAACGACACTTGAATTTCGATGCGACAGGGAGTCGGATTCCAGTTGGTTATCCGAAACCCACATCGAATTGTAATGATGAATCTTTGTGACTGATAAATTTATTTTATCTATGAATCTGTGAATGAAGATAAGCGTTATCGATTATACCGCTTATTGATATATCCGTGATGATTGATGTTGCACTATGGTGTGTGAAACCCCTGGACTACACCTTTACACACACGAATATGGATTTCACGTGGAAATCGGTTAAGTCACAGTTGATTTAAATTTGATGTTTTGAAATTGAAATTTTAATTTCAATTGATTTTGAAAGTAGAAATTTAGGTTTAAAGTGAAAAGCTTTTGAAATGGAATTTCAAAGATGAAATTTAATTTTGAATAACTTGATGAAGTTTTGGAAGTTTAAATAATTTGATTTAAAACTTAAATTCAAGATTTGAAATCGAATTCTATAATTTGAAACTAGGGATTAAAGAAGTTATATCGTTATATAAGGGTTAAACCGTTTTTAAAAGTATTGATTTTGAAATATGAATATAATTCAAGGACTTTAACCCATGCAAATAAAATTGGATTGTTCTTAAATGAAAACTGTTTGTTTTCAAATAATAAAAGCTTTCGTATATATATAAGAAATGAAATTCCAATTTAAAGGAATTTCAGGTATGAATTGAAAGATGGTTTTCCAAGTTATAATGGAAATGTTTTTGAAAACTATGAATTGAATCTGTTATCTTTAACAGATTTAAAATGATGATTTGTTTAAACCATTCGAAATGACATTGTTTTGAAAGCTATAAGTTGAATCTTTGTTTTAAAGATTTAACGAGTTAATCCAATTGAAACAGAAATTGTTTTGGAAAAACTATGAATGAATCTTTGTGAAAATTAAGTGAACTCTGTAAATAAATCTTTTTGTTTAAAAGATTTGAAATGGTAATCGATTGAAACCATTTGAAGAAAGAAGTTGAATTATTAAGTTGTGACTTAATTGAAATCCCAATATCCATATGTTTTTAAAGATTTCGCTCGTTATTCGGGTTAGCCGGGAAAAGACATTTGTGTCATATAACCCATTCCGAATAATGATACGTCGTATATGGATAGCATTTGAAGACCGGTGTTGAAGACCGGATATTCACGAAAACGAAAGGACAACTCGTCGAATGTCTCTGCACCGACTGGTCCCCGGTATAGAGATTTTATCACCCTTTGTGATGGGAAGTCCGGACGGGATTGTGAATACCCGAAATTGCAAGGGCTTCGTAAGAAGTGCCTTCGGTTCTGTTCGAACCCGGAACAGACTTGTATGGATACATGTCTGACATTACACTTTGAGATATAAAGCCGATTTCTTTCAAATACATTTCTGTTGGTGGCGGAGAATTTATTCTCTTAGCTTAACACCCTTCTCTGAGACGTACGAGCTCAGAGGTTATGTAGTTGAAATTTATCAGCGATATATCCCAATTTGGTAATGTGGCATGCTGAGTGTTGTTGTGAAATGATCAGTGTTTGATCATTTGCGATATGATCATTTGTTGATCTTATATCTTTGTGATCATAGGTTGATCATTTGTTTGACCCGAAGCATGGCTTTGTGAACAAAGCGTAGCTTTGTGGACGAGACTTCGTCGAGCCTCACACCCCGGAAATGGTCGAAACAGGAAGGATGCAGCAAGGTTCTAGGGAGTAGCGCCCCTTAGTGTATGTCATTCCTTCTGGATAAAGGTGGTATCATGGTATGGAGCCCAGATACTTAACCTCTGTGGTTACTGCATTATTATTACTATGTGGTTTGTTGCGAATCGGGGATCCTCGGGAAGATCGGTGACGATCGGGGGATGGCATACGCGTGTCAGTAGTTACCTATTTTTGCAGAGGTAACCCGGCCTTGTGTTGGCAGAGATCCGGTTAGGTTCTCGGATCGTCTATTCCAGGGACGTACCCATCGTGGATAGGAAGTTCCTTAGCCTGACCATTTGTTGGAAATCCAAAGAAACAATACGAGCCTTTACGATTTCAATTGTATAACCTGTCTCCTCAGGAGGCAGCTATAGCAGGCATAATATAATGGTACCTATGCTGGCTAAGATTTATATTCTACTTTCGAAATGTTTTCCACTATGCACTAATAATAATATCAAAATGATTTGATTTTGCGTAGTAAGCATCTTTGACTATCATAAGAAGAAATCTCCTCCAAGTCTGCGTTTGCATTGTGTGTGTGGTGGGAGGTCTTATGGTAGTTTCATTTTCCAAAAGCATTGCGAATTGACTTTAAAATTCTCTGCTATTTGTTTTTAAAGATAAACTGTTTTTGTTGCTCACACCAGTCCCATGACTGATCCGGAGTTTATTGTTTCTTTCCTAAACTCTGGATGCTCAAAATTTTTCTACACGAGCAGTCTAGAGTTTGGTTTTTCAGATATTCAGATTTAGTAGATTATCTGGAGCTAGTTCAGTCTTTGGATCGGACTGCACTTGCTTATTCTTGGTGTATCGTTATTGGGAGTTCGAGCTATTGCTGGAGTTCTCTCTTGAAGACTATGTTAGAGTTATTTGTTCCGCTGCTGATATTAGTTATCTATTTTTCTTTTCCGCTGCTATTTGTTGTATCATATCTCTGATGTATATTGATATTCATTGTATCACTCTGTTGTATCAGATATTGTATATCAATGTATTATTCTTTTTATTCCGCTGTGTTATTTACTTAATGTTGTTATAAGCTCCGGAGAACCAGATTTGGCATTTGAATCTACGGCATTTTGAGTACAAGTGAAGTACGGGTGCCGATTTTCGAAGGCCAATTTTTGGGTCTTCACAAAATGACACTAAAAAACCCAAAGCATGTTATGAATTAGATAACAACCAAGTTAAAGTACTGTTAAAATGGGTGGAAGGATTACGATTTCCTGATGGAATTTCATCTAATCTTCGTAGATGTGTCGACTATAACTTTGTAGATGTGTCGACTATAAGAACGGAAGACTGAGTGGGATGAAAAGCCATGATTGTCATGTAATGATGCAAAATTTGTTACCCGTCGCTTTCAAAGAATTGTTGCCCATAAAAGTTTGGAAGGTTATAATAGAACTTAGTTTATTTTATAAGGAGCTTTGTTCAACTACGTTAAAAGTTGACCGTCTTCGTAAACTTGAGGTAGAAATCCCTATACTGCTCTGCAAACTGGAGAAAATATTTCTTCCAGGTTTATTCAATGTAATGGAGCATTTACCTGTTCATCTTCCATTTGAAGCACGTCTTCGAGGTCCTGTGCAATATGGATGGATATATCCATTCGAGAGGTATGTTGTTAATACTGAGTATGTAATTTAACTATAATTAAAAATCAATATTGATATGAAATATTTTTTATTAGGTACTTAAATCATTTAAAGAAAAAAGTGAGACAAAAAGCTCGAGTTGAAGGTTCGATTTGCAAATCATATATCGAAGAAGAAGCATCGTTCTTTTTCTCTCATTATTTCAATGATCATGTGAATTTATCATTTCAAAGTGTTGCGCGTAATGATAAGGCCATTGAACAAGATTCTTCTTCTGAAGCAATGTTATCTATTTTTAAACAACATGGTCGACATGCTGGAAAATGTGTAGAAGTATGGTTAGATGATAGAGATTACCATGCAACACACACATATATTTTTCTTAATTGTCCAGAAGTTGCACCATTTATTAGGTAATTATCAGATTACAAGTTTTGATAAATTTAATTTAATACTGCATGTGTAAATTAATAATAAAACAATATATTGTTTTTGTTTGCAGTGTTTATGAATCACAAAATCCAAACGGCGATTTAAGCAAAAATTTAGCTACTTGGTTTTCGAACTACGTTTGTGATCTTACAAATAATGTGGTCGATGAAGGATTAAAACATTTGGCGTTGAGACCGAAAATGAAAGTTAAAACGTATCCAATTTTTTTCGTTAATGGATATAAATTCAACACCAAAGAATACAATACTGAAAAATTAACAAACAATACCGGTGTATTTGTTAAAGGCAGTGATGATCCTAATAATCATATACATGATTTTTATGGCGTGTTAACCCAGATTTTGCAATTGACATATTTTATAAGACCCGCAGAGGAAGTTTTTTTGTTTAGATGCAACTGGTTCAGCAATGTTCCAGATTCTGCTATTAACGTGCATCCAAATTATAATCCTATAGAAATAAAACATACCTCCCGTTATCAGCAGTACGATCCGTTTGTACTAGCCAAACAAGCCCTACAAGTTTATTACGCCCCTTATCCATCTCTAAAAAGAGATAAAGCGGATTGGTCTGCGGTTTTTAAAACCAAGGCGAGATTTACATTCGATGGAAAGAATATTCCAGAAGAACAAGCCTATCAAGCAGATATCGAAGAAAATGTTGAAATCACAATTACAGACGATCAAACTGATTTTGTACAATTAAATGATGAGACAAATGTATTAGTCGAAGCATTTGAGAGTGTAGAGGAAAACGATATAGAACACGAGATCGAGTCTGAATCAGAAAACGACGAGGACTGAGTAATATCCGGTAATTTTTACAATTATTCACGCACACGCATCACATATATATCATCATCATCATTACATGCACCACATGTCATCATCATTTTATCTATGTCTATAATTAAAAATGAAACTTTCAACAGGTATTATGTCAGGCTCCAGACGTCGTAGCTCTTCTCGCTCGGCCGGCGAGAGTAGTGTGAGCCTCCGGCTCGACCACTTGTATATTTGCAACCGAAGGCTGATGGAGCGTAAGTATCAAAATTAAAATGATAACAATATAAATTTGTTCATACAGATATATACTTGTCTAAAGCTTTGTTTTATATTTAACACAGAGGATTTGATTTGGAGCCCTCAGGAGTTGTGCTTGGCATTTCCAAGCAATCATATATGAGCAGGATGACAGATTGCTGGTCTAAGTGGAGTAAGATCCCTGACCATGTCAGGGAGGCCATCTGGCAGGATTTTCTGGTGAGTTTATATCACTTTACTATATGAATAAGTATAAATGAATAATTAGTAATGTTTTCTCTTTGTACAGGGGCAAGTGGACTTGGCGGAGGCCGATGTCGCCATGGTTCAGCGCCACTGGAATTCGAAGGTCGCCAAAAATTACAGGGAGGTAATGTCAGCTCTTAAAAAATCGGAGAAGAAACCGAACTGAATGGGCGCTTCCGTATGAGATTCTTGGATGAGTTGGTGGAAGACCGACGAGTTCAAGGTAAATCTACCAAATATATAGTTAATTATTTCGCAATTAGTATAAATATAATATTCAATTTAAATTGCAAATAGAGTCGGAGAGAAACTCTGCCAATAGAAGTAGGAATCCTGTAAAGCATCGTGGCGGATCCAAGTCTTTTCAGCATCACCGTGAGGACTTGGTAAATTTATCAATTACGAATCTAAACCGTTATTACATTTTGTATATTAATCAGTTCGGTAATTAGCTATGAAAAATTAAAATATATAAATTATTTATTGCAGGAAAGATCGCTTGGACGTCGCGTGTCTATGATGGAGGTATTTACCCGCACCCACGCATCAAGACAAGCAGACAATGCTGGCAATATTACATATCAGTGGGATGACGATGATAAGGCGACGGCTGCATATGTATGCATATTTTAAATCTTATTTTATTAATATCGATATGTTTAAATCATATTCTACTAATTTTAACCTGTAATTGTTTTTTATTTTAGGCAAAGTTTCAGAAGGTACGGGCAGAGCTGCTTTCAGAATCGGATCGCAATGAGTTGACGGTTGAGGAGCAAGATAATATTTTCGACGTTATTATAGATCCGACGCAGCGGAATAGGCGCTATGGCTATGGAAACCAAGCGGTAATCTTATAAACATTGCAATATTATATTTAATAAATTAACCTATAGATACACTATACATATGATGATTTCTAGTTGAGTTAAATCTAACATATACGTGATTTATAAATATTAGATAAGTAAAAAAGGAAAAATATACAAAGATATGTGATGAAAATGGATGAACAAAAAAAATATAAGAATACTTTTAACACCTATATATTGTATTAAAAATATGCATTTCTTTGTGGTATATGCATTGCTTAAGATCACGTCATTTACGTTTCTATATTTTAAAATATACATTGCTTAAGAAAATGATTATAATACAAATGTGAACATCTCATATTCTATTTGCAGGTTAGGGCAGCTCAAAAGGCGTGTGACAAAGTTGAAATAAAAGAGCTTAGAGCCATGGTTGAGCAGCTGCAAGAGCAGGACCGTCTTCGCGCTATACAAATGGAGCAGCTGAATCAACGTTTAGCGGAGTACGCGCAGAGGCATGGTTCCATCCCTTCGTCGTCTGGTGCTTCCGGAGGTGATGATGATGCTTGAGAGGTATGATGATTATTGTCTTTGTGGTTGGTTATTATATATATTGACTTTGAGGTGGTGAGGATTGTGTTTGATGGTTATTGTGTATGTATTGACTTTGAGGTGGTGAAGTTTAAGTGCCTGCATTGTATATATTGACTTGAATATAAAGTTGGAGTTGGTGTTGGTGAGGGTTTTGTTGTTTATGTACATATTGACTTGGAGTTTGGTTTGAAAATGTAATGTTTGATGTTGATTTTTGGTTGTTTATATTGTTTGTGGTATAATGTGTTGAATATGTGATATATATGTGAAATGGAGTGGAAATGGAATGGAAATTGATATATATTGATTGTATGTGGCTGGAAGGTGAATGACATGCTGCTATAAAAAAAAATTCATTCAGATTACCAATGGCTTATTGGTCAGTTTATTCCAACGGCGTCCATCGGTTAATTGCCGTTGGTAGCCGTTGGAAACACTACAAGACACACAGTGTATTCCAACGGAGCCTTCCAACGACCTCCAACGTCTTCCAACGTCCAGTGTTTTCTCGTATATTTTATTAGTTAAAAACTGTAAGACGTTGTTAGACGTTGGCGTTGGTAGACGTTGGCGGCCGTTGAATGACGTTGGAAATCCGCGAGCAAAACAGAAGCCCAGCTTCTTCTTCCCCATTCGGCTGAAACATTCCTCCCCCCCAATTCCCAAATTTGCTCCGATTCCGACCCCCCTCCCCCCCTCCCCCGCTGCTCCGACGATCAACGGCTCCTCCGACGACTCCAAGCCTCCCTCTCGTCCTCTCTAACTCCATAATCTCTTAAGAAAAGGTATAAACTCTAATCCCTATATTTAATTAAATTTGTTAAATTAGTGTATTAAATGTTTGTATTGCCTTATTGTATGTATAATTTAGTTTATTGAGGCATAATTTATGTTATTAACTTATGTATTGCAATATTATATATATTTAAGTTTGTGTTAACAATAGAATAATGTGCATACAATTAGCCTTAGGTTTGTTTGGAAACGTTAGTTGTTAGTGAGCATACAATTAGTTTATGTATTTTAGAAAATTTCAAAAACGATATTTTATATTCATGAAACCCTTAGAGTGTCTTTCGGCCCCGTCTGATAAGTATTGTATATGATCGTTATGTGGATATTCGTTTTTTAACAGAACGGACATCTATATTCATCGTATACAATATTTGTTGGATTTGTCCCTGTATTGGACAAGTTACGAACACAATAACGTAATTAAATCTCGTAAAACATTTCATTTTAAATGGTTCATAGAATTTCGACAGCGCTTCCTTTATGTTTCCTGTGTACATGCAAATGTGTACTGTTCATGGAACTAAAGTGAAGTGCTGCCGAAATTTTGTTGAATCGTTTAAATTGAAATGATTTACGCGATTTAGTTACGTTATTGTATTTGTAATGGGAGGTAGGATGACCCATCGACAAAGTGTCAATGATCTATTAATATAAAATTCACCAATAATATTGTTTTAATAAAATGTCAATTTTTTAAATTTATATCGTACTTTTTAATTATATACGTAGGTAAATGGACAATTATTTTACTGATCGAAGCTGGATGTACAAAAAAAGAAGGATCGAAAATGGAGGCTCAATAAGTGAACAGTTTAATAACGGTATTCGCGTATTTATTGATTTCACTTTAAGTGATAACAGAAACGACGAAGAAATCCGTTGTCCATGTACTAAATGCAAAATGTTAAAGCATTTGATACCAGAAATGGTTAGAGTTCATTTGCGTCAATACGGTTTCGTGCCGAACTATTTAATAGATTGGTCGGCCGTTTTTAAAACAAATGCAAGGTTTACATTTGATGGACGGAATATTTCCGAAGAATAAGCTTACCAAGCAGATATCGAGGAAAATAGAGGAATAATAATAACCGACGATCAAACAGATTTTGGACCTCTAAACGATGAATCAAATGCATTAATTGAAGCATTTGAGAGTACAGAGGAACAAAATATAGAGTGCGAAACAGAGTCTGAATCCGAAAATGACGAGGACTGATCAACTACCTACATTTTGAGAAGGTAAATCCGAAAATATATGGTATGCTAATATATGATATGTATCACATCTCGTTTTTATGTTACGCCATACCGTGTATTTTACATATAGTCATTTTATTTTCTACTATATGTTTGTTTGTAACATGTATTATATAGGTATGTCGTCACGTAGACGTACCGGTGGACATTTTGGGTCTCCCTCTTCCTCACAGAGAGGGCATGCTCGTTCGGACGTTGGTGATGGTGGTGGTCCATCACAGGAGCTACGGCGTCCTGTGGTGTGGCTAAAGCCAAAAGCAGATCAAAGGTAAGTATTAAATTTCAAAATTAAATTTTATTTTCGTACAATCTACTCTGAAAATATATAGTAGTCATGAAATATTAAATATTTTTTCTCTGTTTAAACACAGTGGTTTCTCTTTGGAGCCGACTCAAGTAGTTCTATCTATATCTCGACGGGCGTACATGGGTCGTATGACCGAATGTTGGCCTAAGTGGACATTGATTTCAGATAATGTTAAAGAGACTATTTGGCAGAATTTTTTGGTATGTTACTTTATATATTAGGAACATGTTATATCAATTCATGTTTACATTATTTACAAAAGCTGTACAACTCTTATTTTGTCAAACGTGCAGGCGGAAGTGGACCTTCAAGACGCTGATATTTCAGTCGTATATCGCCACCGGTGCAACAAAGTCGCAAAGAACTACCGGAAAACAGTAAACAGCTTAAAAACAGCGGAAAAGAAGCCTCAGTGGATGAGCGCAGCTGTGTGGGATGATTTTGTGAAATGGTGGGGAAACGAGGAGTTTCAGGTAAATTTATCACATGTTTAATTTAAATTCTTCTACGCAAATACTAACTAGAAATGTTAAACAAATTTTGTTTTTAAATTAAATTACAGAGGCAGTCGGAGAGGAACTCAACCAATAGGAGCAAGAACCCTGTCACACATCGTGGTGGTTCCAAGTCATTTCAGCATCCCCGAGAGGACTTGGTATATTTATTAATTACGATAATAATTTAAAGATTTTAAGTTCTAAGTTGTAGATAATGTAATAATATATATATATATATATATATATATATATATATATAATATATGTATATGGACATATTTCAGGAGAGACAGCGTGGTGGTGCTTCTGTGAGTTACTGGGATGTTTTCACGCATACTCATGCGTTGAGCCAGGTCGACGAAGCAGGCACCGTTTCATACTCGTGGGATCACGATGCCAAAGCGCAGTCCGCATATGTAAGTAACATAATGACTTAACACTTATATAAGTTAATTAAAATAATGTTATCTAAATTCAACTTATTTTGCATAACAGCAAAAGTTTCAGCAAGCACGGACTTCCATTCTTGAGGGCTCTGGGCGCGATGAGTTGACCGCCGATGAGGAAGACGCTATTTTTGAGTCTGTCATGGATCCAGCGGCACATGACAGACGCTATGGTTTTGGGAATCAATCGGTAATAACTTTAACTTAAAATTTAAAATAATTATTCTAAACCAACTGTTGCACATTGTGATGGATTATAGTAAACACGAATTACAATTATTAAACACTGATAATTTAAATTTTATTTACAGGCTAAGACGGCTCAGATTGAGTATCAGAGGGCTCAAGATAAGGAGGAGATTGCACAGCTCAAAGCCCAGGTCGCCGCGCTCGAGGAACGCAATATCCGCACCGAAGCCAAGACGGAGGAGCTGAATAGGCGTCTTACGGAGTTTATGGAGCAATACGGTCGGTTTCCGTCTTCTGGTGGTTCTGGGGGAGAGTGATTTCAGGTATGATTTGATTTGTTTTGCTATGGACTTGTATATTTGGAGAGTGTGAGGATTTGGTACATTCTGATGTTTTGGATGTTGGTTTGGATGTGATTTTTGAGATGTTGACGTAGTAGTTTGGATATTGTTGGATTGGACGTTTTGTTGGATGTTGATGTTGGATGGTTTATGTTGTTTATATTGATTTGTATTGTGTATATTGATTAGCATATATGCTTATTACTTGGATTTACTATTATGATTGATTATATGTGAAATATGTTGTTGTATATGTGCTCGAAATTGAGCTTTTATGAGATATACGATGTTGGAGGTGGCTGGAAGCATGCATTGTTGGTTCTGTAAAAAAAACACTCAGATTTCCAACCTCTTCCAACGTCCACCAACGATTTACTGATATATTTATTCCAACGTCTTACAACGTCCTCCATCAGATCTTCCAATATCTTCCAACGTCTTTTCAACGTCTATTTGGTCAACATCTTCTTCCACGTGTACAACCTTAACATTGGAAGACGTTGGTATATGGGCGTTGGGTCCGTTGGACGCCGTTGAAATGTATATCAACGGCGTTTCCAACGTCCATCAACGGTTTTCCAACGACCGCCAACGTCTGGCCGCCGTTGGAATGCACTGTGTGTCTTGTAGTGAAATGCCGTTGGAATAGCCCCGTTGGAAAACGTGAACGCTATTCCAACGGCATTTCCAACGGCTCCCAACGGCCGCCAACGGCTTGGAGCCGTTGGAATAGCCTTAATCTCTTGTAGTGATTGTGAGTGATATGATATAGGAATCATTGCGTAAATAGTTGGGTTCCATAAAATCATGATCCTACCATATATGGATTTTGGATAATGTTACCGATATATTTCCATTGGTCGTTTATGTATTTTGTAGCTTTTTGTGTGAGTATTTGATCAAGTTTTATTTCCAGGATTGCAATCATTCTTAGCTGAGAAGTATGCATCACACTTTTAATCTCATCTTGTTTAATCTGCAAGTGTGCACCCGTAACATTCCACGCTGCTATTTTGTCCATCATGGATTTCTGGGTTTTTTGGTTTTACTCTTAGAGGCAAGCTAGTTTGTCGGCTATTTTTCTTGACTTCTAATTTAGAGATGGAGGACTGGGGCCTTTGAAGAGGAGGTTCAGGATAGCTTCATCCCCATTACCAAAATCAGAATCAGAAGGCTCTTTTTGTATTTTCTTTTTCTTATTACTCTTTTTCTTCTTGGAATTTGTGTATGGAGTTGTTTTGTTTGTTGGGTTTGGAAGTGCGATATCATAGTTTTGGTTGTTAGGAGAGTCAAGTGCTGGGATAATGTCCAGTGAATGAGTGTTATGGTTTTGTGAAGCTGAAGGCGTTGTGTGATGGTAAGGATATATGTTGTTATCTGTCATTAGTGTGATGAGATGTGGTGGGAGATGAATGGATGAGTATGGATTGGCAATTGGAGTTAAGTGATTGTAAGATAGTCATGGCATTACAATAGTTTTGTATTGAGGTGAAATATGTAAATGAAAAGGAGTTTTTGAATGCTGTGGTGGAACATAATTGACAGGGGAGACAAATGTTTGTAGATTCAATGACCTAAGGAGATCTGTTGATGTTGCAGTATCAGTAGCCTACCCAAGTGAAATATCATTTTTTGCATCTGATAAGGTTTAGAGGGTGGAAATTTTGTTATATTCATTATCTACAATTCCGTGGTTGTTGACGTATGGGTGGGAATTGTAGTATTATGAGAAGTATGCAAACCATTGTGAGGTGGCTGTTGGTAGTTATTGAGGTGAGCAGTATGTGGGGAGATCTGGGAAGTTGTTGCATGGGAATTGTTCGTACGTGCATGCAAAAGTAGTGAAGTGGTTAAATGGTCAGTGGTATGTTTAGTTTGTAGGGAACAAAGATTATCAACTTTATCTCCTTTGTCTGCACCCTTCTCTAATAAGGAAATGACCCCATTGGGCCCAATAATGAGCCAGCATTTTCCATAATTTTAGTTGTTGTTGCAACTTTATTTTCATTAGAATCAACACCTTTCATTGTACTGATTTTCTTCCATTGAACTGTAGGTTTTTTTAACATATCTCTAGTGTTTCTCCTGTGTATTATTTCTTGTGTCGGGTTGTTTCTCCTTTACAATCTCTATAGATATCTTATTTTCTTCACTTCTAACCATATCACATTCAATTGTAATGTGTCCAAACGTTTTGCATCTAATGCATATATCAAGCTTCTAATCATATACACATTGAACTAAGGAGATATTATCCCCCTCTCCACACCTAATGTATTCAGGTAGTTCATTATCTACTCCAAATTCTATCAAGCACTTGGCGTACTTAAAACGTTTCAGTTTCTTTATGGCCTCATTCATGCATATTAACTTTCCTAAATGGCAAGCAATCCAGTTGATGCCTATCAAAGTCCATGCCATGAGTGGATTTCGTGAAAATGGACCATATAGGGACTTTCTTAATAGTAGAGTGGATGTTGCCGAAAGAAGGTTGCCAAGTGGTTATTATGAACATCTTACCTCTAATGAAAAGGGGATCAGATTTAAGCACTTCTTCCCTGTCCATGTAAACTCAAAAAAGAAATTGTGAGAATCAGATTTCACGTTGTAGGATCTTTAAAGTTTCCATTTCTATTGAGGCAAGTGATGATTGCAGAGTAAGAAAGGCTTCCATCTAAGAAAAAACCTATGAGATATTGGTCTTGCCAGTAGTCAATTCTTGCTTGTTTAACCTCTGGTGGAACAGTCAGGGCTCTGCATATATATGATAAATTGAAATTTGTAGGAGTGAAAGTTCCAACATTTCTAGGTTTACTTTTGAAATTTAAATCCAAGGGGAAGTGGGAGGGGACGAGTGAGGAAATCAATAGGTGTGGTAGGTAGGTTTGGAGGAGGGTCAGGTGGATCTGGTGGTCACGGGGTAGGGACAATCAGGATAGGTGGTGTCGAGGTAGTTATTTGGTCATTTGGTCAGAAGGAAGAGAAGAGGTAGAGTTGATAAGGATGACATCTAGTGAAAGAATATTGGGTATAGAAGAAGGTAAGAGCATCTTCAACCCAGCATTAATTTTGATGTAATGTCAAGCCACATCAGCAATTAGAAAATGTCTTTTAAAATACATTCTCCAATGTTAATGTAATTAATAATTTTAAGATGACATTGTGAAGTGCAATGTCTAGTTTTGGACATTGCACATCACAATGTGAAGTATTAAATTAAATAATTATTAATAAATTATGTAAATTACTTTAATTGTCTACGAATAATAGAATGACACGTATGAAACAAATGATCATATTTTGCATTTGCATTGGAGAGAAATTGTAAATGTTATTGCCATGTATGCAAACATTGACTTAACATTGTCTACAACCTATTGACACATAAGCTTTATATGACATTATTTGTGAAATGGGTTGGAGATGCTCTAAGAGGGTGTGTGGAAGTGGAAGTGAGCGGGAACGTGGGTGGGGATGGGAAGAGACCACAGCTGAATTTATTATAATGATTATTATGAATTTTTTAAGAAGTAACTAAGCAGTTTTCAGATATAAAATAATATTAATAAATATGAAAATTAAACATATTGATCCAAAATCTTCCAGAAGGATGAAATATGAACTTATTATTATTGACAATCTTTTAGGATTTTTCTATCAATTTTTCCAATTGATATGGCTAAAATAGTAAGACAATGAATTTCCTTAATTAAAGAACTAATTAAGGCGTACGACTGGCTAATTTAATGCACAATTAAAGAAGACAATTACTGGGTATAACAGGCCTTTACTATAATAATGATTTTAAAATTATGAATGAAGATATGACAAGTATAATGATTTAGTCAAAAGAGATTAGTTAGTCAAGCAATAAAATAACTTTATATTTATTATGGATTTGCCACGGTCTTACTATATTTTTGATAATAAACTAATTGCATTTTCGATAGCATTTGACAAGACTTAAAACTATATTTTCGGTAGCATATAAAATACCATGTTTTCGATAAAACACTTGCATATTTTCCATAATCAATGTACCATGTTTCCGATAACAACTATCTCATGTTTTCGTTAGTAGACCATGGCATGTTTTCAACACCAAACCATCTTATGTTTTCGATTACAAACAATGTCATGTTTTCAGTAACTATGTTGATTGTATTTTCGATATGTAAAGCCATCTTTTACGTAATGCTAAAGCCATATTTTTAATAGTTTACAAGATCAAATTTCGATAGTTTTAACCCTATGTTTTCGATAGCCCAAAGGTAAGTGCTTTTGATAACTCAAATGTCATGTTTTCAATAGCATCGATATCATATTTTACGTAGCTCTAAGTAATGCTTTTTTGATAGCCTTGGAAGCATATTTTCGATAGCTTGATTACTGAAAGGGTCAAAGGTATGCCCTATGGGTAGTTCTGTAATTTATTATAAATTATATAACTCTGTAATATATCTATTTGTAATATAGGTGTTTGAATTTCTATTATATTTTCTGGTATTATGATACAATTAATTAAATAATTAATTTAAAATATAATAAATAGAAATATCCTTAAATAATATGTTATGAGATAATAGTTACAAACAGTTATAATAATGAGGAAATTAACACAACATATAATAACATATTATTTTTATATTCTTAGTCAAGATGTTTGAAAAAGGATAGTGATATATCCATAGAGACCAAATATGTAATGTTATCCAAATGTTGGACAATGCATTACTCGTGCTTTTGGAGGCACTAAGGAGTTACATACGCTTTGTTATTGGATAACTATGGAATGATCCATTCGAAAGTTTCCTATTGGTTAATAATAACTAGGTCAAACATGAAATCTCAAAGTGACGATGTTGCACGATTCTTTCGACTTGATAATACTATTGAACTAATGTGGACACTCCATTTTGATTACAGTTAAATCATGGCATATGGACCATCGAGTGATTATAGTTGGGCCTGAGTTGAAGCATTGGAAGTGAAGTGTTATTCAATAGAGAATTCATCTCCTTAGTTGTATGAAGTTAATATAACAGTCAATTGTAGTCAACTCAAAGTCAAAATCTTTGGTCAGAGTAGTACGGTTAATTAAAAATGTTATTATTGAACCAAGGAATTCATTTATGGGACAACTAAGTTGAATATGGATAATATTGGAATTTTGACTAAAACAACCATATATCCTAAATTGATATATTATTGACGAAGAGAATGTGTGCAATAATCGTTACTAAAGGTACCACTTAAAATATAAAATTACAGTTTACGGATGAGACTTATATTTGCAATAATCGTTATTGACGATGAGAATTTGCGACACATGATACCAAGGATGTATTAATGTCGATTTTCGAGGTTCAAAAATCCCTTTCGTTACATTTGGTATCAGAGAGAAGTTAGCGAATACTTAAGCCTTGACTGAAAACTGCTTATCTAGATATTGAATAAGATTTTGTATTTCTACATCATTGTTACCTATAATAATTAGATTATCAACATATATTAGAATGTATATAATAGGTTCTTTGCTAGCTTTAATGAATAATGAGTTGTCTGATTTGGTAGATTGATAACCTAATCTAACTAAAGTGGTTTTCAGTTTATCAAAATAGACTCTTGGTGCTTGTTTAAGACCATATATTTCCTTATTTAGTCTGCACACATGATTCATGTTTTGATTATATCCTTGTGGCAGCTCCATATAAATCTTCTCCAGTAAAATGCCATTCAGAAAGCATTATTGACCTTAAGTTGTCTAATATTCCAGCGTTTGTGTAATGCAATATTAAGAATAACTCTAATGGTTGTTGGTTTGACTACTGGAGAGAATGTCTCATTGAAATCAAACCCATATTGTTAAGTGTAGCCCTTAGCCCATATATCTGGCCACAATTCCATTTGGGTTCTTCTTTAATTTATAGGTCCACTTACACCCAACTATATTTTTGTTGTCTGGTGGACAAACCAATATCATGTTTTATTTCTCGTGAGAGCATTATACTCCTCATCCATAGCTGCATTCTAGTTTTTGTCTTTTGCAGCTTGATCAAATGTTTCTGGCTCTTCAGTTATTGCGATTGCAGTATATAGCTTTGGCTTGAATATACTACTCTTTGCCCTTGTGATCATAGGGTGACCTAATCTCACTTGTGGTTCTTCTCTGTCTGATTGATCAGTATTACTTACTGATGTATCTTGCTGAGTACTTGAATTTTCTTCACTAACTTGTTGATTTTGATTAATAAGATGTGTGGGAGACTGATTGAGATAGCTGGATATTTCGGTTGGTTCATGACTTGGTTGAGTAGACATTATGAGTTGTGAATCAAGAACTCCTGTAGTCCTTTCAGTCTCTTTTTATTGCTAATCATCAGAATAAACAAGCAGATCATGTATCGATGCCTTCAGGTTGAGTACTTTCTTTATTGTCTTCATATCTGTATTGCTAAAGGGAAATATATGCTCATTAAATACAACATGCATGCTTATGAAAAAATTTCCTCTATCATCCAGACATTTGTATCCCTTTTGATTTACTCCATACCCTAGAAAAGTACATGGTCTTGACCTGAAATTCAATTTATTTGTGTTATATGGTCTTAAGTAGGAAACACATAAACATCCAAAGGTCCTTAAGCTTTGATAGTCAGGTTTAACACCATATAGCTTTTCTATAGGACTTACTCTGTTTAGAACCTTTGTCGGTAGCCTATTAATGAAGTAAACTGCTGTGGTGAATGAGTCAGGCCAGAATTATAAGGGTAGAGATGCCTGAGCTAAAAGAGTGAGTCATGACTCAACAATATGTCTATGTATTCTCTCAATCAAGCCATTTTGTTCAGATGTGTAGGGACATGTAGTTCTATGAACTATTGTTCCCTTTATATTAAAGTAGTTACTGAGTGTTTTATACTCAGTATCACCATCAGATTGAATAATCTTAACTTGAAACCTAGTTTGCTTTTCAGCCAGAGATATAAAATGAACTACGGCATTGTATGTTTCAGATTTTGCTTTTAAGAAATAGATCCAAGTATGCCTAGAATATGCATCAATAAATGATATATGGTGTCTATAACCATAGTCTGAACATATTAGAGCCGGACCTCAAAGGTCGGTAGCAATTAACTCCAATGGATTTGAATACACAGTAAGAGAATTGTTGAATTCTAGCTAGTGACTTTTACCCATTTGCAGTAAGTGCAAACATATGGTAAGGAAATATTATCAAAAGCAATTTTATTATCACTAAGTACTTGCTTAACAACATTTGCATTTGGATGTCCAAGCTTAAAGTGCCAAAGATCAAATATACTTCAACAGTTTTCTGTTTGAGTATCCTTAGACAGATTGCAAATCTGTTGTTCTTTTACAGAGTTGGTGCATTTAACTAGATTGAATCTGTATAACCCTCTATCTGCATCACCCTGCAGAAGAATTTCTTCAGTCAGTACATATCTAACTAAACAACATTTAGGAAAGAACTCAAATTAGACATTATTGTCTTTGGCAAATTGAGAAACACTAATAAGATTTTTCTTTATTTTTGGCACTCTCAATAAATTATTTAAGAATAATTGCCTTGCACCTTTGATATAAGCTTTTCCAGAATGAGTAATATTAATAGACTTACCATTTTCCATGTAAATTGACTGTTTACCTTTGTACTCTATATTCCTAAGATTTAGGTTGTCAAGATTGCTTGTTATGTGGTTTGTTGCTCCAGAGTCAGGGCACTGGGCTTCATCTTGAATGTGTTCAGGACTTGTAATTTGATTTCTGTTGCTTTCAATTTGATTACTTGAATCTGGTTGCACTTGTGGCATATTTGCACTGAAGTTTCCATTTCTTTGATTACTTGAATTATGTCCTGCAACATAGTTCAAGTTAACTCTGAAGTAGCACTTTGGAGCAGTATGACCAACCTTCTCACGTATTTGACATTTTGGTGTATTGTTGTTATTCCACCTTCCTCCACCCCTTCCTCTTACTGTCTGATTACCTCTTTGATTTTGTTGATCAGACTTATTATTGTATTGACTTTTACCCTTATAGTTAGATGCATAGTTAATGGACATGTCTGAATCAATGGGTTTCTTGAAATCAATTCTCCTTTCATATGCAAGAAGTATTGAATACACATCTTCTATAGGTGGTGTGATTCTTTGAGATGATATGACTGCCACTACAGCTTCATATTCATCATTTAAATCACTTAGTATGATCAAAACTTGTTCTGAATCTGAGATTTTATGTCCTGTTGCTTCAAGTAAATCACAAGTTGCTTTGATTTTTGCTAAGTGCTCTCTCATGGACAGATTGTCCTTTCTGATACTGTGTAATTGTCTTTTATGATGCATAATTTTGATAGCAGATTGAGAATTGAATATTATCTCAACTGCTGTCCAAATTCCTTTACCAGTTTTACTTCCAATTACTTGAGGTAGCAACTTCATACTTATAGAGGATAATAGCCATGAGCATATTAAACTATCTTGTCTTTGATACTTTGTGAAGTCTTCATTACTAACTGTTTTGTTTTCTTGCTCATTTATAAACATTGGTGGAACAGGAATAGTACCAAAAACACCCTTCAAGGCCATAGCCTCTGACTGTTGTTTCTACTTGAACTTTCCAAAGAAGATAGTTATCTTCTTCTAAGTGGGCAATAATCAATTGACTCTGAAGGCTAATAATAGTTTTGATGAGGTTTTTGACGACAATCTGATGAGAATCAGATGAATTTCTTGAGGTGGCAGAGCTTCCATCAGTTATGATGATGATTCTTGATTCAAGAACTGCCTTGATAATTTAGAACTTTCCTTTTTAGAAACAAGAAATGCTTTCAACTGCAGAAGGACCAGGTATGTTGTTGCCAAATCTGAATGATGAAGTTATTATGATGGATTTTTGGCATGACACTACCTTTCTTGCTATTTTGATGTATTTTCTTGATTTCTGAATTTGAGTTTTCTGAATTTTCTTTGTGAGAATTTTCTTGCCTTTTTGGAAGAAAGTTTTGAGTAGCTAAAAATCGAATGGTTTCTTTAGCATGGCACTGATTTTCAAAAGCAAATTCCCCTATAATCCAAATGATGAAATTTCACTCTTTGGCACGACATTGATTTTCAAAAGAAAATTCTTCTATAATCCAAATGATGAAATTTATCTGATGGGTTATTCGAATATCAGATGATGAACTTGATTCTGATGATATATTACTTTCCTTAACTCTGATTTGCTCAAGATGCTATTAAGCTTGACCTGCTCTGATACCATGTAAAATTTGAGATTATTAATGCTTTCACATATAATATTTGATTTCAGAATTGGTTTTGCAAGAACAAGAATTGAAAGTTTTATTAAAAGATATTCAAAGTGATCAAAATGAAGTTACATACATAATCTTTGATATGTACATCTATATATAGTACAATGATACAGTCCTTCTTAAGCAAAGAAAAGTGAAATTGGGCCTTGAAGCCTGCTTGAGTAATGAATTGATGTGAATTGTTTTGGGTAGCCTGCTTATATTCCTTGTTATGTTATATGCTGAACATAAGGGAATCGACTTTCATTTTATCTTGCTTGTAGAGATCTAAAATATGAACGTCGTTAGGCTTGTTAATTAGATTAGCGTAAATGACATCCAGTTCTATCCTAATGGCTTCAATAGATTTTTCCTTATTACTAAGATCTTTGCTCCAATGCCGAAGTATCCCTTTTATTTTCTTTAACTTTATCATGAGTTGAAAAAGGGAATTTCCAATACACTCACTTTCCCATTCTAGATTTACTAGGTCATGATAGTTCGCCTTGTGGTGCCACGAGTTGCATCTAAATGGGATACCTTTCTTATTTTGAGGCGGGATAGCCAAATTAAAAATGATATGAGTATGGTCATTAGTAGAATGATTAGCAAAGTTGAAAGAAAAAATTGAAAACTTGTCAAAACATTCCTTATTCATGAAAAGTCTATCAATTTTGCTTTGAACTGTCATATTATCGCCCGTTCTCAAAGTATAGCAATTTCCTATGCTTGGTGGTTTGAAGAGATTTTCCACCTCAAAACATTCAACAAAGTCATCATCCGTATTGGAAAATAGGATCACATTGTTGATTTTGTTTTTACAATAATGAATTGCATTGAAATCACCATACTAGTACCGGTGGTAAATTGAATGAAATAGCGAATTGTTTGATATAATCCTAAAGGTCTTTTCTCCTATCTAACTGATTATAGCAAGGTTTTAAAATCCGTCCAGCACTATAGATTTCCGTCGGTTTCGTTCCGGTTCGGGCAAGTTCCGGAATGGGATTCAATAGAAGTTTCGTTTCAGGATTTAGTAGAAAGGGGGAAAGCTTATGAGAGAAATTGATTCACTGAAAGCAAAATAAATCTAAATATTACCTCTTTTGAAGTTATCTTCCTCGATTTCAAGCATAAGTTAATCGAATTTGTGAAATGCCATAATATCAATGTCGAACAGGAGCAGCATGGTATTTTTTTTCTCTTTCTTGCTCCACTCCGGCTTTGAACTTTTGGGCAGGGATACTGATATGGATTTTGAACATGAGCAGCTTGATTAGGGCAAGCTTAGGAAAGTGACGAAGTATTTGAGATACTGATGTGGATTTTGAACTTTTGGGCTGGGCCAAGTTGGGTTAACGTTCTTTATAAGATGTTTATTTTTTATTTTTTGTAAAGACTCTATAAGATGTTTATATTATATAATTTGTATAAACATTTTAATAAAATTTGTGTCAACCTTTACTAATTTTTTAAAATTGCCTTCATGAAATTTGTATAATATGAAGAACGTAATTAAAGGTTATGTTAGCATTAACTATTTATTAATGTATTTATGAAAAAAGTAACGATATCGGCTAGCTAGAATTAAAACAGAATTTTCGAAATAAAGAAACGGAACTGAAATTTGAAAAAAATTCGATGATCGAAAGAAAACGGAAAACAGAATTTTAAACCTTGGATTATAGGCTTAAACGAAAGTGTAGTGGAATGCCAAATCTATTTTATTTTGAACCAAGCACGTGATATATTGTTGGTTGTTGTGAATTGTCACATAGACCAAATCATTTCATCCTAGAGGATCAAAATTCTACTTTCCCTTGATGATCCTTATTAGAAATGAAATGAAATTTCGATCTTTGTTAATTTTCCTAACTACTTCACTAAGTTTATTTTCTAACAACCCTACCAAAGAGGCCTGTTTATGATTAATCACACTGGCTACCTCTAACTGTTTGGATGGGGAGTCTAAACCCCTAACATTATAAACTATGCAGTTCATTAGGTCGAAACATCTAAGTCGCACCCTTTTTTCAGGTGAGGGGGCACTTACATTGGCTTTAGCACGTTTCATTTTTTCCTTTTGCTTTCAGTTGTGTGATAACATTTTTCCATGCAGGGTTGTCCATTAATTTCAGCATTTTTTTATGGCAGTGAACTCGAAAGGATCCTCCTCCGGCCTTTGTTTCCTGGGCTGCTTGGATCTCGTGTGGTGTCCTATACTTTCACTTCTCTGTGCTGCTTGTTGCTCCACCGTGTCTAGCGGACTTTGCACTCCAACGTTTGAAGCATTCGTCTCTAGTTCAGAAATAGGTTGGGGGTCTAGTGTGTCATGCATTATGTTCAGATCGTCCGTAGGAAGCATGCAAGTATCAGCCTTATTTAACTTTTGTTGTACATGATTAGAGCTAATAGAATTAGCCACTGTATTTTCTATGTTTGAATTTAATATAATTGCCTGAGCTGAACTGTTCTCATTAGATTTATTATTATGGAAGGAGTTTTCCTGGGATTGCAATGATTTAACGTTCATCTGTCTATTTGTGTCAGTGTCTACTGTATTCTCTGAACATTCTAATTCCATTTCAATATAACTATTGTGTGTCCTATTTCTGCTCACGTTATCTATGTTTTGAGATTGCTGTTTGCCTTACTTGCATTTGCATTTTGTTATGAATGGCTGCTGTTTACCATCGAGGCCTGATGTGGGTGTGACGTATTCGATTGATTATGGGTCCACATCGTTGTTTCTTTGACTATGGGCTGCTGTTGCTTTGGTTACACGTACTTTTTCAAAAGGACAGAATTTCGATAGGCGTCCAAAGCAACAACAATTTAAACAAGCTATAGGTTTCCACTTACTCAACAAATTGAGTGAACATGTCGTTATTCTCCGTCATTATTGTCGCCTCGTTCGGGAATTTAAAACCATTGCTAATTTCTATTAACACCCGAGCATATGATATTTTGATCATATCTTTGGTGTAGTGGTCCATTTTAAATAGTTTACCCAGACCAGAGATGATTCTACTGAAGTCATCCTCAGATCAAAATTTCAACTTAAGTTTAGGTAAGCGAACCCATACTTGGATCGATTGCAACATCTCCTTGGATAAGTTAAGATCTAGTGTCCATCTTTTCATCATCATAAGTTTCTATCGTAAAAATAAGGACCATTTGCTAGTATTCTTTCTTGGTCTTCCTTAATATCAAATTTATTGACATGGAATTCGTTAATAACTCATCCATTGGCTGCCACACTTTTCCAATGTAAGACTTGAAACGGCGATATTACGGATGCAAACCAACCACGTAGATAACTATTGAATTTTTCCAGTATCTTTAGGCTGCATCCATTGCCGAATCCGTCATCTTAACGTAGATCTTTTGACCAGAATTCATTGGATTATAGAACTTTAAAGGGGTAAACAATGATATATCCCCTTCAGTTATTACAACTTTCCTGGTTCTTATGGTCTTCTTTTCTTGGGTCGAGGGATTGCTAGGCGGTGGGGATCTAAGACTGAAGTCGGGTTGGAGTTAGGCCATGGCTGTCGTAAGTGGAACGCAGGGGAATTCCAAGTGTGTGTTGGGGAAGTATGCGGCCTATGAGAGAGATGAACGAAATTGCGGTTCGTAAAGGAATTTTGCAAATCCGGTTGTTGGCTCTGCATGTGTTTCGATATAATAGGGGAAAAACCCTCATCCTCTTGGCTAGACGAAGGTGGAGGCATCCTTAGATCAGGTGGCACAGGGGGAGAAAGGGCGGCGGCTGAAAAGGAGGAGGGCAAGGGATTTTATCAGCTACCTTTTTTTTCCGCTTGGGCAAAAATAAGTTCGATTCAGTTAGTTTATAACGTTTATATATATATATATATATATATATATATATATATATAATGGTTTAAGATCTAAAAGAAATATTTATGGTCGAAAATAAATAAATATATGTACAAATATATGTATGTGTACATGTATGTATATATATATGTACGTATGTACGTATGTATATATATGTTAATAATTTTTATTACAATAAACATATACTTAATTTTATTACGCATTTATAAATTATTTATAAATAAAAAAATTATTTTGGAAATAAACTAATTATATATATAAATATATATATATATATATATCACATTTTTAAAGGATATTTTATTTTATACTTTAGAGATCTAAATTTGAAATTAAGTTGTTTTACTAAGTCGACATTGGATATTTTATATATTAAAACCGAATTCAAATTATATTGATTTAGTTAAATATATTTTAAAAAATTGTTTTTTAATATAACATAAAATTTAATATATATTATATATATTAAATAATACTTTGGGATAACTAATGCGCATATGAATGATGTGACGACCCACATTTCGGAAGGTTTAAATCGACAATAATCCACACATGTTTAACTCAAATAATCCGAAACATAGATAATCAATTGGGTTAATAAAGAAAAAAACAAATATAGAATCTCGCAGCAAAATGACGAAATATAATAATCAAATAAACAGTTCATGAAGCTGTTTATACTATACATTTGATTATAATTTATACAACATTTATCAGAGTTATATATATATATATATATATATATATAGACACACACACACACAATAGGTAAATAAAACAATGTAACGGATATGATGCAGGGAATAATAATAGTAATAATAATATACCAAATCTTCGTCTTCGTCCTTTAGAAAATAATCTTCAATGCGCTGAAAAACTCAGGACTGACCCGAGCGTAATGAGAAGACAAAACACTCGAGTCATGACTAAAATATCCTTATGTGAGTCAAATTGATATCACATATACATGAGTGTAATGGCGTCAGAGATGTTTATGAGGTTTTACATCTCTTATCCAGTGTATAACGTGTGTGCAATAACTCAAGAGATATTACGAGATTTTCCATCTCTTAAGGATCCTTCAAAATATTTATATACGATAGAATATGCTACATATAATGCCTAATCAATAAAGTAAATATTTTTCTTAGCGTTAAGGATTTACATTAATCCCCGTTAACGTGTTTTAAGCGTTGTCGTACAGTTTGCATATAACGCCCCAATAGCACGTCGGGGGATAGGGATGCGCCGTGATACGACAACACTAAACCAAAATTGTAGGGGTCTCGTATAGGGATAAAATTATGACAAGACACGTGAGGCAATACCCAAGGTAGGATACTACCCGTTCGGGTGGTAGGGCTGGTGATAACGCATCGTAGCCACGATCGCCCACCGCGTACATCCATCCCATATCGAGTCAAAGGGAGGTTATCCCAAAATCAAGGTGCACCAATCAAAACCAACAACAAGAGTAATAGTATGGACCAAGTTCAAGAAGAAAATCGAAAAACGGATGTCCGCTAGGGGTAGCTAGCCCGCTTGGCCATGTTAAGCCGTCATGTTTTAGTCATTTCAAATTGGCACAAGTGCCGGGGTTAATCCATCATAGTTCTTTTTCTTCAAATCCAGCAAACGATGCCAAACCCAACCACTTCGTTCTGGAGTCTCCTCCGCGTACACAGTTGTTAAAGTGGTTCCAATACTGATAGAGAGTATGCCAATAAGAGGCCCCGTTCTCTTTAATATAAAATAGTTTGAGTATTGAAAATGGTTTATTTAGTAATATAGCTTGGAAGATCAAAATAATTTGAATATTTAAAAAGATAGATTTTAAACAGTTTACATTAAAATAATTTATTTAAAAATAGTTTCAAAGCCAAACTGATTTAATTCCAAATCTTCCAACTTCAATTCAATTCAAATCTACTCAATTCCGATTTCAATTCGAATTAACTTCGATTCCAATTCCAAATTAAATCAATTTCAATTTCGATTTTCATTTTTAACTTCAAATTCGATTCAATAATTCGATTCAATGGTTTTAAATTTCAATTCAATTCTCAATTTTAAACCATTTCAATTTATATAAACTTGAATTCAATTTCAGAATATCGATTTAAACCATTTAAATTAAACTTAACTTCAATGTTCAAATCTTTAAGATTATTCAAATCCGAGCCCAAGTTTGAAATATCCATTTAAATTTACCTTTATTTAAATAATTGCGAAGTCCATGTGAAAGTTCGTATCTTTTTAAACAATTTAATTTCAATAATTCAAGTCATATTTCAATCATGACTTCAAATTCCGAATAAATTCTTAAAACAACTTATTTTAACTAAATTTAATTTCAACATTTCAAACACGAATTCGAAATTAATTCAATCTCCATAAATTCGATTTTTATTTCTTTTAATCAAAATCATTTAAATAGATTCAAAATCAAGAATTTTTAAAATCATTTAATTTAACCAATTCGGTGTCCGTATAAATTTTCTATCCTATAGCCAAGTGATCAGTTATTTAAATTTAATTTTAGGGATGGATATATATTATTTCAATCCAAAATAAATGTAATAGGTATATATCATTTCAACCTATTCTTAATTTATTCGAATTGACTCCATATAACCGTTTATATGCTGTCAAATAATTTACAAGGTGATACATGATATATATATATATATAATAAATAAACATCCAATCATCCAAAATATCAACCAATTGGCATCCATCACAATCAATCATCCAAACAGTCAAAATATCACAACAATTAACTGGTTATCAATAATCGGGAGTTTAACTGACAATTTAATTTCAATTTCAAATTGAACTGTCAATTTAAATTTCTATCAGTTCAAATCATCTCAATTTAAATGTCAGTTAAATTTATCAACAACAATCAATAAACATAAATCATTTCATGATTTTAATTTAACTAACATAAAAAGATTTAGTCATTCGTGAGCGTATAAAACACTCACCTTTTATTTGAAACTGAAAATATTTCAGCTTCAAATAAATTCCACTTCCACTTCATGCTGTAGACGACGTCGATACGATTCCAATGCAATTTGTTTCGTCCGAATCGGACCTCGTACGAAAAAGTTACGAATTTTTAAACATAACGATATAATTAATATAAAAATTAACATAAATAAGATAATTCAAATAGTTACCCTCATCTCCCTTACGCGATCGTACCAGGTCCGAACCCACTCACGCAACTCCTATCGTCAACGCGCCACAACCAAAAGCCACCGAACCTCCATCCGAGCACGCCACCGTGAGCGCCCACTTCAGAGCCGCCATCGCCAGCCATCATGCCTCTAACTTGCGGGCACATCGCCCGTAAAAACCCAAAACCAACGGTGAAAACGTGCCTCAATTCTGGTGAATACAAGCGCTTCCAGCTCGATCCAACCGCACAAATCGACGAGCTCGATAAGATCTTCATTTCTCATGTTGAAGTCGAGCTTCAAAAATGAACGAATTGAGAGAAAAGGAGGAAGGAATTCGAGACATTTTTGGTCATTGAACGTAAAAGAGGCGGCCTGAATACAAGGCTAGGGTTTGAGCAATTTAGGGCTTTATATAGAAGTTTACAAAACACTATTCACATGACAAACCTTCCAAACTCCAAACAAAGCGTGCCGCTTTGCGTTTTATATGTTATACCTCTATTCTGAACATAACGGAGCTAGTTTCGAGAGCCAATTCCATCATATTCATAAGACAGCTTTACAAAATCAAATTATTTTAATAAAATTCCTTAAATTAATTTCTACGCGTTTCAAGCACGCACGACCAAACGATAAGTCCGATCGCTACGAAACTTGAAATCCTATAATAATTCACTATTACGGATCCGATGAAACTGATTTCGTCAAAATCCGAGACAGTGGCCAAAATGGCTATTTTCACACGTTAATTAAAACAAGTAATTTCCCAAATTAATTTATTCACTTTTAAATTCAATTTTAAAAGTTAACCATCTTCATTCATATTTAAATAAAATTTAAATCAACTTTTGAAATCATTTTCATTTATATTAAATTCAGAATTCAATTATTTAAATAATTGCAATATTAAATTTAAACAATTTAATTATTCAATAAATCACCATATTTTAAATATAAGTTATTTAACTTATAAAATTTAACTTTCAAAACGAATTCAAATAATAAAACAACTACTTCCACTTTACAGTGATTCAACATTTATTATTCAATTCATGCTATTGATTATAAACACATTCAATACGTAGAATTTCACTTTCATATTTGTTATTGCCAAAATCTTCGAAATTGGTTATTTCAAAATTTTATTCAAGTTCATATTAAGTAAACTACATAAATAAAACATAAATTTTTATTTCAAACCATTTTGGTTCAATAATCGTATTAAATTCAATAATTTAAAATAGTTAAAAATATGGGTCGTTACACTCTCCCTCACTCAAAACTTTTCGTCCTCGAAAAGGGGTTAAGTAAGGAATTTAACATTTGATATATTTTATTCAAAATTATCAACTTACAAAACATTAAAATCTTATTTTCAAAACCTTTACTATGCTCTTGCTATACCACTCCGATATCGGTTTTACGGAAATTACAACTTATATATAAAAACAAGTTAGAAAAAAAATTAAAATCTCAATATTTTTCTAACACCCGGATTTACGGAAAATTTCGGCAGCGTCTCCTTTGCATGGCTCGATCGGAAATTTTTTACAATACAATATATATACTAAATATATCAAATATACATCTCATCTCAATGATGAGGCATCCCGTAGGGAAAAATATAAAAATGTTGTATGTAATATGAGATATGTACTTTATTATTATTAATACGAGCGAGTTCGCTCATATTAAGCAAGAAAATCAAATCCACGTATACGTCCAAACAATCTTCGTATGTACCTATCTCAACTCAAATTAGAATATTAGTCATCTGTAAGAGATATAGAAACATGTATGAGCTTTAATAGACTATATAACATGAAATTTGAATCCAAATCATAAACATTAGCACCAATTCACCCCATAACGATCATATGCAATTAAAACAGTAATAACAATGATTTACAATCAAAGAAACCAGCTAACAATTAATATTCATCCAATTTAATTCAAACTATCATAATTTACAATTTCCAACATCCATATTAAATTTATACACTTCATTTCTTATTAACATCTGAATTTTATTAACATTTAATTGGTTTACTTCCAATTTATTCACAACAATTTTATTTACGTTCAATTTATTCAATTCAATTTGTTAAATTTCAATTGTTTCATTTTATGTTTAATACCATTTCATATCAAATCATTTATGGTCCATTTTATAAAATCATTTCATTTAACCTTATTTAAGTTAAATTTTATTTCATTGCCACTTAGTATATTCTCTTTAATACTAATATCATTTATAAACCATTTCATAAAATCATTTAAGTTTATTATAAACATTTTATAAAATGCAACTCATGTTTATTCTTCATAACTTAAGTTCACATTAATTCATTGATTTACTTCATTAGTCCATTACATTAATTAATATCATTAATTTTACTTAAGTAAGTTTTATTTTATAACTCAAATTCATATTAACAATATTTTTCTTTTTATCACAATCAAATTCATTCAAATTTTTCTTAAGTTAATTTTCATTTTATAATTTATTTCATTAACTTATTTTATCAATTCATTGCATTCAACTTGACTTAAGTAAAATTTCATTTTATAATACAAATTTCAACTTCTTATTTTATTAATCATCTTGTACCGATGTATTTTCTTTTACACAATTTTATTCAAATTATAATTATCTTATAAAGCTACAACTGAATCTTAAAATATCCTTTGCAATTTATTTATATTTTTTTAGTTTACAAACAATTTACAAAGATATGATTTAATTTACAATTTTTTACCTTCTCTTAAGTTCATATCTAACTAGTATTTTCTTTTTACTACTCAAATTATTCATCTAACATTTCTTTAAACACAATTTCAATTTAAACATTTTTATTACTTAAATTCAAACTTGTATAATATTCCATTACATATTCATGTTTAACATTTCAACTTTATAAACATTTCTGGTAAGTTTTATATATGTTTTTAGAATGTAATTGAGTATTATACAAATTTATCTTACTCATTTTAGTTAACAAAAATGTTCAATAATAATGTACACAAGATTAAATTTCCATTATCTTGAAATTTAAGAGTTATAATTTAATTTCTCATATTTCATTTAAACACTTAACTTTAATTCATTATTTCTCATTTTAGAAGTTTCCAACTATATAAAATTTCACTTTATTTCTACAACTGAAAATCATTAATTAATAGGAACTTAAGAATTCAAATATCGGGTTCATTTCAAATCATTTTGAACTAATATATATTGTTAGCACCAGAATTGGTCACTGACACCCTTGAAGAGAGTTGTGTAGAGAGATTAATGAAGAAAGTAAATTAAAACAGAGGAGTAATACAGTCGAATGCAAAAAGAACAACAAAAAACGAGAACACCAGGTTTATAGTGGTTCAGCGTAATTGCCTACGTCCACTTTGAATATAATCTTTATTACTTTTCCAATCACTTGAGTACAGATACAATCCATAAACAAACAACTTGAATGCAAGTTTGAACTGAAAAGAAGCGAGTACAAAAAATGGCAGTGTGACGCCCCACCTCTATACCCATGTTAACCAAGAACACTACGATGTAGTGCTGTCAATTAGCACGGAGAATAAGGCTGTGGAGGAGCGACCATCCATGTAACTTCTTTGTGCGAGCACCGATACGCCAGATAGAGTAGAATGCATATCCTTTAAGGAGGAAATCCGACATACCGATACAAACACAAAGCTATCACACGGTGGCTATATATATAATCTTCGGAAACAAACATAGAAATAATCATAACATAAATCAGTCACAGACATCCATATCACAAAGGCGGAAGAAGATATGAATAAATATATAACACATGAAAGTGTACATCAGAGTAGTGGTCGGAAAGATCCACGATAATACAAAAGAATAGCATCACGTGCTATACAAAAGAATAGATACACAACATAGAGTCTATATCTCGAATGTGTACAACCAAAATCTGCTAATCTAAGTAGTTAGCCAAAAGTCAGAGTAACCCAGAAGAGAAGTCAAGCAGAAGCACCTGTAACATCTCGGTCTGACCCGAGTATTATTTATAAGAAAATAATAAACGGATCAGTCTAACTATAAATATCAGATGACATGATATAGGATAAAAGGTATGGCATAAACATATAATAACCATGATGGCATACTACTATAAGTATGTAAATGATAATCAACAAGGGATTAATCAATGTCACAAGAATCTTCTCAAAGATCCAAACACATAAAAAGGGTAATGACACACAAATTCACCAATATACAAAAACTGATATCATATCAGTGAAAACCACAAAAGTTGGTGAAGCACTAAATCCAGAAATCAACACACGAAATCCAGAACAAATCCCAGAAATCAACACACGAAATCCAGAAATCACTAAAAGGGGGAAGTCCGACACACGGACGAGAAGTTATCTCATGGAAGCTATCCATTTAAATTTTCCGAACACACGGATGGCCCGAAGGCAAGTCCGACACACGGACGAAGAGACATCGCACAGTCGCTAGTCTAAATCACAAAAATGATCGTCATGATCATAAGGAAGTGTCAATCACACCAAGCTAGTAAATATATGAGTTTAGCTTCATGTCCCATAACCACTTGCTTAACTTAAATATTTACGAACAAGCTGTAAATCTTCACTAGGAAATTGTCACAAAAGGGTTCAATCGAACAAGTCCAAGAGCTAACCGACGAAGTGAACGCAAGCGTTTCATACCACCCGTTTTACTAAGTCGTTTAAGTCGATTTCTCATTCGAGTGAAGTAAAGGCTTGTATATACTAGTAGATTGAAAATCGGTTTGAGAAAACGAACTTTTGATATTTAAAATAGTGTTGAAATCGCTTTGAAGAAAGAGTTTTGATATTTACTATTAGTATTGAAACCTTCATATATCTTTAAAGTGACAAGTCATAAAACGATTGTAGAACAAATCAATTCACGTTCGAAGACGTGAGTAAAGTCCAAAGAAGTCAATCCCAAAACCATCAAAGTAAGAATTCTGATAAATGTTTTTCAGAAGAGATTGCCTACGCAGAGTAATACGGGGTTCGACCTGCCCGGTCAGGTCGTGGGGGTCCAGGGGGCAGCGCCCACGGCGGGGTGCGGGGCAGCGCCCCGTCACGGTATGACTTAGTGAAGGCAGGCTGGTCAAGCGACCTAAGGAAAAGTAGGTCATACGACCTAAGGGAAGACTGCCGTGCGACCTAGCAGAAGAACATGTTAAACGACCAAGTACTAACTCGCGAGCGACCTAACGAAGTGCGCGACCTAACAGTGAGGCGCGACCTAAGTGTTCACGACCTAAGAAAATGCGCGACCTAACAGGGTTCGCGACCTAAGATAGGCGAACGACCTAACTATCTGAAGTGTCGAGCGACCTAAGGGTTAACTCGCGAGCGACCTAACAGAGGTATTCGACCTAAAACTCGCGACCTAAGGAAGGTGCGCGACCTAACTGGTTCGCGACCTAAGGATGGTGCGACCTAACAAGTTCGCGACCTAAGGATGGTGCGACCTAACAGGTTCGCGACCTAAGGATGGTGCGACCTAACAGGTTCGCGACCTAAGGTCTGGCGACCTAACTGGTTCGCGACCTAAGGTCTTGCGACCTAAGGATGGTGCGACCTAACAGGTTCGCGACCTAAGGTCTTGCGACCTAACTGGTTCGCGACCTAAGGTCTTGCGACCTAAGGAGGGTGCGCGACCTAAAGTGAACGACCTAACGAGGTCCAGGGGAAGCGACCTAAAATGCTTCGACCTAAAGGTGCACGACCTAAGGTCTACACGACCTAACGACCTAAGGACGAGCGACCTAACTCCGAGCGAGCTAAAAATGGCCAGAACGACCTAAGTGCTAACTCGCGAACGACCTAAGTCCTTAACTCGTGAGCGACCTAACACTTAACTCGTGAGCGACCTAGCACCAGAACGAAAATCTGCAGACAGAGGCTTTGAGGCAGTACGACCTATAGCCCAGATTTTGCCAAAAATGCTGAAAAATTGGGTTTCTCGCCAATTAAATCCAAACCAAAAGCGAATATGCATGCTAAAGCGATGGGGAATCATTCCCAACAACCCAATGACAATATAGGCAAGATGTGAGATTAAAAATCTCACCTTTTCACGGAATTTGATGAAGATGGAGATTGAAAGCAAGGAGAAGCAATCCAAAGCTTGAATCCACTATCTTCTACTTGAATTTGGAGTTGAATCTCGGATTTGCAATAGAATTGGAGTTTGGAGTTTTAATTTCCACTTCCCACCACCATTTTTGATGAAGCTTGAATGTTAAAACAAAGGGTGAATGAAGTGAGGAAGAGGGTTGGGCTGAACTAAGAAAGGTGCAGTCCAAACCAAAGTTACAAGCGGGAAAAGTGACGAAAATTTCACTATCTCCAAACATATCGAAGTTTACACTCAAAAAGATCGCAAACGTCATTTTGAACTCAGTGGGGGTGGTCTCGAGTCCTAATTTGACCGTATGCAAAAAGTAGCTTTTCGGACTAACATCCGACTAACGATAAAATATTTAAATAAAATATTTAAATATAAAATCGATAGATATGCGGGTTGTTACAGGCAGAGTCTCCCTAGAATTCTCGAAAAAAGGTCCCTTCAACTGTACCTCCGCCCCTCTGTTTAAAGATAAAGATAGGCTGGACCCCCCGTGCAAGCCCATGACCAAGGTAGCTCGGCCCATAGCTGTAGGTTAGGTAGACCGAACCAGTCATGCCGATCCACTACCACCGATCCACCTGTTGCTGATCCAGGGGTTGTCTCGTCGCTGACTCGAAGCAGGCCCTCAAGGAACTCAGAGCAAGCGGCGGGTGACTCGAAGCAAAGAAATGTTGGTCGCAGCACTCTGTTGCGGATCAAATAACTTGTAAACCTCCTTAAGGTGCACCGGCCTAGGTATGCCGACCCACACATGCCAAATTATTAAGGCCGGACCACAGGTGCCGACCCACACACGATCGACCCACCTTAGCTTTCCTACCATGACCGAACGATACTTGCTGTCTTACTTTGACTTAACTTCCCTGACCGAAAGATACATGCCTACCTACTAGACTGACCCACGCATGATCTTCCTTGACCGAGCCACCCATGTCAACCCATACATGTCAAACCATATATGTCAATCCCATTAAGGCCGACCCATAAGTGCCGAACCATATATTAAAGGCCGATCCACCCAAATATACCGAGCCACTCAAACATGCCGAACCATACCTGTAGGCCGAACCACGCACCTACCAAACTAATTGAGTTACACCGAACCCTTATACTTCCACATCTCTTTTGGTTTGAATCCCATCTAGGCTCAACCATAGCCTCTGCAACTATCGCTTTGTAGCTTGGAAAAGTAGCCGGGTAACATTTAGCCCCCAAAGTACGTCTTGTTGCATACATGACGTGCTTTGAATCGAAGCAAGTTAAAGTCTACATAAAGAAATCCATCATGTTCCCTGAATAGTCGTTATCCTTCAATTTCATCCTCCCAAAGTGTCGTATCCCTCTTTGGTTGTCTTGACGCTTGGTCGATTCCCAATAGTATAAATCCGGGTTTGCATTTCATCAATGGCCATCCGTGTCCGGTTCTACATGACTAGTAAGCTTTGGCTATCTGATCCAGTCTTTCTTTAATAACTCCAAGCGAAAAATCAATTTCTATCGATTTCAAGAAATCGAATTTTTTGAATATACATGTGCACGTTTGGGTACATGTTTTTTCCATTGGTTCCCGGATGTGTTTTACATGCTCATGAGTCATCACAGATTTCTTCTAGTGTGATTGCAATTCGATTGCAATTCCTTGTTTATATTTTCTGTGAAATAAGGGTTGTAATCAGCCACTCGATGAGAGGGACTCCAAGTTCTTCATGGATGACGACCTTGGAGCCGTAAGTAAGGGTGAATGGAGTATGGCAAGTTGCAAACTCGTAGTGGTTCTGCAAGCTAATAATGCTACTGGTAGCTTATTCATCCATTTACCTCTAGCCTTTTGTAAACCTCTTTTCAGAATAGACTTTATGATTTTGTTCACAGTTTCAACCTATCCATTTGCTTGAGGGCGAGCAAATACCGCAAATTACTTTTCAATATGATGTCGACAGTAGAAGTTTTGAAATTTAGCGTTGTCAAATTGGGCTTCATTACCAGTTATAATGGTTCGTGGAAGGTCATAATGATAGATGACATTCCAGATAATGAATTTGATTATTTTCTTCGTCTTGGTCGTGGTTAAAAGTTCTATTTTTGCCCATTTGGTGAAGTAATCAACCGCTATGATGGCGTATCTCGCAGCACTTTTAGGATTGGCAAGAAGACGATGATGTCAATGCCCCCAAGTGGCGAACGGCTATGGACTAGCCATTTGAGTAATTTCCATCGGCGGGGCTCTCGGATTTTTTGCAAACATCTTGCGAGACTGAGTGGAAGTCAGCATCTTTGAAATTTTCACAATCAATCTCTCTTTGGGAACAAGCGGCGGGTCGTCTCTGGGTTGGTCGGTCTAAGACCCGTGGCCCACTTCAATGTTACTTTGGCCGGCCTGACCACTCTCTCCAATAGTTTCGCCTTCCTCGACGCCTTCGTGTTCTTGTTTTATGTTTTCTGCAACTCTAGCCCCAGGACTTTGGACTGGGGACAAACCTTGATCGACTTCACCTCCTGTGAGCGGATTGTTATCATCATTATCACCATTATCCTCGATGTCGACAACTGGAACTATGCCATGTTGTGGCCTTCCTCTAATAAATCATGGGCGAGAAGATTCTCGTCTATCAATAGAGTTCTTATAAACCTATCCCCGGTTGGGACTGCCATAAGAGTATTAATGATATCCGAAAGTGATCCGCCGCTAGGTCTCATCGGAACATCTGTATAATAGAGGAAGGTAAATTAAATATGCAGATTATAAGACAAATGCACAAATGGCGTGTGAGATAAAACTTACGTCTGGATATCCATCAACGAGCGGACCTGGGTGGACAGCGTACATAAAACCATTCGGCCTTAAAATTACTCAGCTTGTTCCAAGCCCCGATAAATATTCTGCAACCCCTCATCGGCTCCAAGTAAATAAGAGACAGGTTTTCTTTGTGGCTCTTAAAATTACCGCTAGGCACTCGATTCAAATGCACATAGAAAACTAGATAAATGCTAAGAAGAAAAGCGTAGCTGTTTGGATGTACTATGTGGGAACCAGTCTCATAAAGTTTAGGACTCGATAGACGAATTGATTAAATGGCGGGATGCAACCTGCCAAGCACATATTTCTGTTGCAAGCTATATATCCTTATGGAGGATCCTGAGCTCTCTAGTCACAAGATGGTGCTAGAGCGTCTCCAAATGGAATTTCATGCTTATTGCATATCCTCCAAAGAGATCCTTCATCGATTTTGAAGGGAATGGAATCAACCGGGTCATTCAGTATTACTGCATCCTCAAGAGTATCTGGTGCTGGATCTATTTGAGGTCCATCTACTGGTTCAACCGGATTTTCAAGAATTTGTTGCTCTACTTTGGGGTTCTCTAGATTTTGTTGATCAACATGTGGAATTTTTGGTTGCTGCTCTTGTTGGATATGAGCTTGTTGTGCCTGAGAAGTTGTGGTTGAGATTGACTCTGCGTCGGATTCGATATATTTTAAAAGTGAAGTGCCTATAGTCTGAGTAGCTAGAGTTTGGAATGTCTTTGGTCCATTTCTATAAATAGTCGACAAATAATCAACATTAGAAGATTAACTACAAACCATACCCCTATGCTAAAGAGGATTCCGGTGCAGTGTAGTGCAGCATTGTGCAGTGTAGCACAGTTTATATTTTCGGTATTGATTAGCTACTTGACTTGACAGTTAATCTTTAAGAGTCTGGGCATCATTCGGCGTGACCATCATCGTTGACTATCTCAACAAGCTTTATATTATTGGCCATGCTTCAGATATGTTAAGATGAAAGAGGAATTCAATATTGCTCTGCGAAACAAAGTTAGACCAAAATCTTGGAATTGGTGGAAATTTTTTTAAGTACTGGAGTCTCGCCGACTCCCATAATCTAGAAAATTTCCACATTTCCTCCTTCATCTTCCCTAACACAAGAACTACGGCCGCTAGCGTCACCAATATCTACACATGGAACCATCCTTGTCCATGTACACAACCAAGTTTGCCACCTAACTATGAATGATGAATTGGTTGGCTGAATTTACGGAGTTGGAATTCTAAGGCTTGGGATCGGTTGCGGTAGGGATCGGTTTGATAGAAGCTGGTCCTTGTCAGGATCAAAGGCGATAGGCGGCGGCGGTAAGCAAGGGTAGGCAATGGCGGATCCCAATTTAGGGACGGGGGAGTTGTTAATGGCGGAAGTTCAAGGTCTCGAGTTGATTGCAAGTCAACAAGTGAGAGGGAGAAGAATGGAAGAGATGGGCTTTACAACATTACGAGCTTGAATTCTCAAAGCTAAAAAACTTGGAATATATTCCAAGTAAGGAGTCGGTACTGACTCCCAGATCAGGGATCGGTACCGAGTCCTGAATGTTAAAAAAACACACACACACACATACACACACACACACACAAGCATACGTATGGTATATGCGTATGCTTCTCATATTTGTATTCATATCAACACAAAAGCATAAAACTAATCAGCTCGGAAAGATCTAAATCAACATTAAATACCATATGAGATGTTGGGCATCGTCATGATGTTGGTTGAGAAAATTGCCTTGGCACATCGATTCGAGGAGGGTTCGTGAACAATTTTCAAGTCCATCATATAAGACTTGGCAAAGAGTCCATTTTTTGAAATTATGGTGTGGACATTTTATCAAAATCTCCTTAAATCTTTCAAAGTATTTTCCGAAAGGTTCACCCCTAAATTGATGAAAGTTTACACTTTCGTTTCGGATTTTGATCGGTTTTTCCAAGGGGTGGAATTTTTTGAAGAGAACTTTAATGAATTCATCCCAAGTTTTGATCGAGTTCGAAGGTAAGATTTACAACCATTTTTCAGCATAATCGGTAAGGGAAAATGGAATTAACCTAAGTTTGATTCCATCGTCACATAATTGTTGGAGTTTAATGGTTGCACATACTTTTTCGAATTTCGTTAAGAAGATGTATGGGTCATTGTGTTCAAAATTGCCAAATTTCGGAAGTGTGGCAATGTGATTTGAATGAATTTCGAAGTGATTATCCGTTGGGGCGGGTAATGTGATACAAGAAGGAATAGAAACTATGTTGGGAAAGATTCTATCTATGAGAGTTCGGGGAGGGTTTTCATTAGCCAACATTGGAGTTTCGTTCGTTCGAGTTAAACGATTTGTCATTGTGTCACGAGTCCAAGTACTCATGCACAAGTTAAAAGATCAAGGAGAGAAAGACGTGAGAATCAAGGTTAAGAAAATGAAACAAGGTTTAGAGAATGAAATGAAGTGGAAAAGTTCTTTTCTTTTGTTTTTTTAAGGAAAAATATTTACCAAAAAGAATTTATTTTTCAAAAGGGAAATTTGATTTGTTTTTTTTGGATTTTAAAATTTTTCTTATTTTTTAAAATGTTTTTGTTTTTTCAGTTTTTGATTTTGAAAAGATTTTTTTGGATTTTTTTTGTTTTTAAAACTAAATTAAGTAAAATGCTTTTTTTGAATATTTTCTTTTGGACTTTTGTTTACAAACTAAGTTAAAGAGAATGTGATTTTTTTTTTGCTTTTGGATTTTTTTTCATTTTTTTATATATGCATGAACTAATGCAACTAAATGAATGCAAGGACTTAACTATAAATTTTCTGTCCTTAGTAGCTCCTAACCCAAAATTGTATAATCACACTTTGACATAATCCAACAAAATAGTTCTTAGCTAGGTAACGAACATGGGTTATCGGTGCACCACGAATCACCATAGTAATGCAGTCGAAGGTTTAAGTACCTTCAGAGAAACAATCACTATAATATTTACGAATCACCATAATATTTATAAATGATTATTACTCTGTCGTAGCCTAGACACCAAAAATTAAATTATTAAAAGAAGACAACTTCTCAAGATATAATTAATCCCTAGATAAGCTTGTATCACCCTTAAGTCCAATGTCTAACCGTTATTATTAGTCAAATTCCAAGATGATATGCAATTTGTGGGCCAAGGAAGGGGAGATGAAAACCTCCACCTTATGTGAAGTTGGGTATTGCCCTTAGAAAATAAAAACAAGATGAAATGAATGCAAAACGGAAATTAAATGTGAATTAACAATGCAACTACGAATGAGATTTGATTTTGTTTTTTTGGAGTTTTAAAATGCAAGCAACCAACAATGCAAGGAAAATAAAAACAAGAGATAAGAGCACGATACCAAAGCGTGTAGAATTAATAGCAATTTTATTTTAAAGTGGCGATTTTTTTAAACAACGATTTTGCAATCAAAGAAGAGCAGTTTTTTAGCTAGCAATTCTTCTCCTAAATTTCCTGCAATTTGCAACCTGAAAATTTGAATAAGAATTTTTTATATATAAGGATTTAACGAAAACAAACGCAGAATTTTTATCGTTTACCCAAGCGAAAACGAAAGCAATTTCTTTTGAAGAAGAAAAAAATAAAAAAAATTGAAAGTTTAAGCAAAAAAAACCTAAATTTCAACTCGAAATACAAAAGCATTTTTTAAGGTTTTTTTATAACTATAAATAATAATTCATAAAACAAAAGAAAAATTAACTCAGTCCAAAATCCAAAGCCCAATACGCACTCTTTAAAATATAACCTTCATATGTTCTTTGTATAAAAGCGATTTCTACTCTAAAAAAAATCCGACCTTTCAAAATGCAATATAGGAAAGAAAAAATAAATAAATAAAATTGGAAAATACGACTTTGGAAAACTCAGTTTGGATTTGGGTGTTGATTGGAGGAGGCAAATGGCGTAGGTTGGTTTGGGTTGTTCACTTTAGGATCGTCGCGATTGCAGAAGAAGGGAGGTTGTGATTCGAGTTTGGATTTGGGCGATTGGACTTTGTTGCGGTGAGTCTATTTGATGAGGGTTGTTGGTTTTGGTTCAGGTGACGGTGAGGTGTTGCAGTTGTGAGTGGAGATTGCAGTGGGTGGTTTGGGTTGATGAAGGTGATGTTTGGGTGAGATGGAGATGAAGTGTTGGAGACAACTTATTGAAAGTAGTGGGTGGTTTAGGCAAGATAGTGAGGAAGTGTAGGTGGGATGTTAACGGTTTGAAAGAAGTGAAGAAGGAAGGTGGATGTTGAAGTTTAAGGAATTGGAACAATGCTTGAGTTTGAGGAATAGAATAGTCAAATTGTTTTGAGGGAATGGTGGAGTTGTGAAGTTGTGGAGAAGGAGGTGTGGCAGACTGAAGGGGGTAGGGGAGGGCTGTGATGATATAGTTGCTGATGGTATTTGTTTCAGTTTTGGGGTTGTTGTCTGAGGTTATGGTGGAGGAGTTGTAATATGCTGAAGGAGTTGTGCTTGATGGTCTGTAAGTTGTGAAGTGTAGATGAAATGGAGTTTCAGGCGATTTGAGGAGTATGTTGTGATTATTGTGGAGATGACTGGTGGAGGAGGGTTTGCCTGAAGCAGTAAGATTGAAGGTTGGTGGTAGGTTGAGCAGAGGGGAAGATGGTAGTGGGTTGTGATTGGATGGAGTCGGATGTGGCAATGTTCAAGCAGTAATGAGGTGAACTTAGGAGATGTAGTGGTGGTGGCTGCATGCTGTTGTGGGTTTTGCTGGAGTTCAGGCAAGGATGAACCTTGAGGCAGAGAATGTTTTGGAGAGCAAGTCGGACTGATGGGGATTGTAACAGTATATGAAACGAACAGAAAAACTTCAAATGAAAAACAACATAACAGAGTTAAAATGCAAACCAGTGTACAAAGAAATGTCTATAGAAAAGTGAACAAAGAAATGTCCATAGCAAAACAGAAATAAAATGCAAACCAGTGAACAGAAAAACAACAAATGCCTATAGAAAAGTGAACAAAGAAATGTGAGAAATTTTTTTAGGATGAAACTATCACAAAGAAATGAAAAACTTTAATTTTTTTAGGATTAACAAAACTTAACGCAAAAATGAACACAAGCGAACAAAGTGGGTGAGCAAAACACAAAAAAAGTGCACAACACAATTTGTTTTTACTAACACACAAAATAAAATAAAAGAAACGTAAAATAATCCGAAGAGTAAAATTAAAATCAAATTGCTATCCCTGGCAATGATGCCAAAAACTTGTTTAGCGATGGATTTTCTATCGATTAGAAAACCATCGAAAATATATCATTATAAAACAGCAAGTGCATGGCGTACAATCGTAGTACATATGCGAGTACGGGTCGATCCACAGGGAAAGAATTGAACTCTAATATTACTCAATCAAATTAGCCCAAGATTTTTTGAAATTGTTTAAACTAAGAAAATTGTAGAAAACAAACTAGAGCAAAAGTGAATAAAACTATGAGATCAAGGAGCAATTTAGAGGTAAATTCACTTTCAATCATTCATATAAATCACACAAAATGTATACATAGCCTCTCATTTATATTTTAAGTAGAAACGAACTATGTTTTTATTATAAGCATGGCTTATTTGTGCTATTAATTAACACAGCTTAAACCATCAAACTATAATACACTATTAAAATCTACTTCTAAAATCTCATGAAAATGATCATGAAATTAAAAATAAAATCTATTTTAAGCATGATCTATTTACTATGAACTAGTAATATAGATTATCAAATTTTGATTCTTGTTTGACTTTCATTATCAAAATTACTTAGGTAAATGATTAAATAGTTTATGTTTATATTGGATTAAGCATAGCCTATTTGAGTTGTCGTATGCTATCAAATTCACTAAAAAAGAAACATAAACTACAATCATTTTTTAATTTCCATTAAGCACAAAACAAGAGACTACATATACAACCATTTAATGTTGATTTAGTATGATTTATGAGAGCTTCATTACCCCTAAATTGAAGAGGTTTAGCTTCTCATAAGTATTTATGGATGATTTTTCCATCTTTGGAAATTCATTTTCCGAGTGCTTACACCTTCTCAAGATGGTTCTGAATCGATGCAAGGACAAATACTTAACGTTAAAATGGGAAAAATGTCATTTTCTGGTCAAGCATGGCATTGTTTTTGGGCATGTCATTTCAAACAAAGGCATTATGGTAGATAAAGTAAAAGTTGACGTAATTGCGAATCACCCATTCCCAAATCTGTCAAGCACATTCCTTCATTTCTAGGACACGCTGGTATTTAATGATGCTTTGTGAAAGACTAGTAAAATTGCTCAACCTCTCTTCTTGGAAAAGACGTTCTATTTGACTTTATTCTGATTGATTTTCTGCTTTCAAACGTCTCAAAAATGAGAAAAATCATCCCAATGGGAACGTTCTAATGAGAAATCCATTTATTCACGATCGAGAGCACACTCGATAGGATCATCTTTAGCGTTGCAAGCTAAAATGGATGCAATGATCAATAAATTCAACAACATTTTCTCATCCAATCAAATCAACCAAGCTTCACAACCATTGTGTTATAAATGCAACGATCTGAATCACATCGCCGATCAGTGTCCTCATTCGGTAGAACAACTCAATGCTTTTAACAAGGTTAAGAATGCCCTATTTTCTCCAACGTATAATCTCGGTTGGAGAAATCATCCTAAATTTACATGGAACCAAAATAATTCTAATATGAATTTGGTTCGTCCCAATTTTCAAGCATTTCCGAACAATGCTTCGAATCCTCCTTTTCCAGCCAACCATTTTCAACAAAATTTTGTGGCTCCATCTCAAAATAAACCGCAACAATCTTTCTCTCCCCAAGACGATAAACGAATGACTACACTTGAGAAAAGTCTTGAAACTTTGGCTAAAGCAACCACTCAAAACCTCCAATCAAATAGCAATTTGCAAAATTTGTTAACCTCGTACATGAAAAATACGAGTCGATCAATTGCTAAACTCAAAATGCAAATGAGTCAATTAGCCACTTCTGTGAGTGAACGTGAACGAGGCACGTTACTAAGTCAGCCTATTCCGAACCCTAGAAATAAAAACACGAACTCGAGTCAAGCTCATGTCATTCAAGATAGCAATGTGAACCAAATGAATGCTATCACGACTTTGCGTTCCAGTAAACTAATCGATAACCAAGTCATGAATCCAAATAATTTACCGAAAGCCCCTCTTGACACTTCGAAAACAAGCAATTTTGAACAAAACATTGAGTCAATTGTCGAATCAAATTCCAATCCAAATTCTTCTTCTACTCTAGTAGACTGACCTACTAAGTATCGAATTCCATTTCCACATCAACTTTGACCTAAGAAACATTCCGATCAAATGGAAAAGATGTTGGAAATTTTCAAATAAGTCAAAGTAAACATCAGTCTTCTTAATATCGTTCAACAAGTCCTAACTTATGTTAAGTTTCTAAAGGATTTGTGTACTCAAAAACGACACACGCATGTACCCAAGAAAGTTTTTTAGCTACCGGTCTTAGCGAAGTTTTATCTCAATCAATCCCCGTAAAATACAAAGACCTTGGACGTCTGACGATCTCGTGCATGATAGGAGACAAGACGATTAATAAGTGCTTACTAGACTTGGGTGTGAGTGTCAATTTGATTCCTTATCCAGTTTATCAACAACTTAGTTTGGGTAAACTAAAACTGATGAAAGTAACTCTTTAATTTGCTGATCGTTCGATAAAGAAACCCATAGAAGAAATCGAGGACGTACCCATAAAAATTGGTCAATTCATATTCCTCGTCGATTTCATCATCCTTGAAACACAACCCGTGAACAATCCGATGAGTCAAATTCCATTTATTTTAGGATGACCTTTCTTACCCACTTCGAATGCCCTAATCAATTGTCAAAATGGTTCGACGAACATTTCTTTTGGTAACATGATTTTGGATCTTAACATCTTCAATCTCGAAAATAAATGGAATAAACCACTTGACCAAACATTGGAAGTTAGCTCCATTCAAGAAAATTTTGACAAAAAAATAGTTGACCTTAACAACGAAGGTGAGACTGAATACGAAAAACTATTTCAAGATGAGCCTAACGAGATTGAAAATGCACTTCAGATTGAACCTCTTACGGTTGAGTTGGAACTTCAACCGAATTCTTTGATTGAGCAACCCCCTAGGTTGGAACTCAAACCTCTTCCTGATCATATTAAGTATGCATACTTAGGTGACAACGAAACGTTTCCTATCATAATTTCTTTAAATCTTTCTCTTGATCAAGAAGCTTCCCTTCTTTCAATTCTGTCAAAAAACCAAGAGGCAATTGGTTGGTTGATTACCGATATTAAGGGAATTAGTCCTGCTCTTGTTCAACATCGCATCCACTTAGTTGACGAAGACAAGCCTGTTCATGACGCGCAACGAAGGCTTAACCCAAAAATAAAGGATGCAGTTCGAGACAAAATACTTTATCTCCTCGATAACAGAATCATATACCCCATTTCTGATAGTTCATGGGTTAGCCCAATTCATGTCGTGCCTAAAAAATTTGAACTTACCGTTATGATGAAGGACGCTAATGAACTCATTCCAACTCGTACTCGAACGGGTTGGCGTGTTTGCATTGATTATCAAAAATTAAATGTTGCAACACATAAAGACCACTTTCCTCTTCCTTTCATCAACCAAATGCTCGAACGTTTAGTCGGCTATGAATTCTATTGCTTTCTTGATAGTTATTCTGGTTATAACCAAATTCCGACCGCTCCTAAAAATCAAGGGAAAACGATTTTCACGTGTTCCTTTGGCACCTTTCCATATCGACGTATGCCATTTGGCCTTTTCAACGCTCCTGCTACTTTCCAAAGATGCATGGTAAGCATCTTTTCTAACATGATTGAATGCTTTTTATAAGTATTTATGGACAATTTTTCCATCTTTGGAAATTATTTTTCCGAGTGCTTACACCATCTCGAGATGGTTTTGAATCGATGCAAGGACAAACACTTAACGTTAAACTGGGAAAAATGCCATTTTCTGGTCAAGCATGGCATTATTCTTGGGCATGTCATTTCAAACAAAGGCATTATGGTAGATAAAGCAAAAGTTGACGTAATTATGAATCACCCATTCCCAAATCTGTCAAGTACATTCCTTCATTTCTAGGACACGCTGGTATTTAATAACGCTTTGTGAAAGACTAGTAAAATTGCTCGACCTCTGACGACTCTTCTTAGAAAAGACGTTCCATTTGACTTTAATTCTGATTGATTTTCTGCTTTCGAATGTCTCAAAAATGAACTTATTTCCACTCCCATCATTTTCTCACCCAACTAGGATTTCCTTTCAAAATAATTGCGATGCCTCTAACTTTGCGATTGGTGCTGTCTTAGGACAACGCATCAACAAAATTCTTCATATCATTTACTACGCTAGTATGACTTTAAACGATGCTCAACTCAATTACACAACCATCGAAAAAAGCTTCTAGTGGTAATCTTTGCACTCGAAAAGTTCCGACCTTATTTGATTGGCTCACACATTACGATTTACACTGACCACTCCGGTCTTAGGTAACTTTTCACTAAAAAGGATGCTAAGTCTCTATTGGATCCTTTTACTCCAAGAATTTGACCTTACAATCAAAGACAAAAAAGGATCCAACAACGTCAATGCTGACCATTTGTCGCAATGCACCATCTTCTTTACTGATCAACGAGAACTTTCCTAATAGACAACTCCTTTCTGTTTCCATCGATCCATGGTATGCCAATATAGCGAACTATTTAGTCACTAAGGAAACTCCTTCATTTTGGTCGAAACAAGATAAATATAAATTTCTTTCTCAAGTAAAGTACTTCTATTGGGATGATCCATACTTGTTTGAGTACTGTTCTGACTAAATCATTCAACGCTGTGCTCCAGATTGTGAAATTAAGAGTGTTATTTCGTTTTGTCATGACCAAGCTTGTGGTGGTCATTTCGGTCTTAAGAAAACAGTGGAAAAGGTGCTCCAATGTGGTTTTTATTGGCCTACACTTTTCAAAGATGCATTCGAGTTTTGTAAAACTTGTGATCGCTGCCAAATGTTAGGAAAAATCTCTCGACGAGTGATGCCTTTGAACCACATTCTTACGATCGAAAGCTTTGATGTTTGGGGTATTGACTTTATGGGACCGTTTCCCAACTCTTTCGGAAATATGTACATTCTTCTTGCTGTTGATTATGTCTCTAAATGGGTTGAAGCCATTCCATGTAAAATAAATGACCATAAAGTTGTTGTGAAATTCATAAAAGAAAACATCTTTTCGAGGTTGGAACACCTCGCACAATAATAAGCGATAATGGAACCCATTTCTGTAATCGATCATTTGAAACTCTAATGAAGAAATACTCGATAACCCACAAGTTATCCACTTCTTATCATCCTCAAACTTGTGGTCAAGTTGAAGTTTCAAATCGCCAAATCAATCAAATTTTGGAGAAAACTATAAATAAAAATCGAAAAGATTGGTCACAAAAATTGACAGATGCGTTTTGGGCTTACACAACTACGTATAAAACCAATCTTGGGATGTCTCCTTTTGGGCTAGTATATGGTAAAGCGTGCCACTTACCTACCGAACTTAAACACAAAGAGTTATGGGCGATTAAGAACATAATCTTTGATCTTGAAAAAGCTGGCGAAAACAGAAAATTGCAACTCAATGAAATAGAGGAAATTAGGAACGATGCATAGGAAAATGAGAAAATTTACAAAGAAAGAACAATTTTTTTTCATAAAAAGTCAATCCTAAGGAAAAATTTTCGCCAAAGCAAAGAGTTCTTTTGTATGACTCTCGACTTCATTTGTTCTCTGGGAAATTAAAATTAAGGACAGGACCATATGTGGTATGTACTGTTTTTCCACACGGTGTCATAGGTACAAAAAAACCCTAGGGATAGATTGATTTTTAAAGTCGATAGTTATCGTTTAAAACCTTACTTGGAGTTAGCGAGTGATCGAGAGGAGGAGCTCATGATTCTTCATGAGCCACACTACGTCAAGTAAGAAATTTTAACCCTCTCTTATAAATATGTACATATTTTTCTCCGTTACACTCATTATATCATGCATTGACTATGGGGGCACAGTCAAAATCAAGTGGGGGGGAGTATCATGTTTATTCTAATTTTTCATGGTTTATTTTTTGCATTTTCTTCTTAATAAAAAAACCCAAAAACATATTTGATTTTTTTAATTTTAGCATATTGATTTACTTTTGAAACACGATGGAATAAGTATACATTTTTGGTTATCGAATTGAAATTTTTGAAAAATTATTTGTCTCAACAAAAATAAAAATAAAAGTTTGACTACAAGCAACTATGGTATAACTAGTATATAGAAAGGTTCATAGGTGATAATTATGAAGTATATCCTAATTGTAATTTTTGTTTAAAAGGGTGGTGGATTTAAAGTAAAGACGATAACATTTTAGATCTTCTAATTTAAGTGGTACTAAGATGATTTTGCATAACTATCTCTTTTCAAAAAAATAACAAAAAACAAAAGAAAAAAATATTTCATAAAAATAAAAAACACTTAGAGTCATGTGTTCATACGTAAGTGTGTACACTCGTCACGCTTTGTACCCTTCTCACATAAGCCCGAAAAGTAGTGCATGCTCGGTATATCTGGCATCAGTATATCTGAGTTAGGTGTATGTAAATAAAATTAAAATAATAATAATAAACACCTAAAGTCGTGTCCATACGCAAGTGTTTACACTCGCCACGCTCTGATTACTTCTCATGTAAGCCTAAAAGGCGGTGCATGATCAATATATCTGGCCTCAGTATATCTGAGTTAGGTGTGTAAATAATAATGTTAATATTTTTCAAAATAGAGAGAGCAAGCAATTGAAACTCAAGCACTATCTTCACTTAATTTATTTGACTTGTTATTCAAAAGAAATAAAAATGCCACTTTGCAGAACTTTGATAATCAACTAAAGGATTCATTTCATAGTTGCACTATGTTATCAACCGAAACAACTAGCCAAATTAGAGTCCAATTGTAATAATAACTTAATTTTTGTTGGAAGTTTTGATGAGAAAAAGACTAAAATTTCTTGATAATAACCAAAACTTATATCTAACTTACTCATGTTAATTTAAAAGTAAATTCTTCATTTGTAAATATTTTCGAAAACTTGCATCTTGTAGTCGCATTAGAATTTGCATATCGCAATTGGATTTTGTAGGTAGTATCCGCTAAAAGCCCTTATGAGACAACACTCATCCTACTAGAGATACCTAGAGTTTTAACGGCTTGTTGCATACGCTTAATGCAATCGTGCTTCCTATTCCTAATTTTAGTTTATTCAAGGATGAATAAAAAGATAAGTGTGGGGGTATTTGATATGCACGCAAAGTGTATATTTTTACTCCTATATTTAATCTTCCTTTATTATAATAAATGAGCATATTAGGGTATTTTACATGTTTAAACCAAAATCTATTTTTTTTTTCAAATTCATCATTCATTCATCTTCATTTGGGGGTAAAATGGTAATTTTGTGTATGAATTATTTTAAAAAATTTATTTGCACATTTTTATTTTTATGTGTAGGAAATTGAGTGCAAATTGGATGGAGCTTCATGATATATGCATGGACAAATGTTCAAGGCCAAAAGAATGTAGAAAAGAAAAGAAATAATGCAACACGGAGGAGCCCACATACCCACCAACTAATGGACCATAATTAAAAACACATGCACATGTTAATGCAGATTTAAAGGCATGTTAGTGGGGATTAATTAATTCCCTAATGATTACTTGGAGGCTACACAATCTCAGGGGCATTTTTGGTAGTCCCCTAAAAATGGAATTAGGGTTTTAAGCATGTATAAATACCCCTTATGTTTCATGTAATTTGCTCTTCTCTTTTATGCATGTTGTAGCCACAAAATCAATGATAAATAAAATGTCTTTTTAATGGCTTCTTGGCATTCTTCTTATTTTCTTTTGTTTACATGCTCTTTTCTCTTATACTATTTTATTTCATGCTCTTTTGTGTTAGTTTATGTATCTTTTATTTCGTGTTAATAGTATAATTTAATTCATGCAATCTGTTTAGATTTATTTTATGCAAGTAGTTAGTTCTCTTTTCTTTTAACTAGCTCTCATTTTCCTTGCCTTTTATGATTAAATCATTTTGTGTTGGTATAAATTCAAATATGAGAAGTTTAACCTTTTCAATTTAGGGGTAATGAAGCTCTCATGAATCTGACTAAATTAACATTAAATGGTTGCATTTGTAGTCTCTTGTTTTGTGCTTAATGGAAATTAAAAATGATGGTAGTTTATGTTTCATTTCTTTTAGTGAATTTGATAGCCTATGTTGATAACTCAAATAGGCTGTGACGACCCGTAAATTTTGGATATTTGAAATTGGAATATTTAATTGATTTTAAATATTCAACGGTGAATTTTTGACTTGAATTTCAAATATCACTATTTATTGGGTAATTTAATTATTAAATTAAATAATTGAAAATTGGGTAAATTGCTGAATCTAAAATTCTAAGCTTGTTAAAAATAATTTGAAGGCTTGTAAAATTTACATTGATAATACTGAAGATAATAAAAGCTTTTAAATTGAATTCGAAAGTGTTTTGTTCAATTTTGAAAATATATTGTTTAAATTGATATTTAAAAATAGCCTTCCGAGGCACAGTCTCGGAATTTAACAAAACCAAATCCATTGGATCCGTAATAGTGTGTTATTATCGGATTTCAATTTTCATAGTGTTCGGAGTTGTCGTGTGATCGTACGATATATGAACGCGTTGAAATCTATATCGGAAACTTAATATAATATTGATTTGATAAATAACTTCACACCAGATCTTTTTCCCTTTCACCTCAGAATTACTGTATACCCTTTTCATACGCAACCTTCTTTTCGAAAGAACACGTTTCATTTTTTCAAATCACATCGTCCCACTTTTCAAATACCTTGTCCCTTTCCTCTACTTTTTATTCAGCCGAACAAATTCGTTTCCTCTCAAAATAAAATTAAAGTAAAGACTGTTCGAAAAAAATGAATGAAGTGCGGAATCGAAAAATAGCCATGTCGAAATCATGGCAGCCTCGTTCTTGACGAGGAGTGAACGATCGGAGTCCAACGCTGCTGCGAATTAGGGCGGTCGACGTGATTTTGGTCAGGAGTTACTCGGCGCGATTGGGAGAAGTCGAGTTCAGCTTAGGGTCGCACCATTGCGAGGTGGAGCAGATGCCGTCGCCGATCGACCTTCAGCTGGTGGTCGCGATGCAGACTAGTCAGGGGTCGACGTTGATTTGGAGATGATGGGCGTCGCGATGGGGAGGATGGGTTTGATACCTCGGTATATTCGATTTACATTTTTTATTTTATTTAATATATTATATATTTTCAGTCTCAGTTTTAGGTTACTGTAAAATAATATTTCAAGTTAAAGATGTATATATACATGTGTATGTATACACAGTGAAGAGAAAAAAAAAGAAATATATGAAAATTTTAAATGCCGGAGAGTTTTATAAAAGCTAGATTTTTGAATCTGTATTTTTGAAAATTAATTTATTTAATTAACTTATTTAATTATTTCGCTGCTATAGTATTCTATTTAAAGGGAAATTAGTTTAAAATTAAATTTATTTGTTAAAAAGAAATCACTGATAAATTAAATAATTAAATGGAAATTTAATTATTCAATTGACTCGAGTATTGATAAAAAAATCATCTAATGTTTATACAAGGTTATAAGCTGGGAAACCAAGACGAAATTGAAGTGGACTACAAACAAAATTAAAGGTGAGTTAATCTCACTCATCTGGGTTATTTAAATTTAAATAGTTAAATTTAAATATTTGGTTGAATAATTGAATTGATTGGATGTGGTATATTATATAGTAGTATATAGTATATATTGGAGTGATTGATATTCCCGCATTATATAACGGATAAGACCCTATGCGCCGCATAATAAAGGATGATATTGTATAAACCCATATACCGCGATATTCCACCTCGAAGTGGAATTGGTATTGTGCTAACATTTGTGGATGCAGGGAAACAGGTTGGAGGGATCCAACTGGATTCCTCAAAATATTTAGATTGTTTAATATTCCGTGATATGATTTATTTGATGATCTGTGATAGATTACATTGGTAATTGGAAATGTTGGGTGCTGTGTTTGGTTGAATATATTTGGGTCTACTGAGATACCAAAAATATATAGATGAGATTTTTGATGAGAAAATAAAAGAGGGAATTTTTAAGCAGAATAAGTATAGAGAATCTAAATAATTTAAAGAATGAATTGGGAAAGGAAAAGTGATTTAAATTCTATTAAATAAATTCCGAGTATGGGAAAGCAGATTTTGAATAAAAGGGAAAATAATGAATTTTAAAACTTAGGTGATATTATTTAAAGGAATAAAGAATTTATTCTAAAATTTAAGGTTTAAATTTATTCGAAAGGATAAAGAAGGAATTTGAAAGAAATAAAAGAAATTTTATTTCAGTTTAAATAAGATTTTAAATCATAAATAGTGATTTATTAAAGGAATGGGTAAAGTTGTTTAAAAATAAATAGTGATTTATTTTTAAAGATGTGAAAGAGAAGCGTATTTCCCTGGATAGCCAAGTACGTTTTCAAACCAAATTTTTAAGTATAAGTTAAAAGTTTTAAAGTTGATTTTAAAGGAATGTTTTTGGGAAATTATTATTTAAGTTGTTAAATTTTAAAGGTAGATATTTTGAAAGGTTTAACTAGTATTATGATTTTAAGGATAATTATTAATATTTATATTTTATAAAATAGTTTTATTTTAAAGATAGTTTGGTTAATGTTTAATTTAAATACTTGTAAGGAATTTCATAATCTCTTATTTTAAATTTAGTTTGGCTTAACTTTTATTTTAAATATTTTTAAAGTATATATTTTTAAATATAGTATTAAAGTAGACTTTAAATGTTTTGAAGTATATTTTATAATAAAGTGTTTTAAATTACTTTAAAATCTAAAGTATTTATACTTGGAGATTTCAGTGGAAATAGAAAATATTTGGGGAATTTATTCTGTGAGTGAAAATGGTTTGAAACTGTTTCCAAAGGGTTAAAAGGTGGAAATATATCTTGCGAAGATATTTGAGATAAATAAATAATTTGGGAGAAATTATCATGGCTTGATGGATGTTTGTGAATGTTAATTGATAGTTAAATAACCGACTATCAATATTGGCCAATGCGCTGATCGTTTCGAAGAGACCGGGATCAAGATTTATTTCTCGAAAATCACTTCGATCCGGTTTGTACGTTTCGTGGGGGAAACGAGTTGGAATCGAAGATGGAGCAGTGAAGTGCAAGGGCTAGTCGCTACTAATCCCGAGGGAGATTCCAAAATGGATGTAGTAGGAATAGTGCCTTCGGTTTCGTTCGAACCCGGGACGGACTTGTATGGATGAATGCTTTTAGAACATCGTCAGGTGGACGATGAGCATTCTAAGTGAAATGTTCTATAAAGGTAACGCTTAGCCTCGAGCCTCATTAACCGGGAATGACTGAAAATCAGGGGTTATGCAGCAAGGCTATGTGGGTAGCGCCCATTAGGGTGAGGTCATCCCTGTCTAGATGTCCCTTTTCATTCGGCTTAGTGGTACGGTTGCTGATCCCAACCGTGGGGTGATATTACTCGGAATTATCCAGTAAGGAGTAGTTTCGGTCTTGTGTTGCAGGGGATCGGGTGTGGTCCTCGGTACACTGATCTTGACCAGGTACCGTGACAGGTGGTACCCCAATGCCTAGTCATTTGTTGGAAATCCATTCTCCTTACGCACCTTTTACGAATTTTGTTTGTATAACCCACTTTGTGGCTAGTATGCTGGAATTTAATCATGTAACAATTTCAGCTATTTGAATAAGTATTTGTATATAGACACTACTATAATATCAGTGGATTTTGATAAGAAAGTGTTTTGGCTATCGTAAGGTAAAAACCCGACATGTTTATTTGTGGCGTGGTCTTACGAGATGCTTTTGATTTCAAAGGGTTTGGAAAACTTTAATAATCCAATTGAGTGTGTTTTCTCACGTTGGTTTTCCAGACTGACTCGGGTGTTATTTTATTATAATGCTCGGGTCAGACTGATTATTATAGGATACATGATATGGTGCTGTGGAGCTTAGGAGACGAGTTGGATGGCGAGACGTATCACACGTATATGATGTATATTCCGTTGTGTTGTGTATGTTGTGTATTCTGTATGTGGGACAAGTTATTATAACTGTCCTGAATTGTGATGTTGATTATATTGTACTCTGATGTTGTATTCTGGTGATGTATGTATAAAAAGATATAGTTTCTTTTCTGTAAAGATCAGTTATTATCTATTATATTTTATTCCGCTGCGATGGTTAGATTCTGTTGTTATTTTGTTTCTTCTTCTTCTACCTCCTTCTTCTTTAACCCTGATGGTTCGTATTTCCATTCACTTTGAGTCGATATGTTGGAGAATAGTGTCGATTCAAGGGGTACGGGTTTGCGGGTCGTCACAGTTGGTATCAGAACTGAAGGTTAAGAGAGAACCTTGGCTCTGGTGGGATTTACTCATTAGAATAGAGTCCGTAGTACTCTAGAATGAGTTTGAGTGTATTAATAGATATGAGCGCGTATTTGTTAGTTAATATAAAATTTGTTTTTGTACTGTGTTGATTTATCGGTTGAGTGTTTATGGATTCTGGTCGATATATAGGATGCCATGTCATCGATAGGGGTTTCTAAACTCTTGAATGAGATAAACCGACACAGTATTTTTTTAATAATAGGGTAAATGAAATAATTTTACCCAAATTATTTTTGTGTAAAGAAATTATTATAGTTATATATGGATGCTTGGTTGTTAAGGAGTGATAATATTAAGTTATTATCACTATTGTGAGAAAAATGAATAAGAAATTGAAATCATAACTAACAGCTAAGAAATAAATTCATATACAAATGAGATATGTAAATGTAAACTATAAATGTGATTTATAATCTGAAATAGAATTCCAGAGAAATATTTGAAAATAAATTGAGTTGAAAATTCCAGAGTAATGTTGAATATGAATTGGATGGATTTGGAATTTGAAATTTTTGGGAAAAGTTTAAATTCCTTGGGTTGAAAATGGTTTTCAAAAGCTTTAGAGAAATAATGGTGATATTATTTGGGAAATATTTTTGAATTGGATTTGAAATCTGGAGAGATTCGAAATTAAAAATATTTGAATTGTTTTTAAAGAGATAAAAGCATTTAACTCTCTTTCGGTCGCTGGAAAATAACTTCGGTGATGACTGCAGCATCATCGATGTTCATTTTTGAGTTTCCAAAAGAGGAATTGCTACCAAATTGTTTGTACTGTAATGTCTTTAAAACTGAGTTTGGTTTTAAAATTACAAAGATAATTTGATACCAAAGGATTTTGGATATGATTGATTTTAAAAATGCTTTTGAAATATGTGAAATTGTTTAAATACTCTGGAGTTGGTTTGAGATTGTTATAGAATATAAATGGGTTGATAATTTATAAAATTTTGAATATGTTAGAATAAAATGGAATTCAATTTTTAAATTGATTTGGAAATAAATTAAAAATTAAAGAAAATTAAATTTAGAATGGAATTGGAAATTATGATGAGATAAGTTATAAAATCATAACTTGAATGGAAGTGGGGGTAAACTAATTTGGAATAAATTAGAAATTGAATATGTTGGTGAGATTTGGGAATGGAACCCAATTTGGTAAAATAGAAGTTGAATTGTGAAATAAACTCGGGTTATAAATAAAATTCAACTGGGATTGAGAATGAATTAAATGTAAGTGGAAATGTTGTCAAATGAAATGGAATTGGATTATAATAAAAAATGATTTGAGTTGCAAGTAAAATCCAATTCGAGTATAAATGAGTTAAATATGTGCTTGGATATTATTTTGATAAATTGAGAATGTGAATTAAAAATTAAAATGGATTGGCTAACTGAATTAAATGGAATTTGATTGGATGAGAATCAAATTAACTGGAAGTGAACTTAAGCTTGAAGTTGAGATAAATTGAAGTAAATTAACTTAAGTTAAGAAGAATTAGAAGCTCAACTTCGAGTAAGAATGGAAGACCATTAAATAAAAGCTTGAGTTGAATTAATTTGGGAATGGTTAGTAGTATACAAGCATGGAATGTGTCAAGCTAAATAAAATGGTTGTGAATGAATTAAATGGAAGGAATTAAATACAAATTGAGTTGGAATCAATTTAAAATGGTTATAAGCTTAAATAATTATTTATTCACATGAATATAGTTGAATTGCGTAGAAATAAATTGTTGTTTGATGAAAATGAGATTAAATAAATTCTATGAATTGATAGAAGTGAAATAAAATTGATTTTGAAATCAATTGAATTGAATATGAGCTTGTTTGGATTGAAAATGAATTGAATGTAAGAAATTGAATTGTAAACCCTGAAAATTGAATGAAATGGCATATGAATTGATTGAAAGCAATTGAATTAGTTTTGCAATCATATAAATTGCTCATGGAAAGTGTTTGGTGTATGTTGCTTATGAAATGCATCTGTTTAGCTATTGAAAGTAAGTGAAATGTTAATAAATTTCATATATTTAGTACTTACATGTTTAAATTGAGTAAGTATAGGTTCAGGGAAGCTGTTTGGCCGGATAGGGTCGTGAAAAGTGATAAAAAATAATAAGCCGCTTGCTTAAAAATGCTAAATAGAGGTACGCCTATGCAATAAAAATGGGAAATATGAACTGTTTTTGTTTTTCCGACCGTGTGGGTCGATGTATATATATTTATATCTCTTGTCAAATTGCAAAAGCTCCTCCGTACAAAGGAGACTCTGCCAAAATTTTCCGAAATTTTGGGAGTTAGAAAATTTTTAAATTTTTTTTCACTAACGACAAATGATTTAAAATTTGTAAGCAAATAGAATTGAAACTGAATATTGAAATCTAATTTAAAATTGTGTATGTGAAGTAAGCTGAAATCGAAGAAATTGTTCGAAGAAATTAAAGGAAGAAAAAGTTTGCAAATAAACTTTTATTTGAGATTTTAAATAAATTAGTAAGTGAAACTAATAAAAGGAAATGGTTAATTAAATATGGGTTGAGATAAGGTGAATGAAATTCAATATTCAGAGTTTGAAGATAAATTGAATTCAAGTAAAATTGAAAAAGAAAATCTGAATGAAAATTGGGAAAAAGTATTTAGATTTGAAAATAACTACTAAATTGAAGCAAATTGATTTTTTTTTATGGAATTGGAACTCAATTGGAGTATACACTTCAGTAGTGGAGTAGTAAAAATAAATATAAGAAATATTTATATTGAACTTAAGAAATGAATGGTGAAATTCTTAAGTAAATTGGTATTGGGAATATACTAAGAAATTTTGGAATGGAGATCAAGTAAAATTGTGAAATGGGATAATTATGGATAAGTGAATAGAAATCAAAATGAATGTGAATAAAAGAGAATTGATATAGCTAATAATCAATTGAAATTAATACGTAGGATGTACGTATATTATTTTATTCGCATAGTGATTTGATCTGGATTCAAGCACAGAATTTCGAGGTAATTATACTGATCCGAGTTAGGATTTTTCACTCGATTTTCGACGGCGAACCATGGATATGGATTTTGATTGATTCTGGAAATTCTCTATCATAGTTTGTGACTATGCAAGGAGGATGACAGTTTCTGTAACGACCCAGAATTTTGAACAAATTAAATTGAAAATATTTAATTAATTTTAAATATTTGAACGATGATTTAATTTGAATCCCGAATATAACTTTGAATTTGACGATTAAATTATAAAATTTAATTGATTGAAGTTGAACAAAAATTTGAATCTTTAATTTTAAGCCGAAGAAAAATATTTCAAATGCTTTTAAAATTCGTAATGATAATACTGAAGATAATAAAAACTCCAGAATTGTATTTCAAAGTGTTTCGTTCAGTTTTGAATTTATATCGTTCGAATCGAATTTAAAAATAGCCGTCCGAGGCGCAGTCTCGGAATTCGACGAAACCAGTTTCATTGGATCCGTAACGTTGAATTATAGCCGGATTTCAATTTTCGTAATTTTCGGAGTTGATATGAGAGCACACGGAAATTAAACGCGTTGAAATTAATTCGAATTTAAATTTAAAAGTTGGTCAACTACAACACGTGCACTCCTTTCCACCACGCAGACAATCACGATACCTTCCCCTTATCTCATGCCTAAATTCACGCCTGCAATCACGAACCAAAAAATCGTGATACCCATACTTGTTCAGTTCTAAACACTCCTCTCCCTCTCCAGTTCAAAAATAAAGATCGAACAAAGAAAAAATGGCGGAGCTTCCATCTTTAAATTCTTCGATCCCCTTTTCTCATTCGAAAATCAACGCCTTTATTTATAATCATCGCTATATACTCAGCTATTCCATCAGTCATCGCGACTCATCCTTGCCCCTACGCGATATTTCTTCTGCCGATTTGAAGTTTTGCTACAGTCTCAAATTCGAGGTCGCGAGTTCGTTCGCGTGGAGGCAGGTCGAACGGCGACCTGGAGGCGATGAAATCTAGGGTTCGTCGCGAGTGTCTAGGGTTCGGTTAGGCGATGTTGAGTGGAGGCGATGAAGGCGAGGCTAGGCGTCGAGGTGGGTTTTCAACCGCGATCGCGTGCGCACGTCGAGTTCGAGGGCCGGGTTTGTGGCAGTAGTCGCCGCGATTGGAATTGCAAAGGAGGGATGGTGTTCTGTCGCAGTTGTCTGGACGCGTGGAGGAGAGGGCAAGGCGGCGCGTACGATCGGGGCTGCTGGGTTGGCTTACGAAATCGAGAAATCTGGCAGATGGGTTTCGATCGGCAGTGAGGTAATCGTTCGATTTATATTCGATCAATTTAAATTGATAATGAATAAATATATGTATATACTGGAAAACATTGTACAGGTAAACAGATATATATATATACATAATTTTAAAGGGGTTTAAACAAGTTTTTAGATATTTTTGAAACTATTGATGATTGGTTTGAAAGGGAAAAATAAGAATATAGAGATTTACAGAAAGATTTGATTTTTTTTTATCTATATGGGTTATCTTTATAAATACTTATATGATTTCAAAAGGAATATTTGTGAAAGAAAATTTGTTCAAATAGAATTATTTGTTTAGATTTAATTTTTGGTTAATTAAATTTATCAAATGAAATGTTATTAGTTCGATTTATTCGGATAATTATGAAACTTTATATAGTAGTGAGATTTAGTTCTACAATAAAGTATGAAAAATAAAAATATCTCTGTTACAAGTTTAAAAAAGGAATTTTGGATATCAAAAGAAATTTGACTTTTAATTACATAATTACTTAATTAAGTCGTTAGTTGGAAATCAAAATTTATTGATTTATTGGTTAGTGAATTCGAATATTAATAAACTGTGTAAATATTTATACAAGGTCTATAAAACGAGAAATCAAAGCAGAAATTGGAATCGAAATGGGATTGCAAAATATAAAGCGAAGGTGAGATCTCCTCACTCAAAATATGTTGGTATTACAGTTATTGATTTGAACTGATTGATTGCTATTGGATGTGATATTAGATATAGTAGGATATATCTATTATATATAGCAATATATACATATTGGCATATGTATATATTGGATTGATGATTTCCCGCCTCGTATAGCGGATGAGACCCTATTGCGCCGTTAGTAAGCGGATTTTTATAAAACCCATATACCGCGATAATTCCGTACTGGAGCGGAATTGGTATTGTGCTAACGTCTTTGGATGCAGGGAAACAGGTTGGAGGGATCCAACTGGACCCCTCACATTGATTGATTTTATTTATACTGTGATATGAATCTGTGAATGATTATATTGATGTTATTAATCATATTGATATCTGGAAATTATTTGAATGCTAAAATATAGCTGAATGGATGTTTGATATCATTGGATTCCAAAAATAAATGAAATTGAATTTTTGAAATCAAAATAGAAATTTCTAAGTGAATTAATTTTAATTGATTAAATTTTTGAAGAAAGGAATTTTAAAATATAAAAAGTTAAATTTTTATAACCTTATCGAATTAATTCCAGAATCAAGTGAAAATGTTAAATAAATGGATTTCGTAAAAAGGAATTTATTTAAAAGGAGATCAGTTGAAAATCCAAATAGAAATTTAATTTGGTAAATTGAAATAATTTGGGAAATCAAAGTAAAATGATTTCAATTTGAAGAATCCATTTAAAAACAGGATGTTGAATAATTTGAGAAAAATAAGGAATTTATTTAGTAGTGATAAATAAAGTTAGAAATCAATCTGTAATTGATTTAGTATTTGGAAAAGAACTTTTGAGAAATCAGTATGGAATCTTTTTTTTTTTTTTTTTTTTTGGCAAGGCCGACGGGGGTGAATGGACCCCGACCATTTATTGCAACACCAAAGAGTACACACAGAAACAACAACATGAGCAAGCTCACAGAATACGGAGGAACAAGGTGCTACAAACACAGAAGAAGCACAGAGAATAAAAAAATAAAAACAAAGACACAAAGAAAAATATACATCTACAGGAGCTGGAAAGGCATGCATATCCCTGGATCATAAGTATCAAGGGAGCTTTTAATTTCATGCATAGCCCAGTGTTTGAAAGAAGCTTCAGTCTTCGCATTGGTTTCATCAAATATTCTAATATTACGCTGTTTCCAAACTGCATAAACGAAGCTCTTCAAAACCGCAGTAAAAATTCTTTTGTGTTTTTCCTTTCCCTTAGTCATAGTATGGATACGTTCCCACTCAATGAGGTTGTCATGAGAAGGACTCGTACTGTTAATCTTCACCATGATTTCAGTCCACACAGAGTTATTCCATGCTCCTATGGTAGACATCATTAGAGGACCCGGGCATTGAGCATCTCTATTTTCATTTTCCTTGTTACTGCATGCTTAGATGACAAGTAATTTGGAATAGTTGCTGAAAGTGGGGTGACTTCATTGTTAATTGTTCCATCTTTAGGGGTGTTCGGATGTGGCTGAGTGGGAACGATAGGAGATGCTTGATGATTGGGCGAGATGGTTTGAGGAGGAGAATTGAGGGGTTTATAGGCCTTAGGAGGTTTGATATTAGAGTAAAAATGAGGTTGTGAATGTTCGAGAGGTGTGTCAGTATCAGTTTGATAGTTTGGGTCTTTTGTGCATATCTTTTCATCATTGTGCATGTTAGCTTTTGAATCTTCAGTATTCATGTTTCTCTTGTTTTTATTCTTGCTGTTTTTCCTTCTATTTGAGCTTGATCCTTCTTCATTTTCTCTATCTATCTCTGTTCCACATTCTATAAATTGTTTGTTGATTTCTATTTCGCCTTCTGAATTCTGTTCTTGCCGTTTAGTTTGTGTTCTTTTTAGTAACTTCACTTGTTTCATACTGTTGCTGCTTTGTTCCCATTGCTTAAGAGTATCTTGAGCCTCACTTGGTGTATCAACACCAGTTTCTTCAGAATCTTCTGCATTTTCATCCTGCGTTTATGTCATTGTCTCAGTATCATCAATCTGGAGGAGAGCATCAAATTTATTCGATATCAGGATATCTTCAACTAACTCTTCTGCTACTGTTTTCTCATTTGTCCCCGTTCTTATTTCTTTGTCTTTTTCTGCTATGGGAGAATGCCCAGGTTCTACTTCTTCATCAGCAATAATTTCTCCAGGCTCTTTAATGCTATCACATTGCTCTTTATCCTGCTCTTTTATTTCTCTTTTTTCATTTTTGTGTACAGCATCAAAATTATTCATTTCTTCCTCTTCCTTCTCTATTTCCTTTTCCCCTCTAACTCGTTCCTTCTCTTTCTCCTTCATTACATTGACTATTTTCTTATTATTCACTCTTTGCCAGCTCCTGACATTCTGCTTTTGGAAGGGATTGAACTTTTTGTTGCCTTGAACATTGTTCACAATATCCTCCTTATTCGCCTGTCTTTCATGTTTCTCTGGGTCAATCACTTTGTTTGTGACACATGTATCATAAACGTCGCAGCATTCAGTAGTATGGCCAAATTTTTTGCACTGCAAACATACATCAGGCCTCCATTGATATTGTACGTATATTTTTTGAAATCCTCCTTCTACAAGTTTAACCAAGAATTCATATGGAAGCTCTTTGTCTGGTTTCACCTCTATCAAGCACTTAGCGTAGCTCATTCTGTTTTGTTTTTCTGTCATTTCGTCCATACACAGCAGCTTGCCAAGATGACTACTCAACCAGTTGATCCCAAGAGGCGACCAAGCATATAAAGGGAGATTATAAAAATGCACCCAAACTGGGACGGCGGCGACTGAGCCAGTAATATTACTGACTGCAGCATCATATGGTTTAATTATGAACATTTTGTTCTTAATAATTACTGGGTCACTCTGAAGGATTCTACTTCTATCTTCATCACAAGAGAATTTAAATAAGAATACTATACCATCAGATTTTACTTTGACAGATCCTTTAAGCTTCCATATAAACTTAAGCTTTTGAATAACCGCCGTATACGACAGAGGCTTATCTAAGAAGAAGCCAACTAAGGTATCTTTCCAGATCAACGCTCCAGCATCTAGCACATCCTTCGACGGCACCAGCATGTTATTATCATATTCAGGAGTTAGATCAACAGGGATGTACTTCCCAGCATTCTTTGGTTTATGCTTAAATAGAGAAGTCCATTTCTGTTCACCGTGCGGCGCTGGAGATGGGACATCGACTTGGGCTTTAAGAGGCAGAAAAGTTGAGCTTGAAGGGAGAGGATCAGGGGGAACAGGCGGTGGGGGAACAGGAGGAGTTGGAACAGAGACAAGTACTGGATTCAGGGAAGGAAGGGCTGGCTCGAAGGGACAGGGTGGCGTAGATTCAGAAGAGGTCGATGGAAGGACAGAGTTGATAGGGTTGATGGGGTTGGTAGGCGTACTAGAGCGAGTAGGGGCATGGGAAAGGACATGGGAAAGGACATGAGGAACGGACATGAGAAAGTTTTTGGGATCATCTAGGGCAGTATGGAATCTTTTATTTAAAGTTGAAAATAAATTTAGAAATCAATATTGAAATTGATTTGGTATTGAAGTTTTATAAATGGAATTGGAATTTATAAAAGTTGGTTATAAATCCGAAATCACTTATTTTGATAAGTAAAATATAGAAGTTGATAAAAAGAAGATTTATAAGTCGAAGTTGTTATTAAAATAGAAATAGAATTTATAACCGTGTTTATAAATTCGAAAGCGATGGAATTTGATAAATTAAATATAGAAGATTATCAAAGTAGATATATTCGCGATTTTGGATAGCGAATTTCTATTGAAATGAAAATGTGTAGAAATGATTGGAATTGGGTTAAATGAAGTATATTCACGATTTTGGACAGTGAATATATTTTTAAGTAAAAATGGTTATGTTTGGGAAAGCGATATTATAAATGAAGTTAATTGTTTTAAAAGATGTTTTAAAACGTGTTAAATATCGAAATCATAGATTTCAACATTTATTGTTGAAATAGACGTTTTCGAGAAATATAAGGAAATGATGGACTATAACACTGTTGTTATAGTAAATGATTTTCGAAAAGAAAATGTTTTATGTAGTATTGGGATTTTCATATATCTACCTTAAAATTTCGAATCCCTATACTAGTGATTTCGAGTCGTCGTAACGATGTTTTACGTAACATTCGTTTTGACTCAAATAGATGTTAGAATAAATGATTTCCTTAAAGAATGAATGTATACTTAATTTGATTTAAGTATATCGAATATTTTCCAAGTGTTGAAAATAAATGATTGTGAAATACTTATTATTTAATAAGTATGGAAATGCTTTTCCAATATGAAATGAACTGTTTTGAGATTTTATCTTTTAAAGATAAATTGAAATGTGGAAGTTGATTTGAAATTGTTTTCAAATGATTGAAGTGTGGAAATAATATATCTAGTAAAGATATTTTTGAAGATGAAATAATTTGGAAAATTATTTGGAATCTGATGATGTTGCGCATCTTTATTGATAGTTAAAAAACCGACTATCAATAATTACCTTTAGATAGGTATTTGTTGTGAATTGGATGAATTTGAATGCCACACTTATTTTTGAATAAGCGCTCACTATTCGGGTTAGCCGGGAAAGGACCATGGGGTCGTATAACCCATTCCGAATATGTGATACGTCGTTATGAATTGCATTTGAAGACCGGTGTTGAAGACCGGATATTTTTGAAAACGGAAGGATTACCGTCGAGTTACTCTACATCGGCTGATCTCCGATTTAGAGTTTTTATCACCCTTAGTGACGGGAAGTCCGGACGTGATTAGAAAATTATCCGGATATGCAAGGGCTTCGTGAGAAGTGCCTCCGGTTTTGTTCGATCCCGGAACAGACTTGTATGGATTGTGTGTCTGACGTTACAATTTGAGATATAAAGCTGATTTCTTTCAAATACATTTCTGTTGGTGGCGGAGAATTTATTCTCTTAGCTTAACACCCTTCTCTGAGACGTACGAGCTCAGAGGTTATGTAGTTGAAATTCATCAGCGATATATCCCAATTTGGTAACGTGGCATACTGAGTGTTGCTGTGAAATGATCAGTGTTTGATCATTTGTGATATGATCATTTGTTTGATCTTATATCTTTGTGATCATAGGTTGATCATTTTGTTTGACCCGAAGCATGACTTTGTAGAAAGCGTAGCTTTGTGGACGAGACTTCGTCGAGCCTCACACCCCGGAAATGGTCGAAACAGGAAGGATGCGGCAAGGTTCTAGGGAGTAGCGCCCCTTAGTGTATGTCATTCCTTCTGGATAGAGGTGGTATCATGGTATAGAGCCCAGATACTTAACCTATGTGGTTTCTGCATTATTATCTATGTGGTTTGTTGGAAATCGGGGATCCTCGGGAAGATCGGTTACGATCGGGGGATGGCATACGCGTGTCAGTAGTTACCTACTTTTGCAGAGGTAACCCGGCCTTGTGTTGGCAGAGATCTAACCGTAATGTTAGGTTATTTCTCGGGTCGTCTATTCCAGGGACGTACCCATCGTGGAAAAGGAAGTTCCTTAGCCTGACCATTTGTTGGAAATCCAAAGAAACAATACGAGCCTTGTACGGTTTTAGTTGTAGAACCTATCATTCACTTATGGTGGTCACCACTGTTTGGATGGTAGCTATAGTAGGCATAAGTGCGGAATGCCTATGCTGGCTAAGATTAATATTATACTTTCGAAATGTTTTCTACACTATGCACTAATAATAATATCAAAAATGATTTGATTTTGCGTATTAAGCATCTTTGACTATCATAAGAAGAAATCTCCTCCAAGTCTGCGTTTGCATTGTGTGTGTGGTGGGAGGTCTTATGGTAGTCTCATTTTCCAAAAAGCATTGCGAATTTACTTTAAAATTTTTCTGTTGATTATTTTAAAGAATAACTGTTTTACGATCTCACACCAGTCACCATGACTGACTCGGAGTTTATTGTTCCCTTCTAAACTCTGGGTGCCCACAAATTTTTCCACACGGGCAGCCTAGAGTTATGTTATCAGGATATTCTGGAGCTTTGGAGATAAGCTGGATGACGAGACGTAGTATTTGTATCTGATAGTATTTATTCCGCTGTGTATTCTGTATGAGGACAAGTTATATAACTGTCCATTGTTGTATATTGACTCTGATTGATGTATGTATAAACTGATATAGTTCTTTGTTTAAAAGACTAGTAATTATCTATTGTATATTGTTCCGCTGCGATTTGTGAGATTCTGATATTGTCTCTGTTTCTGATGTTGTTCTGTTGTTCTTCTCTTCCTTCTTCTTCTTTCTTCTTCTTCTTACTTTTTCTTCTTTCTAAAACCCTCACTATTGGAGTTTCCGGCACTCGATTGCTCGGCAGTCGATAAAGTGAGTATCGATGTCAAATTTTCGAAAGTCGAAAATTCCCGTACGTGACAAAGTGGTATCAGAGCATATGGTTAAGCGACAACCCTGCTCTGTTGGGTGTTACTCATTAGAGATAGAGTCAGCAGTACTCTAGAATGAGTTTGAGTGTAATAATAGATATGAGCGTGTATTTGTTATTTGGATATGAAATTGTTTTGTATTGTGTTGACTTATCGGTTGATTGTTTATGGATTCTGGTCGGTGCAGTCTAGCTAACTGTAATCGATAGGGGTTTCTAAACTCTTAAACAAGATAAACTGACACAGTATTGTTTTAAATAGGGTGAATGAAATAATTTTGCCCAAAACTATTTTTGTATATAAAAGAAATAATTTTCTATGAATTATCATAGTATATGGATGTTTGGATGTTAGGAAGTAATAATAGTGAATTATCATCACTGGAATTGAATAAGAAATTGAAATCATAACTCCAAAGTTAAGAAATAAATCCATATACAAATGAAATTTAAGAATATAAATTATAAATGTGATTTGTAATTTGAAACGGAATTCCAGAGAAGTTTTTGGAAATGTTTTGAAGAGAATTTGAAAATTTTGGAAATTTGGAAAGTTTAAATCCTTTTTGGAGTTGAAAATGAATTTCAAAGGTTTGAAAAGTATTTTGAAGAAATGAAAAGCTCTAAACTCTTTTCGGTCGCTGGAAAATAACTTCGATGATGACCGCGGCATCGTTGGTGTTCATTTTCGGGTTTCCAAAAGAGAAATTGCTGCCAAATTGTTTTAAATGGAAGTTGTTTGGAAAAATTTGGGTTTTGTTTCGGCAATTCAAGGATGATTTGAATTGTTTTCAAAAATGGTTTTGAAAAGGTTGAAAAGACTCTGGAATACTATATAAAAATCCTTTGAAATATTATGAGATTGATAACTTGTAAAGTTTAAAGAAATAAAAATCCATTTAACGAATGAAATTTATAAATGTGAATTGAAATATAAAGAGATGAATTCATATATGAATAAAATGGTGAATATAAATTATAAATGAATTTATAAATGAAAATAGAATTCCAAGAAGATAATTGAAAATAAATTTCCTTAATGAAATGGAATTGTGAATGTGAATGTATAAATGATTGTATAAATCAAGATGTAAATAAGTTGATAACTTATAGAATATTTGAAATCTGATTGGAATGAAATTAAAATTGAAGACGAATGAATTAGTAAATGAAACTAATTTAAAATAGTGCAGCTATGAATGAAAGATAATTGATAAATTCAATATTCAGAAGTTAAACTGAATCCAAATTAAATTGAAGGTGTAAATTGAATTCAAATGAGAAATTGAAATGTAAAATTGAATGAAAATAGATATGTAACTTCAACAGTGAAGTAAAAAAAATGTATAAGCAGTTTATATTGAAAATTTTGTAATTAAATTTGCAGAATAGTTTGAATATATGTAACTAGATATTATGGCTAGTAGGATATACATGTATAAAGGAATTGGAATTTTGATTTCGAAGATAATTTGAATTGCTCGACAAAAGGTAAGTATTTGAATTATAATATGAGTTTTTGATGATTTCTGGTCTAGCCGCTTGGCTTTTTCTTTTTCTTTTTGAAATTTGAGAGTCCGTAGGGACGTTTTGTAGTCGTACCGTATTAGCCGCGCAAAGGAGACGCTGGCGAAATTTTTCGGGAATTTAGGGCGTTAGAAAAATTTTGAGAAAATTTGAAAGTTTAAAATGTGAATTTGAATTTGAATTTGAATAGAGTAGTAAAACAAAGTTGTTTTGAAACTTAGAATTGAAGTTGGAAAACTAGTTGAGCTAATAACGAATCTTTAGTAGGAAGATTTGTTTTGATAAAATTAGATAAAATTATTGGATTGTGAAGAATAGTAGACGAGTTAAGGACCATTTTCCCTAACTTGTAATTTCGAGGACGAAATTCTTTTAAGGAGGGAAGTCTGTAACGACCCTGAATTTTGAACAAATTAAATTGAAAATATTTAATTAATTTTAAATATTTGAACGATGATTTAATTTGAATCCCGAATATAACTTTGAATTTGACGATTAAATTATAAAATTTAATTGATTGAAGTTGAAAAAAAATTTGAATCTTTAATTTTAAGCCGAAGAAAAATATTTCAAAAGCTTTTAAAATTCGTAATGATAATACTGAAGATAATAAAAACTCCAGAATTGTATTTCAAAGTGTTTCGTTCAGTTTTGAATTTATATCGTTCGAATCGAATTTAAAAATAGCCGTCCGAGGCGCAGTCTCGGAATTCGACGAAACCAGTTTCATTGGATCCGTAACGTTGAATTATAGCCGGATTTCAATTTTCGTAATTTTCGGAGTTGATATGAGAGCACACGGAAATTAAACGCGTTGAAATTAATTCGAATTTAAATTTAAAAGTTGGTCAACTGCAACACGTGCACTCCTTTCCACCACGCAGACAATCACGATACCTTCCCCTTATCTCATGCCTAAATTCACGCCTGCAATCACGAACCAAAAAATCGTGATACCCATACTTGTTCAGTTCTAAACACTCCTCTCCCTCTCCAGTTCAAAAATAAAGATCGAACAAAGAAAAAATGGCGGAGCTTCCATCTTTAAATTCTTCGATCCCCTTTTCTCATTCGAAAATCAACGCCTTCATTTATAATCATCGCTATATACTCAGTTATTCCATCAGTCATCGCGACTCATCCTTGCCCCTACGCGATATTTCTTCTGCCGATTTGAAGTTTTGCTACAGTCTCAAATTCGAGGTCGCGAGTTCGTTCGCGTGGAGGCAGGTCGAACGACGACCTGGAGGCGATGAAATCTAGGGTTCGTCGCGAGTGTCTAGGGTTCAGTTAGGCGATGTTGCGTGGAGGCAATGAAGGCGAGGCTAGGCGTCGAGGTGGGTTTTCAACCGCGATCGCGTGCGCACGTCGAGTTCGAGGGCCGGGTTTGTGGCAGTAGTCGCCGCGATTGGAATTGCAAAGGAAGGATGGTGTTCTGTCGCAGTTGTCTGGACGCATGGAGGAGAGGGCAAGGCGGCGCGTACGATCGGGGCTGCTGGGTTGGCTTACGAAATCGAGAAATCTGGCAGATGGGTTTCGATCGGCAGTGAGGTAATCGTTCGATTTATATTCGATCAATTTAAATTGATAATGAATAAATATATGTATATACTGGAAAACATTGTACAAGTAAACAGATATATATATATACATAATTTTAAAGGGGTTTAAACAAGTTTTTAGATATTTTTGAAACTATTGATGATTGGTTTGAAAGGGAAAAATAAGAATATAGAGATTTACAGAAAGATTTGACTTTTTTTTTATCTATATGGGTTATCTTTATAAATACTTATATGATTTCAAAAGGAATATTTGTGAAAGAAAATTTGTTCAAATAGAATTATTTGTTTAGATTTAATTTTTGGTTAATTAAATTTATCAAATGAAATGTTATTAGTTCGATTTATTCGGATAATTATGAAACTTTATATAGTAGTGAGATTTAGTTCTACAATAAAGTATGAAAAATAAAAATATCTCTGTTACAAGTTTAAAAAAGGAATTTTGGATATCAAAAGAAATTTGACTTTTAATTACATAATTACTTAATTAAGTCGTTAGTTGGAAATCAAAATTTATTGATTTATTGGTTAGTGAATTCGAATATTAATAAACTGTGTAAATATTTATACAAGGTCTATAAAACGAGAAATCAAAGCAGAAATTGGAATCGAAATGGGATTGCAAAATATAAAGCGAAGGTGAGATCTCCTCACTCAAAATATGTTGGTATTACAGTTATTGATTTGAACTGATTGATTGCTATTGGATGTGATATTAGATATAGTAGGATATATCTATTATATATAGCAATATATACATATTGGCATATGTATATATTGGATTGATGATTTCCCGCCTCGTATAGTGGATGAGACCCTATTGCGCCGTTAGTAAGCGGATTTTTATAAAACCCATATACCGCGATAATTCCGTACTGGAGCGGAATTGGTATTGTGCTAACGTCTTTGGATGCAGGGAAACAGGTTGGAGGGATCCAACTGGACCCCTCACATTGATTGATTTTATTTATACTGTGATATGAATCTGTGAATGATTATATTGATGTTATTAATCATATTGATATCTGGAAATTATTTGAATGCTAAAATATAGCTGAATGGATGTTTGATATCATTGGATTCCAAAAATAAATGAAATTGAATTTTTGAAATCAAAATAGAAATTTCTAAGTGAATTAATTTTAATTGATTAAATTTTTGAAGAAAGGAATTTTAAAATATAAAAAGTTAAATTTTTATAACCTTATCGAATTAATTCCAAAATCAAGTGAAAATGTTAAATAAATGGATTTCGTAAAAAGGAATTTATTTAAAAGGAGATCAGTTGAAAATCCAAATAGAAATTTAATTTGGTAAATTGAAATAATTTGGGAAATCAAAGTAAAATGATTTCAATTTGAAGAATCCATTTAAAAACAGGATGTTGAATAATTTGAGAAAAATAAGGAATTTATTTAGTAGTGATAAATAAAGTTAGAAATCAATCTGTAATTGATTTAGTATTTGGAAAAGAACTTTTGAGAAATCAGTATGGAATCTTTTATTTAAAGTTGAAAATAAATTTAGAAATCAATATTGAAATTGATTTGGTATTGAAGTTTTATAAATGGAATTGGAATTTATAAAAGTTGGTTATAAATCCGAAATCACTTATTTTGATAAGTAAAATATAGAAGTTGATAAAAAGAAGATTTATAAGTCGAAGTTGTTATTAAAATAGAAATAGAATTTATAACCGTGTTTATAAATTCGAAAGCGATGGAATTTGATAAATTAAATATAGAAGATTATCAAAGTAGATATATTCGCGATTTTGGATAGCGAATTTCTATTGAAATGAAAATGTGTAGAAATGATTGGAATTGGGTTAAATGAAGTATATTCACGATTTTGGACAGTGAATATATTTTTAAGTAAAAATGGTTATGTTTGGGAAAGCGATATTATAAATGAAGTTAATTGTTTTAAAAGATGTTTTAAAACGTGTTAAATATCGAAATCATAGATTTCAACATTTATTGTTGAAATAGACGTTTTCGAGAAATATAAGGAAATGATGGACTATAACACTGTTGTTATAGTAAATGATTTTCGAAAAGAAAATGTTTTATGTAGTATTGGGATTTTCATATATCTACCTTAAAATTTCGAATCCCTATACTAGTGATTTCGAGTCGTCGTAACGATGTTTTACGTAACATTCGTTTTGACTCAAATAGATGTTAGAATAAATGATTTCCTTAAAGAATGAATGTATACTTAATTTGATTTAAGTATATCGAATATTTTCCAAGTGTTGAAAATAAATGATTGTGAAATACTTATTATTTAATAAGTATGGAAATGCTTTTCCAATATGAAATGAACTGTTTTGAGATTTTATCTTTTAAAGATAAATTGAAATGTGGAAGTTGATTTGAAATTGTTTTCAAATGATTGAAGTGTGGAAATAATATATCTAGTAAAGATATTTTTGAAGATGAAATAATTTGGAAAATTATTTGGAATCTGATGATGTTGCGCATCTTTATTGATAGTTAAATAACCGACTATCAATAATTACCTTTAGATAGGTATTTGTTGTGAATTGGATGAATTTGAATGCCACACTTATTTTTGAATAAGCGCTCACTATTCGGGTTAGCCGGGAAAGGACCATGGGGTCGTATAACCCATTCCGAATATGTGATACGTCGTTATGAATTGCATTTGAAGACCGGTGTTGAAGACTGGATATTTTTGAAAACGGAAGGATTACCGTCGAGTTACTCTACATCGGCTGATCTCCGATTTAGAGTTTTTATCACCCTTAGTGACGGGAAGTCCGGACGTGATTAGAAAATTATCCGGATATGCAAGGGCTTCGTGAGAAGTGCCTCCGGTTCTGTTCGATCCCGGAACAGACTTGTATGGATTGTGTGTCTGACGTTACAATTTGAGATATAAAGCTGATTTCTTTCAAATACATTTCTGTTGGTGGCGGAGAATTTATTCTCTTAGCTTAACACCCTTCTCTGAGACGTACGAGCTCAGAGGTTATGTAGTTGAAATTCATCAGCGATATATCCCAATTTGGTAACGTGGCATACTGAGTGTTGCTGTGAAATGATCAGTGTTTGATCATTTGTGATATGATCATTTGTTTGATCTTATATCTTTGTGATCATAGGTTGATCATTTTGTTTGACCCGAAGCATGGCTTTGCAGAAAGCGTAGCTTTGTGGACGAGACTTCGTCGAGCCTCACACCCCGGAAATGGTCGAAACAGGAAGGATGCGGCAAGGTTCTAGGGAGTAGCGCCCCTTAGTGTATGTCATTCCTTCTGGATAGAGGTGGTATCATGGTATGGAGCCCAGATACTTAACCTATGTGGTTGCTGCATTATTATCTATGTGGTTTGTTGGAAATCGGGGATCCTCGGGAAGATCGGTTACGATCGGGGGATGGCATACGCGTGTCAGTAGTTACCTACTTTTGCAGAGGTAACCCGGCCTTGTGTTGGCAGAGATCTAACCGTAATGTTAGGTTATTTCTCGGGTCGTCTATTCCAGGGACGTACCCATCGTGGAAAAGGAAGTTCCTTAGCCTGACCATTTGTTGGAAATCCAAAGAAACAATACGAGCCTTGTACGGTTTTAGTTGTAGAACCTATCATTCACTTATGGTGGTCACCACTGTTTGGATGGTAGCTATAGTAGGCATAAGTGCGGAATGCCTATGCTGGCTAAGATTAATATTATACTTTCGAAATGTTTTCTACACTATGCACTAATAATAATATCAAAAATGATTTGATTTTGCGTATCAAGCATCTTTGACTATCATAAGAAGAAATCTCCTCCAAGTCTGCGTTTGCATTGTGTGTGTGGTGGGAGGTCTTATGGTAGTCTCATTTTCCAAAAAGCATTGCGAATTTACTTTAAAATTTTTCTGTTGATTATTTTAAAGAATATCTGTTTTACGATCTCACACCAGTCACCATGACTGACTCGGAGTTTATTGTTCCCTTCTAAACTCTGGGTGCCCACAAATTTTTCCACACGGGCAGCCTAGAGTTATGTTATCAGGATATTCTGGAGCTTTGGAGATAAGCTGGATGACGAGACGTAGTATTTGTATCTGATAGTATTTATTCCGCTGTGTATTCTGTATGAGGACAAGTTATATAACTGTCCATTGTTGTATATTGACTCCGATTGATGTATGTATAAACTGATATAGTTCTTTGTTTAAAAGACTAGTAATTATCTATTGTATATTGTTCCGCTGCGATTTGTGAGATTCTGATATTGTCTCTGTTTCTGATGTTGTTCTGTTGTTCTTCTCTTCCTTCTTCTTCTTTCTTCTTCTTCTTACTTTTTCTTCTTTCTAAAACCCTCACTATTGGAGTTTCCGGTACTCGATTGCTCGGCAGTCGATAAAGTGAGTATCGATGTCGAATTTTCGAAAGTCGAAAATTCCTGTACGTGACAGTTTCTGATCAAGAAACCAGATCTGAGTCCGCACTATGAAGTCGGGTGGACGATACTAGTTCGGAAGTGAAATTGTGTGATCGAATGAGAGATCGAATTTGGTATTGCGTACGGACGATATATGTGCATCGTACGGGCTTAAGTAAAGCAGATATTGAAATTTTGTAAAGAAGTCAATAAAATGATTTTGAATGTTGTGATTGGATATTATTGCTAAGTAGGATATACAGGTATTTAAAAGCAAAAGGGAATTTGGATTTTTGATTTCAGAAGATAATTTGAAATTTGCTCGGCAAAGGTATGTGTTTAAATTTCTGTATGAAATTTGATGGTTTTCTGATATAGCCACTTGGCCTTTTGTTTTCTTTTGAAATCTGGGGGCCCGTAGAGGCATTTTGTAGTTGTTCCGAGCTAGCCATGCAAAGGAGACGTTGGCAAAAATTTTGAAATTTTTTGGAAATTTTTTGTTAATGATGAATTTATTTCAAATTGGAATTGAAATAAAAGAATTTTGGAATTGGAATTGAAACTAATTGTTTAGTTGGAACTAAAGAGTTAAAAAAGTGAATATGGGATTTTCACTAAGTGGGTTTTATAAAGTTAGTGGGTTTGGGCATTCTTCTGCCTTAGTAATTTCGGGGACGAAATTCTTTTAAAAGGGGAGGAATGTGATGACCCGTAAATTTTGGATATTTGAAATTGGAATATTTAATTGATTTTAAATATTCAACGGTGAATTTTTGACTTGAATTTCAAATATCACTATTTATTGGGTAATTTAATTATTAAATTAAATAATTGGAAATTGGGTGAAATGCTGAATCTGAAATTCTAGGCTTGTTAAAAATAATTTGATGGCTTGTAAAATTGACATTGATAATACTAACGATAATGAAAGCTTTTAAATTGAATTCGGAAGTGTTTTGTTCAGTTTTGAAAATTTATTGTTTAAATTAATATTTAAAAATAGCCTTCCGAGGCACATTCTCGGAATTTAACAAAACAAGTTCCATTGGATCCGTAATAGTGTGTTATTATCGGATTTCAATTTTCGTAGTGTTCGGAGTTATCGTGTGATCGTACGATATATGAACGCGTTGAAATCTATATAGGAAAACTTAATATAATATTGATTTAATAAATAACTTCACACCAGATCTTTTTCCCTTTCACCTCAGAATTACTGTATACCCTTTTCATACGCAACCTTCTTTTCAGAAGAACACGTTTCATTTTTTCAAATCACATCATCCCACTTTTCAAATACCTTGTCCCTTTCCTCTACTTTTTATTCAGCCGAAGAAATTTGTTTCCTCTCAAAATAAAATTAAAGTAAAGACTATTCGAAAAAAAAATGAATGAAGAGCGGAATCGAAAAATAGCCATGTCGAAATCACGGCAGCCTCGTTCTTGACGAGGAGTGAACGATCGGAGTCCAACGCTGCTGCGAATTAGGGCGGTCGACGTGATTTTGGTCAGGAGATACTCGGTGCAATTGGGAGAAGTCGAGTTTAGCTTGGGGTCACGCCGTTGCGAGGTGGAGCAGATGCCGTCACCGATCGACCTTCAGTTGGTGTTCGCGATGCAGACTGGTTAGGAGTCGACGTTGATTTGGAGATGATGGGCGTCGCGATAGGGAGGATGGGTTCGATACCTCGGTATATTCGATTTACCTTTTTTTATATTTTATTTAATATATTATATATTTTTAGTCTCAGTTTTAGGTTACTGTAAAATAATATTTCAAGTTAAAGATGTATATATACATGTGTATGTATACATAGTGAAGAGAAAAAAAAATGAAATATATGAAAATTTTAAATGCCGGAGAGTTTTATAAAAGCTAGATTTTGAATCTGTATTTTTGAAAATTAATTTATTTAATTAACTTATTTAATTATTTCGCTGCTATAGTATTCTATTTAAAGGGAAATTAGTTTAAAATTAAATTTATTTGTTAAAAAGAAATCACTGATAAATTAAATAATTAAATGGAAATTTAATTATTCAAATGACTCGAGTATTGATAAAAAAATCATCTAATGTTTATACAAGGTTATAAGCTGGGAAACCAAGACGAAATTGAAGTGGACTACAAATAAAATTAAAGGTGAGTTAATCTCACTCATCTGGGTTATTTAAATTTAAATAGTTAAATTTAAATATTTGGTTGAATAATTGAATTGATTGGATGTGGTATATTATATAGTAGTATATAGTATATATTGGACTGATTGATATTCCCGCATTATATAACGGATAAGACCCTATGCGCCGCATAATAGCAGATGATATTGTATAAACCCATATACCATGATATTCCACCTCGAAGTGGAATTGGTATTGTGCTAACATCTGTGGATGCAGGGAAACAGGTTGAAGGGATCCAACTGGATTCCTCAAAATATTTAGATTGTTTAATATTCCGTGATATGATTTATTTGATGATCTGTGATAGATTACATTGGTAATTGGAAATGTTGGGTGTTGTGTTTGGTTGAATATATTTGGGTATACTGAGATACCAAAAATATATAGATGAGATTTTTGATGAGAAAATAAAAGAGGGAATTTTTAAGTAGAATAAGTATAGAGAATTTAAATAATTTAAAGAATGAATTGGGAAAGGAAAAGTGATTTTAAATTCTATTAAATAAATTCCGAGTATGGGAAAGCATATTTTGAATAAAAGGGAAAATAATGAATTTTAAAACTTAGGTGATATTATTTAAAGGAATAAAGAATTTATTCTAAAATTTAAGGTATAATTTATTCGAAAGGATAAAGAAGGAATTTGAAAGAAATAAAAGAAATTTTATTTCAGTTTAAATAAGATTTTAAATCATAATAAGAAGTCAAATATGGAATTAATGGAATTAATGGGATTTTAAAATAAATTGGGTAAATAAAAGAATTTATTTTAAAATGGAGTTGATTTGGAAATCGATTATAAATTTGATAAAGTGTTTGAAACTGTGTTTAAGAGATGGATGAGACCATCAAATTTATAAAATGGGTTTATAAAGGTGGAGTAATATATCAGTGGATATTTGGAAGGATAAATTCACAGTGGGAATTTATTAAAGGAATGGGTAAAGTTGTTTAAAAATAAATAGTGATTTATTTTTAAAGATGTGAAAGAGAAGCGTATTTCCCTGGATAGCCAAGTACGTTTTCAAACCAAATTTTTAAGTATAAGTTAAAAGTTTTAAAGTTGATTTTGAAGGAATGTTTTTGGGAAATTATTATTTAAGTTGTTAAATTTTAAAGGTAGATATTTTGAAAGGTTTGACTAGTATTATGATTTTAAGGATAATTATTAATATTTATATTTTATAAAATAGTTTTATTTTAAAGATAGTTTGGTTAAAGTTTAATTTAAAAACTTGTATGGAATTTCATAATCTCTTATTTTAAATTTAGTTTGGCTTAACTTTTATTTTAAATATTCTTAAAGTATATATTTTTAAATATAGTATTAAAGTAGACTTTAAATGTTTTGAAGTATATTTTATAATAAAGTGTTTTAAATTACTTTAAAATCTAAAGTATTTGTACTTGGAGATTTCAGTGGAAATAGAAAATATTTGGGGAATTTATTCCGTGAGTGAAAATGGTTTGAAACTGTTTCCAAAGGGTTAAAAGGTGGAAATATATCTTGCGAAGTTATTTGAGATAAATAAATAATTTGGGAGAAATTATTATGGCTTGATGGATGTTTGTGAATGTTAATTGATAGTTAAATAACCGACTATCAATATTGGCCAATGCGCTGATTGTTTCGAAGAGACCGGAATCGAGATTTATTTCTTGAAAACCATTTCGATCCGGTTTGTACGTTTCGTGGGGGAAGCGAGTTGGAATCGTAGATGGAGCAGTGAAGTGCAAGGGCTAGTCGCTACTAATCCTAAGGGTGATTCCAAAATGGATGTAGTAGGAATAGTGCCTTCGGTTCCGTTCGAACCCGGGACGGACTTGTATGGATGAATGCTTTCAAAACATCGTCAGGTGGACGATGAGCATTCTAAGTGAAATGTTCTATAAAGGTAACGCTTAGCCTCGAGCCTCATCAACCGCGAATGACTGAAAATCAGGGGTTATGCAGCAAGGCTATATGGGTAGCACCCATTAGGGTGAGGTCATCCCTGTCTAGATGTCCCTTTTTATTCGTCTTAGTGGTGCGGTTGCTGATCCCAACCGTGGGGTGATCTTACTCGGAAATATCCAGTAAGGGGTAGTTCCAGTCTTGTGTTGTAGGGGATCGGGCGTGGTCCTCGGTACACTGATCTAGACCAGGTACTATGACAGGTGGTACCCCAGTGCCTAGTCATTTGTTGGAAATCCATTCTCCCTACGCACCTTTTACGAATTTTGTTTGTATAACCCACTTTGTGGCTAGTATGCTGGAATTTAATCATGTAACAATTTCAGCTATTTGAATAAGTACTTGTATATAGACACTACTATAATATCAGAGGATTTTGATAAGAAAGTGTTTTGGCTATCGTAAGGTAAAAACCCGACATGTTTATTTGTGGCGTGGTCTTATGAGATGCTTTTGATTTCAAAGGGTTTGGAAAACTTTAATAATCCAATTGAGTGTGTTTTCTCACGCTGGTTTTCCAGACTGACTCGGGTGTTATTTTATTATAATGCTCGGGTCAAACCGAGTATTATAGGATACAGGATATGGTGTTGTGGAGCTCAGGAGACGAGCTGGATGGCGAGACGTATCACACGTATATGATGTATATTCCGCTATGTTGTGTATGTTGTGTATTCTGTATGTGGGACAAGTTATTATAACTATCCTGAATTGTGATGTTGATTATATTGTACTTTGATGTTGTATTCTGGTGATGTATGTATAAACAGATATAGTTTCTTTTCTGTAAAGATCAGTTATTATCTATTATATTTTATTCCGTTGCGATGGTTAGATTCTGTTGTTATTTTGTTTCTTCTTCTTCTACCTCCTTCTTCTTTAACCCTGATGGTTCGTATTTCCGTTCACTTTGAGTCGATATGTTGGAGAATAATGTCGATTCAAGGGGTACGGGTTTGCGGGTCGTCACATAGGCCATGCTTAATCCAATATAAACAAAAACTATTTGATCATTTGTCTAAGTGATTTTGATAATGAAAGTCAAACTAGAATCTAAATTTGGTGAACTATGTCATTAGTTCATAGTAAATAGATCATACTTAAAATAGATTTTATTTTTAATTTCATTATTATTTTCATGAGATTTTAGAAGTGGATTTGAACAGTGGGTTAGAGTTTGATGATTTAAATTGTGATAATTAATAGCACAAATAAGCTATGCTTATAATAAACAGATTGTTCATTTCTACTTAAAATATAAATGAGAGGCAATGAATACATTTTGTGTTTGATTTATATGAATGATTGAAAGTGTATTTACCTCTAAATTGCTCCTTAATCTCATAGTTTTATTCACTTTTGCACTAGTTTTTTTCTATATTTTTCTTAGTTTAAAACAATTTCAAAACCTTGGGCTAATTTGATTGAGTAATATTAGAGTTTAATTCTTTCCCGGTGGATCGACCCGTACTCGCATACGTACTATGATTGTACGTCGTGCGCTTGTTGTTTTATAACGATATATTTTCAACGGTTTTCTAATCGATAGAAAATTCATCGTTAAACAAGTTTTTGATTTATACTCCTACACTCCATCCGAGGGTAAGATTTGGTGTAAAGACAGTTGTGCCATGTTCGGTTCTATATTTGTGCTCATGCCCTCAATCTGAGGCAAGGGTCAGTTTGCGAACGATCGTGTTTCATCTGGCTTAAGTTTGTACTCCGGCTCCTACTTCGAGAATGGGAGTTAAGGTACAAATTCTCATATCGCATTCGGTCTAAGTTTATACTCTAGCACCTACTCCGGGAATGAGAGTTAGAGTGCGAACGATCGTATCATGTCCAACTTATGTTTATACTCATGCCCCCAATCTGAAGGCAAGAGTTAGCAGATGTCGATCTCCGGACATCAAAAGGAACTTCATGGGCTCGATAATCGATCATAGAAGTTTGATCGATAGTTTCTCCGAGTACCTACGTGCCTGCATTATGTAAATTCATACGAGTCGATCAAGTCACAACTCCTAAGAAATGAAGAGACGAAATTTCTGGCTTGAAAGGCCATTTTATTACTTAAAGACCGAAAGTAACAGATTCCTGCCTTATTACATGGCTCTAGGCAGTTATTTACAAATTTATTCTTTAAGTGAAACAGCGTCGTAGATGCTCACTATTCCACACCCTCGAGAGTGAGGTCCCATCCGTTGTTAGCAGCTTGATAGTGTTGTTTCCAAGATTTTCCTCTATTGCGTATGGACATTCCCAAACTGGGCCTAAGTTCTTAAGGCCTAGGCCCGGGAAGATTTGTTTGAGGACCAAGTCACCGACTTCAAAGGTTTGACTCACGACCTTGGTGTTATAATATCAAGCGACTTGGTTTCTGTGCATGGCTGCTCTCAACTTAGCTTTGGCCCGTTTCACGTCGATCATATCAAGAGACTCCGGAAGGAGTTTCTCATTCGTCCATTGATCATAGTGAGTAACCCAATGAAAAGGCACTTCTAGTTCGATCAGGAATATAGCCTCTGATCTGTATGCTAAAGCAAAGGGAGAGTGGCCAATCGTGGACTTGTGGGTGGTTTGATAAGCCCAAAGTATTAACGGGAGTTTATCGACCCTCCTGCCTTTGGCCTTTTCCAATCGCTTCTTAAGAATGGACTTAATAATCTTGTTTACAACTTCAACCTATCCATTCGCCTGAGAATGTGCCAACGGTGCAAATCTCTTCTTTATGCGGTGTCAATATTAGAAATCCTTAAACTCCGTACGTCGAATTGGGTCCCATTTTCGGTAATGATCACCTACAGAACTCCAAAATGATAGATGATATTATGGACAACAATGTTGATTATTTTCTTTGTGGTAATCATGGCAAAAGGCTCCGCCTCAGCCTATTTAGTAAAGTAATCGACCGCTATGATGGTGTACTTCACACAACTTTTAGATATCAACAATACACCGATGATATCAATACCCCAAACTGCAAACGGCCAAGGACCGACCATTTGAGTAATTTTCGTTGCTGGGCCCCTCAGAATTTTAACAAATCTCTGGCACTTGTCACACCTTCGGGTGTAGTAAGCTGTTTCTTGATTGATAGTCAACGAGAAATATCCATAACGAAATATCTTTTTCGCCAGGGTCTTCCTCCTAATGTGGTCGCCATAGGCCCCTTCATGAACTTCTCTTAGAACTCGTTTGGCCTCGTTGTGAGCGACACACCGTAGCATAGGGATAGAGAAACCCTTCATGTACAGTATTCCTTCTTGCATGATATATCTTGAAGCTTGGCAAAGGATTTTTCATCCTTCATTCCTTCTCTCTGGAAGGATTACTCTTTGCAAATAATTCCGAATTGGAGTCATCCATGACTCTTTTTAGGTTTAGTCTACAAGACCCAATCAACATCCATCTTGTTGATGCTTGGACCTAAAAGTACCTCCACTTAGACCACGCCCATAAGCTGTGCATCCCCAGAACTAGCCAATTTGGCTACTGAATCGGCTTTTCATTCTGATCTCTAGGAATATATGCTATCGTATAGTATTCAAAGTCATTGAGCAGCTCGAGAACCTAGTTTAAATAAGGAGCTAGCCTCGCTCCTTTCCTATGATACTCCTTTCGAGCCTGACATACCACTAATTGGGAGTCGTAGAAAATGTATAAAGTCTTTATTCCCAGTTCCTTGGCGATCTTGAAACCTGCAATCAAGGCCTCGTATTTAGCTTCATTTTTCATTGTTGGAAAATCGAGTTTCAAGGCGTAGCTAATCAGTTGTTCTTCGGGGGTGACAGGCACAACTCCACCACCATAAAACCAATCATTGGATGCACCATATATCCATGTACATCTTCATCCAATTTCCTTCTCTACATTGCTCTACGGAGAATCATCTCGTGAAGTGAATTCAACTATGAAATCCGCCAAGGCCTGACCTTGTATTGCTCTCTGAGGGTGATAGGTGATATTGCATTGACTCAATTCAATGTTCCATTTCAATATCCTTCCAGAAGTCTATGGTCATTGTAAGGCTTGTTGTGAAGGCATATCAGTAAGGAAACATTAATCGGATGAGCCTGGAAATAGGGGCGGAGTTTTCTGGAAGCGATCAACAAGCAGTAAGCGAGCTTTTATAACCTTGGGTAGTTTCTTTCTGCTCCTATCAACTGCTTGCTGATATACTATATCAGTCGATGGATGCAGGATTCCTCGCGTACAAGTGTGGCACTCAGGGCATGCACCGACACCATGAGATATAAGTACAAATCCTCATCATCCATTGGTTTCAAGAGAATGGAAAGTCTATCCAAGTGATTCGCTAGAGCATGTAATGCATCTTTACAATCCTGGTTCCATTCAAAGTTTCTTTTTCTCCTTTTAATCACCTCAAAGAAAGGGATACATTTGTCAGTGGCTTGGGAAATGAACCGACTCAGAGTGGCGACCTTCCCGTTTAAGCTTTGGAACTCCTTGATCGTCTTTGGGGCTTCGATCTCTCTCAAAGCCTTGATCTTCTCTGGATTGGCTTCAATACCATGAGAGTTCACCATGAAGTCCAAGAACTTCCTAGACGCAACACCAAAAGAGCATTTTAAGGGATTGTGCTTCATCCTATATTGTCGGAGGACACCAAAAATTTCTACTAGATCATCAACGTGATTTCTCGGACGCCGTGAATTTACGGGCATATCGTCCACGTAAACTTCCATTGATCCTCCAATCCGGTCTTTGAAGATTCGGTTCACAAGTCTTTGGTATGTCGCTCCTGCATTTTTTAATCTGAAAGGCATGACCAGATAGCAACAGAGTTCGAGGTCGATGATGAAGCTAGTATGTTCCTGATTCGGTACGAGCATCGGGATTTGATTGTATCCGAAGTACGCGTCCATGAATGAAAGTAGCTCATGTCCAGCAGTTTAGTCCACCAAGTGATCTATCCTTGGAAGCGGGAAGCTGTATTTCAAGAATTCTTTATTCAAGTACGAATAGTCGATGCATGTCCTCCACTTTCCGTTTGCTTCTTCATAAAAACAGGGTTAGATACCCAATCAAGGTATAGAGCATCGTGGATAATGCCATTATCCTTCAGTTTACCTAGTTTTTCCTTGAGTGCAGCGGGGCAATTTTGTTTCACAAAAATGCAATTGAGGTTGATGTTTAATGCATGGCTCTCTATCCTGACGAGATCCCACACATATCCGAGTGTATCCAGGCAAACCCATATAGGTTGCTTGGAGAAAACCAACCAACTCCCACATCACACTAGTATTGAGCTGAGATCCAACCTTCAGGCCTTTACTCGGGTCATCCCTACTGACTGGAACCGCGAATGTCAACTCGGTGGGAGCTGTTCGTCCACCCTCCTGCTCTTTTCGTCGGTCCATATAATCATAGAACCAACTAGTTTGCTCGAGTCGGGGCTTAGGTAGTAGTTGCTGTGTATCTAAAGCCTTTATGCAGAGGACCCCCTCTACATTATTTCCTTTCTCCTTACGCCTTGCTTCCTTCAGTTCTGCGAAATAGCACTCGCAGCCAGCCATCTGATCTCCATGCACGATCCCTACTCCATTACCTATAGGGAATTTCATAGTTATATACTAGGGAGTAATGGACGCTCTAAATTTAGCTAGGGCCGTGTTGGCATCAAAATTGACCACCAACACCCAATAATACGTGAAAGCACCAATATCTAATCGCGGATAACATATAGTATATGATGTGGAGCATATAATATGAAGAATAATCGAAATTAAAATGAAAGCAAGTAAAAGAGACAAGATTTATAGTGGTTCGGCTAACTCCAGCCTACGTCCACTCCGAAATAATCCTTTTATTATACTGAAATTTGATTACAACCACAATCCAAGATTCCGAAATGAAAATGGCAGAGTATCCCTAAGGTAGAAGATGAAGAGAAGCAGAATGAAGGTCCTCTTTCTAAAGCCAAACCTGCTTTATTTATAGGTGAAACTTCGGCTATAGGGCCTTCTCACCTACATGAGCCCACCATAACGATCGTCAAGCCCAACTCGACCAAAACTAACGATCGGCATAGCACTACCGATCATTATTCCACCACTTAATCCAATGTTGATCCCTCCTTGAAGCGTGCCGATCGATAGCCCTCCAACAAGCTTCACCGATCCATCTACCTCCAAACTAATGTCGATCCCTCTTCATTCAAACCAATGCCAATCCATCCACCTCTAAACCAATGTCAATCCCTCTTTGTTCAAACCAAATGCCGAACCCACTTCCTCTAAGAAAATGCCGACCCTTCCTTCTTTATATGAAATGTCGATCCCTTCTCTCCCTGAGGATGCCGATCCATATTGCCTGAATTATGTTGACCCCTTCCATGCAGACCTCTACTATGCCAATCCTAACCATGTCGTCCCTGTGTCGCCGATCCCTTCCATGTCGTACCCAAACTATGCTGAACCCTTCCTATGCCAACCATTATTCCCATGCCGACCCCAGCTTTGCCTCCCTCCGAGTCCTGCAGACCCGAGCTATGCCGATCCCTAACCTTCCTCCTAGCCTTACCGACCCAAGCTATGTCGATCCCTAACCTTCCTTCTAGCCCTGCCAACCCGAGCCATTCCGACACCTTTTTATTGAAACATGCCAAACCTTCTTTAACCTAACTTCCCAACCCAATCAAATACACCGATCCAAACTATGTTGCTTCACGCCTTGCCGATCCATATTATATCAAATCATCTTATGCCGATCCTTTTTATTCAAGCCAAAATTCACAATTCAAGCACTATTCATTGTTTATCTACCTATTATGTTTAATTCGGGCTTATTATCTGTAGTTGATTATCCATCCATCCATTCAAACCAAATCCATGATATTCCAGCCTTGAAATCATGAAGTTTATTGGGTTAAATCCACCTGCGTACTGCCTTGCCTAAAGGCGAGTTAACGGGCTGGTCAGCCCAAGAATGCGTTATAAGCAAGATAAATACCCAATATTAGAAACGGCATGACCCGCACTCGCTTATGGTCGCCCTCACCTAGTTCTACCGATAATTCGACAAATCCTATAACTTCAGTAGCCATCCCATTGAACCCTCATATATGAGATCTACAAGGCTTCAAATATCTATCCTCCAACATTATTTGATAGTAAGCTTTTTTGAACAAAATATTGACTGAACTCCCATAGTCAACAAGCACCTTTCTTATAATAGCAGGACCAATCATGGCTGAGATCACAAGTGGGTCAATCGTTGGAGTCTCCACTCTGTCAGCATCCCTGTTTTGGAAAACAATATCATCCATCATGGTTCGAGATTGTTTTGCCGGAGCTCCATCCTCGACAACATAGCAACTTTCATTCTCGGCATGCTTTAAGGCTCAAATGTATCTATCCATTTTTGCAAAACTCTTATCGGTGGGATGAGGCTCACCGATGATTGAGTTAATCACTAATCATTTTTCTAGCCGCCTGAATGCATTAGCACTAGGCCCAGCTTACCCCTGCTAGAAAGACAACCCAAGGGCGTTGGAATTTCCTTGCCCACCATCCTAGGGGGCTTTCACATATTGTTGCAATTTCGTTTTCCTTATTAAATCTTCAATCATGTTGTGCAAGTTCCTACACTCATTAGTGTTATGACCGTGAGTCTCATGGAATCTGCAGAACTTGCCTGACTTCCTCTCCTTCTTAGTTGACTCCTTAGAAGCCGGCTTCCTATACTGTTTAGTATTCTGAGTAGCTAGATAAATTGTCTCTATCGATTTGTTCAATTCAGTCTAATTTCCATACTTAGGACCACTGAAACGACTCCTATTATTTGGCTTTCCCTTCGTTGCCCATCTTTGTTTTGTCTTCCTCCTTTGTTCTGATTACTAACTTTCACATCAACATTCCTAGAGCTACCTCCGAATTGCTTTATAGTAATATTACTTTGAATTGGCTCATTTAAACCTCTAGCATCAGTCCTAGATGGACGCTTATGCACATCCTCCCGACGCAAATACTCATTAGTTGTCCTATAAAAAGCTTCAATTGTCGATGATTGCTTCTTTCTATCTAATCCCTAAAATCCGAGTCGGGTTGAACACCTCTACAAAGTACCATCAATACCATATCTTCCTTGGGATATGTTATCTCCTTTATAGTCGTGTAAAGCCGATTCAAATAGTCCTTCAATGAATCTCCCTCAACCTGATATACATTAGACAATGACATCATGTGTTTTGGATCTGAGGTATGGAAACGGAATTACTCCATGAATTTCTACGACAATTCAGCAAAAGATGATATAGGCCTCGATGGAAGCTGAGTGAACCACATTGTACCACCCCTTCTAAGAAAAATGGAAAACAGCGACATGTCACAGAAACCGAAACCCTGGCTAAATTCATGTGTCATTCATATCTCAATAAGTGTTACCTAGGATATGTAATTCCTCTGTACAATAGCATAGTTGGCATGTTGAATCTCCGGGGTTATCTCGCTTGAAGGATATCCTCTGTAAATGGGTTCCGACTAGCATAAGTTCCCTAATCATCATTAGTCCCGGATCTATTTTTACTAACCAACCTCCTAACCATATCCTCCAAATAGTCCGATTCAACAGGTTTGACTGAACAGTGGTAATCAGGTCCTGCCCCAAGTATTCGGCCGGGCGAACGCTCTTGGAAAGGTACTCGATCCCTAGGCTCCCCAAATTCTAGGGGACCCATTCATCCAGCATTACCCCCTGTTTGATTCCCATGAGCGGCATCATCAACAATATTATGATTTTTCAGATTCAGACCTTCAACCACACGTCTGGTGATGACATCCATGCCACCTTCCAAAGGATGGGCCCTGGCCCACCATTTTGGGGGTCGGTACCGAGTCCTAAGTGGGGTTTGGTATTGATCCCCAAATTCGAGCCTGGGGCTCGTCCTTTTCCTTGTACAAATGTTACAACAGTGTATTGAGTTTTCTTCTGCCTTCCTTCCCTCCATCTTCGCTCGAATGAAGAATAACTCTCTTATTCCGAGCTGGAATCCCTTCTACTCCGTCTCTAGCTATTATGAGCCAGCAAATTCAGCTGCCTCAAGCTCTATTATGTCGTGTTGTTCATCTCCATTTGGTTATCTTGGAATCTATCTTCCATCTACTTCATCGTCATATCCATCTCTATTCTGGTCACGACGTAAGTTGGAATCAAAATCTCGGGTTGAGTTGGTTGGCCAACTCCATCTCCATGCCGAGGATTCTAATTTTAACTTCAGTGGTAGCTTTGAGTTGGTAGAACGATCTCTTCTTGATGGGGCCATGGCAGAAGCTTTTAGTAGATCTTCGCAAATCTGAGTTGTAAAATTAAAAGGTAGAGAAATTGGATCTATCTATTGGGTATAGGAAACCGAATAGTATATGATGGATCCAAATGGCCTGAGAATATTGTTCTCAATGAAAGCACAAAAATATTTGAACCAAAAATGGCACAAACACCCAAAAGTTTATGTAGTAGAGATTAAATGAAGAAAAGTAAATGAAAATGAGGAAATAAACAAGACACAGTCATTTATAGTGGTTCGGCAAAGCAAGGCCTACGTCCACTTTAAAGTTTTATTTCTGATTTCTGATTTGGAGGCAGAATTTTTTGGGGTTCGGTACAACTCCAACAGTTAGAATTTTAGAGTTACAAGAATATAACAAATAATGGAACTAGAGCCCAAAAGATCTTGAAAAATGAGCCATACCCCTTTATTTATAGAGGTAGGGAGCTAAAATCTCATCAAAAATATCTCCAAGCCATTGTGCATTAATTTGACCAATTCTCCCAAAATAATAGGCACCACCACAGTAATATCTAGGCGTCGGTACCAATCCCCAAGTGGGAGTCGGTGCCGATCCCCAAGTTCACCATTTTTTGTGTCTTTGACTTCTTGCTTCAGATCGTCTTATGGTTAGTGTTGAGATTCCATAGTTGGTTGCACGAATATTTGCTTATTTCTAAGCCCAAATGATGGAGTTGTAGGAGAACAAAGTTGTAGTTTCAAGTGCTCATAGAGATCGATGGAGAATTGCATTGACTCAACAAAACAACTTTGGAAATAGGGCTTGGCATCTTGATAGTTATGTAGGCAGGAGATGAGTTCCACCCAAGCTGCACTACTACAAAACAGGTCATTTGCATCGGTTGTTTACCCCCTTTTTGCATCAGTTCAACATCCGATGCACATGCAGCCGATGCAACAGGCTTAACAGTTTTGCATCGGTTCTGAAACCGATGCAAAATGGTCCTTGTTGCATCGGTTGTTACTAACAACTGATGCAAAATATCATGGTTGGTTGCTTGAACACAGCCCTCATGTTGCATCGGTTGTAATGAAAACTGATGCAATAAAGGAACTTGTTGCATAGGTTGTTGTTGAAAACCGATGCAAACTAATCCATTTATTGCATCGGTTTTTTATAACAGCTGGTGCAAACTAATCCCTCTATTGCATCAGCCATTTATACCTGATGCAATAAAGCCATTCTCAGAAACCATTATTACAGTACTCAAATAGACTATATATATATATATATATATATTATTGATTATAACAAACAATTATTGCATGCAATATTACAATCATTCAAAATTAAATTTGATGGCAAATACAAACTGAATAACATAATACCAAAATAAACATATATCAATTAAAGTGCTAATAATCTATACAAAATAATGGTTCATACATTCATTTTTGCAGCATAATTCAGATCTTTAGTACAATCATTAAGTGGTATATATAGTCTTAATTCAGATCTTTAATTAGTACAACCATTAAGAAATAGTAAAGTAAAAAACTTAAAAACTTCACGGAATCTTGAAAACCCAAATTTTTAGGCTACAGCTCAAAACCATATGCTGCATTTCTTTTTTTGCAATGTCAACTTGAACCTGGGAAAACAAGAAATAAACATGTGAATTAGTCATGCACTGCCTGCGTGTCAAAATATAAACATAAACATACATCTCTTTCATTTTGCATCAGAGGTCCAGAATCATCTTCCAAGTTAATGCAAACAAGATTAAAGCAGTTCAAAATTAATGGTGTGGTCACATAATTACCTATTTAAATCATTCAACCAACGTGCACAAAATAGAATCTAACTGTACCGAATAAAAAATATATACAAAAAAAATCTGTAAAAGCTAAAAAGCAAGAAAGGCAGCAAGCATGCCTGGGCTAAACTCTGAAATCTACTCCAACTGTACACAATGTAAGAATACAACAAGCAAATTAAAAAATAAAGTAGAAAAGAGAGTAAAAAAGCAATGATTGAATGCACAAACAGTGAGTATTTACAGTACAAAATAGTATCCACCACCAAACTCAAAAGTGTCATTTTTTCAAGCCAACAACCCTTCCAAACGAAAAAGTATTGCAAAAGGGGAAACACTTGCGAATGAGTCCAAATGTAGCAATGCAGTACAATTTATTCACTGTTGAATAAAAGAGGAAAGCTCAGTCACTGCACTGCTGACAAATCTAAGACACTGTAACAGTGCAAAGAATAGCACATTTGATTACCAAACTCCCTTTTTTATTATGCCTACCTGTCCACCTACTTGCCTTCACAGTATAACATATTCACATCTCATCATCAATTTTGTTCGGTTACTGCTTTTGCACTACGACAAACATAACCACATTTGATTTTAGATAACTAAGACACACTTGGCCTTTCAAAATTCTCAGTTCAGGTTGCAAAGAATAGCCTATGTTGCAGTCCATTGCATGCCAACACACTACCAAAATATAGTACTCCAACAGATACAAAAGCACTGACACAAGTTTATTGTTAGACAGATTCAAACTGCTGTTAAACATCAGTGATAACACTGCTACTATTAAAGTTGGCGCCTTCGACAAGCAGGGTCGGCTCCACGGTTTTGGTTGCCCTAGGCAACCTATAGCTAAAGTTCAACGGTTTTGGTTGCCTTAGACAACCTATAGGCAAAGTTCAAAAATATCATAGAACAAAAGAAATTTTTAGCTTTTGGGATTTGAACCCCGAATCTCATGCAAGAGAGGCATGCATACAACCAACTATGCCACAAAACCTTGTTGCAAATTATATATCAAAACGATTTGTTAATAAATTATTATTCATCATTGGCACATTTTTTCTTGATGGTTGCCCCTGCCGAGGGGGGCTGTCCTAGGCGGTTGCCTGACCAGCCTAGCCCTGGAGCCGGCCCTGTCGACAAGGAGGTGAAATTTTTGCTTAAACTCTTTCAAAAGAATGTTTCATTTTGATTAATATGAGTAGAGCAAGTATCGCTAATATTTTGGCAAAGTGACAACTGTAATCCAGCCTATATTGTTTCTTCAACAGCAAGGAAGAAAATGAGCTTGGTTTTACTACAATATAAGTCTAGGATAAAAAAATAAAATTTAGGTAAAGATTTTAAAATTTAAAATTTAATGAAGTATTTGAGTGGGACATTGATTAATTTATATAAGTTAACAACTCAAACCTCATATGTATTTTAAGCCTAGCAATATTTTTTCAGAATAGAAGTTGTTATGCAATCTAAAAAAAACAGAACGGCTGCTCCTAAACAAACAAGTTCTTATGATGGAACTCCTCATCTTACTATATTTTACTCCCAGCGTAAATATTTGTATAACTACAGTTATATGCTTTAGGTAAATAATATACTGCAACAAATCTGATTAATTCACAGAAGCAAGCTATGAAGGCATATCCCTTTCTTATATTGGGGACTACGTACATATTTCAGCCAACGAATTCGGGCAACTAGCCTCGATTCGAACCCACTGTGAACTGCCCGAACCACAGTCAGCCACCACAGTCGAACACCTCACCATCAAACAATAGTCAAACAACCGGCCAGGTTTTGGGCTTGAATAATTTTTTTTGTGTGTTTGTTTCTTTTGCTGTTTAGTTTTAGTTTGTTAAAAGAAAAAAAATATTAAACAAATTGCTTTAGTTTCAAATTTTCGTTAATTTCTCTTCACAAATTTTTAATGATTTCGGTTTCGGTCATGATTTCGATTTTTAATGATTTGTTAAGGGAAATGTGATAATTATCTTTGTCGATAAATATAAAATGTAGTCTATAAGAAAATAAAATGCAACATCGTAAATTTTTTACATTTTAAAATTAATTCTTGGAGCTGCATATAATTTTATTACACTCAAAAGCTTTACAACAAAAACATTGTGATGTTTTTCAGGTGCAAACAATGATATAAACAAGGTTAATTTAAATCATGTAATGCTGAAAGTATGAAAGAGACAAGAATAAACTCACCATATAGTAGCATATAAGAAGACTACATCCAATTATGCATGATATAACTAGCTAAATTATCACGAACCTCATCTATCTCTTGCTGGCTATAAGAACCATCTTGTACAAAGTACTGCAATTACAAGATTGTTTCGAAACATTAATCGAATAACTACTTAACAAAAATTATGAAGGAAAAAAATTTAAAGTGGTACCTCAAGTATTTTGGTGCTTTGATCGTGGTTTTTTACTATATCATACATATACCTCATCGCATAATATACACAATCCGTCGTTCTAGATTGTTGAGTACACTACAACAATATTACACAATAATTTAATAGTTAGGTTAAGTTGAATTTATATCCAACATAAAAGTTTATTTTTATTTTGTACAAAATAAATCACCTTAACAGTCTTCCATTTCAAGTAAGTTCCTCGAGATTTTCCACCATATGCCTTATAAGTTTTAAAGGCCCTACACATAAAATAAAAATTTAAATACAACGTACATATTCACTTGCATCAAGCAAAAAAGATATCAGAAGGCAAATAAATAAAACGTACATATTCACTTGTGGTCTAATTTCCAGTTTTGCGTTCGACTTGGGGATCCAAAACATAAACCTCGTTCTTTTCTATACGAAAAACAAGCAGTAGACAATGTTTCCTACATTATAAGATTTATATGAAGTTAATATCAACATTAGATTTGTAAACTAGTTTCTAAAAGTTTGTTGCTCATACCCTTCGTAGTGTGGGGCTAAGAGTAAGCTCTTCGATTGTGACGCACGCCATGTGTTCGAAATATATATATTTGTCGCGTCTGGATATTTCCGCACTTGAGACAAGTTATATGGACACATAAACCCGATGGTCTCCACTCCGAGGTCATTGCACATATGATTTAACCACCTAAAAATAAGTACAACATACAAATATTGTTATTCTACCATTTCAATGAATTTATAAGCTATTTGTTGTAAATGTAACCTAAGTATTTCACATAGTAGCTATATTGGTACACAGATAGAAATATTCATCATATATATATATATACATATATATATATATAATACTCACATGACGTAAATTTGCAACCATTCTCCATTCAACCATCCCATACTAAGGAATTGGATAATGTCATCCATAGTGATATGGATTTCAAAGTTCTCATCGTATGTAAATAAATCCTTGTTCACATGAATTGCATTGATGAAATTATTATCATGGGATGGCACTTGAACTATCAGGTCATGGAAATATTTGCACTCATCCGTTAAAGTATTGATGATCTCTTCACCCACGATCGTCCTACGCTTTGCAGGCTCATTTGTCATCTTTTTGTTATTATTCATGTCCATAGCAACACACTTTTCCACTTTGGCTTTGCTTCTAATATGTGTAGCCTGCACACAAAAAATTCATAAGCAGCATGGAGTTTGCATATTTTATTCAAGCAAAGCTTAAAAAAATACAAAAAGTGTTTTCTTTACCTTATCATCATCGCCTAAAAGCACGAGATTTTTAGGCCATTGTACAAAACTACCAAGTGCTTCTCCTATCGTGATGTGATAGTTACTTGGAACCGGAAGAGGGGTTCCTACATGAATAGGCTCTACTGCGTCAATTCCAACCTTTACATGATTGGTCAAGATTTGTTGATTATGGCATTGATCTCCAGGCCTAGAAGCAGGATGCACCATGCCGTGACCCACTATGACAATTTTGGACTCCAAATTAACAGCTAAACGACATTTAGTTGGCCTCTAGAATGACAAGTACAACATTAAAATTATTGACTTACACGTTTTAGAATCGTATAATTTTACAAAAATAGACTTTTGAATTAGTTACCTGCAAGTTTTCATAAGGATCCGTCTCTTGATTTGTGCTGGTAGTTTGTAATTTGTCCAATTGTAATGATTGACAGCTGCTACGATGACCAAATAATGGTAGGTTGTCGACCACAATATCATTGGGCATTTTCATACCCATCCTATTGAAAAAGTTTGCAATCTTTTGCTCAACCATCGTATCTACCATCAACTCGAATCTTTGGCTCACTTTAGTTTCTATTTCCTAGGTGATACGATGTAGTTCATCTGCTGATATTACACCACTTGGAACTTTATATTTCACCACCTTTCCAAATACATCTTTGATACCGACCGTCCCACCAATTCCTCTAACTCGACCTGGATGTTCTTTTTTTTCAAGAGCACGATTTAAGACATCATCGTGTCTATTTGGAACCCATGTTCCTTTGATGGCTTTTTCTCTCCAAGCATTCTGTCAACAACAAAAAAAATTAGTTTTCTCAATAATTTATTGCTTTGTTTTGTAAGAGATTAACCAAATGGGATAAAATGCATCGAAATTAGTCATACCGCTTTATCTGCAACTATCCTAGTTTTCTCATTAGGGATTACATAACTTCCATTAGCTTCTTTTTTTGATCTTGCCAAAACCCAGTCAATACTTCGATCCAAAAAAGAACCACTTGGTAATGTAGTCGAGGAACTATGACCTTCAGTTATCCATTTAGCTTTCTTCTTCCCTGCATATCCAGCTTGCTCCAAATAGTGAGGATGCTCATTGTATGCTTGACTCTTCCTACCCTTCTCGCTTAATCGCTGTCAAAAATAATGAATATTAATGTATACCCAAAGTGTCAAAAATAATGCATGTATTTGTGCATGAAGCTTGGTTATCGTTCCTATCTACCAAATGAAATAAAAGCATGTATTTGTGCAGGCATTTTGAAACCTGGAAGTTTTAGTAAATGTTTTAGTAAATGAAACATAATTAACAAAAAATACCTTAAATTCCTCAGTTTCACAATTCTTCTTGAACGTTTCCCACTGTGCTTGTGTAATGCAATCATAAAGCTCGTACGGCTCTTTATGGTCCTTTGGAAGTTTTCTTGTCTTCGTAATCCAACCACCAACCAATTTTGTTTTGAAATCTTTCCATCATCCACAGACATATTTTAACACATTATCTTTCATGTTGTCGTCAATGTGGTACCCGATCTGAGATAAAAAAAATCATAGTTACATACGCCTTATAAGACTTCAAATGTCCAATAGGGTCTCAAAGCCAAATAAGTAATAAGTGAACAAATGAATTTATAATACCTTAACATCTTCCCATATAGTATCTTTAAGCCCTTTACTAACGCCAACCCAATTTTTAATATTGATATCAATTTTAGATCTTGCAGTATCGCCCACTTACGCCTTATAAGACTTCGCCCACTTTCCAATGGGTTTTCCATTATCACTCCACTCAATGAATTTTGGTTCTTGTGTTTTATATTTCTTCCCGGTTGTTGGGCCTCTTTGCCTCTTCTTAGACAACGACTGTGAAGTAGAAGGATCATGTTCTTCATTTTGTCCAAATTGTTCTATCTCCATTATTCCTGTAGTTGATTGTTTAGTGACCATTTAATTATGGAAGTTGGAAATAAGAAGTATTCTGGTTAAAGGTGAACATAACTGGAGATACTATAACAATTTTGTAGGAGACCATAAATAAATAGAAAAGACAATATCATTGAATGAAGGTTCTAGAAGCAGTTCACATTGCAACTAATAAAAAACAGTACCTGGTGATGTCTCTGCAATGGTTCCTGGTGGGATTAGAATGGGTGAGTATTTCTTTTTATCATCATTTGTTTGTGCCTGGTGATGTCTCTGCATGGATACAAATGGGTGAGTATTCCTGTTTGGTTAAAAACTGTTTTTTTAACCTGAGGTGATATTAATTAACATATTGTTCATTACAAGTTTTTAAACAGACTTTTGAAATATTGTTAAAAAGGTAAGAATGAAATAAGTTTCATAAATATACTGTCATGTATTTTATACTTAAGTTTTGAAATATATTAACATTTTATACTTAAGTGTTGAAATATACTGTCATGTATTTTATACTGTCTGATCTTTTAACATTTTGGTAATAAGAGTTATACTCATCTGCATGGATACAAATTGAGATTTTGCTGATGCATGGTCTATTTAGAAGTAATGGGCTTGTACAAATAGCAAATGAACATGAATCATTTGAGCTTATTCAAAATAATATTTTGGATGGACCAAAAGGAAGAAATATCGTAGTCTGAAAATAAAATAAACTATCAGTGAGACAGTAAAGAAGATAAAGCAGTGATTTCTACTGATAGCACTCAAACATCCAATATATCACATTAATAAAACAGTTCTCTTTGTTTGATATTTTTTTTCAATTAAACGAGAGGTTGGGTACTATCGATGATGGCTCAGCTGAAGCAGTGATTGCTCACACAGTGATTTTGGTTATGTATTTCAAAACTAGCATGTATGTTCTCTCCATTTTAACAAGGTTTCTTGAATCCATTCCAAAATATTTCCTTATTTCTTTTGTCTGCTGTGTATTATTATTCATGCGCTTAGCACTATTGCCAGTTTGCACAGTTGCACAAACACTTTATAGTGAAATGTATAAATGATTGAAATGATGATGTGAGGCACAGAACATAGAGAAATGCTTTGTTTTAATGTTTGACAGTTAGGTTATACACATACATATATGTTTGACAGTTAGCCCAATATGATTTTGTTCAGAGTGTAGATAGTCACCACTAACAATCTGGCAACGCAACCAATATACTATTATCATCAGTCTAAAGCTTACCTGACCATTGAGTGATGGATCAATAACCGCTCCAAATATTAAATTGGCTGCTGGATCTACAAGGTCATAGATTACTTCTGCTGCTGCATTCACCCGCACGTATCCAAAAATAAAGAAGATGAGAATAATAACATTTGACAGATATCAATTGCAGCAACAGAATAAAGGAAACTAACTGAATGTGGAGTTTGGATTTGTGGCCACAAAATAAGTGCAGATAATGCCGAGCAACCCCCACTGGCTGCTTTTGCTGAAAAATTATGTACAATATACCATATTTACTGTCACAAATTTGTTCTAACCGCCCAACTGCTCAAGTCGGACAGTAAACAAAGCAATTGACTATGTAATAATTTCTAGCAACTATGTTATAGTATTCCTGAAGTGAACATATTCCAACTAGCTGCTTTTTTAGTACAAAATTTTTACGTTCTCACAACTTATCCTAAAACACTAATCTCTAATGCTATAAATCTCAAGTCCCAGTAATGAGTACAATGGAGAACAATTTTCTGACTTACTAGTCCAACAATACTCTTAGCAGCTCAGTGTAACTTATTTACATGCATGCATTGCACTTTCTTCTTCTTAAAGTTAATTGCATCATCTAATTATATATATTTATCATTACAGAGGTTATACAGTCTTGGAGCTAAAAAATTTGTGATATCTAGATTGGGGTCAATTGCATGCATACTAAGCATTCTTGCCTAGAAAATGCTCACTCACTGATCCCCTGACATTGATAATCCATTGAATCCATTTAACAGTAAAGCGAATAATATGGTATATTGTTAGGGTTTGACCAAGGATAAGTTGTGAGTTGTACGTTTCTATTCAAAATTTTGTCATATGAGCTAAAACACTATTCTCTAATGCTATAAATCTCAAGTCCCAGCAATACAAACAGAAGTGCAACACTAAATCAAAGTAAGAATATGTGGTGTGATAATTATGGTTTTATTGATAAGCTAAATTATCAGTATACAGGTAAGCAGAAGAAAAACACTGTAGAGTTAACAGATAAATTACCTGAGAGCAAGCAGTGATACAATGTCCGAAGTTTGCAACAAAAACAGCGATCAAGTATCCCTGTAAAATATCTTATTAGTAATTATTCTCAAAAAAACTAAAGTATCACAGAAAATGAAAGATTTCAACTGGCAACTAAAGCATGATGAGCATAAAAGAAATTACCCAACTATCCAAACCCCCTCATCGTGATCAGAACGTGCATAATTTGCATTTAAATCAACTTCTTCTGGTAGACTTAAGTTGACGGAGAAAGGTGGATTCTCATCAAATTGATTATACTCTTCTTCATCCACCACATCACCAATCCCAACAATGCGTCTTTTGCCGGGAAGAACAACAGACCACTTATTATCGGCAGGATCAGTCACGTAAAAAACTTGTTTTGCTTGAGATGCCAAGATGAGTGGATCATTATCATGACTCACTTGACCAAAGTCAACCAATGTGAATCCATGTTCATCCACTCGTACAGCACGACGATTGTCAGCCCATCTACATCGAAATAGCGGGATTGTGAAGTCTTTATACTCAAGTTCCCAAATATCCTCGATTATCCCATAATATAGCATTGTTGCATTTATTGGTCTGTTATCTTTAGCACTAGCAAATTCTCTTGAAGATGCAACGATGCTAACTCCACTATTTTGCATTTTTCTCTTCTCATCCTGACGTTTTGTATAAAAGACATAACCGCTCATATCATATCCTTCCCATGAATTGACATGAAATCGAGGCCCATATGCTAACCATTTTATTGTATCTGAAATACCATGATTTGTTTGAGACAATTGAGACATTACCGTATGTTTAAACCATATGACAAAAGAGCGGTTATGTTCATTCGTCAACCACCTTTCGTTCTTTGAAGGATTCTGAGACTTTAGAATTGCCATGTGCTCCTCCAAATAAGGATGTACCTCACTAAGGTGCTGCAAAACAAGTAGCTGAGCTTTGTGAAACATCTCATCACCAATTGAAATCAATTTTGATCCAATTATGCCCTGGCCGTCAAGTCATCCTTCATGTCGAGACTTACGAAGTCCAATAGATTCAACACTAGTTAAGTATGGAGTGAAAAATTCAATAACCTCCTCAGCTACAGTAGCTTCTACGATACTGGCTTCAGGTCTATATCTGTTTTTTGTTTTTCTTTTTAAAGTTCCCATATGCATTTCAAACGGATACATATATCTCATAAATACAGGACCACAAATTTTGATTTCTTTTACAAGATGAACAACCAAATGCAACATAACATCGAAAAATGAAGGTGGAAAATATATCTCAAATTGGCATAAGGTAACAATAACACCGGCTTGTTGAGCATCCAACGTATCAGGATCAATTACCTTGCTACAAATTATATTAAAAAAGAGACAAAGCTTTGTAATAACATGCCTAACATGTTTAGGCAATATACCTCTAATTGCAACAGGTAATAAATGTTGCATTAACACATGGCAATCATGAGACTTCATACCGGTCAATTTCAAATCCTTCACTGATACACGACTGCTAATGTTTGAAGAATAACCTGTTGGAACCTTCACACCACGAAGACACTCACATAAACTCGTTTTCTCTTTTTTGGACAATATATAACATGCGGGGGGCAAATAGGTACGTTTACCTTTCTGCACCGGTGCTAACTCCTTTCGGATACCCATTTTCAACATATCTTGCCTAGCTTTCTCACCATCTTTTGTCTTACCAGGTATATTCAAGAGTGTCCCAACGATACTGTCGCAAACATTTTTTTCTATATGCATTACATCTAGACAATGTCTAACCTGTAAATGTCTCTAATACAGAAGTTCCCAAAATATAGATTTCTTCTTCCACGAGCCTTCTAAAAGAGGAAATACTTTGCCAAATGCATTTTCAATATCCTTGACCCGTTCGTAAACATCATTTCCTGTTAATGGCAAACGAGCAACTCCATTCTCTATCTCCCCATTAAAAGGCTTCTTCTTTTTACGATAAGGATGATTAGGAGGGAGAAATCTACGATGATGCATATATACATTTTTTTTGCAATAATGTAAACGCTCAACAACCATATCATTTGCACAAATTGGGCATGCTTTGGCACCTTTTGTACTATAGCCAGACAAGTTACCATACGCAGGAAAATCATTTATGGTACAAAAAATCATGGCACGCAATGTAAAATTACTTTGACTATATGCGTCAAACACACGCACACCTTTATCCCATAGAAGTTTTAGATTATAAATAAGAGGAGTTAGGTAAACATCGATCTCGTTTCCTGGTTGTTGTGGTCCAGAGATTAAAAGAGACAACATGATATACTTGCGCTTCATACTCAAATGAGGTGGAAGATTGTAAATCACCAAAAGAACAGGCCAAGTACTATGTTGACTACTAAAGTTGTCAAATGGGTTTATGCCATATGTGCAAAGACCAAGTCTGAAATTTCTAATTTCTTCACCAAAATCAGGATATATTGTATCAATGTTTCTCCACTGTGGAGAATCAGCTGGATGCCTCAATAATCCATCATTTTTCCTCACATCTACATGCCACCTTAAGTTTTTTGCATTTTCTTTATTTGCAAATAAACGTTTAAACCTTGGTATAATTGGCAAATACCACAAGACTTTTGCTGGAGGCCATTTCTTATCTGGGTCATTGTGAACGTTCCCTCGCGACTTGCAACGGGATAATCCACACTTGGGACACTCGTGCAAGTTCTCATATTCATTTCGATACAATATACAATCATTTGGACATGCATGTATCTTTTTATATCCTATACCAATTGGGCACATAATTTTCTTTGCCTCATAGTTAGAAGTTGGAAGCTCATTACCTTCCGGAAGCATGTCATTCAAAAGTTCCAACAAAGATGTAAAACTTTTATCACTCCACCCATGCTTTGCTTTTAAATTGAAAAGCTTGAGCACAGCAGACAATGTTGTGAACTTAGCACAATTAGGAAACAAAGGCTTCTCGGCATCAATTAATATTCTTTCATACAACTTTGGCTCTTCCATCAAATGTTCTTCAGCATCACAAAACATCTCATGAACACAATCATTCTCATCATTCGTGTCATTATTCATGTTATCTTCCCGGTCATTCTCATCATTCTCATGATTATTAGAACTAGCTCTACTAAGTATACTTTCACCATGCCATATCCACCGCGTATAATTTTGCTTAAACCCATAACGGATTATGTGATCTCTAATCTGATCTATGTTACGAAGTCTCCTCTTATTTTTGCAGTGTCTACAAGGACAAAAAATAGTTTCTTCCCCTCTTCTTAATTGATCATTCAGTGCACAATTGATGAACTCTTCAATTTTGTTTAGGAACTTGTCATCGTTACATTTTACATTGTACATCCAACTACGATCCATATGCAAATGCTAGAGACACACTACACAAGCCAAAAAAAACATTGGATTACGAAGAGCATTCATTATTAAATCAATATTCTTAGCTAATTTGAGTGGAGTGGATAATCAGTCCTTGTAACTCTTTGCTGCTGAATGATTATCCGGTTACTAAGACCTAATCTAGCATAATAAGATAAACACATTCATAACAGTACATGCACTTGTACAAATTGACTAAGTATCACATGAACCAAATAACCGCTCATGGTTGTGAGCATGTATTCGCAGACTATTTGCCACATCATACACCCATATTACTTTGAATTTTGAAATCAGGGTCTAGTGCAAATTCTGATATTAAAAGAAAAACGTACCATTAGGATAAATCACTGAAAGCAATTGTTCCATTGCCACATCTCAGCTTATAATAAACTAATATTTTGTTAGCATCAACCCATGACAGTAAATTTATCATGAAAACATGTTTTTACATCATCTTTCTAAATCAGTAGTAATTCTAAATAATCCCCCAAATCACAGTAATCTTAATAAGCCACTAAAGTCACTTATATTGGTCAATTTTTATAATGAAAGTTCCCAAAGATATGCATCATTAAATCCATCCTGACAGATTTCACTTTGGGATGGCATCATACAAGAAAAGGAGCATGCAAAGTTTCAGATTATCACCAAAAACTAGTATATTAACATAAAGGAAAACCAGAAGTTAACACGTAATAATTCTGAAATACATCACAAAATGTTGACTGAGAATGAAATAACGCACAGGGTAAACATTCAACAGATGAAGTTACAATCAATGTCGTAGTACCGCAAACGCCCAGTCGCATAATTACACAACATAATAATAGCCTAGAGAACATAGGTCCATGGTCCATTATAGAATTAAAGACAACATAAACTCTAAATTAGACAAACTGCACTCTCTGAATACAAATGCAGCCACCCATAAAGGATCTAAAGCATTCTCAAATAGCAATTGCGACATGTCGGGACATCAAACTCCAAGAAAAGCCTCGCCAGCATCCGTGGCTGCTTCACTCAAGGAAAACCATCTTATTAAGTCTCTCAAAGTTCCTACATTAGACATGACTATCTCATCACTGAACGTTTCAATCCATTTTAATACTTCAGAGGTAGCCAATTCAAAGTCTAACTTTGTATTATCTAATTTGCAGGTCTTTGTTCAGTTGAATATGGCTGAGGAAAATGTGGTTGAGCAAATAACTGAAAGTACACTGAATACTGAGCTCCAAATTCCAACCAGACCTCCAAATAAAACATTTGCTAAAAAGAATGTAGAATGGGACTATGTTATTGAGAAAAAATCTAAGAAAGCCATGGTAAAAACAGGGGATAAAGATGTAGGAAAATCGAAAAATACTAAAGAGTGATCCTCGTATTGAGAAAAAAGCTAAGAAAGCCTAATGAAAATGTTATCATTATATTAACGTTTTTAAAAATGAAAGAGTGATCCTCGTATTGAGAAGAGCACTCATATTATATTGGTGATATTATTTTGATTTAAAATGTTATTATTTATTGAAGAATAATTGTCACGACCGTCCTGCACCTTCGATACCAAATACACTTGAATAGTGCACTGTGATAGTACCCGGCTGATGTAATGCGATAGTCAAAGGCAACAGCCAGGGTGAATAGTCATGGCCGGCCCAGGGGCAAGCCCACTAAGCCCCTGGGCTGGGGCAACCCACCTAGGGGTGGGCAACAAATTTTTTTTTCTGATCAAGCCCACCAAGAAAAATTACAAATCTAAAATCACGTTAATTGATTCACCAGCTTATCAATTCACCAAACCTAGGGCTTCCGTCCACAATCTACTCCATTGCCGCAAGCCTGCTGCTGTCGCCTGCCTCCGCCTGCCACCTGCTTGTTGCTGCCTCCGCCTGCCTGTTGCTGCCTCCGCCTGCCTGTTGTTGTCCAGAGACTAGAATCCAATATTGCTGAAAGCCTGAAGCTACTGCTCTTGCCTCTTCTTGTCAAGTTAGGTGATTTTGATTTTCTTTTATTTAGTGAAACCCAATATTGATTTGCTGAAGCTATTGTAATCTGTCTATGGGTTTAAGTCTTTGACACAAGATTGCAATTGCACCGACTGTTTTCATATTGCTGAAACCCAATATTGCTGAAATATTGAAACCCAATATTGCTGAAATCCAATTTAGTGAATCCCAATATTACTGAAACCCAATATTGCTAAAGCAATTGACTGTTTTCATTAATTTTAAATTAGTGGCTGAAACAGAACTGGATTTATTGCTAATGTTTTATTCAATTCGTTAACTGACAAACTCTTGTATACTATATTAAATAATTTTAATTTTAATTTGAAATATTGTTTCATGTGGCAAAACTAATACATATTTTAATGTTTTATCAATAGATAACATGTCGAAAAAAGAAGACGATAAAAATTAGGTGAGATTTAGGAATCAAAATTCCGAAGCTTTTAACCGAAAGGTAAAGTAACGTCACGATGCAATGGCTTCATCAATTGTGGGCTCAATCTCTCAACTCTTTAATGCGAAAACAAACAAATCACTAAATTCTTGTCAATCACTTAACTCTTTATGATAAAATTTTTGGATTTCTATTAAATGCAAAGTTCATGCATATTAGCAAAGATGAGTTGATGAAACATTGTATTTGCTTAGAAGGTTATTTGAAACACAACCAACAATGCGATATTTATGGAAAAGATCTATTTCAAAATCTAAGAGCTTTGCAAAGTATGTTATCTAAGGAAATAACTAAGTCGGTTGACATTCTTGATTTTATAAAATCTTATGTAGATGATGGTGGTTTTCAATGTGCATGGGTTGCTTATCAGATTTTACTAACAATTTCGGTTACTGTTGCTTCGGCGGAGAGAAATTTTTCTAAATTGAAATTAATCAAAAATTATCTTCGAACGACCATGTCATAAGAGTGATTGAATGGATTAGCAATGATCTCAATTGAAAGTGGGTTTTTGGAGAAACTAGATTGTGACAATTTGATTGAAGAATTCGGTACAAAAAAATGCAAGGCGAAGTATATTTCTTTGAACAAGTTTTATATTTTGTATGGAACTTCGTATTTCTCCGCTTTATATAGTGATTTTTGTATGAGAAGTTAATTTAACTTTATATAACTCCACTTATTTTAGTGGTTTTTGTATGAAAAATTATTGCGTTGTATGTTGTATCTTTTTTATTTGACGGCATGCTTAAGTTTAAACACAAAAAAATTAATAAAAAAATAAAAAAAATTATTTAGGGGCAACAAAAATAATTTTGGGCTAGGGCAACCCAATCTTAAGGCCGGCCCTGTGAATAGTGCACTCCTAGAGGCAGAAGTGTTTTCTCAATCTTTGGATCAGCTGGCTACCTCTTTTAGTCAGTCATACCTTAACATGAAAATTGTTAACTTTGGGGTAAAAGGAGTAGCGACTTTTCATGTTTTTCTTTGAAAAACATAGTTACTGGAGTTATTAATTACATTTTTATACATTTTGTAGAAACTTGAAGTTCTAGCTAACCAATTAACCATGTGTGCAGGTCTTTTGTTTGGCAGTTTTGTTGGATATATCATTGTATCAATTAGTGGAATCGTAAGTTATTTTCATACGTTAGTGAAAATTTATCTATGCATCTCTCAACTCAGATGTGTTTTCTCACATTTTTACCTCAATTCAGCTCAAGTAGCTGCAACTGTGGAATTTCTTATTATTGGATACTTTTCTTGTGAAAGAATTCTTAAGTTAGTTGAAGGGAACAAAAAGTTTCTTGCAATTGATAAAACAATAGGGGGAATGGATTTAAAATTGTTGCCCATTTATAGTCGATCTAATTTGTGGAAGTTTTGGTAGGGTCAATTTTTTCCATGATGGAAAACAGAATGGACAACTTGAGATTTTATTTGGAATACATAAAACTAGAGTTTCTTTGAATTGAAATGATGAGAGTGGATGGATTTGATCAACATGTTTTAAGTGATTTTATAGGAATGTCTCTAGATTTAAAATTTGAACTCCTTAAAGCATTGGCAACACTAAGGTCAATCAAAGCATGTCATGCCAGCAATTTCTGCACAACTTAGTTAACTTAATTAATTTCTATAAAATTTGGATAAGTTACAACAACTTATGTTTACAAAAATTAGTTAAATCTTAAATATTTCATTATTTTATAAACCTAATTAATTTTGTAAAAATTTAATTATTTTAACTTAGTTATTTTTACATACTAATTTGATTTTTATAAAACTTAGTTAATTTTAAACTTAGTCTACTTCATTAAATCTTTGTAAAACTTAGTTATTTTTTATAAATATATTTAGTTTTTATAAAACTTAGTTAATTTGACCAACATTGTTCCAGTGGTTAGGGCTTCGACTTTGACATGAGAGATCATACGTTCGAAATTTACGTCAGTGACATTAATGCGTGAATTGCAGGTTACTTGATTAATATTATTCTCTATTTTTATGCATAAACCTATAAAGAAATGTTGCTTATTCAACATATATTTACGCAATCTAAAGAAGATCGGATTCATATATATCTTGTGTCACATTGTATTGAACTCACACTTAATTATTGATGCTGCCTGCGCACACTGTTTCTGTTCCATTTGCACTTTATTGCTGAATTTTAATAATTTTTGCCTCACATGTGAGATTTTGGGACTACAACGGATGCTCGTTTGAGTAACACAAAATAGGCACTAAAATAGTAGATGGAAATAGTTGTAAAGTGCACCATACGAGTCTCCCATCACTGCAATATCATTACCTCTACCCTCCTCTTTGAACAACTGTCAACAGTCAGCACAACCACTGTGCAATCACCAACCATTTCACCACCTCTACCCTCCTCTTTGAACAACTCCATCACCATCCACTTCTGCAACTGCTTCATAGCAACCACCAACACTGACAGCAAACAACTTTAACTGCTGACAACAAACAATTGTAAATAAAAGATTGTCACTGTACGTTATGACAATATTAATGACAACCAACCATTATTATGTTCCCTTAAATCTCATTAACAACCAACTATTATTACGTTAAACACGTTTGAAGTATATTGTAAATATTACTTAATCAACAAATATAATAATTTCATTTTTCATTTATTCTGTTGTAATTGCTATTGGATATGTTTTGGGACAGTCTCATATATCCGATTCTTTGTGTATCCAACTAGGTTTAAGTTATCCATAAATTGCAATAAACTAATCATGTTCGTAAAATGTATTAGCATTTATCACTTAAATTAATAAACATGAAGTAACTAAAAATATATACATAAGTAATGCATTTCTATTCCAACAAATCTCGACAACAAAAGGGTATGTAGTTTAAGTTGCTCAACATCCTAACTGAAGATGTAATAGTTAAGCATATCTGGAGGAACTATCATACTAGCCTGTGATTTTCAGTACTCTCCTTATTTAGTGCCTAGCCCATATTATTGACCAATGCTTCTATTTAATTTATAGTATCTCATAAGGGAGAGACAACAAATATTCAAATACAAAGAAATATTGATAGCAAGCTAAGATTGAATTTAATTACGAGTCGTCGAGTACTATCGAACCTCATGTTCTCTCCGTATGTTCGATTGCGCACGCACGCACAGAGTGCTGGATGAAAAACTGGACGCGCGCACACACAACGCTACACCATCATCATTAAATCATCCTCTCCTCCTCCTTCTCCTCCTCTAAAAACCTTAAGAACGCCGTCAGAAACTGAACCCAAGCACTCATGTTCCAAAATCATTTCAAATTGCAGTGGGGTGTTCACTAGCTTACAATAATTCATTATTCAAAACATCAAAGGCAACAATGTATTCATTTTATACCTGAAAAATCAATCCAGCAAGCAAATACTTCCACTTCTCCACAAGAATTTTCAACGCAGTCTCCACAGCAAACTCAAAATTGATCGCTTAACGGTGATTTGGTAGGCCAAATCTAATCCGCGAAATAACGTACGGTGACAATCAATTGGAAAAGAATGAGCGGTGACAATCAATTGGAAAAGAATGCTTCTTTTTAGGGTTTTTTTTTGTTTTCAAGCAGGCGAAATATTTGGGGAAAAGAATGAGCGGCGAAAAAAAATTGGAAAAGCGGGAAGTAACAGGTGAGCAATGAATAGCCTAAATAATTTGAAATTGCATCACCTTCGCTAGGGAACCGATGCGAAAATTATTATTTTGGATGCAAATTAACGAAGTTGCATCGGTTGACTTTAAAACCGATGCGACTAAAACTATTTGCATCGACGTATTTTCTTCGGTTGTTGGTAACAACTGATGCAAATTTGATTTTTTATTACCTATTGCTTTCCACGTACCAATTGCACCGGTTATTAAGACAGAACTGATGCAAATAGTTCTATTTGTATCAGTTTTTACTTCAACCGATTCAAATGAGGCGAAGCAATATGCATTTTTTGTACTAGTGCTGTATTTAGGAGTCGATATTGATCCTTAGATAGAGGTCGATACCAGTCCCCAACTTAGGGGATCCCATGCTTTTGTTGACTTGGGCTATTTAATTTTGGCCTTGTGACTTTGTCTGTGCTTGGTTTCTGGACTCCTAGGCTATCTCTTCAGGCTTTCCGCTTTGATAACTCCAAGTTCTATCTGTTAGGTTTGTTTGGATTCTACCTGGTCAAAAGGTAGGATAACACTAGTGGATCCCTCTTTGGCATTTTGGTGGGTTATCCTTGTCATCAAATGAAGAAATTACTATAAGTGGATATGGAATCAAATATTTTGAAGTGGTCCAAAGATTTGAAGAGATGAGATCTGATATTGATGTTTCAGACTTGACAAACCAATGACCAGAGTTGTAATAATGATTTATAAGGACAGGTTCTATGACGGTAACTTACGGCGTGGAGTTTGGAAATGCTTTACTATGGATATGAAGTGTGCTGAGGGATCATTTATCCTTTAAGGTTTCAATGTGTGCTTATAAAGTAGTGGTATGTAAGGACACTCATATGGATCAAATGGGTCTCGGATCATCGAATGGGGGATTCTTCTTATCTTGGACCGCTAGATAGATAGTTTAGTTCTTGGCCATGTAGTGGCATGGATGCGACCAAAGAAACCAAATGATGATGAGTTCTCATATATCCTAAAGAAAAATATTCTAATGATGGTGAGTATTCATTGCACTTATGATGGTCGTTATTTGGAGGAGACCTTATGATGTAGGTCCAAGGATCGAGGATTGATGTAGCTGTAGTATGAGTAGATGACCTTATTATTTTGAGGATTCAGTCATGACCAGATATATATTATTTTGAGGATGTAGCCGTGACTATACACATATTATTTTGAGGATATAGTCATGACTAGGCACATGTTATTTTTAAGATGCGACCATAAGTGGGTGCCATGATATTTTGAATGGTGTGAAAATGGAATGGTACACAGAATATTATGAAGATGAGACTATGAGGAAGTTCATCGACAGTTTTGAGGATACACATATTATAATGAAAGTGTAGTCATCATAAGAATTAACGCACATGTGTTATTGGTTGATAGATTAGTATGATGATGATAACATATTGTTTTGAGTGTGTGTTTATTTTGGATAGCTATGATGGTTATTAATTTATGTATATTCAATTGTACACGCATGTTTTGATCTACCTTGTTGTGAACTTTTGTTATGGTGAATTATGGTTGAATTATTGAGATGCATGACATGGTTAATCTATGATTGAAATTATTTCACTATTGTTGATGGTGTGTTATTTTTAGATACTGTAGTCTGAATTACATTAGTGGGGAAGTGCATGTGTTATTACAGTATGCATATGTCGAAAATTTAATTCGTTATTTTTAATGAACTGTATAGCGTCATGATTGATGGTGTTATGTGGTCATTATCCGCTGATTTCACAAGTAGTTAAACTATGGTAGAGGTATATCCCCACATTTGTAATTAAGTCTACGATGAAACTACGAAGGTGCAATTCTTTTAAGGGGGGAGAATGTAACGATCTGAAAACAATACTAAACTAATTAAAAATAGATTTTTAATTAAAAGGTAAATTGGGAACTATGTTTATAATCGTTGTTAAGGTTCTTCAGAGTTGATCGGTTTGACATATAATTTAGATGGATTTGGAGTTAAGGTTTGCAAAATAGAGGCGATGTAGTGTTTAAATAGCGTACGTGGCTGTCTCGAGCCAAACTGGATACACAACCTATAACCCAAGCGAATGACTATATAAGTAAGGCTACGAAACCCTATTTGTCACCTTTATGTTCAATTTTTTGTCTAAATTCCAAAATTTCTTCTAATTACATTTTAATGGCGGATGACTTTCGCTAAATTGATTCAAAAATCAAAGTGTCTAAATACCTATATATTTATATTATTGCAAAGCTCTCGACGAATGAAATTGATGGGTGGTGTTCATTTGTTGAGGTGGTGCTCAGTTTGGCCAGAAATTGGCAAACTATTCTCGACCGTTAATCTTAAGGTTTCTTGAACAACGGTGAAACAATGACCATGGAGCAATTGGAGGGTGTTGTAGTGCAGAGGACGTCAAGGGGCGTCGATCCATATGCTTGGATCGATGAAAGAAGTGATGGATTGGAAAGAATTTACAACTTTCCTACCTAGATAAGGTGTGTCGGCTGAGCCACCGTTGGTGGACGGAGATGACCCCATGGTTGTGGATGGTGCGGTTTCAAGTGGGGAGATCGGTGGTGTTGTTGGATTAGGTTAAAAATGGGTATGGCGGTAACATTTTGTTGAGGAAGTCGATGGTTGAAGGTGGAGAGGGTAAGGTCATGAATCTTGAGCTACTGTAGCTGATGGTAAATATTATTAGTTAAATTATTAAATTAAATTTTGTCTCTATAACTTCTAACCACAATAAATTCTACATACCAACTTCGATTTATGGATTGTTTTCTCTATTGGACGCATGGTGGAATTTTGGACGATTGGCATTGGGTTTGCTTTATTATGAGGTTGTTTGCGAAAGCACGTTAGTATGGTTTATTTAATTTAATTAATTAAATTCTTAAGTATAAAATTCGTATCTATGAATGAAAAATCATATTACAGATATATATATATATATTGTATTCTATGAATGATTGTTTGGTTATTATAGTATTTTGGATATATTATGCATTGATTGTATAATTATTTTTTATTACGGTACTTTTGGGTGTTTAATTAAAATAGATATTTGAATTGGAATATGATAGATTGGGATAAAAAGTATAATAGTAAAAAAATAGATAAATAAATGGTAACAAGGTTATTTATGGATTTGATTGTATTTGTAGATAACGACGATTTAATGGATTTTACTGAAATTAAAGTATAGAATTAAATAAGGTTATTATTTATGGATTTCTGGGGAAATTCATAAGTAATAACTAAATTATGTTTAAACTAATATTTGAGGATTTTATTATTTATAAAATAGAATAAAACTTCAAATAATAATAATATGAATTTTAACGAAAATAGTATTGTTTTATATAAATGACAAAATGATTGGGTTTACAGTATTTATGCTAGAAATATTACAAATATTATTTGAGAAATAAAATAAAAAGGCATTTTTTGAATAATTATAGTAATAGTAAAGAATATTTTTCCAAAAGTGTTTTGGGATAAAATAATTGCTATTTCTGAGATAAATAGATACAAAAACGAGTTTTGATGATAATTAAATGTAATATTTCTGGAATAAATAGTAATAAATGGGTTTTGGAAAGTATTAAATAGGTTTTAAAATATATTTTTTTCTTGATGGAAAATAATAATAGTATTATTTTAAAAAGTGAGTTGATGAAGATTGCTATTTTTGACACAAAATATGATTTTTTGAAGTATTTGGAGAAATAAAAGTATAGTAAAGGGAGTTTGAAGTATATTATTGTTTTAGAAGAATTATTATTGTTTTTGGAATGGATAAATAAATTACTTGATAATAAAAAATAAAATAATAATTTTATACTTAAGGGAACACTGGATCTAAATATATTAATTGGATGTTTGTTGAACGTATGATTAATTGTTGACTATAATTATCATATATATTGGATATTTGATGACCATATCGCATTTTGGTGAGTGTGCGGTATACTACCATTATTGCTACTAGATGATGTATAGTTAGTTATGGTTATTGGATGGTCTATATTGTGTTACTAATGTTGATTTGATTGTTACACATCTAATGATTGATGTCGCGTCACTATTATGAGGTGATTAGTACACGTTTGTTGATTTATACTTACACTGGTGATGCGTTACTATAATGGATGATCCCTTAAAAAGGCTATGCAGGCATTCTTTTCCTTTTAGATATCCAAAGGTTCCCTTAAGATCCGGGTGTATAGAAATTGGCATAGCCCCAAATATAGTTGACACCTTTCCTTATTTTCTTCTATGTATGTGTAAAATTGTGCAAGTATAATGGGGAGCAATGGTTCTGGAATGAGTCATATCCATAGGATAGATTGGTATATCTCTTGCATAATAGTTACACAGTTGTCGTTTTAATAATTGGTATGATGAAATGTATAAATTAGGTGATGTAGTCAATTTGGATGATATTTAATTGTAAAAGTAGGTATATGTATATATATAGTGAATGTTTAAATTCTGTTGTGAGGTTTTCCTTTTTGTTAATTGTTTAGGAGTTCTAATTTTATATCCCATGTTCCACATTCTTTAACATTTCAAATTAGTTGTAAGCATATTTTTTCAGTGTCTATACTTATTTTTAGGTGTTAAAAATAGTGGGTCGTCACAGGAAATCATTTACATGGACAATTAGTGCACCAAAGCCTTTGAAAAATTAAATCAACACTTGGCCACAACCGTGATGACCTTGAATTTTGTCACTTTGATTTATGGATGTATAATTTATTTTAAATATTCATTAATGGCTTTAATAATTAGACAACCCTCTTTAAATTAAAAAATTATGATAGAATATCCATTTTTGAATTTTGTTTACATAAATAGGTAGTTCGATGAAAAATAGAAAATGTGACCGAAACCCATTTTTTGGATTTTCGACTTTTTATCGAATGACAAGTTGTAAAAGGGTTTTAATACCTTTGTTTATACTTTAAAAAAAACATTTTAAAGTGTTTAAAAGGAACATTTTAATTTGAAATGTATAAATAAGTAAAATATAATAATAAGAATTAATTATGTTTAAATTTAAGTTAGGAAATGATGGATTTGAAATCTTAAGTGTAAAAATCAACTTAAGTACATGGTCCATGCTAATATCCTCCCTATTTTCATAAGTGGGGTGATGTGAAATGGTGGTGATGTGATGGGGGGCCATAATAGTTGCATGAGCAACAAGGAAGAGAGGGATATGGTGATGTGGCAAAAAAGTGGTGGACGGTATGGACCAAGGGTATTTTAGTAATTCACTTATTCCATTTTATATAAAAGTAATTTCTTTTTTTTCCCATTTTCATTTTTCGTTTCATTCTTCATTTCAAAAACTTTGCTTCTTCTTTCCAAAACTCTCTTAAAACTTTCATGGCCTCCTTATGAATTTTCTAAATAAAAATCCTTCTTTTTTTCATTTTTAAATTCTTAAAACCTAGTCAAAAATACTTCTTATCACTTCCTACACCTTCTCCTTTCCAAAACAACACAAGAAATCCCTCCACTACCCTAGGCCAAGCCACCCACCACCAAGACCGAACCCTCTAGGCCTCTTTAGGTCCGTAAAAGTACAATTTTTATAAAGGAAATCCAAGATCCGGTGTCGGTGCTAAGTTGTTGTAGTTTAGTTTGAAATTCCTTTGATTTGGTGAGTAAATCTCACCTTTAAAAGTTAAAGTTTCAAACTTTATATTATCGATAACAATTTGTGTTAGTTGTTTGGTTTTGGAAGTGATATTTCTTGTGTTTACATATATGTGTTCATACGCAATTGTTTTGTGTGAACCTGAATGTGTAGTGGAATGTTAAGTGATGATTCAAAAAGTAAAAGCCTTTACTTTGCAATATGAATGTGTTTACATTTGTATGTATGTTGTGCTCCTGTATATAGACGTGGAATTCTAAAAGAAAATTAGAATTTGAACTTGTGTATGTGTAAGATAAAGATTCCCTTGGTTTAAAACTTGTTTATTTATATGACTTCCTAGAAAGGTTCTATAAAGTTTTCAAAACTTTTACTTTTGTTTTCCAAACCTTTATTCAAATTTACAAAGTAATTTAAATTATGAAAGGTAAGGGTTTAAAGGAGCATTTTGTATATAAAACTAGTTTTGAAGTTATGGTTCTCATAGCGATAGTCACTATGGATGTAGTTCGTAAAACGAACACTTTTTAAAAACTAAAACCGTTTTTCACTCTAATATTTTGAGAAGTATTTCAAAAATATATTATACATATAAAAAGGTAATTATTACTTATTAATTAAGGGTTTAATGATTATTAATTCATTAATTAAGTAAAGATAATTAGTACTTGATCACTAACTAAGTGAAGGTAATTAGTACTTAATTATTAATTAAGTATAATAATTATAATTAGTTAATTAAGTAAGGGTTAATTAATTATTTGTAACGACCCACCTTTTTGGATGGTTTAAATCGACAATAAACCACACATGTCAGACTCAAACCATTCAAAAGGGAAGATTGTTATGGGGTAAATAAGAAAAAGAAAAGAAAAGAAAGAAAACAAAACACAAAATCTCACAGCGGAATGACAAAATATAATAATCAAATAAATAGTTCAGGAAGCTGTTTTATAATTAACATTTGATTACACTTTTACAATACAGGATCAGAGTACATACAACAAGGATAAATAAATAATGCAGCGAAATAATATGATGTAGTGGAAAAATATAATAAATAATAATAGTACTAAATCTTCGTCTTCGTCCTCCAAAAAAGCAGTCTTCGATACACTGAAAAGCTCGGACTGACCCGAGAGTAACGAAAAGATAAAACACTCGAGTCAGAACTAAAGATCTTATGTAAGTTAAATCAACAATAAATAAATATGAGTGTAACAGCGTCAGAGATGTTTACGGGGTTTGACATCTCCTATCCAGTGTCTAACGTGTATGCAATAACTTAAGAGATGTTCGGGATTCCATCTCTTGAGGATCCGTTAAACTATCTACATACATAATACAATACGCTATTATAATAGTGTCTATAGTAAAGTAAAGTATTAAAATAGTGTTAAGGCGTGACCTATATCCCCCTTAACACATTTTTATATATTCCCGTAGTCTATATAGATACTGTAAGCCCCAACAAACTGATGGGATACTCAGGGAGCATTCCATAGGTACGGTACCAAACAAACTCGTAGAAGGCGCGATAAGGCATATAACAAGGCACACGAGGCAATGCCAGGGTAAGATTCTACCATTTGCACTCTCGGACTGGTGGTAACGCAAAGCAGCTACTACCACCTACCTCAAAACACACTCCCAAAATCAAAATCGAGGGGTGGCCACCAAATCAATCACAAAGTCATAATATGGTATCGAAGAAATGTGCCCGATAGGAGGAGTGACCTCACTTGGCCCGGTATAGCTCCTGTTTTAGCCACATCAAGCTGACTCACGGGAGTCAAGGCTACATAAATACCTGATGCAGAATCGTTCGCCAAACCATCCTACTTCATTCTGGAATCTCCACCACGTACACAATTATTAAAGTGGTTTTCGGTATTTGCAGAGAGTATGACAATATCCGATCCCGGTCTCTTTAACAACTAAACGTTTATTTCACACCGAGTGGTTCTTTTACATTTCCAAAACCGATTCATAATTGATATCAAAATATCATATTCAATTCAAACCATATCACTTTCAAAATCATATTTAATTTCAAAATCATATTCGCTTTTGAAATCATATCATTTTCGAAATCATATTTACTTCCGAGATCATACTTCCAAAATAGGTTAAGCCCTCAGTTTAAAATCATCATATTTACTCAAAATACGTTATTTCACTAGAAAATATCATTTCAAATCCCAACTTAGATCATAACATCATTTAACCATATTCGCTATTAAATCAAGGATTTAAATATAAACACTTCAACTTTACATAGTCTGAAATTCAGAAAATAGTTTAGATAGTCATAAATAGTTTAAATAGTTTAAAATAGTTTAATTAGTTAAAAATAGTTTAAATACTTTAAATAGTTTAATGGCTTAAAATAGTTTTAAAATAGATTAAAAATAGTTTTTAATAGTTAAAATGGTTTAAAATACTTTAAAATGGTTTAAAATGGTTTTAATTGTTTAAAATAGATTAAAATGGTTTAAAATACTTTAAAATTATTTAAAACTATATTAAGTAGTTTAAAATGGATTAAATAGTTTAAATGGTTTAAAATAGTTAAATAGGTTTAATATACTTCACTATAAAATGGTTTGAAAATCTAAATAAAACTGAATTTAATAAAATATATTTTTAAACAGTTTATATTAAAATAATTAATTTGAAATTAATATTAAATTTAAACTATTTCCTCCATTTCAACAAATCTGGACCATATCCAGATTTCAACAAAACTAAATTTTCTTTCGATTCAAATTCCCATAAAAATCATTTCAATTTATATTGATTTCAAACTCATGTTTGAACTACAATTGTACAGCATTTCAATTTCATAAATTTCAAAGTTTAAATATTCAAACATTTTCAATAACTCAATTTTATATTCAAATTTCTACTTTGAAATTTCCATTTTTATTCTTTAAACAATTCATTAAACGAACTCCAATTTTAACATTTAAAGCTTGGGTTTTCGAAAATAATTCAGTTTATATAAATCAAATTTTATTTCAAAATATCATTTAACTGAATTCAAAATTTAAGGATTTAAAATCATTTAATTTAACCAATCCGGTGTCCGTATATAATTTTCTACCTTATGGTCAAGTGATACAAATATTTATCATTTCAATCCGCAAATATTTTATATTTACGGATATATATCATTTCAACCCGCTATCCCGAATTAAAATTCAAAATCCATAAAATCACTCGTGTTTATCATTTCACCCCATAACAATTTTTCCTAACCTATAGATCGTTCGGGTATGTATCATTTCAACCCATAGGGATTTTCTAACAATAAACTAAGTGAACTTGAAGTGTTATAACAATAGAAATATAGCATCCAGTCATCCAATATCAACAATCAAACACCCATCACAATCACCATTCAACCAGCCAATAAATACATCAATTAATTGATTATCATCAACAGGTATTCAATTGACAATTAAATTTCAATATTAAATTAAATGACGATTAAATGCAACAAAAGTCATATTTAACTGGAATGACAATTTAAATATATCAAACATCAATCAATCAATTTCTAATCAACTCGTAAATTCAATTTAACTAACATAAGATAATTTAGTAGTTGTGAGTGGGTTAAAACACTCACTTTTGATTCCAAATTGATTTGAAATCCAAATAAAGGCCCAAAATCTAATAGTCTCAGAGTTCATCCAAACCAGCTCCAAAATGTTCGGAGTTCCGATACGATCGCACTGGTGCGAACCGCACGTGAATCCGAGCTTGTATGCAAAATTTATGATGATTAGAAGTTTGGAAATTAAAATTAAATTAAAATAAAACAAAAAACAACACGACACGTCACCTTGGTCTCCTCTGTTCACCTGAGCGACAAAACCCTAGCACGCAACAGTAATACGCGATCGAACATATCACCCACGGCCGCCACGAACACGACCACGCGCCGCCACTACGCCGCCCAGACCACCACCTGACTCCGCATTGACCACACTCGACCTCACAACCGCCACAGCCTCCCTCGGATCGCCAAGAACATGAGCCGCCGCCACCTAGTTTTCGAACCCTAATCGAATTATTTAGGCCGATCCAACCACTGTTATCTCACACGAACCTTACCGATGTGCTCCCCTCGTCCATTACCACACGATAGTATCCCGGAATCGACGATCCATCGTCGATCATCAACCACCAAAAGGATGGTCGAGAATGTTTTGGCCAATTCCGGACAAACCAAAACCCGATTGCAAAAACAAATAGAAGATTTGAGTGGAGCTCGTCGAGAGCTTTCCAACGATCTATAATATGACATAGTTTGAGGAGCTTTAATTTTTTGATTTGATTTTGATTTTCAATTGGATCTAGGAATAAGGGTTTCTGCCATTTGAGAAGGAGAAACAGACAGATGGAAATTGTACTTACTGTAATAAGAAATATAAAGGCTGCTAGGGTTTAGAAAAATCTATTTATATAGGCAAGGCCTGATAAGAAAGAATGATCATATCGAGTCGGTTTGAAATGACAATAACGACCCGAAAAGCCCGTTTCGCTTCCAAAACGAAAGTGGGTCATCCAATATATCAAAATAGATGTTTCCGATATTTTAAATTCAATGGAGTAGGTTTCAAGTCTTAATTCCATTGTATTCAGAAGTTAGCTCTTAAAAATTAGCTTATTTCAAATTGATTTTATTAAATTGATTTCTACGCGTTTCGAGCCCACATGATCAAACGACAAATCTGATCGCTAGGAAACTTGAAATCCTACAATAATTCATTATTACGAATCCGATGAAACTAGTTTCGTCGAAATCCGAGACAGTGGCCAAAATGACTATTGTCACGTTAATTGAATAATTATTATTAAATTGATTAAATCACTTTTTAAATTCCAATTTAATAATTAACAATTTTTATCATTTTTGATTACCTAGTAATTTATAATCTTTAAAGATAAATTTCCATGTCAAAACCAATGTTAAATATTGCACTACTTACGGTATTCAATTTCAGTAGAAATAAATTCATAAATTATAAATTAAAATCCCAATAAATTTATTTATTTTGATTTCAATCTTTATTATTCATTTAATCATTACTTTATGGACATAGTTAACATTGGTTTACCATTTGTTACATCAATATTCTACAGTTACCATTTTAATTCATATTAACTGCACTAATTAATTAAATTAACTGCAATTGATTTCCAATTTATTTCAACGGATTAAATAGTGAATTTATAATTAAACTATTGTTATAACTTACCAATTCAAACACATTTCTATGTTTATTATTTACAAATCAAGCTAATAAATTCACATACCGATTAACCATTCTATATTACCCAATTTCAATTAATTACGTATAATTTCTTTTTTTATTACAACACTTGGTTTATTTACGATTTATGATTTATAACCAATTATAACTTTACAATTATTTCAATAACTTGAGATTACTTTCAAGTAATCATCAATTCCCTTAAATTAACATTATTAAATTTCATTCTAGTTATTATTCACATTAATAAATCACAAATTTTAATTTCTTCCAATATTAAATCACAAAATCTTATTAAATTCAATATTTTTAATTATCGAAAATCATGGGTCGTTACACTATTAATTAAGTTAAAGTTTTTATTTAATTAATTATTATTGAAGTAAGGTTTAATTATTAGTTAACTGTTAATTGACTATGGTTTAATTATTAAGTAATTATTAATCAGGTAGAGATTAATTATTAATTAATTAATAATCAAGTTAAGTTTTAATTAGGATTTAATCAAGATTTAATTATTATTAAATAAAGGTTTTATTTTTAATTATTCTATTTCTAAGGATCGGTTTGTTTAAAAAGCATCTTTCTTTTTCAATGAATGGTATAAATACAAGGGATGAGTAAGTTGACACATTTTATTGAAAGTAAGTCATCCTGTATTTAGCAAAAAGCTGATGAGTAAACTTTCCTCTATTTGTGAGATCTAGAACTTGTTTCTAGGCGAGGGATAGAGAAGTCGAAATGCCATAACGTTAATTTCGATAAACGGTTCATGATAAATTAAGTATATGGATGACACTTCATTGTATAGTTAACCCTGTTCTACTATAATTAAATGGAATAGATCACTAATGAAATGTGTTTAGCAGAATAAATCTCTATCCTGCTATAATTAAATCGAATAGATTATTGATGACATTTGTTTAGCAGAATAAATCCCTGTTCTTCTATAATTAAATGGAATTGACGACATCTATTTAGAAGAATAAATCCTCATTCTGCTATAATTAAATGGAATAGATTATAATTGACATCTGGTTAGCAGAATAAATCTCTGTTCTACTGTTATATTAATTTGGACATTCATTCATATGCTAGTTAATTAATATTGGGAAAAGTGGTCTGTTAACTGTTGATGGTTAATTATTGATTTTATTTGTATATATGATTACTTATGTAAATACCAGTTTTGTGACTTGAAAAGTCAAATTGAATTAAAAGGTAACTTGATTTAGTATCATTGTGATCGCTAAGCCTCTTTCTAAATTGTAAAGTTATGGATTTAAATTAACTTCAATTCTATATCAATTTGAGATTAAGTGTTTATAAATAATGTTTTAAGTCAACTAATTATTTTATTAATGGTCATTTAAAGTTATTTATTTACTTATGATGTTTAAAGGTAATTAATTAATTGAATAAGTGTGTTTATAAATGATAAATTGTTTTATAAAAAGGATTATACTTAGTAAAAAGGATTTATAAAAAAGGTTTACAAATGATATTTTGTAAAGGAGATTTTAAATGATATTTGGTAAAGGAGTTTTATAAGGAGTTTATAAATCATTTTAAGAGATTTATAAAAGAAGTTTTATAAACTAATTTGGAGATTTATAAAAGGAATGCTAAATATGGAATAGACTTATAAAAAGGAGATTTATAAAAGGAAAGAGATTTGTTTTGATAATTAACCCTCCTTAATTAAGGCGGTATGGAAACATTCTTTCCATACTTAACACCGAAGGATAAGTGGTTTGGTTTATAATAAGAAATGTTTTAAATGATAGTTTTTTGGCCCATTTAAAATATAAATTTGGAAAAGAGGAAATCTTCCTTAAGTTTTGTAAATATATTTATACAGTTGAGATAAGTATATGGATATATTTTCTAAGAATTGAAAGTATAATGTTTGAAATATACTTATACCGTTGAGATAAGTATATTAATTTTTTTCAAGAATTGAAAAGAGTATAGGGGTTGTGAAAATATCTTTTGTGAAGGTATTTTGACTCGAATAATTTTAAAAAGACTTAATTTATAAAAGGATTACTTAATAAAGGCTTAGTGGATCCCACTTGAAATTAAATCTATGTTTGATTGTTTATTTGTTTGATAGTTAAATAACCGACTATCAAAATCCAGATCCATTTTTAACTCTGGAAATATCTAGGAGAAAACATAAGAATTATATGGTGCGGTTATCCTTGGAGATGTTATACCGTGTCTATAAACTCGTGTGTTCTTCTAGGACAAATGATTAGGAAATCCGTCTACTTAAACGGTTAGGAGGTGATCTTCGCTCTTATATATTGTCTATTAATTTAGCAAAGAACTAGAGTTGAGTTTATCAAAACTATCGAATGTTAGTTCGAAGAGACCGGGATCAGATAAGTATGAATAAACCAAAAACCACTTCGAACCAACTTAAGTTTGGAATTAAGGACATCTTGAAGATGATGGAATAAAGTTGGAGCTCTTTGAAGTGCAAGAGCTACTTGCTACTATTCCTGTGGGTGATTCCAAAATGGATATAATAGAAGTAGTGCCTTTAATTTGTTCATATCTTAAATAACTTGTATGGATGAATGCTAGCATTACATGGCTTCTTGGAGGCAATGTTAGCATTCCGGAGGGTTTGCTAAAAAGGAAAAACGTAGCCTCTAGCCTCATCAACCAGGAATGACTAAAATAGGGGATATGCTTCAGGGCTATGTGGGTCGCACCCATTATGATATTGTCATCACCTTTCTAGATATATACATTTATAGATTTGGTTGTGCATGAGAGTTGTCGAGAAAGGTTGAAAATCAACCGAGGTGATGAAATATTCGGTATTATCCAGTAAGGGATAGGCAAGTCCAGGTTTGCAGGGGGTCCATGTGAAGCCCTCGGTACATTACTATGGCAGGCGGTAATCCAGTAGCCTTGTCATTGTATGGAAATCCATTCTCCAATATGCGCCCTTCGGATTTAGTTGTATACCTTTTATGATGGAATTTAATTAATGTAACAATTTCGGTTATGATTCAATATTTACTTTAAACCCTATACATTATTGTAATATCACCGAATTTTCTGTAGAAATGTTTTTGTTATCGTAAAGTAAAAACCCATCCATGTTTATATACAGCGTGGTCTTATGAGATACCTTTATGCTGAAAGGTTTCATAAAACATTAAGAATCCATTTGATTGAGTTTCTCATGCTGGTTTTACCAGACTGATCTGCGTGTTATTTTTCTTATAATGCTTGGGTCAGACCGAGCATATTTTCTAGATTTAGCTGGACACTTGGAGCTTCAGGAGCCGGGTTGGATGCCCAAGATGTACTTTCATAGTTTATCTTTCACTATTTGTTTTTGTCTATATTTATCAGCAATTGTAAGGATAGGTTATTATAAACATCCAAGCTGATAATATGTTAGTTTTTCTCTGATGATAGTAGGTATATTAAAGTATTTTCTTTTTGTAAAGACCTGTTGTATATTATATATTACTCGTTGCGTTATGAGATTCTATTATGTCTTTCTTTTCTTTCAACCCAACAATCTGTCTTTTCGGCACTTGGATGTTCGACACGTGAATACCACGGATGTACTAGTGTTGACTTCCGAGGATTGATAAGTTGGCTTGTTACAACACCCCTCATATCTGCAAGCTTGTGGATGAGGAAGAACTGTACCCATACCTTTCAATCATTGGCCATGCGATCAGCATTACCTTGGTGCAAGAAAAGAAAAGATTCAACGGCCAATACACTATGTCAACAAGTGGATATTGGGTCTGGAAATGAGATTCTCAAGGTTGGAACTAATTGAGATCCGCAAGCTCTGCCCATATTTCCAAGCACATCCCGAGAAGATCCTCGCTAACCAACCTCTAAATCATGTATTAGGCTAGCCAAACATAGCAGGCTACCTCTTGAAATGGTCCGTCAAGCTTGGGCAACATCATATCACCTTCTATTCACTCACATTCATTAAAGCCAAGTTATGGCTGACTTTATCATATAATGTTCCATCCCACATAGTGGCAAGGTAGAAGCAGTCTCTAGTCAAGGTTCATGGCAATTATATGTTAATAAGGCATCCAATGAAAAAGGGGCAGGGTCTGACATGGTCCTCATCGCCCCTAGAAGGAAAGAATGTTTTTTCGTTGTCCATCTGAACTTTAAGGCAACAAATAATGAAGCCAGGTATGAAGCTGTCCTCGTCTGTCTCGGGATGGCAATAGAAGCGAGGTTTGGATCAATCCATGTGTTCAGTGATTCCTTGTTGATTGTAACTCAAATCGATGAGCACTTTTAAGCCAATGGAAAAATGAAGGCCCTCTACGTTGCAGAAGCAAAGAAGCTCATCAACGCCTTCTCTGCGCCTTCTACAATTTCAAGTTGGAACGGATACACAAGAGAAAAATGCAAAGATCAACTAATTGGCTAAGGCAGAAAGCAACCCAGAATAAAGCAATCGTTGGATACCATTGAAAGTGTAGTCCACCTCATGTTAGGAACTAGCACCAATTGCGATATACATGGAAATCAATAAAGACTAGCCATATACATGGATGACCTCCTCCTAAAGCACTTAGTAAGCAGGGTGCTACCTACGGAATGGAAGAAGGCCAGGAAGACTCTTTACCAGGCCCCCATTGATACACTCATGGAAGGTAAGTTATATTGAATGCACTACACCATCCCCCTCCAACACTGTGTTACTAATGAGGAAGCTGGACATGTGCTGGAGAAGTTGCATGAAGGCTTATTCGGGTGCAAAGATTATAAAAAAGGCTGCTTGGTAGGTTTATTACTAGTCGATAATGAACAAAGATTCCATGAATAATATCAAGAAGTGCAACCGATGCCAGTGGTTTGCAAAGCTCCCAAGATCCTTCCTTAATTTGCAAACTACATTGTCATCCCCTTGGTCATTCGACACATAAGGGGTTGACTTGATAGGAAAATTCCCTAATGTGAAGAGGGGTGCATCATGCCATTTTCACCATCGATTATCTCACAAAGTGGGTCGATGTTGAGCCCTTAATTAGGGTCACCACACCCAATATTGTCAAGTTTATAATCGAGAAAATATAGTCTGTCATTTCAGATCCCTGATGAGGATCATCACAAATAACGGCACCTAGTTCGAAAGCGGACTATTCCAAGGTTTGTACGAGAGAAATAGGATTAAGAAGTGAATCTCATTTTTCTCTCATCCTCAAGAAAACAGGCAAGTAAAAGTCAAAAACAAAACCATTATGTCAACTCTGAAGAAGCGCCTAAGTAAGGCTAAGGGAATTTGGGCTGAAGACCTACCACTCATGCTTTGGTCATATAGGACCTTGAGCCAGACCTCAACGAGACACTTCCCCTTCTCATTGTCCAATGGATACGAAGCCATGTTGCCCGTAAAAGTGGATGACCCATCTCCTAGGCGCCTCACCCATGATCCTGGACAAAATGAAGAACTCCTCTTATTGGGGCTCGATGCCCTAGAAAATAGTAGAGCGGAGGCATAACTCCCGATAAAAGCCTATAAACGGATAGTGGCGAAGCATTACAATGCCAACGTAAAGCTACGCTAGTTCATTACATGTGATATAGTGTTGCACTGGGTTTTTGCAAACACAAAAATCCAAACCGAAGAAGTATTGGAGACAAATTGGGAAGGGTCATATGTTATCAGGGCCATTCTAGCCTTTAGGCATACCGTTTTACCCACATGGATGATACCCACGTACCACGCACTTGGAAGTGCTTGGAGCACCTCCAAGATTATTGTATTTAATTTAATAAAATTTCGTAAGTTGCGGTTATAAGACAAGAAAAAATATGTATGCCATCTTATAAGGCATCAATTCTATGTAATATACTATTTTTGTATGATATAAATAGGGCAATTCATCATCACAACATTTGTCAATCATACAAGCTACAAATACTAAACTAGCCATCCTAAGAGGGTATGAGTGTGCATCGCCTCTGCCTGTATCTGAAGGACCTATATTAGGGGAAGCTACAAATACCTAACAAGCCGTCCTGAGAGGGTACAAGCGTGCAATGCCTCTGCCTGTATCATTGAGAAGCTACAAATATTCAATTAGCCATTCTGAGAGGATACTGGTGTGCAATGCCTTTGCCTATATTGGGGGAAGCTACAAATACTCAACTAGTTATCCCAAGAGAGTATGAGCCCATAGCGCCTCTACTTGTATCGGGGAAGATACAACAACCACCCCACCCCATGAGGATGCGCAAGCCAAAAAATGCTCCCTTCTGCATCAGGGACACTAGCGCACTGATAGTGTAATCACCCATGAAGTGGTCCTGAATCATGCATCCATTGTGTATTGCTCCGTGAGCATGTGTAAGACAACCAATGCTTCCTATTATGCTGGGGACATCGGTGCACTGATGACGTGACCACCTACGAAGTGGTTTCAGTTTATGTAACTGTGGTTTACTACTCCATGAGGATGCATGAGCAAAACAATATTCCCTTCCGTGTTGGAGGCATCAACGAACAAATGGTGCGACCACCCATGCTGTGATATCGGTTCATTCGCCCATGTTGTTTCCCATCGCTTACAGTGGGACAGGGCACTGGTGCCAAGATGGTTTCTGTGGTGCTGCACGCCTCAAACAGCCTAGTGGGCCTCACCAGAGCAAAGGATAGCCTTCAACGACCTATTAACATCCACTCAGTAAGAAGATCAATAACATAAGGGCCGACGTCCAACGAGGTATGCCCTGTCACAAACCCATGTCCTCATATACATGCTAACTAGGGACAATTTATCTTAGCAAAAAGGATAAGTCTGTTCTTTGTTTTCTTTTTATTTGTTCTCTTTTTACTTATTTGCTATATTGTGCGTAAGTGTCTAAGTCTAGGTGTTTGATTAACAAAGTTGACGGCCACTATAGCTACCAGACAAAAAATAAAAATGAGTCATCATAAGAGAATAACTCAAAGTCAAACATGATAGATAGGCATACAGGTAAAATGCTAGCAGAAAGGTAAAAGAGCAAACACAGAGCATCGTAGTAGAATATCTTGTTAATTGCAAAAATGATGGGGTCCAGCCCTCTTTACAAAAGAAGAGAACCATTTGGTAAAAATATAAACTAGCCTACACTCAATGCTCAATGATGTGGAAGTCATCCTCATGAGCGATCGACTTGTCAATCACAGGAACGACTTCCTAAGGCATTTGCTAGAGGTGCTCGTTAGAGAGGTAATCTGCTTTGGCAATGAGATCAAGGGAGTGACATGGCCCGTGGCTTCCATCTCTTCCACCACTTCCTTCCTTACTTTAGCATACTGATCAGAACTAAGGAAGAGAACGACCAAAGGCCAGCGATGAATGGCATCAAAAATGAATTCGTGCATCTTGGTTATCCACTCATTCCAATCCTTCTCCAGTTTTTCTTTCTCCTCCTTATGGCGTTTGGAGGCTATGCAGTGTTGGCATTGAAGAAGCAACACCTTTAAGTCCTTCACCTCCTTTTCCATGCCTTCCATTTGCGTTCTCAATTGACCTAGCTCTGTCTAAACCCTATCCTTACGGTCCATCTACTCAGCCCTCTCCGTTATGGTGGTATCCCTAGTTATCTCTACGGCAGCGCTTGCCCGCGTCTGCCTTTAAAGCCTGCCTCTCGATGCCTGCCTACTACTCTTAAGCCAAGTGTCATGTCATGGCCTCCTCCGCTACGTGCTTTTACAGCACCATGGCATCTTGTTGTATGCGGAGGCCACGAGATCCAGCCTACAGAAGTCAACAATGATCAAAAAATGATTGGAAAAAGGAACCCAAGTTTAAAGCACCTTATCATGAAAGCCTCCTTAGTGTTGACATCCAACATTGGCTCAGTGGAGTGATTAGGCCACCCAAACTTAGGCGTGCCTTCTTGTATCAAGATCTCTAAGGCTATCCCTACCAAAGCCTGAAGCAATTCAAGCAAGTGCATCTCATTCATCGCCTCCACCACTGACAAGCTTGTAACCCCAATCACTTCCCGTGGATCCCCCAACAACTCTGCCTCTCGAAAGAATTGAAAAGATGGCCCCCCTAGAGCTCCATAACTCCTCGTTGGTTTATCACCTCTTGAATCAAACTAAGCCTGACCCGACAGCGGCCCCAAGCGGGTATATGTCATGGATGATGAGTTGGTGCTATGGAGGAAGCACTGAGGGTGGAATGACATTAGGGCACAGTGTATAGCTTTCATGTTGAGTTCACTGGGGTGGAGGGGTTATCTATTGTTGAGAGTCGGTGGTGCCCTAGGGCATGTCTAAGGGGTCTACAAAGCGATATTCTCGACATTGGTAGAGTTGACTAGCTCGGAAAAATTGATCAGCACCATTGTAAATAAAAATATAAGTGCTAATCAATTATAAAGCTGGTAAAATGATAAGGTTACAGACTACAAGGCAACCAAGATCGATTTACCCTCAGTTTGGCTCCCCTGCCTCCTATCAGAGGTGGACAGGAGGACTCTGTGTCACTACTGCTAGGTTATGTCCCTTTGGAAGTTTATGTGTAGGGGACACGATGTGTGTGTCATTTAGGTGGGAGGACCCGGAAGAGGAGGAACTTCAATGGAATAGACCGTGCACTCTAACGTGCTTGGCGCATGCACCCACCTTTTAATCCTCTCCCCCTCGGGTGTCTCAGGGGTACTTGTGTAGTTGGAAGATCAGGGAGCATTCATTTGCTAGCCATGACCCCCGATCATAGGCCCTCCTGGCCAATAGTAGTCCCCCACATTTCTCTCCTCGAGTACTCATAAAGTCAAGGGTCATACATCTCCAACTTACCTTTCTCCCCAATGATCTAGGATGGTGTCCCACCTTGGGTCGATCTTCGTGGTCTCTTCCTCCTATTCTTTGTCCATTATAGATGTCTTAAGGGTTTCCCTAATTACTACCCCAACAGGCGATGTCGGCCTGCTCCTTGGAACGCAAAGGGAACCCTATCTCATCCTTAATGAATGGTCGGGGCCTAACAAATCGACCCGATGAATGTTTTCATCTGTCAAGATAAAGCACAAGTTCTTGGCTGTATCGTTAGTCTTAGATATACACTGGTGGTAGTCGATGTAGATGGCAAGGCCCTCCCCAATGCTTGTAAGGTTCATTCCATTAATGAGACAAGTCACCAAACCAATGCGAAACAAGCTCAAATTTGAAAATACAAAATAAATAAAAAGTATATTTGGAACTTGTAATACCTGCACCTAAAGGATGGGGTTGATACTTATGAGCACAAAAAGTTAGTTCCCTTGGTACCCTAATACCTTCCTAGTAAACTGAAAAATAGACGTTGTCCATTGCAAGCTTAGAGATGGTAGTAAAGTCATGCATAGCAAGTGCCTACACCTATAATTTGAATACCATCATGATAATGATCAGGTTGGGCTCAGGGATTCGTGGAACATAGGAAACAATAAAACTCCAAGATAGGAGACTATAAGGAAAAAGCTGGGCAAGGCCATCATGTGAGTGTTTGAAAACTGGATAAAGTATGGGTGAAGAGGAGGCCGCTAGATTGGGTAGGCGGGAAACAATCTGGACCATCTAAGTTAAATTAATTACATTATCAAATCAACTATCATGTCTGTGAACCGTCTCAAGAATCTAACTGCCGCCACTAATAAGAAAACAACACATGTTGATAGTATTAAATAACAAGTTTTCCTGTGCTCGCAAAAGCGTACTTGGGGGGAAATATGTCTTTTCTCGCCAATCAAAAAACAGGTCGGTCCGCTAGTGTTTGTACCAAAAATGGGCACAACACTCTTCGGAAGTTTTTGAAGAGATAAAAGTGAAGAATGAAAATTAAAACTGTGGATTATCTAACAAAAACTCCAAATAACAGAAAGTAAATTGCAAAGACAAGCGATTTAGAGTGGTTCGGCGTTTCGCCTACGTCCACTATGAAGTTTGATGATTTTATTGCTCGATTACTTGAAGATTACAGTAGTTAATAATGTAATACAACTGAATTCAAATGCTAAGTGTCAATCTAAAGCAGCGGCGGTGTTCTGGAGTAAATCTGGCAGAATCTGGGCGCTCTTCAGTCCTTAGAATTCTCCGACCTCTTTTCTGAATGACCAGGGGCTCTATTTATAGGTGTGGGAGGCTGATATTTCGCCCAAAATGAGGGGAGACCAGTTTTGGCACGTCAGGGGGCCCACATGGCCGAAATCTGGAGATCCGGGCCCGTTTCGGGATCGATTCGACCCTTGGTTCGAATCGATCAAGAAATCATCCAATCGAGCTAAAATTTGGTGTGTACATTCTTCATCATATGTTTGAGCTTCTGTGAAAATTTCGTGGCATTTGGACTTGTAGAACTCGAGATATGATCGATTCAATGTTGCATTTCTAGAGAACAAGGATACTTCGAATCGATCTTACTTCGAATCGATTCGGTCGACTCGATGCCTGCTGCGACGTGGCGCGTGTCTCTCGCTTCGATCCGTTTTGTACTCCGGTTTGACTGGGTCGTATCCATGGCTTGGATTCGAGGTAATGGATTCGAAGGACCTCTTCCTTCGAATCGATGAAACTAATGCTCCTTCGAATCGATTTAGACTTGCAGCTATGGACCGGTTCGAAGTTGTCTTGGCCTGGGGATTCGAATGCATGGATTCGAAGGTCCCTTCCTTCGATGGATTCGAACAACGGTGTATGCGAGGGTGGATTCAAACTCAAGGCACATGAAGACTTGCTTGATGTAGTCGAACGTGGTGAATGCCTCAATGGATTCGAAGCTGCCGGTTCCGCCTGATGGAGTCGAAGCAATTCTCTTCTGATCGATTCGAACTAGTCTCTTTTTCATGGATACGAGGCAATGCTTGCCTGATGGATTCGAACATAGGGTTCGCCTATGGATTCGAACTAAAGAAGCTCTACTCCATCCTTTGTCGACAATATCTCGAGCATACGAACTCGGATCGTCTTGAAAATTGGAACGTCGTCTCCTCTGGCCTTGCTTGGCATGCCTTATCAATTGCAGCCCGATCCGGACTCGGACAAAATTCATTGATATCCGTAGCGATCCTTACGTGTAACCGACTCCCGAGACGAACTGTCACCGGCATCTAGTCAAGTCCTTGGTGTCACGGCCTTGCCAAAAGGCGGGATAACATTTGCCCCCCAAAGTACGCCTTGTGTATACATGACGTGCTTTGAAAAACTGCAGTCTCTCATTGGATTGCTACAACATGCTTTATCGAAAGTTGCATTCTGTATTGCAGTTGTCGACTGTCGTATAATCGTGACTGGCTGTCTGTTCTTTTGAGTCATGACGAGATGAACATTTGATTCCTGTTGATGATGAAAACCAAAACATTAGTCAAAAAATACGTGCACACGTGTATTATCTTGACCTTGGTTAACGTTGCGTGATCGCAAGTTGTTGTCCATTCGGTTCGCTATCGAAATCTGCATCGGTCCTCTCCTGGACCGATTTGAGATTTGAGTTAAAACATCGCTTTTATGATTGTCTATGACCATTCTCTCGTATTGATCCTCTCCTGAATCGGTACAAGAGTGGACAAGCAATTTTTCATATGGAAACGATTCGCCCATTTGACCGGCGGTATTCGATGGATGCGAAGCAATGTTTCTGGATCCGCCTCGAGTTGATGGTTTCGAAGTAAACATTTCGAATCGATGGGGCATAGTGACCTAGGTTCATCTTCCGTCGACAGCTTCGAATCGATGGTTCTTCGAATCGATACTGTGTGGATTCGATGCTTGGATGGATTTGTAATTGAGGGATTCGAACTTGACTGTTCGAATCAATGGAGTCGAACGTTCCCCCTGACTCTTCTGACACCGTGCTTCGAATCAACGCTGTGGATTCGAAGGAAAAGTTTCGAAGTTGTCTGGTGTAGATATTTGAGTTTGAATCGACGAGGTCACCTGGTCAGCCTCGAATCGATCGATGCCTCGTAGTGATCGATTCGAAGATACTGCTTCGAATCGATGAGCTAGACCCGTTATTTCCGGTTGCGCTTGACCGGGAGACGAATGGTCTCGTTTCCCCTATATATACCGGGGTCCTGTTCACTTTTAACTTTTTACTTTTACCGTTTCGAGAGCTTCTTCTTCGAATCGATTTCTCCAAGGCCAGGACAAACGTGCTTTCCTTAGAACGATCGATCCCTTCCACGCTTTCATTCGTAGGAAAAACCAGGTACTCACGGGATCGATTCGAGAGGAGACAAATAGAACTTAGAAATTTTTGCATTGATTCAGTCTTTCTTTCTGAAACTTTCGAGGAGTAATGAAATTCGAACGAAGTGGGTCGACTCGATGGAATCGAAGATCAGAGTGTTGTCTTCCGTTGCTTCGCATCGAACCAGGCACGAGTCATTCGAATCGATTTTGAATGCATAACTTCGAATCGATGGTTTTAAGAAAAAAGGAAAGAAAGCTCGTGGCAATCGATTCGAAGTAGCGATACTCTGATCGATTCGAAGGATCTCGGTTCTGATCGATTCGAAGTCAAGCATAGATCATGGTTTCGAAGTGTTCCTCTATTCTAATGCTGCATCGAATCGATCCATATGGATTCGAAGCAACTGGAACCAGACTTCATCGATTCGACCTGTATTGATTCGCGCCGATGGATTCGAACATCTTCGTCTTAGGAGACCATTACTTTTTGACTTGCTCCATCATATGAACTACGACCAGTTTCAAGTTATTCTCTGATGAACTTAATGAACTTTAGCATACTTGACTCCGACGAGTTTCGGCCTTGCATAATCGAACTTGACCAACAGACTTGAACCTGAATTTCCTTTGAAGCTCGTCGATGGAACTATGACTTAACCAATAATACAACTGATTTATACTTGAAGTTGGTCCGTAGCGTTTGGACGGTGCGGAAATGACGGTCAGCGATGACGGTCATTTTCTTCCTCAAATTCCCAAGTTATGTTGTACGAACATCTTGCTTCATCCTGTTAAATTTGCTCGAGTGATGTACAATACTTGCACTGCACGACACGTTCACACACACTACACTGGGGCATGCACGGGCTTGTTCATGAACTTAATGTTGCTTTCTAATGAGTTAGCTAATTATGGAATCTTCGAGCTCCCAACAACAAGAGGTACAGAGCTCGACTCCTCCGGTGCTTGAGATTCCCGATATCCCTGCCGATATAATCGATCCAGCTCCAGATGAATTGCCGGAGGCGATATTTATTGAGGACCCCGTTGATTCGGTTCAGTCCAACATCTCTGAATCCTTATTGGGACGAATATGCTTAAAGCATAACATATCTCTTGGTGACGTATTATTACCCAGCGCCACTGATAGACCGCATAATCCGCCTGAAGGATATACAGCATTCTACCGTCATGCTTGCGCGGCTGGAACTCTTCCTCCTTTCAATCAATATATCAGAGTGATGCTATCATATTTAGGAATCGCTCCTTCACAACTTCATCCCAACGGGCACGCGCTGCTGAATAGTGCCTTTGTAATATTTATGGACTGTCTTTTTCGCCTGCCGAGGCCCTCCGAGATCAGACACATATTTAACTTCAAGAGCAGGGGTGATAGCCCGTCGTTTACATTTTTGGAGGCAGTCAGAAATTTCCAAGTTGTAGTTGGAGCTTGGACACGACTGAGCTATTTCAAGAACGGATGGTTCTACGTCCGGTGCCCTCCGGGTTTCGCTAGGCGATGGTTGTCTAGACGTAAGCGCCTTAACCTGTTTCCTTGACCAATAGTCCTTCGGTGTTAAAATTGACATTTCATTCCTTTTACAGCTATTATCTCTAGGCCTGATGGAGGGCGTTTCAAGGGTACCGTCCGGAGTCTTCAAGAAGTCCCAAGCGAGCTGAGGCATATTGACTCGGTGCTGAACGACTACAACTTAAGAGTTCTGGGTTTGATCGACATTAATCAAAGCATAGTTGTTGAGGGATTTTCATAGTCCGTCTCCAAGAAGGAAAATAAGAAGAAACCCAAGAAGAGAAAAGCGAAGAAGTCACTCGGGATCAGAATAATCGAGGCGAGTGACGAAGAAAGAACCCATACGGATTCAGAGCCAATGGCTGACCTTTCGGGAAACTTGGAGGAATCGGGAGAAAAACGGAAAGGCAAGGCCGCCGTTTCCAAAAAACTTAAGTCAAAGGGGGGAAAATCTGTAGATGTGTTTCTTCCCGCTTCCGAAGTTATGATTTCTGAGGCCGCCCCTTCTCATTCGAGAGATTCTCTCAAAGGGCTTGACGATATTCCTATCCCAGATTATATATCGATTTCTCATAATCCTGGGTTGGAGGAATTGCAAGATGTCCTAAACATGAACGAGCCCTTTTCTTTAAGTGCGGTCAACACTTCCGGTCGATTTGGGGGTTTACACATTTACACACACTTCCACGGCACTCCATGACTTCTGCATAGTAAACATTGCTTTATGGGATTTTAATCCGTAATTCTTTCTTATCGCAGGTGAGATGTCAGGGCGTGGCTCCACTCTAGATAGGCTTCGGAATGTGCGCCAATCTTCTCCATTTTATGATTCCCGTAGGAGAAAGACAGATAGGGACCATGGGCGAGGCTACTCGAGTCAAGAACGTTATGATAGAGACAGAGATTACTCGCGTAACCGTTCCGGCTATGATTACTCTGACAGAGGCCGGGGATACCAGCACCGACCCCGATCTCGTTCTCCTCCGCCTCCCAGGGCTCCAGTAGACCTCCCAGGGCCATCTCATCAGCAACAGTTGCCTTCTCAATCTTCTCGGCCTGACGCTCAACGGCCAAGAGTGGAACCAACGGCAGCCGCTATAATTGAACAAGCTCCGGCTGAGTTGACAAGCGAGGGAGCTGCTAAACTCGCCCAAATGAAAAACGACTACCCGGAAATTTGCATGGATGGCTATATCTTCCCTCCTAACTTCAAAAGAATCCCTCCGGAAGCTGAGACCACTGCTCATAATTACATCCACGACTTCTATGCTCAGTACAAGGAGTGGTATAAGGCAGCCGTGAAGGCTTCTAGAGTAGCTTTCGACAGGGCGAAAGTCATTGCCGAACGTGATGTTGACATTGCGAAGCAGAAACGCATCATTCAAGTTCTTCAATCCGAAGTGGAAACGTCCCGAAAGTCAGAGCTTGAAACACTTAAGAAACACGAGGGTGTCGTGGCCAAATTAGCGAGGATGCAGCAAGAACATTGCGCCACAGTGGAAGAGATGGGCCATCGCAATACCACCGTTGCAGCTGAGCGAGACTTAGCCGTTAAAGAGCTGAACGAGCTCAAGGCCAAATTCGCTGAAATGGTGAAGGAGAAGGACGATGCGAACGCTACTGCTCAAGAGGCTTGCGACCAAGCAGTATCCCTCAGGGCCGAACTTGCTGCGGCGGCGGTCAAGGCTAAGTCTGTGGAAGCAGAGATTCAGGAAAAGATCTTGGAGGAGAGGTCTAGGCTAGATGCTGAGTTTGACGATCTCTTAGTCACGTATAACGCTAATGTGCTGGAACACAGAAATTTAGCGTGGCTGGGAGATGACTCCATGATCTTGTACAATGCCTGGACCCGGCTGGTGAATGAGAAGAGAGCAGCGCATCCAGATGGAGCACTTGACGACTTTGAACTGGAGATGCGTCTGCTTACCGAGGATGAGAGGAAGACTCTTCATGAAGTGGTAATCTCTATGGCGAAAGAAAAGCTCGGCGTCCAATCTCTAGAGACAGGCGAAGGTTCGGGGACCGCGCATCACGAGGCAAGTGTTGGAGCCGTAATCCCAACATTGCCCGAAACCACTGGTGCGGTAGACCCCCAATCGGTTCCTGCATATAATCCTGACCAACCGTCATTATCTTCCGCCGATGATTCTACCCATGTTTCAGTCCAGACTAAGGAAGGTATTTGAACGCTTCTCGTAGTTTAGTTGTGAAGGACCTTAAGCAACACACTTGGCTAACAATCTTCGTTTTGTCGTATTTCAGTGACCGAAGCTATTGTTTCAGCGCCCCTCGCTTTATCAGTTCCTCACCAAACACAAGGGGTGGTTTTTTCCGAAGCCATCACGACTTCTACTTTGATTGGCGAGGAGGGAGATGCAAATATGTTTTCTTTCAGCGCTCAAATGATTGAGGAGCTTCTCAATGAACCCATCGATCCCTCTGTCAATCCGTCCGATGTTGTGAGTGAGGCTGCTCCGGCCGCTAGTTTTCTATGCCAGCTATTGGCACATCCGATGCGGCCCAAGTATCTCGTGAGGACGACGTTTTAGCTGAGATTGCTGCCGAGATGGCAGCAGGGAATGTTGGTTCTAGTCCGCCCGGGCCTGCCCCGTTAATGGTGATTTCGCCGGGTGGTACTGTATTGATCGAGACGGCTCCTGTCCCTCCTCCTGCTACTACTCCTATGTCTCCAGCTCGTCCTCCTAGAAGAACTTCCGTCGCCTCCAGCTCTGAGGAAGATGTCGACATTATATCGCTGCCGGAGGGCAAGCCTGAAAAGAGCAAGCGATTGAGGAAGAAGTCGGGCAGCGGATCGGGTGGAGCTACCCCGAAGAAGAAGATAAGGAAGAAGAAAGATTGAACTCTTTCCCTAAATCTTTGTTGTGTAGGGTAGCATTTTGTTGATTTTTCTATAGCCGTGTATAGATGTGGATTCGGCTCCCACTAGCAGAATTTTTCATAAACACTTTGTAATCAGATTCTTTTTGTTGATAATGGAAATGAAAATCTATTTCCTTTCTGTCTTCAACTTGTTATGTGCTATGGTTCTTCCCCCTGTATTGGGGAGAAGCGTGGAGTTGACGTATGTTTATACCCCGTCTCGCGCTCCGGAATTCGGAGTAGGATGAATGTTTATACTCCGTCTCGCATTCTGGGAGTGCGGAGTTAGATGAATGTTTATACTCCACCTTGCACTCTGGGAGTGCGGAGTTAGAAGAATGTTTATACTCCGTCTCGCGCTCCGGGAGCACGGAGTTGGAAGAATGTTTATACTCCGCCTCGCACTCTGGGAGCACGGAGTTAGAAGAATGTTTATACTCCGCCTCGCACTCTGGGAGCACGGAGTTAAGTAAAAAGCTTGTACCCAGCTCGCGCTCTCGGAGTACTCTGGGGTTTAGGAAAAATGTTTATACTCCGCCTCGCACTCTGGGAGTACGGAGTTAGATGAGAGTTTATACTCCGCCTCGCGCTCTGGGAGCACGGAGTTTAGTAAAATGTTTATACTCCGCCTCGCACTCTGGGAGTACGGAGTTAGATGAGAGTTTATACTCCGCCTCGCGCTCTGGGAGCACGGAGTTTAAAGAATGTTTATACTCCGCCTCGCACTCTGGGAGTACGGAGTTTAAAGAATGTTTATACCTCGCCTCGCACTCTGGGAGTACGGAGTTGAATGAAGGGTTGTCGTGTATCAACCCATTTTCGTGGCCTGATGTGATGGCTTGCCCCCGAGCTCGGGTTTCATTTAGCGAGTGGTTGATTGCTTCACAGCCACTCCCTACTTGAATAAATTCCACTGTGTGATGGAACTTAGCTCTTCGTGCATCGTGATGTTGTACATTGTATTTAATGAATCACAGCTCTGGCTCGAAGAGATGGCATTTTATTGCTGAAATAAGAAAATATGGCAAATCAGTTGCCTTATTACAAATTCTAATTTCGAAATGCAAAAGTAAATTGCTGAATAAAAAACATAATGAAATAAATAAAGCCTGTCATATGTAATAGCGGCGGAGACTCTCGCTGTTCCAGGCTCTTGGTAAAACTAGACCGTCCATGGTTGATAGCTTGAATGTGCCATCCCCAAGTCGTTGCGTAATCACGTACGGTCCTTCCCAATTTGGTTTCATGTGTGAAGGAACCGGGTATATTCTCTTGAGGACCAGGTCACCGAGATCAAAGGTTCGGGGGCGAACTTTGGTGTTATATAATCGGGCAACCCGACTTCGGTAAGCGACCGCTCTTAAATCAGCTTCTTCACGTTTCTCGTCCAACAGATCCAAAGATTCAGCGAGTAATATAGCGTTTGTTTTCGGATCGTAATAAGTTACGCGGTGAGAAAATACTTCTGTCTCAACTGGGATGACGGCCTCCGAGCCATAGGATAAAGAAAATGGGGTGTGTCCAGTTGTGGTCTTGTGAGTTGTTCGATAAGCCCATAATGCCATAGGGAGTTCATCGACCCATTTGCCCCCAGCCTTTTCCAGTCGTTTCTTTAAGATGGATTTGATAACTTTGTTAACAGCTTCGACCTGACCGTTTGCTTGCGGATGTGCGACTGCAGAGAACTTTTTATGAATATGAAATCGTTGGCAGAAATTCTTGAACTCCGAACTTTCGAATTGGGTCCCATTATCGGTGATGATGGTATGCGGGAGTCCAAATCGGCAAATGATATTGCGGACCACAAAGTTTATCACTTTCTTTGACGTAATTGTTGCGAGAGCTTCGGCCTCGGCCCATTTTGTGAAGTAGTCAACTGCGACGATGGCATATTTCGCACCACCTTTTGCCAGAGGTAAAGCGCCAATGATATCGATACCCCACATAGCGAACGGCCAGGGACTGACCATTTGAGTTAACTCGGTAGGCGGGGCTCTTGGAATTCGAGCGTGTTTTTGGCACTTGTCGCACTTTCTGGCGTAATTGGCTGCATCTCGATTCACTGTCGGCCAGTAATATCCATATCGGAGTATTTTCTTAGCAAGCGTTTGTCCACCGGTGTGATCGCCGCATTCTCCCTCGTGTACATCATGTAACACTCGTTTGACTTCGTCGTGGGCGATACACCGGAGAAGTGGAACAGAATAACCTTTCCTATACATGATCCCGTCCTGAATGATGAACCGCGAAGCTTTTCGTAGAATTTGCCTTTTCTCATTTCGGTGCTCAGGCAATATCCCATTCTCAATATAATTTCGATACGGAGTCATCCATGATTCTCTGCTGGGAAAGGTCTCCAACACATCATTCGTTTTGATTTGATCGATGCTTGGGAAAGGCAACGTTTCGACCGGGACGAGTCCCATTTGCTGTGCTTCACCTGTGCTGGCCAACTTTGCCAATGAATCGGCCTTTTGATTGCGATCTCGTGGTATGTAGTAAATAGCATAATAATCAAACTGATCCAGCGCTTCCTGAACTCGGGCTAGATAAGCAGCTAACCTTCGATCTCTCGCTTGATATTCTCCTCGTACCTGACACACAACCAACCGTGAATCACAATAAACTTCTATAGCGAAAATTTTCAGATCTCTGGCAAGCTTTAACCCAGCCAACAGGGCTTCATACTCGGCTTCATTGTTGGTTGCGTGAAAATCAAACTTCAAAGCATAGCATATGGATCGACCTTCGGGGGTTTCTAGTACAACTCCAGCGCCCGAACATCGATCGTTTGATGCACCATCTGTATAAAGTTTCCAGACATACTCAGGAGACTCGCTGGTTTCAGGTAATTCGTCAGGAACAGTAAATTCAGCTATGAAGTCAGCTAGGACTTGCCCTTGAATGGCTCTCCGCGGAGCATAAGTAATGTCAAATTGGCTCAGTTCAATATTCCACTTGAGTAACCTTCCAGACGTCTCAGGCCGCGTGAGGACCTGTCGTAACGGCTGATCGGTATACACAGTAAGCGGATGTGCTTGGAAATAAGGACGAAGCTTTCTCGAGGCAATGACCAAGCAGTAAGCTAGTTTCTCCAACCTGGGGTAATTTCTTTCAGCTCCGGTCAATCGTTTACTGACATAATAGACCGGTTTCTGCACTCGATCTTCTTCCCGGACCAAAGCAGCACTGATCGCATGCTCCGACACCGCCAGATAAAGGTATAATTGTTCGTGGTCAATTGGTTTCGACAAAATTGGTGGCGTAGAGAGATGCTGAACCAGCGATCGGAATGCGCCTTCACATTCCGTGGTCCATTCAAAGTTTCGTTTCCCTTTCCGGATTAGATCAAAGAAAGGAATGCATTTATCAGTGGATTTCGAGATGAACCTGCTTAGCGCTGCTACCTTCCCGTTGAGACTCTGGACTTGCTTGATGGTCTTTGGAGTTTGCAAATTCCTTATTGCCCAGATCTTCTCGGGGTTTGCTTCTATCCCACGGGCGTTGACGATGAACCCCAGAAACTTTCCGGATGCGACGCCAAAGTGGCACTTTAACGGGTTAAGCTTCATTCCATATTCACGCAAGATGCGGAACATTGAATTTAAATCCTTGACATGATCTGTGGAAAATCGGGACTTAACTAACATGTCATCCACATAGACTTCCATGGTCTTCCCGATCTGATCAGCGAACATTCGATTAACCAAGCGTTGGTAAGTTGCTCCGGCATTCTTTAAACCAAAGGGCATGACTCTGTAACAGTAGAGTCCCAGATCGGTTACGAAACTAGTATGTTCTTGATCGGGTAGATGCATGGGTATCTGATTATAACCGGAATAAGCATCCATAAAGGATAACAATTCGTGACCTGCAGTTGAGTCAACGAGTTGGTCAATTCGGGGAAGTGGAAAACTATCTTTTGGACAGGCTTTGTTTAAATCAGAGTAGTCGACACAAGTTCTCCATTTCCCGTTCGGTTTCCGAACCATTACCGGATTTGACACCCACTCTGGGTATAGAGCATCTCGGATGAAACCATTTGAATGCAACTTGTCAATTTCTTCTTTAAGGGCGGCAGATCTCTCTGGATCCATACCACGCCTCTTTTGCTTGATCGGAACATGTCGCGGATCAATATTCAAAGAGTGACTTGCAATGTTCGGTGAGATTCCGCACATGTCAGAGTGCGTCCAGGCAAAGACATCAAGATTCGCTTGAAGAAATTCAACCAATTCCTGTTGTATCTGTTTTCCCAGTTGAGACCCAACTTTTAGTACTTTCGAGTCGTCATCCTCACTGACCGGGACGTCCACAGTCAGTTCAGCTGGAGACGCTTGATTCTCTTCTACTTCATCTTTATCTTCGCTATCTCTAGGGTCAAGATCTCTAAGGAATTGGTAGTGGTGCCCGGGCCGGGGCCCAGGCGTTAGCTGTCAATTATCAGTAAAACGGACGCAGAGAGATTCCTCTACGCCCTTTCCTTTCTCCTTCTTCTGTGCTTCTCGCAATTCAGCAACATAACAGGCTCTTCCTGCTGCCTGATCTCCTTGAACGATTCCTATACCATGATCGGTTGGGAATTTTAAAGTTAAACACCACGGGGCAATGGCTGCCCTGAATTCAGCAAGAGCTGGTCGACCCAGGAATGCATTGTACGGTGAAGCAATGTCAAGGACAACAAATTGCAGTAGTCGAACTCTCCTGCGCTCTCCGATCCCCAGTTCCACTGGTAATTCCACTATTCCAGTAGGTATTGTCGCACTGCCATTGAAGCCATGAACCCGGGATTGGCAGGGTTTTAGGTCTTTTGCTTCCATCTTCATTAAATCGTAAGCTCGCTTGAATAGAATGTTTACAGAACTCCCACTGTCAACCAGGATCCTCTTCATCCAAGCAGGACCAACCTGGGCAGATATGACCAGTGGATCAATCGTTGGAGCTTCGATTTTGTCAGCATCTCTGCTTCTGAATATGATATCGTCAGACATCGTTTTTTGTTGCTTAGCCGGGGTTCCATCCTCACAATTACTGCAGCATTCGAAGCTCGCATGCCTGATAGAGCTAGCATACGACTCCATTTCCCTCCAGCTCCTGTCTGCTGGATGAGGACCACCACTTATGGTATTGATAACTAGCCTCCCGCCTGTACGAGCGGGTTCCTCTTGTCTTTCCTGATCTTGTGCACGGTTTGGATTCGATGGGCCCGCACCACCAGACTGCGGCGCCCGCACGAATTGATCTAACTTCCTCTCCCTGATCAACTTTTCTATGAGATCTTGCAAATGGCGACAGTCATTCGTATTGTGGCCATAACTCTCATGAAACCTACAAAACTTTCCCGTCTGAATCTGCCTTTCCGATGACCGCTTCGGAGCGGGTTTCTTATACTGTTCTGTGTTACAAGTCTGCAGGTACACATTTTCCAGCGAAGTGTTTAACGGTATATAACTTTCGAACATCGAAGCCCTACGCCGTAGGCCTGGATTCGGATCTCTCTTCTTATTCTGACCATTGCCACCTCTTGGCTGAGTTTGTTTGTTCTGTATGTTTAACTGGACTTTTACGGAACTGTCACTGGACTGTTTAACTGCTACATTGCTTTGTATTCCCTCACTTCCGGGTTTCGCATCGTCCTGCTTCCTAGACTGTTTCGCGTCCTCTTGCCGTAAGAACTGAGCGGCTTTGGAATAGAAACGGTCCAACGATGCGGGGGGTTTTCCGGCTAACCAGTTTCCAAATTCAGAATCGGGATCAATTCCCTTCGTCAATGCCATTAAAATTGAGTTGTCGTTGGGATTACTAATTTCCACGCATGCTGCATGGAATCTCTCCAAGTAACGCCTTAATGTTTCCCCACGAGCCTGGGTAACATTGGACAGGGTGTTAACATCTTTGGGTCTTGCAACATGCATACGAAATTGTTCAACAAATTTCTTAGCCAATTGGTCAAATGACGAGATAGATCTTGGAGGTAGTCTTGTAAACCACATTGTTGCAATTCCTCCCAGTGAAATGGGGAAGCTGCGGCATTTTACTGCATCGTCGGCCCTTGCGGCGCTCATTGACCATTCGTATTTCAGTATGTGCTGATTGGGATCAGAACTTCCTTCGTACATAGGGAGAGTTGGCATTCTGAATCGCCGAGGAGGTTCAGCGTATAGTATCTCGTCCGTGAAAGGAGTATGGCTTCGAGAAATTCCCCAATCGTCATTGGTAAGTCCTTGGCTTTCACGGATCATCTGACGTATCATAGTCGAGATGTCTGGCATTGCTACATTTTGAGCATGCTGAGCTAAGGTGTGGTCGGGTTCCACAATGCGAGTTTGGACCGGGCGCTGTCGACGGTCCAAGTTTCGCCTCCTTGGCTCAGCGTCTTCCGGGACGTATGGTTCAGAAGTACGTCCTTGCTGTTGATTACTTGAATCTGGAAGATATCGGGTATCGACCCTTGTTTCTACTGTGGCAGCTGTGACATGATTGTCCGTAGTATATTGTGGAGTGCGGCCACCTCGTGCTGATGGCCCAGCCTGGAAGCTGGTTGATGGTCCTACCCTCAATTGCCCGACAGTCAGGGCGGGTTGATATCCCGTAGTCTGAGCATAATCTCCGTCTAATCGGGGATGGGTAGATCTACGATGATAGTCAGACGAGGCAGAACTTTCAGTGGATGAGCGGGAAACATCATCCCTTCTGGACCTCCTACGGCCTTGGCGGTTCAGTTGATTTGTCAATTCAATATTGGCTCGCAACTGTTCGGCTAACTGTTGCCGACTCTGAGTCAACTCTTGAAGTAACACCTGAAATTCTTGTCTAGTGACTGCCCCAGACGGATCCGAGTGGGCAGTGTTGTCTTGGTTGGATGGCTGCTGTTGAGCAGGATTTTGTCCATCCCTACCTTCTTGTCCTGGAGCTGCAGAAGTGGTTCTCGTGCTAACCATTTTGAACGATGAATCCTTTTCCTAGATTTTATGCAAATCTGAGTAGAATGGAAGGACTGTGAATCGAAGATCTGGATCTTCCTCTTGGATTTGCGCAATCCGGTATCGATGGTAGATCCACGGAGCAGGAGAAAAAAGCTGGTTTTTTCTCAGTGAAAGCACCAAAGTGTTTGTACCAAAAATGGGCACAACACTCTTCGAAAGTTTTTGAAGAGATAAAAGTGAAGAATGAAAATTAAAACTGTGGATTATCTAACAAAAACTCCAAATAACAGAAAGTAAATTGCAAAGACAAGCGATTTAGAGTGGTTCGGCGTTTCGCCTACGTCCACTATGAAGTTTGATGATTTTATTGCTCGATTACTTGAAGATTACAGTAGTTAATAATGTAATACAACTGAATTCAAATGCTAAGTGTCAATCTAAAGCAGCGGCGGTGTTCTGGAGTAAATCTGGCAGAATCTGGGCGCTCTTCAGTCCTTAGAATTCTCCGACCTCTTTTCTGAATGACCAGGGGCTCTATTTATAGGTGTGGGAGGCTGATATTTCGCCCAAAATGAGGGGAGACCAGTTCTGGCACGTCAGGGGGCCCACATGGCCGAAATCTGGAGATCCGGGCCCGTTTCGGGATCGATTCGACCCTTGGTTCGAATCGATCAAGAAATCATCCAATCGAGCTGAAATTTGGTGTGTACATTCTTCATCATATGTTTGAGCTTCTGTGAAAATTTCGTGGCATTTGGACTTGTAGAACTCGAGATATGATCGATTCAATGTTGCATTTCTGGAGAACAAGGATACTTCGAATCGATCTTACTTCGAATCGATTCGGTCGACTCGATGCCTGCTGCGACGTGGCGCGTGTCTCTCGCTTCGATCCGTTTTGTACTCCGGTTTGACTGGGTCGTATCCATGGCTTGGATTCGAGGTAATGGATTCAAAGGACCTCTTCCTTCGAATCGATGAAACTAATGCTCCTTCGAATCGATTTAGACTTGCAGCTATGGACCGGTTCGAAGTTGTCTTGGCCTGGGGATTCGAATGCATGGATTCGAAGGTCCCTTCCTTCGATGGATTCGAACTACGGTGTATGCGAGGGTGGATTCGAACTCAAGGCACATGAAGACTTGCTTGATGTAGTCGAACGTGGTGAATGCCTCAATGGATTCGAAGCTGCCGGTTCCGCCTGATGGAGTCGAAGCAATTCTCTTCTGATCGATTCGAACTAGTCTCTTTTTCATGGATACGAGGCAATGCTTGCCTGATGGATTCGAACATAGGGTTCGCCTATGGATTCGAACTAAAGAAGCTCTACTCCATCCTTTGTCGACAATATCTCGAGCATACGAACTCGGATCGTCTTGAAAATTGGAACGTCGTCTCCTCTGGCCTTGCTTGGCATGCCTTATCAATTGCAGCCCGATCCGGACTCGGACAAAATTCATTGATATCCGTAGCGATCCTTACGTGTAACCGACTCCCGAGACGAACTGTCACCGGCATCTAGTCAAGTCCTTGGTGTCACGGCCTTGCCAAAAGGCGGGATAACAGCTAGTTTCTCAATGCTCTTACCTCACCTTGTATGACACTGGAATCACGTCACCCATCATATTAACTTTGCAAATACCTGAATAGCCCATAAAAGACAATGCGTGCAGTGGCTAGTAACTTCAGATAGCAGCCCGACCAAGCATTGCTCTCAATGGGAGAGCCATATGTCCAAGAGTATCTGGCCGCATCGTAAAGGCCACCCTCCCCCTCTCCTCCTCAGGCCCCTAAATCTTCATCTCTCAACAACATGGCCGAAGGCCCACCAGCCCTATATCCTTTGTTATGTCCTGGCTCGAAAGGCCTTTTCCTAAATCTAGCCGGCTCTACAAAAAGAAGCAACAACTCTGCTGGTTCCATTGAAAAAATTAGCATATACGACACTGCTTATTTGACAAAATTGGCACTGTGCAGCAACCACTCTATGTCCTTCACTGTCCACATGGCAACGATGTTACTGTTCATAACTCCTTATTCATGTGTCTCCTTATTTGATAATAACATGCTTTGGTACGGCTCATCTGAACCGTACATACCATTTGGCATCCTAGCTGGTCTTCATCTGAATCGTTAGGCACCATCGATGGATGAGAGGAAACAAAGGGGTTGGCATGCCAATCTGAGCCATCTGAATAAGATTTTAGCTGCTATAAATACAACATTAAATGCACTTATACAAGGAACGAATTTGCATTTATTGCCATTATTAATATCTCTTATAACTAAGCAATTATAGCTAAAATAACTCAAAGTAATGAAAATACTATAATAATGGACGTGGATCATTCTTAATCGAACAACACTAGATTTTGTGTTCCTTTATTTATTTTAGCAGTGGCTACCTTGTTTTTCTCCTCATTTTAAATTTATTAACTTCGGTATTAGTAAGTAAGTTTTGCTGATATACACTCTAATTGCAATTCTGATGTTGGTTTAATTTTTAGTTGACGATTTGTTTTGCAAAGAAGATTTGTGTTTTGCGTTTTCACTATGTATGTCAAATGCCATGAAAGAAAAGGAAGAGTTGGAACATCCTAGTCATTCTAACAAAGTGGAGAAAGGAAAAGAAGACGATGGTTTTTGGTATTATTAAAAGGTGGAAAACATATTTTATATATCAAAATCCATCTTAAAAATGAATCATTTTTCACCCCTTCTAGTCTTTCGTGCATCTTAAAATACATGTAGAAAATGAAAAACACAAAATGTGTTCTCAAACCAAATACTACCTTACTTTTTGTGTTTTCATTTTATCATCCATTATCTTCCCATGCTCACATAATCCTAAAATTATTCAATTATACTTGTTTATGCAGTATCATTCTCTTGTATGGAAATATTTATATAGCTTCATCTAGTCATAATCTAAACATATTTATAGTTTATTTAAATTTAATCATTATTATTTTTCTATTAATGAGCTATAAACAACATGCTATATTGTGATTGCAGGTTATAGGCTGTTGATGTATTTCCTAATATGTCTTTATAATATCAATATTCTCTTATATATATCATGGTCATACAGTTATTGTATGTTAAGCAATAGTTTCCATACGCTTCATTATTAACTAGTGCGAACTCATGCTACGCACACTGGTGCACCACAAGGTTTATTTAATGCTGCATTTTCAAGATGTTTTATGTGGAGATTAAAGTGTTTGTTTATGGATAGTAGTTTTTTAGATTGTTCCTTTTCTTTTGACACATATTTATTGATAGATTTTCTTAAGTAATTTCAAACCATACAAAATATAGAAAACCGTTTTAGAGCATAATATCCTAACAAATGCTAACGCCAACTGTCAATCACTTCTAATTGTTAAGCATTACATTACTAAGCATGCATATTTATTTTTAAATGTAAGCTATGCTTTTGTTCAACAAGGATTTATCCTATGGTTAATAAATAAATTTAAATCTACATGTAGTTTGGGGGTATAATAGTGTATCAAGCCTAGCATAGGGAAAATATGCATAAAATGTTTGAACTTTGATTCAAACAAACAACATTTCGACATTTGGCTTCATACATTTTGATATCATTAACTACTAATAGTATTTAAGAGAGTATTAAAGTACCATTGAAATACAACAATTTTTGTACATCTAGCATAATATGACGTGTGAAATATATATTGTAACGACCTGGAATTTTTGTCGTCTTGGGTTATGAATATTTGTTTTTAATATTCAATAATACGATCTTTTAATCAAAATAAAACCTTCGTTAAATGATAATTGGTAATAATAAATAGTTTTAAACCAAGATAATTTTTTGAATTTCCAGATTTTATTTATAAAATAAGAAATTGATCTAATTTGGAATTTCTTATATATTCATGACAACAGAATTTATATGTAAATCAAAAACAAATTCAAATAAATATAGATGAAAAGAAAAGAATATATGATAAATAGAAATGTATAATATTTATAAACAAAAACAAAATAGTATATATGTTGGAAAGTGAGGAAAGAAGAAAAAATATATATGAAAATATAATATGACGGAAATGAGAAAAATTATATAAAATCATTTAAACCATTTTTGGAAGAGAATCCTTTACAAAATGGTGTTTCAAGAAAAAATGTTATTTCCATGCATTCAAAATAAAATAGCAAACTTTTATTTCTTTGAATATACATTTGTAAATATTAAGAGAAATGTGAATATGGAAATTTACAACAATTCATACAAGTCAAAGAAGTAAAGAGTAAAACATCAAGATTTACAACCAAAATTTACAAGTCAAAAATGGAAAAGTAGATGAACATCCTGGTCAACAAAGAAGTGTAGGCTGAAATTCATTTCATCTTAAACTTCATCGCAAACCAGCAGCCACCAAAAATTCTTTTCAATCCATCAAAACCTTGTACAGCAGCCTACAAATCTTTTTGAGCCCCAAAAATATTGTACAAATGCATAATTACAATTTATAAAAAAAACATGTATATATAGAGATGGGTAGGCATATATGCCTAATGTTTCAAAACTCGGTAAAATAAAATCCAAGTAAGAAAAAAAAGAACATCATGTTCTTCCAAATCCAAAGAAAGACAAGATTTTCAAAGCATTCAGATCATAGATAAAATTCAACTGGAAGTTTCAAAGGATCCAAGCATGATTAAGATGAGTATTTAAATCTGAAATGCTTGAAATGTTTTATATTATTCTATCAATGTTAACAGAGTTAGAAAATCATTTATACCCTGGTTTTTAAATATCAATATCTCTTTGCACAATTCGAACTAGTTAATAATGTGAACTGATGAAACTTTTGTTTTTGAGTATGGCTCATGTTAAAAATAGTTTAAAGCTCGTTTATTTTATATATTATGTGTAATAGCCAGATAACAGTAAGCAAACCCAGTTTTGACAAATTTCATCATGCTAAAAACTTTGAATCGAGTATGAAATCATGATTGTGGTTTAAAGATAGGAATTTTTGTGAAGAAATCCTAATTTTTAATAGCTTGATTTGAGAGAAATGGAGAGATGATCAAAATCCACTAAAAAATTAATTTCCGGCTATGTCATCGACGAGGAGAGGTGAGGCTTGGGCGAGAAGGAGCATGGTGATGAGGCCGAGGAGTTCACCGTGGCCAAATTTCGATTTTGGCCTTGATTTGGGTTGGCGCAGGGATTTAGGGTTTTGGGATGATGGGTTTTAGCTTTGGAACGCGGCCAAACTGCGACGTGTGGAAGCGATGTGGGGCGTTCGGTCTTCGACTGGAGGTGCTGGAGGGGATGGGCTTCCTAGTGGCGAAGGTGGCTGGGGTATGCGAGGCGCGAGGAGGCGGGGCGAGGTTGATTTTGGCGTTGTTCGAAAACTGTGCTCGGGTCATATGTCGATTTTGGCTAGAAGTGGCTGGAGGCTGAGCTATGGGATGGAGATAGTCGAGAGTGGGAGGGGCCGCTCGTGCATGGTTTCGTTTGGTCGGAAAGTGGTGTGGTTGGGTTATGCATGTTAACATGCATGCGTGCACAGGGAGTTCCAGGTTTGGGAAGATGGTCGTACTTTGGATGATGGGTTTGGGTCGGTCTCGAATCTGGTGAGAAGAGGTTGGGTAAGTGATCGATGTAAGTAGCGAGGTGGATCGAAGAAGGAGGCACTTGATCTCGGTTCCTTGGTCGCAGCTGGAAATACTGGGGAAGAAGGGGAAGCGGTATTGGGTTGTGGAAGTTGGGCTTCGGCCCAAAGGAAATGATGAAGGGAGTTTTTAAATTAAAAATGTTTTAATTATATATACATATATAGGAAATTTTAAAATGATATATCTAATGCATACGAAAACTGATTAATGCGAAACTTTTTCTAACGGGTTCGTATCGACGAACACTACGTCGTCATGCAATTTGTTGTCAAGTTTGAATAAGTGAAAATTTATAGAAATTGGAAATGGACGGAAATTTAATTACACGATTTAAACAAATAACATCATTTAAATCTATATGTTCTAACTATTGAAGTTATTTGCCCAGATAAAAATAATGATGAGTTAATTCAAGTAAATTGCGATGATTAGACATCTGTTTAGCAGAATAAAACACTGTTTCGCTAATTGTATTTAATTGAACCCCCTATTGGCAGAAATAATCACCGTTCTGCCGCTATCCCTGAATAAGTGTGTTTTTGGACATCGAATAGCAGAAATAAAACCCTGTTCTGCTATCACATTTGTATGAAAACCTAATTATTATACCGTTGATTATATTAGGCAATGTGGTGACGAATTGATTGTTAAAATGGATCGATTCTATATGTCAATATCTAAATCTGTTATTCTGGATTGTTATGAAATGAATGGTGACTTGATTAAGTACCATTGGAATTGATAAGCCTCTTTTGTAATAAGAAATGATTTATCAAATTTAATTTGTTAAAAATAATTTTATATTTATTATTTGGGTTAATTACAAGTTAAATTAAAGTAAATTACCTTTTTAATATATTATTAAAGAATTGTTTAAGAATATGGGATTATTATTTTAAAGGTTATTTTAAATTGATTAAATTATTGTTTTAATACATAATTAACGTTATTTATAAAAAAATATTTTGTTAAAATATAATGGTTGTTTAACAGTTAATAAGTAAAATAATAAGTTATTTTAAAGTTGTTATTTATCTTAAGTATTTTTAATTTCCTTTAGTAGGCTAAATGGAAGAAGTAAATTATCCAAGTGATGTCTAAAATGGGTAGAGATGCATAGAAAATCAATGGAGTTGATTTTAAAGAAATGTTAACAAAGGATTTCAAGTGATTTTGATGTGAGATCGTAATAGAAGTTTATAAATAATATAAATGCTGTTAAAGGGTATCTTACTTAAGTTAAAACCTTAAGATTTTGGAGCTGAGTTTATAATCAATCATGAGAGGTTATTTTGAAAACAAAGATTCGTTCGTCGACCAAGACGAGTATAATACTTAAGCAGTTTCTAATCCATGAATGGTATTGAACAATGTTATCAAACTTGTTTTATAAGTTTAAGTTTTTGGAAAGAATATCGGGCAAATGTATTCATTTTGATGAATTAAGTTTTAAAGTGATCTCAAATGTAAATAAACGAGGCTTAGAATTTCCAGTGGGAAATTATTGTATTGTAAATCGTTGTTTATTGATAGTTAAATAACCGACTATCAAAATCTGGACAAAAACGTAACTTTGGAAATATCTAGGAGAAACACGGGAATTATATGGTACAGTTACCGTCGTAGGGTGCTGTACTGTACGCATAAACTCATTTCGTTCTTCTAGGACAATTATAAGGAAATCCGTCCACTAATGGTTAGTGAAAGTCTATACGGGGTGGATCGTGCAGTGTATATGCAAGTATATGTGGCAAAATATATGATGCAACTAAAACAATATTAATCTAAGTAAATAAGAATAATCACACCAGGGATTTTATACTGGTTCGGACCTCCCGTCCTACGTCCAGTCCCGAAGCTCCTCTTCGGAATTTCCTTTCACCAAATAACCCTCACTTCACCCGGAGGAACAGGTTTACAATAGCAGAGTTTCTTTGTCAACTGTGTGTTCTCTATTACACGGATTTTGACTATATAGTACAATTGAACTTCCTATATCTCTTGGATGATTGAATACAATATTGTTCGAGAGAATATAGAAGTGTATGATCTCAGATTTTCAGATTGTATAGCAAGTGGATGATTAGAACAAGAGATGATCAAGATAGAGAGTCGAGTTGTAAGGTAGTCAGATATTTTTTCTCTTGATTCATGATGCTATATATAGTTGTAGATAGGTATGTTGAGTAGTTGCATCCATTAATGAGTGCTCTATAGTTGCTTCTATTGATGATGAAGAGTTGCAGCGAAGAGAAGCGGAGATGTCTATTCGAATGTGACAGTTGAAGTTCTTCTTTGAAATTCGAGTTTGAAATCAGACGTCTGGTATTTGTATCAGACGTCTGGTAGTATATAATTTTTATACAGGGTAGATTTCCAGACGTCTAGGTGTATCTACCAGACGTCTGGTCTTGTCTATTTTGTATTCCAGAGGATTTCTTCAGACGTCTGGCTAGTGCACCCAGACGTCTGAAACATGTGAATGTTGAATCTGTGCATCTGTGTCATTGCTCCATTAATCCTATCGACTTGTAGTCTTTTGTAACTTTCTTTGAGCCTTGTTCTTGTCTTTCTAGTGATGTTGCTCTAGCAAGTTCTTGTATACATATATATGTACATTTGATTTTCATTGTATAGTTGTTGTCATTAAAACTATGAATTTGATTTCCTAACAATCCCCCCTTTTTGATGATGACAACTATACAATGTACTTATGTGTAATTTTTATAAATCTCCCCCTGAATATGTGCTTTCCATTATCTCTCCCCCTTTGTCATTATCAAAAAAGAATGTGCTTTCCATTATCTCTCCCCCTTTATCATTATCAAAAAAGAATGTGGGAATAATATTTGTAAATTCCAAAATCTTTCCTTTTGTTTCTCTGAGTACCTGCAATAAAAATCATTTTTTGGTACCCACTTACTATGTTAGGGTCCGGGGGGTTAGATCTTTGGAAACCATACCCATTTGGATGTGGTTGAACCTTTATAAACATAATTTCCATTATTAACTATCATATCAAAATAATCATCAATGTATTTTTCTCTATTTTTCCAATTAATAGGAACCCAAATACTTAGATAATTTTTATTCATATTTCCGTTCAATGATTTTGTACTTCTAGAGAAATTATAAATATTATTAACCATAGTATTATTTGAATTTCTATAAGAATTTGATCTATACTTTACTCGAAATTTAGTACTAGCACTAACATTTTTACTATACATGAAAGCGTATCTAGTGCTATTTCTACGATCATTTTTATTATATCCTAAACCACTTTTGTCTTGTAAAGGTCTAGAACTAGATAAAATCATGTTTAAATCGTTTTGACCTTTATTAAATTTTGTGACTTCAGTGTTAAGTTTATCAAATTTAGCTTTGGAGTTAAAATTATTTTCAAAAGAAATATTACTGTCTTTCAAAATATCAATTTGCTTATTTAATTCAGAATTCTCCCTTTTTATCGTACAGTTCTCTTTTTCGAGAAGAAAAATTCGAGATTCTGAATTATCTAAAGATGATTGTAATAAATCATTTTGTCTTTTCAAATCCGTAATTTCTTTTGAAAAAGTTTCCTTTTCTTTATCAAAGATAGTATTTTTATTTTGCAAAACATTGATTTCCTCTAAAAGATCATTGTTTTTATCTTCTAACTGCTCATTTTCTTTTTGTAGGAAATCTTTTTGTGAAACAAGTTCTTCTATGCTATTTTCAAAACATTTAGTTTGTTTTATCAAAAATTTATTTTCCTCTTTTAAACTGGAATTTTCTTGCTCACAATCTTTTAACTTTTCTAAAGCAATTCTATTAACTTTATTCAAGGTTTTACAATCTTTTAATAATTCATCATGTGCTGACAGAAGATCTTTATATAAAAAATCTAAACATACCGATTGTGATCTGAGTTTAGCCATGAAGCATTTGTTTGTTTTCTCCCTTGAGTCTTCTTTATTGCTCTTCCTATTGCCTTGACTAGATCTCTTTATAGCCATTTATTCTAGGATGTTGTTACGATCTCTAGAATCCCAGGCTCTGATACCAATTGAAAGTCTATACGGGGTGGATCGTGCAGTGTATATGCAAGTATATGTGGCAAAATATATGATGCAACTAAAACAATATTAATCTAAGTAAATAAGAATAATCACACCAGGGATTTTATACTGGTTCGGACCTCCCGTCCTACGTCCAGTCCCGAAGCTCCTCTTCGGAATTTCCTTTCACCAAATAACCCTCACTTCACCCGGAGGAACAGGTTTACAATAGCAGAGTTTCTTTGTCAACTGTGTGTTCTCTATTACACGGATTTTGACTATATAGTACAATTGAACTTCCTATATCTCTTGGATGATTGAATACAATATTGTTCGAGAGAATATAGAAGTGTATGATCTCAGATTTTCAGATTGTATAGCAAGTGGATGATTAGAACAAGAGATGATCAAGATAGAGAGTCGAGTTGTAAGGTAGTCAGATATTTTTTCTCTTGATTCATGATGCTATATATAGTTGTAGATAGGTATGTTGAGTAGTTGCATCCATTAATGAGTGCTCTATAGTTGCTTCTATTGATGATGAAGAGTTGCAGCGAAGAGAAGCGGAGATGTCTATTCGAATGTGACAGTTGAAGTTCTTCTTTGAAATTCGAGTTTGAAATCAGACGTCTGGTATTTGTATCAGACGTCTGGTAGTATATAATTTTTATACATGGTAGATTTCCAAATGTCTAGGTGTATCTACCAGACGTCTGGTCTTGTCTGTTTTGTATTCCAGAGGATTTCTTCAGACGTCTGGCTAGTGCACCCAGACGTCTGAAACATGTGCATGTTGAATCTGTGCATCTGTGTCATTGCTCCATTAATCCTATCGACTTGTAGTCTAACTTTCTTTGAGCCTTGTTCTTGTCTTTCTAGTGATGTTGCTCTAGCAAGTTCTTGTATACATATATATGTACATTTGATTTTCATTGTATAGTTGTTGTCACTAAAACTATGAATTTGATTTCCTAACAGTTAGGAGGTGATCTCCAATCTTATTTTCATCTGTTTATTTCCTAAAGAACCAAGGTTGAGTTACCGAAATATCGAAAGTTGTTTCAAAGAGATCGGGATCGGATAAGCTATCCTAAAACCATTTCGATCCAACGAATACGTTTTCGAAGTGAAGACAAGAGCATGGAATCGAAGATGGAGCATTGAAGTGCTAGAGCTAGTCGCTACTAATCCTGAGGATGATTCCAAAATGGATGTAGTAAGAATAGTGCCTTCGGTTTCGTTCAGACCCAGAATAGATTTGTATGGATGAATGCTTTCAGCACATTGTCATTGGAGGACAATGAGCATTCTAAGTGAAAAATTCGTTAAAAGGTTATCCTAGCCTTAAGCCTCATCAACCGTGAATGACTGAAAATCAGGGGAGATGTAGTATTAAGGCTAAGTGGGTCGCACCCAATTAGGGTATGTTATCACCTTTCTAGATACCCTTGGATATATTATAAATTATGGATATAGTGCATGGAAAAAGAGCTCTCGATAAGGGTGGGAACACCCGGGGTGGTAGAATATTTGGTACTATCTAGGTTAGGGGTAGGCCAGTCTTGTGTTAGCAAGGGATCCCGGTGAGGTCCTCGGTACATTTTTCGAGAGGTGTACTGTGATAGGTGGTACCTCAGTGCTTAGTCATTGTATGGAATCCATTCTCCAATACGTGCCTTTACGGTTTTGGTTGTAGAGCCTAGTATGCTGGAATTTAATTAATGTAACAATTTCGACTATTTGAATAAGTATTTGTACTTAGAAACTATTATAATATCACTGGATTTTCTATAAAAGGTTTTGGTTACCGTAAAGGAAAAATCCGTTGTGTTTATGTGTGGCGTGGTCTCACGGGATACCTTTGATTTTAAAAGGATTTTGAAAGTTAAATGAATAAAATTTCTTATGATTTAAATTCTCATGCTGGTTTTACCAGACTGACCCGGGCGTGGTTTTTCCTAAATGCTCAGGTCAGACCGAGCAATTTTCCAGGTTTAGATGGATATTTGGAGTTTCAAGAGAGGAGCTGGAGGTCCAAAGACGTATTCATGTAGATGATTATATTTTCGTTGCATTTTAGTTGTGTTATCAGCAGTTGTAAGGACATGTTGTTATAATTGTCCGCGTTGAATAGGTTAGTATACTCTAATTGATATCTGTACATATAAATATTACAGTTTTGCTTTGTGTAAAGATTTTTCTATATTATAGATTATTTGTTTCCGCTTTGAGATTCTGTGTTGTTTGGTTTTCTTTCTATCTTCTTTCTATCATCTTTTTACTTTATTTTTCTTAACTATCCGCCTTTCCATGCAATTTGGGCTGGACAAGTATGATTAAATGTCAGTTTAAATTGTACGGAAAAGTGGGTCGTGACATACATACAATAACAACATCGTGTACTCTAATCATTGAAAAAACCAAATAATTTTTCATCTCTCCATTAAGTATTCACGCCGACAACATAATTGAAAAATATATCAATCGACACAACTCAAAGAGAAATTAAATATCATCATAAAACAAAATACTTGAGATACGCATAAAAGTATTTTGGATGATATTTTATTGAAGATAACAATAAATTCAAATGGTGTAAGAAAACACTGTCGATGAAGTAAAATGTTGAAAGTAGTTCACTATTATTAGAATAGAACTATCATTAATAATACTATAATATTTAATCTAACAATCTCATTATATATAACAAACTGAATTTGTTATATTATAGTGCAAATATATTCTAAACTGGAATACCTATGCGCCGTAGTAGTAGATATTGAAATGAAATTTAGAGTGATGTGTTGTGAAAAAAATTATTTTAGAAAATGCAAGAAGTAGATAATGTTATTTTCTTTATTATGAAATAAACTTGTAGGAAATATGATTTACTCAAAGATATATACATTTTTAATAAAACATAAAGATAAAAACTCACATATCAATTATTGCAAATAAATTTTTCATTCTATTTCTACAAGAAAATTCCAAATAAATAGCAAAAATGAAAACAACCATCATACTTCTCCTCCTTCATTAAACAAACATTACTTCATATATAAAAATATATTTTTGTTTTAAATTTGATTCTTTATCAATGTTTTCTTACTTTCACCTAATATCACATCCACAAACATATTTTTGATTTAAATTCTAGTTGTTCAAACTAAAAATATTAACTGGAATCAAATAATAATAGAACTACTATGTATGAATTAATACTTACAAATAAGAACCTAATATCATAAACACAAAAATTCAAGTTTAATCAGAATCTATATGGGAAAAAAATTAGAATAAAAATAGAAAAAAGAATTAGTTAAGTTTTCTAACTATGATGGAGGACTTGGTGATCGACTTCTTAATGGTAGAAAATACCATATTCTAAATTGTTAAAGTACTACATTTTTCTATTTATTTCTATTCTATTTTATTTTTAGGAGAATTGTAGAAGAGAATTTGGTACTAAAAAAGTTGATAAGGTATAAGAAAGGGAAAAGAGTAAATGCTAAATTTTCATTAAAGTTGATGAGAAAGTAACATAAAAGTTTTCCAAGAACTATGAAAGAGCATGATATAAATTAAGATTAATCTAAAAAAAATACAAAAGAAAAAATTCAATAGATTGATACATGGCATTAATAATCCAAAATTCATAATTTGAAATTTACTAATCATGTTAAAGTACAAAACTTAAAGTATTTTATTTGTATGGATTTTTATGAAAAACATTAATTTTCACAGGACCTTATGATGGTATGGGTTTGTTTTTAGTCTTGTTGTTTTGGCAGGTTAAAAAATTCGCTTATATAATGCTATTTGTCTTCCTTTGTAATATACAGTTTACTAAAAAATTATTCAAAAGTAATTCACTAAATTACCATAAAATTTATACAAAGTCACACTCACTCAACTAAGAATTTTAAATGTATCTCGGTTGAGACTTTCCCTTGTAAATTATACTAATGAACAAAATAAGGCAAACAAAAGTAAAAATATTCGTTGTACATCAATATGTAGTCAATATAGCATATTAATTACATATTAAATATTCTAGAACAAAAATGGTATGCATGTTTTGTTTGGAAAGTTCTTAGTTAATTTTAAATATTAACTAAAATAGAACAATCATGGAATGAATAACTTATTATGCAATTAAAATAAAATAAAAAAATAGGAAGTTAAATTGGAATCAAATTCCAAAAAACATTAAAAAAAGGCTTCAAACATTGGCCTATGAATTTTCTTTGGAGTTCTTATCTGACATTGGCCATGAATTATGTTTGGCCTGCCAATTCAATATCAATGTGAATTCTTATTGTCTATTTTGTTGTATATCCAACAATGGCATAGTATATAATATTTGAAATCAAATATGATTGTTATGTCTGTAAGACAAAAATTATAATCAAGTTAACTAATATATGATTTATAACATATAATGATCACATTCAAGCATAAGCAATCATGAAAACTATTATGTAAAATTTGGAGAATAAACCAATATTATCCCAATAATGTATTGGTAAGTTTGTTGAAGAAATTGTTCAAAAATATTTTTTTACTTAGTTATTTAGTTTTTTGCTAAATTTATTAAAGAAAGGCAAAATATTAGTTGAGAACTTGTGAATTCCTACTTTAGTACTTCTTAATGATGCATATGTTCCTTAAAATACAAAAGCATATGTTAAATCTCCACTTTTCATAATATTTTAGGGCATGTGTTCCATTACAAAGCTAAAATTTATAATGCTTCTGAAATATTATTGGCTAAAGACATTTAATAAAAATGAATTAATTAATGATTCTTTAATTTACTCACATTAAATATATATATATATATAATTATTTCTATCATTAAATGAATTCTTATTAACATGAACTAAGTATAACAAATGTGCTAATTTGTTTGAACTCAAATTAAAAGGAATTTATAGAAATTAATTTCATTTAATTGATTCTTATTATTAGTTGCATGGTAATATAATTTAATAAAACCCTTTTTATTTAGATATAGTTAATTTATAAAAAATATAAATAACCACACCCTCAATATGTAATTTTCGTTACATATCTTTGAACTACAAAATGTTCAAAACAACAACAAATAAACTTTGAAAAAAATCATGGGTTATATTTGTAAGATTGCAATGAATTTTGTGATAACAATACATTAAAATAGATTGCAATGAAGTTTATGGAAACCATACGTTGAAATTGAAAAATATTTGTTACTTATGAGCATATTATGGTAGATTAAAATAGTGCCAATTTTTTTTATATATTAAGGCATAGGTTAATTAAGATGTATGATGTAAGGATTTCTAAAAACTAAGGTCATGTCAATCAAGACTATGAAAAATTTAGAAAGGAATAAGTTTATAAAACACATATTTAAAATTGAATTAGTAAACCATGTAACTAGATGACCTCATACATGAATAAGTTTATGGACATAAAAATTTAGAAAGGAATAAGTTAATGTATTTTACATAGAAATAGAAGACTTTATAATATTCTTGTATTAATAAACCATGTGACCTCATGTAGAATAAATGAAGGAAAATAAATTCGTAATCATGCTAACTAAATTAAACCAAAAGAGTCATACGTATTCTTTTTAGAAATTTTGGTAGCTAAATTTGAATCTTCTTGAAATTCACTAATATTAATTGTAATGAGACAATGAGCAAGGTGAAATGCCATAGAGATCGAGGACCCGACGATTGGACTTCTTAATGGTAGAGAAGGCCATATTTTAAATTGTTATAGCCTTATTTTTTAATTTAGCTCTATTTTATTTCATTTCTAGGTGAAAATGAATAAAAAAGAATTTGATAAGGCATAAGAAATGGGAAGGGTAACGGTTAAATTTTTATTAACACGGTGATTGATGGTTTATGAGATAAAATTTTATGGAAATTTTAATAAGGTAAGTGATGATGGAGATAGCAAAAAAATTTCTTAGAAGTATGGAAAAAGCATGATATAAATTAAGATTAATCAAGAAAAAAGAATACAAAAGGGAAGATTCAATTCCTTATGGAATTGAATAGGTAGATTGAAACATGTCGCTAATAATCCAAATAACTTAAATTATCTCATTTGTATAAATTTACGAAAACCATTAATTTTCGAGTTCGTTTGTAGTTTAATTGTCATAGTAATTTAAATATTTGACTTGTATAATATTGTTCCTTCGTAGCATGTAGTTTACTCAAACAAATCATCATAAACTTATGCACTAATTAAATTACCACGAAATTTACATAAAAGTCACTCACTTAGATCGGCATTTTCATACTGATCATATCTAATGTGTATTAGTTGAAGCTCTCTCTTGTAAATTATATTAATGAGAAAACTAAAATGAATAAAAGTAAAAACATTAATTGTACGTACCAATAATCAACACGTTGTCAATGTAACTTATCAATTACATATGAAGGATTCTAGAGCAAAAGGAATTTTCTGTTTGGAAAATTATTGGCTAACTAAAATATTATCAAAGTTTATTCCTAGTTCCAATGATTGAAATCAAAATATTAACTGAATAGAATAGTCAGTGGATGAATACCTTGTTATGCAACTGAAACTTAAGTATGAATGATGGAGTGAAAATTCAGATTGACCTAGAAAATAGCATCTACAATTCACTATTGAGTTTGTAGATTTGAATTATGATGAAAACTCCATACTTTTCATTTGTATTTTTGGAAAATGAACTTATCAACTCTAAATTGGCCCATGAATGATAATCCACAACATGACGGTACCGTATAAGAAAGAAATGAAGGGATGGAGACATGATAGTGGATGTGAAGAAATAATTGAGGAATGTAGGAAGAAATATGGTAATATTGTAAATGATAATTAAAATAGAAGATAATAGATTGCTCACATTCAAGTCTTTTAGTATTCTACGAATGTTGATATGTTGTGGAAAAAATGAACTGGACGGCGGTAAATATTGCTTAGAGGTAAGGAGACAGTATTTCATTTGAGATTGTCAAATAATAGAATAGATTCCTAGCAAATTTGCATTGAATACCTCCAAGTGATAAACCACTTAGGGAAAAGGATGAAAATTAAACGACCAACCTATTTATTTATACAATATTTTCTAAGAACAGATAAAACATATTTCTTCTTATTTTATGGTCTGAAATGGTAAAGAACGATATATATCAATGTCTCGGAAAGTGTAGCCCTTTTAACAATCTATTTATATAATCAATGTATCTTCTAGGCAATATGGAATGTGTGTAACATGTAAATCAACGTAGACAAGAAAAAAATCAATAAAATCTTAAAGTAGACAAATGCGGTGATAACCAAATGTGCACATCATGAAATGTGCGGGGAGAAATGCCCAAATAACCACAAACACATTACCGGAAACACATGATTATCATACCGTTAGTAAAAATTACTAAATGGAGTAACGCTAGAGAAATCTAAGCTACTTCAGCAAGTTGTCTCTTTCTGTATCTATAACCCTGCAACAAAAATTGATATAAATAACAGTAGTGTTATTTTTCTCATTTTTATTACAAAAAAATATGTAAGTCAGGATATATATAGCAACACAAACCTTGTCAGTGCCATATATGTAGTCACAGTAAGTAAACACAGAAGCAAAATTATTCCTGCTTTGTTCTCCAACATAATGGTGATAATCATGGAATTCTGCGCCTCCATAAAAAGGTATGACTTTGGTGAAGTTTACAGGAAAGTTGTACCTGTTCAATCAATTTTCACATCAAAAGCTTAATAAAAGTTTTTTTTACCAAGAACGTATAAAAACAGGTAAGCACACCCGCAATGAGTATCGATTGCTTCAATCTGCCGAAGAGCAATCCAGACCCAAAGAGTAACCATATGCCCAGGCACAATCGCTGGTCCTAGAAACGTAGGAATGCCAAGTATCACCACCTCGCTCCAATCTCCATAAGGCGTTGCATAGCCTATTGGAGCTGGATATTGATGATGGCCCTTGTGTAGCTTCTCATACAGCCATTTCCAGTGTAAACATCTGTGTATCCAGTAACTTCCATAGTCTTCTATCATGAAATATACCAATAGTTGGAAAAATACTTCCCATTTTGACGGCAATGGTAGCCCTGTCCTTATACCTATCATCTGAAGTTAGTAAATGTTAAAAAATTGAATACTTATAGCTGCATCAAAAAAGGAGATGCTTGCGCATAAAACGTAATGAAGTAGAGTTGTAGAGTTGTAACCTTGGCAGTTGGATATGTTAAAACGGTTAAAGGACAGACAAGAAAAGAAAACAACTTGATAACATCAGTGTAGCAGTTTAAAACTTGAGAACGTGAAAGATGTACATTGGGTTGTATCTTATACTTGGAAACTAAGGATGGCATGTACAGATCAAGCAAAGCAAGGGGTAGTGGCACCAGAGTGAAAATGATGAAAAGAAAGAGGGTATTATGGTAATACAGCAAATAATCTGGCATATCTGCAGAATGTAGGAACCAGATTGTCTCTGCAGTTGTGAGGTTGCGGCCAAGTGCTGCTTCGGCAGCTGCTACAGATGTGTATGGTAGCATGGTTGGTAATGGAGGAATGATATCGTATGCTTTTCTTTTTTTTTTTTTTTTTTTTTTTTTACATTTATAGATAGATATTAGATGGTTGAACAATTGAACTGCAGTGTCAAGTTGTTCCAAATTATTCAGTTGCTTGCAGCTCTACTTCAAATCGAGTCACTTCTAAAATGGGATAAACGAATGTCAGAAGTCGTAGCTTCTTCTACTTTTGGTTTTTTGTGAAGAAGAATCATTAATTATACCGAGTCTGAGATTCTCAAACCCAAAACGTGTTTACCAACAAACACCGCTCGTCTTGTCCTTGTTGTTGTGCACTAACATAACGTATAAATAATAGGAGGTATAAATGCAATGCTAATTCTATTAGCACACTTTTATTGTCTTTCCCACCGCACATTTTTTTTTAAATAATTATTGACTGCTTTACCCCTTAAATTATTTAAACTGATATGTCTTTTCATATATTTTTTTCATCGGGTTTTCCATCGATCATAGCCAGGAATAGATGAGGAAAATGTAGGACTAACGTTTAGTACAAACGTGGTCATGAGTGCAAACCATACACATACAAGGAATGCTATATAGCCTCGTTCATTACAGGGTCATAGTACCCCGAGAGTTTTCCAGAGTCCAAAGCTATAATTTGACGAGGAAGACATATCATCCATGCTACATACTAACGTGATACCTAATATAAGCTACGCTATGTCCCTACATGGTGCATGCCGAGTACATTGTTTAGTATAGACATGGTTATTCATGGATAAATCCACGCGTTGGTATAGCGTGGCTAAATTTTTAATTTAGGCCAATTTTGCAAAGTGATTGCAAATTTAGACCAGTTTATAAACTAATTACAAAAATAGGCTGGTTTTAGCCACATCAGCCGTCACGTGTACTGACGACATTACAAATGCCGACAATACACGTTTTTTTTAAATAGTTAGCGGCATTTGAGATGCCGCTCGTGTGCGGCATTTGAAATGCCGCTCGTATCTTTGCTGGCTGTTTTGGCCAGCCCACCCTCTTTCATTTCTCACTTTATCTTCATCCCCAAACCGAACTCAAATCCCCAAAACCACTATTTTCACTCAAAATCTCGTTAAATTAGACTAGCAATTGAAGAATGACTTCCTCATCTTCTCAAGTGTCTCTTATAGGTTTGTATTCTTTCTTTTTTATCTCAAATTAAAAAATTTTGATTTTAGGGTTTGAACAAAAATTAGCTTTTTAGGTATAAATCTTTGTTTCTAGACTACAATGAAGTAGTTTATGCGCGTAGAACATTTGTTCGATTGGCTTTTGATTGTATATAAAGATTGTTTAGGTAGTAAATTTGATTTGGTTTGTTATTGTGATAGAATACGAAGAAATGGAACCCGGAACGATTGATGATAGTGTTCTTTACTTACAAGTTCAACCCCACAAAAGCAATAATGATTTGATGAAGGTAGATTTTGATATAATTTTTCTTGCATTTTGACAATATGTTAGTAAATGTCATAATATCTTGTATTTTGTTTAATTTTCAACTGGCGGTTGAGTCGGAAGGATTCATTGACCACTCTTCGACCCTAAAGCTTATCACGTCATCACATCCCAATGTGTTGGAACTTTTAGATAGGGCTGGATTTGGTGTTATTCATAAGTTGGGATATACACAGTTTAATCGTAATCTTCCGACGGCTTTAATCGATAGATGGAGACCGAAGACGTCTACATTTCATCTCGGAGTTGGTGAGATGACAATCACATTAAAAGATGTAGCTGTGTTGCTTAGTTTACCGATTAATGGGGATCTCATTCTAAAACAGAATTTTCCGAGTAATTATATGAATTTGTGTGAGTCCTTACTTGGCATGTCTCCTCTAGAAGACGTAAGATGGGGTAATGAGTCGATAGTGGTCATTTGGTTTAGCGAGCAGTTGGTCGATGATATTCCCCACCGTGCCTCTCTAGAACAGATCACGCAGCACGCCTGCGCTATTATTTTACCTATCATTACTCAACGTCTTTTTTTTCGATCGATCGAAGACTCGAGTGGCCTTTCAATGGCTCCCGTTGTTAGAAGACTTTGACTCTTATCAACAGTATTCATGGAGCAGTACGGTGCTAGCTTTCACTTATGCAGAGCTTACTAGAGTGGCGTTGGTACAAAAACGGTATGCTGGTGGTTGTATGACTCAAGTTCAGGTACGGTCGTAGTTATTCATTAATTCATATTTGTACATGTTGTAAACAAATATGAAATACAACTTATACTCTTGCAGCTATGGTTTTGGACGTATCTTCCGGTCGGTCGTATAATTATGAAGAGATCGATAATTGACAATTCAAAACCATATGGATCGAGGTAAAATAGTGTTGGTTGTACGGATTTATCAACATATACACTTTGAACACTTTATATAAATTTTTGCTATTTTAGGTGGATTGGACCAAAGAATACCAAATTGGCTCCCAATCAGAATTTGGCGTTCTACTGGAACGAGTTTGATGTCCTGGACTATAACGCAGTTACGTAGAGTCCATACACTGAGGCAGAGCTTGATGCGCTTTCGGCTTTGTGCACTGATTCGAGGCAATTATGGCGGGCTAGACCGATAATCACTACACCATTATAAGCTATTAACAACGGGTAAAAACCGTTGTTAAGTCCAAAAGCAACGGGTAAAACCCGTCTTCAGCACATGAGTGGTTGAATTTAGCGACGGGAGAAAACCGTTGCTTTATGTCCAAAACGCAACGGGTATAAACCGTTGCAAATTGGGACAAAGGCAACGGGTATAAACCGTTGCAAACTGGGCCAAAGGCAACGGGTATTAACCGTTGTAGATTGGGCCAAAGGCAACGAGTATAAACCGTTGCAAATTGGGCCAAAGGCAACGGGTATAAACCGTTGCTTTATGGACAATAGGCAACGGGTATAAACCGTTGCTTAATGTACAAAAGGCAACGGTTACGAACCGTTGCTTAATGGGCCAAAAAACGTTGCTTTATGTCCAATAAAAAACGGTTAAAAACCATTGCTTTATGCCCAAAGTCAAACATAAAGCAACGGTTAACACCCGTTACACATAGTGTTTGCTCCTGCTCCTACAAAATCACATATATAACTCACTACTGCATTACACGCATATCTCAGACTATAAACATATCACGCATATACCATACATATAAAATTATCAAACTTATAATTACACTATTGTTTTGCAAACAGAATGCTACCGTGCCGGAATATCATACTTATTACACTACACTATAAAGATTTCATTAATTACACTACATAACCTCCGGCTAAAGATATCGTATCAAACCCTTTTGATGGCTCACATAACCTCGGGCTCCAACATCCCCAAAGGTCTCGGTAAATTATCGACATATTTTGGCGGTTAGCTCATCTGGCAATAAAATTTTGTCCAACAACACTTTTTCATATGTGGGTGGTACTGGTTTTCCATGAATTACTAATGCTGTGGAATCTCGGCATATAGTACCTGTTATATAAGTATTTCTGGAGTGAATATATGGAATCACATTTACAGAACTAACAAGCTCCCAAACATTTAAGACCATTGCGCAGAGCTACACAAGTCCTAGACCCATTGTGTATGCGATATTCGATCTTTAAAATCATGCAAGATTGGAATGGAAGGTGTAAACTTTTATGATCTTTCTATATCCTTTTTTGTTTTGGAGTTTACTGATTTATTTTTGGACATAATGGCTATTGTGAGTGTCAATGAAAATTGAAACCAAAACAGATATAAGATAAAGACTACGATGAGTATAAGTATACAAACTAGATCGCTATTGACAATGAATTCCTTCTCATCTCTGTCATTCATTCGCTGTCTCCAGCTCTGCAATAGCATTTTGAACTTTTACGTGATTCTTCATCATTTCTTGCTATCTCTCACTATTTCTCAAATCTAATCATGAACACAACCTTTTTTTAAATAATACTGTACTTTCAGCCAAGCAAGAATTTAGTGAAGGTTGTGCCCACCAGAACTTATCCATGTGATCATTGTTATTGATTTGCTAAAACTACTTAAAACTGCTTAATTTGCTCTATCCTATAGTTATATCATTATAAATATTGCTAAATATTCTCTTATATCTTATGATTATGTTAATTTGGATTTGAAAATGTCATATATACCTCTTGTGAACCTAATTATGACGTACATGTCAAACGTGAACCTTTGTTGCCTAACCTCTTTTTCTATAACAAAAGATAATTTGGAATCTATAAATACACATGCACTAATACTCATTAATTTGTTTATATGCACAATAACAGAGAGCAGTAAACTCGGTTGAAGCACAAAAAGACTGATTGGTCGATTAAAATAGTACCTGTTGCAATTACTTCGTCCTCGAAGTTCAGGATTTCACATCTTTGGTCGATTAACTGATTGTTCGGAGTGGCAAACTGAGAAGATGCGATTTCACTGCCTACTTGACGATTATCTTGGGCTATGCTGAGAAGACACTCCAGTTTATCATCCATATTGTCCAACTTCATCAATTTTTGCTCCACATTTTGCAGTCGCTGCTCATATACTCCTTGGGCCTGTTTGAGCCGTTTGCATGGAATGGCAGCACTCTTAACTTAGCTAGGAGCTATATTGGTCCCAATACTTCGGCTCCTGCCCTTTACATATTTACCAAACACTGATATAACTTGGCTAGGAGCTACATTGAGAACTCTCTTTTCATGCGCAAAGACGGAGGAAGGTTATATGGTACTACAATTACTGGCCAACAGCTGTAAGGGTTAGTTAAAGAAGAATTCGAACAGAAACCATCTGTTGCTATTCCAAGCGTGATATTTCGTGGTTCAGCAGCAAACGAAGAATCTGTAGTTTTCCATTGAGAAGTATCACGCGGATGACGCATTACGGTTGTACCAGACTTGGCACGACCATGCCAGGTCATCGCTTCTGCTATCCATGGTACAGTATACAGTCTTCTCAATCTAGAAATTAAAGGAAAATGTATTAAGGTCTTTTGAGGTACTGTGGTAGCTTCTCTCTTCGTCGAATGATGTCTTATATCTTGGTGCGTTGCAATTTGTACATGAAACTTTGTTCGCATTATCTTTCCAGTACAAGATGTAGTCGTTAATGCATGCATCATAAGTTATGTAATTCATCCCAACTTGCTTAATGATCTTCTTCACGTCGGGGTACTTTGACGGTAGCGTGTTACCTTCGGGGAGTAACTCCTTTATGAATTCGAGTAGTGCAGTCACACCATTGTCTGAAAAGCCGTATTGGGTCTTCAAGCTATTCAGTTTCACAATGGCATACAACTTTGTAATCTCTTTTGGACAAGAAGGATACAATGGCTCTGTTGCAGTTGCACTATCAAAAAATGATTTATCCGTAAACTGCTCACCAATATTAGCATTATCATGCAACTGACTTGTAGGTTGAAAATGATGGAATCTATCTGCATCATTGATCAAATCCTCCATCCTAATATGTTCGGACTCATCAGTATTTGTGGCATGACTTACCAGTTGTTGTTTTGGCTTCTCCAGTATTCTTTCCCCGTGAAAACACCACACGGTATATGATTGAACAATACCATATCTAAGCAAATGAAAATGAATGTCATTTAATTTGAATGTATCTTCATTTTTGCACCGCGTGCAAGGGCACGAATACTTTTCCTTATTGCCACCGTTTTCAGCAACAAATTTAACGAAATTTCTCACACCTTCCACATATTCTGTATTTCTTCGATTAGATTGATTCATCCATTGTTTGTCTATACTAAAAGACATACTGAAAGAAAATAACAAGAGCTAATAAGAAATCATGGGTAACAATATCTTATGGCTTTCCACCAAGTTTAACTCTGATATTAACTAAACAGATGTATATTCTTCTGATTTCACTTGAAATTTAACATTAGCATCAAACTGTTTCCAAAAAATTTGCCATTACAACGGCACCATTTTGTAGCACCAGAGTAATGTCTATGCATTACCCCTCTCCTGATACTTGGCTTGCGCCATTAATAACAATTTTATCCACTTACTAAATATGGTCTCATATTTAGTAAAACAAAATTCATTGCATCAACTTATACCCTAGCAGTCACTATAAGCAGCTATGTCTAACTAGCATGTAGTACAGTACAACATTTAGGCTTTATTAAATACGAGAATGCACACTACAACACTACTTCTCTTCCATATTGCAATGTTTGGCTGATGATACCCCACACGTACGAGGACGTGTTAGATTATCTCACATTGTACAATTTGTAAAACAAATCATATATAAATGTAAAAAGATCATCCTTTTCATAACCAATTGTTTCTTGGTTCTCTAACACTGTACACTTAAAACATCAAATATGTATTTTGATGGTTCAGATTAGAAGGTGCATCTCTACTTTGGCAAACTGTTAAAGAGTAGTAGATATTGACTATAATCAATCCCCAAAAACTTAATGAAACATCAATCCTAAAAGATGAAGATAATGATGGAACTCAAATGACAGCTTATATGGTAACACTAAACAAACCCATAAGCAAGCATTATAGGGAATAAACTGTTCCATAAGCCATTTCCAATACCCTACATGAAGCACTCTATATTTACTGTAATAGTAATACAACGTCCTACCCTTCTCATAATAACCCTAAAGAATAGCTTGTGCAATCAAAGAACTAAGACAACAATAAAAGAAAAGGTAGAAACCAAGAAGGATCTTAATTATAGCTAGCTCTATGACAATGTATGGACAAAAAAGCAAGGGTATTATTTGAAATTGATTTGGATAACCTTTTCTTACATTTCTTTTTTTGTGGACTAAACCATAAACAATAATGTGCTTTTTTCAGAATAAAAGGGAATGTGGAAAACAACATAATAATGATTACAAATCAAGACTCCATATTATATAAATAATCATGAGTGAACTTTTCTGTATATGTTGATGATTCAGAATTCAGATATTGGAGTGAAAGAGCGATAAAATAAGATAGAATAGTCTGTTGATTACATAGACAAGGCTAAAAGTGGGCCACAAGTATGTGACGAGAGAGGTCGATCAGCACCACTATATTTTTGTTATAATTGAACATATATATAAATTTATGTATTGGGGCGGTGGTGGACATGAATTTTTTTGATATAGCCAGACATGCAATGACACGCCTGTCTTCAACGATGACATGCATGGCCGGATTCATATCTGATATCTAATATCTAAGAGGTGATCAAGATTTTCCTTTTAATATTCATGTTTGCACAGCCTTTTTAACCTTGGTATAGGAACATGTAAAACATAATGTTAATTATGCACTGAAGGTGATGCATGATCCGTATCTGATATCTATATATCCACCTGTTATATCATCTACAGTATGTACCTTATATATCTTACCTAATCCTTAGTTCACTAAAAGTGAAATAATAAATAAGTAGTGATTTTACCTTCCTATCTCAAGTGGCAATAGCAACTGATGTGATGGATCACCAAACTAAAACAGCAAACGAGAATGTGCACAATATCAGTTCTCTATAGACATTCCTAGACAAATATGAAAAGGAGGTTAGCAGTTCAAACCAGAATTCAAACACAATTTTAATATCACAGTAGCAATACATTTTCTCTCTCCACACAGCAGCAATTAGTAAAAGTATAATACAAAACAACCCGGTTTCAAGTGAAAAACATAACTCAGCACTATCTAATAATGCCTGCTCAACTCAAGCAACCATAGTCATAGATCACACAAACCCTGTACAACCCATTCAACACTCTGATCAGACAGAGTATCAACCAAATATTATAAACCAAAGCCTATCTCTCCCTATTGATAAGTCCTCAGAAATACCCTGCATTGAACATGATAAATGCAGCTCCTCGACATCCTCGGTCAGCAATAACCGAAAGCATTAATGCACATACAAACTTGATAGAATGCATTGGAACAGCTAACCTCTTTGAGCCACAAGGGATAAGGAATTATTATACATGGCATGGTGGGCCTAATCTATTGACTCACAGCAAAATCGATAGATGCTTTATTAACTGGGAATGTTTCACTAAATTCCCACGTTTCTCGATTCTCTTTGCTAATCATTCCTCGAGCAATCACACTCTAATAATTTTCAATTTTGATACCCAACAGGAACATGCCAAAAACATTCCTTTCAAATACGGCAACGGATGGCAATATAAATCAGGATACAAGCAAATAATTGAAGAGGAGTGGAATTATTCTTATATTGGAAATCCTTTACTCCAACTCCTGACAAAGCTAAAAGCAGTAAAAACGAAACTAGAAAAGTGGAACAGATAGGAGCATAATTCTCAAAACAAAGTTGACGATCTAAGGAAGGAGCTGGACTAGTCCTACAATCACCTAATCATCCACCCGAATGATGAACAGATTAATAGACTTTGTAAACAACAGTTTGATAGTCTAACCTGAGAGCTAAACAAACAAGCTACAAAAATTAGACAAAGATCCAAAATGAAGTGGCTAACGAAAGGAGACAGAACAACTCAATTTTTCCACTAAAATGTCTCCTATACAAAGACAAATCAAAGCAGGAAACTGATGATGGATTCACTTAGTACATTTTTTTACAAATGCAGGCCATAAAGTAGATCAGAATTTTCTTATGGCTACAATGACCTCCAATATGCTTATAGCTCCAAATGTAACGCCAAGTAGAGAAAGTAAAATAAATAGGACCAAACTTTTGCTTTTAGAGTTCTTGTAGTGTTGAACAAAAGCATGAAATCAATGAAACTTGAAAGCGGTCCAACCTACTACTACCTACACATACTACAATATCAAGAAAAAGACACTACAACAGACTTCCTACACATTCATAGTTTGTTATTTCTGGATTTATTAAACACAACCAGGTATTCTAGATTGGTTAGTAGATATAGAAATTGTAATAAATGTTGCTTAAACTGATGTGCTCTACAAGCTGTCGAAGTCAGTGACCATGAGTACGACATTATTTAAGCATATAAAATCAAAATGTATTGAGCGTGTACAAATTACTTGCTCATAACACAAATCTGACTTTACTGGAAGCCCAATCATATAAGATTTGCAAGTTGTAACTACAGATGAGAACTCAGATTACTGAAGTGAACCAAATTGAAGAATCAAAATCAAATTGCAATCTAACAAGACTTAAATTTAATTCAAAAACTCTTATATAACGAACCATTTATAAGGAATAAAAATTAAAATCGAACCATTTACAAGGAATAAAAGTCGAAACCAGGAAAACTATTATATTCGAAAACTATCATGTACCAAACCATTCATTCGAAAATAGGAACCAAATTGATGATTTAAACATAACGAACCATTCATAAGGAATAAAAATAAAAATTGATTCGTATTAAATACCTTGACCAGATCGACTGGAAAATGAGATCACCAGATTCTTTTTGAACTGCGTCGATAATCGATACCTTTGCCTCAATTGAGTGTAGTATGTCAGTGTTTAACAATTGATGGCTTTCAGGAGATTAAAATTTGGCGATCTGAAGATGAAATTAGAGAAGAGTACGGGGACGATATTAGGGAAAATGGTAAAGGAGCATACTATTTTGGGAATAAGGGGGTTACACAAGTGGCAACGAACTAAAAAAAATCACAACGGCTTTGACCCGTTGCAAAAGTAAAACGGCCTTTAGCCGTTCTTATTGATTTTACAACGACTCGAAACCGTTGCTGTTTAGCAACGGCCCAAAACCGTTGCTATTCTTCTGCATGAGGGGGTTGCGAAACTGCCAATATGGTGTAGTGAATATTTTGCTTTGGCGATCCTACATACCATCTTTCAGATAGAGTGATGAGGCAGTTCGGTCTTTGCCAACTCTTACCGTATCTTGCTCCATATTATGCGCTTCCATATGGTGAAGATGAGTTTGAAACGGTGATAGAGTTATGGAATAACCGCTTCTTAGCTGCGGAAGATTAGCATGAGATCACACTTACTTATGAGGAGTACAATAGCTGGTATTGGAATATCACTCGGCGGTATGTGTTAAAAAGACGAGAGGAAGTGCCTGAACAAGATGTTGCTCCTTACACTCCAAGAGCTCCACTTGAACGGAATGTGGTATGTATTTAAATTTACAATTTTAAGGGAGTTGTAAAATCATACCAACTTTTAAGCCACTTTGGACGCTAACAGTTGAAAATAACTCATTGTTGAACTGAAGATTTGCAATAATTGACCTAGCCATTATTTGTGCATTGCATAGATCATCATCCAAAGGTACCTCCATGTCTACCTCATCACTGTCTTCGAGAATATTGTTTTCAACCACAAAATCATAGTTTAAAGCATCATTGTTCACTTGCATACTACTTATCCACGACACGTCATTCTTCGGCATATTAACTACATCCATACTATTTACAAGGGGATCGTCATGTACATCTTCACATACATCCATGTTCATTTCAATATCAACATCTGCTTCATTTGCGGTTACGTCCACATTCTCCACTTCGACATTAGATTGTGTCGCAATATCATGTGTGAAAAATCTGTAATTCACAAATAAGTTTTAATTCAATCACCATATCAAAAATAACAGCTAATAAATTTAAGATATACTAAACAAATACCTCTGACTTATATGATATCTTATATGGAGTAGAATACATAGAAGGAGACATATGACAATTTGATGGTACGACACTACTTTGCGGTGTTGGTCGATGAGGAATATAACTGCATATAGAACGATAAAACTTTCAGCTATGCATTAACGTACATTGTAATATGACATAAAAATTATAAAAAAAAATGTTTCACCTTCCAAGCAAATGTGTAAAGCTGTCTTGACTTGGATATAGAAAGTTATAATGAACACCTTGTTGATAACTCATACACGGCGGATATCCAAAAAGGAATTGTTTTGGACCGTAAATCGTTATCAAATGTGGATTACTAAAACACGAAGATGCGGTACATGACTAATACTTATTGTATAACCATTCTACAGTAGTCTTCAGTTACACTGTTAACTACTTGTGGTCGTACGGGTTCTTCTGCTTGCAACCGCCTACTTTTCCCAACAAACAGCTCTATTGATTTTGATGTCACTTAAAACATTAGCTCCACATCATCATCATCAACTATTTTAATGACTTTCAATCCTGAATCCGTAGGCCAATTATACACTAACTCTATGTCAAATTCATCTGATTTTATCTTAGTCGCTTTATAAATCGATTCTTTCAACTGCGCCAAATTACAACCTTTTAAAACTTTCGCCAGTTTATACGACTCTCCAACATATTTGCTACAATTAACTTTGTCAATAACCAATTCACCATTAAAATAACAAATGGTTGTTACACACTTGAGAGTCATTCTACATTTCAATTAAGTAATTAACCAACTATTTTACTACTTCTAGAAATTATCAAACGATATATGCTAATAGAAACAGAAAAAAAGAATTAGGGCTTACAAAATAACATACCGAAATTGTTCAAGAAGAAGAAATAGTTATTGCTCCTCGACTATATTTACTTTCGATCATGATTTAACTAGAACTTATAGTCTAAAATCCTTAGTTTGGAAACAAATTTGAGATTTGGGTATTTGAGTTTTTTAAGATTTAAGTAAGAAGAAGATAAAGTGAGAAATGAAAGAGAGTGGGCTGGCCAAAACAGCTAGCAAAAATTTGTATGGCATTTGAAATGCCGCACACAGGTGGCATCTCAAATGCCGCTAACTATTTTTTATAAAAAAATATACTGACAGCATTTGAAATGCCGTCAGTACACATGGCGGCTGATGTGCTCAAAACTATTCAATTTTTGTAATTAGTTTATAAGCTAATCTAAATTTGCAATTACTTTGCAAAATTGGTCTAAATTAAAAAAATTCCTTGTAATATTAATGTTTTTTGTCCACCAGCATGAAGTGTTAGAATTTTTCGGTTATTGATAAATGCATGTAAATATCAAGTGCAAGTAAACATATTTTGGTTATTGTTGTATATGGAGTGCAAGTAAATATGGAGTGCTAGATTTTTTTGATTACTGATGTTGTAAATTTTCAAACATTTTATTAGGGATTTGAGTTTTGATTTGGAAGAGAAGAAGTAAAGAGGAAGAAGAGAAGTTAGTTCCACATGATAGAAACTTATACAATATATTTGTATAAATAAAGTTTTCTCATGTGGATGTTGGGGCCTTGGGGCTCCCACATGTTTGCTTTGTTGTGAGGAGAGAAGTCATGCAACACCACACGCGCGCCGCCGCCGTCCGTCCGACCGAACCGAATCGGGCCGGGTACGGGTACGGGTTTCGGGTACAGATCCGAAAATATTTTTTGGATCGTATGTGAACAGTAACGGGATAAATTTCAGCCCGTTAAGGACCCAGAACCGAATTTCTGAAATTGAATAAAGGGCGGGAAATTGCAACGTTTTTCTGAACGTTACAAAATATGAATGGACGCGACGTTTAAATTGAATCTGTTCGTAACAGTTGCGAACCATTGCAAACGGTTGTGACACTTCACGAATAGACACCTCTTCACATCTATAAATAGTAACGCCCAGAAACATTACAAAAAACGAATTTTCTGAATCCTCTTCTTCTTCCTCACAGTGCAGTTTTGCGACGCCATAGCTCCGTCTCCATTGCTCTGTTTTTGTGACGCCCCTCAGGTGTTGCAAACTCAGAAATCGTCGCAGAATTGCTCCCTTCTTCCTCTTCATTCTATTTTATATAAATTGCATCATCAGAAACCATTACTAAAGTGTTCTTGGTCGGATCAAAGGCGTGTAAACTCTGAATTCGATTACGCTGTTATAGGGTTTCATTGAATCCTGAAAGTCGATAGTTCGATAACCCGTTTGTACCTGGTGGGTTGAACTATTGTCTGAAAGAATCTATTCCATAGATCATTAAAGTCGGAAGTACATCATTATTTTCATCGTAATCGCCATCAAATTCGTCTCGAACCACAAAATTCCCAACAAATTTTCAAAAATTATTTTTTTAACCATGGAAGGTTCGAGCGCTCTACAAGTTATGAATCAGCATCTAAATCGATTAGAGCGTTTTGATAGCGACAATTTCACTCGTTGGCAAGAGTCGATGAAATTTTTCTTGGTCACCGTCAAGTTGTTCTACATTTTGGAAGATGACTTGGAAGAAATCCCGGAGGAAACTGATAAGGTTGATGCTTCTCTAAAGGCTAGACGTGTAAAGCGCAAAGAGGACGATTTTCTATGCAGAGGCCATATTCTGAATGCGCTATCTACCCCAGTCTACAATGCTCATAGGACCTTGGAAATAGCGAAGGCACTCCGGACTGCACTGAGAATAAGAACCGCATATCCGAGGCAAGTAATAAAAAGTTTCTTATTTCGAATTTTATGGATTTCAAAATGGTCACCAATAAGTCCATAATTGGACAAGTAAGCGAAATCTTACTGTTAGTGAATCAACTTAAAGATGCTGGAATTGATCTCCCTGAATCTTTTGTTGTTGGAGTTATAATTTCTAGACTTCCGCATAGTTGGAATGATTATAAGAAAAAGATGAAGCATGTAGAAACGGATTATAATTTAGACAGCTTACAGCGTCATCTTCGTATTAAAGAAGACTCTCGCAAACGCGATCTAGATGATAATCCACAAACTGAGTCCCATTCTAAGGCAAATAATGTTGAAATTACTGATAAGTTAAAGCCAAAGAATGAGACACAGTTTAAGAAGAAAAATCATTTCAAAACCAACAACAAAAAGAAAGGTGCTTGTTATTTTTGTAACAAGCCCGGCCACTATGCCCGAGACTGCCGTCTGCGGAAGAAACAACAAAAAGTGAATGTGGTCGAAGACTCACTTGTGGCTGTAGTGCAAGAGGCGAACTCCGTTAGCGGTAATGATAATGATTGGTGGTTCGATACTGGAGCAACCATTCACATTTGCAAAGACCGTAATCTGTTCAAGAGTTACGAAGAAAATAAAGCAAAATCCGACGAAGTTACTGGAGCAATTAAGGTTCCAAGCAAAGTTCTGGGAAAAGGCACTATAGAACTTCTTTTCACCTCTGGAAAAGTTCTTACATTAGTAAATGTATTTTATGTACCTGATATGTGTAAGAATTTGGTCTCTATATACCTTCTTAACAAAGGAGGATTCAAGATGGTGTATGAGTTTGATAAGCTAGTGTAGTCTAAGAATGGTAGATTCATTGGACATGGATACTCTTGTAACGGCATGATTAAGTTGAATCTAATAAAGAAATCTTCTATTTATATTGTTGATTCTATTAATTTACGGCATGATAGATTAGGACATGTTAATTATAATTCCATTAGAAATATGCATAAATTAGGATTAATTTCTGATTGTGATTTCGGTACCATCTCTAAATGTGAAATATGTGTTCAAGCAAAAATACACCGAAAATCCTTTAAATCCATAGAAAGGAAAACTGGTTTGCTTGATTTGATATATAGTGATGTGGGTGACTTAAAAAGTCATATCACCTATGGTGGTAACCAATACTATATAACATTCATTGATGATTATACTAGATATGCAAATATATATCTAATGAAAACTAAAGATGAGGCTTTTGATAAATTCAAAATTTACAAAGCAGAGGTCGAAACACAACTAGGAGTTAAAATTAAAATACTACATTCAGATCGTGGTGGTGAATATTTCTTAAATGAATTCACCTTGTTTTGTAAACAACAAGGTATAGTTCACCAATGTACTGCCACATATACACCACAACAAAATGGTGTTGCTGAAAGGAAGAATAGAACTTTAGTAGAAATGGTTAATGCCATGCTCATAAGTTCTAATTTACCTTATAACCTATGGGGTGATGCTATGTTATCTGCATGTTATATTTTAAATAGAGTACCACTTAAAAAGAATAATATTTTCCTTTATGAATTATGGTTTAATAGGAAACCTAATCTAACTAGACTTAAAGTTTGTGGTTGCTTAGCATATGTTAGAAAACCAGACTCTAAACGACCAAAGTTAGGAAATAGAGCATTTAAATGTGTTTTCATAGGATATTCACTTAATAGTATAACTTATAGATTCCTTATTCTTAACACCCTAGAAGTTATAGAATCTGTAGATGTAGAATTTTTTGAAAATCAAACTGTTGAGATCCCATTGAGATCATCTAGTCCAGAACCTAGTATGGCTAATGATATTAATGACGATGATTATGCTCCTGCTCAAAATAGCAAGAAAGTATCATTACCAGATAATAGTACTGAACAACGGAGAAGTAAAAGAGCGAGAATAGAGAAGGACTATGGTCCTAACTTCATTACATATCTTGTAGAAGGCAGTAAGGACGAAGTCCTTAATGTGACTAAATATGTAATGAACGTCGATGATGATCCCAAAACTTGTTCTGAGGCTATGAGTTCCAAAGATTCCAATTTCTGGAAAGAAGCTATCAATGATGAAATGAATTCCATACTGTTAAACCAAACTTGGGTTTTAACTGATTTACCTCCTGGTGCTAAACCTATAGGATGTAAATGGATATTCAAGAAAAAGTTGAATACAAATGGATCCATTGATAAGTTTAAAGCCAGATTAGTTGCTAAGGGATATAAGCAAAGACATGGAGTAGATTACTTTGATACATATGCTCCGGTTGCTCGCATATCTTCTATACGCTGTTTAATTGCACTTGCATCAATTCATAAATTAGTCATACATCAAATGGATGTAAAGACTGCTTTTCTAAATGGAGATTTAGAAGAAGAGATATATATGGAACAACCTAAAGGTTTCAAAACCCCAGGCCAAGAAAAGAAAGTTTGCAAATTAGTGAAATCTCTTTATGGCCTGAAGCAAGCTCCCATGCAATGGCATGAGAAATTTGATAAAGTTGCACTGTCATATGGATTCATTGTTAATGATGCTGATAAATGTATTTATAGCAAATCGGATAACATCGGTAGTGTGATAATATGTTTATACGTTGATGATATGCTAATATTTGGTTCCAATATATCATGTGTGAATGAAACTAAAAAGTTTCTGTCTTCTAAATTCGATACGAATGATCTAGGAGAGGATGATGTAATTTTGGGAATTAAAATTATTAGGAAAGAGGGGGAGTTGTTTCTAACACAATCTCATTACATTGAGAAGTTCCTCCGAAAATATGGTCATTATAATGACAAACCAGTTCCTACTCCTTTAGATCCTAGTATTAAATTAGAAAAGAATACTGGACGTACCATTTCTCAACTTGAGTATTCCAGTATTGTTGGGAGTCTTATGTATGCTATGCATTGCACTAGACCAGACATCGCACATGCCATAAGTGTATTGTGTCGATTTACGAGTAATACAAGTTTCGAACATTGGAAAGCTATTTCTAGAGTTTTAGCTTATTTGAAAGGAACCATTGAATATGGTTTATCTTATAAAGGATATCCTGCTGTAGCAGAAGGATATAGTGATGCAACCTGGAACAATGTAGAATCTAAATCCAAGTCTACGACTGGATGGATCTTTACATTAGGAGGCGCTGCTGTGTCTTGGGCTTCCAAGAAGCAGACCTGTATTTCTGACTCAACAATGTTGTCAGAATTGATTGCATTAGCCGATGCATGTAAAGAAGCAGAATGGCTTAGGAATTTATTGATGGGAATCCCTTTATTAAAGAAGCCATCTCCAGCAGTCTTGATTAACTGTGACAATCAAGCAACGATATACAATGTGTCTGATAAGACATATAATGGAAAGTCTAGACATGTGAGTCTAAGACATCAAATGGTGAGACAGTTACTTAAAAAAAGGAGTTATAACTGTTGACTACATAGAAACAAAGAAAACTTGGTTGACCCACTTACAAAGAGTCTTCCAAAGGCAATAGTTTCTATAAAGTCATAAGAAATGAGACTAAGGTCTGTGAATGAAGGTTGATCATCCTTAACAGAAACCCAACTTATGTCTTGAAAGGGATAGACAAAGTTCAATGGGTACCAACAAGTTAAGAGAATGATTATGGAACACTAAATCGATAATCCCATAATATTTAGTGTTGGATTCTGCAAGAGCGAAGGATGAATATATATTCTTAATAAGTCTAGAAACCTTAAAAGGTGTATCGCAGAAACACCTTAAGAGACTTACCTATATGAGTATGGAAATCAGGTCGTTTCCTAGGAAAGTAAGACCGCTTTCTAAGTAGACTCATGAACCAGGATTTAAGCACATGGCCATTAACGTGCTGAGCAATACAGAACACTTTACCTAAGGAAATCAACATGTGTGATTGTTCCGATTTTATCATTAGGGATACTTGGTTCAAGATTCGTTCACCATAGAATCTAGATAAGGCTTTGAATGGTTTACACTAAGTAAAGGTTCAAATCCAAAAGATACCTTTTATTTATGTGTTGGTTTTCACGATGATGCAAAACTTGATCTTAGAACTACATAGGCTTGATCCCACTTGGGTATGTAGGAAGTCACTCTAATGATTCAACCGTCATATTTATTTTTTTTGAAAATTGGGGGAGATTGTTGTAAAATTTTCAAACATTTTATTGGGGCTTTGGGTTTTGATTTGGAAGAGAAGAAGTAAAGAGGAAGAAGAGAAGTTAGTCCCACATGATAGAAACTTATACAATATATTTGTATAAATATAGTTTTCTCATGTGGATGTTGAAGCCTTGGGGCTCTCACATGTTTGCTTTGTTGTAAAGAGAGAAGTCATGCAACACTACACACGCATCGCCGCCTTCCGTTCAACCGAACCGAACCGGGACGGGTACGGGTTTCGGGTTCGGATCCGAAAATATTTTTTGGATCGTATATGAACAGTAACGGGCCAAATTTCAGCCCGTTAAGGACCCAAAACCAATTTTCTGAAATTGAATAAAGGGCGGGAAATTGCAACGTTTTTCTGAACGTTACAAAATATGAATGGACGCGACGTTTAAATTGAATCCGTTCGTAACTAAGGTGGTTCCATTTTCTTCTCTGACTTGCTTTCACTTTGTTCACGCTTCTTAGGAACTAAGGTGATTTGAGTACCTTCGAACATGAAACTGTAGCTGTTGGTGCGACCATTATGTTGTACAGCTCTATCATATTGCCATGGTCTTCCCAATAGTAGATGACACACATCCATATTGACAACATCACACCATACTTCATCTTTGTACTTCTTCCCAATAGAAAATGTAACAAATGCTCGTCTTCCCACTGTCACTTCTCCACCTTTCTTTAGCCATGCCAGTTTATAAGGATTAGGGTGTTTTTCAGTCTTCAACTCTAACTTCTTGATGGCTTCTTCAGAAATAATGTTATCGTAGCTTCCCGCATCAATAACAAATCGACAAACCTTTCCCAAGATAGTACATGTAGACTGAAAGATATTGCTCCTCAGCCAACTAGAATCATCCTCATGCTTTGGCATTAAACAAGACCTCCTCATCATCAAGTTACACCCTTCGTCTCCTGACACAACTTCTTCATCTTCATCAAACTTCGGTGGATGAGAATAATCAATTTCAGCTTCCACATCCTCACACTCACATTCCTCTGCAACTAATGCTCTCTTTTTTGGCTTTGTACATTCATTACTTTTATGGCCAAACTCCTGACAATTATAACACTTGATACTGTTATTGACCTTTGCTTTAGCGGCTTCATTGGCAATTGGTTTATTGAATGCCTTGGAAACATTAGCACTGCTACTAGCACCCTTATTCTGGTTGTTGGAACTCGTAAACACACCACCTCCTCGTCTCCCTTGTTTCTCCCAAGCTAGAGCTTTCTGATGTGCTTCAGCAACAGACATCGGATTAAACATATTAACCATGTCTTGAATTTGCATTCGTAACCCTCCAACATATCTAGCCGTTAGCTGTTCCCTGGTTTCCATAATATCATTCCTTGCAATCAATTGATAGAATTCATCTGCATAGTCATTCACTGTCTTCGTCCCTTGTCTCAAATTCTGCAAACGTTGATACATAAGAGATTGATAATTGTATGGCAAGAAAGTCGCTTTCATCATCTTTCTCATCTTCTCCCAAGTGATAACTTTTGATTTTCCCATTCTCTCTCGGGTTAGTTTAGTTTGTTGCCACCAAGCCATAGCTCTTCCCCTTAGTCTGGTAGCAATTAATTGGACTCTATGATTCTCAGGCACATCCTTGAATTCCAAAATTTCTTCAACATTCGACAACCAATCAAGAAATTCTTCTGCTTGCATACCACCTTTGAATTCTGGAATTTCCATCCTCATACTTGACTCCCATTTATGATCATTTTCTGAATCCCGAAATTGATTTTGCCCTTGGCCTTGATTTCGATAATGAATACTACCTCCATCACCATCTTCCTCAAAATCAGATGTATTTCGATATCGATCCTGACCATCTACATCCCTACAACCACGCATGTTCCTTCTACCTTGTCTTTCAGCATCATGATATGGTTCATTTTCAAAACCACGTTGAGTTTTTCCCTCTTCATTTCGGTACCCATTATGGTCTCGCATTTTGAAACCGATGATTCTCTCCTATCTCGATAAGACTGGGGTGACATCCTCCTTTCTTCTGAAACTGATGGCGAAACCCAGTTTCCACCCTGGTTCGAAACTGGTGACGTTCTCCTTTGATTTTGATTCATGTCGATCATCAATTTCTCCAATTTTTCAATACCCTCATTGAACTTTTCATTGATACGCTGCTCCATCTGCTCAGCTTCTTGTCTTCTATACAAATCTTCAAAATTTTGATAGCGGTTAGCATGTCTCGAAGGCATGATCAAATCTTCAACAAATCCAATCATAAACTTCTCTTCGATCCAAAAAAAATCTCGAATCAAAACTCCCAACGAACTTGGAAAAGTTCGTAACCTTGCTCTGATACCAAATGACGCAACACGGAAGTAGATCTGAACCAGCGGTCAAATCTATCCAGGATCCAATCACGAATTGTGGAAAAATAATCGATGAAACAAGATAAATTGATGAATTGATGATACCCAAGTGCCCAAATCCATTGATCTCTTGAGATACCGGATTCTAGCTATCTTCAACACGTTGATCGCGCACGATATCACGTTAGAAGATCTACGATTCTTCGACGTTGATCTCGCGCACGAGATTCCGTGAATCGGCTTCAACTTCGTTGATTCGAGCGCACTCGAATATCCGGAGATGGAGAAAGGAGATCACACTCAACTTTCAATTTCAAAGGAGGCACAAAGCTCTCAACAAATTTTATTCAAAATTCAACTCCCATTACAAATGACCATACACCCCTATTTATAGGGAAAGTACAACACCTACACGACTCAACACAATTACAACATGACTTAACAACCAAACAAACGACTCAAGAAAATACAAACATTCAATTACTCAACAATACACAGCGACTTAAGAAAATAAAATACAAACGACTTAACGACATACGACTTATCAAACAATGCGACATAAGCAAATATCGACTTAAACAAGCACGACAGTGACCTAGCCAAGCTTCGGCAGCGACATAAGCAAGCTTCGACCTAAACAAGCACGGTAGCGACCTAGGCAAGCTTCGCGACATAAGGATTCTACTCGCGACCTAGGGCTTCGCGACATAAGGCTTCACGACATAGGAATTCTGATCGTTCGCGACCTAGGCTGGAGCGACATAAGGAGGAGCGACCTAGGGTATGTCGTTCGCGACATAAGGATCTCGCGACATAAGGTTGGAGCGACCTAGGCTTCGCGAATTCTGGAGCGACATAAGACTTTGTTCGCGACCTAAGGAGGAGCGACTTAAGGTATGCACTGCATCAACTACTCTACAGATTGAACTGGCCTCATCAGCATTTTGCTCAGCATGGTTATTGCGCACTTCCAACAATAGAGGGTTGATATTAGCTTGCTTAGATTTTTTGTTCGGGTCTATCTAAGCCTTGTTCTTAGCTCTTCGTCCAAAGCTTAACAATCCAACATCACCGTTCTCATTAACGAGATTGGCGTATTGATCCCTTGCTTGCACTTATTGTGTAGCGAGTGAACGCTGGCGGGGAGCTACAGAGCTGTGTGAATCTGATGGCATTGATGGGGTTTTTTGGGATACCATCTTTTTGATCCCAGTCTTTGGGTCAATACCTATTTTTGTGGTGGGCGAATAGGTTTGAATGAGGAAGTGAAGGGTTTGCTTCCTATTTTCGCAGCTAGGTATTCAAACTCTTATTGGGGAGGGGTAGGAGAGTTCTCAGGTTGCATTGTTCAAATTTTAGGAAGTTATGAAAATCAAGGATTTGGGTAATATGGAAAAAGTTTGTTGTGGGCCCAACCCTCCTTTTAGGGCCAAAAATGTTAATGAGGTTTTTCGTCTCACAACACAAAATACTAATGAAACAATAACGCTGCAGTATGCTTCAGTAATTGGGAATTAACAAATATAAGTAGTATTAAATTTCCCTTAAGGGTAGTAATTATGTTTCTGTATGCTTACACAATTAAGTAGTTGCACTTTAACTATTTGTTAAAATGTCAAGCCCAACTTTTAATCAATTCAAGTAAAGCTAAAGAGAATCTAGTATTGAAAATAAAAAATAAAAGTGCAGAAAAAGTAAATGACGTAGGAATTTATATTGTTCGGATTTTAAGGAATTCTATCTCCACGGGTTAATGCCTTTCTTATATTCTTCTTGGTACAAGATTTTAACGGCAGAAAGTATAAGTATTTTAATGGCGGATTACTAGTTCCCTAATCCAGCATTTCTTCTCCACCATTCGATCCTTCCATCTGTCATTCATCACATTGTTTTTTGATTTGTGCCTGGATTGTTAATGTGCCTGAGTGCAAGGGTAATTTTTTTAGGCGGGAAGATTTGGCTAAAGGCGGGAATTTTTAATTTGAAGTTAGGCGGGAAATTTGAATTCTGGCATCAGGGACTAGCTTCTAGACCTAAAAGCTATGCACGCTTGTGGGCCTTTAAGCATTTATTAAGCTGATAGTTATTGCATGGTTTGCTCATAGTGTTGTAGTTGACATTAGGTACTGAAGGAGTGTTGTGGCTTGGGATAGAGGTATGGTTTGCTTTTATGTGTTGACGCAGTCCCTCTTTAGATGACGATGCAGCTCGTATACCAAATTTGGCACAATCCTTGTAAAGGTAGTGATGCAGTCTACTCTAGGAGGTGTCAGCACAGTTTGTATTGGTGTGGCTACACAGCCCATTATATCCTTTTGGTGAAGGCATCCCTTCCATAATTGGTTTAATTATGACTCACGTGAAGTTTTACTTCAACTTTGCTTGTGCATTTATTTGGCTAGGTTGACGAAGTTTGTTATCATCGTATTAAGTTAGTTTCTTATTTTGGATAAGTCTATGCTTGTGCGTAGTATGCAATCTTGTTTTGTGAAGGCACGATCTCTTAACTTGTTCCTCGTTGTTTGTTTTTGCTGCATTGGTGCAGTTTGGTCTATGAAGGTAGTGTAGTTTGCTTTTTATTCAGATTAGTCTTTGCAACATATTTGATTTGACTTCGATGCGTGCCGCTTATTCTGTATGAACTACGAACCATTCAATCGTGCTAAAGATGGTTTGTTTAGCTTCATGTCCTATATCCTACATTGTTCCTTTTTAACGAATACGTGGTCAGTCTTGTCTTCCTGTTGTTTTTCGTAGCCTGTTAGCTTTAAACATCTTAATTTAAATCTACACAACTTATAAACAGTAACGAAGCAGCTAAACTAGTTGAAATGGTTAAACATTTTGAGTTTGTTAATGTAGTAAGCACTCGTATTGCTATATTGATTCTGTTTCTATTTTAGCATTTGTCGAGAGATCGTATCCTGAGACTAAAACTTTTTATTTCCCCTTTGGTGAAATGTAGATTAGTTTGGACGATGTATGCCACATTCTAAGAGTTCTTGTTGTAGGGACACATGTGTACAAAGAGGGTGGAGATAAGGATATTAAGTTGGAAGATGCAGGAAAGCTACTAGTCGATGATGTTAAGATAATCACGAATAGCGTATGCAGAACTTAAATGAAAACATTTTGTGTGAATGGAATGATTTAAAATAAATACTATGAGAACATCTACAATGGAAAATGCAGATGGAGTTTTATAATTTTTTTTTGAAAAAGGTTAAACAGGGCCCAGCCCATAAACAAAAGCGGGTAACAAATACAAACCCGAAGTCACAACCAAATAACAACGCAAACACTAGGGTTGCCGACTTCTCAAACCAAACCCAAAACATTTTACTCAGCCAAAAAGAAAAAAAGAAAAAATGGCTGCCGATGCTCTTGCTCTTTCTAATGGTGGACGATGCTCTTCCACTTTTCGCCAAATCGTCTTCTTTCCTCAACCCACTACTCTCTGCACGCTCCCAGTAAGACAGAGCATCGTTAAGCCCATTTCTCATTCCCCTATCTCTCTCCAAATTCTTCGAACCATTATCATAGTTTCTGAAGTACTGTAAATCGTTAGATCTAGTGTCATCGCGACCTAGATCTAACGTTGCCTTTCTCGAATTGTTGTTATTACTCTAGTTAGCTCCAATATTTGAGAAGTTGATGGCTTGAGCTTGATGTAAGTTACCATACTTGTTCCCGGTCTCTTGAAAGCAGATTTGATCAGTCTTATTAGCAAGTCTCTGCTGGTTGACGGAGCTCGGCTCTCAATTAACACTGTCAACATGATTGTCGGTCTGTAGACTTTTCGAATGCAAAAGATAAGCTTCTAAATGTTTGCTTCCAGCTTTAGAGCTCCAATCATCAGCAAGGGAAGCGTACTTGGTTTGGTTTTTAATTATTTTATTAGACTTTTGAAGAATAATCTTACTATCAGTACTAATAATTAACCAAACATGCTCTTTACTTCTGCTGCCTTTGTTGTGCACTCGCAAATTTCTTTCTTTCCACAAATTGAACACTGCAGTAGTTAGTAGAATGTGAGCATAGTCTGTTTCCTTTGACTTAGATCTGAATTTGTTGTTGATCATCTTGATAATATGCATCAGATCCATTTGCTTGTTGTCATCTATACCCAACGTAGCTTTGATTTGATTCCAGATAAAGTAGAAGAAACTGCATTCAAAAAATAGGTGATTAGAATTTTCCATACATATATTGCACAAGGAACATAGTGAATTTATATTATTGCCCCATTTATTAAGTCTATCCCAAGTTAGCAGTCCGTTTTTAATTGCAAAATATGTACAAAATGTCATCTTGGGACAGTTCGCTCTATTCCATATGCAATGATACCACTCTTCTGTTGGGAATTTGTTTCTAATAAAATCCCAAGTTGTTTTAAAGGAAAACTTCCCTCTGTTGCTTGCTTTCCATTCCCAGTAGTCATTCTCTGGATACATATCAAGTTGAATTTTTCATATTTATGCTTTATGGGGGTTAGTAATAGGGTGTAATTGTGGTTGCCACTGATTATTTACAATGATATCAGATACTTTATCATTTAATCCACCACATATAACTAAACTATTCCACCCTACCTTATTTATAAATGCCTCATTTTTAAACCATGGATCAAACCATAAACTGGTTTCTTCACCACTTTCAATCTTTCTTTCAAGTAAAGATTTACCAATTTCCCTACAATTCAATATTTGTTTCCAAGTATTCAATTGGTTACTGTTATGCACATAAGTCCAAAAAAATTTTTGTTTCAAATACTTGGATCTCATCCATCTAGCCCACAAAGAATCTGAATTAAGAAATCTCCAAAATAATTTTAAGTGGCAAGTAGTACTCAGGTCCTTAATACTTCTAATGCCAAGACCCCCTTCATTTTTAGGTCTGCACACATTATCCCAACTAATTTTGTGATACTTTCCTCTCCATAAAAAGCCAGCGCATCTACTTTCCAATTTTTTAATGGATGCAGCTGGAATATAAAAAGTTTGAAGCCAATATAAGATAATAGCATAAATCACAGTCTTAATAAGTTCCAGTCTTCCAGCAATGGAAAGTAATTTATAGGACCAAGTCTCCATTCTATCTTGTATTTTTTCAAATAAAATAGAACAATCTGAATCCTTAATCTGATTTGTAGAAAGAGGCAGGCCTAAGTATTTGATTGAGAGACATCCCTCTTCTATTTGTAAAAAATTTAAAAATTCTTTTTTATACTTACAAGATTTACTAAAGTAAGCTTTGCACTTATTAATGTTAAGTTGAAGTCCAGCATAAATTTTTACTTTATCAAAAACTGTTTTTAAAGAGTCTGCATTATCTTTATTAGCTTTAATAAACACCATGAGATCATCTGCATAAATCAGATGGTTTATGTAGGGCTGAATTCTGTTTATAGGGTGAACATTACCTTTAATATTTTCTATTTCCATAAGAATAGAAAAATATTCCATTACAATAGCAAAAAGGTAAGGTGATAAGGGATCACCCTGCCTTAAACCCCTGTTACTCTTAATAAACCCTTCTGCCCTTCCTTGAATAAGAATAGAAAAGGTAGGAGTGTTAATACATTCAAACACCAAATCACAAAACTTAGTAGGAAAACCCATGCATTTCATAATATGATGAATAAAGTATCTATTTACCTTATCATATGCTTTTTGTAAGTCAATCTTAATACATACTTTTTCACCCTGTTTTGTGTTAAATTTTCTGACCATCTCATGTGCTAAAAGAGAGTTTTCATAGATATGTCTACCAGGAACAAATGCACTCTGCTTTTCAGAGATAAGAAAAGGCATAAATACTTTTATTCTATTACTAAGGACATTAGCAATAATTTTGTAAATAAAGTTGCAGCAAGAAATAGGTCTATAACTACCAATATCAGTGGGATTTTTATTTTTTGGGATAAGGGTAATGAATGTGTGATTAAGACTTTTAGAAATTTTCCTTTGTCCATAAATTCATCAACCACATCCAGCACCTGCTGTTTAATATTATCCCAATTATTTTTAAAATTTTGTGCATTGAACCCATCAAGGCCAGGACTTTTGTTATCCCCAGCATTAAACACAATAGCTTTAATCTCTTCTAAACTAACAGGGGCAAGCAGGATCTCAGATGCATTCTGATTTAAAATATTTTTACAAGTTATATGAGGAAATTCCTTTACATTAATTTCAGTAAAATAAAGATCCTTATAAAAATTGATTGCTTTTGAAGTAACTTTATCATATGCATTAGATAAATTACCCTCTGTATCAATGATACAACTTACATTATTAACATGTTTTCTATTACTCATTTTAGCATAAAAGAATTTGGTACAGTCATCACCTAGAGTAAGCCAATCAACCTTAGCTTTTTGTCTAGCATTGACAGATTCTTTATGCAATTCAATAGACAGTTCATGTTGATTATGAAATTTTTTATTGATTGTACTAATATCATCAGGCTTATTATCAGAACTCAATTGTAACAGTTTACCTTCTTTTCTCAATCCAATAATCTTATTTTTATTCAAATAGTTATTTTTGTTCCAATTTTTAAGATTATTTTTAGTGTATTTCAAAAACATATAAAACTGATATTGCTTAGTTCCTTCACAAGAAAAATTAAGACTGTTTTCCATTAAAGTTTTATAATCTTCTTCAAAAACCCAGCTATTTTTGAATCTAAACGGAGGAACTTTACTATTGAAATCACCATTGACAAAAAGCTTAACCAATAAAGGAGTGTGGTCATTTAGGTTTTGTTATAAAGTGGAACAAATACAGTTAGGAAATTTTTTCTAAAAAATCCTTGTTATACAAAATCCTATCTAATTTGCAATGAATATTTTTAGCTATTCCAAATTTCCAAGTAATTTGTTCCCACTGATAATTGGTTCAATAAGACCAGTTTCTAATAGAAATTTATTAGCCCTATCCAATTTATTTTGGGGGATTTTAATTCCTCCAAATTTTTCATTAACATGAAAGAATGTATTAAAATCCCCTAACACAATCCAGGGGAAATCATATGTGAAATTTAAGGATTTAAGTTTTTGCCATAAAGCATTTCTTTCATTCTCAAAATTACTGCCATATACATTAGTAACTTGTAAAGAAAAACCTCCAATGTTTTTAAATTTGCAGTCTATAAATTGATTATCTTTGTTTATGCTTATATTAGTCCAGATATTAGAATCCCAAATAACTATGATTCTGCCTTTGCAACCACAATCATTGTTATGAATAGATTTCCAATTACTGGACATCTTAAGGCAAAAAATTTCAAAATTCTCATCATTCATTTTATTCTCAATTAAAGCAATAATGGAAGGTTTGTAAACATTAATCATATAAAGGATATCAGATTGTTTTACAGGGGTGTTCATTCCCCTGACATTCCAAGCAAATATAGTCATATATATTTAATAAAAAACATAAGTATTTAAATTGTACCTCACACTATAGTGCCTTTACCTCTCCTTTTAGTATCAACACCCTTTGCTTTCAATCTGGTAGACATTTGGTCCCATTCTGGATTGATCGAAATGTATTTTTGCTTGAAAGCTTTTTTCTCTTTGCTGCTCTTTAGCTTACCTGATGCTTTTGTTTTAGTAATATGAAGATCAGATAAGTCGAATTCTTCTATATTATCCACTTTCTCAAATTTATCTTCCTCCATTTGTGCAGATTCTGGAATCTTGATTAAGGAAATATCAAACGAAGTTGTGCGAGGCATGGCTGACTCATTACAGTCAGTCACTGCAGCCTGCTCTGGGGGAGGAAATAAAGCTGTGTGAGGCATGGCTGACTCATTACAGTCATTCACTGCAGCCTGCTCTAGGGGGGATCACCCTTGCAAGGCAATGTTGAGTTATTGCTTCTCTCAACATCTACAGCAAGCCTTGAATAAGATTCTTCCTCAATATCCATTTCCTTGTTCAGACTTTTATCCCGATGAAAATTGTTGACTATTTTTGTAGTATAATGGTCTGTAATTAAACATGACTCTGAAATAGGGGGGTTTTCAGAGTTAAAGAACTTTTTATTTTTACCCTCCTCTCTATTAGTCGGAATCGGAACATTTGATTTTTCTTCACGTCCTTTAGGCTGATGAACTTCCATTGCCATGATCTGATCACTTTGATCAGTGAGCTTTCTTATATTGTTTTCTTTCTTGATCGGAGATGACATCTTCTTGATAGATTTGATCATTGTCCTTTTGGATTCTTGATTGGTTTTTTGTGTTTTTACTTATACTCATTTTTTGAATCATTTCAGCTCTATTTTCTTGAGTAATACCTCTGTCTTTATCACTATTTTTGGGGATCCACATCTGTTTCGGGTTGCATTGCTCTCTAGTGTGACCGAAACACTTACAGATGCTACACTTTGGTGGAACCCATTCATATTCAACTTTTTGTGTTATGACTTCACCATTATAAAGATTGAGACTGATTTCATCTGGAAGTTCATCAGTCGCAGAAACTTCCACAGGAAGTCGAGCGTAATTCAATCTCGTCTTCATGGTTGTTGCTGCGTCCATTTTTATGAGTTTTCTGATAATACTTGCCATAATACTGAACGCCTCTCTATCCCATAACTTGAGGTTTACACTGGGTAATCTAACCCATATCGGCATAGTTGACAGAAGATCTCTGTCCATCTTCAATGATTCAGTCCATCTTCTCTTGATGATGAGTTTGCTATTGTAGAAATAAGGGCCATTTTGGATAATCAAGTTGCAGTCTTGAGAATCATTAAATTTGATTAGAAAAAACCCATTTTCTCTTGAATAGATTTCGAATTCTCCTTTCGGTTTCCATACTCTTTTTTTATATTCTTTGAAGAAAAAGAAATATGGTTTGCTACTAACCACATAAACCAAAATGGAGTTATTCCAACACTCCATTGCTTTTTTACATACTGCCTCCTTTACCACACCATATTTCTTGTTGCTGATTTGAATAGGAGAAATGGTTTCAAGACTGTATTCTTCATCCCTTGGTTCCTTTGATTGCTTTGAGACGATATCAGCCTAGGATTTTTTTCCCTAGTTTTTTATTCAGAGAGAACTTTGCCGTGTTTTTGATTTGCATCAGTTTGGTCTTATCTTGAGAGGAGTTGGTCATCTGGCCCTCCTTTTTCCTTTGATCATCATTAGTATGAGACCGGATCTGATCATTTCTAGGCTGATATCTTCTTTGTGATCTTGGCTGAACCAATTGGAAGCCCCCGTTATCCATGATGACATTATTCGGCTTTCTAAAATGAGATTCAGGTGGCCTATCTTGAGGAGAAGGATGAGAGAGAGGAGGATTACACTACAACAAAAGAGGCATATTACAACGGTGGAACACAGTAGTAAAAGATATATTACAACGGTGGAACCACAGTCGTATTTTAAGAAGTTGTAAAAGACTATCAATTTTTTACAACTGTGTTCTTTAGTTGCATATAACCATTGTGATATTGTATATTACAACTGTTTCTTACCCTTGCAAATAACTATTTTACAACTGTTGGTAACTCTTGTAGATATGTAACATTTCGTGCTGTAGCAGGTATGACAACTGCTGGATAACTGTTGTGGTTATCTACTACAACTGTTATTCACAGTTGCAATTAATCTTTTTACAACAGTTGATAGCAGTTATATATTGTAACAACAATTGGTAGTTGTGGTAAATGGAATGCAAAATAAAAAAATTAATTTCTAAACACATTTCGCAAGTACAGCAAGAAAACGATAAACAACATGAAAAAATTGATATAAATTCGAAGGCATCACAATCCATTCATAAAGAAGACATCACAACTTTATATTCAAAATAAAAATTAAAGGTCATACACCATCACATTAATATATATCCATGCTTTATTGTTAATATGATTTCAAGTTTGGTAGTTGGATCATATTTAACTAGAATACAATCTTATCACATCATGTTATACCTCTATTGCTTCAGCTAACTGGACGTGCTAGCATGTACTCTTGAAATTCTATCCTCCGTTAGCATCATGTGTTCATACCACTTCGACGTTATGCTGCTCCAAACTAAACAACAAACTGATGATGCTCATATCCATACCCATAACAATCGTGCCTTATTCTTGATGCCTGAAAACCATCCTGCACTAGTCCTGATTCTGCAGCAATATCCACACCCTGAGAAGTTTAATGCTGATGCTCAGCCAGTTTATGAAGTAAATAATTTAGTTAGAATGTCTTGCAAGTTACTAATAAAGCTCTTGGTATTCTTAGACCAATATAAGAATTTTTGCTAAAAGAAGTTTACTGAACTTATTTTTGCTATAATAAGTTTTACTAGAGTTACTTTGGTAACCAATTCTTGGAACTGAAAGTGAAGAAACAATGATTGATAAGCAACAAATTTACCTAAAAGCTATTCAATTCCTTGGTTTGATATTTAATTCACTTTGTATTTTATCCCTAAACAATATAAATCTTCATGAAATATTAATTCCACTTATACATGATACCAAATTTCGACAATAAAATACAAACATGTTATTTAGCACATGCCAGTATTGCTATATTGTACAGAGCACCACTACAACAAAAAGTGTCTTTTATAGCGGCATATAGCCGCTATTAATCACAACCATAGCGGTTTGATAAGCGCTGTATATCAACATGTTATAAAAAACTGTTGAATATTTATAACACAAAATATGCCGCTATGGTTGAGCTTAGTTTTATAACGCAAATTTGCCGCTATGGTACGTTAATTCAATAGCTCATTATAGCCGCTATAATACAGCTAAATCTCAACGAAACTGGAAATATTTATAACACCATTTTGCCGCTATAAAATATTTATTCAATAGCTCATTATAGCCGCTATAATACAGCTTTTTAGACAATGTGCATCAGTTCATGTTGTATCATAAAAGCCAGAATCTTTTTAGTCAAAATATTTAATATTTCCTACTACTACTACACGAACACCAAAGTACAAAGACAAATATTTAATATTTTCTATACGTTTTCTTTTATACAACTTGAAACAAAAACGGAACATCAAAATTCAAGCATAATCATTCTACAAATCAACCAAGTTATCTTTCATCTTCCTTTCCAATATTACCAACATTAAATCTCTTAAAAGAGTTTCTCGAAAAAAAATTCCTCAAACTATTTCTACCTTCTCCTTTTCTCCTCCTTCCAATAATAGCATCCAAAGGATACTGCTCTAACAGCAAATTTTCTTCCAACTTCTTCGACAGTGTAACTATCTCATAGTAATCAAACAACGACGTCGAAAAATCCAGAGTGGAATCAGATATGCACTCATTTGACGTCTTGTTCTTCATGGCTTCAAGCTTGAAACGAGTAGGTCTTTTCTTGAAATCGAATCGACTTCTTCAAACTATTTTGCCACCATATCTACTTGCCTGCTTCATCCTACCTCTGCTGCCCACATACAAACCCACCATCCACCACTGCATCTTGCCTCAACACAGCCACCTACTCCTCCCCTTATCACTCTGGCCATCAAAACTCTGTGCAAAACATATACTACACTGTACAAAACACTTCACCATTACCTGCGTACAAAAATCAAGGCTCAAATGGGAACACTATTCACAAAGAGGGGAAATGCATAAAAGTCCAAACCAATATGTTCAATTGCACATAGGTGCATGACAAAGCATGTATGAACATCTCAAGGAAACAGGAAACGAGGGCGTACAACTCAAAGCAACAAAATACAAAGGGGGCAGGGACGTATAAACAAATTCAAGGCATAGAACAATGAAGAATGCATGTCCAATTTAAGGTAGCGACTGAGTGACGTAACTAATTCAAGGCTACAGGCAACTGCGTGAGCAAGCTTTTAAAGCAGTAGGCAACGAACGAAACCAAGGCAACAAGCAATTTGTGTAACCAATCTTCAAAGCATAGGGACGAACGAAAATATGGCTACTGGTTAATTTATAGTCAATAGTTTTAACAACGAATGGATCATAAGTTTGTAACCACAGAGACTATAAATCATCTTTTAATTCGCAATCATTTAACATAAAAAAATCAAATGCAAGCTATAAGAATTTTAGAGATAGATCTTGTGAGGTTTAACTCACCTAAATCGTTGCTATCGAAGTTGCAGCCACCTGTAAAACCATATGGTGTGGAATATAGTTTTGAAATTGTTCTAGAACTGAAATGAATTTTCAAAAGTAGCCTATATTGATATATTTAATTTAATGTTCATGTGATTAGGCTGCTAAGGGAGCTAGAATTGCTGGGGCTTCAAGAATTATTGGGGTTGATGTAATTCTTAAAGGTTCGAAGATGGTAATATTTTTTCCATAGATCACATAATTTGTGCAAATCATTCTGAAAATAAATTCCTAGATTGCCAGTATGAAAACATCAATGGATATAAGTTAAATCAAATAGTGATATAGAAATAATCATACTTGTGCCCAATATTGAAATGAGTTAAGATGTTATAAAAAATGAGGTAAAATGAGTTAAGATAACCAATAAAGCTGTACAGAAGTTTATAGTAGAGATGGAAACTACGGCGGAGAACATGAAAGATCTATATGTAGATACTTACGAAGAAGAGATAAAGGGTTTGAAAGCTACCATGAAAGAAATGCCATTGAAGTTGGAATAGCAGTTCCAAGATGAGGACCCTTTAGCTGCAGTAGTGCCTTATACGTCCTCGACGAGGCCAGGAGCAGCTCTGTGCCTCCACCTGACATGAACCCTAGTTCAGCTACTAAATGGGAAAATGATTTGGTTTAGTTTTTTGAATCCAAATTTAATGAACTTAAGGCCACATTTGAGAAGAGATTGGCGAACCGTAGAATAAATAATGCGTAGGTTCGCAAAACTACAGATGTGCCATTTGGCCCCTTCTCTGCAAAGTCCAAAAGGAATAAGGTACAACTTCTACCTGAGATGGGGAAGATGCAGAAGAAGGCTACGCAGCGAATTAACTCCCTTGAGGCTAGCATTGCAACACTTAAATCTCAACTTCCTATGCAGTCTACGAACTGGCTCCTGTAGCTGCGTCTTCTAGCTCTGCTGTGCCTCCTGTAGCTGCATCTTCTAGCTATCTTAGCACTACATTTCAATAATAGGTATAATTATTCTTTAATCACATTATGTAGGTTGTGATGATTCTATAGATTTAAAGTAATCTTTGCCTGAGGTCTATGTGGAATTTATTGTACCATTCATAGGAATATACATAAATATAAATATTGAGAAATAAAGCGATATCAGTTGTACTGAACATGAACAAAAGTACACATATATTGGTATATAAAAAAATAACTCGTTTGCACTATAAATAATTTGTCAAATTCACACCCAAAATTCATAGGTTCTAGTTAACAAAACAATTATTAACCTTCAAAAGATTGAACTGACACTTAACTACAAAAAATATCAGTAATGTGAATGATGCATATAATATAATGAGCTATACATATACATAGCAGAATAGATAATCTCACTGTAAGAACACAGAACAAACTACTGTAGACAGAAAAATTATATGACATGTATAAACGAAATATTTGACCTCTTCCTATAGTGTATCAAGGTAAAATAGTAATATAGTACATTGTTTATATAATACAAACGAAATTATTTTATAAATTTATAATTTAAAAAATCCCCTGAATTGTTGATATTATGGTTACATTCACTGTCTTCTTGTTTATAACATAAATTCATAGTGTGAAAAATACAGTTGGCTAAACATGGTGTACATTTATTTCAACTCCATAAATTCCTCAATAACCTATAGAATAAATATAGACAAAAAAATGATATTATTGCATACCCTTTAAATTTGCATTGCTTTCATGGTCATTCTTGCTGCTTAGACATCAAGTTTCTCCCAAAATGAGCATTGCAGTAAGACTGACACTGTAACATGAGGTAGAAAATATAATCAAGCTTTACATGTGCAAAAGAGTTGCTATACATGACAAAAAATAATATCCAGAGAAATGAACAAAATAAACATTAGTGAATGAAGAGGCAACAAATTTAACCTGATTTTCTCAAAAATATTATTATACTGCCTATAGGGACACATGCTCAACTATTCACACTCCTAGTAACACTATCATTTGTATAATAAAGAAATTTCTACAGTTTAGATAGCACAAACATTCAACATGAAAAGTTCTAAGTGTTAAATTAAATGGGTCTCAATATCAAAAACAAAAAAACAAAAAATGTATCTACAATCCCAGAAAGAAAAATTAAATAGAAATTCTGTTGTGTTATGCTCATCTCAAAATTATATGAATAACCTATTACTTTTTGTTAACCTTTTTACCAACTCTTTTTTTTGGTGATATTCCTTTATTAGATGAATCTAATCATAAAATGGGTGGAATTCGACACAAAGAGCAGTAATCAAACATTTTAGTATATCCAATATATTAAAAACAGTGGGAAAAAATATCTAAGCTGATCTGGTATAAAATATTCAACGTATAATATAGAACAATATTGTTTTACTTGAATTATGATCATGACATTATTATGCATAAATAATTTACAATTACTGCAAGTAATCATGGTTTCAGGGTATAGCCTAATGGTCTTTACAAACAATTTTTGCACTATAATGCACCTACATTAAACAATAATTCTATTCAGCTTTGTCTATGAATATCATTTCTCTATCTTGTGTTAATTTTCTTGAGTTATGAACTTGTGTTATCCAATTGCGATCCACTAATTGTTTAAAAAATTCATAAAATACAAATTAAATTGAGGGCATCTACTATTGACTTAGCCATGGTGGTAAGCTCTCATTACCAGTAATCCCTGATGGTAGTCATTTTCAAGTTCTGTTAAGAGTAAAGCATCTTTTATGGCTAGCTGACAATTCTTTTTCAGTAATGACTTTCGTTATTCAAACCCCAGGAGGTGTGCAGGGGCCCCAATCAATATACTGGGCGCTGCTCAGTTTCAATTTATTGTTGGCTGTGTGATGCGCTAACTGCTTGAAAACTTACATAATACAAATTAAATTGAGAGCATCTACTACTGATTATTGTTGGCCTTAGAAATTGAGCTTCAAGGAATCCCTACTTACACCAAGCGAAAGAAGAATCATGTACAGGAAGCATTAGCAAACGTCAAAGTAAAAAAAATAAGAAAAAAAGTGGAAAATGAAAAATAAGAACTATGCGAATTGATTGAAGAGTGTACATTTGTTGAATCCATTGAACTATCAATCTGTATAAAAGGTTTTAATCTTTCATCCGCATTAGAGAACTAATTACTTGAAATAGTACATGTGAAAGTCAAATCAAAATAGATGAGAAAAGTGATAAATGGCATAGCTAAAATTACCACATCCAAAACTCTGTAATATTTCACAAAAAAATAACATGTCAGGATCCATCAGGAAAATCACAGATGGAGAAGATTGAAAGTTCTCCGGGTTATAAGGCGAAAATCATCCGTTTTGTGAATGAAAATTTAGGTGTTTGGGGAAGGTAATCGACAATTGGAGAGGAACTATTATTTGTCCAATATAAATTTAGAATTTTAAAAAGGATTTAGAATTGACAAAAAGATAGTATAATGGAACTTTAAAAATTAACCGCTCTTCGCTTTTGCTATTTTCCTTGGTGATGTGATTTGATATTCGCCGATGAAGTGACACGTGGTGGTGACACAATGCATGGTTTCTCCTTTCCTACAAACATCAACAGAAAACATACATGAAGAAAAACAATCTTTACAAAGTAAAACTGAACCTAGCGCGCTTTAAAAAAATATAGTGAGAAACAGTTCTGGAGAGGATTAATGGGATATGTATTTGTTGCGTAGATGCTTGGTGAGACTATTCGATGTGATACAGAGTACCTAATACAATGTTAGAAAGAAGGAGAGTATTTAATGCATATTTATTTACCAATAATATGAGTATCTTTTTATATATTCTTACATATCTTTCTCAAGTCTCTCACTTCCATGACTAATAGGAAACAAAGTTCATTCATTAATTTAAACCAACAACTTATCAGTAATGCATCATTCAAGATTAAATTAACTTTTACATGATAGTATGATACATACACCAGCAACATAGAAGTTAGACTCCCAACTTCCTTTTACAATTATACCCATCCGTGTATTTTATTGGTATAGGACTGCATTAGTTATATAAGAAATTCAGACATAATAACTTAAAGTTAAAACAATGATTAAATGAGATTCTTAAGCTCTTATGAATCAACAATGCTAATCAGCATTCCATTTTTCAATAATAGCAAACCAAATGTTAGTTTTTATGTCAACTCTGAAATGATCTCTAATTAAAAATTTCTATATAGAAATATGCTTCAAAAAGTGATTGCTACAGAGGCTGTTTGGCAACTTTTTTGTAAAAAAGGCTTATAAATTACTTGTTATATTTGAATGTTTGTCAACATCTTATGGGAAACATAGATTAGTCAACACGAACTTGTTAATACAACTAAATTTCATCACAATGAAGCTACATAAAAGTTAGCATCGCAAAACTGCTTACAAATTTTTATTTCCAAACGGGCTCTGAAATAAAATTTTTGCATAAGAATTTAAAAATAAAAAATCAAACTACTTCATTATAGTGTTGATAGGTCTTACTCAAAAGAAGAATCTGAACCAGACCCCAGATAGCGGTAGGCGATTCCATTCTTGCAAATTGATCAACACCTTCATCATCGTCGTTTCCCTAGCGTCGTTTTGTAGCCATGAAAAGTAGGTTTAGGGTTAGATGCATTTTTTTAATCGGGGAAAATCAATAGCGATATGATTTTGGAAACACTGGCTTGGAAAAGGTTTCTTCTAGATCGTGTGTCTTGATTTGCAGAGGATGTAGTACGGGTACGAGAGTTATGGACGGAGGCAGTGATTGAGGGGGGAATAATTTGGAGAAGAGGCGGCGAGGAAAATATTTGGGTAAGAGGCGGCCAGGAAAATAATTGAGGGAGTAAGAGCGTTACCTTGGCTATCCAACTCTAAATAATACAAATTAAAACAAACATTATAAATTAAGGGTCAATAATAACGCGTTATTAAATAGCGTTATTAATATCATATTTTGTTGTAGTGCACTAAGGAGAAGCATCACAATGCTTTAATATCAAATGCTAGCATTGTCTGCTATGCTAGCGATCCATAAAATAAATATTTGACCACCTAACACATAATTTTGGGTCGGGCAATCTCATCTCCATTAACAAGCACAAAACATCAACCTAACACATAACCCAATTTTGAATGAGTTTAAGTAGAATAATTTCAAACAATTCAGTTTTAACAATTCAAGTCCCTAGTCAAATCCACATAAGATATAAATACATGGACGAAGCCATGAAATTCCAGATCTAGTTCAAATCCTAACAACACTTAAATCGAGAAAAAGATTTAAAAAATAAGAACATGCTGTAGAAATAATGATAATACCTGAAGAGTTCTGGTAGCGAATTCAACGCCGACCGTCGATTTTGATTCCAAACAAAATCCATTCCTTGTGAATCTCGACAAAATATTCGATTTTCCGACTCCTGAGTCTCCGATCAACACATTCTTAACAAATGATCATACTCGTGATCAACTCTGTGCATCGACAACCAAAACGATCTGCAAATCATATAATTAGCTAGAGTGATTTTTGAAATTCGAAAATGAATTATTAATCAACGAATACCTGAGACGAATGGGTTGCTCGAAGGCGCTTCCACTTCCAAATCCGCAATTAGACAACCATCCTCACTTCCAAATACAACCCCACCGAGTTGCTCGAAACTGCATGCTTCATTTTGCATGCGAACACATCCCCGATGTCGAGATCCACACAGCAATGAGTGACGTCGAACTCCCTGTAGCCAAGCTCGTTATTGATCTTGTATAGGCGCACGAACTCTTTGAAGGACGAAGGGTTGCGAAGGACGAACGGGTTAAACAGAGGGACGAGAGTGATCGAAGTAGGAAAGGAAGTGATTTTGGTTTTAGGGTTAGGGATTCTGGGGAACTTAGCCATTTAGCCAAAAATGATATTACACTACAAAAATATATTTAATTAAAGACTGAATATTTAAAACAAAAAATTTTCAGTTTCTAATTACAGACTGATTAATAACTGAAAAAACCTGTCTTTAATAATATATGCTAAAGACTGAAAGACGGTCTTTGATTGGTATGTATTATTCGAGACTGCCTAATGACTGATTTTCGGTCTTTAATTGATATTTAAATAACTAAATAAGCAATGGTTGAGATTTTTATAATTGTCTTAAATCCAATGGCTACAATTAACGATCCATGCAACAGTTGTTTGAGTTCTTTTCTCCGAATTAACAAATTTTAAAGAAAATGAAACGTGACCACTTGCTTCATTTAAGGGGCACGTCAGTAATACTTCTCCACTTCTTCTGTTTAACGTAAACTTCCACACTTTCCCATACACTGAAATAAATCCACCACTTTTCTCATCTTACTCTTCATCAGTATTATGCATATTCATCCAACCTGTTCATGAGACAACACTTCATTTCTAGAAAATATCGCCTTCGATTCAAACAGGTCCAAGCAAGGAGAATTAAATATACAGGCAAGTAATATCCTTCGGTTGCTCTCTGATGGGTTTATATTATTTTTGATGCTCTACATAACCTTATTTGGGGTAGTTTCTTTCTGTCATGTTGGAGTTTTATTGGGACTACTGATGGGTATTTGGTAGTGTACAATGCAGAAATAACTCAAAAAGGAGTAATCAAAAATACCAGATCCAAGAGACAAGGAATGGAGTATAGGCTCAAACCCTTAGTTTGGATTGTGAAACTTTTAGAAAAGAAGAATCTGAAGGCCATGTTTAACAAGTCCATTACCATCGGTTAGATCCTACACGAAATCGCTTGCGTCAGCACCTGAAAGCCGTCCTCGCATCCTTCATCGCCGACACAAATAGATTGGGACGGTCCAAATTTCCATTGCAAATTGATTATGGTGGAAGCTTAATTTGTAGATCGAAAGGTGCGTGTTTGAGTCTGGAAGCTTCCAGAATAGCTCTATCGTGGAGGCGACTGATGTGGACAAGCTTTAGTGAGAGATTAACTTCTAGTTGTACGTGCAAGTCATGGGATTTCTTTTGCGTTTGGGCTTTCTTTAGAACAGAGAGTGAAGCATTTTCGTTATAAAGTAACTTCATATTTTACTTTTCAGGAAAAAAAAACTACGTATTTGAGTATGTAATGGATCTTGAACCATGTATTTGATTATTTAATGGAACCAGTTTGTATTACACTATTACTCAAAGATGTACTGTGCATTAGACTTTGATCCATGTACTTTTTTGTTTTTGAAAAGTAGTATATTTACATGTTTTCTTAAGAATATACAAACATATAAATACACACACGAACCATATATTGGTTAATAGATGTAAGTAACTAATATGTTTGTAATTTAAGACTGATTAAAAACTGTATCTCGGTCTCTAAAATTCCGTCTTTAAACAAATTTAAGACTGAAGTTTCGGTCTTTATGTTTTAAGACCGAAAATACAGTCTTAAATATTTTTGAGACTTGAGAAACAGTGACTGAAACTACTGGTTTTTAATCAGTCTTTAATGATTGTGTAGAGACCGAACTAAGGAATTAAAGACTGAAATTTTCGGTCTTTAATTTAGCATTTTTTAGTAGTGTTAGCAGTGGAGAATGAAGTAAATTTAGATGCAAAACGATTTCTATTATGAAGCGGGAAAATGAAAAAACCATAGCGGGAAAAGTAAATTTGACGAAAGAGTGATGCTTGACAGACCTATTATTTACCTAGTGAAATTTGGTTAAAAAAGACTTCTTTAATTACTAATTATAAATTACTAATGGTTAGTTATTACACTATTTTAAACAACTATAATTAAACATATTCAAACCTTGCATATGTCAATAAAGATAGTTACAAAAATCTCTATATGCATATGGAAGCAATGATTTGCAATGTAATTTTCATAATTCTCTAATTTTGAAATTTTCATATATTCAATAAAGAGTTGTTAAAAATAGATATTTATTACAGCTAGCAAACGAAAAAGGTTGTAATAGGCATCTATTACAACTAACAAAAACGGAATGTTGTTAAAAATAGGTATCTATTACAACTGGCAAAAAAAAGGTTGTAATAGGCATTTAACAACTGTCATTCTTTAGCAGTTGTAAAAATACAGTTGTAATATTGTGGTTTTGTTGTAGTGTTAGATTGGGATTTGAGAGGAAATTTGTTTTCTTCCATGGCAGAAGAAAATCCTAGATTTCAATTTTTTTTTAATATTAAAAACTTAGATGGAGTTTTATATGATCGTGTCACCCGCGCATATTTTCTATATGTACTTAGTTGTGAGCTAATTGCAGACCAATCGAGCATAGATATTTTGGTTCATTTTCTGGATGCTATAAAAGACGTTGACCACATTCATGAACAAGCTTAGGGGATGGCAATTTTTGCTTTTCTACATCGCCAACTCAGATTGGCATCCGGTAAGAAAATTATGCAAATTATTGGTTGTTTAACTCATAAATTTTTATGGTATATTCGTTAAAAGTAGTTTTGTAAATTTTATTCTAGTTTTTATTTATTTAATAATTTTGTATCCAAATTGTTTGTAAGCATGGATTAATGATCATTTCCCCAATTTAGTTAAAACCGCGATTCCAAATGAAGTGTATGAAAGCACAATGCCAAGGATATGCAAGTGGACAACTATAAAATAAGTTGGTGACCCGTCCAATGCTATCATTCGTCTGTGAGAACAACTTGATGATTTGACCGAACAAGATGTATGTATATTATGTAGTTTTGTAACCAAACTTGCAATTTTTAATATTTTGAATGATTTTCTAAATTTACAAAATGTGTAGGTATGTTGGGACCCTTATGCAGACTTAAGGAATCACTGCCCTCGCATGATTTTTCTTTTTATAATCGAATTATATTTTGTTTTGATATTGCTGAACTGTATTATCTTGACAGTATACTTAGACAATTTGATCGTGTTCTATATATGCCAAAAGAGCCTATAATTCTTCCCATGTGTCATAGAGGCACACCATTTAATGCATACAAGGTTCTATATGATAACGGTTTTTGGTATAACCAATGTTGGCATGGTCATGTTTTAGCCTCGAGTCTAGTTCGATGTTAGTTACTTCAACATGGAAATGTAGTGATATATAGTTGTCCATGTAAAATGTCGACCGATTGTGGCAAATCGAAAATATGGGAAAAGTGCTGTGTTGAAGAAAATATTTAATCCTGCTAAGTTAATATGATTCTTATTGGTTAATTTGTTTGTAATAATAGTATTAATACCATGCTTATATCTCACATTATTTCCTAAATGTACTTTTAGGTCTATGCCACTGAAGAAGCGCTTTGTTTATTGGCTGGAGGAATCAATGATGTAGATGAAACTGATATTGAAGTTTTCCATGGTAGGATGATGAAGGCAAAGTTAGAAAGTTTGTTAAAAGGTGAAGAGTGATTGAAGTTTGGGGTTATAAATTTATGGACATGTATCTTTATGTTTTGTATCTTGATTTGATAAGGTAGTCGGATGGTATGTATTTTGATTGGTTGAACATGTGGTAAATTTTTGTATTTTGATGGACGCAACCTGCGCAATGGGAGCTCATTTGATTTATAATGTTCTATATATTTTTTTGTATTTGTAAAGGTTTTTTTTTTAATATTTGTAATATTTCCTTTTCAAGTTGATAGTTCACTCAGTAAACAAATGTCGTTCAAATATGAAATAGGACAGTGGTCTACTACCACATGAAACTATACCTTACAATCCTAGGTTTATGTTTTTGTCAAACGGGAATATAGGGTCGTATTTTTCGAAACAGACGGCCGTCTATTGCCCTGTGTAACTAGAATAAACCCAGGTCTTTTCCTTGTTAAGCGGTAGTACATGGTCGAATGCTTTCTGATACAGATGACGGTCTATTAGGTGCGAAACAAGACCTTATATGTCCCGGTCTCTGTTACGTCAAACAATGGTACATGGTTGCTTGATTTTTGATACAGACGGTGGTCTATTGTCGTATGAAACCTAATTATATATCCCCAGGTCTATGTTATATCAAATGGCAGTACATGATCGTTTGGTTTTCAATACAGATAGCATTCTATTGTCATGTGAAACAAGACCATATATCCCCATGCTCTGTTATGTCAAACGATAGTGCATGGTCATATTTTTTTATGAAATATGCTATGGACAGTTGCGTAAGGGGCGATTGTGCACATGCTTTCTCCATTGATCCTCAGTAATGTCTGAGTCCTACTTTCTTTTTTATTTAACAAATTAAAAAGATATTTCAACCAATCCTAGAGCAAGTAGAAGAATATTCGCCTGGTGCGCGAGTAACGTTAGCATTCCTCATTCGGCAGTGCATGGTCATTGCTGTTTGAATTGAAAATAGCAAAAAAAAAAACTTACAAAGTCAAAAAAAAATGACATTTGCATATCACATAACAAATCAAACACTAACATGATCAAAATATCACATTATATTTCAAACATGGACATAATTGTTGAGTTTCGGCATTCCCGCGTACCGTACGCGTTCGCTTCACCATGTCTATCCGGAGTCAACGGTAAAAGTCTTCCATGCCGGCGTCCCGATTGAACATCCCTCCATCGTCTCCATCGAGCATATAATCTGGTCTTGGCAACACATTGTAACAAAAAGAATCCCCAATGTTACGTGCCACCAATCTCATATATATACCACGATTATTCCAGATATTCTACGATGTGAGACCTTTAACCTGTTCAATCCACGCACCCACTCCATTTATAATGCGAGCCACACCTAGCAATCTCCACCTTGACGAGCATTGCTCAAGTCACCTTGGAGTTATACTGAGTCCTCTTCGCAGTTGGATGAAGTTGCTACCCTGAGTTCTCATAAGCAGGATGGAGCGACTACTTAACCATATCTCCACCTTGACGAGCATCCCATGCTCAAGCCCCTTAGGAGCCATGCTTCGATCACGCTGCATCATACTGGTCCCATCAAACCATGGAGCTCCGATACCATGTTGAGTTTCGACATTCCCGCGTACCGTACGGGTTCGCTTCACCGTGTCTATCCGGGGTCAACGGTCGAAGTCTCCCATGCCGGCGTCCCGATTGAACATCCCCCCATCGCCTCCATCGAGCATATAATCTGGTCTCTGCAACACATTGTAACAAAAGGAATCCCCAATATTACGTGTCACCAATCCCATATATATACCACGATTATTCCAAATATCCTACGATGTGGGACTTTTAACCTGTTCAATCCACGCATCCACTCCATTTATAATGCGAGCCACACCTAACAATAATCAAATATCACATAACATTTCAAATAACTACATATCAAAATAGCAATTTAGATTTGAAAATTACATATCAATACTGTTATTCCCTAAATCAACAAATGCATCAGCTGTTGCTATATCACTTGGACATTTGAAGACTGGTTTTTTCTATCCACGAATAACTCGTCCTATGCACTTGCCTTGGATGATACAAATCTACTCCAATAACTTGCAATAAGAGGTATTAGTGTACATTCGGTATTAACACCAAGCTCATATAAAGTGCATTTTGGATGTTTGCAAAAGAAAAAATTTGAACACCACTTCCAGCTTGTGGTGCATTTTGACAAATACTGTCTAGATGAAATATAAATCACCAAGTTGTTGAAAGTATTAGCGATTAAGTTGTAAAAACTCCTACTGTAATGGGCCCGATTTTTGATTAGATTGAAAACCCAAATCCATTATAGTATGAATCGTTGATGTTGGTAACTGTAATAAACATAAGTATATTAAAGAGCTATCTATACGATCTCATGACGGAATAGTAAAATATAATAAAATATATATACCAACTAAGACTACTACCTTGGAAACAATATTATTCCTTTGGATATCTAGTAGCCTTGTCAGTGTAGAGCATAGATGAGAAAACCTATCCATTTTCCGTTTCCATCCTATACCGGTATCATGTCCCTCTAAATCTACCTTGTGGGTTGTAATGAAGAGGGGACCAGAACAACATTCTGGTTACTGGTAAATTACATAATTTTATCCATGTAACATCCCGTCTTTTTAGGATGTTTTAAGCAGACACACGTGCCGACTCAAACCATACAAAAGGGCGGATTGTTATGAGGTAAATAAGAAAAACCAGAGAAAGAAAAAAAAACAAAACAGAATCTCGCAGCGGAATGACAAAATATAATAATCAAATAACAGTTAATGAAGCTGTATACAAAACATTTGATTATACTTATACAATACAAAATTAGAGTTACACATATCAGAGATAAACAAATGATAATGCAGCGGAACAGTATGAATGCAGTGAAATAAATATAGTAAATAATAGTAGTACAAATCTTCGTCTTCGTTCTCCAGAAATAAGGTCTTCAAATCCTAAAATGCTCAGGCTGACCCGAGCGAATTGAAAAGACAAAACACTCGAGTCAGAACTAAAAGATCTTATGTGAGTTAAATCAATGGTAAATAACTATGAGTGGAACGACGTCAAAGATGTTTACGGGTTTGACATCTCCTATTTAGTGCCTAACGTGAGTGTAGTAATTTAAGAAATGTTCGGGATTCACATCTCCTAAGGATCCGTTAAACTATCTACTATGTAGTACAATACGCTATTATTATATGTCTACAGTAAAGTAAAAGTATTAAAATAGCGTTAAGGCGTTATATTTTCCCCCTTAACACATTTTTATAATGCCAATAGTCTATACAGTACCGTAACTCCCCGTAAACTGGGGCCTCTAGAGGAAACCCCATAGGTACGACATAAAACAAACTTGTAGAAGGCGCGCTAGGGTAGGTGACACGGCACAACTAGGCAATGCTAGAGTATATATACCAATTACACTTCCGGACTGGTGGTAACGCATAACAGCTACTACCGCCCACCTCGGAACACACTCCCAAATCAAAAATCGAGGGTGGCCACCAATTAAATCGCAAAGTCAGAATATAGTATCGAAGGAATGTGCCCGATCGGAGGAATGACCTCACTTGGCCCGTCGATTGCTCCTATTTTAGCCACCTTATGCTAACTCACGGGAGTTAGGTCCACGTATATACCTTATGGGATTATCGCCACCATCCTACTTCATTCTGGAATCTCCACCGCGTACACAGTTGTCAAAGTGGTTTTCGGTATCGATAGAGAGTATGCCCATATCCGTTCCCGGGCTCTTTAACAACCAAATGCTTATTTCACACTGGATGGTTCTTTTACATTTCCAAAATCATTTCATAATTGATATCAAAATATCATATTCAATTCAAATCATATCACTTTCGAAATCATTACTTACTTCCGAAATTATATCACATTGAAATCATAGTTCGAAATTATATTTCCTTTCAAAAGTCATATTTCCAAAATAGGTTAAACTCTCATTTCAAAATATCATATTAAACCAAATATGTTATTTAAATCCCAACTTAGGTTATAGCATTATTAACCATATTCACTTAAAAATCGAGAATTTGAATATAAACCCATCCATTTTTACTTAGTTTTGAATTTAGAAGAAAATAGTTTAAATAGTTATAAATAGCTAATATAGATTTAAAATAGATTAAATATAATTAAAATAGATTAAATAGCTTTAAAATAGATTAATTAGATTTAAAATAAGTTAAAACAGGTTAATTAGTTTAAATAAATTAAATGGTTTAAAATAGGTTAAAATGATTTAATGTAATTAATACATGTTAAAATAGTTTAATACTTTGAAATCTTAACAATTAGAAATTTGGAAATAATATATTTTTTAAAACAGTTTATATTAAAACATGAATTTGGAATTTATATCAAATTAAACTATTCATTTCATTTCACCACATTTGGACCATTTTCTATTTCCAAATCAACAATCCAAGTTTCAAACCTTCAATTTTTAAGTTTCAATAAACTATTGAATTTCATTTATACTGAAATTTTTTACTTTAAGCTTCCAATTTAATTTTTTTAAAGCAATTCCTTTAACCCATTTCACATTTCATCATAAACTTGATTTTCCAATAATACTTCAATTTACATAAATCAAATTTTATTTCAAAATATCGTTTAATTAAATTCGGAAATTAAGGATTTTAAAATCATTTACTTTAACCACTCCGGTGTCCGTATATAATTCTCTACCCTAGGGTCAAGTGATACAGATATTTATCATTTCAATCCGCAATTAAAATTTTACGGTTATATATCATTTCAAACCGCAATCCCGAATTAATAATAAAATCCATAAAATCGCTCGAGTCTATCATTTCAACCCATAACGATTTTTCCTTAATCTATTGATCATTCGGGTATGTATCATTTCAACCCATAATGAACTTGCAGTTTATAACGATATAAATACAACATCCATTCATCCAATATCAACAATCAACATCCATTAAAAACATCATCCAAATCAATCAATAAATATCAATATAGAACTGATAATCAATAATAGGTATTTAATTGGCCATTTATATCCAATAATAAATTAAATAATGATTTAATTCAAATAAATTCAAATTAACTGGAATGACGATTTAAATATATCAAACAGCCATAAATAAATTTCTAATCACATCAAAAATTAATTTAACTAACATAAGAAATTTTAGAAGTTGTAAGTGGGTTAAAACACTCACCTTTAAATTTAAATCGAATTTGAATTCAATTTAAGCCCAAAATTTGAACAGTCTCAAAATTCATCCAAACCAGCGTCAAAATGTCAGAAATTCCAATATGATCCTAGCGGAGAAAAACGCGCATGAAACGGACCTCGTATGTGAAAGTTACGCATATTAGAATGTTTAAACTTGAAATTTATAAAAAAAGAAAAGAAAAAAAAGAAAGCCAATGCCAACAGTTAACATCCTCTAACCCTAACGCGTTCAGAAAAGCTCGAGCATGAAGAAAACTGTCGCTCTGATCCATGGTCGCCCCATCACCATGGCCTTCAGGAACACCACGACCACCCTCCTTCCCTCCGCCTGTCAGAGAGCCCCACCTCCAAGAGCTCCGGTTGGCCATCTCGACCAAAAACATAGGGCATCCGCCGCCTATTATAAAACCTAATCAAAATATTGCTGTTGATTTAGCCGTAGATTTGACCAGCAAAACCCTAGATGAACAGCGCGTGTCCCCCTACACGCGATGGTAACCTTGATTCGACGATCCGACCACGTTGATCAAGACACGATGAACGTCCGTGACTATTTTGGGCAATTCTTGCCAAACCGAAATCCAAATCGAAAAACAGACAGCAGATTTGACTTGTGCTCATCGAGAGCTTCAAATCGATATATAATATGATAAAGTTTGAGGAGTTTGAATTTTTGATTTGGTTTTGATTTTGAATTTGCAATTGGAAATTTGGGTTTGTCTACCATTGGAAAGAGAGGAACAAATGAAATTGTAGATACAGACAAACTGAGTTGAGGAACACTAGGGTTTATAACAGGTTATTTATAGACAAAGCTGAAATAGAAAAGAACGGATCAGATTTGATTTGGATTGGAACGATAAGCGACCCGAAAAGCCCGTTCTGTCTCCGAAACAAAATTGGGTCAACCCATATATCAAAATAGATGCTTTCAATAATTCTAAACTCAATGGAATATGTGACGCCCCACTCCGAGACCCACATTAGCAAGGAGTATTACAAGGTAACACCGTCTGCTAATGCGGAGAATAGAGCTGGTTAGGAGTGACCATCTATAGCCTTGCCTTAATTATCTACTGAATACGTCGACAAGGTAGCATATATCTATATTTTTCTCAAGTGGATCGACATATCCAATAAATACTTAACACAAAGCCATAGGTGGCTGAAGGATCTATCAGAACAAATATAACAACTCAAATGTAATACACATCACAGAATAGTTTATCATCACATACATTTACACATATACTGATACATTACAGAGTATACAAAATGATACATGTCAAGTGGTAAAGCACACCACAATATACAGACGAGTCAAAAGAATACATATCAGAGTTACAGCCAAAAAGACTACACAAAAAAGCTATAATAAAATGGAGCTAGCGGAATAGTCCATGCGGAAGAAAAATAGGCTAAGTCCAATGTACCTAACCTGAAACATCTTGGTCTGACCCGAGTATAAAATACACGGGTCAGTCTAGCTAAACAAATCAGTTAGACAAACTAAATGATAATGAACATACAAGATCATAAAGTACCACAAATATCTCCAAACGAGATAACCAAATCATCTAACAAAAGATAAATCAAAACAAGCCTCATATCATCGGCAACTCAAATAAACAAGGGATATCATATCCCAAAACAAGCCAAAAGGCAATCACAAATACCAATAAAGGTAATACAAGTTTCCGCAAGGTAATCGCTATATATCGTGTGGTTCAAAGAACCTCCCCCGAAGGGCGATACACTAGGGAAATATAATTGTCAAAGAAACAAAAGATGCTCGAGCTCAGTACTGTATAACAAGGATCCACAAACCCGAAGGCACAAACCCAAAGGTAGAAACCCGAAGGCAACAAACCCAATATCACTCGAGCGGTGACGATGGACCAACTCCAAAAGTGATACTATAGGGCAACAAATCGTAGTGGCGAAGGTCTGAAGGCCCAGTACTGGACACCACTAACTGGCGGAATGTGTCACAAATCTTAGAAAGGAACCCGAAAAATGTTAACGTGAGTCCCATACTCCACGTTCGCACTAAACGGTTTACTAACCGTTAGTCAATCTCACACACAAAGTAGTACAAATTTCACCTCATCTCATCGGTAAACCAGACCCAAAGGTCAAAACAGTCAAACGAATAGATTAGTAATTAACTGAAAAGATAAACGCACGTGTTCATAGCATGCATTTTATTTAATCATTTAATTCTCCTCCCTCTCCGCTTGAAGTGCAAAATTGTGTGTGTGTTTTGAATAGAAATTATAAATTGGAGAAACGAGCTTTTAATATAATTTGAAAAGATCATTTTATAAAGATCCGTGTACGAAATCAAAAAGGAATCATCAAAATCAAATATGTAATAACAACTAATTGGAATTGACACAAATCGATTAAAATTGGAAACCAAGCAAAATAGGAAAATCTGGGCTAAGACAAGCAGGTCAGACGACTGACTGTAGAGGCCAGTCGACTGATCCAGAAACCCAAAAGTTTCAGTTCCTGCAGTCAGTCGACTGACTACAGAGGCCAGTCGACTGACTGCAGAAAACAGAGATTTCCAGTTTCTGCAGACAGTCTCAGAAACTCCCATTTTCTACAGCCAGTCGACTGACTGCAAGGGCCAGTCGACTGACTGGCACTGTTTTTCAGCCTATCCAAATGAAGAGCAAACTCTTCCAATTTGCGATCGGACGAGCAATTGGTGCTAGGGGTTTATGTCAATCGACAACCCAGCCCTATAAGCTCTTCAATACACCACCAAAAGCATGATCAAACGTCAAAGCTATGATTTTAAGAGTTTTTGACTTCAAAACACAAAAAATTGAAATGTTCACCAAATCAATTCAAATCAAAAGCAAATGAACATAAATAAGTATTAGGAATTCATACCTAACATCAATGATATCAAGAGAAGGAGATGTGTGTTCAAAACTCACCTTTTTAACTCAAAAACAAAGATGAGAAGCTAAAATGCAAAGAAAAGATCAACCACTCTTCACTTCTACTCTACAAGCTCCAATCTAAGCTCAAAACAAGTATTTCTTAAACTAGGGTTTAGGAAATTTCTGAAATTGAAGAGGAAATGAGATGGAGAAGATGAAGAGGAGGCTTACCTAAGCTTCTCTTTGATTTTGGAGCAAGAATTTGAGTTTGCAAGAGGAAACTAGGGCTTGGTATTTCTATTTCCCATTCTCTTCCCCTATATTAAGTTGAGCTTGAGTTTTTTAGGAAATGAATTGAGTGAATGGAGAGGAGAGGGGGCTGAGTTAGGATATAGCATGAGTTGGGTGAAACCCAAACCCAAAAGCCCACTTAGAAAATAGCAAAATTCAACTCGCTCCAAACATATCGATGCTTATACTCAAAAAAATCGCAAACACCATTTTGGACTCAATGGAAGTGGTCCCGAGTCCTATTTTGGCCGTTTTCTAAAAGTAACATTTCAGACCTTAATCCGATTAACGATGCTATATTTAATTGAAACATCTAAATATACAATCGTAAACTATGCGGGTTGTTACAGACTCCCCTCCTTAAAGAAATTGTGTCCTCACAATTCCTCGAGAAGAATTTGTAACAACTACATACTTACATCACTCAAAAAGGAAAGAAAATAAGCTTGAGATAAAGATATATTCTCACCATTGCTAAGCGAAGATAGAAAACCCGGATAGGATCGCTCGATAAACTCTCTGGTTTCCCAAGTACAGTCATTGGGATTAGCAGACCATTGAACTTTAATGAGCGGCACGTCCTTGTTTCGAAGGTGTCTCACCTCCGAGGCAAGTACGCAAATAGGCTGCTGTACAATAGATAAGTCTGGTGAGATCTCAAGCTCTTGCAAAGTAGGTGAGTCAATAACAGAATCTGATTCTCGAAGACACTTCCGAAGCTGAGAGACGTGAAACACGTCGTGAACACCGGATAGATGAGCGGGAAGTGAAAATCTATAAGCCACAGGGCCAATACGTTTAGTAATCGAAAATGGTCCTACAAAGCGAGGAGCCAATTTCCCTGTCGTACTGAAGCGCATAACCCCTTTCATAGGAGAAACACGAATAAAGAAGAGATCATCAACCGAGAACTCGAGAGGCTTCCTACGGTTGTCCGCGTAGGATTTATGGTGGCTTTGTGCCTCTTTCATTCTCTGACGAATAAGATCAATCTTCTCAGAAGAATCATGAACAAAATCTGGACCAAGAATAAGCTTCTCCCCAGATTCCAACCAACATGAAGGTGATCGACATGGCTTTCCGTATAAGGCTTCGAAAGGAGCCATACCGATATTGGACTGAAAACTATTGTTGTAGGAGAACTCTATAAGGGATAGATGATCCTCCCAACCACCTCCGAAATCAAGAATACAAATACGGAGGAGATCCTCTAAGATACAACTCACCCGTTCAGTCTGTCCATCAGACTATGGATGATAAGCTGGGCTGAAATTAAGCTTTGTTCCCAAAGCTTGCTGAAGACTCTTCCAGAAATGACTTGTGAATAAAGGAACACGGTCACTCACAATCAAACTAGGAACACCGTGAAGCCTCACGATTTCCTTGATATATAACTTAGCCAAAAGAGAAGCAGTCCTATTAGATTTAATAGGAACAAAATGAGCAGACTTAGTGAGGCGATCAACAATAACCCAAATGCTAGAATGGCCCGATCTCGTACGAGGTAGGCCATCAATGAAATCCATCAAAATCTGATCCCATTTCCACAATGGAATCTCTAGAGGCTGAAGGGGACTAGAAGGACGCTAATGTTTGGCTTTAATACGTTGACAAGTCATGCAATTACTCACATAACTCGCCACATCGCGCTTCATGCCTTCCTAATAATAAAGGCAATGCATATCGGCATACATCTTGCTACTGCTAGGATGAATGGTATACTTAGAACGATGGCAGTCGTCAAGAATGTCATGCCTAAGTGCAGAATCAGAAGGCACAATAAGACGGTTCTTCTTGCGAAGACACCCATGAAAATCAATGCTGAAATCCCGCAACGCCTCATCACAGGATTCAGTCTCACAAAGCTGAATAAGATGCACAAGATCAGGATCATGCCACTAAGCTTCGGCAATACGATCCAATAGAGAGGGTCGAGCTTCCAAACTGAATAATACTATCGGAGAATCAAAGGATGGAGCTCGATCACGAATATCACAAAAAGATAGAGTCTTAAGAATATTCCATTCGGCAAGCATCATAGAAACGACAACCGAATGTCTGCGACTAAGCGCATCAGCAACACGATTACCCTTACCAAGGGTATACTGGATATCAAAGTCATAGGAGGCAAGAAACTCGAGCCAACGTTGTTGCCTCATATTGAGTTCCTTCTGAGTGAACAAATACTTCAAGGATTTATGATCGTTATAGAGAATGAAGCGCTCGCCTAATAAATAATGTCGCCAAACTTCAAGGCGAAGACAATGGCGGCTAACTCAAGATCATAAGTGGCATAGCGAACCTCATTCGGACGCAGTTGCCTAGAAGCATAAACCCGATCCTTCTGCATAAGCACGGCACCGAGACCACTACCACAAGCATCAGTGTAGACAACAAGGTCATGATTCCCCTCGGGAACCATAAGAATAGGAACATTAGTGAGAAGTTCCTTTAATGTCTAAAAGGAAGCTTCACACTTATCAGACCAAATATAACGAATGCCTTTCCGAGTAAGGTTGGTGAGAGGAAGCACAACACGGGAAAAATCCTTAATGAATCGATGGTAATAACCCGCCAATCCAAGGAAACTACGAACCTTATGAACATTCTCAGGCCTCTTCCAGTTCTGGATAGCTTCGATCTTTGAGGGATCGACAGAAATGCCGTCAGAAGATACAACATGGCCTAAGAACTTAACCTTATCCTCCCAAAAATGGCACTTGGAGAATTTGGCTTTAAGCTGATGGTGACGAAGAGTACTCAAGACAATTCTCAAGTGATTAGCATGCTCGGCTTCAGACTTAGAATAAACAAGAATGTCGTCAATGAACACAAGGACGAATTTATTGAGATATTCCCGGAATACTCGATTCATAAGATCAACAAAGAAAGCAGGGGCATTCGTCAAACCTAACGGCATAACGAGCCACTCGAAATAACCATATCGAGTGTGGAAAGATGTAAGAGGTATGCTATCTTCCGCGACTCGGAGCTGTTGAAAACCAGTGGCAAGGTCGAGCTGAGAGAAGACCTTAGCGCCACTCAATAGATCGAACATATCATCGATTCTAGGCAATGGATACCTATTCCTGATGGTTAACTCGTTAAGCTTGCGATAGTCAATGCAGAGCCTAAGAGTTCCATCAGACTTCTTCACAAAGACGACCGCGGTACCCCACGGTGAAAAACTGGACTGAATCAACTGTTTGGACTCAAGCTCTAAAAGCTGCTTCTTGAGTTCCTCATTTTCTTTTGTAGACATCCTCGTGGGAGGACGGCCAACTGGCTGCGCGCCTGGAATGAGATCAATGCGGAACTCGATCGCCCGCTTGGGTGGCAAACCCGAAACTGGCTCAAAAACATCAGAGAAGTCACAAACAATAGGAATACGAGATATATCATCATCATCTCGTGAGTCAAGGGAATATAAAGCCATTTCGGAATTATCCGCATTCTGAAGAACAAGTGATAGCTGAGTAGACGAATCCGAATGTCGAAGATATAAAATTCTTTCAAAATAAATAATCCTGGCATCATATCTCACTAGCCAGTCCATACCCAAAATCATATCAAATCCCAAATAAGAAATAACGTGCAGATTCGCACGAAAAGAAAAGCCACATAAAACAATCTCAACATCATCACAAAGCATGCTAAGGGTTGCGGATCCCCCAATAGGATTTGCAATCCTCAACGAAGTAACCATACAAGAAACATCCAAAGACAAATCATCGACGAGCGTCTTCGATACGAATGAATGCGAAGCACCCGTATCGAAAAGATCTCGAATACTACAGTCAGGAAATAAAATAGAACCTTCCAAAATAGATGGAGATATACCTCTGGGTTGAGAAGAACCTCCAGAAGCCTTAGCAACATAAAGCTTGCCAGACTTGGCATTAGCAGGAACAATAGGATAGGAGGAAACATGATGACCTTCCTTCTTGCAATAACGACAGAAGAGAGGCTTAGGACAAGCTTGAATCATATGATTAGGAGAACCACAATTGAAACACTTCCGAATGGAAGGTGTTCCAACAGACTGAGAGTTAGAACTAGATTGAATAGGCTTTTTCTTCTTGGAAGGGAGAAATCCCTGCTTATGAAATGGAAACTTCTTCTTATTGGGCTTCTTGCGAACCTCAACATCATCACCACTATCACACTCCTTCTCGATGGCTTCGAGATGAAGTGCCGAATCAACCAACTCCTTAAACGAAAGCTTAAGCTGAAGCATTAAAGACTTCTTAAGATATTTCTTAAGACCAGAGACAAACTTCATATTCTTCTTATAAGAAGTGCTAATGAATTCAAGACCATACTTAGATAAGGCCTCGAATGATGCAACATACTCAGAGACGGAAGACTTCCCTTGCTTCAACTCAAGAAAGCGACGGGCTAATAAAACTTTCTCAGATTCAGGAACGAATTTGAGTTCGAATCGTTCTCGAAACTGAGTCCAAGAAAGAACAGACTCATCAAGTTCAGCAATAAGAAGCTCGTACCAATCAAGGGCACACTTGCAATAAGCTAGAAGTTACAAGAACTCGATCGTGGTCAGAAAGATCCATGCGAGAAAAGGTACGCTCGCATGTGCGGATCCAAGCTTGGACCTCAAGAACGGACTCGGAACCTTTGAATGGCTTTCCACCAAGATGAGAAAAATCACTACACAGGTGTGCAAAGGCAGCCTTGCATGGAGGAGATGCTCGAATAGGAGTTGGAGGCTGAGTGCTCCTAAATAGCTCCAAAAACTGATCGGCAGACATATATACACTGTCCGGATGCGAGCCGTTGGATTGCCCAGCATCCGAGCGTCGTCCTCTGCCTCTTCCAGCCATTAGCTGAAAGTTAAGATAAGATAAAGATTATTCACAAGTTAGATACCATTAATTCAAATATGGAATACTACAGAATAAAATGCATTCCTAGACGTATTCCCAAAATTCTATCTACCCTAAAGCATGGAAAGAATAAAAGGCCCGATGATTCAAAGATTCGTACCATTCGTACTACACTTTGATGTACCGTAATATGTGTCTCTGTTCTATGTTTATCATATTTTGTTCTGAACTCAGCTCTGATACCAAGCTGTGACGCCCCACCCCGAGACTCACATTAGCAAAGAGTATTACAAGGTAACACCGTCTGCTAATGCGGAGAATAGAGCTGGTTAGGAGTGACCATCTATAGCCTTGCCTTAATTATCTACTGAATATGTCGACAAGGTAGCATATATCTATATTTTTCTCAAGTGGATCGACATATCCAATAAATACTTAACACAAATCCATAGGTGGCTGAAGGATGTATCGGAACAAATATAACAACTCAAATGTAATACACATCACAGAACAGTTGATCATCACATACATTTACACATATACTGATACATTACAGAGTATACAAAATGATACATGTCAAGTGGTAAAGCACACCATAATATATAGACAAGTCAAAAGAATACATATCAGAGTTACAGCCAAAAAGACTACACAAAAAAGCTATAACAAAAAGGAGCTAGCGGAATAGTCCATGCGGAAGCAAAATAGGCTAAGTCCAATGTACCTAACCTGAAACATCTCGGTCTGACCTGAGTATAAAATACACGGGTCAGTCTAGCTAAACAAATCAGTTAGACAAACTAAATGATAATGAACATACAAGATCATAAAGTACTACAAATATCTCCAAAAGAGATAACCAAATCATCTAACAAAAGATGAATCAAAACAAGCCTCATATCATCGGCAACTCAAATAAACAAAGGATATCATATCCCAAAACAAGCCAAAAGGCAATCACAAATACCAATAAAGGTAATACAAGTTTCCGCAAGGTAATCGCTATATATTGTGTGGTTCAAAGAACCTACCCCGAAGGGCGATACACTAGGGAGATATAATTGTCAAAGAAACAAAAGATGCTCGAGCTCAGTACTATATAACAAGGATACACAAACCCGAAGGCACAAACCCAATATCACTCGAGCGGTGATGATGGACCAACTCCAAAAGTGATACTATATGGCAACAAACCCGAAGGCAACATACCCGAAGGCAACAAACCTAATATCGCTCGAGCGGTGACGATGGACCTACTCCAAAAGTGATACTATAGGGCAATAAACCGTAGTGGCGAAGGTTCGAAGGCCTAGTACTGGACACCACTAACTGGCGGAATGTGTCACAACTCTCAGAAACGAACCCGAAAAATGCTAACGTGAGTCACATACCCCACGTTCGCACTAAACGGTTTACTAACCGTTAGTCAATCTCACACTCAAAGTAGTACAAAGTTCACCTCATCTCATCGGTAAACCAGACCCAAAGGTCAAAATGGTCAAACGAATAGATTAGGAATTAACTGAAAAGATAAGCACACGTGTTTATAGCACGCGTTTTATTTAATCATTTAATTCTCCTCCTTCTCCGCTCGAAGTGCAAAATTGTGTGTGTGTTTTGAATAGAAATTATAAATTGGAGAAACGAGCTTTTAATACAATTTGAAAAGATCATTTTATAAAGATCCGTGTATGAAATCAAAAAGGAATCATCAAAATCAAATATGCAATAACAACTAATTGGAATCGACACGAATCGATTAAAATTGGAAACCAAGCAAAATAGGAAAATCTGGGCTGAGACAAGCAGGTCAGTCGACTAACTGCAGAGGCCAGTCGACTGATCCAGAAACCCAAAAGTTTCAGTTCCTGCAGTCAGTCGACTGACTGCAGAGGCCAGTCAATTGATTGTAGAAAACAGAGATTTCCAATTTCTGCAGACAGTCCTAGAAACTCCCATTTTCTACAGCTAGTCGACTGACTGCAGGGGCCAGTCGACTGTCTGGCACTAGGACTATTTTTCAGCCTATCCAAATAAAGAGCAAAATCTTCCAATTTGCGATCGGACGAGCAATGGGTGCTAGAGGTTTATGCCAATCTACAACCCAGCCCTATAAGCTCTTCAATACACCACCAAAAGCATGATCAAACATCAAAGCTATGATTTTAAGAGTTTTTGACTTCAAAACACCAAAAATTGAAATGTTCATCAAATCAATTCAAATCAAAAGCAAATGAACATAAATAAGTGTTAGGAATTCATACCTAACATCAATGATATCAAGAGAAGTAGATGTGAGTTCAAAACTCACCTTTTAACTCAAAAACAAAGATGAGAAGCTCAAATGCAAAGAAAAGATCAATCACTCTTCACTTCTACTCTACAAGCTCCAATCTAAGCTCAAAACAAGTATTAACTAAATTAGGGTTTAGGAAATTTCTGAAATTGAAGAGGAAATGAGATGGAGAAGATGAAGAGGAGGCTTACCTAAGCTTCTCTTTGATTTTGGAGCAATAATTTGAGTTTGCAAGAGGAAACTAGGGCTTGGAATTTCTATTTCCCATTCTCTTCCCCCGTTTTCAGTTGAGCTTGAGTTTTCTAGGAAATGAGAGTGAATGGAGAGGAGAGGGTGCTGAGTTAGGGTATAGGACGAGTTGGGTGAAACCCAAACCCAAAAGCCCACTTAGAAAATATCAAAATTCAACTCGCTCCAAACATATCGATGCTTATACTCAAAAAAGTCGCAAACGCCATTTTGGACTCAATGGAAGTGGTCCCGAGTCCTAATTCGGCCGTTTGCAAAAAGTAACATTTCGGATATTAATCCGATTAACGATGTTATATTTAAATGAAATATCTAAATATACAATCGTAAACTATGCGGGTTGTTACAAAATAGGTTTCAAGTCCAAATTCCATCGTATAAAGAAGTTATGTTAAAATCAGCTTATTTCAAATTGATTTCAATTGATTTTAATTAAATTGATTTCTAGGCGTTTCGAGTCCGTACGATCAAACGACAAGTCCGATTAGTACTGGACACCACTAACTGGCGGAATGTGTCACAACTCTTAGAAAGGAACCCGAAAAATGCTAACGTGAGTCCCATACCCCACGTTCGCACTAAATGGTTTACTAACCGTTAGTCAATCTCACACTCAAAGTAGTACAAAGTTCACCTCATCTCATCAGTAAACCAGACCCAAAGGTCAAAACGGTCAAACGAATAGATTAGGAATTAACTGAAAAGATAAGCACACGTGTTCATAGCACACGTTTTATTTAATCATTTAATTCTCCTCCCTCTCCGCTCGAAGTGCAAAATTGTGTGTGTGTGTTTTGAATAGAAATTATAAATTGGAGAAACGAGCTTTTAATACAATTTGAAAAGATCATTTTATAAAGATCCGTGTACGAAATCAAAAAGGAATCATCAAAATCAAATATGCAATAACAACTAATTGGAATCGACACGAATCGATTAAAATTGGAAACCAAGCAAAATAGGCAAATCTGGGCTGAGACAAGCAGGTCAGTCGACTAACTGCAGAGGCCAGTCGACTAATCCAGAAACCCAAAAGTTTCAGTTCCTGCAGTCAGTCGACTGACTGCAGAGGCCAGTCGACTGACTGTAGAAAACAGAGATTTCCAGTTTCTGCAGACAGTCCCAGAAACTCCCATTTTCTACAGCTAGTCGACTGACTACAGGGGCTAGTCGACTGACTGACACTAGGACTATTTTTCAGCCTATCCAAATGAAGAGCAAAATCTTCCAATTTGCGATCGAACGAGCAATGGGCGCTAGAGTTTTATGCCAATCGATAACCCAGCCCTATAAGTTCTTCAATACACCAGCAAAAGCATGATCAAACATCAAAGCTATGATTTTAAAAGTTTTTGACTTCAAAACACCAAAAATTGAAATGTTCACCAAATCAATTCAAATCAAAAGCAAATGAACATAAATAAGTGTTAGGAATTCATACCTAACATCAATGATATCAAGAGAAGTAGATGTGAGTTCAAAACTCACCTTTTTAACTCAAAAACAAAAGATGAGAAGCTCAAATGCAAAGAAAAGATCAATCACTCTTCACTTCTACTCTACTAGCTCCAATCTAAGCTCAAAACAAGTATTTCCTAAATTAGGGTTTAGGAAATTTCTGAAATTGAAGAGGAAATGAGATGGAGAAGATGAAGAGGAGGCTTGCCTAAGCTTCTCTTTGATTTTGGAGCAATAATTTGAGTTTGAAAGAGGAAACTAGGGCTTGGAATTTCTATTTCCCATTCTCTTCCCCCGTTTTCAGTTGAGCTTGAGTTTTTTAGGAAATGAGAGTGAATGGAGAGGAGAGGGGGCTGAGTTAGGGTATAGGATGAGTTGGGTGAAACCCAAACCCAAAAGCCCACTTAGAAAATATCAAAATTCAACTCGCTCCAAACATATCGATGCTTATACTCAAAAAAGTCGCAAATGCCATTTTGGACTCAATGGAAGTGGTCCCGAGTCCTAATTCGGTCGTTTGCAAAAAGTAACATTTCAAATCTTAATCCGATTAACGATGTTATATTTAAATGAAATATCTAAATATACAATCGTAAACTATGTGGGTTGTTACAAAATAGGTTTCAAGTCCAAATTCCATCGTATAAAGAAGTTATGTTAAAATCAGCTTATTTCAAATTGATTTCAATTGATTTTAATTAAATTGATTTCTAGGCGTTTCGAGTCCGTACGATCAAACGACAAGTCCGATCATTACGAAACTTGAAATCCTACAATAATTTACCGTTACGGATCCGATGAAACTGGTTTCGTCGAAATCCGAATCAGTGGCCAAAATGGCTATTTTCACATTAATTAAATAAATTAATAATTAATTAATTAAATCACTTTTTCAGTTTAAATTTTAATAATTTACAACTTCTATCATTTTTTGATTTCTTAATCACTTACAATAATTTAAGCAAATTTAGATGTCAATTTAAAGTTGATTAATCCATCAATTTCAATGTTTAATTTCAATTTCATTAAATTCAGAAATGATAAATTAAATTTTCAATAATTCCATTTAATTGACCTTTCATCCTATTATTCAATCCATTATTATCAAATGGATGAAACTAACATTGGTTCATGATCTATTACATTAATATTCTCAAATTTCATCTTAATCTCTATTAACGTAATATTTAAATATTTAATTTCATTTATTTGCAATTAATCCAATTATTATAATTTGAATTCCAATAAATTAACCCGCCGTTCGTAGCTCGGTTGGTTTGGGAGTTGGGAGATGGGAACCAAAGGACTGTGTTCGGGCAGGTTCGAATCCCAGCGCCAAACCATCAGTGGGAGTTTCAACGTTACGCATCCGTGTGCGACGACTATATAAAAGCGGGGTAGACACACGGCGTGGGGTTTACTTAAATGAGTATCAATGAATACCATGATCTTAAGGTTCCCCATGATCTCAAAAAAAAAAATTCCAATAAATTAATAAATCTTTATTTCCATTCTTTTAATTCAACTAATTGTCATAATATGAATAAAATTAACATTATTTCCAATTATTACCTTAACTTACACCAACATAACATTTAATTTAGATTTATTGCAATTGATTACCAGTTTAATTTAATAGACTAAATAAATGGTTAACTTATAATAATTATTACCATTAATATTTAATTACACCTATAAGTTATTATTAACAAACAAATGTTATAATTGCTTATATAACACTGTTTTTATCCAATTATCATATTGTGAATAGAATTTACATTGGTTACATCTTATTGAATCAACATTCTTCACTTACCAATTTAATCCACATTAACTGCAATAATTAAGGGAATTAATTGCAATTGATTTCAGATTTAATTTAACAGGTTTAACAAACAGGTAACATATACTAGTTTGACACCAATTAGCTTATTCACATTAGTCAGTTTATTATTTCAACCAAATACTATATTTTTTTCTAACACAAATTTTATTCAATTACCATTAATTATACTATTTCATTAATTACTTCCATGTTTACATTTGTTTTCATATATTAAATTTATAACCAAGTATAACAATTTACATTATTTCATTATTGGAATTTCATTTCAATTGTTAATAATTTACCTAAATTTACCTTGTTCATTTTATTCTAGTTATTATTTCATTCATAAATCACAAATTTCTATTTCTTCAAATATTAAATAACAAAGTTTATTAAATTAATCATTTTTAATTATCGAAAATTTACGGGTCGTGACAATCCATAACACTAGTTCATTCCGATTGATTTCCATTTAAGTGTTATGTCTATTATTTATGGATTGAGATTAGATTCCATATGCGAATACGATAAATCTAACCTACTCCAAGGTATAAGCATATATGTGCATATATACATATATTTATGCGCATTGTTGTACTCCCTAAAAAAAGAAATCCCTTCGCAACGTGATCAATAGTCATCCGACCATAATTACGAAAGCCGATGATTTCTACACACAGCTTTATAATTTAACTAGCCATATTACTACCACATCTCCAAGACCTATCTTAGAGTTAACTAACCAACCTCCAACCAAATAAACAAACAACCAAACTTTGTGATCGGTGCATCTCCCATACAAACTCTACACCAGTAGAAAGTGTAATCCAAATAGGCTTAACCCAAGCCTTTGCTAATAACCGCTCGGGACCGCTGGTGGTCTGATCTATACTTTGTCCTACTCCATAAATACAGGTTTATTAAATAATGCTCACATAGCGTCCACCACCACCCAAAATCCCGTTTGGATTAGCCTAATGCAAATCAAGGAAAATGCCCACTACTTGTTACTTAATAGCTTCGGTTGGGAAATGAAGCGACCTCACTTTTCCAATTAGGCATCGTCGTAGGTTATTTAAGACTCCTTAAATAGAGTAGAGGCAAACCCGATAGCCATATAATACCTCCATCCCAAATTAAACCCCTTGACCCCTAAGGTACTAAGTCATTTAATACTTAAAATTCAAGGCAAACCCCCTTGGTATATTTTCCCCAAACCTATACGCGAACGTATATCCCCACGGGTCCTATAGTTGAAGATATCCAACATCAATGGTACGTATACACAACTGTTGGTAGCCCCTTGCGGAGGGCAAACTTCCATTGTATAATTCTATTAACCTCACACCCCAATCCATAATAAACAAAAAACGTTTATAACTAATCTAAATATTAGACTAGACCCAATAATTAATACCCGTCGCAAACTTATTAATGAGGCCATCTAATTTCGACTATAGATATTATTATGCCTCGTAAGTTCATTATTTATTCATATTTATTTATTTACTTGCTATGACTTCTTCTTAATTTATACGTTTAGTGCCTTCATTTCTTCTTTCCATTAACGTTAATGACATTTATTTATCATGCCTATTGAATTTCCTTTATCGGTGTCATAATTTGTCTCTGTAATTAAATTCATTAAATGGTTTGCTACCCATATTGACTTAATTATAGTAACTTCTCTTTTACTCTTTAATTTATTACCTAATTCGTATTTAGAATTTTATTTATAATTAATATGATAACATACAATTGATTGCACATAACCATACCTATGTGTATTTATGATGTAACTGACATTTGTTTATTTATTTCTTAAACTTATACTTCAATTTACACACACACATATAGTTGGTAAACATGATTATTTATATTTCTATTTATAACTTTTTAGTCTTTACATTTAGTGATTTCTAAGTATACACTTATGTGTAAATTCCACAAAAATATTTATTTTCGCATTTTAATGCACTGGAACTATATCTTTCCAAGAAGGAAATGTTACCGTTGCAACTTTTCATAACTACCAAAAAGTGGGATTGTGCTGCGTTTGAAATTTCAAGAACTTTTTTTTCTATTTTTATTGAAATAGACAATGCAAACTATGGAAAGACATCCCTAATTTGCACATCTCTTTTATTTGGCATATTCCTTGTTATTTCAGATGACGAATTTATCATATATAATTGTAAGGTTGAACAATTTATGAAAAATCCCATGGAGATTCTACAATTCCAATCAATTAAATTATATAAATTAAATCCCAAATTAAATTAAAGCATCTTCAATTGATGGTTATCAAGTTTAACAATTTACAACCTAATTAACAGAAATCTGGAATTAACTACGCAATTCTATAAATATTGTATTTCAAAAACTTATGGACTACTCTCCCTAACTTCTAGATCTATAGTCTATACATATTATTTCATCAAGGTTAAACAATTTATAAATATGTAGGCAAAGATTTCAAGTAAGATTTATGTATTTAAGCCTGCAATTCAATTATACACTCGGGTATAATAACAAAAATAGAATTCCAACGAATAAATTTAGTATTATGTAAATTATATAATTTTTCACTCACCTTTTGGCTTTCAAATCTCCAAATCCAAACTCATTCTTCTTACTTGACTCCTTTTCTTTTCAATCAAAAGTATGTAAATAAAACTGTACACATACCTATTAGAATTACATATCTAATAGGAGATTTGAGATAAGTGGAGTCTAAATTTATAAACCTAGAATTTACCTTATTCACTCCTTCTACTCTTCTCTTTTATTTTCCGTCCTTATCCTATATATATATATATATTATATAATAGTTTTATAATTCTAGAAACAGCGGAGAAGGAAGAATGACAAAGCCTCGCTATTCTGTAACATCCTGTTACTTTAACGATTATAATAATATTCAATTTGAATATCTATCGGGAATTATAAATAAATGAATTATATAAATTTGAAATTGAAAAGAATTCAAAATTAAATGGATCCTGAAAAATATTTTTAATTGATATAAATTTGAAATAAACAATAAAAGAGGTTAAAAAATAATTTTGAATTTTTTTTGAATTTAATTCAATAAAAAGCAATTTGAAAGTTTAATTAAAAAAGGATAATTTAAAAATTTAGATTTGAAATTCGAATTACATTTTTGAAATCTAAAAGCAGTTTGGGATATTACTTTTGGAAAGTAAATTACATTTGTTGATTTTGAAAGTTACTCTGAAAATAAAACAAATTATGTTATAATTGTTGAAAATTGAAAAATAATTTTTTTCAAAAAGAAAAATCGTTATAAAAATAAAATAATATTTGAGTAAAACGCTTCGAGCGGAATTTTAAATTGATACTGTAAGACGGTAGGATAATAAAGCGGTTAAGGACGTACAATTATTTGAAAATAAATAAATAAAATGAATCCACTTTTTTCTATTCGACCGCTTCTTTGCATGCTTATCTATTTTATCATTCTAAATTAACCGCTTGTTTGCATACTTATCTTTTTCATCATTTTAAATTAACCTATATTTTTGCCCCCCGCCATAAAAGAAACACATCCCTGCCTATATAAATATTGTGCTCGCACCATTCGATTCATTCATCCCAGCTCAAAAGAAATAATCAGCCATGTACGTACCATTTTCCTCCCATCAATATCATAGTGAAACACCTTGCCGTTATAAATATTGTGAGTATACTTCTTTTATTGTTAATTGTTTTGTTCCATTCTTTGTACGAGTGTTACGGCACGTGATTCGTGCGTGAATTGTTTTCCTTATAAATTGTATATGTTTAAATCAGTCAAAAAAAATAATTTTTTATTTTCAAGTGATATTAAGATTTGTATATTTGTAAAGAAGTATTTTGAATTTGTAAAGAAAGTTTAATTTTAGATTTTTTTTAAAAACGTTTTGAATTTGTAAAGCATGTTTAATTGTTAGATCCTACTTTTTGGGGCATTTGAATCTGTAAATGAAGTTTAATATTAAATCCTATTTTTAAATGATTAAGATTAGATAATATATAGAGGGGCGTTCTGGTAGTTCACGTTGCTACCAAAAAAATGTGACACCAAAGCCATTACAACTATTACTAAAGATATATCAATCGAATCGTCGTTAACAAAGTCACTAAATAAATATGTATATATTTTATTTTTGGGAGTATACTTACATAGCTTTAGTGCAAAGCTTTAGTGTCCACTTCCTTCATTACTGATATCTAAGCAGACTACCCATCAAATTTTGATTTATATGTACACGCACATATGTAAAAGTTCCTGCGTACACTTATTTTGATTTGGAGAAAAAGCATAACCATTAGCGGAAGTTATAAATATGTGTCCACTTGAATATATTATATTGATTTCTATACCCAGGTGAAATATATATAGGAACTAGACTTGTGATTCAGAGTGAAGTGAGTAATGAGAATAATAAATATTACGGGTATCACAAGAGTTATATGAAAACATCTTTTTCATGAAATATATATATGTGGTTGTACGTAAATATATGTATGAATTGCATTATCCATCACCAAACTTCAATTATTTATAACTCAAAATCTAAGGCGAATTTTATTATGTAACCAAAAGAGAAATTGAAGAGAAAATGAGACGAATAAACCGACTAGTCTTCGCCTTGTTTCCGAAGTCTGTGATGGTCTGATATAACACCGTCATGTCCACATCCGTATCTTGAATGGATGCATTATGGTTGGAAAATAAGGCTTCGGTAGAATCGTATTACTAGGTGAGTACAATAATGAGTTCGGTTCGGTCGTTGTTTGCTTGATGTGGCATAGTGTCACATACCGAAATTTTCGACTTTCGAAAATTCAACATCGATACTCACTTTATCGACTGTCGAGCAATCGAGTGCCGGAAACTCCAATAGTGAGGGTTTAAGAAAGAAGAAAAAGGTAGAAGAAGAAGGAGATAGAAGAAAAAGAGAAGAAGAACAACAAAACAACAACAGATACAGAACAGAGACAATATCAGAATCTCACATATCGCAGCGGAACAATATATATATAGATAAATGAATAATCTTTAAAACAAAGAACTATATCATTTTATACATACATCAATCATCATAGTCAATATACAACTCAGTACAACAATGGACAGTTTTATAACTTGTCCTAATACAGAATACACAGCGGAATAAATACTATCAGATACAAATACTACGTCTCGCCATCCAGCTTATCTCCAAAGCTCCAGAATATCCTGATAACATAACTCTAGGCTGCCCGTGTGGAAATTGGTGGGCACCCCGAGTTTAGAAGGGAACAATAAACTCCGAGTCAGTCATGGTGACTGGTGTGAGATCGTAAAACAGTTATTTATCTTTAAAATAGACAACAGAAATATTTTTAAAGTCAATTCGCAATGCTTTTGGAAAATGAAACTACCATAAGACCTCCCACCACACACACAGTGCAAACGTAGACTTGGAGGAGATTTCTTCTTATGATAGTCAAAGATGCTTACTACGCAAAAATCAAAACCTTTTTGATATTATTATTAGTGCATAGTGGAAAACATTTCGAAAGTATAATATTAATCTTAGCCAACATACGACCAGTATCGTATGCCTACTATAGCTACTATGTTCAATAGCAGGTTACCGCCACATTCCATAGCAGGTAATACAACTAAAACCGTACACGTCGCGTATTGTTTCTTTGGATTTCCAACAAATGGTCAGGCTAAGGAACTTCCTATCCACGATGGGTACGTCCCTGGAATAGACGACCCGAGAACCTAACGTTACGGTTAGATCTCTGCCAACACAAGGCCGGGTTACCTCTGCAAAAATAGGTAACTACTGACACGCGTATGCCATCCCCCGATCGTCACCGATCTTCCCGAGGATCCCCGATTCGCAACAAACCACATAGATAATAATAATGCAGTAACCACAGAGGTTAAGTATCTGGGCTCCATACCATGATACCACCTTTATCCAGAAGGAATGACATACACTAAGGGGCGCTACTCCCTAGAACCTTGCTGCATCCTTCCTGTTTCGACCATTTCCGGGGTGTGAGGCTCGACGAAGTCTCGTCCACAAAGCTACGCTTTCTCAAAAAGCCCTGCTTCGGGTCAAACAAAATGATCAACCTATGATCACAAAGATATAAGATCAAACAAATGATCATATCGCAAATGATCAAACATTGATCATTTCACAGCAACACTCAGTATGCCACGTTACCAAATTGGGATATATCGCTGATAAATTTCAACTACATAACCTCTGAGCTCGTACGTCTCAGAGAAGGGTGTTAAGCTAAGAGAATAAATTCTCCGCCACCAACAGAAATGTATTTGAAAGGAATCAGCTTTATATCTCAAATTGTAACGTCAGACACACAATCCATACAAGTCTGTTCCGGGATCGAACAGAACCGAAGGCACTTCTCACGAAGCCCTTGCATATCCGGATCATTTTCAATCACGTCAGGACTTCCCGTCACTAAGGGTGATAAATCCTCTAAACCGGAGATCAGCCGATGTAGAGTAACTCGACGGTAATCCTTTCGTTTTCAAAAATATCCGGTCTTCAACACCGGTCTTCGAATGCAATTCATAACGACGTGTCACATATTCGGAATGGGTTATACGACCCCATGGTCCTTTCCCGGCTAACCCGAATAGTGAGCGATTATTCAAAAATAAGTGTGGCATTCAAATTCATCCAATTCACAACAAATACCTATCTAAAGGTAATTATTGATAGTCGGTTATTTAACTATCAATAAAGATGCGCAACATCATCAGATTCCAAATAATTTCCCAAATTATTTATTTTCAAAAAAATATCTTTACTAGATATAAAATTTCCACACTTAACCATTTGAAAACAATTTCAAATCAATTTCCACACTTCAAAAATAAATCAATATTTATTTTCAAACGACTTCGTTTTCTTTTATAAATTCCATAGTGAATTTATATCTTTCAAAATATCTACTGATATACGATTTTCAATCGTTTTCAAATATTCAATTTCAATTTATCTTTAAAAAGATAAATTCTCAAAACGTTCGTTTCATATTGGAAAAGCAATTCCATAGTTATTTAAAAATAAGTATTTCACAAATCTATTTATTTTCAACACTTGGAAAATATTCGATATACTTAAATCCAATTAAGTATATATTTCATTCTTTAAGGAAATCCATTTTCTATAACAACATCAATTTGAGTCAAAACGAATGTTACGTAAAACATCGTTACGACGACTCAAAATCATTAGTATTGGAATTCGAATTTTTAAGATAGATATATAAATCCCAATACTATATAAAAACATTTCCTTTCGGAAATCATCTACTATAACAACAGTGTTATAGTCCATCATTTCCTTCTTCCTCGAAAACGTCTATTTCAACAATGAATGTTGAAATCTATGATTTCGATTCACAATACATTTTTAAAACATCTTTAAAATGTTTAACTTCATTTTTAAAATATTACTTCTTCAAAAATGAATCTATTTTATTCAATAATATATTCACGGTCCAAAATCGTGAATATAATTCACTTAACCCAATTTCAATCATTTCTACACATTTTTATTCCAATAGAAATTCGCTATCCAAAATCGCGAATATATCTTCTTTAATAATCTTCTATATTCAATTTATCAAATTCAACCGATTTTGAATTTATAAAACAACTTTTATAAATTCTATTTCTATTTATAAAAACTTCAATTTATAAATCTTCTTTTATTTACTTCTATATTTAACTCATCAAAATAAGTGATTCCGGATTTATAAACAACTTTTATAAATTTCAATTCTATTTATAAAAACTTCAATCCCAAATCAATTTCGATATTGATTTGAAAATTTATTTATCACTACTAAGTAAATTCCTTATTTTCCTCAAATTATTCAATATTCTGTTTTTAACAATGGATTCTTCAATTTGAAATCATTTTACATTGATTTCCCAATTTGTTTCAATTTACCAATTAAATTTCTAATAGGATTTCCAACTTATCTTCTCTTAAATAAATCCCTTTTTAAGAAAATACATTTCAATCGTTTCTTTCAATCTATTTTAAAAATCCAAATTTTAAATTAAATTCTTCAATTTAAAATCACTATTTTACGAAATCCATTTATTTAACATTTTCACTTTATTCTGGAATAAATTCGATAATACTATAAAAATCAACTTTTATACCTTTAAATTCTTTTCTTCAAATTTTATTCAATTTCAAAAAATCAATTCACTTAAAATTTTCTGCTTGAATTACCAAAAATCCAATTTCGTTTATTTTTGGAATCCAATGATATCAAACATCCATTCAGCTAAATTTTAGCTTTCAAACAATTTCCAGGCATCAATATGATCAATATAATCATTCACAGATTCATATCACAGTATAAATAAATTAAATCAATATGAGGGGTCCAGTTGGATCCCTCCAACCTGTTTCCCTGCATCCAAAGATGTTAGCACAATACCAATTCCGCTCCAGTACGGAATTATCGCGGTATATGGGTTTTATAAAAATCCGCTTACTAACGGCGCAATAGGGTCTCATCCGCTATACGAGGCGGGAATCATCAATCCAATATATACATATGCCAATATGTATATACTGCTATATATATAGATATATCCTATCATATCTAATACAAACAGCAATCATAGCAATCAAACAATAACTGTAAAAATTCCACATTTTATTCGAGTGAGAAAAATCTCACCTTAGCTTTTTATTTGCCATCCATTTCCAACTTGACTCGATTTTTCTTGATCTTATACCTTGTATAAATAATTATACGATTTCATTAATATTTGAACAGACGAACAAATATTTTCCCATTTTAAACAGATTTAGTTAACAAATTATTAGACCATTTCATTAACTAACAATTTTTCTTCAAATTAATATCTTTAAATCAATTTTCTTTTAATAAAATTTGTTAAACTAAAATTTACTCTAAAATCCTAACGAAAGATTTTCTATTTCTCTTTTATAACAACTTTAATAATTTCAAACTCTTATAAAATTTTCTCTGTTTGACATAGACATATCATACTCGATTTTAAATTCAGATGAGCCAATAGTATATCTGATAGATAAAAAAAAAATGATCTCACATTAAATTAAAAGTTTTAAATCCATACACCTTAAACTAAGATGTCTAAAATTAAATTACCTTACTGTATTTTTTTTCTTTTCCCATATATATTTACTGTAAAATCACCTTTTCTTCTTCTTAAATCAGTATATATATATATATAATTCAAAAATAAAAATAAAAACTATTTTACCTTACTGTCGATTGAACTGCTGCTCGAACGTTTCGAGCTGTCTCCACCACTGCCAGATGCCGAGGAATCCACGCTGCCAACGACGAACGCGAGAAACCCACTATAAAAATCATACTGCTTCCTCTCGAGATCGCCTCACCATCGCCGACCTCCCCTCCAGACTTGAGCCTGCCATTGCCGCCGCGCTTCCATCACGCGACATCCACCAGAACGACGCGCTGCTACGTTCGCCCTCGCCTACGAACCATTGCAATTTCCCACGAATTTCCCCCCAATGACGCGTACGCGTGCGTGACAACGTCGCCTGCGGCGAACTCTAGGTCGCCTTCAATTCGTCGCTCCACCAATCGCGAGCTCGACCCCAGCTTTCCCCCTCGAATCGCTGATGAACTCGCATCTCCCCAGCCTACTACGCAAACGCGCGCGCCCCTCGACTTGAAATCGAACGATTTGGTTTGAAATGGAGGGAGTGATTCTCGATTTCAGTTTGAAGAGGAATAGGGATTTCGTTCTGCCATTATCTTTGAATTTGAACGAGAGGTATTTAGTTTTATTTTGATGAACGAGAGTATGGGTTTCGTGAGGGTTGCACGTTTATTCTCGTGATTGCAGGCGCGATTCCAGGCGCGTGTTTGAAGGAGGAAAAGTGTTGACGTGACAAATTTAAAATTTAAATTTAAATCGAATCCGTTTACTTTTCAATGCATTTTCTCACCGTATGGTCACGTATCATCTTCGAAAAATACGAAATTGGAAATCCGACAATAATTCAATATTACGGACCCAATGGAACTGGTTTCGTCGAATTCCGAGACTGTGCCTCGGACGGCTATTTTTAAATATCGGTTCGAACAATATAATTTCAAAACTGAACGAAACAGTTTGAAATTAAATTCTGAAGCTTTTATTATCTTCAGTATCATCTACATGAATTTTACAAACTTTTGAAATATTTTTAATCGGTCTAAATTTGAAGATTCAAATTTTTTATCCAGTTCAATAGATTAAATTATATAATTTAATCGCCAAATTCAAATTTAAATCGGGGATTCAAATTAAATCGTCGTTCAAATATTTAAAATTAATTAAATATTCCCAATTTAATTTGTTCAAAATTCAGGGTCGTTATAGACTTCCCTCCTTAAAAGAATTTCGTCCTCGAAATTACAAGTTAGGAAAAATAGTCCTTAACTCGTCTACTATTTTTCAACATCTAATAGTTTTATCAATTTATCAAAACAAATCTTTCTATTAAAGATTCGTTATCATTCAACTCGTTTTCCAACTTCAATTATAAGTTTCAAACAACATGGTTTAACTTCTAAATTCAAATTCGAGTTTAAATTCAAATTTTAAACTTTCAAAATTTCTCAAAAATTTACTAACACTCGAAATTTTCGAAAAATTTCGCCAGCGTCTCCTTTGCGCGGCTAATACGGTACGACTACAAAATGTCCCTACGGGCTCTCAGATTTCAAAAAGAAAAAGAAAAAGCCAAGCGGCTAGACCAGAAATCAGCAAATCTCATATTTGAAATTTAAATACATACCTTTTGTCGAGCAATTCAAATTATCTGTGAAATAAATTTTCCAATCCCTTTATACACCTGTATATCCTACTAGCCATAATATCTAGTTACATATATTCAAACCATTTTGCAAATTCTATTACAAAATTTTCAATATAAACTGTTTATACCCTTTTTAGCTTACTATTGAAGTTACATCCATTCAATTTTCCATTTCAAATTTCATTTGAATTACATTTCACATTTCAATTTCTCATTCGAATTCAATTCACAATTATTCAATTCAATTCATTGGCTTACGAATTCGAAATGAATTTCAACTTTCAATTTCATTTTCATTTAATTGATTCACTTATACTTACTTTTATTTTAACTCCATCTTTTTAAGTTAAATTTATTCTATCAAAATTCAATTTGTATAAGTTATCAACTTAATAACATTTCATAAATATTTTTATATAGTATTCCAGAGTCCTTTCAACCTTTTCAAAAATCATTTTGAAAACAATTCAAATTATCCTTTGAATTTTCAAAACAAAACTCAATTTTCCAAACAACTTCCATTTAAAACAATTTGGCCGCAATTTCTCTTTTGGAAACCCGAAAATGAACACCAACGATGCCGCGGTCATCATCGAAGTTATTTTCCAGCGACCGAAAAGAGTTTAGAGCTTTTATCTTTCCAAAATACTTTTCAAAACCTTCGAAATTCATTTTCAAACCAAAAAGGATTTAAACTTTCCAAATCTCCAAAATTTCTTTTCAAAACATTTCCAAAAACTTTTCTGGAATTCCGTTTCAAATTATAAGTCACATTTATAATTTACATTCTTAAATTTCATTTGTATATGAATTAATTTCTTAACTTTGGAGTTATGATTTCAATTTCTTATTCAATTTTAGTGATGATAATTTAATAATATTATTTCTAGCAACCATGCAACCATATACTATAGTAATTCATAGAAAAACACTTCTTTTATATACAAAAATAGTTTTGGGCAAAATTATCTCATTTACCCTATTTAAAACAATATTGTGCCGAATTGTTCTATTCAAGTGTTTAGAGATCCCTATCAATGATCGTTAATTACTCGTATTGACCAGAATCCATATACCACTCAATAAATCAATCATCACAATATAAAACAATTTTATATATTCAATAACAAATACGCGCTCATATCTATTATTACACTCAACTCATTCTAGAGTACTACTGACTCTATCTCTAATGAGTAACACCCAACAGAGCAGGGTTGTCGCTTAACCATATGCTCTGATACCACTTTGTCACATACCGAAATTTTCGACTTTCGAAAATTCAACATCGATACTCACTTTATCGACTGTCGAGCAATCGAGTGCCGGAAACTCCAATAGTGAGGGTTTAAGAAAGAAGAAAAAGGTAGAAGAAGAAGGAGATAGAAGAAAAAGAGAAGAAGAACAACAAAACAACAACAGATACAGAACAGAGACAATATCAGAATCTCACATATCGCAGCGGAACAATATATATATAGATAAATGAATAAACTTTAAAACAAAGAACTATATCATTTTATACATACATCAATCATCAGAGTCAATATACAACTCAGTACAACAATGGACAGTTTTATAACTTGTCCTAATACAGAATACACAGTGGAATAAATACTATCAGATACAAATACTACGTCTCGCCATCCAGCTTATCTCCAAAGCTCCAGAATATCCTGATAACATAACTCTAGGCTGCCCGTGTGGAAATTGGTGGGCACCCCGAGTTTAGAAGGGAACAATAAACTCCGAGTCAGTCATGGTGACTGGTGTGAGATCGTAAAACAGTTATTTATCTTTAAAATAGACAACAGAAATATTTTTAAAGTCAATTCGCAATGCTTTTGGAAAATGAAACTACCATAAGACCTCCCACCACACACACAATGCAAACGCAGACTTGGAGGAGATTTCTTCTTATGATAGTCAAAGATGCTTACTACGCAAAAATCAAAACCTTTTTGATATTATTATTAGTGCATAGTGGAAAACATTTCGAAAGTATAATATTAATCTTAGCCAACATACGACCAGTATCGTATGCCTACTATAGCTACTATGTTCAATAGTAGGTTACCGCCACATTCCATAGCAGGTAATACAACTAAAACCGTACACGTCGCGTATTGTTTCTTTGGATTTCCAACAAATGGTCAGGCTAAGGAACTTCCTATCCACGCTGGGTACGTCCCTGGAATAGACGACCCGAGAACCTAACGTTACGGTTAGATCTCTGCCAACACAAGGCCGGGTTACCTCTGCAAAAATAGGTAACTACTGACACGCGTATGCCATCCCCCGATCGTCACCGATCTTCCCGAGGATCCCCGATTCGCAACAAACCACATAGATAATAATAATGCAGTAACCACAGAGGTTAAGTATCTGGGCTCCATACCATGATACCACCTTTATCCAGAAGGAATGACATACACTAAGGGGCGCTACTCCCTAGAACCTTGCTGCATCCTTCCTGTTTCGACCATTTCCGGGGTGTGAGGCTCGACGAAGTCTCGTCCACAAAGCTACGCTTTCTCAAAAAGCCCTGCTTCGGGTCAAACAAAATGATCAACCTATGATCACAAAGATATAAGATCAAACAAATGATCATATCGCAAATGATCAAACACTGATCATTTCACAGCAACACTCAGTATGCCACGTTACCAAATTGGGATATATCGCTGATAAATTTCAACTACATAACCTCTGAGCTCGTACGTCTCAGAGAAGGGTGTTAAGCTAAGAGAATAAATTCTCCGCCACCAACAGAAATGTATTTGAAAGGAATCAGCTTTATATCTCAAATTGTAACGTCAGACACACAATCCATACAAGTCTGTTCCGGGATCAAACAGAACCGAAGGCACTTCTCACGAAGCCCTTGCATATCCGGATCATTTTCAATCACGTCAGGACTTCCCGTCACTAAGGGTGATAAATCCTCTAAACCGGAGATCAGCCGATGTAGAGTAACTCGACGGTAATCCTTTCGTTTTCAAAAATATCCGGTCTTCAACACCGGTCTTCGAATGCAATTCATAACGACGTGTCACATATTCGGAATGGGTTATACGACCCCATGGTCCTTTCCCGGCTAACCCGAATAGTGAGCGATTATTCAAAAATAAGTGTGGCATTCAAATTCATCCAATTCACAACAAATACCTATCTAAAGGTAATTATTGATAGTCGGTTATTTAACTATCAATAAAGATGCGCAACATCATCAGATTCCAAATAATTTCCCAAATTATTTATTTTCAAAAAAATATCTTTACTAGATATAAAATTTCCACACTTAACCATTTGAAAACAATTTCAAATCAATTTCCACACTTCAAAAATAAATCAATATTTATTTTCAAACGACTTCGTTTTCTTTTATAAATTCCATAGTGAATTTATATCTTTCAAAATATCTACTGATATACGATTTTCAATCGTTTTCAAATATTCAATTTCAATTTATCTTTAAAAAGATAAATTCTCAAAACGTTCGTTTCATATTGGAAAAGCAATTCCATAGTTATTTAAAAATAAGTATTTCACAAATCTATTTATTTTCAACACTTGGAAAATATTCGATATACTTAAATCCAATTAAGTATATATTTCATTCTTTAAGGAAATCCATTTTCTATAACAACATCAATTTGAGTCAAAACGAATGTTACGTAAAACATCGTTACGACGACTCAAAATCATTAGTATTGGAATTCGAATTTTTAAGATAGATATATAAATCCCAATACTATATAAAAACATTTCCTTTCGGAAATCATCTACTATAACAACAGTGTTATAGTCCATCATTTCCTTCTTCCTCGAAAACGTCTATTTCAACAATGAATGTTGAAATCTATGATTTCGATTCACAATACATTTTTAAAACATCTTTAAAATGTTTAACTTCATTTTTAAAATATTACTTCTTCAAAAATGAATCTATTTTATTCAATAATATATTCACGGTCCAAAATCATGAATATAATTCACTTAACCCAATTTCAATCATTTCTACACATTTTTATTCCAATAGAAATTCGCTATCCAAAATCGCGAATATATCTTCTTTAATAATCTTCTATATTCAATTTATCAAATTCAACCGATTTTGAATTTATAAAACAACTTTTATAAATTCTATTTCTATTTATAAAAACTTCAATTTATAAATCTTCTTTTATTTACTTCTATATTTAACTCATCAAAATAAGTGATTCCGGATTTATAAACAACTTTTATAAATTTCAATTCTATTTATAAAAACTTCAATCCCAAATCAATTTCGATATTGATTTGAAAATTTATTTATCACTACTAAGTAAATTCCTTATTTTCCTCAAATTATTCAATATTCTGTTTTTAACAATGGATTCTTCAATTTGAAATCATTTTACATTGATTTCCCAATTTGTTTCAATTTACCAATTAAATTTCTAATAGGATTTCCAACTTATCTTCTCTTAAATAAATCCCTTTTTAAGAAAATACATTTCAATCGTTTCTTTCAATCTATTTTAAAAATCCAAATTTTAAATTAAATTCTTCAATTTAAAATCACTATTTTACGAAATCCATTTATTTAACATTTTCACTTTATTCTGGAATAAATTCGATAATACTATAAAAATCAACTTTTATACCTTTAAATTCTTTTCTTCAAATTTTATTCAATTTCAAAAAATCAATTCACTTAAAATTTTCTGCTTGAATTACCAAAAATCCAATTTCGTTTATTTTTGGAATCCAATGATATCAAACATCCATTCAGCTAAATTTTAGCTTTCAAACAATTTCCAGGCATCAATATGATCAATATAATCATTCACAGATTCATATCACAGTATAAATAAATTAAATCAATATGAGGGGTCCAGTTGGATCCCTCCAACCTGTTTCCCTGCATCCAAAGATGTTAGCACAATACCAATTCCGCTCCAGTACGGAATTATCACGGTATATGGGTTTTATAAAAATCCGCTTACTAACGGCGCAATAGGGTCTCATCCGCTATACGAGGCGGGAATCATCAATCCAATATATACATATGCCAATATGTATATACTGCTATATATATAGATATATCCTATCATATCTAATACAAACAGCAATCATAGCAATCAAACAATAACTGTAAAAATTCCACATTTTATTCGAGTGAGAAAAATCTCACCTTAGCTTTTTATTTGCCATCCATTTCCAACTTGACTCGATTTTTCTTGATTTTATACCTTGTATAAATAATTATACGAATTCATTAATATTTGAACAGACAAACAAATATTTTCCCATTTTAAACAGATTTAGTTAACAAATTATTAGACCATTTCATTAACTAACAATTTTTCTTCAAATTAATATCTTTAAATCAATTTTCTTTTAATAAAATTTGTTAAACTAAAATTTACTCTAAAATCCTAACGAAAGATTTTCTATTTCTCTTTTATAACAACTTTAATAATTTCAAACTCTTATAAAATTTTCTCTGTTTGACATAGACATATCATACTCGATTTTAAATTCAGATGAGCCAATAGTATATCTGATAGATAAAAAAAAATTGATCTCACATTAAATTAAAAGTTTTAAATCCATACACCTTAAACTAAGATGTCTAAAATTAAATTACCTTACTGTATTTTTTTTTCTTTTCCCATATATATTTACTGTAAAATCACCTTTTCTTCTTCTTAAATCAGTATATATATATATAATTCAAAAATAAAAATAAAAACTATTTTACCTTACTGTCGATTGAACTGCTGCTCGAACGTTTCGAGCTGTCTCCACCACTGCCAGATGCCGAGGAATCCACGCTGCCAACGACGAACGCGAGAAACCCACTGTAAAAATCATACTGCTTCCTCTCGAGATCGCCTCACCATCGCCGACCTCCCCTCCAGACTTGAGCCTGCCATTGCCGCCGCGCTTCCATCACGCGACATCCACCAGAACGACGCGCTGCTACGTTCGCCCTCGCCTACGAACCATTGCAATTTCCCACGAATTTCCCCCCAATGACGCGTACGCGTGCGTGACAACGTCGCCTGCGGCGAACCCTAGGTCGCCTTCAATTCGTCGCTCCACCAATCGCGAGCTCGACCCCAGCTTTCCCCCTCGAATCGCTGATGAACTCGCATCTCCCCAGCCTACTACGCAAACGCGCGCGCCCCTCGACTTGAAATCGAACGATTTGGTTTGAAATGGAGGGAGTGATTCTCGATTTCAGTTTGAAGAGGAATAGGGATTTCGTTCTGCCATTATCTTTGAATTTGAACGAGAGGTATTTAGTTTTATTTTGATGAACGAGAGTATGGGTTTCGTGAGGGTTGCACGTTTATTCTCGTGATTGCAGGCGCGATTCCAGGCGCGTGTTTGAAGGAGGAAAAGTGTTGACGTGACAAATTTAAAATTTAAATTTAAATCGAATCCGTTTACTTTTCAATGCATTTTCTCACCGTATGGTCACGTATCATCTTCGAAAAATACGAAATTGGAAATCCGACAATAATTCAATATTACGGACCCAATGGAACTGGTTTCGTCGAATTCCGAGACTGTGCCTCGGACGGCTATTTTTAAATATCGGTTCGAACAATATAATTTCAAAACTGAACGAAACAGTTTGAAATTAAATTCTGAAGCTTTTATTATCTTCAGTATCATCTACATGAATTTTACAAACTTTTGAAATATTTTTAATCGGTCTAAATTTGAAGATTCAAATTTTTTATCCAGTTCAATAGATTAAATTATATAATTTAATCGCCAAATTCAAATTTAAATCGGGGATTCAAATTAAATCGTCGTTCAAATATTTAAAATTAATTAAATATTCCCAATTTAATTTGTTCAAAATTCAGGGTCGTTACACATAGCCATGCACAAACAGCTAAGGAAGATAAAAGGGAAAAAAACAAACAAAACTACTTGCATGTGCACACACCTGCATGTTTTCTTTTATGTATAAGTGCATTCATTTTTATACATAGAATGCGTCCATGTGCATTCCTACAAGTAAAAGTATATGAATTATGTGTGGGCGTGCACACGCGCACACACACAAGTAAAACATGCATGTTCATACATAGGAAAAAGTGAACCAAACGTTTAAAAAAACCAAGCATGGTTAATATTTCATGCATGCACCAACATTATTTCATGCATAAATTTGTGCACGTAGCCAACATTTCATGCATAAATTCCTTGCACGCATGAGAGTGAACTAAAAGAAAAAAAAGTAAAGATAAAAGGATGACATAGAAAGTAAAATATGAGAAATTTTGAAAATTTTAACTTTATTAAATTAAAAGAAAAGAAGAACAAAGTTTAAAGAGAATGATAATAATAATAAAAAATATTCAATTATTTTCATTTCAAAGAAAATAATATGTTTTTGAATTGACTTTGAATTACTATGGGATAAAATTCATAAATTTTAAGAATTAAATCTGTAATATTTGATTTTATCTTGAATTTGGGTTTGAATTTGAATTTGAAGATTTAAATACTCTCAAAAGGATGAGAAAATAGATAAGGTTCAAAAATATCCTTTTGAGAATTCTAAAAATCATATTTGAAGTAATTTGAAATGGAATACATATTTTTAAAGGTTTAAATCTAAATTATTTAATTAATTTAGAATTTGAATTTAATCCACAAGTGATAAATGGTTAAATATATAAGTTTTTTTTATAAACAGAATTTTGGAAAATTGTTTGAGATATTATTGAAAATACTTTACAAATGAATTTGAAATTCGTTTATTATATAAATACAAGTATTTGATTTCGGAATTGAATATCATTTGATATTGAAAAATACTTGGTTAAACTTAAAGGAATTTATAGTATGATTTCAAAGTAAGAAAAACTAAGTATATAAGTGAATATTTTAGAAAACATGGGTATATTTTACAAAATATGAAATAAGAGTTTAAATTGGGTAAATAAAGTATTTGTTTGAGTTTGATTCAAAATATCGTTCGTCTACTTTACCAATAGTTTGTTATACTCATGTTAAGTCAATAAAAACTTCCTATATCAGATTTGAATAAATTAAATAATACTTGGCTTAGAATATAGAGTGAAATCTATTTATATTGCCAAGTATAATTGAAATACAAGTTTCAAACGGATGAATTAGATGTTTGGATGAATTTTGGTGATTTTAAATATTTGTTTAATTTATAAATATAAGTATATAATTATGATATATATTTTCAGCGATGATATATATTGAAACAAGTTTACTATATCCCATTATATTGAATTGAATGGATGATTTGTCATGTTTAAATTGAAATGTTTGAATATATTATTGCTTGACAATTGAATTGCATATACATGACATTTATTTGAAATATAACATCATTTCGGGAATAACAATATTTTCGGAAGTTAAATGTTTCTAAAAGATAAATATTCAACATTTGATGAAAATGATATGAGGTATTGACTACTAGACTGCTAGATTCCATCCTAGTGAATTGATTCCATAATCGCAACCCAAATCGTGACAATGCTGTTCCTCGTCACAAAGTTCAACGATTTGTTGCATAGGCAATATAATGAATAGTAAGATATTAGAGATATAGTGCCATGGGAGCTAGCATCTAAAGATGGAATTGGGAAGGTGACTACAGAACAAAAAATGCACGCGTCTTCAGATGCCAGAAGGGTAGTGCAACTAAGGATCTTGTGAAGTGCACTCACAACTGGCTGTAAGCGGTGGGTGAAAAAGACCGCATGGGCTTGTCGAGGAAGTTAGTCTTTGTAGAGGGTGAATCCAGAAGGGGTTACAAATGGGTATTCCATCTAGGCACTCAAAGAAGAGAGTTAAGATATGACTCTCCTTTATATTTATCGACCTCAGAAAATATACAAACATTGTTTAGATATGCAGGTGAAAAAGACCGTACTATGGTAAACAATGAATAGGTGCAACAATTATTTATTTAGATATACGGTTGAAAAATATCGTACTATGGTAAACAATGAAATCGGATTCTGGAGATCTGAATACAGTGTACTTGATTTTAAACTGAAAGCAACTCTTACAATATGAATAGATTGTGAATCCCAATGATTAAAGCCGTGACACTTATGTTAAAACCCTTTTGATACAATGTGGGTGGGATATTGTTGGGTATGGGTAACATCATTAGATTTGATTGTTATATCATGTGTTTACACTCGATACCACACTTGTATTTTATTATTAAGCACTATTATACTCATAGCTAGATTTCTAGCCTGACTCGATGTTTGTTATGTATATGACAACGCCTCGGGCCAGACTGAGGTGTTGTGCTTCCAAGGTAGCTTCCTATTGGATGTCAGTTTGTTTTGTTTAGTGAGCCGTCCTTAGGATATGTATATTATTTTGGAGTTCTATGAGGTTTAAGTTCAGCAACCATAGTTTGAAAGTCAAGATCTGTAGCACTTTCCAGTTTATACAGAGATATGATGAAGATAAGGTTATTCAAGCAGCTCTGGACATATTTGAAGAATGCTTGTAAGAAGAGTCATTACATGGACAATTGAAGTCGATAGTTTTGGAGTGTAATTAGTCGGTCGAGTTTTAAGTGATGTATTTTGGGTAGTCCATGTATCAGACAAGTTCTGACATATTTTTTTTTCATTTCCACGGTAATATTGATGCATGTGTCAACCTTTACTTATATGTGTTCCTGGTATGTGAGTTATTCAATTCTAGAACTTGTGTATATTGCCTTGTGTTGAGACAAGATACATATTATTTCAAATAAATTCAGCTACCGAAATGTATCTTTGTTGAGCCAAAGCAATGTATATGAGAGATTGCTCCTTTCATACCCATTGATCCGAGTTATCGGGCGGTAAACTCCATCTGATATTTCGGTCACTGGAGCCGAGGCGTTACATGCTCAGTTCAAAAAATATGAGATGAATAGTGAGTGGCTAGACATGTATTTATAGGCACTGGTTTCAATCATGTTCGTTAGATTATTATTTATTAAATCCAGGCCGTTAGGCCAAGGTTCATACTATGTCAGCCCTAACCGATTAGCTCTTCCTAAGGGTAGACCAATGGGTCTCGATGATTTAATATTCCGTTAACATTACTACGATGTTAATTATATTATTATTTATTTCATTTTGAATTATTTTCGATATGAAATATTCAAACACCGATAACTTCTTCGTTTGTACTTAAACCGCGAAACTTTATATATGGTTGCTCAGATAATCGCCACGAATACAATGATATAAGTTTTGTGGCCAAATTCTGACGTTTTCTCACATTTTATTTTTGAGCCTTACAAATTATTTACTAATTCTTTTAATTAATTATTGTTAATTTTATGGGGTGTTCATTCTCTCTTCTTTAAAGAAACTTCGTCCCCATAATTCCTCAAGGACCAAATCATGTAATATAGATTGCAACCAGTCTAAGCTATCCAATCAATTAGTGTACAATCAATTTTGCTGCCAATCGTATACAAGTGCATCATTGTATAACAACACATATGATATGTATGCCGAATAAATACTAAATCGGTGCCTCCTACATGAATGCATTCTTTAAAATAATTTTGAAAATATAGTGAACACAACCTATACATACTAGAAGTTCTATATATATGCAAGTTTTTAAAAATAAAAATCTTTATTTTCACAGAATAATTTCCACACTCCTAAGAATATGAGTATGGTTCAACCAATTTTGTTTCCAATTCCTACTACCCAATACCTAACACACCGTTTCTAACATCCAAAAATTTTAAATTCTAGTTTTCCTAAATCTATACTCTTATGCTGGAAAAAGAATTTAGATAGAGAATTTTATATTTCCACCCTTCTTTTGTGTACCAGTTATGTAGTACCTTGGAACCTTCTCTTTTCCCTCCAAATCTTTTTCAGCCTTTCCAAGTACAATTCACATATGGAGGTTTACTTTTTAATTTTAAAATATTTTTTTAAAAAAAAAACCAGTTTTGTTTATTATCGACAAGGTTTGTATACTGTATTTAAAGAAGAGAGAATACTCTCACACTTACTTAATAGTAAAAACTAGTTTTTTTAAAATAGATTTCTTTTCCCTTGTTCTTATTTGTGTTTGTATACTATCACACTTACTTAATAGTAAAATTCATATTCACTAACATATCAGCCCTCCCTAAGAATGTGGCATTTGAAAATAAGATATTTTCTCGTTTTTCGTTCAAAATCTTTTACCTTTTCAATTAGATTCGTAAAATAGTCTGAAATTTTTTAAAAAAATTTTGTAATCAGGATTCGGTCAATGAGTTAACGCATATGATTGAACCTAGCATATTATACATTTAACGTTAAATTTTTGAAAACCTTTCCTTTTATTTCAGAACAACAAACAACACACAAGTACATTTATAAATTTTAGCTTTTAAGGCATAGGTTCGCAACAACCTTTTCCTGTCATTCACTTGCTAAAATTTATTTTTTTTGAAATTTTAAATTTTAGTTGATTTTATTTATAGTTCCTAATTTAATTAATTTCCTAATTTATTTTATGAACTTCTAACCTTACTTTACATTTATCATTAATTAAGTGTCCTTATAAGATTTCCTTATTTGTACCGTTTTCCAATATATATATATATAGCGATCAAAGCTTATCCAGAAAATCAACATTGTAATAAAATAAGAACATATCTCATATCCTATTGTACACATATCCAATACCTGAAAAGAGACAACTAACAATTACAATCAACATAACCTAAAAGAAACAACCATTGGAATCCGCCCTTCAACATCAATCGGTATTAATTATGTTATAACCCTATCACTTCTTAAATAAAATGGACATATTGAGCATATCATTTTACTATAACCCACATGTCATAATTTACTTTTTGGTTTCTAATAAATAAGGTCCACCAATTAATTCAATTATTACAACCAATTATAGGATAAACTATAGTATGTAATAAATATAAACCATTTATATTTAGAATAACTCATCGAAAAATTGGCTTTGTGCTATCTATTTTGCTTTCTTAAATCCTGAGTTAACTAACTTCCTTTATGTATGTCTGCCATCTCGTTACCCTCTTCTCCGATTATATTATTATCTTTCTTTCAACCGAAATCTCTTAATAGTATTCTCAAATTTCGATATTTATTTTCTTTATCTTTGATCTTTCATGCGAGTATACTCTAGAACTCACAGTACGATACCATTCCTCATTCCATTATGGGTTCTTCTTATGAATTTCACACATATCTAATAAAACATTCCTAGACTTATACCAATATTCTGTAGGTAACAGGTCAAAAATTTAATGGAAATTTAATAAGAAAATTAAATTTAAATAAAAAAGGACTAAAATAAAATTTTCATATACATCTGAATTTGACTACAAAATATGCACATTATATTCGTAGCAATTTTTTAGGAGATTTTCGTACATAACACTTCGATATCGGAGTTAGTATGGAGAAGTTACGCACGTTTGAAGGTTTAAAAATTGAATAAGTTTAAAAATAAAAATCCACCAAAAACACACTATGACTGGTCAACCCAGGATGGTTGATGGTCGACCGATAGTGGTCAACCCAGGGAAGGGGCGGTCGGCCATTGATATGTAAAATTCGAGAGTTTTCTGAGCTGCTTCGAATGGTTGAGATGCGTTGCTTCGTCACTAAGTTCTGATGGCCGACCAAGATGACGTTAAAGATTCTCCAAACCCAATCTAATGTCCCATACTTATTCCAACCTCTATAAAATGAAAGTTAACCTAACCCTAAAATAACTAGAGAACTTACATTACTGAAATTCTGCAAAAATCTAACCTCTGCTCCAAAATTAAAAATTCTTCAAAATCAAATTAAACCAAACTACAACCAATCGGATCTAGGAGAAGCCAGCTTACGGAGGGCGATTATCTAGTGGAGCATGTTGAAAAAGCTTGAATATATAGTGAGTGAGAGTATGTTTAATTAAATGATTATTCACAGTTAAATTTTCTCTATTCTATCTTATCTAGGATGTTAGAAAATCTATTTGTAAACTATAAACCCTAAATTGAAACCTGTAATATAAGGTAGAAACGGAAGGCACTATAATTTGATAAATCTGATGTTTACTGCCAGTACACCCCTCTATTATTGAATTGTAAACTCTAGATTAAACAACTGAAATTGAAATTCTATAAATCTATGAAATTTAGAAATATTGACCGATCATTATATTACTTGTTTAAGGTAAACGCGATAACCAACAACGTTGAATAATTAAAAAATGTTAACCCGAATAATATTTGAATTTAGAAAACTGGAAAACCCTAATTTTTGAACTACGATCGATCGACCCTCACCCTAAGCGGTCAAGCGGTAGGGTATAGACAGTCAACCGGTTGTCACCTGAAACACATAATCTAAATCTCGCCTTAGGCCCTAGATAATAATAATAATTAATATATACATTAATTATTCTATGAGCCTATTTGTATGTAGTTAGGAGTTGTAAGGAAGCTTGATCCGTTTGAGATGACGCTAGGGTATCGCAGTATTGAGTAAATATTCTTTACCCAATGGGAAGTCGATTATTCGATTGGGGATGATTTTTATTGCAAAATGGCACTCACAGGAGGTTCTACAGTGGATGCGTAGCATTGACTAATGCCTGATGAAGTATGGCCTGGCACAACGGGAGTCTTGGTATGCATGGATACTAATACAACGTGGTAGAGTTTAGATGTTAGATCACCGAGCGTGCAATAAGAGGCGTATGCTACGATTGAGAGGTAGATATGGATGTAGACGATGAGGCACACCGACGAGTCAGTATTATGGGTTCTGCCTCGATGCGTAGTTAGGTTACGTGTAATCATAGTTAGTGGGAATGTACTTCTCAAGTAGCCTTATGGTAGTATTTCCATGATGAGAAGCTCTAATAGCAGTGGCTGATATTTGGTTGTGAGGTTTGATCCTTAGTTTGATCTTTGTAGTGGCCTACACAAGTTGTATTGTAGGTATGTATTAGACAAGAACTCTTTGGTAATGGACCGTAGGAATTCACGAACACTTGAAGTACACCCTGTGTCATTTAGAGTAGAATTAAAGTTAACTACACATGATCATCAAATATTAAACTAGTACTCATTCACCAGACTTTCGCCCGACCCATCCTTTTCATCTTTTCCCTACCATAGGTGGACATGGAAGCAGCTGATTGGCCCATTCTTGATACTTAGAGAGGCGATCTCATCCTTGGAGTTCCTTCTTATCATATTTACTCTTAATGTATCTTTCTATCTTTTTCAATACATTTTATTTCCTGTAACAAACTTGTGGTAATATTTTCTATGTTCTTTGTATAAGACCACATACTAATTTTCTAAAACTGTGATGTAGATATTTTCTAAGATGAATATTTTTCTATGTTATCTGTTTTGTTCCTTCCGTTAAGAGTTCTGAAAGTGTAGTATTTCTTAGATTATATTGTATTAGTCTCTACAATGTTATAAAAATCCAATAGCTCATATTTCTTGGCACGACGAGAGGCTGAAAGTCGCACTAGGCTTTAGATCGGTGTGTCAGAAGATGTGGGTTGCCACAGTTGGAATCGAAGCTTAGGTTCAAGTTCCTTAGAGATTAGGATCGTAACGGGAGAACGTACATGAAATTTTTTTGGAAAAAAAATGGTTTTTCAAAAGGTTTTCCAAAATGATTTCTCAAAGTTTTCAAATTAGGTTTTAAAAATATATATGTATATAAATAAAAGATTTCAAAAAGCTTTCCAAAGATTTTGTACATACCATAATCACTATTTTTCATGCCTATGCTATCTTTGATTCATGTTTATGATATCTCTCTCATTCATGCCTATACTATCTATGAAAAGTTGCTAATAAAATCCTTAAAATTCATAGATAGAAGATTAGTGATCCCATAGGTTCAGGCTTATGCGATGTAGTCGAGGTTCCGGGCATGAACATTCTGATTTGGTTCCGTCGGTATCTCCAAGCAAGATGGCATGTCGAGCTTAATCCCACTATAGGTCCCATAGGAAGGGCAACGTGTGTAGTTTCTGCCCATCCACCTGCCATAGATTTTCCTAAGCTATGCAAGGATTTCGCTAATCTTGAAGAAAAGCCATATGGGGGTCCGAATCATATGTGTATTTGAGAGCATGGATATGTACATATGAGAGGATTTTTGGCTTGATGGGTTTGCCTGTTGAGGTAAGAAGGCTGTTTCTGTATGGTAGTTATAAGGAGAGGCTCTTAGTTGGTCAGAGGTAGTTGAGATGAGACAGATAGAGGAGAGAACACTTGGGAAGAATTCCATAGGCGATTCGAGGTGAAGTTTCTTTCTAGGGTAGAGGAAGGTGTGCAGTTGGAGAAGTTCATTCACTTGAAGCAAGAAGACCTATCAATGATAGAATATGTCAATTAGTTTAAAGGGCTAGCTAAATTGGGGATGGGACTGATAGATACCCCACATTAGATGGCTTTAAAGTTTGCTAAAGGGCTAAACCAACCTCTTTAAGGTTTAACTCTGAGTCATATTCCTATGGGTGCTACGTATGAGGGTCTAGCAGAGATGGCCTTGCTGAATACCGTCTCCAAAGGGGAAGTGAAGGAGGAACCCAAGAAGGCTGGAGGAAAAGTGCAGCAGTAGAACCAACGCAAGGGAGGTAGACACAAAGGAAAGATACAGAAGAAGGATATGCATTGTAGGAAGTGTGGTAGAAAGGGACATTTCTTGAAGGGATGTAAGATAAATCTTTCAAAATTCAAGTGTTATAACAGCGATCAATTTGGGCTTATGAAGCAGACATATCCATCACCCTAGAAAACCTCTACTAAGGTGGTTCCAGCTTACGCACCAGAGGCAATCCCTAACTCGATTGCACAGCTAATGGTGGAGAAGGAAAAAAAATTGGTGATTGAAGGTGTATTGACTTTACCTAGTTTATCTATTCGCTCATTATTCAACACTGGGGCTTCACATTCTTTCATTTGTGGTAGACTTTTTGACAACTTACACATAGACACTAGTTGTTAACCTGCCTTTTCGCAAGGTAGTACACAAGTGGATTTAACCCAACGGACTTCACGATTATCAAGGTCAATGAGTCAAGAGCGATGATTGTAGGACCTAGAAGTCAAGTACTGATAGTAGTATCAAGTCGAGATTAAATGAAATTGATAGATATGCAAGGCAGAATGTTCAGAGTATGAAATATAGCTTAGCAAATGGAAAGGATCGGCGTGCTCGATCTAGAGGGATCGGTATACTCCAATTCATAAAGAGGGGATCGACATGATTAATTAGGAGGGATCGGCGTGTTTCAGCTTATGAAGGAGGGATCGACGTGCTTTATTGAAGAAAATAGATCGGCATGCTTTATAAAGGAGGGATTGACATGATTAATTAGGAGGGATCTGCGTGTTTCAGCTTATGAAGGAGGGATCAGCGTAGTTGATTAAGAGGGATTGGCATGCTTCAGCTTATAAAGGAGGGATCAACGTAGTTGATTAAGAGGGATCGGCGTGCTTTGTTGAAGAAGATGGATCAGCATGCTTTGTTGAGGAGGGATCGACATATACTAAAATGCAAGAGCGTTCATGCAGGAAACAACCCATATCTCGAGTTCTACTAGTCCATTTAGCATGAAACTTGGATGCTAAGCATAATAAAACATGGAGAAGCTCCCCAGGGATCGCATGGTATTTGGAGCAAGTTGGAGGGATTGGTACCTATCCCTCTAGAGGGATTGGCAAAAATCAGAATTCAAGTGATACTACTTCATGGAAAATGCGATATCTCACAAACCGTACGCCGGAATTGCGCAAAATTTGGGGAGCAAGTAACTAACACCATGGGGAACCACCTAGAGGGATTGCACCCCATTTGGACACCAAAATAGGGATCGGTACCGATCTCTATTATGGGCCCCAATGGGCTTGGAATTTTATGGGTGGCCTCATCTTGATCTCTCGAACCTTCTATCGAAGTTTCAGCCCGGTCCGTGCATGTCTTCCCATATAAATACAACAGGCATGGCATCGACAAAAGGGATCTTCTTTTTCCTTCTCTTTATCTTCAACCTAGACCACACTCTATCAATTTGGTTCTTTGATTTCGAATTGTAAAAACTTCAGTATAATAAAAAGGATTATTCTGGAGTGGACATAGGCAAGAGTTAGCCGAACCACTATAAATCTATGTCTCTATTTACTTGCTTTCTGATTGTTTTAATTTTGATCTTCATTTATTTCTCTTCGTATTTTTGTGATTGGATTGGATATTGGTGCTTTCATACAACTGGGTGTTGGTGGTCAATTTTGATGCCAACACTAGCATAGTCATAGACCCTATAGTTGTGTCAAACACCATAGAAGGATTGGCTGATTTGTGTATGTTAGGTAGGGGTTTGAAGTTATTCATTTTAGGGGTTGAGTTTGGTTGTGATGCTTTTATCTTGGGATTTTATGGGTTTGGATTGATGTTGCGCATGTATTAGACGGTGATGTATGAGGCTATTTTAGACCATGATAGGAAGGTTATTAGGTTGAGCACATGTTGTGGGCGTAGCTTGGAGGTTTATTACAATCCCCGAGGATCAATTATGTTGAATTACTTATATTCATTGGACTTATCATATGGGAAGCTTGATTCAATACCTGTAGTTAGAGATTTTCAAAACATTTTTGTTGAGGTTATTGGTCTCCCACCCTTGAGTGAGATTGAGTTTAGGATTTATCTTGTTGAGAATGTCAGACCTGTTGCCTTACCATTAAGGCATATGGCTCCAAAGAAGAGAAGCAACTTGCGAAAGCAAGTAAATGAGTTATTGGAGAAGGGTTTTATTAGAAGGAGCAGCACTAATCGTCTTTGCGACCAAGGGGGATGGTTCTATGAGACTCTAAATTGATTATAGGGAGCTGAATCAACTAACTAAGAAAAATCGATATCCACTGCCCGTATAGAGATCTCTTTGATCAGTTAGTTGGAGATAATGTGTTCTTATAGCTTGACATGGCTACCTGATTTCATTAGTTGTGTGTAGTCCAAGACCATATCTAGAAGACAGCTTTCCATACACTAGTTAGACTTTATAAGTGGTTAGTCATGCCCTCCGAACTCACTAGTGCACCCGTCTACTCTATATATTTTATGAGCCAAGTTTTCAGAGGGTTGGTTAAATAATTCATCATGATATTTGTGGATGATATCTTAGTCTACTTGAGGAGCGAGGAGGAGCACGCACTGCATTTAGGAGAAGCACTCAGTATACTCCATGCGCATAAGCTGAAGGAAAAGTTTTCGAAGTGCCACTTTTGGAGAAAGGAGGTACGCTTTTTGGGACATATCATCTCAGAAAGTGGATTAGCGGTTGATCCTGGTAAGGTGGCAGAAGTTGAGGATTGACATGTGCCGAAGAGCCATGGAAGTGAGGAGTTCCTTGGTTTGGCGGCTATTATCGGAAGTTCATTAAGGACTTCGTGAAGATCTCTGCCCCTCTGACCCGTCTCACCAAGAAGAATCTAGTTTTCGCTTAGGATGCAAAATGCGAAGATGCTTTTATCAAGTTAAAGGAGGCGTGGCTGGTGCACCAGTTTTGGTATTACCGGATGGGACAGAGCCATTTATATCTTATACCAACGTCGGTGGTAACATGGTTAGGCGCAATCTTGATGCAAGAAGGAAAGGTTGTAAGTTATGTTAGTCGGCAGTTGAAAACCCACGAGAAAAAATACCTTACCCATGATCTTGAGTTGGTGGCGATTGTCTTTGCGCTCTGGTCATGGAGGCATACCTTTTAAGGGAGCGGTTTGAACTATATACATATTAGAAGTCCTTAAAGTATATGTCTCCCAAGGACTTGAATTTGAGGCAGCAAAGGTGGATGAAGTTTTTGGCATCTTATGACTTTGATATCTCATATACTTTGGGCAAGGGTAATGTAGTGGCCGACGCTTTGAGGAGACATCATGAAGTATTGAGTCCTTTGTTCTTGGAGTGGAAGCATTTAGAGTTTATTTCTACATTCGGCTTTCAAACATCATCAGATATTACCTTGGGATTACTAGCAGCTCTAAATATGCAGCCTACATTATTTGGTCTAGATAGAAGGAGGATAAGGGGCTAGTAGATATTATTGAGAGGATTGGGAAAGTGAGTCATCGAATCATTTAAGGCGTTACATATTGACTAGAGAGGATGATTACAGAGGGATGATAGGCTTTTTGTTCATCTAAATATGGATTTGATAGATGTGGTACTAGCCGAGTCTCACCGTTCTAGTATGATCGTTCATCCTAGTGGTGACAAAATGTATCACAACATGAAGAGAGTCTTCTACTGGTTTGGTATGAAGAAGCATGTAACGGAGTATGTAGCTAGATGTATGACTTGCTATAGGGTAAAGGCAGAGTAGAAGAAGCCAGGAGGATTGTTGGAGCCATTGGATATTCCGAAGTGGAAGTGGGAGAGTATTTTTATAGATTTCGTGGATGGTTTATCGAGGAGTAGAAGAGGGAATGAGAGTATTTGGATCATAGTTGATCGGTTGACCAAGTGCACTTATTTCATACCAGTGAGGAGTACGAGGATATGGGGATCGTTGGCGGGTCTATATGTGAGAGAGGTTGTTAGGGTACATAGAGTATGTATTATTATAGTTAGCAATCGATCTGATTTTCACTAGTGAGTTACGGAGGAGTCTATAGGAGGCTTTGGCGATTGGGTTGAGCTTGAGCACGGCATATCATCCGTAGATGGACGGACAAACGGAGACTGTAAATGGGGTATTGGAGAAATTACTACGAATGTTCATTTTGGAATTTGGAGGTTCTTGGGAGGATAACTTGCTGATGGTGGAGTTTACTTACACCAATGGTTATCAGGCTAGCATTGGGATTAATCCATAAAATGCATTATATGGTAGACCTTGTAGATCGTCTTCATGTTAGTGGGACACTACTGATAGGATTATTCTTAGGCCAAATATGGTCAGGGAGACGTCAAAGAAGGTGGACATGATCCGTAGAAGAATAAAGACCGCTCAGGATAGGTAAAAATCCTACGCTGATAGGAGACATGAGGAGTTAGAGTTCGCAATGGATGACATGGTGTTATGAAGGTTTCACCCCTTAGGCATTTTGTGAGATTTGGTAGGTCGGCGAAGCTAGCATCGAGGTTTGTAGGGCCTTTCTCGATAGTCGCTAGAGTAGGGAAGTTAATATATATAGTAGAGCTTCCAGAGAAGTTGATGGGGGTACATAATGTTTTCCATGTGTCACTTTTGTGGAAGTGCTCAAATGATACAGCTAGTGTAGTCGAGCCAAGTTAGCTAGAGGAGGTGGAGGATGAGAGGGAGTTACTTGTTGACCATGCACCCACTCGTATTCCTGAGCATGATACAAACCAACTCCACAATAAGGAGATCAGACTTGTTAAAGTCCAATAGGGAGATGATCTACCGGAAAGTACATGGGATCCTGAGGAGAATATCCATGCTATCCATCTACAACTCTTTGTGGGTGCGTTTCCAATTTAAATTTAATAATTATAGGCTACTTATGTATAGGACATAGCTTGGTATACCCTTTAAAAAGAGACCATTGGATGGTAGGAATGGTTGTAAACATGTCAATAAAATGTGTTATGAATGATGGATGCTAGTGGATGTATTGTTTATTTGTTTCCTATATACACTTAGGATATGATATCCTCTAGGTAGTACACACACATTCACATTATCCCTTATTATTGTCTAGCTTGTTAGATATGATGCATATGGATGTTAGATTGTTGTTTATATTATTAAGCATTATGCATATGGATGTTGCATATGGATGAAATGGTTGCGCATATATATTGAATTGCAAGTAATTCATTTAGGATGCTGCATACATTTTGGATGCATGGCTTGAGCATTTGCATGATAGGAGGTCAACTAGGTCAGGAGGCCGCCTACTCTTTGCATTAGTATAGATTCACATGCATTTCACGTTGCATATTGCATTAGAAAATTTCTAAGGACAATGATTGCTCATGGATGATGGATGAGTATATGATTATAGCTATTGGTTATTGTGTATGTAAGTTACATTTTTTCGTCCTTAGAGATTTAGAGATGAAACCATTTTAAGGGAGGAGAATGTAACATCTCAAAAATTTAACGGAAATTCGATAAGAAAATTAAATTTAAATAAAATAAGGAGTAAAATAAAATTTTCACATACGTACAAATTTGGCTAGGAAACTTGTACATGTTATGTTCGTAGCGATTTTTATATATAACGCATCAAAATCGGAGTTAGTATAAAGAAGTTATGGATGTTTGAGGATTTAAAAATAAATAAAGTCAAACATTAAAATTCACCAAAAACACATTTTGACCGGTCGATCTTGGAGGGTCGATGGTCGAAAGGTAGCGATTGACCCAGGGAAGGGGGCGGTCGACCGTTGATGTGTTCAATTCGAGAGTTTTCTGAGTTGTTTGAACGATTGAGATGCATTGCTCGTCGCTAAGTTCTTATGAGTGAACGAGATGATACTAAAGATTTTATAGACCTAATCTAACATCACAAACTTGTCTCCAACCTCTATAAATTAAAAGCTAAGCTAACCCTAAAATCACTAGAGAACTTACCATACTAAAACTCTGCCAAAATCTAACCTCTCCTCACAAACTAAAAATTATTCAAAATCAAACTAAACCCAATCAGATCTAGGAGGAGCCAGCTTACGGAAGGCAATTCATTAGTGGAGCATCTTGGAAAAGCTTGGATATATGGTGAGTGGGAGTATGTTTAATTAGATGATTATTTATAATTAAATTTACTATATTCTATCTGATCTAGGATGTTAGAAACTCTAATTGTAAACTGTAAAACCCTAAATTGAAACCTGTAATGTAGGGTCGAAATTGAAGGCACTATAATTAGATAAATATGATGTTTAATGCCAGTACACCCCTCTATTATTGGATTGTAAACCCTAAAACTTGTAAACCTTAGATTAAACAACTGAAATTGAAATTCTACAAATCTGTGAAATTTAGAAATATTGACTGGTCATTATAATTACTTGTTTAAGGTAAATGTTGTAGCCAAAAAACGTTGTATAATGAGCAAAACGTTAATACCAATAAAAATCAAAATCAGAAAACTTGAGAATTCTAATTTTGAACTGCTACCGGTTGACCAGAAGAGGTCGACCGGTAGGGTATAGGCGGTTGATCGGTTGTCACCTGAAATGCACAATCTAAACCTCTGCCTGAGGCCCAGGTTAATAATAAAAATTAATATAAACATTAATTATTCTGTTAGACTATTTGAGGCTATTTGTATGTATGTTAGGAGTTGTAGGGAAGCTAGTTCCCTATGAGATGACGATATATATCGTAGTATTGGATAAATGTTCTTTACATAATGGGAAGTCTATTATTCGATTGAGGGCAACTTTTATCGCAAAATGGTATTCATAGGAGGTTCTACGATGGACACGCAGCATAGACAGATGCCTGATGAACTGTGGCCTGGCACAGCGGGAGTCCTGGTATGCACAGATACTGACGCGACGTGGTATAGTTAAGATTTCGGATCCCAGAGCATGTAATAAGAGGCATGCTACAATTGAGAGGTGGACACGGATGTAGCCGATAAGGTACACCGACGAGTCAGCATTACGTGTTCCCCCTCGATGCGTAGTTGGTTTATATGTAGTCATAGTTAGTGGGAATGTACGTCCACAGTACCCTAGTGGCGGTATTTCCATGACGATTAGCTCTAAGACCGATGGCTGATCGTTGATTGCGAGCTTCGATCCGTAGTCCGATCTGTGTAGTGGCCTACACAAGTTGTATTGTAGGTATGTATTAGACAAGAACCCTTAGGTAATGGACCTTAGGAATTCATATAAACTTGTAGTACACCCTATGTTATCTAGAATAGAATTAAAGTTAACTACACATGATCATTACATATTAAACTCGTACTCATTCACCAGACTTTCGTATGATCCACCCTTTTTCATCTTTCCCCCCACCACAGGTGGATAGGGTAGTAGGTGATTAGCCCATTCTTGATACTTGGAGAAGCGAGCTCTTTCTTAGAGTTGCTTCTTATCATATTTATTCTCCATATACCTATCTATCTTTTTAGTACATTTTATTTCTTGTATCAGACTTAGAGTGATATTTTCTGTGTACTTTGTATTGGACCACGTACTGATTTTCTGATACTGTGATTTGGATATTTTCTGAGATGGAAAATTTTCTATGTTATATGTTTTGTTCCTTCCGCTTTGAGTTCTGAAAGTGTACTATATCTTAGATTATATCTGCTTGTATTAGTCTCTATAATGTTGTAAAAACCCGACAGTTCATATTCTCGACATGATGCGAGAACGAAAGTCGAACTAGGATTTGGATCAGTGTGTTAGGGGATGCGAGTTGTCACACCTTATATTCTACGAGGGTCCCTTATGAGATAAGCTATTTTATTCATAGGCTTAAATTTTACCCCTTCTTACCAAGACGGTCATCCTTATGTACTCCATATCAAAGTTGGTTTGGTTTTCAATATTCTTTATAAAATTATTAAACTTCACAGTCATGAAGTACTTAACCTATTTTTTTCTTTAAAAGTATAAACTTAGAAACTTTTATTAAATTCAACAATTGCTTGGTTTCAAAAAGGAGCCATAAAAAGCTCCTTATTTAAACCAACTTTAACTATAGGTGTCATAACATTTTAAACTATAATTTAATTTATGAAGTATTTATTAGTTCAAAAGTTAATGTTAATAATCTAATTTAAGAAAGATCATTTCTTTTAAACATCATATTATTTCCATCATTTCAAATAGTAAGAGTCAAGTTTTTATTACATGAATAGTCATCAAATAAATTTTCCCTCTAAAGCCTTTTTACAACAGAGATTTACTTCTTATAAGTTTGGATTTTTAACTTAAACCATTTATTAAGTTTTGCATTCAAAAACTCAATTTTTATACCAAATCAGATTTCAAAAATGCACTATTATAGTGTTTCTATAATATCTTCTATAAATTTAGACAATACATACTAGAGTAGACAAGGAAAATTTCCATTATATTATTTTCCTGTTACTCATGCTATTTTCACTTTCAACCTTAGCGTAGACTCTAATAGCATACAAGGGGGACTTTTAAAAGATATGTGCAATTACTGCATATATTTATAGAAACTATCTATTTTTCCTCTGTTTGCCTTCAATTTTTTACATTTTTTCTAATTAGATTGTTTTAGTATAAATTTCTAACGTTGCTCCTATTTAAATTCTCTAATGTTGCTACTATTTAAATTCTTTCTATCTAAATTTATTTTATCTGAATTGCTCCTTCTTATATAGCTCTTTTTCTCCTTTATTTGATTGTTTTCTTCATTGAATTATTGTAGTGCATTTGCCTACTGCTTTAGCCATTTGGGATTTTCTCAATTAATATGAAACTGTTTACTTTTTGTGCATAAGTCTGTTTCAGCTATTTTTCTCCCTATTTTCCTTATACAACAATATTTTTCCTATTTTTACTATCGGGTATTCTTAACCTTCTATTCTCTTTACCCCATTTAAATCAAGTAACATTTCTATTTATCCACCCATTAAAAAGAATTTTAAAACTTCTAAATTTACAAAAATAGAAAAATCATCGAGCCAAACATACACCCTATTTTCCATTTATTTCAAAAATATAGGTTCTTGGTTTTCTTGAAATTTTCTAGTTTTCCAAGAATCTATTTTCAAAGGATTTGTTATATGGCGAAAAATTTAATATTTACTTACTTTTCAAAATAACAACTTTATAATGATACAGTTCTTCTATTTGTAAATAAATTTTTTAAAAGCTATTTTAAGTATTTTAAGAAATTTTAAAATCTTTTATTATATTTTCCACATGGAGACGAACTCGGAAATGGTTTTTGTTTGTCCTTTCATTTTGAACTTTTCTTCTTTTCTAATTATTCTTAGCTTATCTTCATCAAGAATATATTAAAATCCAGCTATCATCTTGTGGTGGTTAATGTACACCTTCTTGGGGAAACTTGCTCACTTCTTTTCATACCTTACTTCCAGATATTTGCAATATATAGGTTCTTACTCCCCATCCATTTGGATTAAATGTACGTCATCAATCTACAATCCTACAAAATCCATAATCATAGGGCAGTCTAGGCCCAACAAAACGAGTCAAGTACCATCTAACTTCTGGAACCTTTCTATATGTCGTGCTCATGCTCTAAACAGCTGGTTGAGCGAGTAGACGTAGAGAGAAAGATTACCCCAGTATATTAATTCTATGGTTTATGGTTGTTCACTACTAGGGTAGCTAAGCAAATGCTCTCTTCTTAAGTCAATGCCTTAAGGTACAACCTACATACCAAGGGGTAATCAGGGTAGGTTTATAAATTTAACTCAATTTATTATTCCAACTCATAGTTGCATTATCCATCTTTTCAGAATATTTTCGCAAGTACTTCTATAGTTGGAATTTGTAGAGTTTGGCGTGTAATATATATATATATAATCATAGGTAAATATACAAATACGTTCCCTCAGCATATCATAATTCTTAAGATTGACTAACCTAAGCTCTGATACCAAATGTACTAACATGCACCTTAATGGGCCCGATTTTGACTAAATCGAAAACTCAAGTCCATTAGGGCATGGATTGTTGGTGTTGGTAACCTCTAATAAACATATCTATATCAAAGAGATATCTATATGAACTCATAGTGAAATTGTAAAATATAGTAAAACATATATACCGATTAAAACTGCAAGCGAACAAATATTATTCCTTTGGATATCAAGTTGCCTTATCAGTGTAGAGCGTGGATGAGAAGACCTATCCACCTACTGTTCTAAGCTTATACCAGTATCATGTCCCTGTAAATATATCCTGTAGGTTTTAATAAAGAGGGTGTCAAAACAACGTTCTTATGACTGGTAAATTACATACTTTATCTATAACACTAGGTTATGCCGATTAATTTTTATTTGAATGTTGTGCTTATTATTTATGGATTTGAATTTTGATTCCATATGTGCATACGATATATCTAACATACTCTAAGGAATAAATATATAAGTGCGTGTATATACAAGCGTCGTTGTACTCCCAAAAAAAAACCCTTCAAAACATAACCGATAGTCAACCGGCCCTAACTACGAAGGCAGATGACTCCTAGACATACCTTAATAATTTAACTAGTCGTATTACTACTGCATCTCAAATAACTATCAAAGGGTTAACTAGCCAACCTCCAGCCAAACAAACAAACAACCTAACTTTGAGATCAATGCATATCCCATATGAACTCTACACAAGTAGGAAGTGTATCCATGAAGGCTTAACCCAAGTCTTTGCTAACGCCTGCTCAGGACCGCTAGCATTCTAAGTTATGCTCAGCTCTACTCCGCAAATACGAATTTATCAAACAATGCTCACATAGTGTCGACCACCATTCAAAATTCCATTTAGATTTTCCTTATGCAAAAAAATGAAAATTCCCACTATTGATTACTTAATACATCCGGTTTGGAAATGAAGCAGACCCCACTTTCCCAATTAGTCACCGTCGTAGGTTATTTAATACTTCTTAAATAGAGTAGAGGCGGACCCAATAGTCATTTAATACCTCCACCCCAAAGTAAACCCCTTGAATCCCTAAGGTACTTAGTCATTTTATACTTCAAATCCGAGATGAACCACTCGTATATTTTCCCTAAACCTATAAGCAAACGTATATCCCACACGGGTCCAATGGTTGGAGATGTACCACATCAATATTATGTATACACAACTGTAAGAAGCCCCTTGCGGAGGGTAGACTTCCATTGTGTAACTCTACCAACCTCGCATCCCAACCCATATCAAACCAAGATATTTATAATTAATCTAAATATTGGGCTAGGCCAAATAATTTACACCCATCACAAACGTATTATTGAGGTCATATAATTTCAAATATGGAAATGATTATGCCTCTTAAGTTCATTAATTTTAATATTCATATATTTACTTGCTATAACTTCTTCTATCACCTTTATTTCTCCTTCCCATTTATGTTATTAATGACATTTATTTATCATGCCTTTTTAATCTCCTTTACTAGTGCCATATTTGGTCTCCGTAATTAAATACATTAAATGGTTTACTACCTTATTGAATTGATTATAGTAACTTCCCTTTTACTCCTTAATTTATTACCTTATCTATATTTAGCATTTTATTTATAATGAATATAATAAAATACAATTAATTGCACATTAACATACCTATATGTATTTATGATGTAACCAATGTTTGTTTATTTATTTCTCAAACTATACTTTACTTTACATACATACATATATATATATATAATTGGTAAACGAGATTATTTATATTTCTATTTATAACTTGTTAGTCTTTACATTTAGAGATTTCTGGATATGCACTTATGTGTGACTTCTACAAAAATATTTATTTCCACATTTTAATGCATTGGAACCGTAGCTTTCCCAATAAGGAAATTTTACCATTGTAACTTTCCATAACCGCCAAAAAGTGGGATTGTGATGCGTATGAAATTTCAAGGAATTACCTTTTTCTATTTTTATTGAAATAGGCAGCGAAAACTACAAAAAGACATCCCTACTTTGCACATCTCTTTCATTTGGGTATATTCCTTGTTGTTTCGAATGACGCACTTTCATACATAATTGCGAGGTTGGACAATTTATGGAAATTCCCTTGGAGATTCTACAATTCCAATAAATTAAAATATAGAAATTTAAATCCTAAATCAAATTCAAGCATCTCGAATTGATGATTATAATTTTAACTATTTACAATCCAATTAATAAAAATCTAGAATCAACTACGCAATTCTATAAATATTATATTTAATAAACTTAGGACTATTCTCCCTAACTACTAGATCTAGGGTGTGTGTATATCATATCATCAAATTTAAACAATTTATTTATATGTAGGTAATGTTTTCAAGTTAGATTTATTTACTTAATCCTATAATTCAATGGTTTACACTTAGGTATAATAACAAAAATAGAATTCGAATGATATAAATTTAATATTATGTAAATCATTTAATTTTTCGTTCGCCTTATGGCTTTCAAATCTCTAAATCCAAACCCCTTCTTCTTACTTGACTCCTTTTCTTTTCAACCAAAAATATGTATATAAAGGTGCATACATACCCATTAGAATTATAGATCTGATATCAGATTTGAGATAAGTGGCGTAATGACCAGTAAATTCATCGCTTCGGAAAAATTTCAAAATATTCAAAAATAGGTTTTTGAACATAAGTGATGATGTTTTGAATAATAAATAATATTGGTGATCTTATTTTGAATAAATATTTATAAAAGAAATATATACACTGTGTTAAATATCGATAAAATAACTGAAAATCGTTTTATCGATAAACAGCTCTTCGACCATCTGACATCGCGCACCAAGCTGGATACATACACTCATTTGTATAAATGAATGCAAATATGAAATAAAATAATTTATTTATTTATGGAAAAATTAAATATATTTATGACATCATTAATGATATTATAATTTCCAATTAATTGATTTTTGAATTTAAATTTAGTTCAAATGATTTAATAATTATTTTAATTATTAAGTAAGCTCTCTAATTTCTTATATAATGATAAAAATATTATTTTTAAACTTTTTTTTACAAATATATGTTTATTTACTAAAAAGTAAAAATATGACTAGAAATCAATATTTGAATTTGTAACGATTCGACGCGTAAGAGTTGTGCAACGTTGTAAGGATATGTAAGATACATAAACACGCACATGTACATATACAAGACATATTCATATGCACATATACAACATAAATATACACATGACAGACACACACACACACACACACACACATATATATATATATATAAACAAAATATCAAAGATATTTTCAATTCCTTACCAACTAAGCTAATCAAAAGTTCACCCTCTTACACCATGGTACAAGCATCATTGCAAGCACATGGGGGGAGTTATTTCGACCATAAATGTGATGGAGATGGTGCATGTTGAAGTGATGGGTAATGATGCATATGTATAAAGTAACTAAGATATTTTTCTCCTCATTTTCACTTATAAATACCACCCTTCTTCCCTCTCATTTCCTTATTTCCTCTCCTTCCATTTCCTAAGCTTTCTCTCTTCTTTTCATGTCTTCCAACCTAAAGAAAATAATGCCAAAATATTTCTCAAAAGAAATTTAAATTATAATATATACATATACATACTTAAGCACCTCAAACTATTCCAAAATTCCATCTTTTCCTCTCTACCATTAACGACCTCCACCATAGGTTGTGCCTTCCTCCTCCCCAAACCTAGGTCGTGAGCTCCTCTAGCCATTCCAAGTCTAGGCCGAGCCATCTAGGAGCAATAATCCAAGGGATCGTCAGCTAAAAGTTCGATTTAGCGAAGCTATAGCCAATTTTTAGTTAGTCGTTTAAACTTGAGGTGAGGTACTCCTAAACTATAGTATTATATGCCATTGGATGTTATATATATTTGATTATGATTATTGATGATGGTTGTTTAATATGAATGTTGAATATATACGCAAGTCACGAAAATACACGTCGATAAGCACAAACGAAATCACATTCCTTTATTTAATGAATTAGTGTATATTGAATGTTAAACCCCTTTAAAAAGGTTAAAAAATGATTTTGAAATATTTTATGAACATTTGAAAGTGTTTTGGTGAAGTTTGAATGATAATTGAAAATTGAGTAAAAAATAGGCGCATCGTGTGACGGTAGTTCGCGATTTCACGCCATAAAAGTCAAAATGAGTATATATAATGGAATTTAGCTCGGAATTCTTCAAGATAAGAATTTTTCGTACTATTATATCCATAGTTTTCAAAAAAAACAAAGAAAATTGAGATTTCAATAAGTAGATTTTGAAATATGAGTATAACAAGTTTTTGAAAAATCGCGGTTTTGCAGTTCGGAATCCATAAAAGGATTTCTTTGAAAATGATATTTCAAAATTGTTTAAAAATATGAAATAAATTCAAAAAATCTTTTAAAATGTTTTAAAAGTAATTTGAGTTATAAAAACGAATTTCCAAATGATAGAAAAGTTGTTTTGATCAATATAGCTTAAAAAGAACTTTGTTCAGCACTTCTCCGCAGCACTTTTCTATAACTTTTGAAATGTAGTTTTAAACGCAACCATTCTTTTCCAAATCTTTTGTAAATGTTTTCAAATGATTAATAAAGTATTTTAAAGATGATTTGAAGGATTTATGGAATGGTTAAATATTAAATTATGTAGAGTCGATCAAATTACTTGACCGCCTTATGGGTGTAGAGAGGTAGTGTCTAGGCTTGAGTTTGGAAAACCAGTTTCCTGCACTTCCTGCCTATCCGGACTGGCCCGATGGATGAGATAGTTTATTTGATTTACTCGGATTAAAATTTTACAAAGTTAAAGGATATAATTCTCCAAATATAAATAATTTGGATTTTATGGAGATAATCTTCTTGTACTCGGTGTTAAAACTCGAAGAGGGAACTCATACTATTCTTGGAATTTAAAGGGTGCTTTCATCGTTATTCAACCCATAGTATTTGTTGAATATGGGAATTGATATTGAGTAGAGTTTGATGATTTCTATAGATTTTGCTCACTTACTGTTTACTGGTTTTGGATTAGCATCCTAAATAACATTGTTTTAACCCAATTAAAATTATGAGTTTTGAATTAGGAAATTTATGTTAAGCTTTAAATGAAATGAATTGGAAATATTTTTCTAAGTAAAAGGTGAAAGGGTTTGGAATTATTCCATGATTCAAAAAGGTTTAAATTAACCAAAAGGATTTGATAAACGAGGCTTGATGATTCCATTTACTCTGAAAAAGATAAAGAAATATTTCAATGAATATATCACTAAGAGATATCTATGAATGAATAAAAATATGAATTAAATTAAATGATGATTGATAATCACATATGAACTTAACATATTTTTAATCGATGATTGGTTCGGAGGAACCGATGTCGGATTTGGGTAATTCCTATTTGAAGACCACTTCGAACCAATTTACGTATTTGAGGTGAAGACATGTATACGATATTTGGGATTTTTGTAACGAAGGACCGCTTGTTGATCATTTGGCGATAAACTCCCAATATACATATAATAGCAGTAGTTTCTTCGTTATGAAATATCCAATGCAATGACTTATTGCTACTAATCCTAAGAGTAACTCCCGATAGGATGTGGTAGGAGAGTGCCTTCGGTTTGTCCTGTTCCTGGACAACTTGCATGGACGGATCTCCGAAGTTGCAATTGTAATTACATTAGTTGATTTTTATGAACGTATCATCTGATTGGTGGCGGAGAAGGCAACTTCTCTTAGCTTAACACCCTTTCCTGAGACATACGAGCTTAGGAGTTATATGTTTGTAGAAATTAGTTGTTTGACTATGGATTCAAAGTGGAATGTGTTATGAGTAAGGTAATCGTTACCTCGAGTCTTATCACCCGGAAATGACAAAAACAGGGTAGATGCGGCAGAGCTAAGTGGGTCACTCCCATTAGGATATAGTCATCACCTTTCTAGATATATTTATTCCCGCTATGACATTGGGTTTTAAATTATTGTGGTGTATGCAAAGAGAGCTCTCGGATAGGTAGGGAACGACCGGGGTGATGGCATATTCGGTACTATCTATGGTAAAGGTAGGCCGGTTCTGTGTTGGTAGAGGTTGGAGCCTCAGGTGCATTTTTCTAGAGATGTACTATCGAAAGGTAGTCCCTTACCTTGTCATTGTATGGAAATCCATTCTCCAATAAGTGCCTTTGGATTTTATTGTAGAGCCTAATATGATGGAATTTAATAATGTAATAATTTCGGCTAAGATTATGTATACTTATTTGAAAAGTGTTTTCAAAAGAATGTCATTAAAAATAATATCCACATATTCTGCATAGCAAATGTTTTGGTTATCAAAATTTAAAACTAGTTCCGTGTTTATATGCAGCATGGTCTTATGAGATACCTTTTGTTTTCAAACATCGTATTTTGAGTTTCTCACACCATTCCCATGACTGACCCGGAGCTTATTTTCTTTTCCTCTTAAACTCTGGATGCCCTATTTTTTCGAGCAGCCGACTAGTTAGGTAAGCTTGGAGCATGGAGCCTGGAGCATGGAGCATTTTGGCTCTTTTGTTGAAGGCGTCTATTACTTTCTGCTATGTCTACATTATGTATTAGTATCTATCAACATTGTAAGGATATGCCGTTATAACTATCCTAGCTAGATTAGTACCTGTCATCACTTTGATGGAACAATCTGGAGTAATTGCATGTACTACTTATATGTATAATTATGTGTTGAATACGATGTGAAATTATATTATTGTCTTCTATCTTTATTTATTTACCCATGATAATCGGCCTCTCCGGCACTTGGATTTAAGGCACGTGAATACCAAGGGTGCATTAGTGTCGATTTTCGAGGATCGAGGAGGTGGGTCGTCACATTTGGAATGTGAAGACCCACCTCCTCGATCCTCGAAAATCGACACTAATGCATCCTCGTTATTCACGTGTCGTAAATCCAAGTGTCGGAGAGGCGGATTATCATGGGTAAGAAAGAAAATAAAGATAGAATAGAATCTTACACGAATGGAATAACATATATTATTTCAACATATAACCTTTACAGCAGAAATTTTAAATTAATTTATCAGAGTTAAACATGAACAGTTTTAAATATCCGTCCTTACAAATGTGGAATATAATGATACACAAGTGCGGTGGAAATAGATAACAATCTTCTAAAGAATCTTCTAACTCCATGCTCCGAGCTCTTCCAGATTTCTTCTAACTAAATCTGACTACTAGACTGCCCGGGAAAATTAAGTCACCCGACTGAGTATATTTACAGGGTCAGTTTTGATGCTTTGGAGCTTCGGTAGATGAGCTGGAAGTCTTCAGGTTCTATTCAACGTATATGCTTATTTTCCGCTACATTGTTGTTTAAATTATCAGCAATTGTGAGGACATGTTATTATAACTATCCAGGCTGATGATTTTGATTTGATTGGTGTACTCTGATTGATGTATGAATATTAAAGATTATAGTTTCTCTTTTTATAAAGCTCATTTATATTATGTTATATGTTGTTCCGCTGCGATTGTGAGGTTCTATGTTGGCTTTTGGTTTCTCTTTCTTCTTCTCGTTTCTTCTTCCCTTCTCTCCTCTTTCTTTCTCATGATTATCCGTATTTCACTTCGGTTTGGGGCTGGACATGTGCGGTTATTGTCGGCTCTGAACGTGATGGATTTGCAGGTTGTCACAGTTGTTAGCGAGCATATATAAGCAATATAGTGCGAAAGCGAGCTCCAAATGCGAAGCAAACGCCGTCCGCACCTACCAAACACTCAATAACTAAATGAGAACATGTATATAGCATATAATATCAATATATAACATACTATACAATAATCATATGAAAATGAAACACATGCAACATAAGCAATCATCAAAACAACTAACATCCAACAAATCAATTCATCCGTTTACTATTTAGTTTTCATCCAACTAATTCACATTCAAGCTAACTAACAATCATTTTATTACATTCATTCTCATTTTACTTTCATTTGATTCTCATCAAATTAGTTTGCATTCATTCCTTCATATTTAATTAGTTCACATTCTACTAATTTACATTCATTCCAATTATTTATTAAAATTCATTTGTTAACATACATTTTCTTTCAATTTATTAACATTCACTTAAATTTTGTTAACTTTACTTCCAATTCATGTTTAACAACATTTTAATATTCACTTAGTATAATTCTTTTAATACTAATAACACATAACAACTACTTTATTTCATTACTAAATTTGCTTAAGTTTGCTTACACATTTTATACAACACTTATGTTTATTTTCACTTCCTTACTTAAGTTTTTTTCCAATTTTCTCAAACAACATTTCAACTTATGTCCAATTCATTTATATACTTAAGTTGAATTCCATTTATTAACTCAAGTTCATATTTATTCTAATTATTTTACTAAGCTCATTAAATTCATTTTATTTAACTTAAGTTAATCTTCATTTATTTACTTCTCATTTAATTTGCTCATTTCATTAATCTTCAAGTGAAATTTTTCTTTCACAAATCATCTTATTAAACTTGCCTTAATTTATCCACATTTTATAATTCCAATTTGTTATATAATCACTTACCAATTATGTTTATACACATTTCATTTACTTAGCTCATTAGCTGATTCCAATTAACCTCTTTCCTTAAAGTTAATTTTAATTGCATAGCTTAATTTCATTCATTTCACAAAACATTTAGATAACAATTTCAGAATTCAAATACCCGTTTATTTCCAGTCATTTCAAAATCGTATTTTATATACATACAACTCTTTGTATATTCAAATCATATTTTAAATTTTCAAATCAAAACTTGTTTTAACAAAACTAAATTCCAATAGGAAATCACTAATGGCAGCAATCCGTCACTTAGAAACTCGAAAATGAATACTGATGATGTCGCGATTATCCGCGTAATTATTTTCCAGCGACTGAAGTGAGTGTAGTGCTATTTATTTCTTTCCTTTAAAATTTTCTTTTATTTATAAATCACATTTATAAATTTATACTTATATAATTTATACTTATTTCACATTGGTTACATTGGTTATATATAACCATTTCTTATTCGTTTATCTTTGTAATAATAACTGCTTTTTTTAATTGACAAACAACGAATGATAATAATCAAGTATTACCATCCACTAGCAATCAAACATCCATATATAACTATAATAATTCCTGGAAAATTATTCCTTTATATATAAAACTATAATCAGGGTAAAATTATTTCATTTACCAAATTTCAAAACAATTTCATGTCGAATGCTCTACTCAAGTAGTTAGGGATCCCTATCAATGACGTTAGTTATTCGTATTGACTAGAATCCATAAGCCACTCAATAGATCAACCAATACAATATAAATTTTTTTTATATCACTATCAAATACGCGCTTATACACACACACACACACTCAAACTAATTCTATGGTGCTACTGACCCTATCTCTAATGAGTTGCCCCACCAAAGCCAAGATTCTCGCTTAACCTTTAGCTCTGATACCAGTTGTGACAACCTTGGCTTTGGTGGAGGTAAAGTCTCATCAGAGATAGGGTTAGTAATGCCCTAGGATGAGTAACTCATTAGAGATAGGGTTAGTAACACCCTAGAATGAGTTTGAGAGTATTATATATGAGCCCGTATTTGTTAATATTATGTACAAATGATTTTGGTTTTGAAAATTGATAAATGAAATAATTTTACCTAGGATTATATTATGTCTGAAAAGGATATTTTTCAAATAATATTTATTTGATTAAGGAAATGATAATACTCAGCTATTATCATTAATTGATTGGTTGTTTAATTTAAAAGTTTAAATACGAACATCTTGTGAAAATTAGTTTCACAATTTGACTATGGGGTATTTGATATATAATAATGTTTATTAAAGAAAATTATTTAAGATAAATAAATCTTATGAATATGTTTTATATAAGCGATTTTATAAATCGGATACATAATACATGTTTTATAAAGGAATTTTTGAGAATTTAAATTTCGGTATTTTTGAAAGAAATTTTGAATGATTTTTGGAAAAGGAATAATAATGGTATTATTTCTAAAATGGGATTTTGAAAACGAAAAACAATTTTATGATTAATTGATTCGAGTGGATCCAAAGTAACTGAAAATGGGCAAGAGATGTGTTCGGATGGTAAATGCTTCTCTTAAGTATTCCTCTTCATGTTTAGAAAATATGTAACACTATTGGTAGTACCCAGTTCCTTAGTATCATTTTTGAGTTGCTCGATCAATATAATTTTCTAAAGTTAAAAAGCATAATGTGAATCATTAGTTGATAAATTAATTAATGATTGTAAATTTTTGTCAAAGTGTGTTATCGTAATTGATAAGCATGGGTATGCTTTGATCTTTAAAATAAATGTTTAAAGTTATTAATGAATGGTTTGGGTTTGTAGTAAACGATATTTTAGCAACATTAGTTTTTAAACCCTTAAATTGCATTTTGAAAAGAAATGTGTTTTTAAGTAGAAATATTTGGAAATAAAAATGTAAAATAAATATGTAGAAGTATCTTTATAAAAGTTTGAATAAAAGATGAAATTTTTATAAAGTATTTTCATAAGAATTTGGAAAGGTTAATAAATACACATGAAGTATGCGGATTATTTCATCGACGATTTAATCTAAGATTCGAGTGGAGAACTTTAAGGTGTTCGCACCGATCCGAAAAAGGATTTATCACTCGATTCTTGATGATGAACATTGATGAGGGTTTTGGGTTGGATACTTGAGTTTTCTATCATAGTTGAGAGCTATGCAAGAAATAACTAAAGTTTTGATCAAAAAGCCTGATCAGAGTCTGCACTGAAGGATCGGGAAATCAATACTAGTTCGGAAGTAGAGTTGTGAATTCAGATAGAAGATCGAATCAGATATTGTGTACGGATGATCTATATACATCGTATAAATGTAAGTTTAAAAATAAATATTTTGGACAAAACCTTTGGGTTTTTGTCCTAGGTAATTTCCGGGACGAAATACTTTTAAGGGGAAGTCTGTAACAACCCGCAAATTTATCACTTTGATAAATTATATTTATTTTTTAATTTATTCAAATAAAAGGTTGATAATAAAAATAATATTGTTTTGAGTGATAATAAATAATAATAAATCTTATTTTGAGTAGATATTTACAAAAATATGTTTCCTCGGATTTAAATCGATAAAATGGCCGGAAACCGTTTTGTCGAAAACGAGCTCTATAATTGTAAAACTCACGCACGGAGCTGAATACATACACTTATTTTTATAATTGAACAATAATATGAAATAATAATAATTATTTTATCTTTGGGAAAAAAGTGTATTTAAGACATCATCAGTGATGGCCTTATATTTAATAATTGATTTATTTAATTTATTTGAGATTTAATGATTTAATAATTATTATAATTTTATAAATAATTGTTTTCAAAATGATAATAATTCTTTTTAATTAGTTATAAAGTAATAATGAATGATTTATAATGGTTCTATAAAGTTATAAAAGTAATTTGAAATTATAAGGATAATCGATATCGTTTTATCGATATAATAATGATTTTTGTAAATAATTGTTAATATTAATTTATATGGTTTTATAAATGAAATGTGATCATTTTAATTGTTTAAAAATGACAATAAATTAGTTTCCAAATTTTGTTTACATTTATACATAAATTAAAATATAAGTAAAAATGTGACCGATAATCTATTTCCCGATTTTTAACGGTTTGACGTATATAAGTTGTGTAACGTTATTATATGACTTGAACACGTATACAACTTGCACATACATATATTTAACCATATAAATACATGTACAAACATGACATATATACACGTAAGAAAAGTTACCATTTGCATTTGAATTTACATATGGTAAAAAATAAGAAAATATCATGATATTTCCCTTTTCTTTCTCACTTAAGCATGCATAAGTCGATGTGCAAGGACATGCACATGTACACACGCATGGGGGGTGATGATGGTGGAGGTTGATAGCTGAAATGATGGATGGAAATGGTGCACATGGGTGATGGAGATGGTAGGATATGATGTGGGATATTTTGTATAAACTTAGGGCTATAAATACCTGTCCACTCTTTTCGATCCACTTCAACCAGCCATAACTTTCTCTTTTCGACTCCAAATCATAAAATTATTTTTTCCAAATTGTATAGAATTCAGTTGGCTATAATTTTTCTTCACATCACTTCTTCCAAGCCAGAGAGTAGCTATGTCAAAATTTCGATTATTTCTTACTATTTCTCAGCCTATATTTTTGGAACCCGAGAATGCACCTTATTCTTCTGACCATATCTCCTTCAGAACCTAACCAAATTATGCAATTATTTTTTTCAAACCATTTAAAATTTCAGGGGCTACAACTTTATAGATGATCATTTTTCCTCATTCTAAACTTAGGCATACTAAAAACTCTATTCTTTCTAGAGCATTTCGAGCCCAGTTTTAAAGGCCGAAAATACCTCGTTTTCATTCGAGCATAACTCCTCCAAATCTGGTCGAAATGTAGTATTTCTTTTTTTTAAACCATGTGAAATTCCAGTGGCTACAACTTTTTTGTTGAGAACTTCTTTCATTTTTGAGCTTAGCCATGTCAAAATTCCACTTATTTACAGTGTATTTTCGGGCTTCATTTTTATGAATCCAAGAATACCCTCTATTTTTTTGATCATATCTTCCTCATAATAAAACGAAATCAAGTTTTCTTTTAAAAAATTGCAGAAAAAATATTTTTCAAGAACTTTTAACCACATTTCATAACTTTTTGAGTAACATGTCCAAAAATTAGCTAGAAATCGACCCATTTTCGGGTGTGATTTTTGTAAATCTGAGAATGACTCTTCTTCATTTGACCATATCTCATTCAAATCTAAACCAAATTGGATGATTTGTTTTTTGAAACTGTGGAGAAAATAATTTAATATAACTTTCATGTTGACGACTTTTACAAATTCAGAGAGTAGTATATCTAAAAACCGAAGAGGATGTCACCTATTTTTAGATCTAGATTCACTAATTTATTTCATTAGTTCAATTCAATTCATTTTGCAAATTAAGTTGAATTCCATTTTATAACTCAAATTCAGATTCGTTCCATTAATTTATTACAAATCAAATTCAATTTCATTTTTATTTAACTTTGCTTAAGTCAAATTTCATTTTATTAAATTTACTTTCTTAACATTGATATTCAACAAATTCAAAAATTTGTTTTAACTTATTATTCCTTAAATTTATAAATTATAGAACTTATCCACTTAAAATTTACATGAATATTTTACTTAAGTTTATTCACATACTATAATCTCAATTCATGGTTATATAAACACTTTACGACTTAAGTGTATGTTCATTTCATTATTTATCTAACTCATTTCACTGGCTCAATTTATTTAACTTTACTCAAGTTAAATTTTTTTAATTTCGTGTTTCAATTTTAAACTTTCTTTTCTTATCTATACCATTTTCCAATTATGAGTACAAAACTCATTTTCTCACATTTATCCAATCACATATTTGATTTTAAAATCAAAACTTGTTTTATCAAAACAAATCTTCAATAGTAAATTACTAAGGTAGCAATCCATCACTTAGAAACTCCAAAATGAATACTGATGATGCTGCAGTCATCACCCGAATTATTTTCCAGTGACTGTAGTGAATTCAGTGCCTTTTATTTTCTTTTAAATTCCATTTCTATTTATAAATCACATTTATAAATTTATACTTATATAATTTCACTTATTTAACATTTCTTATATAAGACCATTTCATAATTGTTTGCCTTTGCTTGCATTTATAATAATAACAATTACATTTATTGGAACACAAACAACAAATGATAATAATCAAATATTATCATTCACTAACAACTAGATGCACCATATATAAATATAATAATTCCTGAAAAATTATTATTTTATATATAAAATATAATTAAGGTAAAATTATTTCATTTACCCAATTTTCAAAATGATACTATGTCAAATTGCTATGTTCGAGTGTTTAGAGATTCCAATTGATAACGTTAACTGGATGCATCGATCAGAACCCATAAGCCACTTAATAGATCAACCAACATAATATAAAACATTTTTGTATCACTACCAAATACGCGCTCATATATAATACACTCAAACTCATTCTAGGGTGCTACTGACCCTATCTATAACGAGTACCCATCAAAGCCTAAGAATTCACTGTAGCTACTATATTCAAATAAGTCAGGAAAACAGTTTTAAAAATGTTGAATGTTTTAATTGTGGAAAGAAAGGTCATTATTCAAAGTACTGTAGGAGTCCAAAGGTTCAAAGGCAGCAGCAAGGAACCGTCTCTCCTATGGTGCAGAAAAGTCTCTGCCATAACTACCATTAACCTGGCCATTGGAAGAAGAAGTGTCCGTTAATGAAGAAAGGAGAGAAGGTTAAGGTTTATGCTATCAAAGACGAGCCTTCAACCTCTACGGATGTAAAAGGCAAGAGAGTTCTTAAAGGTAATATTTATGTCAATGATGATTTAGTTAAAGTATTATATGGTACTAGGGCTTCCCATAGTTTTATTGCTAAAGGATTAATTGATAGATTAAAACAGATCACAAAAATAGTAGATACCCCTATTTGCATGTCAAATCCCATAGGTGGTACAACTAATCTTTGTATGATTTGTGAAAAAGTCCGAGTTACTCACCTCTCCCAAAAATTTCATACGACCTATTTGTTCTTGACTTTATTGGGTTTGAAATTTTGTTCGGTATGGACTGGTTATCCAGGAATAAAGCTGTCCTTAATTGCATTAAAAGGATGTAAATTTATGGAAAAGCTTCGAGAAATTTTAGAAATATCTTGTGAAGAACCTAGTCCGGTAAGGGATAGTTTCATGTGTTTGTACCAAAAATGGGCACAACACTCTTCGGAAGTTTTTGAAGAGATAAAAATGAAGAAAGAAAATTAAAAATGAGGATTATCTAACAAAAACTCCAAATAACAGAAAGTAAATTGCACAGAAGACAGCGATTTAGAGTGGTTCGGCATTTTGCCTACGTCCACTATGAAGTTTGATGATTTTATTACTCGATACTTGAAGATTACAATCTCTTATAATGTAGTACAACTTGATTTAATAAGCTAAGTCTGAAACTAAAGCAGCGGTGGTGATTTGGAGTAAATCTGGTAGAGTCTGGGCGCTCTTTAGCTCTTAGAATTGTCCGACCCCTTTTCTGAATGACCAGGGGCTCTATTTATAGGTGTGGGAGGCTGAAATTTCGCCTAAATTTTGGGAGACCACTTCTGGCACGTGAGGGGGCCCACGCGCCCGTCTTCAGGAAATCTGGGCCCACTTTGGGATCGATTCGAAGTCCATTCGAATCGATCAAGATAACGTCCAATCAAGCTAAAATTTGGTGTGGACATTCTTCAACATGCATATAAGCTTCTGTGAAAATTTCATAGCATTTGGACTTATAGATCTCGAGATATGATCGATGCAAGTTGGGTTGTGATCGATACGAAGCAATTTCGAATCGATCAAGATTTGATCCGATGGAGCTGAAATTTGGCATGAAGCATTCCTCAGGTCACATGTAGGATCCTCTGAAAATTTCATAGCATTTAGACTTATAGATCTCGAGATATGATCGATGCAAGTTGGGTTGTGATTGATACGAAGCAATTTCGAATCGATCAAGATTTGATCCGATGGAGCTGAAATTTGGCATGAACATTCCTTAGGTCAGATGTAGGCTCCTCTGAAAATTTCATAGCATTTGGACTTATAGATCTCAAGATATGATCGATGCAAGTTGGAGTTTTTCGTTCCGTGATCGATACAAAGCAATTTCGAATCGATCAAGATTTGATCTGATCGAGATGAAATTTGGCAGGAATATTCCTTAAGTTTCCAGTCAGCTCCTGTCCAAATTTGGTGGCATTTGGACTTGTAGATCTCAAGATATGATCGATGCAAGTTGGAGTTTTTCGTTCCGTGATCGATACGAAGCAATTTCGAATCGATCAAGATTTTCTCCGATCGAGACGTAATTTGGCAGGAGCATTCCTTAAGTTGCCAGTCAGCTTCTGCCAAATTTGGTGGCATTTGGATTTGTAGATCTCTAGTTATGGTCGATGCAAGTTTGGATTTCTCAGCCGTGATCCATCAATCTGGAGCATATGAACTCCGATTGACTTGAAATTCGGAATGTTGGCTCTCATAGCTTTGCTTGTCATGTCATATCAATTTTAGCTCGATCCAGACTTGGAAAAGATTCGTCGATATCCATAGTGAGCCTGCGTATAACCGATCTCCAAGACGAACTGTCATTGGTTTCTAGTAAAGTTCTTGGTGTCGCGACCTTGCCAAAAGGCGGGATAACATTTGCCCCCCAAAGTACATCTTGTGTGAACGTGACGTGCTTTGAAATGCTGCATCCTTCATTCTGAAAAAGTTCTATCTGATTCGTTGAGTAGTTGCTATCTTTTTGTCAAAAGATGTAACCATCGATTGATTTCCAGTAATATAAATGTTGATTTAACCACTGTCAGTGATTATGTAGTGCAATGTTGTAACTGAGTGTTGAGTGCTAGCGATTTGTTGTTCGCTGTTGTAATTGTCATCAGGTGAGCATTCAATTCTTGTAAATTTTGAAAATTGAATGTTAGTCTGTCATACATGTACGTATGTTAACCTGGCTCCCGTTAACGTTTGCACGTTCACGAGTCGTTGCCAATTTCTTTGGTTTTTGTTTGGATTGAGTTTCGTATCGATCCTCTCCTGGATTAAAGTGAAATTCAAGTTGTAACAACGTTCGATGGTTGTTTTGAGTCCTTCCTTTGTATCGATCCTCTCCTGGATCGATCTGAGATGTTGGAATGTATGCTCCGTATCGATGGATGCGTCATGTTGGGTCTCGGACTAGCGGATACATGAGTAATGCTTTGTATCGTTGGAGTCAAACGATCAAGACATAATCATGCAATGATGCTTCACGGAGGATATGCCATATCTTATTCCTTTATTCAATAAGAATCCGCGATTGTGGATAATCTTTGATAGGAATCAACCATGACTCTTTTTCTAGATCTGTCTCCAAGATCTAGTTGATCTTCATATGTCAATGCCTAGAATAATAAGCAATTCAACTAGGACAAAGTCTATTTTTCGTGTATCCCGAAACTGGCTAGCTTGGCGAGTGATTCGGCCTTTTCGTTTAGTTCCCTGAGGATTTGTGTAGTGGTATAATAGTCGAAGCCGGCTGGTAGCTTTTGGACCCGGTTGAGATAAGGAGCAAGACGCTGCCCCCTAGTCAGATAATCTTCCCTGACTTGGCGTACTACTAACTAGTAATCACATAAGACATATAAAGTTTCCATTCGTAGTTTTCTTACAAGTTTGAGTGCCAAGGTTTCATAGCTTCGTTATTTGTTGCAGGGAAGTTGAGTTTCAGGGCGTAGCAGATCATTCGTTCCTCAGGAATCATTAACGCAACTTCGATGTTAGAAAGCCGATTATTGGAAGTTCCATCGGTGTACGTTCTCCATCGGTTGGACGGTTCTCCATTGTTCTTCGGATAGTCGTCTGATGTGGCAGATTCAGATATGAAGTATGCTAATGTTTGACCATGGAGAGTTCTCCGAGGGAGAGAAGTGATATCAAATTGGATTAGCTTGATACTCCATTTGAGTAACTTTTCAGACATCTAAGGTTTCTATTGGACCTATCGTAACAGTTGGTCGATATGGACGTTAACGGGGTGAGCTTGTCAATAGTCAGCCTTCATCATATTCTGGTCTTTGGATTCGTTTCACTTCACATAGCATTGCGACGCTTATGGCGTGTGTTAACATGGCCCAACTGATGTATAAATCTTCGTGATCCCAAGGTTTGGGTAAAATGGGAGGTCCCTTTAACCGATCTATCAGAGCTGCTTAGTTGTCCTCGGTACACGGGTGTCTCTAACTGTCGGAATTTTCTAGAAATTAGTCTTGATTCCATGAGGATTAATGATGAAAATAGATAATCTTTCCAATGTAATGGTGAAAGAGCATTCCAAAGGATCGAGTTTCATCCTGCATTTTTTGGAGAGCGTTGAATACCTCTGTCAAGTTATTGATATGGTCGCTTGATAGTCGTGATCACATGAGCATATTAACCACATCTACTTTCATCGATCGACCAATATGTTTTTTGAATGATCTATTAATTGTCTTTTGATAAGTAGCATAAGCGTTCTCAAGTTTGAATCCAGGGATTCCAGCATAGCACTATAGGCCCAGGTCGATAATGAAACAGTTGTATTCCTGGTCTAGGACATGCTTCAGTATCTGATTGTATCTGGGGTTTGCATCCATGGATGTGAGTAATTCATGTCTGATGGTCAGGTCCATCAGTTGGTTGATCATTGGAAGTGGAAAGCTGTGCTTTGTCATACCCCATGCAAATCTCAGTAGTTGACGTATGTCCTCCACTCCCTGTTTGTTTTTTTATAAGTAAAGGATTGGATACTCATTTTGGTTGGAGGGCATCATGGGTAAACCCACTGGTTTTGAGCAGATTCGCCTCCTCTTTAAGTGCAACAGATCTCTCCGGATCTATGTCGCACTGTTTTTGTTCATCGAGACATGCCTCGGGTAGACATTTAATGCAGGGTTCTTCATGGCTGGCGAGAGTCCATATATATATATATATATATATATATATATATGAGATTGAGTCCAAGAGAACACATCAAGATTCACCTGAAGTAAAATAGTTGACTCTTTCTTCATTATGGCATAGAGCTGTGATCTGATCTACAATACTCGTGATGGGTTGTAGGCACCTCATGTGTTTATTTGCAATGGTAAATGATCAGGCTTATAAGGACGTTGAATCAAAGGATTAGTAAAACTTAGCCTTGTACTGCATGCTGCTACATAGCTGGCTCCAGCTTTAAGATTGAATTTACTTGTGTTTCTGAATGATGCACTTTTCATTCAATGTACTCATGGTCCATTACTCATCGTAAGGGTTGGAATAATGATTAACTACCATAAGTCTGGGTATTGATCTGATGACTCTATCTCTAGGCATCCTCTCGGTCGTGACCTAGAGTTGTTATGAATATCAGGCATGGGTCATAGTTTCAAGTTGTCATAGTCAACTCTTGGATAATTACTCTTTTGCCCCAAGTCTCGGGTTGGTGGATGCATTACACGGACGATCTAGTCTCATCTTAGCTGTGTTTATACTGTAGTTCAAGCTTTAAGAATCAGAGTTGATTGATGAATGGTTGAATCATATTAATCTTATCTTCTTGTTCGTGCCCCCAAGTCTGGGGAATATCTCGATAAGTGGCAGGGTAGATAATGTCCGCTTCAATTTTGTATTCTATCCCATTGAACCATGGGATCGAGTTAACCGATGGAGGGCTAAGTCATGCCTATCCTGCACTATGTTCTAGTTCTTTCCTCTAGGCGGAATATATTGTTACTTTGCCGACATTCGGACATAAGCTAGATTCTGGACGGTCAGTGACATTCACTTCGCTGCTTATGTCGCCGTACTTTGGGCAAAAACTGAAGAGTGAATCGTCCAGTCAGATCTAATGCAGGATTGATGCTTCCCTTGTTAAATCCAGGGTAAGAATCAGTGTGCAGATGTTTAGGTTGCACTTGTTTTGAATTTCTCTTTTAGTCGGATCATGGTAAGAGTCAATGAATGAATGGTCGTGTTGCATTCATTTGGAGTTGGGTGATCAACCATGTCCATCTCGATTTACATTCTCCTATCAGATTTAGGGATAAATTTAGCTCAAATGCAGTCATGTCATGCTCATTTGGTCTCATGCCCTTCCTGACGGATCGAAGGAAGGCGACGTAGGACGAATGATCAAGTCACACTCATTCATGGTATATTCTTCTATCCATGCTCTGTTGGTCAAAGGTATTCGGTGGACGTTTGGGTCACATCGATTTGTAGTGGAAGAGGATCGATATTGACCGTTGATTCAACGGCACGATGTAGAATGCCCGGACCTCATTTCCTATTGATCCGATGTTATGATATGAAAGGTGCAGATCGATATTGCCCGTCGATCCGACGGTACGATATAATTGGTTGCCAAGAACTTCGTGCATCACTCTGATTGGTTAACATTAAGGTCTCCTTGTAGTCATTTCCTTAAGTTGTAAGGGACGCAAAGTTGGAGATGTAGCGAGTCACCTTTCTCTTCTTTCGGTGATTTGCACTTCTGCCCCCAGTCTTGGGTTAGCAGAGTTAGTTCGTGGATGGTCTAATTGCACCTGTAGTGAGTTTACACTCCTCACGTCGAGTTCAGGTTAGAGTTGGTGAATGAATGGTCGAATCTCATTCATTCGTTTGTCTATTCTTGTAGCCACACTTTGGGGATCAGAGTCAGTTGAAGGGCCATTCATCACACCTATTTGATGTTTATACTCCTGTCCACACTCTGGGGACTAAGAGTTTTAGTAGAAAATGGTCAGACCGTGTTTTCCTCGGTCAAGTCCTCTGCCCCCAGTCAAGGGCAAAAGTCGAAGTGTGGCCGGTCAAATTACAACAACTTTAGTTTGATGCTTCACCCACTGAACTATAGGAAGGAATTGATTGGTGGATGGTTAGGTCACATCCGTCCATGTTGCACGCACAACCCGTCGGTTCACTGGCGAGAGTTAGCAGATGAATGGTCATTCCATGTTCATTTGAGGTTGGATGGTAGTAATATCAATTCAGAACGGGACATCCAGCTAGGTCCGTTTTTTGAATCTACACCTCCCTGTCGAATCAAGGAAGAAATTTTGTCCTGTAGGGTTGGAGTGCATCCCTATAAATTTACGTTATGGGTCCCATGTCGGGGACAAGAGTTGATGCATGGACGGTTGTGTCACGCCCGCTTAGTGCTGGATGATCGGATCGCATCCAATTTTGTGTGTTAAGTGTGCCCCCGTGTCAGGGGAAGATTGGAGAGCAGACGGTCGAACCACATCCGCCTTTTGTACTACAGAATCTTGATGAGGAACCATAGCCGATAGATGGACAGTCGAATTACATCCCTTTTGGTATTCATATTCCAAACCATGCATTGAGGACTGGAGTTGGTTGATGGGTTGTTAGTCACACCTATTTGGTGTTTATACTCTAGCCTGTGCGCTCGAGACTTAGAGTTAGTTGAAGTTTATTCTCCAGTTTGCACTCTGGGAATCTGGATTTGATGTTTATACTCCGCTTCGCACTCTGGGAATACAGAGTTGATGTTTATACTTTGGTTCGCACTCTAGGAACTCGGAGTTGATGTTTATACTCCGGTTCGCGCTCTGGGAACTCGGAGTTGATGTTTATACTCCGCTTCGCACTCTGGGAATACAGAGTTGAGGTTTATACTCCGTTTCGCACTCTGGGAATCCGGAGTTGATTTTTATACTCCAGTTCGCACTCTGGGAACTCGGAGTTGATTTTTATACTCCGACTCACGCTCTGGGAGTTCGGAGTTTATGTTTATACTCCGGTTCACACTCTGGGAACTCGAAGTTGATGTTTATACTCCGGTTCGCACTTTGGGAACTCGGAGTTGATTTTTATACTTCGACTCGTGCTCTGGGAGTTCAGAGTTTATGTTTATACTCCGGTTCGCACTCTGGGAACCCGAAGTTGATGTTTATACTCCGGTTCGCACTCTGGGAACTCAGAGTTATTTAATGTTTATAGTCCAGTTCATGCTCTGGGAATCTGGAGTTAGTTGATCAGGTACATGGACGGTTGTATCATATCCACCCTGAGTAGGCAAGCGAAGTTGTTAGATGGACGGATCCATCCTACTCGAGCTTGGAAATATGGAAGGCGAGGTCGTTAGATGGACTGATCCATCCTCCTCGGGTTTAGGTTGAACACGGGCGAAGTCGTTAGATGGACGGATCCATCCTCCTCGAGCCCATGTCCATAAGTTTATACTCCAGCTCACACTTTGGGAGCCGGAATTAGTTAGAGGATTGTCGTGTATCAGTCCCTTATTGCCGCAGTGTGATGGCTTGTCCCTGAGCTCGTGGTTTCACTTAGCGAGTGATCGTTGGGATCCCGATTAACTTCCACTTATAGACCCCTCAACAAAGGATGAAATTTAGTTTATAGACGGTTGGATCACGTCCATGTTCGTTTGGATTCCACTTTTGCTAAGCCTAAGGAGTAAGATTAGTGTTATGGCAAGCTTTGTGCTCGAGCATAGGAAAGGATGGTCGAACTACATCCACTTTGAGTTGTATATTTTCCCTTAAGTCGGGTGCAAGAATTGGAGAGCAGACAGTCGAGTCACATCCAATTTATACTTTGCATTCTTTCGATCGAGCTAAGGAAGAGAGTTGAAATGACAGCTCGTGATGGTTAGTGAGTAGGAAATCAGTCGTTGATGACTTTAAATTGAGGGTTGGACCTTTAAACATGTGTTCCCTCAAATAATCCCAAATGTCTAATGTAGGATTGGATGCATGGATGGTGACATCATGTCCATCCTTGATGTGATTCCGATTTTATCATGCATCAGAAGAAGCATAAGTATTTTGGCAAGCTTCAAGTACGAGATGGAGAGTGCATTATTGGGACATATAACTCCAAGTCTTTCTTACATCTCTTAATTAAATTGCATAGGCGGATGAGTGGCTGGTCGGTTGCATCCACTTTGTATTAGAGTTCTGACCTTGTCGGTCTCTTCCGCTTTGATGCCTTGCCCCCAGTCAGGGGCATATAGTAGCCGATGAGTGGTCGAATCATGCTCATCACGATGATACCTCAATGACTTGATCATGGTCTGCGGAGGTTGTTTTGCACCCAATCTTAAGTACTCGGTTACCTGCATCATTTGCAAGTAGTTTAATTCAAGTAGGTCATATTTCGCAACGTAAATGAAATTGAATTAGAAATAATTCAGAAGAGATCAGATCAAATCTCATTGATAAGTGAGGCAATGTCGTATGCTCGCTGTTGCACATCATTCCTGCCCTTCTCAGTTGGAAGTCTAACACAAATTGTTCAATTTGATCAAAGTCCTTGATCGATAGGAGTCGAATGTTCCCGGTCCTTCGTTTTATAGGGCTTGCACATATTGTTGGAGCTATCCTTTCCGGAGCAGCCTTATGGCGTTGGCATTCACGGTAGCCATCTAGAGAAGAGGAGTTTTCTGATCTAGAGTATGGAGTAGGTTCCCTCCTTATCTAGAGTATGGAGTAGGACATCTGCAGCTTCTTAGGATTGGCAGGATATTACCGGAAATTCGTTTAGGACTTCTCCAAAATTTCCTCCCATCTAACAAAGTTGACTATGAAGGATGTTAAATTTGAATGGACACCAAAATGTGAAGAAGAATTCAAGGAACTCAAGAGAAGGTTAACTATCGCTCCAATCCTAGCTATTGTCGATAAAGGCGGTGGTTTAATTGTATATACTAATGCTTGTGGGGAAGGAGTGGGTGCTGTTCTGATGTAGCATGGAAAGGTCATCGCTTATGCAAGCAGACAACTAAAGACTCATGAGAGGAATTATGCAACCCATGACTTAGAACTATTAGCCATTATGTTTGCATTAAAAATATGGAGGCATTATCTACTGGGTAAGAATTCCTTATAGTTTATTACAAATGAAATTTTATTGACCTTAGTAAATAACGTTCCTTCTTTAAATAGGTGAAAAGTTTGAGCTCTTCATAGATTACAAATCTTTGAAGTATCTTTTCACTTAGAAGGAGTTGAATATGAGACAGCAACGTTGGTTAGAATTTCTCACATCATATGATCTTAACATCTTATACACACCCGGGAAAGCCAATGTAGTGGCAGATGCGCTAAGCAGAAGGCATTCCATTATAGCTTATTTAGTGGTTCGTCCAATCTTGATTAATCGTATAAAAGAGAGTCAGCTCAAGGATCCAATCATTTCAAGAATAGTTAGGGAAGTAGAGGAGAATATAATATCGAGAAGATGGATAGGATTCAAAGTAGATGAGCAGGGAATCTTAAGAATGAATGGAAGGATATGTGTTTCCAATGTCGATGGGATAAGGCAAGAAGTTTTAATAGAATGTCATAATTCTCGACTTTCTGTACATCCCGGAGTTACTAAAATGTATCAAGATATGAAGAGAACTTTTTGGTGGGATGGCACGAATAGGAATATCTCTATCCATATTAGCAGATGAGCAAATTGTCAACAGATCAAGAGTGATCGACAAAAGACCGCTGGATTACTCCAACCTCTTGAAATTCCAACTTGGAAATGGGACCAAATATCGATGGAATTCATTGACAGCTTACCATGATCAAGAAAGGGGAATGAAGGCATTTGGGTTATCATAGATCGATTAACCAAGAGTGCACATTTTATCCCAGTAAAACCAATGAGAACTGCTGCAAGTCTGGCAGAAATATACATGAGGGAAGTAGTTCGATTGCATGGTGTCCTCAGTAGTACAATCAGTAATAGAGACCCTATCTTTACCAGTAAGTTCTGGGAGGCATTGCAAACAGCTTTAGGAACTATGCTAAACATAAGCACTGCATATCACCCCCAGACCGATGGAAAAACTGAGAGAGTAAATCGAGTGTTAGAGGATCTTCTAAGAGCTTGCATCTTAGATTTCAAAGGTTCATGGGAAAGATACCTTCATCTGATAGAATTCTCTTATAATAACAGTTATCAGGCTAGTATTGGCATGGCCCCGTATGAAGCTTTGTATGGTCGTCCATGTAGATCCCCAGCATGTTGGATCGAGACTGGAGATCGATTAGTACTAGGTCCTGACATGATTAAAGAAGCTTCAGAAAAGGTTGAAATGATCAAAAAAAATGAAAGAAGCCCAGAGTAGGAAGAAGAGCTATGTTGATCAAAGGCGAAGAAATTTAGAGTTCCCAGTTAGAGATTATGTATTCCTGAAAGTTTATCCAATGAGAGGAGTGGTAAGACTTGGTCGGGCAGGGAAGTTAGCACCTCGATTTATTGGACCTTTTCCCATTCTCGAAAGGATTGGCCCATTAGCTTATCGTGTGGAATTGCCCGAAAGGTTATCTGGTGTGCACAATGTCTTTCATGTATCTCACCTACGAAAATATGTGCATGATCCCGAGCAAATTATAAAACCAGTTGCCCAAGAAGATTTAGAAGTTGAACCTAATTTGGCAGTTATCAGGCGACCAATGCGAATCATAGATCACGATGAGAAGCGATTAAGGAGGAAGGTTATAAGATTGGTTAAAGTCCAATGGAGTGGTGACATAGCAGACTGCATATGGGAGACAGAAGAAAGAATGCGTAAAGCCTATCCTGAGTTCAGAATGGATACATAGTTGTATGTGTATGGTGTACTCACTGGCTTGTGGTGATGTCACTTGCTATATCTTATACATATGTATCACTTCGTTATATATATATATATATTTGTCTTCGAGTTATCTTCTTCTTATCCTTAATTTCGAGGTCAAAATTCTTTTAAGGGGAGAAGTATGTAACGACCAGTAAATTCATCGCTTCAGAAAATTTCAAAATATTCAAAAATAAGATTTTTAAACATAAGTGATGATGTTTTGAATAATAAATAATATTGGTGATCCTTTTTCGAAGAAATATTTATAAAATAAATATATACATTGTTAAATATTGATAAAATAACCGAAAATCATTTTATCGATAAACAGCTCTTTGACCATCTGACATCGCATGCCAAGCTGGATACATACACTCATTTGTATATATGAACGAAAATAAGAAATAAAATAATTTATTTGTTTATGGAAAAATTAAATGTATTTATCACATCATTAATGATATTACCGTTTCCAATTAATTGATTTTAGAATTTAAATTTAGTTTAAATGATTTGATAATTATTTTAATTATTAAGTAAGCTCTTTAATTTCTCATATAATGATAAAAATATTATTTTTAAACTTTTTAACAAATATATGTTTATTTACTAAAAAGTAAAAATATGACCGAAAATCAAAATTTGAATTTGTAACGATTCGATGCGTAGGAGTTGTGCAACGTTGTAAGGATATTTAAGATACATAAACACACACATGTACATATACAAGACATGTTCATATGCACATATACAACATAAATATACATATGACATACATACATACATACATACATATATACACACACACACATATATATATATATATATAAACAAAATGTCAAAGATATTTTCAATTCCTTACCAATTAAGCAAACCAAATGTCCACCCTCTTACACCATGGTATAAGCATCATTGCAAGCATATGAGGGGGAGTCATTTCGGCCATAAATGTGATGAAGATGGTGCATGTTGAAGTGATGGCTAATGAAGCATATGTATAAAATATCTAAGATATTTTCTCCTCCTTTTCACTTATAAATACCACCCCTCTTCGCTTTCATTTTCTTATTTCCTCTCCTTCCATTTCCTAAGCTTTCTCTCTTCTTTTCATGTCTTCCAACCTAAAGAAAATAATGCCAAAATATTTCTCAAAATAAATTTAAATTATAATATATACATATACATACGTAAGCACCTCAAACTATTCCAAAATTCCACCTTTTCCTCTCTACCATTAACGACCTCCACCATAGGCCGAGCCTTCCTCCTCCCCAACCCTAGGCCGTGAGCTCCTCTAGCCGTTTCCTCCTCCCCAACCCTAGGCCGTGAGCTCCTCTAGCCGTTTCCTCCTCCCCAACCCTTGGCTGAGCCTTCCTCCTCCCCAACCCTAGGCCATGAGCTCCTCTAGCCGTTCCAGGCCTAGGCCGAGCCATCTAGGAGCAATAATCCAAGGGATCGTGAGCTAAAAGTTCGAGTTAGTGAAGCTATAGCCAATTTTTAGTTAGTTGTTTAAACCCGAGGTGAGAAACTCCTAAACTATAGTATTATATGCTATTGGATATTATATATGTTTGATTATGATTATTGATGATGGTTGTTTAATATGAATGTTGAATATATATGCAAGTCACAGAAATACACATCGATAAGCACAAAGGAAACCACTTTCCTTAATTTAATGAATTAGTGTATATGGAATGTTAAACCTCTTTAAAAAGGTTTAAAAATGAGTTTGAAATGTTTAATAAACATTTGAAAGTGTTTTGGTGAAGTTTGAATGATAATTGAAAATTGAGTCAAAAATAGGCACGTCGCGTAGCTTGGAGTTCTTCGAGATAAGAATTTTCCAAACTATTATATCCATAGTTTTTAAACAAAGAAAGAAAATCGAGATTTCGATAAGTAGATTTTGAAATATGAGTAAAACAAGTTTTTGAAAAAATCGCGGTTTTGGAGTTCGGAATCCATAAAAAGATTTCTTTGAAAATGATATTTCAGAATTGTTTAAAAATATGAAATAAATTCTATAAACCTTTTAAAATGTTTTAAAAGTGATTTGAGTTATAAAAATGAATTTTGAAATGATAGAAAAGTCGTTTTGATCAATATAGCTTAAAAAGCACTTTCTGCAGCACTTTTCTATAACTTTTGAAATTGTAGTTTTATACGCAACCGTTCTTTTCCAAATCTTTTGTAAATGTTTTCAAATGATTAATAAAGTATTTTAAAGATGATTTGAAGGATTTATGGAACGGTTAAATATTAAATGAATTAGAGTCGATCAAATTACCAGACCGCCTTATAGGTGTCAGAGAGGTAGTGTCTAGGCTTGAGTTTGGAAAACGAATTTCCTGCTCTTCCTGGCTAACTGGACTGGCACGACGGATGGGATAGCAAATTTGATTTACTCGGATTAAAATTTTCTAAATTTAAAGGGTGTAATTCTCCAAATATAAATAACTTGGATTTTATGGAGATAATCTTCATGTACTCAGTGTTAAAGCCCGAAGAGGGAACTCATACTATTCGTGGAATTTAAAGGGTGCTCTCGCTATTATTCTACCTATAGTATTTGTTGAAAATGGGAATTGATATTGAGTAGAACTAGATGATTTCTATAGATTCTGCTCACTTACTATTTACAGGTTTTGGATTAACATCCTAGATAACATGGTTTTAACCCAACTAAAATTATGAGTTTTAAATTAGGAAATCTTTGTTAAGATTTAAATGAAATGAATTGGAAATATATTTCTAAGTAAAAGCTAAAAGTGTCTGGAATTATTCCATGATTCAGAAAGGTTTAAATTAACCAAAAGGATTTGATGAACGAGGCTTGATGATTCCATATACTCTGAATAAGACAAAGAAACATCTCAATGAATATATCTCTAAGAGATATCTATGAATGAATAAAAATATGAATTAAATTGAATGATGATTGATAATCACATATGAACTTAACATCTTTTTGATCGATGATTGGTTCGGAGGAACCGGGGTCGGATTTGGGTAATTCCTATCTGAACACCACTTCGAACCAATTTATGTATTCGAAGTGAAGACATGGATATGATATTTGGGATTTTTGTAACGAAGGACTGCATGTTGATCATTTGGGGCTAAACTCCCAATATACATATAGTAGCAGTAGTCTCTTCATTATGAAATATCAAATGGAAGGACTAATCGCTACTAATCCTAGGAGTAACTCCCAACATGATGTGGTAGGAGAGTGACTTTGGTTTGTCCTGTTCTTGGAAAACTTGCATGGACGGATGTCTAACGTTACAATTGTAATTACATTGGTTGATTTCTATGAACGTATCATCTGATTGGTGGCGGAGAAGACAACTTCTCTTAGCTTAACACCCTTTCCTGAGAAATACGAGCTCAACAATTATACGTTTGTAGAAATCAGTTGTGTGATTATGGATGGAAAGTATGGCATTCAAAGTGGAATGTGCTATGAGTAAGGTAACCGTTATCTCGAGCCTCATGACCCGAAAATGAAAAAAATAGGGCAGATGCAGCAGAGTTAAGTGGGTCGCTCCCATTAGGATATAGTCATCACCTTTCCAGATATATTTATTCCCGCTATGACATCGTGTTTTAAATTATTATGATGTATGCAAAGAGAGCTCTCGGGTAGGCCCGAAACGACCGGGGTGATGGCATATTCGGTACTATCTATGGTAAAGGTAGGCCGGTTCTGTGTTGGTAGAGGTTGGAGCCTCAGGTACATTTTTCTAGAGATGTACTGTCGGAAGGTAGTCCCTTTCCTTGTTATTGTATGGAAATCCATTCTCCAATAACTGCCTTCGTATTTGATTGTAGAGCCTAATATGATGAAATTTAATAATGTAACAATTTCGGCTAAGATTATGTATACTTACTTGAAAAGTGTTTTCAAAAGAATGTCATTAAAAATAATATCCACATATTCTGTGTAGCAAATGTTTTGGTTAACATAAGGTAAAAACCTATTTCGTGTTTATGTGCGTCTTGGTCTTATGAGATATCTTTTGTTTTCAAACATCGTATTTTGAGTTTCTCACACCAGTCCTATGACTGACCAGGAGTTTATTTTCTTTTCCCCTTAAACTCTAGGTGCCCAATTTTCCCGAGCAGCCAACTAGTTAGGTAAGCTTAGAGCATTTTGGAATGAAGCATGGAGCCTAGAGCCTGGAGCATTTTGGCTCTTTTATTGAAGTCATCTATTACTTTCCGCTGTGTCTATATTATGTATTAGTATCTATCAGCTCTGTAAACATATGCTGTTATAACTATCCTAGTTGGATTAGTACCTATCGTAACTTTGATGGAACAATTTGGAGTAATTGCATGTACTACTCATATATATAATTATGTGTTCAATACGATGTGAGATTATATTATTATCTTATCTTCTATCTTTATTTCCTTACCCCATGATAATCTGCCTCTCTAGCACTTGTATTTATCGCATGTGAATACTGAGGTTGTATTAGTGTCGATTTCTGAGGGTCGAGGAGGTGGGTCGTCACAAGTGGAGTCTAAATTTATAAATCTAGAATTTACCTTATTTCACAGAATTGATTCACTCCTTCTCTTCTTCACTTTTATTTTATGTCCTTATCCAATATATACATACATACATACATACATACATATATATATATATATATAATATTTTTATAATTTTCAGAAATAGTTGAGAAAGGAGAATGATAGAGCCTCACTGCTCAATTCAGAAAATATGAGAAGAAAATTGAGGGGCTGGGCTTGTATTTATTAGTGCCAAAATCAATTGTGTCCATTAGATTATTATTTAAAAAATTAGGGTTGTTCGGCCGAATTCCATACGGCGTCGGCCTTAACCAATTGATCGACATGAGTGATCGACCACTAGCACTCAACCAGCTCTTCCTAAGGGTCGACCGTGGGCCTCGGTGATTTGATGTTTACCGTTAATGTTACCACGACATTAATTATATTATTATCTTAATTCATTTTGAATAATTTTTGATCTAAAATCTTCAAACATCGATAACATCTTCATTTGAACTCTGATCGTGAAGCTTTATGCATGAAAGTTGCTTAAAAGATCGCCACAAAACACAATAGTATAAGTTCCATTGCAAAATTGCAACATTTTCTCAAATTCCATTTTTGAGCCTTATAAATTATTTATTAATTATTTTAATTAATTATTGTTAATTTTATGGGGTGTCACATAAGTATCCCTTATATGGCATAGTAACTAATACTTCAAATCAACATCCATTTCATACATCTAATGAAGTATTCATATCTTTATGCATACCAATTGAAGGAACCAGGTCAGTCGGAAGTGAGTGCAACAGGTAGATTTCAAAAAAAATTCATATTTTGGATTTATTGGGCCTATGAAATATATGCGGTCGTTAGTTCCAATCTGATATTAGTTTAAATAAAATCCCATATTATTTAAATTGTTAAAAAAGGTGTTTCCTAAATTTGATGTTTATATAAATTAGAGTATATCAAATATACTCTTGTATTTATATGTGTGTAATCATTAATTGCTTTTTATTATTATTTTGGGTAAGTGAAACGTCAAGTTGTTAATCATGTAAACTATTCAATGGGCTATAAATGTAATGAATGTGTAATTAATCAAAAATAACACTTACTATTTTAAACAATTCACCAAATTTTACTTTATTTGTTTAAAGGAAGTTATATTTAATTTAAATTAAATAAATTTTAATTTATAAGTGTATCAAATACACTTAAATGTGTATAATGCACATACATAAATGTGACAAATTAAATAAATTTTAATTTATAAGTGTATCAAATACACTTAAATGTGTATAATGCACATACATAAATGTGACATGTACATGGTTACTGTGGTCGTATATAGGTGTGGGATTACAACGCAACAAACCTATTTTTTTCCTTTGTATATGTCTTTATTGTCCAAAGTTTGTTTTTTTAAAATAAAATAACAATTATAGATATACATATAATAACTATTACACATACACATATGTTAAATTATTGTTTGACAATTTTAAATGTTTTCAATTCTAGAATTAACAATTTTAAATCTAATTTTAACATAGGAAAGTTTTAGAAGTAAATCTTTGATTTTACACAAAAGTATCTTTTATAAACTTTAAATTAAAATAACCAACATATATGTATACATGTATAAATAATTACAAACAATTTTTTAAATTTAAAAACAACATAAATTTATAAACCTTGTGATTTTATATGTGTGTTTTAAAACTTAAAGTTAACAGACAGAAATATAGCCTTAAAGGATTCAAATTAGGTTTATAATTTTGCACAAAATTCCACTTATGAAATTTTGAATTGAAACACTTTTAAAATTTTGTATAAATGACCAAATGAATTTACAAACAAAATCAGTAAACATATAAAATATGAAATCATTTTTCAAAATGATTTCAACTGTTCAACACATGTCGCTTATTTATATTTGTATATCAGAAAGGTTACAAAATTATATCAGTAAATTAAACTTAGTTTCCAAATCAATTTTTTTTGTTATTGCTTGATCATTAATATTCAAATCAAAAACGAAATTAGACCGGAAACCCGGGCATATATAAATTCGTTGTAAAAGGTTTAGGATCTAGAAGATGCATATGAGATGAGCACATAGTCAAAAGAGAAGCAGAATAAGGAGATTTAAACCATATTAACCTCATGAATTATATAATAAAATAAAACTAGAATATTATCTTAAGATGAAGCCAAAAATCCCACATTGAATGAAGAATAAAACTTCTAGAATTGATAGTATCAACCTCTGGATTTTACAAGAATATAGAGGCAAGCACAACCTTGAATATTATTGATCTTATTTGAATATATTTTTTGGAATTTTTCCTGCCATGGAGAATGATTTTTGGTAGAGAAAGATAACGAGGAGAGGGCAAAAACCGGTGAATGAAATCATTTAAGAAGGTAATAAAAGATAATTAAAGGCTAGAGATCTTTTGCCTTCGTTTTATTAAACATTTTCCTTTTCAAATCAAATTTGAAACCCTTTTCTCCTCCCCCTTAGCCAGCCATAGAAAATGATAGATAGGCCTAAAAAACTTCCCAAGTCCATTCAGTAATTATTCTATTTAATTCCAATCTAAATATTCTATATTGTATATCAATATGCACATATATAACTTTTATATACATGCATTTCATTAAATACCAATGGTTTTCAAAAAATTAAATAAATATAACTAATTAATATTTCATAAATACTTTATAATTTAAGTCATATACAATGATTATAAATTAATCAAATCGTGTGGTTTATTCGAAGTATTCATCATTATGGTTATGCAACTCAAATGTGTAAATTCAATCAATGATTAATATCGAACAATTCGTATATTAACATTCATATGTCACCTTAGCTATTGGTGTGATATTTGACTGAATTTATTGCTTACACATTATTTTGGTAAAATCCAATGTAACGCCCCACCTCTATACCCATACTACTAAAGGACATTACTGAGTAATGTTGTCTAGTAATATGGAGAATGATGCTTGTTAGGAGCAACCCTATGTAAATCTTCCCTCGAGCTAACATCGATATTTCATTCTTACCGTAATCTGAATCAACTCAAAAATTTAACATATGTGATATTTGCGCGAAGCAATACTTATGTAGGTTCATAATAGCAGAATAATATATAATAAATATTCACAGACACAGGATCACATGTGGAACAAAATATGATACACATCCCATAATATAAAGTGAGTCTCAATATATATACAAACCTTACTACACGAAAGTATACATCATAGTGTCATCACTACCCAAATCCAAAATATCATACATATATATTTACATGTACACAAGACACAACTAACCGAATAGATGATAGATGATAATCTCGCTAAGCCTAATGACGAGATAACAAAAAGCTACATAATGAGAAATCCCTTGAATCTCCAAACATGCACAAGAATCTATGGTCAATGTCCCTCAACCTGAATGTCTCGGTCTATCCTAAGCATAAAATAACACCCGGATCAGACTACCTCTAAATATCAAAGGGTAAGATCACTATAAAAAAGATATCAATTGGATATCAAATAAAATGAGATATATCTAATAATAATTAGCATACAAGTGATCTTAACAATACCCAAGTCTATTAAAACTCATTTACAAATATGGTAATTCATACAACCATTTCAAATCAATAGACTAAAGAAATCCATATAAGTCTAATGCTAATCAAAGGTACTATTCCCTTTGTGGACTAAACATAGAGGTATGGTCCCCTCCTAGACAATCATAAAAGAACACAATGAAACACACCACGTCACAGAATCATATCAATTCTCTTATGGACTACAATATTAAATATGGTGTTAAATTATTAAAATCTTCGAAGCTCAAAAAAAAAAAGAATTCAATTCCAAAACTAAATGCTACGAAGAACATGCGGGAATGGATACCCAAAAATACTACTACAAAATCTCTAGCAGTTTAATCGGTCGCTAATACCATAATAGCAGTTTAAATCGGTCACTAACACAATACTAGCAGTTTAATCGGTTGCTAGCACCGTACTAATGGTTCGGTCGATCACTAACATTGTACTAGTAGTTTAGTCGGTTTATAACACCATACTAGAAATTTAATCGGTCGCCAACACCATAATACATAAATCGACCAATAGGATATTCTTAGTCCGAATTGCTCTCTTCCAAAGGGAGACTGATAAGAAAAGCTCTAGGAGTTTAGCCCACTAAACTCCTACAGTCCGTCGGTACAGGATATCCATAACATTTGTTCAACTTCATATTGTATTACTAAGGTTTCATGCCTACTAAGGATGGTGCAAGTGTTATCATATTGAATATAGCCTACGGTACAAACTATTGGCTCAGTGATATAAGGCTGGAAACTAAAACGAATACCACGACTCGAGGTGTGACCTCCACTGTCAAGCTGCTAGGTCGAACAACTAGCCTCAAGATCAAGCTAACGAACGCACTAACGAATATAACGAGTTATATAATAACCACATCCCCAATATACTATCTAATCCCCTAGGTACACATACTATTTTAATAGTAATTATTAAAGTAAAACCCGTGTCCCATAACCATTGGGTGTTTCTAAAGTAATTACTATTAATTAGTAAAATTACACTACAAAATTACACTACGCAAACAAGTCATATGGTTAAGAAATAAATTGATAATTAACATCCCATAACACTTATTATTACTTTATTGTTTAATTATAATTCTCATCTCATGGCAAAAGCAAGTAATTAGCGTGAAAGCTAATTTACATGAAAATCCATCGAAAGTCACAAAAGAAATCCTGAATTGGCATATATAGTTTTGAAAGCACTTACTTCAAATAACAATTTCTAAATAAGATTTATATAAGTTTATTCTCACATATTTCATTAAAATCCATAAATTCCTTTTTTACTCAATCTTTACATATCTTTTTAATATTAGAAGAATTAAATGGCAAAACCCGAACTTATGTAAAAGGTAATTATATATATATATATATATTTGTTCTAAATTTCTAATGAAAGGATTATAAGAAAATAATTAGATTTGGAAACCGTTTCTAGAAAACTCAAGTTGATATCGTGCCATAAAAATTATGTATAATATCATATACCCATATGGCATCTTTATGGAATAATAACCCTAAAACTAATTTATAAATTCAAGAATCAAAACCCCGAATGAACATCAAAATCATCATTGAAATCGGCATCAAAACAATGCAATAACAATAAAGGAACAAATAAGCGAACAAATTAACAAACAGATGAACGGAGAGGCTCGAAATCATCACCTGATTCTACCGAGGTGTGTGACCAGTGCACTGGTCTTGAGGACCGATCCACCGATGGCGTCGCTTGGGTGAAACCATAGGTAATTTCTGTGCCCTCCGATGGTCCGTCGGCAAGGGATTTTCGGTAGTGGATGTTTCTAACTCCTAGAGCATTGATTTTGGCCTCAGGTAAACTTGAATTCAACTACAATTGGATGATTCAAGAGATCAAAAATCACAAGTTTCAACAAAATAGAAAATTGCGTAGCCAAAAGATGCAAACAACACACCAGATTGAAATCAATTTAAATCTAAATCCATCCAATTCAACAACAGCAATTAAGCTTTCATTTAGGGGTAGTTGTGTGAGGTAAACTCGCCTATTGGCCTTTTAGCAACTTGCCTTGGCCTCCTATGCTTACTACTCTCCTCCTTCTCCAAAAAGACCTAGAACTTAAAATACACAAAATACACAAAAACTGAAATGCTATTTCATAATCAAATAAACGATTTTAGAATTAGAGGTAGATAGGATTGAGAAGGTTACGTTGATTTTACTAGATTTAATCTGAAAGTATTGTGTTTTAAATGAGTGATTTTGCTTGCACCTGGGTTTTAAGTTTCGAGAAAAAGGAAAAAAAGGTTTCTGTTTGTTTACAGTAGAATGAAAGAACGAATGTAATTCATTATTTGTTTAAGTTTAGCAATGAGAAAGTTCTCACATTATGCCCCAAATGGGCTGAAATCATTTTATCCCAAACCCTTATTTTAATTAAATCAAACAAAGAATTAGACCATTTTCTCATTTTTCAACAACTTAAAACAATATTTTCTAATTGATTAAAACATAGAAAAATTAATGTGAATATATTAAGATTAAGTTTATCGCATAATCTTGATGATTAGATAATAAAACAAAATTTTAATAATCATTTAACCCTTTATTTATATTATTGAAAATGAGACATTTTTGTATTTTCTAAAATAAAAAACTTAACACATAAATCGTTTTAACATCAAAGTTTATCATTTTCTCCCTAAATATAGTTGCTTATTATTTAGAAACATAACGCAATTTATAACATGATTTACACAAGAATTTACACACTTAAATCTCTTTTACATGATGTTTTCTATAAATTCATTTATTAAAGAAAGTATACAATTTTATTTATTTAACTCTTTGTCTAAACTTATTAATTTTATAAATAAGTTCTAACACATTATAAATCCCCATCTAAATCTTTAAAAGATTATAATACTCTAATTTACCCAAGTACTTAATTTAAACTCAAATTTCTCAAACACAATTTATCCCAAAAATTGAATTACACAATTAAATCTGGTTTGTTTAGTTAACTAAACGATAAATCAAGGTGCACTCAATCGGGTTATTACAGAACTCGCCACCAAATAAAATTGTGTCCTTGCAATTTGAGTGGAAATTCCATAACAAGCTACTACTTAACTACACAACTAACAAAATTTAGCAACAATCATCCATGCAAATAGCAATCAAACACAAAAGAAATACTCATCTAACTCATGTGTTTCTAGATATTCATTTCTAATTAAGGTTCTTCAAAATTCCAAGTTGCACCTTTTACTAATTTTTGCTAATTAATACCTCCTTTTTATTTTCATTTATGATATAAATAATAAAATTAAGCATAACCTTTTAATTTAAAATTCCAAAATCATTAATGATTGATTATTTACAAAATAATCATTTTTAAACGTATTTTATAACTAATAAGATGATTTAAATTAGTTATATGCAATTTAGCACTTGTTAACTCCACTTTTAAATTAAGAAGGATTTATCAAAAGTAAAATTCTAATTTCTAGATTCTACAATCTTCATTTCATTTACATATTATCTAATATTCTATAACCTTAGAATTCTCACTCTAAAGAATTCACTACCTTTCATAAAATAAAATTTAAAATTTCTCCATATTACAATAATTGAAATTATAGAAATTTCTCATTTAAAGATCCAATTTAATCATTTTAACTTTTATTTAAAGTAATCTTATGTCAGAGTTATTACATATTCTCATTCTAGACGAAAAATTACATTTCCGCAATTCTGTTTTAAAGACTATTCTATAATAATTATACTACGATTAGTAATATATTATACACATTTCAATCAACTACAAAACATCGTCGTACTAAAATTATTCTCAACCAAAATTCAGGATGCTTCATCTCTACTCTATTGGTATAACACGAATCGAGATCTGCTTTAAACCGTTGAGTAAAATAGAGCAATCCAGAATAACTATTAGACCCTTCATCAATGGCTATTCAAACTTAGAATTATCTTCCTTGCCCATTGTCTATTATTATGGACTTTGAGTTTTATACAACTCATTTAGAAGATATTATTTCTTTACAAACTCAAATGTCAAATTTTTTGGAAAACCTTGGAATAACTCTATAGTTTGAAGTGTGTTCCGAAAATTTACATCACTTTGAATATTTCATAAATTCATACATGCTATATTTTATAAATTTACTCCTTAAAAAGTGACATGATACTAGCAAACTTTTATAAATCACTTCTTAAATTTTCAAACCATGAAGAACTTTCTTTAAGATATTATCATGCCTAAAACAGTTTTCACAACTATTGCTCAAATTCAGACCTGCTGTATACAAGTCAGATTTTCACCTAGTAAAACCCAAAATTTGATAAAACTAATAAAATGAAAGTTGTTTTGCTCAGTCTAAGATTTCTGGCAAGATAAAGATCATCAAAATTGGATTTACGGTTTGCAAGTTATACCCAAAATACTTTCATCTTTTTAATCTCAGAAATTTCTAATAGGACAATGATGTCCATTCATTTTCAAACTCATTTTGGACTAAACAAACTGCAGAATTTTTAAAAGTGGTAAAAAGAAATTTTTTAGCCTACTGAAAGCACTTTCTTTCAAAAAAAGATTAAACTCATTTGGAGCTATAAATCTAAAGAAATCGATGTTTTATTACCGCACATTTTGAATCAAAATTTCAGCACTACGACCATTTTTAATTTACTACTCTCAAACTATTTTTAAAATCCAAAATCGTATAATATTTAGAAAAGTCTTTACACAATGATATTTGTTACATGATCTATTTTTCGGAAAGCTGAAGACTTCAAAAGTTTTATAAATTTCTATGCAACCAATTTCAATAAAACTTTTTGTGCTACCCACTACTAAAATCAATTCACTCAAATGTACACTTTCACAATATCACACATGCAAGTTTTTCTCTTTATTGAAAAATAATTTTAAATGAGATAGCTAATCCCCTTTGCTTGGAAGAAGTAATTATCTACCCAAAACAAATTTTTGGCAATACAAATTGATTTTTAAATTATACTCTTAATTTAAACGATCTAAACTTGTTGCCTTATTCATATATTATTTTTCAAACTCTCAATAATTAACGTCAATATAATAATGAACTATTCATACCTATACTTTTCCTCTTAACACAAATTTAAACCTTTATCCCATTATCAACTTAAAACTAACTAAGGTTGACAATAATTTAACCTTGCTTCCAAATGAATTTCACAAATTCACAACTTACATATGTTAATTCTTCGAAGGTTTAAAACACATATTTACTCAAAAAGGTTTCATAGTGTTTTGGTAATATTATTATATCCCAAATTATTTTTCATAAAACTTCTCTCTTATCCTTGCTTTATAAAAGCATGTATTCAACATTTAATAATTTTGAGGGAAATTACTTATTATTCACAATTCAAACTAACCAACTTTCAATAACTTATTACACTTCATACTTTATTCGAATAAAAATTCTAACCTTTCATTTAATATGTATTAATGCAAATGGATATATAAAATTTTCAATTACTAATAATACACAATCATTACAAAATTTTATAAACATCAAATACAGCTTTTACTAAAATATCTTTTCGATTAATATTTTAGTTTTCTAACAATGCATTTTCTAGTTTTGAAAACTTTGTTTTTAGCTATCAAATTATCCTATTGTAACGACCCGTATTTTTACGGATCGACAAGTTCGTCAAAATCTGGAATTTTAGCATTTTTAAGTCATTTCAGATTTTAGGCAGAATTTCGCTAAGTCTTAGGTCGTAAACGACCTAAGTGATAGGTCGTGACCGACTTAAGAAGATAGTGGGTTGGTCGTATGTTGGTTTAGGTCGTAGACGACCTGGGAAGGTGGAGCGACCTAAGAGTTAGGTTGTAGGTTAGCTTAGGTCGTGTTGAAAGTTATGTCGTGTGCGACCTAAGGATGAGGTGGTTAGGTCGTATGGCAGTTTAGGTCGGTTGAGCGACCTAGGAGTTGATAACTTATAGAGTCTAGACGACTTATGGGGTAGGCGACCCAAGTTTTGAGCGACCTAAGAGATAGGTTGGTAGCGACCTAAGTAAACCAGTAGTTAGCGACCTATAGTAGTTCGCGACCTAAGGGTTAGCGAGTTAACAACCCAGTATTTAGCGACCTAGTGGATAGCTTGTTAGCGTAGTTAGGTCGTTAGGCGACCTAAGGAGTTAGGACGCGTGAGTTGTTAGGTCGCTGGGTTTTGTCTAGATGTTAGGACGCGTGAGTGATAGGTCGCGTAAGCGCTTAAGCGTTAGGTCGCTGATGCACTTAAGTGTTAGGTCGTAACCTCGTTAGGTCGTAGGATGGAGAGCTTTGTTAGGTCGCGTAAGGCTTAATAGTTAGGTCGAAGATGTGCTTAAGCGCTAGGTCGCAGGTGCGCGTTAGGTTAGGTCGTGGAGGCTGGGGGTTTTGTTAAGTCGTAGGTTGGTAAGTCTTTAGGTCGGTAGGTTTTAGGTCGTAGGTCGTGAACGACCTAACTCCGAGCGACCTAGGGAAGATTTCTGCTATAAATAGAGGGGGGTTGTTCTCACTTTTTGGGATCCGGATTTCGAAGCGACGAAGTGCTGCCATTTTGAGAGCTCGACTTCTACACTTCTTCACTTCTTTTCTTCACTCTAATCTAGTGCTTCCTTTCATCCAAATCGAAGATCAAGATCGAAGATTCAAAAGCTTAGATTGAAGATCTTCATCCATTGAAGTTAGATTTCTTCGTTTGAAGCGGATTCATGATGGATCAAGCTTGATCCTTCGCTGTCCAGATCTGAAGCGTGTTGATTTGAGGTTGTTTAAGTGATTTGGTGAGTGGTGATTATCTCTCACACGGATCCAAAGGAGTAGATCGGATTGTTGGCTTGATTTGGTGTTAAAATAGTGATTTCTATGCATTTTTGTAAACCTAAGTGTATATCCATGTAGATCCATTGTTCATGATGATTTGACAACCATTTTTGTATATGATTAACATATGCAAGTTCATTCATCAAGTTGTAGAGATAATTCTCATGTTTTCATGCTTGTTAGACTTTCAACTCCTTAATTACGAAATTGCCATTATTGTTATAATTGTCCATTTTGCTTATATTTGAATGCTTGGTTACTTGGATTGATGTTTGACATGATTGATTGCTGTGAATTAGATGATTGTTGATTGGTTTTAGACAAGGTGGTTGAAGATGATTCAAAAGCTAAGGGAAAGGCTCTTGAATTGGGAAAGCTGCTCGTGGCATATGTAGCGGGATGATGAAGCTCTTATGCATAGATTTGATGATGTGATGTTGAGATGAGGCTTTGCGAGGATGTAATGAAGCGAGGCATCATGTGATGAAGACTTGGTCTAATCCAGACGGGATCATTCCAAGCACGTCGGTAACTCGGTGATATGATTCGAGTTAAGGGTAATGGTTGCTCGAGAGGCGCTTGAGCTAGTATGGAAATAGTCGTCGAGGAGGATGACTAGGAGGCTGAGATCTCATCGTTGTTGAAGGTTCTAGCATGCTCAAAGCAAGAGTACGTTGGGCAGATTAGATAGTCCCTAAAGGCTAATGTTTGATAGTCAAGTACTCTGGGCAGATTAGATAGTCCTAGGCACGGGTCATGATGACGTGCGAGAGTTATGTCTAGAACCGGGGTTCCCATTAGCCCTTGACGGACGGCTGAAAGAATGTGCCGGTCATTCAATTAACGGTGATATCAAGGCAACGATAACAGTGATAGCTAGAGTCATGGATGTATGGTTGTATCGTCATTCGGACTCAAGAGCGGTATTTTCTGGGTGCTTATCTGATTTAGGCCTTGGTACTTGGAAAACATCGCCCTTGACTCGAATGATTATTACTCTACTTTAAATTGTATGCTCTGCTATGTTTGCTTCTATTTAGTGTGTGTCGGGGGGCTATCACTGTAGAAAGAGGTTGGAGTAGGAGGGTTGTATTCCTATTCTTTTTTTTCCTTTGTACTCTTTTGGTATGTTGTTAGTTAGTTTACTGCTCACTAAGACTGTTGTCTGACTCAAGGCTTTATGTTTTAATTCTTATTGCCTTGGGCTGTTCGTCCATTTTTGGGACGGGCAGACTAGGTAGCAGGTGACAGGTGCTGTTCTCTTTTCACGATGCTGATATCGAAGACGAGCTGGAGGGTTGCATATTATCTTCTTATTATATGTACTGGATGTTCCGCTGTTTTGTATTCTCTGAGTGTTATGTAGTGAGGCTTGATGTATTGGCTATTTGGATGCTTGTATTCAACTATTATGAAGTTTTATATGATGACATTTTATTCTATAAAGCTTCACTATATATATGTTCTATTGTATTTTGTCCATGCGCTGTGAGTAATACGATAGATTCTGTTGTTTTAATCTACCCTGACAATCGTCCATGGTCGCCTGGCACACTTTACAACGCACTATCTCTAGATTCGGTGCAGGGGTCATGGGCGGTCGTCACATTTGGTATCAGAGCATTGGTTAATCGATTTTACCCAACGCTCGCTGACATAACTACGTATGAGAGACGTAATTGTAATTTTAATGGATGACTACTATATATAATATAGTAGCTTAGTAGAGTTTGAGTCCTTTATGCAGTTGTTTCTCTAGAAGTTCTAATCATTCCTTTTTATAGATATTGAGAATGAGTCTAAGAGGGAGACCAGCTGCTAGGGAAGGCCGTGCTACTGAGGGGACTGCTGATTATGCAGCTATGTTCGAAGCTATGATGACTTCGATCATGAGAAGGATACCAATTCCGGGGGCAGCAGTTGATGTTGGAGTTCAAGTCCAAACTCCGAAACCAGTGGATTTTGCTAAGTTGTGCAAGGACAATACTGCTCTTGGAGGGAAGGTTTTCTTGGGAACAGAATCAACTATTGAGGTCCAGAGGTGGATAGATGCTTGTGGAAGGATCTTTGGTGATTTGGGAATTGATGATGCAACTAAGAGGAAGTTGGCATCAAGGCAGCTTCAAGGGAGAGCTTCTGATTGGTGGAACTCTATTACCATCAATACTCCGGAAGAAGAGATTACTTGGGAGCAATTCCAAGTCAGATTTGAAGCTAAGTTCATTTCTACAGCTCAGAAGTCAGTTCTGTTCAAGAGGTTTGTGGAGCTCAAGCAAGGTGGGAGACCAGTTCTTGAGTATGTTTCTGAGTTCGAAGCTTTGTCCAAGTATGCCCGGTCATATATTGAATCTGCTTATCAGAAGAATGAGAAGTTTGTGACAGGCTTGGACAGTTATCTTGGGAGACAGTTGGTGGATCATTTGGAAGATTCATTTGAGAAGCTTGTGGAGAAAGCTCTTAGGCATGAGAGTCTGTTTCCTAAGGAAGGATCTGTTGTTGCTGTTACCAGGGAAGAGTCTAAACCCCAGTAGGGTGGAAACAAGAAGAGGAAGCAGCAGCAGCAGAAGGGAAGGGATGGCCAGAAGAAGCCGAAAGGCGAGGTGATTTGCTACAACTGTCAGCAGAAGGGCCATTTCTTTAAGGATTGTAAGAACCGAAGGCACCGATGAAGTGTCACAACTGTGACAAGCCAGGGTACATCAGGAAGAATTGTCCAGAACCGAGGAAGGACAAGCAGATTGTGCAAGCTTATGCTTTGGGAGCCGTTCCTTCGTCTTCAAAAGCTCCTACCGCTGAAGAGAAGGGAAAGAGTGTGGTAGTTCAAGGTACTCTTTTCCTATGTGGTGTTCCAGTTAGAGTTCTGTTTGATACTGGAGCGTCGCATTCGTTTGTTTGTAGTGAACTTGTAGGCCGGTTAGGTTTGGAACCGGATATTGTTGATAGGCCATTGGTTGTGACTAATCCAGTTGGGGGTTCGTCTTGTTTGTGTATGTTATGCCGTGGTCTGATTATGTCGAGTCATGGTTGCTCTTTTGTTTGTGATTGTTTTGTTCTGAACTTTGCGGGGTTCGGAATTATTTTGGGTATGGACTGGCTTAGGAAGTATGCGGCTAAGGTTGATTGCGAAAGGTTGGAAGTGACAGTCGAGAATGTGGAGGGGCGAAAGATTGTGATACGATGTAAGCATGAAGGAGGCGTCTTCATGAGCTTCATGTATTCGCTAGTTGTTCCACGGGATGGACTGTCATTAGTGCCAATCGCGAATGGATTCGAGGATGTCTTTGACGAAGTCAAAGGGTTGCCGCCGCATAGAGAGATCGAGTTTCGTATAGATCTAGTTGAAGGAGCCAGACCTGTTGTGATGCCTCTTAGGCGGATGGCGCCTAGGGAACAATAAGAGTTGAGGGTGAAAGTTGATGACCTTTTACAGAAAGGATTCATTCGGCGTAGCGTGTCCGAATGGGGTGCACCAGTTGTGTTTGTAACCAAAGCGGATGGATCGCTAAGGTTGTGTGTGGATTATCGTGAGCTGAATAAGGTGACTAAGAAGAACAAGTATCCATTGCCGAGAATAGATGACTTGTTTGATCAGCTTCACGAAGCTAAGGTGTTTTCTCAGATGGATTTGGCAACGGGATTTCACCAGTTGAGAGTGGCTAAGGATAGTGTGCCGAAGACTGCTTTTAGGACACCATCCGGTTTCTTTGAGTGGCTGGTAATGCCGTTTGGATTGACTAACGCGCCAGCTTATTTTGTGGATCTTATGAATAGAGTGTTCAGAGATCAGTTGAACAAGTTTGTACTTGTGTTCGTGGATGATATTCTGATTTATTCAAGAACGGAAGAAGAGCACAAGATGCACTTGCGTATTGTTTTGGAAATCTTGCGGAAACATCAGCTGAAGGCTAAGTTTTCGAAGTGTCACTTCTGGAAGAGTGAAGTTAGGTTCTTAGGCCATGTGATTTCTGGAAATGGAATAGCGGTTGATCCCGCTAAGGTGGCAGCAATCCAGGATTGGGTTAGACCTAAGAATGCATCTGATGTGAGAAGTTTTCTTGGATTAGCAGGATATTATCGACGGTTTATCAAAGACTTCTCCAAGATAGTTGCACCGTTAACAGGATTGACGAAGAAGAACCAAGTGTTCAGTTGGGATGCTAAGTGTGAGCAAGCTTTCGGAATCCTGAAAGAGAGATTGACAAGTGCTCCTGTTTTGACTATTCCAAGTGGGAATGATGAGATGGTGGTTTACACAGACGCATGTGGTACTGGACTTGGAACAATGCTGATGCAGAGGGATAAAGTTGTTGCGTATGCAAGTCGACAAATGAAGCCGCATGAAAGGAATTACCCGACTCATGATTTGGAGTTAGCGGCGATTGTATTTGCTCTGAAGATGTGGAGACATTGTCTGTTGGGAGTTCGATTCGAGTTGTTTACGGATCATAAGTCGTTGAAGTATCTTTTCTCCCAAAAGGATTTGAATCTTCGGCAGCAACGTTGGCTAGAGTTTTTAGCATCATATGATTTTGGTATAGCTTATACTCCGGGAAAAGGTAACGCAGTGGCAGATGCGTTAAGTCGAAGACATGCAGGATTGGGAGCCATGTTTTCAGAATGGAAGAATCTCGAGTATTTAGCTGGATTTGACTTCAGGCCTAGATGTGAATTGGAACCTGAGATGTTGGCAAACTTATCGATAAGACCTTCTCTTGTGGAAAGGATTGGCGAGAGTCAGAAGCGAGATGATAAGCTTGTCAAGATTATCCGTGATTTGGAATCTGGATTGGATCCAGAAAAGGATAAAGGATTCGAGGTCGATCGAGAGAGTTGGCTTCGGAAGCAAGGACGACTAGTTGTTCCCGATATAGATGAATTGAGGAGTGAAGTTTTGAAGGAAAGTCATCACTCGAGGCTGACAATTCATCCAGGTGGAAATAAGATGTATCGGGGTATGAAGAGAACTTACTACTGGGAAGGCATGAAGAAGGATGTTGGAAATTTTATTTCCAAGTGTATGAACTGCCAGTTGGTTAAAGCTGAACAGAAGAAGCCAAGTGGATTACTACAGCCATTAGAAGTTCCTACATAGCAGGTATCGATGGATTTTATTGATGGATTGCCTAGAACCAGAATGGGAAATGAAGGGATTTGGGTCATTGTAGATCGTCTGACTAAGAGTGCACGATTTATTCCTGTTCGATCGACTAGGAATGCATCAAAGTTGGCTGAGTTGTATGTTAAGTGGATAGTTCGATTCCATGGTATTCCGAAGAGTATAGTGAGCGATCGAGACCCATTGTTCACTAGTGGATTTTGGAAGAGCTTCCAGGACGTTTTGGGAACCGAGTTGTGTTTGAGTACAGCTTATCACCCTCAAACAGATGGTCAGACCGAGAGAGTCAACCGAGTTTTGGAAGATCTTCTTAGAGCATGTGTTTTGGATTTCGGAGGATCATGGGAAGATTACCTTCATTTGGTGGAGTTTGCGTACAACAACAGTTACCAGTCAAGATTTGGTATGGCACCGTATGAGGCATTGTATGGAAGACCGTGTAACTCTCCGACATGTTGGTTGGAAACTGGAGAAAAGATGATGCTTGGGCCAGAAATGATTCGACAGACTTCAGACTGTATAGAGATCATTCGGCAACGAATGAAGGCAGCCCAAGATCGTCAGAAGAGTTATGCCGATAAGCGTCGAAAGGATTTAGAATTCGACGTTGGAGATTTGGTTTTTTGTGAAGATTTCTCCACTGAAGAATGTTATTCGATTCGGGAAGAAAGGAAAATTGACTCCGAGATTTGTTGGACCATTCCCGATTATCGAGCGAATTGGAAAGCTCGCCTATAGACTGGAATTACCTGAGAAGATGTCGAGTGTGCACAATGTTTTTCACGTATCATATCTACGGAAGTATGTGCACGACTCGAATACCGTGGTTTCTGCTGATAGCTGTGAAGACTTCGAAGTTGATCCAGTCGATAGAAGACCTCGTAAGCCGCTTCGTGTTGTGGAAACCGACACGAAACAGCTTAGGAGGAAGGTAGTTAAGTTGCTCAAGATACAATGGAGTGATGATGATAACGACTGCACGTGGGAGGTGGAAGAGAGGATGAAGGCAGCTCATCCTGAACTCTTCAAGGTATGGCCCTAAGGTGTCGTGTCATCTCACGACATTGTAACTTGTTCTAAGTTTTAGAATTCTGCATGCTAAGCTAGAATTGGATGCATGGTTGGCTGATTGCTATGGATGGTAGGCATGCAGAATAGTCTCTGATTGCTTTGATTGTTTGGAATTTCGGGGGCGAAATTCCTAAGGGGGAGAGAATGTAACGACCCGTATTTTTACGGATCGACAAGTTCGTCAAAATCTGGGATTTTAGCATTTTTAAGTCATTTCAGATTTTAGGCAGAATTTCGCTAAGTCTTAGGTCGTAAACGACCTAAGTGATAGGTCGTGACCGACTTAAGAAGATAGTGGGTTGGTCGTATGTTGGTTTAGGTCGTAGACGACCTAGGAAGGTGGAGCGACCTAAGAGTTAGGTTGTAGGTTAGCTTAGGTCGTGTTGAAAGTTATGTCGTGTGCGACCTAAGGATGAGGTGGTTAGGTCGTATGGCAGTTTAGGTCGGTTGAGCGACCTAGGAGTTGATAACTTATAGAGTCTAGACGACTTATGGGGTAGGCGACCCAAGTTTTGAGCGACCTAAGAGATAGGTTGGTAGCGACCTAAGTAAACCAGTAGTTAGCGACCTATAGTAGTTCGCGACCTATAGTAGTTCGCGACCTAAGGGTTAGCGAGTTAACAACCCAGTATTTAGCGACCTAGTGGATAGCTTGTTAGCGTAGTTAGGTCGTTAGGCGACCTAAGGAGTTAGGACGCGTGAGTTGTTAGGTCGCTAGGTTTTGTCTAGATGTTAGGACGCGTGAGTGATAGGTCGCGTAAGCGCTTAAGCGTTAGGTCGCTGATGCGCTTAAGTGTTAGGTCGTAACCTTGTTAGGTCGTAGGATGGAGAGCTTTGTTAGGTCGCGTAAGGCTTAGCAGTTAGGTCGAAGATGTGCTTAAGCGCTAGGTCGTAGGTGCGCGTTAGGTTAGGTCGTGGAGGCTGGGGGTTTTGTTAAGTCGTAGGTTGGTAAGTCTTTAGGTCGGTAGGTTTTAGGTCGTAGGTCATGAACGACCTAACTCCGAGCGACCTAGGGAAGATTTCTGCTATAAATAGAGGGGGGTTGTTCTCACTTTTTGGGGTCCGGATTTCGAAGCGACGAAGTGCTGCCATTTTGAGAGCTCGACTTCTACACTTCTTCACTTCTTTTCTTCACTCTAATCTAGTGCTTTCTTTCATCCAAATCGAAGATCAAGATCGAAGATTCAAGAGCTTAGATTGAAGATCTTCATCCATTGAAGTTAGATTTCTTCGTTTGAAGCGGATTCATGATGGATCAAGCTTGATCCTTCGCTGTCCAGATCTGAAGCGTGTTGATTTGAGGTTGTTTAGGTGATTTGGTGAGTGGTGATTATCTCTCACACGGATCCAAAGGAGTAGATCGGATTGTTGGCTTGATTTGGTGTTAAAATAGTGATTTCTATGCATTTTTGTAAACCTAAGTGTAGATCCATGTAGATCCATTGTTCATGATGATTTGACAACCATTTTTGTATATGATTAACCTATGCAAGTTCATTCATCAAGTTGTAGAGATAATTCTCATGTTTTCATGCTTGTTAGACTTTCAACTCCTTAATTACGAAATTGCCATTATTGTTATAATTGTCCATTTTGCTTATATTTGAATGCTTGGTTACTTGGATTGATGTTTGACATGATTGATTGCTGTGAATTAGATGATTGTTGATTGGTTTTAGACAAGGTGGTTGAAGATGATTCAAAAGCTAAGGGAAAGGCTCTTGAATTGGGAAAGCTGCTCGTGGCATATGTAGTGGGATGATGAAGCTCTTATGCATAGATTTGATGATGTGATGTTGAGATGAGGCTTTGCGAGGATGTAATGAAGTGAGGCATCAGGTGATGAAGACTTGGTCTAATCCAGACGGGATCATTCCAAGCACGTTGATAACTCGGTGATATGATTCGAGTTAAGGGTAATGGTTGCTCGAGAGGCGCTTGAGCTAGTATGGAAATAGTCGTCGAGGAGGATGACTAGGAGGCTGAGATCTCATCGTTGTTGAAGGTTCTAGCATGCTCAAAGCAAGATTACGTTGGGCAGATTAGATAGTCCCTGAAGGCTAATGTTTGATAGTCAAGTACTCTGGGCAGATTAGATAGTCCTAGGCACGGGTCATGATGACGTGCGAGAGTTATGTCTAGAACCGGGGTTCCCATTAGCCCTTGACGGACGGCTGAAAGAATGTGTCGGTCATTCAATTAACGGTGATATCAAGGCAACGATAACAGTGATAGCCAGAGTCATGGATGTATGGTTGTATCATCATTCGGACTCAAGAGCGGTATTTTCTGGGTGCTTATCTGATTTAGGCCTTGGTACTTGGAAAACATCGCCCTTGACTCGAATGATTATTACTCTACTTTAAATTGTATGCTCTGCTATGTTTGCTTCTATTTAGTGTGTGTCGGGGGGCTATCACTGTAGAAAGAGGTTGGAGTAGGAGGGTTGTATTCCTATTCTTTTTTTCCTTTGTACTCTTTTGGTATGTTGTTAGTTAGTTTACTGCTCACTAAGACTGTTGTCTGACTCAAGGCTTTATGTTTTAATTCTTATTGCCTTGGGCTGTTCGTCCATTTTTGGGACGGGCAGACTAGGTAGCAGGTGACAGGTGCTGTTCTCTTTTCACGATGCTGATATCGAAGACGAGCTGGAGGGTTGCATATTATCTTCTTATTATATGTACTGGATGTTCCGCTGTTTTGTATTCTCTGAGTGTTATGTAGTGAGGCTTGATGTATTGGCTATTTGGATGCTTGTATTCAACTATTATGAAGTTTTATATGATGACATTTTATTCTGTAAAGCTTCACTATATATATGTTCTATTGTATTTTGTCCATGCGCTGTGAGTAATACGATAGATTCTGTTGTTTTAATCTACCCTGACAATCATCCATGGTCGCCTGGCACACTTTACAGCGCACTATCTCTAGATTCGGTGCAGGGGTCATGGGCGGTCGTCACACCTATGATACTTTCTTCTAATTAATGTTTCTTCTTAATTTTTATAATTTACTTTACTTATCAAAATATAATCTTATATCTTTTTCCTCAAAATATAACTTATATACTATTATAAAATCTCATTTTTTTCCCAAAGCAACATTCCAAACTATTCACTTTATTTTTCTACACAATATTAAACAGGTTTTAAACTTCTATCTTTACTTCTAATACTATATACTCACTAAATAATTTATTTTCAAAATACTGTGTTCGAATGTCTCGTTCTAGTGTTTAGGAAATCCCTATCAATAATGTTGATCATGCGCATCGACTAGAATCCTTAATGCACTCAATAGAAACTTTAACTCAAAATAATTTTTACAATGCATCCATAATTACTACAAGAAAACATCAAATTTTTGATTCATCTTCACCTTTGTTTATTATATTTATGAATTAAATTTCATTTTTCACATCTTAATTTTTCTAATATTTCTTGTGATAGCTATACCTTTGAAGACACTGTAAGTTCTTATCGTTAATATTGAGCAGGTTTCTAATTCCCAATGAAAATTCCTACTCAACATTAATTATAACTATTACTATAATATCAAAACATCCATGCATTAGTCAACTAAATAAACATTTATCAAATATCAAATTATTAATGTGCTCAGTGAAAACAACAAATCCGTTCCCGTTGCGCAACTCTGATCACTCATGGATTAGGCCATAACAATTCAACTCTAAGCCATCTAAGGTCTAATAACCACCATCCAGTAAATCTCACTTTTGATAAAAGTGAGTCTCAATTGGAAATAAACACAACATTAACACTCAACATACTCAAGTAATGAAATAACACAATTACAACCCAATAATTACCCTAGTAATCATTTATTCCTATCCCTAAATAGAAGTAAAATTCTATCTATCACGCATAAACAGCTGAGATAGGGACACTAAGTCTTTCTAGGTTGAGATTCGTGTTAGATATTACTCTATATTGTTCTAACCTGCTCTCATACCAAGCTGTAATGCCCCAGCTCTATACCCATACTACTAAAGGACATTACAGAGTAATGTCTTATTAGGAGTGGCCTTACGTAAATCTTCTCTCGAGCTAACACCGATATATCATTCTTACCATAATCTGAATCAACTTAAAATTTTAACATATGCGATATTTGCACGAAGCAATACTTACGTAGGTTCATAATAGTAGAACAATATATAATAAATATTCACAAAAACAGAGTCACACATGGAACAAAATATGATACACATCTCATGATATAAAGTGAGTCTCAAAATAGAGTACAAGCTCACTAGCCAAAAATATACATCACAATGTCATCACTAGCTAAATCCAAAATATCATACATATATATTTACATGTACATAAGACAAAACTAACTTAATAGATGACAGATGAAATTCTCGTTAAACCTAATGACGAGATAACAAAAAGCTGCATAATGCAAAATCCCTTCAATCTCTAAACATGCACAAAAATCCATGGTCAATGTCCCTGAACCTGAAATGTCTCAGTCTGACCCGAGCATAAAATAACACCCGGATAAGGCTACCTCTAAATATCAAAGGGTAAGATCACTATAATAAAGAATCAGATATCAAATAAAAAGAGATATATTTATCAATAATTAACATACAAGTGATCTCAATAATACCCAAGTCTATTAAAACTATCATATACAAATATAGAAACTCATACACAATCATTTCAAATCAATAGACTTAAGAAATCCATATAAGTTGATTCTAATCAAAGGAACTATCCCCTTTTTGGACTAAACATAGAGGTACGTTCCCCTCCTGGACAATCATAAAAAACACAACGAAACACAACATGTCACAAAATCATATAAAGTCTCTCATGGACTATCATTTTAAATATACTGTTAACTTATTAAAATCTTTAAAACTAAAAAAAGAGAATTCAAATCCAAAACTAAATGCTACGAAGAACATGCGGGAATGGATACTCAAAAATACTACTAAATAATCTTTAGCAGTTTAATCGATCGCTAACACCACAGTAATAGTTTAAATTGGTGGCTAACACCATACTAGCAGTTTAATCGGTCGCTAACACCATACTAACGATTCGGTCGATCACTAATACTATACTAGCAGTTTAGTCAGTCGCTAACACCATACTAGCAGTTTAATCGATCGCTAACACCACAATACATAAATCGACTAATAGGATATTCTTAGTGCGAATTGCTCTCTTCCAAGGGGAGAACGATATGAAAAGCTCAAGGAGTTTGGTCCACTAAACTCCTAAAGTCCATTGGTTCTAGATATCCATAACATATGTTCAACCTAATATTGCACTCAGGTGCCACGCCTACTAACGAATGACGCAATTGTTATGATATCGAATATAGCCCATGGTATAGACTTCCGGCTCAGTGGTATATGTCTGGAAACAAAAATGAATACCACGACTTGGGGTGTGACCTTCGCCATCAAGCCGCCAGGTCGAACAACTAGCCCTAAGGTCAAGCTAACGAATGCACTAACGAATATAACTAGTTATATAATAACTTGCATCCCCAATATACTATCTAATCCCATAGTGTCACATACTCTTTTAATAGTAATTATTAATGTAAAACCCTTGTCCCATAACCACTGGGTGTTTCTAAAGTAATTATTATTAATTAGTAAAATTAAATTACACAAATACACTTCGCAAACAAGTCATATAGTTAAGCAATAAAGTGATAATTAATGTCCCATAACACTTATTATTACTATATTGTTTAATTATAATTCTCGTCTTATAGCAAAAGCAAATAATTAGTGTGAAAGCTAATTTACATGAAAATCCATCAAAAGTCACAAAAGAAATCCCGAATTGGCATATATAGTTTTGAAAGCACTTATTTCAAATAACCATTTCTAAATATGATTTACATAAGTCTATTCTCACATTTTTCCTTTAAAATCCACAAATTCCTTTCTTGCTCAATCTTTATACATCCTTTTAATATTAGAAGAATAAAAAGGAAAACTCAAATTTACGTACGAAGGTACTTATATATATTTGTTCTAAATTTCTATTGAAAGGATTATTAGAAAATAATTAGATTTGGAAATCATTCCCTAGAGAACCCAAGTTTATATCATGCCATAAAACTTGTGTATGATATCATATACCCATAGGTCATCTCTATGGAATAATAACCCCAAAACTAATTTACTAATATAAGAATCAATACCTTAGAATTAACATCAAAATCATTATTGAAATCGTCATCAATAGAATGCAATAACAATAAAGGAACAAACGAGCAAACGAATTAACAAACGGGCGAACCAGAGAGGCTCAAAATCATCACCTGGTGATCTACCCAGGTGCGTGACTGGTGTACCGGTCTTGAGGACTGGTCCACTGGTGGCGTCGCCTAGGTGGATCCCTAGGCGGTTTCTATGTCCTCTGGTGGTCCCTTGATGGGGGATTTTCAGTGGTGGATGTTTCTAACTCCTAAAGCATTGATTTTACCTCATCCAAACATAAATTCAACTACAATTGGATGATTCAAGAGATCAAACATCACAAGTTTCAGCAAAACAGAAAATTGCATAGCCAAAAGATGCAAACAATGCACAAGATTGAAATCAATTTAACTCTAAATTCATCCAATTCAACAATAGAAATTTAGGCTTTAATTTAGGGATAGTTGTGTGAGGTAAACTTACCTATTGGCCTTTTAGCAACTTGCCTTGGCCTTCTATGCTTGCTACTCTCCTTCTTCTCCCAAAAGACCTAGAACTTAAAATACACAAAAATTGAAATCCTACTTCATAATCAAACAAACGATTTTAGAATTAGAGGTAGATAGAATTGAGAAGGTTACATTGATTTTACCAGATTTAATCTGAATTTATAGGATTTTAATGGGTGATTTTTCTTGCTACTTAGGTTTAGAGTTTTGAAAAAAAGGAAAAATAGTTTCTGTTTGTTTACAATAGAAAGAAAAAATGAACGTAATTCATTATTTGTTTAAGTATAGCAATGCCGGTAGTGTCCGCTCCTTTAGTTAATGCCAGCAAACCCATTTCTCCTCCTTCGTGGAAATCTCTATTTGCGACCAAGCCACGCAATGCAGGAAGGTATACTTCTAAATGTTTTGATATTGTTAGTAATTGTGATGAGTTGCTTATGCCACCATAAGCGGTCGTTGATACAGGTAATTTTTTTGGAAGGATTCTCTTATTGGGTTTTTCCTTGGTGATGGTCTCAAGTATTCTGTTGTCAAGAATTATCATAAAAACAAATGGAAAATTAAGGGATTGCTTAAGGTTCGACTTGATAAAGACACGTTCTTCTTTGATTTCTCGTGTCTGGATGAGAGGTGTAAAGCATTAGAGGCGGATCCTTTTGTGATTGATGGGAAAGTGTTTATTATCATTACTTGGATACCTTCTATTGACTCTGCTAGAGAGCACGTATTGTCTGTTTTAGTTTGGGCTAAGTTCTCGAATGTTCCATCTTTGCTTCAGTCTTTGGAAGGCCTAGACTGGTTAGCTTATCATATAGGTGATTTGATCTGTTTTGATGAAAATACCAAGTGTCGTGATAAACTCGGGTTTACTAGAGCAATGATCGAGATTATCCCTTGAGGCCCCTTCCTTCTCATCTTTCGGTTGCCCTTTCTGGGAGTTGTGTTGGTCGGATAGACATTGAATATCAGTGGTCTCCTACGATCTGTACCTTCTACCACTCCTTTGGTCATATTTCTCCTGATTGTAAACATCGTCCTGTGGATGGTATAGCCACCTCCCCGCCTCCCAAAGATCCCATTTAGAAGCCTCCTCCCTGAATTTGGCAAGTCAAACCCTCTGCTCCTGTCACGGTGCTCCTCCTCTGGATATTCCTCCTATTTCCTTGTCTGCTCCCCCTGACCCAGATGCTCTCTCTAGGCTGAAGACCTATATTGCCTCTGCTCCCGTCCAGTCTGATGCTCCTGTTTTCATTGCTGTTGACTCGGTGCAGAGATGTGAGTCCTATTATGCTCGCTTTGCCTTCTGGATCTATAGAGCTTTTGATTTGGACGATGGTATTGAGTTTGGTTTGGCGGATCTTTTTCCTGCTTAGGTTCTCTTGGCATTTCTTTTGGAATATTTTGTATGTAACTCTATTATGCAGCTTTACCCTTGTGTGGTTGGTAACCTATGGTGTGAGTTCTTGTAGCTGATGGGGTACCTTTGCCACTAACCTGTACTTAAATTTTTTATTTATACAAAGTGGACAGTCCACTTAAAAAACCAGCTAGCTTTGCTGAAAAAAAGTTTAGCAATGAGAAAGTTCTCACATTATACCTTAAATGGACTGAAATCATTTTAGCCCAAACCCTTCTTTTAATGAAATCAAACAAAGAATTTAACCATTATCTCATTTTTCAACAACTTAAAACAATATTTTCTAAACGAGTAAAACATAGAAAAATTAATGTGGATATATTAAAATTAAGTTCATCGCCTAATCTTGATGATTAGATAAAAAAACAAAGTTTTTATAATCATTTAACCCTTTATTTATATTATTGAAAATGAGACATTTTGGTATTTTCCAAAATAAGAAACTTAACACATAAATCATTTTAACATTAAAATTTATCATGTTCTCCCTAAATATAATTACTTACTATTTATAAATCACTTACACAATTTATAACATGATTTACACAAAAAATTTCACACTTAAATCTCTTTTACACAATATTTTCTCTGAAGTCCTTTATTAAAGAAAATATACAATTTTATTGATTTAACTCATTGTCTAAACTTATTAAATTCCTAAGTAAGTTTTAACACCTTATAAATCCCCATCTAAATCTTTAAAAGATTATAATCCTTTGATTTGCACAAATACTCAATTTAAACTCAAATTCTCAAACACAATTATCCCAAAAATCCAATTACACAATTAAATCTGGTTTGTTTAATTAATTAAACGATAAATCTAGGTGAACTCAGTCAGGTTCTTGCATCCAATTTTAGTATTATAGAAGGTACCCGATAGTAATGATTATTTACATTAATTTTTTTCATCGAAACTATATCACTTTAGGACCTATGGAAATTGGTTTTTTGTCAAAATTCAATTATCATTCACATTCAACTTGGCTAGTCCAAACAAAACATCCTTGGTTCAATAATAACAAATATTATTAACCACGTTACTCTAGCCAGAGACTTTAGCTTTGAGTTGACTATAGTTGACCATGATACTAACCACATATAATTGAGCGGTCGAATTCTCTATTGAAGTGTATCATTTCTAATGCTTCAACTCAGACTCAACTATGGTCATTCAGTGGGCGTTTTGCCTTGATTTAACTATAATCAAAGTGGAGCATCTAAATTGTAGTTCAATGGTAATTTTTAAAGTCGAGAGAACTATGTAATATCATCACTTCGAGATTCTCTGTTTGACCTTAGTTATATTAACCAATAGAGAACTCTCGAATGATTCATTCCATAGTTATCCAATAACTATCAGTATGTAACCCCTTGGTGCTCCTAGCATCCATAAGTAATATACTGCCCAACATTTGGTCAGCGTTACGTATTCTAATTTCAACGGATTTATCGATATCCTGTCTCGAAACATCTTGACCAAAACATTTAAAATAATATGTTATTTTAATGTGGTAAATTTCTCGTGAGTACCACACAGTGCAATTACTATCACATATCATACCATTCAGGGATTTTCTATTTAATATGCTTAAATTAAATAATTAATTAAAATATCACAATATGACAAGTATATAATATATCATCTTTTATTTCTAATGAGATTTTATTATAAAGTTAATAATTTACAATAAATTATATAATTGCCTGTAGGACATACCCAAAACTCTATCAATCTCCCCCTTGCACTTGAGGCCATTTATGGAATCTCAATCCCATCCCTTCGATCGGTTTTCTAGAACTGGTCGAGTTAGTCCCTTCATGAATGATCTAGTATGTTGTCCTTAACATTTACTCTTTCAGTCAAAACTTTGTTATTAGTGACAAATTCTTTAATAAAGTGGAACTTTCGATGAATGTGCCTTGATTTCTTATGAGACATAGGTTCCTTTGCTATTTGCATCGCTGCATTGTTATCACATAACAATGTCATAGGATTCTCAACATTTGAAAACACTTCTAACTCAGCCATAAACTTGCACATCTAGACTGCTTCTTTAGCCATAAACTTGCACATCTAGCTTCATGTCCTTAGACTCTACCTCTCTTTCTAAAGCTATGATTTCCACTAGTCTAGCATCATGCCTCTAACTAGTTTCGATCGGCTCAATCAAAGTAGGTCTGATAATCAAACTAGCCAATATCCCCAACTCTAGTTTACACCAATAACTCAAGCTACGTCACTTTAAGAACATTGCTCCCAAACTTGCATGTCTTCTACATAGAGCATCAACGATTGCATTTTCCTTACCCGGTATATAGGAAATGCCAAAGTTGTGGGAGGCCTTGAATTCCAACCATTGTTGTTGACAAAGGTTGAGATCCTTTTGGGAGAAGAGGTGCTTTAACGATTTATGGTCCTGAATAACTAGAATCTCTCCCTAAGTAAGTAGAGCCTCCAAATCACTCTCATGGGGCTTCATCTATCGACCAGCATATGCAACAACCTTACCTCCTTGTTTCAATACCACAAGCATCTGTATATACCATCATATCCTCATTCCTACTCGGAATGAGGATACACTAGTGCACTCATTGACCTCTCATTCAGACTCACGAAAGCGTGCTTGCGCCTTGTGTCCCAAATAAAAGTTCAACTCTTCTTCCTCAAATTTGTCAACGGTGCCACTACCTCTGAGAAGTTCTTTATAAAACATCTATGCTATCCCACTAGCCCAAGGAAACTTCTCACATCCATAACGTTCTTAGGTTTATTCCAATCTTGAATTGTCGCCACCTTCGCAAGATCTAAAATAATGCCATATTCCGAAACAACACAGCCTAAGAATTTCGCTTTCCTCCTCCATAAGTGACACTTCAAAAACTTCATGTTCAATCTTTGCTTCCTTAATACCTCAAGCACAATCCTCATATGTGTCTTATGTTCCTCTTTCATCTGAGAAAAGACTAGAATATCATCCATGAATACAAGCACAAACTTATTTAGCAGATCTTTGAAGACACGGTTCATGAGATCACTAAAGTATGCCGACGCATTGATCAGCCCAAATAGCATAACCAACCACTTATAAAATCTAGTTAAGAAATGTTGTAATCGACACACTTTCCTTCGCTAGTCTCTGTTGATGAAACCCCATCACAATGTCCAACTGAGAGAACACCCACGTATCGTAGAGCTGATCGAACGAATTGTCTATATACGAGAGTGGATATTTGTTCTTCCTCGTCACTTTATTTAGATTAAAGTAATCAACACATAGCCTCAAGGAACCATCTGCCTTTTTGAAGAACACTACATGTGTGCCCCAATCTGATATGCTCTTGTGAATGGACCCCTTCCTCATCAGATCATTCATTTGCACTGTAAGTTCCTTCTACTCTCTTAGTGCCATACTCCTCAAAGGCATAACAATAGGTTTGGCATTGTTCACTAAATCTATGTGAAACTCTATTTACTATTCTGATGGTTATCTTGTTACCACCTCGAATATGTCCAGATACCCCTAGCTATAGGAACGAATGATAAGAGGGACCTCCCAAGAATATAGAAAGCTAAGTGTAACCATATCCTTCGATAGGTAGCCAGCCTCTACCTTTCGCCCACCCTTGGTCCAAATCATCACCAACAGCCTCTCACAATCCACCATAAATGCATACTTCCATAGCTAGTCTATCCACAAAATAATACAGAACCCCATAAAACCCAAAACAAAACAATCACATATCAAAAGATCGTCCATGACTCAGTAAGACCAAATTATGAAAAACCATACACAGGCCAGTGGAGCCTCTAATAGGGTTCCTCATAATCAAAGGTCGGTCAACTATTTTGGGTCTCAAACCCAATCTCTGTACCAAATCACAAAATATGAAGGAATATGACACCCCAGTATCGAATAAATCACATGCAAGAACATTATAAATGGAAAACATATCTTGGATACTGATGTTATTTCCCTTCCCCATCCTCGAGGGAGCACTCAACAAAGTCAAAACAGAGTAGCATCCCATATTTTAGTGTACTATAATATAATGAAATTAATTAAATAAAATTAATCAAATTAATTTATGTATATAAAAATAAAGGCAATTTATTTAAAAGAGAAAAAATTTAAGATAAAGAGTTAGGGGAATTAATAAGAATAGGCTAGATGAGGTCTTATCCCAAAGCCCAAATCACTAACCCCTTAACCCTGCCATCTTTTATTCATTCCATCATTTACTAACAAAAAGCAAAATAAATCTAACTAAAGAGTGGTTGACCATATTTTTAAAGGAAGAGAAGAAGAAAATTTAAAGGAAAAGAAGGTGTTTCATTCATAAGAGAAGCAAAGTTCAAATTCAAGTTTAACCAAAAAAAATTTGAGTCGTTATTTCTCTAAAACCTTCCAAACCTGTATGGATTTGGATTATATATATTTGTGGTGTTTTGAATGTTAATGAACAAATTTAGGTACATTAGAAAATATTAGTTCATGTTTGGAAATTTAAAGATGATGATTTATGAAATATTCAAGGAAAAATATGAACCAAACCTTCTCCAAATCACTTGAATAATAATGTGGGAGTGGGTTTTAGTTTCATAATTTTTGAAAATTATCGTATATGAATTTTTTAAGTTGAGAAAAAGCCTAATTTTGGAAATCAAATATTTAAATATTAAATAATTGTTTTTGATTGAAAATTTTATATGAGGCAAAATATAATGATTAGAACTTTTAGTGAATTTTGGGATTTTTTCCATGCATGTTCAAGTTTATATGAATTATTTGGTAATAGGAAGAGCTAATTACAAAAGTGTAATTAATAGTTTCTGAAAAGAAAATTGCATAAAGACTTGGTAAACCAATGATAATTCGACATAGAACTTAGTTAGCTAAAAAGGAATTCCTTTGAATGTAAATAAAACAGTTTTCAAGTTATTTACCAAATTGCCATATCAAATTGCTATAGCTTAATGTCAGTTGGTTATAGCCCAACTAATTATAGCTCAATAGGTTATAACTCTAACATCAACTTGCAACAACTCATTATGAACTTGCAATGACTCAATATCAACTTGGTATAGTTTAAAGTCAAGTGGAGATAGCTAATATAAACTAGAGATTTCTGCTTGTTATAGCTCAATGTCAATTGGTTATAGCTCAACTAGTTGTAGCTTAAAATCAACTTGCGATAGCTCATTATCAACTTACGATGGCTCATTATCAACTTGCGATAGCTTGATGTCAACTAGAGATAGCTAATATAAACTAGAGATATCAACTTGTTATAGCTTATTGTTAACTTGATATAGCTCAATATCAATTTTTGGTTGCTCATTATAAACTTGCGGTAGCTCATTATCACTCATTATCAACTTGTGATAGCTCAATGTCAACTTGCTATAGTTTAATGTCAGTCGGAGATAGCTAATATAAACTAGAGATATCAACTTGCTATAGCTCAATGTCAACTGGTTATAGCTTAATATCAACTTATGGTGGCTCGTTATCAACTTGCGATGGCTCATATCAACTTGCGACAACTCAATATCAACCTGATATAGCTTAATATCAATTGGAGATAGCTAATATAAAATAGATATATCAACTTGCTGTAGCTCAATGTTAACTGGTTAGAGCTCAACTGGTTATAGCTTGATATCAACTTACGATAGCTAGATATCAACTTGCTACAGCTTAAAGTCCACCAGAGATAGCTAATATAAACTAGAGATATCAACTTGTTATAGCTCAATATCAACTTATTATAGCTCAATATCAACTTGTTATAGCTCAAAATCAACTTGCTATAGCTTAATATCAATTGGAGATATCTTAATATCAACTGAAGGTAGCTTAATATCAACTAGAGATATTAAATAGAGATAGCTTAATGTTAACTTCAAACAGCTATAAAACTTATTAACCTGCTATAGCTTAATGTCAATTTGAGAGAGCTATAAAACTTGTCAGCTTGAGTTAGCCTTAACATGCGATGGCTATGTACTGACTACCTGTGATTGCTAAAGATGCTAAGAAATTCTATGTAAATAAATGAACTTTTGTAGCACTTGAGAAGTCATCTTTCCTAAATGATGATTGGGAATTTCATAAGATGAAATAACCATAAAGAATAATAAGTTATAATGAAATAACTTACTTAAATAAAGAAAATGTAATTACATATCCTTTTTGGAACTAATACGTCTTTTCACGACATTATATTCGATGATTGCTGGCATACGGTCCGTGTGGCAATTGTTTCCCTAAACATGACCTTATATTTGATGATCGGTGATGCAAGGTCTATATGGTAACCGTTTGTCTAATCATGACATTATATTTGATGATTGTGAGGTAAGGCCTATGTGGAAACCATTTGTCTAAACTTTATATTCGATGATAGTTGTGTAAAGCCTTTGTGGCAACTGTTTGTCTAAATGTAACATTACATTCGATGATGGGTAGTGTAAGGCCTTGGTGGCAACCAATTAAACTATTTACCACACATTTGAGGGAATGTCAAATAAAATACCTAAGTGATAACATTAAGTGTCTAGTACTCTCATTAAACTAATAAGAGTAAGGCCTAAGTGGCAAATCTAAAAATGAACCGACTATAGAAAATAGTAGGAAATGTTGTGAAGGGCCCTTATGTCGAAATTGATTGTTTGTGTTTCATCATGGTTTGATATTATCACATTATATGATGTAATTAATGAAGTTGGAATAGTGAGGGAAAAATCCATTCCATGCTTTAGCGCTGTGGTCATAATATGTGATGTTTGCTTAGGGTAAAGTACTACATGTAGTAGACTTTATGTCTAACCCATGTTTTTATTATTTTCCATAAACTCATGGATACTCATTTGAGTAGACCTAGTTTATGGTATAGATAGACAGCTTTTGGAAAAGACAAAAAAAGAGTCCAAAGACGAATCGGGAGGCTTATTTTGTAAATAAAAGCTATTTCAAAATTCCACTATGTAAAACCAGAATTTATATCTAGTCAAGCATCAAAGACGACATCCTTATATGTCAAGCATGATACTCTCTTTATATCTTATTATATATTCACCCTTATGTGGGAACGAGATGGGTTAATGAAGGTATAATGACTTTTGTAAAACGTTTTGATGTAGCGAAATTATTTAGCCACTCTATTTACTTAATGTTGTGAAATTGTATTATACTAAACTCACTTTGTTGCTTGAAAATAATTCTGGTGATGACTGCAGCATCATCGACATTCATTTTTGGGTCTTGAAGTGGGGGATGTTACATGTGGTATCAGAGCTTAGGTTAGGGGACACTTAAGTGAAACAAAGCTAAGTGTAAGTTAGATAGATAGAAAACGTATACCTTAGAGAAGGTATATGCTATATATAACATACTTGTATTATGATATAGATATATAAGGTGGATATATCTATCCCTCTACTATTATTTTCACTCCCATTTACTTCCACTTCTTAGGAACGCTTGCTTACGTAGAAATACAGAATGGATATGTGAAGTGGAAATTTTACTTTGGAAGGAGGAAGGAAATAAGCTAGTAGAGGAACCACTAGTACTCAACCTAATAGCCAAGGAGAGGAGGTAGCCTCGAAAGTTCATGCTGAAGTTGGTAATGAAATGCCTGCTCTAGCTGTAGGGAATATGGATATGAATGCACTCTTTCAGTATTTTTTTAGAAAACTTAGCTTGGGAGAAATTACCACAGCAGGCCTAGAATGTACCAAGGGGCCTGACGCAGCTAGTTAGAGAGGATTTTGCAAAAATAAATAAGGATTTCAAAAGCCTGGGAGGAGAAATGTTTGATGGGACAAAACAAGTGTTAGAAGCTAGTGATTGGCTAGTGATGTATGAATAGATTTGTGAAGACTTAGAGCTAATAAATGCTTAAAAGGTGAAGCTAGTATCTAGATAGTTCAAGGGAGTGGAGGTGCCTAGTAGGGAACTGTAAGAGTATAGATTCCTGAGCAAGAAACCATTTGGGAGAGGTTTCGGGAGATGTTTGAAGAACAATGTATTTCCAAATGAGAGTTGTTAGCAATGTTCAGAGAGTTTATGGAGCTACAAAGGGGAAGTAACGGTGCTAGAGTATGTGCAGAAGTTTAATGCATTGTTAGTATGGAGTTAATCTGATTAAAACTTCAAGAAAGAAGGGAGAGAAGTTCATCTTGGGATTGAGGCCAGGAGTGAGTGACCGAACAATGGCTCATCTAACACTTCCATTCAATGAAGTGGTAAATATTGTGTGGAGGTATGAACTAATGTATGTTGAAAGGCAAGGCATGGGATAAAAGGCTCAAACTGATAAAAAGAAAAGGAAGCCTGTTCCATATCAAAAAGGCAAGAAAGGACAAAAACAGAAAGGAAAGGCTAAGGATGGAGGAGAGTAGAAGGATGTTGTTAATGTAACATGCTACAATTATTGGAAAAAGAGGCACTATGTGTTTACTAGCTTTTTGACCAAGCAGACTTCAACTGAAATTAGAAGGCAAGAATAAAGACGAAACAATTCATGACCTTAGGAACACACTCAGAAGAGTAAGAAGATGGAACTCAAAAAAATTACATGGCCAAAGGAGCAAAGGGGACCTCTCGCTACCGAGAGGACCTCTTGGTACCGAGAGCTTTCTATTGCACTTTGGACCCCATCATCCTCTTATGCTATGAGTACTACTTCAAGCAGTTGTCATTAAGTGTTTTTGTCAAAGAATAGGTGAACAATTCCAAGGATCGATGAGAAGAAAGCAAAGAAAGTAGAGTAATACAAGTGTTATCGAAGGAATTGTTGGGATCGACTCAACCTCTATGGAAAATAGGTTGGAATGCATCAAGTCAGAGATAGGAGAGCTAGACAAGTGAAAATTATAAGTTTACATCAAGAGAAAGCTCTCGGTACTAAGAGGTATTTTTTGGACCAATGGCCGGCGTGCTCTCCTACGGGCTTCTAGGCTTACATCTTTACCTTGTTCAACTGGACCCCGTAGACCCGTAGAGAAGTTTCTCTATAAATACTAGCCCTATGGCAACTAAAGAGGGATCCTACTAGACTTTTAGCACTTCTCCTTATTCATCCCCTATATCACTTCACAATAATCACCAAGGTAAACATTGGTTGCAGTTCAAGGCTGAGGAACTGTCAGTTCCTTGTACTTGTGATTTCAGTTTCTCTCAAACCTCTAATAAATAAAATATAAAGTCGATGTAGGCTGGATATTGCTAAACCACTATAAAAATCTTTGTATTCTTATTACTTTACATTTATTTTGTGCTAGATCTCGATATTTTTACATGTTTTTGGGTATTGTGCCAATTTGGGCATCAACACTATGTAAATAAGTCTTCAGAGCCGATTGGGGTGGTGAAGGTCAAAGGCTTTATCTATGACAATTCCGGGCATAAGAAGAAAAACCATCCTGGGTTAAAGCGGCTAAAGGTTTTTTCTTCTTCGGAAGGACCATCAATTGGACTGACAGCTGAAGAGAAGAGGAAGAAATTTGCGCTAAGCGGTATGATCTAGATATATAGTACTTAATTTAGAGCTATTTTTGATACGGGTGCTACCCATTATTTCATTTCAAAAGGAAAATTGGATAGGTTGGAGTTAGATACTACCTATTTAGTAGGTATGCTACTCTCGGATTAAGGTACATTGACCCTGTATTTGACTTGTTGGTTATTTGTTTGTTTACAACCTACATGTTTTTGACTTCATGGGGTATGGGGTAATCTTAGGTATGGACTAGTTAGTGTGTAATGATGATAGGATTTTTTGTGTAGATTCAATTATCACATTCTAAAATCTAAATAATGGGAAAAGGATCATGGTTGCGCTAGATGCGGTGTATGAAAACTCGGGATTTACATTCTGTGCGATGGAGGATCGGAAGGAAGAGACAAGTAGAGTATAGGCAGCCTGGGAGTTTATGGATGTTTTCGAACCAATAACGAATTACCACTAGGAAGATCGATTGTGTTTCGCATAGACTTGATACCGAGGGCACAACCTGTTAGTAGACTACCTAACAGTATGTCATCCAAGGAGATGGAAGAATTGAAGAAGCGACAGCTGGTACTTAAGCGTAAAACTTTCTTTAAGCTAAGTAGTTCATCATGGGGAGCGTCCGCGGTATTCATTATTAAGTATGATGTAACTTTACGAATGTTTATTGATTACTGAAAGTTAAATGAGTTCACTGTGAAGAATATTTGTCTTTTGCCTAGGATATAAGACTTGTCTGATCAGTTGAGTGGAGCTAGAATATTCTCATAGATAGATTTATCAATAGGGTCACAACAACCGAGGGTAGCGGAGGGTAATGTTCCATTGACTGCATTCAGAATAAAATATAGTTAACATGAATGGTTAGTTATGCCATTTGGACTGACCAGCGCACCTATGTTCATCGTAGATCTTATGAACTTAATCTTTCACAATCAATTGGATAGATCTGCATTGGTCTTCATTGATGAAATTTTAGTGTATTCAAAGAATGGAAGAGACCAAAGACAGCCATGGGGATACAGAGTTTCTTGGATGAGCTGGCTATTATCGCATATTCATTAATGATTTCACACGTATAGCAATACCCTCAACTAAGTTGACCGAAAAGAATGAGAAGGTCTTGTGGACGGATAAGTGCAAAGGATCATTTTTGGAGTTGAAGAAGTAATTAACAAATGCTCCTATCTTAATCATACCCAAAGGGGACCAGAACTTGGTGGTTTATAAGGATGCTAGTGGAAGTGGTTTAGGGGCAGTGTTGATGCATAAAAGGTGAGTGATAACTTATGCATCAAGGCAGTGGAGAACGCATGAGGTTAGAAGTCCGACTCATGACTTGGAGTCGAGAATGGTAGTTTTTACATTAAAGATAGGAGACATTATCTTTTGGGAGAGTGGTTCAAGTTATGTAAGGAGCACAAGTCCCTTTAGTATTTATTCTCTCAAAAAGAGTTGACCATGAGACAACATAGATGGCTAGAATTCTTAGTGACATACGACTTCAAAATAGAATATACGCTAAGAAAAGGAAACAAGATTGCGGATGCTTTGAGTAGAAATCATCAGAATGAAGTGTTAGCCATGATTGAGAAGTGAAAGACGTCAGAGGCATGGGCATCTTATGGAGTGCATTATAGGAAAAATAGGATCAAGTTGAGACTCGGGGATGGTAGCAAGTTTGGGAGTACATCCAACCCTTGTAGATAGAATTGTCGCACAGCAAAGAGAAGATCTATTGTTATCCAAAATAATTAGCCAATTAGGAGCAAGTGCAGATGTTGAATACCTAAAAGGGTTTAAGATAGACACGTTGGGATGACATAAGAAGAAAGGAGGACTGTGTGTTCCAAATTTGGAAAATCTTTGGAAGGAGGTCTTGGAAGAAAGTCATCGATCTAAGTTTACCATTCATCCTGGGGAACGAAGATGTATCATGACATGAAGAGAGTGGTTTTTGGGAAGGGATGAAGAGGGTTGTTGGCGAATGTGTAAAGAGATGTTTCACATGTCAATAGGTAAAGGCTGAACATCAATAGCCGAGCGGATTACTTCCACCATTGGTAGTACCAATTTTGAAGTGAGTGTAACGACCTAGAATTTTGGATATTTGAAATTGTAATATTTAATCAGTTTTAAATATTTAAAAGTTAATTTTTAACTTGAATTACAAATATCATTATTTATTGGATGATTTAATTATTGAATTTAATAATTGGAAATTGGGTAAAATACAAAATCTGGAGTTTTAAGCCTGTTAAAAATAATTTAAAGGCTTAAAAAATTTACATTAATGACACTGAAGATAGTAGAAGCTTTGAAATTGAATTTAAAAGTGTTTTGTTTAGTTTTAAAAATATATCGTTTAAATTGATATTTAAAAATAGCCTTCCAGGGCACGGCCTCGGATTTTGACGAAACTAGTTCCATTGGATCCGTAATAGTGTATTATTATTGGATTTCAAATTTTGTAGTGTTTGGAGTTATCATTTGGACGTACGGGATATAAATGCACTGAAAGTTATATTGAAATTTCAATATAATAACTAGGTCCAAAAAGCTATCTTCTCCATACGATCGAATTAGGACTCGAGACCTTTTCCATTGCGTTCGGAATAGGGGTATAACATTATAAACTCCTAATGGCACGCCTCGATAGGAAGTTAAAATTTTAAGTTGTGGATTCGAGACGATTAAAAATTTAAATAATATATATTGTATATTGACCAATCAATCAAATTCACATCGACCGTTTTCTTTTTCATTACCTCAATCACTGTAGCAAGTTGGTTTGAGAACATTAACATCTCTTCCTATTCCCCCATTCTTCCTTTAAAAATACGGACAATTTCAAAAATGAAACTAATGAAAAATAAATAAAACAGTTGCTTTGAAAATATCTTAATGGCCGATACTTCATAAAGAAAAAAGACTGCAGTGTTCTCGTCCAAAACGACTTCCTCTCCCTTCCTCTTTTTAGATTCATTCTCGAATTGAATCACAGTTATCGAAAAAAAGGAGGATGCAAGCACGGTCGCGAGGCGACCTGGAGATCGCTAGAGGGAGCGTGCTCACGCGAGGAGTAGGAGAAGGGTGGTCATAGTAGGGATTGGGCCCCGACTTCGAAGTCGCGCTGGCTAGAGGAAGGTCGTAAGGCAGTTGGCTCGAATACGACTATGGTTTGGGGGTGATCGAAGCGCGATGGTGGGGTCACGATTTTGTACATGCGCGCGCGACATGTTTGGTAGAGGCTCGGTGTTCTGGGTTTTGGCAGTAAGGTATATGAAGTTTATTTTTATTCTTCATTTTTCAATTTAAAAATATATATATATATATATGTATGTATGTATATATATATACAGTAAAGGAAAAGTATAATATATATATATATATACACATACCTATTTTAGTTTATATTTATATAGGTAATCAGAGAAAAATATATACAAACAATATTTTGGAAATAGGAATTCCAAATGTTTATAGAGTTTACATAAAAATTAGATTTTTAAATCTGTATAGATTTTTTTAGTGTATGTAGTTTTAAAAATGAAATGAAATAAAAGAAGATACATATACACATTTTAAACTTACTAATTTATTTTTAAAGAAATGGATTATGGTGATTAACTTGTTCAATTAACTTATTAAATTATTTTAGTTACTAAAAATTATTTATCATAGGAAAATTAATTTAAAATTAAATTATTAGTTTAAATTAAATTAATAAAAGGTAATTGATTGTTCGATTATTTAAAATGTTAAGAAACTGTATAATGTTTATACAAGGTCTAAAATCGGGAAGAAAAAAAGTTGGGTTTGGATCGGTCTGCAAATTAAAAATCAAAGGTGAGAATCTCTCACTCATTTGGATTACCGTTTAAAATTAAATGCTAAAATTTAAATTATTGAATGTTGATTGGATTGATAAATTTATAATTATCTATTGGATGATTACATATATATAGTAGTACACACACACACACACACACACACACATATATATATATATATATATATATATATTGGACTGATTGATATTCCAGCATTATATAGCGGATGAGACCCTATGTGCCCCGCATAATAGCGGATGATCCTATATACCGTGATATCCCCCTCGAAGTTGGATTGGTATTTTTATATTGTGCTAACATCTGTGGATGCAGGGAAACAGGTTGGAGGGATCCAACTGGATTCCTTAAAAACATTGAAATTAATTTTCATATTCGGTGATGTGATTTATTTGAATAATCTATGGAAGGTTATATTGAAAAGTGAATTTTATTGAATGCTATGGTATTGCAGAATATATTTTTGGCATTTGCAAAATATCAAAGATATAAAAGTTGGATTTTTAAAGGAAAATAAAATGAGAATTTTAAGTAAAATATTTATGGTGAAGTTGGATAAATTAAAAGAATGAATTTGGGAAAAGGGGTAAAAAGGGTTTGATATTAAAGTCCTATTAAATAAATTCCGAGTATGGAAAAAGAGATTTTGAATAAATAGGAATAAAAGGGTTTTGAGGACTTAAGCGATATTGTTTAAGAATTAAAGGATTTATTTTTAAATTCAAGATTTAAATGGTTTGGGAGAAATAAAAGGAGAATTTTGAAATAAAGTGTGGAATTGATGTTCCAAATTTAAATATGATTTTAAATCGTGATAAAGGAGTGAATATGGAATTAATGGATTTTGGAATAAATTCGAGTAAATCAAGAAATAAAATTCAAATTGAATTAATTTACAAAAATCGATTTGAAAATCAATTAAGTGTTTTGAAACGGTGATTATAAAGGAAAATGAGACTGTGGGATTTATAAATTGGGTTTATAAATAAAGTGAATATTTATCAGTGGATAATTTGATGGATAAATTCACGATGGAAATTTACAAGGAGTTGGAAATTTGTTTTAAAAATAAATAGTGGTTTTATTTTTAAAATGTGAGAAAGGACATTTACGGAGTTGGGACGTAAATTTAAACTGGAGATAAATCAAGAAGGATTTATAAATGACAAGACCGGTTTTATTGAAGTGGAAATGTATTTTTATGGAAAGTTAAGCGTATTTTAAAGGAAAGATTTTTATGTATAAATTAGAAGTTTTGAAGATGTTTTAAAAGAATGTGTTTAGAAAAATTTATTATTTAAATTGTTTTCAAATGGTTAAAGTAAATATTAATTAAGTTAATTATAGTAGTTAATTATTTTAAAGGTTAAATTAGTATTATGATTTAAAGGATAATTATTAAATATTTATACTCTATATAATAGTTTATTTTGAAAGTAGTTTTTGGCTAAAGTTTTACTTGGAAAATTATTATAGAATTTCATAAGTATAGTTTTGGATAAAGTGATTTAATTTATTTAAAAACTAAATTTAATAAGGCTTGGTGTTTTCAGTGGAAAACATATATTTGGTTGAATTGATTGTTTAATTTGGTAGTTAAATAACCGATTATCAAATCTGGACCCGAATATAACTTTGGAAATATCTAGAGGAAACGTGGAAATTATACGGTACAGTTACCGTTCGAGGTGCTATACTATATGTATAAACTCATTTCATTCTTCTGGGACATTTATAAGGAAATCCGTCCACTAACGGTTAGGAGGTGATCTCCGATCTTATTTTCGTCTGTTTATTTCCTAAAGAACCGGGGTTGAGTTTACTAGGAATAGCGAACGTTATTTCGAAGTGACCGGGATCGGATTTGTGATCTGAAAACCACTTCAATCCAACTAGTATGTTTTCGAAATGAAGATAAGAGCTAGAAGTCGAAGATGGAGCAGTGAAGTGCAAGGGCCAATCGCTACTAATCCTGAGGGTGATTCCAAAATGGATGTAGTAGGAGTAGTGCCTTCGGTTCCGTTCGGACCGGGAATGGACTTGTATGGATGAATGCTATAAGTACATTGTCATTGGAGGACGGTGAGCATTCTAAGTGAATGTGTGCTAAAAAGGTAGTCATAGCCTCAAGCCTCATCAACCGGGAATGGCTAAAACAGGGGAGGTGCAGCAAGGCTAAGTGGGTAGCACCCAAGTAGGGTAAGATTTCCCCTGCATAGAGTCCCTTTATTTCGGTTGTGTGGCGGTTGCTGATCCCAACCGCGGGGTGATCTTATTCAGGCTATCCAGTAGGGATAGTTCCTGTCTTGTGTTGTCGGGGATCGGGAGTGGTCCTCGGTACACTGATCTAGGCCAGGTACTATGACGGGCGGTACCCCCATAGCCCTGCCATTGTATGGAAACCCAATCTCCAAAAAGCGCCGTACGGTTTTGATTGTGCCCAACTATGCTGGAATGTGAGATGCAAGCATTTCAGCTATTTGAATAAGTATTTGTACTTAGGAACTATTATAATATCAGAGGATTTTGATATAAAATGTTTTGGTTATCGTAAGGTAAAAACTCGACATGTTTATTTATGGTGTGGTCTTACGAGATACCTTTGATTTTCAAAGGATTTTGGAAACTTTAATAATTCAATTGAGTGTGTTTTGTCATGCTGGTTTTCCAGACTGACTCGGGTGTTATTTTATTATAATGCTCGGGTTAGACCGAGTATTATAGATAAAGAATAGGATGCTGTGGAGTTCAGGCGACGAGCTGGATGGCGAAGACGTATATTACGTATTTGATTTATATTCCGCTGTGTATGGTATGCTGTATAGTCCGCTTGTTCGAGGACAGGTTATTATAACTATCCAGTATTGTGTTATTGATTGTGTTGTACTCTGATGATGTAATGTATAAAAACAGTTATAGTTTCTTTTGTATAAAGATCTGTTCTTACCTATTATATATTGTTCTGCTACGATTGTGATATTCTGATGTTGTTTTGTATTTTCTTCTTCTACCTCTTTCTTCTTTCCCTTACGGTCTAGTATTTCCGGCATTCGATTGTCTAGCATGTAATACAGTAGACGTATTGATGTCAATTTTCGGAGGTTGAAAAATCGGGTCGTCACAGTGGTATCAGAGCCAGGTTAAGCGAGAACCTTAGCTCTGGTGGGAATTACTCATTAGGGATAGCGTCAGTAGCACCCTAGAAGGAGTTTGAGAGTATTAATAGATATGAGCACGTATTTGTTAGTTAATATAAAATTATTTTACATTGGATTGATGGTTTGTTTAGTGGCTTATGGATTCTGGTCAATACGAGTAACTAACGTTATTGGTAGGGATCTCTAAACACTTGAATAATACAATTCGACATAGTATTGTTTTAAAATGGGGTAAATGAAATAATTTTGCCCAAAATTATTTTCGTATATAAAAGGAATAATTTTCGTAAATTATTATAGTTATATATGGTTGCTTGGTTGTTAGGAAATGATAATATTAGATTATTATCATTGTTGCTGTGGAAATTGAATAAAGGATGATATTAAAACCAAAGGTTAAGAGATTAATTCATATAATAGAATGGAATTTGTAATTGTGAATTATAAATGTGATTTATAATTGAAAATAGGATAAAATTCTAGAGTAATATTTGAATATAGATCAAAAGGATTTGAAATTTGAAAATTTGGGAAAATTTAATTTCCTTTGAGTTTGAAAATGATTTTCAAAGGGTTTTGGAGGAATAATAGTGATATTATTCGAAAATATTTTGAAATTGGATTTGAAATCTGGTGATATTTGGAATTTAAAAATATTTAAAATGTTTTTTTAAAGAGTAAAAGCAATGAACTCACTTCGGTCGCTGGAAAATAATCCCGATGATGATCGCGACATCATCGGTATTCATTTTCGAGTTTCCAAGAGAGGAATTGCTACCAGAATGTTGTAAATTGGAATTTGTTTGCAAAAGTTGGGTTTGGTTTTGGAATTCAAAGGGATAATTTGATATACCAAGGGATTTTGAGTAATTGTTTAAAAACACTAGAATCTTATTTAAAAATGTTTATGGAATATAAATGAGTTTGGGAAGTTATAAAATTTGTAATTTGTTAGAATAAAATTTAATTTGAAGAAGAGTTAATTAAAGAAAGTGTGAAAACAAAATAAGTTAGAAAGGTAAGCCAATTAAATGAATAAAATTAAAGAGACTAGTGAATGGAATGTAAATAAGTACGAAAACTTATAAGGGACGAGTGGACTAAAAATAATAAAAGTTTGGAAATAAAATTTGTTTAAGGTACGAATAAATTAGTGAGCGAAACTAATTATGGAAATGGTTAATTAAATATGGTTTGAGATAAGGTGAATAGAATTCAATATTCAAAACAGGGAGATAAATTGAATTCAGATGAAATTGAAGTTTAAAATTTGAATAAAAAAATGAATATAAACCAAGTGATGAAGTGGAAATAAATATAAGGGGTTGTATAAAGTATTATATTGAACTTAAGAAATGGATAGTAAAATTCTAAAGTAAATATGGTATTAGAAATATACTAAGTTAATATTGGAATAAAGATTTTATAAAAGTTGAGAAAAAGGATAATTGAGAAAATTGAATGGGAATAAAAATAAATGTGAATAAAAAAAAGAAATTGATATAAATATTAATCAATTAGAAATAAATACGTAAGTGTACGTATATTATTTTGTTCGCATAGCGATTTGATCCAGATTCGAGCATAGAATTTCGAGATAGTTATATCGAACCAAGTTGGAATTTTTCACTCGATTTTCGACGGCGAACCCTGGATATGGATTTTTGATTGATCCTGGAATTCTCTATCATAGTATATGGTTATGCAAGGAGAATGACAGTTTCTGATCAAGAAACCAAATCTGAGTCCGCATTAGGGAGTCGTGTGAACGATACTAGTTCGAAAGTGGAATTGTGTGGTCGAGTGAGCGATCGGATTTGATATTGCGTACGGATGATATATGTGCATCATACGGGCTTAAGTAAAGCAAATATTGAAAATTTTGTGAAGAAATAAATATAAGGATTTTGAATTCTGTGATTGGATATTATTGGTAAGTAGGATGCGGGAAATTAAAAGCAAAGCTAAATTGATGTTTTCGATTGCAGAAGATAAATTTGATTGCCCGACAAAAAGGTATGTGTTTAAATTGTCATATGAAATTTGATGATTTTATGATCTAGCCACTTGGCTTTTGTTTTCTTTTGAAAATGTGAGGCCGTAGAGGCGTTTTATAGTTGTTCCGATCTAGCCACGCAAAGGAGACGCTGGCGAAATTTTTTGAAAATTTAGGGAGTTAGAAATTTTTGAAGAAAATTATGATAGTTTAAAATTTGGTTTTAAACTATAACTTGAATTATTGAGGGGATAATATTATTTGGAACCTATGGATGATTTTGGAAAGTTAGTAAGAGTAATAGGGTGTCTTAAATAAAAAGATTGTTTTGGAGTGTTGTTAAAAACTATTTGGTTTTCGAAAATAGTTAACGGGTGGTGGACCATTCTTCTTAACTAGCAATTTCAGGGACGAAATTCTTATAAGGGGGAGGAATGTAACGACCCATAATTTTGGATATATGAAATTGGAATATTTAATCAGTTTTAAATATTTAAAAATTAATTTTTAACTTGAATTTCAAATATCACTATTTATTGGATGATTTAATTATTGAATTTAATAATTGGAAATTGGGTAAAATACGAATCTAGAGTTTTAAGCTTGTTAATAATAATTTAAAGGCTTATAAAATTTATATTAATGATACTGAAGATAATAGAAGTGCTGAAATTGAATTTAAAAGTGTTTTGTTCAGTTTTAAAAATATATCGTTTAAATTGATATTTAAAAATAGCCTTCCCGGGCACGGCCTCGGATTTCGACAAAACTAGTTCCATTGGATCCGTAATAGTGTATTATTATCAGATTTCAAATTTCGTAGTGTTTGGAGTTATCATTTGGACGTATGGGATATAAACACGCTGAAAGTTATATCGAAATTTTAATATAATAACTAGGTCAAAAAATCTGTCTTCTCCATACAATCGAATTAGGACTCGAGACCTTTTCCATTGCGTTTGGAATAGGGGTATAACATTATAAACGCCTAGCGGCACGCCTCGATAGGAAGTCAAAATTTTAAGTTGTGGATTCAAGACAATTAAAATTTAAATAATATATATTGTATATTGACCGGTCAATCAAATTCACATCGACCGTTTCCTTTTTCATCACCTAAATCACTGTAGCAAGTTTGTTTGAGCACGTTAACAACTCTTCTTGTTCCCCCATTCTTCCTTTAAAAATGCGAGCAGTTTAAAAAAAGAAAATAACGAAAAAAATAAAACAGCTGCTTTGAAAATATCTTAATGGCCGATACTTCAGAAAGAAAAAAAAGACTGCAGTGTTCTCGTTCAAAACGATTTCCTTTCCCTCCCTCTTTTCAGATTCATTCTCGAATCGAATCGCAGGTATCGAAAAAAAATGGGGATGCGAGCACGGTCGCGAGGCGACCTGGAGATCGCTGGAGGGAGTGCGCTCGCGCGAGGAGTAGGAGGAGGGTGTTCATAGTAGGGATTGGGCCACGACTTCGAAGTCACACTGGCTGGGGGAAGGCCGCGAGGCTGTTGGCTCGAATGCGACTAGGGTTTGGGGGGTGATCGAAGCGCGACGGTGGGGTCACGATTTTGTACACACGCGCGCGGCATGTTTCTAGAGGCTCGGTGTTCTGGATTTTGGTAGTAAGGTATATGCAGTTTATTTTTATTCTTCATTTTTCAATTTAAAGATTTATATATATATATGTGTGTATTTATACAGTAAAGAAAAAGTATAATATAACTATAAATCTATATATACACACCTACCTATTTAGTATATATTTATATAGGTAATCAAAGAAAAATATATACAGATAAGATTTTGGAAATAGGAATTCCAAATGTTTGTAGAGTTTATATAAAAATTAGATTTTTAAATCTATATAGTTTTTTTTAGTGTATGTAGTTTCAAAAATGAAATGAAATAAAAGAATATACATATACACATTTTAAACTTACTAGTTTAGTTTTAAAAAAATGGATTATGGTGATTAACTTGTTCAATTAACTTATTAAATTATTTTAGTTACTAAAAATTATTTATCATAGGAAAATTAATTTAAACTTAAATTATTAGTTTAAATTAAATTAATAAAAGGTAATTGATTATTCGATTATTTAAAATGCTATCAAACCATATAATGTTTATACAAGGTCTAAAATCGGGAAGAAAACAAGTCAGGTTTGGATCGGATTTCAAATTAAAAATCAAAGGTGAGAATCTCTCACTCATTTGGATTGCCGTTTAAAATTAAATGCTAAAATTTAAATTATTGGATGTTGATTGGATTGATAAATCTATAACTATCTGTTGGATGATTACATATATATAGTAGTATATATATATATATATATTGGAGTGATTGATATTCCCGCATTATATAGCGAATGAGACCCTATGCGCCCGGCATAATAGCGGATGACCCTATATACCGCGATATCCCCCTCGAAGTGGGATTGGTATTTTTATATTGTGCTAACATCTGTGGATGCTGGAAAACAGTTTGGAGGGATCCAACTGGATTCCTCAAAAATATTGAAATTTATTTTCATATTCAGTGATGTGATTTATTTGAATAATCTGTGGTAGGTTATATTGAAAAGTGAATTTTATTGAATGCTATGGTATTGCAGGATATATTTTTGGCATTTTCAAAATATCAAAGATTTAAAAGTTGGATTTTTGAAGCAAAATAAAAGGAAAATTTTAAGTAAAATATTTATAGTGAAGTTGGATAAATTAAAAGAATGAATTTGGGAAAAGGGGTAAAAAGGGTTTGTTAATAAAGTCCTATTAAATAAATTCCGGGTATGGAAAAAGAGATTTTGAATAAATAGGAACAAAAGAGTTTTGAGGACTTAAGCGATATTGTTTAAGAATTAAAGGATTTATTTTTAAATTCAAGATTTAAATAGTTTGGGAGAAATAAAAGTAGAATTTTGAAATAAAGTGTGGAATTGATGTTCTAGATTTAAATGTGATTTTAAATCATGATAAAGGAGTGAATATGGAATTAATGGATTTCGGAAAAAATTTGAGTAAATCAAGAAATAAAATTCAAATGGAATTAATTTAGAAAAATCGATTGTAAAATCAATTAAGTGTTTTGAAATGGTGATTATAAAGGAAAATGAGACTATGGGATTTATAAATTGGGTTTATAAATAAAGTGAATATTTATCAGTGGATAATTTGAATGGATAAATTCACGATGGGAATTTACAAGGAGATGGCAATTTGTTTTAAAAATAAATAGTGGTTTTATTTTTAAAATGTGAGAAAGGAAATTTACGGAGTTGGGACGTAAATTTAAGCTGGAGATAAATCAAAAAGGATTTATAAATGACAAGACCGGTTTTATTGAAGTGGAAATCAAATTTGTGATCCGAAAACCACTACGATCCAATGAGTACGTTTTCGAAATAAAGACAAGAGCTGAAAGTCGAAGATGGAGCAATGAAGTGCAAGGGCTAATCGCTACTAATTCTGAGGGTGATTCCAAAATGGATGTAGTAGAAGTAGTGCCTTCGGTTCCATTCGGACCGGGAATGGACTTGTTTGGATGAATGCTATCAGTACATCGTCATTGGAGGACGGTGAACATTCTAAGTAAATATGTGCTAAAATGGTAGTCGTAGCCTCAAACCTCATCACCGGGAATGACTAAAACAAGGGAGGTGCAGCAAGGCTAAGTGGACGACAGCCAAATAGGGTAAGATTTCCCCTGTCTGGAGTCCCTTTATTTCGGCTGTGTGGCGGTTGCTGATCCCAACCGCGGGGTGATCTTATTCGAGCTATCCAGTAAGGGATAGTTCCGGTCTTGTGTTGCAGGGGATCGGGAGTGGTCCTCGATACGTTGATCTAGGCCAGGTACTATGACGGGCGGTACCCCAATAGCCCTGCTATTGTGTGGAAACGTAATCTCCAATTAGCGTCGTACGGTTTTTATTGTGCCCAAGTATGCTGGAACATGAGATGCAAGCATTTCAGCTATTTGAATAAGTATTTATACTTAGGCACTATTATAATATCAGAGGATTTTGATATAATTTTTTTTGATTATCGTAAGGTAAAAACCCGGCATGTTTATTTGTGGCGTGGTCTTACGAGATACCTTTGATTTTCAAAGGAATTTGGAAACTTTAATAATTCAATTGAGTTTGTTTTCTCAGACTGGTTTTCCAAACTGACTCGGTTGTTATTTTAATATAATGCTCGGGTCAGACCGGGTATTACAGATACATGATAGGATGCTGTGGTGCTCAGGCGATGAGCTGGATGGCGAAGACGTATATTACGTATCTGATTTATATTCCGCTGTGTATGGTATGCTGTATAGTCTGCTTGTGCGATGACAGGTTATTATAACTGTCCAGTATTGTGTTATTGATTATGTTGTACTCTGATGATGTAATGTATAAAAACAGTTTTAGTTTCTTTTGTATAAAGATCTGTTGTTACCTATTATATATTGTTCCGCTACGATTATGAGATTCTGATGTTGTTTTCTATTTTTTTCTTCTACCTCTTTCTTCTTTCCCTTACGGTTTGGTATTTCTGGCATTCGATTGTTTGGCATGTAATACAGTGGACGTATTGATGTCTATTTTCGGAGGTCGAAAAATCCGGTCGTCGCAGTGGTATTCAGTGTCCATGGATTTTATTGATGGGTTGCCTAGGTCAAGGACAAGAAATGATGTAACGACCCAGAATTTTTAACAATTTAAAATGAAAATATTTAATTTATTTTAAATATTTGAATGATGATTTGACTTGAATTTCAAATTATGAGAATAAATTGGCGATTTAATTTTAAAATTTAATCTATTGAAAGTTGAACAAAAATTTGAATCTTCAATTTTAAGCTGAAGAAAAATATTTCAAAAGCTTTTAAATTTTATATTGATGATACTGAAGATAATAGAAGCTTCAAAATTTAATTTCAAACTGTTTTGTTCAGTTTTGAAATTTTATCGTTTGAATCGATATTTAAAAATAGTCTTTTTTCACACAATCTCGGAATACAACGAAACCAGTTCCATTGGATCCGTAATATTGTTTTATTGCCGGATTTCAAATTTCGTATTAATCGAAGTTGTTATGTGAGCACACGGTGAGTAAACGCGTTGAAATTAAAACGAATTCAATTTAAATTTAAATTTTAAATATTTAGTCAACATACACACTTTATCTTCCCTTCAACCACGCCAAAAATCATGCCAGAAATCACGAAGAGAAATCATGCAAACCATGCTTCGATCAATTTTAAATATCTCGTCCCTCCTCTCTGTTAATTAAAATCCCTCTTCTCTTTTCAATCTCGTTCAAGGTAGAAAATAAATGGCAGCTGAATCTCGTTCAAAACACTCGAGCTTCTCTTAATCACTTTCAAATTCTCCCTCAAACTCAAAATAAACAAATTCAAATTCAATGGCCGAAGCCTGGGAGTCGAATCGCGAGCGGCAGAAGGTGGCATCGCCAAAGGCGCGCGCTAGCAACTAGGGCAAGCTCACGCGTGAGAGAGGGAATCGATGCAGGGTCGCATACCACCAGGCAGAGTGCGACAAGCTCGATTCGCGAGCGTGATTTGGTGGCTGCTGGGACGTGCGAGTTTGTGGGCATTCTCTCATGTGAATCGCGACTGGCGGCGACTCGATGGGAAGAAGGGTTGTCGAAGTCGGGGCCGTAGACGTGGTGGCATAGCAGTCGTAAGCAGTAAAGGTAATTTGAAGAAAAATTTATCCATTCAAAAATTTATTACTAGTTTAGAATTAAAAACGTAGTTGGATTTAAATTTTCAAACAGAAAGTGAATTGTTTATTTTGTTAGTATATTAATGAAATTAATTTATCAAATGGAGATTAATTATTTAAAATTTTCAAATATTTTAAACAGGAGATATATACAGAAAATCATTTTTCACAGAAGTTTGAAATGCTTTGATTCAAGTATAAATTTGTTCAAACAGATTCAGTAAAGTAAACATTTTTATTTTTCTTTTTTATTGGAAATTTTTTATATGAATTTATTTATTTGGTTATAATCAATTTAAACGGAAAGAATTTATAGTTTGAACAGTAAATATTATGGGATTAATCCGTTAATGAACTTATTAAATAAATCGATAAAGATATTTTTTTTAAAAATAAATGTTGGATTAAATTTGTTTGAATGGAATATTAATCGATTTGTATAAAATTATTTATACAAGGTCAAAACGAGAAATCAAAGCAGAAATATGGAAAATGGAATGCAAAATAAAAAGCTAAGGTGAGATTTTCTCACTCGAATGAAAATTTGATTTTTGCAGTTATTAATTGCTGTTTAGTTGTGATATTAGATATAGTAGGATATATCTATATGTGTAGCAATATATACATATTGGCATATGTATATATTAGAGTTGATTGATTTCCCGCACTATATAGCGGATGAGACCCTATTGCGCCGCATAATAGCAGATTGATATTTTTATAAATCCCATATACCGCGATATTCCACCTCGAAGTGGAATTGGTATTGTGCTAACATCTGTGGATGCAGGGAAACAGGTTGGAGGGATCCAACAAGATTCCTCATCTATATTTATTTATTTACAGATATTGTTATATATTCTGTTGTCATATCGATATATGATGTTTGTTGTCGTGATTGACCATTTGGTGCTGTTGCATCATCGGATCCATTTTAAAGTTATAAAAATTATTATTTTTGTGAAATATAACCGAAAGGTGATTTTTGAAATAAATAGTTAAAGTAATTTATAAAATGGTTTAAATTGGGATTTTTGAATTATATAAAAGATAAAAAAAAATTGATATTTATGAATATAAAATATTGGGATTACAAAACGAGTTTTATAAGTGTTAAAATGAAGTATAAATGGATTTCATAAGTGAACGGAATTTTATATTTATAAATTGTGAAGTTACAAAATGAATAGATTTTTGTAAAACAAAAGATTTATAAGTAATTTACTTATAAATCGAATTTTGGCATTTTGATTGAGGTTTCTGAATAAGTATGAATGGTTCATAGATGAGATTTATAAAAATTGATATTTATAAATCAAAACAATGGAATTATAAAAGTAGTTCGGTTATTGTTGAAAATAAGGTTATAAATGAAATCTTATAAGTAATAAGATTTAAAATTTGTGAAGTTTTAAAGAAACGATTTTGTAAATAAATGAATTATAAGTATTTAACTTATAATATGGACTTTTGGTATATATATTGAGTTATAAATTGTATTTGTCATTAAAGGAGATTTATAAATCGAAGTTGTTAAAAAAATAGAATTTATAAACGTTGTTTTATAAATCCGAAAATCAATCAAATTTGATGAATTTAATATAGAAGGTTATTAAGGGAATTTTATCCATGACTTTAGATAGTGGATAAATTCTTGAAAATAAATGTGTAGAAAATATTGAAATTTGGCTAGTGAGGTATATTCACGATTTTGGACAGTGAATATATTTTTAAAATAAAATGGATATGTTTTGGGGAAGTGATATTTTGAAAATGAAGTAATTGTTTTAAAAGATGTTTTAAAACGTGTTAAGTATCGAAAACATATATTTCAACATTCATTGTTGAAATAGACGTTTTCGAGAAATAAGGAAATGATGGACTATAACACTTTTGTTATAGTAAATGGTTTCCAAAAGGAAATATTTTGTGTAGTATTGGGATTTATATATCTATCTAAATTTCGAATCCATATACTAGTGATTTTGAGTTGTCGTAACGATGTTTTACGTAATATTCGTTTTGACTCAAATAAAATTTGTGAAAAAGAATGATTTCCTTAAAGAACGAAATATATACTTAATTTTGATTTAAGTATATAGAATATTTTCCAAGTGTTAAAAATAAATGATTTGTGAATTACGTATTATTAAATAAGTATGGAAATGCTTTTCCAATATAAAATGAAAGATTTTTGAGAATTTATCTTTTTAAAGGTAAATTGGAAACGAATATTTGAAAGTGATTTGAAATTTGGTTTCAAATGGTTGAAGTGTGGAAATTATATATCTTGTAAAGATATTTTTGGAAAATAAATAATTTGGAAAATTATTTGGAATCTGATGATGTTGCACATCTTTATTGATAGTTAAATAACCGACTATCAATAATTACCTTAAATGGGTATTTGTTGTGAATTGGATGAATTTGAATGCCACACTTATTTTTGAATAAGCGCTCACTATTCGGGTTAGCCGGGAAAGGACCATTGGGTCGTATAACCCATTCCGAATATGTGATACGTCGTTATGAATTGCATTTGATGACCGGTGTTGAAGACCGGATATTTTTGAAAATGGAAGGATTACCGTCGAGTTACTCTACATCGGCTGATCTCCAATATAGAGGTTTTATCACCCTTAGTGACGGGAAGTCCGGACATGATTTGAAAATTATCCGGATTTGCAAGGGCTTCGTGAGAAGTGCCTTCGGTTCTGTTCGATCCCGGAACAGACTTGTATGGATTGTATGTCTGACATTACAGATTGAGATATAAAGCTGATTTCTTTCAAATACATTTCTGTTGGTGGCGGAGAATTTATTCTCTTAGCTTAACACCCTTCTCTGAGACGTACGAGCTCAGATGTTATGTAGTTGAAATTTATCAGCAATATATTCCCAATTTGGTAAAGAGACATGCTGAGTGTTGCTGTGAAATGATCATTGTTTGATCATTTGTGATATGATCATTTGTTTGATCATTTATCTTCGTGATCATTACTTTGATCATTTGTTTGACCCGAAGCATGGCTTTGTGACAAAGCGTAGCTTTGTGGACGAGACTTCGTCGGACCTCACACCCCGGAATGGTCAAAACAGGAAAGATGCGGCAAGCTTATTAGGGGGTAGCGCCCCTTTAGTGTATGTCATTCCTTCTGGATAGAGGTGGTATCTTGGTATGGAGCCCAGATACTTAACCTATGTGGTTGCTGCAAATTTATTACTTTGTGGTTGTTGGAAATCGGGGATCCTCGGATATAGATCGGTTACGATCGGGGGATGACATATTCGTGTCAGTAGTTACCCAGTTAGGGGTAACCGGGCCTTGTGTTGGCAGAGATCCGGTTAGGTTCTCGGGACGTCATTCCAGAGGCGTTTCCATGTGGCAATGGGAAGTTCCTTGGCCTGACCATTTGTTGGAAATCCAAAGAAACAATACGAGCCTTGTACGGTATTAATTGTATAACCTGTCTCCTCAGGAGGCAGCTATAGCAGGCATAATATAATGGTACCTATGCTGGCTAAGATTTATATTCTACTTTCGAAATGTTTTCCACTATGCCCTAATAATAATATCCAAAATGATTTGATTTTGTGTAGTAAGCATCTTTGACTAACATAAGAAGAAATCTCCTCCAAGTCTGCGTTTGCATTGTGTGTGTGGTGGGAGGTCTTATGGTAGTTTCATTTTCCAAAAGCATTTCGAATTGACTTTAAAATTTTCCTGTTGTTGTTTTAAAGATAAACTGTTTTGCGATCTCACACCAGTCACCATGACTGACTCGGAGTTTATTGTTTCCCTTCTAAACTCTGGGTGCCCACCAATTTCCACAAGGGCAGCCTAGAGTTATGTTATCAGGATATTCTGGATATTCTGGAGCTTTGGAAGCAAGCTGGATGGCGAAACGTACATCCGTACTTGTTTATTTATTCCGCTGTGTATTCAGTATGAGGACAAGTTTATATAACTGTCCATTGTTGTATTGAGTTGTATATTAACTCTGATTGATGTATGTATAAAATGATATAGTTCTTTGTTTTAAAAGACTAGTGATTATCTATTATATATTGTTCCGCTGCGAATGTGAGATTCTGATAATGTTTTCTGTTTTTTTGTTTTCTGTTGTTCTTCCTTTCTTTTTCTTCTATCTTTTCTTCTACCTCTTCTTTCTTAAACCCTAAGAATTCGTTTTTCTGGCATTCGTTTGCTCGGCAGTTGATACAGTGGACGTATCGATGTCGATTTTCGAAAGTCGAAGAATCAGGTCCTTACAACGTGGTATCAGAGCATATGGTTAAGCGACAACCCTGCTCTGTTGGGTGTTACTCATTAGAGATAGAGTCAGCAGTACTCTAGAATGAGTTGAGTGTAATAATAGATATGAGCGCGTATTTGTTAATGAATATGAAATTGTTTTGTATTGTGTTGACTTATCGGTTGATTGTTTATGGATTCTGGTCGGTGCAGTCTAGGTAACCGTATTGATAGGAGTTTCTAAACTCTTAAACAAGATAAACCGACATAGTATTATTTTAAAATAGGGAAAATGAAATAAATTTACCCAAAACTATTTTTGTATATAAAAGATATGATTTTCTGTAAATTTTTACAGTATATGGTTGCATGGTTGTTAGAAGTGATAATATTAAATTATTATCATTGAAATTAAATAAGAAATTGAAATCATAACTCCAAAGTTAAGAAATAAATTCACATACAAATGAAATTTAAGAATGTAAATTATAAATGTGATTTGTAATTTGAAACGGAATTCCAGAGAAATATTTGGAAATGTTTTGAAAAGAATTTGAAAATTTTGGAGATTTGGAATTTTAAATCCTTTTTGGAGTTGAAAATGAATTTCAAAGGTTTTGAAAAGTATTCTGAAGGGACGAAAGCTCTAAACTCTTTTCGGTCGCTGGAAAATAACTTCGGTAATGACCGCAGCATCATCGATGTTCATTTTCGGGTTTCCAAAACAGGAATTGCTGTCAAATTGTTTTAAATGGGAGTTGTTTGGAAAATTTGGGTTTTGTTTTGGAAATTCAAAAGATAATTTGAATTGTTTTCAAAAATGGTTTTGAAAAAGTTGAAAAGACTCTGGAATCATATTTAAAATAAATATGGGAATAATAAATGAGTTGATAACTTATACAATTTGAATTTTGATAGAATAAATTTAACTTAAAGGATGAAGTTAAAATAAAGTAAGTACAAGTGAATCAATTAAATGAAAGTGAGATTGAATGTTGAAATTCATTTCGAATTAGTAAGCAATTGAATTGAATTGAATAATTATAAATGAAAGATAAATTAAAATTCATATAGAATTGAAAATCCAGTTTAAATATGAGTGGTTATAAACCAAAATAGTGAATTGAAAATAAATTTTGGGAACGAACAATAGGATAAAACTGGAATTGAAACTGAATGTTGAAAACAAATTTGAATAAGTGAATTAGAATTTGTAATGAATTAGTAACTGGAACTAATTTAAAATAGTGCAGTTGTGAATGAAAGATAGGACGAAATTCAATATTCAGAAGTTAAACTGAATCCAAATTAAATTGAAAGTGTAAATTGAATTCAAATGAATTTGAAATGCAAAATTGAATGAAAATAGATATGTAACTTCAACAGTGAAGTAAAGATGTATAAGAAGTAAGTATTGAAATTTTGTAATTGAATGTGCGAAATGGTTTGAATATTGTAACTATATATTATGGCTAGTAGGATATACAGGTGTATTAAAGGAAATAGAATTGGACTTTTGATTTTGAAGATGAATTTGAATTGCTCGAAAAAGGTATGTATTTTAAATTTCAATATGAGATTTACTGATTTCTTGTCTAGCCGCTTGGCTTTTTCTTTTCTTTTTGAAATTTGAGAGTCTGTAGGGACATTTTGTAGTCGTACCGTGTTAGCCGCGCAAAGGAGACGCTGGCGAAATTTTTTGAGAATTTAGAGCGTTAGAAAATTTTGAGAAAATTTTGAAAGTTTAAAATTTGAATTTAAATTTAAATTTGAATTATTAAGAAAACAATGTCGTTTGAAACCTATAATTGAAGTTGGAAAGCTAGTTGAATGATAATGAATCTTTAATAAAAAGATTTAGGTTTGTAAGTTAATAAAATTATTGGATTGTGAAAAATAGTAGACGAGTTAAGGACCATTCTTCTTACTTGTAATTTCGGGACGAAATTCTTTTAAGTGGGGAAGATTGTAACGACCCAGAATTTTTAACAATTTAAAATGAAAATATTTAATTTATTTTAAATATTTGAATGATGGTTTGACTTGAATTTCAAATTATCAGAATAAATTGGCGATTTAATTTTAAAATTTAATCTATTGAAAGTTGAACAAAAATTTGAATCTTTAATTTTAAGCTGAAGAAAAATATTTCAAAAGCTTTTAAAATTTATATTGACGATACTGAAGATAATAGAAGCTTCAAAATTTAATTTCAAACTGTTTTGTTCGGTTTTGAAATTTTATCGTTTGATTCGATATTTAAAAATAGTCATTTTTCACACAGTTTCGGAATTCGATGAAACCAGTTCCATTGGATCCGTAATATTGTTTTATTGTCGGATTTCAAATTTCGTATTAATCAGAGTTGTTATGTGAGCACACAGTGAGTAAACGCGTTGAAATTAAAACGAATTCAATTTAAATTTAAATTTTAAATATTTAGTCAACATACACACGTTATCTTCCCTTCAACCACGCCTAAAATCACTCCAGAAATCACGAAGAGAAATCGTGCAAACCATGCTTCGATCAATTTTAAATATCTCGTCCCTCCTCTCTGTTAATAAAATCCCTCTTCTCTTTTCAATCTCGTTCAAGGTAGAAAATAAATGGCAGTTGAATCTCATTCAAAACACTCGAGCTTCTCTTAATCACTTTCAAATTCTCCCTCAAACTCAAAATAAACAAATTCAAATTCAATGGCCGAAGCCTGGGAGTCGAATCGTGAGCGGTAGAAGGTGGCATCGCCAAAGGCGCGCGCTAGCAACTAGGGCAAGCTCACGCGTGAGAGAGGGAATCGATGCAAGGTCGCGTACCACCAGGCAGAGTGCGACGAGCTCGATTCGCGAGCATGATTTGGTGGCTGTTGGGACATGCAAGTTTGTGGGTATTCTCTCGTGTGAATCGCGACTGGCGGCGACTCGATGGGAAGAAGGGTTGTCGAAGTCGGGGTCGTAGACGTGGTGGCATAACAGTCGTAAGCAGTAAAGGTAATTTGAAGAAAAAATTATCCATTCAAAAATTTATTACTAGTTTAGAATTAAAAACGTAGTTGGATTTAAATTTTCAAACAGAAAGTGAATTGTTTATTTTGTTAGTATATTAATGAAATTAATTTATCAAATGGAGATTAATTATTTAAAATTTTCAAATATTTTAAACAGGAGATATATACAGAAAATCATTTTTCACAGAAGTTTGAAATGCTTTGATTCAAGTATAAATTTGTTCAAACAGATTCAGTAAAGTAAATATTTTTATTTTTCTTCTTTATTGGAAATTTTTTATATGAATTTATTTATTTGGTTATAAACAATTTAAACGGAAAGAATATATAGTTTGAACAGTAAATATTATGGGATTAATCTATTAATGAACTTATTAAATAAATCGATAAAGATATTTTTTTTAAAATAAATGTTGGATTAAATTTGTTTGAATGGAATATTAATCGATTTGTATAAAATTATTTATACAAGGTCAAAATGAGAAATCAAAGCAGAAATATGGAAAATGGAATGCAAAATAAAAAGCTAAGGTGAGATTTTCTCACTCGAATGAAAAGTTGATTTTTGCAGTTATTAATTGTTGTTTGGTTGTGATATTAGATATAGTAGGATATATTTATATATGTAGCAATATATACATATTGGCATATGTATATATTGGAGTTGATTGATTTCCCACACTATATAGCAGATGAGACCCTATTGCGCCGCATAATAGCAGATTGATATTTTTATAAATCCCATATACCGCGATATTCCACCTCGAAGTGGAATTGGTATTGTGCTATCTGTGGATGTAGGGAAACAGGTTGGAGGGATCCAACAGGATTCCTCAACTGTATTTATTTATTTATAGATATTGTTATATATTCTGTTGTCATATCGATATATGATGTTTGTTGTCGTGATTGACCATTTGGTGCTGTTGCATCATCGCATCCATTTTAAAGTTATAAAAATTATTATTTTTGTGAAATATAACCGAAAGGTGATTTTTGAAATAAATAGTTAAAGTAATTTATAAAATGGTTTAAATTAGGATTTTTGAATTATATAAAAGATAAAAAAAATTGATATTTATGAATATAAAATATTGGGATTATAAAACGAGTTTTATAAGTGTTAAAATGAAGTATAAATGGATTTCATAAGTGAACGGAATTTTATATTTATAAATTGTGAAATTACAAAATGAATAGATTTTTGTAAAATAAAAGATTTATAAGTAATTTACTTATAAATCGGATTTTGGAATTTTAATTGAGGTTTCTGAATAAGTATGAATGGTTCATAGATGAGATTTATAAAAATTGATATTTATAAATCAAAACAATGGAATTATAAAAGTAGTTCGGTTATTGTTGAAAATAAGGTTATAAATGAAACCTTATAAGTAATAAGATTTAAAATTTGTGAAGTTTTAAAGAAACGATTTTGTAAATAAATGAATTATAAGTATTTAACTTATAATATGGACTTTTGGTATATATATTGAGTTATAAATTGTATTTGTCATTAAAGGAGATTTATAAATCGAAGTTGTTAAAAAAATAGAATTTATAAACGTTGTTTTATAAATCCGAAAATCAATCAAATTTGATGAATTTAATATAGAAGGTTATTAAGGGAATTTTATCCATGACTTTAGATAGTGGATAAATTCTTGAAAATAAATGTGTAGAAAATATTGAAATTTGGCTAGTGAGGTATATTCACGATTTTGGACAGTGAATATATTTTTAAAATAAAATGGATATGTTTTGGGGAAGTGATATTTTGAAAATGAAGTAATTGTTTTAAAAGATGTTTTAAAACGTGTTAAGTATCGAAAACATAGATTTCAACATTCATTGTTGAAATAGACGTTTTCGAGAAATAAGGAAATTATGGACTATAACACTGTTGTTATAGTAAATGGTTTCCAAAAGGAAATTTTTTGTGTAGTATTGGGATTTATATATCTATCTAAATTTCGAATCCCTATACTAGTGATTTTGAGTTGTCGTAACGATGTTTTATTTAACATTCGTTTTGACTCAAATAAAATTTGTGAAAAAGAATGATTTCCTTAAAGAACGAAATATATACTTAATTTTGATTTAAGTATATAGAATATTTTCCAAGTGTTGAAAATAAATCATTTGTGAATTACTTATTATTAAATAAGTATGGAAATGCTTTTCCAATATGAAATGAAACGTTTTTGAGAATTTATCTTTTTAAAGATAAATTGGAAATAAATATTTGAAAGTTATTTGAAATTTGGTTTCAAATGGTTGAAGTGTGGAAATTATATATCTTGTAAAGATATTTTTGGAAAATAAATAATTTGGAAAATTATTTGGAATCTGATGATGTTGCGCATCTTTATTGATAGTTAAATAACCGACTATCAATAATTACCTTAAATGGGTATTTGTTGTGAATTGGATGAATTTGAATGCCACACTTATTTTTGAATAAGCGCTCACTATTCGGGTTAGCCGGGAAAGGACCATGGGGTCGTATAACCCATTCTGAATATGTGATACGTCGTTATGAATTGCATTTGATGACCGGTGTTGATGACCGGATATTTTTAAAACGGAAGGATTACCGTCGAGTTACTGTACATCGGCTGATCTTCGATATAGAGGTTTTATCACCCTTAGTGACGGGAAGTCCGGACGCGATTTGAAAATTATCCGGATTTGCAAGGGCTTCGTGAGAAGTGCCTTCGGTTCTGTTCGATCCCGGAACAGACTTGTATGGATTGTATGTCTGACATTACAGATTGAGATATAAAGCTGATTTCTTTCAAATACATTTTTGTTGGTGGCGGAGAATTTATTCTCTTAGTTTAACACCCTTCTCTGAGACGTACGAGCTCAGATGTTATGTAGTTGAAATTTATCAGCAATATATTCCCAATTTGGTAATGTGACACGCTGAGTGTTGCTGTGAAATGATCATTGTTTGATCATTTGTGATATGATCATTTGTTTGATCATTTATCTTTGTGATCATTACTTTGATCATTTTTATGACCCGTAGCATGGCTTTGTGACAAAGCGTAGCTTTGTGGACGAGACTTCGTCGGACCTAACACCCCGGAATGGTCAAAACAGGAAAGATGCGGCAAGGTTATTAGGGGGTAGCGCCCCTTTAGTGTATGTCATTCCTTCTGGATAGAGGTGGTATCATGGTATGGAGCCCAGATACTTAACCTATGTGGTTGCTGCAAATTTATTACTTTGTGGTTGTTGGAAATCGGGGATCCTCGGATATAGATCGGTTACGATCGGGGGATGACATATTCGTGTAAGTAGTTACCCAGTTAGGGGTAACCCGGCCTTGTGTTGGCAGAGATCCGGTTAGGTTCTCGAGACGTCATTCCAAAGGCGTTTCCAAGTGGCAATGGGAAGTTCCTTGGCCTGACCATTTGTTGGAAATCCAAAGAAACAATACGAGCCTTGTACGGTATTAATTGTATAACCTGTCTCCTCAGGAGGCAGCTATAGCAGGCATAATATAATGGTACCTATGCTGGCTAAGATTTATATTCTACTTTCGAAATGTTTTCCACTATGCACTAATAATAATATCCAAAATGATTTGATTTTGCGTAGTAAGCATCTTTGACTAACATAAGAAGAAATCTCCTCCAAGTCTGCATTTGCATTGTGTGTGTGGTGGGAGGTCTTATGGTAGTTTCATTTTCCAAAAGCATTTCGAATTGACTTTAAAATTTTCCTGTTGTTGTTTTAAAGATAAACTGTTTTGCGATCTCACACCAGTCACCATGACTGACTCGGAGTTTATTGTTTCCCTTCTAAACTCTGGGTGCCCACCAATTTCCACAAGGGCAGCCTAGAGTTATGTTATCAGGATATTCTGGATATTCTGGAGCTTTGGAAGCAAGCTGGATGGCGAAACGTACATCCGTACTTGTTTATTTATTCCGCTGTGTATTCAGTATGAGGACAAGTTTATATAACTGTCCATTGTTGTATTGAGTTGTATATTAACTCTGATTGATGTATGTATAAACTGATATAGTTCTTTGTTTTAAAAGACTAGTGATTATCTATTATATATTGTTCCGCTGCGAATGTGAGATTCTGATATTGTTTTCTGTTTTTGTGTTTTCTGTTGTTCTTCTTTTCTTTTCCTTCTATCTTTTCTTCTACCTCTTCTTTCTTAAACCCTAAGAATTCGGTTTTTCGGCATTCGTTTGCTCGGCAGTTGATACAGTGGACGTATCGATGTCGATTTTCGAAAGTCGAAGAATCGGGTCCTTACAAATGATAGCATTTGGGTGATAGTTGATAGATTGACTAAGAGGGCCCATTTTATCCAGGTGAAGTTGGAAAAAATGGCAGCTAGCTTGGTGATGTTATATATGAAGAATATAGTGAGACTACATGGAACTCCGATTAGCATTGTAAGTGATAGAGACTTTTTGTTTACTAGTGAGTTCAGGAAAATTTTGCTCCATGCATTGGGTATAGAATTGAGTATGAGTACGACTTACCACCCGCGGATTGATGACCAAACAGAAAGGGTGAATTGTGTGCTCGAAGATTTGCTTTGGGCATGTGTTTTAGACTTTGGAGGATCTTGGGAAGATTGTTTGCATCTTGTAGAGTTTACCTACAATAACAGTTACCAGTCGAGTATCGGGTTGGCTCCATTTGATGCACTGTATGGTAGACCTAAGTAACCATTTCTTGCTTGAATACAAGGAACATGCACATGTTGTGACTCGATTTGATAATGGACATTACAAAAATGATTCATGTTAGAATGAAGACAACGCAATCAAGGTAGAAGAATTACACCGACAAGAGGAGAAAAAGAACTTGAGTTCGCGATATGAGACTCTGTTTGTAAAGGCTTCTCTGATGCAAGGAGTTATGCGCTTTGTGAAGGCAGAGTAATTGGCACCTAGATATGTAGGAAAGTTCCCAATGATCGAGAAAATTGGTAAGCTCGCTTATCGAGTTAAGTTACCAAGTATTTTAGTAGTTATGCATAATGTCTTTCACATCTCACACTTGAGGAAATGTGTGCATGACCCAAATTTGACTGTAGAGCCGAGGGCAATTGAGGACTTATCCATAGAGCTAAATTTGACTTATGTAAGACAACTGAAGAGAATAGTAGGTTGTTATATGAAAGGGTTAAGGAACAAAGTTATCAAGCTTGCTCATGTATAGTTAAGTGAGGATGACAATGATTGTACTTGGGTGGTAGAGGATAAGATTAGAAATATCTATCCTGATTTTCCTTGACAAGTATGATCAGACATGTATGGTTTGTTGTTTAGACTAGTAGCAACACTAGTATGACGACGTGTTATGATATGATTATGTGTTAGTAGTGACATTAATACATTATGATTGATAATTGATGATTTACATTAGTAGGGAACTATTGTAATTATTGGACTACGTGTATATTGTTTTGATGATGGTGGTCTTTATCCTGCATTGTCTAAACTTTGAGGACGAAATTCTTATAAGGAGGGGAGACTATAACACCCTATATTTTGGAGTACCATAATATAGAAAAATTAATAAAATTTAATTATGAAAACAAAAATAAAGACAAGTTATTTAAAAGGAAATAAATTTATGATAAAGAGTTAGAGTAATTAATAAGAATAGGCTAGAATGGGGTCTTAGCCAAAAGCCTAAATTACTGAAAGCCTAACCTTCCCATCTTTTATTAATTCCATTATTCACTAAAAAACAAAAACAAAAGAAATCAAACCAAAAAGAGCTTGGCCATATTTTTAAAGGAATAGAAGAAGAAACTTTAAAGGAAAAGAAAGAGCTTCATTCATAAGAAGGAGCAAAGCTCTAAGTCAAATTTAATCATATAAAATATGAGTAATTCTTTCTCTAAAACCTTCTAAATCCAAAAGAATTTAATTGTATTTATTTATGGTGTTTTGAATGTTGATGAACAAGTTTGGGTAGATTAGAAAATATTTGTTCATGTTTGGAAATTTAAAGATGATGATTTATGAAGTGTTCAAGAAAAAATGTGAAATAAACTTTCCCAAAATCACTTCAAATTTTTGTATATTGTGTTGAATAATAATGTAGAGGTGGGATTTCAATTTCATAATTTTCTAGAATTATTTGGAATTTATATGAATTTTCTAAGTTGAGAAAAAGCCTAATATCATAAATTAATTATTTAAAATAATAATTATTTTGGCCTAAAAATATTATATAAGGAAAAATACGATGATTATGATTTCTGATGAATTTTCGGGATTTTCCCATGCATTTTCGAATTTATATGAATTATTTGGCAAAGGGATGAGCTAATTACAAATGGGTAGTTAATTAATTAATTAAGAAGGTAATTAATAACTTTTGAAAATAAAACTGCACAAAGCCCTAGTAAACCAATACTAATTTCATCATAACTGGGTTAGGTAAAAAGTAGTTATTTTGAATGGAAATAAATCAGTTTTCAATTTAATTACCAAATTTCCATATCAACTTGCTATAGCTCAATGTCAACTAGTTACAGCTTAACCAGTTATAGCTCAATGTCCACTTGCGATGGCTCATTATCAACTTGTGATAGCTCATTATCAACTTGCGCGATAGCTTAGTATTAATTTGTTATAACTTAATTTCAACTGGAGATAGCTAATATAAACTAGATATATAACCTTGCTATATCTCAATGTCAACTAGTTATAGCTCAGTATCAACTTGTGATAGCTCATTATCATCTCATGATTGCTCACTGTCAACTTGTGATAACTCAATATCAACTTGCTACAGCTTATTGTCAAGTTGAGATAACTAGTATAAACTAGAGATATCAACTTGCTATAGCTCAATGCCAACTGGTTATAGCTCAATATCAACTTGCGAAGCTCATTATCAACTTGTGATAGCTCATTATCATCTTGCAATATCTCAGTATCAACTTGCTATAGTTTATGTCAACCGAGATAACTAATATAAACTAGAGATATCAGCTTGCTATAGCTCAAAGTTAACTAGTTATAGCTCAACTGGTTATAGCTCAATGTCAACTTGCGATAGCTAAATATCAACTTGCTACAACTTAATGTCAACTGGAGATAACTAATATAAACTAGATATATCAACTTTGTATAGCTCAGTATCAACTAGTTATAACTCAATATCAACTGGTTATAGCTCAGTATCAACTAGCTATAGCTTAATATCAATTGGAGATTGCTTAACATCAAATAGAGATAGATTAATATCAACTAGAGATAGCTTAATATCAAATAGAGATAGCTTAATATCAAATGGAGATATCAACCTAAGATAACTTAATGTCAACTTGAGATAGCTATAGAACTTATCAACTTGCTATAGTTTAATGTCAATTTAAGAGATCAATAAAATGAGTTAGCCTTAATCTACACGGCTATGCACTGACAAACTATGATAACTAAAGGTGCTAAAAATTCGAAGTAAATAAATGAAATTTTGTAGCACTTGGGTAGTCATCTTTCCTAAGTGATGGTTGAGAATTTCATAGGGATGAAATGACCATAAAAAATAATAAATTAAGATGAAATAACTTACCTGAAGAATGAAATTGTAATTATATGGCCTTTGTGGCACTAATACGTCTACTCATGACATTATATTTGACGATTGCCGGCGTAAGGCCTGTATGGAAATTGTTTGTCTAAACACGACATTATATTTGATGATTGGTGATGCAAGGCCTATGTGGCAATCGATTGTCTAAAAATGACATTATACTTGGTGATTGGTGATGTAAGGCCCGTGTGGCAACTATTTGTATAAACTTTATATTTGACGATTGGTGGTATAAGGCCTTTATGACAATCATTTGTCTAAACGCAACATTAAAATCGATGATGGGTTGTTCAAGGCCTTTATGGCAACACAATAAATTGTTTGTGATACATTTATGGGAAGTTAGACAAAACACCTAAGTGATAACCTTAAGTGTCCAGTAACTAATAAGATTAAGGCCTGAGTGGCAAATCTAAACTTGAAATGATTATAAAAAGTAGTCGAAAATGTTATGAAGGGAATTCACCCTTACGTTGAAACTGATGCTTTGTGTTTGATCATTGTTTTATATTTTCACATTATATAATGTAATTGATGAAGTTTGAATGGTGAGGGAAAAATCCATTCTGTGCTTTAGCGGCATGGTCTCATTATGTGATTGTTTACTGAGGGTAAAGTATTACCCGTATAAGACTTTATGTTTGACCCAAGTTTTTATTATTTCCCGTAAACTCATGGGTACACATTCGAGTAGGCTAAGTTTTTGGTATAGATAGGTAGCTTTTGGAGAAGTTGAATAAAGACTCGAAAGACGAAGTAGATGGCTTATTTTGTAAATAAAAGCTATTTCAAAATTCCACTATGTAAAACAAGAATTTATAATTAGTCAAGTGTCCATGATGGCATCCTCATACATCAAACATGGCACATTATTTATATCTTATTTTATATTCACCCCTGCGTGGAAATAAGATGGGTTAATGAAGATAAAATGACTTTTGTAAAACATTTCGATGTAATAAAATTATTTAGCTCCTCTGTTTATTAATGTTGCGAAAAAATATTTATACCAATCTTACTTTATCTCTTTAAAATAATTCTAGCAATGACTGCAGCATCATATGCATTGATTTACGGGTCTCAAAGTAGGGGACATTACAAATAGCATTCAATGCACATGCCTTCACCAGTTGCTTCTGCTTCACTGGTTCAGGATAGTCATTTTGCATATGCCCCCACTTTGTTGCAGTTATAGCATCTCTTACCTTCAGCTTTGCAGTTTTACTCAGATGGCCCCTGTCGCAACTATTACAGCAAATAGGGTTCTACTTGCCCTTTCTCTGACCATACTTATTCTGGAATTTCTTCTTGTAGTTGTTTCCATTCTTCTTGCCTCCCTGACTTGATCACAGCCTTAGTACTTCTTTGGAAACAACAGTCGGATTAGAATTTTGATATAGACTCTCATATTAGAGAGCTTTCTTGATGAGCTTTTCAAAAGACTCGTCAACGTGTCTCACTAACTTTTTTCCTAGATAATCATCCAAGTTCATAATGACCTTCTCATTCTTCTTTGATCGAGTGTCGATGAAAGACATCCAGTACTTTAGAAAAACATCAAACTCAGCTACATACTCGAAGACAGACAAGTCTCCCTGCTTCATACCGATAAAACTTCATGAACAATACAGACTTCTGAGCTGGTGATATGAATCTCCTCAAACTTAGCCTTGAACTAATCCCAAGTAAACCGATCCTCTAGAGTAGCAATCATTACAACATTCCACTAATTTATAGCCCTTCCTTAGAGTTTTTTGGGGGGCAACCTCCTCCTCATAGCATCATCCAACTCCATATAATCAAAGATCCTTTCGTAGGTGTCCAACCAATCCTACACTTTCATAACCGATTTTGTTCCTTGGAATGGTTTGTTCCCAAGATTGGCAATAATCTTATTCGGCTTAGCGAAATAGTCCCTGGGCACCTACACTCGAGCACCACCCTTAATAGCAACATTTGGAATGGCCATTTGAGCATTTTGCAACATGTTCCTCATCATAGTGTTGAAGTTCATCTGCAACTCAGGGTTGGAGGCCCCTGAGCCCGTTCCTTCCTCTTCAACTCCAAAGATGGAGTTTCTAGTAGCATACCTTCAATGTTGGCTCATTCTTAATTCGTAATAGGAATGATCAGTCTCTCACAGAGAAATGATGCATTAATAGTACTCGTGTGTTCAATTGGCCTTATACTATTATATATACTACTATATATTTTTGAAAACCAAAATATATAACAAGTACGTTCTCTTGTATACATTCTCGATCCATTCTATAGTGGTCCTCTTACTATACCTCTAATGGATCCTAGTACCAAACATCGACTATGCAACCATAAGATCTGATAACAAATATGACGACCGCACTACAACTCTGGCACTAGATATACCAGTATAATGTGCTGCAACGGTGCCCGGCCGATTAGGAGGATTTTTAGGGTTATAAAGTAAATAAACAAATAAAACCAATCATATATCTCACCATACAAGGATAAAGTATAATAATCATCACATGTATAAAACATGCGAGATAGAAATATAACAATAAGAACCATCACAAGTCAGAGCATAGGTTCGGTACAATTATACAATGTAGTAATAGAGTTTATACAACAGAAATATAAACTCAGTTACCTGTCTATAGATAGAATGATTCAAACACCATTAACGCTCTAAAGTGCCGCATAGTGGAATAAGCAATAATAAGCCCAAAATAGAAATATATGAAAGCGTCACCTTCTGCTAGTCCATTTGCACAACTCCATGCATGTGTCGTCTATACTTGCTATCTAGTCTACTCATTTAAGAGTACTGGAGATAATAAGAAGCAAAACATAAAACCTCAAGTCAAGCAATAGTCTAGGGTAAGCAATAAACAATCTCAAAATACTATGAAAGTCGATATAGTATATAGGACATAGGGTATGAGAATCATACCAGATCTATCCCTGCATCCAAAGAGTTAGCACACAACAATATATGCTAATCTACTATCATCATCATAATATAAATATACAATAGGTCTAAGTACAATATCAGGTGTCTATGTGTCCAAGTCCACAATACCTACATCCTATGACATCCCTAGACTGATAAGCATAACATGGAAACCATAGAATCCATCAAACAATCCTCATAATCACTTATGTGCATTGGATATATGATAACTCATATGATCATCCTCTGCCGGAGACTAATGGAAAAATCTTGGTTTCTCATTGCTCAAACCCATGCTTCTCCGATAGCTAGGAAACTTGATTCCTTCCTTGATCTGGGGTACCACATCCTTACACCCAAGTAAGCGTCCTTATATACCTTGCTTTACGAGCGTACTTCGAAACACTATGAGTATCAACGATCCCTTTTCATGCATCATCATATTCAAACACATTCTCATTCCATTCCATTCATTTCTATAGTAAAGCACATCCTCTTGTTTTACCCACAAGTTCCATCGTCATCAAACATATCCTTATGGATCATCTTCACAACTTTATCAACATCGAGTCATCATCATAGAAACACGACACACTTATCATTGAGTCATCATCATCTAAACATTATTCCGTCCTAATTGAGTTTTCATCTTCAAAATACAACTCCATCATCATGGAGTTGTCATCATCTAAGTCTCGAAGCCATTCCATCTAAGCATTCCATCATTTGCTTCATCATTAGCTGTCGTTCCTCTTCATGCCACCACATTGAAAATGATCATCGAATGAACGAACACACCCAACACGCTTCCCAAGACACTCATCATGTCAGTGCCGACATGATGACATAACCAAAAATGATCAAGTTATCTTGTCATGCTACTTCCTATAGGATCCTGATGCTCTCATGCTAACATCCTAAAGCAGCTACCTTCTAATCCCGAAGTCAACGCCTTCCTGTCCAAGACTAATCATGTCAGCATCGACTTGATTCATTAGCCCAAAATATTTCTAAGTCCCGAAGCACTATTCCTCTTATTTTTAGCTGACCCAAAGCTCTAACCTCCAAATCTCGAAGTTCTTCATGCTTCAGCCGAAATTATGTCACCATCGACATTTTTGCATTTATCACTGCATGATCCTCCTATCAATGCCAACATGATATTAATCCCACAAATCAACTCCAAATCCCATGGGACATATTTTTGGATATCCCAAAGCTTTAAATGAAAGCATACTCTAAGCGTACCACGTTTTGAAATTATTTTATATTGATTTGCTCAAAACGATAACCTGTCTTCTAACTACTCTAAACAACTAACAAACATATCAAACAATTTCATATAAACATCACATATCATTCAAACATCACATATAAGGAATCAAATGTGATTCAAACATATATATTTAGCAAAATTGACAACATGAGTTACAAATGGTGTAAAAAGAACAAAAAAAGCAACTTTATATTTTAAACTCAGTTTTAAGGCTTTGTTAAAGTTAGATCTTGATTTTAAAATTTTAAACATTAAAGATCATCATAAAAATCGCATTTTTACCATATTAATATACATAGAATAGTGAGAGAGTTAATATAACTCAGCTTAAAACAAAATATGCAAATCACAAAGAAAATCTGAGATAGGACAGCAAGCTTTGCGAATTCAAAGGTATCGAAATAGAAAATCTCCAAATTCATTCATTGATCACCACTTAATTACGTTTTTAGGCTAATTAAAGTAGGGAAAATTAGCACTTTTTTGCTTGGAAATGAATTAATGGAGGTTTGATTTAGCTTTGGGAGTGGGGAAGTGATTTGGAACTGTCCTGTCATTCCCAATTAGGTACAATCCCGAAATTGACTAATAGGCCTAATCTAGACCTAATTAATCATCCGCTAATCTGGCCAAAAAATTTCCAAAATTCCAATGGTCATACCTCCTAAATGGCAACTATTATGACCACTTTGCAGATAGAGAAACCGTCATATATTTTCAATAGAAGTGGTCTCAACCTTAAATTCTCCTCTTATCAAAAGTTAGAGACCTTACAAGATTTTTTGGGTCAAATCCATCCAATAAAAGTTCTATGGATGAAAAATGTCACCACTTAACATTTCCCAAAGTTATAAACAAATATGGCCCATTCTGGTTTTTAGAATAATATTTTATGATCCTCTAATTTTTAAAATGCAGGTCATTACATTACATTGAAACAATTCCATGCTTTGAATTCTCCATACTGAACCTTTCTAATATGGTATCTACGTACAGGGATTGGGACAATTACAACAATCTCTTAGACCTAGCTCTATGGTTTTTATACCAACTATATACGTTTCTTATCCCAAATCAATCTTGGAAATATTTTTAGATAACCACGTCTTCACTGATTGCAACAATGCCATCGTTTCTAGAAAATAGCGAATCACCAACATATAGGACTAAGAATGCTATAACACTTCCATGTTCTTTCTGTATATGCACACTTCCTCTATACTTTGATAAAAACCAAAATGATTGGTTATTTTATCAAAGAAATTATTCCAACTATTTGAAGCTTGCTTAAGACAGTAAATTGATCTTAAAAATTCGCATGCATTTCCCTCACTCCCACTGACCTTACAACCCTTGAGTCGCAACATGTAAATGGCCTCTTCTAGATCACCATTTAGAAACATTGTTTTTATGTCCATTTCCATATTTCATAGTCATAGAATGTGTTGATTGCAAGAAACATTTAAATGGATTTAAGTGTGGCTATGGACGAAAATGTTTCATCATAAGACACATTGTATTCGATGAAACCGTTTTGCAACTAGCCTTGCTTTATAAGCATCTACCTCGTCATCTGCATTTAGATTTTTCTTAAAAATCCATTTCCAGCCTATGGGTTTTATCCATTCGAGTCAAGGTTTTAAATCTCCTCAAGATCAGCCCAGATGAAAATCCGAGATATTAGCCAAAATCCGAGATTTGGCAGCTTGGTTAGTTATAAGTCTTTTAAATATCGCCCGAGACAGCCGAGATATTTGCCCGAGATATTGGCCAAAATCCGAGATTTGAAACCTTGATTCGAGTATATCAGCTAAAGTCTATACTTTGTTGTCATACATGAAACCCATCTTGGATTTCTTAGCTTCAAGCAAAAGTGCAAAGTCTTTACTCTACAGTGCCTATTGGAATGAGAAAGAGGAGTTTCATCTTCTAAGACATGGTCATCTTTCTCTCGATCCATGAGAAAGCCATAATATCTCTCTCTCTAGTTGGCGAGATCGCGCATTAGACCTTCTAATAGGTTGTGTGTTTTTGTATAATGGTGAATTTGTTTCTCCCATTGGTTCAGCTTACGTGTTTACTTCGCGGATCTCATCCAAGTCTACAACTTCATTGTAAATTTCTTATGATAAAAATTCCTTTTCTAAAATAACATTATGTAGAGAAATAATAACCTTTTGTCTCTCGATGTTGTAGAAAACATATCCTCTAGAATTCTTAAGATATCATATAAATTTATGCAGGGCCGATCTTACCTCAAGTTTATTAGGGCCAACATTCTTAACGAAGGTTGGACAACCCCAAACCTTCAAGTAGTTGAGGTGGGCTTTCTTTCCATGCAACATCTCATATGGTGTCTTTAGGCACAAATTTAGTAGGTATCAAATTCAACATATGCAATGTGGTTTCTATCGCATATCATCAATAGGAAAGAGATAACTTAGCCTTACTCATCATGGAATGAACTATACCTAATAGGATTTGATTCCTTCTTTTCACAAAACCATTATGTTATGAAGTATAAAGTAGAGTAACCTGAGAGATAATCATATTATCTTTTAAGTACCATTGGAGTTCTTGTCCAACATACTCACCTCCTTCAACTGATCGAAGTATTTAAATTTTACGGTTCGTCAGATTTTCTACCACGTTCTTATACTCTTTAAAATTTCTCATAGACTTTTGTTTATTCTTCATAAGATATACATATCCTAATCTTGAGAAATATTCAATAAAAGTTACAAAGTAAGTAGAATTATCCTTTGTCAATATAGGCATTAGGCTACATACATCACTGTGTATGAGGCCTATGAGTTCATTAATACTTATGTTGCTCCCACCAAATGGATGCTTAGTCATTTTTCTTTTGAGACATGCACTACAAGCAATATAGCTTTTTATTGCATCTATTCTCACCGTTCTTAACTCAAGTGCAGTAAAAGTTGTTTAAGAAGTAAAAATATCCGTGATAAAATGCTGAGAATAACGTAGGGTTCTAATTTTCACCATCAAAATGTTGCTGCCACTCTCATCATACTCACCTAAAAATTTCAGTTTCCCTCTTTCTCCGAAAGCCCCTCCTGCTACTCTTTTTTATTTTGTTTTCACTTATTTTGATTTCCCTTAGATTTTTCTTGTTCTTCTATCTCCTTAATTGTCACTACTCTGATTCGCCATTAATATCTCAAGTACTCCCTTGTTAATGAATCACCCTAATTCATCTTGTTTAGATTTAACGGATTAGTGGAATATTAGGTTTATTTCAGTCATTGATCCCAATTTTCATACTTTCAGGTACTTAATTTTGTGTATTATCATGGGTTTTTTATGTGTATGTTATGAAAAGAGCTTTTTTTCACCCGATCCATCTCAAATGTGCATTGTCGTGAGTTTACAATTCTCTAGGATCAACTATTACAGGAGATGAATACTCATCTATTGTAATTTGTGGTTGAGTAAAAGAACTATTTTGTAACGACCCGTAAATTTCAGTGGTTTTATTTATTTAATTAATTGAATTTGTGTGAAATTTTAAAACAATAAAATTTTGAAATATAAATTTGATATTTGGAATGCGCCTAATTAAACATAGCAACTGGTAAATTTTCATTCGGAAATATGAAAATTTATTTCGCGCGTAAATTTACTTCAATTTAATCAGTTAAAATTGATGATAATAAAATGTTTTTCAAACCTAAATAATTTTACATGGAAAATTTGTAAATCATCTTCTGAGTGAGACGTCATCTTTCGTTTCGTCAAATTTGGACATCTATTGCTCCGTTTATCTTAATTCTGGCTGAATAGCAGCATTTTCGGTACCGATTATCGACTTTCGATCGGATGATCGTACCGCTAATATTTGTATACCGTTTTGATCGTCTCGTCGTGCTGATCCCTGTGGTATATTTAACTCTATATTTTTAAGGTCCGGTACGCACCGAAAACTATAAATGTTCGTTGTATCGTTAGCATAAATCGTGACTTTACTATTTCTTTGATTTAAAAATCTGATGGCGTGTTGTCCAAGCATCGCAATTAATTGCTTTAAAAACTTTTGCTAAATCAATGGATAACTACACGTCCCTTTGGCTTTTGAATTTATATCTAAAATAACGGTGGAACGTTTCTTCTGCCCCTTTCTCTCTTTCATTCTATTTACTTTCCTTTTTGAACGGTTCAATCACTGTTCTCTCCTTCATTTCTATTTCAATTTTTGCTCTGTCACCAATTCTTTTTCCTCTTTCGATCAAGACCATCTCCCTCTGAGCCTCCACCGGACAGCAGATCCGTGCCTCCACCTTCCTCTTCGTGCACAAACACCTCCACTGACCTTGTCCACTACCGCCAGCCTTCCTCCGCCACCCTTCGCCATGCAGTCTACCGCCACCATAACTCGCCTTGAACCCAGTAGCCCACCTAGATCCACGCCATCCCACTCCCACGCTACTGCCTTCGACCCAACCTCTACCCACGGCCACAGCCACTCCCCACTCCTCTCCCTCACCTGCTCCTCCAACAACCACATGATCCCCTTGGCTGAAGCCTTCGTGCCCGCCACCCTGTCTCGGTCCCCAGATCCGCCTCCTTCCATCCGCCGTGTTTCCTCCTTCCTCTGCCTCTCCGCCAGAAAACCCTCATCTGCCGCTGTGAGCAGCACCCATCACACACGAAGCCATTCACCACGTTCGGAGACTAGCCTAGCTTCCCACCTTGAACCAGCCTCCGCCCAAACTTCCCAGACGAGCCTCGCCTAGCGTTCGTGTTTCTATTTCCGTGCCTCGCCCTGGCCCTGAAACCACCACAGTAGCCGTTTATGCCTTGCCTTCCCCTGAACCAAGCCTCCACCTACCCAGCTCGCAACCCCATGCTCGATCATCTCAATATCTCACAACCCCTTGTGCGCAGCCGAGCCTGCTCCACACTGCCTTCGCCAAACACTTCGCCTTCACCCCTTTCTCCTATCTTACATTTTGGGTGAGAATATATATTAACTGTGTTATCATTTATATATATATATAATCATTTTATATGTAATAGTATATTGTATACATTAGCTGTTTTACAAGCTATATATTTGATCTGACTTATGCATATAAGTAATATATTGAATTTTATAGTACATACCTAATAGTTATGTTGTGTCAGTGGTATATAGTTTACAGTTGTGGACCTTTATAATTATATATATATATATATACTATGGGTCTATACATAAGTGAGCATTGCTATTGTTTATATAAGAGTAAAATAGCTTTTCTGTGAGTGCCTTGTTTTCAAAGTAAGAAAGAATATTGGATTTGATGTGTATATCCAGGCAGTATATTTATATAGTATTGTATATTGCCCAGCACCTTTTGTTTATATGTGTGCATATATATAGGTTAGTTATAAGCCGTTCGTATTTATGGTCAGGCTATATATTATTATCTGTTATTTATGTGTAAGTATAGGTAAGTCGAGTTCAGTTGTATATATTTGGGTCTGCCTATATATACATTAGCTTGTAAACTTTATAAGTTATATAGCTTATTTGATACGGTTATTTATATAAATATATAAGTTATAAAATCTGTTTATAATATATAAACTTATATAAGTATGTTTATGGGCACACTGGTTTCACTCATTTCTGTGCACACGAATTGTACTATATATATATTATTATTATCATGAGTTCTATAGTTTTTGTTTCTCTTTATTTAGAGTTGTATAGATATTTATACTTTAGTCATCTACCAGTCTACATATACATACATTTAGGGGGGTGTCTGCATGCATGTTATTTTTGTCCAGTTATATATATTGTTAGAACTGCGAATCTGCATATTGTTTATAGCTTAGGGTTATATATTATTATGAGTATTGTTTAAAATATAATAAATCGTTTATATTGATTTGATAATAAATATTGATTTTATATATAACCTGTATGTAAGTTGTGTATATATATATGTGTAGATTTGGTTTTAAATTTTATATATATGCATTATATGTGTTTGAATTTAGTATATGATTTATATATATAGTATATATACAGTTATATATATATATGTGTTCACTTATACCATTTATCATCATCGATCCAGTTCTGATTTGATTCGTCTATTTTTGTTATCAGCTTTATCCGTCAAATTTCGTACCGGTCCTGCTTTACTTTGAAATTCGTGCTTGGATCTGTAACTCTTATCATTCTCGTTCATCACTAGCCTCGAAAGGTGAGCAATCACTCACGATTAATGTTCTTATATTTATTAAATTTGATTTCAATTGAAATGTCAAATTGAAATATGCTGATGTTAGTTATTTAGATTGTTATATATGTCATTATCTGTATATGTTCACCTATGACATCCGACACCATTATCTGTTATTTATACTGATGTTATATGCCTGTTACTGTTGTTATATTATTATCATATCTGTTATCACTCTGCAAGTTCCCTGTTAGTATAGAATCACTATGGGTTGAAATGATACATACCCGAACGATCTGTAGAATAGGAGGAAATCGTTATGGGTTGAAATGATAAACCCAAGCGATTTTCAATTGAATTGAATTTTGGATTTCGGGTTGAAAAGATATATACCCGAATATGTTTTAAATTGCGGATTGAAATGATAAATATCCGTATCACTTGACCATAGGATAGAAAATTATATACAGGCACCGTTGGTCTATATATAAACGTTTTGAAAATGATTTCTATGGTTTTGAAAAAAAAAATATGGTTTTGATTGATATTGATTTTTAAGATTTATTAAAGTTGATTTAATAAAGTTGATAAATAATATGATTAAGTATTTATTTAATATCTATATTTTCAAATATAGAATTTGTAATGATTTGAAATTGATTGAAATTGTATTTATTTAAGAATTATACTTAAATAAGTTGATTTGAAATGTATTGAATTTGAAATTTAAAGAAGTGATTTACAACTTGAAATTTGAAAAGGTGACTTAAATGGATATTTCAAACGTATAAATATTTAAATGAGATCTTTTGTTTATTTAAATTGTAAATTGAAATTGTATCCAAATGTCGTGGAAATGTTAAGTTAATATTTCAAAACTAAATAATTGTAAAGTGAATCTGATATGTATAAATATTATCGAATTTAGTTATGAAATGTTGAATGTTTAAAGCTTTGAAATATATTCAAAAATTGAAATGGCTTATTTTATGGTTTAGATACGTATTTGAAATTGATAATTTGAAATGGTTTATTTAGAAGCTAAATCGAGTTGAAACGGATGATTTGAGATTTGATTAAATTAAATTTTTGGAATTTGAGTTAATTTGAATCGATTTGTGAAATTTGAGGAAATTAATTTATTTTATAACGAAATTTTAATATCTAAACTGTTAAAAAGGAAAGTGCTATGATTTCCAAAATACTGTGATTTCCAAACTATGATTTCGAAAGCATTACAACTTTGGAAAGTAATACGATTTTGAAAATGGATATATTTGAAATGAAATGATATCATATTAAATTGGGTTTTGAAATGATAATGATATTTTGGTTTTGAAGTATAAACTATTTTGAAATGACCACGGTGTTATAATAACGATTGGTTGGCAAAGAGACCGGGATCGGATATGGACATACTCTCTGTCGATACCGAAAACCACTTTGGCAACCGTGTACGCGGTGGAGATTCCAGAATGAAGTAGGATGGTGGCGACGTTCTTAAGGTATGTTACGTGGACCCAACTCCCGTGAGTTGGCATAAGGTGGCTAAAACAGGAGCGATCTCGGACCAGTGAGGTAGCACCTCTTCTCGGACGCATTTCTTCGATATTATACTCTTACTTGTGATTTGACTAGATGGCCATCCTCCGATTTGGGAATGTTGTTCGAGGTGGAACGGTAGTGGCTGCTATGCGTATCCATCAGTCCGTGTGCGTAATTGGTATATCTACCCTGGCATTGCCTAGTTGTGCCGTGTCACCTACCATATCGAGCTTTACTACGATTATGATTTTAAGATCCGACCACGTTAAGGTTCTCCATCCCCTTAACGCTATTTTCCGATATGATTATACTTTACTTATTTAGACACTATTATAATAGCGAATATTACTACATAGTAAATAGTTTAACGGATCCTTAGGGGATGGTTATCCCAAACATCCTTTAAGTTACTTGTATTTCAGTTGATATTTCACTTGAGTTGGATTTATTAATATAAGAATGTTAATCCTGACTCGAGTGTTTTGTGTTTTGCTTTACGCTCGGGTCAGACTGAGTGATACAGCATTGGAGACACACCTTTGGAGTTGGAGCTTCGCTTGGAGATCCAGCTATCTATCGATCCTGCTTTCAGTTATTCCGTCGATCCAGTGATGTATTCAGATCTGGTATTTGATTATTGTATTGAGACATCTATTGTATTCGAGACCTCTGTTGTATCTTGTTTAACTCTGTTATATATATATAGTAGCTTCATGAACTACTATCCTTTGTTTCTGCTGCAGTATCGTTATATTACTCTGTGTCTGTGATCTGTAATTATTTTATTTACTGTATATGCTGAGTTTTGCCAAAATTTTATTTACAACGCAGTATTTTGAGCAATTCAACTCCGGCATGAGTGTCTACCTATACATTTATAATGGATGCGAATGGTTGAAAATACTGGGTCGTTACATGTGGTATCAGAGCTCTGGTTTTAGGAAAAACTCAGCATATGAAGTAAATTCGATTACAAAATCACTTTCGTTCGAGCTTGAATTCCTTCTTCTTTGACTCGGTTCCTTTGAATTTTGGGACGTTCACTTCGATTCCAAAGTCCATTCGTGTCTCCCCTATTCGTGTCTTTTGATTCTGGAGTATCCCATAACTGCTCTTCGAATGATCTCTATAATAAATCGGCGGTCTCGCCAATCTTCGAATAATTTGTACTGGGGTGAAACTCCTTTACAATCGGTATTGATTCATCGGAGATTTCTGTATCCTCGGTTTACGATGCTGCTATCTTATGCTATACCCGAATTCTACCTCTGGTAATCAAATGTCAATTTGCTTCAGAATTCTACATCGATCTTATCTATGAAGTCACGGTTGACCCGGTTAAGGTTGTCCGCGATTTATACAACTTTATCCATCTTCCTGTTTGAAATACAATCATCTAACCTTCGTTTTGAGCCTATCTATTTTTAGATTAGAATTCTCTTTGATTAGAGCCCTTCTATATTTGGATCTCTATCCATGTGTTGGAATCCAATTCTGAAATCATCGTTTGAGGGAGTGTATTTGTAATTAATATAAAAATAGTTTATGTTTATAGTGTGTTGTTTGAGTTGTTGATGTTGGTTTGGATTTTCGATCGATTCATCTGATCAACGCTATCGATAGGATTTCCAAAACACTTGAACAGAGCAAACTGACACAATATAATTTTTAAATTTGATAAATGAAATAAATTTGTATGATTATATTATAAATATATAAGAAAAATTTTCTAGAATTGAAAGTTAAATAATTTGGTTGTTGAAATGATAACATTTGATTATCATTTTATTGTTTTGTAAGTCATTGACTATTGCAAAATGATAACTGTTTTGAATTTATTTGGAATTGAAATGAATTTAAATTGAGAATTTAAGAATTAAATTTCTGGTGATTTCAAACTTTGTTTTAAGTCTTAAAATGTATATTAGTTAAAGTATTTTCGAATAAAATGGTTTTCAAAGAATTTTAAAATGTTGAAATCCGTGCTCCTCTCTTTGTCGCTGGAAAATAATTTCGGTGATGGCGGCCGCATCATCGACATTCATTTTCGAGTTTCGAAGAGGAGAAACCATTCTGTAGCTTTGCTACGGTTTTGTTTTGGAAAAAAAAAATATTTCGATTTGAATTTCTTCAGTATAATTTGATTTATATATATATATAGGTATCTCATTTTAAAATTTAATTTAATTTGATATAAACATATTATATATATCTCTAAATTGTTTGAAGTAAATCGGAGATTTAAATTCTTAAATTTTAGGTTTAAAGATGATTTCAATTATAAACTGAAGCCAAAATTCTTGGATAAATATTTAATTGAGAATAACTTAATTGTAAAATATTATTTGTATAATACCCGATTTCATCTCAACATAACTTACCTAAAATTTTCAGAAGTTAAAAATGTAATTGGACAATATACAATATAAAATGACTTTATAAGGAAAGATTTGAGTGTTATAACAAATGTTATACACTTAAATTTTTTTATAAAGATGTTAATAGAGAAGCAGAATAATAAGTTAATTAAATAATAGATGAGACAAATAAAGTGTTTTGAAGGAACTAATAAATTGAAATTTGATTAAAGTATGGAAATACCTTGAATTTAAAATCAATTTTGAATATAAAGTAATTTAAATTGAAATTTTTATGATTTAAATTAATTTATATGGTTTAATATATGTGATAGGACATATTAAGTGGAATAAACTTAATAATAATTTGGAATAAAAGAATTTAATTTGTCTAATAAAACATGAGTATAATAAATGATGATACAAATTTGATGACTTAGAAATTGTTAATTGAGGATGACTAGACATAAGGTAATGAATTCAGAAATAGATGAATTGATTTAACTTAAGTGAACTCAGTGGATTAAATCGAATTGTTAAATATAAATTAGTTTAATTTGAAATTATATGGTTTAAATTAATAGTCTTATCTTGTATTTTAAATCTACTTTTCTTTCTGGTTGTTTCTATTCTCCTACCTCCTTCCTTTTCGGGGATGAAAAGTTTTGAGTGGGGGAGAGTGTAACGACCCGTAAATTTCAGTGGTTTTATTTATTTAATTAATTGAATTTGTGTGAAATTTTAAAACAATAAAATTTTGAAATATAAATTTGATATTTGGAATGCGTCTAATTAAACATAGCAACTGGTAAATTTTCATCCGGAAATATGAAAATTTATTTCGCGCGTAAATTTACTTCAATTTAATCAGTTAAAATTGATGATAATAAAATGTTTTTCAAACCTAAATATTTTTACATGGAAAATTTGTAAATCATCTTCTGAGTGAGACGTCATCTTTCGTTTCGTCAAATTTGGACATCTATTGCTCCGTTTATCTTAATTCTGGCTGAATAGCAGCATTTTCGGTACCGATTATTGACTTTCGATCGGATGATCGTACCACTAATATTTGTATACCGTTTTGATCGTCTCGTCGTGCTGATCCCTGCGGTATATTTAACTCTATATTTTTAAGGTCCGGTACGCACCGAAAACTATAAAACGTTCGTTGTATCGTTAGCATAAATCGTGACTTTACTATTTCTTCGATTTCAAAATCTGATGGCGTGTTGTCCAAGCATCGCAATTAATTGCTTTAAAAACTTTTGCTAAATCAATGGATAACTACACGTCCCTTTGGATTTTGAATTTATATCTAAAATAACGGTGGAACGTTTCTTCTGCCCCTTTCTCTCTTTCATTCTATTTACTTTCCTTTTTGAACGGTTCAATCACTGTTCTCTCCTTCATTTCTATTTCAATTTTTGCTCTGTCACCAATTCTTTTTCCTCTTTCGATCAAGACCATCTCCCTCTGAGCCTCCACCGGACAGCAGATCCGTGCCTCCACCTTCCTCTTCGTGCACAAACACCTCCACCGACCTTGTCCACTACCGCCAGCCTTCCTTCACCACCCTTCGCCCTGCAGTCTACCGCCACCATAACTCGCCTTGAACCCAGTAGCCCACCTAGATCCACGCCATCCCACTCCCATGCTACTGCCTTCGACCCAACCTCTACCCACGGCCACAGCCACTCCCCACTCCTCTCCCTCACCTGCTCCTCTAACAACCACATGATCCCCTTGGCCGAAGCCTTCGTACACGCCACCCTGTCTCGGTCCCCAGATCCGCCTCCTTCCATCCACCGTGTTTCCTCCTTCCTCTGCCTCTCCGCCAGAAAACCCTCATCTGCCGCTGTGAGCAGCACCCATCACACACGAAGCCATTCACCACGTCCGGAGACTAGCCTAGCTTCCCACCTTGAACCAGCCTCCGCCCAAACTTCCCAGACGAGCCTCGCCTAGCGTTCGTGTTTCTATTTCCGTGCCTCGCCCTGGCCCTGAAACCACCACAGTAGCCGTTTATGCCTTGCCTTCCCCTGAACCAAGCCTCCACCTACCCAGCTCGCAACCCCATGCTCGATCATCTCAATATCTCACAACCCCTTGTGCGCAGCCGAGCCTGCTCCACACTGCCTTCACCAAACACTTCGCCTTCACCCCTTTCTCCTATCTTACATTTTGGGTGAGAATATATATTAACTGTGTTATCATTTATATATATATATAATCATTTTATATGTAATAGTATATTGTATACATTAGCTGTTTTACAAGCTATCTATTTGATCTGACTTATGCATATAAGTAATATATTGAATTTTATAGTACATACCTAATAGTTATGTTGTGTCAGTGGTATATAGTTTACAGTTGTGGACCTTTATAATTATATATATATATACACACTATGGGTCTATACATAAGTGAGCATTGCTATTGTTTATATAAGAGTAAAACAGCTTTTCTGTGAGTGCCTTGTTTTCAAAGTAAGAAAGAATATTGGATTTGATGTGTATATCCAGGCAGTATATTTATATAGTATTGTATATTGCCCAGCACCTTTTGTTTATATGTGTGCATATATATAGGTTAGTTATAAGCCATTCGTATTTATGGTCAGGCTATATATTATTATCTGTTATTTATGTGTAAGTATAGGTAAGTCGAGTTCAGTTGTATATATTTGGGTCTGCCTATATATACATTAGCTAGTAAACTTTATAAGTTATATAGCTTATTTGATCCGGTTATTTATATAAATATATAAGTTATAAAATCTGTTTATAATGTATAAACTTATATAAGTATGTTTATGGGCAGACTGGTTTCACTCATTTCTGTGCACACGAATTGTACTATATATATATTATTGTTATCATGAGTTCTATAGTTTTTGTTTCTCTTTATTTAGAGTTGTATAGATATTTATACTTTAGTCATCTACCAGTCTACATATACATACATTTAGGGGTGTGTCTGCATGCATGTTATTTTTGTCCAGTTATATATATTGTTAGAACTGCGAATCTGCATATTGTTTATAGCTTAGAGTTATATATTATTATGAGTATTGTTTAAAATATAATAAATCGTTTATATTGATTTGATAATAAATATTGATTTTATATATAACCTGTATGTAAGTTGTGTATATATATATGTGTAGATTTGGTTTTAAATTTTATATATATGCATTATATGTGTTTGAATTTAGTATATGATTTATATATATATAGTATATACAGTTATATATATATATATGTTCACTTATACCATTTATCATCATCGATCCAGTTCTGATTTGATTCGTCTATTTTGGTTATCAGCTTTATCCGTCAAATTTCGTACCGGTCCTGCTTTACTTTGAAATTCGTGCTTGGATCTGTAACTCTTATCATTCTCGTTCATCACTAGCCTCGAAAGGTGAGCAATCACTCACGATTAATGTTCTTATATTTATTAAATTTGATTTCAATTGAAATGTCAAATTGAAATATGCTGATGTTAGTTATTTAGATTGTTATATATGTCATTATCTGTATATGTTCACCTATGACATCCGACACCATTATCTGTTATTTATACTGATGTTATATGCCTGTTACTGTTGTTATATTATTATCATATCTGTTATCACTCTGCAAGTTCCCTGTTAGTATAGAATCACTATGGGTTGAAATGATACATACCCGAACGATCTGTAGAATAGGAGGAAATCGTTATGGGTTGACATGATAAACCCAAGCGATTTTCAATTGAATTGAATTTGGGATTTCGGGTTGAAAAGATATATACCCGAATATGTTTTAAATTGCGGATTGAAATGATAAATATTCGTATCACTTGACCATAGGATAGAAAATTATATACAGGCACCGTTGGTCTATATATAAACGTTTTGAAAATGATTTCTATGGTTTTGAAAAAAATATATATGGTTTTGATTGATATTGATTTTTAAGATTTATTAAAGTTGATTTAATAAAGTTGATAAATAATATGATTAAGTATTTATTTAATATCTATATTTTCAAATATAGAATTTGTAATGATTTGAAATTGATTGAAATTGTATTTATTTAAGAATTATACTTAAATAAGTTGATTTGAAATGTATTGAATTTGAAATTTAAAGAAGTGATTTACAACTTGAAATTTGAAAAGGTGACTTAAATGGATATTTCAAACGTATAAATATTTAAATGAGATCTTTTGTTTATTTAAATTGTAAATTGAAATTGTATCCAAATGTCGTGGAAATGTTAAGTAAATATTTCAAAACTAAATAATTGTAAAGTGAATCTGATATGTATATAAATTATCGAATTTAGTTATGAAATGTTGAATGTTTAAAGCTTTGAAATATATTCAAAAATTGAAATGGCTTATTTTATGGTTTAGATACGTATTTGAAATTGATAATTTGAAATGGTTTATTTAGAAGCTAAATCGAGTTGAAACGGATGATTTGAGATTTGATTAAATTAAATTTTTGGAATTTGAGTTAATTTGAATCGATTTGTGAAATTTGAGGAAATTAATTTATTTTATAACGAAATTTTAATATCTAAACTGTTAAAAAGGAAAGTGCTATGATTTCCAAAATACTGTGATTTCCAAACTATGATTTCGAAAGCATTACAACTTTGGAAAGTAATACGATTTTGAAAATGGATATATTTGAAATGAAATGATATCATATTAAATTGGGTTTTGAAATGATAATGATATTTTGGTTTTGAAGTATAAACTATTTTGAAATGACCACGGTGTTATAATAACGATTGGTTGGCAAAGAGACCGGGATCAGATATGGACATACTCTCTGTTGATACCGAAAACCACTTTGGCAACCGTGTACGCGGTGGAGATTCCAGAATGAAGTAGGATGGTGGCGACGTTCTTAAGGTATGTTACGTGGACCCAACTCCCGTGAGTTGGCATAAGGTGGCTAAAACAGGAGCGATCTCGGACCAGTGAGGTAGCACCTCTTCTCGGACGCATTTCTTCGATATTATACTCTTACTTGTGATTTGACTAGATGGCCATCCTCCGATTTGGGAATGTTGTTCGAGGTGGAACGGTAGTGGCTGCTATGCGTATCCATCAATCCGTGTGCGTAATTGGTATATCTACCCTGGCATTGCCTAGTTGTGCCGTGTCACCTACCATATCGAGCTTTACTACGATTATGATTTTAAGATCCGACCGCGTTAAGGTTCTCCATCCCCTTAACGCTATTTTCCGATATGATTATACTTTACTTATTTAGACACTATTATACTAGCGAATATTACTACATAGTAAATAGTTTAACGGATCCTTAGGGGATGGTTATCCCAAACATCCTTTAAGTTACTTGTATTTCAGTTGATATTTCACTTGAGTTGGATTTATTAATATAAGAATGTTAATCCTGACTCGAGTGTTTTGTGTTTTGCTTTACGCTCGGGTCAGACTGAGTGATACAGCATTGGAGACTCACCTTTGGAGTTGGAGCTTCGCTTGGAGATCCAGCTATCTATCGATCCTGCTTTCAGTTATTCCGTCGATCCAGTGATGTATTCAGATCTGGTATTTGATTATTGTATTGAGACATCTATTGTATTCGAGACCTCTGTTGTATCTTGTTTAACTCTGTTATATATATATAGTAGCTTCATGAACTACTATCCTTTGTTTCCGCTGCAGTATTGTTATATTACTCTATGTCTGTGATCTGTAATTATTTTATTTACTGTATATGCTGAGTTTTGCCAAAATTTTATTTACAACGCAGTATTTTGAGCAATTCAACTCTGGCATGAGTGTCTACCTATACACTTATAATGGATGCGAATGGTTGAAAATACTGGGTCGTTACATATTTAAACAAGTATAGTGTAAATTGTTTGCTGGTTTTAGATGAGTCTTTTGATATGTAGAAAAAGTAGGAATTGAATCAATAGTGTTAATATTTTTTAATATATTTTTTAGCTCTTCTTTTCCATTAATTTTTTTTCATCTGGATGAATTTATTGATGAGAATGTCATTATTTAGACTAAACTTCTACTGTACTTTATGAAAGTATACAACGAACACCAACATTTCACTGAACCATATAAATAAGATCTTTTATAACTTTTAGGTGATTAAGATTATATGATATTGATGTTTTGAAAATAAAGATAATGCGCAATTTAACCGACCTTAATTTCTTTGTTTTGGGAACCTTTAACCTACAAAGATTTCTCGGATTTATCTTACTATGGTTCTATTTTTCTACCAAATATTGAATTTTTTTAGTTTTTTAATTTTGCTTTAATTTTTATATTATGAAGGATGTTAATATATGCACTGAAGGTTTAATATTTTTTTATCTGTGACATACATTTATAGTTTTGTTTATTATATTATTTGTTAGTGTCTTATGTTAATCAATTCTCATGGTCTATATCTGTGAATCTAAAATATTTGATAGAAAGACACATGGTATGGGAGCTGGGCACAAGCTAAAGATCCACAGAAGAAATCAGAGATGGGCAGACAAGTCTTACAAGAAGAGCCATCTTGGTAATGAGTAGAAGAAACCATTTGCTGGCAAATCTCATGCCAAGAACATGTTGTGGAAAAAATGTAAGCCAAAATTCAATACATCCTTTATTATTGCAAGTTTAGGCTACATTGTAATGTACTATCATACCTCTTAACAATAAGTAACAGGATCCTAACCATGTTACAGGAATTTTAAGAAGACGTGTAAAATTATTTACAAACTCATCATTTTTAATGTATCCAGATTCATGGCACGAGTTTATTGGTCGTGAGGTTATGTGACAACAATATGATAATAGAGACGGCCTACTTATTCCATATTTTAGTTTTCATGTAAACCATCATGATTTGTCCTTGATGTAGTTTTTTTAGCACTTATGTGATAAGTGAAAACGGAGATATCACATTTATTCTAATGGAATTTAAATTTCTCTCACAATTTCATGCAACTGTCATGGACTGTCCTTGACCTTATTGTATAAAAGGTAGAATTAATACATAATTTATAAGAATTGAAAGGTTAAAAACACCTACCATAATATTTGAGCATTGGAAATAGTATTGTGAACTCGAATTGATTTGCCTATGGCATTCTTAGAAAAATAAGCGAGAAGCAGAAATTGAAATGCATGTTTTTATTTTTTTTACTGATATTGCCTGACACTTTGGCCAACAAATTATGTATGATAAGTCTATAACAGTTTAGTGTTTTTGCTGATAAAAACATTTTGAGGTCAAAAGCTTGTTTCGGTGATATAAAATTTTTAGAGTTTCTTTAAATAGAATGAAAGGTTTGGATAAAATACAAGTTTTGATTAAGTGGACCTAATGCCTAATAACAATGCAGATGTTTCTACCTTTTGTTAGTTAGTTTTTAACATATGATCTAAAATGATTTATGTAGAGCAATTGAAGCAAAACAGCCCAACTTAGATATTCGTAAATGTGCTAGAGTTCATTTGGACGTACATTTCATTATATAATAATCCATATTAGGTTCATTTAGCCAAATATTATTGAAGAAGTGTGATTTTAGTTTTCATTATTTATCATATTAGGACATGTTTCAAGTAACTACCTTTTACCTATGTTAAATACATTTTATACAAGTTAGCCATGACCAGCCTAACGCTAATTTTAATACATTTTACCCATGACAAAACTAAGGATAGTCATAATGTTTGTAGTCCATGATTCATGACCGATAGTAAATAAGGTTTGATCTGGTTACTCAAATAATTTAAAAAAAACCCAAAATGTAACAGTTTCAACATGTTTGCAAAGTAAAAAAAATGTACATGAAACACCGCTGACCTAAAATCCCTATAAAAGCAAAAAATGCAAATGTTTCTACCTTTTGTTAGTTAGTTTTTAACATATGATCTAAAATGATTTATGTAGAGAAATTGAAGCAAAACAGCTCAACTTAAATATTCGTAAATGTGCTAGAGTTCATTTGGACATACATTTCATTATATAATAATAAATATTAGGTTTATTTAGCCAAATATTATTGAAGAAGTGTGATTACAGTTTTCATTATTTATCATATTAGGACATGTTTCAAGTAACTACCTTTTACCTATGTTAAATACATTTTATACAAGTTAGCCATGACCAACCTAACGCTAATTTTAATACATTTTACCCATGACAAAACTAATGATAGTCATAATGTTTGTAGTCCATGATTCATGACCGATAGTAAATAAGGTTTGATCTGGTTACTCAAATAATTTAAAAAAAACCCAAAATGTAACAGTTTCAACATGTTTGCAAAGTAAAAAAAATGTACATGAAACACCGCTGACCTACAATGCTGTAACTTATTTAACCATTACAGTCAAAAAATATGGCTTGATTTGAAAAAATGCTCTATTTATGCGTGTTAATTTAGATTCTTTTCCAATTAAAATTATGTATTTTATGGCACAAATACTAGCCAATACGTTATGTATTTAATGTTTCCACCCTTTTGTTTTGATGATACATCTAGGAACCATTGTACAACATTTAAATATAAAGATAAAGTATCGTCTAATTTGGATATATTGATATTATTGCATATGTAGACAATACTTTGTTAGTCGCCCTATAATGCAACCATCAAATGTAGTATATGACTATTACAATTTCAGGTACAATCTTAGATGCAACAATACAAAAGTTTCTCAATATTCCATCTGAACCTCTTTTATGTAAAGTTTGCATCATAATACAAGTGTTATGAAAGATTGTTGAAATTGTGACCATGTAAAATCTGTATGTTTTTATCAAAATACAAATTCAATTCATTAACCTACAATCTTTTGTGCTTTAGATGATACAAATCATTTCATTCTTTTATTTAGTTGTTCAACAAACTGTTGAAATTATTAGGGGAGTTGGTGGATTGAAGTTAAATCCTGATATTTCACAAACTAAAAGAGGCTTTGATCATGTGACTAAGGAGCTCAAAATGAACAGATGGTCTGCATTGATTATTCATGGTGATAAACAACAATAAAAAAGGGACTGGGTTTTGGCATTGTTCAAAAACGATAATAGTCCAATAATGGTTGCAATTGATGTTGCTGCTCAGAGTCTTGGTATGAATGCCTTGTGTTATTAGTTTTGAATTCCTCTGTAATTTTTAATCTAAAGATTGGTACACTACAAGAAAATATGCGTTTAACAACATCCATTATCAGCGTTTGAACTGGGGATGCTATTTTTAGTCTTACTAAGTAAATAAAACTAAAATCAAAACGCTGTGCTGAATGAAAATATTCAAACCTTACAAGATTTGCATCTGTGCTTTTTAAAATTCAGCACTTATCAAGTTTGTACAAGACTACATGATGCAAAATGCTAATTATGTCACTATAGCAATTACTTTCTGTAATTTGTACAAGATTATATAATGCAAAGTGCTAGTTATGTCACTATAGCAATTACTTTCTGTAATTTATAGTCACAATCCCTACTTCATAAATGGTTATTGTCTCCCAAGCAGGTTGATCCATATCAGAACACTTTCTTGGAGGGTTGCACCATTCACCATTGTCATTAGGAAGATTATAAGTTCAAGGTAAAAAATTAGTAGTTGTAATTACAATATATATTTCCCTTTTGCACCATCTTGGCTTGCATCACATACTATTTGAAAGTATGTTCAACATGATGCCCCACAATGAAAATTAGTGATTTTGATTGGTGGGTCTTTGTTATTTTTGTGGTTTTAGTTGGATTTATGTGTTGATTGTGGATGTTTCTGGGTCTGTTTGTTGTTTCTTGACTTGGGGAGTTTGTTGGTTAATGTGGACTGTGTGTAAATATAAGGTGGTAGTGAATTTTTTGTTACAGTAATTGATGATCTTGCTGAGTTACATAACAGTGACTTAACTTTTTTTAATGTATATCATACTAGTTGAAATGAAGACTAGTTCTCGGGTTAATCTTTCATAGAATGGTTGAGAGTTCTATGCGTACTAGGTTATGCATTGTCTCTTTTTAGATAACAATACTAAAACAAAGTTTGATACGTGGTAATTTTGCAAACTTAGGTGACTTGATTAGGACAATGAATCTTGGTTTATGATGGATCCATGTTAATTTATGCCCAGAAATGTATTGCCTTTATTGGATTAAAGGACCTTGTTGTTAAACAAACCAAGAATGTAGATCATATCGTGTATGTATCCTTATATGATAGGTACAACACAAAAAATGACTATAAGTTTCTTAGTCAAACCACCTCATATTCTAAAACCCCAGTCTTTTTTGTGTTATGTTTACTTGTATTAGCATTGTGCTTATAGTTTGAACCATGTTGTTAGTATTTGCTTATAAGACTTGAAATATGTCAACCATCGATTTTTACTAAGCTTTTAGTAAGGCTGATTTTCCTTTTGGTTATTGCTTGTTTTAAATGAACTATTGATAATTTGACAGTTTAGGAGTCATTTCCCCCACTAATTAGATGTGAACTGCTATTCATATTACATGATGTATTTTTATCAATTAAAGACACTTAATAGTGACTTATAAATGTTTTTTTCCCATTCAATAGTGATAAGGGGTTTTTAGGCTCAAGGAAAAAGTTGAAGAAAACTTTAGTTTTAGAGACAAGAAGTTTGCATTTTAGGCTGAAGGATATTTTCTAGTGTAAATCACAGAATGATAGTTGGAACTATCATTTTCTGTTTACACTAAAAAGTGTCCTTCAGACGAAAAAACAAACTTGTTGTCTCTGAGACTAAATTTTTTTGCAACTTCTTCCCTGTGCCTATTTACCTGTAGTGATAATATCTTTCTTTCAGTATTTAATTAAACACTATTTTACCTGTATACCTTTATCATTATCCACTAATAATTAAACACTATTTTACCTGTATACCTTTATCATGACTTATAAATGTTTGCAACCATCCTTTTTGCAAATTTTGTAAAATCTGTACAAATTCAATAATGCTTCTTACTAATATCTGTAACCTTATGCTGTTCTTCTGTGACATCCCGGATTTTTGTCAGTATTGTTTTAATAAATATTTAATTGAATTAATTAAAATATAGCTTTCCATTTTAAAACAAATATATATAGGATGTAACTTTGATAATAATATTTGAAAATGAAGTAAATCTTATGTATATATAAACTTAAGTATAAAACAATTATTGTTTAAAAATAAATATAAATATATAGACTTAAGAAATTATGATATTAACAAGTATAAGAATAAATAATTGTAAAATAAGAGTTGATAGTATGAAAGAAGAGAAAAAAAAAATGAAAGATAGAGGAGAAATTAAGTGTTTGGTAGTTTAAACTTGAAATAGAAATAAAAAAAATATAAAGATAATAATAATAATATGTATATCTACATATGCACAAACTAGAATCATCTCAGCCTCCTTGGCTTGCAAAGGAAGATAATAGTTTTTATAAACATGTATGAAACATGGAATAAAGACAAATGTAATTAATGTTAGCACACAAAGCACAACATGCAATATCATTTCAGCCGAAATAGTATGTGCTTAACCACCAAAACAGGAAAAAAATCTCTGTCCTGTTGTACAACATAAAATTCTAGCAACCTGTAGCTTGTTTTATAAGTATTAACATCTTTATTCATTCGAAACTGGGTTAATTGGAGGCAAGCATCATCTTAGAAACTTAAACAAAACCTCAAACAACAACTCAATCAATGCAAAACAAGAAAATAAAAGGTTTCAACTTGCAGTTCTAAAGTCTGTCCAGATTTTGCTCTGTTCATTTAGCTTCCAGGTGAGTAACTTCACTCTTAAAACTGAAGCAAGTGAACTTGGTTGCATGCTATCTGGTCTAAAATGAATGTGAATCATATGAAATCTGCTGTGTGTATATTCTTGTATAGCACTGTGTGTTGTTTCTTGAAAGTATCCTCTGCTTATACCTTCCAGTATTCAAGTTTTGGTTTAAAAATTTAAATCTGGTTATATTGCCTCTGTTTAAAATGGTGAGTAACTTAAATTTATAATGCTTAAGTATATTCACATAGGTTGTTTATGTATGAAGAAGTATGTCTATATGGATATATATATATATATATATATTTATGAAATGTCTTCCTGATCACTATGAGATGAATGAATGTAAATATATACATATTGCCTTTGTTAATTATACAACAGTTTTCGAGCTATGTTCAAACTTATCATAAAAGTGAATAAATTCTTAACAAAAGAACAGTCTTGAATCTGGTAATGCTTGTGATGAATATTGTAGTAATATAGAATAATGTTTACAGAAATGTTTGATTTGAATGCATGTTTGAAATAGGATCAATGCCTGAACAAAGTCTCTATATAATATAGGATATCTGTTATTTCCAGGCCCTAGTTTGATTTAAAAATTCATATCTCCTCAAAATTTCAAAATTTGGTTATGATTTATAAATGAAATATGATTAGCTTAGAGTTATATGGACTTTAAAAATAGTTTCAAAGTTTTATATTTAGAAAATGTTTCAAAAACAAAAGGATACAGGAATAACCTAACTTTGGCTTAAAAACAGATATTTTAAATTTATGATTCGGAGTCACAAACAAAATTGTAATGGCATAGGTTGAATTTAGGAACCTGAATCAAAATTTTTAGTTTGGTATCCTCTGTGATAATGGAAATTGTATGATTTTAGGATTTTCACAAATATCTGGCGAACGGCATTGTGAACTCCATTTGTATCTTAGTCGAAGTTGTCTGGGGGTCTGACGACTTCGCCAAAATTGTGATCGTATTTTATTTTGGGTCGTGGTGGCCGGAATAGGGTAAACTAGGGTTTTTGGAGGTAGTTCTGTCGAGGATATGGGCGAGGTGATTTAGTCTTATTCGAAGCGTCGAGTTCGATCATATGGCAAGGGATCTAAGCGAGGAGACGTAGTGATGCTCTGGGAGGAGGGTCGGAGTTTCCAGCTGCCGTGATCGTCGTTGACGAAGGGGTTTGGATCGAGTGTTGTCCCAATTTTTGATCGATCATTGAATTTTCATTTTGCTATCGTATTACGATAACTGGGGTGTCGTACGTGATGTCGCGGTATTCGCTGACTTGGGAGCGTCGTCGATGTAGTGGCAGCGACGTCCAGTCTTGTGTGTACGTGCACCGTGCACAGTTGAGTATCAAGCATTGAAGGATGTTTGGGGAAGATGGGTTATCCTCGGGTTGAACTCGAAGGGGCTTGTGAAATTGCTCGAAATCAACTAGGGTGTGAGTGTAATTAATTAAAAGGAATAAATAAATGGAAGTAATCAGAGGATCATTAATTAATTAGTAGGAGTAATTAAGGGTTGATTAATGAGAATGGGTAAAGAATAATTACTTTATTAAAGGGTAACTACTTAATGTAATTAAAGAGTAATTAATCAAGGATGGTTGATTAAGACAAATAATCAAGGGATGATTAATTAATTGGTTTGTAATTATTTAAGATTTAAAGGTAATTGAAGTAATTAATTTAATTCATTGTGGTTAAATTAATCAGAGTTGGTATGGTTAATTTATCTTGCCATGAATGATTGAATGATATAATATGCCTTGGATTAGATGATGTCTCTGATATGTGATATGGAATGTTATGTGGAATAATATGTTTGGGTTAAAACAGTGCCATCTGTATTTAAGGTTTGGTTAGTGTTTCATTTGAATAACATGGGTTAAATCGACATTGGATTCGAAGAGTCAGGAGTCGGGTATTAGTTAATACCCGAAACCACTTCAATTTTATATAAATTGATATGTGATGTCAATTGGCTGAAACGGAATAATATGAACCTTTGAACTAAGTTAGAATACTTAGTATTTGAGCCGTGAAATAAAGGTTGAGTATAAAAAAGTAAAGAACTCGAAATGAAGTTCGAGTTACCCGGGTTCCTTTGAAATTGGATTTAGTATTTCATGTTATATGGGTTTACTCACGCTGGTTTCCAGCCTGACCCGGATGTTACTTTGATGTAATGCTCGGGTCAGACCGAGTATTACAGATTTTCAGGTAAGGACGTTCTGGAGCTCAGGAGGCGAGCTGGATGGCAGGACGTATGGAGTGTTCCGCTGTGACTATTATTTGATTTATATATGACCATCGTTGTGTATTGGAATATAACTCTGATGTAAATAAATGTAAATTGACAGATACAGTATTCCTTTGTAAACTGTTATTATTTGATATTATATTTTGTTCCGCTGCGAATGTGAGCATCTGTGTTAGGTTTTCTGTTTCTTTTCTTCTATTTCTTCTTCTTTTCATAACTATCTGGAATTTTCGGGTTCGAAATTTCCGGGTCGTTACATTTGGTATCAGAGCTGAAAGGTTAAGCGAGAACCTTAGCTCTGGTGGGTATACTCATAAGGATAGGGTCAATAGTACCCTGGAATGAGTTGAGTGTATATATATATATGAGAGCGTACTTGTTATTTTCATATATAAACATTTTAAATGATTTTATATAAAAATTATATTTGATATATAAAGCAATAACTTTTCTAATATTAAGTTAATTGGTTGTCAAATCATTGGAATTAAATAGAAACAATGAGAACTAAGTGACAATAGAAATACAACCAAACTGAAATTTGAATAAAGATAAGTTTGAAATGGATTCAACTGAAATTAAAATCTTGGCTTTGAAGAAGAATTTTTAGAAATAGAAAATTGGAATTGTTTTCCAGTTGCAATAACCTTGGTTATTTTCCTAAAATGATGAAATGTTTGTTAATGATTTAGCAAAAATAGAATGTTTATGGAAGTAAAATTTAGGTGAGTATGACTTATGAATTGAAATTGGGAAGGGTTTAAATGGTGAAGTATAAAATCTAAGTCCAGAAAATATGGAAAATTGTTCCAAGTGTTTGAAAGAAATAATAAATAGTATTGTTTGAATAAAAGAGCTTGATTCAAACAAGAGTTGTTTGAAAATTTATAGGAACATGTTTTGAATTTAAAACCAAAGGTGGTTTAAAATTTAAAGTAATTTGGTGTGTAAAGGAAATAAATATGTATATTTGAAATAAACTCTAGGATTGAGTTTTGAATAATCCTGGGAAAGTGATGTGAAACCCAAAGTGATGTAAGTTTTGAACTAATGAGTAAGGATGAATGAATGGATTGAATTTAACTTAGGGGAAGTTAAATAAGAACAACCTAAATGGGAAATGTGTGTTATTGATGGATGCTGTTTTAAATAATCTGGATGTTATTTACTTTGGCTTATCCCGATATCATCCTTTTGTTATTAATAATCCATGAAACTGTGAATTGGATTATTCTAATTAAATTAAGAAATGGATTGAGGTAATATACATCCATTGCAGAAAATTTATGGAATCACTTTGAACTTAAGAATTAAATGTGTAAAATTGTTTAAGAACTGGTTTCAAAATGGAAGATAAAATTGTTTTGAACTCTCATTTGAACTTTGAAATAAGTTAAGTAAAGATAATTTAAAATGGAATTTTTAGAATTCGACTCAGAATTAAATTGTTTAAAGATTTGGTTTATTTATTTAAAAATAAAGGTTAATTTGATTTAAGGGGTTAAATCAACTTTTGGAAATTTAACTCGAATTTATATAATTCGAGATGATTTAAAATTGAAATTTAAATTGAATTAGTTCAAACTGAATTTGACTTGAATTAATGGGAATTGTGATTAAAGTTGAATAAGTTCAAAAAAATCAAATGGAATTTGATTTGGGTTGGAGAGAAATTGAGAATTAATTCAGCTTAAATTGGGAATAAATCAAGTCCAATGGAATTTGGAGTTATTTGAAATGGAAGTTGGGTCAATTTAAATGGAAATTTAAATTGAATTGAAGAGGAAGTGAACGGTTTTGACTCTGGATTATTTTCAATATAAATTGTTTTAATATAAACTGTTTTTAATCTATTTCCCTATCCATTTAGTATATGTAACCTTTTTCAAACCCCGAACTATTTTATACTTATTAAATAATTATTTGGGGCTATTTAACCATTTTTTTCAATTGTTTTCTAAACTTATTACTATTTTTCATGTATTTCACAAATTAATTATTATTTACAATTATTTTGCAATTATCTAAGATTGCTGAAACTATTTAACTGTTTTACAACTATTTTATTTTTAGTTAACTATTTTACAGCTATTTTGCAAACTATTAATTATTTTTCAACTACTTATCTATTTTAAATTTTTCAAGCTATTTTCTAAATATAAACTGGTCGGAGTTCAAACTGTTATTGAGTAAATACCCAACTGAGATAAGAATTGAAGTGATAATCCAAATGGGGATTAAGACAAAAGTGAATAAGTGAATGAAAATTAAGGTGAATGTGAATAGAAAGGGAATTGATTTAATTGATAATCAATGAAGATAAATACGTAAGATGTACGTATATTATTCTATTCGCATAGTGATTTGATCCAGATTCGAGCACAGAATTTCGAGATAGTATTATCGATCCGAGTTGGGATTTTTTCGCTCGATTTTCTACGGCGAACCTGGATATGGATTTTTGATTAGTTCTGGATATTCTCTATCATAGTTGTGACTATGCAAGGAGAATGACTGTTTCTGATCAAGGAACCAAATCTGAGTCCGCACTAGGAAGTCGGGTGGACGATACTAGTTCGGAAGTGAAATTGTGTGATCGAGTGAGCGATCAGATTGATATAGCGTACGGATGATATGTGTACATCGTACGGTTTGAGATGAAATTGTTATTGAAAGTTTGTAAATAAGAATTGTAAGATGGTTCCTAAAACGGAAAGTATATTTGTGAATATATGATGAACTAAAATAAAATAAAGTTTGATATTTCTATGGTAGAAATTTTCTTTATGGAAATAAAGTGAAAATTGTATATTTCTATGATTCAAAAAAAAAATTAAAAAATTTTCTTTATGGAAGCAAGCCATATGGAGAATGACTTTACAAAAGAATAATCAAAATTTGAATATTGATTTGGGCTAAACAAAGTTATATATCTTTGTTATATATGGAAAACTCCCCTTGTTGAATCTATTGTCAAAAGAAAAGGATTTTTGAAAGTATTTGAAGTATAAAAGTGAATTTATACAAGTACAAATTGATTCAAAGATTTTTCAAAGCTTTCATATATGTATTTATAAAAAGGGATTTGTGAAAATGATTTTGAGGAAAGATTTTTGGGAACCTATGGATTTGGAAAGGCTTTTGATTTTGTGGAAAATCAAATTTGGATTTTGGTAAAGCCTAATTTGAGAATCATCGATTTTGGGAATCGATTTTGAGAAAGGAACTTTATATGAGATTCATACTTGGTTTATGATTTGGAAAATACTATATGTGTATAGTATAAAGTGTTTTGAAAGTGGCTCTGGGGAAAAAGGCGCTCCCTTGAATGGACTTCTCAGGAGTGCCACTGAGTGGTACTGCGTTGAGCCTCTAAGAGGGAGGTTCTAAAGTTGATCCTGTGAGGAGTCCGACAAACTAGTTCTTGAGGATTATTTGGTAGCGAAAGTCGATGGCGCTGATGCCTACAGGGGCATTTGGGTTATGTTGTGACGACAGTGTAACTCGATGTCGCTGCGATCTACTGTGTGGGGACCATAGCGAAAATCGTGTGGAGGATGAGTGCCAACAGTCTACACTTGATTCTATCGGGATGGCAGCGCAACATCGGTAGACTGCGGTCTATGGTCAAGTGGAGGAGTTTCATTCTCTTGGCAGCGAAATTCGGTGGCGCTGATGCCTACAGTTATATGGGTCTTTGCTGTGATAGCAACGTATAGCCCGGGTATAACTGCGATCTGTAGTGGGTTCCATGGCGTAATTGAGGGGCGCGGAGACCTACACTTATATGTGGATTTTGCCGGGACGGCAACGTAACCATCGGGTTAACTACGACCATGGATGGGGGTGATGATTTCCAGAGCATTTTTACCAAAGATATTTCCTCTATTTTTGAAACCATTTTCTATATTTTCAATAAAATTATTTTCCAAAGTATTTGCACTGGGTGTTGAAAACGAGTTTACCAAGTACTTATAGATTTTCAGTCTTACGCTTGATCAACGCATGACCGAATCTCTATGAGAACAAGAATGGACTTGTTGAAACATTGAGTTATAAAAAGTATTTTATAAAAACTATTTTGGAATAATAGTATATGGATATTTAAAAGTATTTTGTTAAAATGATCAAAGCATATTTACCTGATTCTAAGCATTTTCATACATTCTGGCTTCGTTCCTTTTCGGGGACGAAAAGTTTTAAGGGGGGAGGGATGTGACATCCCGGATTTTTGGCAGTATTGTTTTAATAAATATTTAATTGAATTAATTAAAATATAGCTTTCCATTTTAAAACAAATATATATAGGATGTAACTTTGATAATAATATTTGAAAATGAAGTAAATCTTATGTATATATAAACTTAAGTATAAAACAATTATTGTTTAAAAATAAATATAAATATATAGACTTAAGAAATTATGATATTAACAAGTATAAGAATAAATAATTGTAAAATAAGAGTTGATAGTATGAAAGAAGAGAAAAAAAAATGAAAGATAGAGGAGAAATTAAGTGTTTGGTAGTTTAAACTTGAAATAGAAATAAAAAAAAAATAAAGATAATAATAATAATATTTATATCTACATATGCACAAACTAGAATCATCTTAGCCTCCTTGGCTTGCAAAGGAAGATAATAGTTTTTATAAACATGTATGAAACATGGAATAAAGACAAATGTAATTAATGTTAGCACACAAAGCACAACATGCAATATCATTTCAGCCGAAATAGTATGTGCTTAGCCACCAAAACAGGAAAAAAATCTCTGTCCTGTTGTATAACATAAAATTCTAGCAACCTGTAGCTTGTTTTATAAGTATTAACATCTTTATTCATTCGAAACTGGGTTAATTGGAGGCAAGCATCATCTTAGAAACTTAAACAAAACCTCAAACAACAACTCAATCAATGCAAAACAAGAAAATAAAAGGTTTCAACTTGCAGTTCTAAAGTCTGTCCAGATTTTGCTCTGTTCATTTAGCTTCCAGGTGAGTAACTTCACTCTTAAAACTGAAGTAGGTGAACTTGGTTGCACGCTATCTGGTCTAAAATGAATGTGAATCATATGAAATATGCTGTGTGTATATTCTTGTATAGCACTGTGTGTTGTTTCTTGAAAGTATCCTCTGTTTATACCTTCCAGTATTCAAGTTTTGGTTTAAAAATTTAAATCTGGTTATATTGCCTCTGTTTAAAATGGTGAGTAACTTAAATTTATAATGCTTAAGTATATTCACATAGGTTGTTTATGTATGAAGAAGTATGTCTATATGGATATATATATATATATATATATATTTATGAAATGTCTTCCTGATCACTATGAGATGAATGAATGTAAATATATACATATTGCCTTTGTTAATTATACAACAGTTTTCGAGCTCTGTTCAAACTTATCATAAAAGTGAATAAATTCTTAACTAAAGAACAGTCTTGAATCTGGTAATGCTTGTGATGAATATTGTAGTAATATAGAATAATGTTTACAGAAATGTTTGATTTGAATGCATGTTTGAAATAGGATCAATGCCTGAACAAAGTCTCTATATAATATAGGATATCTGTTATTTCCAGGCCCCAGTTTGATTTAAAAATTCATATCTCCTCAAAATTTCAAAATTTGGTTATGATTTATAAATGAAATATGATTAGCTTAGAGTTATATGGACTTTAAAAATAGTTTCAAAGTTTTATATTTAGAAAATGTTTCAAAAACAAAAGGATACAGGAATAATCTAACTTTGGCTTAAAAACGGATATTTTAAATTTGTGATTCGGAGTCACAAACAAAATTGTAATGGCATAGGTCGAATTTAGGAACCTGAATCAAAATTTTTAGTTTGGTATCCTTTGTGATAATGGAAATTGTATGATTTTGGGATTTTCACAAATATCTGGCGAACGGCATTGTGAACTCCATTGGTATCTTGGTCGAAGTTGTCTGGGGATCTGACGACTTCGCCAAAATTGTGATCGTATTTTATTTTGGGTCGTGGTGGCCGGAATAGGGTAAACTAGGGCTTTTGGAGGTAGTTCTGTCGAGGATATGGGCGAGGTGATTTAGTCTTATTCGAAGCGTCGAGTTCGATCGTATGGCAAGGGATCTAAGCGAGGAGACGTAGTGATGCTCTGGGAGGAGGGCCGGAGTTTCCAGCTGCCGTGATCGTCGTTGACGAAGGGGTTTGGATCGAGTGTTGTCCCAGTTTTTGATCGATCATTGAATTTTCGTTTTGCTATCGTATTACGATAACTGGGGTGTCGTACGTGATGTCGCGATGATCGCTGACTTAGGAGCGTCGTCGATGTGGTGGCAGCGACGTCCAGTCTTGTGTGTACGTGCACCGTGCACGGTTGAGTATCAAGCATTGAAGGATGTTTGGGGAAGATGGGTTATCCTCGGGTTGAACTCGAAGGGGCTTGTGAAATTGCTCGAAATTAACTAGGGTGTGAGTGTCTCGGGCATGTCTCGAAGCAGGGGTCGGGTTGTACCCGAAGTAAACATTTTAGACGGGTTTTTTTTTAGTTTAAACAAAGATAAGTTTTAAACTTAAATTTAATCTGGTTTAAACTGTTATTTGATAAATGTTTAAACTTTTTTATTAAAAGGAGGTTATAATTTGTTAACTTAATTTATTTAGTTAAATGCTTAAGTTATTTGTTTTGAAAAAAAAAGAATTAAATTAATGAAGTAATTAAGAGAAATTAATTGATTAATGATTAAGGACAAATTAATTAATAATTGAGGGTCATTAATTAATTAGAGATTAATTAAATTATTAGGGATTAATTAATATGATTAATTAAAGATTAATTACTTAAATGATAATTACTTAGTGTAAGTAATTAGGAATTAAATTAATAAAAGTTAACTAAATAAATCTGAAATTAATGGAGAGTAATTACTGAATGTAATTAATTAAAAGGAATAAATAAATGGAAGTAATCAGAGGATCATTAATTAATTAGTAGGAGTAATTAAGGGTTGATTAATGAGAATGGGTAAAGAATAATTACTTTATTAAAGGGTAACTACTTAATGTAATTGAAGAGTAATTAATCAAGGATGGTTGATTAGGACAAATAATCAAGGGATGATTAATTAATTGGTTTGTAATTATTTAAGATTTAAAGGTAATTGAAGTAATTAATTTAATTCATTGTGGTTAAATTAATCAGAGTTGGTATGGTTAATTTATCTTGCCATGAATGATTGAATAATATAATATGCCTTGGATTAGATGATGTCTCTGATATGTGATATGGAATGTTATGTGGAATAATATGTTTGGGTTAAAACAGTGACATCTGTATTTAAGGTTTGGTTAGTGTTTCATTTGAATAACATGGGTTAAATCGACATTGGATTCGAAGAGTCAGGAGTCGGGTATTAGTTAATACCCGAAACCACTTCAATTTTATATAAATTGATATGTGATGTCAATTGGCTGAAACGGAATAATATGAACCTTTGAACTAAGTTAGAATACTTAGTATTTGAGCCGTGAAATAAAGGTTGAGTATAAAAAAGTAAAGAACTCGAAATGAAGTTCGAGTTACCCGGGTTCCTTTGAAATTGGATTTAGTATTTCATGTTATATGGGTTTACTCACGCTGGTTTCCAGCCTGACCCGGGTGTTACTTTGATGTAATGCTCGGGTCAGACCGAGTATTACAGATTTTCAGGTAAGGACGTTCTGGAGCTCAGGAGGCGAGCTGGATGGCAGGACGTATGGAGTGTTCCGCTGTGACTATTATTTGATTTATACATGACCATCGTTGTGTATTGGAATATAACTCTGATGTAAATAAATGTAAATTGACAGATACAGTATTCCTTTGTAAACTGTTATTATTTGATATTATATTTTGTTCCGCTGCGAATGTGAGCATCTGTGTTAGGTTTTCTGTTTCTTTTCTTCTATCTCTTCTTCTTTTCATAACTATCTGGAATTTTCGGGTTTGAAATTTCCGGGTCGTTACATCTTCTAGTGTTTTACCTCTACAAGTAATGGTGGTTCTACAGCTGATATCTACAAACTAGTCTTGGATGTCTTCCAGGAACCTACAAGCCTGTAAGTATATAAAAGATATGTATACAATTCCAAATTTCTCTATATTTTATTTGATTAAAATTTATATCATCTAACTAGTTAGCCTACTATGACTAACCCCTCTTCATTTCACTCTGAGAATAAGGTTTCTACATAATTGAATATCAATCAATATTAAGGAGATTGTATGTCGTTTTTTAAGCAAAATATCATGCTTAGTTGCAGGAGCTTTTCTTTTAGTTGGAAATTGATAGGTTGATGATAGTGGTATTTGATAAGTGCATTTTAAGTATGAACTTACATTTTGATTATTTCTATGATTTGTGCTTAGTGCAAGTGATCATGGAGTACATGTTAATGAAGTTGTCAAACGCTTAGGACTACCAGAGAAAAAAAATCAAGTTTTCTTTCTATAATATATATGAATATCAAATGTTAGTATACAGTCTTTGTATGTGTTTTAAACTACTATTCTCTATAAACAGGGAAGCTATTGATTACCATGTTGATATTGGTCATATATATCCTACAATCGATGATTATCACTACAAGGCAACTTGATCAGTTATTAGACACTATGCTAATAACAATTTTGTGAAGGGAAGATAATTGGTCAGTTGTGGATTTAACTGTCTTGATACTTTAGTTGATTTCAGAATTTAATTATCAACTAAATTCTTAATGCTATTTTCTTGGTCTTGCTCAGGTACAAGTATAATGTTATCAGTTTAACATCTTTGACATCAAGACTTTACCAGACCTGACATGACAAAATGTAACTGACATAAAAGGGACAGCTCCAGAAATCAAACTAGAGGCGTGCATGTTTTGTTTTCTAGAGTTGACAAAATGATAATTCTATATAGATGCTAGGTTCAATCTGTCAAAGTCCAGAAGGAACCCTAGATATAATATAGTTTCCTACCAATCAAGGTAAATTTGGCAAAGCTTCTATCCTTATTTTCTCACCTGCAGATCATTGTGTTTTCGTTTTCACTTGACATAAACCATATTTGATGATTCTAGACCGTGATGTTCAATGTTATGAAATATCCTTAAGAATATGGTTTGTAGTATCTTCTGTAAGTAACATATAGCACTATATAGTATCAGTTATATAAACCTGGTATTGAGTGCCAATTATTTGCAGATACATGTATTAACTATGAACTGGTGATTTACATAGCTTATCATTCTGGACATATAAATTTTTGTCGAGGAAGAGAATAAGATAAAAGTAATTGGAAGAAAAATGCCAATACCTCTTGCACCTTACCTAAATCCTGCTCCTGTTTTACCTCCTAATGGTAATTCCTTACTTTTCCTTGCTTATGAACATCACAATAGTGTATAGTTCATAGACATGAAAAAGAAAACTAGGCATTCTTTCACTAGTCTGCAAACAACATCCATGTATTTTAGAAAAGAACTTAACCATGTAGGTTGTAAATACCATAATGTGCATAGTGATTTTCACTAAACAGATTTATAGAGCTCTGTGTTTCATATCATTTAATTGATATGCATTTTTCAAAAATAATGTAGGTGAACAAAGTCAGCTTGTGTGTTCGGGTTATAGAAATTTGCTTGTGTATCCTCAAGGTGCATCATCAGTTTGTTGCGCTGTTTGCAATGCAGTCACATCAGTGCCTCCACCTAGTAATTTCTGTGTTTGTAATACTTGCCACGAAGCATTCTTTGAGACTGAAAGCTATACTATTTGTGTTATCATAGAAAATTTAGATTTACAACATAGATAATTCACCATTTCATTATCTATTTCTGCAAATAAAGACAAGACGAGACATGATTTGATAAAGATTTTTCTTAGGTACCTACATATTATTATTAGCAGATTTTAGAATGAGAAAACACCAAATTACTCCAAGCAGTGGCCATGGAAATCAGAACAAATATCATAAATCAAAAGTTTCTCTTTATAACTAGTTGTGGCATGCCTGAGCTGGGCCTTCAATGTCTATTCCAAGGGTTAGGGAAAAGTTTTATACTTTTCTCAAGGCACAACATAGAATAGGTAAAATTAGTTAAATTATGCTTTCATTCTTTTATGAATAATACATATTTGTTTTTTGATCAGCACTTGCTGAATGTGTTAAATTTTTTGAAAACTCTGCTTATTAGAAGTATTCGGTGTGATTGATTACAAAAGTATTAAGCAGTGGTTTTTAGACAAATGAATGTCTTATTTTTATTAAATTCATTGCTTAAGATGATCATGTTGCTAAAGAGTTTCCTATTTAGTGCATTGCGACAGAAAATACGTAGTAAATTTGTACATGTCTTCGTTCTTACTATTAAAAGTGAAATCAAGCAAGAAAATTTTGGATAATGGATCTGTAACTTGCTCTTGATAATCAGGCCTTTATATGTAAATGCACATTATTATACCATAATCTCATATTGCTGAAAGAATGTAGGAATTAGTTCAAAAGCGACTCATTTGTGTTAATTGGGTTTGTTTGCTGCAAATGCTATTAATTAATTGCTTTCCACTTGATTTTATTTTCCGAAATAACTTAGCTTTGCATAAATATGGCTGTTATGTTTATGTTTTTTGTGGATAACAAATATTCATGGTAATTCGATTAGTTAGATATGAATTTTGAGTTTACAGAATGTAGTTTTTTTGTCAATCAGTCTTATGATTTAGTATTTCATCTCTCTAACTTTCCTTATTCAGGGTATCTTTGTATTTTTGTCAACCAATCTTATATATGCATCATGTAAAGCTTTATGTCCTTTGGTGTAACGACCCCAGATTTTAATTAAATTTAAATTGATAATTAATTGAATTTTTGATTTAAAATTTTAAAATTAATTGATAAATTGATTCGAGTTTCCCCGAAATCAAATAAAAATGTGTTAAATCATTTAGAGTTAAATATTGTATAGATATGTGTGAATATATGTAACTATGTGAAAATATATGTATACGGGCACATATGAGTAAATTTGGATTTATATATATATATATATATATATTTGATTTGAGATTAAATCTAAAATAAATGGTTTAATAATAATTTGAGTTTATAAAAATATCAAGTAAATACATTTGCTAAACTTTAACAACTAATTATAAATAGAAATTATCTATTCACATTACAAAATAATAAGACAATTCAAAACGAAATAAATCAAATTGGATATAAATATAAGATAGTAAAGTACACTCAAGTATTCATACAAAATTGAATAAGTATGAACAAGGACAAGTAAGATAAATATATACACATGGAAATGAAAGAAGACAAAGAAATAAATGCAAATCTCTTTAGCACCAAATTGTCTTCAGCCGAGTTAACAAACAAAGAAATAGAAATATATATTCAAGTTGAACAAACCAAATTGGATAAGTATGAAGGCTGAGAAAAGGTGTGTACAACAACAATTAATGCCATATATCTTCAGCCACCACATTATACTTATACATTGTACAAATGAAATGAAAGAAAAAAAAATATTTGTACAAACTCATAAATGCAAGCCATCACGTTGCACGTATATCAGCCTCCAAAGAAAAAAAAATCCTTGATCCTATTGTACAAAACAATATATTCATTTGTACAAGAGTATAATTTCACTTGTACAAAATAATACATCCCTGTATACTTCATTCCATATATCAACTTTTCTCAATTCAGTTCGTTTATTTCAAAACTGAGATAATATTACTTGTAAACAAACAAACATCCACTTAAACCATCAAACAACTTCATTGAAAACCAGAGATCAAAAGAAGAGTTTAGCTTGCAAATTTTCAAGCTTGCCTCTCTCTGTTTCTTCTTAGACCAGGTGAGCAAACTTTATTGTTTAAGCCAGTTTCTTTTGAATCTTATGCCTGCGATGATAATGTTAATGGATGCGAACTTATCTGCTGGTATTTATGTATATATATGTGTGTAAATGGTTGAATGTATGTCTGTGTATATACAGATCTATCTCTATTTAACAACAAGTTAGCCAAATTCCAGAAACAAAATTCATCCTCTGTTTCTTTTCCTTCTTTATGAATACAAAAGTTTGACAAAAACCGCAGAGAAATCAAAACTTTGATCTTTGTTAGGATGAAAGATTTAAGTACAATTTGCTATTTGGTTATAAATGAAAGTTAAAACGTATTTCCAGCAAAATAAATGTAAAAGGAGTCTGATACTTCATAGAACAGATGAAGACATATGAACATGATAAAATCAAATATGATAAATTGTTGAATCAAATATATAAGTGGAATCATCAGTTAAAAATATGATTTTTAACTCAAAGATTTTGATTTTTTCATCAAATATGTTAAGAGCAGTTCCTCGTTGAACTGAAAATGCTTTTAAATCAATTTCCAACGATCACACAAATTTTAAATGTTGAAATTTTGCACAAAGCAAGTTTAGAGATCGATGATATTGGGAAAATTGTTAAATTAGTTTTCTATTGCAAGAAATGTTAGAACGAGTGAGATTTAGGGTTTAACCCCTGTGTTTTGTACGCGATGGTCGAGAGTTGTTCTCGTCTTCGATATTGTGGTTTAAGCGATCGCAGGTAGGGGCATGTGGCGAGGAGGCCGTGATGCATCTCTGATATGGATGGCGTGCTCGCTGGTGGTCGGGAGTGTCAGCATGTGGTGATTTTCTAAGGAGGGGTGGTTCCAGTATTTGGGTCGAACGACTCGAATTTGATTTTCGCATTTGCTCGAGAATCTGGGTGCCCACAATTTTCCACATGGGCAGTCTAGAGTTGGGTTTCTCAGATATTCAGGTTTAGTAGATTATCTGGAACTAGTTCTGTTTTTGGAGTTCACCGACTGACGTTGCTTATCTTGGTGCGACGTGATGGTGGTTCGAGATGATGTTGGAGTTATTGGTCTCATTCTCTTTGTCGGATCATTTGGAGTTATCAATTATGCTGTTTCCGCTGTTGCATCATTATTTATCTCTGATATTGTTGTATCATATTAATATCATTGTTGTATATCATATTGGATATTGTATTCATTGGAGTTGTATATGATATCATTGTTTTCTTTCTTTCGCTGTGTTGTAATACTTAATGGTGTTATAAGCTCTGGTGAACCAGATTCGGCGTTTGAATCTTCGGCATTTTGAGTACAAGTGAAGTACGGGTGCTGATTTTCGAAGGCCGATTTCAGGGTCATTACATTTTGTATCAGAGCTAAGGTTGAACTTTAGCTCAGGAGTATAACACATTAAGTAGCTCATTAGAGATAGGGTGAAGTATACCCTAGAATGAGTAATCTCTAAGATATCCGTCCGTACGCCTCAGTAAATTCTCTTACTATCCACTGATAGTGAGTATGAGTGTAAGAAGAGGATGAGATAGGGGACAGGGGAATACGACTATAAATGGTCAATACCCTGTAACAACAAGGAAACAATCTTTTCTCTATCAATATCTTTTGTTCGTCATCTTTCCTTAATTCTTCGATGGTTCTTGGTAGATCCAGGAAGAAGATTTGCTACATTTGATATGGGACGTAAACTCCAAATAGGTCAGAATTGTTTGTTTAGATGAATTGGTTGCATTGGTTGCTATGGTTGATAGGTATACTTTAATTCTAAACTAAAAGTTTTGAAACTATATCCATATATCTATCTATTCTTTGGGTTCTAATATACTCTACGAATGGTTAGTTATCTCTTCGAACCAACCGATGCCTCTACATATTTCGTAGATCTGGATAACCCGAATATTTTGTGAAGTGTTAAATAGACTCGTTCTTGTATCTATTGTTGATATTCTGATTTGGTAAGCCAAATGTAGAATAGATATTCAGTTAATTTATCTTTGTGTCTCCTTGGCAAATTTCGGGGATGAAATTTCTTAAGGGGGGAAGTCTGTAAAGACCCCGGATTTTAATTAAATTTAAATTGATAATTAATTGAATTTTTGAATTAAAATTTTAAAATTAATTGATAAATTGATTCGAGTTTCCCCGAAATCAAATAAAAATGTGTTAAATCATTTAGAGTTAAATATTGTATATATATGTGTGAATATATGTAACTATTTGAAAATATATGTATACGGGCATATATGAGTAAATTTGGATTTATATATATATATATATATTTGATTTGAGATTAAATCTAAAATAAATGGTTTAATGATAATTTGAGTTTTTAAAAATATCAAGTAAATACATTTGCTAAACTTTAACAGCTAATTAAAAATAGAAATTATCTATTTACATTACAAAATAATAAGACAAGTCAAAAAGAAATAAATCAAATTGGATATAAATATAAGATAGTAAAGTACACTCAAGTATTCATACAAAATTGAATAAGTATGAACAAGGACAAGTAAGATAAATATATACACATGGAAATGAAAGAAGACAAAGAAATAAATGCAAATCTCTTTAGCCACCAAATTGTCTTCAGCCGAGTTAACCAAAAAAGAAATAGAAATATATATTCAAGTTGAACAAACCAAATTGGATAAGTATGAAGGCTGAGAAAAGATGTGTACAACAACAATTGATGCCATATATCTTCAGCCACCACATTATACTTATACATTGTACAAATGAAATGAAAGAAAAATATATATTTGTACAAACTCATAAATGCAAGCCATCACATTGCACGTATATCAGCCTCCAAAGAAAAAAAAATCCCTGATCCTATTGTACAAAACAATATATTCATTTGTACAAGAGTATAATTTCACTTGTACAAAATAATACATCCATGTATACTTCATTCCATATATCAACTTTTCTCAATTCAGTTCGTTCATTTCAAAACCGAGATAATATTACTTGTAAACAAACAAACATCCACTTAAACCATCAAACAACTTCATTGAAAACCAAAGATCAAAAGAAGAGTTTAGCTTGCAAATTTTCAAGCCTGTCTCTCTTTATTTCTTCTTAGACCAGGTGAGCAATCTTTATTTTTAAGCTAGTTTCTTTTGAATCTTATGATTGTGATGATAATGTTAATGGATGCGAATGTATCTGATGGTATTTATGTATATATATGTGTGTAAATGGTTGAATGTATGTCTGTGTATATACAGATCTATCTCTGTTTAACAACAGGTTAGCCAAATTCCAGAAACAAAATTCGTATCTCCTCTGTTTCTTTTCTTTTTTTATGAATACAAAAGTTTGACAAAAACTTCAGAGAAATCAAAACTTTGATCTTTGTTAGGATGAAAGATTTAAGTACAATTTGCTATTTGGTTATAAATGAAAGTTAAAACGTATTTCCAGCAAAATAAATGTAAAAGGAGTCTGATACTTCATAGAACAGATGAAGACATATGAACATGATAAAATCAAATATGATAAATTGTTGAATCAAATATATAAGTGGAATCATCAGTTAAAAATATGATTTTCAACTCAAAGATTTTGATTTTTTCATCAAATATGTTAAGAGCAGTTCCTTATTGAACTAAAAATGCTTTTAAATCAATTTCCAGCGATCGCACAAATTTTAAATGTTGAAATTTTGCACAAAGAAAGTTTAGAGATCGATGATATTGGGAAAATTGTTAAATAAGTTTTCTATTGCAAGAAATGTTAGAACGAGTGAGATTTAGGGTTTAACCCCTGTGTTTTGTACGCGATGGTCGAGAGTTGTTCTCGTCTTCGATATTGTGATTTAAGCGATCGTGGGTGGGGGGATGTGGCGATGAGGCCGTGATGCATCTCCGATATGGATGGCGTGCTCGCTGGTGGTCGGGAGTGTCGGCATGTGGTGATTTTCTGAGGAGGGGTGGTTCCAGTATTTGGGTCGAACGACTCGAATTTGATTTTCGCATTTGCTCGAGAATTTGGGTGCCCACAATTTTCCACACGGGCAGTCTAGAGTTGGGTTTCTCAGATATTCTGGTTTAGTAGATTATCTGAAGCTAGTTCAGTTTTTGGAGTTCACCGACTGACGTTGCTTATCTTGGTGCGACGTGATGGTGGTTTGAGCTGATGTTGGAGTTATTGGTCTCATTCTCTTTGTCGGATCATTTGGAGTTATCAGTTATGCTGTTTCCACTGTTGCATCATTATTTATCTCTGATATTGTTGTATCATATTGATATCATTGTTGTATATCATACTGGATATTGTATTCATTGGAGTTGTATATGATATCATTGTTTTCTTTCTTCCGCTGTGTTGTTATACTTATTGGTGTTATAAGCTCCGGTGAACCAGATTCGGCGTTTGAATCTTCGGCATTTTGAGTACAAGTGAAGTACGAGTGCCGATTTTCGAAGGCCGATTTCAGGGTCATTACATTTGGTTCAACTCATCTTTCTCATGGTACCTCCATTTGTCAATTTCTTCCTTCGTTCATTCCTCATTATGATAATCTTTGCATATATTTGAAATGCTTTAAATTTTATAGGATGACTGGTATCTGGTGCTCAAATCTAAGCACTAATAACATTGGATTATAACAATCATTTACCATAAATTCAATATTATTAAATATATTAAGGAGATGGAAACTGTGCCATTGGAGCCTAATAGGTATATGTTGTTTTGGCTAGCGTGTTTAGTGTAGGTATTTGTTGTTCGACTTTCTCCTACTAACTTGCCTTGATAATTTTTTTACTAATCCCTGTTTCAGATTCTTTCCTTTATACTTCTTTGTCTTTATTTTTGCAGATCAAATCCTTGATAGCCGTCACAAAACCTACTAACTTAAAGGATTCATAATATTCCTAGAATGACTTAATATTCAGACGTAAGTGTATAATTCCTTACTGTTTTTAATGGATGAATGCATATTTTTACATAGATTAGACGTATTGGGTTTTTCTCTATATACCACTCAATCACCAAATGGCCAACACATCTAATTTGTCTCCCTATGAGTTAAGTTTAGGATTTATCGAATTTCCCCTTCTTGTTGGAATATATTCATATATCTCAATCATAAGTGTGACATGTAATGAGTTATTATTTTCCGCTCGGACCTTTTTCTATATAGTTTAGGTGAGATCGTTGAAATTCTATTATGAACTGTTCATAAATATTACTTTTTAATCCTATTATAATTTTTTATAAAAAATCAAAATTAATAACCAGCCAAGGTCAACCTAGGCCTATTAACTCAATCAATTATATATATTAAATTATGTATGAATTAATTATGCTATGTACTATGTGAAGTACGAATGAATAATAATCATAATATTTTGATAAACTTATTAAACCATAGCATGTTAACTTATTATAGAAATGAATTATATATGAATTAATATATAATAATTATAATATATATATATATAATAAATGAGCATACGAATAAATATAAACTATATATTTAAATTGTACACCCATGCGCACATACTATAAATAGCAATAGTAAATAGTAATAGTAGTAGTAGTACGAGTATAATAATATCTTGATAAACTTAACCAAAGCTTGAAAAGTTATTACAGAATTTTACGTACTAATTAATATAAATTGTATATGAATTAATATAACAAATAATATAATAAATGTATATAATAAGTATATGAATTTGTAACAGCCCGCAAATCCGTACCCCTTGAATTGACATTAATCTCCGTTAATGAACTCAAGAAGAATGGAAATACGAACCATTGGGTTGAAGAAGAAGAGGTAGAAGAAGAAAATAGAAAGAAAAAAGCATCAGAATCTCACAATCGCAGCGGAATAATCTATAATAGACAATATCAGATCTTTACACAAAAGAAATACTATATCTGTTTATACAATACATCATCAGAGTATACATCAGAGTATAATGCAATCAACATCTCAACTCAGGACGGATTTAGATAACTAGTCTCAACATACAGAATACACAACACAGCGGAATATAAATACCAAGTACGAGTGATACGTCTCGCCATCCAGCTCGTCTCATGAGCTCCACAACATCATATCCTGTAATATATAATACTCGGTCTGACCCGAGCATTATAATAAAATAACACCCGAGTCAGTCTGGAAACCAGCGTGAGAAAACACACTCAATTGGATTATTAAAGTTTTCCAAACTCTTTGAAATCAAAAGCATCTCGTAACACCACGCCACAAATAAACATGGCGGGTTTTTACCTTACGATAGCCAAAACACTTTTTATCAAAATCCTCTGATATTATAATAGTGTCTATATACAAATACTTATTCAAATAGCTGAAATTGTTACATGATTAAATTCCAGCTAATAGGTATACAAACAAATACCGTACAAGGCACGTAGGGAGAATGGATTTCCATCAATGACTAGGCACTGGGGTACCACCTGTCACAGTACGTGGCCTAGATCACAGTACCGAGGAGTACGCCCGCTCCCCTGTAACACAAGGCCGGAATCGTCCCTTACTAGACAATTCCGAATAAAATCACCCCACGGTTGGGATCAGCAACCGCAACACTAAGCCGAAAAAAAGGGACATCTAGACAGGGATGACCTTACTCACAAGTGGGGGCTACCCACGAAGCCTTGCTGCATAACCCCTGATTTTCAGTCATTCCCGGTTGATGAGGCTTGAGGCTAAGTGTTACCTTTATAGAACATATCGCTTAGAATGCCCATCGTCCGCTGACGATGTTCTGAAAGCATTCATCCATACAAGTCCGTTCCGGGTCCGAACGGAACCGAAGGCACTACTCCTACTACATCCATTTTGGAAATGTCCTTAGGATTAGTAGCGACTAGCCCTTGCACTTCACTGTTCCATCTTCGACTCCGAAATCGTTTCCACGAAACGTACAAACCGGATTGAAGTGGTTTTCGAGAAATAAATCTCGATCCCGGTCTCTTCGAAACGATCAGCGCATTGGCCAATATTGGTAGTCGGTGATTTAACTATCAATTAACATTCACAAACATCCATCCAACAGTAAATAATTTTCCAAATTATTTATTAACCTCAAAATATCTTCGCAAGATATATTTTCATTTTCAATCTTTTGAAAACAATTTCAAATCGTCCTTCTCTCAGGGAATAAATTTTCCAATTATTCCTATTTCCACTGAAATCTCCAAGTACCAAAAACATTTAATTTTTTTAAAATAATTTAGAATCACTTTATTACAAAATATACTTTAAAACATTTAAATTAAAACTACTTTAATACTTTATTCAAAGATATATACTTTAAGAATTTTTTTAAAATAAAGTTACTTACTAAAATATAAAACTAGATTCTTTTGTCATTTAAACCTAATACCAAACCATCTTTAAATAATTACTATTAAAATAGATTTGAAAAATACTTACTTTAACGTTTAAACATTTAAAAATAATAGATTTTCCAAAACATACTTTAAATCAACTTTTAAACCTTTAGCTTATACTTAAAAGTTTATTTTGGAAACGTACTTGGCTATTCAGGGAAATACACTTTTCTTTCACATCTTTCAAAATAAATCACTATTTATTTTTAAACAAATTTACCCCTTTCTATAATAAATTCCCACCGTGAATTTATTCTTTCAAATATCCACTGATATATTTCTTCACTTTTATAAACCCAGTTTATAAATCCAAAATCTCACTTCTCTTTTAAAAATCCCGTTTAAACATTTAAATCAATTCCCAAAATTGATTTCCAATTTACTTCACTTTTAATAAATTTCTTTACTTATTCCATTTAACTCAAAATCCTTTGACTTTAAATTTCATTTCTTATTTTACGATTGAAAAATCCTTTTAAACTGAGAATATCAATTTCATATTTCCCAAATCCCTTTTCTTTTTCTTTTTAATTTAATTTAAACCTTGAATTAAAATAAATTCTTTATTCTTTTAAATAATATCACATAAGTTTTTAAATTCAATATTTCTCTGTTTATTCAAAATTTCTCTTTTCCATATTTATTAAAATTTTGAAAATCACTTTTATTCTTAACCAAATTTATTCTCAAATTTATTCAAACTCTTTATAATTATTTTACTTGAAATTCATTCCTTTATTTTCTTCCAAAAATCTAATTCTATATATTTTGGTAAATTAGGGTATCGAATATTCAAGTAAACCATAACATTCAATATTCCAAATATCAATATAATTAACCACAGAATATCAAATATTCATATCACAGAATATAACACAATCTAAATAATTTTGAGGAATCCAGTTGGATCCCTCCATCTTGTTTCCCTGCATCCACGGACGTTAGCACAATACCAATTCCACTTCGAGGTGGAATATCGCGGTATATGGATTTATATAATATCATCCGCTATTATGCGGCGCATAGGGTCTCATCCGCTATAAAATGCGGGAATATCAACAACTCCAATATATACTATACATACTACTATATATAATATAGCATATCAAACAAAATTCAATCATTCAATCAATTATTTAAATTTAACCATTTAAATTTAAATTAAAACCAGATGAGTGAGATTAACTCACCTTGAATTTATTTTGCAACCCGATCCAATCCGGCTTGTATCCATTATCTATGACCTTGTATAAACATTTTATAGTTTATTAGCACTTGAATTGATTCAAAAATTAATTAACATTTACTTATTTATTTTAACCTATAATTTAATTTAACATCTTTAAATTAATAATTTTCTTTAACACATTATCTTTGGTAACCCAATAATTTAAATAAGTTAATTAAAATAGTTAAATCATCAAATCCACTTCCTTTAAAATAAACTAGTAGGATAAAAATATCTTTAACCACTAAAAAAAATTAAATAAGTTCATTAAGCAAATCTATCTCCATAACATATTATTTTATAAATAAACTAGTAAATGAAAATAGATATATATGTATTTATTTTATTTTGAAACTATACCTATAAAATAATCTATCTGGGTTAAAATCTGATTTTCCTTTATATAACTTTCAACATTTTCAATTGCCTATTTTTTCAAAGCTTATATAAGTTTTTCTGCTTTTACTGCATCCATATATTTATCTATATATGTTTTATTATTAAATTTTGAAATATATAATCTGTATATATTTATATACTTTGTTACAGTTCAAAAATTTTCTCTGTAGAAAACAAAAATCTGCATATAACATTTATTAACTAGATTTAAAACAGACTACCTCACCGATAAACTCCCTGCCACGATTAGCTTGCCCTAACATCATCGATGTCAGTAACCGCGGCGCCACTGAAACCGGCTTCGACTCCATCTTCTGGTTACCAGCCTCACATGCGGCACTCACAACGCAGCCACCAAGACGAGATGCCTCAAACCCCCATCGCGACAACATCATCGCGACGCACGACGTCGACTGTGCCCAGCTTCGCCATCCCTGATGCGACATCGGAAACCCCCATCGCATTGAGCCCAAGTCGCTATACCCAATCATGACTGGACTTCGTGAAAATCCCGACAAGAGATGTGTCTTCCCACCACAAAACGAATGAATCAACCCCTTACTTCCATCTTCTCCTCCCACCGATAAAATCGCTGACCCTAGCAAATCGGGCTGTTGCGCCAAAAGAAATCGAGCATCCCAAATCTCGATCGCAACCCATAAATGCAGACATAAATCGAAGATTTATATGATTTAGGATTTTAGACATTCGATTTCACGGTGAAAAGGTTGGTGCTTGAACTGGAAAGATGGAGGGGAAAAGGGAAACTCGGCTTCGTTCGTTCGGCCATGGATTCGAACGAATAAGGAAAAAAAATAGATTTGTTCATGCTGGGAAGAAAAAGAGAATGAGGGGGGGGGGTTTATTGATTTCGAGTGAAAGGAAATAGAGGCCTTGCTCTGAAGAAATTTGATCGGCTTATATTTTTTTATATACATGATTTGAAAAGTTTGTACGAAGATATTTCTTCGCGTACAAAATATGCCTGGCTACAGTAATCTGAGTTGAGGCCAAAAAGTGATGATGTAAGATGTATTTGACTAGCTGAAATATTATATTTAAATTCCGAATCGGCTATTGTCAATTAAATTTTCAACGCGTTTATCTATCGTACAATCACACCACAACTCCAAAAACTACCAAATTTGAAATCCGATAATAATACAATATTATGGATCCAATGAAACTAGTTTCGTCGAAATCCGAGACTGTGCCTCGGAAGGCTATTTTTAAATTCAATTTAAACGATATAAAATTTCAAAACTTAACAAAACGCTTTCAAATTCAATTTTAAAAGTTCTATCACCTTCGGTATTATTAATATAAATTTTACAAACCTACAATTTATTTTTAACAGGCTTAAAACTCAAGATTCAATAATTTACCCAATTTTCAATTGTTAAATTCAAGAATTAAATTATCCAACAAATATTGATATTTGAAATTCGAGTTAGAAATTCACTCTTGAATATTTAAAATCAATTAAATACTCCAATTTCAAATATCTAAAATTTCGGGTCGTCACATTCCTCCCCCTTAAAAGAATTTCGTCCCCAAAATTACTAGTTAGGAAGAATGATCCCTAACCCATTAACTATTTCCTCATCCCAAATAGTTTTCAATGACTTCCCAAACAATCTTTGTATTAAGACACACTATCCCTCTTTCTAACTTTTCAAACTTATCCATAGGCCTCAAACAATATTACTTACTTAACAATTCAAATTTTAAATTTAAAACCAAATTTGAATTATCAAAATTTTCTCAAAATTTTCTAACTCTCAAAATTTCCAGAAAATTTTTCCAGCGTCTCCTTTGCGCGGCTAGCTCGGTACAACTATAAAATGGCTCTACGGCCCCCAAATCTCAAAAAGAAAACAAAAGCCAAGTGGCTAGATCAAAACCCAATCAAATTTCATATAGAAATTTAAGTACTTACCCTTTTGTCGAGCAATACAATTTATCTTCGGAAATCAAAAATCCCAATTTCCTTTTTTCTTTTTAAACACCTGTATACCCTACTTAGCAATACTATCCAATTTCAGAATTCAAAATTATTTTATTCACTGTTTGCGCCAAAATTGGTCACAAACACCCAATAGCCGTTGAAAGCACCAGTTCGTAATCACAGATCACAAATATCAAATATGTAGAGAAATAAGTATGCAAATCACTCATGAAACTCAATGAAAACAGTAAATGGATTTATAGTGGTTCGGCGATCTTGCCTACGTCCATTGTGAAGTTGGTGATTTTATTTCTCGGTCGTTGAAGATTACAATTTCTTATAACGTAGTACAACTGATTTTATGATCTAATTCTAAATCTAAGGTAGCAGTGGTGATTTGGAGTAAATCTGGCAGAATCTGGGCGCTCTTTAGCTCTTAAAATTCTCCGACCCCTTTTTTAATTGACCAGGGGCTCAATTTATAGGTGTAGGAGGCTGATATTTCGCCTAAAATTAGGGAGACTACTTCTGGCACGTATGGGGGCCCATGCGCCTGCATCCAGGAAATCTGGGCCCGCTTCGGGATCGATTCGAACTCCATTCGAATCGATCAAAAAATCATCCGATCGAGCTAAAATTTGGCGTGGACATTCTTCAACATGTATGCAAGCTTCTATGAAAATTTCATAATATTTGGACTTGTAGATCTTGAGTTATGATCGATTCGAATTGGTGTTTCTCGGCATGCTGGTACGTTCGAATCGATTCATCCGAATCGATTGCTTCGAATCGATGACGTGGAGTGTATCATGCGCATCGACCCGCTTTCTTCGCCTATTTGATCGAGTCGTCCTGGAGACTTCGCCGCCTTGACTCGATAGATTCGGAGGTATCAACTACATCTGGATTCGAGTGGGGTTTCATTCGTATCGATCATGATGTGTTTCAGTTGATCGATACGAAACGACTATACATGATGGATTCGAAGGACTTCAACTTGATGGATACGAACCATGCAAGCGTGAGGCTAATTCCTTCCGCCGATGGATACAAAGAGGTCAATATTGATCGATACGAAACTAGGCCATTTAATGAATACGAACCTGATGGAGGCGTGGCTATCTTCCTTCCGATCGATACGAATGCTATGGATTCGTATGCTGGCTACACCGATCGATTCGAACATAGATTCCTCTAACTTGTGTCGGTCATAACTTGAACATACGAACTCGGATCGTCTTGAGATTTGAAATGCTGGCTTCCTTGGATTCGCCTGTCATGTCTTATCAATCGTGGCTCAATCCGGACTTGGACAAAATTCATCGATATCCATGGTGAAACAGTGTATAACGAACTTTTACGACGAACTGTCTTTAGTTTCCCAGTCAACTTTTTGGTGTCACGGCCTTGCCAAAAGGCGGGATAGCATTTGCCCCTCAAAACATGCCTTTCGATAGGAAGGTGTGTTTTGTAATGTCATAAGCTGGATGTTCATATCCTATTGATGACCTTTCGAGTTCGGATGCCGTTCGTGGCGAATAATGAAATGGGACCGTTCGCGGTCGGATGCCGTTCGCGGCAAAATGTGATCGTTCGCGATCGAATGTCATACTTGGTGAATTGTGACCGATCGTGGTCGGGTGCCGTACGAGGCAGAGTGTGATCGTTCGCGATCGAATGTTATACTAGATGAAGCATGACCGTTCGTGGTCGGGTGCCGTTCGGGGCGATTTGTGACCGTTCGCGGTCGGGTGCCATTCGAGGCGATTTGTGACCGTTCACGGTCGGGTGCCGTTCGAGGCGCTTTGTGACCGTTCGCGGTTGGGTGCCGTTCGAGGCGATTTGTGACCGTTCGCGGTTGGGTGCCGTTCGAGGCGATTTGTGACCGTTCACGATCGGGTGCCGTTCGAGGCGAATTGAGTGTGCCCGGGGAGGGACTTAGTATCATCAATACCGGGTTTCACGTTCGGGTGAATTCTCGGATTGTTTGTTGTAATGGTTTATCGCCATCTCAGAGCATGCTTAGGGACCGTTCGCGATCCCATACATGTGTAAGTGGCTTAGCCGTTATGAAATCACAAGTAGCATTTTTTCATTGAAAATAAGTCTTTAGCAGAAATGTTAAACAAAATCAAGTTCAAATATTCAAATCAAGATGAAACAAAAAGCAAAGCAAGGATGTCAAAGTGTAAACTCCCACAACGATAGGGTTAATAGTCATTCAGAGCATGCCTATGGACCGCTCGTGATCTCGCACATGTGTAAATGACTTACCCGTGTTGGTGAGAGGTTTACGACTTGTTCATCGTTATTTCAATTAATTGATAACCATACGGTGTCCCGGCTCAGGGTCACCCCTAGCTGATGTAGACGGTGGTCGCTCTGGCTCCACTACTGGAGCTCGCCTTCTCACATACTGAAGTAGCATACCGTTCCTGATATGCCCTTCCACCTCATCCTTCAGATATCTACAGTCGTTAGTGTTATGACCGTTCAGTTCGTGGAATAAGCAATATCTGTCTGATTTCCTCTCGTCAATAGTGGGGTCCCTTCGTATTGGCCTACTGTAGGGAACTTGCTCTCGTGTATCTCGGTAGATTCGCTCCAAATTCTCATTCAGCTCTGAGTAGGTGGTGAATCGTGGCTCTCTCCGCAATCGCTTTGGCCCGTCGCCACTATCCTCAGCCTTTCGTTTTCCTTTATCCTTGCCTGAATCCTTTTCGAGAAGCTTTTTGTCTTTAATTGCATAAACCTCTATTCCCTCTCCTTCTTCTCTTTCAGCATTAGCGTCTTCCAATCGCAAAAACTTTTCTGCCTCGTGATAGAATTCTCCTAGGTCCATAGGCGGATCCTTAGTTAATGAATTTTGAAATCTGTGCCGTCAGCTACTCTGGACACAGCTGCCATCATAACCATGGATGGATCTGGCCGATCCATCGATGCCGCTGCCGCATTGAATCGTGTCAGGAAATTCCTCAAAGACTCCCCAGCTTTCTGCTTTAGCGTTGCCAAACTCATCACATTCTTGGGTCTTGAAATGTGAACCCTGAATTGCCTCATAAATTTCTCAATCAAATCGGTCCATGTCCCAATGGAGCCGCTCTCTAGCTGTCTGAACCATAAAGCTGCTATGTCTGTCAAATACAATGGGAAGCACCGGGCCATGACTTCCTGTGATGCCCCCAGCACTTCCATGTGCCTTATATACCTCGTTAGATGGACCGCAGGGTCCATCCTCCCATCATACCTTTCTATTGTTGGCAGTTTGAATTCTGGTGGGTTCCTAGCCAACCTGATCGTAGGAGAAAAGGGACTCCTATTCACGTCTTCAAGATCTCTGTTTACTAATCCGCCTCTCATGGCTCGCCTGACCATCTCTGCCAATTTATCATTGTCTCCAAGCTGTAGTCCTCGTTCACTACCTTCGATCTGCCCCCCGAGCCCGTGTGAGCTTTCGGGTGTCTGCCCCCCTGGCTGAGCGTTCGTCCCTCTATCGCTGCCAGGTTGCTCGGATGTCCTTGTCTCTCTTCCCGGGTTCAGATCAACATGTCCTAAGTGTATGCCCCCCAGCTCCGGCGCTGCGCCAGATGGTCCTGCTCCATTCTAGATTCTGGTTGTTCCTTGGTTTTGCGCTCAAAGTTGTCCAATTTGTTGAAGCAAATTCTGGATCATTTCCTCCTGTCTCTTTATCATGGTCTCCATCTCATCTCTGGTGATGAAGATCGATGCTTGGTTTGCCCTTGAGGAAGCCTCTTGACTCCCTTCATGCTGACTTTGTTTTGGTCTCTGCCTTCTACTTGCTTGTCTTGTCATGATTCTTCGAATCTAAATCTCTTAGCCTTCTTATTCAATTTTCAAATGATAGAACTCCTGAGTTAGCGTTCTCATTGAAAGCACCAAAATGTTTGCGCCAAAATTGGTCATAAACACCCAATAGCCGTTGAAAGCACCACTTCGTAATCACAGATCACAAATATCAAATATGTAGAGAAATAAGTATGCAAATCACTCATGAAACTCAATGAAAACAGTAAATGACACAGGATTTATAGTGGTTCGGCGATCTTGCCTACGTCCACTGTGAAGTTGGTGATTTTATTTCTTTGTCGTTGAAGATTACAATTTCTTATAACGTAGTACAACTGATTTTATGATCTAATTCTGAATCTAAGGTAGCAGTGGTGATTTGGAGTAAATCTGGCAGAATCTGGGCGCTCTTTAGCTCTTAAAATTCTTCGACCCCTTTTCTGAATGACCAGGGTCTCTATTTATAGGTGTAGGAGGCTAATATTTTGCCTAAAATTAGGGAGACTACTTCTGGCACGTGTGGGGGCCCATGCGCCCGCGTCTAGGAAATCTGGGCCCGCTTCGGGATCGATTCGAACTCCATTCGAATCGATCAAAAAATCATCCGATCGAGCTGAAATTTGGCGTGGACATTCTTCAACATGTATGCAAGCTTCTATGAAAATTTCATAGCATTTGGACTTGTAGATCTCGAGTTATGATCGATTCGAATTGGTGTTTCTCGGCATGCTGGTACGTTCGAATCGATTCATCTGAATCGATTACTTCGAATCGATGACGTGGAGTGTATCATGCGCATCGACCCGCTTTCTTCGCCTATTTGATCGAGTCGTCCCGGAGACTTCGCCGCCTTGACTCAATAGATTCGGAGGTATCAACTACATCTAGATTCGAGTGGGGTTTCGTTCGTATCGATCATGATGTATTTCAGTTGATCGATACGAAACGACTATACATGATGGATTCGAAGGACTTCAACTTGATGGATACGAACCATGCAAGCGTGAGGCTAATTCCTTCCGCCGATGGATACGAAGAGGTCAATATTGATCGATACGAAACTAGGCCATTTGATGGATACGAACCTGATGGAGGCGTGGCTATCTTCCTTCCGATCGATACGAATGCTATGGATTCGTATGCTGGCTACACTGATCGATTCGAACATAGATTCTTCTAACTTGTGTCGGTCATAACTTGAACATACGAACTCGGATCGTCTTGAGATTTGAAATGCTGGCTTCCTTGGATTCGCTTGTCATGTCTTATCAATCGTGGCTCAATCCGGACTCGGACAAAATTCATCGATATCCATGGTGAAACAGTGTATAACGAACTTTTACGATGAACTGTCTTTAGTTTCCCAGTCAACTTCTTGGTGTCACGGCCTTGCCAAAAGGCGGGATAACATTCACTTCCTTTACAAATTTTCAATATTTGCTTTACTTAAGCCCGTACGATGCACATATATCATCCGTACGCAATTCCAAATTCGATCGCTCACTCGATCACACAATTTCATTTCCGAACTAGTATCGCCCACCCGACTTCCTAGTGCGAACTCAGATCTGGTTTCTTGATCAGAAACCGTCATTCTCCTTGCGTAGCCGTACTATGATAGAGAATATCCAAAATCAATCAAAATCCATATCCAGGGTTCACCGTCAAAAATCGAGTGAAAAACCCCAACTCGGATTAGTTTAATTACCTCGAAATTCTGTGTTCGAATTCTGGATCAAATCGCTATGCGAATAAATAATATACGTACATCCTACGTATTAATTCCAATTGATTATCAATTATATCAATTCTCTTTTTATTCACATTCAATTTGATTGTTATTCACTTATTCACAATTATCCCATTTCACAACCTTCAATTTAAATCTTCATTCAATTATTCATTTAGCATATTCCCAATACCAATTTACTTAAGAACTTCATCATTCATTTCTTAAGTCCGATATAAATATTTCTTATATTTATTTTCACTACTTCACTACTGAAGTTTACATTCAAATCGAACTCCAATTCCATATGAATTTCAATTTGCTTCCATCTATTAATTATTTCAAATCTAAATAAATTTTCCCAATTTTAAATCATTTGTCGTTAGTGGAGATTTCGAAAAATTTCTAACTCCTAAAATTTTCGGAAAATTTTGGCAGAGTCTCCTTTGCACGGAGGAGCTTTTACAATTTGACAAGAGATATAAATATATACATCGACCCACGCGGTCGGAAAAACAAAAACAGTTCATATTTCCTAGTTTTATTGTGTAGGCGTACCTTATTTAGCATTTTTAAGCAAAGCGGTTATTTATTTTAGCAAATTCATAACCCGACCCAGCCAAACGGCCTCTCTGAACCTGTACTTACTCAATTCAAATATGTAAGTGACAAATATATGAAATTTATTAACATTTCACTTATTTTCAATAGCTAAATACATACATTTCATAAGCAATATCCACAATATAGTTTCCATAAGCAATTTATAAGGTCTCTCTATTAATTCAATTGCTTTTACTTGATTTTTTATATCACCATATTCAATTCGAAATGATTTCAACTCATTTTCTTACATTCGATTCATTTGTAATCCAAACACTCGTATTCATGTCAATTGATTCAAAAATCAATTTTATTTACTTCTATTAATTTATAGAGTTTTACTAAATTCCATTTTCGTCGAACGACCAATTTATGCAATTTGATGACATCCATTCAAACAAACAATTCCAAATTAGTTTACTTCCACTTTCAAGTCAATATTTGATTTTTATTACAAAAATCACTTCATTACATTTCTTAAGTTCAATTCCATTTTGTAGTTTAAGTTTGGACTTCTATTTCATTTCTAAAATACAAAACAATTTTATTTTGGCTTATTTAGTCCACTTTTTAATTTTTATAAGTCACACACTCATTTATTTTCACACTTACATCCATTTACACTCAACCGTATTCATCTTTCATTTTAATTCAAGATTTTACCTTTATTAAGCCAAGTATACTTTATTTCAAGCATTTAAATTCTGTTGAATAAGCCATCGAAGTTCATTTATTCAAATTTTATTAAGTAAGAGCTTAATTTTATTTAATCGTATCCACCACGTGATACATTTCTAGTTCAATTATATTTCAACTCTACTTCAATTCAAATCAAAATATTATTAAACTTGGCTTAAGTCCATTTAATTCGACTTATTTTAAATTAGTTACATTTACTAATTTATTTCAATTTCCAATAAATTTTTTATTCTTAGAACTTTGTTCTTTTAATCCACTCAAACTATATTTTCCAATTCCACTTTACTAACCTTCTTTAGTTTACTTTATTGAATTTGTTTATCTTCCCAACTTTATTAACTTTTTACAAGTTCATCTCATTCCCGGAAATTTTTAAACTTTATAAATTTCCAAACCTGTTTATAATCCATAAAATTTTTAAACCAATTCCAGGGTCTTCAATAATCACTTAAGTATTTCAAAAATCTTTTGAAATCAATTATACCCAAAATTCTTTGGTAAATTCAATTATCTCTTTGAATTTCAAAATCAAACCCAGTTTTACAAACAACTCCGATTTAAAACAATTTGGTAGCAATTTCTCTTCTGAAAACTCGAAAATGAACATCGATGATGCTGCAATCATCACCGAAGTTATTTTCTAGCGACCGAAAGAGAGTTAAATGCTTTTATCTCTTTAAATACGATTCAAATATTTTTAATTCCCAAATCTCACCAGATTTCAAATTCAACTCAAAAATATTCCTCAAATAATATCACCATTGTTTCTCCAAAGCTTTTGAAAACCATTCTTAAATCCAAAGGAATTTAAACTTTCCAAACTTTTCAACACCTCAAAACCTTCCAATCTTTATTCAAATATTTCTCTGGAAGTTTGTTTCAATTTATATGTTACATTTATAATTTATATTTTCAAATTCCATTTTTTATATAAATATATTCTTAACTTTGGTTATAATTTTTCAATTCTTATTCAATTTCACACAATAGTGATAATAATTTAATATTATCACTCCCTAACAACCAAGCAACCATATATATATATATATAATAATTACTAAAAATTATTTCTTTCATATACAAAAATAATTTGGGTAAAATTATTTCATTTACCCCTTTAAAACAATGCTGTGTCGAATTGTTCTATTCAAGTGTTTAGAGATCCTTATCAATAACGTTAATTACTCGTATTGACTAGAATCCATAAACTGCTCAATAAACCAACCAACACAATATAAAACCATTTTATATTCACTAACAAATACGCGCTCATATCTATTATTACACTCAAACTCATTCTAAAGTACTATGGACTCTATTCTATGAGTAATCTCCACCAGAGCCAAGGTTATTGCTAGCCTAAGCTCTGGTACCACTGTAACAGCCTGCAAATCCATACCCCTTGAATTGACATTAATCTCCATTAATGAACTCAAGAAGAATGGAAATACGAACCATTGGGTTGAAGAAGAAGAGGTAGAAGAAGAAAATAGAAAGAAAAACAACATCAGAATCTCACAATCGCAGCGGAATAATCTATAATAGACAATATCATATCTTTACACAAAAGAAATACTATATCTGTTTATACAATACATCATCGGAGTATACATCAGTGTACAATGCAATCAACATCTCAACTCAGGACGGATTTAGATAACTAGTCTCAACATACAGAATACACAACACAGCGGAATATAAATACCAAGTACGAGTGATACGTCTCGCCATCCAGCTCGTCTCATGAGCTCCACAACATCATATCCTGTAATCTATAATACTCGGTCTGACCCGAGCATTATAATAAAATAACACCCGAGTCAGTCTGGAAACCAGCGTGAGAAAACACACTCAATTGGATTATTAAATTTTTCCAAACCCTTTGAAATCAAAAGCATCTCGTAAGACCACGCCACAAATAAACATGTCAGGTTTTTACCTTACGATAGCCAAAACACTTTTTTATCAAAATCCTCTAATATTATAGTAGTGTCTATATACAAATATGTATTCAAATAGCTGAAATTGTTACATGATTAAATTCCAGCTAATAGCTATACAAACAAATACCGTACAAGGCACATATGGAGAATGGATTTCCATCAATGACTAGGCACTGGGGTACCACCTGTCACAGTACGTGGCCTAGATCACAGTACCGAGGAGTACGCTCGCTCCCCTGCAACACAAGGCCGGAATCATCCCTTACTGGACAATTCCAAATAAAATCACCCCACGGTTGGGATCAGCAACCGCAACACTAAGCCGAAAAAAAGGGACATCTAGACAGGGATGACCTTACTCTCAAGTGGGGGCTATCCACGAAGCCTTGCTGCCTGATTTTCAGTCATTCCCGGTTGATGAGGCTTGAGGCTAAGCGTTACCTTTATAGAACACATCCCTTAGAATGCCCATCGTCCGCTGACGATGTTCCGAAAGCATTCATCCATACAAGTCCGTTCCGGGTCCGAACGGAACCGATGGCAGTACTCCTACTACATCCATTTTGGAAATGTCCTTAGGATTAGTAGCGACTAGCCCTTGCACTTCACTGCTCCATCTTCGACTCCGAAATCGTTTCCATGAAACGTACAAACCGGATCGAAGTGGTTTTCGAGAAATAAATCTCGATCCCGGTCTCTTCGAAACGATCAGCGCATTGGCCAATATTGATAGTCGGTGATTTAACTATCAATTAACATTCACAAACATCAATCCAATAGTAAATAATTTTCCAAATTATTTATTAACCTCAAAATATCTTCGCAAGATATATTTCCATTTTCAATCCTTTGAAAACAATTTCAAATCGTCCATCTCTCATGGAATAAATTTTCCAAATATTCCTATTTCCACTGAAATCTCCAAGTACCAAAAACATTTGATTTTTTTTAAAATAATTTAGAAACATTTTATTATAAAATATACTTTAAAACATTTAAATTAAAACTACTTTAATAATTTATTCAAAGATATATACTTTAAGAAGTTTTTTAAAATAAAGTTACTTACTAAAATATAAAACTAGATTCTTTTATCATTTAAACCTAATACTAAACCATCTTTAAATAATTACTATTAAAATAGATTTGAAAAATAATTACTTTAACGTTTAAACATTTAAAAATAATAGATTTTACAAAACATACTTTAAACCAACTTTTAAACCTTTAGCTTATACTTAAAAGTTTACTTTGGAAACGTACTTGGCTATTCAGGGAAATACACTTTTATTTCACATCTTTCAAAATAAATCACTATTTATTTTTAAACAAATTTACCCCTTTCTATAATAAATTCCCACCGTGAATTTATTCTTTCAAATATCCACTGATATATTTCTTCACTTTTATAAACCCAGTTTATAAATCCAAAATCTCACTTCTCTTTTAAAAATCCCGTTTAAACATTTAAATCAATTCCCAAAATTGATTTCCAATTTACTTCACTTTTAATAAATTTCTTTACTTACTCCATTTAACTCAAAATCCTTTAACTTTAAATTTCATTTCTAATTTTACGATTGAAAAATCCTTTTAAACTGAGAATACCAATTTCAGATTTCCCAAATCCCTTTTCTTTTTCTTTTTAATTAAATTGAAACCTTGAATTAAAATAAATTCTTTATTCTTTTAAATAATATCACATAAGTTTTTAATTCAATATTTCTCTGTTTATTCAAAATTCCTATTTTCCATATTTATTAAAATTTTGAAAATCACTTTTATTCTTAACCAAATTTATTCTCAAATTTATTCAACCTCTTTATAATTATTTTACTTGAAATTCATTCCTTTATTTTCTTCCAAAAATCTAATTCTATATATTTTGGTAAATTAGGGTATCGAATATTCAAGCGAACCATAACATTCAATATTCCAATTATCAATATAATTAACCACAGAATATCAAATATTCATATCACATAATATAACACAATCTAAATAATTTTGAGGAATCCAGTTGGATCCCTTCAACCTTTTTCCCTGCATCCATAGACGTTAGCACAATACCAATTCCACTTCGAGGTGGAATATCGTGGTATATGGGTTTATATAATATCATCCGCTATTATGCGGCGCATAGGGTCTCATTCGCTATAAAATGCGGGAATATCACCAATATATACTATATATACTACTATATATAATATAGCACATCAAACAAAATTCAATCATTCAATCAATTATTTAAATTTAACCATTTAAATTTAAATTAAAACCAGATGAGTGAGATTAACTCACCTTGAATTTATTTTGCAACCCGATCCAATCCGACTTGTATCCATTATCTATAACCTTGTATAAACATTTTATAGTTTATTAGCACTTGAATTGATCCAAAAATTAATTAACATTTACTTATTTATGTTAACCTATAATTTAATTTAACATCTTTAAATTAATAATTTTCTTTAACACATTATCTTTAGTAACCCAATAATTTAAATAAGTTAATTAAAATAGTTAAATCATCAAATCCACTTCCTTTAAAATAAACTAGTAGGATAAAAATATCTTTAACCACTAAAAAAAAATAAGTTCATTAAGCAAATCTATCTCCATAACATATTATTTTATAAATAAACTAGTAAATGAAAAATAGATATATTTGTATTTATTTTATTTTGAAACTATACCTATACAAATAACCTATATGGGTTAAAATCTGATTTTTCTTTATATAACTTTCAACATTTTCAATTGCCTATTTTTTCAAAGCTTATATAAGTTTTTCTGCTTTTACTTCATCCATATATTTATTAATATATGTTTTATTATTAAATTTTGAAATATATAATCTATATATATTTATATACTTTGTTACAGTTCAAAACTTTTCTCTGTAGAAAACAAAAATCTGCATATAACATTTATTAACTAGATTTAAAACAGAATACCTCACCGATAAACTCCCTGCCACGAATAGCTTGCCCTAACATCATCGATGCCAGTAAACGCGGCGCCACTGAAACTGGCTTCAACTCCATCTTCTGGTTACCTGCCTCACGCGCGGCACTCACAACGCATCCACCAAGACGAGGTGCCTCAAACCCCCATCGCGACAGCATCATCGCGACGCGCGACGTCGACTGTGCCCAGCTTCGCCATCCCCGATGCGACATTGGAAACCCCCATCGCATTGCAGCCCAAGTTGCTATACCCAATCATGACTGGACTTCGTGAAAAACCCGACCAGAGATGCGTCTTCCCACCACAAAACGAACGAACCAACCCCCTACTTCCATCTTCTCCTCCCACCGATAAAATCGCTGACCCTAGCAAATCAGGCTGCTGCGCCAAAAGAAATCGAGCATCCTAAATCTCGATCGCAACCCATAAATGCAGACATAAATCGAAGATTTATATGATTTAGGATTTTAGACATCCGATTTCGCGGTGAAAAGGTTGGTGCTTGAACTGGAAAGATGGAGGGGAAAAGGGAAACACGGCTTCGTTCGTTCGACCATGGATTCGAACGAATAGGGAAAAATAATAGATTTGTTCGTGCTGGGAAGAAAAAGAGAATGAGGGGGGGGGGTTATGGATTTCGAGTGAAAGGAAATAGAGGCCTTGCTTTGAAGAAATTTGATCGGCTTATATTTTTTATATACATGATTTGAAAAGTTTGTACGAAGATATTTCTTTGCGTACAAAATATGCCTGGCTACAGTAATCTGAGTTGAGGCCAAAAAGTGATGATGTGAGATGTATTTGACTAGCTGAAATATTATATTTAAATTCCAAATCGGCTATTATCAATTAAATTTTCAACACATTTATCTATCGTACAATCACACGACAAATCCAAACACTACCAAATTTGAAATCCGATAATAATACAATATTATGGATCCAATGAAACTGGTTTCGTCGAAATCCGAGACTGTGCCTCGGAAGGCTATTTTTAAATTCAATTTAAACGATATAAAATTCCAAAACTTAACAAAACGCTTTCAAATTCAATTTTAAAAGTTCTATCACCTTCAGTATTATTAATATAAATTTTACAAACCTACAAATTATTTTTAACAGGCTTAAAACTCAAGATTCAATAATTTACCCAATTTTCAATTGTTAAATTAAAGAATTAAATTATCCAACAAATATTGATATTTGAAATTCGAGTTAGAAATTCACCCTTGAATATTTAAAATCAATTAAATACTCCAATTTCAAATATCTAAAATTTCGGGTTGTCACAGAATTAATACGAATTATATATATAATAAATAAATATTATATAAACGATACGTATATACATACATATACATGCAAATCATATAAATTATATTTGTAAATTGCATACACACACAACATACAAGTAATAATGGTGATAATAATAATAATGGATAAACTCATTAAACCAGAGAATATAAACGTATCATAGAATTATATATATGCAAATAATACAAAATTATACATGAATTATTATAAAATAAATTATAAAATATAAATAATATCATATAAACAGTACCATCACTTTTCATTTGTTCTAGACTGCATTTCATGTTACTGTTGCTTGCATTAGCTATGTTTCAGATTGTGTTTATTGTATTAATGATTTATTTTGCTAATTTTTGAACTTTTACTTTACAGGTAGATAGGTATCTTTGATACAAAAACGTGCGCAACATGTTATAGATTCAAAGCTATTTTTGATGCCATAACTACATTTGGTTTGTATGCTTTTTGTACGACTACTTTTGGTCACTAGCTACTATTTGTTTTACATTGTTTATGAATATTATGGACGTATTATATATGTTTGGATGTAAGAATATCATGTGTTTTGACTATGCAATGTTACATGTTTGATTATGAAATGTGTGGTTAATATATTATATTGATTATGAAATGTACATGTTGATTTTAACTGCACTGGTATATAAATTATGATTGATATGCATAGAAATAGAACAGGTGAAAGGGCAATCCAAAAAAGTAAACGATATCATTTGTAAAATGTTGTCTAAACTTTCAACAGCGTTTTAAAAATACTGTGGTACACTTTAACAGCGTTTTTGAACTGTCATAAAAGGGTTTTTAACAATAGTAAAAAGATCACTCATAGCAATAATTTAAACGCTATGAATAAATTTGATAGCAAGAGATAAATGCCGTTAAATATAGTTGACAGCAGAATTCAAACGCTATGAAAAGTTTTCAGCACTTCAGCATAAACGCTATAAAATGCATTAATAAGATCCAAAAAACGCTATAATAATGGCCTTTTTACAGCGTTTACTCTATTGCTACGGTATGTTCCTGACTTATAATTGCACGTCGTTATACATCGTAGTTAAAAACGCTGTTAAAGGCTTTTATAGCGTTTTATAAACGCTGTTAAATGTCCAGTTTGTTGTAGTGCTGACTCACATGTGTCAAATGATTCATATTTAAATGACAGTAAAAAACCATCGATTTTTAGTTTGTGCGGTCTTTTGTTACTTATAAGACCTAGACTACAATGCCACAAGTAACTATTATTAATGTTAGCGGAAGATTTATTCACAACACAAATTTGATTTAAAATTAAGTATGTAAATTCCATTATCTAAAACACCATTACAAATATTATTCCCATTAAACTCAAAATTATTAATACTGTCTTTACAATAAAAATCAAAGCCTGTCTTGGACAATCTGGAGGTTGATATAATACCTTAAAAAAAGTTCTTAACATAATAGAAATTATTTAAAACTAAATCAAATCCATTCGGCAAAGTCAAGTGATAGTCTCCAACTACAGTGGAATCTACAATAGATCCATCAGCAACTTGGAGCCTCATTTCACTATTCGCCACATGACATATGCTCCTAAGTCCTTGTATCAAAATACATATATGAGTTCTAAATCTAGTATTTAAAAACCAAGGTAATTTATTGATTACAAAACAATTTTGAATCATAGACATACCTTGAGAAGTAGAAGAAACAATTTCCTTCCATGCTTTGAACATCTTCAAATAGTCTGGATAATTGCATTTATAATGCCCCTTCTTATGACAATGGTGACATTCACCTTTGTTAGTAGGAGAATCCTTCTTACCCTTCTTAGAACCCCACTTACAATTTGTAAAACCCCTAATTTTTGATAACATTATTCAAGATATTTAATTAGATAAATTAAATAGAATAATATAAAGAATTAGAATGATAAGGGGATTGAGATTTGAATAAATTATTATTGGGTCGTGCTTGATGAACTAAAGGGGCTTAAAATGGCTTCTATGTTGTTAAACAAAACATGGGCATATTGGTAAATATCCGCTCCACTCATTATACATGGCTATACACCCATTCACGTTTCATTTTTCTCACGTTCATTTTCATAAAAACATAAACGCAAATCAAAACTAAGAAGAGCCGACCATTAATAAGGGAAAAGAGGAAGAGAAATTTAATCAAGCTAAGGAATTAAAGAAAGGGGATTAATTTCAAATCTCAAAGCTCTTATCATATCTAAGGTGAATAATAATTTTATACCATCTCTATTTTATTCTATGATTATATGTTTTCGGATTTAAGATTAAATTCGTCTTTTTTATGTTTTGGATACTGATATGCTTGAACTATTATATGTTTGATTTAAATCAATTCATTTACATATGAATTTACATAGTTTTAGGGTAAAACCGAATATAAATTATTTTGATTGTCATGGAAAAATTATATATTAGGTAAAACATGATTTTGGAGAATGGTTTAAATATTTGTAATTTTCCTAGCTATGGAAAATTTATCATGAATTTTCAAAGGAAAATATGATAAAATTGGTTCAAAATTAGTATCGATTAGTTCAGGAAGTATTTGGATTTGAAATTTTAATATGTTATATAACAAGATGAAATTTAATTTCTATGATTTTTGGTGAATTTTCCTAATTAATTTGCTATACAAAATAAATTATTTAAAAGAAGGACTTATTTGCAATATTGGTTTTACATAATGGAAGGGCTTAAACGTTAATTTTTCCTTGATTTAGATCTGATAAATGCAGCATTTATTTTTGTAAAGGATTTGAAAAGGTTTAAGGAAACCAATTAGAAGATTATAAATAGGCAGGTCAGTTACTAAAATTAACATGATTTAAGCCTTTATTTAGAAAAGTAGGTTCCGCCTCCTTTAGTTGTACCTTTCGACTCCAATGCTTCCGCTTTGACTCAGTTGAAACCAACCCAGCCGAAACCCACCTAGTCGAAACTAATGCACAAGGTATCACTTAGATGGTACAAAGTGGATTGGAGGAAAGGCGGGAGCCATGGTGTCGAAAGCAACGTTTCTGATGGGGTCAAAACCTTAGTTTTGTTTTCAAACGTTAAGTGCCTGCTTTGTTTTACTTAAAGCTTTCGATGTAGTCGAAACATATGTTTTCGAAAAGGGTTTTCCAAATAGCTTACGAAGGAGGTTGCCATACTATGTTTTAAAGTAGGAGCTTTCGAATGAGTTCCTTTATTCTTAAACAAGACTTTCGAAGATGATGGTTCCAAGACCAAGTAGTGATATAAGTTAAGGGTACTAAAATATTGACTAAAGATATTGGCAGGGGCCAGTAGGTTCACGGTAAGCCCATGAAAACTATAAAAAGGAAAAGGTATTGGCAGGGGCCAATAGGTTCATAGTCAGACCATGAAAACTATGATTTGATATTGGTAGAGGCCAATAGGTTTGTAGTTAGCCCATGAAAACTATACCTGGATTAAGATATTGACAGTAGTCAATAGGTTCCTAGTCACCCTATGAAAACTAGGACAAGAGAAAAGATATTGGAGTTACCAATACGTTCTTAGTGATCCCATGAAAACTATGAATTCGAACAGGGAGTCCATAAACATTTCACAGGTTATTAGTAAGCCCATGAAAACTAATAGGTTAATAGTGACCCTGGAAACTATGTATAAGACAGATAGTTAGAATGAACGGGGATGGGTAATCCAGATTTAATATACTTGTTTGTATATCATCGTATTCTTTCGAATTTTTTTTAACCATTTATGGATGCTGGAGCACAATATATGGTTTTATAAAGGTTTTAAGATATTAATGAGGGGAAACCTGTTCCGCTAAGCGGCGTGGTCTCACTAGATATCTAAATGATTGAGATAGTAGATTATTATCATACCAGGTTTTATGTCTGACTCGAAGTTTTTGCCTTCCCTTAAACTCTCGGGTGCTTAATTTAATTTGACTAGTTTAAGGGTTAAGGTTTTCCAGATTTTCTTTTAGACGAATAAAGCTTTCGGAGACGTGAAGGAGCCATCACTACAAGAAAATATATTTTTCGCAGTATGGTTGAGCAGCTTTTTAATAAAATTGCTGCGATTATCTTGGCGATTACTTAAAAAAAGAAAATAGAATATCTAAAATGCTGCCTAGGTTTACCTGAAATGAAAAGAAGAGAAGATAAAAATATGTCACGCGCCTCTCTCTCTCCTACTTACCCAATCCCTAATTTAATTTAAAAAAAAATCAAACTCTCCAAAGCATCGCTCTGAGCCACAACTCCGCCATCGATCTCCTAGATATGTAATCTTCAGCAACCCTCCTCCATCCGTAATCTCCAGAATACGCGTATCACCGCTTAACATCGACCTTCTCTCCTTTGGCCAGTTGCTAAGGTGAAAACGTTTATTCTTTTTTTTCTTTTTCGTCTGTACCTCATTGTTTCTTTTGGCCAGAATACGAAAATTGGATAAAAATGCAAGGATTTGTCATTATGTTTAATTTTAGTAATAAATAGGAAAAATCTCGACTATTTTATTTGTTTGTTATTCTTATAAAAACTGGTTTGTTATTGGCTTTCATGGATGGAGTGCTAGTTCTTATAGTGAAAATTAGGGGACTGTAGCTGAACAAGTCCGGTTATTTGGTAATGTTCTTATAACTTTAAGTTATATAGAATATAACTTGCAACTTTTGTCCTTTTGTATTTGATGTATGAGTTTTTCCAAATATTAATTCACATTTTGTATTTTCAATAAGTAAAGCATGGTATTAATGTAAATAATAACAGTGTTATTGCTTAGATTTATCCACTACATCTGATAACAAGCGTTTTTGGTTAGATTTTATTGCATAAAGATAAATGTTTTGACCAAATAAATAAAACAATAATCCAAACTGTGTACATTAACTGATCTACCAGTACAATATCAACTATGTCATAAAGAAACAATTTATTTTCTTAATGCAAAACAAGTTTTAGTTTTGAATGACAGTACACTTAGTATATGGGGGCATACCGACGCATAAGGTATGCTCCCAAAGTTAATGCTTTTAACCGGTTCAGAATAAGATAAAGAACTTGGTATATTTTCAGATAGGTTATTGCGACTTAGGTTAATTACTGACAAGTTTTTCCATAAGCAATTAGGAATGGTTCCATGCAAACTATTACTGGATAAGTAGATGATTAAGCCTGTGTAAATTGCATATGGACTTAGGTATTGTGCCTGTAAGCTATCCATTGGTGTATAAGCGAAGAGAAGTTGTAGTGCATGCTAGTTATTTAGAGTTCTTTTTACTCCGATGTGTTTTGGTTGTAAAGGAAAATTTGTTTTATTGCCTTATTGTAAACTCTGATCAACCAAGGGGGCATCTTCATATGTCGCTCTTGGTGTATTTTGTATTAATTATATGTTATCTGAACGTGGTCTTCATACTGGGATTATGTAATGAATTTGAACTATTTTGAAATGGAATGTGGAATTTGTTTAGTGTTTAAAATTTTCCATATTCATTTGTTTCTGTATATCAATGTATCTAACCTTGCCGTATTTGGTCGCCGAGAATTAATAACTATGGATGAGTGCAGCATCCGTAGCCGTTAGTTTTGGGCCTTCAAGTAAGGGGATGTTACAAGTTGGTATCAGAGCATAGGTTTATGAAACTCAAAAGAAATTTAAACCTAAAAGATTTTTAAAACATTAATAAATCAAATAATAAGATTGGGGTTTGGGTTAACGTTATAGTAACATACTTGTTATTGATATATATATATGTACATACACATAATTACGTATTCCTCGCTCTTCTAGACCGTTCTTCTGTATCTTACTAAGGCTCATATGCAGATTTAAGAGAAAGGAGATATGGAAGCAGGAAACAGAAGAGGACATCTCGGTGGAGGCAGCACCATAACTAATGGAAATGCTCGACCCACCATTAGGAGGAACCTAGGTCGACCGACTAATGCTAATAACCAAAATGATGATGCCAATGTGAGTGCTAGAAACCCACCCGTAGATACAGCGCCGATGTATCAGTTCTTCGTCAATATGATGCAAGCAAGAGTTGCTGGAAATGTTGGAGGAGCTATTCCTGTAGCTCTTGTTGGGAATAATTATGGTAAGCTAAGTAGAGACTACACTAGTATTCGTGGGAATCCATTCATAGGGACAGAGAATTCTATGGAAGTTGAGAATTGGTTGTTGCACCGTGAGAGGATATTTGCTGATTTGGGTTTAGATGATGGAAAAAAGAGAAGGTTGGCCTCTAGACATTGCAAGGGTCAGCGCTTCACTAGTGGAATAGTATTATCGTTGGAGTTTCGTAGGAGCAGTTGAATTGGGCTAATTTTCGAAGAAGATTTGAGCAAAAGTTTGTGTATTTGTTTGCTAAGTTAGTGCTGATGAGGAAGTTCATGGATCTGGAGAAGGGGAGATGTTGGTTGTTGAAGATGCCACTAAGTTTGATGAGTTGTCCCATTATGGACATAATATTATAGACACTGTCATCAGAAGGAGCTAGAAGTTCATTAGGGGACTGAGGCCCAAGATTACTAGGGCGACCCTACCACATCTCCACGATCCTAGTAATTTAGTTGTGGAGAGGGCTATTCGCCATGAGGAGATGATTGATGATTGTGTTAGAGAAAAGTCAGTGGAGATCCAGGGTTCTCAGGGGAAGAAAAGAAAGTTCTTTACGAAAGAAGGGAGCCTAGAAGGGAGATGCTGCCAAGAAGGCGAAGGCTGAGTTAGTTTACTTTAACTTTGACAAGAAGGGTCATTATGCGAATGAGTTCCGATCAGGTAATGGGAAGAAGGCTGCAAATAAGAAGAATGTGAAGTGCTTCAACTGTGATCATGTTGGGCACTACAAGAATCAATGTCCAGAGCCAGTCAGGGCAGACAAAGGGAAAGTTTTTGCTATTGGACCAGCATCAGCTAGGCCTACTGCAGTTGATAAAAGACCGTGATGGAAGGTACATTTTTGATTCCAAGTGTACCGGTTAGGTGCTTTTTGATACCGATGCATCACATTCATTTATATCTTAGTGTTTGGTTGATAGATTATGCTTAGAACCCACCTACCTTGTTACTTCCTTAAGGGTTGCGAATCCAATAGGAGGGTATGCAAATTTAGGGTTGAGATGCGACCAGTAAGAACTTGATTTGTTAAGTCATAAGGTTGCATGCAGTTTGTATGTTTTTGGTTTCATAGATTTCAGAATCATTTTGGGTATGGACTAGTTGGGTAGGTATGAGGCTAGAATATTTTGCCAGGATAGGGAGATATCACTGAGACACCCTGATAGTCATAATCGAGTAATATTCTCAGTAGAGAATTCCGACCGGAGTGTTGGTGTTTTGCTTAGTGCTATAGCGGTAGGAGATGATTTAAGTCAGGTTCAAGTAGCAAGAGAATTTGTAGATGTCTTTGAGCCAGTTACGAGATTACCACCGAAATGAGCAGTTGAGTTTCGGATAGATCTTGTGCCTAGAGCTGAACCTGTGAGTAGACCACCTAGCAGGATGACACCGACCGAGATAAAGGAATTGAAGGTTCAGTTAGTGGATCTTGAAGAAAGGATTTTATTAGGCCAAGCAGTTCACCTTGGGGGGCGGCCGTTGTGTTTATGAAGAAACCAGATGGGTCGTTGAGGATGTGCATCGACTATCGTAAGTTGAACGAGAGGAAGATCAAGAATAAGTACCTTTTGCCAAAAATAGATGATTTGTTCGATCAATTGAGTGGAGCCAGAGTGTTTTCCTAGTTGGATTAGGCGACAGGTTTCCATCAGTTAAGAGTTGCAGAGGACAATATTCCTTTGATAGCTTTTCAGACTAGGTATGGTTCGTATGATTGGTTAGTGATGCCATTTGGATTAACGAATGCACCTACTTTCTTCTTGGATTTAATGAACCAAGTTTTCCGAGAGTACTTGGATAGGTTTGTGGTGGTGTTTATAGATGGCATTTTAGTATACTCTAAGGATGAAAGAGAGCATGAGGATCATCTTAGAGTGGTACTTGAGACATTGAGACAGAATCAGCTGAAGGTGAAGATTACCAAGTGTCATTTTTGGAAGAAAGAGGTTTAGTTTCATGGTCACATGGTTTCAGAGAATGGCTTGTTAGTTGATCCAGAAAAGATCGAAGTGGTGAATAACTATAAGAGTCCAGAGACGGTGACTGAGATTCGGAGTTTTCTTGGACTCGTTAGCTACTACCGGAGATTCATTAAAGATTTCTCGCGGATAGCAGCACCTTTGACTAAGTTAACCAGGAAGGAGGTGAAGTTTGTCTGGTCCGACAAATATGCGGAAGCATTCCTTAAGTTAATGCATTTGTTGACAAATGCAACAGTGCTAGTAGTTCCAGACGAAAACCAAGGGTTGGTGGTGTATATGGATGCATGCGGAACTAGATCAGGAGCGGTGTTGATGCAGAAGGGTAAAGTTATTGCCTACACTTCACGACAGCTTAGACCGCATGAAGTGAGATATCCTACTCATGATTTGGAGTTGGCTGCGGTGATCTTCGCATTGAAGATTTGGAGACAATATCTCCTAGGGGAGAGATTTGAGATTTACACAGATCATAAGTCTTTAAAATATTTATTCTCTCAGAAGAAGTTGAATATGAGATAGTAGAGGTGGCTGGAGATTTAGCTGCTGATGATTTTGGAATAGAGTATATGCCAGGGAAAGGAAATAAGGTAGTGGATGCTCTTAACAGAAGACATCAGAATGTGGTGTTAGCTATGTTGGCAGAGTGGAAGGATTTAGAAGCTTTGTCCAGTTGTGGTGTGTAGTTAAGATCAACTGCTAGTTCTACTCAGAGTACCACCATGTTATCTTGTTTAGAAGTTCGACCAGTGTTGATCGAAAGGTTTTCTTCTAAGTAGAAGGAGGATCCAGTATTTGCCGAGAAGATTCGAAGGCTTGAGGTTGGAACTGAGATCGACGATCTAATGTATTTTAGCCTTGACCAAAAAGGATGGTTGAGAAAGAAAGGACAGTTGTGTGTTCCGAATATTGAGGACTTAAGGAAAGAAGTTCTTGGAGAATGTCATCAGTCTAAGTTTACAATTCATCCTGGAGGGACCAAGATGTATCAAGATATGAAGAGGAGCTTCTATTGGAAAGGAATGAAGAGAGATATTGGCTTGTGGGTTAGGCAGTGTGCAAACTATCAACAAGTGAAAGCCGAATATCAGAAGCCGAGTGGGCTGCTTCAGTAGAGATTCCAGTATGGAAATGGGATTTGATATCCATGGATTTTATAGACAAGTTGCCATGGTCAGATAGGGGAAATGAAAGTATATGGGTCATAGTGGACAGATGACCAAGAGTGCCCACCTGTATTAGCTAAGTTGTTCATGAAGAATATAGTTAGACTACATGGAGTTCCTAGTAGTATAGTCAGTGATAGAGATGCCTTATTCACTAGTAAATTCTGGAAGAATCTATTGGAAGTGTTGAGTACCAAGCTTAAAATCAGTACTGCACATCACCCTCAAATAGATGGGCAGACAGAGAGAGTCAACAAGGTACTCGAGGATTTATTGAGGGCTTGTGTATTGGATTTTGGTGGATCTTGGGAGGATCACCTACATCTGGTTGAGTTTTCCTATAACAACAATTATCATACTAGTATAGGAATGGCACCTTTTGAAACATTGTATAGAAGGCCATGCAAATCACCAGCATGTTGGTTGGAGACTGGAGACAGATTAGTCTTAGGTCCAGAATAGGTTAAGGAGGCGTCAGAGAAGATTGAGTTGATCCGAGAAAGGATGAAGGAAGCTTGGTCCAGACAAAAGAGTTACGCAAAAATAAAGACTTAGAATTCTCAGAAGGAGTAAGGTTTTCATCAAAGTATCACTGATGAAGGGTGTGGTATGATTTGGACAGTCAGGGAAACTAGCACCAAGATATGATGGTCCATTCCAGGTTATAGAGAGGATTGGAAAGCTCGCATACAGGGTAGAGCTGCCTAGCAGTATGGTAGGTGTCCATAATGTATTTCATGTGTCTCATCTTTGCAAGTTTGTGCATAATCCAGAGACTACTATCCCTTCGATAGGGTTGGAAGACTTAGTGGTAGAGCCTAATTTAACTTTTGTTAGGCAACCAGTGCGGGTTGTAGCGAGAGATGAGAAAAGATTGAGGAACAAGACAGTCAGGTTGGTGAAAATTTAGTGGAGCGACAACGAGAAGGACTATACTTGGGAAACAAAAGACAAGATTCGAGATACTTATCCTGATCTGCTTTAAGGGTTTGTATATATTAGATTTATATATATTGTAGCTAGTCAGATAGGCTATTATGGTTGTTAGGAGTTATAACAGATGATTGCTATGCTTAGTATTTAGTCCTTACTGAATTTCGAGGACGAAATTCTTTAAGGGGGGAGCACGTAACACCCTTAATTTTTTATAACATTATTCAGGAGATTTAATTAGATAAATTAAATAGAATAATGTAAAGAATTAGAATAGTAAGGGGATTAAGATTTGAATAAATTATTATAGGGTCATGCTTAATGAACTGAATGGGCTTAAAATGGCCCTTATATTGTTAATTAAAACATGTGCATATTAGTAAATAGCCGCTCCACTCATTATACATGGCTATACACCCATTCATGTTTCATTTTTCTCACATTCATTTTCACAAAAATATAAAAGCAAATCAAAACTAAGAAGAGCCGACCATTAACAAGGGAAAAGAGGAAGAGAAATTTAATCAAGCTAAGGAATTAAAGCAAGGGGATTAATTTCAAATCAAATCTCAAAGCTCTTATCATATCCAAGGTGAATAATAATTTTATACCATCTCTATTTTATTCTATGATTATATGTTTTCGGATTTAAGATTAAATTCATTTTTTTATGTTTTGGATGATGATATGCTTGAACTATTATATGTTTGATTTAAATCAATTCATATACATATGAATTTACACGGTTTTAGGGAAAACTGAATATAAATGATTTTTGATTGCCATGGAAAAATTAGATGTTAGGTAAAACATGATTTTGGAGAAGGGTTTAAATTTTTGTAATTTTCCAAGCTATGGAAAATTTATCATGAATTTTCAAAGGAAAATATGATAAAATTGGGTTTAAAATTAATATCGATTATTTCAGGACGAATTTGGGTCTAAAATTTTAATATGTTATATAACAAGATGAAAGTGAATTTCTGTGATTTTTGAAGATTTTTCCTAATTGATTTGCTATGGAAAATAAATTATTTTAAAAGAAGGACTTATTTGCAATATTGGTTTTCCTTAATGGAAGGACTTAAACATTAATTTTTCCTTGATTTAGATTTGATAAATGCAACATTTTGGACGTATATGAAGACTCATGCATGCTTTCTATATCTTTCTATAAGTGACTGATATTCAAACTTGAGTTGAGATAGGTACATATGAAGACCGTTTGGACGTATATGCGATTCAATATGCGTTTTGGCTCGCTTTTGCTCGCTCTAATATGAGCTAATTCGCTCATATTAATAATAATAAGTCACGTATCTCGGATTACATACCATACCTTTATGTTTTTTTCCCTACGGGATGATCATTGAGAAGAGATCTATATTGTTATATATATGTGTATTGTAAATTTTTACGATCGAGCCGCACAAAGGAGACGCTGCCAAAATTTTCCGTAAATCTTGTGTTAGAAAATTTTGAGACTTTAAAATTTTTGTAACTTGTTTTACAATAAGCCGGTATCAAAGTGGCATAGTAGAAGCGTAGTAAAGATTCGCAAAATAGATTTTATGTTTTGTACATTTATTATTTTGAGAAAAATATATCATATCTTAGGTTTCTTACTTAATCCATTTTCGAGGACGAAAAGTTTTGAGTGGGAGAGATTGTAATGACCCGTATTTTTGACTATTTTAAATTATTAAATTTAATATAATTTTTTAATAAAAACGGTTAAAAAGAAAATTTCTGTGTTTATTTATGTAGTTTATTGAATATGAACTTGGATAAAATTTTGAAGTAACAAATTTCGGAGATTTAGGCAATAACAAGTAATGAAATTGAATGTAGTGAATGTGTTTATAATCTATAGTTGGAATTGAATAATAAATGTTGAATTATTTAGATAAAAATAAAATAATTGTTTGATAACTAAAATTCATTTGAAATTCTAATATTGGAATTCACCGTAATTGAATTATCCAAGGGCATTGATTTACGAAGTGTAATCTTTGTATTTAGTGTAAGAACTTTTGTTGTTCTAGATTTGAACAAACATTTTATTTTAAAGTGAATTTGTTTATGAATTTAAATGTAAGAGCATTGGTTGTATAAATTTTGAACCAACATTTTTATTTACAAAATAATTTAAGATAAAATTTAATTTAAAATATTTAATTGATTTTAAATATTGAAAGGTTAATTTCATAAGTTAAATAACTGATATTTCCAATATAGTGATTTATTTGACATTGTTAAATTTAATTTTTGAAATTGTTTAAATAATTGAATACTGAATTTATATGAATAAAAATGATGTCAAAAGTTGATTTAAATATTATTTAAACAAGAATGAAGATTTTTTAACTTTAAAATTGAATTTACGGTGAATAAATTTATTTGACTTTTAAGATGAATTTTTAAAATAGCCTATTTTAATTAACATGTAAAAATAGTCTTTTTTGGCATGGTCTCGGATTTCAATGAAACCAGTTTCATCGGATCCGTAATAGTATATTATTATAGGATTTCAAATTTCATAGCGATCAGAAATATCGTTTGGTGGTGCGAGCTTGAAACGCGTAGAAATCAATTAATGGAATTTAACTACAATAATTTGATTTTGAAAAGCTATCTTCTGAATATGATGGAATTGGCTCTCAATGCATATTCCATTTTGTTTGAGATAAGGGTTTAACATATACAACGCCAGGCGGCATGCTTCGTTTGGAGTTCGAAAAATTTGTCGCGTGAATAGTGTTTTGTAATTTGCCTATATAAGGCCCTCATTTGCAAAACCCTAGTTATTACTCAGCCGCCCCGTTATAAATTTTAATGGTCGAAATCATTCGATTCTTCCTCCCTCGATTTCTCTCAATCCATTTAAAATCTCGATTCGGCTTCAACATGAAAGTTGTAGAGCTCGATCTCGTCTACGCATCCAACGGATGGATCGAGTCGTTGTCACCTAAATTCGCCAGAATTTGGGCTTGAAGATCACGCGGTTTTTGGGTTCTCGAGGCGAGATGGCGGCAGCGGAGTCGACCGAACTTCTGGTAATGGTGGAGATCGACGGCGCGCGCGCGGTGGTGGGCTTTAATCGGTGCCCGGCGATTCAAGGTGGCACGTGCATTGAGAGAAGTGGCCGCGTGTTTTGGGTTTCTCGACCTGGGATGTGCATGTAATAGACGGAGGAACGATTAGAGAAGATTATTTAAATTAATTGTTAATTAAGTTTTCTAATTATAATTTAATTATATTCAAATGTTTAAAAATCCATAGCTTTTTCATACGAGGTCGGATCCGAGCGAAACAAGTTACGTTGCGATCGTATCGACATCGTCTGCGACAAGGAGCTGGATTAGAATTTATTTGACTCTGTAATATTTTCAGTTTCAAATAAAGGTGAGTGGTTAAATTTATATTGATTACTAGTTGAAAATTAAATTGACTAAAAGATTAATTGACTAAAAATTTAATTCATTGAATTCAGATTGACCGAATTTAGATCAACATTTAAATTTGACTGTTAAATTGATAATTAAATTTGTTAGTTAAATTTGACTGGAAAATTGACAATAGTAATTGATTGTAAATCTAATAGTTAAATTTGTGACATTTAATCTGATAGTTAAATTGGTGACATTTAATCAGATAGTTAAATTGACGTTTAACTTGATATTGATAATTAAAATTTCATATCAGTTTTAAACACCCGACATTGACAGTTATTGATTGTTGTGATATGGATGAATTGATTGCTTTGGATGTTAGTTGATATTGCAATAGATGAGATATGTGATTGGGTGTTATATTGTTTAGTGATTTCGATATATCCATATTATCACCCTGTTATTATCACTATTGATACGGTTGATCACCTGTACATTGAATATGGATATGGGACTTTGGACATCCTATTTGATACTGCTTTTATGGAAATGTGTTTGTTGTGATTTTATCGTCGTTTGGCAAAATTGGAGATTTTGATAAATTGAATTTTAAATTCTGAAAACTTTTGAAATTTATCTAGGAAATTTAACAAATTGATGATTTTGGTATTTTTATACTGAAAATAGAATTGTTGACACTTTTGAAATTTATAAAGTAATGTTAAACCGTCTGAAACTAAAATCAGCTATTTGAGTAATGATTGATAAAAACCTTGTATTTGTTTGAGCGATTTAAATAAAGTCTAATTTAAACATTGAAGTTGTTTAAATTGTGAAGTTTATGAAATTGATTTGAAGTTGATAAATTACTGAAATCCCCGAATAGATGTTTTGAAACTGTGAAACTTTTCATGTGAAATTTCGAAGTAAAAGAATGAAGTTATTTACAACTATATTTCACCTGATTTTGATTCGATTTACATGAGGATTTTTAGTCCTGACTCGAGTGTTTTGTTTTTTTATTATGCTCGGGTCAAACCGATTTTTCCAGTTATCGAAGACAGTTATTCTAGAGGACGAAGGCGAAGATTTGGTATATCATATCTACTAGTATTCATTCCGCTGCACTATTTCATTCTGTTTGTTAAATGTACAACTCCGATAGTATTGTATAACTCTGATTTATGTTGTAAATTGAATTGAGTATATAGTTAAACAGCTTCATGAACTATTCATGTGATTATTGTATTTTATCGTTCCGCTGTGAGATTCTGTTGTGGTTTTTCTTCTTTTATTTGTATTTCTTTAAAATAAACCGTGATAATATATCTTTTAAATAGTTTGAGTTTGACATGTGTGGTTAGTTTTCGAATTGAACTCCCCAAAAAGGTGGGTCGTCACAACCACTAATACACAATAATGACTTAGTAGATAAGTTAGGATTGGAACCCAAAACTATTGACCGACCTTCGATTGTGACGAACCCTGATGTAGGATCCACTAGCTTGTCTATGGTTTGCCATGGTTTGGTCTTATCGAGTCATGGATGTTCTTTTGATTGTGATTTCTTTGTTTTGGATGTTGGTGATGTAGGGCGGTCATTACAAGTACCTTGCGGAATGAGATTGCTATCCAAAAAAACCTTTGAGATTTTCAAAGATAACGTGGATAGGCATATGTTCGTTCTACCTTTACAACGGGTTGTCTAAAGTAGACAGCCCAAAAACTTAAGCGATCTCGCAATCAGCTACCTAAGTTTTATAAGATTTTACTGCCTCAGAATCATCATCTTCAGTGGGTTTGTGACAACCAACATATACCTCCACATCCAATATACCTATAGAGTACGCTGCAATGGTGCCCGGCCGTTGTAGGACGATTGCCAAGTGGTAAAGTGATAAAATATCCAATAGATAACATGTCTTATATCTTACTGCACATCGAATAAAATATAATAATAATCACACATATAAAACAATTGAGATAGTAAAAACTAAATGAACCTCATAATCAGAGTGCAAAGATTCATAGTAGCGATATACAACACAGATCACAGACTTTTATATATCATATAAATATTCAAGTGATAAATTGTCTCTAAGATAATAACCGAACACTGCCTAGGCTCTATGGTGTCGCACAATGTAATAATAGCAACCATAAGCTTAAGTAATAGCATATGAAAGTGTAGCCTCCTACTAATCCACCTGCAAAACCTTTGTGTCGTCTCACACCTACTATCTAGTCTGGTCATTTAAGAGTACCTGAGATAATAAGAAGCGAACCATAAAGCCTCGAGTCATACAATAGTTTGGTTTGAGTGATAAACAATCTCAGTAAGAAAATCAATATAGTATAGGATAGGGTATGGAGAATCTTACCTGACATGTCCCTACGTCCAAAGAGTTAGCACATAGCATCAATGTATGCTAGTTTACCATTATCATTTTCACATGGGTATATTACAAGTCTAAGTACAATGATGGTTGTCTGGGTATCCAAATAAAAATACCTACATAAGGTGACTACCTTAGAGTGATAAAACATAGCAGTCATGGCATCCATTATACAATCCTTACATCACTCAGGTGCATTAGACATCAGATAGCTTGTATGGTCCATCATTAGCCAGAGACTTAATCAAAGTTTCAGTTCCTTGACGCGCCACTTTATAATGCCAAGAACTAGACCCACAATTATTATGTCCAAGGTAATCCACAGTCATGAGGTGGTCATAGTCACGACCTAGGTGGGCATCCCCACGTACCCCCTCTACACCAGCATACTGGAAACCTCCGAGTATCAACGATCCCTCTGCAATGTCTACATGCTAGAACATAGTCGACGTTCCATTCCATTCACCTCCATTGTAGAACACCATCATAGTTGCACTCACGAGTCTCCATCATTGTTGGATCAACATTTTGACTCCCATTATGAGTCATCATCATCCAAACATCTCTATACACATATGGTAAGTCAAAGAATCATAGCACAAAATTTCCAAAGTCATCACACTGAATTGTTACTTTATCGCTCCATCGAAAACCAGTCATCGTCTCATTATAACCTCAAATCTAAACATCAAATGAACAAGCGAATGAACATTACACAATTGCAAAATTTCTCCCCTCTATCCCCTTCAAACTCCATCATGTCATCAACGATCTTAACCCTGTTAGTGCCGACCATGTCATGTCGGTGCCGACATGATTACTTAAATATTTTTAGTTAAGTATCATTCCTCTAAAACCTCTTGTCTTTCTTTAATGCCTCGAAGCCCCCCTTCATTTTACCAAAGTAGCCATATAAAAGTCTCGGAGCTAATGAAGTCGGTGCTAACTTGTTTCCCCTTGCCTAAATTTTCTAAGTCCTAAAAATGTAGGACCGCTCGTCCAAGATTTTTCCTCAATGCATCGCATGCTCTAGCCCAAAGTACTTCACCATGCGGCTCAAAGTCATTTCCAAAAGCCATTAAATGCTTCTACCACCGACATGTTTTTACTCTACCACCAACTTACTTTTACCTTAACCAAAACTCCAACAAATTTCTCCTAATCTTCACGTGACATGTTTGGTAGCTCTCTTAGGCCTCAAAGAAGAATATACTACAGCCGCATCACGTTTTGAATGTTTACACTCAACGATTTCACTCGATGACGACCACTTTATAACTACACCAAAACGAGTAAAAAAAACACAACAAATAAGCACATATAAGTAATTCACATCATTCATGCATCATATACAAGCAATGTAAATCATGTCCTAGCATTTATACTGTCCTAGATCTAACTATACAAAAACGATGAGTTATTTACAAAGTAGTAAAAAACGAATCAAATTATATATTTATCTTTTTAAATTTGGTTTTAAGATGTTATTAAAATTATATCTTTATTTAAAAATGTCTTAACATCAGAAATCATCTTAAAATCATCATTTTACTATATCAACATGCATGTATAGTGAGAGATGCAAAATCACTCACTTATGTTCCAAAGAACATGGATATCAATGCAAACCAGATGTAAATAGGAACCTTCATGAAACCTAAGATGCACAAGTAGTAAATTCTTTGGTCGCTTCACTAGATACCTCTTAACGGCATGATTTGGTAACTCAAGTAAGGAGAAATGGTGCTATTTGGCTTTAAAAAAAGTAATAGAGGTCAGTAGTTTTAGGAAGTAGGAAAATGATCATGATCTATCCCATCTCCCAATTAGGCACAAATTCCCAAATGGGTTAATGGACCAAATCTAGGCTTAATTATTTGCCCACAAATCTGACTAGTAACAGCCCAAACTTCATATGGTCATATCTGCTAAAATATAAGTCCAAAAGGTTATTATGACCACTCTATGGAAATAAAAACCATAATATCTTTCTAATGGAAGTAGTCTCGACCACTAATTCGACTCCTATAAAAAGTTATCGGCCTTATAAGTTTTTAGAGCCAAATTTATCCAATAAAATTTATATGGGTCATAAATGTCACTACTCAATATTCCCCAAAATTGTAGTGATATATAACCCAATACGAATTTAAAAAATAATATTTCACGATCCTTCGATACATAAAATGGGGTCGTTACATTCTCCTTACCTTTAGGTTGAATGTCCCACCTCTATACCCATACTAACAAAGGATACTACTAAGTAATACCGTCTGCTAATATAAGGAATAAGGCTAGTTAGGAACGATCATATGTGATTATTACTTTGGGCGAACATCGACACGTCTATTTATGTATATATATTTTTCCACTTGGATAAATTTCGATGTGTACGATCCAAGCACAAAGCAATATCACGATGCCTTATTAAATTCAAAATAATATATAATATCAAAGATCACAGAATCACAGAGTGCAACGGTACACCTATAACCCATAAGTACAAGAGAGTATAAATACATATACATAACGGGTCTACAAAGGGTGGTACTACTAGATCCACATAATATAGATGATAGAGGACAAGTGTAATCCAAAAGAATACATATCATGAGTCACTATCTCGACACTAAAGACGTACACAAACCCAAAATTTAAAACAAAACAATATAGTCTCAAAGCTAAGCCAACCTTTAAGGTCAACGGGTTGCAGTACCTAAAATATCTTAGTCTGACCTAAGTATTATAAAGATAATAATCAGGTTAATCCAATTCTAATTCAAATTGATGCTGATAAACTAGATATGTGAATTACAGGAAATATGATCATGGCTTCACTTAATTACAGTACATCAAATATAGTCATATTGTTAAAACCAAAATGATATATTCACAATCTAAAAATAAGCCATAAATAAAGCGAATGGCATTATCAACACGAAAATCACCATGTCATAAAACTTAAATCGTGCCTTTCATAGGAAACATAGAAATATGGTGATTCACACAGTATTAATCAAAACACAAGGTTTCAATAAAGAAAATATAAAAGGCACTGAACACGAGACGAGCGCAAAGGCTACGCCTATCACAAGACGAGCACGTAGGCTATGCTATAAACAAGACAAACATGAAGGGTACGCCTAACTCAAGATGAACATAAAGGATATGCGCAATACGAGACGAGCACGAAGGCTATGCCTATCATAAGATGAACATGAAGGTTACGCTAACACAAGATGAGCAAGAGGCTACGCCTAAACAAAATGAACACGAAGGTCACGCCTAACACAAAAGTGTAATATACTTTCAATAACTAATCAAATGAGTGCCACCAAATGTCCCATACCACTTGGCGGTACTTAAATATTTACTAAAAGATTGTAAATCCCACTCTAATAAAATAATTAATCAAAAAAGTCCAAGAATTGACCGATAAAGTAACACAAATGTTTCATACCACTTGTTTTACTACATCGTTTATTTAGATTTTTCATTCAAGTGAAGTAATAGGTTTAAATTGGAAAATACTTCTTTTGAAATTATTTGAAATATTAGTCTAACGACTAAAAAAATTAATAAATTAAAAGTATGATTATATTTATCTAATCTAATTTCTTACTTTTGAAAGTAGTTTTAAAACTATATTTATTTTTCAAAGTTGATTTGAAAACTATTCTTTTTATATAAATTATTCTTAAGAAATACTCCTTTATAACAGTTTAAATTTTAGTAAATAAGACTTGTATATAAATATTTCATAGGATGAAATTTCCATGGCATTTCAAAGCAAGCAAAAAGGCGATTCAAAATTAGGAAAAAACAAGTAGAACTCAGCGAAATAGAGCTTAAAAGTAGGATAATAGCAACACAAGAGGTAACATGAGAAAGCAGCGCAAGAGCTCAACAAGTGGGAAAAAGAAATGCATAGAGCTCATGCTCCAGGCATGACCGGTCGATCGGTCATGATACACCAATCGATCGGTGGTGTTGCCTGGAGCGTGCGTACTCCAAGCGGCACTTTTACTATTGTTTCTTCGCCTTCTGGTGATCGAAACTTGGAATATTGAGCTAATACCTACTGATGCATGCACTTGAGTTACTTCTTATCACAAGGGTATAACAAAGACAATTGAGTTTACCATAAAACATTTTGTAGGGTTTTCTATCTCAATTTTCAGTATATGCATAGAATCAATCGAGCTACCATAGATCATCCAAAAATTATCAATCAACCGAACCGTTTTAGCATGCAAGTTAATTAGTACTAGATGTGAGATTTACTCAACTTTCTTCTTAGAATTTGTAGCCTATTCAAGTGTTTCAGCATATTTCCTTTTAGCAGCAAGCCCTAAAAGATCTCAACAAAACAACAATAAAACTCAATTTCATAACCTGCAAAAGCTGAAACAATAATCCTAAGAGATGTATACCTAAGTTTGAGATTATTACATGAGATTAATGTCCTTCAAAACTCATTAATTAGGCTCAAAATTAAAAGGGAATGGGAACTTTTGTTTAGGATTTGAAAAGAGGAAAAGAGAAGGCTATGTATATTTTTTTCTCTAAAGTGGAGAATGAAATAAATGTACAAACTTAACTTTTTGGAAATTCTTTTTTTGCTAAAACTTGTTTGGCTTTAGGTTGCAAATGTCCATCAAATAGAAAGATAAATTTACTATCTAATTAATTTCAAATAAATGGGCTTTAGTTTGCAAACTTTAATTTAACAAAGGAACCACAACCTTATTAATTTCAAAATGAATGGGCTCTATTAATGCAACTGTATAATTGTTAATAATAATAAGACATTAAACCCTACTTATAAAAATGGGAATTGTCTCATAAATCATTTTAAACCTTTTATATTTATTTCTACTTGATTTATTCCTTCAATTCTCTTTTATTTTAAATAAAGGATTAAACTTTAGACAACATTCCTTTAAATTTTAAATGCTAATATTTCTAATGAGTATCTTTTAGAAAGGTTCTCACTTTTCCCAATAATATTAGATCCAATTTTCACTAATTCGGGAAGAAAACAAAAATAAAAGTCCTAATTTTTGTATAAAACAATTTAAAATGTATTTTGGTCTTTATTTTAGGTATATCTCAAACTAGGGTCATTACAAACTCCCAACTTAAGAAAATTGCATTCCCACAATTCTCTATAAAGGAAAGTTTATAACATGCTATTAAGCAATACATCTATCTACGGCTAAGCTAACTTATGATCAAAACACAAATTAAGAGCAAGAGACTCACCAACTAATGAGCTTCAGAAAACAACTCAGGATGCGTTCGCTTGATAAGTTCTCTGGTTTCCCAAAAGCAGTCCTTAGGGTTAATTGACCATTGAACTTTGACGAGTGGAACGTCTTTACTATGAAGTCGCTGTATCGTAGAAGCAATTATACAAATAGGATTTTGCTCAAAAGTTAAGTCTGGTGAAATCTCAAGTTCTTCGAGAAGTTTAGGTCAAGGACTTAGAATTTCTCAAACATTTCCGAAGCTGAGAGATATGAAAAAACATTATGTACCTCAAAAAATTGGGCTGGAAGAGAAACACAATAAGCAACCTTGCTAATGCATTCAATGATTAGGTAGGGTCCAATGTAACGAGGAGACAGCTACCCAGAGTGATTGAAATGTATTACACCTTTTAAAGGTGAAACATGAATAAAGACTAAATCTCCTACTGAAAATTCCAAATCCTTTCTCCTATTATCTACATAGGATTTCTGCCTATTTTGGGCTTCTTACATCCTTTGTCTAATAAGATCTATCTTCTCAAAAGCCTCAGGAACTGAATCGAGACCCAAAATTAACTTCTTACCAGTTTCCAACCAATAAGAAGGTGATCAACATGGCCTTTCATCCAGAGCTTCGAAAGGAGCCAAACTAATACTAGACTGGAAGCTATTATTGTTAGCAAACCCTACAAGATGAAACTGATCCTCCCAACTACCTCCAAAGTCTAGAATACAAGCACGAAGTAGATCCTCTAGGACTACCCGCTCCATCTGCCCGTCTAACTATAGGTGATAAGCGGTGCTAAGATTAAGCTTTGTACCCAATGTTGCCTGTAGACTCTTTCAAAATCCACTTGTGAATAGCGGATCCCGGTCACTAACTATAGCTGGGAACGCTATCCAACCTTACAATCTGTATGATATAAATCTTTGCCAACTGGGGAGCTATCCGGTTTCACTTAATAGGAATAAAGTGGGCTAATTTTGTCAGTCTATCGACAATCACCCACAAACTATCATAGCTGGATCTAGAACAGGGAAGACCATCAATGAAATCCATGGATACTTGATCCCACTTCCATAATGGAATGCCTAACGATTGCCAAAGCCCGTTGGGTCTTTGATTTTCTGCCTTAATAAGATGACTAGTCATACAGTTCTTTACATAATTAACTATAGGCCATATAGTTCTTCACATAACTGTCAACAGTCACTGACAAACTTCATTGTGATGGATGTCCTTTTGCATTTAACACTTTCTTGGGCCAACCAGCCCTCACTGCCTTCCAAGTGGCCCTGGCCCCATGGTGTTTGATAATGAAATTCCCCAAGGAAAATGGGATTGGTGTCATTCAAGGTGACCAGAATGTTGGACACGAATGTTACGTCATAGAAACAAAGGAGGTAAAGCGAAGTGAGAAAGGAAAGGACATAGAGAAGACTCTCTGTGTCAAATTGACGGATGCATAGCAACCGTCCCTGGCTAGGTCGGTATAGTAGGTTTCGTAAAGCTATGGATCTAATAAAAGAGCTAAAGGATGCAAAGGCGGCCCCGCCCGAGTTGACCATTGGCATCTCGATCAGCCAGGATGATCATACTTGGGTCTTGAAAATCGAGTTTCAACCAGCATTAAGATGAAGAAGGAACATACATGATTTCTACGGGCGAACCTAGATTTGTTTTCCTACACACATGCTAATTTATGTGGAATATCACCGGGGATAGTGTTCCATACATTGAATGTGAACCCATATGTCTTCCTGTAAAGCAGAAGCAATGTAGCCTGGGTCTAGAGTGGTTTGCTATGCTAAAAGAAGAGGTGGACAAGTTAAAATCTAATGGCATCATCTGCAATGCTCTGTACCCGGAGTGGGTAGCCAATCGAGTCCTGGACAAGATATCCAATGGGAAATGGAGGACATGCATCGATTATTCAAACCTGAATAAGACATGCCCAAAGAATAGTTTCCCACTACCAAAGATCGACTAATTGTTGGATTCGATCACTAACCATGAATTGCTATCATTCATAGATGTTTATTCCGGCTATATTCAAATTCCAATGCACATTCTGGACCAGGAATATACCTGCTTCATAACCAGCCTTGAATTGTACTTAACCTTGTCATGCCATTCGGTCTGAAAAACGTCGGAGCCACCTACTAGAGACTGGTGAATTTCATGTTCACAGATCATATCGGAAGTTGAATGGAAGTTTACGTGGACTATATGTTGGTAAAGTCATGGCAATCGACAAATCATTTGGATGACTTGTTAGAAATGTTTGGCATGCTTCAGAGATACGGAATGAGCTCAATCCACTGAAATGATCATTCAGAGTCACATCAAGGAAGTTCTTAGGTTTTACTGTAAACTCGAGCGGAATTGATGCCAATTCGAAGAACATTGAACCCTTGAGGATTGTTGAAGCCCTTAAAACAATGAAGGAGGTACAAAGTCTGAATGGGAAGGTAGCAGCGCTTAGCCAATTTATCTCAAAGGCTTCGGACAAATGTACATCGTTCTTCGACGTCCTCAAAGTGGGGTAAAGAAACTTTTCCTAGATGTAACAATGTAAGAATGCATTTCAAGCCTTTGTTGATCATCTGGTAAGGTCACCTGTCTTATCAAAGCCTTTGGTGGTAGAAGATTTGTTTGTTAATTTGGCAGGTTTTATTCATGCTTTGGGTGCTTCCCTTGTGAATGAAGAAACCTGAATCCAAAGGACCTATATTACATCAGCAAGAGATTAATAGGAGCATAAATAAATTATCTAAAGTTGGAGACACTGGCATATTGCTTGTTGATTACATCGAGGACACTCTGTCCCTACTTCCAAGCCCATCCGATTAAGGTGCTAACTGACTAGGCCTTCAGACAGGTCCTACAATGACCTGAGACTTTTGGAAGATTATTAAAATGGAACATCGAAATAAATCAATACAATATATCATATCATTCCAATAGAGTAATCCAAAGCCAATCATTGGTCTATTTCATCGCTGAGTTCACCACTCGAGGTGATGAGAGAGAAGGTGTTTCAGAGTGCAGTACTCAGTGGAAGTTATACACAGGTAGAGCAACTAAAGAACATTGCTCGAGAGTAGGAGTGGTTTTGCTAACCCCAAGGAATGGTCAATTTGCTATGCCCTAAAAATTGAGTTCCCTACGACGAACAATGAAGTCGAACATGAAGCACTAATAGCGGGACTCAAGGTAGCCGAAGAAGTGGGAGCCAAAGCTTTGCACAAATAAAGTGACTCTCAATTGGTGGCTGCCAGGTTAGGAAAGAATTCCAGGATAAGGAAGCAAGGTTAGCCCCTATCCAACGAAGGCTTTGGAACTGCTCAACAACTTTGAGTACTACACGATAACATACATCCCCAGGGAAGAAAACACAAAGGCTGATTCACTAGCTAAGATAGCTAGTTCTAGGGATGCACAACTCATGGGTTTAGTTCCACTCGAGGTATTATTAGCTCCAAGCACTGACCAGGTGGATATAGATTGGATCTTAAAGGCTGAATTTGAGAAAAAAATCATGAATGACTCCAATTAAGGAGTATTTATTAAAAGGAACTCTTCGGACATAAGAAATGAATGAAGAAAACTCTTGGTCCAAGCTCTATGGTTCATTGTTCAAGGAGGAGTGCTACATAGAAGAGGGTTCTCTATTCCCTGCTACAACGAGTCGCTAATAAGTAAACCAAGAAGGTCTTTGTGGATATTCACAAAGGAGCATCTGGCGATCATATTGGAGGGCAACGTTAGCGAAGAAGATTCTTTGCTACAGATATTTCTGGCCGACGGTCAAAAGAGATGTAGTGGACTACACTAGAAGGTGTGAACGATGTCAAATATTCACAAAATGTCATAGAGCTCCGCCTATGGAGGTTAAACAAATAGTCAGCCCATGGATATTTGTTGTATGGGAATCGGCATTATTGGTGTGCTACCAAAATCGAAGGGAGGAGCAAAATACGCCATTGTAGCGGTTGATTACTTCATGAATTAGGCTAAAGCAAAACCTCTCGCCACCATCACAACATAGAAGGTGATCAACTTCATTTTTAGAAATATTATCTGTCTATTTAGGATCTAACAAACAATCATCTTCGACAATGGGACACAGTTTGATAGAGTTGAATTCAAGAACTTTGACAAAAAATATCGGATAGAGAAGATTTTCTGTAGTAGCACATCTGCAGGGAAACAGAAAGGTGGAAGCAGCGAACAAAATCATCAAGTCCATTCTAAAAAAGAAACTGACAAAGGCTAAAGGCAAGTGGGTTGATGAACTACCTCCAACACTTTGGGCTTATCGAATGACCCACAAATTCATGACTAGTCATACACCATTCACTTTGGCCTAAGGATCAGAGGCCATGATTTGAATTGAATTAAAAGTGCAAACTCATCGAAAGATCTATTACGATCCTAAAAAGAAGGAGGAGATCCTGATCGTATCCCTTGATATGATCGATGAGAAAAGCAATGAAGCTAATTTGAGAGCCACTACTCACCAGAGCCGAGTAGCTAGACATTACAACACAAAGGTCAGGAATCATACCTTTGAGATTGGCGATCTTGTTCTTAAATGAATCTTTTGTGGTCCAGTCAACATGGGCCCGACTTGGGAAGGTCCATATGCTATCGAGCACCCATTTGGAGATGGAACATTCACGCTAGCGACCATTGATGGATTTTCACTTTTGAATGCGTGGAATAGCAAGCACTTACAATGCTATTTCACTTAAAATTATCTTTGTATACACTTTGTTGATTTCATTGTAACAAGGAATGATCTATCATTATTGTGGATATAAATTGGATTGACTTTAGGATCGATGAATTTATGTCCTTATTAATTAAACCTTGCACTGTGAACAGTGGCAAAGTTGAATAGCATATGCTTACATAATACATGTATATATAGGTGCCTATAGGTAGGTACCGATTGGACTTGGCGGTCCATAACTGGACCTATGGAACATAATTGTACCATTGTATCCGTAGTTACATACCAACTAACTCCTTTAACCCACGACTTAGGCATTGAAGTATAAACACATATGGGTCGAACGAGATGATCCACCCCCATGAACTTTGTCCAAAGATAGGCAAAGCATCAAACCATTTCCCAAAGATTGGCAAGCCCAACGACTATGCCTAAAGTAAGGCGAGATCTTATCCAAACATCCTGAGATAGATGTTTCAACTCCCAGAGATGGGCATATTGCTTACCCACCAGCTGGGCATGGATGATCAACGCCCAAAGTTAAGAAAGATATGATACAAACGTTCAGAGATAGACGTTATACACCTAAAAGATAGTGTCTAGATAACATAGCCCCTCATATAGGGCTTGTACGATCAACACCCAGAGCTAGGTGAGATCGGGTAAAACATCTGAGAAATAGATGTCCAAAACACTACCCAAGGTGAACAATCTCAATCGATGCCTGAAGATTTGCGAGACCAAACATGGAGGCCCAGAGGTAGGTATCTAAGCCATAACTCTCTCAGCACAAAGAGTGATATGAAATCCATCGGTATCACTAGTCAAATGAGGCTTGACTAGAGATGAGCCAAGCAAGCTACTAAGTTAACAAAATAAAAATATTCCTCAATACATAAACATATAGACATAAAATTTGAAAGGAAACTGTTAGTCCATAAGATGATGGTTTTGATGAAAACAACCTTAGAATAGATTATAAAATATAAATACTAATATTACAAGTTTAGATATATATGTATATGCAGGATCTAACCATGCAGGTATCAAGAAAGAAGACTGTACAGTATAGAGATTCAAGATATAAAGATAGAAGACTCATGAGTATCAAGATTATCAAGAGTTCAAGAGTTCAAGGTTAAGTTTTTTTTTATTAGGAATATTTGTTAAAACTCGTAGAAAAGCACTGGCATCTTAATATCCAATTTATTCATGGAATGGAATCCACTTCGAGCTCGTTAAAGGGATGGAACCCTAAGTAGGATGGAACCTACGAAAATCTAGTAGGACATTGTTTTATATCCACTAATTTCAATTCAAATGATTTTACAAAATTATCTTGTTTTCAAAATGATTTCAAAACTTTCCTTTTAAAAGATTCAAAACTCTCTATCCTGATTTTAAATAATTCTAGCCTCAAAACATCTTTAATTTCAAAGTCAAATTACTCCTGATTTTAAACTATCTTTTCAAATATATTTAACTTTTAATATTTATACTTAGATTTAAATATAAAATTATAGTTAAATTATGTATATATTGTTCTTTATATTTACTTATGAATTTCAACTATATTCAAGTATATTTATAAAGTTTTAAATAGTTTTATATAAGATAAATATTATTTTTATAGAAATTTAAAATATCAATTTTGGCTGAGGGATGTCGACATGCCCCTAGGCACTATGTCGACATGGTGACAGTTGAAGTTCAAAATTCAAATTTCAAAAGAAGTGTCTATTCGCCATAACTCTTCATGGATAGTCATGGCTGTTGATCTTCTATAAATAGGGGTCAGCTTCAACGAATTTTTAATCACTTTTTTCTGGTTTTCACTCCTCTTCTCCTTCCACATTTCTTAATACAAAATCATACCATTACTCTACCGAAATCAACATCGAATCATACTCGATTACTTCTAGTTTGATTCTACATCACTATCTCTACAAGGTTCTCAGTGCTATTCAGAGTTATAGACTTCTTTGTAATATATTAGCGAGAATAGGTGTGATTATAGCCTTGGAAATCAATCAAGCGAGAAAAGTTGTGATTGTAGCCTTGGAAATCAATTGGGTGAACTTGTCGCCCCGGAAATCAAGTATCTCTACCTAGAGGATTGTCATTCTGGAGGGTGTACCTTGTAGCCTTGAAACCGAGGGTTGTAATTGTTGAATTGTTGTTGAAAGGAAATCCATACTTGTGTTGCGGGACTGGATGTAGGGTAACTCCGAACCAGTATAAAATTTGTTGTATTCTTTCCTTTACTGCTTTTACTTTATATTTGCATCTGTGTTTGATTCTGTGTTCATATCTGTGTCTGATTAGTGTATACATTGTTAACAAATTAAGATAAAACTCAAAAAGATTAACAAATTTCTTAAAACACTATTCACCCCCCCTCTAGTGTTAATTCTAGCCTTAAGATCTTTGATCTGCATTTCTCACATTTCGTATCAGAGCTTTGTTTTCAAAAGTTTCATTATCTGAATTTTGAAAAATTTCAAAATGGCTACTAACACTAATATTGCTATTACCACCAACACTAGTTCATTTGTAGATGGTCAGTCTACTGCCAGACTACCACTTTTTAATGGCAGTATCTATGCATATTGGGCATGTAGGATGAAAATATATTTAAAATCTGTAGGATTAGATACTTGGAATATCACACAAACTGAATATTCTGAACCCACAACTAATTTTGCACAGTGGACCACTGAGCAAAAGACTGTTGCTCAAAATAATTCTAAAGCAATGAATATTCTGTTTTGTTCACTTGAAAGAAATGAATTTAATAGAGTGTCATTTTGTAGGTCTGCATATGAAATCTGGAAAACTTTGCAAGTAACTCACGAAGGAATAAGCAAAGTTAAACAGACCAAAATTTCCATGCTCACAAATCAGTTTCAGTTATTTAAAATGAATACTAATGAGTCTATTTCAGATATGTATAGTCGATTTCAAGATATTGTGCATTCTTTAATATCTTTGGGAAAGGAATTTTCGGAAGAATATCAAGTCAGAAAAATTTTAAATTCTCTCACTCCAGAATGGGATCAAAAGACACTTGCAATTGAAGAGGCAAATGACATCAGTACTTTAAAGATAGAAGAATTGATTGGAAATCTAATGTCGTTTGAAGTTCAGATGATCGGGAGAAGGGAAAGCAAAGCATCTGAAAAGAAATCAATGACATTCAATGCATTGACCGATGGATCAGACTCAAACAGTGATAATGATGAAGAGATAGCATTTATGACCAGGAATTTTAGGAAATTCCTGAAGTACAGAAAATTGAATAGTTCCAAGAGAAACAACTTTAAGAATTCCGGTAATTAGACTACAGTACCAAACTTTATCAAATGCTTCAATTGGGACGAACCAGGTCATATGAAAAGAGACTGTCCGTATCCAGATAGGCAGAATCCTCCTATGAACAATGAACCAGCAAAGAAATGGAAGCATGCATTTACTACTACTCTAGATGACTCAGACTCGTCCTCAAGTGATGATGATCAGAAGACGGATAATTCGAATTTTTGTTTCACTGCAGTTCACGACTCCGACGAATTCAAAGAAACGGTTTCAGAAAACGGTACACGTTTACAATACAATTGGTTGAAATTGCTTGCATAGAATTAGTTGCTGGATTGATTGATTGATTGATTTTGAATTGATATGTTGTTTGAATTTTAAAATTTATTTTCTATTTTTACTATTATTTTATTATTATTTTTATTATTTTTGACACATTCTGAAATATATTATAAGTACAATAATATTTCAGAAATATAGACATTAATAATAATATTTATATATATGTATATTAGATAACTTAAGAAAAATCATGTCATGAAAATTCAAAGGCACATGTCGACATGGCCCTTACCACGATGTCGACATGCCTACCTGAATTTGAATTTCAAATTTTGAATTCAAATGTTTGAATTTCCCTCCACCTTTTCACTTCATTTATTTCTCTGAAAAGATACCTTTTGACCAGAGAATATGTCCTTTGAAAGTCTATTTATTCACTATCTTTTATCATATCTTTTCACTTTCATTTTCAAATTCAAACTCTCTCTTCATATCTTCAAGCTCTCTACTCTCTACTCTAATGGCTTCATCAAGCAACCCTCAACCATGAGAATTTCCAGAAAAATCAAAGAGCAATTATTCACTGATCCGGAGGCAATTAAAGCATACATCAATTATGCTAATTATGCCAAAGTCCATCCCGGAAAATTTGCTATTTTTCAAGATTTTTCTTCTTATGAAATTGATTCTCTTTTTGCAAACAATGGTGTTTTAAGTCTTATTGACTCTTCTCAAAATGATTTTGTTTGCTATCCTAATCTTGTCAAAATCTTCTATGCTAATTTAAACCGTGGTTTTTATAATGGAAATGAGAATGAAATTTGGAGTAGTGTCAAAGGCACTCAAATTGTTTTGAATTGTGATCTTTTGGGTACTATTCTTAATTGCAAAAGCACAGGAATGGATCTTTCTAGTTTTAAAATCGATGAACATGATCGTGAGACATTTCATCATATTTTTGAAGAAGATGAAAACTTTGAATTTAAAAACAAAAACTTTCGTCCTAAAGAAAGAATTGTCAATCTTCTCTTACAACATACTTTGACCCCAAGATCGGGAAATTTTAACAATCCTACCTCAAAAGTGTGCAAAGCACTTTTTTCTATTTTCGGAAATTATGATATCAATTGGGCGCAAGTTATTTTGGATGAACTTCGTCCTAAAAATTTTGAAATGGGAGAAAACACTTTATATCATGGAATTTACCTTACTTGGATTTTCTACTATTTTGGAGTGGATTTCAAAGGTGAAGAATTTGTCTTTAGAAAAGTTTTTAATATCTCAAACATTTCTCTCATGAAAATCCCATATGTTTTTCAACCTTATGAGACTCTTACCGAAAAGGAAGAGCGTTTGGCTCATGAAGAAATGGAAGAGGAAGAAGAAGAAGAAAGGGATGAAATGGAAATAGAAGAAGAAGAAGAAGGTGAAACATCCTTAGAAAGTATTGAATATCCTTCCAATCCATCCAACAAAACCCTTCTCAAAAACCAAAAGATAATTGTGGAGAATCAACGGATTTTTAAACGACCCGTTAGTAAAAAGATGGATAACATGTCTTCGAAGATGAACAAGTTCTTTTCAAAAGTCAGCAAGAAACTTGGACTATCTTCATCATCTTCATCTTCTAACTAGTTTTATCTTTTAGTATCTTATTGTATTTGTCTTAGTTTGTTTTATTTCGAAAGTTCGTGTAGTTCTTTATGTTTAATCATTGTATTATCCTATTATGCAATGAAATTTAATTTCCTTCCTGTCATCTAGCTTATTCTATATCTTAAATAAATGTTAGTATATTATAGAAATATATATACATCATTATTTACAAAATAAAATTATCATCAAAATTCACTATAGTATGTCGATATACCCACCTTGACCATATCGACATGTACTGGTCAAAAGTGATTATTGATTTTAAATTTGAAATTTGAATAACTACCAAATGTCTATTCATTTCAAACAAATTTCTACACCTATATATACCTTTTTCTTCCAGAAATCTTCACTGAAATTTATTTCTCATTATCTATATCCTTCATTTCTTTCTCTAATTCAATTATGGCCAATCCTATTCACAATCTATCTAAAAATCTTGAAAAAACACTCAATTCATTCAAGAATATTCTCTCTATCATCCTCCGTAATCAACGTCACTTAGAATTGAGTCAAATGCAGATGATCAAGGAACAAGAGAGGCACTTCGATGCAATTCGTTGGATGATCTCCTCCCTGCACAAGGATGATAATGAAGCACATCCTCCCGTTTCTCTATCTGTTGATAATGAAAATTGGGATGCCATCAAACAAGACCCTATCTTTGGAGAAGAAGGATGGGTTGATGTTCCTCGTAACGTTTAATTTTCTTTCTTTGTTTGATTTGTCTAAATTAATTTGTTTGATTTAATTTGGTTTGAATTGATACTTTATGTGGATTGATTTTATTTGGTTTGAAGATTGGTGTGTGAAACATATATGCATATACACTGAAATGAATATAGTCTTTAATTAAGTTATTATGCTCATAAGTATCATTATATTATATATTCCATTGTATAGTTTATCAATGCAGGTACTAAAGTCCAAGAGTAAGGGGGAGTAAATTTTTTGTTTATGACAAAAGGGGAGAAATATAAAATAGGGTAGTTAGGCATAGATTAAGGGGGAGTTGTTAGTTTTAGGGGAGTTATTAGGATAGAAGGAATATTTTATAAACAAAGGTTGTCATCATCAAAAAAGAGGAGATTGTTAGTCCATGAGATGATGGTTTTGATGACAACAACCTTAGAATAGATTATAAAAATATAAATACTAATATTACAAGTTTAGATATATATGTATATGCAGGATCTAACCATGTAGGTATCAAGAAAGAAGACTGTACAGTATAGAGATTCAAGATATAGAGATAGAAAACTCATGAGTATCAAGATTATCAAGAGTTCAAGAGTTCTAGGTTAAGTTTGTTTTATTACGAATATTTGTTAAAACTCGTAGACAAGCACTGGCATCTTAATATCCAATTTATTCATGAATGGAATCCACTTCGAGCCTGTTAAAGGGATGGAACCCTAAGTAGGATAGAACCTATGAAAATCTAGTGGGACATTTTTTTGTATCCACTAATTTTAATTCAAATGATTTTACAAAATTATCTTGTTTTCAAAATGATTTCAAAACTTTCCTTTTAAAAGATTCAAAACTCTATATCCTAATTTTAAATAATTTTAGCCTCAAAACATCTTTAATTTCAAAGTCAAATTACTCCTGATTTTAAACTATCTTTTCAAATAATATATTTAACTTTTAATATTTATACTTAGATTTAAATATAAAATTATAGTTAAATTATGTATATATTGTTCTTTATATTTACTTATGAATTTCAACTATATTCAAGTATATTTAAAAGATTTAAATAGTTTTATATAAGATAAATATTATTTTTATAGAAATTCAAAATATCAATTTTGGCTGAGGGATATCGACATGCCCCTAGGCACTATGTCGACATGGTGACAATTGAAGTTCAAAATTCAAATTTCAAAAGAAGTGTCTATTCGCCATAACTCTTCATGAATGGTCATGGCTGTTGATCTTCTATAAATAGGGGCCAGTTTCAACGAATTTTTAATCACTTTTTTCTAGTTTTCACTCCTCTTCTTCTTCCACATTTCTTAATACAAAATCATACCATTACTCTACCGAAATCAACATCGAATCATACTCGATTACTTCTAGTTTGATTCTACATCACTATCTCTACAAGGTTCTCATTGCTATTCAGAGTTATAGACTTCTTTGTAATATATTAGCGAGAAAAGGTGTGACTGTAGCCTTGGAAATCAATCAAGCGAGAAAAGGTGTGATTGTAGCCTTGGAAATCAATAGGGTGAACTTGTTGCCCTGGAAATCAAGTATCTCTACCTAGAGGATTGTCATTCTGGAGGGTGTACCTCGTATCCTTGAAACCGAGGGTTGTAATTGTTGAATTGTTATTGAAAGGAATTCCGTACTTGTGTTGCGGGACTGGATGTAGGGTAACTCCGAACCAGTATAAAATCCGGTGTGTTCTTTCCTTTACTGCTTTTACTTTATATTTGCATCTGTGTTTGATTCTGTGTTCATATCTGTGTCTGATTAGTGTATACATTGTTAACAAATTAAGATAAAACTCAAAAAGATTAACAAATTTCTTAAAACACTATTCACCCCCCCTCTAGTGTTAATTCTAGCCTTAAGATCCTTAATCCGCATTTCTCACAGAAACAAGTCTATTTTTATTAAAAACAATTCTTAACAAAAGAGTGGGGGTTGCGCCTGCACAACATCAACATATATACATAGGTTCAAAGCTAAAACCAATAGCAGCAGAAAAAACAAGGAAAAACCGCAACTAATTTTCTTTCTCCTCTTCTTCTCCTTCCTTCTTTCCCTAGATGAATGCTTACCGGACCTGCTGGGCTTCTTTCTGCTTGTTTCCTTGCCTTTATTATCCTTCTGGAAGTAGCCCTATAGATCTTTCTCCCATTATAGTCACGTACCGAAGATTCGGGAGTCACACCCTGAACACCTCTAGAATTGGGAATTGTAATGGGAGTGAAGATAGACTCTGTGGGTAATGAGAAAGACGGGGGAGGAGGAATGTCATCGAACTTTTCCTTTTTGATCTCCTTGGTCAACATGGCTCGGGATCGTTGCATCTCTAGTATAGTAGCCCCCGACGAATTCTCAACGACTCCAATAATAATGATATCTTCATCTCCCTGGCCCCCATGAAGGTCATCAGCGACCTCCACTTCCAAAGCATGAATCATTCCAACATCGGGGTTACGAGCAATGCTTCTTGGAGGTGCCAGAGTAGAATGAGGAGTAGGTACAATGATCAATTTCGTTAGAGTGGCATGTGTCCCCATTGCTTCGGACAATGGGGTAATATAAAGCGGACCTGAAATTTGAAAAATGGAAAAGTAGAGATTAGTGACATCAACCATTGTCATATGAGCCATCTCAAATACAGGCGAGGTTAACAATATGCCTCCAAGAGATATAAACTCGGCATGTGCTGGAGTGCCACCAGAACCTCCTTCCAAAATATAAGATAAAATGGGTAGCTTTGGAAGCTGAGGCTCTTCGGGGTTGTATAAGCATCTTAAAAGGATGCCAAAGTAGTTGAAACACTAGAAGCTTCCCCGAAAGCATAAATAGCAGTAGAGCTAGGAAGAGAAGTGATGTTTTCAGCAATTAGCACCTTCAATGCAGTATGTTTACTGTTGAACCATAGGGAGCAGACCCGAAACTCTTACCCCTATCCTTTTGAACCTTTGTCATTAATTCAGGGTGCAAAATAAGCTCACCAAACTTAACCACTTCTAGATCTACTTCATCCAAAAGGTTGAGCATTAGTTCTCCTTATTAACCCCATCAAAGTACCCTTGCTCCTATCTCATGATCTCCGTCCAGGCCATGGCCAAAGTATGGGGATATCCCTCGTCCAATCACATCAAGTTGCCAAAAATGATGACATTTTCATTATACTGCATGAGAATAGGCTCAAGTCTGAGTTTAACTCTATTCTTTGTAGCCTTAACATCCTTTTTAACACCCTTCGCTCGGGCCTCTGCATCATCTCTCTCTTTTGCGAGCATCAGTAACTCTTCGCAATAACCCTGGGCTTGAGTGAGTGCATCATCCTTTACTTTCTTTTCATCCCCAGTAGCTTTTTCAGCTTTGCTATTTCTGATGCTTGTTCTTCCACAGCTTTCTTGAGTTGTTCATTTTCCAACGATAAAGTGTGGCTCCTATGATGAGTAGCCTCAATTTTCTTTTGCTACTTCTGACAATTTCCTCAAAAGACTTAGTTAGATCCTCTAGCTTCTTCTTGACATTAGCTAGCGAAGTGTTAAGTCCTTCAACCTCCTTCTCAAGGGTGGAGATGATGCGCTTGTCGTGTTCTTGGATCTATTAATTTCATCCCATCGAGCTCTATCTTTCTCTTGTAGGAGACCATAGAAATAGCCTCAGCTATTCTCTTCCACTTAAAATATTGGTCGTATACGCTGTCCACATAAGCCACGATGTCAAATTTGACTCTCAGTGGGATATAATTTAGATGAGGAAAAAAGAAGTCATCATCGAAGCAGATCTTCAGGAAAGCGCGCTCATGGCGGCCACATGAGGATTGGAAACAAGTTCCATTTTAGTAGTAGTAGGAGTTTGAGTTGGCCCCTTATTAGAACTCAAGTGAAGAGAATCGGGAGGAACTATGCCGTGTGTGTTTAAGGGTGAACGAGACCAACGTCATGGAGATGAATCACGAAGCCTGTAGCCTTTGTCCCGACACTTATGATACTGATCTAAGCGTCTTCCCGAATTAGACTCGTGGAATGAACCATAAGAATGATCGGACAATCCAAGCATTTTGTATTTACTCTCCTGATTCTGGATAGTGTCGTATAAATTCCCATACTCCATAGAATCTATAAATGAAACACAGACAACTTAACACCAACAAGATGAAAGCTTAATGCAAACTGAACAAGAGTGTAGTGTCATGTAAGTATGGATGTGTCCTAGTGTCCCCCGATGGATCATGGACATGGAGCTTATTACTAGGGGTTATTTTTTCTACACGAGTAGCTGGCACTTCATTAGGCATACGAAAAGAGATCCAATATCTCCAATGTTTATATTGCCAAGACCAAAGGACCAAATTTTGTCTGAGATACTCTCAAAGGACCCGAATATATCCTCAGAAGATGGGATGAGGGTCTCCTTAACCACAGTAGCTGGTGGAGGTTGTACAGATGTTTGAGGTGAAAAATTTTTTTTGGGTTACTAAGTTATAACGAATGCATGATCATCATCACTCCCATTACTAGAGGACTCATGGCCAATGTCGGTGTCATCATTGCCTCTTCCATCGCTTTTTCTTTCCTCAACATGCCAGCTCTTTTGCCTGCTATCTTCGACCATGTGACTTGTTCCAGGATCGATAATAGGGTTTAGAATATGGGCCACCTCACGACCCTCATCGACATCCGCAACAACATCATGTTCCTGCGAAGTGTCATCATGATCGTCGTCCCTAACTTTCAGAACGTGGCCAACACTGCAACCCTCCTCTAAGAGGTTATAGGCATGCAAATTTTCCAATAGTGAGGAATGATTTCATTTCCCTTTCCTCAAGTGGGACTTGATGGACAACTGTGAGGGTTGTTGCTAAAGCTGCACCATTGGGCCTTCTTGAAATGTCTGTTGAAGCAAGGAGTGATAAAGTGAATAACCGAGACTATAACATCCATACTAAAATAAAGAAAGTAAGAATGAGACTTGCGTCCAGAAAACCATCTTTGTGCGAAACCGAGTAGGCAACGTATAAAGAAAAATTCATCCTTAAAGTAACTCAGCTTGTTCCAAAGGCCCAATACTATCCGACAACCCCTAGCAAGTGCTCAGAAAATGAGTGAAGGAGACCCCTTCCGGTGCTTAAAGCTGTATAGATAACAGATCTCATGTGCATTGAGCTCTTGATTCAAATAACGGACAAACATCATACACATGTTGTTTAAAAAAGCATAGCTATTTGAGTGAAACTAGGTTGGGGCGAGCTTCATAAACTGTAGGATTATGCGAATAAAATGGTTGAATGGTGGAGGACAACCGGCCATGCACATGTACTAATTACAGGCTGTATATCCCGTTGATGGTAGATGCGCTCACTGATAGCGTGTAGGAACTAACACATCTTTAAATGGAATACCATGCTTCTTGCATATTCTCTTGATAGATGCTTCAACAACCTTTGAAGTTGGAAAATCCTAGAGATCGTCCAGGATAATAGCAACACCCAAATCAATATCGAAGGCAACCCCTACAACGGGCTCTCTAGCCAACCCAAAAGGAACTATTTTCAAAGGCTGCCCAACCAGATGAATGGCTGTATAAGATTTAGACGGAAGAGGAGTAGACCTTGTTGTAGGCCCATTTTTTGAACTGGATTCAGTATCAAACTCAGCATATCGTGTTGTTGATGGACCTGTGACCATAGCGAGAGACACGAGGAGCGTCTACTATCCATAACTATCAAAACTTCATGTAAATGACATCTGACATATTAAAAGTTGTAATCTTCATGCTAAAAAAGAGCCATGCATAGTCAATGTACTATACCTGACAAATACCAACATATATCGATCGCTCGGTTCTCATACATTGACCGGGGAAGGGGAAATAATGTGTAGTTAAAATTATGTAGTGTGCATAATACAAGTCCGGCATTCGATTAAAAGGTCGTCAAGTAGTTCGTTCAAGTGTCGATTTACATTCCAAGTGACCATTATCGAAAACTGTCCTAACGAATCATGGATCACCGACCATGGCTCGACCAAATTTGATTATGAAGCCATTTGAAATTTTTTGGACATGCTTGGAAATTTTACACCAAAAATTTTCTTTAACCAGGAAAAACGTGGGTTCATCACGAGTAGGGCTCAAAGCCGACTCGAGTCATACCCAAGAAAACTCGAACTCAATTCATGCCTGAGAAAAACAGGCCATGCTTTGAGTAAAACTCAAGTCTTGTATAAGGCATCCTATAGCACTTAAATTTACAGTGTAAAACTCCTAACTGTGGGATCAGCACCAATCCATAGAGGGATAGTAATGGATTCCATCTTTTGGTCATGCATTGTCGATATTCAAATCGGCGGTGGACGCCTTCAAACTACGCCACCACCTACATAAAACAAGTTGAGGCGATCAGATTTGAAGGTTTTGGATCTAGGCTTCGAACAGTTCTAGTGGTTTGATGCTCGAAGGTTAAAAGTACGGAGCTAATGTCTATAGTGGTGCTGATGATTGGAGGAGACAGAGGCGGTGACTTGAAATAATGGGTCAATGACATGAGAATTGGCGGTGACGACCTCAAAGGAAAAAGTCATGAGGAAAAGAAATGAAAACAAGTGGAAAAAGTTAAAGTGTGGGCTCGTGCTTATATATGTATCGATCCATAAGGTTAGGCATAAGAATTGCCTATATTTGAGGTGCTATGAATCAGTATTGATCCATGGCCTATGGATCGGTACTGATCCATGGAATTTAAAAAAATGAATATATATATATGTATGTGTGTGTGTGTGTGTCTATATATATGAATGTATGTATGTGTGTGTGTATATATATATTTGTGTATGTGTGTGCATGCGTGCATGCATGATAAAAGACAATTGGAGTTCTAAGAGAAAAAAGTCCTATCTAAGTAATTTGAAGAAGGAGATCATTGAAACTTTCCGAGATTAGAATGGAAGGTTTGAAGAGTGTGCCCCAGATTTTGTACCATATAAGGGTTACAAGTTCAAAACCATTTGAAGCAACGCGACAATAGGTAGAAGATATAATGCTTCATGAAAATAGTTCATAAGAAAAGTAGCTTCTATTCGAAACTGAACTAGAAACTGATAATAGTGGATTCACGGTTTGTCTTGATCCAAAGCATACCTTATTAAAATAAGATATACTTTAGGAGGAAAATGTTATCCAGCTTTATGACCAAGTCATGTTTGGACGAGTCAGAACGATCGAATAGAAAATAACCAAATAGAATTCTATAACAACAACTTATGAACTTAAGAACCAAAAATGAGTAATGAATAAAGCGATAAGCTTGCCAAGAGTCTTCAAGAGTAGCCTACACATCGATTCAATCCAAGAAATAGACAAAGTCTTGGTTCGATTATGATCCATAGCCATGGATCGGTACCGACTCGTAATACTTTCCTAAACGTGCTACATAGCTCATGCCATACAATTTTAGAATGAATATCAGTTAGTACAGCCATATGGGATGGTTCGCTACCCCCATCATGACTCAAACGATCGACGATAAATCCAAGTTCCAGAACAACTAAACCACATGCTTTCATCTACATGCTTTCATCTGCCACCGAACAATGACTTCTACTTAAGTAAGAGCTCACACTAATGTATCTAAGATCTAGGAGTGAAGGTACATGCCGTATAAACAACATCGAGGGGAGGAGGTAAAAGATAGCTCTATAGTCTATCTTATGAATCGATACCGATCCATAGGGCATGGTTCGATACCGATCTTTGAACTTTTCTAAGTTGGCCATGTTATTTTGAGAGTAGCTCCTTCAGGACATGGGGAACGTGGGGAAGAACATGATGGAGAGAATTCCGTTGACCTTCAGCTATAAATAGAGGGTAAGAGGCATTGTAGAGGGATCCTCTAGGCTTGCATTCTAATTTTCTATACTTCTTTGTAATCTCGTGATTCTACACCGATCCATAAGATCACTCTTATAAAAAAAATTGTAATACCATAAACAAAATTTAAGTGGAAGTAGGCCAGTGATTAGCCGAACCACTAGAATTGTTGTGTGTGATTTTCTCTCGTTTTCCATATAATCTCTTCTAATTTTAGGTGTTTGTGTCAACTTTTGGTGCAAGCATTGATCCATAAGGGGAGAGCAATGGATTCCATCTTTTGGCCATGTGTGGTCAATGTTCAAATCAACGGCGATCACCTTCAAACTGCGCAACGACCTACTTGAAAAAAGTTGAAGCGATTATGTTCGAAGGTTTTTGGAACTGGTCTTCGAACTGTTCTAGTGTTTCGATGCTCTAAGGTTAAAAGTACAGAGGTAATGACTATGGCGGTGCTGATGACTAGAGGAGACAAAGGCGATGACGTGAAACATTGGGTCAACGACGTAAGAATTGGCGATGGCGAGCTCAAAGGAAAAAGTCTCAAGGGAAAAAAATGAAACAGGTGGAAACCATTAAAGTGTGGGCTTGTGCTTATATATGTACCGTTCCATAAGGGTAGGCATAAAAATCGACCATATTTAAGGAGCTATAGATTAGTGCCTATCCATGGAATTTTAAAAAAATGAATGTGTGTGTATGTGTATGCGCGCATGCATGATAAAAGATAATTGGAGTTATAAGAGAAAAAAGTCCCACCTGAGTAATTTGAAGAAGGAGATCATTGAAAACTTTTTGAGATTAGAATTGCAAAATCAAAGAGTGTGCCCCGGTTCCTGTACTACATAGGGGTCGCAAGTTCAAAACTGTTCGAAGCAACGTGGCAATCGGTAAAAGATACAATGCTTCATGAAAACAGTTTAGAGGAAAAGTAGCATCTATTCAAAATAGAACTTGAAACTGATAATAGTGGATTCACAGTTTGTCAAGAATACCTTATTAAAACAAGGTATACTTTAGGGGAAAATGTTATCCAGCTTTATGACCAAGCCATGTTTGGATGAATCAGAATGATCGAACAGAAATTAACCAAATAGAAGTCTAGAACAACCACTTATGAACTCAATAACAAACATGATCAATGAACAAAGCCATAAGCTTACCAAGAGTCTTTAAGAGTAGCCATGGATTGGTACCCACCTCTAATGCTTGCCCAAACTTTCCACATAGCTCATGCCACCCAAAGTTAGAATAATTATCAGTTAGTACATGCCATATGGGATGGTTCATTACCCCATCATGTCTCAAATGATCAATAGATATGTCCAAGTTGCAGAACAACTAAACCACATGCTTCACCTGCCACTAAATCATGATTTCTACACAAGTAAGAGTGCACACCAATATATCCAAGATCCACGAGTGAAGGTACAAGCCATACAAGCAACATTGAGGGTTAAAGAAAGACCTATAGTCTATCTTATGGATCGGTGCTGATCCATAGGTCATGGTTCGGTATCGATCCCTAAACTTTGCTGAGTTGACCATGATCTTTTGAGAGCGGCTCCTTCAAGACGTGGGAAACATGGGAAAGAATGTAGTGGAGAGAATTCCGTTGACCTTCAGCTATAAATAGTGGGTCAGAAGCATTATATAGTGATCCTTTGGGCTTACATTCTAATTTTCTGTACTTCTATTTTAATCTCGTGAGTCTATTCCGATCTATATACTACCGATCCATAAGATCACTCTTGTAAAAACTTTGTAGAACCATAAACAAAGTTCAAGTAGACGTAGGCCAGTGACTAGCCGAACCACTATTATTGCTATGAGTGATTTTCCCTCATTTTTCATTTACTCTCTTCATTTTATTCTCTTCTATAACCTTTTGGGTGTTTATGCCAACTTTTGGCATAAATATAAAAGTATACTACGCTATACAGATCATCAAAATGATATCAAATGCAAAAGATAACAAAAATTTTTTTTACCAAGTAAAGAGCTTCAGATTGGTGGTCCTCATACTCTCCACGGTCTCTTATGTGAAAATTCACTTACTCCATTGAACCTTCACTAACTCCATTGTCTTCCTTCCAAGCAGCCATAACCAATGATAAGAATGGGCCTACGAGGTCTTGAAGTATTTGGTTCGATCTTAATATAATCAAACTGATTCAATAGAATACTAACACCTGAGATGTGAAAAAACTTTCGCAAGTGATAAACATGGAACACATTGTGCATGTCCGTAATCTTTGGGGTAAGTCGACATTATAAGCAAGGTTCCTAATCCTCCCAAGTATTAAAAAAGAACTACGAACCTTGGTGCCAACTTCCCCTTTGTACCAAATAGAACAACATTCTTTAGTAGAGAGATCATAACAAACACCATATCACTGATAAAGAACTCCAAATCTCTTGGGTATGTCCCAGTCATAGACTGTCACAACCTTTGTAGGATCTATAACAATGCCCTGCTCTAAAACAATGTGACCCAAGAAGTTCACTTCCCTCCTCTTGAAGTGACATTTCAAAAATTTCGCTTATGTTCTTTCTCAATACCTCAAGCATAAACCTCAAATATGTCTTATATTCTTCTTCCATCCAGTAAAAGACTAGAATATCATCAATGAACACAAGCACAAACATATTAAGCTAATCCTTAACGATACTGTTCTTGCGATCAACAAAGTATGTCAGTGCATTGGTCAGCCTAAACAGCATAACCAACCACTTATTAAATCCAGATGGAATTCTAAACACTATGATCGGGACATTCTCCCTTGATACCTTCAGTTTGTGAAATAACGTCACAAGGTCCAATTGAGAGAACACCTTCACAACATGGAGCTGGTCGAACAAGCCATTAATACGTGTGAGTGAATACTTGTTCTTCTTTATCAATTTATTTAGCTCACGGTCTCAAAATACAACCTCAAAGAACGGTTTTCCATACTGACCAATACTATAGGTGCACCCCTACTATGATATACTCCTACAAATGAACCCCTTCTACAATAGTCATTCATATGCACCTCTAGTTCCCTGTGCTCTTTGGATGTCCTACTCCTCAAAGGCATAACCATTAGCCTAACATCCTTAATCTGATATATACGGAACTCTATCTTACTATGTTATGGTACTCTTACCACCTCCTCAAAAACGTTCAGATACTCCCTAGCTATAGGCACCAATAATAGCTCATTATGTGGGACCTCCAATGAATACATAAATTTAACCACCACCTTATTATTAGGCAGGCAGCCTAACTTCAATCTCCGCCATCGTCGGTCCCTATCATCACCAACAGCTTCTCACAGTTCACCGCATCTCCATGCTTCTTCAGCCAATCCATCCCTAAAATAATACCGAACCCCACAAAACCCAAAATAAAGCAATCACAAATAAAAGAACATCCACGACCCGATAACTGAGTGCCGACAAACCATGCTTAAGGTGATTGAGCCTTTAACAGGGGTTGTCACAATCAAGGGTTGGTATACTAATTTTGGCCTCAATCCTAATCTATTACCAAGCCACTATATATAAGGTTATAATGTATAAGTATCGAGAAAAATATGAATAGGTATATCATAAATAAAACATACCGCTAATTGCAATGGTCTTTCCCATCTCCTCCATCGATGGAGCATTCAACAAAGTTGAAACATCATCCAATGCAGGAACCCTCACAACTTCATTTCATTTAAGCAGTCCTAGACAATCCTCCTTTACATATCCAGCCCTATCATAATTAAAGCACTTCTTCTCCCCACTCCTTGGGGCCTTATAGTTTTTTCTAAGATATCTCCTCTCATGGAAGTTAAAGCAGAGCGGTTCTCAATTGCCCTTCTCCTTACCATCCCTGCCTTAGGATTGCTCCTCTTTAATTCGCTCTAGGCAATTTTTCTAGATATGCTTGAACTTGTTGTAGTTGTAGCATTTCATCCCATTATCTTTATAGTTTCTAATTAGATAGCTTTTATTGCCCTATTTACAGAAAATGGGCTCTCACTTGCCTTTCATTGCACCACTCCTGTTCTAGGACCATTCTCCACCTTCGTTGTTACTTTTCCTCTTGTTACTTCTATATGTTTGTTGCTTGGACTCCCCTTAAGGAACGACAGCTTGTTGCGCATAATCCACTACCCTTGGAAGTCATCTCTGGGCAGTCTGCATTATGCTCATAATCATCTGGATGAACAACATCTACATTTCTAGGTCAATCGCTATCCCAGTGCCTTTACTAGTCTTAACTTCTGATGTAGAGTCCCTGGTATGCTTGTCCATCCTTGCAAACAGTAATAAGAATGACCAATCTCTCATAAAGGAAAGGTTGCCTCGATGGTACTTATGTGCAAAATGTAACTTATACTATATATATTACTAATATATAGTTTTGAAAAACAAAATATATACCAAGTACAATCTCTCATATAACTCTCGATCCATTCTAGAGTTATAACTCATACTCTATCTCAAATGGATCCCGATATCCCTTAGGTTAACTATGCAACCTAAGATCTAACACCAAATGTGACGACCACCCTACACCTCCAACACCCACTATACCTGTAAAGTGCACTATAGCGGTACCCGATCGATGTAAGATGATTGTCAAGTGGTAAAGTAATAAAATCTCCAATATATAACATGTAGTATGTCTCACAATCTGTGTAGTTAATGCCCTGCTATTACCCCGCAATAACCCCGCTATATCTCATAGTGGATTTCTACCGCTATGATTTTTCCATATAGCCCCCAAATATAGCCTTTTCGGTTTAAGCCCTGCTATTTCCGCTATATCCCATTATTCCCGCTATATTCCGCTATGTCCGCTATATCTTCTTTAAAAAAATAAATTGAGAAATGAGATTTATACATTACAAAAATTATGAAATTTATTTTTTTGATTTAATTTTTAATATATTTTCAGAAATGAAAATACTTTAATATTCTACTAAATTCAATTACGTTATATAATACCTTTACCTTTATTTAAAGTATATTCGCACATGTTTTTATTTAAAATTATTTATGTATTAATTATAATTCAATTGAATGTTAATTTTTCATTTAATTACCATTTATATATTTGTAAAAACATTAAAGTACGAGTTTTATATGCTATTTTAGAGTCATCCGCTATATCCCGCTATATCCTCGCTACATCCCCGCTATGAATTTTTGCACCTCCGCCGCATTGAATCTGCCGAGCGCTTTAACTGCACAGCTCACAACGTATTGAATATAATATAATAATAGTCATTGATATAAAATAAACGAGACAGTAATTAAAAAATAAACCACATAATCTAAGTGCATACGTTCATAGTAGCTATATACAACATAGACTACAGAATAAGTTTAAGTGATAAACTGTCTCTAAAATAATAGCCAAACACTGCCTAGGCTCCATGGTGTCGCATAATGGAATAATAGAAGCAATAAGCTTAAGTGATGGTATATGAAAGCGTAGCCTCCTACTAGTCCACATGCATAACCCATGTGTCATCCTACACCCGATGTCTATTTTAAGCATTCAAGAGTACCCAAGATAATAAGAAGCAAAGCATAAAACCTAAAGTTAGACAACTGTCCATTGTGAGTGATAAACCATCTCAAAATACTATGAAAGTCAATCTAGTATAAGACATAGGGTATGGAGAATCATACCTAACCTGACCCTACATCCAAAGAGTTAGCACATAAAACCGATATATGCTAATTTATTATCATTATATGGGTGTACTACAAGTATAAGTACAATATCAGTTGTCTGGGTATCCAAATAACAATACCTACATCATGTGTCAACCTTAGAGTGATCAAACCAAACATAGAAATGATGGCATCCAACAAACAATCCTTACACCACTCAGGTGCTTTGGATATAAGATAGCTCACATGGCCCAATAATAGCCAGAGACTTAACCTAGGTCTCAATTCCTCAATGCTCGAATCTATGCCACTTCGTAAGGCTAGAAACTAGACTCACAATCATTAAGTCTAGGGTAACCACAATAATGAGATCTGGGAATGGTCATGATCCAAGTGGGCATCCTTATATATCCCCTCTACATGAGCACATTAGAAACCTTGAGTCCTAACGATCCCTTTGCACATGTCTCCATTTTAGAACACGGTCAATGTTCCATTCCATTCATCTTCATAGCAGAACACTTCATACTTCTACTCATTAGTCCCCATCATTGAACTGTCCCTTTGTATCATCATTTAGACTCCTATCATTGAGTCACTATCATCGAAACTTCTCTCGTAAATCATAGAATTATCGCATCAAAGTTTCGAAGTCAATGCATTGAAAGTTGTGTCAATGCTTCACTGCCAAAATCATTCCTTGTCACAACTAATAATGTCGAATCTAAACGTCGAAAGGATGAGCAAACAAACATCGCACGATTCCCCATGTCCGCACCTAGTTCCCTTTTAAACACCATCATCATCAACCTTAATCTTGTCAATGCCGACCATGTCGGTGCAGACATGATTACTTAACCAGTTTTGGTTGAAAACCTCTTATTAATCATTAGTTCGCCGAAGTATCTCTTTCATTTTCCTGAAGCGGCTGTATAAGCTAGTCAAGTCGGTGCCGACTTGTTTCCCTTTGCATAAATTTTCTATGTCCTAAAAATGTAGGGCCTCTTTTCTAAGCTTTTTCCTCGAAGCCTCGCAAAGCTCTAGCCCGGAGTTCTTCACTGAGCAGCCTGAAGTCAAGTCCCAAAATCCACGGAATGCTCCTAACACCGACATCTTTTTACTCCACCACCAATTATTTTTCAACCTCACCTAAACTCCATAAAATTTCTACAGTCATCATGCAACTTGTTTTTTCTCTCCAAGACCTAAAAGATCAACATAATACAATCGCATCACATTTTGAGCATTTTCCCTCATCGATTTCACTCAATGATGACCACCCTCAAATGAGTCAAAAACATCAAAAAACATGCACATACAAGAAATAAACATCATCCATGCATGAAGTAACAACCCATCTTTTCGATCCTCAAAAGTCAACACTGATACATCCATGGTATTCACGTGCCGAGCGTCCAAGTTCCAGAAAGACAAATTATTAGGGTGAAAGAAATGAAAAGACGGAACATAATCTCACATGGTGACGAGTAATATATAATATACAAATGATCTTTACAAAAGAAAATTTATTATACATACAATATTCAAAGTAAACCGACTTATCATTAGCCTAGACAGTCATAAGAACTTGTCCTTACAAATGCTGATAAATACAAACAAGTTATGCAACGAAAAAATAGAAGTATGGGAATACATCTTGGAGGCATCCAACTTGTCTCCTAAAGCTTCAAAGCATCCTAAGCTAACTCTGGAAAAATACTCGGGCCTGACCCGAGTATTATTAGAAAATAATATCCGGATTAGTCTGGTAAACCAGCGTGAGAAACTCAAATCATATGGATTGTTATATTTATAAAACCCTATCAAAAATAAAGGTATCTCGTAATTCCATGCTGCATATAAACATGGATGGGTTTTTAACTTACGATAACTAAACCATTTTTATTAGAAAATCTTGTAAGATTATAATAGTGTCTAGGGTTTAAAATAAATATTTAACATTGCCAAAATGGTTACATTAATTACATTCCAGCATATTTAGTATACACCTAAGTTCGTAAAGGCATGTCTTGGAAAGTGGATCCATCAATGATAAGGAACTGGGATACTACCTTCCACAGCACATCTCTGGATAAAATGTACCGAGGTCACAAACCTTGCGATCCCTGCATGACAAGACCAGCCTACCACATCCTGGAAACTACCGAATATGACACCACCCCGGTTGCTTTACAATCTTTTCCTTGAGTGCCCTCATGCACATACCAAATCAATAAATAGTGATCTAGAAAGGTGATGACCATATCCTAATGGTAGTGAAACACATAGCCTTACGACATATCCCCTGTTTTAGTCATTACCGGGTTGTGAGGCTTATGAGGCCACGATTACCTTTTCCACTTAGCAAATCCCTCTTGGAATGCTAACACTGTCCCCCAGGTTAAAATACAATTCCAGCATTTATCCATATAAGTTGTTCATAATATGAAAAAACCGAAGGCACTACTTCTGCAACATCCTTTTTGGAATCACCCTTAGGATTAGTAGCAAGTAGCCCTTGTACTTCAAAGAACTCCGTCTTCGATTTCATCATCTTTAGAATGTCTTCAATTCGAACGCTTAAGCCAGTTCGAAATGGTTTTCAAATAAATCATGTTTATCCAATCCCGGTCTCTCCAAACCAACAATCAATAGTTTGAAACTTGCTAAGACTTGATAGTCGGTTATTAACCAAATCAGAGGTTTAATTTCACATGGAAACCCCGCATGATTATGCATATAAGAAACCACTATGCCTTTTTAATTAATCCTTTCATTAATTAAACCACTTTCGTTTTTGTGTAAGTAAATGGATCGTATGAAAATTAGACCAAATATACTTACCACCACTTTTCGATTTCAAACAATACTATCTCTCGATTAACAATGAAATAGGACAAGTTAGAAAACTATCATTAACTCGACATACATTCTTAATTCTCAAGATAGAGATGATTCTCCTTACCTTGGAATTTGTTGTTAAGTATGAAAGTATATTTTCCATACCATTATAAGTTAAAAAGATCAGTTATGGAAATCAAATTCGGATATGGAAAAAATACTTCATATAATCAGCATCAATCTTCGATTTCAAACTTAAACTATCCTTTGGTTAACAATGAAGCCGTTCAAGTTGGGGTACTACTACTCTCAAACCTTGACTTGACAACATTCTTAACTTTCAGGATGGGTAGAAGTCTACCTACCTCGAAGTTTAATATCGAGTATAAGACTCATAAATTCCATATACTATTAATAACCAAATTATTATAAAAGAAAACTTCCTTTCAACCTTCCTGAAATCATTTACTATAACAAAAATGTTACAGTCTATAATCTCTTCCTTTTTCTCGAAACCATTCATTACAACAAGAGTGTTGTAATCCATGAATTCTTCCTTTGTTAAAAATAATTTTTAAAAACTTCTAAACAAAGTTTAATCCCTCCATGTACTTACTTGAAATTTTAGTTTAAACCAAAGTTGATCTGGAAACCAAGATTCATTTTATAAAAATACTACTTGTTTATTATATCAAATAATCCCTTGAAATACATACATAAACTTCAAGCCCCCTTTAAAACAGTTTAAACAAAGTTTAAACTTACCTTTGAAACATAACTTAAAAGCCATTGCTTTAAAAGAAAATTCGACTTTGGAATAAAAATGGATTTCCTTTAGATAAATTCCTCGTTTAAAAATATCACATTAAATCTCTTTGAAACTTAAATCCTTTCTAAATGATCTTCCTTACATTTTAAATTACTCAAATCATAATTCAAAACTCTTATCAAAAACATCACTTGAATATCATTGTTAAACCAAAATTGATTTAGAAAGATAAGATTTCTCTTTATGTAAGAGTGAGCCACTTACTCAGATACTTCAAATATAAATCCTTAGAAAAACCATTTATATAAATTACAAACCTATTTTAAACACCTTTAAATAAAGTACAAACCTCCGTCCAAATCACAAATAGAAACCATAACTTTTAGAAAGAATCTGACTTTGAAAATTGTAGAGGAATTTCTTTAAAATAAAACACTTGTTTTAAATACCCAAAATATATTTAAAAACTTCAACTCATTTTAGAACACTTATACAACTTTTATAAAACACATTCGAAAAGAATTTATGAAATATTTAAAATAGGTAACCTCATTTAACTTTACAAAAATCTTGGATTTCCAAAGTGCATCCTAGCGACTATCGCTATATGGACCGGAACTTTTCAAACTTTGACTTGTAAATCAAATAACCTTTAAACACATTTATTTTTATATTTTAAATCAATATAAATATAGAAAACATTTCACTTTAAAACTTTATAAAGTTGAAATCAGTTTAAAATCCATAATTTTTCAAATTCGGAAAGAGGCTTTGCAATCGCTATGGTACTTAAACAAGCTACCATTTATTTTTATTCTTAAAAGAATTCAACTTTTCAAGTTATATTCAACATTACCAAGCCATAACATATACAAATTTCTTATACACATATACACATGAAATGTAAAACAATGGAAGAGGAATCCTTTTGGATCCATCTACACATTTCTATTTTCTGAAGTGCTTCCGTAGCGACCTATTCGCTACGAAGACACTTTGACTTCCATTCATTGTTTTTTCCCCGTAACACAATGGTTATTTATGTCATCAGCTTTCAAGCGGAAATCAACAACAACCAACAATATATGCACAAAACAAAACTATAATCACTAAATTATTACAACATATTATCAATTCTAAAACTATTTTAAAATGAGATATCTCACTTCAATTTACTTCAATTTAAATCAAACTCCTAAAAACAAGCTACACTTCTTCCTACCCTACACCAAAGCTCATGACCAAGCCCTCTCCCCTCATCATGCTTACACATACTGCTCCCCCTTGCTTCCTAATGCTCACGCAAGGCCTCCCCCCTCTCTTACTCATGGCCCAAGTCAAAATAGGGAATTGACACAAAAGTTTTGACTCTAGGGTGTAGAGAGTGTTAATTATATTATTCTAAGCTTATTTAAGAAATTAGTGAAGAAAATGAGTGATTTTGAAATGATTTGGGGAAGATTTGAAGAAAGAAAAGAATGAAGAGAAGGAAGCCATTAACGAAAGAAGTGAGGAAGAAAGTAAGAAAATGAAAATGAAAATGAGAAAACAAAGAGAGTGCACTTTTTATAAAAAATAAAAATTGGTTAATTACTAAACTACACTTCCTAAAAATAACTTAGTAATTCCTTTAAATTTTAGAAAACACGCCACCCTCTCATCATGTTTTGAACTAAGCCATCACATCCACCTTTTTCTAATGTCCTTTTGTTATTATACTTTTAAACTTAATTCCTTTTTAATGGAAAAGAAAAGTCCACTCTTACTTAATTACTTAAGTATCGTTTTAAACTTGTTTTTATTTAAGCCATTAAATTAATAAAGTTGTTTTCTTATTTGTACACATATGTGTGCAACAATCAGTAGCGACAACTTTTGTTCGATAAAAAGTCAAAAATCCAAAAAATGAGTTTCAATCATATTTTCAATTTTACATCGAACTACCTATTTCTGTAAACAAACTTCCAAAATAACTTTACTGTCATTATTAAATAATAAAAACAAGTTATTTAATCTTTTAAAATCAATTATTTAAATATTAAAATTAATTAAGTATTCCCAATTAAAGCGATAAAATTTTGGGTCATTACATTCTTCCCACTTCAAAAGAATTTCGACCCCGAAATTTCATCATAGACAAACAACCAAGAAATAAGCCATACTAATTCTTAAAATTTCCCAAAATTGTTAAATGACTAAAAAAAAACTTAGAGTTTGTCTAGGTTTACAACCTTCTCATCATACAAGGATGATAAACAATCTACTAAGCATACCTCATGCTCCACAGGCATAGGTTATTACTCAATCGATTATTCATACTACCTCATGACAAATCGAAGAGTCATATATCCAACTCCTCATAAATCATAAAACATTAAAGGCAAATATACTTAGGCCCGTACGATGTATATAGATCATCCGTACGAAATATATGATTCGATCACTTAGTCGAATATATAAGCTTTTCTTCCAAATAAGTATCGCTCACCCGACTTCCCTAGTGCCGATTAGGCCCTTTGATTAGGAACCTCTGTTCTCCTTGCATAGCCATACACTACGATAGAAAAACTCAGTACCATATCAACAACCTCATAAATTGTTTGTCGTCAAGAATCGAGTGATAAATCCTTTTTCAGATCGATGTGAATCACCACAAAGTCATGTACTCGAATCTTGGATCAAGAATCGTGCAAAGAAATGTCTATGTACAACTTATGTATTTATTTTTGTTGGTTCTTACCTACAACAATTTCTTTTTTTCCTCTAAAATTGTTAATGACAACATTTCAAAAAAACATAACTTAAGTTTTAAACTCATATAATACCCTACTACATCCTTAGAGTATATACAACTATTTGATTCAAGCTTTTATCTTTTCTTAAATTCAAATGCAGGCACAAAATAAATCTGGGTCTTAAAATTAGTCGACCTCTTCAACCTCTTTACCCATTTGGTCTAGTAAGTAGCTAAGAAGAGTAGGATGTTGGTATCCAAACTCAGTCCAAGAGTCTACTTTTCCTTAGACACCTCTAAGGTAAAGATGTTTTATTAGTTGGCCCAATAACATCAAACAATTTATACAACTTGGATGTTTAAAAGAAAAGACACATTTTTAATAAAACAATGCGTATTAGAACCTTCCTATTAAATTTAAACCATTAAAACTTGTGTTAAATTATTTCTCTCTAATAAGAGTGATATAAACCCATATTAAAAATTTCATTTATCAACACAATCCTTCATCAAAATACATTTTTATTTTAAATCCATTTTCTTTAAGGAATAAGAACTAAATACCTGGTTTTCATTTCAAAATATTTTTGAATTGATACAGTATATTTTAATCCATAGAAAATTATATACAGAACGAGTAACACTAAAATGCGACGAAGGAATTGGGTCATACCAAATAGTACCATAAATTCCCTTACTAAGAAGGGTAATACTTAAGAGAAGTGCTTACCATCCGAGAACATCTCTTGCCCATTTTTAGTCATTTTTGAGCAACTCGAACTAGTAAACATAAAAATACTTCTTATTTTTCGAATCCCATTTTGAAATAGTACTATATATATTTCTCACACACACACATATATAATAGCTTTAGCACTTTATTTACTAAAACTTGCTTTCGGTTCCTTCGGATTCGAACTTGTTTCAATGGTACGGTGAAAAAAGGAATAATTTGCTAAGTGCACTACAACGTTCGCCTAAACAAACGTCTGATTGTCACTTAGAAGATTATTCAGATCATCCTAAAACAAATTGAGACTCATTCCCTAAACTATCCAAAGAAAAATGTATTTTTCTTTAAAATCTTCTTTCCAAAACATTTCTACTCAAAAATATTTTCAAGTAATACTATTATTACTTTTTCCAAAAACCATTTGAAGTTCTTTCAAGCAATACCGAGATTTAAATTCTCAAAAAGCCTTTAGTTTATTAAACACAATTTTATAAACCAAAATTATAAAATCTTCTTTATAAAATCATTCCTTCTTGTATCAAAATAAACTTTAAAACAACATTAGTACCGAACACCTTATAGTCAAATTGTGAAACTTAATTCATATGGTGTTCAAATTTAATTTAACCAAATAATAAATGCTCATAAACTAGCCAAGCATAAATAAATCAATCAACGATGATAATAACTAAATATTCTCATTTCTTAACAACAAAACACACAAAAATAACTATGTCTATTTTTGAAAATTATTCTTTTATATATAAAATATAATCCGAGGAAAAATTATTTCATTTACCAATTTTTAGAATTTGTGTGTCTGTTTCCTTTGTTCAAGTGTTTAGGAATCCCTATCGGTAACGTTGATCAGGCGTATCAACCAGAATTCATAAGCCACTTAACAAACCGATTAACACACTTATGTTTGTATAGCAATAACAACTACAAATTCTCACACACACACTCTCTCTCTCTCTCAAACACATTCTAGGATGTCACTTACCCTATCTCTAATGAGTTTACCCCACGAGGCCATGGTTCTCGCTTAATTTTTTGCTCTGACACCACCGTAACGTCATCCATTTTTGGAGGTGAATGGTGTAAGAGACAAAGCTTCTTCACATCGTTCACAATGCAAGAACCCCCTATAAGGAATGCCATGCACTCACCATATCAGATCCCGGTCTCTCCGAACCAACAATCGATAGTTTAAAACTAGCCAAGTTTTGATAGTCGATTATTTAACTATCAAGTAAACACAAAACCCAATCGGAGATTTAATTTCACATAGAAACCCTACATAATTAAGCACATAAGTAGCCACTAAGCCTCCTTAATTAATCCTTTCATTAATTGAACCACTTTCTTTTGGGTGTAAGTAAATGGATGTATGGAAATTAGACCAAATTTAATTACCACCACTTTTCGATTTCAAACAGTACTATCCCTCGATTAATAATGAAATCGGACAAGTTAGAAAAATATCCTTGCCTCGACATACATTCTTAATTCTCAAGATAGAGATGAGCTTCCATACCTCAGAATTTGGTGTTAAGTATGAAAAGAATATTTTTCATACCACCATAAGTTAAAAAGATCCGTTATGGAAATCAAATTTGAATATGGATATAATACTTCAAATACTCAGCATCAGTCTTTGATTTCAAACTGAAACTATCCTTTGTTTAACAATAAAGTCATTCAAGTTAGGGTGCTACTACCTCTCAAACCTTGACTCGACAACATTCTTAACTTTTAAGATAGGTAGAAGTCTACCTAGCTCGAAGTTTAATATTGAGTATAAGATCCATAATTTTGTATATTATTTATAATAAACAAATTATTATAAAACAAGACTTCCTTTTATTCTTTCCGAAATCATTTACTATAACAAAAATGCTATAGTCCATAATCTCTTCCTTTTTCCCAAAACCATTTATTAAAATAAGAGTGTTATAATCCATGACTTCTTTCTCTTTTAAAAATACCCTTTAAAAACTTGTTTAAACAAAGTTTAATCCCTCCATATAAATCATTCTTGAAATCTTTGTTTAAACCAAAGTTGATTTGGAAACCAAGATTCCTTTCATAAAAATATTACATGTTTATTATATCAAATAATCCCTTAAAATATTTACATAAATTTCAAGTCCCCTTTAAAACACTTTAAACAAAGTTTAAAGTTCCTTTCGAAAAGCTTCCATTCAAAACATAACTTAAAAGCCATTACTTTAAAAGATAATTCAACTTTGGAAAACAAATGGATTTCCTTTAAATAAAACCTTTATTTAAAAATATCACATTAAATCCCTTTGAAACTTAAATCCTTTTATACAATCTTCCTCACAATTTATATTACTTAAGTCATAAATCAAAACACTTATCCAAAACATCACTTGAAGATCATTACTAAACCGAAGTTGATTTAGAAAGAAAAGATTTCCGTTTATGTAAGAGTGAGCCACTTACTTAGATAATTCAAATATAAATCCTTAAAAAGATCATTTATATAAATTCCAAACCTCTTTTAAACACTTTTAGACAAAGTATAGACCTCCATCCAAATCACAAATAAAAACCATTACTTTTAGAAAGTATTCAACTTTGAAAAAAGTAAAGGAATTTCTTTAAAATAAACCACTTGTTTTAAATTCTGAATATATATATATATAAACTTCAACTCCTTTTAGAATGCTTACATAACTTTTAAAATACACTTTCAAAAAGGATTTACGAAATATTTAAAGTAGGTAACCTCCTTTTATTTTACTAAAATCTCGGATTTCCAAAGTGCATCCACAGCGACTATCGCTATATAGACCGTAACCTTTAAAACTTTGATTTGTGAATCAAATAACCTTTAAACCACATTTCTTTCTATATTTCAAACCAATATAAATACATAAAATATTTCACTTTGAAATTTTATAAAGTTGAAGTCAATTTAAAATCTATAATTTTTCAAATTCGAAAAGAGGCTTTGTGACCGCTATGGTACTTAAACAAGCCAACATTTGTTGTTTTTATTCTCAAAAGAATTCATATTTTCAAGTTATATTCAACATTACCAAGCCAAAGCATATAACTATTTCATATACACATATATAAATGAAATGTAAAACAATGAGCGAGGAATCCTTTTGGATCCCTCTAAACATTTTTATTTTTCAAAGTGCTTTTGTAGCGACCTATTCAGTACGAAGACACTTCGACTTCCATTCATCGTTTTATCCCATGGAGCACAATGTTTGTTTATATCATCCGCTTTCAAGTAGGAATCAGCAATAGCTAACAATATATACACATAATAACACTGTAATCGCTAAATTATTACAACATTTTGTCAATTTTAAAACTATTTTAAAGTGAGATATCTCACTTTAATTCAAACCAAACTCCTGAAAACAATCTATGCTTCTTCCGACCATACACCAAAGCTCATGACCAAGCCTCCTCCCCTCCTCATACTTTCGCACACCCCTTCCACTTGCTTCCTAATGCTCACACAAGGCCTCCACCCCTCTCTCTTGCTCACGGCCCAATGCCGAAATAGGGAATGGACATAAAAGTTCATGACTTTAGGGTGTAAGAGTGTTAACTATAGTATTCTAGGCTTGTTTTAGAAATTAGAAAAGAAAAGGAGTGATTTTGAAATGATTTGGAGAAGTTTAGAAGAAAGAAAAGAATAAAGAGGAGGATGCCATTAATGGAAGAATTGAGGAAGAAAGTAAGAAAATGGAAATGGAAATGAAAATGAAAATGAGAAAAGAAAAGAGAGTGTTCTTTTTATAAAAATTGAAAATTGGTTAATTACTAAACCACCCTTCCTAAATATAAGTTAATACCCTCCTTTATAAATAAGACAACACACCATTTAAGCCATCACTTCCACCTTTTTCTAATGTCCTTTTGTTATTATACTTTTATACTATTCTTTTTAAATGGAAAAGAAAAGTTCACCCTTACTTAATTACTTAAGTATCATTTTAAACTTATTTTTATTTAAACCATTAAATTGATAAAGTTGTTTTCTTATTTGTACACATATGTGTTCAACAATGTTGCGACAACTTTCATTGAATAAAAAGTCGAAAATCCGAAAAATAATTTTCGGCCACACTTCTAATTTTTTATTGAACTACCTATATTTGTAAAAGGACTTCCAAAATAAGTTTATTATCATTATTAAATAATAAAAATGAGTTATTTAAGCTTTTAAAATCAATTATTTAAATGTTTAAAATTAAATAAATATTCGCAATTAAAGCGATAAAATTCCGAGTCCTTATATTCTTCCCCTTTCAAAAGAATTTGGATCCTGAAATTTCATCACAGGCAAACAATGAAGAAACAAGCCATAGTAATTCTTAACATTTCCCAAAAATGTTAAATGACTAACAGAAAAACTTAGAGTTCGTCTAGGTTTACAACCTTCTCATCACATAAGGATGATAAACAATATACTAAACATACCTCATGCTCCACAGCCATAAGTTATTACTCAATCGATTATTCATACTACCTCATGACAAATCGAAGAGTCATCTACCTCACTCCTCATAAACCATAAAACATTAAAGGAAAATATAGTTAGGCCCATACGATATATACAGATCATGCATACGAAATATATCATTTGATCACTTACTCGAATACATAAGCTTTTCTTCCAAACAAGTATCGCTCACCTGACTTCCCTAGTTCTGATTAGGTCCCTTGATTAGGAACCTCTGTTCTCCTTGCATAGCCATATACTTTGATAGAAAACCTCAGTACCATATCAAGAACCCTCACCAAGTGTTCCCTGTCAAGAATCGAGTGATAAATCCTTATTCAGATTGATGTGAATAGCCTCAAAATCATGTGCTCGAACCTTGGATCAAGAATCGTGCGAAGAAATGATCTACGTATATCTTGTGTACTTATTTTTATTGCTTCTTACTTATAACAATTTCTTTTTTTCTTCTAAAATAATTAATGACAATGTTTCATAAAAAATAAGTTTTAAACTCATATAATACACTACTACATCTTGAGAATATATACAACTATTTGATTTTACCTTTTATCTTTTCTTAAATTCAGATGCAGGCCTAAAATAAATAGGTCTTAAAATTGAGTCGACCTCTTTACCCATTCGGTTTAGTAAGTAGCTAAAAAGAGTAGGATGCTGGTATCCAAACTTAGTACTAGAGTCCACATTTCCTTAAACATCTCTGAGGTAAAGATTTTTATTAGCCCACCCAATAACATCAAATAGTTTATGCAACTTGGATGCTTAAAAAAGGACACAGTTTTAATAAAACAACGCTTATGAAAACCTTCCTATTAAATTTAACCCATTAAAACTTGTGTTAAATTATTTTTCTCTAAATAAGAGTGATACAATCTTATATTAAAAATTTCATTTATCAACACACTCCTTTATAAAAATACCTTTTTATTTTGAATCCATTTTCTTTTAAGAAAATATAAAATCTAAATACCTGGTTTTCATTTCAAAACCTTTTTGAAATGATACAATATATTTAATCCATATAAAATTTACATATTGATCGAGTAACACCAAAATGATACCAAGGAATTGGGTCCTACCAAATAGTATCATACGTTCCCTTACCAAGAAGGATAATACTTAAGAGAAGTGTTTACCATCCGAACACATCCCTAGCCCATTATTAGTCATTTTTGAGCCATTCGAACTAGTAAACATAAAAATACTTCTTTTTTGAATCCCATTTTGAAACAATACAATATTTATTTCTCACATATATATAAAATAGCTATAGCACTATATTTACAAAAACTTGCTTTCGGTTCATTCAGATTCGCACTCATTTCGATCGACAATAACAAAAGGAATACTTTACTAAGTGCACTACAATGTTCGCTTGGGCAAACATCTGATTGTCACTTAGAAGATTATTCGGATCATCATAAAACAAATTGAGACTCATTCCCAAACTATCTAAAGAAAAATGTATTTTTCTTTAAAATTTTCTTTCTAAAATATTTATACTCAAAAATATTTTCAAGTAATACTATTATTAATTTTTCCAAAAACCATTTGAAATACTTTCAAGCAATATCGGGATTTAAATTCTCAAAAATCCTTTAATTTATAAAACATTTTTATAAAACCAAATTTATAAAATCATCTCTATAAAATCATTCCTTTTTGTATCAGAATAAACTTTATAACAACAAAACTACCGAACACCTTGTAGTCAAATTGTGAAACTTAATTCACAACGTGTTCATATTTAATTATAACATATAAATGCTCATAAACTGGTCGAGCATAAATAAATCAATCAAAAATGGTAATAAACAAATATCAATATTTCTTAACAACTAAACACACAGAAATAACTATATCTATTTTTGAAAATTATTATTTTATATATAAAATATAGTCCTAGTTAAAATTATTTCATTTAACAATTTTTAAAAATTGTGCGTCGGTTTGCCTTGTTCAAGTGTGTAGAAATCCCTATCGATAACGTTGATCAGGCGCTTCGAGCAGTATTCATTACCCACTTAACAGACCAATTAACACACTTATTTTTTATTCACTCGCATACCACACACACACGCACACACACTCAAACTCATTCTGGGGTGTCACTTACCCTATCTCTAATGAGTTTACCCCACCAGGGCCAAGGTTCCCTCTTAAGCTTCAACTCTGATACCACTGTAACGCTTTCTCTTTTTGGAGGTGACTACAAATAGTAACCTCGAAACTGATTTTACAGCCAGCCTCTCGATTGCACACCAACTGTAACGACCCGTATTTTCATGGATCGAAAAGTTCGTCAAATCTGGAGTTTTAGCGTTTTGGGCCATTTCAGATTTTAGGCAAATTTTTCCTAAGTCCTAAGTCGTTCACGACTTAGCATAAGTCGTGAGTCGTATACGACTTAGGAGATAGGAGTTCTGGTCGAGTTGAGGGATGAGTCGTATACTTACTAAGTCATAAGTCGTAAGCCTAGTTGAGTCGTCTGAAGTTGACTCGTGTGCGAGCTAAGGGCTAGGTCGCGTGCGAGTTAAGAAGGGGTTATCAGTGGGTTAAAGCTTAGGTCGTATGGAAGTTAACCCGTGCGGAGTGCTTAGGTCGGTGGGGTGACCTAGTGGGGTGACCGACCTAAGAAGGTGAGCGTGTTAAGGGAAGACCGACTTAACAGTGTGGCCGAGTTAAAGTAGTCAGCCGACTTAAGAGTTGATGACTCATAGGAAGGGACGACCTAGAGTTAGCTTGTGTGAAGTTTAGGTCGGTGGGGCGACTCAGTGGAATGACCGACCTATAAGAATGACCGACTTAAGAGATTATGACTTAAGGACTGGGACGAGTTAGCGGGTTAGTAGTGAATGACTTAGTGCTAGGGCTTAAGTCGTAAGCGACTTAAGTATGGTTAGGTCGTGGAGACCCTGTTGTGAGCGTTAGCAAGTTAGGTCGTTAACTCGAGTTAAGGGAGATAGGTCGTTGGACGACTTAGGGTAGATCGCTAGGAAGAGTAAGTCGGAGGTCGTCTGTGTGTTGAGTCGGTAGGTAGTTGAGTCGACAGCGTGTGTTGAGTTGTGAGTTGGTAGGTCGTAAGTCGGCAGAGGGTTAGGTCGGCAACGACTTATAGGGGCGGACGACATAAAAATCTGCCTATAAATAGAAGGGTTTGGCTCACTTTTTGGCACCGGTTTTTGAAGCAACGAAGTGCTGCATTTTTGAGAGCTCGACTACAACATTTCTTCATCTCTTTTCTCTTCTCTAAACTAGTATCTCCATCCATCTAAATCGAAGATCAAGATCGAAGATCCAAGAGCTAAAGTTGAAGATCTTCATCCATCGAAGAGAGATTTCATCGTTTGAAGTGAGATCTTGTCGGATCTAGCTTAGTTCTTCGCTGTCCAGATCTGAAGTTGTTATCTTTTGGATTGTTTAGGTGATTTGGTGAGTGGTGATTATCTCTCACACGGATCCAAAGGAGTATATCGGATTGTTGGCTCGATTTGGTGTTAAAATAGAGATTTCCATGCATTTTCTTCATCCTAAGTGTAGATCCATATAGATCCATTGTTCATGATGATGTTACATCCACTTTATCATATGTTAACCTATGCAAGTTCATTCATCAAGTTTGTAGAGATATAATCCATGTTTTCATGCTTATTGGACTTTCAACTCTTTAATTACGAAAATGCCATTATTGTTATAATTGTCTACTTAGATCATTTTTGAATGCTTGATTGCTTGGATTGATGTTTGATTTGATTGATTGTTATGAACTAGATGATTGATGATTAGATTTAGATCAAAGGTGATTCAAAAGCTAAGGGAAAGGCTCTTGAATTGGAAAAGCTGCTCGTGGCATATGTAGCGGGATGATGAAGCTCTTATGCATAGATTTGATGAGGTGATGTTGAAGATGAGGCTTTGCGAGGATGTAATGAAGCGAGGCAATCATGTGATGAAGACTTGGTCTAATCCAGACGGGATCATTCCAAGCATGTTGATAACTCGGTGATATGATTCGAGTTGAGGATAATGAATGGATATGAGAATAGTCGTCGAGGAGGATGACTAGGAGGCTTGGATAGCAGCGTTGTTGAAGGTTCTAGCATGCTCTAAGCAAGAGTACGTTTGGGCAGATTCGATAGTCCCAACGGCCAACTGTTGATGGTCGAGTACTCTGGGCAGATTCGATAGTCCTAGGCACGGGCTGCGACGACGTGCGGGAGTTATGTCTAGAACCGGGGTTTCCATTAGCCCTTGACGGACGGCTGAAAGAATGTGCCGGTCATTCAATTAACGGTGATATCGAAGCAATGATAACAGTGATAGCCAGGGTCATGGATGTTTGGTTGTAACGTCATTTCGGACTCAAGAGCGGTATTTTCTGGGTGCTTATCTGATTTAGGCCTTGGTACTTGGAAAACATCGCCCTTGACTCGAGTGATAGTAGCTTTACTTTAAATTGTATGCTCTGCTATGTTTGCTTCTGCTTAGTATGTGTCTGGAGGCTATCACTGTAGAATGAGGTTGGAGTGGGAGGGTTGTATTCCTATTCCTTTTCCTTTATGCTCTTTTGGTATGTTGTTAGTTAATTTACTGCTCACTAAGACTGTTGTCTGACTCAAGGCTTTATGTTTTAATTCTTATTGCCTTGGGCTGTTCGTCCATTTTGGGACGGGCAGACTAGGTAGCAGGTGACAGGTGCTGTTCTCTTCTCACGATGCTGATATCGAAGACGAGCTAGAGGGTTGCATATTTTCTTCTTATATGTACTGGATATTCCGCTGTTTTTGTATTCTCTGAGAGATATGTAGTGAGGCTGGATGTATTGACTATGTGGATGCTTGTATTCAACTATTATGGAGTTTTATATGATGTCATTTTGTTCTGTAAAGCTTCACTATACATATGTTCTATTGTATTTTGTCCATGCGCTGTGAGTAATACGATAGATTCTGTTGTTTTAAATCTTACCTTGACAATCGTCCATGGTCGCCTGGCACACTTTACAGCGCTCTATCTCTAGATTCGGTGCAGGGGTCATGGGCGGTCGTCACATTTGGTATCAGAGCATTGGTTAATCGATTTTACCCAACGCTCGCTGAAGTAACTACGTATGAGAGACGTAATTGTATTTTGATGGATGAATACTATATATAATATAGTAGTTTAGTAGAGTTGAGTCCTTTATGCAGTTGTTTCTCTAGATGTTCTAATCATTCCTTTTTATAGATATTGAGAATGAGTCGAAGAGGGAGACCAGCTGCTAGGGAAGGCCGTGCTACTGAAGAGACTGGTGATTATGCAGCCATGTTCGAAGCTATGATGACTTCGATCATGAGAAGGATACCAGTTCCGGGGACAGCAGTAGATATTGGAGTTCAAGTCCAAACTCCGAAACCAGTGGATTTTGCTAAGCTGTGCAAGGATTATACTGCTCTTGGAGGGAAGGTTTTCTTGGGAACAGAATCTACTATTGAGGTCCAGAGGTGGATAGATGCTTGTAGAAGGATCTTTGGTGATTTGGGAATTGATGATGCAACTAAGAGGAAGTTGGCATCAAGGCAGCTTCAAGGGAGAGCCTCTGATTGGTGGAACTCTATTACCATCACTACTCCGGAAGAAGAGATTACTTGGGAGCAATTCCAAGTCAGATTTGAGGCTAAGTTCATTTCTACAGCTCAGAAGTCTGTTCTGTTCAAGAAGTTTGTAGAGCTCAAGCAGGGTGGAAGATCTGTTCTTGAGTATGTTTCTGAGTTTGAAGCTTTGTCCAAGTATGCCCGGTCATATATTGAATCTGCTTATCAGAAAAATGAGAAGTTTGTGACTGGCTTGGATAGTTATCTTGGGAGACAGTTGGTGGATCATTTGGACGATTCATTTGAGAAGCTTGTGGAGAAAGCTCTTAGGCATGAGAGTCTGTTTCCTAAGGAAGGATCTGTTGTTGCTGTTACCAAGGGAGAGTCTAAACCGCAGCAGGGTGGAAACCAGAAAAGGAAGCAGCAGCAGCAGAAGGGTAAGGATGGCCAGAAGAAGCCGAAAGGCGAGGTGACTTGCTACAACTGTCAGCAGAAGGGCCATTTCTCGAAGGATTGTAAGAATCCTAAGGTGCCGATGAAGTGTCATAACTGTGACAAGCCGGGGCATTTCAGGAAGAATTGTCCAGAACCAAGGAAGGACAGGCAGATTGTGCAAGCCTATGCTTTAGGAGCTATTCCGTCGTCTTCGAAAGCTCCTACTGCTGAAGAGAAGGGAAAGGGTGTGGTTGTTCAAGGTACTCTTTCCCTATGTGGTGTTCCAGTTAGAGTTCTGTTTGATACTGGAGCATCGCATTCGTTTGTTTGTAATGAACTCGTAGGCCGGTTAGGTTTGGCACCGGATATTGTTGATAGGCCATTGGTTGTGACTAATCCAGTTGGGGGTTCGTCTTGTTTGTGTATGTTATGCCGTGGTCTAGTTGTGTCGAGTCATGGTTGCTCTTTTGTTTGTGATTGCTTTGTTCTGAACTTTGCGGGGTTCGGAATTATCTTGGGTATGGACTGGCTTAGGAAGTATGCGGCTAAGGTTGATTGTGAGAGGCTGGAGGTGACAGTCGAGAATGTGGAGGGGCGAAAGGTTGTGATACGATGTAAGCATGAAGAAGGCGTCTTCATGAGCTTCATGTATTCGCTAGTTGTTCCACGGGATGGACTGTCTTTAGTGCCAATCGCAAATGGATTCGAGGATGTCTTTGACGAAGTCAAAGGGTTGCCGCCGCATAGAGAGATCGAGTTTCGTATAGATCTAGTTGAAGGAGCCAGACCTGTCGTGATGCCTCTTAGGCGGATGGCGCCTAGGGAACAGCAGGAGTTGAGGGTGCAAGTTGATGATCTTTTACAGAAAGGATTCATTCGGCGTAGTGTGTCCGAGTGGGGTGCACCAGTTGTGTTTGCAACCAAGGCAGATGGGTCGTTGAGATTGTGTGTGGATTATCGTGAGCTGAATAAGGTGACTAAGAAGAACAAGTATCCATTGCCGAGAATAGATGACTTGTTTGATCAGCTTCACGAAGCTAAGGTGTTTTCTCAGATGGATTTGGCAACGGGATTTCACCAGTTGAGAGTAGCGAAGGATAGTGTGCCGAAGACTGCTTTTAGGACACCATCTGGTTTCTTTGAGTGGCTGGTAATGCCGTTTGGATTGACTAATGCGCCAGCATATTTTGTGGATCTTATGAATAGAGTGTTCAGAGATCAGCTGAACAAGTTCGTACTTGTGTTCGTGGATGATATTCTGATTTATTCCAGAACTGAAGAAGAGCACAAGACGCACTTGCGGATTGTTTTGGAAATCTTACGGAAACATCAGCTGAAGGCTAAGTTTTCGAAGTGTCACTTCTGGAAGAGTGAAGTGAGGTTCTTAGGCCATGTGATTTCTGGAAGTGGAATAGCGGTTGATCCCGCTAAGGTGGCAGCAATCCAGGATTGGGTTAGACCTAAGAATGCATCTGATGTGAGAAGTTTTCTTGGATTAGCAGGATATTATCGACGGTTTATCAAAGACTTCTCCAAGATAGCTGCACCGTTAACAGGATTGACGAAAAAGAACCAATTGTTCAGTTGGGATGCTAAGTGTGAGCAAGCTTTCGGAATCCTGAAAGAGAGACTGACGAGTGCTCCTGTTTTGACTATTCCAAGTGGGAATGATGAGATGGTGGTTTACACCGACGCATGTGGTACTGGACTTGGAGCAGTGCTGATGCAGAGGGATAAAGTTGTTGCATATGCAAGTCGACAACTGAAGCCGCATGAAAGGAATTACCCGACTCATGATTTGGAGTTAGCAGCGATTGTATTTGCTCTGAAGATGTGGAGGCATTATCTGTTGGGAGTTCGATTCGAGTTGTTTACGGATCACAAGTCGTTGAAGTATCTTTTCTCCCAAAAGGATTTGAATCTTCGGCAGCAACATTGGCTAGAGTTTTTGGCATCATATGATTTTGGTATAGCTTATACTCCGGGAAAAGGTAACGCGGTGGCAGATGCGTTAAGTCGAAGACATGCAGGATTGGGAGCCATGTTTTCAGAATGGAAGAGTCTCGAGTATTTAGCTGGATTTGACTTCAGGCCTAGATGTGAATTGGAACCTGAGATGTTGGCAAACTTATCAATAAGACCCACTCTTGTGGAAAGGATTGGCGACAGCCAAAAGCAGGATGATAAGCTTGTCAAGATTATCCGTGAATTGGAATCTGGATTGGATCCAGAAAAGGATAAAGGATTCGAGGTCGATCGAGAGGGTTGGCTTCGGAAGCAAGGACGACTAGTTGTTCCCGATATAGATGAATTGAGGAGTGAAGTTCTGAAGGAAAGTCATCACTCGAAGTTGACAATTCATCCAGGTGGAAACAAGATGTATCGGGATATGAAGAGAACCTACTACTGGGAAGGTATGAAGAAGGATGTTGGAAATTTTATTTCCAAGTGTATGAACTGCCAGTTGGTTAAAGCCGAACAGAAGAAGCCAAGTGGATTGCTTCAGCCATTAGAAGTTCCTACATGGAAGTGGGAACAAGTGTCGATGGATTTTATTGATGGATTGCCTAGAACCAGAACGGGAAATGAAGGGATTTGGGTCATTGTGGATCGTCTGACTAAGAGTGCACTATTCATTCCTGTTCGATCGACTAGGACTGCATCAAAGTTGGCTGAGTTGTATGTTAAGTGGATAGTTCGTTTCCATGGTATTCCGAAGAGTATAGTGAGCGATCGAGACCCATTGTTCACTAGTGGATTTTGGAAGAGCTTCCAGGAAGTCTTGGGAACCGAGTTGTGTTTGAGTACAGCTTATCATCCCCAAACAGATGGTCAGACCGAGAGAGTCAACCGAGTTTTGGAAGATCTTCTCAGAGCATGTGTTTTGGACTTCGGAGGATCATGGGAAGATCACCTTCATTTGGTGGAGTTTGCGTACAACAACAGTTACCAGTCAAGTATTGGTATGGCACCATATGAGGCATTGTATGGAAGACCGTGTAACTCTCCGACATGTTGGTTGGAAACTGGAGAAAAGTTGATACTTGGGCCAGAGATGATTCGGCAGACTTCGGATTGTTTGGAAATCATTCGGCAACGAATGAAGGCAGCCCAAGACCGTCAGAAGAGTTATGCTGATAAGCGTCGAAAGGATTTGGAATTCGACGTAGGAGATATGGTTTTTGTGAAGATTTCTCCACTGAAGAATGTTATTCGATTCGGGAAGAAAGGAAAATTGACTCCGAGATTTGTTGGACCATTCCCGATCATCGAGCGAATTGGAAAGCTCGCCTATAGGTTGGAGTTACCTGAGAAGATGTCGGGTGTGCACAATGTTTTTCATGTATCATATCTACGGAAGTATGTGCACGACTCGAGTACGGTGGTTTCTGCTGATAACTGCGAAGATTTCGAAGTTGATCCAGTCACTAGAAGACCTCGTAAGCCGCTTCGTGTTGTTGAAACCGACACGAAACAGCTTAGGAGAAAGGTAGTTAAATTGCTCAAGATACAATGGAGTGACGATGATAACGACTGTACGTGGGAGGTGGAAGAGAGGATGAAGGCAGCTCATCCTGAACTCTTCGAGGTATGGCCCTAAGGTGTCGTATCATCTAACAACATTGTAACTTGTTCTAAGTCTTAGAATTCTGTACGCTAAGCTAGAATTGGATGCATGGTTCGTTGATTGTTATGGATGGTAGGCGTACAGAATAGTCTTTGATTGCTTTGTTTGCTTGGAATTTCGGGGGCGAAATTCCTAAGGGGGAGAGAATGTAACGACCCGTATTTTCACGGATCGAAAAGTTCGTCAAATCTGGAGTTTTAGCGTTTTGGGCCATTTCAGATTTTAGGCAAATTTTTCCTAAGTCCTAAGTCGTTCACGACTTAGCATAAGTCGTGAGTCGTATACGACTTAGGAGATAGGAGTTCTGGTCGAGTTGAGGGATGAGTCGTAAACTTACTAAGTCGTAAGTCGTAAGCCTAGTTGAGTCGTCTGAAGTTGACTCGTGTGCGAGCTAAGGGCTAGGTCGCGTGCGAGTTAAGAAGGGGTTATCAGTGGGTTAAAGCTTAGGTCGTATGGAAGTTAACCCGTGCGGAGTGCTTAGGTCGGTGGGGCGACCTAGTGGGGTGACCGACCTAAGAAGGTGAGCGTGTTAAGGGAAGACCGACTTAACAGTGTGGCCGAGTTAAAGTAGTCAGCCGACTTAAGAGTTGATGACTCATAGGAAGGGACGACCTAGAGTTAGCTTGTGTGAAGTTTAGGTCGGTGGGGCGACTCAGTGGAATGACCGACCTATAAGAATGACCGACTTAAGAGATTATGACTTAAGGACTGGGACGAGTTAGCGGGTTAGTAGTGAATGACTTAGTGCTAGGGCTTAAGTCGTAAGCGACTTAAGTATGGTTAGGTCGTGGAGACCCTGTTGTGAGCGTTATCAAGTTAGGTCGTTAACTCGAGTTAAGGGAGATAGGTCGTTGGACGACTTAGGGTAGATCGCTAGGAAGAGTAAGTCGGAGGTCGTCTGTGTGTTGAGTCGGTAGGTAGTTGAGTCGGCAGCGTGTGTTGAGTTGCGAGTTGGTAGGTCGTAAGTCGGCAGAGGGTTAGGTCGGCAACGACTTATAGGGGCGGACGACATAAAAATCTGCCTATAAATAGAAGGGTTTGGCTCACTTTTTGGCACCGGTTTTTGAAGCAACGAAGTGCTGCCATTTTTGAGAGCTCGACTACAACATTTCTTCATCTCTTTTCTCTTCTCTAAACTAGTATCTCCATCCATCTAAATCGAAGATCAAGATCGAAGATCCAAGAGCTAAAGTTGAAGATCTTCATCCATCGAAGAGAGATTTCATCGTTTGAAGTGAGATCTTGTCGGATCTAGCTTAGTTCTTCGCTGTCCAGATCTGAAGTTGTTATCTTTTGGATTGTTTAGGTGATTTGGTGAGTGGTGATTATCTCTCACACGGATCCAAAGGAGTATATCGGATTGTTGGCTCGATTTGGTGTTAAAATAGAGATTTCCATGCATTTTCTTCATCCTAAGTGTAGATCCATATAGATCCATTGTTCATGATGATGTTACATCCACTTTATCATATGTTAACCTATGCAAGTTCATTCATCAAGTTTGTAGAGATATAATCCATGTTTTCATGCTTATTGGACTTTCAACTCTTTAATTACGAAAATGCCATTATTGTTATAATTGTCTACTTAGATCATTTTTGAATGCTTGATTGCTTGGATTGATGTTTGATTTGATTGATTGTTATGAACTAGATGATTGATGATTAGATTTAGATCAAAGGTGATTCAAAAGCTAAGGGAAAGGCTCTTGAATTGGAAAAGCTGCTCGTGGCATATGTAGCGGGATGATGAAGCTCTTATGCATAGATTTGATGAGGTGATGTTGAAGATGAGGCTTTGCGAGGATGTAATGAAGCGAGGCAATCATGTGATGAAGACTTGGTCTAATCCAGACGGGATCATTCCAAGCATGTTGATAACTCGGTGATATGATTCGAGTTGAGGATAATGAATGGATATGAGAATAGTCGTCGAGGAGGATGACTAGGAGGCTTGGATAGCATCGTTGTTGAAGGTTCTAGCATGCTCTAAGCAAGAGTACGTTTGGGCAGATTCGATAGTCCCAACGGCCAACTGTTGATGGTCGAGTACTCTGGGCAGATTCGATAGTCCTAGGCATGGGCTGCGACGACGTGCGGGAGTTATGTCTAGAACCGGGGTTTCCATTAGCCCTTGACGGACGGCTGAAAGAATGTGCCGGTCATTCAATTAACGGTGATATCGAAGCAATGATAACAGTGATAGCCAGGGTCATGGATGTTTGGTTGTAACGTCATTTCGGACTCAAGAGCGGTATTTTCTGGGTGCTTATCTGATTTAGGCCTTGGTACTTGGAAAACATCGCCCTTGACTCGAGTGATAGTAGCTTTACTTTAAATTGTATGCTCTGCTATGTTTGCTTCTGCTTAGTATGTGTCTGGAGGCTATCACTGTAGAATGAGGTTGGAGTGGGAGGGTTGTATTCCTATTCCTTTTCCTTTATGCTCTTTTGGTATGTTGTTAGTTAATTTTTTGCTCACTAAGACTGTTGTCTGACTCAAGGCTTTATGTTTTAATTCTTATTGCCTTGGGCTGTTCGTCCATTTTGGGACGGGCAGACTAGGTAGCAGGTGACAGGTGCTGTTCTCTTCTCACGATGCTGATACCGAAGACGAGCTAGAGGGTTGCATATTTTCTTCTTATATGTACTGGATATTCCGCTGTTTTTGTATTCTCTGAGAGATATGTAGTGAGGCTGGATGTATTGACTATGTGGATGCTTGTATTCAACTATTATGGAGTTTTATATGATGTCATTTTGTTCTGTAAAGCTTCACTATACATATGTTCTATTGTATTTTGTCCATGCGCTGTGAGTAATACGATAGATTCTGTTGTTTTAAATCTTACCTTGACAATCGTCCATGGTCGCCTGGCACACTTTACAGCGCTCTATCTCTAGATTCGGTGCAGGGGTCATGGGCGGTCGTCACATTTGGTATCAGAGCATTGGTTAATCGATTTTACCCAACGCTCGCTGAAGTAACTACGTATGAGAGACGTAATTGTATTTTGATGGATGAATAATATATATAATATAGTAGTTTAGTAGAGTTGAGTCCTTTATGCAGTTGTTTCTCTAGATGTTCTAATCATTCCTTTTTATAGATATTGAGAATGAGTCGAAGAGGGAGACCAGCTGCTAGGGAAGGCCGTGCTACTGAAGAGACTGCTGATTATGCAGCCATGTTCGAAGCTATGATGACTTCGATCATGAGAAGGATACCAGTTCCGGGGGCAGCAGTAGATATTGGAGTTCAAGTCCAAACTCCGAAACCAGTGGATTTTGCTAAGCTGTGCAAGGATTATACTGCTCTTGGAGGGAAGGTTTTCTTGGGAATAGAATCTACTATTGAGGTCCAGAGGTGGATAGATGCTTGTAGAAGGATCTTTGGTGATTTGGGAATTGATGATGCAACTAAGAGGAAGTTGGCATCAAGGCAGCTTCAAGGGAGAGCCTCTGATTGGTGGAACTCTATTACCATCACTACTCCGGAAGAAGAGATTACTTGGGAGCAATTCCAAGTCAGATTTGAGGCTAAGTTCATTTCTACAGCTCAGAAGTCTGTTCTGTTCAAGAAGTTTGTAGAGCTCAAGCTGGGTGGAAGATCTGTTCTTGAGTATGTTTCTGAGTTTGAAGCTTTGTCCAAGTATGCCCGGTCATATATTGAATCTGCTTATCAGAAAAATGAGAAGTTTGTGACTGGCTTGGATAGTTATCTTGGGAGACAGTTGGTGGATCATTTGGACGATTCATTTGAGAAGCTTGTGGAGAAAGCTCTTAGGCATGAGAGTCTGTTTCCTAAGGAAGGATCTGTTGTTGCTGTTACCAAGGGAGAGTCTAAACCGCAGTAGGGTGGAAACCAGAAAAGGAAGCAGCAGCAGAAGGGTACGGATGGCCAGAAGAAGCCGAAAGGCGAGGTGACTTGCTATAACTGTCAGCAGAAGGGCCATTTCTCGAAGGATTGTAAGAATCCTAAGGTGCCGATGAAGTGTCATAACTGTGACAAGCCGGGGCATTTCAGGAAGAATTGTCCAGAACCAAGGAAGGACAGGCAGATTGTGCAAGCCTATGCTTTAGGAGCTGTTCCGTCGTCTTCGAAAGCTCCTACTGCTGAAGAGAAGGGAAAGGGTGTGGTTGTTCAAGGTACTCTTTCCCTATGTGGTGTTCCAGTTAGAGTTCTGTTTGATACTGGAGCATCGCATTCGTTTGTTTGTAATGAACTCGTAGGCCGGTTAGGTTTGGCACCGGATATTGTTGATAGGCCATTGGTTGTGACTAATCCAGTTGGGGGTTCATCTTGTTTGTGTATGTTATGCCGTGGTCTAGTTGTGTCGAGTCATGGTTGCTCTTTTGTTTGTGATTGCTTTGTTCTGAACTTTGCGGGGTTCGGAATTATCTTGGGTATGGACTGGCTTAGGAAGTATGCGGCTAAGGTTGATTGTGAGAGGCTGGAGGTGACAGTCGAGAATGTGGAGGGGCGAAAGGTTGTGATACGATGTAAGCATGAAGAAGGCGTCTTCATGAGCTTCATGTATTCGCTAGTTGTTCCACGGGATGGACTGTCTTTAGTGCCAATCGCAAATGGATTCGAGGATGTCTTTGACGAAGTCAAAGGGTTGCCGCCGCATAGAGAGATCGAGTTTCGTATAGATCTAGTTGAAGGAGCCAGACCTGTCGTGATGCCTCTTAGGCGGATGGCGCCTAGGGAACAGCAGGAGTTGAGGGTGCAAGTTGATGATCTTTTACAGAAAGGATTCATTCGGCGTAGTGTGTCCGAGTGGGGTGCACCAGTTGTGTTTGCAACCAAGGCAGATGGGTCGTTGAGATTGTGTGTGGATTATCGTGAGCTGAATAAGGTGACTAAGAAGAACAAGTATCCATTGCCGAGAATAGATGACTTGTTTGATCAGCTTCACGAAGCTAAGGTGTTTTCTCAGATGGATTTGGCAACGGGATTTCACCAGTTGAGAGTAGCGAAGGATAGTGTGCCGAAGACTGCTTTTAGGACACCATCTGGTTTCTTTGAGTGGCTGGTAATGCCGTTTGGATTGACTAATGCGCCAGCATATTTTGTGGATCTTATGAATAGAGTGTTCAGAGATCAGCTGAACAAGTTCGTACTTGTGTTCGTGGATGATATTCTGATTTATTCCAGAACTGAAGAAGAGCACAAGACGCACTTGCGGATTGTTTTGGAAATCTTACGGAAACATCAGCTGAAGGCTAAGTTTTCGAAGTGTCACTTCTGGAAGAGTGAAGTGAGGTTCTTTGGCCATGTGATTTCTGGAAGTGGAATAGCGGTTGATCCCGCTAAGGTGGCAGCAATCCAGGATTGGGTTAGACCTAAGAATGCATCTGATGTGAGAAGTTTTCTTGGATTAGCAGGATATTATCGACGGTTTATCAAAGACTTCTCCAAGATAGCTGCACCGTTAATAGGATTGACGAAAAAGAACCAAGTGTTCAGTTGGGATGCTAAGTGTGAGCAAGCTTTCGGAATCCTGAAAGAGAGACTGACAAGTGCTCCTGTTTTGACTATTCCAAGTGGGAATGATGAGATGGTGGTTTACACCGACGCATGTGGTACTGGACTTGGAGCAGTGCTGATGCAGAGGGATAAAGTTGTTGCATATGCAAGTCGACAACTGAAGCCGCATGAAAGGAATTACCCGACTCATGATTTGGAGTTAGCAGCGATTGTATTTGCTCTGAAGATGTGGAGGCATTATCTGTTGGGAGTTCGATTCGAGTTGTTTACGGATCACAAGTCGTTGAAGTATCTTTTCTCCCAAAAGGATTTGAATCTTCGGCAGCAACGTTGGCTAGAGTTTTTGGCATCATATGATTTTGGTATAGCTTATACTCCGGGAAAAGGTAACGCGGTGGCAGATGCGTTAAGTCGAAGACATGCAGGATTGGGAGCCATGTTTTCAGAATGGAAGAGTCTCGAGTATTTAGCTGGATTTGACTTCAGGCCTAGATGTGAATTGGAACCTGAGATGTTGGCAAACTTATCAATAAGACCCACTCTTGTGGAAAGGATTGGCGAGAGCCAAAAGCGGGATGATAAGCTTGTCAAGATTATCCGTGAATTGGAATCTGGATTGGATCCAGAAAAGGATAAAGGATTCGAGGTCGATCGAGAGGGTTGGCTTCGGAAGCAAGGACGACTAGTTGTTCCCGATATAGATGAATTGAGGAGTGAAGTTCTGAAGGAAAGTCATCACTCGAAGTTGACAATTCATCCAGGTGGAAACAAGATGTATCGGGATATGAAGAGAACCTACTACTGGGAAGGTATGAAGAAGGATGTTGGAAATTTTATTTCCAAGTGTATGAACTGCCAGTTGGTTAAAGCCGAACAGAAGAAGCCAAGTGGATTGCTTCAGCCATTAGAAGTTCCTACATGGAAGTGGGAACAAGTGTCGATGGATTTTATTGATGGATTGCCTAGAACCAGAACGGGAAATGAAGGGATTTGGGTCATTGTGGATCGTCTGACTAAGAGTGCACTATTCATTCCTGTTCGATCGACTAGGACTGCATCAAAGTTGGCTGAGTTGTATGTTAAGTGGATAGTTCGTTTCCATGGTATTCCGAAGAGTATAGTGAGCGATCGAGACCCATTGTTCACTAGTGGATTTTGGAAGAGCTTCCAGGAAGTCTTGGGAACCGAGTTGTGTTTGAGTACATCTTATCATCCCCAAACAGATGGTCAGACCGAGAGAGTCAACCGAGTTTTGGAAGATCTTCTCAGAGCATGTGTTTTGGACTTCGGAGGATCATGGGAAGATCACCTTCATTTGGTGGAGTTTGCGTACAACAACAGTTACCAGTCAAGTATTGGTATGGCACCATATGAGGCATTGTATGGAAGACCGTGTAACTCTCCGACATGTTGGTTGGAAACTGGAGAAAAGTTGATACTTGGGCCAGAGATGATTCGGCAGACTTCGGATTGTTTGGAAATCATTCGGCAACGAATGAAGGCAGCCCAAGACCGTCAGAAGAGTTATGCTGATAAGCGTCAAAAGGATTTGGAATTCGACGTAGGAGATATGGTTTTTGTGAAGATTTCTCCACTGAAGAATGTTATTCGATTCGGGAAGAAAGGAAAATTGACTCCGAGATTTGTTGGACCATTCCCGATCATCGAGCGAATTGGAAAGCTCGCTTATAGGTTGGAGTTACCTGAGAAGATGTCGGGTGTGCACAATGTTTTTCATGTATCATATCTACGGAAGTATGTGCACGACTCGAGTACGGTGGTTTCTGCTGATAGCTGCGAAGATTTCGAAGTTGATCCAGTCGCTAGAAGACCTCGTAAGCCGCTTCGTGTTGTTGAAACCGACACGAAACAGCTTAGGAGAAAGGTAGTTAAATTGCTCAAGATACAATGGAGTGACGATGATAACGACTGTACGTGGGAGGTGGAAGAGAGGATGAAGGCAGCTCATCCTGAACTCTTCGAGGTATGGCCCTAAGGTGTCGTATCATCTAACAACATTGTAACTTGTTCTAAGTCTTAGAATTCTGTACGCTAAGCTAGAATTGGATGCATGGTTCGTTGATTGCTATGGATGGTAGGCGTACAGAATAGTCTTTGATTGCTTTGTTTGCTTGGAATTTCGGGGGCGAAATTCCTAAGGGGGAGAGAATGTAACGACCCGTATTTTCACGGATCGAAAAGTTCGTCAAATCTGGAGTTTTAGCGTTTTGGGCCATTTCAGATTTTAGGCAAATTTTTCCTAAGTCCTAAGTCGTTCACGACTTAGCATAAGTCGTGAGTCGTATACGACTTAGGAGATAGGAGTTCTGGTCGAGTTGAGGGATGGGTCGTATACTTACTAAGTCGTAAGTCGTAAGCCTAGTTGAGTCGTCTGAAGTTGACTCGTGTGCGAGCTAAGGGCTAGGTCGCGTGCGAGTTAAGAAGGGGTTATCAGTGGGTTAAAGCTTAGGTCGTATGGAAGTTAACCCGTGCGGAGTGCTTAGGTCGGTGGGGCGACCTAGTGGGGTGACCGACCTAAGAAGGTGAGCGTGTTAAGGGAAGACCGACTTAACAGTGTGGCCGAGTTAAAGTAGTCAGCCGACTTAAGAGTTGATGACTCATAGGAAGGGACGACCTAGAGTTAGCTTGTGTGAAGTTTAGGTCGGTGGGGCGACTCAGTGGAATGACCGACCTATAAGAATGACCGACCTAAGAGATTATGACTTAAGGACTGGGACGAGTTAGCGGGTTAGTAGTGAATGACTTAGTGCTAGGGCTTAAGTCGTAAGCGACTTAAGTATGGTTAGGTCGTGGAGACCCTGTTGTGAGCGTTAGCAAGTTAGGTCGTTAACTCGAGTTAAGGGAGATAGGTCGTTGGACGACTTAGGGTAGATCGCTAGGAAGAGTAAGTCGGAGGTCGTCTGTGTGTTGAGTCGGTAGGTAGTTGAGTCGGCAGCGTGTGTTGAGTTGCGAGTTGGTAGGTCGTAAGTCGGCAGAGGGTTAGGTCGGCAACGACTTATAGGGGCGGACGACATAAAAATCTGCCTATAAATAGAAGGGTTTGGCTCACTTTTTGGCACCGGTTTTTGAAGCAACGAAGTGCTGCCATTTTTGAGAGCTCGACTACAACATTTCTTCATCTCTTTTCTCTTCTCTAAACTAGTATCTCCATCCATCTAAATCGAAGATCAAGATCGAAGATCCAAGAGCTAAAGTTGAAGATCTTCATCCATCGAAGAGAGATTTCATCGTTTGAAGTGAGATCTTGTCGGATCTAGCTTAGTTCTTCGCTGTCCAGATCTGAAGTTGTTATCTTTTGGATTGTTTAGGTGATTTGGTGAGTGGTGATTATCTCTCACACGGATCCAAAGGAGTATATCGGATTGTTGGCTCGATTTGGTGTTAAAATAGAGATTTCCATGCATTTTCTTCATCCTAAGTGTAGATCCATATAGATCCATTGTTCATGATGATGTTACATCCACTTTATCATATGTTAACCTATGCAAGTTCATTCATCAAGTTTGTAGAGATATAATCCATGTTTTCATGCTTATTGGACTTTCAACTCTTTAATTACGAAAATGCCATTATTGTTATAATTGTCTACTTAGATCATTTTTGAATGCTTGATTGCTTGGATTGATGTTTGATTTGATTGATTGTTATGAACTAGATGATTGATGATTAGATTTAGATCAAAGGTGATTCAAAAGCTAAGGGAAAGGCTCTTGAATTGGAAAAGCTGCTCGTGGCATATGTAGCGGGATGATGAAGCTCTTATGCATAGATTTGATGAGGTGATGTTGAAGATGAGGCTTTGCGAGGATGTAATGAAGCGAGGCAATCATGTGATGAAGACTTGGTCTAATCCAGACGGGATCATTCCAAGCATGTTGATAACTCGGTGATATGATTCGAGTTGAGGATAATGAATGGATATGAGAATAGTCGTCGAGGAGGATGACTAGGAGGCTTGGATAGCATCGTTGTTGAAGGTTCTAGCATGCTCTAAGCAAGAGTACGTTTGGGCAGATTCGATAGTCCCAACGGCCAACTGTTGATGGTCGAGTACTCTGGGCAGATTCGATAGTCCTAGGCACGGGCTGCGACGACGTGCGGGAGTTATGTCTAGAACCGGGGTTTCCATTAGCCCTTGACGGACGGCTGAAAGAATGTGCCGATCATTCAATTAACGGTGATATCGAAGCAATGATAACAGTGATAGCCAGGGTCATGGATGTTTGGTTGTAACGTCATTTCGGACTCAAGAGCGGTATTTTCTGGGTGCTTATCTGATTTAGGCCTTGGTACTTGGAAAACATCGCCCTTGACTCGAGTGATAGTAGCTTTACTTTAAATTGTATGCTCTGCTATGTTTGCTTCTGCTTAGTATGTGTCTGGAGGCTATCACTGTAGAATGAGGTTGGAGTGGGAGGGTTGTATTCCTATTCCTTTTCCTTTATGCTCTTTTGGTATGTTGTTAGTTAATTTACTGCTCACTAAGACTGTTGTCTGACTCAAGGCTTTATGTTTTAATTCTTATTGCCTTGGGCTGTTCGTCCATTTTGGGACGGGCAGACTAGGTAGCAGGTGACAGGTGCTGTTCTCTTCTCACGATGCTGATATCGAAGACGAGCTAGAGGGTTGCATATTTTCTTCTTATATGTACTGGATATTCCGCTGTTTTTGTATTCTCTGAGAGATATGTAGTGAGGCTGGATGTATTGACTATGTGGATGCTTGTATTCAACTATTATGGAGTTTTATATGATGTCATTTTGTTCTGTAAAGCTTCACTATACATATGTTCTATTGTATTTTGTCCATGCGCTGTGAGTAATACGATAGATTCTGTTGTTTTAAATCTTACCTTGACAATCGTCCATGGTCGCCTGGCACACTTTACAGCGCTCTATCTCTAGATTCGGTGCAGGGGTCATGGGCGGTCGTCACACCAACCCATAAAAGGACATGTAGGGGTAAGAGACAAAGCTTTGCTACATCATATACAATGTGAGAACCCCTTATCAGGCATGCCACACACTCACTAGATCCAATCCCGCTCTCTCCTAACCTACAATCAATAGTTTAAAACTAGCCAAGATTTGATAGCTGGTTATTTAGGTATCAAGTAAAAACACAAACCAATTCAGAGATTTAATTTCATATAGAAACCCCGCATGATTAAGCACATAAGCAACCACTAAGCCTCCTTAATCAATTAAACCAATTTCTTTTTGGTGTAAATAAATGGATCATATGGAAATTAGACCAAATAACTTACCACTACTTTTCAATTTCAAACAGTACTATCCCTAGATTAATAATGAAATCAGACAAGTTAGAAAACTATCCTTGCCTCGACATACATTCTTAATTCTTGTAACAACCCTGAGATTGCAATTACCGAATAATAAATTAAAATTATGATTTTAAGTGGAAAAGGGAGCTAAACAAAAATTTTGGGAATTTAAATTTTCAATTGGTTTGCAAATTAAAGTATTTTGGGTTTAAAATGGGGAAATTAATATTTTTTGAATTTAATATTAAAAGGGGAATTTTTAATGTGATAATGGGTTTAATTGGCTAATGAGACAATTATATGGTTTTAATGAAAATTAGGATGTCACTTAGGATTTTGTTCACATGATAACCTTAGGAAAATAAACTAAGTCCTAATGGGTTTTAAAACCTCTTACCATGACCCATTAACCAACCCACTCCTATATTATATCTCAAACTCCTCCCTTAAACCCTAACCCACCTTTACATAGATTCCTAAACCTAGATCTAAACATAATTAATGGCCTCCCTTTAGAAGATCCATCTCCTTCTCTTCATAATTAAACTAGTTTAATCTTTGAAAGGTAATGCAATCTCTCCTATTCTCTAATCTTTCTTAATCCTTATTTTATCTCTTCCATCTTGTGTAATCTTTGTTTTGTTTTCTTTTTGATTTTGGGTCCTTGAAGTTTCATGATCTTATGCTTTGAGATTGAGGAATTGGCTTGCTTGATATTGTGCACACAAACTATTTGATTCTTTGCTTCATTGAGGTAATTACTATTTATTAGTGATTATTGCTAATTACCATCTATTAGTGATTATTGCTAGTTAATTTTGGTGAAAATTTGATGCCAAAACTTGAAAAAAACACTCCTAAATCACAAAAAAATGCAAATTAAGTTGGATGTTTTGTTCAGCCTGAAAACAGGCTGAAAACTGAGATCTGGGTGCACCAGGACAGGCTTGGGTTGCACCCAGGCTGATACAGGCTAGCCCAACTGGGATAGCCAAGAACAGGACAGCCCCTAGTGGGCTGGCACACTCTTACCCGGGTCAGGTCCCCAGCCCGCCCGGGCTGGGTCTGGTCCCCAGCCCAGGCGGGCTGGGGCCTTGAAGCACCCAGCCCGCTCGGGCTGGGTCTGTTCCCCAGCCCAGGCGGGCTGGGGCTGGACCAGGGCTGCACCATGTGGTGCAACCCGAAAGAGAAAAAAAAATAAATAATTTTTTTTAAACCCTATTCCAGATTTTTTATCTCCACTTCGCGATGCCGCCATGATCGCATCCGAAGTCGGAATTCGACGTATTTGGTCTCGTTGGAAAGGTGGAGTTTCGAACTCCATCTCTGTAAAATTTGGGCATCATCGGCATTCGTTTCGTACTTCGAATTTCGTGTCGAAGTTGAACTTTGGTCGCTGTTGGTAAACAGTGTGAATCTTGTTCTGGGTCCAACTTTGAGACGTCGCTGCCACTTCGTCTCAACTCGGAATCCTGAAATTCTTTTTGCATCTTAAAGTAGGAATGTTGGAATACATGCATGCTAATTTTCATGACATTTGGACATAGTTTGCTGGTCCAAATAAATTGCCGAACTTGGGTTCGCAACTGTTTTTGAATGTTTACAAACACTCAGAATATTTTTAATGATTTTCTGGTTTTTATTGATTTCTTTGAGATTTGTCTCTAGATTTCGTACACGGGTTTTATGAATCATTTTCAAAAGATTTTTCACTCCTAAATGGCTTTCGAAATTATTATATAATATTATTTTTAATTATTAAATTAATTACTCCATAATAGGAGAGTTTTCAAAAGCCGTTTTAAAGTGTTCTCAAAATCAATTATAAATCCATTTCGAACCATTATTTTCTATAATAAAAATCTCACACTCACTTTTTAGCACATCGAGCGAAGTGGAAAGGTGCTTAAACGGTTAGGAAATCTCCGGCCTATGGAACCGTGTGTATTTTCTTTCCGGTTAATCCCCGACCTATTCGATTGATCGTTTTGACCTTTGGGTCTAGTTTACCGATGATACGAGATGGACTTTTTATTGTTTGGAGTGTGAGCTTGCTATTGGTTAGTAAACCGTTTAGTGCGAACGTGGGGTATGGGACTCATTGTTAACACTTTACGGGTTCCTCTCCATGAAGTTGGTGACACATTAGCCTTTGGGCGGTCAGTACTGGACCTCTGGGTCACCACGCCTCTGGGCAACCGTCTCTGGACACCTGCTCTATGGAGCAGTTTATTTTTCGGCATGCGCCTCTGGGCCTTTATCCTTCTGGGAAGGATCTTGCCATCTCGCGCGTTCCGTATCTGTGCGAGTGATCGATCACAACTCTACAGTAGTTGGCAACAATGACTCTGGTCGGTGCACGTGCAATATTGGTATTATGTGATGATTTTTTTATATCCATTCGAGTACCGCCATTCGGTGTTGGTTCTATGGAATCATACGATGTAAGTGCGATTGCCTTGTGGATTCACAGTGTCTCTGGACATTGCTTTTCAGTGTTGGATTTCATTGACTTTTCAGTATATCCCCATTGCTTTTTGGAGCATCGATCTTTGCTTGGGCATTGATTACAGACTCTGGTCACTCTTGGGATATTTGCCTATGGGCATCTTTTTATAGCTTTGGCTACGCCGATGATATGAGGCGATTTTATTTATTCTACACTTTGGTGTTGATTTCTCTTTGGAGATTTTTATTGTTATTGATGATTAGGGATCGTCATTACATTCATGTGGTTCATAATATACTTCTCTTTGGATAAGTACTGTTTTATTTATGTACCGCATTATTATATATCTCAGTTATTACTGATTGATTAGCTAGCCTGACCCGAGTGTTTTCGCTCGGGTCAGACCGAGTTGTTTCAGGTTAGGTCTTTGGACTTAGCTTCTGTGCTTCCGCTTGGACATTATCTGCTATGCTGATAGATAGCGCTTTTATTTGTCCACTATTCCGCTACTCTGTTATTATTCAGACCTTGATATGTACATATTTTTGATTCACATGTGTGAGCAGTGGCTTTGTACTCACTTATAGTATTTGGATCTGTATTAATAATGTATTGTTCTGGAATTTTATATCTGTTATGTGATTCTGTTCTGTGATGCTATTTCATTAAGTTATTATGCTTTGTCCTGATAGATCTTTAGAAATTTGTAATTTCGTTATAAGTATTTACTGAATATGTCGAACCACCTGATTGAGAAAAATTTAAATAGATTCCACCTTTCGACGTATTCGGTAGATAGTTATAGCTTGATTACAAATGGTCGCTCCCACTATACTCTATTCTCCGCTTTAACAAACAGTATTACTCCCGTAATACTCTTTGTTACAGTGGGTCCCAGTGTGGGGCGTTACAGCTTGGTATCAGAGCTGGTTTCAGGAATAAGCATAATAAACACAGAACAGATACACTTAGTACAATACATCTTAATTAGATCCGAATTAAATCAAATCTCTTCCTTATGTTTATTGATAGATAAGTTAGGAATATGTATAAGAATCCGTTATATTCCGTAGTATTCCTTAATTAATTATCTATACGTAGCATGGATTGGCTCGCTCAGTACGACGCCAAAATCATTTGTTCGGAGCGGATATTATTTCTTCGTCACCCTGAGTCGTCCGCTTCGTTAGCTATTGCTCTTCGGGGTGTTGGGATTTCTGATATTACTTTATTTGCTCTTGATTCACGAGATGAGGATGTGGACACATATCGTATTCCTGTTGTTCGGGATTTTCCCGATATATTTGCAGCTTCCTTGGACTGGCGGGTTATTACCATCGGTTTATCAAGGATTTCTCTCGAGTTGCACTTCCCCTTACGACGCTGACTCGTAAGGGTGTTCGCTTTATTTGGTCTGATAAGTGTGAAGCTTCCTTTCAGCGACTAAAGGAACTTCTCACCCATGCTCCTATTCTGGTGGTTCCTGAGAGTAACCAGGATCTTGTTGTTTACACTGACGCTTGCGGTAGCGACCTCGGTGCTGTGCTTATGCAGAAGGATCGGGTAGTTGCTTACGCTTCTAGGCAGCTACGTCCGAATGAGGTTCGCTATCCTACTCATGATCTTGAGTTACCTGCTATCGTCTTTGCCTTGAAGACGTGGCGTCATTATCTATTGGGTGAACGTTTCATTCTCTACACCGATCACAAGTCACTGAAGTATTTATTCAGTAAGAAGGATCTCAATATGAGGCAGCAGCGATGGCTTGAGTTTCTCGCCTCATATGATTTAGACATTCAGTATACCCCTGGCAAGGGTAATCGTGTGGCTGATGCACTCAGTCGCAAACACTCGGCAGTAGTTTCTATGATGATAGCCGAGTGGGATATTCTTGAGACTCTTTCTTTGTGTGACATTAGAGATCGAGCTCCATCTTTTGATTCTCCGGTCTTATTATTCAGCTTGGAAGCTCGACCTATTCTATTGGATCGCATTGCCCATTCTCAGCGGCAGGATCCAGACTTGTTGCGATATATTCATCTCCTCGAGTCGGGATCCAGTGATGAGACATTATTGGATTATTCTATTGATTCTCATCGGTGTCTTCGCAGGAAGAACCGTATTTTGGTACCATCTGATTTATCACTTAGGCATGACATTCTAGACGAGTGTCATCGCACTAAGTACACCATCCATCCCGGTTCGAGCAAGATGTACGTCGACATGTGTTGGGTATATTATTGGGAAGGGTTGAAGAGTGATGTTGCAAGTTATGTAAGCCGTTGCATGACTTGTCAACAGATCAAAGCCGAGCATCAACGTCCATCTGGTCTTCTTCAGCCGCTGGAGATTCCATTGTGGAAATGGGATCAGATATCCATGGATTTTATTGACGGTCTGCCTCGATCGAGGTCAGGCCACACTTCTATTTGGGTCATCGTCGATCGCTTGACCAAATCAGCTCATTTCATTCCTATTAAGTCCACTCGGACTGCTCCTCAGCTTGCCAAATTATATGTGAAGGAAGTCGTTCGACTTCATGGCATTCCTAGCTCTATCGTCTGTGATCGAGACACTATCTTTACTAGTCACTTCTGGAAGTGCCTACAGTCAGCTTTGGGTTCAAAGCTGAATATCTCGACTGCTTATCATCCTCAGACCGACGGTCAGCCGGAGAGGGTGAATCGTGTTTTGGAGGATCTTTTGCGCTGTTGTATTCTGGATTTCGGAGGTAGTTGGGAGGATCACTTACCGCTTGTAGAGTTCTCCTACAACAACAGCTTTCAGTCTAGTATCGGCATGCCACTTTTCAAGGCTCTTTACGGAAGGCCATGTCGCTCTCCTGCTTGTTGGTTAGAATCTGGTGAGAAGCACCTTCTTGGTCCAGATTCAGTTCGGGAATCTTCTGAGAAGATTATTCTTATTCATCAGAGAATGAAAGAGGCGCAGAACCGTCAGAAATCCTACGCGGACAGCCGTAGGAAGCCCCTTGAGTTCTCCATTGGTGATCATGTCTTTATTCGGATATCTCTCATGAAGGGGGTTGTGCGTTTCAGCTCTACAGGGAAGTTGGCTCCTCGTTATGTCGGACCATTTCCTATTACAGAACGCATCGGCCCCGTTGCTTATCGTGTGGCTCTACCTGCTCATTTCTCTGGAATACATGATGTGTTCCATGTTTCTCAGCTTCGCAAGTGTGTGCGCGACCTTGATTCTATTATCGAGCCTCATATCGTGCCCGATTTGGAGATCTCACCCGATATATCTATAGAGCAGCAACCTCTTCGTGTGCTTGACTCGGAGATCAGACGTCTTCAAAACAAAGAGGTTCCGCTTGTGAAGATTCAATGGTCGTCTAATCCTAAGGACTGCACTTGGGAGACCAGAGAATTTATCGAGCGTACTTATCCTGGTTTTCTTCCATCTTCCAGCACGGGTGAGCATCTATATTTTATCCTCTGTATTCCTTTGTGGATTAGATGTTATAGACGACTTCTATATTTAAGGAAATTGCAGGGACGCAATTTTCTTAAGGGGGGGAGTCTGTAACAACCCTGAGATTGCAATTACCGAATAAAAATTAAAATTATGATTTTAAGTGGAAAAGGGAGCTAAACAAAAATTTTGGGAATTTAAATTTTCAATTGGTTTGCAAATTAAAGTATTTTGGGTTTAAAATGGGGAAATTAATATTTTTGGAATTTAATATTAAAAGGGGAATTTTTAATGTGATAATGGGTTTAATTGGCTAATGAGACAATTATATGGTTTTAATTAAAATTAGGATGTCACTTAGGATTTTGTTCACATGATAACCTTAGGAAAATAAACTAAGTCCTAATGGGTTTTAAAACCTCTTACCATGACCCATTAACCAACCCACTCCTATATTATATCTCAAACTCCTCCCTTAAACCCTAACCCACCTCTTCATAGATTCCTAAACCTAGATCTAAACATAATTAATGGCCTCCCTTTAGAAGACCCATCTCCTTCTCTTCATAATTAAACTAGTTTAATCTTTGAAAGGTAATGCAATCTCTCCTAATCTCTAATCTTTCTTAATCCTTATTTTATCTCTTCCATCTTGTGTAATCTTTGTTTTGTTTTCTTTTTTATTTTGGGTCCTTGAAGTTTCATGATCTTATGCTTTGAGATTGAGAAATTGGCTTGCTTGATATTGTGCACACAAACTATTTGATTCTTTGCTTCATTGAGGCAATTACTATTTATTAGTGATTATTGCTAATTACTATCTATTAGTGATTATTGCTAGTTAATTTTGGTGAAAATTTGATGCCAAAACTTGAAAAAAACACTCCTAAATCACAAAAAAATGCAAATTAAGTTGGTTGTTTTGTTCAGCCTGAAAACAGACTGAAAACTAAGATCTGGGTGCACCAGGACAGGCCTGGGTTGCACCCAGGCTGATGCAGGCTAGCCCAGCTGGGCTAGCCAAGAACAGGCCAGCCCCTAGTGGGCTGGCACACTCTTACCCTCCACCCAGCCCGCCCGGGCTGGGTCAGGACCCCAGCCCAGGCGGGCTGGGGCCTTGGAGGACCCAGCCCGCCCGGGCTGGGTCAGGTCCCAGCCCAGGCAGGCTGGGGCCTTGGAGGACCCAGCCCGCCCGGGCTGGGTCTGGTCCCCAACCCAGGCGGGCTGGGGTCTTGAAGCACCCAGCCCGCCCGGGCTGGGTCTGTTTCCCAGCCCAGGCGGGCAGGGGCTGGACCAGGGCTGCACAATGTGGTGCAGCCCGAAAGAGAAAAAAAAAATTTTTTTTTTTAAACCCTGTTCTAGATTTTTTATCTCCACTTCACGATGCCTCCACGATCGCATCCGAAGTCGGAATTCGACGTTTTTGGTCTCGTTGGAAAGGTGGAGTTTCGAACTCCATCTCTGTAAAATTTGGGCATCATCGGCATTCGTTTGGTACTTCGAATTTCGTGTCGAAGTTGAACTTTGGTCGCTATTGGTAAACAGTGTGAATCTTGTTCTGGGTCCAACTTTGAGACGTCGCTGCCACTTCGTCTCAACTCGGAATTCAGAAATTCTTTTTGCATCTTAAAGTAGGAATGTTGGACTACATGCCTGTAAATTTTCATGACATTTGGACATAGTTTGCTGGTCCAAATAAATTGCCGAACTTGGGTTCGCAGCTGTTTTTGAATGTTTACAAACACTTAGAATGTTTTTGATGATTTTCTGGTTTTCATTGATTTCTTTGAGATTTGTCTCTAGATTTCGTACACGGGTTTTATGAATCAGTTTCAAAAGATTTTTCACTCCTAAATGGCTTTCGAAATTATTATATAATATTATTTTTAATTATTAAATTAATTACTCTATAATAGGAGAGTTTTCAAAAGCCGTTTTAAAGTGTTCTCAAAATCAATTATAAATCCGTTTCGAACCATTATTTTCTATAATAAAAATCTCACACTCACTTTTTAGCACATCGAGCGAAGTGGAAAGGTGCTTAAACGGTTAGGAAATCTCCGGCCTATGGAACCGTGTGTATTTTCTTTCCGGTTAATCCCCGACCTATTCGATTGATCGTTTTGACCTTTGGGTCTAGTTTACCGATGATACGAGGTGGACTTTTTATTGTTTGGAGTGTGAGCTTGCTATTGGTTAGTAAACCGTTTAGTGCGAACGTGGGGTATGGGACTCATTGTTAACACTTTACGGGTTCCTCTCCAAGAAGTTGGTGACACATTAGCCTTTGGGCGGCCAGTACTGGACCTCTGGGTCACCACGCCTCTGGGCAACCGTCTCTGGACATCTGCTCTATGGAGCAGTTTATTTTTCGGCATGCGCCTCTGGGCCTTTATCCTTCTGGGAAGGATCTTGCCGTCTCGCGCGTTCCGCATCTGTGCGAGTGATCGATCACAACTCTACAGTACTTGGCAACAACGACTCTGGTCGGTGCACGTGCAATATTGGTATTATGTGATGATTTTTTTTATATCCATTCGAGTACCGCCATTCGGTGTTGGTTCTATGGAATCATACGATGTAAGTGCGATTGCCTTGTGGATTCACAGTGTCTCTGGACACTGCTTTTCATTGTTGGATTTCATTGACTTTTCAGTATATCCTCATTGCTCTTTGGAGCATCGATCTTTGCTTGGGCATTGATTAAAGACTCTGGTCACTCTTGGGATATTTGCCTATGGGCATCTTTTTATAGCTTTGGCTACGCCGATGATATGAGGCGATTTTATTTATTCTACACTTTGGTGTTGATTTCTCTTTGGAGATTTTTATTGTTATTGATGATTAGGGATCGTCATTACATTCATGTGGTTCATAATATACTTCTGTTTGGATAAGTACTGTTTTATTTATGTACCGCATTATTATATATCTCAGTTATTACTGATTGTTTAGCTAGCCTGACCCGAGTGTTTTCGCTCGGGTCAGACCGAGTTGTTTCAGGTTAGATCTTTGGACTTAGCTTCTGTGCTTCCGCTTGGACATTATCTGCTATGCTGATAGATAGCACTTTTATTTGTCCACTATTCCGCTACTCTGTTATTATTCAGACCTTGATATGTACATATTTTTGATTCACATGTGTGAGCAGTGGCTTTGTACCCACTTATAGTATTTGGATGTATTGATAATGTATTGTTCTGGAATTTTATATCTGTTATGTGATTCTGTTCTGTGATGCTATTTCATTAAGTTATTATGCTTTGTCCTGATAGATCTTTAGCCATTTGTAATTTCGTTATAAGTATTTACCGAATATGTCGAACCACCTGATTGAGAAAAATTTAAATAGATTCCACCTTTCGACGTATTCGGTAGATAGTTATAGCCTGATTACAAATGGTCGCTCTCACTATACTCTATTCTCTGCTTTAACAGACAGTATTACTCCCGTAATACTCTTTGTTACAGTGGGTCCCAGAGTGGGGCGTTACAATTCTCAAGATAGAAACGAGCTTCCATACCTCTCAAACTAAAACTGTCCTTTGGTTAACAATGAAGTCGTTCAAGTTGGGGTGCTACTACCACTCAAACCTTGACTTGACAATATTCTTAACTTTCAAGATAGGTAGAAGTCTGCCTACCTCGAAGTTTAATATCGAGTATAAGATTCATAAATTCCGTATACTATTTATAATAAACAAATTATTATGAAACAAGACATCATTTCATCCTTTCTGAAATCATTTACTATAATAAATATATTATAGCCCATAATCTCTTTCTTTTTGTTAAAACCATTTATTACAACAAGAGTGTTGTAATCCATGACTTCTTCCTCTTTTAAAAATACTATTTAAAAACTTCTTTTAGCAAAGTTTAATCCCCCATATAAATCTTACTTGAAATCTTTGTTTAAACTAAAGTAGATATGGAAACCAAGATTCCTTTTATACAAATATTACTTGTTTATTATATAATTACATAAATTTAAAGTCCTCTTTAAAACACTTTAAACAAAGTTTAAACTTCCATTCGAAACATAACTTAAAATCCATCACTTTAAAAGAGAATTTAACTTTGGAAAACAAATGGATTTCCATTAAATAAAACCCTTGTTTAAAAATCTCGCATTAAATCCCTTTGAAACTTAAATCCTTTTTAAACAATCTTCCTTACAATTTAAATTACCGAAATCACAATTCAGAACTCTTATCCAAAACATCACTTGAAGATCATTGTTAAACCAAAGTTGATTTAGAAAGATAAGATTTCCCTTTATGTAAGAGTGAGCCACATACTTAGATACTTCAAATATAAATCCTTAAAATAAATCATTTATATAAATTCCAAACTTCTTTTAAACACTTTGAAACAAAGTACAAACTTCCATCCAAATCACAAATAAAAACCATCACATTTAGAATGAATTCGACTTTGAAAAAAGTAAAGGAATTTCTTTAAAATAAACCACTTGTTTTAAAAACTCAAAATATATTTAAAAACTTCAACTCCTTTTAGATTGCTTATATAAATTTTATGAAACACTTACGAAAAGAATTTACGAAATATTTAAAATAGGTAACCTCCTTTTACTTTACTAAAAATCTCATATTTTCAAAGCATCCATAGCGACTATCGCTATATGGACCGTAACTTTTCAAACTTAGATTTTTAAATCAAATAACCTTTAAACCACATTTCGTTCTATATTTTAAACCATTATAAATATAGAAAATATTTCACTTCAAAATTTTATAAAGCTAAAGTCAGTTTAAAATTCATAATTTTTCAAATACGAAAAGAGGCTTTGCAACCGCTGTGGTACTTAAACAGGCTACCATTGGTTTTTGTTCTCAAAAGAATTTAACTTTTCAAGTTATATTCAACATTACCAAAACCATGGCATGTAATCATTTCATATACACATATATAAATAAAATGTAAAACAATGGGCGATGAATCCTTTTGGATCCCTCTACACATTTTTATTTTTCGAAGTGCTTCCGTACAGACCTATTTGCTACAAAGACACTTCGATTTCCATTCATAGCTTTTGTCCCCTGCAAAACAATGGTTATTTATGTTATCCACTTTCAAGCAGGAATCAACAACAACCAACAATATATGCACGTAATAACACTATAACTGCTAAATTATTACAGCATTTTGTCAATTTTAAAACTATTTTAAAGTAAAATATCTCACTTTAATTCAAACCAAACTCCTAAAAACAAGCTACACTTCTTCCTACCATTCACCAAAGCTCATGCTTAAGCCTCCTCCCCTCCTCAAGCTTGTGCACACCCCTCACCCTTGCTTCACCAATGCTCATCTAAGGCCTCCTTCCTTCTCTCTTGCTCACAGCCTAAGGCCAAAATAGTGAATAGACACAAAAGTTTGTGACTTTGGGGTATAAAGATTGTTAACTATATTATTCAGGCTTGTTTAATAAATTAGAGAAGAAAAGAAGTGATTTTAAAATGATTTAGAGAAGATTTTAAGAAATAAAAGAATGAAGATGAGGAAGTCATTAATGGAAGAAGTGAAAAAGAAAGTAAGAAAATGGAAATGGAAATGAAACTGAGAAAAGAAAGAGAGAGTGTTCCTTTTATAAAAATTGAAAATTAGTTCATTACTAAACTACCCTTCCTAAAAATAAGCTAATACCCTCCTTTAGAAATTAAACAACACACCACCCTCTCATCATGTTATGAACTAAGCCATCATATCAACCTTTTTCTAATGTCCTTTTGTTATTATACTGTTATAATTCATTCTTTTTAAATGGAAAAGAAAAGTCCACTCTTACTTGATTACTTAAGTATCTTTTTATACTTATTTTTATTTAAACCATTAAATAAATAAAGTTGATTTATTATTTGTACACATGTGTATGCAACAACATTGCAACAACTTCCGTTAGATAAAAATTCGAGAATCCAAAAAACGATTTTCGATCACATTTTTAATTTTTCGTCAAACTACCTATTTTGTAAACAAACTTCAAAAATAAGTTTACTATCATTATTAAATAATAAAAATGATTTATTTAAGCTTTTAAATCAATTATTTAAATACTTCCCAATTAAAGTGATAAAATTTCAGGTCGTTATACAAATATACACATAAATATAGATCTTATCCAAGCATTTATAATTTCCTAGATTCGACTAAACAAAATGACAAGTCATTTACAAAATGGTCAAAAATGAATTAAATTATATCTTTATATTTTTAAACCATCTTTAAATATGTTATTAAAGTTTGACATAGGTTTAAAATGTTTTAGCATCAAAAGTCATCTTAAAAATCATCATTTCTATATGAACAAGCATAGTATAGTGAGAGATGAAAAACGACTTACCTAAGTACCAAAGTACATGAAAATCAATGCAAACTAGATGCGAATAGATACCTTCATAAATCCTAAGATGACCAAATAGTAGATTCACCAATCCCTTTGCTAATTATCCCTTAAGCACATGATTCAGCTTATTAAAGTAAGGAGAAATGGTGCATTTTGGCTAAAAATGAATTAGCGGAAGTTTGGTTCAGTTTTGGAAAGTGGAAAAAGGGTTAGGAATTGTATCGTCTCCCTAATTATGCACAAATCCCAAAATGGGTTAATGGACCGAATCCGGGCCAAATTCACTACCAACTAATCTAGCCATAAATCTTACAAAATTTAAATAGCCATATCTCCTAAATGGTAAGTCCAAAAAACTATTATGACCACTCTACGGAAAAAGAAACCATCATATATTTCCAATGGAAGTGGTCTTGACTCCTAATTTGGCAATCAAAAGTTATAGTCCTTACAAGTTTTTAGGGTCAAATTCATCCAATTAATTTTTAAGGCCCATGAATGTAACATCTAGAAATTTTATCATTTTGATTTTGAATATTTAGTTAATTTTAAATATTTGAATAATTGGTTTTGAAAGTTAAATAACTTATATTCAAATATAAGGATTATTTAAATATTTGAATTGTGAATTATATATTAATTAAATGGATTTTATAGCCTTATTTTACTCCTTTTATTTAATAAATAATAATGGTGAACTAATTTTATAAATTTATTTAAAATAAAAAATAGTTCGAATAAATAACAAGAAAATCAATTGTTAATAGAACGACTTGATTTTTTGCGACGTATTTTTAAATGAATTTATTGGATTTTTTTATAATTTTTAATTTGAAAAATATTTAAATTTTCATTTGACATACGGCAACCATTGGTATTTTTGAAATTTCAAAGAATTAAGTAATCTGCGTATTTTATTGTTGATTTGTGATCGTGTCGCATTTTGTGCATGACCGTATATTTATTTTTGTCTTTCATGGTTCGTATGTAAACAGAATACTGTATAGCGAGATGCCGCAAAACCTTCTTTTTAGACCTTTTCAAATCAAATCAAGTTCAAAATTTTCAACTAACCTTAATGCTGATGTGATGATGCTTGAAAATTTTGGTTAATTTGAGTTTGAAAGAAATTGATTTTGTTTATAAATATGAAAATATCAATATAACACCACACTTAGAATTTTCAACACACTAACTTTTCACTTTTCCCTCCTCTTTCTCTCTCAATTTTCATTCTCAACGAATGAAAATGGCCTCAAGCTTTAAAAATTCAAAATCAAAAGCAATACTCATCAAAAAAATTACAAAACTTATTCCATTGAGTTCGTATGGTTGAGATCTTCAAACTCGTGTGTTGATTGTGGTATACGATGGTGTTGGCTGAGATCATCATTTCAAGCCGTGGCCTAGGGTTTCACTAGGATGAACATATAGGCGGAGATAGGCGATGAGGGGGATTCCATTGGCGTTCTCTTGTTGAAGTACATCTTTGGGCAGAGTTTGATGGAGCTCGGTCCTTGTTTGAGCTGTGCGACATTAGGTTTGCATTCGAATATTTTGGGTTGATTTCATAAGGGTCGATCGAGCTTCGCTTAAGCATGACTGGGGTGCAGTGCTCGTGAAGGGGTGCATGCAGGAATCGACGGCTTATCGAATCGTTGAGAAATGGAGGAGAAATTATTGGTAGAAGATCAGCGTGCATGCGGGTTTCAGCGTGTCACTGTGCACGTTGGTGTATTAATGATTTGGGAAGATAATTATGTAGGGTAATTAAAAGTTAATTGAGTGATTAAGTCATTTAATTAATTTAATTTATCTCAAACTTATAAATTCAATAACTATCTCATACGAGGTTGGATTTGGACACAGTCTTTTGCGTTAGACTCGTATCATAGTTATCTAAATGTTGGAACTGATTTCGTTGGATTTGGAGCTAGTAGAATTTTGAGCTAAAATCAAACGTCATTTAATTTTAGATCAAATCGAAACACAAAAGCTTCTATTGGAATATTAGTGAGTTTACTCACCTCTAAATAAACTGTATGATATCTACGTTACTACAGATTATTGTTGAATGATTAGATGATAGTTGATAGTTTTATGAAGTATAAATTAATGATAAATTATAGTGATTTAATTTAACTATGATCAACATAGTTAAATTAGTTATACTTCTTTTGTGATATCTATTTAGTAAAATAAAACTCCGTTCTGCTACAATTAAATTGAATATATTATTTTGGACATCTATCGAGCAGAATAAATCACCGTTCCATGCTTGCAAAGTAAAAAAGATTATTTTTGAAGCTAGTTAATATGTGGGTTAATTAATAAATGATACGTTAGTTATTTATTGCTAATTGTTGATAATAATATGTTTTTTATTACTGTTTGATTGTTTGTTTGGATTTGGATTCCCACTTGGAAAGCGGGTGACATAAATAACTATTTTTTTGCAGGGCACTTTTGTAGAGAGACTCTAAGAGGTTTCTCGCCATTATTAATTTACTGTTATATGCATCTTACTTATATTATTACGTTGCTTATATTGATGTTTGGTTAAAGTATTTATGACAGACTGTTTGATTTGTGTAAATGTCGTTATAACAATTATCATTATACCGTTACTTATGAAATAACATCTCCTAAACTTGTGTATGCTGAACTTGTGCTTGTATTTTTATAAAATAAATGTTTGGTCGTGTTTTTTCACTTTCAATGTTGTTTAAACTATATTTTCAAATTTTTTGAGAATTTTGAAATAAAGGATAAGTGCTGCTTTAAATGTACTAAAGGAGTTGTAAAGTTGATTAATTATTTTTTGGAGTAATTAATGTTGTTATAAATATATGAAAAGATTATAAATTTGACTAATTATCTTTTGGAATGATTAACGTTGTTTTAACTTTATAAAAAGATCATAAATTTGATTGATTATCTTTTGGGATAATTAATGTTGTTTTAAATTTATAAAACTGATTATAAATTTGATTGATTACCTTTGGGGATAATTAATGTTGTTTTAAATATATAAAAAGATTATATATTTGATTGATTATCTTTCGGGATAATTAATGTGGTTTCAAATTTATAAAAGAGTTATATCAATTATCTTTCGGGATGATTAAATTTATAAAGATATTTTGAATTGATTTATTACCTTCTCGGATAATAAATGTTGTTTTAAAATTATAAATGATAGTTTATAAATAAGAAATTCTTTTAAAAGAAATGTTTAAAAATAAAGATAAATGTAAATTGTTTTGGGTTTATAGTAAACGATGTTTTAATAACATTTGTTTTTGACCATTCTCTTTAATACACTGAAAAATATAATTTTTTCTTTAAAAAGAATAATTTGAAGAGTGTTTGTTTTAAAGTATTTTTACAAATATTTATGATGTGATAATGAAGCATAAGTTTAAGTCAAATTTTTTAAGAGATTTAATTTTCGTATACGACCATTTTGTTATTCCTAGTAGTTGATTTATTGACTGTCGATCTTGTTATCTTCTTTGTGTTCATCAATTCAAGACAAATTATTGCTCATTTGAGCGTTGATATCCTTTGTCGTAAATGAGTAAAACCAAAGAGCGAGTGGAAGCCAAGCTATGTGGGGTTGCTCCCATTAAGGTATCTTCACATCTACTTTAGATTTGATTCACTTGTATATGCATAGAGATGTGAAATGCTCAGATACTCGATAAGGTTGGCGGGGTCCAGCTTGGACGTGTCCGAGATCCATCGTATTTCTCAAGTATATTTTCTAGAGCTATACTTTCGGTATGGGGGTGCACTCTCCTAGTCATTGTTAGAAAAATTCATTTTCCTTATTTGATTCAAATCTATGAATCATTTTCTTAATTGCATCGAGAAGTGTCTGGAACTCTTCTTGATGTTTAATTGTTTGTTTCCATTCTTTCAAGTCTGATTTTGTTCCGACTTGTTTCCATTCTTTCATCTATGGATGTTGTTTTTGTGAGGTAAAACCCATTTTGTGTTTAGCAATGTGGTCTCATGAAATTATTATATGTTCTCCGTATTGTTTGAGTTTTCTCACGCTGATTTTCCAAACTGATCCGGTGTTAATTTATTATAATGCTTGGATCAGATCGAGTATTTTTCCAGGTTATCGTTGGTGGGACATGGAGCTCATGGAGTAGACATAGATGTCTAACTACCGTAGTATTTTATTTTTCGTTGCATTATTATGTATACCCATCATCAATTGTAAGGTCAGGAAGCTATAACTGTCCAGGCTGATGAGGTTTGTTTTTAACTCTAATATACCATATATTTTAGAGTGATAGATTTTAATGTCTTTGTTATACTATTAGTTATTGTTACGCTGTGTGATTTTGTTTTCCCTTTTCTTTTTCTTTTTATCCTAACAATCTGTTTTTTTTGCACTTGGATGCTCAGTATATGAATACCGTGGATGTATTAAGTTTCAACTTTCGAGGGCTAAAAAGGCAGATCGTTACAATAAATGTCACTACTCAACATTCACCGAAGTTATAGTGTCATATGACCCAATACGAATCTAAAAATAATATTTTACGATTCTCTAATATGTAAAATGCATGTCATTACATGGTTTCTTCCTTATGGGTTAATTTATAGATGACCATAAATATTCATTTGCCGGTGCTATCTTGTTTGCTTTTAGCCAATCAATGTAGTTTGGTCCGATGACCTTATCATTTTCAAAAAATATTATTAGATGGGTTATTTTGCTATAAATTTAATTTAAGTAGATTATGACACATTAAAAATAGAAGATGTCCTTATAATATTAGATAGGTTAAATCGTTACATTTCATTTATCCAATAAGTTCCTACTAGATTTTTATATTTCTCAAAACCCGAAGATAAGTACACAACTCTTTCAACTTCTCTAGTAAGCATTAGGTCTCATATACAATTGGATTCTGACCTTGATGAAAGCTCAACAAATCATAGACCCACATGTGATGGATAACATCTTATCGACTGTATCATATACAACACCTAACCCGTAGTCGTTGTCATAATCTTGTATTGACCTTGAGGAAAGATCAACAAATCGAGAGAGATCATTCACTCATATCTACCATTTCGTGATAGCCTAAGTATAATGCATATACCTTGAGGAAACCTCAACAAATACGTGCACGTACCTTACCTCGTCTAGTCGATATATTAATAATACTATACAAAACATCTCTAGTTTGAGGAAAGTTCAATAACTAAAGAATATGCAAGTAATCTACTAATATATAAATGGTAGATGACAACTTATATTAGAGTTTCATAACCTTTAATATATGTTTTTGAGTGATACTGATTTATGGAACAATGTATTTCTTATGAAATACCATCATGATTCATTGTGTCAAAAGCATATGAAATTACGGTACACATACAATATGTATGTATTCATTCTTTAAATCTAAGTTGGGTTCTTACTGTTCCATTAATGTTATACATTCATATTGTACAAGTTTAATTTATTTATAACTGTTTATAATTTAATTAACTTGTAATACCCTTATATATATTATTTATTATATCATATTTAATTAATTTATTAAATTAACTAACAAATTTAATTAAATTATTTAAAAATTGCAAAATTTTATTTTATTCATCTTAAATAATTTAAAATGAATATTAATCAGTAAAACTTATAGCTTTATATACATATATATATATATATATATCATTATATATGTACATTTCATTTTATTAATTAACATTTAAATAACTTTAAGTTAAATTAAAAAAAATTAATTACTATAAAATTAATTAATTTTGAAAATTTTATTATTAAACCTTAAACGTTTTAAGGTAAATACACATATATCATTACAGATGTTTAGATTTAATTAATTAACATTTAACTAATTATTTACTTAGTTAATCTAATTAATTAAACAATTAAGATAAAAAATTCGAAATTAGTTTATTAGTTTAATAGTTTTTAAAAAAAATTGAAAAGTATATTATAACATTTATAAAATTCACTTTTAAATTTATATTTTAAATTCAAAATGTCTTTTAAATTGCAAATAAATTTTGAAAAGTAGCATAAGTCCCAAAATAAATTCGGGCCTTTATATTGGGATAACCTTTGGGTTTACTTCATTCTTTGGGCCAGGCCAGTAACTAGGTAGGACAGAGTACTTATTACCCAAACCCAACCTTAGATACTACCTTTCTAGATACCCTACTAAGTATGTATGCTTTAATCAATTAGCCAAAACATTGATAATTTAGACCGCATAGACCATTAGACTCTAATACCATTAAAGGAACCAAGCCAGTCGAAAGCGGGTAAAATAGGTGGATTTAAGAAAAATCCTATTTTGGATCTATTAGGTATATGATTTTAAAGGCTTATTAGGTCCAATATAATATTATTTTAAATAAAATCTCATTATATTTAAATTATTCAAAAAGAAATTTTATAAATTGATGTTTATATAAATTAGAGTATATCAAGTATACACTAGTATGTATGTGTGTGTATGTGTGTAATAATTAACTGCTTTGTATTATTTTGGGTAGGTGGGGAGTCAAGTTGTTAATTATGTAAACTATTCGATAGGTTATAAATATAATGAATTTGTGATTAATCGAAAATAATACTTATTACTTTTGTAAATAATCCATCATATTATATTTTATTGTTTAAATGAAGTTTTATTTAATTTAAATTGAATGTGTGACGACCTACAATTTCGTACCCTTTGAGCCGACAATAAACCACACATGTCCGACCCAAATTGCATAGAAAAATGGATTATCAAGGGTAACAAAGAAAAATAGACATAATAGAATCTCACACGAATGGGATAACATATAATATTGAATAAATATCTTTACAACGGAAAATTTTAAAATACACATATCAGAGTCTTGGACAGTTATAAAGATCTGTCCTTACAAATGCTGACAAACATCAAACAACAATAGAAGATAATAGAATACGTCCATATGTAGATGAATATCTCCAGCTCCTTTGGAAACTCCAATCAAATTCTACTATTCTTGAAACTACTCGGATCTGACCCGAGTATTGAATACACTCGAATCAGACTTGATAAACCAGCGTGAGAAAAACTCAAATTATAAATGACAGTTTTATATATCAGCCTTGGAAATAAAATCCTTTTGAAAAGAAAGAGTGTCTCATAAGACCACGCCCACACATAAACACGGATGGGTTTTTACCTTATGATAACTAAAACACTTTTATATCAAAACATTTGATATTATTTCTAATGACACATCTTTGAAAACATTTGCAAACAAAATTATTATTAATCTTAGCCGAAATTATTACATTGATTAAATTCCAGCATATTAGCCATAAAGTTTCTACAATTAAATTCGTAAAGGCTTCTTATTAGAGAATGGATTTCCATACAAATGACCAGGTAAAGGGACTACCTTCTGATGGGTACACCTCTAGATGGATGTTCCGAGGAACCATACAAAGCTCCTCTACCAATACAAGATCGGCCTACCTCTATAACTAGATAGTACCGAATATGTCATCCCCCGGTCGTTACCGACCTTTAACCGAGCGCGCTCTAGCATACAAACCACATTAATTTACATCTTGAATGTCATAGCGGAAAGAAATATATCTAGAAGGGGATCATCATAACCTAATGGGAATGACCCACTTAGCCTTGCTGCATCTACCATGTTTCAGTCATTTCCGGTTGATGAGGCTTAAGGCTATGATTACCTTTTCACATAGCACGTCTTCTTTCACTTTGAATGACGCATTGTCATTCCATAATCACATGACTGATTTCTTCAAACATATAACCTCTGAGCTCGTATGTCTCGAAGAAAGGTGTTAAGCTAAGAGAAGTTGCCTACTCCGTCAGCTAGTAAATATACGTTTATAGAGATCACTCAATGCAATTTAGAATGCAAAGTTAGAGATTAGTCCATACAAGTTCGCTCTGGGACTAAACGAAACCGAAGGTACTTTCCTCGGCCATTACTAGGCTAGAAGCTCTTGCGTTTCTTAGGTTTTTCATAAAAAACGATCGCTGTACAATTAGTAAATCGGGAGTTTATCCCCAATCAATCAACAAGTAGTCCTTCGTTATTATTCATCTCAATATGTCCATCTTCAAACAGCTTCATTTTTCGAACACGTAAATTGGTTCGAAGTGGTTTTCGGATAGGAATCACCCAAATCCAACCCCGGTTCCTTCGAAATTCAATTATCGATAAAAAGTGAATATGAGTATACATGATTTATTAAGTGTCTTTTCACTTTAGTTCTGTTTATTAAATCCCTTTTTAATCTCAGAGTAATTCTAAGTTCATTCACTTATTAATTGGGAAAACATTTCTTATTTTCTTACTTATCATCGATCCAGAATTTCTTGACTTTTACATGGGTCAAAAACAACGTAATTTAAGACATCGTTTACTGTAAACCCTAAAACAATCTTAGCAAACATTATTGAGTAAATACGATCATAGAAATCATTCTAATTTTACTCAACATTAATTTTCGTATTCAACAAGTGCTATGTGCGGAATAACGGTGAAATCACTTTTTAAACTCCACGAATAGGACGAGTTCCCTCTTCGGAATTTAATACCAAGTATAAGAAGATTATCTCTATGCAATCCAAGTTGTAATTTATTCATTTTGGAGATTAATCTTTTTATACTTAAATTGCTTAACTTCTGGAAAATAGTAGTTCTCTTTTATTTTGGAAAAACTTAATATAATCTTTTAGAGCATCCGAGCTTTCCTTTCGATCTGTTCCACCCCTCGCCTAAGAAGAGAAAATATATGCCAAGTAAGTTCAGGGCACTAGTTGTTCCATTCCTAACCTTAGTTAAACACCTTGGTTTATCTTCTCAGATCTCACAGGCGGGACAAATGTACTAATGGTTTCCGCATACTTAGTTACTAGCTTTTATTTTGTAATTGATTATAAAGATTCCAAATTATATTTTAAATGCTTAATTTTCCTTTTAAAAACATTCATAATTGATTATAGGAAAAAAATCGTTAAGTTTAAACCTTCTTTTTTAAAAAGTCGTAGAAACGGCGGTAGAAAAATGCTGTGGAAAGTGCTTTATAAGCTTATTTGATTTAAACAACTTTTTAATATTTGAAATTTTATATTTTCCACTTTAAATCTCTTTTAAACTATTTAAATAGATTTATCAAATTTATTCCATATTTTTCCATAACTAAAAACGTCCGTTTAAAAAGATTTCCCATTATGGTCACTTAACTGCACAAGCGCGATTTATCTAAAAAGTTGTTTTGGACATATTTCAAAATTTACTTAATGAAATCTTGATTTTCTTTCTTCATTTAGAAGATATGGATATAATAGTCCGGAATTTTCTTACTTCGAAGAATTCCGAGCTATATTCCACTCTATACACTCATTTGAACTTATCAACGTGAAATCGCGAACTACCGTTGCGTAACGCGCTTAGTTTTAACTTATTTTTCAATACTTGAAATAATTTATTCAAATTGAACTTTATTACTTATAAAATAATTACAAATCATTTTAAATCAATATTTTTATAATTTGAAGTATTTAAATTATATTTTCCCTATTTTCATATTATAATACTATTTTATTCCTATTATTTTAATATTAGATTTTTTAAATCCAATTTTAATAAAATTTCAATTCTAACTTCAAATTAAACTTAATTAAAACTTCAATTTCAAACTTGATTTCAAATCCATCTTTAATTTCAACTCAAATTTCAATTTCATTTTCAATTTCAATTTCAATTTCCATTCTAACTTCAATTTCAAATCCAATTTCACTTTTAAATTCAAATTCTATTTTTCTTTAGCTTTAATTTCAATTTCACTTAAAAAGAGGCTTATTTTTCTAAAGTATTTCATATCAAAACCGAGTCTTATTTAACAAAGGTGATTACTTGGGTGAAATAAACATAATCACTACTTATAATTACTACTACCACATCCAAATCAACCAATCACATCACATAATCACTACCATAAACACTTGCTACTATTCAAACATAACATAAACATAACAAATATCCATAACAACATTTTAAAGGGGTGTGTACTTGCATATGTCATAAGATGATTATTATAAAAAAATTAAAATACGATCTTTTAAAAGCGATGAGAATTTCTCACCTTCATATCCACTCCGTCTAACTTTCATCTGAACTAGCGTGCTCCTTCGAAATCGTCTCGAACTCTCGCTTTAATTTATTTTCCTTCCTTTTTCTCTTTCTCTTATTTTATATGGAGGGTGGCTTGGCTAGGGGGTGCGTGAGCTATAGGGATGGGTACTGCCTTGGGTGAGGTCCTAGAGGGCGGGTACATGAGGTTAGGGTGTGTGTGGGTATTTGGGTAGGCGAGTAGGGGTGTTAGGAGGTTGGTGGAGGCGGGTATGTAGGTGTATGGCTCGGGTAGGGGGTTAGGTGGGCTCGGCCTTGGCAATAGGTTGTGGGGTGTGGGTTTGGAGGCTCGGCAATGGTGGAGTGGCCTTGGCCATGGGGTTTATGGAGGGTGTGGCCGAATGGAGGTGGGTGGAGGTGTGTTTAGCCGAGGTGGATGTGGGTTTAGGTGGTGGTGGACCTTGGTGGAGATGGTGGAAGAGAATGGAGAGGTGGGAAGCCATGGAAATGGAAGTGGAGAGGATGAAGAAAGTAAAGAGAAAGTAAGGAATGAAGTGCGCAAAAATGAAGGAGTGGAGGTGCTTATTTATAGTTGAAGTTTACAACCAAATTACCATATTATCCTTAGCCAAAAAGACCAAAATACCCTCTAAATCAAATCAAACTTTTCCTCCCCTTCCACATTTTCCAATACATGATTTTGACTTATTATTAATGTTGAAATGAAGTGTATTAATTATGAGAAGATGTTAGGATGTGAATTTGTCCTTAATGAAATGATTTTGCTTTTTTCTTTACTTTCTAAATTACATAAATGCCCTTTTGCTCCTCTTCCATAATTGATAAGACTTGAGCATTAATGAGAAAAGAGAGGTTAAGTCCTTTTTGTAATGATTATATTTAGTAATTTTATTTTAATTATAAATTGTCAAATCATGTTACTTTTTAATTATTTGTTAATTTTAACTTTTCAAAATGAATTTGTTTTTATATGTTATAAATGTAAGTATTATATGGTTTGTATAGTTTGTAAAGATGTATTATACATGTTATAAAGTGCATATGTTCATACAACGTCGCGACGACTTGTTACAGTTGAAAACAGTGTTTTTGTTGATAAATTTTACAGTCAAAATTTGACGCTTTTGCTAAACTATATATTTAAGTTAACCAAACTTAAAAATGGATTTCCTATTATATTAAATGAATTAAAACAAGTTTATGTAGGTTAAAATCTCATATCGTTAGGGTTAATATCAATTTATTTAATTACGGCGTTGCATTGACAAAATGTGACAAATTTAGAATATTTTTGTAAAACGATTATAAACCTATTTTTAAATCCTTAAAAATACTTCTATTATCTTTATCAAGTGATTTTAATATAATTTAACTTTTCAAACAAATATTTAAACCTATTTATTTAAGAATTTATTTATTTTTAACAAAACTTAACTTTTGCCGGTTTGTGATAAAATCCAAACTTTATACTTTTTAATTATTAATTATAAGAATAAATAATTCCTCTATTATTATTTATTATATATAAATTATTTATTTAAGTTTTAAACCCATTTAAAGTTAAAATAAACAAAATCCCTCATTTTTGAAGTAGTGAAATTATGGGTCGTTACATTCTCCCATACTAAAAAGCATTTCATCCTCGAAATGAAAATTAGATAAAGGAATCTATCTCATACTCGTATCCTCAAACATCCTGGCTTATTTATACCAATGATAGAAAGAAAATGCATATATATAAAGAAGGTCAATACCATAACAACACTAAACAATAACACCTGACATACATACATGGAACAGAGATTCCCCATACCAACCTGAGTAATTATCATGTACTTAAGGTTATATATACATACATATATCAAGTCGGACTCCTATCCTACCCATTCTAGTCCGTACTGCACAATTAAGATAATATACACAACTACGAAATAGATTATACTTCCAAAAACAACCAAACTAATACTATATCAACATAAATTAATACATCCAACATAACACATCCCCTGACCTGAGCATGTACCACACCTGAGGTCTCTATATATATATACATACCAAAACATAAGTCTAACCCCTATATCTTAGTAATTACTATTTAAGATAACTTTTCAACTACTATGTAGACAGACCCAAAACATCATACTATATGAGATATTTGATTCGATCTATTATTCGAATCCACAACTTTACTTCCGAACTAGTATTGATCCCCCGATTTTCAAGTGAGGACTTTGATCAGGCTTTTTGATTACAAATAATTTCATTCCTCGCATAGCTCTCAACTATGATAGAAAACTCAAGTACATAACCATAAACCCTTATCAATGTTCACCATCAAGAATCGAGTGATAAATCCATTCTCGGATTGGTATAAACACCTCAAAGTTCTGTACTCAAATCTTAGATCAAAATTTTATGCGTCGAAATGATTTACGTATAACTTATGTATTTATTCACATTAATTTTTACCTAATATATTTCTTCAAAATTTCTATTAATCCAAGTTTATTTCACAACCATTTACTTTCTACTAAATCCATTATTACTTAAGCATACAAATATGACTTAAGCTTGTATAATATACCTTTACTTCCTAAGAGTATATATACATATCCCCAAACTTCAAACCGTTATTACTTTAATTAGGGTGTTTAACAAATGTGGAATTCTACTACTATCTCAAATTAATAAGTTATAAAACTTAATCCTTAGTTTTATTTACCTAAGGTCTTAATTTAGCTCATATTATTTATCTTATCCATATATTAATAAGACAACTTTACTAAGTGTACATCTTTTTCTTACTAATTCCATGATTATCTACTTACTTTAGAATTTTATTTACCTATCCCTTTTTGCAATCAAATTTCTTAACCTTAAATCCATCAAATACCTTACAATCAAATTGTGAACCTTAATTCACATGGTATTTGTTATTTAAACATTTTCATCCAACAATCAACCTACTAACCATATTATTCAAAACTTCCCCTTTTTAAACCTTTTCTATCCTATCCACTTCCAATCTTACTTTATTTTGAATTACAAATGTTACCCTAAATGTATCACTAATTCAAAGTTTTATATTAGGATGATATTTCTTATATCTCTTATTCCTAAATTTCACTTTGATTTTAACCTAATCAAAGTGTCTAAATTTCAAATTATCTTATCTCCTTTATAAGTTACGAAACCTACCCTTTATATTATATTTACCCAAAGTCTTAATTTAGGCTTATCTTTTTCTATCTTATTGATAAGAATTTTTCTAAGTGTGCATTTTCTTTTTACATTCTCCAATTACAACTTCTTGCTTCAATATTATCATCAAATATCTTATAGTCAAATTATGAATTTTACTTCACAAGATATTTGTACTTAGCTTTTAAATCCATCAATTTTGATGATCATTAAATCATTATTTCTTAATAACCAAATGTCTAGGGGTATATGATTAAAGTTCTGAATTCTAGCTTTCAACTAATTGATTCTATATGGAATATCTTACAGTCAAATCATGCAATTCTAATCATAAGATGTCTTTCATTAACTTGTTTTTAATCAATTCAAGTTGCTTATTTATTAATCTATATTTCAAACAACCATTTATTTTTCTAACTTAATATTTTTCTAAATATTCCCCTTTTTTTATATTAAAAATATAAACCTAGGTAAAATTATTGCATTTGCCAATTTTCAAATCAGAATCATTTTATAATACTCTCAACTCATTTTATAACACTAACAAATACACGTTCATATATAATACTCAACTCATTCTAGGGTGTTACTAACCTTATCTCTAATGAGTTACTCATCCTAGGATATTACAAATCCTATCTCTGATAAGACTTACCCCTATCAGGCTTCGGTGTTCGCTCAACCAAAAGCTCTGATACCAAATGTGATGACCCACAATTCCATACCCTTTGAGCCGACAATAAACCACACATGTCCAACCTAAATTGCATGGAAGAATGGGTTACCAAGGGTAATAAAGAAAAATAGACAGAACAGAATCTCACACGAATGGGATAACATATAATATTGAACAAATACCTTTACAACGAAAAATTATAAAATGTACATATCAGAGTCTAACCTTAATTCGGCTTGGACAGTTATAAACATATGTCCTTACAAATGCTAACAAACATCAAACAAGTGTAGTGGATAATAAAATATGTCCATACGTAGATGAATATCTCTAGCTCCTCTGGAAACTCCAATCGACTTCAACTAAACCTGAAACTACTCGGATCTGACCCGAGTATTGAAAACACCCCAATCAGGCTTGATAAACCAGCATGAGAAAAACTCGAATAATAAATGACAATGTCATATATCAGCCTTGGAAATAAAATCCTTTTCAAAAGAAAGAGTATCTCATAAGTCCACACCCAAACATAAACACGGAAAAGTTTTTACCTTATGATAACTAAAACACTTTTATATCAAAACATTTTATATTATTTCTAATGACATTGCTTTGAAAACATTTATGAATAAACATATTAATCTTAGCCGAAATTGTTACATTGATTAAATTCCAGCATATTAGCCACAAAGTGGGTTCTACAATCAAACTTGTAAAGACTTCTTATTGGAGAATGGATTTCCATACAAATGACCAGGTGAAGGGACTACCTTCCGGTGGGTACACCTCTAGATGGATGTCCCAAGGAACCATCACAAAGCTCCTCTACCAACACAGGACCGGCCTACCTCTATAACTAGATAGTACCGAATATGTTATCCCTCGGTCGTTACCGACCTTTAACCGAGTGTGCTTTAGCATACAAACCACATTAATTTACATCCCAAACGTCATAGCGAAAAGAAATATATCTAGAAGGGGATGATCATACCCTGATGGGAATGACCCACTTAGCCTTGCTACATCTACCATGTTTCGGTCATTTTCGGTTAATGAGGCTTCAGGCAACGATTACCTTTTCACATAGCACATCTTCTTTTACTTTGAATGCCACGTTGTCATTCCATAATCACATGACTGATTTCTTCAAACATATAACCTCTGAGCTCATATGTCTCAAAGAAAGGTGTTAAGCTAAGAGAAGTTGCCTACTCCACCAACTTGTAAATATACGTTTATAGAGATCACTCAATGCAATTTAGAATGCAAAGTTAGAGATTAGTCCATACAAGTTCGCTCTGGGACCAAACGAAACCGAAGGTACTTTCCTCGGCCATACAAGTAAATCGGGAGTTTATCCCCGTTTAATCAACAAGTAGTCCTTCGTTATTATTCATCTCAATATCTCTGTCTTCAAACAGCTTCATTCTTCGAACACGTAAATTGGTTCGAAGTGGTTTCGGATAGGAATCACCCAAATCCAACCCCGGTTCCTTCGAAATCAAAGTATCGATAAAAAATGAATATGAGTATACATGATTTATTAAGTCTCTTTTCACTTTAATTCTTTTTATTAAATCCCTTTTTAATCTCGGAGTAATTCTAAGTTCATTCACTTATTAATTGGGAAAACATTTCCTATTTTCTTACTTATCACCGATCCAAAATTTCATGACTTTTACATAGGTGAAAAACAATGTAATTTAAGACATCGTTTCCTGTAAACCCTAAAAACAATCTTAGCAAACATTATTAAGTAAATAGGATGATAGAAATCATTCTAATTTTACTCAACATTAATTTCCGTATTCAACAAGTGTTATGGGCGGAATAACGGTGAAATCACTTTTTTAATTCCACGAATAGGACGAGTTCCCTCTTCAAAATTTAATACCAAGTATAAGAATATTATCTCTATGTAATCCAAGTTGTAATTTATTCATTTTGGAGATTATTATTTTTATAATTAAATTTCTTAACTTCTAGAAAATAGTAATTCTCTTTTATTTTGGAAAAACCTAATATAATCTTTTAGAGCATTCGGGCTTTCCTTTCGATCTGTTCCAACCCTCGCCTAAGGAGAGAAAATATAGGCCAGGTAAGTTTAGGGCACTGGTGGCTCCATTCCTAACCTTAGTTAAACACCTTGTTTTATCTTCTCAGATCTCACAGGCGGGACAAATGTACTACTGGTTTACGGATACTCAGTTATTAGCTTTTATTTTGGAATTGATTATGAAGATTCCAAATTATCTCTTAAATGCTTAATTTTCCATTTAAAAACATTCATAATTGATTCTAGAAAAAATCTTTAAGTTTAAACCTTCTTTTTTTAAAAGTCAAAGAAACGGCAGCAGAAAACTATTGCGGAAAGTGCTTTATAAGCTTATTTGATTTAAACAACTTTTTAATATTTGAAAATTCATATTTTCCACTTCAAATCTCAATTAAACTATTTAAATAGATTTATCAAATTTATTCCATATGTTTCCATAATTAAATCGTCCATTTAAAAAGATTTTCCGTTATGGTCACTTTATTTTGGACAAGCGAGATTTTTCTAGAAAATGCACAAGCGAGATTTTTCTAGAAAATTATTTTGGACATATTTCAAAATCTACTTAATGAAATCTTGATTTTCTTTCTTCGTTTAGAAGATATGGATATTATAGTCTGGAATTTTCTTATCTCGAAGAATTCCGAGCTATATTACACTCTACATACTCGTTTGAACTTTTCTATGCGAAATCGCGAAGTATCTTTGCGCGACGCGCCTAGTTTTAACTTATTTTTCAATACTTGAAATAATTTATTCAAATTGAACTTTATTACTTAAAATATTATTACAAATCATTTTGAATCAATATTTTTACTATTTGAAGTATTTAACGCATATTTTCACTATTTTCATATTATAATATTATTTTATTTCCATTATTTTAATATTAGATTTTTAAATCCAATTTCTGTTAATTTTCAATTCTAACTTCAAATTAAACTTAATTAAAACTTCAATTTCAAACTTGATTTCAAATCCATCTTTAATTTCAACTCAAATTTCAGTTTCAGTTTCAATTTCAATTTCAATTTCCATTCTAACTTCGATTTCAAATCCAATTTCACTCTTAAATTCAAATTCTATTTTGCTTTAACTATAATTTCAATTTCACTTAAAAAGGGACTTATTTTTCAAAGTATCTCATATCACCAAAATTAGGTCTTATTTAAGAAAGGTGATTACTTGGGTGAAATAAACATAATCACTATTTATAATTACTAGTACCACATCCAAATCAACCAATCACATAATCACTAACATAAACACTTGCTACTATTCAAACATAACACAAACATAACCAAACATCCATACCAACATTTTAAAGGGGTGTATACTTGCATATGTCATAAGATGATTATTATAACAAAATCAAAATATGATCTTTTAAAAGGGATAAAGTGTGCAAAAATGAAGGAGTGGAAGTGCTTATTTATTGTTGAAGTTTACAACCAGATTACCATATTAACCTTAGTCAAAAAGACCAAAATACCCTCTATATCAAATCAAACTTTGCCTTCCCTTTCACACCTTCTAATACATGATTTTGACTTGTTATTAATGTTGAAATGAAGTGTTTTAATTGTGAGATGATGTTAGGATGTGAATTTGTCCTTAATGAAATAATTTTGCCTTTTTTCTTTATTTTCTAAATTACATAAATACCCTTTTGCTCCTTTTCCATTATTGATAAGACTTGAGTATTAATGAGAAAAGAGAGGTTAAGTCCTTTTTGTAATGATTATGTTTAGTAATTTTATTTTAATTCTAAATTGTCAAATCATGTTACTTTTTGAATTATTTGTTAATTTGGACTTTTCAAAATGAATTTGTTTTTACATGTTATAAATGGAAGTATTATATAGTTTTTATAGTTTGTAAAGATGTATTATACAGGTTATAAAGTGCATATGTTTATACAACGTTGCGATGACTTGTTACAGTTGAAAATAGTGTTTTTGTTGACAAATTTTATAGTCAAAATTTAACGTTTTTGCTAAACTGTATATTTAAGTAAACCAAACTTAAAAATGGATTTCCTATTATATTAAATGAATTAAAACAAGTTTATCTAGGTTAAAATCCCATATCGTTAGGGTTAATATCAATTTATGGAATTACGTTGTTGCATTGACAAAATGTGACAAATTTAGAATATTTTTGTAAAACGATTATAAACCTATTTTTAAATCCTTAAATGTACTTCTATTATCTTTATTAAGTGATTTTAATATAATTTAACTTTTCAAACAAATATTTAAACCTATTTATTGAAGCATTTATTTATTTTTAAGAGAACTTAACTTTTGTTGATTTGTGATAAAATCCAAACTTTATACTTTTTAATTATTAATTATAAGAATAAATAATTCCAATTTTATTATTTATTAAATATAACTTATTTATTTATGTTTTAAACCCTTTTAAATTTAAAATAAACAAAATGCCTCATTTTTGAAGTTGCGAAATTACGGGCGATATAGAATGAGTTTTAATTTATAAGTGTAAAAAATACACTTATACATGTATAGTGCACATGCAACAAATATGAAGTGCACATAGTTAATATGACCGTATATAGGTGTTGGGATTTACACCGCAACGTACACATTGTCCCTTTTTGTCTTGTTGTCTAGATTTTTTTTTAAAACAACATAAAATAACAATTGTAAATATACATATAATAACTATTACAAACACACACACACAGAGATATATATATATATAATTACTATTTTGCCAAATATTTTGAATTCTAGAATTAACAATGTTAAATCTAATTTTAACATATGGAGGTTTTAAAATTAAATTTAAGATTTTACACAAAAGTACCTTTTATGAACATTAAATTAAAATAACAAACATATACGCATACATGTATAAATAATTACAGTATTGTTTTAAATTTAAAACAACATAAATTTATAAACTTTATGATTTTATATGTATGTTTTAAAACATAAAGTTAACAAATAGAAAATTAGCCTTAACTTACGTAGTATTTAAAGTAAGTAATAATTTTGTGTTAAAGTCCACTTAAATTTTTTGAATTGAAACACATTTAATATTATGTAAATAATGATTAAAGGAATTTACAAACAAAATCAACAGATGTATAAAACGTGAAATCATTTTCCGAAATGATTTCATCTATTCAACACATGTAAGTTATGTTTTAATATAAGAAAGGTTACAAAATTATATCAATAAATTAAAATCAGTTCCTAAATCAGAATTTTTATTGTTGTTGTTTAATCATTAGTATCCAAATCAAAAACAGAATTTGATCGGACAACACAGGTGTAACACCCCATATTTTGGAGTGCCATAATATATGGAAAATTAATTAAATAAATAGTTGGATAAATTAATCTATGAAGTGAAAAATAAAGATAAGTGTGACGAACCACCTTTCCGACGCCTAGGAACGACACTAAACACATACCCGGTGTTCGTGTCCCATTGCCCAAGCATCAGAAAGATGAATCGTCGTGAGGTAAAATATAAAACAGAATAGAAAACCTCATAACGAAACTGGTAAATAAAACATAACAACAAATAGTATATCAGGTCACTCCCCAACAGGGATTTATCAAAGTTGCATAAAAGTGCTACAAATCAGCTTAGGCAGTTATAACATCCTGCCTTTACATATGCTAAAACAAAATACAGTTACGGAAAGTAGATAATACAGCGGAATAGATAGCTAGGCAGATAAAAGCCTCCTGCTCGGACACCATCTTCAAAGAGCCCACAAGACCTGCTACTCTCAGACTACTCAAATAAAATGAGTACCCGAGATTTTAGGGAAAACAAACAAATCAGGTCAGACGATATGTCTGGTATGAGTAAAACTTTAAGCAATAGGGGTTTAATTAAACACAAACATGTGAGACCATGTCGCTGAACTATGGAATGGGTTTATTCCCACATAAATCAATATTCAAACATAAAGAATGGATAAATAATTAAACTTCGCAAAGAGTGGTTGACTCTTCCCGATGCAAATAAGAAAATAAATTTGAAGGTTCGAATCAAATTAGAAAAGGCAAATCTCCAACAAATGACTAGGAAAGTGCACCCCACATTGAAGTATACCTCTAGTAATATACTTTTTAGAAGCTCATTTACTCTATGGAACTTCTCAAAACCTTCCAAGCTGGATCCCGCCAAACCTTATTGAGAATCCGAATATTTCACATCTAATAGTGGTACCAAATCTAATCTAGATGAGTGTGAAAGTATCCTAATGGGAGAAACTCCACATAGGTTGGCCTCCTCTCGTGCTTTGGTTTTAATCATTTTTGACAAAGGATATCAATGCTCAATGGAGCAATAAATCTTCCTAGAATGACGATAATACAGAAGCTGAAGTAACCGATAGTCGAGAAACCAACTACCGAGGATATAAAATGATCATATATGGAAATTAAGTCGTGTATACTTACCGCCACTCATCGAATTCAAACTTCTACTATTTCTTGGTTAACAATAATACCATACAAGTCAAGGTAGTATTACCTCAAAGTCATGTCCCACGATTATTCTTAACTTTCAAAATTGCGACAAGTCTACTTTTTTGATGTTTAGTGCTAATTATACAAATAAATTGTTTCCATATAAGCGAATCGCTTTACGGAAATTAATTCATTTCCATTAACGAATCAAACTTTTTCTTTTAAAAAACCCGAATTCGTACTTGGCTTTACATTACAAGTATTAGCTTTAAAACACTTTCTTAAAAGGGTTTATTAACTTTAAACATCATTATAAAAGGGATTTAATAACTTAAAACATCCTTATTACATTTATTAATCAACTTTAAAACTTCATTAATTTAGTTGATTGATTGACTTCAATAGCCTTTAATTCAATAGAAGTTAATCACCTTTAAACAGCATTAACTTAATTAATTTATAAAATTTAAATATAATTAATTAAATTAATTTGTAAATAATTAAATCTTATTATTTAAAAATGGTTCATTAATTGTAAAAATCTTTAAAGGAAAGATTAATTAAAGTTAAACATATTTATAAACTTCTAAAAGTCATTCATTAAAAAGTTTAATTAATTTAAAAATATTATTAGTAAATTGATTATTTAACTTTAACCATCATTATTAAAAGATCAATTAGCCTTAAACATCATTAAGTAAAATAATTAATTAATTTTAGAACATCATTAACCAAGTGATTAGTTAATTTTAAACACATCATTAATATATTAGTTAACTTTAATCCTTATTAATTAAATGATTAATTAAATTAAATAACGTTATTAAAATAATTAAATATTTTTGAAAACACCATTTATCAAAAACTTGCTTAATTTGTAAAATAAATCCAAGCACGATAATGAAACCAAACGGTTTTGACAAAAGGCGATTTTTCAAAAGTGCCGATATAGCGACTATAGTTATACGGGCAATTAAAAATTCAAGCTTATTGAGACGACCCGACCTTCTATGCCCAGAAAGTCGTGTCATCTTTAAGAAAGAAAGGGATAGAAAAGAGAAAAGATAAAGAAGAAAGAAGAAACAACATCAGAATCTCAACAGCGGAACGAATAAATTATATTAATCACATAAATATTACATATTATACAACATCAATCAGAGTTACACAGATAATACATCACATACTAGACAGTTATAAACACCTGTCTAGTTAATACAACTCGATATAACTCAAGTACAACACAGAGATACCAACACAGCGAAACACTATACATATCTATAACGCTGAAGCATCCTGCTCCATTGCTCCTCCACAATTCGTCAAAGCTAACCTGAATCCCTTGGCTACTCGTAAAAATTTGAGTACCCGAGAGTTTAAGAAAAATAGAAATAAACTCCGGGTCAGACATGGGTCTGGTATGAGTAACAGGTTAAAGTTGCTTAACTTTGAAAATCCTTTGAAAACAAAATGTATCACGTAAGACTCCCTACACATAAACATGGGTAAGTTTTTACCTTACGCTAACCAAACATTTGATAGGAAATCCAGTGATATTATAATAGGGTCTAGGGTTTTCAAGTAAAATACAGAAATAGCTGGAATGCTTACATCTCACGTTCCAACATAGTTGGGCACAACTAATACGTACGGCACTTATTGGAGATTGGATTCCATACAATGGCAGGGCTATTGGGGTACCGCCCGTCATAGTACCTAGCCTGGATCAGCGTACCGAGGATTACTCCCAATCGCCTACAACACAAAGCCGGAACCATCCCTTACTGGACAGTCCCAAAAGAAACAACCCAGCAGTCGGTGCGCAATTCCAACTGCCACTAAGCCGAATAAAAAAGGACCTCTAGACAAGGGTATATCTCGCTCTCAAGTGGGTGCTACCTACGAAGCCTTGCTGCACCTCCCCTGTTTTAGCCATTCCCGGTTGATGAGGCTTGAGGATACGATTACCTTAACAGAACTCATCACTTAGAATGCTCATCGTCCACCTAACGATGTTCTGAAAGCATTCAATCCATACAAGTTCGTTTCGGGTTCGAATGAAACCGAAGGCATTATCTCGTTACACTCATTTTGGAATCACCCTCATAGTTAACGACAATAACCCTTGCACTCTGAATCTTCATCTTCACTTGAGATTCACGACATATCGTTAAATTGGATCGATGTGGTTTTCGGACCCCCAAATATGGAAAGATCTGATCCCGGTCTCATCGAAATCCAAATCGCCATCTTTTAGGTCCAAGTTGTTTTAATGTTTAAAACAATTTCAATTTATTATCTATATCAACACAGATAGATAATTCATAATATCACAGATAGATAATTCACATATCATCATAAATAGATAATCTATATTATCATCACACTTCAACCAAAGCATCCATATCACACAGCATTATTTATCTCATATCAGAGATTTCAAACCATTCAAGGGAATCAATATCATCCATCCATATATAAACAAGGTTTAATAATCACACCATTTATAATTAATTTAAAATGAATTAAATTAATTACCTTATCTTTAATTAATTTAAAGTAAATTAAATTAATTACTTCACCCTTATTAAACTTGCATATATTACTATTAATTAATTTTAAATCAATTAATTAATCATCGTCCAATTATTCATTTAAATTAATCATCCTTGATTAATTATCTTTAATTACATTTAAGTAATTTTCCTTTAATTATTTTCACAAATTAATTATCTTTAACCAAATATAGAAATTAACCTTTACATTACTTCATTTATTAATTAACCAAAATTAATTACATTACTTAATTACTTACATTAATAAATCCCTTCATTTATTAATTGTTTCCAAATAAATCCATTCTAAATGTCAGCATTAATTATAATAATTAATGATCTCTAATTACATTTACTATTTAATTTAATTACATTAAGTAATTAATCTTTAATTAAACCACAATATTAATCACCTTTGATTAACCCCATTCAGTAATTAACTACCCTTAATTACTTCATTAAATAATTTAATTACTCCATAATTAATTATCTCTAATTAATCCTTTGATTAATTATACAAAGTAATTATACTCAAATTACTTCCATTAACAATTCATCCAATTAATTACATCCAGTAATTATTCATCAATTACTTTTCTAAGTAATTATACCTCCAAATCATCAAGTGATTAATCCAAATTAATTAAACTAAATTAACTAACTCAAATTAATCAAATTACTCAATTAATTAAAATGAGTAATTAATTCCTTAATTACTTCCCATTAAGTAATTACACTTAAACAATTACAATGTTTATTATTAAATTAATTAATCTAATTAATTATTAAAATTAATTACATTAATTGATTATAAAATAATCTAGTTAATGACCTTCATTAACATTTATCTAATTACTTTTCTAAAATAATTAACTTACATTAATCATTATTAATTATAAGTTCAATTAACCATTCATTAATTAATTAAAGTCTAATCTATGATTCTTAATTACATATTAATTACTTAATTCATTATTTAAACTTTAATTAATACATTTAAACTTATAATTACTAATTTAATCAATACAAATTATCAATTATCATTTTAATTATCTTAATAGTTAATGAATTTAAATCCTTAATCTTTATTACTTAGAGTAAATTCATTTTCCATTATTGATTAAATTTTCACTTTCAATATGTTTGAAAACATTTATTTCACTTTATAAAACTAACTTTTAAAAACCCTTAAATTACAAATTAAAGCAATTCTTTTGTTATGATGGGATTTTAAATCAAATTCCCTTAAGTTCAAAATATTTAAACTTATTTAAAGTATTTAAATTTATAAACTTTCTTCACTTCAAAAATCTGGAATTTAAACATTTCTTTTGACTCAGTTTAACCTGACTTCAAATTTGAAAACCAACATTTTAAAAACTGTTATGGGTACAGGTTAAAACTTTGAAACAAAAACTACCCGAGCCCCCCTTAGTTTACTTCGAGTAAAACATCAAAAGGCTCGAGCAAAACATGAATTAACTCAAGTAAACCCCGAGTGCTCTTCTTACCCAAACCCACAACTCAACAGAAAACAAGATGCACGGTGCACGTGCACACCATTGATGATCGACTCCGGTCATCATCACATCGCCGAGCAAGTCGACCACGCCGCACCTACCAACTCCAGATCATCCACACCCCTTCCTCTCCTTGCGAACGAAAATGAGCTCGACACCAAACCTGGAACGCAAACCAGAAAACACCACCAACCTTGGAAACATCGCCGACCTCGCCGCCTCGTCCACCGAAACCCCTGAAATTCTGGCCACCGCTACGTCAACAACCCCTCTACCAAACCCCAACAGCGTTTGACACTCGATCGAACGAAAAGAATGAACGAAACGAAAAGCCACAGCCCACTAAAATTAGGTTTATGAAAAAGAATACGTCGCCGTCGCCTCCACCGTGGTCTGACCACCACTCCACCATTTTTCCAAGGACCACTAGTCACTCCTCTACCCTCCAGGCGAAACTCGACACCTCCAGTCGAGTAGATCATCCACGGCAACTCAAAAAGCCTAAAACAGTTGAACCTAGACTGCTCTTCACCCTGTCCTTTAAAAATTATGATTTTTGTTTTGAAAATCATGTTTTTGTATATAGATTCACTTTACATACCTGAATTCTTAAATTAAGAAATTTGTTTTTAAACTTATCTAAAGTTGTACTTAGCTTTCTTGGTTTCCAGAGACAAATACAGGTTGTTTCAACTTTAATAAATTTTTAACACCTAGATTATAACCAAACAAACAACATTTGTTTACATCCTAAGTTCAAACAGTCATTAGATCAAGTGATGAAGGTTTGTTTACATATCTACTCAAAAGAAAATAACCAACAGGCTAACAGAGTATCAAGGATACAGATATACACAGATTTGCACAATCACATATATACAAAATACATATTATCACAGAGAAAACATGCTCCATATTAACTTAAGTTATATATTTTTTTAAAATGTTACTCACCGGTTTAAAGAGATGGACAGAGCACAGCTGTTTTGAAAACAGCTTGAATTTTAAACTTGAATATGCTTTTTCTTAGCAACAGGCTTCAAAATTTCAAGCTGAAACCTTTCCTCTTGCTTCTCTGTTTTGTTGGATTGCTTGTTGTTGTTGAATGTTTGTTTTAGGTTTTTAAATGAAGTTTTATTTTAGTTTTTACTTAGCTCGAATTGAAATGAAAAGATGATATAGGAAAGTAGCTTACAGGTTGATGTTTATAACAAGCTACAGGGTACATCATATTTTATACAAAACAGAGTATACTTTCGTACCATATCAGAGATAATTTCTTAGCTTGGTGGCTGAGATTATATGTTTATGTACTATAAAAGATATTTGTTTTGCTAGCATTAAATGCTTGCCTAGATTTTACACTTTACATACTTATCTAATATTGTTTGTACACATTCTATATATATTTATTCCCCTTTCTTTTTTTTCAGCCTGCACATCTATCTGTATTGGTTTGTCCTCAAATCTACATGCCTAACATACTCGAACCATTTGTTTACATATCTATCCTATGCTTACTTTTCTAACAAGTTATTTGACTATGCAGATTTTTATTTTGAAGGCTGGCAAATCTTCTTTAGTGCTATACAAATATATGTTACTGGTTTGATAATTGAATGTAAATGAATGTCATTCTAACATGTTGTTTAAATATTTAGTGTATTTGATTTATAATTTACAAACTATAAAATTTAACTTATGTATATTTGTACCTATATTACTGTCTTGTTGCTTTGCCTTAATTTACACTTTGATATTTATCATTTTTTCTTGTTTGATATATTTATTTTGTTACTTGTTTTATTGTTATCCTGTTATTTTTCTTTAGTCAAGTTGCTTTATAATATATGTGAAGTCCCATATTTTACTTTCATCTATTTATCTTATATGTTTATTTCTATTTCTAACTTAATACTTATAGTCTTGTATTTCTATATGTACATCCTTTTACTTATTAATATTATTATAAAAAAATAACACATTATCAATTTGAAATGATTTATAAAAGAAATTATCTTTTTATCATAAATCATTTATTTTATTATATATACTAATGTATCATTTGACAAAATTGCATTGAAAACTTATATATATCTTTAAACCATATTTTTAACAAGCTATACTTAAAAAGAAAATAAAACAAATCTTTTTGTTAATAAATTTAAATCTAAACTAAAGCTAGAATAAGTTTTAAACTATTTAAACATTTATCTTAAGTATTTAACCCATATATTTATTTATTACATAGCTTTAAAAGTCTTATTTTAAATAAATCATAATTCCCAAATCACTAAAATGTATATTAGAAATTTGAAAACATAATTTATTAGTTGAATTTAAAACAAAGCTTTCCTATCTACAATATATACAAATATATATACATTATAAATAGCAAACAATTTATTAGTTTTAAAAGACAAAATTCACCAACAAGATATTTATTTAAAGAAAGGTATTAATTCAAATCTTATAAACAAAAATATATCAAATCAATTTAATATTAAATATAAATTATTAAATTGATATTGCTCAAAATTTCTGGGTTGTCACACTTATGTTATTTTGTAACGACCCCGAATTTTTGACATTTGAAATGTGAATATTTAATTGAGTTTAAATATTCGAATGATAGTTTATTTGAAATTCGAGATATCAGAATGAATTTGGCGATTTAATTATTGAATTTAATCGTGAGATTTGAATAAAAATTTGAATCTTTAGTTTTAAGCTTGTTAAAAATATTTTCAAGGCTTAGAAAATCTATATTGATAATTCTGAAGGTACATGAACTTTCAGAATTGAATTTGGAAGTGGTTTGTTCAGTTTTGAAATTTATCGTTTAAATCGATATTTAAAAATAGCGTTCTGAGGCACAGTCTCGGAATTCGACGAAACCAGTTCCATTGGATCCGTAATATTGTATTATTACCGAATGTCAATTTTCGTAATGTTTAGAGTGATCGTTTGGCCGTACGATAAGCAAACGCGCTAAAATTAAATCGAAAATTTAATATTATAACTGGTCCAAAAAGCTATCTTCTCCATACGATCAAATTTGGACTCGGAACCTTTTCCATTGCGTTCGGAATAGGCGTATAACATTATAAACGCCTATTGGCACGTTCCAATTGGAATTTGTTTAAAAAGTTATGTAATTTGTGAAAATATTATTAAATTAATATATCAGTGTATATATATCCACGTTTTAGGGTTGAAACCCTAGTTTATTCTCAAGCCGCCGGCATTGTTTTTCAATGGCCGATACTTCTTGATAATGGCAGCCTCTTTTCATTTAAAGAAAAACAAGAAACGAAAATACTTTCGTTCGAATCCTCTTCAGTAAATTCAAAATCAAATGGCCGCTCCTCTAAATTATTTCCAGATCGAATTCGTATTAAGAAAAATGGCCGTGATTCCTTTTTAATTAGAAATCGAGCCTTTTCCCTTCCATCCTTCAATTCAACCATGAAAACAAATTAACTCGAGAAAAAAAGGGGATGAACAAAATTGAATTTCGTTCGAGGAAAAAATGGCAGAGGGATGCTTGGCCGCGATTTCACATCGCGATGAACTTCGCAGACTCAAAGGGTGGTCGACGACTTCGACTTCGGCTCGATAGGAGGCTGACGCTCTTGCGCGCGTTCGAGCGGCGATTGGTCGGCAGCAGGCGATCGAAGTTTGGGCTGTGGTCGGTCATGCGATGGGTCTGGGTTGTTGGCTGCGAGGGGGAGTGCTTCTCTAGTGAAGTCGAGCTCGCGTGCACGCATCTATGGCAGAATTCGAAATCATGAAGGAGAGGTTCGTCGTTCGATCGATAGCGGCGAGGAGGAGGTGTCGTGAGGAGCCGCAGTTGATGTGATGTCGGTCGACGTTGATGGAAGGGTTGGGTCGAGGCGATCGAGGCAGTGGCCGCGTGAGGGAAAAGGAGGCAGTGAAGGTATATACTTGATTTATTTTCTTTTCAATTTAAATATAATAGTATATTATATACAAAGAAGGATTTTTAAAACCAGATTTCTTATTTTTTTTACAAATGTATACAGAGGAAGAAAATTTCTATTTTTACAGACGTATACAGTAAGAAATACAAAATAGTTATGTTTTAAATATATATATACATATATGCATAAGAAATAGTAAATATATGAATATATAAGATTTTGGAAAGTATAAAGTTTTATATAAAAATAACCTATTAAAGGAAAATTAGTTTACATTAAATTTTTTAGTTAGAATTAATGTGTTAACTAATTTGAATTTATTAAAAAGGAAAGTAAATGTTCAAATTTCTCAAATATTAATAAACTATATATGTTTATACAAGGTCAAGAACTGTGATGAAAACAAGTCGGGATTGGATTGGATTGCAAAATAAAAATCAAAGGTGAGATCTTCTCACTCAAAATGAAAATTTGATTTTGCAGTTATTGATTGATTGACTGTTTGGATGTGATAGTATATATAGTAGTATATAGCAATATATATATATTGGAATATGTATATATTGGAGTTGTTAATTTCCCGCATTATATAGCGGATGAGACCCTATTGCGCCGCATAATAGCGGATGATATTTTATAAATCCCATATACCGCGATATTCCACCTCGAAGTGGAATTGGTATTGTGCTAACATCTGTGGATGCAGGGAAACAGGTTGGAGGGATCCAACTGGATTCCTTAAATTTTATGAATTTTTTTCATATGTTGTATGAATTTGTTTCATATGCTGTGTGATGATTATTGATAATCTGTGAATGATTATATTGACGATTGAATGTTTTGAAGGCTATAATTTAGCCGAATGTATTTTTGGTATCGTTGGATACCAGAAATAAATAAAAATTGGATTTTCGAAATTAGAGTTGGAAATTTTAAGTAAATTCTTTTTGAATGAATTGGTTGAATTTAAAGGAAAGAATTTAAAAGCATAAAGTTGATTTTTGAAATCTTATCGATTTATTTCTAAAATATGGGAAAAGATTTTTATAAATGGATTTGGAATAGTATTATTCGAAAGTTGGAAAATTTATTGAAAATGGAATTTTAAAGGGTTTGGAAGAGATAAAGGAATTTATTTTGAAAACTGATAAATTTGTTTGAAATCCAATTGATAATTGATTTGGTATTTGAAAATAAATATTTGAGAAATCAATATGAAAATTTATTTGATGTTGAATGAAAATTGATTTGTATTGAAATAAATTTGGAAATCGATTTGTAAAATGATTTGTTAATTGGAAATAAATTTAGAAATCGATTTGCAAATAATTTGGAATTTGGAAATAAATTTAGAAATCGATTTGCAAATAATTTGGAATTTGGAAATAAACCTAGAAATCAATTTGTAACTGATTTGGGGTTTGAAATGAAATTTGAAATCAATTTGGAATTTGATTTGGTGTTTGAAAGTGAACATTTGAGAAAACGATTTGAAAATCGTGTATAAGTGAATATTTGGGAATGTAAATTCAAGATAGAAATTTATAAAGGAAAGGGAATTTTTTTTAAAAATAAACACTGATTTATTTTTAAAGTGTGGAAATAATTTACGGATTTGGAACGTAAATTTGAAATAAATCGATAAGGATTTATTTAATTGGTTTAAATGGACCATTTTGAAATGGAAGTGTGAAAATGTGATTTGAAATTTGTTTTCAAAATGTTGAAGTGTGGAAATATATATATCTTGCGAAGATATTTGAAATTTAATAATTTGGGAAAATTATTTAAATTGGTTGATTGTTGTGAATGTTGTTGATAGTTAAATAACTGACTATCAATATTTGCCTTTGAAATGGCACTTAAAATTGTTTTTAAAACAAACGCTCATTATTCGGTTAAGCCGGGAGAGGAATTTGTGTCATATAACCCATTCCGAATAGTGATACGTCGTGAATGGATAACATTTAAAGATCGGTGTGAAGACCGGGTATTTTCGAAAATGGAAGGACAACCTGTCGAATGTCTATGCACCGAGTTGCTCCAGTATAGAGATTTATATCACTCTTCTTTTGATGGGAAGTCCGGACGTGATTAGTGAATACCCGGATTGCAAGGGCTTCTTTGGAAGTGCCTTCGGTTCCGTTCGATCCTAGAACGGACTTGTATGGATGTGTGTCTGACGTTACACTTTGAGATGTAAAGCTGGTTTCTATCAAATACATTTCTGTTGGTGGCGGAGAATTTATTCTCTTAGCTTAACACCCTTCTCTAAGACGTACGAGCTCAGAGGTTATGTAGTTGATGGTTACTAGTGATACAGTCCCAATTTGGTCATGTGGCATACGAAGTGCTGTTGATCATTTGTTGATCAAAGCACGGCTTTGTGAAAATGCGTAGCTTTGTGGACGAGACTTCGTCGAGCCTCACAACCCGGTAATGGTCGAAACAGGAATGTTGCAGCAAAGTTTTAAGGGGTCGCGCCCCTAGGGTATGTCATTTCCTTCTGGATAAAAGGTGATATCATGGTATGGAGCCCAGATATTTTACCTATGTTGATGCTGAAAATTTATTATACTTTGTGGTTGTTGCTTTGTGGTTGAGGATCCTCGGATAAAGGTCGGTAACGACCGAGGGAATGGCATACTTGTGTGTTAGTTACCTAGTTACAGCTGTACAGCATGAGGTAGCGTCAGTGTATTGGTTACCTAGTTATAGCAGTACAGCGTGAGTTAGCGTCGGCTTTGTGTTTGCAGAGATCCGGTTAGGTTCTCGGGGCGTCTTTCCAGAGGCGTTTCCATTTCGGTGTAAGGAAGTTCCTTTGCCTGACCATTTGTTGGAAATCCAAAGAAACAATACGAACCCTGTACAGTTTTAGTTGTAGAACCTGCCATTTACTTATGGTGGTCACCACTGTTAAATGGTAGCTATAGTAGGCATAGTTCGGAATATCTATGCTGGCTAAGATTAATATTATACTTTTGAAATGTTTTCTACACTATGCACTAATAATAATAATCCAATGATTTTGCGTAGTAAGCATGTTTGACTATCATAAGAAGAAATCTCCTCCAATTCTGCGTTTGCATTGTGTGTGTGGAAGGAGGTCTTATGGTAGTTTCATTTTCCAAAAGCATTCCGAATCTGTTTTATTTTCTTTGTGAAAATAACTGTTTTACGATCTCACACCAGTCACCATGACTGACTCGGAGTTTATTGTTCCCTTTCTAAACTTTGGGTGCCCATAATTTTCCACACGGGCAGCCTAGAGTTATGTTATCAGGATATTCTGGATATTCTGGAGCTTTGGAAGCAAGCTGGATGGCGAAACGTACATCCGTACTTGTTTATTTATTCCGCTGTGTATTCTGTATGGGGACACGTTTATATAACTGTACATTGTTGTATTGAGTTGTATATTGACTCTGATTGATGTATGTATAAACTGATATAGTCTTTTGTTTTGAAGATTATTGATTCATCTATTATATATGTTGTTCCGCTGCGAATGTGAGATTCTGTTGTTGTTTCTATTTCTTCTTCTTTATTTTTCTTCTGTCTTCTTCTACCTCTTCTTTTTAACCCTAATGGTTCGGTTTTCCAGCATTCGATTGCGCGGCATTTGATACCGTGGACGTATTAATGTCGACTTTCGAGCGTCGAAAAGTCGGAACCGTTACACATTTCCAATACAACCTTTCTAACCCCTAGGATTTATTAATATTAGCAAGGATATGAACATATTTACATGATGATTTACAATAATATAACATATATCAAGCATTTATTAACAAAGGCTTAATCTAACTAATAAAATTCCATATGTTTTATGATTCGCTTACTAAGTTTTCAAAGCGACTAACTTTCAAGTAACAAACCAATCCAACATCCAAACTAGTATTTCAGCAATACAATAAGCATTCAATAGCTATAACAAGAACACAAATATAGTTTGAAAACATTTGGTCTGAAGGTGGAAGCTTTACTCATCACAAGGCTTGCTAACATAACCGAACTTGCACTAACTTCACGAATGCGACAAGATCTAAGCTCTACTATGCAAATGGCTCGATTTATTGGATCTTGGTGGAAGTTTTAGGGTCAGCCTAGACCATATGGGGCTCGACTATGGTGGATATATGGGGGTATAGGATCTTGTTTAGTAGAGAATGGTTTTAGGAAGTGAAGTAAGGAGTTTAGCTAGATTTTTAGAAGTGTATTCACTAGTTTTTGACTTTGGAAATAATTTTAGAAGCCATGGATGGTGTGTGTGTGTGTGTATACATGAATAGAAAATAAATGAAGATAGAAATGAAAATGTAAAGTGGAAAATTTATGGAGATGAGGAGTATTTATAGGCAAAAGAAATGAAGTAAAAATTTAAATTAATTTTAACATATAAAATATATTAATGTTGTCATGTAAAAGCTCCCATACCTCCCCCTTCTCCTTAGGTGCACACGGACCCTCCTAGGCCTCCCCCTTCATCATGCCTTAGGTCTTAGTTTAGGTTATGGTTAGGTTACTTAATTAATTTCCTAATGTTATTTAATATATTTTTTCCATTTTATGTTAAATCAAGTTTTATATTTAAAATAAGCTTGATTATTAACTTTAACACATTGATTATCTTATCACATGACATATGTGCATATGTGTGCATATGTATATGAGTGATACAAAAATGTGTACAATGTTTTTGACGACTTTCCGATGCCAAAAATTCAAAACTTTGGAAAATGTTTTTCGGTCACATTTTCTACTTTTAGTTGAACTAATTATTTTGGTAAACAAAATTTAAAAAAGATTTTAATATCATTAATTAATATTTTAAAATATGTTTATTTGGGAATTAAAATCCTTTATTTAAATATTTTAAAATGATTTAAATATTCAAATACAAAGCGATTAATTTACAGGTCGTTACACACTCTCCTCCTTGGGAGAATTACGTCACCGAAATTAAGACACAAAGAGATATTTCAAAAGGTATATATTATACCAAGAAATCCATATAGCAATGCAAAGCATCTATGCCATAATAGAACATGCACGATGCATCCAAACAATAAACAACTAACCTGACATTGCATCAGGATAAGTTTCTCTAATATGATCCTCCGTCTCCCTAGTACAATCGCGGGGATCATCACTCCACTGAACCTTCACAAGCTTCACTACCTTTTCCCTCAATCTCCTTTCATCCCGATCTACAATATGAACTGGGTGTCGGACTACCATCAAATTCGGTTCATCTCCAAGTCTTCCTGAACATACGTCTCAACAATCAAAGATGGATCATGAACATGCTTTGTCAGATGAGATACATGAAAGACATTATGAACTTCTGATAATCTCTCAAGAAATTCTACTATATAGGCCAACGATCCAGTTTTCTCAAGGATTCTAAATGGTCCAATGAATCTGGGTGCTATCTTTCCTGCTCTTCTGAATCTTACAACTCCTTTAATCGAGGAAACTTTCACAAATACCAAATCCCCGATCGCAAACTCTAAGTTCCTTCTCCGTTGATCGGCATAACTTTTCCATCAATCTTGGGTTTCTTTCAACCTTTCCTTAATCATAGCCACTTTCTCTCATGCTTCTCGAATTATCTTTGGTCCAAGAACTAATCGGTCTTTGGTCAACCCAACATGAAGGTGATTTACATGGTCGTCCATACATAGCTTCATAGTGCACCATTCCAATGCTGGCTTGGTAAATATTATTGTAGGAGAACTCTACTAGGTGAAGGTGATCTTCCCACGATCCTTCAAAATCCAAAATACATGCTCTCAAGAGATCTTCCAAAATCTGATTCAACCTTTCGGTTTGTCCATCTACCTATAGGTGATAGGCTGTGCTTAAATTCAACTCTGCCCCTAAAGCAGCTTACAATGCCCCCAAGATCGACTGGTGAAGATGGGGTCTCTATACTGACTATACTTACTGGAATTCCACGCAGTCGAACGATCTCCCTCAAATAAATCCTTGCTAAAGAAGCTGCAATTCTTGTAGACTTCACTGGAATAAAGTGGCTGCTCTTTGTTAATCGATCTACATTTACCCAAATGCCTTCATTGCCTCTTCTTATTTTGGGCAACCCATCGATAAAGTCCATAGATACTTGCTCCTACTTCCAATTCGGTATCTCCAATGGTTGGACTAACCCACCAGTCTTCTGCTGGATACGCTGGACCTGTTGACATGCAAACCGGCTCACGAAGATCGAAATGTCTCTCTTCATCCCTTTCCACCAAAAGGTCTTCTTCATATTCTGAAACAATTTAGTTACTCCTGGGTAGATAGATAACATTAACCGATGGCACTCTCTCAGCACATCCCATCTAATTCCATTAACATCTAGAACAAAAATCTATCCATTCATTCTTAAAATGCCTTGAGAGTCAATCTAAAAACTAGAAATAATTCCATTTTCAACATCCTTCTTAAGCCGAGTTAGATTAGGATCTTCTTCTTGGAAATATACAATCCTCTCCATTAATGCTAGCTTAACTTCCAAATTTGCAACCTTCGCCACATTCCTACTCAACGCATCTGCAACGGCGTTTGCTTTTGCTACGGTATAAAGAATCTCTAGGTCATAAGACGCAAGAAACTCCAGCCATCTTTGTTGCCTCAAGTTCAAGTCCTTTTGGGTAAAAAAGATACTGTAATGACTTGTGATTTGTATATAACTCAAACTTTGCACCAAAAGATAGTGCCTGCACACCTTCAATGCGAAAAAAACTGCCAAAAGCTCCAAATTATGCGTAGCGTAATTCTTCTCATGAGGTTTCAACCGTCGACTCGCATATGCTATTACTTTACAATTCTGCATCAAAACTACTCCTAATCCGGTCCTACAAGTATCCGGGTAAACCGTTAATCTTTCACTCCTATCTGGAATAGTCAAGGCAAGAGCACTAGTCAATTTCTCCTTTAACTCATTGAATGCTTGATCACACTTGGATGTCCAAACAAACTTAGCGTATTTCTTCGTCAACTTTGTCAGATGAGAAGCAATCTTCGAGCAATCTTTAATGAACCTTTTATATAAACCTGCCAATCCCAAGAAACTTCTGACGTCAGTCGCATTTTCGGGTAACTTCTAATCTTGAACCGCAACTACTTTAGCTGGGTCAACTGATATACCTTCTCTTGAAACTACATGCCCCAGAAATCTAAATTTGGATTTCCAGAAATGGAACTTATAAAACTTTGCCTTTAGAACATGACTTCTTAAAGTACTTAGAACAACATAAAGATGGTACTTCTGCTCTTCCTCTGTTTTAGAATAAACGAGAATGTCATTAATGAAGATGATAACAAACTTGTTAAGAAAATCCTGAAACACTTAATTCAACAAATCCACTAAATATGTGGGTGCGTTAGTCAATTCGAACGGCATGACTAACCACTCGTAAAAACTATCAGGGGTTCGAAAAGCTATTCAGGGTACACTCTCCTCTACTACCCTTAATTGGTGAAAACCAGTGGCAAGATCCAATTGAGAAAATATCCGAGCTCCATGGAGCTGGTCAAGCATGTCATCAATCCTAGGTAAAGAATAGTTATTCTTCGTAGTCCTCTTATTTAATTCTCAGTAATCCACACATAATCTTAGAAAACCAATCGGCCTTGGTAACGAACACTACTGGAGATCCATAACTCGATGTACTACGTCTGATCAAACCCTTCTACAATAAATCAAACGTCTGCATCTCTAACTCTCTTCTTTTCTTTGGAGCCAACCTTCGAGGAGGTTGAATACTCGATCTTGTTCCTAGAATCAAATCAATGCGTAACTCTACTCCTTGGTGAGGAGGTAAACCTTGCACTTCTTCAAAAATATCCTTTAAGTCCTAAACAATTGCTATATTCCTTATCTTCTCTTTGGATACTTCAAAGGAATAGAGAAAACTGCTCATCAAATTATTAGGCTCCCCACAATAAATATCCATACCAACATTTCTAGCATCACTAATTCTGACAATCCTTTGATTACAATTTATGACCGCTCTAAATTTAGACAACCAATCCATACCCAATACTACCCCAAAGCCCATGAACCTAAGAACAGAGAAGTCAGAAAAAAAGCCAATCTCGATAAGAAATAGGCACATTCAAATACATGGTGCCAAGATTGGTCGGACCTTCAATTGGGTTCAATGCACAAAGAGAATTGTCTAAAAGAATGGGTTTAAGGTTAAACTTTTAAACAAGATCTACTGAAATGAAACTATGGGATGCAATGGTATCAAATAACACTCTAACGGGAATATCAAAAATAGATAATGTACCTTGAAACACCTGCTTTCCTTTTGGGTCCATAGAAGTAGATGGTATTTCCTTAATAGTAAAAGCTTGTCCCTATGACCCCTTCTTTGGAAAAGGGCACTGGTTCTTCAAATGTCCTTGTTTGTTGCAATTATAGCTAAGTGGACCACTAGCCGGGTTCGGGCACTGATTTGAAAAGTGCCCCATTTGGTTGCACTTATAACAAAGGATCTTGGTCAAGTCTAATTGCTTATTCTGAGCTAGAGCTCCACCTCCAAGCTTCTTTCCTAACCACTTCTTCTTCCCTTTGCGCTTGAAAAACGGCTTACTAGCAACCGGTTTCACTGATAAAGGTTGGGCATTAACTACTGGCAACACTCCATTCTAAACTCCTTGCTCAATATCAAGAGCATCAAACCTCAAAGCCATACTGATCAGATTGGTAAAGGTACCATTGAGATGATTGGTCATTTCTCGATTGAATTATAGTTGCATTCCTTTCACGAACATTTCATTCTTTTTAAATTAATCCCGGTCCAAAGCGAGAAAATGCATTGAACCTATGCTCATACAGCGCCACTGTCATCTCATCTTGTTTCAAATCCATAAAACTTATGAACGACTGTGTCTTCCCCACATCTGGGATAAACTGAGCTTCAAAGACTTCCTTAAACTGTGCCTAAGAAAAATCTTCTTCCGGTGTATTCATTGTGACCGAATCCCACCAACCCATTGCTGCTTTCTGAAGGTGACACGATGCCAACAATCTCTTTCTAGCATCTCCCAACTAAATATCCCCAAATATCCTTTCACAAGAGCAGAGCCATGTCTGAACTCCTAAAATATCTTCAGTTCCATAGAAAGGCTTACCATCTAAAGCACTGTAATTCTTACACAAGGTCGCAAAGTTCTGAGGCGGCTGAACTTGCATCATTGCTTCTACTACTGGCTCTACAACTGGCTCATTTCTAGGAGCTCTGCCATTTGTAGCCATGTTGGTTCCTGATCCCCTCCCTCTTCTTCCTCTTGTACTCATTTTCAATAACCTGGATAAGTGACAGGCATTATTAGAATACAAAGATAGGGTCAAAGATAATAAAAGGGAAACTGCAATGAAGGATCTAAAACCAGACTTTTAGGAGAGAAAAGGAAACGTTCTCTCAAGATTAACTCATTCTAGGGCTCGACCCACCAAAACTTTAATGAGTTGTACCCCATTCAGGCTAAGGTGTTTGCTCAACTGATGCTCTGATACTAAATGTAATGACCAACCTTTCTGCCCATAGGAACGACGCTTAACACATCCTTGGTGTACGTGTGCCATTGCCCAAGCATTAGAAAGATGAATCGTCATGTGGTAGAATAAGGAACAGAATAGAAAACCTCATAATGAAACTGCTAAATAATACATAATAGCTAATAGTACATCAGGTTACACCTTAACAGGGAGTTATTAGAGTTACACAAAAGTACTATAAATCATCTTAGGTAGTTATAACATCTTGCCTTTATATATACTGAAACAAAATACACTTACACAAACTAGATAATACAGCGAAATTGATAGCAAAGAAGAAAAAAGCCTCCTGCTCGAACGTCATCTTCAATGAGCCTACAAGATTTTCTACTCTCAGACTACTCTACCCGAGAGTTCAGGAAAAATAAACAAGTCAGGTCAGACGATATGTCTGGTATGAGTAAAACTTTAAGCAATAGGGGTGTAATTAAACACAAAAATGTGAGACCACATCACTGAAACATGGAACGGGTTTACTAACACATAAATCAACATCTAAACATAAAGAATTGATAAATAATTAAACTCCACGAAGAGTGGTTGACTCTTCCTAATGCAAATAAGGAAATAAATTTGAAGATTCGAATTAAACATGAAAAGGAAAATCTACAACAAATGACTTGGAAGGTGCACCCCCTTGAAGTATACCTCTAGTAATATACTTCTGAGAAGCTTATTTACTCTATTAAACTTCTCGGAACCCTCCAAGCCGAACCCCACCAAACCTTACCGAGAATCTGAATATTTCACATCTAATAGAACTACTGAATCAAATCTAGATGAGATGTGAAAGTATCCTAATAGGAGCAACCTCACATAGCTTGGCCTCCTCTCATGCTTTGGTTTTAGTCATTTCCGACAAAGGATATCAATGCTCAACAAAGCAATATATCATCTTAGAATGATGATAATACAGAAGCTAAAGTAACTAATAGTCGAGAAACCAACTATCGAGGATATAAAATGATCATATATGGAAATTAGGTCATATATACTTACCACCACTCATCGAATTCAAACTTCTACTATTTCTTGGTTAACAATAATACCAGAAAAGTTAAGGTAGTGTTACCTCAAAGTCATGTCCCACGATTATTCTTAACTTTCGAAATAGCGACAAGTCTACTTCTTCAATGTTTAGTGCTAATTATATAAATAAATCATTTCCATATAAGCGATATGCTTTACAAAAATTAATTCATTTCCATAAACGAATCAAACCTTTTCTTTTAAAAAACCCGAATTCGTACTTGGCTTCCCATTACTTATTAGAAGTTTACTAACTTTAAACATCATTATAAAAAGGATTTGATAACTTAAAACATCCTTATTACATTTATTAATCAACTTTAAAACTTCAATAATTCAGTTGATTGATTGACTTTAATAGGCTTTAATTCAATAGAAGTTAATCACCTTTAAACACCATTAATTTAATTAATTAATAACATTTAAATATAATTAATTAAATTCATTTAAAAATAATTAAATCTCATTATTTAAAAATGATTCATTAACTGTAAAAATCTTTAAAGGAAAGATTAATTAAAGTTAAACAGATTTATTAACTTCTAAAAGTCATTAAGTAAAAATATTAATTAATTCAAAAACATCATTAGCAAATTGATTATTTAACTTTAACCCATCATTAGTAAAAGATTAGTAAGCCTTAAACATCTTTAAATAAAATGATTAATTAATTTTAGAACATCATTAACTAAGTGATTAGTTAATTTTAAGCACATCGTTAATAAGTTAATTATTTAACTTAAATCCTTATTAATTAAATAATCATTATTAAAATAATTAATTATTTTTGAAAACATTGTTAATCAAAACTTGCTTAACTTGTAAAATAAATCCAAGCATGATAGTGAAATCAACCGGTTTCGATAAAAGGCGATTTTTCGGAAGTGCCAATATAGCGACTATCGCTATACGGGCTATTCGGAATTCAAGTTTATGTTTTTTTCAATACAAACACACATAACATAGCAAGGGTATGAGCATATATACATGATGATTTATAGTAATACAACATATATCAAGCATTTATTAACAAATTCATAACTCTAACTAATAAAATTCCATATATCTTATGATTCGCTTACTTACTTTTCAAAGCAACTAACTTTCAAGCAACAAACCAATCCAACAACCAAACTAGAATTTCAGCAATATAACAAGCATTCAATAGCTATAACATGAATACACATATAGTTTTAAAACATTTGGTTTGAAGGTGGAAGCTTTACTCACCAAAACACTTACTAACTTAACTAATCTTGCACTAACTTCACGAATGCGACAAGATCTAAGCTCTATTATGCAGATGGCTCAATTTAGTGGACTTGGTGGACGTTTTAGGCTCGGCCTAGACTATATAGGGTTCGGCCATGGTGGATATGTGGGGGTATAGGGTATTGTTTACTAGAGAATGGTTTTAGGAAGTGAAGTAAGGAGTTTAGCTAGATTTTTAGAAGTGTATTCACTAGTTTTTGACTTTGATAATATTTTAGAAGCCATGAATGGATGTATACATGTATATGAAGAGAAAACAAATGAAGATAGAAATGAATATATAAAGTGGAAAATGTGTGGAGATGAGGAGTATTTATAGGCAAAAGAAATGAAATAAGAATTTAAATAAATTTTAACATTTAAAATATATTAATGTTGTCATGTACAAGCTCCCATACCTCCCCCTTCTCCTTAGGTGCACACGCACCCTCCTAGGCTCCAACCTACACTGTAACGACCCGCAAATTTATCAGTTTGATAAATTATATTTATTTTTATAATATTCAAATATAAGCTTTAAAATAATAGTTATGATGTTTTGAACAATAAATATTAATGGCAATAAGTATTTACAAAAATATTTCCTTTGGAAATATATCGATAAAATGGCCGAAAACCATTTTATCGATAAACAGCTCTATAATCATTTAACGGCATGCACGGAGCTGGATACATACACTTATTTTTATAATTGAACAAGAATATGAAATAAAATTATTTATTTTATTTTTGGAAATTAAAAGTACATATGACAATCTCAATGATGCCCTTATATTTAATAATTGATTTATGATTTTAAATTGAGATTTAATGATTTAATAATTATTATAATTATTCAAATAATTGTTTTTAAATGATCATAATTCATTTTAAATGGTTATAAAGTGAAAATAAATAATTTATAATAGCTTTATAAAGATATGTAATCAATTTAGAAATATGAAAAAATTAATATCGCTTTATCGGTATAATAGCAATTTTTGTATATAATTGTTAATATTGATTTATATGATTTTATAATTCAAATGAGATCATTTTAGTTAATTAATAATGATTATAAATTTATTTTCAGATTTTGTTTACATATATATGTAATTTAAATTATAAGTGGAAATGTGACCGGTAATCGGTTTCCCGATTTTCAACGGTTCAACAAATGAAAGTCGTTTCAAGTCGTTGCAACGTTAAAAATGACACTAACACATATTTATATGCATGTATACATGCCACATACTCACATGTACATACATATAACATGTACATATATATATATATATATATATATATGCATATGTTAAAAATATTAAAGATATTTTATGGAAACTTCACCTTTAAGCTTGCATAAGCCAACAATTTGGACATGATGTGATATGAGAAGATGGTGGCACATGGAGAGGGGTTTTCAACGTGTATAACGTGAAAAGAGGGGTGTTGGAAAGTTGAGATGTGATGGATAATGAAGTATAGATTTTTTTAAGTTACTTAGTCCTTAAGGGTTCCTAACCTATAAATACACCTACCATCCTCTTCATAATCCTCACTACTTCTCCTTCCTCCTCTTCTTTCTTCTCATGAAGCTTCTTTAATGGCTTCTTAAGTATAATAATGAAAAAGAAATATAGAAAAAGAAATAAGAAAATATACATATACATATACACCATTCCACTTTGAATACCATAGCTCCTTTCTCTTCTCTTCAATGGCCTTGGCCATGAGTTTTGGTGGTGCTGGGATGGTAAGGCTGTGGGTTTGAGGGGCCTAGGCTATGGAGGAGGTGGTAATAGCATGAGGTGGTGGTGTCCAAGAGCTTGGGGTTTGATGGATGAGTATGGTCGTGAGTTTGGATGCTAGGGAGGTGAGGCCGTGAGCGAAGAAGATGTAGAAATGATGGTGAAGCACTTGAAAGAGAAGTGGAGTTGATTTGGAGAAGTTTTGGTTGAGTTTAAATGATTTAGATGAAGTGTGGTGGTGATTTGAATGTTGGTAGGAAGTTTGGTTTGATTATGGTGAGTACTCAATTTACTTACGTTAAGAAATTAATTATATGAATGTTTAAATTATAAATTTAAATGCTTGAATGATTATATGGTTGATTTTATGGACGCTGATATGGTTGATAACTTGGTTATGATAGATTATGAAAATCATAATAAAAATGGTTAAGTAATTAATCATGATTAATTAATGAAAAATAAATTCATATGGATGTGTATATGGAGTTTATTAAGCCTCTTAATGGTTTTAAAGATATAAGAAGGTTGAAAATGAATATTATAATAATATAATATTATGAAATGATTTAAAAGTGAAAAAGAGATTTAATATGGGAAATATTGGTTTAAATTTTGAAAATGGTTTATAAATGTTTTATAAATATTAAAATTCAATTTGGAGAAGTTTCGACAAATAATAAATTTGGAGTCAAAAATAGGCGCGTCGCGTAACGCCAGTTCGCGATTTCGCACCATAAAAGTCAAACAGGTATATAGAATGGAATATAGCTCGTAATTCTTCGAGATAAGAATTTTCCAAACTATTATATTCATAGTTTTCCAACAAAGAAAGAAAATCGAGATTTCGATAAGTAGATTTTGAAATATGAGTAAAACAAGTTTTGAAAAAAATCGCGGTTTTGCAGTTCGGAATCCATAACAGGATTCCTTTGAAAATGGAATTTTAAAATTTCTTAAAAATATGAAATAAACTCTAAAAATGTTTTAAAAGTGATTTGAGTAATAAAAAATGAATTTCCATATGATAAAAAGTCATTTTGATCAATATAGTTTAAAAGGCACTTTCCGCAGCACTTTTTCGCAGCACTTTTCTGTAACTTTTGAAATATAGTTTTAAACGCAATCATTCTTTTTCAAATCTTTTATAAATGTTTTCAAATGATTAATAAATTATTTCAAAAATGATTTATAGGATTAATGGAATGGTTAAATGTTAAATGATTTAGAGTCGATCAAATAACTTCACCGCCTTATGGGTGTTAGAGAGATAGTGTCTAGGCATGAGTTTGGAAAACTTGTTTCCTGCTCTCCCTGGCTATTCGGACTAGCCTGATGGATGAGATATTAAATTTGGTTTACTTGGATCAAAATTTCCCAAAGTATAAAAGATATAGTTTTTAAAATTTAAATAACTTAGATTGCAAAGAGATGATTTGGAAATGTTTTCCTAAATAAAAGGTGAAACGGTTTGGAATTATTCCAAGATTAAAAAGGTTTTAAAATTTAAAAAATGATTTGATAAGTGAGGCTTAATGATTTCATATACTCTGAAAAAGCTAAAGAAATGATTTAATGAATATATCTCTAAGAGAAATCTAATTTAAATAAAAAGGTTAATAAATTGAATGATGTGTGATAATCACCTATATACCTAAATGCCTTTTTATCGATGATTGGTTTGAAGGAACCAGGGTCGGATTTGGGTAACTCCTATTCGAAAATCACTTCGAAACAATGTATACATTCAGAAGTGAAGACATGTTGAAGATGATGATTTGCTATCACGAGTCCTAGGGGTTTACTCTATATTATATTTATATGGCAATGATAACTGCATTCTAAAAATCTTCGTTGTATTGAAGACCGAAGATCTTCATAGTGAAAGGACTACTTGTTGACATTCTTTAGGTAGCTCCAATATAGAGACATTTATTATAGCTGTGGTCCTATAGAATTTTGAAATCTTCATATTGCAAGAACTACTCGCTACTAATGGTAGTAGGAGGAGTGCCTTCGATTTCGTTCAGTCCCAGAATGAACTTGTATGGACGAATGCTGATAGTGCATTTCTGATCATATTAATTGAACTCTATCAACGTATTATCTGCTTGGTGGTGGAGAAGGCAACTTCTCTTAGCTTAACACCCTTTCCTGAGACGTACGAGCTTAGGTGTTATACGTTGGTAGAAATCAGTTGTGTGATTAAGGAATGGCAATGTGGCATTCTAAGTGGAATGTTCTTTATGGAAGAATAAAGCATGGATTTTTTTAAAGTTAAGCGTATCCCTACAAGCCTCACATCCCAAGAATGATTCTGGATACTATGTGGTCCGCAGGACATATTTCGAGCTATTAAAGGCATCTGTTGTTTTAAGATGATGAAATGGACAAGTATGGAGGCTGACGGAGATCGTGTAAAGCCACTGAGCAATACTCTGTTCCATGGTAGTATAGCAGTATAGTTCAGAGGTTGACGGAGACCTTGTAAAGCCACTGGAGTGAACTAGTATTGCTATACATGGATCGAAGGAAAATGCCACTAGTTCCCTATCACGTTGGAAATCCAATTCCAATACGAGATTTACAGTTTTGATTGTAGTCCCAAAATAGTTGTAATGCTTTGCAAACATTTCAGCTACCCCTTTTGGTATCATATATACCCCTTTTGGTATCATATATACCATCCAGGTATATTCCGTTGACCTAGTCCGGATATATTACCATAGACTTAGTTTGGGTATTGATACTTGTTTTATATATATTTACTTGAAAATGTTTTTGTCATTAAAGATAATATCAAAGTGTTTTTAGTATAAAGTATTTTGGTTATCATAAGATAAAAATCCATCTTTATTTATGTGTGGGCGTGGTCTTATGAGATACCCTTCTTTTCAAAGGTTTTGATTTACATTAGCATTTAAAGTTTCGAGTATCTCACGCTGGTTTATCAAGCCTGACCTGGGTATTTTTAATACTCGAGTCAGATCCGAGTAGTTTTAGGTTTAGTTAAAGACGCTTGGAGTTTCCAGAGAAGAGCTGGAGATCTTAATCTACGTATAGACATATTCTATTATTCGCTGCATCTATTGCATTTGTTTTTATTTTTTAGCATTTGTAAGGACAGAGGATTTATAACTGTCCAGGCTGAATATAGGTTAGACTCTAAAATTGTTTTCAAATTTTACCGCTATAAAGATTATTGTTGAAATAATATATGTCATTCCATTTGTGTGAGATTTTGTTCTATCTTTATTTTCTTTTTCCCCTAATAATCGAGCTTTTCGGCACTTTGATTTGCGACACATGAATACCGAGGTTATATTAGTGTTGATTTTCGAGGGTCGAAAACCTCGATCGTTACATTTACCATGCCTTAGGTCTTAGTTTAGGTTACGGTTATGGTACTTAATTAATTTCCTAATGTTATTTAATATATTTTTGTGCATTTTATGTCAAATCAAATTTTAGATTTAAACCAAGCTTGATTATTAACTTTAACACATTGATTAACTTATCAAATTACATATGTGCATGTGTGTGCATGTGTGTATGAGTGATACAAAAATGTGCATAACGTTTTTGATGAATTTCCGATGCCAAAAATTCAGAAATTTTGGAAAACGTTTTTCGGTCATATTTTCTATTTTTATTTGAACTAATTATTTTGGTAAATAGAATTTGAAAATGATTTTAATATCATTAATTAATATTTTAAAATATGTTTATCTGGTTGTTAAAATCCATTATTTAAATATTTAAAAATTATTTAAATATTTGAATACAAAGCGAATAATTTATAGGCCGTTATAATAAGTAAATTAATAGAGATTGAATTTAAAATGAAAAGCTAAGGGAATTAATAAGAATATGCTTGAATGGGATTTTAGGCCAAAGCCCAAATACTAACCTCCTAACCACTCCACTTTCGTTGTTCTCTCATTATTCCACAAAACAAAAGAAAGAAAACAAAGCAAGAGAGAAGGGAAAATTAAAGGCTAGAAGATCAAGTTTTCAACTTTAAGGGAAAAGGAGATTTAAGCAAGGTTTTCATGATAAAGGTGAGTAAAACTTTCCCCAAAACCCATCCTAACTAATTTGGGCTTGGATATGATTATGCATGGATGTATTTTATACTCGAAAACTTGTTTCAATGATTAAACATTGCTTAGTTTGTTTAGAAATTTAAAAGAAACAATTTAGTTTATGTTTTAGGGTGTAATATGAGGTAATCATAATCAAATGATTCGAAATAGAGATATTATGTTTATAATGATGGGTTTTTAATTCATAATTTTTGGAGTTTATATGGAATTTAATCAAATTTTATAAGCTAAGAAAAGGGTTTATTTTGGATAGGTAATTATTAAAAATAATAAAATTAATTAATTTGACTTGAAATTTTGGGACAAGATAAAATATGGTTGATTGGATTTTTGATGAATTTTTGAGATTTTCATATAAATTTTCAATTTTACATGAATTCATTAGCTAAGGAAAGAAGTATTTAATTATTGATAATTAATTAATAAATGGGAGATGTATTACCCATTTCTAAAAAAAAAATATAAAGAAGAAGATTAGCCAATAAGAATTCGACAACAAACGCGATTTGGTATCAAAGCCAATACCCAACTAGAATTGTGGGTCGTAATGCTGCAAAGTCAATTGGTGTGGTACTAATGCAAGCTTCAAGCACAACACCTAGGTGATCTATGATGATGAGCCAACGAGGATGTTGGTCTTTTAAAGGGGTAATCTGTAACATTCCTTTCAAAATGTTAACAAAAAGATCTTTTAGTACAAGTGGTTAGTGTGTGGTGTTTGTAATGACCTACCTTTTCGACCATCGAAAGTCAACATCGAATACATCCACGGTATTCAAATGTTGAATATCCAATCGCTGGAAAGGCTGATTGTTAGGGTAAAATAAAAAGAAAAGAATAGAGAACAGAAAAATCAGAATCCCACATCGGAATCGACAACATATAATATAACAAAGTGAGTAACAACTATTACTCCAAAATACAGAATACATCAGAGTTAAAAATAAACCTTATCAGCTAGACAGTTATAAAATTCTGACCGTGCAATTGCTGATAGGTATATAATATAATACAACGGAAAATAAAACACAATACGATATGTGAACATCCAGCTCTTCTCCAATAACTTCATATCACCAAAGCCAACCTGGGGAGAACTCGGTCTGACACGAGCATTATAATAAAATAACACTCGGGTCAGTATGTAAAACCAAGGTGAGAAAACTCAAGTAATATGACGAAAATAAAACAAAATTATGAGACCACACCGCTAACATGGAACGGGTTTTTACCTCATAAGAACAACTTCCATAAATGAAGAAATGGGAAACAAATCAGAACAACAATCCAATCAAGAAAGAATGGAAATAAACAACAAAAACAATCCAAATAAAAAGGGTGGGTACTAGTAAGAACAAATCCCATACTAAATGAATGGGCATAAACAATATCAAATTCTAGACTTGAAAGAATGACAAAGAATTGAACATAGAGAATAGCACAAGGCAATTCTCCATGCACTTAAGGAAATAATTCAAAGATTTGAATTAACAACAAGGGAAAAAAAGAAGTTTTTCCAATAATGATTAGGAGGGTGCGCCCCCTTACCGAAAGTATACCTCTAGAAATATACTTGAGAACTCTAATGGCTCTCGGAAACCTCCAAGCCAGACCCCACCAACTGTTACCAAGAATCTGAATTTTCACATCTCAATCCGCAACAACAAATCCAATCTAGAGTGATGTGAAAATACCCTAATGTGAGCAACTTGACATAGCTTGGCCCCTACGCGCTATTTGGCTTTAGTCATTTCCAATAAAGGATAAAAAGGATTAAATGAGCAACACATCGTCTTAGAGTGAAGAAATATAAAGAAGAAAGCAGAATCAAAGTCGATAGTCGATAAATCAACTGTCGGGAATGAAAAGATGGTTATTTTCACTTGCGCTTGATTTGCACATCTCAATACTTTTAAAGACACCTTAAAAACACTTTAAACTATTCTTTTAATGGAGAAAATTATATTTTATAAGTGTATTAAAATCAAGGTCACAACAAATGTCAAAATATTGTTTATTATAATCCAAGACAATTTACACTTCGCTTTATTTGAAACAATTCTTTTTAAAAGATCTTCTTGTTTATAAACTATTATTATAATTTTAAAACAATATTTATTATCCCAAAAGATAATAAATCAATTAAATTACTTTTATCAATTTTAAATCAAAGGTTAATCATCTCGAAGGATAATTTATATAATCTTTTTATAACTTTTAAAACCACATTAATTGTCCCAAAACCAAATAAATCAAATTAAAAATCCCTTTTATAAATTAAACCAACATTAATTATCCCGAAAGATAATTAATCACATTTATACTCTTTCATATTTTAGAAAACAATATTAATTATCCCGAAAGATATTTTATCAAATTTATAATCTCATTTAATAAACCATTCAAATATCTTTATTAATTAGTTAATTATCTAAAAAAAACCTTTATTTAATCAGTAAATTAACTTTTAAACCTTATTAAATCAGTTCATTAACTTTAATATACTAAATCAGTTAATTAACTTTAAATCAATTAATTTACTTTAAAACTCTTTTATTTAATCCATTAATTAACTTTTAAAACACAACTAATTAAAAATATTAATTAAATTCAAATATCATTAATTAAAATGATAAATTAGATTCAAACATCATTAAATTAAACGATTAACTAAATTTAAAACGTCATTAATTAAAATAATTAATTAAAATCAAATATCATAATTTAAAAAAGGTTAATTACTTTCAAACATCATTAATGAAAATGATTTATTAAACTCAAATAACATTATTTAAAATACTTAATTACTTTTAAAACATCACTAATTAAAACAATTTATTAAATTCAAATAATCATTAATTAAAATGATTAATTAAATTAAAAAATCATTAATTAAAATGATAAATGAATTTTAAACATCTAATTTTGTGAAAATACAAGCTTAAGTTCAACATAAACAAAGGGTTTAAGAGATGATCACTACGCCATAAATGACCTTCTGCAACATTTTTGCAAGGTGTTGCCAGCTAAAATGTTGCGACTGCTATAAAATTTTGGTCCTACTGCAACGTTGTATTTTTGGTGTTACCTTAGCCATAAAAATGTGTTGCTCTAGCTAAACAAGTGTAACACGATGCAACATTTTTATATAGTGTTGCCATAGATATATTCTAATTAAAAAAATTAAAAAAAATTACACCTCAGCGATCCACACCACCATTTAAAACAAAATCTCAACCGTCGATTCACACCATCGATCCACACCTTACCAATTTCCATTTCCCGCTTTACTTTTCACTCACCCGCTTTCGTTTCTCACCCCCAATTTTCCAATCCCTAATTTTTATTCCGCCGACTTTTAAAAAAATGACGCCTCTCCTCCTTGTTTCTTCGATCTGGAGAATAACTGGCTTTGCTTTTATCCCCTGTCGGCCATATCAATTTCCGTTATTTTCTTTCGCCTCGCGTCAGTTTTCCTCACTACTTCCGGATTTGCGATTTTGTTCAGGTTTTTGGCGATTCTGGTGATTCGAGGTAAGGTTGTGGGATTACAATGGTTCAGGGAGTTGCTGATTTGGTCGCAATTTCGTGGTTGGGGCCTGATGTCAGAGTGGTAGGGGGTAGTCGAATTGGTTTCGGTGAAAACTAGGGCACGCGATTCTAGTTGCTTTGATGCTCTGATTGATCGAATCTAGTGTGAGAAACATTTCTGGTAGCTTGCTCCTTCGTTCTCCTTAATTGATTGCTCGAATTGCTTTGACTTCGTCGTCGGGTGCGATGTGATATTATTTGGTATGTTTTCTGCCTTCTGGTTTACTTGAATATTCTTGATTTTGGTTATACTCGCACGCTTTTGCCAATGATGAATTAGGATTTATTTATAGGCTTTATTTCCTATAATCTCGAGTTTAATCTTTCTGTTGGACTTTGAGAAATCTGGTATGTTGGATTGCGATGATGAATTGGTATGTTGAATTTTGGTTCACTGGCTTGATTTTGCTTTGCCGATGATGAATTGCGATGTGATATTATTTGGTATGTTGGATTTTGGTTCACTGGCTTGTTTTTGATTTCTGATCTGAGCTTGTTAGCTCCTTTCTGCTGCATTTGTTAAACCAGAACTTGAACCTTTGTTAAACTTGTTCACATACCTTTGTACCTTGTTGCATTTGTTAAACCAGAACTTGAAGTATTTGTATTATGCTGTCCTCTTGAAAACTGCTTCACTTGAAAACTTCTGCATTTTTGAAAATCAGAACTTTGAAAGTGATCTTTGGTTTTCTAAAACTATTGACTAATCTGAACATTGAGTTTTGATTTCCACGATATATACAAACATATGTTTCTTGCACTGGCTTGTCTATATTTTGCTGAACCTGGTTCTTGTTTGTTTTGTTGGTTGCTTGGCCCTGAGTTGAATCCAGTCGATGACTCGGGTTTGACATTGTGCCGTGTCCATTTTTTTGGCTTGTCTACATATCTGGCTGCACTTTAGTATGAACTTGCACTTGAGTAGTTTCACTTGAGTAGTTTCTTGTACCAAGCCTTATGATGCATGTATGTTCATCCATGTACATGCATTTCTTGGTCATGTTATGTTGCTTGCTGTGTTGAGTACTACTTTGTGCACTTGGCTTCTCCTTTGTGCATTTTTGCCTAAACTATTGCTTGCTGTCTTCCATACTGCCTTGTATCCATGTGTTGGATTCGTGTTTGGCTTATGCACTTATGAAAAGAAACAACCCAAATACCTGAGGCAAATAATATTAAAAAAGTATTTTCATTTTCTGTTCGAGTTAAATATTATTTTCCAGATTACTGCTTTTGAATTATATGTGACAGGTATTAAAGACTGGAAAGCTGGATACAAGCTTGAAGATAGAGTCAAATCAAATGTGCATGAGCTTGAAGACAGGTTTCAAAGAAGGCTCGATCTTCCAAAATCGGATGAATCGCCGGGACTGCGGGGCCCCGGACCCCCGCCGGCGCTGCGCCCGAACCCGCTACTCGACTCGCCTTCGGCTCGGCACTCGGGTCGTCATATATTTATCAGTGTTGGTGTCTGTATAAATTGAAACTGCATATGTAATGAGTGAACTGAGTGATGTAGTGAGGAATATCTGTATATGTGAATATCAGTGTTATATATCATTGAATTGTAAAATAGTGGAGTCAGGAATTTGTACTATTTCAAATGTTGAAATAAAATATTTATTTAAATAAATTACTGTTTGAATATTAAATTCTATGCAAATAGCATTTTATTAAATAAATATTTATTTCTATTAAAAAATCAAATATGCTCTATATTGTGGGCCCCACAAATTCAGAAAATCAATATCTATAGCAACATTTTTGAATGTTGCTACAGGCACCTATGGGTGTTGCCATAGACCCAAATAGGGTTCTATTGCAACAATATTACTTATGTTGCCTTAGATAGTCAAAATGTTGCCTTTGAGGTCTAAGGCAACGGCAAAAATTGCATCACCCTAAAAGTGTTGCCATAGACCTATGGCAACATTTTTCGGGCCTGAGCCAACATTTTTTTTGTGTTGCAGAAGGTCATTTATGGCGTAGTGGATATTCAATAATTGACGATATAGCGAAAATTGTTATAACGACACTTAAATGATTTAAATAGAACATCACGATTAATTGCAACTAAGCATCAATGTAAGAAGCATAAGGCAATAAATAACAATTATTGGCGAGAAACCCCTTAGGGTCTCTATAAAAATATTCCCTGCAAAACAATGGTTACATATAATATATATAATCATATGGGTTCACAACAATTAAGTTCATATGTCATTCGTTTTCCATAACGGGATTTTAACCAAATAATCAATCAAACAACAACAATAATATCTAAACTATCAACCGAGCATTCAATACTAAATTTATAGCATCATAGATATTATATAGCTAATTTAAAGGTGAGTAAATTCGTAGAAATTCCAGTTATCGCCGAAGCGTTCCGTTTTGAACTAAAATCGACCGAATGTTCGATTTTAGCCCAAAATTGTACAAGCTCCAAATCCATCCAATCCCATCACAAAGCTAATGTTCCGACGAATGCAATGCAACTGACCACGTTCGATTCCGATCTCGTATAAGCAAGATATTAATTATATAAGAAATCGAATTGGTTAAATTAATTATTTATTTAATTAACACGCTAATTACCTAAATAGAAACTAATTTCTTCTTCCCCAAATGCTAAATGCTCTGCATGTACATGCCGTATCATGTAGACTATGAACCCAACCATCTAAATCCTTCAATCCCCAAATTGTCCCTCATTCCTTGATGAAATCATGCACCGTCGACTCCAACGAACTCCCCTCTACCGGACCCTACGATAATGAGCTTACATCCCCGAAGCAATTTCTGACCTGATCAAGCTATACACGGCTCCAATAAAGCCGCACCACCTTATATTCGACCGGACATCACCAAAATATAGGGAAGGGTGCTCCTTCATACGAGCAACGCAATGGAACCCACGTCATAGCCTCTCACCTCACCAATGCCAAGAAAACTCAACCCTAGCCTACTGCCAACAATGCGGCCACCACCAAAATGTGACTGCACCGAACATGTCCTACACCAAATTGAAGCCTAAGCTGATAGGAGTACAACGAATCGAGTTTACGGATTTTTAATGGAGTGTGTTTTGAGATATTAATTTTTGAATGTTTGAAGCCCTATATTCTTTCCTAGAAAAATAAAACAAGAAGAGAGGGAAGTAAAAATGAAACGAAGAAGGAGAATGGATGAAGAAAACATGTGTGGCTCCTTGTTTTCATGTGTGCTGCCCCATGATATGTAAAAGCAAATATACTACTAGGCTAAGAGAAAGGAAGCTACAAATATTAAATGCATGCAACCAAAGTCAATGAGCAAAGGACAGAAGAAAAAATATATTTGTGATGATGTGTTAAAGATTTTTTTAAAAGTTTTTGGGGTATGACGCTACATAATATCCCGTTCGTGTATGGACCGCGAATGATATAAATAGAAATATGATCATGCATAACAATGTGACACAATCATAAAACTACAATAAAATGCATTGGTTAACTTATTCTATACAGTTTCAAAAATACCGACGTTTGCCACAAAATACGTCGAACGAAAATTTAATTATTTTCCAAATTAAAAATTATGAATTTTTTTTATAAATTAAACTAAAAGTACTTCATCAAAAATCGAGTCATATTATTACAATTTTATTTTCTTATTATTTATTATATTCGAACCATTTATTATTTTATGTAAATTTAGAAATTGAATTCACCAATATCATTTATTAATTAAAAGGAGTTAAATTAAACTAGTAAATCCATTTAATTATTATTTAATTCACAATTCAAATATTTATATAATCCCTATATTTGAATATAAGTTATTAAATTCCAAAATCCAATTATTTAAATATTTGAAATTAATTAAATATTTAAAATTCAGTGACAAAAATTCTAGGTTGTTACATTCTCCCCTTAAAAGAATTTCATCCTTGAAATTCCCAAGGAAGAAAATGTCTCAATCCCTTAAGGTATAAAAAATTATTAATTAAAATGATTTATTAAACTTATTAGTTAAATAATTCCCAAATATTATGAAAAATTTCGGCAGCACTTCATTTGCGTGGCTCGATCGAAAAAACTACAAATTGGCATTACATGCCCCAAACCAATCAAAAGAAAACAAAAGCCAAATGACCTTCCATATCTGAGGCATAAAATCATCAACTAATTTAAATTTCTAAATCTACTACGTAACTTTTTGCATTTAATTTTTAAATTTTTGCAAGCAACTTATTATCTTGATGCAAATGCAGGTGCATAAGAATCAAATAACAATCTCTTGCTTACCTATACTTACATAATCCAAAAGTGAGTCATATTGATAAAAGAAAAATATACTAGTTATCTCTATCATAAATTCAAATAACATAAACAATGTAACAATCATAAGCAACAAGGTAATAAGATTCCACTGATAATAATGAGGCAACATATCAACTATATGCAACAAAATACAGTAAATACTCCATAAAAGAATAATACACATCCAATCTTTTTAAAAGATAAATTTAGAACTAAATTCCTGGGTTTTATATTCAAAAATATATTTTAAAATTCCATCAAAAAGAAATATATCAAAACCTGATCCAACATGACTAGTAGGATGCGCCTCCTTCCGAGCATGGTAAACTCTAAACAAAAACAATGGAGCCTCCAGTGGTATTCTGGTACCTCCTAAAAACAATAGAGTAAATACACCTTGCGAGACCCAAAATGGGGGAAACTCTCACTCGTGCTTTGATTTTAAACATTCATCGCAATAAATAAAAATATTTGTAAAGCACTTTGCAAATATCTATTGGAATAAATTCCAATTTTTATAGAAATAATAATATTTCTCAAATACTTCAAATCATACTATTATTATTTCTTTTTATAATCATTCCAAAAATTCTTTTAAAATGATTTCAAAACCATCGGGATTTAAGTCCTAATAAACTACAATTCAAAAAAATTTGCTTGTAAATTCAAACTTTATAAACTATGGTATATAAATCACACAACCAATCAAATCAAATTCCATATAAGAATAAAATAACATTATCAACCAATCAAATTTCATAGGGAAAAAATCTAACACTTAACATTATTTAAAATGTCAAATGACTATCAACCAGATTTAGAATTTTGGTTAAGTCCGCAAATTTGCTTAAGTCACATACTAAGTTAACAATTATACTCAAGTATGTATGGTATACATAAATCATCTGTATGCTATATTTGATTTGGTCGCTTGCTTGGATACATAGACTTCTACTTTCGAACTAGTATCGCTCGCTTGACCTCCCTATGGCAGACTCCGATCAAATTCTTCGATTAGAAACTTCTATTCTCCTTGCATAGACATAAACTATAATAGTTAACTTCGGTACCATATTGAGAATTCGAATCAAGTGTTCGCTAATAAGATTCAAGTGAGAAATCCTTTTTCGGGCTGGTGTGAATCACCCGAAGTTATGTGTTCGAACCCTAGATCAAGAACCATGCGAATAAAATGATCTACGTGTAACTTACGTGCTTAGTTCGATTGGTTTCTTAATAATACCAATCTATTTCTAAACTCCTTATATTTTCTACTTAGTATTCCATTCACCACTAAAATTATTTTATGAATTTTCTTCATAAATTTTCAGCTAAGTTTATAAATATTTTACAAAGACAATTCTTCATAAAACAACAAATAAAAGCTTAATCTATTTTATTTAATTGTATAATACCCTTCTAGATCCTAAGAGTGTATACCCAACACAAATTTTATTTTATTTATTTGTTATTTACTTTTATTTTTCTCAAAATTTAATTGAAAGTCCAAACAAAATATGGGTCTTTAAATCAGAGTCAACCCTTCGACCTCTTTACCTTAGAGCGCTCAAGGAAAAATGTTCATGGGTTGGCTCAATATCACTAAATAATTAACACATCTTATATGATTAAAAAAAAACTATGGTTTTAATTAAATAAATTTATCAAAAATCTTTCTATCTAATTTAACACATCTAAAACTTGAGTTAAATTATCTCTTTTCTATCCAAGAGTTTTAAAATTTTCATTTATCAAATTATTATTCAAAATGACTTTTATTTTAAACCAGTTTCCTTTAAGGAAACTTAAGACTAATTACCCAGATTTTACTTCAAAACCCTTTTTGAAATCATACTACTTATATTTCTTTATGAAATAACTTCAAACAATTTATTTACCAAAACTCACTTTAGGTTCATCTGGATTTGAACTCATTTCGATCGCACAATGGTAATGAGAATAATTTACTAAGTGTCCCACAACGTTCGCCTAAGCAAACATCTAATCGTCACTTAGAAGATTATTCAGATTATCATAAAACTAATTGAGATGTTTTCCCCGAATTACCCCAAATAAAAGGCATTCCATTTAAAATTTCTCTTCCAAAATATTTATATTTTAGAAATACTTCCAAGTAATACTACTGTTATATATTTTTCAAAAACCTTTCAAAATTATTTCAAACAACTCCGAGATTTAAATTCAAAAGTCCTTTATAAAACACATTTTAAATCAAATTTATATAAAATTACCTTTATATAAAATCATTTCATATTATACTAATTCTCCTTTATTATAATAAAAAATTTCCAAAAGTCCATTTCAAAACACATTTTAAATCAAATTTATATAATATTACCTTTATATAAAATCATTTCATATTATAATAATTCTCCTATATTATAATAAAGTTTTCTCAAATATTTATTCTCTAAATGTCTTATCCTACCATTTAGATTATTTTAAACAACCTTTATTAAAAGATTACTTTAACTTAACATTTACTCCAAACACCTTATAGTTAACTTGTGAAACTTCATTCACAAGAGGTTCATTTTAATATACTTACAATTATCAAACAATATATGCTCACAACTAGTTGAGCATGGATTAACAAATCAACAAACAATAGTCAATGCTCCTAAACTATCTAAGCACGACAAATGAAATGATAATGATAATAAAGAAGCATTACCATTAACAAAAAAAACACTATAAATAATTATATAAATTTGAAAATTATTCCTTTATAAAAAATAAAGGTAAAATATTTCAGTTACCAAATTTTCAAAAATCAATATCGTGTCAGTTTGTCTTGTTTAAGTATTTAGAATTCCCTTCGACATCGTGGCATCCCACATTCTCAACCTGAATTAATAAAAAAACTCAATAGAGCAATTAACAAAATAAGTTTTTATAGCAAATAACAAATACGCTCTCGTAATATATTATACTCTCAAACTCATTCTAGAGTGTCACTTACCCTATCTCTAATGAGTTACTCACTCTAGGGTATTACTATCCCTATTTCTAGTGATCCATACCTTACCAAAGCCAAGGTTCTAACTAAACCTTCAACTCTGATGCCAAATTGCAAAACCTGCCTTTTTGACAATCGAAAGTCGACATCAAATACATCCACGGTATTTAAATGCTGAACATCCAATCGCTGGAAATGTAGATTACTAGGGTCAAATAAAAAGAAAAGAACAGAGAACAGGGAAATTAGACTCCCACATCGGAATTGACAACGTATAATATAACAAAGATAGTAAAAATTGTTACTCCAAAATACGGAGTACATCAGAGTTAAAAGTAAACCTTATCAGCTAGATAGTTATAAAATTTTAACCTTACAATTGCTGATAGGTATACAATATAATACAATGGAAAATAAAACACGCTACAATACATGAACATCCAGCTCTTCCCCAATAACTCCATATCACCAAAGCTAACCTGGGGAAAACTCAGCCTACCCTGAGCATTATAATAAAATAACACCCGGGCCAGTCTGGAAAACCAGCGTTAGAAAATTCAAGTAATATGATGAAAATATAAAAATTCTGTGAGACCATTCCACTAACATGGAATGAGTTTTTACCTCACAAGAACAACATCCATAAATGAAGAAATGGGAAACAAATCAGAACAACAATCCAGTCAAGAAAGAATGGAAATAAGCACAGAAACAATCCAAATAAAAAGGGTAGGTACTATTAAGAACAAATCCTATACTGGATGAATGGGCATAAACAATACCAAATTCCAGACTTGAATGAATGGTCACAAAGAATTCAACATAGAGAAGAGCACAAGGTAGTTCTCCATGCAATTAAGGAAATAATTCAAAGATTTGAATTAACAACAAGGGAAAAAGAGAAGTTTTTCCAACAATGACTAAGAGGGTGTGCCCTCCTTACGGAAAGTATACCATTAGAAATATACTTGAAAACACCGATGGCTCTTGGAAACCTCCAAGTCGGACCCCACCTACTATTACCGAGAATGCGAATATTTCACATCCCAATACGCAGCACCGAATCCAATCTAGTGTGGATGTGAAAATACCCTAATGGGAGCAACCTCACATAGCTTGGCCCCCACTCCCTCTTTGGGTTTAGTCATTTACGACAAAGCATAGCAAGGCTCAAATGAGCAACACGTCACCTTAGAGTGACGAAATATAAAGAAGAAAGCAGAATCAAAATCGATTGTCCATAAATCAACTATCGGGAATGATAAGATGGTTGTTTTCACTTGCACTTGATTTTCACATCACAATACTTTTAAAGACACTTTAAAAAACTCATTAAAATATTCTTTTAAAGGAGCAAATTATATTTTCTAAGTGTATTAAAACCATGGTCACAACAATTGTCAAAACATTGTTTATTATAAACCCAAGACAATTTACACTTATTTTTATTTGAAACAATTCTTTTTAAAAGACCTTTTTGTTTATAAACTATTATTTATAAATTTTAAAACAATATTTATTATCCCAAAAGATAATAAATCAATTGAATTACTTTTATCAAATTTAAATCAAAGGTTAGTCATCCCGAAGGATAATTTATATAACCTATTTTTAACTTTTAAAACCACATTAATTGTCCCAAAAAAATAAATCAAATTAAAAATCCCTTTTATAAATTTAAACCAAGATTAATTATCCCAAAAGATAATTAATCACATTTATACTCTTTCATAATTTCAAAAAACAATATTAGTTATCCCGAAAGATATTTTATCAAATTTATAATCTCATTTAATAAACCAATCAAGTATCTTTATTAAATAGTTAATTATCTAAAACACCTTTAGTTAATCAGTAAATTAAATTTTAAACCTTATTAAATCAGTTCATTAACTTTAATACATTAAATCACTTAATTAACTTTAAATCAATTAATTTGCTTTAAAAATCTTTTATTAAAATAATTAATTAAACTCAAATATCATTATTTAAAAAGATTAATTACTTTTAAACATCATTACTAAAATGATTTATTAAACTCAAATATCATTATTTAAAAAAGTTAATTGTTTTAAAACATCATTAATTAAAACAATTATTAAATTCAAATAATCATTAATAAAAATGATTAATTAAATTAAAATATCATTAATTAAAAATAATTAATGAATTTTAAACATCTAATTTTGTGAAAATACAAGCTCTGGTTCAACATACACAAAGGGTTTAGGAGATAATATTCAATAATTGATGATATAGCGAAAATTGCTATGACGACACTTAAATAATTTAAACAGAATATCACGATTAATTACAACTAAACATCAATGCAAGAAGCATAAGGTAATAAATAACAATTATTAACGAGAAACCCCTTAGGGTCTCCCATTCCCTGCAAAACAATGGTTACAAACAATATATATAATCATACGGGTTCACAATAATTAAATTAATATGTCATCCATTTTCCAAAACGGAATTTCAACCAAATAATCAATCAAATAACAAAAAAATATCTAAACTATCAACCGAGCATTCAATACTAAATTTATAGCATCACAGATATTATATGGCTAATTTAAAGGTGAGTTTACTCACAGAAATTCCAGTTATCGCCGAAGCATTCCGTTTTGAACTAAAATTGAACGGGTGTTCGATTTTAGCCCAAAATTCTACAAGCTCTAAATCCATCCAATCCAATTCCAGCGCAAAGCTAATGTTCCAATGAGTGTAATGCAACTGACCGCGTTCGATTCCGACCTCGTATAAGCAAGATATAAGAAATCGAATTGGTTAAATTAATTTATTATTTAATTAACACGCTAATTACCTAAATCAAAACTAATCTCCTCTTCCCTAAATGTTAACTGCTATGCCTATACATGTTGTATCATGTACACTATGAAACCCAATATCTGAATCCTTCAATCCCTAAACTCTTCCTTATTCCTCGATGAAATCACGCACCATCGCCTCCAACGAACTCCTCTCCGCATTCTCTCCGCCCCGAACCCCACAATAACGAGCTCGCACCCCTAGAGCAATTCTTGACCTGCTCGAGCTTTACACGGCTCCAAAAATGCCGCACCACCTTATACTCGACTGGACATCACCAAAATTTAGGGAAGGGTGCTCCTTCATATGAGCAATGCAATGGAAACCACGTCATAGCCTCTCGCCTCACCAATGCCAAGAAAACTCAAACCCTAGCCTACTATTTAAAATGAGGCCACCACCAAAATGTGACTGCGTCCAACAAGTCCTACACCAAATCGAAGCCTAAGCCGATACGAGTACAATGAATCGAGTGGATTGTGTTTTGAGATATTAATTTTTGATGGTTTGAAGCCTTATATTCTTTACTGGAAAAATAAAACAAGAAGAGGGGGAAGTGAAAATGAAATGAAGGAAAGGAGAATGGATGAAGAAAATATGTGTGGCTCCTTGTTTTCAAGCACGCTGCCCCTCAATATATAAAAGCAAATATACTACCGGGCTAAGAGAAAGGAAGGTATAAATATTAAATGCAAGAAACAAAGTCAATGAGCAAAGGACAATAAAAGATATATATGTGTGTGAAAAGATACTATGATGATGTGTTAAATATTTTAATTTAAAAGTTTTTGGGGTACGACTTTACACAATATCCCATTCGTGTACGGACCGCGAATGATAGAAATAAAAATATGATCATGCGCAACAATGTGATACGATCATAAAACTATAATAAAATACACTGTTAACTTATTTTGTATAGTTTCAAAAGTACCAAAGTTTGCGACAAAATACGTCGAAAACGAAAATTTAATTATTTTCCAAATTAAAAATTATGGAAAAATCTTATAAATTGAACTACAAATACGTCACCAAAAATGAAGTGTTTTATTACAATTTGATTTTCTTATTATTTATTATATTCGAACCATTTATTATTGTATATAATTTACAAAATTAATTCACCATTATCGTTTATTAATTAAAAGGAGTTAAATAAAACTATTAAATCCATTTAATTAATATTTAATTCACAATTCAAATATTTATATAATCTCTATATTTGAATATAAGTTATTAAATTCCAAAATCCAATTATTTAAATATTTAAAATTAGTTAAATATTTAAAATTCAATGATCAAAATTTTGGGTTGTTATAGTGTTGCTTTCTAAGACGGTAATGGTTCGAGTCTCATGGTCGTCACATTTGGTATTAGAGCTTAGGTTATGGAAAAAATCCTAAGTAAAATATTTCTTATTACAATCTTCTACTAATTAGTTTCTACTTAGCACTGTTTTACTTATGTGTTTTCCTTAACCTAAGCTCTGATATCAATTGTGACAATCGTGAGACTTGAACCCCTACTATCTCGAAAAACAACACCATGCACTAACCATTTGTGCTAAAATATCTTTTTTTACTTTTCGAAAGGGATGTTACACTAGGCATATATAAATTCGTTATAAAAGGTTTGAGATCTAAATAATATATAAAAGATGAGCACAAAATCAAAAGAAAAGTGAAATAGGGAGATCTAAACTATGTTAACATTATGAACTATATAATAAAATAAAATTAGAGTATTACCTTAAGAAGAAGCCAAAAACTACATCTTGAATAAAGAATAAAACTCCTAGATTTAATAGAATCAATCTCAGGATTTTTCAAGAATCTAGAGGTAAGCATCACCTTGAATATTATTAATTATTTGAATTTATTTTTGATAATTTTTCATGTTATGGAGGCAAAGATTTTCGACTGAGAAAGATGAGGAAGAGAGGACAAAAACTGATGAATGAAATCTTTTAGGAAGGTAATAAAAGAAAATTACAAGACATCCTTTATCTTCCTTTTACTAAACCTTTTCCTTTTCAAATCAAATTTGACAACTATTTCATCCTCCCTCGGCCGACCATAGAAGAGGATAGATAGACCTAAAAAACTTCCCAAATCCATTCAGTAATGATTCTATTTAAATCCAATTTAAATATTTTATCGATATCGTATATAGATACATGCATATATAACTTTTATATATATGCATTTCATTAAAAACCAATGACTTTCAAAAAATCAAATAAATATTAGTAACTAATATTTCATAAAAGTAAATTTATTTAATTAAGTTATAACGATTATGCATTAATTAAATCGTATGGTTTATTCAGAGTATTAATCATTACGGTTATAGGACTCTGAATTCAGTCAACGATTAATATCGAAAAATTTGAATATAAGTGTTCGCATGTCACTTTAGCTAGTGTTGTGGCATTTTGACTAAATTTATCACATACACATATTTATGGTAAAATCCAATTTTACTATTATAAGTAGTAATCGGTAGTAACAATTATTTACATCAACTCCCTTCATCAAAAATGTATCACATTAGAACTTATGGAATTTGGTTTTGATCAAAATTCCAGTATCGTCCACATGAAACTTGATTTTCCAAACACAAAATCCTTGGTTTAATAATAACAATTATTATTAATTGTATTGCGCTAGCTAGAAACTTTGACTTTGAGTTAACTATAACTGATCGTGAAACTAACCTCATATAACTAAGGAGATGAATTCTCTATTGAATAGCATTTCACTTCCAATACATCAACTCATACCAAATTATAGTCATTTAATGGAACCATGCCATGATTGAACTATAATCAATATGGAGTGTCCATATTGAAGTTCGATGGTATTCTCAAGTTGAGAGACCTATGCAATGCCATCACTTTGAGATTTTCTGTTTGATCTTTGTTATGTATCCAATGGTAAACTCTCAAGTGATTCATTCCATAGTTATCCAATAACTAGCAGTATGTAACCTCTTGGTGCCCCTAACAACCATGAGTAATACACTACCCAAAATTGGGAAAGTGTTATGTACTCTACTCTTAATGAATGTATCGATATCCTATCTCGAAACATCTTGACCAGGAATATTTAAAATAATATGTTATTTAAGTATGATAATTTTATGATTACAATACATTGCAATTACTATCACATAATATATCTTTTAAGTATTTTTTATTTAATATACTTAAATTAAATAATTAATTAACATACCATAATATGATAAATATATAATAGAAAGACAAACACTTTTTATCGAATGAGATTTTATTATAGATATAATAATTTATAATAAATTTCAGAGTTAACCCTAAGGCGTACCCCTAACACTATCACTAACATCAAGACATCTATTATACAAATCCCGATGCTGGTTCAATTCATTTAGCATTCATTTTCTAACTTCCATCCAACTTCACCCCACTTCTTCAACTTGATTTGCTATGCAACGATACCCACAATTCCCATTACCTTCAACATTTATAATTTGAGCAATAAATGGATGCATAAATAAGGGAATGTGTTGTAGATACTTGGAAGTAAATAAAGAATGAGGTCGCTCGCGAAAAATTGTTGTATGTATCATTTCTTTTTGCTTAGGTGACAATTTTTTTACAATGCTAGAGTGTGAAATAAGTCAACCGTCCATTGTTCTTGCGTACTTAAAGCATGAAGGATTAAATTTTGTATCCGTACTCTTCCTTTTTTTGCAGGCCGACGTCTCCCTTTGTAGAATATAGGCTTGGTTCCAAAGCGGTTGTTTTGCGGGTAAAGAAATATCATTTAATTTTTGAAACATTATCCTTTTTTCATCCTCTGTTTCGTTATCAAACATTTTCTTGAATTGGATAAACTCTTTATAGTGATACAAGTCTCGTGATTTTTCAAAAATGAGATAATAGTCAAGTTTATACCAATGTGCATCAATATCTATAATTGGTATTAGCATTGCATTATTATAATAATTCAAGAGTTCTTGGGCATAAGGTAAGCCATATTCGTTTTGAAGCACATGATCACATGAGACGTGAATAATTTGACTATTGTGCATTTTGTCAGTTTCTTCCAATAACAAATATAAAGCATATACTGATACTCTAAAGCCAAGTTGTCAAAACAATAGTATTTCATATGCATGATGAATAGAACCGAAACCCTCTCAAATGGTACTTTAATTTGAGTATGTTCAATGGAAAGAGATTTTCCATTCGATGCCATATTACATTAACTAAAGAGTTAGAAGTTCGAAGATATATTTTCAAGCTAGAATGAGCCATATTTACCCTATTGGAGGTTAGATATCGATGCTTTTATTTGTTTATCTAAGTATGCACAAAATGTTGCTTCACGAGAAATCACGTATTGTAGATATAATCCATGGCTTTTTGTACTCTTTTGAACTCTCAACAACTTGTCCCGTTGATTCTTCAAACTTAGACTCCGATTGAGCTTGTACATAATACATCCATTCTTCCTCAAACATTTTCACAATATCCTTTTTTTAAGTACTACAGATTTGAACAACATTTTTCGACATGTGATATTCACACATAACCCAACATGTAGTGGGAATACTCACTTCAATGCAATGAGTAATGTAGATTCCTTATCGGTTATAACTATTTCTAGATATTTTTAGAGTTGTACAAATGTTTTAAATTGTTAATAGCCCACTCATAATTCTCTGTTCTTTCATGACTTATGAAAGTATGAGCAATGGAAAAGGTTTTACCAGTCGAAGTCATGCTACCATTTCAAGCAATGACATCTCAAAACGATTAGTATCGTAAGTTTAATCAAGTAGTGACACAGAAGGAAGACACTTGCATAACGCATTCAAATCCGGGTGCGACCACGTAATATTCAAAACCTTATCTATATCATCCTCTCTTGTATACCAATAAACATAATGCTTATCTTCATGTTACATCCCCACTTAGAGGCCCAAAACTAACGACTATGGATGCTGCAGTTATCCATAGTTATTAATCCTCGGCGACCAAATATGGTAATGTTAGATACATTGATATAACAGAAACACATGGATATGGAAAAAAAATTAAATCATTAAACAACTTTCACATTCCATTTCAAATAATTTCATATTCATTACATATTCCCATATGCGAGAACCAAGTTCAGAAAATATAATTATTACAACATATGCCAAGAGCGACATATGAAGATGCCCCCTTGGATGATCATAGTCTAAACATAGGCAATTAAACAACTTTGCCTTTACAACACAACACGGCGGAATCAAAATAGAAAAGAACTCCTACTAGCTAGATTGCCTCATGCTCATCTCCGGAAGCTTATTCGTTTAAAGGAGAACCTGGAAACCTCAACTCTCAAACTACATAAAACTAATTGAGCACCCGAGATTTTAAGGGGAAAACATAAACTTTGAGTCGGACATGAAGCCTGGTATGAATAATAACCTACCATCTTGAACCATTTAGATATCTAGTGAGACCACGCCGCTTAGTGGAATCGGTTTTCCCCTCACTGGTATCTTATCCAAAAATTTATAATAACCACATACTATGCTCCTGCATCCACGATGGTTAAAAACATAGCAATTTAAAATATTATGATCATATGCAAATAAGTAAATCATTCTTGATTTCTCATCCCCATTCATTTGAATATCTGTGATAGCTATAGTTTCTAAGGTTACTATTAACCTATTAGTTTTCGTGGGCTTACTAATAAACTGACTAAAGTTTATGGACTACTGTCCAATCTCATAGTTTTTAAGGGATCATTAAGAACCTACTGGTCCCTGCCAATAACTTCATTTAATTATTTCATGGATTCTCCCTAAACCTATTGGTATCTCCAATAACTTCCCTCGTATCATAATTTTAATGGGTTGACTATGAACCTATTGACTTATGTCAATAACTTAATCCGGATATAGTTTTCATGGGTTCACTACAAACCAGTTGGCCCCTACCAATAACTCTCTTTAAACATATTTTTCATGGGTTTACAATGAACTTATCTAAACATACAACTTCCCGATTAGTCTTTGGGCATTCTAAGTTCTGGTCTATCTGACCTCCTGGATGCAATTCCAACCATACAGGAGTTAATTCAATTTATATTCACTACTAGGTCAACCTAGCTGGTTATTCTGCCCTTTCACCCAAAAATACAGTTACGGGTCCATTACACATTGAATATGTATTTAGAAGAAGCAAACATAATAACATATCAATACCAACATTTATGGTTTTATATACTTGAAATTATTTATCACATGAAACATGGTTAATCCATTTAACCTTTTATTTTATCAAGGAAAGCTTCTTCAAAAACTCCAAAATTAAAAGTCTTTTTAAAGCTCTTTTATAGTGCCATGGGTTTTTCCTTTAAAAATTGAGATTGGGTTCTTTGTTTTGAAAACTAAGGCTTAAGAAACCATAGACCTTTACTTTCGAAACCATTGGAAAACTTCTTTCGAAAGCATTCAAATCTTTTTTTCAAAACACTAAGCATATGCCTTTCGAAGCACTTTAAAACATATCTTTCAAAACCATCAATACATACATTTTGAAAGTATTAAAGCATCACTTACTTATTTATAAAAGCATAGCTTCGAAACCAATTGAAAGTACCCCTTTTGAAACCATTGAAAGTACCCCTTCCGAAACCATTGAAAGTACCCCTTTCGAAACCATTGGGTTTAATCTTAAACGTATCTTTTGGGTCAAAGTGAATACAAACGAAAGCACCCCTTTCGAAACCATTAACCTTCAATTAAAAGACTTTGGGGAAAACTGATGGCTTCGGAATCATCCTTTCAAAAGCTTTAATCCTTTAATGAAAACAATTGGAAGGATAGCTTTGAAACCCCTTTCGAAGTCATTGCCTTCGAAACCTTTAGTATAAGTGGCTACTGGAGCCCTTTCGAAAGCATTGGGAAGTGTCTTATTACATTTATAAAACAAAAGCTACCTTTCGAAATCGTTGATGACTTCAATCCATTTGAAAGGCATAAAGGCGATAGCATGGTTTCGACTGGGTTCAATCTACCCTTTCGAAAGCATTAGTTTAAAAACAAGGCAACTCATTCAAAAGCTACCCTTCAAACAAAAAGGTGGCAACATCTTCGAAAGCTATTTTAAACCCTTTCGAAAGCATTCTTTTTGAAAATAGGGCAAGCAGCATCTCTTTGTATAGTAAAACAAAGGCTTCGACCCCTTCAAAAGTTATTTAAAGTGGTCTTGACCCCTTCAAAAGCACCGTTTCGACTCCATACCTTTCTCCTTTCTTTAATCTACTACGTATCAAAGCATCGATACCATGTGTATTGGTTTCGACTTAAATGAGGGCGAAGGTATGTGGTCGAAAGGTTCCTAATGGAAGTGGCGAAACGATACTTCTGAACAAAACTGTTTTATTGCTTTTTTAAAGTAAATATTTTTCAACTAACTTGCCTATTAGTAAAAATATAATTGGTTTCCATAAACTTTACTAAAATCTTTTCTAAAAGACTACCGAATTTATTTAGAAATTAATTAAAAATAATTAGCAAAGAAGCCCTTCCATTAAGCAAAACAATTTAGACATTTAAGTCCTCCAACTAAATTAATTTAGTTTCCATAGTAAATTACTTAGGAAAAATCCCATAAAATTCTCAAAATTCACTTTTAATATGGTATCTAACATATATAAATTTCAGACCCAAAATCCTTCATATATTAGCCGAAATAAATTTTAACCCAATTATTCATTTCTCCCTTCAAAAATTCATAATAAATTTTCCATAGCTTGGAAAACTATGAAAAATTAAACCCATCTCCAAAATAATGTTTTAGATAACATATTAAATCCTCATGGCATTCAAAACACAATAGATACGATTTTAGCCCTTAAAATCGAAATAAACATTTGTCAAACAAACTAGTTTGAATATAACATATCATGAAATCCAAGCATATCATCATCAAAAATCATCATAGTGGATTTAAACTTAAACCCAAAATTAAATGATCTTTAAAACCAAAAATAGAGATGGTTTAGATTATTATTCACCTTGATTAGGATAAGGAACTTGAGATTTGATATTTGATTAATTCCCTTCGCTTGATTGCTTAGCTTTAATTGATTTTTCCCCCTTTTCTTTCCTTAGGTTATGGCCGGCTTGAGCCCTATAATGAATTATGAATTATGAACGTGTAGAGAAATGGAAACAAGGTTTTAAAGGTAATGGGATTATGGTGGCGGCAAATCCCTATAATGCCCTTGCGTTATGTTCTCACTAATTAACATATAAAATCGTTCATAAGCACATTCTTTCAGGGTTTTATTTAATTAAGCTCGGCCTCTATTGAATTTTCAAATCTCAATCCCCTTATCACACCAATATTTACATTATTCTATTTAATTTATCTAATTAAATCTTATAAATAATGAAAATTAGGGGTGTTACAGGCTCCCCTCCTTAAAGAATTTCTTCCTCGAAATTCAGTAAGGACTAAATACTAATCATAGCAATCATCTGTAACAGCTCCTAACTATCATACTAGCCTACCTGACTAGCATCAGCCTATATAAAGCAAATATAGAACATACCCTCATAGGAGATCAGGATAAGTATCTCTAATCTTGTCTTCTGTCTCCCAAGTACAGTCCTTCTCATTGTCGCTCCACTGTAATTTCACCAACTTGACTGACTTCTTCTTAACCTTTTCTCATCTCTCGCCACAACCCGAACTAGTTATCTAAAAAAGTCAAATTCAGTTCTACTATCAAATCTTCCAACTCTGTTGGAGGAATAGTAGTCTCTGGATCATGCACATACTTGCGAAGATGAGACACATGAAACACATTATGGACACCTGTCATACTGCTCGACAACTCTACTCTATATGCGAGCTTTCCGATCCTCTCTATAATTTGGAATAGACCAATATATCTCGTGCCAGTTTACCTGACTTTCTGAATCGTACCACACCCTTCATCGGTGATACCTTAATGTAAACTCTATCTCCAACTGAGAATTCTATATCTTTATGCCACTTATCTGCGTAACTCTTCTGTCTAGACTGGGCTTCCTTCATCCTTCCTCGGATCGACTAAATCTTCTCTGTCGTCTCTCTAAGCAGATCTGGACCCAAGACTAACCTGTCTCTAGTCTCCAACCAACATGCTGGTGATTTGCACGGCCTTCTATACAAAGCTTCAAAAGGCGTAATTCCTATACTAATTTGATAACTATTATTATTGAAAAACTCGACTAAGTGTAGGTGATCTTCCCAAGATCCACCAAAGTTTAGCACACAAGCTCTCAATAAATCCTCGAGTACTTTATTGACTCTCTCTATTTGCCCATCCGTTTGAGGATGATACGCAGTACTCATCTTAAGCTTGGTACCTAATACATTCTGTAGACTCTTCCAGAATTTGTTAGTAAACAAAGCATCTCCATCACAGACTATACTACTAGGAATTTCATGCAGTCTAACTATGTTCTTCATGAACAACTTAGCTAAAACCAGTGCCGTCCTAGTTGACTTAACTGGAAAGAAATGGGCACTCTTGGTCAACCTATCAACTATGACCTATATACTTTCATTATCTCTATTCGACCTTGGCAACCCATCTATAAAATCCATGGATATCGAATCCCATTTCCAAACTCGTACATCTAAAGGCTGAAGCAACCCACTCGGCTTCTGATGTTCGGCCTTCACTTGATGGCGTTTACGCACTGCCTAACCCATAAGCCAACATCCTTCTTCATACCTTCCTAGTAGAAGCTTCTCTTCATATCTTTATACATCTTGGTTACTCCAGGATGAATCATAAATTTGGGTCGATTACATTTCCTAAGAACTTCTCTTCTTAAGTCCTCCACAATAGGAACACATAACCGTCCCTTCTTTCTTAACCGTCCCTTTTGGTCAAGACTAAAATCCTTTAAATCATCGATCTCCGATCCAACCTCAAGTCTTCTAATCCTCTCGGCTAATAATGGATCCTCTTTCTGCTTAGAAGCAATTATTTTGATCTATACTAGTTGAACTTCCAAATAGGATAACATGGCGGTGCTCTGACTAGAACTAGCAGTCGACCTTAACTACACGCTACAAGTAGTCAAAGCTTCTAAATCTTTCCATTCTGCTAACATAGCTAACACCACATTCTGATGTCTTCTGCTAAGAGCATACACTACTTTATTCCTTTCCTAGGTGTATACTCTATACCAAAATCATAAGCTGCTAAAAACTCCAGCCACCTCTGTTGTCTCATATTTAACTCCTTCTGAGAGAATAAATATCATTAAGGACTTACGATCTATGTATAGCTCAAATCTCTCCCTAAAGAGATAATGTCTCGATATCTTCAATGCGAAGATCACCACGGCCAACTCCAAATCATGAGTAGGATATCTCACTTCATGCGGTCTAAGCTATCGCGAAGCATAGGCAATGACTTTACCTTTCTACATCAACACAGCTCCTAATCTGGTTCCACATGCATCGGTATACACCACCAATCCTTGGTTTTTGTTTGGAACCACTACCATAGACACATTGGTCAACAAATGTTTTAACTTAAGGAATGCTTCCTTACATTTGTCGGACCAGACAAACTTCATGTCCTTCCTAGTTAACTTAGTCAAAGGAGCTGCTATTCGCGAGAAATCCTTAATGAATCTCCAGTAATAGCTAGCAAGTCCAAGAAAACTTCTAATCTCGGTTACTGTCTCAGGTCTCTTCCAATATTAATAGCTTCGATCTTATCTAGATTGACTGACAAACCTTTCTCTAAAACCACGTGACCAAGAAACTGAACCTCTTTCTTCCGGAAATGACAATTGGATAACTTCGCTTTCAACTGATGCTGCCTCAGCATCTCAAGCACTACTCTAAGACGATCTTCATGCTCTCTTTCATCCTTAGAGTATACTAAAATGTCATCTATAAATACCAATATGAACCTATCTAAGTACTCTCAGAAAACTCGGTTCATCAAATCTACGAAGAAAGTTGGTGCATTCGTTAACCCAAATGGCATTACTAACTACTCGTACGAACCATACTTAGTTCGAAACACTGTTAACGGAATACTGTCCTCTGCCACTCTTAACTAATGCAAACCTGTCGTCAAATCCAATTGGGAAAATACTCTGGCTCCACACAACTGATCAAATAAATCATCGATTCTCAGTAAAGGATGCTTATTCTTGATCGTCCTCTCGTTCAACTTACGATAGTCGATACACATCCTTAACAACCCATCCGGTTTCTTCACGAACACCACGGCCGCACCCCAAGGTGAACTACTTGGTCTAATAAAATTTCTCCCTTCTAGATCCACTAGCTGCACCTTCAATTCCTTCATCTCGGTCGGTGTCATTCTGTTAGGGAGTCTACTAATAGGTTCAGCTCCTGGCACAAAATCTATCCGAAACTCAACAGCTCATTTTAGTGGTAGTCCTATAACCGGCTCAAAAACATCTACAAATTCTCTCGCTACTCGAACCTGACTTAACTCTTCTTCTACATACATATCTCTTAACAAAGCACAAGCACTCCGGTCAGAATCCTCCACTAAGAATATCATTTGGTTATGACTATTAGGGTGTCTCAGTGATATTTCCCTATCCTGGTAAAATATCCTAGCCTCATACTTACCTAACCAATCCATATCCAAAATGATCCTGAAATCTACGAAATCAAAAACATACAGACTGCATGCAAACTTATGACCTAACAAATCAAGTTCTAACTGGTCACATCTTATCCCTAGAGTTGCATAACCTCCTATCGGATTCGCAACCCTTAAGGAAGTAACAAGGTATGTGGGTTCTAGACATAACCTATCAACCAAATACTGAGATATAAATGAATGTGATGCATCGGTATCAAATAGTGCTCTAACTAGTATACTCTTATTCAAAAGCGTACCTTCCATCACAATCTTTCCTTTCTCAGCAGCAGTTGGCCTAGCAGATGATGGTCCAACAGCAAAGACCTTTCCCTTGTCCGCCCTGACTGATTCTGGACACCGATTCTTATAATGCCCTATTTGGTCATAGTTAAAGCACTTCACACCCTTCTTTTCTGCAACCTTCTTACCCTTGCCTGTTCGGCATTCATGAGCATAATGACCCTTCTTATCACACTTGAAACAAACCAGATCAGCCTTTGCTTTATTGGCAGCTTCTCCCTTCCTCTAAGTAACAAGCATTTCCTCTTGTCGGATTGCCATCTCCACAACAACATTACAAGGATCTCGGAGAAATGGCAGGGTTGCCCTAGCAATCTCGGGTCTCAACCCTCGAATAAACTTCTCATTCCTCTTAATGACGGTGTCAATGGTAGCATACCCATATCTGGGCAGCTCATCAAACTTCATAGCATACTCAATTACCGACATCTCTCCCTGCACTAAATCCATGAACTTCCTCAACAATGCTAACTTAGCAACTTCAGACAAAAACCTCTGCTCGAATCTCCTTTGAAATTCTACCTAAGTCAACTCTTCCTCGGGAACTCCGGCAGTAACACTATTCCACCAATGAAGCGCTGCTCCCTACAACTGCCTAGAGGCTAGTCTCCTCTTCTTCTCATAATTGAATCCCAAGTCAGCGAAGATTCTATCACAATGCAAAAACCAATTCTCAACTTCTATAGCATCCTCCGTTCCCACAAACAGCTTCCCACCAAGACTGGTGTAATCTATGCTCAACTTAGCATAGTTGTTTCCAATTAGAGCCATAGGATTATCTCCTCCAACATTTCCAGCCACTCCTGCAGCTACTCCCGCCTGCATCAAATTGATGAAAAGCTGATACACCATTCCCATATCTACCGGCAAATTTCCAACACCTACATTGGCTTCTGCATTTTGATTAGAATTTTCCTATCGACCCAGGTTCCTCCTAGTGGGTCGAACGTTTCCATTTGTTATGGTACTTCCTCCACCGAGATTTCCTCTTCTATTTCCTGCCTCCATATCTTCCTTTCTCGTAAATCTGCATATGAGCCTTAGTATGATATAGAAGAATGGTCTAAGAGAAAGGGGAATATGTACTTATATATATATATATCAAATACAAGTACGTTACTATAGCATTAACCCAAACCCCGATCTTATTTTCTGATTCATTGGATTATGATTTTGAAAAATCTTTTAGGTTTATAATTCTTAAGTCTTCATAAACCAATGCTCTGATACCAACTTGTAACATCCCCACTTGGAGGCCCAAAACTAACGGCTACGGATGTTGCAGTCATCCATAGTTAATAATCCTTGACAACCAAACATGGTACTGTTAGATATATTGATATAACAGAAACACAGGGATATGAAAAAAAAATTAAAATCATTAAAAAACTTTCACATTCCATTTCAAATCATTTCAAATTCATTACATAATCCCATATTCGAGAACCACGTTCAGAGAAAATATAATTATTACAACATACGCCAAGATCGACATATGAAGATGCCCACTTGGATGATTAAAGTCTAAACATAAGCAATTAAACAACTTTGCCTTTACAACACAACAGAGCATTATCAAAATAGAAAAGAGCTCCTACTAGCTAGATTGTCTCCTGCTCATCTTCGAAAGCTTATTCGTCTAAAGGAGAACCTGAAAACCACAACTCTCAAACTACTAAAAATTAATTGAGCACCCGAGAGTTTAATGGGAAAACATAAACTTCGAGTCAGACATAAAGGCTGGTATGAATAATAACCTACCATCACGAACCATTTAGCTATCTAGTGAAATCACGTCGTTTAGCGGAATGGGTTTTCCCCTCACTAGTATCTTATCCAAAAATTTATAATAACCATATATTGTGCTCCTACATCCACAATGGTTAAAAACATAGCAATTTAAAATATTATGATGATATGCAAATAGGAAAATCATTCTAGATTTCCCATCCTCATTCATTTGACTATCTGTCATAGTTATAGTTTCATGGGTTACTATTAACCTATTACATTTCATGGGCTCACTAATAACCTGACAAAATTTTATGGACTAACTATCTGGTCTCATAGTTTTCATGGGATCACTAAGAACCTATTGGCCCCTGCCAATGACTTCATTTAATTATTTCATGGATTCTCCCTGAACCTATTGGTATCTCCAATAAGTTCCCTTGTATCATAGTTTTCATGGGTTGACTATGAACCTATTGACTTCTGTCAATAACTTAATCTGGATATCGTTTTCATGGGTTCACTACAAACCCTGTTAGCCCCTACCAATAACTCTCTTTAAACATAGGTTTCATGGGTTTACTATGAACCTATCTAAACTGACAACTTCTTGATTAGCCTTTAGGCATCCTAAGTTTTGGTCTATCTGACCTCCTGGATGCCATTCTACCCATATAGGAGTTAATTCAATTTATATTCACTACTGGGTCAACCTAGCTGGTTATTTTGCCCTTTCTCCCCAAAATACAGTTATGGGTCCATTACACAGTGAATATGTATTTAGAAGAAGCAAACATAATAACATATCAATACCAACATTTATAGTTTTATATCATTGAAATCATTTATCACATGAAACACGGTTAATCCCTTTAACCTTTTATTTTATCAAGGAAAGCTTCTTCAAATACTCCAAAATTAAAATCCTTTTTAAAGCTCTTTTATTGTGCCATAGGTTTTTCCATTAAAAATTGAGATTGGGTTCTTTGTTTTGAAAACTAAGGCTTACGAAACTTTAGACTTTTAATTTCGAAACCATTGGAAAACTTCTTTCAAAAGCATTCAAATCTTCTTTTGAAAACACTAAGCATATGCCTTCCGAAGCACTTTAAAACATATCTTTCGAAACCATCAAAACATAACATTCGAAAGTATTAAATTATTACTTGCTTATTTATAAAAGCATAGCTTTGAAACCAATTGAAAGTACCCTATCCAAAACCATTGAAAGTATCGCTTCTGAAACCATTGAAAGTACTCCTTTCGAAACCATTGGGTGTAATCTTAAACATATCTTTTGGGTCAAAGTGAATACAAATGAAAGTACCCCTTTCGAAACCATTAACCTTTAAATAAAAGAGTTTAGGGAAAACTGATGGCTTCAGAACCATCCTTTCGAAAGCTTTAATCTTTTAAGTAAAACAATTAGAAGGATAGCTTCGAAACCCCTTTCGAAGCGATTGCCATCGAAACCTTTAGTATCAGTGGCTACTGGAGCCCTTTCGAAGGCATTGGAAAGTGGCTTATTACATTTATAAAACAAAATCTACCTTTCAAAATCATTGATGGCTTCAATCCATTCGAAAGGCATAAAGGCGGCAGCATGGTTTCGACTGGGTTCAATCTACCCTTTCGAAAGCATTAGTTTAAAAATAAGGAAACTCATTTGAAAGCTACCCTTCAAACAAAAAGGCAGCAACCTCTTCGAAAGCTATTTTAAACCCTCTGGAAAGCATTATTTTTGAAAACAAGGGCATCTCTTTGGATAGTAAAACAAAGGTTTCGACCCCTTCGAAAGTTATTTAAAGTGGTCTTGATCCCTTTGATAGAACCTTTTCGACTCCATACCTTCCGCCTTTCTCCAATGCACTACGTATCAAAGCATTGATACCATGTGTATTGGTTTCGACTTAGATGGGTGTGAAGGTACGTGGTCGAAAGGTTACTACTGGAAGTGGCGAAACCATACTTCTAAACAAAAACTGTTTTATTGCCATTTTTAAATAAATGCTTTTCAACTAACTTGCCTATTTGTAAAAATATAATTGGTTGCCATAAACTTTACTAAAATCTTTTCTAAAAGACTGCCGAAGTTATTTAGAAATTAATTAAAAATAATTAGCAAAGAAGCCTTACCCTTAAGCAAAACAATTTAGACATTTGAGTCCTCCAACTAAATTAATTAAATTTCCATAGTAAATTACTTAGGAAAAATCCCCAAATTTTCTCAAAATTCACTTTTAATATGTTATCTAACATATATAAATTTCAGACCCAAAATCCTTTATATATTAGCCGAAATAAATTTTAACCAAATTGTTCATTTCTTCCTTCAAAAATTCATAATAAATTTTCCATAGCTTGGAAAAGTATGAAAAATTAAACCCATCTCCAAAATAGTGTTTTAGATAACAAATTAAATCCTTATGGTATTCAAAACATAATAGATATGATGCTAGCCCTTAAAATCGAAATAAACATTTATCAAACAAACTAGTTTGAATATAACATATCAGAAAATCCAAGCATATCATCATCAAATATCATCATAGTGGATTTAAACTTAAACCCAAAATCAAAGGATCTTTAAAAATAAAAATAGAGATGGTTTAGGTTATTATTCACCTTGATTAGGATATGGAACTTGAGATTTGATCTTTGATTAATTCCCCTTGCTTGATTACTTAGTGTTAATTGGTTTTTCCATTTTTTCTTTCCTTAGGTTATGGCTGGCTTGAGCCCTATAATGAATTATGAATTATGAACGTGTAGAGAAATGGAAACAAGGTTTTAAGGGTAATGGGATTATGGTGGCGGCAAATCCCAATAATGCCATTACGTTTTGTTCTCACTAATTAACATATAAAACCGTTCATAAGCCCATTCTTTCAGGATTTTATTTAATTAAGCTCGACCTCTATTGAATTTTCATATATCAATCCCCTTATCACACTAATATTTACATTATTCTAATTAATTTATCTAATTAAATCTTCTGAATAATTTATGTAACGACCCAGAATTTTGGTTATTTGAAATTGGAATAGTAAATTGATTTTTAATATTTAAAAGTTAATTTTATAGATTTTATAATCTGAATTCCAAATATAATCGTTAAATTTAATAATTGAAATTAATAAAATAATTGAACCTTGAGTTTTAAGCTTATTAAAAATAATTTAAAGGCTTATTAAGTTTATATTAATAAGATTGAAGGTAATAGAATTTCTATATTGAATTTAAAAGTGATTTGTTCGATTTTAAAAATAGCTTGTCTAAATTAACGAGTAAAAATAGCCTTTCGAGGCACAGTCTCGGAATTCGACGAAACTAGTTCCATTGGATCCGTAATAGTGTATTATTATCGGATTTGAAATTTCATAGGGTTTACAATAGTCGTTTGGTCGTACGGGATATAAACGCGTTTGTGCTTGGTGGTTCGAACATTGGTTTATAGGGATGGTTAAGTCGAGTTCGTCAAGAGAGAGAGAGAGTGTGGTAAAGTCCAAATTTGGTTTCAGCGAGTGGTTGGCGGTGTCAGTGATTTCTCATGCATGTTAATGGCCGTGTTTGTTTTCCTAGAAGGTTAAGATGAGAGGGGGAGGGAAGATATTGTAGTGTGGGCCGGGTCGTGTTCTTTGGTATGGGTTTTTCTTTTATTTATTTATTAAGAAATTAAGTTGTATTTTTATTTAAAATAATCGATGAACTTAAAAATGTATATCTCTCTCATACGAGGGTCCACTTTGGATGAAACTTTTTACACTGCGATCGTGGTGACACGAGCTTCGAAATTAAACTAGTTTGGATGGATTTAGAGCTTGTAGAATTTTGGGCTAAAACTGAATTCCAATTCAATTTTAATTCAAAAACGAAACGTTTGGATGACAATAAAAATCAAGGTGAGTTAATCTCACACATTTTTGGATTACTAGTTAATTTTAAACAGTAAATTTAATTATTGGATGCTTGGTTGAATTTGATAATTAATTTCAGTTTGGATGTTATTATATATATATATATAGTAGTATATATATTAGTAGTTGGATTGATGTTCCCGCATATTTTAGCGGATGAGACCCTATGCGTCCTACACAATAGCGGATGAACCTATATACTGCGATATCCTGCCTCGAAGCGGGATTGGTACTTTTATGTTGCATTAACATATGTGGTTGTAGGAAAACAGGTTGGAGGTATCCAACTAGATTCCTTAAAAATGTTGAATTTAATTTTCATATATAGTGATATATGATATGTTGAATAATCTGTGATTGATTATAGTGTGATTTGAATTTATTGCATGCTATGGTAGCATTGACCTAGATTTTGGTATTTTAAAATACCATAAATATATATATATATATATTTGAATTTGAAAAGAAATTAAAAAGGGATTTTGGAAGTAAAGTATTTATAAAGGATTTTAGATTAATTAAAAGAAATTTATTTGGATAAAATAAACGATTTGACTTTAAATTTGTACTTAACAATTTCGGAATATTGTAAATAGAGATTTTGGAATAATGTATATAAAGGGTTTTAAATTATAAATTCTTTAGTGGTACTTGTTTAAATACAAAAGGTTTTAAAAATTGATATTTTTAATAGATTGGAAGAATAGAAGTGAATTTGGAAATAAGTATAAAATTTGGTTATACTAGATCTTAAATAAGGTTTCTAAATTACTGAATGGAAGTAAAATCGAGATTTAGTTGTTTTTGAAATATAGTTTGGTTATTTAAGAAGTTAATTTATAATTGGAATTCAATTTAAGAAAATTGATTATAAATGGAATTTAACTTAGAAATCAATTTATAATGGATTTGAGTGATGTGAAACCGTTATAAACTGGTATTGAAAACTATGAGATTTATAAACAATGTTTATAAATAAAGTGAAGTGATTATCAGTTGATAAATTGATTATATAAGTTCACGGTAAGAATTTATAATGGGATGGGTAAATCGGTTTAAAAATAAATGATAGATTTACTTTTAGAAATGTGAAAAGGGGGATTTACGAAATTGGGACGGAAATCAATTGTTGATAAATCGAGAGACGTTTATAAATATTAGACTGGCTATATTGGAATTGAAAATTTTATTTTATCGAGAAGTTGAGTTTGTTTTAAAAAGAGGGTTTTAATTATTAAACTAGGTAATTTAAAAAATGTTTTAGCATAAAAATATTTCAGAAAGTTAGTTATTTAAATATTTTATAAGTTTTATAAACAAGTCTTGTAAATCGATTAGAATTTTATAAATAAATCAGAATGAATTATTGTTTCAAAGTTATGTAATTATTTTAATTGTTTAAAACTATATTTAATTATTAAATAAGTATTTGGGAAGTGATAGTATACTTTCATGGAAAAATTGGTGGCAGAGATTGCATGTAGTTATGTTTGGATTTCTTTGGGATAGAGATGTAATCATTGAGCTGCAAATCCATGGTTGATACCGCATGGTGCTTTCTATATTTATTTTAAAAAGTTTTCAAATATTTTTGAAAGGACGGGTTTTGAACATATTTATTCCGATAAGATAAGTATATAACTTTTTGAATAAATAGATTTAATTAAGGAACCCAGAACTTATAGAATTCGTTATAAATGAGTTAAGGAATTTACAATATAAATTGTCAAGGGTTTTGAGAAAAGAGAAATAATTGGAACTTTCCTAAGTGTTGGAAAGTAAAGGGTTCAGAAAAATATATTTTTAAATATTTTTCTAAGTGTTGAAATAAGAGATGGTTTGAAATATCTTGATATGGATATAAGTAATTGAGTTGTCTCAAATATTGAAAATTAGGAAGGGATTTGAATATTTATCTCATATATATATTTTGGAAATAAATTTTGGAAAATTATAATATGGTCCTAGTGACTGCTTATGGATGTTATATTGGTAGTTAAATAACCAACTATCAAGTATTTGGCCAATTTCGTTGATCGTTTCGAAGAGACCGGAATCGGATTTAATTTTCCAAAAACCACTTCGATCTGATTTGAGCATTACGAATGGATATCGTGAAGATGTTGAAGACGCTGATTTAGTTTGTCCAGACCCAGGACAACTTGTATGGACGAATGCTATCAGAACATCGTCATTGGAGGACGATGAGCATTCTAGGGGAAATTGTTCTTGAAAGGTAATCGTAGCCTCAAGCCTCATCAACCGAAATGACTGAAAATCAGGGGAGATGCAGCAAGGCTAAGTGGGTCATACCCAATTAGGGTATGTTATCACATTTCTAGATAACTTCGGATATATTATTAATTATGGATACAGTGGTGCATGGAAAAGAGCCCTCGATAAGGGTGGAAACACCCTGGGTGATAACATATTCGGTTCTATCCAGGTTAGGGAGGTCTTGTGTTGTAGGGGATTTCGGCGAGGTCCTCGGTACATTTTTCTAAATGTGTGCTGTGATAGGTGTTACCCCAGTGCCTAGTCATTGTATGGAATCCATTCTCCAATAAGCGTCGTACGGTTTTGATTATGCCCAACTATGCTGAAACGTGAGATGCAAGCATTTCAGCTATTTTCTAGTTTATTTTCTATAGACGCTATTATAATATCAAATGATTTAGATATAAAGTGTTTTGGTTATCGTAAGGTAAAACCCCATCGTGTTTATGTTTGACGCGGTCTTATGAGATACCTTTGTTTTTCAAAGGATTTAGAAAATAGTAATAATTCAAATTGAGTGTGTTTTCTCATGCTGGTTTTCCAGACTGACTCGGGTGTTATTTTATTATAATGCTCAAGTCAGACCAAGTATTATATATTTAGGTTAGGATGCTATAGAGCTCAGGAGACGAGCTGGATGACGAAGACGTATTACACGTACTTGATTATATTCTGCTGTGTATTGTAGGCTGTATAGTCAGCACTAGTGAGGACAAGTTATTATAACTGTCCCATATTGAGTTATTGATTGTTGTACTCTGATTATGTAATGTATAAATAACAGTTATTGTAACAACCCGCCTCAAAGCGGGATTGTTATTTATATGTTGTGTTAACATCTGTGGTTGCAGGGAAACAGGTTGGAGCGATCCAACTGGATTCCTCAAAAACATTGAATTTAATTTTCATATATAGTGATATATGATATGTTGAATAATCTGTGATAGATTATAGTGTGATTTGAATTTATTGGACGCTACGGTAGCATTGACCTAGATTTTGGTATTTTAAAATACCATAAATATATATTTGAATTTGAAAAGAAATTAAAAAGGGATTTTGGAAGTAAAGTATTTATATATGATTTTGGATTAATTAAATGAAATTTATTTGGATAAAATAAATGGTTTGACTTTAAATTTGTAAATAACTATTTCAAAATATTGTAAATAGAGATTTTGGAATAATGTATATAAAGGGTTTTAAATAATAAATTCTTAAGTGGTACTTGTTTAAATATAAAAGGTTTTAAAAATCGAGATTTTTAATAGATTGGAAGAATAGAAGTGAATTTGGAAATAGGTATAAAATTTGGTTATACTGGATCTTAAATAAGATTTCTAAATTACGGAATGGAAGTAAAATTGAGATTTAGTTGTTTTTGGAATATAGTTCGGTTATTTAAGAAGTTAATTTATAAATGGAATTCAATTTAAGAAAATTGATTTATAAATGGAATTTAATTTAGAAATCAATTTACAATGGATTTGAGTGATGAGAAACCGTTATAAACTGGAATTGAAAACCGTGAGATTTATAAACAATGTTTATAAATAAAGTGAAGTGATTATTAGTTGATAAATTGAAGATATAAGTTCACGGTAATAATTTATAATGAGATGGGTAAATCGGTTTAAAAATAAATCATAGATTTACTTTTAGAAATGTGAAAACGGGGATTTACGAAATTGGGATTTAAATCAATTGGTGATAAATCGAGAGAGATTTATAAACATTAGACTGGCTATTTTGGAATTGAAAAATATATTTTATCGAGAAGTTGAGTTTGTTTTAAAAAGAGGGTTTTTAATTATTAAACTAGGTAATTTAAAAAATGTTTTAGAATAAAAATATTTCAGAAAGTTAGTTATTTAAATATTTAAATTGTAAAAATGAAGTATAAGTTTTATAAACAAGTCTCGTAAATCGATTAGAATTTTATAAATAAATTAGAATGAATTATTGTTTCAAAGTTATGTAATTATTTTAATTGTTTAAAAGTATATGTAATTGTTAAATAAGTTTTCGGAAAGTAATGGTATACTTTCATGGTGAAATCGAAGGCAGAGATTGCGTGCAGTTAAGTTTGGATTTCTCTGGGATAGAGACGTAATCATTGAGCTGCGAATCCATGGTTGATACCGCATGGTGCTTTCTATATTTATTTTAAAAAAATTTCAAATATTTTTGAAAGGAAGGGTTTTTGAACACATTTATTCCGATAAGATAAGTATATACCTTTTTGAATAAAGAGATTAGTTAAGGAACCTAGAACTTATAGAATTCGTTATAAACGAGTTAAGAAATTTACAATATAAATGTGAAGGATTTTGAGAAAAGAGAAATAAATGGAACTTTCCTAAGTGTTGGTAAGTAAGGGGTTTAGAAAAATATATTTTTAAATATTTTTCTAAGTGTCGAAATATGAGATGGTTTGAAATATCCCGATATGGATATAAGTAATTGGGTTGTCCCAAATATTGAAAATTAGGAAGGGATTTGAATAAATATCTTATATAGATATTTTGGAAATAAATTTTGAAAAATTATAATATGGACCTAGTGACTACTTATGGATGCTATATTGATAGTTAAATAACCAACTATCAAGTATTTGGCCAATTTCGTTGATCGTTTCAAAGAGACCAGAATCGGATTTAATTATTCAAAAACCACTTCGATCTGATTTGAGCGTTATGAATGGATATCGTAAAGATGGTGAAGGCGGTGATTCGGTTTGTCCATTCCCAGGATAACTTGTATGGATGAATGCTATCAGTACATCGTCATTGGAGGACGATGAGCATTCTAAGTGAAATTGTTCTTGAAAGGTAATCGTAGCCTCAAGCCTCATCAATCGGAATGACTGAAAATCAGGGGAGATGCAGCAAGGCTAAGTGGGTCATACCCAATTAGGGTATGTTATCACTTTTCCAGATAACCTCGGATATACTATTAATTAGGGATACGATGGTGCATGGAAAAGAGATCTTGATAAGGGTGGGAACACCCGAGGTGATAACTTATTCGGTTTTATCCAGGTTAGGGATAGGGCCGGTCTTGTGTTGTAGGGGATCCCAACGAGGTCCTTGGTACATTTTTCTAGATGTGTACTATGATAGGTGGTACCCCAGTGCCTAGTCATTGTATGGAATCCATTCTCCAATAAGCACCATACGGTTTTGATTGTGCCCAACTATGCTGAAACTTGAGATGCAAGCATTTCAGCTATTTTCTAGTTTATTTCCTATAGACACTATTATAATATAAGATGATTTTGATATAAAGTGTTTTGGTTATTGTAAGGTAAAAACTCATCGTGTTTATGTGTGACGTGGTCTTACGAGATACCTTTGTTTTTCAAAAGATTTTGAAATAGTAATAATTCAAATTGAGTGTGTTTTCTCATGCTGGTTTTCTAGACTGACTCGGGTGTTATTTTATTATAGTGCTTGGGTCAGATCGAGTATTATAGATTCAGGTTAGGATGCTATGGAACTCAGGAGACGAGCTGGATGACGAAGACATATTACACGTACTTGATTTTATTTCGCTCTGTATTGGAGGCTGTATAGTCAGCACTAGTGAGGACAAGTTATTATAACTGTCCCGTATTGAGTTATTGATTGTTGTACTCTGATGATGTAATGTATAAATAACAGTTATAGTTCTTTTTGTATAAAGATGTGTTATTATCTATTATATATTGTTCCGCTAAGATTGTGATATTCTATGTTGTTATTTCTATTTTCTTCTACCTATTTCTTCTTTTCCTCTAACGATCTGGTATTTTCGGCACTCGATTGGTTGGCATGCTATATAGTGGATGTATTAGTGTTGATTTTTGAGGGTCGAAAATCCGGTCTGTGACATTTGGTATCAGAGCTTAAGGTTAAGTAACAACCGTGGCTTTGAAGGGGTAACTCATTAGAGATAGGGAAAATAGCACCCTAGAATGAGTTTGAGTGTATTAATAGATATGAGCACGTATTTGTTTGTGAATATAAAACTGTTTTATATTGTGTTGGATGACCTATTGAGTGGCTTATGGATTCTGGTCAATACAAGTAATTAACGTTATTGATAGGGATCTTTAAACACTTGAATAGAGCAACTCGACATGGTGTTGTTTGAAAAAGGTTAAATGAAATAATTTTACCATGATTATCTTTATATATGAAAGAATAATTTTTCAAAATGATTATTATAGTTGTATATGGTGTGCTTGGTTGTTAGAAAACGATAATATTAAACCATTATCATTTGTTGTTGTGGTGGTTGAATAAAGGTTGATGTTATAGTCAACAGTTAAGAAATAGTTTCATATAATGAAATGGAATTATGTAAATGTGATTTTGTAAACGTTATTTATAATTTGAAAAGAAATGAAAATCCGAAGTATATTATAAATATGATTTATAAAAGCAGTTTATGAATTTAAAATGATTTGAAGGCTGGGAATTTGGGAATTTAATTTCCCGTTGGTTTTGAAATGTTTTTCAAGGTTTTGGAAAATAATAGTGATATTATTTGGAGAATATTTTTGAATGGAAATATTTAAAAGAAATTTTAAAGGTAAAAAAGCACTGAACTCAATTCGGTCACTGGAAAATAAATTTCGGTGACGACTGCAGCATCATCGACGTTCATTTTCGAGTTTCCAAGGGAGGGATTGCTACAATTGGAGTTTTTTGGTAAAACTGGTTTTGGTTTGAAATACAAAGAATGATTTGATAAACCAAGGAATTTTGGGTATATATGATTTCAAAAATGATTTTGAAATATTTAAGAATTTGTTAAAACTTTGGAGTTTTGATTTAAAATGTTTTATGGAATATGAGTAAGTTGATAACTTATAAATTTTGAAATTTGAACTGTGGAATAAAAATTTAACTTAAGATAAGTTAAATAAATTGGAGTTTGAAAATTTAGCCTAAGTTAGGCTGGATGGAGAAATTGTTGAAAATAGAATTTATTAAGATTGGAGATAAATTAATGAATGAACTAATTAATTTAATTAGTAAGTTAAATGGATTTGGAATTGAATTTGAATAGAGATGGATATAAACTTAAGTGGTGAAGTGGTAATTAATTCAAGAACATTTGTATAAAATGTTTATAATAGACTTAAGAAAATTGATAGTGAAATTCTTAAGTGAAATCGGTATTAAAAGGATACAATAGGTGGATGTGAGGTATAAATGTAAGTGATAATTGTGAATAATGGATTGAGAATAATTGAATGGGGATGAAGTAAATGTAAATAAAAAGAATTTGATATAGCTAAGAATCAATTGTAATAAATACGTAAGTTGTACGTATATTATTTTATTCGCATGATGGTTATCCCGATTCGAGCACAGAATTTCGAGATAATTTATATCGATCCGAGTTAAGATTTTTCACTCAATTTTCAACGGCGAACACTGGATATGGATTTTTGATTGGTTCTGGGATTCTCTATCATAGTATGTGGCTATGCAAGGAAGATGACGGTTTCTAATCAAGGAACCAGATCTGAGTCCGCATTAGAGAGTTGTGTGAACGATATTAGTTCGAAAGTGAAGTTGTGTGATCGAGCGAGCGATCAGATTTGATATTGCATACGGATGATATATGTACATCGTACGGCTTTTTGTGAGACAAATGTTGGAAATTGAAAATGCTGAATAAAATGATTTTAACTTCTATGATTGGATATCAGTGGTAAATAAGATGCAAGTATTTAAAATCAAGAAATATTGGATTGCCCGACAAAACGTACAAGTTTAAATTATGTTTGAAATTGATGATTTTATGATTGAGCCACTTGGATTTGGTTTATTTGGATGGTTTGAGCCCGTAGTGGCGTTTTGTAGTTGTTTGGATCTAGCCGCGCAAAGGAGACGCTGGCGAAATTTTTCGAAAATTTAAGGAGTTAGAAAATTTTTAAGAAAATTTTTAATAACTAAAAATAGATTTTAGATCATAACTTGGATAAATTGAGGAAATAATATTATTTAGAATCTATGGATGAATTTGGAAATTAGTAAAAGTGATATTGTGTTTTCAATAAATTGATTTCGATAAGTTGTTTCAACTGATTGGTTTTGGGAAATAGTTAATGGGTTTTAGGCCATTCTTCTTACCTTGGTAATTTCGGGGACGAAATTCTTTTAAGGGATAAGGAATGTAACGACCCAGAATTTTGGTTATTAGAAATTGGAATATTAAATTTATTTTTAATATTTAAAAATTAATTTTATAGATTTTATAGTCTGAATTCCAAATATAATCGTTAAATCTAATAACTGGAATTAATAAAATGATTGAATCTTGAGTTTTAAGCTTGTTAAAAATAATTTAAAGGCTTATTAAATTTATATTAATAAGAATAAAGGTAATAGAACTTCTATATTGAATTTAAAAGTGATTTGTTCGATTTTAAAAATAGCTCGTTTAAATTAACGAGAAAAAAGAGCCTTTCGAGGCATAGTCTCGGAATTCGACGAAACCAGTTCCATTGAATCCATAATAGTGTATTATTATCGGATTTCAAATTTCGTAGCATTTGGAGTTATCGTTTGGTCGTACGGGATATAAACGTGTTAAATTTAATATCGGAAATTCAATATAATAATTGGGTTCTCAAAGCTATCTTCTCCATACGATCGAATTAGGACTCAAAACCTTTTCCGTTGCGTTCGGAATAGGGGTATAACATTATAAACGCCTAGCGGCATGCTTCGATAAGGGTTCGAGATTTTGAGTTGTGTAAATCGAGATATTTTGGAATTTAAATTAATATATTGTGTAGTCAAATATTCACATCATCTCTTTTTATTCTTTTCAGATCACTGTACCATTTCCCTCTACAACACACCAACATCACTTCCCTTCTTTCTTTCTTTTAAATGCACGCAGTCGAGCCAGTGAAGAAAATAAAAACAATGAAAACTTTGAAATTAAAATTCTCAAAATCTACTTGTTCAAAAAATTTGAAAATGGCTATAAAAATCTAGTTTTAGCCTAAGCTTCAATCTGATAGGTAAATTGGGGGTGCGGCATAGTTTTTATAGTGATCTACAATTGAGTATAGACTATAGTTTCGGTTATTTCGAAAATCGATCAACGTTTGGGAATTTGGATACTGGATTCGACTTCATGGTGGAGGAGTGCATCTCCGGCGAGATTTTATGGTGTGCGGCATTGGATTGGGGGGTGCGATCTGGCTATGGTCGAGAGGAGGAAGGGAAAACAGGTTGCATTTATGCCTAGTGGTCCGGACGTTGGTTTTTGGGGAAGGTTAGGTCGAGTTCATCAAGAGAGAGAGAGAGAGAGTAGCGAAGTCGGAATATGGTTTCGGCGAGTGGTTGGTGGTGTCAGTGATTTCTCGTGCACGTTAATGGCCGTGTTTCTTTTCCTAGAAGATGAAGAGGAGAGGGGGAGGGAAGATACTATAGTGTGGGACGGGTCGTGTTGTTTGGTATGGGTTTTTCTTTTATTTATTTATTAAGAAATTAAATTGTATTTTTATTTAAAATAATCGATGAACTGAAAAATGTATATCTCTCTCATACGAGCTCCATTTTGGACGAAACTTTTTGCATTGCGATTGTGGTGACGAGAGCTTCAAAATGAAACTAGTTTGGATGGATTTAGAGCTTGTCAGAATTTGGGGTTAAAACTGAATGCCAGTTCAACTTTAATTCAAAAATGAAACGCTTGGATGACAATAAAAATCAAGGTGAGTTAATCTCACTCGTTTTTGGATTACTAGTTAATTTTAAACAGTACAATTAATTATTAGATGGCTTGTTGAATTTGATAATTATTTTCAGTTTGGATGTTATTATATATATATATAGTAGTATATATATTAGTAGTTGGATTGATGTTCCCGCATATTTTAGCGGATGAGACCCTATGCGTCCCGCACAATAGCGGATGAACCTATATACTGCGATATCCCACCTCGAAGCGAGATTGGTACTTTTATGTTGCATTAACATATGTGGTTGTAGGAAAACGGGTTGGAGGTATCCAACTGGATTCGTTAAAAATGTTGAATTTAATTTTCATATATAGTGATATATGATATGTTGAATAATCTGTGATTGATTATATTGTGATTTGAATTTATTGGATGCTATGGTAGCATTGACCTAGATTTTGGTATTTTAAAATACCATAAATATATATTTGAATTTGAAAAGAAATTAAAAAGGGATTTTGGAAGTGAAGTATTTATAAAGGATTTTAGATTAATTAAAAGAAATTTATTTGGATAAAATAAACGATTTGACTTTAAATTTGTACTTAACAATTTCGGAATATTGTAAATAGAGATTTTGGAATAATGTATATAAAGGGGTTTAAATAATAAATTCTTCAGTGGTACTTGTTTAAATACAAAAGGTTTTAAAAATCGAGATTTTTAATAGATTGGAAGAATAGAAGTGAATTTGGAAATAAGTATAAAATTTGGTTATACTAGATCTTAAATAAGGTTTCTAAATTACAGAATGGAAGTAAAATCGAGATTTAGTTGTTTTTGAAATATAGTTCGGTTATTTAAGAAGTTAATTTATAATTGGAATTCAATTTAAGAAAATTGATTATAAATGGAATTTAACTTAGAAATCAATTTATAATGGATTTGAGTGATGTAAAACCGTTATAAACTGGTATTGAAAACTATGAGATTTATAAACAATGTTTATAAATAAAGTGAAGTGATTATCAGTTGATAAATTGATTATATAAGTTCACGGTAAGAATTTATAATGGGATGGGTAAATCGATTTAAAAATAAATGATAGATTTACTTTTAGAAATGTGAAAAGGGGGATTTACGAAATTGGGACGCAAATCAATTGTTGATAAATCGAGAGAGGTTTATAAATATTAGATTGGCTATATTGGAATTGAAAATTTTATTTTATCGAGAAGTTGAGTTTGTTTTAAAAAGAGGGTTTTAATTATTAAACTAGGTAATTTAAAAAATGTTTTAGCATAAAAATATTTCAGAAAGTTAGTTATTTAAATATTTTATAAGTTTTATAAACAAGTCTTGTAAATCGATTAGAATTTTATAAATAAATCAGAATGAATTATTGTTTCAAAGTTATGTAATTATTTTAATTGTTTAAAACTATATTTAATTATTAAATAAGTATTTGGGAAGTGATAGTATACTTTCATGGAAAAATTGGTGGCAGAGATTGCCTGTAGTTATGTTTGGATTTCTTTGGGATAGAGATGTAATCATTGAGCTGCGAATCCATGGTTGATACCGCATGGTGCTTTCTATATTTATTTTAAAAAGTTTTCAAATATTTTTGAAAGGAAGGGTTTTGAACATATTTATTTCGATAAGATAAGTATATACCTTTTTGAATAAATAGATTTAATTAAGGAACCCAGAACTTATAGAATTCGTTATAAATGAGTTAAGGAATTTACAATATAAATTGTCAAGGGTTTTGAGAAAAGAGAAATAATTGGAACTTTCCTAAGTGTTGGAAAGTAAAGGGTTCAGAAAAATATATTTTTAAATATTTTTCTAAGTGTTGAAATAAGAGATGGTTTGAAATATCTTGATATGGATATAAGTAATTGAGTTGTCTCAAATATTGAAAATTAGGAAGGGATTTGAATATTTATCTCATACAGATATTTTGGAAATAAATTTTGGAAAATAATATGGTCCTAGTGACTACTTATGGATGTTATATTGGTAGTTAAATAACCAACTATCAAGTATTTGGCCAATTTTGTTGATCGTTTCGAAGAGACCGGAATCGGATTTAATTTTCCAAAAACCACTTCGATCTGATTTGAGCATTACGAATGGATATCGTGAAGATGGTGAAGACGCTGATTCAGTTTGTCCAGACCCAAGACAACTTGTATGGACGAATGCTATCAGAACATCGTCATTGGAGGACGATGAGCATTCTAAGGGAAATTGTTCTTGAAAGGTAATCGTAGCCTCAAGCCTCGTCAACCGAAATGACTGAAAATCAGGGGAGATGCAGCAAGGCTAAGTGGGTCATACCCAATTAGGGTATGTTATCATGTTTCTAGATAACTTCGGATATATTATTAATTATGGATACAGTGGTGCATGGAAAAGAGCCCTCGATAAGGGTGGAAACACCCTGGGTGATAACATATTCGGTTCTATCCAGGTTAGGGAGGTCTTGTGTTGTAGGGGATTTCGGCCAGGTAGTCGGTACATTTTTCTAGATGTGTGTTGTGATAGGTGTTACCCCAGTGCCTAGTCATTGTATGAAATCCATTCTTCAATAAGCGTCGTACGGTTTTGATTATGCCCAACTATGCTGAAACGTGAGATGCAAGCATTTCAGCTATTTTCTAGTTTATTTTCTATAGACACTATTATAATATCAGATGATTTAGATATAAATTGTTTTGGTTATTGTAAGGTAAAAACCCGTCGTGTTTATGTTTGACACGGTCTTACGAGATACCTTTGTTTTTCAAAGGATTTAGAAAATAGTAATATTTCAAATTGAGTGTGTTTTCTCATGTTGGTTTTCCATACTGATCGGGTGTTATTTTATTATAATGCTTAAGTCAGACCGAGTATTATATATTTAGGTTAGGATGCTATGGAGCTCAGGAGATGAGCTAGATGACGGAGACGTATTACACGTACTTGATTATATTCCGTTGTGTATTGTAGGCTGTATAGTCAGCACTAGTGAGGATAAGTTATTATAAATGTCCCATATTGAGTTATTGATTGTTGTACTCTGATTATGTAATGTATAAATAACAGTTATTGTAACAACCTGCATATTTTACGATTGTATATTTAAATGTTTTATTTAAATATAGCATCGTTAATCAGATTAAAGTCTGAAATGTTACTTTTTTGTAAACAGTCGAACTGGGACTCGAGACCACTTCCATTGAGTCCAAATGGCGTTTACAACTTTTTTAAGTATAAACATTGATATGTTTGGAGTTGATTAGAATTTTGATGTTTTCATTTGGGGCTTTGGTTTTGGGTTTCAGCCCACTAACCCAATAAGAGAACCCAACTCCTTTATCAAACACTCTAACTCAACTCCTCTTCATTCATTTCATTTCTCATTTCCTAACACTCAAGCTCAAGAGAAAAATGGGGGAAAAGATTGGAAATTAAAATTCCTAAACCCTATTTTTATTAGGAAATTCAAGTTCTTGCTCTAAAATCAAAGAGAAGCTTAGGTAAGCATCCTCTTCATCTTCTCCATCTCAATCTCTCTTCAATTTTCAGAAATTCCTATAACCTAACTTAGGAAAAACTTCACCTTTGGTAATAGATTGAAGATTCTAGAGGTTTATTGAAGAGGAATTGGTCTTGCTTTGTTTTAAAGCATCTCATTTGTTGTCTTTGAGTTTTAAAGGTGAGTTTTTGAACTCACATCTACGTCTATACTCATTGTTGTTAGGTATGAATTCCTAACATTTATGCATGTTCATTTGCTTGGATTTGAATTGATTTGGTGAATTTTCCAAATTTTGGTGTTTTGAAGTCAAAATCTTTAAAGATCTTATCTTGGATATTTGGACGTGTTATTCGGGGTGTATCGAAGAGCCTATAGGACTGGGTTGTCGCTTGGCATAAATCCCTAGCCTCCGTCGCTCGTCCGATCGCTCCTGAATTGTTTTGGCCATCATGGCCTAGGCAAACTGTTGCCCAGGCCAGGTGACCAGACATCTAGTGATCAAGTCCAGACGTCTGGTTATAGATAGAAAAGAAAAAAATGACAGACACTTGGACCAGAATTCTGGTCCAAACCTACTAGACGTCTTGTTAGTTTCAGACGTCTGGTCGGAGCTCAGTCGTCTGGAATTTTTCTGGAATATTTCCATAATCTAAATCCAAACGTCTGGATTCTAAACCAGACGTCTGGAACTGTTCAGTTTTGCCAATTTGCTTGTTTTTTAGTGGATTTCCAATTTTAATCGATTTTTGTCGATCCGGTTAGTTGTTATCACTTATTATCGACTTTGATGACTTCTTTCTTTGGATTTTTGGGAATATCCATTTGATGGATTTGATATCGATTTCTATGGATTTAATTCACGTTGTCGTATGTGAATTTTTTGTGATTGATTGTTTTTACAATCATTTTGTGATTTGTCACTTTAAAATACAAAGGTTTCGATACTAGTAGTAAATACTAAAACTCTTTCATTAAAACAATTTTGACACTATTTTAAATATAAAGCTCGCTTTTAAAACCGTTTTCCAATCTATTAGTATATACAAATCTTTACCTCATTCGTATAAGAAATCTAATTAAACGGCTTAGCAAAACAAGTGGTATGAACGCTTGCGTTTACTTCGTCGGTTAATTCTTGGACTTGTTTGATTGAACTCTAGTGACAATTTTCGAGTGGAAATCTACAATTTGTTAGTAAATATTTAAGTTAAGCTAGTGATTATGGGACGTGAAGCTAAACTCATTTATTTACTAGCTTAGTGTAATTTACACTTATCGATCATTGATGATCATTTTGTGATTTAGACTAGCAATGTGCGATCTCTCTTTGTTTGTGTAGGGGACTAAAAACCCCGTTTGTGGAGCTTCGGTTCAAATTGGTGGGGTAGTGACACATGGCCTTCAGGCCGTTTGTGGAACCTCGGCTCAAACTTGATGGTTAGCGACAATGGAATAGCGTTCTGTTTGTGATACACGTGTTGGTGAGTTTTCATGCTCCCGTTTGTAACAGGCCTCCCCCTTTGTGTTTTCTGGATTTCTGGTTGTTGATTTCTAGTATTTGTGTTTCACCAAGTTTCGTGGTTTGCATTGATAAGCTTTATCAATATTTTTGATTTGGTGAATAAGTTGAAGAATATGACATTCTTTTTGGTGTTTGAGTAGATTTGAGATATTGTATGATTTTTATTGATATTGAATGTATACTTGTCATAGTATGGCATTATTGTTATCATATGTTTTGGTCATATCTCTTATCCTGTCTCTTTTTATATGATATTTATAGCTAGACTAGTCCGTTTATTATTTTCTTCTTAAATAATACTCGGGTCGGACCGAGGTGTTACAGGTGCTTCCACTTGACTATTTAGCAGGGACTAGCTTCTGACTTTTGGCTAACTACTTAGCTTAGTAGTTTTTGTTATTATATATGCGAGATAGAGACTCCTTGATGTATACTTATTCTTTTGTCTAGCACTTGTACCTATTCTTTTGTGATGTAGTGGATCTTGTATGACCACTATTTTGATGTACACTTTTATGTGTTATATTCATATCTGTTTCCGCCTTTGTGATATGAATATCTGTGACTGATTTGTGTTATGCTTATTTCTATATTTGTTTTCGAAGAACACATAGCCACTACGTAGTAGCTTTGAGTTTGTATTTGATATGTCGGGTTTCCTCTTGAAACGAAATGCAAGTCATTCTATCTGACATATCGGTACTCGCACAAAGCAATTACATAGATGGTCGCTCCTCAACAGCCTTATTCTTCATGCTAGTCGATGGCATTACCCCATAGTGTCCTTTGCTAGTGTGAGTATAGAGGTGGGGCATCACAGTTTGGTATTAGAGCCAAACTTCGGAACAAAGTAGAATAATCTAACAAGGATCATTGTCCTAAGTCTTTCTTTGGAGTCGTGCCTTAGGATTTAATTTGAGTCATTAGACCCGTACTATCTTATTTTCTTTTGTGATGCCTTTTTTTATCTTTCAAGTTTGTTTGATATTCATTCTGAGAATAACTTTTTTCCTCTTCTTTCTTTCTTTCTTAAAGAAGAGAAATGGTTAGACCAGGCCGTCCCAACGCCGGTCAATCTAGTACTACTCCTCAGGATGGAGTATTTATGTCCGCCCAACAGCTCCTAGATCTTGTGAAGAATGCTCATGCTGTTGGACCCATTCCAGAGCTACTCATCCTAAATCTGGGTTTGCACGCTTGTGTAGTGATTACACCAACTTGGGTGGAAGGCCTTTCAAGGGTTCCGAAGGCGTTATAGAAGTCCAACCTTGGCTTAGAACATGCGATCGCATCTTTTCCCGCATGAATCTTATTGATCTACATCGAGTCCAAGTGGCTTCTAGCATGCTCTAGAAGAGAGCATTAGATTGGTATGGGCTTTTGATTTCTGAAATTATTGAAGCGGATATTACTTGGGAGCTATTCCGGGAATGGTTCGAGTTAAAGTTTGTACCAGAAGCAGAAAAAGTATCTTTAGCTCGATGCTTTATCGACCTTGTCAATGTGAATCTTCTGTAACTGACTATGTCGCATCTTTTGAATCTCTTTCTAAATATGGGTTCGAGTATATTAATACCCCATTGAAGAAAAATCAGAGGTTTGTCTATGGGTTGAATAAGAACCTCAAAACGCCATTACTTCTGAAACTAGAAGTTTCTTTCGATCAGCTTGTTGATATCGCTCTTCGACTCGTAGAGGCCGATAAAGAAAGTGATGTTGAAGTTGTGGGGGCCAAATAAAACATCAATAAGAAGAGGCCTTTTAAGTTCAAGCCTTATCCCAACAAGAAAGGGAAGAAAGCAACTTTGGTAGCAAAGACTCCTACCTCTAGTCGTGGAGAATGTTACAATTGTGGTTCTAAGGACCATTATGCAAACAAGTGTCTGAAGCCCCTTACTTGTCGCTATTGCAAAAGTTTGGGTCATACTATATCTTCATGCCCCAAACTTAAAAGCAAGAAGGAAGGAAAGCTAAATGTTATGCAAGCCCTTTGTAACACTTCTCTTGGTCAAGGTATTTCTCATTCTATCCTTGATGGCATTATTATATTTCTTGATCTTCCTATTCGAGTTCTTTTTGATACGGGTGCATCTCACTCTTTAATATCAAATGAACTTGTTGATGCATTGTCTTTGAATGTTATTGGCTTGATGACTTCATTGAGAATTGCGAATCTGGTTTGTGGATCCGCAACACTCAGTTTACTTTGTAAAGATGTCGAAATTATTTTATGTGATTATGCCTTCCGAGCCGATTTGCATGTTATGTGTTACCTAGGTTTCGGAATGATTTTGGGAATGGATTGGCTTAATCGTTATGAAGCTCATATCCTATGTCCCGAGCGGATTATTTATCTTTGACATCCTCAATATGTTAAGCAGATTTCTATTGTTCTTAAAGATTTAGATTCCAATTTGGTAGCATCCTTGTATTCTTTGAATCCTCATGATGATGATAATGATGATGAGGAAGATGTTATTTATCTCATTCACATTGTTCGTGAATTTCCTAATATATTTGAGCCCGTTTTAGGATTACCACCTAAGCGAGCAATTGAGTTCAGAATTAATCTAATCCCTGGAGATCTACCTATCACTCGTCCTCCTTATCGTATGTCTAATAAGGAAAATGAGGAGATGCGTAAACAATTATCTGAATTGGAAGCGAAACAGTTTATTCGTTCTAGTTCCTTTCCATTAGGAGCTTCAGCTATCTTTATGAAGAAATCTGATGGTACACTTAGGCTTTGCGTTGACTACCGCAAGCTTAATGATCTCACCATCAAGAATAAATATCCCTTGCCTCGGATTTATGATCTATTCGATCAACTTAGCGGTGCTAGAGTCTTTTCATAGTTAGACTTAGCAACCGGTTTTCATCAGCTTCAAATTGCAGAGCATAATATTCCTTTGACATTATTCCATACTCGTTATGGATCTTATGAATGGCTTGTTATGCCATTTGGTTTAACGAATGCTCTAGCTTATTTTGTTGACCTTATGAATCGAGTTTTCAAAGACTTCCTCGATCGATTTGTTCTCATCTTCATAGATGATATTCTTGTTTATTCTAAAACCGAGGAAGAGCATGAAAAACATCTTCAGATTGTGTTGGAAACTCTTAGGAGCAATCAATTGAAAGAAAAAATTTCTAAGTGCCGCTTTTGGCAATCTCGTGTGAAATTTTTGGGACATATTATTTCTGAAGCCGGAATTTTCATGGATCCTTCAAAGATTGAAGCGATTCAAAATTGGAAGAGACCGGAGAGTGTGACGGAAATTCGTAGCTTTCTTGGATTGGCGGGTTATTACCATCGTTTCATAAAAGACTTTTCTAAAATTTCCGTAGCCCTTACTAGTTTGACAAAGAAGGGAGTTAAATACATTTGGTCAGACAAATGTGAAGCTGCTTTTCAAAAATTAAAAGAACTCCTTTCCGATGCTCCTATTCTTGTGATTCCGAAGGGAACCAAGACTTTATTGTTTATATCGATGGTAGTCGTGTTGGTTTGGGAGCCGTTCTTATGCAAAGGGAACGTGTTATCGCTTATGCTTCTAGGCAATTAAAGCCTGCCAAGACTAGATATGCCACTCATGATTTAGAGCTCGTGGTTATTGTATTCGCCCTTAGAATTTGGCGTCATTATCTTTTGGGAGATAAATTTGTTCTCTACACCGATCATAAATCTTTGAAGTATTTATTTTCTCAAAAGGAACTTAATTTGCGTCAACAACATTGGCTCGAGTTCCTTGCATCTTATGATCTTGATATTCTTTATACTCCCGGAAAAGGAAATTGTGTTGCCGATGCCCTTAGTCGTAAGCAACAAGAGGTTGTTTCAATGATGATATCTGAATGGTATGATCTCGAGACTTTATCCACTTGTGAGATTTGAGATCGCGAATCCGATTCATGTTCATCTCTTGTTTTATGTAGCCTTGAGGCTCATCCTTCTCTTTTAGACCGCTTTCTTGAAGCTCAAAAGCATGATCCCGAATTGGCTCTTCTTAGCCAAAGTTGTAGGGATAAAATTGATATCGATGGTTTGAAAGACTTTGATATTGATGCTCATGGCGGTATTCGAAGGTTTGGTGGACTTATTGTGTCAAACATTTGTGATCTTCGTAAAGACATTTTAGAAGATTCTCATCGTTCTAAATTTACCGTTCATCCCGGTAGTAGAAAAATGTACGCGGACATGAAGCGACTTTATTATTGGGATGGAATGAAATCTGATATTGCTAACTTTATTAAGCGTTGCATGACTTGCCAACTCGTGAAAGCCGAGCATCAAAGGCCCGGTGGGTTATTGCAACCTTTAGAGATTCCCGTTTGGAAGTGGGATCAAGTCTCTATGGACTTTATTAATGGTCTTCCCCGTTCTCATTCGGGTCATGATAGCCTATGGGTGATAGTAGATAGACTTACAAAATCCGCCCATTTTATTCCTGTTCGGTCCAATCGGACCGTACCTCTTTTGGCAAAACTCTATGTTAAAGAAATTATTAAATTGCATGGATTTACTACTTTTTTTGTTAGCGATCGTGATCCATTGTTTACTAGTGGATTTTGGAAGGGTGTTCAAATAGCTTTGGGAACGAAACTTAATTTTAGCACCGCTTATCATCCTCGGTCCGATGGACAAACGGAGCGTGTGAATCAAACTCTTGAAGATCTCCTTCGTGCTTGTGTTCTTGATTTTGGTGGAAGTTGGGAAGATCATATTTCTCTTGTTGAGTTTTCCTATAATAATAGCTTCCAATCTAGTATTGGTATGGCACCTTTTGAGGCACTTTACGAAAGGCCATGCTGATCTCCTTCGTGTTGGCTTGAAGCCGGTGAGAAGCTGGTTTTAGGTCCAGATTTTATTCGTGATTCCATAGAAAAGATTGACCTTATTCATCATAGGACGAAAGAAGCTCAAAGTAGACAAAAATCCTATGCCGATAACCGAAGAAGGAAATTAGAATTTTCTGTGGGATATTTGGTTTTCATTCGTGTTTCACCTATGAAGTGTGTTGTGTGTTTCAGTCGATTGGGAAAATTAGCACCTCGATATATTGGTCCATTTCCCATCACCGAACGCATTGGTTCCGTGGCTTATTGCCTTTCGTTCCCGGCTCAATTTTCTACTATTCATGACGTATTCCACGTCTCTCAACTACGGAAATGCCTTAGAGATTCCGATCTTGTTCTTGAGCCCGGTGTTATTGAAGAAATTGAAGTTTCCCCAAATTTGACTTATGAGCAACATCCTATTCGTATCATTGCTACGGAGGTTAAACGCCTTCGTAATAAAGATGTCCCGCTTGTGAAAGTTCAATGGTCCTCAAATCCTAAGGATTGCTCTTGGGAATCTAGAGAATTCATCGAGCGAACACATCCGGACTTACTCTCTCATGCTCCTTAAGGTGAACTTCTCATTTCAAAATTTCTTCTTTTGTGTTGATTATGCTTTAGTATGGTTGTAACTTTTTATTTTCTTCTTAAGTATTGTGAGGACACAATTTCTTTAAGGAGGGGAGTCTGTAACAACCCGCATATTTTACGATTGTATATTTAAATATAGCATCATTAATTAGACTAAAGTCCGAAATGTTACTTTTTGTAAACAGTCGAATTGGGACTCGAGACCACTTCCATTGAGTCCAAAATGGCGTTTACAACTTTTTTAAGTATAAGCATTGATATGTTTGGAGTTGATTAGAATTTTGATGTTTTCATTTGGGGCTTTGGGTTTGGGTTTCAGCCCACTAACCCAATAAGAGAACCCAACTCCTTTATCAAACACTCTAACTCAACTCCACTTCATTCATTTCATTCCACATTTCCTAACACCCAAGCTCAAGAGAAAAATGGGGGGAAAGATTGGAAATTAAAATTCCTAAACCCTAGTTTTATTAGGAAATTCAAGTTCTTGCTATAAAATCACAGAGAAGCTTAGGTAAGCATCCTCTTCATCTTCTCCGTCTCAAACTCTCTTCAATTTTTAGAAATTCCTATAACCTAACTTAGAAAAAACTTCACCTTTGATAATAGATTGAAGATTCTAGAGGTTTATTGAAGAGGAATTGGTCTTGCTTTTTTTTAAGCCTCTCATTTGTTGTCTTTGAGTTTTAAAAGTGAGTTTTTGAACCCACATCTACGTCTATACTTTCATTGTTGTTAGGTATGGATACCTAACATTTATGCATGTCCATTTGCATTGGATTTGGATTTATTTGGTGAATTTTCCAAATTTTGGTGTTTTGAAGTCAAAATCTTTAAAGATCCTATCTTGTATATTTGGACATGTTATTCGGGGTGTATCGAAGAGCCTATAGGACTGGGTTGTCGCTTGGCATAAATCCCTAGCCTCCGTCGCTCGTCTGATCGCTCCCGAATCGTTTTGGCCATCATGGCCTAGGAAAACTGTTGCCCAGGCTAGGTGACCAGACGTCTGGTTATATATAGAAAAGAAAAAAAAGACAAACACTCGGACAAGATGTCTGGTCCAAACCTACTAGACATCTGGTTAGTTTTAGACATCTGGTTGGAGCTCAGACGTTTGGAAGTTTTCTGGAATATTTCCAGAATCTAAATCCAGGCATCTGGATTCTAAACCCGACGTCTGGAACTGTTCGGTTTTGCATATTTGCCTGTTTTTTTAGTGGATTTCCAATTTTAATCGATTTTTGTCGATCCGGTTAGTTATTATCACTTATTATAGACTTTGATGACTTCTTTCTTTGGATTTTTGGGAATATCCATTTGACGGATTTGATATCGATTTCTATGGATTTAATTCACATTGTCGTATGTGAATTTTTGTTGATTGATTGTTTTTATAATCATTTTTTGATTTGTCACTTTAAAATACAAAGGTTTTGATACGAGTAGTAAATACTAAAACTCTTTCATTAAAACGATTTCGACACTATTTTAAATATTAAGCTCGCTTTTAAAATCGTTTTCCAATCTATTAGTATATACAAACCTTTACCTCATTCGTATGAGAAATCTAATTAAACGGCTTAGCAAAACAAGTGGTATGAAACGCTTGCGTTTACTTCGTCGGTTAATTCTTGGACTTGTTCGATTGAACTCTAGTGACAATTTTCGAGTGGAAATCTACAATTTGTTCGTAAATATTTAAGTTAAGCTAGTGTTATGGTACATGAAGCTAAACTCATTTATTTACTAGCTTAGTGTAATTTACACTTATCGATCATTGATGATCATTTTGTGATTTAGACTAGCGATGTGCGATGTCTTTTTGTTTGTGTGGGGGACTAAAAACCCCGTTTGTGGAGCTTCGGTTCAAATTGGTGGGGTAGCGACCCATGGCCTTCAGGCCGTTTGTGGAGCCTCAGCTCAAACTTGATGGTTAGCGACCATGGAATAGCGTTCCATTTGTGATACACGTGTTGGTGAGTTTTCATGCTCCCGTTTGTGACAGGCCTCCCCCTTTGTGTTTTCTGGATTTTTGGTTGTTGATTTCTAGAATTTGTGTTTCACCAAGTATCGTGGTTTGCATTGATAAGCTTTATCAATATTTTTGGTTTGGTGAATAAATTAATGAATATGACATTCTTTTTGGTGTTTGAGTAGATTTGAGATATTGTATGATTTTTATTAATATTGAATGTATACTTGTCATAGTATGGCATTATTGTTATCATATGTTTTGGTCATATCTCTTATCCTGTCTCTTTTTATATGATATTTATAGCTAGACTGATCCGTTTATTATTTTCTTCTTAAATAATACTCGGGTCGGACCGAGGTGTTACAGGTGCTTCCACTTGACTATTTAGCAGGGACTAGCTTCTAACTTTTGGCTAACTACTTAGCTTAGTAGTTTTTGTTATTATACATGCGAGATAGAGACTCCTTGATGTATACTTACTATTTTGTCTAGAACTTGTATCTATTCTTTTGTGATGTAGTAGATCTTGTATGACCGCTATTTTGATGTACACGTTTATGTGTTATATTCATATTTGTTTCCGCCTTTGTGATATGAATATATGTGACTAATTTTTGTTATGCTTATTTCTATATTTGTTTCCGAAGAACACATAGCCACTGCGTAGTAGCTTTGAGTTTGTATTTGATATGTCGGATTTCCTCTTGAAACGAAATGCAAGTCATTCTATCTGACATATCGGTACTAGCACAAAGCAATTACACGGATGGTCGTTCCTCAACAACCTTATTCTTCATACTAGTCGACGGCATTACCCCGTAGTGTCCTTGCTTAGTGTGAGTATAGAGGTGGGGTGTCACAGTTATAGTTCTTTTTGTATAAAGATATGTTATTATCTATTATATATTGTTCCGCTGCGATTGTGAGATTATGTGTTGTTATTTCTATTTTCTTCTACCTCTTTCTTCTTTTCCTCTAACGATCTGGTATTTCCGGCACTCGATTGTTCGGCATGATATACAGTGGATTTATTAGTGTTGATTTTCGAGGGTTGAAAATCCGATCCGTGACATGTTATTAAAAATTAGGGGTGTTACACTTCAAGTAATTTCATAAGGTGTTTCATGACGGATCTACCTTCCATTTTGTTAATTTTCATTTTATTCTTAACATTATATATTGTTTTAAGGTAGATTTATTTTTAGGAAACTCTTTCTTAATACCATCGAGCACATCTCTTGGTGGAACCCCAACCATTCTCATATTTTACAACATTTTTTTCTTATCCACGGCCAAACTACCAACAAATGGATGTCCAATTAAATCATTTGATAAAGAATGATTATGTCGACAGCAAACAACATCAAAACCCAACATATCATCTCCTTTATAAAAAACTTTGATTAAAAAGTGGACTCGCATTTTCTTGTAGCACTTCAAACACGTATTTTTGAATTTTCAACCATAGGGGTATAAGATTTGTACTTTCCACTACTTTCACATATGAGCTAAACTCTAGGCTTCCTTCTCGAATCAACTTCGTTCGATCTAGTTATAACTATAACTGTTTTTAATTTTTTAGCTTTCATTTAGCACCCATAAATAAATGTGTCACGTGAATGAAAAAACTGCATAAATTTTAATTTGATCAAATTATTATCATGAAATGGTATTTGTATACCAAAAACATACATATCCTAGTAACACTCACTTCATATATCAATAAATGTTGAGTGAGGTCCACTTTAATAATTTCGTTGTTTACTTGCACATCTTCCGCAATAAACTTTTTACCTTCATCGCCATTGTGGCTCAAGTGGATGTCTATTCTTTTAGCATTCGAATCGGTATCCTCAACAATAATATCATCAGACGTAATATCGAGTAAAACATTTTCACCAACTATAGAATTTTGACCTGGGACAGTGTCATTTTCTTATAAGTAAAAATAATGGTCAAAATTCAGGAATAATTGGAAACATCACCATATCGGTTAATTTAACAATTTGTTAAATAAACTATAACGCGAATAAATCAACAACAATATGTCGACCAAACTATAATAGAATGGCATTATATTGCCAACCAATGTCGAATTTTGCCTCTTTCCATTTGTTCAAATTCTGCTTGAAAATACAAATAAAAAAAATTACATGGTAATTTAAACAATAAACCTGAGATAGAATCTTGTTTTTCTTCTTCATGCCTTTTTCCATCATTTGAACAACAAATTTATGAAAGATTTGATGAATAGATTGATTCACAAAAAAGATTTCTACAGTTTTAAACTAGGTTTTGAAAAAAAGGGAAAACATATGGTAATTGAGAATGAAGGAATCAATTGTAGTAGGAAGACTAATTAATGTGCTTTTTTTAAAAAAATAGGTTGTGTAAATAATAGTAAAATTTTGGGTGCATAACAAAACTTTAAAGAATCCTTTAAGTGTTCTTGTTTAATTGACTTGAGTAGATGTAAATAAGTCTTGATTAGCCTAAAAATGAAAGAGATACTAAATTTATATCGCATAATCAATAATAATATTTGATATACCAAATCTATTACCACCCCACTAATTTCCTTCCCTACTCCATAGTTTTTTTAAAAAAAATTGCATCCCATATTTCTCCTCTCATGCCTCATTTATATCAAGTATACCCTTAAGTTATTTCATTAGTGATAATTATTATGCATGGATCCAATGAGCTAGCATTAATTCTTTAATAGCTAGACCTCGATGTTAGTATGTATCATACGTGGTTTTCATCCATTCCTAGCATGTGTTAAACTAGGTTTTCATAGATTAATGTACTGCACTGTACTTGTCAGGACCCGCAAATCCGTACTCCTTGAATAAACACTAATCTCCATTGATTAACTCAAGAGGCATGGAATTACGAACCCTGAGGGTTTTAAGAAAGAAGAGGTAGAAGAAAAGAAAGAAGAAAATAGAAGAAGAAGAAAGAAGAACAACAGAACAACATCAGAAACAGAAAACAATATCAGAATCTCACATTCGCAGCGGAACAACATATAATAGATAAATGAATAATCTTTAAATCAAAGAACTATATCATTTTATACATTACATCATCATCAGAGTTTACAACAACAATACAACAATGGACAGTTATATAAACTTGTCCTCATACAGAATACACAGCGGAATAAATAATATCATATACAAGTGGTACGTCTCGCCATCCAGCTCGCCACTAAGCTTCACAGCATCTCGAATCCAGAATGACCTGATAACCTGACTCTAGACTGCCCGTGTGGAAATTGGTGGGCACCCAGAGTTTAGGAAGGAAACAATAAACTCCAGGTCAGTCATGGTGACTGGTGTGAGAACTAAAACAGTTTATCTTTAAAACAAATAGCAGGAAGATTTAAAGTCAATTTCGCAATGCTTTTGGAAAATGAGACTACCATAAGGCCTCCCGCACGCACACACAATGCAAACGCAGAATCGGAGGAGATTTCTCCTTATGATAGTCAAAGATGCTTGATACGCATTAAAAAGAAACATTTGATATTATTACTAGTGCATAGTGTAGAAAAATCATTTCAAAAGTATAATATAAATCTTAGCCAGCATAGGCATTTCACGTTATGCCTACTATAGCTACCATCCAAACAGTGGGGCGCCACCATAAGTGAATGATAGGTTCTACAACTAAAACCGTACAAGTCTCGTATTGTTTCTTTGGATTTCCAACAAATGGTCAGGCTAAGGAACTTCCTATACCACGAATAGAACGCCTCTGGAATGACGTCCCGAGAAATAACCTAACATTACGGTTAGATCTCTGCCAACACAAGGTCGGGTTACCTCTGCAAAAATAGGTAACTACTGACACGCGTATGCCATCCCCCGATCGTCACCGATCTTCCCGAGGATCCTCGATTTCCAACAACCACAAAGTAATAAATTTGCAGCAACCACAGAGGTTAAGTATCTGGGCTCCATACCATGATACCACCTTTATCCAGAAGGAATGACATACACTAAGGGGTGCTACTCCCTAGAACCTTGCTGCATCCTTCCTGTTTTGACCATTTCCGGGGTGTGAGGCTCGACGAAGTCTCGTCCACAAAGCTATGCTTTGTTCACAAAGCCATGCCTTGGGTCAACAAATGATCAACCTATGATCACAAAGATAAATGATCAAACAAATGATCAAACACTGATCATCACAGCAACACTCAGCATGTCACATTACCAAATTGGGAGTATATCGCTGATAAATTTCAACTACATAACCTCTAAGCTCGTACGTCTCAGAGAAGGGTGTTAAGCTAAGAGAATAAATTCTCCGCCACCAACAGAAATGTATTTGAAAGAAATCAGCTTTACATCTCAATTTGTAATGTCAGACACACAATCCATACAAGTCTGTTCCGGGATCGAACAGAACCGAAGGCACTTCTCACGAAGTCCTTGCAATTCCAGAAAATTTTCAATCACGTCCGGACTTCCCGTCACTAAGGGTGATAAAACCTCTAAAATGAAGATCAGTCGATGTAGAGTAACTCGACGGTAATCCTTCCGTTTAAAAAAATATCTGGTCTTCAACACCAGTCATCAAATGCAATTCATAACGACGTATCACATATTCGGAATGGGTTATGCGACCCCATGGTCCTTTCCCGGCTAACCCGAATAGTGAGCGCTTATTCAAAAATAAGTGTGGCATTCAAATTCATCCAATCACAACGAATATTCATTCAAGGTAAATATTGATAGTCGGTTATTTAACTATCAATAAAGATGCGCAACATCATCAGATTCCAAATAATTTTCCCAAATTATTTATTCTTCAAAAATATCTTTACAAGATATAAAATTTTCCACACTTAACCATTTGAAACTAATTTCAAATATTCACTTTCAAATATTCATTTTCAATTTATCTTTACAAAGATAAATTCTCAAAAACGTTTCATTTCATATTGGAAAAGCATTTTCATACTTATTTAATAATAAGTAATTCACAAATCATTTATTTTCAACACTTAGAAAATATTTGATATACTTAAATCATAATTAAGTATATATTTCATTCTTTAAGGAAATCATTCTCTTTCACAATTTAATTTGAGTCAAAACGAATGTTACGTAAAACATCGTTATGACAACTCAAAATCACTAGTATAGGGATTCGAAATTTAGATAGATATATAAATCCCAATACTATATAAAATATTTCTTTTCGGAAACCATTTACTATAACAACAGTGTTATAGTCCACCATTTCCTTATTTCTCGAAACGTATATTTCAACAATAAATGTTGAAATCTATGTTTTCGATACTTAACACGTTTTAAAACATCTTTTAAAATAACTACTTCATTTAACAATATTCCTTTTCCCAAAATATATTGATTTTATTCAATAATATATATTCACTGTCCAAAATCGTGAATATAATCACTATCCCAATTTTAACAATTTCTACACAATTTATTTCAAAAATCATTCGCTATCCAAAATCGCGAATATACTTCCTTTAATAATTTTCTATATTCAATTTATCAAATTCCATTGATTTCGAATTTATAAACAATGTTTATAAATTCTATCCCTATTTATAAACTTCGATTTATAAAAATTCCTGAATTAACAGATTTCTATTAATAACCCATTTAAATGCCAAAATCAGTTTATATGTTGATTACTGAAAAATCTGATATTTTACAAAAATCTATTCATTTTATACCTTTACAATTCATAAATCTATAAATTTCACTTCACTTATGAAATCCATTTTTTTATTTCACTTTAACACTTAAGAAAACTTATTTCATAATTCCAATATTTTTAATTTATAAAAATATCAATTTTTATAAATCTTTTTATATGAATTGTTTAAAATACTTCAAAATTTCCAATTTAAACTATTTCATAATTTTTATCAATTATTCATTTCAAAAAAATAACATTTTGGTCGTATTTCACAAAAATCACAATTTTTACTAACATTAGAATTATAACATTTATTTATTTAAAATAAACCAATTCAAAAATTCAATAAAACGCATATTTCTACAAATCACTTTTAAAAATCCTTTTAAAATCCAAAATCGTTATTTTTAACTTCAAAAATGGATCCGATGATGCGACAGCACCAAATAATCAATCACGGCATCAATCATCATATATCGATATGAAAATCAACAAATATCAAAATATTTGTAAACAATCCATACAGTTGAGGAATCCAGTTGGATCCCTCCAACCTGTCCCCCTGCATCCAAAGATGTTAGCACAATACTAATTCCGCTCCAGTACGGAATATCGCGGTATATGGGTTCAATAAATATTATTCGCTATTATGCGGCGCAATAGGGTCTCATCCGCTACACAAGGAGGGAAAATCAATCAATCCAATATACACATATGCCAATATGTATATATTGCTACATATATACGTATATAATACCAATTTCACACAAAGGTGAAATATTCGCGGTATATGTTTTTAATAATTAACCTCCGCTTAATAACGGCGTATAATGTCTATTTCAATCAACAACAGATAATAATATATCATCCAGGCATACAATCAACAATTTTAAATCTAACTATTTAAAATATAAATCGAATCTGTTCGATTGAGTGAGAAATTCTCACCGTGATTTTCTGATAGCAATTCGTAGCGATTTATTTCTAATAAAATTAAACGCGCGTTTAATTTTACCCGAAATTTTCACCGACTCCAATCAACTTCAATCCATTTGCATCGCAAAGAGCTCGTCAATACGAAGCCAACGCAAAAAATTTCATCCGAAACGGACCTCGTATGAAAGAGTTACAAAGTTTTAAAGATTGAACAAATTAAAATGTAAATTAATTAACATTTCTTTTATATTTTACAACCCAGATTCAATCGTGGCCGTTCGTTCCTGGTGATGAAAATCTGGCCGCCTCTTTTGTTTTCTTCCTTCCTGTTTGCTACTCCCAGTTAAAACACGTTCGAAGAAACCCATCTTGGCCGCCTCTAGGGTTTCGAAACGCATCCTCAACGACCAACTCGAACACGATCAGGACCCACCAAAATGACGAGCGCCTCGAATATCACCATCGGCCAGAGTAGCTTGCAACTCGGTCCTCTCTACTACCCTAAAAACGTGAGACACTTGGCTGCCTTCAAGGTCATTTTGCCGACGATTTTCTCCACCATTTCCCATCATACCCGTATAGATTTAAAGCTCTCACTTCGCTCTTTAAGTTTGTAGTTGGAAGATTTTTGAAATGATGATTGGATCATGAGTTATCGAGGAGGAAAGAAGGGATGTTTCTGGCCATCGATTTATATGGAGGCGGTTGTAACAAAATTAGGGTTAGGGTTAACTTTTCTTTTTTATTTGTGATAAAATGGGCCTATTTATAGAAGTTTGAACGACACTATTCATCCGAGTTTTCAAAACTCCGATTTAAGTGCGATAACTGGCATTTTTGGGGTTTATCCCACGTTCCGGACATAATGGAACAGGTTTCGGAAGCTAATTCGATCGTCTGTGTGAGATATGGCAATAAACGATCAATTTAAATTAAACCGATTTAAATCGATTTTGAGGCGTTTTGGCTTGCCCCGGACAAACGGTAACTCCAAAAATTACGAAATTTGAAATCATGCAATAATATCACATTACGGATCTGATGAAACTGGTTTCGTCGAAATCCGAGACCGTTTGAAAAATGACTATTTTAACTCGCCGAATTAATATTAAAACAATTTCAAAGCGTTTCGAGCTGCCACGGTCAAACGACAACTCTGATTGCTACGAAAATTGAAATCCGATAATAACAAACTATTACGGATCCAATGGAACTAGTTTCATCCAATTCTGAGACTGTTCGAAAATTGTCTATTTTTCAGTCGATAATTAAATATTAAAATATTGAATTTTCACAGATTAACTTTAAATTCAATTTTAAAAGTCCTGTAACATCTCTATAACTCCAGTATGATTAAATAAAATTTTACAAATCATTTTCAATCACATTAAATCCAGATTCAAATTATTTCTGAAATTTCACTATTTCAGTATCGATTTAATTGTCAAATTAAATCCAATATTCGATAAATAAATTATTCAACTTATTAATTTCACTTATTAATATTCAAAATTAATTAAATAAATAAATTTTAATTAATATAAATTCTGGGTCGTTACAAACTTCCCCCCTTAAAAGAATTTCGTCCTCGAAATTACTAAGTAAGAAGAAGATACAAAATCTATTAACTTCCCAAAACAAAACGTTCGAATTAGATTTTCAAATCTATTAAGTGTTTAACTCTTCCAAAATCAATAGTTAAACTTCTTACAATATGTTTACTAAGTTTCCAAAATTTCCCAATTTTCAAATTTTTCTCAAAAATATTCTAACGCCTTAAATTTTCGGAAAAATTCGCCATAGTCTCCTTTGCGCGGCTTGATCCGGAAAAAAAAATGACAGTGTATATATATCACAAATATACATCTCATCAAGTGATGAGGCATCCCGTAGGGAAAAAGTGTAAAAGTACGATATTTAATCCGAGATATGTACCTTATATATTATTAGCGAACGTATACGGCTAATATAGCACGAAAGCGAGTTCCAAATGCGAAGCAAACGCCATCCGCACCTACTAAACACTCAATCAAACAAATGAGAACATGTATATAGAAAATAATATCAATATACATCATATAGCAACATAATAACTACATTCTATTATACATTTTCAATTAGTTCACATTCACTAATTTACATTCAAGTTGGTTCATTTTCAATTTAAATCAAATTCAATTCAACTTCATTAACACTTAATGAATTTATATACAATCAATTAACAATCAAATAACAACCAATGCACAAACAACACAACCAATTTTTTTTACATTCGATTTGGTTCAACACTTTGAATTAAATTGACTTCCATTCAATTTCCAATTTATTAGCTTCTAATGAATTAACACTTACATTCATTGTTTTCATATCAATTGATTAACATCCAATCCATTTATTTAATTCAATTGCTATTTTATTTTACAAATAAAATTGAATTTCATTTATATAACTCAAGTTCATATTCATTTAATAAATTTACTTTGATATCAAAATCAACTTCATTAAACATCACATAAGTTATATTCCATTTCAAATTTCATTTATTCAAATTACTCAAGTTTCCACTTATAAATCCAATTCTATTTAACTTTTACCAAGGTCAAATTTATTATCTCATATTATAAGTTCAAACTTAATTTCTTATATTCAACAATTACAGCTTGGATTTTATTGATTCACTTATACTTATTTTAATTTAACTCCATCCTTTAAGTTAAATTTATTCTATCAGAATTCAAATTTTATAAGTTATCAACACATTTATTATTCCCATAAATATTTTAAATAGGATTCCAGAGTCTTTTCAATCTTTCAAAACCATTTTTGAAATCAATTTAAATTTATCCTTTGAATTTCTAAAACAAAATCCAATTTTTTCCAAACAACTTTCATTTAAAAAAAATCTGGCAGCAATTCCTCTTTTGGAAACCCGAAAATGAATTCTAATGATGTGGCCATCATCTTCAGAATTATTTTCCAGCGACCTGAAAAGAGTTTAGAGCTTTCATCTCTCTAAAATAATTTTTTTTTTCTTTCCAAAATATCAAATCCTTTCAAAAACATTTCTCTGGAATTTTATTTTAGATCATAAATCACATTTACAAATCTTTTACTTATAAAATTTCACTTCTTATATATATAAGATTATTTTACAATTGTAAATCATATTAATTATAACTCCATACATTATAATTCATTTGCTTATACAATTTACTCTTTCACAATGGTTGTTTTATTTAGCTTATTCAAACAACTTTTAATTAACTTATATATATTTACATTTTTAACAACCAAACAATCAATTATATACCCTTTAATAATTCTCGAAAAATTATTTCTTTATATACAATCGAGGTAAAATTATTTCATTTACCCAATTTAAAATAATATCGTGCCGAATTGTTCTATACAAGTGTTTAGAGATCCCTATCGATAAAGTTGTTCCGACGATACCGACCAGAATCCATATACCACTCAATAAATCAATCATCACAATATAAAAAAAAATTATTTTCACTAACAAATACGCGCTCGTATCTATTATTACACTCAACTCATTCTAGAGTACTACTGACTCTATCTCTAATGAGTAACACCCAACAGAGCAGGGTTGTCGCTTAACCATATGCTCTGATACCACTTTGTCAGGACCCACAAATCCGTACTCCTTGAATAAACACTAATCTCCATTGATTAACTCAAGAGGCATGGAAATACGAACCCTGAGGGTTTTAAGAAAGAAGAGGTAGAAGAAAAGATAGAAGAAAATAAAAGAAGAAGAAAGAAGAACAACAGAACAACATCAGAAACAGAAAACAATATCAGAATCTCACATTCGCAGTGGAACAACATATAATAGATAAATGAATAATCTTTAAATCAAAGAACTATATCATTTTATACATTACATCATCATCAGAGTTTACAACAACAATACAACAATGGACAGTTATATAAACTTGTCCTCATACAGAATACACAGCGGAATAAATAATATCATATACAAGTGGTACGTCTCGCCATCCAGCTCGCCACTAAGCTTCACAGCATCTCGAATCCAGAATGACCTGATAACCTGACTCTAGACTGCCCGTGTGGAAATTGGTGGGCACCCAGAGTTTAGGAAGGAAACAATAAACTCCAGGTCAGTCATGGTGACTGGTGTGAGAACTAAAACAGTTTATCTTTAAAACAAATAGCAGGAAGATTTAAAGTCAATTTCGCAATGCTTTTGGAAAATGAGACTACCATAAGGCCTCCCGCACGCACACACAATGCAAACGCAGAATCGGAGGAGATTTCTCCTTATGATAGTCAAAGATGCTTGATACGCATTAAAAAGAAACATTTGATATTATTACTGGTGCATAGTGTAGAAAAATCATTTCGAAAGTATAATATAAATCTTAGCCAGCATAGGCATTTCACGTTATGCCTACTATAGCTACCATCCAAACAGTGGGGCGCCACCATAAGTGAATGATAGGTTCTACAACTAAAACCGTACAAGTCTCGTATTGTTTCTTTGGATTTCCAACAAATGGTCAGGCTAAGGAACTTCCTATACCACGAATAGAACGCCTCTGGAATGACGTCCCGAGAAATAACCTAACATTACGGTTAGATCTCTGCCAACACAAGGCCGGGTTACCTCTGCAAAAATAGGTAACTACTGACACGCGTATGCCATCCCCCGATCATCACCGATCTTCCCGAGGATCCTCGATTTCCAACAACCACAAAGTAATAAATTTGCAGCAACCACAGAGGTTAAGTATCTGGGCTCCATACCATGATACCACCTTTATCCAGAAGGAATGACATACACTAAGGGGCGCTACTCCCTAGAACCTTGCTGCATCCTTCCTGTTTTGACCATTTCCGGGGTGTGAGGCTCGACGAATTCTCATCCACAAAGCTACGCTTTGTTCACAAAGCCATGCCTTGGGTCAACAAATGATCAACCTATGATCACAAAGATAAATGATCAAACAAATGATCATATCACAAATGATCAAACACTGATCATCACAGCAACACTCAGCATGTCACATTACCAAATTGGGAGTATATCACTGATAAATTTCAACTACATAACCTCTGAGCTCATACGTCTCAGAGAAGGGTGTTAAGCTAAGAGAATAAATTCTCCGCCACCAACAGAAATGTATTTGAAAGAAATCAGCTTTACATCTCAATTTGTAATGTCAGACACACAATCCATACAAGTCTGTTCCGGGATCGAACAGAACCGAAGGCACTTCTCACGAAGTCCTTGCAATTCCGGAAAATTTTCAATCACGTCCGGACTTCCCGTCACTAAGGGTGATAAAACCTCTAAAATGAAGATCAGTCGATGTAGAGTAACTCGACGGTAATCCTTCCGTTTAAAAAAATATCCGGTCTTCAGCACCAGTCATCAAATGCAATTCATAACGAAGTATCACATATTCGGAATGGGTTATGCGACCTCATGGTCCTTTCTCGGCTAACCCGAATAGTGAGCGCTTATTCAAAAATAAGTGTGGCATTCAAATTCATCCAATCACAACGAATATTCATTCAAGGTAAATATTGATAGTCGGTTATTTAACTATCAATAAAGATGCGCAACATCATCAGATTCCAAATAATTTTCCCAAATTATTTATTCTTCAAAAATATCTTTACAAGATATAAAATTTTCCACACTTAACCATTTGAAACTAATTTCAAATATTCACTTTCAAATATTCATTTTCAATTTATCTTTACAAAGATAAATTCTCAAAAACGTTTCATTTCATATTGGAAAAGCATTTCCATACTTATTTAATAATAAGTAATTCACAAATCATTTATTTTCAACACTTAGAAAATATTCGATATACTTAAATCATAATTAAGTATATATTTCATTCTTTAAGGAAATCATTCTCTTTCACAATTTAATTTGAGTCAAAACGAATGTTACGTAAAACATCGTTACGACAACTCAAAATCACTAGAATAGGGATTCGAAATTTAGATAGATATATAAATCCCAATACTATATAAAATATTACTTTTCGGAAACCATTTACTATAACAACAGTGTTATAGTCCACCATTTCCTTATTTCTCGAAACGTCTATTTCAACAATAAATGTTGAAATCTATGTTTTCGATACTTAACACGTTTTAAAACATCTTTTAAAACAACTACTTCATTTAACAATATTCCTTTTCCCAAAATATATTGATTTTATTCAATAATATATATTCACTGTCCAAAATCGTGAATATAATCACTATCCCAATTTTAACAATTTCTACACAATTTATTTCAAAAATCATTCGCTGTCCAAAATCGCGAATATACTTCCTTTAATAATTTTCTATATTCAATTTATCAAATTCCATTGATTTCGAATTTATAAACAATGTTTATAAATTCTATCCCTATTTATAAACTTCGATTTATAAAAATTCCTGAATTAACAGATTTCTATTAATAACCCATTTAAATGCCAAAATCAGTTTATAAGTTGATTACTGATAAATCTGATATTTTACAAAAATCTATTCATTTTATACCTTTACAATTCATAAATCTATAAATTTCACTTCACTTATGAAATCCATTTTTTTATTTCACTTTAACACTTAAGAAAACTTATTTTATAATTCCAATATTTTTAATTTATAAAAATATCAATTTTTATAAATCTTTTTATATGAATTGTTTAAAATACTTCAAAAATTCCAATTTAAACTATTTCATAATTTTTATCAATTATTCATTTCAAAAAAATAACATTTTGGTCGTATTTCACAAAAATCACAATTTTTACTAACATTAGAATTATAACATTTATTTATTTAAAATAAACCAATTCAAAAATTCAATAAAACGCATATTTCTACAAATCACTTTTAAAAATCCTTTTAAAATCCAAAATCGTTATTTTTAACTTCAAAAATGGATCCGATGATGCGACAGCACCAAATAATCAATCACGGCATCAATCATCATATATCGATATGAAAATCAACAAATATCAAAATATCTGTAAACAATCCATACAGTTGAGGAATCCAGTTGGATCCCTCCAACCTATCCCCCTGCATCCAAAGATGTTAGCACAATACTAATTCCGCTCCAGTACGGAATATCGCGGTATATGGGTTCAATAAATATTATTCGCTATTATGCGGCGCAATAGGGTCTCATCCGCTACACAAGGAGGGAAAATCAATCAATCCAATATTAACATATGCCAATATGTATATATTGCTACATATATACGTATATAATACCAATTTCACACAAAGGTGAAATATTCGCGGTATATGTTTTTAATAATTAACCTCCGCTTAATAACGGCGTATAATGTCTATTTCAATCAACAACAGATAATAATATATCATCCAGGCATACAATCAACAATTTTAAATCTAACTATTTAAAATATAAATCGAATCTGTTCGATTGAGTGAGAAATTCTCACCGTGATTTTCTGATAGCAATTCGTAGCGATTTATTTCTAATAAAATTAAACGCGCGTTTAATTTTACCCGAAATTTTCACTGACTCCAATCAACTTCAATCCAGTTGCATCGCGAAGAGCTCGTCAATACGAAGCCAACGCAAAAAAATTTGGCCGAAACGGACCTCGTATGAAAGAGTTACAAAGTTTTAAAGATTGAACAAATTAAAATGTAAATTAATTAACATTTCTTTTATATTTTACGACCCAGATTCAATCGTGGCCGTTCGTTCCTGGTGATGAAAATCTGGCCGCCTCTTTTGTTTTCTTCCTTCCTGTTCGCTACTCCCAGTTAAAACACGTTCGAAGAAACCCATCTTGGCCGCCTCTAGGGTTTCGAAACGCATCCTCAACGACCAACTCGAACACGATCAGGACCCACCAAAATGACGAGCGCCTCGAATATCACCATCAGCCAGAGTAGCTTGCAACTCGGTCCTCTCTACTACCCTAAAAATGTGAGACACTTGGCTGCCTTCAAGGTCATTTTGCCGACGATTTTCTCCACCATTTCCCATCATACCCGTATAGATTTAAAGCTCTCACTTCGCTCTTTAAGTTTGTAGTTGGAAGATTTTTGAAATGATGATTGGATCATGAGTTATCGAGGAGGAAAGAAGAAATGTTTCTGGCCATCGATTTATATGGAGGCGGCTGTAACAAAATTAGGGTTAGGGTTAACTTTTCTTTTTTATTTGTGATAAAATGGGCCTATTTATAGAAGTTTGAACGACACCATTCATCCGGGTTTTCAAAACTCCGATTTACGCGCGATAACTGGCGTTTCTGGGGTTTATCCCATGTTCCGGACATAATGGAATAGGTTTCGGAAGCTAATTCGATCGTCTGTGTGAGATATGGCAATAAACGATCAATTTAAATTAAACCGATTTAAATCGATTTTGAGGCGTTTTGGCTTGCCCCGGACAAACGGTAACTCCAAAAATTACGAAATTTGAAACCATGCAATAATATCACATTACGGATCCGATGAAACTGGTTTCGTCGAAATCCGAGACCGTTTGAAAAATGACTATTTTAACTCGCCGAATTAATATTAAAACAATTTCAAAGCGTTTCGAGCTGCCACGGTCAAACAACAACTCTGATTGCTACGAAAATTGAAATCCGATAATAACAAACTATTACGGATCCAATGGAACTAGTTTCGTCCAATTCTGAGACTGTTCGAAAATTGGCTATTTTTCAGTCGATAATTAAATATTAAAATATTGAATTTTCACAGATTAACTTTAAATTCAATTTTAAAAGTCCTGTAACATCTCTATAACTCCAGTATGATTAAATAAAATTTTACAAATCATTTTCAATCACATTAAATCCAGATTTAAATTATTTCTTAAATTTCACTATTTCATTATCGATTTAATTGTCAAATTAAATCCAATATTCGATAAATAAATTATTCGACTTATTAATTTCACTTATTAATATTCAAAACTAATTAAATAAATAAATTTTAATTAATATAAATTCTGGGTCGTTACAGTACTAGGTTTTAGTTGATTCATAGTAAGTAACACACTAGATTTCTAACCATTCCAAACTTGTTGCACACTAGGTTTCTATTATTCCAAGCTTGTTTCAGACTAGGATTTTATCTAATCATAGCTTGTTACACACTAGGTATTGCTAATCTCCATCAAAGCAAAGCACTAGATTTGGATGGAATGATAGGACTATGTTTTTACTAAATGAAATGTGTGTGTTTTTTGGAACTTGGTTCAATTTAGGCAACGATATGTAGTTGACAATGATTGAATCTTCAACCTTACATGTGAGCTCCACATATTCTAACTAACTACATTATACTTGTGGGCATGAAATTTATGCTTTTTACATTGTATGAAATTGCATTCAAATAAATTTGTAATTAATTCATTGATTCTACAAGATTTGCGATTTACATCAATTAATTACTTCATTACAATTCAAATTTTGTGTTAATTATTCTTCATCTTTTTTCCAACATAATAAAGTAGTGAATGAATAGACACTTTTTAGTTATGTATTAATAAAGGAAAACTAGCAAGTAATTTTTTTAAAAGTTTTTGCTGGGTGTGTGAGGAAAAATATGAGGGGCTAATAGAATTAGCCTATTTGATAACCCATATAATGCGCCAAATGCGTCAAAATATTAACTGGAAAAGCTTACACATTGTCATAAGCCCCTAATTGACCAGCCGCCTGCTTAGTCAACTAACTAAAACTACAAGAAACAACATTGGGTCGACCATGCTAAGGATGTGGTTGATAGTTAGTGTAAATGTAACGATCCGCCTTTTCGACCCTTAGAAGTCGACATTAATACATCTACGGTATTCACGTGCCAAACAACCAAGTGTTGGAAAGACAGATAGTTAGGGGAAAGAAGAAAAAAAGTCAAGAAGAAACTAAACAACACATAATCACACATCACAACAAATAATCTATAATATAACAATAATCTTTACAAAAGAAAACTTTTTATATACATGCATCCATTAGAGTACACTAACGTGTTATCAACTTGGATAGTTATAACAACCTGCCCTCACAATGGTCGATATCTACAACAATAACAAACAGGGGAAAATAAAAGAAAATACAAAAGTACGTCTTGGACCTCTAGCTCAACTCCTGAGCTCCAAAGCATCCAAAGCTAATCTAATAATATGCTCGATGTGACCCGAGCATTATAAGAAAACAACTCCCTGGTCAGTCTAGTAAAGCCAGCGTGAGAAACTCAAATCACAAGGAATTTTATTATAACTTGCAAAATACTTTTAAACCAAAGGTATCTCGTAAGACCACGTCACACATAAACATGGACGAGTTTTACCTTACAATAACCAAAACAATTTACATGAAAATATAGTGATATTATCATAATGTCTAAGGCTTAAAATATTTAATAACCAAGTAGCTGCGATGCGTGTACATGTCAGCAATAATAGGTATACAATCAAAAATCGAAGGCGCTTATTAGAGATGGATTTCCATCAAATGGCAAGGTAAGGGACTACCTTCCGAAAATCTGTACACCTCTAGATAAAATAAAATGAGATCGAAAACCCTTCGACCTTTACCAACACAGGATCGGCCTACCCCTTACTGCATAGTACCAAATATGATCACCCCTTGTTTGCGATCAACAACCAAAAATGGGCCCCGAAGCATACAAAGAGATACCGACACTAGATCTTGGAATGATCATACCCTAATGGGTGTGACCCACATAGCTCTGCCGCTTCTACCCTGTTTTAACCATTACCGGGATATGAGGTTTGAGTGGCCACGATTACCTTTTTTGTAACGACCCGCAAATTTATCACTTTGATAAATTATATTTAGTTTTAAAATATTTAAATATAAGTTTTTTAACATAGATTATGATGTTGTGAATAAGAAATAATAATGGTAATCTTATTTTGAATAAGTATTTACAAAAATATATACTTTGGAAAAATAGCGATAAAATGACGGAATTCCATTTTATCGGTAAACAGCTCTATAATCGTAAAACGTCATGCACGGAGCTGGATACATACATTTATTTTTATAATTGAACAAGAAAATGAAATAAAATAATTTATTTTATTTTTGGAAAAAATAAAATGTATTTATGACATCATCAGTGAGTTCATTATATTTAATAATTGATTACTGATTTTAAATTGAGAATTAATGATTTAATAATTATTCTAATAATTGTTTTAAATGATAATAATTCGTTTTAAAGAGTTATAAACTGATAATAAATCATTTATAATAGTTTTCAAGATATATATTTGATTTTAAATTATAAGGAAAACTGATATCGCTTTATCGATATAATAACACTTTTTTAAACAACTATTTATTATTAATTTACATGGTTTTATAATTCAAATGATATCATTTTAATTAATTAATAATTATAACAAATTAGTTTTCAAATTTTTTTTACAATTTTATATATTTTAATTAATAAATGAAAATGTGACCAGGAATCGATTTCCCGATTTTCAACGGTTTAACGAACTGAAGTTGTTCAAAGTCATTGAAACGTTGTTTATTCTCTTGTGCACATACATGTACATGTATATACATGTCACATGCACACATATACACACATATATACACCCATTTAAATATATGTATATTAAAAATATCAAAGATATTTTAGTTTTCTTACTACTTAAGCATTTGCAAAGTCAATGGCACATGGTACACATGGAGGTGAGGTGATGGAAATGATGGCCAAATTGGTGGTGATGAGGTGGGGGTGATGGCCGGCCATGTGATGGGAGGAGGTGTAAAAGTGATGTGAAAGATGATACAAATATCATGATATTTTAAGCTCTCTTCTTACCTATAAATACCTCCACATTTCTTCATATTTCCTAACACAATTCTTTACATTTTTCTTCTTCTTTCTCAAGATTTTCAATGGCCTCCTTCTAAATAAAATAATAGAGAAAAACTATAGAAAAAAAATATATTTATATATATATATATGTTTGTGCATATCACTCCACTTTGCAAACCATTCCACTACTTCTCCTCTCTTTTAAAAAGCCATGGGCCATGAGCTAGATGGAGATGGGCTTGAGGCCGTGAATCTTGATGAAGGTTAGGGTGTAACCGAGAGCTTGGGTGGTGTTTAGAAGGTGTGACTGTGAGTGATGAAGGAATGTGGCCTTATGGCTTTGAGCTTTGGGGTGTTTGGGAGGTGAGGCCGTGAGCACTTGAAGATGGAGAGAGGCATGGTCGAGAGCAAAGCAAGTGGAGATGAAGATGGTCGAGCACATGAACAAGGGAAATGAAATTGTCTTGTGGGGTTTAGTTGAAGTTAACATGGTCTAGTGAAGTGTTATGGTGATATGAATGTTGGTAGAAATATTGGTTCGAAATGATGTGAGTAGACTAATCTATTTTTAAGTATTTAAAACTTAAAATGATTATATGCAAGTTTAATTAGTTAATTAATAAGCTTGGTTGAATAATTGGTTGGATATTTGGTTGATAACTTGGTTGTGATAAATTATGAGAAATCATAATATGAAATGGTTAAATAATTAACCATATTGATTAATAGAAAATAAATCAATATTGATGTATATATAAAGTTTAATTATCCTCTTTGTGAATTTGTATATGAAAAAGGTTGAAATAAATATTGTAATAATATAATATTCTAATATGGAATAAAAATGAATATGACTTATAAAGGTTTAATAGGATGATTATACCTCTTAAAAATGGTTTTAAATGGTTTATAAATGTTTTATAAACACTAAAATCAATTTGGTGAAGTTTTGACAAGTTATGAAAAGTAAGTCAAAAATAAGCGCATCGCGTAATGGTAGTTCGCGATTTCGCACCATAATAGTTAAATCCATTTATACAATGGATTCGGAGTCGGAATTATTTATAATAAGAATTTCCAAACTCTTGTAACTATAGTTTTCAAACAAAAGAAAAATGATCGAGATTTAATTTAGTAGATTTTGAAATATGAGCAAATCAAGTTTTCAAAATAATCGCGCTTTAGCAGTTCAAAAACCAAAGCGATAATTTCTTTAAAATTGATATTTTTAAATTCTTTAAAAATAAGAGATAAATTCTATAAATGTTTTAAAAGAGATTTAAGTTATAAAAATAGATTTCTAAATGATAGAAAATATGTTTTGATCAAATAAGCATTAAAAGCACTATTCACAGCAATTTTTACTAACTTTTGAAATACGGGTTTAAACTTAAAAATTATTTTCCAAATCTTTTATAAATGTCTTCAAATGAATAATTAAGTATTTTAATAATGATTTGGAGGTTTTATAATTTATTTCAAAGAGTTTAATTAAATGATTTGAAGAAAAGCTGTTATAAATAAAGTGATTTAATCTTGGCTCTAAAAGCCGATGAGTGGGCAGGATTTTTCTATTCGTGAGATTCGGATATGGGGTGCTTAAACTAAGGAGATGTTTAGAAGCAACCAGTGCCCTGGCTCACCTGGCCTATTTCCTAGGCGAGGGATAGATAAGGTCGAAATGTCGGAAACGAGATAAGTATAAAAGATTCAAAATTTATAAATTTAATTTGATACAACTTGGATTGTATGGAGATAATCTTCTTATACTTGGTGTTAAATTTCAAGGAGGGAACTCGTACTAACCGTATGAATTTAAAAGGTGATTTCACCGTTATTCGACGGATAGTACTTATTGAATACGGAAATTGATATTGAGTAAAATTAGTATAATTTCCATATATCCTTTTTTACTCAATAATGTTTTCCAATATAACTTAGGAGAAACAATTTGGTATTTCCAAAGTTAAAAAACAGGTTTAATGATTTCGTGTATAATGAAAAAGAAAATTTAGAAATTTATATATCTTTAAAGGATATTTTTGATAAAAGGAATGAATTAATCAAATAATAATCACCTATATACCTGACATCTTTTTATCGATAATTGGTTCAAAAAAACAAGAATCGAACTTGCTATATGAAAACCACTTCGTACCAATATACATGTTCGAAAGTGAAGACATGTTAAAGACAGTGATCTTGAAGACAAGAGATCTTCATTTCGAAAGGACTGCTTGTTGGTATTCTCTAGTTAGCTCCCGGAGTAAAATAAATAGCAGTGGTCCCTCCGTTTTGAAAATCTTCGAAATGCAAGGACTATTTGTCACTAATCCTAGGCGTAATTCCCAATAGGATGTGGTAGGGGAGTGCCTTCGGTTCGTCCTTTTCCTGGACAACTTGTATGGATGAGTGTCTTACATTGCATTTCCAGGACCACGCATATTAATCTCTACAAACCTACATCTTTTGGTGGTGTAGGAGGTAACTCTCTTACAATTAACACCCTTCTCTGAGACGTACAAGCTCAAAGGTTTACATTTGCGGAAATCAATAGTGTGTTGTTAGAAATGGCAATGTGGCATTCAAAGTGGAGCCTGCTATAAGAAAGGCAAAGCGTGGCTTTGTGTGAAATAAAGCATGTCTTTGTAGAAGTTGAGCATAGCCTCATGTATGAGCCTCACACCCCAATGATGATACGGGTAATGATGTGGTCTGACCTATATTTCGGGCTATCAGTTTTATGAGTATGGAGGTGTCCAGTGGAATCTAGGCCTTAAGGCATTTATGCCTTATCGATACGTATTGGAGGCTTGATAGAGAACGAGTGTAACAACCTATAATTTTATTACCTTAATAATGAATATTTAAACATATTTTTCATTTAACTAATTAATGGATTTTATAACTCAAAATAAACTCTTTTTAATAATAACCAAAGATGGTGAAATAGTTTTTCTAACGGCCCGGAATTTCACAACTTTGATTTGCGAATATTTAATTAATTTTAAATATTCAAATAATAGATATTATAATGAAAATAAAACTCTTTTAAATAATAATTAATGATGGTGAAATCATTTTTGAATTTTGTTTATAAAAATAATTAGTTCAAAGAAAAATAGAAAATGTGCCCGAAAATCATTTTCCGAATTTTCAACTTTTAGGTGTCGGAAAATTGTCGAAAACGTTGTGCACATTTGGGTAACACATACACACACTTTTATAAATAAGTTATTACTTTTAATATATACATGTATATATTTACTTAATAAATATAAAATATATGATATGACTTTTTATGTGAATGTATAAAAAAAATGTAAAGAAAAGTGACATAAGTTGTCATATCTTTAGAAACATGAAGTACTTAGATAATAAATGCATGTTGGTTTGGAAAAATGAAGTGGAGACAAGGTAAAAAAATATTGGTAAAGCGGGGGGACATGCATGGTGATGTGGCAAAAATCTAAAGGAAGTTAAGTACTTTAGGGTAATATGGTAATTAGATTTATGCAGTTTGTTCAAACGAACTCTTTTCGAAATTTAAAAATGCTTTCACTTAGAAATCTTTTTGGAAAATGTTTTAAAACTTATATTAAGTAATTAAAAGGTAATTATTATTTAATTATTTATTTATTTAATGATTATTTAATTAATTAATCAAGTAATTTGTACTTAATCATTAGTTAATAAAAGTAATTAATATCTAAGTGTTAATCAATGAAGTTAATTTTAATTAGTTGATTAATTAAAGTTAATTATTATTTTATTAATAATTAAGGGTTAATTATTTATTAAAGATTAATTATTAATTAATTATTTATTTATAAAAAGGGGTTTAATTAATTATTAATTAATTACTGTTTTATTTAAATTTAATTAATATTGTAATTAATACTTAACTAAGATTTAATTATTATATAATAAGGGTTTAATTTATTATTTAATTAATAATAAGGGTTTAAAATCGCTTCGTTTTTAAAATAATGGTTTTGTTTAAACTGTTTTCCTTTCAAAAAAATGTTTCAAATCAAGGGATTTCTTCGTCGGTTACACTTAAGTAACCTCCAACAAATATGAAACCAAAGTTAATATGGTGGCACAATTATGGGAAGTAAGTCATCCCATAGTTAGCACTAAAAGCCGATGAGTAGGCTGATCCTCTATCTGTGAGATCTAGAATTTATTTCTACGCGAGGGATAAAGTAAGCTCGAAATATCGGAAACGTGATAGACATAGGAGGGTTAATTTCTATCGATGGATCACGTTCAAATTAAGTATATGGTTATCCATATGCAAACTCTGTATACTTACACTAAGTAGCGGATTGTCCGCTATTTATAACTTGACCTGTTTTAACTCAGGAAGTATGTTGTGTATATCAGAATTCCCTGGTGAGGACTCGAATATTGATTACATACCTCCAAAAGAACTGGAATTGAGTTAGCTGGGAACTACCGCGTAGTTTGGAGACAGCGGTTCTGGGTAAGTATAATTTATCCAAACCACTCCAAACTAATAACGTTCGTGATGGATTGTTATAAAGTATGTTAAGGAGCTATACTATTCTTCCCAAGGGAGTTTCCAAAATGGAAATAGTAAATGTTGAAGGCTTGTTTGATTCTGAAACAACTTGTATGGATGAATGCTATCATTGCATTTGATGTCTGGAGGGCAATGTTAGCATTCCAAGATGGTCTGCTAGAAGGAAGGTAAATGCGTAGCCTCAAGCCTCACAACTCGAAGGTGGCTAAAACAGGGTAGATGTAGCAGGGCTATGTGGGTCGCGCCCATTAGGGTATGATCATCGCCAAATCTAGAGCGATGTCAACGGTTTATGTATGCTTCGAGATCCCTTTATGGTTGTTGATTGCAACCAAGGGGTGATCATATTCGGTACTATCCAAGTTCAAGGGTAGGCTGATTCTGTGCTAGCAGGAGTAGGCCAAGTTCAAGGTTTGACCCCAGGTACATTTTATCTAGAGGTGTACTATATGGAAGGTAGTCCCTTACCTTGTCACTGTTGGAATCCATTTTCCAATACGAACCTTTGGACTTGATTGTATACATATTATGCTGGAATTTAATAATGTAACAATTTCGGCTATGATTCCATATTTATTTTAAACCTACACATTATGATAATATCATAGGATTATATATAGAATGTTTTGGTTATCATAAGGTATAAACCCGTCCATGTTTATGTATGACGTGGTCTTACAAGATACCTTTAATTTGAAGGTTTTTTTCGAAGTTAAACTTATGCTTTACTCATACCAGACCCATGTCTGGCCCGGAGTTTTATTTTTCCCTTTAAACTCTTGGGTGCTCAATATTTTATGAGTAGCCAAGTAGTCAGGTTTCTTTAGAGCATTTTGGGAAGCAGTATGGAGTAGAAGCTTTCACTATATCCAGTAGCTATGTTTATTTCCGCTGTGACTATACATTATGTATTAGTAATTTAGGCAGGCTGATATAGCTGTCCTTTTTGGGAATAGTACTTGTTGTAACTTTGATGTAACATTCTGGAGTAACCATATGTACTATTCTGTGATGATGTATGTAACTCTATCATTTGTGAGACAAATCTGTATTTGCTTCCTTTGCCTTTTATTTTCTGTACTCCATGACCTGTTTTTTGGGCACTTAGATGATCGGCACATGAATATCAAGGATATATTAAGTGTCATCTTTGGGCGTAAGAAAGGCAGATCGTCACACTTGGTATTAGAGCTTAGGTTGAGCGAATACCTAGGCCTTGGTTGGGGTCGACTCATTAGAGATAGGGTTAGTAGTACCCTAGAATGAGTTTAGTATTTGAGAGTGCGTTTCTGTGTGTTCTGATCAGCATTTTTATGTTTTCTTTTATGCTCTATTTCCTAAGATAATCCCATCCATGTATTCTAAAAGTATCTTACTTTATTCTGGTAGTAAGAATGAGTACATAAAGGGGACGAGGAAGGGGAAACCGTAGCACAATGACCACAAATGGAAGAACCCCAAATGTTAGAAGGGGTGGAATAGCTGTTGAGGCAGTAGCCCCAATGCAACCTCGAGTAAACTTCGCCCCTCTATGTAAGGACTACACAAATCTAGGAGGAAAACCTTTCAAGTGTACCGAATCCATCATTGAAGTACAGGCTTGGCTATGGTCATGTGAGAAGATTTTCAAAGGTTTGGACATTTCTGATGATCAGAAATGTTCTTGGCATCATGGCAATTATAAGAGGATGCAGATGAATGGTGGGATTCTATCACTGCAAATGTTCCAGAAGATGAGTTCTCATGGGCTAGAGTCGAAGAAGTATTTGAAGACCAATTCATGCTAGCTATGGGCAGAACTCGATTACATAGAAGTTTCATAGGTCTCAAGCAGGAAGACATGTCGGTAGCTGAATATAAGTCCAAGTTTAATGATTATCTCATTTCGGTCCCGAACTTATTGATACACCATTAAAGAAAAATGAGAGGTTCGTATCAGGTATGAGAGAAGAAATCCATGAAAAGATGACGGCTCATGTGAAGCAATCGTTTATGGATTTAACTGATATGGCCTTAAGGTATGAAGTGCTTTTGAAGAAAAAGCCAGCAGCAGCAGCATCCAGTGGAGGTACAACTAACCCACATAAAAGGAAGTTTAATCCAAACTGGAAGAAGAAGCAGGGAAAAGGAAAACCTGTAAGAGGATATCAAGGGAACCGTTTCAAAGATATTGAATGTTTTAACTGCAAACAGAAGGGTCATACTTCTAAAGTTTGTCGGCAGGCAGGACCTATTTCTCCGATGGTTCAGGAGACGCTTTGCTATAATTATCAACAGCCGGGGCACATGGTTAAGGACTACCCACTATTAAAGAAAGGACAACAAGCCAAAGTTTATGCAATCAAGGACGAACCCTCAACTTCAGGAGATGTGAAAGGGAAGGGAGTCTTGGAAGGTACTTTAATTATTAATGGAGTTTTTGTTAGAGTTTTGTTTGATACCGGGGCTTCCCACAGTTTTATTTCTCTTTATTTAGTTAGAAAATTTCAACTTTCCCTTAAAATCATAGAATACCCTCTCCGTGTGTCAAACTCCATAGGAGGCGTAACTAATCTATGTATGGTCTGTAAAGATGTGTAAGCTTCATACCTTACCCACTACTTTTCATGCAACTTGTTTGTTCTAGATTTTAAGGGATTTGATATTGTACTTGATATGGATTGGCTAGTAAAGAATAGAGTCATTGTGGATTGTGTTGGAAGAACAATATCTTTAGTAACCAAACTAGGAAGTTTGGCGGTGGTGCCTTGTGATGAGCCTAGCAAATTATTTCGTAGTTTCTTGTATGCCTTAGAATTATCCCAGGAAGTGTTAGGATCGCTAGAAGCTGTTAAAGATTTCCCTGATTTGTTTGAGCCGATTAGTAGTTTGCCTCCCCATCGGGAAATTGAATTTCGTATTGATCTAGTTCTCGGTATGAGACCTGTTATTCAACCCCTACGTAAAATGGCCACGATAGAGAAACAGGAGTTAAAGGATCAAACTGATGATATGTTGAGAAGAGGATTGATTAGGCCGAACCATTCAAGTTGGGGATCAGTAGTAGTTTTTGTAGCCAAGTCTGATGGTTCGCTAAGATTGTGCGTGGACTATAGGGAACTAAATAAGTAGACCAACCGAAATAAGTACCCGTTACCCCGAATAAATGATATGTTTGACCAACTTCATGGGGCTAGAGTATTTTCCCAAATGGACCTTGCTACGGGTTTCCATCAGTTAAGGGTAGCGGAGGATAGTATACCGTTAACTGCTTTTAGAGGACTGATTTATTCTATGAATGGTTGGTTATGCCTTTTGGACTAACCAATGCATCTGCATTTTTCGTTGATCTTATGAATCGAGTTTCTAGGAATGTGTTGAATAAGTTCGTGTTTGTTTTCATCGACGACATTCTTATCTACTCAAAGACTGAGGAAGAGCACAAACACCATTTGGAAGTGGTGTTGGAAACTTTAAGGAAAAACGTTCTCAAAGCTAAGTTTTCTAAGTGTCACTTTTGGCAATCAGAAGTGAGATACTTAGGACATATTGCATCTGGTGATGGCATCTCAATTGATCCGGCTAAGGTAGCTGCAGTGTAAGATTTCAAAAGACCCCAAACTCCCACAGAAGTGAGAAGCTTTTTAGGGATGGCCGGTTATTATGGAAAGTTCATAAAGGATTACTCCAAACTCTCCTCTCACCTAACCAAGCTAACGAAGAAGGATGTTAAATTTGAGTGGACTCTGAAGTGTGAGAGTGCATTTCTTAAGTTAAAGGAGAGATTGACCAGTGCCCATGTTTTGGCTATTATTGATGGGGGAGAAGGGTTAACTGTTTTTACGAACGCATGTAGAGTTGGTTTGGGTGCAGTGCTGATGCAACATGGAAAGGTTATAGCCCATGCAAGTAGACAGTTAAAGCCTCATGAGAAGAATTATGCAACGCATGACTTGGAGCTGTTAGCCATAGTATTTGCGTTAAAGATCTGGAGGCGTTACTTGCTGGGTAAGAATCCTTCTTTTCCTCTTTTGTTTATTTCTAGTCTTTAGGGATCCTAGTTAGTAATTTCCTTCTTTAAATAGGTGAAAAGTTTGAGCCCTTCATGGATCACAAGTACCTAAAGTACCTTTTCACTCAGAAGGATCAAAACCTAAGGCAATAGCGATGGTTGGAGTTCCTGGCAGCCTATGGCTTGGATATTCTCTACACATCAGGAAAGCAAATATTGCGGTGGACGCTCTTAGTATGAATGCAGTTTTGGCACTCTTGGAAGTTAAACCAACTCTTTTGGAAAGGATTTCTAGTAAGCAAAGGGAGGACGAGCATTTAAGGAAGATCATCAAGGATGTTAAGGAGGGTCTACGTGCAATTTTTATGATAGACAATCGAGACATACTGCGTTTTAAGGGGAGGGTCTACATCCCTAATGTCGATGGACTTAGAAAGAAGTTCTATTGGAATGTCATAGATTCAAATTAAGTATCCATCCAGGGGTTTCTAAGATGCATAGAGATATGAAACGAGTATTTTGGTGGCCTGGAATGAAGAGGGATGTCTCCATCTTTGTCAGCAGATGTTTGAGCCGTCAATAGATAAAAGGCGATCACCAGAAGACGGCTGGTTTACTTCAACCCTTGTAAATCTTAGATTGGAAATGGGAGATGATATCAATGGATTTTATCAATGGTTTAACTAGATCCAGAAAAGGAAAAAGGTGTGTGGGTTATCGTGGATCGATTAACGAAGAGTGCTCATTTTATCCCAGTAAATCCGAAAAGAACTGCAGCTTCTTTGGTGGAAATTTATATGAGGGAGATTGTTCGATTGCACGGAGTCCCAGTGAGTATTGTAAGTGATCGAGATCCCATCTTCACTAGTCAGTTTTGGGTGGCGTTGCAAGTTGCATTGGGAACAAAGCTATGTCTGAGCACTGCCTACCACCCTCAAACCGATGGACAAACTGAGAGGGTTAACCGCATCTTGGAAGATATGTTGAGGGCCTGCATCTTGGATTTTGGAGGGTCTTGGGAAGATCATCTACATATAGTGGAATTCTCCTATAACAATAGCTTCCAAGCAAGCATCGGTATGGCACCTTATGAAGCTCTCTATGGACATCCATGCAAGTCTTCAGCATGTTGGGTAGAGTCTGGAGATCGTCTAGTTCTCAGGCCAAATGTGATTCGAGATGTGACGGAGAAAGTTGCGGTGATTAAGAAAAGAATGAAGGCATCCCAAGATCGCTAGAAGAGTTATGCTGATAGGAGGTGAAGAGATTTGGAATTTGATGTTGGAGACCTTGTGTTCATTAAAATTTCACCAATTAGAGGAGCTGTTAGATTTGGAATTCCAAGCTGGGAAGTTAGCTCCAAGGTATATTGGACCTTTCCATATTCTTGAAAGGATTGGGTCTATTGCTTATAAGGCTGAGTTGCCGGAGAGATTGGCAGGTGTTTATAATGTATTCCATGTGTCGCATTTAAGGAAACTTGTGCATGATCCTACCTTAATTGTAGAGCCATCTGAGCGGGAGGATCTAGAAGTAGAGCCAGACTTGAAAGTGGTTAGACATCCAGTCTATATTGTAGATTAGGATAAGAAGCAGTTGCTGAATAAGGTAGTGCAGTTGGTTAAAATTCAGTGGAGTGAGGATCCTAGAGACTGCTCGTGGGAGACTATAGATCATATGAAGGAGGCTTATCCTGAGTTAATGTTAGGATAGCTAGTTGTTTGTTTGTATGTATAGTTTAAGCATTGTTTGCTATGGATGTCTAGTGTATGTCTTTTGTATGTAATTTATGATATGAATATACAACTTTTCAAGTAATTGAGTTATCTTTTTATGTGCTAATTTCGGGACGAAATTCTTTTAAGGAGGAGAGTGTAACGACATAGAATTTAATTACCTAAATAATGAATATTTAAATATATTTTTCATTTAAATAATTAATGGATTTTTTAACTCAAAATAAACTCCATTTTACTAATAACCAAAGATGGTGAAATAGTTTTTTGTAACGGCCCGAAATTTCACTAATTTGATTTGCGAATATTTAATTAATTTTAAATATCTCTACTAATAATGCAAATACTTCAAGGTGATAAAGCTTTTTTGAACTTCCCAATCAGCCCACAGAAGTAATCAGAAAAGAAATAAATGAAAAAAACGACTATGGACATATACGCCAATTCTCTTACCCATGTTTTGTTCCCGACTACGTACTGCACAGTGTGGTAATCCAGTTCTCACAACTTCCCTTTTTTCTCTACCATTCTTCAAATTTCTCCTAACCATGTTTTCTTTCCCAGTAAAAAAAACCACGATGGAATCAATGGTCTCTCACAATTTTCTACCATTTCTTCTATTCTTAGAACTATAATCGCGACACTTTTCAGATCAGAATTGGGGTGTTGGACGTTGAGTTGTTGACAACAAGGATTAAGAAACATTGATGGTTAGAGTGAGCTCTCTTCTTCCTCTAACTCGATCAGGTTAGACGGTCAAATTAGGAACAGTTCTCTCTTCTTCCTCCAATTTGGTGATTTATTGAGTTGATTTGCAAATTTGGGGTTCGACGTATAAATGGAGGAGAAACGAAAAAATGTGAATTGGGTAAATTTCTTACTGCTTATAAATGTTTGAATTTAATTCAACTTCATCATATTCCAATAAGTCATCAATTTGATTATGGAAGTCAGGCCAAGTTTATTAGAAGTCAGGCAAAGTTTAAGGTAATATCAACTAGATTGTCTATTCGATATTGCTAAAGGTAATCATATATAGTTAAATTATTGCATGTTTAAAACCATGTTTGAATCTCAATAAATTTGAAAACAAATACTTACATTTTGGTTACTGGAGACATGTTTTATTATTTTATCATTGACTTTTACCTCTCTTATGGTTGTTTCTTTTACTAGGCGATACTTAACCAGTTAACTGATTTATTTACTATAGTTAATTTTTGCTCATACAAATATTTCACAGCTCAGTTTACATCATAACAGAATAGTGTCTTAGGTGACTCAAATATATGCATCTACATATACATTTGCATATACATATACATATTATGTATAACTATATGTATGCTTTTGGGTTTAAAGTTGAATTTCGTATATTATGTATTCAGGATTGTGGCACTTGCAATGCAGAACTATAGTGGACGGATTGAACCGACTGACCATAAAATGTGGAGGTGTCAATGCATATGTTTCACCAAAAATGTGAGTGGTACGTCTTTATTTTTTTATGAAATCATCATTTTACCATTTCGGTTGCATGAAAATGTCAAACAAGGATCATAAAGAACATATGTTACTTTCTAATCAAACTATAATATTTTGACATTGAATGGTTGTGATACTCCCTTTTACTCAGCATACACATATATTTAAGCACAAGTTAATAAATTTAATAAATTTATTGTACCTAATTATATTGCATGATTTAAAGTTTATTTTATGTTACATAGAATACTCTTTAAAAACAACCTTAACATTTTACAGTAGACAATATATATTTTCAATTAGCATGTTATTAAGTTTGGAAAAAAAATGCATTCACAAATAATCAAAACAATTATCTACATGACTGGATTATCGAAATGATTGACTGCGTTAAGTTATGCTCGGACTTTTAATGGTATGATAAAAGCTGTTTCTACTTATATGGCCATTGTGTCATTCCCATGTTATGTGTTAAGTATTTTTTTGGTTTATACCACTAAATATTCAGTGAAATGAAATGACTTATTACACACGAACAAAAAGAAATATCAAGTTGATGAATTAGAAAATAGTTGGTTTAAACATTGATTTATATTATACCAGTTACTACCATATTAATTTAAAAAAATTAGTGCACACTTCCTAATTATATTTAATGATTTAATGTTCTATTAATTTAATGGTAATTTACATTTACCAAATATTTGTATTAACTGATTTGGTGGGCTTATAACTGACCCTAAAATTTTGTAGTTCAATAAATGTATGTAGAATTTAGCTTCCATTGTTCTCATGTCATGTATTAACTTTTTTTTTGGAATTATAATAGATCCCAAAATTTTGCGGTAGAACAAATGTATGCAAAATTTAGCTTGCACCATTCCTATGTCATTTATTAACTACTTTTTGGGCTTAGAGAACTGAATATACACTGAAACGAATATTATACAAATAACTATTTTATTATTTTTCAAAAATTAAGTGTAGACATCTTAATTTTTTTTAATTTAAAGTTTAATTTTGTGATAATTTATACTTATTAAATATTTAAGGATTTTCCAAAATAAACCTCTTTAATAACAAGTTACAAAATTTTGCAAGAACCGTTATAAAATTGGACAATTAGAAAGACTCTGCAAATGACTTGATTATCAATAAGACTATTTGCTTAATGTTATTCTCAAACTTTTACTGTTATGTTGAAAGATATTTTTACTTTTATGGCCATTGTCTTGATGTTTAAATTTTTTTTATGCTACACATTGATGATACCTTATCAACCAATTCTTTAATAGGTAAAACATTTATATCCTTCAATAATAGTTTTAAAAATTCCATATCTAATACATGCAACTTCCAATTCACTTATATGATATATAATTTTTTAACAAACGGCACATATAACCATTGTTCAAATAATAAAAAAAATACCTAAACTTACCAAAATTTTGATTATATAAGATTCCATTTGTGCATTTCTTTTTTTTGGATTGAGAATTCAATACATTTTCTATTTAATAATCCTTGCTTAATTAAGTTATTTTCCCAAACTCAACAGCATGCTCAATGAAAAAATTCCTTCTATGCATTTCCTTTTCTAACTGTTAAGTATTTTTTCCCCAAATTTCTGTTTTCTCATTATTCTTTCATTCTTTTTTATTATTATTTTAAGTAAGCTCAAGGTTTGTCAATGACTTATTCATTCATCACACCCGTATAGTGTAAGATTGGTGAAAATATTTCTAATGAGGGTGAAAAATAGTAATAGGTCTGTAATTTTAACCATGATCCTCTCAAATTCTTGCACTAATACCAACGAATTCTGATGCTTTAACTATCTAAGATTACAGGAATTTTTTTATTTATTTTTCAGATAATAGTCAGTGGCATACTTATTGACACTCATATATTTTCATCCTTCTTCTTTTTTTCTTTTGAATATTATTTGAGCTCCAAACTTCAGCATTGTAAAAATAAGGGAAAAAATGAGAGCTGCAATGTATACTTTCATTTTTCTTCTGTTTTCTTAAGATGTTTGTCTCAAGCCCGAAAAGGAGTGAAAATGTTTTTACTACCAATTAAATAAGTTATTTGTGAACTAATTTATTTTATTTATTATTAATCTTTTTCAGGGTATACTACCATTCATGTTTCACTGTGGTATTGGTTTATAAAGGACTGCATATGATTTATTCTCACTAATGATAGTTGGGGTTATTACAGGTTTTGACATTTGATTCATCAACTATGACAATGCATTAACCCATGCATTCTACATGATGCAGCATCTAGGATGAGTTAAAATGATATTGTAGTTCTTATTAACAACTATCATATAATTGTTTAGATCATTATAAAATTTCTATATTTTGGTTGCCACATGTTGTAGTTAATGATTGTAAGTTTGTATTTTGAGATACGTGAAAAATCTCAAATTTGACATTTTTGTTTCGCCATCAATATTTAGTTTTTTTTTTTTGAAAACCCAGGAGAACCCGGCGGGTCGGTAAACTCCTGAGGAGGGTACAGTAAAGCCGTCCGTTGATCCAAGCCCCCATACCCCCGAGTAAATTTATATAGGATAGGGAAGCGCATGGTAGGAATCGAACCTGGGTCTTTTTACCAGAACCCAAACCTCCTTTCCACTGCGCTACACCTGCGGACAATATTTAGTTACTATAACTACCACATATACTAGTTTACAAATGAGTGCTTCATTTTTAATTCTTTTTAATACATTAGACTTTTTCCTGTATTGTTTACATTTCTATTTTACCATTCAAGTATGTGATATTTGACCACAAAAAATTGGTGCCTAACTAATTGTAAATCTTTGGAACTAAACTGATATCCATGTGCCAGTTCAAAGTACATAACAGTTAGACTTCAAATTAGTGTATTCTGAATTAAATATACTATGTTTTTACTGTGTGCATAAAACACTCGGGTTCTACCAGTTTTTACATAATAGCACACCATCATGGTTAAGATGTAAGATCAATCAACCAATTGCATTTAAAAATTGGAGGTGAAATTGCACCACTTTTCCTATGCACACGCGCAAAGCGCGTGCCTTTGTACTTGTTCAAATAATAGATATTATAATGAAAATAAAATTCTTTTAAATAATAATTAATGATGGTGAAACCATTTTCAAATTTTGTTTACAAAAATAATTAGTTCAAAGAAAAATAGAAAATGTGCCAGGTTTTCGAATTTTAGGTGTCGGAAAATTGTCGAAAACGTTGTGCACATTTGGGTAACACATACGCACACTTTTATAAATGAGTTAGGACTTTTAATATATACATGTATATATTTATTTAAGAAATGTAAAATATATGATATGAATTTTTATGTAAATGTATAAAGACAAAACATAAATGTAAAGAAAAGTGACATAAGTTGTCATATCTTTAGAAACATGAAGTACTTAGGTAATAAATGTATGTTGGCTTGGAAAAATGAAGAGGAGACAAGGTTAAAAATGTGGGTAAAGGGGGGAGACATGCATCGTGATGTGGCAAAAATCTAGAGGAGGTTAAGTACTTTAGGGTAATATGGTAATATGATTTATGCACTTAGTATATAAGGCATTTTCCTAACATTTCCACCACTTTGCATTCATTTCTATTTCATAAATTTTTTTCCTAAAGCTTTCATGTAAACTTCCATGGCATCTAAAAATAATTCCTAAGAAAAAAATCTAGTTCGATTCTCTTTTAAATATTAAATCCTTGTTAAAACTATTCTCTTCCACTTCTACACTTCCTCCTCACAAAAACAAGTCCATACACCCCTCCACCATGTTGGTCGAGCACTAAGTGTAACGCCCCACTCTAAAACCCACATTAGCAAAGAGTATTACAAGGTAATACCGTCTGCTAATACGGAGAATAGAGTTGGATAGGAGCGACCATCTATAGCCTTTTCTTAACTATCTACTGAATACGTCGAAAAATGTAGCATATTTTTTTCATATGGATCGACATATCCAATAGATATTTAATACAAAACTATAATGGTCGCTCCTATCCAGCTCTATTCTCCGTATTAGCAGACGGTATTACCTTGTAATACTCTTTGCTAACGTGGGTCTCGGAGTGGGGCGTTACACTAAGACCCCCTTAGGCCTAATAATTTTCAACTAAAAGCCACCAAAGACTCCACTTTTCCTAGCTAAAAGAAAAAACTTAGGTTGTGCGAGTTATAAAAGAAGTTAGCTTGATTTAGTCCATTTTCGGTGTGTAAAGTTCTCACCTTTATTCAAAGTTATTAACTTTATACATGATGTATACTTATTAGTTAAATATGATGCTTATTTGAGTAGTTATGATGTTGAACTAGTTATGCATGAGTATACTTGGAAATGGTGTTGATTTGGTTGTATATACGTGTGCTTGTATGTGGTGGTGTATAAACTTGAAATCGGAAGTTAAATGTAGTAAATTAGTAAGGTATGATCTTGCTTATGTTTGGAATCATGTTGTTGTGTTATGGTTGTGATATTGGTTATGATCTTGGTATGTGTTTTTCATGGTAATAAAGTTAGCATTTTTGCTAACTTAAGCGATTTATGAAATCCCTCTTTGAAAGTTTGAACCTTGGACTTAAATATTGAAAATATATTTAAGTCTAAACTTATTTAGTTTCAAAACCCACATCTTTATGTTTACAAGGTAGTAATGTTTCCAAAAGTTAAAGTTTTAAAGAAGACTTAGAAAACAAATTTCAAGTTTGGAAATTTCGGGTCGTATAGCGATGGTCGCTATACGTGTAATTTGTGAAAACAAATTCTTTTCTAAATCTAAAATTGCTTTCACTTAGAAATCTTTTTGAAAAATGTTTTAAAACTTATATTTAGTAATAAAAAAGGTAATTATTATCTAATAAATTAATTAATTATTTAATGGTTAATTAATTAATTAATTAATTAGTACTTAATCATTAGTTAATAAAAGTAATTAATATCTAAGTGTTAATCAATGAAGTTAATTTTAATTAGTTAATTAATTAAAGTTAATTATTTTTTATTTATAATTAAGAGTTAATTATTTATTAAATATTAATTAATTATTTATAAAAGGGGGTTTAATTAATTACCATTTTATTTAAATTTAATTAAGATTGTAATTAAGACTTAAGTAAGATTTAATTATTATTTAATAAGGGTTTAATTTATTATTTAATTAATAATAAGGGTTTTAAATTGCTTTGTTTTTAAAATATTAGTTCTGTTTAAACTGTTTTTCTTCAAAAAAAATGTTTTAAATCAAGGGATTTCTTCGTCGATTACGCTTAAGTAACCTCCAACAAATATGAAACCAAAGTTAATATGGTGGAACATTTATGGGAAGTAAGTCATCCCATAGTTAGCACTAAAAGCCGATGAGTAGGCCGATCCTTTGTCTGTGAAATCTAGAATTTATTTCTAGGCGAGGGATAGAGTAAAGTTGAAATATCGAAAACGTGACAGATATGGGAGGGTTAATTTCTATCGATGGATCATGTTTAAATTAAGTATATGGTTATCCATATGAAAACTCTGTATACTTATCCTAAGTAGCAGATTGTCTGCTATTTATAATTTGACTCATTTTAACTCAAGAAGTATGTTGTGTATATTAGAGTTCCCCGGTGAGGACTCAAATACTGGTTACATACTTCCAAAAGAACCGGAATTGAGTTAGCCGGGAACTATCGCTTGTTTGGAGACACCGGTTGGTAAGTATAATTTATCCGAACCACTCCAAACTAATAACGTTCATGATGGATTATTATGAAGTATGTTATGGAGCTATATTATTCTTCCCGAGGGTGATTCCAAAATGGAAGATAGTAAATGTTGAAGGTTTGTTCGATTTCGAAACAACTTGTATGGATGAATGTTAACATTGCATTCGATGCCTGGAGGGCAATGTTAGCATTCCAAGATGGTCTGCTAGAAGAAAGGTAAATGCGTAGCCTCAAGCCTCATAACCCAAAGGTGGCTAAAACAGGGTAGATGCAGCAGAGCTATGTGGGTCATGCCTATTAGGGTATGATCATCGCCAAATCTAGAGCAATATCTACGGTTTATGTATGCTTCGGGATCCCTTTATGGTTGTCGATCACAACCAATGGGTGATCATATTTGGTACTATCCAAGTTCAGGGGTAGCCCGGTTCTATGTTAGTAGGGGTAGGCCAAGTTCAGGGTCTGACCCCAGGTACATTTTATCTAGAGGCGTACTATACGGAAGGTAGTCCCTTACATTGTCATTGTACATTATGTATTAGTAATTTAAGCAGGCTGATATAGCTATCCTTTTTGGGAATAGTACTTGTTGTAACTTTGATGTAACATTTTGGAGTAACCATATGTACTATTCTGTGATGATGTATATGTAACTCTATCATTTTTGAGAAAATTTTGTATTTGTTTCCTTTGCCTTTTATTTTCTTTACCCCACGACCTGATTTTCGGACACTTAGATGATCAGCACATGAATATCAAGGATGTATTAAGTGTCGTCTTTGGGTGTAAGAAAAGCAGATCGTCACAACGAGTATAACTACCGAGTAATACGTTGTTCCATAATAGTGTATCCAACATAGTTCGGAGGCTTGCTTGAGATAAGTGAATAGCCACTGAGGTGCTAGTTATTATGCATGGATTTCGGAGGAAAAGGCCACTAGTTCCCTATCATGTTGGAAAATCAATTCCAATACGAGCTTTCAGTTTTGATTGTAGAACCTAGTATGCTGGAATTTAATAATGTAACAATTTCAGCCTATGTGATATAAGTTTACTTGGAAAGGATTTTCAAAGAAATGTCATTAGAAATAACATCAAATTGTTTTAAGTACAAAATGTTTTGGTTATCATAAGGTAAAAATCCGTTAGTGTTTATGCGCGACATGGTCTTATGAGATACACTTTTATTTTCAGAAAGGGTTTTGTTCGACAACAAGGTCAATCTATAATACTTTCATTTATATTTATAAATCGCGTCTCACGCTGGTTTATCAAGCCTGATCCGGGTATTTTTAATACTCACGTCAGATTCGAGTAGTTTCAAGATTAGCTGAAGACGCTTGGAGTTTCCAAAGGAGAGTTGGAGATCTTCATCAATGTATGGACGTATTCCATTTTTCCCTTGCATTTGTATTGTTGTTTTTCATCAATTGTAAGAACAAAGATTTATAACTGTCCAGGTTGAATCTAGGTTAGACTCTGATATGGTATTTAATCTTCCACTGTAAAGATTATATATTGAAATAATATATGTTATTCCATTCGTGTGATATTGGTTCTGCCTTTATTTCTTTCTTACCCTTAAAAAACCGCATCTCCGGCACTTGGATTTGCGGCACGTGAATAATGAGGATGTATTAGTGTTGATTGTCGAGGGTCGAAGAAACGAGTCTTTAAATTTTTCCTCTTAGCAGACCATCTTGGAATGCTAACACTACCCTCTAGGCAAAAATGCAATGCCAGCATTCATCCATACAAGTTGTTTTGGGATCAAATAAACATTCAACATTTAGTATCTTCTATTTTGGAATCACCCTCAGGAAGAATAGTATAGCTCCATAGCATACTTCATAACGATTCATCACGAACGCTATTAGTTTGGAGTGGTTTGAATAAATCATACTTATCTAAAACTGGTGTCTCCCAACTAAGCGGTAATTTCCGGCTAACTCAATTTCGGTTCTTTGGAAGTATGCAAGTAGTATTCGAGTCCTCACCGGGGAACTCGAGTATACACAACATACTTCCTAAGTTAAAAACAGGTCAAGGTTTGATAGTCAGTTATTTAACTATCAAATAAACAAACAAGCAACAATTCATAGATTTATAACCCATAGCAACCACTAAGCCTCGAAATAAGTTTTCATTATTTAAATCTCCTTTTAAAATGTTTATCAAAACATTCATATACTTATCTCACTAACATAAGTATATTCACAAAACATTTGTGAAAGCTTTCTTATTTCAAAATCATATTAAAAGGATCAAACAAACGTTATTTAAATCAGAAGTAAAAACAACCCCAAACACTATTCCATCAGTGTCAAGCATGGAACGAAAGTCCCACACCACCATAATTAAGAAGGTCAGTTAAAGGAAATACCAATCTCAAATTCTTTTTATTTATAAAATTTTTCACTAAATCCTTTTTATAAATAATTTCCATTTATGAAATCTTCTTTTATTTAAATTCTAAATCCATTTATAAATGTCTTTTATAAATATCCAAAAATCATTTATAAAACTCCTTTACAAATATCCAAAATCATTTATAAAACTCTTCTACAACTATCCAAAGTCATTTATAAACTCTTTTATAAATCTTCATTTATAGTTCCCTTTTAAAAAATATCACTTACAAATATCATTCATAAATTTTCATTAAATAAACCCTTTATAAAATATTATTTACAAAATTATCATTTGTAAATACCTTTATTAAAATAATTGCACAATTACAAAATCATTTACAAACACTTAACTTCAAATTGATATAGAATTAAAGTCAATTTAAAAACCATAATTTACAAATTTGAAAGGAGGCTTAGTGACCACAATGGTACTAAATCAAGTTACCGTTTTAATTAAATTTGACTTTCAAGTCATATAATAGTTATTTACATAAATAAACATATATGTATATAAAATCCATAACTAAATCAGGGAATAACATGTCAATATAAACCAACTAGCAGATACATGTCCAGATAACATAATATCAGGATGGTGATTTTTCATGCTAAATAGATGTCCAAACAATCTATTAAGTTCAATTTTAGCAGAACGGGGATTTATTCTGCCAAAAGATGTCCAATAATCTACTTAATTAAGATATAGCAGAATAAGGATTTATTTTGCTAAATAATGTCAAAGTTTAGTACAACCGATTCACATTTGTATGGTTACTTAATGGTATCGACAATAGAATCCCTTGTGTTCAAAACTATTCTTTGTAAAAGAAGATGCCTTTAAACAAATTAATCCTTGGAAAATAAAGTAATTAAAAACTTTACCCCTTTAAAAATCATTAATTACAAGTTAAACCCTTTATTAAATCATAATTAAATCTTAATTAAGTCTTAACTTAATTATTAATTAAGAAATAATTAACCTATAATAAATAATTTATTAATAAATTAAAACCCTTAATTAATTTATAATTATAATAATTAAACCCTTACTTAATAATTAATTTATAACTAACCCTATACTTAATTAATAATTAATTAAAAATAAATCATATACTTAATCAAAGATTAATTAAAATTAATCTCACTTTTAAAAAATAATTAATTAGTAATGAATCTCCACTTAATTATAATTAATAAACCTTGTTTAATACTTAATTAATTATTAATTAACAAACTTAATAATTAAAATAATTAATTAATAAATCTTTAATTAACTCCTTAACCATTATTAATTAAGTTTTATAAAACATTTTCAAAGTATTTTAAGCATAAAAACTTAGTTTGCAAAAAGTGGACTTTTATCGAAACTGCGTCCATAGCGACTATCGTTGTATGGATCATAACTTTAACAACTTGTCTTGGATTTTCTTTTTGAAAACTTAGCATTTGAAGGCTTGCTAACTTTTTCAAAACATAAAGTAAAAGTTTGTAAAACCAAAATAAAACTTGAAAACTCTATTGATTTTTGAAAACAAATAACCAAATTGTTTACACAAGGATTCCAAGTCGCCAAACCATACAAAGGTGCTAAATTTCTTAGCGTACAACCATATAACCATGTCCATAACATACACAATTATATTACAACTACAAACACATATAATGATCCAAACTTTATCACATAAAGATCACAACTTGCAACTTTACTAACTTTTTGACTTCATTTCAAGTCAATAACCAATACCACATACAAGCATATATAAACACATGTATAATCACATAAAACAACATAAAATTACAACCAATCACCCAACAAAACATAGAAATAAGTAAAGCAAAATAAAAATGTTAAAACTTGTTAAAGATGTGAGCTTTACTCACCAAAATCTTTTCAAATTCCAAAAAGGTTAGAATTTTGAAATTGCTTTGGAAAAAAAGCTTGCTTTTTTGGACTCAACCCTTGAAATGGATTCGACCTAGGCTCAAAATGGCTCAACCATAGAGCTAGATAAGCACAGCCTTGGTGGTGAGGTGGAGGTAGGGCTAAAAACTTGAAAACGAATAGTGGTAGAAAGGAAAAAAAGAGTTTAAACAAGATTTTAAAAGGTTTTAAAGTAGAAAATTTTGATTTTAAACTTGAGAATTTAAAGTGAAAGCCATTAAAAGTTTTTAAAAACTTAAAAGAAGATGTAAAAGTTTTAGAAAAAGTAGAAAATGAAATAGTGGAGGAGAGAGAGAAAAGTTAAATTAGTTTCATATAAAATGGAATTATAAAATTTACTAAAATGCCCCTTAAGCTCAATACCATCCACAAATTTAATGTCACATCACCCATCCACCTCCTCCCTCTCTCTTCTACACATTACCACAAGGGTAATACACTTTATGCATCATGTAAAACCCTCCTCTTTGTACTAAGGTGTAAGATGATAAGGACATGTCATGATTTCTTTTTTATTTAATTTTTAAACTTGAAAATTATCACATCACTTTCTTTCCCCATAATTAAATATATACTATCCTTTACACACTTAATCAAGTCCTTATTAATTTTATAGGTGTGTCTCTAAATATATTAAGGTGTTTTACAACCTTTTAAACAACTTTTTGATGGTGAAAAATTGAAAATTTTGAAAAAGCTTTTCGATTACATTTTCTAATTTCCTTTTTACTAATTATTTTTGTAAACATACCTTGAAAATTCCTCATTATTAGTTATAAATTAATGAGGGTTATTTAATTATTAAAACCTTTATTTGAATATTTAAAATTAATTAAATATTCACAAATCAAAACGATAAAATTCTAGGTCATTACAGTAGATCCCGTAAAATAAACAGTAATTAATTAAAAATAATTATTAAATAATTATTAAAACTCAAAAATAGGATTTGAGAAAACATCATAATTTGGCTATGAAACTTACATCGTTGCGTTCATGGCACTTTTTTGATCAACTTTCATATATAAAGCTTCATGATCGGAGTTCAAATGAAGAAGTTATTAGTGTTTGAAGTTTTCGGATCGAAATTAATTAAAAAGAATTCAAAATGATTTAAATAATAATAAATTTAATAACGTAGAACATTAACAGTGTATTAAAGCTATGGGACCATCACTGGTCGACCCTTGGGAATAGCTGGTTGAGCGCTAGCGGTTGACCGCTATATAGAGGCGGTACGTTGACTAGTCGGTTAGGGTCGTCGCATTATGAACCTTAGCATAAATAGCTCGAATTTAATAAATAATAATCTAATGTACAGAATTGATTCAACGTCTACATATACAGGCATAGCCCCTCACTTTTCTTCTCATATTTTCTGAACAGAGCAGCAAAGCTATGTTATTCTTCATTCACTGTTTCTAGAAATTGTAAAAATATTATATATATATATATATATATATATATATATATTGGAGAAAGATAGAAAATAAAATAGAAGAAGAGGAGTGAATCAATTTTGTGAATAAAGGTAAATTCTAGATTTATAAATTTAGACTCCACTTATCCCAAATCTCCTATTAAATCTGTAATTCTAATGGTTATGTATACACTTTTATATGCGTACTTTTGGTTGAAAAGAAAAGGTGTCACGTAAGAAGAATAGATTTGGATCTGAAGATTCGAAAGCCATAAGGTGAGTGGAAAATTATGTGTTTTACATAATATTAAACTTATATCATTGTAACTCTATTTTTTTATACCTATGTGGGAACCATTGAATTGTAGACTTAAATAAATAAATGTAAATCCTTGCCTACATATTTAGAAATTGTATAACTTTAATGAAATGATATATAAATCTGAAAGTTAGGGAGAATAATCCCTAATATTTATGAAATATAATATTGATAGGATTGCGTGGTTAATTCCAGATTTTTGTTATTTGGGAAGTAAATTGTTAAACCTGAAATGCATTAATCGGAGATACTTTAATTTGATTTGGAATTTAAATTTCTATATTTTAATTCATTGGAATTGTAGAATCTCCATGGGAATTTCCATAAACTGTCCAACCTCACAATTATATATGAAAAGTGCATCGTTTGAAACAACAAGGTATATGCCCAAATGTAAAAAGACATGCAAAGTAGGAATGTCTTTCCGTAGTTTGCACTATCTATTTGAATAAAAATAGAAAAAGATAATTCCTTGAACTTTCAAAAGCAACACAATCCCACTTTTTGGTAGTAATGGAACGTTGCAATGAGAACATTTCCTTCTTGGAAAAGATACTGTTTCAATGCATTAAAATGCAGAAATAAATATTTTTATGGAATTTACACATAACTGTATATCCATAAATCCCTAAATGTAAAAACTAAAAAGTTACAAATAGTAATATAAATAATCATGTTTACCCATTATATATATGTGTGTGTATAAAATAAAATATAAGTTTAAGAAATAAATAAATAATAGTTATAACATAAATATATATATATGGTAACGTGCAATTAATTGTACGTTAATAGAGTAATTACAAATAAATTGCTAAATATAAATAATGTAATAAATCTATACTATTATATTATTACTGAGTTACATTTTTAAAACAGAGAAGCCTTCTTGGTATTTTACTAGAATCTAAACAAAACTGTCTCGAATTTAATTTTTATTCTCTTACATCGCTGCTCACCTTCCTTATATTTCTTCCACCCTAAATAATAAACTCCCCCTCAAATTGTGCCTACTCCACTCTATCGCCATTGCCATTTCAACCTACCACCGTCGCAATGCCAATTGACTCTGACTAATTGCCAAATCGTCTGTCGACCGCTTCCCCTTTCCGTCCTTTCTGATTTTCGTCGGCCCTTATTCTAAAGTTGTTGTCTTCTTCGAATGTTGTACGATATGATTTCTGACTATGTAAGTTCCTTTGTACTAATTAATTATTTGGTTTATTATCTGAAACCCCTTTATATAATTTTGAATTATCTGAATTATACAGTGCTGAGCCATTTATATAATGTTATCCATGGATAATCTGAATACGTATGTCAGTGGGTTAGTGAGCCATTTAAATAATGTTTAATATCCTCTTAGACAGCTTTTATTAATCTAATTTTTTTTCATATATAATCTACTCACTATATTGTTTGAGTACTGTAATTTTAATGCAAATGCTCCTTTTGGCTGATTTGTTTTGGTTTCAGGTAGAAGGAGCTCTTTACATAGCTTCAGCTTAACATGCATCTTTCCTACATTTTGTATGTAGGTACTTCATTAGAGATTTTGTTAGGTGGTGGTACTTATTATTTTTATGCCAACAAATTTCAGAGCACATTTGAGTTTCAAAGATGTCTTTAATGAAAATTATATATTATATTATCTTTGTGTTGGTCTGATTAGATTGAGTGAATTGTAATTGACTGTTCAGTTATTTTATCATTTATTTTATTATATTACTGGGTATATTACAATTTATAGCAAACATTTGACATTACATGTTAATGTTTAGCCTATAACCCATTGATGCATTTGTTGGCTTAATTATCTTTTTGCGGGAGGAAATTATTTAGGTTACTGAGAATATGGTAATTGCAACTTACATTTTGCTTTTTCTTAACTTAGATAATGTGTGTGTATCACCGGAAGGTGGAAAAATCTTATCTATAAGCTAATATTATTTGTTTTACATCTTAGATAAAACACTTTAGTTATATTATTAGGAATCTAAATGAACTTTCCACTGCAAAATATCTTCTGACTCCTAAGGATGAATCATTATTGCTTACTCTTCAATCAAATATAGGCTTAGATTTTCAACTTAAATACTGATAGTTTAGATTACATGCATTTTGTCCTAAGGATTTGAGTAAAGATTTGCATTGCAAGAATTTTTGACAGTTTCGCATCGATTATCAACTCTAATATCCATTTTTTCTTACATGGATAAAACATGTGATATCTAAGTGATAAATATTTGAAAGAGCAGATGTTCAGATGCAAGCTTTAATTTGTTGGAAAGGAGGATGCATTGATCTTTGCTTAGGTATTGTAATAATAATGTATTCCCAAAGGAAGTTGATTTGAGATGTATTCCCAAAGTCCAAATAAAATTATTATAGCGTTAAAGATATTTCATTCACTTTGTTGGTTTTAAATTGATCCATGGTTTTAAATAAAGAGAAAAAAATAAACACTCAAGTTCTCGTTGTATTTTTCTTTGTGAATCCAAATTCAATGGAGATATTATTGTACCCATTTGTTATATTACTGTTTTTGGCTGTTCTTAAAGATTGATACTTTATTGCAATTCATGGCCTGATTGGATTATGGGTTTGATATTTTATTAATAGGTTTCATGCGTGTAACAGGTTTCACGTGTGTAACTTTTTTCAATTATTCCCATTTAAAATAAGAATTATTTGAGTAAAATATGAATTAATGGCTTTTAAACTATAACTAAATTGCTGCCATATAGCTCACATTTTGTCGCCACACATATTTATTTACTTACCTTATGAATACGAGTATGTATCCACGCCCAGGTAGGCCTGCATCTAATCATAATGTATATGCATTAATTCAACAGTGTAAATTATCCTATTTGGTAGATATAGCCAAGTTCGCATGCATCAAGCATTTTATAGGAGTCAAGGATATTCTTATTTTCATTAAAATGCTTTATCAAGGAATGAAAGAAGTTTCCAAAGGTGTTGAATATAAGGTGCTTTTTCAAGTTGCAGATGTTAACAAAAGAACTTGAAACTATGAACCGGTTATTTTTTTAGAGAAATATAATCGTCGAATGCCAATTGCAACCTATTGGACCAAGGGTAATATATTGATATATTATGTCATAATTTGTGCATTAATTGGGCATAATAAGTGATAATGGTATTGACCTAGCGGTTCAACCCCTTTTGAAAGCTTTATTATAAGTGATAATGGTATTGACCTAGTGGTTCAACCCCTTTTGAAAGCTTTATTATTATTTTTATTGGAAAAAAAATCTTTTCAAACATTAAGTACAAACACCGACACACGGCTATATATCAAACTGTTACACACCAAAATGCCAATAACATTTTCTATATGCAGTGATATAGCAAAACAGTAAACATGTATTAAACGCACACACACAGACCATAATTGATTTGGTACCATTTATTTTTTGGCACGGTAAACTTTTACCATCATATGTACTAATAAATTGTAAACAATATGGAGAAATACTTTTTTTTAATAAATTGAAACCAAAGTCATCAAGATCCTAACCTTGAACGCCTTTGTTATGTTTTTATATGCAGAGGCTGCAGAGGCAAAATTCAAAGAGGTGATGGCATCATATGAAGCAATTAAATCGGAAAGGAAAAGCTCTTGTCCTAAAATAGGCAATTAGAGATATATGAAGCTTACAGTGTCTATAAATTATTTTGCATCTTACGCATTTGAGATGTATTGCCATATAAATTTTTGACTTTATAGACCCTCGACCATACAAAATTTTGTTGCTCTCAATCCTTCCAGTTGCAAGATGCTGGAACTATTCTTTTTGTATTTTTTTATAATGCTTATTCTGGACTGATGTAGTAACGCTGACATCAAAATTAATATTGCCATGTAAAATATTCACAAAGTAATTAACATCATCTGCATACGTCTGTTGAAGAAAAATTGTGGTATGTTTACTAGTGCTTGGAAGAACACAAAAGAAACAAAGTACAGGATATCCAACAAATCACACAACATATCCAGGACATCAAGATTCAAGAGAAATCGGACTTATGCCCTTACATCATGAAGTTTGTATAATATTCTTTTTTTTATACCCGATGGACTAAATTTTATTATGTACGAATCAAATTCATAACAGTGTGTTTTTAGGCAACGTTTCACATGCCGATATAACATTTATTTTTTAAGTTGGTTACTATATATATGGCTAAGATTCAAAGCAAACGGCTGTGATTGTTTTCTATGTATCCACGTAAGGAGAACATTGCCTTGTGTTGAATGTTCTTCTGTCATCAATGTTTAGTAAACCCAGGTGAGTTGTAGTTGTACAACGAAAAAAACAATTGATAACAAAATTAGTGACCAAAAAAAAGACATGGAAACTTAAATATATATATATATATTTATTTAAATAGCACTTTTAAACCAATTCAAGATGTATAGAATGAAACTGTATGTGAAAAAGGTAATCTGAATCATTGGTATTGAATTTTTTTTCTGATTAACCTCATGCTGCCACATAACAGTATTAAGGCATATCACATAATTGAGTCAAACCATCTACACAATATTTAATAAATCTTATCTTCTTAAACTCGAATGCAATAATAAATATACAACAAATCAACACAGCAAAGAGAGTATACCAACATGCTAGATGTGTTACTTAGGTGTACATCACTATTTGACACTTCAAATTCTAAAGAGAGTATACCTATGCCACTCATCTCCAACACTCTAGAAATATACACGTCTCTGACCTGTGCATTAAGCATACCACGATGTATTCATGCTTCAGACGCAAGCTCCAGACTCAAGTTAGAATGCCCTGATTTCATTGTTAGCAAAGTTAGAAAGCTTATATTTCTTTGTTGCGGGCAACTTCAAAAGCCCAGACTGAACTGCATTAATACCTTCAAATGCCCAGATTTCATTATTGCTTTCCATTATGTTTTTCAGTCCTGGATATTCCATGTCTGGTGCTCCTGTGTGCTACTTACCATCATCAAGAGCAGCAGTTTTAAGACGTAGTCTTTTTTAGATCTGCCATACCAAATCAACATTAATTTAGTGATGTAAAGTCTGTTATGCCTCTTCTATTGGAATGAATTAAAATTGTACGACTGTTGACAGGTATATGGATAAAAAAACCATAAATATCAGACTTTTAGCTAACCCCAGTACTATGTCAGTATCTTTGAAATGGAATTCTGATATTTTGTACAATAATATATACAATCCAGAAGATAGGAAAGGAAAGGAAAAACTGATAGACATGTTGGTTGCATGTTTCCATCTACCGGGTTAATGTTGGTTACGTGTTTTATTGCGTTTTATGGAAAATGAGATGCTATTAAGCTCCCGAACGGACTGGGCTATCATCCTAGGAGCATAACCAATGGATTACAATTTTATAGTTTGGGTTAGGACATAGAAATCCATGGGCCTGGCCTGGAAATACATGTAATCAGGAGTTGGTCGGTGGTTAACATAGTAATATAATATAAATGTTCAGTTGCCTTGTATTTTTTGAACTAAACAATGCAACTGAACAAAAAAGAATAGAAAACAAAATGATTATGGGCAACTGGAACGGCGTATCCACGTTGCAAGGTCACATTTTGTCCTAACACATGCATGATGTGCTGTTTGTTTGCATTTTCATGCATTATTTTCCTTTGCTGGCACCATCCTTATTAAATAAATACATGGATATATTCCCTCTAGTCTGATCCGTCTTCAACAAAACAAACTGGCCATCCATTCATTTGATTCTTTGTTTTGTTGCATGGGTCATTTCCATATGTTTGGCTTATCTTTTTCATTATATAACCATTTATTATTAGCTGAAATTTTTGAGACATAAAGACAGAATCCTCTAATTATAAATTCTTTCCGTCTTAGATAGGTAAGACTAAAATGATTGTTTAATTCATTGTACTTTTGTTATTTTCCATAAACGCAATAAAACACACAACCTATGCTAAGGAAATTTGCATAAGCAAACCGCCATACACAGTATATGGCAACCAAAATAAAAATAAAAATTAGGCGTAATAACATAGGGTTATTGAAATTGTACAAACCGAGTCGCAAGCTTTTGCGCAGTCCATGTTCGGTAGGCGGTAATCCTGGTGCTTGAGAGTATGAGCAAAGTTGGAAGCAATAAAGAAATAAGTACAAATGCATTTAATCATAAACTTTTAGAGATACGAATAGAAAGAAATGTTCGGACTTTGACCTGGTTATTAGGGACAAACCCAGCATTCTTGTCATTGGGAACTTGATTTGTTTCCACTGTCTCTTTTGGCATTACGTCATTGGGTTGATATATTAGCATATATATATACAATGAACAATTTTCCTTGTGATACATACTGAGTTGCCCTCTGTATTCACAAAAACTTTCATAACAAAAATACCCCTTTTAATTTTTTTTTTGCTTAATTTATGTTTTACTTCTTTTTTTTGCAAATTTTCTATCCACCACGCAGTGGCATTGCATGGTGGACTGAATGCACCAAGTGGTGCAACCGCGTGGGAGTAATTTTGAATTTTTTTTCCTACAGGGGGCAACTCAGCAATTGAGGGGTTTTTCACTATTTTAAAATTCTGCTAGGCAACTCAGCAATTGGTTGCTATCAATGAAGTTAAAACAGCAATGGCTTAAAATATATTATCTCTATTAAAAAAATTTGAAAACACATGGTTAGAGGATCCAATATAAGAAGCAATTAATGATAAAATTCAATAAGGTCCCCGTAAGAGTATCTAAAACAATGAAGATAAAACATTTTACTATAATCATGTGAACCTTTTACTGTAATTAGAAAGGAAAGTTGATGACATGCCCACAACTTCTCCATTACATATACTATAGATTCAAAAGGCACAGAAAATCCTAAAAGCTATGGAAATGTTTAAATGAAATTTCTCTATTCCATATACTATAGATTTACCTGTAGGTAGCATAAAAGAAGAGGTAAATACTGCAAGGATGTACCTTGGAAAGTTGATGATGTATATAGATGAAGATCAAATTAAGTACCTTTATTCCTAGCCAGTCAATAAAACCTCTTTGTAGACAACATTTTTTGTGAAAGTTCCGATTCGTCCAACAACATGTCCCTTTTCTACCAACACCTTGGTATTAGCGCTTGAAACTCCTCGTGAAAGTGCCACATATAGTTGTCCATGACCAAATACATGCTCAAGTAGAAAAATACCGGTATTTTTTATTGTTTGCCCTTGTGCCTTATTTATAGTGAAGGCAAAACACAAACGAATTGGAAATTGTTTCTGTATTAATACAAATGGTAAATTCAAATTTTTAGGTGGCTTTAGTAGGATTCTTGGAATGAAAACTCTGGTACCAACATAATGCCCGGTGATGATTTCAGCATCAATGCAATTCTTATTGAGTTTTTTACATATAAGCTTCGTTCCATTGCATAATCCAATTTTCGGATTCAAATTTCTTAACAACATCATCGGTGCTCAAATCTTCAATTTTAAACAATGTGGAGGTAGCCCGCCAGGAGTGATTGAGTTTAGAAATTCTTGTTGGTATAAATTGCGAGCATCGTCTTCTACTGCATCATATGAATAGTAAATGATTTCATTTCCAAGAAATATATTGAGTACATGTTCATTGAGCTTGTCGACATATTCATTTAGTGGTGTAATTAATGCTCTATTAACTATGTACTCTTTGTCAAATGCATTTTTTGATAAGTTGGGAAAAATTGTATCTATCAACTTTGACAGTGGATTAACATCATTTTTTGATGTTATGACCATATTTGTTGGTAGTTGAATCATTTCTTCATTGATTGAAGGTTCGGTACCATCTCTAATTTGAATTAGAAATTTTGAATATGCGATATCATTTGCTGCTCGCATGTTTTTCTTTAAATGCAAAATATTAAATTTTTCCCTTAAAAGTGATTTAATGATGCATGCATTAATCGCTTCATTTCTTGTAGCTTTAGGCATAACTGGCAATACTTGTCGAAAATCTCCTCCCATAATAAGGATTTTACCTCCAAATGGTTCATCTACATCCATTATATCTCTCATAGTTCTATCAAATGCCTCAAAAGCATAACGATGTACCATTGTAGCTTCATCCCACATAAGAACAGTTGATTGTTTTAAAAGTTCTGCTAATTTAGATTGTTTGCTTATTGAGCATGTTGATGTCGCTTTTGGTTGTAATGGAAGTTTAAATCTTGAATGTGCAGTTCTTCCACCAGGTAGTATAGTTGCAACGATACCAGATGTAGTTGTTGCAATTGCAATACCACCATCTTTTCTAACTGTTGACAGAATAGCACGGTATAAGTATGTTTTTCTCGTCCCTCCAGGACCATCTATAAAAAACAAACATTTTTCTTTTTTTACAATTGCATTCATAATTGTATTGTAGGCCTTCAATTGTTCTTCATTCAATTTTTCAATAGCCAGTAAATCATCCTTGGAAATAGGAATCGCTAACTCTTCTTCTATTAGCTCTGAAATTTTATCACATTCATCACAATCATATGCTCTTGAGATATTTGGAAAATCATAATTAGTTGTGCTTTTGTTGTGTTGGAGAAGTAACATGTTTAAATCTTTCAAAAGACGATTTGTTAGAAGCATTTGGTTAATAGTACTTGAATTTCGGTAATCTTCTACCATATGATCGAAAAATTGATCCCATAACCTTCGCACACCTGATGGATTGCAGAAAACCAAGATAGTAACAAATAATGCTCTCAAAGAAATTGGCATCTTTGTACTTGAGGCTTCGGTCAAACATTCTTTAATGCTATCATCGTTTTCTAAAAGCCCTCTTTTCTCAGCGGCTTCTTTAAATGTTTGACTTCTAACTTCGTCAACTATAAGTAAATCATTAAAATAAGTCAGTCCTCTAATGTGATTCAAAAGTATTCTCAAGAAAAAATGTTCTCCTTCTGTAGGTAGGACTGTGTATATTCTATCAATCACCCTTACATTAGATACTCTTCTTTTCCATTTTTTTCATTTTTAATCCAACAATAGTGCTTTGGAAATTCACGATATAAAAGTTGTATTTCATGTTCATCAATTGAATTTATATAGAAAAACTCTGTCAGCATTGTGTGTAGGTTGCTTTCATCGGCCAAAACTTCATTGATGGTTTGATCATTGGAAAACATAACACTTTGTTTATTTGGAAGATGTATTTGAAGACGTTCAACTGATGGATATATCTTGCTAAGAGAGAACCTAAAAATCTTCCACAATGCTTCTGGAGCAGAAATCCGTCTTGCTTCTATAAATTGTTGTATCTCATCATAGTTAGGTCCAGGTCGAACTTGCATTGAAACGCGTTCTAGACCTTTGTAGACATATTTGTAAAGATATTTAACACTTTTTATACTACTACATATCTCTACATTGATGTGACAGTTATATTTGCGTAGTAACCAAGGATTATAAGGTACAACCCATCTGTTATCTACCATCAACTTTTCATTTCTATCAATAGGAATAGATTTTCCAGTATGGCGTCTTCTGTAAATTGGGTATGAGTCTGTGCCTTGAATAGTCACATTTGAAAATTTTTTTGGATACTCTCTTTTGCAACTACCATTTTTCATGCAAGGACAGTTTTGATTTTGAGTACCACATGGTCCATAAATCATCCACTTCATTACTGCCACATGTAATTCTGATTCTTCGTTAGAATTGGGTATTTCTGCTCTAACAATTTCATCATATTCATTTGGGTTAGTCAATTTGTCTTTATCTTTGAAGATAATTAGCATATGAACATGTGGTAAACCTCTTTTTTGAAATTCAATCACATGGACATTAGCATCTACTTTTCCAAGTGCTCCTTCAGTAAAAATATCTTTTTTTAATTCCTCGTATTTTGCATGAAATATCCTTGTCGTTAAATCCGGTCTGTCTTGAGGGTCTTGACCGGGTAGCAATTCGCTAACAATTTCATCCCAAAGTGGATTGCATGTCATTGTAATGAATAAATCGGGTTTGACATACTTATTTACTAAAGCCATTGCATCTTGATATCGTTGATACATATCACATGAACAACCAATATAAGAAGAAGGTAGTATTGTTCGTGTTCCAACATTACCTAGATAAGAGAATTTGTTAAAAACTTCATAAATATGAAACTTAATTACGTAAAGGTATAAAAATGTACTTAATATAAGAGCGGGTTTTCAAATTCACAAACTACGCACTTGCATCATTTTCCCCGGCGTTTAAAGCATCTTGTAATCCTTGGTACATTTCAGCTCTGATGGTTTTTGATTACTCCTATACCATCTTAGCCTGCTGGTATCTATCTTAACATAGTTATCAACCACGTATTGTTGAAACAATCGTCCACCTCAAAGAAAAAGCGATTTATCATTTTCTCGAATCTATAAAAGAACATTACATATTGATTCTCGGTGAAAGAGTTTTGCTTGACAATGTCTACATATTCTTGATTGTGGCAAATAGAATCTTTAAATACCAATGATCTATAAAGTTTCTTGCTCAATTATGTCTTGCTGTAGCACTTCGACATGGTTGAGTAACTCTATGTATCGTGTTTCTATTTATGTTGTCTCTTTGTTCAAAAGATGGGGTATTAATGTTTTGTTCATCTTCATTGTTCACTGACCCATCGATATGTTGATCTACACAAATTATTGATAAATAAAATTCATAAGTATTTATTAACATGAAATTCAAATATATTTTTTATTATATTTAATATATATATATTATATATATAATATATAATAAAGAATTATAGTAAATGGTTTTCTTAGTAATACCTTCTATATTTCGAGTGCAAGGTAAAGAAAAGGAACTATCTGTGCTTGTTTGTGATTCGTAATCATTGATATTTTCTTCACATCTTCTGGATTTTCTAATATGATAATTAGAGCGAACTTGCTTTCTTTTTGCTTCTTTTTCAGATTCTGTCATTGAATTTCTTTTCTTTCTATCATAAATGTTACGACGCTCTAATTATTGAGCCCTTTGTTCTGCATTTAATTCAGATCGACGTTGTCTTTTTCTTTCTGCCTTGATTTGAGCATCTAATAATGCTTGTTTTTGTGCTTTCTCAATGATTCTAGGGCTTCTACGAAGTATCAAAGATGGTGATTGATTAGATGTTCCTGCTTGACGTTGGTTTCTTTCAAGGATTCTTGGACTTCCACGGGGTGGTAATTGATAACTGTAGTTTGATTCCATTGGGTTGTGTTGAATTCTAATGGTATTTGTTGTCCTTTGTGAGTGAACAACTTCGTCGGCTTCCATTGCTTGAAGTTGAGCTTTTTCAATTATTCTAAGACTTCTACGTGGTTTTGATTCGGAAAGTTGATTAACTTCCATAGTTTGGTAGTGAAATGCACAGATTCAAGATTGAAATTGTTTGACCCTAAAAATAGAACATTTACTTTGTTTAATTTTGGAAGAAGTAAATATTATAAACCATTATTGTGTAAAAACTAATGTATGTACAAAAATGATCAAAAAAATACTTAATTGTTAAGTAAACTATGGTATTTACTAAATTTGAAATAATAACATAACCATTCAATGATGAAAATCTATCCTTTTTCACTGATACTATGGGAGAAGATTGGTCTTATTTGCACAACAATGATGTAGGAGGTAAAGGCCGCATTCTATTACTATGGAATAAACTAAGTTGGAATATCAGCCTACAACAGAAAGATGATCAACATATAACAGTAGAAGCTATTAATAAGGGTGGTCTAAAAGTAACTCTAAGTTGTGTTTATGCCAGCAATTTGGGTTCCCAAAGAACCAGGTTGTGGCAAGCCATCAAGGATATAGGCAAACATAATAATAACCCTTGGATTGCATTAGGAGATTTCAACTCAGTTCTTAGAGCTGAGGAGAAAAAAGGAGGTCTTACCATGAGAGTATCCCAGCTTGAGGAATTCAACAATTGCATATTAGAGGCAGGGTTGCTCGAGCCAGTCCACTGTGGCCTGAAATACACATGGAGAAGTGGTGAAAATAAAAAAATTTCCTGCAGGTTAGATAGAGTGTTGGTTAATGTCAAGTGTATCACTATGTTGTCTAATATCAAAGTAAGCATTCTTCCACCATCTACCAGCGACCATAGCCCTATTCTTGTTGACCTAGTAGATAAGGGATTGGTCACTAAAGGAAAGCCTTTCAGATATTGCAATCATTGGTATAATATTGAAGGATACCAAGAAGCTACAAAATTAAATGAATATACTATGGTTGAGGGTACCCAATGTTATAAACTGATTCACCTCGTCAAAAAGGCTAAAATTCACTTAAAGAACTAGAACGGATGTAGACCGAAGGAAGGTGATCTGATATCCAAGCTTCAGGGTAACAGTGAAGTTTTTCTGGATATGATAGAGAATGGTGCAGATGATGATATCACGTGGCATAATTACTATTTAAACCAAAGCAATTTAAAAGAAGTTCTCAAAGCAAAAGCAACTGAACTCAAGCAAAAAGCAAAGGAAAAATGGTTAACTGAAGGGGATGAATGCACTAAATTCTTTTATGCCAAAATGGCCATTCGTAATAATAAGAATAATAATATACAAATCATCAATCAGGATGGGCAATCTACTATTAATGATGCAGAGTTTTAAGAACAAGCAATCAAGTATTATACTGATTTATTCAATGGTGAAGTAAGCACTAACTTACCAATCATACATTGCAGGAGGCAGGTTAACGCTCATGGTAAAAGGATGCTGACAAGGGTGATTTCTGAAGCTAAGGTCCTGGAAGCTTTGCACTCCATCCACATTGACTCCAGTCCAGGACCCGATGGATTCGGCTCCAAATTCTTCATTCATCATTGGTGTGACCTGAAAGATCAAATTGTCTCAGCTATGCAGGAGATTTTACAAACTGGAAAATTTCCCAAAGAAATCAATCACACATTTATCTGTCTTATTCCTAAAGTAGATAATCCAACAAGAATTGAAGATTACCGGCCTATTGCCTGCTGCAATGTGATATACAAAATTCTAAGCAAGATTCTATGTAATAGGATGAAGCCGATCTTACCTGATCTCATTTCCGAGTGTCAAAGTGCTTTCATAAAGGGTAGAAGCATCTCCGAAAATTTGCTTATGGCTCATGAATTGGTAAGGAATTTCAATAAACCAGGCACTGATAAGTTCTGTCTAAAGGTAGATCTTCACAAAGCATATGACAGAATTAGTAGACAATTTATTATCCACATGCTTAATGCTATGGGATTCCCTCTAACATTTGTGAATCTAAGAAATGAATGCATATCTACACCTACCTTCTCTATCCTGATTAAGGGCATACCAAAAGGATTTGTTGGATCCAACAGAGGCATTCGGCAGGGTGATCCTCTTTCCCCTTATTTGTTTGCAATTGCCATGGAATACTTTACTTTACAAATGGAGTTGGCTACACATCACAAGTTAATCCAGACCATATTTAACTTCCAGCCTATTGTAAGTCACCTACTTTATGCAGATGACTTGCTCATTTGTATCAAATCCAGCAAAGGAGCAGCTACAGCTATTAAAGAAATCTTTAGTAAATTAGACAAGTGTGCTGGACTAAAACTGAATGAACTGAAAACCAAGTGTTATTTTAACAAAACTTGTAGAAGTAGAGTAGAGGTGTTGGATATCCTAAAAGTAAAGGAAGGAACTTTGCCTGTCAAATACTTAGGTATTCCACTATCTTCGAATAAGATCACTGATAGGGAATGTGCTATTCTCATTTCGTCTATCAGGGATAGAATGCAGGGTTGGTGCTCCAAAATGCTCTCTCTTGCAGGACGTATAGAGCTGGTTCACACTGTGATTCACTCTAAAATCAATTTTTGGATGCAAACATTTCAACTTCCTGAAGCTTCCATTCAAAAAATTAAAAAGATTTGTGCTGACTTCATTTGGAAGGGTGGATTACACAAAATAAAATATGAAGATTTATGTAGGCCTAAAGAAGAAGGGGGAGTGGGTCTCAGAAGACTTAGGGACATAAGAGCTATGCATACTCTTAAACAAGCCTGGAAAATAATCAATGGTAAAGGTCTTTGGGGGAACTGGATGAGAAGAAGGTACATTAAAGGGAATTTCTGGCAAATGCCTATGGATAATAATGCTTCTGCGAACTGGAAGGCAATCTTGAGGATTAGAGACACTCTAGCTTTACTGTGTACTCGAGAAATTGCTAATGGGCAGGATACTGATCTATGGAGTGATCCTTGGATTCAAGGTGATTCACTAATTGATATATTGGGCATGCACACTTTCTCTGATTTTGGTTGTCCGTAGAAAAAAGTAAAAGAATCGATTAAGGTGAATGGGTGGGACTGCTCCTCTTTACCAATAAATCAAGATAAAAAGGAAATCATTCAATACATGCCTATCTACTATGGCAGAGACATGGATGTTTGGGTTTGGAAGCCTACTGGTAATGAATTTTCTACTAAGGCTACCTGGGAGGAAATTAGGCAAAAAGACAGTAAAGCCTCTTGGAGCAAAATTATATGGGATCACGTTAACAACCCAAAAATGGCTTTTACAGCATATAAAGCAATACTGAAGAGACTACCGACAAGAGATAGATTATCGAAATGGGGAGTGATCAATGAAACCGTTTGTGTTCTATGTAATCAGAGTATAGAATCACACGAACATCTATTCTTTGATTGTAATTTTGCTAATTCGGTGTGGATCTCGTGCAACAAGTACTTAAACATAAATCCTTACTCTAATAACTTAGTTGAACAAGTAGAATACCTGACTCGGAGAGGAAGCGATAAAGACGTTGAATCTAAACTACACAAAATCGCCATCACGGTGACTGCGTGGAGCATATGGAAAGAAAGGAATCGAAGAATTTTCCAGAACAAGCATAGAAAACACACGGAAGTTAATAGATTAGCAATTGTGGACATGCAGATAATTCTTAAGAGGATTAAGAGGGAGATTACTACCAGGCTGGCACAAGTCGAAGTTCATGCTGTAGGAGTGGATCGGAGCTTTCCATCGCAAGAAATCCTAGGAACGAGCCATCAATATCAGCCGCCATGACCTGGTTTGGGAGGAATGTTTAGTTTGCTTTTTGGAAAGGGTTCTGTTCCTGTCGGAAAGTTATGTACTTTGTTTTTTGTACTGTTCAGCGTGGGCTAATTTTGATCTGGGCTTTAATGCCTTAATAAAATTTACCAATTTACAAAAAAAAATGTTTATATTTATATATAATAATGTTTATATTTATATATAATAATGTTTATAGATCCTACTTCAAAGTTTTTTCAATTTTTTTGCATACAGTAGTAGTTAAAATTGGTGTAGAAAAATATCCTTAATAATCTCTCAAATTTCAAGCTATTCTACAAATAATACCACTTATGTTCAGTTCAAAAGTTTTTATTCCAATTAGTGTGTTATTGAACAAAATGTTGTCTTTTTACGTAAAGTATTGTAGTGATTATATATTTATGTGAAAAAAAATTTAAGCTAATAATCCATGCGTAAGTTTGTAAATATTTTTTTTGTTTTCAATTACAAATAAATATCCTTTTTAATGCATGTATCAGTAGATGTATCAAATGTAAGTACTATCCTACAATTTTTAATCCCAACTCATGTATTATATAGTTGAGTGTAAAAAAGGATGTACGTTAAAACAATTATAGCTGTTTTCGATGAATGAAAGATATTTGGTTGCCTTGTTTGTTGATGTCCAAACACCTTTGTAAAAATGTGTACAACACCTCACTTCTGTCTAAAACAAATTAAAACATTTTAGGACTAAATGCTTTAATTTCGACAGCACTTCACTTCTTTCTCTTGTACGCATAACTTTGCATCCAAGGGGTGTGTTGTTGTTGTATTTTCTAAAATAAATTAAAGCCTTTTGGGACTAAAGACTTTAATTTGTTGTGGTATTTTTTAAAATAGTATTTAAAGTTTATTTTCAGATAAAAATTATATTTATTTCCTAATTTAACCAAATGCAATTTTATGTGTTCTTTGCAATTTCTTATAATATCATTGATTGAGGATATATATATATACCAGTAGGTGAATGCAAGATTTATTTTAAAAAAAATTGCCATCCAAAATCCAATGATGACTATTACCAATTTGACGGTCATGGTGCTGCCACACATAGTAATACACAATGGAAGCAAGCTTTCTAGCGAGACAAAATACAAACTCATAAAACAACAATAACAATCTTAAATTTGAAATGTTAGATAAAATTGTAAGTACACTAATACCTGAATCAGCATGAGTATTGTTAATAATACTTTCATTTCTGTCAAGAATAGTATCCTCTGGGAATTTCCTTGCAACTTTTTTGGCTTCACTGCAGCAACAAAGTATTTCCCATTAACAGAAACAAAGAACTATATCAAGTTATTAATGGTAATTTGCAATCCTGAAACCTATTACACCATGCTAAAAAAACCCAATGATTTTTTATTTATTTTAATTTACACCATGCTCAACCCTGAAATTTATTTTTGAGAGATAATGTCATTAAAAAATCCTCTGGTGATGTAGAAATATAAATGATTAGTTAGTTTAAAGTTAGCTCCCTTTACATCGATAGATAAACATTTGAAGCTTGAGTAGTAACATTATAATATTTATTTTATGGCTCATTATAGTCGGTATAAATAATACTTTATGTATGGGAATAGCTACACAACGCCAACAATATTTCTAAAATTAAGTCATGCATAACAATCCTGTGAAAAATCTAAAATAAAGCAAAAACAATGTAATAGTGAATTGGTCATTCAAATGTTATATAAACAGTAGTGTAGAGGTAACAACATAAATTTAATTCGAATTAGTTAGGTCTAACGACGTCCTTGGTAAAAATGCATATAATTGAACTGTGTTCTACACAAATATATAGGTACATCCAGTATGTCATACAGATTAAGTTGATTTACACATTCAATTAGTCAAACAGGGGTAAAAGTATTCTTTAATGATAACCATACAGCTTTTCACATAATTCAAACTGAAATGAGTTATATTGTAAAATATAGCATACTTGGATTGGTTTTTAAGGTTCAAATTAGCTATAGTATAATGATGCTGTTAATTAACCAAATGATCGGTGCTCCACTCACCCAAGCCTACAGCTTGATGAAATTCCACTCTTATGTCAAAAAACAGGAAGAAAGCAGGCATCCATCAATCTATGGGAAATAGTTAACACAAAGTAGATTCAAATTAGCCAAACACATGTGGGAAATAGTTGTAGCAACATAAAAAAAGTCAGTGAAAGACTTTTCCTATAGGACACAAAATAAACGATAATGGAAATAGTAAGGATAAATATACATACAGTAATGGTTGAGCAGCATGAACTTTTGCTGCAGCCCAGTTATCTCACCTGGAATACCCCTTGTTTTTTATCCAGTAATATTTGGAGAGGATTGTACATTAGATATCTGGTGATCGTATTGTACTTCTTAATTGAAGATATTTAGTAATCTTGTATGGAAATGTATAATGCATACTTGCCAAATGTGTATGAGTTTTCTTCAAGGAATGCTACTATTAAATCCATATTTTCTCTCAATAAAACAAAATTTTATAGACTCATATCAGATTGTTATGTTTTCCTCTGACTATATACATCCCAATGAAAACGAATGAACAATAAAAAATTTGAAATTTGTTTAGACGGACGAATCTTGTTTGTCCTTGTTAAAATATGAATAACCTTTATTTCTTTATCGCTCATTAGAATACTTGACCAATAAATCCAAATTCAGTGGAAATACGCAACCATAACTTTCAACTGCAACCCTTAATTACCTTTTTAGTCAAAAAATTACACCCCAAATTTGAATAATCGTAAAATAAAAGACAATAGTTGTGGTAGGGTTAGTATGCTAAGTAGAAATTTTGTTGTCCTACCAAACTCTCTTTTCACATATTCAATTCTTAAGTAATAATTAATGTTAGGTTTAAAGTATATGAATAGAGACGCTCTGATTATTATTCTAAGAATGCACTCAGTACCATGGTAGTGTAAGAGTTGAGGAAAATGTACAAACAGATGGAGGTACATGCATTCCCAATTAGCTCTAGTATCTAAAAATATTTGATCCGAAAAACTCATGCTTAAAACAAAATTATCAATAATCCAAGAATTTGTAATTGTGCATAACCTGTCATGTTTCATAGTGTCAGTGGATTTAACTTACTTTTGAAATCCATATGCCAAGTGCTTAAATAACATCGTACGAAATTCGCACCATTGTTATGTGCATGACTGTATTTAACACTATGAAAACAGACATTAACTTATGTTCATAATTTTTCTGGGTAGTTATATCTCAAAAGCTGAGCGATGCAACATCAAAAGAATAGCCAAAAAACAAAGAATTATCATCCAAAGTAGAATAGAAGACAGTAAAAAAAGATAGAACCGTTCCTAAAGCAGATGGAGGAGAAGGAGAATCACCTCAAACCAAAACCACGGTACACAATCATAAATGGATAGACAATTGCATCCACCAAACACTGTTTCTTACTTTCTTTCCAAACTAAGGATGAGAAAATATGAGATTAGTATAATTTTTGTTGATTAGGATAAACTGGGAAATTTTATACATTGAAAAAAGCATCGACGGTCATATTGGGGATTAATTCAGCAATATCTCTTAGGCATTAACATATTTATTGATTTTAATTAAACTGAGCAACAAAAATGCAAAGCAAAAAATCAAGGTGTCAAACATTTAATTGAGGAAAAATGTTCGGCAGCAAGCAACAAAGGGATTTAGGCATCATAAATTCCATAAGGTAATCAGCAACGGTCTATTGGGTGATAAATGTAATCGTAGCAGTATCAAAGTGATCCCAACAATTAAAATAATTAGAGTACAGTGGAATATAAAATCAGGTGTAAAACAAACTTTAGTTAAATTTGCAAAAAACCATACGAACAACAAAAGTGTATTGTATTCTACGAACAAAATGAGTGCATCGGATTAGTGAATTGAGTTCGAATCGGTAATAGAAAATATCGATATATTAGGAAACAAAAAAATCCAGAGGAAATGCAGGTTAGTTCTATGGTTAATCGACGGTCAAATTTTGAGATGAGAACAGATTAGTAGTCGTAGTTTAACAGACTAATCTCAGTCGATAATCGAAAATCGAAAATCGAAGCAGATATGGAATCGCAGTTTAATAAACTAACCCTAATCGCAGTGTAACGATTTAGGAATCAAAAATTAGGTGAATCAAAAATCAACGTTGTAGATTCATAAATCAGAGCAGAATAAAAATTAATGTATGTTCACCATTCACATCACAGATCAAGGAAAACCAAAAATAAAGAAATATACCTTCAATTCAAAGAAGACAGTGATAAGATATCACTGGCGGCCATCAAATCGCTAGACGCGGATGCAATATCTCTGGGGATGTTGGCATCAGTGAGTCGCAAGCGGGAGAAACCGATTTTTGGAGATCGGATGAATTCAAGACCGTAGTTGAATTTAGGGAGGAACACAAATTGGTTGAGGGAGAATGGGAACAGAAGGAACGAATGCGTTGGGAGGGATGAGTACTTGAGTGCGGACGTAAAAACGTGTAAGGGTATTTTTGTCTTTTCAAAAAAACACGGTTGAAATTAGTTCGCGGAACTTTCATTATTAGTAGTAAAGATTATCTAATCTATTTTTCCATGTGATATCAATTTTTTCATGTGATATCACTACGAGATGTCATAAGGTAATTAAGGTAATTAGTAATTACACATAACATGGTTTTGGTGTTTAGTAGATAGAAAATTTCATATTTACATGAAATTATTCAAACACCATTGGTTTTCTCATATCGCCAAATATTCTTACTCTTTATAATTGGATAATTTCAAAGGCAAGACAAACTGCAGATGGTAAAGAGGGATAATGACGTTAATAAGTAGTTTACTAAATCTTTGAATGATGTAATAAGTAGCAAGCTTTTTTCTCATGTGTTTCTGAACCAACAGGGCTGTGTTTCTAATTTATTGTCCAACTTTGTTAAAGTGTTGTTGTTAGCGACGTATTTATTGGATGTAGATCAGAATAGCTTGAATTGTAGATCTACACATTGATTTGCTTCCCTATGTACTAAAGTTTATTTGCTATAATCAATGAATTAAAATGGTATGCTCACTTGGTTTTTTTAATAGATATTTATGCCTAATTGACATGATAAGCTTAACTGAACTTCAAAATTTTCATTCTACAATGATTGGAGCCATTATTATGAAGGGCCATGCTTCAGGTATTATTTCCATTTAATATATTTAGTATTAAAATATATTGATATTTGGGCGAGAACATTGAAAAATTGTTATATCATATATGTAAATGCTCTATTCAGACTCCATGAATACTTTGAAATGGATGAACATATAATATGTTCTTTGTTTGTTTTGTAATACAAATGATTTACTTTTGGAAAAAACAGCGATTATTATTACTAAATGTAACATTATTATTTTACCTATTTTTCTTCAAAAATAATTAATTCAAATATCGTATTAGAAATAGCACATGATTTGAATTACATAATATGTTATATAGGTGTTTTGTTTCACAAAAGAATTACTTTGTGAAAGGCATTTATTATATTCATAGATTTATCAACACTAGTTTTACTAATTTTTTTGTTAAATGGTTTTTTTATGAGTTATATTGGAAACAGCGAGTTATTTGAATAAATAATATAGCATTTAAGTGTTTTGTGATACATATGATTTTTTTGGGAAAAGTCAATGATTAATATTCATAAAATTTACAACTTTGAGAAATAGTAAATTTTAGGTTACAAGCTAGTGATTGGAATTAAATAACATATATTACGTGGGTGTTTTGTAATACAAACAATTTAATTTGGGAAATTCCAATGGATGATATTTATAAATATATTAGCAGCAATGATAGTTTATTTTCTATATGTTGTTTATGATATACAAATATTATTTCTTAATATAGTACTTCAATTTCATAAACAATAAACATTGACAGATAAAATTTTGGTAGGTTTTCATAATAGAAATGGTTTACATTGGATGATGACATTGGATTCCATGTAAAATTGTTATATTACATAAATGCACTACATAGATGCCATAAAGAATTTAAAAGGAATGGGAAAGAAGCATATTTTGTAAGTGGTTTGTAATACAAACGATTTGCTCTGGGAAATGTCAACAATTGGTATTTGTAAATTTCCCGATATTGTTTATACTAAATTTTTTGGGAAAATAGTTATGTTTAGGATGTATTGGAAATGGAAGTTTATTTGAATTAAATAATATATTTTCATAAGAGTAATGACTACCTTTAGTGGCTTTTTCATTTAGTTTCTCCATCTTTAATGATTTCTAAGATGTTTTACATATCGCTTCGATTTTTGGCTTTGACTACGTTTTAGGTGTGTTTTTTTGGTACACCATGTTCTGTTAAATTCCATGCCATGTATGTTTTATGTTCTGCTTTTTACTTTGCCTAATTCCAGTTATGTTATTGCCCTAAAACGTATTTGGTTCTCATCTTGGTTTAATCCATTTATGCCATGCTATTTTAAGTTTCTGCAGCTATCTCATTCGATCATAACCTTGCACTTCCATGCCATCATAGGTTTCATGAATGAATTTTTTGATTTTTTTTTCCTCGCATTTTCATTGCAGTTAAAAAATAAAATATGTCTATGGTACTCAATTACTGCAATTTTTTATAGAAAAATCTACCTAAGGTATTAATTCAGCTGTCGAATTTGAAGATTGCAATTTGCATGTTGATTTTTTACATGAAAGGTATTTTTTCAAATAGTTTGTTCCTCATGTGTTCTTCTTAAGTTTCATCAGCGTATGTTTGGCTTATTTTTAATATCCAACATTACATTTTAAAAAAATAATGTTATCTTACACTTCTCTGATTTTTTTTTGGCTTTAATTTTCCATAACCTAGTTTGATATTATGATTGGCTGATTTCTATCCAATAGGCCATTTGGACATATTTTTGTATGCTTTGTCCTTCAAAGTATACCACGATTGTATTTATAATTTGAATTTTAAAGGCTTTTAATTTCAGGTATGCATTTGTTTTCAAATTAATTACACAGTTTTAATTTAATTATTTTAAGATTTTTTTTTGGATTAATTTACTACTTTTCTTGAAGTTTAAACTTTTAGTTATTGAAGTTAAAACATGATTTATTCATGCAACTAGGACCTGAATTTTTTGGTTTTCAGCATCTAAAGTTGCAAAGCTCTTTGGTATCTAATTTTCTCATTTTTGATTTATGTACTTTTATTCAGTATTTTTCTAATTGTGAATAATTTATGTGATCGTTCTTTAATTTAATTTTAAGCACAAATGCTATGATTTTGGTCTCTTTTTTCATACAACTATACTCAGTACCTTTATTTTTCTTCATTCAATTCGGTTTCCATTCCTATTTTAAGATATAAAATTTTGGATTGAAAAATATCTTGTATGTAATTATAATATGTGGAAACAAATTTTAAATTATATTATGTTAGTTTACTCAATTTCCATTCAAAAAACCCAAAACATCTATTTTACGAAGTAGATACCTAAAGGCCAACTAAAAATATTGTCCAATAATAATTTAGACAATATTATATCAGCTATGATCCTTATGTATTTTAGACAACCAAATTTTCACTTAGTCCATTTCTTCCCATAAATGTTCGGTTTAAATGAGTGATTTGAAAATTTTCTACAAAGGATAGAGTGAACTTGATATGTTTGAGCTAAACTTCAACATAGGTTTCTTTCAAATGAATTTTAATTTTTATTACGTTATTGAGCTTTTGTAGCTTTATTGATATTTGGTGAATATTTCAGGATACAAACTTCTATGTTAATTTTTTGTTAATCCATGAATGCAAACTTGATCTTTCTCTGTACTTGTTTTATTTATATGTTTTCTTTTGTTTATGTTGATATTTAGAGGAACTACTATTCTTTAATTACTTCTTTCAAAATGATGTGGTTTGACAACTATTTTCAAAATGAGATTTAAATCGTAAATCATAAAGTTCATATTAAGATCGAAACAGGCTTCAAATCGTAGATTCAAAAGATTCGTATTTTAAGGTTTGCACATAATTTGAAATTGATTTTCATATTTGAAGTTTTAACTTCTACAATTAAACATAAAACTCAAATCTGTCAATGTTAAATTTCAATTGATAGATAATACAACTTTGGTTTGTACATCAGCCTTTTTTGTTATATAAGTTGCTCCATAGTAAGGTTGTTACCAAACATTGATACTTACCAAAAATATATTCTGTTTTAAGTAATATTTTGGTCCAGTTTGTTAAATTTGCCAACTAACATTTATCTTGAGATGAAACGAGGACAGAAATTTGAATGGAGGTAATTAATGACAAGTAGCAACTGATTAAAGCACTTGCATGCTCACTAAAAAAGTGATACATGTGCTTTGTTTGAGTTTTATGGATTTCATCTAATTATCTAAATGGCATTGTCTATTTTTCCATGGAATAAAACTCCTCTTTTTTAGTTAGATGGTCCTTGATATAGATAACTCATCTAATATTTAAACATAATGTTATCACCCCTTTTGTCAAATAACATATCTCCACCTTTGAAGTAATTATGCTGCAATACCTTCTATTTTATGAGCTTAAAATGCTTTCCACTTTTACAGCTGATATGTACTATATTGAATTGTGTACTAACTGAAAGTTTGGTACTACATATGCGGCATCAGTAAATTGCTTCTGCATAGTAATTTATTTTTACAAGTTGATAACTATAGGTCAAAGAAAAAGAATAATTTTATTCTTATTAAAAGGTTGGTAATTGAAATCTTCTGCACATTTTCACCCTTTTCATATGTATTTACATCATAGAAGTGTATGTTATATAGGTGTTACAAATGGACGTAAGTAGACATGACATGACTGGAATATTTTAACAAAACCCTCTTTGCATCTATTATACATGTTACATATGTCTTACTAAATGGATGTAAGTAGATCAAAATTTATGAACATATCCCAATTATCAGTACAGATAAAAATAAGTCACCAATATTTGTCCTTGGCATTAATTTGACTAAGTATTAGTACATGTTCTCAATAAATTTATTTGTTTTACAATTGTTCAACTCGTTTTTTGATGTACAGTTCATGTTAGTTATTCAGGTTCACTTTGGAAAGAACTATCAAGTGCCATATGTGGTTATAAGATGATACATGTGAAACAAAATAGAGATAGCCATAATCAAGAAGAAGGAAGTGATGCAACAATCGTGACGCTAATAATTTTTGGTCTAAATAGTTAGTGATTAAGTTTGTAGCATAATTTGTTAATTGTTTTACATTACAAATGTTTGTGTGTAATTTTAATATTGGAATACTTTAATAGCATTGACATGTAAGAGTAATCCAACTATAATGTCAGTAACATGTAAGAGTAATCCAACCGTAAGTTTTCGTGAAATAAAATATAAACCATGTGATGACTTTCATGCTTATTTCATTATTGTTGTTTATTTAATTAACCCATCGTCAAAGTTTTTCTATACAGTTAAACATATTTCTAAGTGTTAGAAGACCAGAACCTTCCAACTATAAGATTAGTTAATATGATATTAATCCTATAAAACAAGCTGGCTAATTTGATTCAAAATCAAAAATCTAACCCAAACCGTATGCGAAGCACGGGTGCGCACTAGTTAAGGAGTTAATGGGAAGTTACAATAATCAAGCCAATATGGGTATAAACTCATTTAATGAATTTAACTATATACATTGATGAAGGAAATTAAATATGCACGGTAAATTAATTCTAAAACGTACAAATAAATGTCATTAACCTTTGTCTAATTTGAATATAAAAGACTATTTATAAAGGGCATTAATTAGAGGTAAAAGAAGCAGTAAATGACATTTAATAACATTAATGAAATAAGAAGTTAAAGATAGTAAGTGTATAGAATAAAAGGAAAGTTCATAGAAAGTAAATAAATATACTAATAAATGAACCTACGAGGTATAATAATTTCCACAGTTGAAATTATATGGCATCGGCAATACGTTTGCGATGAGTATGAATTAATGGGTCTAGCCCAATATTTATATTAGTTACAAATGACTTGGTTTCGTATGGGTTGTGATGCGAGATCAGTAGAGTTACACAACGGAAGTCTGCCCTCAACAAGAGGCTGCCAGCGGTTGTGTATATGTACTACTGATGTGGGACATCTCCAACTATAAGTCCATGTGGTATATGTTTATGTATAGGTTCAGGGAAGATATACTAAGGAGTTTGCCTCGGATTTGAAGTATTAAATGGCTAAGTATATTAAGGGTGGTCAATGGGTTTACTTTGGGGTTGAGGTATTAAATGACTGTTGGGTCTGCCTTTTTCTTGTTTATAAAGCCTAAATTATCGACGACGGTGCCTAATTGGGAAAGTGGGGTCTGCTTTAATTCCAAATCAGAGGTATTAAGTAATCGGGAGTGGGCATTTTCCTTGATTTGCATTAGGCAAGTTTAAATGGGATTTGGGTTCAGAGGTCAGTGCAATGTCAGCATTGTTGGTAAACTAGTATTTGTAGAGTAGGGCTGAGCATAAGACAGACCACCAGCGGTCCCGAGCAGTCATTGTAAAGACTTGGTTTAAGTCTGTACGGATTACACTTTCTACGGGTGTAGAGTTCCTATAGGATATGCACCGATCTCAAAGTTTGGTTGTTTGTTTGTTTGGTTGGAGGTTGGATGATTAACCCTTAGATAGCACTTTGAGATGTGGTAGTAATATGGCTAGTTAAATTATAAAGCCATATCTAGGAGTCATCGAACTCCGTAGTTAGGACCGACTGACCATCGATTAAGTTGCGAAAGGGTTTCCTTTTTGGGAGTATAGGGATGCTTACACACATACACACACACATATATACACACACACACCTCGGAGTAGGTCAGATATATCATATGCGCAATTGGAAGTAAATCTCAAATCCATAAATAATAGACATGACACTTAAATGGAGATTAATCGGTATAAACTAGTGTTATGGATAAAGTATGTAATTTACCAATCACCGGAATGTTGTTCTGACCCCCTTTGTTGGATCGATTTCACCCTAGAGGGGGGTGAATAGGGTGATACTAATAATTATAAAAATTAATGCGGAAATATGTAAAATAATTGCAGCACAAATAATAGCAGAATAATAAAAATAGAAATAGAACAACACATATTTTCCCAGCTACAGCAAAACCCTGCCTACGTGCTGCCCCCAAGGTTTCTAGAAGAAATTAAGTAGTCGGACGCTTACACACGTAAACTCTTGACACCCGCTATCGACTAACCTAATTCTACGCTTAAAACCCTGCTACAACTCAGCCACTGAGTTGCGAATTCTCAAACTACACCACCGTAGTTCATCCCCTAGTCACACGACAAGACTTTACAAAAGTTTAAAAGTAAATTGCAAATTAAAAACAAATTACAAAACCGTATATATAAATTTAAGATCAAATAATAAATATAAAGGAACTGACCCAATATATAACAAATGACTCCAATTTATTTTGGCACGTATCCTTTCCCTTGTGAAAATGATGTCTGCTTCTTTTCTTTTGCTCGTGAACGTTCATTCCTCTTTCTTTGAAAAATTAGGGCATTTGTAAATTGGAAGGCCCCGACTTCAGTTGATCGATCGAATAGATGTTTTCACGTTGCTTGCTTTGTCGATCGATCGTTTCTTTGATTTGCACGCAGCTGCTTCTCGATCGAGTTCGATTTGAATTGGTATGTGATTTCCCTTTTGCTTTTCTAGTTAATTTGCTTGAACTCGATGATCTTCATGCCGACGATGTTAATGGTTTAAATAGGGTTTAATTCCCTTAATTTCCGTTCGAATTAATTCATTTGAATTCATCAGTTAATTTAACTCGGCCATTCGATTATGCTTGAATGCTGGTGATGTTTTCAGACTTATTCAATTCGTATATTTTCTGATGTTCTATGCTTGATTACCACGACTTTGATTTTGACTTGTTTGATTCTTTGCCTTGGTCACCATGGCTTTGATTTGTTTTGGAATTTGGTTCCGTTCTTTTCTCTGTTGACTTCGGCCATTTGTGTTAAACTGGACTTGTTCGATTTTTGATATCACCTTGGTCAACATGGCTTTAATTCCAAGTTTTATTTACTGCTGTTCTATCATTTTTGCTTGCAGTTTTTATTCGAACTGCTACTTGCTTTGTTTCTTCGACTGCAAGCTGTTGTATGATTTAGTTTAATTCTGGTTGCAGTGTTGTTTTGCTTGATATTGCACTCGGTTTCACTTGATTTTGTTGCACTTCATGTTAGTATTGACTTATTTGGTTGTGTGGTATGTCTCGACTGCTCATTGCTGTATCACCATATATATATATACACACACATGTTGCTCCTCACTTTGTCCTTGCAGTCTGAGTTGCATATGAGTCGGTCTGCATTGTGCTGGTTGCTTCGAATACATGTGCATTTTTTGTTTAGTTTTGATTTGAAGTTACCACTGTTGACATGTGCATTAAAAAATTTCACTTGAACTTCATCTTAATTTTGGAATTTGTCTGCACTTTGGTTGATGGTCTGGTTCATCACTGTTGTATGTTAAACTGAGTTCTTGTTGTATTCATCTGAAAGTTTTGCATTGCTTTGTTTCCAGTTCTGGTGCACATGCCTGAATCTCTAGTTTTCACTACACATGTATATATGTTCTGTTTGGTTGAGCCTTTTACTTTATGCCATTGTTATGAACTTGAACTGGTTTGTTTCTAACATTGAACTTGTTGCATTTGGATTGGGTTGCCTTGGCATTCTGAAACTCGAGATGTTGTCTTGTTGCAGTCTTGGTTCATACTTCAGTTTGAATGATTGAGTTGTTTTCATGTGTACACATTGAATTTTTGGTCGAGGCTTGTTCCAGTCATTAAAACTTGACCATTCTATTTTTGTTTTTGTATTGCACCTGAGTTGAACCTAGCATTGGCTCGGGTTTGACCTTGTGCTCATATCGTGACTTTATTTGTATTGCACTTGAGTTGAACCTAGCTTTGGCTCGGGTTTGACCTTGTGCTCACCTATCCATGCAGTTTTATCAAGTGTGCATCGGTGTGCACGACCTTGTGGCATGTGCAGTGATACATTGTGCATGTCACAAGTTGTTCGTGTATGATGAATTCAAAATGAATATGATGACGAACAACCCAAATAACTGAGGCAAATAATATTTTCAAAAACACATTTTATTTTACACTGCAAAAATATTTCTCTTTCAATTTTACTGTGTCAGTGTTTATTTTGCAAATAACTCAAATGCCGGTTTCAGGCTAGAATAGAGTTGAAATTAAATACGAGTGTATGAGTGATATGTAATGAGGTGAACATTGTAAATTGAAAATTGTGATGTAATCGAAATTGTATTGTAATTGAAATTGTGTATATATAGTGAGATCTTAAATTTGTACTATTCAAAATTGTAATAAAATATTTGTTTGAATAAAATATCTGTTTGAATTTAAATTCTGTGTTATTTATTTTATTCAGCAAATATTTATTTAATTATGTGAAAATAAAATAGTACAATAACAAATACATTTAAATGAATATATATATATATGTATGTATATGTTTATTATCATCAAACAAAAATCATATACTAGCATATTCAACAATCTCCCCCTTTTGATGATAACAAACATATATTTAAGATTTTGAATTTATTAAATGTATTTGGTCATTGATGAACTCTATTTGCTCCCTCTATTTGAATGCTCCCCTACACCAAAGCTCCCCCTTCATATATGCATAAAAATTTGCAAATGGACCTAGATGGAAATATGCAAATAAAAAATAAAATATTTGACCTTTATTTGCCAAAATCTTAACTTTTCTCTCCCCCTTTTGTTATCAGCAAAAGAGTAATAGTGTTAGAAAAATAGAGATAAAATGTTAGACATTAATACAACATTAATACCCAATCGGGTATAGATATTAAATTTCAATAAAAATCAAACAAAAATCATAAATACTCTGTTAGGCGCATATTCCACTTTAGAATGATAGGGGTGATGTCGGTATATAAAACCATATAGTTGTGTCTATTTGTGGTATATTGATATTAGAAATTTGAATATCTACTAACCATACATAACCGTTAGGACTGTTAAATGAGATTGTAGTATTCCCAATTTTTTAAAAAACAATAAACAAATTTTAAGTATCTTCTAACCACGCATAACCGTAAGGACTTTTAAATGGGATTAGAACCAACTCGTCTATTTAATAACCAATTTTGATATGTGTTTCATACATGCATAACCGTGAGGACTTTTAAATAAGCATGAAAGCACATAATCAAAAATTCAAGTAATTCACTCATGCATAACCGTGATGACTTTTAAATGAGAGTGGATACTTTGGATGTTTTTATTGCTAAAAATAAAATAAAATGAAAACGAATAATTTCCCATTTAAAATACCACATATTAACATACTATATTGGATTTTGATGAGTGATGGTCGTTAGAAATATGATAGAAATAGAGATGGTCATGGAATTTTTACCTATCAAAAGTTATTATAAATCTTGTCTAAATATTTAAAGAAATTTACTAAGTATACCGTCTCAAGTCATAATATATGATTAATATCAACACTCATCACTTTTTCAATCACTATTTATCTTTTCGATAATCAGTAGGAGTCAGATTGGTTAATGTAGTCATTTAAGATCAAATCCAAAAATAATTATAAAATCAAATTTTCAAAAATGACTAATCTGAATCGACGTCAACAAAAACTATTCTCTGAAAGGGATTTTAAAAAGTCTGCTAATTTGAAAATCATCTGAAATGAAAATTATGCAGATATTTTCTTTGAAAATGTGATGCAACTTATGGATGTCTCAACATAAAACACTTTCCACTAGTAATTTTTCTATCAACTAGATTACCAGTGTAATCTACATCCGAATTTCCCTTTGACTCAAGATTATAATTAGTTGGATGTCATAGACCAGACCTTGAAGTTGCAACAAATATCTTAAAATCTTTTTACAGCTTTTAAATGAAATTCTTTTGAATTTGAATTGAAACCATGCAAACAGTGAACATAGTGTCAGATCTAGAAGCAGTAAGATAAACACATATATCTACGTGTATCTAGAGTAATCATCAACCAATAAAACAACATCATTAGTCCAAACAAATCTATATGAAATAGTTCAAAGACTCCAGAGGTCCTTATAGTGTACTCGGCATAAAAAGATAACTGGCCAAAAATTTTGCATCAATCAGAATCAAAAACATCATTTATTTCTTTATCACATAACTGGCTGAATTAAATCAGATTATGGTGCATGCAGATTTTCACATTTAATAAATTGCTCAAAATAAATATACCGTTACCTATTTTACCTTTATGACAATTTTTTTTGTTGCCCATTGTGATTCTGCCACCTTTGTACTAGGCTAAGGAATTTTGATTTGTTGCCCGTCGTGTGCCTAGAACAACCAGAATCCAGGTAACACTATTGTTGTTCCTTAGCCTGCCACTACACCTACACAAGAGAAGATTTTTGTGACCTATTTGTTTTTATAGGTCCATGGTTGTTAGTGGCAAAAGATTTTGAAAAATAAGTTTGTGGAGACCCAAGACAATTTATATTTGTTCCTTTTGGAACCCAGATTTGTTTGACTTTAAGGGATTTTATATTCATGCCTTTTGGAACCCAAATTGATATGATTTTGTGTTTATATATATTTTGATAATTATTCTTGCCATGTCCAATATTTCCACATTTTACGTATTTGGGTATCACACTTTTCCCCTTAATAGTGTTATTAGTCGTTTGTTCATATTTTGACACTTTTGCAAATCCAAATGCTTTCCTTTTATTCTCGAAGAGTTGATTTTCTAAGAGCATATTAAATGATTTATCTCTAGTGTAAAATTTCCGAGTAACCAACTCAAGTTTATTAACTTTAGATTTTAAAAGTTTATTTTCATTTATTAGCTTCGAACAACAACTAATGGTACTATCTCTCTTTTCAAAATTCTTCATTTTCAAGTCCATATTTTCATTTTTATGCTCTCTAATTTTAGTCTCAATTTCTTACATCTCAGCTTCAAAGAGTTGGAGTTTTTAAATGCAATTTTTTTCAAAATCCTTGATTTTTTCAATCTCCTTTTCAAACTCGTGATTTAATTGAATAATTTCATATTTTCTCAAAATCACGTTTTCTTTTTCAAGGGTTTTGAAATTTTCGTTGACTTCATTTAATTCTTTTTCAAAAATCACACATTTAGAACTTTCTGACTTCTTAAAACTATACAACTCTTTTTACAAAATGTTATTTTTACAAATCAACTCAGTTTTATTTTTCTCCCGAATTAAAATTTCGTTTTCTAACTTTTGAAAGTTTTCTTGAAAACAGACAAATTCTTTTTCATAGTCCAAACACCTTTTGCAATTAGAATTTTAATTTTTCTTAATATTTTTAAGTTCATTTTCCAAATCATTATTTTTCTGACGTAGTTTAGATTGTTCCCTTTTCAACTTATTATTTTTCATCTCAAGGGCTTTATTATTTTCAATTAATTTTTGGCACAAGGGAACTAAATCATTGAATGAGAGATCACTTATCTCATCGGCTATTGAATCTTCTTCACTGCTGTCTTTTGCAAACCCTGTCAAGCGCGTTTCTTCAACTTAGTCAATTGTGAAGGATTTCTCACCGTTTTTGACTTTTGCACCATATATTGCATCAAAAGTATTCCAGATTTCCTATGCACTTTCACAATGAGAGATATAGTTAAAATTATCTTGATTAATATGAGAATATAGTATATGCATAGCAAGAGCATTAATCAAAGTATTTTTATCGTCTACTATATCACACCCATTTTCAATAATATCCCAACATTTAAAATTAACAGATTCTAAATACAATTCCATTTTTAATTTCCAATTTAAAAAATCTGTTCCACCAAAAATAGTAGGAATAATACCGGACTGACTGTCGTTAGATTTGCAACTAGGGTTAGACATCCTTGCTATTAACCTACTCTGATACCACTTGTAGGATCGATTTCACCCTAGAGGGGGTGAATAGGGTGATACTAATAATTATAAAAATTAATGCGGAAATATAAATAATTGCAGCACTGATAATAGCAGAATAATAAAAGCAAAAGTAGAACAACAAAGATTTACCCAGTTTCGGCAAAACCCTACCTACGTGCTGCCCCCAAGGCTTATACTAGAAATTAAGTAGTCAGACGCTTACACATGTAAACTTGCGACACCCGCTATCGACTAACCTAACTCTACGCTTAAAACCCTACTACAACTCAGCCACTGAGTTGCGAATTCTCAAACTACACCACCGTAGTTTGTCCCCAAGTCACACGACTAGACTTTACAAAAGTTTAAAAGTAAATTGCAAATTAAAAACAAATTACAAAACCCTATATATAAATTTAAGCTCAAATAATAAATATAAAGAACCGGCCCAATATATAACAAATGAATCCCTTTTATTTTGGCCTGTATCCTTTCTCTTGTGAAAATGATGTCTGCTTCTTTTCTTTTGCTCGAAAACGTTCGTTCCTCTTTCTTTGAAAAATTAGGGCTTTTGTAAATTGGAAGGCACCAACTTCAATTGATTGATCGAATAGATGTTTTCACGTTTCTTGCTTTGTCGATCGATCTTTTCTTTGATTTGCACACGGCTGCTTCTCGATCGAGTTCGATTTGAATTGGTATGTGATTTCCCTTTTGCTTTTCTGGTTAATTTGCTTGAACTCGATGATCTTCATACCGATGATATTAATGGTTTAAATAGGGTTTAATTCCCTTAATTTTCGTTCGAATTAATTCAATTGAATTCGTCAGTTAATTTAACTCGACCATTCGATTATGCTTGAATGCTGGTGATGTTTTCTGACTTCTTCAATTCGTATATTTTATGATGTTCTATGCTTGATTACCATAACTTTGATTTTGACTTTTTCTATTCTTTGCCTTGGTCACAACGGCTTTGATTTGTTTTGGAATTTGGTTCCATTCTTTTCTCTGTTGACTTCGGCCATTTGTGTTAAACTGGACTTGTTCGATTTTTTATATCACCTTGGTCAACAGGGCTTTAATTCAAAGTTTTATTTACTGTTGTTCTATCATTTTTGCTTGTAGTTTTTATTCGAACTGCTACCTGCTTTGTTTCTTCGACTACAAGCTTTTGTATGATTTAGTTTAAGTCTGGTTGTAGTGTTGTTTTGGTTGATATTGCACTCGGTTTCACTTGAGTCTTGTTGCACTTCATGTTAGTATCGACTTATTTGGTTGTGTGGTCTGTCTCGACTGCTCATTGCTGTATCACCATATATGTACATACACACATATGTATGTGTGTGTATATGTGTTGTTGATCTGTTGTAGCCTCTGGTTGTGATTGTCTCCACTTGTGTTGTTATGTTCATGTCTGAACATACATGGTTGAGTTTGTCATCATGTGCATTCATTTGACCTGGGTTGATTTGCACTGCTCTAACCACTGCCGTGTTGCTTCTGTCCTTGTTAGACTTGAAGTCTAGTGTGTTCATGTAGTCTGGTTTTATGTGGAGATTGATTGAGGCTTCTCTTGCATGCTCTAAACCCTGTATTCTGACTTTTCATTTGCTGTTGCATATGTATATAAGTGCATATGCTCTTATATTTTCTGACCATGCTCACTTGTCTGAATTCTTGTTGTTTTGCACTGCACTTGTATCATCACTGGTGCCATTGATATTTGAGCCTGCTGCACCATGTAGTAGCCTTGCTTGCATATTTAACTGCTTCCATTGGGTTCACCATTGTAACAGTTATGTGTCATATTGCTTCAAGGCAGATCATCTTGTTCATGTTGCCAGGTCTGCATTTGTTATATTGTGTGATCTCTGATCTGGATTTTCTTTGAGTTTGGTTAAGTTGTTGTTGCCTTTGGTATTTGAGTTCATTTGTATTAAGTCGCATTCATTAGTTCACTGTATTTTGGAATATGGTTTTGGACATGAGTCTTGTATATGTGCAATCTGATTCATTTCACTGTAGTCTTATTCTCTGGTCTTCACTTGATTATTGTATACATGTATATATGTATGTATTGACTGTCTTGGTTGAGTTCATTCTGGTTTGCATTGTATTGGTTGTCACTGCATATTGTTATAGCATATATATATATATATATATATATATATACGTGTTGCTCCTCACCTTGTCATTGCAGTCTGAGTTGCATATGAGCTGGTCTGCATTGTGTTGGTTGCTTCGAATACATGTGCATTTCCTGTTTAGTTTTGATTTGAAGTTACCACTGTTGACATGTGCATTAAAAAAATTCACTTGAACTTCATCTTGATTTTGGAATTTGTCTGCACTTTGGTAGATGGTCTGGTTCATCACTATTGTATGTTGAACTGAGTTCTTGCTGTATTCATCTGAAAGTTTTGCATTGCTTTGTTCCAAGTTCTGGTGCACATGCCTGAATCTCTGGTTTTCACTACACATGTATATATGTTCAGTTTGGTTGAGCCTTTTACTTTATGCCATTGTTATGAACTTGAACTTATTTGTTTCTAACATTGAACTTGTTGCATTTGGACTGGGTTGCCTTGGCATTCTAAAACTCGAGATGATGTCTTATTGCAGCCTTGGTTCATACTTGAGTTTGAATGATTGAGTTTTTTCATGTGTACACATTGAATTTTTGGTCGAGGCTTGTTCCAGTCATTAAAACTTGACCATTCTATTTTTGTTTTTGTATTGCACCTGAGTTGAACCTAGCTTTGGCTCGGGTTTGACCTTGTGCTCATATTGTGACTTTATTTGTATTGCACTTGAGTTGAACCTAGCTTTGGCTCGGGTTTGACCTTGTGCTCACCTGTCCCTACAGTTTTATCAAGTGTACATCGGTGTGTATGGCCTTATGGCATGTACAGTGATACACTGTGCATGTCACAAGTTGTTTGTGTATGATGGATTCAAAATGAATATGATAACGAACAACCCAAATAACTGAGGCAAATAATATTTTCAAAAACACATTTTATTTTACACTGCAAAAATATTTCTCTTTCAATTTTACTACGTCAGTGTTTATTTTGCAGATAACTCAGATGCTGATTTCAGGCTGGAGTAGAGTTGAAGATAAATACGATTATATGAGTGATATGTAGTGAGGTGAACATTGTAAATTGAAAATTGTGATGTAATCGAAATTGTATTGTAATTGAAATTGTGTATATATAGTGTGAGCTTAAATTTGTACTATTCAAAATTGTACTAAAATATTTGTTTGAATAAAATATTTGTTTGAATTTAAATTCTGTGTTATTTATTTTATTCAGCAAATATTTATTTAATTATGTGAAAATAAAATAGTACAATGACAAATACATTTAAATGAATATATATGTTTATTATCATCAAACAAGAATCATATACTAGCATATTCAACACCCTTTTCATTATAACCCACATGATAGATTTAGAGGTACATGATACTAGCATAAGACAGAAACGATAAGTAGACGGGTCTTCTCATATATGCTCTGCACTAACAAGGCAACTAGATATCTAAGGAATAATATTAGTTCCAAGGTAGTAGCCTTAGTCATTATATATGTTTTATTATATTTTACTATTCCATTGTGAGTTTGTATAGATATCTTTTTGCTGTACTTATGTTTATTACAGGTTACCAACACCAATGATCCGTACCCTAATGGACTTGGGTTTTCGATTTAGTCGAAAATCGAGCCCATTAAGGTGCGGGTTATTACCTTTGATATCGGAGTTTAGGTTAGTCAATCAGGATATGTTGAGTGAATGTATTTATATTTTTACTTGGAATTGTATAAATATTACGTGACAAAGTCTACAAATTCCAACTGCAGAAGTAGTTGCGACCATATTCTAAAAAGATGATAAGACAAATTGAGTTAGAACAATAAATCGAGTTAAACTTATACACCTACCCCGATTAATCCACAAACGTAGGCAATACCGTATGGCATTGCGTTAAGAAGAGCATGAGGATGACATATAGAAGAGTCCCTGAGGTTGGATGGTATTGACTCCTTTTGCGAGGTCCAGACTAAACTATGATTGTGGATCTCGCTGGATTGCCGATTGATGACATACATTTCATCCAAACAGATGTGAAGTAAGAATCTATATGTTATAAATATCTGAACTGAGTTCTTGCTCTATTCATATGTTTTATTTTATTTTACTATTCCATTGTGAGTTTGTATAGATATCTTTTTATTGTACTTATGCTTATTACAGGTTACCAACACCAATGATCCGTACCCTAATGGACTTGGGTTTTCGATTTAGTCGAAAATCGAGCCCATTAAGGTGCGGGTTATTACCTTTGATATCAGAGTTTAGGTTAGTCAATCAGGATATGTTGAGTGAATGTATTTATATTTTTACTTGGAAATATATAAATATTACATAACAAACTCTACAAATTCCAACTGCAGAAGTAGTTGCGACCATATTTTAAAAAGATGGATAAGACAAATATGAGTTAGAACAATAAATCGAGTTAAACTTATACACCTACCCTGATTAACCCACAGACGTAGGCAATACCGTAGGGCAATGCGTTAAGAAGAGCATGAGGACGACATATAGAAGAGTCCCTGAGGTTGGATGGTATTGACTCCTTTTACGGGGCCCGGACTAAACTATGATTGTGGATCTCGCTGGATTGCCGATTTATGGCATACATTTCATCCAAACAGATGGGAAGGAAGAGTCTATATGTTATAAATATCTGAACTGAGTTCTTGCTATATTCATATGTTTTATTATATTTTACTATTCCATTGTGAGTTTGTATAGATATCTTTTTGTTGTACTTATGTTTATTACAACTTACCAACACCAATGATCCGTACCCTAATGGACTTGGGTTTTCTATTTAGTCGAAAATCGATCCCATTAAGGTGCGGGTTATTACCTTTGATATCGGAGTTAAGGTTAGTCAATCAGGATATGTTGAGTGAATGTATTTATATTTTTACTTGGAATTATGTAAATATTACGTAACAAACTCTACAAATTCCAACTGTAGAAGTAGTTGCGACCATATTCTAAAAAGATGGATAAGACAGATATGAGTTAGAACAATAAATCGAGTTAAACTTATACACCTACCCCGATTAACCCACAGACGTAGGCAATACCGTAGGGCATTGCGTTAAGAAGAGCATGAGGACGACATATAGAATAGTCCCTGAGGTTGGATGGTATTGACTCCTTTTGCAGGGCCCGGACTAAACTATGATTGTGGATCACGCTAGATTGCCGATTGATGACATACATTTCATCCAAACAGATGGGAAGTAAGAATCTATATGTTATAAATATCTGAACTGAGTTCTTGCTGTATTCATATGTTTTATTATATTTTACTATTCCATTGTGAGTTTGTATAGATATCTTTTTGCTGTACTTATGTTTATTACAGGTTACCAACACCAATGATCCGTACCCTAATGGACTTGAGTTTTCGATTTAGTCGAAAATCGAGTCTATTAAGGTGCGGGTTATTACCTTTGATATCGGAGTTTAGATTAGTCAATCAGGATATGTTGAGTGAATGTATTTATATTTTTACTTGGAATTATATAAATATTACGTGACAAACTCTACAAATTCCAACAACAAAAGTAGTTGCGACCATATTCTAAAAAGATGGATAAGACAAATATGAGTTAGAACAATAAATCAAGTTAAACTTATACACCTTTCCCGATTAACCCACAGACGTAGGCAATACCGTACGGCATTATGTTAATAAGAGCATGAGGACGACATATAGAAGAGTCCCTAAGGTTGGATGGTATTGACTCCTTTTGCGAGGCCCGGACTAAACTATGATTGTGGATCTCGTTGGATTGCCAATTGATGACATATATTTCATCCAAACAGATGGGAAGTAAGAATCTATATGTTATAAATATCTGAAAGTAAGGTATAAAAAAAGAATTGAGAAAGTTCTCGCAAGAAGGTGCGTAATAATCACCACAAAATGATAGCTGAATTTTAATATGTTCTTATTGAAGATAAGTTAAGAATAATTGGAAAAGAAGAAAAGTCCAAAATAAAGGACAAATATATCCATTTCGAAGTCCGTCCCATGTGAAAGAATTTAATAAAAGATTTTAATTTTTGTTAAATATTTGAAATGACTTTCAAAGAATTTATTTAAAAATAAAAGAACCCTATTACTAAAATGTTGTTATTTTTGAAAAGTAAGTAAATATTAAATTTTTCGCTATATAAATATCCTTTAAAAATAGATTCTTGAAAAACTAGAAAATTTAGAAATTTTAATTAAATGAGTTATTTAGAAAATTTCTAGGTGAAGCTAAAACTGACTAGATTAAAATTCCAAGTATAAGGGTTTTTGATGAAGAATAAGGAGAAACTGATAATCTTTTTTTAAAACAGACAAAAAATAGGACATATGGTTGACTCGATGATTTTTCTATTTCTATAAATTTAGAAGTTATAAAATTCTTTTTAAGGAATGGATAAATGGAAATGGTACTAATTTAAATTGGGTAAAGAGAATGGAAGGGTAAAAATGTTCGATAATGGAGATAAGAAAAATATTCCCGTGCAAGGAAAATACGGGGAAAAAACAACTGAAATGGATTTATGCATAAAAAGTAAACAGTTTCATGTTAATTAAGAAAAGCCCAATGGCTAAGGCCTAAGGCAAATGCATTGCAATGACTAATGAAGAAAACGATCAAATAAAAGAGCTATATGAGGAGGTGCAATTTAAATAAGAGCAAATTAGGTGGAAGGAATTTAAATAACAGCAACAATAGGAAATTTAAATAGAAGCAAAGTTAGAAATTTATATTTAAACAATCTAATTAGAAATAATGCAATAAATTAAAGGTAAAACAAAAAAGGATTGTTTGCATAAATATGTGCAGTAATTGCACATATCTTTTTGGAATCTCCCTTATATGCTATTAGAGTCTCCGCTAAGGTTGAAAGTAGAAATAACATGAATATTAGGAAAATAATAGTATGAAAGTTGTTCATGTCTACTCTAGTTGCTATTTTTTAAAGTAAAATATTGTAGAAACACCGTAATAATGCATTTTTGAAAAATGGTTTGGTATAATAATTCAGTTTTTGAATCCAAAACTTAATAAATAGTTTGAGTTAAAAATCCTACCTTTTAAAGAAGTAAAATCTCTGTTGTAAAAAGTCCTTCAAGGGAAAATTGATTTGCTGGCTATTCATGCAATAAAAACTTGAGTCTTGCTATTTGAAAAGAAAAAATAATGTGTTGTTAAAAGAAAATGATCTTTTTAAATTAAACTGCTAACATTGACTTTTGAACTTAATAAATAAATTTACTTAATAAATCCTAAATTTTATTTTAAAAGTTATGACACGTACAGTTAAAGTTGGTTAAAATGAGGAGTTTTTCATGGCTTCGTTTGGAAACCAAGCAATTGTTAAATTTAATAAAAAGTTTCTAAGTTTATATTTTCAAAGTATTTTTTTTGTTAAGTACTTCATGAGTGTGAAGTTTAATAATTTTATAAAGAGTGGTGAAAAACCAAACCAATTTCGATATGGAGTAGATAGGGATGGCTACATATGTAAGACTAGGTAAAAGTTAAAGCTATAAATAAAATAACTACGAATGCTCGTCGAATAATAACAAGGAATCCCAATTGAATATGAGAAATATTGGTATGAATTTATGTATGTTTTATTAGGCATGTGTGAAAGCCTTAAGAAGAACCCACAAAGGAATGAGGAATGGTATCAAAGTACACTTCTGTGAGTTCAAGAGTTTACTCACATGAAAGATCAAAGATAAAAAAAATAAATACCAAAATTTAAGAATACTATCAAGAGATTTTGATTAAAAAAAGATAGTAATATAATTGGAGAAGAGGGTAACGAGACGACAAACACACATAGAGGACGTTAGTCGATTCAAAATTAAAGAAGACAAGATAGGTAGTAGAAAGGTTATTCTGCAAGCTAATATTTCGATGAGCTATTCTAAATGTGCATGGTTTATATTTTTTACCCATTGCAGTATAGAAATGCACAGTTTATCCTATAATTGGTTGTAATAATTGAAGTAATGGATATATCTCATATATTAGAAGTCAAAAAGGTAAGTTAATATATATGGGTTATAGTGGAATAACATACTAAAACGTCCATTTATTTGAACAAAAAGTGATAGGGCCACAATATCATTAATACCAGTTGATGTTGAAGGGCAGCTTCCAACAATTGTTTCTTTTAGGTTATTTAGGTTGCAATTGTTAGTTGTCCCTTTTGTTGGCATTAGAAATGTGTATGATATGATATGAGATGTGTTTATATTTCACTGCAATTCAAATTTTGTGTTAATTGTTCTTCGTCCTTTTTCCAACACAATAAAGCAGTGAATGAATAGACACTTTGTGGTTATGTCTTAATAAAGGAAAAATAGTAAGTGAATATTTTTTTAGTTTTTGTTGGGGTGTGGGGGGAAAAAATATGAGAGGCTAATAAAATTAGCCTATTTGATAACCCATACAATGTGTCAAATGCGTCAAAATATATTAAGTAGAAAAGCTTACACATTGTCATTGGCCCCTGATTGACCAGCCACCTGCTTAGTCAACTAACTGAAACTACAAGAAACGATAATGGGCCAACCATGCTAAGGATGTGGTTGATAATTATGCTTTTAGTTGTTTTCCGTAACAATTTGTTGATGCTTTTGCTCGAGTTTTCTCAGGTTTTCATTTGGTCCTCACATCTTCTCACTTTATCTTCACCTGAGTAGTTAGAGTCCCGCTAAAGACCGTAAAATCCTCGCTATAACGTATATCGCTCTTCGACCGCTGCGCTAAATTTAGCGATGTTAAATAGTAGATCCGTTTTAAGTTCCGCTATTTTCCGCTACTCCCGTTAAATCAAGACTTTTTTGCACCCGCTTTAGTAACATTCATATATAAATGTTGATTTGAACTGGTTCCTTTTAAATCAAATCAACAAAGTTAGATTAAAAACCTAATTTTAAGGAATAAGTGTTCAACATAAGTTAGAAATTTATTGTAGTCGTCAAATCTAATCTGCAGAAATCATGATATCCTTCGATTTTGTTCTATAAGATTAAACAATATTTCTTTTTTCCACATAAATGATGTGAGAATAATAATGAATAACTTTAAACATTTGGTCTTATATATAATAAAGTTTTTTGCACCTTGCTATTTTTCGCTATATTCCCGCTTTATCCCGGCTATAACTTTTTACACCTCCATCGTTATAGAACTGTTAAGCGTTTTAACTGCACAGATCTTCATTCTTCTAAGCACATATTCACACAAACTAGAAATTTTATTTGAACACAAATTAGTGACACAAAATCTGATATAATCAATTTCAACTTCCCCTTGTTTCCACATCTCGTATAAAGACAAAAATATTTAATGACCAATATTTTATTGTTATATTAGAAAGAGGTGTAAACAAAGAGACGCATGTATTGACTCTTAACTCGTAAGTTTGTATTCGACTAGAAACTATTCATAGTTCTAAATATTTGAGTATTACTAAGAAATTACAACAACAAAATCAATAATAATAATAAATATCATTTACGTATGTAAATATTGAAAAATGGTTCTGCAAACTACAAAAGTAATAAATTACCATTGTACATACAACGTTTTTTGTAACGATAATTGATGTTTACAAAAATAACTAAATAATTAAAAAAAAAAGTAGTAAAAAAGTACTAAAAGGGCAACACAAAGAATAAAAAAATTGTGATAAGTGTAGAACTTCAAAGTTGTCTATGATGAAAATAGATAATTGGTTGTTTTTAACATTAGTCGACCCTTGTACTTATCTTGTACTTATGATAAGTCGGTAGAATGAATATATGGATCTGTGTAGGTTTTTGTACACAACGACGACACGTTATGTTCATATAAAACAAAACATTATTTAACTTATCACTTTAATATTAGATACATTTAGATTCACCATCATATTTAAAACTATCACTAAACGAAAATAAGATGTGTAAAATAATAATATATAGTTAGATTTCTACACCAGCATAACTGAATAAAACTTATGTGGACAAGTAAACGTATAAATAATTTCAAAATAACATTAACGTTAAAAAATAATGATGGAATCTGAGTTTGAACACCATGTTTTATTCAAGTGGTGGTTCGTCTAGAGGATAGATTTGATTTTCTTTTTATCTATGTAAGGACTATACACTTTTAAAATCCAGCCCAAAGGACATCGTTTATATTTTAATGGCCAGAAGACCATTAATTTTAGTTCAAGTCCAGTCCAGTAAAAGATGAATTCATTGCTTCTCTGACAGAAGTACACAGCCAGCGATAATCCATTTACCCCATCGCAAAGACCTAATATCACCAAATCAACTTCAAAACCCTAGTTAATCCCCTCCCCACTCTCTCAATCGGACATGTGGTATCCAAGTGGATGTCCAATGTTGGAATTTGATATAGAGAAAAGGATGAGAGAGATTAAACTATAAAACCCAAAGCAGACTACATTGTATTAGATTAACTGAAACAAAACAAAAATACAAATTCTTAAATAGACCAAGACCACTAACTTACTTTGTCCTACAAACTATGAAATAATGCCTAGTTTCATGCAATTTTCTTGACCAAGTTTTAACACATGTTAATTAACTTTAACACTCTTCCTTAAACTGAATGTGCTAACATTCAGTTTACGACACACAACCACTAACTTTTGAAAAACTAAGGTTCTTAATTGCTTCGTCTTCTTGCATTGACAATCTCCATAGCGGCTTTGATCTTTTTTTAGATTGGACATGATCAACTGCTTTTCATTAAATGATTCACCGCTTGTGAACCATCACTAAACTCTTATGGTTTCATTCGAGGGATTCACTGGAACTCTCCACTCGGGTCATCCCATGATACTGCTGTACCTGTCATCTCCCCAACAAGTAAGAACCGCGGCTCTTCTTCACTTACTTGTTGAATGACACAAAATCAAACCAACTTCACTATGCCCACTTCACATTTAGGCATGTCTATCTTCTCTTAGGCATCTCATTAAGCAGTTCTTGAACGCTCTCCATATTGTCCAACCCCATAACTGACATTCTACCCTCGTCTTCTTCATCTTCATTCTCCATTTGCTGCAATTTTTCTCTGCTGCATCACCATCAATGTAAGACACATTTCTCACAACTCAACATCTCTCACATTATCATTACTATCAACAACTGCATTTCTTCAAAGCCAGTTCATTTCTTTGCAGCAACGGATAATACCTCCACATCTCAATCAAGGCAGCTACACCTGCCCAATTCAATGGCAACACAAATAGCATCAACATCTGGTTTTCTGCCAAATTGACACTAAGCATCACTCTGCTCATCTCAGCATCCAAACTTCACTAATTCTTACTTTTTGTTCCACCTCAACTTCCTACAACTTCAAACTGAGTCTCAAACAGAGCCACCATCTCCGACCACAAACCCAAAACCAACGAATAACCAAACAATCCCTGAACTGCACTTCCTACACTTCCTAAAACTACAACCACTCACATCCAATACAACATCAACCTGCGAGTACATCACTATAAATTGCCTACCGGCAAGAAAATTCCCCCATCAAACCAGAGCAAAATGCCTCCATCTTCTTGAACAAACCAGTTTCAACTTACAGCCAATCCTCAGTACTCCATCCAACAGCTTTTCCTCCACACAACCTTGCAATGCCTCAACAGACACAGTTCCTCCACAACAGAAACCACACCTCACATACATCTTCTCCCATCTACAAACGCTGTTCCATACAAACTACAATCATTTTCCTCCAACTTCATCCAACCAGCATTCTACAAAAAAAATCGCCATCAAAACTACACCTCATATTTGAGCAGCATCCAGTTAACCATTGATGGAATCTCTAATCAACACATTGTTGGAAATAATGAATGAGAAAGAGGCATTTATTGAAGAAAGAGAAATGCAATTATTATGCATTGGGAAGTGTGACTATGAATAGTCCCACATCTTAAAATACAATAAACATTTGGTGTTTATATACTAAGATGTGGACACTATTATAGTTACAATGAGACAAGAAAGACTTGAAAGCTTAGCCATCTTAGCGGGTGGTGCAACGCACCACCCCGCACGCGCGCGCCCGCGCCCGTGCCCGTGCCCGAGCCCGTGCCCGTGCCCGAGCCCGTGCCCGTGCCCGAGCCCGAGCCCGAACCCGCACCCGCACCCGCATCCGCATCCGCGGCGTGGGCGAATGGGCGTTTGAGGCGTATTAGAGGCACTTAGCACTTTGCAATTGGCGGTTGGCTTGGCTTGGTTGGTTGTTCCGATCAGAGCAGTTTTATTTTTGTCCGTTCAAATTATAACGGCTATAAAACGGTCGCGTCTGTTGGTAAAGGGTCGCAACCTTTCCAACAGTCACATCCGTTTCAAGCATCTTCCCGAGCCTATAAATAGGCAGACAGAAAACGAAGTATGTACTTACTTTTCTGTCAAACTTCTTCCCCAACATCTCTGTTCTTTTACTGTATTCTCTTTGGTTCGCCGTCGCTCCGCCTGCAAGCACCGCACCGCGGAGTTCGTCCGTTTCATCCTGGGAAATCAAATTGCTCATATCCTTTGGTGCATATAGGGAGCAATATTGTTTCAAGGAAACAGCCACCGCTGCACTCGGACAAACATATTGGTAATCTATTTACTGATTATATTCTAATATTTAATTCAGTTGCAACAGATTAGCAACGCATTTGCTACAGATTAGCAACGCTTTTGCAACACAGATTTGCAACGCTTTTATAGCACTACTTTTGAAACGCTTTTGTACTGTTACTAATATCAGATTTGTAACACTTCTGTAACGCTTCAATAACAATCTTGAAACAATATTGATTGTTGCCTATCTTTGTAGACGGCGATGTCTGAAAATAGCAACAACAATAATTCAGCGGCAACGGTGACCAACACCCTGCCTGCGCCAGTGGTTCCAACGATGGCACTATCTCATGGAGAAAGGCCAGAAAAGTTCAATGGGGCAGATTTCAAACGTTGGCAGCAAAAGATGTTGTTTTATTTAACAACATTGGGTCTTGCAAAGTATCTTGCCGAAGATGTTCCTAAAGTGGAAGAACTGGAAACTGATGCCACTAAAGTGGAGGCCGTGAATATTTGGAAAAGTGCAGATTTCATGTGCAAGAATTACATTTTAAATGGACTCGATAACAGCCTTTACAATGTATATTGTACTGCTCAAACTTCCAAAGAATTATGGACGGCATTGGACAAGAAGTATAAAACCGAAGATGCGGGTATGAAGAAGTTCATCGCAGGAAAGTTTCTGGACTTTAAAATGGTAGATGCGAAGACCGTAATTAGTCAGATTCAAGAACTTCAAGTCATCATTCACGCATTGCATGATGAACGAATGATCCTAAGTGAATCATTTCAAGTTGCCGCAGCAATAGAAAAGCTTCCTCCTTCGTGGAAAGACTTCAAAAACTACCTTAAGCATAAGCGTAAGGAGATGACAATGGAAGAACTTATAGTTCGATTAAGGATCGAGGAAGACAACAGAAACTCCGAGAAGAAGACTTCGAACACCATGGTTGCCAAGGCAAATGTAGTCGAGTCAGAGAAACCCAACAAGAGAAAACGTGAACATAACCCAAAGAATTCAAAGAAATTTCAGGGTTCATGCCATAACTGCGGAAAGAAAGGCCACAAAGCAGCCGAATGTCGCGCACCTAAGAAGAAGAAATCAGAAGCAAACTTGGCTGAAATCTCAGACGGTGTTTCTGATATGGATTTATGTGCAGTAATATCGGAATGCAATCTTGTTGGTAACTCAAAGGAATGGTTTGTAGACACCGGAGCCACTCGTCACATATGTGCTAATAAGTGGATGTTTACAACCTACAAAACCGCTACTGATGATGAACAACTATTCATGGGCAATTCATCCTCATCAAAGGTTGAAGGCAAGGGAAAAGTTGTACTAAAATTGACTTCTGGAAAAGAACTCACTTTGAGTGACGTTCTCCACGTTCCAGAAATCCGCAAGAACCTAATTTCAGGGTCGTTGCTTAGCAAGCATGGCTTCAAACTAACCTTTATGGCTGATAAATTTGTATTATCAAAGAATGGAGTGTATGTGGGAAGAGGTTATGTGTGTGATGGTTTATTTAAAGCAAATGTAACCACTATTGTACCAAACAATGATATGAATAAAACTGAATCTTCTGTTTATTTGGTTGACTCTTCTAACTTATGGCATTCTAGATTAGGTCATGTAAATTTTGATTCATTACGGAAATTGATCAATCTAGAATTTATACCAAAATGTAAAATAGACTCCAATTATAAATGTCAAATTTGTACAGAAACAAAATTGACAAGAACCTCGTTTCACCATGTTGAAAGAGAAACTGAACCTCTAGATCTAATACACACAGATGTATGCGACTTAAAAATGTGTCAAACTAGAGGTGGAAAAAGGTATTTTATTACCTTTATTGATGATTGTACAAGGTACTGTTATGTGTATCTCCTTAGAAGCAAGGACGAGGCATTCGACATGTTTAAACAGTATAAAGCAGAAGTTGAGAACCAACTCAACAAGAAAATAAAAGCTTTACGAAGTGATAGAGGAGGAGAATATGAATTCCCCTTCGAGGAGTTCTGCGCCGAACATGGTATTATACACCAAACTACGGCTCCATATTCACCTCAATCCAACGGCATAGCCGAAAGGAAAAATAGAACTCTAAAAGAAATGATGAATGCCCTACTGATCAGTTCTGGCTTGCCAGATAACTTCTGGGGAGAAGCTATTCTTTCTGCAAATCACATTTTAAATAAGATACCACGAAAGAAGACGTCTAAAACTCCCCACGAACTATGGAAAAATAGACCACCATCCTACAAATACTTGAAAGTGTGGGGGTGTCTTGCGAAAGTGGAGGTACCTAAACCAAAGAAAGTCAAAATAGGACCAAAAACAGTTGACTGTGTATTCATTGGATATGCACATAATAGTGCTGCTTATCGTTTCTTGGTACACAAATCCGAAATTGATGATATCCACACAAATACCATCATTGAGTCGAGAAATGCTAGATTTTTCGAACATATATATCCTTTAAAACAGGATATTGAAACTTATGCTCAAAAGAGACCAAGGGAAACCGAAGTCCCTAACTCACTTGAGGATACTGAACAAAGCATTGACAATATTCAGCAAACTGATATTGATCAACAAGTAGAGGAAGAACCAAGGAGAAGCAAAAGATCAAGGATCTCTAAAACCTTTGGACCAGATTTCTTTACATTTATGTTAGAAGACGATCCATTAACATACAAACAAGCTATGTCCTCTGCAGATGCCCCTTATTGGAAGGAGGCCATTTACAATGAGATTGAATCCATCATGTCAAACCATACATGGGAATTGGTCGATTTACCAAAGGGATGTAAGACCTTAGGTAATAAATGGATATTTAAGAAAAAACTGAAACCTGATGGTTCAATAGACAAGTATAAAGCTCGACTTGTGGTTCAAGGATTCAGACAAAAACAAGACTTGGACTATTTTGACACATATTCTCCTGTAACTAGGATAACGTCAATTAGAATGCTAATAGCAATTGCATCCACACTTGATTTAGAAATACATCAAATGGATGTAAAGACAGCATTTTTGAATGGTGAACTAGAAGAAGAAATATACATGAAACAACCTGAAGGTTTCCTAAAATCAGGGAATGAAAGTAAGGTTTGTAGATTACGAAAATCATTGTACGGGCTTAAACAAGCGCCTAAACAATGGCATGAAAAATTTGATGAAAATATGATATCGAATGGATTTCATATAAATGAATGTGACAAATGTGTCTATTCTAAAAATACGAATATGGGATATGTCATTATATGCCTATATGTAGATGATTTACTAATATTTGGTAGTAACAAGGAGATAATAAAATCTACAAAAGATATGCTCTCCGCCAGATTTGACATGAAAGATCTAGGAATTGCTGATGTAATACTTGGTGTAAAAATACATAAAACTGACCAAGGATATGTGTTGTCCCAATCACACTATATTGGAAAAATACTTGAAAAATTTAAACAACACAACATAATATCAGCAAAATCACCCGTTGATATGAACCAAAATTGGGTTAAAAATACCGGTGATAGTATTTATCAACTTGAGTATTCTCGCATACTAGGCAGCATTATGTACGTAATGAACTGCACTAGACCTGATATAGCATATGCTGTGAGTAAACTCAGTAGATATACGAGTAATCCAGGAAAGAATCATTGGAAAGCAATAATTCGAGTACTAGGATACCTAAGGTATACACAAGGTCATGGATTACACTATGGTAGGTACCCATCTGTAATAGAAGGGTATTGTGATGCAAACTGGATAACTGGATCAACAGATACAAAATCCACCAGTGGATATGTGTTTACCTTAGCAAATGGGGCAATATCTTGGAGATCTTCTAAACAAACTTGTATAGCAAGATCTACCATGGAATCAGAATTCATTGCCTTAGACAAAGCCGCAGAAGAAGCAGATTGGCTTCGAGGTTTCTTAGATGGTATTCCTAATTGGGAAAAACCTGTACCTCCAATAAGCATACATTGCGACAGCCAATCAGCTATTGGAAGGGCCAATAGTAAGCTTTACAATGGCAAGTCTAGACATATACGTCGAAGACATAAAACAGTAAGACAGCTTCTCTCCAATGGGGTTATCACAATTGAATATGTAAGATCAAATGATAACATTGCGGATCCACTAACAAAAGGTTTACCTAAAGAGAAGGCTAATATCTTATCGATGGGAATGGGGTTACGGCCCATAAACTAAAAGGTTTCTTTAAATGGAAACCCCACCTAGTTGACTGGAGATCCCAAGATCTAGGTTCAAAGGGACAACTAAGTTTAAATAAACTTGCTGGCACTGGTATATATTCAAACCATTCCTAAGATAAGTCAGTGCATTACTCGTCGGAGAATAGGATAAGTTTTTTGAAACTTTTAATGATGTCTATACTTGGTAACATAAAAGGACCAAAGTGGGGTAATATGAATTACTCTTCATAGAATCACCTACGTGAGTGTGAAGGCGCCGCTTCAAGGAGAATTATAAGGCCAAATTCTCTAAGCACTCATGAGACCAGGCAGGTGTTCATGGCAAAAACGAACACAAACAGAGAACAAAGGAATATAAGAAACATTTATTGTGTGCTATCTATTTTAGAATTACACAAATGGCTTACAGTTCAAGGACAATCTTAATCCACTGATTCGCTAGTAATTTAAATAGGTAACCACTAGGAAAGTTCAAGGCCTATGTGCTACTTTTACCGATACGATAAATTGTTTCGTGAAATTAAGAACAAGTACTCATTCATGTGGGGGATTGTTGGAAATAATGAATGAGAAAGAGGCATTTATTGAAGAAAGAGAAATGCAATTATTATGCATTGGGAAGTGTGACTATGAATAGTCCCACATCTTAAAATACAATAAACATTTGGTGTTTATATACTAAGATGTGGACACTATTATAGTTACAATGAGACAAGAAAGACTTGAAAGCTTAGCCATCTTAGCGGGTGGTGCAACGCACCACCCCGCACGCGCGCGCCCGCGCCCGTGCCCGTGCCCGAGCCCGTGCCCGTGCCCGAGCCCGTGCCCGTGCCCGAGCCCGAGCCCGAGCCCGAGCCCGAACCCGCACCCGCACCCGCACCCGCATCCGCATCCGCGGCGTGGGCGAATGGGCGTTTGAGGCGTATTAGAGGCACTTAGCACTTTGCAATTGGCGGTTGGCTTGGCTTGGTTGGTTGTTCCGATCAGAGCAGTTTTATTTTTGTCCGTTCAAATTATAACGGCTATAAAACGGTCGCGTCTGTTGGTAAAGGGTCGCAACCTTTCCAACAGTCACATCCGTTTCAAGCATCTTCCCGAGCCTATAAATAGGCAGACAGAAAACGAAGTATGTACTTACTTTTCTGTCAAACTTCTTCCCCAACATCTCTGTTCTTTTACTGTATTCTCTTTGGTTCGCCGTCGCTCCGCCTGCAAGCACCGCACCGCGGAGTTCGTCCGTTTCATCCTGGGAAATCAAATTGCTCATATCCTTTGGTGCATATAGGGAGCAATATTGTTTCAAGGAAACAGCCACCGCTGCACTCGGACAAACATATTGGTAATCTATTTACTGATTATATTCTAATATTTAATTCAGTTGCAACAGATTAGCAACGCATTTGCTACAGATTAGCAACGCTTTTGCAACACAGATTTGCAACGCTTTTATAGCACTACTTTTGAAACGCTTTTGTACTGTTACTAATATCAGATTTGTAACACTTCTGTAACGCTTCAATAACACACATAATTCCAAGATTGTCAGCATCTTCACGGTATGATTTCATCAGATTCAGATCAGTTCGGCGGTAATAATCTCAAACAAGCAGCACAAAGCCAATACTAACGACATCTTTCATCATTCAAGACAGTGCACGACATCTTAGGTAGGCTCAAAATCCAAACATCGACGGCAAAGGCCGCAAACTCAATTCAGATCCGGCAACTCAACCTTTGCTAAACATACATCGCAAACTCCAACAAGGCGATACCTTCAAGCAATTCAACTCCAGATCGGACAGCAAGCTTCCAGGTGGCATCACGAATTTCTAGATCTACATTTTTGACAACTTCCGAATCTCAGGGTGTTATGAACGACGGCCATACATAAAACAGCGAACTGCAACTAAGACAACTCTTTTTGGAAACCTTGTATTTATTTAACTCTTGCTAACTTCTCAAATCTTTTTTTTTTTTAACTCTCTGCCCTCTCTTCACCTTGGCTCTGGTACCATGTTGGAATTTGATATAGAGAAGATGGCGAGAGAGATTAAACTATAAAACACAAAGCAGACTACGTTGTATTAGAGTAATTGAAATAAAATAAAAATACAAATTCTTAAATAGATAAAGACCACTAAATTATTCTTGTCCTATAAACTAGGAAATAATGCCTTGTTTCATGCTACTTTCTTGACCGAGTTTTAACACACGTTAATTAACTTTAACAGATGACAACCTGAAGGTGCCCTAGTAACATTTGGAAGAAAAACGCAGAGGTCGTGAATGGGAAGGTCGATTAAGAGGAGAGCAGATACAGAGAGGAGAGGCACATAATGTACAAAAACGATAATCGCCACCAGTTGCTAACACTTCTGGGCATACTTCCCATCTAAAGTTACCATTAACAACACTAAAACAAGGAAGATATAGAGGAAGTCATGTCTATTTTGGTACAAAATGAGTTCAGGTGGAGCATTTGGTGGATACAGAGGAGCACGACCAGCAGTCCCCCTACTTCTACTAATGTTCATTGGATCATGCGCTAGGTACTTTAGTAGCACGGCCCCTTCAAGAAGTGCCTATATGCAACTTCAAATGCATATAAATGCTTCTAGAATTGGTACTTCTACTTTATAATTTGTTTACTACAATCTAATGCATTGTTTTCATCGGCAGTATTTGTTTACAGCAGGCTAATGTATTGTACCCTATAACGCAAGTTAATCTATTGTTTACTATTGCATTTTAATGCTTTGTATTTGTTTACAACAAGTTAATGCATTATAAATTTTTTTTGGATAAAATTTTTATTTGAACCAAATTTGCAAACAAATTACAAGTTTAAGCCAAAGTTTAAACAAGTTACAAAAGTAGGTCAATTTTGACCACGTTGGTGCCACGTGTACTGGCGGCAGTTCAAATGCCGCCAGTACGCGTATAATGTACAAATTATACTGGCGGCATTTGGAATGCCGCCAATTCGCGGCATCCAAATACCGCTCAAATTTTTACTCTCCGTCTTTCTGCAGCCCCTTCATCCCTCTACCATCATTTTCCAACTCTCTCAAAACTCACTAAAAAGAATTTCGAACCCAACCCTCGAAATCACCAAAATTTAAAATTTTGACTAGAAAACTCCTTAAATCAAGCTAGAATTTGAAGAATGGCTTCCTCATCCTCTCAAGCACCTCCTACAGGTTTGAAATCTACGGATTTCTTCTCTAATTATGATTTTATGAATTTAGGGTTTTGGGCTAAACTTGTTTTATAGTTGCAAATCTATGGTTCTATACTACAGCGAAGTAGATTGGGCGCGTAGAGCACATGTTTAATCAAATGTTGATTTGATATAAGGATGTATTATGGTATGACTGTGATTTTGTTATTTTATTGTCGTAGAATACGACGAAATGGCACCCAGATCGATCGATGCTAGCGTGCCTTACCTACAAGCTCAACATTGCAAAAACAACAACGATATGATGGAGGTACATGTTGATATAATTTGTCTATCATTTTGCAAAGTGTTGGTACGTACCATAATAGCTTACCTTTGTTATTATTTATCGATAGCCGGTTGAGCTGGACGGCTTCATTGACCATTCTTCGACTTTAAAGCTCGTCACGTCAGCGCATCCTGGCATGTTGGAACTTTTAGACAGAGCTGGACTCGGTGTTATTAATAAGTTGGGATACACACAGCTCGATCGGAATCTTCTGACAGCGTTGATCGATAGATGGCGACCGGAGATGTCTACATTTCATCTTAGAGTAGGTGAGATGACCATCACTTTGAAAGACGTAGCTGTGTTGCTCGGATTGTCGATTAACGGGGATCCCATCCTAAAACCGGATTTCCCAAGAAATTATATGGATTTGTGTGAGCCTTTGCTCGGCTTGTCTCCTCCAGAAGACGTGAGGTGGGGAAATGAGTCGATAGTGGCCACATGGTTTAGGGAGCAATTGGTCGGTGATATTCCCCATCTTGCCTCTCCTTTGTAGATAGCCCAGTGCGCCCGCGCTATTATGTTGCACATCATCACGCAATGTCTATTCTGCGATTGATCAAAGACTAGAGTGGCCCTTCAATGGCTCCCATTGTTAGAAGACTTCGATTCATGTCGACAATATTCATGGGGTAGTGTGGTGCTAGCTTTCACATATACAGAGCTTACGAGAGTTGCGTTGGTACAACAACGGCCTGCCGGAGGCTGTATGACTCTACTTCAGGTACGGACATAGTTATTCTTTGTTGCATATTTGAGATTGTTGTAAACCGTAACTAAATATAAGTTACACTCTTGCAGCTATGGTCGTGGACTTATCTTCCGGGTGGTCGTATATATATGAAGAGGCAAATAATTGACAATTCAAAACCATACGGAGCGAGGTAAAACAGTGTTGTTAGTATGGTTGTATCTACACGTAGTAACTTTGAATACGTAGTATAAATTTTTGTTATTACAGGTGGATCGGCCCCAAGAATACCAAAATGACCCATAAACAGAATCTAGCGTTCTACCGAAATGAGTTTGATGTTTTAGACTATAATGCTGTCACATGGAATCCATATACTGAGGCAGAGCTTCATGCTCGTCCGGCTATTTGCATAGTGGACAGGCCGTTATGGCGGGCAAGACTTATGATATTTTGTTTTGGGAATCTAGCATACCATCTGCCAGATAGAGTCATGAGACAGTTTGGTCTTCGCCATCACTTACAGTATCCTACTCTATATTACACTCTTTCGTATGGTGAAGATGAGTTTGAAATGATGATTGAGTTATGGAACAATCGTTTCCTAGCTGGGGAAGACGAGCACGAAGTTACGCTGACTGATGAGGAGTATCTTAGCTAGTATTGGAATATCACTCGGCGTTATGTGCTATAAAGACGAGAGGAAGCACCAGAGCAAGAGGTTGCACCTTACACTCCAAGAGCTACGCTTGAACAGAATGTGGTATGTATTTATATTAACAACTTGTATAGTAGTTAGAAAACCCATAATGGTTTATGTTATATGCAGGCGGATGATATGTATTATATGTTGGACATAGTTGATGAGCTTGTAGAGGAGGTTCCTGAAAAAAGCAAGGCGAAATGTTTCTCTCTCAAACAAATTCTACTATCTTGTTTGTCGAAGAACAAGATGCCAAGACCAATCCCACCTCCGACTCCTCCTTCTCCTGCCGTGCCACCACTTATCGAGGACGTTGCCCCTCCCGCATCGTTTGAGGACATTGCATCAGTCCCACCGGCCCCCGAACCGAAGAGAAAGTACCAAAGAAGGAAGAACGGTGGGGGGAAAGATTTCCAGAGCGATAACTTCCCAGCATACACAACCTGTTGGGCCGTCTCAACCCCTAATGGAAGGGACACAAGAGGAGGGCAGTGACGAACTGTCGCTGCTAGAGGAGGAATGCATGCTCAAGCCAAGAAGAACGAAGAAGAAAACTCTTCAGGAATTAAAAATTTTGAGATGAAATTTGAGATTGATCGTAGTGGACTGTCTCAGGTATTTATCGTACTTTTGTATATGTTCGTGTGGAATATTTGGTCAAAAACTAATGTTGACTGCAGTATTGGTTGATTGTAGTTTGTATATATTCGTTTGGGATGTTGGGTTGAAAACTAATGCAGACTATTGTTTTTCATTGTGACTGTAGTATTTTTTTGTCTTTGTGAATGGTAATGAATGTAGACTTGTATTTGTTGATAGCGAATGGAGTCTTGAGTTTTGTTTATCGGAAGTGCAGTAGTGTATGTGCAGAAAATTGTTTAGTTTGGTAGTGAATTATTGTCGTAGTATTGTTTGGGCTTGCTGCATTTTAGGGTAACTAATAGAGCGCCATTTCAAATGCCATCTATGTGCAGCATTCACTCTGTTATTGAACCGAACTTTGTTGTTATGAAAAGTCATTCTAAATGCTTGCCAAAATCGGCAACTGATACTGTGACGCAATGGCAAACAATAGAGCATTTTCTCAAATGCCGACAAACTGCGGCATTTCAAATGGCGCCAACCAATAAATAGAGTGCGGCATCTCAAATGCCGTGGGAGAAGGCTTCTCAAATAGCTTTGAATGCATTCGATTTGCAGTGCCACCAACTTTTCTCCTACATAGCAAGCACTGCCATTATAGTAAAGTACAAAATAATTTCGTCGAAATAAATACGTGTACAATAAACTTTGCGTACGAAATTAGATTACATAAACAAATGTTGTCGAACAAATTGGAATGCATTCGAATTAAAATTACAAACAAACTAAAATGAAAACATTAAGTTGCTGTAGTGCAACGATTTTTTTATGACCAAGAACACCACATTTGCTGCACCTATTTCCTTTAGGGGTCTGCATCTCGTCAACTGTACCTTTAATTCGTGTTGAATGTGGACGTCCTGGTAGGACCAATTGATTGTCACTTGAACTCTAATAGCATTTATCTCGGACCGGGTGAAACTCAAGGGTATAAGCAGCCAAGTATTTCTTTATAGAATACCATACTGAAGCGAAGTCATGATGGGCTCTATTAGCTCCATTGGAAACCATTGAGCAAGCGGCCATAACATGCGTACACAGAAGGTGCTCTAAAAAAGGGATGTTGCATGTACAAGAGCAACTATTACCGGTGATTAGTACTTTGAATTCGTCACCAAAATAGTGCACAACTTGCCACTAAGATTGACTAAAGCGAAATATTCTTGTACACCTTGCTTCGTTAGCTCTTTCGGCAATCTTGGCTTCAAACTTTGGAGTAAGATGGGAAGTCAGTTTTGCTGCCACTTCTCTTCGTTGACAAAAATAATCAACCGACCTAAAAAAAGTGCGTGCAACCAAAGCTTTGACAGGTAAAGACCGAGCTCCTTTAAGTGCACCGTTGAAACTTTCTACGCAATTAGTGGTCATGACATGAAATCGACCGCCATCATCTTTACACAATACGCAATTCTCCACTTTCGCTCCCAAACTCCTTTCTATCCAATTGTGAGCCGTGATGCTTATAGTTTTGATTTCTTCATGTATTTTGTTGTACTCAGCTTCCTTTGCAGCAAGCAGCAGCATAAGAAACCGGTTAATTGTTTTTCTCTAAAGCTTACAGCTTGAAAATTATCTTTAAGATGTCTGGCACAAAATCGGTGTTTATGTGGCAAACACCATTTCGATTCCAAGGCTGATGGTATTCCTTTCATTCGATCCAAAATGAAGGTAATTCTTCGATTGTTAACACTATGAATGAACCGCCGCATTCAGGCAAAAACCACCCCAACTATCCCCGGATTCCGACTCTACAATTGCATACGCTAAAGGGTATAGGTGATCATCCGCATCAACAACAATGGCCACAAGTAATGTTCCTTTGTATTTCTCGTACAAATGTGTCCCGTCAATACATAACAACGGACGACAATGAACAAATCCTTCAATATAAGGCCCAAAGGCCTAAAAAGCTTGATCGAAGACTCCATATTCATCAGTCGTAATGTGCCCAATGCTTCCCGGGTTCGTTCTAGTTATTTCAGCAAAATATTGTCTTTGAGTGCTATATGACTTTACCCAATCGCCATAAATTCTTTCCACCTCTTAACTCAAAGCTCTCCAAGCCTTCATATAACTAATTTTCACGAACAACTGTTCTTCCATCAAAACTTGCACCATCCTGGTTGTTATGTTCTGATCGGCTTTCTCAAAAGGTATGATCTTTGACACCACAAAATTGGAAGTCGCTTGCTTGTGAGTGGAGTTCACCGTTGGGTTAACACAATTGTGTTCGCTAAGATATTTCCTGTAACGACCCGTAAATTTTAACCGTTTTAATAACGTAATTAATTGAAATTTTGTGAAATTTTAAACGATAAAATTTTGAAATAAAATTTAATATTTGGAATACATCTAGTTAAACATAGCGACTGGTAAATTTTCGTCCGAAAATATGAAAGTTTATTTCGCGCGTAAATTCACTTCAATTTAATCAGTTAAAAGCGATGAAAATAAAATGTTTCCGAAACCTAAATATTTTTACATAGAAAAATTCTAAAGCATCTTCTGAGCAAGATGTCAGTTTGTCGTTTTTCCAAATTCGGACATCTTTGGCTCCGTCGATCTTATTTTTCAGCGTTTTTCTTGCATTTTCTGCTAGTAGAAAATTCGAATTTTATAATTTAAATCATACCACCAATATCTGCATACTGTTTTGATCGTCTCGTCGGGCTGATTTTTGCGGTGTATTCAAATCTGTATTTTAAAATCTGGAACGCCACAGAATTCACGAGAAACAAATTTCGTATCGGTACCGGTTTTTAAAACCTTTTGGTTTCCATCTGTCTTTGCATCTACCTACCCGTTCAAAAACTAACAGTCATTTGATTTATTGTTTACTGAATTCAATAATGACCTTCTACATTCTAAATGTTTCAACATATATTGTTTTTCCCAATGCATCCATTGCTATTCTTTTTTTCCCGTGCATATTCTTCATTGGAAAAGAAACCAAGCTAAGCTTTCATTTTTCCTGTAGCATTCTTCAATCTCCACATCTTCTCCAGTTTTCCATTTTCATGGCCACACACACGCAAGCTTCAACCCCACCTACCCATTGTTAATGCCTGCACTCTCCATCACCCACGTCATCGTGCTCCACCGCCCTTCCCTTCTCGACCTCGCCCGCCTCTCCAATGATTGCGTCACCACCATCATCAGCATGTTCCCGCTTACACCTAGCCCGCCACCTAGGCCTCAGTGCCTCTCCCCTCCTCCTCTTCTCACCTAGAAAGTAGCCGTTTCATCCCTACAACCTCCACCATCTCCACCTTGCCCATCTCATCACTTGCAGCCGAGCATGAACGCCCATTACTAGTCGCCTTCTACCCTCCATGAACCGAAGCTGACCCACCACCTTTAAATCTCCATAGCAGTAGCCGACCACAGCCATCCTCCGACCATTCTTCCCCGCCATCACTTCCAAAACACTCTCCACTCCCTGACCATCAGCCGACAGTCCGCCTCACCATCCCTCTGGCCTTTGCCTACACCAGCCAAGCATACCCCCTCCAGCCGAACCCTGTCGACGTGCAGCAGCCTGCATGCCGAACCCAGTCTTCCTCTAGCCTCCGACATGCTCGGATTTGCTTCTCTCCCCTTGCCGCACCTTCGTTCCTCCAACATACTCCTTTGAATCCTTGCTAGCCTGAACTCCTTGGTTAGTTTTTTTTTCTTATATATATATATTATCTATAAATATTTATATATATACAAATTGTGGCAAGATCATTTCTGGTCCACTTTGTTTTTTTTTTTGATTAAATTGTATGCATGTGGTATTAAAGATATGATTTATAATTAAAACAACCTAAATTATTATAGGATACAAATTTTAGTCGCACTTTCTTTTATCAACACAAAATAGTAAGGAAGATGAAAATGTAAAAACTTTATTGTTGCATGTAAACCTGTATACATTCTATTTTCTTAATATTTATTCGGCAACTGTTGTATACATATTTTGTAGTCTATGTTTAATCGGGTGTGTGTGTATGTTTGCATATATATAACAGTATACAAGTTCATAAAGGCAAAATCCATGTTGTTATAATTTAGACATATTTAAAGATTTATTCACGTTTTATAACAAAGTTGCCAGATGTCATTTTGGATATATATTGGTATAGTGTTGTATGTAGGTTAGTGTACATATATCTGTGATTTATTTTGGGTTTCAAAGTATAAATTTACATTGCCGTATGAAGAGAATTCCACTTGGTATATAGGATATGTTATAGTTTATATATGAAGATGTGTTTTTATCTTATTTTATATTAAATATATCGGTACGTTGATTCCAAATTTGCCTACAGATTTTATATAGTGTTATATATAAGTCGGTTATATATATGTGCTGTTTATAAGTTGGTTGGGAAATAATTTCGTATATTTGTTTTAAAATGAAATTATTTTGCATTTACATGTATTCATTTCAAAAGCCTAATGTACAAATATGTGTCTGATATTTTTTTTTTATATATATAGTTATATATAGTAATATATCAGTTCTCATATACCAATTATCTGCATCGATCCAATTCTGATTGATTTCATCCATTTTATGTATCAGTCGTGTCCGTCCAATTTTCGTGTCCATCTTGTGTCGCTTTGGAATTTGGATTTGGTTTCTAAATCTGCTTCCGTTCTCATCCATCTCTCTAGCCTCGAAAGGTGAGCACTCACTCACGATTAACATTCTTTTATTTATTAAATTTGATTTTAATTAAAACGACAATTGAAATATGCTGCTGTTATTTACACTGTTATTACCTGTATCAGTTCACTTGTGACATCTGACACCAATATCTGTTATATATGCTATGATAATCCAGTTTGATTGTTAAATGACTGATTGTTTGATGTTTACAATTGGACGTTAAAATTGTAATGTATAAAGTGATAAATATTGTGCAAGTAAATTTGACGTAGGATAATTAAAATTTTGAATTGACATATATGTTGAATTTGATTAGTTAAATATGACCCCTTTTATTTGTTAAATTAATTGACATGTAAAATAGTGGTAATTACACTTTGAACCATTGAACGTATATTGGATTAATTGTTGTAGTGTAAAAAAAATTGAAATTGAATGACAAGTGAAACTGTAATGTAATAATCTTTAATCTATATGAAATGATAGTGTAGATTCTAGAAATAATTATATTAATTCGTACAAATAACAATGCGAATTAATACGATTATTTCGGGATTATTTAAATTGATTATTGGATTGTTATTGTTGTTGTTATTACTTGTTTATTTACTTTGACACCATCCCAGTTATCACACTGCAAGTTCCCTTTACTATGCTTTGATTTTGAATTGAATTGGAATCGGGTTGAAATGATAAATACCCAAATTGAACTTTGACCTAGGACAGAAAATTAAATAAAACCCGATTGGTCAATAATTTGATTTAAAAATATAATGAGGATTTTATTTGAATAAAAATACGGTTTTGAAATGAAGTTGAAATTTGAATTTTAATGAAAGGAAATTGTTATTATTTAATGATATGAAACAAAATATTAACAATGTAATTGATGGAAGAATGATGTTTAATTTGAGAAATGATTGAATTAAGTTTGAAATTATAATTAAGTTGAAATGATTGAATTAAGTTTGAAATTATAATTAAAGTTTGAAATTATTAAACTTTGAAATGATTTAATAATTAAGTTTGAAATTATAATTGAGTTTGAAATTATTTAATAATTAAGTTTTGAATTATTTAGTAATTAAATAAGATTGAATTATTTAATGATTAAATTAAATTGAATTCTTTAATAAGAAAAATTAAACTTTTGAATAAGTGAATTTTACTTCATAAATAATTGAAATTGAGTTTTCTTTATTAAGTAAGTTTTGGAAAATTATTTAAGAAAGTAAATAAGTGAAATTGAATTTCTTTAACAAGAAATGAAAATGTGATATTTTTGGAATTAATGTAAGACTTGAAATTTAAAGAATTTGATTTGATGAATTTAATTTAATTCAAATTGTAAGTTTTGAAATAAGGAAGTTGAATTTAAATAATGGATTTAATGAATTGGAAATTTAATAGAAATTGTTTTGAATGGCAAATTTACTTAATGAATATTGAATGAAATCGATAAATGAGTTTAAATTAATTTGAATGTTAAGTAAAATTTATTCAAATGATTTCGGAATGAAACTTATATACGAACTTGAATCAATATTTGAATGGTTTTAAATGGATATTGAAATTGAATTATAAGATTTTGAAATGGTAATTATGAAGTTTTGAAACAGAAATTATGGAAATTAATTTTGAAAGTCAAATGAAATGTTGATTTATAAACTCTGATTGAAATTGAATTGATTTGGTTTTGAAATATAATAAACGACCAATCGGTGAAATAATTACGAAGGTTATTAAAGAGACCGGGATCGGTAATGGATATACTCTCTATCTGAACCGAAACCACTTTAATAACTATGCGCGGAGTGATGATCCAGAATGAAGTGGTTGGAATGATGTACGTGATGACTGAAGAAAGAGAACGATGATGGATAGCCTTGACACTTGTGTCAAATTGGAAATGACTAAAACAGGAGCTGTGCCGGGCCAATGGAGGATTAGCTACCTCAAGTGGACACACTTCTTCGAACTACTTATACTTGTTGTCGATTGGTGCACCCTCGATTTTGGGAGTGTTGTTTCACGGTGTTGCGGGCGCTGCGGCGTTGCGTTCTCACCAGTCCGGATCAGGCGAACGGTAGTATCACTACCTTGGGTATTGCCTCATGTGCCTTGTCATACTTGTATTCCATTTATACGCGACCACTACGATTTTGATTTGTACCTTTAGTATATGGATTGCCCTCTGGTGACTTCCGGTTTTGGGGAAACTACGGTCTTGTATATGCTTTTGGGAATAAAAATGCGTTAAGGGTGGAATGGGCCATGACTTAACACTATTTTGATATCTTTATATTACTGATAGACATTATCTACTTATCGTACACTACTACCTAGTAGATAGTTTAACGGATCCTTAAAGGATGGTTATTCCAAACATCCTTTGAGTTACTTGTATTTCAATTGCTATTTCACTTGAGTTGGATTTATTAATATAAGAATGTTAATCCTGACTCGAGTGTTTTGTGTTTTGCTTTACGCTCGGGTCAGACTGAGTGTACCAGTATTCGAGACTCACCTTTGGAGTTGGAGCTTTGCTTGAAGATCCAGCCATCTATTCTGCTTTCAGTATTCGATGATTCCAGTGATGTATTATGATTTGTATATGATGTATCGTATTACTCTTCTGTTGTAAACTCTGATGTATTTTATATATTCATATAGTAGCTTCATGAACTACTATCTCTTTTATTTCCGCTGCAATTATTACTCTGTGTCTGTGATCTGTGATTATTTATTTACTGTATATGTTCAGTTTTGCCAAATTTAAATTAACAACGCGGTATTTTGAGCAATTCAACTCCGGCATGAGTGTCTATCTATACACTTATAATGGATGTGAATGGTCTAAAATAGCGGGTCGTTACAGTTGGTATCAGAGCTTTTGGTAGCTCTAGGCAAAACTAAACATATGGGGTAAATGTATTTACAGAATCACTCTCATTCGAGTTTCAATCTTTTCCTTTTGACTCAAATTCCTTTGAATTTTGGAACGTTCCCTGCGGTTTCAAAAATTCATTTGTGTCCCTCACTATTCGTCTTCTTTCAATTCTGGAGCATCCCATAACTCCACTCCGAATGACCCTTATAATGAATTGGCGGTCTCGCCAAACTTCGAATGATTTGTAAAGTGGTGAAACTCCTTTACAATAGGCATTGATTTACCGGAAATTTCTGTATCCTCGGTTTACGGTGTTATCTATTCCCTGCTATACCTGAATTCCATCTCTTGAGATCAAGTGTTGATTTACCTCGGAATTCAGCATCGATTTTTTCTTAAAGTTACGGACGACCCGGTTAAAGTTGCCCGTGAATTAAATAAACTTACCCATCTTCCGATTCTGTTATTGAATCATCTTATCTTTTCTTTCGAATTTGTCTTCGAATCAGAATTCTCTTTGATTTGAGTCCATCAAATTTGAGTCTCTATCCTTGCTTTGAATCCATTCTTGTATCGTCGAGCGAGGGAGTGTATTTATAAATTTATATTAAAAATGTTTTATATATTGTGTTGTTTGAGTTGCTGATGTTGATTTGGGTTTTCGATCGATTCATCTGATCAACGCTATCGATAGGATTTCCAAAACACTTGAGCAGAGTAAACTGACACAATATTGTTTCAAATTTGTTTGATTATATTGTAAAAAAATATAAGTAAATTTTTTTGGAATTTAATAAGTTAAATAAATTGGTTGTTTGAAATGATAATATTTGATTATCATTTATTGTTCTAAATAAATTTATAAATATGGTTTATAAATTGATTTGGAATTTGAAATGAATCTAATTCAGAAATTTGAGAATTTATTAGTTTTCGGTGATTTCGAACTTTGGTTTTAAATTTTAAAGTATATAGTATTGAAAGTATTTTCGAACAGAAATTATTTTCAAAGAATTTTAAATGTTGATATCAGTGCTCTTCTCTTTGTCGCTGGAAAATAATTTCGGTGATGGTGGCCGCATCATCGACATTCATTTTCGAGTTTCGAAGTGGAGAGACTATTCTGTAGCTTTGCTACGGTTTTGTTTTGAAAATAAAAATATATATTTTGATTTGAATTTCTTTAGTATAATTTGATTTATATATATATGGGTATCTTATTTAAAATTTAATTTTATTTGATATAAATATATTATATATATCTCTAAATTGTTTAAAGTTAATCGGAAATCTAATTCTTAAATTTGGTTAAAGGGTGATTTTAATTATAAATAAAACCAAAATTTGGAATAAATATTTAAACTTGAATAATTGAATTGGGAAAATTTTATTTGTATATTGTTCAACTGCATTCTAATACAACTTACCTAAATCGTTCAGAAGTTGAATATGTAATTGGATAATATATAAGATAAATTGAATTTATAAATAAAATTGAGTGTTTATAATAAATGTTATACACTAAATTTTGATTATAAAGATGTTAATAGAGTTAGATGGGATAATAAGTAAACTCGGTTAATAATGAAATAAATTTGTTTTGGAAGAATTAATAAATTTGTTTTGAAAGAATTAATAAATTGAAATTTGATCAACATATGAAAATACCTTGAATTTAAAAGAAATTAATAGATGTAAATTAACTTAAATCGAAACTTTTATGTTTTAAATTAATTTATATGATTAAATATATGTGATAAGATATATTAAGTGGAACAAATTTAATAATAAGTTGGAATAAAGAAGAATTAAATTTGTTGAAAAATATGATTGTAATGAATGACTATTTAAGTTTATGATTTTAGAAATTGTTAATAAAGGATAATTGGATAATAAAACAATGAATAAATGAGATAAATAAAATAAAATTTTGTTTTGAAGAAATCTTTTGGTATCAAATATTAATAAATTGGAATTAAATCAATGTACTGAAATACCCTGAATTTTAAATCAAATATTGAGTATTAATCAAGGTAAATTGAAATTTATACGGTTTAAATTAACTGTTTATTTTGTTTTCAATCTGTTTTCTTTCTGGTTGTTTCTATTCTCCTACCTCATTCCTTTTCGGGGACGAAAAGTTTTGAGTGGGGGAGAGTGTAACGACCCGTAAATTTTAATCGTTTTAATAACGTAATTAATTGAAATTTTGTGAAATTTTAAACGATAAAATTTTGAAATAAAATTTAATATTTGGAATACGTCTAGTTAAACATAGCGACTGGTAAATTTTCGTCCGAAAATATGAAAGTTTATTTCGCGCGTAAATTCACTTCAATTTAATCAGTTAAAAGCGATGAAAATAAAATGTTTCCAAAACCTAAATATTTTTACATAGAAAAATTCTAAACCATCTTCTGAGCAAGATGTCAGTTTATCGTTTTTCCAAATTCGGACATCTTTGGCTCCGTCGATCTTATTTTTCAGCGTTTTTCTTGCATTTTCTGCTAGTAGAAAATTCGAATTTTATAATTCAAATCATACCACCAATATCTGCATACTGTTTTGATCGTCTCGTCGGGCTGATTTTTGCGGTGTATTCAAATCAGTATTTTGAAATCTGGAACGCCACAGAATTCACGAGAAACAAATTTCGTATCGGTACCGGTTTTTAAAACCTTTTGGTTTCCATCTGTCTTTGCATCTACCTACCCGTTCAAAAACTAACAGTCATTTAATTTATTGTTTACTGAATTCAATAATGACCTTCTACATTCTAAACGTTTCAACATATATTGTTTTTCCCCATGCATCCATTGCTATTCTTTTTTTCCCGTGCATATTCTTCATTGGAAAAGAAACCAAGCTAAGCTTTCATTTTTCCTGTAGCATTCTTCAATCTCCACATCTTCTCCAGTTTTCCATTTTCATGGCCACACACACGCAAGCTTCAACCCCACCTACCCATTGTTAATGCCTGCACTCTCCATCACCCACGTCATCGTGCTCCACCGCCCTTCCCTTCTCGACCTCGCCCGCCTCTCCAATGATTGCATCACCACCATCATCAGCATGTTCCCGCTTACACCTAGCCCGCCACCTAGGCCTCAGTGCCTCTCCCCTCCTCCTCTTCTCACCTAGAAAGTAGCCGTTTCATCCCTACAACCTCCACCATCTCCACCTTGCCCATCTCATCACTTGCAGCCGAGCATGAACGCCCATTACTAGTCGCCTTCTACCCTCCATGAACCGAAGCTGACCCACCACCTTTAAATCTCCATAGCAGTAGCCGACCACAGCCATCCTCCGACCATTCTTCCCCGCCATCACTTCCAAAACACTCTCCACTCCCTGACCATCAGCCGACAGTCCGCCTCACCATCCCTCTGGCCTTTGCCTACACCAGCCAAGCATACCCCATCCAGCCGAACCCTGTCGACGTGCAGCAGCCTGCATGTCGAACCCAGTCTTCCTCTAGCCTCCGACATGCTCGGATTTGCTTCTCTCCCCTTGCCGCACCTTCGTTCCTCCAACATACTCCTTTGAATCCTTGCTAGCCTGAACTCCTTGGTTAGTTTTTTTTCTTATATATATATATATTATCTATAAATATTTATATATATACAAATTGTGGCAAGATCATTTCTGGTCCACTTTGTTTTTTTTTTTTTGATTAAATTGTATGCATGTGGTATTAAAGATATGATTTATAATTAAAACAACCTAAATTATTATAGGATACAAATTTTAGTCGCACTTTCTTTTATCAACACAAAATAGTAAGGAAGATGAAAATGTAAAAACTTTATTGTTGCATGTAAACCTGTATACATTCTATTTTATTAATATTTATTCGGCAACTGTTGTATACATATTTTGTAGTTTATGTTTAATCGGGTGTGTGTGTATGTTTGCATATATATAATAGTATACAAGTTCATAAAGGCAAAATCCATGTTGTTATAATTTAGACATATTTAAAGATTTATTCACGTTTTATAACAAAGTTGCCAGATGTAATTTTGGATATATATTGGTATAGTGTTGTATGTAGGTTAGTGTACATATATCTGTGATTTAATTTGGGTTTCAAAGTATAAATTTACATTGCCGTATGAAGAGAATTCCACTTGGTATATAGGATATGTTATAGTTTATATATGAAGATGTGTTTTTATCTTATTTTATATTAAATATATCGGTACGTTGATTCCAAATTTGCCTACAGATTTTATATAGTGTTATATATAAGTCGGTTATATATATGTGCTGTTTATAAGTTGGTTGGGAAATAATTTCGTATATTTGTTTTAAAATGAAATTATTTTGCATTTACATGTATTCATTTCAAAAGCCTAATGTATAAATATGTGTCTGATATTTTTTTATATATAGTTATATATAGTAATATATCAGTTCTCTTATACCAATTATCTGCATCGATCCAGTTCTGATTGATTTCATCCATTTTATGTATCAGTCGTGTCCGTCCAATTTTCGTGTCCATCTTGTGTCGCTTTGGAATTTGGATTTGGTTTCTAAATCTGCTTCCGTTCTCATCCATCTCTCTAGCCTCGAAAGGTGAGCACTCACTCACGATTAACATTCTTTTATTTATTAAATTTGATTTTAATTAAAACGACAATTGAAATATGCTGCTGTTAGATATTTACACTGTTATTACCTGTATCAGTTCACTTATGACATCTGACACCAATATCTGTTATATATGCTATGACAATCCAGTTTGATTGTTAAATGACTGATTGTTTGATGTTTACAATTGGACGTTAAAATTGTAATGTATAAAGTTATAAATATTGTGCAAGTAAATTTGACGTAGGATAATTAAAAATTTGAATTGACATATATGTTGAATTTGATTAGTTAAATATGACCCCTTTTATTTGTTAAATTAATTGACATGTAAAATAGTGGTAATTACACTTTGAACCATTGAACGTATATTGGATTAATTGTTGTAGTGTAAAAAAATTGAAATTGAATGACAAGTGAAACTGTAATGTAATAATCTTTAATCTACATGAAATGATTGTGTAGATTCTAGAAATAATTATATTAATTCGTACAAATAACAATGCGAATTAATACGATTATTTCGGGATTATTTAAATTGATTATTGGATTGTTATTGTTGTTGTTATTGCTTGTTTATTTACTTTGACACCATCCCAATTATCACACTGCAAGTTCCCTTTACTATGCTTTGATTTTGAATTGAATTGGAATCGGGTTGAAATGATAAATACCCAAATTGAACTTTGACCTAGGACAGAAAATTAAATAAAACCCGATTGGTCAATAATTTGATTTAAAAATATAATGAGGATTTTATTTGAATAAAAATACGGTTTTGAAATGAAGTTGAAATTTGAATTTTAATGAAAGGAAATTGTTATTATTTAATGATATGAAACATAATATTAACAATGTAATTGATGGAAGAATGATGTTTAATTTGAGAAATGATTGAATTAAGTTTGAAATTATAATTAAGTTGAAATGATTGAATTAAGTTTGAAATTATAATTAAAGTTTGAAATTATTAAACTTTGAAATGATTTAATAATTAAGTTTGAAATTATAATTGAGTTTGAAATTATTTAATAATTAAGTTTTGAATTATTTAGTAATTAAATAAGATTGAATTATTTAATGATTAAATTGAATTGAATTCTTTAATAAGAAAAATTAAACTTTTGAATAAGTGAATTTTACTTCGTAAATAATTGAAATTGAGTTTTCTTTATTAAGTAAGTTTTGGAAAATTATTTAAGAAAGTAAATAAGTGAAATTGAATTTCTTTAACAAGAAATGAAAATGTGATATTTTTGGAATTAATGTAAGACTTGAAATTTAAAGAATTTGATTTGATGAATTTAATTTAATTCAAATTGTAAGTTTTGAAATAAGGAAGTTGAATTTAAATAATGGATTTAATGAATTGGAAATTTAATAGAAATTGTTTTGAATGGCAAATTTACTTAATGAATATTGAATGAAATCGATAAATGAGTTTAAATTAATTTGAATGTTAAGTAAAATTTATTCAAATGATTTCGGAATGAAACTTATATACGAACTTGAATCAATATTTGAATGGTTTTAAATGGATATTGAAATTGAATTATAAGATTTTGAAATGGTAATTATGAAGTTTTGAAACAGAAATTATGGAAATTAATTTTGAAAGTCAAATGAAATGTTGATTTATAAACTCTGATTGAAATTGAATTGATTTGGTTTTGAAATATAATAAACGACCAATCGGTGAAATAATTACGAAGGTTATTAAAGAGACCGGGATCGGTAATGGATATACTCTCTATCTGAACCGAAACCACTTTAATAACTATGCGCGGAGTGATGATCCAGAATGAAGTGGTTGGAATGATGTACGTGATGACTGAAGAAAGAGAACGATGATGGATAGCCTTGACACTTGTGTCAAATTGGAAATGACTAAAACAGGAGCTGTGCCGGGCCAATGGAGGATTAGCTACCTCAAGTGGACACACTTCTTCGAACTACTTATACTTGTTGTCGATTGGTGCACCCTTGATTTTGGGAGTGTTGTTTCACGGTGTTGCGGGCGCTGCGGCGTTGCGTTCTCACCAGTCCGGATCAGGCGAACGGTAGTATCACTACCTTGGGTATTGCCTCATGTGCCTTGTCATACTTGTATTCCATTTATACGCGACCACTACGATTTTGATTTGTACCTTTAGTATATGGATTGCCCTCTGGTGACTTCCGGTTTTGGGGAAACTACGGTCTTGTATATGCTTTTGGGAATAAAAATGCGTTAAGGGTGGAATGGGCCATGACTTAACACTATTTTGATATCTTTATATTACTGATAGACATTATCTACTTATCGTACACTACTACCTAGTAGATAGTTTAACGGATCCTTAAAGGATGGTTATTCCAAACATCCTTTGAGTTACTTGTATTTCAATTGCTATTTCACTTGAGTTGGATTTATTAATATAAGAATGTTAATCCTGACTCGAGTGTTTTGTGTTTTGCTTTACGCTCGGGTCAGACTGAGTGTACCAGTATTCGAGACTCACCTTTGGAGTTGGAGCTTTGCTTGAAGATCCAGCCATCTATTCTGCTTTCAGTATTCGATGATTCCAGTGATGTATTATGATTTGTATCTGATGTATCGTATTACTCTTCTGTTGTAAACTCTGATGTATTTTATATATTCATATAGTAGCTTCATGAACTACTATCTCTTTTATTTCCGCTGCAATTATTACTCTGTGTCTGTGATCTGTGATTATTTATTTACTGTATATGTTCAGTTTTGCCAAATTTAAATTAACAACGCGGTATTTTGAGCAATTCAACTCCGGCATGAGTGTCTATCTATACACTTATAATGGATGTGAATGGTCTGCTAAGATATTTCCTTACAATCCACCAGTTCTGCTCCAATTTTTTAGACACAATAGCATGAATTCTCCATGGACAGTTGCTATCTATATTACAGACGACGGTGTATTTGGTTTTATTTGATTTTATTGCTTTAAAAGAAACGGCATGCAAAATCGATCATTCGCTCAACTGTTATAACAACTTGGCTTTCGTCTCGAAAATCATACCAACTTTGAATCCATTTTGAACGCTTACGGTTGAAAACAGCTCATTGTTGAACTTAAGAATTGCAACGATTGACCTTGCCATGATTTGTGCGTTGAACAAATTATCATCCAAAGGTACATCCATTTCCACCTCATCGCTGTCTTTGGGAATATTGTCTTCAACCGTAAAATCATAGTTCAAATGATCATTGTTCACTTGCATACTACCTATCCACGACATGTCATTCTCCGCCATATTCACTAAATCCATTCTATTTATAGGGGGTTCGTCATTGACATCTTCACCTTCATCCCCTCCATCTCAATATCAACATCTTCTTCGTTTTCGGTTACGTTTACATTCTCCCATTCGGCATTAGATTGCGTAGCAATATCATTCGCGGGAAATCTACAATTCACACATACGTATTAATTTAAAACCATTACCGGAATTACTAGCTAACAAATTTTGCTTCTACATGAGAAATACCTATGACTTATATCATATAACTCGGATGGAGTTGGATACATATACGGAGACATATGACGGTTTGATGGTCCGGCTGTGCTTGGCGGTGTTGGTCGACAAGGAAGATAACTGCATATACAGCGACAAAACTTTTAAGTATCGCACAACTATCAATCTAATACGACATAAAATTCATAATAATTGTTTCACCTTCCGAGCAAATGCGTAATGCTGCCTTGACTTAGATAGGGGTAGGTATATTGAACGCCTTGTTGATAACTCATACACGGCAGATATCCATAAAGGGCTTGTTGTTGATCGTACATCGCTATCATAATCGGATTATTGAAACTCGGAGATGCGGTTCCACGACTGATGCTTACTGCCTCAACCATTCTTCGATGGTACTCAATTACATTGTTAACTTCTTATTCTCGTACAGGTTCTTTTACTTGCAACCGCCTACTTTTCCCAACAAACAGCTCAATTGATTTCGATGTCGCTGAAAACATTAGCTCCACGTCGTCGCCATCGGCTATTTTAATGGCTTTCGATCCTGAATCTGTCGGCCAGTTACACACTAACTCTATGTCAAATTCTTCATATTTTATCTCGATCACTTTATAAATTGGTTCTTTTAGCTACGCCAAATTACAACCGTTCAACACTTTAGCTAGTTTACACGACCCACCCGCATATTTTCCACAAATAAGTTCGTCAACAACCAATTATCCATCAAAATAACAGATCGTTGGTACACACTTGGGAGCCATTCTATAATTCATTTAATCAACTCGTTACCTACTATCATATGTTACCAAATAGCAAATGAGAAAAAAATTAATTGAACTAGGGTTTCCAAAATAACATACCGGCTATAGCTAATTCCATGTTCAAGTGGAAGAATTAGATGTTGCTCCTCAGCTATAGCTAAATCCAATCAAGATTTAACTTCACTTTGTGAATATTTTAGCAGTTTTGGATTTTAGGACTGTAGATCTAAAAAGTTTTGGAAGAAGCCAAAACTAAAAGAGGTGGCTGCTTAATAAAGCAGTAGATAGTGGCAGCATTTTGGATGCCGCAAATTGGCGGCCTTCCAAATGCCGCTAGTGTATTGTACATTATACGTGTACTGGCGACATTTAAAATGCCGCCAGTACACATGGCATCCAACGTGGCCAGAATTGGCCTACTTTTGTAATTAGTTTAAACTTTGGCCTAAACTTGTAATTTGTTTGCAAGTTTGGCCCAAATAAATTTTTTATCCTTTTTTTTAGAAACTAAGACATTATAATTTGCATAATGTATACTATACAACAAGTAAATGCAAGTTGTGTTGCATATTTTAAAAGTTTACTGTGCATCAGTAGATGCCATCGATCGATCGATGGTACTACTGAACGCCCAGTAAACATTGGTCGCGAACAACCATGTTCGTTCGAAAAGGTGCAATTCTTCCTGATGCATGTTGCTCTTCGTCTGGTATCTTTTCTAATGGTTTTTTTGAAGAGAAACAACTCATTTTTGCATTCTCCATTATCTATACAAGTATGGTGGCACGTCCGTTGGACGTGTGCAAAAAAGGAAGTGACGTATTTTGTGTTTGTTACAATTATAATATTGTGAGAGATTATAGTAAGGTTTTCGTTAATTACGTGCGCAAGAGGGATTCGCAATAAAAATATCGTTGTACGATTTTTTGGATCTTACAAAATGACTTTGATGTGTAAGTAATGTTGCATTTTTATGCATGTACATACACATATCAACCATTTATCAAAACGTGAATGAGACTACGTTATTTTAGAAAATGATTAAATATGTAAAAGTAATCAACTATTACTCAAGTGGGTATAGCTAAATTGGTACTCAAATTAACTATATTTTTTAACCTTTAATAGTCAACTACAATCATATCTGATGACTATTAAACTGCATAATTTGTACTTAAAAGCTCACTTATGTGCTTACATAGTTATTTATTGATTTATTTTAGATAAGTGCTATAATTTCTGAAAGCTAGGGCATGGGATGATGCAGGAGGATTGGCAGTCAAATTGAGCTTAATCTTAACTCTTTCTCTTCCCTTTATTCCGCTTCATATCCAAAATGGACTGTAGGTTTCAAATCTTGTAGTTTTTAACTTTTAAAATTTTGAAGGTCATATCCAAAATGTGCTGTAGGTTTCAAATCTTGTAGTTTTTAACTTTTAAAATTTTGAAGGTGTAGTCAACTATTATTTTAAGATAAAAGGAACAAAATTTAAAAGCATTTAGTTTTATTTATTTCATAGATATTCAAGTACAAATAGGAATTTCATCGGCTAAATTACAAATAAAATGTAATGGACTCAAGAAGATTTTAGATGCACATGCGCAGGTATAACTGGTATTAAAAAGCACCATCTGTAAGCTTTTTTGGATTTTACAACATGAATTTGAAGTATACAAAATTTTGTATATTTTCATGATATACATTCACAAATCAACCGTTTTTCGAAACACTGATGATTGATAAATGGTTTTGGTTTTTAATTTAGTTCACTTTTTTTTAAATATTGTGGTGTTTTCATACTTGATATATTTTGTCCGCATGTGAATAATGCTTGATAAATGGTATAATGTTTGATAAATGGTAATAAAGTAATTAAGCATATGAATAACTTCACCGAGTTTGTAATGTAATTTTAATTAATTTACTGTTTCCAAGGCAGTTTGTTGTAATACTTATTTTAGCAACACAATAATTTAGGGGTAATAGTTGCTTTAACATGACTTTTTGAAAATCCAAAAAAAATCCACGTAGCAGCAAACTGTTAAAATTCAAGGTAATGGTGCAATTATAAGTGAGCGCACTGTTGAACATGCTATAAAGTGATATAGTGTACTGTCAAACACACTATTTTGTAATGAAAAACAAATGCATTAAATCATAGGCTGATAACAGATGCAGGTACAAACAGCAGGAAAGTTGCGTGGACAGAGATAAAGATAGATTTTTACAACAGAAGCAAATTAATACCTAGTTCATAAATCACAAACCAAATAGAAAAAAAAAGTGGAGGAAGAAGAAACAAACAAATCAAATGTGTATATAATAGAACATATCCCATGTAGGTATTTGGTAGCCCATTCAATTCAGCACCTATTGTGCAGCCTGGTCGGGAACGTACATCACACACAACACATGTCTCGCTGACCGTTTGCTCCAGTCTTCAGCCCGGACTTATACATTTTGCCCATCGAACTTCAATTTCTCACAGCAGGCTAGCTTCATTCTCCAGCACGCCTTGGCCATTTCATCTTCAACAGGTTCATGAACGTGCACCCTAGACCATGCTTCTCCCATCAGTTTGCACATGCACCTGTTAATTGAACTCCAGATCATGCAGCGTGCGTTGAAGCTACTCCCTGTCTTTCACCTATTATTTGAAGCCTGCAAGCATTGTTTTGAAGCCTACAACCATTACTGCAACACATGTATTACTTGAAGCCTGCAACCATTATCAAATGACGCCAATCATTTTATGCTGTCAGTATAAGATATATTAGTTTCTAAAAAAATCCACTATCTAGGTAACACATCTAGCAAATTTGCTAGCAGTAAGCACAAATATCAATGAAAATATCTAGAAAAATCCACTATCTAGGTAACACATCTAGCAAATTTGTAAGATGAAAATATCAGTAATGAATATATCAAAAAATTAAAATATTGATTTGAAAATTATTGCAAATGAAACATTAATATGTTTTGCTCTATATATGCTTTAAATTGAAAGGCTAAAATAACACAGTACATTTGTCTCTTGCCTACAAACAATGAAGCTTCCATTAAAGCACTTTAGCTCCACCTACTATTGAATTCAGAGTTGTTTGCTGATGCCTTCCTACAGTATGTCATCTCCTAAAATATCTTCATCTTTTTTCAAGTTTTCTATTGCTCTCGCAACTTGGTTAGTCTTGTTAACTTTACCTCATCATGTGGTTTGCCAACACTTCTTCTTGATACGTATCAGTAAAAACAATGTCCTGGAAAAGATGAAAAAATTTCCTCTCTAATACGCTTACATGTGAGTAACGTACCGCCGTACAGACTACATTTTTAGTTGTATTAGTAAATAACATTTCAGTAAAATTAAGTAAAATTTTCATGTTACAGACACAGAACTATATAGAAAGAGCTTCTTCGTATTCTATGGTTGAAAGAAGCAAACATGAGAATAATATACAAATATTATACTATCCATTAAAACAATAAATGATAATGGTTGTTTAATTAACTAAGAAAGAATATCAGTATTTAACATACCCAAATGCAGAGATTCAACTTCAAAGCATGGCTCAGATTCAAAAACTTGCAATTGATATGTGCCTTGATTTAGTGGACTGCAAAATGATTAGGGAATTTGAAGGCTAGTTAGCTAATAGGAAATACTTGAATTACATAAATTTTGTTTCAAAGATTAAACTCCTAAATAGCAGTACCTAAAACTAAGTGATTAAAATGTCAGTAAATATTAGAAAAAAATAACAGCAGCCTTGGGACTAATGCAAACATTAAAATTTACCACTAAAAGGATCCATACAGTCATACCATAGTTACATACAAATCTCTCATATGCATATTTTGGAGTTTATGCATTATAAAGCTTCTTTCTCTGAAATCTGACAAATATAAAACTATATATATTTTAAAACTCGATATATTTACAATCCTAATATAAGACTTGTATATATGAAGTTACATTTATTCAAAAGCCTTTGTACATGAAAGGCCAAATATACTTCAAACTGTGTTTCTCAAAATCATTCGTTTGATACTTCAAACTGTGCTTCCTCAAAATCATACATTTGAAATCCAAATATATTTGGAGCTTACATTTCATAAACTTGGTATGCTCAAAACTACAGTCATACATGAGCCAGGAAATCACATACGTATAGAATTTCATTTTTTTTCCTCAATGCCAAAATATACACATTGGATGCTTATATACAGTTGAAAGCCAAATTTATTTGAGGTCTTGAAACCACATATATACATGAACACAAAAGTTCTATGCTCTAAAACCTGGCACTGACCCGCACTTGAAATTTAGTACTTTAAAAGTTATCATACATTTGTAAAGCCCTATGCTCTTGGAAACTAATAGTGAATACAAATCTGGCACATTAATATGTCTAAAAATGGATTCATAGATAAAACTAATAATCATCTATGAATCTTTACAATTGAAATTGTGCATTTATGTATCCAAACTAAATAGGCATGATCATATAAAGTTCGAAAACTGGCTTTCATATACTGAAGAAACTTCATTTATTCAGAAAGCTGATATGTATTGAAAATTAAGTCTGTATATGCTTTTTGACAACTCGTACATTGATATTTGAAATTAAGTGCATGCATACATGAATTCTCATATATCTAAAATATGTTATATTTCAAAAACTAAATCTATGTGTATCTTACAAAAATCAATATAATCACATATTGAAACTCAGGATTTTGATATGAAGCCAGGTCATTTGTCAAATCAAATTTCGTTGAAATTATTTTCCTTTTACACTGAAAGTTCTTGACATTGGGATTAATAAATAAATTGGAAGTTTTCAAAATTAATTTTCGAAATCAAATTCGTGGAAACACAAAGTTCTTTTGAAAACTCAGTCGTATGAAGAACTTGATATAGTCAAAACTGGTGTCTTTATGAAACCCATACATACATATATAGAATTTGTTATTTTTCCAAGAAAGGTGTCTATTTGAAAATTCATAAATGTACACTTTAAATTATTCAAAATCCAGATGTTCAAAACTTTTATATTCAAAATTGGTCTATATTTTAGAAATCTGATGCACGTCTAAACTTCAAATATTTACAATCAAATTTGACTTTTACGAAGTCTGTACGGTCTTAAAAGAAAACTGGTGCACATCTGAGATCACATACTTGAACATATGCCTGATCATTTCGGAACTAATACATGTATATATGCTATTTTTAGAATCCTATCATGAACTCGTGTATTCCAAACTAATACATTTGCAGCCTATTGATCAAACATGATATGTGTATTTAAACTCGATAGGACTGATACTTTATGTTTGAATTATGAAAACATGTAATCATCTGAAATCAGTGCATATAGATGAGATCTAAGATATAAAGGCTGATATGCTTAAAGTTGGATCAAATTCCTTTGTGTCACATAATTTCAAAACTACTCACACACACATACACGCGTGCACAGAATGTATCTAAAGTCAAGTTTATGGAACCAATCCTCTGTATTAGTACGCTCGTTGTAGGAAAATTATTTTAGTATTTAATAATTATAGTGACATATAATTTCTCTACATATTGGCGTTTACCAAAGAAGAAAATATAGTAGTTGCATGGTTAAGATTATAATAATACCATAAATTTGAGATATTACTGTGACCAATTTTAGTTTGCTATAATCGCAGCATTGCTTTGACAATCCCACGATTTGTAGAAAAAGTAAGCAAAAAAGATAATGATAATAATAAAACAATAACATTAGCTGTTATGAAAATTTAGACGTACTTGAGTTTTTCTTTTTCTAAGTTCTTGTATATGCATTAAATTAGTTAAACAACAGCTTTTCTACCTTACAATTAATAATAAAGGAGTTGAATTTGGGTAAACAATATAGATAACATTTCAAAGGATAAGTGATGCTTGATAGTTAATTTTGGCCCAAAAAATAGAAAGAGGCAGTAATTAATTGTTTGATTATTACATTTGAAATTTCATCAACTAATATCTGTACTATCAATATCATCAAGTAATGGTGTTCTGTAGCTACGGTTAAGATATATTGGTCTAAGCTATTTAGTGATCTAGATTAATATCCAAAATCACAAATTAATTTGTGAAACTACAAATGAAAATCAATTTTAAATAGACCCAAAGTACATTAATTGGCAAAAATTATTCAAATAAGAGAGCATCATATCATTATAGGTTACACAAAAATCATACCAAACCTTGGAGAAAGAAAAACCAACTGTGATCATAGTTCCTGCTTTCTTTTTGTGTAGTGCCTTTAAATTCAATATCCACGATTTTATATCTAAAACGTCTTGGGAAAAACCAAATAAATCATTTTGCAAACCCAAAAAGGAATTAAGCATGAACTAAGCATATAGTAAAATAAGATGAAAATTCAGATCGAACATAATTCAATTTGTTTGATATACCTCTCGTGATGGGTTGTTCCCATCCATTTTGTTCCCAACTTGGTCTTAGAAATCTGAAGGGTATCAGTCTCCATAGTGTTGTCAATTGTCATGATTCCTGCAAAATTCATATAGTTCAAATTAGGTTTTCAAAAATAAACAGATTATAAAAAATAATTATCGTATTAAGAAAATGAGTACGAAGGGAGAAGATAGTTCACGTTTGTTGATGCATAGTTGAAAAAGACGTGGAGTAATGGGAAAACAGTGGGTTGAGAAAAATAACGATTTGGTTCTCTGATATTGTGAAACAGTTATTGTATAACTGCTTCAAAACAGATACAAAAATTGTGTTCAGAACTTGCTCATTTATATAAATAGCAAGGCAATATCGATTTTCATCCATATGAGTGCTAAACATCATCATAATATTTAATTTGACTTTAGTTAAACCGCAAATGGCTTTGAACTTTACCAAATAAAATATAGTAAAAAAAACAGTGAATAACGTAGAGCATTAAGCAGCTGCTTACAGTGAAGGAATAGCGGCATTCATATCTTTTTCATTTGTCCTAAACAATGTCCTCCAAATCACTTCTTAACCCTGTAGAGTACGGGCACCAAGGATAAGAAAAGACTAAGTTCAAACCACAATCGTTCCTTTTATTCAATAAAACTCTATCAATCAATGCAACCAATCCCAAAATTAAAGCAATTATGGAAAAATAGTAAAGTACATGGCCTAACAGATTTTGTGCATCCTAAATAGTAGAATTCCTCAAGGGATGTCAGTTTTGTGCTCAAAGACGCATTTGGTAAACAGAAAAAATCCAAAATAATAATAAGAACGGTACTAATCATTTAATTAGGGTAGTGGAGCTATAATGATATCCAAAGCAGAAACCATCCTGTGCTAATTCATTGCAATAGTGGAAAATTTTGAGCAATATAAAAACATACTTCATATGATATCCTGTGTAGAATGGCAGCATAGTTTGAAGGCATAGTCCACAATTTTTTTAACATTTCATTAGTTTATTTTCTTTTTCAACATGCATGCAGGTTGTATAATTTAAATTGGCCTAGTGAAACTGGGTTTTCTATTTGGCCAAATCCAGAATAAATCAACAAAAATATGAATAAAATAATCTAAAAGAAAAGAAAAACAGTTATACCTTGATTGAGAAAATCAGAGTGAAATAAATTAGTTTGCTTGAAGCCTTAAAGGAGAGTGGCCTAGAAACATGGCAGAAAATTAAACATAAGAAAAGAACAGTAAAACTATGTTCAAATGTGTAGTAATTTGCAGTAGTTAGAGAGATTAAGGTGAGTACCGTGACTAATCTAACCTAGGGAAGGATGATGGAGAACGGAATTAAGCTTAGAAACACAACAAAACCCAATCTCGGCAAGGAAGATGGAGAGCGGCAGCTGTTGATGAGTTGAAGAGGGATTGCAGGACGAAGGGGATTAAGATGAGAAACGCCACAAACCTTATCTGGGGTAGGAAGATGGGGGTAGAAAGAGGGGCAGCGGCATCCATTGACGTAAGGGGAGGGGAAGTGTAGGAAGTTAGAGGCTGGATTCCCAAATCGAAGTGAAGCGGAAGTAATTTGTTTTGAAAGTAGAAGAAATGGGAAGAAAATGAGAGGTGAACGTGGAAAGATGTCGATTGAACGTGGGATGACTTGGTTGGAGCAGTTGGCCGAAATACGGAAGTACCCTCGAAAGCAGTTTGTACTATGAATTTGGATCAGGGGTTTGTTGGGAATAGCCAAAAAGGCTTCACTTTGACCGGTTTGACCAGGTATTTGCATTATAGTATAGATTCTCATATATCTAAAATATGTTATATTTCAAAAACTAAATCTATGTGTATCTTACAAAAATCAATATAATCACATATTGAAACTCAGGATTTTGATATGAAGCCAGGTCATTTGTCAAATCAAATTTCGTTGAAATTATTTTCCTTTTACACTGAAAGTTCTTGACATTGGGATTAATAAATAAATTGGAAGTTTTCAAAATTAATTTTCGAAATCAAATTCGTGGAAACACAAAGTTCTTTTGAAAACTCAGTCGTATGAAGAACTTGATATAGTCAAAACTGGTGTCTTTATGAAACCCATACATACATATATAGAATTTGTTATTTTTCCAAGAAAGGTGTCTATTTGAAAATTCATAAATGTACACTTTAAATTATTCAAAATCCAGATGTTCAAAACTTTTATATTCAAAATTGGTCTATATTTTAGAAATCTGATGCACGTCTAAACTTCAAATATTTACAATCAAATTTGACTTTTACGAAGTCTGTACGGTCTTAAAAGAAAACTGGTGCACATCTGAGATCACATACTTGAACATATGCCTGATCATTTCGGAACTAATACATGTATATATGCTATTTTTAGAATCCTATCATGAACTCGTGTATTCCAAACTAATACATTTGCAGCCTATTGATCAAACTTGATATGTGTATTTAAACTCGATAGGACTGATACTTTATGTTTGAATTATGAAAACATGTAATCATCTAAAATCAGTGCATATAGATGAGATCTAAGATATAAAGGCTGATATGCTTAAAGTTGGATCAAATTCCTTTGTGTCACATAATTTCAAAACTACTCACACACACATACACGCGTGCACAGAATGTATCTAAAGTCAAGTTTATGGAACCAATCCTCTGTATTAGTACGCTCGTTGTAGGAAAATTATTTTAGTATTTAATAATTATAGTGACATATAATTTCTCTACATATTGGCGTTTACCAAAGAAGAAAATATAGTAGTTGCATGGTTAAGATTATAATAATACCATAAATTTGAGATATTACTGTGACCAATTTTAGTTTGCTATAATCGCAGCATCGCTTTGACAATCCCACGATTTGTAGAAAAAGTAAGCAAAAAAGATAATGATAATAATAAAACAATAACATTAGCTGTTATGAAAATTTAGACGTACTTGAGTTTTTCTTTTTCTAAGTTCTTGTATATGCATTAAATTAGTTAAACAACAGCTTTTCTACCTTACAATTAATAATAAAGGAGTTGAATTTGGGTAAACAATATAGATAACATTTCAAAGGATAAGTGATGCCTGATAGTTAATTTTGGCCCAAAAAATAGAAAGAGGCAGTAATTAATTGTTTGATTATTACATTTGAAATTTCATCAACTAATATCTGTACTATCAATATCATCAAGTAATGGTGTTCTGTAGCTACGGTTAAGATATATTGGTCTAAGCTATTTAGTGATCTAGATTAATATCCAAAATCACAAATTAATTTGTGAAACTACAAATGAAAATCAATTTTAAATAGACCCAAAGTACATTAATTGGCAAAAATTATTCAAATAAGAGAGCATCATATCATTATAGGTTACACAAAAATCATACCAAACCTTGGAGAAAGAAAAACCAACTGTGATCATAGTTCCTGGTTTCTTTTTGTGTAGTGCCTTTAAATTCAATATCCACGATTTTATATCTAAAACGTCTTGGGAAAAACCAAATAAATCATTTTGCAAACCCAAAAAGGAATTAAGCATGAACTAAGCATATAGTAAAATAAGATGAAAATTCAGATCGAACATAATTCAATTTGTTCGATATACCTCTCGTGATGGGTTGTTCCCATCCATTTTGTTCCCAACTTGGTCTTAGAAATCTGAAGGGTATCAGTCTCCATAGTGTTGTCAATTGTCATGATTCCTGCAAAATTCATATAGTTCAAATTAGGTTTTCAAAAATAAACAGATTATAAAAAATAATTATCGTATTAAGAAAATGAGTACGAAGGGAGAAGATAGTTCACGTTTGTTGATGCATAGTTGAAAAAGACGTGGAGTAATGGGAAAACAGTGGGTTGAGAAAAATAACGATTTGGTTCTCTGATATTGTGAAACAGTTATTGTATAACTGCTTCAAAACAGATACAAAAATTGTGTTCAGAACTTGCTCATTCATATAAATAGCAAGGCAATATCGATTTTCATCCATATGAGTGCTAAACATCATCATAATATTTAATTTGACTTTAGTTAAACCGCAAATGGCTTTGAACTTTACCAAATAAAATATAGTAAAAAAAACAGTGAATAACGTAGAGCATTAAGCAGCTGCTTACAGTGAAGGAATAGCGGCATTCATATCTTTTTCATTTGTCCTAAACAATGTCCTCCAAATCACTTCTTAAACCTGCAGAGTACGGGCACCAAGGATAAGAAAAGACTAAGTTCAAACCACAATCGTTCCTTTTATTCAATAAAACTCTATCAATCAATGCAACCAATCCCAAAATTAAAGCAATTATGGAAAAATAGTAAAGTACATGGCCTAACAGATTTTGTGCATCCTAAATAGTAGAATTCCTCAAGGGATGTCAGTTTTGTGCTCAAAGACGCATTTGGTAAACAGAAAAAATCCAAAATAATAATAAGAACGATACTAATCATTTAATTAGGGTAGTGGAGCTATAATGATATCCAAAGCAGAAACCATCCTGTGCTAATTCATTGCAATAGTGGAAAATTTTGAGCAATATAAAAACATACTTCATATGATATCCTGTGTAGAATGGCAGCATAGTTTGAAGGCATAGTCCACAATTTTTTTAACATTTCATTAGTTTATTTTCTTTTTCAACATGCATGCAGGTTGTATAATTTAAATTGGCCTAGTGAAACTGGGTTTTCTATTTGGCCAAATCCAGAATAAATCAACAAAAATATGAATAAAATAATCTAAAAGAAAAGAAAAACAGTTATACCTTGATTGAGAAAATCAGAGTGAAATAAATTAGTTTGCTTGAAGCCTTAAAGGAGAGTGGCCTAGAAACATGGCAGAAAATTAAACATAAGAAAAGAACAGTAAAACTATGTTCAAATGTGTAGTAATTTGCAGTAGTTAGAGAGATTAAGGTGAGAACCGTGACTAATCTAACCTAGGGAAGGACGATGGAGAACGGAATTAAGCTTAGAAACACAACAAAACCCAATCTCGGCAAGGAAGATGGAGAGCGGCAGCTGTTGATGAGTTGAAGAGGGATTGCAGGACGAAGGGGATTAAGATGAGAAACGCCACAAACCTTATCTGGGGTAGGAAGATGGGGGTAGAAAGAGGGGCAGCGGCATCCATTGACGTAAGGGGAGGGGAAGTGTAGGAAGTTAGAGGCTGGATTCCCAAATCGAAGTGAAGCGGAAGTAATTTGTTTTGAAAGTAGAAGAAATGGGAAGAAAATGAGAGGTGAACGTGGAAAGATGTCGATTGAACGTGGGATGACTTGGTTGGAGCAGTTGGTCGAAATACGGAAGTACCCTCGAAAGCAGTTTGTACTATGAATTTGGATCAGGGGTTTGTTGGGAATAGCCAAAAAGGCTTCACTTTGACCGGTTTGACCAGGTATTTGCATTATAGTATAGATAAGTAGTGTTAGTCCCTGCATTTTAAATAATCAGATTTTGTGATTAAATCAATTTCTTCTTTCTCCACTCTTCGCAATTATCAAAAAAAAATTATACTGTGTTCTTGGATCAAAGTGCTACAAAACTTTGAATAAAGTAACCTCGTTAGAAGGGTTTGTTGAAACCTGACGGGAATAGTTCGATAGTCCTTTTGTACTCGATAAGGCTGAACTATTTACTGAAAGAATCTTTAACGGATCCTCAAAGTTAGAAGTACGACAACGGTATTCATATTATATTCCAATAATTTTCAGAAAATAATATCAGAAAATGGAGGGTTCAAGCAACTATAATGCACTTCAAGTCATGAATCAACATTTAACGAAGCTAGAATCCTTTGATGGTGAAAACTTTACTCATTGGCAAGAGACGATGAAGTTATTTCTCATTACTGTGAAACTTTTATAAATACTTTTCTACATGCTAGAAGATGACTTGGAAGAATTACCATCTGAAACTCCAGCAGGTACTGTTGAATTAAAAGCAAAACGACATAAGCAAAAGGAGGACGACTTCATGTGTAGAGGACACATATTGAATGGACTGTCCATACCCGTCTACAATGCACATCGAAGCTTGGAAACTTCGAAGGCACTATGGATTGCATTGGAGAACAAATACCGCAATTCCAAAGCAAGTAACAAAAAATTTCTTATTAGCAATTTTCCGGAATTTAAGATGAATAACATTAAAATGATTATCGAACAAGTAAATGAGATTTTACTTATTCTCAATCATCTTAAAGATGCTAATATAGAGCTTCAGTCCTTCATAATTGGGGTTATTATATCCCGACTTCCCTTATTTTGGAATGATTACAAGAAGAAACTAAAACATGTCGAAGTGGACTTTGATTTAGAAGCTTTATAACGTCATCTTTGCATAGAAGAAGACTCACGTCATCTTCGCATAGAAGAAGACTCACGTAAAGGTGAACAAATAGATAGTCAACAAAGAGAATTTCATTCCAAGGTCAACAATGTTGAAGAAATTCATCCATCAAAGCCAAAGAATGAAAATAAGAAAAGAAAAGCAAAGAATGACAAAAGGAAGATGCTTGTTTCTTTTGTAACAAGCCCAGCCACTGCATTCATGACTGTTGTCAACGAAAGAAACAAAATGTGAATGTGGTTGAAGAAAAGCTTACAGCTGTAGTACAAAAGGCAAACTCCGTTAGTGGCATAGAAAATAACTGGTGGCTTGATACTAGAGCAACCATACATATGTGCAAAGACCGTAGTCTTTTTAAAACCTACGATGAGACAAACGGAGAAGAAAATGAAGTTACCGGGGCAAATATAGTTCGTAGAAAATCATTGGAAAAGGCACTGTTGAAATTCCATTCGCCTCAGGAAAAGTTCTTGCTTTGATTAATGTATTTTATGCACCTGATATTTGTAGGAATCTTGTATCTGGATACCTCCTTAATAAGGCAGGATTCAAGATGGTGTATGAGTCTGATAAGCTAGTTTTGTCAATGAATGATAGTTTTGTAGGTCAGGGATACTCTTGTAATGGTATGATTAAGTTGAGTATAATAAAAGATAGTTCTGTTTATATTGTTGACTTTTTTAATTTATGGCATGCTAGATTAGGATATGTTAACTATAATTCCCTTAAATCTATGCATAAGTTAGGATTAATTTCTGATTGCAATTTTGAATCTATTGATAAATGTGAGATATGTATTCAAGCAAAGATTAATCGAAAATCCTTTAAATCCATTGAAAGGAACACTCATTTGCTCAACTTATTTTATAGCGATGTTGGTGATCTTAGAAGTCATACAACATACGGAGAAAATAAATAATATGTCACATTTATTGATGATTACTCTAGATATACTTATGTATATTTAATGAAAACTAAAGACGGGGTATTTAATAGATTCAAAATTTACGAGGCAGAAGTGGAAACAAATTTTGGAATTAAAATTAAAGTGTTGCATTCGGACCGAGGCGATGAATATTTTCAGATGAATTCACCTTATTTTGCAAATGACACGGTTTGATTCACCAATGTCCGGCTTTTTATACTCCATAACAAATTAGTGTTGCGGAACGAAAAAATATAACATCGGTAGAAATGGTTAATGCAATGCTTATTAGTTCTAAATTACCGAATTCATTATGGGGTAATGCTATGCTATCAGCCTGTTACATTCTAAATAGAGTTACTTTGAAACAAAAGGATGTATCACCTTATGAATTATGGTTTAATCAGAAACCAAGCTTATCAAAACTTAAAGTCTTGGGTTGTTTAGCTTATGTCAAAAAACCAGATCCTAAAAGACCCAAGTTAGAAAACAAAGCTTATAAATGTGCTTTTATAGGGTATTCTCAAAATAGTAGTACTTATAGATTCATCATTTTAGATACATTAGTAGTTATAGAATTTGTAGATGTATATTTTTTGAGAATAAGTATATATCACAAGACCAAAACAGTGATGGACCATTAATATGATCCAGATCAGAATATACTGAGACTGATGATGATATTAATGATGATTATATCTCTAACCAAAACAACTAGGAAATCTCAGTACCTGAAACAGATACTGAACATAGGAGAAGTAAAAGAGCAAGACTAGAAAAGAATTTTAGCCCCGACTTTATTACATATCTTATCGAAGGCACTAAGGATGAAATCCATAATATCACTAAATATGTAATAAATGTCGATGATGATCTTACAAACTATTAAGATGCTATGAGTTCCAAAGATACAAATTTTTGGAAAGAGACAATAAATGATGAAACATATTCAACCTTGTCAAATCAAATATGGGTTTTGATGGATTTACCTCTTGGTGTTAAGCCAATAGGATGTAAATGGGTATTTAAGAGGAAATTAAATATAGATGGATCCATTGACAAATTTAAAGTCAGATTAGTTGCAAAGGGTAATATACAAAGATAAGGAGTAGATTATTTTGATACATATGCTCATGTTGCTCGCATTACTTCTATACATTGTTTGATAGCACTAGCATCCATACATAATTTAATTATACATCAAATGGATGTAAAGACAACATTTCTAAATGGTAATCTAAAAGAAAAGATATACAAGGAACAACCCGAAGTTTTCATACTGCCAGGCCAAGAAAGAAAAGTTTACAAATTAGTCAAATGTCTTTATGGTTTAAGCAAGCTCCAATTGCAATGGCATGCGAAGCTTGATGAAGTAGCATTATCATATGGACTTAAAGTCAAAGATGTAGATAAATGTATATATAGCAAATCGGATAAAAACTATTATTGTTATATTATGTTTATACGTTGATGATATGCTAATTTTTTGCTCTAATATATCTTGTGTGAATGAAACAAAGAAGTTTCTGTCCTTGAAATTTGATATGAAAAATTTAGGAGAAGCTGATTTTATCTTAGAAATTAAGATTCTAAAAAACCTGGGAAGTTTGTGTTAACACAATCTTATTATATTAAGAAACTTTTCAACAATTATGGTCATTATAATAACAAACCAGCTTTGACTCTTTTAGATCCTAGTATTAAAGTAGAGAAGAATACTGGACGTCTGGACGTACTATTTCTCAACTAGAACATTCCAGTATTATTGGGAGCCTTATGTATGCGATGCGTTGCACAAGACCTGACATAGCATACGCTGTTAGCGTATTATGTCGATTTACGAATAATCTAGGTACGAAACATTGGAAAATAATTTCAAGAGTTCTGGCTTATTTGAAAGGCACCATCGACTATGGTCTTTCTTATAAAGGATATCCTACTATATTAGAAGGATATAGTGATGCTACTTAGAACAATGTAGAATCTAAATCCAAATATATGACTGGTTGGATATTTACATTAGGAGGAGTTGTTGTGTCTTGGTGTTCCAAGAAGCAGACATGTGTTTCTGACTTGACTATGTTGTCAAAATTAATCACAGATGCATGTAAAGAGACAGAATGACTAAGGAATTTTTTAATAGACAATCATGTATGGACTAAGGCATCTTCGACAGTCATGATTAATTGTAATAATTAGGCTACGATATATAATGTTTCTAATAAGACATATAAAGAGAAGTCTAAATATGTGAGAGTCTAAGACATCAGATGATAAGACAATTAATCAAGGGAGGAGTAATTAAAATCGATTGCATAGAAACAAAGAAGAACTTGGCTGACATGTTTAAGAGTATTCCAAAAGCGACGTTTCTATAAAATCATGAGAAATGGATTAAGATCTGTGAATGAAGGTTAATCGTCGACTAACGGCAACCTAACTTTATGTCTTGAAAAAGATAGACAAAGTTCAATGGGTATCAATAAGTTACATGAATGATTATGGAACACTACACCAAATTTCCCATAAGGTAGTGTTGGGTATTCTGCATGAATGAGGATGAATTAAATTCTTTAATAAGTCTATACACAAGTGTATTGCAGAAGCACTTAAAGACTTACCTATATGAGTGTGGAAATTGGGCCATTTCCTAAGAAAGTAAGACCGTTTTCTAAATAGACTCATGAAAATTCAAGATTAGAGCACATGGCCATTAATGTGTGGAGCATACAGAACACAATAACCTATGAAAATCAATATGTGTGATTCTTCTAGCTATATCACTGGGTGTACTTGGTTCAAGACTCATTCACCGTAGAACTTCGATACGGCTTTGAATAGTTTACACTAAGTGAAGGGTTCAAACCCAAATGATACTCATTGCCTATGTATTGGTTTTCACGATAATGCTATTTTTGTCCTTGAACTACGTCAGCTTGGTCCCACCTAGGTATGTAGACAGTTACTCAAGTAATGCAGCCATTCCAAATGTTTTAAACTTTGAAAATAGAGGGAGAATGTTGTATATTTTAAAAGTTTATTGTGCATCAGTAGGTGACCATCGGTCGACCGGTGGTACTACTGTATGCCCAGTGAACGTTGGCGTGAACAACCATCTCCGTTTGTAGAGGTGCAATTCTTCCTGATTGATGTTGCTCTTCATTCGGTACATTTTCTAACAATTTTTTTCAAGAAGAAACAACTTCTCTTCGCATCCCTATCATCTATATAATCAGTGTTAATCCCTGCATTTTAAATTATTAGATTTTGTGATTAAGTCCTTTTTCTTCTTTCTCCACTCTTAGCAATTATTAGAAACTTTTTATATTATGTTCTTGGCTTAATCGAAGCGGTACATGTAGAAAATAAGTGTATTAAAAAAAAGGTTGGAGACTAGAGAGAAGAAACTTGTTCTCACTAATCCACACAGCTCACACACAAAGAGAAGAAACTTGTTCTCACAAATAATACTTTATGATTATTTTTTCTTTGCTTGATTACTAGATTTGTCTAATTGCTACAATTTACAAGTGAGGGGAGAGCTCCTCTATTTATAGTCCCTAATAGATCAGTCTAGAATTACTTTTACTTGATTACAAAGAAAACGTAATTCTAGAAACGCCTTTACTTGATTACAAAGGAAACGTAATTCTAGAAACGCCTTTACTTAATTACAAAGGAAACGTAATTCTAGAAACGCTTTTACTTGATTACAAAGGAAACGTAATTCTAGAAACGCTTTTGTAATTCAATAAATCAAGTTTATATTCCAACACCCCCTTTAAACTTGATTTGCCTCACTTTGAGCTAAACATATTACGCATACCAAGTTTTTTCTTTAACTCTTTGAAAATCTCCAACTTTAAAGGCTTCGTTAAAATATCGGCAATTTGATCTTGCGTCTTGCAATGCTTGACAACTACTTCTCCTTTTCCAACCAAGTCTCGAATGAAATGATACTTAATTCTTATATGCTTGCTCCTCCCATGAAAAACTGGATTTTCGGTGAGTGCTATAGCAGAATTGCTATCGCAATATATAAGTGGGCTTTCTTTTGGAGTATGCTTAAGTTCTTCTAGCACCCATTTAATCCATAAAGCTTGACAACTAGCTAAAGATAGTGAAATATATTCTGCCTCGACGGTTGAGAGAGCCACAACTTGTTGTTTCTTTGACATCCACGTGATTGCACTTGATCCAAAGTAGAAAACATTTCCCGAAGTACTTTTACTATCATCAACACTTCCAGCCCAATCACTATCACAATATCCAAGCACCTTAGGATCATTTATCTTTTGATAATAAATTCCATCCCCAAGTGTTCCACGCACATATCTCAAAATTCTTTTTCCGGCATCCCAATGTGTCTTCTTTGGTTGCTCCATGAACCTACTAATCAAGCTCACACCATATGTAATGTCCGGTCGAGTGGTTGTCAAATACATCAAACTCCCAACAAGACTTCTAAACAATGTTGGATCAACATATTTAGAGTTGTCATCCTTACTTAGTTTCAAGCCAACTTCAACTGGAGTGCTAATTGGCTTTGCCTCTTCCATTCTAAACTTCTTCATCAAATCTTTTGCATACTTTTCTTGAGAGATAAATATACCATCATTATCTTGCTTTACTTCAATACCAAGAAAGTAATGAAGTAGACCCAAGTTGGTCATCTCAAATTCTTGCATCATACTTCTCTTAAATTCTTTGTTCTCCTTGATGTAAAGAGTATGCTCAAATGGACACCTCTTGAATCCTATCTTCACAAAATAGTCATCCATGCGACTATACCATGCACGGGGGGCTTGCTTAAGGCCATACACTGCCTTCTTCAACCGATAGACTTTATGCTCTTCATCCTCGTCTTCTACATGTTTTTCTTCCTCTTTCACTTTCTTCTTCACCTTTACAATTTTTACTACCTTAGTAGCCTCCTTTTTCACTTCATCGGTTTTTGTATGCTCTTCAGCTTCTATCCTTTTGACTTTCTCTTTGGTTACTTCTACGATCCTTGGTTGCTCTCTATCTTTCATTTGCTGAATTTTCTCCTCCATTACTTCTTTGATCATTGGCAGCTCTTTTGCAACGTTCTCCTCCGCATCATTCTTCGTTGTCTCTTTCTATTCCTTCGCATCTTTCTCTCTCAACTCATAGTTTTTCTTTTCGTCCTTCTCACTATTCTTCTTTTCCTCTTTCTCATCAATTAGATTGTCCTTTTCTATTATTTTTGCAACATTTTTTCCATATACTTCTTTCAAAAAATTCCAAGAATCTTTTGCAGAACTTTCTCTAAGAATATGATCATACGCTACTTCATCGACGTTCTCACTCATCACAACACGAGCACGATGGTCATTCCATCGTAATTTCGCAAATGCTTTCTTGTCAATTTGTGACATGCTTTCCAAATCATTCGGCCATTCATAACCATTTTCAACGATCTTCCATAATCCCTTGGAGATTAACTCATCTTTCTTTTTAATACTCCATTCTTCAAAATTTTCTTTTGTGAGAACAAACGACGAAAGAAATAGAAATCCCATGATTTTGACCTGGCTCTGATACCACTTTGTAGAAAATAAGTGTATTAAAAAAAGGTTGGAGACTAGAGAGAAGAAACTTGTTCTCACTAATCCACACAACTCACACACAAAGAGAAGAAACTTGTTCTCACAAATAATACTTTATTTTTATTTTTTCTTTGCTTGATTACTTGATTTGTCTAATTGCTACAATTTACAAGTGAGGGGAGAACTCCTCTATTTATAGTCCCTAATAGATCATTCTAGAATTATTTTTACTTGATTGCAAAGAAAACGTAATTCTAGAAACGCCTTTACTTGATTACAAAGGAAACGTAATTCTAGAAACGCCTTTACTTGATTACAAAGGAAACGTAATTCTAGAAACGTTTTTGTAATTCAATAAATCAAGTTTATATTCCAACAGTACAAACTTTGAATGAAGTAACATCGTTGAAAGGCTTTGTTGAATCCTGATGGGAATAGTTCGATGGTATTTTTGTACTCGATAGGGCTGAACTATTTTTTGAATGAATCTGTAACAGGTCATCAAAGCAAAAGTACGATAATGGTATCTACACTATATTCCAACAAGTTGATGCATTATATATGCTATATTGTAAATTAATACATAATACTCTATGTCGCATGTTAATGAACAGTATTTGTTTACTACAAATTAACGCTAGTTAACGCCTTGTATTTGTATTATTGTATACTATACTAGCGATCTGGAACCAGAACCCGGATAAGAGGCGAGGAGCTTATAAAATAAAGTTGTAGACTTGCAGATCGCTCCTTCCTCGACCTGATCAGTTCTGGCATAGCTGGTCGTTTTCTTCCTTAGAATATTTGAAACCTTTTGGTTGTACTATCGGCATAGCTTTTGAAGAGGCAAATCACTCTTCAGCATCTCTCTTGTATTAGTGCTGAGAAGGTACTCGGTTTGCTTTTTGGTCGCTTTTGGGTGTTGGAGTGCTTTGAGCCAGTTTTGTCTTTCGATATTCCTTGTTGCTTTTGGTGATTTGGATTCTTTTTCAAGTTTTCAACCCAATCTTGCTTATGCAATTCCAATGGATCCTTGGTGATTGCTTTGCAACGGAGGTGATCCCCTTTGATTTTGCTACTAGTACTTAATTGTTATTTGGGCTGCCTTACTTTCGGTTTCTTTCTCCCATCTGCTCTTTAAGTTTTTAAGTTGACACTTCTTGTCTCTTATTATGCAAGCTTTTGGTGGTAATGTGTGAAGTATTGTCATTGTGTTTCATTATGGAACTGGTTTTTGTTTGGAGCATTGTTATTCACACACCCAAAATAGATAAGGGGGGTCAAAAAATTAATTTTCAAATAATTATTATGGGGAGGTATTTAATATATGTGCCTCCCCTTAAATTTTTTTAAAGTATGGACAGTAATATCCTTTAGTTTACAAAACCTAATTAATTACTGCTAAACAGGATTAGTGGTAAAACCCTAATCCTAAAAATCTTTCATGGTGGAATTCAATCTAAAATCTATGAAAGACGGTGAAAACAATATGGTACTAACACAGGAAAGTGAAAGGCAAGTTGTATTTATGGAAGAACCTGTCGTGGAGGAGGTAAATTTTTTTTCTTTCATTCCATCGTTTTACTGTAGCAGGCAGTGCGTTCGGCGGTAGTTTGCCGTTTAACCCTATCGACAGATTTCAATTTGTTATATACGGTCAGGATATGCCGTTTTTTTATGCATATATCGGCTGGTTCTGGCCGTTTACAACACTTAACGTACATATTTTTATATTCGGCAACTGTTGGCCGATTTGATGAATGGTAAACGGTGGGATGTTGCCGACTGTTATGGTGAAAATAGTAAACTTGTTTATGACTAGAAAATATCGTTTCAGAAGTCATTGTACGGCATGTTATCGCTGTACGCTACCAGCTTCTACCTTTATATAATACAATATTATTCTGCCGTTATATTATTATTTTTTTCAAACAGAGTGCCGATATTGAATTTGACATTCACCGATGTGGTAATAGTAAAGAAGCGAAACAAAGGCCGGATAATTTGGAAAATAATAAGGATATTGAAAGCGATAATGAAGTTGACAAATCCAAAGAAATCGAAAGCGATGAAGATAAAGAACAAGTTAAAACGGACATTGAAATGTCTTTGTCCGACTATCCTGATTTAACATCAGAATTCAGTACTGACAGGGTATGTATTAATGTGTCAATAGTTTTTGTTGATTTTTTTGTGTAAATGACACAATACTGTTGTTTCAGATTTTTGAGTCGAAGGACCAAGTTCGAGATTGGTGCATTAACCGAGGGTTAGATTGTAAGTGTGTTATTGTTACCAAAAGAAGTAGAATGAAAAATGTACATGGGAATGGAAAAGGCTCGAGGATGGATTTAGTATGCGAAAGAAGTGGTCAATATGTTGATCATAAGTCGAAGAATTATGTTCCAATATCTTCAAAAAAAAAAAGAACAGGTAGTAGAAAATGTGACTGTCCTTTTGAGTTACATGCACATTGTAGATGTGATGGGACGTGGATACTGACTGTAAAGAATGGGCGTCACAATCATACACTTCCAAACGTTTTAACCGGTCATCCTTTTGTCGCGAGACTCAACGAAGACGAACTCAAGACTGTTGCAACAATGACTAATAGTGGAGTTAAACCTCGAAATATTTTAACCGCTATTAGAATTGACAATCCTTCCAACCAATCAACCATTCGAACTGTGTACAATGCCAAAATCAAACTTAAAATGTGCAATACAGAAGGTAGATCCGTTATGCAACAATTTATGAAATTGACATCTACCAATAATTATACCGTATATCAAAGAGTTGATGAACAAAGCAATGAAATCACCGACTTATTTTTCAGCCATCCTAGATGTGTAGTGCTTGCTCAATGTTTTTATCAAATTTTGTTCTTGGATTGTACTTTCAAGACCAATAGGTACAAGTTACCTTGTTTCCATATGGTTTCACAGACATCGACAGGGGCTACGTTTACTGTTGCATTAGCATTTCTAAGTCGTGAGACAACGGATTCCTATAAATGGGCTCTTGAATGTGTGCGGAAGTGTTACAGGGATAATGAAGTGTCAGGGGTTATCATCACCGATGCAGAAATCGCTTTAATAAATGCCGTCGCAAATGTGTTTCCAGCATCATATCATATCCTTTGTGCCTGGCATATATCTAAGAATGTGATGGCAAATTGTAAACCAAATTTTATACAAAGGAAGAGAGTAATAATTGGTGAAAAAGAAGTTGTTGTGGAGGATGATGAAGGAAAAAAGGAATATGAAAGTTTTTGGGAAGGATGGACAAATGTGATAAATTCGTTGTCTGTAGAAGAGTACCACAGAAATTTAAACTCTTTTCGTGATAAATGGATAGGTAAGCATAAAAAATCTGTCACTTATGTCCTCAAAAATTGGCTAACAAAATACAAGGAGATGTTTGTTATGGCTTGGACAAACAAAATTAAACACTACGATAATGTGTCTACCAGCATTGTTGAAAGTGCCCACTATCGTCTAAAATTGTATTTTAATTCGGCCGCTGGTAGTTTTGTTCAATGTTGGAGTAGTGCACATCTATGTTGTGAGAATGAACTAGTTGCCATCGAGCATGCATTCGAAACAAGTACGTCTAAAACAATGCATCGATTTAGAATCGAACCAATGTTTAAAGAGTTATTGGGGAACGTATCGCATAAAGCTTTGGATTTAATACTAACTGAACTAAAAAGTGTGTCAACTGTTGGTATGACAGTCGACCAATGTGGTTGTGTGTTATGGAAAGTTAACGGATTACCATGTGCACATATGCTTGTAGATTTTAGACACACCCACAGTTTCATTCCCCTATCCGTTGTTGACTCTTACTGGAAGCAGTTGTCATGTATTCCACCTATTGTGCATCGTTCCACGTTTGCATTTTTCGATTTGCCAGAAATCATTGCGTTGAAAAATAGGTATGAAGAATCTCCGGATAACGTTCGACTTGTTATCCAACAACAGTTAAAATCAATTGCTTTCCCACAAACAACTGCTGTTTTAGAACCACCGGTGGCTACTATCAAAAAAGGCAGACCATCCAAAAAGGAACATTCCACCAAACGAGAACTTTCACACTTTGAACATGTTGAAGCGTCATTGTCATCTAGCTCAAACCTCACACCTTGCGGCAGATATTTGAAGAAGCTTGGCATAAAAACGAAGGCGTCACCATCCAAAAAAATTGATGGCGAGTATTTGTGGCAATTGCCCAAACATATAAGAGCTTACATACTCAGTATAGACGATGTGCCTAGGGACGGTGATTGTGGTTATTGGGTCGTGGTTAAACAATTGAATCTTCAAAATAGACGACCATCAAATCCCTGCAAGTTTGTTCGTGAGTCTATGGTTGACAATTTGACTGTTAATGCTGAGATGTACCGTAATATGTGGGATGACTGTGGATACGACGAAATGATGAATAGGATACAAAATCCTGAGTGGATGCAGATGCCCGAATCAGGATATATAATAGCAGAAACATTTGGCACCGTGGTAGTGTTGATAAGTAATCTCATGTCCTGCACTTTTGTTCCCACCACGGTACGGATGAATTTGTTGAACCAAAATAGAATAGTGGTTATGGGACATGTAGACAACTCGCATTACGTTGGTCTTACACTAACACCAAATTCTCCTATCCCTCCAACACCACAATTCGGATATTTTCAACGCCTTTATAATATCAATGCCGAAGACTGGATCAAACCATATGTGGAACGTATCAACAAATGGTTAGTTTACATGAATGACGGCGGAAATGAAGATCAGACTTCGGCAGTAGACTTAACTAGCGTGTAATGAAAATTATGAACATGTTTCAACATTAATATTTCTGAAATCTTAACTTGTTTTTTATATGAAGATTGTAATATTGGGTGGATGTATGCACGCGTACAAGTTTTTGTTATGTGTTTTGTGAATTTTGGATGAACATTTTGATATTTGGTTGATTTATGCACGCGTACAAGTTTTTGTTATTTTTTTGGTGAATTTTGTATGAACAGGTTCCAACCTGAGCTGTTTCGATCCATCGTTGACGTATTATTGTGTATTATTCGGTACATATAGACCGTATATGGTATATTGGAAGCAAATAATTCAAAGCAAGTTATTCGGCAAATGAAGGCCGTGTTGTATTAACATAAACAGAGATGGAGTGCCGAAATAAAATGAATTATACGTCAAAGACCAACCGTCTGAACAATCATAAAAGGACTTACCTTTAACCGAGAGTATACGGCCAATTCCTGCCGTATTTTAGAACAAATATCGATATCTGTACATCGTTGAAAACCTAATTCAATCTCTGTTTTTAAATAACACGACCACTATATGTCGTACAAAAAATAATTAAACGGCGCAGCACCACCGTCTGCATAACTGATTTATTAAGATGTATAACCGAGAGTTTACGGCCAAGTGATGCCGTATTGTAGTACAAATATCGGTACAGTTTCACCGTCTGCATAAATGAATTATTCACATGTATAACCGAGAGTTCACGGCAAAGACTTGCCGTATTGCCGGCTAATATATGGCAGATTGCCACCGTATAGTCATTATACGGTACGATTTCGCCGTACATTAATACAAACAACGGCCAACTGTTACCGTCTGCACTGAAAGCATATGAAAACAATTCCAATCTAATCGTTTGCGGCCTCATCTTGCCGTATTACGGTGAAAAGTTCGGTTGTCCATCACCGAATAATGGATTAACTTTGAGCATTTGCCGCATTTCCTAACATTGACCAATACACATATATGAAGACAGATCAAAACAATTCAAAATCCAAACACAAGTCACATGACCAAAACATTTCAAAATTTCAATCTCAAATATGAAGACAGATCATTTAACAACATATATATTACCAAACCACAAACACATTTCCCAACCATTTCATATCATAAGCATTCGTCACTGGCAAACTTAAATTACATCACCATTCGTCACAAAAAACACAATTGTCATTAGCTTACATATACTACAACGGTAGCAAAACAAGAATCAAAATTACCGTTGTGTCAATTTTAATAGTATGCTAAAAATTACTTGCGACCACCACGTTTTCTCTTTCTAGCAGATTTGCTCGTTGATGCGGTGTGCAATTTCTTTTTTCCACTCCCTCGAACATCTCTTGTTCTCTCCTCCCCATACAAGTCCAATGGTTATGGATTTTCTATTTGCTCAACTTTCTTCAAAAGATTATCACGATACACAGTGGGAGGACATGACTTTATGTAATTAGCAATATGACTTAACCTGCGTTTCTAGAAAAGAAAAAAAAAGGTATTACTCTAACAAAAAATGTGTAATAGTCATCCGAACAAGTGTACGTGTACTTGTAAATATTAAAAAAATTAGAACATAATATGACACAAACTTACAATGCGTACAAGCAACGATTTTGACTCAATATCAGCGACCGGTGTGGTTATTCTTTTGCTAGGATTGGTCACTATAGGATGAGATGCGATACGGTACCACTGTGAATACGACTCAACACAGTCTGAAGGATTCACCGCTACTTGCGAAGTTAAGCTTTCATGCAACAGATGATTATTCCACTCTGACCATCCCAAATCCCCAACATTGTGATATATTGCTTTAAACGAACGAGTTGACGACTTAGACCTCTTTTTGTCTAAAGTGAAAGAAGTAGTAGGAATGGGTTGGACGTAACCAAACTATCGTAATGTTCTTTGTGGCAAGTACAACTCAGCGGTTTCGAAACACACGATGGGGCCGTTGAACAATGCACACTGTTGAAATATGTACGCATCTCTTTTATCTTTGTACGGGTCCCAAACAATATCACAACTCTGCAGATCATCTATTCTTTCCCTTATACTTACCAATTCGTCATTCAAATTTGACCCTTGTTCCATTGCAAAATAAAATGCGGCTCTCACGTCACCAACTTCAGCTCCTACACAGTTTCTATGTCGCCGTAAGACCGGAAAGTGTTCGAATATCCATACCTACATAGGCTAAATATATTAGTAATGTACGGTGATCAAAAAAACATTATTTAAAAACCCTTACCTGAAACAAGGTCATACACCCCGAAAATTGTTGAACATCCTTTCTAGTTGTCTGACCAAGACTATGAATTAACCAATTAAGACATGCAGTGGCCCAAGAATACTTATGCACCTGGCTGAGATCCCCAAGACATTGTAGAAAATGAACGCCTACTTTGTTACCAGACTTATCACCACACACTAAACATCCTATGGTATACAGTAGATACGCAGTTGCACAATGATTTTTCCGTTCCTGAGTATCTGATTCTTTTGAATTTGAGAACTGACTTCTCAACCATTCCAATCTAATCTTCTTTTCGCCAGCCAAAACCAATATTGACGTTGGTCTGTCAATCCCAAGGTTTTTCTCCAATAACGAATAAACATTTTCAAAAGAAATTGACCTTGATCCACCGAGGGCTCCTGTAACAGCGTTGCCTTCAGCTGGAAGCCCGGTAATGTGCAAAACTTCGTCTATGGTTATCATCATCTCACCAAATGGAAGATGAAATGTATTTGTCTCTGGATAAAACCTCTCGATGAATGCGTTAATAAGGACTTTGTCTAGTTTTTCATGTGCATGTAATATAAGTGGATAAAAACCAGACCCCATAACTATGTCCTTCACAAACTGACACTCGTCTTCCAAGTCCCATAGTCGTTGGGTTCCAACGTGGCTATGAACTTTTACAATCCTAGATTCGCCTTTAGGAGCCTAAAGATTGTTAAATATAATTTGAATAATATACACTACGCATTAAATTAAACTAAATATTATACAATAGCGAACAATTTACCTTCGAATTCCAAATTTTGTGTGCAATATGGTCTTTATAAGCAAATAGGAGGAATGGATGCACTGTGTCATCTTCTTGATTTTGACTGGGTTGTTCTTTCGTCCTCTTCCTTGATTTTTTTCCTACCATGCTAGGTTGTTCCTCTACTAAATCTTTACCATGTTCAACAACCTGCCTCACATCAACTACCACAAGTTCATGCCTCTCATCCCCTTCATCGACTGCTACTGCATCTTTCTCTGGTTCGTTTCCTTCCTGCACATTCGCTTGTTCAGCACTTTCACTACCTTCCTCACCATTGAAGTCCTCTTCGTTACTATCTTCCCCGTCATTTGATTCTTCATCTTCGTTGCTTTGCTCTCCGTCACTCCCTACTTCGACATCATCATCTTCCCCACCTTCATCATCTCCTTCGGTGTTTGTTTCCTCAGATTCATTCAACCTATCCTCTGCTTCATTCCGTGTACCCTCTTCCTGTTTTTTTTCAAGTTCTAGCTTTTGCCTTTCACTTTGCAGTCTTTTACGATTGGAGGCTGTCATTGGTTTCCTGCAAATACAATACGAAAGAGCATATAATAATTGACATGCATAAACATCCTATGTTCACATACAAATAGTCACTGTATAATGAATAAGTTCTCTCTAACAACTACATTAGTTTGGTTAATTATATGAAGGTACAAATTGTGCTTAAACAAAGAATTTCTATACTAATCTTAGTAATAACAACATCTAACCTGTAGTTTTAAAAAATGCATATAAATAAATATCAATATATCAAAATTTATTTTGTATTAAATATCAGTTATGATTTAAAGGTTTTGATAGCAAGTACATCCCATTAATTATTTACTTTCTAAAGATTACATGATACTCCCTTAGTTCTACGTACATATAAAAAGATCAATATCCAGAGATATTTGCAATTAAACATGCGGCATTAACTTTAGAGTAAATAATTTTTAAACAATCAAAAGAATATATAGAAATCAATTTACCTAAATTTATTTCAGTACATTTCTAATTCCCTATAAAACCAAGACAGTTTATACCAGATTATTTACATTTTTCCTATAAACAAGGATACTGGACTACGATAAAAATGCATAGCATGGTTGTTTTGTTCATCTGTTTTACATAAATTCCTATATTTTCATATAAAACGGCAACGGACAGTAGTATAAATTAGTATAACTTGGCAAGACCCAGCCGTTTCATCCACTATTCTACGGTCAAACACTGCCGTATTTGCCTCTACAGCTCAAATTGTTCATGGAATGATAGAACGGCTAGGGGTCGCCGAATGGTACATACCAAATAACTGTGCAACACCAAAAACAGATCCCTAACTCGACATAACCCCACCGTACTCCACGAACGGCTACATTCAACCGAACAAAACCCTAAATTCGATTTCAGCAAAAGCACCGAACGAAACCCTAAAATCGATTTTGACTCAATACCAGCGACCGAAATCAAAATCAATAATCAAAATCACTTACCTCTTCAACTCGACTTCCAATTGAGGTGAATCAGCATTTTCGCTTAAACGCTTGCTGGCTGTCCTCTTCGTCCTCACCATTTTCACTTCGAATTTGTTGAAGCTTCTGATATTGGGTGCGAGGGCGAACTGTTTGGAGACGAGGCCGAATGTTTGGAGACGAGGACGAATTGTTTGGAGATGAGCGGTTTCTTTTTTTAACTGAGATGCTATTTCAAAACGAAGGGTAAATATGTAAACTAACTTATTTTTTATGTTTCCCCCCTTACTACTTTTCTAACTGATAGGTGTCCCCTTAATAATTTACCCCCCCTTATCTGTTTTGGGTGTGTCAATAACAATGCTCTTTGTTTGGTTATTCTGATTCTCTTGCCATCCATAGAAATATTATAGCTTTACATGCTTCTATGCATTAATTGGAATCTGCTTGTTGGCCTTGTGTTATGGCATAGATCTACCTATCTTGCATTTGTTTAACGTCCGTGATGACCGTTAATTAGTTCAGCGTTCGTTTGCACTTCTGTAAATACACTACAGCCTATGGTTATCAATACCTAGTGGTAATTTGCAACTATGTATGTCATGGATATGTATGTTTGTTTTGATTAGTGATAGTATTTCGCTTGGTAATATGTGCTTCCTGGAAGACAAGATTCTTCACTGATAGTGGATCTTCAGTTGCAACTTTATTTCTTCCAGGTTGCGTGAAAATGATGATTTCTTTTGGAAATTGAAGGCCAAGGCCTTGGATGTCATAATGCATTAATTTGCCATGGTGCTTTTCATGTAATAGTGGTTGGCTAATGTCATAATGTTTGTCATATTTTTCTTGTAATGGGTTATTTTTTTATATCTGCCTTATGCAGTATTATATATATATATATATATATATATATATATGCACCCTGCTTGGTGCATTATAGTGTTGGAGACTGCCTGTACAGCATAGTTCTGGTTGTATGCACCCTATGTGGTGTTTGATTAGTAGTTGCTAAGGTGGTTTAGCCTCACACCTGTAATAAATTTGTAGTGGCACGGCCACTATAAATCTAGCATAGTTGCCGAGGCATCTTTGTCTCACACCTGTAATAATTGTTGTAAAATGGTACGGCCACTATGATATGCTTGCTTATGCAAAATAATAATATTTTGTTTTACTTGCAAATAAATATGAATATTTTTGAAGATCTAGATGAAAATAGCTCTAATTGTTAATATAGTACATTTTAATACATGCAAAGTTGAAATATCTTCAATAATTAAGAAAAATATTATTTTTGTAAAAGTTAAGTGAAAATAGCTTTGTTTGTTGGAAGGTAAAGTATTTTAATAAATGGCAAGTGAAAATGATTTTATTGGCCAAAAGCAGCATATATCAATATATAGTGAAATTAACTTAAAAAAGAAGATAATGGATTGTGGTTTCTTGGTTTTCTTTGCCGTCATGAAAGAACTGTCCTCCCTTGCTTTCATTGGGGTTGGTATTTGTATTAGTTGTATATCTAGCATGTGTATTTTGAATGTAAGAAGTTTTTAGAAAAGTTTGTCCATTTGATATTCATTATTCAAAATAGAAGATAGGTGTTCAATTGTTTGTCAAACTATTTTGAAATATGTTAAATTTTTTCCAAAACCACCCAAGTAGCTACACATCCATAATGATATACATTAAGCTAAATATCACTTATATCATCGAGCGCTCACCATTATCGTGTAACTTAGTTGCCCTCTCTACCTTTTCAAATGATTTGTAAAATTAGTAGCAGTCATTTAATACTATCATATTCATACCATTGAAGATGTAACTAGAATAATATAGATGTTGCATTTTATTGCGAATTGTTTTGTGAGTGCTACTGTTTGATTATGCTTAAGTAAATATTTTAGAACTCGGTTATCTGCATGATTCATGAAAGAAGGATAATTTGTGTAAGATTTAATGCAGAATAATAGCAATAAGATTCATTATCTTAGTTCAAAAATGAGTTGCACCTTTTTCTATACTTGAATTCCACAGTAATAGACTAATAGGTGGGATAAAACCAAGGTAAGTACACACATCTAACCATGCATAGAGTGTGTGCAGCGTTATGCCCACTAATTCAATCGACTCTGATCCACAAATTGACACAACTTAAGCATACATACAACACACAAATCTTAGTGCAAGTATTAATTATTATCACACTATTTTTCAAGGTTTAAGCTATAGATTTGCAGCATAAAATGATTGTAACAACTATAATACAAATATGTAGGAATGCACAATTTAGATTGTTGGTATTGTTACTTGGTGGGTATACCTAATGGTGTATATGGTGCAAAAGCCTTTGTATTTAAGACCACACCAACATAATCTAGGTGAGGTTTTCCTTATTTTTTATTTTTTTTACAGATGCCACACTCATTCACATAACAATAAACATGTTTCTCCAGTATTTAAATGTCAATTAAATGTGTATTGTAGTGGGTGAGTGGATGAGTTAATTCAGAAAATAATTTTCAATCTATCTATACGATTACAATACACATGATAAATATTTAATTGTAATTACAAATATTTATATGATATTATAAATGATGAATAATCTAGTGAATTTAGGGGGTAAGAAAGTTGAATATCATCAAAGTTTAAATCTTACCGTCATATTATCCGACCTTCTGTTGATTGAACTGTGCAATTGAATTTATGATATGATTTTGAGTCCTTATGGACTTTGAGATTAAAGCGGAACTAAAATGAAAGAAGAAAAGAGAATAAATATTTTATTTTCGATGGGAGTAAAGAAACTTCTGGTTAGTGTTTGAGCTTTGTAGAGAAATAAAATCGAATTTAACATAATGTGTAAATTTAATTATACGGAAAGTCAGAGGGACATGGTGTTACGTCCGAATATATTAAAGCTTGTTAACTGCGAAAATTTAGAGGAGTAAATGTAAAAATATACACATGAATCAATGAGAATTAAGGATTTTAATTCTAAAATTATGAGAAAAAATAAAATATATTAAGAGAGATCCATCTTATATATATAGTATAAGATAAAAATTGCACAATTGAATTTGTGATATAATTTTGAGTCCTTGTGGAGCCAAAGATTAAAGTGGAACTAAAATGAAATAAGAAAAAAAAGAATAAATATTTCAATTTTGACGAGAAAGATGAAATTTTTTCTTAGGGTTTGAACTTTGTAGAGAAATAAAATAGAATTTAACATATGAGTAAACTTAATAAAAGGGAAAGTGAAAGGGATATGGTGTTACACCTGAATATATCAACACTTATTAAATGTGAAAATGTAGAGAAGTAAATGTGATAATATACACATGATTCAAGGAGAATTAATGAATTTAATTCTAAAATTATGAGAAAAAATAAAATATATTAGAAAAGATCCAATTTTTATGTATATAGTATAAGATATAGTAAAAGATAAGTAAGGATTAGTTTTTACAGTGCACTTTTATTTATTATTTTTAGAAATTAAGTTAAGATCATGAGTTTTTATGCAGAATTAAAATATAGAAAGTGATTTCAATTACTGATTAGTTATTTTTCGAAGAATAATCTCAACTGTACTAAACCATTTTACCTTTTCTTTTGTAATTTGCATGCTTATTTTTGATCTTTTATTACGCAAATATGCGCAATCTAATTGTTGGTAACTAGCAATGAAAATTAAGAAGGTTGAGTGTTAAATTAGTTATATTTAACGTCTTGGAAAACTATGGATGGCGCCTAAACCATATTTGGATTGTAAAGAAGTTAAAAAAATCAGCTTGAAAATTTGATAGGTTATCAATTCAACTTTAAAATTATCCTTTGATTACTTTTATTAATGAAAGTGTAACAGTTGTTTTTTTCTCTTCCAAATTTAGTTAGTTTTGCCCATTTTATATTCGTTCCATTCCATTGTATTATGCATATCAATGTGCTTCGATCCCTCGGAAATTTTTTTATCCCTTAAAATAAAATCTACGAACACTTTATTCCCTTATTCCATTTAATATTTCACTTTAATCTCAAGCTTCCCATGAAATCAAAGTGGCTTCATAACATCTATTATATTTATCAAAGTTGGATATCTCTCAGAATTATAATATATTTTGTGAAGACCCGTCTCATCGACTCTCGAAAATTGACACTAATACATCCACGGTATTCACGTGCAATAAATCCAAGTGCTGGGGAGGCAGATTTTCAGGGGTAAAGTAAAGTAAAGTAAAAGATAGAAATACAAATTCTCACATTACGTTTAAAATAGATAGATAGTACATACAACCACCCTCACTAGGGTACATCAGAGTTTTTGTACGAACTAACCCAGCTAGGAACAGTTATAACTGCCTGCTTCCACACTTGCCGGTATTAACTAACTTAAACACATCGGAAAAATAAAAATAAATCGATAGATAGACATCCACATCGGGTGCTCCAGCTCCATGCTCCAAAAACCTCTTCCAGCATGCTCTTCCTTAAAATACTCCAAACAGAATCCTGACAACTTGGCTGCTCGAAAAAATAGGGCACCCAAAGTTTAAAGGGAAAACAAAATAAACTCCGGGTCAGTCATGGGACTAGTGTGAGAACTCAAAATACGTTGTTTGAAAACAAAAAGGTACCTCATAAGACCACACCACACATAAACACGGAACGGGTTTTTACCTTATGATAACCAAAACATTCTTACGTAAAAATACTTGATATTATTTTTAATGACATATCTTTGAAAACATTTGCAAGTAAACTTAACAATCTTAGCCAAAATTGTTACCATTATTAAATTTGAGCTTACTAGGCTCTACAAACAAAATGGCAGGCACTTATTGGAGAATGGATTTCCATACAAATGACCAGGTGAAGGGACTACCTTCCGGTAGTACATCTCTAGAGGAATGTACCGAGGCCCACTTGATGGTCCTCTACCAACACAAGATCGACCTACCTCTTCCTAAATAGTACTGAATATGTCATCACCCTGGTCGTTACCGACCTATCCGAGACATCTCTTAGCATACACCACAATAATTTAAACCCGAACGTCATAGCTGGTAGAAATATATCTAGAAGGGGATGATCATACCCTTATGGTTGCGAACCACATAGCCTTGCTGCATCTACCCTATTTCGGCCATTTCCAGGTGTGAGGCTTGCGGTAACGATTACCTTTCACATAGCACATCTTCTTTCTTTGAATGTCACACTGCCATTCAATGGTCACACAACCGATCTCTACAAACGTATAACTCCCGAGCTCATACGTCTCAGGAAAGGGTGATAAGAGAAGTTGCCTCTCCGCCACCAAGCAAATAATACATTCATAGAGATCAACTACGTAACTAGAAATGCAACGTCAAATATTCATCCATACGAATACGAGTTTGTTCTAGGACTGAACGAAACCGAAGGTACTCTCCTACCACATCTTGTCGGGAATTTGCCCTAGGATTAGGAGCGAGAAGTCCTTGCATCGAAGATCTTAAATGAAGAACTACTTCCACATAGTATGATATGGAAAATTTCCCCCGAGGGTCGGTGACAAGTAGCCCTATATTCCATCTCCCACGATTATCTTCATGTCTTCACTTCGAATATGTAAATTGGTTCAAAGTGGTATTCGGATAGGAATTATCCAAATCCGACCCTGGTTCCTCTGAACTAATCATCGATAAAAGAGGTCAAGTGAATAGGAAATTATTCTTTAATTAATTATGTTCTTTTATCAAAATATCTTTTGGAGATATACATTTCTAAAACATTCTTTCCGATATATATAGAGATATTAAACCACTTTTATAAAATCCCTTGATAACTTTTAAACTCCTTTTTACGAAGAATAAATTCGGAATCGTTTAATTTTCATTTAGGAAGATATTGATCCGAGTAGGGCCAGTCCGGATAGCTAGGGAGAGCAAGAAACCCGTTTTCCAAACTCAAGCCTAGACACTATCTCTCTGACACCCATAAGGCGGTCAAGTTATTTGATCGACTCTAAATCTTTAATAATTCCAGAACTCCTTCAAATCATTTTTGAAACACTTTATTAATCATTTAAAAACATTTATAAAATAACTGGAAAAGAATTGTTAAGTTTAAAACTATATTTCAAAAGTTATACAAAAGTGCTGTGAAAAAGTTCTGTAGAAAGTGCTTTTTAAGCTATATTGGTCAAAACGACTTTTTATTATTTGAAAAATTCATTTTTATTACTCAAATCACTTTTAAAACGTTTATAAGATATATTCCATATTTTTAAACAAATTTAAAACATCATTTCCAAAGAAATCTAGTTTTGGACTCTAAACTGCAAAACCGTGATTTTTCCAAAACTTGTTTTACTCATATTTCAAAATCTACTTGTCGAAATCTCAATTTTTCTTTCTTCGTTGGAAAAGTATGGATATAATAGTTCGGAAAATTCTTATCTCGAAGAATTCCGAGCTATACTCCAACTTTTACACTTGTTTGACTTTTATGGTGTGAAATCGCAAAGTGCCGTTACGCGACGCGCTTATTTTTAACTAAATTTTCTATTTCTTTTCAAACTTCACCAAAACGCTTTTCAATGTTTATAGAACATTTCAAACTCATTTTAAACCATTTTTAAATAGGTTTAACATTCCATACACACCATTTGATTAATTCAAGGAAAGTGATTTCCTTTGTGCTTACCGGCGTGTATTTCCGTGACTTGCATATATATTCAATATTCATATGAAAACATCCAAGCTTGATGATCAAAGCATATTAAACATCCATTTGCAAACATCATATCATCATCCAACATATAATATAATAGTTTAGGATTTCTTACCTTGAGTTTTAAATGATTAATTAAAAATTCGCTATAGCTCCGCTACTCGGTTTCCGAAGCTCACTATTCTTCGGATTTTAGCTCCAGATGCCTCGACCAAGACTTGAGTTGGCTTGGGGGTGCAGGCCTAGGGTGGAGCAAGGGGTGCTCGGCCTAATGATGAAGTGGGGTGGAGGTTGTGAAGAAGAAGGAGAAAAGGTGGAGTTTTGGGATTTTTTTTAAGGTGTTTAAGTATATATAACTATATATTATAATTTAAATTCTTTTTGAATTAATTTTCGACATTATTTCTCTTAGGATAGAAGCCATTAAAGTGGAAGGAAAAGCTTAGAAAATATGAAGAAAAAGATGAATGAAAATGAAGAGAAGAGGGTAGGGTATTTATAGGAAAAGAAGAGAGTACAAATATCTATGCACACATCACCTTTTGCATCACCATCACATGCACCTTCATGATAACCACCTCCCCCCTTATGCACGGCAAAGGCCTCCCCACATGTTCCCATCACTTCCATCATCTCATGTATGCATATGTTGACTTATGTATGCTTAAGGAGTAAGAAAGCTTAAAATATCTTATATATTTTATATTATATTTTTATACTTAATTATATTTATATATATGTATGTATGTTTATGTGCATGTTCTCATGTATGCACCTGTACATGTGTATGTTACATATTTCTACAACGTTGCACAACTTCCACACGTTGTATGGTTACAAATCCTGGTTTCAATTTTCGGTCATATTTTCTCTTTTAAATTAATATGCATATATTTGTAAATAAAATTTGAAAATAAATTTTCTTATCATTCTTAACTAATTAAAATGGTCATATTTTATTTATAAAATCACATAAATAATTATTTACAAAATTATTGGTATATCGATAAAGCTTATTTAAAGTGATATATTTACGGGTCGTTACATATTTTTTCTTTCTTTCCATATATTTTCTCTTCAATCTCGAAATCCACATGAACCCAAAATACTATATAGATTAAAGTCGGATATTTTCTTATCCTTTTGCTTTTTTCTTATAATTGTGGAATTAAAATTTATTTCTCCTTTATTCATGTGTATATTTTCACATTTACTCTCGTAAATTGCCATTTAACAAGGCTTAATATATTCATGTTTAACGCCATATCCCTTTGACTTCTCATTTTTTAGTTTTACCCATTTTAGTCAATTTTATTATTTCTCTATAAAGTTCATACCCTTGGAAGAAGTTCCTTTTTCTCATCAGAAATAAAATCTCTATTCTCTTTAATTCCTTCTTTCATTTCAATTTCTTTAGTCTTTAACTCCACAATGACTCAAAGTCATATCACTATTTAGATTGCACAATTCAATCATTAGAAAGGGCCTCATAATGTGATGATAAGGTTTGAACTTAGATAACATTCAACTTTCTTTCCCACCCGATTTGCTAGATTATTTTCATTACTCTATGTATAACTCTTTTTTTATTCCATATCTACAAATAATTTTCTTTGAATCACCGTAGGTCTTCACTTTTCATTGACATTGCATTTACTTTTTAGAACGATAAGTCTGTACACTATTTCTGACTCATACGGTATAATGCGGTTAGAGTTTATTTTCTTCTTCCTTTTTCTGTGAATAAGTAAGAATCTATATAATATATTTTTATTTTTTGCTTTTATAAATTAAGTTCAGATCATGATTTTAGATATGCGATTAAAATATTTAAAGTGATTTCAATTATTTATTAGTTCTTTTTCAATGAATAATCTCAATTCTACAAATAAAAATTGCTTCTTTTTTTACTTTGTAGATTTATTTTTGGATCTTTATTTTCTAAATATGCACAGTCTAATTATTAGAAATTGGCGATGAAAATAAACAATATTGAAAGTTAAATTTTTATATTGAACCTCTTGAAAAAAATGGATGGTTTCTAAGTTGTATTTGGCTATAAAATAAGTTAAATGAAATCAATGAAATTTTAGCAGTTTAGTAGTTACAACTTTAACATTAGTTTTCCATATTTTGCTTTCTTCATATTTGATTCCATTAGCATATCTATGTGGTTCAATCCCTAAGAAAAATATTCTTTTTTCCAAACTAAAATAAAATCTCTAATTGCTTTCTTTCTTCTTTCATTTATTTTTCACTTTAATCTTGAGCTTTACGTGGAATCAAAAAGGTGTCATAACTTCTACATTATATATTAAAGTCGGATCTTTCACAAATCTCTAATATATTTGTCCTTCTTTCATTTTATTTTCTCTTTATTCTCAACTTCTACAAGAACTCAAAATACAATATACACACACAAATATATTAAAGTTAGAAATCCTCTAATTCTTTTGTATTTTTTTCATGGTTTTAGAATTAATATCCGTAGTTCTCTTCGATTCATTTGTATACATTTAGGTGTCTCAACATGTCCTGATGACTTTCTATTTTTTTTATTAGTTTTACTCATTTTATTCAATTGTATTATATTTTTCTATAAAGTTCAAACCCAAAGAAAAAGTTTCTTTTTTCTCATCAAAATATATTTTGTTTTCTTTTTATAATTTTATTCTATTTTTCGTTCAATTTTTATTTCATTCTACTCATTATGGTGTAATACGGGGTTTTGATGGTTGAATTTCGACTACAAACAAGTATATTTTAGGTAATGTACAGTCAGAACAAATTTAATATAAAGAATATGTTCTACTTAATTGTATCAGTGTTAATATCTATTTCATATTAGTATCCATCTCATGCTACATTCTTATAGCGATAAACTCGCTATAATGATTGTTTTATAAATTTCATATTTGCAATCATCACAAAAAAATTAGTTGTTTTAAATTATGTAACTTTAGCATGTTGTGTGCGTAGCATAGGTCTACAATTTACCATATACTAGTGCGAACCCGTGCTTCGCACACGGATGTTGAAAAAATATTGTTGTTGCATAGGTCATATCCAAATGTATAAGAAATTTAATACGGTGGTAATGAAAAAACATTGTTGAACGATAGTGTTACATCATGAATAACAATTTGGTAGGATGAAGAATACATAGATATATTTGGTTATGATAATCACAATTAAAATCGAACAAAACAATTACAGTGAATATGTTAAAGTTCACAGACTATTTAGAGGATAATGTGTTAAAAATTTATCCGCTAATGCATAGATATATTCACTGTGGCATATAACGCCAATGTTGTTGCTTTTGCAATTACACAGCTGCTTCAATGTGCATAGATATAGTTGAAGTATTCACTGTGAACTGCGGACACAAAGACACAGTGCAGTTCGATTCAATCAAATAAGAGTAACAAAAGTTTTTTGCAATGGAGAGAAATATAGTAATAGGATGAAATTTGTAAACAGTCAGGAAATTATTTGTCAATAGCTGAAAAAAGGGAGCAAAAGAAAAAAGCAACAGATGTAGTACAGGGGAAAAGTAGTAAAACAGAAGATTCAATTGAAATAGAAATGATGATGCAATAAGAAAATAACATGGGTTCCAATATAAATTACTATTGTTCACCGAATCTGATCTATGTCGATGCAGGGTACAAAACACGGCATACAGCTGGTCGAAGTAACCAATATTTGAAAATATCCAAAACATACAGAAGAGAACAATGGTGAGAAGTCCATTCATTTTTTAGCCTCAGAAATAACTGCTAGCAACGTGTGTATGATATTGGCTTGAGCGCAAATAGGTGATGTTTTCTTGGCCTTAATAGATGCATTACATCAGTCAATTATTTTAACCATTGAAGGTATTTGTACCTGCAGCCAAAAAAGGCAAAAGTGTCATTGATGCGGTATTAGTACTAAATTCTCTCACTCCTCGTCTGACCTATTAACTATATCTAATAATCAAACTATGAATACATAATCATCTATACAAAGATACATTCATCAATTGTTTTCTAGAAGTTTTCCGACGGTGGTGGTGCAAGTGATTTTAGAATTTACTGCAAAAAATAAAAAATAAACTCTTTTAGGTGGTTATCAACATTATTCTCACTACAACACATGTTTTGACCCAGCACTTAAACTGTGCATCTATCTTAAGCCCGAATACAACAACTTATATGCTTATTGTATTATTAATCATCGTAATTGTAAACGAAATTGAGTAAACTTAGCCAAATTATGTCATCAAACCTGGAAGCAATGTATTAAACGCTGAGCTGCACGGTTGAATCAAGCATTAATTATGTGAAGTTATTATTTAATCATCTCAAGCTACCAAAATCAAAATTCATTTTTCAATTATATTTTCATAATGCGGTTAAATAACTATCATTAACATCAAACAAAATTATTACTACAGCTAAATTAGTATTGCATCACACAAATGCAGTTAAAATATTCAAAAACAATAATTGCTTAATTCCATTGCAAAATAATAACCGCTTTTGCTTAATGCATTTAAATTTTAACTACAGTAAGCTCAAATAAATCATCGTGTACAACCAAAATTATTACTGCATCACATAAATATAGCTGAAATATTCAATTTCTACCATGCATAATTCAAAATTATCATTAAATTATAACTGCATTTTATTAATGTAGTTAAATTTTAATTGTATTAAGATTGAATAAATTCCTGAAATGTAGCCAAATTTATTACTTCATCACATAAATGTGGTTAAAAATCTTCAAATATAGTTAAATTTACCTAAAACTTGCTAGTAAATTATAGTTGCATTTTATTAATTTCATTAATTTATAACCATTTTAAAATTGAATAAAATTATCAAATATAGTCAAAATCATCAATAGTAAATGCAATAAAAAAATGCTAACGTAGTTAAATTAATTCATAAAATGCCTATAAATTATTACACCATTTTTTGATGGGGTTAAATTATAACTGCACTAAGTTTGAATACTATCAAACACAATCAAGATTATTACTTTATTACATAATGTAGTTACAATATTCAAAGGCAACCATAATTGTATAATTCAAACAAATATTCCTTTCAAATATGTTAAAAGATAATAAATACATTATAATAATCTAGGTAAGACTACAATGTAATGTTTATGATCATCATAATAATGCTATTACAGAAACGCGGTACACAGCGGTGACACAAAATAATTGTGCAATTAAAGCTGCTATATAAAATTATGATTTTAAAAAATTTATTTTTAGCTAACAACAATGGATATCATTGGAAAGCAAATTAAATTTGAGATTTAATATTGAAAACGATTCTTAAATCCAATCAATGTAGAAAAAGTTATCACATTTTAAAGTTTGGAATATAAAGAAATTAAAAATGCGACTGTTCAGTTGCCAAATTTCAAAGGGCCTGTGTGAGCTTGAAATTCAACTCACTAATAATAATATAGTATAGATTAAAGTCAAATCACATTCAAGATTTTTTTTCTTTTCTCATAATTTCATAACTTACCACTACTTGATTTAATGTACTCTCAAGAAGATCACAAGTTCGAATCTCACAAACCATGTTTATATTTAATGTATAATAGAATAATTTAACTTTCCTTGATTCACTTTTTTCCAACTTTCCAAGTTCAAATCCTATTTATTTATTTTACTTAAAATATTTTGAAACCACATAGTCCACTCATAAACATTTATTTATTACCACTAATTTCCCTTTTACTTAGAAATTTCAACCAAGATCTAAATTCATTCTATGATCTTATATTTTGTAGCTATTTTCACTAAATTAGAACGATCTTTATTCGATCATTGATTTTATTCTATAAAATATAAGCTTCATTTAAAATATAACATAATACAAACACTTATAATAATAATAGTAAGATTTTAAAGAAAAAATTAAAATGAGTAATACAAAATTAGATAAAAGCATAATAACCAAGATACATATATATACATGGATTGAGTGCTATAGATACAAAATTTAAAATTTATCTTAAGCTTTTATTTTAAATAAACCAACAAGCTCATGTAATATGCAAAATATAAAGTAGACTACCTTAGTTCTTTCAAATTCAACCTCATCTTATTCAGAGTAGTTATTTTAAATAATTAACCATGATCTATGTTTGAATTTTCTAAGTAAATTAGCATAAAAACTAATAAATATTAATCAAAACATATCGATTGTTAATTATGTATATTAACTTGGCATGCTATAGTAATTCTCATATCAGCCTCTTTTCTTCATTCACTCTTCAAAAAAGAAAACATATAAATTCAACCACCATTGTTACAGTTTTACCATGTAAGATATAAGATATATTTATAAAGTGCACTCACTCAAATAATCCTATGAACTTTAATTTTCATTTGCTCTAACGTCAAGAAAGTTTCATGGTTTAAAAAGAAAATCCTAACTTCTATATATGTATGAATTTAGATCTAGCTTAATTTATTTCTCTTACAATTTAAAAAGAAAATCCAAACTTCTCAACGATCCATAAAATACATGCTTTACATATTTCTGAATAAAATGGTTAATATGAAGGTAACTCAAACTTTATGAATTTGTTTGTCTCTCGATGGAACAATTATTTGTTGGTTTTTCTTTTTTATTTCCACTAACCTCTTATTTTTTTCAGTCTTCATTCTTTTAACTCATTATTTCTTTCATCATTGTTTTTGAAAAAATGCAAGATAAATTGAATATAAATATCCTAAGTAAAATCAATGCTTTATTTATTTTCTATAAAGTAAGATTGATGTATCATCACTCTCTTATGTAAGAAATTGTAGTGCTTCTTTTACCATCGCTACATTGAAACTTCCAGTTTCGCTCAACATTTTATACTAATAACCCCCTTCCTGAAATTTAGTTGCATCTCCACTAATTAATATTTAAATGTCATTTAATGTTATGTTTTCAATGCGAAATCCACTATATGTTATTATTATTATTTCTTTTCTAATTCTTTGAAATTAGCAGAGCAAAATACACTACAACAAAACAGTCTTTTTACCACAGGCAATGCCCATTGTAATATGGTTTTCGCAACGGGCATGTGCCCGTTGTAATAGGCCTCGTTGTAATAGATCCACCACATTTTACAACGGGCAAAGCACGTTGTAAAAACCATTACAGTATACCTTTTTACAACGCACATTGCCCGTTGCAAAATAAATGCAAATTTAAAAAAAAAAATTACTGCAGCATCCATGCATTACATCCATACTAATACTAAACATTGTCGTAAAATTATTAAAATCACATACGAAAAGACTAAAAGCTAGAGTCATAGAATTCTAACACTCCAAATAGTTAGATAAGTTTACATGCCAAATACATAAAGCACTTTTGCAATACACAGTTCACCATACTGACATCCTGCATACATACATCACTTTTGTAAAACATAGTTGAACCCACTGCCGTCACTTGCAATACCTTCAACTGCCAAATTCCTTAACCACCATTCATTTACCATATCCAACCAGCATCATTGCCCTGCATATCATTCTCATCTTCATTACTGTGCTAGTGTGCACATATCTATGCACAAACCCCTATAGCACTTCACAACTAGCAACCAGCAACCACAAGTCTTCATCAACCACTACCCATCCTCCGACAACTCCATACATCATCTTCACAAAAATAACCCATACAAAATCTACCACAAAATCACTGACATACACCTCAACTTGCCAACATTTACAAACATCTGCACATCACCATACTGACATCCTACATATATACATCACTTTTGCAAACTGTACCATCATCAATCACCACAACTTGAACTCAACTTACTGCCAGCAGAACCATCACTGTTCCGCCTAACCCCCTCTACAACAGCTACAGCACCTTCATACTGCCTTCCCTGTCAACAACCAAAAGTGTATAATGAAACCAGAAGTAAATATCTAAAATGTCATTTCTTCAAATTGATTAGCTTAAAGGAAGCACTCAAGTGAAGAAAATTATATGTGAACAACTTACAGGATGACCATCTAAAAGTAACATTAAAACTGAATGCAATCCTTTTAGTATGTTGAATTCAAGGACAATTATAACGCATATTCTTAATGGGGTATGATGCAAAATCAATCAAAAAGTCAATATGGTCAAATCTAACATAGATAGTCATGAAAAATAAAAATTTCCATATACAAATACAAAAAATTACGAATTTGATGTTATAGTCACGAGGACAAACTCCCATCACTCGATCTCAAGTGGCTCTAACATTTTTCTCTCTAGATATCAATTAAATCTTTGCAAATCTGTAGTAACATAACTTGCATTCTAGTACATCTAAATATAATGACTATTATATTTGGCTTTTCGTCTAGTTAAGTTTTAATCATTCATCAAACAAACAAATGAGCCATTTATTTTTCTTTATTCCCGTAAATATAAATAAAAAGAAAGAACACACTAAGCTAATAATTTGACAACTAGTTAAGGCTTGATTATGGCAAACTCAAACATAGGCGCTGCAGCCACAAAGGAATGGAATGTTTTTACATTTTAGAATAAGTCAATTTATATCAATATTTTTTAGTAAATTGATATAACTAGCAAGGAATGAACTAGTTATTTATATGCTGATCGAGCTTTGCACTACTTCCATTTATTGAGTCCTTTGTTTTTGCCGCTGTCTTGTTTAATCGAAAAAAAATTAATATATGCAAAATATAGTTTGAATCTTCGTTTAAAATTTTCATATATTTGACAGCAAATATGCACAATATAATATGGAATCAGCCTTATTAAAACAAGAATCTAAGTAAAAATGGAGTTTGATAATTATTCTAACGGGTTACCAAATGATTACACGCTTCATAATCTTATTAAAAGGTGAACAGAAAAAAATGTTAATTTAATATATTTATAACTTTATTTTGGCAAAAGTAAATAAATCAGTTGTCTACAAATTTGTTTAAACAAACTAGTATCCCCAATGACTTTTCTACCTCTACAATGTATCTTAAATGATGTTTAAACACCTCACTATAATTAAAAAAAGGAAAAAAAATAGTAGTATGCTAACATGAAAGAGAAAATTTGTTTGAAAATTATCCCAAATCTATAACAAAAACAAGAAACTAGGGATAAAATATGATTCACGACAGTTAACTAATATTAGAGGGCAAAGCTAACCTGTTGTGTTTGCTTGAGCTTGAGAATGCAGCGTTCACATCAGCTTCTGAGGATTTGCCTATGCTAATCATTTGCAATATCAAGTGTAAGCACATATATATTGATCATAGGCTAAAAGTTGACAATGGTATCATTAGTGATATAAGCTTATAGTTACTAATGCAAAAGTACCTTGTCAAAATCAATTTTTGCTTCATCAGATTCTCCAAGTAACATGTAAGACATACCAGAGGAAGTTGCAGTTGCAGTAATCAAGTTGACAATGGTATCTTCAATATCTGCATAATTTTTAATGTGGTATCAGAGCCACAAAAAGTCTAACGACGGTCAATTAGTGTTGTTCTTTCCTCTCAGATCTTAGATTTGCAGTTGTAGTAATCAAGTTATCATCACAGAGGAAGTTTATTCTTTTACTCCTTTATCTCATATTTTTCCTTACTTTCATTTTTTCAATACACTGAACACATCATCGAGCCATACCAAGAAAAGCATCAGGTTTCTTTTTCTTTCATCATCTGTTTTTTTTATTGCTCTCAGTATTCTTTTGATTTTTTCTATCAAACTGACATAATACTTCTCTTTAACCATCATAATAAGCCCTACCTAGAGAATACATTCTCTGGCTGCTTACTATTTTTTGAAATTCATTACTGAAATTATCAAGAAATCAGTCAATTCGTCATTCTAATTCCTCCCGCCCTTTGATTATAATCCAATCATGTACGCAAGTAGTAACACACTGATAATTTAGCTAGCACAAATAATGTTTTTGTTTTAATCACCGTTATTAACATACACAACACAATCAACTCAGTTGAAATGAAATGTACTGAGAATCCAAACTAAACGAGCTGAGTACCCAAAATTCAATTAATTCTACCTGTTAACAAAGGAAATAGGCTTCCCATTTGCAAATAATCAACTTCTCACTCGAATGAGAACAACTTTTCATGGATGAACAAAATACAAAATGAAATCGTGAAATCCAAATCGCGTGTCGAAAATCTAGAACAAAATACAAATCCAAATCGAAAAAATCCGAATCGCGAAAGTAGGGTTATACAAAAAGGAGATTCGTACCTGAATAATGAGGAGGCGGAGCGAAATCGAAATCGCGAAACTTGATTTGATTTCGCGTTCCCTAGGAGAAGAAATGATTTCACGTGCCCAAGGAGAAGAAATGATTTCGCGTGTCGAAGCATTAGCAACAAATTGAAGCGGCAACTCAATTCTCAAAAAACCCTAGTTTTGGCAAAGAGGACGAACACCATTTTTCACAACGATGCGGCTGAAGAAATAAAAGAAAAAGGGATAGTGATTTATTATTTAATGTTGGCCCGGCTAAAAGTTTATTACAACGGGCATGCATTACAACGGGCATGTGACCGTTGTAAAGTTGGCATCTATTACAACAGGCCTGAATGGACCGTTGTAATAGCCTTCTATTACAACGGGCAACCAATGCCCGTTGTAAAAAGGGTTTGTATATGACATCTTTTACAACGGGTGCAAATGGACCGTTGTAATAGCCTTCTATTACAACGGGCAACCAATGCCCGTTGTAAAAAGGACTTTGTAATAGGGTATTTTTGTTTTAGTTATATCACATTGATTAATTGATTGTTTTAATTGATATTATTTTTATCATACCATGATCGAAGCACTGGTTCACACTAGTTTTGTTAATAAAGTTATTCTCATTTAACATTTAAGAAAATATGATATTTTTAAACGATAAAGTTATATTTCCTTAACTTCTGACTTGCTTATACTTTTATGTCAACATAATCGAGTAAAATGTTTTCGAAATCTCATTCATTTTTTGTTTCTTTTTGCTATTTCAGTCGTTATTTCTTCTATTTTGAATTAATTTTAGGGAAAATGGGTAGTTAAAATGAATTTATTATTTGTATAATTTGATGCAGTTTTCCATAATCTAGTTATTAAAGCTCATAGTCTTTGGACCTAATTTTATTCTAAAATATGACCTGAGAACTAAATACCCTTTATGCAACATATATATAATACTTAGACGTTGTTTTAATGCCAACAATGTGCTACTTTTTATTTATGTTTATTTTCTTATATGAAAATTCTATTCATACACCATAATTTGCTATACATACACCAAAAATTTACTAAAATCAGATATATCAATTTTTTACTTTAGTATACACTGCACAGATTAGAAAACTAACCTTAATTTGAAATACAAGAATACCTTTATGTCATTTCAGTAACTTTCCCTCTCTCATCCACTAATCAAAATAAAGGTTCTCAAATTCACTTTTGTAAATTTTAATTTCCAAATTCAAATACCATAAATGGAATTTAAATTATTTAATCATTTACATATAGCAAATTTCATTTAATTTTTGAATATTAAAATATTGAACTACTTCAATTTTAATGTTAAATTTAAACTTGATCTAATTTAAGTAAAGAATAATTCTGTACTCTAGAAATCATATATGTTTCAGTAATAATTTTAAAATTTAATTTTTATATTTAAATTGAAGTGAGAAATGTTAAAATTAACTGCATGAATACAACCTAAAAGCGTATGAATAGAATTTGATATCTAAAAGTGATTTAATTTTAATTCAATTGATGATGTACATAAATTTTAGTTACTTTATGAAAGAAATTACATTGATTATACTATAAATTTTGGATTCTTTAATATTGATTTTTATTTTTATTTTCATAAATAGGGTCATTTTCGTCTAATAGTTCATAAAAAATTATACGTAGGTAAAGCAATTAATGGTGTATGAATAGAATTTGTCATTCTTATATTTTTTTGAATTTATGTGATTCAATTATTTTCCAAAGAATACAAGGAAATAATTAATTGATTAACTCAATTATTCTATTAGGTAATACGCGAAAAGAAAGAAAATAGGAAGATATAAGAGTATATTTTGTTGGAAGGAAATAAATTGATTACTAAATCAATTAATTAGTTAATGGATTTATAAATGAAGAAAGAAGTCTATTTATAAATTCATTAATTTTGAAATACGAGGAAAGAAAAGTTTGTACATGGAGATAAAATCAATTGAGGAAAATTATGGAAACCAAGATCACCATTATCTATTTGCAATGAAATTAAATCATAGATATTTGGAAAGGTTTCAAGACATTTGGGCAATTAATTTACTTAATCTTCAAGTAATTCTATCATTCCTAAGTCTATCTAAATGAAGGAAGTTCATCTTCATATTATTGTGTGTGAGAGAGCATCCAATCCTCTTTTTTTAGTAAACTCTAATTTCTAAAGTCAAATCAAATTAGGAGTTTTGAGCACAAACAAGTCTTTTGGGAATTTGATTATTCAATTTATAGTTATAGTTATAGTTTAGTCTCTCCACTTTGCTTCCAATAATCTTGTAATCTCTCCTGTATTCACTTTCTTTAGTAAAATAAAGAATAGTTGTTGGGTCCATGGACGTAGGCAATTTGGTCAAACCACGTTAAATCTTTGTATTCTCTACTCTTATATTTTTGTTTTTTTGGTGATTATTATTCATTGAATTGGAGGTTGATAATTAATCGACAGGCTAGATCTTTTTTACTGCTTCCTCGACTATGTGTTCCGCAACAGTTTTGGAATTAGTGCAACTTAATTAAACTGTGCACTCTAGATTGGTATCAGAGCTAGCTGTTTTATTTAAGATTATTTATCAATGGAAAATTCTTCTAGTAATAATATGAAAAATTATGGCATCGCCAAATTTGCTAGAAAAAGAATTCCTGACCTATGGAAGGTGAAAACTAATTACGGTTCTTCAACAACAACTTGATTCATTTAGAAGAAGAGTTCAGAGTTAGAAGACTTTGGAGGTAGGAAAAATATGCATGGTTCCTATTTCATGGATCCTAGAAGGGTTATTTGCTATTATTGTGAGAAGAAGGAGCATTTCATACGGGAATGTCCAGATCTTAAAAACAGTAGAGAGAAGAAGGAGAAAGCTTCAATTTCAGTAATAGTCAGATCGGATGCAGATAGTCGTGATAGTGATTCATTATTATTTCCAGCCAGTATTTCACCTTTAGAGAGTACGAGTTTGATGATTGATTTTGGAGCCTCTTGTTATATGATGCTAGATTGGAGATGTTGTGTCAATTATTGAAAGATTGATGGTGAAGCAGTTCACACGGGGAATTACACACCTTGTCATGTTGTGGGCATTAGAAATATGAGGTTTAGAATTTTTATGGTGTTGTTTGTATTATCACAGAAGTTAGACATGTTCCGATGTTGCGTAGGAGTTTGCTATCAGTTGGAGCTTTGAGTAGACTTGGTATGAGGATAATAGTAAATGGAGAGAAATTAATAGTGGCGAAGGGTTACTTGATGCCGATAAATGGGGTGCAAGTTGATGATATTTATTTGCTTCATGAAGAGACAATCTTAGAATATAAAGTAGTTTTAATTGATTCTTGTGTTTTAGATTCTACTCAATGACATCTTCATTTAGGTCGTGTTGATAAGGAGAGTCTTAAAGTATTAAAGAAGTGGGGGTTGATTGATGGTGTTTGTCAATTGAAGCCTAGTTCATGTGGGGATTGTTCTTTGGAAAGAAGAAGCATGTCACATTTGATGTTGGAAGACCTAATGCTATAGAGTTTCTAGGGTATGTTCATTCATATGTGTGGGGACCTACCCGAGTTACATTTTTAGGTGGAGCCAGATACTTTGTCTTATTTGTAGATGATTTCTCACATAAGATCTTAATCTATTTCTTAAAGGCCAAAGATGGAATATTTGCCAAGTTTTGTAAGTGGAAGATCTTGATAGAGAAACAGTCGAAGAAGCATTTGAAATTTCTAAAAATTGGAAATAGTATTGAATTTATTTCACAAGAATTCATTAACTATAGTGGGTCTGAGCATGTAGTTTGTAATGAACCGGATTTTCGACCCTCGAGAACCGACACTAATACCCCCACTGTATTGCGTGCCGAGCAATCGAATGCCCAAAAACCCGATTGTTAGGGAAAAAGAAGGAAGGAAGAAGAAAAGTAAACCAAACAGAATCTCATAGCGGAACGAATAATCTATAATATACAATAAATCTTTACACAAAACAAACTGTAATATATGTATATACAAACATCAATCAGAGTATACTAACATATTTCAGCTTGGACAGTTATAATAATCTGTCCTCACAATTGCTGATAAATACAACAATGAATGCAGCGGAAAAATAACCATATACGCGAATACGTCTCTGGGCCTATGACGCCCCACCTCTATACTCAAACTAGCCAAGGACACTACAGGGTAATGCCGTCGACTAGCATGAAGAATAAGGCTGTTGAGGAGCGACCATCTGTGTAATTGCTTTGTGCTAGTACCGATATGTCAGATAATATAACTTACATTTCATTTCAAGAGGAAATCTGACATATCAGATACAAAATCAAAGCTACCACACAGTGGCTATGTGGGCTTCGGAAACAAATATAGAAATAAACATAACACAAATCAGTCACAGATATTCATATCACAAAGGCGGAAATAGATATGAATATAACACATAAAGGTGTACATCAAAATAGTGGCCATACAAGGTCCACTACATCACAAAAGAAAATAGGTACAAGTTCTAGACAAAAGAATAATTATACATCAAGGAGTCTCTATCTCGAATGTATAAAAGCATAAACTGCTAATCTAAAGTAGTTAGCCAAAAATCACATGATGGTCCCTGATAAGAAGTCAAGTAAAAGCACCTGAATTACCTCAGTCTAACCCAAGTATTATTTAAGAAGAAAAATAATAAACGGATTAGTCTAGCTATAAATATCATATAAAATGAGATAGGATAAGAGGTATGACAAAAACATATGATAACAATAATGCCATACTGTGACAAGTATACATCAGGTAACAACAAAAATCATACAATATCTCAAATATTCTCAAACACTAAAAAGAATGTCATATTCTTTAAATTATTTACCAAAACACAAATATTGAAAAAACATATCAATGCCAATCGCAAAAATCGATGAAACACAAATTCTAGAAATCATCAACTAGAAATCCAGAAATCACAAAAAGGGGAAGGCCTATCACAAACGGGAGCATGAAAACTCACCAACACGTGTATCCCAAACGGGTCGCTATCCCATGGTCGCTAACCACAGAGTCGGTGCCACAACTAGTACAGTGAAACGCCCGAGGAACCTGAAACTCAAATAATCCGGAACAACGACGAAGTACAACATTACACCCGATGAACCTGAAACTCCAATAAGTTGTAACAACGACGTAGTATAGCATTACGCTCGATGAGCCAACTCCAATAAGCCGGAACAATGACGTAGTACAACATTACGCTCGATGAACCGAACACCAATAGGCCGGAACAACGACGTAGTACAGCGTTACGCCCGATGAACCGAACTCCAATAAGCCGGAACAACGACGTAGTACAGCGTACGCCCGATGAACCGAACTCCAATAAGCTGGAACAACGACATAGTACAGAGTTATGCCTGATGAACCGAACACCAATAGGCCGGAACAACAACGTAGTACAGCGGTACGCCCGATGAACCGAACTCCAATAAAACCCATAGGTCGCTAGCCTATAAAAATGAGACGAAGATCAATAGAACGGGGTACAATCCCCCACGCGGACAAAGAGACAACGCATATCGCTAGTCTAAACCATAAAATGATCATCGTTGATCAATAAGACGTGTCAGTTACACTAAGCTAGTAAATAAATGAGTTTAGCTTCATGTCCCATAACCACTAGCGTAACTTAAATATTTACGAACAAATTATAGATTTCCACTCGAAAATTGTCATAAGAGTTCAATCGAACAAGTCTAAGAATTAACCGACGAAGTAAACGCAAGCATTTCATACCACCTGTTTTGCTAAGTTGTTTAATTGGATTTCTCGTACGAATGAGGTAAAGGTCTGTATAAACTAATAGATTGGAAAACGGATTTAAAAACGTGTTTTGTATTAAAAATGGTATTGAAATCATCTTTGTGAAAGAGTTTGAATATTTACTACTAGTATAGAAACCTTTGTATTTTTAAAAGTGACAAATCACAGAAAATGATTGTAGAAACAATCGATCAACCAAAAATTCACATTCGACGATGTGAATCAAAACCATAAAATCGATATCAAATCCATCAAATGGATATTCCCAAAAATCCAAAGAAAGAAGTCATCAAAGTCGATAACTAGTGATAACAACTATCCGGATCAACAAAAATCGATTAAAATAGGAAATCCACTCAAAAACATAGGTAAAATGCATAGTTCCAGAAGTCTGTTTGTAAATCCAGACGTCTGGATTAGGGTTCTGGAAGAAACTCAGAAAACCTCCAGACGTTTGAAATTTCAAAACAGACGTCTGAGCCCTAACCAGACGTCAGAACCTATAAATCAAACGTCTGGAATTGGTTTCTACCATTTTATTTTCTGCGTTCTTATTTTTTTTCTCCAGGTCTATAACCAGACGTCTGGACTTGATCGACCAGACGTCTAGTTGCCTTATCTGGGAAACATTTTGCCTAGGCCAAGATGGCCAAAACGATTCGGGAGCGATCGGACGAGCAACGAAGACTAGGGATTTATGCCTAGCGACAACCCAGCGTTATAGGCTCTTCGATACACCCAAATATCATGTCCAAACATCCATAGTAGGATTTTCATAAAATTGGACTTCAAAAGCAAAAATTGTAAAATTCTCCAAACCAATTCTAATCAAAAGCAAATGAACATGAATAAATGTTAAGAATTCATACCTAACAACAATGAGAGTTATAAACGTAGATGTGAGTTCAAAAACTCACCTTTAAAACTCAAAGACAACGAATGAGAAGTTTTAAAACAAAGCAAGACCAATTCCTCTTCAATATACCTCTAGAATCTTCAATCTAAGCTTCTCCTTGATTTTGGACTTGAATTTGAGTTTCCTAATCAAAACTGAGGTTTAGGAATTTTAATTTCCTCTTCTTTCCCCCATTTTTACTTTAGATAGAGAGTATTAGGAAATGAGGAGTAGAATGAATGAAGAGTAGAGGAGTTAGGGTATTAAGTTGGGTTAGTGGGCTGAAACCCAAACCCAAAGCCCAAAATAGAAAAATAGCAAAATTCTACTTAACTCCAAACGTATCAATGTTTATACTCAAAAAAGTTGTAAACGCCATTTTGGAAATGGAAGTGGTCTCGAGTTCCATTTGACTTTTTACAAAAAGTAACGTTTCGGACTTTAATCCGATTAATGATACTATATTTAAATAAAACATTTAAATATATAATCGTGAAATATGCGGTTTGTTACAGACTCCCCTCCTTAAAGAAATTGTGTCCTCGCAATAATTAGGAGGAAAATAAAAAGTAACAACCATATTAAGGCATAACAACACAAAAGAAGAAATTTTGAAATTAGAAGTTCACCCTAAGGAGCATGAGAGAGTAAATTTGGATGTATTCGCTCAATGAATTCTCTGGATTCCCAAGAGAAATCCTTAGGATTTGAGGACCATTGAACTTTCACAAGAGGAACATCTTTATTTCGAAGGCGTTTAACCTCCGAAGTAATAATACAAATAGAATGTTGCTCAAAAGTCAAATTTGGTGAAACTTCAATTTCTTCAATAACACCGAGCTTAAGAATAGAATCGGAATCACTAAGGCATTTCCGTAGTTAGAGACGTGGAATACGTCATGAATAGCAGAAAAGTGAGCCGGTAATAAAAGGTGATAAGCCACGGAACCAATACGTTTGGTGATGGGCAATGGGCCAATATATCGAGGTGCTAACTTTCCCGGTCGACTGAAATGCACAACACCCTTATAGGTGAAACACGAATAAAATCTGGACCTAAAACCAGCTTCTCACCGGCTTCAAGCCAACACGAAGGAGATCGACACGACCTTCTGTAGAGTGCCACGAAAGGTGCCATACCAATACTAGATTGGAAGCTATTATTATAGGAAAACTCAACAAGAGAAATATGATCTTCACAACTTCCACCAAAATCAAGAACACATGCATGAAGGAGATCTTCAAGAGTTTGATTCACACGCTCTATTTGTCCATCGGATTGATGACGATAAGCGGTGCTAAAAGAGAAGGATGAGCCTCAAGGCTACATAAAACAAGAGATGAACATGAATTGGATTCACGATCTCGAATCTCACAAATGGATAAAGTCCCGAGATCATTCCATTCGGATATCATCATGGAAACAACCGCTTGTTGCTTACGACTAAGGGCATCGACAACACGGTTTCCCTTTCCGGGAGTATAGAGAATATCAAGATCATAAGATGTAAGGAACTCAAGCCAACATTGTTGACACAAATTAAGTTCCATTTGAGAAAATAAATACTTCAAAGATTTATGATCGGTGTAGAGAACAAATTTCTCTCCCAAAAGATAATGACGCCAAATTTTAAGAGCGAAAACAATGGTCGCGAGCACTAGATCATAAGTGGCATATCCAGTCTCGACAAGCTTTAATTGTCTAGAAGTTAAGCGATAACACGTTCCCTTTGCATGAGAACGACATTCAAACCAATACGACTAGTATCGGTAAAACAATAAAGTCTTGATTCCCTTCGAGAATCACAAGAATAGGAGCATCGGAAAGGAGTTCTTTTAATTGATCTTCTTTCCCGAAAAGCTAAGGCTTTCAAAATTGTAATTAACTTTGTGTAATCATATTTTTAGAAAAATTTAATTTTTACAAGTCAATTTATTGTGTCTGACTGTTTCATCATAGCGTTTAGGAGATTCCTATTGATTACGTTGATCAAGCGCATCGACCAGAATTCTTAAAGCACTCAATGGGCAAAACAACACAAAATCATCTTCTATATGATAAACATGTCTCTTAAAATTTTATGAATATTCTTTGCTCCTTTAAAGAACAAAATCCAATCATACTTATAAATATCTTATTAAAAAGATTTGCAAATTTTAAATTGTTGTTTTCATCCATAATCAATGAATACAAGGATAAACTCATCGAGATATTCGTAAAATACTCGATTCGTAAGATGGATGAAATAAGCTGGAAGGTTTGTCAAACCGAATGACATAACGAACCACTCATAAGAATCAAAACGAGTGCGGAATGCGGTAAGTGGAATGCTACCCTCCGCAATTCGTAGCTGATGAAAACCGATGGAAAGGTCGAGCTGAAAAGACCTTAGCACCACTCAATAGATTTCTTAGGTGATAATCCTAAGACAAGCTCAAATATACCATTAAATTCACAAACTACTTGAATGAGAGAAATAACACTTTCCACATCATATGGGTTCAAAGAATAAAATGATGCCACCAAATTTGGAAATCAAAATCATTAAGAACAATAGAAAACTGCTTAACAGATTGAGAATGTTAAAGATGGATAGTCCTCCAAGGACATAGGATATGGACTGAATATCGATTTAGCCAATCCGTTGCTAAAATCATTTCTGAAACCTAAGTAGCGCATAACATGCAAATCGGCTCGAAAAGAATAATCACATAAAATAATCTCGACATTTTTCACTAGGTAAACTGAGTGTTGCGGATCCACCAACCGGATTCGCAATTCTCAGTGAAGTCATCAAGCCCATAATATTTGAAGAAAAAGAATCAACAAGTTCTTTTGATATAAAATAATGAGATGAATGCGTATCAAAAAGAACTCGAATAGGATAATCACAAACTGGTTGACAGGCACTTCTAATTTCAGAGGTAAAACCTTTTTAGGGTTCTTACCCAAAGCACAGATAAACCTTTGATTCTTTACAACATCCAAAAGTTGTTGGTAAGACATGAATACTCCATCCTGAGGAGTAGCACTGGATTGACCGGCGCTGGGATGGCTTGGTCTAACCATTTCTCTTCTTTAAGAAAGAAAAAAAGAAGAGGAAAAAAGGTTATTCACAGAATGAATATCAAACAAACTTGATTGATAAAACAAGGCATCATAAAAGAAAATAGAATAGAACGGGTCCAAAGACTCGAATTAATCCTAAGGCACGATGTAACGACCCGTATTTTTAACACTTTAAAAATACGAATTAAAATGAAAATTTTGAATAAAAATCCGAAGGAAATAAAATTTTGTGTTGTTAAATGCAAATTACAAGTTAAAATACAAAACTGAATTCTGAAATAACTTATTTGTAAAATAAATATGGATGTTAACTTGTAGTGAATGTAAATAATGAATTGAATTTGATTGTAAACCAAATTGGTTATGATTGTAAACAAAGAATAAATAAAATGGTAGATTTAATAATGGAAGTTTATGTTATTGAAACTAATATAAATAAATGTAACTTAATATTATAGTTGATTGAAATCAGATAATAACTGAAACTGTAATTCGATAAAGATGTCAACTTGTAATTGAACGTAAGTAAAGATTTTAATTTAAATGTAACAAGTAATGGAATTGAATTGAATTTGATTGTAAACAACGAAATAAATAAAATGTTACATTTAATATTGAAGTTATAATATGGAATCAACGTAAATGAATGTAATTTAATATTACTGTGAATTTAAATAAGATGATAGCTGAAGAAAATGAAAGTAAATGAATTATAAACTATTGATAATAATGTATAAGTAAATGGTTGATTCAATAACGAAAGTGTAAATCGAAATAAAAGAATTCATTTGGAATTAAGTAACTTGAATTTGAATTACAATATAATTGAACGCTGAATCTAATATAATCTTTTATATTGGATTTATAATGGAAAACTGCATTGTAGAAGATTGTTAATTACTGTGAAATTAAAAATGGAATTTGTGAACAATTGAAATTTGATTTAAAAGTTAATAATTTAAAATTGGGAATTTTATATTGAAATTAAACAGTCGAATAATTTATTTTTCGAATATTGGATTTAATTAGACAATTAAATCAATAATTTAATAAGTTAAATTTCAGAAATAATTGTAAATCGAGCTGAATATGATTGAAAATGATTTGTAAAATTTTATCTTATCATATTGGAGTTATAGTAATGTTATAGAACTTTTAAAATTGAATTTAAAGTTAATTTGTGAAAATTGAATATTTTAATATTTAATTATCGATTGAAAATAGAAAATTTTCGAACAGTCTCAGAATTGAACGAAACTAGTTCCATTGGATCCATAATAGTTTGTTATTGTCGGATTTCAATTTTCGTAGCAATCGGAGTTATCGTTTGACCGTGGCAGCTCGAAACGCATCGAATTGTTTTTAATATTAATTCGGCGAGAGAAAATGGTCATTTTTCAAAAAGTCTCGGATTTCGACGAAACCAGTTTCATCGGATCCGTAATGTCGTATTATTGTATGGTTTTAAATTTCGTGTCAATTGGATGTACCGTTTGTCCGGGGCGAGCCCAAACGCACAGAAATTTGATTAACCGATCCAATTTTAGATCGACCGTTTATTTCCGTAACTCGCACAGATGATCGAATTAGCTTCCGAAACCTATTCCATTGTGTTCGGAATGCGGGGTAAACCCCAGAAACGCCAGTTGCGGCGCGTAAATCGGAGTTCGGAAAACCGGGATGAATAGTGTCGTTCGGTTCCCTATAAATACCCCTCCTCTTCATAAATTTAAAAAAAAAAAAAAGTAAACCCTAGCCGCCATTATTGAAACCAATGGCCAGAAAACATTCTCATTCCTCCTCATTCTTCTCTCAATCCGTTGACAATTAGAGAAAGTGTTCAACAGCAAAGTCGTAGAGCTCGAAGAGAGCTTTCAATCCATACGGGGTTGATGGGATATAGAGTGACGTGGAGGACGATGGGTGGCCGCGTTCATCAGGGAGTTCGGCGCAGTTTTCGAGGCTAATAGCTAGCCGAGCTTCGTGGTGCTCATGCCGAAGGTAGAGGAGGGGATGGACCTCAATATGGCGCTAGTCGATCGTTGCCAAAGTGAAAGGTTTGGTCGCAAAATTCAACCCTAGTTCGGCTTCGAATGGGTTTGGGTACGTGATGTTTCTGGAAGGGGAAGACAAGGTTGCATGGGACGGCCTGGATGCAGGAGACTTGGATCGCACGGCTGGGATTGGGCAAGGTTATAAAAATATAAGGAAATTGTAAATTATATTATAGTTTAAATTGTACAATCTTTGAAATGCGATATTTTTGTCATACGAGGTCGGAAAATTACGAAACGACTTGCGTTGCAATCGTTTTGTCGAGCACTACGCTTTGGAACTGGATTGGAATCGTTTGGAGCTAGAGAAAATTTTGGGTTAAATCGAACGTCGTTCGATTTGATTTAAAATCGTTTAAATCAAGGTGAGTGTTTTATAACGCTCACAACGTACTAGAATATTCTGATGCTAGTTAAATTTGATATTGTGAAGTGATATTATTTTTATTAGTCGTTGTTGATAAAAATTTAATTGTCATCTAGATCGTCGTTGAATTTAATGTTAGAAATTAAAAATTGACAGTTAAATTAAATAGGAATTTGATTGCGATTAAATTACCTGATATTGATAACTATGAAATTGCTGTGAATTGTATTGTCTATTGGATGATTTATTCGATGGATGCTATTGGTTGATATTTAATTGTTTGGATGTTTATTTGCTTATATATATCCTGTGATACATATGACATTGTGATCGGTTTAAGTGATATATATTCATCTCTGACATTTAACTGAAATAAATAATCACTTGGCCGTAGGATAGGAAATTATATACGGACACCGGATTGGCTAAATTAATTGATTTTAAAAGTTGTTTTGAAATTATTTAAATGAATTGATTTTAAGAATAAAATCCAAATTATGGAAATTGAATTATTTTGAATTGGAGCTTGAAATGTTGGAATTTAAACTTGATAATCGAAATTGTTTAATTAATCGAAGTTTAGTTTTCTAATTAAAAATTGAAATACGGCATAAATTTTCGGAAGTTGATTTGTTTGAAAGATTGGACTTTTATTCGAACTTTGACTATTTCTAAGAAAACTTATATGAAATGATATTTTAGGTTTGAGTTTAGAATTGAAATTTGGATTCAAAAATTTGGTATTGAAAGTAAATTTGATTTAATGTTTAAATCGATATTTTGAAATTGGATTTGGGATTGAAATTGGAAATTAATGTGGAATTGGAAATTAATTTGGAATTGGTAATTAATTTGAAATTGGAAATTAAAAGTGAACGGAATTTGTTTATTGGAATCGAAATTTATATGGAATCAAAATTTATTCGAGTTGAAATCAGAATTGAATCGATTAAATCGAAATGGAAATTTGAATTGATTTGGGTAGGAAATTGGGAAGTTGACCGGTTTGACTTTGGAATTTGTTTTAAATGAATATTTTAGTATAAATGATTTAAAATCTATATTCTTTAAATATTGAAATTATTTTGATTTTCAAACTGTTTTACTATATAAACCATTTTTATATTCAAATTATTTTCGATTAAACTATTTAAATATTTTCTATTAAACTATTTTAACTATTTTAATTATTTAAACTACTTTTAAACTACTTAAAACTATTTTCTAAAATTTTCAAGCTGGTCAATAAGGTGAATTGTTTATATTTAAATCTCGAATTTAAATACGAATTGGGATAAATGAAGTTGCAACCTAAATTGAAATTCGAAATTGATTTTGAAATCGAAATGAGATATTGAGGCGAAAAATGATTTTGAAATGAAATCGTATATTTGAATAGATATGATGTTTTTGAAATGGATTTGACTTTGAAGCGAATATGATATTTTGATATCAATTATGAATCGATTTGAAATGTAAAAGATCCAACCGGTGTGAAAAATATAACGTAGTTATTAAAGAGACCGGGATCGGATATGGACATACTCTCTGTCGATACCGAAAACCACTTTAATAACTATATTCGTGGAGTGTTGATCCAGAACGAAGTGGATGGTTTTGGTGAACGTGTTGATTTGAAGAAAGAGAACGATTTTGGATGACCCCTGACATGACTAAAACAGGAGCCGCGCCGGGCCATTGAGGATCGCCATCTCTAGCGGACACACTCCTTCGATACCATGTCTATTACTTTTGTGATTCGATTTGGGTGCACCCCGCGATTTGGGAGTGTTGTTTCGCGGTGTTGGGGTAGTAGCTGCTATGCCCAACATCAGTCCGGATCACGCAACTACTAGTATCCTAGTTGGTATTGCCTCATGTACCTTGTCATACTGATTATCCTATTCGCGACCACTACGTTTTGGTTTGTACCTTGAGTATATGGATTGCCCTCTGGTGACTTCCGGTTTTGGGGAAACTACGGTCTTGTATATGCTCTTGGGAATATAAACTGTGTTAAGGGTGGAATGGGCCATGGCTTAACGCTATTTTAATACTTTTACTTTAGTGTAGACATATTATAATAGCGTATTGTACTACATAGTAGATAGTTTAACGGATCCTTGAGAGATGGAAAATCCCGTAACATCTCTTAAGTTATTGCACTCACGTTGACACTGGATAGGTGATGTCAAAACCCGTAAACATCTCTGACGCCGTCACACTCATATTTTCTTATCCGATTTGACTTACATGAGATATTTTAGTCCTGACTCGAGTGTTTTGTCTTTTCATTACGCTCGGGTCAGCCTGAGCATTTCAGATAAGGTTGAAGATCTATTCTGGAGGACGAAGACGGAGTTTGGTATTACATCATTTGTATTCTACTACTGTATTATTTTTCCGCTGCATTGTTGTGTTATCTCTGATATGTATGTAACTCTGATTTATGATGTATAATAATAATCAAATTTATTTATTTAACAGCTTCATGAACTGTTATTTTATTATTATATCTTGTTCCTTCCGCTGCGAGATTCTGAGTTTGTTTCTGTTCTTTCTTTTCTTTTCTTATTTAACCCCAATAACCATCTTCCTTTTAGACGGTTTGAGTTGGACATGTGTGGATTATTGTCGACTTGAACGGTCAAAAAGGCGGGTCGTTACACTTGGTATCAGAGCTTTGGTTTAGATTACCTGAGCTCTAGTGGGGAATAACTCGTTGAAATAGGGTTGAAACCTATGAATGAGTTTGAGTGTATATGAGAGAGCGTACTTGTTATTTGCTATAAAATGGTTTTATATTGTGTTGATTTGTTCTGTTGAGTATTTATAAATTCTGGTCGGTACATGGGACGCCATGGCATCGATAGGGATTTCTAAACACTCGAATAGGACAAACTGACATAATATCGTTTTGAATTATATTTTATATAAATATTATTATGAATATATAAATTTTGATTGTATTGGTTGGTAGGAGATGATAATATTAGATTATCGTCGTCAATTGGTTGACTTGTCAATATTTCTAAATTATTGACAAATGAAAAAAAAAATGAATTTGGGAAATATAATTGAAAATGGAATTAAATGAATATGATTTTGGATTTGAGAATATAAATTCCAATGTTTGAAATTTGTTGCAAATGGTTTGAAAATAATATACATATTATATGAAAGAAACTCAAATAGGAAAGATTTTAAATGACTTTGAAATGAAATAAGTGATGTATGCCCCACTTGACATTTGGAAAATAAGTTTCGGTAATGTGTGCACGCATTATCGACGTTTATTTTTCAAGAGTCCGAGTGGGGGAGACCACTAAATGTTTTCTGTACTCTTTGAATAAAATGGAAATTGAAATTTTTCTAAAATATGAAATAGAATTTGAAGGTTAAAAATGAAAATTTAAATTGCAATAGTAAACCTTAATGTGATTAATAATAAATTGAAGATTTATTAAATAGGCTCAACACTAAAATTTAATGAAAATAAGTTGTATATTATCAACTACACTAAATTTGCATAACCATAACATACCTAATATTCAAAAGTTTAAAATGCATATTCTGATAAGTAAGAAATAATATACAAGTACGATTGTGAAAACAAAATGTGGAGATTCTTTGATAGTTATGAATATAAAAGAAATTCAATTGAAATTGAATAATATATACTTAGTTAATAGTGTGAATTTAATTTAAACAAGTAAATTTACCAAATTGAAACAATAAAGTAAACAAATAAATTGAATGAGGGAATTTGCTTTAACTTAAACAAAGCAAATGAATAAGTAAAACTGGATTTGTTAGGAATTATAAAAGATGGGAAGTTAAGCTAAAATTTAGAGTGAAAGAAATATAAAAAGGAATGAATTAGATTTATAAAACTTGTAAATGGAAACTAAGTAAATTTGAATAAACTAAATGTCAATAAACTTGAAATTGATTGACTTGGTGGGAAATTTTGTATGGATGTTAATGTTGTGGTGCAATGGTTGTTAGATGGATGTTAATTGATTAAGTATGATTCATTTTGTTAATAAATTGAATAAATGGAATATAAATTTAAATAATTAAATTCAATTTGAAGTAAGGTGATGTTGAATATAATTGTATTCAATTTAATTTGAAGAAAAATTGTCTTGAGTTAAATGTGGATGTGATAAAGTGAATAAACCGGAAAACAAATTTAATGTAAACTTATTTCATAAAAATATAAAAGAAATTAACAACTTTGTGTTAATTCTTGATTTTCCGGAAACTTTAAATTGGATAGTTTGTATTTGTAATAACAAACAAATGTGGAAATCTAAAATTGTCTGGTATGTGCTGAAACTAAAAGTACCATAACTTTTAAATGAATAATCGGAATTTGATGATCTTGGACTTTTCGGAAAGCTTAGAATCTGTAGCACGACTTTTGTTTAGATTATTTCAGAAAATTCATTCGTTTACTAGGATAAAAATGTAAATGTCTATCGCTGTCCTGTGTAAGAATAAGCAAAACCAATAGCATTTGACCTTAGTATTTATGACATAACTTTTTACTGGTGTATCGGATTTTGATGATCTTGCACTTTCTGAAAAGCTTAGAACTTAAGCTAAAACTTTTGTTTTAAGAATTTGGTGTTTTAATGTCGTTTAGATGGTCAAAAACGTGACCAAATGTCGCTGACCTGCGTAATTCATTGCCAGGCTGAGGCGTTCCTATTTAGTAAAACGGTCGTAACTTTTGAACGGATGGTCCGAAGTTTATGATTTTGGACATTCCGGAAAGCCTGAAACAAATGCAACAACTTTTATTTAGATTCCATTTTAAAATTTTATCGTTTAGGTGACCAAAAAACTGGGATTTGTTCGCTGTCCTGAATTTAAAAATTTCAGTTTTGAAGTTAAATATGTATATGTATGTTGTTTATGCTAAGTATATCGATCTATCTTTATATGCATGGTTCTAACTTGGTTATTGAGCATTTTAGTAGGTAGCAAAGGGGTTGCGCTTCGCTTGTGGAGCTCGCTTCTGCGCTAAATGCAAAATGTAAGTTAAAATGTTAATAAACGCTTAATAAAAGGTACGTTCTCGGATTACAGTTTATGTTGTGGTATATTATTGTGTTCCCCATGTTTTGGGATGCCTCATTCTTGTAATGAGATGTATATCATGCAATTATTACCATGTGAAATTTTTCGGTCCTAGCCGCGCAAAGGAGGTGCTGCCGAAATTTTTCAAAAATCCGGGAGTTAGAAAATTTTGAGAAAAAATCCTATAACTAAATTTTGCAAATAAGTCGAATATTTTGAATGAATTATATCTAAATGATGGTTTCCCCTTCTCCGTTCCTTTTCGAGGACGAAAAGTTTTAAGTGGGGGAGAATGTAACGACCCGTATTTTTAACACTTTAAAAATACGAATTAAAATGAAAATTTTGAATAAAAATCCGAAGGAAATAAAATTTTGTGTTGTTAAATGCAAATTACAAGTTAAAATACAAAACTGAATTCTGAAATAACTTATTTGTAAAATAAATATGGATGTTAACTTGTAGTGAATGTAAATAATGAATTGAATTTGATTGTAAACCAAATTGGTTATGATTGTAAACAAAGAATAAATAAAATGGTAGATTTAATAATGGAAGTTTATGTTATTGAAACTAATATAAATAAATGTAACTTAATATTATAGTTGATTGAAATCAGATAATAACTGAAACTGTAATTCGATAAAGATGTCAACTTGTAATTGAACGTAAGTAAAGATTTTAATTTAAATGTAACAAGTAATGGAATTGAATTGAATTTGATTGTAAACAACGAAATAAATAAAATGTTACATTTAATATTGAAGTTATAATATGGAATCAACGTAAATGAATGTAATTTAATATTACTGTGAATTTAAATAAGATGATAACTGAAGAAAATGAAAGTAAATGAATTATAAACTATTGATAATAATGTATAAGTAAATGGTTGATTCAATAACGAAAGTGTAAATCGAAATAAAAGAATTCATTTGGAATTAAGTAACTTGAATTTGAATTACAATATAATTGAACGCTGAATCTAATATAATCTTTTATATTGGATTTATAATGGAAAACTGCATTGTAGAAGATTGTTAATTACTGTGAAATTAAAAATGGAATTTGTGAACAATTGAAATTTGATTTAAAAGTTAATAATTTAAAATTGGGAATTTTATATTGAAATTAAACAGTCGAATAATTTATTTTTCGAATATTGGATTTAATTAGACAATTAAATCAATAATTTAATAAGTTAAATTTCAGAAATAATTGTAAATCGAGCTGAATATGATTGAAAATGATTTGTAAAATTTTATCTTATCATATTGGAGTTATAGTAATGTTATAGAACTTTTAAAATTGAATTTAAAGTTAATTTGTGAAAATTGAATATTTTAATATTTAATTATCGATTGAAAATAGAAAATTTTCGAACAGTCTCAGAATTGAACGAAACTAGTTCCATTGGATCCATAATAGTTTGTTATTGTCGGATTTCAATTTTCGTAGCAATCGGAGTTATCGTTTGACCGTGGCAGCTCGAAACGCATCGAATTGTTTTTAATATTAATTCGGCGAGAGAAAATGGTCATTTTTCAAAAAGTCTCGGATTTCGACGAAACCAGTTTCATCGGATCCGTAATGTCGTATTATTGTATGGTTTTAAATTTCGTGTCAATTGGATGTACCGTTTGTCCGGGGCGAGCCCAAACGCACAGAAATTTGATTAACCGATCCAATTTTAGATCGACCGTTTATTTCCGTAACTCGCACAGATGATCGAATTAGCTTCCGAAACCTATTCCATTGTGTTCGGAATGCGGGGTAAACCCCAGAAACGCCAGTTGCGGCGCGTAAATCGGAGTTCGGAAAACCGGGATGAATAGTGTCGTTCGGTTCCCTATAAATACCCCTCCTCTTCATAAATTTAAAAAAAAAAAAAAGTAAACCCTAGCCGCCATTATTGAAACCAATGGCCAGAAAACATTCTCATTCCTCCTCATTCTTCTCTCAATCCGTTGACAATTAGAGAAAGTGTTCAACAGCAAAGTCGTAGAGCTCGAAGAGAGCTTTCAATCCATACGGGGTTGATGGGATATAGAGTGACGTGGAGGACGATGGGTGGCCGCGTTCATCAGGGAGTTCGGCGCAGTTTTCGAGGCTAATAGCTAGCCGAGCTTCGTGGTGCTCATGCCGAAGGTAGAGGAGGGGATGGACCTCAATATGGCGCTAGTCGATCGTTGCCAAAGTGAAAGGTTTGGTCGCAAAATTCAACCCTAGTTCGGCTTCGAATGGGTTTGGGTACGTGATGTTTCTGGAAGGGGAAGACAAGGTTGCATGGGACGGCCTGGATGCAGGAGACTTGGATCGCACGGCTGGGATTGGGCAAGGTTATAAAAATATAAGGAAATTGTAAATTATATTATAGTTTAAATTGTACAATCTTTGAAATGCGATATTTTTGTCATACGAGGTCGGAAAATTACGAAACGACTTGCGTTGCAATCGTTTTGTCGAGCACTACGCTTTGGAACTGGATTGGAATCGTTTGGAGCTAGAGAAAATTTTGGGTTAAATCGAACGTCGTTCGATTTGATTTAAAATCGTTTAAATCAAGGTGAGTGTTTTATAACGCTCACAACGTACTAGAATATTCTGATGCTAGTTAAATTTGATATTGTGAAGTGATATTATTTTTATTAGTCGTTGTTGATAAAAATTTAATTGTCATCTAGATCGTCGTTGAATTTAATGTTAGAAATTAAAAATTGACAGTTAAATTAAATAGGAATTTGATTGCGATTAAATTACCTGATATTGATAACTATGAAATTGCTGTGAATTGTATTGTCTATTGGATGATTTATTCGATGGATGCTATTGGTTGATATTTAATTGTTTGGATGTTTATTTGCTTATATATATCCTGTGATACATATGACATTGTGATCGGTTTAAGTGATATATATTCATCTCTGACATTTAACTGAAATAAATAATCACTTGGCCGTAGGATAGGAAATTATATACGGACACCGGATTGGCTAAATTAATTGATTTTAAAAGTTGTTTTGAAATTATTTAAATGAATTGATTTTAAGAATAAAATCCAAATTATGGAAATTGAATTATTTTGAATTGGAGCTTGAAATGTTGGAATTTAAACTTGATAATCGAAATTGTTTAATTAATCGAAGTTTAGTTTTCTAATTAAAAATTGAAATACGGCATAAATTTTCGGAAGTTGATTTGTTTGAAAGATTGGACTTTTATTCGAACTTTGACTATTTCTAAGAAAACTTATATGAAATGATATTTTAGGTTTGAGTTTAGAATTGAAATTTGGATTCAAAAATTTGGTATTGAAAGTAAATTTGATTTAATGTTTAAATCGATATTTTGAAATTGGATTTGGGATTGAAATTGGAAATTAATGTGGAATTGGAAATTAATTTGGAATTGGTAATTAATTTGAAATTGGAAATTAAAAGTGAACGGAATTTGTTTATTGGAATCGAAATTTATATGGAATCAAAATTTATTCGAGTTGAAATCAGAATTGAATCGATTAAATCGAAATGGAAATTTGAATTGATTTGGGTAGGAAATTGGGAAGTTGACCGGTTTGACTTTGGAATTTGTTTTAAATGAATATTTTAGTATAAATGATTTAAAATCTATATTCTTTAAATATTGAAATTATTTTGATTTTCAAACTGTTTTACTATATAAACCATTTTTATATTCAAATTATTTTCGATTAAACTATTTAAATATTTTCTATTAAACTATTTTAACTATTTTAATTATTTAAACTACTTTTAAACTACTTAAAACTATTTTCTAAAATTTTCAAGCTGGTCAATAAGGTGAATTGTTTATATTTAAATCTCGAATTTAAATACGAATTGGGATAAATGAAGTTGCAACCTAAATTGAAATTCGAAATTGATTTTGAAATCGAAATGAGATATTGAGGCGAAAAATGATTTTGAAATGAAATCGTATATTTGAATAGATATGATGTTTTTGAAATGGATTTGACTTTGAAGCGAATATGATATTTTGATATCAATTATGAATCGATTTGAAATGTAAAAGATCCAACCGGTGTGAAAAATATAACGTAGTTATTAAAGAGACCGGGATCGGATATGGACATACTCTCTGTCGATACCGAAAACCACTTTAATAACTATATTCGTGGAGTGTTGATCCAGAACGAAGTGGATGGTTTTGGTGAACGTGTTGATTTGAAGAAAGAGAACGATTTTGGATGACCCCTGACATGACTAAAACAGGAGCCGCGCCGGGCCATTGAGGATCGCCATCTCTAGCGGACACACTCCTTCGATACCATGTCTATTACTTTTGTGATTCGATTTGGGTGCACCCCGCGATTTGGGAGTGTTGTTTCGCGGTGTTGGGGTAGTAGCTGCTATGCCCAACATCAGTCCGGATCACGCAACTACTAGTATCCTAGTTGGTATTGCCTCATGTACCTTGTCATACTGATTATCCTATTCGCGACCACTACGTTTTGGTTTGTACCTTGAGTATATGGATTGCCCTCTGGTGACTTCCGGTTTTGGGGAAACTACGGTCTTGTATATGCTCTTGGGAATATAAACTGTGTTAAGGGTGGAATGGGCCATGGCTTAACGCTATTTTAATACTTTTACTTTAGTGTAGACATATTATAATAGCGTATTGTACTACATAGTAGATAGTTTAACGGATCCTTGAGAGATGGAAAATCCCGTAACATCTCTTAAGTTATTGCACTCACGTTGACACTGGATAGGTGATGTCAAAACCCGTAAACATCTCTGACGCCGTCACACTCATATTTTCTTATCCGATTTGACTTACATGAGATATTTTAGTCCTGACTCGAGTGTTTTGTCTTTTCATTACGCTCGGGTCAGCCTGAGCATTTCAGATAAGGTTGAAGATCTATTCTGGAGGACGAAGACGGAGTTTGGTATTACATCATTTGTATTCTACTACTGTATTATTTTTCCGCTGCATTGTTGTGTTATCTCTGATATGTATGTAACTCTGATTTATGATGTATAATAATAATCAAATTTATTTATTTAACAGCTTCATGAACTGTTATTTTATTATTATATCTTGTTCCTTCCGCTGCGAGATTCTGAGTTTGTTTCTGTTCTTTCTTTTCTTTTCTTATTTAACCCCAATAACCATCTTCCTTTTAGACGGTTTGAGTTGGACATGTGTGGATTATTGTCGACTTGAACGGTCAAAAAGGCGGGTCGTTACACACGACTCCTAAGAAAGACTTAGGACAATGATCCTTGCTAGATTATTCTACATTGTTCCAAAGTTTGGCTCTGATACCAAGCTGTGACGCCCCACCTCTATACTCACACTAGCCAAGGACACTATGGGGTAATGCCGTCGACTAGCACGAAGAATAAGGCTGTTGAGGAGCGACCATCTGTGTAATTGCTTTATGCGAGTACCGATATGTCAGATAATATAACTTACATTTCATTTCAAGATAAAATCCGATATATTAGATACAAACTCAAAGCTACCACACAGTGGCTATGTGGTCTTCGAAAACAAATATAGAAATAAACATAACACAAATCAGTCACAAATATTCATATCACAAAGGTGGAACAGATATGAGTATAACACATAAAGGTGTACATCAAAATAGTGGTCATACAAGGTCCACTACATCACAAAAGAAAATAGGTACAAGTGCTAGACAAAAGAATAATTATACATCAAGGAGTCTCCATCTCGAATGTATAAAAGCAAAAACTGCTAATCTAAAGTAGTTAGCCAAAAATCAGATGATGGTCACTGATAAGAAGTCAAGTAGAAGCACCTGAAATACCTCGGTCTGACCCAAGTATTATTTAAGAAGAAAAATAATAAACGGATCAGTCTAGCTATAAATATCATATGAAATGAGATAGGATAAGAGGTATGACAAAAACATATGATAACAATAATGCCAAACTGTGACAAGTATACATCAGGTAACAATAAAAATCATACAATATCTCAAATATTCTTAAACACTAAAAAGAATGTCATATTCTTTAAATTATTCACCAAAACACAAATATTGAAAAAACATATCAATTCTAATCGCAGAAATCGGTGAAACACAAATTCTATAAATCATCAACTAGAAATCCAGAAATCACAAAAGGGGAAGGCCTATCACAAACGGGAGCATGAAAACTCACCAACACGTGTATCACAAACAGGTCGCTATCCCATGGTCGCTAACCATAGAGTCGGTGCCACGACTAGTACAGCGAAATGCCCAAGGAACTTGAAACTCAAATAATTCGGAACAACGATGTAGTACAACGTTACGCCTGATTAACCTGGAACTCCAATAAGTTGGAACAACGACGTAGTACAGCGTTATGCCCGATGAGCCAACTCCAATAAGCCGGAACAACGATGTAGTACAGTGTACGCCCGATGAATCGAACTCCAATAAGTCGGAACAATGACATAGTACATCGTTATGCCCGATGAACCGAACACCAATAGGCCGAAACAACAATGTAGTACTGCGTTACGCCCGATGAACCGAACTCCAGTATGCCAGAACAACGACGTAGTACAGCGTACGCCCGATAAACCGAACTCCAATAAGCCGGAACAACGACATAGTACATTGTTACGCCCGATGAACCGAACACCAATAGGCCGGAACAACAACGTAGTACAACGTTACGCCCGATGAATCGAACTCGAGTAAGCCGGAACAACGACGTAGTACAGCGTTACGCCCGATGAACCGAACTCCAATAAAACGCATAGGTCGCTAGCCTATAAAAATGAGACGAAGCTCAATAGAACGAGGTACAGTCCCCCACGCGGACAAAGATACATCGCTTATCGCTAGTCTAAACCATAAAATGATCATCATTGATTTATAAGAAGTGTCAATTACACTAAGCTAGTAAATAAATGAGTTTAGCTTCATGTCCCATAACCACTAGCTTAACTTAAATATTTACGAACAAATTGTAGATTTCCACTCGAAAATTGTCACAAGAGTTCAATCGAACAAGTCTAAGAATTAACCGACGAAGTAAACGCAAGCGTTTCATACCACTTGTTTTGCTAAGTCATTTAATTGGATTTCTCGTACGAATGAGGTAAAGGTTTGAATATTTACTACTAGTATATAAAACCTTTGTATTTTTAAAAGTGACAAATCACCGAAAACGATTGTAGAAACAATCGATCAACCAAAAATTAACATTCGTTGACGTGAATCAAAACCATATAAATCGATATCAAATCCATCAAATGGATATTCCTAAAAATCCAAAGAAAGACGTCATCAAAGTCGATAACAAATGATAACAACTATCCGGATCAACAAAAATCGATTAAAATAGGATATCCACTCAAAAACATAGGAAAATAGGCAAAATGCACAGTTCTAGACGTCTGGTTGTAAATCCAGACGTCTGGATTTGGGTTCTGGAAGAAATTCAGAAAACCTCGAGACGTCTGAAATTTCAAAACAAACGTCTGAGCCCTAACCAAATGTCTGAACCTATAAATCAGACGTCTGGAATTGGTTTCTGCCATTTTATTTTTTGCGTTCTTATTTTTTTTTCTCCAGGTCTATAACCAGACGTCTGGACTTGATCAACCAGACGACTGGTTGCCTTTTCTGGGCAACATTTTGCCTAGGCCAGGATGGCCAAAACGATTCGGGAGCGATCGGACGAGCAACGGAGACTAGGGATTTATGCCTAGCGACAACCCAACCTTATAGGCTCTTCGATACACCCCAAATATCATTTTCAAACATCCATAGTAGGATTTTCATAAAATTGGACTTCAAAACCAAAAATTGGAAAATTCACCAAATCAATTCAAATCAAAAGCAAATGAACATGAATAAATGTTAGGAATTCATACCTAACAACAATGAGAGTTATAGATGTAGATGTGAGTTCAAAAACTCATCTTTAAAACTCAAAGACAACGAATGAGAAGCTTTAAAACAAAGCAAGACCAATTCCTCTTCAATATACCTCTAGAATCTTCAATCTAAGCTTCTCCTTAATTTTGGACTTGAATTTGAGTTTCCTAATCAAAACTAGGGTTTAGGAATTTTACTTTCCTCTTCTTTCCCCCATTTTTACTTTAGCTAGAGAGTGTTAGGAAATGAGGAGTAGAATGAATGAAGAGTAGGGGAGTTAGGGTATTAAGTTGGGTTATTGGGCTGAAACCCAAACCCAAAGCCCAAAATAGAAAAATAGCAAAATTCTACTCAAATCCAAACATATCAATGTTTATACTCAAAAAAGTTGTAAATGCCATTTTGGACTCAATGGAAGTGGTCTCGAGTCCCAAATCGACTGTTTACAAAAAGTACATTTCGGACTTTAATCCGATTAACGATGCCATATTTAAATAAAACATTTAAATATATAATAGTGAAATATGCGAGTTGTTACAAGGCCTCCAGCTCGTCTCCTGAAGCTCCAAAGTATCCAAACTAAATTTGTAATATGCTCGGTCTGACCCGATCATTATAATAAAATAACTCCCAATTTAGCTTGGAAAACCAGCGTGAGAAAACACACCTCAATTGATTTTTTTTAGGTTATAAAATCTTTTTAAATAAAGGTATCTTGTGACGCCCCACTCCGAGACCCACATTAGCAAAGAGTATTACTAAGTAACCCTGTCTGCTAATACGGAAAATAGAGCTGGATAGGAGCGACCATCTATAGCCTTGCCTTAATTATCTACTGAATACGTCGACAAGGTAGCGTATATCTATATTTTTCTCAAGTGGATCGACATATCCAATAAATACTTAACACAAAGCCATAGGTGGCTGAAGGATCTGTCAGAACAAATATAACAACTCAAATGTAATACACATCACAGAACAGTTAATCATCACATACATCTACATATATACAGATACATTACAGAGTATACAAAATGATACATGTCAAGTGGTAAAGTAAACCACAATATACAGGCGAGTCAAAAGAATGTATATGAGAGTTACAGCCAAAAAAGGACTACACAAAAAGCTATAACAAAAAGGAGCTAGCAAAATAGTCCATGCGGAAGCAAAATAGGCTAAGTCCAATGTACCTAACCTGAAACATCTCGGTCTGGCCCGAGTATAAAATACACAGGTCAGTCTAGCTAAACAAATCAGTTAGATAAACTAAATGATAATGAACATACAAGGACATAAAGTACCACAAATATCTCCAAAAGAGATAACCAAATCATCTAACAAAAGATGAATCATAACAAGCCTCATATCATCGGCAACTCAAATAAACAAAGGATATCATATCCAAAAACAAGTCAAAAGGCAAATAACAAATACCAATAAAGGTAACACAAGTTTCCACAAGGTAATCGCTATATATCGTTTGGTTCAAAGGACCTACACCGAAAGGCGATACACTAGGGAAATATAATAATCAAGGGAACAAAAGATGCTCGAGCTCAGTACTGTATAACAAGGATCCACAAGCCCGAAGGCAACAAACCCAAATATCTCTCGAGCGGTGATGAAATACCAACTCCAAAAGCGATATTATAGGGCAACAAACCCGAAGGCACAAACCGAACGGTACAAACCTGAAGGCAACATACCCGAAGGCAACAAACCCCGAAGGCAACAAACCTCGAAGGTTCAAGCCCGAAGGCAACAAACCGTAGTGGCGAAGGTCTGGAGGCCCAGTACTGGACACCACTAACTGGCGGAATGTGTCACAACTCTCAGAAAGGAACTCGAAAAATGTTAACGTGAGTCCCATACCACATGTTTGCACTAAACGGTTTACTAACCGTTAGTTAATTTCACACTCAAAGCAGTACAAAGTTCACCTCATCTCATCGGTAAACCAGACCCAAAGGTCAAAACGGTCAAACGAATAGATTAGGAATTAACTGTAAAGATAAACGCATATGTTCATAGCACACGTTTTATTTATTCATTTGATTCTCCTCCCTCTTCGCTCGAAGTGCAAAATTGTGTGTGTGTTTTAAATAGAAATTATAAATTGGAGAAAACGAGCTTTTAATACAATTTAAAAAGATCATTTTATGTAAACCAGTGTACAAAATCAAAAAGGAATCATCAAAGTCAAATATGAAATAACAACTAATTGGAATCGACACGAATCGATTAAAATTGGAAACCCACACAAAATAGGCAAATTGGGCTGAGACAAGCAGATTCAGACGTCTGAATTGTATATTTCAGACGTCTGAAACTGGGGCTCAGGCAATACTTTGCCTAGGCCAATGATGGCCAAATCATATCGGAAGCAATCGGATGAGTGACGATGGCTAGGGGTTTACGCCAAACGACTACCCAACCTTAAAGACTCACCAATACACTCCGACCAACATGCCCAAACAACCATATAAGGATTTTCATAGATTTTGATTTCAAACGTTAAAAATTGGAATATTCCTCAAACCAATTCAATTCAAAATAAAATGGAGAAGGAATATATGTTAGGAATTGCTACCTAACACCATCAAAGATATAGACGTAGATGTGAGATAAAAATCTCACCTTTAAACTCAAAAAACACAAGAGAGAGCTATAGAGCAATGCAAGAACAATCACTCTTCAATTTCAACCCAAGGAGCTTTAATCTAAGCTCAAAAGAAAAACATTTCTAAGTTAGGGTTTAGAACATTTCTGAAATTGAAGAGGAAATGAGATGGAGAAGAAGAAGAGAAGGCTTACCTAAGCTTCACTTAGATTTTGGAACAAGAATTTGAGATTGTAAGAGGAACTAGGGCTTGGCAATTTCTATTTCTCACTCTCTTCCCCCATTTTCAGTTGAGCTTGAGTTTTAGGAAATGAATGAGTGAATGGAGAGGAGAGGGGGCTGAGTTAGGGTATAGGATAAGTTGGGTGAAACCCAAACCCAAAAGCCCACTTAGAAAATAGCAAAATTCAACTTACTCCAAACATATCGAAGCTTATACTCAAAAAAGTCGCAAACACCATTTTGAACTCAATGGAAGTGGTCTCGAGTCCAAAATGTTGATTCTCAATTTCATTCTTCATTCAGACGTTTGAAATTTCCAAACCATACGTCTGAATCTGGAAAAATATGAGTTTCCAAACTTCATTCAGACGTCTGAACAGAACGATTCAGACGTCTGAATCTGGAAAAACAGAAGTGGTCTAGAACAATATTCAGATGTCTGAATCGTCCATTTCAGACGTCTGAAAATGGCAATTTTTGCCTATTTCCTTTTTGGTTTGATTTAAGCAATTTCAGACGTCTGAACGATTCATTTCAGACGTCTGAATCCCTGATTGACAGTTTTCCCCAAAAGACACCTCCGAAACTCGATCCACAATGAATCTTCACTAATTCGACTGTTCTTTTATGAATAGTGACTTCTTCGGACCAAAAATCCGACTAACGATGCTATATTTAAATAAAATATTCAAATATACAACCGTAAAATATGATGGTTGTTACAGACTCCCCTCCTTAAAGAAATTGCGTCCTCGCAATACTTAAAAAAAATGAAGAGTAACAACCATAGAAGCATAAGTGATAGAACGTTCCCTTTTGCAAGAGAACGACACCCAAACCAATACGACTAGTATCGGTACAAATAATGAAGTCTTGGTTCCCTTCGGGAATCGCAAGAATAAAAGCATCGGAAAAGAGTTCCTTTAATCGATCCTCTTTCCCGAAAAGCTAGGACTTTCAAAATTATAATTAACTTTATGTAATCATCTTTTTAGAAAAATTTACTTATTACAAGTCAATTTTACCATGTCTGACTGTCTCATCATAGCGTTTAGGAAATTCCTATCGATAACCTTGATCAAGCGCATCGACCAGAATTCTTAAAGCACTCAATGGGCAAAATAACACAAAATCATCTTCTATATGATAAACAAACCTCTTAAAAATTTTACAAATATTCTTTGCTCGTTTTAAGAACAAAATTCCAATCATACTTATAAATATCTTATTAAAAAGATTTGCAAATTTAAATTTGTTATTTTCATCCATAATAAATAAATACAAGGATAAACTCATCGAGATATTCGTAGAATACTTGATTCACAAAATGGATGAAATAAGGTAGAAGGTTCGTCAAATCGAATGACATAATGAACCACTCACAAGAATCACAATGAGTGCAGAATGCGGTAAGAGAATGCTACCTTCCGCAACTCGTAGCTGATGAAAACCGGTGGCAAGGTCGAACTAAAAAGACCTTAGCACCACTCAAAGGATTGCTTAGGTGATAATCCTAAGACAAGCTCAAATATACCGGAAAATTCACAAACTACTTGAATGAGAGAAATAACACTTTCCTCATCAAATGGGTTTAAAGAATAGAATGATATCACCGAATTTGGAAATCATAATCATTAAGAACAAAAGAAATCTGCTTAACAGATTGAGGATGTCGAAGATGAATAGTCCACATTTGACATAGGATATAGGCTTCATAATGATTAAGCCAATCCTTTCCCAAAAATCAATTTCAAAGCCTAAGTATCGCATAACATGCAAATCAGCTCGAAAAGAATAACCACATAAAATAATCTCGACATTTTTACAAAGCAAACTGAGTGTTGCGGATCCACCAACCAGATTCGCAATTCGCAGTGAAGTCATCAAGCCCATAATATTTAAAGAAAAAGTATTAACAAATTATTTTGATATAAAAGAAGGAGATGCACTCATATCAAAAGAAACCAAATAGGAAGATCATGAAATAAAATAATACCATCAAGGATAGGAGGAGAATTACCTCTGGACTGAGAGGAACCTCCAGAAGCCTTAGCAACATAAAACTTGCCGGATTTGGCACTAGCAGGAGTAGTAGGGCAGGTGGAAATACGATGACCTTCCTTCTTGCAATAATGGCAGAAGAGAGGCTTAGGACAAGCTCGAATCATATGATCAGGAGAACCACAATTGAAACACTTCCGAATGGAAGTTGTTCCAGCAGACTGAGAGATAGAACCAGATTCAACAAGATTTTTCTTCTTCGAAGGGAAAAATTCCTGTTTATGAAACGGAAACTTCTTCTTGCTGATGTTGAAGTTTTGTTTAGCATCCACAACTTCAACATCATTTTCTTTATCGGCCTCTTCAAGTCGAAGAGCGATATCTTCAAACTGGTCGAAAGTCACTTATAATTTCAGAGGTAAAACCTTTTCGGGTTTCTTACTTAAAGCATGGAAAAAAATTTGATTCTTTACAAGATCCAAAAGTTGTTAAGCAGTCATAAATACGCCATCCAGAGAAGGACTACTGGATTGACTGGCGCTGGGACTGGCAGATCTAACCATCTCTTCTTCTTTAAGAAAGAAGAAAAAGACAAAAGAAGAAAAAGGTTATTCTCAGAATGAATATCAAACAAACATGATTGATAAAACAGGGCATCATAAAAAGAAAATAGGATAGAACGGTACGAAGACTCGAATTAATTCCTATGGCACGATGATTCAAAGATTCGTAACATTCGTACTACACTTTGATGTACCGTAATATGTGTCTCTGTTCTATGTTTATCATATTTTGTTCTGAACTCAGCTCTGATACCAAGCTGTGACGCCCCACTCCGAGACCCATATTAGCAAAGAGTATTACTAAGTAACACCGTCTGCTAATACGGAGAATAGAGCTGGATAGGAGCGACCATCTATAGCCTTGCCTTAATTATCTACTGAATACGTCGACAAGGTAGTGTATATATATATTTTTCTCAAGTGGATCGACATATCCAATAAATACTTAACACAAAGCCATAGGTGGCTGAAGGATCTATCAGAACAAATATAACAACTCAAATGTAATACACATCACAGAACAGTTAATCATCACATACATCTACACATATTCAGATACATTACAGAGTATACAAAATGATACATGTCAAGTGGTAAAGTAAACCACAATATACAGACGAGTCAAAAGAATATATATCAGAGTTACAGCCAAAAAAGGACTATACAAAAAGCTATAACAAAAAGGAGCTAGCAGAATAGTCCATGCGGAAGCAAAATAGGCTAAGTCCAATGTACCTAACCTAAAACATCTCGGTCTGACCCGAGTATAAAATACACGGGTCAGTCTAGCTAAACAAATCAGTTAGATAAACTAAATGATAATGAACATACAAGGTTATAAAGTACCACAAAAATCTCCAAAATAGATAACCAAATCATCTAACAAATGATGAATCATAACAAGCCTCATATCATCGGCAACTCAAATAAACAAAGGATATCATATCCCAAAACAAGCCAAAAGGCAAATAACAAATACCAATAAAGGTAACACAAGTTTCCACAAGGTAATCGCTATATATTGTGGGGTTCAAAGGACCTACACTGAAAGGCGATACACTAGGGAAATATAATAATCAAGGGAACAAAGATGCTCGAGCTCAGTACTATATAACAAGGATCCACAAGCCCGAAGGCAACAAACCCAAATATCTCTCGAGCGGTGATGAAATACCAACTCCAAAAGCGATATTATAGGGCAAAACCCGAAGGCACAAAACCGAAGGTACAAACCCGAAGGCAACATACCCGAAGGCAACAAACCCCGAAGGCTCAAGCCCGAAGGCAATAAACCCCGAAGGCAACAAACCGCGAAGGTTCAAGCCCGAAGGCAGCAAACCCAACCGTAGTGGCGAAGGTCCGGAGGCCCAGTACTGGACACCACTAATTGGAGGAATGTGTCACAACTCTCAGAAAGGAACCCGAAAAATGTTAACGTGGGTCTCATACCACACGTTCGCACTAAACGGTTTACTAACCGTTATCAATTTCACACTCAAAGAAGTACAAAGTTCACCTCATCTCATCGGTAAACCAGACCCAAACATCAAAATAGTCAAACGAATAGATTAGGAATTAACTGAAAAGATAAATGCACATGTTCATAGCACGCGTTTTATTTAATCATTTGATTCTCCTCCCTCTTCGCTCGAAGTGCAAAATTGTGTGTATGTTTTAAATAGAAATTATAAATTGGAGAAAATGATCTTTTAATACAATTTAAAAAGATCATTTTATGTAAAACCGTGTACGAAATCAAAAAGGAATCATCAAAGTCAAATATGCAATAACAACTAATTGGAATCGGCACGAATCGATTAAAATTGGAAACCTACACAAAATAGGCAAATTGGGCTGAGACAAGCAGATTCAGACGTCTGAATTGTATATTTCAGACGTCTGAAACTGGGGCTCAGGCAATACTTTGCCTAGGCCAATGATGGCCAAATCATATCAGAAGCAATCAGATGAGTGACGATGGCTAGGGGTTTATGCCAAACGACTACCCAACCTTAAAGACTCACCAATACACTCCGACCAACATGCCCAAACAACCATATAAGGATTTTCATTGATTTTGACTTCAAACGTTAAAAATCGGAATATTCCTCAAACCAATTTAATTCAAAAGCAAATGGACAAGGAATATATGTTAGGAATTGCTACCTAACACTATCAAAGATATAGACGTAGTTGTGAGATAAAAATCTCACCTTTAAACTCAAAAACACAAGAGAGAGCTATAGAGCAAGGCAAGAACAATCACTCTTCAATTTCAACCCAAGGAGCTTCAATCTAAGCTCAAAAGAAAACATTTCTAAGTTAAGGTTTAGAACATTTCTGAAATTGAAGAGGAAATGAGATGTAGAAGAAGAAGAGAAGGCTTACCTAAGCTTCACTTGGATTTTGGAGCAAGAATTTGAGATTGTAAGAGGAACTAGGGCTTGGCAATTTATATTTCCCATTCTCTTCCCCCATTTTCAGTTGAGCTTGAGTTTTTAGGAAATGAATGAGTGAATGGAGAGGATAGGGGGCTGAGTTCGGGTATAGGATGAGTTGGGTGAAACCCAAACCCAAAAGCCCACTTAGAAAATAGCAAAATTCAACTTACTCCAAACATATCGAAGCTTATACTCAAAAAAGTCACAAACACCATTTTGAACTCAATGGAAGTGGTCTCGAGTCCAAAATGTTGATTCTTAATTTCATTCCTCATTCAGACGTCTGAAATTTCCAAACCAGACGTCTAAATATGGAAAAATATGAATTTCCAAACTTCATTCAGACGTCTGAACTGAACGATTCAGACGTCTGAACTGAACGATTCAGACGTCTGAATCTGGAAAAACAAAAGTGGTCTAGAAAAATATTCAAACGTCCGAATCATCCATTTCAGATGTCTGAAAATGGCAATTTTTTCCTATTTCCTTTCTGGTTTGATTTGAGCAATTTCAGACGTCTGAACGATTCATTTCATACGTCTGAATCCCTGATTGACAGTTTTTCCCAAAAAGACACCTCCGAAACTCGATCCACAATGACTCTTCACTAATTCGACTGTTCTTTTACGAATAGTGACTTCTTCGGACTAAAAATCCTACTAACGATGCTATATTTAAATAAAATATTCAAATATACAACCGTAAAATATGCGGGTTGTTACATATCTCGTAAGACCCCACCACACATAAACACAGACAAGTTTTTACCTTACGATAACCAAAACATTTTCTATAGAAACTCCATTGATATTATAATAATGTCTAGGGTCAAAGTAAAATATAAATGTAGCTGAAATGCTTGCATCTCATGTTTCAACATAGTTGGGCACAACTAAGTCCGTACGGCACATATTGGAGAATGAATTCCATACAATGACTGGGGTACTGGGGTACTGGGGTACCGCCCGTCATAGTGCATCTCTAGATAAAATAACACCGAGGTCGAACCTGTCGACCCCTATAAACACAGGACCGGCCTACCCTTTACTAGATAGTACCGAATATGATCACCCCTCCGTTAATGGGCCCCGAAGCATTCAATTGAGAGATAATATCGACTCTAGATAGAAATGATCATCCCCTACTTGGGAGCGACACTTAGCCCTGCTGTATCTTCCTTGTTTTAGTCATTCTCGGTTGATGAGGCTTAAGGCTACATTTTACCTTTTATATAGCACTTCCCACTTGGAATGCTAACACTACCTTCCAGGCAATAATGCAATGCCAACATTCATCCATACAAGTTCGTTCTGGAATTGAACAAAACGCTTGAGAGCTCCGTCTTCAATTCCATCATCTTCAAGATGTCTCCACTTCGAAACGCTTCAGTTGGATCGAAGTGGTTCATCGAAAAACATATCTAATCCGGATCCCTTCGAAATAACATTCAATAGTTTTCAGTAAACTCAACCCCGGTTCTTCAGGAAATAAACAGTCAAAGATAAAATTGGAGAACACCTCCTAACCGTTAGTGGATAGATTTCCTTATCATCGTCCTAGGAGAACGAAACGAGATTTATACGCATAGTACAATATCATCGGAGATAACAGTGCCATATAACTCACGTGTTTCTCTTAGATATTTCCAAAGTTACGTTTTGGTCTATATTTGATAGTCGGTTATTTAATTATCAAAAACATACATTCAGATCAAGAATTTAACTCCATAGGGAAAAACAAACCTTGGTTAGGCACACAAGTAACCACTAGCCCCTTAATTAATCTTTTTACTATTAAATTCACTTTGTAAATATTTGTATCAAAATTATTTTACAAAGATATATATCCACACATCTCTATATTTCAATACTTGGAAAAATATCTTTATACTTATCTCAACGGTATAAGTATATTCACCAAACACTAAGGAAGATTTCCTTTTTATACAATTCTAAATTGTTTATGAATTCCATTATAATTTATAAAACCATTTATAACTATTTTTTAAATCTCTAGAACCATTGATAAAACTCTTTTATATATTCCAAAAATCATTAGGACCCCTTTATAAAACCATAAATCCATTTATAAAACTCTTTTTATAAATCTATAAACCCATTTCTAGAATCTTTTTATAAATATTTAAACAATTTATAAAACCCTTTTTCACCTTAACTAATCTTCCTTTAAGTTTCCAGACCGTATTATAAAACTTCTCTTATTAACTCACATTTGTTTATAAAACTCTATTTATAAATCTCGGAACATTTTTAAATAAATTCTAATCATTTACTTCAAAACACTATTATATAATAATATATATTAATAATAAACATAATAAATAAATAATAAATGTTAACTTCAAAACATCTTAAAAATAATATTTAATTATTTCAAAACATTATTAAATAAACAGTAATAATTAATCTTCATCATGACTATAAATAATAATAATTAACTTCCATATTACTATTAATAATCATTTTTATTAATGTCAAAACATATTAATTAATTGAATAATTGACTTTTCAAAATAGTAAAATATTAATAAATATCTTTAAAACAACATTAATATAAATAAATAACTTTAAACAATATTAATTATAAATAAATAACTTTAAAACAATATTAATCACAAACAAATAATTTTAAAACAATATTAATTATAAACAAATAATTTCAAAAAATATATTAATTATAAATAAATAATTTTAGAAAAAGGTAGATAAATAGGTTGGAATAAAAGAGAAATTAAATCCTTTAAAACAAAATATTCCTGAAACCAAATTTTGGATTTAAAATCATTTCCTGTGTCAAAAACCGATTTCCAACTCAAATAGCAATTTATAGTTTTTTTAGAATACTAATTTGAAGCCAATAGCTAACATCGCTTAACCAATATCAATATTGATTTCCTATTACTACAAGGTTTTTGGTTGCTCATATAACAATGTCAAAACCAACAGGTTTAACAATCAGGTTTGATATTCCATCATTCAGCAAAAATATTATTGAAGAACATTTCAATAAATGGCGAGGAATCCCGTTGGATTCCTCTAACCTGTTTCCACCTCCATCACAACTCGTATATATATCAACACATACATGTAAACAAAATCAACAATGGTGATGAATCCTGTTGGATCCCTCCAAGTTGTATCTCTGCATCACAAACAGTATATAATTATATAATATGGGTCATGCGCTACTAGGCGGACATAAATAAAGGGTCATCCGCTCCAGGGGCGGGAATACATCCAAACTAATTGATAAAAATAGTAAACCATCCAAAACATCCAATCAACAATTTTTATTAACTACATAATGTAATGACCCGCCCTTCTATACTCAGAAAGACGCATCATTCTTTAAGAAAGAAAGGGGTGAGAAATAGAAAGATAGAGAAGAAAGAAGAAACAACATCAGAATCTCAACATTAGAACGAATGAAATATAATATATTACATAAGAGATTACATAGTAACATATACATCAGAGTTACATAGATAATACAACACATACTAGACAGTTATAAACACCTGTCTAGTTAATACAACTCGATACAACTCAAAAAATCAAAAAGATACAACACATCGGAAATACACATAAACACTAACACAGCGGAACAAATATATAGCTATACGCTGAAGCCACCTGCTCCATTGCTCCTCCAGAATTCGTCAAAGCTAACCTGAATCCCTTGGCTACTCGTAAAAATTTGAGTACCCGAGAGTTTAAGAAAAACAGAAATAAACTCCGGGTCAGACATGGGACTGGTATGAGTAAACGGTTAAAGTTGCTTAACTTTAAAACCTTTTGAAACAAAGGTATCACGTAAGACTTCCCACACATAAACATGGAAAAGTTTTTACCTTACGCTAACCAAACATTTGATAGGAAATCCAGTTATATTATAATAGTGTCTAGGGTTTTCAAGTAAAATACAGAAATAGCTGGAATGCTTACATCTCACGTTCCAACATTGTTGGGCACAACTAAATCGTACGGCGCTTATTGGAGTTTGGATTCCATACAATGGCAGGGCTACTGGGGTACCGCCCGTCACAGTACCTGGCTTAGATCAGCGTACCGAGGACCCACCCTAAGTCCCCTGCAACACAAGGCCAAAACCATCCCTTACTGGATAATTCTGAATAAAATCACCCCACAGTTGGGATCAACAACCGCACCACTAAGCCGAAATAAAAAGGGACATCTAGACAGGGATGACCTTACTCTCAAGTGGGTGCGACCCACGAAGCCTTGCTGCACCTCCCCTGTTTTAGCCATTCCCGGTTGATGAGGCTTGAGGCTACGATTACCTTTAGAGAACACATCTCTTAGAATGCTCATCGTCCACCTGACGATGTGCTGAAAGCATTCAATCCATACAAGTTCGTTCCGGGTTCGAACGAAACCGAAGGCATTATCTCGTTACACTCATTTTGGAATCATCCTCAGAGTTAACGACAATAACCCTTGCACTCTGAATCTTCATCTTCACTTGAGATTCACGACCTATCCTTAATTTGGATTGATGTGGTTTTCGGATATCCAAATATGGAAACCCGATCCCGGTCTCATCAAATCCAAATCGCCATCTTTTAGGTCCAAGTTGTTTTAAAGTTAAAACAATTCAATTTTTATTATCTATATATACACAGATAGATAATTCACAATATCACAGATAGATAATCTACAGAAATAGATAATCTATATCATACAACATCACTTATCTCGTATCTGAGATTTCAAACCATTCAAGGCAAACAATATCATCCATCCATACATAAGCAAGGATTAATAATCACACCATTTATAATTAATTTAAAATGAATTAAATTAATTATCTTATCTCTAATTAATTTAAAGTAAATTAAATTAATTACTTCATTCTATAAATCCTGCTTACTTAACTATTAATTAATTACAAATCAATTAATTAATCATTCTCTAATTTCCATCTTAATTAGTCATCTTTGATTAACTAGCCTTTAATTACATTCAAGTAATTATCCATTAATTAATTCCACAACTTAATTATCCTTAACCATTCACAGTAATTAACCATTAATTACTTCATCAATTACATTCATTAATGATCCTTAATAAATTACTTCCATTAATTAATTAACTATAATTAATTACATTAATCCTTAATTAATTATATTAATTAATTAACTTTAATTATTCACTTCCATTTATGAACCTAAATCATATACACGAATTTCCATCTTGAAATTACTTACCTTAATTAATTAACTTCTTAATTAATTATATAAATCCTTTGATTAATTACACTAAGTAATAAATCTTTAATTACTTCTTCCAAGTAATTATACTTTATTTTACTTCCCATTAAGTAATTTCCTTTAATTAATTACGTCCAGTAATTATACATTAATTACTTTGCTAAGTAATTATACTATTCAAATCTCATTAAGTATTTATACTTAATCAACCATTAAATGATTATCTTTAATTAATTAACAATTAATTATCTTGAATTAATCACATTCATTTGATTAATTACAATTGGGTAATTTATTCCTTAACAAATTAATTAATCTTAACTGTAGATTAATTATCCTTTAATTATTAATTAATAAATCTTAATTATCAATTAATAAACTTAATAACAAATTAATTACTTCTTAATTTCCAGTTAATCAACCTCTACTTAACATTTAATTAACCCTTAATTAATCTTTTAATTATAGATTAATTATCTCTTAATTATCTCTTAATTATTAATTAATCAATCATAATTATTAGTTAATTAAATTAATTAGTTATTATTAAATTAATTACTAAATTAATCCTTTATCCTTAATTAATTAAATTAATTAATTATACTTAAATCTATTAATTAACCTAATTAATTCCCAAATCATTAAAACTTTAATTATCTTAAGGTAAACCATTATCTTAATAAATGACATAATTATCATTTCATTTTAAAACATGTTATCATTACCATTAACTTTACTTAACAAAATTTACATTAACGAAATTTAAAACTTCTTAACAAATGTTAAGAAAGCAATTGTTATTTATAAAGAAATTCTATAAAGAAAATTTTAACCAATTTGTTTTTAAATTTCAAAAATCTTATTTTTAAAACTTTTATAAAACTGGATTTTTTTACTTACTTCGGGTCAAACCCAAAGACCATTCGGGTCTATCCCCGAGTTTTCCCCTGCTATTCCCCTTTATTTCAAACTTAAACTTATTTTACGTTCCTTCTAAAATCCTACAGGCTACGCTTCAATTCTACTCGAGTATCCACTCGAGTCTCAACCCCAAAAACCTGCTACCCACTTCGAGAAAACTTCCACCCCAAAACACTGACACGCATGCCACCTCGTGCACGTGCACCATCGCCGGAGCCACCTCCGACCCTTGACGAACCCTTCGACACGTCGCTCCTCATTGATGCAACAAGTATCGATCGCCAGAACTTTCGTACGAGCCTCGAAACGAAATCGAGAGATGGGAAAGAAATTGGAACACGTGACCACCACCAGAAACGCCTCGAACACTCACCCCCGACCACCAGACGATGCGCAACCACTTTCACACGATCCCCGACCATCCACGAAGCCATCCCCAAAGTTCCATCGCACTCGAAACAACAGAGAAGAAGCAACACGCAAATTCCAGACTCGACTAAAATTAGGGTTAGAAACCTAAATCTCCTCCTCAACGTCGCCTCAATGATCTGGACCACTTCTAGACATTTTTCCCAAACACCCCGTAGCTTCGTCCATCCCCAGTCAAGATTCCGACCATCCCAGCCACATAGATCATCAGGAAACACTCGAAATCCTATTTCCAGTTAACCCAAAAATCCACATTCATTACTTCATTTAAAATTGTGATTCTGATTTTAAAAATCATATTTTCCCAGGCCATTCCAAGTTATATACTTGAATTAGAGAATTTTAACCATTAGTTTTTAACATGTTTGTAATTTAATGTCTTATTTTACTTTAAAGCTTGATTTCCAGACACTATATAAATATAAACATGTTTAAACTCTTTTTAGATCCAAGTTTAAGTTTAAACAAACTGAATTTGTTTGAAACTAAAGCCTATCACAGATCAGAGGAGAAAGAAAAGTGGAATTTGAATTAAACTTAAACTCTGTAATATAAAATAGAGAAGAACAATATATAATAGACATGTACAACATGAATACAATCATATATCAGAATTCTACACTTATTCATACACATGCAGGCATCATTATCATAGAGATTTCACAAGCAACATTCATTAACTTATTTAGATTTTATAAAAATGTTTACTCACAAGTTTTGAAAAAAGCAGAGGCTTGAAACTGGAATGAACCTGAAAATTTGAAACTTCAAAACTGGAAATATTGTGCATTGTTGAAGGAAATGCTTTGAACAGAAATGCTTTGAGACTTTGATTTCAGGTTGCACTTTGAAGATGAATCTTTGAAAATGCTTTGATTTTCTTTAAAACTGAAATGCTTTGCTTGATTTCAGGTTTACATTTGAGAATAGCCTTGCTCAGGCTTTTGAAAAATGATAACAGGGTTTGTTGTTTTGCTTAGCATTGTTTGAATGAATCGAAATGAAAAGGAAACTTGATATTTAATAAAACAAGTAGCAGAGGCTAAATTGTACAGGTACAAGATTTTTATATTTATTAGATCAGAGATCTTTTGGTATGGAGGCTGAAATGAAAATTGGGTACAAGCATTAATTTCTATGTCATACTTATCCTCTTTATTTCTATTCGTATGTACCTAGGATAGTTTTATATATTTTCTTTCCTTTCAAGTGTACATACACATCTTATACAAATCTCTAGCTATGTTCATAAATACTTATATCTATCTGTTCAAACAATGAAGATATCTTTTCCTTATGTCTTCAGCCTTGCATACCTACATGTTTACAATACCATTCTTTATTTTGTTTTAGACTTACTTCTTCTTGCCTGCAAATACAAGTATACCTCTTAATTTTCTTGCATAACTCCACTTGCTATAGTATAAATTATTAGCCTGATTTGTTTTCTAGCCTATGCTTTTATAAAGTTAGAATTATCTTAAGTGTTTACCTTAAATTGTTGTTATAGTTATTTTTACATAACCATTTATTTATTTGAGCTATTTTATTTCTATTTTACATGACTACTTATTTTTATTTCTATTTATAAACTTAATGTATTTAACTAATGTATATTTTCTATTTTAAACTTAATTTACCAAACACTTTATTTATATTTATTTATTTATTTTATTTTTACTTATGTTAAATATGTTTATAAGTTTATATATTAATAATTACATTTATGACCATATATTTGCTTTATATTTATATTTAATATTGACAAGATTTATTTTAATTTAAAACATTATTACTAAAATTACATCAAATTATTATATAGATCAAAATGTAATAAGTAGAGTTTTACTTTAAATTTAAGATAGATTTTTATTGTAATTAAATTGGAACACTTTTATATTAAATTCTCAAATTATAATTTTCTTCTAACTACACACACATATATATACACATTTAAAATTTGAAAACAATAAGTATATTTAAAAATCTATTTTTAAAATAACACAAATTAAATAATTATTCTTATTTAAAATCAATCTAAAATCATAATTTAAAACATCACTTTATAAATTAATTGGTTATTTATATTTGAAAATAACAATTCTATCAATTTTAAATAATTTAACTAAGAGATTATCACATTTTAAATTCCTCGAAATTCCGGGATGTCACATTCCTTCCCCCTTAAAAGAATTTCATCCTCGAAATTTAAAACAAAAGATAATACAAAGTTTTATTTTATTTTCAACCAATTCAGCATACATATCAGCCATACCCAACCAACCAAACAATTTCAATCAACAAACAATTCAATCAAACAAACAACAATAGCTATTCGGACACAGATTCAGATAAGCTTCCTAAAAATTTCCCGAGTTTCCCAGGTACAGATACTGGAATACTCGCTCTACTGAATCCAAACTAGCTATACTACTGAGCTACTGAGCATCTACTCATCTGGATCTAAAATCTATACAAGAGATCTGACCACACTCAAGGCCTAATCAACAACAAAACCCTTCTGAACTACTGGTTCCAAAACCAGTGATAGATCTTACACGTATTCCCTTAGAGATACGTGAAATACCTTGAATCTCAGTTCTCCAAACTGGCAATTCACTCCTGTAATCCAAAACACTTATCCTTACAAAGAATACAGAAAGATCCAATATACTCCGGAGCTAACCTCACAGTATTACCCAATCTTATTGCTCCCTTTACCGAATAAAATCTCAACAACAACGAAGTCTCCAACTTTGAATTCCAAATTCTTCCGTTTCTTATCCACAAAACTCCTTTGACGATCCTGGACTGCCTACATCCTTTCCTAACCAGCTCAAACTTCGCTAATGCTTCAATAACCAAACTGGATCAAATTAACTCAACAAAAAGATCCTCTCCAGATTTACCCAATCATCCAGAATACAACTCTACTCCACCATCATCAGTAGATACAACTTACTTCTCCTATCTGGAAAAGACAAAACAGATGCACTGCCAATCTGGCCTCAAATCCAGAAAAATTTCCTATAGAAATTCTCTAATCCCAAAACACTGCAACTTCCGGTTGCTTCCACTCTAGAACAGCTGCCACCATGCTTCCGCTGCACAACTATGATATGAAGTAGATAAGGATGTCGATGAATTCGAACAAAATCTTAACCAACACCTCCTGGACACACAATACATCAGATCCACCACAATCGAAAATGAACTGACAAAGAAACAGATGAGTCCTCAGTCAAGGGTACTGTCTTCCGCTACCCTTAGCTAGAAGAAACTTGAAACTAGATACAGAAGAGAAAACACAAATGCTCCACCAAATTTTCTTAAGAAACCATTGGTACCACTTTTGGGATCCAGTCAATACCAACTCAATCTCTAGATGCTGACAAAACTCTGACTTCCTAAAGACATCCAGAAAAAAAATCTCTGACAAACCAAAAGAACACTCAGACTATCGCAAGTCACTTTTGCGATCAATCCGACCTAATTCCAAAGAAAAACTGCTCTCTCTTTGCCAATCAGAACAGCTTATACTTATGAAGCCAATCCATCGAAGAACGGAACCACTCTACTGCTTCTGAAATTACCTCAAGAAAATCTGCCAAGCCAGAAGACTTCCTTGACGGCACATAGAACACTGTGAGCTACAATGCTGACCCAGATGCCTAAAGACTCCCTATCCAAAGCTCTTCGAGAACTCGGAACACAAACCAAACAGAAACACTCTGCTGAACATAGCCACAACACCGAAGCAGACACACTCCTTAACTTGTTCCAAAGAAACATCTTCGGAGACATCCATAGTCACTGCGTCTCATCACACAGCTACTACATCCTGAGGTATTAAGATATCATGACTTACTTCTGTCCAACCGACAGATCCAAACTCTCAAAAATCCGCTCACACGAGCGCGATCAAACTTGCACTTCAATGATGAACTTCGAATCTTTAACAGGTTTCCTTCAGAGATCAATAAAATTCTTACATCAGACAAAGCTCACTCGAGACGGTATTAGGTCTATAGTCTCGGCAGACACACTTCCAACCTCAAACATTCAAACTCCAACCATTGGTAGTCGTGTTACACACACCACTACCCTATCTACCTTTATAACTTATATTGGAAAACCCGAACAGGTGACCCAACAGATAGGTAGAAATATAGATATATGTATATATATAAAAATTACAAGTACGCTCTCTCAAGAAAGATACCACTTCAAAGCTTAGGTATTCGCTCAACCTGGCTCTGATACCATTGTAATGACCCGCCCTTCTATACTCAGAAAGACGCATCATTCTTTAAGAAAGAAAGGGGTGAGAAATAGAAAGATAGAGAAGAAAGAAGAAACAACATCAGAATCTCAACAGCGGAACGAATGAAATATAATATATTACATAAGAGATTACATAGTAACATATACATCAGAGTTACACAGATAATACAACACATACTAGACAATTATAAACACTTGTCTAGTTAATACAACTCGATACAACTCAAAACATCACAGAGATAAAACACAACGGAAATACACATAAACACTAACACAGCGGAACCAATATATAGCTATATGCTGAAGCCTCCTGCTCCATTGCTCCTCCAGAATTCGTCAAAGCTAACTTGAATCCCTTGGCTACTCGTAAAAATTTCAGTACCCGAGAGTTTAAGAAAAACAGAAATTAACTCCGGGTCAGACATGGGTCTGGTATGAGTAAACGGTTAAAGTTGCTTAACTTTAAAAACCTTTTGAAACAAAGGTATCACGTAAGATTTCCTACACATAAACATGGAAAAGTTTTTACCTTACGCTAACCAAACATTTGATAGGAAATCCAGTTGTATTATAATAGTGTCTAGGGTTTTCAAGTAAAATACAGAAATAGCTGGAATGCTTACATCTCACGTTCCAACATAGTTGGGCACAACTAAATCGTACGGCGCTTATTGGAGTTTGGATTCCATACAATTCAAGGGCTACTGGGGTACCGCCCGTCACAATACCTGGCCTAGATCAGCGTACCGAGGACCCACCCTAAGTCCCCTGCAACACAAGGCCAAAACCATCCCTTACTGGATAATTCCGAATAAAATCACCCCACGGTTGGGATCAGCAACTGCACCACTAAGCCGAAATAAAAAGGGACATCTAGACAGGGATGACCTTACTCTTAAGTGGGTGCGACCCACGAAGCCTTGCTGCACCTCCCCTATTTTAGCCATTCTCGGTTGATAAGGCTTGAGGCTACGATTACCTTTAGAGAACACATCTCTTAGAATGCTCATCGTCCACCTAACGATGTGCTAAAAGCATTCAATCCATACAAGTTCGTTCCGGGTTCGAACGAAACCGAAGGCATTATCTCGTTACACTCATTTTGGAATCATCCTCAGAGTTAACGACAATAACCCTTGCACTCTGAATCTTCACCTTCACTTGAGATTCACGACCTATCGTTAATTTGGATCGATGTGGTTTTCAGATATCCAAATCTAGAAACCTGATCCCGATCTCATCAAATCCCAATCGCCATCTTTTAGGTCCAAGTTGTTTTAAAGTTAAAACAATTCAATTTTTATTATCTATATATACACAGATAGATAATTCACAATATCACAGATAGATAATCTACATAAATAGATAATCCATATCATACAACATCACTTATCTCGTATCTGAGATTTCAAACCATTCAAGGCAAACAATATCATCCATCCATACATAAGCAAAGATTAATAATCACACCATTTATAATTAATTTAAAATGAATTAAATTAATTATCTTATCTCTAATTAATTTAAAGTAAATTAAATTAATTACTTCATTCTATAAATCCTGCTTACTTAACTATTAATTAATTACAAATCAATTAATTAATCATTCTCTAATTTCCATCTTAATTAGTCATCTTTGATTAACTAGCCTTTAATTACATTCAAGTAATTATCCATTAATTAATTCCACAACTTAATTATCCTTAACCATTCACAGTAATTAACCATTAATTACTTCATCAATTACATTCATTAATGATCCTTAATAAATTACTTCCATTAATTAATTAACTATAATTAATTACATTAATCCTTAATTAATTACATTAATTAATTAACTTTAATTATTCACTTCCATTTATGAACCTAAATCATATACAAGAATTTCCATCTTGAAATTACTTACCTTAATTAATTAACTTCTTAATTAATTATATAAATCCTTTGATTAATTACACTAAGTAATAAATCTTTAATTACTTCTTCCAAGTAATTATACTTTATTTTACTTCCCATTAAGTAATTTCCTTTAATTAATTACGTCCAGTAATTATACGTTAATTACTTTGCTAAGTAATTATACTATTCAAATCTCATTAAGTATTTATACTTAATCAACCATTAAATGATCATCTTTAATTAATTAATAATTAATTATCTTGAATTAATCACATTCATTTGATTAATTACAATTGGGTAACTTATTCCTTAACAAATTAATTAATCTTAACTGTAGATTAATTATCTTTTAATTATTAATTAATAAATCTTAATTATCAATTAATAAACTTAATAACAAATTAATTACTTCTTAATTTCCAGTTAATCAACCTCTACTTAACATTTAATTAACCCTTAATTAATCTTTTAATTATAGATTAATTATCTCTTAATTATCTCTTAATTATTAATTAATCAATCATAATTATTAGTTAATTAAATTAATATTAAATTAATTACTAAATTAATCCTTTATCCTTAATTAATTAAATTAATTAATTATACTTAAATCTATTAATTAACCTAATTAATTCCCAAATCATTAAAACTTTAATTATCTTAAGGTAAACCATTATCTTAATAAATGACATAATTATCATTTCATTTTAAAACATGTTATCATTACCATTAACTTTACTTAACAAAATTTAGATTAACAAAATTTAAAACTTCTTAACAAATGTTAAGAAAACAATTGTTATTTATAAAGAAATTCTATAAAGAAAATTTTAACCAATTTGTTTTTAAATTTCAAAAATCTTATTTTTAACACTTTTATAAAACTAGATTTTTTTACTTACTTCGGGTCAAACCCGAAGACCACTCGGGTCTATCCCCGAGTTTTCCTCTGCTATTCCCCTTTATTTCAAACTTAAACTTATTTTACGTTCCTTCTAAAATCCTACAGGCTACGCTTCAATTCTACTCGAGTATCCACTCGAGTCTCAACCCCAAAAACCCGCTACCCACTTCGAGAAAACTTCCACCCCAAAACACTGACACGCAGGCCACCTCGTACACGTGCACCATCGTCGGAGCCACCTCCGACCCCTGACGAACCCTTCAACACGTCGCTACTCATCGATGCAACAAGAATCGATCGCCAGAACTTTCGTACGAGCCTCAAAACGAAATCGAGAGATGGGAAAGAAATTGGAACACGTGACCATCACCAGAAATGCCTCGAACACTCACCCCCGACCACCAGACGATGCACAACCACTGTCACACGATCCTCGACCATCCACGAAGCCATCCCCAAAGTTCCATCGCACTCGAAACAACAGAGAAGAAGCAACACGCAAATTCTAGACTCGACTAAAATTAGGGTTAGAAACCTAAATCTCATCCTCAACGTCGCCTCGATGATCTGGACCACTTCCAGACATTTTTCCCAAACACCCCGTAGCTTCGTCCATCCCCAGTCAAGATTCCGACCATCCCAGCCACATAGATCATCAGGAAACACTCGAAATCCTATTTCCAGTTAACCCAAAAATCCACATTCATTACTTCATTTAAAATTGTGATTCTGATTTTAAAAATCATATTTTCCCAGGCCATTCCAAGTTATATACTTGAATTAGAGAATTTTAACCATTAGTTTTTAACATGTTTGTAATTCAATGTCTTATTTTACTTTAAAGCTTGATTTCCAGACACTATATAAATATAAACATGTTTAAACTCTTTTTAGATCCAAGTTTAAGTTTAAACAAACTGAATTTGTTTGAAACTAAAGCCTATCACAGATCAAAGGAGAAAGAAAAGTGGAATTTGAATTAAACTTAAACTCTATAATATAAAATAGAGAAGAACAATATATAATAGACATGTACAACATGAATACAATCATATATCAGAATTCTACACTTATTCATACACATGCAGGCATCATTATCATAGAGATTTCACAAACAATATTCATTAACTTATTTAGATTTTAATAAAAATGTTTACTCACAAGTTTTGAAAAAAGCAGAGGCTTGAAACTGGAATGAACCTGAAAATTTGAAACTTCAAAACTGGAAATATTGTGCATTGTTGAAGGAAATGCTTTGAATAGAAATGCTTTGAGACTTTGATTTCAAGTTGCACTTTGAAGATGAATCTTTGAAAATTCTTTGATTTTCTTTAAAACTGAAATGCTTTGCTTGATTTCAGGTTTACATTTGAGAATAGCCTTGCTCAGGCTTTTGAAAAATGATAACAGGGTTTGTTGTTTTGCTTAGCATTGTTTGAATGAATCGAAATGAGAAGGAAACTTGATATTAATAAAACAAGTAGTAGAGGCTAAATTGTACAGGTAAAAGATTTTTATATTTATTAGATCAGAGATCTTTTGGTACGGAGGCTGAAATGAAACATTGGGTACAAGCATTAATTTCTATGTCAAACTTATCCTCTTTATTTCTATTCGTATGTACTTAGAAAGTTTTATATATTTTCTTTCCTTTCAAGTGTACATACACATCTTATACAAATCTCTAGCTATGTTCATAAATACTTATATCTATCTGTTCAAACAATGAAGATATCTTTTCCTTATGTCTTCAGCCTTGCATACCTACATGTTTACAATACCATTCTTTATTTTATTTTGTTTTAGACTTACTTCTTCTTGCCTACAAATACAAGTATACCTCTTAATTTCCTTGCACAACTCCACTTGCTATAGTATAAATTATTAGCCTGATTTTTTTTCTAGCCTATGCTTTTATAAAGTTAGAATTATCTTAAGTGTTTACCTTAAATTGTTGTTATAGTTATTTTTACATAACCATTTATTTATTTGAGCTGTTTTATTTCTATTTTACACGACTACTTATTTTTATCTCTATTTATAAACTTAATGTATTTAACTAATGTATATTTTCTATTTTAAACTTAATTTACCAAACACTTTATTTATATTTATTTATTTATTTTATTTTTACTTATGTTAAATATATTTATAAGTTTATATATTAATACTTACATTTATGACCATATATTTGCTTTATATTTATATTTAATATTAACAAGATTTATTTTAATTTAAAACATTATTACCAAAATTACATCAAATTATTATATAGATCAAAATGTAATAAGTAGAGTTTTACTTTAAATTTAAGATAGATTTTTATTGTAATTAAATTGGAACACTTTTATATTAAATTCTCAAATTATAATTTTCTTCTAACTACACACACATATATATACACATTTAAAATTTGAAAACAATAAGTATATTTAAAAAACTATTTTTAAAATAACACAAATTAAATAATTATTCTTATTTAAAATCAATCTAAAATCATAATTTAAAACATCACATTATAAATTAATTAGTCATTTATATTTGAAAATAACATATTTATCAATTTTAAATAATTTAATTAAGAGGTTATCACATTTTAAATTCCTCGAAATTCCGGGATGTCACACATAACATACTGGTTAGCCAAAAAGGTGAGTTTAACTCACCGAAATTTCAACAGTCTCCAAATCCAACAAAACTAGTTCCATTGCGAAGCTTTCGTTATTATAAGCGCAACGCAACTCGTCGCGTTTGATTCCGAACTCGTATGAGAAGTTATTGCATTAATAAGTTTTATAATTTTAAATACTATAGTTATTTCATAAATTACATGTCATTAACAATAATTACCCAAATTATAAACTAATCCTCCTTCCCCTTAATCACGTTCGAACATACCCAGGCCCGCTTGTTCATCAATGCCTAGATCCACCTCTACGTCGCTAGAGTTCATCGCGACTCGCCCGAAGGAAGCTTCGACCACACTGCACCCTACGCCAGAGGTCTGACCCCTAGCTCCGCCGCAATCGGCCCCGAAATCCAAAAAAATGCTTCACTCATCTACCAATTGGCGCTACCTTGTTGTACCATACCCTATCACTATCGTTCAATCACTTCCCCTGATCGACGCAGACATTTCTCCAGTTGTGGTCGAAGGCCAATTCTGGCCGAGGTGGATCCGATGAAGTGTGGTCGTATGTTTTTAAACATACGAACGTTTTTTTCCTTTTTTGATTTAGGTGCTGATTTATAAGGAAGAGGGGTTGGGTATGGGAATGGCTAGCGATATGAGGGTATGGGAATGGCTAGCGATATGTGGGTATGGGCTGTAGGTATGGCCTAGTAAAAGGGCATGGCTTGAATATTGTGATATATATATATATATATATTAAATAATCGGCTTAACACGTTCGAAAAATCTTGAACTCCAAAAGAGGCATGCTGCCTATCGTCCTATATGTTATACCATATTCCGAACACAATGGAACTAGATTCGAGACCTAATTCGATCATATACAGAAGATAGCTTTTCAAACTCAATTATTTTATAAATTTCTAAAATTAATTTATACGCGTTTCAAACTCGTACGATCACATGATACATCCAATTGCCACAAAATTCGTCGATGTATAATAACTCACTATTACAGATCCAATGAAACTAGTTTCGTCGAAATCCGAGACAGTGCCCTAGAAGGCTATTTCCACACGTTAATTAAAATGAATTATCATTAAAAACCAAATTAATCACCTTTAAATCTAAACTAAAAGTTTACTATCTTCATTCTTATTTAAATAAAATTTAAATCAACTTTCGAAATCATTTTTTTCATATTAAATTCATGATTTAATTATTTAAGCAATTCCAAATATTAAATTCAACAATTTAATTATCAAATAAATTGCTATATTTGAAATTCAAGTTATTCAACTTATAAATTTAACTCTTCAATGTCTAAAATCAATTAAATATTCCAAATTCAAATGGCTAAAATTCTGGGTCGTTACATGGTTATAGATTTTTCTATTTCTATTGAGTTGCATTGTTGTGGGGTAGCGGAGATCATGTGTCGAATATTATGGGAGAAAGTTATGAGCTTAAGAATGATTGCTGGTCTAGAAGAGGAATTTTAAGCAGAAGTAATATCTATGGTGGTATTCCTCATCATCACACACCTTCTGTTGCCATGTATATGAAGATTCCTAAGGAGATATGGAAAGATAAGCCCATGAGTATTTCATTCCTCAAAGTGTTTGGTTGTTCAACTTATTTACACGATGGGAGACATGATAAGTTAAATCATAGGGGAAGCAAGCATATTTTTTAGGCTATAGAGAAGGAGTGAAGAGATATAGGTTATGGTGTAAAACAACTAGGAGAATTGTGATTAGCTTGCATGTGATTTTTGATGAGAGGTCTTTGTGTTAAAGGTGGAGCCTCTATCAAGTGTTGACTTTAGGTTGATGTAACGACCCCACCGCGATGCCCAGTTTAGCAAAGAACATTACAAGTAACGTCATCTGCTAATCTGGAGAATACGGCTTGTTAGGGGCGATCGAATGTGAATATATCTTTCTACTAACACTGACACGTCAGTTACCTTTTTCACTTAATGTCTGAACTGAACTTAATTTAATGTGAAAATCTAGTTTGTAATCAATATGATATCATAATCTTTCTTTCTTTCTTCTTTCCAAATTTCTTTTACTTAAAATATACATATCTATTGAACGGGTACACATAAGTTTTAAAATAACTTAACTAAATTTATATTTATACTAGAGTGAATAAGAACAATGGTTTAATGAGTTTGTAAAGCATTTTATTATAAAACAACTTCAAAAGAAAACAAATACAAATTCATCATGCAAGGTTACATACGAAAACTGTCATGTAAGAATTTTATACCTACATATTATAAACTAACACTATGAAAAAAAACACACACATACAGGTTTCAAAAGATTTGTATGCCACTAGTTTAAGTATATTAAAAAAACAAAGTAAGCTATACTTACACAAAAAAAAACTTGCTTATAAAAGAGGTTAGGCTATATAGGTACAAAATGAAGCTATGCTTTCAAAAAGAAAATTGTAACAGGTTATTGATGAATACAAAAGTATGGACAGCTCACGCATGGAAGCATAGGACACTAATAAAGTAGGCACTGGACAATAATAGCAAGGTAGAACTAAATTACTTCTTTTAAAAATCAAAACATGTTTTATTATGTAACCTAAGTTTATAAAAATACAAGTATATCTATACAAGTTTCGAACTACTACTACTTCAGGTACTAACTTAAGTTCGTTTACAAAGTGCTAAAACAAAACAAAATGCAAGTGGTTCTTCCTTAAGTAAAAACAGTAGATGTCAGGCTATTATTATCTACCTAAGCATAGGCTAGGCTATAGAACACATACAAAAGTATGAACAACACTCTTCTTTTTAAGGATTTAGGAAAGGTGGGACATGTACTACGCCAAACAATTCTCATATATATATATATATATATATACACTACGCTTGGAATTTTCAAAACCTGACTTTCAAATTAGAGCATGAAAACTTCGAAACATGTGTGTGTCTATATATACATATATATATTTCCTATATATATATTTCCCTTTTTATACAAAACCTGATACTATAAAAATAGGTGCAAGTGCAGCTGTTTATAGATTGAATGTTTTAATAGATTTGCAAAATAAGTTATACCCATTCATTCATATATAATTAACTCAAAACTGGAACATGGCAAGGTTTAAAAGGTGAATGAATGATAACATTAGTTCGGGAATACAAAGGCAAGGGACATGGAGCAATCAAGTTATCAAGGGCAAACTAATCTACATACATACACATATGTATATACGTGTATATATAAATATAGAAAGTATACTAAGGCAACTAGCCAATCGGTCTAAGGGAAGATCAAACATGTACAAACCAATGCACAAGCACAAGGCAAGCAAACACATGTGAAATTGTGATGCAGACTCAATAACAAAGCAAACATCATGACATCAGGCTATCATCCATTGCAAACATATGCAAATACTAAACTTAGAATCCTAATCAAACAAAGATTCAAATCAGGAATTACTCATTCAATCACAGAAAATACGACATGAATTAATCATAACAAACACTTGGATTTAGAGAGTAGTTGTGTAAGAGCTACTCACCTAAACACTGCCTAATCCAACTCATCGTCTTTGATGCCTCCATGCCCTACCGCTGCTTCAGGCTTCGCACCTTATCGCCGCCTTTCCCATCGCCGTGCCTCCCTGTCGATCGCCAAAGTCACTAGCAAGAGCGTGCCACCAGATCACTCTCGCTCTGAAGCCCGCACGTCGCCTTCCCTTGCCTCACTTCGTTGATTAGTTATGGTGTTTTCTCGAATTCCCCCTTTTCATTTTTACCGTGAGGTTTCAAGGAAGAAACGTGGAGATAGAAAATGGACAGGAGGTGGAAAAAATAGGTTGATAAGGGTTTGGATATGTTTATAAAAGAAGTTATATGATTTTGGTTAACTAATGGGCTTGATTTCCACTTAAGGCCCAAAATAATTAAAATAAAGTTATCTTACTAATTAGATTTAATTAACCTAACTAATTAAATCAATAAAACAAAGTTTGGCCATCTTCCTATAAATTTATTCTAATATCTACAAGCAACTCTATTTCATAGAAAAAAATCCAATAATTGATTTAAATAAAATTTGAGTAAATAAAATTCCAATATTTAAATCACTACTTAAATCAATATCGCTAGATTAAATTTTCAAATTAAATTACTAAGATTCCAGATTTATATTAGTAAACACTAACTAATCGTAATTTATTAGGACATTAACAATAGGGTTGTTACGGTTGACGCAAAATTTTCAAACACATTTGAAGTCAGAATATTTCTATATTCAGAGGGATATTGGTATTTACGATTGTTTCATAGTTGATGAGAAGATTTCAGAGCTTCAGACTCTAGGTGGAGTTCAACCGCAGGAAAGACTTTTTGATTCAGATGGTTCTATTTGTGAGCATATTTGTACTGATGATTATTTATCTTATGCTTTGAATGTTATGAAGCTTGTTGGTGATGATAGAGTTAGGGGTATCACCTAGGGGAAATTTTGTAATTTATTGTAAATTAATTAACTCTGTAATCAATTCTCGTTTGTAAAAAAAGCTATTTTATTTTTGTTATATATTTGTTATAATGTGTTATAAATAATTAAATGTTTAATTAAAATATATTAAATGAAAATCCATAAATATTTAATTAAAATATCCAAATAGTTGTAATCATGATTATTATATCACAATAGTATAATGCACATTATTTTAAATGTTCCTAGTCAAGATGAATCGAGACTGGAATCGATGTTTCTACTGAGACTAGAGTATGTAATGCTCTCCAAATTTTCGGCAATGTATTACTCATGACTGTTGTGGCACCACAGATTACATACCAATAGAAATTGGATATATATGGAATGACTCACTCGATAGTTCTGTTGGTTAGTATAACTAAGGTCAAATGGAAAATATCAATGTGACTGATTTACACAGTTCTCTCAACTTAAGAATACTATCGATCTTCAACATGAAAGCTCCACTATGATTATAGTCAAATCATGGCTTAGCATCCATCGACTGACTACAGTTTGGTCGAGTGGAAGTACTAGAAGTGAAGCACTGTTCAGGAGAAGATTCGTCTCCTCGGTTAAATGAGGTTAGTATCACGATCAACTCAAGACAACTCAAATTCAAAATCTTTGGCTTGAGTTGTTCGGTTAATAATAATTGTTATTATTGAACTAAGGACTTTATATTTGGATTATAGAGTTAAATATGGATGATATTGGAATTTTGACCATTATTAAATTCTATAAGTCCATAGTAATATAGTTTTGACGAAGAGAGTTGGTGTAAATATATTCACAAACAGGTAATGCTTAATAAAGTGAATTTGGATTTTTACCGAAACCAAGTAAACGATAAATTTGGCCAAAATGTCACATCACTTGCTAAGTGATGTATGAACGTTAATATTCGAATAGTTCGATATTAATCGCTGACCAAATTTACGCCTAATGAGTCATAAAATCGAAACGATAAATTCTCCTTTGACCAAACGATTAAATTAATTTATAATGGTTATAAATTAATCAAATTAATTAATATTTGTGAAATATTGTAACGACTGCCTTTTTCGACCCCCGAATGTTGACTCTAATACAACCATGGTATTTATGCGCCGAACACCAAAGTGCCAGAAAGACCGATTGTTAGGGTAAAAAAGAAAAGAAAAGAGAAGGAACAAGAAAGAGGAGAATAAAAACATCAGAATCTCACAACGGAATAATAACATATAATATCAAAAGATAGTACACAACGTTACTCTAATATACATAGTATTTCAGTTATTAATATAAGTACCATCATTAGCCTGGACAGTTATAACAGTTTGTCGTTACAATTGTTGATATATATATATACACACATAAATTAATGAAGTGGAAATAAGAATACTACAGTAGGTAAAAATCCAGCTCCTCTTCTACAGCTCTAATGTACAACAATGAAAACTTGCCTTTCTTAGACTGCTCGAAAGATCACTTATGAAAATAAAGGAAAAATAAAACCACAGGTCAGACAAAAGTCTGGTGTGAGAAACTTAAGAAATATGCGTGACATAAAAAAACACCTTCTAAGACCAACCGGATCACCGGATTTGGTTTTCCCTTCAAAAGAGCCAACCAACTATTTAGTACATATTTCAATATAATATATAAAATCTAGGGTGTAGAATATAAGTAAGAATAGCTATAGTGCGTGTACACCAAAATGATAGTTATACAATCAAAACCGCTAAGACGCGTTCGCTAAATTGTGTAGGGTTTTTGTGATGCCCCACTCCGAGATCCACATTAGCAAAGAGTATTACAAGGTAACACCGTCTGCTAATGCGGAGAATAGAGCTGGTTAGGAGCGACCATCTATAGCCTTGCCTTAATTATCTACTGAATACGTCGACAAGGTAACATATATCTATATTTTTCTCAAGTGGATCGACATATCCAATAAATACTTAACACAAAGCCATAGGTGGCTGAAAAATCTATCAGTACAAATATAATAACTCAAATGTATTACACATCACAGAACAGTTAATCATCACATACATTTACACATATACAAATAAATTACAGAGTTTACAAACGATACATGTCAAGTGGTAAAGCAAACCACAATATACAGATGAGTCAATAGAGTATATATCAGAGTTACAGACAAAAAGGACTACACAAAAGCTATGACAAAAAGGAGCTAGCAGAATAGTCCATGCGGAAGCAAAATAGGCTAAGTCCAATGTACCTAACCTGAAACATCTCCATCTGCCCCGAGTATAAAATACACGGGTCAGTCTAGCTAAAAAAATCAGTTAGATATACTAATGATAATGAACGTACAAAATCATAAAGTACCACAAATATCTCCAAAAGAGATAACCAAGTCATCTAACATAAGATGATTCATAACAAGCCTCATATCATCGGCAACTTAAATAACAAAGGATATCATATCCCAAACAAGGAACAATATTACTACCGCTTAGGAGATATTCCAAAACCCGCCATATCGGCAATCATAAGCATTAGTGGAAACATATCCAAAAATCAATGCAACATAGCAAAGAATAGTGCCCACATAGGCAATATAAATTTCCACGGGGTAGTCGCACCCATATTGTGTGGTTCCATGGAACCATCACCGAAAGGCGCTACACAAGGGAAATATAATAATCAAACATCAGAAAGTCGCATGTGCTAAGACCAAAGTCTTTATGCCAGGTACTGTTAATTTAGTGGTATCCTACGCCCAAGGGCGATACACACGAAGGCTCTACTCCCACATAGGAGTAGTTGTCCACATAGACAAAGCCAACATAATACTCTCACATAGGAGTAATTGTCCACATAAACAATCAATGATCCACATGGGTCCAGTACTGGCCGCCGAAACTAATGTGTCACAAACTCTTGGAGAGGAACCCAAAAAATGTTAACGTGAGTCCCATACCCCACGTTCGCACTAAACGGTTTACTAACCGTTAGTCAATTTCACACTCAAAGCAGTACAAAGTTCACCTCATCTCATCGGTAAACCATACCCAAAGGTCAAAACGGTCAAACGAATAGATTAGAAATTAACTGAAAAGATGAACGCATGTGTTCATAGCATGCGTTTTATCTAATCATTTAATTCTCCTCCCTCTTCGCTCGGAGTGCAAAATTGTGTGTTTTAAATAGAAATTATAAATCGGAGAAACGAGCTTTTACTACAAAAAGATCATTTTATAAAAACCCGTGTACGAAGTCAAATAGGAATCATCAAAGTCAAGAATGCGATAACAACTAACTGGATCGACACGAATCGATCGAAATTGGAAACCAAAGCAAATAAAAAACCGGGCAGAGACAAGCAGGTCAGTCGACTGGACCAGGGGGTCAGTCGACTGGCCCAGTGCTTGGAAACTTAACATTTCTAGGTCAGTCGACTGACCTAGGGTGTCAGTCGACTGACACAGGGCAAGGAATGTCTGTTCCCCCAGGTCAGTCGACTGAGCCCAGAGGTCAATCGACTGATACAGGGCAGAATGTTTTCTGCCCCCCTGGTTCAGTCGACTGACCTACTGGTTCAGTCGACTGAACCTACTTCCTGGGAAGAAATAGTCTAGCCCCTAATGGGGCAAACTTTACTGGAATGATCGATCGTGCTACTGCGACTCGGGACTTATGCCAAACGATAACCCAGCCTTAAAGCCTCTTCGGCAAATCCCGGTAAACATGTTCAAACATCCATAAAAGAGATTTTCACAAAGTTGGATTTCAAAACAAAAAATTGGACAATTCACCAAATCGATCCAAATTGAACACAAATGCACATGAATTGATGTTAGGAATTCTTACCAATCAACAACAAAAGCCATAAGCTTTAGATGTGAGTTCAAAAATCTCACCTTTAAACTCAAAAACAAGGATAAGAAGCTCAAATGCAAAGAAAATATCAACCACTCTTCACTTCAACTCTACAGGCTTCAATATAAGATCAAAACAAGTATTTTCCTAAGTTGGGGTTTAGGAATTCTGAAATAGAAGAGAAGAAGAGATGGAGCAGAAGAAGAGAAGGCTTACCTAAGCTTCACATTGGATTTTGGAGCAGGAAATGGAGTTTGCAATTGAATCTAGGGCTTGGCAATTTAAATTTCCCATTCCTCTCCCCATTTTCAGTTGAGCTTGAGTGTTAAGAGAAGTGAGAGTGGAATGAAATGAAGAGGGGGCTGAGTTAAGGTGTTAAGATGGGTTAGTGGGCTTAAACCCAAACCCAAAGCCCTAGAAGAAAACATCAAAATTCGCTCGCTCCAAACATATCGAAGCTTATACTCAAAAAAGTCGCAAACACCATTTTGGACTCAATGGAAGTGGTCTCGAGTCCCAATTCGACTGTTTGCGAAAAGTAGCTTTTCGGACCTTAATCCGATTAACGATTCTATATCTAAATAAAATATTTAAATATTCAATCGTAAAATATGCGGGTTGTTACAGTTTTCACGAAGACGCCCTCGATACAACGAGGCAGGTCTCCTGCAAAAGGGTCAGAGATTCTCTTTCGAGCGTCGTATATCTCTGGATAAAACATACCACAAGGTTAACATAGCTGGACCATGCTCAGTGTGTGATCCTAGTCATATCAACTCCAGTAGCAACAATCGATAAGGATCTTGAGATAGGAAGTTGATATACCCTTGAGGTTAGCTAAACCCTCGGCCATGTCCCTTCTTTATTTTCTATCATTTCCCGCTGTTGAGGATACGTTCAGCATCTCAACACATGAGCCATCATCACTCGAACATATCACGAATCGCCAATTGGATTCCGGCATCTCGAACAGATCCACTTCCAAGAGATAGAACATGTATCTCAGTCTTGAAGTGGTTTTCGATAAGTAAAACATATACCGATCCAGGTCTCTTCAAGATTGAATTGACGAATTTGGTTATATTAAAAAACAATGAGAATTATCACATAAGGAAACTAAGTCCCGTATACTTTCCATAAGCAAGTAAACACACAAGTAATATCAATTCATACGTGTTAGGAACTGGAGATAGTGGTTTTGATGACAACAACCTTTGTAACTTATTTTATTATAACTTATATACTAACACTATTGTCTAGATATATATGAATGTTATTATGCAGGATATATATAAGGTAGGTACTTATTATTGAAGACTGTACAGTATAAAGATCAAGAATGAAGAAATCAAGTTTGAAGACTCATGAGTATCAAGATCAAGATTTCAAGATAAGTGTCTAGTTTTGTTAAAACTTCAAAATAACATGGAAATCTTCATTCCAAATTTCATTTGGGTTGGAACCCATTTCTACCTTCTTAGTAGGTTACAAACCCACGACAAGTAGCTTACAAACCTTCGACAAGTGGCTTACAAACCCACGAACATCCTAGTTTTATACAAGTTCTCGAGTCCTGATGTGATGAGATACTCTGTAGGAAGAAGCTTGCAAAACTACTTCAAAATGGTTTTTCAAAATGATTTTCAAAACCGCTTTTCAAAATGTTTTATCCTTAAAAATTATCTTTTCAAATGATTTTCAAAAAGATGTTTTAGCCTTAAAATATTCTTTGTTTTTGTTTTTAAATAAACTCTTGTTTTAAACTTCGTTTGTTTTTAAAACTATCTTCTGATTTTTAAATATTCTTTTATAATATATATATACTTGAGATTTAAAATCAAATTTATATATACATTCTAAAAATATATTTTTCTACTCTTCTTTATTTTAAAACATATGAAAATTAGTTTATTTTACTCCAAATCATTTCATCTTGTTTTCCTTTCAATACCATTTTCAAAACAAATTTTACATTGTTTTTAACTAAGGGATGTCGACATCATGGGATACCCCATGTCGACATGGTGGCCATTAAATTCAAAAGTTTCAATTTTCAAAAGAAGTGTCTATTCGTTTAAATCTCTTCACGAATGGTTATGACCATTACTGGTCTATAAATAGCCTTCACAAACGAATTTTTTTAACTAACTATTTTCTTATTTTCTTCACTCCTTCTTCTCCACAAATCCATATTCTAAAATTTTCATATTATTAAGATCGTGCCGAAATTCTACCGAATTCTCAAGTGAATCAAATAAGAATCTCATTCTTGTTTGATTCTCTACCCTCTCTCGAAGATCAAAGTGCTATTCAGAGTTATAGGATTAATTTGTAATCAAAAGTATATCGAGTCTCTCTATAAGGTGTGGTTGTGCCTGGAAATCAATTGGGTGATCTTGTTTCCCGTAAATCAAGAGAGTTTGCCCTGGACTCGAAGACGGGAGGGTACCTCAAGGCCTTTATAAATTGAGGATTGTAATCTCATCATTGGTATAATAAAAATCTGTACGAGGTGTTTGCCTTGGTGCAGGACTGGACGTAGGGTAACTCCGAACCATTATAAAATCCGGTGTGTTCTTTCCTTTTTCCTGCTTTTTATTTACTTTCTACATCTGTGTTTGATTCTGTGATTGTTCTGCGATTAAGTTCTGCATTTTTTTATATCATAATTTTTAAATTAGTCCATATAAGTCTTAGAATCCATTAAATACTATTCACCCCCTCTAATGTTAAATTAACCTTAAGATCCTTAATCCGCACTCCCTTTCAATACAAAGCACGATCAAGTCACCTAAACGACTTTTAATCCCTTTTTAATTAATTTACCATTATTAATTACAAACCCATTTCTCCTTTTTACTCAATAAAACTCCTTTACTTATTAAAGCTCTCCTTATTAATTTGTATTCCTAATTAACTAAATTCCTAATTGATTAAAACTTCTAATTAATTAAACTACTAATCAATTGGACTACTAATCGATTGGACTACTTATCAATTAGAGTACAAATCAATTAAACCTTCCTTCATTAATTACTACTCCTTTATTAATTAAAACTTCCTTTTTCTACTTGTGTGTGTGTGTATTTATTTATTTAAATTTTCTTTATAAAAGATGTATACAAGCATTTTAAAATTCTCTATTCATTTGTATTCTTTTTAATATTGTAAAAAGTATTCATATACGTATCATAATGGTATAAGTATATTCAGAAATCATTAACAAGATTTACATTAAAATATAATCAAAAGGGTTAAAAACAAATGTTACTTAAACATTGTTACTATAAACTCTTTCTCTTTTTTATAATTTAAACATATACTTTTTCTATCCTTTTTTCCAAAAGATTCCATACGTGTTATTACCTTTAAAATTCCATTATTAAAGATCTAAGTATATTCATAATCATTTAACTATATTTTTCCACTTTAAAATATAACTCAAGGGTTTAAAAAAATGTTACTAAAACATTGTTTACTACAAATCCAAAACACTTCCCATTTTCATTTTCTTTAAAACTCTCTTTTAAAGATCTTATTACCTTTATAAAGATTAAAGACAAATGCTATTTAAACATTTTCACAACAAACCCAAAACATTTATAATTACCTTTAAATTATTTCTTATTATGGTTCTAATTACATTCCTAATTATAGTCCTCATTATAGTCTTAATTATAATCCTAGTTATAATCTAATTATAATCCTAATTATAGCTCTTATTATAACTCTAATTATAATTAATTAGTGTTAAAAACAAATGTTATTTAAACATTGTTCACGACAACCCAAAACAATTTACTTATGTTATTAAGTCAAGTTCTTATAGTTGGCTAATCGACTAACTAGTTCAAAATATGATTTCTTATAAAAATAAAGGTTCGTATACTTAACACGTTTCCAACATTCCAACTTAACTATTCCTCAGTCAAGTGGGAAGCCTATAGGTTGGAGCACTATTGCTCATCCCTACTCGAATATTAATCATAACTCTCACAAATAGAGAAGCCTACTTCGGTCGGCTTTTAGTGTTAAGTATACTAATACTATCATTCCATATGCAAATTAACTACACGTTCATTTTACACAATGTAACTTCTCGTCCCTTCTTCTAAAATAAAAGTCTTTTAAAATTACTTGTATAAAAGTTTGAAACCTTTTTAAAATGACATATATATGTATGTATGTATGTATAATAGTTGATTTATAAAGCTACTTTATTTGATAGAATTTAAAACAAACTTAAAGAATAAAAAACATGACAAAAAACTTTTATACTATAATAAAGTATTAAATTAGTTTTATAAAGTTATTTATATAATACCTTTTAAAATACTTATAAATAGTTATATAAAATATTACTTTACAAATAATTACTTAATATTGATTTGAAACCTTTTTTCTAAAATAAACAAGTTTTATAAATAAATGAAAAAGCCTCACTTTAAAATTTCAAAATAACTATTTAAAAATATATTTAAAATTTTAAATCTTTTAAAATACTTGTATACCCTTTATAAAACTCCTTTGAAAAGATTTTAAAAAGTTTCTAAAGAAAACAACATTTTATACTTGATTAAAACACGGATTTTCAAAGTGCATCCATAGCGACTATCGCTGTATGGACCATAACTTTTACAACTTTGTTTTATAAATTAAATAGCTTTTAAACCCAATTTATTACTATATTTTACACTACTATAAGCATAGAAAACAAATAAAACAAATCATTCAAAAAATAGAGTTTAAAATGTAAGATAGAAGAGAGGTTATTCAAAGTGCATTTATAGCAGCTATCGTTATACAAATAATTTCATTTTTCACTTCAAATTCAAACACCATTCATTCCAATAAGCATACACAAATATCAAGTTCGAAACACATCACAATGAATTATATAAAAGCATAATACAACTTTATAGATGAAACAAGATATCCAAAACAAGAATAAAATACACAACATCAAATTGCTTCTATAACGACCATCGCTATATGAACACTTTCATTTCAAGTCCAAAAGACTATGCAACAAGTCATAAAAAGTCATACACAACCATTTTCATACGTAATTGCTTCCAAAGCAAGCATCAACAATCAACATCATAATAGAAATTCAAGCAACACATCTGTATTTTAAACATCAACACAAGCATATTACTTTCATTTAGATGGTGAGATAACTCATCTATATTCAAACTATTCACTACTATCTTCCTACCTCAACCACAACAGTACCCAAATCAGGGTACCTTTCAAACTTGACCACATTCAAGCGCAGCTTAGCCCAAAAATTGCTCACATCCAAGGCCCTTCTAGCTCCCTAAAATGCACACATCCGTGGAAAGGTTCAAGGGGTTGTGCTCCTTTCCTTTATGTTTTGACCTGATGGTAGTTGTTGTTATGTTGTGTAAGGACCACAGAAAAAGTTTAAAGAGAGATAGAGTTGTTTTGATATCATTTCAAGAAACTTAGAGCGGAGAACAAAAGATGAAGACATTGTTTTTACTTAGTGAATTAGCAATCAAAACATGAAACTATGGGCATGTATTTATAGAGTTAGAAAATTTGGAAAATGACCAAAGATGCCCCCAAAGGCTAGCCAAAAGTCTCCTTCCTTCCACCTACCTTTCCATGAAACAAGCCTTGAAACAAGCCTATATTCCCTCTAGCATCCATGCCTTAAATCAAGGGTCCTTTTGTCCCCCTAATTTCTTCTTGGTTACTAATTAATTTTTCAAGAATATATAGGTATTTAATTGCTATTAATGTGTTCATGTGTTACTATACAAATTACAAAGAGTTTGATCAACTTTTATTGAGCAAAAAATCGTTTATCGAAAAACCGATTTTCGGTTACATTATCGATATTTCTTCGAACTAATTATTTTTTAAAACAAATTTCAAAAACAAATTTCTTATCATTAGTTATTATTAAAAAGGGGGTTAATAAGGTTATAAAATCATATTCATTCACATTAAATTCAAGGTTAAAATATTAAAATAATTTAGATATTTAAATATGAAGTGTTCAAAATTTCAGGTCATCACAGTATCCCACACTTAGAATATTTCATCCTCGAACTTCCGACATAAGCAACAAATGCAACAATCATACATAAATACTTAACAGCATTCACCATAATTACTAGCAAAAATAGCTTATAGCTTGCCAAGGTTCAGAAACCTTCTCATCGCACAAGGATGATAAATAAACAACTAAGTGTACCTTCTGCTCAACAGCCTCTGGGTATTACCTAGTCGATTATTCATACTACCTCAAACAATTTGAAGAGTAATTTCCCAAACTCTCCATAAGCAAAACAAACATAGTATACAAATAAGCTAAAGCCCGTACGATGTACATGGATCATTCGTACGCAATATCAAATCTGATCACTTGCTCGATCACATAGATTTCACTTCCAAAATAGTATAGATCACTTGACCTCTCTAGTGTGGACTCCGATCAAGTCCCTTGATTAGAAAACTCCACTTTCTTTACATTGCCATGTACTATGATAAAAATCTCAGGATCATATCAAAAATCTGTATCAAGTGTTCGAGTCAAGAATCGAGTGAAAAATCCTTGTTCGGATCGGTGTAAACCATCTTGAAATCACGTATTCGAACCTTAGATCGAGAACTGTCATGCGAATAAAATAACCTATGTACAACTTACGTATTTAGTCTTATTGTTTTTCTTAACTATTCCAATTTCTTTTTAATTCACATTTATTTTCATATATAATATTTCTCATTTAATTATTAAAATCATTTATGAATCATTTCATAAAACATTACTGAAGTTTATAAACATTTTATAAAGACTTATCTTATTCAAGAAACATTTCATTAAAATATAATTTCACTTTAAAACATTTCAAGACTTAAGTTCATTACCCGTATAATACTCCGCTACATCCTAAGAGTATGTACACTATCTTAGATTTGTTTTTCTTAACATGGATGTTCAATAAATTTTAAACTTGTTTTAACTTATTATCTTTACAATTTAAGAGTTACAAAAAGCCATCTTTTATATTTTCACAAAAACACTTTGCTTCAATTTCTATATCAATTCGGAAGTTTCCAACTGTTCAAAATCTTTGAAGGTTCCATTTTTATTTCAACAATTGAAAACTACCAAACAACATATCATAATAAGGTGCACAAACCAAACCATCCTAATGCATAGGAAATGTGTCCATAAAATAACTTAATAGAAAACTTTAGAACTAAACACCGGATTTCATTTCAAATCATTTTGAAATAATAATATATACTTATCACTTCTGGATATCAAATCATACTTTTATCAAAACAACTTCATAACAAAACTACTATGGTAGCATTCCCCACTTAGAAACTCGAAAATGAACGACGATGATACTGCAGTCATCACCAGAATTATTTTCCAACGACATAAGTGGGTTCAGCACTTTCTATCTCCTTTAAAATCTCTTCTAAAATATTTCTATTTATAATTCCTATTAAATAATACTACTATTATTTTCTCCAAAACCTTGAAAAATAATTTTCAAAAACATCGGAATTTAAGTTCTCAAATTCTCAGTTTAAATCCTTTTCATTTATAAACCACATTGTTATAAACCATACTTTTAAAAGTCACTTTCTTATATAAAAACATTTCACAAATATCTATCTTAAAAATATCTTACCTTTCTTTAAATTTTATAACAAATAACTTTTACCAAAGTTAACTTTTTAACTCAACATTTTCACCGAACGCCTTATAGTCAAAATGTGAAACTTAATTCACAATGTGTTCCTTTTAGTGTTCCCATAAATTACTATATACCCAACCCATGTTGTAAAAAGGTAAACTACTTATAAATTAACAAATAATTGTAAATGCTCATAAACAGGTCGAGCACGACTAAGCTAATCAATGAGGGATAAATGAATACCATTAATCTCAACATTAATCAACTACACTATCACCTATACTTATATATTACTAATAAAAAGCACATATATGCTCTCATATATATAATACTTTCAACTCATACTAAGGCATTCCATTACCCTACCTCTTAATGAGTTATATCCAACCAAAGCCAAGGTTCTCGCTTAACCTCTCGCTCTGATACCATAATGTAATTTTCGCCCTTTTCGACCCTCGAATGTCGACACTAATACATCCACGGTATTCACATGTTGAATACCCAAGTGCTAAAAAGAACGTGTAACAACCCTGAATTTTGTGATTTATTTTAATTGTTTATTTTGATTATTTTATTTGAAAATTTTGATTTAAGAATTTTATTTTATTTATTAAAATGAATAAGTTATGTTATTTTAAATATAAATGTTGATTTTTATGTGAATTATAGTTTCAAACTTGTATAAATTGGTTAGTTTACTGAAAAGGGAATTTCTGTTCAAACAGTTCAATCTTTGGCTTTTAAACTTCAAATTTATCTTTTATTATGAAAATAGATGTAATAACTTGAACACTGCTTTTTGTTTCGTTGAAAATGGAGTTAAACTGTAAAAGTTATGTGTATTTCAATATTGAGTGCAATTTGTTTTATTCTGCAATTTTGTTATTTTAAATTGTATAAATTATATTTTCTTTGTCATATTTTATTTTAATATGTGTTAATATGTTATTTTATTTATATTTTTATCTTTTAATAATTTTAAAGTGATAGTATAATTTTTCTAAAGTTTACTTGAATTTATTTCAATTTATGAAACCTAGTTTCCATTTCTTTGCTATTTTCTTAATTTAATTATATATAATTAAAATTTATTTATTTATTTTATACATTCACTTTATTTTCTTTGTTTTACTTTATTAATATTCATTTTACATGTATTTAAATTAGAATAGATTTTTTCCAAAGATTATTTGAATTTGTTTCAGTTTATTTAACCTAGTTTTGTATATATTGCTATTTTTTTCTTAAATAAATTTAATTAATTTAAAATTTATTCATTTTGTTTATTTCTATGCTTTATTTCTGAGATCATTTAGTTATATTATCAGCCATTTTATGTTTTTATAAAATATAAAAGAAATATGAAAGGTTTTCAAAACCCTTTATCTACGTTGACCTTTGATCTCCCACCTTTTCACTTTAACCTTCACTTTTCATTTATATTTTGTAGCCGTTCATTTTTTCTTTTTTTGCTGCCGTACTCCTCTTCTTTTCACGTGAATCCTTTCTTATTAAATCAAAAAAAAAATTCACGGCAAAGTTATTCTTCCTTGATCAAAAATTTGGTAATGTTTTCTTCTTCTTCTCTTGTTTTACTTTGATTTTCTACTAACCATTGCCATTGCTTTCAACTATATGTAACCGGCCCCACCTCCTTCAACAGCTAGGCCGACCTCACCACCACCACAACCAGCCACCACCACCTCCAGATCACCATCCCATCAGGCCGACCATCCCTAGGCTAGAACACCACCCCCTATTTACTCAAACCATCACCTTATGTCAAAACCAAGCACACCCTTCCTCATTCACCACTTCCACCACCTTTGCCACCACCTCCTCCACCACCCATTGCTCTGACCTGACCACCACCCACTGCCACACCACCCACCACCACCTTAGCACCAGGCCGAACCCATAGGACCCCTTGGCCGAACCCATTTTGGCTTGAAAATGTTGATTGTTGCCTTGTAGTTGTAGATCCAAGCACCTATATATTGCAACATCTTTTAAACCATGTTAAGACGACCATATAGACCCAAGACCAGATCCAAATTCAACCCTTAACAGTACATTTCAGACCTGTAACTGAAGTATAGGAGGTTGAAAGCAAGTGCAATGTTTTTGGAGTCGTTTTATACAATCGTTTCTAACATTGTTTATTGATTTTGGGTTGAAATCTTATGTATATATGCATTGTTTTATGTAAATGAATTCAAGGCGTATAGCTTTGGCTCTCTCACTCGTACCTTGTCGTGCTATCGTGCTTGTGTGGATCTCTTTTGTGCATTCGTTGGTGTCATCTCCAGCTTAAACCAGTGAGTAAATCTCACCAGACTAATATGTACTTATATAGTTGATAAACTAACATCACTTGAATCTGTAAATTTATATCATCCTGTTATAACTGTTATATTATGATTATATGATGTTCTTCCCTGTTTATACACATGTTATATCATCTGTTACAGTTATATATTGTATACTGTTTATTTATATCAGTTTATCACACTGCAAGTTCCCTGTTAGTATAGAAATCACTATGGGTTGAAATGATACATACCCGAACGGACTTTAGAATAGGGAAAGATCGTTATGGGATGAAATGATAAGCCTGAGCGACTTTTTATTTATTTATTTATATTACCTGGAATTGCGGGTTTGAAATGATAGAACCCGGTTTTTCTTTGTAAACTGCGGATTGAAATGATACATATCCGTATCACTTGACCTAGGCTAGAAAATTATATACAGACCCGTGGTTTATATATTTTTCTGAAATTTTTAAAATATTTTTTAAATATAAATATTATGATACTTTTATTTAAATTTTATGAAAATGATTTCTATAAAAATATTTGTGATTTTCTACAAATTAAATAAGTGAATTAAGTAAATGGTGTAGTAGAATTTGAAATATAAGTTAATTTTGGAATTTATGATTTTGTTTATAAATGGAATTTATGTAAAGGAAGAAAATATGAAAAATCTGATTTAAAAGATGAATTTAATGATTTTTATTAAGTAATAATAATGTTTTAAAGGTGTGAATGATTTTGTATAAATTAAAATATGGAATAAATGAATGTTTAAGTTGAATTTTTTGAAATATAACTTAAATTGGGAAATTGTGAATTTTGTTAAAAGTGAAATTTTAGTTAAGTAAAATAAATGGAAATAAGTTATATTTTGGAAATTTAAACTTAGTTGTTAAGTTAAGAACTTAATTATAGAAATGAAAATTTAATTGTTATTTAATTTGATTTTTGTATGGAAATTTGACTTTATAAAATCATAGAAATAAAGGTATTTAAATGATTGTTTTTAAATGTGAAAATATATGATTTTATAAGTTAAAATGATTTATATTAAAAATTAATCATGTGTGAAATTGTAAATAAAACTCTGAATTTGATTTGACAGCATTTTTGAAATGTAATGTAAAGATATTACAGCATTAGAAAATGCTGTAGTCGTTTTAAATGAACCAAATAGCAAATTTGAACTAAGGGTTATTATAGCACTTTGTTAGTGCTATAGTTGTTAAATTTAACTAAAATTTGAATTGAAACTAAATTAAGATATTACAGCATTTAAATGCCGTCTTTTGTTAATGAACTGTTTTTAACATAACATTTCGTAGCATTTTCTAAGTGCTGCGAAAGTTAAATTTTCTTTGTTTAATAAATTCAAATGAATAAATGATCTTTGAAAAAGATTAAATTTTGGAAATTAAATATTTAATTATTAAATATAATGAATTGACTTTAAATGATTTAAATGGAATAGTTGATTTGGGAAATACGACTATTTTGAAATGTGATTAAATGGTACTTAAATTTAATTTAAATAGATGATGTTTGAAATGATATTTTGATATTTTGAAATGAATTTGAAGTGATATTAAATCTTGGAATAAATAATTGAAGTTTATATTAGTATGAAAAATATTTGGTTTACTTGTAATTTGAATCTATTTAAAAGATATTGGACTCATGAAATATAGGATAATAAAGCTTTGGAATTTATTTTATAATTTGAATAGTTATTTTGTGGATTAAATCTATATTTGAAATTTATAAGATTTGAAATGGTCTATGGAAATTTAATTGAAATAAATGATTGAATTGAATTGAATTGAAACTTTGGAAATTGAATACTTGATTTGAAATATAATACTTACACTTTTAAATGAATTTAAATGAATTAATTTGTTGAAATATAAACTATTTAAACGATGACTAGAAATGATAATAAATGAATGATATCTTTGAATTTAAAAGGTATTTAAAGTTGAATATTTGGATTTGAACTCTAATGATGATCTGGTAATGAAGTTTTAAAGGATATGATATTTTGATATATTAAAATGGTTTGAAATGAAGTTTTGAAATGATATGATATTTTGATATATTAAATGATTTGAAATGAAGTTTTGAAAAGATATGATATTTTGATATATTAAAATGATTTGAAATGAAGTTTTGGAAAGATATGATATTTTGATATATTGAAATGAAGTTTTAAAATGATATGATATTTTAAATATATTGAAATGGTTTGAAATTGATTTAATCTTTATTTTGATAAAGATTTGGATTTGAAATGATATTCTATTTTTAAGTATAAACTATTTTTAAATTATAACCACAGGTTATAATAACGATTGGTTGTTAAAGAGACCAGGATCAGATATGGACATACTCTCTGTCGATACCGAAAACCACTTTGACAACTATGTATGCTGTGGAGTTTCCAGAATGAAGTAGGATGGTGGCGACGATCCTAAGGTATATACGTGGACCCAACTCCCGTGAGTTGGCATAAGGTGGCTAAAACAGGAGCGATCGACGGGCCAAGGAGGTAGCACCTCTGATCGGACACACTTCTTCGATACCATTCTATTACTTGTGATTGATTTGGTGGCCACCCTTGATTTGGGAGTGTTGTTCGAGGTGGGTGGTAGTGGCTGCTATGCGTCACCACCAGTCCGGATGCGTAATTGGTATATCTACCCTGGCATTGCCTTGTGTGCCGTGTCACCTACCATATCGAGCCCACTACGATTTTGGTTTAAAGATCCGACCGCGTTAAGGTTCACCATCCCCTTAACGCTATTTTCTATATGATTATACTTTAGTGATTAGACACTACTGTATATAGCGTATATTACTATATAGTAAATAGTTTAATGGATCCCTAGAGGATGGGCGGTCCCAAGCATCTTCTAAGTTACTTATACTTTTACTACAGTTCACTTGAGTTGGTTTACATTGTATAAGTATGTATGTCCTGACTCGAATGTTTGTATTTTTATTTACGCTCGGGTCAGCCTGAGTATTCACAGATTTGGATTCCACCTTCTGGAGATTGGAATCGCTGGAGATTATCTGCTTATGTAGTCTTATCTATTTCAGTTCGGTTGTTCTATTCAGCTTGTACTTGGTTATCATATTGAAACTTCTGTTGTACTTTATTTCTTTTGTTGTATCTTGTTTAACTCTGATATATTTATATAGTAGCTTCATGAACTACTATTTCTTTTACTTCCGCTGCATTATTTTACTCTGTGTCTGTGATATGTAATTATTTATTTACTGCATATTCTAAGATTTGCCAAATTTTATTTACAATGCGGTATTTTGAGCAATTCAAGTCCGACATATGCGGATGCGAATGGTTGAAAATATCGGGTTGTTACAGAACGATTGTTATGGTAAAAGAAAAAGAAGAAAAGAAAACGAACAAGAAAGAAAAGAACAAAACTATCAGAATCTCACAACGGAATGATAACATATAATATCAAAATATAGTACACAGCGTTACTCTAATATACATAGCATTTAAGAGTTACTAATCTAAGTACCATCATCGACATAGATAGTTATACCAATCTGCCCTTATAATTGCTGATATATATACATAAAGTAATACAGCGGAAATAGGAATATTATGGTAGGTAAACATCCAGCTCCTCTCCAAGAGCTCCAATGTGCATCAACAAAAACCCGCTTTTCTCAAACTACTCGAAAGAGCATCCATGAAAATAAGGGAAAAATAAAACCATGGGCCAGAAAAAAGTCTGGTGTGAGAAACTCAAGAAATATGTGTGACATATAACAACACCTTCTGTGACCAACCGGATCACCGAATTTGGTTTTCCCTTCAAAAGAGCCAACCACCTATTTCGTACATATTTCGATATAATAGATAATGTCTAGGGTGTAGAATATAAGTAAGAAATAGTTATAGTATGTGTACACCATAATAATAATAGTTATATGATCAAAACACCTAAGGCGTGTTCGCTAAATGTGTAGGATTTCAACGGAGACGCCCTCGATAAAACGCGATGGATCTCCTGCATAAGGATCAGAGATTCCCTTCGGAGCGTGGTATATCTTTAGACAAAACATACCATAAGGTCAACATAGCTGGACCACCCTGGGTGTGTGATCCAAGTCATATCAACTCCCATTATCAACAATCGATAAGCATCTCTATATATGAAGTTTATATAACCTCGAGGTTAGCTAAACACCCGGCTATACCCCCTGTCTGTTTTCTGTCATTTCCCACTGGTGAAGATACGTTCAGCGTCTCAACACACGAGCCATCATCACTCAAACAAATCATGAATCCCTAATTGGATTCCAGCATCTCGAACAGATCCACTTCCAAGAGATAGAACACATATCTTAGTCTTGAAGTGGTTTTGAATAAGTAAAACACTTACCAATCCCGGTATCTTTAAGACTGAATCGACGAATTTGGTCATATTAAAAAATAATGAGAATGATTGCATAAGGAAACTAAGTCCCGTATCCTTTCCATAAGCAAGTAAACACACAAGCAATATCAATTCATACAAAGCATGATCAAGTCACCTAAACGACTTTTAATTCCTTTTTAATTAATTTATCTTTATTAATTACAAACCCCTTTTATTAGTAAACCTCCTTTTACTCAATAAAACTTCTTTCACTTATTAAAACTTTCCTCGTTAATTTATATTCCTAATTAACTAAATTCCTAATCGATTAAAACTTCTAATTAATTAAACTACTGATCAATAAAGTACTAATCAATTAGACTACTAATTAATTAAAACTTCCTTTATTAATTAATAATCCTTTATTATTTAAAACTTCCTTTTTCAACTTATACACACACACATAAATTATATTTACAAAAGATATATACAAGTATTCTACGATTTTCTATTCATTTGTGCTTTTTTCAATACTTCAAAAAGTTTTCATATACTTACCTCGACGGTATAACTATATTCACAAATCATTAACAAGATTTACTTACTTTAAAATATAATCAAATAAGTTAAAAACATATGTTACTTAAACATTGTTACTAAAAACCCCTTCTCTCTTTTATAATTTAAACATATACTTTTTCTATCTTTTTTTTCAAATATTCCATACTTTTTATCACCTTTAAAATTCCATTATTGAAGATCTAAGTATATTCGTAATCATTTAACCAAATTTTTGCACTTTAAAATATAATTCAAGCTTCAATAACAAATGCTACTAAAACATTGTTTACTACAAACCCAAAACACTTCATATTTTCATTTTCTTTAAAACGCTCTTTTAAAGATCTTATTACCTTTATAAAGGTTAAAGACAAATGTTATTTAAACATTGTCACAACAAACCTAAAACATTTATAATTACCTTTAAAGTATTCTTATTAAGGTTTTAATTACATTCCTAATTATAGTTTTAATTATAATCCTAGTTATAATCATAATTATAGCTCTAATTATACCTCTAATTATAATTAATTAGGGTTAAAAACAAAAGCCATTTAAACACTATTTACTACAACCTAAAACCATTTACTTCTGTTAGTAAGTCAAGTTATTATAGTTGGCTAATTGACTAACTAGTTCCAAAATTGATTGGCTATAGAAATCAAGGTTCGTATACTTAACACATTTCCGACATTCCAACTTAACTATTTCTTAGTTAAGAGGGAATCTTATAGGTTGGAGCACTATTGCTCATCTCTACTCGAACATCAATCTTGACACTCACAAATAAAGAAGTCTACCTTGCTCTTTTAGTGTTGAGTATAGTAATACTATTATTCCATATGCAAATTAACTACATCTTCATTTTTACGCAATGCAACTTCTCATCCCTTCTTTCAAAATAATAATATTTTAAAATTACTTGAAAATAAGTTAGAAATCTTTTTAAAATGATATACATACATACACACATATATAATAGTTTATTTATAAAGCTACTATATTTAATACAATTTAAAACAAACTTAAAGAAGAAAAAATGTGACAAAAACGTTTTATACTATAATAAAATATTAAACTAGTTTTATAAAGTTATATATAAAAAATACCTTTTAAGTACTTATAAATAAGTTATAAATAATTATATAAAATACTACTTTACAACTAATTACTTAATATTGGTTTAAAACCTTTTTCTAAAATAAACAAGATTTATAAATAAATAAATAAGAAAGCCTTACTTTAAAATTTCCAAATAACAATTTAAAAATATATTTAAAACTATAAAATCTTTTAAAATACTTGTATACCCTTTATAAAACTTCTTTGAAAAGTTTTTATAAACACTATAACAAGAAAAGTGAATTTTTATAACGCTAATAGATAACGCTTTATTTCATTCTGTTATTGTATTTTTTAATTTGTTTGATTTACTGGATAAAAGGGACATGTAATGCCTTTTAATTTCATGGACGTCTATTCCCCAATGTATGCACTAGCTTCAATAATTCCTCCCTCTCCGCCTCGTCCTTACACTCATCCACCTGTCAACGGTTTGGAATTATATTCCCATATGAACGAAAGATGAGGAATGATGCATCCATGCGAAGTCTGTTAGGGCTGAAGAGAGAAGATGAAACACGTTGAGAATAAAGGAGGACAAAGCAAACATTTCATCAAACAGTTGGCAGCCTCCATTGGATATAGACATTAACGCAAACACTTTTGTACCCAAAGCCTCTACGATCACCGCCGATGATCTAGGTCGAAAGAGGACCCACTATCAACTTGGATCAGATGAGTTAGGTGAGGCAAGCATTTCGGCACCAAGCATCAACTCCAGTATTGGTTTACATAGTTGTGCACATGCACAGGCTATGCACATGTACACGAGACCAAAATGAATTTGGACATTCTGAATTGCTGGGCTTTTATTTCGAAATCTATTGTGTAAATTGATGATGTAATAGTTGAATTAGTCTCCTGGTAATCATTATAAATAGGAGTAAGAAAAGTTTGTAACAATGTGTGATTAAATTTAATAAAAAAGTTTCTTCTGAATTTTCTTCTAAAATCTGCTATTTTCTTTCCTATAGTTTCTTACGTCTTTCTGAATTCTTCTCTATTCTTAATCACATATTACATACAAACTTCTGCACTACTTCTCATCTAACTTTCTTGAAGCTTATCTCTATAGTCAAACTTCACTAGAATTCAACCACCATTGTCCCTCTTAACAAAACCCGGGATAACTCGATCACAGTTGAAACAAAAGGAGCATAACAAATTGGTATCAGAGCCATAAGATTCTGGAATACAAACTGACCTCTCTGATAATAAAAATGTGGACAGCTCTGGTAATACACCCGACCACTCACCAACAAAGAGTATTACTGGGTAATACTGTCTGCTAGTGCAGAGAATAGGGCTGTTTAGGAGCGACCATCCGTAAGTTTTGTCTTAAACATCTATTGAATACGTCGATTGGGTGCTCAATTTTTTTTTCTTTTTATCTTTCTCCAGTGGATCGACATACCCAATAAATGTTTAATACAAAACTACGATGGCTAACGAATCTATCAGAACAAAATATAACAACAATAAATATAACTGATTACAGAATAGCAGTCAAACATATATATACATATACACATATACATCATAGTACACTACATAGTAGGGCTGCACAAAGTATGGGTTGGGTCGGGTCAGACCAAATATTTCATCCGACCCGCATAGATATGGGTTTAAGGTAGCTCAACCCGTATCCGACCCTATATGAGGTTGGATATGGGTTGGGTCGGGTTTAGTAGGGTTGGATTGGGTTGCATGAATCTAATAAAAAATGAGAATATAAGGGAATATTTTCAAAAAATAACATTAAAATGTTCAACATAATATATTAGATTTTAGCTAGCATAACGCACTTAAACTAACTAATTCATTATAACATATATTTTATTAAAATTTCATTGTAAAACACATCATATGAAATTAATTCACTACATAGTAGAACAAGTGTTTCATTTTAAAATACATTAAAATGCCCTTTGGAATATCTTTGCCAAATTCTATCTTGTTTGGGTTGACATAAAATATGCTTTTTCGTATATTTATCGTAGAATACATAAACCTTCTAATTTTAAGTGTATTGATATTAAATTAGGTTTTTAATATAGGGTTGGGTTGGGTTAAAGTAAGGTTGGGTTGAACAAAATAACACACCCGACCCATATATAGTATGGGTTACAAATTGTAACCCATATCCGACCCAAACTAGGATGGGTTGGGTTGGGTTTATGTGGGTTGGGTCGGGTTGGTGGGTTGGGTCGGGTTGGATATGGGTTGTGTGCAGCCCTACTACATAGTGATACAACAAAAGTGGTACATAAACCACAATAAAATACATCGAGTCAAAACAAATAAGTACAAATCAGAGTTTACAAAAAGACCACAAAACTATATAGAAGACCACTAGTAGATAGTCCAATGTGGAAGCAGCTAAGCATTAATCAATGGCAGATGACTAACCTGAAAACTCGGTCTGACCTGAGTATATAAAAATACACGGGTCAGTCTAGCTTAAATAAACTGATTAGTATATGATAAATGAGATATAATTTCTCATAAGGAAACATTCCTTTAATCAGAAGGAATGATATAAACTTGGATTTACTCAGATTCCAAGTGATGGAAAACACTGAATTATCACAAGGATTAACTCATGAATGACACCTGCTCAATACTAATTTTTCCTTCTTAGAAGGTTACTCGTAATATAATTTCTGATAAAATCATATAAAATCTTAAAAGAATACCACAGAAATCCCATAACTCATGGAACTCAGTTAAGAGTTCAAAACACATAAATCTCATGTAATAAATAGCAACATCTATTTTCATCAACACCAATTTCGCTTACTTGTTAAGGTTAAGCGATAGAAAATCATAACACCAATAAACACTAAGATGGAAATCACCAAAACACCATATAGAACTCGTATAAGAGCTCAAAACATCATAAATGTAATCACCTTGTATATAAAATCACCGTACAGAACTAAGGCTATGTATAACACCAACACCAAATAAAAGGTGAAAACATTTAAAAATCACAAAAATATATAATAAAAATGGATCCATATCACCGTCGCATGCTTTTTAATAAATGGCCGAAGCATGCCGAGTACTATAATAGACCCACCAGTCTAAATAAAGTCCCACCAGACCTTTAATCGACCCACAAGTCGATATTCGACCCACCAGTCGAATGTTTGACCCACCAGTCAATGTATGGCCCACCAGCCTAGCACCGGCATCACCACCATCGAAATGTGTCACCAACTTCCATATAGTAACCCGAAAAGTGACAACAGTGTGTCCCATACCACACGTTCTCACTTAACGGTTTACTAACTATTAGTCAATGCCACACTAGAAAACGAAATCATTTAAATCACAATAATTGCCTCATATCATCGGCATATACAACTCAAAGGTCAATGAATGTGTAGCTTTGAACGAACAAGTCCGGAATTACCCGAAAAAGTAAACACATGTGTCTCATACTACATGTTTTACTAAATCGTTTAATTCTCTTTCTCATACGCTCGAAGAGTGCAAAAATGTGTATTTTATATAGAAAATACATTACTTTGAGAAAACTATTTTTCTAAACATTATAAAAATTCTTTTCTTCAAAATCTCTTTATTATTGAGAAATTTATTTATTTTTAAATACAAAAAATATGCATTAGAAAGATATTATATCTAATAGAAATCGATTTAGAAAAATATTAATTCAAAACTAGCTTTTAATCGAAAATTTACTTAAGAAAATCATTTCCAAATCACATGCATGAAAACATTGAATTCAAGAGCAATTCGATCCAAAACTCTTACACCAAATACTCATGAAAATCCATAAATTCAATAATACTTAATTTTTGAATTCCTAAAGAAATGGTCAAGAAATATCAATTAAAATCGCACAATACTTAGCAATAGAACTCAGGACTGCAGCTTATTTAGCCAATTTGCCCCCTTTTAAAACTCAAAATCTGATAAAATAGCTTAAAAGCTGAAAAAAATTACCATAGCTCGAAGTCAGAAAAAGAATCACCTAATTCGGACTTACGATCAAAAGTTATGGCAATTTCATTATCAGGACATATAACTACAAAACTGTGAAAATCGACAGGGTTGAGGCTTAAAAAGCAAGTTAGACCCTTTAAATCATATAATCTGATAAAACTCAAAACATAAAAGTTGAATGGCATTGGCCTAGACCGAAGTCGGAAAAAGAATCACCTAATTTGGACTTACGAGTCAAAAGTTATGGCAATTTTAATTCTCAGGTCTAAAATTACAAAACTCTGAACAATTAAAATAATGACAGGGTTGCGGCTTAAAGAGCCAGTTAGACCCTTTAGAACCTAGAATTTGATAAAACATAAAACATGAAAGTTGTAGTACAGAGTCTATAGTTTACAGTTCAAGAATTATCTAATTCCGATAAGAAACGAATAAGTTATGGCAAAAACGATTTCTATGTTACAACGTTACGATTAAAACACATGACAGAGAGGTTATCTCTTCTTCAAACCAAAATTACTTCTAGTAAAATGCATATTAATTAAAAGTGATGGGCATAAAAGTTGTTTCGTATAAAAATACCTTTCTACTGAAAATAACCTCACTCAATTTTGATTTACCAATCAAAAGTTACGGTGATTCAAATATCAGGTTTCAACTAAGAAATTTTTGTAGAGCAGGGCTGTGTATGATAGTTTCAAACTCAATTTCCACCCCCTAAACAGCAGAATTTCGAAAAGTGATTAAAAGAAAACATGTACATAATTGAATGAACTTTATTATACAAAAATACCGAGCTAAACTGGATAAATTAACACTAAGATATGGCCATTTCTATTTCAGGTATAAACTCAGGAAATTCGTTTAAAGACAAAACTATGATTCAGTATTTGTATCCATTTTAGGTCATTTAACTTGAAAAATAACAAAACGTGATCAAAAGAAAATTTGTTTGTCATTGAATCTGTTTTCTAACTCAAAAAGATTGACCCCAAAAGGATTTGGGAAGTGCAAGTTATTGTTGTTTTACTATAGCACACTCTCTAAACAAATTATTTTAGCTATCATCTTTGTTTCTAAGATGCAATACTTTAAATCAATATGAAATCATAGAAATTCAATTCAACGATTCAATTCGTACATATAGTGCTTGAATTCAAGTATAAATACAATCCTAATAACTTTGGATATAGATTTGTGAGTATGAAAAACTCATCTTAAACTTGCAACCAACCACACAGAAAATTCCTGCGTTTTCACCTTCAGTGCAGAGAGAATTTGGCACATCAAAACGCAATATTTTCCTATGAAATTTTTATAGTTGGTATGTATATGTGTTGGAAATAACATATCAAAATTTTGGAATTTTCCAATTTTTTTAGAATTAGTTATGAATTTATTACCGACCTGCGTTTTTCAACCCAGATTTCTATTTTACTAATTCTATATCGTGAAATCAACAACATGCAAGCAATTCCTACAACTAATTTCTCAATTCATAGAATATGCAAGTTATTCTCAGTTGTAACAGCAAGTTTTGAGCTTTAAACAACAACATATAAACATAGTGGTGATGTGAACTCACCTTAAATCCTTGCTATTACTCTAATTTGCTTTCATCTTCAAGCTACAACTCAAATTTCCCAATTCAAAACCTAGAACTCCATTAACACAAAATTACACAACTCAAAATATATGGAGAAATAACATAAACGAATTAGAGGGAAGATGTAATATGGATTGAGCAACATACCTTGATTTTACTGGATTTAATTGCAATTTATTTGATTTTAAAACTTGCAATTTGCTTGCATTCTAGGTTTTAGTTCTTGAGCTTTTGATTTGAGAAATAGTTTCTGTGGTATGTTTTCTAAACGCACAGGAGAATGATTTCTCCTTCTTTAGCTAATTTTCCTAAGTCCTAAATGGGCTGAACCAATACCCAAAGCCCAAACCCTTTAATTAAATAATTAAAATATGTATTAGATTTAGCACAAAACACATTTTAAGTTAACTTCAATACTAATTATCTCTTAGATTAAGACATATAAAAATCTATGTGAATACACTAAAAATAAGTTCATCAACTAATCTTTCTAATGAACCAAAAATTACTAATTCCCGAGGTCATTTGACCCTTCAAATGATTTATTGAAAATTGACCTTTTCATGTTTTAACTAGATTGCAAAATATGTCAAAAATGGATTTTAATCGTCCAAATTATTCTTTCTTCAAAAAAAAATCATAAATCACTTTTAAAACATAAATAAGATTTTTACCTGAGTTATCATCGGGAATTTTGCACAAAAACCCCTCATTATCAATTATTTTCACAAAGAACCAATATAAAGGAAATACACATTTTATTAATTCAAATCATTCTCTAACTTATTTACCCTTTATAAATAAGTTAAAACACTTCAAAATTTTCCACATTAATCTGTAAAAGATCACACTCTCAAATTTACACAATTATTCATTATTAACCTTATTTCTCAATTTAAACTCAATTTAAATCCAGTTTACTTAATTAATAATTACTAATCAAGGTGGTTAAAAATCTGGTTTTTACAGAACTCCCCACCTAATAAAATTGCGTCCTTGCAATTTGACTTATATAGAATCATCTTAATAAGCTATTACTTAGCTACAGTATTAACAAAATCTTAGTAACAACCATGTACACAAAAAAACAAAAACAAATAAACACACAAGAAAGGCTCTTTTAACTATGTGTTACGAGAAAATATACTAGGAGTATTATTTTCTCTCAAAAATTCATTTCCAAATTGCGCTTACTACTAATTGTTGCTAATTAGTATTTCTAATTTATTATTATTTATGAAATATATTCACCTTGTTACTAAAAAGTCATATCATGCCAAGAAACGATAATTATTTCAAAAACGATGAATGAAAATTCATAACCACACAAAACTAATCAAATAACAATTACTAAAAGTTTCTACTCTTGCCTATTACCAAAAATATTTTCTAAGTGTCAAGCTTTTCAAAAAATTTAGCGGACTCTCCTTTGTACGAAGAGTCGTTTACAATTTCACAAATATGATTTATATAATATACAACGACCATATTAATTTATTTTCAAACTTTTACTTATTACAAAATTTACCGTGTTTGGCTGTCTCATCATAGTGTTTAGGAAATTCCTATCGATAACGTTGATAAGGCGCATCGACCAGAATTCTTAAAGCACTCAATGGCCACTTCAACACAAAAATCATTTTCTACATGACAAAAATGTCTCTTATAATTTTACAAAATATTCTTTGCTTGTCGCAATAAACAAAACCCAATTATACTTATAAGTATATCTTTTATTAGAAAGAATTGCAATTTAAATTGTTGCTTTCACTCATCATCATTTTTTTTCAGAAGCACTTTTAATAATCCCAATTCTTACAAATAATCACTTTTATAATGCATCCATACAATTCTAATGACATTTAATATATATATATATATCCAATTTAACCCTTGGTTTAATTTCACTTATGAACTAAATTTCATTTTCTCAATTTAATCCCTCTAATACTCCTTGCGGTAGCCACACTTTGGTGATACCGCAAATTCTTATTAAGTAGGTCTCTAATTCTCTATTATAACGCCTACTTAATACGAAATTATATATATAACAATTACTATTTTATTAAACATCTATGTAACTGTCAACCAAACAAACATTTATTAAAACAACTACTATAGGTGCTCAGCGAAAATAGTCCCACCGTTTCCGCTGCGCAACTCTAATCACTAATAAATCATGACACACAACTTAAATCTAACTCATCTGATGTCTAATTTCTACTATTTTATAAATATCACTTTTTAGCAAAGGTGACATTCAAAATCTTATAATATTTTCAAAACTTATTACCTACCCTCGAAGGAAACAAAAAGATTAAAAGCACGATTAAGGATAACGATGATTGGGAACTATGCTAACACTTGTATTATACTTCGATGTATTGTAATACATGTTCTATTCTGTGTTTATCATATTTTGTTCTGAACTCGACTCTGATACCAAGCTGTGATGCGCCACCCTGAGACCCACACCAACAAAGAGTATTACTGGGTAATACTGCCTGCTAGTGCAGAGAATAGGGCTGCTTAGGAGCGACCATCCGTAAGTTTTGTCTTAAACATCTATTGAATACGTGGATTGGGTGCTCTAAATTTTTTTTCTTTTTATCTTTCTCAAGTGGATCGACATACCCAATAAATGTTTAATATAAAACTACGGTGGCTAACAGATCTATCAGAACAAAATATAACAACAATAAATATAACCGATTACAGAACATCATTCAAACATATATATACATATACACATATACATCATAGTACACTACATAGTGATACAACAGAAGTGGTACATAAACCACAATAAAATACATCAAGTCAAAACGAATAAGTACAAATCATAGTTTACAGAAAGACTACAAAACTATACAGAAGACAACTAGTAGATAATCTAATGCGGAAGTAGCTAAGCAGTAATCAACAGTAGATGACTAACCTGAAATAACTCGGTCTGACCCGAGTATATAAAAATACACGGGTCAGTCTAGCTTAAATATACTGGTTAGTAGATGATAAATGAGGTATAATTTCTCATAAGGAAACATTCCTTTAATCAAAAGGAATGATATAAACTCGGATTTACTCAGATTCCAAGTGATGGAAAACACTGAATTATCACAAGGATTAACTCATGAATGACACCTGCTCAATACTGATGTTTCCTTCTTAGAAGGTTACTCGTAATATAATTTCTGATAAAATCATATAATATCTCAGAAGAAAACCACAGAAATCCCATAACTCATGGAACTCAGTTAAGAGTTCAAAACACATAAATCTCCTGTAATAAATAGCAACATCTATTTTCATCAACACTAATTTCGCTTACTTGTTAAGGTTAAGTGATAGAAAATCATAACACCAACAAACACTAAGATGGAAATCACCAAAACACCATATAGAACTCGTATAAGAGCTCAAAATACCATAAATTTAATCACCTTGTATATAAAATCACCGTATAGCACTAAGGCTATGTATAACACCAACACCAAATAAAAGGTGAAAAAATTTAAAAATCACCAAAATATATAATAAAAATGGATCCATATCACCGTCGCATGCTTTTTAATAAATGGCCGAAGCCTGCCGAGTACTATAATAGACCCACCAGTCTAAATAAAGTCCCACCGGACCTTTAATCGACCCACCAGTCGATATTCGACCCACCAGTCGAATGTTTGACCCACCAGTCAATGTATGGCCCACCAGCCTAGTACCAGCATCACCACCATCGGAATGTGTCACCAACTTCCATATAATAACCCGAAAAGTGACAAAAGTGTGTCTCATACCACACGTTCTCACTTAACAGTTCACTAACTGTTAGTCAATGCCACACTAGAAAACGAAATCATTTAAATCATAATAATTGCCTCATATCATCGGCAAATACAACCCGAAGGTAATTGAATGTATAGCTTTGAAAGAACAAGTCCGGAATTACCCAAAAAAGTAAACGCATGTGTCTCATACCACATGTTTTACTAAATCGTTTAATTCTCTTTCTCATACGCTCGAAGAGTGCAAAAATGTGTATTTTATATAGAAAATACTTTGCTTTGAGAAAACTATTTTTAAAACTATTTTTCTAAACATTATAAAAATTCTTTTCTTCAAAATCTCTTTATTATTGAGAAATCTATTTATTTTTAAATACATAAAATATGCATTAGAAAGATATTATTTCTAATAAAAAATCGATTTAGAAAAATATTAATTCAAAACTGGCTTTTTATCGAAAATTTACTTAAGAAAATCATTTCCAAATCTCGTGCATGAAAACATTGAATTCAAGAGCAATTCGATCCAAAACTCTTACACCAAATACTCATGAAATCCATAAATTAAATAATACTTAATTTTTGAATTCGTAAAGAAATGATCAAGAAATATCAATTAAAATCGCATAAAACTTAGTAATAGAACTCAGGACTGCAGCTTATTTAGCCAATTTTCCCCTTTTAAAACACAAAATCTAATAAAATAGCATAAAAGCTGAAGAAGATTGCCATAGCTCGAAGTCGGAAAAAGAATCACCTATTTCGGACTTACGAATCAAAAGTTATGGCAATTTCATTATAAGGACATACAACTACAAAACTCTGAAAATCGACAGGGCTGAGGCTTAAAAAGAAAATTAGACCCTTTAACTCATAAAATCTGATAAAATTCAAAACACAAAAGTTGAAGAGCATTGCCCTAGATCGAAGTCAGAAAAAGAATCACCTAATTCGGACTTACGAGTCAAAAGTTATGGCAATTTCAATTCTCATGTCTAAAATTACAAAACTCTGAACAATTAAAATAACGACAGGGCTATGGCTTAAAGAGCCAGTTAGACCCTTTAGAACCTAGAATTTGATAAAACATAAAACATGAAAGTTGTAGCATAGAGTCTATAGTTTCCAGTTCAAGAATTATCTAATTCCGATAAGAAACGAATAAGTTATGGCTAAAACAATTTTTGTGTTACAACATTACGATTAAAACACATGACAGAGAGGTTATCACTTCTTCAAACCAAAATTACTTCTAGTAAAATGCAGATTAATAAAAAGTGATGAACATAAAAGTAGTTCCGTATGAAAATACCTTTCTACTGAAAATAACCTCACCCAATTTCGATTTACCAATCAAAAGTTACGGTGATTCAAATATAAGGTTTCAACTAAAATTTTTTTGTAGAGCAGGGCTGTGTATGACAGTTTCAAACTCAATTTCCACCCCCTAAACAGCAGAATTTAGAAAAGTGATTATAGAAAACATGTAGATAATTGAATGAATTTATTACACAAGAAGACTGAGCTAAATTGGATAAATTAACACTAAGATATGGCCATTTCAATTTCAGGTATAAACTCAGGAAATTCGTTTAAAGACAGAACTATGATTCAGTGTTTGTATCCGTTTTAGGTCATTTAACTTGAAAAATAACAAAAAGTGATCAAAATAAAAATTATTTGTCATTGAATCTATTTTCTAACTCAAAAAGATTGACCCCAAAAAGGATTTGGGAAGTGCAAGTTATTGTGTTTTACTACAGCACACTCTCTATACAAATTATTTTAGCTATCCTCTTTGTTTCTAAGATGCAGTACTTTAAATAAATATTAAATCATAGAAATTCAATTAAACGATTCAATTCGTACTTATAGTGCTTGAATTCAAGTAGCAATACAATCCTAATAACTTTAGATATAGATTTTTGAGTATGAAAAACTCATCTTAAACTTGCAACCAACCGCACAGAAAATTCCTGCGTTTTCACCTTCAGTGCAGAAAGGATTTGGCACAACAAAACGCAATATTTTCCTATGATATTTTTGTAGTTGATAGGTATATGTGTTGGAAATAACATATCCAAATTTCGGAATTTTCCAATTTTTTTAGAATTAGTTATGAATTTATTACCGACCTGCGTTTTTCAACCCAGATTTCTATTTTACTAATTCTATATCGTGAAATCAACAACATGCAAGCAATTCCTACAACTAATTTCTCAATTCATAGAATATGCAATTTATTCTCAGTTGTAGCAGCAAGTTTTGAGCTTTAAACAACAACATATAAACATAGTGGTGATGTGAACTCACCTTAAATCCTTGCTATTACTCTAATTTGCTTTCATCTTCAAGCTACAACTCAAATTTCCCAATTCAAAACCTAGAACTCCATTAACACAAAATTGCACAACTCAAAATCTATGGAGAATTAACATAAACGAATTAGAGAGAAGATGTAATATGGATTGAGCAACATACCTTGATTTTACTGGATTTAATTGCAATTTATTTGATTTTAAAACTTGCAATTTGCTTGCATTCTAGGTTTTAGTTCTTGAGCTTTTGATTTGAGAAATAGTTTATGTGGTATGTTTTCTAAACGTATTTCTCCTTCTTTAGCTAATTTGCCTAAGTCCTAAATGGGCTGAACCAATACCCAAAGCCCAAACCCTTTAATTAAATAATTAAAATATGTATTAGATTTACCACAAAACACATTTTAAGTTAACTTCAATATTAATTATCTCTTAGATTAAGACATATAAAAATCTATGTGAATACAGTAAAAATAAGTTCATCAACTAATATTTCTAATGAACCAAAAATTACTAATTCCCGAGGTCATTTGATCCTTTAAATGATTTATTGAAAATTGACCTTTTCATGTTTTTACTAAATTGCAAAACATGTCAAAAATGGATTTTAATCGTCCAAATTATTCTTTCTTCAAAAAAAATCATAAATCACTTTTAAAACATAAATAAGATTTTTACCTGAGTTCTCATCGGGAATTTTGCACAAAAACCCCCTCATTATCAATTATTTTCACTAAGAACCAATATTAAGAAAAATACACGTTTTATTAATTCAAATCATTCTCTAACTTATTTACGCTTTATAAATTAGTTAAAACACTTCAAAATTTTCCACATTAATCTGTAAAAGATCACACTCTCAAATTTACACAATTATTCATTATTAACCTTATTTCTCAATTTAAATCCAGTTTACATAATTAATAATTGCTAATCAAGGTGGTTAAAAATCTGGTTGTTACATGGCCATTAGGGAACTACAAGAATCAAATCAAATTCTACAAGAAAGTACTCAAGAACTCAATGTGAAGGTGGACGGCATCGGTGAAGTTATTAACAGTATAGCAAAGGAGTTGAAGGAACTCAAGAATCATCCCAGAACACTCTATGTACCACCTGCACAAAGAAATCAAGCAAGAAATAACCAAGAAAACACCCTATCTGAACCACGCCAACAAAACCACACCGATTTTCCAAGAAGCAATCCATACCCACCTAATGATACATTAAGAAACATTACTGGCATTATATCAAGTTTCCCAGGCCATACTACTCCAACCACCAATCAAATACCTAAACTTTTACAAAATATTATCATCAAATTAGAATTTCCCATATATAATGGAGACAATAGCGTAATAGAGTGGATTAGCCAGGTGGAGTATCTCTTCCAATAACACAACACACCCAAAATAGAATGAGTGCCCATTTGTTCCTTCCATCTGAAAGGGAAAGCCCATTTATGGTTCAGTTGGCTTACAAAAAAGTAAAAAATTATGGCCAATGGGTAATATTCAAAGAGGAGTTACTAGTAAGGCTTTCACATGAGGATTTGCAAAGACCTTATGGAGAAATATCTAATCTTAAACGAACATCCACTGTTATCCTATCTCACCAAGTTTGAACAGTTGCAAGGAATGTGTGATGCCCTCCCAGATCAGTTTTTGTTAGAGAAGTTTATAGATGGACTCAAGGAAGATATAAGGTATGATGTTCTAGTACTACACCCTGTTGATTTTAAAGACGCAGTGAGTCTTGCCAAGGTATTTGAATGTAAAAGAGCCAGCAAATAGAAGAATAAATTTAGCAATGTATCAAAAAGCACTACACAAGGTAATGCAAATAGAGTGGTTGGTACTGAAAGAAATACTAAAGAATCAATTGCTTGAAGTAAAGGCCTCACCCCATAAGAAATAATTGATAGGAGAAGAAAAAATTTATGCTTTGGATGTAATGAAAATTGGCATCCTGGCCATGTGTGTAAAAATTAGCAAGTATATATTATAGAAGGCCCAATGTCACTTCATGAAGAAGGTATGGACATGCCAGAAGATGATTCGGTGTCGAACAATAAAGAATTAAGTAAAGTACCAACCATATCAGAGGAAAATAAGGAAGAATCATATGCCATAACCCTTAGTGCCATATGCAACAACCCCACTCTTTACACCATACGAGTACAAGGCCTGATCAATGGCAAGGCCATCACTGTCCTTATTGACTCAGGGTCCACACATAGCTTTATAAATACTGAGCTATCAAAGAAATTGCATTTAAATATACAAGACTCTTCATAGTATTCCGTACAAATAGCCAATGGTGACAATATACAAGGCAGAGGCTAATGTAAGGGTGCCATATTCAAATGTCAAGGGTGTACCATGTCTATTGATTTATTGGAGATACCATTAGAAGGTTGTCAGGTCGTTTTAGGAGCACAATGGATGTAGGGATTTAGGAGATGTATCCTTAAACTTTGCAAAATTACAAGTTAATTTTTTTTATCATGGGCATGCATATATTTGGTAGGGTATTAAGGACAGCAGCAAGTGGGTAAATGACAAGGATATATCTAAAGAATGTGCACAGGGAGAATTATCATTCCTCTTGTATTCTAAGGAACTTCAAGTACATGCAGCCAGCACTCCTTCTTCCAACCTCCCTTCAGAAGTACAAACAATCCTACAACAATATCCCTCAGTCACAAATCATACACCTCCATTGCCACCTGAAAGGAGCTGTGACCACAAAATACCATTAGTACCAAACTCCAAACCTATATGCCTCAGACCTTATAGACATATTATATTAAAAATGAGCTAGAAAACTTATCCAAGAAATGTTGGAAGTTGGAACTATTCAACCCAGTACCATTGAATATTCTTCTCCAGTATTAATGGTTAGAAAAAAAGATGGATCATGGAGGATGTGTGTTGACTACAGATCACTCAACAATCAAACAGTCAAAGATAAATTTCCAATACCCTTAGTTGATGATTTGCTGGATGAATTATATAGCTCAGCTTACTTTACTAAACTTGACTTAAAATCTGGTTATCAACAAATTCGAATGCACGGTTCAGATATTCATATAACTGCTTTTAAAACACATGAAGGACTTTATGAGTTTATTGTAATGCCTTTTGGTTTATCAAATGCACCTTCAACTTTTCAGGCCTTCATGAATGACATATTTAAACCATATTTAAGAAAATTTATCATTGTATTTTTTGATGATATTCTAATTTACAGCTAGACTTGGTCTAAGTATGTTGCATATTAAACTTACTTTATAGGTACTAGAGAATAATTGGCTGGTCGTCAATGTTTCAAAATGTACCTTTGGCGAGAGACAAGTAACATACCTAGGACATGTTATAACAAAGGATGGCATTGCTGTTGATCCAGAAAAAGTCAGAGCTATTAAACAGTGACCTCAACCAAAAAATATCAAGGGCTTGAGAGGACTTTTAGGGCTCATTGGCTACTACATAAAGTTTATAAGGAATTATGGGACCATTGCTAAACCAATGACAAATTTATTAAAGAAGAATGCTTACAAATGGGATGATAAAGCTACAGAAGCTTTCAGGAAACTCAAGCAGTGTTTGATGGAACCACCAGTACTCAGTATGCCAGATTTTAACAAAGATTTTGTTATTGAATGTGATGCTAATGGAGTGGGAATAGGGGCAGTTTTAACACAATAAGGAAAACCAATAGCCTAACTTAGTCAAGCACTTAATGGAAAAAATCAATTACCGTCAACCTATGAGAAAGAATTATTGGCATTGATTTTAGCCACACAAAAGTTGTCACAATATTTGATTAGAAGAAAGTTTATCATAAAAACTAACCATCAGAGCTTAAGACATCTTCTCTCACAGAGGTTAACAACAGGAATCCAAGGAAAATGGTTAGCTAAATTACATGGATTCGACTACAAGGTTGAATATAGGAAGGGAAATGAAAACACTATGGCTGACTCACTCTCTAGACTACCTGAAGACCAGGATATATCCACTAACACTATGCAATGCTATGCCATATCCACTGTTGAAAGTAGTTGACTACAAGAACTAAAAAAACACATGCTACGATCAGAGGATTACAAGGATAAAATACAAAAACTTACTGAAGGAAGGATCAATACTGATAAGTATAAGTTAGTGGATGGCCTTATATTTTATAAAAGAAAATATACTTGGATTTTAACTGTAGATATATTATCAAGCATCCTAAAGGAATATCATCCACTCCTTTAGAGGGTCATGCTGGAGTCAAAAAGACCAAGCACATATTGAAACAAGTGTTCTATTAGAAAGGAATGAAAGCAGAAGTGGAGAGATTTATCAAAAAAATGTGATAGCTATTAGAGGAATAAGCATGAAAATATACCAGTACTGGGTTACTACAGCCATTACCTATACCCGAAAGAGTTTGGAGTGATATTTCAATGGATTTTATCATTGGTTTACCGCAGAGTCACAAGTATACGACTATTTATGTAGTAGTTGATAGATTAACCAAATATTCCCATTTTTTCCATTACAACACCCTTACACAGCTCGGGACAAAGCCAAAATCTTCTTTCAAGGGGTCTTCAAACTTCATGGAATGCCATAGAGCATAGTGAGTGATAGGGATGCGATTTCCACTAGTACAGTTTGGCAAGAACTCTTAAACTACAGTGATTCTCACTTAAGCTCAGTTCAACCTACCACCCCTAATTCGATGTTCAAATCGAAGCAGTAAATAAGATTCTAGAAGGTTATCTTCGATGCTTTGTTTGCCATAAACTTCAAGAATGGTCACAATGGCTCGCTACAGCAAAGTATTGGTATAATACTAATTGGCATAGTTCAACAAACACAACTCCTTTTACATTAGCGTATGGTATTTCTCCACCCACTCTTTTGTCATATTTTCCCCATATAGCCAAGTTACCTCAAGTGGAACGAGAATTATTTTCTAGAGAAAGTGTTACAACTAGTGAAGGATAGCCTAACTCTTAACCAAGAAAGAATGAAAAGATTCGCTGATGCGAAGAAGATAGAAAGAGAATTTCAGATAGGGGATTGGGTATATCTCAAACTGCAACCTTATAAGCAGGTTTCCGTTAGCAACTTGAAGACGACCAAGCTTTCACCTAAGTTATATGGCCTCTATGAAGAGAGAGATCTCAAAAGAAGAAAAATGAAATCTACTTGTTCAGACCTGTTCGAAAGTACAAGTAACAAATACAAAATACAAGTAAACCAACTGGGCTTAGTAAAACAACCCAATAAGAAATATAGCAACACTATATACAACTCTACACCCCCCTTCAAGATTGACCGCAGTAGGAATAGAAGGCCAATCTTGAGCATAAAATTGACAAACCATTCCAAGTTTATACACAAGAGATTTGTGTTGATCAGCTCCAAGCGGTTTAGTCATGATATCAGCTAATTGCAGTGCAGATTTAACATACTTTGTTGCTAGAAAACCTGACTGAACTTTCTCTCGAACATAATGGAAATCCAGCTTTTGATGCTTAGTTCTCATATGCTTAGTCTTTTCATGAAAACAGAGATCTTGAGCAATATGCATAGCTGAAAGGTTGTCACAATGAAGTGTGATAGGTGTTGATATTTCAATATGTAAATCTGCCAACAATCTCTCAATCCAAACAATCTCACTAGTTGTATAACTCATACTCCTATATTCTGCTTCAGTACTGCTCTTAGAAACCACTTTTTGCTTCTTTGTTTTCCATGAAATTAAAGCGTCACCAAGAAAAACACAGTAACCAGTTAATGATTTTCCAGTATCATCACACATACCCCAATCAGCATCACAATATGCACTCAAAAGCAAATCCGATTTAGAAGGATAACATAAACCCAGATTAACAGTACCTTTTAAGTATCGAAGTACATGAAGTGCAGCATCAAAATGAGGAACACGAGGAAGCTAAAGAAATTGACTTAACTGTTGAACTGCATAGGAGATGTCTGGCCTTGTTAAATTCAAATATAAGAATTTTCCAATTAATCTTCTATAAATTTCTGGATCCAAGAGTATATCACCGTCATGATTGCTGAGTTTTAATCCTTTTGCCATAGGAAAAGTAGATGGTTTACATCCTTCCATATTATAATCACGTAGAAGATCTAAAATGTATTTTCTTTGATTTAAAAAATACCAGAAATTGATCTTGATACTTCAATGCCCAGAAAGTATTTAATTTGACCCAAATTTTTAATTGTAAAGGTTTTATGCAGAACTGATTTTAGTGCAGAATAATGGAAGAATTATTTCCAGTGATCAACAAATCATCAACATATGCCACCAGAACAATAAAATCATTGTCTTTCTTTAAAATGAACATAGAATAATTTTGTTTGGATTGAATAAAACCCAAATTAATTAAAAACTTGCTCAATTCTTGATTCCAACATCTAGAAGCATGTTTTAAACCATAAATGACTTTTTTTAATTTGCAAACCTTACCCGAGGTTGCCTTCTTATACCCCGTAGGAGGAGACATATACACTTCTTCCTGAAGGTACCTATGTAAAAAAGCATTATTAATATCTAATTGTTGAATATCCCAATTCTTTGTAGCAGCTAAAGCCATAACAATCCTTACTGTAGTAAGTTTGGCAATAGGACTAAAAGTGTATTTATAATCTTTACCAGAAATTTTCTTATCTCCTCTTGCAACAACACGAGCTTTGGATCTATCTACTTCTCCATTAGGTTTGAACTTTGTTTTAAAAACCCATTTAGAAGCTATGGGTTTCTTGTCAATGGGAAGTTGAACTAATTCCCAAGTATCATTGTCTTCTAGAGCAGTTAATTCTTTATCCATAGCTTGAATCCATTCAGGATGTTGTTTAGCTTGATGATAAGAAGATGGTTCAAAAGTGGAAAGGACATTTGCAAGACTATGTAAATCATTAGCATTCAAATGAGCAAGAGATGGTTCGGCAAATATATTGTAAGAAATAGCATCTTCGATTTGTGAATTTTTATTTGTCTTGAAGGCAATTTTCCAATGACAAAATCATTGTATTTCTTTGGCACTTGACAAATTATAGAAGAAGTTCTAGTAGTCATAACTGGAGGAGAATTAGAAATATCATTTGAAGTTGAAGGTAATGATAGATTTTGAGGAGAAAAGAAAGACTGATCATTAGAAGCTGAAGTTCTAAAAGGCATATTTTGTTGAGGACTATTAGAAGAATCAGGATGATTAATTTGAGGAGACTGTAACAATTGATTTGAAGAAGGTATTTGAGGAAAACTCTGATCTAAAGATGGATTAACAAGCATAGTTTCTTTATGAGAATGAATATCAGTGGGAAGAACAGCTGATTTTAGTTTGAAAGGAAACACATTTTCTATAAAATGAATGTCTCTGCTAAAAACAACTTTATGTGTATCTAAATCATAAAGTTTGTAACCTTTTTGACCATGAGGATAACCAATTAAAACACATCTTTTTTCTCTTTCAGCAAATTTATCATGCAATTTTTGGAAAGGAAAACATAAACATCCTATAACCCGAAGATGTTCATAATCGGAGCTTTTCTCATTAACAATTCATATGGTGTTTTCCAATGTAAAATTGAACTTGGCAAGATATTAATGAGATGAGTAGCAACAAGGAGACAATCACCCCAGAATTTGTAAGGCAAACCTGAATGAATTCGAATTGTTCTTGCAGTCTCCAACAAATGTCTATGCTTTCTATCAATTCTACCATTTTGTTGAGGATTACCAGGTATAGATCTTTGGTGAATTATTCCTTTTGATGCAAACAATTGTCTACATGAATCTTGAATGATTTCAGTTCCATTATCAAATCTGATAACTTTAATCTTCTTGTCAAACTGAGTTAACACATATTCAACAAATGCAGCAATTATAGAAACAACTTGAACTTTAGAATGAAGTAAATATGTCCAAGTATTTCTAGTATGATCATCAAGAACAGTTAAGAAATAAGTCTCACCACAGAGAGCTGGTCTATGATATTTGCCCCACAAATCAATATGAACTAAATCAAATGAAGATTCAGCATAATAGTCAGAATGAGAGAATGGCAATTTATGATGTTTTCCTAACACACATGCTTCACAAGAAAAATCTTTATTAAGTATTCTGCCTGATACAAAGTTTTGAATATGTTTCATTTTGCTAAAGAAGGATGTCCTAACCTAGCATGTAAAATATCAATGCTAGGTTTGTTACAAGATGTTATAGTATTATTGATAGAAGCAAGAAAACAATTATTCATAGGTATTGAAGAAGAAGCTAGAACATTATTCAACTTGGGTGAAAAAGAAAGTTTATAGAGACCAGAGATCCTTGATCCAACAGCTTGAAGTTGCTTTGATTCAAGGTCCTGAAAATAACAAGAAGAATGTGTAAAATTTGCAACAATATTATTCTGATCAAGTAATTTTCCTACTGATAGGAGATTATTTTGAAATGTAGAAATGTATAAAACATTTTGTAGTTGCAAATTTGGATTAAAATTCACAGTTCCAACATGATTAACATCAATTTTAGAACCATCAGGCAGAGAAACTTTTATAGGATTTTTAACTTTTTGAAGTGAAGCAAATAGTGTTAAATTAGAAGTCATGCATGCGATCAGTAGCTCCACTATCAACTATCCAGGAATTTTGATCATAAGATTTAAGAGACTTGTCTTTACCTGCATAATTGATTGAGGATGCAAGTGGATTATCTTCCATATTAGAAGAAAAATTTGAGTTCTGCACAATCTTCATAACTTCATTATACAGATTAGAAACCAGCACTGGATCAAACTGACCATTTTGAGAAATAACAGAATTCATAGCAGCAGTTGAATCATCAGCAGATTGTGGTTTATTTCAATGAATTCCTTGACTTGCGGAAGCTTGAGCCATATTAGTATTTCTCTGAGCTGATTTTGTTTTTCCAGTTCCTTCCTTGTTCCACCAATCAGGATATCAAATTATTTTAAAGCATTGCTCAGTTGAATGTCCTTTTCTTTTGCAAAATTCACAAAAATATTCACTCTTTTGTTTCTTACTTTCTCTTTTTGTGCTTTGAAAATTTGGCTTAGGAAAAGTTTTCATTGCATTAAAAGCATTCATCTCTGGTTGACTAGTACTCTTATCACCAAGTTTGTTTTGATGTTCAACTTGTTGTAAAGTATAATATGCTTTATGAACCGAAGGAAGTGGATCAGAACTTAAAATATTTGTTTTGATTTGATCATACTCCTTTGTAAGTCCAGAAAGTAGCTGCATCAATTTGTTTCTCTGAACATTTTCAAGTATTTTCTTAAGAATTCCACATGAACAATTCCTTAAAGCTCCACAAGTACAATCTGGAAACCCTTCAAGCATTTGCAATTGATCCCATACAGCCTTCAATCGAGAATAGTATTCAGCAATACTAAGCTCATTTTGATGTATAGAAATCAAATTCTGATGCAACTCAAATATTCTTGGAGCTGTTGTTTGACCAAATCTTTCTCCCAACTCTTTCCATAATTGTGCAGATGAATCAACAAACATAAAACTCTCGGATAACACTTTATCCATAGAATTTAAAATCCAAGACATCACCATATAATCGTTTCTAATCCATTTTTGATAATCAGGTGAAGTAATAGAGGGCAAAGGTAGGGTTCCATCAACAAATTGTAGCTTATTTCTAGCAATCAATGTCATCTTAACAGTTCTACACCAATTAATATAATTCGATCCGGATAAAATATGATTTCCGAGTTGAATACCTGGATGATCTGAATTTGAAAGATAATATGGATCATTGAAATTCACTCCCTAATTGATTTGAGAAGGAATCTCAGTTCCAGATGAATCAGAAGTATTATTCGTCATTCCAGATCTAGATGAATCAGAAGACTTGAAGAAGCATTAGGGAATGAAAATTTTTGATCGCAGAATCGCTTGCTTTGATACCATGAAGAGAGAGATCTCAAAAGAAGAAAAATGAAATCTACTTGTTCAGACATGTTCGAAAGTACAAGTAACAAATACAAAATATAAGTAAACCAACTGGGCTTAGTAAAACAGCCCAATAAGAAATATAGAAACACTATATACAACTCTACACTCTATCAGGTCAAACGGAGGATTGGTGAAGTTGACTACGAATTAGAATTGCCACCTGAAGCAAAAATTCACCCAATCTTTCATGTTTCTCAACTTCAATGAAAATTTGGAAGAGAAGTGGTTATATAACACGATGCCCCAACTTATGTTGAAGAAATAACTGATGAACCTGAAGCGATTCTAGATAGGAGGATTTTTCCTAAGCATGCATAACAAAACAGTAACCCAAGCGCTGATTAAATGGAAGCAAAGACCCGAGAGTGAATCAACATGGGAGGACTATTGGGAATTGATTAAAAGATTTTCAGCTTTTGACGTTGAGACAAGGTCAAATTTTGAAAGGGAGGAGAGTTTAGGGCTGAAGAGAGAAGATCGAACATGTTGAGAATAAAGGAGGATAAAGCAAGCATTTCATCAAACACTTGGCAGCCTCCATTGGATACAGACATTAACGCAAACACTTTTGTACCCGAAGCCTCCACGATCACCGCCGATGATCTAGGTCAAAAGAGGACCCACTATCAACTTGGATCAGATTAGCTAGGCGAGGCGAGCATTTCGGCACCAAGCATCAACTCCAGTATTGGTTTGAACAGTTGTGCACATGCACAGGCTGTGCACGTGTACACGAGACCAAAATGAATTTGGACATTCTGAATTGTTGGGCTTTTATTTCGAAATCTGTTGTGTAAATTGATGATGTAATAGTTGAATTAGTCTCCTGGTGATCATTATAAATAGGAGTAAGATCAGTTTTTAACAATGTGTGATTAAATTTAATAAAAAAGTTTCTTTTGAATTTTCTTCTAAAATCTGCTATTTTCTTTCCTACAGTTTCTTACTTCTTTCTGAATTCTTCTCTATTCTTAATCTCATATTACATACAAACTTCTACACTACTTCTTATCTAATCTTCTTGAAGCTCATCTCTACAGTCAAACTTCACCAGAATTCAACCGCCATTGTCCCTCTCTGCAAAATCCATGATAACTCGATCACGGATGAAACTAAAGGAGCATTACAAAGTCTGCAGTCGATCCCAGGCGAAGTCCATGGTCGATTGAGACAGGGTTCCCGTCATTCCGGGTGAAGTCCACAGTCGATCGGAGAGGTCTTTCAGCCAGGTTCGCTAAGCTCGATTTCTCATCTCCTTAGCACATCGCAGCTGAAAGCATTATTCTTTGTCTTGCTCCTTGAAGCCGTACTTGGTAGTTAATGTTGAGTAAGGTCTTTCTACTGAGTTCAATCTTATTACAATTTTTATTATCGAATAACCTTTTATTGCTTTCAAACCATAAATGGTATACTGAAGTTATCAAACCACGGTAAGCAATGTCTCTAAGTTTATTTTAGGATTTAAAATTGTCATAAATGTCCTTTGTTTCCTCTAATAATTTGAGTAGGCTATGTGATATCCTGGAAGTTGCATCTAATATTGGCATGGCAGGCTAACTAGTAGAATATAAGATATTTATGTTTAATAAATTAAGGTTTTGGTAGCATGTACCCTAATAACACACTAAGTTTAAATGAGCAGTGCAAGTTTTACACAATTTACAATGAAGATAAACTATAAATATTATTACTAGATAATGGATGTCCAAATTAACCATTGTTTACATCCAGATATTATGCAGTTGACATGTTATCATTCTTACAATACGTAAATTGAATTTTGATGAACTGTGTAGTACAATAAACTAATGTCAAATTTAAAAAGTTGAGCATTTTAATCATTATTTTGTGGATGGTGAGTGATTATAGCCCAAATGGAGAAGCAAATCAAAGATATCCTTAAAGTTCTTTCATCTTGTCGCTGCTCAAGCTCATTAAAATGTGTTTAATTCAATACTTTTACTAATATAGTGTAGATTATGGGGCCAACATCGGGATGTTTGAAGTTGATTTTACTTTTTCTCTACCAAAGGGTATTGTTTTGACCGACTGCTTTTCAGTTCCTATTGAATTTTCCTGCTTTCACCTTTTTTCCCATCTTGGATACCTATGAAATATCAGGACTATTAACCATAACTTGTAAAAACTATGTATTAGCTAAAAACCTTTTATCAAATATTTGGAAGCTATTTGAGAATTGACGAAATACCAATACAGAAGTTTCGGTGCTATTTTTGCATTTTTTTTGTCATTTTCCCATTTTTAAATCTCTAAGCTAAAGCTTGAACATCACACAGTAATGATATTCCTGATAAAAATCATGATAAGATCATGCATGATATTAGCATTCATAAAAGTAATGTTAGCAGCAGTCTTAATACTCCTACCATAATCTAGTGTCCGGTAAGTAACTAATTCACATCTTATTATAAGTTCTTTATTTAGAACTTTAGTTGGATTCTTGGGCCATTGCTAGGAAAGGTTTATGTTTTGCAGGCTGCAAAAGGTAAATATCATGTGAAGATAATGCCCGGTAAGTAACTGTTGGAAACAATGGCTATCTTCGGCTGAGTCGTGGACAAGTCACTCTCTTGAAGACGTTTCGGTGATTTGCTCAAAGGTGCAAGCAGGTCGTCTATATCACCGCCGCCTCTAGGATAAAACAGCCTCTCGAAAGTTTTGTGGTATCGGTTCGTTTGCACGGACGAAGCGAATATGGTTGCACTCAAAAACTCGTTGCTCGATTATTATTTTTTTTTTAAAGGGAAAAAATGTTGTTCTTTTTATTTTCGTCTTCGTATCTATTAAGAAGACGGAAGAGCAAAAGAACGTTACTGAATGGGGGGATACGTGGTCTTGAAAAACGGATCTGAGAAATACCGGGTCAATAAATAAATAAACGTTGCGTAACGTTCTTCAATACGGGCTTCTTACCGTTCCAGCCCGGTCAGAAAACGGTAAATAAATTTGTACCAAAAATATAAGTATTACACCACTACAAGCCCGAACCCGAACCCGAACCCGAACCCGAGCCCGGCCCGGCCCGGCCCGGGTCGGGTCGGGTCGAGTCGAGTCGAGTCGGTCGGTCGCGCGTGTGTGGTGGTCAAGTATGGTCTCCCTCCTCACAAAAGAGCATCATTGGGTGCCCAAAGGGCCCAATTTAGCTTCAAAGAATCAAGTATAAATACTTGATTCTTCTATATAATCCCACAATGTGGGACTATTCATATTCCCATAGGAGCCATATCATACTTAGTCAAATTTTTAAGAATTCATTCATAAGTAAAAAAACATTTCCAACAATCCCCCACTTGAATTTTTAAAACTTATTTCGAGCAATTTCTGAAAATCATAAGATTGTGCATAAACAAAGGTGTCTTTCGACTTGAACCTTTGCATAGTGGATAAGATTTAGTTTTTACTAGAGTGAACGTGGTCTTGAACTCTATTCCTGACATCAAACCACACACAATCTTTCTAGAGTGCAATCAAGTAAGCCCGTGCATTTATGGCCATGCACGTCCATCCCAGTTTAGTGAATGCTCTAGGAGTTTTGCCCAAAACTCCATAGGAAACGGCCAAATTTCCACATTCACACAGGTGAGTCTATCAAGAGTACTCCTGAAGGTAGGTACTCCACTCCAAATGGAGTATAGATCTCATTAAGAGTTTCTATTAACTCAACCTCTAATCACTTCAGGAATATATGCTTTTATATACATGAAAAATAGCATATTCAACTCATATCACTACACAACTTGTTCTTACCCATTGAACCTAGTTCTTGGGATCTCCAGTCAGTAGGTCGGGTTACTATTGTGCGTGACTTAACAATCTAAGGGCAATAGTCCCATTTTTCTAGAAGTTGTAAAGACTTTCTCTCTGGCCAGTCCTTTCGTCAAAGGATCTGCCAAATTCTCCTCACTGCGTATGTGATCCACTTTAACAGCTCCTGAAGAGAGTAGCTCTCTAACAGTGCTGTGCTTACGACGTATCTGTCATCTCTTACCATTATAATAACGGTTCTGTACTTTTGCAATAGCCGCGGTACTATCGCAATGAATCAACACAGCTGGTATCGGTTTTTCCCATAAGGGAATCTCAGCTAGCAGATTTCTTAAATACTCTACTTCTTCACTAGCTGTAGCTAGTGCTATCATCTCAGACTCCATAGTAGACTGAGCCAAAATTGTCTGTTTCTTGGATTTCCAAGAAACAGCTCCTCCAGCAATGCTAAATATATAGCCACTAGTTGCTTTTGAATCATCAGATAAAGTATTCCAGTCTGCATCGGTGTAACCTTCAAGCACAGCTGGAAACTTTTCATAATGTAACCCTAGGTTCATGGTTCGTTTAAGGTATCTCATGACCCTCTCAATAGCATGCCAATGCTCTATACCAGGTCTACTAGTAAACCTGCATAATAATCCCACGACATAGGCAATGTCGGGTCTAGTACAATCAGTGTCATACCTAAGGCTGCCAATGATGCTCGCATAATCAGACTGTCTTACACCTTCACCAGTGTTCTTGAATAGCTTTACACTAGGATCATATGGTGTACATGCAGGTTTACAGTCAAAGTAATTGTATTTCTTTAAGATCTTCTCAATATAATGAGATTGATCCAAAGAAAGTCCCTTATCAGACCTAGTAATCTTAATACCAAGGATTACACTTGCTTCACCTAGATCTTTCATATCAAAGTTGGCACTTAACAAAGATTTAACAGTGTTTATGGCATGAATGTTTGATCCAAAAATAAGTAGATCATCTACATACAAACATATTATAGTGCAAATGTCATTTTCAGATTTATAATAAATGCATTTGTCACTTTCATTAACTTTGAAACCATTTGAGATTATTAAGTTATCAAATTTTTCATGCCATTGTTTAGGTGCTTGTTTTAAACCATATAAAGATTTATCTAATTTGCAAACTTTATGTTCTTGACCATGAATTACAAAACCTTCCGGTTGGTCCATATAAATTTCCTCTTCTAATTCACCATTTAAAAAAGCAGTTTTAACATCCATTTGGTGTATAATTAAATTATGAATAGATGCTAATGAAATTAGTACTCGAATGGATGTGATTCTAGTTACGGGTGAAAAAGTATCAAAAAAGTCTACATTTTCTCTTTGCCTAAAACCTCTAGCTACCAAACGGGCTTTATATTTATCAACTGTGCCATCAGGTTTTAGTTTCTTTTTAAGTACCCATTTACAGCCTATAGACTTACAACCAGGTGGTAAATCTACTAAGTGCCAAGTCTTATTGGATTCCAAGGAATCCATCTCATCATTTATAGCCTCTTGCCAAAAATCGGCATCTAATGAAGATAAGGCTTCTTGGAGGTTTGTGGGATCCTCCTCTATAGAAAAAATGCAAAAGTCTGAGCCAAAGTCTTTACCAACTCTTGCTCTTTTACTTCTTCTAGGTTCAATTTTCAGAAGATTCATTAAGTTCTGTTCTAATAGGCACGGTGTTATTTGACGTGCCCCCACTATTCCTTAGTTTAAAAGGAAACTTAGTTTCATAAAAATCAGCATCATTAGATTCTACTATATTATGTGTATTCAGGTTATAAAATCTATATGCTTTGCTGTTAACAGCATAGCCAATAAATACACATTCATATGCTCTACTAGCTAATTTTATTCTCTTAGGGTCAGGTATACGAACATATGCCAAACATCCCCAAGTTCTAAAGTAAGATACATTTGGTTTATAATTTCTTAAAATTTCAAAAGGTGAAATCTTACTTTTTGATTTAGGGATTCTATTCAATACATAGCATACAGTCAATAAAATATCCCCCCACCAATGTTTTGCTGCACCCGAATTTAATAAAATAGCTACAACTAATTCAGTAAAGGTCCTATTTTTTCTTTCAGCTTTACCGTTCATTTCGGGTGAATAAGGTGCAGTTCTCTCATGAATTATACCATGCAATTTATAAAAATCAAGAAAAGGACTAGACTCATATTCAGTTCCTCTATCACTACGAAGTCTCTTAATTTTCTTATTAGATTGATTCTCGAGTTCAGTTTTAAATAATTTGAACATATCAAATGCATCACTTTTATTTTTCATAAGATATACATAAGTGAAATCAGAGCCATCATCAATGAAAGTGATAAAGTAACGGTGTCCGTGTCTAGTCAAAGTGCCATCAAGCTCACATATGTCAGAATGAATTAAATCTAAAGGTTCAGAGTTTCTATCAACTGATTTATGGGGTTTCTTAGTGATTTTTGCTTGACTACAGAATTCACACTTATCAAATTCAGATTGTGACATTTTAGGAATCAAATCTAAGATGCTCATATTATGAATAATGCGTTTGTTAACATGACATAATCGAGAGTGCCAGATATTAAAATCACATAACATATAAGCAGAACTGGTTACTTTATTAGATTCAACATTCAGTTTAAACATACCCTCACAAGCATAACCCTTCCCTACAAACATCCCCTTATGAGTCAAAGTGTACAAATCAGCCCCTATAACTTGAGTAAAACCAGCCTTATTAAGGAGAAAACCAGAAACCAAGTTCTTTCTCATCTCTGGAGTATGCATTACATCTTTCAAAATAACTGTCTTTCCAGAGGTAAACTTTATTTCCACATTTCCAATGCCAGCAACAGTAGTGGTGTGAGAATCTCCCAATAGCACTTTCTGATCATCAGCAGCCGTGTATGTGCTAAACATAGCACGATCATAGCAGACATGGCGGGATGCACCAGTATCTACGCACCAACCCTCTGATCCACCAACTAGGTGAATCTCAGAAATCATAGCCGTAAGAGGCTCCTCAGTCAGGTTAGCCTGCGGTGCAGGGCCTGGTCTGTTCCTACACTTGCGTGCCATATGACCTGGTTTTCCACAGTTGTAACACAGAAACAACTGTCCAGAATCATTCTTTTGGGTCGGTTTTTGCTGTGCCTTTTGGTTCCCTTGCGGGTTCCAATTCTGTTTGTTGCGGTTGCGGTTCTGATTCTTAAAGTTTTTCGGATTCGGTTTCAGAACCGCGGGCTTGGACCTTTTAGTGTTGTTGTTTGTGACAACAAGCACTTCCACTTTCTGGTCCTGCTTACGAGCCTCCTCCTCAATACGGAGGTGAGTAATCAAGCTCTCTAAGGAAAATTCCTTAGTCTTGTGCGTAAGCACATTCTTAAAATCTTTCCAACCTGGGGGCAATTTATCAATAATAACAGCAATCTGAAACTGTTCATCCAAAGTCATACCTTCGGAGATGATCTCATGAGCAATTTTCTGTAGCTCATGAGATTGCATCTCTACTGACCTGTCATCTGTCATCTGGTATTTGAGGTAGCGGCTGACTGCATACTTCTTTGCTCCAGCCTCCTCAGTGTCATACTTCTTTTGTAGCGCTTCCCAGATCTCTTTGGCTGACTTGTCAGAGTTGTAGTAGTCGTAGAGGTCATCACTGAGGCCGTTGAGTATGTAGTTTCGGCACATGTAATCTTGTTCTGTCCAGGTGTGCAACTCCTTTGATTTTTCTGTCCAGGCTCGCATCTGATCAGCGTCTGCTTCGTCTGGTCTATCGGGTAAGTGCGGTTTGTCGGTTGTTAGCACAGCCACCACTTTTCTGGTTGTTAGGAAGAACTCCATCTTCTGTCTCCAGCGTTTGAAGTGGAGGCCCTCGAATCTGAATGGGGCAGCAGAGATCATGGGGACCTAGAAGAACGAAGCGGGAGCAATAGGATCTAGATCTGCAGCGGAAGCCATTGATGTCGGCACGTCTTCAAATTGTTGGAAACAATGGTTATCTTCGGCTGAGTCGTGGACAAGTCACTCTCTTGAAGACGTTTCGGTGATCTGCTCAAAGGTGCAAGCAGGTCGTCTATATCACCGCCGCCTCTAGGATAAAACAGTCTCTCGAAAGTTTTGTGGTATCGGTTCGTTTGCACGGACGAAGCGATTATGGTTGCACTCAAAAACTCGTTGCTCGATTATTATTATTTTTTTTTAAAGGGAAAAAATGTTGTTCTTTTTATTTTCGTCTTCGTATCTGTTAAGAAGACGGAAGAGCAAAAGAACGTTACTGAATGGGGGGATACGTGGTCTTGAAAAACGGATCTGAGAAATACCGGGTCAATAAATAAATAAACGTTGCGTAACGTTCTTCAATACGGGCTTCTTACCGTTCCAGCCCGGTCAGAAAACGGTAAATAAATTTGTACCAAAAATATAAGTATTACACCACTACAAGCCCGAGCCCGGTCGGTCGCGCGCGCGTGTGTGGTGGTCAAGCATGGTCTCCCTCCTCACAAAAGAGCATCATTGGGTGCCCAAAGGGTCCAATTTAGCTTTAAAGAATCAAGTATAAATACTTGATTCTTCTATATAATCCCACAATGTGAGACTATTCATATTCCCATAGGAGCCATATCATACTTAGTCAAATTTTTAAGAATTCATTCATAAGTAAAAAAACATTTCCAACAGTAACTAATTCACTTCTTACTATAACAGACATTGCAGGATTCTTATTATAAGCTATTCCTTTTTTCATGAATTGTGTCTCAATTTCTTTTTTCAAATGAACGTTTATCTATCTGCATCAACTAATTTGTTATGAGAGAAACGCGGCATTTACATCAACTAATTTGTGATATTTAGGATTTGTTGAAAAAACAATGCATAATGTTTTTTTACCGTTTGAAACTTGCCATATATAATGTTAGTAAATAATAGTACATTGTAAATTATAGTATTTGGGAGCTCTAACAAAAGAAGCTCAAAATAAGCAACTAGCTAGATGTGAAGAGGGCAAAAGCTGCCATCCATTTAGGAATACGAACAACCATTCTGATTAATGCAAAAACTTCTGATTTTCCTGAAGGCACATTCTCATCCTATGTTTTATTTTTTAATTCATTGGAAGTTGGAGGAAGTTTGTTCTCTTTCATATTTATATGAATAAATATGAATAAATGCATAAATGTGTTCTTCATCATGGTCATTTCGATCTTAGTGTTAAATGAATTGATTTGAATATAAGTATATGTTATAGGCCTTCAAGCAAATCAAATATTAACTTTTCTCTGTGGGTATAAATAATAAGTGTTGACAAATGCAAATGGCTAGTTGCTTATTCATATCGTTGTGATATCACTAATGTATGCTTAGAAATAATTTTCAACTTGGCAGAAAAGGGTCAACATTATATTGCTTTATAGTTGATGTGAGGACTAAGTACTGACCTGACAAACCTACTCATATATGATGTCCTCCATATATTTTTAAATTTTTTCCAAGGCTAGGCTTATTTGTATGTATGACTATTTGAACCTGGATTGCTCATAGCAAAAGATAATGGACATTTCTGCCTTGATTTAGGGTAGGATTTTGGCAACTGGAACCTAAGATAGCACTTTGGAGCTACTCATTGGAGATGACAGCTGGGTTACATATCAAGAAAATGGAATTATGTACTCATTTGATACAACAAAATGCATGTTTTCCTCTAGAAATCACTCTGAGAAGCTTCGCATTCCCAATCTTAATTGTATAGAGGAGATTGTTGTTGACTTATTTGTAGGAATTGGTTATTTTACTCTTCCATTTCTTATCAAGTTAGTAACCATCAACCACCAAAATTTCCATTTTTAATTCATCCGTTTTATAATATATTTGTTTTCATGATATACATGTAATAATGCAGGACAAATGCAAAACTGGTTTATGCCTGTGAATGGAATCCTCATGCAATCAAGGCTCTTCGATACAGTGTTAATGCCAGTAGTGTGACAGATAGATGTATCATACTTGAAGGGGACAATCGTGTTACAGTTCCTAAAGTAACGTTCCTCTGTCCATGATAATTCTTATTACACCACTGTTTAAATGCTAATATTACCACTTAAATGCAGTTTAATGTAGTTCATTAACTCATGTCCATGATAATTCTTATAACATAGAAATAGGGGGCTTTGCACGAAAGGTCTCTATTTCTGATGGTGTTAGAAGAAAAGTACCTGTAGAAATAAGTATGTAAATTAAGTCATGTTTTTTCTAAATCAGAAAAAGCAAGTTAGCTTGCGCTTTTTAAATTTTAAAATTTTCAAAATCAGAAAGCGCAAATTACTTTGCGCTTTTCAAAAATTTCAATTTTTTTAGAATTTTCAAAAAAAATTTCAAAATTAAAAAGCGCAAACTAGCTTGCGCTTTCCTGATAGAAAGTGCACTTTTCAAAATTTCGAAAAATATTTCAAAATTAGAAAAGTGCAAGACACTTCGCGTTTTTTATTTTTGAAAAATAAGGATCAAATTTATATATTTATTTCTGCAGGGATTTTTTGTATAACAACATAAAAAATAGGGACCTGTGACTCTTTTCTTGTAGAAATAAATTCAGATCATATATTGGATTATAGTGTGCATACTGCAAATATTTCCACTTATAAGAAATACCATTTTACACTAGAAGATGTAAAACATTAACTGGGATAAGTCCAGTTCATTATTGAGTTTAATTCAGACATAAAGATGCACTGTCTGTCTGCATACAAAATTCTCATTTGATTTGAAACTATAGTATTGTACCCGATACTGTTTTTTGTTTGGGCCTTGGGCCTTGGGCCTTGTAACTTTTTATCACTTTCAAAAAAAAGTAAATACTCATACATAGGTGGATATATTACATTGTTACTCCCACACGAACATCAACATTTTCTTTGTATTATGAGACCTGTAATTATGTAAGTTTGATGTTTTAGATCCTTAAACTACTTAGAAATTCCAAAAATTTAGTTGTATGATAAAATCTTCAATGAAAAATTAAATATCTTTATAATTAAAATAGAAATTTATACAATATATATTTTGAATAATTATACTGTGTATTTGGTTATTCTGATTAATCAGGCGTTCCTATACATTATGTACTATTAGCCTAAACCGTAATATTCAAATTCTGATTGTTTGGTTGTTTGAATATTTAAATCACTTCCTAGTTATAAATCTAGCGTGCATGGAAGATAATTCAGATCATATATTCAGATCAAGTAGTTTAAATGTAGTTCATCCGAGCTAATGTTTAAAATCTTAGTTTAGAACAATCTGTTAATATATTTATTTGATGAAACTGAAATATACAGAGATATTTACTAGAAATGTACATTCTTGTTATACCATTCCAGTCCTTAAACCCTCAAAGTATGTTTGCAGTTTGCACACTACTCATGTAGCTTGCTTGGTGCATATAAGCAACTTTTTTAGGTAGATTATAAGCAGCTTGTTTAAATTAGCATTTAAAACCAATTTGTTTTCGTAACTTATAATTTACTACTCATCTTTTTAATTAGTTTGATTAATAACAAATCGCTGCTTTTGACTTCATAGTCAAAATTTTATTATATGCAGTTTTGAATAAATTGTTTTAATTGAAACTGACTACAAGCAGCAAATAGTTTTGAATCAGCGATGACCTTTTATTTAAACTTCTTAATTAAAACAATTGTTGTAACGACCCGTATTTTTACGGATCGAAACATTGTAAAACAGTTGTTATTTGATCGTAGTATGGTTAAGTTGTTCAGAGCTTAGGTCGTATGTTAGTTTGGCACGACCTATAGAATTTGACCGACTTAAGTGGTTAGGTCGTATAGAAGGTAAGTTGTGTGGTGACTTAGGTCGTGGGATAGTTAGGTCGGAGTAGACGACTTAAGGAAGTGGAGCGACCTAAGGAAGTTGGCGACCTAAGGATTATGGGATAAGTCGTGTAGAAGTTAGGTCGTGTGGGGGCTTAGGTCGAGTGAATGACTTAAGAGTTAACGACCTAGTAGTTAGCATATTGGTTTAGGTCGTATGCTAGTTTGGGACGACCTATAGGATTTGACCGACCTAAGGAATAAGCGACTTAAGGAAGACGACGACCTAAGAGTTAGCGGTATAAGAAACTGGGTGAGTTGGCGACTTAAGGGATTTAGCGACCTAAGGGTTGAGTGAGTTAACGACCTAAGGTAGTTAGGTCGTGGACAAGTTAAGTGATTAGGTCGTTGAGTCTATGCCGTGTTAGTTAGGTCGCTAGAATGTTAGGTCGTGAGTTGTTAGGTCGCGGCTTCTGTTAGCATCTCAATTAGGTCGTGTAGCGTTAAGTCATAGGTCGTGACATTTTTAGGTCGTGACATAGTTAGGTCGTGGCTTCTGTTAAGTCGTTAGGTCGGCACTGTTGCTAAGCCGCTTGAGTGTGTTAGGTCGTAGGTTGTGGACAGTTAGATCGTGGATAGTTAGGTCGTGGACGACCTAAGGGGGCGGACGACCTAAGGGAAATCAGCCTATAAATACCCGGTTTTTCTTCACTTTTTGGGATCCGGATTTCGAAGCGACAAAGTGCTGCCATTTTGAGAGCTCGAGTTCTACACTTCTTCACTTCTTTTCTCCACTCTAATCTTGTGATTCCTTTCATCCAAATCGAAGATCAAGATCGAAGATCCAAGAGCTAAAGTTGAAGATCTACATTCTTCGAAGAGTGATTTCATCGTTTGAAGCGGAATTTTTGGCGAATCGAGTTAGATCCTTCGCTGTCCAGATCTGAAGTGTGTTTCTTTTGAGGTGTTTAGGTGATTCGGTGAGTGGTGATTATCTCTCACACGGATCTAAAGGAGTATATCGGATTGTGGGCTTGATTTGGTGTTAAAATAGTGATTTCCATGCATTTTCTTTAACTTAAGTATAGATCTATTGTTCATGATGATTTCACATCCATTTTACTACATGTTAATCTATGCAAGTTCATTCATCACATTGTAGAGATATTGCTTATGATTCATACTCGTTAGATTTAGACTCTTTATTTACAGAATTGCCATTATTGTTATAATTGTTTATTTGATCATATTTGAATGCCTGATTGCTTGGATTAATGATTGACTTGATTGATTGTTGTAAATTAGTTAATTGATGATTTGATTAAGACAAGATGGTCGAAGATGATTCAAAAGCTAAGGGAAAGGCTCTTGAATTGGGAAAAGCTGCTCGTGGCATATGTAGCGGATGATGAAGCTCATATGGATAGATTTGATGATGATGATGTTGAGATGAGGTTTTGCTATGATGTGATGAAGCAAGGCATGATGTGAGATAGCCTTGGTTTAATCCAGACGGGATCATTCCAAGCAGGTTGATAACTCGGTGAAATGGTTCGAGTTTGAGGATAATGGTTGGCTCGAGAGGCGCTTGAGCTAGTATGGAAATAGTCGTCGAGGAGGATGACTAGAAGGCTGAGGTTTCATCGTTGTTGAAGGTTCTAGCATGCTCAAAGCAAGAGTACGTTGGGCAGATTCGATAGTCCCTAAAGGCTATGATTGTAGTCGAGTACTCTGGGCAGATTCGATAGTCCTAGGCACGGGCTGCGACGATGTGCGGAGTTATGTCTAGAACCGGAGTTTCCATTAGCCCTTGACGGACGGCTGAAATAATGTGCCGGTCATTCAATTAACGGTGGTATCGAAGCAAAGATAACAGTGATAGCCAGAGTCATGGATGTTTGGTTGTATCGTCATTCGGTCTCAAGAGCAATGTTTTCTGGGTGCTTATCTGATCTTGGTTTAGGCCTTGGGGGTTTGTGCTTGGAAAACATCGACCTTGACTCGAGTGATAATTGCTTTACTTTAAATGTCTGCTTTGTTATGTTTATTTCTACTTAGTGTGTCTGGGGGCTATCACTGTAGAAAGAGGTGGAGTGGGAGGGTTTGGATTCCTATTCCTTTTTACCTTTATGCTCTTTTGGTATGTTGATAGTTAATTTACCGCTCACTAAGACTGTTGTCTGACTCAAGGCTTTATGTTTAACTCTTATTGCCTTGGGATGTTCATCCATTTTGGGATGGGCAGACTAGGTAGCAGGTGACAGGTGCTGTTCTTCGTGACCGACGATGCTGATGACGAAGACGAGCTGGAGGCTTACGTATTAGTTTCTTACTATATGTACTGGATGTTCCGCTGCTTTGTATATTCTCTGAGTGTTATGTAGTGAGGCTTTTTGTATTGACTATACAGATGCTTGTATTCAACTATTATGAAGTTTAATAGAGATTCTGTTCTGTAAAGCTTCACTGTATATATATTTTCTATCGTATTTTTATCCATGCGCTGTGAGTTTTACGATAGATTTTGCTGTTTTAATTTACCCTGATGATCGTCCATGGCTGCCTGGCACATTTTACAGCGCACTAAGTCTAGGTTCAGTGCAGGGGTCGTGGACGGTCGTCACATTTGGTATCAGAGCTTTGGTTAATCGATTTTACCCAACGCTCGCTGACGTAACTACGTATGAGAGACGTAATTGTATTTTGATGGATGATTACTATATATAATATAGTAGCTTAGAAAGATTTGATCCCTTTTATGCAGTTGTTTCTCAAGGTGTATTAATCATTCCTTTTATAGATATTTAGGATGAGTCGAAGAGGGAGACCAGCTGCTAGGGAAGGCCGTGCTACTGAGGGGGCTGCTGATTATGTTGCTATGTTCGAGGCTATGATGACTTCGATCATGAGAAGGGTGCCAGCTCCGGGGCCAGCAGTAGATGTTGGAGTTCAAGTTCAAACTACAAAACCGGTGGATTATGCTAAGCTGTGTAAGGACTATACTGCTCTTGGAGGAAAGGTTTTCTTGGGAACAGAATCAACCATTGAAGTTCAGAGATGGATATATGCTTGTAGAAGGATCTTTGGTGATTTGGGAATTGACGATGCAACTAAAAGGAAGCTTGCATCAAGACAGCTTCAAGGAAGAGCTTCTAATTGGTGGAACTCTATCACCATTGATACTCCGGAGGAAGAGATTACTTGGGAGCAATTCCAAGCCAGATTTGAAGCTAAGTTCATTTCTACAGCTCAGAAGTCTGTTCTGTTCAAGAAGTTTGTGGAGCTCAAGCAAGGTGGAAGACCGGTTCTTGAGTATGTTTCTGAGTTTGAAGCTTTGTCCAAGTATGCCCGGTCGTATATTGAATCTCCTTATCAGAAGAATGAGAAGTTTGTGACAGGCTTGGACAGTTATCTTGGGAGGCAGTTGGTGGATCATTTGGACGATCCGTTTGAGAAGCTTGTGGAGAAAGCTCTCAGGCACGAGAATCTGTTTCCTAAAGAAGGATCTGTTGTTTCTGTGACCAAGGAAGAGTCTAAACCACAGCAGGGTGGAAACAAGAAGAGGAAGCAGCAACAACAAAAGGGTAAGGATGGCCAGAAGAAGCCGAAGGGCGAAGTGACCTGCTACAACTGTCAGCAGAAGGGTCATTTCTCCAGAGATTGCAAGAATCCAAAGGTGCCGGTGAAGTGCCACAACTGTGACAAGCCGGGACATGTTAAGAAGTATTGTCCAGACCCGCGGAAGGACAAGCAGATTGTTCAAGCTTATGCTTTGGGGGCTGTTCCATCATCTTCAAAAGCTCCTACCGTTGAAGAGAAAGGAAAGAGTGTGGTGGTTCAAGGTACTCCTTCCATATGTGGTGTCCCAGTTAGAGTATTGTTTGATATTGGGGCGTCGCATTCTTTTGTTTGTAATGAACTTGTAGGCCGGTTGGGTTTAGAACCGGATATCGTTGATAGACCATTGGTTGTGACTAATCCAGTTGGGGGATCGTCTTGTTTGTGTATGTTATGCCGTGGTCTGATTGTATCGAGTCATGATTGCTCTTTTGTTTGTGATTGTTTTGTTCTGAACTTTGCGGGGTTTGGAATTATTTTGGGTATGGACTGGCTTAGGAAGTATGCGGCAAAGGTTGATTGTGAAAGTTTGGAGGTGACAGTCGAGAATGTGGAGGGGCGAAAGGTTGTGATACGATGTAAGCATGAGGAAGGCGTCTTCATGAGCTTCATGTATTCGCTGGTTGTTCCACGGGATGGACTGTCATCTGTGCCAATCGCTAATGGATTTGAGGATGTCTTTGACGAGGTCAAAGGGTTACCACCGCATAGAGAGATCGAGTTTCGTATAGATCTTGTTGAAGGAGCCAGACCTGTTGTGATGCCTCTTAGGCGGATGGCGCCTAGGGAATAGCAAGAGTTGAGGGTGCAGATTGATGATCTTTTACAGAAAGGATTCATTCGGCGTAGTGTGTCCGAATGGGGGTGCACCAGTTGTGTTTGTTACCAAAGCGGATGGATCGCTGAGGTTGTGTGTGGATTATCGTGAGCTGAATAAAGTGACTAAGAAGAACAAGTATCCATTACCGAGAATAGATGACTTGTTTGATCAGCTTCACGAAGCTAAGGTGTTTTCTCAAATGGATTTGGCAACGGGATTTCACCAGTTAAGAGTGGCTAAGGATAGTGTGCCGAAGACTGCTTTCAGGACACCATCCGGTTTCTTTGAGTGGCTGGTAATTCCGTTTGGATTGACTAATGCACCAGCATATTTTGTGGATCTTATGAATAGAGTGTTCAGAGATCAGCTGAACAAGTTCGTACTAGTGTTCGTGGATGATATTTTGATTTATTCCAGAACTGAAGAAAAGCACAAGACGCACTTGCATATTGTTTTGGAAATCTTACGAAAACATCAGCTGAAGGCTAAGTTTTCGAAGTGTCACTTCTGGAAGAGCGAAGTGAGGTTCTTAGGCCATATTATCTCTGGAAGCGGAATAGCGGTTGATCCCGCCAAGATAGCAGCAATCCAGGATTGGGTTAGACCTAAGAATGTATATGATGTGAGAAGTTTTCTTGGATTAGCAGGATACTATCGTCGATTTATCAAGGACTTTTCCAAGGTAGCCGCGCCATTAACAGGATTGACGAAAAAGAATCAAGTATTCAGATGGGATGCTAAGTGTGAGCAAGCTTTCGTAATCCTGAAAGAGTTATTGATAAGTGCTCCTGTTTTGACTATTCCAAGTGGGAATGATGAGATGGTGGTTTATACCGATGCATGTGGTACTGGACTTGGAGCAGTGCTGATGCAAAAGAATAGAGTTGTTGCGTATGCAAGTCGACAACTGAAGCCGCATGAAAGGAATTATCCGACTCATGATTTGGAGTTAGCGGCGATTGTATTTGCTCTGAAGATGTGGAGACATTATCTATTGGAAGTTCGATTCGAGCTGTTTACGGATCATAAGTCGTTGAAGTATCTTTCCTCCCAAAAGGATTTGAATCTTCGGCAGCAACGATGGCTAGAGTTTTTGGCATCATATGACTTTGATATAGCTTATACTCCGGGAAAGGGCAACGTAGTGGCAGATACGTTAAGTCGAAGACATGCAGGATTGGGAGCCATGTTTTCAGAATGGAAGAGTCTCGAGTATTTAGCTGGATTTGACTTCAGGCCTAGATGTGAATTGGAACCTGAGATGTTGGCAAACTTATCTATAAGACCGACTCTTGTGGAAAGGATTGGCGAGAGTCAAAAGCGAGACGATAAGCTTGTCAAGATTATCCGTGATTTGGAATCTGGGTTAGACCCAGAAAAGGATAAAGGATTCGAGGTCGATCGAGAGGGATGGCTTCGGAAGCAAGGACATCTAGTTGTTCCCGATATAGATGAATTGAGAAATGAAGTTCTAAAGGAAAGTCATCATTCAAAGCTGACAATTCATCCAGGTGGAAATAAGATGTATCGGGATATGAAGAGAACCTATTACTGGGAAGGTATGAAGAAGGATGTTGGAAATTTTATTTCTAAGTGCATGAACTGCCAGTTGGTAAAAGCCGAACAGAAGAAGCCCAGTGGATTGCTTCAGCCATTAGAAGTTCCTACATGGAAGTGGGAGCAAGTATCGATGGATTTTATCGATGGGTTACCTAGAACCAGAACGGGGAATGAAGGGATTTGGGTCATTGTAGATCGTCTGACTAAGAGTGCAAGATTCATTCCTGTTCGATCGACTAGGACTGCATCGAAGTTGGCTGAGTTGTATGTTAAGTGGATAGTTCGATTTCATGGTATTCCGAAGAGTATAGTGAGCGATCGAGACCCATTGTTCACTAGTGGATTTTGGAAGAGCTTCCAGGAAGTTTTGGGAACCGAGTTGTGTTTGAGTATAGCTTATCATCCTCAAACAGATGGTCAGACTGAGAGAGTCAACCGAGTTTTGGAAGATCTTCTTAGAGCTTGTGTTTTAGATTTTGGAGGATCATGGGAAGATCACCTTCATTTGGTGGAATTTTCGTATAACAACAGTTACCAATCAAGCATTGGTATGGCACCTTATGAAGCATTGTATGGAAGACCATGTAACTCTCTGACATGTTGGTTAGAAACAGGAGAAAAGTGGATACTTGGGCCAGAAATGATTCGACAGACTTCGGATTTTATAGAGATCATTCGGCAACGAATAAAGGCAGCCCAAGACCGTCAGAAAAGTTATGCTGATAAGCGTCGTAAGTATTTGGAATTTGACGTAGGTGATATGGTTTTTATGAAGATTTCTCCACTGAAGAATGTTATTCGATTCGGGAAGAAAGGAAAATTGACTCCGAGATTTGTTGGACCATTCCCGATCATCGAGCGAATTGGAAAGCTCGCTTATAGATTGGAGTTACCAGAAAAGATGTCGAGTGTGCACAATGTCTTTCATGTATCGTATCTACGGAAGTATGTGCACGACTCGAATATAGTGGTTTCTGCAGATAGCTGTGAAGATTTCGAGATTGTTCCAGTTGTAGAGAGACCTCGTAAGCCACTTCGTGTTGTGGAAACTGGCACGAAACTGCTTAGGAGGAAGGTAGTTAAGTTGCTCAAGATACAATGGAGTGATGATGATAACGACTGTACATGGGAGGTGGAAGAGAGGATGAAGGCAGCTCATCCTGAACTCTTCGAGGTATGGCCATAAGGTGTCGTGTCATCTCACGACATTGTAACTTGTTCTAATTTTAGAATTCTGCATGCTAGGCTAGAATTGGATGCATGGTTTGTTGATTGCTATGGATAGTAGGCATGCAGAATAGTTTTTGATTGCTCTTGTTTGTTTGGAATTTCGGGGGCGAAATTCCTAAGGGGGAGAGAATGTAACGACCCGTATTTTTACGGATCGAAACATTGTAAAACAGTTGTTATTTGATCGTAGTATGGTTAAGCTGTTCAGAGCTTAGGTCGTATGTTAGTTTGGCACGACCTATAGAATTTGACCGACTTAAGTGGTTAGGTCGTATAGAAGGAAGTTGTGTGGTGACTTAGGTCGTGGGATAGTTAGGTCGGAGTAGACGACTTAAGGAAGTGGAGCGACCTAAGGAAGTTGGCGACCTAAGGATTATGGGATAAGTCGTGTAGAAGTTAGGTCGTGTGGGGGCTTAGGTCGAGTGAATGGCTTAAGAGTTAACGACCTAGTAGTTAGCATATTGGTTTAGGTCGTACTGGTTTAGGTCGTATGCTAGTTTGGGACGACCTATAGGATTTGACCGACCTAAGGAATAGGCGACTTAAGGAAGACGACGACCTAAGAGTTAGCGGTATAGAAACTAGGTGAGTTGGCGACTTAAGGGGTTTAGCGACCTAAGGGTTGAGTGAGTTAACGACCTAAGGTAGTTAGGTCATGGACAAGTTAAGTGATTAGGTCGTTGAGTCTATGCCGTGTTAGTTAGGTCGCTAAACGACCTAAGAATGTTAGGTCGTGAGTTGTTAGGTCGTGGCTTCTGTTAGCATCTCAGTTAGATCGTGTAGCGTTAAGTCATAGGTCGTGACATTTTTAGGTCGTGACATAGTTAGGTCGTGGCTTCTGTTAAGTCGTTAGGTCGGCACTGTTGCTAAGCCGCTTGAGTGTGTTAGGTCGTAGTGTTTTTAGGTCGTAGGTTGTGGACAGTTAGGTCGTGGATAGTTAGGTCGTGGACGACCTAAAGGGGCGGACGACCTAAGGGAAATCAGCCTATAAATACCTAGTTTTTCTTCACTTTTTGGGATCCGGATTTCGAAGCGACGAAGTGCTGCCATTTTGAGAGCTCGAGTTCTACACTTCTTCACTTCTTTTCTCCACTCTAATCTTGTGATTCCTTTCATCCAAATCGAAGATCAAGATCGAAGATCCAAGAGCTAAAGTTGAAGATCTGCATTCTTCGAAGAGTGATTTCATCGTTTGAAGCGGAATTTTTGGCGAATCGAGTTAGATCCTTCGTTGTCCAGATCTAAAGTGTGTTTCTTTTGAGGTGTTTAGGTGATTCGGTGAGTGGTGATTATCTCTCACACGGATCCAAAGGAGTATATCGGATTGTGGGCTTGATTTGGTGTTAAAATAGTGATTTCCATGCATTTTCTTTAACTTAAGTATAGATCTATTGTTCATGATGATTTCACATCCATTTTACTACATGTTAATCTATGCAAGTTCATTCATCACATTGTAGAGATATTGCTTATGATTCATACTCGTTAGATTTAGACTCTTTATTTTTAAAATTGCCATTATTGTTATAATTGTTTATTTGATCATATTTGAATGCTTGATTGCTTGGATTAATGATTGACTTGATTGATTGTTGTAAATTAGTTAATTGATGATTTGATTAAGACAACATGGTCGAAGATGATTCAAAAGCTAAGGGAAAGGTTCTTGAATTGGGAAAAGCTGCTCGTGGCATATGTAGCGGATGGTGAAGCTCATATGGATAGATTTGATGATGATGATGTTGAGATGAGGCTTTGCTATGATGTGATGAAGCGAGGCATGATGTGAGATAGCCTTGGTTTAATCCAGACGGGATCATTCCAAGCAGGTTGATAACTCGGTGAAATGGTTCGAGTTTGAGGATAATGGTTGGCTCGAGAGGCGCTTGAGCTAGTATGGAAATAGTCGTCGAGGAGGATGACTAGAAGGCTGAGGTTTCATCATTGTTGAAGGTTCTAGCATGCTCAAAGCAAGAGTACGTTGGACAGATTCGATAGTCCCTAAAGGCTATGATTGTAGTCGAGTACTCTGGGCAGATTCGATAGTCCTAGGCACGGGCTGCGACGACGTGCGGAGTTATGTCTAGAACCGGGGTTTCCATTAGCCCTTGACGGACGGCTGAAATAATGTGCCGGTCATTCAATTAATGGTGGTATCGAAGCAAAGATAACAGTGATAGCCAGAGTCATGGATGTTTGGTTGTATCGTCATTCGGTCTCAAGAGCAATGTTTTCTGGGTGCTTATCTGATCTTGGTTTGGGCCTTGGGGGTTTGTGCTCGGAAAACATCGACCTTGACTCGAGTGATAATTGCTTTACTTTAAATGTCTGCTTTGTTATGTTTATTTCTACTTAGTGTGTCTGGGGGCTATCACTGTAGAAAGAGGTGGAGTGGGAGGGTTTGGATTCCTATTCCTTTTTACCTTTATGCTCTTTTGGTATGTTGATAGTTAATTTACCGCTCACTAAGACTGTTGTCTGACTCAAGGCTTTTTTAGGTAGATTATGTTTGCAGTTTGCACACTACTCATGTAGCTTGCTTGGTGCATATAAGCAACTTTTTTAGGTAGATTATAAGCAGCTTGTTTAAATTAGCATTTAAAACCAATTTGTTTTCGTAACTTATAATTTACTACTCATCTTTTTAATTAGTTTGATTAATAACAAATCGCTGCTTTTGACTTCATAGTTAAAATTTTATTATATGCAGTTTTGAATAAATTGTTTTAATTGAAACTGACTACAAGCAGCAAATAGTTTTGAATCAGCGATGACCTTTTATTTAAACTTCTTAATTAAAACAATTGTTGTAACGACCCGTATTTTTACGGATTGAAACATTGTAAAACAGTTGTTATTTGATCGTAGTATGGTTAAGTTGTTCAGAGCTTAGGTCGTATGTTAGTTTGGCACGACCTATAGAATTTGACCGACTTAAGTGGTTAGGTCGTATAGAAGGTAAGTTGTGTGGTGACTTAGGTCGTGGGATAGTTAGGTCGGAGTAGACGACTTAAGGAAGTGGAGCGACCTAAGGAAGTTGGCGACCTAAGGATTATGGGATAAGTCGTGTAGAAGTTAGGTCGTGTGGGGGCTTAGGTCGAGTGAATGACTTAAGAGTTAACGACCTAGTAGTTAGCATATTGGTTTAGGTCGTATGCTAGTTTGGGACGACCTATAGGATTTGACCGACCTAAGGAATAGGCGACTTAAGGAAGACGACGACCTAAGAGTTAGCGGTATAAGAAACTGGGTGAGTTGGCGACTTAAGGGATTTAGCGACCTAAGGGTTGAGTGAGTTAACGACCTAAGGTAGTTAGGTCGTGGACAAGTTAAGTGATTAGGTCGTTGAGTCTATGCCATGTTAGTTAGGTCGCTAGAATGTTAGGTCGTGAGTTGTTAGGTCGCGGCTTCTGTTAGCATCTCAGTTAGGTCGTGTAGCGTTAAGTCATAGGTCGTGACATTTTTAGGTCGTGACATAGTTAGGTCGTGGCTTCTGTTAAGTCGTTAGGTCGGCACTGTTGCTAAGCCGCTTGAGTGTGTTAGGTCGTAGTGTTTTTAGGTCGTAGGTCGTGGATAGTTAGGTCGTGGATAGTTAGGTCGTGGACGACCTAAGGGGGCGGACGACCTAAGGGAAATCAGCCTATAAATACTCGGTTTTTCTTCACTTTTTGGGATCCGGATTTCGAAGCGACGAAGTGCTGCCATTTTGAGAGCTCGAGTTCTACACTTCTTCACTTCTTTTCTCCACTCTAATCTTGTGATTCCTTTCATCCAAATCGAAGATCAAGATCGAAGATCCAAGAGCTAAAGTTGAAGATCTACATTCTTCGAAGAGTGATTTCATCGTTTGAAGCGGAATTTTTGGCGAATCGAGTTAGATCCTTCGCTGTCTAGATCTGTAGTGTGTTTCTTTTGAGGTGTTTAGGTGATTCGGTGAGTGGTGATTATCTCTCACATGGATCCAAAGGAGTATATCGGATTGTGGGCTTGATTTGGTGTTAAAATAGTGATTTCCATGCATTTTCTTTAACTTAAGTATAGATCTATTGTTCATGATGATTTCACATCCATTTTACTACATGTTAATCTATGCAAGTTCATTCATCACATTGTAGAGATATTGCTTATGATTCATACTCGTTAGATTTAGACTCTTTATTTATAGAATTGTCATTATTGTTATAATTGTTTATTTGATCATATTTGAATGCTTGATTGCTTGGATTAATGATTGACTTGATTGATTGTTGTAAATTAGTTAATTGATGATTTGATTAAGACAAGATGGTCGAAGATGATTCAAAAGCTAAGGGAAAGGCTCTTCAATTGGGAAAAGCTGCTCGTGGCATATGTAGCGGATGGTGAAGCTCATATGGATAGATTTGATGATGATGATGTTGAGATGAGGCTTTGCTATGATGTGATGAAGCGAGGCATGATGTGAGATAGCCTTGGTTTAATCCAGACGGGATCATTCCAAGCAGGTTGATAACTCGGTGAAATGGTTCGAGTTTGAGGATAATGGTTGGCTCGAGAGGCGCTTGAGCTAGTATGGAAATAGTCGTCGAGGAGGATGACTAGAAGGCTGAGGTTTCATCGTTGTTGAAGGTTCTAGCATGCTCAAAGCAAGAGTACGTTGGGCAGATTCGATAGTCCCTAAAGGCTATGATTGTAGTCGAGTACTCTGGGCAGATTCGATAGTCCTAGGCACGGGCTGCGACGACGTGCGGAGTTATGTCTAGAACCGGGGTTTCCAGTAGCCCTTGACGGACGGCTAAAATAATGTGCCGGTCATTCAATTAACGGTGGTATCGAAGCAAAGATAACAGTGATAGCCAGAGTCATGGATGTTTGGTAGTATCGTCATTCGGTCTCAAGAGCAATGTTTTCTGGGTGCTTATCTGATCTTGGTTTAGGCCTTGGGGGTTTGTGCTTGGAAAACATCGACCTTGACTCGAGTGATAATTGCTTTACTTTAAATGTCTGCTTTGTTATGTTTATTTCTGCTTAGTGTGTCTGGGGGCTATCATTGTAGAAAGAGGTGGAGTGGGAGGGTTTGGATTCCTATTCCTTTTTACCTTTATGCTCTTTTGGTATGTTGATAGTTAATTTACCGCTCACTAAGACTGTTGTCTGACTCAAGGCTTTATGTTTAACTCTTATTGCCTTGGGCTGTTCATCCATTTTGGGATGGGCAGACTAGGTAGCCGATGACAGGTGCTGTTCTTCGTGACCGACGATGCTGATGATGAAGACGAGCTAGAGGCTTACGTATTAGTTTCTTACTATATGTACTGGATGTTCCGCTGCTTTGTATATTCTTTGAGTGTTATGTAGTGAGGCTTTTTGTATTGACTATACAGATGCTTGTATTCAACTATTATGAAGTTTAATAGAGATTCTGTTCTGTAAAGCTTCACTATATATATAAATTTTCTATCGTATTTTTATCCATGCGCTGTGAGTTTTACGATAGTTTCTACTGTTTTAATTTACCCTGATGATCGTCCATGGCTGCCTGGCACATTTTACAGCGCACTAAGTCTAGGTTCAGTGCAGGGATCGTGAGCGGTCGTCACAATTGTACCCTTCAACTCTATTTGTTCTTTAAAGCCAACATCCATATCCTCTGTTTATAGTTCCCTCACTCATTCTTAACCCTAGAATTAAAATCTCAAACAAATGGAAAAAAAGGTTAAAATGGAGAGTGCAATTGTAGAGAAAAAAGATCTTGCAGTTGCAAAATCATCATCTACCATGTTCGCCGGTGTGGTGTTGTGCCCATCTTTCCTTGGCCTGGTTCTGACCATGTTTGCAACAAGTGGAACTTTAGTGATGGCAATGGAAGGTTGCAGTTTTGAATTCTTGAAGAATGAAGACAGTAGTGTTTTTATATAGTTACAACAATGTATAATATTAAAGAAAGGAAGAATGTATAAGAGTGGTTTGGATTGCTTATGAGAGAATTTATGTAACAAAACTTATCAACTGAAATGATAAAATTCTTATTAATTCTTCTCAGGACAATTTTTTGATCAAGGCTTTGCAGAAAAACTAAATATCAAAATAAGCATGCTCAAAAACTAATTAGCAAAGTAGGCCTGGTTTACATTTGTACTTGCGCAAAAATGGAATGCGCAAGTATATTTTTTTTTATACGGAGCTTGCGCATTCCATTTTTGCGCAAGCTATATTTTTAAGCTTGCGCAAATATGGAATGCGCAAGCTCTTTTTCGGCCATCAAAAAGACAGAGAACATTTTCAGGGGTCATTCTTCAACCCTACCCCCTTTCTTCCCAAAACCCTCCCCATTTCCAACTTCAAACCCATTTCAAATCCAAATATCTTAAGTCAAAATTATTTTTCTCATCTATTTCTTCAAACAAACACTCTATTGCCCATAAAATGGAAGCTAGCTCTTCATCTACGTTGATTGGAGGTAATTATAATTCCTTTTTTTGAAAATTAAGATGTAATTTTGCTATTGTTGATGTTGTTGAAAATAAAGAGTTATTGGTGGTGGTGGTGTCAAGTATTAGACAACGATGTTGTTGTTGAATTAGTTGTTAGTGTTTGATGAATTGGGAAACCTTATTTAAATAGTAGTAAATTAAAAACCCTAATTTACACCTTAATTGTTTATTGTTTATAATGACGGTAGACATTAATGATTGGGAGATAGACGACGAAACATTGATGAAACATTTTGATGAGCTTGAAGAGAAAATCGGAGTTGCAAGTTCAAGTCATATTGACTTTGATGTCGACCATGTTCCGGAAACACAGTTTGAACCAGTACCGTGTAAATTTCATTCAGGATCATCAACCTTACACGGTCATTTATGTGAAGTTGTTTCTGCGGAAATGCCCGGCCATCAACATAGAGTTGGTGGAAATTTGCTGACGCCTATACATCCTGTTGGTCCATCCGTGCCAAGGGGACAACGATCATATCCAACTTGTTATTGCGGAGTTATGTGTGTAGTGGTTGTTTGCAGAAAGGAAAAGAATGCTGGACGAAGGTTTTTCGGATGTAGTTCGTACAACGAACATAGATTGAATCCTCGTGAATATGATTATTGCAATTATTTTAAATGGATTGGTCAACCCCTGTGCGAAAGGGGACTTGAGTATGCCCACGAATTGCAATCCGAAATAAGTCGTTTGAAAATTATGAATGAAGAATTAAGGACGAACAGTGGAAGGCCTAGAATGTGGTAGATGTTTGTGGCTTGGTTAAGTTGTCATATTTGGATTTTATGTTGTACCGTTGGATTTGTATTGAGTTGTTGTGAAAATGTTTGTATTTGTTATAACCCGTATTGTGAGCATGGTGGATAGTTTATTATGTTTTTGAAATTCATTTGATAGTGTTGACTTCAATGACAACATATATTGGTTACATTATTATATTGATTTGCTTGTTTCGGTTTTTTTAAAGATTGAGTTGACTGCTTTTGGTTGAAGATTGCATGCGGAAGCAAAATCTACTTTGAAAAAATAGGTAATAATTCATCAAATTGATGTTTATACTTATGTCAGTGAACAAAAACTATAAATGTAGTATTGGAACTTATTTTGCAGATAATATCAAAGGTTCCGACTATATTTTACTTTGATGGCGAATTGTTGGTTGATGATGAAGGTAAACATAGATATGTGGGTGGGAGGCGAAAAGGATCGACAATAAAAAATCATTGTAGTTTCGAAGAGCTTAAACAAAGGGCATTTGAAGTGACAAAAGCAAATCCTGTGATATATGATTTAAAATTAGCGGTGAAATGGGTTCGGGATGATGGTGCTTTCGCTATTGATTTGGAAGACGACGACGATTTGAACTCCACCTTTTCAGTTGGAATGAGAGTGATAGAAATATACGTTGTGAGAGTGGAACATGAAAATGTGGTTGAAACACAAGCGGCAGTAATCTCTGGGGATGAGTATATGTACACTACACAGTTACAAGAAACACAATGTTTGGCGTATCCGTCGTATTTTTCAAGCCATCAAGGTGGAGAGTTTACAAACTTACTTCAAAGGTACAGCGGAATGGTTGGAGTCTCTTCTAGTCAGGAACAACATATGATGCAGAACGCTATAAATCCAAATCAGTCGCAGGCGTTTGAAAAGTGAGTACTATTATACGTTTGCACTTGTATTTTGACTGACGTTAATGCTAAATATATGACCTTTGTTTTTTGTATTCCTAGTGTCGAAGATGCATTTACTGGTTGTGACGACGATGGTGCCGATGATCATGTTCTTACTCCACACGAGAATTGTGGACAATTGGATAGCATGAAAGTAGCTTGTGCGGATGATGAGGATAGAACTTGGATCCATCAAATGCAAGTTAACAATGATGCAATCATATATGCAGACATTGAGAAGGCTGATGATGTAAATGCAGAAGAAGAACAAATCATATATGAAGAGGCTCTAGCCGATGATTTATGCACGGCATCAATGATGGCGAAATCGATAATGCAAAATTGTCATCAAGACGTGGAAGTTTTTGGAAGAGAATGTGCGGAGAACGATCCACGAGTTGGGTTAATTTTTGAAAGTAAGCAGAAGCTTGTTGAACAGTTATGTGAATGGTCGATTAAATGTTCAGTTTCGTTTCAAGTTCTGAAATCGCGTGCAAATCAATACACGGTCTGTTGTGCTGTGGAAGAAACATGCCCTTGGCGAGTTCATGCAAGCCTTTTGGTAAGAAAAAATTCAAAGTGGTGGAAGATAACGACATATGGCGGCAATCATACTTGTTTAAATGCAACCATCAACTCAAACCATCGACAGGCAACTGCTAAGTTTATATGCAGCAAAATACTTCCGTTGATTAAAGCTGAAACAAACATGACTGCAAAAACTGTTCAAGAGACAATGTCCAACACGTTTCATATTAAAGTGAGTTATTTTCGAGCCTGGCACAGACTGCAGAAAGCTGTTGCAATGATTTATGGCGATTGGGAATTGTCGTACGTGGAATTGCCGAAATATCTTAGAGCGCTACAACATACCAACCCCGGAACCGTATATGATGTTATTCATAGTCGTGGTATTTTTTATGGTGCTTTTTGGGCTTTCGGACCTTCTATTCAAGGCTTCGACCACTGTCGACCCATATTGTCTATTGATGGCACACATTTATACGGGAAGTATCTGGGTATGATACTAGTAGCAACTGGGGTGGATGCAAATCGAGGGCTATTTCCTTTAGCTTTTGCTATTGTACAAACAGAGTCGTGGCAAACGTGGAGTTGGTTTGTTCGTTGCATATGGAATTATATTCCATCCGTACGTACTAGATGTATCACCTTTATCTCGGATCGTATGAAAGGAATTCCATGTGCGCTTAGAGAAGGTTGGCCAGTTGAACATCATCATCGTTTTTGTATCCGTCATATTAAAGCTAATTTCAAGAAAGCGGGATTTGGCACGGATGAGCTACAAAATTTATTACACGCATATGCCACGGCATCGGAGGTCGTAAAATACAATGATCTTCGAAAACAGTTGAAGGATGTAAATCGAGATGCCGATGCGTGGATTGAAAGAAGTTTGAAAGACCAGGAATCAAGCTGGACTCTTTGTCACGACGGCGGAGTAAGATTCAATATGATGACGACCAACGTTTCTGAAAGCTTTAACGGTGTGCTCAAAGGAACTAGGAATTTACCTGTTAGATCATTGGTTGCACGTACGTTTCATCGACTGAACCATTACTTCGTCGAACGACGTACTCAAGGTGAAGAGTGGACGTCGCAGCTCGCACCTAGGTGGGAAGCATTAGCGCGGAGAAGAATGGAAGAATCACGGATCATGTCTATAGAGAGATATAGCTTCGTTGAATGGCAGGTGAAATATGTGCATATGTTTGATTATATGGTGAATATCGAAGATAATGTTGCCAAATGTTCGTGCAACATGCCAACATTAGATCATTTTCCGTGCTCCCATGTATTAGCGGCTTGTTCACGCGGTTCGGGTGGTGCTAATAGAGTGTATTTTGACCTAATCTCCCCGTGGTACACAAAGGCTATGTATTCCGCAGCTTATGCTCCTTTATTCCACCCTGTACCGGATAGTCGACATTGGAACGTCTACGATGGTCCAATTATACAACCGCCGCCTGTGCGCAGAAATTCAGGTCGTCCTCAGTCTACTAGAATAAAAGGTTTTATGGATCCGCCATCTTCATTCGACCATAATAGATGTAGCAAATGTGGTTCTATTGGCCACAAGAAAAATACTTGTCCGCGTTGAATTGTAATAGAACTAGAACGTATATGTTACTGTATGCCTTGTTGAAACTTTTTCGGATGGTGTTGTCATTCGAATGGTGTTTGCATGTTATATAGAATGTTGTTCATACTTTTTTGTGAAATTGTGTAATTTATGGTGTTGAAACAGCTCTCCGTTTCGAACTGACCCATAATATAGCATGCGCATTTGTGGAATGCGCAAGCTATATTTATTTACAATATAGCTTGCGCATTCCACAAATGCGCAAGCTATATTATGGGTCAGTTCGAAACAGAGAGCTGATCTGCCAAATATAGCTTGCGCATTTGTGGAATGCGCAAGCTATATTTACAATATAGCTTGCGCATTTCACATATGCGCAAGCTATATTTTTGGTTATTCACAACAGTCCGCATATGCTACATTTGTTATTTTGTAGCATAGGCGAAACGCTGCAAATTACCCAGTTCCACCAAAAATATAGCGTGCGCATATGTGGAATGCGCAAGCTATATTGTAAATATAGCTTTCACATTCCACAAATGCGCAAGCTATATTTGGCAGATCAGCTCTCTGTTTCGAACTGACCACAAATGCACAAGCTATATTATGGGTCAGTTCGAAACAGAGAGCTGTTTCCACACACAAACAAGGCAACAAGCTATATTATTAGTCATTTCATTAACAATACCATAAAAAACAAAATAAATAACACGAACTAACCGACAATTTAAAATCATCCAAATAACAAGTCGTACAATAACATAGACACATACAAGGCAACAACCCCTAACCTAACCCAACCAAAAGAAACAACAGCAATATGACCAACACCGTCAATCACGAATCCTTCTTAACTCAAGTGGGGTGTCTCTTTTCTTCTTCTTCCGCTTGTACACGATGGGAGCCGATCCTTGGCCTTCTTCGTACGTTGGAGCGGGTGTAGGCAGCGGAATTTCTTATTGTTGACTTGGCCCAAAAAAGAGTTCTTCTTGTTGAATTTCCGACTGCGGCAGCTCTTGCGTATGCTCGTATGTCGACTGTCCAACATAACCGAATTGTTGTTCTCCTTCGTGCCAAACCGGCCATTCAGCGTGAGTTTCTCCGCCGGTGTATTGATGCTCTACCTCAGGCCAAGCAGGCCATCCAGCTGTAGTTTCGCCACCGGGATGTTGTGAAGCCTCCCCCTCTGCATGTGCCTCCTCCCATTGGCCTTGTCCACCGGCTAATGTGGTATGTGTCTCCTCTGTACAACGCGGTGGATCTTCTACAATGCGCAGCGGCTTGGACGGCCTTCTTAGCTTGTTCCGACCCAAAATCGTGTCAAGTATTCGTCGTAGGTCAATGCACTTGCTTTTGACCTTGTCCGGCTCCATATGACTTTCTTCTATTTCGCCCACCATATCCAAAGCGCTGTATATTCCGCTTACCTAAACCATAAATCATAACAATGCATCAATATGACATAAAAATTGAACTATACAAAATTTGAAAATACAACACTTACCGCATCACGTTCTAGAGGAGCATGGGGAGTGTACGCAACCAACTTCCTTGCCGACTTTTTAAGGATATAACGATGAGTAATTCGCCAATACCAATACTCGTACTTGCTCAAAGGTGTCGGAGGGTCGCATGCTCGTTCGGCACGATCAATTCTTGATTCCCAAATAGCAATACTTTCTTGCAAAAATGCCATCTAGCTAGTGGGTTCTGGGTCAAGGGGGGCGACAGGATCGGGAATGTGCTGATAATCAAAGTAAAACTGTCTCATCACCCGATCGGGTGCATACAACTCAAAGTCCAGAAATAGAATCAGTCGGCTCTTAGCAATCCAACCGGCGAATGAATACTCAATGTCCGGATGTCCAAACTTATACACTAATGAATATGGTTCCCATGTAACCGCATCATCCGCCAACAAATCCAACTCATTACGGTAAAACTGTACATTTCTTAGCGTCTCACGCCAACTCCTAGCACAGTTCCACCTAGCCCCGAATGGAAGATACGGATCTAAGTCGGTAGGAATTCTAATAGATGGCCGTCCAATGGCAATATGCGACCACGACCATAGTTGCAACAACGTTGCAGAACCCCCTAAAACTTTTCGACGTTGCAATGCAACGTTCGATAACTCACTATACAAATAGCAAAGAACAGCACTACCCCAAGAATGATAACCACAGTCAGCCAAATCATCCAAAAATGGTAAAAATTTCAAACTTAATCTCCCTTTTGAATGATCGGGAAATAATCGGCAACTCAAAAAATACAATATCACGGCACGAGTGCGGCGAAGTATATCTAAATCGGTCGCCCCTTCGGGTAGTGGTTCAGAAAATTCGCTTTTAAACCAAGTCATTGACAAATCACTTTTAGACTTAACCGCCTCTCTTGGCGGAAAAATACCAAGCAAGTCATGAGATAATTCGATGTAATCGATATCTAAATTTTGCACACATACCGGACGACCGTCTCCTTGAAGACCGAAAAGAAAATGCACGTCCGCTAGAGTCACTGTCATCTCCTCGACTCTCATATGAAACGTATTTGTTTCCGGCCTCCATCTATCGCATAAAGCGGTAAGAAGGTGATGATCGAGCCGAATGTAGTCGATTTGCATAGCTTTCCAAAATCTAGAGATTCGTAGATTTGGCTCCAATCTTGGATCTTTATAATTGATCTCCTTGAGCTTGCTCGAATGATCGCATATCTTCACAGTTTGAACACCCTGCACTATATAAACAAATTATAATTAGGACTTCATATTTGACTTCCCTGGTTTACCAATATCGAACATTTACCTCCATTAATGTGTCGTTTTGGCTCCTATGGTGTTCTTGAAGATAGAGAACACTTCTATCTTCAGGCCCAGGAGACAATTCTACAAACAACAACAACCGTTTATCAATACAAAAACTATATGCAAAGTTAGGGTTTTTGCTATATTACTACTTCAAATCTTTTTGCATTGTCATCAAAGAAACCAACAATGTGAGTACATTCACATCAACATCATCAACACTACCTCTTCCACAAACAACAACAATCATTTCTAAAGTAGTATCTTAATTTTCAAAAAAAAGAATTATAATTACCTCCAATCAACGTAAATGAAGAGCTAGCTTCCATTTTATGGGCAATAGAGTGTTTGTTTGAAGAAATAGATGAGAAAAATGATTTTGACTTAAGATATTTGGATTTGAAATGGGTTTGAAGTTGGAAATGGGGAGGGTTTTGGGAAGAAAGGGGGTAGGGTTGAAGAATGACCCCAGAAAATGCTCTCTGTCTTTTTGATGGCCGAAAAAGAGCTTGCGCATTCCATATTTGCGCAAGCTTAAAAATATAGCTTGCGCAAAAATGGAATGCGCAAGCTCCGTATAAAAAAATATACTTGCGCATTCCATTTTTGCACAAGTACAAATGTAAACCAGGCCTACTTTGCTAATTAGTTTTTGAGCATGCTTATTTTGATATTTAGTTTTTCTGCAAAGCCTTGATCAAAAAATTGTCCTTCTTCTCAGCATGTTTTTACAAATGATTTGCTCTTACTATTTCTATACACCATGATCTCAACCACAACTCAATACACGACTTATTCAAACTTTGAATTGATCAAACAATTAACTCAAACTCAACAATTTGACCCAGCCTCTATTCACAGTTGTGTACACATGCACATGTGCACGTGCACACACCAACTAACAACTTCTGGACCCAACTGTGAGGCCTCCCATCTTCCTGGAGTCAAGCAGATCTCGATAGTGACTTGAGTCGGCCTGCACCTCCCCTGGATCGCCACAGATGATTGTGGAAACAATCTGCACCAAGGTGTTCGATGAATTGCCTTGTTCTTCAGCCACTTTCAAACTATTTGTTGAATTGTCTTCTTCTTCTTGGTGCACCTGGTTCATGCGAGTTGATTGTATCTGAGACCTAACATTCCGTCCTTCTCCAAAAATTTACCTTGTCTCAAGGTCAAAAGGAGGGTATCTTTTCACCAAGTTCTAGTAGTCCTCCCATGTTGATTCGTCTAAATCCATTTGCTTCCACTTCACCAGCACCTGTGTAACTGCGCGGTTGTTTTTAGGAAAATTCCTCCTATCCAATATTGATTTAGGTTCATCAACTACCTCCTCTCTGAATGTAGGAGCATCCTGTTGTATGATGATGCCATGGCCCACCTTCTTTTTTAATTGTGACATGTGGAATACTGGGTGAATTTTAACCCTAATATGTAACTCCAACTTGTATGCAACCTCCCCAATTTTTGTACAATCTTATATGGCCATAATACTTCGGAGATAACTTGGTGGTCTTTAAATTACTTACAATAATTTTCCTTTACGGTTGTAGTTTGAGGTATACCCAATCCCCTTCTTTATACTGCCTCTCAATCCTCTTGGCATCACTTTGCTTCTTCATTCTCTTTTGTGTATGTTGCAAGCTGTCTTTCAAAAACTGTATTACAATATCTCTGGAGTACAATTCTTGTTCTACCTGTGGCACTCTAGCAGTTTTTGGTATATAGGATAATAAGGTTGGAGGTGGTATTCCATAGACTGCCTGGTATGGTGTGATATTGGTAGAGCTCTGCCAACTGGTGTTATACCAATATTCAGCCAAGATGAGGCAGTTACACCATTCTTGAGGCTTGTGACACACAAAGCAACGCAAGTAACCATCTAATATCTTGTTGACAGCCTCGTTTTGCCTATCTGATTGTGGGTGGTGGGCTGAACTCATCTTTAGTGTACACCATTGTAGTATCATCAATTCTTTCCAAAATTTGCTTGTAAATATTGAGTCTCTATCACTTACTATACTTTGTGGCATGCCATGCAATTTAAACACTCCGTCAAAAATAAATTTTAGCAATTTCCTTGGCAGTATAGGGGTGTTGTAGGCAAAAAAAATGTGCATATTTGGATAGCTTATCCACCACTATGTATATTGTTGTAAATTTATAACTTTTAGGTAACCCTATTATAAAATCCATTGATACATCACACCATATCTTATCTAGTATAGGTAGTGGCTGTAATAATCTAGGAATTAAAATATTTTCATGCTTATTTCTCTAACAAACATCACACTCTCTTATGCACCTTTCAATATCTGATCTTATTCCCTTCCAGTAAAAAACTTGCTTTAACTTGTGCCTTGTTTTCTTGATTCCAGCATGTCCACCTAATGGTGCTAAATGATATTTGTGGAGTATGATTTGTATTATTTCTTTGCAATTATGATCCAACAATATTCTCTTTTTATAATACAACAAGTCATCTACCAAAACGTATTTGGATGTATTGAGCTTGCCTCCTTCCAATTTTTGCTTCATTTCCTTCATATATTCTGACTGCTCCAGGTATCTTTTTAGCTCTTGCATCCAACTGCCTTCCATTGTGATCACTGCTTGGCAATGTATTATAATGTTATCTTGTTCTTCTAGCAGCTTAGAGAGTGCATCGGCAATAGTGTTATCCTTTCTCTTCCTATACTCAATCTTGTAGTCAAAACCATGCAATTTTGCTAGCCACTTTCCTTATATTCCAGCTGTTAGCCTTTGAGATAGCAAGTGTCTGAGACTTTGGTGGTCATTTTTATAATGAACCTTCTTCGTATAAGATATTGTGACCATTTCTTAGTTGCCAGTAGCAATGCTAACAACTCCTTCTCATATGTTAACAACAACAGGTTTTTTCCATTCAATGCTTTGCTGAGATAAGCAATGGGCCTTCCTTCTTGAGTTAGCATAGCACCAACTCTCACACCACTGGCATCACATTCAATGATAAACTCTTTGTTAAAATCAGGCATGCATAGTATGGATGGTTTCATTAAAAAGTGCTTGAGTTTGTTGTATGCCTCAGTGGCTTTTTCATCCCAGTGAAAAGCATTTTTCTTCAATAAGTTGGTGAGTGGTTTGACAATCAATCCATAGTTCCTTATGAAATTTCTATAGTAACCTGTGATGCCTAAAACCCCTCTGAAACTCTTAATATTCTTTGATTGTGGCCATTCTTTAATTGATTTGATCTTCTCTGGATCCACGGCAATTCCTTCTTTTGATATAATATGCCCCGAATAAGTGATCTGCTCTTTAGCAAATGAACACTTTGTTAATTTGATCACCAAGTGGTTGTCCTTTAATACCTGCAAAGTCAGCCCTATGTTGTGCATATGCTCAGACCATGTCTGGTTATAAATTAGTATCATCAAAAAATACTAAGAGAAATTTTCTTAAGTATAGTTTAAAAACATCATTCATCAATGCTTGAAAGGTTGAAAATGCATTAGATAGTCCAAAAGGCATAACAAGGAATTCATAATGCCCCTCATGAATTTTGAAAGCAGTTTTATGTATGTTATTGGGGTGCATTCTCACTTGATGATATCCAGATTTCAAATCAAGTTTAGTGAAATAATTTGAACCATACAATTCATCTAGCAAGTCATCAATGAGAGGGATGAGAAACTTATCTTTGAGAGTTTGATTGTTGAGTTCCCTATAATCCACACACATTCTCCATGTACCATCTTTTTTCCTTACCATGACCACTGGTGATGAATATTCACTGGTGCTTGGTTGAATGATTCCTCCCTCCAGCATTTCCTTAATGACTTTTTCTAATTCATTCTTAATATGATAGGAGTGTCTGTATGATCTTAAGCAAACTGGTTTAGCTAAGGTACAATGGGTATTTTATGATCACATTTCCTAGAAGGTGGTAGGGTGGTTACAGAGCTAATAACTTTAGGGTATTGAGAAAGAACATGTTGTACTTCTGGAGGTATGGCTTGGTTATTGTTAGCCATTGTTGTACTTCCTTTGAACAAAGCAACAGTGACAACTGACCTTTAGAACTTTCTTTAACAATGTTTTTATCATCAACTACCTTGTTGCTACCCTTGAATCCTTGCCATATGTGCTCCCTTCCATTATACTAGAATTTCAGTTGTAGTTTTGCAAAGTTGAATGAGATTTCTCCAATTTCTTTCATCCGCTGAGCACCCAACACCAATTGGCAACCCTCTAAAGGTATTAACAACAAATCAATAAGCATCTGGCATCCTTGACACTTGAAAGTTACACCTTTGTACAATCTACTGCCTTGTATTTTATCTCCATTGGCCACTTGTACAATATATGTCTGAGTTTCTTGCACTATCAATCCCATTCTCTTAGCCAAATCTGAATTAATGAAGATGTGAGTAGATCCTGAATCCAAGAGAATATTGATAGGATGTCCATTGAGATAACCTTGCACCCTGATGGTATACAAAGTTGGTATGCTACACATTGCATTAATTGTGATGGCAAAGGCTTCTTCCTTTTGCTCACTTTCTAAATTCATCTCCTTTGACCCATCTAGTTCTTCATGTGGTTTGTTATCATCATCTTATTCTTGATCTATATTTGAAGCTTGCAGTGACATAACTCCCTCCAGAATATATACTTGTTTATTTTTGCATATGTGTCCTTGATGCCATTTCTCATTACTTTCAAAGCACAAGTTCTTCCTTCTTCTTTCGATGATTTCTTGAGGTGTGAGGCCTTTATTCTTAGCTATATATTCCACATTTGATTTTTCCATAGCTGTTGATTTATTATAATTGTTCTGAGTGAAGTTTCTAGACTGTTTGTTGACCTTACTCTTTTTCTTGCAATTTCTTTTGCACTCAAACACCTTTGCAAGACTAACTGCCTCTTTAAAATCAATAGGGTTAAGTGATAGAACATTGTACATGATCTCTTCCTTTAACCCATTAATGAACTTCTCCAATGGGAACTGATCGGGAAGTGCTTCACAAAAACTTTTTAACTGCTCAAAATTTTTGAGGTACTGTCTAACAGTTGTAGTACGTTTGAGGTTAGAGATAGCCCCATAGAGTCTTTGTAATTCCTCTGGTGCAAATATTATCAACAACCCTTCTTTAAAAATCACCCATTGATCATAAATTTTGACTTTCATGATTAGCCACCCATACCAAAGATGTGCTTCTCCCTTAAGATGAAATAAACAAGTGGGTACCCATTCATTTTCAGGTGTATTATGATAAGTAAAGAGTTGCTCCACTTGGCTAAGCCATTCTATCACTCCACTATCTCCATCATAGGCGAGGAATTCTAATTCGAAAACTATGTTTTGTAAAAAAACTTGGAGTGGGGTTTCTTGTTGTTGTCTCATTTTGGAGGCTATGTCCATTTCTTGTGGGAGAAATGAAATCTGGGTAAGGTATTTCCTGTACCGCTGTTTCTTGATATGGTCTCTGGTAATGTCTTTGTGGTGGTGGGACATAGGGAGGTACTGTTGTGGGTTGAATTGTGATTGAGATTGATTGCTAGCTTCTCCTTTCTTGTTTCCAGGTTCTCTTTGGTTTTTGAGTTCTCTCAATTCTCTGGTAATAGCAGTAAGAGCCTCGATGATGCTTTCAATCTTAACATTTATATTTTGGGTGGTTTCTTGAAGATTCAGAGAAGTTTCTTGCAGTTCCCTGACGGCCATGGAATTATTTAGACAAATTTGCTCGTGTCTGTTTCCCTTAATAAATTCATCATCTTGGTCAGTCTGATTTTCATCATCAGTTAGCTCCGGTTGCTTCCTGATCTTGTTGGCTCTGATACCAATGTGTTATGCCCATCTTTCCTTGGCCTGGTTCTGACCATGTTTGCAAAAGGTGGAACTTGAGTGATGGCAATGGAAGGTTGCGGTTTTGAATTCTTGAAGAATGAAAACAACAGTGGTTTTATATAGTTACAACAATGTATAATATTAAAGAAAGGAAGAATGTATAAGAGTGGTTTTGATTGCTTATGAGAGAATTTATGTAACAGAACTTATCAACTGAAATGATAAAATTCTTATTAATTCTTATCAACATGTTTTTACAAATGATTTGCTCTTACTATTTATATATATATCCATGACCTCAACCACAACTCAATACATGACTTATTCAAACTTTGAATTGATCAAACAATTAACTCAAACTCAACAATTTGACCCAGCCTCTGTTCACAGCTGTGTACATGTGCACGTGTGCACGTGCACACAACAACTAACAACTTTTGGACCCAATTAAGGCCTCCCATCTTCCTGGAGTCAAGTAGATCTCGATGGTGACTTGAGTCAGCCTGCACCTCCCCTGGATCGCCACCGATGATTGTGGAAACGATCTGCACCAAGGTGTTCGATGAATTGCCTTGCACTTCTGCCACTTTCAAACTGTTTGTTGAATTGTCTTCTTCTTCTTGCTGCACCTGGTTCATGCGAGCTGATTGTATCTGAGACCTAACACGTGGAAAGCGGAGAGATGTCAAAAGACCATGAATGACAAGCTCGCGAACGTAATGATGGGTTTCATCCATTGAAGGTCCCCATCTGTCTTTTTAAGCAATTTTCAGTTAGTAGGGTTTACTTCTGACAGTTTTTGGAACTGGAGCAGTATTTGTGGAAATGAAATGAGAAACTACGTAAATTCTTTAGGCGGATTGGGAATGAGAAACTATGCAGATGCTTAGCCATATTTGAAAATAATTAGGCACTTGTTGGCATTCTTTAGTAGCTATATAGTGAAATGGGTAAATATGTATAAATATAAGGCCATTTATTTCATGTATAATTTCTTTTAAAGATTGATGAAAGTAGGTGAATATAATCCTCTTAATTGATGTATATAAGTGACTGCATATTATAGCCAGTTTTCTGAAATAAAAGGAGTTCATGTTTATTATTTGATAGATATTTACATTTCAAGACTTGAAGGTCGTTGACAGTACTACTTGCTGTTCCTGGATATGTTACGCTATAACATACAGCTTGATACGTAACAACAAAATACTTAGTTTTTTGTCCATTTGTGTAGTACATATTATTTTGACAAGCACCATTGTTCCAGTGGATTCAAATGTTTATTGACATGTGATATGTTGTCGTAGTGATTTGTTGTATATAAAGTACCGTTTCAAAAAAAAGTACATATTATTTGTTAAATTTAGTGAAATGTTTTGTTTTTTTTTCCTTCATAAATTTTTCTTTTGGTATACACGTCGAACTCCAGGAGTAAGAAATCAGGCATTTTATGAGGATAACATAAAAAAAATTGTTGAATTCAGCACGGTATGAGACCATCACTAAATTAGCAAGGACCGCCTATTTGAATTTTTGAGTTACATTCTAATATTATATCTATACTTTCATAGGCTGAAAGATTTTGGGCATCCTACTGTCACTTAGCACGGCGTTCAACTTTACCAAGTCCAACTAATATTCATCTATTCAAAGAGGGCATTTGACCTTTATGGGAGGTATATATTCAAACGTTGCTTATATGATGAATTATGTATATATACCATACAAGAGTATTAATTAAACATTGCTCAATTACACCATAGTAAACTATTTAAGCAATATCTCTTATCTTGTTGATCAATTTTTCAGGATTCTGCAAATTGCAATGGAGGGAAATGGATGATAAGAGTTTCTGGGCGTTTCTGGAAAGACTTGGTACGTAAGAACACTATCCAATATTGGCTGCGCCATTAATTTCTGTATTTAATTTATATTATATATGATTGGATTCATGAGTTCAATTACTTTCACGATCAATTCATTGTCTATTTTACTATCAATACTGATTAAGATAACAAAGGAATGATTTGTATAAAGTAATTTATATATATCAAACTGTAATATATATCAAGATGCATTAAACACCAAAAAAATCATAGCTCTTAAAAAGCGTTATAGGTATATAATATGAGTGCTATAAAAAGGTAATGTAATGCAAGTGCTAATTGTCGAAGGATAGCGACATAAAAGCACTATAGAAGAAGAATATTATAGCGACAATATGTTGCTATAAAGATTATGTTCTTTTTTGTAATACAGAATTAATGTTTTATAGCGGTGGTAGTGCTCTATTCTCTATACCTAAATGGTATATATATGTTATGAAAGCTTACTATTTTATAGCGGCTCTTTTTGTGTTATAAATACGTCATTGATTTTTATAACATGTCAATATACAACGTTTATCGAACCGTTATAGATTTGTTTGATTGTGGTTCTGTGCCGCTAGAAAAGACTCTTTTTGTTGTAGTGAAATATTTGAAGAAAACAATATTTTATACTTGATTAAAAACAAAGGTTTTCAAAGTGCATCCATGCAACTATTGCTACATGGACCATAACTTTTACAACGTTGTTTTATAAATTAAATAGCTTTTCAACTCAATTTATTACTATCTTTTTCACTACTACAAGTGTAGAAAACAAATAAAATAAATCATTCAAAATAGAGTTTAAAAAGTAAGATAGAAGAGAGGTGATTCAAAGTACATTTATAGCGACTATCTCTATACATACAATTTCGTTTTTCACTTCAAATTCAAACACCATTCACTCAAATAAGCATAGACAAATACCAAGTCCAAAACACATCACAAGGAAGCATATATGCAACATTTATACATGAAACACGATATCCAAAACAAGAATAAAATACACAACATCAAAGTGCTTCTATAGCGACTATCGCTATACGAACACTTTGATTTCAAGTCCAAATCAATTTCGTCCCCCACTAATCCTTATGTGCTTTGTTTCAAGGCTATGCAACAAGTCATAAAAAGTCATACACAGCCATTCACATATGTCATTGCTTTCCAAAGCAAGCATCAACAATCAACATCACAATAGAAATTCAAGCAACACATGTATTTTAAACATCCACGCAAGCATGTTATTTTCATTTGGATAGTGAGATAATTCACTTATATTCAAACCATTCACTACCATTTTCCTACATCAACCAAAATAACACCTAAACCTTCCTACCATTCAACGTTTCCCACGTCCAAGCTCACCCATGGAAAGGTTCAAGAGGTTATGCTCATTTCCTTCATGTTTTGATTTGATGGTAATTGTTGTTATGTTGTGTAAGGACCATAGAAAAAGTTTGAAGAGATTGAGTTGTTTAGATATCATTTCAAGAAAGTTAAAGAGAATAAGAAATGCATACATCATATTACTTAGTGAATTAGCAACCAAAACATGAATACTATGGGCATGTATTTATGCAGTTAGAAAATGTGACAATTGACCAAAGATGCCTCCACATGGCTAGCCAAAAGTCACCTTCCTCCCACCTTCCTTTCCATGAAACAAGCCTAGATTCCCTCCACCATCCATGCCTTAAATCAAGGGTCCATTTGTCCCCTTAATTTATTCTTAGGTACTAACTAATTTTTCAAGAAAATAGAGGTATCTAATTGTTGTTAATGTGTTCATGTGTTACTATACAAGTTCTAAAGAGTTTGAACAACTTTATTGAGTAAAAAGTTGTTTATCGATAAAATGATTTTTGGTTATATTATCGATATTTCTTCGAACTATTTATTTTTGTTAACAAATTTCTTATAATTAGTTTTTATTAAAAAGGAGGTTAATAAGGTTATAAAATTATATTTATTCACATTAAATCCAAGATTCAAATAACTCAGATATTTAACTACGAAGTGTTTTATATTCCGAGTCGTTACAAACATTAGTTATAAATTTGATTTCTTTTGCAGGCAAAATAGAGTATTATTATTTTGCACGGGCAAGCTGGCTTTATAGTGGCCATACGACTGTACAAATGAAATACAGGTGAGAGGCAAAGACGCCTCAGCAGCTAAGAAATAAAGCAAATAAAAAGATAAAGCGCAGCAGTTAGGCAACATACCTAAACCACTAAAGACCTAGACTAACCCCCTCAGAAGAGGAGGATCTACTACAATCATCAGATGAATCAGGACCGATGACATGGACATACCTAGAAAATAGCAAAGCAAGGTTAGGAACATAATTCGGATAGTCTCCGTTGTAAATGAATTTCTATCCCAAGAGGTATCCAATAATATAGTTTGGTTCGCATCACCAAAATCATCATCGAAAGTAAAGGTGAGACCCTTGCCCTCAATATGATAGTATAGACGTCTGCTCTCACCTTTAACTTTGCTTAAAAATATGTGGTTGTGTCACTCTCAGGAGAGTATCTCATTTCAGAGGCTTCATGGATCCAAGATTGCTCAGCAGAGCCCCAAGTAATCGTACTAAGAGGTGATACCGAGACAGCCATATCATCTGGGGAAACATCATCAAGCACATGTACCATAGGAGGAGTAGGAATACTAGCCTTAGGAATCCATTTCATAATAGGAGGCTTCGACAATGGGATCTTAGGTGGAATAGGAAAAGGGAAATCAACCACAACTAGTAATGAAGGACAACCATACTTACAAGAATCAACAATGTGGCCACAGAAACGATAGGATGAGCAAATATCTAGATTCCAACTATAAGTAAAATAGACCACAACTACCTGTCCCTTAGTTGGTCCAACGCGCAATTTAGTTGGCAAAGGTTGGTCCGGCGTCACTTCTATAAGTGCCCTGGAAAAAATCATTCTTTTCCTATCAACTGTATTGGCATCGAAACATCTAAGTTTGCTAACCAGACTAGCTAAATAATCTAAACCAATCATTGGCTAAAGAATTGAAGGAATATGAGTAAAGCGAGCCCAAACGGGAATCGAAAGTACTTAGGATTTAGCTGTGTCAACCGAAGGGGACCATGGTGTAATAATAAACGATTTACCATGAATGAAGGTTGCATCGGCTTGAAGGACACACAGTCTATCTTCCATCAAGGAGAATTTGAAGAAGAACATGGAATCATCATAATGTACTTTGATACCACCACGTAGACGCCAAGCATTCCTATAATGATTCTGTATGGCTTCACAAAGAGGGTTAGAGTCTAGAAAGAAACAAATTAGGTATTCAGACCAAATATCTTTGCCATCTTGAATAACCTCTTTTGGTGGAATCATCACCCCATCCTCTTCCACAATTTCAAAACTACAAGGGGAATAAGTACCTGCATTACTTGGTAGATTAGAAAATAAGGAAGACCAAATTTAATTAGGCTTGCTGGGAACATAACCAGCAGCTTTGAATGATAAACTGTTATTTTTACAAGCAGGTAAAGCGCTCAGACTAACACCAACATGAAAAGAAGAGTTGGGAATACCAACAACAACCTCTACCGCTGACATTACATTCTCAGAATCTGAAACATTTTCAAGGTTTCGAGTGTTGACGGAATTAAGAGCTACATTATCAGATTGGTCGAGAGCTCCATCGAGCGCAATAGTACTTACAGTAACAAATGAATCAAGATCCAAAATAGGCTCAATGAAGATTAATAATTGAACAACATCTAAAGAAGCGAATGGGACAACGAGGTTGGCGTAGGAGTAGAGGTCAAAGAGATAGTAGTCGCGAAATGGCAACCAGATCTGGTGATAGAAGTTGAACGCTGCTCGATTGAAGATGCGAACCTATTTTGATTATTGGTTTTTTACCATCAGATTAAGATAAGAACAATGACGAGGGGGAGAGGAGAGACTATGGAGGAAAGAAGGCGATGGGAGGCTGGAAGTGGATGGACTAATCGGGGAAGAGGGAGAAAAGAAAGCGAGATCTGAAAGTCACCATTAAACAGTTACCATTACTATAAATATTATTAGTTATAAATTTTGGTTTTGATTTGATAAACATATATTATTAAATATATTTATAATAGTTATAAATATATTAATTGATATACGATATCGATAAGCGTTTAAATTAGATTTAAATGCAAAATATTTGTTTTGGCTATAAATAAGTTTAAAGCTTATAAGAAACTCATAAGGGGCTACTTTGTTCGGCCCTAATAAGGGATATAGGCGGCAATATGATGGTGCTAGAGAGGGCTTGAGATGGAGGGATAACATGGAAGAGAATTGGTAAGAGATGATGTAGGATCTTGATCCTAAAATATCTCTTAATTCTCCTTTATATGAGCATCTTTACCTTCATTTGTTATAAAACTTTTGAAGCCTCCATTCTCATTCATTTTTTGGTCGTGCTCTATACCATCCATCCTCCATTCATTCGAGTGCAATTCAAATCAATCAAGTGCTATTAGATAGCTGGTGGTCAACGATTCAGGAACTAACACTCTACTGGATCAGAAATTAGTTCGAGGATCAACTCCCAACATTTCAAGATGTAATTATAGGCTTTGGTTATAAGGTATGTTCCTAACATGTTTATAAATATTAATATATATATATATAAGTCAATTTTATATATTATATTGTTAGTTAGGTGACGATTCCAACATATAAATATATTATCACACTTTTGATTGGTTATGTGTATATATATGTTTTATATTATAAAAAAATATAAGCAGCAAGGCTTAACCTTAAAAAAAAATTAATAATTTAAATAATTTAATATATAACATTTATATATACATATATCGTTTATAATTTAAATACTACTTTATAGTTATGTAGAATATGGAAATATAAATATACATAATGTTTAATAGGTATAATAATTTTGGCAGTGGCAAAATATTTTTATATTTATACACTAATTTTAATAATATTTAAGTCAGTTAATCATATAAATAATTATATAAATACATATATGTATTATAAATTATGTTTTATATTTTATAAAAGTAGATTAATACATATTGTACTCCAAGCAAATATGAAAAACATTTTTTTATATTTTTAAAATATTTACATATAAACCAAAAATTAAAAAAAATTAGATTTGTAAAACGTTTTAAATTATAAAATTATATAATAAATTTTCAAATTACAAAATTATCATCTAAAATTTACTGGAAATTTAAATTCGAAAAATAAATTTTTATTAATTTTTAATAATTTTTTTACGTTTTTATTATACTATATATATTTTAATACTAAAAATACAAAAACAGAACCATGCGCATGACTATGTATTTATATAGTTAATATAAATTATTTTTGTGATTTTATTTTTATTAATATATTTTTACTACACACATAAACATATATATATATAAGTATTTAATATATACATTTATATCTACGCATATATGTTTAAAAAAACTATATTTATACATGCTCTGGTTTCGGCCTTGCAGCAGAAAAAATATTTAATATATATTTTATAAATTATTTAATCATATTTATATAGTTATATATATATATATATTAGTAATATTTCATACTTATGTTTTATATGTATGTATTTATATATTAATACAAAATATTTAAATAAAAATTTTAGTTTATACTAGTATAAATTGCACGATACGTGCATCTAATAGCTAAAGGTATTTGGTTTTTATTTAAAAAAATTAATGGATGGATATGTGATATACGTGCAAAATCATTGATGGTCACAACGCTTTTATTTCAAATAGTTGTTGGTGGTGTTGGATGTAAATTGATAGTGAAATCCGTTGATGCGTGGTCGATCGTTGGAGAAGACGTAGAAATCGCCGTCAGTGTAGAATTGATTTCAGTTTGTGGACAATCGACTGATGTAGTTGCAGTAGTGGAGGATTGCGTCGATGTAGTTGAAGTAGTGGAGGATTAGAAAATGAGGCTAACATTGTTTTCGTGGGCTAGCAAGCAGATGGTAAAGGGGGCGACATGTGAAGGGTAGTTTGGGGATTTCAAAAAGACACGGTTGATCCTAGTTCATTGAATTACCATTATTAGTAGTAGAGATATATGTGTGTGTATGTGTGTGTGTATTTATAACATTTTATGTTTATAAGTAAAAGTATATAAACATATATTTGGATAATATATTTGTATATTAAATGAGCTAACGTGTCCGTTGTGATGTAAATCTCAACATCTATACAAGAACATGTTATACCTTGCACGAATTAATATGTTTCACATGCATGCATATATATATATGTATATGTATGTATGTATGTATGTATAATATATATACAACATATGTTAAATAATACTATATCATTTTATAAATTTAAATAAAATATACGTTTTATTTAAAAGAAAATTAGAAATGTTCTAAATAAATTAGACTTCATAGGCCCAATAAAGATCCAATATGGTAAAAAAAATTGAAATTCATCTATAACTTTCGCTACGGGCTGGTTCAGTACCAACAGATGAGTCTATTGACGTAGACTTAGAAAAGTCTAGCAAAATTCTTGTGAAGGAGATTGAAGTAGATAATATTGAGTATGCTCTTACTCAATATGAAATGGAGAAGGTGAAGCGTGCTATTAAATCTCCGTTGGTCTCTCAAAGTTGTATATCTACTTGTTCGTCTCCTACTTCCGGTATGTTGAAGAATTTTGGTATTTTCCCGTATGCATTTTGTTTTTTGATGTGCATACTATCTTTCTTATGCTTGGAAAATATTCAGAAGCTGGAAGCTATGTTTAGGCAACAATGCCCAAACTAGTTCATATTAAACTTTGCACCATGTGGCGCAGACCCAACAATTTGTTGAGATGTGATGATGAAGAGAGATTGTTATATTTGAATCTAGGTGGAGTGGAGTGTTAAATCTACGTGATTCAAATATTTTACGAAAAAGACAGGAAAATATTTTTGAATGATTAACTCTATTATTCCATTATGAAATACGCGGAAAGAAAGAAAACAAAAAGATATAAGAGGATATTTTATTGGAAGGGAACAAATTGATTACTAAATCAATTAATTAGTCAATGGAATTATTAATAAGGAAAGAAGTCTATTTGTGAATTCATTGATTTTGCAATATGAGGAAAAAAAAGTTTATACATGAAGATTCAATCAACCGAGGAAAATTATGGAAATCAAGATCACCATTATCTATATTCATTGAAATCAAATCACAGATATTTGAAAAGGTTTCAAGACAATTGGAATTAGGGAAACTTAATTAAAATATGCACAACAATATTCTCAAGGTTTAGATTAAGTAAATAAATATAATTAACATTTTTGCATATTTACAAAAAGTGGCATATAACATCGAATATCGTCAAACAACGATTCCAATTAATTTTTTTTCCAACAAGCCTTATAAAACACGGTAGTTTTATTAAGACTATAGCTAAAATTATTAAGAAAGTTTACACACCTTTTTAGTAACGAAAGTATTTTATCTTTCCAACATGTCCATAGAACATCCTTCATATTTTTAATTTACATCAAAAATATCTGTACACTTACTAATACACCATGAGTAAAGCATATCTTTGAGCACAACCTGTAGTTGTTAGTTCGCTCAAAAGTTTACATTGGAAAAACTGCCATACATCCAGATATGGCTTGCTTACTTGTTAAAATAAACCACAATCCAATTTTATGACTAGTGTACCGATCGAGCTGGCTAGTTGTTAAAATGGTAAAGTGCTTTCCATTTTAAATTAAAACGGAAAAGTTTATGCCATTTTAAGCAAACGATAAAATGTTTATCATTTTATAATGATGGCAAATGCTTTGTTCTTTTAATCTCTGCTTCAACGGCAACTAAAACGGCTCCTCACTTCCCTTCCACTATAAAGTATAAACTACACCATCATCACCACACTACCACAACACATTTCTTCAACTCTATCTTCTAATGCTTAACTATTTCAAACAAAAAATCATGTCATCATCTAACAAGAAATCAGCAAGCAATAAAACAAATGAGAAATGTATGCTAACCTCTGATGTCGTCCCTATGAATATCATGATGTTCGTCCCTATAATTTACAACTCTTATACCATAAACATTAATATGGTTAGGCACTATATCAAAATATCTGTTATTCTCAACCTTATCCAACCAAAGCTTTTCATACAATGACCTTGTACCTTTTCATGTTTTTGGGTTATTAATGTAAGAAACAATGTATTTTTGTGTTGTTAATTTATTTGTAAGAAAAAATGTATTACAAACGCTAATATAGTCATTAAAACAACTCAAACAAAGTTAGATGCATGATACAACATACACGATATATATGATAAAACATAAAGGAGTCCATAAAAATCTCCACTTGAACCACCAGAATTCCTCCTAAACTTCTCTAACTCTTGTTCAACCATCACACAACATAACAGAGTTGATCTTGCTCATATCACATGACATCAATTTTAGCCGAACCTTCTCACGTAGCATGACATCTTTTATGTCTTCTTGTGCATGGATAATAGCTTCCCTCCTCTCTTCTTCCTCACAATGCATATTGCACCCTTGAAAATATATTTGTTGCATTTCTTCTCTTGCTTGATACCACTTTGCTCTTAGGCCTTTGCTCTTTCAGCACTTTGCGAAAAAAAACTTCTCCCGAGCCTTTAAAAATCTATCATGTTCTATAGTGTATTGCTCCAAATATTGTGCCTTTTTCTTGCCTACTAGACGGTCATGCGCACCTCCAAACAAAGGAGAATTGTCTACCAAATTGGGATTGCTACCATGACTTGAATTGGAGTTCATTTTCCTTGCCTTACATTATTGTTCGTACACATAAAATTCCAGGCTCTTCCACTTTAAATTACCGGTCAAAACATTGAAATGCTCTAGCAAATGGAAGCGCTTTCCCATCTAATCAAAATACATCTTTTGTTCTTGGGATCACTGTACATATAAATTTAAATAAGTTTACTTTTTGTACATAAACGATTAAAGAGAGTAAACAGTAAACTTACATAGCCATCAGTGTTTTACTAACTTATGTGACTTAGACCTAAAATGATTGAAAACCATCTTTGACAAGCGGTATTCAGGATCCAATAGCCTCCTACGAAAGAATCCCATGTTCCATGCTTGTCTTCTTAAGTGTTGTACAATCTGCCACTGATTAACAAAATTTTGAATCTTTCCTATTTGTAGCGGTAGTATTATCATTTGAAACTTGAACCCACACACATGTGCAAGAGATAAATACTGAGCTGAAGCAAACATCTAAAAGGTTTTTCTAATCTCTACTAATATATTCAAGTCCGGTACTGTTTATAACAACAACTGGCTTCTTTCCACTTTGCTGATCAAGCAAACCTGCTAAATATTTGAACTTTTCCTTTTTATGTTGCATCTGTTGGTATTCTGGAATAATTGGTACTTTGGTTTCTAGAATCTCTTCCACCTCCTCTATGAAATCTTCGGCCCATTTTGTTTCTATGTTTTGCTCTCCATCATTACTCTCTTCATTGTCAGAAACATTTAGTGCCGGATTAGTAAGTTGAGTAGTAGAAAATTATAGCATTAAGTTTCTTGTAACATCTTGATCTTGGCCTGCTATTTCCTGAGCACTTAGGGTTGTTGCGTAAGGACGGTTATGTTGACTCAATAACTCACTGAACGCAGCTTGATTATGGTATCAAAAATAGTTCAGTTGATGATGAGAAGATGATTGTTGGTAATATTGCAGCATCATATTGTAGTATCCACGTTGCGAATAAGCATTTTGAAAATTTTGATTTTTGTAGAATTAGTAGTAAAGTATGTTGTTATATTGGGGCTTATGTGTGTGTACTCGTTAGTAGGGTAAGATATGTTTTGTGGTGGAAATTGTAGTAGTTGTGTTAGAATTGGTAAGGGTTGTGTTGTGGATTTTGTTTTTTTCGATTACTTGTTTCCTTGATATTATTTCTGTGTCCCTTTTTCTCTTCGGATCGAATGAAGAATGAAGTAGAGATTGACGAGAAATAAGAAGAAAGAGCTTGGTATTGTAAAATTGTGATGGGTGTAAATATATGATGTATAGTTGTCATTGAGGATGGCCATTGGCCAAAGTAGTCGTTGTAATTACAACGACAATGTCTTTGTCGTTGTAATTACAACAACGATGTTTTTGCCGTTTTAATAACTGATTCTATAGTTCGCTAAACAATCATAGAAATTATTCCATGACTTTTCTACAAATTACTGTTGCATGTCCCCTAGTAACTATTGGTGTGATGTGTTCTTATCTTAGGGCATCTCCTGTGGTTGCGATTCAGGGAGAATAAATTCAGTTTGCATGCCCTACTCACGAATTCATGTCTGAACATTCAGGTGAATGTTCAGATATGGATTCAGGAATCTAAATGGCTTCCTGGCGCCCATTAAATGGACACCTGAGATTGGGCGCCCATTAAATGGGTGATATGGCTTTAGGCACCCATTAAATGGGCGACCTATTAAAGAGCCCCCAAACCACTCCAAACGGCCACTTCAACGGCTATAACGATCGTATTTCAGCATTTGGCTCCATTTCAACGCTATAAACGGTCATATTTCAGTATTCGACTCCGTTACAATGGCTATAAATAGCCATATTTCAGAATTCATCTTATAAATTCAGTCCATTTTATCAATACCAAATAGACAATTTTTCTACTCTTAAACTGTCTTCTCAAATTCAGTATAAACAAAGCATGTCTCATCCGTTCCAATCGTATAATGAAGCGATGAATATGGATAATTGGGAATTTGCTTCACAACCCAATCAAAGTGCTCTTCCACATAGTGCTCTCCCTCTAAGCTTCCATTCCTCCACTCCATGGAATAACGAAGAAGACAAGAATATTTGTTTAATCTATTGTCACTTTTCGAATGACTCGGCGAAGGGAAACGACCAAAGAGGAGAAGCGTTTTGGGAGAAAGTAATGACCGCGTACAACCAAAAACATGTTAAGAAGACGCGGTCTATGTCCGCAATTACCGGTAGATTTGGAAAGATCAATCGAAAAACACAGTTTTATGAGTCTCAAATTTACAAAATAAAAAACCAAATCATAGTGGAATGGGTCGCGAAGCTGAGCTAGTACGTTTTTTTAAATATCACTTCATAATTAAATTCTTCTTATATATATTCTTTCTGATTATTGGTTGTAGAAGAGAATGACGAATGAACAGTTCTTGAAATTATTTCCGAGGGAAAATGATCGCAAAAACCCTTACTATTATCAATTTGCAAAATACTATGACTTGCTTACTAGTCATAAAAAATGGAGCTCCAATAATGCAAAGTCCTTAAGAGATGTCTAATAAAAGCAGAATGGTAAAAAAAATTTCGATAACAACTTATAATTCTAGTCCAAGAAACTCTTCGGGTATGGATTTTAATTTATGCCCGGATCAATGGTATGAGCTATCCTCGAAACTTTTTTCTTACCATTAACCATAGTACAAAAGAAATGTCCAATCAATGCAAAGTCCTTAAGAGATGTCCAATCAAAGTAGAATGGCTATGCCCCAATCGATGGTATGAAGCTAGTCCAACCGGATAAGCGATGCTAGATAACCTAGATGAATCGTACCTTTTTGGTTTGAGAAAAAGGTCGAACCAAGCAAGTGATAGAGTTAGGGGTATGCCCTAAGGGCAATTATGTAATTTGTTACATATATCTAACTCGTTGAACAATCTTGTTCATAATAAAGGTGTTTCTTTCTATTATATACTTGATATAATGTGGTTATATTAATAATTAATTTAAGTAAAAGTATATTTAATAGAAAATCCATAAATGGCATACTTTGTGATAGTAGTTACAAAGTATTGTAACCGTGATTAATTTATTACAATAAAGAAAATATACCATTTTAAATGTTCCTAGTCAAGATGCATCGAGACTGGATATCGATGTATCCGTTGAGACTAGAGTATGTAACGCTCTCCAAATGCTGGGCAGTGTATTACTCATGACTACTGGGAACACCTAGGGGTTACATACTGATAGTTATTGGATAACTATGGAACGACTCACTAGATAATTTTCTGTTGGTTAATATAACTAAGGTCAAATAGAAAATATCGATGTGACCGATTTACACAGTTCTCTCGACTTGAGAATACTGTGGATCTTCAATATGAAAGCCGCTTTGATTATAGTCAAATCATGGCATGTCGTTCCATCGAGTGCTATAGTTGGGTCGAGTGGAAGTATTCGAAGTGAAGCACTATTCAAGAGAGGATTCGTCTCCTCGGTTATATGGGGTTAGAATCATGGTCAACTCAAGTCAACTCAAAGTCAAAGTCTCTGGCCAGAGCATTTTGGTTAATAATAATTGTTTTTATTGAACCAAGGACTTTGTGTTTAGACTATAATGTTGACTGTGGATGATATTGGAACTTTGACCATTACTAAATTCCATAAGTCCTAATATGATATAATTTTGACAAAGAGAATTGGTGTAAATAATTGTCACTATCAGGTACCGTTTATAATAAGTAAAATTTGATTTTACCAAAAAGACCTGTAAGCGATGAATTTAGCCAAACTGTCATACCACCTACTAAGTGACGTGTGAACATTAATATTTGAATTGTTCAATATTAATCGCCGACTGAATTCATACATCTAAGTCACACAACTGCAATTGTGATTTCTTTGAAAACCACACAATTTAATTAGTTTGTAAAATGTTGCAAACTGTTTAAATTAATTAATATTTATGAAATACTAATTATTGTTAATTTATTAGATGTTTTGAGTGTTGTTGGTAATTTTTTTCATGCATATATAAAAGTTATATTTGCATATATCGATATGCGATATCGGTAAAAATTTAAACATGTTTTAAATAATAAAATAATTACATAAAAGTTGTTTTCTTTTATTTGGACAAGTTGCATATTTGGAATGTTCTTGGATCAGCCATATAATGGTAAGAGGAGGAAATCAATTAATGATTAATTGAAATTTAAAAAGAGGAAATAAAGGAAGAAGTTCTAATAGGAGAATAGGAAAATGTTCCTTTAATTCTATTAAAAAACAAAACCTCCTCATCTTTGAAAGTACAGAGAACGAAACATGACTTTCAATTTTTGTTCTTTTTTTCTTCCTCTTCTCTATCATTCATCCATGGTTGAAACTTCATCCAAAAGGAAAAAAAACATCAAAACAAATTCAAATCAACATCAAACTAAATCAAAAAGGGATGGTTCATTCTTCTCTTGTAAAGTGGAATGGTGATTTTTGAAATCTGAGGAGAAGCCACAAATTAAGGTGTGATGAAGGGAAAGGTTTATCGGATCTAGAGAGTGACCAATCAGATCTAGGTATTCTTCAATCATTCAAGGTGTTTCTACATGCTTCATCCTAAGGTAATTATATATGCATATAATTCGATATTTACATGTTTATTGTATTATTATTTTGATCTATGTTTGTTATCATTTCCTTTTAGTGTATGTTTATGATAAATCAACATGTCTTGAATTTCATATTACTTCTGATAAACTGTCATCATTCTCTGTGTTGTTTGAATCTGTAATTTCTTATCACAAATTTACGCATGCTTACCTTATTCAAATTTATTTTATTTTATTGTAGATAGTTATGAAATAAAAAATTGACTTTGAGTGAGATTTATGTATACTATGAGTTAATCTTTAATTATTCAAATGCTAATGGATTATATATATATATGTGAAGTTATTTACCATTCCTTGAATCTAATTTTAATTACATGTGTTAATTTTTTGTACAACTGTTACGATCCTTGCTAAAACAAAAGTGGATACATTGATTGTATATTAATGAATGGACTTTAGTGCAAATTTAAATTATTTGTTGTTTTCTATACTAAAAGTTTTGTGTAAAGTTTGATGTATTATTTCATTCCTAAATTAAAATTTTAATGAAAACTTTTAACTATAAAACCAAAAAAACTTTTGTACAAGTGTATATACACATATACCATATGCTACATTGTTTGCAAATATATGCTTTCAGATCCAAATTATTAAAATTTACTTATCAGTTATATGTAATATAAATGTTTTGTTTAAATCAAATTTGCACAAAGATTATGAACAATAATGTAACCTTTTATTTGTTTAACATTTTCTCAATTGAAATTTTTTCTGTTAATGTTAATTTAGAATTTCAAATTATTTAAAACAACTAGTAGGTTTTCACTTTGTATGTATGTATGTATCCATAATTATTATGAATGTATGCATATATTTTATTAACAAAATTTAGACAATAAAGACATGTGTAGATTTTGGTTGATAAGTAATCAATGTCATTTAATGTAATAATTATTACAGCTAAATGGTGAAAGAAATGAAAGGTTTTCGTCTTTTCATAATATATCATATCCATGTGTAGATTTGATTGATAAGTAGTAAATGCCATTTGATGTATTGATTGTCATAGTTAAATGGTGAAAGAAACGATAGGTTTCCCTCTTTTCATTTTCTATCCTATGATCCATGTATATATTTGATCGGTAAGTAATAAATGTCATTTAATGTATTAATTATCATAGTTAAATGTTGAAAGAAACGATACATTTCTCTCCTTTTATATTCTGTCATGTATTCCCTTTATTAATTGAATATAGTAACGAAACAAATAATTTCTTCTCTTCATTTATTTTTACATGTTTCATTTATACATATATACGCCACTTATACACCGCACTTGCACTTGACATAAATGAATGTATTTGATACATTCATCATATCACATACATTTGTATATTTAAAGTTCCTTAAATTACCATATTGAATAAAATATTGATTTTATTTAAAAGAAAATTTAGATAAGGTCCAAATGCATTTAGACTTCATAGGCCCGTTAATGATCCAAAATGATAAATTTTTTAAATTCACTCATTTCTTCCGATGCGGGCTGGCTTAGTTCCAACAATGGTATCAGAATCTAATAGCATTTACGGTCTAAATTAGGCATGTTAGGGCTAACTAATTAAGCTTGCCCACTAAGTACGGTGTCTAGAAAGGTAATGTCTAGGATTGGAATTGGGTAATCAAGTACCCTGTCCTACCTAGTTACCAGCCTGGCCTAAAAGGTGGAGTAAGCCCAAAGGTTACCTCTAACAGAAAAGCCCAATTTAATTGGGCCTTGGGCTAATTTTCAAAATGATTTTGAAAATTAAGAAAAAATTTTAAATTTAAAAGTTCAATTGAAAATAAAACATGTTTATTATAAACGGTTATAATATAACATAAATTTTCAAAATGTTTGAAAATGTATCGAAAAGTTCAAAATGTTTGAAACTATGTAAATATTAATTCAAAATTTAAAATTATTAATAAGATTAATAATCTAAATTAATTAAATGAATAGGGAGATAGGAATTTTCTATTAAAATCTAAAACCTGTACTGTTATAAACAGAGACATAAATATGAACAAACATATCTATCTTTATATTTACATATTTATAAACATGCAACCCAAAATGCACTCAAACATTTCTAGGAAATCTCATATATACTTCTGGGATCATGATATATATATATATAGTTCAAGGTCTTATAAAGAAGAGTTTTTCTCAAATTAAAGATAACAGAGCAATTAACACTTAAATCATACATGCACAATTCAATTCTTACATACATACAAAGAACATACATATAAATAAACATGCAAATATACTCTATTCAGAAATCATTTGAAAGCAAATTTAATTTCCTTTTTAACTTTTGAAAGAGTTAATTAATTAATATTTATATGCATGTATTATGTATGTTGATATATGTTATGTTATTTTAAAGTGTTTAAGATAACATATGCATACATGTATGTATATAAGCTAAATTTTCAAAATTAATATAATTTAATTAAAATTGTTTAATTAATAAAGTAATTAAAGGTTAGTTAATTAACTAAAAATATGCATATATATATAAGATATATGTGTCTTACCATAACGGTTATAATAGATATGTCCAATATAAAAGTTGTATTGGAATACTAATTTAAAATTAATTAAAGAGTTAATTAATTAAATAAGATTTAATTAATAAAATGTTATACATAAGATTATTTTATAAGTTAATTAAAATATAAAAGTTATATAATAATGAAACTTATATAATATGAGTGCATAAACTAATGGTGTAACATTAAAGAAACCCAAATAGAGTTAACGAATGAATACATATTTAAATGCACGTATACTGTGATTTCTGATGTGTATGACACTTGAATCACGGGGGCATTTCATACGAAATGCATTATTCCATAAGTCGATATCACTCAATATAATATACTGAAGATTATGAATCTTCAATATAATGTTGTCCTCTAACATATATATATATATATATATATATTAATAAATTACTTGCATACTCCTTAGTTGTTGAGCAAACTCAAGCTAGGGATGTTATGTGTAGTATTATTAATATATTGAATAGACGAGGTAAGATAATTATATGTATTTGTTGAGCAAACTCAAGGTACATATACTGTACTTAGGCCGTCGCGATGAGGTAGGTATCAGTGAATAATCTCTTTCGATTTGTTAAGCAAACTCAATGTCGAAATGAGATTAGGACAAGGAAAAGTAGGTTAGGATTTGTATGTGATACAATCGATAAGGAGTTATCCATCGTTTGTGGGGCTATGATTTGTTGAGCAAACTCAAGGTCAGAGTATTAAGACAGACGAGTCCTAACACCCACTAGTGAAGTCGAAAGACTTCTATGTTTCATCTTAGGGTTTGGAGAAACATAAAAGACTAGTGGGAGCCTTATTAGAAAAATGATATGGTAACATTTAACCTTTCTAATATTGTAAGAACATATGCTAAATAATGTTATAATTATCTATAATGATAAATTTGTGCATTTAATATGATTGATAAAATGATTATCAATTAACATATACAAGCGAACTGAATTGAAAGTTGACAAATGGAAATATAATACCCACTATTAAATGCCCATCGCATGTTAATGTTTTCTATACCCATGCAAGTGTCTAATTATTACAGCTACTTAATACATTCGTAAAACAATCACTTAAGTGCTTATTTGGTTGAGACTGTGTATTGCACTCTATGAGTTTCAAACTCTAAAAGCAATACAAGACTATGGATATTTGATCCATATACTATCATTTATAAATGTTATATGGTGAACGGTCATAGTTCGTAATGTACGATACTTCAATGAATATAGTTCATTGGAAATAAGCCAATAAACGGTATTTTTAAGATCATGCATTCAACTTAATTAATTACAAAAGGGATCATATTGTGTTAATGTAACACAATACCAAAAACTACAAGGTAGATCTAAAAAATCGATCACTGAAATGTCATTTTGATCGGTTTACGTAAAGTGCAACATATTTGATGTCCTTAATTGTTAAGGATAATCGAATGTGCTTTTATAAAGAGTTTGTTATGATAATATAGTAAGGTTTTCTTTTGAATAGTTTGACCATTTGAAAGGAAAATGAATGTTTAAGAATAGATGTAATTTAAGGTACAGTTGGGATGAAGAGAATGAATAGTCACTTCTGCTTCATAGAGAAACATTTGAAACGAGAATTATAATAATAATTGATACTTAATATTGGAATAAGAAATATGATTTCTATTTCGAAATATATTTTCATATAGAAAATTGTTTTCTGTAACGACCCGTAAATTTCAACTGTTTTAATAACATAATTAGTTGAAATTTTGTGAAATTTTAAACGATAAAATTTTGAAATATAAATTTGATATTTGGAATGCGTTTAGTTAAACATAGCAACTGGTAAATTTTCGTCCGAAAATATGAAAGTTTATTTCGCGCGTAAATTTACTTCAATTTAATCAGTTAAAAAGCGATGAAAATAAAATGTTTCTGAAACCTAAATATTTTTACATAGAACAATTCTAAACCATCTTCTGAGCAAGATGTCAGTTTGGAGTTTTTCTAAATTCGGACATCTTTGGCTCCGTCGATCTTATTTTTCTACATTTTTCCTGCATTTTCCGCCAGTAGAAAAATTCGAATTTTTATAATTCAATCGTACCACTGATATCTGTATACCGTTTTGCCCGTCTCGTCGTGCTGATCTCTACGGTATATTTATTTCTACGTTTTGAAGTCCGGTACGCAGCGGAATCCGTGAAAACGTTAAGTGTATCGGTTCCGTAACTTGCTTTTTGTTTGTCTGTGACCATTCATTATCCGTCGGTCAACTGTAGAGCTATTTACAACTCTTTTCCTTGAATTCAACACTGACCTTTGATTTTCTGTATTTCAATTTATCGGAAACGTTGATTCATTTATTTGCTTTGAAAGAAAAGAGAAACAAATTTATTTTTGTTCGTTCACATCCCTCTCCCTGTTCATTTCTTCCTTATGCTCACGCCAAAAAAAAAAACTCCACCACCATTTCTAATGACCGCCCATTAGCTCCGCCTCCACTATTCCTCGGTTTGTCCTTCCACTTCCTGCAGAGCATGCAACCGCCTTCCCTTCCAACTCCGGCCCTTCGCCTTTCCCGGCCTCCGACTTCGCCTTCGCCCTGACAAAACCCGCTCCATCGAAACCCGCGCTGGCCATCGATCCGCTCCGCCTCCCTGACCCGCAACCAGCAGCCGACCACTGTCCATAACCTCAGCCCACCTCTACACTAGCCCTGCCTCTTGTACAAACCCCAAATGTAGCCGCCTACCACTTCCTCTTGCCCTGACCATCTTTTCCCATCCCCTTGCCGAGATCTCTATCTCGTTTTCTTCTTTTTTTTCTTTACAGGTTAGTTTATTTAAAAGTTTATATAAGCTTTTGTAGGGGTCTGTTTACTATATGTGTCTGTCATATGTTAAAGTGTGTATGTATTATCTAAATATATTGTATAATATATGGTTTTAAAGGTTATGTAATGATTGCCAGAGCCTGCTAACGTTTTATATACTGATTACGTGTATATATGCTTATCTTTTATTTAGGTTCTGTGTTCGAATGTTTTTTTTTACTTGTATCATATGTATTTCAATAGTAACTTGGGTATAGTTTATAAAGTTATAACAGTAGTTTACATGCATTGTTATATATATAGTTAGTTTATATTTTTCATTACAGATGATTCTAGGCAATATGTGTAATATGTATTTATACATAAGGTTCATGAAGAAGTTTGTATAAATTGATAATAATTTGCTTTTATATACAAGTGCGCATAGCATGTTTGATTTTATGCGTATGTAATATAGGCAAGGAGATTTTGATAACTTGATTTGTTTTATACAACTTTACGTAAATTAACAGTTACAGTTTATAATCTATAAGTTATATAACTGTTGATCTGTAAGTGAGTTATTATATGATGTTTTGTATATAGGTGTTGCGTGTGTGAGTCAAATTTATATTATATAAGCTTTATATTTTATACTTAAGCTACAGTATAGTTTATACCATGTATTAGTTGTATACATAGCTATGCACATATAGATATAAAATTACTTTTACCATTTAACTTCAATCGATCTAACTCTAACTCGACTTCGCCAAATTCTTTTATCAGCTTTGATCGTTGAATCTGGGCCGATTTTGCTTTGCATCGATTCGTCGTTCAAATTTCAGTGTCCGTATCAATGTACATATCCGTATCATCTTCGGTATTCTCTAGCCTCGAAAGGTGAGCAATCACTCACGATTAACGTTCTTTTATTTATTAAATTTGATTTCAATTGAAACGACAATTGAAATATGCTGCTGTTAGATATTTATACTGTTATTACCTGTATCAGTTAACCTATGACATCTGACACCATTATCTGTTATATATGCAATGATAATCCAGTTTGGTTGTTAATGATTGATTGTTTGATGTTTACAATTGGACGTTAAAATTGTAATGTATAAAGTGATAAATATTTTGCAAATAAATTTGACGTAGGATAATTAAAATTTGAACCGACATATATGTTGAATTTGATTAGTGGAATATGACCCCTTTTATTGTTAAATTAATTGACATGTAAAATAGTGATAATTACACTTTGAACCATTGAACGTATATTTGATTAATTGTTGTAGTGTTAAAATTTAAATCGACTGACAATTGAAGAACCGTATGAATATTAGTGTAATAATCTTTAATCTACATGAAATGATAGTGTAGATTCTAGAGATAATTATATTAATTCGTACAAATGACAATGCGAATTAATACAGTTATTTCGGGATTATTTGAATTGATTATTGGATTGATATTGATTGTTGTTATTGCTTGTTTATTTACTTTGACACCATCCCAGTTATCACACTGCAAGTTCCTTTACTATGCTTTGATTTTGAATTGAATTGGAATCGGGTTGAAATGATAAATACCCAAATTGAATTTTGACCTAGGATAGAGAATTAAATAAAACCCGATCGGTCAATAATTTGATTTAAAAATAAAACGAAGATTTTATTTGAATAAAGAATATGGTTTTGAAATGAAGTTGAAATTTGAATTTTTGATGAAAGGAAAATGTTAATATTTAATAATCTGAAACAAAATATTAACAATGAAATTGATGAAGAATGTTGTTTAATTTGAGAAATTATTGAATTAAGTTTGAAATTATAATTAAGTTTGAAATTATTAAACTTTGAAATGATTTAATAATTAAGTTTGAAATTATAATTAAGTTTGAAATTTATTAAATTTTGAAATTATTTAATAATTAAGTTTTGAATTATTTAATAATTGAATAAGATTGAATCATTTGATAATTGAATAAAAATTGAATTCTTTAAGAGAAATTGAACTTTTGAATAAGATTTAATCATTTGATAATTGAATAAAAATTGAATTCTTTGATAAGAGAAATTGGACTTTTGAATAAGTGAAATTTGAACTTTATTAATAATTGAAATTGAGTTTCTTTATTGATTAAGTTTTTGGAAAATTATTTAAGTAAGTAAATAAGTGAAATTGAATTTCTTTAACAAGAAATAAAATGTGATTCGTTGAAATTAATGTAAGACTTGAAATTTAAAGAATTTGATTTGATGAATTTAATTTAATTAAATTTGTAATTTTGACATAATGAAGTTGAATTTCAATAATGGATTTAATGAATAGGAAATTTAATGGAAATTGTTTTGAATGGCAAATTTACTTAATGAATATTGAATGAAATTGATAAATGAATTTAAATTGATTTAAATGTTAAATTAAATTTATTTAAATGATTTGGAATGAAACTTATTTACGAACTTGAATCAATATTTGAATTGGTTTAAAAAGAAATGGAAATTGAATTATAAGATTTTTAAAAATAATGAATTTGGAAGTTTTGTGACGTAAATTATGGAAATTGATTTCGAAAGAGAAATGAAATGTTTGTTTACAAATTCTAATTGTAATTGTAATTGATTTGGTTTTTGAAATATAACCGACCAATCGGTGTAATAATACGTAGTTATTAAAGAGACCGGGATCGGATATGGACATACTCTCTGTCTATACCGAAAACCACTTTAATAACTAACATTCGTGGAGTGTTGATCCAGAACGAAGTGGTTGGAATGATGTACGTGATGACTGAAGAAAGAGAACGATGATGGATAGCCTTGACACTTGTGTCAAATTGGAAATGACTAAAACAGGAGACGTGCCGGGCCAATGGAGGATTAGCTACCTCAAGTGGACACACTTCTTCGAACTACTCATTATTTGTTGTCGATTGGTGCACCCTTGATTTTGGGAGTGTTGTTTCACGGTGTTGCGGGCGCTGCGGCGTTGCGTTCTCACCAGTCCGGATCAGGCGAACGGTAGTGTCACTACCTTGGGTATTGCCTCATGTGCCTTGTCATACTTGTATTCCCTATTCGCGACCACTACGAAATTGTTTTGTACCTTTAGTATATGGATTGCCCTCTGGTGACTTCCGGTTTTAGGGAAACTACGGTCTTGTATATGCTTTTGGGAATAAAAATGTGTTAAGGGTGGAATGGGCCATGACTTAACACTATTTTGATATCTTATAATTATTACTGATAGACATTATCTACTTATCGTACATTACTACATAGTAGATAGTTTAACGGATCCTTAAAGGATGGTTATTCCAAACATCCTTTGAGTTACTTGTACTTCCATTGCTATTTCACTTGAGTTGGATTGATTAATATAAGAATGTTAATCCTGACTCGAGTGTCTTGTGTTTTTTTTGCTTTACGCTCGGGTCAGACTGAGTGTACCAGTATTCGAGACTCACCTTTGGAGTTGGAGCTTTGCTTGAAGATCCAGCCATCTATTCTGCTTTCAGTATTCGATGATTCCAGTGATGTATTCTGATTTGTATCTGATGTATCGTATTACTCTTCCGTTGTATTTGTTCTAACTCTGATGTAACTTATACATTTATATAGTAGCTTCATGAACTACTATCTCTTTTATTTCCGCTGCATTTATTACTCTGTGTCTGTGATCTGTGATTATTTATTTACTGTATATGTTCAGTTTTGCCAAATTTAAATTAACAATGCGGTATTTTGAGCAATTCAACTCCGGCATGAGTGTCTACCTATACACTTATAATGGATGCGAATGGCCCAAAAATAGCGGGTCGTTACAGTTGGTATCAGAGCTTTGGTAGCTCTAAGCAAAACTTAACATATAGGGTAAATGTATTTACAGAATCACTCTCATTCGAGATTCAATCTCTTCCTTTTGACTCGATTCCTTTGAATTTTGGAACGTTCCCTCGGTTCCGAAATTCATTCTTGTCCCTCACTATTCATTTTCTTTTAATTTTGGAGTATCACATGACTCCACTTCGAATCATCTTTATAATGAGTTGGCGGTCCCGCCAATCTCAATTTGATTTGCAATGGGGTAAAACTCCTTTACAGTAGGCATCGATTTACCGGAGATTTCTGTATCCTCGGTTTACGATGCTATCTATCTCCTGCTATACCTGAATTCTATTTCTTGAGATCGAATGTTGATTTACCTCGGAATTCTGCATCGATCCTATTCTTGAAGTCACGGTCGACCCGGTTAAGGTTACCCGCGATCTAATTACTTATTCATCTTCCTATTTTGATTATTTCATCATCATATCTTTGTTTCGACTTATCTTCGAATCTAATTTCTCTTTGATTTGAGTCCATCAAATTTGAAACCCTATCCTTATTTTGAAAATTCATTTCTGTATCGTCGAGCAAATAAATGTATTTGTAAACTAATATATATATAAATGTTTTAACATGCTGTGTTGTTTGAGTTGTTGATGTTGATTTGGGTTTCCGATCGATTCGTTTGATCAACGCTATCGATAGGATTTCCAAAACACTTTCACAGAGCAAACCGACACAATATCGTTTCAAATTTGGTAAACAAAATAAATTTTTGAATGATTATATTATATATAAATATAAGTTTTCTGAAATTAAGTGTTAATAAATTTGTTGTCAGAAATGATAATATTTGGTTTTCATTTATTGTTTTGTAAACAATTGACTATTGCAATATAAATAAGTGAGGTTATAAACTTGGCTATAATGCAAATTTGAAATCTGAAATGTATTTAAATCAAGATTTTGAGAATTTAAATTTTTGGGTGATTTCAATTTGGTTTTTAAGTTTTAAAGTGTATAGTATTTAAAATATTTTCGAATATAAATCATTTTCAAAGAATTTTAAAATATTGAAACCAGTGCTCTTCTCTTTGTCGCTGGAAAATAATTTCGGTGATGGCGGCCGCATCATCGACATTCATTTTCGAGTTTCGAAGTGGAGAAACCATTCTGTAGCTTTGCTACAGTTTTGTTTGGAAAATATTTTAATTTGAATTTCTTAAGTATGATTTGATTTATATATACATGGGTATATTATTTTAAATTTAATTTGATTTAGTATATATAGTATATACATAATTATCTCTAAAGGATTTGAAATAAAACGGAAATTTAATTCTTAAAATCATGTTAAAAGTTGTTGTCAATTATAAATAAAGCTAAATTTGGAATAAGTATTTAAACTTGAAACAATTGAATTTGAAAATTTTATTTGTATAGTACTAAATTGCATTTCAAAATAACTTGCCTAAATTATTCAGAAGTTAAAATGTAATTGGATAATGTACAATATATAAAAAAATGTCTTTATAAATAAAATTTGAGTGTTATAATAAATGTTATACACTAAATTTTGATTATAAAGAGGTTAATAGAGTTAGATTGGATAATAAGTAAAACTCAGTTAATAATGAAATAATTTGTTTTGAAAGAATTAATAAATTAGTTTTGAAAGAATTAATAAATTGAAATTTGATCAACTTATGAAAATACCTTGAATTTAAAAGCAATTAGTAAATATAAATTAATTTAAATCGAAACTTTTATGTTTTAAATTAATTTATATGGGTTAAATATATGTGATAAGATATATTAAGTAGAATAAATTTAACAGTAATTTGGAATAAAGAAGAATTTAAAATTGTTGAAGAAAATATGATTATAATAAAAGACTATTCAAATTTATGGTTTTAGAAATTGTAAATTTAAGATAATTGGATAATAAGATAATGAATTTAGAAATAGTTGAGATTGATTTTAGTGAAATCAAATGGATTAAATCAATTATTGAAAATCAATTAATTAAAATTTGAATTTATATGGTTTAAATTAACTGTTATTTTGTATTTCAAATCTGTTTTTCTTTCTGGTTGTTCTATTCTCCTACCTCGTTCCTTTTCGGGGACGAAAAGTTTTGAGTGGGGGAGAGTGTAACGACCCGTAAATTTCAACTGTTTTAATAACATAATTAGTTGAAATTTTGTGAAATTTTAAACGATAAAATTTTGAAATATAAATTTGATATTTGGAATGCGTTTAGTTAAACATAGCAACTGGTAAATTTTCATCCGAAAATATGAAAGTTTATTTCGCGCGTAAATTTACTTCAATTTAATCAGTTAAAAAGCGATGAAAATAAAATGTTTCCGAAAACTAAATATTTTTACATAGAAAAATTCCAAAACATCTTCTGAGCAAGATGTCAGTTTGTCATTTTTCCAAATTCGGACATCTTTGGCTCCGTCGATCTTATTTTTCTACGTTTTTCTTGCATTTTCCGCCAGTAGAAAATTCGAATTTTTACAATTCAATCGTACCACTGATATCTGTATACCGTTTTGACCGTCTCGTCGTGCTGATCTCTGCGGTATATTTATTTCTGTGTTTTGAAGTCCGGTACGCAGCGGAATCCGTGAAAACGTTAAGTGTATCGGTTCCGTAACTTGCTTTTTGTTTGTCCGTGACCATTCATTATCCGTCGGTCAACTGTAGAGCTATTTACAACTCTTTTCCTTGAATTCAACACTGACCTTTGATTTTCTGTATTTCAATTTATCGGAAACGTTGGTTCATTTATTTGCTTTGAAAGAAAAGAGAAACAAATTTATTTTTGTTCGTTCACATCCCTCTCCCTATTCATTTCTTCCTTATGCTCACGTCAAAAAAAAAACTCCACCACCATTTCTAATGACCGCCCATTAGCTCCGCCTCCACTATTCCTCGGTTTGTCCTTCCACTTCCTATAGAGCACGCAACTGCCTTCCCTTCCAACTCCGGCCCTTCGCCTTTCCCGGCCTCCGACTTCGCCTTCGCCCTGAAAAAACCCGCTCCATCGAAACCCGCGCTGGCCATCGATCCGCTCCGCCTCCCTGACCCGCAACCAGCAGCCGACCACCGTCCATAACCTCAGCCCACCTCTACACTAGCCCTGCCTCTTGTACAAACCCCAAATGTAGCCGCCTACCACTTCCTCTTGCCCTGACCATCTTTTCCCATCCCCTTGCCGAGATCTCTATCTCGTTTTCTTCTTTTTTTCTTTACAGGTTAGTTTATTTAAAAGTTTATATAAGCTTTTGTAGGGGTCTGTTTACTATATGTGTCTGTCATATGTTAAAGTGTGTATGCATTATCTAAATATATTGTATAATATATGGTTTTAAAGGTTATGTAATGATTGCCAGAGCCTGCTAACGTTTTATATACTGATTACGTGTATATATGCTTATCTTTTATTTAGGTTCTGTGTTCGAATGTTTTTTTTTTACTTGTATCATATGTATTTCAATAGTAACTGGGGTATAGTTTATAAAGTTATAACAGTAGTTTACATGCATTGTTATATATATAGTTAGTTTATATTTTTCATTACAGATGATTCTAGGCAATATGTGTAATATGTATTTATACATAAGGTTCATGAAGAAGTTTGCATAAATTGATAATAATTTGCTTTTATATACAAGTGTGCATAGCATGTTTGATTTTATGCGTATGTAATATAGGCAAGGAGATTTTGATAACTTGATTTGTTTTATACAACTTTACGTAAATTAACAGTTACAGTTTATAATCTATAAGTTATATAACTGTTGATCTGTAAGTGAGTTATTATATGATGTTTTGTATATAGGTGTTGCGTGTGTGAGTCCACTTTATATTATATAAGCTTTATATTTTATACTTAAGCTATAGTATAGTTTATACCATGTATTAGTTGTATACATAGCTATGCACATATAGATATAAAATCACTTTTACCATTTAACTTCAATCGATCTAACTCTAACTCGACTTCGCCAAATTCTTTTATCAGCTTTGATCGTTGAATCCAGGCCGATTTTGCTTTGCATCGATTCGTCGTTCAAATTTCAGTGTCCGTATCAATGTACATATCCGTATCATCTTCGGTATTCTCTAGCCTCGAAAGGTGAGCAATCACTCACGATTAACGTTCTTTTATTTATTAAATTTGATTTCAATTGAAACGACAATTGAAATATGCTGCTGTTAGATATTTACACTGTTATTACCTGTATCAGTTAACCTATGACATCTGACACCATTATCTGTTATATATGCAATGATAATCTAGTTTGGTTGTTAATGATTGATTGTTTGATGTTTACAATTGGACGTTAAAATTGTAATGTATAAATTGATAAATATTTTGCAAATAAATTTGACGTAGGATAATTAAAATTTGAACCGACATATATGTTGAATTTGATTAGTGGAATATGACCCCTTTTATTGTTAAATTAATTGACATGTAAAATAGTGATAATTACACTTTGAACCATTGAACGTATATTTGATTAATTGTTGTAGTGTTAAATTTTAAATCGACTGACAATTGAAGAACCGTATGAATATTAGTGTAATAATCTTTAATCTACATGAAATGATAGTGTAGATTCTAGAGATAATTATATTAATTCGTACAAATGACAATGCGAATTAATACAGTTATTTCGGGATTATTTGAATTGATTATTGGATTGATATTGATTGTTGTTATTGCTTGTTTATTTACTTTGACACCATCCCAGTTACCACACTACAAGTTCCTTTACTATGCTTTGATTTTGAATTGAATTGGAATCGGGTTGAAATGATAAATACCCAAATTGAATTTTGACCTAGGATAGAGAATTAAATAAAACCCGATCGGTCAATAATTTGATTTAAAAATAAAACGAAGATTTTATTTGAATAAAGAATATGGGTTTGAAATGAAGTTGAATTTTGAATTTTTGATGAAAGGAAAATGTTAATATTTAATAATCTGAAACAAAATATTAACAATGAAATTGATGAAGAATGTTGTTTAATTTGAGAAATTATTGAATTAAGTTTGAAATTATAATTAAGTTTGAAATTATTAAACTTTGAAATGATTTAATAATTAAGTTTGAAATTATAATTAAGTTTGAAATTTATTAAATTTTGAAATTATTTAATAATTAAGTTTTGAATTATTTAATAATTGAATAAGATTGAATCATTTGATAATTGAATAAAAATTGAATTCTTTAAGAGAAATTGAACTTTTGAATAAGATTTAATCATTTGATAATTGAATAAAAATTGAATTCTTTGATAAGAGAAATTGGACTTTTGAATAAGTGAAATTTGAACTTTATTAATAATTGAAATTGAGTTTCTTTATTGATTAAGTTTTTGGAAAATTATTTAAGTAAGTAAATAAGTGAAATTGAATTTCTTTAACACGAAATAAAATGTGATTCAGTGAAATTAATGTAAGACTTGAAATTTAAAGAATTTGATTTGATGAATTTAATTTAATTAAATTTGTAATTTTGACATAATGAAGTTGAATTTAAATAATGGATTTAATGAATTGGAAATTTAATGGAAATTGTTTTGAATGGCAAATTTACTTAATGAATATTGAATGAAATTGATAAATGAATTTAAATTGATTTAAATGTTAAATTAAATTTATTTAAATGATTTAGAATGAAACTTATTTACGAACTTGAATCAATATTTGAATTGGTTTAAAAAGAAATGGAAATTGAATTATAAGATTTTTAAAAATAATGAATTTAGAAGTTTTGTGACGTAAATTATGGAAATTGATTTCGAAAGAGAAATGAAATGTTGGTTTACAAATTCTAATTGTAATTGTAATTGATTTTGTTTTTGAAATATAACCGACCAATCGGTGTAATAATACGTAGTTATTAAAGAGACCGGGATCGAATATGGACATACTCTCTGTCGATACCGAAAACCACTTTAATAACTAACATTCGTGGAGTGTTGATCTAGAACGAAGTGGTTGGAATGATGTACGTGATGACTGAAGAAAGAGAACGATGATGGATAGCCTTGACACTTGTGTCAAATTGGAAATGACTAAAACAGGAGCCGTGCCGGGCCAATGGAGGATTGGCTACCTCAAGTGGACACACTTCTTCGAACTACTCATTATTTGTTGTCGATTGGTGCATCCTTGATTTTGGGAGTGTTGTTTCACAGTGTTGCGGGCGCTGCGGCGTTGCGTTCTCACCAGTCCGGATCAGGCAAACGGTAGTGTCACTACCTTGGGTATTGCCTCATGTGCCTTGTCATACTTGTATTCCCTATTCGCGACCACTACGAAATTGTTTTGTACCTTTAGTATATGGATTGCCCTCTGGTGACTTCCGGTTTTGGGGAAACTACGGTCTTGTATATGCTTTTGGGAATAAAAATGTGTTAAGGGTGGAATGGGCCATGACTTAACACTATTTTGATATCTTATTATTACTGATAGACATTACCTACTTATCGTACATTACTACATAGTAGATAGTTTAACGGATCCTTAAAGGATGGTTATTCCAAACATCCTTTGAGTTACTTGTACTTCCATTGCTATTTCACTTGAGTTGGATTTATTAATATAAGAATGTTAATCCTGACTCGAGTGTCTTGTGTTTTTTTTGCTTTACGCTCGGGTCAGACTGAGTGTACCAGTATTCGAGACTCACCTTTGGAGTTGGAGCTTTGCTTGAAGATCCAGCCATCTATTCTGCTTTCAGTATTCGATGATTCCAGTGATGTATTCTGATTTGTATCTGATGTATCGTATTACTCTTCCGTTGTATTTGTTCTAACTTTGATGTAACTTATACATTTATATAGTAGCTTTATGAACTACTATCTCTTTTATTTCCGCTGCATTTATTACTCTGTGTCTGTGATTATTTATTTACTGTATATGTTCAGTTTTGCCAAATTTAAATTAACAATGCAGTATTTTGAGCAATTCAACTCCGGCATGAGTGTCTACCTATACACTTATAATGGATGCGAATGGTCCAAAAATAGCGGGTCGTTACATTTTCTATGAGATTATTTCTTTGAGCTCAAGATATTTGATCAACAAACTCTCTACTGTAAATAGTTACTGCATATGAAATAAACATATTGTATTAAATGAATAATGGACCTCCGAATTTAGTATGCTATTATAGTAATGGTGGAAATAGTGGAAGCATGTCATATAACACTTATTAATTGCATCATAGTACGAAAATTGTTTTTGTAAAACTTACCATACATTATTTGTGAAATAATGATTATTTTTCGGTATCGACTGAAAAAAAATAGACATAGCTATATTTCAATATGAATATTCTTTGTGAAATAAAACTATAATGTGGTAATTTTTTATAAAAAAAGTGATGCATTGGAAAATACAAACGTATCTAATATTATTTACAGTTGTTTTTGAATTATAGACTAAGCCGTAGTTTTGAGAAATAATTTTATTGTATGATTTTGAATCATATGATACTTATTAATTATATCTCAAACAATAAAGGGCTATGCACCCATTTAGTGGGAGTATCATAAGATTTGATGAACTCTTCGGACTGATACATATAGAATGCAATCGTAATTCTATAAACACCAAAACGGTTCCACATACTTCGTCATATCCACCGATGAGTTATCGTTGACATGGACATGTGTATTTGATACACGTGTAGTATGTCTATGGTAAACTTATAAAATATAAAACAGAAGTAAATAAAATAACATGCGATAGAAATGATTTAATTTGATCGAATGAGTGAGTATATTGGAAAATGTTCCGAACGTACCTAAAATAAATAAAGATTCAATCTCAAAATTACTCCTCCATGTGTTACATAATGATGCATTGATATGGAGTAATCGAACTTTGTTGGACAATGTACGATTAATTGTGAGTGACGTTGAGTTAGTTTCTTTCTAGAAAATATTGTACTTACGGGTAGTACACACGGTTAATATTATTTCATCTGAATAACAGTTTTCAAAATTTTACAAGATAAGGGTTTATAAGAAGCTACAACATATCATAGGCCAAGGAGTTGGTAGGTTGTGCGAGTTGAAAGATTGCACGTAATAATTATTCATGAAGGATCTTGTATGAATCTCCCCAAAAGGATTTTGAAAAGACTCTCATTGGATGACATATTTATGTTTCGAACATAATTATTGTAAACTAAAACCAAATCAGTTTTGTAAATAAAGAAATTCATAAAACGTTTATGAATACCTATTTTATTGCAATGAGAAACAATTGTTGTTTCAAGATATACCAACTTCATTGTGACGAAATTTCTTTGAGGAATTATTGGTAGTAAAATGGAATTGGATACGATCCATAGATAAAACTGATTATATGAGATGAAATGAAATTAACTAACCTAAATGAACACATAGCATTACAATGTCTAATAAGTATTCTCGCACATCTAAGAGAAACTATGAGTTTCTTATTAATGTTGAAAATATATAATCCTAGATTGTTTAATTAAACCATTGAGAGTGTTGACTCTATATGGTATGATGCGCAAATCTAAAAGAATTCCAAGTATGCTATCAAAATATAGATTTTGGTGGTTGTAACTGAAGGAATATGATCCATCGACCATGACTGTGTCTTTATGAGTAAGACTAATGCAGTTGGAATTAAATGAGCAATGTTGATAAGAATAATATCGCAAATTTCAATTGTTGAAATTAGCGTAATAGATTCGATATTCAACACGTGCAAGTTAATTCGGATTTAATCACAAAGCTATCGCTTGATAAGTTCTAGTGTTTTAGTATATATGTATTGAAATAGAAAATTCTAAATAACGATTTAGAGTAAGCTGTTTACACATATTAACCAGAAATGTCTCAAATTCAGTGGGAGCGATATTGAGTTTGTGAGTCTTTGGATACGGTCCAAGAAATAATACGAAAGTATCATTTTATAAGCACCAAGATTGAATAAGTATTTTGATAGAAATATCAAATAGTTTGATTTTCAATCAAAGTCCAGAGGAAGCGTGTGTTCATAAGAAAGAACGTTAAAAGGTACATTGATATTTCTAAACTATAAGTAAACAACACGTTGTTGATTTTAACGATGTACTTATGTTAAAGTCAGCCTTAGTTGTTTTAATACTCAACATTGGATTAATAAATTATGTCTTTTATAGTAAGTACAAAAGATGTCAGGAATATCCCAAATGATATGTAAGGGCACCTTATTAAAATGTTTAATATGAAACATGTAAGATTGATTCCTTTGCATTGGCAAAAGGAATTATCATACATGTTGAGTTGTCTACGATATCATGATTTGTTTATGTATTTGATACATGAAGAAAATATAAAATCCAAATTGATATCACTAAATGGTTGTTTGAAGTGTTCTCGTGTATTTATGAAATACTAGAGAATTGTTTGCAGAAACAAAAAATCCTTATGAAGAAGTGTTCAAATTCAAACTTCATAAGTCATATTGAGTGTACTTGTCAATAATAAATTCAAGTTAAGAATCTTTAAGTTGGAAATGTTCTAAATAAAAGACTGTGGCTTATTTAATGAAAAAAGACTACGTACATCGCCTTAAATATTGCCGCAATAAAAATGATGTATGTAAAATTATAAGTGCACAAATTTATAACTGAACCAATTCCAAATGTTGAGATCTCATAACATTGTTATATGATAACAATGTTGCGATATGGTTCATAATAGAACTTAGAGCTCATTAGAGGTCGATAGACATACTCCGAATTATTCCACGTGATAAAGCAGTTTATCACCGCCGGAGAGATTTGATCGACAGAGTAGATAATTGAAACAAAACAGCATACCCGTTCACAAAGGGACTGACCCAACTGGTTTTGAGAAACTGATTGGAAAAGTTGGAATAAGATTACATAATTGACCCCAAGTGCAAGTGGGAGATTGATTGAGTTAGGGGTAGGCCCTAGGGGCAATTATGTAATTTGTTACATATATCTAACTCGTTGAACAATCTTGTTCATAAGAAAGGTGTTTCTTTCTATTATATACTTGATATAATGTGGTTATATTAATTAGTTAATTTAATTAAAAGTATATTTAATAGAAAATCCATAAATGGCGTATTTTGTGATAGTAGTTACAAAGTGTTGTAACCATGAGTAATTTATTACAATAAAGCAAATATACCATTTTAAATGTTCCTAGTCAAGATGCATCGAGACTGGATATCGATGTATTCGTTGAGACTAGAGTATGTAATGCTCTTCAAATGTTGGGCAATGTATTACTCATGACTGCTGGAGGCACCTAGGGGTTACGTACTGATAGTTATTGGATAACTATGGAACGACTCACTCGATAGTTTTCTGTTGGTTAATATAACTAAGGTCAAACAGAAAACATCGATGTGACCGATTTACACAGTTCTCTCGACTTGAAAATACTGTGGATCTTCAATATGAAAGCTCCACTTTGATTATAGTCAAATCATGGCATGTCGTTCCATCGAGTGACTATGGTTGGGTCGATTGGAAGTAAAACACTATTCAAGAGAGGATTCGTCTCCTTAGTTATATGGGGTTAGTATCTGGTCAACTCAAAGTCAAAGTCTCTGGCCAAAGCATTTTGGTTAATAATAATTGTTATTATTGAACCAACGACTTCGTGTTTGGACTATAATGTTGAATGTGGACGATATTGGAATTTTGACCATTACCAAATTCCACAAGTCCTAATATGATATAGTTTTAACGAAGAGAATTGGTGTAAATAATTGTCACTATCAGGTACCGCTTATAATAAGTAAAATTTGATTTTACCGAAAGACCTGTAAGTGATGAATTCAACCAAACTGTCATACCACCTGCTAAGTGACATGTGAACATTAATATTTGAATTGTTCAATATTAATCGCTGACTGAATTCACACCTCTGAGTCGCACAACCGCATTTGTGATTTCCTCGAAAATCACACAATTTAATTAGTTTGTAAAATGTTGCAAACTATTTAAATTAATTAATATTTATGAAATATTATTTATTGTTAATTTATTTGATGTTTTGAATGTTGTTGGTAATTATTTTAATGCATATATAAAAGTTATATATGCATATATCGGTAAAAATTTAAACATGTTTTAAATAATAAAATAATTACATAAAAGTTATTTTTTTTATTTGTAAAAGATGCATATTTGGAATGTGCTTGGATCAGCCATACAATGGTAAGATGAGTAAATCAATTAATGAGATTAATTGAATTTTAAAAAGAGGAAATAAAGGAGGAAGTTCTAATAGGAGAGTAGGAAAAAGTTCCTTTAATTCTATTAAAAACAAAACCTCCTCATTTTTGAAAGTACAGAGAACAGAACGTGACTTTCAACTTTTTTTCAATTTTTCTTCTGCTGCTCTATCATTCATCCATGGTTAAAACTTCATCCAAAAGAAAAAAAACATCAAAACAAATTCAAATCAACATCAAACTAAATTAAAAAGGGGTGGTTAATTCTTCTCTTGCAAAGTGGGATGATGATTTTTAAAATCCAAGGAGAAGCTACAAATTAAGGTGTGATGAAGGGCAAAGTTTATCGGGATCTAGAGAGTGATCAATCAGATATAGGTATTCTTCGATCATTCAAGGTGTTTCTACATGCTTCATCCTAAGGTAATTATATATGCGTATAATTCGATATTTACATGTTTATTGTATTATTATTTTGATCTATGTTTGTTTATCATTTCCTTTTAATCACTACAAGAAAAATTGTTTTTAGCAGCATTGATCGGTAGCGAACTTAGCAGCGTTCCAAAGTTAATGCTGCTACTGTTTATTTGAAAGAAAAAAAAATAAACAAACGCTGCCCATGGTTACCGCCAATACTTCAGTAAAATTTTAGTGAAATTTCGTTTGGCCGCTCGTATCTTCTTTCTTCCGCTAAAATATTTCTTTAACAAAAAACCTAAATAAAAACAATGGCTATCTAATTTTCAACCACCACCCCTCATCTTCTCTTTTACCTGCTTCTCCACTATAACCTAATTTGTTTCTCAACCTACCCTCTCGCCCAAACATCCATCTCATCCGCTCACTTCCCTTTCAAATATACGAACCCCTAGATCTGCCTTTTTTGCATCATCTTTCTGCATCATGGCTTACTTCATGGTCTACTCCCAACGCCGATGCTTTCAGGTCATGAAATCTTAATCTCATCCCAAGGCCATTCACTGAGACAATCGATGGTGGGTCAATGAATCCATGATTTCAGCACTGAGCACTTTTCCGATTATGATGTCAAAATATGTGAGTTTGTGGCCAATAAAGGTTCTAACATTTCTATTGCGTATTTGTAAATCTCCTTCCTACTACACACGAATAATATATTGCATTCAAAATTGTAAATGTTAGTATTTCTAGATTTGTACTAAAGCCGTTAAATTACAGTTGTGGTTTAATTTTTTGACCGAGCAGTCTGAGTACAAGTTGAATAATCCCATGCATTATCGTTCAAGGGTGAACTTAAACTTAGCTTCTTTTTCCCACCATCTAATCATAGTTAGGAATTATTTACATCATAATGGATCATTGATCTAATACAATGTTATTTTGTCTCACACACACAAACACCGTATAAAATGATTAATGGACTATTGATAAGGACATTTTGATATATATCAGAACTACATTATTTTGTCTCATCTTATTAGTTTTGGGTGTTTAATGTTGGAATTGGAAGTATATGTTGATGGTGGTATCTATTTCACATTGTTGTCCTGCAAAACAAAGGATATAATAATGTTAAATAAAGACTTTGATTTCACCCCCTTGTTTTGCTGAAATACACTATTCATCTATAAAAAATTTCATATATAAACATTCGTCGAAAACGTGTGACTTTTGTCTAATGTAACAAAGAAGTGGGGGAATCATATTTTACAAGTGTGGTGGCTGGACAAAGACACATCAATCAAAATTACATTGAAAATTATATCAACGAGTTGATTTTCTTCCCCCTTCATCTCCATGATTCCATGGATGTCGATCTTTTCATCTGTTATACCCATCACAAAATAAAGTTGATAATCTAAATAGGCTGATCTACTTCAGCATATAAACATAGAAGCAGAGACGTTATAGTTTGGTTTTCCTCTTTTTAACTTGATTTATGGCTCTAGGCTACGTCCTTTTTCAATGTTGTATTTCTTTAACAATATTTTGATAAATTACTTTAACTAATTGATTTAGTCATCATCGACATTTGCTCCTATTGAATCCTATGTAATGCGACCAGGGGAAAGAAAACATACAATCTTGGAACTAACTTGTACATTCGTTCTTATCTCATATTTACATTTTTCATGATCATAATTAATTAAGCAATCAAAGTAAGTTATTAGCTATAGCTCTATATGTGTTAACATGTTGAACTTTGTTTGTACCATGAACATGAATTTAATTCATCTGTCAAACTGTTGATCCTAAATCCATCATTAGCAGCCAAATCCATAAACTATCTACCCATTATCTAATTTATGATTCTAATTTGCTACTGGTTATGGCTCTTCCTATAAGGAATCAATATAACCGTGCTCATAGAAAACCAAACACGGTTGCCTTACTTCAACTAAACAGAAAATGTGATTGCATTAACCTTTTTTACAATAGTAACTGTACAAGTGTATACTTAGATAAATTTATAAGCTCTCCCTAATTCTATGCATTAAACTTTTGCACTTAAATGTCAAATAATTCATAATTTTTGTCATCATTAAAATGGAACAAAAATGAACAAGATGTAAATTTAATTGCAAAGCACCATATGAAAATTCATGAAAATTCGTGAGTGGTGCCTTTTCTCTTCTTGTAATACGAAAAAGTAATATGCAGCAGTAAATTCAGTTAGTTGGTTAGTTAATTGGATGCAAGTAAGTATCAAGTGCACTATTATGATATGTCGGATTACTGTATGCTTACTTGTTTGTTTTTGCAAGGATTTTACTCTTATTTCCTTCATCAAGTACGACCCCTACCAGCCACTTTATTTTCATACACCATATGGAATCATGTTTATCATATATCTTCTGCCTATTCATCTTCTTTTTAGTCAATTCATTTATCAACAGTATGATACGGTTAAACAACTTGTTCCGGGATGAATTGCTTTTATGGGATTAGCACAAAAAATAAGTGTTTTGGAGAACGTTTATGTATTATGTATTTAGTATTGACGGAATTTATACTATTTCGGTGTCAACATAGTTTGTTTCGTAATCACTCTTGTTTAAATTTAGAGTTCAAGTAGACTGTGGAGGTCTATCTTATCCAGATTTAGATTAGTGCAGCCAAGTCAAAAGGTAAGGCTGCTGTTGATGAATACTAGTCTTCTTGGGTATGAGTTAATTGTTAAACACACTTGCCTTCAACTACCTTTCTTATAGTATAAGGGCTTGTCCACATCCTATTTTTGCCTAATTCAATTTTCAACATGTCGGCCCTTAGCCCCTTTTGAACAGTTGTTGCATTTCTTTTTTGTTGTATAGCCAATTGTATTTAAGAGGACAACTAAATTTCGATCTCTTCGATTCAAAAACATTGTTAACTCCAAATTCAAGAAGGCACTAACCAAAAACAATGCATTTTTATACTGATAACTGGAATATGGGAAAAAATTTGTATACAATTTGTTCAAAGATGAAAGTTGATCGTTAAATACAATTTGTATACAATTTGTTTCATTTGGGTTATTTGCCAATTTAAGATATAATGAAGGTTTAAGTACACTACTTGCGATAGTTGCAACATTATGATTTTATTTTGAAATATTCTCTGCATTTAGTTAGCACATTTGCTATCGATGTCACTATGCCAAAAATTTACAACTTTTGTTTAGGTATTCATTTTTGGATTTGGGTGTGGATTTTGGTTGAAAGTGATTTTCTATTGGTAGTTCAAATGGTAGATGGCTTCATCCAGCTTCACTCATAGCTGATTGTGCAATGATACTACCACCATTTGGTGTGATTATAATAAATATGATCTGAAATTATTACCATTTTCATAATATATTAAAATCTATGATATATTGTGTGGATCAATTGATTTGATCAACAAACAATTTCATTCAATCGGGTCCTTTTCTTATTGAGTGAAACTGTGAATTAGCTGATGTATGTAACTTAATATAAAGGGGCTTTACATAGAAGGTCTCTATTTCTGATGTTGTTACATGAAAAGTCCCTGTAGCAATGTGTTTGTAAATTAGTTCCCTGTTTTTTTAAATTAGAAAGCGAAAACTAGGTTGCACTTTCCTGATATAAAGTGCAAGTTAACTTGCGCTTTTCAAAAAATTCAAAAAATTCAAAATTTTTAAAAAAAATTTAAAATCAGAAATTGCAAACTAGCTTGAGCTTTTCTAAATTTTCACAAAAAATTTCAAAATCTGAAAAGTGCAAGGCAGCTTGCGTTTTCTATTTTTTAAAAATAGGGACCAAATTTACATATACATTTCTACAGGGACTTTTTTTTATAACAACATTAAAAACAGGTACTTGTAGCTTTTTTCTTGTAATATAAATGTAATTAGAAAACCCATTTAGTTAAATTTTAATACTAGTTTGTTTTCCAAATAGTAATAATAACAATTGCAATGGTCTAATAATATCCTTTATTATTTGAAGGAATTTGAGATAATTGTGCCATTGATTTTTCAAGAATGTTTCATGCGTTGGCAACTAAAAGAGAAAAAGCAATAGCAAAGGAAAAGCAAAGTATGTGCCAAAAGCAATTTTTGACAAAAATATTGCATATAGTTTATGTAAGTTATAGGGAACGGCTCTTTTCTAAAATAGGAGGAAAGTCTTGCAACAATGCTCATTCTTTCCTATTTTAATTATGTCACATTCTATAATGGCAAGAGATTAATCGTTGCTTTTTTTTAAGAACTAAGTTTATCATTTCTCACTAAATAATACGAGACTTGTACGGTTTTAGTTGTATTACCTGCCATGGAATGTGGCGGTAACCTGCTATTGAACATGGTAGCTATAGTAGGCATAAGTGCGGAATGTCTATGCTGGCTAAGATTAATATTCTATTTTCGAAATGTTTTCTACACTATGAACTAAAAATAATATCAAAAAGGATTTGATTTTGCGTAGTAAGCATCTTTGACTATCATAAGAAGAAATCTCCTCCAATTCTGTGTTTGCATTGTGTGTGTGGCGGGAGGTCTTATGGTAGTCTCATTTTCCAAAAGCAGTGCGAAATTGACTTTAAAATTATCCTGTTGTTTGTTTTAAAGATAAACTGTTTTAAGTTCTCACACCAGTCACCATGACTGGCCTGGAGTTTATTGTTTCCTTCCTAAACTCTGGATGCCCACCAATTTCCACACAGGCAGTCTAGAGTCAGGTTATCAGGTCATTCTGGATTCGGGATGCTGTGGAGCTTAGTGGTGAGCTGGATGGCGAGACGTACCACTTGTATATGATATTATATTATTCCGCTGTGTATTCTGTATGAGGACAAGTTTATATAACTGTCCAGTGTTGTATTGTTGTTGTAAACTCTGATGATGATGTAATGTATAAAATGATATAGTTCTTTGTTTTAAAGATTATTCATTTATCTATTATATGTTGTTCCGCTGCGAATGTGAGATTCTGATATTGTTTCTGTTTCTGTGTTTTCTGTTGTTTCTTCTTTCTTTTTCTTCTGTTTTCTTCTACCTCTTCTTTCTTAAACCCTAAGAATTCGATTTTTCGGCATTCGATGGCTCGGCGGTCGATATAGTGGACGTATTGATGTCGATATTCGAAACTCGAAAAATCGGGTCCTTACATTTTATGTATTGTGTGTATTGTAACAATGTCCCACATTGGGGAATATTTGTTACAATACCACCATATATATTATAACCTAATATAATAAATCAAAACAAAAGAAGAAGGAGATATGGCAATGTAGGCTTTGGGCATGTGGGCTTTGGGCCTTCATATTAATATTAAAATGTCAAAGATTGGGCCTTGGGCCTTCCTGTACGCACGCGTCTGTCGGTTAAAGGGTCGCAACCTTTCCAACAGTCACGGCCGCTCCGAATAAGCACCTCCTCCAGCCAATATATAGGAGCCCACAAAACAAGATTAATTACTTAGAATTAATTTGTTTCTTCCTTTTGTTCCTCTTCCCAGAATTCTGTTCACAGTTCAATAATACCTTTTCAGACAGATCTAGTCACGCTTTTTGGTGTTATAATTTCTCAAAATTAATTGACAAATTAGTGACAATTTTTGTCATTACTATTTCTGCATTATTTTGTAACTGTTGCTGAAGTTACAATTTGGTTTCGTAACACTTTCCGGTAGTTGCGAATAACAATCTTGAAACAATATTGATTGTTGGAGACGACGATGTCTCAAAATAGCAACAACAATAACGATGCACCAACGTAGATGGTGACAAACGCTCAGCCGGCGCCTCTGGTTCCGACAATGGCACTGTCTCATGGAGAAAGGCCAGAAAAGTTCAACGGGACAGACTTCAAGCGTTGGCAACAGAAGATGTTGTTTTATCTAACAACATTAGGCCTCGCTAAGTTTCTAACCGAAGATGCTCTTGAAGTTTGCGAACTCGAACCTGATGAAATCAAAGTGGACGCCGCAAATGTTTGGAAAAATTCAGACTTTATGTGTAAAAACTATATTCTCAATGGTCTGGACAATAGCCTCTACAATGTCTATTGTACTGTTGCAACATCCAAGGAACTCTGGACGACCTTGGACAGAAAGTACAAAACTGAAGATGTAGGCATGAAGAAATTTATTGCTGGCAAATTTCTCGACTTCAAAATGGTAGATTCAAAGACTGTGATCAACCAGACTCAAGAACTACAACTAATCATCCGTCAACTGCAAGATGAAGGAAGGGATGATACTTAGCGAATCTTTCCAGGTTGCGGCAACCATTGAGAAACTTCCTCCATCATGGAAGGACTTCAAAAATTACCTTAAGCATAAGCGTAAGGAAATGACAATGGAAGAACTCATAGTTCGTCTACGAATTAAGGAAGATAATAGAAATTCTGAGAAAAAGATCTCTCAGAATATGGCTGCCAAAGCAAATGTTGTTGAGTCAAATAAACCTAACAAGAGAAAACGTGAGAATGCTCCTCATAAGTCGAAGAAGAAATTTCAGGGTTCTTGTCATAACTGTGGAAAGAAGGGGTATAAAGCAGCTGAATGTCGCGCTCCCAAAATGAAGAAATAGAAGCAAATACGGCTGAAGTTACAGATGGCATTTCTGATATGAATTTATGTGCAGTAATATCAGAATGCAACCAGTTGGTAATTCAAAGGAATGGTTTGTAGACACAGGTGTCACTCGACACATATGTACAAATAAGTGGATGTTTACAACTTATAAAACTGCAACTGATGATGAACTACTTTTTAAGGGCAATTCATCTACATCAAAGATCGAAGGCAAGGGAAAAGTTGTGTTGAAACTAACTTATGGAAAAGAGCTTACTGTGAGTGATGTTCTTCACGTTCCAGAAATCCGCAAGAATTTGATATCAGGGTCCTTGCTTAGCAAGAATGGTTTCAAATTAATCTTTGTAGCTGATAAGTTTGTATTATCAAAGAATGGAGTGTATGTAGGAAGAGGATATGTGTGTGATGGTTTATTTAAAGCAAATGTAACCACTATTGTACCAAACACTGATATGAATAAAAGTGAACCTTCTGCTTATATTGTTGACTCTTCTAACATATGTCATTCTAGATTAGGGCATGTAAATTTTGATACATTGCAAAAATTAATTAATCTAGATTTTATACCAAAATGTAACATAGACTCCAACTATAAACGTCAAATTTGTGTAGAAGCAAAATTGACAAGAACCTTGTTTCATCATGTTGAACGAGAAACTGAACCTCTAGATCTAATACACACAGATGTATGTGATTTTAAAATGTGTCAAACTAGAGGCGGAAAAAGGTCCCCATCTGAGACCAAACACTTGGAAAGCGGAGAGATGTCAGATGACCATGAATGACAAGCTCGCCAACGTAATGATGGGTTTCATCCATTGAAGGTCCCCATCTGTCTTTTAAGCAAATTTCAGTTAGTAGGGTTTATTTCTGACAGTTTTTGGAACTGGAGCAATGTTTGTGGAAATGAAATGAGAAACTACGTAAATTCTTTAGGCAGATTGGGAATGAGAAACTATGCAGATGCTCAGCCATATTTGAAAATAATTAGGCACTTGTTGGCATTCTTTAGTAGCTGTATAGTGAAATGGGTAAATATGTATAAATATAAGGCCATTTATTTCATGTATAATTTCTTTTAAAGATTGATGAAAGTAGGTGAATATAATCCTCTTAATTGATGTATAGAAGTGACTGTATATTATAGCCAGTTTTCTGAAATAAAAGGAGTTCATGTTTATTATTTGATAGATATTTACATTTCAAGACTTGAAGGTCGTTGACAGTACTACTTGCTGTTCCTGGATATGTTATGCTATAACATACAGCTTGATACGTAACAACAAAATACTTAGTTTGTTGTCCATTTGTGTAGTACATATTATTTGTTTAATTTAGTAAAATGTTTCGTTTTTTTCCTTCACAAATTTTTCTTTTGGTATACTTGTCGAACTCCAGGAGTAAGAAATCATGCATTTTATGAGGATAACATAAAGAAAATTGTTGAATTCAGCACGGTATTAGACCATCACTAAATTAGCAAGGACCGCCTATTTGATTTTTTGAGTTACATTCTAATATTATATCTATACTTTCATAGGCTGAAAGATTTTGGGCATCTTATTGTCACTTAGCACGGCGTTCAACTTTACCAAGTCCAACTAATATTCATCTATTCAAAGAGGGCATTTAACTTTTATGGGAGGTATATATTCAAACGTTGCTTATATGATGAATTATGTATATATACCATACAAGAGTATTAATTAAACATTGCTCAATTACACCATAGTAAACTATTTAAGCAATATCTCTTATCTTGTTGATCAATTTTTCAGGATTCTGCAAATTGCAATGGAGGGAAATGGATGATAAGAGTTTCTGGGCGTTTCTGGAAAGACTTGGTACGTAAGAACACTATCCAATATTGGCTGCGCCATTAATTTCTGTATTTAATTTATATTATATATGATTGGATTCATGATTTATCATTTTTCAATTACTTTCACGATCAATTCATTGTCTATTTTACTATCAATACTGATTAAGAGAACAAAGGAATGATTTGTATACAGTAATTTATATATATCAAACTGTAATATATATCAAGATGCATTAAACACCAAAAAAATCATAGCTCTTAAAAAGCGTTATAGGTATATAATATGAGTGCTATAAAAAGGTAATGTAATGCAAGTGCTAATTGTCGAAGGATAGTGACATAAAAGCACTATAGAAGAAGAATATTATAGCAACACAGAAATGTTTTATAGCGGTGGTAGTGCTCTATTCTCTATACCTAAACGGTATATATATGTTATGAAAGCTTACTATTTTATAGCGGCTCTTTTTGTGTTATAAATACGTCATTGATTTTAATAACATGTCAATATACAACGTTTATCGAACCGTTATAGATTTGTTTGATTGTGGTTCTGTGCCGCTAGAAAAGACTCTTTTTGTTGTAGTGAAATATCTGAAGAAAACAATATTTTATACTTGATTAAAAACAAAGGTTTTCAAAGTGCATCCATGCAACTATTGCTACATGGACCATAACTTTTACAACATTGTTTTATAAATTAAATAGCTTTTCAACTCAATTTATTACTATCTTTTTCACTACTACAAGTGTAGAAAACAAATAAAATAAATCATTCAAAATAGAGTTTAAAAAGTAAGATAGAAGAGAGGTGATTCAAAGTACATTTATAGCGACTATCTCTATACATACAATTTCGTTTTTCACTTCAAATTCAAACACCATTCACTCAAATAAGCATAGACAAATACCAAGTCCAAAACACATCACAAGGAAGCATATATGCAACATTTATACATGAAACACGATATCCAAAACAAGAATAAAATACACAACATCAAAGTGCTTCTATAGCGACTATCGCTATACGAACACTTTGATTTCAAGTCCAAATCAATTTCGTCCCCCACTAATCCTTATGTGCTTTGTTTCAAGGCTATGCAACAAGTCATAAAAAGTCATACACAGCCATTCACATATGTCATTGCTTTCCAAAGCAAGCATCATCAATCAACATCACAATAGAAATTCAAGCAACACATGTATTTTAAACATCCACACAAGCATGTTATTTTCATTTGGATAGTGAGATAACTCACTTATATTCAAACCATTCACTACCATTTTCCTACATCAACCAAAATAACACCTAAACCTTCCTACCATTCAACCTTGCCCACGTCCAAGCTCACCCATGGAAAGGTTCAAGAGGTTATGCTCATTTCCTTCATGTTTTGATTTGATGGTAATTGTTGTTATGTTGTGTAAGGACAATAGAAAAAGTTTGAATAGATTGAGTTGTTTAGATATCAAGTCGAGAAAGTTAGAGAGGAGAATAAGAAGTGCATACATCGTTTTACTTAGTGAATTAGCAACCAAAACATGAATATTATGGGCATGTATTTATACAGTTAGAAAATGTGACAAATGACCAAAAATGCCTCCACATGGCTAGCCAAAAGTCACCTTCCTCCCACCTTCCTTTCCATGAAATAAGCCTAGATTCCCTCCACCATCCATGCCTTAAATCAAGGGTCCATTTTTCCCCTTAGTTTATTCTTAGGTACTAACTAATTTTTCAAGAAAATAGAGGTATCTAATTGTTGTTAATGTGTTCATGTGTTACTATACAAGTTCTAAAGAGTTTGAACAACTTTATTGAGTAAAAAGTTGTTTATCGATAAAACGATTTTCGGTTATATTATCGATATTTCTTCGAACTATTTATTTTTGTTAACAAATTTCTTATAATTAGTTTTTATTAAAAAGGAGGTTAATAAGGTTAAAAAATTATATTTATTCACATTAAATCCAAGATTCAAATATTTAAATAACTCAGATATTTAACTACGAAGTGTTTTAAATTCCGGATCGTTACAAATATTAGTTATAAATTTGATTTCTTTTGCAGGCAAAATAGAGTATTATTATTTTGCACGGGCAAGCTAGCTTTATAGTGGCCATACCACTGTACAAATGAAATACAGGTGAGAGGCAAAGACGCCTCAGCAACTAAGAAATAAAGCAAATCAAAAGATAAAGCGCAGGAGTTAGGCAACATACCTAAACTACTAAAGACCTAGACTAACCCCCTTAGAAGAGGAGGATCTACTACAATCATCAGACGAATCAGGACCGATGACATGGACATACCTAGAAAATAGCAAAGCAAGGTTAGGAACATAATCCGGATAGTCTCCGTTGTAAATGAATTTCTATCCCAAGAGGTATCCAATAATATAGTTTGGTTCGCATCACCAAAATCATCGTCGAAAGTAAAGGTGAGACCCTTGCCCTCAATATGATAGTATAGACATCTGCTCTCACCTTTAACTTTGCTTAAAAATATGTGGTTGTGTCACTCTCAGGAGAGTATCTCATTTCAGAGGCTTCATAAATCCAAGATTGCTCAGCAGAGCCCCAAGTAATCGTACTAAGAGGTGACACCGAGACAGCCATATCATCTGGGGAAACATCATCAAGCACATGTACTACAGGAGGAGTAGGAATACTAGCCTTAGGAATCCATTTCATAATAGGAGGCTTCGACAATGGGACCTTAAGTGGAATAGGAAAAGGGAAATCAACCACAACTAGTAATGAAGGACAACCATACTTACAAGAATCAACAATGTGGCCACAGAAACGATAGGATGAGCAAATATCTAGATTCCAACTGTAAGTAAAATAGACCACAACTACTTGTCCCTTAGTCGGTCCAACGCGCAATTTATTTGGCAAAGGTTGGTCTGGCGTCACTTCTATAAGTGCCCTGGCAAAAATCATTCTTTTCCTATCAACTATATTGGCATCGAAACATCTAAGTTTGCCAACCAGACTAGCTAAATAATCTATACCAATCATTGGCTAAAGAATTGAAGGAATATGAGTAAAGCGAGCCCAAAAGGGAATCGAAAGTACTTAGGATTTAGCTGTGTCAACCGAAGGGGACCATGGTGTAGTAATAAAAAAATTATATTTATACATGCTCTGGTTTCGGCCTTACAGTAGAAAAAATATTTAATATATATTTTATAAATTATTTAATGATATTTATATAGTTATATATATATATATTAGTAATATTTCATACTTATGTTTTATATGTATGTATTTATATATTAATACAAAATATTTAAATAAAAGTTATAGTTTATATATATACAAAATCAACGTGATTCAAATATTTTACGAAAAAGACAGGAAAATATTTTTGAATGATTAACTCTATTATTCCATTAGGAAATACGCGGAAAGAAAGAAAACAGAAAGATATAAGAGGATATTTAATTGGAAGGGAACAAATTGATTACTAAATCAACTAATTAGTCAATGGAATTATTAATAAGGAAAGAAGTCTATTTGTGAATTCATTGATTAATTTTGCAATATGAGGAGAAAAAAGTTTATACATGAAGATTCAATCAACCGAGGAAAATTATGGAAATCAAGATCACCATTATCTATATTCATTGAAATCAAATCACGGATATTTGAAAAGGTTTCAAGACAATTGGAATTAAGGAAACTTAATTAAAATATGCACAACAATATTCTCAAGGTTTAGATTAAGTAAATAAATATAATTAACATTTTTGCATATTTACAAAAAGTGGCATATAACATCAAATATCGTCAAACAACGATTCCAAACAAGCCTTATAAAACACGGTAGTTTTATTAAGACTATAGCTAAAATTATTAAGAAAGTTTACATACCTTTTTAGTAACGAAAGTATTTTATCTTTCCAACATGGCCACGGAACATCCTTCATATTTTTAATTTTACATCAAAAATATCTGTACAATTACTAATACACCATGAGTAAAACATATCTTTGAGCACAACCTGTAGTTGGTAGTTCGCTTAAAAGTTTACATTGGAAAAACTACCATACATCCAGATATGGCTTGCTTACTTGTTAAAATAAACCACAATCCAATTTTATGACTAGTGTACCGATCGAGCTGGCTAGTTGTTAAAATGGTAAAGTGCTTTCCATTTTAAATTAAAACGGAAAAGTTTATGCCATTTTAAGCAAACGACAAAATGTTTCTCATTTTATAATGATGGCAAATGCTTTGTTCTTTTAGTCCCTGCTTCAACGGCAACTAAAACGGCTCCTCACTTCCCTTCCACTATAAAGTATAAACTACACCATCATCACCACACTACCACAACACATTTCTTCAACTCTATCTTCTAATGCTTAACTATTTCAAACAAAAAATCATGTCATCATCTAACAAGAAATCAGCAAGCAATAAAACAAAGTCCATGAGAAATGTATGCTTACCTCTGATGTCGTCCCTATGAATATCATGATGTTCGTCCCTATATAATTTACAACTCTTATACCCTAAATATTAATATGGTTAGGCACTATATCAAAATATCTGTTATTCTCAACCTTATCCAACCAAAGCTTTTCATATAATGACCTTGTACCTTTTCATGTTTTTGGATTATTAATGTAAGAAACAATGTATTTTTGTGTTGTTAGTTTATTTGTAAGAAACAATGTATTACAAACGCTAATATAGTCATTAAAACAACTCAAACAAAGTAAGATGCATGATACAACATATACGATATATATGATAAAACATAAAGGAGTCCATAAAAACCTCCACTTGAACCACCAGAATTCCTCCTAAACTTCTCTAACTCTTGTTCAACCATCACACAACATAACAGAGTTGATCTTGCTCATATCACATGACATCAATTTTAGCCGAACCTTCTCACGTAGCATGACATCTTTTATGTCTTCTTGTGCATGGATAATAGCTTCCCTCCTCTCTTCTTCCTCACAATGCATATTGCACCCTTGAAAATATATTTGTTGCATTTCTTCTCTTGCTTGATACCACTTTTCTCTTAGGCCTTTGCTCTTTCAGCACTTTGCGAAAAAAACTTCTCCCGAGCCTTTAAAAATCTAGCATGTTCTATAGTGTGTTGCTCCAAATATTGTGCCTTTTTCTTGCCTACTAGACGGTCATGCGCACCTCCAAACAAAGGAGAATGGTCTACCAAATTGGGATTTCTACCATGACTTGAATTGGAGTTCATTTTCCTTGCCTTACATTATTGTTCATACACATAAAATTCCAGGCTCTTCCACTTTAAATTATCGGTCAAAACATTGAAATGTTCTAGCAAATGGAAGTGCTTTCCCATCTGATCAAAATACTTCTTTTGTGCTTGGGATCACTTTAAATATAAATTTAAATAAGTTTACTTTTTGTACATAAACAATTAAAGAGAGTAAACAGTAAACTTACATAGCCATCAGTGTTTTGCCAACTTATGTGACTTAGACCTAAAATGATTGAAAACCATCTTTGACAAGCGGTATTCAGGATCCAATAGCCTCCTATGCAAGAATCCCATGTTCCATGCTTGTCTTCTTAAGTGTTGTACAATCTGCCACTGATTAACAATGAATCTTTCCTATTTGTAGCGGTAGTATTATCATTTGAAACTTGAACCCACACACATGTGCAAGAGATAAATACTGAGCTGAAGCAAACATCTAAAAGTTTTTCCTATTCTCTACTAATATATTCAAGTGTGGTAGTGTTTATAACAACAACTGGCTTCTTTCCACTTTGATGATCAAGCAAACCTGCTAAATATTTGAACTTTTCCTTTTTATGTTGCATCTGTTGGTATTCTGGAATAATTGGTACTTTGGTTTCTAGAATCTCTTCCACCTCCTCTATGAAATCTTCGGCCCATTTTGTTTCTATGTTTTGCGCTCCATCATTACTATCTTCATTGTCAGAAACATTTAGTGCTAGATTAGTAAGTTGAGTAGTAGAAAATTATAGCATTAAGTTTCTTGTAACATCTTGATCTTGGCCTGCTATTTCCTGAGCACTTAGGGTTGTTGCGTAAGGACGGTTATGTTGACTCAATAACTCACTGAACGCAGCTTGATTATGGTATCGAAAATAGTTTAGTTGATGATGAGAAGATGATTGTTGGTAATATTGCAGCATCATATTGTAGTATCCACGTTGCGAATAAGTATTTTGAAAATTTTGATTTTTGTAGAATCAGTAGTAAAGTATGTTGTTATTGTGGGGCTTATGTGTGTGTACTCGTTAATAGGGTTAGATATGTTTTGTGGTGGAAATTGTAGTAGTTGTGTTAGAATTGTAGGGGTTGTGTTGTGGATTTTTTTTTTTCGATTACTTGTTTCCTTGATATTATTTCTATGTCCCTTTTTCTCTTCGGATCGAATGAAGAATGAAGTAGAGATTGACGAGAAATAAGAAGAAGAGAGCTTGGTATTGTAAAATTGTGATGGGTGTAAATATATGACGTATAGTTGTCATTGAGGATGGCCATTGGCCAAAGTAGTCGTTGTAATTACAACGACAATGTCTTTGTCGTTGTAATTACAACAACGATGTTTTTGCCATTTTAATAACTGATTCTATAGTTCACTAAATAATCATAGAAATTATTCCATGACTTTTCTACAAATTACTATTACATGTCCCCTAGTAACTATTGGTGTGATGTGTTCTTATCTTAGGGCATCTCCTGTGGTTGCGATTCAGGGAAAATAAATCCAGTTTGCATGCCCTACTCACGAATTCATGTCTGAACATTCAGGTGAATGTTCAGATATGGATTCAGGAATCTAAATGGGTTCCTGACGCCCATTAAATGGGCGCTATGGCTTTAGGCCTCCATTAAATGGGCGACCTATTAAAGAGCCCCCAAACCACTCCAAACGGCCACTTCAACGGCTATAACGATCGTATTTCAGCATTTGGCTCCATTTCAACGCTATAAACGGTCATATTTTAGTATTCGACTCTGTTACGATGGCTATAAATAGCCATATTTCAGAATTCATCTTATAAATTCAGTCCATTTTATCAATACCAAACAGACAATTTTTCTACTCTTAAACTGTCTTCTCAAATTCAGTATAAACAAAGCATGTCTCATCCGTTCCAATCGTATAGTGAAGCGATGAATATGGATAATTGGGAATTTGCTTCACAACCCAATCAAAGTGCTCTTCCACATAGTGCTCTCCCTCTAAGCTTCCATTCCTCCACTCCATGGAATAACGAAGAAGACAAGAATATTTGTTTAATATATTGTCACTTTTCAAATGACTCGGCGAAGGGAAACGACCAAAGAGGAGAAGCATTTTGGGAGAAAGTAACGACCGTGTACAACCAAAAACATGTTAAGAAGACGCGGTCTATGTCCGCAATTACCGGTCGATTTGGAAAGATCAATCGAAAAACAAAGTTTTATGAGTCTCAAATTTACAAAATAAAAAACCAAATCATAGTGGAATGGGTGGCGAAGCTGAGCTAGTATGTTTTTTTTAAAATATCACTTCATAATTAAATTCTTCTTATATATATTCTTTCTGGTTATTGGTTGTAGAAGAGAATGACGAATGAACAATTCTTGAAATTATTTCCGAGGGAAAATGATCGCAAAAACCCTTACTATTATCAATTTGCAAACTACTATGACTTGCTTACCAGTCATCAAAAATGGAGCTCCAATAGTGCAAAGTCCTTAAGAGATGTCTAATAAAAGCAGAATGGTAAAAAAAGTTTCGATAACAACTTATAATTCTAGTCCAAGAAACTCTTCTGGTATGTATTTTAATTTATGCCCGGATCAATGGTATGAGCTGTCCTCGAAACTTTTTTCTTACCATTAACCATAGTACAAAAGAAATGTCCAATCAATGCAAAGTCCTTAAGAGATGTCCAATCAAAGTAGAATGGGTATGCCCCAATCGATGGTATGAAGCTAGTCCAACCGGATAAACGATGCTAGATAACCTTGATGAATCATACCTTTTTGGTTTGAGAAAAAGGTCGAACCAAGCAAGTGATAGAGTTAGGGGTATGCCCTAAGGGCAATTATGTAATTTGTTACATATATCTAACTCGTTGAATAATCTTTTTCATAATAAAGGTGTTTCTTTCTATTATATACTTGATATAATATGGTTATATTAATTAATTAATTTAAGTAAAAGTATATTTAATAGAAAATCCATAAATAACATATTTTGTGATTGTAGTTACAAAGTATTATAACCATGAGTAATTTATTACAATAAAGCAAATATACCATTTTAAATGTTCCTAGTCAAGATGCATCGAGACTGGATATCGATGTATCCGTTGAGACTAGAGTATGTAACGCTCTTCAAATGCTGGGTAGTGTATTACTCATGACTACTGGGAACACCTAGGGGTTACATACTGATAGTTATTGGATAACTATGGAACGACTCACTAGATAATTTTCTGTTGGTTAATATAACTAAGGTCAAACAGAAAATATCGATGTGACCGATTTACACAGTTCTCTCGACTTGAGAATACTGTGGATCTTCAATATGAAAGCCGCTTTGATTATAGTCAAATCATGGCATGTCGTTCCATCGAGTGCTATAGTTGGGTCGAGTGGAAGTATTGGAAGTAAAGCACTATTCAAGAAAGGATTCGTCTCCTCGGTTATATGGGGTTAGAATCATGGTCAACTCAAGTCAACTCAAAGTCAAAGTCTCTAGCCAAAGCATTTTGGTTAATAATAATTGTTTTTATTGAATCAAGGACTTTGTGTTTGGACTATAATGTTGACTGTGGATGATATTGGAACTTTGACCATTACTAAATTCCATAAATCCTAATATGATATAATTTTGACAAAGAGAATTGGTGTAAATAATTGTCACTATCAGGTACCGCTTATAATAAGTAAAATTTGATTTTACCAAAAAGACCTGTAAGCGATGAGTTTAGCCAAACTGTCATACCACCTATTAAGTGATGTTAGATTTTAGTGATACAATATTCCATATTTAAGTAGATCTTAGAGATATTTAAGTCTATGTGGAATTATGACTCAAATTCATTATCTATTTTATAGATTTGGTAGATTTTGGAGTGTGATTAATTGCACATTTTAGAGATTGTGTGTATTTGGTAGAGTGATTAGTTGCCTCTTTCATTGCATTAGAGAATGTAACAAATCATCTATATGGGAAAGGTTTATGGAAGTATTCAATAACTTATTAACGAAGATATTTTGTCAAGTCTATTATAAATAAACATGTCTAGGGTTCATAAGATGTGTGGAAAAAGTGTATTTTGTAGAGTGTTCGGGATTGAGATTTCTTCTCAATTTTAGGTCTCTTTTGTATTTTCTTGGTTAAATCAATAAAAGTTTTGTTTTGGGGGGAATTTTTTTTTGTTTGCTTTCTTCACTACTTTCTCTTCTAAATCTAATTGTGTAGTGATCCCGAAAAATTCTTAACAAGTGACGTGTGAACATTAATATTTGAATTGTTCAATATTAATCGCCGACTGAATTCATACATCTAAGTCACACAACCGCATTTGTGATTTCTTCAAAAACCACACAATTTAATTAGTTTGTAAAATGTTGCAAACTGTTTAAATTAATTAATATTTATGAAATACTAATTATTGTTAATTTATTAGATGTTTTGAGTGTTGTTGGTAATTATTTTAATGCATATATAAAAGTTATATTTGCATATATCGATATGCGATATTGGTAAAAATTTAAACATGTTTTAAATAATAAAATAATTACATAAAAGTTGTTTTCTTTTATTTGGACAAGTTGCATATTTGGAATGTTCTTGGATCAGCCATATAATGGTAAGAGGAGGAAATCAATTAATGATTAATTGAAATTTAAAAAGAGGAAATAAAAGAAGAAGTTCTAATAGGAGAATAAGAAAAGGTTCCTTTAATTCTATTAAAAACAAAACCTCCTCATCTTTGAAAGTACAGTGAACGAAACATGACTTTCAATTTTTGTTCTTTTTTTCTTCCTCTTCTCTATCATTCATCCATGGTTGAAACTTCATCCAAAAGGAAAAAAACATCAAAACAAATTCAAATCAACATCAAACTAAATCCAAAAGGGATGGTTCATTCTTCTCTTGTAAAGTGGGATGGTGATTTTTGAAATCTGAGGAGAAGCCACAAATTAAGGTGTGATGAAGGGCAAGGTTTATCGGATCTAGAGAGTGACAAATCAGATCTAGGTATTCTTCAATCATTCAAGGTGTTTCTACATGCTTCATCCTAAGGTAATTATATACGCATATAATTCGATATTTACATGTTTATTGTATTATTATTTTGATCTATGTTTGTTATCATTTCCTTTTAGTGTATGTTTATGATAAATCAACATGTCTTGAATCTCATATTACTTCTGATAAACTGTCATCATTCTATGTGTTGTTTGAATCTGTAATTTCTTATCACAAATTTACGCATGCTTACCTTATTCAAATTTATTTTATTTTATTGTAGATAGTTATGAAATAAAAAATTGACTTTGAGTGAGATTTATGTATACTATGAGATAATCTTTAGTTATTCAAATGCAAATGGATTATATATATATATATGTGTGTGTGTGTGTGTGTGTGAAGTTATTTACCATTCCTTGAATCTGATTTTAATTACATATGTTAATTTTTTGTACAACTGTTACAATCCTTGCTAAAACAAAAGTGGATACATTGATTGTATATTAATGAATGGACTTTAGTGCAAATTTTAATTATTTGTTGTTTTCTATACTTAAAGTCTTTTGTAAAGTTTGATGTATTATTTCATTCCTAAATTAAAATTTTAATGAAAACTTTTAACTTTAAAACCAAAAAAACTTTTGTACAAGTGTATATACACATATACCACATGCTACATTGTTTGCAAATATATGCTTTCAGATCCAAATTATTAAAATTTACTTATCAGTTATATGTAATATAAATGTTTTGTTTAAATCAAATTTGCACAAAGATTATGAACAATAATGTAACCTTTTGTTTGTTTAACATTTTCTCAATTGAAATTTTTTCTGTTAATGTTAATTTAGAATTTCAAATTATTTAAAACAACCAGTAGGTTTTCACTTTGTATGTATATGTATGTATGTATCCATAATTATTATGAATGTATGCATATATTTTATTAACAAAATTTAGACAATAAAGACATGTGTAGATTTTGGTTGATAAGTAATCAATGTCATTTAATGTAATAATTATTACAGCTAAATGGTGAAAGAAATGAAAGGTTTTCGTCTTTTCATATTATATCATATCCATGTGTAGATTTGATTGATAAGTAGTAAATGCCATTTGATGTATTGATTGTCATAGTTAAATGGTGAAAGAAACAATAGGTTTCCCTCTTTTCATTCTCTATCATATCCATGTATAGATTTGATTGGTAAGTAATAAATGTCATTTAATGTATTAATTATCATAGTTAAATGTTGAAAGAAACGATACATTCTCCCCTTTTATATTCTGTCATGTATTCCCTTTATTAATTGAATATAGTAACAGAGCGAAACAAATAATTTCCTTCTCTTAATTTATTTTTACATGTTTCATTTATACATATATACGCCACTTATACACCGCACTTGCACTTGACATAAATGAATGTATTTGATACATTCATCATATTACATACATTTGTATATTTAAAGTTCCTTAAATTACCATATTGAATAAAATATTGATTTTATTTAAAAGAAAATTTAGATAAGGTCCAAATGCATTTAGACTTCATAGGCCCGTTAATGATCCAAAATGATAAATTTTTTAAATTCACTCATTTCTTCCGATGCGGGCTGGCTTAGTTCCAACAATGGTATCAGAATCTAATAGCATTTACGGTCTAAATTAGGCATGTTAGGGCTAACTAATTAAGCTTGCCCACTAAGTACGGTGTCTAGAAAGGTAATGTCTAGGATTGGAATTGGGTAATCAAGTACCCTGTCCTACCTAGTTACCAGCCTGGCCTAAAAGGTGGAGTAAGCCCAAAGGTTACCTCTAACAGAAAAGCCCAATTTAATTGGGCCTTGGGCTAATTTTCAAAATGATTTTGAAAATTAAGAAAAAATTTTAAATTTAAAAGTTCAATTGAAAATAAAACATATTTATTATAAACGGTTATATTATAACATAAATTTTCAAAATGTTTGAAAATGTATCGAAAAGTTCAAAATGTTTGAAACTATGTAAATATTAATTTCAAAATTTAAAATTACTAATAAGATTAATAATCTAAATTAATTAAATGAGTTAATTAATTAATATTTATATGCATGTATTATGTATGTTGATATATGTTATGTTATTTTAAAGTGTTTAAGATAACATAAGCATACATGTATGTTTATAAGATAAATTTTCAAAATTAATATATTTTAATTAAAATTGTTTAATTAATAAAGTAATTAAAGGTTAGTTAATTAACTAAAAATATGCATATATATATAAGATATATGTGTCTTACCATAACGGTTATAGTAGATATGTCCAATATAAAAGTTGTATTGGAATACTAGTTTAAAATTAATTAAAGAGTTAATTAATTAAAATTAATTAAATAAGATTTAATAAATAAAATGTTATACATAAGATTATTTTATAAGTTAATTAAAATATAAAAGTTATATAATAATGAAACTCTTATAATATGAGTGCATAAACTAAAGGTGTAACATTAAAGAAACCCAAATTGAGTTAAGGAATGAATACATATTTAAATGGACGTATGCTGTGATTTCTGATGTGTTTGACACTTGAATCACGGGGCCATTTCATACGAAATGCAATATTCCACAAGTCGATATCACTCAATATAATATACTGAAGATTATGAATCTTCAATATAATGTTGTCCTCTAACATATATATATATATATATATATTAATAAATTACTTGCATACTCCTTAGTTGTTGAGCAAACTCAAGCTAGGGATGCTATGTGTAATATTATTAATATATTGAATAGACGAGGTAAGATAATTATATGTATTTGTTGAGCAAACTCAAGGTACAAATACTATACTTAGGCCATCGCGATGTGGTAGGTATCATTGAATAATCTCTTTTGATTTGTTAAGCAAACTCAATGTCGAAATGAGATTAGGACAAGGAAAAATAGGTTAGGATTTGTATGTGATATAATCGATAAGGAGTTATCCATCGTTTGTGGGGCTATGATTTGTTGAGCAAACTCAAGGTCAGAGTATTAAGACAGACGAGTCCTAACACCCACTAGTGAAGTCGAAAGACTTCTATGTTTCATCTTAGGGTTTGGAGAAACATAAAAGACTAGTGGGAGTCTTATTAGAAAAATAATATGGTAGCATTTAACCTTTCTAATATTGTAAGAACATATGCTAAATAACGTTATAATTATCTATAATGATAAATTTATGCATTTAATATGATTGATAAAATGTTTATCAATTAACATATACAAGCGAACTGAATTGAAAGTTGACAAATGGAAATATAATACCCACTATTAAATGCCCATCGCATGTTAATGTTTTCTATACCCATGCAAGTGTCTAATTTTTACAGCTACTTCGTACATTCGTAAAACGGTCACTTACGTGCTTATTTGGTTGAGACCGTGTATTGCACTCTATGAGTTTCGAACTCTAAAAGCAATACAAGACTATGGATATTTGATCCATATACTATCATTTATAAATGTTATATGGTGAACAGTCATAGTTCGTAATGTACGATACTTCAATGAATATAGTTCATTGGAAATAAGCCAATAAACGGTATTTTTGAGATCATGCATTCAACTTAATTAATTACAAAATGGATCATATTGTGTTAATGTAACACAATACCAAAAACTACAGGGTAGATCTAAAAACTCGATCATTGAAATGTCATTTTGATCGGTTTACGTAAAGTGCAACATATTTGATGTCCTTAATTGTTAAGGATAATCGAATGTTCTTTTATAAAGAGTTTGTTATGATAATACAGTAAGGTTTTATTTTGAATAGTTTGACCATTTGAAAGGAAAATGAATGTTTAAGAATAGATGTAATTTAAGGTACAATTGGGATGAAGAGAATGAATAGTCACTTCTGCTTCATAGAGAAACATTTGAAACGAGAATTATAATAATAATTGATACTTGATATAGGAATAAGAAATATGATTTCTATTTCGAAATGTATTTTCATATAGAAAATTGTTTTCTATGAGATTACTTCTTTGAGCTCAAGATATTTGATCAACGAACTCTCTACTGTAAATAGTTGCTGCATATGAAATAAACAAATTGTATTAAATGAATGATGGACCTCCGAATTTAGTATGCTATTATAGTAATGGTGGAAATAGTGGAAGCATGTCATATAACACTTATTAATTGCATCATAGTACGAAAATTGTTTTCGTAAAACTTACCATACATTATTTGTGAAATAATGATTATTTTTCGGCATCAACTGAAAAAAATAGACATAGCTATATTTCAATATGAATATTCTTTGTGAAATAAAACTATAATGTGGTAATTTTTTATAAAAAAGTGATGCATTGGAAAATACAAAAGTATCTAATATTATTTAGGTTGTTTTTGAATTATAGACTAAGCCGTAGTTTTGAGAAATAATTTTATCATATGATTTTGAATCATATGATACTTATTAATTATATCTCAAACAATAAAGGGTTATGCACCCATTTAGTGGGAGTATCATAAGATTTGATGAACTCTTCGGACTGATACATATAGAATGCAATCGTAATTCTATAAACACCAAAACGGTTCCACGTACTTCGTCATATCCACCGATGAGTTATCGTTGACATGGACATGTGTATTTGATACACGTGTAGTATGTCTATGGTAAACTTATAAAATATAAAACAGAAGTAAATAAAATAACATGCGATAGAAATGATTTAACTTGATCGAATGAGTGAGTATATTGGAAAATGTTCCGAACGTACCTAAAATGAATAAAGATTCAATCTCAAAATTACTCCTCCATGTGTTACATAATGATGCATTGATATGGAGTAATCGAAATTTGTTTGACAATGTACGATTAATTGTGAGTGACGTTGAGTTAGTTTCTTTCTAGAAAATAATGTACTTACGGGTAGTACACACGGTTAATATTATTTCATCTGAATAACAGTTTTCAAAATTTTACAAGATAAGGGTTTATAAGAAACTACAACATATCATAGGCCAAGGCGTTGGTAGGTTGTGCGAGTTGAAAGATTGCACGTAATAATTATTCATGAAGGATCTTGTATGAATCTCCCCAAAAGGATTTTGAAAAGACTCTCATTAGATGACATATTTATGTTTCGAACATAATTATTGTAAACTAAAACCAAATCATATTTGTAAATAAAGAAATTCATAAAACGTTTATGAATACCTATTTTATTGCAATGAGAAACAATTGTTGTTTCAAGATATACCAACTTCATTGTGACGAAATTTCTTTGAGGAATTATTGGTAGTAAAATGGAATTGGATACGATCCATAGATAAAACTGATTATATGAGATGAAATGAAATTACCTAACCTAAATGAACGCATAGCATTACAATGTCTAATAAGTATTCTCGCACATCTAAGAGAAACTATGAGTTTCTTATTAATGTCGAAAATAAATAATCCTAGATTGTTTAATTAAACCATTGAGAGTGTTGACTCTATATGGTATGATGCGCAAATCCAAAAGAATTCCAAGTATGCTATCAAAATATAGATTTTGGTGGTCGTAACTGAAGGAATATGATCCATCGACCATGACTGTGTCTTTATGAGTAAGACTAATGCAGTTGGAATTAAATGAGCAATGTTGATAAGAATAATATCGCAAATTTCAATTGTTGAAATTAGCGTAATAGATTCGATATTCAACACGTGCAAGTTAATTCGGATTTAATCACAAAGTTATCGCTTGATAAGTTCTAGTGTTTTAGTATATATGTATTGAAATAGAAAATTCTAAATAACGATTTAGAGTAAGCTATTTACACATATTAACCAGAAATGTCTCAAATTCAGTGGGAGCGATATTGAGTTTGTGAGTCTTTGGATACGATCCAAGAAATAATACGAAAGTATCATTTTATAAGCATCAAGATTGAATAAGTATTTTGAGAGAAATATCAAATAGTTTGATTTTCAATCAAAGTGCAGAGGAAGCGTGTGTTCATAAGAAAGAACGTTAAAAGGTACATTGATATTTCTAAACTATAAGTAAACAACACGTTGTTGATTTTAACGATGTACTTATGTTAAAGTCAGCCTTAGTTGTTTTAATACTCAACATTGTATTAATAAATTATGTCTTTTATAGTAAGTACAAAAGATGTCGGGAATATCCCAAATGATATGTAAGGGCACCTTATTAAAATGTTTAATATGAAACATGTAAGATTGATTCCTTTGCATTGGCAAAAGGAATTATCATACATGTTGTGTTGTCTACGATATCATGATTTGTTTATGTATTTGATACATGAAGAAAATATAAAATCCAAATTGATATCACTAAATGGTTGTTTGAAGTGTTCTCGTGTATTTATGAAATACTAGAGAATTGTTTGCAGAAACAAAAAATCCTTATGAAGAAGTGTTCAAATTCAAACTTCATAAGTCATATTGAGTGTACTATGTCAATAATAAATTCAAGTTAAGAATCTTTAAGTTGGAAATGTTCTAAATAAAAGACTGGCTTATTTAATGAAAAAAGACTACGTACATCGCCTTGAATATTGCCGCAATAAAAATGATGTATATAAAATTATAAGTGCACAAATTTATAACTGAGCCAATTCCAAATGTTGAGATCTCATAACATTGTTATATGATAACAATGTCGCGATATGGTTCATAATAGAACTTAGAGCTCATTAGAGGTCGATAGACATACTCTGAATTGTTCCACGTGATAAAGCAGTTTATCACCGCCGGAAAGATTTGATCGACAGAGTAGATAATTGAAACATAACAGCATACCCGTTTACAAAGGGACTGACCCAACTGGTTTTGGGAAACCGATTGGATAAGTTGGAATAAGATTACATAATTGACCCCAAGTGCAAGTGGGAGATTGATAGAGTTAGGGGTAGGCCCTAGGGGCAATTATGTAATTTGTTACATATATCTAACTCGTTGAACAATCTTGTTCATAAGAAAGGTGTTTCTTTCTATTATATACTTGATATAATGTGGTTATATTAATTAGTTAATTTAATTAAAAGTATATTTAATAGAAAATCCATAAATGGCGTATTTTGTGATAGTAGTTACAAAGTGTTGTAACCATGAGTAATTTATTACAATAAAGCAAATATACCATTTTAAATGTTCCTAGTCAAGATGCATCGAGACTGGATATCGATGTATCCGTTGAGACTAGAGTATGTAATGCTCTTCAAATGATGGGCAATGTATTACTCATGACTGCTGGAGGCACCTAGGGGTTACGTACTAATAGTTATTGGATAACTATGGAACGACTCACTCGATAGTTTTCTGTTGGTTAATATAACTAAGGTCAAACAGAAAACATCGATGTGACCGATTTACACAGTTCTCTCGACTTGAAAATACCGTGGATCTTCAATATGAAAGCTTCACTTTGATTATAGTCAAATCATGGCATGTCGTTCCATCGAGTGACTATAGTTGGGTCGATTGGAAGTGAAGCACTATTCAAGAGAGGATTCGTCTCCTTAGTTATATGGGGTTAGAATAATGGTCAACTCAAGTCAACTCAATGTCAAAGTCTCTGGCCAAAGCATTTTGGTTAATAATAATTGTTATTATTGAACCAAGGACTTCGTGTTTGGACTATAATGTTGAATGTGGACGATATTGGAATTTTGAGCATTACCAAATTCCACAAGTCCTAATATGATATAGTTTTAACGAAGAGAATTGGTGTAAATAATTGTCACTATCAGGTACCGCTTATAATAAGTAAAATTTGATTTTACCGAAAGACCTGTACGTGATGAATTCAGCCAAACTGTCATACCGCCAGCTAAGTGACATGTGAACATTAATATTTGAATTGTTCAATATTAATCGCTGACTGAATTCACACCTTTGAGTCGCACAACCGCATTTGTGATTTCCTCGAAAATCACACAATTTAATTAGTTTGTAAAATGTTGCAAACTATTTAAATTAATTAATATTTATGAAATATTATTTATTGTTAATTTATTTGATGTTTTGAATGTTGTTTGTAATTATTTTAATGCATATATAAAAGTTATATATGCATATATCTGTAAAAATTTAAACATGTTTTAAATAATAAAATAATTACATAAAAGTTGTTTTTTTATTTGGAAAAGATGCATATTTGGAATGTGCTTGGATTAGCCATACAATGGTAAGAGGAGTAAATCAATTGATGAGATTAATTGAATTTTAAAAAGAGGAAATAAAGGAGGAAGTTCTAATAGGAGAGTAGGAAAAAGTTCCTTTAATTCTATTAAAAACAAAACCTCCTCATTTTTGAAAGTACAGAGAATAAAATGTGACTTTCAACTTTTTTTTCAATTTTTCTTCTGCTGCTCTATCATTCATCCATGGTTAAAACTTCATCCAAAAGAAAAAAAACATCAAAACAAATTCAAATCAACATAAAACTAAATTAAAAAGGGGTGGTTAATTCTTCTCTTGCAAAGTGGGATGATGATTTTTGAAATCCAAGGAGAAGCTACAAATTAAGGTGTGATGAAGGGCAAAGTTTATCGGATCTACAGAGTGATCAACCTGGTATAGGTATTCTTCGATCATTCAAGGTGTTTCTACATGCTTCATCCTATGGTAATTATATATGCGTATAATTCGATATTTACATGTTTATTGTATTATTATTTTGATCTATGTTTGTTTATCATTTCCTTTTAATCACTACAAGAAAAATTGTTTTTAGCAGCATTGATCGGCAGCGAACTTGGCAGCATTCCAAAGTTAATGCTACTACTGTTTATTTGAAAGAACAAAAATAAATAAACAAACGCTGCCCATGGTTACCGCCAATACTTCAGTAAAATTTTAGTGAAATTTTGTTTGGCCGCCCGTATCTTCTTTCTTCCGTTAAAATATTTCTTTAACAAAAAACCTAAATAAAAACAATGGCTATCTAATTTTCAACCACCACCCCTCATCTCCTCTTTTACCTACTTCTCCACTATAACCTAATTTGTTTCTCAACCTACCCTCTCGCCCAAACATCCATCTCATCCGCTCGCTTCCCTTTCAAATATACGAACCCCTAGATCTGCCTTTTTTGCATCATCTTTCTGCATCATGGCTTACTTTATGGTCTAGTCCCAACGCTGATGCTTTCAGGTCACGAAATCTTAATCTCAGCCCAAGGCCATTCACTGAGACAATCGATGGTGGCTCAATGAATCCATGATTTCAGCATTGAACACTTTTCCGATTCTGATGTCAAAATATGTGAGTTTGTGGCCAATAAAGGTTCTAACATTTCTATTGCGTATTTGTAAATCTCCTTCCTACTACACACGAATAATATATTGCATTCAAAATTGTAAATGTTAGTATTTCTAGATTTTTACTAAATTTGTTAAATTATAGTTGTGGTTTAATTTTTGATCGAGCAGTCTAAGTACTAGTTGAATAATCCCATGCATTATCATTCAAGGTGAACTTGAACTTAGCTTCTTTTTCCCACCATCTGATCATAGTTAGGAATTTTTACATCATAATGGATCATTGATCTAATACAATGTTATTTTGTCTCACACACACAAACACTGTATAAAATGATTAATGGACTATTGATAAGGACATTTTGATATATATCAGAACTACATTATTTTGTCTCATCTTATTAGTTTTGGGCGTTTAATGTTGGAATTGGAAGTATATGTTGATGGTGGTATCTATTTCACATTGTTGTCCTGCAAAACAAAGGATATAATAATGTTAAATAAAGACTTTGATTTCACCCCCTTGTTTTGCTGAAATACACTATTCATCTATAAAAAATTTCATATATAAACATTCGTCGAAAACGTGTGACTTTTGTCTAATGTAACAAAGAAGTGGGGGAATCATATTTTACAAGTGTGGTGGCTGGACAAAGACACATCAATCAAAATTACATTGAAAATTATATCAACGAATTGATTTTCTTCTCCCTTCATCTCCACGATTCCATGGATGTCGATCTTTTCATCTGTTATACCCATCACAAAATAAAGTTGATAATCTAAATAGGTTGATCTACTTCAGCATATAAACATAGAAGCAGAGACGTTATAGTTTGGTTTTCCTCTTTTTAACTTGATTTATGGCTCTAGGCTACGTCCTTTTTCAATGTTGTATTTCTTTAACAATATTTTGATAAATTACTTTAACTAATTGATTTAGTCATCATCGACATTTGCTCCTATTGAATCCTATGTAATGCGACCTGGGGAAAGAAAACATACAATCTTGGAACTAACTTGTACATTTGTTCTTATCTCATATTTACATTTTTCATGATCATAATTAATTAAGCAATCAAAGTAAGTTATTGGCTATAGCTCTATATGTGTTAACATGTTGAAATTTGTTTGTACCATGAACATGAATTTAATTCATCTGTCAAACTGTTGATCCTAAATCGATCATTAGCAGCCAAATCCATAAACTATCTACCCATTATCTAATTTATGATTCTAATTTGCTACTGGTTATGGCTCTTCCTATAAGGAATCAATATAACCGTGCTCATAGAAAACCAAACACGGTTGCCTTACTTCAACTAAACAGAAAATGTGATTGCATTAACCTATTTTACAATAGTAACTGTACAAGTGTATACTTAGATAAATTTATAAGCTCTCCCTAATTCTATGCATTAACCTTTTGCACTTAAATGTCAAATAATTCATAATTTTTGTCATCATTAAAATGGAACAAGAATGAACAAGATGTAAATTTAATTGCAAAGCACTATATGAAAATTCGTGAGTGGTGCCTTTTCTCTTCTTGTAATATGAAAAAGTAATATGCAGCAGTAAATTCAGTTAGTTGGTTAGTTAATTGGATGCAAGTAAGTATCAAGTGCACTATTATGATATGTCGGATTACTGTATGCTTACTTGTTTGTTTTTGCAAGGATTTTACTCTTGTTTCCTCCATCAAGTACGACCCCTACCAACCACTTTATTTTCATACACCATATGGAATCATGTTTATCGTATATCTTCTGCCTATTCATCTTCTTTTTAGTCAATTCATTTATCAATAGTATGATATGATTAAACAGCTTGTTCCGGGATGAATTGCTTTTATGGGATTAGCACAAAAAATAAGTGACGTTTATGTATTATGTATTTAGTATTGACGAAATTCATACTATTTCGGTGTCAACACAGTTTGTTTTGTAATCACTCTTGTTTAAATTTAGAGTTCAAGTAGACTGTGGAGGTATATCTTATCCAGTTTTAGATTAGTGCAGCCAAGTCAAAAGGTAAGGTTGCTGTTGATGAATACTAGTCTTCTTGGGTATGAGTTGATTGTTAAACACACTTGCCTTCAACTACCTTTCTTATAGTATAAGGGCTTTTCCACATCCTATTTTTGCCTAATTCAATTTTCAACATGTCGGCCCTTAGCCCCTTTTGAACAGCTGTTGCATTTCTTTTTTGTTGTATAGCCAATTGTATTTAAGATGACAACTAAATTTCGATCTCTTCGATTCAAAAACATTGTTAACTCCAAATTCAAGCAGGCACTAACCAAAAATAATGCATTTTTATACTGATAACTGGAATATGGGAAAAAATTTGTATACAATTTGTTCAAAGATGAAAGTTGATCGTTAAATAAGATCTTATGAAATACTTGATGGAAATTAAAAGCTGCCTCCATATTTAGCTTCAATGAATTACAATTGTCTACCTACATTTATAATAGTTATTACTTATTATATTACTAATACTCCGAATCTCTATTAACTCAAGCTCCTACCGAGTTGTCCGAATACACCGATGATTTGTTTGAGTACATACTAGTATGCATGTATATTTGCAGCTTTCACTTGGTATTTTATCAATTGTGTTATAATCTAGTTTTATTTCTTTTCTGAACTTACTTTAGCTATGAAACGATATGTTATAGTTTTTTGTACATTATTATTGCCTTCTATATTAGTTGATAGCACTTATCATTGTGAAGTTTTTTGTTCAATGCTTTCCCATTGTTTACAAATAGCCTAGTAAAATGAAAATATTCATAATTATCGCATTTGAAAAGCTGATATTATGGTTATTATACAGAAGTTATAATGATGAAGTTTTATCCTTATGCTACTCTGTTAATGTATTATGGAAGTCTGTAGTTTTGAGGCCTCGTGAGAAAGGTAACCAATACACGGTGCAAACAATCTTTTGAACAACATGAATAAATTGATAAAATGTCCATGCCAGCTAATACTAACATTAGTGAAAATCAATCATATGTATGTATATTGAGGTGATAAAGCAACAAATATTTCGGGAATTGAAGGGGGCCTAATATACACATGTATTGATTGTATATGACATCATTTTGCTTCTTGCTTGTGTTAAAAGAAAAAAACTAATACCTTCCCTTAGTAACATATATTTGTAATCATTTTAAGAATCTAATGTTCAAATGATATCAAACCTTTTCCCATTAGGGTACCATGTTTTGTTATAAATTAATCAATTGTGATTATTCATACAATCTTTAGTTGTACGCTTTATAAACTAATTAAGAGACAATAGCAAATTTAAGTGATCAATCAAAATGAGTAACACTATAGTATAAGTACTATTTGGAAAGAAAACTTTCTATTATTCCACTTAGAATAGAAAAAAATTTGTTTCGCTATTATTATCTCACAAATGCAAGAAAATGATAATAATTAACGCATTATATATCCTTTAATTTTATTTTTTTGATATGGATTTGTTAGTAGAACTATGATTTAACAAAGAATGACATATGATCTCACTTGAAGTAAAAAAGGTTGGTGCTTCATCTAGAGTGGCAAAAATTATTTTTTCATTAGGTTGGTACTCGTGTTCTCTTTAAAAGATATCTATTATATTATTTCATTTGGGTTATTTGCCAATTTAAGATATAATGAAGGTTTAAGTACACTACTTGCGATAGTTGCAACATTATGAATTTCTTTTGAAATATTCTCTGCATTTAGTTAGCTGATGTATGTAACTTAATATAAATGTAATTAGAAAACCCATTTAATTAAATTTTAATACTAGTTTGTTTTCCAAATAGTAATAATAACAATTGCAATGGTCTAATAATATCCTTTATTATTTGAAGTAATTTGAGATAACTATGCCATTGAGTTTTCAAGAATGTTTCATGCGTTGGCAACTAAAAGAGAAAAAGCAATAGCAAAGGAAAAGCAAAGTATGTGCCAAAAGCAATTTTTGACAAAAATATTGCATATAGTTTATGCAAGTTATAGGGAACGGCTCTTTTCTAAAATAGGGGGAAAGTCTTGCAACAATGCTCATTCTTTCCTATTTTAATTATGTCACATTCTATAATGGCAAGAGATCAATTGTTGCTTTTTTTAAGAATTAAGTTTATCATTTATCACTAAATAATACATTAAAAAAAATTCTTGGCTACACCAAATGATTGATGGTGGCTTAGAGCATGGAACCATTGAATTTGTAATAAATAACCATCTAAGAAAACCTAAATCAATGGTTTTCAAAGTTTACTTTATGGGTTATGTTAAAATAATAATAATTAATAGCAGAATATAATTATTTAGAAATTCTTAATATATACCTTATAAGGATTATTAGTGATGATAAGGAATATGATTGATTGTAGCTTGAATTATGGAGCAATTACTACTACATACCAAGATTTATATTAACGGTTTATAAAGTTTCCAAATTCATACATCAAATCCTCATCATTTTCTTAAAATTTTCCATCCATTTACTCTTTTCATGAGCCTTTATTATTGTTATCATAAACGAACATCTTGTTCAATTTTCTAGGCATTTGACATAACAAATATGTGGATATAAACCTTTGAGCTGCACTGAAGAATCTTTTGGTATGTCACCTTTACTGTGTGGTATTTTTATCTAACATTATTTCACTTCTGGTTATAAGAATTTGTTTTAGTGCATAAATGTGAATTGAGAATAAAATGCACACCACTTTTATACTATGATTGAATTACTCCTATCTATTTGCATGCCTGAGATTTTGGTTAGCACTGGATCTCTTAATACATTTACCCCTTGTTTTATTAATTTTTTTTTCTGTCTTATTTTCTAACAAATACAAGTTTTCAAATAATGTCAACTATCCAGTTTAGCTAAAATCTGATGTCTTTTAGATAGCAAGGTCTCATTTGCATGTATTTCTTAGGAAAAAACACTTTGTTATTAGTTCCGATGTAGATTAGTTTATTCCTGAAGTTATTTAAATTTTTTTCTTCAGCAAACAGGAGAGTATCTTGTTAAAAATATAGCATGTTTAAACACTTGAATCATGTTATAATATGTCAAACAACAAATTTGTGAATTTTCTAATTATTATAATCTCACTCTATGTTGTATACAAATATAGTTTTTAACCTTTTTGTTGGAAATGAATACAAAAGAAAGTTAAGCAACAAAAAGATTAAAATATATTGAATATATGCCTTTGGATTGAGTTATGTCGAGGTTTTACTAGAGAAAATTTTTAGGAAGGACTGTATGTTGATACAAGTACTATACTTCAAAGAATTTCTCATTCCAATCTGATAGCAGTTTGTGCAAAATTAGTGTATATAATGCAACTAGCTAGTTAGTCATTTTTACAACTTCTAAGTCTAGTCTTTGCAGCCACAATCAATTCTAATAACCATGTGAGAAACCATTACTACAAGTTCGTTATCACGTCTCACAAACATCAGGTCGTCTCTTTTAGTCACTTTAGTAATTTGCACAACCATTTTTTCCTTATAGCCAAACATGCAAAAGTACCAATCTATGCATGTGCCTTATCAATCACATGTTTGAAACTCCCTACAACAAGTTTGGCCTTCATGCAACTACATGGACCTAACACAGTCGAATCAAAAAATTGAATCTTTCAAGCATTATACTAACTTGGAAACCATATATCTTAGGATAAAGATGAGACAAGAACCGTGTATGAATTTGATATACGCTATCATCTCAAGGCCTCGAGAATTTCAGCTATGCGGCGATGACAGAGAACTTACAGTATGACTTAACTTTCAATCATTCAATTTAGCATTGCTTTCAGATAATTTAGTTGTAAATTAGTTTGTACTAACTTTAGAATGAAATGTAAACTGTATTTCTTGTTAGGTTGTGTTAACCTAACAGAATTTTCATCTATTATTATGTATTTTGAATATTGTGGCATTTTTGGATACTATGCATTTTGTTATTACAGTGAATGAGTATATTAATTATGTTGTTGTCCATGTTTGTTGATACTTTATTATAAGTATTTACAACTTGGATTTGATATTATTTATCATTTCATCATCTGTAAGGAATTGGAACGTTGATTATTGGATTAAACAATTGCTTAATAGTAATAGCTATTTTAAAGACTGATTTGAGACATTATACACAGTCTCTTTTATTAGATTAGAGAGAAGTAAGTTGTCTCTAATATGCTTGAAGTTTGAGACTGGTAGTGTAATTCTTTAATCGTTTAGAGACATATACATGTCTCAATTTATTTAGGGACCTTTTTTTAGAGACAATTGTTAGAAAAATGAATGAGAAGTGGTTAGGGAAGAAAGTGATTTTATGTATCGTGTGTATTTTAACAATGTTCCACATTGGGGAATATTTGTTACAATATCACCATATATATTATAACCTAATATACTAAATCAAAACAAAAGAAGAAGGAGATATGACAATGTAGGCTTTGGGCAAGTGGACTTTGGGCCTTCATATTAATATTAAAATTTCAAAGATTGGGCCTTGGGCCTTCCTGTACGCACGCGTCTGTCGGTTAAAGGGTCGCAACCTTTCCAACAGTCACGACTGCTCCGAATAGGCACCTCCTCCAGCCTATATATAGGAGCCCACAAAACAAAATTTATTACTTAGAATTAATTTGTTTCTTCCTTCTGTTCCTCTTCCCAGAATTCTGTTCACAGTTCAATAATACCTTTTCAGACAAATCTATTCAGGCTTTTAGGTGTTACAATTTCTCAAAATTAATTGACAAATTAGTGACAATTTTTGCCGTTACTATTTCTGCATTATTTTGTAACTGTTGCTGAAGTTACAATTTGGTTTCGTAACACTTTCCGGTAGTTGCGAATAACAATCTTGAAACAATATTGATTGTTGTAGATGACGATGTCTCAAAATAGCAACAACAATAACGCTGCACCAACGCAGACTGTGACAAACGTTCAACCGGCGCCTCTGGTTCCGACAATGGCACTGTCTCATGGAGAAAGGCCAGAAAAGTTCAACGGGACAGACTTCAAGCATTGGCAACAGAAGATGTTGTTTTATCTAACAACATTAGGCCTCGCCAAGTTTCTACCCGAAGATGCTCCAGAAGTTTGCAAACTCGAACCTGATGCAATCAAAGTGGAGGCCGCAAATGTTTGGAAAAATTCAGACTTTATGTGTAAAAACTATATTCTCAATGGTCTGAACAATAGCCTCTATAATGTCTATTGTACTGTTGCAACATCCAAGAAACTCTGGACGGCCTTGGACAGAAAGTACAAAACTGAAGATGCAGGCATGAAGAAATTCATCGCTGGAAAATTTCTCGACTTCAAAATGGTAGATTCAAAGACTGTGATCAACCAGACTCAAGAACTACAACTGATCATCCGTCAACTGCAAGATGAAGGGATGATACTTAGCGAATCTTTCCAGGTTACGGCAACCATTGAGAAACTTCCTCCATCATGGAAGGACTTCAAAAATTACCTTAAGCATAAGTAAGGAAATGACAATGGAAGAACTCATAGTTCGTGCGAATTGAGGAAGATAATAGAAATTCTGAGAAAAAGATCTCTCAGAATATGGCTGCCAAAGCAAATGTTGTTGAGTCAGATAAACCTAACAAGAGAAAACATGATAATGCGCCTCATAAGTCGAAGAAGAAATTTCAGGGTTCTTGCCATAACTGTGGAAAGAAGGGGCATAAAGCAGTTGAATGTCGCGCTCCCAAAATGAAGAAATCAGAAGCAAATACGGCTGAAGTTACAGATGGCATTTCTGATATGGATTTATGTCTAGTAATATCAGAATGCAACCTTGTTGGTAATTCAAAGGAATGGTTTGTAGACACAGGTGCCACTCGACACATATGTGCAAATAAGTGGATGTTTACAACTTATAAAACTGCAACTGATGATGAACAACTTTTTATGGGCAATTCATCTGCATCAAAGGTCAAAGGCAAGGGAAAAGTTGTGTTGAAACTAACTTCTAGAAAAGAGCTTACTGTGAGTGATGTTCTTCACGTTCCAGAAATCCGCAAGAATTTGATATCAGGGTCCTTGCTTAGCAAGCATGATTTCAAATTAATCTTTGTAGCTGATAAGTTTGTATTATCAAAGAATGGAGTGTATGTAGGAAGAGGATATGTGTGTGATGGTTTATTTAAAGCAAATGTAACCACTACTGTACCAAACACTGATATGAATAAAAATGAATCTTCTGCTTATATTGTTGACTCTTCTAACATATGGCATTCTAGATTAGGGCATGTAAATTTTGATACATTGTGAAAATTAATTAATCTAGATTTTATACCAAAATGTAACATAGACTCCAACTATAAATGTAAAATTTGTGCAGAAACTAAATTGACAAGAACCTCGTTTCATCATGTTGAATGAGAAACTGAACCTCTAGATCTAATACACACATATGTATGTGATTTGAAAATGTGTCAAACTAGATGCGGAAAAAGGTCCCTATCTGAGACCTAACACGTTAAAAGCGGACGTAATGATGGGTTTCATCCATTGAAGGTCCCCATCTGTCTTTTTAAGCAATTTTCAGTTAGTAGGGTTTACTTTTGACAGTTTTTGGAACTGGAGCAGTATTTGTGGAAATGAAATGAGAAACTACGTAAATTCTTTAGGCGGATTGGGAATGAGAAACTATGCAGATGCTTAGCCATATTTGAAAATAATTAGGCACTTGTTGGCATTCTTTAGTAGCTGTATAGTGAAATGGGTAAATATGTATAAATATAAGGCCATTTATTTCATGTATAATTTCTTTTAAAGATTGATGAAAGTAGGTGAATATAATCCTCTTAATTGATGTATAGAAGTGACTGCATATTATAGCCAGTTTTCTGAAATAAAAGGAGTTCATGTTTATTATTTGATAGATATTTACATTTCAAGACTTGAAGGTCGTTGACAGTACTACTTGTTGTTCCTGGATATGTTACGCTATAACATACAGCTTGATACGTAACAACAAAATACTTAGTTTGTTGTCCATTTGTGTAGTACATATTATCTTATTGTTTAATTTAGTGAAATGTTTCTTTTTTTTCTTCACAAATTTATCTTTTGGTATACACGTCGAACTCCAAGAGTAAGAAATCAGGCATTTTATGAGGATAACATAAAGAAAATTGTTGAATTCAGCACGGTATGAGACCATCACTAAATTAGCAAGGACCGCCGATTTTTTGAGTTACATTCTAATATTATATCTATACTTTCATAGGCTGAAGGATTTTGGGCATCCTATTGTCACTTAGCACGGCGTTCAACTTTACCAAGTCCAACTAATATTCATCTATTCAAATAGGGCATTTGACCTTTATGGGAGGTATATATTCAAACGTTGCTTATATGATGAATTATGTATATATACCATACAAGAGTATTAATTAAACATTGCTCAATTACACCATAGTAAACTATTTAAGCAATATCTCTTATCTTGTTGATCAATTTTTCAGGATTCTTCAAATTGCAATGGAGGGAAATGGATGATAAGAGTTTCTGGGCATTTCTGGAAAGACTTGGTACGTAAGAGCACTATCCAATATTGGTTGCGCCATTAATTTCTGTATTTAATTTATATTATATATGATTGGATTCATGATTTATCATTGTTTATTACTTTCACGATCAATTCATTGTCTATTTTACTATCAATACTGATTAAGAGAACAAAGGAATGATTTGTATACAGTAATTTATATATATCAAACTGTAATATATATCAAGATGCATTAAACACCAAAAAAATCATAGCTCTTAAAAATCGTTATAGGTATATAATATGAGTGCTATAAAAAAAGGTAATGTAATGCAAGTGCTAATTGTCGAAGGATAGCGACATAAAAGCACTATAGAAGAAGAATATTATAGCAACAATATGTTGCTATAAAGATTCTGTTTTTTTTGTAATATAGAAATGTTTTATAGCGGTGGTAGTGCTCTATTCTCTATACCTACACGGTATATATATGTTATGAAAGCTTACTATTTTATAGCGGCTCTTTTTGTGTTATAAATACGTCCTGTCAATATACAACGTTTATCGAACCGTTATAGATTTGTTTGATTGTGGTTCTGTGCCGCTAGAAAAGACTCTTTTTGTTGTAGTGAAATATCAAAAGAAAACAATATTTTATACTTGATTAAAAACAAAGGTTTTCAAAGTGCATCCATGCAACTATTGCTACATAGACCATAACTTTTACAACATTGTTTTATAAATTAAATAGCTTTTCAACTCAATTTATTACTATCTTTTTCACTACTACAAGTGTAGAAAACAAATAAAATAAATCATTCAAAATAGAGTTTAAAAAGTAAGATAGAAGAGAGGTGATTCAAAGTACATTTATAGCGACTATCTCTATACATACAATTTCGTTTTTCACTTCAAATTCAAACACCATTCACTCAAATAAGCATAGACAAATACCAAGTACAAAACACATCATAAGGAAGCATATATGCAACATTTATACATGAAACACGATATCCAAAACAAGAATAAAATACACAACATCAAAGTGCTTCTATAGCGACTATCGCTATACGAACACTTTGATTTCAAGTCCAAATCAATTTCGTCCCCCACTAATCCTTATGTGCTTTGTTTCAAGGCTATGCAACAAGTCATAAAAAGTCATACACAGCCATTCACATATGTCATTGCTTTCCAAAGCAAGCATCATCAATCAACATCACAATAGAAATTCAAGCAACACAAGTATTTTAAACATCCACGCAAGCATGTTATTTTCATTTGGATAGTGAGATAACTCACTTATATTCAAACCATTCACTACCGTTTTCCTACATCAACCAAAATAACACCTAAACCTTCCTACCATTCAACCTTGCCCATGTCCAAGCTCACCCATGGAAAGGTTCAAGAGGTTATGCTCATTTCCTTCATGTTTTGATTTGATGGTAATTGTTTTATGTTGTGTAAGGACCATAGAAAAAGTTTGAATAGATTGAGTTGTTTAGATATCATTTCAAGAAAGTTAGAGAGGAGAATAAGAAATGCATACATCGTTTTATTTAGTGGATTAGCAACCAAAACATGAATACTATGGGCATGTATTTATACAATTAGAAAATGTGACAAATGACCAAAGATGCCTCCACATGGCTAGCCAAAAGTCACCTTCCTCCCACCTTCCTTTCCAAGAAACAAGCCTAGATTCCCTCCACCATCCATGCCTTAAATCAAGGGTCCATTTTTCCCCTTAGTTTATTCTTAGGTACTAACTAATTTTTCAAGAAAATAGAGGTATCTAATTGTTGTTAATGTGTTCATGTGTTACTATACAAGTTCTAAAGAGTTTAAACAACTTTATTGAGTAAAAAGTTGTTTATCGATAAAACGATTTTCGGTTATATTATCGATATTTCTTCGAACTATTTATTTTTGTTAACAAATTTCTTATAATTAGTTTTTATTAAAAAGGAGGTTAATAAGGTTATAAAATAATATTTATTCACATTAAATCCAAGATTCAAATATTTAAATAACTTAGATATTTAACTACGAAGTGTTTTAAATTCCGGGTCGTTACAAATATTAGTTATAAATTTGATTTCTTTTGCAGGCAAAATAGAGTATTATTATTTTGCATGGACAAGCTGGCTTTATAGTGGCCATACCACTGTACAAATGAAATACAGGTGAGAGGCAAAGACGCCTCAGCAGCTAAGAAATAAAGCAAATAAAAAGATAAAGCGTAGGAGTTAGGCAACATACCTAAACTACTAAAGACCTAGACTAACCCCCTCAGAAGAGGAGGATCTACTACAATCATCAAACGAATCAGGACCAATGACATGGACATACCTAGAAAATAGCAAAGCAAGGTTAGGAACATAATCTGGATATTCTCCGTTGTAAATGAATTTCTATCCCAAGAGGTATCCAATAATATAGTTTGGTTCGCATCACCAAAATCATCGTCGAAAGTAAAGGTGAGACCCTTGCCCTCAATATGATAGTATAGACGTCTGCTCTCACCTTTAACTTTGCTTAAAAATATGTGGTTGTGTCACTCTCAGGAGAGTATCACATTTCAGAGGCTTCATGGATCCAAGATTGCTCAGCAGAGCCCCAAGTAATCGTACTAAGAGGTGACACCGAGACAGCCATATCATCTGGGGAAACATCATCAAGCACATGTACCACAGGAGGAGTTGGAATACTAGCCATAGGAATCCATTTCATAATAGGAGGCTTCGACAATGGGATCTTAGGTGGAATAGGAAAAGGGAAATCAACCACAACTAGTAATGAAGGACAACCATACTTACTAGAACCAACAATGTGGCCACAGAAACGATAGGATGAGCAAATATCTAGATTCCAACTGTAAGTAAAATAGACCACAACTACTTGTCCCTTAGTCGGTCCAACGCGCAATTTAGTTGGCAAAGGTTGGTCTGGCGTCACTTCTATAAGTGCCCTAGCAAAAATCATTCTTTCCTATCAACTGTATTGGCATCGAAACATCTAAGTTTGCCAACCAGACTAGCTAAATAATCTAAACCAATCATTGGCTAAACAATTCAAGGAATATGAGTAAAGCGAGTCCAAACGGGAATCGAAAGTACTTAGGATTTAGCTGTGTCAACCGAAGGGGACCATGGTGTAATAATAAACGATTTACCATGAATGAAGGTTGCATCAGCCTGAAGGACACACAGTCTATCTTCCATCATGGAGAATTTGAAGAAGAACATGGAATCATTATAATGTAATTTGATACCACCACGTAGATGCCAAGCATTCCTATAATGATTCTGTATGGCTTCACAAAGAGGGTTAGAGTCTAGAAAGAAACGAATTAGGTATTTAGACCAAATATCTTTGCCATCTTGAATAACCACTTTTGGTGGAATCATCACCCCATCCTCTTCCACAATTTCAAAACTACAAGGGGAATAAGTACCTGCATTAATTGGTAGATTAGAAAATAAGGAAGACCAAATTTAATTAGGCTTGCTGGGAACATGAGCAGCAGCTTTGAATGATAAACTGTCATTTTTACAAGCAGGTAAAGCGCTCAGACTAACACCAACATGAAAAGCAGAGTTGGGAATACCAACAACAACCTCTGCCGCTGACATTACATTCAGTGGCGGATTTAGAGGGGGCATGTGGGGTCACCGGACCCCACTAGACTTTATATATTTTACTTTTTAGTACTGCTGCTTTTTATCAAATTTATTCCTGCTGCTGCTTTTCTTTTCATCTTCCCTCTTTTTTGCGCTGTTGCTTCTTTATTTCCTTTTTATCTCTTTTTTTGCTGCTGCTTTGATTTGTGATTTTTGTTTGTACTACTACTTTTCTACCAAAAACAAAAAGGCAACCGCATTCTACTGCTGCTTCCTTGCTTATTCTATTCAGGTATGCTGCTCTTCTTTTTATCCCTCTTCTTTAAACTGAAATTGCGATTCTAGGGTTCCAAATTGGTACCGACTTTTGATAAAATCTGAATACTGCTTAATTTGATCAATTATATTCAGTTTTTATTTTTGCAGCACTAAACTTCTTGATTGTTGACTGATTTATTATTTGTTAATTCACTTAAATTGTTAGGCATGGATAAGTATATTATAAGAACTAAACGTCCTCGAGCTGAAGTTGAACAAAGTCAGAATCAGGAAGCTATTCAGGTTGAATCTTTACCTAATCAAAATCAAACTACTGCAAATTCTCCAATGGAAGAAGATATTCCAATATGAAGTCAAGTACTTTTGGTTATAAACTATTGCTTTATTAATATGTTTGTATATTTTGGCCCCCACTAGTCTTGATCCCTAGCTCCGCCACTGATTACATTCTCAGAATCTGAAACATTTTCAAGGTTTCAAGTGTTGACGGAATTAAGAGCTACATTATCAGATTTGTCGAGAGCTCCATCGAGCGCAATAGTACTTATAGAAACAAATGAATCAAGATCCAAAACAGGCTCAATGAATATTAATAATTGAACAACATCTAAAGAAGCGAATGGGACAGCGAGGTTGGCGTAGGAGTAGAGGTCAAAGAGATAGTAGTCGCGAAATGGAAACCAGATCTGGTGATAGAAGTTGAACGCTGCTCGATTGAAGATGCGAACCTATTTTGATTATTGGTTTTTTGCCCTCAGATTAAGATAAGAACAATGACGAGGGGGAGAGGAGAGACTATTGAGGAAAGAAGGCGATGGGAGGCTGGAAGTGGATGGAATAATCGGGGAAGAGGGAGAAAAGGAAGCGAGATCTGAAAGTCACCATTAAACAGTTACCATTACTATAAATATTATTAGTTATAAATTTTGGTTTTGATTTGATAATTAAATATTATTAAATATATTTATAATAGTTATAAATATATTAATTGATATACGATATCGATAAGCGTTTAAATTAGATTTAAATGCAAAATATTTGTTTTGGCTATAAATGAGTTTAAAGCTTATAAGAAACTCATAAGGGGGGCTACTTTGTTCGGCCCTAATAAGGGATATAGGCGGCATTATGATGGTGCTAGAGAGGGCTTGAGATGGAGGGATAACATGGAAGAGAATTGGTAAGAGATGATGTAGGATCTTGATCCTAAAATATCTCTTAATTCTCCTTTATATAGACCTTCATTTGTTATAAAACTTTTGAAGCCTCCATTCTCATTCATTTTTGGTCGTGCTCTATACCATCCATCCTCCATTCATTCAAGTGCAAATCAAATCAATCAAGTGCTATTAGATAGCTGGTGGTCAACGATTCAGGAACTAACACTCTACTGGATCGGAAATCAGTTCGAGGATCAACTCCCAACATTTCAAGGTGTAATTACAGGCTTTGGTTATAAGGTATGTTCCTAACATGTTTATATATATATATATATATATATATATATATGTGTGTGTGTGTCAATTTTATATATTATATTGTTAGTTAGTTGACGATTCCAACATATAAATATATTGTCACACTTTTGATTGGTTATGCGTATATATATGTTTTATATTATAAAAAAATATAAGCAACAAGGCTTAACCTTAAAAAACAAATTTTTATAATTTAAATAATTTAATATATAACAATTATATATACATATATCGTTTATAATTTAAATACTACTTTATAGTTATGTAGAATATGGAAATATAAATATACATAATGTTTAATAGGTATAATAATTTTGGCAGTGGCAAAATATTTTTATATTTATACACTAATTTTAAATAATATTTAAGTCAGTTAATATAAATAATTATATAAATACATATATGTATTATAAATTATGTTTTATATTTTATAAAAGTAGATTAATACATATTGTACTCCAGGCAAATATAAAAAACATTTTTTTATATTTTTAAAATATTTAAATATAAACCATAAATTAAAAAAATTAGATTTGTAAAACGTTTTAAATTATAAAATTATATAATAAATTTTCAAATTACAAAATTATCATCTAAAATTTACTGGAAATTTAAATTCGAAAAATAAATTTTTATTAATTTTTAATAATTTTTGTATGTTTTTTTTATACTATATATATTTTAAAACTAAAAATAAAAAAACAGAACCATGCGCATGACTATGTATTTATATAGTTAATATAAATTATTTTTGTGATTTTATTTTTATTAATATATTTTTACTACACATGTTTGCACAAAAAATGGGCAAACACCTCCAAGTCGTATGATTTAGTTGATTTTATGTTGTTTTTAGTGATTTGGGTGATTTATGCAAATATATAAAAAGCAGGGACTAAACTGTAAAAGACACACAAATTTATAGTGGTTCGGCCAGAATGTGCCTACGTCCACTTTATATGTTATTCTCCTTTACTGTTCAGATTACAAGTACAAAACTTTGATACAAGTATATGAAAGTTGTTTGAAAGTTCTATCCGTGCTTGAGCTCTCAAACTTGTCCCCCATTGTTGTACCCCTACCCCTCTATTTATAGAGTGAGGCTGGGGGTAGGGGTCTTGGAAGTATATAGCTGCTGGTGGGCCTGGGCTGACATGATCTGGCCTGGCAATGTTGGTTCGGTAGTGGGTGGAGACGTGGATTGGACCGGTAGTAGGTGGGGCGTTGATTGGTCCGGTGGTGAGTGGATGATCCGGTCCGGCAGTGAGTGGTTCGGTGCTGAGTGGATGATCTGGTCCGGTAATGAGTGGTTCGGTGGTGAGTGGATGATCTTGATTCGGCAGTGCCTTCCTGGCCTTGATTCGTTAGTGTTGGTCCGGTGGCCCCGGTCCGGTGGAAACACGCCCAACATTTGCCCCCCAAAGTGGGGCATATGCTTTCATATGGCGTGCTTTGTTTTCCTCAGTTTGGACACTCCATTCGGCCCGAGTGCCGAACCAATTGGTCCGGCAGTCCCCTGTGTTCCTATAAGTATTGGCTTCAAGCTCCTGTTATTCATAACTATTCGAAAGAGCCGGACCAAGCCTACGCCTGCCGAATCAGGTGAGTTCTCCTTCTGCCGAATAGACTTTTAGGGAGTGTGATAGCCGAATGAACCCTGAGACTCGGACTACCGAATATCACTTAGGGAACGTGAATGCCGAATGAACTCTAAGACCCGGGTTATCGAATGACATTTTTTATGTGTTGAATTTGTCTGTCTACATCCCTTGTTCTGACGATGTGTTTTCTCCTGTTGCAGATAATGTCTCATAAAGTCAAAACTCGTTCTGACAAGAAGAAGTCTAAGGACCAAGGAGAGTCCACCATAGTGCCCCTAGTTCAGGCAGCACCAGAACGACATGGACCAACCCCGAGATCGCTAGTAGACGGGTACGGTCCTCAAGAGCTCCTGAACTCACCGCCTGATTGCTTTCCTAGCTCCCTCAAAGATGAGCAGCTTGATGTTATTTCTCGCTCTTTTGGGATCGACAGAGCGCATATGTTGTTGCCGGGAGAAGGAGTGATGTTGTATAACCCCCCTGAAGGATATTTTGCTTACAGCAGGTATCATTGCATGTGTGGTGCCATCCCTCCAATTAACGCCTGGATAGTTAGCTTCATCACGTACTTGAAGGTGGCTCCTTTCCAGCTTCAGCCCAACTCCTATGCCATCTTGGTGAGTTTGTTCATCATCTTCCAAAGGAGATACGGGTGTCCTCCTTCCAACCGGGAGATCCGATACCTGTACAACTTAAGAGGCTACAAGAAGGGGTCTCTGTATATTAGCTTAGAATCGGCCGTGTCTTTCAAGCCAGTCTTGGACTTATATTCAAAGTTTAGCATGTTCAAGAAGGAATGGTTCTTTGTCAAGGACGACTCTGTTTCTTTCCACCGCTTCACCTCTGGCTGTAAGTTGAATCTTATTTATAATTTCCATTCTGACTGCAATGCTCCTCCTTATGTGCTTTATTTCTTGCTAGCGACAGGTGGCTTTGCGGTTGTAGAGAATGATCGTCTGGTTCAGATGGCTGCGGAAATAGAATCCATTCCAGAAGGCGAGAGGGCGGCTTCTTATTTGATCAGGAATGCTACTCTTTTGGGGCTCAACTTAATCCTGCCATGCCAGTCTATGGGTAAGCAAAGAGACACAGCTGAGGAGAGGGCCGCCAAAGCTAAAGGAGGGGCTATGGCGAAGAGCAGTAAAAGGAAACCCTTCTCGAAGCATCCAACTGCCGGGGGGAAGAAACTTAAGAAGTCCGATGGACCCTCCCCCAGCACATGTCCAAATGTCCTGGAGGAGGAAGATGTGGAGGATGAAAGAGGCGAGGAAGAAGGAGGTGAGGCGGAGAGTGGAAGTGGTGGAGAAGGTGATGGTGAAAAAGGGTATGCGGCTGCTTGCTGCCGAGGAGGTTGGTGTGCAGTTGGAGGATGATGATCAAGAAGCAGATGCTGGTAAGTCTCCCCTTTTAGCTTTTCATAACTTGGTTGCTTATTATTAATGAATTCTTTCCTTGATCGGACAGGCGGGACCTCCGGAGCACCAAATTCCTCTGGTCAACATGCTGAGAGTTCCCACTCCACAATTAAAGGGATCCTGGAGGGCCAGTAGGACAAGGGTACAGCTCCGGTGCAGCCGACTCCATGACTTGACTTGGATATTTTTTGTTTACTTGACATTGCTGTCTATGTTAGTCTCAAATCAGTAACGTAACTTTTAGGCTATAATTATGTTACTTGTAACCAACAGCTTTATTCGTGGCGTGTAATTTTTAACTTAGGTTGATTCTGTTGTACTTGAATGCTTTCGTTATTTTGATGTGTTGCATAAGAAGTATAGCTGTGAATATGCCTGTGATTCGATCGTGTTTGATGTCAAGTTCTGGCTTAAAATGTAATTTCATACCTTGCAATGTTAATGTGATGTGCGAATGAATTATAGCTACGTATTTATACACAAAGAAGGAAGTACCGCCCTTCATGTTTTAGTTGTAGATGGTGGCATTGAATGTCTTGTGTGACCGAGTATGGAATGCAGCCAAGTGTCCAGTTGTGAGTTCCTATTCCCATTAGCGAGTGTCTCCTATTCTGTGTCATGTACCTTAGGGATCGTTATAGAGGATAGGAGGAAAGTATTTTTAAATAAAATTGAAATATGAGAAATAGTAAAACTTCCAATCACGGAAGGCCTTCGATGTGCTTAAGTTCGTGGCAAACGGGTTTTGTAGTCACTTTCCCTAGCTGTGGGTCTTGGAGACATTTTTCACCCATCTTACGCCTCTGCGGGGAGTTTATCTTTTTTACCACAGCCGTACTTAAGACACTCGGAGCCGAGATCGCGCACAGTAACTACCCGGGCCATTATGGCCCATAATCGTGGGTATTATTTGATTTACCGTGGCCGGCTAGCGTGGGTGCCGATCGTCAATCGTGAACTACCCCTGGCTGGCCACACCTTATGTTGGGGCTTAAAGTAGGTTCATGGTTGTCGGCGAGCCGAACGCCGTAATGAGCTGCCTCGGCTATAGTTGGCCTTCTTGGTGGCTTATAATCGGCTTATTACAGTTGGCTTTAAGGGCCGATCGCGAGCAATGAGTTAACTCGTAGCAGAGGGATGCTGGAGCAAAAGTGTCTCATTGGCGAGGGCATAGATTCGCATAGTACCTGTTAGGTCTTGTCCAGGTGAGGTTGTGACGTGATGTGTCTTGAATGGAAATGTCATTACACTGGATTTTGTTCAACAGAAAAGGATAAAGTTAACAAGCAGCCAAGATATAAAGGAACAAGTTAAAAAGAGACAAGTTTTTTAAAGTGGTTCGGCACGAAAATGCCTACGTCCACTGATTCTCTTTGTTAATTCACTTCATATGGGCAGTACAAGTTAAGAAAAGTATCGACGAAGGTGTTGGATGTTCCATGCCCTCTGGAACACCTCCCCGTCCATTGTTGACAAAATATAAGCTCCATTGTGGAGATCTTTATGAATTACATATGGTCCGTCCCAGATTGGATCTAGTGCTCCGGGGCGCGGGAAGATTCGCTTGAGGACAAGATCTCCTTTTTGTAAGCTACGATGCTTGACTTTGGAGTTGTATTGCGTTGCCACGTTTTGCTTGTGAGCTGCTGCTTTGAGGGATGCATCATTTCTTCTTTCCTCAATTAGATCCAAAGACATGTGGAGGAGCTCTTCGTTCTCTTCTGGGCTATAGTGGATCCTACGGTGGGAAGGCACTATAGTTTCAACTGGGAGCATAGCCTCCGATCCGTATGCCAAAGAGAAAGGCGTATGCCCCGTTGATGTTCTGAAAGATGTGCGATAGGCCTACAGTGCCGTAGGAAGTTCATCCACCCAAGCGCCTTTTGACTTTTCGAGTTTCTTTTTTATTAGAGTTTTGAGAATTTTGTTGACGGCTTCGACTTGTCCGTTTGCCTGAGGATAAGCTACGGATGAGAAGCTTTTGTGAATTCCGTGCTCTTGGCACCATTTGGCGAACTCCTCGCTGTCAAACTGAAGTCCATTGTCCGATATGATTTTAAATGGGACTCCGTACCTGCATAGAACATTTTTGATCAAGAAGTTAATAACTTTTGCTGAAGATACTTTATTTAGGGGTTCTGCTTCCACCCATTTGGTGAAATAGTCGACTGCCACTATAGCATATTTGGCTCTGCCTCGGCCCATTGGTAGTTCGCCAATCAAGTCAATTCCCCATACTGCAAAGGGCCAAGGGCTGGTCATTTGAGTAATCTCAGTTGTTGGTAGCCGCGGAATCTTAGGAAATTTCTGACATCTGTCACATTTTTTGACGAAGTCTAAGGCGTCTTTGTTTAAGGTGGGCCAGAAATATCCATATCGGAGTATCTTCTTTGTCAGAGTTTGCCCTCCAGTGTGATCTCCGCAGCTTCCTTGATGGATGTTGGATAAGATTTCCTTTGCTTCCCTTCCGGCGACACACCTTAATAAGGGGTTAGAGAAGCCGCGCCGATAAAGGGTGCCTTCTTGTATTGTGTAGCGGGAAGCTCTCCTCAAGATTTTCTTGACTTCGTTACGCTTATCGGGCAGTGTGACGTCTTGTAAGTATTTTTGGATGGGAGTCATCCAAGTTTCCTCTTTGATTGTAGCTATCAGATTCACCTGCTCGAAACTTGGGGTCAGTTGCTTTGAGATGGCCACTGCTCCGGAAATAGTGCCGTCTCTCATGCTAGCTTGCTTTGCCAATTCGTCGGCCTCTTGGTTCTCTTCCCGAGGGATGTGTTTGATTAAATAGTGATCCAATTGATTGAGAAGTAGCTTGGTCTTCTTTAGATATGCTGTGAGTCATTCTTCTCGAGTCTGAAATTCTCCTAGTATTTGATTTACAATAAGTTGAGAATCACTATGAAGACATAAAGAATTGGCTCAAATCTCCAAGGCAAGTTCTAATCCAGCTATCACTGCTTCATACTCTGCATCGTTGTTGGTGGCAGCGAATTCCAACCTTAGAGCGTAGTGTAGCCTATTTCCCCTGGGAGTGATTGTTACCACACCTGCCCCCGAGCCTTGTTCGTTTGACGCTCCATCCACAAAGAGATTCCACGTGATGTCTTCGGTTATTTCCGATTGCTTCTTACTTTCGTTGGTAGTGAATTCGGCAATGAAATCGGCCATGGCTTGTCCCTTGATGGCGGTGCGAGGATGGTAGGTGATATCATATTCGCTTAGTTCAATGCACCATTTAAGTAGTCGCCCAGAAGTGTCGGGACAATGGAGTACCTACCTTAGTGGTTGATCGGTCAGAACTCTGATGGAATGAGATTGGAAATAGTGACGCAGTTTCCGTGATGTGATTAGTAAACAGTACGCTAGTTTCTCAAGTTTAGGATATCTGGCTTCCGCCCCTGTAAACCTCTTGCTTACAAAGTATACTGGCCGCTGCATGCGTTTGTCTTCTCTCACCAATGCGGCGCTTAGAGCATGAGATGACACAGCAAGGTATATGTATAGCTCTTTGCCTTTGTTCGGAGTTGAGAGTACTGGTGGTCTCTGGAGGTGTTCGATTAAGTTAAGGAAAGCTGTTAAGCATTCGTCGGTCCATTCGAACTTTCCTTTCTCTTTCTTTAGAGCTTCGAAGAAGGGGATGCATTTGTCAGTCGCTTTAGAGATGAATCTGCTCAGGGCGGCCACCTTCCCATTTAGGCTTTGCATTTCTTTTCGGGTAGAAGGTATCCTGATATCTTTCAGAGCTCAGACTTGTTCGGGGTTTGCTTCAATTCCTCTGGCATGGACGATGAATCCTAGGAACTTCCCTGATGATACTCCAAAGGAGCACTTTAGAGGATTCAGCTTCATTCCATATTGGCGAAGTACTTGAAACATTTCATCCAGGTGGCTTACGTGATCGTCGGCTTTCCTTGACTTTACCAGGATGTCATCCACATAAACTTCCATAGTTTGTCCTATTAGCCCTGCAAACATCTTGTTGACGAGGCGCCGATAAGTGGCTCCTGCGTTTTTGAGTCCGAAAGGCATTACTTTGTAGCAGTACAATCCCCGGTCAGTGATGAAACTAGTGTGGTCTTGATCGGGAGCATGCATAGGAATTTGGTTATATCCTGAGTATGCGTCCATAAAAGATAAGAGTTCGTGCCCGGCTGTGTTGTCCACAAGCTGATCGATTCGGGGAAGTGGGAAGCAATCCTTCGGGCAGGCGTCATTTAAGTTGGAGAAGTCAATGCTTGTTCGCCACTTCCCATTAGCCTTCTTTACTAGCACCGGGTTGGCGATCCACTCTGGGTAGAGGGCTTCTCGTATGAAGTCATTGGCAAGTAGGTTCTTTACTTCTTCATCGAGGGTTGCTGATCGTTCTGCCCCCATACTTCTCTTTTTCTATTTTACTGGCACCTTGGTAGGATCAATGTTTAGTACGTGGCATACTATGCAGGCTTTTAAATCTCCCCGAGATGGCCGAGATGAAAAATCCGAGATATCAGCCAAAATCCGAGATTTGGCAGCCTATTTAGTTATAAGTGTTTTAAATATCGCCCGAGATAGCCGAGATATTTTCCCGAGATATTGGCCAAAATCCGAGATTTAAAACACTGATGCTATGTCAGGAGAGATTCCAGTCATGTCAGCGTGTGACCAAGCAAATACATCCAAGTTGTGGCGAAGAAAATCAATGAGTTGTTCCTTCAACTCTGCTTTTTATTTGGGACCCGACTTTCAATAGTCTACTCGAGTCATGTTTGTCCACAGATACAAATTCCATAGCCTCTGCAGGCTCGGCGGTGGCCTCCTCCTCTTTGTCCCTGGGGTCTAATTCATTGAAAGGGTCACTGGTATATCGAAGAGGAGGGGCTTTCTTTAGTTGCCATGCTTCCAAACTTTTCGTGCAGAGGGCAGTCTCTGCACTCTTCCCTATATCCTTCCTGCGGTTATTGCGGAGTTCAGTTACATAGCAATCTCGAGCGATGTACTGGTCTCCCTCTACTTCCCCTGTTCCATTGTCCGTTGGAAATTTCATCTTCAGGCACCATGGGGCCATGACAATTTGGAAGTCAGACAAGGCTGGCCTTCCTAAGAAGGCGTTGTAGGCCAAGTGGTTTTCTATCAGCACAAATGTTTGTTTCCGCACAACGGAGTGGGGATGACTTCCAATTTCAACAAAGAGGTCCAGTCGCCCGAGGGGCATCTTCGCATTTCCTGTGAAACCGTGTAGTGGTTTGTTGCAGGGAAGAACATCCTTTAATGACAGCTTCATTTTGTCAAAGGCATGCTTGAATAGGATATTCACTGAGCTTCCAGTGTCTACTAGAATTCGGAAAACCTCGGCTGGACCGAGCCGGGCAGAGATAACCATGGGATCCATGTGAGGGTACTGCCTTCCCTCCAGGTCACGCCTACTGAATGTGATGTCACCATTCTCTATCCTCTTCGGGTGGCGTTCTTTTATAATAGAATTGACGCATTCTTCATTGTTTCTAAGTGACTTTCCGTACCTTTCCATCTCTGCCCAGCTTCCGTCGGCGATGTGTGGCCCTCCCGAGATGGTATGGACCACTATCTTCTCTTGACTGGAGCCGCTGGTGTTGCGATTTCCTTTGCCTATTTCTAGTGAGGGTAGCCTTGGGTTCTCATTGGCAGGAACTGGAGTCCTGTTCTGACCTTTTACGTAGCGTTCTAGTCTCCTTCTTCTGATGTGTTCTTCAATCAAGTCCCGGAGATGATGGCATTCGTTGGTATCATGCCCATGGGATTCGTGGAAGCGGAAGAATTTTCCAGACTTAATTGTGTTATCTGATTCCTTCTTGTGTGGGGGGGCGTTTGTATTTAACTTCGTCTTGAGTGGCCAGGAAGATGTTTTCGATCGTTTCATTCAAAGGGGTGTAAGCGTCAAATCTCGGTCCTGGCCGATATAGACGCTTTTCTCCCTTCTTGCCCCAGCATTGTCTCTAGAATCATTTCTTCGAACGTCCTTTGCTACAGCGGGTGTGTTGCCGTGAGCTGCCTTATTTTGTTGCCCTGTCTGCCTCTCAGTGGCAGCGTCTTCAAGTCTCATATATTTCCCAGCTTCATGGAAGAAATCGGGTAAAGTAGCTGGTTTATCTTTGGTCAATCTTCTAGCAAATTTAGTATCCGGATGCACACCACTACAGAGGGCCATTAAGATAAGCTTCTCATCGGCATCTTGGAATGCGGCCGCTGCGGCATTGAATCGGGTTAGATATTGCTGCACTTTCTCTCCAGGTTTTTGTTTGATACTGGATAAGGAATAAGCGTCCTTGGGTTGCTCCACATGAATGCGGAATTGGCTGATGAATTTTTCTTTCAACATCTCCCATGAGCTGATGGATCCTTGGGGTAGATGGCAGAACCAGGAGGTAGCTAGATCTGCTAAGAATAGCGGAAAGCATTTGCACAGTACTCCTTCTGTTGCTCCACTCATGAGCATATGCTGTGTGTATCATTGTCAGTGTACAACGGGGTCAGAGGTTCCTTTGTAAGGTTCCATTGTTGGCATCTTCCATTCTCGGGGGGTGATGGCAATTTCGATATTATGGGCGAAAGGGCTGGTTACCCTAGCGCCTATCCCTCGATCTCTTTGATCCCGCTGGACGCACTCTCTGAACAAGCGTGTCATCCTTTCATCAAAATTTGGAGCGGACAGAAATGAGTTTGGTTCTTCTCTGTGGGATTGATTCCGTCCAGATGACCTGTAGGGATGGTATCGTCTATCATTCCTAGCATTCTTCAGTGGCTGTCTTTGGTCTTCTGGGAGCATGCTAGGGTCAGCCACAGCTGGCCCTTGCCTTGATCTTCCCCTGCTGGGCTCTAATCTAAGAACTTCCTCGGGTCCAACTTCGGGCTGGAATCTAGCTCGGCCCCGTTCACTGGCGTTTTCATGGTTAGGCAGCATGACAGGCTCAGCTACGGTTGACCTTCGCCTGGTACCTCCCCCGTTGGGTTTGGTTCCAAGCGTTTCCTCGGGTCAGTGTTCGGACTGAGTTCGGTCTCGGATCCTACCATGGTCGCTTCTGTCGTTAGCTTCTTCGAAGAAGGAAGATCTTTGTTGTCTCCAAGATCCTCCAGACTGGGACTCACCCCATGATTCAGTGTTGCAGTTGGACTCTTCAGCATCCCTTAAGCGTGAAATGAGTTGGTCCACCAAGGCTTCCTGTTGGGATGTGAAGCGGTTAGTCACTTTAGCCACAACCCGGTCTAGATCTGCCCTAGTAATTGCTACCGGCTGTCTCGTGGCACGGGTTGTCGGATTTGCCTGACCTTCATTTGGTACTGCTGTTGGAATGGGATGATTTACTTGATCTGGAATACTGCTGGTTGCGATGTTTTTTCCTTTGTTAACATCTTTCTTCTGCTTGGGAGGCATGTCTTCCAAGCAACGAGCGATGCTGTTAGGAAGAAGGTTAAGTGGGAGAAGCTGAAGTCCTGAGTTCAACTCTCAGTGAAAGCACCAAAAATGTTTGCACAAAAAATGGGCAAACACCTCCAAGTCGTATGATTTAGTTGATTTTATGTTGTTTTTAGTGATCTGGGTGATTTATGCAAATATATAAAAAGCATGGACTAAACTGTAAAAGACACAGATTTATAGTGGTTCGGCCAGAATGTGCCTACGTCCACTTTATATGTTATTCTCCTTTACTGTTCAGATTACAAGTACAAAACTTTGATACAAGTATATAAAAGTTGTTTGAAAGTTCTATCCGTGCTTGAGCTCTCAAACTTGTCCCTCATTGTTGTACCCCTACCCCTCTATTTATAGAGTGAGGCTGAGGGTAGGGGTCTTGGAGGTATATAGCTGCTGGTGGGCCTGGGCTGACGTGATCTGGCCTAGCAATGTTGGTTCGGTAGTGGGTGGAGACGTGGATTGGACCGGTAGTAGGTGGGGCGTTGATTGGTCCGGTGGTGAGTGGATGATCCGGTCCGGTCTGGCAGTGAGTGGTTCGGTGCTGAGTGGATGATCCGGTCCGGTAATGAGTGGTTCGGTGGTGAGTGGATGATCTTGATTCGGCAGTGCCTTCCTGGCCTTGATTCGTTAGTGTTGGTCCGGTGGCCCCGGTCCGGTGGAAACACGCCCAAAACACACATAAACATATATATATATATATATGTATGTATGTATTTAATATATACATTTATATCTACGCATATATGTTTAAAAAAATTATATTTATACATGCTCTGGTTTCGGCCTTACAGCAGAAAAAATATTTAATATATATTTTATATGTTATTTAATCATATTTATATAGTTATATATATTAGTAATATTTCATACTTATGTTTTATATGTATGTATTTATATATTAATACAAAATATTTAAATAAAAATTATAGTTTATATATATATGTGTGTGTTTGTGTGTGTGTGTGTATTTATAACATTTTATGTTTATAAGTAAAAATATATAAACATATATTTGGATAATATATTTGTATATTGGATGAGCTAACGTGTCCGTTGCGATGTAAATCTCAACATCTATACAAGGACATGTTATACCTTGCACGAATTAATATGTTTCACATGCATGCATATATATATATATGTATATGTATGTATGTATAATATATATATAACATATGTTAAATAATACTATATCATTTTATAAATTTAAATAAAATATAGGTTTTATTTAAAAGAAAATTAGAAATTTCTAAATAAATTAGACTTCATAGGCCCAATAAAGATCCAATATGGTAAAAGAAATTGAAATTCATCTATAACTTCCGCTACGGGCTGGTTCAGTACCAAAAGATGAGTCTATTGACGTAGACTTAGAAAAGTCTAGCAAAATTCTTGTGAAGGAGATTGAAGTAGATAATATTGAGTATGCTCTTACTCAATATGAAATGGAGAAGGTAAAGCGCGCTATTAAATCTCCATTGGTCTCTCAAAGTTGTATATCTACTTGTTCGTCTCCTACATCCGGTATATTGAAGAATTTTGGTATTTTCTCGTATGCATTTTGTTTTTTGATGTGCATACTATCTTTCTTATGCTTGGGAAATTTTTGGAAGCTGGAAGCTATGTTTAGGCAACAATGCCCAAACTAGTTCATATTAAACTTTGCACCATGTGGCGCAGACCCAACAATTTGTTGAGATGTGATGATGAAGAGAGATTGTTATATTTGAATCTAGGTGGAGTGGAGTGTTAAATCTACGTGATTCAAATATTTTACGAAAAAGACAGGAAAATATTTTTGAATGATTAACTCTATTATTCCATTAGGAAATACGCGGAAAGAAAGAAAACAGAAAGATATAAGAGGATATTTTATTGGAAGGGAACAAATTGATTACTAAATCAATTAATTAGTCAATGGAATTATTAATAAGGAAAGAAGTCTATTTGTGAATTCATTGATTTTGCAATATGAGGAAAAAAAAAGTTTATACATGAAGATTCAATCAACTGAGGAAAATTATGGAAATCAAGATCACCATTATCTATATTCATTGAAATCAAATCATGGATATTTGAAAAGGTTTCAAGACAATTGGAATTAGGGAAACTTAATTAAAATATGCACAACAATATTCTCAAGGTTTAGATTAAGTAAATAAATATAATTAACATTTTTGCATATTTACAAAAAGTGGCATATAACATCGAATATCGTCAAACAACGATTCCAATTAATTTTTTTTCCAACAAGCCTTATAAAACACGGTAGTTTTATTAAGATTATAGCTAAAATTATTAAGAAAGTTTACATACCTTTTTAGTAACGAAAGTATTTTATCTTTCCAACATGGCCATAGAACATCCTTCATATTTTTAATTTTACATCAAAAATATCTGTACACTTACTAATACACCATGAGTAAAGCATATCTTTGAGCACAACCTGTAGTTGTTAGTTCGCTCAAAAGTTTACATTGGAAAAACTGCCATACATCCAGATATGGCTTGCTTACTTGTTAAAATAAACCACAATCCAATTTTATGACTAGTGTACCGATCGAGCTGGCTAGTTGTTAAAATGGTAAAGTGCTTTCCATTTTAAATTAAAACGGGAAAGTTTATACCATTTTAAGCAAACGACAAAATGTTTCTCATTTTATAATGATGGAAAATGCTTTGTTCTTTTAATCCCTGCTTCAACGGCAACTAAAACGGCTCCTCACTTCCCTTCCACTATAAACTACACCATCATCACCACACTACCACAACACATTTCTTCAACTCTATCTTCTAATGCTTAACTATTTCAAACAAAAAATCATGTCATCATCTAATAAGAAATCAGCAAGCAATAAAACAAAATCCATGAGAAATGTATGCTAACCTCTGATGTCGTCCCTATGAATATCATGATGCTCGTCCCTATAATTTACAACTCTTATACCCTAAACATTAATAGGGTTAGGCACTATATCAAAATATCCGTTATTCTCAACCTTATCCAACAAAAGCTTTTCATACAATGACCTTGTACCTTTTCATGTTTTTGGGTTATTAATGTAAGAAACAATGTATTTTTGTGTTGTTAGTTTATTTGTAAGAAACAATGTATTACAAACGCTAATATAGTCATTAAAACAACTCAAACAAAGTAAGATGCATGATACAACATACACGATATATATGATAAAACATAAAGGAGTCCATAAAAACCTCCACTTGAACCACCATAATTCCTCCTAAACTTCTCTAACTCTTGTTCAACCATCACACAACATAACAGAGTTGATCTTTCTCATATCACATGACATCAATTTTAGCCGAACCTTCTCAAGTTGCATGACATCTTTTATGTCTTATTTTGCATGGATAATAGCTTCCCTCCTCTCTTCTTCCTCACAATGCATATTGCACCCTTGAAAATATATTTGTTGCATTTCTTCTCTTGCTTGATACCACTTTGCTCTTAGGCCTTTGCTCTTTCAGCACTTTGTGAAAAAAAACTTCTCCCGAGCCTTTAAAAATCTAGCATGTTCTATAGTGTGTTGCTCCAAATATTGTGCCTTTTTCTTGCCTACTAGACGGTCATGCGCACCTCCAAACAAAGGAGAATTGTCTACCAAATTGGGATTGCTACCATGACTTGAATTGGAGTTCATTTTCCTTGCCTTACATTATTGTTCGTACACATAAAATTCCAGGCTCTTCCACTTTAAATTATCGGTCAAAACATTGAAATGCTCTAGCAAATGGAAGTGCTTTCCCATTTGATCAAAATACTTCTTTTGTTCTTGGGACCACTGTAAATATAAATTTAAATAAGTTTACTTTTTGTACATAAACAATTAAAGAGAGTAAACAGTAAACTTACATAGCCATCAGTGTTTTGCCAACTTATGTGACTTAGACCTAAAATGATTGAAAACCATCTTTGACAAGCGGTATTCAGGATCCAATAGCCTCCTATGCAAGAATCCCATGCTCCATGCTTGTCTTCTTAAGTGTTGTACAATCTGCCACTGATTAACAAAATTTTGAATCTTTCCTATTTGTAGCGGTAGTATTATCATTTGAAACTTGAACCCACACACATGTGCAAGAGATAAATACTAAGCTGAAGCAAACATCTAAAAGGTTTTCCTATTCTCTACTAATATATTCAAGTCCGGTAGTGTTTATAACAACAACTGGCTTCTTTCCACTTTGCTGATCAAGCAAACCTGCTAAATATTTGAACTTTTCCTTTTTATGTTGCATTTGTTGGTATTCTTGAATAATTGGTACTTTGGTTTCTAGAATCTCTTCCACCTCCTCTATGAAATCTTCGGCCCATTTTGTTTCTATGTTTTGCTCTCCATCATTACTATCTTAATTGTTAGAAACATTTAGTGCCGGATTAGTAAGTTGAGTAGTAGAAAATTATAGCATTAAGTTTCTTGTAACATCTTGATCTTGGCCTGCTATTTCCTGAGCACTTAGGGTTATTGCGTAAGGACGGTTATGTTGACTCAATAACTCACTGAACGCAGCTTGATTATGGTATCGAAAATAGTTCAGTTGATGATGAGAAGATGATTGTTGGTAATATTGCGGCATCATATTGTAGTATCCACGTTGCGAATAAGCATTTTGAAAATTTTGATTTTTGTAGAATCAGTAGTAAAGTATGTTGTTATTGTGGGGCTTATGTGTGTGTACTCGTTAGTAGGGTAAGATATGTTTTGTGGTGGAAATTGTAGTAGTTGTGTTAGAATTGGTAGGGGTTGTGTTGTGGATTTTGTTTTTTTTCGATTACTTGTTTCCTTGATATTATTTCTGTGTCCCTTTTTCTCTTCGGATCGAATGAAGAATGAAGTAGAGATTGACGAGAAATAAGAAGAAGAGAGCTTGGTATTGTAAAATTGTGATGGGTGTAAATAAATGACGTATAGTTGTCATTGAAGATGGCCATTGGCCAAAGTAGTCGTTGTAATTACAACGACAATGTCTTTGTCGTTGTAATTACAACAACGATGTTTTTGCCATTTTAATAACTGATTCTATAGTTTGTTAAACAATCATAGAAATTATTCCGTGACTTTTCTACAAATTTCTATTGCATGTCCCCTAGTAACTATTGGTGTGATGTGTTCTTATCTTATGGCATCTCGTGGTTGCGATTTAGGGAGAATAAATTCAGTTTGCATGCCCTACTCACGAATTCATGTCTGAACATTCAGGTGAATGTTCAGATATGGATTCAGGAATCTAAACGGGTTCCTGGTGCCCATTAAATGGACACCTGAGATTGGACGCCCATTAAATGGGTGTTATGGCTTTATGCGCCCATTAAATGGGCGACCTATTAAAGAGCCCCCAAACCACTCCAAACGGCCACTTCAACGGCTATAACGGTCGTATTTCAGCATTTGGCTCCATTTCAACACTATAAACGGTCATATTTCAGTATTCGACTCCGTTACAATGGCTATAAATAGCCATATTTCAGAATTCATCTTATAAATTCAGTCCATTTTATCAATACCAAACATACAATTTTTCTACTCTTAAACTATCTTCTCAAATTCAGTATAAACAAAGCATGTCTCATCTGTTCCAATCGTATAGTGAAGCGATGAATATGGATAATTGGGAATTTGCTTCACAACCCAATCAAAGTGATCTTCCACATAGTGCTCTCCCTCTAAGCTTCCATTCCTCCACTCCATGGAATAATGAAGAAGAAATGAATCTTTGTTTAATATATAGTCACTTTTCGAATGACTCAGCGAAGGGAAACGACCAAAGAGGAGAAGCATTTTGGGAGAAAGTAATGACCGCGTACAACCAAAAACATGTTAAGAAGACGTGGTCTATGTCCGCAATTACCGGTCGATTTGGAAAGATCAATCGAAAAACACAGTTTTATGAGTCTCAAATTTACAAAATTAAAAACCAAATCATAGTGGAATGGGTGGCGAAGCTGAGCTAGTACGTTTTTTTAAAATATCACTTCATAATTAAATTCTTCTTATATATATTCTTTCTGGTTATTGGTTGTAGAAGAGAATGACGAATGAACAATTCTTGAAATTATTTCCGAGGGAAAATGATCGCAAAAACCCTTACTATTATCAATTTGCAAACTATTTCGACTTGCTTACCAGTCATCAAAAATGGAGCACCAATAATGCAAAGTCCTTAAGAGATGTCTAATAAAAGCACAATGGTAAAAAAAGTTTCGATTACAACTTATAATTCTAGTCCAAGAAACTCTTCTGGTATGGATTTTAATTTATGCCCGGATCAATGGTATAAGCTGTCCTCGAAACTTTTTTCTTACCATTAACCATAGTACAAAAGAAATATCCAATCAATGCAAAGTCCTTAAGAGATGTCCAATCAAAGTAGAATGGCTATGCCCCAATCGATGGTATGAAGTTAGTCCAACCGGATAAGCGATGCTAGATAACCTAGATGAATCGTACCTTTTTGGTTTGAGAAAAAGGTCGAACCAAGCAAGTGATAGAGTTAGGGGTATGCCCTAAGGGCAATTATGTAATTTGTTACATATATCTAACTTATTGAACAATCTTGTTCATAATAAAGGTGTTTCTTTCTATTATATACTTGATATAATGTGGTTATATTAATTAATTAATTTAAGTAAAAGTATATTTAATAGAAAATCCATAAATGGCATATTTTGTGATAGTAGTTACAAAGTATTGTAACCGTGAGTAATTTATTACAATAAAGCAAATATACCATTTTAAATGTTCCTAGTCAAGATGCATCGAGACTGGATATCTATGTATCCGTTGAGACTAGAGTATGTAACGCTCTCCAAATGTTGGGCAGTGTATTACTCATGACTACTGGGAACACCTAGGGGTTACATACTGATAGTTATTGGATAACTATGGAACGACTCACTAGATAATTTTCTGTTGGTTAATATAACTAAGGTCAAACAGAAAATATCGATGTGACCGATTTACACAGTTCTCTCGACTTGAGAATACTATGGATTTTTAATATGAAAGCCGCTTTGATTATAGTCAAATCATGACATGTCGTTCCATCGAGTGCTATAGTTGGGTCGAGTGGAAGTATTGGAAGTGAAGCACTATTCAGGAGAGGATTCGTCTCCTCGGTTATATGGGGTTAGAATCATGGTCAACTCAAGTCAACTCAAAGTCAAAGTCTCTGGCCAGAGCATTTTGGTTAATAATAGTTGTTTTTATTGAACCAAGGACTTTGTGTTTGGACTATAATGTTGACTGTGGATGATATTGGAACTTTGACCATTACTAAATTCCATAAGTCCTAATATGATATAATTTTGACAAAGAGAATTGGTATAAATAATTGTCAGTAGCAGGTACCGCTTATAATAAGTAAAATTTGATTTTACCAAAAAGACCTGTAAGCGATGAATATAGCCAAACTGTCATACCACCTACTAAGTGACGTGTGAACATTAATATTTGAATTGTTCAATATTAATCATCGACTGAATTCATACATCTAAGTCACACAACCGCGTTTGTGATTTCTTCGAAAACCACGCAATTTAATTAGTTTGTAAAATGTTGCAAACTATTTAAATTAATTAATATTTATGAAATACTAATTATTGTTAATTTATTTGATGTTTTGAGTGTTGTTGGTAATTATTTTAATGCATATATAAAAGTTATATTTGCATATATCGATATGCGATATCGGTAAAAATTTAAACATGTTTTAAATAATAAAATAATTACATAAAAGTTGTTTTCTTTTATTTGGACAAGTTGCATATTTGGAATGTTCTTGGATCAGCCATATAATGGTAAGAGGAGGAAATCAATTAATGATTAATTGAAATTTAAAAAGAGGAAATAATGGAAGAAGTTCTAATAGGAGAATAGGAAAAGGTTCCTTTAATTCTATTTAAAACAAAACCTCCTCATCTTTGAAAGTACAGAGAACGAAACATGACTTTCAATTTTTGTTCTTTTTTTCTTCCTCTTCTCTATCATTCATCCATGGTTAAAACTTCATCCAAAAGGAAAAAAAAACATCAAAACAAATTCAAATCAACATCAAACTAAATCAAAAAGGGGTGATTCATTCTTCTCTTGTAAAGTGGGATGGTGATTTTTGAAATCTGAGGAGAAGCCACAAATTAAGGTGTGATGAAGGGCAAGGTTTATCGGATCTAGAGAGTGACCAATCAAATCTAGGTATTCTTCAATCATTCAAGGTGTTTCTACATGCTTCATCCTACTAGGTATTCTTCAATCATTCAAGGTGTTTCTACATGCTTCATCCTAAGGTAATTATATATGCATATAATTCAATATTTACATGTTTATTGTATTACTATTTTGATCTATGTTTGTTATCATTTCCTTTTAGTGTATGTTTATGATAAATCAACATGTCTTGAATCTCATATTACTTCTGATAAACTGTCATCATTCTCTGTGTTGTTTGGATCTGTAATTTCTTATCACAAATTTACGCATGCTTACCTTATTCAAATTTATTTTATTTTATTGTAGATAGTTATGAAATAAAAAATTGACTTTGAGTGAGATTTATGTATACTATGAGATAATCTTTAATTATTCAAATGCTAATGGATTATATATATATATATATATATATATATATATATATATCTGTGTGTGTGAAGTTATTTACCATTCCTTGAATCTGATTTTAATTGCATATGTTAATTTTTTGTTCAACTGTTACAATCCTTGCTAAAACAAAAGTGGATACATTGGTTTTATATTAATGAATGGACTTTAGTGCAAATTTTAATTATTTGTTGTTTTCTATACTTAAAGTTTTGTGTAAAGTCTGATGTATTATTTCATTCCTAAATTAAAATTTTAATGAAAACTTTTAACTTTAAAACAAAAAAACTTTTGTACAAGTGTATATACACATATACCATATGCTACATTGTTTGCAAATATATGCTTTCAGTTACAAATTATAAAATTTACTTATCAGTTATATGTAATATAAATGTTTTGTTTAAATCAAATTTGCACAAAGATTATGAACAATAATGTAACCTTTTGTTTGTTTAACATTTTCTCAATTGAAATTTTTTCTGTTAATGTTAATTTAGAATTTCAAATTATTTAAAACAACCAGTAGGTTTTCACTTTGTATGTATATGTATGTATCCATAATTATTATGAATGTATGCATATATTTTATTAACAAAATTTAGAAAATAAAGACATGTGTAGATTTTGGTTGATAAGTAATCAATGTCATTTAATGTAATAATTATTACAGCTAAATGGTGAAAGAAATGAAAGGTTTTCGTCTTTTCATATTATATCATATCCATGTGAAGATTTGATTGATAAGTAGTAAATGCCATTTGATGTATTGATTGTCACAGTTAAATGGTGAAAGAAACGATAGGTTTCCCTCTTTTCATTTTCTATCATATCCATGTATAGATTTGATTGGTAAGTAATAAATGTCATTTAATGTATTAATTATCATAGTTAAATGTTGAAAGAAACGATACATTTCTCTCCTTTTATATTCTGTCATGTATTCCCTTTATTAATTGAATATAGTAACAGAGGGAAACAAATAATTTCCTTCTCTTAATTTATTTTTACATGTTTCATTTATACATATATACGCCACTTATACACCGCACTTGCACTTGACCTAAATGAATGTATTTGATACATTCATCATATCACATACATTTTTATATTTAAAGTTCCTTAAATTACCATATTGAATAAAATATTGATTTTATTCAAAAGAAAAATTAGATAATCTCCAAATGCATTTAGACTTCATAGGCCCATTAATGATCCAAAATGATAAATTTTTTGAAATTCACTCATTTCTTCGGCTGCGGGCTGGCTTAGTTCCAACAATGGTATCAGAACCTAATAGCCTTTGCGGTCTAAATTAGGCATGTTGGGGCTAACTAATTAAGCTTGCCCACTAAGTACGGTGTCTAGAAAGGTAATGTCTAGGATTGGAATTGGGTAATCAAGTACCCTATCCTACCTGGTTACCAGCCTGGCCTGAAAGGTGGAGTAAGCCCAAAGGTTACCTCTAACAGAAAAGCCCAATTTAATTGGGCCTTGGGCTAATTTTCAAAATGATTTTGAAAATTAAGACAAAAATTTAAATTTAAAAGTTAAATTGAAAATAAAACATGTTTATTATAAACGGTTATAATATAACATAAATTTTCAAAATGTTTGAAAATGTATCGAAAAGTTCAAAATGTTTGAAACTATGTAAATATTAATTTCAAAATTTAAAATTATTAATAAGATTAATAATCTAAATTAATTAAATGAGTTAATTAATTAATATTTATATGCATGTATTATGTATGTTGATATATGTTATGTTATTTTAAAGTGTTCAAGATAACATAAGCATACATGTATGTATATAAGATAAATTTTCAAAATTAATATAATTTAATTAAAGGTTAGTTAATTAACTAAAAATATGCATATATATATATAAGATATATGTGTCTTACCATAACGGTTATAGTAGATTTGTCCAATATAAAAGTTATATTGGAATACTAATTTAAAATTAATTAAAGAGTTAATTTATTAAAATTAATTAAATAAGATTTAATTAATAAAATGTTATACATAAGATTATTTTATAAGTTAATTAAAATATAAAAGTTATATAATAATGAAACTTATATAATATGAGTGCATAAACTAAAGGTGTAACATTAAAGAAACCCAAATAGACTTAAGGAATGAATACATATTTAAATGCACGTATACTGTGATTTCTGATGTGTCTGACACTTGAATCACGGGGCCATTTCATACGAAATGCATTATTCCATAAGTCGATATCACTCAATATAATATACTGAAGATTATGAATCTTCAATATAATGTTGTCCTCTAACATATATATATATATATATATATTAATAAATTACTTGCATACTCCTTAGTTGTTGAGCAAACTCAAGCTAGGGATGTTATGTGTAGTATTATTAATATATTGAATAGACGAGGTAAGATAATTATATGTGTTTGTTGAGCAAACTCAAGGTACATATACTATACTTAGGCTGTCGCGATGTGGTAGGTATCAATGAATAATCTCTTTCGATTTGTTAAGCAAACTCAATGTCAAAATGAGATTAGGACAAGGAAAAATAGGTTAGGATATGTATGTGATACAATCGATAAGGATCCATCGTTTGTGGGGCTATGATTTGTTGAGCAAACTCAAGGTTAGAGTATTAAGACAGATGAGTCCTAACAACCACTAGTGAAGTCAAAAGACTTCTATGTTTCATCTTAGGGTTCGGAGAAACATAAAAGACTAGTGGGAGCCTTATTAGAAAAATGATATGGTAACATTTAACCTTTCTAATATTGTAAGAACATATGCTAAATAATGTTATAATTATCTACAATGATAAATTTGTGCATTTAATATGATTGATAAAATGTTTATCAATTAACATATACAAGCGAACTGAATTGAAAGTTGACAATGGAAATATAATACCCACTATTAAATGCCCATCGCATGTTAATGTTTTCTATACCCATGCAAGTGTCTAATTTTTACACCTACTTTTGTAAAACGGTCACTTACGTGCTTATTTGGTTGAGACCGTGTATTGCACTCTATGAGTTTCGAACTCTAAAAGCAATACAAGACTATGGATATTTGATCCATACACTATCATTTATAAATGTTATATGGTGAACGGTCATAGTTCGTAATGTACGATACTTCAATGAATATAGTTCATTGGAAATAAGCCAATAAACGGTATTTTTGAGATCATGCATTCAACTTAATTAATTACAAAAGGGATCATATTGTGTAAATGTAACACAATACCAAAAACTACAAGGTAGATCTAAAAACTCAATCACTGAACTGTCATTTTGATCGGTTTACGTAAAGTGCAAAATATTTGATGTCCTTAATTGTTAAGGATAATCGAATGTGCTTTTATAAAGAGTTTGTTATGATAATACAGTAAGGTTTTCTTTTGAATAGTTTGACCATTTGAAAGGAAAATGAATGTTTAAGAATAGATGTAATTTAAGGTACAGTTGGGATAAAGAGAATGAATAGTCACTTCTGCTTCATAGAGAAACATTTGAAACGAGAATTATAATAATAATTGATACTTAATATTGGAATAAGAAATATTATTTCTATTTCGAAATGTATTTTCATATAGAAAATTGTTTTCTATGAGATTATTTCTTTGAGCTCAAGATATTTGATCAACGAACTCTCTACTGTAAATAGTTATTGCATATGAAATAAACAAATTGTATTAAATGAATGATGGACCTCCGAATTTAGTACACTATTATAGTAATGGTGGAAATAGTGGAAGCATGTCATATAACACTTATTAATTGCATCATAGTACGAAAATTGTTTTCGTAAAACTTACCATACATTATTTGTGAAATAATGATTATTTTTCGGTATCGACTGAAAAAAATAGACATAGCTATATTTCAATATTAATATTCTTTGTGAAATAAAACTATAATGTGGTAATTTTTTATAAAAAAGTGATGCATTGGAAAATACAAAAGTATCTAATATTATTTACAGTTGTTTTTGAATTATAGACTAAGCCGTAGTTTTGAGAAATAATTTTATTGTATGATTTTGAATCATATGATACTTATTAATTATATCTCAAACAATAAAGGGCTATGCACCCATTTAGTGGGATTATCATAAGATTTGATGAACTCTTCGGATTGATACATATAGAATGCAATCGTAATTCTATAAACACCAAAACGGTTCCACGTACTTCGTCATATCCACCGATGAGTTATCGTTGACATGGACATGTGTATTTGATACACGTGTAGTATGTTTATGGTAAACTTATAAAATATAAAACAGAAGTAAATAAAATAACATGTGATAGAAATGATTTAATTTGATCGAATGAGTGAGTATATTGGAAAATGTTTCGAACGTGCCTAAAATGAATAAAGATTCAATCTCAAAATTACTCCTCCATGTGTTATATAATGATGCATTGATATGGAGTAATCGAACTTTGTTGGACAATGTACGATTAATTGTGAGTGACGTTGAGTTAGTTTCTTTCTAGAAAATAATGTACTTACGGGTAGTGCACACGGTTAATATTATTTCATCTGAATAACAGTTTTCAAAATTTTACAAGATAAGGGTTTATAAGAAACTACAACAGATCATTGGCTAAGGAGTTGGTAGGTTGTGCGAGTTGAAAGATTGCACGTAATAATTATTCATGAAGGATCTTGTATGAATCTCCCTAAAAGGATTTTGAAAAGACTGTCATTGGATGACATATTTATGTTTCGAACATAATTTTTATAAACTAAAACCAAATCAGTTTTATAAATAAAGAAATTCATAAAACGTTTATGAATACCTATTTTATTGCAATGAGAAACAATTGTTGTTTCAAGATATACCAACTTCATTGTGACGAAATTTCTTTGAGGAATTATTGGTAGTAAAATGGAATTAGATACGATCCATAGATAGAACTGATTATATGAGATGAAATGAAATTACCTAACCTAAATGAACGCATAGCATTACAATGTCTAATAAGTATTCTCGCACATCTAAGAGAAACTATGAGTTTCTTATTAATGTCGAAAATATATAATCCTAGATTGTTTAATTAAACCATTGAGAGTGTTGACTCTATATGGTATGATGCGCAAATCCAAAAGAATTCCAAGTATGTTATCAAAATATAGATTTTGGTGGTCGTAACTGAAGGAATATGATCCATCGACCATGACTGTGTCTTTATGAGTAAGACTAATGCAGTTGGAATTAAATAAGCAATGTTGATAAGAATAATATCGCAAATTTCAATTGTTGAAATTAGCGTAATAGATTCGATATTCAACACGTGCAAGTTAATTCGGATTTACTCACAAAATTATCGCTTGATAAGTTCTAGTGTTTTAGTATATATGTATTGAAACAGAAAATTCTAAATAACGATTTAGAGTAAGCTATTTACACATATTAACCAGAAATGTCTCAAATTCAGTGGAAGCGATATTGAGTTTGTGAGTCTTTGGATATGATCCAAGAAATAATATGAAAGTATCATTTTATAAGCATCAAGATTGAATAAGTATTTTGATAGAAATATCAAATAGTTTGATTTTCAATCAAAGTGCAGAGGAAGCATGTGTTCATAAGAAAGAACGTTAAAAGGTACATTGATATTTCTAAACTATAAGTAAACAACACGTTGTTGATTTTAACGATGTACTTATGTTAAAGTCAGCCTTAGTTGTTTTAATACTCAACATTGGATTAATAAATTATGTCTTTTATAGTAAGTACAAAAGATGTTGGGAATATCCCAAATGATATGTAAGGGCACCTTATTAAAATGTTTAATATGAAACATGTAAGATTGTTTCCTTTGCATTGGCAAAAGGAATTATCATACATGTTGTGTTGCCTACGATATCATGATTTGTTTATGTATTTGATACATGAAGAAAATATAAAATCCAAATTGATATCACTAAATGATTGTTTGAAGTGTTCTCGTGTATTTATGAAATGCTAGAGAATTGTTTGCAGAAACAAAAAATCCTTATGAAGAAGTGTTCAAATTCAAACTTCATAAGTCATATTGAGTGTACTATGTCAATAATAAATTCAAGTTAAGAATCTTTAAGTTGGAAATGTTCTAAATAAAAGACTGTGGCTTATTTAATGAAAAAAGACTACGTACATCGCCTTGAATATTGCCGCAATAAAAATGATGTATATAAAATTATAAGTGCACAAATTTATAACTGAGCCAATTCCAAATGTTGAGATCTCATAACATTGTTATATGATAACAATGTCGCGATATGGTTCATAATAGAACTTAGAGCTCATTAGAGGTCGATAGGCATACTTCGAATTGTTCCACGTGATAAAGCAGTTTATCACCGCCGAAGAGATTTGATCGACAGAGTAGATAATTGAAACATAACAGCATACTTGTTCACAAAGGGACTGACCCAACTGGTTTTGAGAAACAGATTGGAGAAGTTGGAATAAGATTACATAATTGACCCCAAGTGCAAGTGGGAGATTGATAGAGTTAGGGGTATGCCCTAGGGGCAATTATGTAATTTGTTACATATATCTAACTCGTTGAACAATCTTGTTCATAAGAAAGGTGTTTCTTTCTATTATATACTTGATATAATGTGGTTATATTAATTAGTTAATTTAATTAAAAGTATATTTAATATAAAATCCATAAATGGCGTATTTTGTGATAGTAGTTACAAAGTGTTGTCACCATGAGTAATTTATTACAATAAAGCAAATATACCATTTTCAATGTTCCTAGTCAAGATGCATCGAGACTGGATATCGATGTATCCGTTGAGACTAGAGTATGTAATGCTCTTCAAATGTTGGGAAATGTATTACTCATGACTACTGGAGGCACCTAGGGGTTACGTACTGATAGTTATTAGATAACTATGGAACGACTCACTCGATAGTTTTCTATTAGTTAATATAACTAAGGTCAAACAGAAAACATCGATGTGACCGATTTACGCAGTTCTCTCGACTTAAAAATACTGTGGATCTTCAATATGAAAGCTCCACTTTGATTATAGTCAAATCATGGCATGTCGTTCCATTGAGTGACTATAGTTGGGTCGATTGGAAGTGAAGCACTATTCAAGGGAGGATTCGTCTCCTTAGTTATATGGGGTTAGTATCATGGTCAACTCAAGTCAACTCAAAGTCAAAGTCTCTGGCCAAAGCATTTTGGTTAATAATAATTGTTATTATTGAACCAAGGACTTCGTGTTTGGACTATAATGTTGAATGTGGACGATATTGGAATTTTGACCATTACCAAATTCCACAAGTCCTAATATGATATAGTTTTAACGAAGAGAATTGGTGTAAATAATTGTCACTATCAGGTACCGCTTATAATAAGTAAAATTTGATTTTACCAAAAGACCTGTAAGTGTTGAATTCAACCAAACTGTCATACCACCTGCTAAGTGACATGTGAACATTAATATTTGAATTGTTCAATATTAATCGCTGACTGAATTCACACCTCTGAGTCGCACAATCGCATTTGTGATTTCCTCGAAAATCACACAATTTAATTAGTTTGTAAAATGTTGAAAACTATTTAAATTAATTAATATTTATGAAATATTATTTATTGTTAATTTATTTGATGTTTTGAATGTTGTTGGTAATTATTTTAATGCATATATAAAAGTTATATATGCATATATCGGTAAAAATTTAAACATGTTTTAAATAATAAAATAATTACATAAAAGTTGTTTTTTTTGTTTGGAAAAGATGCATATTTGGAATGTGCTTGGATCAGCCATACAATGGTAAGAGGAGTAAATCAATTAATGAGATTAATTGAATTTTAAAAAGAGGAAATAAAGGAGGAAGTTCTAATAGGAGAGTAGGAAAAAGTTCCTTTAATTCTATTAAAAACAAAACCTCCTCATTTTTTAAAGTACAGAGAACATAACGTGACTTTCAACTTTTTTTCAAATTTTCTTCTGCTGCTCTATCATTCATCCATGGTTAAAACTTCATCCAAAAGAAAAAAACATCAAAACAAATTCAAATCAACATCAAACTAAATTAAAAAGGGGTGGTTAATTCTTCTCTTGCAAAGTGGGATGATGATTTTTGAAATCAAAGGAGAAGCTACAAATTAAGGTGTGATGAAGGGCAAAGTTTATCGGATCTAGAGAGTGATCAATCAGATATAGGTATTCTTCGATCATTCAAGGTGTTTCTACATGCTTCATCCTAAGGTAATTATATATGCGTATAATTCGATATTTACATGTTTATTGTATTATTATTTTGATCTATGTTTGTTTATCACTTCCTTTTAATCACTATAAGAAAAATTGTTTTTAGCAGCATTGATCGGCAGCGAACTTGGCAGCGTTCTAAAGTTAATGCTGCTACTGTTTATTTGAAAGAACAAAAATAAATAAACAAACGCTGCCCATGGTTATCGCCAATACTTCAGTAAAATTTTAGTGAAATTTCGTTTGGCCGCTCGTTTCTTCTTTCTTCCGCTAAAATATTTCTTTAACAAAAAACCTAAATAAAAACAATGGCTATCTAATTATCAACCACCACCCCTCATCTCCCTTTTACTTGCTTCTCCACTATAACCTAATTTGTTTCTCAACCTACCCTCTGTTATCAAAATGAATGAGAAAGTGTTTAGGGAAGAGAAAGATAGTTTGGTATTGTGTGTATTGAAACAAAGTCCCACATAGTGGAATATTTGTTTCAATAACTCCATATATACTACAACTCAATATACTAAATCAAAAGAAAAGAAGAAGTAGACATGAAGACTTGTGGCAAGTGGGCTTTGGGCCTCATATTAATATTAAAATGTCAAAGGTTGGGCCTTGGGGCTCTTGGGGTCTCGTGATTGAATGGGCCTCCGTCTGCCACTATCCTGAAAAGGAGGTGATCCAGCCGCACCTTCCAGTACGGCTACCTTGTTACGACTTCACTCCAGTAACTAGCCCCACCTTCGGCATCCCCCTCCTTGTGGTCAAGGTAACGACTTCGGGCATGGCCAGCTCCCGTAGTGTGACGGGTGGTGTGTACAAGGCCCGGGAACGAATTCACCGCCGTATGGCTGACCGGCCTCGTCTCTGGGTACCTAGTTATCCACCGTAAGCCTTTCCCCGTTTGAACCTTGCCATTAATGTTAAGGCTATGCCATCCTAAGGTGCTGCTTAATGGAAGGATCTTATCAACGTCCATGAATGAAAAATCATAGATCGAACTGCCGAATTGAAAGCTTTTTGGTGTTACAATTTCTCAAACCTAATTGACAAATTAGTGACAATTTTTGTCGTTACTATTTCTGCATTATTTTGTAACTGTTGCTGAAGTTATAATTTGGTTTCGTAACACTTTCTGGTAGTTGCGAATAACAATCTTGAAACAATATTGATTGTTGTAGACGACGATGTCTCAAAATAGCAACAACATTAACGCTGCACCTACGTAGACAGTGACAAACGCTCAGCCGGCGCCTCTGGTTCCGACAATGGCACTGACTCATGGAGAAAGGCCAGAAAAGTTCAACGGGACAGACTTCAAGCGTTGGCAACAGAAGATGTTGTTTTATCTAACAACATTAGGCCTCGCCAAGTTTCTAGCCGAAGATGCTCCTAAAGTTTCCGAACTCGAACCCGATGCAATCAAAGTGGAGGCAGCAAATGTTTGGAAAAATTCAGAATTTATGTGTAAAAACTATATTCTCAATGGTCTGGACAATAGCCTCTACAATGTCTATTGTACTATTGCAACTTCCAAGGAGCTCTGGACGGCCTTGGATAGAAAGTACAAAACTGAAGATGCAGGCATGAGGAAATTCATCGCTGGCAAATTTCTTGACTTCAAAATGGTAGATTCAAAGACTGTGATCAATCAGACTCAAGAACTACAACTGATCATCCGTCAACTGCAAGACGAACGGATGATACTTAGCGAATCTTTCTAGGTTGCCGCAACCATTGAGAAACTTCCTCCATCATGGAAGGACTTCAAAAATTACCTTAAGCATAAGCGTAAGGAAATGACAATGGAAGAACTCATAGTTCGTCTGCGAATTGAGGAAGATAATAGAAATTCTGAGAAAAGGATCTCTCAGAATATGGCTGCCAAAGCAAATGTTGTTGAGTCAGATAAACCTAACAAGAGAAAACGTGAGAATGCACCTCAGAAGTCGAAGAAGAAATTTCAGGGTTCTTGCCATAACTATGGAAAGAAGGGACATAAAGCAGTTGAATGTCGCGCCCCCAAAAAGAAGAAATCAGAAGCAAATACGGCTGAAGTTACAAATGGCATTTCTGATATGGATTTATGTGCAGTAATATCAGAATGCAACCTTGTTGGTAATTCAAAGGAATGGTTTGTAGATACAGGTGCCACTCGACACATATGTGCAAATAAGTGGATGTTTACAACTTATAAAACTGCAACTGATGATGAACAACTTTTCATGGGAAATTCATCTGTATCAAAGGTCGAAGGCAAGGGAAAAAATGTGCTGAAACTAACTTCTGGAAAGGAACTTACTTTAAGTGACGTTCTCCATGTTCCAGAAATTCGCAAGATCCTGATTTCAGGGTCGTTACTCGGCAAGCACGGATTCAAATTAACTTTTGTGGCTGATTAATTCAAATTAAGTTTGTATTATCAAAGAATGGAGTGTATGTAGGAAGAGGATATGTGTGTGATGGTTTATTTAAAGGAAATGTAACCACTATTGTACCAAACACTGATATGAATAAAAGTGAATCTTCTGCTTATATTGTTGACTCTTCTAACATATGGCATTCTAGATTAGGGCATGTAAATTTTGAAACATTGCGAAAATTAATTAATCGAGATTTTATACCAAAATGTAACATAGACTCCAACTATAAATGTCAAATTTGTGCAGAAGCAAAATTGACAAGAACCTCGTTTCATCATGTTGAACGAGAAACTGAACCTCTAGATCTAATACACACAGATGTATGTGATTTGAAAATGTGTCAAACTAGAGGCAGAAAAAGGTATTTCATTACCTTTATTGATGATTGTACTAGGTAATGTCTTGTGTATCTCCTTAGAAGCAAGGATGAAGCAATCGATATGTTTAAACAGTAAAAAGCAGAAGTTGAGAATCAACTCAACAAGAAAATTAAAGCCTTAAGAAGTGATAGAGGAGGAGAATATGAATTTCCTTTTGAAGAATTTTGCGCTGAGCATGGCATTATGCACCTAACTACAACACCTTATTCTCCTCAATCCAACGGTATAGCCGAACGGAAAAATAGAACTCTTAAAGAAATGATGAATGCTTTATTAATAAGCTCTAGACTGCCAGATAACTTTTGGGGAGAAGCTATTCTTTCGGCAAATCATATTTTAAATAAAATACCATGAAAGAAAACATCCAAGTCTCCTCATGAACTCTGGAAAAATAGACCACTGTCCTACAAATACTTAAAAGTGTGGGGGTGCCTTACTAAAGTAGAGATACCTAAACCAAAGAAGGTCAAGATAGGACCAAAAACAATTGATTGTGTATTCATTGGATATGCACAAAACAGTGCTGCTTATCGATTTTTAGTACACAAATCTAGAATTGATGATATTCATGAAAATACCATCATTGAGTCGAGAAATGCAAGATTTTTCGAACATATATTCCCTTTAAAGAAGGGCACTGACAGTGATACTCATAAGAGACCAAGGGAAGATGAAATCTCCAATTCTCTTGTGGATACTGAAGATAACCTTCAGCAAATTAGTGCTGATCAATAAGTGGAGGAACCAAGAAGAAGTAAAAGTTCTAGAACCTCAAAAACCTTTGGACCAGACTTCTATACCTTTATGTTAGAAGATGACCCATTGACATACAAATAAGCTATGTCCTCCAGCGATGCCCCTTACTAGAAAGAGGCTATTAACAATGAGATAGAATCCATTATGGCTAATCATACCAGGGAGTTAGTAGATTTACCTCAAGGATGCAAGACCTTAGGTAATAAATGGATATTTAAAAATAAATTGAAACCTGATGGTTCAATAGAGAAGTACAAAGCTCGCCTTGTAGTCCAAGGATTCAGACAAAAGGAAGAACTGGATTATTTTGATACATATTCACCAGTGACAAGGATAACATCAATTAGGATGCTTATTGCAATCGCATCCATACTTGATTTAGAAATACATCAAATGGATGTAAAAACTGCAGTTTTGAATGGTGAACTAGAGGAAGAAATATATATGAAGCAACCTGAAGGGTTTCTGAGCTATGGAATGTAAAATAAAGTATGCAAATTAGTAAAGTCGCTTTATGGTCTTAAACAAGCTCCAAAACAATGGCATGAGAAATTTGATAAAACTATGTTATCAATTGGATTCACAATAACTGAATCAATTAAATGTGTCTATATGAAACACACACATTTAGGATATGTCATTGTTTGTCTTTATGTTGATGACCTGTTGATCCTAGGAAATAACAAGGCCATAATAACATCTACAAAGGAAATGTTATCCTCTAGATTCGATATGAAAGACCTAGGACTGGCTGATGTGATACTGGGCGTCAAAATTTTGAGAACACCACAGGGATATGCATTAGCCCAATCATATTACATCGCCAAGATACTTGAAAAATTCAAGCAATATAATATAACTATTGCAAAATCACCAGTAGATATGAACCAAAATTGGGTGAAGAACACTGGTGATGGTATCTACCAGCTTGAATACTCTCGTATACTAGGAAGTATCATGTATGTTATGAACTGCACTAGGCTAAACATCGCATACGCTGTAAGTAAGCTGAGTAGGTTTACCAGCAATCCTGGTAAACATCATTGGAAAGCGATAATCAGAGTTCTAGGATACCTAAAGTATACACAGAACTATGGTCTACACTATACAAACTATCCTTCAACAGTGGAAGGATACAGTGATGCAAATTGGATAACTGGATCACATGATACAAAATCTACAAGTGGATATGTGTTCACATTAGGAAATGGAGCAATATCATGGAAATCATCCAAACAGACTTGTATAGCTAGATCTACGATGGAATCAGAGTTTATTGCACTAGATAAGACCGCAGAAGAAGCAGACTGGCTTCGAAGTTTCTTGGAAGATATTCCAAATTGGAGCAAACTTGTGCCTCCAACATGTATACGTTGTGATAGTCAATCAGCAATTGGAAGAGCTAATAGTAAACTATACAATGGTAAATCTAGGCATATTCGTCATAGACATAAAACAATAAGACAACTTCTCTCTAATGGAGTTATCACTATAGACTACATAAGGTCTAAAGATAACATAGCGGATCCACTAACAAAAGGCTTGCCAAGAGAGAAAGTTCAAACCTTATCGATGGAAATGGGGTTAAGGCCCATAAACTAAAAGTTTTTCTAAAATGGAAACCCCACATACTTGACTGGAGATCCCAAAATCTAGGTTCAAAGGGACAACTAAGTTTAAGAGAAACTCGATAGCACTGTTACACTCAAACCATTACTATGATAAGTCACTGCTTTATTTGTTGGAAAATAGGATAAGTATTGATACTTTTAATGATGACTATACTTGAGGAATTGTGAATGCCCTTTACAGAATCACCTACGTAAGTGCGAAGGCGCCGCTTCAAAGAGAATTATGAGGCGAAATTCTCTAAGCACTTATGAGACTAGGCAGGTGTTCAAGGAAAAAACGAACACATACAGAGAACGAAGGATTATAAGAAACATTTGTCGTGTGTTATCTATTGTAGAATTACACAAAAGGCTTACAGTTCAAGGACATTCTATGTCTACTGATTCGCCTGTAATCCAAATAGGTAAACACTAGGAAAGTTCAAGGCCCTTGTGCTACTTTAACCGATACGATAAATGTCTCGTGAAACTATGAACAACTACTCATTCATGTGGGGGATTGTTAACAAAATGAATGAGAAAGTGTTTAGGGAAGAGAAAGATAGTTTGGTATTGTGTGTATTGAAACAAAGTCCCACATAGTGGAATATTTGTTTCAATACCTCCATATATACTACAACTCAATATACTAAATCAAAAGAAAAGAAGAAGTAGACATGAAGACTTGTGGCAAGTGGGCTATGGGCCTCATATTAATATTAAAATGTCAAAGATTGCGCCTTGGGCCTTAGGGCTCTTGGGGTCTCGTGATTTGATGGGCCTCCGTCTGCCACTCGGGCCTGCTGCGCTGAAACGGCTAATTTTGAACTTCAAAATTAGAACATTGCACCTGTGCGCACGCGTCTGTCGGTTAAAGGGTCGCAACCTTTCCAACCGTCACGACCGCTTCGAATAGGCACCTCCTCCAGCCTATATATAGGGGGCCACAAAACGAGATTAAAACTGCTAATTAATTCGTTTCTTCATTCTCTTCCTCTTCCCAGAACTCTGTTCACAGTTCAATAATCTCTTCAGTTCGTCGGCGCTCCGTCTGCAGCAATATTGTTTCAAGGAAACAGTTTCTACTGGACTCGGACGCTTTAATCGGTAATACCTTTTCAGACAGATCTAGTCACGCTTTTTGGTGTTACAATTTCTCAAACCTAATTGACAAATTAGTGACAATTTTTGCCGTTACTATTTCTGCATTATTTTGTAACTGTTGCTGAAGTTACAATTTGGTTTCGTAACACTTTCTGGTAGTTGCGAATAACACCCTCTCGCCCAAACATCCATCTCATCTGCTCGCTTCCCTTTCAAATATACGAACCCCTAGATCTGCCTTTTTTGCATCATCTTTCTGCATCATGGCTTACTTCATGGTCTACTCCCAACGCCGATGCTTTCAGGTCACGAAATCTTAATCTCAGCCCAAGGCCATTCACTGAGACAATCGATGGTGGCTCAATGAATCCATGATTTCAGCACTGAACACTTTTCCGATTTTGATGTCAAAATATGTGAGTTTGTGGCCAATAAAGGTTCTAACATTTCTGTTGCGTATTTGTAAATCTCCTTCCTACTACACACGAATAATATATTGCATTCAAAATTGTAAATGTTAGTATTTCTAGATTTGTACTAAAGCCGTTAAATTACAGTTGTGGTTTAATTTTTGATCGAGCAGTCTGAGTACAAGTTGAATAATCCCATGCATTATCGTTCAAGGGTGAACTTAAACTTAGCTTCTTTTTTCCACCATCTGATTATAGTTAGGAATTTTTTACATCATAATGGATCATTGATCTAATACAATGTTATTTTGTCTCAAAATACACAAACACTGTATAAAATGATTAATGGACTATTGATAAGGACATTTTGATATATATCAAAACTACATTATTTTGTCTCATCTTATTAGTTTTGGGTGTTTAATGTTGGAATTGGAAGTATATGTTGATGGTGGTATCTATTTCACATTGTTGTCCTGCAAAACAAAGGATATAATAATGTTAAATAAAGACTTTGATTTCACCCCCTTGTTTTGCTGAAATACATTATTCATCTATAAAAAATTTCATATATAAACATTCGTTGAAAACGTGTGACTTTTGTCTAATGTAACAAAGAAGTGGGGGAATAATATTTTACAAGTGTGGTGGCTGGACAAAGACACATCAATCAAAATTACATTGAAAATTATATCAACGAATTGATTTTCTTCTCCCTTCATCTCCACGATTCCATGGATGTCGATCTTTTCATCTGTTATACCCATCACAAAATAAAGTTGATAATATAAATAGGTTGATCTACTTCAGCATATAAACATAAAAGCAGAGACGTTATAGTTTGGTTTTCCTCTTTTTAACTTTATTTATGGCTCTAGGCTACGTCCTTTTTCAATGTTGTATTTCTTTAACAATATTTTGATAAATTACTTTAACTAATTGATTTAGTCATCATCAACATTTGCTCCTATTGAATCCTATGTAATGCGACCGGGGGAAAGAAAACATACAATCTTGGAACTAACTTGTACATTCGTTCTTATCTCATATTTACATTTTTCATGATCATAATTAATTAAGCAATCAAAGTAAGTTATTGGCTATAGCTCTATATGTGTTAACATGTTGAACTTTGTTTGTACCATGAACATGAATTTAATTCATCTGTCAAACTGTTGATCCTAAATCCATCATTAGCAGCCAAATCCATAAACTATCTACCCATTATCTAATTTCTGATTCTAATTTGCTACTGGTTATGGCTCTTCCTATAAGGAATCAATATAACCATGCTCATAGAAAACCAAACACGGTTGCCTTACTTCAACTAAACAGAAAATGTGATTGCATTAACCTTTTTTACAATAGTAACTATACAAGTGTATACTTAGATAAATTTATAAGCTCTCCCTAATTCTATGCATTAACCTTTTGCACTTAAATGTCAAATAATTCATAATTTTTGTCATCATTAAAATGGAACAAGAATGAACAAGATGTAAATTTAATTGCAAAGCACTATATGAAAATTCATGAGTGGTGCCTTTTCTCTTCTTGTAATACGAAAAAGTAATATGCATCAGTAAATTCAGTTAGTTGGTTAGTTAATTGGATGCAAGTAAGTATCAAGTGCACTATTATGATATGTCGGATTATTGTATGCTTACTTGTTTGTTTTTACAAGGATTTTACTCTTGTTTCCTTCATCAAGTACGACCCCTACCAGCCACTTTATTTTCATACACCATATGGAATCATGTTTATCGTATATCTTCTGCCTATTCATCTTCTTTTTAGTCAATTCATTTATCAACAGTATGATACGATTAAACAGCTTGTTTCGGGATGAATTGCTTTTATGGGATTAGCACAAAAATAAGTGTTTTAGAGAACGTTTATGTATTATGTATTTAGTATTGATGGAATTCATACTATTTCGGTTTCAACACAGTTTTTTTTGTAATCACTCTTGTTTAAATTTAGAGTTCAAGTAGACTGTGGAGGTCTATCTTATCCAGTTTTAGATTAGTGCAGCCAAGTCAAAAGGTAAGGCTGCTGTTGATGAATACTAGTCTTCTTGGGTATGAGTTGATTGTTAAACACGCTTGCCTTCAACTACCTTTCTTTTAGTATAAGGGCTTGTCCACATCCTATTTTTGCCTAATTCAATTTTCAACATGTCGGCCCTTAGCCCCTTTTGAACAGCTGTTGCATTTCTTTTTTGTTGTATAGCCAATTGTATTTAAGAGGACAACTAAATTTCGATCTCTTCGATTCAAAATCATTGTTAACTCCAAATTCAAGCAGGCACTAACCAAAAGCAATGCATTTTTATACTGATAACTGGAATATGGGGAAAAAAATTTATACAATTTGTTCAAAGATGAAAGTTGATCGTTAAATAAGATCTTATGAAATACTTGATGGAAATTTAAAGCTGCCTCCATATTTAGCTTCAGTGAATTACAATTGTCTACCTACATTTATAATAGCTGTTACTTATTATATTACTAATACTCCGAATCTCTATTAACTAAAGCTCATGCCGAGTTGTCCGAATACACCGATGATTTGTTTGAGTACATACTAGTATGCATGTATATTTGCAGCTTTCACTTGGTATTTTATCAAATGTGTTATAATCTAGTTTTATTTCTTTTCTGAACTTACTTTAGCTATGAAACGATATGTTATAGTTTTTTGTACATTATTATTGCCTTCTATATTAGTTGATAGCACTTATCATTGTGAAGTTTTTTGTTCAATGCTTTCCCATTGTTTACAAATAGCCTAGTAAAATGAAAATATTTATAATTATCGCATTTGAAAAGCTGATATTATGGTTATTATATAGAAGTTATAATGATGAAGTTTTATCCTTATGCTACTTTGTTAATGTATTATGGAAGTCTATAGTTTTGAGGCCTCGTGAGAAAGGTAACCAACACGCGGTGCAAACAATCTTTTGAACAACATGAATAAATTGATAAAATGTCCATGCCAGCTAATACTAACATTAGTGAAAATCAATCATATATATGTATATTGAGATGATAAAGCAACAAATATTTCGGGAATTGAAGGGGGCCTAACATACACATGTATTGATTGTATATGACATCATTTTGCTTCTTGCTTGTGCTAAAAGAAAAAAAACTAATACCTTCCCTTAGTAACATATATTTGTAATCATTTTAAGAATCTAATGTTCAAATGATATCAAACCTTTTCCCATTAGGGTACCATGTTTTGCTATAAATTAATCAATTGTGATTATTCATACAATCTTTAGTTGTACGCTTTATAAACTAATTAAGAGACAATAGCGAATTTAGGTGATCAATCAAAATGAGTAACACTATAGTATAAGTACTATTTGGAAGAAAACTTTATATTATTCCACTTAAAATAGAAAAAAATTTGTTTCGCTATTATTATCTCACAAATGCAAAATGATAATAATTAACGCATTATATATCCTTTAATTTTATTTTTTGATCTGGATTTGTTAGTAGAACTATGATTTAACAAAGAATGACATATGATCTCACTTGAAGTAAAAAGGTCGGTGCTTCATCTAGAGTGGCAAATAAAATTTTCATTAGGTTGGTACTCGTGTTCTCTTTAAAAGATATCTATTATATTGTTTCATTTGGGTTATTTGCCAATTTAAGATATAATGAAGGTTTAAGTACACTACTTGCGATAGTTGCAACATTATGATTTTCTTTTGAAATATTCTCTGCATTTAGTTAGCACATTTGCTATCGATGTCACTATGCCAAAAATTTACAACTTTTGTTTAGGTATTCATTTTTGGATTTGGGTGTGGATTTTGGTTGAAAGTGATTTTCTATTGGTACTTCAAATGGTAGATGGCTTCATCCAGCTTCACTCATAGCTGATTGTGCAATGATACTACCACCGTTTGGTGTGATTATAATAAATATGATATGAAATTATTACCATTTTCATAATATATTAAAATCTATGATATATTGTGTGGATCAGTTGATTTGATCAACAAACAATTTCATTCAATCGGGTCCTTTTCTTATTAAGTGAAACTATGAATTAGCTGATGTATGTAACTTAATATAAATGTAATTAGAAAACCCATTTAATTAAATTTTAATACTAGTTTGTTTTCCAAATAGTAATAATAACAATTGCAATGGTCTAATAATATCCTTTATTATTTGAAGGAATTTGAGATAACTATGCCATTGATTTTTCAAGAATGTTTCATGCGTTGGCAACTAAAAGAGAAAAAGCAATAGCAAAGGAAAAGCAAAGTATGTGCCAAAAGCAATTTTTGACAAAAATATTGCATATAGTTTATGTAAGTTATAGGGAATGGCTCTTTTCTAAAATAGGGGGAGAGTCTTGCAACAATGCTCATTCTTTCCTATTTTAATTATGTCACATTCTATAATGGCAAGAGATCAATCGTTGCTATTTTAAGAACTAAGTTTATCATTTCACACTAAATAATACATTAAAAAAAAATTCTTGGCTACACCAAATGATTGATGGTGGCTTAGAGCATGGAACCATTGAATTTGTAATAAATAACCATCTAACAAAACCTAAATCAATGGTTTTCAAAGTTTACTTTATGGGTTATGTTAAAATAATAATAATTAATAGCATAATATAAGAAATTGTTAATATATACCTTATAAGGATTATTAGTGATGATAAGAAATATGATTGATTGTAGCTTGAATTATGGAGCAATTACTACTACATACCAAGATTTATATTAACGGTTTATAAAGTTTCCAAATTCATATATCAAATCCTCATCATTTTCTTAAAATTTTCCATCCATTTGACTCTTTTCATGAGAATTTATTATTGTTATCATAAACGAACATCTTGTTCAATTTTCTAGGCATTTGACATAACAAATATGTGGATATAAACCTTTGAGCTGCACTGAAGAATCTTTTGGTATGTCACATTTACTGTGTGGTATTTTTCTCTAACATTATTTCACTTCTGGTTACAAGAATTTGTTTTAGTGCATAAATGTGAATTGAGAATAAAATGCACACCACTTTTATACTATGATTGAATTACTCCTATCTATTTGCATGCCTGAGATTTTGGTTAGCACTGGATCTCTTAATACATTTACCCCTTGTTTTATTAAAAAAAAAATTCTGTTTTATTTTCTAACAAATACAAGTGTTCAAATAATGTCAACTATCCAGTTTAGCTAAAATCTGATGTCTTTTAGATAGCAAGGTCTCATTTGCATGTATTTCTTAGGAAAAAACACTTTGTTATTAGTTCCGATGTAGATTAGTTTATTCCTGAAGTTATTTAAAAAATTTTCTTCAGCAAATAGGAGAGTACCTTGTTAAAAATATAGCATGTTTAAACACTTGAATCATGTTATAATATGTCAAACAAAAAATTTGTGAATTTTCTAATTATTATAATCTCACTATATGTTGTATACAAATATAGTTTTTAACTTTTTTGTTAGAAATGAATACAAAAGAAAGTTAAGCAACAAAAAGATCAAAATATATTGAATATATGCCTTTGGATTGAGTTATGTCGAGGTGTTACTAGAGAAAATGTTTAGGAAGGACTGTATGTTGATACAAGTACTATACTTCAAAGAATTTCTCATTCCAATCTGATAGCAGTTTGTGCGAATTTAGTGTATATAACGCAACTAGCTAGTTAGCCATTTTTACAACCTCCAAGTCTATTCTTTGTAGCCATAATCAATTCTAATAACTATGTGAGAAACCATTACTACAAGTTCGTTATCACGTCTCACAAACATCAGGTCGTCTCTTTTAGTCACTTTAGTAATTTGCACAACTGTTTATTCCTTATAGCCAAACATGCAAAAGTACCGATCTATGCATGTGCCTTATCAATCACATGTTTGAGACTCCCTACAACAAGTTTGGCCTTCATGCAACTACATGGACCTAACACAGTCGAATCAAAAAATGGAATCTTTCAAGCATTATACTAACTTGGAAACCATATATCTTAGGATAAAGATGAGACAAGAGCCGTGTGTGAATTTGATATACGCTATCATCTCAAGGCCTCGAGAATTTCAGCTATGCGGCGATGACAGAAAACTTACAGTATGACTTAACTTTCAATCATTCAATTTAGCATTGCTTTCAGATAATTTAGTTGTAAATTAGTTTGTACTAACTTTAGAATGAAATGTAAACTGTATTTCTTGTTAGGTTATGTTAACCTAACAGAATTTTCATCTATTATTATGTATTTTGAATATTGTGGCATTTTTGGATACTATGCATTTTGTTATTACAGTGAATGAGTATATTAATTATGTTGTTGTACATGTTTGTTGAAACTTTATTATAAGTATTTACAACTTGGATTTGATATTATTTATCATTTCATCATCTGTAAGGAATTGGAACGTTGATTATTGGATTAAACAATTGCTTAATAGTAATAGCTATTTTAAAGACTGATTTGAGACATTATACACAGTCTCTTTTATTAGATTAGAGAGAAGTAAGTTGTCTCTAATATGTTTGAAGTTTGAGACATGCTTGAGACTGATAGTGTAATTCTTTAATCGTTTAGAGACATATACATGTTGCCTTAATTTATTTAGGGACCTTTTTTTAGAGACAATTGTTAGAAAAATGAATGAGAAGTGGTTAGGGAAGAAAGTGATTTTATGTATTGTGTGTATTGTAACAATGTCCCACATTGGGGAATATTTGTTACAATACCACCATATATATTATAACCTAATATACTAAATCAAAACAAAAGAAGAAGGAGATATGGCAATGTAGGCTTTGGGCATGTGGGCTTTGGACCTTCATATTAATATTAAAATGTCAAAGATTGGGCCTTGGGCCTTCCTGTAAGCACGCGTCTGTTGGTTAAAGGGTCGCAACCTTTTCAACAGTCACGACCGCTCCGAATAGGAACCTCCTCCAGTCTATATATAGGAGCCCACAAAACAAGATTAATTACTTAGAATTAATTTGTTTCTTCCTTGTGTTCCTCTTCCCAGAATTCTGTTCACAGTTCAATAATACCTTTTCAGAAAGATCTAGTCACGCTTTTTGGTGTTACAATTTCTCAAAATTAATTGACAAATTTGTGACAATTTTTGCCGTTATTATTTCTGCATTATTTTGTAATTGTTGCTGAAGTTACAATTTGGTTTCGTAACACTTTCCGGTAGTTGCGAATAACAATCTTGAAAAATATTGATTGTTGTAGACGACGATGTTTCAAAATAGCAACAACAATAACGATGCACCAACGCAGACGGTGACAAACGCTCAGCCGGCGCCTTTGGTTCCGACAATGGCACTGTCTCATGGAGAAAAGCCAGAAAAGTTCAACGGGACAGACTTCAAGCGTTGGTAACAGAAGATGTTGTTTTATCTAACAACAATAGGCCTCACCAAGTTTCTTACCGAAGATGCTCCTAAAGTTTGCGAACTTGAACCTGATCCAATCAAAGTGGAGGCCGCAAATATTTGGAAAAATTCAGACTTTATGTGTAAAAACTATATTCTCAATGGTCTGGGCAATAGCCTCTACAATGTCTATTGTACTGTTGCAACATCCAAGGAACTCTGGACAGCCTTGGACAGAAAGTACAAAACTGAAGATGCAGGCATGAAGAAATTCATCGCTCGCAAATTTCTCGACTTCATAATGGCAGATTCAAAGACTGTGATCAACCAGACTCAAGAACTACAACTGATCATCCATCAACTGCAAGATGAAGGGATGATACTTAGCGAATCTTTCCAGGTTGTGGCAACCATTGAGAAACTTCCTCCATCATGGAGGGACTTCAAAAATTACCTTAAGCATAAGTGTAAGGAAATGACAATGGAAGAACTCATAGTTCGTTTGCGAATTGAGGAAGATAATAGAAATTCTGAGAAAAAGATCTCTCAGAATATGGCTGCCAAAGAAAATGTTGTTGAGTCAGATAAACCTAATAAGAGAAAACATGAGAATGCGCCTCATAAGTCGAAGAAGAAATTTCAGGGTTCTTGCCATAACTGTGGAAAGAAGGGGCATAAAGCAGCTGAATGTCGCGCTCCCAAAATGAAGAAATCAGAAGCAAATACGGCTGAAGTTACAGATGGCATTTCTGATATGGATTTATGTGCGGTAATATCAGAATGCAACCTTGTTGGTAATTCAAAGGAATGGTTTGTAGACACAGGTGTCACTCGACACATATGTGCAAATGAGTGGATGTTTACAACTTATAAAACTGCAACTAATGATGAACAACTTTTTATGGCAATTCATCTGCATCAAAGGTCGAAGGCAAGGGAAAAGTTGTGTTGAAACTAACTTCTAGAAAAGAGATTACTGTGAGTGATGTTCTTCACGTTCCAGAAATCCGCAAGAATTTGATATCAGGGTCCTTGCTTAGCAAGCATGGTTTCAAATTAAACTTTGTAGCTGATAAGTTTTATTATCAAAGAATGGAGTGTATGTAGGAAGAGGATATGTGTGTGATGGTTTATTTAAAGCAAATGTAACCACTATTGTACCAAACACTGATATGAATAAAAGTGAATCTTTTGCTTATATTGTTGACTCTTCTAACATATGGCATTCTAGATTAGGGCATGTAAATTTTGATACATTGCAAAAATTAATTAATCTAGATTTTATACCAAAATGTAACATAGACTCCAACTATAAATGTCAAATTTGTGCAGAAGCAAAATTGACAAGAACCCCGTTTCATCATGTTGAACGAGAAACTGAACCTCTAGATCTAATACACACAGATGTATGTGATTTGAAAATGTGTCAAACTAGAGGCGGAAAAAGGTATTTCATTACCTTTATTGATGATTGTACTAGGTACTGTCATGTGTATCTCCTTAGAAGCAAGGATGAAGCATTCGATATGTTTAAACAGTATAAAGCAGAAGTTGAGAATCAACTCAACAAGAAAATTTAAGCTTTAAGAAGTGATAGAGGAGGAGAATATGAATTTCCTTTTGAAGAATTTTGCGCTGAGCATGGCATTATACACCAAACTACAGCACCAAATTCTCCTCAATCCAACGGTATAGCCGAACGGAAAAATAGAACTCTTAAAGAAATGATGAATGCTTTATTAATAAGTTCTGGACTGCCAGATAACTTTTGGGGAGAATCTATTCTTTCAGCAACTCATATTTTAAATAAAATACCACGAAAGAAAACATCCAAGTCTCCTCGTTAACTTTGGAAAAATAGACCACCGTCCTACAAATACTTAAAAGTGTGGGGGTGTCTTGCTAAAGTAGAGATACCTAAACCAAAGAAGTAAAAGGTCTAGAACCTCAAAAACCTTTGGACCAGACTTCTATACCTTTATTTTAGAAGATGATCCATTGACATACAAACAAGCTATGTCCTCCAGCGATGCCCCTTACTGGAAAGAGGCTATTAACAATGAGATAGAATCCATTATGGCTAATCATACCTGGGAGTTAGTTGATTTACCTCAAGGATGCAAGACCTTAGGTAATAAATGGATATTTAAAAAGAAATTGAAACCTGATGGTTCAATAGACAAGTACAAAGCTCGTCTTGTAGTCCAAGGATTCAGACAAAAGGAAGAACTGGACTATTTTGATACATATTCACCAGTGACGAGGATAACAGCAATTAGGATGCTTATTGCAATCGCATCCATACTTGATTTAGAAATACATCAAATGGATGTAAAAACTGCATTTTTGAATGGTGAACTAGAGGAAGAAATATATATGAAGCAACCTGAAGGGTTTCTGAGCTATGGAAAGGAAAATAAAGTATGCAAATTAGTAAAGTCGCTTTATGACCTTAAACAAGCTCCAAAACAATGGCATGAGAAATTTGATGAAACTATGTTATCAATTGGATTCACAATAAATGAATCAGATAAATGTGTCTATATGAAACACATACATTTAGGATATGTCATTGTTTGTCTTTATGTTGATGACCTGTTGATCCTAGGAAATAACAAGGCCATAATAACATCTACAAAGAAAATGTTATCCTCTAGATTCGATATGAAAGACCTAGGACTGGCTGATGTGATATTGGGCGTCAAAATTTTGAGAACACCACAGGGATATGCATTATCCCAATCACATTACATCGCCAAGATACTTGAAAAATTCAAGCAATAAAATATAACTATTGCAAAATCACCAGTAGATATGAACCAAAATTGGATGAAGAACACTGGTGATGGCATCTACCAGCTTGAATACTCTCGTATACTAGGAAGTATCATGTGTGTTATGAACTGCACTAGGCCAGACATCGCATACGCTGTAAGTAAGCTGAGTAGATTTACCAGCAATCTTGGTAAACATCATTGGAAAGCAATAACCAAAGTTCTAGGATACCTAAAGTATACACAGAACTATGGTCTACACTATACAAACTATCCTTCAATAGTGGAAGGATACAGTGATGCAAATTGGATAACTGGATCACATGATACAAAATCTACAAGTGGATATGTGTTCACATTAGGAAATGGAGCAATATCATGGAAATCATTCAAACAGACTTGTATAGCTAGACCTACAATGGAATCAGAGTTTATTGCACTAGATAAGACCGCAGAAAAAGCAGACTGGCTTTGAAGTTTCTTGGAAGATATTCCAAATTGGAGAAAACCTGTGCCTCCAATATGTATACATTGTGATAGTCAATAAGCAATTGGAAGAGCTAATAGTACACTATACAATGGTAAATCTAGGCATATTCGTCGTAGACATAAAACAATAAGACAACTTCTCTCTAATGGAGTTATCACTATAGACTACATAAGGTCTAAAGATAACATAGCGGATCAACTAACAAAAGGCTTGCCAAGAGAGAAAGTTCAAATCTTATCGATGGGAATGGGGTTAAGGCCCATAAACTAAAAGTTTTTCTAAAATGGAAACCCCACCTAGTTGACTGGAGATCCCAAAATCTAGGTTCAAAGGGACAACTAAGTTTAAGAGAAACTTGATAGCACTGTTACACTCAAACCATTCCTATGATAAGTCAGTGCTTTATTTGTTGGAAAATAGGATAAGTATTGATACTTTTAATGATGACTATACTTGAGGAATTGTGAATACCCTTTACAGAATCACCTACGTAAGTGCAGAGGCACCGCTTCAAAGAGAATTATGAGGCCAAATTCTCTAAGCACTTATGAGATCAGGCATGTGTTCAAGGCAAAAACGAACACATACAGAGAACGAAGGATTATAAGAAACATTTGTTGTGTGTTATCTATTGTAGAATTACACAAAAGGCTTACAGTTCAAGGACATTCTATGTGTACTGATTCGCTTGTAATCCAAATAGGTAAACACTAGGAAAGTTCAAGGTCCTTGTGCTACTTTAACCGATACGATAAATGGTTCGTGAAACTATGAATAACTACTCATTCATGTGGGGGATTGTTAGAAAAATGAATGAGAAGTGGTTAGGGAAGAAAGTGATTTTATGTATTGTGTGTATTGTAACAATGTCCCACATTGGGGAATATTTGTTACAATACCACCATATATATTATAACCTAATATACTAAATCAAAACAAAAGAAGAAGGAGATATGGCAATGTAGGCTTTGGTCTGTGGGCTTTGGGCCTTTATATTAATATTAAAATGTCAAAGATTGGGCCTTGGGCCTTGGGGCTCTTGGGTTCTCGTGGTTAGATGGGCCTCCGTTTGCCACTTGGGCCTGCTGTGCTGAAACGGTTAATTTTGAACTTCAAAATTAGAACGTTGCGCCTGTACGCACGCGTCTGTCGGTTAAAGGGTCGCAACCTTTCCAACAGTCACAACTGCTCTGAATAGACAACTCCTCCGGCCAATACATAGGGGCCCACAAAGCGAGATTAATTACTTAGAATTAATTTGTTTCTTCCTTCTGTTCCTCTTCCTAGAACTCTGTTCATAGTTCAATAATCTCTTCAGTTCGTCGGCCCTCCGTCTGCAACCACCACGCTGCGGGGCTGGTCCGTTTCATCCTGGGAAACAAATTTCTAACATCCGTGAACTACGTACGGCGGTAATATTGTTTCAAGGAAACAGTTTCTACTGGACTCGGACGCTTTAATCGGTAATACCTTTTCAGACAGATCTAGTCACGCTTTTTGGTGTTACAATTTCTCAAAATTAATTGACAAATTAGTGATAATTTTTGCCGTTACTATTTCTGCATTATTTTGTAACTGTTGGTGCAATTTGGTTTCATAACACTTTCCGGTAGTTGCGAATAACAACAATATTATTTGTCTTAAGCTGGTCTCAGATTTAAATTAGAGACAAATTCTTTTGTTTAAAGACCATATTATGAAGTCTCTAAGAATCATTTTTTTTGTAGTGTCAACACCTGTGCATCTTATTGAATACATGGGACCTTCATTCCAAATTTCGAAATTATCGAAGACGCATTTGATTCTACTATAGCTTGGCCTTCTGCAAAAGTTATGGCAGATTTAACTTCTAGTAAGCATGATTTATTTTTTTTAGATATAATTTATTTTGCTCAGGCCTACATTTAGAAGGAATATATTTCATTTCTTTCTTTCTTACATTTAATTAAAATAAATAATTATAAATAAATGCGTACATTGTTTTTCAATTAATTAACATTTTTTTTCATATAGGTAATTATTAAACTTCTACGCAAAGCATTTGGGATGATGGCTTTCCGCTTTATAAGTAACTTCATGATTTTATAATTTTATTACAAAAAAAGTAGCATTGGCATGTGCACCGTGCTCATTAATAGTTGCATATAAATGCATATAGCATAACACAAGCACAATTTTTTGGAGCATTATGATTTTATGAAAGTTGATGCTCATTTCTAGTATTAGAGTATACATGTTTTGTTGGTTTAACCTACTTAGTTACTTGATTATTTGGTTTAGGTATAAATATTATTATAATTTTATTTACAAGACACCAGTGTATTCATAATTTTATACCCTATGTAAGATTTGTCATTACACAAATTGATTATCCAACACATATGTCTCCAAAGTAACTTAGAAAAGATTAGTCTAGTTTGAAAGAAAAATTCAGCGTATAGAACTTGTTACATCTAAAATTGTACTCTAGCTTTGCCTCTGACCATAAATGAACCCTTTGTTTCTCCTGCTTGCTTTTTCTCTCGTTGTAAATGCCATCATTGTTACTTGCTATTGTTATTATGCTACTGTGCTAAGACCAATTGGGGTTTTCTTAGACCAACTATGCTAAGACCATATAGTTTTACTGAAGTCGAATGTTTGATCTCTAAATTTGTAGTGCTTCTGTATTTAGTATTAAGTGGTAATATAGTTTCAGGTTTACTATTCTTGTATGAAGTAGTTATTTAACCTTTTCGAACCATTTTAATGAACTTGTATATTGAAAGTGATCTTTTTTCTCAGTAACATCACAAGACATGATAAATATAACTAAGAATCACTCATTTGAAAAATATTAACAGAAGCAAACAAACTGACACTATTTCAAGTTGTTTCTTTGTATTTTATTTTTATCTTCTTTTATATATGATTATAGTGGAAGTTAGCTATAGTATAGTTTGACCAGATTATACAAAAAATTATATGTATTTTTCTTTATGAGTCATGAATGAGTGAAGCTTTGCTTTATATATACGGAAGATGTAATATGAGAAGGAAACTTTGCATTTTATATATTCAAGAATACAGAGTCTGTACATGGCAAAAAGAAAAGGATAACGGGTAAATTAAAAGTATATTCCGTTGATTATTTTAACACTATTTATCAATTTTTTGTGACATAATAAATATCTACCCGAATGAAAATTAGGACTAAATGATAAAAATGTGGATGTGTGTGTAGAGTGTATTTGTGTGTGCATATTGGGTGAAGATGGTTGTTTGCCTACCAAATCAGGGAGGAGGGTTGAAACTGTTGAATGGGAAGAAGGCAAGTTGACGTGTGTGGATTGAGTTGGATAGTGGTGGTAGCAGTTTGCAGAGAGGTGTAGGAGTGTAGTTGAACTTGGGTGGGATGCAGGGATTGATGGTGATGGGGTTGCCGAAGCAAGCAAAGGTCGCAGACATGGTTCTAGTTGGTTTGCCTGTATTTGCAATTTCAAGTGTGTTTTTTGGTCGTTAGTGAAGGTTTTAGGATGTTTTGTCTATCATTATATGCATATTATGTAATTTTGGTAAGCCATATCCCCACAAAATAAGACTTTATAGCTGAGAACTATATGCATCTTCGCTTGTCTCTACATCGTTTAACTAGAGCATGACCTAATGTAACTAAATTAGCACTTGGGAAACTTCTATTTTGTTTCTATGGAGCATTAAACTACATTAACTAGATATGGTTATAGTTAGAATAGATGAATGCTGACGGCCTAGAAAATGAAATATCATCGGTGAATAATTTGCATTAGGTCTTGGAAGTTTGACCGTTACTGTGCTTCTAAAATGGTTAACTATTCACATTGTTGGAAATGGCTTACTATTCACATTGTTGGAAATTTGATCCTTAGTTCCGTGTTCTTTTTTTTGTTAGGTTTAGGTGTTCATAATTTCACTTGCACTAGACACTTAATGAAGCTCTGGAAAAAAAAGTTCATTTTCTATTCAAGTACATTTAATAACAATTGGGAATTATTTAAAACTAATCTGATAGAAACTTCCAGTTCAAAATTGTAGACTTTTTTTTTTGGAAATTAAAATTGTATACTATATTTCCCAAATTTTATTATAACTTTGCTGGACATCTAATTTTCAGATAAAATTTCACTGTACATGTAGTAATTTTTTTAAATAATAAATTGTGTAATATCTTGAAAATATACGTAAATTTGGTCAAACCTTCCATGGGTGGTTGGTTTAAGGTTGTGTAGTGTGAACCTTACATATGTTGATCTTTTGGATGTTCTTGGCATGCATTTTTTTGTTCTCTAAATGTTTAGTTTCCTGATCTGAATCCATGTAGTATCCATGTCAAATTAACTTGAACTTGTCATATTTGATGGTAAATAAATTCATATTTCTTATCTTCTATCGCTAATCTCTAATTGCATTTTTTTTCTTATAGGCATATTGGGCTCTTGAAGGAGACGGGTTTGGACTTTCCACGATTTATATTTTTTCTTTTAGCAAGCTCTTTTTGTTAGATTTTACGTCGCTAACATTTGTGCTTAAAACATATGAAATGTTGCATCTGACTAAATTTTATGGTATACGAAATTGATGTAGCTTTGATTATGTTTTAACCTTTATAACTACTTATAATATCATATTATCTATTAGTGTTTTATAAATTGAGTATTTTGTTTTTGAATACATTATTCATGGCTTTTATAATTGTTTTAAATTTGGTGCAGCATTAAAATTGTTGATATACAATAGCTTTTCAAAATAGCTGCAACACTAAAAGTAACAAAATGTCAAACCGAACAAAATGAAACCGTTGCTGAATATTTTTTGCAGCGTTTCAAAACTGCAGTATATTATTGGTCCTACTTGAAATAGGTTGTTTGACTTCATTCTCAAAATGCTGCTGAATGAGTTTGCATTGTTTAAAAAACGCTGCGAAATTAATTTACTGCAGCGTTTTGTAAAAGCTTTGGTAGCCCTTTTTTAGCATTGAAAACGCCGCAGTATTCATTGACTCTATTGCAGCATGACTTTAGGAGCGTTCTTCAAAATGCTGCGAATGATTATGGCAGCATAAATAAAACACTGCGAAAGCTCTTTTTTTGTTGTAGTGTTAATGTATGTTTATGATAAATAGACATGTCTTGAATCTCATATTACTTCTGATAAATTGTGATCATTCTTTGTGTTGTTTTGATCTGTAATTTCTTATCAAAAATTTACGCATGCCTACCTTGTTCAAATTTATTTTATTTTATTGTAGACAGTTATGAAATTAAAAATTGACTTTGAATGATATTTATGTATACTATAAGATAATCTTTACTTATTTAAATGCTAATGGATTATATATATATATATGTTAAGTTATTTACATTCCTTGAATCTGATTTAATTACATTTTTTAATTTTTGTACATCTGTTACAATCCTTGTTAAAAAAAAGTGGATACCTTGATTTAATATTAATGAATGGACTTTAGTGCAAATTTTAATTATTTGTTGTTTTCTATATTTACAGTTTTGTGTAAAGTTTGATGTATTGTTTCATTCCTAAATTAAAAATTTAATGAAAACTTTTAACTTTAAAACCAATTTTTTTTGTACAAATGTATATACACATATACCATATGCTACATTGTTTGCAAATATATATGCTTTCAGATCCAAATTATTAAATTTTAATTATCAGTTATATGTAATATAAATGTTTTGTTTAAATCAAATTTGTACAAAGATTATGAACAATAATGTAACCTTTTTTTTGTTAAATATTTTCTCAATTGGAATTTTTTCTGTTAATGTTAATTTAGGATTTCAAATTATTTAAAGCAACCAGTAGGTTATCACATTGTATGTATGTATGTATCCATAATTATTATGAATGTATGCATATATTTCATTAACAAAATTTAGACAACGAAGGCATGTGTAGATTTGGTTTATAGGTAATCAATGTCGTTTAATGTATTAATGGTTACAGCTAAATGGTGAAAGATATGAAAGGTTTTCCTCTTTTCAGTTTTCATTTTATATCATATTCATGTGTAGATTTGATTGATAAGTAATAAATGTTATTTAATGTATTGATTGTCACAGTTAAATGGTGAAAGAAATGATATATTTCCCTCTTTTCATATTCTATCATATCCATGTAGATTTGATTGTTAAGTAATAAATGTCATTTAATGTATTAATTGTCGTAGTTAAATGTTAAAAGAAATGATATGTTTCTCTCCTTTCATATTCTATCATATGTTCCCTTTATTAATTGAATATAGTAACAGAGGGAAATAAATAATTTTCTTCTCTTAATTTATTTTTACATGTTTCATTTATACATATATACACCACTTATACACCGCACTTGCAGTTGACATAAATGAATGTATTTGATACATTCATCATATCACATACATTGTATATTTAAAGTTCCTTAAATTATCATATTGAATAAAATATTGATTTTATTTAAAAGAAAATTTAGATAGGGTCTAAATGCATTTAGACTTCATAGGCCCATTAATGATCCAAAATGGTAAATTATTTGAAATTCACTCATTTCTTCCACTGCGGGCTGGTCTGGTTCCAACGGCAAGTTCAAAAGAAATACCCAAGTGACCGCATCCATCATATCCACTCTATGTTGTAAGTGGTGATGTAGTGTTGAAGGTAGGTCAATGGTATAGAACCACTATGAATGTAGCTAGCATCTATGGGAGGTATAAAAATGGTAAACAAATTAGGGGGACTCGTATAACTCGTCAAATGGGAATGACCTAAGCACACCTCCTCCAATCTCAAATACCCGTGAGCATGTAGAAGTCGGCAGGGATAATACCCAACTCAAATTCTAAAAAGTAGAATTATACGTCGTAGACCACCAACTCTCAATTAATGCCTAAATGAGAGAGCGATTGAAGGACTGGAAATGCCTAATCGTTAAAAACATGCCAAAAGGACTAGCCAGTAGCCTATCTATAATAGGAGGGGGGAGAGTGCTATAAAACTGTACAATACACTTGGCCCAACTACTGCGACAGTGAATGTACCAATCCTATATATAATTTAACGATTGAAAGTTTTAAATACACTAGCCATTATTTAATATGAATACGGGATAAATACATCTTTATTGATAGTTGGTTTAGAAGCGCAAGCTTTTGATCCGACCGTGAAATCCCAAAATTGCCCTTTATTTACAATTCCTTAAAATTTGCGCTATTGATTGATCCTAAAAATTAGCATCTGCATATATGTTCCTAAACTCAGTGCATCTATTAGTTGTCCTAAAAAATAGCATATTAATTGGTTCTAAAAAATAGCTTCTGCATACTTGATTCTAAACTCGATGCATATAGTACCGCACTTATATTATGTGTAATATTATTGTCAACTTCATACTATGGTGGATAGCATTAAAAAGCTCAACCTTGTATTATTTGTTAGATTCAAAACAAGTTGAAATAGAGAGTAAATAATCTATTATTATAATTTTTTGTTCCTGAGATTAAGTGAAAGCATGATATTTGTGGTGGTACTAATGTATTTATTCAATCACTGCTCATAGCTGCTGGCCACCATTGCTTTCACACATCATAACTTTCAATTTAGCTTTTATTCAGTTGTCTATTACTATTTCAACTTACTATAGAAGTATTCAGTCATTGTTTATATTGCATTTTTTGTTTTTTTTTTCTTTTTCTTTTTCCTTTTCTCTCTATTTTTTTTATTAAACCAAAATGACAACTTTAGTACGGTAGAGTACAAGTTGAGATATCTACACATCTCGATTGTTTTCTGTATTGTCTCATAACTCTGAATCATGCTATGCACACGGTTGTTTTGAATTAGATGTACTGAATATAAATTATATAGTAGAGGTAGTTATGATGATTATATTAAGTTTTGGTTGATATTGGACAAGATTTTGTAAGTATCTCTTTCGAAATGTAATGAAGTAGAAGCCCTCAATTCGAAAGTATTGTTTTGAAAAATAAAGTTAAAGGGTCAAGTAACAAATCTATTATTGTGAATAATGTAATAAACCATATATTTTGAGAGAAGATATGGAATATCCAAATGCAAATGCAAATGCAAATAATAATAATAACCATCATCATACCTGAATTAATTGTTACAGCTAAAGCGATGAAATTCAATCAAAAAGTAATTTAAACACAGAAATTGGTATCGACGACAACTAGAAGCATAGTTTATCATCTATGTGTCTTCATCATATAATGAGATACCTTTATATCTAAATAAAAATGTATACTACTAGAAATTACTTCACATTTTGATGTTTTGAAGCTTTTAAAGAGAAAATATAAATTTAAATTATAGATGAAATCATATTAAAAATGAATTTGACAAGTGATTTATAGACATCGATAGGTATTTTATAAAGAAAGAACAGAATTTATACAAACCAAAAAAAAAATTGTAATGCTCTTGCATTATGCCTTCTCTTTTGGGGACCTACTATTTTTGGTTGGATACATAACGTTAAATAAATCGAGTTTACACACGTTGAACCATATTCATATGATTATATTACATACTTGAATCTGAAAATTGAAGCAAACCACTTTTATTAGTTTATCATTATATTACATAATTATAGTTTTATATTGTCATGTAGATATTATACTTATTTGTTTATAATAACAATTGTATATTATAATATATAATATAATTAAATTTGCTCTCAAATTAAAAAGTCTGTGTCGTTTGTACTATTTAAATGCACGCGCGTATCGCGTGCCATTAGGACTTAAGTATAATAGTTTTGGTGTAACACTTTCTGATATCGTCAACTTGCAAAAATGCCTCTCTATAGATATTAACAAATGTTAATATCACATAAAAATAGGATCTATAAAATATACTTTTTTTGTAAATTCATAACGCTCTTTTACATATATTACCAAAACTTAATATCACTTCAAAATATGATCTAACAAATAAACCTCTTATACATTTTCGCTCTTTATTAATTGATAACGGAAACAAAAATTCAAACTGACAAAAAAAAATGATGCAACTTAGAAATAAAATTCAAACTGACTGCACATGATTTTAACGGAAAAAATAGCTAAATATTTATGAAAATCATTTCACTTGGCTATGTTAAGCACATATAATTTGTAAAAAAATCAATTTATCTGCGAAGGGTGTGCTATTGTCACGTGCGAAGCTCATGCCGTAACACTCGTACAAATTATTCTACTGAAATAACGTCTAAAATATACCCGCATCGTGGTCGATGTGGTTACGGACTTGTGCCGATAACCGTCTGTAAGGTCATGAAGTATACGCAGATCGTTGGATGTCAGTCCGGGGGTTGGAGGAACGTGTACTAGTTCAGCTTTTTTTTGTGGATGTCCTCGAACGGTTCTTCTAACGATTTTAGTTGGATGTGACGACATTTAACTATAATTTCTGAATAAAAAAAAATTAAAAGGCAAGCTTAGAGAGGAGAATGAACAAAAAATGGTGGGAAGAGGTTAAGTAGTGGGGGAAGATTAGCGTTCATTTTATGAATGGCTGATGTTCTTTTTATGGACGTCTGATCATTGAGAATCCTAGGCCTGTTCAGGATATTAACCCACTGGAGATGCACTTAGATTTAAGCCCTTGGCACAAAATGTCAACGTGAGCAAAGTGGATATGTTAACTATGTTAAACTATTGATGTCGATAAAATTTCTCCTCAGCGTCATTTTCTCATTCAAGATGCGGCAGCTGTTGAATTTGTCAAGATCTACACCTTACGTACTACAACTTCTAGAATCTTTCTCGTGAAGGAACATTATTTTATTCCATTTTCAAACGTTTCCCTGCCCCTATTGCTTATTATTTTCCTTCCAAACTTAAGTAGCGTTCACACCTAATTCATCAATGCTATATATGCTGGGCATCACGTACTTAATTCTACCAACCTATACTTTGAATTTATATATTCCCCTCTCCTTTCCTTCAATCCAACAGCAATGGCGTCTAAATCTGCAGCTTCTGTTCACGATTTCACTGTCAAGGTATCTCTTCACTATACGCTTTATTTCTATTTCTGCTTGGTAGGTTGTGAATTGGTTTTTATTCGGTTTGTTGATATTTTAGGCGACAATTTATTTGTGTTCACTGTTTTTGTGAATATTATTTGGCTTTGAGATATTGCCGAACCGAGATATCAATACGATTAAGTTGTCAATCATTTGAAATGATACATCTGTAGTCAATTGAAGCTATTAGCAACAAGATCTGCTTTACACATAACAGAGCATCATATTTGTGGAAAACTGAACAAAATTTCATGGTTTAAAATTAAATGGCGGAATGTCATGGTTTATGACTAGCATGTTAAATTTACATTTTATCTACTTCAAAGTTCTATTTGACCCAACAAGATACAAATATAAGACTTTGTTGGGATACCACATTGCACAGTGTACCTGGGCAAGTATTTACAGAAAATGTGATATGTCATCATATAAGTGCAATATGTTTGTAGCAGTTGAATGAGTGTTTGTTTACCATATATTTGATTAATATCTGTCACAGGATGCTAAGGGTAATGATGTGGATCTTAGCATTTACAAGGGAAAAGTATTGCTCATTGTCAATGTTGCATCTCAATGGTACGTACAACTTAATTTTCTTGTTTAGTTTGACTTAATAAAACATATACCAGTTTTACCATTATCACTTATCTTCATGTAGTACATGAAAGGGTCGTTAGATAGGAATGTTCACAATTAAATGACCATGTTGTTAATTTGGTTATTACAGTGGACTGACTAACTCAAATTACACGGATATGAGCAAACTATATCAGAAGTACAAGGATCAAGGTTTGTCCTTTTCTGTAGTCTATGATAATTGTATTACACAGTCAGTAAACTTGTGTAATTTTATATATTATGGATTGAATTGTAGGTCTGGAGATCCTTGCTTTTCCTTGCAATCAGTTTAACTCGCAAGAGCCAGGGACAAATGAGGAGATAGTGCAATTTGCCTGTACACGTTTCAAGGCCGAATATCCCATTTTTGACAAGGTACTTATTTTACAGAAACACATTATGAAGACCATCTTTTTTGCATAAGTGAACAAGTTGAAAAATAAAATAAATAAATAAATAAAACAAGTACTAGCATAGTAGAGTCTTTCGCTTAAGCTGAAGTGAGTTGATACTATAACCATGTAGGTTAATGTAAACGGAAAAGAGGCTTCACCGCTGTACAAGTATTTGAAGGCGAGCAAAGGTGGCATCTTTGGAGACAAAATCAAGTGGAACTTTTCAAAGTTCTTGGTTGACAAAGAAGGCCGTGTTGTCGATCGCTATGCACCTACCACCTCCCCTATGAGCATTGAGGTTTTGCTTTTGCCTTTGACATTCAACTGAAAATATACAACTTATGTCTTTTATTTATTTTATTTTGTATTATATTTTGCAGAAGGACATCAAGAAGCTATTAGCAGTTGCTTAACTTCCTGACGATGCAAAGTTTGGATCGTACATTAATATCAAGATATTATATGTTGTTTGTAGTACAGTGGTTTATATACAGATGTGTAAGAAATGGTAATAAAACTGATCTAGCCAATCAGTTATTGGTATTGTGTAAATTGTGTTAGTTTTCGAACTTGGAAATAATGCTTTAAGCAACCTGGATTTGATCAATATTTGTTTCCTAAGTTACTTGTCATTGCTTGATAATACCATTGCCATGTTATGTGGTATTCTGCATAGTTTGGGAGCTAGATCTCTGGGTCAACTGACATAATTTTGCCATTGCAAAATCTGAAAATAAAGCTTAAGAACAAGGTAAGTTTGCTGCCTGTAACCAGAGGAAGGCAATATTGTAGTCCTTCCTATTGTATATGAAGAAAAACAGAACTTCTTTCTACACATACAATTCATATTAGTTCTTTACTTATTGTTCACTCTGGGCTCAAAGACTTGTAGGAAAGTAAGTCATTACAAATATGAAATGATATAACTATGAAGTAAAAATCTGGGTAAATTTTGGCACGGTGCAAACTGTGTTGGGCACCCAGCATCAAATTTTGAGGGGCATATTCTTTATTTTATTTTTTTCCTTTTATTCTGGTTCATTGTATTAATACATTAATATGGTCTCGAAATTAATTAAAACTTCAGATCCAACTATTTAATATTATCCATTTACTCATTTCTGTCAAAACAGTTGCACATGTACAAAAGAATTTGTTTGAAGAACGTTGATGAAGAAGAACCAAAGGATCACTGAATTTCACGATTTCAATAAAATCATCATTCTAATTAATCAACATTCAACAAGCAAAGGTCCCAACCTTAAATCGATATTTTATTAAAATTTATTTATTTTTTGAATGGTATTTGGATTTCTTTTTATTTCAATAGATTTGCATTTTAGCATTTTAATTTAGAAATTAGCTTTTACTGGTTAGTGCCGTTGAATTTGAGATTGATATTTTGAATGAATAGTGTAATTGGCTTTCTTCTCATTAAACAATCTAGAGAAAAGTAATAATTTTAACATTAACAAATCGAAATTTAAACATTAATTTTGTTAAAAGAAGCTACAACTGTTATTCATCTTATAGTTTTCTTGTGTTGCAGACTCTTTCGAGTAAACAAATAGTAGTTTTAACTCAATTTACATTTAAAATTGTTTAAAAAATTGTATGATTATTTAATGAGAACTTTTGCAAAACACTCTTTAATTCTTGAAGTGCACAACTATCCCTCCTCAAAAACAAGTTATACAAAAACATTTTTGTTTGTAGTTTTAGTTATATTGCAAATATTTTAAATTTCTGAAACTACTAATATTTATAACTTACATTGCAAGTATTTGCAGTTTTGAAAAAATAAAAATAAAAATTTAATTATGTTCATAAATAGCAGTGGTTAAGTGCATAATTAAATTTTGCAGTGATAATTTTTTTTATCGAAAACAAATTCAAAAGCGTAATTTAAAATATGTATTTTAGTAAAATTATTTGTATATCAAACTTGAAAATAAGCTGCAATCCAAATTTCCACTTTTTTATTACTGCAAGCATAAATTTTTGTTTCACGTAGAATCATATTTCTAAATTGATATTTAGATGGGGGAAAATAAAGTTAGATTACAACCGATTCATATAACTATCATTATGCTTTCGAGAAAAAAACCGTCGGGTAATTCTAATAGAATTGAAAAACAAATCACAAAAGAAATCAAGATATATCTGATTCACTAAGAGACGTATCTTAACAAATAATAAAATAGATTATTGTTGAATTTTTTTTATCGCATCTGTAATCTTAATCTTGTTTGCAATGTTGGCTCACAAAAGTACTTAGTACTTAGTTATAACACACACATACATATGTATACTATACAACAATTAATAGTATTAATCAAAGATGTTATACTCACTTTGTTCGTATTAATTAAGTTGCAATAAAATTATGTTTTTATAAAAGTAATAATTTATTCACTAGTTGAGTTGGTCGTCATGATAAATTGACTACTATGGCTATCGCTATGAATCAACTGATCGGTATGTCATCAATGATTATTTGAGGTGAAGAACTCTTTTCGATGATTTCGGATGCATTCACGGTCATTTTTTGTTCAGTTGGAGTTTGCGTCGCGTTGGATTCTGAAATCCGACGTAACATGGCCATGGTCCATCGATTTTCCAGTTAGGGTGAATGGTCCAAAATTGTCCAGTTGTCGTAGGATGCACCATTTTTGGTATCGCATAAGAATGCAACCTTGGTCCGAACTATCCTAGGCGCTGTTAAGGTTTTTTTTTCTAGGATCTCTACACAATTAGATTTTATAAGAGATATGAAGTAAAAAAAATGTTTTTTTCCTTGAAACAAAACCTTTATTGATTCACTAACAGATTACAAGAAAAAGCTAAAATTTGAGAGCCAATCTCAATACCAAAACCCTTAGTAAAAACGACTCTCCCATTATACATATTTATAACTAATACCAACCAATAGAAACATAGAGATATATTTGATAATATATCTCCCATAATCAGTCAAATAAATAAATAGATTTGACCACATATTTATTTATTTGATTTCCATAAAAATGATGATATTTGAGAGAATTACATGCATAAATATCTCTTACTAAGTCAAATCCAATACTTTCCATAGTTAATTAGTCAACCAACAAATTAACTAATATATAAAAAAAATATTATATCGCATATCTTCAGACTCCACCTCGACACAATATTCTTCACGTGCTCTACCTTTGATCGAAAACAAACTTAATCTACCTTCAAACCACCTAGTTATGCATGCTCCCATTGAACACGTATATCATCAATAAATCAGAATTTCTTGTAATACCACAAAGGTCTTCAAGTAGACTTTGTGGTTTTCTGTTGCATGCTTCACCTTGATTCGGATAAATTTGCCTCTCCGACTCCAACTTGAGAACTCGCTACATTCTCTACCGTTTTACCAAGCAATTTGTATATATTATTGTTTTCCCGTTTTGCGCGCAGAACCTCAATATTACCCCTCCAAACCCTTATGACCCCACCTCGAGTTGAAAAGTTGCAGCATTATTATTCCAACTGTCCTACTGAAACAAGATTCTTCTTAATTTCTGGAATGTACCTAACTCTCGTTAGCTTCATCACTCTTCCATCATACATCTTTAACCTAACCGAACTTATACTTTTAACATGCAAATCTCCACCATCTGTAGATTCCACCTTATCACTTTGCTCTTTGTAGTCAATAAACACTTCCTTTCGATTACATATGTGAAAACAAACATCCGAATCAAGTATCCAACCATTGCTTTTGACTTTATCCACACATAGGACGTTGTCGTCAAATTTTTCACTGAAGTTTACTTCTTTATTGTTGCTTTCATCAAGCTTGACTTTGCCTTTCTCTAATGCTTTCACCATTTCTTTGTCCTTTTTAAGCTTGTTGCAAAATCTCAGTTGGTGACCGGGTTTTTCAAAGTAATAGCAGATGAAATATCTTTCCATGCTCGATTTATTTGGTCGTCTTTCCATATTATGATGATTATTCTTCCTAGCAAGATTGACTTCTTCAAACGGATTTCTACTTTCTCTTTCTTCCTTATCCTTTTCTTCTATTAGGTTCATCCTCCGCACTTCCTCATTAAGCAAGTTACTAATTACCGACCCCATTGAAACAAATCCATCCGAATTTGAGTTATTCAGTGCAACCACAACCGTTTTCCAACTCTTCGATAATTAACTCATCAATATCAAAGCTTGTGTCTCATCAGCCACCTTGTAATTCATGGGAGCCAATTGGTTCACAATTGCCTGAAAATCACTAAGATGCTCTCTAATTGACCCACCTTTCTTAAGCTTTAGATTCACCAATCTTCTCATAATAAGAGCCTTGTTTGTTGCAGAGTTCTTTGCATAGATTCCTTCTAATTTCTTTCAGGTTGCATAAGCAGATATTTCATTAGCAATAATATGAAATACCGAATTCTCCAAAAAAACACCAAATAGCCGCCGCAGCCTTCCAACCCAAAGTCTATCATTTTGCTTCAAATAAATTGCTAGATTTCTTCCCTTTGTTTTCTAATGATTGGTGCAGATCATTGAGATATAGAAAATCCTCCATCTTCACCTTCCATAATCCACAATTTCTCCCATTAAATTTTCCCACACTTATCTTCACCATAACCAATCTCTTTTCAAAAATTTGTGCAGTAGGCTCTGATACCAACTGTTAGAGTTTTTTTCTAGAATCTTTACTGTTATACTACCTTTTGACTAGGCAGTATATCATAAAAGTTGGCTAAATGGCTTCTACGATCATCAAGGCAGAAAGCCCGAAGAGACGGTTATCAGACTCGGGAATCGATTATATTTGGAACTATGGACAATAGTTGGGCGGATTTGGACCGGGTCCCAATCAAGGTGCAATCAATATGAAATGACAAGGAAGGCCCCGTGAGGCCACACTTCAAATTTCAAGTCAATCGGAGTCGTATGCTCGAGTTATGGGCAAAGGAAGGATTTATATGGATCGATCGGAAACGATACATAAAACAGCATAAATCGAGAAAGATCGATCAATATCTCAAAATCTACAAAGTCAATGCACTTGAAAATTTCAGAGCATCACTATATTGAAGAGTGGAGCTCACAAAAACGATCGTATGACAAAACTCCTAAATCTTGAAAAAGAGGCCGATCGTTATTGGAACGATCGCACAATTCAGCCATAACGATCCATAGTTTTACGGAAAATGCGATATCGCACAAACGGTACGTCGGAATTGCACGAAATTTAGAGAGCAGGTATCTTACATCATGGAGCACCCTTATGATCGATCGCAGCTCAAAAAGATGAAATCTTGTAAAATAAGCCAATCGTTATTGGAACGATCGTACAAATCAGCATAATGATCCATAGTTTTACGGAAAACGCGATATCTCACAAATGGTACGTCGGAATTGCACGAAATTTAGAGAGCAAATATCTTACATCATGGAGCATCCTTATGATCGATCGCAGCTCAAAAAGATGAAATCTTGAAAAATAAGCCGATCGTTATTGGAACGATCGTACAAATCAGCATAATGATACATAGTTTTACGGAAAACACGATATCTCACAAATGGTACGTCAGAATTGCACGAAATTTGACGAGCAGGTAGCTAACATCATGGAGAACCCACATGATCGATCGCAGCTCAAAATGATGAAGCATTGAATGATCTCCTTTGATCAAATTTCTAGTCAAAAAGGCAAAGATCGATCGATATCTAACAAACGGTAAGTCGGAATAGCGCGAAACTTTGGGAGCATGGACTAGAGGCATGGAAGACCCCATAAAAACGATCGTAGCCCCATTGGAATTAGTATGGAATGATTGGCTCAATTATTTTTTGGTGTCTGATCGATCCCAAATTTTGTGGACCGGGTCGTATGGGTCTGAAGGTCCTTCTGTCGAAATTTCAGTCCGATCCATGCACGTTTTCACATATAAATACAGCGGACTTGGCTCATTGCAAGGGACTTTTTCTGCTAGCTCTCCTTCATCACTTCTTATTTCTCCACTAATTTTCTAGGTCAAAAAACAACTGTACTTGTAATCTTGCAGTATCAATAAAAGATTATTGAAGTGGACGTAGGCCGGAGTTTGCCGAACCACTATAAAACTCATGTGTTTCTTTACCTTTTCTGCTATTTATCATGTGATCTACGTGTTTATCTTTCTATTTGGATATTGTTTTTGAAAATTGGTGCTTTCACATATAACTGGATGTTTGTGAATATTATTGATGCAAACATCTATACAATTAGATTTTAGAAGAGCTATGAAATAAATAAATAAAGATTTTTTGATTTTTTCCTCCAAACAAAACCTTTATTAATTCATTAAAAGAGTACAAGAAAAATGTAAAAATTGAGAACCAATCCCAATACCAAAACTCTTAGTAAAAATGACTCTCCTAAGAAACATATTTATAACTACTACTAACCAATAAAACCGTAGAAATATATTTGTTAATACATCTCTCATAATCAGTCAAATAAAAAATAATATTTGATCATATATTTATTTATTTGATTTACATAAAAATGAAGATATTTGAGAGAATTACATGCATAAATATATCTTAATAAGACAAATCCAATACTATTTATAGTTAATTAGTCAACCAACAAATTGACTAATATATACAACAAATATCTTGTCGCATATCTTCAACAGGCACTAATATACATATGCATATCATTGTAGATATTATTGTATATATTGAGTTAATGGCAGTAATCGTTGCATTGAGTTAATTCAACTGTCTGGTTGTGTTATATTTAAATCTGCTTACTATCACGTACCTGTATGCAATCATTTAGTTTTATAAATATCTATTTATTTGATTTGGACATAGATGTGTAAACATTGACTATTATTCAAACAAAAAGATATTTACTTGCTAATTAATTGAACATACCATACCAATCTAACTAACCATGATGGATACGTATGCCAAAATGGATTAATGTGCCTTTCTCCAGTCTCTTTCCATATATATTACATAAGTTTAGTTCTTATGCAATGTGATAACTTTACCATACCAGATAGCAGATAACTCTCCAAATACACAGTGTTGTATCCATCCCTTCAGTTGTAATGCATGCCTAGCATCTTCTTTATCATTACGGTTGTTTCAATACACACAATCTTGGGTTTTTGTAGAAGGTTCGAGTTTTTGTAGAAGGTTCCTCGATTAAAGGCTCATGATTACTTACAGTGCTACCGTGCTGGTATTATTTTCTTGTGTGTGCAGGTTCATTAAGTTAAGGCAATGGCATTGCATTAAGAAACAGTGCAGTTTTTGCATTGTGGTGTGTGGTCACTGTTAGTTTTTCATTCGGTGCTTGCAGAACGCAAGTCGCAAATGAACTTTTTTTGGCAACCATTTAATAATAATAAAGATATTTAATTTTTATTTAATAAAAAATTAATGGAAGGATATTTCTTATAAATGCAAAAGTTTCGATAGTCAGAACACTTATTTGAAATAACTCCGTCGATAATATTCATTAGAAATTGATAGTGAGATTACGTTGATTAATGATTGGAAAGAGAATGGCGGCGAATAAGGGTGAAAACGGACGGTTTCTATATCAACTGAGACATTTTCTGTTTCTTTCGGTTGTTGGCGGAATGATACAGCATATTTCATACACCGGACCGACAACCTTCGACTTCCAATAGGCAGAAATCGGAAGAAGCGGAAGGAAACATGAAATTTCCTTTTTCCGACAATTAAGAATCTGTTTGGTTTCATTTTAAATTTTGTGTTTTTCGTTTTCAACATTCATAACAAAATATTAGTATAACGGAAGAAAATTTTAAAATTTTAGACTATTACAACAACGATGGAAGGATGACGGAGGATTTGAAGGGATGATAGAGCGAATGGATTGTTTTTCATTTTTTGTATTATTTCTCAAACCACAAAAAATAAAATAAATTTGTTTTTCATTTTATATGTTAACGTCATTTTCAAAATTAGTTGTTTTTCTAAAATAGACGGATCGTGTGCATATTTTTTGAACGAAAACACAAAATTCAAAATAACATGGCAGGGCCTAACTTTTTGATTGCAGAATATACATTAAACATCAACTACTAGCAGAATACAAAACAAGTAATAAACTGAATAGGTTATATACATCAAACATCAATTACGAACAAAATATAAAACCGATAATAAATTAAACACCGTATAGCTTAAAAGAAATACAAAAGACAATAATGATTTGAACAGAGTAATAATTTGAAAACAGTATAATTTCTAATAATTCATACGGAAAACAGAGTATAGCCTTAATAGAATACAAAAACAATAATAATTTTAACTGAACTGAACTATAAATCAGTTTCTTAACAACAGTAGATTGCCAATAGATTGCAGAATAGCAGGATTGATTTTTGGGAGTAGCAAGCACCAATTCAAGATCAAAATGGAGCTAATTCCAGTAGATATATATCCTTGCTACCAAGATATGATCTTCATTCTGCTTCAATTACAAAATGAAAGAACTTGTCAGTGCACGCATTTAAAGTGAAACCATTTCTAATGTACCAAATGATATCAATTAAAGACAAAACTTGCTCAGTTACAAATTCTAGTATATATATCCTTGTAATAGATGGTACGAAAAATGTAAATGTCATCAAATGTTTCAAGTATGCCAAAATTGTTCAAAAAAAAAAAAAAACTTTAAACGTTCTCAAAATTTTTGGAAATAATAATAATCATTAAATCTAAACATATAGCTTTATTTTATTTTCTTTGAACTGGATTTCTGTTTTACAGTATGAGCTAATGTAATTTTTTTTTTAACTTGAAGAAAAGCAACTTAACTCTCATTCTCAAACTAATTTATTTTAGCATAATTATAAAACTAATTTATTTTAGAGTGATCATAAAAGAAATTGTTGTGTTTTCTACATAAGCTTGTATGTTCCATATTATGAAATGAGATATGTTAAAACCTCAATGTATTATTGTATCAAGTATCCTATTTTAAAATAAAGTGAGATAAGGGCCTGTGATTTGTATAGGAGCTTTGATCTATGTCGAATAAAAATACAACTCAGTGATGCAATTCACATAAACCATCAAATTATGGTAGGTTCTTTTGTCTTGTATCTTCTTTTGGATGAAAAATAAAAAAATATTGTGGCAACTTGGTATAATAATAAAAAATATATGAGTAGTGTATCCTAACATACCTATTCAACGTTAGGTAGCTTTGGGGTCCTATTTCAAAGCAGATTTATCACATTCTTATGGCAGTTTCTTCATCTAAACCATATATTTCTTCAGCCCATACAAAAAATCAAAGCCTTTATTACATCCATACGTATTCTCAAATCCATGAAATCTTATTCCCATTATTCAGCATACCTAGGCTATGAAGCATGTTGCATGTACGTAGACTAAGACATGCTTGCAATAGTGAAATAATTAGCAACTTGCATCTTAGAGCATCTCCAACAGTGTTAGATTCGGACATAGTATGAAGGGAGTTCCATTTCTCACTCCAAGGCGATTCAGTTGAATATTAAGGACTTAATATTCAGTGGCAATTCAGTATTTTGAATTGGCCACGGATGCTTATTTAATAGACGTCCAGAATTGGATGCCTATTAAATAGGTGCCCCAGACATGAGATTTGACAGCACCCAAATGAACAAAAAGATTTAATGTATTAAATAATTGATTAGTTGTTTTGGAACAAAAAGTGAATAAATATTGAAGCATACAATTAAAAGCCGTAGTGGAGCTGGGAACTAAAGTTCAAATTTGGCACGCCCGATGCTTGGCCGCCTATTAAATAGGCTCCCAACGAAGGGCGCTTATTTAATAGGCGCTTAGATATTGGACATTTATTAAATAGGCGTCCTCCTGTTGAGCTCCCCCTGAATCTAAAGGGTTGAATATTCAAGGACCCGAATATTCAACATTTTAACCTGGAGATGCTCTTAACCTTCAAAATAGTCTATAAATTAGACCAAAGCCAAGCCCAAAAAAAAAAGAATATAACAAGCATTACAGAACCATTAAAATAAACCAATAGATTCTAAAGCATTAATGTTCTTCATATTTGCAATATTGGTAGCAACAGTAATTGCACCAGTGGCACAAGGTTAGTTACTTGGGTCAGGTACACTAAACATCGCTGGTATTGTCAACTGCAGTGTGGGCAATGGTGGTGTTGTTAGTGCACTTCCCTTGGCAAGTAAGTCCTGTTTTTAGTATATATATTAAGTTTTACAAGTCTATATACCACTAAAGATAATATCTTGCCATGCTTTTTAAACTTTTCTACTAACTTCTTCTAATATTCTACCATGCTTTTTGGTTCACCAACTTTTGCTTTTAACATTTTAATTTAGTGTAAATAACTTTTTTCAAATTTTAGTTAAAATACATCGGTGGTTCAAACTATCATTAAAAGCATTAACCAATGGTCTACATCAATTGTTCAATCTATTCAACACTACATCAATCGAATCATAACAAAGTTTACACTGAAAAATTTTCAATTGACAAAACGAAAAGTTTCTTCTCTTTCTCCACCTATGAGTTGCAAAAAAATATAATCTGAAACGATAGTGACAAATTCCATCCCTAGTAAATTTCACATGTTAACAAATCCAGATAAAAAAGGAGAAAAAACAACAAAAATAATTAAATTTGAAGTTAAGAGGTACCGGAGAAAGAAGTTTCTAGCTGCAAGAAAGAAGCGATCAAAACCAATTAGTGTTGGGGCTTTTGTGGTTGAGAGAAGAAGAGAGAATGGGGTTAGGGTTTTTGCAGGAGGACGTGAAGTTTTGATTGCTCGTAGATTTTGAGAGCGGCTTTTTGACGGCAGGGCACTTTTTGAAAAATTAGTTGCAAGGACACGTTTAATTTATTTTTTTTGAAGTTAACGGTAAATGAATTTACCATTTCCTGTATAACTTAAAAAGATTAATGAATTTATCGTTTTACTGTAAATTGCCCTTGAAATTAATTATTCAAAAATATTGTCCTTAAGGTTTATTACGAATGAAAAGCACTCCAACCTAATTTCCACTTTTGAGAATATACAGAAAATACCGCTTCGTTCATGGGTTTGACCCATCAAGTAGATTTTATCGATTTGGCCCATTAAGCAGATTTGGATTGTAGGCTTTGATGTAGGGGTGGGCGCGGTCGGTTAACCGACCCGATCGGTTAATATTTTCGGTTAACCGTGGTAAAATGAGCGGTTCGGTTAACCATTGGTCGGTTAATAGTGTCAAACAATACCGACCGAACCGCTTAAAATTATCCGTGGTTAACCATTGCAGTGACTCGGTTAACCGTTGGATGGTTAACCGAACAAATTTTATCGGTTAACCGTGGTAAATTGCTCCATGGCTCCATCCATTAGCTTAGCAGAATGATCAAATATAGTAATATACACTACACAGAAATAAACATAGATCAAGTATCAATTCAACTGTTAAGTCTCCAATAAATTTATTAACCTAACAGTTAATCAGTTATGTCAGTTCATACTTCATAGTTCATAGCAGCACAGCACCAGCAATCAGCATGATACAAAGTACAAACTAAAACTATCAGATACAAATTTGTTCATACTTCATAGCAGTTTAGCAGCACAGCACCAGCATGATACATTATCCAAACTCCAAAGTTATTTTCCCAGTTCAAATACAACACATTATCAGTTACAAATCAGTAATTACAACAAATTGCCAGACCCAAAGAAAGTGTTTCAAAGTTCAAAATAAATAACATAAACATACAATATGTGTTACTGCTGTAACTGTAAGAAGCATACAATGATACAATAACAGAAACAATATGTGCTCGAAGTTGTCAAAACTGCATGATAAACCGATACTCCAGCAGACCACTACCAGTTTCCGATTCTCCACGTTAATGCAAGTCTGCAGTGAGAAGTGGAGCAATGAAATCAGCAAGTTAAATTGTTAAAAACTCAAATCATGACAAAATGAGGCAAATTAGTATGTCAATTTTGTTCAAATATTCTGGAATAACACATTTGAAAAACTGGAAAACTAGAATGTATATCAAGTTAAGTACTAAGTAACCTCGGTATATCATAGATATGAAAAACTGGAACGGTATTTTTCAACTGACATTAAAAATTGTTTATAAAGGGTGAAATGAATGAACTATGAAATAGCAGAATACTTCTTTGCATTATGATATAGATTCAGATTTCTCATATTTGCTGCTCAACTAACATGTTTACTGCTACTAACATTTTTTTTCCTAACAACATGTTCTTTGTAATTATAGGTTAGCAATCATGCAGGTGAAGAAAATAGAGGTTGAGTAAACTTGCATTAATGTCAAATAGTGGCATGCTATGCGTGAACATCATCAAATAGTTATTCCTTATTCAAATTAGAAGACTTCAATTCAGATTATATTTCATTTACGTAGTTGGATTGTACTAGCTGCCATTCTAGCATAAGACACGCACCATGCAGTGAAGTAAAGCTTTTGTTTGAACCCAAAAAAAGTTCAATTTCCATGTAGCAAAATCAACTTTTATTATTACTTCTAAGTTCTACCAACAGATTTTTCTTAATCAACCATGAACTGATGAAACAGCTAATTATAAATTTTAATTGAACAAGTTCAATATGAGACAGTGAGACACTTCACTTCAATTCATAAACTACTTGATTATCTAAAACACATACAAACTGTTAACAAACATAACTTTCAACTAAAACTTTAAACTACTTGATTATCTATAAACTGAAACTGAAACCTAAAGATCTTTAAACTGAAACTTTGAACTGAAACTTTAAACTGAAGTAGTCAAAACAAAGCCGGTTTTTATTCCACTAACTAAAGTACATAAAACGGATACAAACTAAGAACAAAAAAACACAAATAAAATCGTATACTCAGTGCTCACTCACATGGTTTCTCTTTCTCGTCGTCCTCGATGCCGATGGGTTCGTAATCGTTGGCGTTGGCGTTGCCATTCCGTCGTCTGCAGTGCAGCAGTAGTGGAGATCGGCAGATGCGCTCGAAGTTGTCGATTATCGAACGATCGGGATTTAGGAGGCTGAGGCTTCGAGTCTTCGACAAATTTTATAGATCTAGGGTTTTCTTTTAATTCGAACTTATCTGAAATACTGATTTGCAACGGGAGTAGAATCAGTAGAGTGGGTTAGGGACTTAGGGTTAGGGTTATTGCCTTTTTTCTGGGTAGTGGGTAGGTAACGGGTATTCAAATGGAATAGGATAGTGGGATCATTTGGTTGTGGGCTACTGGGCTGCGAGGTAGGGTAGAGAAATACATTAAAAATTAATTTGCTCGGTTAACGGTTAACCGACCGACCTATTTTTGGTTAACCGTTAACCGAACCGAAACTATTCGGTTAAGGTCGGTCGGTTAACCAATGATGTCGGTTAATCGATTTTAACGGTTAAGTCGGTTCGGTTATTGTCGGTTCAGTCGGTTTAGTCGGTTAAATCGGTTAAATGCCCACCCCTACTTTGATGAATTAAATAGTCTGGAGACAATGATTCGGAAGAAAAGGAACACCATGAAAATTGCGCAAATTTTTAATTTTTTTATGTCATTTGTTGGAAGGAATTCTTTCTGAAAATATTATTTTGGAAAATAACGGAAATTGAAAATTTCGGAAATTAACGAAAGAAAAACGACGAAAAACCGAGAAAATGAAATTACCCAACCCTAGTGGCGGAGATTGCAAACCGATGTGCGGAAGTTGCAAACCGAGGATGAAATAGCATTAGTGGATGTAGGGGATTTTCGGTTCAAAAAAGAAACACTGGAAAATTTATTCATTGAATTCTTTATTAACAGCAAGAAAGCATAGATATTCAACCAGAGATATTCAAAGGAGGCACCTAGCATGCTTGCAAACTGTTTACACTCTTCTCTCATTGGGCACGGTTGCAAATTGGCTTGCTTTTTGGAGCCAAAAACCTGCAAAAAGTTATATAACAGGGAATCTATGTGCATGTCAATATAAGTCCATTCGCAAAAAAGTAAAAGGTGTTACCTACTTGAGAGTAATTAACTAATAGATACCGTTCTTCATCAAATAATGGCACGTTTTCGTTTGTTATGCGTCCCCGACGCGTTGGAAACTCGAACGGTCCATTCTCCCAAATGGACTGTTGTGGCGAAAGTAGAAAAATAATGCATTAGCGTCGGATTCGTCGAACGCATTAGACGTATGAACACCAACATCCCATTTATTTATGTTCTGCTCCCATTTTTTCTTTTATCATCTCTTTTCTTTTCTTCTATTCTCACTACAGTTGCTCTTCTACTATCAACAATAGATTCGAATATAGATTCCGACTACGAGTATGTTCAGGATTTAATCGTTATATCAGCTTATCTACGTAGAAGAAAGAAAAATCACTACAAGATAATACGGCTATTCCAACGGCTCCTAGCCGTTGGCGGCCGTTGGAAGCCGTTGGAATAAATCCCACGCCTTCCAATGCTTTCCAACGGATCCAACGGACCATTTCCAACGGAATTTCCAACGGCCGCTAACGGCTTGGAGCCGTTGGAATCCGTTAGAAACCGTTACAATAAAATGGCCAATAAGCCGTTGGAAGCCGTTGAAAATACTGGGTTTATTTTGCTGTAGAACAGCATGCATATTTACCTTCCACCCACACCATTTCCAATCCATTCAATTTCCATTCCATTTCCAATCAATTCCACACATATATATCAATATCAATACTAACAACACACATAAATCAATAAAACACCAATATAAACAAACCAAACCGATCAAACATCACAAAATATACCATCAACGTACATACCATCAACAAATGTCAATAAACCATGTACATGCCATCAAAATATTTCTCACCCACTCCGTATCAATATATACAACATCACCATCAACATCAAAACATCTCCAAGTCAATATATACATTGTTCAAACACAAATACTCAAAAACATACCTCCTTAAGGATCCTCGTCGCCTCCCGAAGCACCAGACGACGAAGGAAGGGTACCATGATTCTGCAAATACTGCGCAAGCTTTTGATCCAGCTGCTCCACCTGGATGGCTCGTAGACGATTCTCCTCCCGTAGCTGCTCAACCATAGCTCTAAGCTCCTTGATTTCTTCTTTGTCTTGGTCTTTTTGAGCCTGTCGAGCCTGCAAATAGAAATAATAGCAAAAGGGTCGTCTCAGCATATAAAATATTATAACATTATATATCTAAACGCTGATTTTTTGTAAATATGTAAAAGGATTAATTACCGTTAGGTTCCCGAAGCCAAAACGTCTACTCCGTTGCGTCGGATCCATAACAGCGGTAAAAATGTTATCCTGCTCCTCCTGTGTCAGTGCATCACGACCAGACTGCTGAAGCGCATAAGCCTGTGCCTCCTGCAACCTCGACTATAATGAAAAAAAAAACAATTTCAGTTGAAAAATAGTAGCATGTAATTATTTTGTATAGCTAGAAATTAATAAACTTATCGGTGTAAGTATTAGAAATTTAAAAATGCATACATATGCCTCGGTCGCCCTATCTTGATCACCCCACTGATATATGATATTTCCAGCCTCATCTACTTGCCTAGACGCATGGGTGTGAGCAAACACGTCCACTAAGCCAACAGAGCCTCCACGAGCTCGTTCCTGCAATTGATAATTTGGATAATTTAACTGTACATAACTAATTACTGAACTGATCAATATACAAATGTGATAATAGATAAATTTACCAAATCTTCGCGGTGACGCTGGAAAGATTTGGAGCCTCCACGGTGTGATACAGGATTCCTGCTCCTGTTTTCCGAGTTCCTAGCTGACTCCTCCTGCAAATTTACAATGATTAATTATTTATTAAACGGTAAAAAATTGTTGAGATTTATTGTAGATTTACCTTGAACTCCTCAGAGTTCCACCACTCAACCCACTTCTCCCATACAGTCGCGCTCATCCACTTGGGCTTCTTTCCTACTTTTTTAGTCTCCGACATAGTCTCCCTATAGTTCTTCGCGATCCTGGAGTTCCAGTGTCACTGAACTAAATTGACGTCAGGCTCTTGCAAATCTATGGCGCCCTGTACAATGAGAAAATATTACTAATTATTTATTTGTATTTAATTAATCATCTTGTAAAGCGGTATAAACTTACCAGAAAATCTTGTCAAATCGTCTCTCTCACGTCGTCGGGGATCTTGCCCCACTTGGGCCAACAATCATACTACCTTCTTCGTTGATGACCTCCACCGACTGTTCTTGATTATTAGGGGCTACAATTTCTCCATGACGATCCCACAGCAAATAATTGGGTACGAAACCGAATTGGCGCAAATGAACCTTAGCCATATTCGGTTCTAAATAGTTCAACAATTTGCATCTACTACACGGACAACGAATTTCTTCATCATTTGCAATATTACTTATAGCAAATTCGATGAACTTTGTACCCCTTTTAGAAAATGTTCGCTTATTGCGCCACTAATTTCTCTTCTTTGATACATCCAGCTCCGATCATTAAAGTAATTTACCATGTTTCCCTACTAGAAAACCTATGATAGAGTAAAAATATTATAAATCATTCATTTTATATTTTGCAGGAAATTTTCCAACGGCCGCAAACTGCTAATTTCATAAACTTTATTTTAAATAAGCAACTATTGTTTCATTGCCACTTATATGTCTTTCTTTGATGGTCGGTCATCCTACTTCCCATTACAAACACAATAGTAATTATATTCCGTAAATCATGTCATTTTAAACGATTCACAAAATTTCGGCAGCATTTCCCCCGTGTTCCTTGTATCGTACACAAATGCGTGTACACAAGGAACGTAAAGGAAATGCCGTCGAAATTTTGTGAACCGTTTAAAGTGATATGATTGACGGAATATAATTACTTTATAGTGTTTGTAACTTGTCCAATACTGGGACAAATCCGACAAATGATGTATCAGATGAATAGAGTTGTCCGTTTTGTGGAAAAAACGAATATCCCTAAAACGATCATATACAACACTTGTCAGACGGGGCCGAATAATATCTAAGGATTTAAATATTTGTTTATATTAAATTTGAATATATAACTCGTTTAATTAATATTGGTTTACATTTAACCGTTTTATTACATAATATACTAAATTCATTTATACACAAAATTTGTACACAAAATTCATTTATAAACTAAATCAATTCGCGTGTTCGCACAAATACAAAGCTCGTGTTCGCACAAATGCAATATCCGTTCTAACGGCTTCCAAATGCAATAAACTATATTACACACATACGTTTAATATACTTATAACCAAATAAACATAAACTAATGCAATATCTTAAATTACAAAATTTTCAATCAATTATAATAACTTGTTCATTATAGTATGATAGTTGCAATTAGGGAATAACATGATGTAATATGCATACACTAACAAGTAGGAATCAATCAACATTCGAATTAAACCCTAAATCCAAAAAAACCTAAATATTAGGTTTAGCAAAATTACCGATTTGGAGAGCTAGAAGGGTGGAGATCGGCCGGAGCAGCTTCTAGATGGCGTTGCTGGTGGTTGGGATGGTGTTTGGGCCGGCAGTTGGAGGTTGGAGGTGGTGGAATGGTGGAATTGGGGGAAATATTGAGTGTGGAAGAAGAGAATGAGCTGCAGGTCCGTTCTTTGGAAAATATGCAGGAAATTTTCCAACAGCTTCCAACGGCCGCAAACGGCGATTTTCCAACGGTTTCCAACGGCTTCAGATGGTTTCGTCAAATTCCAACGAGCCATTGGAAACTGTTAGAAAAGCCGTTGGAGGCCGTTGGAATCTCGGCGTTGGAATACACAATAATTCTAGTAGTGAATATTAGACGAATTCACACGTCAAATTACACGGGTTTACGGTGGATGTAGGATATATGAAACGGTCATCAAGAAGGTTGTCAATATAATTTTCGAATGAAAAGACCACATTTTTTTCTCGTTGTGCGATATGTTACAAAATTATGGTTTGATTTCAATGGATAGTATGAATATCACGAAATCGGTTGTCATATTCTCATACACTATAACTACATCGCTCTCAAATAGACAAATGAGCAAAAACTTTCAAAAATCAAGTAACACGATTTCAGTTTGTTTTTATGTTGTTTTTAGAAGCTGCACCGTTACTTACTAAAAATATTATTAAGTCAGATGATTCTCAATTTAATAATGTTTCAAAACATATTAAAAACTCAAACTTGTACTTCCCTTATTTTAGAAACTATGTTGGTTTAAAAAAACAATACACATGTAATGGCATACTTAACTGCAGATCAAGTTATTTCATATATTGGATGAAAATGTTTTGTCACATAAAATATCTTAGCAGCATTCTCATTCGATTTACAGTTTATTTAATTTATGGCTAATTAGAAAGGTACTACGCACAATAGTAGAATTTTTAATGTAGTTATAAATGACAGATCCTCTATCTTTTCTCATTCTCCATCGGGATAATATTATTAAGTTGATTCACATATCCACTTCAAACTGGATATTTGCCACCTCATTGAAATATTTGGTACCGTATTCCTCATTTTCGTGAAACCACAAATCAACCAAAATTGAATAATGAAAAATTTAATTTCAATCATTCATGTTTACATATGGCAATTGAGAGAACCTTTGAAATATGGAGGAAAAAGTTTGTCATTTTAAGGAGTACGCCAACATACTCTTTTGAAACTCAAGTAAAGTAGTCGTTGCTACAATAGCTATACATAATTTTATACGAAAATAAAATTCTGGTGATCCAGATTTTATGGCTTATGATGATAACCCTGATCTTGTTCCAGAAGAATATCATGAAAAATATTATAGTATGAGAAATACCACAAACAGAGTGACCGAACAAATACAACGACATGTAGGTAATGAAATAGCAACACTTCGCGATACCATAAGAGATAAAATTATTGCTGTAGGGTTCGCTGGAATTTTGTAGTTGTATTATTTTATCTGTATCTTTAAATTATTGTATTTATCTTTCGAATATTATAGTATTTTTAATGAAATTTCATAGTTTATTTCATTTCAATTGCAATAATTTAACGTGTATTACGCAATAAAGCAATTAATTAATTAACTATAAATTAAATAATTAATTCAAATACTCCGCTCAAATACATCGCTCAAATATCTTTTTTGCATCACCAAACATATTCTCCTTTCAACAAACTTCCCCGCTCAAATACCATCTCGTTTCGTAAAGAATAGAGCCATAGTGTATACCACCATGTTTGGTTCGCTTATTATGATGCATTATACTCTTATGTGTGTGGACCACCGTATTTGGTACATGTTAGAAAGTGTGGTACATGTAATATAACCATAGTGGTAGTATACATCATTATTATGTTAGGGGTTTTTCTAAGATCTTTGCACAATTAGATTTTAGAAGGGATAAAGAGTGAAAAAAACAATAAACAAAGAAATTCCTCCAAACAAAACTTTTATTAATTTCTTTAGAGATTACAAGAACAAGACTAAAAATTGAGAAGATGTCTCAATTTTCAATACCCCAGAAAAATAACATTTTCCCCACATACACCAAATGAACTATATACATGCTTATTTATAATAGTCTTGAAATAATTCCTTCATTAATCAGCTTTTGATTGCTCTCATCTTTTAAAATAAATCCTTCCATTGTAGACAGTTTATTTCCTTCTTTAATGTAATAAAAAATGCAACTAATATTCTTTAATCACGCTCCAAAATCTACTTTACTTGGAAATATTATATCACCAAAATCTAACAATCTTCACCTTGATACTATATTTCCGTAAATGCCATCTGAACTCCACTTTCAAACTCAAACTCCAATACCACTATGGAAACCAATGTCTCCATCCAAAAAAAAACTTAACCAACCTCCAAACCACCTAATTAATCATGCTCCCAAATTGAACATGCATATCATCAATAACTCAGAAACACTTGTAATACCACAAACGTCACCATATGGACTTTGCGTCTTTTCGTTGCTAGCTCCACCTTGACTCGAACAAATTTGCTTCTCTAATACTGCTTTGAGAAGTTCCTTCATTCTCTACAGTATTCCCAAGCAATTTATATACATTGTTGCTTCCTCTTTTTGAATGCAGCACATTGCTGTTATCTTTCCAACCTCTTGTGAATCCACCTTGAGTCAAAAAGTTGTAGCCTTTTACCTCCAATTGTCCCACCGAAACAAGATTCTTCTTAATTTTTGGGACATGCCTAAATCCCATGGTTTCACCTCTCTTCCATCATACATATTCAGCATAACCAAACCTATACCATTCACCTTAATATCTCCACCACTAGCGGACGTCGTCTTACTCTCTTACTCCTTATAATCCATGAATGCTTTCTTTTGGTGACATTTATGAAAACACGCACTCGAATCAAACCCACTCATCACCTTTTCTTCAATCAACATAGAGAATGTCATTACTACTACCAAAATTCACCTCCTCGTCACTACCTTCATCAAGCTTGTCTTTTTCTTCCTCTAATAATTTCATCCTTTCTTTGTCCTTTTTAAGCTTTTTGCGGAATCTCAGCTAGTGATCGGGTTTTTCACAATAATAGCATATGAAATCATTTTCCTTGTTATCGTCTTTCCATATTCGAACAGTTAACCCTCCTAGCAAGATTGACTTCTTCAATCGAATTCCCACTTTCCCTTTCCTCCTTATCATTTCCTTCCATTAGGTTCATCCTCCGCATCTCCTCATTAAGCATACTACTAAGCACCAATCCCATTAAAACAACTCCTTCCAAATTTGAGTTTGTTCAATGCAACTACAAGCATTTCCAAACTCTCTGATAATGAACTCATCATCAAGGCTTATGTCTAGTTATCCACCTTGTAATTCACGGTAACCAATTGGTTCACAATTGCTTGAAAATCGTTAAGATGCTCTCCAATTAACTAACCTTTCTTAAGTTTTAGATTTACCAATCTTCTTACAGGAAGAGCCTCATTTGTTGCGGAATTCTTTGCATAAATTCCTTTCAAATTGAATAAGCGGATGTATCATTAGCAATAATATGAAATACCATATTCTCCAAAAAAAACACCGAATAGCCACCGAAGCCTTCCAATCCAAAGTTTCACATTTTGCTTCAGATAAATTACTAGATTTTCCCCTTTGTTTTCCAATGGTTGGTATAGATCATTGAGATATAGAAAATCCTCCATCTTCGCCCTCCATTACCCCATATTTCTTCCATTAACTCCGCTTGTGTAGTTTTCTTGTCCCAAGCCAGGATAAAGGAGGAGGGTTGTGATAGGCTTGGCGAGCCAACGTAAAAATCCCAGCCTTTCTTATGGAAATGGAACCTAATTATATTTCGTTAGGGCGTAACCCTCTTAGCGACGCGCCATATCGAGGTTCGGGTATGGTGAAAAGTGAGCAAGGGCTGGGTCGCCACTCCCTTAGTGGCACGCCATATCGAGGCTCGGGTATGGTGAAAAATATGCAAGGGCTGGGTCGTCCTCCCTTAGTGGCGTGCTGCATCGACGCCCCGATGTAGTGATAAATGAGCAAGGGTCTTCGCACTTTACTCGGCGGGTGCGAAGGGTAAGGAAGCTAGTCGATGAAAGTAGGATTCGGTTAGGTAGTTGGAATGTAGGATCATTAACAGGAAAGCTAAGAGAGATAGTTGATACTATGACTAGGAGACGTGTAAATATCTTATGCGTTCAGGAGACCAAATGGACGGGCCAAAAGGCAAAGGAGGTGGAGAACACAGACTTCAAGTTATGGTACAGGGGAAAAGAGTGTAACAAGAACGGGGTAGGTATTTTAATTGACAAGAACCTTAGAAACGGAGTGGTCGACGTTAGGAGACAAGGGGACATGATCATCCTAGTTAAGCTGGTAGTGGGTGATATGATTCTGAACGTCATTAGTGCTTATGCCCCACAAGTAGGACTAAGTGAAGCTGTCAAGAGGAATTTCTGGGAAGAGCTAGATGTCATGGTTAGGGATGTGCCTAGTAGCGAAAAAAATTTCATAGGAGGAGATTTCAATGGCCATGTTGGTACAACTAGTGGGGGGTTTGAGAGAGTGCATGGTGGTTTTGGATATGGCGATAGGAACCAAGAAGGAGAAGAAATATTGAATTTCGCTATTGCTTATGACCTCATGATAGCTAATACATTCTTTAGGAAGAGACAATCACACTTAATTACTTTTAGTAGTGGCCAACACTTTAGCCAGATTGACTTTGTACTTACTAGAAGAGACGACAAACGAGCTTGTGTAGATTGCAAAGTCATACCCGAAGAATGTGTCATCTCACAGCATTAGCTTTTGATATCCGAGTTTCGTCTCCGAATACGTGTTCAACAGGGTAAAGGAGCCAAGACTAGTCGGACGAAATGGTGGAAGCTCAAAGGAGACGCCTCACAGGTGTTTAAGGATAGAGTGATGGTAGAAGGGGCATGGAATATGGAAGGAGAAGCAAATCACATGTGGGATGAGATGGCAAGACGCATTTGGAAAGTGGCTACCAAGGTGTTTGGGATAGCGAAAGGAAATAAACGCGAACCTAAAGATTCTTGGTGGTGGAACAATGATCTGCAAAAGGCTATCAAAGAGAAGAAGGAATGCTATAAATGCTTGCATCATCACAGGAGCGAGGACAACATGCAAAAGTACAAAATGGTAAAGAAGAACGCAAAGAGAGCGATGAGTAAAGCAAGAGGTCGGGCGTATGAAGATCTATATCATACTGTGCAGTTAATGCCCCGCTATTACCTCGCTATAACCCCGCTATATCTCATAGCGGATTTCTACCGCTACGATTTTTCCATATAGCCCCAAAATATAGCCTTTCCGCTTTAAGCCCCGCTATTTCCGCTATATCCCGTTATTCCCGCTATATTCCGCTATTTCCGCTATATCTTCTTTAATAAAATGAATTGAAAAAATGCATTTATACATTATAAAAATTATGAAACTAGTTTATTTGATTTAATTTTTAATATATTTTTAGAAATGAAAATACTCTAATATTCTACTAAATTCAATTATGTTATATAACAGTTTTATGTTTATTTAAAGTATATTCGCACATGTTTTTATTTAAAATTATTTATGTATTAATTATAATTCAATTGAATGATATTTTTTCATTTAATTACCATTTATATATTTGAAAAAACATTAAGTATGAGTTTTATATGCTATTTTAGAGCCATCCGCTATATCCCGCTAAATCCTCGCTGTATCCCCGCTATGACTTTTTGCACCTCCACCGCTTTGAATCCGCCGAGCGCTTTAACTGCACAGATATTATCATAACCTAAGTACAAAAGAGGGTGAAATAAACGTCTATAGGATAACTAAGCTCCGCGAGAGGAAGACAAGAGACTTCAACCAAGTTAAATGCATCAAAGATGACAATAATAGACTTTTGGTGAAGGACGAGGAGATAAAAAATAGATGGAGAGATTATTTCAACAAACTATTTAATGAAGAAGGTGATAGCACTACGATCGAGATAGACGACTCTTCTGATGACACTTGCAGACATTTTGTTCGGAGAATTCAAGAATCCGAGGTAAAGGAGGCACTAAAACGGATGAAAGCAAGCAAGGCATTGGGGCATGATGACATCCCCATTGAGGTGTGGAGATGCCTTGGAGATGCAGGGATAGCATGGCTAACTAAGTTGTTCAATAATATTTTCAAATCAAACAAGATGCCAGATGAGTGGAGGCAAAGCATACTAGTTCCAATTTTTAAGAATAAAGGAGATATCCAAAGTTTCACAAACAACAAAGGAATTAAGCTTATGAGTCATACAATGAAGCTTTGGGAGAGAGTCATTGAGCATAGACTAAGAAGAATGACAAGTGTTTCAAAAAACCAATTTGGCTTCATGCCTGGGAGGTCGACCACAGAGGCAATTTTTTTGATAAGACAAGTTATGGAGAGGTTTAGGGAGCAAAAGAAGGAACTACACATGGTATTTATCGATTTGGAGAAAGCTTATGACAAGGTACCGCAAAAGGTGATGTGGTGGGCCCTGGAAAAGAAGAGAGTCCCAACAAAGTACATTACACTTATCAAGGATATGTACGATGATGTTGTGACTAGTGTCAGAGCATGCGATGGTGAAACCAGTGACTTTCCCCATTAATATAGGATTACATCAAGGGTCAACTTTGAGCCCCTACATTTTTGCTCTAGTGATGGATGAGGTTACGAAGGGTATACAAGGTGAGATTCTTTGGTGTATGCTATTTGCTGATGATGTTGTGCTAATTGATGAAAGTAGAATTGGGGTTGATAGATAACTGGAGCTGTGGAGACAGACTTTAGAATCAAAGGGTTTTAGGCTTAGCAAAACTAAAACAAAGTATATGAAGTGCGGGTTCAGCGGTGTCAGGTCGGAAGATGGAGATGTCACTCTAGCTGGACAAATAGTTCCCAAGAAGGAATCATTTCAATATCTAGGATCAATGTTGCAGTATAATGGTGAGATTGATGAAGATGTTAGTTTTAGAATTCAAGCTGGATGGGTGAAATGACGACAAGCGTCTGGGATTCTCTGTGACAGGAAGGTCCCACAAAAGCTTAAAGGAAAGTTCTACAAAACGGCAATGAGGCCTGCGATGTTGTATGGTGCAGAATGTTGGCCTGCTAAAAGCCAACACGTCCAAAAGATAAGCGTAGCAGATATGCGTATGCTACGATGGAGCTGCGGTCATACAAGAAGGGACCGAATTAGAAATGATGATATACGTGATAAACTTGGAGTAGCACCAATTGAGGAGAAGCTAATTCAACATCGCTTAAGATGGTTTGGACATCTTCAACGAAGGCCGCCCGAGGCACCTGTGCGGGTTGGAATTATAGGCTGTGTTGAATGCTCAAAGAGAGGCAGAGGTCGACCAAGGTTGACATGGAAGGAAGTAGTAAAAAGGGATTTGAAGGGTTGGGGTATATATCCGAAGAGCTGGTGACAGATCGGAGCGAGTGGAAGTTAGCGATTCACGTACCACAACCATGAGCGTTGAGTTTTATAAGTTTTAGATTATAGGACTAGGAAACATGAGCCTAAGACGTAGGTTTGGTCTTTGACCAATATTACTATTAGTATCATTATCGCTATTAGTATTATTATTATCATTCCTCTTATATATATACATATATATTTTTATTTTATTTTACTTTACTTAGTTATTATTATTAATTTACTTATTTGACTTTATTTTATTATTGTTATTGCTATTGTTATTATTATAACTTTTAAATTGATTTTTTCATTTAGTTTTGGGTTCCATCTCTAGCCGACCTCAACTTGTTTGGAATAATGGCTTAGTTGTTGTAGTAAGCTCTGATACCAACTGTTAAGGATTTTCCTATGATCCCTATACAATTAGATTTTAGAAGAGATAAAAAGTGTAGATTAAACAATAGAAAACGAAATCACTCTAAACAAATTTTATTAATTCATTCAGAGATTATAAGAAAGAAGCCTAAAAATTGAGAAGATATCTGAATCTTTGAACCCTCAGAAAAATAACCTTTTCCCTACACACACCTAATGAACACTATAAATGCCTGTTTATAATAGTCTTGACAAAATACATTCATTAATCAACTTTTGGTTACTTCCATCTTTTAAAATAAATCATTCACATGTAGATAAATTTGTTTCCTTCTTTAATGAAATAAAAGATGAAACTAATATTCTTTAATTACTATCCAAAATCAACAAAATCTACTTTATTTGGAAATATTGTATCACTGAAATCTATCATATACCACACTTGTTCTTACTAGATGATCCAATCCAATTCGAAGGCAAAATAAAAAATAAGTTAATTTACATTACTGAATTCTTATAGGAGTTGGACATCATTATAAGGCTGCTAGTTCCTGTAAATTACTAAATGATCCAAATCCATTTCAAGAAAAATAAAAACAAATTAATTTACACTATCATTCAGTTTTTTAGGAGTTGGATGTACGTTTGAAGTCAATAACAAAATAAGTAATCATTCGTTGTGGTTTTGAATATTACGATTTCTGCTGATCAAGCTTATGTAGTGGAGGCTAGAGGTAATTATGAATAGTTTCCATTCTAAAGATAACTTCAGCAATATAATCATGAAGCATAAGAGGATCTCCAGCATGGTGTGGAAAAACAAAAGGAGGAACAAATTGAAAAGCATGATAAACTCCTACTGCCCCAGCAGCGAGTGGAGGAAATTTTGCTTTCTTTATTATTTTATAATCATATACAAACGGTTTTCTAAAAATCGTTTATACTATAAACGGGTTTTAGAAAACCGTTTATAGATGATTGGGGTTTTAAACCTTGTATAAATTTTCCCTAAGACATTCTTTCCTTCTGGTTTCTTTCATTATTTTCATGTCGCCATCTAAATCCTAATCCAAAAAATTTCCATCCACTTAAAAATTCCACTAAAATCAAATTTAAACATATAGCTTCATTCCTCAATCCATTCTCCTCCACACTTCATTCCATTTGTTTAATCTATACCCACAAATCAAAAATTCCCAAATTCTAGGGTTTTGAAAATAGAGTTTGATTTTGAAAATGGAGAACGTAAATGAAGAAGGATCTAGCTCTGCGATCCTTGTCCGTAGAAGAAAAGCAGCGAGAAGGAACAGAAGGGTTTTCGGTGGCAATGATGTATTTGGAGTGGATGTACCCAATGCGATTTCACCGATATACCCATTTAGGTCGGTCATGGCGGTTCGAGAATGAGTTCAATATATTTTCATGGATGGAAAAGATCTCATTATATATCGTTTATTATCACTACATATTGTTAATGCGTTAGTTTTTTTACATTACCAATTTACATTCAAACCGTATTATAATAGAATCGCGATAGAATGAGATGTCATAGAGCTTTTATAGCAATGTTAAAGTAGTGAAAAAAACTAAATGTACATCCCTAGATTAGAGATCCAGTAGTGAAGATATTTGGTAGATTTATGGATATTGAGTTGAAAATAGATAATTGATGTATTCATGCTATAGTTGAGCGTTGTATGGTTAAAGCCCCGCTAAAGCCTCGCAAAATCCCTGTTATAGCGCGTAGCGCTCTTCGGCCGCTATGCTATTTCAGTATAGTGCTATTAAACAGTAGATCCGCTTTAAGCCCCACTATTTTCCACCACATCCGCTAAATCAAGGTTATTTTAGCATCCGCTTTAACAACATTGATACACAATGGTTTATTTGACTAGTTCTCTTTTAAATCAAATCAAAAGGTTTAGGGTAAGGACCTAATTTTAAGGCATAAGTGTTCAATATAAGTTAGAAATCTATTATAATCACCAAATTTAGACTGCATAAATCATGCCATTCTTTGGTTTAGTTATATAAGGTTAAACAATATTTCTTTTCCTACACAAATGATGTGAGAATGAGAATAAATTAAATTTTGAATATTTGGTTTTATATCTAATAACCTTTTGCCCCTCTGTTATTTTCCACTATATCCTCGTTTTATCCTTACTATAAATTTTTGCACCTCCACCGCTCTAGATCCGCTAAGCGCTTTAACTGCACAGGTCGAGCATTGGTGGTTGACAGCACATACATTTTTATTTTTGAATGCTGAGATTGGTTTTACACCGTTAGATTTTACGATGTTGACATCCATACCTATTGGATTGAACACACCCAATATATGATATGATGAGAATCGAGGTCGGTTTAGCAACGCTTATTAATTTTAACCACTGCTTGTTGAGACCGATATCAAGATCGAAAATGTTGCTATAACCCATCTAATGAAATATTTTGCTAAGGTCTATATAACGAGTAATTTGAATAATCTCGATCATATTGGTAGAATATTTGTGTTATACATGATGGAGACTCTTTTTTCATAACAACAAATGGTACAATCAATCTTGGGTATTTGAAATCGGTTATGGATTTGGAATTAGCTCGGCAATATGGTTGGGGTTCGGCTATTTCAGGATATTTATACCAGAGCCTAGTCATATCACCAGATTTGTCAAGCTGTTGTGGGTACAATAACTTATCGTATAATTGAATTATTTTAGCTTACTTGCTAAATTATTCATTTGTTTAACACAACAATATTGTGATTTGCAGTATTGGTTCTTAGATTATATGACTATTTGCAGTAATATCGTAAAAGAAAGTGTGAAGCAGTTATCTTACCTAGATTGAAAGCTTAGGAAAAAGGAAATAGAGCTAAAACACATAACACTACAGCTCGTTTGTTTTCCAGCACCCGTTATCATGTCGATCATCGGCAGACTAGTCGCATAAATTGAAATCCATTGAACACCTCAGTCGCATCTGATTTAAATGAGGTTTTAGTTGCTCATAACCCATCGATGAAATGATTGCCTCTACTTGTTCCTCCAGGAGAGTTTAATGAGTTATTTTTAGGAGAGCGGTGCTTAGGGCAGTTGATCGATCTTATAGCCATTCCTTTAAATCCTCCTCTGCACATGACACCTAGAATGACATACAGTACCTATGCGGAAAATGCAACATGAGCTATACCAAGATGACCGCCAATAGTACATCTATCAGGTCCAAGACATAGACTACAACATGTATTGGAAGTTAATTGCTAAAGATGTTGGTCCATTACTAGATGCTTGTTAATCGGGTTTTCAACCCAACAGAATTTAATGGGAGTTAGAACATTCAAATTAAACTAGAATGACTCAAAACTTGATCGGAAGGCCCAAAAGTACAAGATAAAGGACCCTAATAAGTTTGGCCACTTTTAGGCTAACATTTTGGATCAGTACCGATCTGATCCAATTGGATCGGCACCGATCCAAAAATATTACTTATTGATCTCTGTTCCACTTGTCATACACTCCTATGTCTCCGCTAAACTTGTCTACCGAGTTTGATAGCATTTCAAGCATCTGAGTTGAAGAAGTGAAGACTTATCCGATTCAGATTACTGTTCAATTTGACCTACCGGTGAATTATCATCAAAACAAGTCAATAAGAAACTACGTGGAGAGCATCACAACCAAGTAAGGAAGCCATCTGAATAAAAAGTGTATGAAAATTGTATAACTATTCGGATCGGTACTGATCCGATCTGTATGGTTTGTTCTATGATATCCAATTTCCCCGAGCAGCTTCTACATGATGGATACGGGCTTCTGGTGAAACGACTCTGGCCCAAATGCTCTCCAAATCCTATAAATACAATCTCATCTGCAACAGAAAAAGGATCTGCTCCGATCTCTGCTGAAACTCTGCCATTGTTTCTTCACTCTTCTTCTCCTTCACAACAACCATTAAAGGGCAACTGAGATCCTTCCAGTTGTCTCTAACAATGGTGGCTTGATCTAACTTAGGAAAGAAGAACCATGCTGCAATCCAGACTCCTTTGTAATAGCAGTTGATCAATAAAAGCTATAAAGTGGACGTAGGCTTCGTTAACAGCTGAACCACTATAAAAACCTCTTGTCTCTTTACTATTTTTGCAATTTACTATTGCTTTTTATTTATTTTATTTACCTTGATAAACAGGGCTGGTGCTTTCACACCCTATCTAGGGTGTTGATCCATTCTTTGGGTTAACATTTTGGTGCTTTCACTGAGAATCGAACTTAGGCTTAGATCTAGCTATCTACTTTGGATCAAATAAGTTTAGAAAATAGATTCTCAATTTCTACTTAGAATACCTGCTACTAAAAATCAATGGCACCAAGAAGAAAGAGAACTGCTTTTGGAAGATCCATAGGAGCTGTTATAGCTGGAGAAGAAACCAATCCTCAGCACGTTGAGGTCAACGACACCAATAATCCATTAACTAGAGAAAATTCTTGAGCCAACACAGGAGATTAGGTGTTGGGATCTTCTGTCTAGCATGAAATTGTCACCATAGGTGAGTTGAATAAGATGGTTTATGAAATCAATCAAAAGATGGAGGACAACCACAAAGCTCGTATGGACAAATTAAATGCTCTCCTGAACTTGCAATCACCAGTCGCTCCAAGAACCATGCCAGAACCTACTGCTACCACGAAATAGGAAAATTCTTTCGTTTCTGGCTTAAACAGAAGAAGCGGAAGGCAAAAGCCAAAAGGAGCAGTGGGTGGAGCTGCAGGAATCACTATGGAAGGAAACGCAAGCACTCCACCAACTATAAAGCAGTCCTCCATGAACTTGAATATGGGGACAAAAATCCCATGGGAAGATATAGTAGTGGATCTCTCCGACTCTGAAGATGGTGAACAACTTGTCGACGACGAGTTGAAAGAAAACACTAATTCACTCAATACCGACAGGGAGGTCCAAACTGCCCCTATCCGACCAACCGCAAGCCAACAGAACTCCGAGGGAGTGGCTCTCCTGAAGATAAGAGAGCCTAGGCTTTAGCCCACTTACCAAGATCGTTTGCAAGATCAAACACTTGGGTGTAGTCACTGACAGCCAACCCGCTGACTACCAGACATCAAAGGCATACATTGCGGATATGATCAAGCGCTTGATGGACGAAGTAAGGATACAAGAGATGACAAATGGGGATCCGCTCCAAGCCGGACTCCCTTTCGAAACCTCACTTGTACAAGTATAGTTGGTACATGGACAAAGCGAATGCTTTATATGCTGTTTGATGTAGATGTTTTCCCATCTTTCTGGAGGGAATTGCTTCAATGTGGTTCACCAGACTCCCACCTAAATCCATCTCCACTTTTAGTGAATTAGCAACAAAATTCCTTGATCAGTTTAGGTTTCACATGGCACAACCAAAAGACGTGATGTCCTTATCTGGCCTATTCGAAGGACGAAATGAATCTTTGAGATCCTTCATGAGTCGGTTCAACACTGCAATCACTGAAGTAAGTAACCCAAATGAAGATATGGTCTTCATGTCCCTGGTCTGTGCCATCCATCCCGGCATTGAGTTTAGAAAATGGATCAAAATGAAACAACCTACCACTAGGAGGGACTTTAACCGAAAGGCGAGCCAGTACTTGAGATTGGAAGAGGCAGAGGAGTTAGAAGGAAAACTTGCTAACTTACAATCAACCAGCGCTGGCCAGAATGGAATGGCCGCTAACCAGGATGCAAATATCTCCGGGACCGCTGCGGCAAACATGGGGAAGGATGGGAACTAGAAAAGGAAGAACCAGAATTGCAACAAGCAAAATGAAGGAAACAAGCGAATTAAAGGCTTGAGGCCCGAAGATTGTACCCCGCTTAATGATACTCCAGAAAATATCTACCTTGCAACACAAGGGATAGAGGAGTACAAGAAGATGCCTAAAAAGGAAGCAACCGAGTAGCATAAGTGTTCCGAAAAATACTGCTACTTCCGTGAAACACATGGTCACAACACAAATGAGTGTTGTTACCCGCAGAACCTGATTGAAGAGATGATTCAAGAAAAAAAGCTTCAGCAATATGCGAGGAAACCATAAAATCCTGACCAGCCTGTAGCACTCCAAGCTCCTACAGACCGGGGAAACCAAGCTGGAACCAACAAATTGGGATCCAGACGGATCAACCAAAGATTCATCGTTGGAACAATATCTATAGGACCTTATCCCGCATAGAAGAGTTGGGGAGAAATGGAGCGATACGTAAGCTCACTAAGACATGCTTCGAAAGATTCATGCTCCGTGATCAAAGATGGAACTCTTGCCAAGAAACAGAGGACCCTAAACGATGACATGTGTTCCGAAATGAAGACACTGAAGGAATAAAAGCTCCAACTTTGACCTCATGGTCGTGACGGTAGGAATCAGACTAGCCATGGTCCGACGATTATTGGTAGACAGTGGTAGCCTGTGAATATCTTGTTCAAACACATGTTTGATTAGATGAAGCTCGGTATAAAAGATGTATCTGCTTGCCGAACAAAGATCTAGGGATTCACCGGTGAACCTAAGCAACTTGTCAGGATAATTGATCTACCCGTAGAACTTAGGGAAGGAGACCAAAGAGTCATTCTCATCCATACCTTTATGATTGTAGATGAAATATCTACCTATAATGCTTTCTTAGGTTGGCCCGCTTTAGAAGATTTCAGGATTGCTTTAGCTTAATGGTGTCTAACCATGAAATTTACGATGGAGAATAGGGTTGGGGTGATCAAAAGAGATCAAAGTGCCGCTAGAAAATGCTACATCATAGAACTGCACAAGTCTAGAAGAAAATAGAAAGGGAAGAATGGAGGGAGAACTCTCCACATTCGCGAACCTACCAAATAGCCACTACAGAGCCGCCTTAGCTTGGGGACAATAACTGATTCGATAAGGCTTTGGACCTTAGAAAAAAGAGTTCAGGGGAGGATCAGGCAACACTGGCAGAATTGACGGTGCCTATCCCAGTCAATATGGATGACCCAACCGGGTCCTGAAAATTGGATCACATCTTGGAAATAAGATGCGACAGGAACTAATCAAATTTCTTTTTGCCAACCTAGACGTATTTGCTTGGACACATTTTGATATATGCGGAGTGTCATCGGAGATTGCATGCCATACACTTAATATTGATCCCAAGTATATACCAGTGAAGCAGAAGAGACACAGCCTAGGACCCGAACGGTCCAAAGCACTGAGAAAAGAAGTGGATAAGCTGATGGCAAATGGTTTTATCCGCGATGCAACCTACCCTGAATGGGTATCCAACCCGATCTTAGTTAATAAGTCTAATGGAAAATGGTGAACATGTATCGACTACTCGGACCTAAATAAAGCTTGCCTAAAAGACAACTTTCCTCCGCCTAGAATCGACCAACTTGTGGATGGGACAACTGGACATGAACTGCTATCATTTATGGACGCTTACTTGGGGTACAACCAGATCATGATGCATGAACCTGACTAGGAAAACACCAGTTTCATTACTGATCTGGGATTATACTGCTACAAAGTGATGCCATTCGGCTTAAAGAATGCTGGGACAATCTACCAACGACTAGTGAATGCCATGTTCAAATATTAGATCCGGGAAGACTATGGAAGTCTATGTAGATGATAGGTTAGTTCAATAATGCATAACTGCAAGTCACTTTGATAACCTCATCAAAATGTTTGAAATATTTCGCAAATATAGAATGAAACTTAATCCACTTAAATTTCACTTCGGGGTAGCCTCTGGAAAGTTCTTCGGATTCATTGTAAGAGCCAGAGGCATTGAAGCAAATCCTGAACAAATTACTGCTTTACGGGAAGTCGAGGCCCTAAGGAATAAGAAAGAATTACAAAGCTTGAATGGAAAGGTTGCAGCACTAAGCCGGTTCATCTCAAAGGCAACCGACAAATGTATACCGTTCTTTGAGGCGCTAAAGAAGGGAAAGAAGAACTTCAAATGGAACCAGGCTTGTCAGAGCGCCTTCAAAGAGCTGAGTGCGACATATAGAAACCTTGACAATCCTGTCTAAGCTGGTAGACGGAGAAGACTTGTTTATCTACTTAGCAGTCTCGCCCCATGCATTAAGTGATGCGCTCGTACGAGAAGAAGCTAAGATCTAGTGAGCCGTATAATACATCAGTAAACGATTCACTAGAGCTGAGAAGAACTATCTGAAATTGGAAAAACTAGCATATTGCCTCTTGATCGCTTCCAGAAAACTATGACCATACTTCCAGACACACCCGATCAAAGTGCTAACAGATCAACCCTTAAAGTAAGTGTTCTACTGCCCCGAGACCTCTAGATTGCTTATTAAATGGAACATTGATTAAATCAATATGAATTCACATACCATCCTCGAAAGGAAATCAATGGGCAGGCGTTGGCAGACTCCATTGCCGAGTTTACAATACGAGATGGCAAGGAAGAAATTACTTCAGAAGTGGAGACACGTTGGAAGTTGTTCGTCAATGGTGCATCTAACAACTTCTGCTTAGAGGCAGGAGTTGTTCTTAAAACTCTCGAAGGATGATCCTTTTTCTATGCCTTACACTTGGAATTCCCGCAATAAAAAATAAAGCGGAATATGAAGCATTGATTGTTGGGCTGAATGTTGTGAAAGAACTCGGGATAAAATCCGTACACATCTATAACGACTCTTAGCTAGTCGTCTATCAGGTGAGAGGCGAATATCAAGCCCGGGGAGAAAACCTAGCCCCATATCTATCTGAAGTGTAGGAATTGCTGAACAACATCGAGCATTACACCATAAATCATATCCTGAGGGAACAAAACACGAAAGCCAACTATCTAGCTAAACTGGCCAGTTCCGGAGAAGCTCAATCATTGGGACTAGTCCTAGTTGAAATGCTAACTACTCCAAGCATAAGCGAGATGGATATCGACTGGATTTTTGAAATGACTAATGAACCAGAAACATGGATGACACCAATCAAGGACTACCTGGTTAGAGGAACACTCCCCGTAGATAGGAATCAATTGAAAAAGCTCCTTCGAAAGGCACCACGGTTCGTAGTATAGGATGGGATAATCTACCGAAGAGGATTCTCTACCCCTTGTTCAGGTGTGTGACCGACGAAAAATCTTGAAGAATCCTCAGGGAGGTTCATGAAGGTGACTGTGGAGATCACACCAGGGGACAAACCCTTGCAAAGAAAGTCCTCTGGTATGGGTATTTTTGGTTGAGAGTAAACCGCGATGCAGCAGATTATGCCAAACGGTGCGACCAATGCCAAAAGTTCGGCAAGATCAAAAGAACTCCTTCAACAGAGCTAACGTAGATGGTCAGCCCGTGGCCATTCACAATTTGGGAAATCGATTTGATTGGTGTATTGCCAATAACCAAAGGAGAAGCCAAATACGATATCGTTGCTGTTGACTATTTCACCAAATGGCCTAAGCAGAACCACTGGCCACTATTACCACAAAGAAAGTTATTAACTGTCACTAAGAACATTATTCGTAGGTTTGGAGTGCCATAAAAGATCATTATGGATAACGAGACTCAATTCGAGAGTGCTAAATTCAAAAACTTTTGCAAACGCTTTCGAATTGAGAAAAGCTTTTCCGCTATTGCACATCCGTAGGAAAACGGGCAAGTGGAAGTAGTGAATAGTATCATCAAGTCCACTATCAAAAAGTGGCTAACTAATGCTAAATGAAATTAGGTCGATGAACTTTCACTCGCACTATGGGCTTACAGGACAACACACAAATCTACAACTGGGCACTCTCCATTCGCCCTGCCATATGGTTTAGAAGCAATGATCCTAGTTGAGCTGGAAGTCCCCCCTCATCGAAGGCAAAATTTTAATCAAAGGCAGAACGAGTAGCTCCTGCTCAAGTCGCTCGATATGGTCGATGAGAAGAGGGAAGAAGCCAAACTAAGGATTGCTGCTCACCAGAAAAGGGTCACACGATTTTTCAATTCCAAGGTCCATAATCGTACTTTAGAAGTAGGATACCTTGTCCTCAAACGGGCCAACCTTGTACCAGGAGCATTCAGGCCAAACTGGGAAGGGCCCTATGTGGTTGGCCAGAAGCTAAGGGATGGCACGTTCAAGCTAACAACCATTGATGAAACCCAAATTCCTCGAGCTTGGAATAGAAAATCGTTGCTTTGTTACTTTATCTAAGAATATCTCATGTATTATCTATTTCTTACGAATAAGCCATCCCAGAATGCCAGAGGCATGGTAAGTAGGCAGAATTTGCTCAACTTTTATTAAAAAAATTGCTTTGCTTTATGAGCCAATGAAACCGTGTTCACGAAAGTAACATACTAAGTCGACCGGGTCAAATTGACTCAAAACTATCCAATCACCGCTTGAGATAGTGGAACCACACTCGAGTATGCCCCATCTACCTGACCAGTTGATAGAAGCAAATTGACTCAAACCGTTGGATTGATGGAACTAGATCCCCGCCTTCTATGAACCGGTGTTGCTTTGACGACACCGGTAAGGCCCAAAACCAAAGCCGCACATTTCGTAAGCCGTGCACCGCCTCTTGGATCGTGGAATCGCATCTAAGCAAACACAATTACCTAAGCCGTGCATTTCGTAAGCCGTGTATTACTTATTGGTTCGCAAAACTACGACCAGGCAAGCCTCGATCCCACTGTGCACATTTTGTAAGCCGCACACTACTACTTGGGTCAGCAAAATTGCACCCAAAGACGAGGAACTCTCCTATTTCAAAAAATACATACCTCCCCCGGAGCCAAGAAAATAGCACTCTAAGGAGCGATACGTGCGCGCGATAGCCTGAATATCAGCATTGTGATGAAGTCACTTAATAAAATCCCAAGTAATCGGTGTTTCTCCTTTAGTACCAATCACTTAAATATGTAAATAACATGAGTGCGTAAATTACTAGCCGTGAGTCTGCTAAAGAGCTTTGTAGGTATCTCAAGCCAGAAACTCCGAAAGATAGGAGTTGCAGTATAGACCTGACCGGGGGCACCCAATCTCGTATCAAGTGTTCAGAATAAACAACCCCGTGAACTAGTAGGCGTACACACACCAACACTCAACCAAAATAGCAAATACTTCACTGTTCTGTTACTCCAAACGAAGAATTTTGGCAGTAATTACAGGACTAAATAAAACAATGATGAATAAAAAAGAGTGGCATTAGTACATGAATCACGAGACATAGAGAGGTAGACAAGTGAAGTTATAATCAAGATTTCAACAGTTCTATTACTTATAATGTTTTTTTAGGTACAACAACAAATAGCAGGGGCCGTGCTGGCATAATATCGGTCAAGAAAAGGAAAAAAAGGAAAACACAAAAACCACTGTTATAACAACAAAAAGACGCCTTTTCCACCTTTGATCGGTAACTTCTCAGGCTTCTCTCCTCCAGGGGCGATCTCGCTCTCCGAAATAGGGCCACCGGCAGACCCTCCTTTGCCCTTGTGCTTGCGAGATCTGTGAGAACTCTTTGACGACCTTTTCTGCTCTTTAACCTTCTCCTTCTTTATTGCTATCATCTGCTTCTCGGTCATCGGCTGCTCGGCCTCTTCTTTGTTTAGTTGGCTAACTTGATCGGCTTGCTCCCGTATATCAGTAACCGCCAAGCCTTCCTCTTGAGATACGGAGGGGTCATCCAGACCATGCAGCGCTGCAATTTGCTCGGACTGCGAACCGGGCTACGAGCCAGATGTGGAGACGACGGTTGATGCGGTCAGAATGGCAGTAGATCTAGCATCGTGATGTGGAGGCAACTCGGAAGGAAGAGAGGGTTGATCTACAATATCAGAATAAAGGGCAGTTATCTTAGCAATTTCATCAGGCATAAATTGGAAGACTTCAAGCACTGGAGAGATAAGGAAATTTCCTGCTATGGAGGTCTGCTCATGCGCCACAACTTCGAAGCCTTCGACGTTCCCTACTTTGATGGCTGCACAATTACGGGAGCAGTAGGAACGGTACCCTCATCAGCACGAAGATAAGAAGACGACTTACTGTTGAATATGCAAGTATATGATTTTTGTTTGATGATAATAAACATATATATATATATATATTCATTTAAATGTATTTGTTAATTGTACTATTTTATTTTTCACATAATTAAATAAATATTTGTTGAATAAAATAAATAACACAGAATTTAAATTCAAACATATATTTTATTCAAACAAATATTTTATTACAATTTGGAATAGTACAAAAGTTGAGCTCTCACTATATATATAATTTCAATTACAATACAATTTCAAATTACAACACGATTTTTCACTATACAATTGTTACATACATTTGCACCTCACTACATATCACTCGTTCACTCGTATTTGATCCTCAACTCTATTCCAGCTTGTATCCAGCATCTGAATTATTTGCAAAATAAACACCGATGCGGTAAAATTGAAAAAGAAATATTTTTGCAGTGCAAAATAAAATGTGTGTTTTTGAAAATATTATTTGCCTTGGTTATTTGGGTTGTTCGTCATCATATTTATTTTGAGTTCATCATGCACGAACAGCTTATGACATGCACAAAGTATCACTGTACATGCCATAAGGCTGTGCACACCGATATACACTTGATATAACTGCAGGGATAGTTGAGCACAAGGTCAAACCCGAGCCGAGGCTGGATTCAACTCAGGTGTAATACAAAAACATCACAAAATTGTCAAGTACCAGTTCTCATGCAACAAGAATCAAAAACCAGACCATGCTAACAAGTGCACAAATGTGTACACATGAGAACAGACTCGACAGCGAAGTCATGAAACAACTAACCCAGACTTGTACAGACCAGTGTGTACAACAAAGCACCAAAAAGTTCAAGTGTTCAGATTTAAGAGATCAGAGCAAGTGGAGACCAAACCCAAGTGCAATATCAACACAAATGAACATAACCAGACCTGGCAACATGAATGGAATGACCAAAAGCCTCAACGTCAAATAACAACAAAAATGGAGCATGCATATACATCAACTTGACCACATACATATATACATATGTTTGCACACGTTTAAATGTATTTATATGCAGTGACAGGATGCAGTGAAGCATGAAACAAAATTACATATGTATACATATGCATATGGACATGACTCAAAGCAAACAATGAATAGACTTGAAGCAACTCATCACAAAACTTCATACTGCAACTGAAAAGGAGAAACAATGACCAGACTCATGCAACCAGATCACACATGTCAACCAGAATTCAACTCAGAGCTCAATGTAACACAGACCAGAGGCACACATGCATACAGTGAACAAAACAATGCAGCTACACTCACGTATATGTATATATATGATGTGTCAATACATCAGATCAACAAGGAAATGGGTCAAACTGCACCAGACCTTCAATGGATATGAAAACAAGAACAAAACAGCAACTAAAATGTATGTGCATATGGCAGTACACATGCAACACAAAATTAGATCAGACCAAAATACAAGGCAACCCAGGTTTAACAAATGCAAAACACTTGAATAAAAAGTGCATATGTAAAAATGTATCAGATTAGAACAGCTCATATGTACACAGTCAAGTGTGAGAACATTCAATTGCTCACAACAACAACAAGCGTCAGGAATACAAAACAACAATACACACAAGGACAACAAGGCACCAAAGCAATCACACATATATACATACATATATATATATATATATATGTATGTATATATGTATGGAGACCATAATGCATCAATGAAATGTGCAGATCACCAAACCAATCCAACTCAATGCAACTTGGTTCAAGAGCAAAGACAACCAAACTGCACAAGTAACTCGAAGCAAACATGCAACATAATACTCAACTAGACCAGGGCAGTGAACTGGACCCTAACAACAGCAGTTCCACATGAAAGCAAACCACGTGAATGCAAAATACTAGAACACATATGCATATATATATATATATCAGTTCAGACATGAATGTAGACAGCAGCTCAAATGAGCAAATGCAGACCAGTTCAATATGCAAGCAATCAAGCTACAAACACAAAGGCAAGAACCATACTTTAAGATGATCCAGACATATCAGTTCAGAGGCTCAGAAGTCCAACAGTAAACATGTTTATACATAGGCAACAAGATAACTCGGCTAACAGGATTAGGTAAACTAGAGAATACAAGAGACAACACGAAGTACATACACATGTATGCATATATGCGTATATATGTATACAATTGTATCGTTTCAGTAAACCAGTCAACAAAGGCAAAATGAAGGAACACAATGGTCGAGTTATAGAAAAATCAAGGCAGTGTTCAAAAATCGTAAAAAACAGTGAATCAACACAATCCAGTTACAGTTGTACAAAAATCAAGGTAGAGTTCGAACAAGTCAAAGTCAAAGCCAAGTGATAACACGAGTTGAACAAGTCGAACTCAATTTTTATCACAAATTCAGAAAATTCAAATAACAAAGTCATAGGCCGAAATCAAAGGAGCATAAAGAACGGAACCAAATCAGAAAATCAAATAAGCCGTGGTAATCAAGCTAAGGACATCAGAAAAATATTTGAAATTGAACCAGTCAGGATTAATCACATGTATTCAAGTAAAATCGAACGGCCAAGCTAAAGTAACAGACGAATTCAAAAGATATATTCGAACGATAATTTAGGGAATTAAACCATATAAGTACCATCAACATCATTGGCAATAAAATCATCGAGTTTAAGCATATCAACAAGAATAAAAAAGGAAATCACATACCAGTTTTGTTCGATTCGAACTAATCGAGAAGCAGCCACGAAGGAACGAAAGAAACAAACGATTCGAGCCTCGAAGTGTAATGACCCAAGATTTTAGGAATTCATTCTGGAAAATATAAATAAATTTAAAATAATTTTTAAATTAATTTTGGAAGGAGATTGTTATGGCTTGATAGTGTATCAGTATGTGTGTACATGTGTGCACATGGTATACACATGAACTAAAGCTAAAAATCTCTGAACTTTAAGAATAAATACATATTGATATGTATGGGAATAAATATATATATATATATATATTAAAATCTTTAAAGCTGAATGCATAAGTAAATATAAATATATGTATGCTACTGAATATTTTTCTTAAGTATACATGTGCATGTGTGTGTCAATACAGAGTGATATATATATATATATAAACATATACATGTGCTAATAAAATACTAAGAGTTCAAACTAGTGAAATAAAATATATATATATAGACATATTTTAATATAAGCAGAAAATAAAAGGCAAGAAGATATAAAAAGAACTAATTCTCTTATAAATAAATGAAGGAGGTACATACCATTTACATGAAAGCTAAAAATAGGAAAATAAGATAAAAACAGAGAAGTTCTTGGTATAGGCAGAATTAGAAAAGAGTATTTAATAAACAACAAAACCAAGTCACATTTTTAGCATGATTGTAGACAAGGGGGAAAAGTATTTTCTGAAAAAGCAATCTCTGAAAGAAAAATGTGTAACCCCTTTTCTCTTCACCCAAATTAAGCCGGGGAGGGGGTAAAACTTTGGGTTAAAATGCAGAAAACATGATTTTCTGGTGGGCAAAAATGGCTTTAGCCAATACCCAAAACCCTAAGAGAGACCCTGCATATATATACATGTATATGCAGCAGCCTCCTCTTCTCTTCAGAAAAGAATTTTGAAAAAAAAGGAAGAAAAACAATACCACAGAAATCATAAGACAAGGGAAGAAAGAGAGCTTGAGGATAAGAGCAGGAGTTCATCAGTTAATTAAGAAAACAAAGGAGAGAGCTAGGTGAGAAAACTCACTCAAAAATCTAAGGCAATAAGACCTAATGTAGGCAGCCAGATAAAAGTATTTTTATTAAAAGAGTATTTTCATATATATATGTTTATCTGTGAATTTAAATCTGAATATGTTTTGATTTTCTTTGATTGATCATTTGTTTTATTATAACAAAGTTTTATGTGTTGAATCTGTTTATACACTCAGATCTCTGATATGTTAATATTTAGGGATATAAACAAATACCCAGAAAATAAAATGTTGAGAATAGGCAAGTAATATTGGTTTTGGCTTAACCCAGAAAAATGCAAATAATGTTGAGCTGCAATATACTCATGTATATAGTGCTGAGGCTTGAAATAGAAAGGAATTAGGGGTGCAATAGGGTTGCCTATGTGCTGATGCTCCTGATTCAATAAAAATACATAGCAAACAAAATTTTGTGATTCAGTGAAACCAGATTATTCTGAGTTTAACTCAAGCACAAATGTTTGCAAAAGAAAACTCTCCCAGAAGTTATAAGCCAATGCTAGTTGCCTAAACTCCTTCTAGAATACCAAGATGAATATATGTATATACAGAACCTTATTTTGTAATCACAAATGGTTGTTGCTTGTTTGTCTCTGTATGATTATGAATAATATGAGATGCCATGTTATGGATGTTTTAGCTAATGAAATGAATCACTGAAGGGTTTTGCCATGAACAATCAAAAGAGCTATTATTAACTTAAACCTGATTAGGAAATTGGGGTCAAGAACACTACAGGAATGACTTGTGTGCTTGAGTAACATAAGTTGACACATGGCTTGTTTAAGTCCTGAGATCTTTGTGTAATGGAGTGAATTAGTTCATTACAGTGTGTCCATTGATTCATAAGTATTGCAGGTGAGACCAAGGATAGATAAATATACCAAGGAAGTAATACTTGAGCAGATGAGAAAACTAGAGTTTTTCCCAGATTTAAAATATGAGTATTGAATGAGTGATTTAACTCATATCAGTTATTTTCCTGTTTGGTATGAATGATTGTTTGTCTATGATTGAATTATATGCTTGAATATATGTGCTATATATATATATATGTAGTCTCTGGGAAGAAAATTTAAGTGTGCACAAGCACAATGACACAGAGCATGCACACAAGTATTTACCTAATTCCAAAGGACAGAACCTTATGTATTTGTACTTAACTTGATTTTAAACTAATTAACAAATTGCTTTTGTGAATTTTCTCATACCAGACATGTGTCTGACCCTAGTGTGCTATTGGCATCTGGGGTGTCTCATTTAAAATGAGGCAGTTTCCAATGCTTTTTCAGGGATTGCAGCAACTAAATAGGAGTAGGAGCAAGGCCTTGAGAAGAAGATATAGCATGCTAAAACTTAGTTAGATAAGAGCCTAAATGTTGAAATCTGCATGTATTGACAATTTAAATTGCTACTTGTATTAAGTGTTAAATATTGGATTGATATTTGTAGGCATTTTGTTAAGAATTTGACTTGCATCTGGAATCTATGAACTTAGTTAAATTTCTGTTATGTTTAAAAAGGGTTTTGATCAAATCTTGTAAGTGGATTTAGCAAGAACACCATGTTAAAAATTGTATGATTACATTTTATAAATGTATTAGTCAATCTTGAGTCTTTGAAAAGGGTTTAAGTTTTGGAAAATCAGGATAGTTGATTTTCAGAAAATTAAATGGTTTTATTTTCTACTATGGCATATGTAAATAAAAGAAAAGAGACATAGGTTGATTGTTTATATGTCTGCAAGGTTTTCATGATTCAATTTGTTCCATACAATTGTTTCATGTCCTATTTTTAAACAAAGAAAGAATCTGAAGTAAGGTAGATGGAAACCAGATTCAAATAGTTGCAGATATATATGCACATAAACATGTTTAAGTGCAGATTTTTACCTCACCTTTTCCTTTGTATTTGAAATAAGAATCTGAATTTTACTCAGATTCTAACCAAATGCATTTTAAATGCCAGACAAATCTTATAAGAAGAAATACAAACCTGGAAAATGATAAACACTCTTATCATTCAATCATGAAGCCTTCTAGGTTGTAGGAATGGAATTCAAAAATGATTAAGCAAGGATATTTGTTTTGTATGATGGATCTTAGGCAAAATAAAATATGTATATGCAGACAGGTAGATAACAAGTTTCAAATTGTACAGAAGAAAAAAAAAATGAAAAACAAAAATTGTGTTTGAACCGACCAGCATAGCACTCGAACTCGTGACCTTGTATGTATAAGTTAGGCGCGTTTCCATTACGCCTAGATGTTGCTTGTGTTTCCTTAGGATCCACTTTATTTTATACTGACTTTGACACTATTCAGAACTTAACACAAACATCTATATTAAAAGCTTGTTTACTACTGATTATCTCTTGATTACTTCTTGGTTAGTATAAACAGACTAATGTGTTTGTTCCCAGTGGATTGTTTGATCAAAAAAAAAATAATATATGAAATAAATTAGCAATCCAACATCCTCTTGTTTTTCAAAACTCTGATTCAAACAAGAGAGGCATATACATCCTCACATGTATGTGCTTATTTTTGTAAATGTACTGATATATTTATATTGGTTGATTATTGTGATCCTGGATATATTTGATTTATTGGAAAAAGAAAGTGACCCTGAGAATGATAATTGAAATGGATGATATACCTATATATATATATAGATATATATATATATATCCTCTTTACTTAGAAAAAAAAAATTCCTTATGAAATTAGAGTATTTTCTGGTGGGTCATTTCAGTTGGTATCAGAGCTATGTTATTCAACATAGTAGAAGTAAGGATCAAGTCCTTAGATAGAAATAAAATTAAAAGGAACTAAAATATCAAACTAACCAGCTATGTAAATTATTATTAGCAAACTATGGTAGGGAGACCACCAAATCAGGGAGCAGGATCTTCCCATGCACCACCAATGGTCAATCTGCAAGACTTGGTGAGAGCATTTAGGGATGGGACAGGACAAAGGCAAGAAAATCCCTATGAAGAACTCTCAAAATTGCTTAAGACATATACTCATTTAGGAGGCAAAAGCTTTGAAGGGACAGAGAGTATCATGGAGATTCAAACATGGTTGAGAACATTGGAAAGAATTTTCAATGACATGCAACTTGATGATCAAAGAAAGAGGCAAGTGGCTTCAAGACAGCTGAAAGGAGTAGCTTTAGGCTGGTGGGAAGTAATCATTGCAGGAAGGAATGAGAATGAAATCACTTGGAATCAATTCAAAGAGATGTTGGAAGCAAGGTTTGTACCAGCATCAGCAAAGACTACCTTGTTAGAAGAATTCATTAGGCTTAGACAAGGGACCATGACTGTCACAGAATACACTCAAAGGTTTGAGGGGCTTTCCACATATGGAGCAATGCTTGTGGCAGATGAGGCATCTAAAAATGATAGGTACATAAAGGGTTTGAATCCAGGACTTAGCAGAGCCATGTTACCCTATGCAGACAAGACTTTTGACCATGTGATAGACTTAGCTTTGAGGTTGGAGCAGCATGACAAGGAAAGGGAGAAGTTCAGAAATTTTAAGAGCAATAATAACAAGAAAGGTAAGGGGAGGTATCACCCTTATGATAAGAAGAAAGAAGAGGCTAGTAACAAAAACACTGGAGATGTCAAGGCTAAGGAAGACAAGAAGAAAATTGTGTGCCATCAGTGTGGAAAGGAAGGGCATATCAAACCAAAATGTCCAGAATTGAAAGGGGGAGCTTTCAAATGCTATCTATGTGGGAAAGAGGGGCATATGAAGAGGAATTGTCCTGAGTATAAACAGCAAGGCAAATTGGCAAATTTGGAAGGAAAAGGCAAAGCCACAGTGGAGAGTAACACTGTAAACCATAGCCAAGTGGAAGGTACATTACTTATTTGTACCATACCCATAACAGTAGTATATGATACTGGGGCAACTCACTCCTTAATTTCTTATGAACTGGTTAGAATGCTAAAACTGAATTGCATATTGGTTGAAACCCCATTGCATATACACAGTCCATTGGGGAGTTCTAGTGTTTTAAATATGATTTGTGTGGATGTGGGATTAAACATAGGGGGAAACATTTTTATTTCCAATTTATATGTTTTGAATTACCCAAATATAGGTGTTATATTGGGGGTAGACTGGTTAAGGCAATTTAAAGCCATAATTAATTTAGACTCATCCACCATATCATTGCAAAATTCTAGAGGCCAGAGAATCACAGTTTTATGTGAGGTAGCTAAGGAAGGAAAACTATATCAATTAGTTGATTCAGAAAAAGATTTCAGTGAACTAACCATTGAAGAAATTCCCATAGTCAATGAATATTTGGATGTGTTTGGTGAGGTCAAGGGTATTCCACACCATAGACCAGTAGAATTCCAGATCAATTTAGTTCCAGGAGCAAGCCCAGTGATTAAAAAGCCAACTAGAATGGGGCCAAATGAACTAAAGGAACTAAAGAAACAGTTAGAAGAATTGGAAGAAAAGGGTTTTATAAGACCAAGTAATTCTTGCTGGGGAGCACCAATGGTATTTGTTAAGAAGCAAGATGGTTCTTTAAGACTCTGCATAGATTATAGAGAATTAAACAAAGTAACTATTAAAAATAAATACCCATTGCCAAGAATAGATGATCTTTTTGATCAATTAGCAGGGGCAAAAGTATTTTCTAGACTAGACTTAGCATCTGGTTTTCATCAAATGAAGGTGGAAGAATCAAGCATCAAGTACACTGCCTTTAACACTAGGTATGGGTTGTATGAATTTTTGGTTATGCCATTTGGCTTGACCAATGCACCATCTTACTTTGTAGATTTAATGAACAGAACCTTTAGAGATTGTTTAGACAAGTTTGTGCTTATTTTCATAGATGACATTTTGATTTATTCCAAGACAGTGGAAGAACATAAGCATCATTTGCACCTGGTTTTGTCTAGACTAAGGGGAAAAGATTTAAAGGCAAAATTTTCAAAATGTGTGTTTTGGAAGGAGGAAGTACATTTTCTTGGCCATGTTATATCTGCCAAAGGAATTTCTGTGAACCCCAATAAAGTAGTGGCTATCCAAGCATGGAAGAGGCCAAGCACTGTGAGTGAAGTGAGGTCATTTATGGGGATGGCAGGATATTATAGAAGGTTTATAAAAGATTTTTCAAAAATTTCTACACCACTCACTAACCTAACCAGGAAGAACCAAGCTTTTGTTTGGTCAGAAAAATGTGAAAAATCTTTTGAACAATTGAAGGAGGCATTGGTGAATGCTCCAATTCTAAAGGTACCACATGGAAATGAAGAATTAGTGGTATACACTGATGCTAGTGGATTTGGCTTGGGTGCAGTGTTGATGCAACAAGGTCAAGTCATTGCATATGCATCCAAACAACTTAAACCCCATGAAGTAAGGTATGCCACACATGATCTCGAATTAGCAGCTGTGATATATGCTTTAAAACTTTGGAGACATTATTTATTAGGCACCAAGTTTGAACTCTACACTGACCACAAGTCTCTAAAATATTTGTTTTCACAAAAAGATTTGAACATGAGGCAACACAGATGGGTGGAGTTCTTAGCTGCCTATGATTTTGACATACTCTATACACCAGGCAAAGCAAACAAAGTTGCAGATGCTCTAAGTAGACAGCATGCTAAATTGGCTATGATGATGATGGCAGAATTTAAAGATTTGTCTTTGCTAACTGAGTTAGAGATTGAGGAGAATGGTTGTGTGCACATTAATGAGCAAATGCATGGTGCACAAGAAGATAAAGGGAAGTTAAGCTTAATGACACTTCAACCAGATTTAATTCTGAAGGTAGGAAAAATGCAAGAACAAGATGCTCACTTATTAGAGAAGAGAATGCTCCTCTCAAGAGGGGAGGAAGTAATGAATCACCACATTGATAAAGATGGTTATGTGAGATACCAGAATAGGATGTGTGTACCAGAGGACATAAAATTGAGGAAGGAGATATTGGATGAATATCACAGAAGTAAATACTCCATACACCCAGGTAACACAAAAATGTATCAAAATTTGAAAAGAGACTTCTGGTGGAAGGGGATGAAATCTGATATAGCTAAGTACATTGCCAAATGTATGACTTGCCAACAAGTCAAGGCTGAAACTCAAAGACCATCAGGGTTGATGCAACCTCTTAGTGTACCACAGTGGAAGTGGGAAGACATATCTATGGACTTCATAGATGGACTGCCTAGATCTAAGAGAGGTAATACAAGTATATGGGTGATAGTGGATAGGCTAACCAAGGTAGCACACTTCATCCCAGTCAAGTCAGAAAGAACAGCCCCAAAACTAGCTCAAATTTTTATAAAAGAAGTGGTAAGGTTACATGGCATTCCCAAAACCATTGTGAGTGATAGGGATACCATCTTCACTTCAAAATTCTGGAGAAGCTTTCAAGAAGCAATGGGAAGTGAACTATGTTTAAGTACTGCCTACCATCCTCAATCAGATGGACAGACTGAGGTGGTAAACAAAGTTTTGGAGGACATGTTGAGGGCATGTATATTGGATTTTGGGGGCAACTGGGAAGATTATCTTCACCTAGTTGAATTTACCTACAACAACAGCTACCAAAGCACCATAGGAATGGCTCCATTTGAAGCCTTGTATGGTAAACCCTGCTTGTCACCTGTTTGCTGGGTAGAAGCAGGAGAAAGGTCTATTTTAGGACCTGAGTACATACAAGAAACCAAGGAGAAAATTGAGTTGATAAGAAGAAGAATGACAGCAGCTCAAGATAGGCAAAAGAAATTTGCAGACATGAGAAGGAGGCAGGTAGAATATGAGGTGGGAAATTTTGTTTTCATCAAAATCTCACCCATGAAAAATGTGCTGAGGTTTGGAAAACAAGGCAAATTAACCCCAAGATATATTGGACCATACAAAATTCTGGAGAGAATTGGTCCTTTGGCATATAAGTTGGAATTACCAGAAAACATGCAAGGCATACATGATGTTTTTCATGTATCACAATTGAGAAGGTGGGTCCATGACAAGGCAGAAATTCTTGAAACCCCAACCCAAGTGCAGATAAATCCTAATTTGATTTATGAAAAGGATCCAGTGGGAATTTTAGCAAAAGATGTGAAGAAGTTGAGGAATAAATCTCTGAAACTTGTGAAGGTACAGTGGAGTCTAGATCCTAGTGATTGCACATGGGAATTAGAAGACAAAGTTAGGATGAATTATCCTAAGCTATTTTCAGATTAAGGTAATTCTGATTTTTGATTATTTTCTTTATTTTGGATGAATATATTTTTAGTTAGTATAGAACTAAGAATCTATTTGGTAGAGAATATACTTGTTCTCTGAATTAAGTTTAAAATTTATTTTAAGCTTAGGAAAATTGTGGGACACAATTTCTAAAAGGAGGGGTGTATGTAATGACCCAAGATTTTAGGAATTCATTCTGGAAAATATAAATAAATTTAAAATAATTTTTAAATTAATTTTGGAAGGAGATTGTTATGGCTTGATAGTGTATCAGTATGTGTGTACATGTGTGCACAGGGTATACACATGAACTAAAGCTAAAAATCTCTGAACTTTAAGAATAAATACATATTGATATGTATGGGAATAAATATATATATATATATATATATATTAAAATCTTTAAAGCTGAATGCATAAGTAAATATAAATATATGTATGCTACTGAATATTTTTCTTAAGTATACATGTGCATGTGTGTGTCAATACAGAGTGATATATATATATATAAACATATACATGTGCTAATAAAATACTAAGAGTTCAAACTAGTGAAATAAAATATATATATATAGACATATTTTAATATAAGCAGAAAATAAAAGGCAAGAAGATATAAAAAGAACTAATTCTCTTATAAATAAATGAAGGAGGTACATACCATTTACATGAAAGCTAAAAATAGGAAAATAAGATAAAAACAGAGAAGTTCTTGGTATAGGCAGAATTAGAAAAGAGTATTTAATAAACAACAAAACCAAGTCACATTTTTAGCATGATTGTAGACAAGGGGGAAAAGTATTTTCTGAAAAAGCAATCTCTGAAAGAAAAATGTGTAACCCCTTTTCTCTTCACCCAAATTAAGCCGGGGAGGGGGTAAAACTTTGGGTTAAAATGCAGAAAACATGATTTTCTGGTGGGCAAAAATGGCTTTAGCCAATACCCAAAACCCTAAGAGAGACCCTGCATATATATACATGTATATGCAGCAGCCTCCTCTTCTCTTCAGAAAAGAATTTTGAAAAAAAAAAGGAAGAAAAACAATACCACAGAAATCATAAGACAAGGGAAGAAAGAGAGCTTGAGGATAAGAGCAGGAGTTCATCAGTTAATTAAGAAAACAAAGGAGAGAGCTAGGTGAGAAAACTCACTCAAAAATCTAAGGCAATAAGACCTAATGTAGGCAGCCAGATAAAAGTATTTTTATTAAAAGAGTATTTTCATATATATATGTTTATCTGTGAATTTAAATCTGAATATGTTTTGATTTTCTTTGATTGATCATTTGTTTTATTATAACAAAGTTTTATGTGTTGAATCTGTTTATACACTCAGATCTCTGATATGTTAATATTTAGGGATATAAACAAATACCCAGAAAATAAAATGTTGAGAATAGGCAAGTAATATTGGTTTTGGCTTAACCCAGAAAAATGCAAATAATGTTGAGCTGCAATATACTCATGTATATAGTGCTGAGGCTTGAAATAGAAAGGAATTAGGGGTGCAATAGGGTTGCCTATGTGCTGATGCTCCTGATTCAATAAAAATACATAGCAAACAAAATTTTGTGATTCAGTGAAACCAGATTATTCTGAGTTTAACTCAAGCACAAATGTTTGCAAAAGAAAACTCTCCCAGAAGTTATAAGCCAATGCTAGTTGCCTAAACTCCTTCTAGAATACCAAGATGAATATATGTATATACAGAACCTTATTTTGTAATCACAAATGGTTGTTGCTTGTTTGTCTCTGTATGATTATGAATAATATGAGATGCCATGTTATGGATGTTTTAGCTAATGAAATGAATCACTGAAGGGTTTTGCCATGAACAATCAAAAGAGCTATTATTAACTTAAACCTGATTAGGAAATTGGGGTCAAGAACACTGCAGGAATGACTTGTGTGCTTGAGTAACATAAGTTGACACATGGCTTGTTTAAGTCCTGAGATCTTTGTGTAATGGAGTGAATTAGTTCATTACAGTGTGTCCATTGATTCATAAGTATTGCAGGTGAGACCAAGGATAGATAAATATACCAAGGAAGTAATACTTGAGCAGATGAGAAAACTAGAGTTTTTCCTAGATTTAAAATATGAGTATTGAATGAGTGATTTAACTCATATCAGTTATTTTCCTGTTTGGTATGAATGATTGTTTGTCTATGATTGAATTATATGCTTGAATATATGTGCTATATATATATATATGTAGTCTCTGGGAAGAAAATTTAAGTGTGCACAAGCACAATGACACAGAGCATGCACACAAGTATTTACCTAATTCCAAAGGACAGAACCTTATGTATTTGTACTTAACTTGATTTTAAACTAATTAACAAATTGCTTTTGTGAATTTTCTCATACCAGACATGTGTCTGACCCTAGTGTGCTATTGGCATCTGGGGTGTCTCATTTAAAATGAGGCAGTTTCCAATGCTTTTTCAGGGATTGCAGCAACTAAATAGGAGTAGGAGCAAGGCCTTGAGAAGAAGATATAGCATGCTAAAACTTAGTTAGATAAGAGCCTAAATGTTGAAATCTGCATGTATTGACAATTTAAATTGCTACTTGTATTAAGTGTTAAATATTGGATTGATATTTGTAGGCATTTTGTTAAGAATTTGACTTGCATCTGGAATCTATGAACTTAGTTAAATTTCTGTTATGTTTAAAAAGGGTTTTGATCAAATCTTGTAAGTGGATTTAGCAAGAACACCATGTTAAAAATTGTATGATTACATTTTATAAATGTATTAGTCAATCTTGAGTCTTTGAAAAGGGTTTAAGTTTTGGAAAATCAGGATAGTTGATTTTCAGAAAATTAAATGGTTTTATTTTCTACTATGGCATATGTAAATAAAAGAAAAGAGACATAGGTTGATTGTTTATATGTCTGCAAGGTTTTCATGATTCAATTTGTTCCATACAATTGTTTCATGTCCTATTTTTAAACAAAGAAAGAATCTGAAGTAAGGTAGATGGAAACCAGATTCAAATAGTTGCAGATATATATGCACATAAACATGTTTAAGTGCAGATTTTTACCTCACCTTTTCCTTTGTATTTGAAATAAGAATCTAAATTTTACTCAGATTCTAACCAAATGCATTTTAAATGCCAGACAAATCTTATAAGAAGAAATACAAACCTGGAAAATGATAAACACTCTTATCATTCAATCATGAAGCCTTCTAGGTTGTAGGAATGGAATTCAAAAATGATTAAGCAAGGATATTTGTTTTGTATGATGGATCTTAGGCAAAATAAAATATGTATATGCAGACAGGTAGATAACAAGTTTCAAATTGTACAGAAGAAAAAAAAAATGAAAAACAAAAATTGTGTTTGAACCGACCAGCATAGCACTCGAACTCGTGACCTTGTATGTATAAGTTAGGCGCGTTTCCATTACGCCTAGATGTTGCTTGTGTTTCCTTAGGATCCACTTTATTTTATACTGACTTTGACACTATTCAGAACTTAACACAAACATCTATATTAAAAGCTTGTTTACTACTGATTATCTCTTGATTACTTCTTGGTTAGTATAAACAGACTAATGTGTTTGTTCCCAGTGGATTGTTTGATCAAAAAAAAAAAATATATGAAATAAATTAGCAATCCAACATCCTCTTGTTTTTCAAAACTCTGATTCAAACAAGAGAGGCATATACATCCTCACATGTATGTGCTTATTTTTGTAAATGTACTGATATATTTATATTGGTTGATTATTGTGATCCTGGATATATTTGATTTATTGGAAAAAGAAAGTGACCCTGAGAATGATAATTGAAATGGATGATATACCTATATATATATATAGATATATATATATATCCTCTTTACTTAGAAAAAAAAATTCCTTATGAAATTAGAGTATTTTCTGGTGGGTCATTTCACGAAGTGAATTAAAAGCATACCATCAAGATTTCGAGCATCATTTTTCAAGCAGCGGCTTCAACAAAGAAGAAGCCCTAAATTGTTGAAAGAGGAACGAACGCAGCCATTTTTTCACAAAGCAAAGAATACGGGCCGAAGACATAAACAAGAAGAAAATGGGACTTCTCTTTATTTTATATTGGGCCGGTTTCTTTATAATTCATTTTGGGCTTAATTTACTAAATAGGGTTTTGAGTTGTTATTTATTTTGTATTTCTCTTTTAAACTTTTGTAAAATTCTAGTCGTGTGACTAAGGGATGAACTATGGTGGTATAGTTCGAGAATTCGCAACTCAGTGGCTGAGTTGTGGCAGAGTTTTGAGTGTAGATTCAGGTTAGTCGATAGCGGGTGTCGCGAGTTTACGTGTGTAAGTGTCTGACTACTTAATTTCTAGTAGAAACCTTGGGGGCAGCACGTAGGGAGGTTTTTTTCGAAGCTGGGTAAATTTGTGTGTGATCTCTTCTGCATTCTATTTCTGCTTTTATTATTCTACTATTATCTGTGCTTCAATTATTTTATACATTTATGCATTAATTTTTATAATTATTTGTATCACCCTATTCACCCCCCTCTAGGGTGAAATCGATCCTACAAGTGGTATCAGAGCTAGGAACAAAAACCAATTTTTGTTTTAAAAATTTGATTTTTCAAAAACAAATCCTTGTTTTAAAATTTTGATTTTTAAATGGCTTCGTTTAATAATGCTTTTGCTGAGGGACAGTCCATAGTTAGACCACCAATGTTCAATGGTGAATATGCTTACTGGAAAAATAGAATGTAATTTTTTCTGAAAACCATTGATGCTTGGAATATTGTTGAGACATGATATATGACATAAACTATAATGGTGGATAATCAAGAAATTGAAAAATCGATGGATCAATGGACAGATCTTGAAATAAACTACAGAATGCTAATGCTAAAGCTACGAGATCTATTATCTGTTCATTAGATCAAACTGAATTTAATCGTGTCTCACATTTTCTAACTACTCAGGAAATATGTCACACACTTGAAGTGACTCACGAAGGAACATCTCAAGTCAAGGAATCTCGCCTTGCCATGCTTAGTAGCGAATACGAGAACTTCACAATGGCCAAGGATGAAAATGTCAAAGAGATGTACGGACGACTTTTTAATCTCGTATACAAATCAAAAGCTCTTGGAAAACCATACATAGAATTGAAAATAGTCCGAAAAATCCTCAGAGTCCTTCCACAAAATTTTGAAGCGAAAGTTACAGCCATTCAAGAATCAAAAGATCTAAAACAAATCAAAGTCGAAGAACTCATCGGAAATCTCACCACTTATGAGCTAGAAATCAAATTCAAGGAAGAACGCAAAGGAGGTGATACGCGAAAGAAATCAATAGCTCTCAAAGGAACAACGGGTATTGATGATTATGATGATGGGGCAGCTGAATTGGCACTATGAATAAAGAGATTCAAAAGGCGGAACCGCAAGTATGGAAATCCAGCTCTAAATCAACAACTGAAAAGCAGAATAGTCAAAGTTCTAGACAACCCAGAAGAGCAGGAGATCATATGTCACAAGTGTAACAAACCATGTTATATCAAGCCCAATTGTCCTCAAAATCGACTCAGCCAAGGAAAGAAACATAAAATGAGAAGTTTTGCAGCAACTTGGGATGAAACTGATGAATATGATAAAAGCACTGGTAGTGAGAGTGAAAAAGCAGATTTATGTCTTCGAGGTGATATAACTGACAGTGATGATGACGAGCCAAGCAAGGTATCAAAACTTACTCATTCGGAATTACTTATATATTTTCACGAAGTAAATGGCTGTTTTGAAAGACATGGGGAGAAATACGCTAAAATTGAATCATAAAGAGATAGTTTGATAGAATTAAATAAACAGCTCGATCAATTGGTTAAAAACTATCGAAACAAGTGCCCTAAGTGTGATAAGTGTCCATCATTTGAAGAAGAGATTAAAAAATCAAAAATTAAAATTAAATCACTTGAAAATGAAATTCTGATTTTGAAAGAAAGTAAAAACACGAGGAGAGAAAATTCTATTAAAAAGTGCACTCAATTATTGAATGAAAATGAATCTTTTAAAATACAAGTCCAACAATTGTCTACAACTTTAAGAAAATTTTCCAAAGGAGAAAGACCGTTAAATATGCTATTAGGGAAACAAACTGTTAATACAGTTAGACAAGGACTTGGATATAACCAATCTGAACTTGTTAGAAGCAAAATTAATCAAGTCAAATCCGAGTGCACAATTTGTAGAAAAATTGGACACAATCAAAACAATTGTTGGTATAGACCCAAAAACGTGAAAACCATACCAATTTGGGTTCCAAAAGGCATGAATATAAAATCTCTTAAAGTTAAACAAATCTGGGTGCCAAAAGGAACAAATATAAATAGTCTTGGGTCTACACAAACATATTTTTCAAAACCTTTTGCCACTAACAACCATGGACCTATAAAAAAAGGTCACAAAAATCTTTTCTCGTGTAGGTGTGGTGGCAGGCTAAAGAACAACAACAATGTTATCTTCATTCTGGCTGTTCCAGGCACACAACGGGCAACAAATCAAAGTCCCTTAGCCTAGTACAAAGGTGGCAGAATCATAATGAGTAACAACGAAAAATTATCGTGAAGGTAAACTAGGTAACGATATATTTACCTTGACTGATTTATTAAATGTGAAAATCTACACCATAACCTGATTTAAATCAGCCAGTTATGTGATAAGGAAATAAATGTTAATTTTGATTCTGATCTGTGCAAAAATGTTGACCAATCATCTTTTCGTCTTTGAACTGGTTCATATAGATTTGTTTGGACTAATGATGTTGTTTGTTGATGATTACTCTAGATACACGTGGATATATTTGTTTTATTTTACTGATTCTAAACCTGTCCTTATGTTCACTGTTTTTTTATTTGCACGGTTTCAACTCAAATCCAAAAGAATTTCATTTAAAAGCTATAAAAAGGATTTTAAGGTATTTGTTGCACACTCCACGATCTGGTCTATAACATCCAACTAATGATAATCTTGAGTCAAAGGGAAATTCGGATGCAGATTACACTGGTAATCTAGTTAATAGAAAAATTACTAGTGGAACGTGTTTTATGTAGAGACATTCCTTAGTTGCATCACATTTTAAAGAAAATATCTGCATACTTTTCATTCAACTGATTTTCAATTAGCAGACATTTTTCTTATAAAACCCCTTCCAGAAAATAGTTTTTTGACCTTGTTTTAGATTAGTCATTTCAAAAAATTTGATTTTTATAATTAATTTTGGATTTGATCTTAAATGACTACATTAACTAATCTGACTCCCTACTGATTATCGAAAAGATAAATAGTGATTGAAAAAGTGATGAGTGTCGATATTAATCATATATTATGACTTGAGAAAGTATATTTAGTAAATTTCTTTAAAAAGTCTAAACAAGATTTATAATAATTTTTGTTGGTAAAAATTCCATGAACATCTCTATTTCTATCATATTTCTAACGACCATCACACATCAAGATCCAATATAGTATGTGAATATGTGGTATTTTAAACGAGAAATTATTCGTTTTTCATTTTATTTTATTTTATAGCAAGAAAACATCCAAAGTATTCACTCTCATTTAAAAGTCCTCACGGTTCTGCATGGGTGAATTACTTGGAATATTTGTATATGTGCTTTCATGCTCATTTAAAAGTCCTCACGGTTATGCATATATGGAACACATATCAAAATTGGTTATTAAATAGACAAGTTGATTCTAATCCCATTTAAAAGTCCTCATGATTATGCGTGGTTAGAAGATGCATGAAATTCATTTTTTAAAAATTTGGGAATACTACTAATCTCATTTAAAAGTCCTAACAGTTATGCATGGTTAGTAGATATTCAAATTCCTGATATTAATATACCACAAATAGACACAACTATATGGTTTTATATGCCGACATCACCCCTATCTCTCTAAAGCGGAATATGCGCCTAATAGAGTATTTATGATTTCTGTTTGATTTTTTTTATTGAAATTTAATATTTATACTCGATTGGGTATTAATGTTGTATTAATGTCTATCACTTTATCTCTAACACTATTACTCTTTTGCTGATAACAAAAGGGGGAGAGAGAAGTTAAGATTTTGGTAGGCAAATAATTCAAGTCATATTTTTTATTTGCATATTCTCATCTAAGTTTATTTGCATATTTTTATTTATTTTCATTCATATATGAAGGGGGAGCTTTGGTTTAGGGGGAGCATTCAAATAGGGGGAGCAAATAGAATGATCAAATATATTTAATAAGTTCAAAATCTTAAACATATGTTTGTTGTCATCAAAAGGGGGAGATTGTTGAATATGCAAGTATATGATTTTTGTTTGATGATAATAAACATATATATATATATATATTCATTTAAATGTATTTGTTAATTGTACTATCTTATTTTTCATATAATTAAATAAATATTTGTTGAATAAAATAAATAACACGGAATTTAAATTCAAACATATTATTTAAACAAATATTTTATTACAATTTGGAATAGTACAAAAGTTGAGCTCTCACTACATATATACAAAATTTCAATTACAGTACAATTTCAAATTACAACACGATTTTTCACTATACAATTGTTACATACATTTGCACCTCACTACATATCACTCGTTCACTCATATTTGATCCTCAACTCTATTCCAGCTTGTATCCAGCATCTGAATTATTTGCAAAATAAACAACGATGCGGTAAAATTGAAAAAGAAATATTTTTTGCAGTGTAAAATAAAATGTGTGTTTTTGAAAATATTATTTGCCTCAGTTATTTGGGTTGTTCTATTTATTTTGAATTCATCATACACGAACAGCTTGTGACATGCAAAGAGTATCACTGTACATGCCACAAGGCCGTGCACACCGATATACACTTGATAAAACTGCAGGGATAGGTGAGCACAAGGTCAAACCCGAGCCGAGGCTGGATTCAACTCAGGTGTAATACAAAAACATCACAAAATTTTCAGGTACCAGTTCTCATGCAACAAGAATCCAAAACCAAACCATGCTAACAAGTGCACAAATGTGTACACATGAGAACAGACTTGACAACGGAGTCATGAAGCAACCAACCCAGACTTGTACAGACCAGTGTGTACAACAAAGCACCAAACAGTTCAAGTGTTCAGATTCAAGAGATCAGAGCAAGTGGAGACCAAACCCAAGTGCAATATCAACACAAATGAACATAACCAGACCTGGCAACATGAATGTAATGACCAAAAGCCTCAACGTCAAATAACAAAAATGAAGCATGCATATACATCAACGTGACCACATACATATATACATATGTTTGGACACATGTATACATGTATTTATATGTAGTGAAGCAGTAAAAAAATGGCATATGTATACATATGCATATGGACATGACTCAAAGCAAACAATGAACAGACTTGAAGCAACTCATCACAAAACTTCAGACTGCAACTCAAAAGGAGCAACGATGACTAGACTCATGCAACCAGATCACACATGTCAACCAGAATTCAACTCAGAGCTCAATGTAACACAGACCAGAGGCACACATGCATACAGTGAACAAAAAAATGCAGCTACACTCACATATACATACATATACAAATATATATATATATATATATATTGTGTCAACACATCAGGTCAACAAGGAAATGGGTCAAACTGCACCAGACCTTCAATGGATATGAAAACAAGAACAAAACAGCAACCAAAATGTATGTGCATACGGTAGTACACATGCAACACAAAACCAAATCAGGCCAAAATACAAGGCAACCCAGGTTTAACAAATGCAAAGCACTTGAATAAAAAGTGCATATGTAAAAATGTATCAGACTAGAACATCTCATATGTACATAGTCAAGTGTGTGAACATTCAATTGCTTACAACAACAACAAGCTTCAGGAATACAAAACAACAATATGCACAAGGCCAACAAGGCACCAAAGCAATCACACATATATACATACATATATATATATATGTATGTATATATGTATGGAGACCATAATGCATCAATGAAATGTGTAGATCACCAAACCAATCCAACTCAATGCAACTTGGTTCAAGAGCAAAGACAACCAAACTGCACAGGTAACTCGAAGCAAACATGCAACATAATACTCAACTAGACCAGGGCAGTGAACTGGACCCTGACAACAGCAGTTCCACATGAAAGAAGACCAAATGAATGCAAAATAATTGAACACATATGCATATATATATATATATATATATATATATATATATATATATATATACCGGTTCAGGGATGAATGTAGACAGCCGCTCAAATGAACAAATGTAGAACAGTTCAATATGCAAGCAATCAAGCTACAAACACAAAGGCAAGAACCATACTTTTAGATGATCCAGACATATCAGTTCAGAGGCTCAGAAGTCCAACAGTAAACATGTTTATACAAAGGCAATAGAATAACTCGCTAACAGGATCAGGTAAACTAGAGAATACAAGAGACGACACGAAGTACACACACATGTGTACATATATGCATATATATGTATACAATTGCATCGGCTTAATGAACCAGTCAACAAAGGCAAAACGAAGGAACACAATGGTCGAGTTACAGAAAAATCAAGGCAGTGTTCAAAAATCATAAAAAACAGTAAAGCAACACAATCTATTGTACAGTTGTACAAAAATCAAGGTAGAGTTCGAACAAGTCAGAGTCGAAGCCAAGTGATAACACGGGTTGAACAAGTCGAACTCAATTTTTATCACAAAGTCAGAAAATTCAAATAACAAAGTCGTAGGCCGAAATCAAAGGAGCATAAAGAACGGAACCAAATCAGAAAATCAAACAAGCCATGGTAATCAAGCTAAGGACATCAGAAAAATATTCGAAATTGAACCAGTCAGGATTAATCACATGTATTCAAGTAAAATCGAATGGCCGAGCTAAAGTAACAGACGAATTCAAAAGATATATTCGAACGATAATTTAGGGAATTAAACCCTATAAATACCATCAGCATCATCGGCAATAAAATCATCGAGTTCAAGCATATCAACGAGAATAAATAAAGGAAATCGCATACCAGTTTTGTTCGATTCTAACTCGATCGAGAAGCAGCCGCGAAGGAACGAAAGCAACAGACGATTCGAGCCTCGAAGTGAATTAAAAGCATACTAGCAAGATTTCGAGCATCATTTTTCAAGCGGCGGCTTCAACAAAGCAGAAGCCCTAAATTGTTGAAAGAGGAACGAACGCAGCCATTTTTTCACAAAGCAAAGAATACGGGCCGAAGACATAAATAAGAAGAAAAGGGGACTTCTCTTTATTTTATATTGGGCCGGTTTCTTTATAATTCATTTTGGGCTTAATTTACTAAATAGTGTTTTGAGTTGTTATTTATTTTGTATTTCTCTTTTAAACTTTTGTAAAATTCTAGTCGTGTGACTTGGGGACGAACTACGGTGGTGTAGTTCGAGAATTTGCAACTCAGTGGCTGAGTTATGGCAGGGTTTTGAGCGTAGAGTTAGGTTAGTCGATAGTGGGTGTCGTGAGTTTACGTGTGTAAGCGTCTGACTACTTAATTTCTAGTAGAAACCTTGGGGGCAGCACGTAGGCAGGTTTTTGCCGAAGCTGGGTAAATTTGTGTGCGATCTCTTCTGCATTCTATTTTTGCTTTTATTATTCTGCTATTATCTGCGCTGTAATTATTTTATATATTTATGCATTAATTTTTATAATTATTAGTATCACCCTATTCACCCCCCTCTAGGGTGAAATCAATCCTACACTTACTAGGAGCTGAAGGAATATGCCCGGTTACAGCGTTAGCGACAGCCGTGACATCGATGGCTTCCTGTTCCCTCTCCAATCTTTAGATTTCCTGACCCTCTACAAATCTTGGCGGGTTTCTTCATTCAGGTATGTCTGAAATAACTCCTCTTTGGTGTAACCGCCACCCTATGTCATGGAATCGGGCCAGAATCTCCTTCCAGACTACAACAAGCGTACGGGGGAACAACGAACCCAAGTAACTGAGACTCCCTTGATGCATCATGGAGTTAACATAAAAGCCCAAAATGGTAGCATCCAAGCCTTCCATCTTCTTTGCGAAGGTATCTTGAAGCTATGAAAAGCTGGCTACCATGCTAGCCTTCTCCAATGCTAGATTCTTTTTCTCAGCATCTAAAGTCGAAACTTGCTTGTGAAGAGAGGCAATTTCTTAAGCTTGTTCGGCGATGGATTTCTTCTTCGTTCCAACCACCATCTCGCTTATCCTCAACTTTTCTTTTAAGGCCACCTAATCAGTGTGGATTTTCTTTATTTCATCTCTGAATATGAGCACGGCTCGGTCAGTGGATTTTTTCAGCTCCTTAAACAAAGAAACAATTTTGCTTTCTCCCTTGAGGGCATCATTCCTCTCTCTCTTCAGCCTCTTAATCTCAACGTCATGATCAGTGAGCTACTTCTCGTACTCATCCATTTCAGACTCGAACAAGAGAATTTCTTGGTAGTTGTTTCGATTGACAGTGGATAGCTACATGCATAGTTTTTCCCACCCCTCGGCTTGCTCCAAACCGCTCCGAATTACTTGGAGATGGGGTGAATAGGATTTAACATGAACCGACTTCAAATTAGGCTTGTGAAAAACAATCCTCCTTAAGAACAAGTTTGGGAAGTCAACTTGTAGATGCGGGGGACCAGCGGTGAGAATGTAAGGCGCATGCCTAGAAATTGGGAGAGAGGCGATCATAACACCATAAGTGGAGGAGGTTACGACACCAAAAGCGGGAAAGCTTATCCCAGTGGAAGCATGAAGCTGTGGAACGATTCTCACTCTTGGTCTCTTTTTGGCCTTTTTGATGGATCTTCTAGCTCAGTTGGACTTTTCCTTTTCCATAGCCACATCCTCGATCATGACCTTGATCTTTCTCGCCTTGATGGTGCTCTTCCGCCTCCCTATCCTTCTCCTCTTACTCTCCTCATCGGTCTCCCAGGAAGCGTGGTACCTATAAGAGTGTCTCTATGAACGTTGAGACTCTAATACTCGATCAAGATTACAGTAGAAGCCACGAGATATGATTCCTATAGCAAATGATAAAACATCTTTAGGAAATAATCATTTGATGAGCTAAAACGTCCTAGAAAATAATAATAATATATAGTGTGTGATCCTAGTGAAGTGTGTGCTATAGTTTAATGACCCTAGCAGAATACACAAACCGGATCAATCACCGAATAATGTCAGGACATTGATTCCTATAGGGATGATCTGAGTAAGCTGGGAAGGCAAACCCTCCGAAGTGAAGTCATCCATCAAGTCACCCATATTCACAAAAATGTTGCTCGTATCTCCCAGGTCAATATTGACACCTTCTAGTGGAGAGCTTGATTCATGTTCGTCCTTGGGAGAAGCTCTTTCAATGGGCTCTTTCGAAGGAGGTGAGGGAGCATATCCAGGCTCAGCTCCGAGGCCTTGTCGCCTAAGTTGACGTCACCGTCATCAGAATCCTAATCTATTTCTTCCTCATCCAGAGGATGCTCCTTATTGATCTCTCCTTCCTCCTTCCCTTCAATCATTGAAGCCTTACCATTCCGTTGAACAAACTCTTCTTCTTTCTCCTTAGGGATCGGTGGCATTTTAAGTGGACTGTCGACCCCGACTTGAATTTTGATCTCCTCAGGGGTCTTCTCTGACCCATCGGATGGGTCACTTTCTTCTTCCTCGTCATCATCATCTTCACTAGAGTCAGAGGAAGAGTAAACAGAACGGGTCTGGGCTCTAGAGCGAGAAGGAGCACTGACAAATCCAACATACCTCCCAGAGTATAAAAACCCACATTGGCGGAGATTTTCGTCTGTGAGCAAGAACCCGATTGTGCGCTCTTGAGCATCGACCACTTTCATGATACTAAAAACAGTGCCAAGTGCCGGATCCTTGTTAATCTTCGAAAGAACTATAAGGAAAATACGATCATTCAAAAGACTTGTAGCAGTTAAAGGAAGTTCCAAGCATGGTGAAAGAAACTTACCCCCGGTGTTCCATAAACGGGTGAATCCATCTGGACTTTTAGCAAAAAAGAACAAGTTTTTGGAATGAACTTTTATAGGAAGATCCGGTATAATTCTCCGGCTACGTTGCGCATTGATGTAAACGAGTGAAGGGTTAGCCTCTCCCTTTTTGAATAATAGAAGATATTGCAACTCAGCGAAACTCGAGGCACGATTAAGCGTCCGCATGAACAGAACGTATAAGCACGTCAGCATGGCATATCCATTTGAAAGAATTTGGAATGGGGCCAACCCTATGTTCTGAAGTGTTGTCATTAAGAAGAGGTTGAATGGGGGCAGTTCACCATACGTACACATAAACCGATGGCAAGCCATGTATCTAGAAGGTGGCCTATGAGCAAATTCTCCTCTCGATGGTAGAAATACGTCATCCTATGGGATACCATATTGCGAGCAAATGCTTCGCAACATTTGGTGTGTAAGAATTGAAGGAGCTTTCTCCGGAGGATCAAGCAAGTCTCTTAAGTTAGGAGGAGTGCGATCAATGATGGGGCCAATTGGAATCAGGCGACCATGTTAACCTAAAGTTATGGAAGCGGTGGATCCAGCTGGGATCGACGATGACTCCGCTTCAGAAAGTGGTGAGTTTCCCCCAACTTATTTGCCCCGATAAGATTTGCACGTCATTTTATATAAGAAAGCTTGTGTTCAAAATGGCCAGATATGCCTAATCTCTAAACTATAGACTCTAGCGCAGTAGATACTTGAAATCCGGAAGATAATTGACGTGTACCAACCACCAATCAAATTCCAGGTATTAACCGGGGGTGCGTGTGATGCATAATCTATGTGAGAATGGTTTCAGTGTCTTGAATGCTATGAACAAACCATTCCGTCTAGATGGCTCACTCACATCGGAAAGAGCGATCTGTATCACCTGTTAATTTATTTTCTTCTATACTTACCCATTATCAATCAACAATCGATAGCGGATTCGCTGTCCAAAGCGACATGGAAATCCCTTCCTATTCTAGGTACACCAACTGTGCAATGACGAGACCTATCCAAAGCTAGCAACTATAGATCGATGGTTCCGAATTGAGTAGAGAATTCTCAACATAAGTTGATTTTAGTTCTCTAGAAAGTGATAACAGCATGAGCTACATACAAGACGCCATGCTAAGCTATTATCACCTCCCAGAAAAACCAAAATCACTCCGCAAGATGCTGTGCCGGGATCGACTGTGTAGCTCGGTGTAAGTTAATTATGACTCTGCAGATGAAGATAGGAAAACATGTCGAGCACTGGCGCAAAACCCTAGCTTCGCTCCGTGAAGAGTTCAAGACTCGATTTACTATCTTCTTCCACAAAGTCACAATTGGCTCGAGTCTTCCACTATATCCATCACCAGCACAACTTCATCACCAATCGATAATGTAATAATATGTCAAAATCCACTTCACCGACCTTTGAAATTGAGAAAAGTGATTTGATCTCTAGTTCAAGACAGCCCAAACTAGGGTATTGAATGATTTAGATCGGCAACACCTAAAAAAAGGTGTAATCTCGATGGAAGTAGCACCAAGAGGCGGCAGCAGGTGGTAAGATCAATGGCGGTGGCTCCTAAATGGATGGTGAGCTTGGGTCGATAGGCAAAATCCTTGAAAGGATAGGATCGGATGGCGGGTGAAGGTTTGGGTCGAATGGAAATGAAGTAAAGTGGGGGGGGGGGGTCAGCTCGTATAAAAAGAAACATAAAGGTGAAAAAATTATAAAGTACTTGGATCGATACCGATCTAAATTTTCTCCGTTGAATGGTCTTAAATTTTCCCCATTCGATCTACTCAATGTTCGTATTCATTTTGAAAATTATCAAGTCGAGATCACTCTGTAGTTATGAACAATGGAGATTCACAACTAAGGACTGGGAAGTAAGCCGGTACGTCATAGATAGCTTTGAAAGATGGCCAGACACAACCAATGGAACTCCTTAAATTAAAAACCCGAAGATAAACAATTCCGGAGCACACCTTGTTTTTAATGAAAGCGTGCACTGTGGGGCAAATGTTAACCTGGTTGAATTCAATAGGAGTTAGAATATTCAGATTAAACTAGAACGACTCGAAACTTGATTGGAAGGCCTACAAGTACAAGATAAAGGACCCCGAAGAAGTTTGGGCCATTTTTAGGCTAACATTTTGGATCGGTACTGATACGATCCAATTGGATCGGTATTGATCCAAAAATATTGCTTTATTGATCTCCGTTCCACTTGTCTTACACTCTCATGTCTCCTCTAAGCTTTTCTACCGAGTTTGATAGCATTCCAAGTATCTGAGTTGAAGAAGTGAAAACTTATCCGATTCAGATTATAGTTCAATCTAACCTACATGTGAATTATCATCAAAACAAGTCAAAAAGCTACGAAACTACGTGGAGAGCATTGCAACAAAGTAATGAAGCCATCTGAATAGAAAGTGTTCAAAAATTATACAACTATTTGGATCGATACCGATCAGATCCAATTGGACCAGTACCGATTCAAATAGTTTGTTCCTATGATATCCAATTTCCTAAGCAGCTTCTACATGATGGATACGGGCTTCTGGTGAAACGACTCTGGACCAAGTGCTCTCCAACTCCTATAAATACCATCCCATCTGCAGCAGAAAAAGGATCTACTTTGATCTCTGCTGAAACTCTACCATTATTTCTTCACTCTTCTTTTCCATTACAACAGCCATTAAAGGGCAACTGAAATCCTTCCAGTTGTCTCTAACAATAGTGGCTTGATCTAACTTAGGAAAGAAGAATCATGTTGTAATCCAAACTCCTTTGTAACAACAGTTGATCAATAAAAGCTATAAAGCGGACGTAGGCTTCGTTAATGGACGAACCACTATAAAAACCTCTTATCTCTTTACTTTTTCTTCGATTTACTATTTCTTTTTCTATTTTATTTGCCTTGATAAATAGGGCTTGTGCTTTCACACTCAATCTAGGTTGTTGATCCATTTTATGGGTTAACAATGCTGTAGTTCCCATTGGGAATATGAACTTTTTTTGGCCCTTCTATTTTGAAGTCGGATATTCAAGTTCCCATCATTATGTCTTCAGAAGTCAATTATTCATCACAGTTTCATCCACCTTCCCAGCAAGCAGATTGGTCAGAGGATCCTGGGTGGTATATGTAGTGGACGGGGTGAGATCCATTACCTATCCCTCATTTGCTTGACTTACCCCTGGTTCTGTTGCACTACTCAGTCGATAGTTTATAGGAGATGGACATTGGTATGCATCATCTAGGTCTTTAAGAATCATAGTATTATGAAGATGGATTGTGGAGGATAAATGAAGTGGCCAATGATTTTGTAAGTTATCAATCTCTAGTTCCTTAAATGTTCTACATTCATCTATTTACTATTTTAAATTCATGTTATTTGCTCTTTCTTTTTTATGGAACATGGAGATTAGGAGGGAATCCGAGTTATATCTTCAAACCAAGGCAACGAGTCACTCGAAATCTCATAAAAAACAAAATACAGTTCATCAGATGCATCGTGATGAGGAAGATGAACAGTATAATGAAGAGGACGATGAAGACGAAAATGAAGACGATGGAGATGCCGATGAAGATGATGACAACGACGACGACGAAGGCAACGGTGGGGCTGTGCACACAAACATATATAGGGTTAAGTTCAAAATTCCAACCAATTCACCTTCTACTCCGGATACAATTTTAATTTATATTCGAATGTGCTCCATATATTTAGTTCTATATTTGATTGTTAATACATGTTTGGACTTCTGAACGGATATAGATAAAGGAAAAAAGCAGAATAGAGGAATTGTTAGCAAGATGACATCTCTATTCAAAGGAAAAATGAATAAGAATGGAAAGATAAATAGGATATTAGGTTGGAGGATTTTTAGTGGTTATTGCTTCATATTTGCAATTTGTGTGATGTAATTTTTTGATTTTTCTCTCCTGATTTATATATTAACATAGAAGTTGTTAATTTTAGGATAGTAGATGTTCCAAGTTTGCTCGATTTCTACATGCTTTGGTATAATTCTGTTTATTGATTTATGCATGCTGATATACTTCTGTTTATTCATTTGTGCAACTTCTATTTATATACTTCTTGTTTTATAAAAAAACAAAAACAAACCCTTAAAGTAGAAAAATGATTACTGTTTAAGCTATAAATGGGTTGCATTTTACCTTTTATAGGTTAAAAAGTAATCTATTTACTGTCTAAACCAAAAGGGATTTCATTTTGCCGTTCAAATTTGTCTGGATTAAAAAGATAAAAAATAAAAAATTAAGTTTCTGAATTAGAAAAACTCAAATAAAATCAGAGCATAAAATAATAAATAAAAACTCAAATAAAATCAAAAGTTCATAGCCGTTTAAAATTTGTTGAATTTATAAAAGAATAAAAATCAAATAAAATTTATAATCATTTAAACATTTATGAATTAAAAAAAATAAAAATCAAATAAATTTAGGCATTTAAATTTTGCAACGACTATATTTTCTTCCATAAATTCTTTTCAAATCAGACTCATTCAATCAAATATTGAAAATTAAAAAAACATCACAAAATAGATATAGCGATGAAGAAGTTGAAAATGAAAATCTGGAGTTCGAACGATTCTGATGAAGAAGATGAGCTATATAAACAAAGAGATTTTCTTCAATTATCATCGAACACCAATACTAATAGTGATGAGTTAGAGCTAATGATGCAAGTAGTAATCGTTCACCAACAAAGGGTCCAAAAATTCATATTGGAAGGATCTTCTAGTAGAACTCATGGAGGAAGTATATTTGGCCTTATAGCCGAAAGGAAGATGCATGACCATAAAGGTGGAACTGCTAGATTACTTAAAGACTACTTCAACACCCCCATGTACATATGGCCATGAAGATTTTCGTCGTCGATTACAAATGAAGAATATGTTTATGCATATTTTTAATGGATTTGTTGGACATGATAATTATTTTGTTCAAAAACGTAATAATGCTGGTATCTTAGGATGTTCACCTTATTAAAAAATTATAGGAGCATTACGTGTTATATCATATGGGATAACCCCTAATACATTTGATGAGGTGATCCGAATGGGTGAGAGTACAATTAATTTAAGTCTAGAACGGTTTTGTATAGCTATCATTGAATTATATAGTGAAGAATATTTATGATCTTCAACGCAAAGCGATGTCAAAAAACTAAAAAAATTAGGAGCTAAAAGAGTTTTTCCCGAACTATTAGGTAGTGTCGATTGTATCACTGGAAATGGAAAAATTGCCCCAAAGCTCGGCATGGTTAATTTATCAATCATTATCCCAAAGCTATAACGATAATAGAAGCAGTTTCCCTACATGATCTTTGGTTTTGGCATGCGTACTTCGGATGTCTTGATTCCATGAATGATATTAATGTCTTACACCAATCACGTCTATTTAAAAATTTTACACATGGAAATGCCCCTGCATGCAATTTTAGTATTGCTGGAAATTCCTATGATATGGGATATTATTTAGTGGATGGTATATATCCGTTATGGGGTATCCTAGTCCAAACAATTTCAGATCCAAAAACAAAGAAAGAGAAGTACTATGCTCAAAGACAAGAGGCTGCGAAAAAATATGTAAAGCATGCTTTTGGGGTTTTACAAACAAGTTTTACCATTGAAAAAAATCCTATTTAACTTGGAAGCCAAAGGAATTGAGCAATGTGATGCGAGCATGTGTTACACTACATAATATGATCACTAAAGAAGAAAGAGGCGCATTTCCATCTTATTTAGGATATGATCCGGATAACACAGCTACAGTTGTTGCTGATAGAAATCGAGAAACTATTGAGGTTTTCTTGAGACATTTGCATAGAATTAGATCTAGGGAAATGCATGAAAAACATCAAGATGATTTGGTTGAACATTTGTGGCATTTGAAGGGAAATCATTGGTGTAACCCATTGTGTTAGTTATGTACTATTCTATTATATCGTATAATGTATTGGATAATGATTATTGTACTATTTACATTGTGCAACAATATAAAACATTATTTATTGGAATTCAATCACGTTTATGAACAGTGACTAGTCCAATCTTCATACCTTGTATTGTTTATTCAATTCAACTTATAGCTTTTCCGACATTGTAATGTCCAATCTCCTTTACGGACAGTGATTAATTCCATAAATATATCTTTTAGCTATGCATATCTTAGCTACTTTAGTTTTCAATCACCTTTAATTAGAGTGTGTGTGAGTATATTCTTTATAAATAACATCCCTTCATTGCTATTTTACAACAACATAATTTTTTTCAACAATGGTGGATCATAGTCACATTTCTCTCTCTTCATTGTACGACTATGAAGGTCCCCCTGAGCACCCAATGCCTTCAAATCCAACATCACCTGAAATTGATATTGATTTCTATATTGAAATGCAAGATAGATACTATGAAGATTTGTGAGAGCATGAACGAGAACAGGAAGTACTTCAAAGACAAGCGAGGGAATAAAACATCGCGAAGAAAGACTAAGTCGATAATAAAGACGCGCTTCAAGGCATAGATAACAACAAATCATACTTCTAGAAATCAAACGAGAAGTTAACTTGCTTAGTATAATATTTGAATGTGGATACACTGCTATAGAAGATGTAATTCAACGAGGAAATGATATTGGTCGTCGTTATTTCATATGCCACATATATCCAAGAGGTCATGGATTTTGGCAGTGGATTGACGATCCTTTTCCTTAATGAGCCGCTGACTACGCTGGCAAATTAGAGTATTAACCAACAACATTGCTAAATCAATCTGTTGGGTGGAAAAATAAAATTAGTAAACTTCACAATTGGTTTCATAGACTAAATATTGGTAGACAAAATTAAGCTAGTAGGGCTAATAGTGTTTGTGTTTGATAATGTTAGATGATGATGTATGACACTGTATCACTATTTTCAGTACCGTTATTGGTTTCTCCAAATATAGATTGATATTTCGATAAATAAATCATATAAATGTTGTAGAATACAAATAGAGATAAATTGATATTACGCTTAACAAGCACTCTTGAGGTTGTTACTCAAATTGCAACATATAGTTGTTCCATAGCTAGTATGTATTGAGGCTTGTATGGTATTTGAAGATGTAATGTGAGTCGTAGGTTGAATGTGATAGTTGCCTCCTCTTTCACCTCGGCTATTATTAGGCGGTACCTCCCACATGACCTACTAAATGTGACGAACATACTTCTTATGTCTAGAACCCTCCGTATTAATATACATTCTGAATGATTGTTGTACGCTTCGTTGAGGATAACTCAAAAATATTGATCAGTCTCTTCTTCCATGTGAAGACTATCTGCATGAATGTATGCTTTTATCAATAATAATTAATCCATTGGAGTCCATACTTCATTTTTCATTTTGAAATTTAATAGAACAAAATAGAATTTGCATTCATATATATATATATATATATAATAGAAATGACATTAAAGAGGAAAGAAGCATCTAGTGGACAAATTTATGGCAAATTTCTGTATAAAGTTGATAAACTAGTCAATACTAAAAAAGTTGAATTATTCTAAAGCAAACAAATAATTTCTATATAAAGTTGATAAGATTAGACACTGCAAAAAAAGATGATAAGACTAGACACTGCAAAAAATAGATGATACGACCAGACACTGCAAAAAAACATATGATAAGACAAGACAGTGGAAACATTATTTGCATGGCAGTTAAATGATAAATGGCAACTGCAATATTTCTGCTCAAAGTGGATCAGTCTAGACCATACGAACTAGACCTTGCAAAAATGGCTGATAAGACCAGACACAGCAAAAAAATGATGATAAGACTGGACACTGTAAATATGAGCTGAGAAGGCCAGTCACTGCAAAAATATTTCATCAAATTATATATATGGTATATAACGTATTACATGCAGTCTTCATACTCAAACAAATCTATCTCTACTATACAAAAGAATAAACTAATGGCAAACTCATTCAATAGCAATGTCCCTGAAATGAACTTGTAGGATGATAGTCTCTCAAACTTTACTAATTTACTATCGCGGTCTAAAGCTTTACAACTGATACCGACACAGTTCCTTACTCCACAACAAAATCAGTTATTTAGCTAACTTAACTTTGCACAATAGTTTGGTAACCTTCTCTATCAAATCCCTCTGAACCCGAACATGTTTGGTTCACAATTGATCATTCCTTCTGCAGAAACAAACCAAGAGACCCCTTTAGATGCAGCTATAAGCGAAAAAGGGAAAGGAAAGTCAAAACGAGATTACAACAAAAGAAAACCTAAGGATCCTCAATCCATTGATTTTTTTAAAATAAGCACTGATAATGGTAAGACGTGGAGAGCACATAACTATAAGCTGTTAGTCAATGCATGGGTTAAGTCTACCGAAGTTCCATCAAGACATTCAAGTGGAAGGTGAAAGTCTATAGTATAGTGGATCGATTATAAAGATGACAAGTATATGACTAATTTAAACTATATTGTGACAATATTAAAGTATGTAAACAAGAATAATCACAACAGGGATTTTATACTGGTTCGGACCTCCCGTCCTACGTCCAGTCCTGAAGCTCCTCTTCGGAATTTCCTTTTACCGAATAACCCTCACTTCACCCGGAGGAACAGGTTTGCAATAGCAGAGTTTCTTTGTCAACTGTGTGTTCTCTATTACATGGATTTTGACTATATAGTACAAATGCTTCCAATATATATCTAGAGAGTATTGTCTATGAGGAACTGTATATTTGGAAGAGTAGAATACAAGTATAGATTTGCTAGAGATCAAGAATATATCAGAGTATAAGAGTAGAACTTGCAAGTAAGTCAGGTAACTTCTTCTCTTGGATTCTTGATGCTATTTATAGTGGTAGAGAGATTCCTTGAGTAGTTGCATCCATTAGCAAGTGTTCTATGGTCGCTCTTGATGGTTATGAAGAGTTGCAGCGAAGAGGAGCGAAGGTGTCTTTTCAATTATGACAGTTGTTCTTTGAATGTTAGCAGCCGAGTTCAAAATCGGACGTCTGGAAAATGTTTCAAACGTCTGACTCTCATATATATTTTTGTATATGGTTGCTTTTCAGACGTCCGAGTACATTAAACAGACGTCTGATTCTGTGTGATTTGCGAACCAGAGAATTCAATCAGACGTCTGACTAGTGCACCCAGACCTCTGAACTTGTGCATGTTGCTTTTCTTGTGTCCGTGTCATTGCTCTTCTGATTCTATCGACTTGAAGTCTCTTGATATGTTATTCGAGCCTTGTTCTTGTCTCTCTAGTAATGTTACTTTAGCAATTACCTATAAATAGAAATATATATGCATATTCGATTTCCATTGTATAGTTGTTGTCATCGAAACCGTAGATTTGATTTCCTAACAATCTCCCCCTTTTTGTTCAATTTTTTAATTTGTCTAAATTTATCATCTAATTCCATGCTAAGTTATAATAATTCGTCATAGCTAAGTTCCGGACATACCTCATTAGTTTGTTCCATAAAACACACATTAGCTTGTTCACCATCACTATCACTTTCAGATGATGAAGAATCTGAGTCATCCCATGTTACTTTGAAAGCCTTCTTCTTTTTGAATTTTTCAAATTTGTTCTTCCTTTTATCATTATTGAGTTTAGGGCAATCCTTCTTCATATGTCCTTATTGATCACATTCATATCACTTAATTTGAGATAAGTTTATTGTGTTGGACTTCCCTTCTTTTTGGAATTTGGTCATCTTTCTAAATTTCTTGAATCTGTTATAATTCTTTGCAATGAAGACTATCTCTTCTTCATCTAAATCAGAGTCGTCATTTTTTGTTGCTGAAAATGCTATGTTCTTCTTTTCCGAATTTAGTTCTTTTCGTGCCTGCAAATTAGCTTCATAGGACATTAAATTTCCTATCAACTCTTCAGTTTTGAGAGTAGAGAGTTCATTAGCTTCTTCAATAGCTAATACTTTCCTTTCCCAATCTGATGTTAAAGAGTTGAGTAGTCGAGAAACTAAATCAAAATCGGTAAACTTAACTCCTAATGCCATAAGATCATGTTGAATAGTTTGAAATCTAGAATACATATCAACAATAGTTTCATTTTGCTTCATTTTAAATGACGAGAATTGGTTTTGCAAAATTGAAATCTTAGTTTGTTTGACCTTTTTTGTACCTTCGTGTGTAATTTGTAAGGTATGCCAAATGTCAAATGCAGTTGTACATAACATGACAAGTGAAAATTCATTTTTATCTAGAGAACAAAATAAAACGTTCATAGCTTTAGCATTGTTTGATGCTAAGGTCTTTTATGCATCAGTCCATGTGTTCATAGCAGTAGTAGGTGCTTCATATTTATTTTGAGTGGCTGAACAAATTTCTAGACCATTAGCTTCCATAAAAATTCTCATACGTGTTGACCAATATACATAGTTAGAGCCATTAAAAAGTGGGGGTCGTGCTGTGGATTGTCCTTCTTTAAAAATACTTGCCATTGTAAAATGATTCAAAAACGTGTTACTGTATTTTGATCAAACCTTGCTCTGATACCAAATGAAAGTCTATAGTATGGTGGATCGATTATACAGATGACAAGTATATGACTAATTTAAATTATATTGTAACAATATTAAAGTATGTAAACAAGAATAATCACACCAGGGATTTTATACTGGTTCGGACCTCCCGTCCTACGTCCAGTCCCGAAGCTCCTCTTCGGAATTTCCTTTCACCGAATAACCCTCACTTCACCTGGAGGAACAGGTTTACAATAGCAGAGTTTCTTTGTCAACTATGTGTTCTCTATTATACGGATTTTGACTATATAGTACAAATGCTTCCAATATATATATCTAGAGAGTATTGTCTATGAGGAACTGTATATTTGGAAGAGTAGAATACAAGTATAGATTTGCTAGAGATCAAGAATATATCAGAGTATAAGAGTAGAAAGTGCAAGTAAGGTAGGTAACTTCTTCTCTTGGATTCTTGATGCTATTTATAGTGGTAGAGAGATTCATTGAGTAGTTGCATCCATTAGCAAGTGTTCTATGGTCGCTCTTGATGGTGATGAAGAGTTGCAGCGAAGAAGAGCGAAGGTGTCTTTTCAATTATGACAGTTGTTCTTTGAATGTTAGCAGCCGAGTTTAAAATCAGACGTTTGGAAAATGTTTCAAACGTCTGACTCTCATATATATTTTTGTATATGGTTGCTTTTCAGACGTCTAAGTACATTAAACAGACGTCTGATTCTGTGTGATTTGCAAACCAGAGAATTCAATCAGACGTCTGACTAGTGCACCCAGACCTCTGAATTTGTGCATGTTGCTTTTCTTGTGTCTGTGTCATTTCTCTTCTGATTCTATCGACTTGAAGTCTCTTGATACGTTCTTCGAGCCTTGTTCTTGTCTCTCTAGTAATGTTACTTTAGCAATTACCTATAAATAGAAATATATATGCATATTCGATTTCCATTGTATAGTTGTTGTCATCGAAACCGTAGATTTGATTTCCTAACAATCTCCCCCTTTTTGATGATGACAACTATACAATGTACTTATATATAATTTATAAATCTCCCCCTGACTATGTGCTTATTCTTAATGTTTTATTATTATACTTATATTTCTCCCCCTTTGGCATTATCAAAAAGAATTATAAACAATTTAACTAACGTCAAAGACAAAAGGAAAATTTCATTAATAATTCGAAAGTGAGTGCATACATAGATTTTGTTAATTTACAAACGTTGAAACCTCAAAATCCTAAAATATATGATTCCTAAAATCTATGACTCCTTTGGAGAAGCTTTATCTTGATCATCTTCCTTTTCTTCTTTTTCAGAAGTGCTAGTCTTTGTAGGAGATGTCAAAACTTGCTTGAGAGGTTCATCCTCAGAAAGTTTGGAATCTTTTGCGGGAGGAGAAGGTACTGGGATTGGCCAATCTTCAGAAGGCGGTGTTGGACCACGAACCCGTTGTAGTACTTCTTTGAGAACTGATAAAACAGTCGAAAGAGATTCTTCAATTGTGGCTAGGCGTGTAGCAAATGATGTTTCGAAGCTATTAATCCGCTTAGCTAAAAGTTTTTGATTATGAGATAGTATATGTTGATTTCGAAGGGTGAGATCTCGAACCCTTTCATTTGGATTTGTATCCATTCGAGTCTCCATAATCTCATCTTGTCCCGGATAATCAAATGGTGCAGGGGGCTGTGGAGTTGTTTCTCGATGTTGTTCCTCCTCTTGAGATGGTTCAATGTGTGGTTGAGGAGGAGGCTCAACTTGTCTAGCTTGACGATTGTGCGTCCAATCTTCAAAGGATATATACTCTGGAGGAATTTCGGGTAAGTGCATAAGCGAGAAAAATTTGGTGGAAGCATATTTATGTGATATTTCTTCGAAGGTTGATAGGTAGGATGGAATGTTATATGCATGAAGAAGTCTCATAATATAAGTTGGGTAAATAATTGATGGCCGTGATTGAGTCCAAAATTTTTTGAGCTCGTCAAAGATGAATTTGGCCCGATTCACCCTTGTTCCACTAAATAAAGCATATAAGGCTTTGTGCTCTAAATCAGTTATTTGCTCATGGCTTCCCATACGTGGAACAATAGTATTGATTATCATTCGAGTTAGGAGTCGTGCTTTTGGACGTAGATATTTAGAGGCAAACTTTGGCATTTCATCTTCCCAAATCTGATGTGTTATACTATTTCTTGGCTTGAAGCGCAGATCGGGAATGTTGTATAAATCTTCGCCTGTGTCAGAACATCCTAGGGTTCTTCCTATTATGCCAGGAGTAAGTCTAATCATGTTGCCATACACGCTAGACCATTGCCAGTTATCTTCGTCTTCAGTGTTCCATACTGAAGTGCTATCTAAGTTTGCATAGAAAAGAAATATTGCCAATTGATCGATTTGGACGTCATTAGGAGTGAACGAAATTAAAGTGTCTAGTCCGGCATTCTCACACATTTCATCCAAATCGTACATTGGAAATTTAAGTAGATTATAGAAAGGACCCGTGTGAAGTTTTTTCTTTTGTATATCTTCGTACCTCTTGATTGAATGTGGTGCTCTATTCATCTATTTTTCAATTTGATCATCTGAACAGACTTGGGGGTTTGAAGATGTTGTTGGTTGGTCTTGTTTGCGTTTTGATGTCTTGAGATTTTTAGTTCTAGGAGGCATTTTGAGTTGAGGTCGAATTTTTGAGAAAAAAAATCGTCAGTTGATGAAATCGCAAATGAAAAGTTTGAGATGAAAGAAAAAAATGACGTACGATTTTTTCTTTCTACTACACCATTTTGTTGAGGTGTGCGATGAAAAGAAAAATTATGACTTATTCCTTTCTTATTGCAAAAATTAGTAAAAAGATCGTTTTCGAATTCTCCTCCGTGATCACTTCGAATATTTTTAATTTTCAAGTCGATTTGTGTTCTAATTCTTTTAGCAAATATTTTAAACATTTCAAAAGTATCACTTTTATGTTTTAAAAACAAGGTCCATGTACCTTGAAAAATCATCAACTATTATGAAAACATATTTGTTGTGATTTATAGATCATATTTGTGTTGGACCAAATAAATCTAAATGTAATAATTCTAATGGTTGTTTTGTAGAAATATTATTTTTAGATTTAAAAGAGGTTTTCTTTAGTTTTCCAATTTGACAATCGTCACATAAATTTTCGACCTTGTAATTTATTTTAGGTAAACCTTTAACTAACTCGTATTTTGCCAATTTATTAATATTTTTCAAATTTATATAACAAAAACGTTTATGCCATAACCATGGATCATTATGTTTGGTGGTTAAACATAAATTTGAATTTTTATTTATATTCATGTTTAATACATAGATATTTTGTTTCTAAAACCTTCAAATATAAGTTGTTTGTTATTATCTAAAATATTACATCTATCTTTTTCGAAATTTATTTGAAAACCTTTGTCGCATAATTGACTAATACTTAGTAGATTGTGTTTTAGATTTTCTACTAATAAGACATTTTTAATAATAGGAGAATTAGAAATACCAGAGTTGATGACCTCTCCAGTGCCCACGACATATCCTTTTGAATTATCTCCAAAGGTTACTATTCCACCATCGATGTATGTTATATTTGATAACATTTTTGAATTTCCGGTCATATGCTTGGAGCATCTGCTATCTAGTATCTATTTCTCCTTATGTTTTATTTTGGGTACCTGCAAAATAAAAGATGTTTTAATTGGTACCCATATACTTTTGTTAGGGTCCTAATTGTTAGGAGAAGGCAGCCATACCCAAGATGGTTTGGTACCTTTATAAATATAATTTTTATTATAGACTACATTCTCTAAGAAATTATTAATATGTTTTTGTTTAATCAAATTATTATTTGTCTTAGGAATCCAAATTTTCATAGTTTTGGTATTCATATTAGACGTAGGTAAAATTTTAGTTTTTTTATACCAATTTTTTTGCGTCATTTTCTTTTTGTTTAGAAATATTTTTAAATCCTATTCCATTTCTATTACCTGATGGTTTTGAAGTTTTGATAAGGTTTTCCAAATCTTGTTTCCTTTTATTGAATTTTGACACATTATTTGTAATTTTATCTAATTTTCTTTTAATTCTAAATTTTCAATTTTCAATTTTCAATATTTCAATATTGCTTTTCAAGTTGACTTTTTCTTTTAGCAAATTATCCTTTACTATTTTAGTGTTTTCGAAATCAATAGTAATAGCCTTACTTTCTATCAAATTATTTTTAATTTTTTTCTTAAGATAATTCTAGTTCTTCTTCTAAGATAATTTTTTCATCTTTTAACATTCCTACTTCAAGTTCTAATCTATTTATTTTAGCTATATTTTCTTTGTTCAATTTTTTAATTTGTCTAAATTTATCATCTAATTCCATGCTAAGTTCTAATAATTCGTCATAGCTAAGTTCCGGACATACCTCATCAGTTTGTGCCATAAAACACGCATTAGCTTTTTCTCCATCACTATCACTATCACTTTCAGATGATGAAGAATCTCAGTCATCCCATGTTACTTTGAAAGCCTTCTTCTTTTTGAATTTTTCAAATTTATTCTTCCTTTTATCATTATTGAGTTTAGGGCAATCCTTCTTCATATGTCCTTATTGATCACATTCATATCACTTAATTTGAGATAAGTTTATTGTGTTGGACTTCCCTTCTTTTTGGAATTTGGTCATCTTTCTAAATTTCTTGACTCTGTTTTAATTCTTTGCAATGAAGACTATCTCTTCTTCATCTAAATCAAAGTCATTATTTTTTGTTGCTGAAAATGCTATGTTCTTCTTTTCCGAATTTAGTTCTTTTCATGCCTGCAAATTAGCTTCATAGGACATTAAATTTCCTATCAACTCTTCAATTTTGAGAGTAGAGAGATCATTAGCTTCTTCAATAGCTAATACTTTCCTTTCCCAATCTGATGTTAAAGAGTTGAGTAGTCGAGAAACTAAATCAAAATCGGTAAACTTAACTCCTAATGCCATAAGATCATGTTGAATAGTTTGAAATCTAGAATACATATCAACAATAGTTTCATTTTGCTTCATTTTAAATGATGAGAATTGGTTTTGCAAAATTGAAATCTTAGTTTGTTTGACCTTTTTTGTACCTTCGTGTGTAATTTGTAAGGTATGCCAAATGTCAAATGCAGTTGTACATAACATGACACGTGAAAATTCATTTTTATCTAGAGAACAAAATAAAACGTTCATAGCTTTAGCATTGTTTGATGCTAAGGTCTTTTATGCATCAATCCATGTGTTCATAGCAGTAGTAGGTGCTTCATATTTATTTTGAGTGGCTGAACAAATTTCTAGACCATTAGCTTCCATAAAAATTCTCATACGTATTGACCAATATGCATAGTTAGAGCCATTAAAAAGTGGGGGTCGTGCTGTGGATTGTCCTTCTTGAAAAATACTTGCCATTGTAAAATGATTCAAAAACGTGTTACTGTATTTTGATCAAACCTTGCTCTGATACCAAATGAAAGTCTATAGTATGGTGGATCGATTATACAGATGACAAGTATATGACTAATTTAAATTATATTGTAACAATATTAAAGTATGTAAACAAGAATAATCACACCAGGGATTTTATACTGGTTCGGACCTCCCGTCCTACGTCCAGTCCCGAAGCTCCTCTTCGGAATTTCCTTTCACCGAATAACCCTCACTTCACCTGGAGGAACAGGTTTACAATAGCAGAGTTTCTTTGTCAACTATGTGTTCTCTATTACATGGATTTTGACTATATAGTACAAATGCTTCCAATATATATCTAGAGAGTATTGTCTATGAGGAACTGTATATTTGGAAGAGTAGAATACAAGTATAGATTTGCTAGAGATCAAGAATATATCAGAGTATAAGAGTAGAAAGTGCAAGTAAGTCAGGTAACTTCTTCTCTTGGATTCTTGATGCTATTTATAGTGGTAGAGAGATTCCTTGAGTAGTTGCATCCATTAGCAAGTGTTCTATGGTCGCTCCTGATGGTGATGAAGAGTTGCAGCGAAGAGGAGCAAAGGTGTCTTTTCAATTGTGACAGGTGTTCTTTGAATGTTAGCAGCCGAGTTCAAAATCAGACGTCTGGAAAATGTTTCAGACATCTGACTCTCATATATATTTTTGTATATGGTTGCTTTTCAGACGTCTGAGTACATTAAACAGACATCTGATTCTGTCTGATTTGCGAACCAGAGAATTCAATCAGATGTCCGACTAGTGCACCCAGACGTCTAAACTTGTGCATGTTGCTTTTCTTGTGTCTGTGTCATTGCTCTTCTGATTCTATCGACTTGAAGTCTCTTGATACGTTCTTTGAGTCTTGTTTTTGTCTCTCTAGTGATGTTACTTTAGCAATTACCTATAAATAGAAATATATATGCATATTCGATTTCCATTGTATAGTTGTTGTCATCGAAACCGTAGATTTGATTTCCTAATGGAAGGTTCTTCTATTTGAGAGTAAATGAGAACTACAACCAAGACTCAGAATGCCAAAAAAGCGATCGTTTAAGAGCACAAAGATAGCATGGTGTAACTTGAATACTATGTGTACCAAATACAAAGGTATAATAGCACAAAGAGGTGACAGACTAAGGAGTTGACAATCGTTTAGAGACTTGAAAGATGATTTTGATAAAATATATCATGATACTTACAATAATGATTTTAAGGCTCATGAAGCATTTGAAATTCTTTCATTGAGGTCGCATTGAGCAACTCTTAATGAAGAAGTGGATATTAGTGAGGGAGATATTGAAGAATTTAATTTAAGAAATGTACCTTCAAGACTCTCATTTGATTCATCCCCTGGCCATTCAAATGAATCTCCTATGTCAGCAGACGTAGAGGGGAGCAATAGTAGTCTATTGATGCCCACTTCGGGAATGTTGTATGGTGGAGTAACAAATCGCCCTGAGGGAATAAAATTAACCAAGAGATAGTTATCGAGAAATAAGGAAGCAAGTGACTTGGTAGTAGCTAGTGACAAGCTAACTGCACTTCTAAGTGATATTTCGATTACATCTGCCTCCAAAAAGAGGAACGTTTGAGATTGAAAGAGTAGAAGTTGAAGATTTTGGAAGCACATGTTCGACAAGATGCAGATATAACTAGAGCTCCACGAGAAAGAACCAAATTGAAGAAGGCACGTGAAAGATGTTTACGAGAAAAAAAGAGGAAGAGTATTTAGCAAAAGATGTTTCTTATTTATCTAGAGAGTTTTTAGAGTATGTTTTGACCAGAAAATATAGCATTCTGAGGGTGCAACGACAATGGTATCAAGATGAAGAGGGAAGTTCTGGGATGTAGAAGAATTGCACCGGCATTGTTTGTATCACTAATTTACTGCTTTCTTATTTCAGTTTCTATGCTTGGTTGTGAGTTTGTAGGTTTGTTTTAAGTTTTACTAAATGATTCAATGTCCTATTTATTATTATTATTATTTAAATTGATTAGCATTAACCTTGTATATAAACATATGAATGTATATAATTTTATAAATAATAACTTCAACCCTATTATCTACTTAAAAGCCACTTAAACATAAATAATTTCATACAAATAACTAAACGTCTAAATAAATAAATAAATAAACAACTATACAACTAAATGGCCAAGTAAAACACTATTTATAAAATTAATTGGTGTTTTAAAAACCCTTTTGTCTAAACGGCAAACATAAAGCCGTTTAGTCTATAAATGGTTCTCAGAAAGCTATTTATAGCCTAAACGGCTTTCTGTTTGCTATTTATAGATTGTCGCTTTAAAAAAAAGGAGGGAAACCCCCGTTTATCTTCTTTCCCTATGCTTGAATATCCACTGCTATAGCATTGGGAAATAAAATCGACATGGGTTTGCCCTATTCTTTTTTAAACTCATACTGCTGGAGATGCTCTAATAAATTATTTTTTATTACTATAAACTCTTGTTTGTTACATGATAGCCAATATGAAATGTTAAGCCAACCTCAACAAAAGTACATTTTGACCCTAAAATTAAGGGTTTCCAACATAAATGAAACTAGACGTGCATTATATACATTCCCAACACAAAACGTGCATTAAGTACACATCTATTGTACAAACATGTATTAAATACATATTTGGCTTCCAATAACCACATTTTTCATACTTCAACCACTATATGTAACTCTCTCCATGTATAAACTACTATATCTGTGAGTCCGTATTTCATAAATTATATCACAATACGCAAAATTTCTCAATGCATGCATCGTCAATAGAGCCACAATCTCAACCATTTGATTCAGATGATTTCATTTTTGAAGACAGTCCTGTGGAGAGTAGAAATATATCGGCTTTCATTTTACATTCCAGAGCACCAAATGTTTCTACACAAACGATTAGGACAAAAAAGATTTTTGGCAAAAAATTATGGTTAGCTGCAACAAAAATCAAAACATAGGCATGAAATGTTTGATACAAGCGACAATCAGATGATATTTACATTTGTGAACCAAACAAAAGTATCCATAGAATGTCTCATGTTGGTAATGTGTATTTATATACATTTGTATGGACAATATGCTTATTTAGGGGTGAACATTCAGTTGTTCAGTCCGTTTTGAGGCAAAAAGCTATCAAACTAAATTGGAACCGAGTTAACCAAAATAAAAAGGTAAGTAAGAGAAATTATCATATATTATTAGTCAAGTGATTGATTTTGCTGAAGGAAAAGTATATATTTATATTCGGAGAGTTTTGAAACATATTTATAAGAAAAATTGACCTATTTTCAATGGATAAATTTATTTTTAAATACTGAACTAGTTATTAAAAATATTTGATTAATTCGGTTAAACGGTAACCTAAAAATATATTTTATAGATTGAATTCAAACCGATTTAGTTTCATAACCGAACCATACAAATCCATTTATTTTGGTTCTAACCGAATATCGCTCACCCATACTTATATTTGAACCAAATAATTCAAGCATCCAACAAATCTTTCTATCTTTATGCTTTGATATTCACGGAATGGGAGTAGTTGATTTTAATACTGGAAACCATGAACTACATAAGGGTAAACTTTTACTTAGTTTCGTTACAATGAAAAGATTTTAAAAGGTTCAATCAATTTGATTGCAACCCATTATCCACTTAATTTGACTCAAATTGGTGGATCAATTAGAATATCACTATTAGAAAATACACAATATACATATGAAGAATTAGTAATGATATACCAATGACATAAGGCAATATCTTTGGTATATCATCCGTACTTGGTCAAAATATATAAGTCGTCGGTATATCGTCGAATATTTCAATGATTGTTATCTCACTTTTTGACCAAACGGCTTTCAATCGAATCTAGATGTTAAGATGAAATGAATCAAGGACTTGGGAATATGCTTGGAAGAGCAATAGGAAGAGGAATCAAGAGTTGAGAGTACAAAAGGAGTCAAGAAAAAATATCGGTACCGACCTCTTTTAAGTCGGTACCGATCACTTTTAGGACACCTCATTTGTTTCTAGAGATTAGGCATCGAGATTTCGGGCTAGCATGATCGTTTTGGGACCCATTTCTGAAGGAGTAGGTGAAAATCACCATGGAACTTCTAAAGAAAAGATGATAAATACTAAAGATATCAGAACTTCTCGGAAAAAAAAACATGATTTATAAGAAAAAATGGTCGAAGCTATATGGATCGAAAATAGAAGACCAAGAGAGGGAAGATGGAATACTTCCCATCATAAAATCAGATCGATACCGATCACTTCTGATTGGTACCGAGATGTTTTTTTAGCTTCGGGGACTTCGCCTCCCCTCCTACATTCTCGAATATGATGTTTGAACTGGTATTTCATAGATCTACGGCTTAGTATGGGTGATTTTTCTATAAACACAAGACTTAGAGCATTTGAAGAAGGATTTTTGGCACTTCATCTTCTTCATTCTCTTTCCCTACAAGACTCTAGTCACAAAGCCAGTTACTTTTGTTTTTCTACGCTATTAGAACTCAAAATCCTTTGTACTTGTTACTAAAATCTATAAGCAATAACATTATAGTGGGCGTAGGCCTTAATTTGCCAAACCATTATAAAAATTCTCTGTCTTTCTTACTTTATTTTGCTAGATCTCTTTGTTTTATTTCATTTTGGAGGTGTTGTGCCATTTTTTGGTTCAACATCCTTGGTGCTTTCACTAAGAATTGAACTTAGGTATAGATTTAGCTACCTACTATGGATTGGAGTATCTAAAGGTTAGATCCTGAAGGTTTTCATCAAAGGATTTGAAGGAGTTTCAGATTGGGATCAATGGCACCATCAAGGAAGTCTGATAGATCTAATTTAGTAGCTAGTGCAGATAAAGGAGCTTCTCATCATACCGAAGTTAGCAATTAGCCAGCGACAGCTTTGCCAGGACCATCTACTCCTCAGGAGATGGCCACAAAAGTTGAATTTCATAAGACAATGGAAAAGTTAAATCAAAAGATGGTAGATAGCTAGAAGGCTTTATTAGATAAAATGGATGCTAGCATAGCCTTGCTAACCTAGTAGTCTCAGAGGATCAAGAGGAGTAGGAGAGAGGCATAACCTGCTGGATTTGAAGAGGAAAACTTGTCTGCTTCTGGTCAGAATAGAAGAGATGAAAAGCAAAACCAAAAGGAACCGGCTACTGTAGCTGTAGAGAGGAGTGGTGGAGGGGCCGGAAGAGCCCCAGCTAAGGGGATTCAGATTGGTATCAACCACTATTAGGTCGGTAGTGACCTGAATTTGAGGCCCTTAGTGAGGCAGGAAGCTGAGGCCGTCAATTTATCTAATTTCGAGGATGACTTGCAGCATGCTAGTGATGATGATGGTCTGGATGTTGAAGTGAGGGATGTTGGTGTTCAAATAACTGCTGCAAAGCCAATTGGATGTCAGAGAAGAGTTGAGGGAGTGGTCCTCCCAAAGACTAGAGAACTTAGACGTCAACGAGTAAACCGAGACCGTTTGTAGAATTAAATACCCGACGCGATTCTTAATGATCATCTTTCATAGTTCCAAGCTAGTGTAGAGCATATGGTAGGCATGACTAAGCGTTTGATGGAAGAAAATGGATGGAGAAAGAATGAGGACTAGGGTTCTATGCTTAGTATAACTCCATTCACAGAGAATATTTAAAGGAAGGAGTTTCCACCAAGTGTACGATGCCAACAATGTCATAATGGGACTATCGATCCCAGGTAGCAATTATTTAAGTACAAATGGCACATGGATGGTGGTCGGGCAACATATGCAGTTCGATGTAGGTGTTTCCCTATTTTTCTAGATGGAGTTGCATAGATGTGGTTTACTCGGCTTATGCTGAAATCAATATCGACTTTTGATGAATTAACAAAGACGTTTCTAGAGCAGTTTAGGCTCCATACCACTCGACATAAGGATGTGATGTCCTTGTCTAGCCTTTCTCAAGAACCTAAGTAGTCATTGAAGGGGTACTTGAACAGGTTTAATATTGCGGTTAATTTAGTTAATAAACCAAATGATAGTATGTTGTTGATGGTGTTGATCTGAGGCATACATCTAGACATAGACTTTGGGAAATGGGTGAGAATGAAATAACCGATGACTATGGAGGAATTCCACCAAAAATCTAATCTAATATTGTGTTTGGAAGAAGCATGTAAGATTGCTGGGAAGATTGGTGGTGAACAGTCGAAGGAAGTATTTCAAAGTAAAGTTGTAATTAAAGAAACCGGCGACAGCTTCGGTAATGTGGTTGTGAATGTAGGAAACTCTGGTAATGAAAGAAAGAGAAATCATTATGCTGGAGGTAGATAGAATAAAGCTAAAAAGCCCCCAAGGTATATGAGGTCGGATGAATATATAGCTTTGAACGATACATCTGAAATATATACCTTGCCATTCAAGATATGGAAAGGTATAAAAAGCCACCTTGGTGGGAGGCGACTAGGGAAGTAAGGCGTTTTGGAAAGTACTATTGGTTCCATGAAACTCATGGTCATAACACGAACGAGTGCTGGCATCTCAGAGATTTAATCAAGGAATTAATGAGAAAAAAGAGGACACTACAGTATGTAAAGGAGCCGCAGGTTGATGGACAAAATGCTGGACCCCAAAGGTCGAATGCCCATGTGAGTCTACCAAGACCTAATGGAGAGGGGGCCAGGCATACTGATGGAAGGATAATTATACATACCATAATTGGAGGACCTCATCCAGTAGAGAAAGGATGGAATGAAATGGAATGGTACACGAGTTCATTAAGGCATGTACCGCAGGAGAGCTGCTTCTCCATTAAGGACGGAGCTCTGGCTAAGCAGCAAAGGATGACGATGGATGACTTTATGTTTCAAAATACTGATTTTGATGGGATAGAAACCCCAATGTTTGATCCCATGGTAATTATGGCTTTTGTTGGCATGACTACGGTCACTAAGTCTTTGTGGATAATGGAAGTTCAATGAATATTTTATTCAAAAGAAGGTTTGATTAGATGAGGATAAGCATGAAGGACTTCAAGCCTTAAAATCTAGGATTCAAGGATTTACCAATGAGGTAAAGCAACCAGTTACAAAATTGATTTATTCGTGGAATTAGTAGATGGAGAGCGCAAGATAGTGCGGGCTTAGAAATTTGTAATAATGGATGAGTATTCAGCATACAACGCCTTTTTCGATCGATCGGTCCTTGCTGATTTCAGGATAGTACTAGCTCCTTGGCGCTTATTGATCAAGTTACCCACGTAAAATGGGGTTGGAACGATTAGAGGAGACCAGAGTGTTGGTCAGGAATGTTATGTCAGCATCCTAAGATAGGCAAAGCGATGGGAGAAAAACAAGAATGTAGAGAAAGCCGTCTGCATTAAAAACTTGAAAGCATAGAAATTAATGCCCAAGCCATGTTTTGGGAACCATAGCTGGTTCGATGAGTCTATGGATCCCAGGAAGAAGTCAAAGGAAGTGTGGGAAGCACCGGTCGACCTAACGATTAACATTCCGATTGATATGGGCGATCCTACTTGGGTCCATAAGATCAGATCTCAACCGATCCTAGGATTGAGGAAAGAGTTGGTCAGTTTTCTATGAGCAAACTTGGATGTGTTTGCTTGATCACATTTAGATATGTGTGGGATATCGCTAGGGATAACATGCCACACACTGAATGTGAACCTGAAATATCCATCGGTGAAGTAGAAGAGACGCAGTCTGGGTCCGGAGTGATCCTTTTTGTTGAAGGAAGAAGTTGATAAACTGAAAACGAATGGCTTTATTCGTGATGCTTTGTACCTTGAACGGGTATTAAACCCCATATTGGTCAAGAAAGAAAACAAAAAATGGTAGATGTGTATTGATTATTCGTACTTGAATAAAGCATGCCCTAGGATAACTTCCCTTTGCCTAGGTTTGAAAGTTGGTAGATTAGACCATATGACATGAGTTGCTCTCTTTTATGGACGCTTATTCTGGTTATAAACAAATACCAATGTATGTTCTAGATAAAGGGCACACAAGCTTTATAACGGATTTAGGATTATACTAATGTGAAGTGATGCCGTTTGGTCTAAAGATTATAGGAACTTCTTACCAGAGATTGGCAAATTTGATGTTTAGGGATCAGGTCGGACAGACGATGGAGTTGTACGTGGATGATATGCTCATGAAGTCTAGACTATCGAGGAATTACATGGATGACCTTTCGGAGATGGTCGAAGTATTACAGAAGTACATAATGAAGGTGAATCCATTAAAATTCTCTTTTGGAGTTGCATCAAGGGAATTTCTGGGATTTGCTATGGATTCAAGGAGCATTGAGGCTATTCCGAAGTAGATTAATTCCTTAAGGAACGTAACCACACCAATCACGAAGAAGGAGTTACAAAGCTTGAATGGGAAGTTTGGCATGCTTACGGATCAACCTTTGAAATAAGGGTTGTACCGACCCGAGAGTTTAGGAAGGTTACTGAAGTGGAATATTGAACTGAGCCAGTAGATATCACTTACCATTCGAGGAGAGCGATAAATAAACAGGCGTTAGCGGATTTCATAGCCGAATTCATAGTATAGGATGGTGAAGAGAAAGACGATATGGTCGCACTTTCTCAATGAATTTATCTGTAGATGGAGCTTCTAATAAGCCCAGTTATAGGGTAGGAATGGTACTCGTGAATCCAGAAGGACGATCAAATTGTTATGCATTAAACCTGGAGTTTCCCATGACGAACAACAAGGCTGAATATGAAGCGTTGATAGTGAGACTCGGGATAACGATGGAACTTGGGGTAAGGACGCTACATTTATTCAGTGACTCCCTGCTGGTGGTTTGCCATGTGAAGAAGGAATTCCAAGCTAAAACTAAGGATGCAACACTTGCTCCTTACCTGAAAAAGGCACTGGAACTATTGGATGATATTGAACGTTACACAATTACGCACATCCCTAGAGAAGAGAATGTGAAGGCCGATTCACTGGCCAAGTTAGCTAGTTTTGGAGATGCGCTGCCATTTGGATTAGTTCCAGTGGAGGTATTATTGACTCCAAGTATCGATTAGATGGATGTCGACTGGATTTTGGAGGTCAAAAAGGAGAAAGATTCATGAATGACTCTGATTAAGGACTATTTGCTTAAAGGAACTCTCTCAAGTGGAACAACGAACAATGAAAACTCCTTCGTAAAATACCATGGTTTGTAATGCAAGGAGTACTTTATAAAAGAGGATTATCAACCTTTGGTTTGTAACCAAGGATGAGGCTATGAAAATCCTCATGTATGTCCATGAGAGTAGCATTGGTGATCACACCGCGAGGCAGACTTTAGCAAAAGAATATACTTCAGTACGGATACTTCTAGCTGACAATAGATTGCGATGCCGCTAAATACACCAAACAGTGTGACCGATGCCAAAGGTTTGCAAAAATGCTAAGAGCCCCATCCATTGAGCCTACACAAATGGTTAGTCCATGATCATTTGCGGCTTGGGGAATCGATATAATCGATGTGCTACCGATGTCGAAAGAAGGAGCTAAATATGCAATTATTGAGGTGTACTTCACAAAGTGGGTAGAAGCGGAACCACTCTCCACGATCAAAACAAAAAGGGTAATCAACATTGTGATGAAAAATATTATCTGCAGGTTTGGAGTACCTCCAAAAATTATAATGGATAATGGAACTCGATTTGAAAGTATCGAGTTCAAGGATTTCTATAACTGGCACAAGATTGGAAAAAGCTTTTTAGCCATGGTACACCCGCAGGTGAATAGGCAGGTGGAGGAGATGAATAAAATCATCAAATCCATCCTGAAGAAACGATTAACTAAAGCCAAGGGCAACTGGGTTGATAAGCTTCCACTGGCATTGTGGGCTTATAGGTTGACTCACAAGTCCACAACCATACATACACCATTAGCTTTGGCCTACGGATCAGAGGCCATGATTCCGACTAAATTGGAGCTCCCTTCTCATCGAAAAAATCATTATGACCCCAAAGTCCCTTAATTTGATTGATGAAAAGCGAGAAGAGGCAGAATTAAGGGTAGCTACTCAACAAAAGATAGTAGCATGACATTTCAACACCAAAGTCCAGAACCATAATATCGAGGTAGAAGTCCTCGTTTTGAAATGGGTTCTTTGGGGATGAGGGCACTTGGTCCAAATTGGTAAGGTCCTTATGCGATCTAAGAGAAGCTTAGAGTTGGAACTTTCAAGCTGGCTACTATTAATGGAATCCCGATTGCATAGGCATGGAATATCAAATTGTTATGATGCTATTTTACTTAGTCTTATTTAGTTTGTTTTTCACAAATAAGCCACTCAAGGATTCTAGGGTCAATGTAATAAGGCAGGACTTGCCTCGTTTTTTCGTTTATCAATAAAAAGTTAGCTTCTTGAACCAGTGGAACCGTGTTCTTGTAAGCAAAATCATGTACTACGTGATTAGTGGTGCAATCAGGTACCCGGAGAAAGGTACTAGCTCCTTTATTCTAGGACCAAGACAAAGAAGTATAATTTAAGGGTCGATCGGATAATTTGACCATATCCCATCGTTATTGACTATTTCTCGGAAATAGCCAATGTTGGAAGGAATATTCGAGGTCAGGTAACTAGAAGTGCCAGTTTCCCGAGATAGAAACTGGTGCACAGGTGGAAATTTGACAACCACGCTTGCGGCCCAATAGGATATGCTAGGCCAAGGATAAGCGAGTATGGTCAACAGATACTCTCGGTCAACATTGGAGATATGTGAGATTTGAGGGCGAATGCCAATAGATAGGCGTCCAAAGGCACAAGTTCTCAGATATAAGAACTATTGTACGATTAGAATTTTCACTATTGCACTTTCGACCCAACAGGACATGCTCGATCGAGAATAAGTGAGGATGGTCAGTGTATACTTTCAATTAATGCCTGAATACAAGTGAGGTTGAGAGACAGGAACCGAAATAGGTACCGTTGGACTCCTCCGATCCAGGATTAGGACCAAGAGAGTGTAAATGGACCGAGGGCAATCGGATAATTTGCTCCATGCTATTAACCTTTGACCAATGCTCGTAGGTGGAATAGAACAAGGAATGATGCCCGGAGGCTAGCATTTGGAACGCCAAGTCCCAAAGATAGGACTAGATATGTAATAGAATTACAAAAGGCATGATTTCACTTATGGTCTAATAGCACACATTAGCCAAGGTTAAGGGGTGAAAATCAACAGGTAATATCGATCACACCTAGGTATTAGCAAGATCGACGATGCCGGGATGTGGACATCCAAACGGCTGTATCTCAGAGATAGGAAACAACATGAAACTTGGTTCACTTGTAACTTATAGATGGTCGAAGTAAACTCGAACCAGAATAAATATGAATAACCACGGAGTTGGTTAAATAATAGTTGTAACGACTCGGAATTTCACCATTTTGATTTAGGAATATTTAGTTAATTTTAAATATTCAAATAATAGGTTTTATATTTAAAATAAAACTCAATTAAATAATAAATAATGAAGGTGAAATAGTTTCCAAATTTGTTTACAAAAATATTTAGTTCGAAGAAGAATCCAAAATGTGATCGAAATTCGTTTTCCGAATTTTTGACTTTTCGTCGGCTAAAAGTTGTCGGAATGTTGTAAACTCTTTTGTATAAATACAAACATACAAAAATAAACAAGTTAGCATATGTTAGTATATGTAACGACCCATAATTTCACTGCTTTGGTTTGCAAATATTTAATTAATTTTAAATATTCAAATAATATATATTATAATGAAAATAAAACTCTTATAAATAATAATTAATGGTCGTGAAATAGTTTTCAAAATTATTTTACAAAAACATATAGTTCGATGAAAAACAGAAAATGTGAGCGGAATTCATTTTCCGAATTTTCGAATTTTCATCAGCTAAAAGTTATCGAAAACGTTGTAAACTCTAATGAAAATATATTCACGTACATTTACACATTTATATATAAGTTAGAATATATTTTGTATATATATAAAGTTATAAAAAAATGATGTGACATTTTAAGAAAAGTGTGTGTTTATATATATATATATATATATATAAAGATGACTTTTGAAACATGAAGGGACATAAGTATTATTATCATTAAATGGATGTTGGAGCATAATACAAGAGGGGGGGGGACAAGCTTAGTGAGGTGGCACAAGGTGGTGGAGGGTAAAGGACAAGGGGTGTTTAGGTAATTTACTTTTTTTCTTACTTATAAATAGCCATTTCCTCCTTCAATTATTCCTCCTCTTCTTTCTATCATATCTTCCTCTTCTCCGATTCAAATGGAGAAATTATTTTTCTTAAACCGCGTAAAATTCCAATGGCTACAACTTCCATTTGTACTACTTCAAATTTTGAACTTAGCTATGTCAAAAAATGCATTTCTTTCGGACCTGTTTTTGGACTCAAATTTTCTAGTCTGAAAATACCTCTTCTTCTTTTGACCATATCTCCCTAAAAACTGATCCAAATTGAGTGATTCTTTTTCTGAAATTGTAGGGAAAATAATTTCCAAAAACTTTTCTTTTGAACACTTTTCAAAATTCCTAGAGCAACATGGCCAAAAATCTAAGAGAATATAACTAATTTTTTGGTCCAGTTTTGTGAATTCAACCTTATCCGAAGTCCTCCACCTCTCCAAGTCAAGCCCACACATCCTTGTTCTTATCATCGCCGAGCCATGCATGCCCTAGGCCGACCCTATTTCAAGATACAAGGGTCCTAGTCAAGTTTGCAAAGTTATTTCAAGTTTTCAAAAAGTTTTCTAAACTTTGGTGAGTAAACTTTTAGTTTTTAAATTCAAAGTTTTAAACTTTTGTATGTTGGTTGAAATCTTGGATTATGGTGTGATTGATTTTATAAGTGTTGGTTGAGTGTGAATGTAAATTAAACTTGAAATTGAAGTCTAAATATAGCGTTGTTTGGAAAGTTGTAAACTTAGTTTATGTGATGTGATCTTGCTTAGGTTTGTGGATGTAGCATGTATGATTATGTTGTGATTTTAAAGTTTTGGGTATATGCTAAGAAAAGTTAGCATCTTTAGTGTCAAAATGGAATTGAATTCCGTGTGTAAAACTATAGTCCTTTTTTGGAAATCAAATCGATTTTAAGTTTTCAAACTTTATTTTACTTTTACAAGGCTTACTTTATGTTTTGGAAAAAGTAAGTAAACTTCCAAAGATGATAAGTTTCAAAGTAAAGTAAGAAAAACATTTCAGGTTACGAGTATCCATAGCGATAGTCGCTATAGACGTGGTTTCGCTTAAAAATCCGATTTTTACAGAATTTGGTTCTTACAATTAAAAGTTAATTGTTTTAGAAACTTAACAATGATGTTTAAGGAAAGTTAATTAAGAATTTAATAATTATTTATTAATTAATTAGTTTGATAATTGTTAATTAATTATTAAACAAGGTTTATTAATTTTAATTAATCGAAGATTAGTTACTAATTAATTATCTTTAAAAGGTAAAATTAATTTTAGTTCATTATTAATTAAGCAAGATTAATTTTTAATTAATTATGAGTTAAGTATATGATCTATTTTTAATTAATTATTAATTAAATATAGGGTTAATTATTATAATCACTTAAACTAATAATTAATTTTTTTATTTATAAATTAATTAAGGTTTTAATTTATAATAAATTATTTATCAAAGGTTTAATTTATTATTTAAGTTTTAATTAAAGATTATTTTATTAATTCATTGAGATTAATTAATATTTAATTATTAATGAATGTTTAAATTATTATTTCATAATTAATAAAGGATTAATTGGGGTTTTATTACTTATATAATAGTTAATTATTATTTAATTATTTATTAAAGGTTTAAATAATTTCTTAACTTATAGTTAATTTAAGTTAAGAATTAATAAAGATTAATTATGATTTAATAATGGGTTTAGCTTGTAATTAATTATTTAAATAAGAAGTTTTAAGTTTTAAATCCTTTGTTTTCCAAGAATCAAATTGTTTTTAAGGTACTTCTTTTCAAAGATGGTTTGAACACAGGAAATTCAAATGTGGATACCATTAAGTTGAAAAACAACTGTGAATGAACTAAAATGTGAGTGGTTTTGTTTGTATGGACATCTATTAGCAGAATAAATCCCTTTTCTGTTATAATGTAATTAATTTGATTTTTGTGGACATATACTAGCAGAATAAATCCTCATTCTGCTATGGATTGGTTATTAGATTGTATGGACATATATGTTAGCAGAATAAATCCCCATTCTGCTGTAAGTTAATTGTATGATTGTTTGGACATCTATTTAGCAGAGCAAATCACCATCCTACTATTATGTTATTTGGACATGTATATGCCTATTAGTTTATATTGACATGTTATTCCTATTTGGATATGAAGTGTATTTACATACATGTTGACTTATGTAAATAAATTATTGAATGACTTTGAAGTGAAATTGAAATTAAATGGTAACTTAAATTAGTACGATTGGGTTGACTAAGCCTCCTTTTAATTTATAAAGTATTGTTTTGAATTAACTTCAATTCTCTAATCAATTTAGGTTTAAAGTTTATAGATGATTTTCAAGTTATATTATTATTTTATAAAAGTATTTACAAATAATAACTTGTTTATAAAAATGGGTTTTACTAAGTAAAAAGGTTTATTTAAAGTGATTTAAAAGGATGAGTTGCAAAAGATATTTTGTAAAGGATTTTTCTTAATGAAGATTTATCAAAGGAGTTTTAAATGGAGAAAGGTTTCATAAATGATTTTAGAGGTTTGTAAAGATGTTTTGTAAATTTACTTGTAAACTGATAAAAGTGTTTTATAAATTGAGTTTGGAAATTTATAAAGATATTTAAATGTGAAGTGAGCTTTTAAAAGGAAATTTTTTATAAAGGATAAGTGGATCGGTTTATAGTAAGTAATGTTTTCAAAAGGAAATTTGAAAAGAAGGAAACTTTTATAAAGTTTGGTAAATATACTTATTCCATTGAGATAAGTATATAAATGTTTGTCTAAGTTTAAAAGGGATGTAACGGGTTTGGGAATAGTGTTTTGTAAAGATCTTTTGATTGAATGTTTATAAAGTGATTTTAATTAATTAAAGATTAATTAAATAAGGCTTCGTGGATTCCATATGGGATTAAATCCATGTTTGAATGTTTGTTTATTTGATAGTTAAATAACCAATACTATCAAATATGGACAAAAATTATAACTTTGGAAATATCTAGGAGAAACGCGAGAATTATATGGTGTAGTTACCGTCAGAAGTGTTATACTATACGTATAAACTCGTTTCGTTCTTCTAGGACAAATGATAAGGAAATCTATCCACTAATGGTTAAGAGGCGATCTCCGCTCTTATCTTTGTCTGTTTATTTCCTAAGAACCGGGGTTGAGTTTACCGGAAATTATCGAAAAGTTGTTTCGAAGAAACCAGGATCAGATATGTTATCCGAAAACCACTTCGATCCAACTCAAGCGTTTCGACTTAATGACATCTTAAAGAATATGGAATCAAATAGAGCTTTGAAGTGCAAGGGCTATTTGTTATTAACCCTGGAAGTGATTCCTCGAAAAACATGTAATAGAAATAGTGCCTTCATTTTTGTTCAGACCCAGAACAAACTTGTATGGATGAATACTAGCATTGTATTGTTACTTGGAGGGCAGTGTTAGCATTCCACGTGGGAAGTGATAAATAAAGGTAAAACGTAGCCTCAAGCCTCATCAATCAGGAAATGGCAAAAATCGAGCATGCAGCAAGGCCATGTGGGTCGCTCCCATCTGGGTATGGTCATCCCAAAATCTGGATCGATTACTATCTACTCATGTATGCTTCGGGACCCAAAGTGGGGTGATCATATTCGGTACTACTAGTCAAGTGGTAGGCCAGTCCTGTATGGTAGGGGTACAAGATGTTCTTGTCAAACCCCAGTGCATTTAATCTAGAGATGTACCATCGCAAGGTAGTTCCTTATCTTATCATTGTATGGAATCTAATCTCCAATACGTCCTTTACGGTTTTGATTATAAAACCTAGTATGTTGGAATTTAATTAGTGTAACAATTTCGGCTATGATTAATAAGTATTTGTACTCTAGACACTATTCTAATATCAATGGATTTTCTATAGAAAATGTTTTGGTTATCGTAAGGTAAAAACCAGTCCGTGTTTATGTGCGGCATGGTCTTATGAGATACCTTTGATTTTAAAAGAATTTTAAACATAATAATTTAGTTGTTTGAGTTCACTTACACCAGACCCATGTCTGACCCGGAGTTTTATTTTCTTACTCTAAAACTCTTAGGTGCCAAAATTTTTATGGGCAGCCAAGTAGTTCATGTTTCCTATGGATGCAAATTGGAGGAGCTTGGAGTAGGAAGCTTCATCGATAGTTATTTATTTTCTTGTTTTCCGCTGTATTATATGTATCCTATATTTGATATGTAGGAATAGGCTGTTATAACTGTCCAAGGGTAAAATTGTATCAGTATGATCTTATGTATCATTTTTAAAATGACTTTGTAAAGTATTATGTCGATTATTATATGTTATTCCATTATGTTGTGAGATTCTGTGATTGTTTTTGTTTCTTCTATATTCTATTTTCTTTCTTTTCACCCCTAATGACCTGTCGTTCAAACACTTAAATGATCGGTACATGGATACCATGAATGTATTAAGTGTCGTCTTGAGATGTAAGAAAAGAAGATTGTTATAGTATATAGGTATATATATACACTTAAGTTTAAATGTGTTTAAGTTTCATTTATAAGAAATAAATAAATAAAAAGAAAATGTCACTTCATAAGCAAACATAAGTAAAAATTAGTACTAAAACATGTTGGCTTATGGAGATGAGTGGGGGGGTATAAAAGGGGTGTGAGGTACATGAAGGGAAGGAGGCTAGGTGAGGTGGCAAGAGACTAGTGGAGGGTAAAGGACAGGGGCATTTAGGTAATTCTCTTTTTCTCTTGCATATAAATAGCCCTTCACTTCTTTAAATTTTTCCTCCCCTTTATTTTATTATATCTTCCTCACACCTAATCCTAATGGAGAAATTAATTTTTTGAAACCATATAAAATTCCAGTGGCTACTACTTTTATTTGTACCACTTCTTCAAATTTTGAGCTTAGCCATGTCAAAATATCATTTCTTTGCAAAGGGTTTTCAGACCCATATTTTCAAGTCCGAAAATACCTCTTCTTCTTTTGACCATATCTCCCTCAAAACAGATCCAGTTTTAGTGATTCTTTGCTTCTTTAAATTGTAGAGAATAGAATTTCCAAGAAATTTTCCTTTGACAACTTTTCCAAATTCCTTGAGTAACTTGTCCCAAAATCAATTGGAAAATGACATATTTTCGGGTTTGATTTTTGTGAATTCGACGATAATCCAAAGTTCCTCTACCTTTCAAGGCCGAGCTCCACCACCCTTGGCCATTTGCTCGATACCTTGGGTCGATCCTTTTAGCAAGGAAAGGAGGGGAAGGAGGGTGTCGTAGTGTTGTTGCTAGTCGGAAGCATCTCGGGTCACTTTGAATAAAAGTTGGAAGCATAATTGTGAGTAAAGCTCGTTTTTTAAACTAAAGTTTTGAATTCTATGTTCTTCATATTATAATCACTATTTTAGTTTCTTGGTTAGTTATATTTGGATGAATGTTGTTGACTTGGTTTGTGCTCTAGAAAGATGACACCTTTAGTAGTTAATTAATAACTTAAACTAGTTGAAAAGTTTGATGTAAATTGTTTAAGTAATGTTTTCCTTATGTTATGGTTATTGTTTTCTCTTGTATATATATGTCATACTTATGTCATATGATGTGATGCTTGGATGAAAATCAATATGACATTATAGTAGCTATCGAAGTGTTCGTATAGCGACTATGGCTATATCGGCACTTGTAGAAAAATACCATCTTTTCAAAATCTTTTGGTTTATTCTAGAGTTTGGGTTTGTTTTACAATGTTAATTAAGTTTTTGAATAATGAGGAGTTTAAAATTAATTAACCATTTTAATAATGATTTTTAGATTTATTTAATCATTTTAGTTAATGAGGATTAAGGTTAATTAATTAACTTAATAACGATGAGTATAAATTTAATTAATTACTTTGGTAATGATATTTAAAATTAATTAATCATTTTATCTAATGATGTTTAAGGATAATTAATCATTTAATAATGATGGATTAAAGTTAATTAATTATTTAATTAATGGTGTTTTAAAATTAGTTAACTATTTTTAATTAATGATTTTTTAAAGTTAATTAATTAGTTTAAATTTAATAATCTCTTTCTTTAATGATGACTTAAATTAATTAATCATTTTTAATTAATGATATTTAATTTTTATTAATTAATTAAATTAATGATATTTAATTTTTTTATTAACTAATTTAGTTAATGATGTTTAAATTTAATAAATCAATTAATGATGCTTTTAAAAGTGATTAACCTTTTTAATTAAAGGTATTTGAAGTGAATTAATCAAATTAATTAATGAAGTTTAAAGATAATTAATCATTCTTATTAATGATAGTTAAAGCTAATTAATCAATTTAATAAGGATCTTTTAATTTATTAAATCTTTTTAAAAATGGTGTTTTAAAGTTAATGAAACATTTTAAGAAGGTTGTTTAAAGTTAATACTTGTAATGTAAAGCCCAAGCACGAATTCGATTCTAAAAGTAAATTGATTTGTAAACCAGAGATCCCTTATCTATACCATTAAGTTAGCCTAATAATTAGGATTGTTTTATAAATGATAGGTATTTAGCTGAATAAAATAATGTTCTGCTAATTAAACTATAATTGACATCTGTTTAGCAGAATAAACACCATTCTGCTAATTAAACTGTAATTGACATCTGTTTAGTAGAATAAACATCATTCTACTAATTAAATTGTATTTGACATCTATTTAGCAGAATAAATCTCAGTTCTGCTATTATATTGTTTTGATAATTGAATTGTATACTAGCAAATTTATATTTGATAAGAGACGTTTTCTATATGTATATAGTTGTTATTTTCTTTTGTATATATCCCTATACTTAGTTTATGTAATGTTTGAATGGAAAATTATCCCTTTTGAAGTATTCTATTAAATCTTGTGCATGAGTTTTATAAAGATAATTAATTATTTAAAGAGGGTTTAAAATAAATTTATTATTTCAATAATATTGTTTCGAAACTAATTGATTATTTTAATAATAATGATTTAAAGTCAATTGATTATTTTAATAATGGCGTTTTAAAAGTTATTAATCGTTATAATAATGATGTTTTAAAGATAATAATTATTTAAATAATAATGAGATTAAGATTAATTAATCATTGTATGAGGGATGTATTCAAAATTAATTAACCATTTTAACTAATGATGTTTAAGGCTAATTAATTATTTAAATAATTAGGTATCAAAGTTAATTTATCATTTTGCTAATAATGTTTAAAGATCAATTTATCACTATAATAATAATGTTTTAAGTTTAAGTATTCATTTTGTTAATGATGGTTGAAGATTAATTAGTCATTTTAATAATGATGTTTTAAAAGTTAATAAATTATTTTTAGTAATAAAAGTTTAAATTTAATTAATCATTTAAACAAGGACGATTAAAGTTAATTAATCTTTTTAAATAGTGTTATTTGGAAGTAATGAATTTGGATTAAAGTTAATTGATTATTCTAAATAAAGCTGTTTTGAAATAATAAATAGTATTTAAAGTTAACTGATCATTTTAAATGATGATACTGAAGTAATAAATTTGGGTTCGAGTTAATCAATCGTTTTGATAAAGTTATTATTTAAAATGTAAAGTCCCAACACAAGTTTGGTTTTAAAAGCAAATGTTTTGATTCGGTTATGGAAAAGAAGTTTTCGTAATCCGATATCGCTTATGTCGAAAGGATTTAGTCATACTTTTAACACTAAACGTCAAGGCCTGGACTCGTTTCTATCTTGAAGGTTATAAATATCGTCAAGGCAGTGCCTAGAGGTAACACTGCCTCAACTTGCCCAACTTTATTTTCATTCAGAGGATAGCACTTGTTTGGAATCGACAAGTGGTGGTAAGATTATAAAATTTAATTTCCATATACGATCCTTTTTAATTATCCCAGTTAGTTGATTTATTGACTATCGAATTCAGCTTTCTTCATGGTGTATCGTCATTTTAAAAACGATTTGTTGCTCTTTTGAGCTTTGTTATCCTTGGTAAGAATTGACTAAACCTAAAGAGCGAGTGGAAGCCAAACCTTACCAAGAATCCAAGCATTTCACATCTCAATGCGCAAAACCAAATCCAATCTAGAGTATATGACCCTCTCAAGTATATTTCTAGAGGTATACTTTCGGTAAGGGGGCGCATCTTCCTAGTCATTTGTTGGAAACTTTCTCTATTCTTTCCTTTGATTCCAAGTTTTTAAATTAACTTCTTTCTTAATTGCACCGAGAAGTGACTAGGTTCTTCTCGATGTTTAATTATTTGTATTTGTTCTTTAAGTTTGGATTTTTACCTTGTCTATGCTCATTTATTCCTGTTTGGATTGCTGTTCTAATTTGTTTTCCATTTCTTCATCTATGGATGTTGATCTTGTAAGGTAAAAACCATTCCGCGTTAGCGGCATGGTCTCATAGAATTTTATATGTTCACCTCATTACTTGAGTTTTCTCACGCTGGTATTACCAGACTGATCCGTGTGTTATTTTTATTTAAACGCTCAGGTCAGACCGAGCATATTTTCCAGATTAGCTTTAAATGGTTTGGAGTTCATGAGATGAGCTAGATGTCTAAGATATATCTACATATTTCTTTATTTTTCCGCTGTATTGATTGTTGAATTTATCAGCATTTGTAAGGACAGACTGTTATAAATATCCAGGCTGATAATAAGACAATGCACTCTGATGATTGTTTATAATAAAGTTCTTTCTTTTTTATAGACTTGATTTGTATTTTATATGTTACTTGTCACCTTTTTTGTGAGATTATCTTCTTATTTCTTTATCCCAAACGACATGTCTTTCGAACACTTAAATGATCGACACATGAATACCGATGATGTATTAAATGTCATCTTTAGGTGTAAGAAAGGCGGATCATTACATGTGGTATTAGAGCTTAGGTTAAGCGAACACCTAAGCTTTGGTGGGGTTAACTCATTTGAGGTACGGTAAGCGAGACCCTAGAATGGGTTTGAGTGTATATATATAAAGAGTGTGTATTTGTTATTTTTATAAAAATGTTTTATATTATGTTGATTGACCTGTTGAGTGGTTTATGGACTTGAAAAGGATCTCTAAAATGCTTAAAGAAGGCCAACCGACACAGTAATGTTTTAAAATTAGGTAAATGAAATAATTTTACCTAGATTATATTTTATATTTAAAAGAAGATTTTCAAAAAATTGTTAAAGTTATATAGGACATGGTTGTTGTCACAGAATGATAATGTTTGATCATTATCATTTATTGTTGATTAGTTAGGTTTAGATAGTTTATGAGAAATTATTATCTTAGTTAAATTTAACATGAACACCTTGTGAATTCAGTTTCACATTTGACTATAAGGTGTTCGGTGATAATGTTGGAATAAAAAATTAAATTTAAATTTGATTGTAATAAGAGTTGTTTATTATAATCTAAACTAAGAATAAACATTGTGAAATATTTTATGAAAAGGTAAAATTATATAAGTATGATTTATTTATAGGGGTTATGAATAATATAAGATTCAAACTGAGAATTTAAGAACTGGAAACCCGATGTTTTGGAAATTGTTTTCAAAGTTTTGAAATAAATAATTGATAATATGTATATTTTTATTTTAAATGATTTTTGTAGAAAATAATAAATATTATTACTTGAAATTTTTTACAAGTATAAATATGTTGGAAAGAGAATTTTAAGTAAGAAGTGTGTATAAATTTTTATTTATTTTACCAATTGGATTTTGAATAAAAGAAGAATTTTATGTTAACTAGTTTGAGTGGCTCGAAAATAACTAAAAATGGGAAAGAGATGTGTTTGGGTGGTAGGCACTTCTCTTAAGTATTGCCCTTCTAAGTAAGGGAATATATGATACTATTTGGTAGTTCCTAGTTCCTTAGTATAATTTTGGGGTTACTCGAGCTATATAAATATATTTTTATGATTAAAATGTATAAAAATCATTTCAAGAAGAGTTTTGAAATAAAATCGAGTATTTGGATCTCGAATTTTCTTAAGGGAAATAAATTCAAAATGGAAATTTTTTGAACCAGATAGTGGTATATACTCTCAGGATGTAGTAGAATATTATAAAAGTTAAGCTTAAGTTTGTTCTATGAAATGTTTTTAAAAAAATAATCTTAGCAGAAATAGAATTATTATTGGTAAGAACCAATAGAATAAGTACGTAAGTTAAACGTAGATCATTCCTCTTTTCACACAAGTTGGATTCAAGATTCGAGTGTATGACTTTAAGGTGTCCCTCATCATTCCAAATAAGGATCTATCACTCGATTTTTGATGACGAACACTTGGTTAGGGTTCTTAATATAAAACCAAAGTTTGCTATCATAGTATATGGCTATGTTAGGAGAACAGAGGTTTCTAATTGAGAAGCCTGATCGGAGTCCGCATTAGGAAGTCGGGTGGGCGATACTAGTTCGAAAGTAAAGCTATGTATTCGAGTGAGTGATCAGATCAGATTTTGCAGGAATGATCTATGTACATCATACAGACTAATAAAATAGAGTTAAGTAAATTTGGTTTAGTTTGTTTTCTAGGTTAGGATTATGGTTAAATTTCAGAGTCGAAATTCTTTTAGGGGGGAGTGTAACGACTACGAGTTTCACCACTTTAATTTGGGGAAATTTAGTTAATTTTAAATATTCAAATAATAGGTTTTATAATTAAAATAAAACTCTATTAAATAATAAATTATGAAGGTGAAATAGTTTTTCAAATTTGTTTATAAAAATATTTAGTTCGAAGAAAAAACGAAAATGTGACCGGAATTCTTTTTTCGAATTTTTGACTTTTCGTCGGCGTTGTCAGAATGTCCTAAACTCTTTGTATAAATATAAACATACAAAAATAAATAAGTTATCATATGTTAGTATATAGGTATATATATACTTAAGTTTAAACGTGTTTAAGTTTCATTTATAAAGAAATAAATAAAAAGAAAATGTCACTTCATAAGCAAACATAAGTACAAATTAGTACTAAAACATGTTGGCTTAAGGAGATGGGAGGGATGACATAAAGGGGGCATGAGGTACATGAAGGGAAAGAGGCTAGGTGAGGTGGCAAGAGAGTAGTGGAGGGTAAAAGACAAGGGCATTTAGGTAATTCACATTTTCTCTTGCTTATAAATAGTCTTTCACTTCTTCAAAATTTTCCTCCTCTTTATTTTATCATATCTTCCTCATCTCTTATCCAAATGGAGAAATTCTTTTATTGAAACTGTATCAAATTCCAGTGGCTACAAATTCTATTGGTGCTTCTTCAAATTTTGAGCTTAGCCATGTCAAAATATCATTTCTTTGCAAAGTGTTTGCAGACCCATATTTTCAGGTCCAAAAATACCTCTTCTTCTTTTGACCATATCTCCCTCAAAACTTATCCAATTTTAGTGATTGTTTTTTTTGAAATTGTAGAGAAGAGAATTTACAAGAAATTTTCCTTTGAGAACTTTTCCATGTTCCATGGGTAACTTGTCCAAAAATTAGTTGGAAAATGATCCATTTTCGGGTTTGATTTTTGTGAATTCGATAATAATCCAAGGTTCCTCTACCTTTCAAGCCCGAGCCCTACACCCTTGTACATGTGCACCATACCCTAGGACAAGCCTTTAGCAAGGAAAGTAAGAGAAGGAGGGTGTTGTAGTGTTGTTGTTAGTCGGAAGCATCTCGGGTCGTTTTGGATAAAAGTTGGAAGCATAATGTTGAGTAAAGCTTGATTTTTAACTAAAGTTATGAATTTTGTGTTCTTCATATTATAGTCACTATTTTAGTTGCTTGGTTAGTTATATTTGGATGAATGTTGTTGACTTGGTCTGTGCTGATGACAGATTTAGTAGTTAATTAGTAACCTAAACTAGTTGAAAAGTTTGATATAAATTGTTTAAGTAATGTCTTCCTTATGTTATGGTTATTGTTTGCTCTTGTATATATATGTCTTACTTATGTTATGTGATGTGATGCTTGGATGAAATCAATGTGACATTATAGTAGTTATCGAAGTGTCTATATAACGACTATCGCTATATTCACTACTAGAAAAGGCTTTTATTCCGACAGCAAGGAGTGACGGCTTCCGACGGCTCTTTTTCGACGGCGTTCGATGGGCCGTCGGCGGCCATTGGAAGCCGTCGGAAATTCGCGAATTACAGGGCTCAGCCGAGCCTTCTTCTTCCTCATTCTCAACACGAATTTTTTTAGCAAAAAGCCCCCAATTCCCTTCTCCAAGCTTCCAATCTCTAATTTTGAGCTTCCGGATCCTCGGCTGCCTAATCAAACTCTATTGCTCTCAATCTCAGGTATAATATCTTATTTTTGCCAAAAATCTAATTTTTACCCTAAATCTAGATTTGCATAAGTTGATAAGTTAGGATTAATTAGTAATTGCAATTGTTTCCAATAGCGTAATAACGGTTTATAGCATCCCATGGTATACCTATTTCATATGTTATCATGAAGTTTTAAAGAGTATGTATAATTTATGATTGTGTGTATATGTAAACCATTGTATATGTGTTGTTTATACCATTTTATTGTGTTAATTGGAATAAGACATGAGTTGTATAACAACTTGACTTGTATAATAATAATGAATGCACGAGTCTAAAAGAATTTGATTATATTGGAAAGTCATAATAATATTAAAGCAGCCTTATTCGATAAAATACGCGGAACAAATGTGGTATATTAATAATTTTTTGAAATGTATTAATAAAATACGCGGGACATTTAATTAACTAATGTCCCTTAGAGAGTTTTTGGCCCCGTCTAACGAGTGTTGTACATGATCGTTATATAAATAGTCATTTATTTTCAAAGAACGACCATATATATTCATCGGGTACAATGTTTGTTCGATTTGTCCCTGTATTGGACAAGTTATGAACACAGTAAGCATTTACATATTGTATACTACTTCGTCTCAAACGGTTCATAAAATTTCAGCCTAACTTTTCTTTTTTGTTTCCTACGTACATGCATTTGTGCACAATGCAGGGAACAAAGGGAAATGCTGCTGAAATTTTGTTGAATCGTTTGAGACGAAGTAATATATGAAATGTAAATGCTTACTGTGTTTGTAATGGATGTAGGATGCCCGACCATGGAAAAAAATATCTTTTTGTACAAAATTTTGTATCGATACGTTAAAAACTAAAATGTGTCATATTTGAAAATATTTTTTAGTTTGTGAAATAGTTCTTTAAATTCAAATATTATACGACCACGAAAATAATCTTTTTCGAATTTGTATTATTGAAAATAAATATTAAATTTTGAACTTGTGAATCATTTTCTCAAATAGGAAAAACGATTGATTATTTTGTTAATCGGAGGAGATGGATGTACCAAAGAAAAGGACTGAGAGGCTCAATAAAAGAAGATTTTTATAATGGTATAAACGTATTTGTTGAATTCGCTTTAAGTAATAATGGAAATGATCCAGAAATTCGTTGTCTGCGTAGTAGGTGTAGACATTTGAAGTTTTGTTACCAGATATTGTGAAAATTCATTTGTGCCAAAACGGTTTCGTACCCGAGTATTATTTTTGGGATCAGCATAGAGAAGTTGTAGCAAATACTTCTGTAGAGTCTGAAAGTGTCGTTAACAAAGTAGTTACGATGACCCGTATAGAAAATATGGTCGAAGATGTAGCACGATCAATGTTTCCTATGGTTGAAGTTGACGACGATGATGGAAATGTTGAAGAACCAAATATTGAAGCAAAAAAATTTTATGATTTACTAGATGCTGCTAAGAAACCTATTTGGGATGGTTGTAAAAGCGGTACTCGGCTGTTAGTAATCGCAGAATACATTGCGATGAAGTCAAAATGCAACATCACTAAAGCTGGGTTTACGGCTGTTGTACAAGTTGCAAAAAGACATATGCCGCCCGATAATCTAATGTGTGAAAATCAATATGAAGTTAAAAAACTTATGTCGGCTTTTGGTTTACCTTATTAGAAAATAGATACATGTTTAAAAGGATGCATGTTGTTTTGGAAAGAAGATGCAAACCATAGGAATTGTAAAATTTGTAATCAGGAGAGATACAAACCAAGAAAAAAGAAAGGGAAGGAAGTTCCGTACAAGCATATGCATTACTTACCCATCACTCTAAGACTTCAAAGATTATATGCACCTTCTGTAACTGCATCTAATATGAGATGGCATAGTGTGAGAACGGAGGAAGAGGGTACGTTGACACATCTGGCTGATGGAGAAGCATGGAAGCATTTCGATAAAACGTATCATAATTTTGCAGCGGAGAGTCGAAATGTTAGATTAGGATTATGTACGGATGGTTTTTTGACATTTTCTCAATTTGGTACTAAATATTCATCCTGGCCCATTATTGTCACACCGTATAATTTACCTCCATGGATGTGTATGAAAGCGCAATATATGTTTCTTACTGTTGTCGTTCCTGGCCCCGACGATCCGACACAAGTGTACTAATTTTTTATAAATTATTTGACTTGTAGTAAATATCAAAAAATACATGATCGATAAATAATGTATAAAATTTTGAATGTACAGGCAGAGTCGGAAAGAAACTCTGCAAATAGAAATAAAAATCCCGTCACTCATCGCGGAGGGTCGAAGTCATTTCAGTAGTATCGGCAGGAGTTGGTAAATTTACTAAATGCAAATTGTAAATAGGTTGTGCTATATAATTTTAAATGTACAATAATTATATATAAAAACTAATTTCAGGAAGCTGATGCACATGGTCACATGGGCTATATGGACGTGTTTACTCGTACACATGCTGTCGAGCATGTAAATCCGGACGGGGCAGTTCCGTATACATGGCACGACAATAAATCCAGCAAAAGCCATGTAAGCATATTTCATTTTATGCAGTATTAGTAAATGTTCTACTTGTTAAAATATAGTGAAATAAGATATGATGATATTAATTTGTTAATGCAGGAAAAGTTTATGGAGCAGTGCCAGAAACTTCTTGCTGATACGGGTCGAGATCAGCTGACGACGGATGAGGAGGATGCTATTTTTGAGTTAGTTATGGATCCATCGGAGCATGGCAGACAATACAGATTTGGCAATCAAGTGGTAAGTAAATAATATATTGGGTATCATATAAGTTTTCAAATTCAGTACATTGGTTTTGAGTCACTTCATTATGAAAGCATTATGCATTACCAAAATATATTAATTCGTTACTTGAATGTCATTTCAAAAAAAAATAACTAAAAGGACATGTTATTTAATTTAGTTTGCCTGATATATGCTGTACACATGCATAAATTTGTCACATTTACTATTAAAGAGATCAAAAGCAGTGATATCTCGTAATGTAACGTACTATTATTTTTGTTAATAAATGGTCGAATCACAATTTAAAAACGGTCAAAAGGACATATTTTCAAATGTATACATTATACATGCATAAACTAAATTAAATAACATTATCACACTGCTAATCATTCACATACCTGCACATACACTTACATGAACATGCATAAACTAAATTAAATAACATTATCACACTGCTAATCATTCATATACCTGCACATACACTTACAGAGATCACACAACTAAATTAAATATTTATTACAAGCCAACAATCAGAGACAGGGTAGGCAGACTAGAGCTCAGATCGATCTAGCAGAGATCGAAGATTTGCGGGCTAGAGTGGCGCAGCTGGAGGAGCAGAACCGTCGGCAGGCCATAGAGACCACACAGTTGGTAGACCAGCGTATCGCCGAGTACATATAACAGTATGGTGACCGCTTCCCTTCCTCTGCTGGCTCTGGTTCTGGAGAAGATTGATTGATTGCTTTGGTCGGTATGTTTTTTTCTATTTTATATGATTTGGTAGATGGTGGAGGTAGTTGTTGATTTATGTACTATATTATGATACACTTAGCTGTTTTGTTGTATAATTATGTGGATGTTGGGGATGTTGGGTGATGATTATGTGTTTTGACTTAATTTTATATATTTTTTTGTTTGGTGAATTGTGTATAGTTTGGTTTTTGATATTTGGTTGGAATATTATATATTGGATTCTGCAGAATAGTGTTTGTATGGGAAATGTGGATGGAAGTCTATATTGCAGCAGACATAAAAAAATGCAGCAGATTTCGGATGGCTTCCGACGGCTTCCAGGTTATAACTTTCCAACGGCTTCCGACCGCTTTCAGATCAATTTTTCCAACGGTGTCCGACGGCTTCCGATAAGTGTCGGAATCCGTCGGAAATACGAACGGCGAGATGTGTCGGAAGCCGTCGAAAACATTGCACGTCGATGCCTTATTTTCCTACGGCATTTTCCGACGGCTTCTGACGGCCGCCGACGGTTTTCTACCGTCGGAAAATGCCTTTTTCCTTGTAATGATTGGCACTTTTAGAAAGTACCAACTTTTCGAAATCTTTTGTTTTATTCTAGAGTTTTGGTTTGTTTTACAATGTTAATTAAGTTTTTGAATAATTATGAGTTTAAAATTAATTAACCTTTTTAATAATGAATTTTAAATTTAATTAATGATTTAAATTAATGAGGATTAAGGTTAATTAATTAACTTAATAACGGTGAGTTTAAATTTAATTAATTACTTTGTTAATGATATTTAAAATTAATTAATCATTTTATCTGATGATGTTTAAGGTTAATTAATCTTTTAATAATGATGGATTAAAGTTAATTAATTATTTAATTAATGATTTTTTAAAATTAATTAAACGTTTTTAATTAATGATTTTTAAAGTTAATTAATTAGTTTAAATTTAATTAATCTCTTTCTTTAATGATGTCTTAAATTAATTAAATATTTATTTAATGATATTTAATTTTTATTAATTAATTAAATTAATGATATTTAATTTTTTTATTAACTAATTTAATTAATGACATTTAAATTTAATAAAATAATTAATGATGCTTTAAAAGTGATTAACCTTTTTAATTAAAGGTATTTGAAATTAATTAATCAAATTAATTAATGAAGTTTAAAGATAATTAATCATTCTTATTAATGATAATCAAAGCTAATTAATCAATTTAATAAGGATCTTTTAATTTATTAATTTTTTTTGAAAATGGTGTTTTAAAGTTAATGAAATATTTTAACTAGGTTGTTTAAATTAATACTTGTAATGTGAAGCCCAAGCACGAATTCGGTTCTAAAAGTAAGTTGATTTGTAAACCAGAGTTCTCTTGTTTGTACCATTAAGTTAGCTTAATAATTATGAATGCTTTATAAATGACAGGTGTTTAGCAAAATAAAACACCGTTTTGCTAATTAAATTGTAATTGACATGTGTTTAGCAGAATAAAACACCATTCTGCTAATTAACTTGTATTAGACATTTGTTTAGCAGAATAAATCCAAGTTCTGCTATTATATTGTTTTGAACATCGAATTGTATACCGACAAATTTATATTTGATAAGAGATGTTTTCTATATGTGCATAATTGTTATTTCTTTGTATATATCCCAATACTTAATTTATGTAGTTTTGAATGGAAACATTATCCCCTTTGATGTATTTTGTTAAATCTTGTGCACGGGTTTTACAAAGAAAATTAATCATTTAAATAAAGATGGTTCAAAATAAATTAATTATTTCAATAATAATGTTTTGAAGTTAATTGGTTATTTTAATAATAATGATTTAAAGTCAATTAATTATTTTAATAATGGTGTTTTAAAATTTATTAATCAATTTAATAATGATGTTTTAAATATAATTAATTATTTAAATAATAATGAGATTAAGATTAATTAATCATTGTATTAGTGATGTTTTCAAAATTAATTAATCATTTTAAATAATGATGTTTAAGGCTAATTAATTATTTAAATAATTAGGTAGTAAAGTTAATTTATCATTTTGCTAATAATGTTTAAAGATCAGTTTATCATTATAATAATAATGTTTTAAGTTTAAGTAATCATTTTGTTAATGATGGTTGAAGATTAATTAATCATTTTAATAATAAAGTTTTAATGGTTAATAAATTATTTTCAGTAATAAAAGTTTGAAGTTAATTAATCATTTAAACAAGGATGATTAAAATTAATTAATCTTTTTAAATAGTGTTGTTTTGAAGCAATGAATTAGGATTAAATTTAATTGATTATTTTAAATAAATATGTTTTGAAATAATAAATAGTATTTAAAGTTAATTGATCATTTTAAATGATGATACTGAAGTAATAAATTTGGGTTTGAAGTTAATCCATCATTTTGATAAAGTTATTATTTAAATGTGAAATCCGCGCACAAGTTTGGTTTTAAAAGTAAAAGTTTTGATTCCGTTATGGAAAAGAAGTTCGTAACCCGATATTGCTTATGTGGAAAGAATTTAGTCATACTTTTAACACTAAACGTCAAGGCCTGGACTCGTTTCTATCTCGAAGGTTAAAAATATTGTCAAGGCAATGCCTAGAGGTAGCATTGCCTCACCTTGCCCGACTATATTTTCAATCAGAGGATAGCACTTGTTTGGAATTGACAAGTAGTGGTAACATTATGAAATTTAATTCCCATATACGATCCTTTTTAATTATCCCCGTTAGTTGATTTATTAACTATCGGATTCAGCTTTCTTCATGGTGTATCGTCACCTTAAAACCGATTTGTTGCTTTTTTGAGCTTTGTTATCCTTTGTTGGAATTGACTAAACCCAAAGAGCGAGTGGAAGCCAAGCTATGTGGGATTGCTCCCATTAGGGTATTTTAACATCCAGTCTAGATTGGATTCAGTTTTGTGCATTGAGATGTGAAATGCTCGGATTATCGATAAGGTTGGCGGGGTTCGGCTTGGACATGTTCGAGAGTTGTCATAGAGTATAAGACCCTCTCAAGTATATTTCTAGAGGTATTTTCGGTAAGATGGGCACCCTCCTAGTCATTTGTTGGAAAATTTTCCTATTCTTTCCTTTAATTCCAAGTTTTTAAATTAAATTCTTTTTTAGTTGCACCGAGAAGTGACTAAGGTTCTTCTCGATGTTTATTTATTTGTGTTCGTCCTTTAAGTTTGGATTTTTACCTTGTCTATGCTCATTTATTCTTGTTTGGATTTCCATTCTAATTTGTTTTCCATTTCCTAATTTATGGATGTTGATCTTATGAGGTAAAAACCATTCCATGTTAGCGGTGTGGTCTCACAGAATTTTATATGTTCACATCATTACTTAAGTTTTCTCCCGTTGATATTACCAGACTGATCCGGGTGTTATTTTATTTTAACACTCGGATCAGACCGAGCATATTTTCCAGATTAGCTTCAAATGCTTTGGAGTTCATGAGACGAGCTGGATGCCCAAGATGCATCTACGTTTTTCTTTATTTTTCCGCTATATTGATTGCTGAATTTATCAGCATTTGTAAGGACGGGCTGTTATAAATGTCCAGGCTGATAATATAATAGTGTACTCTGATAATTTTTTATAATAAAGTTCTTTCTTTTGTAAAGACTTGATTTATATATTATATGTTACTCGTCACGTTCCTATGAGATTTTGTTCTATCTTCTACTTTCTTCACCCTAAAGGACTTGTCTTTCGGACACTTAAATGATTGGCATACGAATACCGATGATGTATTAAGTTTCGTCTTTAGGTGTAAGAAAGGCGGATCGTTACGATATTTTTGCTTAGACAAACGGAAATTTTTTGGCAATGGTAAAATAGAACCGAATAATGGAATATAACTTATGAAAGTGCGTTGGATCGTATATGGCTAAAATATAGTATATAAACAATATTGTAAGAAAACTATGTAAGTTAAAAGCTTGCACACAAGACTTTTTATACTGGTTCAGACCACCATCCTACGTCCAGCCCTAGAATCTCATATTATGGCTTTTACCCAACAACGCCCTCGCTTTACCCGAAGGAATAGGCCTATAAACTTGCCTGAGCCGCTGAATGGGATTATTATACTAACTTGATAGTTTACAGACTTTGGCAGTAGACATGTCTTCAATACACAGGTTTGCCTAATATAGTCTAATCTCCTATAACTCACTAGAACTGATTTGTAGTTAAATGAACATGAGTCTTAGGAGGTAAGAAAACTAGAGAATTGAATATTGTTACTCCAAGAATCTCCTTTCGACTGAGTCGGAACCAATTTAAGTATAGAACAAGTGAGAAGAGTTCCAGCCAAACCTTTTGAAGAAGTCGAAGGGATGCTGCTATCCAAACTGAAGCTTCAAGACCTTTCGAAGGTGTAGCAAGGTTTCTCCAAATCAATATCCAGAGGGTTCTTACCTTTCGAAGGAGATAAAGGAGTCGAGAGCAACCTTCTACCTTCATTAACGACTCTTCGACTAGTTAAAGACCTTCCGATTAAGGTGAAGCCACACCTTCCGAAGACAATGAAGAATAGCTCTTTGAATATACACCAAACCATTCAAAACCAATGGTTTTTCCTTCATTTGAAACTGCTAGGAAGCAAGTATTATCTTGAGCAACCCCTTCGAGAGCTATAGTAAGCCTTTATAATTGGTCGAAACCAATGTGGTCCAAGAAGGGTTCCGCATTAGATCAAAAATGAGAACATAAGGCATAACCAACATCATCGAAACCAATGAACAAAGGCTATCGACAAAGTCGAAAGCACTTACGAGACAACTCAAAGAAGAGAAGCGTCACTACACCTTTCGACAAAGGCGACAACTTGCTCGGGTCTCTCAGCAGTAACCTTCCGACCTAGTCGAAAGCATCAGGGTCGAAAGGTATATGAAGAAATATGAAGAAATAAAGTCTAAATGGAAGTTTCGAATACTTTAATATACTTTACTATTCCTATTAAAGATTTTGTTGGATTCACCTCTATATTTCAGGTTTTACTTTCATCGGAAGGCTACTATCGACATAGTCGAAACCCCTATAAGTTCTAGTAGCTTCTGTAACCAATTTAGAGTAATCTTCTCTCTGAGCTAAGCCTTCAACAAAGTCGAAGCCCATTCTCTAAACACTAAAGCCTGAAATTCTTGATTCAAGCCCAAGGAGGCTATATCCACAACTTTCGACCAGGTTGAAACCCCCAGCTAGGATCCTAATCCAAATATTAAACTACTCTAAATCCCAAAGTTCTCGACAGGGTCGGAGCCCAGACCAATTTTGTTCATTTAAGTCTTATCATCAAGACTACCATGCTTCTGACAGGGTTGGAACCTCAATATCAGATTCTTGGAATAAGTCCTAGTTATACAACCAAAAAGGCTTCTGACAGGGTCGAAACCTTTTAAAGGAAAACCTTCTAAAATCTTATACCAATTCGAAAGAAAAGCCTTTAAAGGGAAGGTTAATCCAACCTAACAAAGTCGAAAAGTCACCAAGCACGGAACCTAGCCCTTTCGACACAATCGAAAGGTCTGTTTGGATAATTCCTACTTGCTAAAATCTATAGAGGAAATTCTAAAAGGATTCACTCCTTCTCTTCTGCTCTACTTGACTAAAGAATAATTCACATTCCTTAGCATAATTTTGGGGTGTTGACAAGAAATCTTGTTAACATTTTTGGCGCTAGAAGGAGGGCGCTCGAACCTCCAACTTGGGTAAATTCCCAACACTGTTGCCCTCTGACCCTACTTAGTTTAATCCTACTTCAAGTTTATCAACTTTAGTAAATCATGGCTAGAAGAATCATAAGATCGAAACAAGGATCCTTTGAGCCCCACGAGATAAGGTTCCCTTCAAAGTTCATCAAGAACTCCAATCAAGATGAAGATCAAAGACTGAGGCTAGAAACTCTTAGAATTATGAACAAGAAGAAAGCGGAAATTATGATCATGAGAAATGGAGCCTGAATCCTTTTCATGTTAGCCCCACCCTTATCTTTGCACTTGGAAGGAAAACAAATGGAAGTGACAATGTCTTCAACCGGATGAGAGAAACAATTCAACATTACTCCAAAGGCACCATCTTTGAGAAAGAGATAATGAATTATTACAATGCCTTTGCACAAAAGTGGCAAGCAACTACAGCAAAAGCACTTCCAATTCAGGAAATTCAAAGAGTGGAGAAAAGAAAAGCAATCAAAGAGTGTGAAATAATAAGGCCAAGAAATAAGAAGTCAAAAGGCCATCCGCAAGAATCAAGTTTCAATTCTAAACTTCCAAAAGAGTGCAACTTGACAACTTCCATAGAGAATGTCTACATGCTTACAAAGGATGAGCTTAATTACTGGCCGTCACAGAAAAGGAGGCCAAAACATGATAGAAACCAGGGAGGATCCTATTGTCATTACCACATAATGAATGGTCACGAAACTAACCATTGCAGAGCCCTGGAGGGGATGATCATAAATTTCTTTCGACGAGGAAAGATCAAAGAATATGTAAAGAAAATTTGAGAAAGAATCAATGAAGAGTAGCTTTTCAAAGAAAAATCTACATGGTAAGGAGTGAAATTCTCCTTATATTTGGATACTACCTAAGATAGTAGCCTACCTAAGATGGTAGAAAAGCCTTTGTCCGCGCTGAGATGGTCAGGGCAGAGCACCTCCTAGAGGGAGGGCGGGTAAGCCTTTAGCCGTGCCATAAGATGGCCAGGTTAAAGCACCAGACAAGCCCTTGGTCGTGCCTTTGGTCAGGTCAAGGCACCTCCTGGAGGGAGGACGGAGTAAGCCTTTATCCACACCATAAGATGGCCAGGGTAAAGCACCGAACAAGCCCTTATCCACGCTGCAAAAGAGCCAGGGTAAGGCACCTCCTGGAGGGATGATGGAGTAAGCCTTTATTCGCGCCATAAGATGGCCAGGGTAGAGCACCGAACAAGCCCCTATCTGCACCGCAAAAGGGCCAGGGCAGGGTGCCTCCTGAAGGAAGGTCAGGTAAGTACTTGGTTCCAGTCTCTAAGATGAGCTAGCCAAGAGCACTGGACAACAATGGACTAAGATGTCCAGGCCCAAGAAGAGGCCCGCTAAACAATGGACTAAGATGTCTAAGCCCAAGAAGTGGCACATTCTATAATGGACTGAGACGTTCAAGCCAAGGAGGAGGCACATTCAGCAATAGACTAAGATGTCTAAGCCCGAGAAGAGGCTCATCAGATCATGAACTAAGATGTCCAAGCTCAAGAGGCAACTAGACAAATTACTTCTATATAAGACCTGAAGGATTCACACATCAAAGGAGTAGAACAGGGCTCCGCTTATAAATACCCGAATCTGGATTTCGGGGCTTTCAATTCTAAACATCATCTATAAATATCTGAATCTAGTTTTCGGGTCTCTCATACTAGAATTTCATCCATTAATACCCGAATTGGGGTTTCGGGTCTTTCATATCTAAATGTCGTCAATTAATACCCGAACCTGGGTTTTAGGATATTCATTTCAGAACTTCATTATTTAATACCCGAATCTGGGTTTCGGGTCTTTATCAACCACCGATTATCTTAATATACCTGAATCCGGGTATCGAAACAATTACTTATTTGAGCCCTAATCTGGGCGTGAAATTTCGATAATGAATTTCTATTTTTCTATCACAAATGCCCGAACCTGGGTCAGAGAATATTGCCATGAAGGTCACTGTAAAGAGTTTCAGAATCTGAGTTTTGGATTCCTAATTTACCAAATCCCATTAATGTCAAGGAATGGGTCAAAGGGTTTCTACTTCCGAAATTTAGATGGCGATTTCTAAATTTAGTTCTTCATTAAATATATCATGAAGGTTACATTCCAACATTTATGCCCTTGTGATAAGGCAAGATTTTCTATCAGCAAATTTCAAATATTCCAACCAAATGGTTGAAGTTAAATTCTCAAGTATTTCTCATCACAGTTGAAGAAGGGATTTAAATGTTTGATACAGATTATCTCTGAAGTAGTTAACAAAATGATTTATTAATTTAGGCAAATAATATAAATAGAATGGTATGTCAATTTCATGATAACAATTAGAAATGTTGTTTGCTTCATACTTTTCAGGGAAATCAGCACAACAAAGAGAAATAAAGATTCAGCAAATTCGGAAGTAATGAAGGAGCTATCAAAAAGTATTTTAGAAGTGACATCGCAGAAAAGGATCGCAAATCAGGTGATATTTTCCAAATTCATATAATTTACATAAGTCATGAGATGATTTACAAAACTATGAAGATAATCACATCTTTATACAAAATAAGTTTATTTAAATCAAATATACAAATAAATTATAAGTCTTTAGCAGCCTTGTCAAGAGTTTCTTTTCTTTTCTTTATCGCGTTCGAGCTCTTGATTTTTAGCAACATAATCATTGATAGTTTGGAAATATTTGACTTTCTGTTGCTCATCAAAATATTTGGCTATTTCAAACTTAACTCTCCCGCACCGGTTGCCCACGGCGTTCTCGTCTAAGCCCGGGGAGGGTTGAGCATAGTAGGGAATTTTGGGCCTCAAGAAGCTTTGACCTTGTGGGTTTAGTAGCCGTAGGAGTAGAGTGAGGGACCGACAAATAAATACTTGAAATCTTTTCCCCCATAATGAATTCCAGTGATTCACACTGTGCCTGACTATCCTTTAATTTCAACTCCAAGTCACTTATTTGCTGAATAAGTTCAGACATCTTGTGATCAAAGTCAATTGTGGGATTAGTCTTCACTTGTCGCTTAAGTGTGGTGATCATTTCATTTTTACTTTTGATTTGAGCCTCAAGATAGGCAATATGATCATTTTGATTGCTAGCTATGGTTTTCTGAACCAAGTATCTTTTATGCCATTTCATGGTCTCAGCATTGCCACCAAAATGTTCCAGTAAAACATCATCGCTTAGCTCAATCCCTCCACTTCTTTGCAACAACTTCTCTCTAAGAGCATCGACACGTGGCGATAAATTATGAGAGAAAAGTTGTAGATAACTGTAGCTCCTATTTAAGAAAAAGAAATAAAATAAAAGTCAAGATCAGGATAAAAAATATCTTTATTATTATTATAATTACGAATTATAACTTAAATAGCAACGAAGTTAAAGGATACAACAAGCAACTGGATTACATCTAAAGTTTTGGAACTACTTTTCTAACTTTATCTAGTGAATTAGCAGAAAGTGTAACTGTTGAATCGAAAGGGATAGTGATTCCTTCTGGGGTAATGACCGGTGGGCATTTTCTATAGTCACATTTCCCAACTGGAGGACTATCGCGACTGCAAATTAATTTTGTGTGAAATGTTCTGATCTCCTTGAGAAATGTTTCTTTCACGTCTCCAAGGAAATCAAAGCGGAGACGAGGGTATTCCAAATAAAGTTTCTGTAAATCTTGAAGAAAGCACTACCGTGCTAATTTCAAAGACTTTAAAAGTGATGCCTTTTCATGATAAAATCTCCTCAGCTTAACATATTGACTTAAGTGGTCTCTAAGAATGTAACACCCCTTCAAAATGGGAATAATAGTCCCACATCGCGGAAAAACACTAACAAGTGGGTGCTTATATACCAAAGCCTTCACCTCATAACAACGTCGAGGCCTTTTGAGGAACAAAACCCCACACCTTGGCTTGGCCCATGAGGCGGAGGTGACTAAGTTGGGGACAATATCTGTGTTAAATGAGGTGCGGGCTGTTACATTGGTATCAGAGCCATACCCAACCGGAATTGTATCTTGTACGTGTTACAGCCACGTCGCCTGGGTGGTGTTGTGTTCATGAGCCAACGAGGACGTTGGGCTCTAAATGGGGGGGGGGGATTGTAACACCCCTTCAAAATGGGAATAATAGTCCCACATTGTGGAAAAACACTAACAAGTGGGTGCTTATATACCAAAGCCTTCACCTTATAACAACGTTGAGGCCTTTTGAGGAACAAAACCCCACACCTTGGCTTGGCCCATGAGGCGGAGGTGACTAAGTTAGGGACAATATCCGCGTTAAGTGAGGTGCGAGCTATTACCAAGAATAAGTCGAACTAGTGAACAAACATTCTGTGATAGTATAATAAAGAAGAGCCAAGCATGGAAAACAAGGCTAAAACATATATTTGCAAATCAATAAATTGTTACATATTTATAATTACTCATATGGTTCGTACAAGATAGACTTAAAGAAAAACTCAGAGACAAATTTATCTTTTTAATACTCAGATTTTCAATAGGGAGATTTTGAGGGATCGACCTGACACTTGGTAAATTTCAACAAACTCCAGGATGCGGGTCAGGTCCAAACTCGTCTAAGTATCTTTTGCGAAAATGTCTAAGTAAACCCCCGCTGAATTCGCCTAAGTACGAAAAGTCTATAATCGAGTGTCTGTAGTAAGCTTTATACAAAAAGTTAACTAAAATATCTCTTTCTTCAATCATCATCCATAATAAAGTAAGTAACTCTCGGTTCTCTTTTAAGAGAGCGTCGTATCGGAGGTGCGCTCTCTTTAATAAGGGGGCAACCCTCTGATGTTTAAAAGACGCTAGTATAGAGGCACTCCTATCGAGATTATTATACTTTTCTGAAAGAACATTGTGCTCCTTTATCAGTTTGTCTAATTCCCTATATAACTTGTTAATTTCTGCTTGTTTCCTTTCAAGTTTAGTCTTATAGGGATAGACAGACTTCTTCCTTATCTAAAATAAACGATTTTGCACTAATCATTATCTTCGAAGTAAAAGATATTTAAGTAGAGAATCCCATACCTGAGAAGCTGGAACAGAATCCTGAAGGGCCTGCTCTTTCCCTTTTGGGTCTTCAGCATGAACAGGAGCAGGCTCGTCCTCAAAGGGAGCAGAAGGCCCGGGGGATGCAGGTGGAATATCCTCCTGGGGAGATTGCTCTTTTTCAGGAGGTTCAACATTGTTGCCACCATATTTTTTAGAAGTTCTAGAAGGACCCCCTTTATCTCCGTCAAAACCTTGGCCTCCAACAGGGTTATCATCGTCACTACCATCGCCATCATTATCACCTTTATCCTTATTGGTGTCATCTCTATCACCCTCCTCCTCAGAGTCTGATTCAATTTCGAAGGAAGGGACATCAAAAGAAAGAATCTCAAAAGCTTTAATTTCTTCTTCATCTGTAGGCTCAATCCCTTACTTCATTTGATTAATTTTGCCCATCACTCTATCGACTAAGGCAGAATCAAGCGATGGAAAGCCAAAGATTGGGCATTTCTTATAGTTGTCGGCATATGCAAGCATAAGAGCATCTTCATAATTCTTCAGCATCATTTGCCCTAGAGTGGCGCCGACAAATTAGGACACTTGCTGTTTGACATCGGTGATGGTATGGACATCAAGTTTTAACGAAGCTCTGGTCTTCTTGAATTTTTCCTTCAAAGAGATGTTTTCTGCGACCAAGCGAGCCTTCTCGTCTTTTTAATCTTTTAAAGTAAGCTCCACAGCAAGTTTCTCATTGTTAAGGAGTTGACGTGCATGCCTCTCTGTTTCTAGATTAGTCTCGGCTCGAGCAAGAGAAGTTTTTACTCGTTCCAACTCTGTGGAAGCGTCATTTTTAGTAGCAGACAGAGAAGACACTTGACTTTTGAGCTAAGAATTTTCATCCTGAAGTTTTGAGGATTCAACAGAGGACTTTGAAACATGTCCATTCAAAGCCAGCCTACTTTTAGAAATCTGAAAGGAGAAATGTAACACAAGTTAGTGATTTAGAGAAAAGCAATGTTGATAAAGTCAATCGGAATGGGACTCAACAGAAGTTGCTACTCAATCAAAGAGCGGCAGTGCCCTACCAAATCAGATGCAGTTGAAGGTGGATGGATAGACGTGAATGATTCATAATGTAGGATGGACTCAACTAACTCCTCAAAATTAGCGGATGGAGGAGTAGAAGATGATGGTTTTGAAGGAATTTTTTTATAGAAGGAGACGCCTCCAAAGCCAGTTGCATTTAGTGAAGTGTAGCTGGAGAATCAGAAATGGAAATATGGGAAAGAGGGTCTATAGCAGTTGAAGTCTGCTTCGGTTGTTCCTTAGGGGCTTTTGTGATAGGACTTTTCAAAGCATTATCGAGTGATGAATCCTCCTCTTCCTCCGCATCAATAATTTTAGCAACTTTCTTCGTAGGCTCAACTTCAGAAGATTCCATTAACTTCCTTTTAAAAGTTGTCTTGGGTTTAGCAAGTGATTCTATAACTGATGACACTACGGAAGTTGGAGGAAGAGAGACAACACTACTGATGGGCGCCGTGACTTGAGTAGAAACTGAAACAAGTTCAAACAGATTAAGAAGTCAGCCAAATAATTCAGAGAACGCCAGGGATGGAAATCAAATATTGGATCTATAACATACTAGAGTGATCAGCGCAAATGGGTGACATAGGAGAAAAAGTTGATGAGTCTCTAAGGGAGAGAAAGCGTTTGCCACGAGAAGTATGTTGGATTGGTGGGAGTCAATAGCGTCAATATACTCCCAACTTGCCTTGAAGCTGCAATTAGAGAGTTGATTGTTTTCTTATCGTCATCGTTAAGCTCTTTAGCGGGGACACCTGATAAAAGCAGAGATTAGGCAACAGAAAACATTAAGTAAGGGAAAGCAACAAAAATCAAGACTTACGAGGAGAAGCGAAAGTCCCGTGGATGTCAGAAGAGCACTTGATGAAGAAGAACTAATTTTCCTAGTCCCTGAATTTATTAACCCCATCTGAAATCAACTTTTTCTGGGGGTTGGATCTGAATATCTGATTATTAAGATTGCTCAACTTGACCAGCCCGGTCAAGTAATTCAATACTTCGGCGTTAAGAGGTGGAAGGTCAGATTCCAATGCCATCATTTCTAAGGATAAGAGATAAGTATAGACATTCTGTGACAACTGAAATGGAGCAATCCCGACTTGAGAAAGGAATGTAGATAAAAATTATGGGAAGGGAAAGAATCCACCATGCCATATGTGGATGGAAGTATAGGCAAAAAACCCTTCAGGAGGGTTGTTGATAGTGTCAGTCTCTTTTGGGGGAATGACTTCGATACCAGTGATGCCGAAGTCGTTAAGGATGGCAGCGACTTCATCTTGGGTTGGAATGGGAGAGTGCTTGGAGATGACTTCAGGCTTCTTTGGGGAACTCATGACTCTGCCAGGTGAAAATGCTTCAGTTAAGATTTTTAAGTTTGATATGGATATAATATTCTTTTAGGAATTAAACAAAGAACTGCTTCAAATAACTTAAACAAAAACCGAATATGAAACTTCAAATTTATGTAAAAAATTTAAGTAGAAAATCAAAGACATTAGGTTTCTGATAAGGTCGAGAGGGAAAGAACATCAACATTTAACAAGAACATCTCGACATTGTCGAAAGCCTAAGTAAATGTGTTCCCTGAGCTATCGACAAGGTCGAAAGGATAAGACAAAATATTTGTTCAATCATCACCTTTCAACAACGTCGAAAGCTTCACATGAATCGAATTGCTAAGGAAAGATAGCTAAGAGCAACTCAAAAACTTAAACAAAGATATACACTGCAAACATTTTATAATCCAAGCAACAGGACCCTTTGACTTTATCGAAACCAATAACTTAGGTTTCCTGAGGAAGATAATAATGTTGTCGAAACCTAGCATACTAATTGAAGTCCAAAGGTTCTAAGTTAAACTCATATGCACTTAGGACATTTCAACAAAACTGGACAAAAACAATTCTAGGGGTGTTTTGACCTAGTAGATAAAGGAAGTGTCGACGGGGTCTAATGATTCCAAAAATTAACTAAGGAAAATGGATTGCAATCGAAACAAAGGGATTCGATTTTGTCGAAACGTAATGCTATCGAAAGAGGTCCTACTCTCTACTTAATAGCATAACCTTACGAAAAAGTTGATCAAATCGACACTACAATACCTTTCGACCTCATCGAAAGGAGCTAAGGAAGCAAAACCCAACTTGTCGCCTCAATTCCTTTCGAAGGGGTAGAAAAGTCATTTTATGGCGCCAATTATTCATCCGTACGTTTGAAACTTCCGAGTGAAGAAAGCATATTCCACCATCTTCCCCAAACCCGATTGCAAACTAGGATTCTAAAAATTTCTTAAAGAAAAATAAATCGAACTTATTAAGAAAATGAATTCTAACGTAAAATGATCTTTGTCGATTTCAAAAGTATAAAAAATAGTTATCAAACTTAAAACCTAGATTTACTAATGGCGAACGAAAATAGAAAATTTTGAAATGAAAATCCAAACCCATTAAGGAGATGAATTTCAATGTCGTCCTCTATCGAATTTCAAAATCATAAACAAAAAATAAACTCAAAAAAAATCGTGAAAATGGATTAGAAAAAGCTTCTCAGTAAATCAAACGAAATCTACCTTGAGAAAAAGTCGAGATTCGAATATTCCAAAAATCAAAAGTCAGACTTTTTAAAATCGAATTTCAAATTTGAAATCTGGAAAAGTGAAGTTTGAATGAAACAAGCAAAATAAAGTTAAATTTAAACTTACGAATGAGATTTGATGATTTATTGACTTTCGAAAATTAAACCGGAAATTTGAGGATTTTTGAAACTATTTTACCCGCGCTTAGAATTTTGACTGTAGGAAAAGTAAAAGAGGAAGAAGAAGAAATGCATACTTTATAAGAAAAGTCGCCCAAATTATCAACCGTATGATAAGATTTGAATGGACGACCCAGATCCACGCTAGAAGGGCAAGAGGCGGGAAAGCTTCTAGGTTTTGAAAAAGTTGAATTGAAAAGTCAAGTGCATCCCTACGTGGGGGGGGGGCAAATGTTACTCCAAGAATCACCTTTCGACTGAGTTGGAACCACTTTAAGTATAGAACAAGTGAGAAGAGTTCTAGTCAAACCTTTCGAAGAAGTCGAAGGGATGCTGCCATCAAAACTGGAAGCTTCAAGACCTTTCGAAGGTGTTGCAAGGTTTCTCCAAATCAATATCCAGAGGGTTTTTACCTTTCGAAGAAGATAAAAGGAGTCGAGAGCAACCTTCCGCCTTCATTAACAACCCTTCGACTAGTTAAATACTTTCCAATTAAGGTGAAGCGACACCTTCCAAAGACAATGAAGAATAGCTCCTTGAATATATGCCAAACCATTCGAAACCAATGGTTTTGCCTTCATTCAAACTGCTAGGAAGCAAGTATTATCTTAAGCAACCCCTTCGAATGCTATAGTAAGCCTTTCGAATTGGTCGAAACCAATGCGGTCCAAGAAGGGTTCCGCATCAGATCAGAAATGAGAACATAAGGCGTAACCAACATCATCGAAACCAATGAACAAAGGCTATCGAAAAAGTCGAAAGCACTTACGACGCAACTCAAAGAAGAGAAGCGTCACTACACCTTTCGACAAATGCGGCAACTTGCTCAGGTCTCTCAGCAGTAACCTTCTGACCCAGTCGAAAGCATCAGGGTCGAAAGGTGCCGAGCCCCATCTATAAATAAGACCCAAGGGGTCATATTCTGAGGATCCGATTTCTCTCATTCTCAACCTATACACTCTTAAATAAAGTCTTGTAACCCTAATTTGTAAATTCTTTTTGGGAGTATGAAGAAATAAAGTCTAAAGGGAAGTTTCGAATACTTTAAGCTACTTTATTGTTCCATTAAAGATTTTGTTGGATTCACCTCTATATTTCAAGTTTTACTTTCATCAGAAGGCTACTATAGACATAGTTGAAACCCCTATAAGTTCTAGTAACTTCTATAACCAATTCAGAGTAATCTTCTCTCCGAGCTAAAGCCTTCAACAAGGTCGAAGCCCATCCTCTAAACACTAAAGCCAAAAATTCCTGATTCAAGCCCAAGGAGGTTATATCCACAACTTCCGACCAGGTCAAAACCCTCACCTAGGATACCAATCCAAAGCTTAAACTACTCTAAATCCCAAAGTTCTTGACAGGGTCAGAGCTCAGAACAATTTTCTTGATTCAAGTCTTATCATCAAGATTACCACGCTTCTGATAGGGTCGAAATCTTTTAAAGGAAAATTTTCTTGGAATAAGTCCTAGCTATACAACCTAAAAGGCTTCTGATAGGGTCGAAATCTTTTAAAGGAAAACTTTCTAAAATCTTCTACCAATTCGAAAGAAAAGCCTTCAAAGAGAAGGTTAATCCGACCCAACAAAGCCGAAAGGTCACCAAGCACGGAACCTAGCCCTTTCGACACAGTCGAAAGGTCTATTTGGATAATTCCTACTTGATAAAGTCTATTCAAGAGGAAATTCTAAAAGGATTCACTCCTTCTCTTCTGCTCTACTTGACTAAAGAATAATTCACATTCCTTAGCATAATTTTAGGGTGTTGACCAGAAATCTTGTTAACAAATATTATCAAAGAATGGTCGCTAATAGAATAGAGTAGGGATCAGAAATTAGATAAGAGAATCGAAGAGTATTTCAGTCATTTAAACTCGTTGAAATCATAATTATTTATAGACTTAAAGGGATTTGATCAGTGGGTAAGATAACCCTCCACTATAGAAGGTCGTATCTGAAGGAGGAAGAAGAATCATGACCATTGGAGTGAAAAGAAGTTTAAAATACGTTTTAGAAATTTGAATTCGATGTGTGCAACGGTGCATCGATGGACACTTCAAATTCAAATTACAAAAGCTTTAAAAGCCTATAATGTATAAATATAAATTATAAAAAAACTATATAATGATCTTTGAAAATATTAAATAGTTTTGTGAAGTTTTTGTGAGTTATAAAAAAAATATCTAAGACAAAATGACTCATAAATTTATAATCTTCAAGTGCTCTTCCAAAATATGCCAATCAATGATCTTCGAAGCTTGAGCGTAATTTTTTAATCTTATTGAAGCATGATCTTCCATTAGCGATATTTCTTTGACTAATATAATTTAAACTATTGAATGGAGTTATCATCATCAAAATTAAGAATCATAGTTCTAACAATTTCTCCCTTTTTGGCAATGATAACTTATATATGCATTCAGAACATAGATATTTCTATCTCTATTTCCTTTAAAAATAAGATTTTGATCTTTATCAAATATGCTACACTTATTTTCAGAAAAAGAGATTTTGAAACCTTTGTCACATAACTGGCTGATGCTTAAAAGATTATGTTTTAAATTTTTGACTAATAAAACATTATAAATAAGAGGTAAATTAGATGTACCGACATTGCTGACGTTGCCTTTTCCAATGATATATCCTTTGGAATTGTCTCCAAAAGTGACAGAACCTCCGTCTGAGTAAGTGATGTTAGATAGCATATTTTTGTCTCCAGTCATATGTTTTGAGCAACTGCTGTCGAGTATCCATTTTCCTCTCTTTTTAAGTGGGTCCTATAAGAAAAACAAAAAAATTGGTACCCACTTTGTAATAGGGTCCTAAGAGTTAGATCTTAGGAAACCAAACCCAAGTAGGTTCGGTATCCCCTTTAAAAATATAATTCTGATTTTTATGAACTGCTTCCAAAAAGGTATTTATATATTTATTCCTAATCAAACTATTGTTTGTTTTAGGAACCCATATTTTTATGGTTTTAGAATTATTTTTACTTTTTGGAAAAATATTAAAAATATTTCTTATTTCCTTTTTAGGTGGAGATTTTGATTTCTTAGTGTATCCTAGTCCCTTTTTATTAGAAGTGGATTAAGAATTTTCAATAATATTGGATAGATTTTCTTTACCTTTATTAAAGTTAGAAATATTTCTAGTAATATTATCTAACTTGCTTTTGAGGCAAGCATTATCTAATTCTAACATTTTGATCTTAGATTTTAGCTCATGATTTTCAGAGACAAGAGAATCATTTTTTTCTTTTTGATTTTCAATTTCTTGACTCAATAGAGTAAGTTGAGAGTTATCATTAGATAAGGTATCTTGAAGTTTTCCAAATTCTTCTTCTAATATTTTCTTTTCATCGTTTAGCATATCTCTCTCAAATTCTGCTTTTCTCTGATTTTCTAGAGCCTCTTTATACTTCCTTTTGATACTTTTTAAGTTATCAAGAAGTTCTGAATTTATTTCAATCATATCATCAAAAGTAAGATCATTTACCTCATTCTCTGTAGCCATAAAACAAACATTTGCTTGTTCTTTCTCACTATCACTGTTACTTTCTGAAGAAGAAGAGGAAGAATCTGAGTCATCCCATGTTACTGAAAATGCTTTTCTTTTAGATTTGTCCTTTCGATTCTTATTGTGATATGTCTTCTTTTGTTCGGGACAATCCTTTTGCATGTGTCCTTTCTTGTGACAGTTGAAGCATTCTAGTATAGATGAAGATGGCTTATTTGAATTGTTGTTGAAGTTGCGTTTCCCGTTGTTTCCTTTTCTATACTTCAAAAACTTTTTAAAGTTTTTAGCAATGAATGCTAAGTCTTCTTCATCCGAGTTGGATTCTTCTTTCTCTGCATGAAATGCCATATTCTTTTTATCTTTTGCTTGTACCTTTTTAGCCTGCAAATTTACTTCATAGGACATTAGATTTCCTATCAATTCTTCTGGTTTCATGGTAGAAAGATCATTAGCTTCTTCAATAGCTAAGACTTTTCTTTTCCGTTCATCCGTTAGAGAGTTAAGAATTTTTGAAACAATATCAAAATCAGAATACTTTTCTCCAAGTCCTAGTAATGAGTGATATATATCTTGAAATCTAGAGTACATATCGTTTATCGATTCATCCTGCTTCATTCTAAAATTTTGAAATTGACTTTTGAGCATGGATATTTTGCTTTGTTTAACTTTGTTAGTTCCTTCATGAGTAACTTTAAGTATTCTCCATATTTCATAAGCAGTTGTGCACATGCTAACACGGTTAAACTCATTTCTATCTAAAGCACAAAATAACATATTCGTAGCTTGGGCATTTGTAGTAGCATCTAGTTTTTGTGTGTTTGACCATGTAGAGTATTCGGTTGTAGGAATGTTATATTCAGTTTGAGTGATATTCCATGAGTCAAAACCACTTGCTTGCATATAAATACGCATTCGAGTTGCCCAATAGTTGTAATTCATACCGTTGAATAGTGGAGATCGTGTAGTAGATTGACCTTCAGAAAAACTAGTGTTGTCAGTGTTGGTGTTGTTTTCCATCTTAGCAAAGTATCAGATAACTTTGTAACGGTTAAAAGAAACCTTGCTCTGATACCAAATGAAAGTACGGTGCGGATCGTGCTATATGGAATTATACTAATGCGGAAATAAACTAAGATAATATGGTAATATGAATAAAATAAAACAAGCACACCATGAATATTTATACTGGTTCGAACTTCCCGTTCTACGTCCAGTCCCAGACTCCTTCTAGAATTTCAGTAACAAAAATCCTCACTTAACCCGGAGGAATAGGTTTACAACAACCCTTGAACAGCCGAACAAGGGACCTGAGCAGTAGAACAGGATTTTGCCTCAACAACCGAAGAGGACTTCACTTGCCTGAACAGCAGAACAGGACTTCAACTTATACAGAAGGTATTTGACACAGTGTGTTCTCAATAACACGAATTTGTCTCTTGATAGTACAATCTTCCTATAATCTTCTCCTTTATGATATATATATAGTGTGATGTGTTTTGAGAATAGTGGAAGATAAAGTGATCAATGATCAAAGAATGTAATCAGTTTGAGTGCAGTTTGAAAATATAGAATAGATAAGAATTCAAGAATATAAAAATTAAATTCGGTAAAAAGTTTGTTAAATTCTGTAATCTATTTATAGTGTATAAAGAGTTGCAACTATAGATGAAAAGTTATATTGAAAAGAACAGTTGCAACCATTGATTTTGAAATAGTTTCTCTTTGATGAAGAGAAGTGTCTTTTCAGAAAAATAGCAGTTGTAGAAGTTCAGCCGTCTGAAAATAAATTTCAGACTTTTGAAATTTGAAGCGTGCAAACCAGAGAGAAAATAGGCTATTTTTGCCTAGATTCAGACGTCTGAAACTGGATCGAGGATGAGTAGGCTCTGGAATGGGTCCGATAGCTTGAGTATTCTTAACAAGATCTAGAAGCTGCTGGGCAGACATAAATACTCCCTCCTGTGGAGTAGCACTGGATTGAACGGCGCTGGGACGGCCAGGTCTAACCATTTCTTTTCTTTAAGAAAGAAAGAAAAGAGAAAAAAGTTAATCTCAGAATGAATATCAAAAAAGCTTGATTGATAAAACAAGGAATCATAAAAGGAAATAGGATAGAACGATACGAAGACACGAATCAAATCCTATGACACGATTCCTAAGAAAGACTTAGGACATGATCCTTACTAAATTATTCTACATTGTTCCGAAGTTTGGCTCTGATACCAAGCTGTAACGCACCACCTCTATACCCACGCTAGCCAAGGACACTACGGGGTAATGCCGTCAACTAGCATGGAGAATAAGGCTTTTGAGGAGCGACCATCTGTATAATTGCTTTGTGCGAGTACCGATATGCCAGATAAAAATATATCTTTTCATATCAAGAGGAAATCCGACATACCGATACAAACTCAAAGCTACTATACAGTGGCTATATGGACTTCGGAAACAAATATAGAAATAAACATAACACAAATCAGTCACAGACAATTCATATCACAAAGGCGGAAATAGATATGAATATAACACATGAAAGTGTACATCAGAGTAGTGGTCAAATAAGATCCACAATAACACAAAAGAATAGATACAAGTGCTAGCCAAAAGAATATGTATACATCAAGGAGTCTAATCTCAAATGTATACAACAAAAACTACTAAACTAGAGTAGTTAGCCAAAAGTCAGATGATGGTTCTAGATAGGCAGTCATGAAGAAGCACCTGTAAAATCTCAGTCTGACCCGAGTATTATTTAAGAAGAAAATAATAAACGGATCAGTCTAGCTATAATTATCAGATAAAATGAGATATAAGAAGAGATATAATAAAAACGTATGATAACCAAAAAGGTCATACCTCGACAAGTATACATTAGAAAATCAACAAATGAAAATCATACAATTATCTCACGAATCTCATAGCATAAAAAGAATGTCATATTCTTTATTTAATTCACCAAGCCACAATAAATGACATACATATTAATGCCAACTGAAAAAGGTGGTGAAACATAAATTCCAGAAATCACAACGAGAAATCCAGAAATCACAAGAAAAGAGGATGGCCAATCCCATAAACTGAACATCGACGCACCTAGAAAGATACGCCCCATGTAAAGTCTAGCATCGATACACCTAGAAAGATGCACCCCATGCAAAGTCGAACATCGACGCACCTAGAAAGATACGCCCCATGCTCTAGCATCGACGCACCTAGAAAGATACGCCCCATACATAAATAATCATCGACGCACCTAGAAAGATACGCCCCATGTAAATTCTAGCATCGATACACCTAGAAAGATGCACCCCATGCAAAGTCGAACATTGACGCACCTAGAAAGACACGCCCCATGCATAGACGAACATCGACGCACCTAGAAAGATACGCCCCATGTCCCAACTTATTGAGCCGATTGCTCCACGAAGTAAACAAACATCGACGCACCTAAATAGGTACGACCCATGTGTGAAATAAACATCGACGTATCTAGAAAGATACGACCCATGCGATAAATGAGACGAAGCTCAATAAAATGAGGTACAGTCCTTCATACGGACAATGAGACATCGCACACTGCTAGTCTAAACCATAAAATGATCATCATCGATCATCAAGAAGTGTCGATTACACTAAGCTAGTAAATATAAGAGTTTAGCTTCATGTCCCATAACCACTTGCTTAACTCAAATATTTACGAACAAACTGTAGATCTCCACTAGAAAATTGTCACAAGAGTCTCAATCGAACAAGTCCATAAATTAACCGACGAAGTAAACGCAAGCGTTTCATACCACTTGTTTTGCTAAGTCGTTTAATTAGATTTTCTCATACGAATGAGGTAAAGGTTTGTATATACTAATAGATTGGAAAACGGTTTTAAGAAACGAGCTTTGATATTGAAAATAGAGTTGAAATCGTTTTGATGAAGAAGTTTTGATATTTAATACTAGTATAGAAAACCTTTATATTTTGAAGTGACAAATCATAGAAGTGATTGTAGAAACAATCAATCATAAAAATGCACATTCGAAGACGTGAATAAAATCCAAAGAAATCGATACCGAATCCATCAAAATGGATATTCCCAAAAATCCCGAAGAAAAGAAGCCATCAAAGTCAGTAATAAATGATAACAACAAAAGGGAGACAACACGAATCGATTAAAGTTGGAAACCACGCAAAACTGGCGAAATAGGCAAAATAGCAGCAGGTCGGTCGACTTGCTACAGGGCTCGGTCGACCGGACCCTGTTCTGGAAAATTCTCGGGAAGCAGGTCAGTCGACTGAGCTCTGCAGTCGGTCGACCAAACCCTGAGGCAGAGAAGTGCTTTGCACTTTGAAAGCAGGTCGGTCGACCGAACTTCCTGGTCGGTCAGCCGGAGCCAAAATTCCTGCACTCCCAAAACAAAGGCAGGGAAGTGCCTGGGTAGCAGGTCGGTCGACCGGACCCTGAGTTCGGTCGACCGGACCCTGTTTCCAGCACATCCTATCATACAAAAATGAAGGCCAATCCCTTCCAAATTTCAATCGATCGAGCAATGAGCGCTAAGGGTTTATGCCAATCGACTACCCGGCCATATAAGCTCTTCGATTCATCACCAAAAACATGATCAAAACATCAAAGCTATGATTTTTAAAGAATTGAACTCAGAACACTAAAAATTGGAATATTCACCAAATCAATCCAAACCAAAAGCATTTGCACAAGAATAAGTGTTAGGAATTCATACCTAACAATCGAAGATTATTATAGTCATAGATGTGAGATAAAATTCTCACCTTTTCACAAAAACAATGAAGAAGGAGCTTGAAAGCAAAGGGAGAATCAACCACTCTTCAACACAACCCAAATGAGCTTGAATCTATGCTCAAAAGAGAAACGTTTCCTAAATTAGGTTTAGGAAATTTTCTGAAATTGAAAGGAGAACGGGTTGGAGAAGATGAAGAGGAGGGTTACCTATGGCTTCACTTTGATTTTGGAGCAAGAAATCAAGATGCAAGAAGAAACTAGGGTTTGCAATTTCTATTTCCTCTTCCTTTCCCCCATTTCAGTTTTTACTTAAGTTTGGAGAGTGGGAATGAGAGAATGGAGAGGAGAGGGCTGAGTTAGAGGGTTAAGTGAGTTTAGTTAGCTAGTGGGCTGAACCCAACCCAAACCCAACTAGAAAAAGTAGCAAATTTCAACTTACTCCAAATATATCAAAGTTTATACTCAAACAGATCGCAAACGCCATTTTGGACTCAATGGAAGTGGTCTCGAGTCTCAATTCGACTGTTTGCAAAAAGTAGCTTTTCAGACTAAAATCCGACTAACGATTAAATATTTAAATATAATATTTAAATATAAAATCGATAAATATGCGGGTTGTTACACCAGAGGTGGTTAGCCTTGGGATTTGGCACCCAAGGGTTCATAGTCATCCTAGGAAAACTATGGAGTGTGCGGTGGATAGCCCACACCAACTTTTATAACACAATGTACGATAGATAATCTGCAATTATTTTGATGAATTTGGGATGGATAGTCCTATTTAAGTTTTGATGGGTAGTCATTTGAAAGATTTTAGAGGGGAACTCTAATAAATGGATTTTAGATGGGAAATCTAATAAATTGCTTTTAGATGGGATATCTAATGAATGGGTGGATGGGATATCCAATATATATGATTTACGGCTTTATTTCATATTATGTTAAGACTAATCATTTTGGGTGCAAGAGCATAGTAAATGATTTGCAATTTTTTTGGATACTAGTGAGGGGAAAACCCGTTCCGCTAAGCGGTGTGGTCTCACTAGATATCTATTTATGATAAGAGATGATAGGGGATTATTCATACCAGACTTATTGTTTGACTCGAAGTTCGTATTTCTCCACAAACTCTTGGGTACTCAAATTTAATTTGAGTAGTCTGAGAGTGGGAGACTTTCAGGTTTTTGGACGAATAAGCTTTCGGAGACGTGCTGGAGGCAGTGTTAGCTATATCGGAGCAATTTTTTGTTTTCCGCTGTGATGTGCTAAGAACTGTAAAGTTCATATTTATTAGTTCTCTGATCATCATAAGGGGATATCTTCATATGTTGCTCTTATCGTATTTTGTACATGTATATGTGATCTGAACGTGGTTAACGTCTGGGATTATGTAATTAAATCTTAAATTGAAATTCATAAGAAATGAGAAATTCTATTTTTTTTAAGTTTAAATTTTTTCATATTCTTGTGTTTCTGTGTTGCCAATAGTTTCAAGATTCCGATTTCGGTCACTCAGAAATAACACCTATGGATAACTGCAGCATCCGTAGCAGTTAGTTTTGAGCCTCCTAAAGTGGGATGTTACAAAGAACCAACTAAGAAGAATCAAGGGAAAAGAAAGCGAGAACAAACTAAGGTAATCGATCGCTAGCGATCCATCATCTATGGATCGCTAGCGATCCATAGTGTTCATTCGTAGATCCGCAATTCCTCTTGCATCATGGTCCAAGAGGTATTCTAAGGACAATGGCCAAGTTTGGTGGAATTCCGAACTAGTTAAATCAAGGAGCAAGCATTCGTCCGATTCAATAAGCAGTCTAATGCGACCAATGTGCGGATCATCATCAAAACAAGGCAACGTGCTACAAAATTACATGAAGAGCACCAACACGAGATAACAAACGTAATCCAAAAGACAAAGTTCAGAAATTCATAAAGTACATGGATCATTAGCGATCCATGCACTATGGATCGCTGGCGATCCATACCATTTTTCCAAATCACCATAAACTTCAAAGTAGAAGGTAAGGGGAAGCATCTCAAGCCAGTAGATCACCAACAAGCCAGAGCTATTGATCGCTAGCGATCCATAGCCTATGGATCGCTAGCGATCCATCAAATTAGCTCGGTTTGCGATGAAACTTACAGTCATTTGCAAGAATCTGGTAAGAAGGCCTAGCCCAATAACTCTCCAACCCCTATAAATACGATCCTACCTGCAACATAAATAGGATCTTCTAGACTGGCTGCGGGAACTCTGCAGAGATTATTCTTCACTCTTCTCCTCCCCACAATAGTCATATAGGGGTTCACTATGATACTCCAATGACCACTTGTACTGGTGACTTGATCTAACTTAGAAGATTCAATCATATTGTAATTCGATTTAACTTGTAACAGCAATCAGTTAATAGAAAGTTATAAAGTGGACGTAGGCTTCATTGACAGCCGAATCACTATAAAAATCTTCTTGTCTTTTAACTATTTCTGCTCTTTTTACATTTGTTCTCTATACTATTGCTCTATAAGAATAGGGCTGGTGCTTTCACACCAAATCCAGGGTGTTGATCCATTTTTTGGATTAACATTTTGGTGCTTTCAGAATTCAAGCTTAGATCTAGCTCTCTACTTTGGATCAGATAGGTTTAGAAGTTAGATTCTTAATCTCTGTTCAAAAGATCTGTTGCTAAGAATCAATGGTTCCAGGAAGAAAAAAAATTGCTTCTGGAAGATCCATAGTGGTAGTAATAGCCGAAGAAGAGATGAACCATCAACAAATTGAAGTAAATGACACCAACGCAGGAGATCGGGGGTCATGATCCTCCAATCAACGCGAAGTCGGTACAAGAGATGAATTGAATAAAATAGTTGATGAAATCAATCAAAAAATGGAAAGCAGCCAGAAAGCTCTTAGGAATAAGCTTAACGCCCTCTTGACCTTACAATCGCTTCCTGTTCCAAGAACTATGGCAAAACCCGCGACTGCCGCAGAACAAGAAAATTCTTCCATTTATGGTTTAAACAGAAGAAACGGGAAGCAGCCGCAAAGAGGAGTGGTATTTGGAATAGTAGGAGTCAACGTAGAAGGAAACACAGGAACTCCACCGACCTCGCAACCAGCCATGAACTTGAACCAAGGAGCGAAGACCCCATAAGAGGATATAGCCATGGACCTCTCCGACTCAGAAGGTGAAGAGAAATTTAATGATGGCAAGTTGGAAGGAAATGCCAATGCATTTTATAAAGCCATGAATGTCCAAACTGCCCTAATCAGGCCAACCGCAAGCCAACGGGATCCCGAGGGAGTGGCTCTTCCGATGACAGGAGAGCCTAGGCTTCAGCCCACTCACCAAGACGGTTCGCAAAGCCAAACACTCGGTGTAGTGACTGACATCCAACCCCCGGATTACCAGACATCTGAGGCATATATCGTGGATATGGTCAAGCAACTGATGGATGAGCATAAGAATAGAATAGATGACGAGTGGGGATCCACTCCAAGTCAGACTCCCTTCACTGATGAGATCTTGAATGAGCGGTACCCAGAAAAGTTCACTATGCCAACTATTACGTCCTATGATAGAACCAAGGACTCGAAACCCCATCTGTACAAGTACAGCTAGTTCATGAATGGAGCGAATGCATCAGACGCTGTTCGGTGTAGATGTTTTCCAATTTTTCTGGAAGGGATTGCTTCCATGTGGTTCACTAGGCATCCGCCAAGGTCCATCTCCACTTTCGATCAACTAGAAGCAAGATTCCTTGATCAATTTAGGCTTCACATAGCGCAGCCTAAGGATGTGATGTCCTTTTCCGGGTTATTCTAAGGACAAAATGAATCTCTGAAGTCTTTCATGAACCGGTTCAATACCGCAGTGATGGAAGTAAGTAATCTGAACGAGGATATGGTTTTTACGGCTTTGGTCCATGCCATCCACCCCAAAACTAAGTTTGGAAAATGGATCAAAATGAAACAACCTACCACTAGGAAAGACTTCAATCGTAAGGCGAGTCAATACTTGAGATTGGAAGAGGCGCAGGAGTTAGAAATGAAATCTACTAGCTTGAAACTGATGAACATCGGGCGGAGTGACATGGCGATGAACCAGAACACATACGCCTCTGGGACCGTTGAAGGAAGTGCAAGGAAAAATGAAAACCAAAAAAGGAAAAATCAAAATTCTAATAAATGAAATGGTAACCATAAGCGACTTAAAGGCTTCGGGCCCGAAGATTACACCCCGCTCAATAATACTCTGGAAAACATCTATCTCGCAACACAGAGGACAGAGGAGTACAAGAAACCCCCTAAGAAGGAAGCAACTGAACAAAAAAAGAGCTCGGGGAAGTTTTGTCACTTCCATGAGACGCATGGTCACAACACAAACAAGTGTCGTCACCTAAAGAATTTGATTTAAGAGTCAATCCGGGAAAACCAGCTTCAGCAATACGTGAGAAAGTCGCAAAATCCTGACCAACCCATGGCTCCTCAAGCTCCTAGGGATCGAAGGAACCAAGCGAGAACCAGCAAAGAGGGATCTAAGCGAACTGACCAGAGACTCATCATTGAAACAGTATCCGTAGGACCACATCCCTCATAGAGAAGTTGGGGAGAAATGAAGCGGTATGTCGGCTCGTTAAAGCACGCTCCGAAGGATTCGTACCTCGCAATCGAAGATGGAGCTCCAGCCAAGCAGCATAAGACTTTGAATGATGATATAGTATCTCGAAATCAGATACCGAAGGGATCAAGGCTCCAACTCTCGATCCTATGGTGGTGACAGCAGGGATCGGGCCTGCTGTGGTCCGACGAGTATTGGTTGACAGCGGCAGTTCTGTGAATATTCTTTTCAGACGTACCTTTGACCAGATGAAGATCAGCTTGAAAAATGTATCTGCATAACAAAACAAAATCCAAGGATTCATTGGCGAACCCAAGCAACCCGTTGGGACGATTGACTTGCCTATAGAACTTGGTGAAGGTGATCGAAGAGTCACCTTCATCCAAACTTTCATAATTGTAGATGAAACTTCCGTGTACAACACCTTCTTCGGACGGCCTATGCTGGGGGATTTAGAATCACTTTAGCCCAGTAGTGCCTTACCATGAAATTCCCAATGGCAAACAGAACTGGGGTGATCAAAGGAGATCAATGCGCCGCCAAAGAATGTTACGTCGCAAACTACGTGAATCCAAAAGAAAAGAAAAAGGGAAGGATGTGGGGAGAACTATCCACATTCGCGAACCTTCCAAATAGCAACCACAGAGCCACCCTTGGCTTGGGGACCATAGCTAATTCGACAAGGCTTTGGACCCTAGAAAGAAGAGTTCAGGGAAGGAACGGGCAGCATCGGCAAAATTGACGGTGTCTGTTCCTGTCGATATGGATGACCCGATGTGGGTCTTAAAAATTAGATCGCACCTTGGAAACAAGATGCGATTAGAACTCACCAAATTTCTTCGTGCTAACCTAGATGTGTTCGCCTGGACACACTCTGATATGTGTGGCGTATCGCCTGAGACTACATGTCACGCGCTCAACATTGATCCCAGGTTTACATCGGTAAAGCAAAAAAGGCACAGCCTGGGCCCCGAGTGGTCCAAGGAATTGAGAGAAGAAGTAGACAAGCTGACGGCCAATGGTTTCATCTGTGATGTGACCTACCCTGAATGGGTATCTAACCCTGTTTTGGTCAAGAGGTCCAATGGGAAATGGCGAACTTGCATCGATTACTCAGACTTAAACAAAGCATGCCTGAAGGATAGTTTTCCACTGCCCAAAATTGACCAGCTTGTGGACGAGATACAATTAGATCCTAATGCACGAGCCTGACCAAGAAAACCCTAGCTTCATCGCCGACCTATGATTATACTGCTACAAGGAAATGCCATTTGGTTTAAAAAACGCAGGGGCAACCTACCAGAGATTAGTAAATGCTATGTTCAAGCGTCAGATCGGAAAAACCATGGAGGTGTATGTGGATGACATGTTGGTGAAATCATGAGTAGCAGCCAATCACCTAGATAATCTTGCCGAAATGTTTGAAATACTCCAAAAATATGGAATGAAACTTAACCCACTCAAATGTCACTTCGGGGTAGCCTCTGGAAAGTTCTTGGGATTCAACGTGAGCGCCAGAAGAATTGAAGCAAACCCAGAGCAAATAACTTCCCTACGAGAAGTCCAAGCCCCAAAGAACAAGAAGGAATTACAAAGCTTGAATGGGAAAGTCGCAGCGCTAACTGGGTTTATCTCGAAAGCCACCAACAAATGTATACCATTCTTTGATGTACTGAAGAAAGGAAAGAAGAACATCGAATGGGATAAGGCTTGTCAAACTGCATTCGAAGAGTTGCTACGACATATGGAAACCTCGCTAATCCTATCAAAGCAAGCAATGGAGAGGACTTGTCCATCTACTTAGCAGTCTCACCTCACAAGTTGAGTACTGCTCTTGTACGTGAAGAAGCCAAAATTCAGCGACCCGTGTACTACATTAGCAAGCGGTCCGCTAGAGCCAAGAAACAGTATCTGAAACTTGAAAAGCTAGCGTATTACCTCTTGATCGCGCCTAGGAAGTTACGACCGTATTTCTAGGCACATTCGATCAAAGTACTGACTGGTTAACCTTTAAAGCAAGTATTGTACCGACCCGAGACTCCCGGGCGACTCCTCAAATGGAATATCGAATTGAGTCTATATGATATCACTTATCATCAGAGGAGGGCAAGTAACGGGCAAGCGTTCGTAGATTTTATCGTCGAATTTACCATGCGGGATGATGAAGAAGAAAAACCATTGGAAGCGAAAAAACGATGGAAACCCTTTGTCGATGGCACATTTAATAACCTTTGCTTGGGGGCAGGGGTAGTGCCTAAAACCCTCAAAGGACGAGCCATTTGCTACGTCCTGCGCTTGAAACTCCCTGCGACAAACAATGAAGCAGAATTCAAAGTGTTGATAGGAGGGTTGAAAGTCGTAAAGGAACTCAGAATAAAGTCCATTCACATCTATAGTGACTCTCAACTAGTCGTCTGCCAGGTGAAAGGTGAATTCCAGGCTCAAGGAGAAAACCTTGCCCCATATCTATCTAAAGTACAAGGGTTGCTAAATAACGTCGATCACTACACCATAACTCACATCTCGAGAGAGCAAAACATGAAGGCTGAGTACTTAGCCAAACTGGCCAGCTCCAGAGAAGCTCAATCGTTGGGATAAGTCCCGGTTGAGATCCTAATCGCTCAAAGTATAAGTGAAATGGATATCAGCTAGATTTTTGAAAGCACTATCGAACCAGAAACGTGGATGACGCCACAAAGACTATTTGCTTACAAGAACTCTTCCCGTGGATAGAAACTAGCGGAAAAGGCTTCTTTGGAAGGCACCGCGATTCATAATACAGGATGGGATACTCTACCGAAGGGGTTCTTTACCCCCTTGCTCAGATGTATGACCGGCGACAAAGCACGATGAATCCTGAAGGAAGTTCATGAAGGCGACTGCGGAGACCATATAGAGGGGCAAACCCTTGCAAAGAAAATCCTCCAGCATGGATATTTCTAGCCAACGGTAAATTGCGATGTAGTAGATTATGCCAGACGGTGTGAGCAATGCCAAAGATTCAGTAAAATTAACAGAACTCCATCAACAGAGCTAACGTAGATGGTCAGTCCATGGTCATTCGCAATATTGGGAATTGACCTGATTGCCGTATTGCCAATGGCTAAAGTAGGGGCCAAATATGCTACAGTTGTCGTTGACTACTTCGCAAAATGGGCCGAAACGGAACCGTTGGCCACCATTACCACAAAGAAAGTCATTAATTTTGTTACTAAAAACATAATTTGCAGGTTTCGTGTGCCATAGAAAATCATCACTAATAATGGGACCCAATTCAAAAATGCTGAGTTCAAAGACTTTTGCAAACGCTTCCAAATTGAGAAAAGCTTGTCGCTCATCCGCAAGCAAACGGGCAAGTGGAAGCAATAAACAAGATCGTCAAGTCCACTATCAAAAAGCGGCTGACTAAAGCTAATGAGAATTGGGTTGATGAACTTCCACTCGCACTATGGGCCTATAGAACAACACACAAAGTAGAAACTGGGCATACCTCGTTCACTTTGGTATATGGTTCAGAAGCAATGATCCCCATAGAACCAGAAGTCCCCTGCCATTGAAGACAAAATTTCAATCAAAGGCAAAACAAGCAACTCCTACTCGAGTCGCTTGATATGATTGACGAAAAGAGGGAAGAAGCTAAACTGAGGATCGCTGCTCACTAAAAAAGGGTCGCACGGTACTTCAACTCCAGAATTTACAACCAAACCTTCAAAGTGGGAGACCTCATCCCCAAAAGAGTCTGTCCTTCGGACCAAACTGGGAAGAGCCGTATGTGATAAGTCAAAAGTTGGGGGACAGAACTTTCAAACTGACAACCGTGGACGGAATCCAAATTCCCTGAGCATGGAATAGCGAATCGCTGCGTCCTTACTTTATCTGAAACTATCTTATGTACTTTCTATTTTTCAGCAAATAAGCATCTCGGAATGCTGGGGGCATTGTAAATAGGCAGAATTTGCCCAACCTTTCTTAATAAAATTGCTTTGCTTTCTGAACAAATAAAACTGTGTTCATAAAAGTAACCCATTGGGTCAACAGGGTCAAATCAGCTCAAAACCATTTAATTGCTGCTTGAGATAGTGGAATCATGCTCAAGTATGCCCCACTTACCCGTTGGGTCGACGGACGCAAATCAACTCGAACCGTTGAATCGACAGTACCCGATCCCTGCCTTCTAAGAACCGGTGTTGCTCTAGCAGCACCGGGAAGGCTCAAATTAAAGCCGCGCACCTCATAAGTCGCGCACCACCTTTTCAAGCTATGAAATCATGCTCTTAAAAGCATAAAATCCTCATGTTGCCTGAAGATTGGTAACATCGAGAAGTTCCGAAACTGCTCTAGATCGATGGGTCATATCAGTCTCGAAAGTCGCGCATCCCATCAGCCGTGCACACTTCTAAAAGCCATGCATTTCATGAGCCGCGCATACTTATAATTATCGATATTGCCTCGGTGATACCGGGAAAACTCGTCCATTGCATGAATAACAAGAATCAACCTACTCCCATTACCAACAAAATCAAAATGCTACAAATTAGTAGAAAATTCCAACTATTGACCAACAATAAAAATTGAAATTAAGCCATTTAAATCATAAGCTCCTAATGATAGTAACTATAAAGAAAGTCCGGTAAAAAAAACAAACACTCGGATCAACCGGTCGTTTGTCGGGTGTCCGAAGTAAACAGTCCCATGAATTGGGGGGCATGCGCTGATACTCAAATAAAAATACTCAAAAACAAAAACATTTCACGGTTCTGTTACTTCGAACAAAGAATTTTGGCGGTAATCACAGAATCAGATAAAATAAAATAGCAGTAAATGAAATAGACATAAGTGAATAAAACACAAATAAGTAGACTGGTGAAGTTACAATCAAAATGCCAGATTTGTATTACTTATAACACTTTTTGTACAAAGTCAAAATGTAGGGGCCATACTCACACAATATCGGCCAACAAAAGGAAAAATACAGACGCTACAACAAAAGCATTAAGTCCAGACTCTGCACTTGAACAAAACAAAATAAAATGTCCCAAAAACTAGCTCCACTGTCATCCGGACCTCTCAACGCCTCTTTCCGTCGTTCCTCTTCCCGCCTTTAGTTGGAAGTTTTTGCTTCCCCTCATAATCCCCACTGGGGTTAGTGTCGCTTCCAGTGATATCAACTATCTCATCGGTGACGGCATATCCTCTCTACTCTCCAACCTTGTTGGAAGACTCCCCTTTCGTCTTACACTTCCAGGATTTACGGGGGCTCTTCGAGGATTTTATCGCTTCAACCTTTTCTTTCTTAACGGCAACCAGTTGTTGTTCTAATTTACGCAGCTGCTCAGTCTGGACCCTGCTCTCGAGCTTCGGCTATCATAAATTCGCCCTCCAAAGATACGGAAGGGTCATCCAAGCCCTGCAATGCAGCGATCTTCTCAGACTCCGGCTCTGGCTGCGAACCAGACACAGACATAGCAATTGAAGTAGCTACACAGACAAGCATTGAGGCAATTGAAATAGCGATGGGTCTGGGCATCAAAGATACCGACGGATCAATAGGTAAGGAAGACGGACCTATAAGATCAAAAATGAAAGCCTTAAGTTTGTCTTGTTCCTACGGCGTGAGCTGAAAGTTCTCAAACTCGGGGGAAACAAGAGGGTTACCTGCATCAAAGGAATGGCCAAAAATGTCGATCACATATTCCATGCCTTCTCCTTCTTTGGATGGTTGCACAATCTTTGGAGAAGCTTTAGGCCCAGAACTCACCAATTGATTGTGAGGCTGTCTTGATGATTTGGTAGGTCCAGAAACAAGAGGCTCCGGTGAAATCTTGGCAGTTACAGTCATAGCGACATCGGCAGCTTCCTGCTACTTCTCAATTTGCAGGATCTCTCGGCCCTCTATTAGTGCTTTCTTTGATTATTCATTGAGGTAGGCATCCTCAAACTCTCGCTCAGTATAGACATCCCCGCTATCTCGAAAACGGGTCAAAATTTTCTTCCAAACCATGGTGAGAGTGAGTGGGAACTTGGGGCCTAAATAGTTGAGACTCCCCTGATGCAATAGGGACTTGACATATAAGTTTAAGATGGCATCGTCCATCTTCTCCTTCTTCCTTTCAAAAGTCTCTTGTAGCTCCAAATAATCCACCATAACGGCGACCTTCTCAACTCCAACACAAGTTTTGTCAGCGCTAAGCTGCGCGACTCTTTCTTAGAACAGGGCAAACATCTGGGCTTGATTGGAAATGGTCTTATCATGGGACTTCACGATCTCCTCATATTCCACGATTTTCTTGTTATGCCTTTCAACAATCTTGTTGTGATCAGTAATAGTCTACTTCTGGGCTTCAATAATCATGTTGCGAGCTTCAAGCTCCTCTTTCAACTTGACTTCGTCCGCATAGGCCTTCTTAATTTCATCTTGAAAGACCATCTCTATTTTTGTATGGTCCTCTTTCAGCTTTTGCAGCAAGCTGGTGTTATTCTTACTTTCCCGAAGCCCTGCATCCCTCTCTTGTACCAGTCGTTCAATTCTGGCATCGCGTTCCATTAACGCTTTCTCGAAGTCGTCCTTCTCCGATTCGAAGGAGAGGATCTCTTGGTAATTATTGAGGTTTATATCAGCCAGCTGCTTTCATAGCTTCTCCCATCCCTCGGCTTGCTCCAGATTACTTTTGATCGCTTGGAGGTGGGGCATATAGGAATCTTTGCGGATTGGGCGAAGGTCGCGGTCAAACTTAACTCCCTTTAAAAACCACCCAAGGAGCACCGCTTCAAGTCTAGGGGTACCAAACGGAAGAATGTAAGCCGACCTCCGGTGAGGGCGCAAGGAACCAGGGACGAGCGCCACGCGGGGCGACGGGGCTTGAGATGGAGACGGAGCCTGAACGGAAAAAACCGGAATTTCGGGACCGATAGAAATTGGAGTCGGGGCAAAGGCCTGTTGCTTGGAAGGATGAGAACCACGATCAACCTTTGACATCTTGGACGGTTCCTCTCGATCATCAGGGGTTTTTCTCTTATTATAGCCACTCTTACATCCGACCCCGTTCCCTGTCATCTCGGCGATAAGCTTTGGCCTCCAAGTCTTTTCGCCTTCTCCATTCCTTTTCGGTCTCATGGGGCCAATGACGGCTTGTGGACAGTTTTGACCAACGATGTGAATCATTGAATTGCTTGAGATCATCGTAAAGACCATGGCCTCTCATGGTACTTGACACGAGGAATAAATAAAAAGCTTTAGTAAAAAGAAGTAAGCCAAAATAATGCATGTGTAAGTGAATGTAACCATAGTGAAACGTGTAATGTGTCTGGGCGGCCTAAAATGACATCATAAACCAAATCAGGAAGCCATTACAGTAGAAATTGGGCTGATTTCAAGTGCAAAATTGCTCGGGCGAGGAGACGTCTCTTCGAATATGTAATCTTCCCTCATAAGTTCATCAATATCCTCGTAGACGTTGCTCAAATCCCCGAAGTCTATGCCAGCATCTTCAATCGAGGAGTCCTGACATCACTCGACTACTGGCGGAGCATCTTTATTGCGGATCTCTCAGTGATGCGAATCCAGAAGGATGACACTCATTCCCGGAGTCTCGTCACACGATTCAGAGTCTTCGTCACCAGAACCTGCGTCAAAATCATCATCACTAGAGAAGGAATCATAACTACTGCTACTCTTAACTTCACCCTCCTCTTTTTCTATTATAGTTGTAGCCTTGCCTTCTCATTGTTTGAACTCCTCTTCCCCTTCCTTTGGAATCGGGGGCATTCCGGCCGGACAGCTGGCTTCGGTAGTGACCTCTCTTCTCTCATGAGTTTCTTCAGCTGACTCGCCAGCCAAGCTCTCCTTTTCTTGAAAAACATCCTCTTCAGAACCATGTGACGAAGAAGTGGAGCATGTTCGTATTCTGGAACGGGAAGGAGACAGAACTTCAACCGCTACTACGGATCTCTCTAGATGCAACAGCCCATATCGGAGCAAATTTTTGTCCGTTAGCAAAAATTTAACCGATATCTCCCCAGCGTCTACGCCCTTTAGGGTATGGAAATTTTGGTCAAGCGATAAGTCTTTATTCGGCCTTGGAATAACTGCAGGAAGCATTTGACTTGTTAGAAACCCCATAGCGACATATCGAAACTCAATAAGTAAAGCAGAGAACTTACCCCCCGTTGTCCAAAGGCGGTTAAACCCTTCGGGACACCTAACAAAGAACTACCGAGTCTTGAATTGAGACAAATTGCTTTGAAGCTACAACACGATCTTGCGATTCCTCTAGGCCTCAATGAAGACAAGAGATGGGCACTCATCTCTCCTCTTAAAAAAGAGAAATTATCTCAACTCATCGAAACTCAAAGCATGGTTAAATATCTGCATAACAGAACGTGCAGGCAAGTCAAGATTGCATATCCATTAGGATGAATTTGAAATGGGGCAATTCCCAAGTTCGAAAGAGTTTCTCTCAAGAAGTCATTAAAGGGGGGCACTGCTCCGTTTAGGCACATATATAGATGGCAAGCAGTGTATCCTAGAGGCGGCGTATGGGCAAATTCATTCTTTTCTGGAAGGTACACCTCATCCTCCGGAATGCCGTGTTGCAAGCAAATGTTATGCAAAAACCTAGCGGAGATTACGGAGGAAGCTTGCTCCAGTGGATTAAGAAGAACTCTTAAATTAGGAGGAGTTCGGTCCACAACCGACTGACCGGGACTAGTAGATCGAATTCATCCCGCAAAGCAGAAGAGGAAGGGGCGATAGACAATGATTCAGCTTCTGAAAGTGCTGGACTTCCTCCATTGGACTTAGGATGGGAAGATGGATACTTCATTCTATACAACAGAACTTGCATCCAACACGGTCAGGTAATCCTATCTTTAACCGAAAATTCCCTTACAACACTTGAATTCCGAAGGAATATCGATTTACACTGACATGTCGAATTTCAAGTATAGACCGAGACAAGTGTAGTGTGTTATCTATGGGGGTGAGCCTGGTGTCCTGAACACTACAAACGCTATATCCCGTGTAGATTGCTCGCTCACAGTAAAGAATGGAAAGGGCTTTTCATATCATTTTTTGAAAATATTCCTTCTACACTTACCCGTTATCGATCAACGATCGATAACAGATCCGTTATCCGAAGCGACGTGGAAAGCTCTTCCCAGTTCAGGTACATCGAGTGTGCAATAATGAGACCAATCCGAACTCCCCGCGAGGCGATAATAACATGAGCCGCTTTTGAGACGCTATTTTAAGCTATTATTCTCCTTTGGAAGGATCAAAACCAATTCACGATGTGTCGTGTTGTATCAGTAATGTAACTTATTACAAGTCAATTTTGATTCTACGGATGAAGAAAGCAAAACATGTCAAGCACCAGGGCAATGTTCCATGGAGAACCCAAGACTCAATTTACTATCTTCTTCCATACAATCACAATCAACTAGGATTTTCTACGATAACCATCACCAATACAACACCGTCGTCGAATTACTAAACGAACGTCAAAATCAGCATCACCCACCTCGAATCAAGAATCAAAGGGCAAAGATGATTGGAGTTTTCGACAACGACGATTTAGCAACCCAATGATCTAGCGATCCAGAAAGGTATGGTCGGTGATGATCCAAGCAATTGGGTTTCAGGAGCTAGGGTTGAAGTCAAAGCGACAGCGAGCTTCAAGTTGATCAACGGCAAGAGGCTCTGGCAGTAGGTGATCGACGATGGTGGTAGAGTGGATGGATTTAGGGTTCGGTCGAGGTTTGGCTCGAATCATAAGAAGTAGCCCGGGTCTCAAGAGGAAGATATAAATGAAGGATGGATCGGCTCGAGAAGGCTATATAGGAGATTGCACGAGAAACAACACCTAAGTCATTGGATCGTTAGCGGTCCATTGGCTATGGACCGCTAGCGATCCATCAAATTGCGCTCGATCAAATTCAAATTTAGCCAATATGATCCACGTGCTGTTTAAAGGCATTCAAAAAGTTATGGGGTCAAACTTGGCCTTCTATAACAAGCAACGGCAATTCAGGTTGAAACTTAGTAAGCAACTACATAGCCAAAGTCAAATTCATGTGGCCTTAAAACGATTACTTGAACCTTGCCAAGCAAAAACTAAGAAGCAATTTCTTCCAAAGCACGCCTTGTTCCAACCGAAGGCATACGCTTGGGGGCAAATGTTATCCGGGTTTTTTACCCAGCAGAATCTGAAGGAAGTCAAAACAGCTTCGTCAAGTCAGAACAGCTCAAGAGCCAACCAAGAAGACTAGAAGAACCAACTAAGAAGGATCAGGGGAAAAGAAAGCAAGAACAAACTAAGGTGATGGATCACCAACGATCCATCATCTATAAATCACTAGCGATCCATAGTGTTCGCTCGTAGATCCACGATTCCTCTTACAACATAGTCCAAGAGATATTCTAAGGACAGTGGCCAAGTTTGGTGGAATTCTGAACTAGTTAAATTGAGGAGCAAGCATTCATCCAATTCAATCAGCTGTCTAATGCAACTAGTGTGTGGATCGTCATCAAAGCAAGGCAACGTGCTACGAAATTACATGAAGAGCACGAACAAGAGATAACAAACGCGATCCAAAAGAAAAGGTTTAGAAATTCACAAAGTACATGGATCGCTAGCGATCCATGCACTATGGATCGCTGGCGATCCATACCATTTCTCCATATCACCATAAACTTTAAAGTAGAAGGTGAGGGGAAGCATCTCAAGCCATTGGATCGTCGGAAAGCCAGAAGCTATGGATTGTTAGTGATCCATAGCCTATGGATCGCTAGCGGTCCATCAAATTAGCTCGGTTGATGATGAAACTTACAGTGCACCTTCATACGGTCATTTGTAAGCATTTAGCAAGAAGGCCTAGGCCAATAACTCCCCAACCCCTATAAATACGATCCTACCTGTAAAATAAACAAGATCTTCTGGACTGGCTGCGGGAACTCTACAGAGATTATCCTTCACTCTTCTCCTTCCACACAATATTCATATAGGGGTTCACTGTGATTCTCCGGTGAATTCTTGTACTGGTGACTTGATCTAACTTAGAAAATTCAATCATATTGTAATTCGATTCAACTTGTAACAGCAATCAGTTAATAGAAAGTTATATAGTGGACGTAGGCTTCATTGACAGTTGAACCGGTATAAAAATCTTCTTGTCTTTTTAATATTTCTGCTCTTTTTACATTTATTCTCTATATTATTGCTCTGTTAAAACATGGTTGGTGCTTTCACACTCAATCCAGGGTGTTGATCCATTTTTTGGGTTAACAATTCATTTGGTAATTGTTTACATTTTTTTAAAGGATGTTTTAATTCAGAACTTATAAGTGGAATTTTGTGCAAAACATTAAAAAAATCCTTTTCAATCCCTCCGAAGTTAAAGGTAGATTTCGATTTGTTACTTTAGTTTTGAAACATATATTAAATTGCAAAGTTTTTATACATATACATAAACACACACACAAATATATATATATATATATATTAAATCTAAAACATATTTGCGTTTACTCACATGTGTACATATACATGTATATACATATGTTATTTTAACTCAAAGTTTGTAAAATGGAATTTTGTATAAAATTGAAAATCTAATTTTAAATCCTACCCAAGTTAAAATCAGATTCAAAGTTGTTATTTGAGATTTCAAAATTAATTTGAACACACAAACACACACACACACACACAAATATATATATATATATATGTATGTATGAATGTGTATATATACAATTGTTGTTATATATTTTTTTCTAAAAAACTATGGACAATAAAGCCATATATAAAGGGACAAATGGGGTCTGTTACGACGTAAATCACAACACCAATATATGATCACATTAGCCATGTACATTTCATATTTGTAGCACGTGCACTACACATATTTAAGTGTATTTGATACAGTTATTGATTAAAACTTGCAAAAAAGAAAAATCTTTTTTCAAAAAATTAAATAAAATAAGATTTTATTCAATACATTATTATAATGGATCTAATAAACTTTAGACTTCATAGGCCTATTAAAGATCAAAAATAGATTTTTTTTAAATCTACCTATTTCACTTGTTTTCGGCTGGACTGGTTCCTTCAAAGACAAATCTAAAATTCCCTGTGACCCGTCTCATGTTATTTCAATCGCAATCACGAAGGATGCCTCACCCATATTTTTCATCTCAATTTTTTTAAAAGAAATCCCTTGGTGCCATGCACTAATCCAAGGTCAGTACATGCAATGCGTAACTTATCCACATAGGGCACCAAAATACAAACTTACTCCAACTCATCTTAAGGTATACACACCGATCAGCGGTGTTTTCCTTAAGTCTAAATGTCAAAATAGTACATGAAACTTGATATACCATTATCGAGAAGCTTGTTTTAAACCATATAACGAATTCTTTAACATACATACCATGTTTTCCTTTCCTTTCTTGAAAAAACCTTATGGTTGTATCATATAGACCTTTACCTATAAACTCTCATTTAAAAATTCATCTTTTCATCCATTTGGTGCAACTCCAGGTTATAATGAGTCACCGGTGCTAAAATGAACCTTAATGAGTCTTTATTAGAAAATGGAGAGAAAATCTCATTATAACTAATGCTTTCTCTTTGATTAAATTTTTTTGCAACAAGTCTGATATTATGTCATTCGATTTTACCACGCGACTTTAGTTTGGTCATATAGATCCACTTATATCCAACTTGCTTTTACCTTTCTAGTAAATCAGCTAACTCCAAAACATTGTTGTCATATGTAGAGTTTATTTCTCCATTCATAACATTGGTCCATTTATCAAAATCATTAATTTTATTGGCATTTTCATAAGAAGCTGGATTATTAATATCCCTCATGTTAAATTCAGCTTCTTGTAAGTAATTCATGTAATCATTTCCAATTATCGGACTCCCTTCCTTGTAAAATCTTTTTAATGACATCTGTTTTGGTACTTTAATAGGCATATCATTTAAAGTCTCTTCATGTGGTAGTTCGAGTTGTATATCATTCGCAAATTATTACTATTCATTGATTGGATCCATGACCTATTCAGTCATGGGTACTAAAAGAACAATATTGGGTGTAATATGTACGAAATTCGGAACAACTAGTTCATTATGAACTAGGGGTGTGAGATTTTCTTCCTCGATTTCACGAATGATTACTTCCCTTTCGTTTTCACTCCCACTGACTTCATATATTTCAATTAATTTAGTATTTCCAGTTTCTACGATTCTCATTGTATGATTTGGATGATAGAATATATAACACTTTGACTATCAAGATATCCAATAAAATAACGAGATGTTGTTTTTGAATCATAATTTTTTCTTTAGGGTTATAAATTCTTGCTTCTGTAGGACAACCCTATAAACACAAATGTTTTAAATTAGCTTTTCATTCTTTCCATAGTTCAAAGAGAGATTTTTGAAACTGATAGACTAGGAACCCTATTTAGAATGTATACTGCGGTTAAAAGAGCATGCATCCATAAAAATGTAAGTAAATTGGTCCAACTTACCATACTTCTTGTCATTTCTATTAGAGTATGATTATGGTACTCGATTACATCATTTTTCTAGACGCCAACTTTGCGTAATGAGAACAAGTCCCTAAACTTTCTTGGAGTCTAACGAATGGTCCCGGGCATTGCACCGACTCATCATATCTACCATAAATTTCACCATTTCTGTTAATTCTTATAATTTTCAATTTCTTGCCAAGTCGTCTTTCAAACATAGTTATTCAACAACATCTAATAATTGGCATTTTCATGCAATAAATACAAGTTGCAATATCATGAAAAGTCATTGATAAAGGTGATAAAATATCTTCCTATATCGATAGATAAAATTATGTCGCTTACCGGTGATATAATTCAATCTATGAAGTAGAAATAAATGGCATTTTTATGATCTTGTTCTCTAATCAAATCATATAGGTTGTATGTTATAGCTTGAGCCATAAGTTATGTTGTGATGCCGCTAATATAATGTATAGAACTAGCCTGGAATGATTTGTAGAATCCTCCAGAAATAGCCTCAAAACAGCAACCTTTATTCGTGGTTTTTCCTCACTTGGAGAATAGAGAAAAATGAATAGCTCATGTATCACTTTCTACCCTTATTTGCTCTCAAAAGCATGCTTCATATGGTGTGATGAACGTCCATTATATAAGGAAAACGTGACCCAAGTATCCAACCAAAAGTCTTAGAATTTATCCATTAGTAAATTTTATTCGTACATCGTAAATTACAAAACATACACCAAAAATATTGTTACAATCATTTGCTCAATATACACCATAAACATTACAAATCTATCCTCAAGTTGGAATAAAAAAATAATTACCTTATTTTATATTGCAAAAACAATGTTCAATCTTTCTGCTTGAGTCGTGTACGTTACCTTCGTTTTGCCTTTCTGCGCACAGTTTTGCAAGGCAAACTAGAAGCAGCGCCGCCTCTAGGATAAAACAACCTATTACAGTTTTCACCAAATCTTTGCACAAAATTTGATGATTAGAATTTACAACCTAGGATAATGAAAATATTGCTCATTTTTTAAGAAAGGAATAACAGATAAAAGAAACGATAGAAAGATGTTGTATGTTCTTTTTTGTTTTGTCTATTCATCAATTAAATAAACAAAAAATTGAAAGAGCATTACTCTTTTAGTGGAAGAAAATGTATGAGCATTAAAAATTGGAACCGTCAATGAATATCCAAAAAATCTGAAATGCATCAGTATCCATATCCGAAATATGAAAAATTATCCAATATTTGAAAAAAAGTATATGGATGCAGATATGGCTATATTTGTATCCGATAATTTTCCATCCGGGTTTTATCAAGATTCTAGTTATTTTTGTGTATTTTAGTACATAAAATGATTGTCTTTACTATTTTATCTAGGTAAAAAAATTAATATATATATATATATAATTCAATATTTGCCGCTTCAAATTATTTTTCTTAGCATATTTATTATTTTCTATATTTTTAGCACTGAAATGGATTTATAATAAATCAAAATCTTGTATTTATTTGATTAGATTTATTGATTGTGAACTGGTCGAAAAATATGCGAAAGCCGTCTGCATTCGCAGATATGGATATTCAATATCCAAAAATGATTTCGAATATGTATATGGATATGGAACTATTCGAATCCATATCCGACAGTTTACAGTCTATTAAAAACATTTTATTATCATTTTATTAATTAAAAAATGGATCTGAAAATGAACTAACATTCTCAAAATTAACAGGTCTTAAATGAATGTTTTATTAATTTGAACCAAAATTATAAAATTTTTGTTAATTTTGTACCAAAAATTAATGTTATAAAACATTTTATGACCATTTGAAAAAACATTAAATGCGCTTATTCAAATGTTTTATTTATTTGTACCAAAATTATAAAATGTTTCTCTTAATAATCTCTGTGGAATGGGACTCAAATAATTAATGCTCTTATTCAAACCCGTTTATAAATTTTTTTCAAACAATGTAATGTTATAAAATGTTTTATGACTATTTGTAAAAATATTAAATGCACTTATTCAAACGTTTTATTAATTTGTACCAAAAGTATAAAATGTTTCTCTCAATAATCCCTATCGTGTGGGATTCAAATAGTAAATGCACTTATTTAAAACTTTTTTATTAATTTTTTAAACAATTCAAACAATTCCAACAATCCCTCACTTGACATTAAAAAATATATTTTTCGAGTAATTTCCAAAAAATATATAAGATTGCACATAAACAAAAGTATCATTTGATTTGAACCATTGCATAGTGAGTAAAATTCAGATTATACTGGAGTGACATGTAGTCTTGAACTCTATCTCTGACATCAAACCATATACAATCTTTATAGGGATCAATCTAAAAGCCCATGCGTTTATGGCCATGCACACCTATCCTGGTATTGTGAATGCTATAGGAACTTCTACGCTAAAACTCCACAGGAAACAGCTTCATTTCTGTATTCACATAGGTGAGTCTATCAAGAGTTTTCATCAACTCATCCTTGTATCACTTTAGGAATACATGCTCCTATAACAGGTTCAACTCATATCACTTCACAACTTGTTATTACCCATTGAACCAAGTTCTTAGGGTCTCCCACCTTTAGGTTGGGTTTCCATTATGAGTGACTCTTCATTGCAAGGATAATAGTCCCATTGCTTTTGAAGTTGTATGGACTTTTTTTCTGGCCAATCCTTTTGTCAAAGGATCTGCCAAATTATCTTTAATACGTATATGATCAACTCTAACAGGTCTTGTAGAGATAAAATCTTTAACAATACCATGGTTATGATGTATTCATCAAATCTTACCATTATAGAAACGATTTTGAACCGTTCGCAATGTATCAACATAGCTGGTATCAGTTTTTCTCATAAAGGAATCTCAGCTAGCAGATTTCGTAGTAATCTGCTTCTTCATTAGCTGTGGCTAGTGCTGTCATTTCAGACCCTATGGTGGATTGAGCTAGAATAGACCGTTTCTTAGATTTTCAAGAGCTAACTCCACCAGTTATACTAAAAATGTAGCCACCTGTTGCTTTGGAGTCATCAAATAAAGTGTTCCGGTCCGCATTACTATAACCTTCAAGGACAACTGGAAACTCTTGATAATGTAATCCAATCTTTTAAGGTATCTCATCACCCTTTCAATAGCATGCCAATGCTCTATACTAGGTCTACTAGTAAACATGCACATTAATCCCACAACATAGGCAATGTTGTGTCTTGTATAATCAATGGCATATAGAAAGCTGCCAATGATCTCGCATAATCGGAATGTCTTACACCTTCACTAGGGTTCTTATATAATTTCACACTAGAATCATATTGTGTACATGCAGGTTTACAGTCAAAGTAATTTTATTTCTTTAGGATCTTTCCAATATAGTGAGACTGGTCCAAAGAAATTCCCTATTTGTACCCAGAAATCTTAATGCCAAGTATTACATTAGCTTTTCCATGATCTTTCATATAAAAATTAGCACTTAGTAAATTTTTGACATCATTAATAGCATGAATATTTGAAACAAACATCAGCAAATCATCAACATATAAGCATATAATAGTGCAAATCTTATTTTCAAATTTTTAATAAATTTATTTATCACTTTTATTAACTTTAAATCCATTCGATATGATTCAAATGTCAATTTTTTCTTGTGATTGTATAGGTGTCTATTTAAGACCATATAGAGATTTATATAGTTTGAAAACTTTATATTCCTGACAAGGGATAACAAAGCCTTTATCTTGGTCCATGTAAATTTCTTGTTCTAATTCGCAACTCAAAAAAGTAGTTTTTACATCCATTTGGTGAACTAGTAAATCATAAATTGAAGCAAGAGAAATTAGCACTTGAATAGATGTTATTCTAGTAAAATGTGAAAAGGTATGAAAAGAAGTTAATATTTTCTCTTTGTCTAAATCCATTGGCTATAAGACGAACCTTATATTTATCAGTGGCACCATCATATTTTAACTTCTTTTTAAGTACCCACTTACAGCCTATAGTTCTACAACTGGAGGTAAATCAATTAAATACCATGTTTTATTAGATTTAATAGATTCCATTTCATCATTTATAGCTTCTTGCCAAAGGTCTGAATCTAAAGAAAAAAATGCTTCTTTAAGACTAGTAGGATCCTCTTCTAGTGTATAAGCATAATATTCTGGACCAAAATATTTAGTTATTCTAGCTTTTTTACTTCTCCTAGATTTAGATTCAATTTCCTCAATAAATTCAGTATTTCTCACTATTGTAATATTAATAGTAGATGTGCCTCCAGAATTCCTTAGTTTAAACAGAAGTTTATGTTCAAAGAAATCAGCACCATTTGCCTCAATAATAACATGAGCATTTAAATCCAAAAACCTATATGCTTTGCATATTCAAAAGAAAACACATTCATATGTTCAACTTGCTAATTTAATTCATTTAGGACCACGAATATGCACATATGCTAAATATCCTCAAGTTCTAAAATAAGATAAATTATGTTTATGATTTTTCAAAATCTCAAAAGGCAAAGCTTTGCTTTTAGATTTATGAACCATTTTTAACACATAGCAAAAAGTCAAAAAAATCTCCCACGCTAACATCTGAATTTAATAAAATAGCCACAACTAATTTGGTTTATGTCCTATTTTTTCTTTTAGCTTTACCGTTCATTTTAGTTTAATAGGGATTCAGTTCTTTCATGAATTATACCATGTAAGTTATAAAATTCAATGAACAAGCTAAACTCATATTTTGTTCCTCTATCACTACGAAGTCTCTAAATTTTCATATTAAATTGGTTTTCGATTTTAATTACAAATAAATTATACATACTTTCATGAGAAAAACATAAGTGAAATCAAAATAGTCATCAATATATGTAATAAATAGCATTTATCAGCCCTAGTAAGTGTACCATCAAGTTCATATATATTAGAATGTATTAAATATAAAGGTTCTCTCCAAAAACACAGAGTTATGTGGGGCCTTAGTTATTTTAGCTTAGCTACAAAATTTACATTTTTTTGAATCATTTATTGATACTTTAGGGATTAATACTATATTACTCATATATTTATTAACAGTTGGAATAGAAACACAATTTTTTGGTCCGACCATGAAGTTCCTAAAATGTCCTTCCATACAAATAAGAGGTTAGGAGTTCGAATCCCACAATGAACAAAAATTAACATCTACCTTCAAATATAAATTTTGAAACATAAACAAGATTACAAGTTCAAATCCTATTCCAATAAAAAAATTATATATTTTTTAGTTTATTTTTATCAAACTATGTAGAAATTTCAAATTTGATAATTTAATAAAGGGCTTTATACACACGTGCGTTGCACGTACCAAAAAATCTCGTTATGTATAAGTTGTTTATTAACATGACAAAGTTTAGCATGCCAAATATAAAAATCACACAACTTATAAGTAGAACTAGTTACTTTATTAGATTCAACATTTAACTTAAGTATTCCTTCACTAGCATAACCTTTTCCTACAAACATATCCTTATATAGGGCTGTCAATTTCCAGCACGACCCGAAACAGGACTCGAAGATTACACGGAAATTAGCAGGTTAACCTGACCCGGTTAAGTTGGCGGGTCATTTTTGGGTCAACCCGAATTTGACCCGTTTATAAACGGGTGGGTTTTGAGTTGACCCGTGAATCCGAATTTGACCCGCTTACAACCCGTTTATACTTATATGGATTGACCCGACCCGATTATGACCCGTGAACCCGAATTTGACCCATTTTGTTAGAACCCTTAGTTTACGATTTCGACGATGACAACTATACAATGGAAATCATATATATATCATACAAATATACAGATATGAATACAAAGCAAGACAAACCACTACCTTGACAAGACGATGACAAAGGCATTAAAGAAATTCATCTACAAAATTGCACGAAGATAGAAGGAAGAAACACTCAAGAATGAACCCAGAAAAACCTCACTTGACAGGTTTAGACGTCTGAATGCAGAACTTCAGACGTCTGAACATAGATGCTGGACAAAAAATAATATTAGGTTCTAGACGTCTGAAAACACCATTCAGACGTCTGAAACTAGGCTCGAGGCAAAAAATTCAAATAACAACTGTCATCTTCGAAGAGACACAACTCCATCTCTCCTCCACAACTCTTCACCAGTGAACAGTGACGACTCTAGACTGAAATGGAAGAGATGAAACTACTAGAAGCAAGACTCTACAACTATATAAACAAGAATCAAGAAGGATCAAAGCACAACTCGACTCTCTATCTTGATCATCTCTTGTTCTAATCATCTACCTGCTATCCAATCTGAAAATCTACTATCATACACTTCTATATTCTCTCGAACAATATTATATTCAATCATCCAAGAGATATAGGAAGTTCAATTGTACTATATAGTCAAAATCCATGTAATAGAGAACACATAGTTGACAAAGAAACTTTACTCTTGTAAACCTGTTCCTCTGGGTGAAGTGAGGGTTATTTGGTGAAAGGAAATTCCGAAGAGGAGCTTCGGGACTGGACGTAGGACGGGAGGTCCGAACCAGTATAAAAACCCTGGTGTGATTATTCTTGTTTACATTCTTTACTATCATTACACTATAGTTTAATTTAGTTATATACTTGTCATTTGTATAATCGATCCACCATACTATAGACTTTCAATTGGTATCGGAGCTTGGTTTGATCAAAAGTACTATAACAAGTTTTTGAATCACTAATATGGCAAGTATCTTTCAAGAAGGTCAATCTACCGCACGTCCCCCACTATTTAATGGCTCCAACTATGCATATTGGTCCACTCGTATGCGTATCTTTATGGAAGCCAATGGTCTAGAAATATGGTCTACCACACAAAATAAATATGAAGCACCTGACACTGCTATGAACACTTGGACCGATTCACAAAAGACCTTAGCCTCAAACAATGCTAAAGCTATGAATGTCTTATTTTGCTCTTTAGATAAAAATGAGTTTTCACGTGTCATGTTATGTACCACTGCATTTGACATTTGGCGTACCTTACAAATCACACACGAAGGTACAACAAAGGTCAAACAAACTAAGATTTCAATTTTGCAAAACCAATTCTCTTCATTCAAAATGAAGCAAAATGAAACTATTGTTGACATGTATTCTAAATTTCAAACTATCCAACATGATCTTATGGAATTAGGAGTTAAGTTTACTGATTTTGATTTAGTTTCTCGAATACTCAACTCTTTAACATCGGATTGGGAAAGGAAGGTATTAGCTATTGAAGAAGCTAATGATCTCTCTACTCTCAAGGTTGAAGAGTTGATAGGAAATTTAATGTCCTATGAAGCTAACTTACAGGCTAGAAAAGAACAAAATATTGAAAAGAAGAACATAGCATTTCAAGCAAAGAATGATGACTCGGATTTGGATGAAGAAGAGATAGTTTTCATTGACAAGAATTACAACAAATTCAAGAAATTTAGAAAGATGACCAAATTCCAAAAGGAAGGGAAGTCCAATACAACAAATCTATCTCAAATCAAGTGCTATGAATGTGATCAATACAGACACATGAAGAAGGATTGTCCTAAACGCAACAATGAGAAAAGGAACAAATTTGAGAAATTTAAGAAGAAAAGAGCTTTTAAAGTCACTTGGGACGATTTCGATTCATCATCATCTTCTGATAGTGATAGTGATAGCGATGGAGAACAAGCTAATGTATGTTTTATGGCTAACACTGATGAGGAATGTCCTGAACTTAGCTATAATGAACTATTAGAATTAAGTATGGAACTCGATGATAAGTTTAGACAAATCAAAAAATTGAATAAAGAACACCTAGCCAAAATAAATCGACTTGAACTAGAAATTGGATTATTAAAGGATGATAAAGTTATTTTGGAAGAAGAATTGGTGATTTCAGAAGAAAAGTGTAAAAAGTCTATCGAATATGATACACAACTTAGTGAAATAGAAAGGTTAAAACTTGAGAATAAGAATTTGATTAAGGAAAATATTGAACTAAAAAGTAGTATAAAAATTTCAAAAATTGAAATTTGTGAATTAAAGGATAAGCTAGAAAAAATTACTAACAATGTTTTAAAGTTTAACAAAGGAAAACAAGATCTTGATAATTTAATTAAAATTTCAAAACCTTCTGGTAATCGAAATGGATTAGGATTTGAAAAGAATTCACAAAAGAAAAAAGGTAATACTATAAAGCAAAGTATCTTGTATCAAAGTTTCAAAAAGACACCAAAGTTAAGTAAATTTGAAAAATCTAAAAATATAAAAATTTGGATACCAAAATCTAATAATAAGTTAATTAGACAAAAACATATTGATAGCTTTTTATCAAGTGTAGTATTTAATAACAATTATTTTTTAAAGGAACCAAACCCACTTGGGTATGGCTACCCTCCCCTCCTAACATTAGGACCCTAATAAAAGAAGTGGGTACCAATTGAATAATTTTTGTTTTATAGGTACCCAAAAATAAAAGCAAGGAGAAATGGATACTCGATAGTGGCTGTTCAAAACACATGACCGGGAATGCCAAGATGCTCTCAAATATAAAATATATCGATGGAGGAACCGTAACCTTTGGAGACAACTCAAAAGGATATGTCATCGGAATTGGAGAAGTCATAAACATCGGTATTTCTAACTCTCCTATTATTTCTAATGTTTTATTAGTAGAAAATTTAAAACATAATTTACTAAGCATTAGTCAATTATGTGATAAAGGTTTTCAAATAAATTTCGAGAAAAATCATTGCAATATATTTGATAATAATAAAAATTTATTATTTGAAGGATTTCGAAATAAAAATATTTATATTTTAAATATGAATATAAAACAAAATTCCGATTTATGCTTGACCGCTAAACTTGATGATCCATGGATATGGCATAAACGATTTTGTCACATGAATTTCAAATCTATAAATAAATTATCAAAACATGAACTAGTTAGAGGTTTACCAAAAATAAATTATAAAATAGATAATTTGTGTGATGCATGTCAAATTGGAAAATTAAAAAGGAGTACTTTTATATCTAAAAATAACATTTCAACAAAACAACCATTAGAATTGTTGCATTTAGATTTATTTGGTCCTACTCAAGTAAGATCAATAAATCATAGCAAGTATGTTTTTGTAATTGTTATGATTTTTCAAGATGTACATGGACTTTGTTTTTAAAACATAAAAGTGACACTTTTGGTATGTTTAAATTTTTTGCCAAATGAATTAAAAAACAAATGAATTTGAAAATAAAAAATATTCGTAGTGATCACGGAGGAGAATTCGAAAATGAATTTTTTATAAATTTTTGCAATAAAAGGGAATTAATCATAATTTTTCAATTCCACGTACACCACAACAAAACGGTGTAGTTGAACGAAAAAATAGAACATTACAAGAATATGCAAGAACAATATTAAACAGTAGTAATCTACCAAAATATTTTTGGGCTGAAGCTATTGCTACAGCTTGTTATGTTTTGAATAGAGTAACACTACAACCAATGACAAAAAACACGTGTTATGAAATATTTTTTGGTAAGAAACCTAAAGTATCATATTTTAGAACATTTGGATCAAAAATTTTCATATTAAATACTAAAGACAATCTAGGAAAATTTGATCCTTAGGACGATGAAGGAATATTTATTGGCTATTCAGATCGTAGCAAAGCTTATAGAATTTATAACAAAAGGACAAATATTATAGAAGAAAGTTTACATGTTTCTTTTGATGAAAATTTTGTAACTACACAAATTAATGACGAAGAAGAAATACATCCAAATGATTCTTCTAACACACCTCACAGTAATAATGAAGCTATTGATCAAAATAATACTTTAGTTACACCTCCTAGGATTTTAAAGAATCATCCTATAGATAACATTATTGGAGATGTAAATTCTAGAGTAACTCGAAATCAACTAAATCAAATAAGTCGTGTTGCATTCGTTTCAAATTTTGAACCAAAGAACTATAAAGAAGCCTCTAAAGACGATTTTTGGATTGTAGCTATGCAAGAAGAATTAAATCAGTTCGAACGAAATAATGTTTGGGAACTCATTCCAAGACCGAAAGATCAATCCGTCGTTGGAACTAAATGGGTATTTAAAAATAAAGCCGATGAAACCGGAAATATATTTCAAAATAAAGCACGTTTAGTAGGACAGGGTTATAATCAAGAAGAAGGAATTGATTACAATGAGACTTTTGCACATGTAGCTAGATTAGACGCTATACGAACTCTACTCGCTTTTGCTTGTCATAACAATTTTAAATTATATCAAATGGATGTCAAAAGTGCATTTTTGAATGGTTTTATCAAAGAAAATGTTTATGTCGAACAACCACCGTTATTTGAACATGAAAAATTTCCAAATCATATTTTTAAATTAAATAAAGCATTATATGGGTTAAAACAAGCCCCTAGAGCATGGTATGATAGGCTTAAAAGTCATTTAATCTTATCAGGATTTCAAATTGGTGAAATTGACACGACTCTATTTATTAAAAGAGAAAATGATGATATTTTAGTAGTTTAAATTTATGTCGATGATATCGTATTTGGATCAACTAATGAAAATTTATGTGTATAATTTTCTAATATAATGAAAAATGAATTTGAAATGTCATACATGGAAGAATTAAATTTCTTTTTAGGATTACAAATAAAGCAACTAGAAAATGGTATCTTTATACATCAAGAAAAATATTGTAATGAACTATTAAAACGTTTCGGTATGGATAAAACATCTAGTAAACCTACACCTATGAGTACAACGGTTCATCTTGATAAAGATGAAAACGGAAAAGATTTTGAAGAAAAATTATATAGGAGTATGATTGGTTCGTTATTATATTTAACCGCAAGTTGACCCGATATAATGATGAGTGTTTGTCTTTGCGCACGTTTTCAAGCAAAACCAAAAGAATCTCATCAACAAGCCGTTAAACGTATTTTGAGATATTTATCTAACACGAAAAACTATGGACTATTCTACCCGAATGGATCTTCCTTTGCACTTGTATCATATAGCGATGCGGATTTTGGAGGATGCAAAACAGATAGAAAAAGTACTAGCGGAACATGTCATTTCATCGGACAATCTCTCGTCTCATGGTTTAGTAAAAAACAGAATTGTATTTCTCTATCCACTTGTGAAGCCGAATACATTTCAGCGGCATTAGCATGTGCACAAGTAATTTACATGCAACAAACCTTAAAAGATTATGGAAAAATAATTGAAAAATCCCCGATTTATTATGATAACACTAGCGCAATCAATCTATCTAAAAATCTGGTAAATCACTCTAGAACTAAACATATTGATCTAAGACATCATTTCTTAAGAGATAATGTCGAAAAAGGAACTATAACTCTAGAATATGTTAACACAGATAATCAAATAGCTGATATCTTTACAAAACCATTAAACGAACAAACTTTTGTAAAATTACGACGTGACTAAGGAATTTGTTCACTTAATGAACTTCTAAACTAAGAAAAATTTCTTATATCCACAAGTTTATTAGTTTGTTCAAAGCCTTTAAAACTTTAGACAAGAATTTTGCACCATGAACAAACTACCTATTTTTATTTGGATTTCTATAAAAACTAACTCTCTGAAGTTTTTAAAAAAAAACAAAACAAATATCATAATCAAAATGTCATCTCAGGAAATAACTTCATATAATTCAGGATCGCCATCCTCAAACATATCCACTCCTTCTCTTCGTACTCCTTCACCTCCTTGTTCTCCACCCTCTCCTGACTTACCAAAAAGTCGATGGGGATTATCACCTCTACTGAAGAAAGCCAAACGAGAAAAACCACCTACAATCCATGAAAAACTTGATGAAATATCACATTATCAATTCGCAATGATGGATGCTCAAAAGGAAATATACTATAGACAGGAAGGAACAATCAAACATTTGAACTTCCTGGAAAAGGCTCTATATGCTATATGTGGTCATTCTCCAACAAAGAAGTGTTTACATAAAAAATCTCCACGCTTTGTTGAAACTCCTAGAGACGAACCGTCAACTTCGTCACCCAAAGCTCCTTCCTTGTCCCCAATCAACTATGGTGATCCCACCTACGAACCGAATTCATGGGATCGTCAGGAATGGAACCAAGAAAAATAAACTATGACGTTTGGAGACAATTATATATATTTGTTTGTATTGTTTTCTATTTAATAAATAAAGTTTTTTCTTCACACTTCAATCAACAAAAGCTAATCTGGAGTTTTCAGACGTTTGAAATAGATTCTAGACGTCTGAACTAAGACTCTGAAACAAATTAAATATTCACAGACGTCTGAAATCAAGTCCAGACGTCTGAAATCACTCTTTGTCTCACCTTAAAGCTTACAAGACGTTTGAGTTTAGAATTCCAGACGTCTGACTTCAGTTTCTGTTTCTAAATTAGACATATTCAAACGTCTGATCTGCTTTTTCAGACGTCTGGAACGGCAATCGACGGTTTTTTTTGATAAAAAAACGGGGATTTTCACTTCAAGGGCTTATTTGTGCAGGTAATAAGTTTTAAGGACACTATTTCTAAAAAATTAGTTTTAAGGACATTTTACAGGAAAAAGATAAAAGAATTTATCATTTTCAGTTATACAGAAATAATGATAAAAAGATTTATCATTTTCCTGTATAACTTAAAAAGATAAATGAATTTATCATTATCCTGTAAATTGTCCTTAAAACTAATTATTTAGAAGTGTTGTCCTTAAAACTTATTACCCTGAAAATAGAAGCCCTTCAACATAATTTCCACAAAAAAAACCTTATACCTGATCGAACAACTACTACTTCCTCACTTCAATTCATTTCCAAATAAAAAATTATTTCTCTAAAAATCCCTAAATCCGAATTTCTATACAATGCCTCCACGAACAAAAAAATGGGAATGAAGAAGAGAAAGCATGGAGAAGGATCCTCCTCTCAATCTTTGATGGTAACTGACACTCAAATCAACGATTGGTTATTTCACAATCCAACAACTATACGACGGTTTGATGACTTGAAGATTAAGAAGATGCATCTTGGACCCTTCTATAACCTAATCAAGTTTCCTTCATACGATATGGATGACATCTGTGAGCAAGGTGAATTAACAACCCTTATTTCTTTTAATGCCAACGATATTTCTATCGATCAATTGGCTATATACCTTTTTTACGCTAATCTGGATAGTTCATCGGTATGGACTACTGAGAATGATGAACAATGGTTTTGGACGAGTGTTTATGGGACGACAATCAAGTTAACCCCCGCTATAATTTGACGAATTTTAGAATGCTCTTATACGGGTCACAGATTATCTGTAATGGAGGATATGCGATTCAAACCTCGTGATATTATCACTTATCAATTATGGGAGAATCGAATGCCTCAGTTTTCATCCAAATTCCTTAGGTCATGTGCTAGGCTCCTTACCCGAATGCTTATAAATACCATTATCCCTCAATTAGGTAGCCATGAACAAGTTACTGATCTTGAGCATAAAGCTCTATATGCTCTTTTTGGTCGAACTAAGATTAATTGGACTCGGTTCATTTTCGATGAACTTAAAGGTTTTTGGAATAGATCTCGCCATACAATCATTTACCCGACTTCTATTATGAGAATTCTCAAAGCACTAAACATCCAATCATACATTTCTGCTTTTGAGGAGTTACCTGTCAAATATAGTGGAACCAAATTTTTTAATATTATGCATTTGTCGGAGGAACCACCAACCTATATAACGTTTCTAGAATGGAAAAATGCACAAGATCAACCTCCTCCTCAACCACAACAACAACAAGAAGAAGAAGGTGGTGTTGAACTACTAAGGCAACCATCTCCACCTCCTCCTTCTTCGTTTGAATATCACTCCGATATGGAGATATTGGAAGCACAAACTCAGCCTAATGCTAACGAGACTATTGCTCACTTAACCTTGCAAAACCAAGTGCTCATATCAAGAAATCAAATTATCCTTGGTAAACAAATTGCGAAACTTAATCATACGTTGTCCACAGGACTTTCCAAAGTTGAAGATTCTCTGGTTTCAGTGGTATCCAAACTTAATAATGCACTTCAACAAGATCGTCAACCTTCAACTATCTGGTCTACATCTTCCCAATCTCCTCACACATCGCCAAAAATCGACGATAAAGGGAAAGGGGAATTAGACTCCCGTGGTGATGATCTACCTTGACCTCATAAGGTTAATATTTTGTTGTAGTTAACTTCTTTTCAAATTTCTGGTAAAACACTATAAATATTCTTCTTTTTATATGCTTAATGATGTACTCATAACTTTGTTTGTTAGTGATATAAGTCTGTATGAACATCAGACTTGTTTATGCATTATTGTTATAATTCTTCGATTGTTTTTTATAATGACAAAGGGGGAGACAAATAGTATGCACATCTGTAGGGGGAGATCAAATTTAGGGGGAGAACCTTTTTGTAATTATTATCTAAGTACATTATATAGTTGTCATCATCAAAAAGGGGGAGAATGTTAGAACCCTTAGTTTACGATTTCGACGATGACAACTATACAATGGAAATCATATATATATATATATATATCATACAATTATACAGATACGAATACAAAGCAAGACAAACCACTACCTTGAAAAGACGATGACTAAGGCATAAAGAAATACATCTACAAAGTTGCACGAGGATAGAAGGAAGAAACACTCAAGAATGAACCCAGAAAAACCTCACTTGACAAGTTCAGACGTCTGAATACAGAACTTCAGACGTTTGAACGTAGATGCTGGACCAAAAATAGTATTAGGTTCCAGACGTCTGAAAACACCATTCATACGTCTGAAACTGGGCTTGAGGCAAAAAATTCAAATAACAACTGTCATCTCCGAAGAGACACAACTCCATCTCTCCTCCACAACTCTTCACCAGTGAACAGTGACAACTCTAGACTGAAAGGGAAGAGATGCAACTACTAGAAGCAAGACTCTACAACTATATAAACAAGAATCAAGAAAGATCAAAGCACAACTCGACTCTCTATCTTGATCATCTCTTGTTCTAATCATCTACTTGCTATCCAATCTGAAAATCTGCGATCACACACTTCTATATTCTCTCGAACAATATTGTATTCAATCATCCAAGAGATATAGGAAGTTCAATTGTACTATATAGTCAAAATCCGTGTAATAGAGAACACATAGTTGAAAAAGAAACTCTACTCTTGTAAACCTGTTCCTCTGGGTGAAGTGAGGGTTATTTGCTGAAAGGAAATTCCGAAGAGGAGCTTCGGGACTGGACGTAGGACGGGAGGTCCGAACTAGTATAAAAACCCTGGTGTGATTATTCTTGTTTACATTCTTTACTATCGTTACACTATAGTTTAATTTAGTTATATACTTGTCATTTGTATAATCGATCCACCATACTATAGACTTTCACATTTATGACCCGTTTATACTTATATGGGTTGACCCGACCCGATTATGACCCGTGAACCCGAATTTGACTAGTTTATGATCCGTTTATAACCCATTTATACCTTATACGGGTTGACCCGACTCATTTACGACCCGACCCGGTTATAATCGGGTTACACGGGTCGGGTCGGGTCAACCCGCTTATAATCGGGTAGGGTTCGGGTTGAGCTATTTCTGACCTATTTAATAAACAGGTTGACCCGACCCATTTAAAATCAACCTGAACCTGACATGACCCGACCCGACCCATTGACAGACCTAGGAGGTTAAAGTGTATAAATCAGTCCCAATCACTTAAGTAAAACCAGCCTTATTAAAGAGAAAATCCAAAATCAGATTCTTTCTCATCTCTGCAGTATGCATCACATCTTTTGGAATTACTATCTTTCTAGAGGTAAACTTTAATTCTATATTTCCAATGCTAGCAATTGTAGTGGTGTAAGAATCTCCCAGTAACACTTTTTGACCTTTTGTAGTAGTGTATGTGCTAAACATAGCACACATAGCAGACATGGCGTGAATTACCTATATCTACCCTCCCTAACCCTTTGTTCCTCCAACAAGGTGAATCTTAGAAGTCATAGAAGAGGCACCTTAGTCAGGTTAGCCTACGGTGCAGAGCTTGGCATGTTCTGACACTTGTGTGCCATATGACCTGATTTTCCGTAGTTATAACAAAGAAACAACTGTTCGGAGTCACTCTTTTGGGTTAGTTTCTGTTGTCCTTTTTGGTTATAAGTTCCAATTCTACTTGTTGTGATTCTAATTCTTAAAGTTTTTAGGAGTTGGTTTCAGAACTATAGGCTTGGTCTTCTTAGTGTTGTTATCGGTAATAATAAGCACTTCTTCCTTTTGGTCTTCTTTACAAGCCTCCTCAATACGGAGGTGAGTGATCAAGCTCTCTATGGAAAACTCTTTAGTCATATGCCTTAGAACATTCTTAAAATTTTCCAACCTAGGAGCAATTCATCAATAATTACAACAATTTGAAACTATTCATCTAAAGTCATACATTCAGAAATGATTTCATTTGTGCTTTTCTGGATTTCGTGTTATTGAGCCGCTACTGACTTATCATCAATCATTTGGTACTTTAGATAGTGACTAACTGCATATACTTTAGCTCCAACCTCTTTCGTATCATACTTCTTTTGCAGTGCCTCCATATATCTCTTGTGAATTTGGCTGAATTGTAGTACTCATAGAGATTATCGCCTAGCCCGTTGAGGATGTAGTTTTTACATAAGTAATCATTCTCCATGTAGATCTACACCTGCTTTTTTTGTTCATAAGTTGGGTTCTCTAGCAGCTTTGGCTTGTCGGTTGTGAGCATGTTCACCATATTGCGTATAGTCAGATATAACTTCATCTTTTGTCCCCATCGTTTGAAGTGGAGGCCTTCAAAGTGAAATGGTCTGTTTGCATCGATAACAATAGTTTCAGACAAGTTGTAGGTTGTAGACAATGTTGAACGTCTTAGATTTATCAAAAACAATGTTCGAGCTTGCTGGTTGGGTCACGTACGTCGTTACTCTCTTTAAGATGTTTTACCGTTTTAACTAAAGTTGTAAAAGGCACACTAGATGCGCGCCACCTCCAGCATAAAACGACCAAATACAATTTTCGCCTAACCTTTGCACCAAGGTCGATCATCAGAATTTGCACCCTCAAATAATTACAAAATTACTCGTTTTTTCTAAAAAAGAGGAATAACAGATAAAAGAAACGCCAAAGAGATGGTTGTATGTTCTTCTTTTTCATTTTGTCTATCCATCAGTTAAATGGATGAAAACCATAAACAGCATTACTATAAGTGGAAGAAAATGCAAGAGCATTAAATACGTATTATTACCATTTTATTAATGTAAAACAATTCTGGAAAATGAATGTTATAAAATGTTTTAAAATTAATGGATCTTAAATGATAGTTTTATTAATTTGAATCAAAAATATAAAATGTTTTGTCATTTGAACCAAAAATTAATGTTATAAAACGTTTCATGAATTTGCAAAATATTAAATGCACTTATTCAAACGTTTTATTAAGTTATGATTAAGTATAAAACGTTTCTCTCAATAATCTCTATGACGTGCGACTCAAATAATAAATGAATTTATTCAAACCCTTTTTTTTTGAACAATTCAATGTTATAAAACATTATATGACCGTTTGTAAAAATATTAAATGCACTTATTCAAATGTTTTATTAATTTGTACCAAAAGTATAAAATGTTTCTCTCAATAACCCTTTGGTGTGGGACTGAAATAATAAATGTACTTATTCAAACTTTTTTATTAATTTTTGAAACAATTCAAACAATTTCAGCATTTCACTTACTCTCCCATGCATTAATCAAACATATGAACACCAATTCACTTTTGTAATTCAAATTTAAATCTTTGATTGAGTTTAGATTTATTTGGATATTTACATATATGAATTTCAATTAAATTTTTGAATATTAAAATGTTAAACTATTTACATTTTGATATAAAAATTTAAACTTGATTTAATTTAAGTAAAAGATATAGAATAATTTAGCACTCAATGAATAATGCTACCTTTTGTACTTGATTTGAATTTTAATGTTTATTTCTAATTTGAAATGAAAAATGTTAAAATTGATTACTCATGAATAAAATTTTAAGCCATATGAACAAAACATAGTGCTTGAAAGGAATTTATATTTAATTCACTTGAAAATATATAGAGATTCTAGTTTATGAAAGAAATTATACCGACTATACACAATCCGGACAAAGATGATATGTATGTTATTAAATTTTTATTCTTAATATTGATTTTAATCCTTTTCGAATAAGGTTAATTCTGTTTTTAATTTTAGTAAATTTTTTATGGTATAAGTAAAGTAACTTATAGTGTATAAATAAAATTTGTCTTGTCCGTTATTAATCATAGTTTAAGGAGCAAAAGTAGGTCATAAATTACTTATACCCACGCAATTTGTCCACTACCCACAGTTTTGAAGAGAATTAATACTCATTCATGAAAGGTTTTGAAGAGAATTAATGCTAATTCATTGACGATTTTGAAGGGAATTAATGCTCATTTGGATCACATTCATTAGAAGAGATAAAGAAAAATAGTTAGTTTTATTTTCCGCCTAATTTTGCAAAATTTGAATAACGAATAAAAACTTATTTATTTACTTTTCCTACACTAGGTTTATAACAATGAATCGGTTGAAGTGTTTATAATAAAGCATGTTTGATATGCCTAAATATATAAATGCATAAAGGTGGTATTGTATTCAATTAAACAATTGCTTAGTTTCCATGGGCATTTGTTAAAACCAAAATACAAACACATAACCAATCAACATGTCGATATATTATGTTATTCGTAGTGTTTGGAAACTTGTGTGTGATGCATATTGAATATGTCATAGCGGATCGATGATTCAACGCTAATTAGTCAATCAGACCATCTTGACTTACTATGATGGGTTATCGTTGTATCAATTTAAATCCATATGACATCTATACTAGTGCACAAGCTCTCATACTAGCATGGCAAGAAATTTACTTTTAAGATTTAGTGGAAATTTTTTTTGGAAAATTTTAGTTAAAAAGTTAATTTAATTATTTTATTTCTCATTTTACTATTCTGTTTTTGAAGAAGAGAATTGAGATTAAGATTGTCAATGAGTACCTGAAAAATCTAAAATCCGTCCATATCCGTATCCGAAATATAAAAAAGTTATCCGATATTCGAAAAACGGATAGAGATGCGGATATGGCCATATTCATATCTGATAATTATCCGTCCGCTTTTATCAAGATTATAGTTATTTTTTGTGTATTTTAGCACATAAATTTTTTTTCTTTACTATTTTACCTAGATAAAAAATTACTATGTGTAAAAATCAATATTTCCTTCTTAAAATTATTTATCTTAGCGTATTTATTATTTTTTATATTTTTAGCATTAAAATGGATTTATAATAAATTAAATTTTGGATTTATTTATTTAGATTTATTGGTTGTACTGGTTGAAGAATATTCAATAAATGTCCGATATCCGTCTACATCCACGGATATAGATATTCGATATCCAAAAATAATTTCAGATATGGATACAGATATGACACTATCCGAATTCATATTCGACATTTTATGGACCTATTTGAGATTGAAAGAAGTGGAAGAAATGAATAGTCCCACGTTGTGTGATAAATTAAAATATACTTGTATTGATATAGGTTTCACAAGAGATATGCTGGGTCATCTGAGCACCAAATATGTTTGGAGTTGAGTAGTGGAGTCATGAACAAGTTGACACGTGTGCATACAAACACCGTCGTCGGTCGTCTAAGCCACCGTATTGATCCCAGTCGAGTCATGTTGTGTTGGGTTGGGTTTGGATCCAATATATATTTGTGGATGGAAAAACATAACATGGATAAGGATTACTGCTATTTTGTATATAACTTCTTTTTTTGAAATGTTTTTGCATAGGGCACTTTTCTTGTTGACAACCCTCCATGGTCGATTTAGAAGCCATAAAGTAAATCTAGAATATAGTCAAAAATTCTCTCTCCTTTGCTTTGCTGTCTTCATTATGTTTTCACTGATATGAAAACTAAATAAAGTTTTTAATGTTGTAGATCATAAACTCAATACTCCTGCCATGCTCAAAGGATTGAAATGAATCGATTTCGTTTGAGTGGATGCAATTGATTAAAGAGATTCAGTCTCAGACTTTATTATATTTGGAAGGCGAATGTGTCGTAAATAGATGCAATTTCCCGTTTGATTAAACAACGATGAGGGAAAATGTCTTTTTAAGGAACGACGATTCAGTAATGTGCCCTGGTGTAAAGTTTGTTCGTTATTAGCATCACTACTGTTATTGTTTCTATTGCTGAAAATACACCAATTAAAAAAAATCTTAAACACTTATTCACTCAAGTACTTTTATGTGCTACTGTTCATTTGAAATTACACATATAAAGGTTATTATTCAAAAATACCTTTTAATTGGTTATAGAATAGGAGCATGTTAGGCAATGACTTATAACTAACAAAAGTAACTGATATTATTTTTACCATTTGAAGTGTTTGACAAAAACATTTGACTCAAATGTAGCAAATAATTTGATAATTCATTTCTCATAAATAATAAATATTTGGTTACGACTTATTTCAATTTTAAAAGTAAATTTTAACACATTTTTATTTTATTTATTTAAACACTTCTGCTTCTAACCATTCACTCAAAACAAGTTTTAAAATAAGTTATTATCAAACAGACTCTCAATTGTTCCCAATGAAGGAGGTGCTTGTCAAATTTTGATGATTTCATTTTGGAGCTATTGTGTATTAGCATCAAGATGGATTATCAGAATTTGCAATAAGATTCAAGATTTAGTGGATAGGAAGATTGGACGAAAGGAGAGAGCAGAATAAGACAGAAAGAGCTATCTCTCCACCGTCTTAGAACAAATGCTTTTGTTAGTTAGAAGAGGCATGTTGTAAAGCAAATGCATGTTGCTCCATCGATTTACATAATAGGTGCTAGCTCAGATATTATTATAGTATGATACCAATGTAAGCTGTAGTGGAGTTGGCAGAGGTTTCCAATTTCCCAGCAGATGGAGAAGGTTTGAACCCTAGCTTAAGGAACTTAATTTTTGAATAAGAGAAAATTATTTTAGGCCAGAAAAAATTGTTATGGAGAACGTGATAAATGAAACTAAATAAAACGATTTATTATTTTATTCTTGTGTAAAGCAAAATTTGGTAAAATTCCAATGAAATTGAACAGAAAAACGATGGTGGTTTGCCGAAAACAATTTTTGGTGGGAACTAATCGAAAAGAAAGTGAAAAAATGATGGAAGGTCACTGAAATAATGAAAGCATTTACAGAATTTTGTTTTTCTTTTTCTTTTGTTTTTTTTTGGTTAAGGGAGACGACATTTTTTTGTTATACCTCATAGCAATTTCACGAAAATTAAAAATATGACTCCCACTTGTTCAAATTTGAAGTCTCTTTAAATACCCATGTAAAATATACATTTTTTCCTCAGTTTACTTAACCTTGTCTGATTGTTTATTCTTTGGATCCATTGAAAAAACAAGGACAAATTTAATTTATATAAAAAAAAGTCCATTTCAACTTTAAATCTTCATGCAAATTTACCACAAAAATAGCATTGGTTTTCAGGAGATTGGGATTCGTAGTTGTGCAATTTAAAGTACGCAAGCACAAAAACACAATTTGTACTCGTACAATTTGAAATTGCCGCAAGTTTTTTTTTTAAATGCACTTATACAAATTAAAATTGCCTACGTATAAAATGCTGATATAAAAGTAAAAGATTTACTTTTGTAATTAGTTTGGATCTAACCCTGGTTTCTCTAGTAAAATTTGTGTGAATAGCAAAGCAGCATAGAGCTGCTTTCTTATCCACGCAAAGCAAGTGTCTGCAACAAAATATCTAACAGTGAGCAATAAAAGGATAATAGGTATTAATAATGGAAACTTATTGTTAGATCTTTTTCAAACAATTTGTTAATGTGATCAGAAACCTATGAATCTACATACTATAGACGTAATGTACATTCAGGGCTATATGGTATAAGCACTTATAAAATAATTGTGAAAGTACTTCACTGTAGTATAACTACAATAGGTTTGTTAATAGCTGCATATATTATAAAAAAGGTAAATTAATCCAAAAGTAGAACGGACTGCAACTATACACCTCAGTGTACGAGTTTGGTATTTACCAAGTACATTTTGAGTGCTGCCAGCGAAGATGGTTATGACACCGTTAACTATATTTCTTTTTACAATGCAGTAGAAGAAAAACCGTCCATCGCAATGCCACTAACATAAAGAGCGGTGCCTTTAGCATTAATTTCTACAAGCTTAGGGCCTGTTTGGTTTCGTTTTGGGTTTTTCGTTTTGTGTTTTCAAACTACATTACAAAATATGAAAAAACGTGTGAATTTATTTTGCAATTCTTAGGCATTGCGACGATGGACGGAATATGGAGAAGTTGATTTGTTTTTCGTCCTTTTGTTATGTCTCAAAACACGAAAATTAAAATAAACTTGTTTTATATTTTCTATGTTAATTTCATTTTTTGAAATTTTGTGTTTTTCAACGATACATAAGAAGTGCGCATTTTTGTTTAGACGAACACACAAAACTAAAAACCGCAAGCCAAACGGGGCTTTAGCTTCCGTTTGGTTTGTTGTTTTTAATTTTGTGTTTCACCTAAACAAAAATGCACATGTGCTATGTATTACTAGAAAACAAATAATTTGGAAAAATAAAATTAATATGTAAAATAGAAAACAAAATAATGTTTTTCATTTTTTGAAAGATAACAAAAACACAGAAAACAATCCAATTTCTTCGTTGTCCGTTGGTCGTCGAAATGATTAAGAATTATAAATCTTCTTCTATTGTTTTTTAGTATTTCATAGTAAAAGTTGAAAAAACGAAACCCAAAGCCAAACCAAACGGGATCTGATATTTCTTAAAGTAAGAAAGCATAAATTCTAACATGTTGAAAACAAAGATACACTTATATGCAAACTTTAAGTTTGGAATGAAGCTCGGAAAATAAATCTATTTGTAAAATATGTCCTAATTAAAATTTGTATCTACAAAGGACATAATAATCTTTATCTCTCTGGACTGTATGTGTTTGTTCCATGTGCTCCACACGTTTCTGGTATAAACAGGCCTGGGAAAGAGAATTCAACAACAAATCCAGATTCTCAGTTAGACCTATATGCTGCTGGATTTTATTTACTCGTAATATTTTTAGCGATTCAAGTTCTGCAGCAGATAAAAAAAATGGTTCTATTCTTCTGCAATAGCACTACTAGAGCAAAGACCAACAATATCTGGAAATTTCTTATTTTTTAATTCACCATAAAACAATAGGTTGCCAACAGTACATCTTAATCTTAATTCTGACTAAATATATGTTTAATTTATTATATCCAATACTGACTGAATAATCACTCAATCTGGGAAAATAACCACCTTCTTATTAACAATATATTCCATTTCTTCCTCATCAAAAATATATGAACATATACATCCCTCAACTCTATGATGGTTACGACGAATTAATATTACTCTTCTAATCAAAATATATACTATATTCTATATCTAAACTCGTCCCATAGGTGAGAATGGCGAGTCAAGCATGAATGATTTTTGTTGTTTGGTTTTCTTTTCTGAACTGTTTTTCTCTGCTTCAGCTACTGATTCAAGCAAGTGTTTCACTTCCTCTTCAAGGATCAACTTTAGTGAGTTGGAGTACAGTCTCTGTGTTTTTTGTTGGCTTAGAGCAGAGAAAGATTCTGAACTGTGAAGTATAGAAATGCAAATGGAAAATGCTTGTAGAGATGATAACTGAGCATGAAATTGAACTGAATATTGCCCTTTCCCATTGGAAATTATCGATAATGCAGGAACCTTTTCTCTTTTACCCTGATTGTGCCAAGGAGATAATAAGATTCAGATTTCTAACATATGAAACACAACAGCTAAATAATGTGATAAACTTCTCTACTCTTGGAGTAGGATGAAAGCGTCAGGTCCCTAGTTTTGATGTGCTTGTAAGAAAAATTCATGTGTTATATAACTATGTAAATTAGATCCTTGTTTATTAAAATCATAAAACACAAGCTAATTAAGAAAAATTCATGTGTTATATAACTATGTAATTTAGATCCTTATTTATTAAAATCGGAAAACACAAGCTAATTCTCGTTTTTTCAAAAATAATTTGCATTTACAGTAGAATTTTGAAAGAAGCTATAAAATTTGATAATATAAAACTAAATTATATTTGATAAAAAAAAGCATGCTTAAACAACAATTATACATGCTTACAAAAAACCCAAATCATTTTTTTAATATAATTCAAACTTTGTGAAAAATGCATTGTGTTCTCTCTCTTTTTTTTTCCATTTAAAAATAAATTAGGATATTATTTACATATTAACTGACAGACTTTTCTAACAACAACATAGGAAACAAAGACCTGATAATCAGTCCCTAATCACAGTAGGAAAAACTCTAGCGTGTGCATGTGTGTATATATGTGCGTGTGTGTTTGTGTGTGTGTAGCACACAGACACTGGATGTAAATAGGTAAGATGATAATTCGAACATGCCTGAACAAAGAGCATCATCTGTTGGCTATCATTCACCAGATTCTTAATCACATCTGTAAGGGATGGTTTCTGAAGAACATCAATAGGGCAAGCCATGTCCCAACCACCACAATCACAACCACCTCCATATCTCCATCTATCAAGTAATGAAGATGGACTTCCCTCGTTGTCAACAGGCAAACCATGAGTCCCACTAGGAATCATTGCCTTCACATTAGCAGAGCTCATGCATTCAAATGTTATATTTTCATCCAACTCTTCTTCATTCACCACCTTCTTACTGTCAAAAGGAATCTGGATCACAATGGATGCTACTTCAAGATTAGGATGCAGATCGGAATTTGCCCATGGGTAGGAATTAGAAAGGAGATCTGAATTAGAGGTACTCTTAGAATCATCTTCAGCACAAAGACTTCTTCTTGCTTGAGCAATGTCAAATAGTACAAACTCAGTTAATGTAGAACTCTCTAATGATCCTGCATCATTTACCTCAGAACATAAATAACAAGAAACTTGCATTTGACCAATAATAGGAGTTTGCTTCCCGCTACAACTATCTCCTCTTTTCTTTGAACCGTGGAAAGTGTACATCCAATTGAATGCGCTATCTGTTCTCCATGCCTTCGCAACTATAACATCTTCATGGTCTTTGATGGAAAATTCATATGACAGAGAACCATGCTTGAATTCACTGTTCAGGGTTGCTTGCAAGTGAGCAGGCGAGTAAGTTGAAACACAAACTTGTTCTTTTTCTTTGAAACTCGTATCATAATCCATTTTCTCTGTTGTCTTCGAAAAATCATTTAACAACGATTTTCGGGATGCTCGGTGTCCCCTACTGCTTGGAGAATTATTTGCACTAACTGTTTCGATAGGGAACTGACTTCTTAAAGATCTAGATTTCATAATTGGATCGAATAACTTCTTAAAAGGACTAAATCGCGATTTCATGTTTTCTTTAGTTTCTAATTCGCATGGTGAACTCAGCATTGCCTCCTTTACTGAAACTGACTTGGGAAGACTGCTCTTGGTATCTGTTCTAGAATTACGTTCATCAAATGATATGTTTACTGTTTTCTCAACTGGAAATGTGCTGAACTCTACTGCATCATCAAACATTACTGCTTGAGATGAATTTGAACATGAGTTACTTAGCTTTATGCGCTCTTCAGAACTATCACAAAAGGTTAATTCTACAAACTCCATCATATTTTCTTCATTTGAAGTTAGCTGAGGTAAATGATCCACAACATCGAATTCAAGAAAAGCTTCATTGTTTAAGGAATGTTTACTAGAATTCTCAATACCATTTTCATTTCTTGACTTTCTTATTTTCACATTGTTTACCTCACTAGACTTGTGCATTTCCTTTCTCAACATTTTGCTGTTTTTTCCATCAATGTTATGAAGTTTAGCAGGCAAGCTTTTCCGCTGTGGACTACAGTAATTATTGTTTCCATCTAATTCTCTTAAATTGCAATACTTACTTTGAAGTAGCTCTAATATATCTTTCTCGTCTACCTTTTCCCTTGCTTGAACATAGTTACCACTTTCAAATACTTCGTCTAAATCCATTGCTGATGTACTCGGCTGAAGCAAGCTGAAATAATTCAAGAGTTGGTTATGATCAAAATATTGGACTGATGAGTGCTATAAAATATAAACGATTCATTGATGATCCAAAAAAACATGCTAACCTCGTAATAGCAGCAAAAATTTTATAACATCAAAATAATTGTGCAAGACAACTTCAGAATTCTTAGGCTGGCACTAACAATATAATAGCTCTAATTACAACTGCTATAAGAATTCTTAATAGAAATAAATTTAGCAAATTTTTAGTTGCAATAAGAAAATAAGAGGAGGGAAAAAAAGGCAAAAAAACTACACAACCATATTGTAAAAATTCCAGATTAGGAAAAACATACGAAAAACAGGAGAAATTTAAATACAGATCCAAGCATAAGAAGTTTCAAATTTAGCAATATCTTACCCATATGCTTTTTCTTTTATAAGGAAATATAAGTGAAACTGGTTAAAAAAAAAGATTAGTGCAAACGAGCAAACACAAGATACATACTATCAACTTATGTATGCATTCTCAATATTCCAACCAGATCTCATAATCTTAACCAAAGCATCAAACAAACAGATAAATATTAAATTCGAGTTACATCATTTACTGTCTTCTTAAATCACTGTCATACCACAATTAGCATGTATTTAAGTTGCCATTTACTGGAATTTTCTTTTTCGCGAAATTCATAATGAAAAAACGCAAACATTAATAAATCGCAGCTAGACATTACGAAAAATAGCCACCTTTTCTTAATCGATATCATCATTTTCATCACTACATACCATACCTCTATGAAAAAATTCAATCTTTCGCTGAATCGACCAATAATAAACCATGAACTTAATCAAAAGCAACCAAAGCTAAAAGTTTGGAAAGAAAAGCAAATTGAACAAATTCAAATGAGTAGACTACCAGAGTGTAGGAAGAATGAAGAAAAGAAGAGTAATGGAGTTTGAGAACTCTTTATCTTTTTTGGTTTCCTGCTTTGTTAAATTTGGAGGAGAGAGTGCATAGGGAAATGCTAATCTCTGGCTCTTTTGTTAAAATAATTGGGCTAATTGAATTTTGATTGCATCTTCTCGAGCTGCTAATTAAAGTGAGTGTTATTATTTTACTTTAGTTTTGGTTAAATTAATCTTTTGAAAACAAGTTTGTCTTCTACTCCAGTCCAACCTCGGTCCTTGGTGATAACTGTTACGTTGTAAAGAGCAAATTGACGAAATACCCTTTTGGAATTTAATTGTGAATTATTGCTTTTACCATTAATCAATTTGATTCGGAAATACAGTGCTTTGATTGATTTCTCATCGACTATTACTACTTGTCCTTTTTATCAACACGAAATTAGTAAGAATTAATGCCATCATCACTTTCAAAATCAATTTCATTGTTATCAAATAATGTTTGTTTTTCTAATTATTAAATATGCAAAGTTTCAGGTCGCCTCCAATCAAAATTTGGGTTGTGCTATGCAAACGGGGTTTGCATAATTTTTGAACCAGACAATTTTCGAAATTTTTTAGTTATAGGAAGGTGAAACATAAACTTTTAACCTGTAATTTTTTCGGATTGGTGTTTTCTAAAAAACTACTAACAAAACTTAAACAATAAATATGCTTGAATAATTTCAAAGAAAAACTATAAACTAATATTTTTTGGATAAAACTGTATTATAAAACAAATACTAACATCAACTGTAAATCATAGTTAACTTGAAAGCATAATATTAGTAATAATACCAATTTTCTAAATTGAATTGATAGCAATTAATTTCTTTTTGTGTATTGCATGGTAATACTATCTTATATGGCTCTAATTTAAATTGGAATTGAATTAGAGAGTTAAAAGCAATAATTAACTGTAACTAATTATATTTTAGGGTACTTTTTGCACAGGTCCTTATTAAGGTTCAAAATACACAAAAAGTCCTTCAATAAATTTCAGTGTAAATTAGGTCCTGTTTTTTATTCATGATTATTGCCGAGCATGATGCAACTTTTCATAAAAGTTGCTGACATTACCGTAACTTTTCTGTACACTGATATGAAAGTTGCTGAAATATCAGCACTTATTTATAAAAGTTGCTGACATTTCAGCAACATTTATGTACACTGTGAACACAGTGTATGAAAGTTGCTGAAATATCAGCACTTATTTATAAAAGTTGCTGACATTTCAGCAATAATTTTTCTTTGTTTCTAGAAAATAGGGACCGGATTTACAATGAAACTTTAACATGAAAAGTTGCTGAAATATCAGCACTTATTTATAAAAGTTACTGACATTTCAACAATAATTTTTCTTTGTTTCTAGAAAATAGGGACCAGATTTACAATGAAACTTTGACAGGGACCCGCTTTACAATATGAAAGTATGATAGTGATGCCTCCCTAATTTCCACTATATTTTATTCTAACTAAAAATGATCAATATGTTTACCATGATTAAAAACGTGAAATAAATGACATTATTAAATTTAGTTTGCAGATAATTATTGAGTCGTACAAAAAAATTCATTACTCAATAATGTAAATAGGGTGCCACGTAAAAACGAATATACATTTATTATTATATGCAGCATGAGTAAATATGATAAGTAGATTTATTATTTAAATTTTAGCTTAAAATAAATGGAAAATTAAATACAATTAACTCCAAATTAATTGTTATTTATATCTTTCTAATTTGATTCTAATATGAATTAGAAAACTAATTATATATCAATTCAATATTAATAATATTCTTGACTAGATCAATTAATTACCATTAATTGGCATATTCATTCTATAAAAATTAATTGACATAATTTCAAAGATGGAAAAATATGATATTATTCGTTTATAATATCATAACAACCAAACCAAGGAATAAACATATTTTTAATTTTTAAATTAACTAAATTACACATTTTCTCTATTAAGTTTATACAAAACATTTTTATAAACTAAGAATTTTGGTTTAAACAAAAAACATAAAATGAGTCAAACTTTACATTATTTTTTGAAAATGAAACAATGGAAGTGAATGTTTAGCCACTTTGCCTTCAAACATGGCAATCGGTTCATCATTTAAATATTTAGATCATGCACAAATTATGTGCATTACTAAAGACGGTCCTTTCATTCTTATTAGTACCACTGTAATTCAAGCATATCCATTTAAAAATTAACTCTTTTAATGCCACAGTAACATTCCAGCATTTAATAATTAACTAAAAGACAGTAAAATATAATTTTACCAACTAAAATTCACGAGCGATTTTTCCACCAACCATTTAAACTTTCCTGGTGAAAATCAACAACGTCCAATATAACATTACCACCAGTCACCATTTCTAGAAATGATTTACTAACAATTACTTATATTTAAATGTTCATTATTAACAACCTTTTGCAAACAACATTTTGTGAATGCTATAAAATTTTAAAACGCATCATTGAAATTTTTTGGATTTTAGAAAACTTAAATTAATATACTATTTTTGTTTACAAAACTACATATATCGATACAGAGATTTTTTGAAGGATCTTATCGTGATTCTAGCTCATTTGTAATTGATTAAATTTTTAACACCCCATAAAATAAACCATAAATAAATAGATTTGATAAATTAATTTAAATAAGATAGGGGTAAAAATGAAAATTTTGCAAATGATGGAATTTGATCATGAAGGTTATGTCGTTGCGTTCACGATGAAATGTTGATCATTTTTTTATATATAATATGCTGAAAATGGAGCTTAAACAAAGAAGTTATGGGCATTCGAAATTTTCGAGTTTAAATAGTTTAAATAGAATTCAAATTCAAATAAATATTCGATTACCAAATTTGAAATTCAAAGTTAATGGTCATTATACTTGGGAGTTAAGTAAATGTCAAAGGGATTATTAGGTTTAGGGAAAAAGTTGGAGAAAAATTTAGTTTCAGAGACAAGAAGTTTACTTTTTAGGCTGAAAGACACTTTTTAGTGTAAATCACAGAATGATAGTTACAACTACCATTTTTTGTTCACGTTAAAAAGTGTCCTTCAAACTAAAAAATAAACTTTTGTCCTTGAGACTAAATTATTTTGCAACTTCTTCCTTGTGCCTATTTTCCTGAATGTCAAAATTAACGTTAACATTAAATTATAATTAAAGAATTAAATGAAAACAAATCAATAACAATCAAAATATTCTTGAAATAGGGGGGAGCAGTCGACCCCTTACCCACGGCCGGTCAACCTCTAGCGACCGATCGATGGGAAAACGACGGTCGACCGCTGCCTATAGTGGCGGCTATGGTTTTGATTATTTTAAATATACCAGATTTTATTATTTTTAACCGACCTTTATCCAATGGTTCTGGTGCGTTTCAACCACTATAAATAAGAGCTAGACCCTCACTTTTCTTCACATAATATTTGGAAAACATTAGCGAAGCTCTGTTAGTTTGTCTCTTTCTAGTTTCAGAAAACTCCATTCGGGTTTTAGGTAAAAAAATCAAATATATATATATATATATATATCTTTGTTTATTGCTTATTTTCTCACTCTCTTCTCCTTCAAACCTCTATTTTTTTGAATCTAACGTATATACAAATCTCTTGATGTATATAATAAAAAGAAGAGATCTAAAAAGGTTCACTGAAGGCGTGTCAAATTCAAGAGAAGGCAAAGTTAAGGATCTTAATGAGTGGAAATCTTAGTTTTTCTATTTTAGTAATTGAATAATGTAGTTTGAATTTGATGTATGCCTTGGGGAGTTTTGGATTATGAAATCATCACAATAAAAATCCCTAAAATTCGCCTAAAGCGAAATGTTAATTTTTAGGTTGAATCTTAATTGTTTTGTTTTAAAATAATGGAGTTTTTATGGATTTTGCAATATATGGTTTACCTTCTATTCCACTTCTCATCCTTTTTCTTTGGATTTGCTTAAGGGATTTGCTTTAAAAATGGTTTGTAAGATACAAATTCTTACTCGTAGTTTACACTGCCTATTTCTACTACTTGAATAAAAAATCCATTGCCTAATTTTTTTGTAAAAAGTAATCGAATAGAGCGTAAAACCAGTTAAATTGTAAGTTTCCATTATTATTTTTTTATTTCATTATTTGTAACAACCCTGTTTTAAAAGCTGTAATATTAAATTAATTTAATTAAAATAGAAGTGTTTAAATTCAACTTTGGTAATTATTATTTTGGAATTTAATTAATATTCAGCTAAAGTTTATTTATTAAGGGATATTGTTATAACAAAATTGAAATAGCTAATGAATTTCCTTTTAGATAATATACTAAAATCTGAATAAAATGTTTAAAAAAATAATAATATTTTAATGTGTGAATAAGTTTATATACTTGAAATCGATGAAAAGGAGTTTTATTTGTTATTCGATAAATTCAATAAATCGTCGAAAATAAATAATCATTGAATTAGAATAATTTGGGTAAAATATACGATAATCAGTTTGAATTGAAAATGAATCTATAATTCAATGATAGAATTACTCATATGTTAATAAAGAGATTTTTAATTTCAATTTAAGGAGATGAAATGGAAATTGATTAATATAAGGACTTAATTGAGAATATGGATTTAATTCAATTTATTTCTCTCCTTTAATACTTCAAAGCCCGAAGCCTACGTAAGAAATAAATTTTTATCTCTTGAACCGTTAATCTCCATTAGCCAAAAACTCAAAAACTAATCCCTATGCCCCAAATTGATTATCTGGGAAATCGATTCTCATCATCAATAAAAAAAGAGAAATGGGATTGCGACTTTTGGAGCTTGCATTCGTGATGGCTTCGTGACGTGGAAGTGTAGCATCGCGTATGGGATGAGGCGCTCGAGGGAAGAATGCACGATCAATTAAGGCGTCGTCGACATGGAGGTCGCACACTTCGAAGCATGACCTGGTGATGCTTGGCATGGAGGTCTGCATTCGTGGTTAAAGGCGATGTAGGCGAGAACGACTTCCTGGATGAGGGCGATGTAGGCAAGAACGACTTTGTGTATGAGGGCGATGTCAGGTGCGGCAGCAGCGACATGAAGGTGCGTGCGTGCTTGGTGATGGGAGGCGAACAACTTTGTTATGATGATGCTCTGGGACATGAACTTCGATGTTTGGGCAGCTAGAGTTTAGAGTGCTTTTGGCTATAATTGGAATTTATACAAGTATTGGTTAAGGTGAGTTATTTTTAACTCGCAAATTCTATTTCTAAATGTTAGAATTCCTTTTGCATGTTAATTGTGTAATGACCCGTATTTTTTATAATTAAAAATATTAAATTTAATAAGGTTTTGGAATTTAATATTGTCAGAAATTAAAATTTATGATTTATTAATCTGAATCTTATTAGATTATAAATTTTGACCTTAAGATAAATCTTAAAACAATTAATTTTAATGAGATAATAGATGGTAACACGTATTAACATATAATTTACTAATATTGATTGAATGTAATTGACTACTATGTTAACGTCAATCAATTGAAATAATAAAGGTTAACAAGGAATAGAATAGATGATGTATAAATTGATGTAATCATATAATATTAATTGCAATTGGTTTTAATATGGAGTATGAAATCAATTATTTAGTACAAAAATTTATTAACCTTTGTTTGTAAACAATAAGTTAATAGATATGAATTATAATGTATAACCATTGTTTTATTTATCATCTTATTATTAAATTCGTCAGAAATTTATTTGGTAATTAATGGAGAATTAATGTAATTGAAATATTACAATTGATATAAGAAGAAATGTTAACTGTTGAGTGATGAGTGTAACAAAATGAAAACTTATTTTAATCAATTTCATAAGGGAATTGTTGATTTGATAATAAGATTGTAAATCAAAATAAAAGGGTTTGTTTGAAATTTAAATATATATTGAACTGGTTTTATTACAGTTGCAACTAAGTGTTGGAATTAATTTAGTATATAGATAGATATTGGGTTTAACATGGAAAATTGGATTTCAAAGGAAAACAATTGGACTAATTATCTTCCTTGTATTAGGGTATGTTTTGAGATTTAATTGTTGTAATTAATAGTAATTAAATCTTGCCCTTAATAAAAAAGAAGTAAATGGTAATTAATTAGTGATATGTGCAACTTACGTTTTGTGTAAAAAAACAATGAGAATTCGTTGAAATCTAATATTGAATATAAACTGCAATAAGAGACGTTGAAATCCTTAACTGAAAAGAAAAGACTAGTGCATCGTAATTAATAAGTTCAGCCAAAGAATTTACATTTTTAAATTAAATTAAAATAAACATTTGAATGAACTTTAATCCTTGACTTGAAAAGAATAAAATGAATGTTTATCTCTAATCGAAATAACAAATGTTGAATTTAAATAAAGAATTGAGTGAATGTTTTAATGAAAGAATAACATAATTTGTTATTTGAAATGTATCTTGGAGAAGTTGATTTTCAATAAGAAAAACGTTTACTTTATAAATAGTGTGTAAATTTTTATTAAAATTCATTTGAAATTAGTAATGAAATGAATTAGAATTAGATTAATTGAAATGTTTCAATTAGAAGGAAACATGAATGAAATTGTAATGAATGAGTTAATATAGGAACCTGCATTTTTGTGTCAAAATGGAATGAACATTTTAATTAAAATAAATGCATGTTTTGAGACATATAAAGTAAAAATTTCATTTTGAATAAGTATAATTTTTTAAAAAGAAAAAAAATGAATTTTGGAATAATATATACAAACACACTTATGAGTATTCAAATTTTAAAATATATCAAAGGGTTCATAGTTGTGTAAATGTTGTGGACTCAATTAGAAATTATCTTTTATTAACAGTTGTACATTAATTACACATGTCCACATATATTTATTTTTCCATTTTATATATGGCTAAAACTTATAAATTGGTTGCATTAATATGACATTTACGGTAATTAAAAAAGTAAAGTAAATCATTTTTATACTACATAGATAGATATATATTCATAGATTAATAAAATTGGTTTGAGTAACATAAATAAATATATAGGTTGATTGGTTGATTGATTGGTTGTTGATTGATTGTTAATTGATTGATTGCGTTAATGGAGGATGCACATATATTAACATAAAATGAATGTTTTAATAAAGAATTAAATGATATAAATGTGTGTGTATTTGAGTTTATTGAAATGAATTAATTGGAGTAAGTTTTGGAATTTGAACCCCAAAAGTTTATTTATAGTATATAAGTGGCCCTTCATTTGCTTTATATTTATTATCACATCCACATTCTCTTTCTTTTCGTTTACAAGTTTTTCATGTACGTTCCACTTGAGCATCCATTTCATGGTTAGACTACTCATTCATTTCTTATTAATTAATAGTAACCTCATATGATTTATTTCTAATTAATAATTACATCATTCATTTCATTTGTTTCTTATTTGTTCATTGCTCCTTTACAAGTACTTTAACTGAAGTTTTTTTTTTCATTTTTAATGTGAACATCTAAATTAATATTCATGCCACCTCATTAGCATTTACTATTCTTCATTTCTAAAGTTCATTTTGTTTACGCATTATAAGTTCTTGTAGCTTCCTTTTATTGGCAATTCATTCTGCCGAAGCTTCATATTTAAAAACGGAAGATTTATTTTTATCTTCATTCATATATTTATTCCTTTACTTCACCTCTTTCAATACTACCATTTTTAAGGCTGTTTATATTTTTACTTTATTTCAATCCCTAGTTTGTTTATATATACTTTATTAGCTTTCCACTTGTTTCCATCTTCATTCCTATAAGCTCGTTTCATTTTTCAAATCTCATCTTCTGTAGCTTCATTTCTTCAAACAAACTTTCATCTCGTTTGTTTCTCTCTCTTCACCTTCCTCCTTCCTTTTTCATTTTTACTTCTTCAAATCTCCTTCTTCTCTTTTTTTCTTCAAAGCTTCCTTTTCTTTCTTATTCTTCAGATCTTCTTTTTCAAAGCTTCCTTTTCTTTTTCAATTCTTCTTCTTTAAATTTTCTTCTTCTTCTCCAAAATTTCTTCTTATTTCCAAATCATTTTCTTCAAATCCAGATCTATACAAACTTCTCTGTCTCTTCCAAAACGTTCTAAAAAAAAGATTAAGATAGCAAGAATACAAATCAAAAGGAGAAAGTACGTAGCGGATGAAAGCCAAAAGGTGAGTGATTAAGCCCACTCACGCAATACTAAAATTTCCATTACAAGTTAAATATAATTTATTATGTAATATATAAACTTTTGATTGCTGTTTGTTGATTTAAACTGATATTTGAATTGATATTGGATTTGAATTGACATTAAATTGAATTGACATTTAAATTTATATTGGAATTCAATTGCTAGTTAAAACCCCAACATTGATTACTATGAACTGTTGTGATATATTGGTTGATTTGGATGTTGTTTGAAATGGATGCTTATTGATTGATATGTTGGATGTATGGTTGTTATTTATATTAATATGTCTCTGTTATCACCTTATATATTATTGACACCAATTAAATGACCATTTGAATCATTTTAAAAATTGGATAACTATGACATTCAAATTATGGGTTGAAATGATACATAACCATACAATTTTTTGAATTTGGATTATTTATTGGAATTGAATTATTTGAAAGGTTTAAGTTTTTAAAATTTAAAATTCGGATTTATTTTAATTAAAGTGGTTAAAATTGGTATTTTGAATTATTTGAAATCTCTTAAATTATTATACTCACGTTGTACACTTGATAGGAGATGGAACATCCTGTAACATCTCTGAAGCTACTGCACTCATATTTTACTTGATATTGATTTGACATATATAAGAATTTTTAGTTCTGATTCGAGTGTATTGTTTTTCATAATGCTCGGGTCAGCCTAAGTATTTCAGTGTTTGAAGTCGTTATTCCTTGGAGACGAAGATGAAGATTGGTGATCGTATTTATTATTATTTTTCCGCTGCATTATTTGATATGTTCGTTTATTTTACTCTGATTGTAAAAAAAAAGTGTAATCAAATGTATGTTGTAAAACAACTTCATGAACTGTTTGTTTGATTATTATATTTTATCGTTCCGCTGCGAGATTTTGTGTATTGCTTTCCTTCTTTTCTCTATTAAACCCCATTGATAATCCACCCTTTTGAATGATTTGAGTCAGACATGTGGTTTATTGTCGACTTAAATTGTCCAAAAAGGTGGATCGTCACAGTTGGTATCAGAGCCTAGGTTTAGCGTATACCTAAACTTATATTATAAGCTCATTAAGTGTATATACGTATATGAGAGAGCATATTTGTTAGTGATATATAAAAAATTTGAAATTAATAAATGAAATGATTTTAACCTGGATTATATATAGAATATAAAAGAATTAATTCTATAAACTGATAAAATCATTTGTGACTATTTGATGATGGTTGGATGTTATCTCTTTACTGGTTGATTGATTAATTGATATGATTGTGCATATTATCAGTACTGATTAGCTAGTTGTGCTTGGCCAGTTATGAGCATTTGACTTTTTTTGTTGACCTTCAAATAGTGCATAACCAGTTGTAAGTAATTTACCTTTTCATGCATGGGAAGGGTAGAAATTGTAATCTTTTGGGAATGTTGGAACGAACACCTTGTGAATTAAGTTTCACAATTTGACTATAGGTCGTTCGACGAAAATGTTTGGTTGAAAATTGATTGTTAGATTAAAGTTATTTATTTTAATCCAAACAAAGAATTACGATCTTTGAAATGAATATTATATATGATAATGACTCATACGAATATGATTTATAACTATAAAGTTATTCAAACTGGAAATTTGTGAGTTTGAATTCTGGGAGTTTTTTATATTGGTTTCTAAGATTTGAAAATATATAGTAGTATTGTTTGAAAGTATTTTCCATACTGAAATGTTTCAAAATGATTTCGAAAGAAATAAAGTGCAGAACTCACTTCTATCGCTAGAAAATAATTTCGGTGATGATCGCGACATCATCGGCGTTCATTTTCGAGTTTCAAAAGGGGGAGACCACTTTAGTAGCTTTGCTACTCGATTGTTTAATGAAACTGATTTTGATTCAAATTGCTGAAGTATGATTTGGTATTCGAAAGAGATATGTATATATATATATATTTAAAATGATTGGAATAAAATCCGCTGTTCAGTTCTCGAGTTTATGTTGAATACAATTATGAACACGTGTATCCTATGCATAGGATTGATTGATCGATTGATTGTGCACCTTGTTGAGATGATTAATTGCTGATTTCCAATTTTGAATTGGAATTTTTTTTCCGACTATTCTGAAGGGTCAAACACTTCCAAATTGAGAATTAATTTTCAAAGCTAAGTATTTTGGAAAGTATATGAAGGTTAATTTTGGAAATTTTAAAGTAAAGACCAATAGAAGTTGAGCAAGTTTTAAAATGTTAAATATTTTAATAAGTAAATTATATAAGATTATTTTGTATTATATAAGTATGAAATTTATTCTTGAAATGTTTTGTATGAAAAGAGTTTTAAGAAATGTTTTGAACATAGTAAATATTTACAAAAACTTATAATTGGCTAATTGATTTTTAAGCAGTTCAGACTTTGTATAAATATGGAAAATAGTTTTGAAAAGTTTATGATGGAATTTTTTTAAGAAACATTTTGAACCTAGTAAAGGTATAATAAAAGATTTGAAAAGTATCTCTTTTGGAAAGAAATTTGATTTTATCTGAATTTGATATAAATATAAAACTGAAGTTGTGGAAAACTATGGATTTGAAATTCTGGAAATTTTGAATTTGAATGATATATAATTGGAATTTTTTTTGATTGTTGAGATCGTATATGGTTTAAAATTGAACTGATATTTGAAAATGGATTGATTTCGAAGACCTTTGACTCTATATAAATATATGATTTGGAAGTTTTTGATTCTTATATGAAAATGGTTGGTATATGTAGCGATCCGCCGTTCTATACCCTTTGAGCTGACATTAAATCACACTTGTCCAACACAAATTGTACAAAAAGACGAATGACTAAGAGAAAGAAGAGGATAGAAGAAGAAACAGAAACAACAATACAGGATCTCACAAATCGCAATGGAACAAAATATATAATATATAATAACAGATCTTTATACAAAGAAACTGTAACTGTAATATACATACAATCATCAGAGTATAACAGTCAACAATCAATCTGGAGAGTTATAATAACTTGTCCTCACATATACTGAATATACAGCATAACACACACAATGGAAATAACTAAGTACGTGTAATACGCCTGAAATCCTCCAGCTCGTCTCCTGAGCTCCATAGCATCCTAATCCTGGATCTGCAATACTCGGTTTAACCCGAGCATTATAATAAAATAACACCCGAGTCAGTCTGGAAAACCGGCGTAAGAAAAACACACCCAACTGGATTTAAAGTTATAAGAAAATCTTTGAAAATCAAAGGTATCTCGTAAGACCACGTCACACATAAACACGACGGGTTTTTACCTTACGATAACCAAAACACTTTTATATAAAAATCCTATGATATTATAGTTGTCACATACTGAAATTTTCGACTTTCGAAAATTCGACATCGATACTCACTTTATCGACTGCCGAGCAATCGAGTGCCGGAAACTCCAATAGTGAGGGTTTTAAGAACAAGAAAAGAGAGAAGAAGAAGAAGATAGAAGAAAGAAGAGAAGAACAACAACAGAACAACATCAGAATAGGAAACAATATCAGAATCTTACACATCGCAGCGGAACAATATATAATAGATAAATGAATAATCTCTAAAACAAAGACTATATCATTTTATACATACATCAATCATCAGAGTCAATATACAACAATGGACAGTTATATAACTTGTCCTCATACAGAATACACAGCGGAATAAATACTATCAGATACAAATACTACGTCTCGCCATCCAGCTTACTTCCAAAGCTCCAGAATATCCAGAATATCCTGATAACATAACTCTAGGCTGCCCGTGTGGAAAATGGTGGGCACCCAGAGTTTAGAAGGGAACAATAAACTCCGAGTCAGTCATGGTGACTGGTGTGAGATCGTAAAACAGTTTATCTTTAGAATAAACAACAGGAAAACTTTAATGTCAATTCGCAATGCTTTTGGAAAATGAAACTACCATAAGACCTCCCACCACACACACAATGCAAACGCAGACTTGGAGGAGATTTCTTCTTATGTTAGTCAAAGATGCTTACTACGCAAAATCAAATCATTTTTGATATTATTATTAGTGCATAGTGGAAAACATTTCGAAAGTAGAATATAAATCTTAGCCAGCATAGGTACCATTATATTATGCCTGCTATAGCTGCCTCCTGAGGAGACAGGTTATACAATTGAAATCGTAAAGGCTCGTATTGTTTCTTTGGATTTCCAACAAATGGTCAGGCTAAGGAACTTCCTTTTCCACGATGGGTACGTCCCTAGAATAGACGACCCGAGAACCTAACCTAACATTACGGTTAGATCTCTGCCAACACAAGGCCGGGTTACCTCTGCAAAAATAGGTAACTACTGACACGCGTATGCCATCTCCCGATCGTAACCGATCTTCCCGAGGATCCCCGATTTCCAACAAACCACATCAAAATAATAATGCAGCAACCACATAGGTTAAGTATCTGGGCTCCATACCATGATACCACCTCTATCCAGAAGGAATGACATACACTAAGGGGCGCTACTCCCTAGAACCTTGCCGCATCCTTCCTGTTTTGACCATTTCCGGGGTGTGAGGCTCGACGAAGTCTCGTCCACAAAGCTACGCTTTCTACAAAGCCATGCTTCGGGTCAAACAAAATGATCAACCTATGATCACAAAGATATAATATCAAACAAATGATCATATCGCAAATGATCAAACACTGATCATTTCACAGCAACACTCAGTATGCCACGTTACCAAATTGGGATATATCGCTGATAAATTTCAACTACATAACCTCTGAGCTCGTACGTCTCAGAGAAGGGTGTTAAGCTAAGAGAATAAATTCTCCGCCACCAACAGAAATGTATTTGAAAGAAATCAGCTTTATATCTCAAATTGTAACGTCAGACATACAATCCATACAAGTCTGTTCCGGGATCGAACAGAACCAAAGGCACTTCTCACGAAGCCCTTGCATATCCGGATAATTTTCTAATCACGTCCGGACTTCCCGTCACTAAGGGTGATAAAACCTCTAAATCGGAGATCAGCCGATGTAGAGTAACTCGACGGTAATCTTTCCGTTTTCAAAAATATCCGGTCTTCAACACCGGTCTTCAAATGCAATTCATAACGACGTATCACATATTCGGAATGGGTTATACGACCCCATGGTCCTTTCCCGGCTAACCCGAATAGTGAGCGCTTATTCAACAATAAGTGTGGCATTCAAATTCATCCAATTCACAACAAATACCATTCAAGGTAATTATTGATAGTCGGTTATTTAACTATCAATAAAGATGCGCAACATCATCAGATTTCAAATAATTTTCCAAATTATTTATTTTCCAAAATATCTTTACTAGATATAAAATTTCCACACTTCAAAAATAAATCAACGTTTATTTTTATAAACAGTTTCCCTTTCCTTTATAAATTCCATAGTGAATTTATATTTTCAAAATATCTACTAATATTCGATTTTCAAATCGATTTCAATATTCAATTTCAATTTATCTTTAAGAAGATAAAATCTAAAAAACGTTTCATTTCATTTTGGAAAACATTCCCATACTTATTTAATAATAAGTATTTCACAAATCTATTTATTTTCAACATTTGAAAATATTCGATATACTTAAATCAATATTAAGTATATATTCATTCTTTAAGGAAATCATTAATTTTAACATCTATTTGAGTCAAAACGAATGTTGCGTAAACATCGTTACGACGACTCGAAATCACTAGTATAGGGATTCGGATTTTAAGATAGGTATATATAAATCCCAATACTACATAAAACATTTTCTTTCGAAAAACATTTACCATAACAACAGTGTTATAGTCCATCATTTTCTTATTTTTCGAAAACGTCTATTTCAACAATGAATGTTGAAATCTATGCTTTCGATTCATAATACATTTTAAAACATCTTTAAAATGTTTAACTTCAATTTTAATATCACTTCTTCAAAAACGTATCCATTTTACTTAAAAATATATTCACTGTCCAAAATCGTGAATATAATTCACTTAACCCAATTTCAATCTTTTCTACACATTTATTTCAAGGATAATTCGCTATCCAAATTGCGAATATATCTTCTTTAATAACCTTCTATATTTGATTTATCAAATTAAATTGGTTTCGAATTTATAAAACAACGTTTATAAATTCTATTTCTATTTTTTTTAACAACTTCGATTTGTAAATCTCCTTTATTAACAAATTCGATCAATATTCCACTTAAAGGAAAAAAAATCCAATTTACAAGTAAATTTCTTATCAGTCTTTATTCTACAATTTCATTCATTTTATAACTTCATACTTTATAAATCTATAAACTTCAAATCTTCACAATTTATAATTCTATAAATTTCCTATCTTTACAACTTATAATTCTATAAATTTTCTATCTTCACAATTTATAAAAACTCGTTTTAAATTCCAAAAATTTTAATTGATAAATATCAATTTTGTACATCTTTTATATACATCGTTTTTAATAATTCGAAAATCCAAATTTAAACTATTTTATAAATTACTTAACTGTTTATTTCAAAAATCATCTTTTGGTTATATTTCACAAACATTTATAATTTTCATAACTTTAAAAATATAACATTTATTTATTTAAGATAAATAAATTCAAAAATTTAATAAATCGTATACTTTCCAAAAATCACTTCAAAAATCCTTTTTAAAGTAAAAATCGTTATTTTTAAACTTCAAAAGTTTGAATCCAATGATGCAACGCACCAATTAGTCCATCACAACATCAAACATCATATATCATCATATGATAACAGAATATATATCAATATCTGTAAATAAATAAATATAGTTGAGGAATCCAGTTGGATCCCTCCAACCTGTTTCCCTGCATCCAAAGACGTTAGCACAATACCAATTCCACTTCGAGGTGAAATATCGCGGTATATGGGTTTTTATAAATATCATCCGCTTACTAACGGCGCAATAGGGTCTCATCCGCTATACGAGGCGGGAAATCATCAATCCAATATATACATATGCCAATATGTATATATTGATATATATAGATATATATCCTACTATATCTAATATCACATCCAAATAGCAATCAATAACTGCAAAAATTCCACATTCAATTTGAGTGAGAAAAATCTCACCTTAGCTTTTAATTTGCCATCCATTTTCATTCCAGTTTGATTCTCGATTTGAAACCTTGTATAAATAATCATATAAGATTTTATTAATATTCGAATTAATTGATCAATTAATTATCATTTATTAACTTAATTCGACTAACAATTATTTTATAAATTACTTAACTGTTTTAATTTCTTGAAATAAAATATTAACAAAAAAAAATTAACTTTCAAACTTTTCTGTTTAAACTTTACATATAATCATATTATTTACTGTAAACTAAAATCTCATTTTCACAAATATATTTACATGTGTATATATACATTGAATCTGAAAAAGAAAATAAATTATACTTTAAACTATTTTATATAAATTCTTACTGTAAATTATTCTCTTCCTGTATCTATGATTTATACCTTACTGTGAATTACTTCCTAATGTATATACACATAAATTTAAAAGCAGAATTGTTTATCTTACTGTAATAAATTTGTTTAACTAAAACTTAAATTAAATTAATACCTTACTGCCAGTGTTTGAAGCCAACATCGAACAACCAACGTGCCACTGCCTCGACTTCGACAATCGCTCGCGAAAACCCACGTCAACCTTGAATCGATCGACCGCGTCATCACCTACTCGCGCCACCATCTCCGCCGTGCCCTTTGCCGTGCTTGCGCTCCACAATCGCGACCTGCCGCTGCCCCCTTCGAATCGCGCGCGCATACATCAGATCGCCGCGATCTCCCAATACTCGCGCGCCTCCATCGAATCGTCGTCGTATTGCCGTTCCTCAGATCGAACGCGACTGCTAGCTTCAAAAATCGAAATCGCGACTTCAAGGATGTTGGCGTCCCTTAGTTTGATTCGAAAAGTTTTCTCCTTCCTGGACGAATTCGCGATTTAAATGTTTTGCTTGAGAATCAAAACTGAAGAAGGGGAGGGGAAAGAGATTTCGGTTTGAACGAGAATTACGAAAGGGCTCGAGTTTTTCAACTGCCATGATATTTTTTTCTTTCCCTTGCTTTCGATTTTACTTTGGAAGAGGAGGGAATGATAAAAATTTCGTTCTGCTAAATTTTGAACGAGATACTTGCTTTTAAAAAAGGAGAGGGAATTGAAATTGAACAGAGGTCGCCATTACTCTGCACGATTTCTTTTGCGTGATTCCCTGCGTGATCCTAGGCGTAACTAAAGGAACAAAACGTGCTGTCGTGACCAAAATTTTGAATTAAAATTTAAATTGAAGTCGATTAAATTTTCAATGCGTTTAACTATCGTGTGCTCTCAAAACAACTCCAAATGCTATGAAATTTGAAATCCGGTAATAATACAATATTACGGACCCAATGGAACTGGAATCGTCGAATTCCGAGACTATGCCTCGGACGACTATTTTAAATATCGATTCAAACGATATAAATTTCAAAACTGAACCAACCGTTTTCAAATTCAATTATGAAGCTTCGATTATCTTCAGTATTATCAATACGAATTTTAAAAGCTTTCGAAATATTTTTCTTCAGCTAAAAATTGAAGATTCGAATTTTTATTCAACGCTATATAAATTAAATTCTGTAATTTAACCGCCAATTTCAAAGTTATATCGGGGATTCAAATTAAATCATCGTTCAAATATTTAAAATTAATTAAATATTCTCAATTTAATTTGTTCAAAATTCTGGGTCGTTACAATAGTAGTGCCTAAGTACAAACACTTATTAAAATAGCTGAAATGCTTGCATATCACATTCAAACATAGTTGGGCACAATCAAAACCGTACGGCATGTATTAGAGAATGGATTCCATACTATGACTAGGTAAGGGACTACCTCTGATGGGTGCATCTCTGGATCAATGCAACCGGCCCTGACAAGAACATCTTGTACCCTGCCACACAGAACCGGCCTACCACTTGATTAGTAGTACCGAATATGTCATCATCCCGGTCTTCCAACCTTAATCGAGATCTCATGCACAACCAAATCCATAATAATAGGGTAAATCTAGAAAGATTATGACATACCCTAATGGTAGCGACTCACTTAGCCTTGCTGCATGCCCTGTTTTAGTCTTTTCCCGGTTGATGAGGATTGAGGCTATGTTTACCATTTTGAATAGCAATCCCATTTAAAATGCTAACACTGCCTTCCAGGCAACAATGCAATGATAGCATTCATCCATACAAGTTGTTCTGGGTCTGAACAAACCAATCTCTTCAAAGATCATCATCATCATTATCCTCAAGATTTCACAATTCGTAACGCTCCAATCGGATCGAAGTGGTTTTCGGATAATCAAATCTGATCCCGGTCTTCTCGAAACGATCAACAAATTTGGCCAGATTTGATAGTCAATTATTTAACTATCAAATTACACACATAGGCAGTCACTTGACATATTATAAACCTTTCAAACATTTATCTCAAAATATCTTTACAAAGATATATATTCAATCTCTTCCAATATTTCAATATTTAAAAACACTTTCGAATACTTATATCCATAACAGGATATTTCAACCCATATCACACTTAGAATTATTTCCAAATCCAACTTATAATTCATTACTTAGAAAAATATTCCTATATAAATCATTTCGTTGCTAGAATATCTCCAAAACCTTTAATTCCAATACTTAGGAAAATATTATAAGTCTATTTCCCAAAATATTATAATTCCAAAACCTTTAATTTGACTAGAAAAGGGAAAGCCAAAAGGTGAGTGATTAAACCCAATCACGCAATACTAAAATTTCCATTACAAGTTAAATAAAATTTATTATGTGATATATAAATTTTTGATTGTTGTCTGTTGATTTAAACTAATATTTGAATTGATATTGGATCTGAATTGACATTAAATTGAATTGACATTTAAATTTATATTGGAATTCAATTGCTAGTTAAAACCCCAACATTGATTACTATGAACTGTTGTGATATATTGGTTGATTTGGATGTTGTTTGAAATGGATGCTTATTGATTGATATGTTGGATGTATGGTTGTTATTTATTTTAGATGTCTCTGTTATCACCTTGTATATTATTGACATCATTTAAATGACCATTTGAATCATTTTAAAAATTGGATAACTATGACATTTAAATTATGGGTTGAAATGATACATACCCATAAAATTTCTTGAATTTGGATTATTTATTGGAATTGAATTATTTGAAAGGTTTAACTTTTTAAAATTTAAACTTCGGATTTATTTTAATTAAAGTGGTTAAAATTGGTATTTGGAATTATTTGAAATTTCTTAAATTATTATACTCATGTTGTACACTTGATAGAAGATGGAAAATCCCATAACATCTTTGAATCTACTGCACTCATATTTTACTTGGTATCGATTTGACTTACATAGGAACTTTTAGTTTTGACTCAAGTGTATTGTTTTTCATTATGCTCGGGTCATCCTGAATTTTTTGGTGTTTGAAGACGTTATTCCTTGGAGACGGAGATGAAGATTGGTGATCTTATTTATAATTATTTTTCCGCTGCATTATTTGGTATGTTTGTTTATTTTACTCTGATTAATGTTGAAAAAAAAGTGTAATCAAATGTATGTTGTAAAACAGCTTCACGAACTGTTTTATTTGATTATTATATTTTGTCGTTCGGCTGCGAGACTATGTGTATTACTTTCCTTCTTTTCTCTTGTTTTCTCTATTAAACCCCATTGATAATCCGCCATTTTGAATGGTTTGAGGCAGACATGTGTGGTTTATTGTCGACTTAAATTGTCCAAAAAGGTGGGTCGTCACAAATTGGTTGATTTTGTTATAATCTTTGGTTGCCAATAGTTTAATTGGATAGAGATGTTTGTATGCTTATGTGTTATTGATTATATAGTGAGTTATTTTATTTAACTCACACCTATATTAAATCAGTTATATCATTGTTTATATGCCTAGTTTTACTTACGAATTTCGTAAATATTTCGTAGTGATGGAATGATAGTATTGAAATAAGAAAACATGCCATAGTTTTAATTAAATTGTTATTTGAATTAATTGAATTATATGGTTAAAATATAGAATTTGATTAGATAGTTGAATTTAAATCAAATGGGTAAAATAAGGTTATACATTAAGATTTATATTGTCATTGTAAGTTTGGATTGATGGTTGATTTGGAATGACATGTATATTGAAAACCATCAAAATACATTTGATTTTGTAGTAAAATTATACGATGATCGTATATTGTTGTATCATCGGAGTTTGCCACAAAGCGACTCGGTTTAATAAACAATTTCATATTATGGAATTATATTTTATAGAGCGATGTTGGCTCAAGATGTTGAATTTTCGTTAGATTTATTGTTTGAATTATTTAAATGTTTTTAAATGAATTTCAAAAATGAGATTTTATCCATTTTGATTTTTATTGGAATTTAGTTCATAAAATAATATATAGTTAGAGTATATTATCCTCTTAACTTATTGTTTATTTTGAAATTTCCAATTTAAAACTTTCACAGATAGGTAATATTTATTTAAAAAATCTTTTTAAAATTATTATTTATCAGTATAAAATTTTGGAAATGTTTTAGTGGCAAAAGATAAGATATGGTATTATTTTAGAAAACTGATTATGAAAGTAATAAATTCTATTTCAAATAATTTTAGCTATAAAAGTTATTTAAAAGATTTTAGAAAGAGTTTGAAAGCCTTTGGAAAATTATATCTTTATTTGTATGTATATATATTTGAATAGATTTTCAAAATAAAGTTAGTTATCAATTATGAAAAGTAAAGCTTTGTTTTAAAAGTAAATGTAATTAAGATTTTTTAGTTTACAAATAGTTATGGTTTTAAAGTGTTTATGAAGTAATTTTATATATCTCTATATAGATTTGAAATAAAGTGAATTATCAATTACTTAAATATTGTTTTGATTCAAAGACCTAATAAAGAAATTTTATTTTAAGACTTAAAACTTTGTAACTCTTTTCTTTTTATATATGTGAGTTATTGGATTTCAAAAGCGATAATAGTTTAAAATGTGAATTATAGATAAAATATTTTAGAAATCATTTTCTATATGTTAAAATTTTATTAATTACTTTCAAATTATAAACTACTGTTGGTCTTTATTGTATTTAGCTTTCGGTTATTTTTATGCAAGCTTGAATTTGATTTTTGTTGAATTTCGTGATTTTTCTATGAAACAAAGAATTTTAATAAATGATTGAATTGTCAGGTGGTATGGGATGCTTTGTACAATTCTTTCGCTTATTATTATAATTTGTTAAATAGAGTTTGTGTGAAAATTACTAGCTTTTAGTAAATATTTGAATTTACTTTCTGGTGTGGGACAATTAGGTAAATTCTTGTTATTACTAGAGTGACGGTAATTAACACTTAGCGTTGTATTATCTTAGGGTGTTCGGATTTCAGACTGATAGATCCCCGAGAGACGATAACTCATTTTTCATCGATCTGAGAATCGATACATTTTTAGAATTGGGTAGGCAAATCTTTTTCGGAAGATCTGTTATGGTGTAAATAGGCTGTCTCTTTCGGAAGGCAGATTTTTACGTGCATCGTAGTCTATAGATTTTTACGTTCATCTGTTATAGGTACATGTCTGCTCTTTTCTTTGAGCGGTGCCCCTAATCTGCAGTCTCTTTCGAAAGGCTTCCTTTCTATGTAGCAGGTCTCTTTCGAAAGATTTCGTGTCACTGTATTAAACTGATAGATGAATGCCAGTATTATTTCATTATTGATGATTATTTCTTCAAAGATTTTTAGTATGGATATTCTGTATCCGTTATGGCTCTAAGGAATTTTGAATTGGTTATCACCATATTTTGAGATGATAGTTTATTGAGACTTGATATGTATTTATGAAATGGTGATTTGTTAGATATGCCTTATTTGAGTATTTGTTTTGGGCATATTTTATTTATGACTTATTTGGTTATTGTTAAGTCAAAATTTTAGGATTTGTATTTATTGGTTTGATATGCCTTTTTGAATTTTTGGATTTTAGGCATATTTTGAAATGACTTATTTTAGACTTAAGTCATTTATGGATTTATATAGTGAATTTAATTAATATGCCTTATTATAATTGTTTATTTGGCATATTTTATATGGCTTATTATTTTAAGTCATAAAGTTATGATATTAGAAATTCACCTATTATTTAGATATAGTATGACCCATTTATTATTTTAATACTTGGGTCAGGCCGAAACTTTACAGGTACAGGGACCCATTGACCTTTGGATTTTGGGCTAGCATTGAAGTAGGCTATTTTGATAGTTTTTGTTTACTTCATACTTGTATATATTGACAGTTAGGAGTTTATGTCATCTATATTATATAGTATTGACTTTGTACCTGATACAAGATTTTGGATAAGATGTATATATTTATGTGAGTCTAATACTCATATTTGGTAGACTCACATTCTATTATGTATATGATGATGTATATTATCTGTTGTGATCTGTGACTCTGATTCTGATTTATCTATATTATATACTGTCCTGAATATTTTTAATCGGTGTGTTTATTACTTTGTATTAAAACTATACACATCTAAGTTTCAGTTCAGATCCTCAAAAAGGTAAAGAAGATGTGTCAATGTTAGTATAAAGATATATTCACATTCGATAGCCCATAACCAGCCGCATTCTCCGGATTAGTAGACGAACATTACTGGTAACGTTCTTTGCTAAACTGGACATAGCGGTGCGGTCATCACCGCTTGGTATCAGAGCTATGTTCGGAACATTATAGAATATAAATAGTATAGAGTTGAGATCTAAACCTAGATGAACTAGATTCCCGTCCCTTGGGTTTGTAGTTGTTAGTAATTTAATTAATTATTTAGGAATAGGAATATAAATGATTATTGGGAATAATCAATGGGACGTATTTAAAAAATCTTTTGATGATACTATATAACTTATTGTTCTGAAAATATTGGAACTCACTTCTGTAAAGAGTGAGATTTAATGGATATTAGAAATAAGTAGAAGACTTAGAATTAAATTATTGTGTCTTGATTTGTTAGTGATCAGAGTGCAGATTGGAAGTTGGAAAATAGCTTTCCGATGTAGGCTATTGTTTGTTTGTTTGATTAAATTGTATGTTGTTTGCATCAATTTTTATTTTTGTTTATGCTTAGTTTAAAATGTGCAATTGAATAAGACATTATCACTCCAAAAATTTATAATCCTATTTCAATCTGGACGAATCTAATCATTAATAAAAGCCAGCGGTTTCTACCAAATAGAATTGCAGGGAAATAACAAAAATATCTAAGCAATTATTAGTTGTAAAATATAAATGATAAATAATATGTATCTAATTAAATTTGGAATTTTAAAATGTACTTAATAAATAAAATAAGCAATGAAAAAAAATTGATTGGTTAATGGATGTTTGATTGTTTTGAAAATTCTAAATAATTGTTGAATTAGTATTGAATAATAATTTTCCTCTGAAAATTTATAACCTGCTCGATATTAATTATTAAGCATTACGATATCTTCATTAGTGTGGTTACCGCAAAAGAAAATATTAATTTGGATCAAATTTTGTGATAAAGGATATATATATGAATAACATCGATTATGTTATTTTAAGCAAGTAGTATTTGGTGAAAGTGTAAAATACTAGAAGATATATGTATATCATATGGAAATTTATTTTTGTGTTAAACTGCCCGTTGGGTGCTTAAAGAATTCTGATCAATGCGCCTGATCAATGTTATCGATACGAATTTTCTAAACACTAAGACGAGATAGTCGGACACTGTAATTTGAAATTGTAATAAATCAAGTTTAAAATAAGTTAAATATTTCTTTAAAATTTAACTTAATATGGAAAGAGTTTTCTAAAAAAAAGATGGTTGTGGTGAAAATAATAAAGATATTGGTAAGTGTTGATTTATTTTAAATAGCAAACACAGCTATCAAATCTTAGTGATAATTGAAATCAGTTGGGAGGCAGTGTTGATTACTTGATCAACATTGCATCCAATTGATAAATCCATTCACTATAAACAAATAGCAAGAATGTTTATGAATTTGTATATGTTGTTTATAACATATACACTTAAGTAATTTATGTATATTACTTTCGATTAGTTATGTATAATTTTTGGTAATCTAAACAAAGATTTATTATATACTTATGGATCTTAGTTAAAGTAGAATTTGAAATAAAACTATAAGGCTATTTAATGGAAAAGTGATTAAATTTAGGTATTTTGATTTTAAATAAGTAATATTTCAAGGAAATATGGTTGTGTAAATTTATATACAATTCAGATCAAGAAATTTAATATTTATATTTCTTAAATTTGAAAAGTGGAAACCCAAATTTGGAAATAGATAAATATTGAACAATAAGAAATCGTCATGATTTCTCAACCAAATAGTAAAGTAATTTCCTTTAAGGAAATAATTTTGTGTTAAGAACCTTTCGATTTAAGAAATCTTTTCAAGTAATTTACATTTGTTTGCAAATTGAAGTATTAAAAGGATTAAATAATTCAAAATATTTTAAAATGTTTGTATTAAAATTGGTGATTTGAACCAATTGTGGAAACTTTGAATATTAGAAAATCATGGAAAAGTGGTTTAATCTTAGATACAAATAGAATGAGCATTTAAAAGTGATAGATTATTTTATAAGAAATTTATTACATATCCTTGAGTTAAATCTTATATACAAATGGAAGTAAATTAGATCTTAGTATCTGTTGTTTACTTTCTTTTGGAAATTCGTTTGAACTAATTTCATAATATTTATGAGAATTTCCATTGATATTCTATCAAAATATGTGTTAGTGACCCGGTCATATATGTTAGAGATGATACCTAAATTCGAGAAGAAGCCATTGGAGAAGCTCGTGGAGGGCTGATGCCGAAACCCTAGAATGAAGGTAAAGCCCTAGGCTGTGGTGAAGAAGATACCGAACCAAACATTGGTTTGGTAGAGGAGATGCCAGACCAAATCATTGGTCCGGTGAAGTTCGTTCGGTGTTGAGGCTATGAAGGTCGAACGAGTAATTTCGTTCGGTGGAGGAGCAGTTTCTTTCGGTGCTTGGGCTTCGAGATGTTTTTTTTCGGTTAAGTGAAGCTAGGGCCTAGTTCGGTAAAGGAGATCTGAAGACAAAGTCTTGGAGCGGTGGAAAATAATGCCGAATGAAATATTTCGTTCGGTGGCAAGCCGGTCCAATTATTTTGTTCGGGCATTATGCCGAACAAAATTAGTTTTGGGTAATGCCGAACCAAATGATCTGTTGTGTTTGCCGAACCAAATGCAAATGCCAAACCATTGACCAAACCAAACATGCCGAACCAGATGTGCCGAACCAAACCCCAGGGCTGCTATATAGCAGCTACCCATCCTCATTTCTTCTCTCTATAAATAGTGGAGCTTCTGGAGAACAATGACAACCATCCTAGAGAGCTAAAACTCTACAGAATTTTGTCTGTATTGTCAATTCTTCTTATGTATAGCCTCCAAAAGTGAATCAATCTTGTAACTCTAATCTTTCGGTGATTAATAAAATCTCCTCTCCCCAAGTGGATGTACACTGGCTCGCGGTAGTGGAACCACTATAAATACTGGTGTTATTTATTTTTCTGCATTGCATTGATCTATGACTGTCTGTTCTGGTGTTTATCTCTGTTTGTTTCGTCTCACTACAATCACGATCCAGTTGTTTTTTGTTGCGTTGGGTTTTTTATTTCCTTAGACTGATCATCTAAAGGGATTTTCCCCAACAGTCTGGTATCAGAGCTGCAAGGTTGATTGAGGAGTGTTAGATGCTATGGCAGGAGATGAAGCGACTCCAGTTGTTACAGGACCCTATACTAGAGGGATGTATATCGTGTCAGGATCACAGTTGGCAATTGAGAAAAGGAATGGGGATAAAACTTCAAGAAGTGGCAATGGAGGATGAAGACTGTTTTAATGAGGAATGAAGTCCATCCAGTAGTGTTTTCCCCTGAGGAGTTGACGGTTGACATCTCAGTCGCGGAAAGGAAGGAGATGGAGAAATGGGTGTTTACTACTTTACAACTAGCTATGGGAGAGAATATTATCTCAGAGATTAGCAGTGAGACCACTGCTAGGGGCATTTGGACCAAGCTGGAAAATCTCTATTTGAAGAAATCTCTGACTAACCGTTTGATATTGCTGAAGACATTTTTCACCATGTGGATGAGAGAGTGAACTTCAGTGATGGAACATCTTAATTTCTTTGATGAGCTTGTGATGAAGATGAAGACCGTTGACTTGAAGATGGATGAGGAGCAAATAGCAATGATTCTTTTGTGTTCTCTTCCGGAGCGTTACATAGGTTTCGCTAACAACCTTATCTTCCCTAGAGACACATTGACAGTAGAAGATGTGAAGTCAGGCCTTCTATCTGAGGGCTTGAGAGATCAGATTAAAGAGAAAAGTGAAGGAAGTAGAGGTAAAAGTAGTAGTCATGGCCTGTTTGTTGAAAGAGGTAGAGAAGATAAGAAGAATTGGAACTCTAGAGGGCGTTCCAAGTCTAGGAAGCCCGGTAAAGGCAGGAGAGGAAAGTCTAAGGACGGGAAGTGCTTTATCTGCAAGAAACCTGGTCATTGGAAAAAAAGATTGTCCAGATTTGAAGAAGAAGGAAGAAGACAAATCTTCATCATTGGCGGTGGAGAAGTCTGTATCTGACGATGTGTTGTCTACAATAGTGTCGGATGTCTCAGACCATTAGGTGCTGGACTCGGGGGCATCTTTCCATATGATGCCTAATAAGAATTACTTTAGTTCTTTAGTTGGACGAGAGGGAAGCTCTATTCTTATGGGTAATGATGCTAGCTGTAGAGCAATGGGTGAAGGTACAGTGATATCAGGATGTTTGATGGAGTGATATGCACTTTGACAGGTGTTCGGTGTGTTTCAGGTCTTCGGAAGTCCTTAATTTCTTTAGGAAAATTTGCATCTTTGGGATGTAAGGTAACTATCGAGAAGGATAGTCTGAAGGATTTGAGAGGTGCACTAGTTCTTATAAAAGGAGATGTGCTTCGAAATCTGTATTTTTTGAAAGGAACCACAGTTCTTGGAGAGTCGTGTGTTGGAGTAGACAGTTCTCATGCTTTGGATGCCACAAGGCTTTGGCATCTCAGGTTAGGTCATATTTCAAAGAAGGGCTTAGAGTTGCTTCAGAGATGGAAGATGATCAAAGGAGGAAGCTTCGACAAGATGGAATTTTGCCAGGAGTGTGTGTTAGGCAAGAAAACTAAAGTATCTTTTTGAGTTAGACTCCATAGATCGAGGAGAGTACTTGAGTACGTGCATACAGATGTTTAGGGACCAGTAGCTAGTCCTTCTCTTGGAGGAGCAAAGTATTTTAACTCTTTCATTGATGAATTTTCTCGAAAAGTATGGGTGTATGTTATGAAGGCCAAATCAGAGAGTTTTGAGAAGTTCAAAGACTGGAAAGCACTTGTTGAGAACCAATCTGATTCTAGGTTAAAGGTGCTGAGATCTGATAATGGCGGTGAATTTGTCTCTAGGGAGTTCCTCAAGACAGCATGGCATTCAGAAATATTTCACTACACCCGACGATCCGCAATCCAATGAGGTTGCAGAAAAAATGAACATGACTCTACTGGAGAAGGCTCATTGCTTGAGATTAACGGCGGGCTTGTCTAGAGGCTTTTGGGCTGAGGCATTATCAAGTGCGGCGCATATCATAAATCGAATTCCGTGCTCAGCCATAGGTGGAAAGATTTCAAAGGAAAAGTGGAGAGGTAAAGCATTGTATTATGGTTACTTCCGAATTTTTGGTTGTCCTGTGTACGTTCACCATACAGGTGATGACAAGTTGGAAGCTAGAGCATACAAGGGCATAGTAATGGGATACACTAATGGTATCGAAGGGTATCGAATTTGGAATCTTGTTGATCGGAAGATTGTTCATTCCAGACATGTTACTTTTGATGAGTCTGCTATGTTCAATCCGAAGGAGAAGCTACCTACCACATCAGAAGATTCTGATAGGCCTAAGGAGATGGAAGAAGTTCCCGTGTTACAGCCAAATAGTAGAGTTGTTGTTGATGCTGTCGAGGAAAACGCAGTTGATGAAACATCATAGGATAGTCTACAGGTACCTTCTAGTAGTGCTGGTGATGTGCATGAATCTAGAGGAAGTTCAGTTCAAGGTGGAGCTGAAAGGAGTTTAGGCGAAGCAGAACCTACCCGGGTCAGTCATAGGACTATTAGGCCGCCCGAAAGGTATGGTGATTGGCGGATTGTGAACCTTAGCCTTGGTGATCAGTTTGACTATGCTCGACATGTGGTTCATGAGGAGCCACTTGACCTTGATAAAGCTTTGAAGTCACGCGACAGTTCGAAGTGGATGTGCACTATGGAAGAGGAGTTAGAGTCATTGAAGAAGAACAAGACTTGGGATTTTGTACCACCTCCTCAAGGAAGTCGAGAAATAGGCTGCAAGTGGGTGTTCAAGGTGAAGGATGATGGGAAATACAAGGCTAGACTAGTTTCTAAAGGGTTTTCACAAAGAAAGGGATTGGAGTATGATTAGTTATTCTCTCCAGTAGTGAGGCATACGTCCATCCGCATTTTGCTCGCTATCGTCGCAGCTCATGACTTAGAGTTAGAGCAACTGGACATGAAAACCGCTTTCTTGCACGGAGACTTGTATGAGACATCTACATGAAGCAGCTAGAAGGATTTATTGTAGATGGTAAATAAAATTGGTTTGCAAATTGAAGAAGTCATTGTATGGACTTAAGCAGTCGCCTAGACAATGGTACAAGGGGTTTGACTTTTTTATGCTTTCACTTGGTTTTGATCGTAGCATCAAAGACGCTTGTGTGTATTTTAAGCATTTAAAGAATGGTAGATGGGTGTACCCACTCTTGTACGTGGATGATATGTTGATTGCTTCCAAGGATAAGGCTGAAATCAATAGTTTAAAGCGAAAGCTAAAAGCGGAATTTGAAATGAAGGACCTTGGAGAAGCAAAGAAAATTTTGGGTATGGAAATCCAAAGGGATAGAAAGCTAGGACTTTTGAGCCTCACTCAAAAGGAGTACATTCGAAAGGTGCTTGCTCGGTTTTGCATGGTAGTTGCAAAGGCAATCAACACATCCATGCCTTTGCACATACAGCTTTCTAGTAAAGGCTCTTCGATCTCGGAAAAGGACAAGGCTTATATGATAAAGGTCCCATATGCAAGTGTAGTTGGTAGCTTGATGTATGCCATGGTCTGCACTAGGCATGACATTGCACAGGCGGTTGGATTGGTGAGTAGGTTTATGGAAAATCCAGGAAAGATGCATTGGGAAGCAATGGAGTGTATCTTCAGATACCTTAGAGGAACTCCAAACCATGGACTTGTCTTTGGCGGCAGAGGAAGAGATTTCAGTTTGGTTGGATTTTGTGATTCTGACTATGTCGGTGATAGAGATCGAAGGAAGTCAACCTTCAGATATGTGTTAACCATTGGTGGGACAATGGTCAGTTGGAGAGCGAGGTTGCAGATGATTGTGGTTTTGTCTACTACAGAGGCAGAGCTCATAGCTGCGGTTGAAGCAGCTAATAAAGTGCTTTATTTGAGTCGACTATTTTGTAATTTGGGCTTCGTATATGAAGGCGTGGATGTGTACTGTGATAGTCAGAGTGTAATTCACTTAGCTGAAAATCTAGCATTCAACTCGAGGACGAAGCATATTGAGGTGAGAGAGTCGTTCCCTGTCTCGATGAGTGAAGAGAAACTAGTTCGTCATCAGAAAGTTCACTTAATGAAGTGCTAGGTGCCACGGGGTGGCACGGGGGGAGAGTTGAGATGGTCCGTGGAGACGTTTGTTTTCATGGTGGAGATTGATAGGTTCTACACGGATTGAGTATGGGTGGTGGCCTTGCCGGAGTTCGTTGACAGAGTGTAAAGGGTGATGGCATTGCCGAAGCTCATTGGGTAAGTATCCATTGCTTGGAGCATGACAGTGTAGATGAAGTTGGAAGGCTTGTTTGGAATTCGGTATCAAGGTGGAGATTGTTAGAGATGATACCTGAATTCGAGAAAAAGCCATTGAAGAAGCTCGTAGAGGGCTGATGCCGAAACCCTAGAACAAAGGTAAAGCCCTAGGATGTGGTGAAGAAGATACCAAACCAAACATTTGTTCGACAGAGGAGATGCCGGACCAAATCTTTGGTCCGATGAAGTTCGTTCGGTGTTGAGGCTATAAAGGCCGAACGAGTAATCTCATTCGGTGGAGGAGCAATTTCATTCGGTGCTTGGGCTTCGAGATGTTTTTGTTCGGTGAAGTGAAGCTAGGGCTTTGAGATGTTTTTGTTCGGTGAAGTGAAGCTAGGGCTTCGTTCAGTAAAGGAGATCTGAAGACAAAGTCCTGGAGCGGTGGAAAATAATGTCGAACGAAATATTTCATTCGATGGCATGCCGGTCCAATTATTTCGTTCGGGCATTATGCCGAACCAAATTAGTTTTGGGTAATGCCGAACCAAATGCAAATGCCAAACTAGTTGACCGAACCAAACATGCCGAACCAGATGTGCCGAACCAAACCCCTGGGCTGCTATATAGCAGCTACCCCTCCTTATTTCTTCACTCTATAAATAATGGAGCGTCTAGACAACATTGGCAGCCATCCTAGAGAGTTGAAACTCTGCAGAATTTTGTCTGTATTGTTAATTCTTCTTATGTATATCCTCGAAAAGTGAATCAATCTTGTAACTCTAATCTTTCGGTGATTAATAAAATCTCCTCTCATCAAGTGGACATACACTGCCTTGCGGTAGTGGAATCACTATAAATACCGATGTTATTTATTTTTCTGCATTACATTGATCTATGACCGTCTGTTCTAGTGTTTATCTCTGTTTGTTTCGTCTCACTACAATCATGATCTAGTTGTTTTCTGTTGCGTTGGGTTTTTTATTCCCTTAGACTAATCATCTGAAGGGATTTTCCCCAACAATATATATATCTAGAACAGTTCAAGTTGTAGTTAACTACATATACTATTGGTAATTAATTGAATAATTATCCTAATTTACCTGAGTAATTTCTTGTTATACTGACTATATTGTGTACTTCAAATTGGTTGATGATTTGGGATAATTAAAGTTTGAGTATTAATGATTATTCAAAGGTTACATTTAGATCAAAGTGTATGCCACTATGTGCAAGCATATACACTGTAAAATTAAATTGCAATTTGCAGAGGAACTCTTAACCATATAGCAATCTTCATAATTGAAATTGTTTATGAAGTTTGAAGATAACACTTTAACGCATATTACTTGCTGTGTTGATTTTGAATTTTAGATCCTGAAACACAGTAGTTTTATACTAGTATATAATTGCTGAAATGTATATATATACCTCATGGACATTTGTGTAGAATTAAATATTAGCAAGTTAGCATGGTTTACCTGCATAGAATTAAACAACAGCAATTTTGTGAAATAATGTTCATTACATCTTATGCATAAAGAGATCTAATAAGCTGCAATTGGTTTTGTGAATTACATTAAATAGCAGCATGTTTTCTCTCGTTTGAAGTGTACCGCAGTGGTCAGTTTTCGTATCTAAGTCCTGCAGTGACATATTTGCACGTTTTAAATCACACAGTAAAATGTTTCCATGTTTTAAGTTATAAAGAACCATATTTTCATGCTTTAACTCGCAGTAGCATGGTTACAAATTTTAAAGTGCACGGTTGTATGTTTCATGGTTTCAGTCATACAGAAGCATGTTATTCAAGTTTTTAAGTGTACATCAATATGTTCTTTCTTAAAATTATACAACAGTAACGTTGTGCTTACCGAAACAAAAAGCATGGAACTTGAAAAAGAAAAAAATATACATAGTGTAGTAATGTGTGTTCCTATTTAGAAATAGATAGCATGAATTGAATAATAACAAGTTTACTCAGTTTTATCTATCTGCCTATACATATTTTCTTACTGTGCTTCTAAAGTGGGCACGAAAAATCTTATTGTATGTCATGTATTCTCGCAACTGATTTTGTAAATTGCGTACATGTTTTGTGAAATCTGAAATATCAACATGTACTTGTTTTTTTAAATGCAAAACAAATGAATATGAAATTTCATTTAATATCATTGAAAAGTTAGAAATTGAATATATTTTCCACTTAGAAAAGGCAGTGAGGATATTATTATAATCAACTAAAATATATAGTGGTTAATATGTATATAAATATATTAGAGATTGAACTCGAAACCAGGTTAGGTTAATTTCATGTGATGAATAAATATAATGTGGTTTTGTAGTCAATTTCATTTTTCCATATGTTTGAATATTATTCTCACTTGATTGTTAAGTGCTTAGTAGGTACCAAAGGCGACTGATTTGCATTTGGAGCTCGCTTTTGCATTTGGTTTTGCTTATATGCTTGCTATATATTAAAAAAGGTATGTTTTTGGATTAAATACAAAAGTGTTAAAAATATTGGTTTATATTGTGTTTCCGACGGTGTGGTCGATGTTTATTATTTATATTGTATTTTTGAAATTGCAAACGGCTCTCCGTACAAAGGAAACTTTGTCGAAATTTTTCAAAAATTTCAACATCTAGAAAATTTTCAACAAATTTTCATATGAGAAGAATACAAAAATTAATAAATGAATCTATTTAAAAATATAACATATGATAAGTTTGATTTTTATGTTAACAGCTTAAGTTTTGATCGAGTTTCAACTTAATAGTAAAATTCGAAGAGAGTAAATGTTTGCATGTGTCTTTGACGTCTTCCTATAAGAAATTGCGAGGACGCAATTTTCATAAGGGGGGAGGTCTGTAACAACCCTGTTTTAAAAGCTAAAATATTAAATTAATTTAATTAAAATAGAAGTGTTTGAATTCAACTTTGGTAATTATTATTTGGGAATTTAATTAATATTCAGCTAAAATTTATTTATTAAGGGATTTTGTTATAATAAAATTGAAATAGCTAATGAATTTCCATTTAGATAATATACTAAAATCTGAATAAAATGTTTAAAAATAATAATAATATGTTAATGTGTGAATAAGTTTATATACTTGAAATCGATGAAAAGGAGTTTTATTTCTTATTCAATAAATTCAATAAATCGTCGAAAATAAATAATCATTGAATTTGAATAATTTGGGTAAAATATACGATAATCAATTTGAATTGAAAATGAATCTATAATTCAATGATAGAATTATTCATATGTTAATAAAGAGATTTTTAATTTCAATTTAAGGAGATGTAATGGAAATTGATTAATATAAGGACTTAATTGAGAATATGGATATAATTCAATTTATTTCTCTCCTTCAACACTTCAAAGCTAGAAGCCCACATAAGAAATAAATTTTTATCTCTTCAACCGTTAATATCCACTAGCTAAAAACTCAAAAACTAATCCCTATGCCCTAAATTGATTATCTGGGAAATCGATTCTCATCACCGATAAAAAAAGAGAGGGAAATGGAATTGCGACTTTTGAAACTCGCATTCATGATGGCTTCATAACCTGGAAGTGTATCATCGCGCGTGGGATGAGGCGCTCGAGGGAAGAATGCATGATCAATTAAGGCGCCGTCGACATGGAGGCCGCGCACTTCGGAGCATGAACTAGTGATGCTTGGCATGGAGGTCTGCATTCGTGATTGCGGCGATGTAGGAGAGAACGACTTCGTGGATGAGGGCGATGTCAGGTGAGGCAGCAACGGCATGAAGGTGCGTGCATGCTTGGTGATGGGAGGCCAACGACTTTGTTATGATGATGCTCTGGGGCTTGAACTTCAATGTTTGGGTAGCTAGGGTTTAGATTGCTTTTAGCTATAATTTGAATTTCTATAAGTATTGGTTAAGGTGAGTTATTTTTAACTCACGAATTCTATTTCTAAATGTTAGAATTCCTTTTGCATGTTAATTAATTGATTGTGTTATAATCTTTGGTTGTTAATAGTTGAATTGGATAGAGATGTTTGTATGCTTATGATTGATTAATTATATGGTGAGTTGTTTAATTATATGGTGAGTTGTTTTATTTAACTCACACACCTATATTAAATCAGTTATATCGTTGTTTGTATGCATGGTTTTAGTTACGAATTTCATAAATATTTGGTAGTGATGGAATGATAGTATTGAAAAAAAATAACAACCATAGTTTTAATTAAATTGGTATTTGAATTAATTGAATTATGTGATTAAAATATAGAATTTGATTAGATAGTTGAATTTAAATCAAATGGGTAAAATAAGGTTATACGTTAAGATTTATATTGTCATTGTAAGTTTGGATTGATGGTTGATTATGGAATGACATGTATATTGAAAACCATCAAAATACATTTGGTTTTGTAGTAAAATTATACGATGATCGTACATGGTTGTATAATCGGAGTTTGCCGGAAAGCGACTCAGATTGATAAACAATTCCGTATTATGGAATTATATTTTATAAAGCGATGTTGGCTCAAGATGTTGAATTTTCGTTAGATTTATTGTTTTAATTATTTAAATGTTTTTAAATGAATTTCAAAAATGAGATTTTATCCATTTTGATTCTAATTGGAATTTTGTTTATAAAATAATATATAGTTAGAGTATATCATCCTCTTAACTTATTGTTTATTTTGAAATTTCCAAATTAAAACTTTCAAAGATAGGTAATATTTATTTACAAAATCTTTTTAAAATTATTATTTATCAGTATAAAATTTTGGAAATGTTTTAGAGGCAAAAGACAAGATATGGTATTATTTTACAAAACTGATTATGAAAGTAATAAATTCAATTTCAAATAATTTTATCTATAAAAGCTATTTAAATGATTATAGAAAGAGTTTTAAAGCCTTTAGAAAATTATCTTTATTTGTACGTATATATATTTGAATAGATTTTCAAAATAAAGAAAGTTATCAACTATGAAAAGTAAAGCTTTGTTTTTAAAAAAATGTAATTAAGAATTTTAAGTTTACAAATAGTTATGGTTTTAAAGTGTTTATGAAGTAATATTATATATATCTATATAGATTTGAAATAAAGTGAATTATCAATTACTTAAATGTTGTTTTGATTCAAAGACCTAATAAAGAAATTTTATTTTAAGACTTAAAACTTTGTAACTCTTTTCTTATTATATATGTGAGTTATTGGATTTCAAAAGAGATAAAAGTTTAAAAAGTGAATTATGGATAAAATATTTTAGAAATCATTTTCTATTTAATTACTTTCAAATTATAAACTATTGTTGGTCTTTATTGTATTTAGCTTTTGGCTATTTTTATGCAAGCTTGAATTTGATTTTTGTTGAATTTCGTGATTTTTCTATGAAACAAAGAATTTTAATAAATGATTGAATTGTTGGGTGGTATGGGATGCTTTGTACAATTCTTTCGCTTATTATTATAATTTGTTAAATAGAGTTTGAGTGAAAATTACTAGCTTTTAGTAAATATTCGAATTTACTTTCTAGTACAGGACAGTTAGTTAAATTCTTGTTATTACTAGAGTGATAGTAATTAACACTTAGAGTTGTATTATCTTAGGGTGTTCGGATTTCAGACCGATAGATCCCCGAGAGACGATAACTCATTTTTCATCGATCTGAGAATCGATACATTTTTAGAATTGGGTAGGCAAATCTCTTTCGGAAGATCTGTTATGGTGTAAATAGGTTTTCTCATTCGGAAGGCAGATTTTTACATGCATCATAGTCTATAGATACTAAAACCTATCAGTTTATTTATTTTTATACAGTTAGACTATGTTTACCTCTTTCGAAAGGTAAATTTGCATAGGACAGATTAGGTACACGGCCGCTCTTTTCTTTAAGCGATGCCCCTAATCTGTAGTCTCTTTCGGAAGGCTTCCTTTCTATGTAGCGGGTCTCTTTTGAAAGATTTCGTGTCACTTTATTAAACTGATAGATGACTACCATTATTATTTCATTTTTGATGATTATTTCTTCAGAGATTTTTAGTATGGATATTCTGTATCCTTTATGGCTCTGAGGAATTTTGAATTGGTTATCACCATATTTTGAGATGATAGTCTATTGAGACTTGATATGTATTTATGAAATGGTGATTTGTTAGATATGCCTTATTTGAGTATTTGTTTTGGGCATATTTTATTTATGACTTATTTGGTTATTGTTAAGTCAAAATTTTGGGATCTATATTTATTGGTTTGATATGCCTTTTTGAATTTTTGGATTTTAGGCATATTTTGAAATGACTTATTTTAGACTTAAGTCATTTATGAATTTATATAGTGAATTTAATTAATATGCCTTATTGTAATTGTTTTTTCGGAATATTTTATATGGCTTATTATTTTAAGTCATAAAGTTATGATATTAGAAATTCATATATTATTTAGATATAGTATGACCCGTTTATTATTTTAATACTCGGGTCAGGCTAAGACTTTACAGGTACAGGGACCCAATGACCTTTGGATTTTGGGCTAGCATTGAGGTAGACTATTTTGATAGTTTTAGTTTAATTTATACTTGTATATATTGATAGTTAAGAGTTTATGTCATCTATATTATATAGTAGTGACTTTGTACGTGATACAAGATTTTGGATATGATGTATATATTTATGTAGGTCTAATACTTATATTTTGTAGACTCACATTCTATTATGTATATGATGATGTATATTATTCCGCTGTGATCTGTGACTCTGATTCTGATTTATCTATATTATATACTGTTCTAAATATTTTTAATCGGTGTGTTTATTACTTTGTATTAATACTGTACACGTCTAAGTGTTAGCACCAAAATTGGTCACTAACACCCAAGAAAGGATTTGTGTAGAGAGATTAATGAAGATAGAAAATTAAAATAGAGGAATGTATGCAGAATTAACTACATAAACAAGAACACCAGAATTATAGTGGTTCGGCGTAACTGCCTACGTCCACTTTGAGTTTAATCTTTGTTGCTTCTTCAAATTATTGAATACAGATACAATCCGTACACTAACGACTTGATTACAAGTTTGGATCAAAAATAGACGAGTCTTCGAAATGGCAGAGTCTCCCCGTTGTTCTCGAAAAAGGTCCCTTTTCTATGCGCCCCTGTCCCTTTATTTATAGACGAAGATAGGTCGGACTTCCTCTGTGGGCCCAAGAACAAGGTACTTCAGCCCGTAGTAGGTGACTTCTACGCACCGAGCCAGGCATGTCGAACGATACATACCGAACGGCAAATGCCGAACCGAGGTGTCTTGGTAAAGGACTCGAAGCAAACCCGCGAGGAGCTCAAAGCATATAGTGGTGTGACTCGAAGTGATGATATAACAGTCGGCTCGCTTTAGGATGGAACTGGCCATTACCAACTCTCCTAATATGCACCGAGCGATATATGCCGGACCTTCTAGACCGAGCGACATGCGCCGACCATCTAAGCCGAGCGACATGTATTCGTGCTTTCTCGACCGAACCACTCATGCTGAGCCGTCTTTCCCCGAGCATCTAGACCGAACCGTCCCACCTTTATCTTCAATGGACGATCGGTGATTGCCGAACGATGTTGCCGAGCGAGGTTGGCCGAATGGTAGTTGCTAAGCAGTGTTGGCCGAACCACATATCCAGGCCGAACGGTATACATGCCGAACCACACTTGCATGCCGAGCGATGTATCCAGGTCGAACGACACTTGTATGCCGAGCCTCTCAATTCAAGCCAATCTCTCACTAGATCATGTTTCACTTAGAGCCAACCAAGAAACTCGATAGTTAGCCTCTCGTAACCGGGCCAAACAATCGTGTAACATTTCCCCCCCAAAGCGCATTGTGAGAACTAACATGATGCGTTTTGAATTTGCAGTCAGTCCTTTCTCTCAAGTGTTAGCTCGCCCGGAATGGTTATCATCCGATATGACATACATCTAAGTCTTGTTTTTTAATTTTTCTCCATTGGTTCATCATTACTTTAGGACAAAGTGGTTTGGCATGTCACTACTGAACCACGCATTCGTTTGACCCATTCAGATGTGTCGACCGGCTCTACCGGCCAATGCCTATTCGCCTTTGATGCGGGTCGGGCGATGTTCGTTCACTGAGCCACCCGTTCGGCAAGTTCACTATCGCTCGGCACAGTGGCTCACCGGCCCACTGGGATACCTTGACCAGGTCCACTGGTTGATGCCTGTTCACCTCCCATCCTTCATATATAAAAGCCAACACTTCTCTTCCTCTTTTCTTTACTTTCACTTCGACTCTACATGATCTTATAACTTACCTTCTCCAAAACTTTGGCTACCTCTTCCTTTCGAAACTATATCTCCTGCCTTGCTACTTTAGACATCCTTGAACCCGAACGGACTCCGGCTCGAAGCCCCACAGTTACACAAACTTCTAATTTCCTTTATAGGTACGGATTCCTTTTTTAACTCATCCCCCTTAGCTTGGAATCTCGTTTGAGGTCTGAGCATATGGGTTCCTAGATAGGAGTTAGTGGTAAGCGGCGAATGGAAGGATGAGTTGGAGACAGGAGCGTGCTCTAGGCTAGATGTTTGACTTATTTTTATTGGTAATAGAATAAGTTATTAAGAGAAGTGGTCGTGGTTCTGACTTCGAAGTCGTGGACATAAGAAGGAGAAGGCTCGATGGTTCGCGTAAATTGATGCAGGCCTGTAGCATTCGGCTCATCATACGATCGAGGGAGGACAGTCGACGACCTATTCGTTGTGACGTTGGGTTGTTAGGAGTTTAGCAACAGGGTAGGTCGAAACTATGAATGGGAGTGTGGTTCGGCTTACTGAACGATGAAGTTGCTCATATGATAAGCTAAGAATTCTCAAAGGAGAGCACGGTTCAGTAGGAAGTAAGGTTGGTAGGTAAATCCCTGTTGGGAGTAGTGCAAAGGTGAGTGTGTCGCTCGGCCTAGAATAAGAGAGTGTGGACCGGCCAGTCACGCATCAAGCGACGTGGCCGCTCGGTGTTTGTGGAGTGAGAGCAAGGGTCAGTGTCTCTGGTCTAGAGAGTCGTTCGGTCGCATGTTTTGGGAGTCACTCGGCTTCGAACCTTGAGGTCAGAATTGATAGTCAAAACCATTCTATCTTGAACACAACACATGCCAAATCCACTTACACCTACGCCTAATCATAGGACAATGAATAAGGACAAGAACTCAAGCACACAAGCCTATGAGACTGATTCTGACTAATGACTCCATGATTATGACAACCATAAGCGCTAGCCCAATTTAACAAAAGTAAATAACAGCCCCAAAACGTATAATGCCAAATTTCAATTTCGAGGCCCATGCTACGGAACATAGGACGAGCTCTCGGAGACCGTCAGCGATGACGGTCTTCGAAGATGACAATCCAATGCTTAATCACACTTCATCAGTCTTTAAATCTTTAATTCTTTCACACTCATACTTGACCGATTGCACTAGTCCACACACCACACGGGGGGAACATTTTTGTTATTATATCTAATATCGATCGCCTTTCAAGTTTAGTTCAAACAGGTATCTATCCAAATTCGACGCTCATTGGGGATGTCTAAAAAGTCGAGCTCCACTACGATTTCAGATAAACCTGAGCCAAGTTTTCGACAAGAAGTAGTAGGGACTTCGGACCCACCGACAATTTCCATGCAGGGCATTCCAGATCCATCCACTGTAGTTATTGATCCGGCACCTAATGCTATAGATGGAGCCAATATCCTGGATAATCCGATTGACTCCCAAGCTTCAAAAATCAATGAAACCGCTCTTCGCCGACTATGCCTGATTCACAGAATCCCCTTTGATGACGTATCAGTTCCATCGGGACGAGATCGTCCTCACCTGCCCCCAGCTGGATATACTGCCTGCAACAAATTCATGTGCTGGGTCGGTAGCGTGCCACCATTCAACTCCTTTCTCCGTGAAATGTTATAGTATATCGAGATCGCCTCATCACTACATCCCAATAGTCATGCATTCATCTATGGCACTTGTATCTTCTTTATGAGTATCCTATCCAGGTTCCCCACTCTTGGTGACATCCGTTATATCTATCGCTTCAAGCGACGATCTGACAGTCCATCTTTCATATTCCTTGAGCCGCATTCTCAGTGTCAGATTCTAAAAGGGGCGTGGAGTAAATTCACCCAATACAAGCAGGAATGGTTCTATGTACGCTGTCCCCCAGGCTTTGCGAGAAGATGGCTGGAAGGGAGTAAGTTCCATTTCTGGATCAATACTTGTCTAAAGCATGAAGTGGATTGTTTCTAAACTTCTTCCGATTTTTACAGGTATCAGCCCACGTCCCAAAGGCACCGGGTACACTGAGGTCGTTGAGGCTATTCGCGCTACTCCCGTAGAAGACTGGGAGATCGATCTTGTCATTTCCAATGAGTCGCTCTTAAAGTTCGGGTTGTTGGCGGAAGGTCGTCAAAGAACTCTTCCATCCGGTGTCACTATAACCGGACCCGCGTCGAAGAAGGGTAAAGAACATGCCAGACCTTTAGTGCCTCCTACAAGTGGTGCCCCTAACACATCCAAAGAGGGTGAGATTAGAGAAACTAGGGTGTCAGAAGCACTGGGTGAAAATGTAAGTCCTACTCCAGAACCGGTGGTTGAAGCACATGGCACTAATGAACCACCTCTCCCTTCAAAGGGAAAAAAGAAACTAGTTTACAAGGTGAGGAAGAAGATAGTAGGCGGAACTTCGAAAGCGACGATTACTCCAATGGAGAAAGAGCCATCTCCACAACACTTAGAGGGTTCATTGAAAGGCTTGTCTGACCTTACTATTTCCGATGACTTGCTCAACTACGGCTTCGACGATCCATAAGCCCTAAAACTTCATTCGCCCGCGAGAGGCGATTAAAGCGTTCATGCCTATCATCAAGTAGAAAAAAATCCGATAAGTAAAGCTAAAGAAACTAGTCCATAGGGGGGAAACACTAGGACACACACACTAACACTCACACCTCATCTTACACTTAAACTTCAGCCACCATGTTATTCTTTCTAACTTGTACTTACTTAATTTCTATGTAGGTGATATGGGATGCTCTCATGGATTCGACCGCCTTCGTGGGTCCTCTATTTTCCATCATTCCAGCCAAGATTCGGGGTCCGGTAAACGCCGAGATAGAGACGACAACAATGATAGAGATTATCATCCTCGAGATTCGTCGTCGTCTCTAAGGAAAACTTATGGTCACTTTTCGTACCCCAATGATCCTCCTCCTCGACCAGAACAAAGCAAGGAGAAATCTGGTCAAAAGGGATTTCAATCTGAAGCTTCTCGTGACCAACACTCTAGTTCATCTAGTACTAAGCAATCTCACGAGCCTCACAAGAAATCCGTGGTCTCGGCTAAACAAACTTCCCCAGCCCTTGCACACGATCCATCGGTAGCAGAAAGGCTAGCTGAGCTCAAAGCCACATTCCTAAAAATATGCTTTGATAGATTAAAGTTTCTTCCTGCGATCCATCCTATTCCCGGGCACGTTAAACAAAGTTCCATTGCTTGCAACAATGATGTTTACGTTCAGCATGACGCCTTTGTTCATTTGGCGGAGAAAGTTTTAGAAGTTTCTATTGAGCGCCAGCATGAAATCGATCGTCTAAAGCTCGAAGCCATCCATGATAAAGACATTATTAAAGCCCAGGATGAAGAGCTTTCTTTATCTAAGTATCAGCTTGAAGCTGCTCAGAAAAATGCTAAAGACACAGCTGAGGCAATCAATCGTCTGGAGGCTACACACAAAAAAGAACTTGATGAAGCGGTCCAACGCTGTGGCACCCTAGCTTTAGAAAAGGACTCCGTCCAGAAGGAAAAGGATGTCCTCGCTCAGTGAGTTAAAGAATTGGAAGAGTTATTTCTAAAAGAAAAAACTACTCCTCAAGAGGAGTCGTAACAGTACTGTGACGAGATCGTCGCTACGCGACTTCTGAAAACAAAGCTTGACGAGGAGCTCTCCAAAGCTGAAGCACTAAAGGATGCAGCCCGTGAAGAGGGCAAAAGAATGGCGCTCTTGGACATCGATTCTCGCCTCGAGGCGGCTGCTGAGGCTAGTAGGGAGGAGATTAAGTGCATGTTTGATCCCCTTATAGCCGAGTACAATGCTCGAGTTCTCATGCATCGCGACCTAACATTTCTCGGCGAGGGTTACCTCTAATCTTTGGCCGAAGCATGGGACACTTTAGTAAAGGTCAAAAAATTTGAGTTAGGAACTAAAGAGGTTGATTAAGATTCCCTTGTGAAAGAAGTGCTTCGCGGGAATGAGTGCACCGACCTATCCGCCGTAAGGGTCCTTTTTGGAAGAGATGCCTCCTCATCAAAAGGGAAGAATGACACTGCTGGCCCTTCCAGAACCGAGTCCCCAGTCCCTTCTCCTGTTCAACCGGCTAGTCTCCCATCACTCAATCCCTTCGAGCAGCATATTAGCTATGACCCAGAGAAGCCTGGACTTGATATTCACACTCTATCTCCCATTTCGGAGGGTGAAACTCCCAGAACGGTTGAGAGTCAGCCAGAGACCGGTACACAACTTTTCTTTCTAGAGTCTAAAAGATAATCGCATTTGGCATGTAATAGACGCATCCTGACATTTGCTTTTTTATGACTTCATGTAGGCCATTTTGACCCTGAACCTACTCTAAGGAGCGATGTCGCCACGGAGAAGAAGGAGAAAATGGGAGAGGATATTCAAACTGGGGAAATTACCGGACCTGATGCTCAAGTGATCGAAGCACTCGATGAAGACAAGTCTGAAAATCCATCACCCGTAGAGGAACATGATGAAGTTGAAATTACGGGCGCCTCTGAACACACTTCAAAATCCAGCATGGAGGAGCAAATTATGGAAGAGCAGAAGAAGAAAGCTGAGATTAAGGTTGAGCCTTAGGTAATGGAACTTGATGATCCACTGAACAGGCCCCTGAAGGTTATTTTTCCTGGTAGGACCTCACCACTGGAAGTCCCTCTCCCTTCTCTGGGCACCGCTTGCCTAGTAAGCAAGGCGTCCAGGAGGAAACGCTCGGGGAGGAGTCCTCAGAGAAACCGAGGAAGGAGAAGAAGTCGAAGAAGTAGCTATCATGCTTCGTTCAACGCGAATAAGCCTAGATTATGTAATTATTTCTATTTATTTTCGTAGTCGTTATGAATAAATTTTTTGCCCCGAATTCAGGAGAAGTTGTAGCGAATCTGAATCCTTGATTAGTAAATAATTTTTTTTCTGATGATGTTCGATGCTTAGCTTCACCATCCATCTTGCGTTTGAAATCCAAAGTTATGTGGGTCACGTAAGTACTTGTTCACTCTACGTGACTCGAAGATTTCCGAATCACTTCAATTTTAGTTCGCGCTCTGGGGACTTAGAGATTTTTAAATCGTTTATACTCTAGTCTGCACTCTGGGGACTTAGAGTACTCTAGTCCGCACTCCGGGGACTTAGAGATTTTTCAAGTCATTTATACTCTAGTTCACACTCTGGGGACCTAGAATACTCTAGTCCGCACTATGGGGACTTAGAGATTTTTTCAAGTCGTTTATACTCTAGTCTGCACTCTGGGGACTCAGAGTACTCTAGTCCACACTCTGGGGACTTAGAGATTTTTCAAGTCGTTTATACTCTAGTCCGCACTCTGGGGACTCAGAGTACTCTAGTCCGCACTCCGGGGACCTAGAGATGTTTCAAGTCCTTTATACTCTAGTCCGCACTTTGGGGACTCAGAGTTCCGCACTCCGGGGACTTAGAGATTTTTCAAATCGTTTATACTCTAGTCCGCACTCTGGGGACTCAGATACTCTAGTCTGCACTTTGGGGACTTAAAGATTTTTCAAATCGTTTGTACTCTAGTCCGCACTCTGGGGACTCAGAGTACTCTAGTCCGCACTCTGGGGACTTAGAGATTTTTCAATCGTTTATACTCTAGTCCGCACTCTGGGGACTCAGAGTACTCTAGTCCGCACTCTGGGGACTTAACAATTTTTCAAGTCCGTGTGTTTGTTCATACGCCAGACAGATTAATGTAACTTAATTTTTGTTACGGAATTGTAACATACGAAAACATCAATAGTTAATGAAAAAGACGGCTTCAAGCCTTTATTGATTATAATAAATGGGAACAAACTGGAATTCTTATTACATGCCAAAAACTAAAAACAACAAAATGAACATACATTGGAAATAATTGCAACTAAAATGCAGAAGAAATAGACTAGGTGTAATAACGACACAAATTCTCGCTATTCCATGCGCAAGTAAGTGTCACGCCATCTACGGTCGCTAGCTTGAAAGTTCCTTCTCCAAGCCTCTGTTCGATGACATACAGACCTTCCCATGTGGGATTCAGATGTGATGGGGGTTGAAAAAACTCGCTTCAAAATGAGATCACCCACATTGAAAATTCTCGATCGAACTTTTTCATTATAATATCGAGCAACTAAGTGCTTATGGAATGGCTCCAAAGCAAAATGCCTTATCAACTGGCGCTCAGTCTGCCTCCCAAAATGCCATGGTGGCCTTGGTGTCCCGGATCTCTCCTCGCTCAACACTGCCCTATTAACAAAATGGCTCTGGCGTTTTCTCTCCCCTGAAAATTTCCTCTGGAAGGATTGGATCCTACATTCATATCACTACTCTAATCCACACCTAGCTCTACACCTCCCCCCCAGTTGCAGACCTTCTCCATTTTGGTCCAATGTCCTCCACACCATCCCCCGAGTCAAATCCCTCTTTCATGTTCTAATAGGCAATGGCAACAACTGCCTATTTTGGCATGACACGTGGGTGGCCTCTTTCCCCCTAGCCAAAACACTACCTAACCTCTTCTCCTCCTCAAATCTACAACTTGCCACCACCTCTACCCTGTGTCACCTGGGCCCCAGTAGCCTTCATCCCCCCTCCCTTTTTTCCATCGAAACTTTCAATGAACTTCTCGTAGCCTCGAAAATCCTACAATCCCTTCGCCTATCCCACTCACCAGACCGCTTCACCTGGGCACTTAATCCATCCAAAGGCTTCTCTGTATCATCTTGCTACTCTTTCCTCATCCACCCTGGCCGCCTATTCCCCTACAGCAGGATCTGGAACTGCCATTCACACCCTAGATTCCTCTTCTTCCAATGGTGCCTCATTCGTAACCGCATCAACACCAAAGACAGACTTATTCGCCTAAACATCCCCACTGATCCCCTCTGCGTACTTTGCTCCTCTCAAGACGAAACAATTACCCACCTTTTCTTAGACTGCGATTTCTCTTTCGCAATTTGGGCCCCAACCAGCGCACATCTATTGGGTTACATTCCGGAGCACATTTCATTTTTTGAATACTGGCAGCAAGACCTTGGAAATCACAATCTCGACATCTTTATCACCATTGACTGTTGGTTCATCTGGAAAGAACGAAATGCTTTTGTCTTCAACAAACCTAGATCTTCATCCACGGCCATCTGTAGTCGAATCTCACAACTTTTCTATTACTGGACAGGTACCAACTCGGCCCCCTTCATATTTAGACTGAGGTCCGCTCCTGCTGACTCGGCGGAATCAATGGCCAGTACCAGCGCCACCCCACGGTAGCAGCTCCGGCGCGATTCTGTCTGCCCCCATTTTGTTTGTTGAATCATCGATGTCGGTGATTGTGTCCCATCCTGTAATCCATTAACTCTTATGCACATTTCTATGTTAGCTAGCTTAGCCTATTTTTTTGGCCACCGGTTGGGCTTGTCAACCGGACTTTATTTCATATTATTCTAATATTATTATTAACCGGCTGTGTAGTCTATCACTACACAACCGTCTTTCTCAAAAAAACTAAGTTCTTATGTGCAGCCGCTCTTAAATCAACTTCTTCACGTTTTTCATCAACAAAGTCCAGCGACAATAGGAGATTCTGATTCATCTTGGGGTCATAATAAGTTACCCGATGAGAAGGAATTTCAAGTTCCACGGGTATCACAGCTTCAGTGCCGTATGCCAAGGTGAATGGAGTATGGCCAGTCGCGGACTTGTGGGTGGTTCTGTAAGCCCAAAGCACCGTCGGAAGCTCATCCACCCACTTGCCTATAGCCTTCTCCAAACGTTTCTTCAATATTGACTTGATTATTTTATTTACGGCTTCCAATTTTCCATTCGCTTTAGGATGAGCGACCACCGAAAACCTTTTCTCAATGTGATATTTTTGGCAAAATTCTTTGAACTCCCTACTTTCAAATTGAGTTCCATTCCGTAATGATAGTTCGTGGGAGGTGAAAATGGCATATGATGTTTCGTACAGCGAAATTAATTACTTTTTTGGTGGTGATCGTAGATAAAGGCTCTGCTTTTGCCCACTTGGTAAAGTAATCAACCACAACAATAGCATATTTTGCACCACCTCTGGAAATTAGTAAGGAACCGATTATATCGATCCTCTAAATCAGAAATGGCCAGGGACTAACCATTTGTGTGAGTTCCGTTGGCCGGCTCTTGGGATTTTCCCAAACTTTTGACATTTGTCGCATTTTCTTACGTAGTCTGCAGCATCCCGATTTACAGTTGGCCAATAGTATCCATAGCGGAGTATCTTTTTTGCTAGTGTCTGCCCCTCCAGTATGGTCACTACATTCTCCTTCATGAACTTCCTTCAAGACTCATTTTATCTCATCGTGGGCGATGCACCGGAGTAAGGGAACCGAGAATCCCCTCCGATAAATTATTCCATCTTGCATTATATATCGTGAAGCTTTACGAATGACTTGTCGTCTTTCGTTCTTTATATCGGGCAAAGTCCCATGTAGTATGTATTGTTTGAATGGGGTCATCCATGACTCCTTTTCAATTTCTATTTCTAGCATAAAATCTATTTCCATCTTGTTTATACTTGGAGATTATAAAACTTCAACGGGAACCAAGCCCATTTGCTGTGCATCGCCAGTACTTGCGAATTTTTCCAATGAATTGGCTTCCGTGTTTCGTTCACGCGAGACGTGTGAAATATCGTAATATTCAAGGTCTGCCAAAAGTTCTTGAACCCGAGCGAGGTATGGAGCAAGCCTCTGCCCCTTTGCTTGATAATCTCCCCGCACTTGGTACACCACCAATTAAGAGTCACAAAAGATTTCAACCGATTTTATTCCAAGCTCCCTGACAAGTTTTAAGCCAACGAGCAGTGCTTCATACTCTGCTTCGTTATTCGTAGCTGGAAAATTAAGCTTCAAAGCATAACAAATAGATCGGTTTTTAGGGGTTACTAGAATGACTCCAGCCCTAGAGCAACGGTCGTTGGATGCCCCATCGGTGTATAGTTTCCATCGAATAGTGGGTATAACATCATTTCCTTCTGGTTCGTTGGACACGGAAAATTCCACGATGAAGTCTGCTAGTGCTTGCCTTTGTATGGCCCTTCGTGGAAGGTAGGTGATATCGAACCGACTCAACTCAATATTCCATTTTAACAATCTCCCTGAGGTTTCTGGTTGTTGGAGTACCTGTTGCAAGGGTTGATCGGTATAGACACTGATTGGGTGTGCCTAAAAGTATGGACGAAGCTTGCACGATGCAATCACCAAACAGTCGGCCATCTTCTCTATTTTAGTATAATTTCTTTCTGCCCCCATTAAACGTTTACTGACATAGTACACTTGCTTTTGAACTCGGTCTTCCTCACGAACCAAAGCCGTACTGATGGCATGTTGAGATACGACCAAGTATACATACAACACTTCATGGTCTATGGGCTTCGACAACACCGGGGGGCTTTCCAAATGTCTTACCAGAGCTCGAAACGCATCCTCACAATTGGGTGTCCATTCAAAATTTCTCTTTCCTTTCTTTATTACATCGTAGAAAGGAATACACTTATCTGTCGCTCTGGATATGAATCGACTCAGTGCGACCACTTTTCCATTCAGGCTTTGTACTTGCTTTATGGTTCTGGGCACTTGAATGTCTCGAATAGCCTGAATCTTTTCTGGGTTAGCTTCAATTCCTCATGCGTTAACAATGAAACCCAAGAACTTTCCTGACGCAACGCCAAAGGAACACTTCAAATGATTGATTTTCATTCCGTAATACCTAAGTATATCAAACATTTCTGCCAAGTCTCGAATGTGGTTGTTTGACTACCACGACTTCACGAGCATGTCATCCACATAGACTTCCATCGTCCTACCGATTTGGTCTTTAAACATCCGATTCACCAGACGTTGATAAGTTGCTCCTGCATTTTTCAATCCGAAAGGCATCACTACATAACAGTACAGTCCAACGTCTGTGACAAAACTAGTGTGTTCCTGATCTGGAATGTGCATCAGGATTTGATTATATCCCAAGTACGCATCCATAAATGACAATAACTCGTGTCCTGCGGTTGAGTCGACCAGCTGATCAATTCTGGGTAAAGGCAAACTATCCTTAGGGCATGCTTTGTTCAAATCTGAGTAATCAACACAGGTCCTCCATTTCCCATTCGCTTTTCTCACTAGTACAGGGTTAGAGACCCATTCTGGGTAGAGGGTGTCGCGGACGAACCCATTGGCTTTGAGTTTGTCCACCTCCTCTCTGAGAGCTACGGACCTCTCCGGGTCCATGCCTCTCCTTTTTTGCTTTACCGACACGTATTTCGGGTCTATGTTGAACATATGACTTGCAATAGCGGGAGAAATCCCGCACATATCGGAATGCGTCCAAGCGAAAATGTCCAGATTCGCTTGGAGGAAATCAGTAAGATCCTCGATCATCGAGGGGTTGAGTTGTAATCCAATCTTAAGTACCCACGATAGGTCATCACGGCTGACTAGAATGTCAATTGTCATTTCAGCCGGTGCTGCTTTTGCCTCCTTGGGTTCCTCATCATCGTCCCTCGGATCTATGTCTCTATAGATCCGATCATGTTGCCCGAGCCAAGGCTCGGGCATTACTTGTCAATCTTCAATGACTCGGATGGGGACGAAGTTGTCCACAACCTTTCCTTTCTCTCTTCGCTGTGCCTCTCTCAACTCAGCCACATAACATGCATGACCAGTTGCCTGATCGCCGTGAACAACACCAACTCCTTTATCCGTCAGAAATTTCAAAGTTAAACACCATGGGGCCAAAGTTGCCCTAAACTCTGCCAGGGCCGGTCGGCCTAGAAACACATTATACGGGGAATCGACATCCAAAACAATGAACGGCATGATCCGCACCCTCCTACGTTCACCTTCTCTAAGTTCAACCGGCAACTCAACAAAACCTACTGCATCAGCAGCCACGCCATTAAAGCCATGAATACAGGCTTTAAATGGTTTTAGATCCTTTGTCTCCATCTTCATCTGGTCATATGATTTTTTGAAGATGATGTTAACAGAACTTCATAGTCAATCAATATTCTTCTCACAAGCGCTGGCCCAATTGTGGCCGAGATGACCATCGGATCAATGGTAGGTGCCTCTACCTGATCAACATCTCTGCTCCTAAACACTATATCATCTGTCATCGTTCGCTGTTGTTTAGCTGGGGTCCCATCTTCCGTGTTCGAACAACATTCGAAAGCTGCATGCTTCAGGGAATTAGCATAATGCTCCATCTCTTGCCAGTTCTTATCTGCAGGGTGAGGTCCCTATTATCATGTTTATGACTAATCTCCCTCTAGTCCGAATGGGTTCCTCAGATCATCGTGGAGCCTGTCCACTATTGAGGTCGGAAGTCCCCTGTCCGCCCTCCTGAGGATTCTTTACAAACTCCTACAACTTTTTTTGTCTAATCGGCTTTTCTATAGCATCATGAAGGTGCCTACACTCCTCGATATTGTGCCCGTAAGTCTCATGGAAGCGACAATACTTCCCAGTCCGCTTTTTCTCCTCGATGGATTCTTTTGGGCGTGGCTTTCGATATTGGAAAGTATTACAAGTCGATAGATAAATATTTTCCAGAGATGCGTTCAGAGGAGTGTATTCATTGTAAGTTGGGATCCTTGGTTTCCACTTTTCGGCTTCCCTCTTTTTTTCGGAACTCCCTCCTCTAGATCCTTTAGACTGCTCGGACTTGTTTTGAACATGGACCTGGACTTTTCCAGAGTTATCACCAGATTGTTTTACAGCAATGTTGCTCTGCACAGTCTCCTTGCCGGGTCCTAGTGCATTATCTCGCCTCATCCACCTGGCTTCCTCCCTTCTTATAAATTGATGTGCCTTCGAATAAAAACGTTCTAATGTAGTCGGAGGCTTTCCTGCCAGCCAATCACCAAACTCTGAATCTGGATTTACTCCTCGCATCACGGCCATTAGAATGGCATGGTCATTCAGGTTGATAACTTTAGTAGCAGCAACGTGAAATCTTTGTAAGTACTCCTTTAACGACTCCCCTGGAGCCTGAATTACACTGGACAAGGACATTATGTCCTTGGGACGAGTGGCATGAATCCTAAATTGCTCCACAAATTTCATTGCTAACTCATCAAAGTTGGAGATAGATCGCGGAAGATGTCGATTGAACCACATGGTAGCGATTCCAGATAAAGTTATTGGGAAGCATCTACATTTAGTTGCATCGTTCGCCCTAGCTGAATCGATCATCCACTCATATCTCATTACATGTTGTCGTGGATCAGTCTTCCCTTCGTAAGCTGGAATAGTCAGCATATTAAACTTCCTGGGGTACTCAGCCTGTAGGATAGCATCTGTGAACAGAGTGTGACTCCTAGATATGCCCCAATCATCATTAGTTAAACCTTGATTTTCCCTCATTAGCTGTCTGACCATGGCTGATAGGTCTGGGGTTTATATGGAAGATGGCAAGTTGGAATCCGTACTACGGAACCATTCCAGTTGGTGCCTCCTCTGTTGGCGACCTACCAAACGTGTATCCTGGGGACTTGCTTCATCATGACCTTGGTGAGCCAATCGTCCAGCTTCCACCCGTGCTCCAGATCCTAAGTTTACTGTTTCATCTTGAGCGCGATTTTCTTGGTGCACTGCACCTGTTTGCGTTGTTTCAGTTCTACGGCGTCTACGCCTGGGAGGTTCATCAGATGAAGTAGAGCTGTCAGACGAGGAGTAGGAAGTGGGCTTCCTCCATCATTCTGATGCTGTTGTTGAGTAAGCTGAGTCATGAGGTTGGCGTTAGCTTGAATCTGCTCGTTAAGCTATCTCCTAATTTCCATGAGTTCTCTCATCAGCTCATTGAAGTCTGTCTTGGTGACAACTTCTGTTTGGTTTTGGGCGGTGGCGGTCCCTATGCCCGGATTAACATGTTGATTGTTGGGTCCTGCTTGCTGGACGTTGGCGGTCTCGTTGACATCAGCATTATGAGAGGTTGATCTGGTACGTGGTCTTCCCATTGTAGAGTTATCGGTCGGAACTATAAGTAGAATCAACGGACTTCTTATTAATGAACTTGGATCTTCTTTGGGGGATTTCTTCAATCCAGTAGCAACAAAGTAGGTCCTAACAGCCTGAGAATTCTGCTCTCGGTGAAAGCACCAAAATGTTAGCACCAAAATTGGTCACTAACACCCAAGAATGGATTTGTGTAGAGAGATTAATGAAGATAGAAAATTAAAATAGAGGAATGTATGCAGAATTAACTACAGAAACAAGAACACCAAAATTATAGTGGTTCGGCGTAACTGCCTACGTCCACTTTGAGTTTAATCTTTATTACTTCTTCAAATTATTGAATACAGATACAATCCGTACACTAACGACTTGATTACAAGTTTGGATCAAAAATAGATGAGTCTTAGAAATGGCAGAGTCTCCCCGTTGTTCTCGAAAAAAAGTCCCTTTTCACTACGCCCCTGCCCCTTTATTTATAGACGAAGATAGGCCGGACTTCCTCTGTGGGCCCATGAACAAGGTACTTCGGCCCGTAGTTGGTTACTTCTGCGCACCGAGCCAAGCATGCCAAACGATACATACCGAACATCAAATGCCGAATCGGGGTGTCTTGGTAAAGGACTCGAAGCAAACCCACAAGGAGCTCGAAGCATACAGTGGTGTGACTCGAAGTGATGATATAGCAGTCAGCTCGCTTTAGGATGGAACTGGCCATTACCAACTCTCCTGATATGCACCGAGCGATATATACCGAACCTTCCAGACCGAGCGACATGCGTCGACCATCTAAGCCGAGCGACATGTGTTCGTGCTTTCTCGACCGAACCACTCATGCTGAGCCGTCTTTCCCTGAGCATCCAGACCGAACCGTCCAACCTTTATCTTCAATGTCCAATCGGTGATTGCCAAACGATGTTGCTGAGCGAAGTTGGCCGAACGGTAGTTGCTAAGCAGTGTTGGCCGAACCACATATCCATGCCGAACGGTATACAAGCCAAACCACACTAGCATGCTGAGCGATGTATCCAGGTCGAACGGCACTTGTATGCCGAGCCTCTCAATTCAAGCCAATCTCTCACTGGATCATGTTTCACTTAGAGCCAAGCAAGAAAATCGATAGTTAGCCTCTCATAACCGGGCCAAACAACCGGGTAACACTAAGTTTCAGTTTAGATCCTTAAAAAGATAAATAAGACGTGTCAGTGTTAGTATAAAGATATATTCACATTCGATCGCCCTTAACCAGCCATATTCTCCAGATTAACGGACGAACATTACTGTTAATGTTCTTTGCCAAACTAGGCAAAGCGGTGGGGTTGTCACATCGTTTTAATATAAAATAAGTTTGAATTGGTTTCTAAGTACAAGTCCATTGATTTGATTTTGGAATATTGGATTTATGTAAAAATGCTATTAATGCTATTGTGAAAATGAGACTTGTATAACAGTAGAAGATTTGATATTTGAATGTTATTTTAGGGCGTAATCTCTGCACGCCTAATAAATTCATACTTATATGTATATATACTAGCGTAAATAATGCACAATTGTAACATAATAATTGCGTAGTTAATTAGGTTAATAATTATCATTTAAATACCACTTAGGAAAGTAATTAATTAGGCGACATAAGAAGGATTTCTTATAAGTCCTAAATGATAAATACGGTGAGATGTGTGCTAATATACTTAGAGAGTATTATGAAATATGACTAAGTTATAGGGATGCGAAGTCAGTCAAAAGCACACAGAAGTCTTCCCAGTTAATATGGCTACTAGCAATGTGACTTTGGGGCTGATGTGAGACGTTGTCTATAATAAGTGTTAACTGGATTTTTTAACCCAGTGGAATTCAAAGGAAGTCAAAACATCTACGACAAGTCAAAACAACTCAAGAATCAACCAAGAGGACCAGAAGAAGGAATGAAGAAAGACTCAAGAGGAGGATAAAAAAATTTGGCCAAGATAATGGATCGCCAACGATCCATCACCTATGGATCGCTAGCGGTCCATAAGGTTCACTGGTGGATCCTCCAATCCTCTTGCATCATGATTTAATATGTTCCCTAGAGATGCTTGCCAAGTTTCATAGCATGTCAAACAATCTAGCTCGAGAAGTGAAGACTCATCTGATTCAAGCTGTTTGACCAAAAGAAGCTACCTGAAAATGGACCTACAGAACTCATACGAAGTCGGATTGACTAGAGATTTTGGGAGAACACTTATAAGACATAATAGAAGCTCACAGAAAAAATGAGATCATTTGAGTTGACTTGATGGATCGCTAGCGACCTAACTAGATGGATCGTTAGCGACATATGTAGACTGGGCCCCACCACCTCAAATTTTTAGTTGGTCCCACACACCTTAGAGAGAGTACATGCAAAGTTTTCTTCTGATTTCGTTAAGTATTTAGCAAGTTATGGACGATTCTTCTGGACCAGATGACACATGATGACGGATGATCAAACTGACTCCAAACAACTTGATATTTGGACAAAGCACTTAATATAAGATAGGAAGACAACCAAACAAAGATTAGTCAAAAATATGCTAAGTGGATGGATAGCTGGTGATCCATCCCCTACGGATAGCTAGCGATCCATCAAGATAAGTCGGATCGTCCTCAAACTTTCCGAGCTCCTTCGTAGTACTAAGTAAATGCTTGTGGTAGAAAAATATGCTAAGTTGTTGGATAGCTAGTGATCCATCCTCTATGGATAGCTAGCAATCCATAGAAATGACTCGGATTGATTTGAGATTTTCGGTGATGACTTGGCATAACAACTGGACTTTTTTGCACCTGGACTTCTGGCCCAATACTCACTAAATTTCCCTATAAATACTCACCAACCTGCAACTAGAGATTGATCTTTTCCGAGGAGAGAACCGCCATTACTCTACTGGAATTCCTTCACTTCTTTAACTTTCTTCTCCATCACAACAATCATCAAGGGGGTTACTGTGATTCTCCAGGCAACCCTTGTACTTGTGACTTATTCTCACTAATTGTAACTTAGATCTTAGGACTAACTAGTTGATATCCAGAGAGATTCAACTATTATAATCATAATAAAGATTTACTAAAGTGGATGTGGGCCAGAGTCAGTCGAACCGCTATAAAAATTTTGTGTCTCTTTTCTTACTTCCGCTTTATATTTGTTGTTTATCCGAGATTTGTGCTGCTGATTACCTATATTGGTGCTTTCACACTTGATCCAGGGTGTTGATCCATTTTTTGGGTTAACATTCTGGTGCTTTTGCTGAGAGCAAAGGTAGATTCGGAAACTTGAAGCTTGAATCCGTGATTGGGGAAAATGAAGAGGCCTAACACCGGATCTAAAACTGGAGCAAGTCAACCAGAGCCTGTGGGCAGTTAGGAAGTATCCTCAAACTCTCACCAACCCAACTATGTAGCTAGAGAAGAAATGGAAAGGCTGATGAAGGAGAAGCAGGATGGAATCTTGGCTAGGCAACAAGGGATAATGGAGGGATTCTTCCAAAGGATGGGACAACAAGGAATTGCAGGAGCTGCAGGAATTCAGACCCTGGGAATAATACAGGAGCTGCTAGGGTTGGATACGAATGAGATATGCCTCCACGTCCAGATCAACCGACACTTAGGGGAAACACGGAAGTCAACCAGAGGATCAATGCCAATGATAGGATCAATATTGGAGCTGGCATCATGAGGGCCAATAATAGAGTGATAGTTGAAATTACAGGAACTGGTAGGCAGGAGCTAATCTAAATACTAGGGTGCAATCGGTGGAGGAATATGTGACAGAGCTACCCTGAAGTAGCGGAGGACAAAAGGACACTAGAAGAGTAGGGCAGAACACTGGTGTGCAACTAGTGGAGTATGCACTAGATTTCCTTTATCAAGGCAAGAGGCAGAACATCGCTTTCAGACGAAGACCTTCGTTGGATGGTGAAAATCAAATTGCTGAATTGGTAAAGAGGTTGGTTAAAAGAGGACCCACAGATCAGGGTTTGGAAGATGTGAACAGAAACCCGTTTACTGCTAATATCCGGAACGCAAGAAATCCTCTTGATTTCAAGCTTCCCGCGCTGGAAATGTACGATGGAAAGACCAATCCAATGATTCATTTGATAAGACACATCTGACATATGGAGGTGTTGGGTACTTTTGAGGAAGTAATGGGGGCGCTGCTTCCCATTACACTTGACGGATTTGGTGGCGATGTAGTTTAGACAACTGGCGAATGGGTCCATTAGAACGTGGACTGAGTTAGTAGCTAGATTTTTAAGACAATTGCGAGTTCACGTGTCACAACCAAAGAATGTGATGACATTGGCAAATGTGAAACAAAGGCCCGGGAGACCTTGAGAAATTATTTAACAAGATTCAATGCAGCAACGGCTGTGGTTGATAGGCCGGACCCATTAGTGATTTTGATGGCGGCAGTGTCTAGAGTCGCGAGCAAGACCGACTTTAGGGCTGCACTTAAGCGGGATCCACCAATGGATCTTGTTGAGTTTTACTATGAAGCTGAGAGATATTTACATCAGGAGGATGCTAACACTGAAGATGAAGATGCTAATATTTATGATCTGGATGGCAAGGGATCCTCTGGAGCAGGATTTGGAAAAGACAAAAGGAAAAGAGAAGCTGGTGATGATTCTAGAGAACTGAAACAACAAAGGAGGAAGCCCAAATTCTCTTCCTACTCTGAGCTGACTGAAACCATAGAAAGGGTATACCTAGACACTAAGGGGAAAATTCCCTATCAGAAGCCTCCGAGAAGAGAGCCCACTGATCGAGAGAAAGGATCCAGAAAGTTTTTCATCTTCCATGAGCTGGGCGGACATGAAACAAATCAGTGCCGACACCTTCGTGATCTGATAGAAGAACTAGTTCGGAACAACCAGGTGCTGCAGTACGTGATGAACAGAGCTGCGATAGCACGGCCGGAGCAGCCACCACCCACAATAGAGGCTTCAAGAAATGCCTAGGGATCTGGGCCAAGACAGATAATCCCATAACCGGGATGGATGAGAAGTTAGATCCGGCTGCTACTCTTTACTTTGGTCTTTTTTTTGCACTTTTCTTTTCATATATTAGCGGTAAAAACAATAATGATCCCAGACCGCCTAGACGTGTGCTATACCTAGATTGGTTCCTAGTCGTGCTTTGATTCAAATATCTAGGATAATTGCTTAGGATAATAATCTCAGACCCTTGGACGTGGAAAAAACCTAGATTGGTCCCTTGCTATGCTTTGAGTTGGATGTTTGGGATAGACATTCAGGATTTCTGCTCATTTAATTTCTGCTTCTTTGCTTTGATTTGAAATTTGAATTTTGTAAAATCCATATTTAATGTGATAACTGATTTTGAATGCCATAGAGTCCCGACTGAAGAGACGGGACTGGAGTGCAAGATGCAAGCCCCCTTATTGGAGAGCGAGTGCATGGACTTGTACGATATTGAACACCATAAAGTCCCGACCGGAGAGACGGGAAAGGAGTGAAAGAAGTAAGTCCCTCACCGGAGAGTGAGAGGATGGGCTTGCTTAACCCCCTTTATCATAATAAGCAAATGATAAGGAGAGATCATCCCCCTTAACTTAACAAACAAATGATCTGGAGAGATCGTTCCCTTAACTTAAAACATTAAACGATCCGGAGAGATTGCACATTAGACAAAACATTAAACGATCCAGAGAGATCACACACTAAACTAAATATTAAATGATCCAGAGAGATCGCACATTGAACTAAATATTAATCAATCCTGAGAGATCACACATTAAACTTAAATGATCAGAAGAGATCAAGCCTTAAAACAAATTTGATTTAATAAAAGGATTTGAATGCCTTATAATAAATAGAATAAAATCGATAAATCCTAGTTGAACACAGGGTGATTTCGATATATAATGTGATTCTGATATGTGATGTGATTCTGATATATGATGTGATTTTGATATATAATATGATTTTGATATATGATGTGACAACTCTGAATAAGAAGAAAAATTGATAGTGATGTAAATCCCGAATGAACATGGGACAATTAGAGATATGTTATGTAAATGGAGATATGTGATGTAATTGGAAACATGTGATTTAATTAGACATATGTGATGTAATAACTCCAAATGAAATCAGAATGATTGTGATGTATAGATTATACCTAAGTAGAGTTAGGGTCCTAGGATATAACAGGTTTGGAACAACTTGTGATTGAAAGAGAATTCGAAGGAACTGGACGATTCACCAAGGCTAAAGCAGCTGGAAAGCTCAATTGTCAAAGACTAGAGACATGAACTTATTCTGGAGCAAAACACGCCTTTCATTCAAAAGTCGTACTTTAGTGGGCAAGTGTTAACTGGGTTTTTTAACCCAACGAAATTCAAAGGAAGCGAGAACATTTACGACAATTCAAAACAACTCAAGAATCAACCAAAAGGAACAGAAGAAGGAATGAAGAAAGACTCAAGAAGAGGAAACCAAAATTTGGCCAAGATGATGGATCGCCAACTATCCATCACCTATGGATCGCTATCGATCCATAAGGTTCGCTCATGGATCCTCCAATGCTCTTGCATCATGATCTAATATGTTCCCTTGAGATGCTTGCCAAAGTTTAATAGCATGCTAAACAATCTAGCTCGAGAAGTGAAGACTCATTTGATTCAAGCTGTTTGATCAAAAGCGGCTAACTTTAAATGGATCTACAGAACACATACAAAGTCAGATTGACTTAAAATTATGAGAGAACACTTAGAAGACATAACAGAAGGCTCACAGAAAAAATGAGGTCATTTGGAGTTGAATTGATGGATCACTAGCGACCTAACTAGATGAATCGCTAGCGACCCATGTAGATTGGGCCCCACCATCTAAATTTTTTATGGTAGGTCCCACACACCTAAGAAAAAGTACTTGCAAAGTTTTGTTTGATTTCACTTTGTTTTGAGCGAGTTATGGACAATTCTTCTGAAGTAGATGACCCATGAGGATGGATGATCAAACAAACTCCAAACGAATTGATATTTGGACAAGGCACTTAAATATAAGATAAGAAGACAACTAAACAAAGATGACTCAAAAATATGCTAAGTGGATGGATAGCTAGCAATTTGTAACAACCCTAGTTCCAGTGGGTCCGGATTTTTCGCATAATTGCTAAAATCCAAGCCCACTGAAGCCCGAGTTGGGTATCTGGTATCCTGCAAATAGGCAAAGATAAATATATCAGAGCTCAAATAAATATCTCATAGCGGAAATGACTAAAGTATAATAGTAAGTAAATACTCACCAAGGTAATAACACTTTCTAAGAAAGTGTTCCAAAGCTGGAAAATCTCTGCCATCTATCTAACCTGTGGGATATTATGAGGAGGGGGTTAGAACTGAAGTTCTGGTGAACGGACAAACTATACACCTCTAAGCATAATTCTACATATACCATTCTATTTTCATTTTCTGTTATATTAGGTTTATTGGGTTTATAATAATCTCGCCTCTATGTGTGAATTATACCCATCTACTCCCTAGTAGATTAAGACCTAATAACCAATATATATGTATAATATATATATATATATATATATAGCTACATGCCCAAAGACCACATCGATCCTAGGTACTACCCATACTACCTTCCGTATCCTCCTCGGAAAGGACTCCATCGTCTTGCTACTAGAGCGTACTGTAACTACATCTATAAAGGATAGCTTCGTGAGGCCTACAATATAGATGTTCCGTCGTCTACTATGAAAATGTGAAACTGCATCCGCACTAGCTTATACTAGTGCTCAGACATCCACAATGTACCACCCAGTGCATACCTTGAGGACTACATGTAATCATTCTGTCTACTCCCTAAATTCCGCCAACAAGGTCTAACTTTTACGAAACTCAGTCGGGGATTTTATATGTCTGTAAAGGTCCGCTTTGCTAGCCCTATAATACATATATTCTACTTGGTCTGTCTTTTTTCTCATCGTGGCTATGGGCCCACGCAGCGCACCCTCAACTAATCGAAAGATCTTTTAATAGCTAAGTGGTTGTGCCCTGCTGCAAACAATCTAAACATCCAATTAGCTGTGCCCCTCATCCAATGTCTCGATAGTGAAAGAATCATTGGTCTATTGGTTTAACTTTAGTATTTTCCGAATTCGCTCTGGTTGATGATGGCTTGATCTCCACATGCGACTATCCTTTTGGGTCCTGCCCACTATAACCTACTCGCAAACTAGAGTATGGTGTCATACGAATGTCCTACTCCATCACCAACCTTTTGACTTCCTACAAAGGTTCGCTTCGTTAGGCCTGCTATGCAAAAGCAGTCAGGCATACTCTCTTGATGGAACACCTACAGACCTGCCTCTGGGGGTGCAGATTCATTAGCCCTACCCTAGAAGGCCATCCTAGAGTATCCTCACGTCCCGTTGAAGTCACGTACTTGCTTCTAGCCCGAACTAACTAAGTTGGACATGCTCTTTCTGTACTAAAATCAGGGATGAACTGCTTCGTTAGGCTCTCTATCCAGATTCTCTTTCAGGCTGCTCCAAACGCACCTTACCATTTTATTAGACCCTACATCTAATCTTTTACTATGCGTTTAGTTTACTTTTCTTATTCTGTTGGCTACTTATTTACCCTAATTAGCAAGCCCAGCCCCACTTATGTGCGAGACCATCAGTCCTAGACTGGAAAGGGAATGCTGCCGGTACGGGCCACTTCTATTATTTTTGCTTATTAACTTAATCCAAGATCTAAGTTTGATAAAATAAGCCCCTTCTATTTCTTTCTTTTTAATTATAACCTACTTGTTACAAATATACTTCCAATTGTCACTTTTATATTCTTTTCTTTCTTTTATAACCTACATGTTATAAATATAATTGCAAGTGTCTCTTTTCTATTATAGTCTCTCTTCTTTTATTATGATACTAAATTCTCTTTAGTTCTCTTATATTATATGACAGTCTTAGCTTGGGACTGCTTCCAACTGCCACAAATTACTTATCATAATAACTGCTTTACTTTTTATTCTACTATCTATGCAGTAAATGCAGATCTAGTCACATATTCTGTTTATTGTTTCTAGTCTTGCCAAATAATTAACTTGATTATTTCCTCTTCTTTAATTTCTTTAATGCTTCACGTTATTCTCTTTTATTCTAGGAAGTAGTTCTATTCTATTTGGTTGGTTACAAAAACTATGCTAAAATTCCATTTCCATATTTTAATACTAAATAATGCTATAAACAATAACTTGTAACTGCAAGATATTTCTTTTATTTTTTCTTTAATTATTGGGTAATGCAAAATACAGTAATGTCTCTTTTTTGCACTAATTCCATTGTTCTTGCTATTATTCTTGCAATTACGTTTATCGTTGTTCTTACAATATTAAACTATGGAAATGTATTCCCTTTTCTTAACCAACCAACTAGTTTATCACTAACTTCCAAATCAAGTTATTTAGATTTTCCTTTTTAATTCATTTCTCCCGTTTTATCACAATTTGCTGTAAATTTCTCACTTTTAGGCTTATGCTTTTCTTTACAACTTTTAAGCCTAATATTAGTTATATTTTAATTGGATTCCTTTCTTTTTCCATATAAATAACATTTAAATATAAGTACACTTCCCTTATAAAATTTATAGTTTCAACATAACTAATTAGTAGAACTAATTACTGAAATAAATGCTGAATTAAATATTTAACCGGAATCCAACGATATTATATATCATAAACATAAAAGAGGTATAATTTAAATCCACTCACCTATCATCCTTAGCTGTGCTCCATGCCCTTCCTGGATCCCCTTCTAAGGCGTCTAATATTTTTATTACGAAGATCTTCTCCACAGAAATATTTTCTATTTAGGGTTCAGCCTTAGGCAATGAACCTAATTGGGAGAAAATATGATTGTGAGAAAATAGCTAGGCCTAGTGTTCTATTTATAGTGTAGCTTAAGGATCTCGGGCCATTGGATTTAGCAGATTGAATCTAAAGCCACCATGTCGCAGGGTTGTTTGGAGCCATCAGATCTGTCAACGTACGACTCCGATTGAATAAAATCAACCGAAGTCGTTACCAAAACAAACTTCGGCTCTGCAAAAGTGCGGGTCGACCTAGACATTTTTTGGGTCGACCTGTGTTCTTTTGCGGGTCGACCTTAAGCTTTTACGGGTCGACCTATGGGTTGACCTGTGCTAGTTTAATTATTCTGATTTCTTATTCTTCTCGTAACTTCTTCATATTAACTCAGATTTCGACAAGTTATATATGGAAATTGATCATAAAATCGCCACAAACACAATGGTATAAGTTTTAAGGCCATATTCCGACAATTCCAAAATTGCTTATTTTCACTGTTCATTGTTATTTGATTATTAAATTATCTAAGAATGCAGGGTGTTACATTCTCCCAATCTTCAGGAAATTTCATCCCCGAAATTCGACAAGGGTAAAACTATGTAATTCCTCGCATCAATCACATCCATTTTATGTACATCCAATTTTGCGACCATCCATGTCCTTGTAGAAAGTGTCATTCAACATAAAATATATGCACGTACATAAATTTCTAAGCGGTACCTTCTTTAAAAACTCCTTTTTATAAAATATGATGCATACATCCTAAATATTCTTGCAATTTTTATATGAATACAATCTTTTAAAAACTCAAAACATTTTTCATGCAACTTTTCCTACACTCCTACTGAATAGGGGCGTAGTTCAACGAATTTTACATCCAAATCCTACCACACAACTTTTAATATTCGAATTTCAGAAAATTCTAATTTTTCGAACTCGATTTCTTTTGTCAGAAAGAAGGTAGAAAATGGAAAACATCACATTTCCCGTTTTACCTTTGCGCACCCCTTTCTATGTACTTGGAACTTATGCCGCTATTCAATAAAAATCTCTATTTTCTTTCCCAAGCACAGTTCACATAAGAAAAATTTTCTTTTCAAATTTTCTGTTGACGTTTCTGTAACTTTCTTTAAATTTTACTATTTTTCTTTTAGTTATTTTTATCTGCTTTTACTTTTCTTTTATTATTTACGTTCTATGTTCTTATTCTCTTCTTGTGAACATCACAAAAACACAAAGAAAAAGCATCATACTAATCATCACTGATTTACTACAATAAGAACTAAATGCTTACATAAGAATACAGTCTCATAATTAAAATACAAAACAAGTCCTACTACAAAGCGATACTAGATAGGTAAATTTAGCGGCTATACATAGCTATCATCTAGGGCTACGAGGCCTAGGACCATGTCCACTCTGACATAGAAAGGTCCTACTCTAGGAATCCAAGTAACTCATATGCTCCTCCTGCCGCCAATTACTCGTTACTAACTTACGTTGTGTTACTTACGGTGAATAAGATCTATTCATCTTTTCCATTCCATACTCAAAATGGAATAACCAAGTCTCATTTATTGCAATGAATAAGGGTTTCAATCTATGCAGTCTCTATCTAAAAAAGCAACTAAGCTTGAGGAAATTTTCTCTTTACCTTTACCTTTCATTTTCCCCCAAGTAAGGTCTACCTATCTCAACCATGTGTGTCTTACTATCTTACTAATATCACTTCACTATTCTTCTATAGTTTACACACATGAGGCAACATTCCTAGGTTCTCACTAGTGTCCTATACACTTTACGAGAACTTTTATTATTACTACTTAAAGTAATCACTGCTATCTCCTATATAGCCTTACACTTTTCCCGTCACACCTAGGAAATGATTCCTATCTACTCCATATTTAAAAGTTTGGTTTGGTATTTATCATTTCATTTCAAAAATTAAAGCTTCTAAAATTTTGAAACATCAAATCCTAAAATTCTTGCCTTTAAAAGTATTACTTTGAAGTTTCTATTAAATTCAAAGGTACTTGGTTACTTAACATTTTATCTTTCTAGACTTGCCTCTTTACATCTCTTTGAATTTAAATTATTCCCCAAACCTGGAGGGGAAAACTTACAAATTCTAAGTTCAAAACTTATTCCTCTTTTCCTTTTAATGACCTTTACAGCTTTCCATAAAAAAAAAATTGGATTTTTAAATTTAACTGCTTACTAAGTTTTTCTCTTCCAAAAACTTATGTACTTTTTCACCAAACCATTTTTCTTTAAAACATGCCTTGCTTAAAACATTTTTTTCTTGACTTCCAAAAATGTCCTCACATGTTTTCAAAACATCTTCTTTTCATATATTTTCAAATTTAAGAAAACTGGAGTAGATAAGAATAATTATTTTATCAAAAATCCTTTAACTTTCTTACTCTTCCAATTACCTAACCATGGAGGAATTTCTAACTTACTACACATGGGGACTTTCTACAAAGGCAAACAACCAATGCGCATAATCAATGGAAAAATACGAAATTTCCATTGCTTAGGTTTCCTACTAAGACTGTCTATAATATCCCTCCTAACTAACACTGTCTCTAATTATTACACTTCTTATTACACCTAATTGTTTTATACCTTAATGTATTGGAACTACTTTCTCTTAAGAGAAACCATTAACGCTAAACCTTCTATGAATCCTTTAAAAGAGGATTTCATGTTTATGTGAAATTATAAGGTACTTATTTTATATATTTTATCGAAATAGGCTATACAAAATATGGTGCTTTCCATACCTTGTACATCACTTTCACGTATTCCTTCTAACTTGCACAAAACATCTTTATTTGTGATAGAAAATTATATCATTATTCATTTCATTCCAATAGATTAAAGCATGTTTAATCTATATTCACTTACAATAGACATTTCCTATGAAATTTATTAATTTCCTAATATTTAACATACATCTTTTTTTTCTAGAAGAACTCATTTTCAAAACTGTTTTAATATTTTCATGACTAAAAAACATTTACATATACTTATTTAAATAATAAGTGTACTTATAAGCCACTTTATTTCTATACCTAGAAATTATCTTCAAAACACATTTTTATCTGGGTCAAAACAGATGTTGTGAAAACACCATTACTACAACCTAAAAATACTAGTATATGGATTCAATTAAAATAAATATTAATAAATCCCATATGCTATGTAAAAAAATTTCCTTTGGGAGTCACCTACTATAACAATAGTGTCATAGTCTATGCTTCCTTTGTTTTTCATGAAAACGTCTATTACAACAATAAATGTTGTAACCTACGTTTTCAATATTTAACTCACTCTAGGCTTTTATATTTAAAATCTTTGTTTACCTACAAACAAACTAGCGAGCTATACATGTTGTATAATTCTTCAAAAAGAATTTCACTTTTAACAAAATTTACATCATATAAAAACCAATTAAAATTTCATACCACTTTTTTTTCAAAAACCCAATATTTACTTCCTCAATCATAATAACAATTATATTTTTCAACTTTTCAATTCCAAAAGTTTCATTTTATTGGGCTAGACATAAAGTGGATTTTCTTCTTACTACCCTGGAATACCCTTCCTAAACCTTGGAAATTTCATTTCCTTACTAAAATCTCTTTTTCCTTCCTATAACATATGGATACCAATCTTCTCTCAAAACATAGCTTATTGTACACTATAAATCGGCAATAACATAGGGCTCAACATCCTTGGGCCATCCCAAACCCAACTAGAAAACTATGCACAAATATACTTCTAAAAACATTCCATGTGTTAAAATCTTTAATTGGGGACTATTTGGATTTTAGTACATAATATATTTATATTTTATTCAAAACTACAAATACGTTCACTCATATTTCCTAATTTACTTCGGATCTACTAACCTAAGCTCTGATACCAAATGTAACAAACATAGTTCCAATGGGTCCGGATTTTTTGCATAAATGCTAAAATCCAAGCCTACTGAAGCCCGAGTTGGGTATTTGGTATCCTGTAAATAGGCAAAGATAAATATATCAAAGCTTAAATAAATATCTCACAGCAGAACTGACTAAAGTGTAATAGTAAGTAAATACTCACCATGGTAATAACACTTTCGAAGCAGTTTCTCAAAGCTGGAAAATCTCTGCCATCTATCTAACCTGTGAGATGTTATGAGGAGGGGGTCAGAACTAAAGTGCTGGTGAATGGACAAATTATACACTTCTAAGCATAATTCTACTTATACCGTTCTATTTCCATTTTCTGTTATATTAGGTTTGTTGGGTTTATAATACTCTTGCCTTTGTGCGTGAATCGTACCCATCTACTCCCTAGTAGATTAAGACCTAATAACCTATATATATATATATATGTAGCTACATGCCTAAAGACCGCATCGGTCCTAGGTACTACCCATAGTACCTTCCATATCCTCCTCGAAAAGGATTCCATCGTCTTGCTACTAGAGCATACTGTAACTGCATCTGTAATGGACAGCTTTGTGAGGCCTACAATACAGATGTTCCGTCGTCTACTATGAAAATGTGTAACTACATCCGCACTAGCTTATACTAGTGCTCGGACATCCACAATGTACCACACAGTGCATACCTTGAGGACTACACGTAATCGTTCTGTCTACTCCATGAATTCCCCCAACAAGGTCTACCTTGTACGGAACTCAGTTGGGGATTTTCTATATCTATAAAGGTCCGCTTCGTTAGGGCTATAATACAGATATTCTACTTGGGCTCTCTCTTTTCTCATCGTGGCTATAGCCCCACACAGCCCCCCCAAAACTAATTGAAAGACCTTTTAAGAGCTAATTGGCTGTGCCCTACTACAAACAATCTAAGCATCCAAATTGCTGTGCCCCTCATCCAATGTCTCGATAGTGAAAGAATCATTGGCCTATTGGTTTAACTCTAGTCTTTTCTGAACTTGCTCTGACTGATGATGGCTTGATCTCCGCATGCACTATCCTATGGGGTCCTGCCCACTATAACCTACTCGCAAACTAGAGTATGGTGTCATACGAATATCCTACTCCATCACCAATTTTTTGACTGCCTACAAAGGTCCGCTTCATTAGGCCTGCAATGCAAAAGCAGTCAAGGCATACTCTCTTGATGGAACACCTACAGACCTGCTTCCGGGGGTGCAGATTCATTAGGCCTACCCAAGAAGGCCATCCTAGAGTATCCTCATGTCCCGTTGAAGTCTCGTACTTCCTTCTAGCCTAAAATAACTAAGTTGGACATGCTCTTTCTGTACTAAAATCAGCGATGAACTGCTTCATTACGCTCTTTATCCAGATTTTCTTTCAGGCTGCTCCAAACGCACCTTACCATTTTATTAGACCCTACATCTAATCTTTTACTATGCATTTAGTTTACTTTTCTTATTCTATTGGCTACTTATTTACCCTAGTCAGCAAGCCCAGCCCCACCTATATGTGAGACCATCAGTCCTAGACCTGAAAGGGAATGCTGCCATTACGGGCCACTTCTATTATTTTTTCTTATTAACTTAATCCACGATCTAAGTTTGATAAAATAAGCCTCTTCTATTTCTTTCTTTTTAATTATAACCTACTTGTTACAATTATACTTGCAATTGTCACTTTTATATTATTTTCTTTCTTTTATAACCGACATGTTATAAATATAATTGCAAGTGTCTCTTTTCTATTCTTGTCTGTCTTCTTTTATTATGATACTAAATTCTCTTTAGTTCTCTTATATTATATGACAGTCTTAGCTTGGGACTACGTCAAACTGTCACAAATTACTTATCATAATAACTGCTTTACTTTTAATTGTACTATCTATGTAGTAAATGCAGATCTAGTCACATATTTGTTTATTGTTTCTAGTCTTGTCAAATAATTAACTTGATTATTTCCTCTTCTTTAATTTCTTAAACGCTTCACTTTATTCTCTTTTATTTTAGGAAGTAGTTCTATTATATTTGGTTGGTAACTGTGCTAAAAATCCATTTCCATATTTTAATACTAAATAACTCTATAAACAATAACTCGTAACTGCAAGATATTTCTTTTATTGTTTTTTTAATTATTGGGTAATGCAAAATACAGTAATGTCTCTATTTTGCACTAATTCCATTTTTCTTGCTTTTATTCTCGCTATTACCTTTATTGTTGTTCTTATAATATTAAACTATGGAAATGCATTCCCTTTTCTAAACCAACCAACTAATATATCACTAACTTCCAAATCAAGTTATTTAGATTTTCCCCTTTTAATTCATTTCTCCCATTTTATCACAATTTGCTGTAATTTCTCACTTTTAGGCTTATGCTTTTCTCTACAACTTTTAAGCCTAATATTACTTATATTTAATTGGATTCCTTTATTTTTCCATATAAATAACATTTAAATATAAGTACACTTCCCTTATAAAATTTACAGTTTCAACATAACTAATTAGTAGAACTAATTACTAAAATAAATGCTGAATTAAATATTTAACCAAAATCTAACAATATTATATATCATAAACATAAAATAGATATAATTTCAATCCACTCACTTGTTGTCCTTAGCTTTGATCTGTGGCCTTCCTAGATCCCCTTCTAAGACATCTTATATTTTTATTAAGAAGATCTTCTCCTTAGAAATATTTTCTATTTAGGGTTCAGCCTCAAGCATTGAACCCAATTGGGAGAAAATCTGATTGTGAGAAAATAGCTAGGCCTAGGGTTCTATTTATAGTGTAGCTTAGGGATCTCAGGCCATTGGATTTAGTAGATTGAATCTGAAGCCACCATGTCATAGGGTTGTTTGGATCCATCAGATCTATCAACGTACGGCTCCGATCGAATAAAATCAACCGAAGTCGTCACCAAAAAAAACTTCGGCTCCACAAAAGTGCGGGTCGACCTAGACATTTTGCGAGTCGACCTGTGTTCTTTTGTTGGTCGACCTTTAGCTTTTACGGGTCGACCTATGGGTTGACCCATGCTAGTTTAAATATTCTGATTTCTTATTCTTCTCGTAACTTTTTCATATTAACTTGGTTTTCGACAAGTTATATATGAAAATTGATCAGAAAATCGCCACGAACATAATGGTTTACGTTTCAAGGCCATATTCTGACAATTCCAAAAATGCTTATTTTCACTGTTCATCGTTATTTGGTTATTTAATTATCTAAAATATAGGGTGTTACACGATCCATCCCCAATGCATAGCTAGCGATCCATCAAGATAGGTCGGATCGCCCTCAAACTTTCTGAGCGCCTTTGTAGCACTAAGTAAAGGCTTCTGGTAGAAAAATATGCTAAGTTGATTAATAGTTAGCGATCCATCTTCTATGGATAGCTAGCAATTCATAGAAATGACTCAGACTGATTTGAAATTTTTGTTGATGACGTAGCATAACAAATAGACTCTTCTACACCTGGACTTCTGGTTCTAATGCTCACTGAATTTCCCTATAAATACTCACCTACCTCCAACTAGAGATGGATTTTTTTGGGGAGAGAGCCGCCATTACTCTATTGGAATTCATTCACTTCTTTAACTTTCTTCTCCCATACAACTGTCATCAAGGGAGTTACTGTGATTCTCCAATCAACCCTTGTACTTGTGACTTATTCTAACTCATTGTAACTAAGATCTAAGGACTAACTAGTTGATATCCAGAGATATTCAACTAGTATAATCATTATAAAGATTGTTTAAAGTGGACATAGGCCAGACCCAGCCTAACCACTATAAAAATTTTATGTATCTTTTCTTACTTCTGCTTTTTATTTGTTGTTTATATGAGATTTGTGCTGTTGAATTTTTGCACTGGTGCTTTCGAACTTGATCCAGGGCGTTGGTCCATTTTTTGGGTTAACAATAATTAACTACGGATGATGCAAGTTTAGTCCCAATTCTATAGGATAAATCTACCCAGCTAATCTGGCTACCAATACCTATGAATTGTCGAACTAATATGAGACGTCTCCGTGGGTACGGTTCATAATACGAAGGACCTTCTTCGGGTAATTAAAGGTATTGAGAGGTTGTTTGAGGGTCCGTCTATTTACCTTATGTGAAGTATTAAATGTTTGGGATTGGGTTTAGGCACTATTAAGGATATCTCAGAAAGGTTCGCTTCAATTGAAGCATTAAGTGTTTGAAGAAATTTTCGTGCAATATCAACTGGATAGAGACCTGTGAGGAATCTGCATTGGGAATATGTATTAAATGATGGAGACCTACTTGAACTATGATCTAAAATTGTCATAGTCTGCATATTTTCCATTAAAAGGTCTAAAGTGGCTTGGGTTCTATTTCTTGCATTGGTAGACATTAATAACGATAGTTATGTATTACTGATTATGGAAAACCTACTTCGGGGATTGGAGGTATTAAGTGTATGTTTGAGGGTCCACTTCTTTCCCTTATATGAAGAATTAAATGGTTTTGAATATAGGTTAAAAAGAAAAAGACATATCCTTATTTAAATTATATTGTCCAAGTGTTGATATAGGAAGGCTCAAGATTATTTATTCACTAGACCTTATTGTTATGACTCTCTCCTCATTGCAACATAGGTTAGGGAAGGAGATAATGCTCAAAATATAGATGATGGCGAGAGGAGCTTGTGATAGTAGTCTATTTATCCATTTATGCTATTTTCTGATGTACCCATTTGAAGTTAAAAATGTATTTTTGAACAAAATGATGTAATGGTTATAGTTGACAATATGTTATGGTTATTTTTTGTGACATTTGAGGTTTGAAATAAAATGGGTATGGTTTACGATATTATATTTTATTCTTCTACTATGAGTTCTGATTGAATAGATAAATAGCTCTATATTGTTCTTTTTACCAACCAACAACCAGCTTTGGAATGGGTCAAAGTTTCGATAGGCCTTTTCTAGGTCGGGATTTAGGCCTGTTTTGAGGTGGGTTGTTACATTTGGTATCTAAGCTTAGTTCACCTAAACAACGGGGAAAGTATACGTACGAGTATCATAATTGTTGTTTTTGAAAAGTATTTTTCAAAAATCTTCATATATTTAAGTATATATACTTATTTTTGAGATACGCCTAACTCTATAACTTCCATTTATAGAAGTAGTTGCGATCATATTATGAAAGGATTGGACTAAGAAGAGCATGATCATGACATATGGAAGCGCCCCAAAAGCTGAATGATATTTGACTCCTTTATTGACTTAGACTTTCTTAAAATTGTGAACTCTATAAGCATAATACCCATCAATGTTCACATTAGATGCAATTAGAACATTTACATAAATTGCATAATAAATAATAGGGATAGAAAATAAATGGAAAAGGTTGTAACTCCAAGATTAATGAGGCAATAAATGTGGAATAAATATGGAGTTACAAGAATTTAATAGAAATATAGCTGGTCTAATTATGGATAGATAAAGAAGGCATAATAGGTAAAATTAGAATGAATAAATAAATATCTTTAAGAATTGTCCGTTAGAATTATAACCATTTACTATGGACAATTGATATTCATAGAAATAGAAAATAACATGCTAGGTAGTAAGTAAATATTATAAGGCAATACATTTGTTAACATTTAGAAGAAAGATGTGAGGAAGGAGTGAAACAAGCTTCCATAAGAAGGTATACATTAATCACTACAAGAAGATAACTAGATTTTTAAAGGTTGAACAGAAAAGTTCAAAAGAAGGAATAATTAAATTCCATTTCTAAACCCAACCCCATGAGAAAGAATTTGATAAAAAGATTTATGAAAGTTCCTTTAAATGTTTTGAAAGGGCTTTTCAAAGGATTATAAAATGAAGATCGTATGTGTGATAAGTTGAAATTTCTTTTTTTGGAAAGAAAATGATTTTAGTCAGGTTTGGAAATATGCTACCCATTGTTTCGTGAAAAGTTGGGAAGAGGATGTAGTTTAACAAAAAAAAGGTTTTTCATTTCTGAAAATTTTACTTTAAAAGTAGTTGAGTTAAACAATTTTCAATTTTTGAACTCTTCGTTTTTGAAATAAATGCAAAATATAGCATATGTTGGACCCAATGTTTTTTCTCACTTTATAAATTTGAAAGTTGTTATTTTGAAAGAGCAAGAAAATTTGGAAATTAGTTGTGTTAAAAAGTTCTACCTTAAAAGGATTTTGCATTCTTGAAATTCTTAATTAAAAATTTATTGAGCCAAAAAGTTTTTAGTCCAAAAACTTTTGATAAAGGGATTTTTTGTAGATTGTTGGCTAGACTTGATAATTTTTCCTACTTTATAAATTAGAGGTTCTTTTCCTTAAAAATATTTTAAAGGGGTGTATAAATGAAAATGACACTTGATTAAAATGGGATAGAAAGAATAGAAGGTTAAGAATGCTTGATATGGTAGATAGGAGGAACATTCTCGTATAAGAATTATGGAGAATAATAGCTGAGATAGATGGTAATGGCATTAGGGATTTATATAAAGTATGATTAGTAATCTAGTTAGAAATAATATAAGAAAAAAAGTCATAGAATAGAAGTTATCATTGTCTATTCCACTTTTCATTGTTTAAAGTTATATAAGATGCTTTCGAAAAATCGAAACGAATGATTATTTGATGTGGTAATCGAGTTTTTGAATGTTTTGGGTTAAAAACCTTACTTTCAAAAGAAGAAAGCCTTTGTTATAGGAAGTAATCAAGAATGGAAAATTTTCACAGTTCCTTTTTGGGAACCAAGCAATTTTTGGATGTTATGAATGAAAAGTCCAACTTTTAGAAGAATACATCTTTGATGTGGAAAGTACTTGAGAAGGAAAATTATTTTACTCCTCTTTGGAACTAAGCAATTTTGAATTCTTGATAGAGGTTTCTAAATTTATATTTTCGAATGTAAAGATTTCAGATTTGACACTTAATGGTTTTGAAAAATCCTCCCAACTTCCACCAAAATCAAGAACACATGCACGAAGGAGATCATCAAGAGTTTGATTCACACGCTCAGTTTGTCCATCGGACTGAGGATGATAAGCGGTGCTAAAATTAAGCTTCATTCCCAAAGATTTTTGAAGACCCTTCCAAAACCCACTAGTAAATAATGGATCACGATCACTAACAATAGAAGAAGGAACTCCATGCAGTTTAACAATTTCCTTGACAAAGAGTTTAGCCAAAAGAGGTACGGTCCGATTGGACCGAACGGGAATAAAATAGGTGGATTTTGTAAGTCTATCAACAATCACCCATAGACTATCATGACCCGAACGAGAACGGGGAAGATCGTCAATTAAGTCCATGGAAATTTGATCCCACTTCCACATTGGAATTTCCAAAGGTTGCAATAACCCACCGGGCCTTTGATGCTCGGCCTTTATGAGTTGGCAAGTCATGCAATGCTTAATAAAGTTAGCAATGTCATATTTCATTCCATCCCAATAATAAATTCGCTTCATATCCGCGTACATTTTACTACTACCGGGATGAATGGTAAATTTAGAACGATGAGAATCTTCTAAAATGTCTTTTCGAAGATCAATAATATTTAGCACAATAAGTGTACCATGTTAGTCCTTGAGATGATGGTTTTGATGACAACAACCTTAGAATAGATTATAAAATATAAATACTAATATTACAAGTTTAGATATATATGTATTTGCAGGATCTAACCATGCATGTATCAAGAATGAAGACTTTACAGTATAGAGATTCAAGATACAGAGATAAAAGACTCATGAGTATCAAGATTATCAAGAGTTCAAGGTTAAGTCTATTTTATTAGGAATATTTGTTAAAACTCGTAGAAAAGCACTGGAATCTTAATATCCAATTTATACGTGGAATGGAATCCACTTCGAGCCCGTTAAAGGGATGGAACCCTAAGTAGGATGGAACCTACGAAAATCTAGCGGGACATTGTTTTGTATCCACTAATTTTAATTCAAATGATTTTACAAAATTATCTTGTTTTCAAAATGATTTCAAAACTTTCCTTTTAAAAGATTCAAAACTCTCTATCCTGATTTTAAATAATTTTAGCCTCAAAACATCTTTAATTTCAAAGTCAAAATACTCCTGTTTTTAAATGTCTTTTCAAATAATATATTTATCTTTTAATATTTATACTTAGATTTAAATATAAAATTATAGTTAAATTATGTATTTATTGTTCTTTATATTTACTTATGAATTTCAACTATATTCAAGTATATTTATAAAGTTTTAAATAGTTTTTATATAAGATAAATATTGTTTTTATAGAAATTCAAATTATCATTTTTGGCCGAGGGATGTCGACATGCCCCTAGGTAGTATGTCGACATAGTGACAGTTGAAGTTCAAATTCAAATTTCAAAAGAAGTGTCTATTCGCCATAACTCTTCATTAATGGTCATGGCTGTTGGTTTTCTATAAATAAGGGTCAGTTTCAACGAATTTTCAATCATATTTTTCTGATTTTCACTCCTCTTCATCTTCCACATTTATTATTACAAAATCATACCGTTACTCTGTCGAAATCAACATCGAATCATACTCGATTACTTCTAGTTTGATTCTACATCACTATCTCTACAAGGTTCTTAGGGCTATTCAGAGTTATAGACTTCTTTGTAATATATTAGCGAGAAAAGGTGTGATTGTAGCCTTTGAAATCAATCAAGCGAGAAAAGGTGTGATTGTAGCCTTGGAAATCAATTGGGTGAACTTGTTGCCCCGGAAATCAAGTATCTCTACCCAGAGGATTGTTATTCTGGAGGGTGTACCTCGTAGCCTTGAAATCGAGGGTTGTAATTGTTGAATTGCTTTTGAAAGGAAATTCGTACTTAGTTGTACGGGACTGGATGTAGGGTAACTCCGAACTAGTATAAAATCTGGTTTGTTCTTTCCTTTACTGCTTTTACTTTATATTTGCATCTGTGTTTGATTCTGTGTTCATATCTGTGTCTAATTAGTGTATATATTGTTAATAAAGTTAGATAAACTCAAAAAGATTAACAAATTTCTTAAAACACTATTCACTCCCCTCTAGTGTTAATTCTAGCCTTAAGATCTTTAATCCGCATTTCTCACATACCAAATTTTCGAATACCGCCACGAGCATCAATATCAAAGTCTTTCAAACCTTCAATATCAATTTTATCCCTACAACTTTAGCTAAGAAGAACCAATTCAGGATCATGCTTTTGAGCTTCAAGAATGCAGTCTAAAAGAGAAGGATGAGCCTCAAGGCTACACAAAACAAGAGATGAATATGAATTGAATTCACGATCTCGAATCTCACAAGTGGACAAAGTTTCGAGATCATTCCATTCAGATATCATCATAGAAACAACCGCTTGTTGCTTACGACTAAGGGCATCGGCAACACGATTTCCCTTTCCGGGAGTATAAAGAATATCAAGATCATAAGATGCAAGGAACTCGAGCCAACGTTGTTGACGCAAATTAAGTTCCTTTTGAGAAAATAAATACTTCAAAGATTTATGATCGGTGTAGAGAACAAATTTCTCTCCCAAAAGATAATGACGCCAAATTCTAAGGGCGAAAACAATAGCCGCGAGCTCTATATTAAGAGTGGCATATCTAGTCTCGGCTAGCTTTAATTGCCTAGAAGCATAAGCGATAACACGTTCCCGTTGCATGAGAACGGCACCCAAACCAACACGACTAGCATCGGTATAAACAATAAAATCTTTGTTTCCTTCGGGAATCACAAGAATAGGAGCATTGGAAAGGAGTTCTTTTAATTTTTGGAATGAAGCTTCACATTTGTCTGACCAAATGTATTTTAACTCCCTTCTTTGTCAAACTAGTAAGGGGTACAAAAATCTTAGAAAAGTCTTTTATGAACCGACGGTAATAGCCCGCCAATCCGAGAAAGCTACGAATTTCCGTCACACTCTCCGGTCTCTTCCAATTTTGGATCGCTTCAATCTTTGAAAGATCCACGGAAATTCCGGATTTAGAAATAATATGTCCTAAAAATTTCACACGAGATTGCCAAAAGTGACACTTAGAAAATTTTGCTTTCAATTGATTGCTCCTAAGAGTTTCCAACACAATCTGAAGATGTTTTTCATGCTCTTCCTCGGTTTTAGAATAAACAAGAATATCATCTATAAAGATGAGAACAAATCAATCGAGGAAGTCTTTGAAAACTCGATTCATAAGGTCAACGAAATAAGCTGGAGCGTTCGTCAAACCAAATGGAATAACAAGCCATTCATAAGATCCATAACGAGTACGGAACGACGTCAAAGGAATGCTATCCTCTGCAATACGAAGTTGATGAAATCAGGTTACTAAGTCTAACTGTGAAAAGACTCTAGCACCACTAAGTTGATCGAATAGATCATCAATTCGAGGTAAAGGATATTTATTCTTGATGGTGAGAACATTAAGCTTGCGGTAGTCAACGCAAAGCCTAAGTGTACCATCGGATTTCTTCACAAAGATAGCAGAAGCTCCCCAAGGAGAGGAACTAGATTGAATAAACTACTTTGCTTCCAATTCGGATAATTGTTTACGCATCTCCTCATTTTCCTTATTGGACATACGATAAGGAGGACGAGTGATAGGTAGAGCTCCAGGGATAAGATTAATTCTGAACTCAATTGCTCGCTTAAGTGGTAATCCTAATACAGGCTCAAATATGTCGGGAAATTCACAAACAACGTGAATGAGGGAAATGACATCTTCCTCATTATCATTATCGTCATCATAAGGATTTAGATAATACAAGGATGCTTTCGAATTGGAATCTAAATCTTTAAGAACAAGAGAAATTTGCTTAACAGATTGAGGATGTCAAAGATATATAGTCCGCTTAGGACATAGGATATGGGCTTCATAACGGTTAAGCCATTCCATTCCCAAAATCATTCTGAAGCCTAAGTAACGCATAACATGCAAATCGGCACGGAAAGAGTAATCACATAAAATAATCTCGACATCTTTACACAATAAACTGAGTGTTGCGGATCCGCTAACCAGATTCGCAATTCTCAATGAAGTCATCAAGCCAATAACATTCAAAGACAAAACATCAACAAGTTCTTTTGATATAAAAGAGTGAGATGCACCCGTATCAAAAAGAACTCGAATAGGAAGATCATGAAATATAATAATGCCATTAAGGATAGAATGAGAAATACCTGGACCATGAGAAGTGTTAGTAGGGGCTTGTACAACATTTAGCTTGCCTTCCTTCTTGCTTTGAAGTTTGGGACATGAAGATATAGTATGACCTGAACTTTTGCAATAGCGACAAGTAAGAGACTTCAGACACTTGTTTGCATAATGGTCCTTGGAACCACAATTGTAACATTCTCCACGACTAGAGGTAGGAGTCTTTGCTACCGAAGTAGCTTGCTTCCCTTTCTTGTTGGGATTAGGCTTGTATTTAAAAGGCCTCTTCTTATTGATGTTTTATTTGACTTCAACATCACTTTCTTTATCGGCCTCTTCGAGTCGAAGAGCGATAACAACAAGCTGATCGAAAGAAATTTCTAGCTTCAGAAGTAAAGGCTTTTTGAGATTCTTATTCAAGCCATAGACAAATCTCTAATTTTTCTTCATTGGGGTATTAATATACTCGACCCCATATTTAGAGAGAGATTCGAAAGATGCGACGTAGTCGGCCACAGAAGATTCACCTTGAACAAGGTCAATAAAGCGTCGAGCTAAAGATACTTTTTCAGCTTCTAGCACAAACTTTAACTCGAACCTTTCCCGGAATTGCTCCCAAGTAAGATCCGCTTCAAGAATTTCAGAGATCAAAAGCTCATACCAATCTAATGCTCTTTCTTGGAGCATAATAGAAGCCACTTGGACTCGATGTAGATAAATAAGATTCATGCGAGAAAAGATGCGATCGCATGTTTTAAGCCAAGCTTGGACTTCTATAACAATTTCAGAACCTTTGAATGGCCTTCCACCCAAATTGGTGTAATCACTGCACAAGCGTGCAAACCCATATTTAGGATGCGTAGGCTCTGGAATAGGTCCGACTGCTTGAGCATTCTTTAAAAGATCTAGAAGTTGCATAGCAGACAAAAATACTCCATCCTGAGGAGTAGCACTAGATTGACCGACGCTGGGACGACCTGATCTAACCATTTCTCTTCTTTAAGAAAGAAAGAAGAGGAAAAAGGTTATTCACAAAATGAATATCAAACAAACTTGATTGATAAAACAAGGCATCATAAAAAGAAATATGATAGAACGGTACAAAGACTCGAATTAAATCCTATGGCACGATTCCTAAGGAAGACTTAGGACAATGATCCTTGGTAGATTATTCTACATTGTTCCGAAGTTTGGCTCTGATACCAAGCTGTGACGCCCCACCTCTATACTCACACTAGCCAAGGACACTACGGAGTAATGCCGTCGACTAGCACGAAGAATAAGGCTGTTGAGGAGCGACCATCTGTGTAATTGCTTTGTGCGAATACCGATATGTCAGATAATATGACTTACATTTCTTTTCAAGAAGAAATCCGACATATCAAATACAAACTCAAAGCTACTACACAGAGGCTAAGTGGCCTTCAGAAACAAATATAGAAATAAACATAACACAAATCAGTCACAGACATTCATATCACAAAGGCGGAATCAGATATGAATATATCACATGAAAGTGTACACCAAAATAGTGGTCATATAAGATCCACTACATCACAAAAGAATAGGTACAAGTGCTGGACAAAAGAATAATTATACATCAAGGAGTCTATATCTCGAATGTATAAAAACAAAAACTACTAATCTAAAGTAGTTAGCCAAAAAATAATATGATAAATCCTAATAAGAAGTCAAGCAGGAGCACCTGAAATACCTCGGTCTGACTCGAGTATTATTTAATAAGAAAATAATAAACGGATCAGTCTAGCTATAAATATCAGATAAAATGAGATAGGATAAAAGATATAACCAAAAATGTATGATAACAAGAATGCCATACTGTGTCAAGTATACATCAAATAACAACAAAAATCATACAATATCTCAAATCATCTCAAAACACCAAAAAGAATCACATTCTTTAAATTATTCACCAAAACACAAATATCGATAGAGCTTATCAATGCAAACTACGAAAATTGGTGAAACACAAATTCTAGAAATCATAACCAGAAATTCAGAAATTACAAAAGGGGGGAGGCCTATCACAAACGGGAGCATGAAAACTCACCAACACGTGCATCACAAACGGAACACAATTCCATGGTCGCTAACCATCAATTTTGAGCCGAAGCTCCACAAACGGCCCGAAGACCATGGGTCGCTACCCCACCAAATTGAACCGAAGCTCCACAAACGGGGTTTTTAGTCCCCACACAAACAAATTGACATCACACATCGCTAGTCTAAATCACAAAATGATCATCATCGATCAACAAAAGTGTGAATCACACTAAGCTAGTAAATAGATGAATTTAGCTTCATGTTCCATAACCACTGGCTTAACTTAAATATTTACGAACAGATTGTAGATTTCCACTCGAAAATTGTCAGAAGAGTTCAATCAAACAAGTCCAAGAATTAATCGATGAAGTAAACGCAAGCATTTCATACCACTTGTTTTACTAAGGCGTTTAATTAGATTTCTCATACGAATGAGGTAAAGGTTTGTATATACTAATAGATTGGAAAATGGTTTTATAAACGAGATTTGTATTAAAAATAGAGTTGGAATCATCTTTGTGAAAGAGTTTGTATATTTACTACTAGTGTAGAAACCTTTATATTTTAAAGTGACAAATCACAGAAATGATTGTAGAAACAATCAATCACCAAAATCCACATTCATCGACGTGAATTAAAACCATAAAAATCGATATCGAATTCACCAAAATGGATATTCCCAAAAATCCCAAAAAAGAAGTCATCAAAGTCGATAACAAATTATAACAACAAATTGGATCAACACGAATCGATTAAAATTGGAAACCCACATAAATTAGGCCGAGACAAGCAGATTTAGACGTTTGAATTGGATATTTCAGACGTCTGAACCTGAAGCTCCGACAATATTTTGCCTAGGCCAATGATGGCCAAATCATATCGGAAACGATTGGATGAGTGGCGATCGCTAGGGGTTTACGCCAAACGACTACCCAAACTTAAAGACTCACCAATACACTCCGACCAACATGTCCCGACATCCATATAAGGGATTTCATAGATTTTGATTTCAAAACACCAAAAATTGGAATATTCATCAAACCAGTTCAATTCAAAGGAAAATGGAGAAGAAATAGATGTTAGGAATTCATACCCAACAACTATCAAAGACATAGATGTGAGTTCCAAAAACTCACCTTTTAAACCCAAACACAAATGATAAGCTCTAGAAAAAGCAATAGGTTGATCTCTCTTCAACACCACCTCTAGAATCTTCAATCTAATATCAAAGGTGAAATTTTTCGTAAGTTAGGTTATAGGAATTTCTGAAAATTGAAGAGGGATTGAGATGGAGAAGATGAAGAGGATGCTTACCTAAGCTTTTTTCTTTGATTTCTAGCTTGAAGTTGATAATTCCTAAGAGAATTAGAGCTTAGGAATTTCTAATTTCTTTTCTCTTCCCCCATTTTTCTTTTAGCTTGAGTGTTAGGAAATAATAGAGTGAGTGAAGAGGAGTTGGATGAAGGGTTAGGTTATTAGAAGGTTGGTGGGCTGAAACCCAAACCCAAAGCCCTAATTGAAAACCTCAAAATTTTACCCAACTCAAAACATATCGATGTTTATACTCAAAAAGGTCGCAAACACCATTTTGGACTCAATGGAAGTGGTCTCGAGTCCAAATTGTTGAATCTCAATCTCAATCTACATTCAGACGTCTGAAATGAACGATTCAGACGTCTGAATCTGGAAAAACATATATTGTCTAGTACAATATTCAGATGTCTGAATCGTTCGTTTCAGACGTTTGAAAATGGCAATTTTTAGCCTATTTTCTTTCTGTTTGAACTCGAGCAATTTCAGACGTCTGAATCATTCATTTCAGACGTCTGAATATCTATTTCACTGTGTTTTCAATTAGACACTTCCATATAGCACGATCCACATTGTCTTTTCACTAATTCGACCGTTCCTTTACGAAATAGTGACCTTTTCGGACTTAAATCTGATTAACGATGCTATATTTAAATTAAACATTTAAATATACAAATCGTAAAATATGCGGGTTGTTACAGTGACATCTTTTGTACTCAGTATAAGTGGAGGTTAGGATTGTCCCAATCTACATACACAGGCATCGTATTAAAATGTTTAGTATGGATCATATGAGGTGGACCTCTTATGCATCAGCATAGGAATCATCATATATGCTATGTTATGTGTATCTTATATCTCGATCATACACTTTGTGTATTAAGCGAATATCAAATTTAAGGCAAAGTCACATAATGGTAGTAAATAATATTCTCAAGTATTTACTTGATACTACAAAATTATTTATAGAAATAATGGACTTCTTATGAAGAGTTGTTCAAACTTGAACTTCATAATTGACATCGAGTATAAAAAGTCGATCTTAAATTCATTTTCACCTTTTATTAAGGAGCTTTGAAATGGAAATGTTTCGAATGAGAAGTTGTGGAAGATTCAATTATAAAGGCTAAGTCCATCACCTTGAATAGTGCTGCAATGAAAGAAGTATATGTATGCAAATTTGTAAGAGAACTAGAGCTAGTTTCCACTATTGAGAATCCAATAACATAATGTGATAACAATTATGCAACATAGCCTATAATGGGAACTGACCACTGGATAAGAGGTAGAGATATGTTCTTTGTATTTACACATGGTAAAAGGTTTATCAATAACGGTGAAGTATAATCGCAAAGTAGATACAAAGTAATAACATCGTAGATCCATTTACTAAGTCCCTTTCTTAGTATAATTTGGGTAGGCTGGTTGAAGGTATGGTCATGAGGAACTACAAGTAGCCCCAAGTGCAACTGGGAGATTGATAGAGTTAAGTGTGTTCCCTGTGGGCAATTATGTAATTTGATTATACAACTTAACTTCTATAGAGAATCTTTTTCAAAATGAAGTACGATTCAGGTTTTATTTTCTATTATATATATTATTATATTGGATATAAGTAATGTTTTAGACACATTATATATATATATATATATATATGTATGTAGGATATAGAAAATACCCAGGAGACATATTTTATCAATTATAGTTGCGAAAGTTTGTAACTGTTATCCCTATAATTGTCAAAGGATATAGTTCAAGAAGACCAATAACAAGGAAGCAAGGACCAATGTCGAAGCCTAAAGCTCTAGGTGGTAAAATAGCATAGAAGGCAAAAGAAGATGTCCTCCATAGCATTAATGACCGGGAGGTTATGTCGGAGAGAAAACTCCGCTATTCAACTGAAAGGATGGGATTCGCTTGATCGATACCATATCTATTGACTTTGAAGATGTGCAAAGAACCATAAACAACATCGACATTGGTGAAAGAACCAACAACGTTGAATCTATTCAACACCCTCTTCATCACATTTGAAGGCATATGACCAATGAGATGGGTTGACGTCGAGGACGTAGGAAACTGCGCTTCATTACTTGAGAAAATGCAAAGGTACTTCATTCAAATCACTGCGCATGTCTATGCGAAGCGATAACACCATCAATACCCTTAAAGCCATTAATGAACATCGAAGTAGCCATAGCGTGCTTCATTGATGTCAGGCTCCATCGACATCGCATATTTCAACACTTCGAAGACACTGCCCAATAATAGAACTAAGGGTCTTCGACGTTAAAGGAATATAGGATAATGCCGCTCCCCATTTTGTTCAGCATCACCACTGCTCATCTGCTATTGTCGAAGATGTCAACAACATTGATAATCCATCACACCTCATCCTTATGTAAGTACTTCGAAGACATTGACATCACACTTGAAGGATGAAGTCAAAGTCAACATTGCCGAAGACATATCAACAAGGAAGCTAATACTGAAGCACTTCGAAGGCATTCCCACTTAGTGGTGCTAAATGACGACTCTGCCTTCACTAGTGTCTATCGCCACTTGTTATGGATGTCGACCAGCTAAGAGACTAAAACAAGCATCGCCGAAGTCTTCCCATTCGAAGACATTAGAGGCGAAGTGGTGGCCGCCTACCTCTATAAATATGACCCTAAGGGCGCCATTTTTGGGGAGCAAACTTTCTTTCCTTGTTTCTTACTTATATCAATTTTGTAAACCCTAAATTGAATTTGGAAATCAAACAATTGCATAACATAATTGACTACCTAACTTTTGAATTATGACTTGCGATTAGCATATCATATCAATCCAGTTCAAATTCCGGACTTACACATTCGCCTTTGTTTATAACTTGACTTCGACTTAGTCTTGCATTGCATAGCCTATTGCTCCAACTAGTGAGTCGAATACCTACTTCAATTCGAACTTGGACTAGCATATTAAACTTATACGACTCCAACTATATACAACATTTCACATGATTCATGCTTCGATGATTAGACAAAGAAATGATTATAAACTTAGACTCGCATGCTTCAACCCATGACTTTGACTAGCTTTGAAGAGGTTTTTTCCTTTATTGACCCAAATTCCACATGCTTTAGGGTTGACGAATTTATCCATTAACATTTTGGCGCTAGAAGGAAGGCTCAAACCTCTTATCCTTCATAACTTTCTCTATAAACTAATTGCATGAAATTCTTTTGTTTTAGAAAAATGGTAAGGGTCAGTGAGAACAATAACATCCCGAACTCCAATTTAGAGAATAGGGAGGTTGGTCAACCTTCAACTTTAATAAGACTTGCAAGCAATGAGACCAAAATTCAGGATTTAATACAATAAGTGATGGTAATACGAGAGCTTCATGAATGGGCTCCATTTAAAGAATCTTCGAAGGTGATGAAGCTTATGGAAGTGGAAGACGAAGCACAATCCCCAAGTAAAATTCAAGGGGAAAATAGTTCAATCCAAGGGGAAAATAGAAATTACTATGACGGCGAAACCAATCAAAAGGACATTTGCAACCAAATAACAACGTGTGGTTAAGGAGGAAAGAATCTTTGATATGGAGAAAAATAGTAACCTTCGAAAGACTCCTTTTTCAGAAGAGATAATGGCCGTTAGAATTCTATCTCACATCGAGATTCCTCCACTAACGTATGATGGAACTACTGATCCAGATGATCACCTTGTAGCTTTTGAAAGCCAAATGGATTTGTATAATGCTTCAGGGGCAATTTGTTGCAAGCTCTTTCCAGTAACTTTGCATGGAGCGACTATCAAATTTATAAGAATTACCGAGGAGAAACCATCTTCCTACGAATTTTTGACACAATTTTACATATACAAAGACGCAACCATGGATTTCAGCATGTTAGCAAATATTAAGCAAAGGCCAGAGGAATTTCTTAAAGAATACCTAAAGAGATTCGATACATAAGCATTAAAAGAAGAAGGTGTAACTAATAGAGAATAGCTCATGGTAGTTTGTTTAGGATTAACTAAGCAAACTCCTGTTTGGGAAAAACTTTGTATTCATGGATGCAAATTCCAAGCCGAAAAATTTATTCAAATGGAAGAGATGCATCTTGACGCTAAGAAATCTCAACAAAACCAAGAAGAGGGAAGGTTTGACTTCGAACATCCTAGTAAAAGGTCAAAAGGGAATAAGAGTAGAAGAAAGAGTCGGAAGGAGATTTCTGAATCCAACTATATGAATTTAAACAAAACACTTTCCCACATTTTCACCGTAATAAAGGACGATGAGAATTTCTCCACTTTTTACAAAATATTTAGCTATCCTGAGCCAAATAGAGGAAAAGATTATTGCGATTGTCATAAAGTAAACGGGCATAAAACTAACAAATGTCACACAATGGAAAGAATAATTCAGAATATGATCAAGTTAGGGTTTCTAAAAGAGTTCATTAGGGAAGTTTGAAAGATTTTTCACTTTGAAGAGGATAACCTAAACCACTAAAACTTAACCCTTTGTACAAGGAAAAAGCAGCTCTGCAACTTTGAATTCAGACTTCGATCAAACTATGAAGTCTTGTGGCAATTACTCATTACAAATTATCTTTACATAAAAATTTCTAATTTGATTTGTGCATGAAATCAATTATGTATTAACACGAAATTCGAGTATCTTTATAGGATAAAACAAACCAATCCACTTCATCCGAAAAGATCAGAATTTCCCTATCAAAGCATAATAAATTTCTAGCCATTTTTGTCAGAGTATAGCTCAGATATCTAGTATAAAGTGGATCTCTATCTCAAAAGCTTAATCAACTTTCCAACATAAGCCAGCTTCTAGGGAAATGTAAATATCTAAAATCTTCTTAAAAGAATTGATTCTTAGGAAAAGCATTCCCTTGTCCGTAAAAGTCTATCAGTTCATGAATCATGACTTTTTAGACTTACAAATAAGATATTCCTTTTTACTAAGCAGAACCTAAGAAGGTGCAAATATATATATTATAAAGGTGGAAGTAAATACACCAACATTATTTTCAACAAGCCATTTTATTGCTAAAAATGATTTATAAAACCCATCTTTAAGGAAATTATTTTCAGAAATCAAGAAAGATTACTTCTAGTTACCCTACTGGTTAGGGGAGCTGAATATGTACTTATTTCAAAGAAAGGATTTATACGATCCTCTAAAAATTACATAGCATTAGTAAATGCACAAAAACGATTTCAACAATTTGTGCCCAAATCAAAGCTTTCTATAATTATTAGCAAGAAAGACTTATACCCATTTTCTAAAGAAATTTTTCTAGAACTATCCAGATTTATCAACAAAAAACACTAATTATAAGAGCTTATTCCCGATTAAAGGACTATTGGTTCAAGAATCATGACCACTCAGTCTCTTACTTGAGATTCGTGTTTCTATTGTGAGGATGATTTGAAAACCCATTATCAAAGAGTTCAAGTGTCCAAAAATCATTTTGAAAAGTAATCCCCGATTCATCAAAGAATCCCTTTTTCGGAAAATTCTTTCTTCCAAAAAGAAATTCTTGACAAGCAAAACTGATGTTTATTCAAAAGGGTTTTCACAAGCATTACAACTAGCCAAAAGTTATTTTCGAAAACAAATTTTTCAAAAGGAAAACTTCTTTCAAGACTCCGATGCCCACTCTCGAGCACCAATGAGCCTCCGATGTTTACTTGAAGCACCAAAAGACCTCCTTTGGGAGCACCTCCTAGAGGGAGGGACAAAAGACTTCGGCTAGTCCGAACTGCCTCCTAAAGGGAGAAGGGTCTAGCACATAGCAATGCCTCTGATGAGCTCCCAGAGTGATTTCAACACCAAAAAGGGATGAAGATGTCCATAGTCCAAATCAAAGACAAGGACCAAGAAGGGGCACAAACAAGGATAATAGATGAAGATTTCCTCAACTCGGAGTAAAGTCAAAGCCCAAAAAAGGGGCACGAATAAGAAAAATGGATAAAGATAGCTGCAGCTCAAACTAAAGGCAAAATCCTAAAAGAGTGGCTCAAATGAAAGTGATAAAGGAATCCAAAATTAAAAATAAAAGGACGAAGATGTCCATAGCCTAGGAAGAACGAAAGCTTAAGAAGGGGCGAGAAATAGATGAACGAAGATGTTCATAGCTCGAACAAAAGCATAGCCTAAGAAAGGGGCAGAAAAAAAGGAACTAAGATGTACAAAACATGAAGAGATGCAAATAGAAAAAAGGCACAAAGGCTAAGATGTCTTAAACCCGAAAAGAGTCATGAAGAAATAAGAAGCCCAAAGAATCAAGCAAAGAACAAATTCCCACTAGAAAATAAGACTAGCTCCATTCAAGGCATAGATAATAGCTAACCTCTAATAGGACTAGACTAAACCTCGGAATAAGGATACCTTCAAAAGAATATGTGTGTGTGTGTGTGTCAATAAACTAATTAGGCCCACTAAACGGCCAAACAACCAAATAGAACTAGCTGCTGAATGGCCACACTACCAAACAGAACTATCTCTTAAACAGCTGAACGACTTAATAGCTGGACAGTTAAATAGAACTACTTGCTGAACGGTTGAATGGTTGAACGGAACTACTTGCCGAACGGTTGAATGGTTGAACGGAACTACTTGCTAAACGGTTGATTGGTTGAATGGAACTACTTGGCTCTAATATATTATATTATAATAGTGAGCACTTTAACAGCTACATTTCCTCATACAAATAGGCTTTTCTTCGAATGACGGTTATGTCCGTTGCTATTCGAAGAATAAAATTGTGAGTCTTTGGCTTAAAGTCTATTCGGACTGCTATTTTTAGACATTTTTCTGGTCCTCTTTTTTTTGAATAAATTTATGTGTCTCTTATTGATGGATAAAACTGTGATGAATTTTTGATTGAATTCCTGATTTTCTTGACAAAAAGATTACTATTTTTTGTTAATTTTTTCACTTCGATTGGTTTTCTGGATCTTTTGTTGGATTTTTGGTTTCCATATGAATTTCTGGCTTACTTGGTTGATTTTCTCGATGAGAACTTTACATTGGATTTCCGGTTTTATGATGGAGTTTAGGTTTCCTTGTTATTAGATTGAATTCCTATTATTATCATATTGAATTTTTGGTCTTCTATTATTAGATTTTTGATTTTTTTGTTGTTAGTCAAATGAATTTATGGTCTTCTTATTATTATTAGTTGAATTTCTTGTCTTCTTCTTGCCAGATAAAATTTGGACGGGCTTTTAAATTGAATTTAATTGGGTTTCTAATTTTTGTGACAAATGAATTTCTAGATTTCTTAATTTTCTTAATTGGTTTTCTTGATGGGTTTGGAACTCCTATTAAATTCCCAGAATTCGGATCTTCTATTATTGCCATATATGAGTTCCTGGAGTTCTCTTATCAGAAGGACTCCTGGTCTTCTTATTATTAAATGAGATTCAGGAATTCTTATTACAAAATGGATTTCTAATCTTCCATTATCGCTAGAAGGATTTCAGGTCTTCTATCGTTGCCAAATGGATTTCTAGTCTTCCATTATCGATAGAAGGATTTCTTGTCTTCTATCATCACCAAATGGATTTCCGGCCTTTCATTATTCCCATATGGTTCTCTGATTTCTCTCATTATTAGATGGGTTTTTGGCCTTCTTATTGTCGAGGGATACCTATGACTTTTTGTTACCACTTGGTATTTTGGAATTCCTGTTGCCGAAAGATGGTATTTTAGGATTTCATATCATCAAATGGTGTAACTTCCTTATTATCAACTAGTTTCTTAACCCTTTATTTAAAATTGGAACTAGATGTTCTTTTAATTTTCTATCAAATGAGTTGTTAAATTACTAACCTATTATTGAAGAAAGTTTTAGGTATGAAAATAAAGGTTACAATGAGAAAGCAAGAGCAAGAGTCTGAGCGACAAAGGAATCTAATTTAAAAGTTTACAAGCAACCTAATATTGAAAGCTAGCCTTCCACAACCAAAGAAGAAGTAATTCAAATCTGCTAATCTTGTAAAAAAGTTTCTTGCCTAACTTTCCGTATGCTTACCAGGTGATGTTTTTCCAAATTTGAATATTCATTCTTGAGAGCATATAGGTGATCGCATAACAAAAGTTTATAGTCCAAAAAAAACCTTACAACAAGTAAATAACTATTGAATGATCAAAATAGAGTTCATAAAGAAAGCTTAGACTCTTATGTTGACTCAAAGAGTGCAAATAAATGTTGAATCTATGATAAGATAATAGGTCCATGGATATGAACCGAAAACTTTAATATTAGTTAACATAAAGCATCATAAATACAATGTTACACCTATAAAACTATGTCAAATAAATAGGTTAATATCAAACATCATATGAGTTACACCATAAGGTAAAATATGGTAACATTAAATCATGAGTAAATATTAACCCGGATGTATTAAATTTAAAATTTTGATGCACTTTTGATAATTTGAAAAGACCTCCTTTGTCTGAGTTTAAGTCGCAGGAGAAAGAGGAACACCATCAGAGTGAATAGAGTTGAAAGGCTAAGCAAAGGAAGAGAAATTTATGGTTTTACCTTAAAGAATAAAAAGCTTCTTTACACAAGGAGGGAGGCAAATGTTATCCTTATAATTGTCAAAGGGTATAGTTCAAGAAGATCAAAGACAAGGAAGCAAGGACCAATGTCGAAGCCTAAACCTCTAGGTGGTAAAATAGCATTGAAAGCAAATGAAGATGTCCTCGATGGTGTCGAAGACTGGGATGTTATGTCGGAGAGGCAACTCCACTATTCAACTAAAAGGATGGGATTTGCTTGGTCGATACCACATCTATTGACTATGAGGATGTGCAAAGTAACATAAACAACATCGACAATGGTGAAAGAAGCAACGACATCGAATCTATTCAACACCTTCTTTATCACACTCGAAGACATATGACTAATGAGATGGGTTGACATCGAGGACGTAGGAACCTGCTCTTCATTACTTGGGAGAATACAAAGGTACTTCATTTAAATCACTTCGCATGTCTATGTGAAGCGATAACACGATCAATACCCTTAAAGCCATCAATAAACATTGAAGTAGTCATAGTGCACTTCATTGATGCCAGCCTCCATCAACATCACATATTTCAGCACTTCGAAGACACTTCCCAATAGCAGCACTAAGGCTCTTCGACATCGAAGGAATATAAGATAATGCCGCTCTCCATTATGGTCAGCATCTCCACTGCTCATCTACTATCGTCTAAGATGTCAACAAAATCGATAATCCATCACACATCATCATTATGCAAGTACTTCGAAGACATTGACATGAGACTTGAAGGTTGAAGTCAAAGTCATCATTATCAAAGACGTATCAACAAGGAAGCTAATATCGAAGCACTTCGAAGGCGTTCCCGCTTAATGGTGATATGTGAAGACTCTCCCACTCACTAATGTCTACTACCGTTTGTTATGGATGCCAACCAACCAAGAGAGTAAAACAATCGTCGCCGGAGTCATCCCATTCGAAGACACTAGAGGCAAAGTGGTGGCTTCGTACCTCTATAAATATGACCCTAGAGGTGCCATTTTCGAGGACTGAACTTTCTCTCCTCATTTCTTCCTTTCTCAACTTTGTAAACCCTAAATTGAGTTGGGAATTTTTCCTATTGTAAGACTTGTAAATTATATACATAAATATTTGGAAATCAAAAATTGCATAGCATAATTGACTACCTAACTCTTGAATTGTGACTTGCGATCATCATATCATATCAATCCAGTTCAAATTCAAGACTTACATTTTCGCCTTTGTTTATAAAAAGACTTTGACGTGATCTTGCATTGCCTAACCTGTTTCTCCAATTGGTGACCCAATTTCCTATTTGACTTCGAACTTGGACTGGCATATTAAACTTATACAACGACTCCGACTACATATGACATTTCACATGATTTATGCTTCGATGATTAGACAATGGAATGCTTATAAACTTAAACTCTCGCATGCTTCAACCCATGACTTTGACTAGCTTTGGAGAGGCTTTTCTTTGATTGACCCAAATTCCACATGCATTTGGGTGTTAACGAATTTATTCATTAACGGTGACCATGAGTAATGAATCGTTATTTAAGTACTCCTTCAATTTTCCTAGTCGAGATGTATCACGAAAAGCATATCTATACGTTTATTGAGACTAGTGTATGTAACGCTCTCCATATGATGGATGGTAAATTCCTCACAGTCATTGGGGGCATTATGAGGTTATGTACTTATGGATGTTCAGAATAATCATAGAAAGACTTGACGAGAGTCTTCTGTAGGTTAACACAACTAAGTCAACATAGAAGATATTATGGTAACAATGTGTAGTAATTTTTAAACTTGAGGGTTGATGTTAATCTTAGATACATAGACTGTACTTTGATTATGGTTAAATAATTGGCATGGTGACACCATAATGACCATAGCTGGGTCTACGTTGAACTACTTGAAGTGAAAATTACCCAAGGGAGGATTCATATCCTTCGTTGTAGAAGGTTAGTATCATCGTAATTAGTAATCAACTTAAAGTCAAACTCTCTGATCGGTGTAAATTGGTTAATCAGTAAAATTGTTGGATTGAACAAAGGACTTTAATGTAGTCTACATAATTAAATACATATATTATTAGAGTTTTTGAGATTAGATTATACTTGAGATGTCCAAGTGATAATGTGATGAAGAAAATAATACATGTACAAAATATTGTTGTTAGATAAGTTTAAAAATAGGTTAGAAATTGGATTTCGTCTAAACGATCTACAAGTGCCGAACTTGTGTCTAATACTGTGCTTCAGCAAAGTTCTTACAGACTTTAGTATTTAAGTTATTTAAATATTGATTAAGGAACGAGTTCACATCAGACAGTCAACATAACTTAGTTGTTAGTTATTTCTGCATTCGACTAATGCAAAATTAATTTACAAATGTTATAAAGTAATAGTAAAATAAAATTAAACCCCCCTCAAAGCAAAATGTGAATTCTTAGGTTGGAATCTCAATTGTATCATATTAAAATAATGGAAATTGTGTAGATTTATAATTTTAGTGTTTTACCTTCCATTCCACTTCTTATTCTTTTTCTTTATATTTGATTAAGTGTTTTGATTAGGAAATGATGTGTAGGGTATGAATTCTTATTCATAGTTTACACCGCTTATTTCCACAATTTGAATAGAAATTCCATTGTCTAATTTTACATAAAAAGAAGTTGAATAGAGTATAAAAATAATTGAAATTGTAAGTTTCTATATTTATTGGTTTATCCTATTGTTTTAGTATAAATATGATGAGTTTGAACTTTATCTGCATACAAGTCTGTTGATTGGATTTTTGGATTTATGGTATATTGATAATGCGAAATGGGACTTGTATAATTTTGAAAGAGTTGATATTTAAATGCTAGGGCGTAATCTCTGCACGCTTAGAAATTGCTAGGCACGTACTTAGACACACACGCGCACGCGCGCGCGCACACACACACACACATATATATATTAGCACAAATGAAGTACAATTATAACATATTAGTTAATATGCTATTAATTATTATTAAATCTCCCTTAGGAAAGCAATTAATTATAAAGGCGAAATAAAAAAGATTTCTTTTTTTAGCAAGGCTAGTGGGGCTGACTGGGTTCCTACTAGATTTTATTGCAAAAGAAAAGAATGAAATAGAGTTCGAGCTAAAGTTACGAAGAGGATTACAAAGAAGAGAGAACAAAAAATAAAACATGGGCAGAGCTTGAGCATACCACATGCATAATCGAAGCAAATTACATGCAGTCCTGAAGCAGTTAGCAAGACCTAAACCAAGAAATCAAGGCTAAGAACCAACAGACCAGGAACTCGAAGTACAACATTAGGAATCCGCAAGTAGAACCCGAAGCATCAAAAGCTGACAGTTACAGCCAAGCACCCAAGATGGGCAACAGGTCGGGGTGACGTTGTTTAAGTCCACGACGATATCCTTCTTTAGAATATTCCATAACTCGATATGATTGCGTGATTTATTGTCAAAGCATCTGCTATTTCTTTCAGACCAAACTGTATGAATATATTTTTTAAGGCAGAAAAACAGTGTAGTTCTCTCCTTCTCCCACCACTTAGCAGCCTTAAGAATGAAATCCCATTCAATAGAAGATTACATGGATACACAAAATCTCCCAATGTTGGCCATCGATCTGAATAGGTGAAGCAAACTTTCGGTGGTGGCTTTGTAGTAGGGACAGAGATGATCATTAATCCCTGCATGGTCAATCAGTTTATCCTTTGTCATCAAGGCGTTGTTTAATACTTTCCATAGCAGCAGATTGTCTATACTTGATGTGTGTATATTCCATGTGACCTTATACCATGGACAAAGTGGGGTACTATGAGTTTCAGAGAGAAGATGATACACATGCCGGATAGAGTGTCCTACAAGCCCAATAAAGTTCATCAAAGTTAGGGTATGAGTTATGATAGGTACCTTTAGTTGCCTAGAATTCTCGTAGGTATTGATTACTAGTGTATGGGATAGACAACTTGCTATCAACAATATAATCGATGGCTCTAGCATTCAAGTTAATGCCGGATTGGTGCATTTTTTGTTGTGATATTACTTCAGAGAGAATAATGCCTTCGCTCAACCATGGATCATGCCAAAACGATTTACTGCTATGAACAGAGAGAGAGAACTTGAGATATTGCAGGAACATTTTCCTCAAGGCCAGAATCTTCCTCCAAATCCAACTACAAGTCTGGGGAGCATCCATAGACCAAAAGCACTTCCTACCGATGTTGTGAATTAAGGTCCATTCAACCCAAAGACTCCTCCTATTAGTCAGCAAGGAATTAAAGTGGTGACTAACCACTGCTTTATTCCATCTTTCTATGTTGAGAATCCCTAAACCACCTCTAGTACTTGGAAGCTCAGCTTTCGAGAAAGAGCATGGTATTGATTTCCTATTATGAACGCTACCAATCTAGAAGAATCTTAACATTGTGCTTCTTACCATTATCAGCAGCTTATTTGGGAGGATGAAAGTTTTGGCCCAATAAACGGTCGTCAAGAAGCCTACTGACTTAACCAAAACTAGCCTGCCCGCTTGGATAAGGAATCGATTGGCCCAGTTATTCATCGCACTAGTTATCCTATTATAGAGAGGTAGACAGCTAGCAATAGAGATCCTAGATGAACAGAGAGGAAGACCAAGATAGTTCATGTCACCTAGCGTTGGGAGTAAACCAGATAAAATAGTTAATTCGTTGGCATGTTCATGAGTAATACCAGTGAAGAGAATGTATGATTTGGCCGGGTTCAGCAACATGCCAGTGATTTTATGAAACGTGGATAAAGTACCTTTGATACATGAAATGGAATCACTTAGAGGCCTAGTAAATAACATTATATTATCAGCAAATAACAACATGTGATATTGGTTTGCTTACACCTAGGATGATAGCTGATCTCCTAATTATGGTATTTAGCATTGAACATTGTAGTTAAAACTTCCATCACCGGAATGAAAAAGTTTGAGGCAACGCGTCCCCCTGCCTTATTCCTTGCTTGCTTGTGAAGTAACTAGAAACTTTCCCGTTGTACTTGATTGAGTAGGTTGGAGTAGATATGCACACATATATCCAGGCAACAAAGGGTTTAGGAAAACCCATCAGTGCCATAATTCGAACAATGCTTTTCCAATGGACATTATCATAGGCCTTTCTAAGATCAAGCTTCATCATGGCACTTGGGGTCGACCGCACCCTTCCATACCCCTTTAACAGTTCATTTGCTAGCATGACACTATCCAAAATATCTCTATTGGGTAGGAAGGCAAGCTGATTCAAAGACACAAGCTTGGGGAGAACAGAGATAAGCCTTGTAGAAATAATTTTGGCAATGCATTTGTACATGACATTACAACATGAGATGGGTCTAAAAGAGCATACATTTCTTATAAGGCCTAAGTAATGGATTCGGTGGGATGTGTGACAATATATATATATATATATATATATAGTGTTATGAATTATTGCTAAGTTATAGGGATGCGAGGTCAGTCAAAAGTGCATAGAAGTCTGCCCAGCTAATATGGCTACCGGTAGTGTGACTTTGAGGTCGATATGAGACATCTCCTATAATAAGTAACTACAGATGACGCAAGATTAGTCTTAAATTTTTTAGGTTAAATCTGCCCAGTTAATCTTGCTACGAGTACCTATGCATAGTCGGACTAAAGTGAGACGTCACAGTTGGGTACGGGTCATAATGCGTAGCACCTGCTTCAGAGATCGAAGATATTAAGTAGCTGTGTAAGGGCTTTTCTTTTCTCTATATAGGAAGTAGTAAATGGTCGGGATTATTGGTTGGGCATGGTAGAGGATATCTCAGAAAAGGGCCCACTTCGATGGGGGGTTTTAAGTGGTTAAAGAATTCTATGCAATGTTAGCTAGATAGTGACTAGTGAGGAGTCCGTCTTGAGAGAGGTATTAAATGACGGGGACCTGCCTTAAATGAGGTATTTAATGGTCGGAGTCCGCCTAGTTCCCATTAAACAGTATTAAGTTACTTGAATACTATCTCTAACATTGATATGACATTATTAACGATAGATATGAATTATTAGGTTGATAGTGTAAGGGTCGTGGGCTTATATTTGGAAAGCTTTTGGGCTTATACTTAGAAAGATTTATGGTGTAGATATAATACGAAAGACATATTTCTATTTAAGTTATACTGCTCAAGTACTATAATAGTAAGGCTTGAGATTTTATTTACCAGATATATGTTGTTCTGACTCCCTCCTCATTACAGCAGAGGTTAGAAAAGACAATGCTGAAGGTGGAGGCGAGGAGGAAACTTGTGGCTGTTTTGGAAGCTCGGGTCTCTGGTAATTTTTACCATACCGAATCTTCAGTGTTTGGTGATGGTCTCCTTAAGCCCATTAGTATGTGGGCTTCTCTTTTTAAAGCTCAGTGGAGAAATGCGGGTGACTATGTTCCCCGCTCTTTTGACATTATTGAGGAGAATGGTGCTATGGTAACTCCGTCGGATGTTTTGGAAGCGGGATGTGATTTTTGGTCAGAATATTTAGTTGGCTTCTTTCTAGAAGCTAATCCTCTATATTATGAGGTTCATGATTATTGCCATAATCGATGAAATATAAGGGGTAGAATGCAAGTCCACTTTTATAATCGTACGTTCTTTTTCAAGTTTTCTAGAAAAGAAGAAAGGCTCCATGTTCTTGAGGTGGATCCCTCCATTATAGTTAGGCAACCCTTCGACGTTACCCAATGGAGTCCTACAATGGACGAGGCTAAGGAGTAGATTCACTCTATCTTGGTATAGGACCACTTCACTCACATCCCTTCCATATTGTAGCCCATGATTGGGCTAAATTGGTTAGCTAGTATTGTTAGCAAGCTCAAATGTTTCAATGCGAATACTATTGCTCATAGTAGGCTTGTGTATGCTAAGGCACTTATTGAAGTTACTCCTGACAAGCCTTTACCTTCCAGGATTCTTGTTCGTATTGCTGAAGGGCATGTTTCTTTTGTTGATGTCTGCTATAGTTTGAACCTGGATATTTGGTTGTCCTATCACTCTTTCAGTCACCATTTGGAAGCTTGTACTGTACAGTCTGAGACTGCTCCTATTCCACTTCCTAACAGGATCCCTCTTCCTCGACCTCCTATCATGAAGTGGGTTCCGAAGACTGTTCACTGCCACGTTACTATTGTCCCTTTTCAGAGTATATTTCTCCGCTCTTTTTCGCCCTTCTGTGATTATTATTGATGATGCCATCGCTGCTCCTGCTACGATTACCTCTACCATCTCATAGGATCCATCTGACCTGGCTTAGCTTCATTTCCCTTCTTAAATGCGGCTTGACTCGAAAGGTGGAAGTTTTTAAAAGTTTATTGGTGGACTTGAATATGATAGAAGGCTTTTTTATCATATGGAAGGGGATGGACTTTCCCATACGGTGCTTGGTAAGTCTGGCGATTATAATCGCTCATTACTTGCGGATGACACTTGGGATAGGAAATACTTTTACGATCCAGATTCGATTGACTTTTTTCCTTATTTAGCTTTTCCATTTTCAGAGTTCCTTCATGTTATTGCACTACAAGAAAAATGGTCTTTTATAGCGGCATATAGTCGTTATAAACACAACTATAGTAGTGTGATAAATGATGTACATCGACATGTTATAAAAAAGAATTGCATATTTATAACACACAAAAAACTGCTATAAAAGAGCATGATTTCATAGCATAAAGTAGCCGCTATAAAATGTGTAGATACAGTAACGCCTATTTGCTGCTATCCTTTAACCATAACCTCATACATTGCATTATCTTTTTATAGCACTTAGGTCGTATAGTTATAACGCTTTTTTGGAGCTATGATTTATTTTACTATATATTTGATGCACCCCACTATAAAATTTTAATACTAACAATCAAAATGAATCTTCTTTAAATAGATAACAATTTGAACAGTGTATGAACAAAAAAAATAATAATATTCAGCAAATGTAACGCATATTCATGATAACAAAATAAAGTATCAACTAACAAAAAATAAGTTCAATACATGTGTTACCAAATTCAATACATATTCATGATAACAAAAGACAACATAGTTCAAAGTTAACGTCTACAAGTACCAAATGCATCACTAAGAACTTGAACTTCTCAAACCCTTTCTTCATGCATGTCTTTGGTCATTAGTAGTACATCCTGAAAATTCAGAATAATTTGAAAATAATTATATAAAACTGTGATGAAAATTATAGGTTATTGGTAGTACCTTCTATTATTAGATGGATGAAGATTTACATAACTTTTTTAAACATCAAAATTTTCTTAGATGGGTGAAGATAATGTCTTGTTGCATGTTGCATTACAACAGCCCATGTTTGCTTTTTCTTAATAATGCAAGTGCACATACACGCATGCACCAAACTGCACACACACCTAAACTTTCACAAACACACACAACATCTCACCTACACCTATTCAATAATTTAAATGAATTAATAGGCAAAATGAAGCTTTAATACTCTTTGCAACAATTATGATATTACCCATTTGGCCTAAATATACAGATGCAATTCAAAAAAATGCAAATCGAAAATGTATAGACTCATATTTCAATTGTTTTCATGTCTATATTCAATTACTCTTACAAGTATTTACTAACCGAAAACTAACCGAAAACAAAAATGAAATGGTAAAGATTTACTCTTCATTCCATTACGACATGCGTAGCATGCCAAGCTATAACAGAAGAGAGTGCATCTTCCATGTACTATAATATGTTCACTGAACTTTGCTACTACTATAAGTATAATACTTAGTTGAAGATGCCTGTAAATATAATACTTAGTTGAAAAACACCTAACCAACACACTGCCCGTTGCTTTGCTACTTCACTGAACTTGATACAACCATGTATTTGCTACATTTAATATGTTCAATGCATCTTAATGAACTTTTCTTTGATTTTCTCACCATATATTGTAAGTATAATACTTAGTTGAAGAATACCTGGAGTTAGGATGAGCAACCCATCTCCAATACCGCTCATTATTTCCCCACACTATTGACAACTCTTTAGCACTCACTATAAAGCACTTTGCTCCAGTTTCCTTCTTCAGCAAAAAGGGCTTCAGGACGAGAACACAACTTCAGATGTCAATGATTTGATAAAATTGTAATTAGTACATAACTTGGTACCATTGTTAATAAGCAAGGTTGATCACAAAGCCTAAAATACAGTTCACTGCTAAAGTCAAAAGTAACAGGTTCGATGGCTCAGTTTAAAATCGAAAGGCAATCGGATGGAAGGAATTTGCCAAAATAGCCATTAATGTAGATAGAATAAAGTAATGATGAAAATGGAATTCTATGCAATTTTCCACTATGATGGGGAAAAAACTACAAAATGAATTAAAGGCAGGATATGCACTACTCAAAAAATTCCAATAAAATTCAATAATGTTTAAACCTTAAACTAAATGTACATGTCAAAGTAACTTTCAAACTGTCTCCAAATTAATGGTATCAAAGGAAAAAAACAATCGTCACATGCATAACAAATATTATATGGACAAAATTTAGTTATCGACTTGAGAGAAAAGAAAAAAACTTATTTAAACTTTAAACCTAGTTAAAAAATATTACAAAAACAATAAATATATAAACTTATTTTATAAAGATATATAAACTTAATGGATTCAGGCCGCCGCATCTAATCATTCTCCTACTCCAGCTGCCGCCGATGACGAAGATCGGGAGGGCTGGCAGGAAGTTCGCCGTCGTGGGAAGCAGAAACAAACTGCTTCTTCTAATCCATGGTCTAACCCTAAAACTACTGCTTCTCTTTTTAAATTTAATAAGGCTCAGGGTATAAGATCCTGGTCAGATCTGTTTGATAAACACGTTTCTATCAAAGAAGATATTATTTTTCATCAACCAGCAAGTGACGATACAGGTAATTTCGCTAGTATAGATGACTTGGATTATCAGTTATCTAATGAGATGTGGAATAATTCTATTTTCATCTATCTTACGGGTAAACGACCTTATTATGTGCATTTCAATGCTTACATTAAAAGAGTTTGGAAGCCAGAAGGTTCATGGGAAATTTATTCTAGGGATAATGGTTTCTTCTTGGTAAAATTTGAAAGTCATGCAGATTTTGATATAGTTTTAAATGGGGGTCCCTAGTTTATGGATAGCAGGCTTATATTTATGAAAAAATGGGATGCTAACTTTCAATTCGAAAGAGACATGTTAGACACATACCCTATTTGGGTGAGATTACATAACCTACATCTATCTTTGTGGAATGCTAGGGGCATTAGTAAACTTGCTAGCCTTATTGGTAAACCTTTGGACATTGATGAGTTCACTAGAAAAGTTAAACGACTTAAATTTGCAAGAGTATTAATAGAGGTGACAGCTGATACCACTTTTCCCAAAATAATTAGAGCAAAAGATAACAAAGGTCGAATTTATGAGCAAGAGGTGGAATATGAGTTTATTCCACCTCTGTGTAAGTCATGCAGTTGTTTTGGTCACAGTGATACACAATGCCCAAACCCAACTATACAAAAGTGGATCCCCAAAGCATCAGCACCAGATCATACTACTACTACCACTATACTTCCTGAGCATTCTGATAACCAGGGTACAGACTTTAACCCCAGCAGCTCAGTGCCAAAAAATACCCTAGATCAGAATAATTACAAAGATTTACAACAAAATAATTTTGAATCTTGCTTTAGTACTGGTAGTCCCACTCTCGAGGGAAGTCAGTCCATTCTGGAAGAACAGAATCGTTCAGCAAAGCAGAATAATTGCTCTCCACTTCATAATCTTGCACAAATGAATGAGACGTCACCATTGGATAAGCATTCCCTTCAGAATACTGCTGGGCAGAGCAATTCTTGTGCGGCTGAAGTTCTTGATGCCATATATTCCCCTGAGCGTTCAGCAGCTGCTGCTGTTGATCTACTAGCTGAACAATCTGATCAATCCCCATCAAAGTCAGCTGCTGTTCATTCTGCTGATCACACAAATAAATTCCCACCAAAGTCTGGTGTTGTTCAACCTGCTGTTCAACATGATAAGTCCCCTGCAAATATTGCGGTACAACATGATAAGTCTCCTGTAAATATTGCTGCTGTCCAACATGCTGTCCAAACCCCATCTGATGTGGATCACAATGATACACCTAATAACATTCAGGAAATTAATCAGTTGGGAATTGATTTGGAAGTTGAGTCCATAAATTCAGATGAGGAGCTTTATTTATCTAACCAGTATACTAAAGATAACCCAAAATATGTGGAGCAATTTATTCCCAAAACAGAAAAAAAAGGGAAAGGAAGAAACACTTTGGCTCGGGTTACGAGGAGCCAATCTCGACACTCTTAATGTCTATTATTTGCTAGAATGTTAGGGGTCTAAATGGTGATGTTAGAAGATTAGACCTCTTGAAACTTAGAAATAAATATAATCCTACTATTATTGCTTTTCTTGAAAATAAGATGGGGGATCATAATATTAATCTTTTTGCTACTATGTTTGGTGATGATTGGGGATGGATAGACAATAATTCGGCATCTTCTAAAGGTCGTATACTTATCACTTGGCATAAATCCATATGGGACCTTTCCATTAAAGATAAATCTGAACAATTCATTACTGTTACTTGTACTAATATGGGTGGCTTGAGCTTCATATGCACTTTTGTTTATGCCCATAATTGGGCTTCTCTTCGTAGACAGTTATGGTCCTATTTAATTCATACATCCAAGCATATTAATCATAACTGGATGGTCATGGGGGACTTTAATGCTGTTCTTAAAACAAATGAAAAAAGAGGTGGAAGTACCCTTAGATTATCCCAAACAGAGGAATTCAACAAATGTATTGTAGCAGCTGGCCTCTCTGAAGCAACCCACTCTGGCCTGAAATTTACTTGGTTTAGTGGTGAAGTCAAAAAAATTGCTTGCAGACTTGATAGAGTACTTATTAATGACAAAATCCTGTCTAATATCCCTAATTTGAAAATTTTTGTACTTCCTAGTTCAACCAGTGACCACTCTCCTTTACATATTCAATTTAATCAACATATTAACTTTACTAAAGGAAGGCCTTTCAGATATGGTAATCACTAGCACTCAATTGAAGGTTATGCTGATGTTGTTGATTTCAATTCTATCCCTAAAACTGATGGAAATGGTTGGTTTTCCATGGTCATGATGTTAAAGGAGCTAAAGCATAGATTGAAAAATTGGAACAGAGAAAGAACAAAGACTCAGGACACTATAAGTCAATTACAACAGGAGTGTGAACAGCTGCAGACTCTTCTTGATTCAGACCCACTTAATGATATTTTACTTTCTAACTATTTCTCTACTCAGGAGCAACTTAAAGAGGCCTTTCATTTACAAGCTATACAAGCAAAACAAATGGCTAAAGAGAAATGGCTCACTCAAGGGGATGACTGTACCAAATTTTTCTACGCTAAGATGTCTTTTAGGAGGAATTGTAATGCTCTTATTAATTCTATGAATGATCATGGAGATTTAGCTACTGATATTTCTCAATTTGAACAGGGAGCCATTTCTTATTTCACTAATTTATATAATGGTGAGAATAAGATAACATTACCTCATATCACTTGCAGGGCACTTATAACTGATGTGGGCAGGCAAATGCTGCAAGAGACTGTCACTGAGGAGGAAGTAAGAGCTGCTGTTTTCTCTATTCACACTGATTCTTCCCCAGGGCCTGATGGGTGGAACTCTAAGTTCTATCAACTCCATTGGCATCACCTGAAAAATCTACTGTTAGAAGCTATTCAGGAATCTTTCAACACTGGTAAAATTCTTCATGAATTAAACCACACATTTATCACTCTTATTCCAAAGGTGGAAAGTCCTTCTAGGATTGAAGAATTTAGACCCATTGCATGTTGTCATGTGTTATATAAGATTCTCAGTAAGGTGATATGTAATAGACTTACTAAGGTTCTTCCTTATCTTATTTCTGAATGTTAATCTGCTTTCATTAAAGGAAGACACATATCTAAGAATTCTTTACTAGCTCATGAACTGATTTGAAAGTTCAATAAACCTGGAGCTGACAAGATGTGTTTAAAGATTGATTTACAAAAGGCTTATGACAAAATCAATAGACAATTTATCATCCATGTGTTACACTGTATGGACTTTCCTACTTCCTTGATTAATCTTATTGAGGAATGCATATCCACCCCCACATATTCCATTATCATTAACGGTACTCCTAAAGGTTACATTACTAGTAATAGGGGCTTGAGACAAGGTGATCCCCTCTCCCCCTACTTATTTGCAGTTGCCATGGAATTTTTCTCACTTCAAATGGAATTAGCTTGCTATAACTCTTTGTTTTAGCCTCTGTTTAAACATGACCCTATTGTCAATCATTTATTATATGCTGATGATCTGATTATTGCTGTTAGAGCTTCCTCAACTGCTGCTCAGGGTTTACTTCATATTTTTAATCAATTGCATCTATTTGTGGGTCTTGAGCTAAATACTGCTAAGTCCAAATGCTATTTTAGCAAAGATTGCACTTCTAAAACAGCCATTTTGGACATTTTGCAAATTAAGGAAGGTCTACTTCCTGTCAAATATCTTGGGGTTCCTCTCTCAACTAATGTCATTACTGACCGTGAATGTGGTGAACTAGTTGGAAAGATTAGAGACAAACTTAATGGTTGGAGTTCTAAATTACTCTCTTTTGCTGGTAGAATTGAATTGGTGCATACAGTTATTACTGCTAAAGTTAGATTTTGGCTTCAAACATTTCACATTCCTGACAGCTCAATTGAGAAGATTAATTCAGCATGTGCTAACTTCATTTGGAGGGGGGGTTACATAAAGTCAGTTATGACATTCTTTCCAGACCTAAATCTGAAGGTGGTGTTGGGCTCGTCAACCTCAAAGACCTTAGGAGGACTTATCAAGTTAAACATGGATGGTAAATTCTAACCTCTAACACTCTCTGGGCTAGGTGGATGAGGAGCAGATATTTAAAGGGGAGTTTCTGGACTATGCATGAGGATATTAACTCTTCTGGGGTTTGGAAATGCATTTTAAGGAGCAGGGATGTTTTGAAAACATGTATCTCAAGGAGAATTGCTAATGGTAGGGATACTTATTTTTGGAGGGACCCCTGGATTAATGGACATTCACTTGCTGCCAAATATGGCTGGGGTATGATTTCATGTATTGGAGACTATGATGATCTAGTTGCATCCATTATTCAACATGGTGATTGGATTCCTGACCAGAAAGGACTTCATGCTATTGCTGAGGATGTCAAGTTTGTTCCTATCTACTCCTCTGAACCCAATGATACTTGGACTTGGAACTACACTAAAGATGGTATCTTTACTACCAATAGTGCTTGGGAAGCTCTACGTACTAAGCATATTAACAGATTTTGGGCAGCTCCTATCTATTCCCGATCAAACAACCCTAAGATGGCATTCACGACTTTTAAAGCCATTAATTTAAGACTTCCTACGGCTGACAGACTTGTTAGATGGGGTATGGAGGTCAATCTCAATTGTAAGTTATGTAATTCCCACCCAGAATCACACAATCATCTATTTTTTGAATGTGAATACTCTACTCGTGTGTTAAGTCATGTTAAGAGTAAAAATCAAGACATGCATGCAATTTCTACCCTTGAAGATGAATTACTGTTCCTGAGTTCCCGCAAGAAAGAAGACTTGTTGACCCAACTGCAGCTTATTTGCCTCACCACAACAGTATTCCATCTCTGGAAAGAGAGGAATCGAAGAGTCTTCAAGAAAACTATAAAGAATCATCACCAAATTCAGATCGCTATTGAAAATGATGCCAGGATCCTAGTGAAAAGAATTAAAAGCAAGATCTTTACCTGTGCGTCAGAACTGGAGAGCAGTATCCTTCGAGATTGGAAAGTGGATCCGCCATGACTTTAGCTTCAGAGCTTTCTAGTAGGAATACTTTTGCTTTTTGCTGTGGAATATATGTTTTATTATTCCAGTTTGGTTTCGTGTTTTGTCTTATTTATCTCATCTTGTTTTGTATGAGACTTTGTGAGTTTTTGTATTGGTCTCTATGAGGCATCAATAAAATTTACCATTCTTCAAAAAAAAAATATTACAAAAACAAACGTGAGTTTCAGGAGGTGTTTATAAAGTGTGCAAGTACAAATTTATAATTTGTACTTGCGCATTCTGAAATTGCACAAGTACCTTTTTCATATTGGTGCTTCCGCATATACAAAATGCTGACATATTGAAAACGAAACCTATTTTTGTAATAAGTTTGAAATGAGAAACTAGGTTTTTTACCTCTAGCCTAAAACTAAATTTTATCCATATTATTTTCATCATCATGGCATACAGAATATTATGTTACCGAATAGGGATTTATATATATGATGCCTATTTCTATGCTTTGTAATCATTAAGATATGCTCACATACTGGTTAACTAGAGAGTCATATTCTAGCATGAAATATAGTGCTTACATAAGAAAAACTTGTCCAGTCTCCTATAAGGGAGAAAAAGATCACAATACTAGTAAATAAGTGAACTTGGTTGTACAAGTTGATTTCAACTCAGTCAAGTATAAAATAAATGGATTATAGTGCAATAGCATCATGGTAATATGCACATGCAAGCTAGTCAATGATAATTTACTTGGCAATTCATCTTCTGGATGCTAAGACTGTAGATTATATGTACATTTGTTGTTTTGTAGCAAGAAAGTGCATAGCAGCTGAGATGTGTATGTTACGCAGATTTGTATAGGTCAGTCCTTTTTATTTATTTTTTGAATCACATTGGTAGCTAACTGGATGTTTAATTAGGTTATAACAAAATTCTGTTCAGAGCTTATAGCAAAGTATGCATTCGAGTATGCATACCTGAATTGAAAATGTGCTATGGATCGTGTAATATGGATCTATGATAATACAGAGTATAGTGATGATAGTAATACTGTAAATAGTGCGGAATATAAAAGCAGTATAGTAAAATGACACAAGAGATTTTTATACTGGTTCAGAGCACCGTCCTACGTCCAGTCCCAAACTCCTTCTGGAATTTCACTAATAACCTTCACTTAACCCGGAGGAACAGGTATGTACAACCGTTGAGCAGCCAAATAAGGACCTGAGCAGTAGAACAGGATTTTGCCTCGGCAGTCGAAGAGTACTTCACACGCCTGAGCAGCATAATAGGACTTCAACAAATACAAAAATATATTTGACTTTGTGTATTCTTAATAACACGGATTTGTCACTTGTAGTACACCCTTCCTATAATCTTCTCCTCGAGTATAAATTTATATATTTGAAGTATATGAAGAATAGAAAGGTCTAGTATTGCTTTAATGCAGAATATTTGAAAGTGTATTGAAAATAGATAGAAGAGCAAAGATAAGAGAATTAGATTATAATTCGGTGATTTGAAATCAAGTTGGAGTTTATATTTATAAAGATTAAAAAGTAGTGACTGTTGGTGAAGAGTTTCGATCGAAGTGTTGTGCCCGAATCTTTTCGTTAGAAGTTCGCAACTCTTCAAAAAAGTCGTGTCTTTTCGAAAATGGCTGTTATAGAAATTCAGTCAACTGAGCCTCTGAGTCAGTCGACTGAATATTCAAAATAATATTTAAATTTAAATTCGTATACATATGTAACTGTGCATGCTGCACAAAAATTCCAGTGTCAGTCGATTGTCTCAGGTGGTCAGTCGACTGACTTGGTTGTTTTTGTGCAGTTTGCACAATTACATTGATATAATGAATTCTATAACTTTATGCTTATGTATATATATAATATTTGGTAAATATTATGATTAATATATATATAAGCTAATGTAGATGTAATCGAGGAGAGATTTTAACAATATTGACCTAAGTCTCATAAACAAAACACCATAGTCGATGCACCGGTTTTTTAAAGTCTCGTCTCCTTGTTTCTTTTTGTCGTAGCAGTCGTCAAATCTGTATGTCGTAGTGATAGCTTCATGTCATGAATCAAAACAGAGTCTCAACATTCTCCCCCTTTTTGATTGATGACCACCTGTAAATAGATATAGATTTCGACTATATATATATAACATAAATACCAACTCCCTCCGAATCTTTGACGCTCTATATCCTGCATTCTTATTATTAACAATAATATTTCTCCCCCTTTGTCATCGACAAAAAGGAAAAATTAATATGAAGATAAAAATGCGAAACCTATTATGAGATAAAAACAAGAACAATCATCCATACATTTAACTTCTATAGTTAAGAACACTGAAAAATAAATAAACTAAAATGGCCATTTAGTACAAGCCATATGAAACGAAAACAAATGTTTTGAAAAAATATGAACATCTTACTCCATAGGTTGTTTACCCCTACCACTGTAACCTTCATCACCATCATCATCACTACTACTTGCTTGATCATCATCATCAGAAGAAGAAGACCATGTAAAGATGGGTTGTTTACCTGTATCGCATATAGTAGCAGTAGATGTCTCGGAAGAGCATGATATAGCTTGCCATAATTTGGTAAAAAATCCTTTGACCTTATCAATCTTCTTATCAACTTTGATGATGTTGGATTGTAGAATTTGTTAATTACGGCAAATTATATTGATGGAATCATGTGGTTGTAGACCCGGATTTGGAATTATAATTTCTTCTTGTTGATGACGAGTCAATCTTTGACAAGATGGTCCTTGAGATGGCTCACCATGTTGTTGTGGTTGGTCTTGAGCTATTTTCCTTTGTTTCCATTCTTTAAAAGATATTATATGAGGGGGTGGGGAAACCGGTAGTTTCATCAAGGCTAAAGTCCGAGCATTCAAACATCCAACGGTAGAAACTGGTGAATCCGGTTCCGGAACTTCACAAGCTTTGAGAAGACGCATAATATATTCGCCGTATTAAATTATATTCATCCTACCATTGTTGAAGCTTAACAATTCATCAAGAATGAGACAAAGCCAATTGACTTTGATGTTGCTAAAAATCGCATATAAAGCTTTAAAATTTTTTTTGTAGACTAGTTCATAGCTCTCGGTTCGAGGAGTTACGGTTTTCATTAAAGCGCGATGAATAATACGTGCCTTTGGTCGTAAAGACATTGATTTTAATTGACGCATATCGTTTTCTAGAAACAAATGACTTATGTTATCTCGAACTACCAAGTCACAGTCGATAATGGCTAATTCTACACCATCATTTTCTGTTTGTAAAATATGAGCCATGCGGTCTAGAGAGAAAAAGACTAGTTTCCCAAATACGAGAATCCATATGCAATCTTGTTGGTTTGGAACATTTTGATGACCCAAATATAGGTTTGCATAGAATAACTTTACCATTATTTGGTTAATTTTGTGTTTGTTATCATCGATGTTAAATAGCAATTCCAAATTGCTTCGTCGAGATAGCTCTTGAATGTGATATGGAGAAAAATCGTGGAATTTAACGAACGAACCTTAAAAAATCCTTGAATCTTGCATATGTCTCCACCTTCGAATTTCGGTGTCATCAAATAGCCACCGTTGAATTTGTTCGTTTGATGGAGGTTGAGTTGAGGAGGAAGCTTGTCCTTTACGTTTTGGCGCCATTTCAATTTTTTTTTTAAAAAATGGAGTTTTTAGAGAGCTTAGGGTTTGGAAAACTTTGGAAATCTGAAGTGGTAAAGAGGAGAGAAGGTAAAGTGAAAGATAAAAGGAGTGAAAAGGGTAGGTAGAAAGTAAAAAATAACTCAGATCTACGGCTCAGTCGACTAGCTCAGGGCTTCAGTCGACTGAAGCTGAAGGTCGAATTTTTTTATACCTTCTGGTCCAGTCGACTGAAGCTCTGGTATAGTCGACTGGCTATGCATTTTAAAAAAAAAATTGTTTTGCTGTGTCAGTCGACTGACCTCCTGGTTCAGTCGACTGACCTGGAGTATTTTCTACAGTAAATTTCTGTTGCTTGTAAATTGTATATATTTATTTATGAATTGTTAAATTATTTAATAGTTGACATAGTAATGATCCACAGATTTATTTATTTCAAGAAATTAAAAAATATACATACATAGAAAATTTATTTAAAAAAGAGACACACTGATGTAGAGAATTTTAAAGAAAATACAACGAAAGATAATTAAAGCTATGATTATTTCGAGGGACTAGGTGTCTTGAATTCTTTCAGTTGCTTACGACGAACATTCGATGCTTTGTTTCGATCCCATGAATTTGGTGAGTATTGTGGACGTGGTGGAGACGAAGTTGATGGTCGTCTGATAGGCGCAACAGCATTTTCGTCCATCGGATACGACGATGCCCCGTAGAACTTCATAGCTATGTGTTCAATTATTCCTATCCGTCTGGAGTTTATTTTTTGTTCGTAATACATCTCCCGTTGTAATAGTAGAGATTCTTGCTGATAATGGTGAAGATCATCAATCTTCTGTTTTGTGTTTGGAGAAATATCAACGGTCTTCTTTCCCTTTTTCTTGTCCGAAGTATATCCGGTGTGATAGACCGATGATGGTGAACCTTTATGGTCTGGAGTTTTGGGAGAGTTGGTCGAGGCAATGATTTCGATAGAATCCGTTGAAGAGGAAGTTGACATTTTTAAACAAAATAGTTTATAAAAGCTTTTGACTTCAGAGAGAGAATCGAAAGATTGCTTTTTAGTTTGATTGCATAAATAAAGGTTTATGCATCTATTTATAGGCTTAGTTTAGTAAAAATAGGATAAAATTTAGTGGATTATATTAATTATAGCCCAGAGATATGGTGAAACATTGGATTTCTGTTGGCGGAGCTATTTTGTATAAATTTAAAAATTAGTAATGTAGATTCTAAAATTAAGTGTGACAAGTAATGTAGTATAAATTAATGTTACCATATAATAAGATGACCATACTAGACTAGAACAGAAAACATTAATAGCTCAGGTGGTTAAGACACTTGGGCTATGCACAGCAGGTTATGGGTTCGAGTCTTAGCATGGTTAGAATAATGAATTTTTGTAAAAAAAATTTATTCTTGAGTTTTTAGTTAAATTTTTTTTATTCTATTTATATATCTTTAATTGACATTATACCAAGCTCACGACGCAATTTTATAAACGTATTTTCTAATAGAGGTTTAGTAAAAATATCGGCTAATTGATTTTCTGATGGTACGTAGTCCAGATTTATTACTTCTTTTTCTATTTTATCACGTAAAAATTGATGTCTAATATCTATATGTTTAGTTCTTGAGTGATTTACTGGATTTTTAGATAGATTTATTGCACTAGAATTATTGCAGTAAATTGTTGACTTTGATAGATTAATTCCAAAATCTTTAAGTGTCTGTTCCATATAAATTACTTGTGTGCAAGCTAGTGCTGCAGAAATATATTCTGCTTCACAAGTTGATAGTGAGACACAGTTTTGTTTCTTGCTAAACCATGATATTAATGATTTACCAATGAAGTGACACGTACCGCTTGTACTTTTTCTATCTGTTTGTGATCCGCCGAAATCAGCATCACTGTATGATACTAACTTGAACGGTCACTCTTTTTGATAGAAAAGTCCGAAGTTTGTAGTTTTACTAAGATAGCGTAGTATGCGTTTTACAGCGCGTAAATGTGATTCTTTTGGGTCAGCTTGAAATCGTGCACATAGACACACACTCATCATAATATCTTGTCTACTTGCTGTTAAATAAAGTAGAGATCCTATCATACTACGATATAGTTTTTGGTCTACACTTTTCCCATTTTCATCTTTATCAAGATGTGTTGTTGTGCTCATAGGTGTTGGTTTGGCAGAAGTGTTTTCCATTCCAAAACGTTTGATAAGATTATTACAGTATTTTTCTTGATTAATAAAAATTCCATTTGAAACTTGTTTTACTTGAAGTCCTAGAAAATATGATAATTCTCCCATATGGGACATTTCAAATTCTTTAGTCATTATTTCAGAAAACTCATTACATAATTCATTATTAGTTGATCCAAATATAATGTCGTCAACATATATTTGAACTATTAAGATATCATTCTTAGAATGTTTTATAAATAAAGTTTGATCTACTTTTCCTATTACGAATCCTAAGTCAATTAGATAGCTTTTAAGGCGTTCATACCAAGCACGTGGTGCTTGTTTTAAACCATATAAAGCTTTCTTAAGTTTATAGACATGATCTGGGTTATTTTCATGAATAAATAACGGAGGTTGTTCAACATAAACATTTTCTTTAATATAGCCATTTAAAAATGCACTTTTAACATCCATTTGATAGAGTTTAAAGGTATTAAAACATGCATACGCTAATAAGATTCGTATTGCTTCAAGTCTAGCAACTGGAGCAAACGTTTCTTTGTAGTCTATTCCTTCTTCCTGATTATTTCCTTGTGCTACTAATCTTTCTTTGTTTCTAGTTATATTTCCTAATTCGTCTGCTTTATTTTTATAAACCCATTTAGTTCCTATAACGGTCTTATCGGTCGGTCTGGGTACTAGTTCCCAAACTTCATTTCGTTCAAACTGATTTAATTCTTCTTCCATAGCAATAATCCAATTTTCATCGGATGATGCTTCCTTAGTATTTTTAGGTTCTATAGTAGAGAGAAAAGCTACATTACCCATTAAATTTAATTGATTTCTAGTTCGAACATTTGAATTTATTTCTCCAATTATATTTTCTATAGGATGATTTCGTAAAACTCTTCGAGGAGATCTTATTGTATTAGTAGTATTTCTGTTTTCTAAATTATTAATAATGTTTTCATCTTCTCTAGAATTATAAATAATATCGTCATCCTCTCTTGAATTGTTTATTATTATATTTGTTTTATTATTATTAAGTAATCCATTGTCATTAATTGTATTAAAAACATGTTTAGAATTCTCATTAAAAGATACATGTAGTGATTCTTCTATAATATTAGTTCGTTTATTAAAAATTCGATAAGCTTTGCTTCGATTCGAATATCCAAGAAATATTCCTTCGTCACATTTTGAATCAAATTTGCCAAGTTGATCTTTGGTATTTAATATAAAACATTTTGATCCAAATATTTTAAAGTAAGATATGTTTGGTTTTCTACCGTTAAAAAGTTCGTAAGGAGTATTTTTAGTGAGAGGTCTAATAGAAACACGATTCAAAACATAACAAGTAGTTGCAACAGCTTCCGCCCAAAATTGTTTTGGTAACGTGCTTTCATTTAGTAAAGTTCTTGCACATTCTGTTCGATTCTTTCGTTCTACAACTCCATTTTGTTGTGGAGTTCTAGGAAACGAAAAATTATGAAATATTCCTTTCTTTTTACAATAGTTATCAAACTGTATATTTTCAAATTCACCTCCATGATCACTTCTAATATTTTAAATTTTAGTACTTTTTAAATTTTGAATTTGTTTAACAAATGTTTTGAAATTTTCAAAGGTATCACTTTTATTTTTCATAAAGATAGTCCATGTATATCTAGAAAAATCATCAACTATTACAAATACGTACTTATTATGATTTATGGATTGAATTTGAGTAGGACCAAATAAATCCATATGAAGTAACCCGAGTGGTTGTAATGTAGAGATAACTTTCTTGGATTTAAACGAAGATTTAGTTAATTTACCTAATTGACATGAGTCACATATATTATTAACTTTAAAATTCATATTCGGTAATCCTTTTACAAGATTATTTTTAGAAATTTTATTTATATTTTTGAAATTGATATGACAGAATCGTTTGTGCCATATCCAGGGATCATTTTCTTTAGCTATTAAACACATCAGAATTATGATTAACTTTCATATTCAAAACGTATATACTTTTATCTCTATTTCCTTCGAAAATAAGATTTTGATTTGATCAAGAATAATACATTTATTTTCAGAAAATGATATTTTAAAACCTTTATTGCATAATTGACTTATACTTAAAAGATTATGTTTTAGATTTTTAACTAATAAAACATTTTTGATAAGAGGTAAATTAGATGTACCATAATTGCTCACATCGCCTTTTCCAATAATATAGCCCTTGGAATTATCTCCAAAAGTGACAGAACCTCCATCTGATTATGTAATATATATCAGCATATCTTTGTCTCCTGTCATATGTTTTGAGCAACCACTGTCGAGTATCCATTTTCCTCTTTTCTTTAGTGGGATCTGCAAAAAATATGAGATAATGTTGGTACCCACCTTTTTAATAGGGTCCTAAGAGTTAGGTCTTAGGAAACCAAACCCAAGTGGGCTTAGTATCCCTCTTATAAATATAATTTTTATTATTATGAACATCTTCTATAAATGAACTAACATACTTTTTCCTTATTAATTTGTTATTAGTTTTAGGAACCCATATATCTATTGTTTTAGAAACTAATCTATTTGAATAGGTGGATGTTTTATCATACTTAACTTTATTTAAATCACTAGATTGTAACTCCTTGACTTTCTTCTTATATCCTAAACCATTTTTATTACTAACAGATTGTGAATTCTCAATAATTCTAGATAGATTTTCTCTTCCTTTATTGAAATTTGAAACATTTTTAGTGATTCCATCTAGTTTGGTTTTTAGACTTGAATTTTCTAGTTCAACCATTTTAATATTAGTTTTTAAAACATGATTTTCAGAAACAAGACTATCATTCTTTTCTTTTTGAGTTTCAATTTCTTGACTCAATAATATAAGTTGAGAATTAACATTTGAAAGGGATTCTTGAGTTTTCTCAAGTTCTTCTTCCAATATTTTCTTCTCGTCTTTAAGCATATCTCTTTCAAATTCTGCCTTGTTTTGATTTTCTACAGCCTCTTTATATTTTCTTTTGAGACTTTTTAAAGTATCTAATAATTCAGAATTTATTTCTATCATATCATCAAAAGTAAAATCACTAACCTTATTAGCTTTAGCCATAAAACATACGTTAGCTTGTTCATTACCGCTGTCACATTCACTTCCAAAAGAAGAAGAAGAGGAATCTGAATCATCCTATGTAACTAAAAAGGCTTTTCTTTTGAATTTTTCCTTCCTTTTATTTCGATATTCTTTCTTTTAATCTGGACAATCCTTCTGCATATGCCCCTTTTTGTGACAGTTAAAACACTCCATAACTGATAAAGACGGTGGTTTATTGCTGTTTGAGTTCCTCTTGCCATTATTTCTGTTTCCTTTTCTATATTTCAAGAATTTCTTGAAGTTTTTGGCGATAAAAGCTAGGTCATCTTTGTTTGAATCTGATTCTTCTTGTTCTGCATGGAATGCTATATTCTTTTTATCTTGAGCTTGAAATCGTTTAGCCTGCAAATTTACTTCATAGGACATTAGATTTCCTATTAACTCTTCTGGAGTTATTTTGGAAATATCGTTCGCTCTTCAATAGTGAGAACTTTTCTTTCCCATTCTTCCATTAAAGAGTTAAGGATTTTGAAAAAATATCAAAGTCTGAATATTTTTCTCTTAGTCCTACTAAAGAATGTTAGATATCCTGAAATCTTGAATACATATCATTTATAGATTCATTTTCTTTCATCATAAAGTTTTGAAACTGACTTTTGAGCATAGATATTTTGCTTTGTTTGACCTTGTTAGTTCCTTCATGAGTAATTTTGAATGTACGCCATATTTCATATGCAGTATTGCATATGCTAACATGGTTAAACTCATTTTTATCTAAGGCATAAAACAACATATTCATGGCTTTTGCATTTGCTGTGGCATCTAGATTTTGTGTATTTGACCAAGTAGAATACTCTGTAGTAGGAATAGTATATTCTGACTGAGTTATATTCCATGAATCAAAACCACTTGCTTGCATATATATTCTCATTGATGTTGCCCAATAGTTATAATTCATGCCATTAAATAGTGGTGGACGTGCAGTGGATTGTCCTTCAATGAAGCTAGTGCTAGTGTTAGTGTCCATATTATTAGATTATCAGATAACTGTGTTACGGTTATATGATGACCTTGCTCTGATACCAAATGAAAATGTGCTATGGATTGTGTAATATGGATCTATGATAATACAGAGTATAGTGATGATAGTAATACTGTAAATAGTGCGGAATATAAAAGCAGTATAGTAAAATGACACCAGAGATTTTTATACTGGTTCGGAGCACCGTTCTACGTCCAGTCCCAGACTCCTTCTAGAATTTCACTAATAACCCTCACTTAACCCGGAGGAACAGGTATATACAACCCTTGAGCAGCCAAACAACGACCTGAGCAGTAGAACAGGATTTTGCCTCGGCAGTCGAAGAGGACTTCACACGCCTGAGCAGCAGAACAGGACTTCAACAAATACAAAAATATATTTGACTTTGTGTATTCTTAATAACACGGATTTGTCACTTGTAGTACACCCTTCCTATAATCTTCTCCTCGAGTATAAATTTATATATTTGAAGTATATGAAGAATAGAAAGGTCTAGTATTGCTTTAATGCAGAATATTTGAAAGTGTATTGAAAATAGATTGAAGAGCAAAGATAAGAGAATTAGATTATAATTCGGTGATTTGAAATCAAGTTGGAGTTTATATTTATAAAGATTAAAAAGTAGCGACTGTTGGTGAAGAGTTTCGATCGAAGTGTTGTGCCTGAATCTTTTCGTTAGAAGTTCACAACTCTTCACAAAAGTCGTGTCTTTTTGAAAAATGGCTATTATAGAAATTCAGTCAACTGAGCCTCTGAGTCAGTCGACTGAATATTCAAAATAATATTTAAATTTAAATTCATATACATATGTAACTGTGCATGCTACACAAAAATTCCAGTGTCAGTCGACTGTCTCAGGTGGTCAGTCGACTGACCTGGTTGTTTTTGTGCAATTTGCACAATTACATGGATATAATGAATTCTATAACTTTATGCTTATGTATATTTATAAAATATTTTATAAATACTATGATTAATATATATAAGCTAATGTAGATGTAATCGAGGAGAGATTTTAACAATATTGACCTAAGACTCAAAAACAAAATACCATAGTCGATGCATCGGTTTTTAAAGTCTTGTCTCCTTGTTTCTTTTTGTCGTAGCAGTCGTCAAATCTGTATGTCGTAGTGATAACTTCGTGTCATGAATCAAAACCAAGTCTCAACATGAATGACCGAAAGAAAGTCATGGCTATACATAAAGCCAATATCATGAAGCTAGCTAATGGGTTATTTCTAGAGACGTGTAGAGACGTAGCAAAAGAATACCCTGGAATCGAGTACAATGAAATCAAAGTCGACAATTGCTGCATGCAACTTGTGTCAAAGCCAGAGCAGTTTGATGTGACGGTATGTTAAACCTTTTAACCTAAAAGCCATCATTGATTGTAGGTTACTCAAATACATATGAAAATATTAATTTGCCCATTTGTGTAGGTTACACCAAACCTGTATGGTAATCTAGTTGCCAACACAGTTGTAGGAATTGCTGGCGGCACTGGTCTCATGCCAGGAGGTATTATTTTCTTTATAACCATGATTTCTTTTTATTTTTTTAAAAAATTCTCAATTTCCTTGATTTCATTTTTTTAATGATATTTGTAGTGACTGTTGGATAGGAGTATGCAATATTTGAACAAGGAGCTTCAGTTGGGAATGTAGGAAATTTGGTTAAAAGGTTAATTTTCATAAACATTAGTTAAACTATTATTATTATTAGTATCAACGTAGTTAATTTTTATAAGCTTGTTTAATTTTTATATAACTTAATAAACGAAGTTAATTTTTAAAATATGAGTTAATTTATTATTATTATTCAAATATATTTAATTTTTATAAAGCTTAGTTAACTTGGTTAATATTTTATAATTTTTTATTATTATAAACTTAGTTAAGTTTTATAAAAATAATAATTAATTTATTATTATTATTTATGATTGTTGTTATTATTATCATTTGTATTATTATTATAAAATTAGTTAATTTTCATAAACATTAGTTATTATTATTGTTATATAAATTTAGTTAATTCTTATTAAACTTAGATAATCTGGTTAATATTCTTTTACAATTCATTATAAGTACCATTACTACTAATATGAATATTATTATTTTAAGCTTAGTTAATTTTTATAAAAATTGATTTATTTATTGTTATTATTGCTATTATGGTTGTTGATGTTTTTATTATTATTATAAATTTAGTTAATTTTCATAAACATTAGTTAAATTGTTATTATTGTCACCAACTTAGTTAATTTTTATATAACTTAATAAACAAAGTTAATTTTTATAATCTTAGTTAATTAATCAACATCATCATCATTGTATATATTTATACATAAGTTTAGTTGATTTCTATAAATATTAGTTAAATTGGTTAATATTTTAGAATTTATCATTATTATACATAAACTTAGTTAATTTATTTTGGTTATTATTATTATTATATAAATTTAGTTGGTTTTTATAAAACTTAGTTAACTTGGTTAATATTTTATAATAATTACTATTAGTATTGTCATTATAAACTTAGCTATACTATTATTATTATTATTTATGCTACATTTATTATAAACATGAGTAATTTATCATTAGTATTATATATTTTATAACTTTTATAAACTTTGTTGATTTATTATTAGTATTTTATATTTTTTATAAATTTAGTTAATTTATTATTATTATCATTATTATGTAAACTTAGTTATTTTTTATAACACTTAGTTAATTTGTTAATATTTTATAATTTATTATTTTTATTATAAATTTATTTAATTTCCATAAACTTGGTTAAGTATTATTATTATTATAAACTTAGTTAATTTATTTTGATTATTATTATTATTTTATAAATTTAGTTAACTTTTATAAAACTTACTTAACTTAGTTAATATTATATAAGTAGTAGTAGTTGTTGTTGTTATATACACTCGATCGATATTTGGTTAACTGGTCCGAGGTAGTTATATTTTGTGTAAGTGTAATCTATGTTAAGACTAATGCTAACTAACATTTGAAATGAATTATAATCCGAAAAATAATTCCTCCAATAGAATAACTGGAAAGGAAAATAAAAAGAAATTTACCCATAACGAAGCGAAACAATTTTAATAGGGGCTTCAATTTTCTTGACCTCCCCATCAATAATCTCTCCCTCCTTCAGAAGCACATATTTTAGCATATCACCTGTACCAAATCATGGGAAAATTAAAGTGAATCAAGGATAATCAAGCTAAAGAAAAGAATCGATTTTGAAAAAAATATCAAACTGATATATAAGCTTATTCTCTCAAGCTGTCATATATTTCCTTCACATTTATTCATCTCAAATTCCCATCCCACTATATAACCGTATTCATACATTAAAACAATAATGACAAGTCAGAACACGACGTTAAACAAACAAGCCAGTATCATAATACAACGTAGTTTCAAAACCAGAAATCTCGGTTTGTGCACATAAGATTTTCCTTGTCTCAAAAATGAAGGCTTTTCTTCCTGGGTTTCATTTTTGGTTTTGAATGACGCCTAAGTAAATATGGAACTCTTTTTTTTCTTGAATGAACTTTTCGATGGTATCCTAATTAAATATCATAGAAGCAGCACGCGTAATAATGCCTACTTATAGGTATGGACCTAGCTACAACCTCTCAATTCTTATTTCTTATTATAAGCTTATAGAATGTAAGCTTGTAGAATATGCAAGTTTATTGGTAAAGTTTATAATACTATTTTTGGCGAAGCCAACATTAATAATACGTAGTGATCCTTTTTCTATAAAAATAAGGAATTGGAGTACATATAAAATTGGTATAGTGGTCCACCATGGTTTAAATATAATTTGTATTGAAAGAAAGCAATAAATATTGTCTTCACTTGCTCTCAGATAAGATCTTCAGCCTATAACATACATATTACTAACGAGGACTGGTTTCATTCTGGAGAGATCAAAGTTATATACGGTGAAGTTGACATATCACTTATTTTCTTGTTGCAATTATTGACCACTGTAGATAAAAATGTGGCACCTATCATATCTAGAGTTCGGAATAAGTATTTCAAATTCATATCATTGATCTTAAAGTTCAAGCTTTAAATTGTAATTGAATTTAAATCGTGAATCACAGATGCAAAGAACTCATATTTTACATACTTGAATGCTAGAAATTTTGCACTACGTTTGTAACTAAATGACATTTAACTATATAAAAGTATTGATTCTTATTTCCATAGTACCAATTTATATATTTGAAACTGATTTTGATACTTGAGCTTCTACATCTAAACCTAAAACTTAAGTTTCTAATTTGTTTCATTTTTATTTGTCTAGGAAACAATAAATTTGAATTGTACATTTAACAACCTTGACCCTTTTCAAAGCAGTAAAATTAAACAATTTTTCTTAGTAGTAGTTTTAATTGAGTTTTGAATCGAAATTTTGGGAATTAAATCGTAATTAGAGAGATTCGATTTGAAACAATATTTATATCATAAGGTATTAAGATTTCTGGTAATAATATCATGAACTAATCGAACCATTCTAAAACACCAATGAATATAAAAAGATTATGAGAAAAAATACATACCTATTAAATCCGACATTAACATGGCCAAAAGTACCTCGTCCAATCGTCTTCCCTTTCTTCCAACATGAACTTGGACTGAGTGGGTTCTTCATCCTCCCCAGACTCCATGGTGTTGACGGGGAAGTACTTGACTAAATGGTATTAGTAGAATAATGACATACTTTATTAACATTAATAGGCGGCAATGGAAGACGATGGCTCTGCTTTTTTTGTGATCCTGGAGTAGTTCCGCTTGCAAGCGGATGCAATGGAGATACAACTCCACCATGTATTCTAGAATTAGGACCAGAGCTTGTCATTCGAAGGCTAGGTATAGGAGAATAGTCTGCACTCCTTTTACTTTGACACCAGAATAATTGTCCAAGTATTTCTCCACCTACATAATGGGGATCAAAAGCCTCTCTCTCCAGTGTATTTCGTGTTCACTCATCATATTGTTCAGTCGTTTGATGTCCACTACCTTAACTTCATAGAAGAAAATACAAGTTCTAGTTAAATTAAAGGCTTGTCAAGTGATCTGTTGAAAATAGCTATGTACTAAATATTTTGTAAAGCTTTGCACAGATAAGACTTTATAAACCAGCAACTGAAAAAAGTAGAGTGCTTTGAGAAAACCTCACATGATTAACTAATGTCAGTTGGTTTTCTACTCATTTTTACAATGCAAAGATGAAACAATTTTTGCTTGTTTGACATCTTCTCCCACGTTTAAAATTGTATAATGTCATATTTAAAAAGCATCTTGTAAGGAACCATGTCTCATTTTGTTTGAAGTCCGTTTGTAAAGGGTTAACTAGCATTTTTAGTAGATAAAAAAAGACACTTTGCAAACATTGAGCATCCAGATGATTTTGCTCAAACATGTATAGCCACTTCATCATCTAGGATAACTCAAATAAATTTAAGTAATAAGAAAATATTTACATAAATTGCTTAAAATAATTGATTTGAATCATCAACTATATCACATGCAAACCAGTATTCAATTAACTACCCTTCACTCGCAAATACCACACTTCTCCTTCAACATTAGAACCTTAAGAACAAGATAATAACTCTAAGCTTATCAATTTAACATCAAACAAACTAATTCCTAAAAACAAAAAAGGAAGGCTAAGAAAAAACAAAAGAAAACTGATGCCCACTCAGACATTGACACTAGCAGAGAATATGGTTTAAACCAAATGTTCAATGAACTTTCTCAAACCATTACTGAAGACCAGAACCAAACAACAGGAAGGACGACTAGATCGAGTACATCTAGAAAAGCCAAACAAAATCAAAGAATATGTTAGGAAATATAACTTCATGGAACATAAAGGGAGCTCACCTTACAATCTAGTAGCAAGAAATAAAGATTGCAATCCACACTCATCATCTTAAAACAGTAGGAATACTTGTAACCTACCTAAACTAAGTTCTCACTCAAAAGCCGCTTCCTTCGTAAGCTCCTAATTTTTTATGATAATCTGACTTAAGAATCCTACGTTAGAATACTTGTTATTTGGAGCTCCCACCTTTTTTCGGCCACTCTTATTAATACTGATAGGCAGTTCATACATTTTCATGTCAATTGAAAATCAATTCACCTCCTCATCAAAGTCAGACAATACCATCATACCAAAAACACAATCCAAAGGTGTACATCTCAACAGTTGCAAACCATAATTCGATAAATAAAAAAGAAATTTAAGCAAGAACGCACTCTATAGCAAGGGATGAGACTCCATACAGGCCTTATTAGAGCGTCAATTTCAAGACTCCATATAGGCCTTATTCGGAGGAGGATTACAATTTGGTTTGGGATCTGCCGATTTTGTGGTTATGGAGAGAGAATAATTTGAGAAAGAGGGAAGAGGGAGAGGGAAGAAAAAAAGAGGGAAATAATTTGAGGAAGAGGGAAGAGCAAAATAAATAGATGAGGACGCGGCCAAAGGAAATAATTAGTGGTAGAAAGCGTTATGTAACCGAACACTGGCTCCAAATAAAAAAAGTAGAATAAACAATAACACAATGAAACAACGCGTTATAAATTAGCGTTACAAAAAGCAATTTTTCTTGTAGTGTTGGTCCTTGTAACATCCCTAAATTTTGATAATATTATTCAGGAAATTCAATTAGATAAATTAAATAGAATAATGATGATAAAGAGATTGAGATTTGAATAAATTATATAATGGGCCATGCTTAATAATAATTTTTTTAATGGGCTTTGAATTGGTTTATAAGACAATTAATTTACATGTGGGCATAGTGGTAATTAGCCATTCTATTATACACGACAATACACATCTTATTCTTGCCCATTCACATTCCATTTTTCATTATTCACTAACGCACATCAAAACAAAATAGCGCCGGTCGTTAACAAGGAGGAAAAATGAGAAATTTTGATCTAAAACTAAGGATCAAAGCTAGGAAGGACTAATCAACAACAAATCTCAAATTCCTTATCAAATCTAAGGTGAATAATAATTCATTCCATCTCCTTTTGGTACCTATAATCCTATGATTTTGGATTTAAGCATTTATTTCGTCTCTATGATATTTTGGATGATGATATGCTAAAGTTATGGACTGTTTGGTTAAACAATTTATTTATATGCAAAATTCATATGGTTTTAGGGGCAAAACCATGGGTAATTGATTTTAAAATGCCATGGAAATTTTTATGTTAAGTAAAACATGAATTTGAAGATGGGTTTTAACTTTTAGAATTTTCCAAGCTATGGAAATTTTATTATAAATTTTTGATGATAAATATGATGTAATTGGGTTTAAAATTTATTTTGAATATTTCAGGAAGTAATTGGGTCTAAATTTTTAATATGTTTGATTATTTGATGAAATCGAATTTCTATGATTTTTGGGGATTTTTCCCAATTGATTTACTAAGGAGAGTGAATTATTTTAAAAGAAGGACTTTTTTGAAATAATTGGTTTTGGTATATGGAAGGGCTTAAACATTACATTTTTATGGTTTAAATCTGATATAAGTGCAGTAGTTTTAAATGTAAAGTATTTGAAAAGTTTTATGGCAGCCAATCAATGATTTAGAAATAGGCAAGTTGATATAAAGTAATTGCTAAAAGAAGCAACATTTCAACCTTTAATTCAGAAAAAAGTGTTCCTCCTCAATTAGTAGCCCCTTTCGACTCTAAAGATTCTGCCCCATCATAGTCAAAACCCACTTAGTCGAAACCCACATAGTCGAAACCAATATACAAGATATCACCTAGATGGTACACAGTGGATTGGAAGGAAGGCGGAAGCCTTGGTGTCGAAAGGTAAGCTTCTGATGGGGTTGAAACCCTTCTTTGTTTTCAAAAGTTAAAGTCTTGCCTTTTTTATTTGAATCTTTCAACATAGTCGAAACACATGCTTTTGATAAGGTTTTGTAAATGTCTTTCGAAGAAGGTTGATGTACTATGTAAATGAGTTAGCTTTCGAAGGGGTATTTTTCTTAAATAAGAGCTTTCGAAAGGACCAGTTTCAAAAAAGTCGAGATCTAGCCGCTAATTTTCCTTTCAACTTCATTGAAGTCATCTATGTTGCCGAAGGGGTTACTTATGTTTTAACCTAAAATAAGCCTTTTTCCTGAATGCTTTTGAAGGGGTTGAGGGTTTCGAAGGTGATGGAGTTGAAAGGGGGTTTCGACTCTGTCCTTCGAAGTTTTAATTTTTATAGGTCCTTGCTTTCAACTAGATGGTTCTGACACCATCAGCTTTTCCCCAAATTAATTTTAGTTGGTTTCGAAAGAGATACTTTCATATATAACCATTTTGACCCAAATGATGTTTTTAAAGAGTAAACCCAATGCTTTCGAAAGGGTACTTTATTTCTTCGAAGCTATGTTTTAAAGAATGTTTTCTTGAAACCATCGAAAGGAATCATTGGTTTTAAAAAGTATATACTTAGAGTTTTGAAAAGAGGTTTTTTATGCTTACAAAGGAGCTCATCCAGTGGTTTTGAAAGTGATGTTTTAAAGTTTCAAAACAACTAACCAATTCTCATTTTTAAAGGAAAAACCATGGCATAAATAAAGATTTTGGAAATATTATTCACATTGTTATTAACCCATAAATGTACCTTGGGGGAAGGGCAGAAATACCAGATAGGTTGACCTAGTAGTTAACATAAATTAAGGAATGTTAAAAACCTTAAAACTAAAGATATTGGCATGGGCCAATAGGTTTACAGTAAGCCCATGAAAACTATATATAACTAAAGATATTGGCAGGGGCCAATATCTTCATGTCAGCCCATGAAAAATATGACTTTTGGGGTTTGGGACTATGCAGCTTTGGACCTGGTAGTACTTATTAATCTATTATGGTATGTATGCTATTATGTATTTTGGGAGTGGTATCATGTATTATAGCCTATGTATTACAGACATTACTATTATGATATGTAATATGTATTCTGCTGTTATTGTTTTGCTGAGTCATATGTTCTATTATATTCTGGATTATGTAACCTGGGAAAAATTTATCTTGTACCATTGCTTTGAACCGAGACTAAGCACGAATGGTAAGTTAAAAAAAATTCATAAAATTTCTTGTGCCAGTGTTTGTTCAAGGGAATGGGTATAGCATTTAGCCCTATCGAGTCCCATTCTCCGTGCTTTCTGACAGTAATACCTAGTATTGCTCTTGGTGGGCATGGGTATAGGGGCCGGGCGTTACATTTTTGGTATCAGAGCCCAGGTTATAATAGTATAGAATAATTTAGAATTCAAGTTAGTTCAATATAGTAAAATCATCATACATAGCCATATTTTCCATGTGCCACTCCTACAATACAATCATAGTTGTACATACCCTAAGTCAAAACGTCTTGAGTTCAATATAGGATTAAAGTTTATTTGGTTCTTTTTACAAGTTCTACTTTTTCTAAGGCGAAAAGAGTTTGTAAGAGGAAAACAAAATATAAGTGCTATATATTAAATCAGAGTGTGCAACGGAAGTAATCAAAATTATTGATATCGCCTTTAGGTTGAAATTGCGACAACGCAATTTTTGTAAGTGGGGAAGTCTGTAACAACCCAATTTTTAAAGATGCTAATTCAAGAATCAATCAATTAACTAATGATTGGAATAGAGTAACCAACTGAAAGTTAACAGTTAATTTTAAGTAAGTAAATATTTTATTCACTTTGAAAATAAGAATTAATAATTAATTATGTGTAAGAGATGAACAATGGCCGATAAATTGTTCATTTTGGTATAATATATATATATATATATAGTTTTGGAAAGTATTTTTCTTTACTTTATAGTGAAATAAATTGTTAACTAAAAGTGGCAAATAGTTTGGAACTTTAATTAAGAAATTCATATATATAAAGCTAAAACATTATAAGGTAATTTTGGCTAGGAATGAAAATTGTTTTTACAAAGTGTTTAAAATGTTAGCCAAATAAGAATGTGAACTTTTGTTGATTTCTATGTTACATTCTAATATGAATGGAAAAAAAGGAAGAAAATATAATGTTCAACAAATAAAATATGTATTTCGTTTTGATGTTATGTAGGAGAAGTCTAGAAACAATATAATATGAATAAAATGGAAAAATATCTTCATATAGGACAATAGATAATCATGAGTTTAATAAAATAAAAGAATAAAAAGAGTGAATAATGGAGGTATTTTTGAGGAGAATTCTAGAAGGAGGGACTTAGGTGCAAAATATACTATCCAGACATGTTTTCTGGACACACTACGTACAATTCTCGAAGGAGACAAAAGAGAGAAAAATAGAAAACCTAGAAACACAATTCTCTCAACCAAGGCTAAAGTAAAATTTGCTGTTTTCAACCAAAATCAAAAGAGAAGAAAGCAAGCTCCATAAAATTATAGTAGGAGAAGAGGAAGATTCTCCAGCAAAGTTATGAGATAAGAACTTGCTTGATAATCTATAATCAATTTGGGAATATCGAAGGTGAGTGATATGAAATCTTTATTCTTATGATTGAACTCGCCTTTTTCTTTGAATGAATATGTATTTCTTCTCTTTTTTTTCTTGTTATAATTTCTTCTTCTTATGCAAGTTTGAGTTTAGATCACCTATTAGACATATTTGGGGAACTTGATTGTTATATTGTTTAAATAACACTTGATCCGGAAATTATAATAAATTGAAAAAAAAAATCATAAATTTCTGAAATTTTGATATGTTATTTTCTACATGTATGCGCATATCCTCTGAAAAGTTCACTGAAAAATATTGTGTTTTGATTGGTGAAATTAATTATTTACAATGCTACATTTGCCCAGATTTTATAACAGCAGTGGCTGTCGATATGAAATTCATAACAATTAGAGAAAAATTTATAAAATTCTGAAATTTAAATACGTTGTTTATAACTCATATTTTAATAGTCTATAAAAATTTCAATGAAAAATAATTAGATTTGATAGGTGGAATCAATTGTTTACAGAGGTGTGTAAGTGCAGATTTTCGCACTAGGGTCTGTCTAAAAACACCTTCTGTAATACTATGATTTAACCCATCAAACAACCGTATTTTTGTATGAAATTTTTACTGATGATTTATAAATGAGTTATGAACAACATAGTAAAATTTTAGAATTTTACAAAATTTATTTGATTTATTATGAATTATAGACTGAGGTGGGTTTGATATGAAATTCCGTGATTCTTTTTGAAAGTAATGTTGAATTTGAAGGTGATTATATATTCGTGATTTGGAAATAAGTTTATTTAAAGAAAAGCTTACAAAGAAGAATTAAGAAATGTTTAAAGATTCATCATAATTTATTTTTATATTACTTATTATTATAATCCTTGATAAAATTGTGTATGAAAGGAGAACATATAAGTTAGTGAAATCTTTCTTTGTACATGGTATTGTTAAAGAAGATTTTGATTTTTTTTATATCTTGTTAATTTTAAAAAGAAAAGCCCTATTTTTTTGTATAAAATTTAAGATGTGCTGGAATGGACGATTTTGGGTTTCATGATGAGGTTTTGTGTAGGTTGTATTTAGGAAATGCAAAAGAGATGCCGTCCTATTGCATTTTGACGTGTATAGTTTATTTATATGTTGTGTGTGCTTTGTAAGCATGATTGGGGTTTGATGTAATTTGATTTAAGTCACCAAATAAAATTTATATAGATGATTGATGATTTTTGAGAAATTTCTCTATGATTCATATTTCAAAAGTTCGATTGATTTTCTAGTTTTAAACACCTATTGAAGGTTTTAAAAAAAAATTGCCTTAAGGTTTTTGAATTTTGAAAGGGAATTTTAGATCATATGTTAAAGTTTTAACTAATTTAGCTATTTTCACAAAAATAAAAGATCTATTTTTTATTTTTATATGAATATAGTTTTCATTTAATCTCAAACTCTTTACAGTTTCGTATTTTAATTATGTTTCTAAATTTGAGACTGTTTCAATGAATAATAAGTTACAAAATATAAAAAGGGAGTATTAATATCATTTCCAGTAATTCTATTTAAAAAGCATTGGAAAAGAATTTTTATTCGAAAATAAAGTATTATGCAACCGTTGTTTAAATTTTAAAAAGGTATAAATAAATAAATATACTTTTTAAATATGAATAAATTATGGATAAACTTTTGAAAGATTATTTCACAAAAAAAAAGAGATATATTTAATAGAAGGATTCAAGGGCATTTAAAGAGGAGTTTTGATCATTTAAATTTATTTTAATAGCTTTCAAATATATTTTCTCCATTTATATATGGTTTGAATTGAATTCGATTTCTGTAAAAAAAATTTCTAAAATTCTATATTATGTGGATTTTGAGTAATGGTTAGCAGTACCAAATGGTACGGGACATTCAATATTTGGTTGTCTATATTTCATGTAAGTGGAATTTACTGCCTTTTAGTAAATATTCAAGTAATACCATGTGATATGGGATGCGTGGGCGTTACTTCAGTAATTACTATTTGAAAGTACATGGCAATTTTTGCGTTGATGTGCTTTCAGGCCATCTTTGAGTCGACATTCTTTTATGCCATCCTCATGATGGCGCCTTTTTTTGTTTAATTCTATATTGCAACTGTTGTGGTTTTATTTAAGGTGTAAGTCACCATAATTTCTGTATGAGCCTATGATAGGCATGATCTTGTTTATGACTTGGTGTTTTTACTAGCGGTTATGCATTAATTATGTTTTTTTTGGGCATATTTTCTGGTTGTGATCGTCATTTTGCTTTATTGAATGTTGGCATATTTATTCCAGTCATAATTATATTCTAGTCATAACACTGCCGAATTTAATGAGATTTTTGTTATATATAAACTAATATTTTTAAATCTCTTTTTGATCTTGAGTTGGGATAGATTGGACTCTGTTTCACCAATGGGCCAAAACTACACCTTGGCCGACCTGATTCGGGTTCGCTACCAGAATCGCTGGTATATTGCTTGCCCACTTACCACTAATGGTCAACGGTCTGCTACATTGGGCTAATTTTCTTTTCGGTTGGATTCCCGACCGGCGGGTCACGCACTATGAAGGATGGAGGCATGGGGGTCCCACGTGTAGTGATGTGAACGGGTAGCTTACGACCTTTCCTTAGACCGTCTTGGTTATCCTGGGTTAATCACTAGGTGTGTTATGGCGTTATGAGTAAGTTACGGTGTTGATGTCTTGATGCGTGCTCGAGCTCTACCACTGCAACTCTACAATACTATCGTCTGTTTATTTGGTATTTTATGAGTCGGGTTATATCTATCCCAGAAGCTCACATTGCCTTGTTATTACCTTATTACATTTTTTATTTTTTTATCATATTGTTTTACATATGGTAATTGTGCTTGGTATCGTACTGACTTATATACGATTCTTTGGTTTGACATATTTTTTATCGTTTTGATTTATATACGATAATTGTCATTGGTATCGTATTGATTAATATACGATATATTAGTTGGATTTATTTATTATCATATTATTTTACATATGATAATTATTAATGGTATCGTATTGGTTTATATACGTACTTTGGTTAGATTTATTTTATGATATTGTTTTATACATGGTAATTGTCTTTGGTATCGTATTGACTTATATACGATACCGTGGTTAGATTTATTTATCGTATTGTTTTATATATGATAATTGTTGTTGGTCTCGTATTGATTGTTGTAAGATACTCAGGCTTGATTTACTTTTATCACGTTTATGTGAATGGTTGTTGATATTATATTGATTTATACACGATACATTGAATTGATTTATTTATTTTATGCCAATTTTTGACGGTATCTTATTGATTTATATACGCTACTTTGGTTGGATTTATTTATTGCTATTCTATTTTACGTATGATTATTTTAGTTAGTGTCTTATTGATACTTTGGCTTGATTTTTTTAATTCTATCATACTATTTTAAATATGACAATAGTTGTTGTTGGTTGTCCATAGATCTTACTTCACTGGCACTAGAGATTGTCTGACCCGTGTGATTTGTTTTTATAATCTTCGGGTCAGTATGGGGATTTTGTTGGCAGGTTAGATTACCATGGATTGCAGCCCCACTCTTATTCATTTCCATATTTTGGGGTTTGGGACTATGCAGCTTTGGACCTGGTAGTACTTATTAATCTATTTTGGTATGTACGCTATTATGTATTTTGGGAGTGGTATCGTGTATTATGGCCTATGTATTACAGACATTACTATTATGATATGTAATATGTATTCTGCTGTTATTATTTTGCTGAGTCATATGTTCTATTATATTCTGGATTATGTAACCTGGGAAAAATTTATCTTGTACCATTGCTTTGAACCGAGACTGAGCACGAATGGTAAGTTAAAAAAAGTCATAAAATTTCTTGTGCCAGTGTTAGTTCAAGGGAATGGGTATAACATTTAGCCCTATCGAGTCCCATTCTCCGTGTTTTCTAACAGTGATACCTAGTATTGCTCTTGGTGGGCATGGGTATAGGGGCCGGGTGTTACAGATGCATAGGCTAAGAAAGGGGCAGAAACAAAAGGAACTAAGATGTACAAAACATGAAGAGAGGCAAATCGAAAAAAGGCACAAAGACTAAGATGTCTTAAACCCGAAAAGACTCATGAAGAAATACGAAGCCGAAAGAATCAAGCAGAGAACAAATTCCCAATAGAAAATAAGACTACCTCCATTCAAGGCATAGATAATAGCTGACATCTAATAGGACCAGACTAAACCTAGGAATAAGGATACCTTCAAAAGAAGGGGGGGTGTGTGTATCAATAAACTAATTGGGCCCACCGAACGGCCAAACGACCGAACGGAACTACCTGCTGAACGGCCAAACTACCGAACGAAACTATCTGCTAAATAGCTGAACGACTTAATAGCGGGACAGTTGAATAGAACTAATTGCTGAACGGTTGAATGGTTGAACAGAACTACTTGTTGAACGGTTGAATGGTTAAACAAAACTACTTGGCTCTAATATATTATATTATAATAGTGAGCACTTTAACAGCTACATATCCTCTAACAAGTAGGCTTTTCTTTGAATGACAGGAACCATTGTTGCTATTCGAAGAATAAAATTATGGGTCTTTGGCTTAAAGTGTATTCGGATTGCTATTTTTAGAAATGTTCTGCTCTTCTTTTGTTTTTGAATAAATTTATGCGTCTCTTATTGATGGATAAAACTCTAATAAATTTTTGATTGAATTCCTGATTGTCTTAACAAATGGATTCCTGGTTTTCTTGTTAATTATTTCTCTTCGATTGGTTTTCTGGATCTCTTGTTGGATTTTTGGTTTCCATATGAATTTTTTGCTTTCTTGGTTGATTTTTTCGATGATTTTTGAACTTTTTATTGGATTTTTGGTTTTATGATGGAGTTTAAGTTTTCTTGTTATTAGATTTAGTTCTTATTATTATCAAATTGAATTTTTGGTCTTCTAATATTAGATTTTTAATTTTTCTGTTGTTGTCAAATGAATTTATGGTCTTCTTATTATTATTAGTTGAATTTATTATCTTCTTCTTACTAGATAAAATTTGGACAAGCTTTTAAATTGAATTATAATTGGGTTTCTAATTTTTGCGACAAATGAATTTCTGGATTTCTTGATTTTCTTGATACGTTTTCTTGATGGGTTTGGATGTCCTGTTGAATTCCTAGAATTCAGATCTTTTATTATTGCCATATATGAGTTTTTGGAGTTTTCTTATCAAAAGGACTCCCAGTCTTCTTATTATCAGATGAGATTCGGGATTTCTTATTACCAAATGGATTTCTGATCTTCCATTGTCACCAGAAGGATTTCTAGTTTTCTATCATTGCCAAATGGATTTCTGGTCTTCCATTATCGATAGAAGGATTTCTGGTCCTCTATCATTGCCAAATGGATTTCCGGCCTTTCATTATTACCATATGGTTCTCTGATTTCTCTTATTATTAGATTGGCTTTGGGCTTCTTATTATTGAAGGATACCTATGGCTTTTTGTTACCAATTGGTATTCTGGAATTCCTATTGCCGGAAGATGGATTTTAGGATTTCATATCATCAAATGGTATAACCTCCATATTATCAACTAGTTTCTTAACTCTTTATTTAAAATTGGAACTAGATGTTCTTTTAATTTTCTATCAAATGAGTTGTTAAATTACTAACCTATTGTTGATGAAAGTTTTAGGTGTGAAAATAAAGGTTACAAAGAGAAAGCAAGAGTAAGAGCCTGAGCGACAAAGGAATCTAATTTAAAAGTTTACGAGCAACCAAATATTGAAAGCTAGCCTTCCACAACCAAAGAAGAAGTAATTCAAATCAGCTAATCTTGTTAAAAAGCTTCTTGCCTAACTTTCCATTTTCTTACCAGGTGATGTTATTCCAGATTTGAATATTCATTCTTGAGAGCATATAGGTGATCACATAACAAAAGTTTAGAGTCCAAAAAACCTTACAACAAGTCAATAACTATTGAATGATCAATATAGAGTTCATAAGGAAAACATAGACTCTTATGTTGACTCAAAGAGCGCAAATAAATGTTGAATCCATGATAAGAAAATAGGTCCATGGATATGAACCGAAAACTTTTAACAATAGTTAACATAAAGCATCATAAGTACAATGTTACACCTATAAAACTATGTCAAATAAATAGGTTAATATCAAACATGATATGAGTTACACCATAAGGTAAAATATGTTAACATTAAATCATGAGTTAATATTAACCTGGATGTATTTAATTTAAATTTTGAAGCAATTTTGATAATTTGAAAAACCCCTTTGTCTAATTTTAAATCGCAGGAGAAAGAGGAATTCCATAAGAGTGAATAGAGCTGAAAATCTACGCAAATGAAGAGAAATCCATGGTTTTACCCTAAAAAATAAAAAGCTTCTTTACACAAGGAGGGAGGCAAATGTTATCCCTATAATTGTCAAAGGATATAGTTCAAGAAAATCAAAAACAAGGATACAATGACTAATGTCGAAGCCTAAAGCTCTAGGTGGTAAAATAACATTAAAGGCAAATAAAGATGTCCTCGACGGTGTCGAAGACTGGGAGGTTATGTCGAAGAGGTAACTCCGTTGTTCAACTAAAAGGATGGGATTTTCTTGGTCGATACCACATATATTGATTACGAGGATGTGCAAAGTAACATAAACAACATCAACAGTGGTGAAAGAAGCAACGATGTTGAATCTATTCAACACCTTCTTTATCACACTCGAAGACATATGACCAATGAGATGGGTTGACGTCGAGGACATAGGAAACTGCTCTTCATTACTTGGGAGAATACAAAGGTACTTCATTTAAATCACTTTTCATGTCTACACAAAGCGATAACACCATCAATACTCTCAAAGCCATCAATAAACATCGAAGTAGTCATAGTGCACTTTATTAACGCTAGGCTCCATCAACATCGCATATTTCAGCACTTCGAAGACACTTCCCAGTAGCAGCACTAAGGGTCTTCGACATCAAAGGAATATAAGATAATGCCACTCTCCATTATGTTTAGCATTACCACTGCTCAACTGCTATCGTCGAAGATGTCAACAACATCGATAATCCATCACACATCATCCTTATGCAAGTACTTCGAAGAAATTGACATCAGACTTAAAGGATGAAGTCAAAGTCAACATTATCAAAGACATATCAACAAGGAAGCTAATATCGAAGCACTTCGAAGACGTTACTGCTTAATGGTGATATGTGAAGACTCTACCCCTCACCAATGTCTACTACCGTTTGTTATAGATGCCAACCAGCCAAGAGAGTAAAACAAGCATCGCCGGAGTCATCCCATTCGAAGACACTAGAGGCGAAGTGGTGGCTTCCTACCTCTATAAATATAACTCTAGAGTGCCATTTCTGAGGACCAAACATTCTCTTCTTATATCTTCCTTTCTCAACTTTGTAAACGCTAAATTGAGTTAGGATTTTTCCTATAGTAAGACTTGTAAATTGTACACATAAAGATTTGGAAATCAAACAATTACATAGCATTGTTGACTACCTAACTCTTGAATTATGACTTGTGATCATCATATCATATCAATCCAGTTCAAATTCAAGACTTACATATTCACCTTTGTTTATAAAAAGACTTTGACTTGATCTTGCATCGCATATCCTGTTGCTCCAACTGGTGACTGGAATACCTATTTAACTTTGAACTTGGACTAGCATATTAAACTTATACAAGGACTTCGACAGCATACGACATTTCACATGATTCACGCTTCGATGATTAGATAATGAAATGATTATAAACTTAGATTCTCGCATGCTTCAACCCATGACTTTGACTAGCTTTGGAGAGGCTTTTCTTTGATTGACCCAAATTCCACATGTTTTTGGGTGTTAAAGAATTTATTCGTTAACAGTAACCATGAGTAATGAATCGATATTTAATTACTCCTTAAATTTTCCTAGTCGAGATGTATAAAGAAAAGGATATCAATACGTTTATTAAGGCTAGTGTACGTAACACTCTCCATATGATGGATGGTAAATTCCTCACAGTCATTAGGGGCATTAAGAGGTTACGTACTTATGGATGTTTAGAATAGTCATAGAAAGACTTGACGAGAGTCTTCTGTTGGTTAAGATCTTATGGTAATGATGTGTAGTAATTTTTAAACTTGAAGGGTGATGTTAATCTTAGATACATAGACTATACTTTGATTATGGTTAAATTTTTGGCATGGTGACACCATAACGACCATAGTTGGGTCTACGTTGAACTACTTGAAGTGAAAATTACCCAAGATAGGATTCATCTCCTTCATTGTAGAAGGTTAGTATCACCGTAATTGGTAGTCAACTTAAAGTCAAACTCTCTTGTCAGTGTAAACTGGTTAATTAATAAAATTGTCAGATTGAACAAAGGACTTTAATTTAGTCTACATAATTAAATACATATATTATTAGAGTTTTTGACATTAGATTAAACTCAAGATGTCCAATAGATACAGGTGATGAAGAAAAGAATACATGTACATAATATTGTTGCTAGATAAGTTTAAAAATATGTTAGAAATTGGATTTCGCCTAAACGATCTACAAGGGCTGAACTTGTGTCTAATACCGTGCTTCACCAAAGTTCATATAGACTTCAGTGCTTAAATTGTTTAAATATTGACTGAGGAATGAGTTCACATCAGGCAGTCAACATAACTGAGTTTTTAGTTATTTTTGCATTCGACTAATGCAAAATTAATTTATAAATGTTATAAAATAATAGTAAAATTAAAATTCAAAAATTCCCCCGAAGCTAAATGTCAATTCTTAGGTTGAAATCTCAATTGTATCATATTAAAATAATGGAAATCGTGTAAATTTATGATTTTAGTGTTTTACCTTCCATTCCACTTCTTATTCTTTTTCTTTGAATTTGATCAAGTGTTTTGATTAGGAAATGGTGTATAGGTTATGAATCCTTATTTGTAGTTTACACCGCTTATTTCCACAATTTGAATAGAAATTTCTTGTCTAATCTAATTTTACATAAAAAGAAGTTGAATAGAGTGTAAAAATAATTGAAATGGTAAGTTTGTATTATTATTGGTTTATCCTATTATTTTAGTATAAATATGGTGAGTTTGAACTTTATTTGTATACAAGTCTGTTGATTGGATTTTTGGATATTGGATTTATGGTATATTGATAATGCAAAAATGGGACTTTTATAATTTTGAAAAAGTTGACATTTAAAAGCTAGTTTAGGCCGTAATTTCTGCACGCTTAGAAATTTCTAGGCACGCGCGCACGTACACACACACACACAGATATATATATATATATATATATAAACTAGCGCAAATGACGTACAATTATAACATATTAATTTTGTAGTTAATATGCTATTAATTATTATTAAATCTCCTTGGGAAAGAAATTAATTGTAAAGGCGAAATAAGAAAAATTTCTTATAAGGCCAAAATAATGGATTCGTTGAGATATGTGACAATATATATAGAATGTTATGAATTATTGCTAAGTTATATGGATGCGAGGTCAGTCAAAAGTGCATAGAAGTCTGCCCGGCTAATCTGGCTACTAATAGTGTGAATTTGAGGTCGATATGAGACATCGCCTATAATAAGTAACTACGGATGATGCAAGATTAGTCTCAAATTTTGTAGGGTAAATCTGCCCGGTTAATTTGGTTACCGATACCTATGCATAGTCGAACTAATGTGAGACGTCACAATTGGGTACGGGTCATAATGTGGAGGACCTGCTTCTGAGATTGAAGATATTAAGTGGCTGTGTAAGGGCCTACCTTTTCTGTATATAAGAAGTAGTAAATGGTCGGGATTATTAGTTAGGCACGGTAGAGGATATCTCAGAAAAGGGCCCGCTTCGATATGGAGTATTAATTGGTTGAAGAGATTCTGTGCAATGTTAGCCAGATAGTGACTAATGAGGTGTCCACCTTGGGAGAGGTATTCAATGATGTGGACATGTCTTAAATGAGGTAATTAATGGTCGTAGTCCGCCTGATTCCCATTAAAAGGTATTAAGTGACTTGAGTACTATCTTTTACATTAATAGGACATTATTAACGATAGATATGAATTATTAGGTTGAAAGCTTAAGGGACATGGGCTTATATTTGGAAAGCCTTTAGGCTTATATTTGGAAAGATTTATGATGTAGATATAATACAAAAGACATATTTCTATTTAAGTTATACCGCCCAAGTACTATAATAGTAAGGTTTGAGATTTTATTTACCGAATATATGTTGTTTTGACTCCCTCCTCATTAAAACATAGGTTAGGAAAGACAATGCAGAAGGCGAAGGCGAGGAGGAAACTTGTGTCTACTATCTATTTATCTATTCATGATAATTTTTGATGTACCCATTGAAAACAATATTATATTTTGAAAAGTTATAATATGGATTTGTGACGGTTGTTATTGATATTATGTTTTGGATTTCTATGACATTTTGAATTTTGAATGAAATGAGTACTGTTGCTATTATTATATTTTATCCTTCCACTGTGATATCTAAATGAGTAGTTAAATAGCTCAATATTTTTTTTACCAACCAACAACAAGCTTTGGAATAGGCCTAAGTTTCGACAGGCTTTTTCTGGGTCAAAATTTAGGTCCTTTTTTGGGCGAGTTGTTACATTTATTATTAGAGCTTAGGTTACCCGATCAACATGGGTACGTTTATGTAAGAGAGACATACTTGTTATTTTTTAAAAGAATTTTTCAAAAACCCCCATATATATTATTGTTGTACATATCCAAATACATTAGACAAATCTTTACTTCAACATATAATACTATCTTAGGAAATGTAGAAGGAAAAGATTGTAACTCCAAAGTTAATAAGGTAATAAATGTGCAATAAATAGGGAGTTACAAGAATTTAATAAGGATATAAATAGACCAATCAAAAAGATTATTACGGTAATTATGGAGAGATAAGGAAGGCATAATAGGAAAAAAAATTAGAATGGATAAATAAATGCCTTTAGAAATTTTCCTTAGAATAATAATCATTTATTATGGACAATTGGCATTTATAGAAATAATAAATAAACATGTTAGACAGTAATTAAATATTATAAGGCAATGCTTACTTCGTCTCGAGAGGTAAGGCAGTGGTCGGGTGAGAATGTTTGTGTTGAGTATACTTGTGTTGAAAATGTTATTTTGGATTCTGGTATTTTATTAGATAGTGTGTGTGTTGCTGCTGCTAGTATTGTTGCAGTTTATATTGGTTCAAGGATGTAGGAGCCTCGGGTGATGATAATTAAATTCCTAATTTTTAAATGCTAGGTGTTTGTGCAATTGATATGCACTATTTGCTTGATCGGTTAGTATTGAAACACAATTAGTTCTGGGATTTGCCTAAATGTCATGCACAGTTTGCCTACACCTTTGCATGCATCTAACCCTCCTACGAGAGTGGTGCACGTTATTCCTATGTCTAAAGGGAAAGCTTGGGTCTTTGGTAATTTTTTCCATACAAAATCTTTAATGTTTAGTAATGGTCCCCTTAAGCCCATTAGTATGTGGACTTCTCTTTTTAAAGCTCTGTCGATAAATGCGGGTGAGTATGTTCCCCGCTCTTTTGACATTATTGAGGAGAATGGTGCTATGGTAACTCGTCGGAAGTTTTGGAAGCGGGATGTGATTTTTGGTTGGAGTATTTAGTTGGCTTCTTTCTAGAAGCTAATCCTCCATATTATGAGGTTCGTGATTATTGTCGTAACTGATGAAATATACGGGGTAGAATGCAATTCCACTTCTATAATCATATGTTCTTTTTCAATTTTTCTAGAAAAGAATAAAAGCTCCATGTTCTTGAGGCGGATCCTTCCATTATAGTTGGGAAACCCTTCATCGTTACCCCATGGAGTCCTACGGTGGACGAGGCTAAGGAGCAGATTCTCTCTATCCTGGTACAGGCTCACTTCACTCACATCCCTTCTATATTGCAGCCTATGATTGGGCTAAATTGGTCAACTAGTATTGTTGGCAAGCTCAAATATTTTCATGCAAATACTTTTTCTCATAGTAGGCCTGTGTATGCTAAGGCACTTATTGAAGTCACTCCCGATAAGCCTTTACCTTCCAGTATTCTTGTTCGTATTGCTGAAGGGCATGTCTCTTTTGTTGATGTCCGCTATAGTTGGAATCTGGATATTTATACGTCCTATCACTCTTTCAGTCACCATTTGGAAGCTTGTACTGTACAGCCTGAGACTGCTCCTGTTCCACTTTCTAACATGATCCCTCTTCCTCGACCTCCTATCATGAAGTGGGTTTTGAAGGCTGTTTACTACCATGTTACTATTTCCCCTTCTTTAGAGTTTATTCCTCCGCTCTTTTTGGCCCTTTGGTGATTATGATTGATGTTGCCATCACTACTCCTACTACGATTACCTCTGCCATCTCATGGGATCCATCTTACCTAGCTTAGCTTCATTGCCGTTCTGAAATGCAACTTGACCCGCAAGATGGAAGTTTTTAAAAGTTTGTTGGTGGACTTGAAGAGGATAAAAGGTTTTTTTATCATGTGGAAGGGGATGGTCTTTCCCTTACGATGCTTGGTAAGTCTGGTGATTGTAATCGCTTACTACTTGCGGATGACACTTGGGATAGGAAATACTTTTACGGTCCAAATTCAGTTGACTTTGTTCCTTCTTTAGCTTTTCTATTTTCAGAGTTCCTTCATGTTATTGGTCCCGTACCAATGTCTAAGGGGAATGGCTCTTCCACTTCGGAAGGGGACTAGGGCTTGTGTTGTTCTTCTCTAGTAGTTTGGAATTTTAGCCAAAATCTTGTTATTCATTTCTTTTAGTTGTTTTGGTGCATGTACTGAACACCTGTTTTCACATTCATTTATATATCCGGTAAAGGACCAGTCAACCCTACTTGTTTTTCTATAAAAATATATATATATATTGTCATTAGGGTAAATTATATAGCATTAATTATACAGCTGAAGTTAGTGGGTCTAGCCCAATACACAAAAAAAGATAGGAAATAAGAACTTGTCCGTTGTAAACATCCGAAAGTAAGGAATGATAAGAGTAAAGCAAGATGTAGTGGAGCAAGTTTCCGCAAGAAGGTGTACATTAATCATCACAAGGAGATAATTGAATTTTTATAAAGTTTGAGTAGGAAAGAAAGAAGTTCAAAAGAAAAGACAATTGAAGTCAATTTCTAAATCCAACCCCATCAAAAAGAATTTGATAAGATTTTTGGAACATTCCTTGAATTGTTTTGAATAAGATTTTCAAAGGATTATTCTGAAGTTGTTGTTATGAAAAAGCAAGAAATTTGGAAACTCATAATTTAAAAAAAATTGTTGGGTCAAAAGTTTCCGAATTAAAAGGTTTTTGGTAAAGTGAATTTTTCATTTTTGAAATACTAGTTTAAAATTGGTTGAGTCAAAAAGTTTTCGATTTTTAGGGAAGTGGATTGTTTGTTTTTAAAATAAATGTAAAATAGAACGTAGGTTGGACTTGATGATTTTTCTTCTATTTTATAAATATGAAAGTTCCTTTTTTAGAAAAATTCTTTCTATGATGGGGAATATATGGAAATGGAATTTAATTAAATTAAGGAATAGAGAATAGAAGGATAAGAATAACTATGACCGGAGGATCATTTCCATATAAGGAAAATACGAAAATAATAGCTGAAGTGGGAGCCAATAAGTTAGGAAAAATATAAATAGAGGCAATATCGGGAGATTTGGATAGGAATAGCATTAGGAATTTATATAAACCAGGATCAGTAATCCAGTTAGAAAATTAGTAGAATAGAAGTTATCTTGTCTGCTCCACTTTTCATTGTTTGAGGTTATAGAAGATGTTTTAATTTTTTTAACAATTTGATGGAGTTAAATGATGATAATTAATAAATGAGTTGGGATAATTTTATGAATGTTATAAGGAAAAGCATTTTTGTGAGGACGAGAATTTTATTTATACATTTTTCTATTTAGAACTTGTTTGAATAAGAATAAAATACTATTGAATTTAAAATGGTAATGAAAGATACATGAACTAGGATTAATAAGGAAAAGATTTTAAAGATTATAAGGGTTTAACAAAGTTATAACAAGTATTTAGCTAAATGACAGTACATTTTGAGTAATAAAGCAATAGATGCTAATGTACATCTTTGAAATAATAAATGTCTAATAAATGAAAATCTGTTACATTGTGATGCTATTGAAGTTTAATCTTTGTAATAGATTTAAAAGGAGGTAGATTTGGATATAATAATAATATAACAATAAAATGGTAGTCAATGAACCTTTTATAAGTTTAAGTCATAATTTCATGGAGTAATAAATGTTGATTTCAAAGTTTAGGTAATAAGTTTATTTATATGAAAATAATTTATTGAAAATTATTTTGTATGTTGTAGAAAGTTTTTGAGAAGAAAAATTATTTTGCACCACTATGGAATTAAGCAAGTTTTGAATTTTTGATTTTATAATAGTTTGGTTTAATAATGGAGTATTAAATATTTTGAAATAAAAGTCCAACTTTTAAAGGAATAAATCTCTGTTGTAGAAAGTCCTTAAAAAGGAGAAGTTTGTTAGAAAAAGGAAAAAAAAATTATGGCTCATTTTAGAAACTACATACTTTTTGAAGATTGACAAAAAAGTTTCAAATTTATATTTTTAATGACAAAGGTTTCAGATAAGGTCTTTATAATTGTGAAATTTTAGTTTTAAGAATGGTAAGGGACTAAACACAAAAAAATTTATGGAGTAGGTAGGGATCGCTACCTAAGACATGGTAAAGGTTTTAGAATATGAATAAAAAAGAATAGTATCTACAACCTGATCTGGAAATTATAAATAACTCTTAGATATTTAATTGTAGAATATTGGTAAATTTATGAAGATATTCTCAATTCATAATTAGGTTGTAAGTTTAGTTGCCCTAGTTGACTTGGAATTTGAATTTCTACATTTTTATTTATTTGGAGTGATTTCTATGTAACTTCCATAAATTTTCCAGTTTCGAAATATGTATAAAAGTGCGTCATTTGAATTGATAAGGAATATACCAAATAAGGAAAGAGATGTATAAGGTATGTATATTCTTTTCCGTACTTTACACTGTTTATTTTGTTAAAAGGAAAGAAATAATTTCATGTAATTTCAATTAAAGAAAAGATCTCACTTTGGTAAATTTATTGAAAACTATAACGATAATCCTTTTTAGAAAGATAGCTTTTATAAATTAAAATATGGAAAGGAATGTTATAGTTTAGAAATAAGAAATATACACACACACGTATAACTATGCATAATGTATAAAAATAGAAATATATATAAATAGCGTAATTTATGACTATATGCGTTAGTTAGTAATTAACGGAAAGGATTTATGGACATTTATGCAAAGACTTGGAATTTCACCGCTTTGATTTGTGAATATTTAATTAATTTTAAATATTCAAATAATAGACTTTAAATTTAAAATAAAACTCTTTTAAATAATAACTAATAATGGTGAAATGGTTTTCAAAATTTGTTTACAAAAATATTCGGTTCGAAAGAAAATCCAAAATGTGATCGGAATTTGTTTTTCGAATTTTCAACTTTTTGTCGAATAAAAGTCATTGGAAACGTTAAATATATACACATACATTTATAAGTCAGTTAGAATTATGTTATACACATATTAACTTAAGTTAAAATAAGTGTGATATGACTTTTCATAAAAATGGAAATAAAAGGGTGTTAAGAAACATGAAGTGACAACTTGTGAAACTATAGGTACAAAGGTATTTAATGCATGTTGGAAGTAAGAGAGAGGGGGACAAGGTATGGTGATGTGGCAAGGCATAAAAGGAGGGTATGTACTAATGCGCTTTAATGTAATTTCTCTTATTCCATTTCACATAAAAACAATTTTCTTTACACTTTTCTCATTTTTATCATTTCACTTCTCTTTTTCAAAATTTCCTCCATCCTCTCATGTATTTGCATGGCTTCCATGGATTTTCAAAGCTTTAAAATTGGTCTTTTCTCTTTTAAATTCATAAAGCATGGTTTAAAGCCACTTCCTTCTCCTTCCTACACCTCCGCCTTGCCATATCGAGTCCTCACCCATCTATTCACTTCATGGTCGAGCCACAAAGCCACATGGCCGAACCAATTTGCATCCATAAGCCCACAAAGATATCATTTTTCTAAGGCTAAGCGAAGTTTAAGGTCGCGTTCAAATCATAGTTAAAGTTCGCTTAGTTTTATCGACTTTTGGTGAGTAAAGATTCTCGCCCTAACTGGTTTTTCTAAACTTGTATTTACATTTCACTTGGGTTGTAAACATGATGTTTGTTTGGATAGTAATAGTGTTGACTTTGATGTTATTACCTATGCTTGGTAATGATGACATCTAGTTTGAATATGGACGTTAAAAAGTTAATGTAACATCCCCCCTACTTAGAGGCCCAAAACTAACGGCTACGGATGCTGTAGTCATCCATAGTTATTAATCTTCGACGATCAAATACGACGATGTTAGATACATTGATATATAGATCACCGAAGTATGGAAAAATTTTAACAATTAAAAAACTCATTTCCACCTTCAAATTAAAACATTTCATGCTCATTACATAATCCCAAATTACGTTGACCACGTTTAGAAAAATATAATCATTACAAATATGCTAAGAGCGACGTATGAAGATGCCCCCTTGGTTGATCAGAGTATATAGAAAGGCTAATAAATATGCCTTTTCAAACAAAATACACAGTGGAAAGAAAAAATCTAAATAACTATCTGCCTCCTGCACGCCTTCGAAAGCTTTATTCGTCAGAGAAGAAAACCCGAGAACCTTAAATCTAAAACTACTTAAAATAAATTGAGTACCCGAGAGTTTAAGGGGAAAACAAAAACTTCGAGGCAGACATAAAGCCTGGTATGAATAATAATCTAACATCTCAATCCTTTAGATATCTAGTGAGACCACGTCGCTAAGCGGAACGGGTTTTCCCCTCACTAGTATCCTAAAACCTTTATAAAACCAAATTTTATGCTTCTGCATCCACAATGGTTAAAACATACATTTCAAAACATTATGATAATATGCATACTTGAAAATAAATAAGACTTTCCCATTCCCAGTTTAAGCTGACGCCTGTCAATATTATAGTTTCTTGGGTCACTATTAACCTTTTTAGTTTAGATGGGTTTACTAATAACCTTGTTAGAACTAATAGACACCCTATCGTATTCATAGTTTTCATGCGATCATTAAGAACCTATAGGCTCCAGCCAGTTAACTTAATTAATTCATGGGTCCCCCTGAACATATTGGTCATTCCAATAACTAATCACCTTATCCTAGTTTTCATGGGTTGACTAGGAACCTATAGACTTCTCCAGTAACTCACTAAACATCGTAGTTTTCATGGGTTGACTAGGAACCTACTGATATTTCCATTAACCACATTCTTATCCTAGTTTTCATTGGTTTACTAGGAACCTATTGAATTATGTCAGCTCTTAATCCAGATATAGTTTTCGTGGTTTCACTACAAACCAATTAGCCCCTGCCAACTGCTCTTATGCATAGTTTTCAAGGGTTAACTATGAACCTTTTGGTATGCACCAATAACTACTTTATCATAGTTTTCATGGCTTTACTATGAACCTCTTGGTACGCACTAATAACTACAAAGTTTAGGCATCCTATATTTTTGGCCACCCTGACTCCATGGATGCAATTCTACTCATTTAGAAGTTTAAGTAATTTATATTCACTATTTGAGTTAACCTACTGGTTCTTCTACCCATTTTCTTCCCAAAATATAGTTATGGATTATCATGTGAATATAAACATATTTGAAGAGATAAAACATTAATTAACAATACCACTCCTGTGGGTTTAAGGTCCTTGAAATATATCTCCTAAAACATCGTTTACACCTTTAACTTATATTTTTATCAAGGCGACACTTCTTCAAAATTACATACTTAAAATCCTTACAAAACTCCTTTATATAAGCCGTGGGTTTTCCTTTAAAAATTAGAGTATGGGTTTTCAAATCTTTTAAAACCAAACCTTTTGAGCTGGTCGAAAGGTCTTCAATAACAACCTTTCGAATCAAAACATTTCGAAACCATTGAACATTCAGCAATTCAAACCTTTCGAAAGAATTTAACTCTTAAAATATAAACCTTTCGAAAACTTACTGAGTTCAAGTTAAAATATGCGGAAGGTCCTCTTTTAAAACCATTCAACTACACTGGAAGCAACCTTTTGACCTTGTCGGAAGGTCTACTTCGAAAGCTTTAAAACATCTTATTTAAAATTATAGACCTCTGCCTTTTTAAAGCAACTCGTTCAAAAGCTTGGGTTACATTTCAATTATAAAACAAAGGAAAATCATTTAAGTCGAAGGCAATGATACCTTTCGAAAGCAATGGGAGAAGCGGATGGTTTTTAAAACAAGCAAACCTTTCGTCTTTGTCGAAAGCAATGTCTTCGAAAGGTTGGGAAAAGCGGCTATAACCTTTCGACTATGTCAGAAGGATCAAAATAAATAATGATAAGTGGCAGTAAACTTTCGACTGAGTCGAAAGGTTTAAAACCTTCCTTTTTAAACATTTGACTTAATTGAAAGCAACCAAGTCGAAATCTCTAATTCAAAAGAAAAGTAGGTGAAAGCTTTTGGTTTATAAAACAAACATACCCCAACCTCTTTGGTCATCAACCTTTCAACTACGAACCCTTCGACTCTGTCCAATTCATTACGCACCAAGATACTTGATATTGATTTGACCTTGTTGAAAGCTATGAACCTCTCGACTTTGTTGAAAGGTCTGGGTCGGAAGGTTTTCTGCCGTAAAAGGATGAAACATGCAAAAATTATGATTTCTTTGTTTTTAACTTAAAAAGGTTAACTTTTCAACTAACCTGCCTTTGTTTGTCAAATTCTCATTGGTTAATAATTTATTTTAAGAAAATGCTGCCACTATTTTTCAGAAATAAATAATAATTTTATTTTATAAAATGCCCCTTCTCCTTAATTAAATATATAAAACATTTAAGTCTCATACCTTAAATAATTTTATATATTCATCAAAACACATAGGAAAAATCTGGAAAAATCCCAAAAAATCTATTTTAATATGTTTTCCAACATATAAAAATTTCAAATCCAAATAATCCTTGTTTTAGCGGTAAATAATTTATAACCCAATAAATCATTTTCTTCACTAGAAAATTTATATAAAATCCATATAAACTCAGGAAATTATGAAAATTGAAACCCATCTCCAAAATCATGTTTTCTATAACATAAAATTTTCTCATGGCATTTAAAAATCATTTCATCTTGGTTTTGTCCTAAAACGGTGTATATCCCTTATTAAACAACGTTGTTTAAACACATATAAATCATAAATAAGCATATCATCATTCAATATATCATAAAACAGATTTATCCTTAAATCTAAAACCATATGATGTATAAATCAAAATAGAGATTTAGAAATTATTATTCACCTTTGATTGGATAAGGAAATTGAAGTTTGGTTGAGATTGATTCCTTCTAACTTGAATCCTAGCATTTAGTTGATTTTCTCTTCTCTTCTAATGGTCGGCCTTGCTTCTCACGGTTATGAATATTTTTGTTTTGGTGAAAATGAACGTGTAGGACTAAGAAAGATAATATAAGGGTGGGAAATGTCGACGGCTATATACCCTAATGCCCTTATGTTTAATTTCCCAACCATTTATATAAGTTCATTAGCTTTAATAAGCACGACCACCTAGTTTATTAATCAACCTCAATCTCCTTATCTACATTATTCTATTTAATTTATTCTAATTAAATCTCCTGAATAATGTCACTAAAATTAGGGGTGTTACAGTTAAGTTAGTATAAAAGTTGTATTCTTGCTTGGTTCTGTAAATCATGGCATGTATAAGTGTAAGAAATCTTGCTTAGATTGTGATAATGTTGTGATATGCTATGTGTTGATTGCTAAGAAAGTTAGCACCATTACTAGTTAAGCGACATGGAATCCCTTATGTAAAAGCTTTGAACTTTGGTTTTAAATTTAAACATATTTTCAAGTTTAATCTTGTTTAGCTCCAAAAACATGCCTTTATGTTTTACAAAGTGGTAAAGTTTCCAAGAGTTAAAGTTTGGAAGAAGACTTTGAAAAAAATTGAAGTTTTGAAAATTACGAGTCGTATAGCGATAGTCGCTATAAATGCAATTCGTGAAATGAACTCTTTTGCAAATTTTAAAATTATATCCCTCTTAAGTATATTTTTAAAAGTTTTTCAAAACATACTATAAGTATTTAAAAGTAAATATTATTTATTTATTTATTTAATGATTAATTAAATAATTAATTAATTAAACTAAGGCGATTAATTTGTTAAGTAAGATAATTAGTATTTAAGTATTAAATTAATTAAGTTAATGACAATTAGTTACATAAATAAAAGGTTGATTATTATTTAATTAATTATTTAAAGGTTAATTATTACTAAATAGTTATTTAAGATTATTTATTTATTTATTATAAGAGGGTTTAATTATTAAAGAATTACTAATTAAGTTAAGATTTAATTAAAAATTACTTAAGGTTTTCTTATTTTAAAACTAAAGATTTAATTTATTATTTAAGTTTTAATTAAGTATTATTTGATTGTTATTTGAGATTAATTAACAGATAATGATTTGTTTAAAGATTAACTATTATTTAATTATTTATTTAAAGGATAATTATTATTTAATGGTTAATTATTATTTAATTAAGTAACTGAAGGTATAACTATTATTAAATAAGGAGTTTAAGTCTTATTTTGTAACGAACCGGAATTTCGACCCTTGAAAATCGACACTAATATGTCCATTGTATCACATGCCGAACATTCAAGTGTCGGAAACACAGTTCATTAAGGGAAAAGAAAAAAGATAGAAGAAACTAAACAATCACAAAATCTCACAACGCAATGGGATAATATGTATTAATCAACATAGTACTTTACAAAGTCATTTAAAAAAAATACATCAGAGTTACACTAATGTAATTCTAACCTAGGACGGTTATAACAACTGTCCTTATACATCAGATATAGAGTACATAGTATACAACGGAAACAAGATAATAACTAGCTATCGATGAAACCTCCAGCTCCAAGCTCCTCCAAAATGCATCCGTGGAAAAAACTGAACTACTTGGCCGCTCATAAAAATTTGAGCACCCAAGAGTTTTAGAAAAAGAAAAATCCGGGTCAGACATGGGTTTGGTGTGAGTAAACTCAAACAACTTGATTATTACATTTCAAAACCTTTTAAAAATCAGAGGTATCTCGTAAGACCACGCCTCAAACAAACACGGACGGGTTTTTACCTTACGATAACCAATACACTTTATAGAAAATATAATAATGTCTAAAGTACAAATACTTATTAATCTTAGCCGAAATTGTTACATTGATTAAATTCCAGCATACTAGGCTTTATAATCAACACCTTAAAGGCATATACTTGAGAATGGATTCCACATTATGAACAGGTAAGGAACTACCTCCGATGGGTACATCTCTAGAACAATGCACCTGGGTCTGACAAGAACATATTGTACCCTTCCACATAGAACCGACCAACCACTAGACTAGTAGTACCGAATATGTCAACATCCTGGTCTTCCAACCTTAATCGAGATCTCTCATGCACAACCAAATCAATCAAAATAGGATAATCTAGAAAGACGATGACATACTCTAATGGGAGCGACCCACTTAGCCCTACTGCATGCTCTGTTTTACTCATTTCCCAATTGATGAGGCTTGAGGCTACATTTACCTTTTATATAGAAAACCAACTTGGAATGCTAACACTGCCCTCCAAGCATCAATGCAATGCTAGCATTCATCAATACAAGTTGTCCAGGATAAGGACAAACCGAAGGCATTACTTCTACTACATCCATTTTGGAATCACCCTCATGATTAGTAGCAAGCAGCCCTTGCTCTTTAATGCCTCATCATCGATTCCATATTCTTCAAGATGCCTTCGGTTCGAAATTCTTGAGTTGGATCAAAAAGGTTTTTGAATAACAAATCCGATCCCGGCTTCTTTGAAACAACTTACGATAATTTTCGATAAACTCAACCCTGGTTCCTTTAGGAAATAAGCAGATAAAAGATAAGTGCGGAGTTCAATTCCTAACCGTTAGTGGATGGATTTTCTTATCATTTATCCTAGAAGAACGAAATGAATTTATACGTACAGTATAGCACCACCGACGGTAGCTATACCATATAATTTCTGTGTTTCTCCAAGATATTTCCAAAGTTACGTTTTGGTTTAGATTTGGTAGTTGGTTATTTAACTAACAAATAAACAAACAATCAAACATTCATTCAATTCCATATGGGATCCTCTAAGCCTTTATTAATTAATCTTTAGTTAATAAAATCACTTTATAAAACTTTATCAACGGATCTTTTCTAAAATACTTTTCCTAAACCCCTTACATCCATTTTACTTTGAAAATAATATAAACATTTACCAAAACATTTGGAAAATTCTCTCTTCTAACATTCCATATTAAATGGCCAAACCATTCCCTTTCAAAACATCTCTTACTATAAAACTCGTTCACTTTATAAAAACCCATTCACTTATTCCTTATAAAAATTCTATTATAAGTTCACTTCACATTTCAAACCTCTTTTCAATTTTTCAAACTTGATTTAAAACGTCCTTCAAAAAATATCTAAAATGGTTTATAAAATCTCTTTCTATTTTTACAACTATTTAAAAATCTACCTTCATAATTCCTTATAAAATCTACTTTATAAAATATCATTTTCAAGATATATTTTGTAAATCACTTTAGGTAAAATCTTTTATTTAATAAACCCATTTTTAAAACCAAGATATTATTTAAAAATAACTTTATAAAATAATAATAAAATTTAGAAATCATTTATAACCTTTAAACCTAAATTGATTAAAGAATTTAAGCTAATTCAAAAACATACTTTAGTAATTCGAAAAGAGGCTTAGCAATCCCAATGGTGCTATTTTACGTTACCATTCAGTTCCATTTCAATTCAGTTAACAGTTATTCACATAGATCAACATATATGTAAATATACTCATATCCAAATAAAGGAATAACATGTCAATATGAACTAATTAGGATATACATATCCAAATAACATAATAGTAGGGTGGTGATCTATCCCACTAAACAGATATTTAAACAATTCAACCAATTCATAGTAGAACGGTGATTTATTCTGCTAACACATGTCCATACAAACAAATAATTTATAGCAGAATGGGGATTTATTCTGCTAACACATGTCCAAACAACCCAACAAACAATTAATTTATAGTAGAACGGGAATTTATTCTGCTAACACATGTACAAATAACCAAACAAATAAACAATCAATTATAGCAGAACGGGGATTTATTCTGCTAACACATGTCCAAACAACCCAACGATCTACATTATAACTCATTCACAGTCATATGGTTTCTTAATGGATCAACACTTGAATCACTTGTATTCAAAACCATCTTTGAAAAAGAAGTACCTTTGAACCATTTTACTTTTGAAAACCAAAGGATTTAAAAAATTTAAACCCTTTTAAAAATAATTAAATTAAAGTTAAATCCTTATTTAAATCATAATTAATTTTAATTGAATCTTAACTTAATTTAATTAAATAGTTAAACACTAATTAACTATTAGTTAAACCAAAATTAATCCTTTATTAATTATTAAATAACTAATTAAACCTTCGTTAATAATTAAATATTAATTAATCTCAATTAACTAATTAAATAATCTCAATTAACTAATTAAATAATCTTTAATTAAACTTAAATAATAAATTAAATTATTAATAAAAAATTTATTAAAAATTAAACTTTAATTAATTTATAATTTAATAATAATTAAACACTTGATTAATAATTAATCCTATATTTAAAATAATAATTAATTAAAAATAAATTATATACTTAATTCATAATTAATTAATTTAATTAGTAATTAATTAAAATAAATCTTAACTGTAAAGTATAATTAATTAATAACTAATCTTCACTTAATTATTATTATTAAACCTTATTTAATCCTTAATTAATTATTACTTAATCAAAACTTAATTAATTAAAAATTAATTATTAAAACTTAATTAACCTTTTAAAATATCATTATTTAGTTCATAAAACATTTACAAAACAATTTGAAATATAAAAACCTAACTTTGCAAAAATCAAAATTTTAAGCGAACTATATCCATAACGACTATCTCTATGGATACCCGTAAGCTTTAACTTATTTATATCCATCTTTTGAAAACTTTACCTTAAAGCTCACTAACTTTCTAAAAACAAAAATAAGTATTTAAAACTAAAAAAAGTTTAAATCTAACCATATATTCGATTTTTAAAAACTAAAACCATAACTTTCTTACACTAGATTCCAAATTCTCCAATACCCTACAAAGGTATCAACTTCTTCTTAGCTTATACAATACATACCCAAGTCCATACATAACCATAACATCCAGGATAACATCATGCCACAAACATAAGCAAGATCTAATCTTTAACCATTTAGAGTCCACATTCAAGTCTAATGTCCTTACATATCCAAGCAACAAGTGTGTATGTGTGTTTCTATATATCATGATAAATTAACCAATACTAACCATCACACACAATATATTAACAAAAATAAAATTAAAAACTTTCCCAAAAATTCATAGTTTACTCACCGGAAATCCTTTGAAAACTTGACACTTTGAAATTCGGGAAGCTTGGAAAACCACAAATTCTACTCAAAAATAGGTCAACTTCTAGTCTACTTTTGGACCTTTTTCTCTCGGTTTTTGGTAATGTGGTCCAAAGGAAAGTTTTAGATTATTCTTTCCTTTATCATTTAGAGGTTTACTGAAAAAATATAAATTTTAAGGAAGTTATGGTCAAAACAGTGAGGGGTATTTTCGGACATCAAAATCTAGGTTCAAAAACATTATTGCAAAAAATGAATTTTTGGAGCATCTAAGCTCAAAATAAGAAAAAGTGGTAAACTGCAAAGTTGTAGCCACTAGAAATATACATTGTTTGAAAGAAATAAAATCTAGTTTTGGAGTATTTGTAAGAAGTTATGGCCGAAAAAATTTCGGGTAAAATGGAAGAGATTTTGAAATTGAAAAGAGGAGTTTTAAACAAGTTTCTACTAAGATTTTAAATGGAAAAGAAAGATTTCTATAACTTAGAACATGTAAGAGAAACCATTAAAATTACCTTAGAGCTTATGAAATTAGAAAATGGAAGAGAGAAAATGAGAAAATGTAAAAAGAATTTGGAAAAAATAGTTTTTATAATATGTAAACAAGTGAGATTACCAAATTACCCTTGTACTTTACCCTCCTCTCATTACATGCCACCTCACCCATGCATGCATCCATTTCTCCTCCTTACACTACATGAATTTATGAATATAAGTACATGAGGTTGCCATTATGTCATTTCATGTCTCTAATGACATGCTTTTAATATTTTAGTTGCCAATGTGTCACATAGATGATTATCTTAACTTAATTAAGTTTGTTAACCTTAATATATATTATTAATCCCACATTATATACTTAGTATATGTGTGCATATATATACAAAAGTGTACACAACATTACAAACAACTTTGTACGATGCGACGTCGAAAATTCGGAAAACAGTTTCCAGTCACATTTTCTGTTTTTCATCGAACTATATATCTTTTGTAAATAAATTTTAAAACCTATTAGTTTTATTTTCATTATTAAACATATATATTGAATAATTAAAATTAATTAAATATTCACAAATCAAAGCAGTGAAATTCAGGATCGTTACATTCTTCCCCACTTAAAAGAATTTCGTCCTCGAAATTACACCTCATAACCTATTCAGAAACACTTAACACTCTACATCATTCCATATAATGTACATAGATCATTCTCATGCAAAATCTGGTTTGATCACAACTCGAATACATAACTTCACTTTCGAACTAGTATCGCTTACCCAATTCTCTAGTGCGGACTCCTATCAGGCTCCTTGATTTAGAACCTCTGTTCTACTTACATAGTTGTAACTACGAAAGAAATTTTGGTCCCAAACCAAAAACCCTCATCAAATGCTGTCGTCAAAAATCGAGTAATGAATCCTTATTCGGAACGATGCAAATACCTGAAGTCATATACTCGGGTCTTAGATCAAAACTCTATGAAAAGGAAAATTGATCTACGTCCACCCTACACACTTACCATATTGGTTCTCCCTAATACCAATTCTATTTCACTAAATCATTTATGAAAACATTTCATAAACAACTCTTAGTTTCAACTTGGATAATACTTCATTATAGCCTAAGAGTATATAGCTCTATTTGATCCCACTATTCCATTTTGAATTTTATCTCCCTAAGAAAACTCAAGATCCAAATACCTGGCTTTTATTTCAAAACTTTTTGAAATGATACTCGATATTTTAAATTATAAAAATATATAAATATAGCTCGAGTAACTCCAAAAGAATACTATGGAACTGGGTACTACCAAATAGTATCATGCATTCACTTACCAAGAAGGGTAATACTCAAGAGAAGTGTTTACCATCCGAACACATCTCTTTCCCAAATTTTAAGTTATTTTCGAGCCACTCGAACTAGTTAACTTTAAATAAAGTTCTTTTATTTCAAAATCCCATTTTTGAAACAGTACTTTACAATTTCCAACGAGACATTTATCATCAACTTACTTTGGATTCGTTCGGGTTGAATTCGTTTCGATTGTAAAATGATAAAGAGAATAATTTACCAAGAGCACGACAAAGTTCGCCTAGGCAAACATCTGATCGTCACTTAGAAGATTATTCCGATTACCACAAAACAATCAAGACTTATTTTCCAAAACTAATCCAAAGAAAACTCTTCTTACTTAACCTTTTCGTTCTCAAACTTTTGTACTTGAACAAAAATACTTTCAAATAATACTATTATTATTTTTCAAAACCTTAAAAATCATTTTTTCAAAAGCACCGAGATTTAAGTTCTCAAGTTTTCCCATCTTAAATCCTTTTTAAATTAAAGACACATTCTTATTAATCCATTTCCAAATATCTATTTCCAAATATTTAAACTCTTTTTTTTATAAACACCTTTTAATCCAATTTTACCCCACATTAACATCGAACGCCTTTTAGTCAAATTGTGAAACTTAATTCACAAAGTGTTCGTTTAAATGTTTACCTATTTCTATTTACCTAACCCAGATTTTAAAATGGGAAAGCTTACTATAGACATTAACAATAGTCAATGCTCAAACTGGACGAGCATGACTAAACAAACCCATCTCACAACGCAATAGAATAATATATATAATAATCAACATGGTACTTTACAAAGTCATTTCAAAAAAATACATCAGAGTTATACTAAAACAATTCTAACCTAGGACAGTTATAACAGCCTATCCCTATACATCAGATATAGAGTACATAGTATATAGTGGAAACAAGATAATAACTAGCTATCGATGAAGCCTCCTGCTTTGAGATCCTCCAAAATGCATCCATAGAAAAACCCGAACTACTAGGCTGCTCATAAAAATTTGAGCACCCAAGAGTTTTAGGGAAAGAAAATAAAACTCCGGGTCAGACATGGGTCTGGTGTGAGTAAATTCAAACAAATTGATTATTACATTTCAAAACCTTTTAAAAATCAAAGGTATCTCATAGGACCACGCTGCACAAAAATATGGACGGGTTTTTACCTTACGATACCCAAAACACTTTTATAGAAAATCCAGTGATATTATAATAATTTCTAAAGTACAAATACTTATTAATCATAGCCAAAATTGTTACATTAATTAAATTCCAGCATACTAGGCTTTACAATCAAAACCGTAAAGGCATGTATTTGAGAATGGATTCCATACTATGACCAGGTAAGGAACTACCTCCAATGGGTACATCTCTAGAACAATGCACCCGGGTTTGACAAGAACATCTTGTACCCTGCCACACAGAACTGACCTACCACTCGACTAGTAGTACCGAATATGTCATCTTCTCGGTCTTCCAACCTTAATCGAGATCTCCCATGCACAACCAAATCTATCAAAATAGGGTAATCTAGAAAGATGATGATATACCCTAATAGAAGCGCCCAACTTTGACCTGTTGCATGCCCTGTTTTAGTCATTTCCCGGCTGATGAGGCTTGAGGCTACGTTTACCTTTTATATAGCAAACCAACTTGGAATGCTAACACTGCCCTCCAGGCATCAATGCAATGCTAGCATTCATCCATATAAGTTGTCAAGGATAAGGACAAACCGAAGGCACTACTTCTACTACATCCATTTTTAATCACCATCAGGATTAGTAGCAAGCTGCCCTTGCACTTCAATGCTCCATCTTCAATACCATATTGTTCAAGATGTCTTCAGTTCGAAACTCTTGAGTTGGATCAAAGTGGTTTTCGGATAACAGATCCAATCCCTGTCTCTTTGAAACAACTTTCGATAATTTCTGGTAAACACAACCTCGGTTCTTTTAGGAAATAAGTAGATAAAAGATAAGAACGGAGTTCACCTCCTAATTGTTAGTGGACGGATTTCCTTATCATTTATCCTGGAAGAACGAAACGAATTTATACGTACAATATAGCACAACTGACGGTAACTATACCATATTATTTCCGTGTTTCTCCTAGATATTTTCAAAGTTATGTTTTGGTCCAGATTTGATAGTTGGTTAATAAACTATCAAATAAACAAACAATCAAACATTGATTCAATTCCATATGGGATCCTCTAAGCCTTTATTAATTAATCTTTAGTTAATAAAATCAATTTATAAAACATTATCAAAGGATCTTTTCTAAAACACTTTTACCAAACCCCTTACATCCCTTTTACATGAAAAACAAAATAAACATTTACTAAAACATTTGGAAAATTCTCCCTTCTTACATTCCATATTAAATGGCCAAACCATTCCCTTTCAAAACATCACTTACTATAAAACTCGTTCACTTTATAAAAACCCATTCACTTATCCCATATAAAAATTCATTTATAAGTTCACTTCACATTTCAAACCTCTTTACAATTTTTCAACCTTGATTTAAAATGTCTGTCAAAAATATCTAAAATGATTTATAAAATTTCTTTCTATTTTTACAACTATTTAAAAATCTTCCTTCATAATTCCTTTATAGAATCTCCTTTATAAAATATCATTTTCAGGATATCATTTGTAAATCACTTTAGATAAAACATTTTATTTAATAAACCCTTTTAAAAAAACAAGATATTATTTAAAAATAAATTTATAAAATAATAATAAAATTTAAAAATCATTTATAACTTTTAAACCCAAATTGATTAAAGAATTAAAGCTAATTCAAAAACATATTTTAGTAATTCGAAAAGAGGCTTAGCAATCTTATTGGTGCTATTTTAAGTTACCATTCAGTTCCATTTCAATTAACTTAACAGTTATTTACATAGATCAACATATATGTAAATACACTAATATCCAAATCATGGAATAACATGTCAATATGAACTTACTAGCATATACATATCCAAATAACATAATAGCAAGGTGGTGATTTTTCCTGCTAAACAGATGTCCAAACAATTCAACCAATTCATAGCAGAATGGTGATTTATTCTGCTAACACATGTCCACACAAACAAACAAACAATTTATAGCATAATGGGGATATATTATGCTAACACATGTCCAAACAACCCAATAAACAAACAGTCAATTTATAGCAGAACGGGGATTTATTCTGCTAACACATGTCCAAATAACAAAACAAATAAACAATCAATTATAGCAAAACGATGATTTATTCTGCTAACACATGTCCAAACAACCCAACAATCTACATTATAACTCATTCACAGTCGTATGGTTCCTTAATTGTATCGACACTTGAATCACTTGTATTCAAAACCATCTTTGAAAAAGAAGTACCTTCGAACCATTTTACTTTTGAAAGATTTAAAACTTTTAAACCCTTTTACAAATAATTAATTAATATTTAAATCCATATTTAAATCATAATTAATTTTAATTGAATCTTAACTTAATTTAATTAAATAGTTAAACAATAATTAACTATTAATTAAACCCACATTAACCCTTTATTAATTATTAAATAATTAATTAAACCGTCGATAATAATTAAATATTAATTAATCTCAATTAATTAGTTAAATAATCTTTAATTAAACTTAAATAATAAATTAAACCTTTAATAAATAATTTATTCAAAATTAAACCTTAATTAATTTATAATTTAAAAATAATTAAACACTTGATTAATAATTAATTAATAATTAATCATATATTTAAAATAATAATTAATTAACAATAAATTATATACTTAACTCATAATTAATTAACTTAATTAATAATTAATTAAAATAAATATTAACTTTAAAATATAATTATTTAATAACTAATCTTCACTTAATTATTATTAAACCTTGTTTAATCCTTAATTAATTATTACTTATTCAAAACTTAATTAATTAAAAATTAATTATTAAAACTTAATTAACCTTTTAAAATATCATTATTTAGTTTATAAAACATTTACAAAACAATTTGAACTATAGAAACCAAACTTCGCTATGGATACCCATAAGCCTTAACTTGTTTCTATCCTTCTTTTGAAAACTTTACCTTAAAGTTCACTAACTTTCTAAAAACAAAAATAAGTATTTAAAACTAAAACAAGTTTAAATCTAACAAAATATTCGATTTTTAAAAACTAAAAGTATAACTTTCTTATAGCAGATTCCAAATTCTCCAATACCCTACAAAGGTACCAACTTCTTCTTAGCTTATACATTACATACCCAAGTCCACACACAACCATAACATCCAGGATAACATCATGCCACAAACATAAGCAAGATCTAATCTTTAACCATTTAGACTTCACATTCAAGTCTAATGTCCTTACATATCCAAGCAACAAGTGTGTATGTGTGTGTGTCTATATATATATATATATATATATATATATATATATGTAAAACCATCACATGATAAATTAACCAATACTAACCATCACACACAATATATTAACTAACATAAAAGTAAAAACTTTCCCAAAAACCCATAGTTTACGCACCGGAAATCCTTTCAAAACTTAACACTTTGAAATTCGAGAAGCTTGGAAAACCATAAATACTACTAAAAAATAGGTCAACTTCTAGTCTACTTTTGGACCTTTTTCTCTCGTATTTTGGTAATGTGGTCAAAAGGAAAGTTTTAGATCATTCTTTCCTCTATCATTTAGAGATTTACTCAAAAAAGTTAAATTTTAAGGAAGTTATGGCCAAAACAGTGAGGTGTATTTTCACACATCAAAATCTAGGTTTAAAAGCACTATTTCAAAAAAAAAGAATTGGGGCATCTAAGATCGAAATAAGGAAAGGTGGTAAACTACAAAGTTGTAGCCACTAGAAATATACATGGTTTGAAAAAAAGAAAATCTAGTTTTGGAGTATTTGTAAGAAGTTATGACCGAATTTTTTTTGGGTAAAATGAAAGAGATTTTGAAATTGAAAAGAGGAGTTCTAAACAAGTTTCTACTAAGATTTTAAATGGAAAAGAAAGATTTCTATAACTTAGAACATGTAAGAGAAACCACTAAAATTACCTTAGAGCTTTTGAAATTAGAAAATGGAAGAGAGAAAATGAGAAAATGTAAAAAGAATTTGGAAAAAATAGTTTTTATAATATGTAAACAAATGAGTTACCAAAATACCCTTGTACTTTACCCTCCACTCATTACACGCCACCTCACCCATGCATGTTGGAAATGTGGATTACGGATCTGAAGGCTGGATTAACACTAGAGGGGGGTGAATAGTGTTTAATGGATGTTATGGATTTTTTAAATCTTTTCAAATTAAACACAAACAGATGCAATTCACAAACATAGAGACAATCACAGAATCGGACACAGATGCAAATAGTAAATAAAAACAATAAAGGAAAGAACACACCGGAATGTTATACTGGTTCGGAGTTACCCTACATCTAGTCCCACATAATTTCTTGTGCAGATTTCTTTTCAAATATAATGTCGATTTTACAACCTCGATTTCAAGGCCACGAGATACACCCTTCTTTCTTCGAGTCTAGGGCAAACTCTCTTGATTTAACTAGGCTACATGATCACATAATTGATTTATGGGATACAATCACACCCAATTGATTTATGGGCCACAATCGCACCGTTTCCAATCACACTTTGATAAAGAGAGACTCGATACACTTCGATCTTTCGATCTTTGATTACAAATGATCTTATAACTCTAAATAACACTGAGATCTTTGAGAGAGAGTGACAGAGAATCAAACTAGAGATGATCGAGTTTGATTCACTCCGGATTTCGGCATAATTTTTTTAAAATATAAGAGAATATTTGAGTGGAGAAGAAGGAGTGAAGAAATGAAGAAAAACTAACTTAAAATTCATTGAAATCAACTGGTATTTATAGAAGAACAACAGTCATGTCCATTCATGAAAGGTTACCACGAATAGACACTTCATTTGAAAATTTGAAATTCTACGGCTACCATGTCGACATAGGGGGATGTGGTATGTCGACATGCCTATGTATATTTTGAAAATTGATTTTTGTTTTTAAAAGAGATTTTCTTTCTAAAACTTGTCAAATCAATTTCTGAAGTTTATAAACCATTTTGAATATAGTTTAAACTTATAAAAGAGATTTAAAAAGTAATATTAAAAAATATATAATCTATAATATAAAAGTAATATTAAAAACTAAGTATAGAATATATTTTTGAGATTTAAAGCTTATAATATTAAAACCAGGAGATAGTTTAAAAACAAGAGATGATTTTGAAATCAAAATATAAAAGATAATAATAATAGTTTAAGGCTAAAATATTTAAACTGTGAGAGATGACTTTTAAAAGGTTTTTTGGAAAAATATTTAAAATAAATCATTTTGACAATTTTGTGGATTCCATTCCATTAGAGAAGGTCGTGGGTTCCATCCGACTAAAGAGATCGTGGGTTCCATCCTACTATTAAAGCGAGAAGGTGGATTCCATTCCACAATTAAAATATGAATAAAGGTTTTAGTGCTATTATGAAGTTTTAACATAAGTCTAGACACTATTACTTATCTTGATATCTTGAACTCTTGAAATCTTGAACTCTTGATACTCATGAGTCTTCAGTCTTGATTTCTTCAATCTTGAATTTGTCAGTCTTGAATCTTTATACTGTACAGTCTTCATTCTTCAGTAACTGCATATATATCCTGCATATACATATATATATATATATATCTAGACAAGAATATTTGTATTTATATTTTATAACAAGTCCTAAGGTTGTTGTCATCAAAACCATCATCTCAAGAACTAACAATCTCCCGTTTTTTATGATGACAACCTATGTTTATAAAATATACTCCACCAAACTCTGATTCTACTATAACTCGCCCGTATTCCAACAACTCCCCCTTAATCTAAGCCTAACAAACCTATTTTATAATTCTCCCCCTTTGTCATCAATAAAAACTAAGCCTAAACTACATAACCCCTCCTCAAACTAATACTGTGGAACTAAATGCTAATAACAATGTATAATAAGCAAAAACGTAAATCTAATTTTATCATATATGTTGTTATATTACACAAACATATAAACGAATATATACAAATACACAATATATATAAAACATTATCATAAAAACAATCTAATGGGAATCCTTGACAATTGGTGACTTGTGAATCGAACAATTAGGATAATGGAGACAAAACATGTTGTTCGACTAAATTACCATCTTTGTCAAAACAGACTTCTTCAACACAAATAACTGTATCATCTTCGTCCATTTGTGCTTTTTCTTCTTCTTCTTCTTCTTCTTCTTCGTCTTCGTCATCTTCCTCTAATGGATTATGAATATGAATGTTAGAGGAGTCATCTTTAATCACTATCGGGTCCGCATTATTATCCATTAGAAATTTTTGCAAATTTGTAAGGATTTTTCCTTGTTTCTCTTGTTCCTTAGCCATCTTTATTTGCATGAGTTGCAACTCAGTCATCATTTGCAGAGAGTCCTTCAAAGTTTCCTCTATCTTTATGACTCGGGCTAGTGTAGTTCGTTGAAATGGACCAGCATTAGGAGAAGGGAAAGAAAAGGTCGCATTTTGGTTTGATTTAGGAGAGGAGGCCATTATATTATATTCTTAGAAGTTTATTGCAGAGAAAATGAAGTGGAAGACAAAAGAATTCGAAATATAGAGGATATATAACTACCAAACTAATTTTAGAGGGAAAATCAAAATTTCAAATTTTACCGTTGTATGTCGACATCGGGGGTAGGGTGATGTCGACATCCTTATGGAAATTTTGACAAATTTTACTTTTATTTATTTATTTAAATATATATGTTACTATATCTATATTCTATATCTCAGTTATAGAGCAAATACCTAGTTCTCTTCTAAATTTAGTAAAGGTTGTTTGATTCAAGGATTTGGTTAGAATATTAGCTATTTGATTCTTAGTGTTGATAAATTCAAGAGAAATAATCTCTTTTCTTATATTATCTCTGAGACAATGATGTCTGATATCAATATGTTTGGTTCTGGCATGATGAGTAGGATTGTTGGATAAATTTATTGCACTTGTATTGTCACAGTAAATTAGTGATTTTGAAATATTTAATCCAAGATCCTTTAGGGTCAGTTGCATATAGACAACTTGAGAACAAGCCAAAGCAGTAGAGATATATTCTGCTTCAATTGTTGATAGTGGGACAATATTTTTCTTTTTACTAAACCAAGATACCAGAGAATGTCCTAAAAAGTGACAAGTTCCACTTGTACCTTTTCCGGTCTGATTTACAACTAGCATAGTCAGCATCATAATATGAGATTAAATCAAATGAATCATTTTAGGGTAAAATAGGCCATAGTCTAAAGTGTGTTTAACATATCTTAGGATACATTTAACTGCTTTTAAATGGGTCTCTTTGGGTTGAGATTGGTATCTTGCACAGAGACAAACACTATGCATGATATCAGGCCTACTCGTAGTTATATAGAGTAATGATCCAATCATTCCCCTATATAGTTTTTGGTCGACATCTTTTAACATGTCTTCTTTGTTCAAGGCTTCATTGGTTGCCATAGGAGTGGGTTTTCCACTCGCAGTGGTCATACCAAACTTATTAATTAGATCCCTAGCATACTTTTCTTGACTAATGAAAATACCACTATCTAATTATTTTATTTGCAATCCTAAAAAGAAAGTAAGTTCACCCATATGACTCATCTCATACTCTTTTGTCATTATTTCAGAAAACACTTTGTTCATTTCATTTTTGTTTCTTTTAATAAAAAGAGTATTATCTACTTTACCAATTTCAAAATTTTATTATAATAGGCAAGATCTTAGTCTATCATACCAGGCTCTAGGAGCTTGTTTCAGACCATATAAAGCTTTCTTTAATTTGTAAACATGATTTGGAAATTTTACTTCTTCAAAAAGTGGGAGTTGTTAACATAAACATCTTCTTTAACAAAACCATTTAAAAATGCACTTTTGACATCCATTTGAAATAATTTGAAATTGTTGTGATTTGCGAAAGCAAGTAGAATTCTAATGGCTTCTAATCTTGCTACGGGTGCAAAGGTTTCATCATAGTCTATTTCTTTTTCTTGATAATAACTTTATGCGACTAACCGAGCTTTATTTCTAACGACCTCACCTTGTTCATTCATTTTATTTTAATAAACCCATTTAGTTCCTATTATAGTTTTGTCCTCAGGTCTAGGAACAAGTTCCCATACATCATTTCTGGTGAATTGATTCAGTTCTTCTTGCATAGAAAGAATCCATGAATCATCAGATGATGCTCCCTTTGGATTTTGGGTTCAATATTTGATATAAAAGCTACATTACTCATCTTGTTTAGTTGATTTCTAGTTCTAACAACAGATTCAATATTTCCTAGTATATTTTCTACAGGATGATCTTTTAAAAACGTATCCTTTTATTAGGATGAACAGTTTCACAATTTGTTTCATTTGATTCATTATTTAAAGTAATAAAATCATCTTCATCATTTATTTGAACAAAATCTTTGAAATTTTCATCAAAATATCATGCATTGTTTCTTCAATGGTGTTAGTTTTTAAATTGAAAATTCTATATGCTTTACTACTATTAGAATATCCGATAAAGATTCCTTTGTCGAATTTAGGATCAAATTAATCCAAATTGTCCTTTGTATTTAGAATAAAGCATTTACTTCCAAAAACTTTAAAATAAGATACCTTTGGTTTCTTATTGAAAAGGAGTTCATATGGTGTTTTATTGGTTAAAGGTCTAATTAAAATCCTATTCAAAATGTAACAAGCTGTAGCGACTTGTAACGCCCCACGCCTAGACCCACTTTAGCAGACGGAAATATGGAGTTACGAACTCCATATCTGGAAAGTTTGGTCATCATCTGAGTTCATTAGACCCTTCGAATTTCCTGTCAGAGTTGAACCCAGATCGCTGTGCAAAACAGTGCATTTCATGTTTCTGAATCCGACTTTGTAACGTCGCTATGCCTTCGTTTCAAGTCGGAATCGAGTAATTCTTTTTGCAACTTGAAGTATGAATGTCGGACTACATTCCTGCGAATTTTCATGACAATTGGATTCAGTTTGCTAGTTCGAATATTTTTCCGAACATGGGTTCGCAGCAATATTTGGCCTATTTTTCCAACACTTAGAATATTTTTGAGTTTTTTTCTGGATTTATTGATTTCATGAGATTTGTCTCTGGATTTCGCGCACGGACTTCATAAAAATGTCTTAAAAGGATTTTTCACTCAAAATGGCTTTCGAAACTATTATTTAGTATTATTTTAATTATTAAATCAATTACTCCATAATAGGAGAATTTTTAAAAGGACGTTTTAAAAGCGATTTCAATCCAAATAAAAATCCGTTTTCCGCAACTATATTCTAGAATAAAATTCTACACTCACTTTTGTGCACTTCAAGCGAAGTGGAGAAACGGTTGGGAAAAACCCCAGCCTATGGAACCGAGCGTATTTCCTTTACGGTTAATCCCCGACCATTTCGATTGATCGTTTTGCCTTTTGGCGCAGTTTATCGATGATATGAGATAAACTTTTGTTTACTGTTTTGAGTGTGGAGTTGGCTGAAGGTAAGTAAACCGATTAGGGCGAACTAGTGATATGGGACATTGCGTTAACCTTTTTTGGGTTCCTTTCTAGATGTTTCCGACACATTTGCCTGTTGGCGGCCAGTACTGGACTCTGGGTCATTTGCCTTTTGGCGGTCTTTGGACATTCTGCTCATGTGAGCAGTATTATTGGTGTGTGCCTTTGGGCATTTACCCCCTAGGGTGTCACCAATCGCGCGTTTTGCCCCTGGGCGTGTGGTACCACAATACTACAGTACTTGGCGATAACGACTCTGGTCGTGCACGTGCATTTTTCTGATGATTTCTATGTCACTTTTGGAGTTGGTCCTTCGTCACCGCTCGAGTGAAATGTGTTTTACTATGTTGTATTGTCTTTTGGGGTATGTTTCCTTTGCCTTTGGCGATATATGTTTACTTTGGCATTGATTTATGGTTAGATTCCATATTATGTGTTATCACTTATGGGCAACTATTTATAGCTTTTGCTACGTCGATGATATGAGGCATTATTGTTTACTCAACACTTGGGTGTTGATTATCTCTTTGGAGAGTTTATTTTTGGTTGATGATTATGTGATCGTCTATTATACTATGTGGTTTACATCTCTCTTCTCTATGGAGAAGTACCTTATCCTCTATGTTACCGCATTATTATATCTCAGTTTATCTAACTGATTATTTAGCTAGCCTGACCCGAGTGTTTTATGCTCGGGTCAAACCGAGTTGTTTCAGGTTAGGTCTCTGGACTTAGCTTGCTCTGTGCTTTCACTTTGGACTTATCTGTTATGCTGTTAGATAGCTTTCTTATTGTCCGCTTTATGCTTCTTTATTATTCAGACTTATCTGTACATATTTTTGACTCACATGTGTGAGCAGTGGCTTGTACCTACTTATGATCTATTTGGATCTGTATTGACTATGTATTGTCCTGAGACTCTGCGTTTGTTATGTTATTCTGTTCTGTGATGATTTTATCATTTAGTTATTATGTTTGTTCTGATAGATCTTTAGCCATTGTAATTTCGTTATAAATATTTATTGGATATGTCGAACCACTTGAAAAAAATAATATAGATACCACATTTCGACGTATTCAGTAGATAGTTATAGCTTGATTACACATGGTCGCTTCCATTATACTCCATTCTCCGCTTTAGCAGACGGTATTACCCCATAATACTCTTTGCTAGAGTGGGTCTAGGCGTGGGGGCGTTACAGTTGGTATCAGAGTCAGGTTCAGGAATAAACATAATAAACACAGGACAGACACGTAGTACAATACAAATTGAATGGTCCAAATTAAACAAATCTCTTCCTGGTGTTTTTTGATAGATAAGTTAGGAATATATTTAGGAATTCGTTTATATTACGTAGTATTCTTTAATGAATTATCTATCATTAAATCGTGCATAACTCTATCTCCTTTTAACTTTCAGTATGTTTGGAAGGAGGAGAACCGCACGTCAGACCGGTACAGCTGGGCAGCCCAGCAACTCTCAGCTGGAGGGCGTGTATATGACCACCGACCAGATTATGGAGCTGGTTCGGAATTCTCAGTCTCATACTCAGTCACCAGCTCCCGTTACTGAGGTTCCGCGCAAGTCAGCCTTTGCGTGTCTCAGCAGTGATTTTACTCATCTCGGAGGGAAGCCTTTCAGTGGCTCCGAGACTATTCTTGAGGTCCAGGCTTGGATTCGTGTATGCGAGCATGTTTTTACTCGCATGGCTATCCCAGACCATGACCGCGTTCTTGTTGCTTCCAGTCAGCTTCAGAGCCGTGCCTTGGATTGGTACGAGCTCCTTATCTCTGAGACTGATGAGACCACACTTACTTGGGATCATTTCCGTGAGCGCTTTTTGCTCAAGTTCGTCCCAGAGTCTGAGAATAACTCCCTTGCTTGCCGCTTTATTGATCTTAAGCAAGGGAAGTCCTCTGTTTCAGACTATGTTTCTTCTTTTGAGGCCCTGTCCAAGTGCGGCCTCGAGTTCATCAACACACCACACAAGAAGAACCTCAAGTTTGTGGAAGGTCTAAAGAAGTATCTGAAAAAGCAGCTCATGCTTCAGCTCAAGCTTCCATTTGACGAGCTTGTAGATGCGGCACTTCATCTTGAGTCAGTCGAGATGGAGAAGGATAGTGATGATGGTGGAGGCTCCAAGAACTCTAACCAGAAGCGTGGCCCTTTTCAGAAGTCCAAGTTCTTTAAGAAGAAGAAGAATGGCAACACTACTGCTCAGCTTCAGGCTCACACTCAGCCTCAGACTCAGTCTCAGCCCAGTGGAACACGTCTCATGAGGAAGTGTTTCAACTGCGATTCTCCGGATCACATGATTAGGGAGTGTCCCAAACCCCTCTTTTGCCGCAATTGCAAAAGGGAGGGTCACCGCATTACTACTTGTCCAGTTGCTCCTACTAGTGCTAAGCCCGGCAAGCTTAATGCTGCCAAGGCTTCTACCGATTCTGATCAGCCTCGAGGTACGCATCCTTCCGTTCTTGAAGGCTCTATTTTGTTTCATGGTAGATCTATTAGAGTTCTCTTTGATACAGGTGCTTCTCACTCATTCGTATCAAAGGAACTAGTTGATATTTTGTCTTTGGATGTTTCTTGTATGATTACCTCTCTGAGGATTGTGAATCCGATTGGTGGATCCATGACCCTCAGCCTTTTATGTGAGAATGTTGACATCGATCTATGTGGTTTTTCTTTTCATGCGAATCTGCACGTTATGGCTCATTTGGGTTTTGATATGATTCTCGGTATGGATTGTCTAGTTCAGTACGACGCCAAGATTATTTGTTCGGAGCGGGTATTATTCCTTCGTCATCTTGACTCGTCCACTCCATTAGCTCTTGTTCTTCGGGATGTTGAAATTTCCGAAGCTACTCTATTTGCTATTGATTCACGAGATGATGATATGGACATATCTCGTATCCCAATTGTTCGGGATTTTCCTGATATCTTCGAACCAGTATCGAGCCTATCGCCGAAGCGGGCTATTGAGTTCCGCATTGATCTCATTCCAGGCACTCATCCAGTTAGTTGTCCTCCCACGAGGATGTCTACTAAAGAGAATGAAGAACTCAAGAAGTAGTTGATTGAGCTCGAGGCGAAGTTGTTTATTCGGTCTAGTTCTTCGCCATGGGGTGCTGCAGTGGTCTTCGTTAAGAAGCCCGATGGCTCCCTTAGGCTTTGCATCGACTATCGCAAACTTAATGAGGTGACCATCAAAAATCGTTATCCATTGCCACAGATTGACGATATGTTCGATTAGTTAAACGGTGCGAAGGTCTTTTCCTAGCTCGACCTCGCCACCGGATTTCATCAGCTCCGAGTCGCGGAAGATATCGTTCCGCTTACTGCTTTCCGCACTCGTTATGGTTCCTTTGAGTGGTTGGTCATGCCATTCGGCTTGACAAATGTACCAGCATTCTTCGTTGATTTGATGAATCGAGTATTCCGAGAATATCTCGATAAATTCATTCTGGTTTTCATCGACGATATTCTGATTTATTCTAAATCCAAGGTAGAGCATACTCATTATTTGAGGATCATCTTGGATACACTTCGTCAGCATCAGCTTAAGGCCAAGTTCTACAAGTGTCATTTTTGGGAGAGCAAGGTCAAGTTCTTAGGCCATGTGGTATCTTCTGAGGGCATATCTGTCGATCCTTCCAAGATCGAAGCCATTCAGAACTGGAAGCAGCATAAGAATGTGCATGAGATTCGCAGCTTCCTTGGTCTCGTAGGTTATTACCGTCGTTTCATTAAGAATTTCTCTCGTGTTGTTCTTCCGCTTACGAGCCTGACTCGTAAGGGTGTTCGCTTTATCTGGTCAGGTAAGTGTCAAGCTTCCTTTCAGCGATTGAAGGAACTTCTCACTCATGCTCCTATTCTAGTGGTTCCAGAGGGAAACCATGATCTTGTTGTCTACACCGATGCTTGTGGAAGTGGGCTTGGTGCTGTGCTTATGTAGAAGGATCGGGTAGTTGCTTACGCTTCTAGGCAACTGCGTCCGAATGAGGGTCGCTATCCTACTCATGATCTTGAGTTAGCGGCCATCGTCTTTGCCTTGAAGACGTGGCGTCATTATCTACTGGGCGAACGTTTCATTCTGTACACCGATCACAAGTCACTGAAGTATCTATTCAGCTAGAAGGATCTCAATATGAGGCAGCAGCAATGGCTTGAGTTTCTCGCCTCATATGACTTAGACATTAAGTATACCCATGGCAAGGGTAATCGTGTGGCTGATGCGCTCAGTCGCAAACACTCGGCAGTAGTTTCTATGATGATAGCCGAGTGGGATATTCTTGAGACTCTTTCTGTGTGTGATATTCGAGATCGAGCTCCGTCTTTTGATTCTTCAGTCTTATTGTCCAGTTTGGAAGCTCGACCTATTTTACTGGATCGCATTGCCCATGCTCAGCGGAAGGATCCAAACTTGTTGCATCTTATCCATCTTCTTGAGTCGGGATCCAGTGATGAGGCTTTGCTGAATTATTCTATTGATTCTCATCCGTGTCTTCGTAGGAAAAACCGTATATTGGTACCATCTGATCTATCGCTTAGGCGTGACATTCTGGAAGAGTGTCATCGCACTAAGTACACCATTCATCCCGGTTCAACTAAGATGTATGCCGATATGTGTCGGTTATATTATTGGGAAGGTTTGAAGAGAGATGTTGCAAGTTATGTGAGCAGTTGCATGACTTGTCAATAGATCAAGGCCGAGCATCAGCGTCCATCCGGTCTTCTTTAGCCTCTTGAGATTCCATTGTGGAAATGGGATCAGATGTCTATGGATTTCATCGACGGTCTACCTCGATCGAGGTCGGGCCATACTTCTATCTGGGTTAATGTTGATCGCTTGACCAAATCGGCTCATTTTATTCCGATTAAGTCCACTCGGACTGCACCTCAGTTGGCCAAGCTCTATGTGAAAGAAGTCGTCCGACTTCATGGCATTCCTAGCTCTATCGTTTGTGATCGAGACGCTTTGTTCACTAGCCACTTCTGGAAGTGTCTACAGTCAGCTTTGGGCATAAAGCTGAACTTTTCTACTGCTTATCACCCTCAGACGGACGGTCAGACTGAGAGGGTGAATCGTGTATTGGAGGATCTTCTTCGTTGTTGTATCTTGATTTCGGGGGTAGTTGGGAGGACCACTTACCACTTGTGGAGTTCTCCTACAACAACAGCTATCAGTCCAGTATTGGTATGGCTCCTTTCGAAGCTCTTTACGGAAGGCCATGTCGCTCTCCTTCGTGTTGGTTAGAATCTGGCGAGAAACTCATTCTTGGTCCAGATTCAGTTCGGGAATCTTCTGAGATGATTACTCTTATCCGTCAGAGAATGAAAGAGGCACAGGACCGCCAGAAATCCTACACGGACAACCGTAGGAAGCCTCTTGATTTCTCTATTGGTGATCTTGTCTATATTCGGATATCTCTTATGAAGGGGGTTGTGCGTTTCAGTTCTACAGGGAAATTTGCTCCTCGCTATGTCGGACCATTTCCTATCATGGAACGCATTGGCCCTGTTTCTTATCGTGTAGCTCTACCTGCTCATTTCTCATGAATACATGATGTGTTCCATGTATCTCAGCTTCGCAAGTGTGTGCGCGATCCTGATTCTATTATCGAGCCGCATATCGTGCCAGATTTGGAGATCTCACCCGATCTATCTTGGGAGCACCAACCACTCCGTGTGCTTAATTCGGAGGTCAGACGCCTTCGAAACAAAGAGGTTCCGCTTGTGAAAATTCAATGGTCACCCAATCCTAAGGACTGCACTTGAGAGACCAGAGAATTTATCGAGCGTACTTATCCTGGTTTTCTTTCATCTTCGGGTACGGGTGAGCATCTATATTTATCTTCTGTTGTTTCTTCGGTGGATTAGAGGTTATAGACGACTTCCATATTTAAGGAATTGTGGGGATGCAATTTTCTTAAGAGGGGGAGTCTGTAACAACCCGGGATTGCAATTAACGAATAATAAATTAAAATTGTGATTTTAATTTAAGTGGAGCTAAAAATGGATTTTTTTTTGGATAGGCTAATTTCATTAAAATAAATTTATTTGAAAAAAAAGGGTGGTTTTATAATGGTGGATTTTAGTTGGCTATTGAAGCATTAAATAGTTTTAGTGAACATTAGGATGCCACTTCTCTTATTGGGTCAATTAGCGAAACCAAACCCATTACCCACCACTATATATTATCTTAAACCCACCCTAAACCCTAACCCTCCTCTTCATAATTTCATCAAACCCTAAACACCTCCTAAAACCTAATTAATGGCCTCCATTTGGTAGAAGATCCATTTTCCTCTCCACATTGCTAATCTAGGTTAATACAAGCTAAAAGGTAAAGCAATCACTCTCTAATCTTCATTCTAATTTCTGAAATTAAAATTTAATACATGGTTTTTGGTTTATTTTGTTATGAAGCCTCTTGATCTCCTCTCTCTAGCTTTAGGAGTGCACGCCAAGTGTTTGTGCATATTTTTCTTGCATTGGCTGAGGTAAAATTGCAAGCTAAATCCCTTTTTACTTGATGCTTCTGTAATTTTGGTTTTGGAATTGTAGCAGAAAGAAAATCAGGCATAACTTCTTCATTTCTCATCCTTTTTTGGTCAGGTTTTCTGTGCTGCAAACTAGATTCAATAAGGAACACTTTCTCTTCAAGTTATATTTTGATATTTTGCCATTTAGATGACCTGAAATGCGTTCAAAGACAGAAGACCAATTCTGTCTTTAACAAGTTATCCTGAGTTTCGATCTGATATTGTTTTGCCTGTATCTCTCTCGTTTGTGATCCTAATTAGATAATTTAGATGTTCCAAAAGCTTAAAACATATGCTACAATTTTTGTTCAGTGATTTTTCTATAATTTTGAGGCTAACTAGGTCAAAAATTGATTTTTCTACTATCTTCCCGAGAGCGATACACATATTAGCTATGTGGATGAAACTGAAACTATTTTGGTCATAACTTTTGATCCACTAGTCAGAATTGAATGATTTTGGACTTTTTGAAAAACTTAGAAACTAGTTTACAACTTTCATGTTTTGTGTTTTGCAAAATTCTGAGGTTAAGAGAGTCGAAACCTCATTTATTTGTCGTTGTCTTGAGAATAAACAACAGTGACAGTGAATTTACAAATCTGAGAATTGTAATCGTCATATCTTATTCATACTAAGTCCGATTTTGATGAATTTCATATTGTTGAAAAGCTTACGGTTAGTAGAACAACTTTCCTTCAATAAGTATTTTTTTGATTTTGAAGTTTGTTATATTAAAATATGAATTCTTTACAGTAGATGTGAAATTAGTATAATGTGTAATCTCCGGATTTTTGATGATATTTTGACGATTTTGATAAATTCCATTTGCATTCTTTTTAATGGAACAAAATTTAATTACCCAGTCCGAATGGGCTGGGGCTGCTGTTCCAGGCTTAAAGCCCGTTTGGGCCTGAGCAAATATTCCTTCAGCTGTGTTTTATTACCCTATTTTTGTTCAGGGTTGCAACTTCGTGACTCCGCCACGGCTACGTCCGTTGTCGGAATTTGATGATTTTGGTCTCGTTGGAAAGATGGAGTTACGAACTCCATATCTGGAAAGGTTGGTCATCATCTGAGTTCATTAAACCCTTCGAATTTCCTGTCAGAGTTGAACCCAGATCGCTGTGCAAAACAGTGCATTTCATGTTTCTGAGTCCGACTTTGAAACGAAGGCGTAGCGACGTTCCAAAGTCGGACTCAGAAACATGAAATGCACTATTTTGTACAGCGATCTAGGTTCAACTCTGATAGGAAATTCGAAGGGTCTAATGAACTCAGATGATGACCAAACTTTCCAGATATGGAGTTCGTAACTCCATCTTTCCAATGAGACCAAAATCGTCAAATTTCGACAACGGACGTAGCCGTGGCTGAGTCACGAAGTTGCAACCCTGAACAGAAATAGGGTAATAAAACACAGCTGAAGGAATATTTGCTCAGGCCCAAACGGGCTTTAAGCCTGGAACAGCAGCCCCAGCCCATTCGGGCTGGGTAGTTAAATTCTGTTCCATTAAAAAGAATGCAAATGAAATTTATCGAAATCGTCAAAATATCATCAAAAATCCGGAGATTACACATTATACTAATTTCACCTCTGCTGTAAAGAATTCATATTTTAATATAACAAACTTCAAAATAAAAAAATACTTATTGAAGGAAAGTTGTTCTACTAAGTGTAAGCTTTTCAACAATATGAAGTTCATCAAAATCGGACTTAGTATGCATGAGATATGACGATTACAATTCTCAGATTTGTAAATTCACTGTCGCTATCGTTTATTCTCAAGACAGCGACAAATAAATGAGGTTTCGACTCTCTTAACCTCAGAATTTTGCAAAACACAAAACAAGAAAGTTGTAAATTAGTTTCTAAATTTTTCGGAAAGTCCAAAATCATTCAATTCTGACTAGCGGCTCAAAAGTTATGACCAAAATAGTTTCAGTTTCATCCATAGAGCTAATATGTGTATCGCTCTCGGGAAGATAGTAGAAAAATCAATTTTTGACCTAGTTAGCCTCAAAATTACAGAAAACTCACTGAACAAAAATTGTAGCATATGTTTTAAGCTTTCCGAAACATCCAAAATTATCTAATTCGGATAAAAAACGAGAGAGATACAGGCAAAACAATATCAGATCGAAACTCAGGATAACTTGTTAAAGACAGAATTGGTCTTCTGTTTTTGAACGCATTTCAAGTCATCAAAATGGCAAAATATCAAAATATAACTTGAGGAGAAAGTGTTCCTTATTGAATCTAGTTTGCAGCACAGAAAATCTAACCAAAAACGGATGAGAAATGAAGAAGTTATGCCTGATTTCGTTTTAGCTACAATTCCAAAATGAAAATTACAGAAGCATCAAGTAAAAAGGGATTTAGCTAGCAATTTTACCTCAGCCAATGCAAGAAAAATATGCACAAACACTTGGCGTGCACTCCAAAAGCTAGAGAGAGGAGATCAAGTGGCCTCATAATAAAATAAACCAAAAACCATGTATTAAAATTTAATTTCAGAATTTAGAATGAAGATTAGAGAGTGATTAGAGAAGGATTGCTTTACGTTTTAGCTTGTATTAACCTAGATTAGCTATATGGAGAGGAAAATGGATCTTCTACCAAATGGAGGCCATTAATTAGGTTTTTAGGAGGTGTTTAGGGTTTGAGGAAATTATGAAGAGGAGGGTTAGGGTTTAGGGTGGGTTTAAGATAATATATAGAGGTGGGTAATGGGTTTGGTTTCACTAATTGACCCAATAAGAGAAGTGGCATCCTAATGTTCACTAAAACTATTTAATGCTTCATTAGCCAACTAATACCCACCATTATAAAACCAACCGTTTTTTTTCAAATAACTTTATTTTAAAGAAATTAGCCTATCCAAAAAAAATCCATTTTTAGCTCCATTTAAATTAAAATCATAATTTTATTTTATTATTCGGTAATTGCAATCCCGGGTTGTTACACGACTGCTTCAGCCCAAAAATTTCTTGGTAATTTACTATCTAAAAGCATAGTTCTTGCACACTCTTGAATCGTCCTATTTTCACGCTCTACCATTTCGTTTTGTTGTGGAGTTCTTGGAAAGGAAAAATTATGAGTTATTCCTTTTTTATTACAGAAATTCTCAAAATTTTAATTTTCAAATTCTTCATTGTGATCACTACAAATAGTTTTGATTTTTAAAGAAAGTTGATTTTGAATTCTTTTTACAAAAGTTTTAAATGAATCAAAAGCATCACTTTTAAGTTTTAGAAAAATTGTCCATGTAAATCTAAAATAATCACCTAAAATTACAAAAACATATTTATTGTGATTTATTGACTGAATTTGAGATGGACCAAACAGATCTAAATGAGGTAACTCAAGAGGTTTTGAAGTTGAAATCATATCTTTCAATTTAAATGAACTCTTCCTAAGTTTTCCTAATTGACAAGCATCACATATACTATCTACTTTAAAATCCATTTTAGGGAAACCTCTTACTAAATCAAGTTTTGAAAGTCTAGATAAGAATTTGAAATTCAAATGCCCAAACTTTTATGCCAAATCCAAGGTTCACTTGTATTAGCCAAAAGACGTAGATTATCATTTGAGATTTACATACTGAGAATATAAATATTTTTCTTCCTAATTCCTTCAAAGATAATATTTGATTTATTATCTTCGATGTGACACTTATCCTTTTCAAATTTAATTTTGTACCCCTTATCATATAGTTGACTTATGCTAAGTAAATTGTGTTTTAGATTCCTAACTAACAAAACATCAGAAATAGTAGGAGTTTTAGAGTTACCGACATTGCCGATGCCAATCACATATCCTTTTGAGTTATCTCCAAAGTTGACCAGTCCTCCATCTTCATAAATTATGTCATTCGGCATCTCTGAATTGCCAGTCATGTGTCTCGAACATCCACTATCAAGTATCCATTTATTTTTCTTGATTTGCACCATTTGTCCATTGAGTGTTGATTCATCAAAAGCCATGTAACACATATGTTCCTACACAACACACCAATCTGGTAGATAACTTGATTTTTTATAATAACAATATGCAGACTTATGAGACAATGATGATTTGGATAGTTTTGAACTAGTGTTAACAGAATTCCCAAAAATTGCCATTTTAAACTTTTTCAAAATTCAGATTATGATAACTTTGAAAATCAATGCTCTGATACCAAATGTTGGAAATTCGGATTACGGATCTTAAGGCTATATTAATACTAGAGGGGGAGGGGCGGTGAATAGTATTTAATGGATGTTACAGATTTTTTTAAATCTTTTCAAATTAAACACAAATAGATGCAATTCACAAACACAGAATCAGACACAGATGCAAATAGTAAATAAAAAGAGTAAAGAAAAGAATACACCAGAATTTTATAATGGTTCAGAGTTACCCTACATCCAGTCCCATATAATTTCTTGTGCAGATTTCTTTTCAAATATAATGTCGATATTACAACCTCGATTTCAGGGCCACGAGATACACCCTCCTGTCTTCGAGTCCAGGGCAAACTCTCTTTATTTAACCGGGCTACAAGATCACATAATTGATTTATGGGCTACAATCACACCCAATTGATTTACGGGCCACAATCACACCGTTTCCAATCACATTTTCCTAGAGAGAGACTCGATACACTTCGATCTTTTGATCTTTTATTACAAATGATCATATAACTCTGAATAGCATTGAGATCTTTGAGAGAGAGTGAGAGAATCAAACTAGAGATGATTGAGTTTGATTCACTCAGGATTTCAGCAGAGTTTTTTTTAAAATATAAGAGAATATTTGAGTGGATACGGAGTGAAGAAATGAAGAAAAACTAACTTAAAATTCGTCGGAAACAACTGGTATTTATAGAAGAACAATAGTCATGTCCATTCGTGAAAGGCTACCACGAATAGACACTTCATTTGAAAATTTGAAATTTGAATTTCTACGGCTACCATATCAACATGGGGTGATGTGGTATGTCGACATGCTTATGTGTATTTTGAAAATTGATTTTTGTTTTTAAAAGAGATTTTCATTATAAAACTTGTCAAAAAATTTCTGAAGTTTATAAACCATTTTGAATATAGTTTAAACTTATAAAAGAGATTTAAAAAGTAATCTTAAAAAATATATAATTTATAATATTAAAGTAATATTAAAAACTAAGTATAGAATATATTTTTGAGATTTAAAGGTTATAATATTAGAACCAGGAGATAGTTTAAAAACAAGAGATGATTTTGAAATCAAAATATAAAAGACAATAAAAATAGTTTAAGGCTAAAATATTTAAACTGAGAGAGATGACTTTTAAAATGTTTTTTTGGAAAAATATTTAAAATAAATCATTTTGAAAATTTCGTGGATTCTATTCCACTAGAGAAGGTCGTAGGTTCCATCCCACTAAGGAGATCGTGGGTTCCATCCCACTATTAAAGCGAGAAGGTGGATTCCATTCCACAATTAAAATCTGAATAAAGTTTTTAGTGCTATTAAGAAGTTTTAACATAAGTCTAGACACTATTGCTTATCTTGATATCTTGAACTCTTAAACTCTTGAAATCTTGAACTCTTGATACTCATGAGTCTTCAATCTTGATTTCTTCAATCTTGAATTTGTCAGTCTTGAATCTTTATACTGTACAGTCTTCATTCTTCAGTACCTGCATATATATCCTGCATATACATATATATCTAAACAAGAATCTTAGTATTTATATTTTATAACAAGTCCTAAGGTTGTTGTCATCAAAACCATCATCTCAGGAACTAACAATGCATGCATCCATGTCTCCTCCTAACACTACATGAATTTATGAATGTAAGTACCAGGGGTTGCATTATGTCATTTCATGTCTCTAATGACATGACTTTTAATATTTTAGTTGGCAATGTGTCACATCGATGATTATCTTAACTTAATTAAGTTTGTTAACCTTAATATATGTTATTAATCCCACATTATATACTTAGTATCCGTGTGCATATATATACAAAAGTGTACACAACATTACAAACAACTTTATACGATGAAACGTCGAAAATTCGAAAAACAATTTTCGGTCACATTTTCTATTTTTCCTCGAACTATATATTTTTTAAACAAATTTTGAAAACTATTTCACCATTGTTATTTATTTTTAAAAAGAGTTTTATTTTCATTATAAAACATATATATTGAATACTTAAAATTATAAATATTCACAGATCAAAGTAGTGAAATTACATTTTTAATTATTAAATAAAAGTTTTAAACTACTTTAATTTTTAAAGATTGCTTTTGATTTAAAGTAACTCTACTTTAAAGAATATTTTTGAATCCAAGGGATTTCTTCGTCGCCTACCCTTAAGTAACCCTAGTTGAATATGATACTCTATGACATCAGTTAAGCAAAAAAACACCATTATGCTAATTAAATTATAGTTGACATTTGCTAGCAGAATAAATCACCATTTTGCTATAATGCACCGAATAGATTAGGTTTTGAAAATTAATAAGCAAAATAAAAACCCAGTTTTGCTATTTTGGTAACTTGGATACTTACATATATGTTGATTAGTTATTGATTGTTGATCCCTTTTACATATCTATATGTAAATACCAATATTATAACTGGAAGCAAACTGAATTAAATGAGAACCATTGTGATCACTTAGCCTCCTTATGAACTCGTGAGGTCAAATATTTAAAACTTTATCCTATTTGAAAATGGTTTAAATTTTACTATTATTTTTAGATATGATATTTAAAGGATAGTTAAGCGATTATTTTATTAAAATGTTGTAGTTAATTTATTACTTTTAAAATGATTGTTTAAAATCATTATTTTGTTAATGAGATTTAAGGACAATTAAACGAAGGATGTTTATATAATAACTTGTTTATTTAAAGGTGTTTTAAATAATTGATTATTTATCAAAGGAACTTTATTGAAAGTTTATTAAAGAAGTTTTGTTTTAAACAAGGAAAATTTGTAAAAGAAGTTTTATAAATTGAAAAGAGATCTTGAATTTTGGGAAAAAGTTTTATAAATAATTTTGGATATTTATAAAAGAGTTTTATAAATGATTTTGGATAGTTTATAAAAGAAGTTTCATAAATGGTTTTGGATATTTATAAAAGAGTTTTATAAATGATTTTTGAGATTTATAAAGAAGTTTTATAAATGGATTTGGAGTTTTGGGTAAAGGAAATATTATGTACAAAATAGAATTTATTAAAAGGATTTATTGAAGATAATTGTAAAAGAAATTGAGATTTCATTTCCTTAAAACGACCTTCTTAATTATGGTGGTATGAAATATTCATTCCATACTTAACACCAACGGAATAGTGCTTTGGGTTATCCTTATCTCCATTTTTTAAAATAAATTTGGTTTAATACTTAATATGATTTTGAAGTAAGAGATCTTTCGCAATGTTTTGTGAATATACTTATACCACTAAGATATGTATACGAATATTTTGATAAATATTTTGGAAAGAGATTTAAATAAATGAAAGATTTATTTTGAGACTTAGTGGTTTCTATGGAAATAATTAAATCTTTGGATTGTTGTTTGATTTTGTATTTGATAGTTAAATAACCAATTACCAAATCTTCCCAGTTTTGACTTAGGAAGTAAATAAAAGCTTCACGTGTTCATACGACTTAAGTTCCCTTGGGAGAACTCATTCGAGTGAAACGTCTCTAGCTTTAAGGGATATATTAGAGATCCCTTTGGAACTCTTGTATAGTCTACTCACTTTTGAAAGAATGGGGAATGAGTCAATCAAAATTTATCGGTTGTTGGTTCGGAGAGATCGGGATCAGATATGTTATCCAAATACCACCTCGAACCAACATGAGCGTTCGAATGGTAGACATCTTGATGATGTTTTGAAGACGGAGTTCTTTGAAGTACAAGGGCTACATGCTACTAACATTTAGGGTGATTCCAAAATAGATATAAAAGAGGCATTGCCTTCGATTTCATTTAGACCCAAAACGAACTTGTATAGATGAACGCTGACATTGTAATTCTATCTAGAGGGCAGTGTTAGCATTCCAAGTGGGAATTGCTAAAGGAAGGTAAATCGTTACCTCATGAGCCTCACACCCTGGAAATGTTTAAAACATGGTAGATGCAACTGGGCTATATGGGTCGCTCCTATAAGGATGGGCCATCACCTTTCTAGATTATCATATTATGGATTTGGTTGTGCATGAGAGCGCTTTATAAAGGCTGGGAACAACCGGGGTGATGACATATTTGGTACTATCTGATAAGGGATAGGCTGGTTCTGTGTTGACAGAGGTCGAAAGGTTATCATCCTTAGGTAGATTTTGTCTTGAGGTGTACCATTTTCGATATGTAGTCCCTAACCTTGCCATTTGTCAGAATCCATTCTCTAATAAGCGCCTTCGGTTTTTAATTATATATCTATTATTGTTGTGATGAACACACATCACAACTACTTGATTATTGGTATTTTAAACCCATAGATATTATTGTAATATCATTGGATTTTTATAATAAAAATGGTTTGGTTACCTTAAGGTAAAAAACCATTCATGTTTATGTGCGTCATGGTCTTATGAGATACCTTTTATTTTGAAAAAGGTTTTCAAATGTAGAAATCAATATGATTTGATTGAGCTTTCTCACTCTAGTTTAACAGACTGATCTGGGTGTTATTTTATTATAATGCTCGGGTCGGCCCTATCATATTTTCGAAATTTTGTTAGATACTTTGGAGCTTTCAGGAGACAAGCTGGATGCCTCCAAGACGTAGTCACATATCTTTTACTTTTTCGTTGTTTTCTTTTCTGTTTGTATTAATCAGCATTTGTAAGGACATGCTGTTATAACTGTCCAGGCAAATAATAGGATAGTGCACTTTGACGTTGTGTATAAATAAAAATGATTTCTTTTTATAAAGATTTTGTGTATATTATATGTTGCCCATCACGATGTGAGATTCTGTTATGCCTTCTTCTTCCTTCACCTAAATGACCTATCTTTCGGACACTTAAATGATCAGCACATGAATACCGAGGATGTATTCAGCATCGTCTTTAGGTCTAAGAAAGGAAACTTAGTACAATTAGTATCAGAGCTTAGGTTGAGAAAACACCTAGGCCTTGGTGGGGTAAACTCATTATAGATAGGATTAGTGATGCCCTAGAATGAGTAACTCATTAGGGAAAGGGTCAGCGACACCCTAGAATGAGTTTGAGTGTGTATAGAGCGCATATTTGTTAGTGCTATAAAAATGTTTTATATTGTGTTGTTTGATCTATGGAGTGGCTTATGGATTCTGGTCAATACAAGAAGCAAACGTTATTGATTGGGATCTTTAAACACAAGAACAAGGCCATCCAACACAGTATTGTTTTAAATGATTAAGTAAAATAATTTTACCAAGGATTACATTTTATATATAAAAGAATGATTTTAAATTTTTTTATATAGTATTCTATGATGTGTTGTTGTTTGGAATTGATAATGTTTAATTATTATGATGTAGGGTTTGTTTAGTCATGCTCGCTCAGTCTTGAGCATTGGCTATGGGTTGTAGATTCATCTACAATCCTTCTTTTTAAACCATAGGTTGGGTAGATAGGAAATTTATGAGAACATTGAAACGAGCATCTTATTAATTAAGTTTCACAATTTGACTATAACGCGTTCGATGATATGTTGGGTTAAAATTAGATTTTAATAAAAGGTGTTTAATAAAAAGAAATATTTCAAATGATTTTATAAAAGGTTAATATTATAAATCAAGATTATAAAATATATTTTGAAAATGAGATGGATTTTCGAAGAATTTAAATCTTGGTGGCTTTGATAAAAGTAGTAGTAGTTTTACTTAAAAATATTTTAAGGTATAAATATTTTGAAAAGGTAATTTCAGAGTAAGATATTTCTTTGGACAGTTCGGGGAATGAGTCTCGATCTGTTTTGTGATAATAAGAATAACCTTCAAAGTGAGAATCTGATGTTTGCTTAGGCAGATGCGGTGGCGCATTTAGTAAATTATTCTCTTTGTCATTGTATGATCAAAACGAGTTCGAATCTGAATGAATCCAAAGTAAGTGGATGATAAATATTTTATTGAAAACTATTTAGTTGGAAATATATACAGTATTGTTTCAAAAGAGGATTCGAAAAGAAGAAGTATTTTTATAATTAACTAGTTTGAGTGACTCGAAAGTGACCAGAAATGGGCAGGAGATGTGTTCGGATGGTAAACACTTCTCTTGAGTATTACTCTTCTTGGTAAAGGGGTATATGATACTATGTGGTAGTACCGAGTTCATTGATATCATTTTTGAGTTACCCGAGCTATATGTATATTTTCTATGGGTTAAAAGTGAAGTATCGTTTCAAAATGTTCTTGAATAAAACCTAGGTATTTTGCTACTAAGGTTTCAAAATAATAAGGTGTTTTGATTAAAGAGTAGATTAATAAATAAAGTTTTAACTAGGTTAAATTTAACAAACTTTGTTTTATTAAATATTGTCTTTTGGGTTTGACCTTCAGAACTGATGTATTATTTGATGTTATTAGGCCGGCTAATAAACACCTTTACCTTAGAGATGTCTAAGAAAAAGTAGACTATAGGATAGAGTTGGGATACCGACATCCTACTCTTCTTAGCAACTTGCTAGACCGAATGGGAAAAGAATCTGTATTGGTTGACTCGGTTTTAACACCCAAAATTATTTTGGATCTACATCTGAATAGAAAAGATGAATAGGATTTAAAATTAGATGTTTTGTATATACTGTTAGGATGTAGGAGAGTATTATACAAGTTAATAAATTAAAATGATTTTATGAAAGGTTTCATAAATAAGTTGTACCTTTTAAATTGTTTCAACCTAAGCTGAAATTTTGTGACATGTTTTCATAAATATTTTGGAAAGGGTAGAAAGTAATTGGGTAGTAAGAACTACTAAGATGAGTACATTGGCTGTACATAGATCATTTTCTCTTTACACATAATTCTTGATCCAAGATTTGAGTACATGACTTGAGGTGTTTCGCACGGTTCCGAATAAAGATTTATCACCCCATTTTTTTGACAGCGAACACTTGGTGAGGGTTTCTAATATGGAACCAAATGTTTTCTATCATAGTATATGACTATGTAAGGGGAATAGAGTTGTCTAATAAGATGCTTGGTCGGAATCTGCACTACAGAATCGAGTGAGTGGTACTAGTTCGGAAGAAAAGCTATATATTCGAGTAAGTGATCAAATTAGATTTTGCTTAGGAACGATCTATGTACATCATACGAATTGATGAGCAATGTTAAGTATTTTCGGATTAGGTTGTGGCTAAATTTCGAGGTCAAAATTCTTTTAAGATGGGAGAGTGTAACGACCCGGACTTTCACCACTTTGATTTGTGAATATTTAATTAATTTTAAATATCCAAATATTAGATTTTAAATTTAAATAGAACTATTTTAAATAATAAATAATGATGGCGAAATAATTTTTAAAATTTGTTTACAAAAATATTCAGTTTGAAGAACAATCGAAAATGTGACCGGAATTAGTTTTCTAAATTATCAAGTTTTTGTCGAATAAAAGTCGTTGGAAACGTTGAAAACTCTAGTGTAAATATATACACATACATCTGCAAGTGAGTTAGAATTATGTTATCTACATATTTATTCAAGTTATTATAAGTGTGATATGACTTTTTGTAAAAATTAAATTAAAAAGGTGTTAAGAAACATGAAGTGACAACTTGTAAAACATTAATTACTATGGTATTTAATGCAAGTTGGAAATAAGAAAGATGGGGGACAAGGCATGGTGATGTGGCAAGGCTTGAATGGAGGGTATGCACTAATGGGCTTTAAGATAATTTCATTGTTCCACTTCATATAAAAACAATTTGCTTTACTCTTTTCTCATTTTCATCATTTCACTTTTCTTTTTCAAAACTTCCTCCACCCTCTCATGTATTTCCATGGCTTCCATGGATTTTCAAAATTTTAAAAACTTTGTTTCTCACTTTTAAATTAATAAACGCATGGTTTAAAGACACTTCCTTCTCCTTCCTACACCTCCACCTTGCCTTATCAAGTCCTAACCCACCCATTCACTTCATGGTTGAACCACAAAGCCACATGGCCGAACCCATTTGCATCTATAAGCCCACAAAGATATCATATTTCCCAAGGCTAAGCGAAGTTTTAGGTCACGTTCAAATTAGTAAAAGTTCATTTAGTTTTGTCGAATTTTGGTGAGTAAAGTTTCTCCCCTTAACAAAGTTTTCAAAATTTGTATTTATACTTGACTTGGGTGTAAACTTTATGTTTGTTTGGGTAATAGTAGTGTTGACTTTGATGTAATTATATATGCTTGGTTATGATAACATCTAGTTTGAATATGGACGTTAAAAAGTTAAGTTAGTATAAAAGTTGTATTCTTGCTTTGTTCTGTAAAGCATGGCATGCATAAGTGTTAGAAGTCTTGCTTATGTTGTGATAATGTTGTGTTATGCTATGTGTTGTATACCAAGAAAGTTAGCACCTTTACTAGTTAAGCAACATGGAATCCTTGTGTAAAAGCTTTGAACTACAAAGTGGTAAAGTTTCCAAGAGTTAAAGTTTGGAAGAATACTTGAAAAAAGATTGAAGTTTTGAAAATTACGGGTCGTACAGCGATAGTCGCTATAAATGTAGTTCGTGAAATGAACTCTTTTGCAAATTTTAAAATTATTTTCATCTTAAGTATATTTTGAAAAGCGTTTTCAAAACATATTATAAGTATTTAAAAGTAAATATTATTTCTTTATATATTTAATTATTTAATGATTATTCAAATAATTAATTAAAATAAGATGATTGGTACTCAATTAATTTGTTAAGTAAGGTAATTAGTACTAAAGTATTAATTAATTAAGTTAATGATAATTAGTTAAATAAATAAAAGATTAATTATTATTTAATTAATTATTTAAAGATTAATTATTATTTAATTAATTATTTAAGATTAATTAATTTTTTTTATAAAGAGGTTTAATTATTAAATAATTACTAATTAAGTTAAGGTTCAATTAAAACTTAATTAAGATTTAATTATGTTTAAAGTGAAGGTTTAATTTATTATTTAAGTTAATTAAGTATTAATTGATTGTTAATTCAGATTAATTTGCAGATAATGATTTATTTAAAGATTAGCTATTATTTAATTATTTGTTTAAAGGATTATTATTATTTAATTATTTCTTTAATAGTTAACTATTGTTTAATTAAGTAACTAAAGGTTTAATTATTATTAAATATGGTGTTTAAGTGTTATTAATTATTAAATAAAAGTTTTAAAGTTTTAAATCCACTTTAATTTTAAAGATCGATTTTGTTTTAAAGCAGCTCTCCTTTAAAAATATTTTTAAATCCAAGGGATTTCTTTATCGACTACCCTTATGTAACCCTAATTGAATATAAAATCGAATTACATCAGTTTAGCAAAACAAAACACCATTTTGCTAATTAAATTGTAGTAGGCATTTGTTAGAAGAATAAATCTCCATTCTGCTATAATGCACCGAATAGATTAAGTTTCGACATCCGTTAAGCAAAATAAAAAGCCAGTTATGCTATTTTGGTAACTTAAACACTTAGCTATATGTTGATTGGTTGTTGATTGTTGTTCCCTTTTACATATCTATATGTAAATACCCATGTTATAACTGTAAGGTTAAACTGAACTAAATGAGAACTATTGTGATCACTAAACCTCTTTTCAAACTTGTGAAGTCAAATATTTGAAATTTTATCCTTTTTGAAAATAGATTATAGTTTATTATTATTTTTAAATCTAATATTTAAAGGATAATTAAGCAATTATTTTAGTAAATTATTTGAAGTTAATTTAATACTTTTTAAATAATTGTTTAAAATCATTATTTTGTTAATGAGATTTAAGGATAATTAAATGAAGGATGTTTAAATAATAACTTGTTTAGTTAAAGGTGTTTTAAATAATTGATTGTTTATAAAAACAACTTTATTGATTAAAAAGTTTATTAAATAAGTTTTGTTTTAAATAAGGAAAGTTTATGAAAGGAGTTTGATAAATTGAAAAGAGGTCTTGAATTTTAGGAAAAAGTTTTATAAATAATTTTGGATATTTATAAAAGATTTTTATAAATGATTTTGGATAGTTTATAAAAGAAATTTATAAATAGTTTTGGATATTTATAAAAGTGTTGTATACATGATTTTGGAGATTTATACAGAAGTTTTATAAATGGATTTGGAATTTTGGGTAAAGGAAATATTATGTACAAAAGAGAATTTATTAAAAGGATTTATTGAAGATAATTATAAAAGAAATTAAGATTTGATTTCCTTAAACTGACCTTCTTAATTATGGTGGTATGGAATATTCATTCCACACTTAACACCGAAGGAATAGTGCTTTCGGTTATCCTTATCTCCATTTCTTTTTAAATAAATTTTTTTTGATCCTTAATATGATTTTGAAGTAAGATATCTTTTGCAATGTTTTGTGAATATACTTATGCCACTAAGATATGTATATTAATATTTAGATAAATATTTTGGAAAGAGATTTAAATAAATGAAAGATTTATTTTGAGACTTAATGGTTGCTATGGAAATAATTAAATCTTTGGATTTTTGTTTGATTTTGTATTTGATAGTTAAATAACCGACTATCAAATCTTGAGCAGTTTTGACTTAGGAAGTAAATAAAAGCTTTGCGTGTTCATACGACTTGAGTTCCCTCGAGAGAACTCATTCGGGTGAAACGTCTCTAGCTTTAAGGAATATATTAGAGATCCTCTTGGGAGTCTGGTATAGTCTGCTTACTTCTGAAAGAAGCGGGAATGAGTCAAATGAAAATTATCAGTTCTTGGTTCGAAGAAACCGGGATTGGATATCTTATCTGAAAACCACTTCGAACCAACATAAGCATTCGAATGGTAGGCATCTTGATGAAGTTTTGATGACAAAGTTATTTAAAATACAAGGGATACTTCGTACTAATCCTAAAGGTGATTCCAAAATGAATGTAGTAGAGATAATGCCTTCAGTTTCGTTCAGACCCAGAACGAACTTGTATGGATGAATGCTGGCATTGCATTTCTGCCTAGAGGGCAGTGTTAGAATTCCAAGGGGAATTGCTAAAGGAAGGTAAATAGTTACCTCACGAGCCTTACACCTCGAAAATGGTTAAAACTTAGTAGATGCAGCAGGGCTATGTGGGTCGCTCCCATAAGAGTGTGTCATCACCTTCCTATATATAGTATGGATTTGGTTGTGAATGAGAGCTCTCTATAAAGGTAGAGAACAACTGAGGTAATGACATATTCGGTACTATCCAGTAAGGTTCAGGCCAGTTCTATGTTGGTAGAGGTCGAAAACTTTTCGTCCTCAGGTACATTTTATCTAAAGGTGCACCATCTTTGGAAGGTAGTCCCTTACCTTGCCATTTATTGGAATCCATTCTCCAATAAGTGCCTTCGGTTTTCGATTATACACCTTTTTTTTTGTGATGTACACACATCATAGCTACTTGATTATTTGTATTTTAAACCCATAGACATTATTATAATATCACTATTTTTTTATAATAAAAATGGTTTTGTTATCGTAAGGTAAAAAACCATCCATGTTTATGTGTGGTGTGGTCTTACGAGATACCTTTTACTTTGAAAAAGGTTTTCAAATGTAGAAATCAATATGATTTAATTCAGCTTTCTCACGCTCGTTTATCAGACTGATCCGAGCATTATTTTCTTATAATGCTCGGGCCAACCCAAGCATATTTTTCAAATTTAGTTGAATACTTTGGAGCTTTCAAGAGACGAGCTGGATGCCATCCAGACTTAGTCACGTATCTTTTACTTTTTCCCTGCTTTCTTTTCTATTTTTGTTGATCATCATTTTTAAGGACAGGCAGTTATAAATGTCCAGACTGATAATAGGATAGTGAACTCTGATATTTTGTATAAATAAAGATGATTTCTTTTTGTAATGATTTTGTTTATATTATATATTGCTCGTCATGATGTGAGATTTTGTTCCATCTTCTTTCTTCACCCCAAATGACCTGTCATTTGGATACTAAATTGATCGACACATGAATATCAAGGATGTATTAAGTGTCATCTTTAGGTGTAAGAAAGGCAGTTTGTTACAATTAATTATAAATTTAGCAGGCAATGAATTTGTAATTAATGAAAGGAATTAAATGAGGACTGATTAGGCAATTTAATATGGCATTTATGGAGGAATTAGGTTAGTATAACAGAGGGATTTTGAAACAGGTAAAAAGAAAAAGGGATTAAATGAGGATTTATTAGAGATGGTCTATTTTTGACAGGTCTATTTTTAACAATAATGATCAATTATTAAGGGTATATGAAATGAAGTATGAATGGACCACATTTATTAGAAACCAAGAAGGAAAGTTAAGGAAGATGGAGAATTAAGTGGAATGACATACTAAGAATGTTGATCTTAATTTAGTAAACAGTATTAGGACCCCAACATCATTAGCACCAATTAATGATAAATGGAAACTTCCAGTAAAATTTCTTTTAGAGTTTTTGGGATTGTTATCGCTAGTTGTCTCTCTTATGTTATAGGAAAAGTTTATAATATGGTATAAGATATGTTCCCATTTTATTACTGGGTTTATTTTATGGATGGAATTAGACTGCCAAACATATATATATATATATATATATATATATATATATATATATGTATATATATACATATATGGAGGAACAACGTAAATAAGGAAATTTCATAAGGACACTTAACTAGCGATAAACTATCGGTTAGGCAGGAAGTTAATAAGCAAATTAGGTAAATAACTAGGAATAAAGGATGCATTAATCCCAAAAAAATTAGGATTCTAGGAAAATAAAATTTTGGTTACAGAGAAACACCATCCAAGGATGACCCTTCACCCTGTAGGGGATAAGATGTGTTACTACCTAAAATTCCTTCGACTTAGTCGAAACCTGTTTGAGAAAAAGGAAAAGGATAACAAAAGGAATAAAAAGCTTTAGCTAGACCTTCTGAAAGAGTTGAAGAGATGCTACAGCCAAATTCCGAAAGCTTCAGAACCTTTCGAAGGTGTCGGAAGGAAGCTACAATCAAGATCCAGAAGGTTCTTACCTTTCGAAGGAGTCGAAGTAGTTGAAAGCACCCTTCCACCTCCAGTAACCACCTTTCGACTTGGTAATTCCATATGCATGAAGACCTTTCGAATGAGTCAAAGCAACACCTTTCGAAGACAATGAAGAACAACTCTTTGTATGCGCCAAACCTTACGAAACCAAAGGTTTCGACTTCATTCAAATCACTCAAACGCTTGTATCGACTTGAACAACCCTTTCGAAAGCTATTCCAAGCCTTTCGACTTGGACAAAAAATGGACAAACACCTCAAAGTTGTATGATTTAGTAGATCTTATGTTGTTCTTAGCGATTTGAGTGATTTATGCAAATATATGAAAAGCAGGGGCTAAACTGTAAAAAGACACACAAATTTATAGTGGTTCAGCCAGAATGTGCCTACGTCCACTTTATATGTTATTTCTCTTCTCTTCTTTTGATTACAAGTACAAAGCTTTGATACAAGTAAAAGAAAGTTGTTTGTTTGAAAGTTCCTTCCGTGCTTGAGCTCTCAAACTTGTCCCCCATTGTTGTACCCCTGCCCCTCTATTTATAGAGTGAGGCTGGGGGTAGGGGTCATGGATGTATATAACAGCTGGTGGGCCTGGGCTGACGCGACCTGGCCTGGTATTGTTGGCCCGGAAAGAGCATGGTTCGGAACGCCTTGGTCCGATGGCAGCTGGTTCGGTAGGATGGAGTGTAGAGTGGACCGGTAGTTGCTTGGACCGGTGGTGGGATGGTGAGGTTGGTCCGGTGTGGAGATGGTTCGGCATGGGCTGGTCCGGCATGGAGATGGTTCGGCATGGGCTGGTCCGGTTATGGAGTTGGCTCGGTGGTTCTGTGAAAGAAGGTTGGTCCGGTGAGGCGTGAAAGAGGAGTTGGTCCGGTGGTGAGCGGAGTGTATGTTGGTTCGGCAGGAGGTGGTTCGGTGGGAAGCATGGTCCGGTATTGCTGTTGGTCCGGTAGGAGTATGGTGGAGTTTTTGGTTCGGCATCTCTCGGAGACGCGTTGATTCGGTTGTAGGATGCTTTGGCCAAAGATCACATAACACTTGCCCCCCAAAGCAGGGCGTGTGTATGCACAGGGCATGCTTTGTTTAAGCTTGGTCGTCCTTGTTCGGTCCTGTGTGCCGAATGGGTTGGTTCGGTGGCCTCTCCTTTGCCTATAAGTATGGGAGCTATGCCACCGTGGTTTCCTTACTATCCGAGATTGCCGAATCAAAATTCCTACCTTTTGCCGAATCAGTGGTGTTAGCCGAACCAGGTGTGACTTATTTTACTACCGGATGAACTTTTATATTATAATACCGAATGAACCTTCGTACTGTACTACCGAATGTACTTCTAGACTATAATACCGAATGAACTCTCATACGACAATACCGAATGGACCTCCATACTATAATACCGAATGGACTTCTGCATTTATTTGTTTACATCCTCTTGTTCTAACAATGTGTTTTTCCGGTGTTGCAGATAATGTCTCGTAAAGCGGAAACTCGATCAGACAAAAAGAAATCCGGGGGCGAAGGAGGTTCCTCTGCCGTGCCCCCAGCTCAGCCGAATCCAGTACGTCACGGATCTGCCCCGAGATCACTAGTGGACGGGTACGGCCCTCAGGAGCTTTTGAACTCCCCGCCCGATTGCTTTCCTAGCTCCCTCAAGGAGGAGCAGCTTGATGTCATCTCCCGATCTTTCGGAATTGATAGGGCGCACTTGCTATTGCCAGGGAGAGAAGTTATGCCGTATGACCCTCCTGAAGGGTACTTTGCCTACAGCAGATACCACTGCATGTGTGGTGCCATTCCTCCTCTTAACGCTTGGGTAGCCAGCTTCCTCACATATCTAAAGGTGGCCCCATTCCAGCTTCAACCCAACTCCTACGCTATACTGGTAAGCCTCTTCGTCATTTTCCAGAGGAAGTATGGTCGTGCTCCTTCCAACCGGGAGATCCGGTACTTGTATAATCTGAGGGGCTATAAGAAGGGGTCCCCATACATTAGCTTGGAGTCAGCCGTGACCTTCAAGCCGATCTTGGATCTGTATTCTAAATTCAGCATGTTCAAGAAGGAGTGGTTCTTTGTCAGGGACGACTCCGTTTCAATTCGGCGCTTTACTTCTGGATGTAAGTTGATGCTTTTACTTATAATTTCCATTCCGATTGCGATCCTTCTTCTCATACTTTCTCATTTTTGCTAGCGACAGGTGGCTTTGCGATTGTGGAGACTGACCGCCTGGTTCAGACGGCGGCTGAGATAGAAGCTATTCTCGGGAAATATAGATCATCTGCCTTCTTGATCAGAAATGCGACCCTTCTGGAGTATAACTTAATCCTTCCACAGCAGTCAGTAGTCAAGCTGAGGGAAACGGCGGAGGAGAGGGCGGCTGCTCAGACTAAGGAAGGTGTTACGGTAGAGAGTAGCAAGAGGAAACCTTTCACAAAACCTCCAGCCGTCGGAGGTAAGAAACTCAAGAAGTCGGACGGTCCCTCCCCCAGCAATTGTCCACTTACCCAGGAGGAGGAAGACATAGAGGAGGAAAGAGGTGAGGGTGGAGATGGTCGGGAAGGTGATAAAGGTGGCGATGGCATCGGGGCCTTGCTTCCTGGGCAAGCGGCCAAGATTCAGGAGTGGACGGATGATGCGTTCCACCAGGCTTTCGAGGGGCTGGGCGAAGATCCGGCTTTGGTAGAGAAAACTGGGAAAGCTGACAAGGCTGGAACTGGCGCAAGCGAGCCTCCTCAGACTATTCCAGCCAAGGTGGCTCCGACGATTCAAGGTGAACTTTTGATTCCTGCGGGCTCCATTTATGATAGGGACTTAGGAATATTTTATGACCCGCTCCCATTCTGGAATGAAATCCAGGACTTATTGCAGTCCTACTCCTCCCCAGGGTTTGTACAACCACAGATGTGTTTCCTTTCTTATTATATTTTAATTTGCCGTGTTTTCTTGAATTATAGATCAATGTATGCTTGTGACACTTTTTCTTCATATCAGGAGCAGGTAAAACGGCCAAGGCCTCAGATCTTCGGCACAGGCTTGAACAGTACAAGCTCTCCAAAGCTTCCGCCAAGCCGAAGACTCCGACTCACCGTTCCGGGGATGTAGTCGACTACCGTCCTCTTCTCGGGGTTATTGAAGAGGGTATTCAGAAGAGAAAGAGGAGTCATCCCTTATCCGAACCTTCACTCGGTCCCCAGCCCCCAATTCAGCCCGTTCATGATATCACAGAGGAGGGTACTGAGTTCGCACTCTCTCCGCACCTGTCTGGAAACCCGACCGTTATTCAGATTGATCGTCCTGACTTGGCTCGTAATCCATTCGCGGGTCATCCTGATCTGGATCCAAGTTCCCATGATGTTACTTTTGACGAGGTTACTGGCGAGCACCTTCTTCCCCGCAATCCCATGGTACGGGTGCTCGATGAGGCTAAGTCTTTAGATCTCGATTTACTTACTACTCGGATAGTTACCATGGGAGACGAGGCCAAGGCTAATATTGATCGGGTGGCGGAGGAGACTAGGAAGCTGATGGGGCATCATGCCCGGCTGGTTAAGGCTGGAGAGGAAATTGGGAGTGCCAACATCCGATTACGGTTGATGGTTTCGGACCAGGCGAAACAGCTTGCTGATCAAGCTATTCAGATTTCCCAGCATGAGGCTGCCTCCGGGCGGCTGAGGAAGGCTATGGAGGAGGCTAGTAAGGCGGAGCTGCGGAAAATGGAGGCTGTCTGTAAGGAGCAGATAAATATGGCCATCTCGACAGTGGATGAGGTTCGGAGGGCGGATCTTGAGCGGGTAGAGGAGATGTCGGGGAAGCTTGAAACCGCAGAGCTTGCTCAAGTTAGGCTGAAGGAGGAGATGGAGGCGATGCGGAGGTCCCTTCAGGCTGACTGCTCGAGATACCGATTGGAGAGAGATGCCGCCGTTGAAAGGTTGTCGGCTTCCGAGGCCCGGATGAGGGAGTTTGAGGAGAATGAGGGGAAGATGGACGAAATGCTCCAGGACATGTACTTCCGAACCTGGAAGCAGGGCAACCTATCCTGGATGGATGATTATCCTAGGGTCATGGCCAAGATCTATCTTCGGGGTCTGGAGGAGGCTAAGGCTGATGCGGATAGAGATGGTGGTGTGGCTTTCAGCATGGATGTGGTCACTGCCCAGTTTTCCAAGGAGGAGAAGATGGCGGTGAAGGAGTGTATGCGGTTGCTTGCTGCTGAGGAGGCAGGTGTGCAAGTTGAGGATGACGACCAGGATAGTCAAGAAGCAGGTGCTGGTAAGTCTTCCTTTTTAGTCTCTCCATTAACTTTTGTTGCTTATCACTAATGAATCCTTTCTCTGACTGGACAGGTGGTCAACAGGACAAGGGTAAAACTCCAATGCAGCCGGCCCCTTGATCAGACCTGGAAAATTCTTTTTGTAGACTTGACATGGTCGTATACGTTAGTCTTAAAACAGTAGAGTAACTTTTAAGTTGTAATTATTTTGCTACTTGTAATAAATAGCTCTATTCTTGATGTGTAATTCTTTAACTTAAGCTGGTTTTGTCGTCTTCCGAATGTTTGTTGCTATTTTGACATGTCGTATGAGAAATATAGCTATGCATATTCTTGTAATTGAATTGTGTTTGATGTCAGGTTCTGGTTTTAAAACATAATTTCATGACTTGTAATATTAGCGTGTGGTGTGAACAAATTATAGTCATGTATTTGTACACAAAAGAAGAAAATACCGCCTTTCATGTTTTAATCGTAGATGGTAGTCTTGAATATCGAGCCTGGAATGTAGTCGAATGCCCTGCCATCCAATTGTGAGTCCCTACACCCATTGGCGAGTATCTCCTACTCTGTATCCTGTACTTTAGGGATTGTTATAGAGGATAGGGAAAAAGCTTTTTAAGTAAAATTGAAATATGTGAAAAGGTAAAACTTCCAATCACGGAAGGCCTTCGATGTGCTTAAGTTCGTGGCAAACGGGTTTTGTAGTCACTTTCCCTAGCTGTGGGTCTTGGAGACATTTGTCACCCATCTTACGCCTCCACGGGGAGTTAATTCTTTTTTACCACAGCCGCACTTAAGACACATCGGAGCCGAGATCGCGCATAGTAACTACCCGGGCCATTATGGCCCGTAATCGTGGGTATTATTCTATTTACTGTGGCCGGCTAGCGTGGGTGCCGATCGTCAACTGTGAACTGCCCCTGGCTGGCCACACCTTATGTTGGGGCTTATAGTCGGTTCACAGTTGCCGGCGAGCCTAACGCCATAATGAGCTGCCTCGGCTATAGTCGGCCTTCTCGATGGCTTATAATCGGCTCATTACAGTTGGCTTTGAGGGCCGTCGTGAGCAATGAGTTAACCCGCAGCAGAGGGATGCCGGAGCAAAAGTGTCTCATTGGCGAGGGCATAGATTCGCATAGTACCTGCTAGGTCTTGCCCAGGTGAAGTTGCGCCGTGGAGTGCTTTGAGTGGAGATGCTATACGCATAGGATTTTGTTCAACAGAAAAGGATAAAGTTAACAAGTAGCCAAGATATAAAGGAACAAGTTAAAAAAGAGACAAAGTTTTTTAAAGTGGTTCGGCATGAAAAGGCCTACGTCCACTGATTCTCTTTGTTAATTCACTTCATATGGGCAGTACAAGTTAAGAAAAGTATCGACGGAGGTGCTGGATGTTCCATGCCCTCTGGAACACCTCTCTGTCCACTGTTGACAAAATATAAGCTCCATTGTGGAGATCTTTATGAATTACATTTGGTCCATCCCAAATGGGGTCTAGTGCTCCGGGGCGAGGGAAGATTCGCTTGAGGACAAGATCCCCTTCTTGTAAGGTACGATGCTTGACTTTGGAGTTGTATTGCGCTGCCACTTTCTGCTTGTGGGCTGCTGTTTTAAGGACTGCATCATTTCTTCTCTCCTCAACTAGATCCAAAGACATGTGGAGGAGTTCTTCGTTCTCTTCTGGGTTATAGTGGATTCTACGGTGGGAAGGCACAATGGTTTCAACTGGGAGCATAGCCTCCGATCCGTATGCCAAAGAGAAAGGAGTGTGCCCTGTTGATGTTCTGAAAGATGTGCGATAGGCCCATAGTGCCGTAGGGAGTTCATCCACCCAAGCGCCCTTTGACTTTTCGAGCTTCTTTTTTATTAGAGTTTTTAAAATTTTGTTGACGGCTTCGACTTGTCCGTTTGCTTGGGGGTACGCTACGGATGAGAAGCTCTTGTGAATCCCGTGCCCTTGGCACCAGTTGGCGAATTCCTCGCTGTCAAACTGAAGTCCATTGTCTGATATGATTTTGAGTGGGACTCCATACCTGCACAGAACATTTTTGATCAAGAAGTTAATAACTTTTGCTGAAGATACTTTATTCAGAGGTTCCGCTTCCACCCATTTGGTGAAATAGTCGACTGCTACTATATCATATTTTGCCCCGCCTCGGCCCATTGGTAGCTCGCCGATTAAGTCAATTCCCCATATTGCGAAGGGCCAAGGGCTGGTCATTTGAGTAATCTCAGTCGTTGGTAGCCGCGGAATCTTAGCAAATTTTTGGCATCTGTCACACTTTTTGACGAAATCTAAGGCGTCCTTGCTTAAGGTGGGCCAGAAATATCCATATCGGAGTATCTTTTTTGCTAATGTTTGCCCTCCGGTGTGATCTCCATAGCTCCCCTGATGGATGTTGGATAAGATTTCCTTGGCTTCTCTCCCAGCGACACACCTTAATAACGGGTTAGAGAATCCGCGCCGATAGAGGATGTCTTCTTGTATTGTGTAGCGGGATGCTTTCCTCAAGATTTTCTTGACTTCATTACGCCCGTTGGGTAGAGTGCCACTTTGTAGGTAGTCTCGGATGGGAGTCATCCAAGTTGCTTCTTCGGTTGCAGCTATTAGATTCACTTGCTCAAAACTTGGGGCCAGTTGCTTTGAGATGGTTACTGCCCTGAAGATGGTGAGGTCTCTCACACTTGCTTGCTTTGCTAATTCGTCGGCCTCTTGGTTCTCCTCCCGAGGGATGTGTTTGACTAAGTAGTGGTCCAATCGGCTGAGAAGTAACTTGGTCTTCTTTAGATATGCTATGAGTCGTTCTTCTCGAGCTTGGAATTCTCCTAGTATTTGATTAACAATAAGTTGAGAATCGTTGTGAAGACACAAAGAATTGGCTCCGATTTCTATGGAAATTTCTAGTCCAGCTATCACTGCTTCATATTCTGCATCGTTGTTGGTAGCAGCGAACTCCAACCTTATAGCATAGTGCAGTTTATTTCCCCTGGGAGTGATTATTACCACACCTGCCCCCGAGCCTTGTTCGTTAGATGCACCGTCCACAAAGAGATTCCACTTGATATCTTCTGTTATTTCCAATTGCTCCTTATCCTCGTTGGTAGTGAATTCTGCAATGAAATCAGCCATGGCTTGTCCCTTGATGGCGGTGCGAGGGTGATAGGTGATATCATATTGACTCAGCTCAATGCACCATTTAAGTAGTCGCCCGGAAGTGTCGGGACGACGGAGTACCTGCCTCAGTGGTTGATCGGTCAGAACTTTGATGGAATGAGATTGGAAGTAGTGACGTAGTTTTCGTGAAGTGATTAGTAAACAGTATGCTAACTTCTCAAGTTTAGGATATCTAACTTCTGCCCCAGTAAACCTTTTGCTGACGAAGTAAACTGGCCGTTGCGTGCGGTTGTCTTCTTTTACCAAGGCAGCGCTTAGGGCGTGAGATGACACAGCGAGGTATAGGTATAATTCTTCTCCTTCACTTGGAGTTGAGAGTACCGGTGGTTTCTGGAGGTGTTCGATTAAGTGAAGGAAAGCGGTCAGGCATTCGCCAGTCCATTCGAACTTTCCCTTTTCTTTCTTTAGGGCTTCAAAAAAGGGGACGCACTTGTCCGTCGCCTTGGAGATGAATCGGCTTAGAGCGGCCACTTTTCCGTTCAAACTTTGCATTTCCTTCCGAGTGGAAGGTATCTTGATATCCCTTAGCGCTCGGACTTGTTCAGGGTTTGCTTCTATCCCTCTAGCATGAACGATGAATCCTAAGAACTTTCCTGATGACACTCCGAAGGAGCATTTTAGTGGATTCAACTTCATTCCATATTGTCGAAGTACTTGAAACATCTTGCCTAGGTGGCTTACGTGATCTTTGGCTTTCCTTGACTTTACCAGCATGTCATCCACATATACTTCCATAGTTTGTCCTATTAGCCCCGCAAACATCTTGTTGACGAGGCGCTGGTAGGTGGCTCCTGCATTTTTAAGCCCGAAAGGCATTACCTTATAGCAGTATAAACCTCGATCGGTGATGAAACTAGTGTGGTCTTGGTCGGGAGCATGCATAGGAATTTGGTTATATCCTGAGTATGCATCCATAAAAGATAGGAGTTCGTGCCCGGCTGTGCTGTCTACAAGTTGGTCGATTCTGGGAAGTGGGAAGCAATCCTTTGGGCAGGCGTCATTTAGGTTGGAAAAGTCAATGCAGGTTTGCCACTTCCCATTAGCCTTTTTTACCAGCACCGGGTTGGCGATCCATTCCGGGTAGATAGCTTCTTGTATGAAGTCATTGGCGAGTAGGTTTTTTACTTCTTCATCGAGGGCTGCTGATCGCTCTGCCCCCATACTTCTCTTTCTTTGTTTTACAGGCGCCTTGGTAGGATCAATGTTTAATACGTGGCATGCTATGTCGGGGGAGATTCCGGTCATGTCAGCGTGTGACCAAGCAAATACATCCAAGTTGTGGCGGAGAAAATCGATGAGTTGTTCCTTCAATTCGGCTTTTAGTTGGGACCCAATTTTCAATAGTCTACTTGAGTCGTGCTTGTCTACAGATATAAACTCCATAGCCTCTGCAGGCTCGGCGGTGGCCTCCTCCTCTTTGTCCCTAGGGTCTAATTCATTGAAAGGGTCGCTGGTATATCGAAGAGGAGGGGCTTTCTTTAGTTGCTATGATTCCAGACTTTTTGTGCAGAGGGCAATCTCTACACCCTTCCCTTTATCCTTCCTGTGGTTGTTGCGAAGTTCAGTCATATAGCAGTCTCGAGCAACGTCCTGGTCTCCTTCTACTTCCCCTACTCCATTGTCCGTTGGAAATTTCATCTTTAGGCACCATGGGGCTAGGACAATTTGGAAATCAGACAAAGCTGGCCTTCCTAAGAAGGCGTTGTAGGCCGAACGATTTTCTATTAGCACAAATGTCTGTTTCCGTACAACGGAGCGGGGATGGCTTCCAATCTCAACAAAGAGGTCCAGTTGTCCGAGAGGCATCTTCGCATCTCCAGTGAAACCGTGTAGTGGTTTATCGCAGGGAGATACATCCTTCATTGATAGCTTCATTTTGTCGAATGCGTGTTTGAACAGGATGTTTACTGAGCTTCCAGTATCTACCAGGATTCGGTAAACTTCGGCGGGACCGAGTCGGGCAGAGATAACCATGGGATCTATGTGAGGGTATTGCCTTCCTTCTAGGTCACGCTTACCGAATGTGATGTCATCACTTTCTTTCCGCTTCGGGTGGCGTTCTTCTATAACCGAATTGACATAGTCTTTATTGTCTCTAAGCGACTTTCCGTATCTTTCCATCTCTTTCCAGCTTCTGTCTGCGATGTGTGGCCCTCCTGAGATGTTATGGACCACTATCTTTTCTTGGCTAGAGGTGCTAGCGTTGCGGTTTCCTCTGTCGGCCCCCGGTGAGGGTTGCCTTGGGTCTTCATTGGCAGGAGCTGGGGTCCTGTCCTGACCTTTTACATAACGTTCTAGTTTCTTTCTTCTGATGTGTTCCTCAATCAGATCTCGGAGATGATGGCATTCGTTGGTATCATGCCCGTGAGATTCGTGGAAGCGGCAGAACTTTCCAGACTTTTGTGCGTTATCTGATTCCTTCTTGTATGGTGGGCGTTTGTATCTAACTTCGCCTTGGGTGGCAAGGAAGATATTTTCGACGGTCTCGTTCAAAGGAGTGTAAGTGTCGAATCTAGGTCCTGGCCGATATAGGCGCTTTTCTCCCTTCTTGCCCCCAGCATTGTCTCTGGAATCATTTCTTCGAACGTCCCTTGCCACAGCAGGGGCGTTGCCATGGGTTGTCTTATTTTGCTGTCCTGACTGCCCCTCAACGGCAGCATCCTCAAGCCTCATGTATTTCCCGGCTTCATGGAAGAAATCGGGTAAAGTAGCTGGTTTTTCTTTTGTCAACCTTCTAGCTAATTTAGTGTCCGGATGCACACCACTGCAGAGGGCCATTAGGATAAGCTTCTCATCGGCATCTTCGACTGCGGCTGCTGCGGCGTTGAATCTGGTTAGGTATTGCTGCAGCTTTTCTCCAGGTTTCTGTTTGACGCTGGATAAGGAATAAGCGTCCTTAGGTTGCTCCACATGAATGCGGAACTGACTAATAAATTTTTCTTTCAACATTTCCCACGAGCTGATGGATCCCTGGGGTAGATGACAGAACCAGGAGGTAGCAAGATCTGCTAAGAAGAGCGGAAAGCATTTGCACAGTATTCCCTCTGTCGCCCCACTCATGAGCATATGCTGCGTGTACCTCTGTAAGTGTACAACGGGATCGGAGGTTCCTTTGTAGGGTTCCATTGTTGGCATCTTCCATTCTCGGGGGGTGATAGCAATTTCGATATTGCGGGCGAAAGGGCTGGTTACCCTAGCGCCTATCCCTCGATCTCTTTGCTCCCGTTGGACACACTCTCTGAATAAGCGTGCCATCCTTTCATCAGAACTTGGAGCAGATAGAAATGAGTTTGGTTCTGTTCTGTGGGATTGATTCCGTCCAGATGACCTGTAGGGATGGTATCGTCTATCATTCCTCATATTTTCCAGTGGCTGCCTTTGATCTTCTGGGAGCATGCTCGGGTCAGCTACAGTTGGCCCTTGCCTTGATCTCCCCCTACTGGGTTCTGATCTAAGCACTTCCTCGGGTCCAACTTCGGGCTGGACTCTAGCTCGGCTCCGTTCACTGGCGTTTCTATGGTTAGGCAGCATGACAGGCTCAGCTACAGTTGACCTTCGCCCGGTACCTCCCCCGTTGGGTTCGGTACCAAACGTTTCCTCAGGCCTAACTTCGGGATGTGCTCGGTCTCGGCTCCTACCACGGCTACTTCTGCCGTTAGCTCCTTCGAAGAAGAAAGATCTTTGTTGTCTCTGAGATCCTCCAGACTGGGACTCGCCCCATGATTCAGTGTTGCGGTTGGATTCTTCAGCGTCCCTTAAGCGTGACATGAGATGGTCCACCAAGGCTTCATGCTGGGACGTGAAGCGGTTAGTTACTTCAACCACAACTCTGTCCAAATCTGCCCTAGTAATTGCTGTAGGCTGTTCTGTGGCAGGAGTGGTTGGGTTAGCCTGTCCTTCATTTGTTACTGTTGCTGGAGGAGGACGATTTACTTGATTCGTGACAGCTGGATCTGGAAGACTGTTGGATGCGATGTTTTTTCCTTTGCTAACATCTTTTCTCTGTTTGGGAGGCATGTTTTCCAAGTGGCGGACGATGCTGTTAGGAAAACTCGTTAAGTGGATGAAGCTGAAGCTTCGAGCTTCTAGCTCTCAGTGAAAGCACCAAAAATGTTTGCACAAAAAATGGACAAACACCTCAAAGTTGTATGATTTAGTAGATCTTATGTTGTTCTTAGCGATTTGAGTGATTTATGCAAATATATGAAAAGCAGGGGCTAAACTGTAAAAAGACACGCAAATTTATAGTGGTTCAGCCAGAATGTGCCTACGTCCACTTTATATGTTATTTCTCTTCTCTTCTTTTGATTACAAGTACAAAGCTTTAATACAAGTAAAAGAAAGTTGTTTGTTTGAAAGTTCCTTCCGTGCTTGAGCTCTCAAACTTGTCCCCCATTGTTGTACCCCTGCCCCTCTATTTATAGAGTGAGGCTGGGGGTAGGGGTCATGGATGTATATAATAGCTAGTGGGCCTGGGCTGATGCGACCTGGCCTGGTATTGTTGGCCCGGAAGGAGCATGGTTCGGAACGCCTTGGTCCGATGGCAGCTGGTTCGGTAGGATGGAGTGTAGAGTGGACCGGTAGTTGCTTGGACCGGTGGTGGGATGGTGAGGTTGGTCCGGTGTGGAGATGGTTCGGCATGGGCTGGTCCGGCGTGGAGATGGTTCGGCATGGGCTGGTCCGGCGTGGAGATGGTTCGGCATGGGCTGGTCCGGTTATGGAGTTGGCTCGGTGGTTCTGTGGAAGAAGGTTGGTCCGGTGAGGCGTGAAAGAGGAGTTGGTCCGGTGGTGAGCGGAGTGTATGTTGGTTCGGCAGGAGGTGGTTCGGTGGGAAGCATGGTCCGGTATTGCTGTTGGTCCGGTAGGAGTATGGTGGAGTTTTTGGTTCGGCATCTCTCGGAGACGCGTTGATTCGGTTGTAGGATGCTTTGGCCAAAGATCACATAACATGATGCATGCATCAATGATTGCATATTGTACTGAAAAGATGATGCGAACAAAGTTTCTTGTACAAATTGCAATGAACCAAGATATATGACATCATTAAACGAAGAGAGAAAATGCACCAAAGTACCTCGAAAGACATTAAGACATTTTCCTTTAATTTCTAGATTGAAGAGACTGTATACTGTACCATGGATGGCAGATGCGATGACCTGACATGGTCGTGCCAAGTCTGATCCAACCGTAATGCATCATCCATGTGACACTTCTCAATGGAAAGTCGCAGATTCATTTGATCAAACTATTGCTGCCGAGCCACGAAATGTCACACTTGGAATAGCAACAGATGGTTTCTGTCCACATGCTTCTCTCTCTAACCCTTACAGTTGTTGGCCAGTAATTGTAGTACCATATAATCTTTCTCCGTCTATGTGCATGAAAAGGGAGTTCCCAATGTTAACATTGTTGATTTCTGGGCCAAAACAACCAGGAAAGGATATTGATGTTTATTTACAGCCGTTGATAGACGAGTTAAAGCAGTTATGGGAAGGAGTAGTTACATTTGACTCGTTAAATAAATCTGAGTTCACAATGAGAGCTAGGGTGTTGTGGGCAATCCATGATCACCCTGCTTTTGGGACTTTATCAGGATGTACAACTCACGGTTACTTTGCATGTCCTATTTGTGGGGAAAACACTTGTTCTTATTATCTTCCTGAAAGTAAGAAGATGTGTTACATGGGACATCGAATGTTTCTTCCTAACGAACACAAGTTTCGATACGATAAGACAAATTTCAACAACGAACAAGAACTTTGTCGTCCTAAATGGCCATTGACTGGTTTTCAAGTTGAAAAGAAAGTAGCGAATATCAAAATGAAAGTTGGTAAACAAAAAGAAGAAATTGGTCGAAAACGGAAAAAGTCAACCAATGAAGATGTGGACAATATTTCTGAATGGTATAGGAGGTCTATCTTTTTTGATTTACCATATTTGAAAGCAAATTTGGTCCGACATAATATTGATGTTATGCATACGGAGAAGAATGTCACGGAGCATCTCATCAGCACCATTATTGAAATGACCAACCTTTTATTCCTAAAAGTTTTTTTTTATACAATGGCCATTTAATCAAAGAAAATATTACACTCTAATTTTCTTCTATCCAGGATCTTTATGCTAACAAAAATATTGGTTTGCTTAAATCATCTTAAACTTACATATATGAAGATATATAATCTACTTTCTACTTGAATCAAAGTACAAAAGTTTGGAAGTAAAAATCTGTTTGGGAATCATTTTAAAGAAATAATCCCTACATAGCAATTGTGTTTCAACAACCCAGATTTTCCAAATATACATAGATTATTGCATAACTATTGGTTTCATGTCTAAAGACTTAGCATTTTACATGTATTTCCATAATTTTGTTACTGTATGAACTGTGCTCTTGCATGTACATGTGTGTGCATGTCTCTGTGCATGTGTGTCGGTTGAAGATTTAAGTTCCTAATTCTTACCTTTTCTTGTTAGCCAAATGACTGAGTCTACGCTATATTTAGGTTGTAGAATTTTACTGTAAATTGAGTTTAAAACTTTTTAGTGCTGGCTTAACCCAGGCTCAGTAAAGTGGTCATGTTAGCCATATTCAACTTGCTCTTACTCTCAAGCAATATTACATGTCATTCTGTTTTCTTTTCAAAGCAACTTAAAATCTTTTCTGCCAGGTTTTATATCAACTTAAACATGGATTTTCCTATGTCAATTACTTGATTGTACATCCAATCCATAAATCCTTTTAATCTCAGATTTTCTACCATTATAAACTAACTGTTCTTGAAGCTTAAAATTTCGTTTCTTAGCAAAACATTTTTGCAAAACAAAACACATAAGTTTCAGCTGATACACATATAGATTCAACATTTGTAAAACAGTAATTCTAACCATACATTAGTTTTCTAAGCAAATTTAAACAAAATAGCTTAACATAATTCAACATAAACATATATTTTGACTTCAGCAAATCTTTAAATATATCATCCAATTCCTTAAGCAGCTAAACATCCAATGCCTGATCAAGGAAATTCCTACTTTCCTGCAAAATCACCATGAACTGCCCCATATAAACATGAGACACCCAATGGTGCATAAAACACACAAGGGTCAGACTAAAGCCTGGTATGAGCAATCTAACTGAAAACATGATTTATATGACACTTATTCATATTCAAATAACTTCAAAATGGATAAAGGAACTCAATACCACTCTTGTGCATGTTCCTATGATTCATGTGCATATACAGTAGTGCACAACAAATTATGCATGATTCAAGGGTTTAGTTCAGTGATAAAAATCATAGGATCCATCCATAAAACATCCTAAACCAATCAACACATTCATCAATTCAATCATTAAGCCTTTTTCTATCAGATTACTGGCCATCAGGGATTTGACCCAAGCCCTTTCATAAACCTATTTCTATGGTTCACTATCAAATATATTATGGTCTTTAGCTACTTTCTCTTGTTAAACCACACACAGCCTGGGACATATCACTGTTAACCCAGCACACTCAGGCCCCTGGGTATAATCATACCATGTGTGAGCTTGCAATGTTCACCTTTCCAAGCCATATTTTGTAGCCCTAAGATCCAAAAGTCCTTAGTTAAATTACTAAGTGTTACTTTCCCTTTCTCATTCCTATGCCAATCCCTTCTACATATCATATTCCAATCAGAGAAATAAACATTCAGCCAACATGTATTCATCCAGAAATTGGTAAGTCATGTTCTCATAAGCAAGCATTTAAACATGCAATCAGATGTGATTTCTAAGCATATTATTTGTCTATGGGTTTCAATGGATCAAGTTACAAACATATGGTCATAGATATTTTTCTGATTGTCTCCTTTTACCTCTGGTTCAATCAGACTCTTGTTAATCTTTAAGATCTGGCTAAACCATAAGTATATGCTTTGATTTGGAGAGTTCATAAAACATAGAAGCTCAGCACATGTATAACATTGCACCTCTATATTTATCTTTGTTTTAGTTGATGTGAGAAATAAGCAATAACACAATGTTACAGCCCCACACTTCCTTTCATTTTTAGACCATATATCTACAACATCAATCCTGAGTTTTTAAGTAAATAAATGCATAAAGAAAACCCATAAAATCTACTTCATCTCAAAGTTAAATCATAACACAGATAACCATATTCAAACATGAAATCCATGGCTCTTTTATACTAGATAATGTCACTGTAAAGGGTTTTATACTTGAGCAGATCATTGACAAGCCAAAGTTATCAAATCATAAAATGAACATAGCTTGCAAAAGTGAAATATAAATTTAATTAGGCTGCCTCAATATTTAGGACTTATTGCCAAAGTTTCCAGTGAGGTTACTCACCTCAATCCTTCTTTTTTTTCCTAAGCTTTTTGAACCCTTTTAGTCTTCTGCCTTCTTCTATTTTTCGCTGGCTTATGTTTTATTTTTCTTTAAATGATGAAGAGCAATGTGAAAGGTCTCATTACACTGAGCCTCCTTATACAAAACCCTGGCTGCTACTAGGGTTTAACAAAATTACCCAATGTCATTTTTACCCTATACAAAACATGGTCTGCCTCTCATTTGATTCAAGCGAAAAAGGGTATGTGGTCCTTGTTTTTTATTTTCTGAAATAAGCCTGATCCCTTTAATCTTACCCCGGCCATGTTATATGCATGATTCCTATTTTCCAAAATAAAAGAGTTGCTGGAAATGGATAAAGTACTTGCTTGAGGGTTCATGCCATTTCCATGCAATTTTTGTTTTCTTCCAACAAGTGTTTGCTTGTGCACATATATAATATATGTATGCCTATTTTGCCTAAGTCCTTATTTTCCTTCTTTAAATAATTTTTAAGTACTAAACATTTTTCTTGCATATATTTATTTCTGCATAATAGTTTATTTTCTTTGTGCCAGATTTGATAAAGACATAATCATCTCTTCATACATATGTATTTCTAAATTATTTATTCTATTTTATATATTGATTTCTTCCTACTTCATTATACAGGAAAATGTGTGCATGTGTGTGCACTGTCTTGTGCACATGTACATGTTTAAACCATACATTTGCAATCAGTTCCATTTCTAGCTTTCTCAATGCAATTTCTAAACAAACCTACACTAATTTAAATCATGAAATTACTCGCAAAAATCAGGGTTATCACATATACCCCTCCTTTTAGGAATTGTGTCCCACAATTCTCTCATACTTAACTTAAGTATCATCAATCCAGAAGATCAACTTTTCTGATTTCAAACCATTCTCAAGCCAATCATTTGATTAAACTTGTTTGCACAAAAAATGGACAAACACCTCAAAGTCGTTTGTTTTAATTGATTTTATGTTGTTCTTAGTGATTTGGGTGATTTATACAAATATATGAAAATGACGCAGCGGATAATTCAAAACGATCTTCAATCGGTGAATGTAACAATTCGTGGATTGATGGATACTGAAATGCCCGAATTCGTTGATCCGAAGATACCGAACTCCAGCTATCTCTGACTCGTTGATCCGAAGATACCGGGAAAGAGATCTACGATTCTTCGACGTTGATCTTGCGCACAAGATTCCGTGAATCGGCTTCAACAAACGATGATCCGAGCGCACTCGAATGACGTTAGTGGAGATAGGAGATACACTCGACTACCAATTGAAATTGAAAGCAACAAGCTAACAAAAGAGAATTTTATTCAATATTCAACAACCTTCCAAAGTTACAACTCACCCACTATTTATAGTAGTTACCACTCAACACACCAAAAATCAAAAGAAAAAAGACTAAGTACTTAGGTCGGTTACGACCTATCTAAGGTCGGCAATGACTTAGCTCGGCTCCGACTTATCCATACTAGTTTGCGACCTAAATTATTCGTTCGCGACTTGATGAAGAAGGCATCAGTTTATCTCGGCAACGACTCATGGGAGCTTATCTCGGCAACGACCTATGAGAGCTTATCTCGGCAACGACCTATGAGAGCTTATCTCGGCAACGACCTAGGATTTAGGGCTTCAGCTTATCTCGGCAACGACTTAATGTTCGCGACTTAGGAATGGCGCGCGGCACCACTTCGCGACTCAACGGATAAGTCGTTCGCGACATACGATAGTTCGCGGTGACGTGGGGAGTCGATTCCGCTTTGTTTGAACCCTAGATAAATCGGCAGCGACTTATGGATGGCGGCACGCGATTTAGGGGAAACTCGACTCAAGGTGGAGCGGCGATTCAAGGTGGAGCGGCGACTTAAGATGGAGCGGCGACTCAAGGAGGGGAATCGGAATTCTCGACTTATGGTATGCTCTGCATCATCCTCCCCCTGTTGAAAGAGATTCGTCTTCGAATTTACACTCTCATCATCTTTGATAGGTTCCTCCTCATAATACGGAATTAAGTGCTTCACGTTAAACACATCAGAAGTGTAAATATTCTCTGGCAGCTTCAACTTATAAGCATTTTCATTGATCCATCTCATAATTTCTACGGGTCCAATCTTTCGAGCCTTCAACTTGTTATAAGTTCCAACTGGAAAACGATCTTTCGTCAAAACCGCGTAAACAAAATCACCTTCTTTGAAGGCTACACTTCTTCGTTTCTTATCCGCCATTTGTTTATACTTCTCATTTGTCTTTTCCAATCGTTCCTGAACGATTCTATGGCATTCCGTCAACCCATCAACAAAGTCAGCTGCCCGCTTAACTGTTCCCTTCGGTTGTGGTACTATTGTCAAATCCAACGGTCCCCTGGGTAAATTGGAATATACAATCTGAAATGGACTGAATCCCGTACTGCGGTTGACAGCGTGATTGTGTGCAAATTCTGCCTGACATAATTTCATATCCCAGCTCTTCAAATTATCCTGCACAAGACATCGCAACAAATTACCCAATGATCTATTCACAACTTCAGTTTGTCCATCTGTCTGAGGATGGTATGCACTACTAAATTTCAACTTCGTTCCCACCATCTTCCATAGACTCAACCAAAAGTGACTCAGAAATCGAGTATCTCGGTCAGAAACAATAGATTCGGGTAAACCATGTAAACGATATATTTCTTTAAAGAATAACTGTGCCACTCGAACTGCATCCGCTGTCTTCTTACAGGCTATAAAATGTTCCATCTTCGAAAACCGGTCCACCACAACAAATATAGAATCATTTCCTCTCTGAGTTCTCGGCAATCCCAACACGAAATCCATGCTGATATCAATCCATGGTTTGGTAGGCACAGGTAACGGCATATATAACCCCGCATTCGTCGCTGTTCCTTTCGAAACCTGACAAATATGACACCTCTCCACAAATCTTTCTACCTCTTTCCTCATTGACGGCCAAAAATAAGATTGAGAAATTAACTGCAAAGTACGATCTCTACCCACATGGCCTTCTTCATGTAGTTCTTTAACAATCTTCATTCTCAAGCTACAGTCTGGGATGCACAAACGATTTCCCTTAAACAGAAAACCATCCACCAACACAAATTCATCCGTATTTCCTTCCTTTACTTTTTCAACAAATTTCACAAAGTAAGGATCTTCTTCAATCAATTCTGGCAATAATTCAAAACCTGACACTTCCACTTTCATTGTTGTCAACAAATGATTCCTCCTACTCAAAGCATCAGCCACACGATTGGTTACCCCTGACTTGTGCTTAACGACAAAAGTAAACTGTTGCAAATAAGCAATCCACGATGCATGTCTCGCTGAAATCTTGTCTTGTCCTTGTAAATGTTTTAACGCCTCGTGATCAGTGTATAAAACAAATTCTTTCTGGAATAAGTAATGTCGCCAGTGCTTCACCGCTTGAACAACAGCATAAAATTCCACATCATAGGTATTGTACCTCATCTTTGCTCCTGACAACTTCTCGCTGAAATATGCAATAGGACGCCCATTTTGACTCAACACCCCTCCAATTCCAACCTTTGACGCATCAGTATGTAGTTCAAACAATAACTGAAAATCTGGTAATACAAGAATTGGTGCAGATGTCAGCAACTTCTTGATCTTTCCAAAAGCAATCCCAGCTTCCTCCGTCCAAGAAAATTGTTTCCCCTTCATGCAATCAGTCACCGGTGCCATCACGCTACTGAAGTGTGGAATGAATCTTCGGTAGAATGACGCTAGCCCATGAAAACTTCTCACTTCTGTAATTGTCTTCGGCTGTGGCCAATTCCTGACTGCTTCAACTTTATTCTGATCTACCTGGATGCCCTTCTCCGAAACAATATACCCCAAGAACAAAACACTATGCGTCATGAACACGCATTTCTTTGTCGCAGCATAAAATTGTTCCTTTCGTAAAATAATTAACACTTCCTTCAGATGTTGAACATGCTCTTCCAGACTCCTACTATAAATCAAGATATCGTCAAAGTATACCACCACAAATTTCCCAATGAAAGGTCTAAAAATTTGATTCATCACTCGCATGAACGTACTCGGTGCATTCGAAAGACCGAATGGCATCACCAGCCATTCATACAACCCCTCTCTCGTTTTGAAGGCTGTCTTCCATTCGTCTCCAGGTCTAATCCGAATTTGATGATATCCGCTTTTCAAATCAATTTTCGAAAAGATAGTAGCCCCACTTAACTGATCCAGCAAGTCATCCAACCTTGGCATTGAAAATCTGTATCGTACAGTGATTTTATTCAATGCTCGACTGTCCATGCACATCCTCCACGTCCCATCCTTTTTGGGTACCAATAAAGCGGGTACAGCACAAGGACTCAGACTCTCCTGCACACGCCCCTGTTCAAGCAATTCCTCTACCTGTCTCCTCAATTCTTCATGCTCCTTCGGACTCATTCGATAATGCGGTCTATGTGGCAATACTGCTCCCGGAACAAGATCAATTTGATGTTGAATGTCTCTCAGCGGCGGTAACTCTTTAGGCAACTCGTCTGGAAATACATCCTCAAATTCTTTCAATACTGACTTCGCTTCTTCTGGAATTTCAACCTCTTCACTGCTCTCACGCCCAATCAACAAGAACACTTTCGATTCCTCCTCGACCTCCTTAACAAACTCCTTCAAAGATAACAACGTCTTCTGTTCTTCAATCTCCTCCACTTTGTTTTCTTCCTGTTGGCGTTTCTTCGGAACCAGAGTAATCTTTGTACCTTCGAACATGAAACTGTAACTGTTGGTCCGTCCGTCATGCTGCACAGCTCGATCATACTGCCACGGTCTCCCCAGCAACAAATGACAAACGTCCATATCTACGACATCACACCAGATTTCATCTTTGTATTTCTTCCCAATTGAAAACTTCACACAAGCTCTACGTCCAACTTTCACTTCACCACCCTTCCTCAACCAAGCTAACTTGTACGGTTTAGGATGTTTCTCGGTTTTCAACTCCAACTTCTTCACCGCTTCTGTAGAGATAATATTATCGCAACTCCCAGCATCAATAACAAATTTACAAACTCTTCCCAGAATAGTGCATGTAGATTGAAAGATATTGTTCCTCAACCAACTACTTTCCTCCTCTTGCTTCGGTGTTAAACAACTTCTCCTCATCATCAATGCATACCCGTCATCTCCCGACAGTAAGTCTTCCTCCTCAACTGGTAAAGAATTAGAGCATTCAGCTTCTTCATCCTCATCCTCAACCTCAGCAATCATTGCTCTCTTCTTTGGCTTTGGACACTCATTGCTTTTATGACCCAACTCCTGACAGTTGTAACATTTGAAACCGTTGTTAACCCTTGCCTTCTCAACCTCCTTCACCACTGGTTTACTGATAGGTTTAGACACATTAGAACTTCCACCAACACCCTTCACTTGATTATTGGAATTCGTAAACACACCACCTCCTCGTCGTCCCTGCTTCTCCCAAGCCAACGCTTTCTGATGTGCTTCCGCCACAGATCTTGGATCGAACATATTAACCATATCCTGAATCTGCATTCTTAATCCCCCAATGAATCTAGATGTCAGCTGCTCTTCCGTTTCCATAATATCATTCCTCGCGATAAGCTAATAAAACTCATCTGCGTAATCATTAACAGTATTTGTGCCCTGCGTCAAGTTCTGCAAACGTTGATACATCAGAGATTGATAATTGTAAGGTAAGAACGTTGCTTTCATAAATTTCTTCATCTTCTCCCAAGATTCAACTTTTGACTTTCCCATTCGTTCACGTGTAAGTTTGGTTTGCTGCCACCATGCCAAAGCTCTACCCCTCAACCTTGTAGCAACCAACTTCACTCTACGACGTTCTGGAACTTCTTTGAAATCAAAAATTTCTTCAACATTAGCCATCCAATCCAAAAACTCTTCGGCTTGCATACCACATTTGAATTCAGGAATTTCAGTTTTCATTCCCGATTCCCACTTGTAATCGTACTCCGATTGATTCCTTCCTCGTCCACGTCCTCGTCCATGAACACTACCACCATCATACTCTTCTTCACCATCCGATGTATATCGATGTCGATCCTGACCACCAACATCTCTACCACCACCATTTCTTCCACCAACATTCCTACGATCCACATTCCTCCGATCTCGATCAGTCACATTTCTATCACGACCTCGATCATCAACATTTCTATCACAATCTCGATCCACGCTTCTATGATCACTATCAACACTTCTCTCTCGATTAGAATGTGGTGAAACTCTACTTCTTCCATGGCTCGATTCAAGTGAAACCCTTCTTTGATTTTGACTCATTTCAAGCATCATTCTCTCTAATCGACCAATCCCTTCAGTAAGCTTCTCATTGAAATTCTCGTTGATTCGTTGCTCCATTTCATCGGCCTCTTCTCTTCCGTATAAAGCATTAATATTGCGATGACGTTGAACTCGTCTTGGCGGCATGATTGAATACTTCATAAACACTTCAACAAATTCACACTTCAAGTTTCAAACACCTTTCGAACTTTGATCCAAAATGAAATGGATCGAAACTCCAACTTTGTTGCAAAAATATGATGAACACGATAAACACAACTTCAACACTTCAAATTCTCGGCTCCAAGACTCGATTTAGCTATGATTGGCTAAAACAGGCTCTGATACCAAAACTGACGCAGCGGATAATTCAAAACGATCTTCAATCGGTGAATGTAACAATTCGTGGATTGATGGATACTGAAATGCCCGAATTCGTTGATCCGAAGATACCGAACTCCAGCTATCTCTGACTCGTTGATCCGAAGATACCGGGAAAGAGATCTACGATTCTTCGACGTTGATCTTGCGCACAAGATTCCGTGAATCGGCTTCAACAAACGATGATCCGAGCGCACTCGAATGACGTTAGTGGAGATAGGAGATACACTCGACTACCAATTGAAATTGAAAGCAACAAGCTAACAAAAGAGAATTTTATTCAATATTCAACAACCTTCCAAAGTTACAACTCACCCACTATTTATAGTAGTTACCACTCAACACACCAAAAATCAAAAGAAAAAAGACTAAGTACTTAGGTCGGTTACGACCTATCTAAGGTCGGCAATGACTTAGCTCGGCTCCGACTTATCCATACTAGTTTGCGACCTAAATTATTCGTTCGCGACTTGATGAAGAAGGCATCAGTTTATCTCGGCAACGACTCATGGGAGCTTATCTCGGCAACGACCTATGAGAGCTTATCTCGGCAACGACCTATGAGAGCTTATCTCGGCAACGACCTAGGATTTAGGGCTTCAGCTTATCTCGGCAACGACTTAATCTTCGCGACTTAGGAATGGCGCGCGGCACCACTTCGCGACTCAACGGATAAGTCGTTCGCGACATACGATAGTTCGCGGTGACGTGGGGAGTCGATTCCGCTTTGTTTGAACCCTAGATAAATCGGCAGCGACTTATGGATGGCGGCACGCGATTTAGGGGAAACTCGACTCAAGGTGGAGCGGCGACTTAAGATGGAGCAGCGACTCAAGGAGGGGAATCGGAATTCTCGACTTATGGTATGCTCTGCATCATATACCCCTCCTTTTAGGAATTGTGTCCCACAATTCTCTCATACTTAACTTAAGTATCATCAATCCAGAAGATCAACTTTTCTGATTTCAAACCATTCTCAAGCCAATCATTTGATTAAACTTGTTTGCACAAAAAATGGACAAACACCTCAAAGTCGTTTGTTTTAATTGATTTTATGTTGTTCTTAGTGATTTGGGTGATTTATACAAATATATGAAAAGCAGGGACTAAACTGTAAAAGACACGTAGATTTATAGTGGTTAAGCCAGAATGTGCCTACATCCACTTTATATATTATTTCTCTTTTCTTATTCAGATTACAAGTACAAAGCTTTGATACAAGTATCTAAAAGTTGTTTGAAAGTTCTCTCCGTGCTTAAGCTCTCAAAACCTCTCCCCAATTTTGTACCCCTGCCCCTCTATTTATAAAGTGAGGCTGGGGGTAGGGGTCTTGGAGGTATATAGCTGCTGATGGGCCTGGGATGATGCGATCTTGCCTGGTAGTGTTGGTCCGGAATATCTTGGTCCGGTGGTAGGTGGTCCGGTAGGAGCTTGGTCCGGGATGTCTTGGTCCGGTGGTAGGTGGTCCGGTAGGAGCTTGGTCCGGGATGTCTTAGTTGGTTCGGCAGGCACTTGGTTGGTTCGACAGGCACTTGGTTCGGTAGTGGGTTGGTTCGGTAGGTAGGGGAAGGAGTTGGTTTGGTCCGGTAGTTGGTCCGGTGGTAGATGTTTGGTTCGGTGGGACCTTGGTCCGGTGGGAGATGGGAGATGAGATCTGGTCCGGTAGCATGCTTTTGGTTTGGTAGTACGTTCCTTGCTTCGGTTCGGTACCGAATGGTTCGGTGGCTACTTCCTCGTGTTGGCTTGGTACCGAATGGTTCGGTGTCTACTTCCTCATTCTGATTCGGTGGTGGTATAAACGTACCCAACATTTGCCCCCCAAAGTAGGGCATATGCTAGCATATGTCGTGCTTTGTTTCAGTTTGGACGACCATATTCGGCCCGAGGACCGAACCGGCTGGTCCGGCTATCCAACCTTCCTCTATAAGTAGGAGCCACATGCCTTCGTCATTCCTTACCGACCGAAATAGTTGAGTTAAATTCTGAACTACCGAATCAATTATTGTGCCGATCCAATCTTAGCTGCCGGACCAGGTAAGTTCTCTTCTGTCGAACGACTTTTTAAGGTTGAATTTCTTTGTTTTACCGAATGAACCTAAAGATTTTCAATGCCGAATGGTCATGAAAACTTTCAATTCCGAATGAACTCGATACCGAATGAATCGTGAAATCATGAGCTTGATACCGAATGATCGTGAAAACTTTCAGCACCGAATGAACCTGATACCGAATGAACTTGAGAACTTTCAGTACCGAATGAGTTTATGTTTCAAACTACTAGTTAAACTCCAGACATCAGACACTTGCTTGTTTTATATTTCTACATCCTTCGTTCTAACAACGTGTTTTTTTTGTGTTTGCAGATAAATGTCTCATAAAGTGGAAACCCGATCAGAAAAGAAGAAATCCCAGGACAGAGAAGAGCCTTCTACCGTGCCCCCAGTCCAGTTAGGACCGGGACGTTATGGGCCCACTCCGAGATCATTAGTAGATGGATATGGTCCTCAGGAGCTTCTGAACTCGCCTCCTGATTGTTTCCCTAGCTCACTCAAAGGCGAGCAGCTTGATGTTATTTCTCGCTCTTTTGGGATTGACAAAGCACACATGCTATTGCCGGGGGAGGGAGTGATGCCGTATGACCCCCCTGAAGGCTACTTTGCTTACAGCAGGTATCACTGTATGTGTGGTGCCATCCCGCCTCTCAATGCCTGGACAGTCAGCTTTGTCACATATCTGAAGGTGGCTCCATTCCAGCTTTAGCCTAACTCTTACGCCATTTTGGTGAGCCTGTTTGTCATTTTCCAAAGGAGATACGGGCGTCCTCCCTCCAACCGGGAGATCCGGTATTTGTACAATCTGAGAGGCTATAAGATGGGGTCTCCATACATTAGCTTGGAATCAGCCGTATCTTTCAAGCCAGTCCTGGACTTATATTCGAAGTTCAACATGTTTAAGAAAGAATGGTTTTTTGTTAAGGATGAATCTGTTTCCATCCGTCGCTTCACCTCAGGCTGTAAGTCGAAGTTTATTTATGATTTCTGTTCTGATTGCAATGCTTCCTCTCATGTGTTTTTATTCCTTGCTAGCGACAGGTGGCTTTGCAGTCGTGGAGATTGATCGCCTGGTTCAGACGGCAGTGGAAATGGAGGCCATTACGGGAAGGGATAGGTCGGCTTCTTACTTGATCAGGAATGCTACACTTCTGGGGCACAACCTGATCCTTCCACATCAATCCGTGGTTAAGCAGAGAGACACGGCGGAGGAGAGAGCTGCCAAAGCTACAGGAGGGGCCATGGCGAAAAGCAGCAAAAGGAGACCCTTCTCGATGCATCCAGGTGCCGGGGGGAAGAAACTCAAGAAGTCCGATGGACCCTCTCCCAGCACACATCCGGATGTTCAGGAGGAGGAAAAAGTGGAGGGGGAAAAAGGTGAGGACGAAGGAGGTGAGGCGGAGAGCGGAAGTGGTAGTGAGGGTGACGGTGATCGTCATGGTGATGATGGTGGCGAGGGACAGGGTGGTGATGGCATCGGGGCTTTGCCCACTGGGTAGGCAGGCGTGATTCAAGAGTGGACAGATGACGCTCTCCGCCAAGCCTTCGAAGAGTTGGAGGAAACGGAGAAGTCCAAGAAAGCTGATAAGGCTGGGATCGGCGTCGATTTATCTTCTGGGAGTGCTTCTACTAAGGCAACTTCTGCGGTTCAAGGTGAATTTCTCTTTACTCTTTTTAATTCTTGAATGATGGCTCAATACATGTTGGTGACACTGGGTTTTCATTCCAGGAGCGGGCAAAACGGCCAAGACCTCAGATCTTCGGCACAGGCTTGAACAATACAAACTCCTCAAAGATTCCGCCAAGCCGAAGCCTCCTACTAACCATCCTGGAGACGTAATCGGTTATCGTCCTCTTCTTGTAGTTATTGAAGAAGATATACAAAAGAAGAAGAGGAGTCTGTCTACATTCGAATCTCTTCCTGGTCCTCCGGCCCCACTCCAGCCTATTCATGATATTGAGGAGGAGGACACCGAGTTTATACCTTCCCCCCATCCGTTTGAGAATCCAACCGTCATCCCGATAGATCATCCTGGCTTAGTTCGCAATCCGTTTGCGGGTCATCCGGACCCGGACCCGGCATCTCACAACATCTCCTTCGATGAGGTTACTGGTGAGCATCTCCTTCCTCGTAATCCTATGGTACGGGTGCTTGACGAAGCTAAGTCCCTGGACCTTGATCTGCTTACTACCCGGGTCGTAACTTAGGGGATGAGGCTAAGGAAAATATGGACCGGGTTGCTGTGGAGACCAGGAAATTGATGCGGCACCATGCTCGATTGGTCAAGGCTGGGGAAGAGATAGGAAGCGCCAACATTCGGCTAAGGTTGATGGTTTTCGACCAAGCTAAACAACTCGCCGACCAAGCCATCCAAATCTCCCAGCATGAGGCCGCATCCAGACAATTAAGGAAGACTATTGAAGAGGCTAGTAGGGCGGAGTTGCGGAGGATGGAGGCCGTCTGTAAGGAGCGGATTGACATGGCCATTGCCATGGTGGATGAGGTTCGGCAAGCGCACCTCAGGGGAGACTTGAGGCCGCGGAGCTTGCTCAGGCCAAGTCGAAGGAGGAGATGGAGGCGATGAGGAGGTCCCTTCAGGCTGACCGTTTACGATATCGATCGGAGAGGGATGCTGTTGTTGCAAAGCTGCGGGCTTCTGAGGTCCGAATGAGGGAGTTTGAAGAGAACGAGGGGATGATGGATGGGATGCTCCAGGATATGTATTTCCGTACTTGGAGGCAGGGTAACTTGTCCTGGATGGATGATTACCCCCGGGTTATGGCTAGGATCTATCTTAGGGCTCTAGAGGAGGCCAAGGCTGAGGCGGATAAGGAGGGTGGTGTGGCCTTCAGGATGGATGTGGTTACCGCCCAGTTTATTAAGGAGGAGAAGGTGGTGGTGAAGGAGGGCATGCGGTTGCTTGCAGCTGAGGAGGCAGGTGTGCAAGTAGAGGATGATGATCAAGATGATCAAGGAGCAGATGCTGGTAAATCTTCCTTTCTAGTCTTTCCGTTAATTTGGTTGTTGATCACTAATGAACTCTTTCTCTGACCGGACAGGTGGGCAATAGGACAAGGAGAAAACTCCGACGTAGCCGGCTCCTTGATTGGACCTGGATATCTTTTTGTGGACTTGACATTGTTGTATACGTTAGTCTCAAAACAGTAACGTAACTCTTAGGTTGTAATTATGCTACTTGTAATAAACAACACTATTCTTGACGTGTAATTCTTTAACTTAAGCCGATTCTATGTCTTTTGAATGTTTTTGCTATCTTGACATGTTGTATGAGAAATATAGCTATGCATATTCATGTAATTAAATTGTGTTTGACGTCAAGTTCTTGTTTAAAACATAATTTCATGACTTGCAACGTTAGCGTGAGGTGTGAATAAATTATAGTCACGTGTTTACACATGAAAGAAGGAAATACCGCCCTTTATATTTTGCTTGTAGATGGCAGCTTTGAATGTCTTGTGTGACCGAGTATGGAATGCAGTTCAGTATCTTGCTGTGAGTATCCGCTTCCATTAGCGAATGTCTCTTGTTTTGTGTCCTGTACTTTAAGGATTGTTACAGAGGATAGGAGAAAAGTTTCTTAAATAAAATTGAAATATGTGAAATAGTAAAACTTCCAATCACGGAAGGCCTTCGATGTGCTTAAGTTCGTGGCAAACGGGCTTTGTAGTCACTTTCCCTAGCTGTGGGTCTTGGAGACATTTGTCACCCATCTTACGCCTCCGTGGGGAGTTAATTCTTTTTTACCACAGCCGCACTTAAGACACATCAGAGCCGAGATCGCGCATAGTAACTACCCGGGCCATTATGGCCCGTAATCGTGGGTATTATTCGATTTACTGTGGCCGGCTAGCGTGGGTGCCGATCGTCAACCGTGAACTGCCCCTGGCTGGCCACACCTTATGTTGGGGCTTATAGTCGGTTCACAGTTGCCGGCGAGCCGAACGCCGTAATGAGCTGCCTCGGCTATAGTCGGCCTTCTCAGTGGCTTATAATCGGCTCATTACAGTTGGCTTTGAGGGCCGTCGCGAGCAATGAGTTAACCCGCAGCAGAGGGATGCCGGAGCAAGAGTGTCTCATTGGCGAGGGCATAGATTCGTATAGTACCTGTTAGGTCTTGTCCAGAAGAAGTCGCGCTGTGGAGCGCCTTGAATGGAAATGCTATTTGCACAGGATTTTGTTCAACAGAAAAGGATAAAGTTAACAAGCAGCTAAGATATAAAGGAACAAGTTAAAAAAGAGACAAGGTTTTTTAAAGTGGTTTGGCACGAAAATGCCTACGTCCACTGATTCTCTTTGTTAATTTGCTTCATATGGGCAGTGCAAGTTAAGTAAAGTATCGACGAAGGTGTTGGATGTTCCATGCCCTCTGGAACACCTCCCCATCCACTGTTGACAAAATATGAGCTCCATTGTGGAGATCTTTATGAATTACATATGGTCCGTCCCAGATTGGATCTAGCGCTCCGGGGTGCGGGAAGATTCGCTTGAGGAAAAGATCTCCTTTTTGTAAGCTACGATGCTTGACTTTGGAGTTGTATTGCGTTGCCACTTTTTGCTTGTGAGCTGCTGCTTTGAGGGCTGCATCATTTCTTCTTTCCTCAATTAGATCCAAAGACATGTGGAGGAGCTCTTCGTTCTCTTCTGGGTTATAGTGGATCCTATGGTGGGAAGGCACTATAGTTTCAACTGGGAGCATAGCCTCCGATCTGTATGCCAAAGAGAAAGGAGTATGCCCCATTGATGTTCTGAAAGATGTGCGATAGGCCCACAGTGCCATAGGAAGTTCATCCACCTAAGCGCCTTTTGACTTTTCGAGTTTCTTTTTGATTAGAGTTTTGAGAATTTTGTTGACGGCTTCGACATGTCCTTTTGCCTGGGGATAAGCTACGAATGAGAAGCTTTTGTGAATTCCGTGCTCTTGGCACCAGTTGGCGAACTCCCCGCTGTCAAACTGAAGTCCATTGTCTGATATGATTTTGAATGGGACTTCGTACCTGCATAGAACATTTTTGATCAAGAAGTTAATAACTTTTGCTGAAGATACTTTATTTAGGGGTTCTGCTTCCACCCATTTGGTGAAATAGTCGACTGCCACTACAGCATATTTGGCCCCGCCTCGTCCCATTGGCAGTTCGCCAATCAAGTCAATTCCCCATACTGCAAAGGGCCAAGGGTTGGTCATTTGAGTTATCTCAGTTGTTGGTAGCCGCAGAATCTTAGCAAACTTTTGACATCTGTCACATTTTCTGACGAAATCTAAGGCATCCTTGCTTAAGGTGGGCCAGGAAGATGTTTTCGATCGTTTCATTCAACGCGGTGTAAGCGTCAAATCTTGGTCCTGGCCGATATAGACGCTTTTCTCCCTTCTTGCCCCCAGCGTTGTCTCTAGAATCATTTCTTCGAACATCCTTTGCTATAGCGGGCGTGTTGCCATGAGCTGCCTAATTTTGTTGCCATGTCTGCCTCTCAGTGGCAGAGTCTTCAAGTCTCATATATTTCCCAGCTTCATGGAAGAAATCGGGTAAAGTAGCTGGTTTTTCTTTGGTCAATCTTCTAGCAAATTTAGTATCTGGATGCACGCCACTACATAGGGCCATTAAGATAAGCTTCTCATCGGCATCTTGGACTGCGACTACTGCGGCATTGAATCGGGTTAGATATTGCTGCACTTTCTCTCCAGGTTTCTGCTTGATACTAGATAAGGAATAAGCGTCCTTGGGTTGTACCACATGAATGCGGAATTGGCTGATGAATTTTTCTTTCAACATTTCCCATGAGCTGATGGATCCTTGGGGTAGATGGCAGAACCAGGAGGTAGCTAGATCTGCTAAGAATAGCGGAAAGCATTTGCACAGCACTCCTTCGGTTGCTCCACTCATGAGCATATGCTGTGTGTATCTCTGTAAGTGTACAACGGGGTCAGAGGTTCCTTTGTAAGGTTCCATTGTTTGTATTTTCCATTCTCGGGGGGGTGATGGCAATTTCGATATTGCGGGCGAAAGGGCTGGTTACCCTAGCGCCTATTCCTCGGTCTCTTTGATCCCATTGGACGCACTCTCTGAACAAGCGTGCCATCCTTTCATCAGAATTTGGAGCAGATAAAAGTGAGTTCGGTTCTTCTCTGTGGGATTGATTCCGCCCAAATGACCTATAGGGACGGTATCGTCTATTATTCCTAATATTTTCCAGCGGCTGTCTTTGGTCTTCTGGGAGCATGCTAGGGTCAGCTACAGTTGGCCCTTGCCTTGATCTTCCCCTGCTGGGTTCTGATCTAAGCACTTCCTCGGGTCCAACTTCGGGCTGGACTCTAGCTCGGCTCCGTTCATTGGTGTTTCCGTGGTTAGGCAGTACAACCGGCTCAGCTACAGTTGACCTCCGATCGGTACCTCCCCCGTTGGGTTCGGTTCCAAGCATTTCCTCAGGCCTAACTTCGGGCTGTGCTCGATCTCGGCTCCTACCATGGCCGCTTCTGTTGTTAGCTCCTTCGAAGTAGGAAGATCTTTGTTGTCTCTGAGATCCTCCAGACTGGGACTCATCCCATGATTCAGTGTTGCGGTTGGACTCTTCAGCATCCCTTAAGCGTGACATGAGATGGTCCACCAAGGCTTCCTGTTGGGACGTGAAGCGGTTAGTCACTTCAGCCACAACCCTGTCTAGATCTGCCCTAGTAATTGTTGTCGGCTGTTCTGCGGCAGGGGTGGTCGGATTTGCCTGACCTTCATTTGGTACTGCTACTGGAGGGGGACGATTAACTTGATCTGTGACCACTGGATCTGGAAGACTGCTGGTTGCGATATTTTTTCCTTTGTTAACATCTTTCTTCTGCTTGGGAGGCATGTTTTCCAAGCGATGAACGATGCTGTTAGGAAAAAGGTTAAGTGGAAGAAGCTGAAGCTTCGAGCTTCTAGTTCTCAGTGAAAGCACCAAAAATGTTTGCACAAAAAATGGACAAACACCTCAAAGTCGTTTGTTTTAATTGATTTTATGTTGTTCTTAGTGATTTGGTTGATTTATACAAATATATGAAAAGCAGGGACTAAACTGTAAAAGACACATAGATTTATAGTTGTTCAGCCAGAATGTGCCTACGTCCACTTTATATATTATTTCTCTTTTCTTGTTCAGATTACAAGTACAAAGCTTTGATACAAGTATCTGAAAGTTGTTTGAAAGTTCTCTCCGTGCTTAAGCTCTCAAAACCTCTCCCCATTGTTGTACCCCTGCCCCTCTATTTATAGAGTGAGGCTGGGGGTAGGGGTCTTGGAGGTATACAGCTGCTGATGGGCCTGGGCTGACGCGATCTGGCCTGGTAGTGTTGGTCCGGAATGTCTTGGTCCGGTGGTAGGTGGTCCGGTAGGAGCTTGGTCCGGGATGTCTTGGACCGGTGATAGGTGGTCCGGTAGGAGCTTGGTCTGGGATGTCTTGGTTGGTTCGGCAGGCACTTGGTTCGGTAGTGGGTTGGTTCGGTAGGTAGGGGAAGGAGTTGGTTTGGTCCGGTAGTTGGTCCGGTAGTTGGTCCGGTGGTAGATGTTTGGTTCGGTGGGACCTTGGTCCGGTGGGAGATGGGAGATGAGATCTGGTCCGGTAGCATGCTTCTGGTTTGGTAGTTCATTCCTTGCTTCGGTTCGGCACCGAATGATTCGGTGGCTACTTCCTCGTGTTGGCTCGGTACCAAATGGTTCGGTGTCTACTTCCTCATTCTGATTCGGTGGTGGTATAAACGTACCCAACAAAACTCTATGCATATTAAAAAAAATCACAATGCATATTCAATCAAAACATTCATCAGCATATATATATATATAAGTTTACCTTTCATTCAATCAAACAGTTGTGGATAATCATTTCTGATTTTATTCTCCACTTCCCATGTGCAATCATTTGGGTCAAGACTCCATTGCACTTTTACTAACTTAATTTCTTTGTTTCTCAATTTCTTGATTTCTCTAGCAACTATACCCACTGGCTCCTTTTCATAAATCATCCTGGGGTCAATTTGCACATCCTTAGGGGATTCTAGGATTGCCTCCTTATCATGAACCCACCTTTTTAGTTGAGACACATGATAAACATCATGCATTGCTCTCATTTCTTCTGGAAATTCTAGCTTATAGGCTATAGTTCCTATTCTCTCTAGAATTTTATATGGCCCTATGTACCTAGGAATCAACTTTCCTTGTTTCCCAAACCTTAGAACCTTCTTCATGGGTGATATTTTGATAAATACATAATCCCCAACACCATATTGTACTGCCTTCCTTCTTTGATCTGCATATTTCTTTTACCTATCCTGGGCTGAAGCAATTCTTTTCTTGATCAAAGCTTTTTTCTCTGAAGTTTCCTTCAGACTCTCTAGCCCTAAGACCACTTTTTCCCCAGATTCAAGCCAACTTGAGGGTGACAAACATGGTCTCCCATAGAGAGCTTCAAAGGGTGCCATGCCTATGCTACTTTGATGGCTATTGTTGTATGCAAATTCAGCTAAAAGGATATGATCCTCCCAACTTCCTTCCCAATCCAATACACAAGCTCTCAACATGTCTTCAAGCAATTTGTTCACAAATTCTGTTTGACCATCAGATTGAGGATGGTATGTTGTGCTTAAGCATAAATTAGTCCCCATTGCCTTGTGAAAACTCTGCCAAAATTTTGAAGTGAAGATGGTATCTCTATCACTTACTATGGTCTTTGGTATACCATGTAGTCTAACCACTTCCTTGATAAACAACTGGGCTAGTGTACATGCATTTCTCTCTGACTTTATTGGTATAAAGTGGGCTGACTTGGTTAACCAATCAACCACTACCCAAATGCTATCATTTCCCCTCCTAGTTCTAGGCAAACCATCAATGAAATCCATTGATATATCCTCCCATTTCCACTGTGGTATTTGCAAAGGTTGAAGCATCCCTGAGGGTTCTTGATACTCAGCCTTCACTTGTTGACAAACTATACATTTAGATACATAGGTTGCCACCGCACTCTTCATACCACTCCACCAATAATTCCTCCTGAGGTTGTGATACATTCTTGTGCTTCCTGGGTGTATAGTGTATTTGCTTTTGTGGTAAGCATCCAAGATTTCTTGTTTCAACTCATCAATTGCTGGAACACATGTTCTTTCTCCTTTCTTCACATGGCCTTGATCATTCAACTGAAAACCTTTCACTACTTCACCATTTAATATCTGAGTTTTCTTTTCAAATAAAAATGGATCTTGGTCTTGTAACTTTACAACTTTGTTTTTCAATTCTGACTCCAGAGTGATAAAGCTTAACTTTCCCATTTCTACATGCTCACTGCATAGGCTCATGTTTTCTACATTATCACTTTCTATCTCTAAATCAGTTAACAATGATAAAGTGTTAAACTCTTCTGTCATTAATCTAGCCACTTTAGCATGTTGTCTACTTAGGGCATCTGCTACATTATTAGCCTTACCAGGGGTATATAATATTTCAAAGTCATATGAGGCTATGGAGTTCAATCCACCTGTGTTGCCTCATATTCAATTCTCTTTGTGAAAATAAATATTTAAGTGACTTATGGTCTGTGTAAACTTCAAACCTTTCCCCTAACAAGTAGTGTCTCCATAGCTTAAGAGCATACACTATAGCAGCTAATTCAAGGTCATGAGTAGCATATCTTACCTCACTTGGTTTCAATTGCCTAGAAGCTTAAGCTATCACTTGATGTTGTTGCATCAATACTGCCCCAAGCCCTTGTCCACTTGCATCAGTATACACCACCAAGTTTTCATTCCCTTCAGGTACTTTGAGGATTGGAGCTTGCACTAGTGCTTCCTTTAATTTCCCAAAGGCTTTCTCACACTCTTCAGTCCAAGTAAACACTTGATTTTTCCTAGTCAATCTGGTTAATGGGATTGAAATTTTTGCAAAATCTTTTATAAACCTTCTATAGTAACCATCCATTCCCATGAATGATCCGACCTCAGTGACATTGGTAGGCCTTTTCTAAGCTTGCACTGCAATGACCTTATTGGGATCCATAGATATTCCTTTTTCTGATATAATGTGACCTAGAAAATTCACTTCATTTTGCCAAAAAGTGCATTTTGAAAACTTTGCTTTCAAGTCTTCCTACCTCAAATTTTCAAATACCATATGCAAATGATTTTCATGCTCTCTAATTAACTTAGAATAAATTAGTATGTCATCAATAAATATCAATACAAATTTATCCAAGTATTCTCTGAAAATCCTATTCATCAAATCAACAAAATAGGAAGGAGCATTTGTCAAGCCAAATGGCATTACTAAAAATTCATAAAGTCCATATCTTGTGTTAAAGGCTGTATACTTAATGCTTTCCTCTTCTACTTTCATCTGATGAAAGCCTGAAGCTAAATCAAGCCTAGAAATATTTTTGCACCACTCAATTGATCAAATAAATCATCAATTCTTGGTAAAGGATATTTATTTTTAATTGTGACTTTATTTAATTCCCTATAGTCAATACATAACCTAAGGGATCCATCTTGTTTCTTAACAAAGACTACTGGTGCTCCCCATGATGAGCTACTGGGCCTAATAAAGCCTCTTTCTTCTAATTCAACCAATTGCTTTTTCAATTCTACCAACTCCTTAGGCCCTATTCTGGTTGGTCTTTTAACCACTAGACTAGCTCCTGGAATTATTTTGATTGAAAACTCAACTGGGCTGTGGTTTGATACTCCCCTAACTTCACCAAACACATCAGTATATTGATTCACCATGGGGATTTCTTCTAATGCAGGCATGGGTTTTTCACTAGACAATGCAAAAAGGTTGGCTATACTTCTATTCTTGTCTGCCTCACAAAGAACAACTACCCTTTGTCCATCAGAAATTTTCAATGATATGGTGGATGTCTCCATATTTATGATAGCCTTATATTTACTCAACCAATCAACTCCTAGAATAACCCCTATGCCCGGATACTGCAACACATATAGGTCTGAGTTAAACACATGTCCCCCTATATCTAACCCCAGTTGCATACACATCATGCCCAGAACACATGAGCTACCTATAGGGCTTCTAATAAACAGTGGCTTATCAACAATCATACAATTCAATTTTAATTGTTGTGCAATATCATGGGAGATCAATGAGTGTGTAGCCTCAGTATCATACACTACTGCAAAAGGTATTGAGTGAATAAACAAAGTACCTTCAACTTGGCCATGTTTCTCAACATTTGATCCCTCAATTGCCTTGCCTTTTCCTTCCAAAGCCCCTAATTTTCCTTGCTTAAAACCTGGACAATTCCTCTTTATGTGACCTTCCTTCCCACAATGGTGACATTTGAAGGATGCTGGCTTAACATTTGTGCACCTATTCTTCATATGCCCCTCTTGGCCACAGTTATAACAAGTAATCTTCTTCTTAATTTCAGCAGCACTGGCTTCTTCTGGTTTCTTGGTGGAAGCTATATCTACTTTCTTCTTATCATAAGGGTGAAATTTGCCCTTTCCTTTCTTGTTTTGGCTATTCTTGAATACCCTGAAATTCTCTCTAGCCTTATCATGTTGTTCAATGCTCAAAATCAAGTCCAAAACTTGATCAAAAGTCCTGTCCTTGTATGGTAGCATGGCTCTACTAAGGCTAGGGTTTAACCCTTGAATATATCTGCCATTCTTAGCCTCCTCAGTGGTGATGAGTACTGCACCATACTTTGCCAATGATTCAAACCTCTGAGTGTACTCAGTGACACTCATACCCCCTTGCCCTAATTTGATGAATTCCTCTAGCAAAGACTCCTTGGCTGATGCAAGGACAAACCTACCTTCCAGCATTGCTTTAAATTGATCCCATGTCACTTCTCCTTCAGGTCTTCCAACTATGATAACCTCCCACCAATCCAAAGCTGCTCCTCTCAATTGCCTGGATGCAATTTGCCTCTTCCTTTGGTCTTCAACTTGCATGTCTGCAAAGATCATTTCCAAAATCCTGAGCCAATTTTGAACTCCCATAACTCCTTCTGTGCCATCAAAAGTTTTGCCTCCAAGGTAGGTAAAAGTCTTGAGTAGTTTGGAAAGCTCCTCATGTGGATTTTCCTGCCTATTGCCTACTCCTTCCCTTATGGCTCTCATGAATTCTTGCACATTCACCATGGGTGGTTCACTTGTTCCTACATTTTGATGTTTGGGTCCTACCATAGCTCTATGGATATAACACTTAGGTTAGTCCATTTTGTCTAATACTCTATAGATTAATTCATTTCAATCTATCCCTATTCGGTTATAATAGATAATAGTAGTATAAGTACTCACAAAACAAAGCATCCAAGGCAGTCAACACCCCCATACATCCAATGCAAACAAGTTCATACAAAATTTTTACTATGTTATTTAACAACATAGCTCTGATACCAAATGAAATGACCCACCTTTTATTCCTAAAAGTTTTTTTTATACAGTGGCCATTTAATCAAGAAAATATTACACTCTAATTTTCTTCTATCTAGGATCTTTATGCCAATAAAAATATTGGTTTGCTTAAATCATCTTAAACATACATATATGAAGATATATAAGCTACTTTCTACTTGAATCAGAGTACAAAAGTTTCGAAGTAAAAATCTGTTTGGGAATCATTTTAAAGAAATAATCCCTACATAGAAATTGTGTTTCAACAACCCAGATTTTCCAAATATACATAGATTATTGCATAACTATTGGTTTCATGTCTAAAGACTTATCATTTTACATGTATTTCCATAATTTTGTTACTGTATGAACTGTGCTCTTGCATGTACATGTGTGTGCATGTTCCTGTGCATGTGTGTCGGTGGAAGATTTAAGTTCCTAATTCTTAGCTTTTCTTGTTAGCCAAATGACTGAGTCTACCCTATATTTAGGTTGTAGAATTTTACTGTAAATTGAGTTTAAAACTTTTTAGTGCTGGCTTAACCCAGGCTCAGTAAAGTGGTCATGTTAGCCATATTCAACTTGCTCTTACTCTCAAGCAATATTACATGTCATTCTGTTTTCTTTTCAAAGCAACTTAAAATCTTTTCTGCCAGATTTTTTATCAACTTAAACATGGATTTTCCTATGTCAATTACTTGATTGTACATCCTATCCATAAATCCTTTTAATCTCAGATTTTCTACCATTATAAACTAACTGTTCTTGAAGCTTAAAATTTTGTTTCTTAGCAAAACATTTTTGCAAAACAAAACACATAAGTTTCAGTTGATACACATATAGGTTCAAAATTTGTAAAACAGTAGTTCTAACCATACATTAGTTTTCTAAGCAAATTTAAACAAAATAGCTTAACATAATTCAACATAAACATCTATTTTGACTTCAGCAAATCTTTAAATATATCATCCAATTCCTTAAGCAGTTAAACATCCAATGCCTGATCAAGGAAATTCCTACTTTCCTGCAAAATCACCATGAACTGCCCCATATAAACATGAGACACCAATGGTGCATAAAACACACAAGGGTCAGACTAAAGCCTGGTATGAGCAATCTAACTGAAAACATGATTTATATGACACTTATTCATATTCAAATAACTTCAAAATGGATAAAGGAACTCAATACCACTCTTGTGCATGTTCCTGTGATTCATGTGCATATACAGTAGTGCACAACAAATTATGCATGATTCAAGGGTTTACTTCAGTGATAACAATCATAGGATCCATCCATAAAACATCCTAAACCAATCAACACATTCATCAATTCAATCATTAAGCCTTTTTCTATCAGATTACTGGCCATCAGGGATTTGACCCAAGCCCTTTCATAAACCTATTTCTATGGTTCACTATCAAATATATTATGGTCTTTAGCTACTTTCTCTTGTTAAACAACACACTGCCTGGGACATATCACTGTTAACCCAGCACACTCAGGCCCTTGGGTATAAGCATACCATGTGTGAGCTTGCAATGTTCACCTTGCCAAGCCATATTTTGTAGCCCTAAGATCCAAAAGTCCTTAGTTAAATTACTAAGTGTTACTTTCCCTTTCTCATTCCTTTGCTAATCCATTCTGCATATCATATTCCAATCAGAGAAATAAACAATCAGCCAACATGTATTCATCCAGAAATTGGTAAGTCATGTTCTCATAAGCAAGCATTTAAACATGCAATCAGATGTGATTTCTAAGCATATTATTTGTCTATGGGTTTCAATGGATCAAGTTACAAACATATGGTCATAGATAGTTTTCTGGTTGTCTCCTTTTACCTCTGGTTCAATCAGACTGTTGTTAATCTTTAAGATCTGGCTAAACCACAAGTATATGCTTTGATTTGGTGAGTTCATAAAACATAGAAGCTCAGCACATGTATAACATTGCACCTTTATATTTATCTTTGTTTTAGTTGATGTGAGACATAAGCAACAACACAATGTTACAGCCCCACACTTCCTTTCATTTTTAGACCATATATCTACAACATCAATCCTGGGTTTTTAAGTAAATAAATGCATAAAGAAAACCCATAAAATCTACTTCATCTCAAAGTTAAATCACAACACAGATAACCATATTCAAAAATGAAATCCATGACTCTTTTATACTGGATAATGTCACTGTAAAAGGTTTTATACTTGAGCAGATCATTGACAAGCCAAAGTTATCAAATCATAAAATGAACATAGCTTGCAAAAGTGAAATATAAATTTAATTAGGTTGCCTCAGTATTCAGGACTTATTGCCAAAGTTTCCAGTGAGGTTACTCACCTTAATCCTTTGTTTTTTTCCTAAGCTTTTTGAACCCTTTTAGTCTTCTGCCTTCTTCTATTTTTCTCTGGCTTATGTTTTATTTTTCTTTAAATGATGAAGAGCAATGTGAAAGGTCTCATTATACTAAGCCTCCTTATACAAAACCCTGTCTGCTACTAGGGTTTAACAAAATTACCCAATGTCATTTTTACCCTATACAAAACATGGTCTGCCTCTCATTTGATTCAAGAGAAAAAGGGTATGTGGTCCTTGTTTTTTATTTTCAGAAATAAGCCTGATCCCTTTAATCTTACCCCGGTCATGTTATATGCATGATTCCTATTTTCCAAAATAAAAGAATTGCTGGAAATGGATAAAGTACTTGCTTGAGGGTTCATGCCATTTTCATGCAATTTTTGTTTTCTTCTAGCAAGTGTTTGCTTGTGCACATATATAATATATGTATGCCTCACTACAACAAAATATGATATTAATAACGCTATTTAATAACGCGTTATTCTGAAGCGTTATTATTGACCCTTAATTATCCTAGTTACCCGTTGATTTTTGTTCTCCCTACAAGTGTAACGCGCGCATCTCCCTTCCCCTTCGAGTGTAACGCTGCCCCAAAACATCTCCTTCCAACTTCCCAAATTATTTTCCCTCTCCCTCCAAAACCATTCCGCCTCCCTTTAATTCTGTCACTCACCTTTAACTGTCCGTCATCGTGGCTCGCCTTAGCCAGCTCAATCGCGCGTCTCTAACGCACCACCATTTGCATCTTTAATCCCTCTCGCTCGCCTTGACGCGTCAACTCGTCGCTCTCAAAAAGACGCGACTTGAAATGGATGAAGAAGGAATTCCTCCCACCGCTCTTCGCAAGATCTATCTTCTTCAATTGCTATTTGTTAGATAATAGTTTAAGTTTTGATTTTTCTATCCCCCTTTTGGATCAACTAATTTGAGGTTCGTTAGTAGATTCGGCCTCCAATACAATTACTTGAAAAAAATATTAATCTGATAAAACTAATTGCTATTTACAATTATTAAATAAAACCATTACTCTAACCTCTGTAGAAATAAAATAATTCTTAAGTCGGAAAATTAAATAAAGCAATTGTAGTTTGTGCTTAGAGATTGTGATTTTCTCCTTTGGGTTTCGTCTGCTTTGTGATAACTTTTTCTTAGAATAGTTCACATAGTTCATCGAGCTGATGGAAGTTTAAGCATGTTAAAATTTAAAATCAACAATAAGGAATTTGCAAAAAAGTTCATAATATGTATGCATGTATGTATATGTATAGTATCCACACCTAACTTTCATCGAATGTGTTCATATTTTGTATAATCAGGGAAAAGAAATTATGTTTCGCAAGAAAGTTCTTCTGATCTTCTCTGGGGAGGTACAAAGATAATGGACTAAATTTCTTTTGGAACGTGCCTCATTTTTTTAATTTGAAAAACCCAGAATTTTAGGTGATAAATTTACCATATTCATATCTACTTTTGTTAACAAAATGTTTAAAATTGTTTTCTATAAATCATTATTTGGTGGTGCATAGGAAGCGAAAGCATCCAAACATTGTTGTCCAGGTTTTCTTACCTTCCAATGAGATTCATATAATGAATGTTCATAACTGAGCCTAAAACTATGCATATTACAAATTAAAATCAGTATAAATGCATAAATATATAAATAAAATACATATATCGTTACATTGCAAATTATATTCATTGCTTATAAATTCAAGTGTGATACATATACATGTAATATGTATTGTTTTGTTAAACTCTGACACAACAATAAGAAAGACTGGCACACAATATGAGTGAGCAGTTAAAGGTATATCTATGCAACCTAAAGCTACTAATGATGATGGATGGATTATATACATATAATACAATTCAGAAAGTTGACATATTGAATGTGTTTGAAAATTTCACCTTGCATTGCATTGTAACTTTCTAATGTAAACAAGTTGTTCAGTTATATAATATCTTCTCATTTACTAACATATTACTCTAATCTTAAAATAGGGATTGAAGAGGAACTATCACGCTATTGAATCAGACAGTCAAATTGATGAAATTCGAAAAGCCAGGCTGAATTCTACGGTTTTGGCGTACAAAATGTCTGTAGATAAGGAATTCATTCAATGTAGTCCATGTAATTTATCAGATAAATCCAATTTAGGTTTTTGAGACGATAATGTTGTGCAATTGACTTATGAAATATCATTACCAATTGCACCGCCTTTAGCTCTTAATTCTTCTGTGGAAGCTGATACACTTAATCATGATATTGCAATGCAAGGTTATTTTTCTACTCATGATATATTAATTCAGTATTAGTTGATGTATTATGGACTACCTTCATTATTATGTATTGTATTTTTACATTTAGGTAATAATTCAGAAACTTCGTTAACCGTTGATGTTCAAAATTTACAACCAACAGACATCACGTTATCCCAGTTAGTTTTCTCATCTTCACTTATGTTATTACCTAATTATAACTTCTCCATATTTTTACTATTGTAAAAAATTAGCTTAGGCATTGATCTGTGTTCTTTTGCTGCTTCTAATTCAGAGATAATAAAACAATGGCTGAAATGCATTATTATCACTATTCTACTACTAGTGATGACTCCTTGCAGCAATGCGTAGATTAAGTGCAAGAAAAAAGCAATCTGTTCCAGGTAAATATATATTCAAATTCCATGCTTATACAATATACATATACACCCGCATTTTATGAAATGTTGTCTAATTTTTCCCAATACGCCCTCAAAGAAATGTACCTCACCGAGGTTACTGGTAGACACATTTGTTAGACAACATTGAACTTAATGATATCTCTTTACAATTAGCAACTTATTTTTTTTGAAAAATAGTGTATCCACTAAGAACTGATCCACTGAGGTTACTGATAGACACATTTGTTAGACAACATTGAGCTTGATGGACAGAGCAGTTGTGTATAGTTTGTATCTATCGTTAAAAGAATGTGAAGTATCAACGACGGTAGGCCTGGTGAATCTACAAGCAGCAAGCGAACTAGATGTTGGAGGTAGTGATGAAGCTACAAGGGGAGAATTGATGTGAGCAGGGGCAAGGCCAATGATGTGATAAGGAGCGGCGACGGACAGTTAAAGGTGAGGGATGGAATTAATTTGGAGGAAAAACATATTCCAACCAATAAGACATGCCATCCATGCCCATACTCCCTCAACATACAACATCCTCCATGATTATCTCTAAAATTGGATTAATTGTGTACAACCGTTGTGCCTAATACAAATGCTTATCAATGTATCAGGTTTGCAAAAGTAATCGAACTATGTGAAGTGTGTTGGCTGGAAATACAAGGCAGCATAAACTGTGAGGAGCTCTCTCCTAACACGACATACAAATCATATCTCATATTCAAAATAACAAAAGTGTATGGTCTGAGATCACCTCCTCAAGAAGTGTCGGTCAAACTTGGAACTCAAATATCAGAAGGAGAAGCATGCATTTATCCAAATGAAAGGGAGAGGAGAATGGGCAGCAACTGACATGAACTACCAGCAGAAGTGAGGTTCCCACAAGCTAGGGCAGATGGCTGGATGGAACTTGAGTTGGGAGAGTTTTATAATGAAGATGGTCATGCTGGAGATGTAAGCATGTCTTTTAAGCATGTTAAGAGCATGCACTGGAAGCAAGGTCTCATAGTAGAAGGCATATAAGTTAGGCCCAGGTGATATTTATTCTCTCCATTTATCTATTTGGCTTCTATATATGCATATGACTGTATGAAATGATGAATTATATATGATGTGGTTGTTTTCGGAAAACTATCTAAAATTACAATTTTACTTATTTGAGTCCTTACTATCTTGTTCGACATAGTGTTATCCGCATATCCGCACATCCGGCTTCTTGCATACGATGCATACATTTGTTTTATTTTATATTTATTATGGTTATTTATGGGATCTTGATGTGTGGAGTTTCTACTTTGTATATCAGGTACTAATTTCAAAGTTGGCATGAAATGTGCTTGTTGTAGATTAATTGTTGTTATGTTAAGTCCATCTATTCAGGTTAATATAGGCTATTAGGGAAATTTTCGTTATCTCTGATGCAGTTAAATACTCCTTGAAATTTAGGATAAAGATATTCACTAACAACTTGTTTGAAACAACATTAGGGCAACTCCAATAGTTGGTAAGAGCATCTCCAACCTTGATGTTGACATTGTTATAATGTAATGTCACATAGATGATTAATTTTTTTCCGTTCTATTGTAGAATAAGAGTAAATGATGACGTGTCAAAACATTTACTATACATTGTGAAAAAGAATGTCTAGTAGCAAGCATTCTATTACAACTCATAATCATGCACACGTGCATCAAATAAGAACTTATCATGGAAACACAGTCTTAAATTCTTCATCTACGATCCTTCCAAAGTAATATATTTGTATGAACATGTAGCAAAATTTTAGAATTACATTTTATAAAATCATATGATATTTGACTATACTTGGACCTTTACATGCACATGTAAAATGTATCGACATCTATTTAAATTCTAACCCATGAGACTGGAACATCATGAGGAAAAAACAAGGAGCAAAGTCCATATTTCCTGCCATGTTATCACTTACGTCCAACAAGAAGCGATATAGTCTGTCAAAAGAAAGCATTCTAATTGAGTTTTTATATCAACGATGTTAATGTTTGGCCTTGACCAATTTAGAAGATTACTGGCAGTTGTCTTACTATCTGAAAGTCTTTTGCATTAACAAATAACAACGGAACAAAGTTCAACCTGGACTACATGTATAAAAAGTCACTCCATACAAATGAGCAATACATATATTTGCTTGTTTGTTTTCAACAGGCTTGATGAACGGATGCTCTTAACTTGACAATAAGAAATAACAGTGATAAAACAATCAGTCGAATGGAAAAGAAAGAGTTCTTTAGGGAATGAGAATCTGCCATCTCCTAAAAGGGGATTATGAAAGAAATCCTCGAACCTCTCATCTACCTTAAACATTCCAAACCGAACTCACCAACATTGCTCTCTCTGTTTCCTCGTTTTGCAAAGAAGAAAAGATCACGTCAAATCACTCTCCAAGGAATTCTTGACCTCAAAGCAATTGAAGAAAAAGAGCGCTTTCGCTTTAAGCAAACATCTATGTCCACTGTTCTTGACAAAAATGGGGGAAGAAACAAACGGAAAAGAAAGAGTTCTTTAGCGAATGAGAATCAGCCATCCCCTAAAAGGGTTCAAACTGATGCTCCTTTGCTTTTTGTTCAACCAAAAGTACGATCTTTTAAATTCTTCACTATTGATGCTTCGATATTTGCTTGTAATGTATATTGATGCTCTTACCATAGAAACATAATGTATGCGTATACAGTTTTTCTTCATAATGGATTACCAGTAGTACTGCCATACAGATGTGCTATTTTTACAGGCTGTGCAAAAATTGTCACTGAAGCAAAGTCATCATGTATTCGGGACTCTAATGTTCTGTGGTCATAGAAGAAACGTAACTAATAATAAAATACACAACAACGGTTAGTTTTAACTTTAAAAAGTTGATTGTTATTGGTTGTTGTCACATTGATAACATTTACACGTGTTCGGGTTGCATTTAGCCGATCCAAATAAATCTTGGCAAGATCGACATGATTAGATTAGATAGGTATGATTTGATGGGTTTGAATTCAATGATGGAGATCTGTCGTTCTAACATATCCAGCCAATTCAATGGCTGATATGCTTTCGTACCTAACCCGTCATCATATGCCTCCTTGAATCCTTGATGCTTGTCCACCAATCACAGCTCTCTAGGGATGAGGTTCTGAACTACCTGAAAAAGTCAAAAGTAAGTATATAATATAAAGTGTTTAGCTGATTTCTTGAACCAGGGTAATTTTTCCCTTCTCCGTAAGCTAAGTTAAACAGTTTGTTGCATTTATATTAATATTTTTGCTACACTGAACTGAACAATACTTGTCAACGTCATATGTGAAATGAAAGCATATGTACTGTTGTTTGTATAATATAAATAAATTTTATTGTTTAGATGTCTATCAAATATATACTCCCAAGATTCGGACACCACGTATGTACATAAATATTGTCAAAATCTACAAAAAAAATGATATAAAGGCCTAATTTTGGACCATTCATGTATATACGAAATTCTAAGGTTTGAAATACCTTGGAATCAGTTATCAGTTTAAAACTTCTTCGCAATCATTAACCAATTGGAGTTGTCAAACATATAAATTTTGACCCTTGATTTAAAATGTATTTTTGAATAGATATAAATTTTGAAACAAATAAATTTTTGGGTACATAATCGTTATTGCTGGTAGAGTACATGTACATGTACAAAATCTTGTTCCAGTTCTAAATCCCTTATTATGAAATCCTCTCATTACTTCTTCGTGGAAACGAAGTTAAAATGCCTTCTCAAAACAATAAAAATGTATGTTTATGTTATATCTATTAGTGAAATCATCAATACAAAAATTTTAATTATAATGAGAATTTTAACCCCTTTGAAACTAAATTTTATACACTTGCATACAGACTTGAACACTTGCATACAGTCACTTGAACAGTTGCACACTTCAACCATTATACACTTGAATACTTGCATACTTGAACACGCTAACAGTTTGCATTACCAAACTTACAAAATGACATGTTTTTTTATTTTGACAGAAGTGGGACAGAAGTAAACAAACCTCAAGCAAATTTTTTTATTGGTTTCACATCTTTGTATTTTAACTTTTTATTCAATTAGTAACATAATTTTCCTATGTTTAAATGTAGTGCAACTTTGATAAAAATATGAAGAAGTGTGATTTATTGGATTGGCGAGGGAATGAAGAGATCGTTGCCGAAGGAAGATTCGTGTCAGACGATCCAAACGAGATTGTCAATTAGTGGTTTGTTTGTAGTCGACTGTTTGGAGTTCAGGGATGAGGTAGAGATGATACATTTGAATGTATGTAGTGATATGGGTTTGAGAAATTAATTCTCAAAAACATAATCAGGCGAGAATACTTGGTGGTCGCGGTTTGATTGAAGGTGTTTGTACGAGTTGTTAGATGAAAATGGTCAATAGAGGGTTGTTAGATGAGGGTTGCCGTCCATTCCAGAAGCTGCATGTATTTTAGCAGAGCTCAAGAGAATGCCTGAAATGGACCAAAGCAAGAAGATGATGAATCAGGAGGCCTTTTCTAGGAATCTCATTAGAAAAATGCAAGATCAGGTACCATTCATAGTTATAACTTTGTGCCATCAAAACTGGTTTGAAATGTTTATAATTTTTCATTTTTCATTTTATTTTGTTGAAGCTGATGAAGATGGATAGGGAGAATATGGAGATAGAGACACGGACCTTTATAAATGACTATTTATTGGGAAGGAAGACGTTGGACGCTGTGGATGAAGAGAAGGAGATGAAGAGTATAGGATGGGTGGTTGAAATGAAGGTAAATGATTTGAAGGAAAGGAAAGAGGAGGAGATGAAGGCTAAAGAGGATAAAGGCAAAAAGCTGTGGTGACTGCCATGGAAGAGGTTGAGAGACCAAAATGGATTCCTGACTACATGACTCCTCTCAATGGCAACGATAATCATAACGTGTACTATGATCATTTTGCCATGCCACCATTGAAAATTATTGACCCTGTAGGGAACAGTGGTACCAATCACGTGGCTACCAATCCATGGATGAACTACTTTTCGATGAACTAGAGGGGATTTTGGTCCTTCTATCTTTATACTGTTTTGATTTGAGTGTGTTTTTTTTAATTTTAAATTAAATGATATGTACTAGAGAATCGATACAAATATCTTTAAATCTTGTTGAAGAACGATATCTACTGTTGTTTCTTTTTATTCTGTTCTGTATTGTTGTTTATTTCAGTTATCTTTAAATTAAATTTCCAATTCTGTTGATTGTTAGCGCCAAAATTGGTCACTAACCCCCAAATCCGGATGAAAGCACCAAATACCGATCACAGCTCAGAGATAGAATGTATGTAGAGAGCAATAATGTGAAGAACAGTTAAAACTGAAATGAAAGCAGTAAAGAACAACAGATTTTATAGTGGTTCGGCTAACTCCGGCCTACGTCCACTCCAGAAGTTTGCTTTTTATTGCTGTAATAATCGATTACAGTTACAAAATGGCAGAGTTGCCTTAGCCTTAGAAAAGAGAAAGTAAGAGAGCAGAAAGAAGATCCCCTTTTACTGTGCCCCTGCCTCTCTATTTATAGGCAAAGATGGGTCGGACTTCCCTGGTGGGCCTGGTAGCCGAGTACCTCAGCCCAAATGGAGTGGTCTCCATATGCCGAACCATAGATGCCGAACGCTGAATGCCGAACAAGGCGTGAATGCCGAACGATCTCCTCATGCCGAACGTTGGGAGGTGCGAGGTACAGAGGTATCGATGTGCGAGGTACCGATGTATGGAGGTGCGAGGTACCGAAGTATGGAGGTGCGAGGTACCAAGATATGGAGGTGCGAGGTATGGAGGTGCGAGGTGCAATGCCGAGCGAGGTGAGGTATGCCGAACGACCCATCCAATGCCGAACGCTCCTTGATGTCGAACGATCCGTCTAATGCCGAACGTCTCCAGATGCCGAACAAGATTTATACCGAGCGCTCCATCCAATGCCGAACAACGATCTCTCTATGCCGAACGCTCGTCCAGTGCCGAACATTCCTCTATGCCGAACGATCCTTCTAATGTCGAGCACTCGTTCAGTGCTGAACGATCCCTCTAATGCCGAGCGCTTCCAAATGCCGAGCGCTCCTGGATGTCGAGTGCTACTGAATGCCGAGTGCTCCTGGAATGCCGAACGATCCCTCTATGTCGAACGACGATCTCTCTATGTCGAACGCTCGTCCAGTGCCGAACACTCCTCTATGTCGAACGACGATCTCTTTATGCCGAACGCTCGTCCAGTGCCGAACATTCCTCTATGCCGAACGATCCCAATGCCGAACCTCCATCAAGCCGAACCATTGATCAACCTTTATCCAACCATATTTCCATCTTCCAAGCATGTTGAGTCATCTATCCATCCAATCAACTGAATCCATCGTACTCTAGCCTCGACGAACATGCAGTTGATTAGGTTAAACCCGTCTGTCCGCGGCCTTGCCAAAAGGCGGGTTAACACTTGCCCCCCAAAACATGCCTTGCTGTGAAAGGTGTGTTTTGAATAGCCTCTAGTCCAATATCCCAAGTATGTATGTTATCCACATCCATACTTTCCGATTCATAATCCAATCCATTACCAAGCCATCTTATCCGAGTGCCACGGCCATATCCTGATCCATTTCCGTGACTGTTCCGAGTCGATGTCTAATTCTTATCCAGTAACCAAGTCCTTATCCAATTCCACATCCATCTGAACTCGACTACCGAGTTCCAATCCATCCATATCCAATAACCTATAACCATATCCGTGACCTCTCCGGGTCGATATCTAAATCCGGGACCGCTCCGGGTCCTTGTCCGAATCTTTAGCTATTCATAGCCAATATCCAAATCCGTAACCTCTCTGGGTTCTTGCCAAGCGCAATCCACACTTGACGACCTATGTTAAGTAATTCCATGGTGTTCATGGTTCAGTGTCCCTGAACGTCGAAGAATGCCGTGGCTTAAGTCCTAAGCCGAATCCTGGTCACTCCGGACCCTTGCCGAGCATAGTCCATACTCGACGATCTAAAATAGTAACCGATAATATATGGCCTAAGTCCTAGGCCGAATTCTGGTCTCTTCGGACCCTTGCCGAGCATAGTCCATACTCAACGACCTTTTAGCCAAAAATCCAGAGAAAATCCAATCAAAATCCAATCCAAAATCCAAATCCAAATAGAAAACCAGAAACCCATATCAAAAATCCATAACAAAAAACAAACATCCAAACCAGAATCCAAACCAGAAAATGAGCAAAACAGGGAGTTCAAACCAAACTCCAAAATCAAACCAGAAAAACCAAATGTCCAAGTCAAAGGAAAAAACAGATTTCGCAAACCCGGGCGTTTTGGTAAGCCATCATCTTAGAGCATGCCTGAGGGTTATCTCCGACCCCGTACATGAGTAAGTGATTCAACCGTTTGCCCGGAGTTTGTTACTTATTCCAAACCATCAAGATTAGTTGATGACCAATCGGCCACCATTCCTGGGCCTCATGCCCTCGTTGTCCAAGGTAGTCGGTGGCTGCTCCTGTTCCACCGCCGCATTCCGAGTTCCGACATACTGTCGCAACTGGCCATTCCTTATATGCTCCTCGATTATGTCCTTCAAATGCCGGCAGCTGTTAGTGTCATGCCCGTCCAGGTCATGAAAAAGACAGTGCCTTCCTGACGCCCTTTCTCTTTCTGAGGGTTCCCTCCTTGCTGGCCTTCGATAAGAAAGGCGATCTCGAGTATCTAAGAAAATCCGTTCCAACGTTGCATTAAATCCTGTGTAAGTGGAGAACTTTGGTTCTCCCCAGCGCTTCCTTTTCCCTTTATCCTCGCCCCCACCCGAGCTTTCACCGGGTAGTCCTCCATCCTTAGTCGTGTTTACTTCCTTTGGCCTCATGTCCAAACATGCATCTTCTTGTCGAAGAAATCTTTCAGCTTCATGAAAGAATTCCCCAAGATCCAACGGTGGGTCCCGTATCAACGATACTTTGAAATCCGAATTATCTCTGACTCCTGATACCGCAGCCATCAGAACCATTGATGGATCTGGCCGATCCACCGAAGCAACTGCTGCATTAAATCGAGTTAAGAATGTCCTGAGCGATTCATCTGCCCCCTGTTTGACTGACGTTAGTGTCATCACGTTCTTTGGCCTTTTTATGTGAACTCGAAACTGACTTAAGAACTTGTCCACCAGTTCTGTCCATGTTCCAATGGATCCATCCTCCAGCTGTCTAAACCACATAGCAGCAATTTCAGTCAAGTATAGGGGGAAACATCGGGCCATAACCTCCTCCGTGGCCCCCAGCACTTCCATATGCCTAGTGTACCTCATCAAGTGGTCGGTGGGATCCGTCTTTCCGTTGTATACTTCCAGAGTGGGTAGTTTGAAATCGGATGGATTCCTAGCTGTCCTGATGTTCCGGGTAAACGGACTTTTGTTAACTCCCTCTGAATCCTTATTTGTCAGACCTCCACGAATAGTTCGCCTGATAATGTCAGCCAATCCAGTGTTTCCAACCAATCCAGACTGCCCCCCGAGTCCCCGAGGAAATTCTGGCACATATTCTTCATCACGTACTCCTGTATTCCTATCGATGCCAGGCCGCGTAGCGTTATCCGGTATCCCTCCATGAACTGGTCCAGCATCACCTGGTGGTGTGCCCCTGAGTCTAGGTCCATCTAGATTATTAACTGTTTGTTGATTGGGAGTTGCCCCCTGCTGATTCACTCCATCTGTCCGTTGGTTGAGTTCCTCTGGTCCAGCTCCACGATCTTGAGCAACTGCAGTTCCTGGTTGTCCAAATTGCCTAAGAAGAGCCTGCATCATCTCCTCTTGCCGTTTCATCATCTGCTCTTGCATAGAATTCATCATCACTTGCATCTCGTCCCGAGTTATGTAGATGGATGCATGACCCTCCCCAGCTCCAGAAGATGCCGCTTGACTTCCTTCCTGATTGCTCCTTTCCACTGCTTGCTTCCTCGTTGGTGGTCTTGCCATTGCTTTCTAAGATCCAAGTTCCTAACTCCAAAATTCCTGAGTGTTTCAATTCTCAGTGAAGGCACCAAAGTGTTAGCGCCAAAATTGGTCACTAACCCCCAAATCCGGATGAAAGCACCAAATACCGATCACACCTCAGAGATAGAATGTATGTAGAGAGCAATAATGTGAAGAACAGTTAAAACTGAAATGAAAGCAGTAAAGAACAATAGATTTTATAGTGGTTCGGCTAACTCCGGCCTACGTCCACTCCAGAAGTTTGCTTTTTATTGCTGTAATAATCGATTACAGTTACAAAATGGCAGAGTTGCCTTAGCCTTAGAAAAGAGAAAGTAAGAGAGCAGAAAGAAGATCCCCTTTTACTGTGCCCCTGCCTCTCTATTTATAGGCAAAGATGGGTCGGACTTCCCTGGTGGGCCTAGTAGCCGAGTACCTCAGCCCAAATGGAGTGGTCTCCATATGCCGAACCATAGATGCCGAACGCTGAATGCCGAACAAGGCGTGAATGCCGAACGATCTCCTCATGCCGAACGTTGGGAGGTGCGAGGTACAGAGGTATCGATGTGCGAGGTACCGATGTATGGAGGTGCGAGGTACCGAAGTATGGAGGTGCGAGGTACTAAGATATGGAGGTGCGAGGTATGGAGGTGCGAGGTGCAATGCCGAGCGAGGTGAGGTATGCCGAACGACCCATCCAATGCCGAACGCTCCTTGATGCCGAACGATCCGTCTAATGCCGAACGTCTCCAGATGCCGAATAAGATTTATACCGAGCGCTCCATCCAATGCCGAACAATGATCTCTCTGTGCCGAACGCTCGTCCAATGCCGAACATTCCTCTATGCCGAACGATCCTTCTAATGTCGAGCACTCGTTCAGTGCCGAACGATCCCTCTAATGCCGAGCGCTTCCAAATGCCGAGCGCTCCTGGATGTCGAGTGCTACTGAATGCCGAGTGCTCCTGGAATGCCGAACGATCCCTCTATGTCGAACGACGATCTCTCTATGCCGAACGCTCGTCCAGTGCCGAACACTCCTCTATGTCGAACGACGATCTCTTTATGCCGAACGCTCGTCCAGTGCCGAACATTCCTCTATGCCGAACGATCCCAATGCCGAACCTCCATCAAGCCGAACCATTGATCAACCTTTATCCAACCATATTTCCATCTTCCAAGCATGTTGCGTCATCTATCCATCCAATCAACTGAATCCATCGTACTCTAGCCTCGACGAACATGCAGTTGATTAGGTTAAACCCGTCTGTCCGCGGCCTTGCCAAAAGGCGGGTTAACATTGATATTTAGCTGTATTATAGCGGCTATAATGAGCTATTGAATAAATATTTTATAGCGGAAAATTGGTGTTACAAAGATTTCCAGTTCCGTTGAGATTTAGCTGTATTATAGCGGCTATAATGAGCTATTGAATTAACGTACCATAACGGCCAATTTGCGTTATAAAACTAAGCTCAACCATAGCGGCATATTTTGTGTTATAAATATTCAACAGTTTTTTATAACATGTCGATATACAGCGCTTATCAAACTGCTATGGTTGTGATTAATAGCGGCTATATGCCGCTATAAAGACACTTTTTGTTGTAGTGCCTATTTTGCCTAAGTCCTTATTTTCCTTCTTTAAATAATTTTTAAGTACTAAACATTTTTCTTGCATATATTTATTTCTGCCTAATCATTTATTTTCTTTGTGCCAGACTTAATAAAGACATAATCATCTCTTCATACATATGTATTTCTAAATTATTTATTCTAATTTATATATTGATTTCTGCCTACTTCATTATATAGGAAAATGTGTGCATGTGTGTGCACTGTCTTGTGCACATGTACATGTTTAAACCATACATTTGCAATCAGTTTCCATTTCTATCTTTCTCAATGCAATTTCTAAACAAACCTATACTAATTTAAATCATGAAATTACTCGCAAAAATCAGGGTTATCACAATTATGGACCATAAAGATAAGTCAAAAGATGGCATCAATGCACGCAAGGATTTGAAAATCATGGGTATAAAACAAAAGTTGTGGGTCATGGAAGATCCTGAAACAAATAAAACAATCATACCAAAGACAACTTTCGCTTTGAGCAAAGAAGAAAAGATACGGTTTTGCACCGTTTTAAAATCTGAAAGTGCCTAACAAATTTTCTTCTAACTTTCACAACAATGTGAGCATCAATCCTCCTGAACTAAGAAATATGAAGTCACATGATTACCATGTCATAATGCAGCATTTGCTTCCGGTATTTCTTCAACATTCTTATCCACAACATAAGGATCTACGAAATGATGTTCATCGTATTAGTTTATTCTTTAACATTTTGTGTTCAAAGGTGATCAATAGGGAACATCTTTTAAAAGCAAAGGCTAGCTTAGTAGAAGAAATGTGTGTTTTTCAAAAACATTTTCCACCTGCATTTTTTGATATCAGTGTCCACCTTATGGTTCATTTAGCCGATGAAGCGTTGATTTGTGGCCATGTCAGATATAGATGGATGTATCAATTTGAACGGTAAATTTCTAATTTCAGTTATTCACATCATTATTTCATATAAATAGCTACCGTCTACAGTATATAATTGATCACATTTATAGGTTGATGAAAACATATAAAGGATATGTGCGCAACAAAAGATACATTGAAGGGTGTATTGCAGAAGGATATATCGTACAAGAAGCTAGTCTTTACTGCATGGAATATATGCCAAACGGAGGTGATGGCAATCATAAACATACCCGCGAAGCGTTTTTAGATGAGGACGATGAGTTTGCTGGTGAGATACCTCTGGATAATGGTAAAGACATAACGTTAACCCAAGTGCAGTTTGAATAGGTGCGTAGATGGGTCCTTAATAAGTACGATGGATTGGATGAATGGAAGAAGTAAGTTCACGAACTTGTTTGGAATTTTAATTTTTTTAATTCAATTTATATATACATTGTGATATGTGTTTTTCATAGGAGGTATAACTCCTATGTGAAAAGTACTAGATTTCAACCTAGAGGCAGGACTACCACCGTGGAAGTAGTTCAAAGTTTTAATCTATGGTTACGTAATGAGGTTTAACTTCGTCTTAAGTATTTCATGTGTTTATAAGTGTGCAATACACCTTTGTGACCATGCTTATTTACTTATTAAAATTTATGTAGCTGTTAAAGACCATTGATGTTGATCCAACTCTGTGGCGGTTAGTGCACGGGCCGAAGTTCATAACGCGTAGTTATATGAAGTACCAAGTGAATGGATTTTTATTTTCCACGAAAAAGTACGAAGATCGTATGGTAACACAAAATAGCGGTGTATGCATGAGAGAAATTACAAAATTTAGAGCGAGTGGCAAGGATTAAAATTATAAGGAAGCAGAAACAACGTATTACAGAGTCATTCAATAGATACTTGAGTTGGATTACACTGACTTCAAACAAATAGTTTTTTATTGTGATTGGGTAAAAGTCGAGGATAAGGTCAATGGTTGCAAAACAAATCCCATTTCAAACCTCATCATGGTAAATTTAGGGACATTGAAGAACAAAAATAATGTGAATGACGAGCCATTTATTCTTGCATCAAAAGCGAGTCAAGTTTTCTACTCAAAAGATTTAAAAAAATAATGGATGGTCTGTGGTGTTGCATACACCAAAACGGTTGACTACAAATGTGGATGACATTGAGTTCCCTACCGTCTATCAATCAGCTTTTGAAGACAATGAAAATTAGAAGACCTTACCAAATCCATATGTTAACTTATTAGTATTCGTACATCACATGATTGTGTGTATGTATATTTTTAATTGCATGATTGTGTGTATTTATGGTTTTGAATATTTTATACATTCCAATGCAATTCTAGATGTTGTCACTTAATAATTTTGTATGTGCAAGTGTGTTATATTATGGAGTGTTGACATTGATACATTGATACATGTATAATTATTATCGTGACTTATTAAAATAATTAGTAATATTATATTTTGCAGGAAACTATGTCAGAAAATCCACCATCTTCACATTCGTCATGTTCAGAGGCGAAGAAAGTTGATCAAAACTTACTTGGTATTCCGGTCTCAGATAACACTGGAAAAATCGCTACTATGCTCGGTAAACTAGTAAGAGCTCATGTGCCGATATCATATATAAGTTGGAATAAAGTACCTGGAATATACAAGGACAACGTTTGGAACGAATTGGTGGTAAGTATCCTTATCTGTTTGACAACAACTATTTCATTCAATAGCCTTATGGTTTCAACTCTTTGCACAACACATAATTTAATATATTTTTTGCGGAAAATTTATGAGCTCGATCCGCTTTCAAAGGAAATGTTTTTAAAGAGAATGGCCGAGGCTTTTAGGAGATATAAGAAAAACTAGAGAGTAGTTTATTATGACCCTTTCAACAATGACTAAGAATGGTTGAAAAATTGCCCACTTACAGTTGCTCAAGAAGATTGGGCAGAGTTCATAAAAAATGAAGCAACGCCTAAAGCGAGCGGAACAAGGGAGGTAGGCAAAAAGAACAGAGCATTGCTCAGTTATGCTCATCATGCAGGACGTAAAAGTCACGCTAAAATAGAACAAGAAATGGTAATTTATATTCATTTTCATTCAAATGATTGGATATTCATGTCGTTGCATCAACTTGTATTGCAGATCGTTGCTATTCCATCAACAAATATCAGTCGTCGTCAAGTATGGGAGAAGACACACAGGAAAAAAGATGGTAGCATATCAGATGCCACTTCTTCATACTTTATAAGTTAAACAAATATTAACTTGCATATTCTTTGAAATTCCTTATTCATGTAAGTATTATCAAATTACAGGATCAAATTGCGAAAGCGAAGGAAAAGATCACTGATAGTGATGAAGAAAAATTGACAGTGGATGAAGACATCTTATCACAAGTGCTTGGTAAGGATGCAAGGGGTAGGAGCTGTGGTGTTGGGACCGTTATACCGAAGACTAAAGTTTAGGCTTATGCCATTGCACAGAAACGACTCCGACATGTTCATGGCGAGCAGGATGAGTTGAAAATGAGGGTGGGAAGTTTGGAGGGTACAGTGGGAAATTTGTTTGGGCAAATGGAGGTTTTGATCAACATGGTGGGAAATATTGAACAGGGAATTCATGCACCGGTCAATTCTTCTGATAGAGGATGCGCCACACAATTCAATGCTCCTGAATTCATTGCTTCGCAGTTCCGGGATTCGACCAATGTTATGAAAAATCAAAAATGTGAAATCCTCAACTCTGATTTAGAAGTAATAGGAACAAGTATTTTTAACATTTAAACATTTATGACATAATAAGTAGAAAACTTAAATAATAATAAATATTCCCTTTTATTGCAACAGGTATTATATGCCGAGATTCTACATTGTCCAACATCCATGGGAAATCTGTACCATCCACACAAGAAAAAGTGGTGTTGGACAGTATACTGCTACCAGATGAGAGAACCAGCAAAATGAATCATCAATTTGTAGAGACCTTTGCTGATGTTGTAGTGGGTGGATATGTGTGCCATCTGAAGTGTCTTATTCGATATCTCTAGATGATGGAGCATGTATATTTTCTGTTTATGTTGTGTATTTGTATTATGTAGTAATGTGATACATTTGTATTATTGTTGTGTATTTGGATCTTGGTACTGGAGCGATAGTGTTTTCTAGTATCTGCTACTATGATATATTAATGTGCTAAATGCTAGTATTATGTAATGATATTATGTAATGATATTGTTAAGTTATTACGCACTGCAATGCGGATTATTGAATCATTTGAATGTGCACTGTCTATAATATTATTTGTTTTGATGTCTCGGAATGATTATTGATTATATATTGGATATGAATAGGTCTATAATATTATATATTGGATATGAATAGGTCTATAATATTATATATTGGATATTGATTATATATATATATATATCTAATTGACTAATTAGATACGGCTTTTAGCCGTATCTCAATTAGATACAGCTTCTGGCCGTATCTAATGTGTCAGTTAGATACGGCTAATGGCCGTATCTAATTGGCTCATTAGATACGGCTAAAAGCCGTATCAAAATATTAAGCTCGGCATATTTTGATACAGCTTTTAGCCGTATCAAAATATCGTTTATGGTGTAGTGGAGATAAGATTCCCCTCAAAATTCATCAAGGATTCCAATCATAACGAAGAGCAAATGCTAAGACTAAAGGCTCTAAGAATCATAAAGAAAAAAAGGGAATCATATGATCCTAAGAAATGGAGCTTAAACCCCTTTCATATTGGCCCTACACCAATTTTTGCTTTAGGGAAAAGGGAAAATGGAAGTGATAATTTGTTCAATCAAATGAGAAGGACTATCCAACACTATTCCAAAGGAACAATCTTTGAAAAGGAGATAATGGCAGACTACAATGCCTTTGCATATAAATGGCAACAAACTACAACAAGAACACTTCTAATCCAAGAACTACAAAGGGTGGTAAAAAGAAAAGCAATTAAAGAATGTGAAACTTCCAAGCCAAGAAATAAGAAATCAAAAGGCCATCATCAAAACCCAAGTTTCAAATTTAGACTTCCAAATGAATGCAACTTGACAACGTCAATAGAGAATGTCTACTTGCTAACCAAGGATGAGCTTAATTATTGGCCATCACAGAAAAAGAAGCCAAAACATGAAAGGAATCTAGGGGGATCCTATTGTCACTATAATATGATGAACAGACATGAGACCAATCATTACAGAGCCCTAGAGGGGATGATTATCAATTTCTTCCATCAAGAAAGATTAAAGAATTTGAAAAGAGTTTTCGAGAAAAATCAATAAAGAGTTACTTTTCAAAGAAAGATCTACATGGTTGGGAGTGAAATACTCCTTATATTTGGATACCACCTAAGATAGTAGTCTACTTAAGATGGTAGAAAGCCTCTGTCCGCACCAAGATGGACAAGGCAGAGCACCTTCTGGAGGGAGGGCAGAGTAAGCCTTTAACCGCGCCATAAGATGGCCAGGTTAAAGCACCAAACAAGCCCTTGGCCATACCTCTGGTCAGGTCAAGGCACCTCCTGGAGGGAGGAGGACTAAGCCTTTATTTGCGTCATAAAATGGCCAGGGTAAAGCACCGAATAAACCCTTATCTGCGCCATGCTATGGCCAGGGTAAGGCACTTCCTGGAGGGAAAATGGAGTAAGCCTTTTATTTGCGCCACGCTATGGCTAGGTTAAAGTACTGAACAAGCCGTTGTCTGCGCCATGCTATGGCCAGGACAGGGCACCTCCTAGAGGGAGGTCGGGTAAGTCCTTGGTTCCAGCCTCTAAGATGAGTTAACCAAGAGCACCGGACAACAATGGACTAGGATGTCCAAGCCCAAGAAGAGGCTCATCAAATAGTGGACTAAGATGTCCAAGCCCAAGAAGAAGCTCATCAAATAGTGGACTAAAATGTCCAAGCCCAAGTAGAGGCTCTTCAAATCATGGACTGAGATGTCCAAACCCGAGAAGTGGTATATCTATAATGGACTAAGATGTCCAAGCCCAAGAGGATGCTCATCCAGCAATGGACTAAGATGTCCAAGCCCAAGAAGAGGCTCTTCAAATCATGAACTAAGATGTCCAAACCCGAGAAGTGATATATCTCTAATGGACTAAGACGTCCAAGCCCAAGAGGCAATTGATCAAATTACAACTACATGCAAGACCTGAAGGGTTCATACATGTCAAGGAGGAAAGAATCCAAAGATTAAAGCCGAACTCCATTCATTAAATACCCGAATCTGGGTTTCGAGTTTCTTATTTTAGGATTTCATCTATTAATACCCGAATCTGGGTTTCGTGTCGATTCCAATCATCTGTAGTCTTTATTATACCTGAATCTGGGTTTCAGGACTTTCATTTCCGGACTTCATTTACTAATACCTGAATATGGGTCTTGGGTCTTTATCAATTACTAATTAATTTTATTAATAACCAAGAATAGGTTATTGGGTTTGCGAATATTCAGATAATGATCTTTGACTCTTTCATATTAAACTCTTGAGAGAATGACTCTCTCATAATTATACTCCCGCTTCAGGGCAGGATTTCCTATCAGTAGAGTTCAGAAATTTCAGGCACATGGTTAAAGTTAAATTCTTAATTATTTCTCATCATGGTTAAGGATGGGATTTAGACATTTGATATAGACTACTTTACATGCGATTAATATGATTATTAACATGTTAATCTACACAAATGGTATACATAGACTTATACGGCAATTTCAAGCTAACAATTGAAAATATTGTTTGCTTTGTACTTTTCAAGGAAATTGAAATAGCAAAGAAAAACAAGGGATTTAGCAGATACAAAATAATGGCATGAGTTATCAAACAAGCATTTTTAGAAGTGACATTACAAAGAAGAATCACAAATCAGGTAATATTTAAATGGTTTATATATGATTTACATGATTTATGGAATTATATACAAATATACAAAACAAGTAAATACATTCTACAAATATAAGATCATCACAAATCTTGAGCAGCTTGGCTTAGATTTTCAGTAATCAAAGGATCAACTATATGACGAATTGCGATGCAGAGGACTTTCTTAAGTTTCTTTTCTTTCTTTCTTACCTTATCTACATCGTCGATTGCATCGATATTAGTTTTCAGAGCGCGGTTGAAAGCTCTGTTCATGCCTTTAAGGGTTTTGTTCTCTCTTTCTAGTTCTGCGACGCACTTCTGGAGGAAATAGTTGCCTCGCTCAAGTTCTTGGATTCTGGCAGCATACTCATTTATACGTTGTGAATATTTAACCCTTTGTTGTTCATCAAAATACTTAGCTACTTCAAACTTAACTTTCCTACACTATTCACCCATAATCCTCTCGTCTAAGCCAGGAGGAGGATTCGTCATTGTGGGGAATTTCTGAGTGGCAAGGGAAGCAGACCTTGTAGGTATAGTAACCGAAGGAGTAGTGCGTGGAGCCGATAAATCGATACTCTGAATATTATCTCCCATAATATATTCAAGCGGTTCGCACTGGACTTGGTTGTTGTGACGCCACACCTCTATGCTCACAATAACAAAGAATATTAAAAGAAATACTGTCTGTTATTACGAAGAATAAGGCTGGATAGGAGCGGCCATCCGTAGTTGGGCCTTACACTAGTATTGGTTACCTTGATAGGAGTGGTATATATTTTTATTTTCCGTCTCTTATTTATTTACTCCCATCGACATACCCAATTCCAGTATAAAACAAACTACGATGGTTCATAATAGTTTAGGACAATATATATAATAATAACACAGATACTAAAAATGCGGAACACAGATAACAAAAGTCTCATATATATATATATATATATATATATATATATATATATATATATATATATATATATATATATATATATAACTGATGTCAGTTACAATACATTTGACACAATACATATGATACAACTACAACTGTCGGCTCTGGAAGTTATATATACAAGTACATTATCATATAATATACATGAATACATATCAACCTAAATCAAGTACACTGACTACTACAAAATGACGAAGACTACTTCAAAAGATATGAAAAGACTTCATAGCTCAAGCAACAACCCAAAGCAGGATTTCTACAACCTGTAATAACTCGGTCTGACCCGAGTATTAAATTCAAAAGAAAATAATACACGGGTCAGTCTAATTCAAACTCAGTTATTAATGCACAGAAGCAATAATAATCAAATATCAAATAGACGACAGTCACAAAAATCTCGTATATCCATTTCCTCGATAAGAGAATCGGATAACGGCAGATATAACACTAAACAGTGTTAAACAACAAATCAACAAATCCAAATCATCAACAAGGATAAATAAAAAGATTATCAAGGAAGATAATATGAAAACCCCAGAATTGCCTAAACAGCAATTAACAACAAAATCTAATTATTAAATAAATAATTAGAAACTCAGAATCTAATTATCAAATAGATAATTAGACGATCTCAAATGATCAAATCAAACCAAATCAAAATATAATTTCAAATATTGAATTGAACACATAAAACAATTCAAGTAATTGAAATATCTCAAAAATCAATACTGTATGGCTGCAGTACACGCACGCGTGCACTGCCTCGCCACAATAGCTTATGAAATCATCACAACACCAAATGCCAACAATACATCGAAACTACAGAGGTCAATATAAATGAACCAAAAACAACTGGCACTAACTCAAATCAAAATGAACGAAGTGCACACAAATGCACATTGAAAGTTCACAACCGAGTACAAGATCAAACCCGAGTCTTTGAGACTGGATTCAACTCAAGTACAACCTCAAAAATCAACCTGAAATGGTCAAGGACCATGTTCAAAACCAAGCTCGATAAATTCAAGCAAATAAACAAATCTGGAAACACATGTATGAATCAGTTCACTATGCCATGCACTTGAACTACATGACTTGAAGTTCAGTGGACAGTGCAATGAGGGCCAAAAGGATACAAGGGAAAACTGCAACTAAAAACTACAGCCACCACAAGATCACAATGCAACAAAAACTGTCTCGAAGCAAATTAGTTGAGACTATCAAAGTTCAGTAAAATCAGAAGCGAGCTAAAATCAATACATTAAGAAACCAAATCAAGACAGTGACAATAAGGCACTGCAAATACAAGGCGGTTCACAAGTCTCAAGGAACCAATACATTGCAGTGCACAAATGAAAATATGTAGATGAAACTTACAAGCAACTATCAAATGAGAGAGTGCAGACATGAATGTCAAGACACTGCAAATGCAATAGGTAAGGGATGAATACAAATAATCTCAAATCAGGTTCAAGTGCATCAGTACATGACACATCAATCCAGACAATCCACAAACCAAAATGCAACAATGGTAGAATCACACATGAATTAAGTCCAGATACAACAAAAGTAAAGAAGCATGTGCAGTTCAAAATCAGAGAGTATATGCAGAAGGCAGCAAGCATAAAAGTTAATCAAGTTTCAAGTCAGGAAAATCAAAGGTACAACATCAAGCATACACATATGTGCAGCAGTTATGATCAAGTCAAATTCTAGTCAAGCCAAGAACCATGAAACAGTGTGACAAACAGTCACATATATACATACATAAATGCATATGTATATAAATATGAGCAATACCACAGAGATGATGGAACTGCTGTGGGCCGAGCATTGAAAAAGTTTCAAAAAAATCAAAGTCAGTTTTGTTTTCTGAAATCGATGCTACAGTCATGGAATCACATTAACAAATTCAAGGTACCCACTCGAAGCACAGTGCACATATAGCAGAGGCAATGCACATGAATGGATATACATGTATGCAGTGACAGGATGAACAATCAGAGAGTAGATGGGGATCATGACAAAGCCAAGGCCACAAGTAAATCAGGGTACAAGTCGAAATCAAAGGGGATTAAAGAACAGAATCAAATAGTTCGAAACCATGGTGTTCCAGAAATTCAACGATCATAAAAGCAAAATCGTTATAACTAAGTCATCCCAAACACGTGCATTTGAACAAGTCAAAGAAACCTTCGTCACAGTCAAGTCAGAGCCATGGCAACCACGGCTACAACCGAGCAAATTCAAATGCTACCAAATCAGATGACAAGGAAATCGACCAAGTCGAAATCAAAGTAAAACAACAACGTCAAGAGAATTCAACATCGAAAACACCAATATACGAACTACAGAAAAGCCAACAGAGAAATAAAAATCAACCATGAACAATGTCCAGGCCGAAGACAATGAAAACAAATAAACGGACGAACTCAAACACTTCGAATTAGATGTGAGTGAAGAGATCACTCACCTTTTGATTCGACGAGCAAGGAACGAAATCCTTCTTCCGATCGAGCAAAGAGAAGCTGGAGCCTTCGAAAAATCAAGAGCCCTAATTTCAAATTTCAGAAAGAAGATGAGGCTGCCATTCTTTTCATTCGTTTCGCAAATTTTAGGGTTTGTTTAGTTTAGGGTTGTGGAAAACGAATGAAGGAGTCGGGTAAAGATAATTATCACTACACCAAGCAACAAATGAAAATGGACCAAATTTCCTCTTAAAGACCACACAATTTCTTAATCAAATTATTAAAGAATTTCAACTTGATTAAAATTCCAATAGCAAATTTGTTAGCAATTTTAATCGTCTAATGACGATAACTGACTGGGGTAAAACCCCGGGTTGTTACAGTTGTCCTTCAATTTTATCTCTAAATTGCGTATTTGCTAAAGCAGCTCCGACATTTTCTGGTCAAAGTCAATCGAAGGATTCGACTTTACTTGTCATTGCAGCATAGAGACTATTTCATCTTTGCTTTTAAAATTAGCTTCTAGGCTAGCAACTTGATCCTTAAGGTTGCTAACGATAGTCTTCTAAAGTAGGTATCTTTTATGCCATTTTAAGGTTTCAGCATTACCATGAAAGCGTGTAAGTAAGATGTCTTCAAGTGGTTCACTCCTTTCGAGTTCATTTAACAACTTATCTCTAAGACTTGTGAAGCGCGACGTAGAATCAAGTGGGAGAGAAGCTATTGACAATTTTAACTCCTATTTAAATAGAAAAAGAAAAAAAATAAAGTCAAAATCAAAATGAAAAGTCTCTTTATTATCATGATAACAGATTACAACTCAAACAACAATGAAACTAAAAGATACAATAGAAAATTGTTTTATATCTAAAGTTGGGAAACTGCATTTCTAACCTTATATAATGACGTTGCAGAGAGGGTAACCATCGAATCAAAATGAATATTGACTCCTTCTAGAGTAATAACTGGTGGACATTTGCTATAGTCCCACTTACCAACCGTAGGACTATCGCGAACACAAATTAATTTCGTATAAAATGTTCTGATCTCCTTAAGAAGATTTTCTTTCTCATCACCCAGGAAATCAAAGCCGATGCGTCGATATTCCAAGTAGAGTTTTTGTAAATCTCTAAGAAAATGGTATCTTGCTAATTTTGAAGACTTTAAAATTGATGCATTTTCAAGAAAAAATCTTCTCAGTTTTACATATTGGCTAAAATGGTCTCTAGAAACAAGTTGACCTGATGAACAGTCATTCTGTGATAATATAATAAAACGAAGCTAAGCATAAAAAGCAAGAATAAAGCAAATATTTACAGAATTAATATATTATTGCATGTTTACAATTTTCATATGGTACATACAAAATAGACTTAGAAAATAATTCAAAGACAAACTTATCTTTATAATACTTAAATTTTTCGAGAGGGAGATCTTGGGGAATGGATCAGACCTGTGGTAAGTTCCAACAAGCTCTAGGGGTACAGATCAGATCCAAATTCATCCAATATCTCTTATGAAAACACCTAAGTAGACCACCACTAAATTCGCCTAAATATGAAATATCAACAATTGAGTGTCTACAGTATGCCTTATTTAAGAAGTTGATTAAAATATCTTTCTCTTCAGTCAGCATCCAAAATAAGGTGATAAACTCCCGGTTTTCTTTTAAGAGAGCGTTGTAGCGAAGGCGCGCTCTCTTCAGTAGGGGCAGCCTTTGGATGGTTAAAAGACACCAGCACTGATGCACTTCTATCAAGCCTATAATATTTATCGGAAAGTATATTGGGCTCCCTTATTTGCTTGTCTAACTACCTATATAATCTATTTATCTTAGCTTGCTTTCTCTCAAGTTTGGTTTTATAGGGGAGGACGGGTTTCTTCCTTATCTAAAATTAATGATTTACACTATTAATATCATCGCAGTAAAAGGTTTTTAGACAGAGAATCCTATACCTGAGATATCGGGACAGAAGTCCAAGAAACCTGCTCTTTTTTTTATCCTTCAACATTAATAGGAACAGGCTCTTCTTCTTGAGTAGTAGAAGGGGCAGCAGATTATGGTGGGGTAGCTTTATGAGGAGATGGCTCTTTTTCAGAAGCTTTTGTGTTATCATCTCCGTTTTTTTCAGAGGTTTCCATGTGTCCTCCTCCATTACCACCTAAGCCTTGGCCACTATCGGTGTTATCATTATCGTCATCATTGTCATCATCATTATCGTCACCATCACCGTTACCCTCTTCCTCAACGACACCATTTTTGTTGCCCTTATCCTCTGAATAAGATTCGATTTCAAAAGAAGGGACTTCGAAAGAGAGAATCTGGGAGGCATCAATTTCTTCCTTTTTAATAGTCTCAGCTCCCTGCTTCAGTCAGCACATTTTCCAATACTATCAGCATAGCAAGCATTATGGCATCTTCAAAAGAACTCAACATCATCTCCGCAATTGTAGTGTCAAGAAACTGCGACACTCGCTGTTTAGCATCGGAGATAGTGTCGACGGCAAGTTTCAGGGAAGTCTTCTTTCTCCTCAACCTTTCTTTCATAGATACATTTTCTATTGCCATTCGGGTCTTCTCCTCATCGAGTTCTTTGACGGTTAGTTGCATTGAAAATTTTCATCGGCGAGTTGTTGGAGAACCCTTCTTTCTTCTGAGAGATCAGATTCTGACAAGGCAAGAGAAGCTCTTAATCGTTCCAATTCGGAGGTTGCTTCATCTTGTGCCGCAAATAAAGAAGACACTTGATTCTTTAGAGTAGAAATTTCCTCCTGGAACTTGGAGGACTCAACAGAAAATTTAAACGCTTGCTCGTGTAGAGTTAACCAACTCTTAGAAATCTAAAATAAGAAACGTAGCATAAGTTAGAAATTTAGAGAATAACAATAATGATAAAGTCAAAGTAAAGAGAAGCTTACCAAGAATTGTTGTTCTATCAAGAAACGGTAATGACCCGCCAAGTTAGGAATGGAAGAAGGCGGCTGGATAGAGGAGAAGGACTCGGAATGAAAGATAGACTAGACTATCTCTTTAAAGTTGATATAAGGGGAAGAAGATGACGACTTTGGAGGAATATGCTTTTGAGCAGGGGTCACCTCCAAAGCTTGTAGCATTTGTTCGAGTGTGGCCGAAGAGCTAGAAATGGTAATTCGAGAGAGGGGACCGATAACAGTAGGAGTCTGCTCAGGTTTACCTTGGGGAGCTTCAACGATCGGGCTATCCGAAGCTTTATCAAAGGATGAATGTTCCTCCTCCTCTATATCAATAACTTTAGCTATCTTTAGAGGTGGTTCTGCTTCAGTTGATTGCGCCAACCTCCTCTTGACTGCTATTTTAGTTCTGGTAAGAGGTTGAGAAATGGAAGGCGCACGAAAAGTAGTAGGAGGAGGATCAAGACCACTAATAGGCTTTTTAACCTGAGGAGAAACTGGAAAGAATCTAAACATATTATAAGTCGACAGAACAAATTGAAAAAATGACACAGCAATTCATAACAAGTGCAGTGTTTATCACATACCAAAGTGGTCAGCATAAATGGATGACATAGGAGAGAAAATTGATGGGTATCCCCGAGAAAGGAAGCATTTGCTTCGGGAGGTATGTTGGACAGTAGGAGGATTGCCTAGGATCCATTGGCCTGCCGGCAAAAGAGAGTGCTTTCGTAAATTTTTTGGAGTTAACAGCGCTAATCTACTCCTAACCTGGCATGAAGCCGCAATCACAGATTCGACTATTCTCTTATCTTCATCATTGAGCGCTTTAGCAGGGCACCTGACAAAAGCAAAGGTTAGACAAGAAAAACCACCGAATAGAAGGAAATAATGAAAATCTGGACTTACGAGGGGAAGAAAAAGTCCCACTGATGTTTGGGAAGCACTTAATAAAGAAAAAATGGTTCTCCCAGTCTCTAAACTTATTAACCTCGTCTGGTATATTAGCTTCTTCGGGGGTTTGCTCTGAGTATTTGGTTGTTGAGATTGCTAAGCTTGACTAGCCGGATCAAGTGGTTCAACACTTAGAGAGGGGAGACCAGACTCCAATGCCATCATCTACAGAGACAGGAGATAGTTTTAAACATTCGACGACAGTTGGATCGGAGCAATCCCGAGGTGAGAAAGGAGCTTGGATAAAAACTTAGGAAAAGGAAGAACCCCCCTATACCATATATGGATGGCGGTATAAGCAAAGAAACCTTCGGGACGGTTGTTAATGGTATTTGTTTCCTTGGGAGGAATGGCTTCTACACCAGTACTGTCGTACTCACTAAGGATAGCACCTACTTCGTCTTGAGTAGATATGAGTGAATTTTTGGAAGTAGCTCCGGCCTTCTTCAAAGAGCTCCTGGTTCTGCCAGGTGAAAACATTTCAGTTAAAATTTTCAGTTTATTATGAACTTAGCATTCTTTTAAGAATTGGTAAAAAAACCTACTTAAGAAACTTAAATATAAAACCAAGCATGGAACTTCAAATTCTTGAAAAAATGATAAAGTTAAAAATAAAAAATATGGAGCTTTTGACTGAGTCGAAAGGGAAAGGAAAATTAACTTTTAGCAACTGCCTCTCGACAGTGTCGAAGCCTAAATATGAGCATTCTCAGAGCTTTCGATAGGGTCGAAAGGAAGGATGGAAATATATGTCCAAGTGAAAATTTTCAATAATGCTGAAAGCACAATAGAAACCAAGTTGTTAAAAGGAAATAGTTAAAACTAACTTGAAAATCTGAACCAAGTACATATAATAAGTATTTCATAAATAAGATAATAAGACCGTTCGACACTGTCGAAAACTATGACTTGAGTTTTTCTGAGGGACATATGAATGTCGTCGAAACCTTATAAACTCATTGAGTCGAAAGGTCCTAAGTTAAAATCCTGTGTACTTAGAACGTTTCGACAATGCTGGAGAAAGATGGCTTTAGAGGGTTTCGACTCATTAGATACAAAAGGTTTCAAAAGGGTCAAAGGGGCATTATGGTTCCGAAAGCATACTAAAGAGAAGGGATTTCAATCGGCATAAAAGGTTTCGACTAAGTCGAAACGTTTTGCTTTCGAGAGGGGTGACTGCATTCTGCTTCACTATACAACCTTTCGACAAGGTTGATCAAATTCACACTACAATACCTTTCGACCCCATCGAAAGGGGCCAAGAAAGCAAAACCAATGTTGCCGCCTTAATCTCTTTCGAAGGGGTCGAAAGGTCAATGTGTGGCGCCAATTTTTCATCCGTACAACTCCAAACTTCCGAGCGAAGAAAACAGAAGCTTCTATCTTCCACTAACCCGATTGCAAATCCACGATTTCAAAAAATTTATTAAATAAATAAATAAAACCCATTAAGAAAATGGATTTCAACATGAATAAACCATTTTCAATTTCGAAAGTTTCAAAACGAAAATTCGAATTCTCTCAAAAGTAGCAGTAATCGTAAACACTGAAATAAAATATGAAGAGAAAAAAATCCCATCAATTCATGGAATTGAATCGGGAAAAATCTCTCAGATGAATCAAATTTTAAAAAAAATCAAACAATCTTAGAAAATCGAATCAAACATGTTTATAGAAAGTTAAAATTCGTATAGTTTAAAATCAAAATGTCGATTATGAGATCTGAAAAGTAAAGATTCACCAAAACAGACAGAGAGAGAGAGATTCATAGAACAAAAATGATTTTGACTTACAGATTAGATCTGATTTCTTCTTTGATTGGAGAAAAAGAAAAATTGAGGATTTCAGGGTTCTTTTACTTGTACTCAGAAATTCGATTGCAGGTAAATGAGGAAGAAAAAAAAAAGAGCGTACTTATAAGAAAAGTCATCAAGAGCTACAAGCTGTTAGATCAGATTTAAATAGACGGCCCAGATTTACGCGAGAAGACTAAGAGGCAGGAAATTACTGGGTTTCGACACGGTTGACTTGGAAAATCAAGCGCATCCCTTAGCAAGGCGGGGGGCAAATTTTACTACCAAAAATTCCTTTTGACTTAGTCGAAACCTGTTTGAGCAAAAGGCAAATGATAACAAAAGGAAAAAAAGCTCCAACTAGACCTTCCGAAAGAGTCAAAGGATGCTACAACCAAATTCCGAAAGCTTCAAAACTTTCGAAGGTGTCGAAAGGAAGCTACAATCAAAATCCTGAAGGTTCTTACCTTTGGAAGGAGTCGAAGGATTCGAAATCACCCTTCCACCTCCAGTAACGACCTTTCAACTTGGTAATTCCATATGCATGAAGACCTTTCGAATGAGTCAAAGCAACACATTTCGAAGACAATGAAGAACAACTCTTTGTATATGCGCCAAACCTTTTGAAACCATAGGTTTCGCTTTCATTCAAATCAATCGAAGGCAGGTATTGGCTTGAACAACCTTTTCGAAAGCTATACCAAACCTTTCGAACCGGTCGAAGCCATTATTGTCCAGGGAGGTTCCGCATCAAGTCACAAACAAGAGTTCAGAACTACCCAACAGTGTCGAAACCATCGGCATTTCAACACCATCAAAGCCATTGAACATAGCGTATCGACAGAGTCGAAAGCTCTTACAAGGCAACAAAAAGAAGAGAAGCGCGGCCGTTCCTTTCAACAAAGGCGGAAGTGTCCTAGAGACAATTTGGCAGCCACCTTTCAACCAAGTCGGAAGCATCAGGGTCGAAAGATGCTGACCCACATCTATAAATAAGACCCAATGGGTCAGGTTTTAGGGATCTGAATCTTGCTATTATAAACCTGTATCTTCTTAATTAAAAGAGTTGTAAACCCTAATTTCCAAATTGTTTTGGGGATTTTGAGAATAAAGTCTTCTTTAGCTTGTGAAAGGGAAGTATTCAGTTTTACATATTACTTTACTATTTTTAAAGACTTTTATCGGGTTTAACCTTAAGTTGCAGGTCTTAATTGTGTCGAAAGGTCTCTTCCAACAAGGTCGAAACCCACGTATTCTCAAATAACACAAGTTATTGGTATCAGGTCACTTTTTTAAGCCTTCATCTTTCGACTAGGTCGAAACCCCTTTCTAACTTATTTTGGCCCTTAAATCCCAACCTAAGCCAAGACTTTTAAAGGTTACCGCTTTCGGCGAGATTGAAACCCAACCGCAATCCACTTAAACCTTAAGAAACCCAAATCTAACAAAGTGCCAAAGGATTCAGCTTTCGACAAGGTCGAAACCTCTTTACAATAAAAGTCATCGATTGGGTCGTAACCCACTAAAGATAAACACTATCTAGAGGTTTTTGAAGTGATCCATCTAGTTATCTCAACTGCTTCGAAAGGAAAGCTCGCTAAGACAAATCCACACTATTTCATCAGGGTTGAAAGGTCGTCAAGTGAAGAAACCTACTGTTTCAACTGAGTCGAAAGGTCGACATAAGCAACTTTTTGCTAAAGCAATCAATTCGAAAGGAAATTCAAGGATGATTTACACATTGCATTTTCCTCCATTTACCTAAGGGATAAACCTTGTCTCTTTACACAACTTTGGGGTGTTGACAAGATTTCTTGTTAACAAGATGAATAGGGATATGAAGATAATTTTCTATAAGACGGGGATAAAGAAGAAGGTGATATAATTTTCCACTGGGTGTTTGACGTGCCAAAACAAAAAAGATAGAATTGATTTGGCAGCGAATGAAGACCACACAAGATCGCCAGAAATCCTATGCAGACAATCGAAGAAAAGATTAGAGTTTGAAGTAGGGGATAAGGTTTTTATCAAAGTTTCCCTTTTAGAAATGTCGTGAGATTTGGAAAGTCGAGAAAGTTAGCACCAAAATTTGTTGGGCCTTTCCCAATTTTAAAAAGAATAATAAGACTTGCTTACCGCGTGGAGCTACCGGATAAGTTGGTAGAAGTCCTCGACATTTTTCACATTTTGCACTTTAGGAAATGCCTTCATAACATAGCCACCGTGGAAATGCTTGATCAATTGGGTGACATTGAGACAAAGCTAATAGCATCTTGTGTTACCGCATGCAATATGGAGCACGGAACTAGAAAACTCCACAATAAAGAAATTAGACTTGTTCAAGTACAATGGAGGAGAAAACCTAACGGAAAGCATGAGGACTTCTCATCCTAAGCTTTTCACTAGTGAAATTTTTTCTTCAAAATTAGGTTTTGGTTGCATCGTGGTTGCTAGATTGGATGGTAGGTTGCTACACTTTTACAATCACTTTTGCAGTCATATAGAACACTTTTGCATGTTTAGGATATTTGCATATATGCCTATACGTTATGACACTTGCATTCATGCTGGGATTGAGTTCGCTTATTGTATGTCTACATGCATAATCAGATTGCACATTTGATTGAGTAAATGGTTTTGTAGATAACTTGGTTGTATAAATGGATGTTCACTGCATGTTACATTGTTCGCCCCTTGGTAATATTTCAAGAACGAAATCCTTTTGGGGGGAGAATGTAACACCCTATAAAAAAATAATAAGAAATAAATAAATTAGATAAATTACTTAAATAAGATAAGGCCAAAAATGAAATTTTTTCAAAAGTTAGAATTTGACCACGGAAGTTATGCTGTTGCGTTTGTAGCGATGTTCTGATCAATTTCTACATATAATACGTTGAAAATGGAACTTAGGTGGAAATGTTATGGACATTTGAAGTTTTAAGATTCAAAATAATTTAAATAGCATTTAAATTCAAATAATTAAATAATTCTTTAATATGATATTTGAAAGTTAACAGCAATTAGACTTAGGGGTTAAGTAAACGTTATAATAAATGTTAACGTTAAATAATTAATTATGGTATTAAATAATATACAACGGCAAGTGAATCGAGTGAACCCAATATAGTTCCGCTAGTCAACCCATAGAGGTTCGACTGGTGGATAAATGATGGCTAGGGTTTTGTTGCATAGTGGACGTTCCAGATTTTTTTTAATTTTAAATCGACTTAAATCTGACGGTTCCGGTGCATTCCAACCACTACAAATAAGAGCCTAGCCCCCTTACTTTTATTCCCATATTATTTTGAGGAACCTAGCGAATCTCTATCAATCTCTCTCTTTAGATTCGGAAAAAGTTCTTTAGGGTTTCAGGTTAAAAATTCTAGATGTTATTACTTTATTTATAATTCTTTTCTCCTCCAATCCCTTAATTTTTGAATCTAGTCCAAAAGGAGGAAGATCTAAGGATCTACAGTGAGTAAAAATCCTAGTCTTTCTATTTTAGTAATTGAATAGTGTAGTTTGGATTTGGTATTTGCCTTGGGAAATTTTGGTTTACGAAAACATCACATTAAAACCCCCCAAATTCCCCCAAAGCGAAATGGTAATTCTTAGGTTGGAATCTCAATGGTTTTTATACTGAAATAATGGCAATATGTAGATTTGTAATTTTAGTATTTTACCTTCTATTCCACTTCTTATTCTTTTTCTTTGAATTCGTTTAAAAGTTTTGATCAGGAAATAGTATGTAAAGTATGAATTCTTATTCATAGTTTGCACTGCTTAGTTCCACAATTTGAATAGAAATTCCCTTGTCTAATTTACATAAAAATAAGTTGAATATAGCATAAAAATAATTGAAATTGTAAGTTTCTATTATTATTGGCTTATCCCATTGTTTTAGTATAAATTTGTTAAGTTTAAATTTTATTTGTATACAAGTCTATTAATAATATTATTGGATATTGGTTTTATGGTATTCTGATAATGCGTAAATGTGACTTGTATAATTTTGAAGGAGTTGATATTTAAACGTTAGTTTAGGACGTAATCTCTGCATGCTTATAAATTACTAGGCGCGTCTTAACACATACATACATACATATATATATATATATATATATATATATATGTGTGTGTGTGTGTGTGTGTGTGTGTGTGTGTGTGTGTAAATGACCTATAATTATAACATATTAATTGCGTAGTTAATAGGCTATTAATTTTTATTAAATTCCCCTTAGGAAAGGAATTAATTTTAGAGGAAAAATAAGAAAGATTTCTTATAAGGCCTAAATAATGTATTTGGTAAGATGTATGATAATATATATACATACCGTGTTATGAATTATGACTAAGTTAAAGGGATATAAGGTCAATCAAGAGTGTACAGAAGTCTACCTAACTAATCTGGCTACCATCAATGTGAGTTTGGGGCTGATGTGAGACATCACTTATTATAAGTAACTATGGATGACGCGAGATTAGTCCCAAATTCTATAGGGTAAATCTGCCTAGCTAATCTGGCTACCAGTACCTACACATATGTGGACTAATATGAGACGTCACTATGGGGTATGGGTCATAATACAGACGACCTACTTAAGGGATTGAAGGTATTAGGTGGCTATGTGAGAGTCCACCTCTTCTCTATGTAGAAATTAGTAAATGGTCTGGATAATTGGTTAGGCATGGTAGAGGATATCTTGGGAAAGACCCACTTTGATAGGAACTATTAAATAGCTAAAGTGGTTCCATGCAATGTCAGCTAGATAGCTACTAGTGAGGAGTCCACCTTGGGATAAGTATTAAATAATGGGGACCTGCCTTAATGAGATATTAAAAGGTCAAAGTCTGCTTAGTTCCCATTAAAAGGTATTAAGTGACTTGGAAACTATCTCTTACACTGATAGGACATTATCAATAATAGATATGAGTTATTAGGTTGAAAGCGTAAGGGTTATGGACTTGTATTTGGAAAGCCTTTAGACTTTATTTTGGAAAGAGTTATGATGTAGATATAATATGAAAGACATATTCCTATTTAAGTTATACTGCCAAAGTTATTGTTATCCCGCCTTTGGCAAGGCCATGATACCGTAGATTTGGTTAAGAACGGTAGGTTACCAGCCAAGAGAGTCAACTAAATACAGTATTATGGACAATGGTCGAACAGATTTGGACCGGGTCCCAATCAAGATGTAATCAATATAAAGTGATAAGGAAGTCCCCGTGAGGCTACATTTCAAATTTCAAGTCAATTGGAGTTCGTACACTCGAGTTATAGGCAAATGAAGAATTTATATGATCGATCTAGAACAATCCAGAAAACAACATAAATCGACGAAGATCGATCAATATCTCAAGATCTACAACTCCATTACCTAAGAAAATTTAGGAACATCAATATATTGAAGAAATGAGTTCCTAAAATTTATTGAATGTCAAAACTTACAAATATCATAAAAACATATCGATCGTTCCATAACGATCGTACAAAATAAACAAGAACGATCCATAGTTCCACGGAAAACACGATATTTCACAAACAGTATGTCGAAATTGCAAGAAATTTAGAGAGCAAGTAGCTTACATCACGGGGAACCTACATGACAGATCGCAGCTCAATTGCATAAAGAGTGGAACGATCACACTTAATTTACTATGACTAAACTCGACTACATGAAAAATGCGATATCTCAAAAACTATAACTCAGAATGACACCATATTTTGGAGGGAAGGCGTAGAGGCATGTGGGACCACCCATGAATGATCGCAAGTTGATTGGAGCCAAAAATAAAAATCGACCCCGATCATTATTTTTGTGGAATTGAGACCACTGATCATTCTGGTGGGCCCTTACGGATCTGGAGACTCTTCTTGCAAAATTTCAGCACAATCCATGCATGTCTTCACCTATAAATACAGCAGCCATTCTCCATAAGGGGGATCCTTTTTTCTACTACCTAGGCTCTGCCATTATTATTTCTTCGTCATTGTATTAATGGATCCCAGCTGATCCAAACACTCTTGGTAATCAAGTGCAAGGTCAACACAAATATAAAGTGGACGTAGGACAAGATTGCCAAACTACTATAAAAATCTATGTGTTCATTTACATTTCTATTTTGTTTTCATTTACTCATCATTTACTCTCTACCATACTATTCTTGAGTGTTTTTGCCAATTTTTAGTGCAAACATTTTGGTGCTTTCATTGAGAAATGAATTCTCAGCTTGATTAGATCTCATCTTCTACTTTGTGGGTTTTCATGTTCGCGAGATAGATCCAGATTCAACTCCACAAAGTTTCCTATTCTACTCAGATTCAAAAGAGATTTATAAGGAAACTAATTACAATGCCTCCTATGAAGGAGAAGTTCGTTACTACCTCCTCGCAACCTACTATTGAAGCAGTAGATAACATAGAGACCGATCTTCCAGAAGATGGAATGCAATAGGGAGCCATGGATGTATAAGCTTCATATCGATCTATCCAACAGATCATTTGCACAAACGACCTATTGTTCCCTCTATAACACCTTCGATCGACCATTCTGCACACTTCACCTTCCAGAAATTGCAAGAACCGATCGTTCTCATACGATCGTTCCAATATCGTTCCCATCCGATCGTTTCATATCGGCCACATATGATCATTACTGCAAATTGACCGCATCCGATTGTTCCTCCCTCCAGCATCATACGATCGTTTTTGTACGATCATTCCACTGCTATGTGTTTTTTAACAATTGTTCCCACCAGATTGTTTCAATACGATCGTTTATATGCGATTGTTCCCACTAACGTGATTTGTACGATTGTTCTTTATACAATCATTCATACGATCGTTTTCCTAGACGATCGTTCTATAACCGATCGTTGTCAACCTGATGGTTTTCCATCGATCGTCCCCACCGATCGTTGTCAACTAAGATCGATTTCAACCGATCGATCCACAACACTTCACCATCAAGAAATTGCAATAACCTATCGTTTCTCCAGAAGAACATTTTTCCAACTGATTGTTCTACCCACTACCGATCATTCCCACACAATCGTTTATGTTCAACCGTTCGTAGAAGATCCACCAATCGTTTTTCAGTCGATCGTTGTCAACCTGATGATTGTTCTACCAATCGTTTTTCCAACCTGATGATTGCCCTTGCATTCTGGATTCAGAACTCAACTTATAGATGGTGCATTCTATCCACTTCCTTTACGTCCTATGACCGACCGGGGCATAGGGGATCAAGCGGTAGCTTCTAAATTGCTGCCAAGGAATGGATAAGGAATCACTACTCAAATGATACTCACAAAGGCTAGAGAACAGATGTGATATGACGTGAACTATCCTGCCATCTCAAAGTATAGCTATCGATCATGTAAAAAATCACTTACCATTATGGAACCTCCATCGTCAAGTCAAGAGTGGTAGTTGTCAAAAACCATCAAAAATCATCGAAATGTTTGTCAAAAAACTCACTTCAGGGTTGGCTCAAAGTCTGACCCGAAGTAATCACTCATTTGACTCGAAGCCAACCTAAGAAACTCTGGCCCAAAGCCAAACTCAGGTAAAACCAAGATTTTCCCCAAGCAAGCGTACAAATGACTCCAAGCACCATTCATCATCAACCCAACACTTCAAATTCTGTGACTCGAAGAAAACTAGGCACTAACTCCAAGAAAATAGCATATTTTCTCAGGTCGGACTCTAAGTAAATTACCACTAATCCGTCAGTACAAGTCCATCTTGCTTTGCTCATATCTTGGGCCTCATATGACTTGAAACTTGGTGTGCAACCTCATAAGTCCTTGTTTACTGCCTTCTTTGGATCGCACTCCATTTAGGTGAAAGTTTGGGGATCATTACCGATCATCGATTTCATCCTAACTGATTCGCTATTCGATCGACATTCTCAGCCATTCAAATGTTCGACAATCGTGCATACATCATTCACCAGCATTACAAGCAGCTATAACTTGAAAACGAACTGGACTGATGACAATTGGAGCTTTTCCCCCAGTCGAAACCTATTCATTGAAGCCATTTAGTATGTAGAATATCCAAGGAGATTCAATGTACCAATCATATCAGCTTATTCAGGGAAAACCAACCCTCGACTACATCTCACTAAATTCGAGTAGCATAAGAATTCCGCCTAAGCGATAGATGCCATCGAATGTAGACACTTTCCTATATCCCTCGAAGGTGTAGCGATCATGCGATTTATGCAATTATCGTCGAAATTTGTCTCCTCATTCATTCATTTGGCTAAGAAGTTTGTCGAGCAATTCAGAATGCATGTGAATCGCCCTAAGGATGCGATGCCATTATCCAACTTGTTCCATGCGGCAGGTGAGCCACTCAAGGACTCCTTGCAGAGATTCAACACCTTTATCAATGAAGTGAGCAGTTCGAGTTAGCACATCATACTAATGGCATTGATAAAGGGAATCGACCCCGAGATAGATTTTGGAAACTAGTTAGCTAGAGAATCTTCTACGACCTTGGATCGTTACCATTGCAAAGTGAACCAAAACCTAAGCAAGGAGGAGGTAGAGCAGACTAAAAGAAAGAACGATGCAACCCATTGGCTGAAGGAATACAAAATAAGGGGAGCATTGAGGCCTTAGATGAGGACTCAGGTTCTAGGAGACGACCTAGAATCCAAAAACTCGACTCATATACTCCTTTGAACGATTCAATCGAAAACATCTACTTGGAGACTCACGACTTAAAGCAGTACTGGAAACTAGCATCAAGAGCGTCTGTGGAAACCTAGATGAAATCCGGGAAATGTTGTAATTTTCAAGATACGCATGGTTATAACACCGGCGATTGCAGACACCTCTGAGATATGATCGAAAACCTAATCCAGAAAGGAAAGTTTCAGCAATATGTGCAAGCCCAACAGAATAGCGGGTAGGGAACATCCGACCCTTATCAATAAAGAACTTTGATTATCAATTGGACCACCTACGGTCGACTTCCAGTTGAAAAGGGCTTGGGCAAAGTGGAATAGCGAGCATACGACGCTGCTTCACTTGTCAATAAGATTTATTTCAATTTCAATTATGCTGTGAACTATGACCAACTTTAACTAAACTACTTCTGAATGATGCTGGTGACCATGTACTCAGAGTTGGGCGCCAAACAATCTCCACGGACCATGATCCGACCTTTGTAGTGTGATTCAACCGCTCGTCAGCTACCATATGCTGCTGACTTAGGGGCAAGGACTCGAAATGGAAAGTGGTTGTGACTTGACCATCCACTTCATGCTCTGTGCTTCAATTCTGACAAAACATATATGCCTTACTCAGAGCCCGACGAAGTCAGAATCTAGTACAAAGTGGACACCACTGACCGTCCACTCATCAACTTCCATGCTTGACTTGAAGTTTGCCAAAGTACTTATGCATCTCCCAAAGCTCAAAAAGACCGAGGTCCAACTAAGGTGGATGTGATTTGACCATTTACACATTAACTCCTGACCTTGACACAGGAGGCAGTCTAGGAGCTCGATTAAAAGTGGGTGCGACCGACTATTTACTCATCAGTTACCACCCTCGATATAAGGGGATGACTACAGCTTGAAGTGGATACAACTTGACCGTCCACCCAATAACTCTCTACCTATACTTGCCAAGAAGAGTACGAAGCAAATTGGACAAGACCTGACCGTCCAACTCAAATATTGATGTGATCCGACCATTCTTCGCCTACTCCCTTCCTTGAGTTGAAAAGAAGAGCTACAATCACTAAGCGGATATGAATCAATCATCTCACTTTCCAAGTTATGTCCTCAAAGCTGGGGGTAGAATTCCATTCCAAGAATGAACGTGATTCAACTATTCATTCGACAACTTTTATCTCGACTTAACAATTGGAGAATAAATCAAAAATGGGTGCGACTGACCACCCATCATATAACTCTAGTCCCTAAAGTGCGGATTGGAGTATAAACATTATAAGATGGACATGGTCCGGCCATCCATCGATCAACTCTAGATCCCAGAGTACAGACTGAGTATAAACACAAAAAGATGGACGTGGTCCAACCATCCATCGAACAACTCTAGTTCCCAGAGTGCGGACTGGAGTATAAACACAAAAAGATGTATGTGGTCCCACCATCCATCGATCAAACCTAGTTCCCAGACTGCGGACTAAAGTGTAAACATAAAAAAATGGATGCGGTCGACCGTCCACCAACCAACTCCAGTCTTCAGAGCACGAAATTAAATCTATGTAGCTAACTTTGTTTTGTAGGAAAGATAAGTGCATACAATCAGGGGGAGAAGATAAGTAAATACATCTCTAAAACACATTAGTATTGTCATCAATCAAAAAGTGGGAGAATGTTGATACACGAAGATTTTGATCAATGACAATGTACTTCAACAAAAAGGAAGAGATATATGCAAAATCAGTGGAAGATCGATGAAGACCAAAAGTATAAACATGAGTATGATTTTTATAGGTCTAAAGTCTAGATTATTTGTTAAAATCTATCCTCAAGAGATTTGCACGAACATTAAAACACATCCGTAAAACTACATTTTTGTGTACACATTCACTGTGCAGATTTTTATAGTTCAGTCGACTGAACATGCATGGCCAGTCGACTGAAACTGGCACAGAATTACAAATATACACAGTTTCAGTCGATTGAATTTCCTGTACAGTCGACTGAATGCATTCCTGAAAATTTCTCTGTATATTTTCAGTCGACTGAATTTCCTACTCATTCGACTGAATCTGCAACTGCGAATTTTCTCTGAATAGACACCTTCTTCCTCCCAAGAGTTGCAACCATTCTCCAATGGAAATAGAAGCATCTCTTCCCTGCACCTCTAGCAAACAAATGCAACTCTTCTACAAGTATAAATACATGTTTTTAACATTTGCAAATTACCAATTCTACTTGCTTTAATCTCTCTACTTACTTGAACATACTTTCAGATTCTTTTAAGTTTTCAAAAGCAAACCAATTGCTTGAATCTCTGTTTTAACTATAACATCTCTTGATTCATAGCAATTCACATTTCCTAAATCTTCACAAACACTTTGCATACTCTCGAGGATAAGATTATAGGAAAGTTGTACTAAATTGACTCATTAGTTTTATCAAGAACACAACAAGTCAGAAATACTTTTTGTATCCAATTTGAAGTCCTCTTCGGTGGTTGAGGTAAGAAATCCCGTTCGGTTGTTCGGGTAAGTTGTAAACCTATTCCTCCGGGTTAAGTGAGGGTTGTTGGTTAGTTGAATTCCTAAGAGGAGCTTAGGGACTGGACGTAGGATAAGAGGTCTGAACCAGTATAAAGTCTTGGTGTCTACTTTACTTACTACTTATTACTATCTACCTAGAGCATTTTACTATTCCATATTATACGATCCTACCGCATAGACTCTTTCAATTGGTATCAGAGCAAGGTCGTCCTATAACCTTAACACCGTTATTTGACATATTGATAATATGGAAAACAACACAAGCACAACATCTACTTATAACTCTACATTTGCGGAAGGACAATCTACTCAAAGACCTCCTCTATTCAATGGACTAAACTATAATTATTGGGCTACAAGGATGAGGATTTATATGCAAGCAACAAGTTTTGAAGCCTGGAATGCAACTCAAGGAGAACTCGTTGTACCTACAATGGATTATTCTACATTGACGCAAGCTCAGAAGAATGAAGTTAGTGCAAATGCCAAAGCTATGAATATGCTATTTTGCGCTTTGGATAGAAATGAGTTCAACCATGTAAGCATCTGTACTACTGCACATCAGATATGGAGTACACTTAAAACCATACATGAAGGCACAAACAAGGTCAAGCAAACTAAGATCTCCATGCTAAAGAACCAGTTCCAAAACTTTAGAATGCGACAAAATGAATCCATCAATGACATGTACTCAAGGTTTCAAGACATTCATCATGCCTTAATAGGACTAGGAGAAAAATACACGGATTTTGATATTGTATCTAAAGTTCTAAATTCACTCACTGATGAATGGGAGAGAAAAGTCTTAGCAATCGAAGAAGCAAATGATCTATCTATAATGAAACCAGAAGAATTAATTGGAAATCTTATGTCGTATGAAGTTAATATGAAAGCTAAGAAAGATCAAGCACAAGAAAGAAAAAAATGTAGCTTTTCATGCGGAAAAGGAAAAATCAGAGTCTGAAGATGAGGATTTAGCATTTATAGCCAAAAATTCAAGAAATTTTAAGATATAGAAAAGAAAATAAAAACGGATTCAAAAAGAATTTCTTGAACAAACCTTCATCCTCAAATATAGAATGCTTCAACTGTCACAAGAAAGGTCACATGCAGAAAGATTGTCCAAAGCAAAAGAAGGAGAATCAGAACAAAAACAAGAAAGAAAAATTCAAAAAGAAGGCATTTTCTGTAACATGGGACGATTCAGATTCATCTTCATCTGATAGTGAAAATGATAGCGACAATGAACAAGCAAATGTATGCTTTATGGCTCAGGAATCTGAGGTTAGTAATTTAACTTTCGACGATTTAATTGATGTAAACACTGAACTTTTGAGTACAATAAAAAATCTTAAAAAGAAACTTAAGGAGACACGTGAAAATCAGAACAAGGCTGAGTTTGAAAGGGATATGTTAAAAGATGAAAAGAAAATTTTAGAAGAAGAACTTGAAAAAGTTCAAGAGTCTCATTCAAATTCGGAAACTCAACTATCACTTTTAAGTCAAGAAATTGAAACTCAAAAGACAAAAAATGATATAATTGTTTCTGAAAATCATGAATTAAAAACTCAGATTAAACAAGTTAAGTTAGATAATAATAGTCTTCAAGTTAGATTAGATAACATCACTAAAAATGTTTCTAACTTTAACAAAGGAAGAGAAAATTTATCTAAGATTTTAGAAAATTCTCAATCTTCCTCAAATAAACATGGATTAGGATATAAAAAGGAGCCAAAAATTCCTAAAAATATAAAAACAAATTTTAAGAGGAATATTGACTCTAAACAACAAGTGTTATTAAGAGAACCTATTAGAACAAAAGAAGAAACTAAGTTTGTTAAAATTTGGGTTCCAAAGACTAATAACATTTTAATTAGAAATAAATATATTAAAACATTTATGGATAGTGTTCATAATAATAAAAACTATATTTATAAAAAGGATACTGAACCAAATTGGGTTTGGTTTCCTAAGTTCTAACTTTTTAGGACCCTATTGAAAGGTGGGTACCAATAATTTTATATTTATTTTCAGGTCCCACACAAAAAGAAGAAATGGATATTAGACAGTGGTTGCTCAAAACACATGACCGGTGACAAAGATATACTTACAAACATCACATACTTTGATGGTGGCTCGGTTACCTTCGGAGACAACTCAAAAGGCTATATCATTGGCAAAGGAGATGTGAGCAATTACGGTACATCAAATTTACCTTTTATTACAAATGTTTCATTAGTTAAAAATCTAAAACATAATCTACTAAGCATAAGTCAACTTTGTGACAAAGGTTTTAGAATAACGTTTTCGAAAAATAAATGTAGTATTTCTGATCAAAACCAAAATCTTGTTTTTGAAGGAAATAGAGATAGGAATATTTATGTTTTAAATATGAAAATAAATCATAATACGAATATGTGTTTACTAGCAAAAGATAATGATCCTTGGTTATGGCACAAAAGATTTTGTCATATTAATTTCAAAACTATTAGAAAACTTTCTAAAAATGAATTAGTAAGAGGATTACCTAAGATAAACTTTAAGATAAAAATTCTTTGTGATGATTGTCAAATAGAAAAATTAACAAAATCATCTTTCAAATCTAAGAAAAATATTTCAACTTTACAACCATTAGAATTACTTCATATGGATCTTTTCGGACCAACACAAGTTCAATCCATTAATCATAATCGATATGTATTTGTAATAGTTGATGATTTTTCAAGATACACATGGACCATTTTTATGAAAAATAAAAGTGATACATTTGAGAACTTTAAAACATTTGCCAAAAGAATTAAAAACACTAAAAATTTAAAAATTAAGAATATTCGAAGTGATCATGGTGGCGAATTCGAAAATGAAGCTTTTGAATCTTTCTGTAAAAAGAAAGGAATAAATCATAACTTCTCATTTCCTAGAACTCCTCAACAAAATGGAGTAGTGGAAAGAAAGAATAGAACATTACAAGAATGTGCAAGAACATTATTAAATGGAAGTTATTTACCAAAACATTTTTGGGCAGAAGCAGTAGCTACTGCATGTTATGTATTAAATCGTATTTCTATTAGACCATTAACTAAGAATACTTCATATGAACTTTTTAACAATAGAAAGCCAAATATATCATATTTTAAAATATTTGGATCAAAATGTTTTATTCTAAATACAAAAGACCAACTAGGAAAATTTGATCCAAAAGCTGATGAAGGAACTTTTGTAGGATACTCAGAACGAAGTAAGGCATATCGAGTTTTTAATAAACGAACAAATACAATTGAAGAAACTTTACATGTATCTTTTGATGAAAACTTTAATAAAAAATTGAGCACAAAAGATGATGATGAATTTATAATAAATACAGATAATACAAATATTGAAAATATAAATAATACCGAACTTAGATCTCCACCTAAAATCTTACGAGATCACCCTGTACAAAACATAATCGGTGAAATAGATTCTCAAGTTAAAACTAGAAGTCAACTAAACCAAATGGGACATGTTGCTTTTATTTATACAATAGAGCCTAAAAATTCTAAAGAAGCATCAACAGATGACTACTGGATTGTTGCTATACAAGAAGAATTAAATCAATTCGAACGTAACGATGTTTGGGATTTAGTTCCTCGTCCTAATAATCAATCTGTTATAGGAACAAAATGGGTTTACAAAAATAAAGTAGACAAACAAGGAAATATAACTAGGAATAAAGCTAGACTAGTAGCACAAGGATATAATCAAGAAGAAGGTATTGACTTTGAAGAAACATTTGCACCCGTTGCACGACTTGAAGCAATACGTATTTTATTAGCCTTCGCGTGTTTTCATAATTTTAAACTTTATCAAATGGATGTTAAAAGTTCTTTTCTAAATGGATTTATAAAAGAAAATGTGTACGTAGAACAACCTCCTTTATTCATACACGAAAAATATCCGAATCATGTATATAAATTAAAGAAAGCCCTATATGGTCTTAAACAAGCACCTCGTGCTTGGTATGAGAGACTTAAAAGCTATCTACTAGATTCGGGATTTCAAATCGGAAAAGTAGATCAAACTCTATTCATTAAAAACACTACTAATGACATTCTAATAATTCAAATATATGTACATGACATCATATTTGGTTCAACTAATGAAAACTTATGTAAAGAAATTTTCAAATATAATGACTAAAGAGTTCGAAATGTCACAAATGGGAGAATTATCTTATTTTCTCGGATTACAAATTAAACAATTAACAAATGGAATTTTCTTAAATCAAGAAAAATATTGTGCTAATCTGATTAAACGTTTTGGACTAGAAAACACTTCTGGAAAGCCTACTCCTATGAGTACCACAACTCATCTTGATCGAGATGAAAATGGTAAAAGTATCGATCAAAAATTATTTAGAAGTATGATTGGTTCCTTACTCTACTTAACCGCTAGTAGACCAGACATAATGATGAGTGTATGTTTATGTGCATGATTTCAATCTAATCCTAAAGAATCACATTTAAGAGCGGTAAAACGAATTATACGATATCTTAACAATACTAAAGATTTTGGTCTTTTCTATCCAAAAGAGTGTCCATTTGAGTTAGTATCATTCAGTGATGCTGATTTTGGTGGATCTCGAACAGATAGAAAAAGTACAAGTGGTACGTGCCATTTCATTGGAAAATCACTTGTATCTTGGTTTAGTAAGAAACAAAATTGTGTCTTGCTATCAACCTGTGAAGCAGAGTATATATCAGCTGCTTTAGCTTGTACTCAAGTTATTTACATGCAACAAACACTTAAGGATTTTAATATAAATTTAACAAACTCTACAACAAACACTTAAGGTTTCAAAACCCTAGCTCTCAAATTGCTCAACTCTCACTCAAATTATATACAAATGCCTCCAAAAAGATCTAGAGCTTCTTCTTCTTCATCCTCCGAGCCAATTGACGCTCAAATAGCACAATGGCTTTACGATGGAGTAGCCGTCACTAGATGGAATAAGATGAAGAATTCCCGTATCTTCGAGCAGTCTTTTGTTGATTTTCAAAGTCTTCAAGCTTACAACATACAAGCATTAACAGATCAAGTAGGTCTAACTTCTCTCTTGGATTTGAAAAGGAACGACCATGCAATAAATCATGTCATGGTAAAATTATTTTATGCTAATCTTAATCTTGGACACCAAACTCCAAGAAATCCAAATGATAGTGTTTGGAGTTTGGTATGTGGAAAGAAAGTTTGGTTCTCCATCGATCGCATTTCACACATTTTAGGTTCTCCAAACTTTGGTAGCAAGCTTGAAGAAATAGACTTTAATCCTCGTATTCGCGACAACATCAATCATCAATTTTTGGATGATAATATCAACATCGGGGATATTAAATCCACTTCTCTGCGTCCTAGAGCTAGAGTTCTTCACAAAGCTCTTATAAGAACAATCACCCCAAGAACGGGTTCATATGAACTTGTATACCCTAACAACTATCGCGCACTCTACGCACTTTGAGGTAATTATAAAGTTAATTGGGTTCAATTGATTCTTGATGAATTCCTAACATTCAATAATGGCAAAATGAGGACAATCTATTTTGGTGAGTATATCATGCGATTACTTCTCAATGTTGACACGCCATTGGCTGAGTCCGAGAATACAATGGTGCACCAAATAAACAATCGGACCATAAGCCTAATGCAACTTCCGGCAAGACCACCTCAAATCATTTCTCTTACCGAATGGGGAGCTAGGAATCAAGGACCTCAACAACCTCCACAAGTTCCACATGAAGAACCTTCAGATCAAGAAGAAGAAATTCGTATCATTGACCCAGGTTATAATACCAATCAATCTTTGGGTATTTTATCAAGGAATCAACAGATTCTTGATAATCGCCTCAAGAAGGTAGATCATAAGCTTGACAAAATTAAAGGATTCTTCAACAAGCTATGGGGTGCAATCTCATGTTCAAGCACTACTATCGCTTCAACATCTCGTGGAAAACGTATAGCACCTACTTTTACATGGACGACATTCGAAGAACATACAAGTAGCGGCACAAGCGGAGCTAGTTGTGGTCAAGGAGGAAGAACCTATAGACAACCAATAGGAGGACCGGTCATTCGAGAACCTAGAGAGAGAGAAGGTTCTTACGATTGGGATAAAGATGAGTAATTTTTAATGGTTTGTTGTTCTATGATGTTAAAACATTGTATCAATTCTACTTATGCAACTTTTTATTATTATTTGACTATGCTATTCTCTGATAATCTTAGAATTCTATGACTCGGTCGTATGTTTATATATCTATGATTATTAATTCCTTTTTGTCGATGACAAAGGGGGAGAAATCTATGTAGCTAACTTTGTTTTGTAGGAAAGATAAGTGCATACATTCAGGGGGAGAAGATTAGTAAATACATCTCTAAAACACATTAGTATTGTCATCAATCAAAAAGGGGGAGAATATTGATACACGAAGATTTTGATCAATGACAATGTACTTCAACAAAAAGGAAGAGATATATGCAAAATCAGTGGAAGATCGATGAAGATCAAAAGTATAAACATGAGTATGATTTTTATAGGTCTAAAGTCTAGATTATTTGTTAAAATCTATCCTCAAGAGATTTGCACGAACATTAAAACACATCCGTAAAACTACATTTTTGTGTACACATTCACTGTGCAGATTTTTATAGTTCAGTCGACTGAACATGCATGGCCAGTCGACTGAAACTGGCACAGAATTACAAATATACACAGTTTCAGTCGACTGAATTTCCTGTACAGTCGACTGAATGCATTCCAGAAAATTTCTCTGTATATTTTCAGTCGACTGAATTTCCTGCTCAGTCGACTGAATCTGCAACTGCGAATTTTCTCTGAATAGACACCTTCGTCCTCCCAAGAGTTGCAACCATTCTCCAATGGAAATAGAAGCATCTCTTCCCTGCACCTCTAGCAAACAAATGCAACTCTTCTACAAGTATAAATACATGTTTTTAACATTTGCAAATTACCAATTCTACTTGCTTTAATCTCTCTACTTACTTGAACATACTTTCAGATTCTTTTAAGTTTTCAAAAGCAAACCAATTGCTTGAATCTCTGTTTTAACTATAACATCTCTTGATTCATAGCAATTCACATTTCCTAAATCTTCACAAACACTTTGCATACTCTCGAGGATAAGATTATAGGAAAGTTGTACTAAATTGACTCATTAGTGTTATCAAGAACACAACAAGTCAGAAATACTTTTTGTATCCAAGTTGAAGTCTTCTTCGGTAGTTGAGGCAAGAAATCCCGTTCGGTTGTTCGAGAAAGTTGTAAACCTATTCCTCCGGGTTAAGTGAGGGTTGTTGGTTAGTTGAATTCCTAAGAGTAGCTTAGGGACTGGACGTAGGACAAGAGGTCCGAACCAGTATAAAGTCTTGGTGTCTACTTTACTTACTACTTATTACTATCTACCTAGAGCATTTTACTATTCCATATTATACGATCCTACCGCATAGACCCTTTCAGTTGGTATCAGAGCAAGGCCGTCCTATAACCATAACACCGTTATTTGACATATTGATAATATGGAAAACAACACAAGCACAACATCTACCTATAACTCTACATTTGCGGAAGGACAATCTACTCAAAGACCTCCTCTATTCAATGGACTAAACTATAATTATTGGGCTACAAGGATGAGGATTTATATGCAAGCAACAAGTTTTGAAGCCTGGAATGCAACTCAAGTAGAACTCGTTATACCTACAACGTATTATTCTACATGGACGCAAGCTCAGAAGAATGAAGTTAGTGCAAATGCCAAAGCTATGAATATGCTATTTTGCGCTTTGGATAGAAATGAGTTCAACCGTGTAAGCATCTGTACTACTGCACATCAGATATGGAGTACACTTAAAACCATACATGAAGGCACAAACAAGGTCAAGCAAACTAAGATCTCCATGCTAAAGAACCAGTTCCAAAACTTTAGAATGCGACAAAATGAATCCATTAATGACATGTACTAAAGGTTTCAAGACATTCATCATGCCTTAATAGGACTAGGAGAAAAATACACGGATTTTGATATTGTATCTAAAGTTCTAAATTCACTCACTGATGAATGGGAGAGAAAAGTCTTAGCAATCGAAGAAGCAAATGATCTATCTATAATGAAACCAGAAGAATTAATTGGAAATCTTATGTCGTATGAAGTTAATATGCAAGCTAAGAAAGATCAAGCACAAGAAAGAAAAAATGTAGCTTTTCATGCGGAAAAGGAAGAATCAGAGTCTGAAGATGAGGATTTAGCATTTATAGCCAAAAATTTCAAGAAATTTTTAAGATATAGAAAAGAAAATAAAAACGGATTCAAAAAGAATTTCTTGAACAAACCTTCATCCTTAGTTCCCAGACTGCGGACTAAAGTGTAAACATAAAAAAATGGATGCGGTCGACCGTCCACCAACCAACTCCAGTCTTCAGAGCACGGTCGGGCTTGGGGACAAAGACATGACTCAAAATGGATGCAGTTCGACCATCCGCTTCCCTTCTTGGGCATAGATTTCGCCCAAACACTTTCTCACTCCCAAGGTTCGGCAGAAGAAAAATCTAAATGAAAGTGGATGCGGTACGACCATCCATGCATCGACTCCTGCCTCAGATGTAAGGAGCTGTTTGAGAGCCCAAGTTTAAATCAGATACAAATAAGCTCCTTCCCACTATTTGACATGAAGAACTCCAAGGAAGAGTGAAGGTGATAGGACCGACCACTCTTCGACTGCTGCCCTAACTTAGGGGCAGAAGAAATGACTAGGGAAAATGTGGTTCGACAATTTTCCGGAATAACTTTATGTCCTCAGAGTGTGGACTGGAGTGTAAACACAAATGGGGTGCGATTCGACCACCCACCAACAAACTCTTCTCCCAGAGTGCGGATATGAGTATAAATAAATAGGTTAGATCACTCACTGCTCTATAAACTCTGACTTGAACTCGACATAAGGAGTACAAACATACTACGGATGAGATTCGACCATCCGTGAACTAACTCCACCGACCCAAAGCTGGAGGCAGGAGTATAAACCACTAAAAGCTGAATACGATAGCTCATTATAGCTCGGACTTGCTGTACTTTATGACTTAAGGCAACGACTGCAAGGAGGCCTTAATACCAAACCAATCAGAATGAGTCTAAAGTTATGGGTGATCGATTAAATCATACCTCTGGATCCACAGGCAATATCAATCCGAACTCTCTGTATCGTACCACTAGATTGACGTCAATATCGATCCACACCAACCATAAATAGAGGTGAACCGAACATCCATCAAATAACTCCGACCACCACAGCGTGGGTAGGAGAATAAACCATAAATGAGTGTGACATGACCATTCATTCTTCGTCACTCTACTTCGATCTGTTAGGAGGAGTATGAAACCAAATGGGCATGTGTTGACCGCTCCTGAGCTAACTTTGTCCTTTCATCTGACGTAAGAACATAAATCGAAACAGATGTGACTGACTGTCCACCTCCGACTAAATGCAACACGACCAATCACTCGCTAGTTCTGACCATGATTCGATTAGAAGAGCAGTTTGGAATGGACATGACTTGACCATCTATTCTTTGGGTCCTCGCCCAGAGTATGGCGACATCTGCACCAAAATTGGATGTGATTGACCGTCCAGTATTTAACTTACGCTCGAAATTCGACAAAGCATCAAGGTCTTGCCCCGGAGAAGAAAAACTAGAATACAATAAAGAGTAGGCATGACACAGCCTTCCAACAACTAACTATATACCACGGTTCAACGGGAAAGAGTATAAAGCTATAGCGGATACGATTTTCCTATCCACTTATTAACATCTACTTGAAACTTGTGAGGAAACGAGCAAGAATCAAGATGAATGTAACTTGGCCATTCATCATTCAACTCTCATTCTTCGGAGTTTAGGTGGGATAAACTTAACTGTCCATGCAGAGCATCTATCGACTTGAAACTGGGAAGCAGAGGTGTGACCATCCAAAAGCTGACCGCGGTAGCTCAATACTATGACTCATACCTGGTGTTTACAATGACTCGAGGCTACGATCGAAAGGTTGCCTAGAGATAGAATCGTTGAATCAATGCCCAAGCTCATAGGCAACTGACCATCACTCCAACCCTAACGACGAGTAACAGATCATGAGTACATTGAATGGAAAGCGCGTTACTCAAATATATGAGTAGATTCAAACTCAAAGCAAGAGCCAGTTATGCAGTTGCGCACAACACGAGGTTGAAACCTACTCGACATCTTGTTCAACGTGTTTTTTAGCCCGATCTTCGTCCATTTACAGATAATTGCTCAAAGCATTTAGAGCCCTTCACTATCAGACTTAATAACTCATGACAAGACTCTAGAATTCGACCGGAGTAACCATCCAAACTGGATTTCATGTTGGTTGTTATGAGAAACAGTTACGTTTGAACTCAAGGAATCCAAGGCTGCACCCGCCAAGCTAACGATCGACATTACGGTCAGCCATGGCGACCCAACACGGGTACTGAAGATCGAATCATAGCTCAGTGCAACGATGATGAAGGAATTAGTTGGCTTTCTCTAAACGAATCTTGATGTATTCACTTGGACCCATTCTAACATGTGTGTGATCTTACCGACTATCGCAAGCCATGCATTGAATATCGACCTGAGGCATATCCCGGTTAAATAAAAGCGACGTGGCAAAAGCAACGCGACATGGATCCGAAAAGATTTGTTGCACTTAAAGGAGGTGGATAAACTCAAAAAGAATGGGTTTATCCACGGCGCCCTCTACCCGAAATGGGTATCCAACTCAGTTCATGTGAGAAAAGCTGATGGAAAGTGGCGAACATACATCGACTACTCTGACCTGAACAACGTATGCCCGAAAGACAGCTTTACACTTTCGAGGATCGACCAGCTGGTAGACTCAACCGCTGGATATGAACTGCTTTCATTTACGGACACGTACTCTAGATACAACCAGATCCCTGTGCACATCCCCGACCAAGGGCACACCAGCTTCATTACCGATCTAAGGCTATATTGTTATGCTGTGATGCCATTTGAACTAAATAATGATGAAGCTACTTACTAGAGACTAGTCAACCGGATGTTCAAAGATCAGATCAGACAACCAATGGAAGTATATGTGGGTGATATGCTCGTGAGATCATGATGATCAAACTACCACGTCGATGACTTACCAGAGATGTTTAGTTTCTCCAAAAACATGAAATGAAACTTAATCCCTTGAAATGCTCTTCCAGTGTTGCGTCGGGGAAATTCTTGCGTTTCATCGTTAATTCTCATGGAATTAAAGCCAATCTCAAGAAGATTTAGGAAATCAGAGATATTCAAGCCCCAAAGAATATAAGACAAGTATAAAGCTTAAATGGGAAGGTTGTCTCGCCCTAACCCGATTCATTTCCAGAGTCACTGATAAATGTGTTTCTTTCTTCGACCCGATCAGAAGAGGGAAAAGGAACTTTGAATGGACATGGGAGTGTGAAGATGCATTCCAGGCTCTAGTGAACCACTTAGAGAGGCCTCCCATCTTATCCAAGCCACTGGATCACGAAGATTTATATATCTATTTAGATGTTTCAGTACACGCCATAAGCACCGTACTATTACGCGAACAGAATCGGATCCAGGGACTGGTAAATTATGTAAGAAAGCAGTTGACAGTTGTTGAAAGAAAATACCCACAGCTGGAGAAGCTTGCGTACTGCCTGATGATTGCATCACGAAAGCTTCGCCCTTACATCTAGGCTCACCCATCAATGTTTACACCGATCAGCCTTTATGACAAGTCCTACAATGACCTGAGACGTCTGGAAGGCTACTCAAGTGGAACATCGAGCCAAGCCAATTTGACATTACCTATCTCCCTCGGAGAGCCATCTTGGGACAGGCGCTGGCAGACTTCATAGCTGAGTTCATTGCATAGGATGATCTCCCAAAGGGCAGTGAAGTCCCTACCATTCGGTGGAAAATGTATACAGATGGAGCATCCAACGATCGGTGTTCTAGCACCAAAGTCATGTTATTGACCCTTGAGGAACGATCGATCTACTACGCCTTGAAACTCGACTTTCCTACAACAAATAACGAAGTTAGTTTGAAGCTTGATCATCGGGCTCAAACTTGCCTGAGAACTTTAAGTGGAAACTTTACAAATCTTGTATGATTCCCGATTAGTAGTATGCCAAGTCAGGGGAGATTATTAGGCTAGGGTGAAGCAACTTGTTCCTTATCTCAGCCGGGTCCAAGAGCTACTGGCCGACTTCGAGTATTACACCATTACACGGATCCCTAGAGATACAAAATAAGAAAGGCGACTCACTGACCAAGCTGGCCAATTTCAAGAATGCGCAGCAAACAGATTTTGTCTTGATTAAAGTACTAGATTCTTCGAGCATCGACCGGATTAAGATTGGTTGGGTTCTGGAGGCGGGCCTGGGGAGGGAGTCGTAGGTGACTTCTATCAAAGGTTATCTGTAACGAGGGATCCTTTTGGATGGAGGAATGAAAAAATGACAGATCTTCTACAAAGTTTCACGCTACATCATCCAAGAAGGAGTCATGTATAGAAAAGGTGTCTCCATTCCCTTGCTTCGGTGTATCGTCCATGAAGAAATAAAACGAGTCTCAAGAGAAGTCCATGAAAAATAATGTGACAATCACAACATGGGGCAAACCCTGAAAAAGAAAATACTCCCTGTGGGTATTACTCAACAACTGTCAATTGAGATGCAGCTGATCACGCTAGAAAATACAACAAGCACTAGATGTTAGCAAAAAAATTCCGAGAGCTCCGCCGATGGAAGTTACACAAATGGTCAGTACATGGCCATTTGCCACTATAGGCATTGACATTATCGGTTCCTTACTGATCTCTAAAGACGGAGCAAAGTACACCATCGTTGTAGTGAATTACTTCACCAAATGGGCTGAAGCTGAACCTTTAGCCACGATCACGATGAAGAAAGTAATCAACTTCATTGTCCGGAGCATCATCTGTCATTTTGGCCTTCCACGAACCACTATAACAGATAATGGAACCCAATTTGACATTGCTTAGTTTAAAGACTTCTACTATCGGCATCATATTGAAAATAGATTTGTGGCAGTTGCTCACCCTCAAGCAAATGGAAAAGTTGAAGCTGTGAGCAAAATCAAAAATTTGTTTCTGAAGAGACATTTGGAAAAGGCTAGAGGCAAGTGGGTGGATGAACTACCAACAGCATTATGGGCTTACAGAACTAGCCACAAGTTCGCGACTGGCCATACTCCATTTGCCCTTGCTTACGGCTCTGAGACCATCATCCTTGTAGAACTTGAAGTCCCATATCATCGAGTGACTTATTACAACCCCTATTTCATTAATATATATATACATATAAACAAAGAATTTTAATCCGATTGCAATTAAATAAGGAATTGGTAATGACCCGTGAGCATACAAACACATCTGGGAGCCAATGACAAGAGCATGTACCTAAACGTGCACGTGTATATTCTAAAAATTCGATTTCTTGAAACCGAGAGAAATTGAATTTTCACCTAGAGTTATTAGATAAAAGACTGGATCAGATGGCCAAAGATAACTACCCCCATAGAACCGGACATAGATAGCAACTGATAGAATACAATCCTGAATTTATACTATTGGAAATCGACCAAGCGTCATGACGATTAGAGAGGGATACATCACTTTGGGAAGATAAATCAACGGAAGGGTGACAACCATTCAAGAAACTGGATGGAATCCTTTACAATGATTGAAGCTTGCGACTTTTCAAAGCACATCATGTTCGAACAAGACGTATTTTAGGGAGCAAATGCTATACCGGCTTTTGGAAAGGCTATGATACCGTAGATTTGGTTAAGAACGGTTGGTTACCAGTCTTGAGAGTCAGCTATATACATATTATGGACAATGGTGGAACAAATTTGGACCGGGTCCCAATTAAGGTGTAATCAATATAAAGTGACAAGTAAGACAACGTGAGGCTACATTTCAGATTTCAAGTCAATCGGAGTTCATAGACTCGAATTATGGAAAAATGAAGAATTTATATGGATCGATCTAGAACGATCCATAAGATAGCGTAAATCGACGAAGATCGATCAATATCTCAAGATCTACTATTCCCTTACCCATGAAACTTTGGGAACATTAATATATTGAAGGAAGGAGTTCCCAAAATCAATCGCATGTCAAAACTCGTAAATATCATAAAAACATACCGATCGTTCCATACGATCGTACAAAATAAGCCAAAACGATCCATAGTTTCACGGAAAATGCGATATCTCACAAACAGTACGTCGGAATTGCACGAAATTTGGAGAGCAAGTAGATTACATCATGGGAAACCAACATGATCAATTGCAGCACAATTGGACGAAGCATGAAATGATCGCACTTGATTTACTATGACTCAACTCGACTCCACGAGAAATGCGATATCTCAAAATCGATAACTTAGGATGACACCATATTTTAGGAGTAAGGCATAGAGGCATGTGGGACCACCCACGAACTATTGCAAGTTGATTGAAGCCAAAAATAACGATCGACCTTGGTCATTGTTTTTGTGGAATTGAGACCACCGATCGTTCTGGTGGGCCCCTATGGATCTGGAGACTCTTCTTGCGCAATTTCAACCCAATCCATGCACGTCTTCACTTGTAAATACAGTGGCCATTCTCCATAAATGGGATCCTTTTTTCTGCTGCCGAGGCTCTGCCATTATTATGTCTTCATCCTTGTATTAATGGATCCCAACTGATCTAAACACTCTTGTAATCATAATCAAGTGCAAGATCAATAAAAATACAAAGTGGACTTAAGCCAAGATTGTCAAACCACTATAAAAATCTGTGTGTTCATTTACTTTTCTATTCTATTATCATTTACTCATCATATAATCTCTACCATACTATTCTTGAGTATTTGTGCCTATTTTTGGTGCAAATAGTACTATAATAGTAAGGCTTGAGATTTTATTCATCGGACTTAAGTTGTTCTTACTCCCTCATCATTATAACACAGATTAGGAAAGACAATGCTGAAGGTGGCAGCGAGGGGGAAACTTATGGCAGTTACCTATTTATTTATTCATGTTATTTTCTGATGTATCCATTGACAACAATGTTATATTTTGAAAAGTTGTAATACATATATGTGGCAGTGGTTATTGATATTGCGCTATGGATTTTTATGACATTTTGAATTTTGAATGAAATGGGTACTATTGCTATTATTATATATATTAACCTTCCGTTTATGAGATCCGATTGAGTAGATCAATAGCTCTGTATTATTCTTCTTACCAACCAATAACCATCTTTGGAATAGGCTCAAGTTTCAATGAGCATTTTCTAGGTCGAAATTTTGGTCCGTTTCAGGGTGGGTTGTTGCAATATGTATGCATGTATATCTCTGTGTGTATGTACTTTATTCAATCCAAATAAATATTATATATATATATATGTTTATACATGTGTGCATGATGAAATTATTCTATAATATGTTTATACACACACACACATACACACACACACATACATACATACATACATATATATAATTGATGTTATATTATGAATACAAATGTTAGTTAAACAAATGGTAAAATAAAAATAATTTATATTAGTGTAAATATATCTAATTATTTAATATATGTTTATGTATTTTCTTTGACATGTTTTTTGACACATGTCCATAATCTATATATTTCTTAGCCATAAGTTACAATGGTTAATTATACATATATCACACAAGTTTCCATATTATCCCTAGGTTGGATTGATCGATTTTAATATAATTAGAATGTTTGAATATTGTGAATCCATCTAGAATAGTATGTTAAGCATAAAATCAAAATGTAACTAAATTAATAAATTAAATTAAAGTCAAACTAATAATAAAATATTAATATTAAATAATAACAAGTAAATAAATATTTTAAATACAAATAAATAAATTAGATATACACCTAAACTCTTTTATTAATAAATACTAAGTATGCTTTAGTATAAATTTATTATTCATATAAATACAAAATACGATCTTATGAAAATCAATAAAAAGATTTTCTTTTTTTGAACTTCACCCTTCCAACCCCACTACCAATGCACCAAATCCAACAATTGGTGAGTGTTGACGGTGATTTACTAGATATGAATTAAGGAAATAAAACTTGTTTTAAAAGTGCTCAATTGGAAGATCTATATATACATGTCTCTTCTCGTTTTATTGCTTTTTTATATTTATATTACGATTGCAAAGGTAATAGAGTTTACTTTACAAGAGATCTTTTTTTCCTTATCCTAAATGCCAATGTAAGCATTGTCCTATAAATCGATGTTTCAGATGTGAGCTCCATGATCCGAGTACGTGACTTGCCTTCCAAGTATCCCCTGAGTTGTTGGATGCCAAGGAATGGTGCACTCATCTCTTTTTGAGCCCTCTAACGTTATTGGGCTATTTGCAGAGAAATTGGTGTAGTTTATTGTCCATGGTACCATGCTCTTGTTTGGTAGAAAATGCCATAACTTGCTTTAGTCAGGGGAGCAGATGTTATTGCAGTTGCATTAACTATCCTGAGATCTAAATAGCGGTCAATTCATATGCAATGAAATGTATGATTGTAGGCTAATAGTAAATCCTACTAAGTTCGGGCAAAGGTAGCTTAATTTTCCACCTCGTGATGGTTTGGGTAAAGGTGAAACATGATCTTTGTTAATGAATGTTACCGGGTTGTTAATGGTTGTGCAGCCCTCCTAGTTCATAGGTGAAGGACTTAGTGAGGATTGAGGTCGTAGCATGAACAATCTTATGAAATTGTGAGGCTAGTTCACTATAACAACCGGTACCTCCAGATTCACTGATTCAAAGCCCAAAAGTGGCTTCTGAACTCGAGTCATGCCAAGATATATTAATCATTAGGTTTTTAAGGGTACATGATATAGAAACAAATATAAATTTTAAACATTCTACACTTTTAGATCTCATAGTGGAAGAAAATAAAATATATGTACTGAAAATAACCCAGTCAAATAGTAGCCTAAACATAAACGTGGTCCATAAATGACTAAAAAATAGTTTCTCCAAATGGCAATACATAAGAATTTGACTGATGGATATAATATAATATAATATAAAATACATAAGAGAGTAATTATAAATAAATATAACTCCATGTCACCCCCTCTACACATTTTGTCCTCACCTACTAGCATGTCCTCTTGATTTAAAGATACAGAGTGAGAAATGAAGGGGTTCAGACAAAGTTTAGTGAGTGAAAAATGTCACTGGGTATGTTGTTAGTAAATAATTACATTGCGGTTATCAAGCTAGGGGTTTTCATTACTGTTCGTGCACTATAATTGAGATGTTACTAATTTACATGCTATAAGGTAACCACCCTAACACACCTTAACCCAAATACAATCTATGAGAAATTAAATCTGAAGGTTGGACATCCAAAAACTAAGTAGACCTAGGAGTATCCCTAGTATATGGTATTAACAATAAACCAGCTAACCATACATTGAATTAAACTTCTCAATGTTGAACCCCTAAACCGAACACACACTGAGCGAACATCGCAATACGTACGCCAAGTACACAAACCCAATGATTTATGGCATACCAAAGCATTTGCGTAACCTTTTGAATGGTAAACATTTCCTACGCTCCACGTCATTCAAACTGAAGCTGAAGAAGTCATTTAATAATATGACTCCGACATAGGTTCAACCACTGCCCGGTCATATAGCCCTACTATTACGGACATCTCTGTCACCCTTCCCCGTTGTCCAAAACGTTGAAATGTGCGACAACTACAGCAATGACAAGATAATCTAGTTGTGGTATAATTGAATGCCTCATTGAGTACCACGTAATGCATGCCATGAAGTGTGAACTAAGGTGCGCCTCCAAGTATGAGACAAATCCCGCTTGCAGCATAGCTCCATGCAGTTGCATGAACTCCCGTAAGAAAATAAAATGGGAAATAGTTTTCCCTGACCCATCTTACTTGGCTTGCACCAGGGTCAGGTTCAACTTGTGCTTGCTTCTGGCATTCAGACATCTGAATTTTGGTCCAAACGTCCAATGCCTATACAAAATTTAGTACAGCTGCTTAAATGTCTGACCATCTAATCAAACATCTAACTTTGGTTCCGTACATCTGAATAGTGGTTCAGATGTCTTAATCAAGTCAGATTTGAACAAATTTCCTTTTATTTCGTGTTTTCTAAAATTTAGATGTTTGGTTTAGGATTCAAACATTTAAATCGGTATTTTCATGTCTGTATCTTATTCGTCAAGTTCTTCTTCATGGATTCACATATAGATGTACGGTTCACTTTTAACAAGTTTTTTTGGGTAAAATTTCAGTTTTATTTATACACAACTTCAACTAGTTTGTCTTACTGACTATATATAACATTTCAATCATACCCACATGTGTTTCAACCAATAACCTACATATATTTCAAGGTTAAAGGTATCAATTCTAGATAAATTCCAAAGGGTGTGTTTAGTTACATTTTATTTATCCAAATCAATCTGAATGTATCATATAAAAATTGAATCCATAGAATCAAAGGCATTTTCAATCAAATTTAACCTTTTTCTTAAATTTCATCGATTCAAAATTATTACTTAGAATTTTTCTGACATAGTCATCATATTTACAAATCCAAATTCAAAGTTACTAAATCTGTTTAAATTACCCTTCAAAATTCGAAATTCATATTTTTAATTTAGATAGACATATAAAAGATATTTAACTACTTGTTTCACAACATAAACTCATCATAATAGTTCCACTCACCTTCTAGCTTTCCTTTATCTTCAACCTTGAAGAGTCTTTTCAAACTCAATTTGAATAGTCTTCTCCTTTCTTCTATCCCTTGATTTGTTTTTTCTTCTTCCTTTCTTTCTCTTTCAATTGATTTAATTGTTTTTGATTTAGAAATTTAGAGAAGAGAAAAGAAAAGTGTTTAGATTTGATAAGTTTTTAGAAGGAAGAAGAAGATTAGAATTACTTAATGGTGGCTGAGGTTTTGAGTGAAGAGTGGTCAGGATTGGGTCTTTATTTATAATTGAAAATTAGGGTTATTAAGCTCAATCCCAAAATTATTATTTATGGAAATGTCATTAGGTCCGGTTTTCGCTAATTTTGACCCGTTTTATCAGATTCAACAAGTTATTTATGTTTTCTAACTATAAATGGCATTCTGGATGCAATTGGATAGGTTACAAATCCAACTTCCAATGTTTTTGGAATTTTAGCCTTTTTCACTTTTTTTATAAAATTACATTTTTATCTTATTAATATATTAATTTATTGTTAAAATTTCCAAGATGTTACATTCTTCCCCTTAAAAGGATTTCATCTTCGAAATATCTAAGGATTGAAAAATACAACTAGCTTATAAAAACCAATATCAAAAACCATCTATTCAACCATCAACCACTTGCAAACGTCCTTAGTTTTAAAATTTCTAATGCTGCATGTACATAAAGGTATGGAATGAATATGAACCTATATGTAATATAAAATTAGGTGGTTTCCTGAATTAGTTGACCTCCTGAAATGCAGTGCTTATGCTGTATTTCCAAAATTTATGCAACATCCTATATATACTTGCAATTCTATATAGATGAACAACCATTTAATACATATGAAAAAATTATTATGCAACCAAACTAATATTATAAAATAGCCAAGGTGATGTGCATTGTACGCCAACATGAACATATTAGTCCATATGTGCAATCCTAACTAATAAAATACATCCACTAGCAACCATCATACATAACAAGTCTTAATGACACGTTCAGTCCATGCCTATTATCCAAACATCCACCTATGGAATATATTAAGCTAAATATTATGCATTCAAGCAAGCATACTAACTTAAATAGAAACGTATGAAAAAAAGAGCTCCTGGTGGATAGCTCGGATTTTCTCATCGGTCTCCCAAGTACTTGAAGTTTGATCGTCACCTTATTGGACTTTAACTAGCTTAATTACGTTATTGCGGAGTTTCTTTGTCCCATGCTCGATAATTTGAGTAGGTGTACGGTGAACAAGCGACTCTCCCTCAACTTCAACTTCTTCTAATAGACTCAGCTAGACCATAGTAGCTGAATCGTGCAAACACTTCCTCAAGTGTAACACATGGAAGGCATTGGGATCCCCTACAACTTTTTAGGAAGCTCCAATCTATAAGTTAACTTTCTACTCTTTCCATGATTGTAAAAGACCCAAAAAATGTCAGTTCTAACTTTCCAAAACTACCAATCTCATAACATGTCTAAGTGGCGAGACCTTTACGAAAACCATGTCTCCTACTACGAACTCAGACTCCATGCATCGCCTATCAACATATGATTCTTGCATATCCTATGTAGTCTTCATCCATCTACGGAACAAATCTACTTTCTCCAAAGTATTCCTAAACATATTTGGCCTAAGAATAATTCTATATGTGGTGTCCTACCAACAAGATGGAGATTTACATGGCTTCTCATACAACGTCTCAAGCGGCATCATTCCAATACTTGCCTGATAGTTATTATTATATACAAATTCTATTAACAAAAAGCGATTCTCCAAACTTTCAAAGTCCAAAATACACATATGTAGCAAATCTTCCAATACCTAATTCACCCTCTTAGTCTATCTATCTGTATACGAGTGATGGACGATACTCAAAATCAATTCAGTGCTCAAGGCCTCCTAAAGACTCTTCTAAAGCTCACTAGTGAAAAGCAGATCACGGTCACTGATAATACTAGAAGGAACTCCATGTAAATGAACTACTTACTTCACATATAAGGCCACCAAAGATGCAGCTATCCTCGTACTACAAACTAGAATAAAATAAGCACATTTGGTCAGTCGATCGACAATAACCTAGATGCACTCATTCACTATACTATTCCAAGGCAGTCCATCAACAAAATCCATGGAGATGCTCTCCCATTTTCATTGCGGAATATGATATGTAATGATCCACCAGGTTTCTTCTATTCCATCTTTACTTTTTGACAAGTCATATACTATGAAACGAACTATGGTATATGCTTTTTCATACTTGGTTGATAGGATACTCTCTTCGTATCGTGGTACCTTTTGTCAGCGTCAGGATGAATCACTACAACAAAAAGTGTCTTTTATAGCGGCATATAGCCGCTATTAATCACAACCATAGCGGTTTGATAAGCGCTGTATACCGACATGTTATAAAAAACTGTTGAATATTTATAACACAAAATATGCCGCTATGGTTGAGCTTAGTTTTATATCGCAAATTCGCCACTATGGTACGTTAATTCAATAGCTCATTATAGCCGCTATAATACAGCTAAATCTCAACGGAACTGGAAATCTTTATAACACCATTTTGCCGCTATAAAATATTTATTCAACAGCGGTCATTTCACGCTATTAAATCAACATGTTATAGTATTGATAAATTCTTTTACAGCTCATATATGCCACTATAAAAATCGTAGATACACTTTTCAAGAGTTATGCCTATATATTACATTTTAATAATAGCAATCAAACTAAATCTTCATAAACGAATAAATATTATAATCAATAAATATAACACAAGAGCATGCTCAGAAAGAAATGTGATATATTTTTCATTACAGTGTACAAACATTAAAGCAAGTGCATAACCATTGAATAAAACATAAGCCTGCAGCCAATTTAACACAGAGAAACAGAAAATAATGTCAATTTAATAAGTGTACAAACATTACAGAGTGGAAACATTAAAGCAATCCTTCCAAATATTACAGAGTACAAACATTATAGAGTTCCAACATGCAAGATCTGATCTAGTTGCGTACTAAGGACCTTGCTTCCTTCCAAATAAGCTTGCGAAGTTAACACAAAGAAACAGAAAATGTTAAAACAAGTGCATGCTCAGATAGAAATGTGATATATATTTTTCATTACAGTGTACAAACAATAAAGCAAGTGCATGAACTAGAAACTACAATTGATTATTTCTACTGGTCTATTTTCCCAATATGGAAAATAGATTAAAGCAATGTTAACCTCACTTTTCTCAGTTGCAGCAACCATATGTTGAAGCATTTCTAACACTTCAACATTTTTCCATACATTTCTCCAACCATCTACTGCAGCTTATGCAGTTAATGCCCCGCTATTACCCCGCTATAACCCCACTATATCTCATAGCGGATTTCTACCGCAACAATTTTTCCATATAGCCCCAAAATATAGCCTTTCCGCTTTAAGCCCCACTATTTCCGCTATATCCCGTTATTTCCGCTATATTCCGCTCTTTCCGCTATTTCTTCTTTAATAAAATGAATTGAAAAATTGCATTTATACATTATAAAAATTATGAAACTAATTTATTTGATTTAATTTTTAATATATTCTCATAAATGAAAATACTCTAATATTCTACTAAATTCAATTATGTTATATAGCAGTCTTACGTTTATTTAAAGTATATTCGCACATGATTTTATTTAAAATTATTTATGTATTAATTATAATTCAATTGAATGATAATTTTTTATTTAATTACCATCTATATATTTGTAAAAAAACATTAGATATGCGTTTTATATGCTATTTTAGAGCCATCCGCTATATCCTGCTATATCCTCGCTGTATCCCCGCTATGACTTTTTGCACCTCCACCGTTTTAAATCTGCCGAGCACTTTAACTACACAGGCTGCAGCAACCACTCCAACAGCCATACATTTTGCCATACATTTCTAATTGATTATTTACATATTACCGATCAAAATTATTCAACATGAAAGAACACTGTATCTGGGTGTTCCTCTATTCACTAGTAAATTAAAGTAAGAGATTTCTGGCCACTATTGGACAAAATAAATAGAAAAATTAACAATTGTAATAATAAGTTGTTAAATATAAGTGGAATAATTGAACTTAATAAAACTGTTATTTATCCCATTATTGATTTCTAGATGCATTTTTGTCAGACCCCATGTTCGTTATTAAGAAGAAAAACTCGATATGCTCAAATTTTCTATGGCAAAGTATATCCCACAAATTAAATTGAGCTGATGTATGTAGACAAAAAGTAGAAGGTGGATTTGGTATACCAAAATTGGAAGATTTATCGTAAGCGAACATGTTAAAACTTAACATCTGATTGTTTGGGGGCATGGTGGACTAGAAATAGATATACGAAGCTTCAAAATGCTAGTTTAAGTATGATGTCAGGTATCAGATGCATGGATGTCAGTTGGGCAGCACGATACATATTTGTGTAAGTTTTTAGTGACTCATGGAGAATTATAACCCTATTATAATTTATAGGAAATTATCGGTCTTGGAAAAGTGCAGAGATACCTTATAGATCTTGTTATAGAAGACCTCAAGCAATCTGAGTTCAGCTTTAGGATGAGATAGCTCAACCTGTCAAGATGAAAAAAATGGCATTTGCTTACTGATACTGACAAATTAATTTTAAGATTTGATGCTTTTAACATAAAGCATGGACACACCAAATTGAAATAATGCTAGAAACTAACCTTTGCCTTAAGGTAATTAATCACATCACCAACTGTGATATTTTTAGGTAGTCTAATACTGTGAACTACCCCCTAGAAAGAACAAGAAAAGCCATCCACTAAATCCATAAATTCCGACAGTACAGCCAGGCATCAACATGAAATGAACTAACCTCATCCTTCAGAGAACTATGAAAAGCCACTTTCAGCGTTTTCAAACATTGTAGTTCAGGAAGAGGCATGTCCAATACTTCATAATACAATATATCAGATGTCTGTGAACAAATGAAACAGATTTCACGATTCATCACTTTAGTTAAGTACATCTATATGCCCTCTATGAGTTTAATGGCAATATATTCTAGTTTTCCACAAAAGTCGAATTGTTTTAAGATAAGCATGTGGAAAAAAAAATTAAGAACGTTATACGGAAAGAAAAACTTTCAGAGAAATTCACTTGCAAAGTAGCAATACTTCTTATAATTGTTTATAGTTCTAAATTTGGAACATAAACTACCTGATTATAATGTACTAGCATGTCAGAAAGGCGTTCAACTCCTCGATACTTGATTTGTTGAGGTTTAGGCTGCTGAGAATAGCAATTGTGAGAAGTTGGCCTTATCTTTGATGGGTCATCCAAACCAAGTTTCCCGGCAACTCTTTCCACAACATCATCATACATACGTGCATGCAACCACTTGCATACAAAACATGTAAACCTATAATTCCCATTCATAGTGAGCAAGGTAGTTAATGCACTAAGGCGCAAAAAGGCCCCAAGCTTGCGCCTTGGGCTTTTCTGCACCTTGAGCCTTTTTTTGCGCTTTTTATACAATTTTGTGTATTTTTGCTCCAAAAAAACTGCACTATAAATTACCATTCAAAATGATAATTTTAGCATTAAAACATATTTATAATCAATCTTTTGCAAATAAGAAAGCATGAGCTAATGGAAACGAACCAAAAATGATAAACTTGATCAAAACGATGTCAAATTCAAGTTTACAACACCAAAAACATAGAAATTACAACAAAAGGCTAGAGATCATAAAGATGTTCAAGTTCAACACAAGGCACGCTTTTAGGTGCCTGGGAGCTTTGACGTCTCAGCAAAAAGAGCGCTTTCGGATGCCTTGAGTAGATCGCGCACCTCATTTCCCGTAAAGGCGCAAACCCTATGCATGTGCCTTTCTGCACCTTAGGCACGCCTAGGCGCTCGCCTTAATAACACTAATAGTGAGTTGTATCATATTTATTATGAAAAAAAGAGAAGAAAAGGATCATCCAAACTACCAAGACATATGTTCAGAATAAATCAGTTCCCAATGCATTTGATGTGGCATATCGAATTTTAGTGCAACTTAAAATCAAAGTAATATTTGAAAACTTATGTCATCGTTGGGTTATCATACCTGCCGATTATGAACATACTCTAAGAAAGATGGAACATCCGGAAAATGATACTGGTCTTCACTATCCGATGCAAGAGACTTTTGAAAGCATATTATGTCCCCATCTTCAAGCTAAAAGTAGAACTATAGATGTCGAAAGTTCAATTTTATAATAAATAGCAAAATGAGAATGTTGATATAAACCTGGCTAGAACGAAACGTGAGCTTCTTATCAATGGGTTCACACATTACAGTCGGTTCATATTTAATTTCCTAGGGGGAAAAAAATTAATGTAGTCAAGAGTCAAGACTGATAATCAGAAATATTTATTGTCTATCAATAATGAATATAATTGCTACAAGATAGATGATAAGTTACCTCATAAAGATCAATATCTTCATTTAAAAGAAAACCTGCCATTTCATTCATTTTAGTGAGAATATCTGATGGCTTCCCTAAACCCTTAACAAAAAGCCTTCCAACATACCTAAACACGATAGCATAAATTAAACATGATATATATATATATATATATATATCAAAATGCAATAAGTAATTAAGCTTGGTTCTATATAGACTGACAAAGAGGCAACATACAGTATTAGACTACCTAAAAATAGCACAGTTGGTGATGTGATTAATTACTAGGAAAAAATGTTTCTATAGTATCCACATGCATATCGTGCGTGCTATTACCATATCATCATTCAAAGGTCATAAACATCCTAATTCTATTTCATGCAACATGATAAAATCTAAATTCACACTGTCATAATCTTTCCTTAAATCCACTTTAATGCACATCTTGTTACTTCCAGTCTCATTAAAGGGTCTAACACTTTCATGCACTTGCATGATACCTTCAGTTATGCTCCAATATGGTATGGAAGTTGTTTGGTTTTCATGCATAAGATTTTCTAAAACCAATAAGTGTATCAGCTACTTTTATTTCAATGGTTAAAAAAGGAACTACCGAACCTGCTACTTAACGTATAACCATTTAATTTAAGTTGTTAGTGTTCATGTTAAAATTCAATTCTAAAAATGCTTCAATATGAAATATTTCACCAATAAGCTAGGATTTTTCATTGGCAATGTATTTGAAACTAAAGGGTAACCCTGGAATAAACATTGATATAATGAAAATCTATTTTATAGTCAATGTAGTTCGTGGTATGCATTTTAGTAGATATGTTAACAAATAAACACACAAAATTATATATCGTCAAAACATTGTACGAACTTAAAATTATATTAAATGGAAAAGATGTATGAATGTACATAGTCCAAACTAGGGATAACCACGTTGTGTTAACCAAATCGGTCTTGATTAAAGGTTTAATCAAACCAAAAATAATAATTGGTCCTGTTAATAGACTTGTCATTTTGATCCATCAAGCCATCCAAACTTATTATGTTTAGTCGACTTATGAATTTTTACCTATACATGTAGTTAGTCAAGGAAATATATTATGTTAGTGTGTGTATGTGTGTCTATACACACACACACACACAACTAAATGAATAATTTACATCACTGATCTGTATATATATGACTTTTTACTTATACATATGCCACAGCGTTCATCTGTTATAAAATGAGTTGGCTAATGCACATTTTTGAAAATAGCAATCACTGTTCTAAGATCTTCTTCAATCCTAATCCACATGAGCCTATTTTATCATACCCAATTCAAAGAAGCATTATATACATATTGCTTGTAACATCTATTTATTAACAGGTTGACTGCACTACAATCATTAGTGGAGTTCGATAATCTACTATATCTTATATGATGGCTTGGACATATAAATTGTGTTTAAGTAATCTATAAAAATTTCAAATTTCTGCGTGGTCCTTATTTGTTTGATTTTTACCAATACTACAACACCATAATTTTCTAAATCAACTCACATGCGCCAAAAGTAAAATATGTGATGGCTAACATCTTAATCATTTCAAACGCTTAGTAGCGCTTTAAAATGTTATAGGCATACTGTTGGTCTAGTACGGGTTATGCATGTACAACGCATGTGCCAAGCTTTAGAGTGGAATAAATATGTGTGTTGACTATGCAAATTGAGACTCGTGTCAGTGCAATACTGTCTCGGTTAACTATAATTGGTAACATGATGCTTTTGGCAATATTTAGTCCATTTTAGATGCAGAAGACAATGTAACGAGGATTAATAACAATCTACACGGCTGACTGTTAGGAACATTGATATACCTAATCCATACGCTTAAAACAGAAGAGTCTATACTAGAGCTTGTGCCCAAATAACAAATGTAGACTAAATTCAAACTCGCCATGTTTTGGATAAACACCAATCTGCTAATCACTCTTGTCCAATTAAAAACAGAAAAATATACTTTTGTCAATACAGGAGACTCTACATGCAATAAACTATGAAATTTAAAGCCCGTGTATAATAAATCCTAACATATTTTTCTTTATTTTTCAACAAACACTTGCAAATAACATCCCAGCATCACAATTTATATAACTATGACTCAACATATGAAATCATGGCATAAAATCTCATCTCAATTCCAGTGATCTAAAATTCAATTTTTCTTCTGGAATTAAATGCCAAAAATAAAAAATTTCCTCTAGAATTAAATGTCAAAAATGACCAAATAAATGTAAAATCTTACTGATCTCGGATATGAATAGGGAGAAAAATAGCAATTGTAGAAACGATTGTGATTAATCCTCAAGAAAGTGTTCGACTGTAAAAATCTTCATTGACTTTGGGATAAGCGTCTAGATGGATCAACTTATCAAAAGTCTCCATTCACTGAATCTCTATGTACAATAAAATCAGAGCTCTAGGTTATAAAATCCGAATTAATAATAAATAAATAAGAGATGCAATTCAATATTTGATTATACATTATTGAGTTATATCGAGGAAGTAAATATATTAACTGTAGTGTTTGGCAAATCATTCTAATCAAAATCACAAAAAATGACAAATAAACATAGAAAAAAGCTCAAGTAGCTACTCGAAGATGACATATTTTGAATAAAAACGAATGCATGTACAGATAACCCATCTCTTTTAACGATTAATACATACCTAGTATTTTCGCTTCATTAAGTCCAAGCAAAATCCTCCCAAATAATCTCACGGATTCATGCATCTCTTTCAATCATTGCTGCCAAATTGCATCGGGGTCTTTCATATTTGGGTTTGGAGGCGAGGAACTCTGCGAAGAATAGTAGGGCGTTGACAAGCTTGAGGCAAGCTGGGATCGGTACCAAGCGACGAATATGAGGAGTTAAGAGCAGAGGCGGTGAAAAGGGAGGAGATTTTTTGTGAGGATTTGGGGAAACAAATTCACGAAGAGGAAAGAGAAAAACTATTAGAAGAAGCAGCGACCACGAAAATAATTTGGAGATGGAAATAGAGTAGAACGTGGATTAGGGATTTCTTCGTTTTAGGAGGGAGATGAAAAGTGTTAAGCGAGGGAAACGAAATGGTTAAGTGCTTTTGGAGGCAGTCGAAAATTTTGGGACCAGTGTTACACAGCTATAGTACAAATTAAACAAGTATAAAACAAATCAAAAGGCTAAATAATAACTCTTAGAATAAATGCGCTATTAAATTGCGTTATCAATAACATATTTTCTTGTAGTGAATAGTTATACTAGAATGATGGGACTCTCCTAGTACCATGTCCACAAACAGCTTAATAAGTGGAATACACAACCTACCATCTCTTCACAGCCATCCTCATGAATCAATGGAATAATGGTCCACATGACTCGAATGTTCTCCTTTGTTCAGCTTCTTGAAAATACTCAATAACTATGTGTCTTGCTTATGACTCGAATCAATACGATCCATAAGTGAAGGATGAACATCTAAATCTACCAATTCCCCCAGTGTAATGTTTTATGAAGGTTGAAAATCAAATATAGAAATGAACTCCAAGTGCTTCTATTCCAAAAATATATGGCTTAGCATCGCATGCTTTCTACTCAAGGCATCAGCTATAACATTGTCTTTGCTTGGAGTTAATGAGGTAATGAGTCCATAATTTATGATCTATGAATAACACAAATCATTCCTTCAAAAGGTAATGTTTCTAAGATTTGTAGGCAAAAACAATAGTAGCGAAGTAAAAATCATGGGTTGGATAGTTTCTCTTGTGTACTTTCAACTATCGACTAGCGTAACAAACAACTCTATCCTCCTCTATCAAAACAGCGCCTAGTCATTTGACACAAGCATCAGTATATACCGCAAATGCTTTCGAACTATTAAGGAGCATTAAAACATGTGCACTAGTTAACAACTCCTTTAGCTTAGTAAAAGCATCCTAGCATTCCAAGTTCTATGAGAAACCTAAATTCTTCTTGGTAAGGCATGTCAACGGTGCGAAGTTTTTTGGAAGTCCTTAATAAACTTCCTATAAAAGCCAGCAAGACCAAGAAAACTTCTCATCTCCATAGAACTTTTCAGTATGTGTGACGGCCACCCTACACCACTTATGCTCATATAACCGAATAGTGCGTTGCTGGAGCATCCACCCGATGTAGAAAGATTGTTAAGGGAAAGAAAAAAATAAAGAAGAGGAATAGAAAAGAAGAGAAGAGAATAAAAGAGAAGAGCAAGAAACAAAACATCAAACAACCACATAACCCATCATGTATCTCACAGCACATCAGACAAAATATAATAGTCATCACAGATATAAAACAAGTGAGAAAGTAATAATTGTATAAACCACATAATTAGAGTACATAGGCTCATACAGTTATACAAAATAGTAATACAGTTTATACAACTAATAAATAATGATAAATTATCTCTAATAATAATAAGTCAATAATGTCAAGGCTCCACAGTGTCACACAGGGGAATAAACAATAATACTCAAAAATATAAATATGAGAAAGAGGCACCATCTGCTAGTCCATCTGCACAGCTCCAAGTGCTATTTACACATGCTATCTAGTCTCCTCATTTAAGAGTACTCGAGATAGTATGAAGCAAAGCATAAAACCTCCAGTCAGACAACAGTCATGTGTGAGCAATAAATAATCTCAAAACACTATAAAATTCGATATAGTATATAGCACAGAGGGTAAGGGGAATCATACCTGAACTGTCCCTATATCCATAGAGTTATCGCATAACATCGAATATATGCTACTCTATGATGTTCATCATAAGTGTACCATAATATCAAAGTACTAGGGATGTCAAGATATCGGCATCGATAATGTCTACATTATGTGACATCCCTAAGATGATAAAAATAGTCAAACGAATATGGCATCCATCATCCATCCTTGCATTCACTCACTTGGTGCGTTGGATATATGATACTCATAGACCTCATGCCCAGTCAAGGACTACTCAAGATCCTAGACTCTAGATACTCAAATCCGTGCCACTCAATAGGCCAAACTAGATTGCAACCATCATAGACAGCCCGGGGTACTTAGACCGAAACATCATTTGATCTGAGGAACACATCAAAACCCAAGTGAGAGTCCTTATATACCCATGCTTTACAAGTACACCTCAAAACCTACGAATATCGATGATCCATTTGCACACTTAATCCTTAGCATAGCTTAACTTGGAGTTCTCTATATAACTCATGTCTTAAGTCATCGCGGTTGGGAACTACTCTAGACAACCATCATAAGTCATAGAGTGTCATCATGCATCATGTAACCTCTCTCAACCTATCACCTCAGTACAACTCATAGTCAACTACTCTACATGTCGAGGTATAGCTGTCCATCGTCAAAGCCGTCACTTCTTATCATGGAATCATCAGCGTCGAACCATGGAGTCGTTGCCAAAGCATCATCCTCGCTTCAGCGCCAAAACCGCTAGTCGAAGAGCCATAGCATCAAATCAAATGTTGAATGAACCATCACATCATGCTCTTTGAAGCCTCTCCATCATCAATGTTAAATTGGCCAAATTAGCCATCATCAATAGTGATAGATATCGACCACTCCAGAGTAATCAATAATGACCACTTTGGTCTTGTATTTAACCAAAAATGATTAAATACAAACCAAATGAAAATGTCCGGCATCTTCCCCGAACTCTGAAGTGCATGTCCAAGTCCACTGTGCTTTATCTTCATATTTATCGGCATACACGATACTGTATGCATGAAATCCCATCCTATGGATGTTCTAATCCTATGTCGCCTTCGAACGGTGTTTCAACCAACTAACAAACAAACTAGCATACATGCAACCAACAAGCATACTAACGTCTATAATAGCCTACATACGTCTATAATAATACAATACATCCAAGCAACCAATGTAGGATTAATGTCAAAAATAACCTAAATCTATCAATATCGTCAAAATAGTGCATCAATAGAAAAAATGTGATATTTAATTTAAAGTGAATATTAGGCTCAGGTCCCTAATAAGTTTCAAAATACACAAAAACCCCAGTAAAAAAAAGTACGTAAATTAGGTCCTTAGAATTAAGTTACTAAGTAATTGCATATAGTTATGCAATTATTCACTGAATAATTGCAGACATTTATGCAATTATATCCAAAAGTGGCATATATTTATGCAATTTGTTTGGTGAATAATTGCGGAAATTTCCGCAATTTTTTGGTGAATAATTATGTAAATGTCTGCAATTTTTTGATATAATTGCATAAATGTATGCAATTATTCACTGAATAATTGCATAAGTGTATGCCATTATTCAGTAACTTAATTCTAAGGACCTAATTTACAAACTTATTTTTACTGGGGTTTTTGTGTATTTTGAAGCTTATCAGGGACCTGTGCCAAACTGTCCCTAATTTAAAACTATTTTCAAACACTCTTAATTCTTTCTATAAAATAAGATATAGGTTTAAAGATTTTAGAAATCTTATTTTAAAGTTAGAAAACATTTTAAAATGTTGTTTTAATATTATACTAACAAATATAGTATGGTTAGAGACAATATCACTCACCTAAACTAAATCTGTCCCAATCATCGCCAAGTTAGCTCTCCATCATGAGCACAACGCAAGAAATGACATCCAAAGTGGATCTCGCATGCAAAAGATATTAATTATATAAGTTTTAGGATTAATTTAATAATTAATTAACATAAGTATAATTAACCAATTTAATAACTTAGGTTAAGTTCTTCTTCTCCAAATCAAAGAATAACCTATACGTGCATATCCATATCCAGGCTGTGCACCATCCCATAGTGATACAGAGCTATAATCGATGAAACTGAACGTCGTCCGCGTTGTTGAACTTCTTGTTCGATGCTCAACTCATCCATGCCAAAATCCTCCACCCTGATGCCGTTGATTAAAACACATTGCCTAGGCTCACACTTGACTAGTCCCAGCTCGTGTTTCACACGAGGCGACCGGACTTCAAACCAATGATGTCGATATGTGTGTACTGCCAAGCGAAGCTCGCTTGCGCCCTCTATTTCGCTTAACTCTGCTCCAGTCAGCCCTAATCTGAAACCCTAGTTCGCCAAGAAATAGTCGACCTCGCCAAATCAATGTCGCACCTTACATCAAGCATATAGGCATGTAGATCTCCTTACCACGATTGCAATGAAGGTGGTTTTGGAATTTATCATGGAGTAAATTATCGGGTTTTGATTTTTGAAGTAAGAACAAGGGAGGCAGCCATTTTCTATTCTCTATTCAATTGAACAGTAACTCAAAAATGAGAGAGGAGGGTTTAGTGGATAAGATAATTATTTTATTAATATTATATTCATTTTAGTTAAATACTCAAATAAAATGATCATGCGTTTTTAGGTCGCACGATCAAACGGTGCGTCTGATGCTAGAAAACTCGTTTGCATGCGTCACCTCATTTTTCCAATCCTGATGGTATAAATTTCATCGCTATCCGAGACAGCGCTCCGTGATGATATTTTTATACTTTTTGAGACTGTTTCAGCCACCGGATTGTCTGATATCCAAATATAGTGATCCTCGCGCTCATTTTAACTCGGAACATCGGTACAAACTCAACGGAAGTGGTCACGAGTCCTGATGTGATCGTATGCGAAAAATCATATTTTTGGGACCGTCAATTAATTAGTGACCAATATTTAAATCAATTATTTAAATATTCTATCATTAAAAATACGAGTCATTATATTCTCTCTTTTTTATAAGGATTCCATCCCCGATATCCCAAGGACAAAGCAACTCAACCCAACACCCTCACATAAGCAATAATACAAGAATAATCGTCGCTTGTCAACTGTTGGATGCGTTTCCACCACCACCGAGCCAAAAAGAAGAAGGCATCGCCGAACCATAGGGAGGAAAGTCCCACCGAACCAACCCTTGCTCCACTACCTGTCGAACCAAACCCAAAGCATCACTACCGAACCGGAAGCCACTCCACCTGCCACCGAACCAACCCATCTCCCAGGTGCTACCGGACCAAAATCCCACTGAACCTACCGGACCAAAGTGCTACCGGACCAAGGTCTCAACTCCAACCATCTACCACCGGACCGAAGCACTACCGAACCAAGGCATTGCCGAACCAACGTTGCCAGGCCAAATTGCATCATCCCAGGCCCACCAGCAGCTATATACATCCAAAACCCCTACCCCCAGCCTCACTCTATAAATAGAGGGGTAGGGGGACAACAATGGCAGACAAGTTTGAGAGCTCAAGCACGGATAGAACTTTCAAACAACTTTCATATACCGGTATAAAAGCTTTGCACTTGTAATCTGAACAGTAAAAGGAGAATAACATATAAAGTGGACGTAGGCACATTCTGGCCGAACCACTATAAATTTGTGTGTCTTTTATAGTTTAGTCCCTGCTTTTTATAAATTTGCATAGATTATCCAGATCACTAAAAACAACATAAAATCAACTAAATCATACGACTTGGAGGTGTTTGCCCATTTTTTGCGCAAACATTTTTGGTGCTTTCATTGAGAACGGGCTCGGAGCTTCAGCTTCTCCCACTTAACCTTCTTCCTAACAGCATCACTCATTGCTTGAGAGACATGGCTCCCAGGTAGCAAAAATATGTTAACAGAGAAAAAAACATCGCGACCAGTAGTATTCCAGATCCAGTGGTCATAGATCAAGTGAATCGTCCCATTCCAACAGCAGTACAAAATGGAGATCAGGCAAATCCGACAGCCCCTGCCATGGGACAGCCGGCAGCAATTACTAGGGCAGATCTAGACAGGGTTGTGGCTGAAGTAACTAACCGCTTCACATCCCAACAAGAAGCCTTGGTGAACCAACTCGTGTCACGCTTAAGGGATGCCGAAGAGTCCAGCCGCAACACTGAATCATGGGGTGAGTCCCAGTCTGGGGGATCTCGGAGGCGACAAAGGTCTTCCTTCTTCGAAGAAGCTAACGAGAGAAACAACCATGGTAGGAGCCGAGCCCGAACTCAACCCGAACTCCGACCCGAGGAAACACTTGGAACCGAACCCAATGGGGGAGGTACCAGGCGGGGGTCGGCTGTAGCCGAGCCTGTCATGCTGCCTGACCATGGGAACGCCGATGAACGGGGCCGAGCTAGAGCCCCTCCCGAAGTTGGAACCGAGGAAGTGTTTAGAACAGAACCCAGCAGGGGAAGATCAAGGCAAGGGTCAACTGTAGCTGACCCTGGCATGCTCCTAGAAGACCAAAGACAGCCACTGGAAAATATTAGGAGTAATAGACGATACTATCCCTACGGGTCATCAGGACGGAATCAACCCCGCAGGGAAGAACCAAACTCGTTTCTATCTGCTCCAAATTCTGATGAAAGGATGGCACGCTTGTTCAGAGAATGCGTCCAACGGGATCAAAGAGATCGAGGGATAGGCGCTAGGGTAACCAGCCCTTTCACCCGCAATATCGAAATTTCCATCACCCCCCGAGAATGGAAAATTCCAACAATGGAACCTTACGAGGGAACCTCTAACCCCGTTGTACACTTGTAGAGATACACACATCATATGCTCATGAGCGGAGCAACAGAAGGAGTACTGTGCAAATGCTTTCCACTATTCTTGGCAGATCTAGCTACCTCCTGGTTCTTCCATCTACCCCAAGGATCCATCAGCTCATGGGAAATGTTGAAAGAAAAGTTCATCAGCCAGTTCCGCATTCATGTCGAACAACCCAAAGACGCTTATTCCTTATCCAATATCAAACAGAAGCCTGGAGAGACAGTGCAACAATATCTAACCCGATTCAATGCCGCAGCGGCCGCAGTCCAAGATGCTGATGAAAAAGTTATCTTAATGGCCCTCTGTAGTGGTGTGCACCTGGATACTAAATTTGCCAGAAGATTAACAAAAGAAAAACCAGCTACCTTACCCGATTTCTTCCATGAAGCCGGGAAGTATATGAGACTCGAAGACGCTGCCACTGAAAGGCAGACAGGTCAACAAACTAAGATAGCTCATGGCAACGCACCCGCTGTAGCAAAGGACGTTCGAAGAAATGACTCTAGAGACAATGTTGTGGGCAAGAAGGGAGAAAAGCGCCTATAGGATTTGACGCTTACACCCCTTTGAATGAAATGATCGAAAACATCTTCCTGACCACCCAAGATGATGTTAAATACAAACGCCCCCGTACAAAAAGGAATCAGATAACGCAACTAAATCTGGAAAGTTCTGCCGCTTCCACGAATCTCATGGGCATAATACCAATGAGTGCCATCATCTCCGGGACTTAATTGAAGGAATAACTCATTGACTTTCTCCGCCACAACTTGGATGTATTTGCATGGATGCACGCTGACATGACTGGAATCTCCCCAGACATAGCATGCCACGTACTAAGCATCGATCCTACCAAGGCGCCAGTAAAGCAGAAAAAGAGAAGTATGGGGGCAGAACGATTAGCAGCCATCGATGAAGAAGTAAAGAACCTACTTGCCAATGACTTCATACGAAAAGCCATCTACCCAGAATGGATCGCTAACCCAGTACTAGTAAAGAAGGCTAATGGGAAGTAGCGAACGTGCATTGACTTCTCCAACTTAAATGACGCCTGCCCAAAAGATTGCTTCCCACTTCCCCGAATCGATCAGCTTGTGGATAGCACAGTCGGGCACAAACTCTTATCCTTTATGGACGCATACTCAGGATATAACCAAATTCCTATGCATGCCCCCGATCAAGACCACACTAGTTTCATCACTGACCGAGGATTGTACTGCTACAAAGTAATGCCTTTTGGATTTAAAAACGCCGGAGCTACTTATCAACGCCTCATCAACAAGATGTTTGCAGAATTAATAGGACGAACTATGAAAGTTTATGTGGATGACATGCTAGTAAAGTCGAGGAAAGCCAACGATCACGTAAGCCACCTAGGCAAGATGTTTCAAGTACTTCGCCAGTATGGAATGAAGCTAAATCCCCTAAAATGCTCCTTCGGAGTATCATCAGGAAAGTTCTTGGGATTCATCGTCCATGCCAGAGGAATTGAAGCAAACCCTGAACAAGTCCGAGCTCTGAAAGATGTCAGGATACCTTATGCTCAAAAAGAAATGCAAAGCCTAAATGGGAAAGTGACCGCCCTAAGCAGATTCATCTCTAAAGCAACTGACAAGTGCGTCCCCTTCTTCGAAGCTCTAAAGAAAGACAAAGGAAGGTTCGAATGGACTGACGAATGCTTAACAGCTTTCCTTAACCTAATCGAACACCTCCAGAGACCACCAGTACTCTCAACTCCGAACGAAGGCGAGGAGCTATACCTATACCATGCTGTGTCATCTCATGCTCTAAGCGTCGCTTTGGTAAGAGAAGACAAACGTGCGCAGCGGCCAGTATACTTTGTAACCAAGAGGCTTACGGGGGCAGAAGCCAGATATCCTAAACTTGAGAAACTAGCATACTGTTTACTAATCACGTCACGGAAACTGCGACACTATTTCCAGTCTCATCCCATCAGAGTTCTAACCGATTAGCCGCTGAGGCAGGTACTCCATCGTCCCGACACTTCTAGGAAACTACTTAAATAGTGCATTGAACTGAGTCAATATGATATCACCTACCATCCTCACACCGCCATCAAGGGACAAGCCATGGCCGAATTCATTGCCGAATTCACTACCAATGAAGGTAAGAGGCAATCTGAAATAACAGAAAACATCAAGTGGAGTCTCTTTGTGAATGGAGCATCAAACGAACATGGCTCGGGGGCAGGTATTGTAATAATCACTCCTAGGGGAAGGAAGCTACACTACGCTCTAAGGCTGGAATTCGCTGCCACCAACAACGATGCAGAATATGAAGCAGTAATAGCTGGATTAGAACTCGCCTTAGAGATTGGAGCCAGTTCCTTATGTCTTCATGGTGATTCTCAACTTATTGTAAATCAAATACTAGGAGAATTTCAGGCTCGAGGAGAACGACTCACAGCATATCTAAAGAAGACCAAGATGCTTCTCGATCAATTGGATCACTATTTAATCAGGCACATCCCTCGGGAAGAGAACCAAGAGGCCGACAAATTGGCAAAGCAAGCTAGCATGAAAGATGGCACTATTTCCGGAACAGTAGCCCTCTCAAAACAACTGACCTCGAGTTTCAAGCAAGTGAATCTGATAGCTGCAATCGAAGAGGAAACTTGGATGACTCCCATCCAAAAATACTTACAAGATGGCACACTTCCCGACGAGCGTAACGAAGTCAAGAAAATCTTGAGGAAAGCTTCCCGCTACACAATACAAGAAGGCATCCTCTATCAGCGCGGCTTCTCTAACCCCTTATTAAGGTGTGTCGCTGGAAGGGAAGCCAAAGAAGTCCTATCCAACATCCACCAAGGAAGCTGCGGAGATCACACTGGAGGGCAGACTCTGGCAAAGAAGATACTCCGATATGGATACTTCTGGCCCACCTTAAACAAAGACGCCGTGGACTTCATCAAAAAATGTGATAGATGCCAGAAATGTGCTAAGATTCCTCGACTACCAACCAATGAGATTACTCAAATGACCAGCCCTTGGCCCTTTGCAGTATGGGGAATTGACTTGATTGGCGAAATGCCAATGGGCCGAGGCGGAGCCAAATATGCTATAGTGGAAGTTGACTATTTCACCAAATGGTTGGAAGCAGAACCTCTAAATAAAGTATCTTCAGTGAAAGTTATTAACTTCTTGATCAAAAATGTTCTATGCATGTACGGAGTTCCACTCAAAATCATATCGGACAACGGACTTCAGTTTGACAGCGAGTAATTCGCCGACTGGTGCCAAGAGCACGGAATTCACAAAAGCTTCTCATCTGTAGCTTACCCCCAGGCAAACGGGCAATTCGAAGCTGTCAACAAAATTCTCAAAACTCTAATCAACAAGAAACTCAAAAAGTCAAAAGGCGCTTGGGTGGATGAGCTTCCTATGGCACTTTGGGCCTACCGCACAACTTTCAGAACATCGACGGGGCACACTCCTTTCTCTTTGGCATACGGATCGGAGGCCATGCTCCCAGTCGAAACTATGGTGCCTTCCCACCGTAGGATCCACTATAACCCAGAAGAAAACGAAGAACTCCTCCACGCATCTTTGGATCTAATTGAAGAGAGAAGAAACGATGCAGCACTCAAAGAAGAAGCTCACAAGCAAAAAGTAGCAGCGCAATACAACCCCAAAGTCAAGCACCGTAGCTTACGAGAAGGAGATCTTGTCCTCAAGCGAATCTTCCCACGCCCCGGAGCGCTAGATCCAATCTGGGACGGGCCGTATGTAATCCATAAAGATCTCCACAACGGGGCTTATATTTTGTCAACAGTGGACGGAGAGGTGTTCCAAAGGGCATGGAACATCCAACACCTTCGTCGATACTTTTCTTAACTTGTACTGCCCATATGAAGTGAATTAACAAAGAGAATCGGTGGACGTAGGCATTTTTGTGCCGAACCACTTTAAAAACTTGTCTCTTTTTTAACTTGTTCCTTTGTATCTTGGCTACTTGTTAACTTTATCCTTTTCTGTTGAACGAAATCCTATGCAAATAGCATTTCCATTCAAGGCACTCCACAGCACGACTTCTCCTTGACAAGACCTAACAGGTACTATACGAATCTATGCCCTCGCCAATGAGACACTTTTGCTCCGGTATCTTTCTGCTGCGGGTTAACTCATTGCTCGCGATGACCCTTAAAGCCAACTGTAATGAGCCGATTATAAGCCACCGAGAAGGCCGACTATAGCCGAGGCAGCTCATTACGGCGTTCGGCTCGCCGGCAGCCGTGAACCTACTTTAAGCCCCAACATAAGGTGTGGCCAGCCAGGGGTAGTTCACGGTTGACGATCGGCACCCACGCTAGCCGGCCACGGTAAATCGAATGATACCCACGATTATGGGCCATAATGGCCTGGGTAGTTACTGTGCGCGATCTTGGCTTCGATGTGTCTTAAGTATGGCTGTGGTAAAAAAGATAAACTCCCCACGAAGGCGTAAGATGGGTGACAAATGTCTCCAAGACCCACAGCTAGGGAAAGTGACTACAAAACCCGTTTGCCACGAACTTAAGCACATCGAAGGCCTTCCGTGATTGGAAGTTTTACTGTTTCTCATATTTCAATTTTATTTAAAGAACTTTCCTCTTATCCTCTATAACGATCCCTAAAGTACAGGACACAGAATAGGAGACACTCGCTATGGGAATAGGAACTCACAACTGGACACTCGGCTGCATTCCATACTCGGTCACATAAGATATTCAAAGCTGCCGTCTATAACTAAAACATGAAGGGCGGCATATGCACAGCTATACTTCTTATGCAACAACATGTGCGCTCTGTCGATCCCAAAAGAGCGAGAGATAACGTCAAGCTGCTCATCTTTGAGGGAGCTGGGAAAGCAATCAGGCGGTGAGTTCAGGAGCTCTTGAGGACCGTACCCGTCTACTAGCGATCTCAGGGTTGGTCCCTGTCGTTCTGGTGCTGCCTGAACTGGGGGCACTATGGAGGACTCTCCTCGGTCCTTGGGCTTCTTCTTGTCAGAACGAGTTTCGACTTTATGAGACATTATCTGCAACAGGAGAAAACACATTATTAGAATAAGGACTGTGGAGACATAAACAAGCAAGTACATACGGCATGGAATATCATTCATAATTCAAAACATAAAAGCCCGATCGGTAGTTCGAGACTAAATTTCATTTGGCACTCAAGTTCATCCGGTAGCTCAAGGCTCGAAGGTTCATTCGGCACTCAAGTTCATCCGGTAGCTCAAGGCTCCAAGGTTCATCCGGCACTCAAGTTCATCCGGTAGCTCAAGGCTCGAAGGTTCATCCGGCACTCATACTCCACGGATTCATCCGGTAGTTCAAAACATAAAACTCATTCGGAAATTACCTGGACCGGTGGTCAAACGTGATTCGGCGGTATGATTGATTCGGCAGGAAAGAATCTGGTTCGGCTATTTCAGTTAGTAAGGAATAACGAAAGCGTATGGCCCATACTTATAGGCAAATAGAAACGACCAGACCAACTGGTTCGGCGCTCAGGACCGAATGAGAGTGTCCAAGTCGAAGGGCCTAAAACAAAGCACGACATATGCTGGCATATGCCCCACTTTGGGGGGCAAATGTTGGGTGCGTTTCCACCACCACCGAGCCAAAAAGAAGAAGGCATCACCGAACAATAGGGAGGAAAGTCCCACCGAACCAACACGTCTCCAAGGCCCTGCCGAACCAACCCTTGCTCCACTACCTGTCGAACCAAACCCAAAGCATCACTACCGAACCGGAAGCCACTCAACCTGCCACCGAACCAACCCATCTCCCAGGTGCTACCGGACCAAAGTCCCACCGAACCTACCGGACCAAGGTCTCAACTCCAACCATCTACCACCAGACCGAAGCACTACCGAACCAAGGCGTTGCCAGACCAAATTGCATCAGCCCAGGCCCACCAGCAGCTATATACATCCAGAACCCCTACCCCCAGCCTCACTCTATAAATAAAGGGGTAGGGGTACAACAATGGCAGACAAGTTTGAGAGCTCAAGCACGGATAGAACTTTCAAACAACTTTCATATACTGGTATAAAAGCTTTGTACTTGTAATCTAAACAGTAAAAGGAGAATAACATATAAAGTGGACGTAGGCACATTCTGGCCGAACCACTATAAATCTGTGTGTCTTTTACAGTTTAGTCACTGCTTTTTATATATTTGCATAGATTACCCAGATCACTAAAAACAACATAAAATCAACTAAATCATACGACTTGGAGGTGTTTGCCCATTTTTGCGCAAACATCAACTCTCGACAACAATCACTGAAAGCGATCGCAATGAAGGGAATAGACTCAGAATTAGCTGGAGTCATCATCCACATACCTAAGTACAGTCACTATCAATTCTGAAGTCATTGTGGCCAAACCAAACGTCTAAGTTAGGCACTAATTTCCAAAGAAATGGACAATGGAAAACAAATGGCTAACTCACTAATCGAAAGGCAAGTCAACTAAATATAACACATTACCTACTGTTTCAACTATCGGCAATTTCTAACAATATATACATTGAATTTTCTCTCAATTTTGGCTTATGTCATAGAAAATTTCGGCATCACCTCTTTTGTGTGGCTAGGTCTGGGAAAAATCCTAATACAACATAGACATACATACATACATACATATATATATATATCTCATATTTGAGGCATCTCGTTTCCAAGGACAACCAAATATATATAGCAAAATCTACACCACAAATGTCACATACCTCCTTTATAGCAAGTGTATTTTTATTTAGATGCAAGGTAAGCATCCTAATAGCTAAAACATGCTTCATGTACCTAATCAAGTACTCAACAAAGAGAATTATGCACAATAGCAACTTTATCATGTAAATAATCATACTAGATCATATATATATAAGGCAATCATCTCAAATAAATGTGCTATATCAAATCATAGCAATCCCGCATGCCTAGTAACCACATAAGCAAAAGGAATTGTATCAAATGCCAACATTAAACATCAATAGGCACATATAAGGTCAACCATCGAAAAGTGACATCCATACCTATCCTAGCATGGAGGATACTAAACTATCTAGCATAAAACATCAAATATGGTATCTAACATGAAAGCTAGCAAAAATAGAAATCTCACCTAATAAAGAGCTCCGTACAAATGGTCCTCATGCTCTCATTGGTCTCTCATGTAAAATCGCCTTCGTTTTCGCTCAATTGAACCTTTACCACTCCACTGCCTTCGTCCAACCTATTTCGTATCACATCTATCTGTATGAACAGGACTATGAGGTCTCGAATTTCTTGGTCCAGTCTCGATATCATCTAGCTAATTCAACACCGAATTTCCAAACGCCTTTTGTAAGTTCTTCTAAAACCTACAAGTGAACAACATGTTTTAACTACTTACATTGGTCTCAGCCCACAATGGAACCACACTATCCATTCCACATATAAGTCAACTAAATTGGATGCCATCCTACTAGATGTAATGAATATAAATCTGGCATTTTCATCACCATATCGACTATGATTCAAATTTTATCATATTCTCTTCTAGTCCTTGGCATTCCATTGATGAAATCCATCTCATCCTTGCAGAGCCAACCATCTCGGTCGAGTCTTCACTACATCGCCTCTACAGACACTACTCGTTCCTCTAACTTAGCTATGATCTCTACTAGTCTAGCTTCATGCCTTTAACTAGTACCGATCTGCTAAATCAAAGTAGGTTTGATGGCCAGACTAGCCATTATCTTGGCACTAGCTCACATCGAGTTTTGAAGTCATAAGTAGTGATAAACTCAAGCAATGTCCACTCTAGGAATATTGCACCCAAATTGGTATGTCTTCCACTCGAAGCAAATATGATAGTTGCCAACTCCAAATTAAGAGTCGGATACTTCTTCTTGTATTGTTTTAGCTGTTGGCTAGCATATATAACAACCTTACCTTCCGGCATCAATACTACACCTAGTTAAGTACCACAAGTGTGTGTATTATTGACTACTCATCCCTGCTCGGAATGAGTAACATCGGTGCGCTCGTCAACCCCTTTGTCAGACTCATTAATGCGTGTTTGCACCTCGCATCTCAAATAAAAATCTAATAATCACTCATCAAATCGATTAACGGTGTTGCTACCTTTGAGAAGTCCTTGGTAAAATGTATATAACATCTCGTTAACCTAAGGAAACTTCTCGTCATTCGTCGGTGTTTTCTCAACAGTTATAATACAATCATCAATCGTGTCATGTGCTCCTCCTTCATCCATGGCTAGATGGAAGTATCATCAACGAGCACAACCATGGACTCACCTAAATGATCTCTCAAAACATGGTTCAAGAAATCAACAAAGTATGCCGATGCATTGGTTAGCCTGAACGGCATAACCAACCAATCAAAAATCAAGGCAGTGTATGAAAGGCAGTGATCGACATACTCTTCCTAACTACTATCAGTGGATGAAACCCCATCGCAAGTTCCAACTGAGAGAACACCTTCATGCTATAGAGCTGTTCTGACAAGTCATCAATAAGTGGGAGTGGATACTTGTTCATCATCTCATTTAACTCACGATAATCAACATACAACCTCAAAGAGCCATCCGCCTTAGTGGCAAACACTACAGGTGCATCCTCTTCAAATGCGCTCCTACAAATGAACCATCACCTTAATAGGTCATCCGCTCACACCTATAGTCTCCTCTGCTCTTTGGGCATCATATGCCTTAAAGGCATAATTGCTGGTCTAACACCTCTAACCAGATCGATACAGAACTCAATCCTATATGGTGGTAATCTGGTCACCTCATCAAATGTGTCCGAACACTCTCTAGCTACAGGCATAGATGACAACTCATTGTGTGGGATATCGAGCGAATATAGAAAGCTAACCATTACCTCATTATCAGAAGGGCAGCCGAACACTACCTTCCACTCATCGTCAGTTCTTGTTGTCAACAACGACCTCTCGAAATCCACTACTATTCCATACCCCTTTAGCCAGTAAATTCCCAAACTATAATACTAAACCTAAACCAATAGCAAACAAACAGACAAACATCCATGACTCGGTAAAACAAATTTTTAATAAGCCATGTATAAACTAATTGTAGATAAAACATGTGATAACACTATACATTTTGAGGCCTGAAACTAAGCGTTATGGATGCTGCAGTCATCCATAATATTACTTTCTAGTGGCAAAATGTGAGATGTTACACATGTATAGTCTAGTTGAGCTCCCAACAAGGCTTGTCGTAATTTAAAGGTCGGTCAACAATTTCGGATCTTAATCCTAATCTATTAAATGAAGGAATGTGAAATACTAACGTCAAATAAAACATGTGTGGAAATGCCATAGGTGGTAAGCATACCCTCAATGGTGATGACATTTCCCTTCTCTTTCATCGATGGAGTACTCGACGAAATCGGAACGGCACTCAATGCATATGCTTCCATGGTTTATCCCTACTCCACTGGTTTATGACGATCCTTATACACTGGGTGCAGGTTCTCACATCATAAAGCCTTCTTGATCAACTTTTCAAAGCTCTTGCCAATATGACCAATCAATCACTTTCCAAGATGATCACTCAACTTAATGATAAACTCTTAATTCTTTCTGGGTGGAGTATCGATGGAAGGTAGACCGTACTTCGATATCACATCAAATTTAATCACATGCTCCAAAATAGACATATCGCCTTACTTTAAGTTGGCAAACTTCCTAAATAATACCGACTTTTGAAAAGTCAAGGTAAATCTCTCCGAAGCGAACTATGAACTAATCTTAAGTAAAATGATCCTCGGGAATCAAAGCTATAAAGGCACTCCTTAATTACACTGTTCATCTTTGGAGTCATCTAGAGGTCAATAGTCGACTCTGTTCCATCTTGCACCTTAAAAGTCGACTCTGTTCCAAGAAATGGTCTGCATCCTAGACTCGAATAGTCTTTATACAGCTCGGCAAAGTCAACTCTAGGTGTTTGCACTTGAGCATGGTAATCATTTAGAGAAACATGGGCATTCTAGAATAATGATTCGCACAATCTCAGCGAACATATTCTATAACACGGGGTAAGCGGTCCCCAATCCTGCCCACTTCTCAACTCTGGAGATGGAGTCAACAATAGCAGTTCTTATATTCTAGGCCACTTTTAAAAAATAATAAGAATGATCAGTCTCTTATAGATAAAAATCGCAACAATAGCACTCTTGTGTGCAATACAACTTATATACTATATATAACACTACATAGTTTTGAAAACCAGAATACATAACAAATATGCAGTCTCTTGTATATGGGTATACTCTCGATCCAGTCTAAGGTGACATCTCCTACCTTATCTCATTGGGATCATGGTATTAACCTAGGCTAATCACATTACCTAAGCTTTGATACCAAATATGATGACAACCCTACACCACTGATGCTCATATGATCGAATAGTGTGCTGCTGGAGCATCAGAATGATGTAAGACGATTATCAAGGGAAAGAAAAAAGAAATAGAAAAGAGGAATGGAAAAGAAGAGAATAGAAGAGAAGAGCAATAAATAAAACATCAAACAACCACATAACCTATCGTATATCTTGCAACGCATTGGATAAAATATAATAGTTATCATAGATATAAAACAGGCGAGACAGTAATAACTATATAAACCACATAATTAGAGTACATAGGCTCATATAGTTATACAAAATAGTAATAGAGTTCATACAACTGACAAATAAACTCAACTAATAAAATGTATCTAACGATAGCAAGTCAACACCGTCAAGGCTCCACAGCGTCATATAGCAGAATAAACAATAATACTCAAAATATAAATATGAGAAAGCATCATCATATGCTAGTCCATTTGCACAGCTCGAAGTGCTATTTACGCCTACTATCTAGTTTACTCATTTAAGAGTACCCAAGATAATAAGAAGTAAAGCATAAAACCTCGAGTCAACGACAGTCTGGCGTGAGCAATAAATAATCTCAAAACACTGTAAAAGTCGGTATAGTATATGGTATAAAGGGTATAGAGAATCATACCTAACATGTCCCTACATCCACGGAATTAGCACATAACATTGAATATATGCTACTCCATGATAGTCATCATGGTTGTACTATACATTAAAGTACTAGGGGTGTCTAGATATCGGCATCAGTATTATCTACGTCACGTGACATCCCTAAGGTGGTAAAAATAGTCAAACAAACATGTCATCCATCATCCATCCTCACATTCACTCACCCAGTGTATTGGATATATAATACTCGTATTAACTCATCGCCCAATCAAGGACTACTCAACATCCGGTCTCTTGGTACTCGAATCCATGCCCACTCAATAGGCCAGAAACTAGATTTCGCCCATTATAGACAAACCAAGGTACTCAGATCGAAACATCATGCGATACGGGGCACATATTGTTTGTACCAAAAATGGGCACAACACTCTTCGGAAGTTTTTGAAGAGATAAAGGTGAAGAATGAAAATTAAAACTGTGGATTATCTAACAAAAACTCCAAATAACAGAAAGTAAATTGCAAAGACAAGCGATTTAGAGTGGTTCGGCGTTTTGCCTACATCCACTATGAAGTTTGATGATTTTATTGCTCGATTACTTGTAGATTACAGTAGTTTATAAGGTAATACAACTGAATTTAAATGCTAAGTGTCAATCTAAAGCAGCGGCGGTGTTCTGGAGTAGATCTGGCAGAATCTGGGCGCTCTTCAGTACTTAGAATTCTCCGACCCCTTTTCTGAATGACCGGGGGCTCTATTTATAGGTGTAGGAGGCTGATATTTCGCCTAAAATTCGGGGAGACCGCTTCTGGCACGTGAGGGGGCCCACATGGCCGAAATCTGGAGATCCGGGCCCACTTTGGGATCGATTCGACCCTTGGTTCGAATCGATCAAGAAATCATCCAATCGAGCTGAAATTTGGCGTGGACATTCCTTATGTTGCCAGTAAGCTACTGTCCAAATTTGGTGGCATTTGGACTTGTAGATCTCAAGTTATGATCGATGCAAGTTCGGATTTCTCAGCCGTGATCCATCAATATCTGGAGCATATGAACTCCGATTGACTTGAAATTTCGAATGTTGGATTTCTTAGCTTTGCTTGTCATGTCATATCAATTGTAGCTTGATCCGAACTCGGAAAAAATTTACCGACATCCATAGTAGACCTATGTATAACCGATCTTCAAGACGAACTGTCATTGGTTTCTAGTCAAGTTCTTGGTGTCACGGCCTTGCCAAAAGGCGGGATAACATTTGCCCCCCAAAGTACGTCTTGTGTGAACATGACGTGCTTTGAAATGCTGCATCCTTCATTCTGAAAAAGTTCTATCTGATTCGTTGAGTAGTTGCTATCTTTTCGTCAAAAGATGTAACCTTCGATTGATTTCCAGTAATATAAATGTTGATTGAACCACTGTCAGTGGTTATGTAGTGCAATGTTGTAACTGAGTGTCGAGTGCTAGCGATTTTTTGTTCGCTGTTGTAATTGTCATCAGGTGAGCATTCAATTTCTGTAAATTTTGAAAATTGAATGTTAGTCTGTCATATATGTACGTATGTTAACCTGGCTCCCGTTAACGTTTGCATGTTCACGAGTCATTGTCAAGTTCTTTAGTTTTTGTTTGGATTGAGTTTCGTATCGATCCTCTCCTGGATCGAAGTGAAATTCAAGTTGTAACAACGTTTGATGGTTGTCTTTGAATGCTCCTTCGTAACGATCCTCTCCTGAATCGATGTGAAGGGTTGGAATGTATGCTTCGTATTGGTGGATACGTAATATTGGATCTCGGATTGATGGATACAAAAGTAATGCTTTGTATCGACAGAGTCAAACGATCCAGACATAATCATGCAGTGATGCTTCACGGAGGTTATGCCATTCCTTATTCGTTTATTCAATAAGAATCCCCGATTGTGGATAATCTTTGATAGGAGTCATCCATGATTCTTCTCCTAGATCCATCTCTAAGATCTAGTTGATCTTCATATGTCAATGCTTGGAATAATAAGCATTTCAACTGGGATAAAGTCTTTTTGCCGCGCATCCCCGAAACTGGCTAGCTTGGCCAGTGACTTAGTTTTTTCATTTGGCCCTCCGAGGATGTGTGTAATGGTGTAATAGTCAAAGTCGACTAATAGCTTTTGGACCCAGCTAGGATGAGGAGCAAGATGTTGCCCCCTAGTTGAATAATCTTCCCTGACTCGGTATACTACTAACCAATAATCACATAATATATGCAAAGTTTCCACTCTTAGTTTTCTTGTAAGTTTGAGCGCCAAGGCTTCATACTTAGCTTCGTTATTTGTTGCAAGGAAGTTAAGTTTGAGGGCGTGGCAGATCGATCGTTCCTCGGTAGTCATTAACGCAACTCCGACATTAAAAAAGCCGATTATTGGAAGTTCCATCTGTGTACGTCCTCCATCGGTTGGACGGTTCGCCACTGTTCTTTAGATAGTCGTCTGATGTGATGGATTCAGACATGAAGTATGCTAATTTTTGATCATGGAGAGCTTCCCGAGGGAGATATGTGAAATCAAATTGGCTTAGCTCGATATCCCATTCGAGTATCCTTTCAGACATCTAAGGCCGCTGTTGTAACTATCATAACGGTTGGTTGATATGGACGTTAACGGGGTGAGCTTGTCAATAGTCATCCTTCATCATATACTGGTCTTTGGATTCGTTTCTCTTCACATAGCATTGCGACGCTTATGGCATGTGTTGACACGGCCCAATTGATGTATAAATCTTCGTGATTCAAAGGTTCGGGTAAAATGGGAGGTCTCTTTAAGCGATCTATCAGATCTGCTTGGTTGTCCTCGGTACATGGGTGTCCCTAACTGTCATAATTTTCTAGAAATTAGACTTGATTCCATGAGAATTGATGATGAAAACAAAGAATCTTTCTGATGTAATGGTGAAAGAGCATTTCAAAGGATCGAGTTTCATCCTGCATTTTTTGGAGAGCACTGAATACCTCTGTCAAGTCATCGATATGGTCGTTTGATAGCCGTGATCTCACGAGCATATTAACCACATCTACTTTCATCGGTCGGTCGATCTAATTTTTGAATGATCTGCTAATCGTCCTTTTGTAAGTAGCACAAGTGTCCTTAAGTTTTAGTCTATAGATTGCAGCATAGCACTATAGGCCCAGGTTAGTAGCGAAACAGTTGTATTCCTGGTTTGGGACATGCTTCGGTATCTGATTGTATCTGGAGTTTGTATCCATGGATGTGAGTAATTCATGTATGATGGTCAGGTCCATCAGTTGGTCGATCATTGGGAGTGGAAAGCCGTGCTTTGTCATATCCCATGCAAATCTGAGTAGTTGATGTATGTCCTCCACTCTCTGTTCGTTTTTCTTATAAGTAAAGGATTGGATATTCACTTTGGTTGGAGGGCATCATGGATAAACCCACTGGTTTTGAGTAGATTCGCCTCCTCTTTTAGTGCAACAGATCTCTCCGGATCCATGTCGCATCGTTTTTGTTCACTGAGACATGCCTTGGGTCGACATTTAATGCAGGGTTCTTCATGGCTAGCGAGAGTCCATATATATATATATATATGAGGTCGAATCCAAGCGAACACATCAAGATTCACTTGAAGTAAAACAATTGACTCTTTCTTCATAATTGCGTAGAGTTGTGATCTGATCTACAATACTCGTGATGGGTTGTAGGTGCCTCATGTGTTTATTTGCAATGGTAAATGATCAGGCTTACAAGGACGTTGAATCAAAGGATTAGTAGAACTTAGCCTTGTATTGCACGCTGCTACATAGCTGGCTCCAGCTTTGAGATTGAATTGACTTATGTTTCTGAATGATGCGCTTTTCATTCAATGTACCTGCGATCCATTGCTCATTGGAAAGGTCTTCAGTCGCCCATAAGTCCTGGTATTGATTCGATGATTCTATCTCTAGGCATCCTTTCGGTCGCAACCTAGAGTTGTTATGAATATCAGGCATGGGTCATAGGTTCAAATTGTCATAGTCAACTCTCGGATAATTACTCTTTTGCCCCCAGCCTCGGGTTGGCGGATGCATTATGGGGACGATCAAGTCTTGTCCTAGCTGTGTCTATACTGTAGTTCAAGCTTTAAGAACCGGAGTTGACTGATGAATGGTTGAGTCATATTACCTTATCTTCTTGTTCGTGCCCCTAAGTCTGGGGAGTATCTCGATAAGTGGCAAGGTAGACAATGTCCACTTCAATTTTGTATTATATTCCATTGAACCATAGGATCAAATTAACGGACGGAGGGCAGAGTCGTGCCTATCATGCATTATGTTCTAGTTCTTTCCTCTAGGCGGAATACATTGTTACTTTGCCGACATTCGGACATAAGCTAGAATCTGGATGGTCAATGACATTCGCTCTGCTTCTTATGTCGCCATACTTTGGGCAAAAACTGAAGAGTGAATCGTCTAGTCAGATCCAATGCAGGATTGGTGCTTCCCTTGTTGAATCTAGGGTAAGAATCAGTGTGCAGATGTTTAGGTTGCACTTGTTTCGAATCGTTCTTTTAGCCGGATCATGGTAAGAGTCAATGAATGAATGGTCGCGTTGCATTCATTTGGAGTTGGCTGATCAACCATGTCCATTTCGATTTACGTTCTCCCGTCAGGTCTAGGGATAAAGTCAGTTCAAATGCAGTCATGTCATGCTCATTTGGTCTCATGCTCTTCCTGACGGATCGAAGGAAGGCGACGAAGGACGAATGGTCAAGTCACACTCATTCGTGGTTTATTCTTTTATCCGTGCTATGCTGGTCGAAGATATTCGATGCATGCTCGGGTCACATCGATTTGTAGTTGAAGAGGATTGACATTGACCGCCGATTCGACGGCATGATGCAGAATGCTCGGACCTCATTTCCTGTCAATTCGATGGTATGATATGAAAGGAGCAGATCGACATTGCCCGTCGATCCGCCGGTATGATATGATTGGTTGCTTGTAACTTTGGGCGTCATTATGTTTGGTTGGCATCAAGGCCTCCATGCAGTCGTTGCCTTAAGTTTTAATGGACGCTAAGCCGGAGAGGCAGCGAGTCACCTTTCTCTTCTTTCAGTAATTTGTACTTCTGCCCCCAGTCTTGGGGATAAGCCGTAATAGGCGTTATGCAATATTGTTCACTGCTTAATTTTAACATCCACACTCTGGGGACTTGTATCTTTATGACAGTTGTTAATCACTCATTTTCATGTGTTGAGTCTGCGCCTATGCTCGGGGAATGAGTGATGTAACTTGGTTGAGATGCAGTCGAAGTTGTTAGGTGGACGGGTCCACCCTCCTCGAGGCCGTACTTGATGGAGATGCAGTCGAAGTCGTTAGGTGGACGGGTCCACCCTCCTCGAAGCTGCATTGAATGGAGATACGGTCGAAGTCGTTAGGTGGATGGATCCACCCTCCTCGAAGCCGTAGTTGGTTGTAGTTTATACTCCGGCTCGAGCTCTCGGAGTCCAGAGTTAGTTTAATGTTTATACTCCAGTTCGCGCTCTCGAAAGCTGGAGTTTGTTGATGCATATACTCCGGTTCACGCTCTCGGAATCCGGAGTTAGTTAATGTTTATACTCCAGTTCGCGCTCTCGGAAGCTAGAGTTTGTTGATGTTTATACTCCGGTTCGCGCTCTCGGAATCCGGAGTTAGTTAATGTTTATACTCCAGTTCGCGCTCTCGGAAGCTGGAGTTTGTTGATGTTTATACTCCGGTTCGCGCTCTCGGAATCCGGAGTTAGTTAATGTTTATACTCCAGTTCGCGCTCTCGGAAGCTGGAGTTTGTTGATATTTATACCCAGCTCGTGCTCTCGGAGTACTCTGGGGTTTTGTGAATGTTTATACTCCGTCTCGCGCTCTGGGAGTACGGAGTTGAATGAATGTTTATACTCCGCCTGGCACTCTGGGAGTACGGAGTTAAGGAATGTTTATACTCCGCCTCGCACTCTGGGAGAACTGAGTTAAGTAAAAAGTTTGTACCCAGCTCGCGCTCTCGGAGTACTCTGGGGTTTTAGGAAAATGTTTATACTCTGCCTCGCACTCTGGGAGTACGGAGTTAAGTAAAAAGTTTGTACCCAGCTCGCGCTCTCAGAGTACTCTGGGGTTTTAGGAAAATGTTTATACTCCGCCTCGCGCTCTGGGAGTACGGAGTTGAATGAATGTTTATACTCCGCCTCGCACTCTGGGAGTACGGAGTTAAGTAAAAAGTTGTCGTGTATCAGCCCGTTTCTGGCCTGATGTGAGGGCTTGTCCCTGAGCTAGGTGTTTCGCTTAGCGAGTGATCGGCGGGATCCCGATTAACTTCCACTTATAGGCCCCTCAACAAAGGATGAGGTTTAGAGTATGGACGGTTAGATCGCGTCCGTGTTCATTTTGATTCCGCTTTTGCCAGGCCTAAGGAGTAAGATTAGTGTTCTGGCAAGCTTTGTGCTCGAGCATAGGAAAGGATGGTCGAACTACATCCACTTTGAGTTGTGTATTTTCCCTTAAGTCGGGTGCAAGAGTTGGGGAGCAGACAGTTGAGTCATGTCCAATTTATACTTTGCATTCTTTCGATCGAGCTAAGGAAGAGAGTTGAATGACAACTCGTGATGGTTAGTGAGTAGACAATCAGTCGTTGATGACTTTAAATTGAGGGTTGGCCCCTGATGAAGTCAGTTTAAGGCATTATCATTTTGTCGAATCACAGACGCAAATGGAGAGTGAATGGTCAAATCACATCCACTTTAAATTTCTTTTCTCAAATAACCCCAGGTGTCTAATGTAGATTTGATGTATAGATGGTCGCGTCATGTCCATCCACAGTGTGGTTTCGTTCTTATTGGGCATCAGAAGAAGCATAAGTATTTTGGCGAGCTTGAGAGTGCATTGTAGGGACATATAACTCCAAGTCTTTCTTACATCTTCTAATTAAATTGCATAGGCAGATGAGTGGATGGTCGGTTGCATCCACTTTGTACTAAAGTCCTGACCTTGTCGGTCTCTTCCGTTTTGATGCCTTGCCCCCAGTCAGGGGCATATAGTAGCCGATGAGTGATCGAATCATGCTCATCACGATGATACCTCAATGATTTGATCATGGTCCGCGGAGGTTGTTTTGCACCCAATCTTAAGTACTCGGTTACCTGCATCATTTGCAAGTAGTTTAATTCAAGTAGGTCATATTTCGCAACGTAAATGAAATTGAATTAGAAATAATTCAAAAGAGATCAGATCAAATCTCATTGATAAGTGAGGCAGCGTCGTATGCTCGCTATTGCACATCATTCCATCCCTTCTCAGTTGGAAGTCTAACGCAAATGGTTCAATTTGATCAAAGTCCTTGATCGATAGGGGTCGGATGTTCCCGGTCCTTCGTTTTATGGGGCTTGCATATATGGTCGGAGCTATCCTTCCCGGAGAAGCCTTATGGCGTTGGCGTTCACGGTAGCCATTTAGAGAAGAGGAGTTTTCTGATCTAGAGTATGGAGCAGGTCCCCTCCTTATCCTGCTATGTTGATCCTTCATCTGATTCATCAACTCAAAAATTGCCTAGACATGTTGGTGCAGTTGTCGGCGGCGGTCTACCAGTTCACTTGTCAAAGTCTGGAAATAAGCGCCGGTGATGAACTCATTTATGGGTATCGGCAGCAACTGGCTGCGGGCTTTGGATAAATCCGTTGGCTGCCAGCTTCTTCATTCACTTCAACAATATAAGAAGTAGATCTGGTATGTCTAACCACGATTGACAATGTTCTTTGAGGAATGGGGGAAGACAGCTACATTTGATAGCAGTCATCACTCTTGGTGTAAGCCATGCGCAATTCTCACTTCATGAGGTAGTGCCGGGGGTTGTATTTCCATAACACACCGACATAGTTAACATGTTGAATTTTCATTGGAACTTCTGCATGTAGGATGGTTTCAACGAATAGGTCTCGACTAGGAAAGATTCCCCAATCGGCATTATGATCAGGCTCATTTTATTGCCCAGGGGTCTTGTAACACTGGTCAATGACGTATGCATGATTGCGTTCGAGTTGTTTGCAATGCCGATAGGACGGTGAGTTGGTTAAAATGGGCTAACAGATTGGTGTTTATCCCAAACTTTCATCCAGATAGGGGACCTATATAGGGTATTAAGGAAGTCTTCTTGAGGTTGTATGCCATGCTTTTAGTCATGTGGACGTAGAATGATTAAGATGCGGGCATTTGAAGATGGTTCAGCGCTGACCAGCTATGCTTTGAGTCGGTAGAGTAGACAGTGTAGGGGAGTCGTCATATTAGCCGTCGTACCATAGTTGTCAACTCAGGAGTTTGAAAGCTGGTCAATTGGAGGAAGTTGCATTCCACCTTAAAAGCATGATATATTAATCAACCCCAGTTCTTGGCATACTAACTAGGTTCTCCAGCCTTTGGGAGTACGGTTGAGTAGTATTTCTTTACCCATTCCTTGATTGCAACTCAACATTTTTTGTTGTGATCTCCTATGTCTTGTTCAGTCATGGAACAATCAGAAGCATGGAGGTAATGTTCCTTCATTAAATTGGTGATTGAATCGACAATGCGGGTGCCCTGCGCTGCGGCTAGGGTTCGGGGGGTTTCCCCCGAAAAAATTTTTTTTTAGGCTCTTTTTAGGAAATCTGGGTCGTACCCGAAAAATATTTTTTTTTTGATATTTCGTATCGATACGAATTGGACACAATTGGATCGATTCGAATTGCAGTTGAGTATCGATACGAATTGGGTGAAGTTGGATCGATTCGAATTGCAGTTAAGTATCGATACGAATTGGGTGCAGTTGGATCGATTCGAACTGCAGTTGAGTATCGATACGAATTGGGTGCAATTGGATGGATACGAAGTAGAGGCAGATTGATGGATACGAACTTCATGCGAGTATCGATACGAATTGGAGGCAGATGGATGGATACGAAGCAGCGCTCCCTGATGGATGCGAAGCAGCGCTCCCTGATGGATACGAAGTAGCGCTTCCTGATGGATACGAAGTAGCGCTACCTGATGGATACGAAGTAGCGCTTCCTGATGGATACGAAGTAGCGCTTCCTGATGGATACGAAGTAGCGCGACCTGATGGATACGAAGTAGCGCGACCTGATGGATACGAAGTAGCGCGACCTGATGGATACGAAGTCAATGGATTCGAAGTGAGGCTATGCTTATGGATACGAACGCTCGGTCCAGATGGGTTCGAAGACATGGATACGAAAATCACCATATTTTCATGGATTCGAAGACATGGATACGAAAATCACCATACTTTCATGGATTCGAAGACATGGATACGAAAATCACCATACTTTCATGGATTCGAAGACATGGATACGAAAATCACCATACTTTCATGGATTCGAAGACATGGATACGAAAATCACCATACTTTCATGGATTCGAAGACATGGATACGAAAATCACCATATTTTCATGGATTCGAAGACATGGATACGAAAATCACCATACTTTCTGGAAACAAATACATGGATACGAAAATCACCATATTTTCATGGATTCGAAGACATGGATACGAAAATTACCATATTTTCATGGATTCGAAGACATGGATACGAAAATCACCATATTTTCATTGATTCGAAGACATGGATACGAAAATCACCATACTTTCATGGATACGAAAAATTGCATTTTTTCTGGATTCGAAAATATGGGTATGGAATTCATGATGAATGTAGTTCCTCTTAGATCTGGAGCAATCTGAATAGAATAGAAGGAACTACTTATGAAGAGATCTGGATCTTCTCCTTAGATTTTTGCAATCCAACGACGGTAGTAGATCCATAGAGCAGGAGAAAAAACTGCGTTTTTTCTCAGTGAAAGCACCAAAGTGTTTGTACCAAAAATGGGCACAACACTCTTCGGAAGTTTTTGAAGAGATAAAGGTGAAGAATGAAAATTAAAACTGTGGATTATCTAACAAAAACTCCAAATAACAGAAAGTAAATTGCAAAGACAAACGATTTAGAGTGGTTCGGCGTTTTGCCTACGTCCACTATGAAGTTTGATGATTTTATTGCTCGATTACTTGTAGATTACAGTAGTTTATAAGGTAATACAACTGAATTTAAATGCTAAGTGTCAATCTAAAGCAGCGGCGGTGTTCTGGAGTAGATCTGGCAGAATCTGGGCGCTCTTCAGTACTTAGAATTCTCCGACCCCTTTTCTGAATGACCGGGGGCTCTATTTATAGGTGTAGGAGGCTGATATTTCGCCTAAAATTCGGGGAGACCGCTTCTGGCACGTGAGGGGGCCCACATGGCCGAAATCTGGAGATCCGGGCCCACTTTGGGATCGATTCGACCCTTGGTTCGAATCGATCAAGAAATCATCCAATCGAGCTGAAATTTGGCGTGGACATTCCTTATGTTGCCAGTAAGCTACTGTCCAAATTTGGTGGCATTTGGACTTGTAGATCTCAAGTTATGATCGATGCAAGTTCGGATTTCTCAGCCGTGATCCATCAATATCTGGAGCATATGAACTCCGATTGACTTGAAATTTCGAATGTTGGATTTCTTAGCTTTGCTTGTCATGTCATATCAATTGTAGCTTGATCCGAACTCGGAAAAAATTTACCGACATCCATAGTAGACCTATGTATAACCGATCTTCAAGACGAACTGTCATTGGTTTCTAGTCAAGTTCTTGGTGTCACGGCCTTGCCAAAAGGCGGGATAACACATATGAAAACCCAAGTAAGCGTCCTCACATGCCCCTACTTTATGAGTACACCTCGAAACATAGGAATACCAATGATCCCTTTGCACCCGTCATCTATACAAGAGCTTATCTCGGAAGTGTCCACACAACTCCCGTCTGAAGTCATCGCGGTTGAGAAATACTCCAAACAACCATCATAAATCATAGAGTGTCATCATGCATCCCTTAAGCTCTCTCCAAATTCCCCTCAATATGACTCATAGTCAACTACTCTGCATCTCGAAGTACAGCCATCCATCATCGAAGTCGTCACTTCCCATCATGGAATCGTCATCGTCGAATCATGGAATCATCGCGTCGAAGCATCGTCCTCGCTTCGGCGTTAAAACATTTATTCGAAGAGCTATAGCATCAAATCAAATGTCGAACGAATGTTCGAATGAACCATCACATCATGCTCTTCGAAGCCTCTCCATCATCCATGTAAAATTAGCCAAATCGGCCATCATCAGTAGTGGTAGATATCTACTACTCCAAAGTAGTCGATAATGACCACTTTGGCCGTGTACTTAACTAAAAATGATTAAATATAAACCAAATGAATACGTCCATCATCTCACTGAAGTCTGAAGCACATCTCCAAGTCCACCGTGCTTTATCATCAGATCAGTCGGCGTACATGATGCTCTATGCAGAAAATTCTATCATATGGGATGTATTCTAGTCCAATATCACCCTCGAACAGCATTTTCAACCAACTAACAAATAGACTAGTATACATGCAACCAACAAGCATACTGATGTCTATAATAGCTTGCATACGTCGTAATAATATAATACAATACAATACAATACATCCAAGCAACCAATGTGGGATAAATGTCAAAAATTGCCTAAATCTATCAATACTGTCAAAATAGTGTGTCAATGGAAAAAAATGTGATATTTAATTTAAAACCATTTGAAAACACTCTTAATTCATTTTATGAAATAAGATAAAGATTTAACTATTTTAGAAATCTCATTTTAAAGTTGGAAAACATTTCAAAAAAAGTCATTTTGTACTATACTAACAATCATAGTTTGGTGAGAGACAATATCACTCACATAAATCAAATCTATTCAAACCATCGCCAAGTCTTAGAGCTCTCCATCTCGAATGCAATGCAAAAAACAACGTCCAAAATGGACTTCGCATGCAAATGATATGAATTATATAAGTTTTCGGAATAATTAAATAATTAATTAAGTATAATTAACGAATTTAATTACCTACGTTTTTTTTTCTTCCCCAAATCAAAGAATAACTTGTACGTGCATATCCATGTCTAAGCCATGCACCATCCCATAGTGATACAGAGCTATAATCGATGAAACTGAATGTCGTTAGCACCGTTGAACTTCTCATTTGACGCTTGACTCGTCCATGCCAAAATCCTCCTCCTCGATGCCCTGGATCAAAATGCATCGCCCAGGCTCACACTTGACCGAGCCCAGGTCACATTTCACAAGAAGTGACCGGACTTTCAACTAATGATGCCGATTTGTGCGTGTCGCCAAGTGAAGCTCGCCTGCGTCTTCCATTTTTCCTAACTTCGCTCCAATCGGCCCCAATCTTGAACCCTAGTTTGCCAATAAATAGTCGACCTCACCAAATCAATGTAACACCTTACATCAAGCCCGTAGGCACGTAGATCTCCTCACCATAATTGCAATGAAGGTGGTTTCAGAATTTATCATTGAGTAAATTACTGGGTTTTTATTTTCGAAGTAAGAAAAAGGGAGGGGGCTATTTTCTATTCTCTGTTCAATGGAAACGTAACTCAAAAATGAGAAAGGAGGGTTTAGCAGATAAGGTAATTATTTTATTAATATTATATCATTATATTTAAATTATCAAACAAAACGGTCGTGTGTTTCGAGCTCGCATGATCAAACATTGCATCCCATCACTACAAAATTCGTCTGCGTGCATCACCTCATTTTTCCAGTCTCGATGGTATAAATTCCATCGCTACCAAAGACAACGCTCCGTGATGATAATTTCATGCTTTTCGAGACCGTTTCGGCTATTGAATCGTCTGACATCCAAATATAGAAATACTTATACTCATTTTAATTTGCAACATTGATACAAGCTCAACGGAAGTGATCTCAAGTCTTGATTTGATCCTATGCGAAAAGTTATATTTTTAGGACCGTCCATTAATTAACAACTCAATATTTAAATCAATTATTTAAATATTCTATCGTTAAAAATACGGGCCGTTACTATATGTACCAATCCTATACTTCAGCAACTTTGCTATGATCGACCGGTACTCCATGCTTAGAAACAACATGTCCTAGAAACTGAACCTCCTTGCACCAAGAGTGGCATTTGGAAAATTTTGCCTTTAATATATGTCTACGGAGAGTATCGAGAACTTCTCCTCAATGCAACTTGTGCTCTTCGTTGCTTTTCGGATAGACAAGTATGTCATCAATGAATACCACCATGACTTATTAAGCAACCCTCTAAGGACTTGACTCATAAGGTCTTCAAAATAGGTTTGTGCATTAATAAGCCCAAATGGAATGAAATACTACTCATAAAGTCAATCGGGTGTACGAAAATGGTTTTCTAAATACTATCATTGGCATCACACAACTGATGGAATCTAATAGCCAGTCAAGCTAAGATAATACCTTTACACTAATACCTGATCAAAGAGATCATATGTACGTGGCAATGGACCACAATCCTTCTTTGTTAGCTTATTCAGTTCAGAATAATCGACGCAATGCCTTAGAGAGCCATATACTTTGGTAGAAAAGACAACAGGTTCTCCTATTCTAAAACGCTTCTCCAAGTAAAGCCTTTTCCAATAATTGATTTACTTGCTGGTTAAGCTCGCATCTTCCTTTAAGAGCCGTACACCCAAGAGGTAAGGCAATAGGTCTAGCATTCTCTTCTAGATAAATTTTAAATTTGATCTCTCAATTTGGAGGAAGACCAGAAACTTTAGTAAAGACATCTAAGAAGTCATGAACTGGTAGTATGGAAGTTAACTCCTCATGCAACAAGCCTAGGGAATATAGATAACTCGACATAACTGAACTTTTGAGATCGTAGTAAACCTTGAGGTTGCGCCCACCAAAAGAACCCAACCCAACCACCTTCCTACCACAATCTAGTACTACTTTATACATAGTACATTCCTATAATTAAACCAAACCCAAAAAATCCCAAATTAAAGCATTGCAATCAATTTTGACACTAAAAATATAAAATTTCAAACACTTACATATCATGGATAAATGACTTTATCTCTCAACTGGGCTCAACACTATAGCACGGTCTGTGACTATACTTGTATCTAAGTGTAATTCACCTACTAGTCTACTTGAAATAAAGGAGTGTGATGCCTAGTGTTAAATAAAGTACAAATAGATAAATTAGATAGAGTTAACACATCTTCTATGATGACTTTCTTTCCCTTTTCTACAGCTTGAGCTGCGCTCGAGCTATGAGCATCATCAAATGCATGAACTGGAACCACCTAGGTAGAAGTCTTAGCTGCGGTTGGATACTCTCTCCTCATGTGCCTAAACCGGTTGTAGTTGTAGCCTTTGATCTTAGTACTACTTGTCTTGCGATCCTTTGTCGAATACCCCTTATCTTAGCACTTCTTACGCTTAAACCTAGGTTTCTTTTTTCTAACTTAAGCTCCTATTTCGCCTTTGCGACGACCCTGCTGAACTGGCTTCCCTTCCCCCTTCTTAGGTCCTTCCTTCCCAATTGAATTCAGTAATGTCTTCTTAACCAAGCTCTCAAAGGTTTGTCTAGTAGGTACATGACTCAAAGTGATATCCCTTAAAGCTGGATTTAATTCCTGAGCGCTTTGTCGCCTTTTTCACTGATGTATTGATAAGGTCTAGGCCACACTTTCCCAGCTGATTGAACTCATTGACGTATTCCTTTGCATTACGATCTCCTTGCTCCAAGTGGATGAACTTCTCTAGCTCCACTCCTCATTCAGCCTCCAATATAAACTTAGTATCAAAACGCCTCTTAAAATTAGTCCAAGTAATTCTAACATCATCTTTTTAACAACAACAATCCCCCACCAGTTCAAGGTCTCTCCTTCTAAGTGCCACGAAGCCAACTTTCTCTTCTTTGCATCCTCCACAACCATCATAAAAAAAATATGATCATAATTTCTCACCCATATCCGCGTCTCACAAATGATTTAGTCCTAAAATTAATTATTTTCACCTAGACTCTGGAAATCCCAAGCACACGGAGAAGCTGGGGCTGCACCTTGAGTTTGTGTTGTAGATCCTCCATTGGGTTAACTTCGGTCTAGCCCCTTGCTTGAAGATATCGGTAGAACCATATCAGAATGTTCATGCTTAGAACATCAGCTGCATCACCAGAACTATTTCCAGTTTGATTGCTCATCTCACTATCCGTAATCAGGAATTATAAGCAACTTTCCTTAGATAGTAGTAAGTATTACTAGAATATGGGGGTTCTTACATTATACTTATATATGTATGTATGTATAGTTTTAATAATATAAAAGTATGTTCTCTCAATATGTGCCCAATCCCTAAAGATTCATGAACCTAAGCTCTGATACCAGATGTAACAACCCGCAAATTCGGATACACCGATCCAAACCCCAAAAAAGTGGCTTTTGAATGCGAGTCATGCCAAGAAGTACAAATCGTTAGGTTTTTAGAGTTACATGATACAGAGACAAACATAAATTTTACACATTCTACACTTTCATATCTTACAGCGGAAGGAAATAAAGTGTAAGTACTGAAAATAACCCAATCAGACATTAGTTTCGACATAAATATGGTCCATACAGTAACTGAAAAATAGTATCTCTAAATGGAAATACATAAGATTCTGACTAATATATATATATATATAATACATAAGGGAGTCACTATAAATAAAAATTGCTCTAGGGTGCTAAGTCACCTCCTCCACGCACCGTATCTTAGACAAATTGCCTACTGGTTTGTCCACTTGTAATAGAGATAAAGATGGAGAAATAGAAGGGGTCAAACAAAGTCGGGTAAATGAAACATATCACAAATGGTATGGTGGTGGCAAATAATTAAATTGCAGTTATAATCTATCAACCTAGGGTGTTCATTAGTGTTTGTGCTATATATGAGAAGTTGTTAATTTATATGTTATGGGGCAAACATCTCTCACACACCTTAACCCAAATACAATCCATTAGAACTTCCACCCATAGGTTGGACATCCAGAAATTAAGTAGATCAAGAAATATCCCTCGTATATGGTCTTAACAATAATCTGTCTAACCATACATTGAGTTAACATTCTCAATGTAGAACCACTAAACCCTACGCACACTGAGTAAACCTCGCAATGCTCAGGCATACATTGAGTATACAACCCCTATGATTTATGGCCTACCAATTCGCGTAACCTTCTCATTGGTAAACATGTCATATGCTCTATATCATTCAACCTGAAGCTAAAGAAGTCATTTACGACCCTCTCGTATGTTCAACCACTACTCGGTCGTATAGCCCTACTATTGCAGACGTCACCATCAACCTTCCCCACTGTCCAACACGTAGGTTAAAACATGTGACCGAGAGCGCTACAGTAATGACAAGGGCATCTATTTGCTATATAATCGCATGCCTTTTTTAGTACAACATTATGCATGCCATGAAGTCTAAACCCAGGTGCATCTCCAATGTGAAACCAATCCCATTTGTTGCACAGCTCCATATAGCTACATGAACTCCCGCAAGTCAATAAAATGGGAGAAAGTTTTCTCGATCCATCCTACTTGGCCTGCACCAGGTCCAGGTTCAACCTAGACTTGCTTTACTCATTCTGACATTTTGGTCCAAACGTCTGATTGCATGTACAAAATCTGCTACAGGTGTTCACACGTCTAACCATCTATTCTGACATCTAACATTAATTGCATATTTTAAATAATGGTTCAAACATTTGAATCTTGCTATATTTGAACTAACTCCTTTATGTTTCATGTATTCAGAAATTCAGACATCTGATTTGGGTTTAGAGTCTAAATCGGTATTTTCATCTCTTTTGCTTAATCATTCTGTTCGTCTTCTTTGTGGATTCATGTATAGATTTAAGGGTTCATTTTTCACAAATGTTTTGGGTAAAATTTCTATTTTTTATACATAATTTTAGTTAGTTTATCTCAACGATTGTATATAACATTCCAATCAATTACCCAAGCATATATCAACCAGTAATAATATATATTTCAAGTTTAATACAATCAATTCTTGTTAGATTCCAAAGGGTTTATTCAATTAGTTTTTATTTATCCAAATCAATCAATACTTATCATATAAAAGTTGAATCTATAGAAATTAGAGGCAATTTCAGTCAAATTTACCTTTTTTCTTAAATTTCATCGATTCAAAGTTATTAGGCTTTTTTGACATATGTAATCATATTTACAAATCCAAATTCAAAGTTACCAATTCAATTGAAATTACCCATTCAAAATCCAAAATTCATACTTTTAGTTTAGATATATGTATAAATTTAGATATGTAACTGCTTGTTTCAAAACATAAACACATCGTAATAGTTTCACTCATTGGCTATCTTTTCCATCTCTATAACCTTGAAGTTTCGTTCTAACCCGATTCGAATTGGCGTCTCCTTTCCTCTATCTCTTGATTTGTTTGTTCTTCTCCCTCGTTTTCTCCTTCAATTAATTTATTTTATTTTTTTTTTTGATTTAGAAATTTCCACAAGAGAGTAGAAAGATGTTTAGATTTAAGAAGTTTTGTGGGGGAAGAAGAATATTAGAATTTTTTAGTGGCAGCGCGTGCAGCATTGTCCAACGACAAAGTGAGTTTAGTATATTTCTTTTCACAACATAAGTAAACAGAGCAGCTAAATGATTTTTTTCATTGCATCAATTTGGTTTACATAATTCATTACAACAGCTTTAACCCAAATCATTCCTATGCAAGGGTAATATATAATAGGAAAATATAGCAGTTTGGGTACAACATATGAAGATACCAAAACCACATAGAGCTAGTTATAAATGCAGGTTTTACATAGGGAAAATAAAAAATATCTTAATTTAAATAGCAAGCCTCCTGCTTCGACTTTAAAATCTTTATTTGTCCTTCCAAACGACATACATGTCTATACCATAAACTCGGCCTATTCGAATGAGTACCCGTGAGTATACGAGGAATAACAAAAACATGGGTCGAACAAAAATCTTGTCTGAATAAAACCTTTACCGTAGGCACCTATAGCGAGACCACGTCGCTAACACAAAATGGGTTTTCCCCTCATTTTATCGTCATCAATATACATTAAAATATGTAACAGCTAATCATCAAAGAAAGCAGCCACGTGCGTGTATTCAACTAAGAAGTGTACCCTACACTTAAGCATTCAATTATGAACCAAGTCATACAATTATTTGTCATTCATTCATCCATCACCTAATATTTTGTTTTAGGCCTTTCTTATTAAGTTATCATTAACTTGTTTTAGTGATTACCTCCCCAGGCATGTCTATCACTAATTTATCTTTTGCTCAAACAATGTCACTTGATGAAAATGTCGAATCGTTCTCCCATGGGAGCCACACTAACTATAGTCCCACGAACTCTCCGAAGAGGTTAAATGTCAGCACTCTGAATTCACTCTAGTAAGCATCCCTACTAGGCGTCAATAGCCACTTTTATTCTTTGACTGCTATCATTCACATTGCTGGTTTATTTATAACACCCCCTCAGATGTTTTGGCACTCTACCATAGCACCCTGCCTTAACTCCTCTATCGAGATTTATAATGTTCTTAAGTTGAACCCTACCATGGCCAACTGACATACCATTGGACTTTAGACTATCAATCAGATCACTCTGCCATCCAATAACTCCATGAGTTGGTATACATTTACGATCACGGTTCAATCCTTTTTCTTTTATTTATTAATTGTGTGCACTACACATTCTTTAAATAAAACATTTTTATCTTTGATTTAAATGATACCCCACCATTTGTTAGCTTTTCTAGCTTTCTTCCTTTTCAAAATAAGTTAACAAAATTTTAACTTGTTAAATTCTTCCTTTATTTCTTCCATATGAAATATTTCACCAATACTTGGAAACTGTCTTCCAAAGTGCCCTAAGTATTCTTCATTTTACTTAGAAAAATAAAGCATCCCATGCTGCTGCGAGTTATTCTTAGCCATCGCATACCAGCTATCCTATTATCTTTGAACATTTTAGCCTAGCTATCATGGAATGATTATCCCATAGTCAACGCGAGTTATTTATCCTAGACTATCTTATAGTATAACTATATGGTTATCGTGGGTTAATAGCTTCCAAGCTATATCGTATTATACTCCAAAGAGTGGCTATGGGGAATCTACCATATAGCCATCGCAGCTATTTCTATCAAGTCATCGCAAGAAATCTGTAACATCCCCCTACTTGGAGGCCCAAATCTAATGGCTACGGATGCTGCAGTCATCCATAGTTATTAATCCTCGACGACCAAATACAGCGATATTAGATACATTGAAACACAAAAACACAAGAATCATGGAAAATTTTAAACAGCAAATAAATTCCACATTTAATTTCAAAATATTCCAAATTGATTACATAATCCCAGTTCGCAGACCACATTCTGATAACATATAATTACTACAAATGCGCCAAGAGCAACATATGAAGATGCCCCCTTGGTTGATCAGACTAAATAATAAGGCAAGAAAACAAATTTTCCATTACAATCAAAACACACAGCTGAAATAAAAGAAATCTAATAACAAGCTTGCCTCCTGCACGTCTTTGGAAGCTTTATTCATCTAAAAGAACACCTGGAAACCTTAACTCTCAACCTACTCAAAGTCAATTGAGTACCCGAGAGTTTAGGGGGAAAACAAAAACTTCGAGTCAGACATAAAGCTTGATATGAATAATAATTTACCATCTCAAACCATTTAGATATCTAATGAGACCACACCGCTTAGCGAAACGGGTTTTCCTCTCACTAGTATACTAGAACATTTATAAAACCATATATTGTGCTCATGCATCCATAATGATTAAAAAAATAGTATTTCAAAATATTATGATGATATGCAAACGAGTGAATCAAATCTATATTACCCATCCCCATTCATTCTGACTACCTGTCCCAATTATAGTTTCTAGGGTTACTATTAACCTGTTAAATGTTTATGGACTATCTGTCTAATTTCATAGTTTTCATGGGATCACTAAGAACCTATTGATAACTCCAATATATTTTCACTTATTCTAGTTTTCATGGGCTAACTGGGAACATATTAACTAACTGTCAATATCTTAATCCGGATATAGTTTTGATGGGCTAACTACAGACCTACTGGCCCCTATCAATATCAAATCATAGTTTTCATGGGCTGACTATGAACTTATTAGCCCCTGCCAATATCTTTAGTTTTAAGGTTTTAACATTCCTCAATTTATATTCACTATTGGGTCAACCTAAATGGTTATTCTGCACTTCTGTAATGACCCAATATTTTAGGAATTTATTTTGAAAATATAAATAAGTTTAAAATAATTTTTAAACCAATTTAAAAAAAAGGAATTGATATAGCTTGATATGGTGTAGCTATATGTGTGTACATGTGTGCACAGGAAATACACATGAATAGAAGCTTAATTCCTGAATGATATGAATGAACATATGTTGATGTGTATGGAAAAATATATATATATACAGATAAATAGATTAAATCCTTAAAAGCTATATGCATAAATATATATATATGGATGCTACTGGTTGTATTTGAGTGTACATGTGCATATGTGTTCAGTAAAAATAATGTATAGATATATATATATATATATATATATGTGTGTATTAATTATTTCTGTAAGACATATATGTGCATATATGTATGCTAATCAAATACCAGAGTTCAAATCAGTAAAATAAAAATACACAAATATATTTTAAACTATAGGCAGAAAGAAAGAATAAAGATATAAAAGGAGTAATCCTTTTATAAATAAATAAGGGAAGTACATGTTATTAAATGAAAGTTAAAAATAGAAAAATAAGATAAAACAGTGATATGTTTTGTATAGGCAGAATTAGGAAGAACCTTTGGCATATATTTATAAGATAAATAATGGAAATCAAGTCACACTTTTAGCATGATAGTAGACAAGAGAAAAAGCATTTTCTGGAAAAGCAAAATTTCTGAAAATAACCAAAATGATAAAACCACTTTTCTCTCCACAAACTTGAGCCGGGGAGGGTAAGATTTTGGGTTTAAACTAAATGCAAATGGCATGATTTCTGATGGACAAAAATGACTTTAGCTAGCACCTTAAACCCTAAGAAGAACCCTGCATAAATAAGCAGTGATATGAGGGGCCTTCTCTTCTTCCCTGATAGCTCTTGAGAAAAATATATATATCACATAAATATAAAACAAGTGAAGAAAAGGGTTTGGGGGCAGAAGCTTATCAATCAGCTAAGAAGTGAAAGAGAGCTAGGTGAGAAAACTCACTCAAAAATCTAAGGCACTAAGTCCTAATGAAAGCAGCCAGTTTATAAGTTTATTTTCTTAAAATGTATTTTCATATGTGGTTGTCTTTCTTTGGTTTCAAAGATGAAAATGCTTTGATCTTTAGTTTGGTTGTTCTGCTTGATTTATTATGTGAAAGTTCTAAGTATTATTAGTAAATATGTTTTTATAAACCCAGATCTCTCTGATATGTTAACATTAGGAAAATAAGTAAATACCCAGAGAATCAAATGATGAATATAGGCAAGTAGTGTTGGTTTTGGCATAACCCAGAAAATACAAACATGATGAGCTGCAATATACTTGTGTATAGGTGCTGAGGCTTGAGACAAAAAGGAATTAGGGGTGCAATAGGTTTGCCTATGTGCTGATGCTCCTGATTCAATGAAAATATACAAATAGCCATATACATAGCAAATAAATCTGTGATTCAGTGAAACTTGGTCATTCTGAGTTTAACTAAAGTACAGATGGTTGCAAGATGGAAAAACTCTCTCAAAAATCCATAAGCCAATGTTAGTTGCCTATACCTCTTTTAAAAATGCAAGTATATATATATATAGATCCAGAATCTTATTTAATAGACACCTATGTTTAATTGTCTGCTTGTCTTTGTTTGGTTATGAATGATATAAAATGCCATGACATGAATGTTTGTTTTAGTCAAATGATTCACTGAATGGTTTGGTCATGAAAAATCAAAAGAGTTATTATTAACTTAAAAACTGATTAGGAAATGGGGTCAAGAGCACGGCAGGAATGACTTGTGTTCTTGAGCAATACAAGTTGACACATGGCTTGTTTAAGTCCTGAGATCTTTGTGTAATGGAGTGAATTAGTCCATTACAATATGTCCATTGATTCATATGATTGCAGATGAGACCAAGATAGATAAATATATCAATGTGAGAAAATTTGATATAAGAAGGAACTAGAGTTTTCCTGGAAGAAATCTGAGTAGGGAATAAATGATTTAATTCATTTTGGTGATTTCCCTGTTTTTGTATGTATGCTTATTTGATTTATGACCGATTTGTATGAATGTATGCATGTTCCATATCTTTAAAGGTTTCTGGAAAGAAAGATTTAAGTGTGCACATGCACACTGACACAGAACATGCACACCATGACTTATTTGTTTTCTAAAGGCAGGATATACAGATTTATACATGTTTCAACTTTAACTTGATTTACAAATTGTTTTAGTGGATTTTCTCATACCAGACATGTGTCTGACCCTAGTGTGCTAATGGCATATGGGGTGCCTCATTTAATATGGGGCAGCTTCAAATGCATTTTCAGGGACTGCAGCAACTAAGTAGGAGTAGGAGCAAGGTTTTGAGAAGAAGATTATAACATGCTAAAAATTAGTTAGATAAGAGCTTAAAAGATGAAATCTGCATGTATTGATATTTTTAAATTGTCACTTGTATTAAGTACTGAATGATGGATGGATATTTTGCTAAGTATTTTGCAAAGAAATTGACTTGTAATTGGTGTTTATAAATTTGGATATTATCTGGTGAGTTGAAGCAGTTAACCTATGATTTTGTATGTGAATCTGAGAAAGAATATTATGTTAAATAGGATGGTTATATTTTATAAATGTATTAGTCAATCTTGAGTCTTTGAAAAGAATTAAGTTTTGGAAATCTGGATAGTTGAGTCTCAATAAACAATATGGTTTATTCTTTCATCATGACATTTGCATATAAGAGTTGATAGGCATAGGAAAAATGTATTTATGTGTCTGCAATGTTTCCATAATTCAATTTGTTCTACACATATGTTTTATACGTTGTTCTTGAATAAAGGAAGAATCTGTAATATAGGAGTTGAAAGCCATGTCCAGGATAGTTGTATATATGCATATTTAAATATGTTTTGTTCAGATATTAGCACACCAGTTACCTTTGTATTTTAACATGAATCTGAATTCCTTTTCACTAATGCTTTGATCAAAATGCATTTTTAAAACCCTATGTCTTATACCAGAAAAAAGTGTCTGGTTGAACCATGTTTTGGATACTCAGGGTCTCAGGAAACTCACTCATGTTTGCATTTCATTTAGCTTAGCATCATGGCATCAAAGAATTAATTTTTTGGAATATGATATCTCACTTAAAAATATTCCAGAAAAGAGTTTGTACTCTAAGCAAATTTTATAAGAAAATCAAACATAGATAATGATATGAACTTATATCATTTTCAGAGCATAAGCACTACACCATTAATTTATAGGTAATCATTACACAATTATATTGTTTCTAGGAATTACACTTCATAGAGAATCCAGCAAGAAATCAAGAGTTAAAAATCATATTGTTACATATATGGATGGAATTTTATTGTATGAATTAAATTGAACTATGTGTGGATTGATTAAATTTAATCAATCAAATTATCCTCTTGTTTACCATAACTCTGATTTAATCAAGAGAGGCACATGCATCTTCACATGTATGTGCATATCCTTATGAATACACTGATATATTTATATTGGAAAAAAATTTGATCCTGGATAAGTTGTTTTGATAAAAAGAAAATGACTCTAGGCTTCAGAAATATATATGATAATATATATATCTCTATGTAAAAAAAATCCTTACAAATTCAGGTATAAAAAGAGAGGGTCTTTTCAACTTCCCCAAAAATACAGTTATGGGTTGAGAACAATGTGAATAGATATATGAAGAAGTATGCATAACAATAATTAATACCAACTCCTGTGCTTTATTATCCATGAACTCATCTTTTATATATATATATATATATATCCTGGTTAAACCCTTTATCCTATTTAATCAAAGAAAACTTCTTCATTTCATAACCCTTTATTTGTTTATACATGCCATGGCTATTCCTTTAAATTGAGATCGAGTTTATGTTTTGAAATCTTTAAAAATGTCCCTTTCGAAACCTCTAGGCGACTCCTGTCAAAAGCAAAAACTTCTTTTCAAAAGATAATAAACATAGCTTTCGAAATAAATGAAAACACCCCTTTCAAAATCACTGGGTTTACTTTGTTTTTAAAACATCATTCGGGTCAAAAATGGTTACGTACGAAAGTATCTCTTTCGAAACCAACAAAAATTCATTTTGGGGAAAAAGTTGATGGTTCCGGAACCATCTAGTCGAAAGCAACAATTCTTTAAATTGAAAGTTCAATGGATAGAGTCGAAACCCCCTTTCGACTCCATTGCCTTTGAAACCCTCAACCCCTTTCAATAGCATTCAAGAAAAAGCTTAGTTTAAGTTAAAACAAAGGGAACCCTTCGAAAGCATAGATGGCTTCAATACAGCCGAAAGGAGAAAATTTTGCGACTGGGTTTTGACTTGGTTAAAACCAATCCTTTCGAAAGCTCTTAGTTAAGGAGAAAGGTAGCCCTTCGAAAGCTAATACTTCAACCTAATAAAGCAACCTTCCACTAAAGCTATTTTTATAAACCTTTTCAAAAACATATGTTTCGACTGTGTCGAAAGCTTTAAGTAAAACAAAGCAAGAACTTAGCTTTTGAAACCGAATATGGTTTCGATCCTAACAAAAGCATTGCTTTCGACACCCTATCTTCCGCTACCCACCAAGTCACTTCGTACCAATACCATTGATACCATGTGCATTGGTTCCGACTATGTGGGTTTTGACTGAGATGGTTTCAACTGAGATGGTGCGGTGGTAAAGGAGTCGAAATGTACTACTATTTATGGCAAAACCTATATTTTCGGATTAAAGGCTGAAACGTAGCAATTTTTAGTAATTACTTTATAACCACTTGCTTATTTGTAAACCTTTGATTGGTTGTTGTATTACTTTTCAAATACTTTACAATTATAACCGTCACATTTAACTAGATCTAAATCAAAGAAATTATAACGTTTAAGCCTTTCCATTAACAAAACCAGTATTTGCAAATAAGTCCCTCTCTTGAAATAATTTATTTTCCCTAGTAAATCTATTGGGAAAAATCCCCAAAAATCACAGAAATTTAGTTTTATCATGTAATCAAACATTTTTAAATTTCAGGCCCAATTTCTTCTTGAAATACTCAAAATAAATTTTAAACTCAATTATATCATATTTTCCTTTAGAAATTCGTAATGAATTTTCTATAGCTCGGAAAATTCGGAAATTTAAAACCCATCTCTAAAATTATGTTTTACTTAACATAAAAATTTTCCATGGCATTCTAAAATCCAAAAATCTCGGTTTTACATCAAAACCGTGCAAATTCATATGTGAATGAATTAAAATAAATCAAACATATTGTTGTTCAAGAATATCATCATCCATTTCATCATAAAAACGAATTTAATCATAAATTCGAAAACAAATATAACCATAGAATAAAATAGAGATGGTACGAAATCATTATTCCCCTTAGGTATGATAAGGAATTTGAGAATTTTATTGATTAATCCTTCCAAGCTTTAGATAAATTTTCCTCCTTTCTTCCTTCGTAATGGCCGACTCTTAGGTTTTAGATTTGCATTTGTGAAAATGAAAAATGGAATGTGAATGGACATGGGTGAGATGTGCATAGCCGTGTATAATAAAGAGGCTACTTACTAATATGTCCATGTGTAATTTAGTTAACCTCTAAACCAATTTAAAGCACATTTATTTTATTATTAAGCACGACCCTCTATATGATTTATTCAAATCTCAATCCTCTTATCATCATTATTCTATTTAATTTATCTAATTAAATTTTCTGAATAATGTTATCAAAATTAGTGATGTTACAGGCTCCCCCCTTAAAGAATTCCGTCCTTGAAATTTAGTAAGGACTAAATACTAAACATACCAATCATCTGTAACAACTCCTAATAACCATACTAGTCTAACTGACTAGCAACTATCTATATAAATCTAATATAGACATACCCTCAAAGCAGATCGGGATAAATATCTCTAATCCTGTCCTCGTCTCCCGAGTACAGTCCTTCTCGTTGTCGCTCCATTGAACTTTCACCAACCTAACTGTCTTATTCCTTAATCTTTTGTCATCTCTAGTTACAATCCAAATTGGTTGTCTAACAAAAGTCAAATTAGGCTGTACTACTAAGTCTTCCAACCATGTCGGAGGAATAGTAGTCTCTAGATCATGCACATACTTGCGAAGATGAGACACATGAAATACATTATGGACACCTGCCATACTGCTCGACAACTCTACTCTGTATGCAAGCTTTCCAATCCTCTCTATAATCTGGAATGGACCTATATATCTTTGGGCTAGCTTCCCTTACTTTCCAAATCGTATCACACCCTTCATTGGTGATACCTTAATGAAAACCTTATCCCCAACTAAGAATTCTAGGTCCTTACGCCTCTTATCTACATAACTCTTCTATCTTGACTGGGCTTCCGTCATCCTTCCTCCGATTAATTCAATCTTTTCTGATGCCTCTCTAACCAAATCTGGACCAAAGACTAGTCTGTCACCAGTCTCCAACCAACATGTGGGTGATTTGCATAGCCTTCCATACGAAGCTTCAAATGGAGTCATTCCTATACTTGTTTGATAACCATTATTATAGGAAAACTCGACCAAATGTAGGTGATCCTCCCAAGATCCACCAAAGTCCAATACACTTGCTCTCAGTAAATCTTTGAGTACCTTATTGACTCTCTCTCTCTGTCTACCGATCAGTCTGAGGGTGATATGCAGTACTCATATTAAGCTCGGTGCCTAAATACCTCCTGTAGACTCTTCCAGAATTCGCTAGTGAATAAAGCATCTCTGTCGCTGACTATACTACTAAGAACTCCATGCAGTCAAACTATGTTTTTCATGAACAACTTAGCTAAAACAGGTGCCGTTTTGGTTGACTTAAATGGAATGAAATGGGCACTCTTGGTCAATCTTTCCACTATAACCCATATACTTTATTTGACCTTGGCAACCCGTCTATAAAATCCATAGATATCAAATCCCATTTCCAAACTGGAATCTCTAAAGGCTAAAGTAACCCACTTGGCTTCTGATGTTCAGCTTTCACTTGTTGACAGTTTGCACAATGCCTAACCCACAAGCCAACATCCCTCTTCATGCCTTCCTAATAGAAGCTCATCTTCATATCCTGATACATCTTGGTTCCTCCAGGATGAATCGTAAACTTGGACCGATGACATTCTCCCAGAACTTCTTTCCTCAAGTCCTTAATATTTGGAACACAAAATCATCCCTTCATTTTCAACCATCCTCTCTGGTCAAGGCTAAAATCTTATAGATCATCGATCTCAGTTCCAACCTTAAGCCTTCTGATCCTCTCAGCCAACACTGGGTCCTCCTACTGCTTAGAAGCACTTCTCTCAATCAATACTAGTTGAACTTCTAAACAAGACAACCTGGTAGAACTCTGACTAGAACAAGTAGTCGATCTTAACTACACATCACAACTGACTAAAGCTTCTAAATCTTTCCACTCTGCCAACATAGCTAACACCACGTTCTGATGTTTTCTGCTAAGAGCATCTGCTACCTTATTACCTTTTCCTGGTGTATACTCTATACCAAAATCATATGTAGCCAAAAACTCCTGCCATCTCTATTGCCATATATTTAACTCCTTCTGAGAGAATAAATACCGTAAAGACTTATGATTAGTATAAAGCTCAAACCTCTCCCCTAGGAGATAATGTCTCCATATCTTCAATTCGAAGATCACCGCTGCCAACGCCAAATCATGAGTAGGACATCAAACTTCATGCGGTCTAAGCTGCCTGGATGCATAGGCAATAACTTTACCATTCTACATCCACACTGCTCCTAATCCAGTTCCACATGCATCAGTATACACCACCAATCCTTGGTTTCCTTCTGGAACTACTAACACGGGTGCACTGGTCAACAAATGATTTAACTTAAGGAATGCTTCCTCACATTTGTCAGACCAAACAAATTCCACCTCCTTCCTGGTTAGCTTAGTTAAGGGTGCTGCTATCCATGAAAAACCCTTAATGAATCTCCGGTAGTAGCCACAAAAAAACTCCTGATCTCAGTCACCATCTCTGGTCTCTTCCAATTATTCACGCCCTCGATCTTATCGGGATCGACTGAAAATCCTTTCTCTAAAACCACATGACCAGGAAATTTAACCACTTTCTTCCAGAAATGACACTTGGTAAACTTCGCCTTTAGCTGATTCTGCTTCTGCGTCTCAAATACCACTCTAGGATGAACTTCATTCTCTCTCTCTCATCCTTAGAGTAGACTAGAATGTCATCTATAAATACCAGCACATACCTATCCAAATATTCTCGAAAAACTCGATTCATCAAATCCACAAAGAAAGCAGGTGCATTCGTTAGTCCAAATGGCATCACCAACCACTCATATGAACCATACCTAGTTCGAAATGATGCCATTCTTAACTGATGGAAACTTGTCGCCAAATCTAACTGGGAAAACACTCTGGCTCCACTTAACTGAGCAAACAGATCATCTATTCTGGGCAAAGGATACTTATTCTTAATTGTCCTTTCGTTTAACTTACGATAGTCAATGCACATCCTTAATGACCTATCTGGTTTCTTTACGAACACTGCGGTTGCTCTCCAAGGCGAACTGCTTGGTCTAATAAAACTTCTTCCTTCTAGATCCACTAGCTGCACCTTCAATTCCTTCATCTCAGTCGGTGTCATCCTGCTAGGTGGTCTACTTACAGGTTTGGCTCCGGGCACAAGATCTAGTCTAAACTCAACAGCTCTTCTCGGTGGTAGTCCAGTGACTGGCTCAAAGACATTTTGCAAATTCTTTTACTACCCGAACCTGACTTAACTCATTTCCTACCTCCAAAGCATTAAGTAAAGCACTAACACTCCGGTCAGTATTCTCTACGGAGAATATCACTCAGTTATGACCATCAAGGTGTCTCAGTGAAATTTCCCTATCCTGGCAAAATATTCTAGCCTCATACCTACCCAACCAATCCATACCCAAAATGATTCTGATATCTACGAAATCAATAACATACAAATTTCATGCAAACTTATGACCTAATAAGTTAAGCTCTAACTAGTCACATCTCAAACCTAGAGTTGCATACCCTCCTATTGGATTCTCAACCCTTAAGGAAGTAACAGGGTAGGTGGGTTCTAAACATAATCCACAACCAAACAATGAGATATAAATGAATGTGATGCATCGGTATCAAAAAGTACTTTAACAGGAATACTTTGAATTAAAAGCGTACCTTCCATCATAGTCTTTCCTTTATCAGCTATAGTAGGACTAGTTATTCCAATAGCAAAAACTTTTCCTTTTCCCTCCCTAACTGGCTTTGGACACTGATTCTTGTAATGCCCAACTTGATCATAGTTGAAGCACTTCACATTATTCTTACTTGTAGCTTTCTTCCCATTTCTTGATCGGCATTCATTAGCAAAGGGACCCTTCTTGTCATACTTATAGCAAACTATCTCAGCCTTTGACTTCTTAGTAGTATCTCCCTTTTGGGATCCCTTCTTTTTAAAGAACTTCTTCTTTTTAACTTGAGAACCCTGAGTTTCCACCGGCCTTTCTTTAGCAAAATCAGCAAGTAACTCCTCATGGCGAATAGCCATCTCCACCACTATATTACAAGGATCACGGACATGTGTCATGGTCATTCTAGCAAGCTCGGGCCTCAATCCCCAAATGAACCTCTCATTCCTTTTGATGTTAGTATCTATAGTAACATATCCATATCGAGATAGTTCTTCAAACTTAGTAGCATACTCGACTACTGAGATTTCTCCCTGAACTAGATCCATAAACTTCCTCATCAATGCTGACTTAGCATACAAACTTCTGCTCAAATCTCGTTTTATAATCAACCCAAGTCAACTTCTCTTTCGAAACTCCGACAGTGACACTATTACACCAATGTAGTGCCTACCCATGCAATTGTCTAGTGGCCAACCTTCTCTTTTGCCCATCATTCAGACCCAAATTAGTAAATATACGCTCACAATGTAACAACCAATTCTGAACCTCTATGGCACTCTCTGTTCCCAAGAATGGCTTCCCACCCAAACTGGTGTAATCTCTACTCAGCAAAGCATAATTATTCCCAACTGGAGCCAAAGGATTAGCTCCTCCTACATTTCCAGCAACACCAGAAGCAGCTCCTGCTTGCATCAAACCAACAAAGAACTGATACAACGCCCCCATATCTACTGGTGGATTTCCAGCACTCACATTAGCATCGGCATTTTGATTACTAGCATTAGTCTTTCAGCTCAGGTTCATCCTAGTAGTGGGTCGAGCATTTCCAGTAGTTGTGGTGCTTCCTCCATCGAGATTTCCTCTCTGTTTCTTGCTTCCATATATCCTTTCTCATAAATCTGCATACGAGCCTTAGTAAGATATACAAGAACGGTCTAAGAGAGCGGGGTATACGTACTTATATATATTACTATATATATCAAATACAAGTACGTTACTATAGTGTTAACCCAAACCCCAATCTTATTATCTGATTCATTGGATTATGTTTGGAAAATCTTTTAGGTTTAAATTTCTTTTAAAGTTTCATAAACCATGCTCTGATACCAACTTGTGGCCCCTACTTGAAGGCCCAAAAATAACGGCTACAGATGCAGCAGTCATCCATAGTTATTAATCTTCGATGACCAAATACGACGATATTAGATACCTTGATATACAGAAACACAAGAATCAAGGAAATTTTAAACAGCAAACAAATTCCACATTCTATTTCAAAATATTCCAAATTGATTACATAATCCCAGTTCACAGACATGTTCAGATAACATATGATTATTACAAAATACGCCAAGTGCGATATATGAAGATGCCACTTGGTTGATCAGAGTATATAATAAGGCAAGGAAACAAATTTTCCTTTACAATCAAAACACAGCTGAAATAAAAGAACTCTAATAACAAGCTTGCCACCTACACGTCTTAGGAAGCTTTATTCGCCTAAAAGAACACTTGAAAACCTTAACTCTCAACCTACTCAAAATTAATTGCGTACCGAGAGTTTAAGGGGAAACAAAAACTTCAAGTCAAACATAAAGCCTTGTATGGATAATAATTTACCATCAAACCATTTAGATATCTAGTGAGACCACGCTGCTTAGCGGAATGGGTTTTCCCTTCACTAGTATCCTAAAACATTTATAAAACCATATATTGTGATCCTGTATCCACAATGGTTAAAAACATAGTATTTCAAAATATTATGATGATATGCAAACGAGTGAATCAAATCTGGATTACCTATCCACATTCATTCTGACTACATGTCTTAATTATAGTTTCTAGGATTATTATTAACCCGTTAAATGCTTATGGACTATCTGTCAAATTTCATAGTTTTCATGGGATCACTAAGAACCTATTGGTAACTCCAATATCTTTTCTCTTATCCTAGTTTTCATGGGCTAACTAGGAACCTATTAACTAACTGTCAATATCTTAATCTGGATATAGTTTTCATGGGCTAACTACAAACCTGCTGGCCCTTGCTAGTATCAAATCATACTTTTCATGGGCTGACTATGAACCTATTGGCCCCTGCCAATATCTTTATTTTTAAGGTTTGACAATTCCTTAATTTATATTCACTACTAGGTCTATCTTTATTTTTAAGGTTTGAGCATTCCTTAATTTATATTCACTACTAGGTCAACCTAACTGGATATTCTGCCCTTCCCCAAAAATACAGTTATGGGTTGATAATAATATGAATAGGTATATGAAGAAGTATGCATAACAACAATTAATACGAACTCATGTAGTTTATTATCCTTAAACTCATCTTTTATATACATACATACATATATATATATATATATACGGGTATGGTGGCACGTCCGTTGGACGTGTTCATAAAAGGAAGTGAGAAAATTTTCTCTTTGTTACAACTTTGGTATTGTGAGAGATTACAGTAAAGTTTTCGGTAGTTGTGGGAAAAAAGGGGAAAAGGTATGGCAACCAAACAAAAATAAGGTGTTGTAAGAAAGACTATGGGTAGAAATGATGTCGATAAGGCTGAGTAAGTTACATCAACCTATGAATTGTTTATGATATTTCAGGTTTAGTTTATAATAAGTTAATCAACCCATATTAGTGCTAACGTAAAGCAGTACTAAAATTCTTCTTCCGATAAAGAAAACACATGGTTAAGCAATTTGTTGCTTAAATTTTGTATTTAGAAGAGGGATGTCAAAACCAAAGTACAATAGAAAACTAATCAATATTCAAATTTTTCCAACTGAAATATATTTGTGAATGAAAAAAAAAGTGGGCAAAGAGATAAGATTATATGGGAGTGTAAATAAACTTATAGCAAAATAAAATATCTCAGTACTTAAGGGGATTTATGCATGTAGTGAAATCTTGAGTTCAAAACATGCTTTGTAGAAGTAAAAAAAGAATCATTATGTCATTTACTAACGTAGCAAACAATCTTGGCTAAAACTATAAAACATATGAATAACAACCTAAATCACCCGTCTATAATGAACAAAAACATCAGAATTACTTTGGAAAATAGAAATAGGCAGATCCAACAAAAATATATTTGAAAAAGATTGAAATGCAAAACAGTTTAATCCAACTAAAATAATGTTCATTGTACATTGGACATGTTTACATTGAGATGCATAAAAGACACAGTTTATTTTCTGTACATACCCAACAGAATTTGCATATGTCCCAGTCATATCTTCCAACACTCTAAGTAAAAACATTAAATAACTGTATCATGTATTAAATGAATTTAGACATATCAACAAATTGGAGCAGTAAAAAATGTTTATCAAAACTGCAGAAAATAATAATAAGCCATACACAATCAACCTCAGTGATTGAGCCTTTCTCATATATCAAGCCTTACTCATATGATCTTTTGTTTCCTTTATATCCTTCTTCCTCTTCAAGTGTATAATCATTTTCAATTTGGATGGATGCGACCATATGTAGATTTTTTCCATTTATTTAATCATCAGTTGCTCCTCGTCCGATTACCAAACTTTGCATGCAAGGTGAAGATTATAGCTACCATTTCACTGTTAAAATGATATCCCTTACTCCTCCAAATTTGTGTTAGTATGAGGGGCTTGAAACAATAAAACTCATTAAGTGGTGTAGTTGCTTAACTAGGAATGTTTCATAGATATGTGCAATAAATAGTACATTATTAAAGACAATGTAAGATTTTAGATTTCAACTCAGTAAATTTTAAATGAAATAAATTTCATATAAGAACCCTTATTATGCAGGATAAAGCAGTTGAAGAACTACTCTGATCAAAGGTGCGCTTTAGGCTTAAACTTAACAATTATAAAATTTAATGACCATGGTGAATCCAAAAAAAAGAAAAAAAAAGTTGAATGAAACTGTTAGCACCAAAATTGGTCACTAACCTCGTTGAGAAAGATTGTGAAGAGATATAAGTGATGAAGATAAATTAAACAAAGAAGAATATGCTAATTCAAATGCAGAAAGTAAGAACACCGGATTTATAGTGGTTCAGCATAATTGCCTACGTCCACTTTGAGGTTAAACTTTATTGATCTTATTAACGATTGATTACAAATACAATTCGTAGATCAAATGCTTGAATGGAATTGCTAAGTAAAGAAGATGAGTCTGAAAAATGGCAGAGTCTCCCCAGTGTTCCCGAAAAAAGGTCCCTTTTCACTTTGCCCCTGCCCCTCTATTTATAGACAAAGATGGGTTGGACTTCCCAGGTGGGCTCGACAACCGAACATCTTAGCCCAAATAAAGTGGTCGCCGTATGTCGAACCAAATAGGCCGATCACTTGGATGCCGAACCACCCTCTCTATGTCGAACGATACGCTTGCTGCGTGGGAAGAGTAGAACGAATATCAGTCGAAGCCGAACGTGCCTCTGGCCGAACGAAGCGTCTGGCCAAATGATACCTTTGGCCGAACGAAGCTCTTAACCGAACGTTGTCTCTGGCCGAACGATGGCACTGGCCGAACGATAGCTTTAGCCGAACAATGCTTTTGGCCGAACAGTGTCTCTGGCCGAACGAGAGCTTTAGCCGAACGATGCTTCTGGCCGAACGATGTTTCTTGGCCGAATGAGAGCTTTGGCCGGACGTTGCCTTTAGCCGAGTAGTGCCTTTGGCCGAACGATGATTCTGGCCGAACGATGGCTTGTGACGAATAACACAGCCATGCCGAGCAGTTGTACATGTCGAACGTCTTCCGATGTCAAGCGCTTACAGACGCCGAGTGCTACTGAATGCCGAGTACTCCTGGATGCCGAGTACTCCTGAACGCCAAGTGCTACTGAATGTCGAGTACTCCTGGATGCCAAATACTACTGGATGCCGAGTACTTGCCAAAGCCGAGTACTCAGTTGCCTGGTCAAATCTCCAGGAAACACTTGCCCCCCAAAGTGTATTACGTGACTGAACGTGATGCGCTTTGAATTACGTATCCTCCATGTTTTGTTTCAAATCCTTGATTAAGTCCTAATGGAGATGCCTTCTTGAGAATATCAGTGGTTGTGGTGTGTGCCTAATGTGGTATAAATGCCGGACGATACGTTCGAAGCCGAACGTTCCTCATGTTTCGAGCGACACTACATTTCGAAGCCGAACGCTACGGCTTTGACCGGTTCTACCGGATATAGCCTTTTTGACTTCTACTTTCCCCTATAAAACCAGGCATCCTCCCTCTTTTCTCCTTTTACACTTTTATTTCTGTCACTCCCTAAAGACTTTCAAGCCTCGCCAGTCAATCAGACTTAAAGCCTAATCAATCCTTCCTAAGCTTCGATCTTCGAACTAGGTATTGTCCCTTCTATGATTAAATAGATTCAATACGATACTTAGGTTTGCACGTAGCCGAGAGAGTCATGTGGAAAACTGGATATCTTTATGGTTGTATGATGTGTGGCGAGTAGGAATGGCTCGCACATTGGAGTTGTCTGACAATGCATGGTAGTTAGGCCTAGCTCCTTCGTGTCGAACGAGACCGGAAGAAAAGAAAGATGGGGTGTCGAACGGCATAATCTTCGCCGAGCGACCTGTTCTTGTTGTTCGGCGTAGATGGAGAAGGAGAAGAGTGGAACTGTAATCGAGGGTGGAGTGCCGAACGTTCAAGCTTGGCATAACCCTGGTTCAGCGTATCTTACCATATGCCGAATAGTGAAATGGGGGGCTAAGGCGAAGGCATGAATTAGTGGGGATGCCGAACGATCATGAATGCCGAACAATATTTCAGCCAAACAATACTTGGGCCTAACAAACTTAAACGCCAAACCATGTCAAGGCCGAACACACTTAAATGCCGAACCATATTTCAGCCGAACGATATCAAGGCCGAACACTACTTAAATGCCGAACCATATCAAGGCCGAACAATACAAATGCTGAACAATCATAAGCGCCGAACAACACTTAGGCCGAACAATTCAAATGCCGAACAATCATAAGCGCTGAACAACACTTAGGCCGAACAATTCATAGGTGTCAAACAACATAAATGCCGAACCACACTTAACCGAACGATTGTGAATGCTGAAACCTATTTTGGCCGGACAAAACTTTAGCCAAACATGTCGAAAGATACTTTTCACCGAACAGGAATTAGGCCGAACACTTTATTAATTATACATTTTCTAAATTTGGAACTGTAATCACCATAAGGCGGGCTTTTTGAGACAGTCAGCGATGACGGTCTTCGAAGGTGACGATTCGAAGCTCACTTTCGTATCTTTGTAACCTTTAGATTCTCAATGCTTACACACGACTGCTTGCACTAGTTTACACACCACGTGGGGGGGGGGAATACTCGTATTGTTAATTCTAACATTCAACGTTTTTCAAGTATAGTTTTCACAGGCGCTTAGACAGATTCATTATTTATTGGGGATGTCTAAAAAATCTAGCTTCGCCACTATATCTGATAGGCCTGGGCCATCATCAAGGCAAGAGATCGCTGATACTTCAAATCCGTTGACTTCCCCTACCCATAACTTAGCTCCTGATGCCCTGGAGGTGACAATTCTCTTAGACAATCCGATCGACTCACAGGCTTCGAAGATTAATGAAGTCGCACTTCGGCGAATATGCTCCATCCATGGGATCCCCTTCGCCGATGTGTTGGTCCCGTCGCAACACGATCGTCCTCACCTGCCCCCAGTCGGATATACTGCCTGCAACAAGTTCATGTGCTGGATGGGCAGCGTGCCTCCATTCAATTTATTTCTTCGGGACGTGTTGTAGTACATAGATATTGCCCCATCGTAACTGCATCCAAATGGTCACGCGTTTATATACGGGACCTACCTACTCTTCATGGCCATCTTCTCTAGGCCTCCAACTTCTGGCGACATCAGATATATTTACATGATCAAGAAGCAGAAAGATAGCCCCTCCTTCATGTTCCTCGAGCCGTACCACAAATGCCAGATCTTAACCGGAGCATGTAGCAAATTCGCCCTATACAAACAGGAATTGTTCTACGTGCGTTGCCCTCCTGGTTTCGCGAGGAGATGGGTCGAAGGTAGTAAGTCTCTTCCCTGAGTCATCCTTCGCGCTCGATCAGAGCTATGCTTTTTCTAACTCCTTGTTCCATCTTTTCAGGTATTAACCCGCATCTTGAGGGCCGAGGATATTCCGAGGCCGTCGAGGCCATTAGGGCTCTTCCTACCGAGGATCGGGACATCCGAACCATCATTTCGGATGAATCATTGTCAAGGTTCGGCTTGCAAGCCCCAGGTCGCCGAATTAGCCTTCCGGAGGGCGTTTCCATTCCCAAGCCAGCATCCGGTAAAGGGGAAAAACAAGCTGGATCGTCGTCACGCCACACTCCCGATGCGCACGAAGAGGGTGAGCACAAGGAGGATGAAGCTCCTGAGACTCAAGGCAAGAATGTGGGTCTCACTTGGAATCCGGTGGTCGAAGTACACGACATTGAATCGTCATCCTCCCCTTCGAAGGGAAAGAAGAAGTTAAAATACAAGATACAAAAGGAGAAAGTTGGCGGAACTTCAAAAGTTACACTCATCCTGTCAGAGAAAGAGGCTTCCTCACAGCATATGGAAAGTTCTCTAAGGGGTCTGTCGAATCTTTCCATCCCCGACGATATACTTAATTATGGTTTTGACGATCCTGAAGCCTTCAAGTTTCCTTCGCCCGCTAGAGGCAATGCGGGAGTTCAACTCCCAGCCCAGGGAGACAATACTCCGATCAGTAAAGATAAAGGAACCGGTCCGTCGGGGGGAACACTAGGACACACATGCACATACGCACTTCATCATACACTTCAAGTTTTTTCTTATTTCCCGGATTTTTCTTAACTCGTTGTTATCTTTATTCTTTGTAGGTGACATGGGGCGCTCCCACGGACTCGATCGCCTTCACGGCTCTTCCATATTTCATCATCCAGGACGGGATTCAGGTTCGGGCAGACGCAGGGACAGAGATGATTACGAAGATCGAGACAACCATCCTCACGATTCGTCTTATCGAAAGAAGGCACATTCCCAATCTTCACAGTCCCGTGATCCTCTTCCTCAAACTGAGCCGGATAGAGAGAAGCCTTCACAGAAGGGGTCCCAACCCGATGTTTCCCGAGAACAACACTCCGGTTCGTCGAGTACAAGGCAAACTCGGGAGCATCGAAAAAGAGCGGAACTTTCAAAGCCTCCTCCCCCTACTCCCACGGTTGACCCAACTGTAGCAGAGAAGATGGTCGATCTTAAGGCCAAATTCCCAAAAATCCGTTTTGATGGTCTGAAATTCCTCCCAGCTATTCATCATATCCCTGGGCATGTGAAGCAGAGTGCCATTGCCTGTAACAACGACATCTATGTTCAACATGATGCGTTTGTACACTTGGTCGAAAAAATCTCGGAGGTATCTGTAGAGCGACAATATGAAATTGATCGTTTGAAATTGAAAGCTGGCTATGACAAGAACATCATCAAGCATCAAGATGAAGAGCTCACTTCGTATAAGTTGAAGCTTGAAGCCGCGGAGCAAAGCGCAAAAGATACTGCTGAGGCCGTCACTTGTTTGGAGATTACCCATAAGAAGGAACTCGATGAAGCGGTTCAGCGCAGCGGAGCCCTTGCCTTAGAAAAAGATTCTATCCAAAAAGAAAGGGATGCGCTGGCCATACAAGTCAAAGAGTTGAAAGAATTACTCTCTAAGGAGAAAGAGGACAAAGTAGCTGCTCAAGAAGAGTCACAACGATATTGCGATGAAATCGTTACCACACGGCTCTTGAAAACGAAGCTTGATGATGAACTCGCGGGAGTTGAAAAAATGAAAGACGAAGCCCGTGAGGATGGAAAAAGAAAAGCTTTGGAGGAGATTGACTCTCGCTTCGAGGCGGCTGTAGAGGCCGACAGGGAAGAGTTCAAGTGCATGTTTGACCCGCTGATTACCGAGTATGGCGCCCGCGTCCTTATGCATCGCGACTTGACATTCCTAGGTGATGGCTATCTCGAATCCCTAGCTAAGGACTGGGAAACTTTAGAGAATATTAGAAAGATCGAGTCGGGCTCTGAAGAAGTCGATGAGGATGCTCTGGTGAAGGAATTTCTTAGAGGGAACGAGCCAGCGGACTTATCTGCAGCTTTGGCGCTTTACAGCAAAGGCTATCCCCTACCAAAAGAGAAAAATGATGAAGCTGGTCCATCTGGGGCTAAGACTACGGCTCCTCATATTGCTGCTCCTCCCACTGCTCAACTGGCTGGTCGGTCGACACTTAACCCATTCAAGCAGCATGCCGGCTATGACCCTGAAGATCCCGGGCTCGGCGTTCATGTGCTATCTCCTATTCTGGAGGATGAAACTCCACGCGCAACTGATAGCCAGCCAGAACCCAGTAGGAAACTCTTCTTTTTTAGAAGTTAAAAGATCTGTCACTTTCCAATAGCGGTTATTCGTCCTAATGTTCGTTCTTTATGTTTTCATGCAGGCTGCTCTGACTCCGAGCCAACTCCGAGGAGCGACGACGCCAAGGAGGAGGCAGAGAAAACAAGCGACGTTGCTCATGCGGGAGTAACTCCTGGCCCTGACGCTCAAGTGATCGGGGCGCTAGACGATGATAAGCTTGACACCTCATCTCCCGCCGAAGGGAGTGATGAAATTGAAATCACTGGCGCCTCTGAACATACCTCGAATATGAGCATGAAAGAGCGTCTCGCCGAAGAGGAGAAGAAAAAATTCGAGGTCAAAGTTGAGCCTGAAATACTGGAACTCACCGACCCGCGGAACAAACCTTTGAAGATCATTCTCCCAGGCAGGTCCAAACCGCTGGATGTTCCTTCTCCTACTCCTGACTCCACTTCTTTAGCAAGCAAGAAATCCAAGAAGAAGCGTGAGGGAGAGGATTCATCGGAAAAGACAAAAGAAGACAAGAAGAAGAAACCGGAGAAATAATCGCTATACTCGTTCAACGAGTTTTTCTTTGCTTAAGTCTTGTAACTACTTTTATCTTTTGTCTCCGTAGTTTGTATAGATAGGTTCTTGACTCCAAGTTTTGGAGGGATAACTGTGTAACCTCATTTTGGACTATTAAATAAAGTTTAGTTCCTTAGTCGTTTGAACGACTCTCTTACTTTTTTAGCTTTTTGAATAACTGCGGTCAAAACTCAAGCACTTATGAGTTGTATATTTCCCAGTCCATTCTCGCGTTGTTCTTCGGAGTGGCATACTCCTTGTTCTTTATTTCTTGAGTACTTAGAATTTTTTCTAAATTCGCGTTCCAGGGACTTATAATAAGTTGACCCGTATTCAGGGGATTCGGAGATTGAGATTGTTAATACTCTAATTCGCGCTTTGGGGACTTAGAGTACTTCGGTCCACACTCTGGGGACTCGGAGATTGAGATCGTTTATACTCTAGTCCGCGCTCTGGGGACTTAGAGTACTCCGTTCCGCACTCTGGGGACTCGGAGATTGAAATCGTTTATACTCTAGTCCGCTCTCTGGGGACTTAGAGTACTCTGGTCCGCACTCAGGGGACTCAGAGATTGAAATCGATTATACTCTAGTCCGCGCTCTGGGGACTTAGAGTACTCCGGTCCGCGCTCAGGGGACTCGAAGATTGAAATCGATTATACTCTAGTCCGTGCTCCAGGGACTTAGAGTACTCTGGTCCGCGCTCTGAGGACTCGGAGATTGAAATCGATTATACTCTAGTCCACGCTCCAGGGAATTAGAGTACTCCGGTCCGCGCTCTGAGGACTCGAAGATTGAAATCGTTTATACTCTAGTCCGCGCTCCGGGGAATTAGAGTACTCCGGTCCGCGCTCAGGGGACTCGGAGATTGAAATCATTTATACTCTAGTCCGCGCTCCGGGGACTTAGTGTACTCCGGTCCGCACTCTGGGGACTCGGAGATTGAAATCGTTTATACTCTAGTCTGCGCTTCGGGGACTTAGAGTACTCCGGTCCACGCTCAGGGGACTCAGAGATTGAAATTGTTTATACGAGTTTGCACATCATACAAAACAATGTAGCTCTAGTAATTCATCACCCGATTATGAGATATAGAAACGTTAGTAATTCATGAAAAATACGGCTTCAAGCCTTTATTAATGAAAAACAACTAAACCGCTTGATTACATGGCTGAAAGGAAACTAAGTTACGACTGAATGAAAACATACAGGAAATAACTGTGCCTAAAACAGGAAGGAAACATATTAAATGTAATAATGTCGCAAATGTTCACTGTTCCATGCTCGGGGGAGTGTCACGCCATCAACGGTCGCTAGCTTGAATGTTCCCTCTCCAAGCTTCCGTTCAATGACGTACGGACCTTCCTTGTTGGGATTCATACATGACGGTACCGGGAAAACTCGTTTCAATATGAGATCACCCACATCAAAAATCCTTGGGCGGACTCTGCCGTCGTAGTAACGCTTGACTCGGTGCCTATGCGCTGCCGCCCTTAATTCGGCCTCTTCACGTTTTTCATCGATGTAGTCCAGCGATTCCAACAAGCGGTCCTGATTCGTCTTGGGATCATAGTATGTCACTCGGTGCGATGGAACTTCAAGTTCCACGGGTATAACGGCTTCTGAGCCGTATGCCAAGGCGAATGGAGTGTGACCAGTCGCAGACTTGTGGGTAGTTCTATAAGCCCATAATGCTGTCGGGAGTTCATCTACCCACTTGCCTCCGACCTTCTCCAAACGCTTCTTCCGTATGGACTTGATTATTTTGTTAACGGCCTCGACTTGTCCGTTAGCTTATGGGTGTGCAACGGCGGCGAACTTCTTCTCAATGCCATACTTTAAACAGAACTCTTTGAACTCACTGCTTTCAAATTGCGTCCCGTTGTCCGTTATGATGGTACGAGGGAGGCCAAAGCGGCATATAATGTTTCGTACAACGAAGTTAATGACCTTCTTAGAGGTGATTGTGGCCAAAGGTTCTACCTCAGCCCATTTTGTGAAATAGTCGACTGCAACTATCGCGTATTTCGCACCACCTTTGGATATAGGCAAAGAGCCGATTATGTCGATTCCCCAGATTGCAAATGGCTAGGGACTAACCATTTGTGTGAGTTCTGTTGATGGAGTCCTCGGGATTTTCGCATATCTTTGACACTTGTCACATTTCCTTGCGTAGTCTGCAGCATCCCAATTTACGGTTGGCCAGTAATATCCATAGCGGAGGATCTTTTTTGCTAGCATTTGCCCCCCAGTATGGTCACCACATTCTCCTTCGTGTACCTCCTTCAAGACCCGTTTTGTCTCATCATGTGCGATGCATCGTAATAAGGGGACCGAGAACCCCTTTCGATACATTAGTCCATCCTGCATTACATATCACGTGGCCTTTCGAATTACCTACCGTCTTTTGCTCCTTTTTCTGGTAAAACCCCGGTTGTTAGGTATAGTTCGAACGGGGTTATCCACGATTCCCTCTCGATTCCTGTTTCCAACACAGAATCAACTTTCATTGCGTCTATGCTTAGGGCACGCAAGGCCACAACGGGAAACAATCCCATTTGCTGAGCATCGCCAGTGCTTGCGAATTTCGCAAATGAGTCGGCTTCTTTGTTCTGTTCACGCGGGACATGCGAAATATCATAACGCTCAAGGTTTGACAGCAGTTCTTGAACCAGAACAAGGTACGGAGCAAGCTTCTGTCCCTTTGCTTGATAATCTCTTCACACTTGGTAGACCACCAACTGTGAGTCACAAAAGATTTCAACTGATTTTACCCCGAGTTCTCCAATGAGTTTTAAGCCAGCAATCAGTGCTTCATATTCTGCTTCGTTATTTGTAGCTGGGAAATCGAGCTTCAGAGCGTAACAAACCGATCGATCTTCCGGAGTTACAAGAACTACGCCAGCGCCAGAGCAACGGCCGTTTGATGCCCCATCGGTGTACAATTTCCATCGAACAGGGGGAATGACATCGTGATTATCTGGTTCGTTGAGTACAGTAAACTCAACGATGAAATCTGCTAATGCTTGCCCTTGTATGGCTCTTCATGGCAAGTAGGCGATATCGAACTGGCTCAACTCGATGTTCCATTTTAACAATCTTCCAGAAGTTTCTGGTCGTTGGAGTACCTGCCGTAGGGGCTGATCGGTATAAACACGGATTGAGTGTGCTTGAAAGTATGGGCGCAGATTACGTGATGCAATCACCAAGCAATAGGCCAATTTCTCGATATTAGGGTAATTTCTTTCTGCCCCCGTTAAACGTTTGCTAACGTAATACACCGGCTTTTGGATTCGGTCCTCCTCGCGAACCAAAGCTGCACTTATAGCATGTGGGGATACGGCCAAGTACACATACAGCATCTCATGGTCTACTGGTTTTGACAGCACTGGTGGACTCTCCAGATGCCTCACCAGATCCCGGAATGCTTCCTCACAATCAGATGTCCACTCGAAATTCCTCTTCCCTTTCTTTGTTATATCAAAGAAAGGGATGCACTTGTCCGTGGCCCTGGATATGAATCGACTCAGCGCAGCTACTTTTCCATTCAAGCTCTGTACCTGTTTTATAGTCCTGGGCACTTGCACATCTCGAATAGCTTGAATCTTTTCTGGGTTAGCTTCAATTCTCCTAGCATTGACGATGAATCCCAAAAACTTCCCCGACGCAACACCGAAGGAACACTTCAGAGGGTTGATCTTCATCCCATAATATCTGAGTATGTCGAACATCTCAGCCAGGTCTCGAATGTGGTCGTTTGACTGTCGTGACTTCACGAGCATGTCATCCACATTGACTTCCATCATTCTACCAAGCTGGTCTTCGAACATTCGATTCACCAAACACTGATAAGTCGCTCCTGCGTTTTTCAATCCGAAGGGCATTACTACATAGCAATATAGCCCGATTTATGTGACGAAGCTGGTGTGTTCTTGGTCCGGAATATGCATCGGGATTTGATTGTAACCCGAGTATGCATCCATGAATGATAACAGCTCGTGTCCTGCAGTGGAGTCGACCAACTGATCAATCCTAGGCAACGGGAAACTGTCCTTGGGGCACGCTTTGTTCAAGTCGGAATAATCTACGCAAGTTCTCCATTTCCCATTCGCCTTTTTCACCAGCACGGGATTCGATACCCATTTAGGGTAGAGGGCGTCGCGGACGAACCCATTGGCTTTGAGTTTGTCCACTTCCTCTCTGAGAGCAACGGACCTCTCTGGGTCCATTCCTCTCCTCTTTTGTTTAACTGGGACGTATTTTGGGTCTATGTTCAACATATGACTCGTAATGGCGGGAGAAATCCCGCACATATCAGAATGCACCCAGGCGAAAACATCAAGATTTGCCCGGAGGAAATCACTAAGGTCTTCAGTCATTGCAGGGCCGAGTTGTGATCCGATCTTCAACACTCGCGATGGGTCGTCTCGGCTGACTGAAATGTCAATTGTTAATTCAGCCAGCGCTGCCTTTTCTTCCCTGGGTTTCTCATCGTCATCTCTCAGATCTATGTCTCTGAAGATCTGAGAATTATGCCCGAGCCAGGGCTCGGGCACTACTTGTCAATTGTTATTTTTAAGGACGTGGACAAGAATGTCCGCAACCTTTCCTTTCTCCCTCTGATGGGCCTCTCTGAGCTCTGCCACATAACATGTACGACCGGTCGCCTGGTCGCCATGAACAACTCCTACTCCTTTGTCAGTTGGGAATTTCAAAGTCAAGCACCACGGGGCTAATGCTGCCCTAAACTTAGCCAGGGCCGGTCGGCCCAGGAATACATTATACGGAGAATCCACATCCAAAACTACGTAGGGTAAGATTCGCACCCTCCAACGTTCGCCTTGTCCCAGTTCAACTGGTAACTCAACATAACCCACCGCATCGGTCGCTGCACCATTAAAGCCATGTATGCGAGCCTTGGACGGTTTCAAGTCCTTTGTTTCCATTTTCATCTGGTCATAAGCCTTCTTGAAGATGATGTTGACAGAACTTCCACAATCAATCAAAATTCTTTTCACATATGTCGGTCCGATCATTGCAGATATGCCCATCGGGTCGATGGTTGGAGCCTCCACTTAGTCAGCATCTCTGTTTCTGAATACTATATCGTCTGTCATTACGCACTGCTGCTTAGCAGGGGTCCCATCCTCCGTGTTCGAACAACATTCGAAATCTGCATGCTTCAGGGCATTAGCATACCGCTCCATCTCCTGCCAATTCTTATCCACGGGGTGAGGCCCGCCGATGATCGTGTTTATGACTAGCCTACCCACAATCTGGGTAGGTTCATCAGGATGACGCGGAGCTGGAGCACGACCTGGGTTGGATGTTCCCTGTCCTCCTTCCTGAGGATCCTTCACAAATTCCTGCAACTTTTTCTGCTTAATCAACTTCTCTATAGCGTCGTGTAGGTGTCTGCACTCTTCCGTATTGTGCCCATAAGTCTCATGGAAGCGGCAATATTTCCCGGTCCGCTTCTGTTCCTCGGTTGACTCTTTTGGACGTGGCTTTCTGTACTGAAAAGTATTGCAGGTTGATAGGTAAATGTTCTCAAGAGATGCATTCAGCGGGGTATACTCGTTGTAGCTTGGAATTCTCGGTTTCCACTTCCCCGCTTCTCTCTTCTTCCCTTGATTTCTTCCGTCGGACTCCTTAAGCTGCCCAGGCTTGTTCTGAACATTGACTTGGACCTTTCCCGAGTTGTCTCCAGACTGCTTCACAGCAACGTTGCTTTTCACGGACTCCTGGACAGGTCCTGGTGCCTTATCTCGCCTTACCCACCTAGCTTCCTCTCTTCTTATGAACTGGTGTACCTTTGAGTAGAAACGCTCTAGCGTAGTTGGAGGTTTTCCTGCCAACCAGTCTCCAAATTCGGAATCCGGATCCACACCTCGCATCACGGCCATTAGAATTGCATGATCATTGGGATTACTGACTTCAGTCGCCGCAACATGGAATCTTTGTAAGTATTCCTTCAATGACTCCCCAGGATTTTGGATTACACTTGACAAAGACATCATGTCCTTTGGACGAGTAGTGTGCATCCTGAACTGCTCAATAAACTTCTTCGCCAACTCCTCAAAACTGGATATGGACCACGGAGTAAGTCGGGTGAACCACATTGTAGCGATCCCAGATAGAGTAATTGGGAAGCATCTACACTTGGTTGCATCATTTGCTCTAGTTGAATCCATCATCCACTCGTACCTTATGACATGCTATCTAGGATCAGTCTTTCCCTCATAAGCAGGGATAGTTGGTATACTAAACTTTCTGGGGTATGCTGCTTGTAGGACAATGTCTGTGAATGTAGTATGACTTCTTGACACTCCCCAATGGTCATTTGATAAGCCTTGATTCTCTTTCATTAATTGCCTGATCATGACTGTCAGGTCTGGTGTTTGTATAGAAGGTGGAAGGTTAGAGTCTGTTCTACGTGATTGTCCATGCTGATGCCTCCTCTCCTGGCGATCTGCCAAACGTGCATCTTGAGGTTCGACATCATGAACGTTTTGATTGTCTGGGCCTCTAGTCTCCATCTGCACTCCAGCTCCTAAGTTTCCGGCTCTGACTTGGTCACGGTCTCCAGCTATTCGAACAGTAGCGTCTGCTTGAGCAGTCTCAGTCTTACGGTGTCTACGCCTGGGAGGTTCATCAGAGGAAGTTGAGCTGTCGGATGAGGAATAAGGAGCGGGATTGCGCCCAGCATTCTGTTGCTGCTGTTGAGTGAGTTGTGCCATCAGGTTGGCGTTAGCTTGCATCTTCTCTCCTAGTTGTCTCCTGCTTTCCCTAAGTTCTCTCATCAAGTCATTGAACTCTATCCTGGTGACAACTGGCATTTGGTCCTGGGCGGTAGTCCCTACGCCTGGATTTGCTTGCTGATTGCCAGGTCCTGCTTGTTGCACGCTAGCAGACTCATGGGCATCCGCATTATGAGAAGTTGACCTGGTACGTGGTCTTGCCATTGTAGAGTTATTAGTATGAACTCTGAGTAGAATCAACGGACGTCCTATCAATGAGTCGGATCTTCCTTGGGGGATTTGTTCAATCCAGTAGCTTCAAAGCAGATCCTTGAGGTCTGAGAATTCAATTCTCAGTGAAAGCACCAAAATTGGTCACTAACCTCGTTGAGAAAGATTGTGAAGAGATATAAGTGATGAAGATAAATTAAACAAAGAAGAATATGCTAATTCAAATGCAGAAAGTAAGAACACCGGATTTATAGTGGTTCAGCATAATTGCCTACATCCACTTTGAGGTTAAACTTTATTTATCTTCTTAACGATTGATTACAAATACAATTCGTAGATCAAATGCTTGAATGGAATTGCTAAGTAAAGAAGATGAGTCTGAAAAATGGCAGAGTCTCCCCAGTGTTCCCGAAAAAAGGTCCCTTTTCACTTTGCCCCTACCCCTCTATTTATAGACAAAGATGGGTTGGACTTCCCAGGTGGGCTCGGCAGCCGAACATCTTGGCCCAAATAGAGTGGTCGCCGTATGTCGAACCAAATAGGCCGATCACTTGGATGCCGAACCACCCTCTCTATGCCGAACGATACGCTTGCTGCGTGGGAAGAGTAGAACGAATATCAGTCGAAGCCGAACGTGCCTCTGGCCGAACGAAGCGTCTGGCCAAATGATACCTTTGGCCGAACGAAGCTCTTAACCGAACGTTGTCTCTGGCCGAACGATGGCACTGGCCGAACGATAGCTTTAGCCGAACAATGCTTTTGGCCGAACAATGTCTCTGGCCGAACGAGAGCTTTAGCCGAACGATGCTTCTGGCCGAACGATGTTTCTTGGCCGAATGAGAGCTTTGGCCGGACATTGCCTTTAGCCGAGTAGTGCCTTTGGTCGAACGATGGCTTGTGACGAATAACACAGCCATGCCGAGCAGTTGTACATGCCGAACGTCTTCCGATGCCGAGCGCTTACAGACGCCGAGTGCTACTGAATGCCGAGTACTCCTGGACGCCGAGTACTCCTGAATGCCGAGTGCTACTGAATGCCGAGTACTCCTGGATGCCGAGTACTACTGGATGCCGAGTACTTGCCAAAGCCGAGTACTCAGTTGCCTGGTCAAATCTCCAGGAAACACTTGCCCCCCAAAGTGTATTACGTGACTGAACGTGAGGCGCTTTGAATTACGTATCCTCCATGTTTTGTTTCAAATCCTTGATTAAGTCCTAATGGAGATGCCTTCTTGAGAATATCAGTGGTTGTGGTGTGTGCCTAATGTGGTATAAATGCCGGACGATACGTTCGAAGCCGAACGTTCCTCATGTTCCGAGCGACACTACATTTCGAAGCTGAACGCTACGGCTTTGACCGGTTCTACCGGATATAGCCTTTTCGACTTCTACTTTCCCCTATAAAACCAGGCATCCTCCCTCTTTTCTCCTTTTACACTTTTATTTCTATCACTCCCTAAAGACTTGCAATTCTCGCCAGTCAATCAGACTTAAAGCCTAATCAATCCTTCCTAAGCTTCGATCTTCGAACTAGGTATTGTCCCTTCTATGATTAAATAGTTTCAATACGAGACTTAGGTTTGCGCGTAGCCGAGAGAGTCATGTGAAAAACTGGATATCTTTACGGTTGTATGATGTGTGGCGAGTAGGAATGGCTCGCACATTGGAGTTGTCGGACAATGCATGGTAGTTAGGCCTAGCACTTTCGTGCCGAACGAAACTTCGAAATTTTTTTGAAGTAACCTATAGAAACTGTATGCTAAATGAAAATTATATAAACATAAATTTGACATCAAATTGATTTCTAGAGTAAAACATGAGTTTGTTGCTTTACTTTTAAACCATTCCAAATATTACTTTGATTGATCAGAATGCATTAGAAATTTAAGAATGCAATACTATTTTTTAATTATAATTAATGAAATACAACTCTTGCTATGAACCAACATTGAAATGCATAAACATGATGCTAGCAAAGCCTTGTAGTCTTATATCATTTAGTAATATAATTACAGGGGTAAACTACTTTAATTCTTGTCTAACCTTTTCTCTTTCTATTAAAACAAAAGTATTAGATTTTTCCTTCAATGTAAAAAACTCTAGTGATTGCATTGTTGTTCATCTTCTCATGTGTACAATTTAAATAGCTTTTACAAACTACAGTCCTATCAAAATATGAAACTATGAAAAATACAGTTGTATAATAATAATTTAGCTGTTGATAGTAAAGAAGTAAAACGTAGAAACATCTATAATTTAATGCATTCATTGTGACGAAGTTATGGAAAACATTGCCTATATTCAACCAAATAATACATACTTAAATTGAAAGTTCAAAATACTGCACCATCTTTGCAAAAGCATTAATTACATGAGATATATAATAGTAAAATACAACTAAAACCTAGTTTTTTTTACTGTGAATAAATCGTAAGATTGTTTGCCGCAACCATAACTGAAAGCGATGAATGCCTTAAGTAGAGAACAGAGCTACCTCAAGACACCAAAGACCCAAGATATAATGAAAGCTAAAGCTATGATTTGCAAATAGGATTGGAATCGAAATCAATTCACAAATTGGGGGAATACAAATATCATTTAAAACCAATCATATAAACTGAATAAGCTTTAAATTCTTACAAAAAGGACACTGTGTTCTGTATGATACAGATAGATAAGTAAAAAAGCTATCACTTTTTTAATCATGACAACAATCAATATTGGAGGCGGATTATTATAGAACAGTGTAAGGCACGGAACAAATAGTGCAATTGCTATCCTAATGTAATCAACCAAAAACATGGAAACATAGGAAAAACAAACTCAAAGCATTTTGAACAATGCACGTCGTCCAAGATGGTTTAACGGAACTTTCCTAAAATATAAATTATTCAAACATGCTACTCATAAGTATTCATGCCTTAACGACTGATTTTCATCATATTGAAGTGTTATATGACCAAAATGTCAAAGGGTACGTGCTATTGAAATGAATCAATTCATCTGAATTAAATACTAATCACTTTCATTGAGTGCAACTGCAATCATAAACAAATGAAATCAAGGAACATAAATGTAAAAGAGTTCTAACAAATTGATAATAATAATTTCAAATTCAATTGTTTTCAATTGTTTTAGTTTTAGTTTAAGAGTTTAACAATAAATTTTTGTGATATCAAATTCACCACACACCTTTTGAGTTAAAATGCAACAATAACTTTGTATGTGGAATTCGGAATATGAAAGAACTTTCTTTGAGGATATATAGTTTCAAGGAACTTCAATTTGTAATCCTTAGCACCCATATTATACAATTGAATTTGATATGATTATATGCAAACAGATCCAAAATTAAACCTAAACAAAGAAATCGCCGATTTTGGTAATTTAAAAATAGAAAGTAAAAACTAATTAGTTTGTTGTATTAATGGTTGCAAGTTCAACTTAAGGGGAAGGGTAACAGTCGAAAGTTAGGATTTTTACCAACGTGATCCGGTTTTCATGGTTGAAACGGTTGCGGAGATGGAGACGGAACCGGAAGAGGGTGGCCTAAGTGTAAACGGTTAAAATGACAAATGCAGAAAAGAGAGGAGGAAATCAAATAAAATGGATTACGGCAGGGGCGTAGAGGCGGAGCACAGTAGATTTAGGGCAGGGAGGCAAAAATGGATCAAAAAAAAGGGGAAATCAAGTTCAGATCGTACCTTATAAAATAAAGATGGCCAATGGTGGTGGAACGGAGCTGGAATCACATGAGGCTATTGGCGGCGGTTGGCAATGGAGCTAGAATCACCGAAGAGTATTGGTGGCGGCAACGGATGTAGCAGTAGAGTGGGAGGGAAAGGACCGGTCGAAGGAAAGATAGGTCGATGAAGGAGGGGCGGGTGGGCAGTTGAAGGAGGGGGCAGCCATTTTTTACGTAGAAGGGGGAAGTGGGTTTACAGGAAAGTGGAAGAGGGAGAGGAAAAGAAAGAGGGTGGAAAGGAGATGTGGGAGTAATACTGTCAGCAACGTGGGAGGGGAGTGCAAAAAGACTGAATTGCCCTTATACACGGATTTCTTGTTTTTCTGAACGGTGGGCAATACGAGGAGTGAATAAAAGGCTTCACTTTGACCGCTTTGACCAAGGTTTTGCTTTATAGTATAGATATATCCTGGTTAAACCCTTTATCCTATTTAATCAAGGAAAACTTCTTCACTTCAAAACCCTTTGTTTGTTTATGCCATGGTTATTCCTTTAAATTTAGACTGGGTTTATGTTTTGAAATCTTTAAGAACATCCCTTCCGAAACCTCTAGATGACTCTTGTCGAAAGCAAAATCTTCTTTTTAAAACATAATAAACATAGCTTTCGAAATAAATGAAAATACCCCTTTCGAAGGCATTGGGTTTACTTTGTTTTTAAAACATCATCGGGTCAAAAATGGTTATGTACGAAAGTATCACTTTCGAAACCAACAAAAATTTATTTTGGGGAAAAAGTTGATGGTGTCAGAACCATCTAGTCGAAAGCAACAATTCTTTAAATTGAAACTTCAAAGGATAGAGTCAAAACCCACTTTCGACTCTATTGCCTTCGAAACCCTCAACCCCTTTCGAAAGCATTCAGGAAAAATATTAGTTTAACTTAAAACAAAGGGAACCCTTCGACAGCATAGATGGCTTCAATCCAGCCGAAAGGAGAAAATTTTGCGGCTAGGTTTCGACTTGGTCGAAACCAATCCTTTCGAAAGCTCTTATTTAAGGAGAAAGGTACCCCATCGAAAGCTAATACTTCAACATAATAAAGCAACCTTCCCTAAAAGCTATTTGTATAAACCTTTTCGAAAACATATGTTTCGACTGCATCGAAAGCTTCAAGTAAAACAAAGCAAGAACTTAGCTTTTGAAACAGAATATGGTTTCGACTCTAACAATAGCATTGCTTTCGACACCCTAACTTCCGCTACCCACCAATTCACTTCGTGCCAATACCATTGATACCATGTGCATTGGTTCCGACTATGTGGGTTTCCACTGAGATGGTGTGGAGGTAAAGGAGTCGAAAGGTACTACTATTTGAGGCAAAACCTACATTTCTGGATTAAAGGCAGAAATGTAGCAACTTTTAGTAATTACTTTATAACCACTTGCTTATTTATAAACCTTTGATTGGTTGCTATATAACTTTTCAAATACTTTACAATTATAACCACCGCATTTAACCGAATCTAAATCAAAGAAATTATAACGTTTAAGCCTTTCCATTAACAAAACCAGTATTTGCAAATAAGTCCCTCTCTTGAAATAATTTATTTTCCCTAGTAAATTAATTGGGAAAAATCCCCAAAAATCATAGAAATTCAGTTTTATCATGTAATCAAACATTTTAAAATTTCAGGCCCTATTTCTTCTAGAAATACTCAAAATAAATTTTAAACCCAATTATATCATATTTTCCTTTAGAAATTAATAATGAATTTTCTATAGCTTGAAAAATTCTGAAATTTAAAACCAATCTCTAAAATCATGTTTTACTTAACATAAAAATTTTCCATGGCATTCTAAAATCCAAACTCTCGGATTTACATCAAAACCGTGCAAATTCATATGTGAATGAATTAAAATAAATCTAACATAATATTGTTCAAGCATATCATCATCCATATCATCATTAAACGAATATAATCATAAATCCAAAAACATATATAACCATTGAATAAAATGGAGATGGTATGATATCATTATTCGCCTTAAGTATGATAAGGAATTTGAGATTTGTTTTTGATTAATCCTTCCTAGCTTTAGATAAATTTTCCTCCATTCTTCCTTGGTAATGGCTAGCTCTTAGGTTTTAGATTTGCGTTTGGAAAATGAAAAATGAAATGTGAATGGACAAGGGTGATATGTGTATAGCCGTGTATGATAAAGAGACTATTTTACTAATATGCCCATGTATAATTTAGTTAACCTCTAAACCAATTTAAAGCCCGTTTATTTTATTAGTAAGCACGACACTCTATATGATTTATTCAAATCGCAATCCCCTTATCATCATTATTCTATTTAATTATCTAGTTAAATTCCCTAAATAATGTTATCAAAATTAGGGATATTACACAATCCCTCCAAAGCCATCGTGCATTACCCCATCAAGGCTATCATGCCTTGTTTTCCCCCATAGTCATCGTGCTTTGTTACATCTATAACCATCGTGTAACATCTCCATTAAGGCCATCGCACGTTATCCATACATGGTCATTGCGCCTTATCTTCATAGCGGCCATTGCATGCTATCTCCAATAGCCATCGTGAGTTATCTTACTCATAGCCATCACCTGCTAGCACTATTCGAGCTATCGCATGCTAAGTCCCGTATATAGCATTCGTGGGTAGATGGCTTCAACTACCATCGTGCATAAAACCATTTAGGGTCATAATGGGTTATCATAGGTCTTTGTGAGTATTTTGCAAGGGCCTCCTTTAGTTCAATGACACTTATATAATTACATTAAAAACTAATTCATTGCTTTCTTAATTGTTAACCTCTCACCAAATCCCATTTGTTAAGATTTCATTGGCTAATATTCTTCTTAGTAGTTTACTTTTTAGAAATAAGTTAACTTCATCTTCTATTAGCTAATTAATCATCATTAATTAATTGCTTTTTTCTTAGCCAATTAATTCATAGGAAATCAAAATTTAATGGGAAAATTTCACTAAAAATCAGTTTTATCATACTTACCTCTTTCCAAAATTCCAGTTTCAAATAATTAATTTTATTATTTTTAATAATTAATTTCTAGAAGTTAATCCCTTTTCTCAACTTAGAAAATCCATACTAGATCCAAATTAATTACAAAAATTACGAAATTAAAAACCCATACCTACTTTACCATTATCAACCTTATATTAAATTTTCATGGCATTTACATATGATTTAATCATGTTTTACCCTAAAACATGAACAAGTTTAGTTTATTTAAATTTCCAGATACAACCAGTTAATGTTTAACCATCCAAACATGTCTAACAACATCAAAAACAATCATATACAATCAAATCCGAACCAAGATACGTACGGATAGGTTTTAGAGAAAGATTTTACTCATCCAGCTTAAGAAAACTTGATTTAATCTCTTCTTCTTTTAAAGGTGAAACCTTAGACTTCTTGGCTTTGAGTTCTCTTGAAATTCTCTTCTTCAATTTTGAGTTTGTGGCTGGCCTTTTTATGGTTCTTAGGAGAATTTTGTGTATGAATTGAAATGAAGAACGAAGAACGAGGGGTTGAAGCTAAGGTGAATGGGCTAGTATTTTTGGTTTGGCCAAACATCCCATTTGAACCTAATCACATTATTATGTTCCTCTTAATACAAACTTCATATTCAAAATTTTAAAAGTTTATTTTCATTAGGCCAATCAAAATTGCTCTAATTGCCCTTGGTCCATTCAATTAACCTTTCAAAGTGTTCTTTACTTATTTAATTAAATTTCCCTTAGGTAACTCTTGTAGTTTTATCATTTTATTAATTTAATTAATAATGTCTTCACATTATTAGTTCAATTTAATCTAATTTATTTTAAATTAAATTTCCATATTATGGACCCTCCAAAATATGTGATGTTACAATCTGCCCTCCTTATAAAAATTTCATCCCCGAAATTTCGATAAGGAAAACAAAATTTACACTAACACTCTGAAAGTGTAAAATCATTATATACAAGTACACATAAGTGAAAAAGATTAACTAGTACTCTATTAATGTAAACCATCAATCATCAAGCATAAATTTATTAGTGCAACTACAAACATGCAATCATATAACACATGAATATACTAGTACCCCACTAGTTGATACTATAGATAACAAAGCACACTATTATATACATGAATGTCAAAAACAACTCGAGGTAGTTATTTCTAATCCTATCTCTACCTCCAAAGTACAATCATCTACATAGTCACTCCACTAGATGCAAACAAGCTTAATAACTTTATTCCTCAATTACTTCATAACACGACCTATTATTCCTTCCGGTTATCTCATATATGTCAAATTTGGTTCTACGTATAAATCTTTAATCGCTCTTGGTTCAACTACCAAACTTGGGTCATGCACGTATTTCCTCAGATGCGATATGTGAAAACATTATCCATACTACCAAACTACTCGGCAACTCGACTCGGTATGTGATTTTACCAAATCCATCCAACATACCGACAACTTACACGGTTTAACATATAGTGCCTCAAACGGTCCCATTCCGATACTCGATTGATAATCATTATTATTGGCAAAATCTACTAGATGCAAATGATCTTCCCAAGATCCACCCAAATCCAAGGCATATGCACTTAGTAAATCCTTGAGTACATGATTCACCCACTCGGTCTGACCAGTCTGTGGGTGGTAAATTGTGCTCAGATTCAACTCTGTACCCAATGCACCCTGCATACTTCTCCAAAACTCGCTGGTAAACAATGGATCTCTATTACAAACGATACTACTTGGTATCCCATGTAGTCTTACTCGGTATCAGTTGACCCTAGGATGAGTAAGTTAGGGAAAGACCATCCAGAAGAGTATCCAACAGAAGTTAGACTATTTGTTTAATTGTCTTGTAGGCCCGAGTCAGCCAAAGGTTAGTAGTTAGACAAACAAAACTATAGTGTTCGGATAGTTACTCCATTGATTACCTGATTTATATGCTTACATGATATTGATATTATTATTTTAACCAGTTTGGTTGCAGGGTTTTGGTTTGCAAAAGATATGTTTTTAAAAGGGATATTAGTGAGGGGAAACCCGTTCTGCTAAGCGGCTTGGTCTCACTTAATATCATATAACTGAGATGTATAGTATTATTCGCACCAGGCTTTATGTCTGACTCAAAGTTTATGTTTTTCCCCTTAAACTCTCGGGTGCTCAAAATTGATTTGAGTAGGACGAGGGTTGAGTATTTTCAGGTTTTAGTAGGTGGATGAATAAAGCTTCCGGAGACAAGCAAGTGGCTGATGCTAGCTATTTAGGAGTTGTTATGTTTTATTTCCGCTATGTTGTATTAAGTCTGATATGACTATTTATTACTCTGTTCATCCAAGGGGGCATCTTTATATGTCGCTCTTGGCGTGTTTATGTAATAATTATATTTGATATGAACATGGGAAACGATTGGGATTATGTATTTGGATATGAAACATGTTTTGTGAAATATAATCAGAAATTTTGTTTTTGAATCTGTGATTTTGTTTCATATTCATGTGCTTTTGATATTATGGATACCATTAACATTACCGTACTTTATCGTCAGAAGTTAATACTATAGATGACTGCAGCATCTATAGCGCTTAGTTTTGGGGCTCAAGATAGGAGATGTTACAACTTGGTATCGGAGCGTAGGTTTACGAAACACCTTAAACTTAAAATGATTTTGAAAACATAATCCTAAGAACTTAGAGAAAAGATCGGGGTGTGGAATAACGCTATAGTAACGTACTTATATTTGCTATATATAAGTATATGTTCTAGCTTTATTCTCCTATCTCTCTTAGGCTATTATCCTCTATCTTACAAAGGCTCGAATACAGATATGAATGCTAGAAGTGGATGGGTTAACTTGGTGAGGGAAGCACCACAACTAATGGAAATTCTAGACCAAATACTAGGAGGAACCCAGGTCAGGCGCAATCTGGAAATGTGGGTGCGGGAGTTCTGCAAGTTGACATGGGAGCAATGTATCAGTTCTTTGTCAGCATGATGCAAGCGGGGGTTGCTGCTGGAGTAGTTGGAGGAGGAAATCAAGAAGCTCCGTTGGTCAACAACTATGTTGTTTTAAGTAGAGATTATGCTCAGTTGGGAGGAAAGCCGTTTATTGGTACTGAAGACGCAATCAAAGTGGAGAACTAGTTGCTTCATTGCGAGCAGATTTTGCTGATCTAGGGCTCAATGATGAGAAGAAGAGAAGACTTGCTTCTAGACAGTTACAAGGAGCAGTGCTATACTGGTGGAACAATGTTACGATCGGAGATAATGAAGAGACGATGACATGGGCTGAATTCAAAAGGAGATTTGAGGAGAAATTTATGTCGGAGATCGCTAAGTCAACTCTACTCGGGAGTTTTTCTAAGTTGGAGTAGGGAGACATGACTGTGCTGGAGTATGCAATAAGATTTCAGGAGCTAGCGAGATATGGCTGTGCTACTGTCGATACTGTGATTAAGAGAAATGATAATTTCATCAGGGGGTTGAAGCCTGAGCTTGCTAAGGCCACATTATCGCATCTTAGGGACCCATGTGATGTTGTAGTGGAAATGGCTTTGAGACATGAGGAGATGCTTGATTTTCTGGAAAGGAATAAGGCAAAGGAAGTTCAAGGAGTGTAGAGTCAGAAAAGAAAGTTTTTCCATATGAAGGGAGCTCAGAAGGGTGGAGCTGCCAAGAAGGGAAAGGCGGAGGTTGTTTGCTATAAATGTGACAAGAATGGGTATTTTGCAAATGAATGTCACTCGGGAGATGGAAAGAAGGTGATCGGGAAGAAGAATATTAGATGATTCAACTGTGATCAAATTGGACATTATAAGAACCAGTGCAAGGAGCCAGCCAAGGATGGAAGAGGTAGAGTGCTTGCATTGGAGCTAGCTACCTTGAGGCCAACAGTAGAAGAAAAAGGAAATGCTGTGTTAGGAGGTACGCTTAAGATTCACGGTATGTCAGTTAGCGTTCTATTTGATACCGGTGCATCGCATTCTTTTATATCTCATTGTTTGGTAGATAAGCTTAACTTAGAACCCTCATACTTAGTTACTTCCTTAAGGGTTGCAAATCCGATAAGAGGGTATACGACTTTTGGGATGAAGTGTAACCACCTAGAGACTGAATTGTTAGGTCATACCTTTGTTTGCAGTTTGCATGTGTTTGATTTCGTAGGGTTCAGAATTATTTTGGGTATGGATCGGTTAATAAATACGATACAAGGATATTTTGCCATGATAGGAAAATATCGCTTAGACACCCTGACTGTAGTGATTGGATTATATACACCGTAGAAAAATCTAGTTTTGAGGTTAATGCTTTGTTGGATGTCGTGGAGGTAGAAAACAAGTTGAATCTTGTTTTCATTATTAGAGAATTCGCAGATGTCTTTGAACCTGTAGTAGGACTGCCACCAAAACGAGCCATTGAGTTTCGGATTGATTTAGTACCTAGAGCAGAACAGTAAGTAGACCGCTCAACAGAATGACACCTAACGAGATGAAGGAGCTAATGGTGCAGTTGGTGCATTGTAAGGCAAGAATTTTATCAGACCTAGTAGTATGCCTTTAGGAGCAGCCGTTGTGTTTGCCAAGAAGCCGGACTGATCGTTAAGGTTTTGTATCGATTATCGTAAATTGAATGAGAATACGATAAACAATCAATATCCATTACCCAGAATTGATGATTTGTTCGATCAGTTGAATGGAGCCATGGTATTTTCCTAGTTGGATTTAGCGACAGGGTTCCACCAACTTAGAGTGGCAGAGAATAGTATTCCTTTGACGTTGTTTAGAACCAGATATGGATCGTACGAATGGTTAGTAATGTCGTTTGGACTAACTAATGCACCAGCATTCTTTGTAGATTTGATGAAATGAGTTTTCTGAGAGCACTTGGATAGGTTCGTGTTGGTTTTCATAGATGATATTTTGATATACTCTAAGGATGAAAGGAAGCATGAAGTTCATCTTAGATTCATCCTTGAGACATTGAGGCAGCATCAATTGAAGGAGAAGTTTTTGAAGTGTCATTTCTGGAAGAAGGAAATGAAGTTTCTTGGTCATGTAATCTCAGAAAAAGGGTTTTCTGTAGATCCGACTAAGATCGAGGTAGTGAATAATTCGAAGAGACCCGAGACAGTGACTGAGATAAAGAGTTTTCTTGGCTTAGTTGGTTATTATCGAAGATTCATTAAGGATTTTTCGAGGATAGCAGCATCGATGACCAAGCTAACGCGAAAGGATGTGAAGTTTGAAGTTTGTTTGGACCGATAAGTGTGAGGAAGCATTGCAGAAGCTGAAACACTTACTGACTAATGCACCTGTGTTAGTTATTCCAGAAGGGAATCAGGATTTAGTGGTATATACAGATGCATGTGGAATAGGGTTAGGAGCCGTGTTAATGCAAAGAGGTAAAGTGATTGCCTATGCTTCTCGACAGCTTAGACCACATGAGGTTAGGTACCCAATTCACGATTTGGAATTATCTACGGTGATTTTTGCATTGAAGGTGTGGAGATATTATCTTTTGGGAGAAAGATTCGAGTTGTACACGGATCATAAGTTGCTGAAGTATTTATTCTCTCGGAAGGAGTTGAATATGAGACAGCAGAGGTGGTTAGAGTTTATAGCCGCTTATGATTTTGGTATTGAGTACACATTGGGAAAAGGCAATAAGGTTGCAGACGCACTTAGCAGGAGACATCAGAATGCAGTGTTGGCAATGAGTTGAAAAATTGCATTTATACATTATAAAAATTATGAAACTAGTTTATTTGATTTAATTTTTAATATATTTTTAGAAATGAAAATACTCTTATATTCTACTATATTCAATTATGTTATATAACAGTTTTATGTTTATTTAAAGTATATTCGCACATGTTTTTATTTAAAATTATTTATGTATTAAATATAATTCAATTGAATGATATTTTTTTCATTTAATTACCATTTATATATTTGAATAAACATTAAGTACGAGTTTTATATGCTATTTTAGAGCCATCCGCTATATCCCGCTATATCCTCGCTGTATCCCCGCTATGACTTTTTGCACCTCCACCGCTTTGAATCCGCCGAGCGCTTTAACTGCATAGTAGCTAAGTGGAAAGATTTGAAAGCATTAACGACAAGTAGAGTATAGGGGAGATCTGAAGCTAGATCTAGTAAGGAAACTATTATGTTGTCATGTTTAGAAGTTCAACCGGTGATAATTGAAAGGATTGATTCTAAGGAAGGAGAGGATCTAGTATTAGCTGAGCAAATCAGGGATTTAAGGGATGGAACAAAGAGCGATGACTTAAAAGATTTTAGTCTTAACCCAAATGGATGGTTAAGAAAGAAAGGAAGGTTATGTGTTCCGAATGTAGGAAACATTAGGAAGGAAGTTCTTAAAGAATGCCATCGTTCGAAATTCACTATTCATCCGGGAGAAACTAAGATGTATCAACATATAAAGTGAAGTTTCTTCTGGGAAGGTATGAAAAGAGATGTAAGCTTATGGGTGAAGCAGTGTCTGAACTGTCAATAGGTAAAAGCCGAACATCAGAAACCAAGTGGGTTACTTTAGTTTTTAGATACTCCAGTATGGAAATGGGATTCTATCTCAATGGATTTTATAGACGTGTTGCCTAGATCTAATAGAGGAAATGAATGCATATGGGTCATAGTGGATAGGTTAACCAAGAGTGCCCATTTCATTCCAGTCAAGTCAACTAGGACGGCACCAGTTTTGGCCAAGTTATTTATGAAGAATATAGTTAGACTGCGTAGAATTCCTAGTAGTATAGTAAGTGATAGAGATTCCTTATTCACTAGCGAGTTTTGGAAGAGTCTACAGGATACTTTAGGTACCAAGCTCAAAATGAGTACCGCTTACCATCCATAGATCGATGGGCAAACGGAAAGAGTTAACAAAGTCTTGGAAGATTTGTTAAGAGCTTGTGTGCTAGATTTTGGAGGATCGTGGGAAAAACATCTACACTTAGTCGATTGTTTGTATAACAACAGTTATCAGGCCAGTATAGGGATGGCACCGTTTGAAGCTTTGTATGAAAGGCCATGCAAATCTCTAGTTTGTTGGTTAGAGACCGGGGATAGGTTGGTTCTTGGTTCGAATTTAGTTAGAGAAGCTGCAGAGAAGATTGAGTTAATTCGAGCTAGAATAAAGGAAGCTCGGTCCAGGTAGAAAAGTTATGCTGATAGAAGACGGAAGGACTTAGAGTTTTCAGTTGGAGACCATGTTTTCGTCAAGGTATCGCCGATGAAATGTGTAATTCGGTTTGGGAGATCAGGGAAATTGGCACCGAGATTTGTAGGACCATCTCCTTTTGCAGAGAGGATCGGAAAACTCGCATATAGAGTGGAGTTACCGAAAAGTTTTTGGCAGGAGTCCATGATGTTTTTCATATTTCTCATCTATTGAAGTGTATTCAAGATCCGGAGATTACTATAGCACCGATTATGTTAGAGGACTTAGTAATAGAACCGAATTTGACTATAGTTAGGAAGCTAGTTCGTATAGTCGCGAAAGATGAGAAGAGGCTAAGAAACAAGACAGTCAGATTAGTTAAGGTTCAGTGAAGCGACGATGAGAGAGACTGTACTTGGGAGACTGAGAGTAGGATTGAGATGTTTATCCTGATTTGTTTCATGGTATGTTTTACCTTTATGATTGATTTGTTGTGTACCTTATCATAATTTCAAGGATAAAATTCTTTAAGGAGGGGAGTCTGTAACAACCCTAGTTTTTAGTAACATTATTTAGGACATTTAATTAGCTAAATTAAATGAAATAATGTAAATGATTACAGGATTGAGGTTTGTGTAACTTGAAGGTAGTCGTGCCATTTAAACAAATGAACTAAGGGAAAATGAAATAGATTAAGTTAGGGTAGTTGATAAGGGCAATATAGGAATAAGTAACATTCTTATACTCTAAACCCTCACTCACGTTCATTATTCACGTTCACAATCAAAAATAAAATATGAAAGTGGCCGGCAACCATTAAGGGAAAATAAGAAAAAGATAAGAAGAATAAGCTTAAGCAACTTAATCTAAGATCAAACCTCAACTTCTTAATCACAAGCTAAAGGTGAATAATAGGTTACATCTCATGTTTTTATTATTTTCGGTTTTAGATTGGAATCCGAATTGTTTTGCAAATGTTTTTCCATGTTTTTTATTGTTAAAATGGATATATATATATATATGCTTGTTGATGGTTTCAACTATTTTATATAGATTTTATGATAACTTTTTACATTAAAACCCTATTAGATGAATCCAAATGCCTTGCGATTTTGAGATAAGGTCGGAAATAATATTTTAGAGATGGGTTTCAAATTTCATAATTTTCTTAATTAATGTGGATTTATTCTTAGTTTTCTAGTGAAGAAAATGGTTATTGGGTTTAAAATTAAATACGGCTAATTTATATTGTTTTTGGGTTAGAAATTTATATATGTTAGAAAACATATTAAAAATGATATACTAGAATTTTTGTAGAATTTTCCTGAGTACTTTAATAAGTATATAAAATTATTTAAGGTATGAGACTTAATGTTTTATAAATTTATAAAACGAGAAGGGACATTTTGTAAATCTTTTAAATTAATTACTTTAGAAATTTCGACGGCGTTTTTAGAAAAGAATTTGGAAAGGAAATTAGCAACCAATCATATGTTGACAAACAAAGCAGGTTAGTTGAAAAGTATTACTTTTTAAAGTTAAAATTCAGTTTTGACCATACTTTTGCTGGTTCGGCACTTTCGGCACCTACCTTTCGACTAAGTACTTCCGCCTTCATCTCCATCAAAACCAATGCGCATGGTATCAAAGACTTGGTACGTAGTGAACTGGACATAGGCGAAAGGTATTGGGTCGAAACAGGGGATTCTAAAGGGATCGAAGCCTTGCTTTGCTTTTAAAAGAAAATGCGCATGCTTTTCTTTCGAGAAGAACGCTTTCGACTTAGATAGATTTCGACTTGGTTAAATAGTTTTAAAGAATGGTTTCGAAAGAGGTTGCATTTTTGTTTAATAAAGAAGATTTCGAAGGGGTCGAAACCTCTAGCTGTCGCATCTTACCTTTCGAAGCAATGCTTTCGAAAGGGTTTCCTATTTTAAAACCTAAGCCGGTTCTCCAATGCTTTCGAAGGGATAGGTTTCGACACCATCCACTTCTTTACTTAGGAAATTGCTTTCGAAAGTGTTGCTTTCGACTTGGTTCTTTTAAGACCCTTTTGAGATTTTCAAAGCTAAACCCAAAGGTTTCGAAAGGAATGGTTTTGAATGGTTTCGAAAGGTTGTTCCACATGTTTTTAATTGAACCCAATGCTTTCGAAAGGTTTGATTTATGTAAAGGACTTAATGCTTTCGAAAGATTAAAGATAAAGGTTTCGAAGGGATGGTTCCCCAATGTTTTCGAAAGGTTTTAAAAGAAAGGTTTCTAATGGTTTCAAAAGGTAATGCTTAAAGTGTTTTGAAAGGAGGATGTCTAAGGTTTTATAAACTTTCGAAAAAGATTATTTAAATGTTTTTGAAAGGTTTAATGTAAATGGTTTCGAAAGGGGTACTTTCAAAGGTTTTGAATGTTTTCATCAACAATGTTTTGTGTAAAGTATATATAACATGGCAAAGTGATTTGAGGAAAGCATAGAGTATATTTTCCTTGTTTAAGTATGATTTAAAGGGTTAAATCAAATTGAAAGAAATATTTTCAAGGAAAATTTTAAGGGTAGATGACCCTAAGTAAAGTGACTCAGATATTAGATTACCAAATGGGACTGGTATGGGGTCGCGCCCTATACTTTAGCTAGTAACCCCTAGCTAATATAAGTCCAAAATTCCAGTGTGTAGGGCTTTGTCACAGGTAAGACTAAAATGATTATACACATAGAAAGGAATATACAGAGGACGATAAGTTATCGGTGAGCCCGCAAAACCAATTAGGATCAGTTGACCTTGGGATGAGTAAGTTAGGGACAGACCATCTAGAAGAGCATCTAACAGAAGTTAGACTATTTGTTTATTTGTCTAGTAGGCTCGAGTCTACTAAAGGTTAGTAGTTAGCCAAACAAAACTATAGTGTTCGGACAAATGGTCTATTGATTACCTGATTTATATGCTTACATGATATTGATATTATTGTTTTAATCAGTTTGGTTGCAGGGTTTTGGTTTGCAAAAGATATGTTTTTAAAAGGGATATTAGTAAGGAGAAACCCACTCCACTAAGCGGCGTGGTCTCACTTAATATCATATAACCGAGATGTATATTACTATTCGCACTAGGCTTTATGTATGATTCAAAGTTTATGTTTTCCCCTTAAATTCTCGGGTGCTCAAAATTGATTTGAGTAAGCTGAGGGTTGAGGATTTTCAAGTTTTAGTAGGTTGACGAATAAAGCTTCCGGATATGAGCAGGATGCTGATGCTAGCTATTTAGGAGTTGTTATATTTTATTTTTGTTGTGTTGTATTAAGTCTGATATGACTATTTAGTACTCTGGTCATCCAACGGGGCATCTTCATATGTCTCTCTTAGCGTATTGATGTAATAATTATATTTGATCTAAACCTGGGAAACGATTGGGATTATGAAACTGGATATGAAACATGTTTTGTGAAATATAATTAGAAAAGTTGTTTTTGAATCTGTGATTTTGTTTCATATTCATGTGCTTCTCATATTATGGATACCATTAACATCACCGTATTTTGTCATTGGAAGTTAATACTATAGATGACTACAGCATCTGTAGCGCTTAGCTTTTGGCCTTAAGATAGGGGATGTTATAAGCTTCACTAAGCTAGTCGTCATCCTTGTTAATCTCACCGGGATAAAGTGGGCACTCTTAGTCAGTCTATCGACTATCACACAAATGATATCATTTCCCTTCCTTGACCTAGGAAGTCTGTCAATAAAATTCATAGATATAGGATTCCACTTCCAAGTCGGTACTTCTAAAGGTTGAAGTAAACTGCTCGGCTTCTGATGATTAACCTTTACTTGCTAACAGATGAACTACCTCTTCATAAATTCTTCTATATCTCTATTCATCCTTCCCAAAAGAAGACTCTCTTTATGTCATGATACATCTTTGTGCCTCCGGGATACATAGTAAAAACTTTGACTGATGACTTTTATTGAAGACTTCCTTTCATTGGTCTCTTACATCCAATAGGCACAGTCTCCCTTTCTTTCTAAGCCATCTCTTCAAGACTATCTCGAATCCTTTTAGATCCTCAACATCTGCCCTATCTCTAATCTCTTAATTCTTTCTGCAATTAGTACGTTCTCCTACTGTCGTGCAATAATCTTATCCATAAGTGCTGGTCATACCTCTATGTTTGCAAAAATACTCGGATCTCTACTCGACCAGGTATTTTGCCTATAGTGCACTGTGGAAGACGCTAATGTCTCTAACATCTTCCATTCCTCAATCATGGCCAACACTAACTTCTGATGCTTCCTACTCAAAGCACGGACAACCTTATTCCCTTTCCTGGGAGTATATTCTATCTCGAAATCATATGGCGGCAAGAACTCCAACCATCTCTGCTACCTCATATTCTACTCATTCTAAGAGAATAGATACTTAAGGGATTTGTGGCCTATATACAACTTGAACCGTTCTTCCAATAAGTAATGCATCCAAATATTCAGTGCAAACATCACTACTGCCTACTCTAAGTGGAACGACCCATAATTTTAACAATCATTAAATAATTGATTTAAATATTTAATCCTTAAATAAACAAAGGTCCAAAAATATGATTTTTCGCATATGGTCGAATCAGGACTTGAGACCACTTCCGTTGAGTTTGGATTTATGTTGCGAATTAAAATGAGTATAGGCTTCGCTATATTTGGAGATCAGACGATCTGATGGCCGAAACGATCTCGAAATGTGTGAAATTAGCATCCTGAGGCACGTCTCAGATGGCGATGAAATTTATACCGTTGGATCCGTAAAAATGAGGTGATGTGCACTAACGAGTTTTGTTGTGATTGGACGCGGCATGTGATCGTACGAGTTCAAAATGTATGACCATTTATTTGAGAAAAATAAAAAATGGAATAAAATATTATTATAAATACTATTAAATCCTTCCCTATTTTCTCTAATTCATTTACTATTCCATTCCTCTTACAAAAATCATGGCTTTTTCCTTAAATCCATTCAAAAAAATAAAATTGAGAGATCCGCTTCACTACGAATCGCGAAACCATATCTGGTGAGCTCGTATGGATGAGAACTTCCCGATGACTGTGGCAGAATTTTGATTGATCATCATCGGTGACATCGGCCTTCTTAGATGTGGATCTAGGGTTTGAGATCGTCGAAGATTTGGCGACGATAGGTAGATCCGAGGGCGATGTTGTGATTCTTGTGTGAAGAGAAGGAGATGGCGATGATTTGGTAATAAGCGACGTTGTGTGGACAATCGCATTCGAAAGCCTGGGCATGCCTCGGTGCCAGGTCGTGATTCAGGTTAGAGCATCGTGGTACCTGATCTTGGTATCAGTGGATCAAGAATTCGAATAGGAGACTTATGGTGCAGACGGCACTCGATTTCATGGAGCGTAACACTGTATTGCTCTAAATTCGTGCACATATGAATGGGTTAGAGAACGGTGTGCATGTACAGGTGAATGGAGGGGAAGAAAGGTTAGAGTTAATGATAGTAATTAATTATTTGATTAGTTAATTAATTGTTTTAGTTAATCTCAATTTTTATATTGGCCATATCTTTTGCATACAAGGTCTGTTTTAGATGAGGTTTCTTGCGTTGCGCTCATGATTGAGAGATCTACGCTTTGTCATTGATTTGGACAGATTTGATTATGGTGAGTGATATTGTCTCCCACTATACTATGATTCTTTGTTTAGTATTAGATCAATGTTATGGAATGATTTTGGTTTTAGAATATGAGTTTTTTTACAATTAGTCACCTACCAGATTTTTCTAAAAGAAAATAAAATTATTTTATAAAGTTTTATATCATATATCATATTTTTCCTATTGACGTGCCATTTTAGGGAATTATTAGATTTGAGCTATTTTTGACATGATTTCCCCATTGGTTGGTACAGATGTATTATACATGTTATATATATGTTGTATTGGATCTATGTATGGTTTTTGGTTGCTTTGTTGCATGGTTGGTTGTTTGGTTGTTTTTGGTTGAAAACGCCGATTTAGCGGCGATTGAGTGTTAAGGAATATCTTATGCGTTAGGATTTCATATAGGCGAAAATCCAGCTAATGAAAAAAGTTGTAGAGGAGGGATAAGATATGTGTCGACTGATCTGAACGTGGAAGACAAGGCTTCAGACTTCAGGATGGATGTCGGACGTTTCCATTTGGTTTGTACTTGTCCGTTTTGGTTAAGTGTATGACCAAAGTGGTTAGTATTGACCACTGTAGAGTGGTCAATGTCCATCACTATTGTTGATTGGTGATTTGGATTATATTTAGCTTGACATTGAGGAGATTTTGTGGTGCATGATTTGATGGTTCGTTCGTACGACCGACTTAGAGTCTTGATGTTGTTGCTCTACGGGCGAGCGATGTAGATGGTGAGGCAATGATGTGACACTTCGACATGACAGTTGGCACTTTGGATTATGACTCAATGGTGCATGGAGTAGGTTTCATGGTTGATAATTTCATTACTTTGTAGATTTTGCTAGAGGTGTTGGCTCATTCGCATCAGGGATGGATGGCGATGTAATAGCATAATGAAAAGCCTTGTATCTTCAGTTTGTGAGTCATGGTGGTAGTAGGTACCGAACATTAGACACTCCTTATCTTCATTTTGTGACACATGTAAGGAGTAGGTACCGAAGAGGCTTGTGGTGTGAGCCGTGGAGTGGAGGAAATTAGATTGAGTGAGTAGTGCTTGGATCCGGATTGAGCGAGTAAGGCTTCAATCGATGTCCATGTGTTAAGGGTTCATTAATAAATCGAAGTGTTTTTTTTTTGTACTCAAAGTAGGGGTATTGTATAGTGGGAATGCCCATGGATTGGTAGCATAAATCCTTTTACCATAAGCCAGTGACTTTGATTCTAGTGTTTAGCTTTGGGCTACGAGACACATATCGTGCTTTGGGATGCGTGATACGAGAGTACAACGAAAACCGGGATTTTCCCCTAGTCCCTAGCAATATGGAGGCCATATGAGTTATCATATATCTAGAGCACACTGGGTGACGGTTTGTATTATTTGATGGATGGTATGTTTATTATGGTTGCTTTACTAGACATCTGTCACCCTACGGATGTCACACGAGGTTGGTATTATGCATAGGGATACCTAGACACCCCGACAGCTTGTTTAGTATAAAGTAGGTATTATGGATGGAGATATCTCGGCACCCCAACAGTTTACTGAGTATGGAGTACCCTTTTAATGATGTTGTAGAGTAGCATATTATCGATGTTATATGCCAACTCTTTGGTCGCAGGGACAGGTCGGGTATGATTCGTATACCCTCTATTCCGTATACTATATCGACTATTATAGTATTTTGAGATTATTTATCGCTCACACTCAACTATTGGCTGACCTGAGGTTTATGCTTTGCTTCTTATTTTTTTGGGTACTCTTAAATGTGTAGGATAGAGAGCAGGTGTGGATGACATATGGAGTTCTACATATGGACTAGTAGGAGGTGACGTTTACTCATACTTATATTTGAGTTGTTATTTATATTCCACTGCGTGACACTATGGAGCCTTGAGAGTGTTTGACTTACTATTATTAGAGACAGTTATCAGTTGAGTTTGTGTATCAGTTGTATAAACTCTTTTACTACATTATATAACTCTATGGATCTTATACTCTAGTGATTAGTTCACATTATTATTACTATCTCGATTGTTTTACTATATGTTGACTATTATATTTTATCTGATGCGATGTGAGATATATGACATATTATATGATTATTTGATGTTTTCTTTTTCTTCTTTTCCATTCTCTTCTCTTCTTTACTACTTTTACTTTTAGTTGACAACCGTTCTACACCAAAGGTTTGGGGTGGTCATTACATTTGGTATCAAAGCTTTGGTTACATTAGTAACTTACGTTGATACTGCGATCCAAAGAGATAGGGTAGTAGTTATCGCCTTAGACTGGATCTAGAGTATGTGTGTGTATACAGGAGAGTTCCTATTTGTTATATATTTTGGTTTTCAAAACTATATAGTACTATATATAGTATATAAGTTGTGTTGCATACAAGAGTACTATTTATGCAATTTTCCTTATGAGAGACTGATCATCCTTATTATAGAATAGGATGATCTAGCATACAAGAAATACTGCTTTTGACTATATTTTCAGAGGTGAAGAGTGGGCAAGATCAGGATCACTAACCTTGATTGATAGGATATGTTCGTAGAGATGGTGCAAATCATTTTCTAGAATGCCCAAGTTGTTCTAGATGATTACGGCACTCAAGTGCAAATGGTTAGAGTCAACTTTGCTGAGTGGTATAAAGACTGTGAGAGTCCAGGAGGCAGACCGTTCCTTGGAATGGAATCGGCTATTGAAAGGCAAGATTTGATGGTTAATTGCAAGAGGATCTTCGATGAAAGTTAGATGTTGCAGTGAGGTAGAAGTTGACCTCTAAATAGCTCCAGGGACGAATAATGAACTAGTGGAGTGCTTCATAGCTTTGATTCCCAATGATTGCTTTACTTGGTATTAATTCATAGTTCGCTTTGAAGAAGATTTATCTCGACTTTTCTAAGGTCGGTGTTGGTTAAGGAGTTCGGCGATTTGAAATAAGGCGATATGTCTGTGTTGGAATATATGGTCGAATTCGATGTGCTATCGAAGTACGGTCTATTTTTCGTTGATACCCCATATAGAAAGAATAGAAAGTTTTACATTAGGTTGAGGTTTCAAATCCCTTCATATCTAGATTTGATGGAGATATTGGAATTGAGACTCGAGATGGTTTACCGACCTTTGATTATGATGGACCTAGTTAGTGGCTCAACCAGCCTATACATGTTTTGTAGAGACTTTATTTAAATGAGTCATAGATGTTTATTTGTTTGCTATTGACTGTTTTGGGTTTAGCTGGGATTAGACTGGATGAAGGGGGTACGATTAGTGGTCGATTATGAGAGGCCATTGGTGACGATTGAGGTTATGAAGGAACGAACAGCAGTGATGGACTACCTATAGAGGATGGGGTTATGGTTAGCTTTTTATATTCACTCGATATTCCACATAAAGAGTTGTCATCGGTGCTTGTAGCTTGAGAGTGTACGGAAATATTCGATGAGGTGATCGAATTACCATCACATAGGGATAGAGTTCTGTATCGATCTGGTAGAGGTGCTAGACTAGTAGTATGCCTTTAAGGCATATGATGCCAAAAGAGTAGAGGAAGTTAAAGGTGTGAGCGGATGACTTATTGAGGCGATGGTCATCCGTAGGAGCATATTTGAGTAGGATGCACCTGTTGTGTTCGCCACTAGGGCAGATGGCTTTTTGAGATTGTTTGTTGGTTGTGGTGAGCTGAACGAGACGACGAACAAGTATTAATTCCTGTATATTCATAGCTTGTTCGATCAGCTCTATAACGCGAGGATGTTCTCTTAGTTGAACCATGTAATGAGGTTATACCCTGTGCAGTCAATTCCCCGATATTGCCTCGATATATCCCCGATATATCATGTAGCAGACTTTTGGGGCAACGATATTCCTATAAAGCGGCCCAATATAGCGGATCCGCTATTATCCCAGATACTATGGCAATAATCCGTTATATCCTCGATTTTGTTGTCCCTCTATATCCCCCTTTCCTATAAATAAGCATTTTGCTTGATGTTTTGCTTTTAAGTTTTATGGTAACTTCAAAGTTGATGTAACAATGATATACACTGTTGGTTATTATAACTAGTTCTAACTTTTTAAGTGTCAACTTTGTTTATCTTTACTTTATTATAACTTGGTTTTCTTGGTGGGAAATAATAAGTTATACTTGTTCCTCTTTTTAATATAGAAAGTTCATCATTCCTCTTTTTAAAGTCATCCGCTATATCCTGATATATCCTCGATATATCTCCGCTACAACTTTTCGCACCTCAAACGCTATGGAGCGGTAGGGCGCTTTAACTGCACAGGTTATACCAACTGAAAGTATTTAGAAAGAGCGTGCCAATTATAGCGTTTTGTACGCTACTTTGATTTTTGATTAGTTGGCTATGCCGCTCGGGTTAACAAATGTGTCGGCAAGCCTTGTTAATCTCATGGACTGTATTTCGAGGGGTTATATGATTAAATCTTTGCTCGTGCTTCTTGATGATATTCTTGTCTACTCATGGATGAAAGAAGCGCAAAAGGCATGATTGGTGATTGTGTTGAAGGTAATGAGAAGACACTGATTGATGATGAGATTTTGACTTTGGTCACATTGTTTCAAAGTAGTACATTGCTGCAGAGCCTACAGAGGTTATGGTAATCTAGAATTTGAATAGACCCAAGGTAGCATCACTGTTAACCTATTTGATGGGAGAGGATCAGACTTTTATTTGAGACGCAAGGTGCGGACATGCGTTAGTGAGTCTGACCGAAAGGTTGACGAGTGCACCGATGTTACTCATTTTGAGGGAGAACGAGGAGACTATGGTGCATGCATGCCCGTGGTACTTAACTGGGTGCGGTATTGATACAGAAATTTAAGGTTGTCACACGTTAGTCGATAAATGAAACACACGAGAGGAAGTATCTGACTTTTGATTCAAAGTTGACAGCAATAGAGTTCGCTTTGGAGAGTTGGAGGCATTGTCTATTTGGAAAGGAGTTCGAGATATTCAGTGATTCCATATCATTAAAATATCTCTTCTTTGAGAAGGATCTTGACCTTCGCCAGCAGTGGTGGTTAAAGTTATTATCCCCTTATGGATTTGACATTTCCTATATGTCTTTAAGGGAAATGTAGTTTTTGATGTTTCAACTGGAAGACATACCAGTTTTGGAGCAATATTCCTAGAGTGGGCATTGCTCAATTTTATCACCAGTTATGACATCAAAACTCGATGAGCTATGGCCAAAGGTGATGGCTAGTATGACCATCGGACTTGCTTTGATTTAGCGAATCAGTACTAGTCAGAGCGTGAAGCTAGACTAGCGGAGATCATGTCTAAATTAGAGGAACGAGTAGTGTTTGTAGAGGTGATGCAGTGCGAACCTGACCGAGATTATTGGTTTGACGTGCACGTAAATGTGCATATATTTACATCCATATTTAATCTATTTTTATTTAAATAAATGTCATAATTGGGTATTTTTATATGTTTAAAACCAAATTTCAAAAATGCTTTCAATTCATCACTCATACATCAATGTGGGGGCAAAATGGTAATTTTGAGAATATTTATTTGCATATTTTCTTTTTAGTTATAGGAATATTGGATGGAAATAAGAAGACGTTATCATGGAAATATGCACGCACAAGGATGGAAACAAAGGAATGAAGATGGAAATAATTCAAACTCATGCATCATGGAGGACCTCACCTATCCACTTATCTTAATCAACAATTAGGAGCTAATGCACAAGTTAGTGGGGGTTAAAGTTTCATACATACTTGATGAGGGATTAATTAGAGACTAATGATGACTTGGTGGCCACACTTCCTAAAGGGTATTTTGGGAAGCACCATAAAATATGGATTAGGGTTTTGTGCATGTATAAATACCCCTCATATGTACATGTAATGGATCTTCTCTTTTAATTACTTACGAAATTAGAATGCATGTTGTAGCTTCAAATCAAATGAGAAATAAAATGGCTTCCTAAGCCTCTTTCCTTTTCAACGTGTTTTTTTATTTTGAGTTCATTTTTATTTACACTCTTTCTTCATTCTCATGTTAGTAGATTAGCTTTCTCTTTTATGCACTTAGTTTAATTTTATTTTTATGCAAATAGTTTAGTTCTTTTTTATTCTAGTTAGCTCTTACCTTCTTTGCTTTTGTTTAAATGTTGAAATTTACATGTGTTGATTTGATAACACAAATGAGTTGTTAAACCCCTTCAATTTAGGGGTAATGAAGCTCCCTAAAAATATGTAAATTCAACATATCTTGTCATTTATGATCCCTTTTTAATGCTTCATGAAAGTGAATGTTGATGTAAGTTTATAAAATGGAATTTGATAGCCTATGTTGTAATTACAACTGGGCTAAGCTTACTCCACATAAACACAATTTACATCATCATTTTACTAATTGATTTTTGATTATGGAATTAAAGTAGAAACAAAATTGGATGATCTATGTTACTAAATACAATAGTAAATAGATCATACTTAAAATAGCTTTTGCTTTGACTTCATTTTCATTGAAATTGATAAGTGGTTTTATGTGTTGTACTATAGTTTGATGGTTTAAGTTATGTTAATTAATAACATAAATAAACCATACATATGATAAATACATCACTAATTCCATTTAAGATCAAAATAGAGAGATCATAGATTATTTGTTTGTTGATTTACAAAAATATGTGACTGGATTTTCCTCTAAATTATTTTGGTTCAATAAGGATGAGAGATTATTTATCCTTGAGTAGTGGAACAGACATCTATAGATTGCATCGATTGATTGTCGATGACTAAGGATAATGTGATAGCATTTGAGTCACGGTCGATTGATTGATGAAGAATACTAGATTTGTATTGCTTAAGTCAAGTAGAATGGCATTCTAATTTATCGGGTTATATGTGGGATGGATAGTGTAGTTCCTTTATGTGCCAAGAGCATTGAAAGTGACCGAAACCCATTATTCGATAGTGGGTTTTGGGAGAACTTACAAGAGATTTTACGAAATTTGGCACCGAGTCGATTATATGATATTGAGACTAAACCAGGGACTTCGAGACCTCGTAGGCCTATTCGTACCGATAAATGTGATATGAAATAGGTTAGAACGAAGGCCATGGAGTAGTAAAGGATTAGTGGATTGAAAGTGAAGATGATAGGATATGGAAAACCGAGAAGAGCGTGAGGATCGCTTATTCGAAGCTCTTTGTTTAGTGAGATTTCATTTTTATCATCGGCTTTCATACTATATATCATAGTCGATGTTTTATCCTAGATAGTTTAGTATTCTGCATGTTAGAATAGGCATGGATGTTACTTTTTGATGTTTGATATTCGGTATCCATGTTTGATGTTGGATTGTTCGCTTTTGATGTGATAGCCTATGCTTATATGGTTGTTAAGCATGTAAGATAGTTATAGTTTAATATAGAATATTTATTTGAGATGGTTGCTATATATGATCTAGTATGTTTAAATATATGATGTGTATGTATGTATATCTTTGTTGTTTAGGATTTTTTTCAGACCTAGCCGTGTGAAGGAGGTGTTGCCGATTTTTTTGGAGTCCGAGAGGCTTTTTTTGGCATAGGGATGAGAAGACGCTCTCTTTGCTTTGTGATTTTTGGTAAGAAATCTTTTAAGGAGGGGAGAATGTAATGACTGTATTTTTAATGATCGGATATTTAAATAATTGATTTAAATATTTGATCGTTAATTAAATAAAGGCCCAAAAATATGATTTTTCACATACGGCCGAATCAGGACTCAAGACCACATCCATTAAGTTCGGATTTACGTTGCGAATTAAAATGAGTATAAGCTTCGCTATACTTGGAGACTGGGCGATTTGATGGCCAAAACGATCTCGAAATGTGCGAAATTACCATCCCAGGATACAATCTCAGATGTCAACAAAATTCATACCATTGGATCCGAAAAAATGAGGTGATGTACGCAGACAAGTTTCGTTACGATCGAACGCTTTGTGTGATCGTACGGGCTCGATACGCACAACCGTTTATTTGAGAAAAATAATTAAATGGAATAAAATAATATTACAGATATTATTCAAATCCTTTCCTCTTTTCTCTAATTCATTTACTGTTTCATTCCTCTTTCAAATAAACAAGATAAGTTGTAGAGGAGGGTTAGGATACGTGCCGACTGATTTGAAGGTGGAAGACGTGGCTTCAGACTTCAAGATGGATGTCAGATGTTTTCATTTGGTTTATACTTGTCCGTTTTGGTTAAGTACAGGACTAAAGTGGTTGGTACCGTAGAGTAGTCAATGTCCATCACTATTGCTGGTTGGTGATTTGGCCGATATTTTGCTTAGACATTGAGGAGATTTCATAGTGCGCGATTTGATGGTTTGTTTGTGCTACCGTCTTAGGGTCTTGATGTTCTCGCTCTATGGGCGAGCGATTTAGATGCTGAGGCGATGATGTGACACTTCAATATGAGAGTTGGTACTTCGGATATGACTCAACGGTGCATGGAGTAGGTTTCGAGGTTGATAGTTTCACTACTCTGTAGATCGTGCTGGAGGTGTTGGCTCATTCGCGTCAGGGATGGATGGCGATGTAACAACATGATGAAAAGCCTTGTATCTTTGGTTTGTGACTCGTGGTGGGAGTAGGCACCGAAGATTAGACACTTTGTATCTTTGGTTTGTGACTTATGTAGGGAGTAGGTACCGAAGAGGCTCGTGATGGGAACCGTGGAGTGGAGGAACATGGTATGTTCCTAGATAGTGGAAATTGGATTGAGCAAGTAGGGCTTGAATCCGAATTAAGCAAGTAAGGCTCGGATAGATGTGTATGTGCCAATGGATCATTGATAATTCGAAGTGTTTTTTGTTGTGCTCGAAGTAGGGGTATTGTATATTGGGGATGCCCATGGATTGGTAGCGAATATCTGTATACCCTGAATAAGTAGCTTTGGGTCTAGTGTCTAGCTTACACTATGAGATACGTATCGAGCTTTGGGCTGCGTACTATGAGAGTGCAATGAAAACGGGGATTTCCGACTAGTCCCTAGCAGTGTATATATATAAGCCATACGTGTTATCATATATCTAGAGCATACTAGGTGACAGTTAGTATTGTTTGATGGATGTTATGTTTGTTATGGTTGCTTCACTAGCCATCTGTCGCCCTAGGGATGTCAAACATGGTAGGTATTGTGCATAGGGATACCTAGACACGCCGATAGTTTATTTAGTATAAAGTAGGTATTGTGGATAGAGATACCTAGGTACCCCGATAATTTATTGAGTACAGAGTACCCTTTTTATAATGTTGTAGAGTAGTATATTGTCGATGTTATGTGCTGACTCATTGGTTGCAGGGATAGGTCAAGTATGATTCGTATACCATCTGTTTCGTATACTATATCAACTTTTATAGTATTTTAAGATTGTTTATTGCTCATACCAGACTGTTGCCGACCCGAGGTTTTATGCTTTGCTTCTTATTATCTCGGTTACTCTTAAATGAGTAGGATAGAGAGCAGGTGTGGATGACATATGGAGTTCTACAAATGGACAGCAGGAGGTGATGTTTACTCATACTTATATTTATTGTTATTGTATATTCCATTGTGTGACACTGTGGAGCCTTGACGGTGTTTGACTTACTATTATTAGAGACAGTTATCAGTTGAGTTTATGTATCATTGTATAAACCCTTTTACCATATTATATAACTTTGTGGATCTTATACTCTGATGATTAGTTCACATTGTTATTACTATCTCGACTGTTTTACATCTGTGTTGACTATTATATTTTATCTGATGCAATGTGAGTACGACATGTTATGTGGTTATTTGATGTTTCCTTTTTCTTCATTTCCATTCTCTTCTATTTCTCTTCTTTACTTCTTTTTCTTTCTTTTGACAATCGCTCTACACCTAAGATGTGGGGCGGTTATTACACTAAATCATGAATCGTATATCTAACCTCATGCGGTCTCAACTGCCTTGATACAAAAACTATCACTCGCCTCTTTGCATCAACACTGCTCCCAAACCTATTACATAAGCATCGGTATACACTACCGACAGGTACGATCAGGATATGAGCATTTGTCAATAACTTCTTCAACTCCTGAACTGACCCTTCACGCTTATCCGTCTACACGAACTTCTCGATCTTCCTAGCCACTTAGTCAAGGGTGATGCTATACATGAGAAATCTTTAATGAATCTACGGTAGTAGCCAGCCAATCCCAAGTAACTTCTTATCTCTGTGGCAGTCTCTGGCCTCTTCCAACCGTGAATAGTTTCTCTTGTTGATGGATCTACAACTAATCCATCCACTGAAACAATATGCCGAAGAAACTTCACCTCTTGTTTCCAAAGTGGCATTTTGAAAATTTCGCCTTCAATTTATGTTTTCTCAATGTCTCTAGCACCAAACTAAGATGGACTTCATGATCTCTCTCATTCGTAGAATACACCGAAATGTCATTAATAGAGGCTAACACAAATCGATCCAATTGATCACAAAAGATTCAGTTTATAAGGTCTACGAAGAATGCTGGGCGTTGGTCAGTCCAATTGGCATCACTAACCACTCATATGAACTGCAACTATTGGGAATGCAGTCAATGGAATACGATCTTCTGCTACTCTTAGTTCACGGAAACTCATTGCAATGTCTAGCTGCGAGAGCACCCAAGCTCCACTCAACTGATCAAATAAGTCATTTACCCCGGGCACGGGATAATGATTCTTCACTGTCAACTCATTCAATTTATGATGATCTATACACAATCATAAAGTTCCATCTAACTTCTTCACGAATACCGCGGATGCTCCTAATGGCAAACTACTCGGTTTGATGAAACTCTTATGCTCATGTTCCACTAAGTTGCTTCTTCAATTCTTCCATCTCCCTAGGTGGCGTTCTGGTAGGTAATCTACTAAAAGGTTGCACCCCCGACATTAAATCTATCTCGAATTTGGTTTCCCATCTTAGCGGTAATCCTATTACAGGTTCGAAAACATCTACGAATTCTCGGAATACCCATTCTCTACTGATCTCGTCTTCTTGATCCTCCATAGCACATAACATCAAGTCTGACTTTTCCTTCATTATGTCCAAGGCATCATAATTCTCTCTCCACCTATTGGTTTCCGTGAAGAGATAATTCTATCTGCATAATAAATCCAAAGTGTTATTATGCACCAACCAGTCCATATCCAAAATCACCCAGTATCCTATGAAGTCAAACACATATGGGTCACGAACAAAAAGACATCCACACAAGTCAAACTTAAGGTCGGTGCACCTTAATCAAAGAGTGGCTTATCCACCATATGGATTAACCATATGTAAGGATGTACTCAAATAAGTAGTTCGTACTCCAAACCCATCAACTAAGTCTTTTGATATGTAAGAGTGAGTAGCTTAACTATCTAATAGCACCCTAATTGAAATTTTAGAAATCAAAATCATATCTCCAACCATAACACCCTTTCCTTTTTCTTCAGCCATCTTTCCAGACGAAGGTCCTTCCAAAGCATAAACCTTTGCCTATCTTACTACTGAGCAATCCCTCTTCTTATGGCCTGGCCTATTACAGATAAAGCACTTGGCCTTGTCATTGTTCTCTAACTCTGTGAGTAGTTCCCCTTTTGGCCACAGTTAAAACAAGTAACATCAGCTATATTCGGCTTTTGAGTTCCCCCTCATGAAGTCTTTCCTCCCTTCTGATTCTTTTCGCCTTTCTGATATGGATTGAATCTTTTCTTCTGCCCACCCTTAGGCTTAACATTATCATTCTTCTCTCCTCGATATAAGCGGTCATACATCCTCGCCATTTCCACCACCATATCGAATGGTGCAGACAAATGAGCCATCACCTTGTCATTCAACCCCATCTTCAGTCCTTTTATGAATTTTTCATTCTTCTTCAGCGGAGTATTGATATGCACCCTTCCATACTATGACAAAGCATTACAATGCTGGATGTACTTTACCAAAGTCATCTCTCCCTGCTTCGGCTCAATAAACTCCCAACACAAAGCACTCTTCTGGGATTTTAGAATAAATTGAGCCTCGAATCGCTTCTTAAACTGCTCCTAGGTCATCTCCTCCTCGGGACATTATCAATCACTGCCTCCCACCAGTCTAATGCATCCTTTTGGAGCTATCGAGAAGCCAATCCCCTCTTCTAAGCACTAGTAGCCAATTCAAAACATCTAAGGAGGACTCCTTCCAAGTGAATTCCTTCTTTCGCAGCTCTTGAAATATTTGTTCATCTTAGAAAAATCTTCTTCTCTTACTACCACCTATCTCGGCTCAACGGCTCCAGTTAGTTGTTGCTTTACCATCTCTGTTATATACTAGCATAACAAAGCATTCATATCCATTCCCCTTTCAGCCAGGGTAGGCACTTGGGTATCGGCTTCGGTATGATCCATGTCTTCTTCCCCTCCTTATTCATTAGTTTGCGTACTGATATCTCCTCTACTAGCATTCGCTCTTGTATTTCCTAATCAAACGTTTGTTTCGTAAATCCATTCTAGTCTTCTGAATAATTAAGGTTCGTAAGAACGGAAGTAAATAGAATGGAAACAATCGTATTGGGGTAGATTTATTCACTTATATATCCATATCAAAATACAAATCCATTATATACATATAGCGTATGCTTTTTTCCAGGGTGTTCATTTCAGTATTTAACTCCTACTTAGCTCTGTTTTACTTAGGTGCTTCCATGACCTATGTTATGATATAAAGTTGTAACATTCCCCTCTTCGAGACTTGAAAATGGACGTTGGTGATGCTGCAGTCATCACCGAAATTATTTTCGAGCGACAAAGTTAATTCGGTACTATTTTATTTTCACAAACATAAGTAAACTGAGAACCTAAATGATTTTTTTTCATTACATCAATTTGGTTTACATAATTCATTACAACAGCTTTAACCCAAATCATTCCCACACAGGGGTAAATATATAATAAGAAAATAGAGTAGTGTGGGTCCGACATATGAAGATGCCAACACCACGCAGATGTAGTTATAAATCCCGATTTTACACAATGGAAATCTAAAATATCTTTATTTAAATAGCAAGCCTTCCGCTTCGTCTTTAAAATATTATTCATCCTTCCAAAAGAGATATTTGTCTAAACCATAAACTCGGCTTACTAAAATGAGTATCCATGAGTTTATGGAAAATAATAAAAACATCGGTTAAGCAAACAGTCTGGTATGAGTAAATCCTTTACCCTAAGCATCCATTGTGAGACCATGCTGCTAATGTGGTACGGGTTTTCTCCTCACTTTATCATCATCAATATACATTGAAATATGTAGCAGTAATCATCAAATAAAGTAACCATGTGCATGTATTCAATCAAGAAGTGTACCCTAAACTTAAGCATTCTACTATGAACCAAGTTATACAATTATCATCATTCATTCATCTATTGCCTAATCTTTTATTTTAGGCTTTTCTCATTAACTTATCATTAACTTATTTTAGTGATTACCTCCCTAGTCCTATCTATCACTAATTTAACTTCAGCTCAAACAACATCCCTGGTGAAAATGTCGCCTCGTTTCCTCATGGGAGCCACACTGACTAGAGTACCCCGAACTCTCCTAAGAAGTTGAATGTAAGCACTCTGAATACACTCTAGTAAGCATCCCTACTAGGCGTCTATAGCCCCTCTTAGTCCATGAACCGCTATCGTTCACATTATCGACTAATTTCTAACACCCTCAAGATGTTTCAACGCTCTACTATGGCACCCTGGCTTAACTCCTCTATAGAGTTTTATAATGTTCTTAGGTTGAACCCTACTGCGGCTCACTGCCACATACCGTTAGAATTTAGACTGTCAGTCAAGGCACTCTGCTATCCAATAACTCCAGGAGGTAGTATGCTTTTATGATCATAATTAAATCCTTTTTCTTTTATTCATTATTTCTGTACACTACACGTTCTTTAGTTAAAACATTTTTATCTTTTATTTAAATGACACCCTTCCATTTGTTAGATTTTCTATCTTTCTTCCTTTTTGAAATAAGTTAACACATTTTAATTTGTTAAAATCTTCCTTTATTTCTTCCATATGGAATAGTTCACCAACACTTGAAAACCTGTCTTCCAAAGTACCATAAGCATTCTTCATTTTACTTAGAAAAAATATAATATCCCATGTCATTCAGAGTTATTCTTAGTCAACGTATAGCGGTTATCCCATATCCTTCGAAATTTTTTGCTTAGCTACCATGGAATGAAAATTCCATAATCATCGCGAGTTATTTATCCTAGGACATCGTATAGTATAACTATTATCATGGGTTAATAGCTTCCCAAGCTATATCATATTACACTTCAAAGAATGGTTGTAGGGAATCTTCCATATAGCCATTGCATTTCTATCGAGTCATCGCGAGCAATCCCTCCAAAGCCATCATGCACTATCACATCAAGGCCATCATGCCCTGTTTTCCCCCGTAGTCATCGTGCCCTGTTCCATTTGTAGCCATCGTTTAACATCTACCTTAAGACCACTATGTCTTATCCATATATGGTGATCGCTTCACAATGGTCCTCACATGCTATCTCCAATAGCTGTCATGAGCTATCTTACTCATAACCATCGCATGCTAGCACTATTCGATCTATCACGTGCTAAGTCCCATACTTAGCCTTCATGGGTAAATGACATCGATTGTCATCACGTGTAACCCATTTAGGGTCATCGTGGATTATCATTGGCCTTCATGAGTATTTTACAACAGCCTCCTTTAGTTCAATGACACATATGTAATTACATTGGAAATTAATTCATTGCTTTATAAATGTTAACTTTTCACCAAATCCCATTTGATGTCAAGTTTTCATTGGCTAATATTCTTCTTGGCAGTTCACTTTTCAGAAATGAGTTAACTTCATCTTCTATTAGCTAATTAATTATCATTAATTAATTACTTTTTTCTTAGCCAATTAATTCATAGAAAATCAAAATTTGGTGGGAAAAATCCCAAAAATTCACCGAAGTAATTTTTTTTTATCTTACCTCTTCCCAAAATTTCAAGTCAAAATAATTAATTTATTATTTTTATTAATTAATTTCCTGAAGTTAACCCCTTTTCTCCACTTAGAAAATCCATATTAAATCCAAATTAATTACAAAAATTATGAAATTAAAAACACATCTCTATTTCACCATTATAAACATTATTATAAATTTTCATGGCATTTACATAAGATTTAATAATGCTTTTCCCTGAAACATGAACAAGTTTATTTCGTTAAAATTTCCAAACACATCCAGTTAATGTTTAACCATCCAAACATGTTTAACAACACTTCCATAGAAATAAGATACATGTCTTATACATTCATCCATTAATTTCATAAACATAAGCATATGTATACACAAATGTAATTGGCATTCACAAGGCAAGGTAAAAATTTTCACTTTATAACTTATGTGCTTCGAGGTGTGTCGTAGTGACCTATTCGCTACGAACACTTTGACTTCAATTCAAGTTCTCTACAAACCTCCTATGTGCCAACCGCTTTCAAGCGAGAACCAAATCAAATAATAATCATTCCATACACTTATTAAACGTAAGAAAACAACAAAGATTATTATACAAATAACAAAGTTTAAAACTTGGTTTTTATAATGAGGTTTACTCACCTAAATCAATATGAACTTTAACCAAACTACCACAACTTTGCAAACCGCACAAGAACCTAGTTTTTTCTTGGAAAAACTTGACCTTTAGGGCCTAAAGGAGGTCAATATGGTTTAGCAATAGTGCCAGTGGGCTCGGCCTTGGCTAAAAATAGGACCTTCGGGTCTTGTTTTGGTGAAGGAGTGATGTAGAGAAGAAGGTAAGTCGTTTTAGAAATTTTGTTAAAGGAAAAAGTGGAAAAAGAAGCAACTTTTAAATTATATTAACTAAATCTCCATGGAAGGAGAGAAGAAAATGGAAAGAAGAGAAATAAGAAAATGAAAATGAAAATAAATGAAGTAAAGGAGGAAGTAAGGAGGTGGAGCTTGTTTCATAGAAAATGAGAAATGGTGAATTACACAAATACCCTTATCCAATACCCTCCACATCTTTGTGATAACTCACCCCTCCCTTTCCATATATCTACACGCAAGCCTCTCCCCACACTCCACCATCACCTCACTTCTTTTTGAAATGTACTTTGACTTGGTTTTTGAATTTTTGATAATTTTTAGTTCAAAAAGAAAGTCATTAGTGTACACAAGCATGTGTTATTTATATAAATGCGTACACATGTACATTAGTGTACACAACATATTTTGATAACTTTTGGTCGATGAAAAGTTGAAAATCCAGAAAATGTTTTTGGTCACATTTTCGATTTTTTCTTCGAACTACTTATTTTTGTAAATTAAATTTTAAAAAAACTTTACTATCGTTAGTTATGACTAGAAAGAAGTCCATTTGAGTTATAAAATCCATTATTTAAATATTTAAAAATATATTAAAGATTCGAATTCAAAGTGATTAAATCACAGGTCCTTACATCCTCCCTTCCTTATAGGAAATTTCATCCCAAAATTAATCACACACAACAAAAGATCTCAAAAGAAACCCAAATGATCTCATACAACAAACAGGTATAAAGAAAGTGACTCCACCACAACCGGTGAGTATACTGAAAAGATACAACAAAATGCAAACAACTATGACAATAACTCGGGATAAGAACCCCTAATATAATCCTCGGTTTTCCAAGTACTATCTCTCTAGTCTTCACTCCACTGGACCTTAACAAGATTCACAGCCTTTGTCCTCAATCGCTTTATATCTCGAGCGATGATACGAATAGGCTGCCTAAGAATGGTTAGGTTAGGTTGAACTTCCGAGTCAACTTGTTATGCCGGTTTCACCACCATCGAAGGGTCGTGTACACACTTACGTAGATAAGATACGTGAAATACGGTATGCACATCTGATAGTCTATCTAGTAACTTCACTTTATACGCAAGTCTACCAATTCGGTCTAGTATGGGAAAAGGGTCAATATATCAAGGGGATAGCTTCCCTGATTTCCAAATCCTTACAACACTTCTCAATGGAGAGACTTTCACAAACACCAAATCTCCTACTAAGAAATCTAGATCCCTATGCCTTCGATCTGCATAACACTTCTATCAACCTTGGCCTGCCTCTTCTTCCTTCTAATATCAATTACCTTCTCATTGGCTTTTAGATCATGTCGGGTCCACGGATACGTCTATCTCCATATTCAACCCAACATGATGGAGAACAACATGGACGACCATAAAGAGCTTTGAAGGGGCCATACCAATGCTTGCTTGATAGCTGTCGTTGTAAGTGAATTTGATTAAGGGTAAATGATCTTCCCAAGAACCCCTAAAGCCGTGAATGCATGCTCACAACAAATTTCCCAAGATCTAGTTCACTCTCTCTGTCTGCCTATCTGTTTTGAGATGGTATGTTGTATTCAAACTTAGCTTGGTCCCTAAAGCAGTTTGCAGTCCCTTCTAGAACATGCTAGTGAATATCGGGTCTCAATCACTTATAATACTACAAGGAATACCATGGACTCTCACAATCTCCTTCACATACCAACTCTCCAGACTTGTAGCAGTCCTAGTTGGCTTAACAGGAATGAAATAGGAGCTCTTGGACAGTCGATCGATTATAACCCAAATGCATGCATTCCTTCTTTTGAACCTAAAAAGCCCATCAATAAATTCCATAGAGATCTGCTTCTACTTTCACTTTGGGATCTCAACTGGCTGAAGAAGTCCAGCTGTCTTTTGCTACTCACTTTTAATCTGCTAGCAGTTTGCACACTGACTCACAAAGATCGAAATATCTCGCTTCATCCCCTTCCACTAGAATACCCTCTTAATATCTTTGAACATCTTAGGTACTCCTGGATGGAAAGATAGATTTGAACGGTCACATTTGGCTCACGCTTCTTGCTTAAGTCCATTAACATTTGGAACATATATACACCCGTTTATTTTTGATACGCCCCGAGGATCAATCTTAAAGGTAGAAAAACACCATCTTGAACATCCTTCTTAAGTCGAGCCAAAATAGGATCTTCCTCCTGACTAAATACAATCTGCTTCATTAATACTGGCTTAACTTTTAAGTTAGCAACCATTTCTACATTTCTACTCAACAAATCAATAAGAGCATTTTCTTTCCAAGGGTATAAAGAATCTCCAGATCATAGGAAACGAGAAACTCTAGCCATCTTTGTTGCCTCAAATTCATATCCTACTAGGTAAAGAGGTATTTTAAGGATTTATGGTCCATGTATAACTCGAACCTTTCACCCAAAAGATAATGCCTCCACATCATTAGTGTGAATTCAACAGCCAAAAGCTCCAAATTGTGCGTAGCATAATTTTTCCTATATGGCTTCAGCTGTCGGCTCGCATAGGCGATAACTTTCCCATGCTGCATTAGGACTACTCCCAATCCGGTTTCATAAGCATCCTTATACACAGTTAAATCTTCACTCCAATCTGGAATGGTTAAAATAGGAGTGCTAGTCAACTTCTCCTTTAATTCATTGAATGCTTTATCACACTTAGGCATCCACAAAAGCTTAACATCTTTCTTTGTTAACTTCATCGGATGAGGAGCAATTTTTGGGAATTCTTTGATAAACCTACGGTAAAAACTAGACAATCCCAAGAAACTTCTAAGTTTCATCGCACTTTCAGGCTTCTTTCATTCTTGAAACCCAAAACCTTTAGCTGGGTCAACTGATATGCCTTCTTCCGAAACAACATGACCTAGAAACCTAACTTTGGATTTCCAGAAATGACACTTAGAAAATTTAGCTTTCAAGTCATGGCTCTTTAAGGTATTAAGTACGACACGGAGATGATATTTGTGCTCCTCCTCCATCTTCGAATAGATAAGAATTTCATACATAAAGACAAGAACAAATTTATTAAGAAAGTCTTGAAATACCTGATTCTTTATGTCCATAAAATAAGCGAGTTCATTAGTCAGCCCAAACGACATAACTAACCACTCGTAAAAATTATTTGGAGTCTGAAAGTCTGTTAAGAGCACACCCTCCTCTGCTACACTTAATTGGTGGAAACTAACGGCAAGATCCAATTAAGAAAATACCGAAGCACTGCGGAGTTGGTCAAACATATCGTCGATCGTTAGTAAAGGAATTTATTCTTGACAGTCCTCATGTTCAGTTTCTGGTAGTCTACACATAACCTTAGAGAACTATCCCCCTTTGTACCAAAGACAACTGGTGATCCCCAACTTGAGGTACTGCATCAGATCGAACTCTTGTGCAACAAGTCGAATGTTTGCCCTTCTAACTCCCTTTTCTCTTTCGGTGCCAACCTTCATGGCGCGTGGCGGTTGTACAATAGGTCTGGTTTCTTGAATCAAGTTAATAGGGAACCCTACTTCATGGTAAGGAAGTAAACCTTGCACTTCATCAAAAATATCAGTGGAATCCCAAACAACCGGTATATCTCCTAGCTCCTCTTTAGGCACTTCAAGTGGATAGATAAAACTGCTCATTAACTTGTTAGGCTCTTCATAAAACATATCAATGCTTCTTCCTACCGCATCTTTTATCATGACCCTTCTTCTACCATAATCCAAGACAGTTTTAAACTCAGATAACCAATCCATTTCCAGTAATACTCTAAAACCCATGAAACTAAGAACAAACAAATCAAAAGTGACAATTTCGACAAGAAATAGGTTTTTTTGAACAAACAGTGTTAAGCTTAGTCGAACCACTAATTGGGTTTGACACACAAAGAGGACTACTCACAAGGATGGGTTTAAGGTTAAGTTTATTAACAGGATCAACTGAAACAAAACTAGCACCCGTATCAAATAATACTCTTCTAGAAATATCATAAATGGATAATGTACCTTGCATCACCTGCTTCCCCATCTGACCTGAAGAAGTGGATGATATCTCCTCTTTAGAAAAAAGCCTGTCCTTGAGACCCCTTCTTTGGAAAAGTGCACTCATTCTTCATGTGTCCTTGCTTGTGACAATTGTAGAAGATTGGTTCATTAGGGGTTCCAGTGCACTAATTTGCTAATTAGCCCATTTTGTTGCACCTATAACAAAGAATGTGGGCCAATTTGAGAGGCTTATTATGTGCTAGCTAGAACCCACCTTTGGGTTTCTTCCCTGCATGCTCCTTCTTTCCCTTGTGTTTGAAGTTCAGATTGCCTCCAACTGGTATAACCGATAATGGCTTGGAACTAACTGCTGGCACTTCTCTCTTCTGGACTCCCTCCTTGATATCAAGAGCTTCAAACTTCAAAGCCACGGTAATAATGTTGGTGAATGCAACCATAAGATGATTAGCCATTTCATGAAGGAACTTTGGTCGCATCCCATTCACAAACATTTTCATTTTTCTTAAGCGGTGTGTCGATCAATTCAATTCCGAAATGGGGCAAGGCATTGAACTTATGCTCATACTACGACACCGTAAAATCACTTTGCTTTAAATTAAGGAAACTCCTAAACAACTGAGTCCTTCCATCTTTTGGAATAAACAATGCTTCGAAACTCCTTGAATTGGACCCAAAAAAATCGACCTTCGGAGTATTAGCTGTTACTGAATTCCACCAATTCATCGTCGACTTTTGAAGTTGTCGCGATGCCAATGACCGTCTCTTTGCATCTTCCAATTGAAGATCTCCTAATATTCTTTCACAAGATTGGAGCTACATATGCACTCCAAAAATAGCTTCAGTTCCATAGAACGGTTTCCTGCCCAAGGTGTTAAAATTCTTACACAAAGCCGTAAAGTTCATAAGGAGCTGAACTTGAACTACCAACAGGTGGCATAGTAGCATTTCTAGGTACCCTGTTATTGGTAGTCGTGCTAATTCCAGATCCTTTCCTTCCTCCTCTTCTTGTATTCATCTTCTATTGCCTAAACAAATAACAGGTATCTTTAGAATACAAGAATATGATTAATATAGTTTAAGGAATCAACACTAAAGGATCTAAAACAAGACTTTAGAGGACAAATATTATTATTATAAATATTATAAATATGCTCTCTCAAGATTAACTCATTATAGGGCATCACTTACCCTATATCTAATGAGTTATACCCCAATCAGGCTAAGTTGTTCGCTCAACCGAAGCTATGATACTAACTATGATGATCCAACTTTCAAACCCTTGGGAATGACACTTAATACATCCATGGTATTTACGTGTCGTGGCCCAAGTATCCGAAAGGCAAGACATCATAGAGTGAAATAAAAGGAAAAAATAGAAAACTCACAACAGAACGGTTAAATATAATATAACAGTAAGATAGTATATAAATTTACTCCCCAACATAGGGTTATCAGAGTTACAACAAAAGTACTACTACTATCAGCCTAGGCAGCTATAACAACATGCCTTTACACTTGCTAATACAAAATACATATACATAAAACAAACATCTCATAACATCGTAAATAGATAGCTAGATAGATAAGGAGCCTTCTGCTCATCCATCATCTTCGAAAGAGCCCAAAGGAACATATCACTCCCGGACTACTCAAATAGAAATGAGTGTCCAAGAGTTAGGGAAAACAAACAAATCGAGTCAAACAATAATTCTAGTATGAGTAAACTCCAAAAAATAGTGGAATACATAAATAGCATGTGAGACCATGCCGCAAAACACGGAACGGGTTTCCTCTCACATGAGCAACATCCAAGCATAAAAGAATGGACATAAATAATTAAACATCGCAAAGTACAGAAGACAGTTCCCGATGCAATCGGAAAAAAATTAATTCAAAGGTTTGAATCAAAAACAAGAAAAGGGAAATTTTCCAACAATGACTAAGAGGGTATGCCCCCTTACCAAAAGTATACCTTTAGACAATATACTAGAGAGGGTCATTTACTCTGTGACTCTTTCGAAAATGTACAAGCCGGACTCCGCAAACCTTATCAAGAATCTGAGTATTTCACATCTCCACATGCATACAATTGAATTCAATCTAAAGTAGATGTGAAGATACCCTAATGGGAGTAATCACACATAGCTTGACATCCACTCGCTTTCCGGTTTTAGTCATTTTCGATAATGGATAACAACGCTCAAACGAGCAACAAATCGTCTTAGATTGACGAATCACAAAGAAGATAGTGGAATCAATAATCAATAAATAAACTATCTGGAATAACAAAATGATCTATAAGGAAATTAAATCTCATACTCTTACCATTACTTGTTGATTTCAAACTTGTACTATCTGTCGATTGAAAATGAAGCTGGGTAATTTAAGGTAGTGTTACCTCTAAGCCTTGCCTTGACATATATTTTTAACCTTTGAGATAGAGATGAATTTCCATACCTCGATGTTTAGTGCTAAGTATATGACCAAATTCTTTCCATATAAGTGATATCTTTTATGGAAATTAAATTTTTTATCCTTTCTATAACCGAATCAAACTTTAAACTTTTAAAACCCAACTTGTGCTTGGTTTTTGCATCGCAAAATATTTGTAAAACACATTAAAAATCCTTGAAAATAAGTTCGAAATATCCATATTAAATCTTAGGAAGAGAAAAATAAGTCAACCATTTTTATAAAAATTAGAAGTCGCAAAATGTGTCGCTAAATAGTATTGAAAATTTCTTTAAATCGGTCTCTTTTTAAATATAAATTTTTTTCGAAAATTTTCAAAGTATGGATATTCTATTTCATTTTTAGAACAACATATTATTGATTTAGTATGCATTTACCAAACTTATAGGGTTTTAAAATCAAATATTTACATTTAAAAATTCTTTAAAAACTTGACTTTTTACGAAATCAGTAAAGAAAAATCAATTTCTAACTTTCAAATACATTTATTTTAGGGGTTCTACCTTTTTCCAAGCATCGCACTTTTGCACTTAAAGTGCAAAAACATGACTAAATATTTGTTTTGTAAAAATCAAGCATAAGATCAACTCACAAAAGATTCCAAAAGAAATGATATTTCAAAGTGTCGATATAGCGATTGTCGCTATAACGACACTTCCATAGAAACAAGATACATGTCATATACATTCATCCATTCATTTCATAAACATAAGTATATGTACATGTACACAAATGTAATTGACATTCACAAGGCATGTTAAAATTTGTCACTTTGTAACTTATGCACTTCGAGGTGTGTCGTAGCAACCTATTCGCTACAAATACTTCAACTTCATTTCAAGTCCCCTATAAACATCCTATGTGTCATCCACTTTCAAGTAGGAACCAAACCAAACAATAATTATTCCATACACTTGTTAAACATAAACAAACAACAAAAATTATTATACAAATAATAGTTTAAAACTTGATTTTTAAAGTGAGTTTTACTCACCTAAATCAACACAAACTTTAACCATGCTACCACAACTCCGCAAACCAAAATGAACTTAGCTTTTACTTGGAAAAACTTGATTTTAGGCCCTAGAGGAGTTCAATTTGGTTTGGCCATGGTTCTAGGGCGCTTGGCCTTGGCTAAAAATGGGAGATTTGGGTCTTGTTTCGGTGAAGGAGTGATGTAGAGAAGAATAGAACTGGTTCAAGCAATTTTGTTTAAGTAAAAAGTGGAAAAGAAAGAAACTTTTAAATTATATTAACTAAAACTCCATGAAAGGAGAGAAGATAATGGAAAGAAGAGAAATAAGAAAATGAAAATAAAAATAAATGAAGTAAAGGAGGAAGTAAGGAGGTGGAGCTTCTTTTATAGAAAATGGAAAATGGTGAGTTATACAAATATCCTTATCTAATACCCTCCACATTTTTGTGACAACTGACCCTTCTATTCGCGCCAAAATTGGTCACGAACACTCAGTTGTATAAAAGCACTAATATCCAATCACAAATCACGGGTAGTATCTAATGTGGGGAATATAACATGAAGAATAAACAAATTAAAAATGAAAGCAAGTCAAAGAGACAAGATTTATATTGGTTCGGTTGACTCTGGCCTACATCCACTCTAGAATAATCCTCTTTATTATACTAAAGTTTGAGTATAGTTACAATCCAAAATCCAAGAATAAAAATGGTACAGTGTAGCTTAGGTAGAAGATAAAGAGAATCAGAAAGAAGATCCCCTTTCTGAAGTCATGCCTACTGTAATTATAGGTGAAACTTCGGTTACAGGGCCTTCTCATCCATATGTTCCCATCATAACGATCAGAGTGTCCAATTTGTCCATTGATAATGATCGGCCATCTTACCTCTGATCATTTTTCCTTCATCTAGTCCAAGGACGATCGTCTATGGAGGGTCCTCCATGCCGATCCCTCCATATCCATGTTGCTACACCGATCCATCTTCTTCCAATATACTATATTGATCCATCCTCCCTGAAGCGTGCCGATCCTTCTTCCTCCATGAAGATATGCCAATCCATCCTTTCCCATGAAGATACGCCGATCCTTCTTGATGTAGCCTGGAAAGTATACCGACCCCTCTAGGGCATGCCGATCCATAACACTTAGGACGTTATGCTGATCCCTTATGCCTTAGGATATTGTGCCGATCCAATTCCTTCCACTGTGTGCCATACCGATCCATATCATGAAACTCCAATTATGTCGACTCCTTAGATTACTATCAGGGCCGATCCATCCACCATGAACAATGTCAATCCATGCTATGTCGATCCAAGCTTTATCGATCCAAGCTATGTCGATCCTTCCTATGCCGATTCATATATGCCAATCCAAGTTTTGTCCACCCAAGTCGATCCAAGCTATGCTGATCCATATCATGCCGATCTAAACTATGTCGATCCATATATGCCAATCCAAGCTTTGTCCATCCAAGCCGATCCAAGCTATGCTGATCCATATCATGCCGATCTAAACTATGTCGATCCATATATGCCAATCCAAGCTTTGTCCATCCAAGCCGATCCAAGCTATACCGATCCATATCATGCTGATCTAAACTATGTCGATCCTTCCTTCTCCAAGCCAATATTCATATTTCAAGCACCCTGCATCGTTTATCTACCAACTACGTTTAATCCTGACTTCATGTTATTATCTATAGTTGACTTTCGGACCCAAAATTCATCACGCTACACTCATCGGCCTCGATAATTGTAAAGTCTATTGGGTTAAATCCGCCTATATACTGCCTTGCCCAAAGGCGGGTTAACAACTCCCTTTGCCTATATCCACATGCAAGCCTCTTCCCACACACCACCATCACCTCACTTCTTTTCGAAAAGTACTTTGTCTTGGTTTTTGAATTTTTGTTAATTTTTAATTCAAAAAGAGAAGTCAAATTTTACTTTATTTCTTAAGTATATTTTTAAACCAAAATATAATCAAACTACTTCATTAACACAAGCAAGTGTTATTTATATAAATGTGTACACATGTACACTAGTGTACACAACACATTCTAACAACCTTTGATCGATGAAAAGTAAAAAAATTCGAAAAACGTTTTTCCATCACATTTTCGATTTTTCCCGAACTGCTTATTTTTGTAAACCAAATTTTAAAACAACTTTACGATCATTAGTTATTACTAAAAGAAGGTCTATTTAAGTAATAAAATCCGTTATTTAAATATTTAAAAATTTATTGAAGATTCAACTTCAAAGTAATTAAATTGCGGGTCATTACATCAACTCTCTTCTAACAATTCAAACATTTCACATCTAACTGTATTCGAAAAAAATAATATCCACATGGTTTGTCGAACGCTAACAATCCAACTTTGGAGATTTTATTTGCAATAAAATCAGGAGTGATGAGTAAGATTACGATTGTCACTTAGTTTTCCAAAACGTACGCAACATTCAAGTGCACTTTTCGAAAAATTTAAAGCATTGAAACGATCAAAGCTGTGATAATAGCAAATTACCACAAAATGCATCAAATCAAGGAATGTTTGACTTTTTAGTTGGAAGGATGTTTTAAAATGATTAACCGTTAAACGTTATTTTACGAATTGTTGATATACAAATTTAAGCAAAACAAACCTTGGAGGTATGAGTCAAGGACTACAAACTCAACCGGTCACTGATATGACGCTTTATGCTTAGGCCTAAGATCTTAGAATGAGTGTATTGTTTGAATAACGTATCACTCTCATTAAAAGAAAACCAAGTTGTTCTATTGGAGAACATAAAAATTGTGCTTGTTAAGCCAAGTAATATGGTGGTCGCGTGTGATGGAATGGTAATGGATGAAGGAATGTGAATTAGCAGTAAAATTTTGATTTTTGATTTTTTTTTCTAAATGAAAACGACTAATTTATAAGAGCATTCCCAACTAATACAATCCCCGAACATCAATTCTCTTCCTCACTACGTCCACCAACCCCAATGCAGAAAAACTATTCTCCTCGGCAAGTAAAAAATGAACTACCTTAGCCGGCTTTCTTTTAGCCTGCTCAGATAAAATATGCAAAACATGGGTTTATCTGTCTTTCTTTTAGCCTGTTAAGGCAAAATATGCAAAACATGGGGTTTAGTCATTTTCTTTTAACCGGCTAACCTTAGTTGGCTAAGGTCATAACCCTACGGGTTTCCATGACAACCTTGCGGGTTGACAAAGCAATCCAAAATGAAACAGCCAACTCGTTGTTGGGAGTAGGTCAGTTCCCAATTCAACCATGGGGAATGCTCTAACTATATATCAAACAACTACAAATATAGTTGTCTTTTGTAGGGAATAATCGGCTAAAAAGAAAATAGAGTTTGGATGTAATGGTTTCACTCCCGTTAGACTTGGAATTACTCATTGTAATTTTCAATCCTATAACCCTTTAGGGATAGCCTTAGATCTCAAAAACATTAAATAAATAAATAAAAATCCTAAACCACTAGGATTGGCTCATATTATAAGGTTGGTTAATTTTATAAACGATGAATAGTTATGATTTTATTAGTTAAACGTGACATAAACGATGAGATGGAGCATCTCTCCACCTCTCCTCTCACGCTTCTTCATGCAACTTCATCTAATAATAATCGTCTACGTATCCGTATATTTTAGACATGAAGCAAAAGGTTAATAATGCAACTTCCATAATTCAAACTATTTGTCTAAAAGCAGAAGCGATGGATCAATAATGTGTCCAATGAACTTTTAGAACCTTTGAATGGCTAGTCAATAGCCCTGTCTTCGTAGCATTTTACATCCACAAATTTTCTAAAGAAGTCCCACAAATAAAAGTTTTTTCCTTTTCAAAGTAGAGTTTAATTTAAAGAATATATAAATAATTCAGCAATGTGTTAAAATAGTTTTATAGCGTGCGCCTACAGTAACCTTGTAACGCCATTAATGTACAAGAAAATGCTGAGAATTAAGTTTCAGAATACACTGTTTATTGGACACCGAACCCATTGGAAGTAACATGGCTCTTACTTTACTACACTGCATACAATAGTGCCCAACAAATAAGTTCCATTTATTGGAAGTTAGTGTTGAGAATCCAAAAAAATAAACTCGACCTTTTCCTATTCTGTTAGTGATACGTCCTACACCGTTTCAAATTCAGCTGAATTGCGTTTGTCTGGACATGAATATTGAGCAGAGCTGAATTTTCAGCTTGGTCTGAGATGCCCTTGTTAATTGCCTTAGCTTTATACTGAAATTAACTAACTTAATGTATTACTATTGCAAAACGAATGTACGTTCAAGACTAAATTAGGCAGGAGGGATGAAGTGAAACATACGTGATAGTGATGTAATAGTAAAGCAAAAGATAAATGTTGTAGGGGGCCAAATCAAAACCCGACAATTTCATTACTCCTGCTTGTAATACATTACGTGTTCTCGAATTTATTCATTTCTTCCTCTTTCACGCATTCTTTCTTTCTCTATCACAAATGTTTTAAATTCTAATAAAGTAGGAAGTTGCCCTTTATCTTTTTCAACTGTTTTTATCTTCCTATGTCCATGTTTTGGTCAACATAATAATGGATGGACCCATTGTCATCATTTCAATTGTTGGATAATTTAGACCATTCGGGATGATATGAAGAGCGAAACTTTGCCTGCAAATCTTATAATAATGGATGGACCCATCGCAGCATGTCTAAGATCTTTGTTATAGTTGGAAATAAAATAAAAAAATTGGCCAACCGTAAAAAAATTTAAAAAAATAGACTTAAGTTTGAATCACAGTGACAACGAAAATTAATTTGTATTTTATTCGGAAAGATTGAAAATTTGTTAAGATCATTTATTCCAATTCCGAGCGATGACGACGTATCACATATTTTCTTCTTTTGTGTTTTTTTTCATTCTAAATATGGATAAATCATTTCGTTTATTTCAAATTTGAAGGCAGTAAAACACGAAAAGAAATCTAATTTAGCTCCCAAAGGCATTGTCATGCTAGAAAATTGTTTTCTATCAATATTGCTTCATAAGTTTATATACTAGATCTAAGACTCACATTTGTAATTCAATACAGACACATAGAAGCAGAAGGCTATTACAAAGAATGCAGTTAAACTTCAAGTTGCAATTGGAGTCAAGTAGCTACCAGAACAATGGGAAGAAGGATCGTATATGCAAAGACTCGTATTTTCGAACACTTCGTCTTTGAATATCGAAACTTTTTGAAATATAGTTCAGTGTTATAAATGTAATTTTATAACCTTGTTAAACATCTTTTAATTAATGAATGATGATAAGAAACATGTTTTTGAAATACGTTTATAAAAATAAATACTTTGAAGAAATATTGATAATGTAACCGGAAATTGTTTTATCGATAAAATGTTTTTCATTCAATATAGGTTGTTCAAACTTTTTCTACATACGCTAAATAACTTAGGAGATCATTAATTAGTAATAAAAATATTTAGCACTAAACCTCTTTTGTCAAGCTTCTAGATGGTTGAGTGCGGATATGAGTGGAAGGAGGTATTTTTCTAAGCCATAGTGTGGTGGAAAGCAAACACATGGAGGCATGAGAGAGGAGGTGAGCCTTCTTAGTCAGAATGGGAGGTGAGAAGGAGCTTAGGCAACACCACTTGAAGCCTATATAGAGGCATGCATAGCTTATTTGATCTCTTTTACATTTTTACAAACTTAAACTAGTCCATCAGCTCCTTCTCACTTCATAAATTTCCTAAGACAAATAAATTCGAAACAACTACAAATCAACACAAACTTGGTCAAAGACCTTAAAACAACACTGCAACAACTCTTAGCAACACAAAGCTTGAATATTTGAAGCACATACCCCCAAACCATCTAGAGGCCGTGAGCAATATAGGTGATTTTGGGCAAGAGCAAGCTCAAAGCAAGGTTGTAGTAGGAAATTTGGTGTTTGCAAGGTCGAGGTAGGGAGTGGAAGCTTGGACTTGATTGTTTGCTTGTTTAAGAGTGAGCTAACCCACCATTGAAATGAATTTGAAGTGCATATGCTTGTGTTTAAACCATATATATGTTGCTTGAATTTGTGTTGCTATATGTTATGATATTGGTTGTGATTCTTGCTTTGGAAAGCAAATGACATAAGTAAATGATGTGTATAGACTTGAATAGACTTGTACGACTTGATATTACTTATTGCATAGTCTAGATAAAGCACATAGAAGTAGTTGGACTTTGGTTTGAATTGAACTTGGATTTGAAAGTGCACTTGCAGCGATAGTCGCTATAGATGCACTTAGGAATTGCCTTATGTTCAGCAATTTCTAGGAAATTTTATAGAGAGATCCTCAGAGGTTTCTCACTATATTTGCGATGTATACTGTGTATATTAGTTGCTATAAAAAGATTGGATGTTGAAATGTTAGTTAACTTATCGAAAATTTGTCGAACTTTCATATGAGCAAAACTGTCATGTTTTAGCCTTTGCTTTGAACTTTAAAGGTTTTGAAATGACTTTAAATTTGAGTATTTTGTTTCAATCTTTTTACAAGTTTTTTCTAACTCATATTAAATCACTATAAAAGTGGTTTGGAATTTTTGTAAATTTTTAAGAATTAGTTATGTATTTTTAAAGTAGAAGGTTTATTTTTAAATATAAGAAAAACATGGTTTTTTTTAAGTTTTTAAATAAAATTATAAACTTGTTATTTTTAAGTAATATTTTGAATGAGTGTTTAAACTATAATTATAAGTATTTTGAAAGCATTTTTAAGTATATAGTTTTTAGAAAGTTAGTTATTTATTTTATTAAAGTATTAAAAGCCTTTGTAATATAATATCTTTTAAATTGTTTTTAAATTTTTTTTAAATATCTTATCTTATAAATAAATTAGTGTATATCTATGTATATATGTATATCGTTTTAAAAGGTATTTAAATTATAAAAAAAATGGTTCAAAAAAGGGTTAGGAATTGCTTAGTGGCTTAATCGCGTTGTTTGTTTACTTGTTATGGAAAGTAATTAATTTTGTTTAACACTAAAAACCGGCAAAGTAGACTTATCTATTTGTAAGAGCTAAGAATGTTGTTCGAGTAGGGTTTAGAAGCAATAGTTTTCTAATCTACTTGCTTTACTCTTGACCGAGGAAGAGTAAGTGGAGAAGGTCGGAAACATGTTAATCATGTTGTTTGTTTACTTGTTTATGAAATGTTATTAGTACTACACTTAACACTAAAAGTCAACGAAGTAAGCTTATCTATTATTGAGAGTTAAGAATGTTGTTTGAGTAGGGTTTAGAAGAAATAGTGCTCTAACCTACTGGCCTCACTCTTAACCAAGGATTAGTTAAGTTAAAACGATTGGAAACGTGTTAAGTATAGGAAACATGATTTTCATAAGTAATCATTTTTACAATTAGATAGTTGACTAGTAAACTATCTACCTTGACCAAATATTAACTTCTGAAGTATCTAAAAGCTTCAAGCTTCATACGGTTTGAGATACCCTACGAAGGAGCATTCGTATGAAATGTTTTCTAGCTTTATGAACTTATATATACGAGATCCCCTAAGTAGGACTCCTTTTTATACAATTTGCTTACTTTTAAAAGAACCTAAATTGAGTTTATTGAAAATTCATCGATTTAATTTTGAAGAGTCCAAGATCGATAAATATTTTACTTATCGAATACCACTTCAAAACTAGTATACGAGTCTATGTTTTGGAAGTGGTTGTGAAGTGGAATGTTATTGAGTTGAACTTTCTATCTTAAAATTAAGGCCATGGGAGAGGTCAGCGTTAACATTTTAGACTAATGGTATAGAGTTAAACTATCTATCCTAAGTTAAGTCCAAGGGCAATGTCAGTGTTAGTATGTGTCAATCGACTTGTGTTGGAATCCATAAAAGGATTTATGATCTGTTCGAGTGATGAAGACTCATGTGAGAGATGTCATACGTGACCTCAACATTGGAAATGATAGAATACAAAGTAGGCCTCATAGCCTATTGGTTAACTAACCCGCGACAAGATATATCATCTCCATATTTAGAGTACTTATCGATGTTGCTAGCGAAAGTTGATGATATTTGAGATCACATTTTCGAGTATGGACCAGCTATGTTTACCTAGAGTATATTTTATCTAAAGATATACGATGCTCAGAGGTAATTTTTGGTTGTTGTACGAGAGATCATATTTTTCTTGATCGAAGAGATCTCCATAGAAAATCCTACATGAAAACGTACATTAGCGGTGAAGATGCACTTCTAATATTGTTGTGTTATGAGATGGAAGCAACATAGCCATTTTCTGATTTATATTCTACACCCTAGGCATTATCTATTATATCACAATATTAACTTAAAAAATGTTTGTTTTTTAGGGGAAAATTGTTATGATGATTCGTATGGTATCAAAATTTACTATTACATATATGCATGTATCTTGAGTTTTCTCATACCAGACTTATGTTTGACATATGGTTTTTTTTTCCTTAAATTTCCCATGTACTCTTTCGAGTAGGCTGAATAAAGAAAGTTTTACTTTAGATGCTTCAGAGTTTAGGAAATGAGCTAAAGGATTCCATTATATATCTATTTCTATTTATATTGCATTGTATTATTTATGTACCAGAATTGTGAGGACATGTAGTTATAACTGTCCAAACTGATAATAGTACTTACGTTTTGCAACTCCGAAATTACTCTGTATTTTGGAGTAACTCTTCGTACTGTCCTTTTGATATTATATGTTATCGTTTTGATGTGAGATTCTTATATTGTGTTCTTCTTTTTGTGTTTTTTTTCTTTTTCATTTAATTTTACCCTAAATATATGTCCTTTTGGAACTTGGTTGCTTGGCACATGAATACCGTGAATGTATTTATTATCGACATTCGAGGGTCCAAAAGTCGGGTCATTACAATTGGTATTAAAGCGAAGGTTTAATGAATACCTTAGCTTTGGTTGGGTATGACTTATTAGATATAGGGTAAGTGACACCCTATAATGACTTGTCTTAACCCACTTTTGAGCCAAAGAATATTTCAACTAGACTTAGAAGATTCAAACAAGGACGAAACGACTTGAAAACTTGGAGGCACACTTAAAAGGACTAGAGAATTGAGCTCAGGGAATTTAGCTGGAAAATTGGATAAGTCCTTAACTCAATCCTGAGTTAAGGCCTTAGGTCAACCCCGAGTTAAGGATTTGACGAATTAGGGATTCAATGAGTTAAGGATTTGAGTTGGTACCGAGTTAAGGATTTGAGTTGATATGTACCAAGTTATCACTAAAGCATCTTCAACTGGACGTAGAAGATTGAAACGGAATCAAAATGACTTGAAATTTGGCAAGAGCACTTAGAAAAGGGAAATGAAGGACTTGGGAAATTTTCACCAAGCACCTAAACTCCACCTCGAGTTAAGGACCTGAACTCGACACCGAGCTTAGGATTTGACTCGGGTCAGCTTGGGTCTTCTGCCATGAATTCGTGCTATCTTTTGGACTTCGTTTCTGTTGGTTGTAATACTCCTAAGTTTAAATAACATTATTCAGGAGATTTAATTAGATAAATTAAATAGAATAATGTAGATACTAAAGTGATAAGGGGATTGAGAATTGAAACTAAACAGGGTCGTGCCTTAACTAAATGGGTTTATAAAATGGATTTATAAATTAAATACCTAAGAGAATAAGGCAAGGATAATATGGGAATAGCCGTATATATAACCCTATAACCCCTAAACCCTTACCTCATTCTCATTCATACTTTCATAAAAACAAAAACATAAACAAAAGGAGATCAAGGTCGGTCATATCCCTAGGAGAAAAGGAGATCAAAATTAATTAGAAGCTAAGATTCAAGTAAGGAAGAATTAAGCAAGAACAAATATCAAGTTCCTTATCCAAACAAGGTGAATAATAATCTAAACCATCTCATATAAGATTTAGTGAACATTTTAATTTCGGGTTTAAGTTTTTAAAACCGGTTGGATGGATGGATGATGATATGTTGTGATTATATGCCATGTTTTGATTTAAACAAGTATTTTTGTGTAATGACATAATTTGATTTTAAGGTTAAAATCGTGTAAATTAGTTTCGAATGTCATGATGGTTGAATATGGTATGTAAAACATTATTTTGAAGATGGGTTTAAATTTTCATAATATTTCAAGCTATGGATAATTTAATATTAATTTTTGATGGAAGAAATGGTTATTTTGGGTTTAAATTGCTTAAGGCAACAAAGTAATGTTTCCGGGTCTGAAAATTTATGTATATTAGAAAACATATTAAAAGTGAGTTATTATGATTTTTGTGGATTTTTCCTAAGTGATTTACTATGAAAATTAAATTAGTTAAGTTTGGAGACTTAAACATTTTAATTTTTTTTATTAAGAAGAATGGCATATTTGTTAAATCATTTTCAATTATTAATTGATTAATTCGGTAGCCTTTTTAGAAAATTATTTTGATAATGGATTGGCAACCAATCATATTTTGACAAATTAGGAAAGTTAGGTAAAAATGAATTTCTTTTAAAGGCAAAAATTCAATTTTCTTTCGAATTGCAACCTTGCCACTTCCATTTGCTTGTTTCCAAAACCATGCCCAGTAGGCCTTTCGAACCCATTTGAAACTAATGCATGGAGTATCAAGGAATTGGTATGTAGTGTATTGGAGAAAGGTAAAGGGGTCGATGTCGAAGGCTTGCTTTCGAAGGGGTTGAGGCTACTTTTATGTAGCTTTCGAATGAATTGCCGCTTGCATTTATTTTATGAAGATGCTTTGAATGAGTCACCGCTTATTTTGTTTTAAAATCGAGCTTTCGATAGGGAAGCCGCTTTTGAACCTAATCGAAACCTAGCTACTGCATTCATGCCTTTTGAATTATTTTGTTTTAAATCTCAATTATGATTTGCTATACAAAAGAGATATACTATATATTATTTCAAATGGAGTTGAAATAAAATCGGGTGTTTAATTTTAAGAATTATATAGATGCATGTAGCTTATGCATAAGAGTAGAGTGGTTTTGCATCTCATTTTGATATGTTTGCTATTTTTCATTTATTGGAATAAAATGAAATTTTAGACGATTTTGGACAGTCGAACTTTTAAATTAGATATAAAAATTGAGCTAAGTGTTTGAGAAAACATAAGAAAATAAGTTTTGCTAACTTATAAATTTGTGAGATATAGTGAGTAAAAGGCAAATTTTAAATTTGTTAGACATTTGATAAAACAAAATTGAATAGTACGTATATACTCTTAGGATATAGAAGAGTGTTATATGAATATAAACTTAAGTTGTAATTATAGGAAGTGTATGAACTTAAGTAAGGATTTATGAAATGATTCATATGCGATATTAGTATTTAAGGAAACAGACTAAGTAAAACTAATTGTGACTAAAAAAAAATTGGTATATTTAAGAAAACCAATTAAAATAAATACGTAGGTTGTACGTAGATCGTTTTATTCGCATAGCTGTTTGATCCAGGTTCGGGTACATGATTTCGAGATGATTTACATCGATCCGAGTTAGAATTTTTCACTCGATTCTCGACGGCGAACACTGGATATGGATTTTTGACTGATTCCAGAATTCTCTATCATAGTATATGGCTATGCAAGGAGAATGGCAGTTTCTAATTAAGGAACTAAATCTGAGTCCGCACTAGAGAAGTCGATTGGACGATATATACTAGTTCGAAAGTGAAATGGTGTGATCGAGTGAGCGATCAGATTGATATTGTGTATGGATGGTATATGTACATCTTATGGGCTTTTTCATAATTAAATGTTGACATTGAAAAATGCAAAATAATATGATTATGAATAATATTATTGGATATTATTGGTAAGTAAGATGCAGGTATATAGAGGTAGAAGCTAGTTTGATGCCTTTGGTTGCCCGACAAATAGGTACATGTTTATATTATTGTTCGATTTGATGGTTTTAGGATTGAGCCACTTGGCTTTTGTTCTTTTGGTTAGTATTAGGTCCGTAGTAACGATTTGTAGTTGTTTCGATCGAGCCACGCAGAGGAGACGCTAGCGAAATTTTCTGAAAATTTAAAGACTTGGAAGTTAACAAGTTTCAACTAATTGTTTTTGGAAAGCTAATTGGTTTGGAACATTTTTCTTACCTTTGAAATTTTGAGGACAAAATTCTTTTAAGGTGGGAAGATTGTAACGATCTAGGATTTTAGTCAATATATTTTGAAATATTTAATTGATTTTAAATATTGAATTAATATTTTTATAATTTACATAGCTTAAATTTCATGTATAGGGATTTATTTGAATAGTGAATTTTAATATTTGGAATTGTTCAAATAATTGAACCTTGAATTTAATATGAATAAAAATGATTTCAAAAGTTGATTTAATTTTTGTTTAAATAAGAATGATAAAAACAAACTTTTAAATTCGATTTAAAAGTGATTGAAACTTTTTTAGTAATAACTCGTTTTAATTAACAAGTGAAAATAGCCTTCTGCAGCACCATCTCGGATTTTATTTTGATGAAACCAATTTCATTGGATATGTAATAGTGAATTATTGTTAACGAATTTCATGCTGATCGGGCATCTCATTTGGTCGTGCGAGCTCGAAATGTGTAATGATTAATTTACAAAATTAATATAATACAATTGGATTTGAAAAGCTAACTTATGCATATGATCGAATTATGCATCGATAATATTTCCATTATGTTCGAAATATGGGTATTACATATAAAACACCAAGTAGCACGTCCCGCTTGGAGTTCGAAATTTTTGAGTGCGCCATGCGAGATATTTTATAATAAAATAACGTTACCCTCCCATGTTTGTGCCCATATTGCCACGTCTTAAGCCCTTGCCCAAATATTCAAGCCATCCTTCCCACTCTACAGACCATACCCTTTCTCCTCTATTTAACTTGCGTTGCACTAGAAGAAAAAAAAAGTTCACCAAATATTCAATTCAAATCATCTCCATCCAACGGCTCTCGACCATCGGAACCTATCTAAGCCATTTCAGGCTTTAACATCTACCAACGAAATGTCGGCAAGGTCAAGGCATAGCTAGTGGGCGGTGGAGATGGGCTATTTTAAATGGAGGGGGAGAATGGGGCCGTGACTGGGAAGGATGAAGTTTTGGGTTCTAGGTGATTGCGGGGGCATAGGTGGTCTAAGGGCGAGGGTCTTTAAAGAAGAAAGGTCGAGGAAGGCAAGAGCTTCCTTTGGCCAGTGGTGCAGCGGTGCAACGTGGACGACGGTGGCTGGAACAGGCAGATGAACGAAAATTGTTTGTGGGGTTTTTGTCGACGGTGGAGGCTCGATCGTCGATGAGGTTGATGTCTTGGGGTGTGTGGCGGTCAGGGTTGTCAATGGCGATGATGCGACGATCTCAAACGATGTGTAGAGGCAGCGGTAGGTGGGAGAATGGGGCGACTAGAGATGGGTTCGAGTATCGTGATATAAGAAGAAGGATTATGTTAATTTTGATGGTAATTAAAGTGTAATTAGTGTATTTAATATATAAATTAATATTTCGAACTTATATATTGAATAACTTCATCATATGAGGTCAGAATTGAGCATGGAATATTGTATTAGGATCATATCAACGAATACTATGTAATGGAGTTGGTTTGGCGATGAATGAGCTTGTTGAATTTTACGCTGAATTCGAACGTCATTCGAATTTGGACTGAATCAGAACGCCTCGGCGACAACTAGAATAATTGAGAGTTAAACTCACTCTTTTGGTTAACTACCATGTTATATAGTTGATAAAAATTGTTGATTGGATGTTTAAATGATTTACAATTTTTATCGGTTGGTTTGGATTTATTCCCGCCCTTGGAGCAGATAACCTTATATATATGTACCCGCCTAGTAGCGGATGACCCATATTATATAATTATATACTATTTATGATAAAGAAGGGAAAGGTTGGAGGGATCCAACGTGATTCCTCGTCATTGTTGATTTTAATTTCAATAATATTCATGTCGTATGAATTATTGGATATTAAACCTGATTGTTGGCTTTATTGATTATTACATTGTTATATGTTCAAAACTTAAACCCTGTAGTGATAGAAAATAAATGTTGATATTGGTTAAACGTTAGGTAGCTATTGGCCTCAAATTAGTATTTTAAAAAAAATACTATAAACATTTGAGTTTGAGTTGGTTTTTGAGACAGGAAATGGTTTTGAATCTGAAATTGGGTTTGGAAAATTTTTGTTTTAAAGGATTTAACTTCTATTTTACTCCAACCTTTTATCTGTCTCTTCTAAGTTATTTATTTATATTTAATATTGTTTTAAAAATTATTTATTTATATTTAATATTGTTTTAAAGAATATTTATTTATATTTAATGTTGTTTTTAAAGTTATTTATCAATATTCTAATATTTTGAAAAGTTAACTATTTAAATAATTAATATGGTTTGAAATTAATATTGATGATTTATTAATACTGTTTTGGAAATAAATTATTACTGTTTATAATAATGGTAAAGATTAATTTGTATTGTTTATTAAATAATTTTTTGAAATTATTAAATATTATTTTTAAGATGTTTTAAACTTAATAATTATTATTTATTTATAATGTTATTGTTAATAATTACTATTATATAATAGTGTCTTGAAGTAAATGACTTTCATTTATTTATAATGCATTTGAGGCTTATGAATAGAGTTTTATAAACGGAGTTGGGTTTTATAATAGGAGTTTTATAAAATGGTTTAAAGGGCATAAATGAAGATTATTTACAAGGTAAAGGAGTTTTGTAAATGGTTAGATATTTATAAACGAATTTCAAAAATGGGTTTATAGATTTATAAAAGGAGTTTTATAATTAGTTTTATGGATTTATAAAGAGTTATAAATGATTTGAGAAATGTTTTAGAGATTTTTATAAATGGTTTCTAGAGATTTATAAAATAGTATATAAATGGGTTTAGTGATTTATAAAGGGATTTATAAATGATTTTAGAATTATATAAAAAGGAAATATTCTATATTTTGTGAATATACTTATACCATTGAGATAAGTATATAAATACATTTCCTAAGTTGTGAAGTGTTATGTATTGTGAATATACTTATATGTTGAGATAAACATATGGATATTTCTCTAAGTATTGAAAATATAGGGATTTGTGGGTATATCTATGTAAAGGTATTTTTATATAAATAATTTACAAAGTGATTTTAATTAGTGAAAAGATTAATTAAAGAGGTTAATGGTTGCTTATGTGCTTAACCAAAGTTGGTTTTCCCTAAGGAATTAAATCCCTGATTTGGATGTGTGTTTGTGGATAGTTAAATAACCAACTATCGAATTTGGACCCAAAACGTAACTTTAAAAATATCTAGGAGAAACACGTGAGTTATGTAACACCCCTAATTTTTAATAACAGTATTCAAAAGATTTATTTAGATAAATTAAATAGAATAATGTAAATATTAGAGAGATAAGGGGATTGAGATTTGAATAAATACATTGAGGCCGAGCTTAATTATATAAATGGGCTTATGAATGGTTTTATATGTTACCTAATTAAAATAAGGGCATATTAGGAATTGTGTACCATAACTCCTTAATACTTTAAACCCATGTTTCCTTTCGTTTCACGTTTATTTTTACAAAATACAAATAAATGTAAATCAAAGGGAGAAGCCGACCATTACCAAAGCGGAGAAATTGAATCTAAAGCTAAGGATTTAAGCTAGGGAAATTAATCAAGAATCAAATCTCAAAGTCCTTATCCTAATCAAGGTGAATAATAATCAAAACCATCTCTATTTTTGCTTTTATGATTATTTGATTTTCGGGTTTAAGATTAAACCCTTTATGATGATTTTGATGATGATATGCTTGGATTTATAACATATTTGATTCAAACAAAATTGTTTGATAATTATTTATACGGTTTTAAGGGTAAAACCGATTATATTGAATTTCGAATGCCATAAGGAAATTATATATTATGTAAAAGATGAATTTGGAGATGGGGGTTTCAATTTTTATAATTTTTCATGCTATGAAAAATCTATTATGAATTTTTAAAGGAAAATATGCATAATTGGATTTAGAAATTACTTTCGGTTATTTTATGAAGAATTTGGGTCTGAAATTTTTATATGTGAGATAACATATTGAAAGTAAATTTCTATAATTTTTGAGGATTTTTCCTAAGTAATTAACTATGAAAATTAATTTATTATAGAAGGAGGACTTAATTGTCTTAATTGTCTTTCTTAATGGAAGGGCTTATTTGTTAAACTAATCTTTGTTTAGATCTGAAACTAGGCGGCAGTTATTTTGAGAAAGGATTTGAAGAGTTTATGGCAACCAATTAATGGTTTATAACTAGGTAGGTTAGTTACAAAGTAATTACTTTAAATGGCATTAAATCAGACTTTATTCATAAAATATGTTCCACCTCTTTTAGAAGCAACCTTTCAACCCTATGCTTCCACTTCGACCAAGTCGAAACCTACCAAGCCGAAACCAATACACAAGGTATCAATACATTGGTACGTAGTGAATTGGAGAAAGGCATAAGGCATCGTATCGAAACCCTTGCTTTCAATGGAGTCGAAACCTTTGTTTTACTTTCTAAAGAAATGCGCTTGCCTGTTTTTACTAAAAGCTTTCGAAGGAGTCGAAACAAATGCTTTTGAAGGGTCTTCTAAATAGCTTTCGAAGGGGGCTTCCACTATTTTGTTTAAGTATAGCTTTCGAATGAGTCCCTATGTTCTAAACTAATACTTTCGAAAGGGTTGTCTCAACCCAATTGAAACCTTGCTGTAGTCCCCATGCCTTTCGAATGAATTGAAGTCATCAATCAATTCGAAAGGTAACTTTTGTTTTAAACCTATACTAAGCCACTTCCTAAAACTTATGAAAGGATTCAAGGGTTTCGAAGGCAATGGCGTCAAAAGGGGTTTGAAGCTATCCTTCAAATGTTTTACTTAAATGTTTTGAGCTTTCGAAAGGATGGCTCCGAAGCTATTAATTTTCCCCAAACAATCTTATATGAAGATTAAAGGTTTCGAAAGGGGTACTTTCGTATATATTCACTTTGACCCAAAAGATATTTTTAAATGTAAACCCGATGCTTTCGAAAGGGGTACTTTCATATACACCTTGACCCAAAAGATATTTTTAAATGTAAACCCAATGCTTTCGAAAGAGGTACTTTCAAGTAGTTTCAAAGCTATGCTTCGAAGAGTTAATAAGTAATGCTTTAATACTTTCGAAAGGTATAGTTTGATGGTTTCGAAAGAGATTTTTTATAGTGTTTTGAAAAGCATATGCTTGGTGTTTTGAAAAGAAGATTTGAATGCTTTCGAAGGAGGTTATCCAATGGTTTCGAAAGTAAAAGTTTGTGGTTTTGAAAGCCTTAGTTTTCAAAGCAAAGAAACTAACCTCATTTTTAAAGGAAAACTCATGGCTAAAATAAAGGAGTTTTGAAATAGTTTTAACTATGAATTTTTTGAAGAAGCTTTCCTTGATCAATTAATAGGTTGAAGCGATTAACCAAGTTTCATATGTAAATAATTTCTAGGATATTAAACCACAGGTGTTGGTATTATTATGTTATTATGTTTGCATCTTCTAAATATACATATTCACTTTAATATGGACCCAAAACTGTATTTTGGGAAAAAGGGCAGAATAACCAGCTAGGTTGACCCTGTAGTGAATATAAATTAAGTTAATTCCTGAATGAGTAGAATTATATCCAGGAGATCAGATAGACCAGAATATAGGATGCCTAAATACTGATTAAAGAAGTTGTCAGATAGACAGGTTCATAGTAAACCCATGAAAACTATGTTTAGGAAAAGCTATTGGCAGGGGCCAATAGGTTCATAGTAACCCCATTAAAGCTATGATCAGAAAGAGTTATTGGCATGGGCTAATAGGTTCATAGTGAACCCATAAAAACTATATCTGGATTAAATTATTGACGGATGTCAATAGGTTCCTAGTCAACCTACAAAAACTAGGATAAGTGGGAAGTTATTAGAGATACCAATAGGTTCAAGATAAACCCATAAATAAGGGAGTTATTGGCATAGGCCAATGGGTTCTTAGTGTTCCAATAAAAACTATGAAACCGGATATGGAGTCCATAAACATTAAATAGGTTATTAGTCAGCCATGAAAACTTTTAGGTTGATAGTGACCCTAGAAACTATAACTGAGATAGATAGTCAAAATGAATGGAGATGGGTGATCCAGAATTGATTTACTTGTTTTCATATCATCATAATATTTTGAATTATTATGTTTTAACCATTGTGGATGAAGGAACATAGTATATGGTTTTTATAAAGTTTTCGAGAAGATACTAGTGGGGGGAAAACTCGTTCTGCTAAGCGGCATGGTCTCACTAGATATGTAAATGGTTTAAGATGGTAGAGTATTATTCATACCAGGCTTTATGTTCGACTCGTAGTTTATGTTTTCCCCTTAAACTCTCGGGTGTTCAAATTACTTTGAGAAGTCTGAGAGTTGAGGTTTTTAGGTATCTCTTTAGACGAATAAGCTTCCGGAGACGTGCATGAGGCATGACAGCTATTAAGGGTTCTTTTCTATTTTGATTCCACTGTGTTTTGTTGTAAATGCAAAAGTTGTTTAATTGCCTAGTTATATACTCTGATCATCCAAAGGGGCATCTTCATATGTCGCTCTTGGCGTATGTTGTAATAATTATATTTTCTCTGAACGTGGTTCTTGAATATGAGATTATGTAATGAATTTGAAATGTTTTGAAATGGAATGTGACAGTTGTCTAATGATTTTAAAATTTTCCATATCCATGTGTTTCTGTTATATCAATGTTGATAGAGTTAGGGGTATGCCCTAAGAGCAATTATGTAACTTGTTACATATATCTAACTCGTTGATCAATCTTGTTCGAAATAAAAGGTATTTTCTTCCTATTATATACTTGATATAATGTGATTATATTAATTAATTAACTTAATTAAAAGTATATTCAATAGAAAAATCCATAAATGGTATATTTTGTGATAGTAGTTACAAAGTGTTGTAACCGTGAGTAATTTATCACAACGAAACAAATATACCATTTTATATGTTCCTAGTCAAGATGCATCGAGACTGGATATCGATGTATCCGTTGAGACTGGAGTACGTAATGCTCTCCAAATATTAGGCAGTGTATTACTCATGACTGCTGGGGCACCTAGGAGTTACGTACTAATAGTTATTGGATAACTATGGAATGACTCACTCGATAGTTTTCTATTGGTTAATATAACTAAGGTCAAACAGAAAATATCGATGTGACTGATTTACACAGTTCTCTCGATTGAGAATACTACGGACCTTCAATATGAAAGCTCTGCTTTAATTATAGCCAAATCATGGCATGGCATCCATCGAGTGACTATAGTTGGGTCGAGTGGAAGAATTGAAGTGAAGCACTATTGAAGAGAGGATTCGTCTCCTCAGCTATATGCGGTTAGTATCACAATCAACTCAAGTCAACTCAAAGTCAAAGACTTTGGCCAGAGCATTTCGGTTAATAATAATTGTTATTATTGAACCAAGGACTTTGTATTTGGACTATAAAGTTGAACGTGGATGAGGTTGGAATTTTGACCAAAAATGTCGCAACCGGGTAACACTTATTAAACTAAAATTGGATTTTTACCAAAAATGAGTAAGCAATAAATTTGGCCATAATGTCACACCACCTGCTAAGTGACGTGTGAACGTTAACATTAGAATAGTTCGATGTTAATCGCTGACCAAATTTACACCCAAGAGTTACACAGTTGAAATGATGAATTCCCTTAAGACCGAACGATTTAATTATTTTATAATTGTAATAAATTAATTAAATTAATTAATATTTATGAAATATTAATTATTAAATTTGAATATGATTTGAGAAATAAATAATGTTATATATATATTTATAACAGTTATAAATATATCGGTTGATATACAATATCAACAAGCGATTAAATTAGATTTAATTGCATAGTATTTTGGCTTGGGCTTAGATGGGTTTAAGGCTGTTTCCTGGAGATTTGACCAGGCAACTGAGCACTCGGCATTGGCAGGTACTCGGCATCTATAGTACTCGGCATCTGGGCTACTCGGCGTCAACTAGTGCTCGGCATCTCATAGTACTCGGCGTAGTACTCGGCATCTATAGTACTCAGCATCTGGACTACTCGGCGTCGACTAGTGCTCGGCATCTCATAGTACTCGACGTAGTACTCAGCATCTCATAGTACTCGGTGTAGTACTCAGCGTCTCATAGTACTCGGCGTAGTACTCAGCATCCATAGTACTCGGCATCAGGTAATACTCGGCCTCAGATCGTACTCGGCAACAGGAGCACTCGGTACTCAGAGGAACTCGGCAACAGGAGTACTCGGCATAGTGCTCGACATCCAGTAGAACTCAGCGATAGGAGTGCTCGGCATCCAAAAGACGTTCGGCGCACACGACTACTCAACATGACTGTATCGTTCGAATAGAATGCTTCGTTCGGCCAGAATGCGTCGTCCGGCCAGAGAGCACTGTTCGGTTTAGAGCTTCGGATGGAGGCACGTTCGGCTTCAACAAACAACCATTCTGCACTTCCCACACATCTAACACACCATTCAGCATAGAAGGGATGGTTCGGCATAGCGGCGTTCGGCATACTTTGCTCGGCATACAGCGACCACTGTACTTGGGCTAGAGTGTTCGGCCATCAGCCCACTTGGGAAGTCCAGCCCATATTTGTCTATAAATAGAGGGGCAGGGTCACAGTGAAAAGGGATCCTTTTTTGGAGAGAACACTGGGGAGACTCTGCCATTTTTGAGACTCATCTTCTCTACTTAACAACTTCATTCAAGCATTTGATTCAAGAATTGTATTTGTAATCATCTATTAAGAAGATCAATAAAGTTTAACCTCAAAGTGGACGTAGGCAATTACGCTGAACCACTATAAATTTGGTGTTCTTACTTTCTGCATTTAAATTAGCATTCTCTCCTCTGTTTAATTTGTTTTCATCACTTATATCTCTACACAATCTTTCTCTAAGAGGTTAGTGACGAATTTTGGTGCTAACACTTTGGTGCTTTCACTGAGAATTGAATTCTCAGACCTCAAGGATCTGCTTTGAAGCTACTGGATTGAACAAATCCCCCATAGAAGATCCGACTCACTGATAGGACATCCGTTGATTCTACTCAGAGTTCATACCAATAACTCTACAATGGCAGGACCACGTACCAGGTCAGCTTCTCATAATGCGGATGCCCGCGAGACTGCTAGCGTGCAACAAGCAGGGCCTAGCAACCAACCAGCAATTTCGGGTGAAGGAATTGCCGCCCAGGACCAAACTCCAGTTGTCACCAGAATAGAGTTCAACGACTTGATGAGAGAGCTCAGGGAAAGCAGGAGACAACTAGGAGAGCAAATGCAAGCTAACGCCAACCTGATGGCACAGCTCACTCAACAGCAGCAACAGAATGCTGGGGGCAATCCCGCTCCTTATTCCTCATCTGACAGCTCTACTTCCTCTGATGAACCTCCCAGGCGCAGACGCCGCAAGACTGAAGCTGCACGAGCAGAAGCTGCTGTTCAAACAGCTGGAGACCATGACCAAGCAAGAGCTGGAAACTTTAGGACCAGAGTACAAATGGAGGATGGAGGCCCAGATCATCAAAACGCTAACGATGTTGAACCTCAAGACGCACGATTGGCAGATCGCCAGGAGAGGAGGCATCAGCATGGACAAGCGCGTAGAACAGACTCTAACCTTCCGCCTTCCATACAGACACCAGATCTGACAGCCATGATCAGGCAATTGATGAAAGAAAATCAGGGCTTATCGAATGATGATTGGGGAGTGTCAAGAAGTCATACTCCATTCACAGATGTTGTGTTGCAGGCGACGTACCCCAGGAAGTTTAGTATGCCTACTATCCCTGCGTATGAGGGAAAGACTGACCCCAGACAGCATGTCATGAGGTACGAATGGATGATAGATTCAGCTAGAGCAAATGATGCCACCAAGTGTAGATGCTTTCCGATCACTCTATCTGGGATCGCTACTATGTGGTTCACCCGACTTCCTCCGCGGTCCGTATCAAATTTCGAGGAGTTGGCAAAGAAGTTTATTGAGCAGTTCAGGATACACACTACACGCCCAAAGGACGTAATGTCTCTGTCAAGTGTAATCCAAAATCCAGGGGAGTCGTTGAAGGAATATTTACAAAGATTCCATGTCGCGGCAACTGAAGTCAGTAATCCCAATGACCATGCAATTCTGATGGCTGTAATGAGAGGTGTGGATTCAGATTCTGAGTTTGGAGACTGGTTGGCAGGAAAACCTCCGGCTACGCTAGAGCGTTTCTACTCAAAGGCACACCAGTTCATAAGAAGAGAGGAAGCTAGGTGGGTGCGACGAGATAAGGCACCAGGACCTATCCAAGAGTCTATGAAAAGCAACGTTGCTGTGAAGCAGTCCGGAGACAGCTCGGGAAAGGTCCAAGTCAATGTCCAGAATAAGCCTGGGAAGCCTAAGGAGTCCGGAGGAAGAAATCAAGGGAAGAAAAGAGAAGCGGGGAAGTGGAAGTCGAGAATTCCAAGCTACAGCGAGTATACTCCGCTGAACGCGCCGCTTGAGAACATTTGCCTATCCACCTGCAATACGTTTCAATACAGAAAACCACGTCCAAAAGAATCAACCGAGGAACAGAAGCGGACCGGGAAATATTGTCGCTTCCATGAGACTTATGGGCACAATACGGAAGAGTGCAGACACCTGCACAACGCTATCGAGAAGTTGATCAGGCAAAAGAAGTTGCAAGAATTTTTTTGAAGGATCCACAGGAAGGAGGACAGGGAACGTCCAACCCAGGTCGTGCACCAGCTCCGCGTTACCCCGAGGAGCCTGCCCGAACCATAGGTAGACTAATCATAAATACGATTATCGGCGGACCTCACCTCGCAGATAAGAATTGGCAAGAGATGGAGTGATATGCAAGTTCCCTGAAGCATGCAGATTTTGAGTGCCGTTCGAACGCGGAGGATGGGACCCCCGCTAAGCAGCAGCGCGTAATGACAGACGATATAGTGTTCATAAACAGAGACGCGGATCAGGTAGAGGCTCCGACCATCGACCCGATGGTCATATCTGCGACGATCGGACCAGCATATGTGAAAAGAATTCTGATTGATTGCGGAAGCTCTGTCAACATAATCTTCAAGAAGGCTTACGACCAAATGAAAATGGAAACAAAAGACTTGAAACCATCCAAAGCTCGTATTCACGGCTTTAACGGCGCTGCGACCGATGCAGTGGGGTATGTCGAGTTACCAGTTGAACTGGGACAAGGCGAGCGTCGGAGAGTGCGAATTCTACCCATTGTAGTTTTGGATGTGGATTCTCCATATAATGTTTTCTTGGGCCGGCCGGCCCTGGCTGAGTTTAGGGCAGCGTTAGCCCCGTGGTGTTTAACTTTGAAGTTCCCAACTGACAAAGGAGTAGGTATTGTTCATGGCGACCAAGCAGCTGGTCGTTCCTGTTATGTGGCTGAGCTCCGAGAGGCCCATCGGAGGGAGAAGGGAAAGGTTGCGGACAATCCCGTCCGCATCCTTAATACGGATAATTGACAAGTAGTGCTCGAGCCCTGGCTCGGGCACAGTACTCGGATCTTCAGAGACATAGATCCGAGAGACGACGATGAGAAACCCAGGGAAGAGAAGGCATCACCGGCCGAGTTAACGATTGACATCTCAGTTAGTCGAGACGACCCTTCGCGAATACTAAAGATCGGGTCACAGCTTGGCCCCGCGATGACTGAAGACCTTAGCGAATTCCTCCGGGTGAATCTTGATGTTTTCGCCTGGACGCATTCTGATATGTGTGGGATTTCTCCCGCCATCACGAGTCATATGTTGAACATAGACCCGAAATACGTTCCAGTTAAAAAAAAAGGAGAGGAATGGATCCGCAGAGGTCCGCCGCTCTCGGAGAGGAGGTGGACAAACTCAAAGCAAATGGGTTCGTCCGCGATGCCCTCTACCCTGAATGGGTATCCAACCCCGTGCTGGTAAAAAAGGCGAATGGGAAATGGAGGACTTGCGTAGATTATTCCGACTTGAACAAAGCATGCCCAAAGGACAGTTTCCCGTTGCCTAGGGTCGATCAGTTGGTCGACTCCACCGCCGGACATGAGCTATTATCATTCATGGATGCATACTCAGGGTACAACTAAATCCCAATGCATATTCCAGATCAAGAACACACCAGCTTCGTTACAAATGTCGGACTATATTGCTATGTAGTGATGCCCTTTGGATTGAAGAACGCATGAGCGACTTACCAGCGTTTAGTGAATCGAATGTTCAAGGACCAACTGGGTAGAACGATGGAAGTCTATGTGGATGACATGCTCGTGAAGTCACGACGGTCAAACGACCACATTCGAGACTTGGCTGAAATGTTCGACATACTCAGGTTTTATGGGATGAAGATCAACCCTTTGAAATGTTCCTTCGGCGTTGCATCGGGGAAGTTTTTGGGATTCATCGTCAATGCTAGAGAAATCGAAGCTAACCTAGAAAAGATCCAAGCTATTCGAGATGTGCAAGTGCACAAGATTATAAAGCAGGTACAGAGCTTGAACGGAAAAGTAGCTGCGTTAAGTTGATTCATATCCAGGGCAACTGACAAGTGCATCCCATTCTTTGATATAATAAAGAAAGGAAAGAGGAATTTTGATTGGACGCCTAGTTGTGAGGAAGCATTCCGGGGTCTGGTGAGGCATTTGGAGAGTCCACCAATGCTGTCAAAACCAGTAAACCACGAGATGTTGTACGTATACTTGGCTGTATCCCCGCATGCGATAAGTGCGGCTTTAGTTCGTGAGGAGGATCGAGTCCAGAGGCTGGTGTATTATGTTAGCAAGCGTTTAACAGGGGCAGAGAGAAATTACCCTAACATCGAGAAATTGGCTTATTGCTTGGTGATAGCGTCACGTAAGCTGCGTCCATACTTCCAAGCACACTCAATCGGTGTTTATACCGATCAACCCCTGCGGCAGCTTCTCCAACGACCAGAAACTACTGGAAGGTTGCTAAAATGGAACATCGAGTTAAGCCAATTTGATATCGCCTACTTACCACGGAGAGCCATACAAGGGCAAGCATTAGCAGACTTTATCGCTGAGTTTACCATACCCGTCGAACCGGGTAGTCACGACGTCATCCCCCCCGTTCGATGGAAATTATACACTGATGGGGCATCAAACGACCGTTGCTCCAGCGCGGGCGTAGTTCTTATAACTCCGGAAAAACGATCAATCTGTTATGCTTTGAAGCTCGATTTCCCAGCCACAAACAACGAAGCGGAATATGAGGCACTCATCGCTGGCTTGAAGCTAATCGGGGAACTCGGGATCAGATCATTTGAAATCTTTTGTGACTCACAGTTGGTGGTTTACCAAGTGCGGGGAGACTACCAAGAAAAGGGACGAAAGCTTGCTCCGTACCTTGTTCAGGTCCAAGGACTACTATCAAATCTTGAGCGTTATGACATTTCACATGTCCCGCACAAACAGAACAAAGAAGCCGACTTGTTGGCTAAGTTTGCGAGTACCGGCGATGCACAGCAAATGGGATTGTATCCCGTTGAAGTCTTGCATGCCCCGAGCATAGACGAGATGAAAGTCGATCGCGTGTTGGAAACGGAAATCGAAAAGGAATCATGGATAACCCCATTCAAACTGTACTTGACGACCGGGGCCTTACCAGACAAAAGAAACGAAAGACGGCAGGTCCTACGAAAGGCCGCGCGATACGTAATGCAGGATGGGTCAATGTATCGAAAAGGATTCTCAGTTCCATTATTACGATGCATCGCTCATGATGAGACAAAGCGGGTCTTAAGGGAGGTTCACGAAGGGGAATGTGGCGACCATACTGGGGGGCAAACGCTAGCAAAGAAGATCCTCCGCTATGGATATTACTGGCCAACCGTAAATCGGGACGCCGCAGACTATGCAAGAAAGTGTGACAAGTGTCAAAGATATGCGAAAATCCTAAGGACTCCATCAACGGAACTCACACAAATGGTTAGTCCCTGGCCATTTGCAATCTGGGGAATCGACATAATCGGCTCTTTGCCTATATCCAAAGGTGGCGCGAAGTACGCGATAGTTGCGGTCGACTATTTTACAAAATGGGCTGAGGCAGAACCTTTGGCCACAATCACCTCTAAGAAGGTCGTTAACTTCGTTGTACGAAACATTATATGCCGCTTTGGCCTTCCTCGCACCATCATTATGGACAACGGGACGCAATTTGAAAGTAGAGAGTTCAAAGAGTTCTGTTTAAAGTACGACATCGAGAAAAAGTTCACCGCAGTTGCACACCCGAAAGCTAACGGACAAGTTGAGGCCGTTAACAAAATAATCAAGTCCATACTGAAGAAGCGTCTGGAGAAGGTTGGAGGCAAGTGGGTAGATGAACTCCCGACAGCATTATGGGCATATAGAACTACTCACAAGTCCGCGACCGGCCACACTCCATTCGCCTTGGCATACGGCTCTGAAGCCGTCATACCCGTGGAACTTGAAGTTCCATCGCATCGAGTGACATACTATGATCCCAAGACGAATCAGAATCTCTTGTTGGAATCACTGGACTGCATCGATGAAAAGCGTGAAGAAGCCGAATTAAGGGCGGCAGCGCATAGACATCGGGTCAAGCGTTACTACGACGGCAGAGTCCGCCCAAGGATCTTTGATGTGGGTGATCTCGTTCTGAAACGAGTTTTCCCGGTACCATCACGTATGAATCCCAGCTGGGAAGGTCCGTACGCCATTGAACGGAAGCTTGGAGAAGGAACATTCAAGCTAGCGACTGTTGATGGCACGACACTCCCCCGAGCATGGAACAGCGAACATCTACGGCACTATTACATTTAGCATGTTTTCTTTCTTGTGTTAAGCACTGTTATTTCCTGCATGTTTCCGTTCATTCATAACTTAGTTTCTTTCTAAAGTTGTAATCGAGCAATTCAGTTGATTTTCATTAATAAAGGCTTGAAGCCGTATTTTCCGTGAATCACTAACGTTTCTATATCTCATAATTGGATAACGAACTAATTATCCCGTACGACGCACGGACTCGTATAAATGATTTCAAATCTCCGAATCCCCAGAGCGCAGAGCGGGGTACTCTAAGTCCCCGGAGTGCGGACTAGAGTATAAACGATTTCAAATCTCCGAATCCTCAGAGCGCGGATCGGAGTACTCTAAGTCCCCGGAGCGTGGACTAGAGTATAAACGATTTCAAATCTCCGAATCCCCAGAGCGCGGAGCGGAGTACTCTAAGTCCCCAGAGCGCGGAGCGGAGTACTCTAAGTCCCCAGAGCGCGGACTAAAGTATAAACGATTTCAAATCTCCGAATCCCCAGAGCGCGGAGCGGAGTACTCTAAGTCCCCAAAGCGCGGACTAGAGTATAAACGATTTCAAATCTCCGAATCCCCAGAGCGTGGAGCAGAGTACTCTAAGTCCCCGGAGCGCGGACTAGAGTATAAACGATTTCAAATCTCCGAATCCCCAGAGCGTGGAGCGGAGTACTCTAAGTCCCCAGAGCGTGGACTAAAGTATAAACGATTTCAAATCTCCGAATCCCCAGAGCGCGGAGCAGAGTACTCTAAGTCCCCAGAGCGCGGACTAGAGTATAAACGATTTCAAATCTCCGAATCCCCAGAGCGCGGAGCGGAGTACTCTAAGTCCCCGGAGCGCGGACTAGAGTATAAACGATTTCAAATCTCCGAATCCCCAGAGTGCGGATCGGAGTACTCTAAGTCCCCGGAGTGCGGACTAGAGTATAAACGATTCCAAATCTCCGAATCCCCAGAGCGCGGATCGGAATACTCTAAATCCCCAGAGCGTGGACTAGAGTATAAACGATTTCAAAATCTCTGAATCCCCAGAGTGCGGAGCGGAGTACTCTAAGTCCCCGGAGCGCGGACTAGAGTATAAACGGATACAAATCTCCAAATCCCCTGAACGCGGATCAACTTACTCTAAATCCCCGGAGAGAAGATTTAGAAAAAAGTCCAAGTACTCGAGAGATGTGGAATGAGAAATATACCACGTCTGGAGATGTTTGAACGACACGAAAACGGACTGCGAGATAATGCAACTCGTAACAAGTGGAGTTATGACTACAGTTAGTCAGCAAACCAAAGAAAAGCAAGAGAATCATTCAAACAAAAAAGAAACTAAACTTCATTCAGTAGTTCAAAATGGGGTTACATAGTTACTCCTACAAAATTCAGAATCCAGAACCTATCTATACAAACTGCAAGCCACAAAAAATAAAAGCAACGACAAGACTTAAGCAAGAAGCTCGTCGAACGAGTGTATCGATTACTTCTTCGTTTTCTTCTTCTTATCTTCCTTTGTTTTTTCCGACGACTCCTCTCCCTCACGCTTTTTCTTGGATTTCTTGATTGCCAAAGAAGCAGAGTCGGGAGTAGGGGATGGAACATCCAGTGGTTTAGACCTGCCCGGGAGAATGATTTTCAAAGGTCTGTTCCGAGGGTCGGTGAGTTCCAGTATTTCGGGTTCAACTTTGACCTCGACCTTTTTCTTCTCCTCTGCGGCGAGGTGGTCTTTCATGCTCACCTTTGAGGTATGCTCAGAGGCGCCAGTGATTTCGATTTCGTCACTCCCTTCGGCAGGAGATGAAGTGTCAAGCTTATCATCATCTAGCGCCCCAATCACTTGAGCATCGGGACCAGGGAGTACTCCCGCGTGGACAGCGTCGCTTGTTTTCCCTGCCTCCTCCTTGGCGTCATCGCTCCTCGGAGTTGGCTCGGCGTCAGAACAACCTACATGAAAACATAAAGGATGGGCGTTAGAACGAGTAACCACCGCTGAAAAATGATGGGATCTTTCAACTTCTAGAGAAAGAAGAATTTCCTACCAGGTTCCGGTTGGCTATCGGTGGCGTGTGGGGTTTCACCCTCCAGGATAGGGGATAGCACATGAGCACCGAGCCCGGGATTTTCGGGGTCATAACCAGCATGCTGCTCGAATGGATCAAGTGTCGGCCGACCGACCGATTGAGCGGCGGGAGGAGCAGCAATATGAGGAGCAGTAGTATTGGCCCCAGACGGGCCAGCTTCATCATTTTTCTCTTTTGGAAGGGGAGAGCCTTTGCTATAAAGTGCCAATGCTGCGGATAAATCCGATGGCTCATTCCCCCTAAGGAACTCCTTCACCAAGGCATCCTCATCGACCTCTTTGGAGCCCGACTCGATCTTCCTGATCCTTATCAAAGTTTCCCAGGCCTCAGCTAGGGACTCGAGGTAGCCGTCGCCCAAGAATGTTAAGTCGCGATGCATAAGGACGCGGGCTCCATATTCAGCAATCAACGGGTCAAACATGCTTTTGACCTCTTCCCTGCCGGCTTCTGCGGCCTCCTCGAGGCGAGAGTCAATCTCCTCCGCAGCCTTTCTTTTTCCCTCCTCACGGGCCTCATCCTTCATTTTCTCAACCCCAGCAAGTTCGTCATCGAGCTTCGTTTTCAGGAGACGAGTAGCAACGATTTCATCACAGTATCGTTGTGATTCTTCTTGAGCAGCTACCTTGTCCTCCTTCTCATTGGAGAGTAATTCTTTCAGCTCTCTGACTTGCATGACGAGCGCGTCCCTCTCTTTTTGGACAGAGTCTTTTTCTAGGGCAAGGGCACCGCTGCGCTGGACTGCTTCTTCAAGCTCCTTCTTGTGAGCCATCTCTAAGCGAGTAACTGCCTCAGCAGTATCTTTTGTGCTTTGTTCAGCGGCTTCTAGCTTCGACTTGTACGAAGCGAGCTCTACGTCTTGGTGCTCAATGATGTTTTTGTCGCAGCCAGCCTCCAGTTTCAGGCGATCAATCTCATGTTGACGCTCAACGGACACCTCCGAGATCTTCTCCGCCAAGTGCACAAACGCGTCATGTTGAACATAGACGTCGTTATTGCAGGCAATGGCACTCTGCTTCACGTGCCCAAGAATATGGTGAATAGCCGGGAGGAACTTCAAACCGTCAAAGCAAATTTTCGGAAACTTGGCCCTAAGATCGACCATCTTTTCCGCGACAGTTGGATCAACCGCGGGAGTAGGGGGAGGAGGCTTTGGAAGTTTTGCCCTTTTTCGTTGTTCCCGAACTTGCCTCGTACTCGATGAACCGGAGTGTTGTTCTCGAGGAGCATCAGATTGGTAACCCTTCTGTGAAGATTTCTCTTTATCCGACACAGTTGGAGGAAAAGGATCACGGGACTGCTAAGATTGAGAATATGCCTTCTTGCGGTGAGACGACTCACGGGGATGATTGTCTCTATCTTCATAATCGTCTCTGTCCCTGCGTCTGCCTGAACCAGAGTCCCGTCCAGAGTGATGAAATATGGAAGAGCCATGAAGGCGATCGAGTCCGTGAGAACGCCCCATATCACCTGCAAAAGAATGGAGATAACAACGAGTTAAGAAAAATCCGTGAGATAAGAAAAAACTTGAAGTGTATGATGGAATGCGTGTGTGTCCTAGTGTTTCCCCCGACGGACCAGTTCTTTTGTCTTTGCTAATTGGAGTATTGTCTCCTTGGGTCGGGAGTTGAACTCCCACGTTGCCTTTAGCGGGCGAAGAAAACTTGAGGGCTTCAGGATCGTCAAACCCGTAATTAAGAATATCATCGGGAATAGACAGGTTCGACAGGCCCCTCAGGGAACTTTCCAGGTGCTGCGAGGAAGCCTCTTTCTCAGGCGGGATAGGCATGACTTTTGAAGTGCCACCAACTTTCTCCTTCTGAACTTTATATTTTAACTTCTTCTTTCCCTTCGAAGGGGAGGATGACGTCTCAATATCTTGAACTTCGACTGCCGGATTCCAAGCGGGACCCACATTCTCGCTTTGAGTCTCGAGAGCTTCGTCTTCTTTGCGCTCACCTTCTTCGTGCGTATCGGGAGTGCGGCGCGATGACGATCCGGCCTGTTTTTTCCCTTTACCGGACGGAGGTTTGGGAATGGTGACACCTTCTGGAAGGCTGATCCGACGACCAGGGGCTAGCAAGCCAAACCCCGATAGTGATTCATTTGAGACGATAGTTCGGATGTCTCGTTCCTCGGCAGGAAGAGCTCTAATGGCTTCAACAGCCTCAGAATATCCTCGGCCTTCCGGACGCGGGTTGATACCTGAAAAGATGAAACAAAGAGTTAGGAAAAACATGACTCCGGTTAAATGCGAATAGTGACTCAGCAGAGAGACTTACTGCCTTCAACCCATCTCCTCGCAAAACCAGGATGGCAGCGCACATAGAACCATTCCTGTTTGTACAGGGCGAATTTACTGCATGCCCCTGTCAAGATTTGGCATTTATGGTACGGCTCGAGGAACATAAAGGAAGGACTGTCTTTCCGTCTCTTGATCATATAGATGTATCTGATATCACCAGCAGTTGGAGGTCTGGAGAACACGGCCATGAAAAGTAAGTAGGTCCCATATAGAAATGCATGACCGTTCGGGTGCAGCTGCGACGGAGCAATGTCGATATACTGCAATACATCCTGGAGGAATAAATTAAACGGAGGCACGCTGCCCATCCAACACATGAACTTGTTACAGGCGGTATACCCGACTGGGGCAGATGGGGATGATCGTGTTGCGAAGGGACTAACACATCGGCGAAAGGGATCCCATGAATGGAGCATATCCGTCGGAGAGCAGCTTCGTTGATCTTCGAAGCTTGTGAATCGATCGGATTGTCTAGAAGGATCGTTGCCTCCAGGGCATCGGGTGCTAAGTTATGAGCAGGAGGAGTCGATGGATTAGAAGTATCAACGGCTTCTTGCCATGATGACGGCCCAGGCCTGTCGGATATAGTGATGGAGCTAGACTTTCTTGACATCCCCAATAAATAACGAACCTGGCTAAGTGCTTGAGAAAACTATACTTGAAAAACGTTGAACATTAGAATTAACAACACGAGTTTTCCCCCCACGTGGTGTGTGAACTAGTGCAAGCAATTGTGTACAAGCAATAAGAATCTAAAGATTTCAAACATATAAAAATAAGCTGCAAATCGTCGCCTTCGAAGACCGTCATTGCTGACCGTCTCGAAAAGCCCGCCTGGTGGTGATTACAGTTCTAGATTCAGAAAATATATAATTGATAAAGTGATCGGCAATTGTATTGTTCGGTCTAGGTTTTGTTCGAAGGGGATTGTTCGGCCTAAGTATGGTTCGGCATGTATGTTGTTCGGCATGTCAGTTGTTCAACATATATACTGTTCGGCATTTGAGTAGTGTTCGGCCTAAGGATTGTTCGGCATTTGAGAATGTTCGGCCCTAGTTTTCGTTCGATTAAGTTATAGTTTGGCATTTTAATGAGTGCTCGGCTTGGGTTTGTTCGGCCAAGGTAGTGCTCGACAGCCTTCCACTCCACCGTCCAGTGCATGACGACGTACGCCGGAGCAATGCTACGCCAAACAACACCCTTACCTCCTCCAACACCTTCATTCCTTTTTCTTCCCTTAAACTTCGGTTCGACACGAAGAAACTAAGCCCATAGGTGGACACACTCCTAATCATTCCTCCTCGCATCATTGTTCGGCAGTAAAGACGCAATAAAGACAACCTACTCGAATGCTTTCTACGTGACACACTCGGCCATCTCGTTTGAAATCTACTTGAATCGTATGAGGAAAAATACCTAGTTTGCAGATTGGAGATTAGGATGGAGTAGTTAAGTTTTAAAACCGAACGACTGAATAGAATTGCAAGTCTTCAAAGAACGGCAGAAGTAAAAAAGTAAAAGGGAGAAGAAGGAAAAGACCTGGTTTTATAGAGAAGAGAGGTGGAAGTCGAAGGGGCTATACCCGGTGGAACCGGTCAAAGTCTTAGCGTTCGGCTTCAAAGCGAGGTGTCACTCGGCACATGAGGATTGTTCGGCTTCGAACGTATCGTTCGGCGTCCATACCACGCTCATCACACATATTCTCGAGAAGGCATCTCCAAGGAAAGTTAGTCTAGGTCCAAAGCGCATCACGTTCGGTCACGTAATACACTTTGGGGGGCAAGTGTTTCCTGGAGATTTGACCAGGCAACTGAGCACTCGGCATTGGCAGGTACTCGGCATCTATAGTACTCGGCATCTGGGCTACTCGGCGTCAACTAGTGCTCGGCATCTCATAGTACTCGGCGTAGTACTCGGCATCTATAGTACTCGGCATCTGGACTACTCGGCGTCGACTAGTGCTCGGCATCTCATAGTACTCGGCGTAGTACTCAGCGTCTCATAGTACTCGGCGTAGTACTCAGCGTCTCATAGTACTCGGCGTAGTACTCAGCATCCATAGTACTCGGCATCAGGTAATACTCGGCCTCAGATCGTACTCAGCAACAGGAGCACTCGGTACTCAGAGGAACTCGGCAACAGGAGTACTCGGCGTAGTGCTCGACATCCAGTAGAACTCAGCGATAGGAGTACTCGGCATCCAGAAGACGTTCGGCGCACACGACTACTCAACATGACTGTATCGTTCGGACAGAATGCTTCGTTCGGCCAGAATGCGTCGTCCGGCCAGAGAGCACTGTTCGGTTTAGAGCTTCGGATGGAGGCACGTTCGGCTTCAACAGACAACCATTCTGCACTTCCCACACATCAAACACACCGTTCGGCATAGAAGGGATGGTTCGGCATAGCGGCGTTCGGCATACCTTGCTCGGCATACAGCGACCACTGTACTTGGGCTAGAGTGTTCGGCCGTCAGCCCACTTGGGAAGTCCAGCCCATATTTGTCTATAAATAGAGGGGCAGGGTCACAGTGAAAAGGGATCCTTTTTTGGAGAGAACACTGGGGAGACTCTGCCATTTTTGAGACTCATCTTCTCTACTTAACAACTTCATTCAAGCATTTGATTCACGAATTGTATTTGTAATCATCTATTAAGAAGATCAATAAAGTTTAACCTCAAAGTGGACGTAGGCAATTACGCTGAACCACTATAAATTTGGTGTTCTTACTTTCTGCATTTAAATTAGCATTCTCTCCTCTGTTTAATTTGTTTTCATCACTTATATCTCTACATAATCATTCTCTAAGAGGTTAGTGACCAATTTTGGTGCTAACAAAGGCCCATCATTAGGGCGGGAAAATTTTGGTTTTGGGAAGGTCTAGGGGTGGCTAAAATATAGGAAATTGGCTTTGAGATAATGGGTTGAGATCAAGTGAGAATGGATAAAAATGTTTTCCTCGTTTCTCTTTAATACAACCCTGTATATATGTATCTCTAAAAATAATAATGAACTTTTTTTGGCCGCCATTACCTTCTACATTGTTGATTAAAACATAGCTCTCAATCCACTTCAAAATTCTCAAATATACTTCAAACTAAAATAATACTATTCGATAGTTAGAGGTCGGTGATTCTGGACTTGCAATCTGACGAATCAAAAATAGTAAAAGGAAGGGAAGTCATTGCTTCAACGTGGATTCAAAGACATCACTAAATTGGTAATTTATTTCATATTACAGTAATTAAATTATATTCTATGATCCTATAATGAGCAATTTCATATCTGTTTAAATATATTGCTACTATATGTTTAGTTAGCTGAGATTTTTGTAAGTAGATGTGGTTATCACAAATCAGTTTGGTTATGTGCATAATTTGTTTATTATACTATTTTATTTATCTATAGAAAAATTTAATTTACTATAAAAAATCATTTTTTTCATTAATAATTGATTTATATATATTCATTAATAAATTCATATATATATATATATATATATTAGTGTATATTTCTCTCTCATAATATCATATATGCATATCTAAGATATATATATGATATGAATTTATAAATTCAAAAATTAATTATCATACATATATTCTTATTTTTAAATTAACATTTATTGAATTTTTGAAATGTTTATTTTATATAAAATAATTATTACATTATAAATTCAATTTGATATTTAAAAAAATTATTATATCATTTCAGAAACATAAAGAAATAATTTAGGAATTTTTCAATAAATTTTATTATTTTTAATAATTAATATTATTTCGGGATTACATTTTATGCTTTATTAAAAATAATAATATAACTAAAAAATTCTTCAACTTTTTTTGTACCCTTTCATTCATGACCTTAGAATTTCTGAAATTTTAAAATTTGAATTTTTAATATTATATTATTTTATATTAAACAATTATTTCCGAAATCAATGTATTTGTTTTAAAAATAATATTTCAACTTTGAAAAATCTCTAGATTTTTTCTAAGCTCTATTTTATGATCCTAGATTTTCAAAAATTGTAAAATTTTAATTTTCATCAATCGATTATTTTATGTTAATTATTTATGGATGAAAACATTATTTTATTCATAATATATACAAATTAAAATAATAAAATTATTATGTCTGCAAAACTAAGTTAATTTTGAATTATAAATAATTTTTAATAAGTGTTCTCTCTATTTCTATATATATTTATCTATATATAAATGTTTTATGTTCATATATTATATATAATACATTTATATATACATATGTTTGTGTGTATATATATATATATATATATTGTAACACATATACATGCACATATTTAGATAATATACATGACATACAAAATGAGCTAATATGTTTGTTGTGATGTAAATCCTAACATCTATATATGGGCATGTTATACCTTTCACGGATTATTATGTTACACATGCACTCACACATATATGTATATGCTACATTTATGTATAAACTAAATCAAATAAAATTAATTTCATATCTTAATTTATTTGAATTTAAATAAAATAAATGATTTTATTTAAATAAAATTTAGAAATTTTCTAATTTAGTTAGACTTCATAGGCCCAATAAAAGATCCAATAGGGTAAAGATTTTGAAATTCACCCATAACTTCCGCTGCGGACTAGTCCAGTTCCAACAATGGTATCAAAGCCCAATAGCCTATGCGGCCTAATTTAGTCATATTATGGCTAACTAATTAAGCTTGCCCTCTTAGTACGATGTCTAGAAAGGTAATGCCTATGATTGGAATTGGATAATCAAGTACCCTGTCCTTCCTGGTTACCGGCCTGGCCCGAAAGGTGAAGTGAGCCTAAAGGTTGCTACTAATAGAAAAGTCCCAACTTAATTTGGGCCTTGAGTTAATTTTCAAAATCGTTTTGAAAATTAATGTTAAAGATTTTAAATTTAATAGTTAAATTTAAAAAAAAACATGTTTAATATAAAAATTATAATACTACATAAGTTTTCAAAATGTTTGAAATGATAATGATATTTTCAAAATGTTTGAAAATATTTATATAATAATTTCAAATTTCAAATTTATTAATAAGATTAATAAAATAAATTAATTAAATATGTTAATTAATTAATGCATATATGCATGTATTATATATGTTGATATATATTATGTTATTTTAAAATGTTTAAGATAGCATAAGCATACATGTATGTATACAAGATAAATTTTGAAATTAATAAATTTTAATATAAATTGTTTAATTAAATAAATTAATTAAAGGTTAATTAATTAAATAAAATACACATATATATGATATATGTGTGTTACACTATAAAGGTTATAGTAGATATGTCCAATATAAAAGTTATATTGGAATACTAATTTAAAATTAATTAAAGAGTTAATTGATTAAAATTAATTACATAAGATTTAATTAAGGATATATTATACGCAAGACTATCATATAAGTAATATGAAATATAAAAGTTATATAATAATAAAACTTATATGATATGTGTATAAACTAAATGTGGAACATTAAAGAAACCTAAATAGACTGGAGAAATAAATACATATGTAAATGTACATATACCGTGATTTTTGATGTGTCTGACACTTGAATCGCTGTGGCATTTCATAAGAAATATATTATTCTATATGTTGATATCACTCAATATATATATTGAAGATTATGAATCTTCAATATAATGTTGTCCTCTACCATATATATAAATAAATTACTTACATACTCCTTAGTTGTCGAGCAAACTCAAGCTAGGGATGTTATGCTTAGTATAATTAATATATTGAACAAATGAGGTAAGATAACTATATGTATTTGTTGAGCAAATTCAAGGTACATATACTATACTTAAGTCATCACGATATGGTAGGTATGAGTGAATAATCTCTTTCGATTTGTTGAGCAAACTCAAGGTCGAAATGAGATAAGAACAAGGAAAAATGAGTTAGGAGTTGTATGTGATACAACCGATAAGGAGTTATCCATTGTTTGTGGGGCTATGATTTGTCGAGCAAACTCAAGGTCAAAATACCAAAACAAACGAGTCTTAACACCCACTAGTGAAGTTGTAAGACTTCTATGTTTCATCTTAGGGTTTGGAGAAACATAAAAGACTAGTGGGAGCCTTATTAGAAAAATGAAATGGTAACTTTTAATCTTTCTAATATTGTAGGAACATATGCTATAAAATGTTATAATTATCTATAATGATAAATTTGTGCATTTAATATGATTGATAAAACGTTTGTCAATTAACATATATAAACAAACTGAATTGAAAGTTGACAAATAGAAATATAATATAAACTTACTAATAATTCTAATTGCATGTTATATAATGTTTCTATACCCATGCAAGTGTCTAATTTCAACTACTTAATACATTCATAAGTTGGTCACTTATATGTTTATTTGGTTTAGACTATGTATTGCATTTTATGAGTTTTTGAACACTATATGCAATTCAAGACTATGGATATTTGATCCATGTACTTTCACATATAAATGTTATATGGTGAACAGTCATAGTTTGTGTGGTACAATATTTCGATGAAGTTAATTCATTCGAAGTAAGCTAATAAACATTATTTTAAGATCATTTATTCAACTTAAATGATTTCAAAAGGATCATATTGTGTTAATGTAACACAATACCATAAACTACAAGATACATCTAAGAACTCGATCGTTGAAATGTCATCTTGATTGGTTTACATAAAGTGCAATTCAATGAAGTTAGTTCATTCGAAGTAAGCCAATAAACATTATTTTAAGATCATTTATTCAACTTAAATGATTTCAAAAGGATCATATTGTGTTAATGTAACACAATACCATAAACTACGAGATACATATAAGAACTCGATCGTTGAAATGTCATCTTGATTGGTTTACATAAAGTGCAACATATTTTATGTCTTAAATGTTAAGAATAATCGAATGCGCTTCTGTAAAAGTTTGTTATGATATTATAGTAAGGTTTTCTTTTGAATAGTTTGACCATTTGAAAGAAAAACGAATGTATAAGAATAGATGTAATTTAAGGTAAAGTTGGAATGAAGAGAATGCATAGTCACTTCTGCTTCATAGAGAAACATTGGAAACAAGAATTGTAATAATAATTGATACTTAATATTGGAATACGAAATATGATTATTATTCCGAAATGTATTTTCGTATAGAATATTGTTTTCTATAACATTTATTTCTTTGAGTGCAAGATATTTGATCAAAGAACTCTCCACTGTAAACTAGTTGCAGCATATGAAATAAGTAAACGATATTAAATAAATAGTGGACCTCTAAATTCAGTATGCTATTATAGCAATGGCGGAAATAGTGGGAGCAGCCATATAGCACCTAATGATTGCATCAAATTACGAAAGTTGTTTTCGTAAAATGCATCGAACATTATTTGTGAACTAATGTTTATTTTTGATATTTACTGAAAAATAGATATAACTATATTTCAACATGAGTATTATGAATATCCATAATGAAATAGAACTATATTATGGAATTTGTTTTCATAGTAAAAGTGATGCAACAAAAATACATATGTGTTTAATATTATTTACAGTTGTTTTAGAATTATAGACTAAGCCGTAGTTTTGAGAAATAATTTTACTATATGATTATGAATCATATGATACAGGTTAATTATATCTCAAACAATTAATGGCTATGCACCCATTCAGTGGGAGCATCATAAGAGTCGATGAACTCTTTGAATTAATACATATTGATGTATGCAATCACAAGTCTATTAATATTAAAATGGTTCCATATACTTTGTTATATTCATCGATGATTTATTACCAACATGAACATGTGTATTAGATACACATGTAGTAAGTTTATTATAAAATCATAGAATATAAAAGAAAAGTAAATAAAATAACATGCAATAGAACAAAATGATTTGATTTGGTCGAATAAGTGAGTATATTGGAAAGAGTTCCAAGTGTACCTAAAAATGAATATAGATTCAATCTTATAAGTCACTCCTCCATGTGATACATAATGATGCATCAATAAGGAGTGATTAGACATTGTTGGACAATTTATGATTAATTTTGAGTGAAGTTGAGTTAGTTTCTTTCTATAAGGTCTTGTACTTAAGAGTAGAGCACAAGGTTAATATTATTTCATCTAAACAACAGTTTACAAAATCATATAAGATAAGGGTTTGTAAGAAATTCCAACATATCCTAGGCCAAGGATTTGGCAGGTTGTGCAAGTCGAAAGATTGCACGTAATAATTGTTCATGAGGGATGTTGTATGAATCTCTAAAAGTTTTTTGGAAAGGTCTGTCATCAAATGACATATTTATGTTTTAAACATAATTTTGTAAACTAAAATAAGTTTTATAAATAAAAAGGTTCATAAAGCGTTTATGAATCCCTATTCTATTTGGACTAAGAAACAATTGTTTTTTCAAATATATCAAATTCATTGTGAAGGAATTTCTTTGAGAAATTTTTGGTAGTTAAATGGAAGTGGATCTGATCCAAAGATAGAACTGATTGTATGAGATGAAGTGAAATTAACTAACCTAAATGAACACATAGCATTAGAATGTCTAATAAGTATTCTCATACGTCGAAGAGAAACTATGAGTTTATTACTAATGTCAAAAATATACATTACCCTCGGTTGTTCAATTAAACCATTAAGAATTTTGACTCTATATGGTATGATGCGCAAATCTGAAAGAATTCCAAGTATGTTATCAAAATATTATTTTGGTGGTCGTAACCAAAGAAATGTGATCCATCGGTCGAGATTGTGTCTTTATTGGAAAGACTAATGTGGTTGGAATTAAATGAGCAATGTTAATAAGAATAATATCGCAAATTTCAATTGTTGAAATTAGCATAACATATTAGGTATTCAACATGCTCAAGTTAATTCAGATTTAATCACAAAATTATCGCTTGATAAGACTTAGTGTTTGGTACTTATGTATTGAAACAGAAAAATGTAAATAATGATTTAGAGTAAGCCGTTTATACATATTAACCAAAAATGCCTCAAAGTCAATGAGAGCGATATTGGGTTTGTGAGTCTTTGGATCTGATCCAAGAAATGATACAAATGTATCATTTTATAAGCATCAAGATTGAATAAGTATTTTGATAGAAATATCAAATAGTTTGATTTTCAATCAAAGTGCAAAAGAAGCATGTGTTCATAAGAAAGAACGTTAAAAGGTACATTGATATTTCTAAACTATAAGTGAACAACACGTTGTTGATTTTAACAATATGCTTATATTAAAATTCACTTTAGTTGTTTTAATACTCAATTTTGGATTGTAAATAATATCTTTATGGTGAGTATAGTAGATATTGGGATTGTCCCAAAACGATATACAAGAGCACCCTATTAAAAAGAGAACATATAAGTTGGATTCCTTATGCATTAGAAATAGGAATTATCATACAGATAATATTGTGTTTTGTTTATGTATTTGATACATGGAGTAAATATAAAATCCAAATTGATATCATTAAATGGTTGTTTGAGGTGTTCTCGCATATTTATGAAATAGTAGAGAATTGTTTATAGAAACAATGAACTCGTTATGATGGAACGTTTGGACATAAACTTTTATAAGTGATATTGAGTATAACATGTCAATGATAAAATTCAAGTTAAAATCTTTAATTTGAAAATGTTTCAAAAATAAAAGTGATTGTGGTCGATTCAACGAAATTTTGAGAACATTGACTTGAATAGTGCTACAATAAACCAATGTATATAGATATAAATGCACAAATTTATAATTAAGCCAAAGGTGATTCCAAATGTTGAGAATCCCATAATATTGTTATAAGGTAACAATATCATGAAATTGGTCATGATAGAAATTAAAGCTCACTGAAGTCGAAAGACATACTTTGAATCGTTCCACATGATAAAGGAAGTTTATCAGTGTTAAAGAGAGTTAATCGATAAAGTAGATAATTAAAACGTAATAGCATACCCATTCACTAAGGGACTGATCTAATTGGTTTTGAGAAAACTGATTGGAGAAGTTGGAATTAGATTCCATAATTGACCCCAAGTGCAAGTGGGAGATTGATAGAGTTAGGGCTATGCCCTAAGGGCAATTATGTAACTTGTTACATATATCTAACTCGATGTCCAATCTTGTTCGAAATAAAAGGTATTTTCTTCCTATTATATACTTGATATAATGTGATTATATTAATTAATTAACTTAATTAAAAGTATATTTAATAGAAATCCATAAATGGCATATTTTATGATAGTAGTTACAAAGTGTTGTAACCGTGAATAATTTATCACAATGAAACAAATATACCATTTTAAATGTTCCTAGTCAAGATGCATCGAGACTGGATATCGATGTATCTGTTGAGACTGGAGTACGTAACGCTCTCCAAATGTTGGGCAGTGTATTACTCATGACTGCTGGGGGCAATTAAGGGTTACATACTAGTAGTTATTGTACAACTATGGAACGACTCACTCGATAGTTTTTTGTTGGTTAATATAAATAAGGTCAAACAGAAAATAGCGATGTGACTGATTTACACAGTTCTCTTGACTTGAGAATACTGTGGATTTCAATATGAAAGCTCCGCTTTGATTATAACCAAATCATGGCATGTCGTCCATCGAGTGACTATAGTTGGGTCGAGTGGAAATATTGGAAGTGAAGCACTATTGAAGAGAGGATTTGTCTCCTCAATTATATGCGGTTAGTATCACAGTCAACTCAAGTTAAGTCAACTCAAAGTCAAAGTCTCTGGCCAGAGCATTTTGGTTAATAATAATTGTTATTATTGAACCAAGGACTTTGTATTTGGACTATAAAGTTGAATGTGGATGAGGTTGGAATTTTGACCATTACCAAATTCCATAAGTCCAAAGTGATATTGTTTTGACGAAGAGAATTGGTGTAAACAAATGTCACAACCAGGTAACGCTTATTAAACTAAAATTGGATTTTTACCGAAAATGAGTAAGTGATAAATTTGGCCATAATGTCACACTACCTGCCAAGTGACATGTGAATGCTAACATTAGAATAGTTCGATGTTAATCACTTACCAAATTTACACCCAAGAGTTACACAGCCGAAATGATGAATTCCCTTAAGACCGAATGATTTAATTAGTTTATAATTGCTATAAATTAATTAAATTAATTAATATTTATGAAATATTTATTATAAATTTTGAATATGATTTGAGAAATAAATAATGTTATACATATTTATAATAATTATAATTATATCGATCGATATACAATATCGATAAGCGATTAAATTATATTTAATTGCATAGTATTTTGGCTTGGGCTTAGATGGGTTTAAGGCCCATCATTAGGGCTGCAAAATTTCGGTTTTGGAAGGTCTAGGGGTGGCTAAAACATAGGGAATTGGTTTGGAGATAATGGGTTGAGGTCAAGTAAGAATGGGTAAAAATGTTTTCCTCGTTTCTCTCTAATACAACCCTATACATATACATATACATATACATACATACATACATACATACATACATACATACATACATACATATATATATATATATATATGTATGTATGTATATATCTCTAAAAATAATGATGAACATTTTTTGGCCGCCATTACCTTCTACATTGTTAATTAAAACATAGCTCTCAATTCACTTCAAAATTCTCAAATATATTTCAAATTAAAATTATACTATTCGATAGCTAGAGGTCGGTGATTCCGGACTTGCAATCTAACGAATCTAGAACGGTAAAAGGAAGGGAAGTCATTGCTTCAACTGGAATCAAAGGCATCATTAAATTAGTAATTTTAATTCATATTGCATTAATTAAATTATATTCTATGATCCTATAATGAGCAATTTCATATCTGTTTAAATATATTGCTACTATATGTTTAGTTAGGTGAGATTTTTGTAAGTAGATGTGGTTGTCACAAATCAGTTTGGTTATGCACATAATTTGTTTATTATACTATTTGATTTATGTATAGACAAATGTTGTTTACTGTACAAAATCAAATTTTGTCATTAATAACTGTTATATATATATTTATTAATAAATTCATATATACATATATATTAGTGTATATTTCTCTCTCATAATATCATATATGCATATCTAAGGTATATATATATATGATTTAAAAAATTTAGTACACTTTTTATATATAATATGAATTAAAAAATTCGAAAATTAATTATCATACATATATTCATATTTTTAAATTAACATTTATTGAATTTTTGAATTGTTTATTATATATAAACTAATTATTACATTAAAATTCAATTTTATATTTAAAAAAAATATAATATCATTTTAGAAACCTATAGAAAAAATTTAGGAATTTTTAAATAAAGTTTATTGTCTTTAATAATTAATATTATTTTGGAAAAACTGTATGATTTATTAAAAATAATAATTTAATTGAAAAATTCTTCAAAAATTTTCGGGACCTTTCATTCATGACCCTAGAATTTCTGAAATTTTAAATTTTGAATTTTTAAGAATATATAATTTTATATTAAATAATTATTTTCGAAATCAATGTATTTGTTTTTAAAAATAATATTTCAACTTTGAAAAATCTCTTGATTTTTCCTAAACTTTATTTTATGATCATAGATTTTTGAAAATTATAAAATTTGAATTTTCATCAATAGATTATTTGATGTTAATTATTTATGGATGAAAACATTATTTTATTCATAATATATACAAATTAAAATACTAAAATTATTATGTTTGCAAAACTAAGTTAATTTTGAATTATAAATAATTTTTAATAATTGTTCTCTCTCTTTCTATTTATATATTTATCTATATATAAATGTTTTATGTTCATATATTATATATAATATATTTATACATACATGTGTGTGTGTGTATTGTAACACATATACATGCACATATTTGGACAACATACATGACATACAAAATGAGCTAATATGTTTGTTGCGATGTAAATCCCAACATCTACATATGGGCATATTATACCTTTCATGGATTATTATGTTACACATGCACTCACACATATATGTATACGATGCATTTATGTATAAACTAAATCAAATAAAATTGATTTCATATCTTAATATATTTGAATTTAAATAAAATAAATGATTTTATTTAAATGAAATTTAGAAATGTTCTAATTCAGTTAGACTTCATAGGCCCAATAAAAGATCCAATATGGTAAACTTTTTGAAATTCATCCATAACTTCTACTGCGGGCTAGTCTAGTACCAATAAATATTTCTAACACTACCATATTTGGTCGCCGAGGATTAATAACTATGGATGACTGCAGCATTCGTAGCCGTTATTTTTGGGCCTCTAAGTGGGGAATACAAGTTGGTATCAGAGCATAGGTTTATGAAACTAAATAGAAATTTAAACCTAAAAGATTTTTCAAAACATAAACCAATGAATCAGGAAATAAGATCGAGGTTCGGGATAACGCTATGGTTGCGTACTTGTGTTTGATACACACACATACATATATATATATATATATAAGTACGTATTCTCCTCTCTCTTAGGCTGTCCTTTTGTATCTTACTAAGGCTCGTACGCAGATTTAAGAGAAATAAGATATGGAGGTAGGAAACGAAAGAGGAAATCTCAATGGAGGAAGCACCACAACCAATGAAAATGTTCGACCCACCAGGAGGAACCCGAGTCGACAGGCTAATGCTAACCAAAATGCAGACTCCAATGTAGGTGCTGGAAATCCACCAGTGGATATAGAGGTGATGTATCAGTTCTTCCTCAATCTGATGCAAGCAGGAGCTGCTGCTGGAGTTACTAGGAATGTTGAAGGAGTTAATCTTGTGGCTCCAATTGGGAATAACTATGCTAAGTTAAGTAGAGACTACACTAGTCTTGGTGTGAAGCTGTTTATGGGAATGGAGGAGGCCATAGAAGTTGAGAATTGGTTGTTGCATTGCGAGAGAATCTTTGCTGGTTTAGGTTTAGATGATGAGCAGAAGAGGAGGCTGACCTCTAAGTAGTTACAAGGGGCAGCGATTCATTGGTGGAATAATGTTACTTTCGGAGTTCTGGAAGAAGAGTTAACTTGGGAAGTACTTCGAAGGAGATTTAAACAGAAGTTTTTATCTGAAGTTGCTAAGTCAGCGTTGATGAGAAAATTTATGGATTTGGTGCAGGGAGAGATGTTGGTAATCAAGTATGCTACGAAGTTTTATGAGTTGTCCCGATATGGGTATGCTACCATAGACACCGTCATCGGGAGGAATGAGAAGTTTATTCGGGGATTGAGGCCCGAGATTGCTAGGGCAACCCTGACACATCTCCGTGATCCTTGCAATGTAGTTGTGGAGATGGCAATGCCACATGAGGAGATGCTTTCTATTTGTGCGAGAGAAAAGCCGGTTGAAACCCAGGGTTCTCAGGTAAAGAAGAGAAAGTTCTTTAAGAAGAAGGGAGCCTAGAAGGGAGAGGCTGCCAAGAAGGCAAAGGCTAATTTAGTTTGCTTCAAGTGTGATAAGAAAGGTCATTATGCTCATGAGTGCCAGTTAGGCAAGGGGAAGAATGCTGCAGAAAAGAAGAATGTGAAGTGTTCAACTGTGACCAAATTGAGCATTATAAGAATCAGTGTTCAGAACCAGTCAGGGTAGATAAGGGAATTTTTTTGTTGTTGGAACATCATCGCTAGGCCAACTACAGCTGAAAAAGGGAAGACTGTGATGGAAGGTACGCTTTTGATTCAAAGTATACTGGTTAGGGTACTATTTGATACCGGTGCATCACATTCATTTATATCTCACTGTCTGGTTGATAGGTTATGCTTAGAATCTATATACCTTGTTACTTCCTGAAGGGTTGCGAATCCGATATGAGGATATGCAACTCTAGGGATGAGATGTGACCAGTTAGAACTTGATTTGTTAGGTCATAAGTTTGCTTGCAGTCTATATGTTTTTGATTTATTAGATTTCGGGATCATTTTGGGTATGGATTGGTTGGGTAAGCACGAGGCTAGGATATTTTGCCAGAATAGGGAAATATCACTAAGACACCCTGATAGTCATAACCGAATCATATTCTCAATGGAAAATTTTGACCGGAGTAGTTGTGTTTTGTTAAGTGATATGAAAGTAGAAGAAGAGTTCAGTCAGGTTCGAGAAAAAGAGAGTTTGTAGATGTGTTTGAGCAGGTTACAGGACTACCACCGAAACGAGCCGTTGAGTTTCAGATAGATCTTGTGCCAGGAGCTGAAGCTGTCAGTAGACCACCTAGCAGGATGTCACCGACCGAGATGAAGGAATTGAAGGTGCAGCTAATGGATCTAGAATGAAGGAATTTTATTAGTCCAAGCAGGTCGCCTTGGGGAGCGGCCGCGGTGTTCGTGAAGAAACCAGATGGGTCATTGAGGATGTGTATCGACTATCGTAAGTTGAACGAGGGGACAATTAAGAATAAGAATCCTTTGCCGAGAATTGATGATCTATTTGATCAGTTGCGTGGAGCTAGAGTATTTTCCCAATTGGATTTACGACAGGTTTCCCTTAGTTAAGAGTGGTAGAGGACAGTGTTCCTTTGACAGCATTCTAGACTAGGTATGGTTCATATGAATGGTTAGTAGTGCCATTTGGATTTAACGAATGCACATGCTTTCTTCGTGGATTTGATGAACCGAGTTTTTCGAGAGTACTTGGATAGGTCTGTATCGGTGTTTATAGATAACATTTTAGTGTACTCAAAGGATGAAAGGGAGCATGAAGATCACTTAGAGTAGTGCTTGAGATGCTAAGGCGGTATCAGCTAAAAGCAAAGTTTTCAAAGTGTCATTTTTGGAAGAAAGAGGTTAAGTTTCTTGGTCACGTGGTTTCAGAGAAGAGCTTTTCAGTCGATCTGGATAAGATCGAAGCTGTTAATAATTGGAAGAGACCAGAAACGGTGACTGAGATAAGAAGTTTTCTTGGACTTGGACTTGCTGGCTATTACCGGAGATTCATCAAGGATTTCTCACGAATAGCAACACCTTTGACTAAGTTAACCAGGAAGGATGTGAAGTATGACCGGCCGACAAATGTGAGGAAGCATTCCTTAAGTTAATGCATTTGTTGACCAACGCACCTGTGTTAGTAGTTCCAAACGGAAACCAAAGGTTGGTGGTGTATACCGATGCATGCTGGACTAGATTAGGAGCTGTGTTGATGCAGAATGGTAAAGTTATTGCCTACGCTTCACAAAAGCTTAGACCAAATGAAATAAGATATCCTACTCATGATTTGGAGTTGGCAGCGGTGATCTTCGCATTGAAGATTTGCAGCATTATCTCTTAAGAGAGAGATTTGAGCTATACACAGATCATAAGTCCTTAAGGTATTTATTCTCTCAGAAGGAATTGAATATGAGATAGCAGAGGTGGCTGGAGTTTTTAGCAGCTTATGATTTTTGTATAAAGTATACTTTTGGAAAAGGAAATAAGGTAGCGGATGTGCTTAGCAGAAGACATCAGAATGTGGTGTTAGCTATGTTGGTAGAGTGAAAGGATTTAGAAGCTTTGTCTACCTATAGTGTGCAGTTAAGATCAACTGCTAGTTCTAGTCAGAGCACCGCCATGTTGTCCTATTTAGAAGTACGACAAATATTGATCGAAAGGATTTCTTCTAAGCAGAAAGAGGGTCTAGTATTAGCCGAGAGGATTAGAAGGCTAGAGGTTGGAACTAAGATTGATGATCTAAAGGATTTAATCTTGACCAGAGAGGATGGTTGAGATAGAAGGGACGGTTGTGTGTTACAAATGTTGAGGACTTAAGGAAAGAAGTTCTTGGAGAATGTCATCGATCCAAGTTTATGAGTCATCTTGGAGGGACCAAGATGTATCAAGATATGAAGAGGAGCTTCTATTGGGAAGGTATGAAGAGAGATGTTGGCTTGTGGGTTAGGCAGTATGCAAACTGTCAACAAGTGAAGGCCGAACATCAGAAGCCGAGTGGGTTGCTTCAATCTTTGAAGGTACCGGGTTGGAAATGGGATTCGATATACATGGGTTTTATAGACGGGTTGCTAAGGTCAAATAGAGGAATTGAAAGTATATCGGACATAGTGGACAGGTTGACTAAGAGTGCCCATTTCATTCCAGTTAAGTCAACCAGGACAACATCTGTTTTAGCTAATTTGTTCATGAAGAACATAGTTAGACTACATGAAATTCATATAGTATAGTCAATGACAAAGATGCTTTGTTCACTAGTGAATTTTGGAAGAGTCTACGGGAAGTGAGACACTAAACTTAAGATGGGTATTGCATATCACCCTCAGATGGATGGGCAGACAGAGAGAGTTAATAAAGTACTTGAGGTTTTATTGAGATCTTATGTATTGGACTTTGGTGGATCTTGGGAAGATCATCTACATTTGGTTGAGGTTTCCTATAATAATAGTTAACAGACTAGTATAGAAATGATGCCTTTTGAAGCTTTGTATGGAAGGCCATGCAAATCACCAATATTGGTTGGAGACTGGAGACAGATTAATCTTGGGTCCAAATCTAGTTAGAGAGGCGGAAAAGAAGATTGAGTTGATCCGAGAAAGGATGAAGGAACCTCAATCCAAATAGAAGTTATGCTGGTAAGAGGCGTAAAGACCTAGAATTCTTAGTTGGAGATAAGGTTTTCATTAAGGTGTCACTGATGAAGGGTGTGGTACGATTTGGAATGTCGGGGAAACTGGCACTAAGAAATGTTGGTCCGTTCCAAGTTATAGAGAGGATCGGGAAGCTCGCATACAGAGTAGAGTTGCCGAGCAGTGTGGCAGGTGTCCATAATGTGTTTAATGTGTATCATCTTTGCAAGCATGTGCATGATCCAGAGACTACTATTACTCCAACAGGGTTGGAAGATTTGATAGTAGAACCGAATTTTAATTTTCTTAGACAATCAGTTTGGGTTGTGGCCAGAGATGAGAAAAGATTGAGGAACAAAACAGCGAAGTTGGTGAAAGTTCAGTGGAGAAACAACGAGAAAGACTATACTTGGGAGACAGAAGGCAGGATTAAAGATACTTATCCTGATCTGCTTTGAGGGTATGTCTATACTAGCATTATATGGATAGTTTCTAGTTAGGTAGGCTAGTATGGTGGTTAGAAGTGGTAATAAATGATTGCTATGTTTAGTATTTAGTCCTTACTGAATTTCGAGGACGATATTCTTTAAGGATATGAGCCTATAACACCCCTGATTTTTAGTAACATTATTCAGGAGGTTTAATTAGATAAATTAAATAGAATAATATAAATATTAGAGAGATAAGAGGATTGACATTTGAATAAATACTTAGAGGTCGAGCTTAATTATATAAATGGGCTTATGGATGGTATTATATGTTACTTAATTAAAACAATGGCATATTAGGAATTGCGCACAATAACTTCTTAATACTTTAAACCCATGTTTCCTTTCATTTCATGTTTATTTTGAAAAAACACAAACAAACGTAAATCAAAGGGAGAAGCCGGCCATTACCAAAGGGGAGAAATTAAATCTAAAGCTAAGGGTTTAAGCTAGGGGAATTAATCAAGAATCAAATCTCAAAGTCTTTATCCTAATCAAGATGAATAATAATCAAAACCATCTCTGTTTTTTTCTTTTATGATCATTTGATTTTCGGGTTTAAGATTAAATCCATTATGATGATTTTGATGATGATATGCTTAGATTTATAACATATTTGATTCAAACAAAATTGTTTGATAATTGTTTATACGGTTTTAAGGGTAAAACCAATTATATTGAATTTCGAATGCCATGAGGAAATTATATATTATGTAAAACATGAATTTGGAGATGGGTTTCAATTTTTATAATTTTCCAAGCTATGGAAAATTTATTATGAATTTTTAAAGGAAAATATGAATAATTGGATTTAAAAATTAATTTCGGTTATTTTATGAAAAATTTGGGTCTCAAATTTTTATATGTTAGATAACATATTGAAAGTGAATTTCTATAATTTTTGAAAAATTTTCCTAAGTAATTAACTATGAAAATTAATTTATTTTAGAAGGAGGACTTAATTGTCTTAATTGTCATGCTTAATGGAAGGGCTTATTTGTTAAACTAATCTTTGTTTAGATCTGAAATTATGTCGCAGTTATTTTGAGAAAGGATTTGAAAAGTTTATGGCAACCAATTAAAGACTCACAACTAGGTAGGTTAGTTATAAAGTAGTTACTTTAAATGACATTAAATCGGACTTTATGAAAAAAATATGTTCCGCCTCTTTCAGAAGCAATCTTTCGACCCTATGCTTCTGCTTCGACCAAGTAGAAACCTACCATGCCGAAACCAATACACAAGGTATCAATACATTGGTACGTACTGGATTGGAGAAAGGCGGAAGGCATGGTGTCGAAACCCTTGCTCTCGATGGGGTCGAAATCTTTGTTTTACTTTCTAAAGAAATGCGCTTGCCTATTTTTACTAAAAGCTTTCAAAGGAGTCGAAACAAATGCTTTTGATAGGTTTCTACATAGTTTTCGAAGGGGGCTGCCACATTTTTGTTTAAGTGTAGCTTTCGAATGAGTCCCTATGTTATAAACTAATACTTTTGAAAGGGTTGTCTCAAACCAATCGAAACCTTGCTTCCGTCCCCATGCCTTTTGAATGGATTGAAGTCATCAACCAATTCGAAAGGTAGCTTTTGTTTTAAACCTGTACTAAGCCACTTCCTAAAACTTATGAAAGGATTCAAGGGTTTCGAAGGCAATGGCTTCGAAAGGGGTTCGAAGCTTTTCTTCAAATGTTTTACTTAAATGTTTTGAGCTTTCGAAAGGATCGTTCCGAAGCCATTAGTTTTCCCCAAACAATCTTATGTGAAGATTAAAGAATTTGAAAGGGGTACTTTTGTATATATTCACTTTGACCCAAAAGATATTTTTAAATGTAAACCCAATGCTTTTGAAAGGGGTACTTTCAAGTAGTTTTGAAACTATGCTTCTAAGAGTTAATAAGTAATGCTTTAATACTTTCGAAAGGTATAGTTTGATGATTTCGAAAGAGATGTTTTAAACTGTTTTGAAAAGCATATGCTTAGTGTTTTGAAAAGAAAATCTGAATGCTTTCCAAGGTAGTTATCCAATGGTTTCGAAAGTAAAAGTTTAAGGTTCCAAAAGCCTTAGTTTTCAAAGCAAAGAACCCAATCTCAATTTTAAAGGAAAACTCATAGCTAAAATAAAGGAGTTTTGAAATGGTTTTAACTATGAAGTTTTTGATGAAGCTTTCCTTGATATATAATTGGTTAAAAGGGATTAACCATGTTTCATATGTAAATAATTTCAAGGATATTAAACCACGGGTGTTGGTTTTATTATGCTATTACGTTTGCTTCTTCTAAATATACATATTCACTTTAATATGGACCTATAAATGTGTTTTGGGAAAAAGGGCAGAATAACCTACTAGGTTGACCCGGTAGTGAATATAAATTGAGTTAACTTCTAAATGAGTAGAATTGCATCCAGGAGGTCAGATAGACCAGAATATAGGATGCCTAAATACTGATTAAAGAAGTTGTTAGGTAGACAAGCTCATAGTAAACCCATGAAAACTATGTCTAGGAAAAGTTATTGGCAGGGGCCAATAGGTTCATAATAAACCCATTAAAACTATAGTCAAAAAGAGTTATTGGCATAGGCCAATAGGTTCGTTGTGAACCCATGAAAATTATATTTGGATTAAGTTATTGACGGATATCAACAGGTTTCTAGTCAACCCACGAAAACTAGGATAAGAGGGAAGTTATTGGAAATATCAATAGGTTTAGGAAGAACCCTTAAATAAGGGAGTGATTGGCCGGGGCCAATAGGTTCTTAGTGATCCCATGAAAACTTTAAAACCGGAGAGGGAGTCCATAAACATTAAATAGGTTATTAGTCTGCCCATGAAAACTATTAGGTTGATAGTGACCCTAGAAACTATAACTGAAACAGATTGTCAAAATGAATGGGAATGAGTGATCTAGGATTGACTTACTTGTTTTCATATCATCATAATATTTTAAATTGTTATGTTTCAACCATTGTGGATGCAGGAACACGATATATGGTTAAATTTTGGATATGATACTAGTGAGCGGAAAACCCATTCCGCTAAGCGGCGTGGTCTCACTAGATATCTAAATAGTGTAAGATGGTAGATTATTATTCATACCAGGCTTTATGTCTGACTCGAAGTTTATGTTTCCCCTTAAACTCTCGGATGCTCAATTAACTTTGAGTAGTTTGAGAGTTGAGGTTTTTAGGTACCTTTTTAGACGAATAAGTTTCCGGAGACGTGCAGTAGGCATGATAGCTATTTAGAGTTCTTTTCTATTTTGATTCCACTGTGTTTTGTTGTAAAGGCAAAAGTTGTTTAATTGCCAAGTTATATACTCTGATCATCCAAAGGGGCATCTTCATATGTCACTCTTGGCGTATGTGGTAATAATTATATTTTCTCTGAACGTGGTTGTCGAAAATGGGATTATGTAATAAATTTGAAATGGGAAAGTTGTCTAATTATTTTAAAATTTTCCATATCCATGTGTCTCTGTTATATCAATGTATCTAACACTTCCGTATTTGGTCGCCGTGGATTAATAACTATGGATGACTGCATCATCCATAGCCGTTAGTTTTGGGCCCCAAGTGGGGGATGTTACAAGCTGGTATCGGAGCATAGGTTTATGTAACTTGAAATAAATTTAAACCAAAAAGATTTTTCAAAACATAATCCAATGAATCAGAAAACAAGATCGGGGTTCGGGATGACTCTATGGTAGCATACTTGTGTTTGATATATATATATATATATATATATATATATATATAAGTATGTATTCCCCTCTCACTTAGACCGTTCTTCTGTATCTTACTAAGGCTCGTACGTAGATTTACGAGAAAGAAGATAAGGAGGTAGGAAACGGAAGAGGAAATCTCGTTGGAGGAAGCACCACAACCAACGGAAATGTTCGACCCACCAGGAAGAACCCGGGTCGACAGGCTAATGCTAACCAAAATACAGATGCCAATGTGGGTGTTGGAAATCCACCAGTGGATATGGGGGTTATGTATCAGTTCTTTGTCAATCTGATGCAAGCATGAGCTGCTGCTGGAGTTTTGGGAATGTTGGAGGAGCTAATCCTGTGGCTCCAATTGGGAATAACTGTGTAAGTTAAGCAGAGACTACATTAGTCTTGGTGGGAAGCCGTTTATGGGAACAGAGGATGCCATTGAAGATGGGAATTGGTTGTTGCATTGTGAGAGAATCTTTTCTGATTTGGGTTTAGATGATGAGCAGAAGAAGAGGCTGACCTCTAGGCAATTGCAAGAGATAGCGCTTCATTGGTGGAATAGTGTTACTGTTGGAGTTCTGAAAGAAGAGTTAACTTGGGCATAATTCCGAAGGAGATTTGAACAGAAGTTTTAGTCTGAAGTTGCTAAGTCGACGTTGATGAGAAAGTTTATGGATTTGGTGCAGGGAGAGATGTCGGTAATCGAGTATGCTACTATGTTTGATGAGTTGTCTCGATATGGGTATGCTACCATAGACACCGTCGTCAGGAGGAATGAGAAGTTTATTCGGGGATTGAGGCCCGAGATTGCTAGGGCAACCTGACACATCTCCGTGATCCTTGCAATGTAGTTGTGGAGATGACAATACGACATAAGGAGATGCTTGCTATTTGTGCGAGAGAAAAGCTGATTGAAACCCGGGGTTCTTAGGGAAAGAAGAGAAAGTTCTTTAAGAAGAAGGGAGCCCAGAAGGGAGAGGCTATCAAGAAGGAAAAGGTTAATTTAGTTTGCTTCAAGTGTGACAAGAAAGGTTATTATACTCATGAGTGCCGGTGAGGCAAGGGAAAGAAGGCTGCAGAAAAGAAGAATGTGAAGTGTTTCAACTGTGACCAAGTTGGGCATTATAAGAATTAGTGTCCAGAACCTGTCAGGGCAGACAAGTGAAATTTTTGTACTGTTGGACCATCTTCTGCTAGGCCAACTACAGCTGAAAAAGGGAAGACTGTGATGGAAGGTACGCTTTTGATTCAGAGTATACAAGTTAGGGTACTATTTGATACTGGTGCATCACACTCATTTATATCTCAGTGTCTGGTTGATAGGATATGATTAGAACCCACATACCTTGTTACTTCCTTAAGAGTTGCGAATCCGATAGGAGGATATGCAACTCTAGGGATGAGATGCGACCAGTTAGAACTTGATTTGTTAGGTCATAAGTTTGTTTGCAGTCTATATTTTTTTGATTTAGTAGATTTCAGGATCATTTTGGGTATGGATTGGTGGGTAAGCACGAGGCTAGGATATTTTTCCAGGATAGGGAAATATCACTATGACACCCTGATAGTCATAACCGAATCATATTATCAGTGGAAAATTTTGACCGGAGTAGTTGTGCTTTGTTAAGTGCTATGGAAGTAGAAGAAGAGTTAAGTTAGGTTCGAGTAGCAAGAGAGTTTGCATATGTGTTTGAGCCGGTTACAGAACTACCACCGAAAAGAGCCATTGTGACGCAGCACGGAAGTAGATCTGAACCAGCGGTCAAATCTATCCCGGATCTAATTTCGAATTGTGGAAATACGAATCGATGAAACTGATGAATTGATGAATTGATGATACCCAAATGCCCAAATCCGTTGATTTCTCGAGATACCGGATTCTAGCTATCTTCAACACGTTGATCGCGCACGATACCGCGTTAGAAGATCTACGATTCTTCGACGTTGATCTCGCTCACGAGATTCTGTGAATCGGCTTCAAAATCGTTGATTCGAGCGCACTCGAATATCCGAAGATGGAGAAAGGAGATCACACTCAACTTCCAATTTTAAAAGAGGCACAAAGCTTTCAACAAATTTTATTCAAAAATCAACTCCTTTTTACAAATGACAACACACCCCTATTTATAGGGAAAGTACAACACCACACGACTCAACACAATTACAACACGACTTAACAAACAAACAAACAACTCAAGAAAATACAACATTCAATGACTCAACAATACACAACGACTTAAGAAAATAAAATACAAACGACTTAACGACATACGACTTATCAAACAATGCGACATAAGCAAGTAACGACAGAACAATCGGCGACATAAGAATCCTTGGCATAGCAATCAGCGACCTAAAGCTTCGGCAGCGACATAAGGATTCTGGAATGGCATAAGGAATCACGGCAGCGACCTAGCAATCAGCGACATAAAGAAGCTCGTTCGCGACCTAGGGTTTCGCCGCGACTTAAGGAGGAGCGACATAAGGATCTCACGTCATAAGGCTGGAGCGACCTAGGGTTTCGCCGCGACTTAAGGAGGAGCGACATAAGGATCTCGCGACATAAGGATGCTCACAACATAAGGATCTGCGACATAGGGAATCTGCTGGATCTTCTCTCGACTTACTGCTTTGTCGTTCGCGACCTAGGAAGCGCGATTCAGGGAAGCGACTTAAGGTAAGTCATTTATCTCGTCGTTTATCTCGCGCTGCATCATCCTCCCCTGGTTGAAAAGAATTCGACCCCGAATTCACACTTTCCTCTTCTTCGACATGCTTATTCTCATGATATGGAATCAAGTGTTTGACGTTGAAAACGTCAGCAGTATGGATATGATCCGGCAATCTTAACCGATAAGCATTCTCGTTAATCTTCTTTATGATTTCCAAAGGGCCAATCTTTCTAGCAGCCAGTTTGTTGTAAGTTCCAACAGGAAATCGATCCTTAGTCAATACTGCATATACAAAATCTCCTTCTTTGAACTCAACATTTCGTCGCTTAATATCCGTGGATTGCTTATATTTCTCATTCGCCTTAAGCAATCATTCCTGCACGACCTTATGGAACTCTTGCAATTCATTCACAAAATCACTAGCCCGTTTGATCACTCCCTTCTGCTGTGGTACTGTAGATAAATCTAATGGTCCCATAGGCATTGTTGAGTAAACGACCTGGAATGGACTGAACCCAGTGCTATGATTAACTGCATGGTTGTGTGCAAACTCAGCTTGACACAGCTTGGAATCCCAACTCTTCAAATTGTCATTCACGAGGCATCTCAATAGATTACCTAGGAATCTATTCACAACTTCTGTCTGTCCATCCGTCTGTGGATGATAAGCACTACTGAATTTCAGCTTTGTCCCGACCATTTTCCATAGACTCATCCAAAAATGACTCAGAAAACGAGTGTCTCTATCCGATACAATAGATTCAGGCAACCCATGAAGACGATAGATCTCTCTGAAATATAACTGTGCGACATTAACTGCATCTGCCGTCTTCTTGCATGCGACAAAATGTACCATTTTTGAAAACCGATCAACCACCACGTAGATAGAATCATTGCCACGTTGCGTTCTCGGCAATCCCAATACAAAGTCCATACTAACATCCACCCATGGTTTAGTAGGTATAGGCAACGGCATATAAACCCGCATTTGTTGCGGTTCCCTTTGAAATTTGACAAATATGGCACCTCTGAACGAATTTCTCGACCTCCTTCTTCATTGACGGCCAAAAATAAGATTTTGAGATCAACTACATAGTACGGTCATGACCCACGTGTCCTTCTTCATGTAATTCTTTGATGATTTTCATTCGCAGATTGCAATCTGGAATACACAACTGATTTCCTTTGAATAGAAAACCATCAACCAGCATATATCCATCCATGTTTCCCTGCTTGACTTTGTCTAGGATCTTGGAAAAATATGAATCTGAAGTAAGAAAATCTGGAAGTAAGTCAAAACCCATTACCTCTACTCGCATGGTTGTTAGCAAATTATTCTTCCGACTCAATGCATCGGCGACACGATTAGTTACTCCAGACTTGTGCTTTACGACGAATGTAAATTGCTGCAAATAAGCTATCCACGATGCATGCCTAGCTGCAATTTTATTCTGCCCTCGTAAATGTTTCAATGCTTCATGATCCGTATACAAAACAAATTCTTTGTGGAATAAGTAATGTCTCCAATGCTTCACGGCCTGCACAATAGCATAAAACTCCACATCATAAGTATTGTATCTCATCTTTGCTCCAGAAAGCTTTTCACTGAAATAGGCAATTGGACGACCCTTCTGACTCAATACTCCTCCAATTCCAACTTTGGACGCATCTGTATGTAACTCAAATAGTAACTGAAAATCTGGCAACACTAGAATCAGTGCTGATGTTAAAAGTTCCTCGATCTGTTCAAAAGCAGATCCTGCCTCTTTCGTCCATGAAAACTGCTTTCATTTCATACAATCAGTAACAAGAGCCATCACACTACTAAAGTGCGGTATAAATCTTCGATAAAATGAAGCTAACCCATGGAAACTTCTGACTTCTGTTATAGTTTTGGGCTGTGGCCAATTTCTGATTGCGGCTACTTTACTCTGGTCCACTTGTATCCCTTCCTTGGACACGACCTTACCCAAAAATAAAACACTCGGCGTCATGAACACGCATTTCTTCGTTGCTGCATAGAACTGTTCTTGACGAAGAATAGTTAACACCTTTCGCAAGTGTTGAACGTGCTCCTCTGTGCTAGCACTATATATCAAGATATCATCAAAGTAGACTACAACAAACTTCCCGATGTAAGATCTGAAAATTTGATTCATCACCCTCATAAATGTACTTGGTGCATTAGATAGACCAAATGGCATGACCAGCCATTCATATAATCCTTCCCGAGTCTTGAGTGTTGTCTTCCATTCATCACCTGGTCTTATGCGAATCTGATGATAACCACTCTTAAGGTCGATCTTAGAAAAGATTACAGACCCACTAAGTTGATCCAATAGATCATCAAGTCTTGGTATAGGAAATCTGTATCTGACAGTTATTTTGTTGAGTGCCCTGCTGTCTGTACACATTCTCCACGAACCATCTTTCTTTGGCACCAACAGAGCTGGTACAGCACAAGGACTGAGACTCTCTCCAACACGCCCTTGCTCAAGCAACTCCTCAACCTGTCTCCTCAACTCTTCATGCTCTTTCGGACTCATACGATAATGCGGCCTATGCGGTAAAACAACACGTGGCCCTAGATCAATTTGATGTTGTATGTCCCTTAGTGGCCGTAAATCCTTGGGTAATTCCTTAGGAAAGACATCTTCAAATTCATTTAACACCGGTCTAACCTTCGCAGGAATTTCAAGATCTTCACTTGTTTCATACCCAATCAACATAAACAATTCGGCACTATCTTCCACTTCTTTAACAAATTCTCTCAAAGATAATAAACTAGTTGGTTCCACTTTCTTCTCTAACTTGCTTTCACTTTGTTCACGCTTCTTAGGAACTAAGGTGATTTGAGTACTTTCGAACATGAAACTGTAGCTGTTGGTGCGACCATTATGTTGTATAGCTCTATCATATTGCCATGGTCTTCCCAATAGTAGATGACACACATCCATACCGACAACATCACACCATATTTCATCTTTGTACTTCTTCCCAATAGAAAATGTAACAAATGCTCGTCTTCCCACTGTCACTTCTCCACCTTTCTTTAGCCATGCCAGTTTATAAGGTCTAGGGTGTTTTTCAGTCTTCAACCCTAACTTCTTGATGGCTTCTTCAGAAATAATGTTATCGCAGCTTCCCGCATCAATAACAAATTGACAAACCTTTCCCAAGATAGTACATGTAGACTGAAAGATATTGCTTCTCAGCCAACTAGAACCATCCTCATGCTTTGGCGTTAAACAAGACCTCCTCATCATCAAGTTACACCCTTCGTCTCCTGACACAACTTCTTCATCTTCATCAAACTTCGGTGGTTGAGAATAATCAATTTCAGCTTCCACATCCTCACATTCCTCTACAACTAATGCTCTCTTCTTTGGCTTTGTACATTCATTACTTTTATCGCCAAACTCCTGACAATTATAACACTTGATACTGTTATTAACCTTTGCTTTAGCGGCTTCATTGACAATTAGTTTATTGACTGCCTTGGAAACATTAGCACTGCTACTAGCACCCTTATTCTGGTTGTTGGAACTCGTAAACACACCACTTCCTCTTCTCCCTTGTTTCTCCCAAGCTAGAGCTTTCTGATGTGCTTCAGCAATAGACATAGGATTAAACATATTAACCATGTCTTGAATTTGCATTCGTAACCCTCCAACATATCTAGCCGTTAGCTGTTTCTCGGTTTCCATAATATCATTCCTTGCAATCAATTGATAGAATTCATCTGCATAGTCATTCACTGTCTTCGTCCCTTGTCTCAAATTCTGCAAACGTTGATACATAAGAGATTAATAATTGTACGACAAGAAAGTCGCTTTCATCATTTTTCTCATCTTCTCCCAAGTAACAACTTTTGATTTTCCCGTTCTCTCCCGAGTTAGTTTAGTTTGTTGCCACCAAGCCATAGCTCTTCCCTTTAGTCTTGTAGCAACTAATTGGACTCTGCGATTCTCAGGCACATCTTTGAATTCCAAAATTTCTTCAACATTCGACAACCAATCAAGAAATTCTTCTGCTTGCATACCACCTTTGAATTCTGGAATTTCCATCTTCATACCTGACTCCGATTTACGATCATTTTCTGAATCCCGAAATTGATTTCGCACTTGGACTTGATTTCGATAATGAATACTACCTTCATCACTATCTTCCTCAAAATCAGATGTATTTCGATATCGATCCTGACCATCTACATCCCTACGACCACGCATGTTCCTTCTACCTTGTCTTTCAGCATCACGATATGGTTCATTTTCGAAACCACGTTGAGTTCTTCCCTCTGCATTTTGGTACCCATTGTGGTCTCGCATCATTGAAACTGATGATTCTCTCCTATCTCGATAAGACTGGGGTGACATCCTCCTTTCTTCCGTAACCGATGGCAAAACCCTGTTTCCACCCTGGTTCGAAACTGGTGACGTTCTCCTTTGATTTTGATTCATGTCGATCATCAACTTCTCCAATTTTTCAATACCCTCATTGAACTTTTCATTGATACGCTGCTCTATTTGCTCAGCTTCTTGTCATCTATATAAATCTTCAATATTTTGATAACGGTTAGCACGTCTCGGAGGCATGATCAAATATTCAACAAATCCAAACAAAAACTTCACTTCGATCCAAAAAATCTCGAATCAAAACTTCCCAACATGTTTGAAGTCTCACGAACACCCAACGAACTTGGAAAAGTTCGTCTCCTCGTTCTGATACCAAAATGACGCAGCACGGAAGTAGATCTGAACCAGCGGTCAAATCTATCCCAGATCTAATTATGAATTGCGAAAATACGAATCGATGAAACTGATGAATTGATGATACCCAAATGCCCAAATCCGTTGATCTCTCGAGATACCGGATTCTAGCTATCTTCAACACGTTGATCGCAGATGATACCGCCTTAGAAGATCTATGATTCTTTGACGTTGATCTCGCGCACGAGATTCCGTGAATCGGCTTCAAAATCGTTGATTCGAGCGCACTCGAATATCCGAAGATGGAGAAAGGAGATCACACTCAACTTGCAATTTTAAAAGAGGCATAAAGCTCTCAACAAATTTTATTCAAAAATCAACTCCTTTTTACAAATGACAACACACCCCTATTTATAGGGAAAGTACAACACCACACGACTCAACACAATTACAACACGACTTAACAAACAAACAAACGACTCAAGAAAATACAACATTCAATGACTCAATAATACACAGCGACTTAAGAAAATAAAATACAAATGAATTAATGACATACGACTTATCAAACAATGCGACATAAGCAAGTAACGACATAACAATCGGCGACATAAGAATCTTCGGCATAGCAATCATCGACCTAAAGCTTCGGCAGCGACATAAGGATTCTAGAACGGCATAAGGAATCACGGCAGCGACCTAGCAATCAGCGACATAAAGAAGCTCGTTCGCGACCTAGGGTTTCGCCGCGACTTAAGGAGGAGCGACATAAGGATCTCGCGACATAAGGCTGGAGCGACCTAGGGTTTCGCCGCTACTTAAGGAGGAGCGACATAAGGATCTCGCGACATAAGGCTGCTCGCGACATAAGGATCTACGACATAGGGATTCTACTGGATCTGCTCACGACTTACTGCTATGTCGTTCACGACCTAGGAAGCGCGATTCAGGGAAGCGACTTAAGGTAAGTCATTTATCTCGTCGTTTATCTCACGCTGCATCACATTGAGTTTCAGATAGATCTTGTGCCAGGAGCTGAACCTGTCAGTAGACTACCTAGTAGGATAACACCGACCGAAATGAAGGAATTGAAGGTGTAGCTAGTGGATCTAGAAGGGTGGAATTTTATTAGTCCAAGCATTTTGCCTTAGGGAGCGGTCGCGGTGTTCGTGAAGAAACCAGATGGGTCGTTAAGGATGTGTATCAACTATTGTAAGTTGAACGAGAGAACGATTAAGAATAATTATTCTCTGCTGAGAATTGATGATCTATTTGAACAGTTGTATGGAGCCATAGTATTTTCCCAATTGGATTTGGCGATAGATTTCATTCAGTTAAGAGTGGCAGAGGACAGTATTCCTTTGATAACATTCCGGACTAGGTATGGTTCGTATGAATGGTTAGTAATTCCATTCGGATTAACGAATGCACCTGCTTTCTTCGTGTATTTAATGAACCGAGTTTTTCGAGAGTACTTGGATAGGTTTGTATTGGTGTTTATAGATGACATTTTAGTGTACTCCAAGGATGAAAGGGAGCATGAATGTCATCTTAGAATAGTGCTTGAAACGCTGAGGCAGTATCAACTAAAAGCAAAGTTTTCAAAGTGTTATTTTTGAAAGAAAGAGGTTAAGTTTATTGGTCACGTGGTTTTAGAGAAGGGCTTGTCAATCGATCCAGATAAGATCGAAGCTGGTAATAATTAGAAGAGACCAGAAACGCTGACTGAGATTAGAAGTTTTCTTGGACTTGCTGGCTATTACCGGAGATTCATCAAGGATTTCATGTGGATTGCAGCACCTTTGACTAAGTTAACTATGAAGGATGTGAAGTATGACTGTTCGACAAATGTGATGAAGCATTCCTTAAGTTAAAGCATTTGTTGACCAACACACCTGTGTTAGTAGTTCCAGTCGGAAAACAAGGGTTGGTGGTGTATACTGATGCATGTGGGAATTGATTAGGAGCTATGTTGATGTAGAAGGGTAAAGTTATTGCCTACGGTTCACGACAGCTTAGACCGCTTAAAATAAGATGTCCTAATCATGATTTGGAGTTGGCAGCGGTGATCTTTGCATTGAAGATTAGGAGACATTATCTCTTAGGGGAGGGATTTGAGCTATACACAGATCATAAGTCCTTAAGGTATTTATTCTCTCAGAAGGAATTGAATATGAGATAGCAGAGGTGGCTGGAGTTTTTAGCAGCTTATGATTTTTGTATAGAGTATACTTTTGGAAAAGGAAATAAGGTAGCGGATGCGCTTAGCAGAAGACATTAGAATGTGGTGTTAGCTATGTTGGTAGAGTGAAAGGATTTAGAAGCTCTGACTACCTATAGTGTGCAGTTAAGATCGACTGCTAGTTCTAGTCAGAGCAATGCCATGTTGTCCTATTTAGAAGTACGACAAATATTGATTGAAAGGATTGCTTCTAAGCAGAAAGAGGATCCAGTATTTGCCGAGAAGATTAGAAGGCTAGAGGTTGGAACTGAGATTGATGATCTAAAGGATTTTTATCTTGACCAGAGAGGATGGTTGAGATAGAAGGGACGGTTGTGTGTTACAAATGTTGAGGACTTAAGGAAAGAAGTTCTTGGAGAATGTCATCGATCCAAGTTTATGAGTCATCTTGGAGGGACCAAGATGTATCAAGATATGAAGAGGAGCTTCTATTGGGAAGGTATGAAGAGAGATGTTGGCTTGTGGGTTAGGCAGTATGCAAACTGTCAACAAGTGAAGGCCGAACATCAGAAGCCGAGTGGGTTGCTTCAACCTTTGAAGGTACCGGGTTGGAAATGGGATTCGATATACATGGGTTTTATAGACGGGTTGCTAAGGTCAAATAGAGGAATTGAAAGTATATGGGTCATAGTGGACAGGTTGACTAAGAGTCCTATTTCATTCCAATTAAGTCAACCGGGATGACATCTATTTTAGCTAAATTGTTCATGAAGAACATAGTTAAACTACATGGAATTCCTATAGTACAGTCAGTGACAGAGATGCTTTGTTCACTAGTGAATTCTCGAAGAGTCTACAGAATATGTTAGGCACTAAACTTAAGATAAGTACCGCATATCACCCTCAGACGGATGGGCAGACAGAGAGAGTCAATAAAGTACTCGAGAATATATTGAGAGCTTGTGTACGAGACATTGGTGGATCTTGGGAAGATGACCTACATTTGGTTGAGGTTTCCTATAATTATAGTTATCAAACTAGTATAGGAATGGCGCCTTTTGAAGCTTTGTATGGAAGGACATGCAAATCACCAGCATATTGGTTGGAGACTGGAGACAGATTAGTCTTAGGTCCAGATCTGGTTAGAGAGGCAACATAGAAGATTGAGTTGATCAGATAAAGGATGAAGGAAGCTCAATCCAGACAGAAGTTACGCAGATAAGAGGCGTAAAGACCTAGAATTCTTAGTTGGAGATAAGGTTTTCATTAAGGTATCATCGATGAAGGTTGTAGTACGATTTGGAAAGTCGAGGAAACAGGCACCGAGATATGTTGGTCCGTTCCAAGTTATAGAGAGGATCGGGAAGCTCGCATACAGAGTAGAGTTACCAAGCAGTATGGTAGGTGTCCATAATGGTTTTCATGTGTTTCATCTTTGCAAGCATGCGCATGATCCAGAGACTACTATTCCTCCAACAGGGTTGGAAGATTTGATAGTAGAACCCAATTTGACTTTTGTTAGACAATCAGTTTGGGTTGTTGCTAGAGATGAGAAAAGATTGAGGAACAAGACAGTTAAGTTGGTTAAAGTTCAATGGAGCGACAACAAGAAGGACTGTACTTGGGAGACAGTTGATAGGATTAGAGATACTTATCCTGATCAGCTTTGAGGGTATGTCTATATTAGCTTTATATAGATAGTTGCTAGTCAGGTAGGCTAGTATGGTTGCTAGTAGTGGTTACAGATGATTGCTATGTTTAGTATTTAGACCTTACCAAATTTCGAGGACGAAATTCTTTAAGGGGGAGCCTTTAACACTCTAATTTTTAATAACATTATTCAGTAGATTTAATTAGATAAATTAAATAGAATAATGTAAATATTAGAGAGATAAGGGGATTGAGATTTGAATAAATACTTAGAGGTCGAGCTTAATTATATAAATGGGCTTATGAATGGTTTTATATGTTACTTAATTAAAACGAGGGCATATTAGGAATTGCGCACCATAACTCCTTAATACTTTAAACCCACGTTTATTTTTGCAGAACACAAACAAATGTAAATCAAAGGGAGAAGATGGCTATTACTAAATGGGAGAAATTAAATCTAAAGCTAAGGATTTAAGCTAGGGGAATCAATCAAGAATCAAATCTCAAAGTCTTTATCCTAATCAAAGTGAATAATAATCAAAACCATTGCTTTTATGATAATTTGATTTTCGGGTTTAAGATTAAATCAATTATTTTGATTTTGATGATGATAAGTTTGGATTTATAACATATTTGATTCAAACAAAATTGTTTGATAATTGTTTATACGGTTTTAAGGGTAGAACCGATTATATTGAATTTCGAATGCTATGAGGAAATTATAGATTATGTAAAACATGAATTTGGAGATGGGTTTCAATTTTTATAATTTTTCAAGCTATGGAAAATTTATTATGAATTTTTAAAGGAAAATATGAATAATTGGATTTAGAAATTAATTTCGATTATTTTTTGAAGAATTTGGGTCTGAAATTTTTATATGTTAGATAACATATTGAAAGTGATCATTTATAATTTTTGGGGGTTTTTCCTAAATAATTAACTACGAAAATTTATTTATTTTAGAAGGAGTACTTAGTTGTCTTAATTGTCTTGCTTAATTAAAGGGCTTATTTGTTAAACTAATCTTTGTTTAGATTTGAAATTATACGGCAGTTATTTTAAGAGAGGATTTGAAAAGATTATGGCAACCAATTAAAGGTTTGTAATTAGGCAGGTTAGTTATAAAGTAATTACTTTAAATGACATTAAATCAGACTTTATTCATAAAATATGTTCCGCCTCTTTCAGAAGCTACATTTTGACTATATGCTTCCGCTTCGACCAAGTCGAAATCTACCAAGCTGAAACCAATACACAAGGTATCAATACATTGGTGCATAGTGGATTGGAGAAAGGCGGAAGGCATGCTGTCGAAACCCTTTCTTTCGATGGGGTTGAAACCTTTGTTTTACTTTCTAAAGAAATGCACTTGCCTATTATTACTAAAAGCTTTCAAAGAAGTCGAAACAAATGCTTTCGAAAGGTCTTCTAAATAGCTTTCGAAGGGGGCTGCCACCTTTTTGTTTAAGTGTAGCTTTCGAATGAGTCCCTATGTTTTAAACTAATACTTTCGAAAGGGTTGTCTCAAACCAATCGAAACCTTGCTGTCGTCTTCACGCCTTTCTAATGGATTGAAGTCATCAACCAATTCGAAAGGTAGCTTTTGTTTTAAACCTGTAATAAGCCATTTCCTAAAACTTATGAAAGGATTCAAGGGTTTCGAAGGCAATGACTTCGAAAGCGGTTCGAAGCTATCCTTCAAATGTTTTACTTAAATGTTTTGAGCTTTCGAAAGGATGGTTCTGAAGCCATCAATTTTCCTCAAACAATCTTATATGAAGATTAAAGGTTTCAAAAGGAGTACTTTCGTATATATTAACTTTGACCCAAAAGTTATTTTTAAATGTAAACCCAATGCTTTCAAAAGGGGTACTTTCGTATATATTCACTTTGATCCAAAAGATATTTTTAAATGTAAACCCAATGCTTTCGAAAGGGGTACTTTCAAGTAGTTTTCAAAGCTATGCTTCAAAGAGTTAATAAGTAATGCTTTAATACTTTCGAAAGGTATAGTTTGATGGTTTCGAAAGAGATGTTTTAAAGTGTTTTGAAAAGCATATGCTTAGTGTTTTGAAAAGAAGATTTTGGATGTTTTCGAAGGAGGTTATCCAATGGTTTCGAAAGTAAAAGTTTAAGGTTTCGAAAGCCTTAGTTTTCAAAGCAAAGAATCAAATCTCATTTTTAAACGAAAACTCATAGCTCAAATAAAGGAGTTTTGAAATGGTTTTAACTATGAAGTTTTTACAGAAGCTTTCCTTGATAAAACAATAAGTTAAAGGGATTAATCATGTTTCATATGTAAATAATTACAAAGATATTAAACCTCAGGTGTTGGTATTATTATGTTATTATGTTTGCTTCTTTTAAATATACATATTCACTTTAATATGGTCCCATAACTGTATTTTGGGAAAAAGGGCAGAATAATCAGTTAGGTTGACCCAGTAGTGAATATAAATTAAGTTAACTCCTGAATGAGTAGAATTGCATCCAAGAGGTCATATAGACCAGAATATATGATGCCTAAATACTGATTAAAGAAGTTGTTAGATAGACAGGTTCATAGTAAACCCATGAAAACTAAGTTTATGAAAAGTTATTGGTAGGGGCCAATATGTTCATTGTAAACCCATTAAAACTATGATCAGAAAGAGTTATTAGCAGGGGCCAATAGGTTCGTAGTAAACCCATGAAAATTATATCCGGATTAAGTTATTGACGGATGTCAATAGGTTCCTAGTCCATCCATGAAAACTAGGATAAGAGGGAAGTTATTGGAGATACCAATAGGTTCAGGAAGAACCCATAAATAAGGGAGTTATTGGCAGGGGCCAATAGGTTCTTAGTGATTCCATGAAAACTATGAAACCAGACAGGGAGTCCATAAACATTAAATAGGTTATTAGTCAGCCCAAGAAAACTATTAGGTTAATAGTGACCCTAGAAACTATAACTGAGACAGATAGTCAAAATGAATGGGGATGGGTGATCCATAATTGATTTACTTATTTGCATACCATCATAATATTTTGAATTGTTATGTTTTAACCATTGTGGATGCAGAAACACAGTATATGGTTTTTATAATGTTTTGGATAAGATACTAGTAATGGGAAAACACGTTCCGCTAAGCGGCGTGGTCTCAATAGATATATAAATGGTTTCAGATGATAGATTATTATTCATACCAGGCTTTATGTCTAACTTGAAGTTTATGTTTTCTCTTTAAAGTCTTGGATGCTCAATTAACTTTGAATAGTTTGAGAGTTGAGGTTTTTAGGTACCTCTTTAGACGAATAAGCTTTCGGGGACGTGAAGGAGGCATGATAGCTATTTAGAGTTCTTTTCTATTTTGATTCCGTTGTGTTTTGTTGTAAAGGCAAAAGTTGTTTAATTGCCTAGTTATATACTCTTATCATCCAAGGGGGCATCTTCATATGTAGCTCTTGGCTTATGTTGTGATAATTATATTTTCTCTAAACGTGGTTCTCGAATATGGGATTATGTAATGAATTTGAAATGGAATGTGAAAGTTGTTTATTGATTTTAAAATTTTCCATATCCATGTGTTTCTGTTATATCAATGTATCTAACATTACTGTATTTGATCGCCGAGGATTAATAACTATGAATGACTGCAGCATCCGTAGCCATTAGTTTTGGGTCTCCAAGTGGGGGGTGTTACAAGTTATATGGCACAGTCATCTTCAGTGATGTTATACTGTGCGTATAAATCTCGTTTCATTCTTCTAGGATAAATGATAAGTAAATCCGTCCACTAACGGTTAGGAGGTGATCTCCGCTCTTATCTTTGACTGTTTATTTCTTGAAGAATCAGGGTTGAGTTTACGGAAACTATCGAATATTGTTTCAAAGAGACCAGGATCAGATATGTTATCCGAAAACCACTTCAATCCAACTCAAGCGGTTCGAAGTGAAGACATCTTGTAGATGATGAAATTAAAGATGGAGCTTCTAGAAGTGCAAGGGCTGCTTGATACTAATCCTGAGGGTAATTCCGAAATGAATGTAGCAGAAGTAGTGTCATCGGTTCGTTCATCTCCTGAACAACTTGTATAGATGAATGTTGATATTGTGTCGTCAACTGGAGGGCCATGTAGCATTCCATGTGGAAAGTGCTATATAAAAGGTAAAACGTAGCGTTAAGCCTCATCAACCGAGAACGACTAAAACATGAGAGATGCAACAGGGCTAAGTGAGTCTCTCTCAATTATGGTATGATCATCCCTATATAGAGTCGATATTATCTTTCATTTGTATGCTTCGAGGCCCATTAACCAAGGGATGACCATATTCGCTACTACTAGTCAAGTGGTAGGCCGGTTCAGTGTTGGCAGAAGATCCCGGCGAGGTCCTCGGTGTTATTTTATCTAGAGATGCACCGTGACGAGCGGTACCCCAGTAGCCTGGTCATTGTATGAAATTCATTCTCCAATAGGCGCCGTACGGACTTGGTTGTGCCCAACTATGTTGAAATATGAGATGCAAACATTTCAGCTGTATTCATATTTTACTTTGACCCCTAGACATTATTATAATATCAATGGATTTTCAATAGAAAATGTTTTGATTATCGTAAGGTAAGAATCTATTCATGTTTATGTGCGGCGTGATCTTATGAGATACATTTTTTAAAAGTTTTTGATGAACATTAAATTCCAATTGGATGTGTTTTTCTCATGCTGGTTTACTAGACTGATCCGGGCGTTCCCCCCTTTCAATGCTTGGGTTAGACCGAGCATATTTACAGATTGCTTTGAATGCATTGGAGCTTAGGAGACGAGCTGGAGGCCCAAAACGTATCTACGTATTTCATTGTGTTCCACTGTGTTGTCTAATGGTTGTATTTATCATAAATTGTATGGACGGCCTGCTATAACTGTCTAGATTGAAATAGGTAAGTGTACTATGATTGATGTATGTATATTACAGTTTTTTTCTTTGTGTAAAGATTTGTTGTATATTATAGATTATTCATTCCGCTGTGAGATTCTATATTGTTTAGTTTCTTCTTATCTCCTTTCTTCTTTCTTTTCCCTAACTATCCGTCTTTCCGTTCAATTTGAGTTAGTCATTGGTGGTTTATTGTCAGCTTGAATTGTACGAAAAATTGGATTGTTACAATTAAAACAAGTGGAAGGTAGCAAACCTAGTCTAAAATTCAAATTAGTTACCACTACCACTAGTACTACTATTTTTATTTATACTATTACTACTGCTATTAATTTTCATAAACTTATTTTATGTTGATAATATCTAATTAATTTTTTTATAAACATGGTTAATTTTTGAAAACTCAGTTAACTTGATCAACTTGATTAAATATTTATAAACTTAGTAAATTTTTAGAAATTCAACTTAGTTAAATTTTTATAAAACATATAGTAAATTTTTCTGAACTTATTTAACTGTTATATAACCTAATTAATTTAGTTAATGTTTATAAAACTTAGCTGATTAGCTTAGTTAAATGTTGATAAAACTTAGTTAGCTTTTATAAAACTTAGTTTAATTTTATGAACATAGCTGATTTTTTATAAAACTTAATTAATTCATCTACTTTTTATGAAACTTAATTAACTTAGATTATTTTTATGACCTTAGTTAATATTTTCAAAATTTAATTAATTTTTATAAACTTCGTTATTTTTACAAACTTAGTTATTTTTATAAACTTAGTTGACTTAGTTAATTTTTTAAAATTTAATCAACTCAGCTAAATTGTTATAAAACTTAGTTTAATTATTTATTTATTATAAATCTTACTTTACTTAGTTAATTTTATAAATTCCCTTATTTTTATACCTAATTCTATAAAACTTAGTTAATTTCTTAATTTTTTTTTTTTATAAACTAACAAAGCATGCTGCGGCTTAAGCGTGAACCCCCGCATGATATGAATATATGAATCAGTGATATGTTAACAATAACATATGGTAACAAACAGAAGGCTTAAACCTTGCTCCAACCAACTAAGCTACTTGTTGAGATTACCATGTTCATGTTGTGATACAACAATAAATATGTGATGAATGGACAGTGGTTAAAGTCGCCAGAGGCATGAAAATAAGTCATGCTACAGATGATGTCATGAAAGCAGTCAGACGCATTTAACACTGGAGAGAAAGGTTAATTTCTTTTGCAGGCAGGTAAATATATGAATGCATCTGATTAAGAACCCAAACTTTGAAATTTGGATTTCATATAGATTGAATAATACGAAACTACTAACTCTTAAATGTTTAAGTAAACGCACAACAGATTAATAAAACTGTGAACCCTTTCTGAATTTCTCTTCTGCTACTTCAGGCAACATGTGGGGAATAACAACCAGTTCCCTGTAGACCAGCATCATTGAAACTGATGAAATAGTTGCCCATATAGGAAACAGTGAGCTTAAACCATTTTTTGTTCTTTTTTATTATAAAAATTAAATAAATAAACTTAAATAGCCGTTCATGCACAAATTGAAACTCACCAATCAAGAAAACTGACATATGTTTCCATCAGATAACTTTGAAATTGTACAAAGGCACGCAACTGCGATTAGAAAAAAAGTAAGTGGTAAATATTTATGCTATTTCAAGGACTTCGTAAAGGCAGTCATTCAATAACCACCTGTCAGAAAGTAAAACAAAAATTTGATTATCTGTGTCAATAAGTGCATTTGCCAGGAGCATCTTTTCTGCATCCACCATGGATATTTTCTCCCAGACCATCTGCATGCACTTTCAACGTAGAATAACATTGACTACGACTATCTACTAGAAATATTAGTATTCAACTCAAGGTATGGGTTGTTCTTGGACTAGTATAAAAACACCATAAGGTTTCAGTATAGGTCTACTTCAAAATTTTCACCTAATTGTACACTCATATTTTTCACAATAGCATGATCATCATAATTTGGGTTGGTGAAAGCTGTGAAAGTTAATTTTCATTTAAACAAAACCTACGTTTGCTTCTAAAATAGATGGTTAGACTGTAATTTTCATTAAAACTTGACTGTAATCTGTCCGTTGCTTAATTGGTTTTAATTCTAAGTTAAGAAACACAGAGAGAATGCACTATACACAGATACAATACAAAGCTTTTGATTATGTATTGGGTAATAATTTATGGCCATGTGCCACAAATAGAATGATGAAGCTTACATACATTATTCTGTGGTTTTCAATTTTTTTGAAATTTCAAGAACAATGACGAGAAACAATATAAATGAGTCTAAGAGTAAATGAATACCACGTCGTTGTGAATATCTCGACCAACAAATAAGGGACTGAGATGCACTGGCTCTGCACGAGATGCATAGACATTGTTTCCTGAAGATTTGACCAGGCAACCAGTGCTCGGCATCAGGTAGCACTCGGCGTCAGAGAGTACTCGGCATCTAGGAGTGTTCGCCGAAATACCCGGCTTCCTAGTGGAACTCGGCGTCATAGAATGTCCGGCGTCTAGGAGTACTCGGCGAAGTACACAGCATCCATAGTGTTCGGCATACAGAGCGCTCGGCGTCAACCAATACTCGGCAACAAGAGTGCTCGGCATACAAGATTGCTCGGCATACAAGAGCGCTCGGCATCAAGGAGAACTCGGCAACGAGAGCGCTCGGCATCAAGTTGAACCTGGCAACAAGAGTACTCGGCGTCCCATGGTACTCGGCGTAGTACTCGGCAACGGGAGTACTCGGCATCCCAAGGTACTCGGCGTAGTACTCGACAACGGAAGTACTCGGCATCCAGAAGACATTCAGCATGCACAACTACTCAAGGTAACAATGTCGTTCGGCCTGCATGCATTGTTCGTTCAAGGGCTTCAGATAGAGATACGTTCGGCCTCAACTGACAATCATCCTGCACTTCCCACACATCCAGCGTACCATTCGGCATAGAAGGACTGTTCGACATCAGAGCGTTCGGCATACCAGGTTCGGCATGCAGCGACCACTGTACTGGGGCTAGAGTGTTCGGCCATCCAGCCCATTTGGGAAGTCCAGCCCATATTTGCCTATAAATAGAGGGGCAGGGTCACAGTGAAAGGAATCCTTTTTTGGGAGAAGACACTGGGGAGACTCTGCCATTTTCGAGACTCATCTTCTCTACTTAAACAACTTCATGCAAGCATTTGATTCACGAATTGTATTTGTAATCAACTATAAAGAAGATCAATAAAGTTTAACCTCAAAGTGGACGTAGGCAATTACGATAAACCACTATAAATTTGGTGTTCTTACCTTCTGCAGTTAGATTAGCATTGTCTTCTCTGTTTAATTTACTTTCATCACTTACATCTCTACACAATCTTTCTCTACGAGGTTAGTGACCAATTTTGGTGCTAACACTTTGGTGCTTTCACTGAGAATCGAATTCTCAGACCTCAAGGATCTGCTTTGAAGCTACTGGATTGAACAAATCCCCAAAGGAAGATCCGACTCACTGATAGGACATCCATTGATTCTACTCAGAGTTCATACCGATAACTCTACAATGGTAGGACCACGTACTAGGTCAGCTTCTCATAATGCGGATGCCCACGAAACTGCTAGTGTGCAACAAGCAGGACCTAGCAATAAACCAGCGATCCCGAGTGTAGGAATTGTCGCTCAAGAACAGACTCCAGTTGTCACCAGAATAGAGTTCAATGACTTGATGAGAGAACTCAGGGAAAGCAGGAGACAACTAGGAGAGCAGATGCAAGCTAACGCCAACCTGATGGCACAACTCACTCAACAGCAGCAACAGAATGCTGGGGGCAATCCCGCTCCTTACTCTTCATCTGACAGCTCAACTTCCTCTGATGAACCTCCCAGGCGCAGACGCCGCAAGACCGACGCTGCACGAGCAGAAGCTGCTGTTCAAATAACTGGAGACCGTGACCAAGCAAGAGATGGAAACTTCAGGACCGGGGTATAGACGGAGGATAAAGGCCCGGATCATCAAAATGCTAACGATGTTGAACCTCAAGACGCACGATTGGCAGACCGCCAGGAGAGGAGGCATCGGCATGGACATGCACGTAGAACAGACACTAACTTTCCGCCTTCCATACAGACACCAGATCTGACAGCCATGATCAGGCAGTTGATGAAGGAAAATCAGGGGTTATCGAATGATGATTGGGGAGTGTCAAGAAGTCATACTCCATTCACGGATGTTGGGTTGCAAGCGGCGTATCCCAGGAAGTTTAGTATGCCTACTATCCCTGCGTATGAAGGGAGGACTGGCCCCAGACAGCACGTCATGAGGTACGAATGGATGATGGATTCAACAAGAGCGAATGATGCCACCAAGTGTAGGTGCTTTCCGATTACTCTATCTGGGATTGCTACTATGTGGTTCACCCGACTTCCTCCGCGATCCGTATCAAATTTCGAGGAGTTGGCAAAGAAGTTTATTGAGCAATTCAGGATACACACTACGCGCCCAAAGGACGTGATGTCTCTGTCAAGTGTAATCCAAAATCCCGGGGAGTCGTTGAAGGAATATTTGCAAAGATTCCACGTTGCAGCAACTGAAGTCAGTAATCCCAACGACCATGCAATTCTAATGGCTGTAATGAGAGGTGTGGATCCAGACTCTGAGTTTGGAGACTGGCTGGCAGTAAAACCTCCGGCTACGCTAGAGCGTTTCTACTCTAAGGCACACCAGTTCATAAGAAGAGAGGAAGCTAGGTGGGTACGACGAGATAAGGCGCCAGGACCTGTCCAAGAGTCAATAAAGAGCAACATTGCTGTGAAGCAGTCTGGAGACGGCTCGGGAAAGGTCCAACTCAATGTCCAGAATAAGTCTGGGCAGTCTAAGGAGTCCGAAGGAAGGAATCAAGGGAAGAAGAGAGAAGCGGGGAAGTGGAAGTCGAGAATTCCAAGTTACAGCGAGTATACTCCGCTGAACGCGCCACTTGAGAACATCTACCTATCCACCTGCAATACTTTTCAATACAGAAAGCCACGTCCGAAAGAATCGACCGAGGAACAAAAACGGACCGGGAAATATTGTCGCTTCCATGAGACTTATGGGCACAACACGGAGGAGTGTAGACACCTGCATGACGCTATCGAGAAGTTGATCAGGCAGAAGAAGTTGCAAGAATTTGTGAAGGACCCACAGGAAGGAGGACAGGGAACGTCCAACCCAGGTCGTGCACCAGCTCCGCGTCATCCCGAGGAGCCTGCCCAAACCGTAGGTAGACTAGTCATAAATACAATTATCGGCGGACCTCACCCCGCAGATAAGAATTGGCAAGAGATGGAGCGATATGCAAGTTCCCTGAAGCATGCAGATTTTGAGTGCTGTTCGAACACGGAGGACGGGGCCCCTGCTAAGCAGCAACGCGTAATGACAGACGATATTGTGTTCAGAAGTACAGACGCTGATCAGATAGAGGCTCCGACCATCGACCCCATGGTCATATCTGCAACGATCGGACCAGCATATATGAAAAGAATTCTGATTGATTGTGGAAGTTCAGTCAACATCATCTTCAAGAAGGCTTACGATCAAATGAAACTAGAAACAAAGGACCTGAAACCGTCCAAGGCTGATATACACGGCTTTAACGGCGCAACGACCGATGTCGTGGGGTATGTTGAGTTACCAGTTGAACTGGGACAGGGCGAGCGTCGGAGGGTGTGAATTCTACCCTTCATAGTTCTGGATGTGAATTCTCCATATAACGTTTTCTTGGGCCGGCCGGCCCTGGCTGAGTTTAGGGCAGCGTTAGCCCCGTGGTGTTTAACTTTGAAGTTCCCGACTGACAAAGGAGTAGGTATTGTTCATGGCGATCAAGCAGCTGGTCGTTCCTGTTATGTGGCTGAGCTCCGAGAAGCCCATCGGAGGGAGAAGGGAAAGGTTGCGGACAATCCTGTCCGCATCCTTAATGCGGATAATTGACAAGTAGTGCCCGAGCCCTGGCTCGGGCATAGTTCTCGGATCTTCGGAGATATAGATCCGAGAGACGACGATGAGAAACCCAGGGAAGAGAAGGCGGCATCGGCTGAATTAACAATTGACATCTCAGTTAGCCATGACGACCCTTCGCGAATTCTGAAAATCGGATCACAGCTTGGTCCCGCGATGACTGAAGACCTTAGCGACTTCCTCCGGGCGAATCTTGACGTTTTCGCCTTGACGCATTCTGATATGTGTGGGATTTCTCCCGCCATCACGAGTCATATGTTGAACATAGACCCGAAATACATCCCAGTTAAACAAAAAAGGAGAGGAATGGATCCGGAGAGATCCGCCGCTCTTGGAGAGGAGGTGGACAAACTCAAAGCAAATGGGTTCGTCCGCGACGCCCTTTACCCTGAATGGGTATCCAACCCCGTGCTCGTAAAAAAGGCAAATGGGAAATGGAGGACTTGCGTAGATTATTCCGACTTAAACAAAGCATGCCCTAAGGACAGTTTCCCGTTGCCTAGGATCGATCAGTTGGTCGACTCCACCGCAGGACACGAGCTTCTGTCATTCATGGACGCGTACTCAGGGTACAACCAAATCCCGATGCATATTCCGGACCAAGAACACACCAGCTTCGTTACAAATGTCGGACTATATTACTATGTAGTGATGCCCTTTGGATTGAAGAATGCAGGAGCAACTTACCAGCGTTTAGTGAATCGAATGTTCAAGGACCAGCTGGGTAGAACGATGGAAGTCTATGTGGATGACATGCTCGTGAAGTCACGACGGTCAAACGACCACATTCGAGACTTGGCTGAAATGTTCGACATACTCAGGTTTTATGGGATGAAGATCAACCCTTTGAAGTGTTCCTTCGGCGTTGCATCAGGGAAGTTTTTGGGATTCATCGTCAATGCTAGGGGAATCGAAGCCAACCCAGAAAAGATCCAAGCTATTCGAGATGTGCAAGCGCCCAGGACTATAAACCAAGTACAGAGCTTGAATGGAAAAGTAGCTGCGCTGAGTCGATTTATATCCAGGGCAACTGACAAGTGCATCCCATTCTTCGATATAATAAAGAAAGGGAAGAGAAATTTTGAATGGACGTCTACTTGTGAGGAAGCATTCCAGAATCTGGTGAGGCATCTGGAGAGTCCACCAATGCTGTCAAAACCAGTTGACCACGAAATGTTATATGTATACTTGGCTGTATCCCCACATGCGATAAGTGCGGCTTTGGTTCGTGAGGAGGATCGAGTCCAGAAGCCGGTGTATTATGTTAGCAAGCGTTTAACAGGGATATAGAGGAATTACCCTAAAATCGAGAAATTGGCTTATTGCTTGGTGATTGCATCACGCAAGCTGCGCCCATACTTTCAAGCACATTCAATCGGTGTTTATACCGATCAACCCCTGAGGCAGGTACTCCAACGGCCGAAAACTTCTGGGAGATTGCTAAGATGGAACATCGAATTGAGCCAATTTGATATCGCATACTTACCACGGAGAGCCATCCGAGGTCAAGCATTAGCAGATTTCATCGCTGAGTTTACCATACCCATCAAACCGGATGACCACGACATCATTCCCCCTGTTCGATGGAAATTATACACTGACGGTGCATCAAACGACCGTTGCTCCGGCGCGGGCGTAGTTCTTATAACTCCAGAAAACCGATCAATATGTTATGCCCTGAAGCTCGATTTCCCGGCTATAAATAACGAAGCCGAATATGAAGCACTGATCGCTGGCTTGAAGCTCATCAGAGAACTCGGGATCGAATCAGTCGAAATCTTTTGTGACTCACAGTTGGTGGTTTACCAAGTACGGGGAGACTACCAAGCAAAGGGGCGAAAGCTTGCTCCGTACCTCGTTCAGGTCCAAGAACTACTATCAAATCTTGAGCGTTATGACATTTCACATATCCCGCGCGAACAGAACAAAGAAGCCGACTTATTGGCTAAGTTTGCAAGTACCGGCGATGCGCAGCAAATGGGATTGTATCCCGTCGAAGTCTTGCATGCCCCGAGCATAGACGGGATGAAAGTCGATCGCGTGTTGGAAACAGAAATCGAGAAGGAATCGTGGATAACCCCATTCAAACTGTACCTAACGACCGGGGCTTTACCAGAAAAAAGAAGCGAAAGGCGGCAGGTCCTTCGAAAGGCCGCACGATACGTAATGCAGGATGGATCAATGTATCGAAAAGGATTCTCAGTCCCATTATTGCGATGCATCGCTCATAATGAGACAAAGCGGGTATTAAGAGAGGTTCATGAAGGGGAATGTGGCGACCATACTGGGGGGCAAACGCTAGCAAAGAAGATCCTCCGCTATGGATATTACTGGCCCACCGTAAATCGGGACACCGCGGACTACGCAAGAAAATGCGACAAGTGTCAAAGATATGCGAAAATCCCGAGGGCTCCATCAACAGAACTCACACAAATGATTAGTCCCTGGCCATTTGCGATCTGAGGAATCGACATAATCGACTCTTTGCCTATATCCAAAGGTGGTGCGAAATATGCGATAGTTGCAGTCGACTATTTCACAAAATGGGCTGAGGCAGAACCTTTGGCCACAATCACCTCTAAGAAGGTCATTAACTTCATTGTACAAAACATTATATGCCGCTTTGGCCTTCCACGCACCATCATTACGGACAACGGGACGCAATTTGAAAGCAGAGAGTTCAAAGAGTTCTGTTTAAAGTATGGCATCGAGAAGAAGTTCGCCGCCGTGGCACACCTGAAAGCTAACGGGCAAGTCGAGGCCGTCAACAGAATAATCAAGTCCATACTGAAGAAGCGTCTGTAGAAGGTTGGAGGCAAGTGGGTAGATGAACTCCCGACAGCATTATAGGCATATAGAACTACCCACAAGTCCGCGACTGGCCACACTCCATTCGCCTTGGCATACGGCTCTGAAGCCGTTATACCCGTGGAACTTGAAGTTCCATCACACCGAGTGACATACTATGATCCCAAGACGAACCAGAATCTCTTGTTGGAATCACTGGACTGCATCGATGAAAATCATGAAGAAGCCGAATTAAGGGCGGCAGCGCATAGGCACCGAGTCAAGCGCTACTACGACGGCAGAGTCCGCCCAAGGGTCTTTGATGTGGGTGATCTCGTTCTGAAACGAGTTTTCCCGGTACCATCACGTATGAATCCCAGCTGGGAAGGTCCGTACGCCATTGAACGGAAGCTTGGAGAGGGAACATTCAAGCTAGCGACCGTTGATGGCACGACACTCCCCCGAGCATGGAACAGTGAACATCTGCGGCACTATTACATTTAGCATGTTTCCTTTCTTGTTTTAAGCACTGTTATTTCCTGCATCTTTCCATTCAGTAATAACTTAGTTTCTTTTTAAAAGTTGTAATCGAGCAGTTTAGTTGATTTTCATTAGTAAAGGCTTGAAGCCGTACCTTCCATGAATCACTACGTTTCTATATCTCGTAATTGAATGACGAACTACATTATCTTGTACGACGTACGGACTCGTATAAACGATTTCAAATCTCCGAATCCCCAGAGTGCGGAGCGGAGTACTCTAAGTCCCCAGAGCGCGGACTAGAGTATAAACGATTTCAAATCTCCGAATCCCCAGAGCGCGGAGCGGAGTACTCTAAGTCCCCAGAGCGCGGACTAGAGTATAAACGATTTCAAATCTCCAAATCCCCGGAGCGCGGAGCGGAGTACTCTAAGTCCCCAGAGCGCGGACTAGAGTATAAACGATTCCGAATCTCCGAACCCCTAGAGTGCGGAGCGGAGTACTCCAAGTCCCCGGAGAGCGGACTAGAGTATAAACGATTTCAAATCTCCGAGTTCCCGGAGCACAGAGTCAGCGAAAAGTCCAAGTACTCGAGAGATGTGGTACGAGAAGCACGCCATGTCTAAAAATGTCTGAACGACACGAGAATGGACCGGGAGATAGTGCAACTCATAAGAACTTGAGTTATGGCTACAATTAGTCAGCAAACCAAAGAAAGACAAGAGAATCATTCAAACGAAAAAGAAACTAAAAACTTTATTCGATAAGTCCAAAATGGGGATACATGATCACTCTTACAAAATTCAGACCTCTCTATACAAACTACAAGTTGTGGAAGGTAAAAACAATTACAAGACTTAAGCAAGAAACTCGTTGAACGAGTGTATCGATTATTTCTTCGACTTCTTCTTCTTGTCTTCCTTCGTTGTTTCCGACGACTCCTCTCCCTCACGCTTTTTCTTGGACTTTTTGCTTGCTAAAGAAATGGAGTCAGGAGTAGGAGACGGAACATCCAGCGGTTTGAACTTGCCTGGGAGAATGATTTTCAAAGGTCGGTTCCGTGGGTCGGTTACTTCCAGTATTCCAGGTTCAGCCTTGACCTCAACCTTTTTCTTCTCCTCTTCGGCAAGGCGGTCCTTCATGCTTGTCTGTGAAGTATGCTCAGAGGCGCCGGTGATTTCAATTTCATCATCCCCTTCGGCAGGAGATGAAGTGTCAAGCTTATCATCATCCAGCGCCCTGATCACCTGAGCATCGGGACCAGGGAGTACTCCCGTGTGGACAGCATCGCTTGTTTTCCCTGCCTCCTCCTTGGCGTCATCGCTCCTCGGAGTTTGCTCGGCGTCAAAACAACCTGCACGAAAACATAAAGAATGAGCGTTAGAACGAGCAGCCACTGCTAAAAAAGACGGGATCTTTCGACTTCTAGAGAAAGAAGAATTTCCTACCAGGTTCCGGTTGGCTATCGGTGGCGCGTGGGGTTTCACCCTCCAGGATAGGTGATAGCACATGAGCACCAAGCCCAGGGTCCTCGGGGTCATAACCAACATGCTGCTCGAATGGATCAAGTGTCGGCCTACCGGCCGATTGGGCAGCAGATTGAGCAGCAGTATGAAGAGCAGTAATATTAACCCCAGATGGGCCAGCTTCACCATCTTTCTCTTTTGGAAGGGGAGAGCCTTTGCTGTAAAGTGCCAATGCTGCGGATAAATCCGATGGCTCATTCCCCCTAAGGAACTCCTTCACCGGGGCCTCCTCATCGACCTCTTCGGAGCCTGACTCAATCTTCCTAATCCTTATCAAAGTTTCCCAGGCCTCGGCTAGGGACTCAAGGTAACCGTCACCCAAGAATGTTAAGTCGCGATGCATGAGGACGCGGGCTCCGTATTCAGCAATCAACGGGTCAAACATGTTTTTGACCTCTTCCCTGCCGGCTTCCGCGGCCGCCTCAAGGCGAGAATCAATCTCCTCTGCAGCCTCTCTTTTGCCCTCCTCACGGGCCTCATCCTTCATTTTCTCAACCCCAGCGAGTTCGTCATCGAGCTTTGTTTTCAGGAGTCGGGTAGCAACGATCTCATCACAGTATCGTTGTGATTCTTCTTGAGCAGCTACCTTATCCTCCTTCTCCTTGGAGAGTAATTCTTTTAGCTCTTTGACTTGGGTAGCGAGCGCGTCCCTTTCCTTTTGGACAGAGTCTTTTTCTAGGGCGAGGGCACCGCTGCGCTGGACTGCTTCGTCAAGCTCTTTTTTGTGAGCCGCCTCTAAACGAGTAACTGCCTCAGCAGTATCTTTTGCGCTTTGTTCAGCGGCTTCCAGCTTCGACTTATACGAAGCAAGCTCTTCGCCTTGGAGTTTGATGATTTTCTTATCGCTGCCAGACTCCAGATTCAGACGATCAATCTCGTGTTGACGCTCAACGGATACTTCCGAGATCTTCTCCACCAAGTGCACAAACGCGTCATGTTGAACATAAACGTCGTTATTGCAGGCAATGGCACTCTGCTTCACATGCCCGGGAATATGATGAATGGCCGGGAGGAACTTCAGACCATCGAAGAAATTTTTTGGAAACTTGGCCTTAAGATTGACCATCTTTTCCGCAACAGTTGGGTCCACCGCAGGAGTAGGAGGAGGAGGCTTTGAGAATTCCGCTCTTTTCCACTGCTCTCGAACTTGCCTTGTACTCGATGAACTGGAGTGTTGTTCTTGAGGAGCATCCGATTGATAACCCTTTTGTAAAGACTTCTCTCTATCCGGCTCAGTTGGAGGAGGAAGATCGTGGGGCTGGGAAGATTGAGAGTGTGCCTTCTTGGGTGAGACGACTCGCGAGGACGATTGTCCCTATCTTCATAATCGCCTCTGTCCCTGCGTCTGCCTGAACCAGAATCCCGTCCAGAGTGATGAAATACAGAAGAGCCCTGAAGGCGATCGAGACTGTGAGAACGCCCCATATCACCTGCAAAGAATGGAGATAACAACGAGTTAAGGAAAATTCACGAGATAAGAAAAAATACTTGAAGTATATTATGGAATGCGCATGTGCGTGTGTGTCCTAGTGTTCCCCCCGACGGACCAGTTCGTTTATCTTTACTAATCGGAGTGTTGTCTCCTTGGATCGGGAGTTGAACTCCCGCATGGCCTCTAGCGGGTGAATAAAATTTAAGGGCTTCAGGATCATCAAACCCGTAATTAAGTATGTCTTCGGGAATAGAAAGGTTCGATAGACCCCTCAAGGAACTTTCCAGATGTTGCGAGGAAGCCTCTTTCTCAAGCGGGATAGGCGTAACTTTTGAAGTGCCACCAACTTTCTTCTTTTGAACTGTATATTTTAACTTCTTCTTCCCCTTCGAAGGGGAGGATGACGTCTCAATATCTTGAACTTCGATTGCTGGATTCCAAGCGGGACCCACGTTCTCGCCTTGAGTCTCAAGAACATCATCTTCTCTGCTCTCACCTTCTCCATGCATATCGGGAGTGCGGCGCGACGACGATCCGGCCTGTTTTTTCCCTTTACCAGACGGAGGCTTGGGAATGGTGACACCTTCTGGAAGGCTGATCCGACGACCAGGGCCTAGCAAGCCAAACCCCGACAGTGATTCATTTGAAATGATAGTCTGGATGTCTCGATCCTTAGCAGGAAGAGCTCTAATGGCTTCAACAGCCTCAGAATATCCTCGGCTTTCCGGACGCGGGTTGATACCTGAAAAGATGAAATGAAGAGTTAGGAAAAGCATGACTCCGATCAAATACGAATAGTGACTCAGCAGAGAGACTTACTGCCTTCAACCCATCTCCTAGCGAAACCAGAAGGGCAGCGCACATAGAACCATTCCTGTTTGTACAGGGCGAATTTACTACATGCCCCTGTCAAGATCTGGCATTTGTGGTATGGCTCGAGGAACATAAAGTAAGGACTGTCTTTCCGTCTCTTGAACATATAAATGTATCTGATATCATCGGCGGTTGGAGGTCTGGATAAGACGGCCATGAAAAGTAAGTAAGTCCCATATAGAAATGCATGGCCGTTCGGGTGCAGCTACGACGGAGCTATGTCTATGTACTGCAGTACATCCCGGAGAAATAAATTGAACGGAGGCACGCTGCCCATCCAACACATGAACTTGTTGCAGGTAGTGTACCCGACTGGGGGCAGATGAGGACGATCGTGTCTCGAAGGAACTAACACGTCGGCAAAAGGAATCCCATGAATGTAGCATATCCGTCGCAGAGCAGCTTCGTTGATCTTCGAGGCTTGTGAATCGATCGGATTGTCTAGTAAGATTGTTGCCTCCAGAGCATCAGGTGCCAAGTTATGAGCAGGAGAAGTCGACGGATTAGAAGTATCAACGGCTCCTTGCCTTGATGACGGCCCAGGCCTGTCGGATATAGTGGCGGAGCTAGATTTTCTCGACATCCCAAATAAATAACGAACCTGGCTAAGTGCTTGAGAGAACTATACTTAAAAAATGTTGAACGTTAGAATTAGCAACACGAGTTTTCCCCTCCACGTGGTGTGTGAACTAGTGCAAGCAATTGTGTACAAGCAATAAGATTTCAAAGATATAAAAATGACTGCTTCGAATCGTTGCCTTCGAAGACCGTCATCGCCGACCGTCTCAAAGAGCCCGCCTGGTGGTGGTAACAGTTCCAGATCTAGAAAACATGTAATTTATGAAGTATCCGGCTTAAGTCTAATTTGACATTTATAACTGTTCGGCATTTAAATGTTGTTCGGCAATTGCATTGTTCGTCCTAAGAATAGATCAGCATGTATGTTTGTTCGGTTAAGTCATTGTCAAGTGTTCGACTAAAGGCCTTGTTCGGCTAAAGGCCTCGTTCGGTTAAGTCATTGTCCAGTTAAAGGTTCTGTTCGGCATTCAAAATGTTCGGCCTAAGTACAATGTTCGGTTTTGTTTTGCTCAGTCTAAGTTCTGCTCGGCAATTGTATTGTTCGGCCTAAACATGGTTCGGCATGTCAGTTGCTCAATATTTATGACGTTTGGCATTGATACAGTTCGGCGTCTAAGTGTGTTCGGCAACCAGAGTTCGTTCGGCTAAGTTGTTGTTCGGTGTTCTAGTGAGTGTTCGGCCTTAGTTTATTCAGACGAAATACTATTCGGCAGCCTCTATCATTCGGCGCATGACAACATACGCCGAACCATAGCTATGCCTTCCAACACCCTTACCACCTCCAACGTTTTCCTTCTCCTTCTTTTTTGAATTTGGTTCGGCGCGATGGAGCTAAATACAATAGCCACATGTGCAAACACCTCAAATCCTTCCTCCTCGCCTTGCATTATCGTTCGGTAATGAGGGCAACCTACTCGAAAGCTTTCTACATGACAAACTTGACCATCTCATTTGAAACCTATTCGAGTTATACGAGGAGCAGTACCTAGATTGCAGTTAGGAGCTTAGGAAGGAATGTTCGAGTTGTAAATCTGTTCGGCTAGAGAAAATTGCAAATCTTGGAAGAGTGACAGAAATGAAAAGGTAAAGGAGAAGGGACGGGAAGGACCTGGTTATATAGAGGGAGGTAGAAGTTGAAAAGGCTATACCCGGTAGAACCGGTCAATAACAGAAGTGTTCGGCATCAAAACGAAGTGTCGTTCGGCACATGAGGGCTGTCCGGCTTCGAACGTATTGTTCGGCGTCCAAACCACGCTCGTCATGCACCTCCGTCACAGGCATTCTCGAGAAGGCATCATCAAGGGAAATTGAACTAGATTCAAAGCGTATCACGTTCGGTCACATGATACACTTTGGGGGGCAAGTGTTTCTTGGAGATTTGACCAGGCAACCAGTGCTCGGCATCAGGTAGCACTCGGCGTCAGAGAGTACTCGGCATCTAGGAGTGTTCGGCGAAATACCCGGCTTCCTAGTGGAACTCGGCGTCATAGAATGTCCGGCGTCTAGGAGTACTCGGCGAAGTACACAGCATCCATAGTGTTCGGCATACAGAGCGCTCGGCGTCAACCAATACTCGGCAACAAGAGTGCTCGGCATACAAGACTGCTCAGCATACAAGACTGCTCAGCATACAAGAGCGCTCGGCATCAAGGAGAACTCGGCAACGAGAGCGCTCGGCATCAAGTTGAACCTGGCAACAAGAGTACTCGGCGTCCCATGGTACTCGGCGTAGTACTCGGCAACGGGAGTACTCGGCATCCCAAGGTACTCGGCGTAGTACTCGGCAACGGGAGTACTCGGCATCCAGAAGACATTCAGCATGCACAACTACTCAAAGTAACAATGTCGTTCGGCCTGCATGCATTGTTCGTTCAAGGGCTTCAGATAGAGACACGTTCGGCCTCAACTGACAATCATCCTGCACTTCCCACACATCCAGCGTACCGGTCGGCATAGAAGGACCGTTCGGCATCAGAGCGTTCGGCATACCAGGTTCGGCATGCAGCGACCACTGTACTGGGGCTAGAGTGTTCGGCCATCCAGCCCATTTGGGAAGTCCAGCCCATATTTGCCTATAAATAGAGGGGCAGGGTCACAGTGAAAGGGATCCTTTTTTGGGAGAAGACACTAGGGAGACTCTGCCATTTTCGAGACTCATCTTCTCTACTTAAACAACTTCATGCAAGCATTTGATTCACGAATTGTATTTGTAATCAACTATAAAGAAGATCAATAAAGTTTAACCTCAAAGTGGACGTAGGCAATTACGCTGAACCACTATAAATTTGGTGTTCTTACCTTCTGCAGTTAGATTAGCATTGTCTTCTCTGTTTAATTTACTTTCATCACTTACATCTCTACACAATCTTTCTCTACGAGGTTAGTGACCAATTTTGGTGCTAACAGACATAAATTGAATATTTCCGTTCCTGGCCCTGAAAAAACATATTCCCAATCGTTAACCAAAGCTTGCGGTTTAATTTACAAGAGTGTTTATGAAAAATGAGTTCAAAATATACACTTATACAGATACTAAAGGTAATCAGTGTTCGTTACTTTAGAAAACTAGTATGGCCTTTGAGTTACAAATTTTTTCTTTAACGACCCTCAATGCCTTATTTCATACTGAGTCGGTTAAAACGTAAACTATAAAGAAAAAACTGTGTAAAATGACTTGAATAAAGTTGTCAGTAAGTCATAAATACACACATATACAGGATATTCCATGCTAAGAACAGAATAAACAATACAAAGGTTCATCAACTTAAAATAAATGTTGATTGTAACCTGTTTAATACAATAGGCCATAGCAAGAATAGCCCATGACATCATTCCAAATCGACAGTTTGTAAACACTTTGGTATCAAAAGTCTTTCCCAATGCGGGGATACAATTATATTCCCTAGGTTTTTTTTTTGGGAAAAAGAATTAATAACAGCAGTCGCAGATAAAAGTACAAGCAGCTAGCATGATTATCTTTTAAAAACATCAAATAGAAGATTCACCCAGTAAAGATCAATTATCATATTGCCTGATGATCCACAATCATTGAAGAAGGCGCCACTAGTCCCTTTTTATGTCATGAATATCCAAGCTTTAAACAACCATGAGAATAATTTTTTGAGCTTTAAGACTCTACACCACAGGAGTAGCCAAACCGAGCTCCCGGACTACTATATTCAATAATAAATTGTTGTATCACATATCAAAACTTTTGCCTGAGATATAAGAAAAGAAATAAGTATCAACATTAAACGTAGGCCCGTTATGGCTGAACCACTACACATATGTGTCTCTTACTTTCCTAGTATTTTATTTTGTATTGAATCTGTTGTTGTTAATTTGATTGGAGGTGTGTTCATTTTTTGCACAAACATTTTTTTTGTGTCTTCACTGAGAGCAATTTCTCAGCATGCCTCTTACATTTAGGAACAAGACGGGTGGAAATAGCGAAAAAGCCCAACCGAGTTGTTACAGAACAAGGCAACCATTCATATAGTACCCCAACATCGAACACCATCACTAAAAGTGGCTTAGATAGAGTTATGGCGGACCTTGATACCCGTTTCGCCATCCAACAACAAGCTATTGTGGACCAGATCATGACACGTTTGAGACATATGTCAACCAACCGCACACAGCCCTGAAGTAAGAGGGAGAACCTAGTCCCGGGGGTTTAGGAGATGAATGAGGTCATACTCTAATAACGAATCAGATCCAGAGAATCGAGGAGTAGGACAAATTGCCGAGGAAACAGATCGAGAAAGGGCTCAGCCGGGCACCGCACCCAATGACCGGTTCGACGCCGAACCGAACAAGGAGGTGACGAACCAGGGACGGCCATGGTTAAGCCTCTCCAACCTAGGTAACACTCTCTAGTTTTGGTTGAAGTAAGAATTGATGAAAGACGAACTTAACACCGGGAACGATCCCAGAACAGAGATCGAAGTCGAGATCGCAGGACAAGTCATCACAGAAGATATGAAAGAAGCCACTCATCCCGAAGGGAGAGGTCAACCAAGCTTCGCTCATCCTCCAAACTGGAAGGTCGTATGGGACGACTTATAAGGGAATGTGTCTGCTACGAGCAAATAGAGTGTGGAATCGAGGGTTGGTAGCCTATTTTCTATGGATATAGAGGCGGCTCGGAATCTTAGGAGCTTCCAGATGTCTACCATGGACCCTTAACAAGGCTTAACTGATCTCATAGTGTATCTACAATGATATACGCGACATATGTTAATGAATAAAGCAACATAAGAAGTTTGGTGTAAGTACTTTCCTCTCTTCCTGTTGGACTTGGCAACTATGTGGTTTTGCCGCCTCCCCTAGCTCAATCCATTCGTGGGAGATGTTGAAGGAAAAATTTATCAACCAATTCCGGGTTCAAATAGAGCAACCCAAAGACTTGTACTCTTTATCAGATGTGAAACAACGAAAAGACGAGACTCTGCAGCAATACTTGACTCGTTTAAACATTGCAACCGTCAGCGTCCAGAATGCTAATGATCAGTTGACACTTATGGCATTGTGCGATGGTGTTCATCTTGACACGAAGATGGCACGAAGATTGACTAAGAAGAAACCAGCTACATTGCAGGATTTCTTCTATGAAGCAACAAGTATATGCGATTGGAGGAAGCTGTGGTGGGACGACAGATTGAAACGACTATCAAACCATCTGAAGCTTCTAATAGTATGAACGCTAAGGTTAAAAGCGATAGAGGTAGTGGTACATAGAAGAAAAACAATAACTCCAACAACGTCGACGGGAAGAAAACGGATCGAAGAAGGTTCAAGCCTGGTATAAGGTTTGATACTTATATGAATTTGACTGATACCATAGAAAATATCTACCTAGCCATGCAAGCGAAGCTCAAATAAGCCTGCACTGAAGAAAGAAACCGAAGCTGAAATGAATATCGGAAAGTATTGCAGATTCCCGAATCTCATGGGTATAACACTAACGAATGTCGTCATTTGAGAGATGTAACAGAGGAACACATCAGGAAGAGAAAATTGGAATGATATGTCAGGAACCTGAATGCTCCCCCTGCTCCTGAACAACTAGCTTCCACTTGGAAATGGAGGCGAAGGATCCAGCGTTAATCGTGGAAAAGATAGGAAGTTGGTGATTAATACCACAATAGAAGGATCACATGTAGCCGATAAAAGATGGGTTGAAATGAAAAGATACGCAAAGTCCTTAAAGAACGGAGAAGTTTACGTGTACGCCATAGGCGAGGAGCAGAGAACTAAGGCCCCAAGTCGGGAGCAGGATGGGATAATCTTTAACGATAGTGACTTGCGAGTTAAGTAGTACCCATATATGGACCCATTAGTAATTTCGGCAATCCTCGGCCCGGTCGATGTATATCGGGTCTTAATAGATATTGTGAGTTCAGTAAACATTCTTTTCAAAGATGCATTTGATAACATGGGGTTGTCCATGGAAGATGTCACACCCTACAACCAGTAGTTACATTGCTTTACAGGAGAAGGCACGATGCCTTTGGGGAGGCTGGATACGTTTGTCAAGATAGGAACATGTCTCCGTTCAGCCATACAGAAACAAACTTTTGTTTTGGTGGATGGATTCTCGGTATACAATGCCATCCTAGGACATCTGGCCTTATCTGACTTTCGCGTAGTGGTGGCTCAATGGAATTTTACCATGAAGTTTCCTACGACGAATGGAGTAGGAGTGATGGAAGGAAATCAGGATGCCGACAGAGAGTGCTATGTAGTGGAACTCAGAGAAAACAAACGACGAGAGAAAGGAAAGGGTGTAGAAGTCATGTTCTGCACCAAGAATTCTATCACATCACAATTAAAGGAAGGGCCCCCACTCAGGTTCACAAGCGATCCTGACAATGAACTTGACCCGAGAAATGGAGGAGAACGGGCAGTAGCTGAGCCTAGAGAGGCGATAGAATTTACAAAGATAGATGGTAGCAATCTGACTAAACTAATGAAGATCGAATCCAAACTGGAGCAGGACCTTAAGGTGCAATTAATATGATTTTTGTGGGATAATCAAAACGTATTTGATTGGTCTCACATGGATATATGTGGAATCTCTCCGTCGATTGCATGTCATGCCTTAAATGTTGATCCAAGGAAACCTTGGTGAAGCAAATGAAAAGAAGTACGAATCTAGAGCGATTATCGGCTCTTAATGAAGAAGTGAAAACTTTGTTGGAAAATGACTTCATTGAAGAGTCTTTATCTAGAGTTGATTATAAACCCGCTTTTAGTCAGGAAGTCGAATGAAAAGTGGTAAACATGTATCGACTTCTCCAACCTGAATAATGCTTGCCCCAACGACTGCTTCACGCTCCCGAGGATTGACCAGTTGGTGGATGGAACTTCAGGGCATGAGCTTCTATCTTTTATGGATGCAAACTCTAAATGTAACTAAATTGCAATGCATGTCCTCGATCAGGAAAACATTAGCTTTGTCACTGACTTAGGTCCCTATTGCTACAAGCTCATACTGTTTAGGCCGAAAAATGTAGGAGTGACATACCAATGCTTGGTTGATAATAGAAAAGACTATGGAGGTGTACGTCGACAAAATGCTTGTAAAATCGAAAAGGGCTGAAGATTGCATCTTACACTTGGAGGGGATGTTTCAAATTCTTTGATGACATGCTCGTAAAATCGAAAAAGGCTGAAGATTGCATCTTACACGTGGAGGAAATGTTTCAAATTCTGCGGGAATTCGGGATGAAGATGAATACACTGAAATGTTCTTTAGGGTATCTTCTAAAAAGATTTTAGGATTTATCATGCATGCTAGGGAAATCGAGGTTAACCTGGAACAGGTCTAGGGTTTGAAAGACATCAAAATTCCCGAAACTCAAAAGGATATGCAAAGTCTAAATGGAAGGTAGCAGCGCTAAGCAAGTTCATACCCAAGACGATATACAAGTGTGTTCCGTTCTTTGAAGCACTCGAGAAGGAAAAAGGAAATTTCACATGGATAGACGAATGCTTAGTCGCATTCCTAAACTTGTTGGAACATTTGCAGAAGCCGCCAGTTTTTTCTACATCAGTCGAGGGTGAAGACCTTTATCTATTCTTGGTAGTATCATTCCACGCTCTGAGCACAGGATTGGTTAGGAAAGAAGATCGAGTGTTGCGTCTAGTATACTACGTGAGTAAGCATTTTACCAGACCGTGGTCTAGGTATCATAAGCTGGAGAAGATGGCATACTGCCTGTTAATTGCATCCCGGAGGTTGAGACACTATTTTTGATTGTACCCATCCAAGTGCTTATAGATCAGGCCTCAAACAAGTACTACACGGGCATGATACTTCGGGAAGACCTACCAAATGGAATATTAAGTTGAGCCGGTGTGAGATAACCTATCATCCACGAACCATGATCAAAGGACAAGCACTAGCAGACTTTATCACCGAGTTTACCATTAGAGATGACGAAGTAAAACCCCAAGAGGAAGAAGCCCTTAAATGGCGAGCGTACATAAAAGGAGCATCGAACGACATGACTCTAGTGCAGGAGCAATATTGTTGATGCTTGAAGGAAGGAAGTTAAGCTATGCAATATGATGGGGGTTTAAGGCAACAAACAATAAAGCAGAGTATGAAACTTTGATAGCAGGGTTGGAGCAAAGGAGCTGGGAATTAGATCACTATGCATGCACAGTGACTCACAGTTGGTCATGAACCAGGTGCTCGGAGAATTCCAAGCTAAGGGGGAGCACTTGAAGTTTTATTTAGGGAAGTTGAATGTCTTGCTTAATGAGATGGAGCACTACGTAATCAAGCATATTCCCCAAAAGGAGAATCAGGATGCGGATGAGCTGGCAAAGTCAACAAGTTCGAGAGTTGGGGCTCTGTTGGGATCAATTCGCTTTGCGACCCTACTTAGTCCCAGCTTCGAGAAGATGAACATGACTGCAATTATGAATGATAAGAAGACCCGGGTGATACTGTTAACAAAATATCTGAGTGAAAGAATATTACTTGATAATAGGAATGAAGCTAGAAAAGTCTTGCGGAAGGCGCCTGGTTTCATCATTCAAAATGGAGTGTTGTATCAGAGAGGGTTTCTAACCCACTGCTAACGTGCGTAGCTAGAAGGAAAGCCGAGGAGATGTTGGAAAACATATATCAAGGGAGTTTTGGAGACCATATTAGAGGGCAGACCTTAGCGAAGAAATTTTTTCGATATAAATATTTCTAGTTGACATTAAATCGTGATGTAGTGGAGCATGCGAAAAGGTGCGACAAGTGCTAGGGTTTGAGAAGATTCTCAGATTAGCCCCGACCGAACCCACTCACTTAGTTAGCCCTTGGCGCTTTGCGGTCTAGGGGATATATCTAATCAGAGAACTTCCGATGGCGCAGGGTGGAGCTAAATATGCTATAGTGGCAATCGGTTACTTTATTATGTGGGTGGAAGTTGAACCCCTTACCAAGGTTTCGACGACCAAGGTTATAAACTTCTTGATCAAAAATGTGATATTAAGGTACAAAGTTCCCCCTCAAATCATCTCAGACAATGGACTGGAGTTCGACAGTTTGGAGTTCGTTGATTTTTTTCCAACAGCATGGAATAAAGAAAAATTTCTCTACGGTACCCATAGGCTAATGAACAGGTGGAGCAGTTAACAAAGTTCTGAAGACACTCATAAAGAAGTGATTGGAAAAGGTGAAAGGAGCATGGATGGATAAACTTCCTCTAGCATTATGGGTCTATCACACTTTCTTCGAGATGGCAATAGGACATACTCCTTTCTCATTGGCTTATGGTCGGAGGCGATGTTGCTAGTAGAGGCAACAATACCATTGCATAGAAGGATTCATTATGACCTGAGTGAGAATAAAGAGCTGCTGAACATGTCATTGGACATTTGGACTTGACTGATGAAAGGCATGAGGAAGCTGCCTTGAAGACTGAAGCACACAAGAGAAGGATAGCTGCAAAAATACAATTCTAGGGTCAAACACCGCCTACTCAAGGAAGGGGACTTGGTGCTAAAACGAATATTCCCCTTACCAAGGGCACTCGACCCAGTATGGGAAGAATCGTACGTTATCCACAAGGACTTGAGTAATGGAGCTTTCATTCTCAGCACAGTAGATGGAGCTATATTTAGAAAGGCTTGGAACGAACACCATCTCTGTCATTATTTTACTCAAGTTTCTACTGTTTCATTAATTATACTGTAATTTTGTAATTGAAATAGTTATGAAATGGATTCTAATAAAGTATGCTTTCCTTAAAATCCTGTCACGATAGGTAATCATTAGGAAACCTAACTTTGTACTACTGCTTGAATGCGTTGGACTAACGTTAACACTATGGGGAAGTATCGCCTAAGCCCGAAGAGCTAACTTCCCATCTCGGGGGCAAAACTGCGTTATCATGGTATCTCCTATCAAACATCTCATCAACAGTGATAGAACAGAGTGATCTTTAACTGGACGTCAATCATTAACGATCGGCTTAAAGTTTCTGGTTGGAAATGGTGGACCAGAATGACCCTAATCGAGTGTTCGCCCTTGTCAAAAACTTCAAACCGCGGATGGTCATAGAGAACCTGACTTACTAGCGATCAGGACATGACCACCGCCTAGTTGGTTCACCCTCGACGGCTGGCTCATTAGTTTAACAATGGCAGATGATTGGTTTCGACGATAATAGGTAACAAATACCAATTTGAAACTGCCTAAGGTACGCATGAATTACATAATAATTGATAAACGAAAAAGTAAAAACAAAGCATGCAAGGATGATAGGCATGCAAATCATATTGTCGGACAACCAGATATTTACAATTCAAAATCACAAGTATCAAGAAATAACATGTACTCAACCTCACCAATACATCAAAATCGATCGAGCACCAACGACAATGTTTAATACAAAAAAAAGAAATCTATACAGCAGGCTATCGTAAACGTAAAGAACTAACACGAATGTGGACGCAGCTATCGTTTGGACCGGGACTTGGAAATGGTCTTCTTGCCATGGGGCATATGGCGTCATCGCTCAATTTCTTTCTACTCTTCCTCCCACTTAGATGCGACCGCCTCATTAAGCTTCGCTTGTTTATTCTTGATACATTTTAGCTGCTACAGGCTTCAATCTTAACCCTTGCGCCATCTCCTTGGAGAATCTCATCAGGACTTATTGCTTCAAAGCTTCACCCATATCGAAGTCCTCGGTAGGCTCTGTAACAACTAAAGTCTCGATGTTGACTTCATCCTTGAGGGCCGCAATCATTCCGTCCTAAGCTGCATCAACTAGAGGATCAAAAGGGCATGGGGTATGATCACTAGGGGCAGAGCTTTGGAAGTGATAACAGCTTCGGATGAGCCCATCACCAAAGAACCACCTGTAGGGAACTGAGGAGAGTCATCAGATATGGTTTTCCTAAAGTAAGCTCGAACATACTGAGTGATGGCCTGTGGACTGTAAAGAAGAATCCTACCTACTTTAAGAGAACTTCATTAGGAGGTTGAATATGATCCTAAGGCAAAGGCACTTTCCAACGCCGACTAGCAGTGGATGCGTCTGAAGAAACATGGAAAACGGTTTGAGGGACATCATGCATGGGAGCATAAACGACCGGTTTCAAAATTTGACCTTGCATTTGTTGTACCAGAGGTCGAGCCACCATCATTTCTCTTCTCTATCTTTCCTTTCTGGGCCTTCTTAGCTTCAGCTAGCTTGATGTAACCCAGGCGTTCGCCTCCATCTTATATGCTGAAAAGCGAGTATCAATGGCCTCAAGGCTAAAAGACAGAGCTCCTTACTCACTAGCAGCTTTTGCTTCTTTGATTAGTCGTCTGTGGATAGAAGCCATAACTTCCTAATAATCATCCATCCATGCCAGGCTTTTCTCCATGAACATTCTGAAGTAAATCTCATCTAGAAGTGCCACGACCTGGTCCAAATGGCTATTCATTTCATCACACTCCGCTTGTAGCTTCCCAACTTTGGATGTTTCAGCAGCTTTGCCGACAAATAGGGTCTTAAGCTCTTCTTGGAGAGAGATTGTAACACCCTTTAAAATGAACCATAAATAAATAAAATAAAGTTTAATTAAATATAATAAGGTGGAATATGTAAATATTATAAAAGTTGGAATTTGACCATGGAAGCTATTCCATTGCATTCATGGAGAAGTACTGATCCGTTTCTATATATAATATGCTGAAAACAGAGAGTTTGAAGTTTTCAAATTTAAATTAATTTAGTTTGAATACAAATTCAATTTATAATTTAAATTTATGGTCAAAATTTAAAAACTAGATTAGAGGCTAAGTAAACGTTTTAATTAACGTTTAATGTTAAGAATAAATAGGGTAAGAAATTAATTAAAATCAAAATGCAATGGAAACGAATCATTATTGAATAAGGCAGAGCGGTCGACCTGCATGGGTCAACAGGTCGACCATAGTGGTCGACCGATCGAGCTTAGACGGCCGACTTTCTTCTAATGGTGGCGGCTAGGATTTTGCGTTGTTTAACGCTCCAGATTTGTCTGTTTCTCTTCCAATTTGATCCTACGGTTCTGGTGCGTTTCAAATTCTATAAATAGAACCATACCCTCTCTGTTTTTATTCATAATATTTTGGGGATACAACGAAACACTGCCATTGTTATCTCTTCAAATTAGATTTAAAAATTCCATATAGAATTCAAGTAAGAATTCAATCCATTTTCTAATTATTTCTTCTTCTTCCTACAATCTATTCTTCTTCTTCCTACAATCTATTCTTCTTTTGTTCTTTCTCTAATTTTTCTAAATCTAATAAAATTATATACATCTTTCCTATCATGTATATATCAAAAGAGAGGGATTCTGGAGGAGATTGAAAGACATGCAAATCTAAGGAAAGCGAAGCTAAAGCTGCTCTATGAGTGGAATCCTTAGCATTTCTTTTTCAGTAATTGTTTGGTGTATCTCTATGGATTTGAATATGCCTTAGGGATTTTCGATTGCGATAATACGATAGATAAAATCCTCTAAAATTCCTTTTTGTTTCAAAATGTCAATTTTATGTTGAGATTCTCAATTATCTACATTAATTTGATGGAATTTGTTTTATCTATGCAATTATTGATAATTCAATAGTCTATTCCACTTCTTCTTCTTTTTTGGTTTAATTTTTGATTCTTTAGTGAAATAAGGGGTTTAGATTACATATTTTATTTGTAGTTTACACCACTTGTTCCACACAAATTTCCTTCTTATCTATTTCTTTATAAAAGAGGAGTTGAATAGAATATGGAGTTTAGACTGCAATTCCTATTATTTAGGATATTCAATTGAATTGGTGTAATAAATTGAGTTTCTATTTTATTTACAAGTTTGTTATTGTAGTTTTGGTTATGAAATTTATTCCCTATTTTGGATATCAAAATCCCTTATTTTGGTATGTTATAATCTTGGGAATTTATAGTATTTGGTTAGGGAACCTGACATTTAACGCTAGTTTATGGTGTAAAATCTGTGTGTTTCGCATTTGTTAGGCATGAATATTTATTTTTCTCCATTAGCGTAAATAACGTATATTTATTGCGTATATGGCGCAGTTAATAAGGTATTTATTTTCATTTATTTCCTCCATTAGGAATGTAATTGATTGTTAGGTGAAAATAAGAAAAAACTCTTATATAGCCTAATTATTATTCTAAGGCGTAATAAGGAAGATTCCTTATAAGGTCTTATTTATGAAACAGTGAGATGCGTATTATTATATATGTATATATATGGAGTGTATTTAACTTATGGCTAAGTCATAAGGATGTGAGGTCAATAGAGTTACATGACAGAAGTCTGCACTTCACTTTGAGACTACCAGCAGTTATGTACACTTGCTATTAATGTGAGATATCCTTATGATAAATATTTATAATGATGCGGGGTTAGTTCTGAAAGTCTATAGAATCTTATAAATAATACAACTTATATATATACTTGTGTGAGTGTATATTACTAACTATGTTAAGCAGAGAACAATAATTGAATATAAGACAAATAATAAAAACGATCACATCTGATATTTTTTACTGGTTTGGACCTCCCGTCCTACATCCACTCCCGAAGCACCCCTTTGGTATTTCCTTTAACAAACTAACCCTTGCTTCGCTCGGAGGAATAGGCTAATATAAAATTATATCTCTGACAATCTTGTGTTCCAAATAGCATGGTTTTTGACTGATAGTACAAATCTTCCTATGATCTCCTTTGAGTATGTGAATGTGAATGCTTTGAGTTGTAGGAAGTGGTTTAACAAATTATATTTTGGTTATAATAGATTTAGAGTATGTAAGCAATGTATGCACAAGAGAGTGATAAGAAATCAAGAGAGAGTAGATTTAATTAATTCAATTCAGTTAATCTATAGATCTCAATCATGGTATATTTATATATTCAAAAGGATGCAGATGAAGAGTTGTTACTATTAGATAAGGTCTATTCATTTTAATGGTCGCAACCTTTCGATGAAGAGGTAATTTCCTTTTGTTCAACAGAAGTGTCTATTTAAAAATATGCAGTTTTTCAGATGACAAACGTCTGTGGTAAAACCTCAGACGTCTGTGGCTTCAAAAACTTTTTTCCCGAGTATTTCCTTAGACGACTGTGGTTTTACCTTAGACATCTGTGGTTTTACCACAAACGTCTATGGTTAGTAAATGTAGTTTTCTACTATATTATGAAGTATTTGAATCATGTGTGCATATATACTCAAGGAGACCTTAACAACATTTTATCTAAAACTCTTTTATAGTAGAATAACCTTACTAACTATAGTATGGTCGATAGAATTTCATTTGTCTTCAAGTCTCAATATCTGCGAGCATGATGTCTTCTTGTAGTATTACCTGTAAACTTGATAAAATGCATATATATATATAATTGTATAGTTGTTCTCATTGAAACATAAACTGGAAGTTCTAACAAGTTCCAAATTATATAGGAGAAATCCGCCCAGTTGATCTAGCTACCGGTTCATACAAGTAGTTGGACTAATATGAAAAATCATTATAAGTATGGCCATAGTACAAGGGGCCTGCTTCAGGGTCTTGAGGTATAAAGTGGTTATTTGAGGGCCCACCTCTTTTCCCTAAATGAAGTATTAAATGGTCTAGAGGACACGTTAGGTGGTATCTCTAGAGGGATCCGCTTCTGTATAGGGTATCAAGTGACTAATTGAGGGTCTGCCTTTCCAAATAAGGAAGTATTAAGTGACTTGAGATTCCATATGATACCAACTAGATAGTACCATTGAGGAGCACACCTTGCAAATTGGTATCAATTAATGGAGTCTGCCTTTATTAAGGTATTAAACGACCGGAGTCTGCCTATTCTCCAATAAATGGTATTAAGTGACTTGGGTGCTATCTCTTGCATCGCTAGTTAATTATAACTTGGGATTTGAGTTATGGGATTTTGGAGACCTGCTTCTTTCCTTAAAAAGCAGTATTAAATAATTTTAATGGTTTTGTGTTCATAGACATATTCTTATTTTGAAGTATACTACCAAAGTACAGAAAAGGTAAAGCTCGAGGTTTTTATTCACCAAACACTTATTGTTCTAACTCTCTCCCCATTACATCACAGGTTAAGGGACGTTGATGGTGAATATAATGCTTAGAGACGAAAGTGATTTTCTTATGGTAGTATTTATCATTTACATTTGCTTTTATGTATACCCATGTATCTACACTATTGTTGTAACGGATTTATGATACGATTTGATGGTACTTTGTATTTTGACATATTTATGATTTTGTAATAAATGGGTACATTGTGCTATTATATTTTGTTCCATCCACTGTGATTTCTGAAAGTTTAGTTATGGCTCTATATCTTTTTTTTATTATTTCTACCAAAATCTTACCTTAGAATGGATATAAGTTTTGATTGGCCTTTTTTGAGTCGAAATTTAGACTTGTTTCGGGGTGGGTTCTTACATTTGATCATAGAGCCTAAGTTACCCGATCAACAAGGAAAGTATGAGAGACGTACTTGTTATTTTGAAAAGGTTTTTCAAAAAGAATTTTCAAAATTCTTACTATACATATATATATATATATGTGTGTGTGTGTGTGTGTATGTATATATATCTATACCCTACTTTTTTGAACATACACATATACACTAGGCAACTCTTTTCTTTTAGTATATAAATACTATCTTAGGAAATCATCATTAAAGATTCATCCTACAGATAGTTGATATGGCTGATAATCAATCTTCTTCCGGATAAGGAAACCCTACCCATGGAATACCACCCATTCGTGGAATGCCCAAATGGTTTAGACAATATCTTAGGACTGTCGAGCAGATTCCTATTCCTCCAGCTGCACCGGTAGCACCTGCTGTCCCCCCCCCCCCCCGTTGATGCATCACCCCATCCTGTCGACTTTCCTAAGTTGTGTAAGGACTTTCTCAATATGGGAGGGAAGACATACTCTCAAACTGAAGGATATTCAAAAGTTAAAGCTTGGGTCAGTGACTACGAGAAGATATTTAGAGAGCTTGGTTGGGATGATTAGCTAAGAAGGAGAATAGTAGCCTGGCACCTCAAGGAGGAAGCTTTGGATCAGTGGAACTTTGTAACTAATGAGCACCCTAGAAGGATATTCTTTTGGGATGAATTCAAGGACAAATTTGAGATGAGATTCATGTCCAAAGGAGAGGTTAGCTTACAAATGGAAAGGTTCATTCAGTTGAGACAAGGAGATTTTACTCTTTAGGAGTACATAGCTAAGTTTACTGAATTGGCTAAATTTGGGATGATCCTTATAGACACACATATGAAAAAGGCCATGAAATTCATGAAGGGCTTAAGTACCCCATTAAGAGAAATTTTGTTGACCCAAGTGGCTATGGGGACCACGTATGAGATGTTGGTGGAAATGACAATGTTGCATGTGGCCAATATGGAAGACAAGGAAGTAGAGAAGAAGACTGTACCGACCCAAAAGTAAGGAGGGTCTAAGAAGGGAAGCTTTTGGGCCAAAAATAATTCGAAGGGGGAGTTTAAAAAGGATGGCAAGGTGTCTCAGAGATGCCATAAGAAGGGTCATGAAATCAAAGACTGAAGGGTGAGTCTGATGAAGGAAGTCTTCAAAGGGAAGTGCTTTAATTGCCATAAGGAAAGGCATTACAAGAATCACTGTCCCAAGATGGATAAGGAAGGATCAAGCGGACAAGCCTTTGCAATTAAAGCTATCCCTATTGCTAGTAAACCACCAAGAGACCAAGGGAAGACATCTCTAGAAGGTATAACTCTTATTCTTGGGGTTGTTATTCGTATCCTATTTGATTCAGGTGCATCACATTCCTTCATAGCTAGGAATGTAGTAAAATTCTTAACCTTCAAGCCTAGATGGTCAACAGCCCGATAGAGGTTTCCAATCCCATCGGGGGTTCGGTCCATCTTTCTCTTATTTGCAAAGGCCTAGTGTTAGACATATGCGACGCTTGTTTCATATGCAACGCATACGTTCTAAATTTTCAGAGGTATGAACTTATCTTGGGTATGGATTGGTTGTCATATTATGAAGCCATTCTTGATTATGATAAGAGGGTTGTACGACTAAGGAGTTGCGGAGGTCGTGACCTAGAAGTTCTTTATACACCCAAAGATTTAGTTAAGTTAAGCCATTTATACTTACTAAGTCAATCTGTTACTAGAGAACCATCATCTGTACCCATAGTTTGGGAACTTCTTGATGTCTTCGAGGAGGTCTCAGGTCTCCCACCCCATCGGTAGATCGAGTTCCGAATTAATTTAAAGGACGCAAGGTCAGTCGCCTTACCTTTGAGGCATATGGCCCCCAAAGAAAGGATTCATCCACAGGAGTACTTCTGCATGGAGAGCCCCTATTGTTTTTGCCACTAAGGCAGATGGTTCTTTAAGATTTTAAGTTGATTATAGGGAATTGAACAAGTTGACAAGAAAGAATAAGTACCCTTTACCTAAGATTGACGACTTGTTCAATCAACTTGCAGAAGCTAAGGTGTTCTCTCAACTAGACCTAGCAACGGGATTCCATCAATTAAGGATAGTAGAGGAGAACAGGTCGAAGATCGCATTTCGCACTCCAGATGAGCTCTATGAGTGGGAAGTAATGCATTTTGGATTGATGAATGCCCCCAACATACTTTGTAGATTTGATTAGCAGAGTATTTAGGGGGAAACTCAACAAATTCGTCGTGGCGTTTGTTGATGATATCTTGGTTTTCTCCAATGGCAAGAAGCAGCACGAGGACTACCTTATGGAGGTGTAGGATCGAATTAACCCTTGATGGCGAGTAAATAGGGTTTATAAAAAATTCACAGATACATATAAAAATTACAGCATAGAAAATAACAGAGTAAATGTAGAAATTAAAAACGACACACAAGTTTACCCAACTTCGGCGAAACCCGCATACTACTGCCCCCAAGGTTTCTACTATGAATTAGACAACGACCACTTACAGACCCTGTAAACTTGCGACTATGGCTTACCTGTTTGTTCTAACCTATGCTCAATACCCTACCACAACTGTTCCACATAGTTGCAAATTCTCGAACTACGCCCTATAGCTCGTAACCTAGTTAACACTAGGGTTTAACAATTTAAAAATAAAATTACAATAAAAGTAAAATAAAAACCCTAAACACAAATACTAGTTCAAGTTAGCCCAAAGGAAAATAAACAACGACCTAAACAAAATGTGTACGCCCTTTTCTTTCTTTCCCCTATCTCACTTTTTAGTTCATGCCCCTACTTCCTTTTGTCTTCGTTTTGAAATTAGGATCTCTGGAAATTAAAGCTGCCACTTTGAATTTGACGCTTTGAATCGCCTTGCCTCTTTTCTGATGCTTACGTTGTTCAATTGGTAGGCGATTTATGGTTGCGGCTGCTTCCTCGTCGGGAGTTCTTTAATTAAAATTTGGTACGATTTATGCCCCTTTCAATTTGTATTGATCTCGACTTATTATTCTGCCAATGATGAATTTGGGTTATTTATAGGGATTAGATCCCTATATTTTGTGAATACCTTTCAGCTTTGAATATATCCTTGGCCGTTTGATATTTTGATGGGCGATGATTAACATTCTGACTTGTTTTATTCTGATATATGTGCTGATATATATTCGAAAATCTCTGAATATACTTTGAATTATTTCTTGTTCAATTTAAACTTAGGCTAAATTCTTTTATGTACGGCTTTGACTTGATCAAAAACTACTATTGTAATGATTTTGAAATCTTTATCGCTTTGTTACTAAACATCGGTATACTGCTATTTCTGGTATGTGGGTTTGGATGTTACCAGTGACTTGTTGTTGTTCTTGTTTACTGTTTACATTGTTGTGTTGGTTCTGTATTTTCTTGGTTTCTCTACCTTGTACCATTCTTGTGTGTATGTACATGCTTGTTACTTTAGTGTCTCTGGCCTGATGCTATGAATATTGTTTCCTTAAGTCTGAACTGTTTTGTGAATTGATCCTTGTTGATCTGGGTTGCTGGTGCATTCTACTTTGGTCCTAACCATGTGAGATGTTAGTGACTAGTTGTTGTGAGTGTGCACATTTGCGTACCCTGATACAGTTTATATACAATTTGCATTTGATTGCTCTGTTCATCCCAATTTATACTTGTATACATGTGCCATGTTTCGTGCACTTCCTGACCATCCTTGTTTGTGCTTTGTGCTTTGCTCCACCATGTTTAGCTTCCCTTAAGCACTCTGATTTGTGTCATGTTGTATACTCGTTGAAACCTGGCGTGGCTTATGGTCATGAGTACGTATATGTTTATTTGCACTTGTATGGCATGTGTGTCCTAGTGCACTCGTACATGCTTCTCCTTGTTCTACTTATATCTTCGTATTTGTATATGTGCCTTGCACTCCTATTAATCATGTGCACCTAAGTTGAGTCCGAGCTTGCTTGGGGCTTGACCTCGTGTATTTGTCTCTGTCTAAAATACAAAAACAAACAACCCAAATAATTGAGGCAATATTAAATCACAATTATAATTTTATTTTTGCAATTTAGGTTTGTTTGTTATTTCATTTTACTGTGTTGTTTATTTGATTGGTATAGTGGATGACTGGACAAGGGCTAGAGCAAGGAGATAGCAAATCAAGATTGAGTGTGAGTGAGTTGATATTGTATGTGAGGGTGTATAGAAATGTTGTATATATGAGAGTGAGTGAAAGTTGTATTGTATTTGAAAATGTAAATATAGTGGAAGCTAAATGTGTACCATTTGAATTTGAAATAAAATATTTGTTTGAATAAAATGTTTGTTCAAATAAAATTCAGATTCAATTATTTTATTCTGCAAATATTTATTTAATTATGTGAAATTGCAATAATACTATAACATACACATTTAACGAATATATATATATGTATATATATATATATATTATCATCAAATAAAAATCCTAAACCTTTGTATTCTATAATCTCTCTTTTTTGATGATAACAAACATATATTAAGATTTTGAATTTTAGATAAATGCGTCTGTATGATATGTTCAAGCTTTCCCTATTTAGATGCTCCCCCTATAAGTAAACTTCTCCCGCACAGATGCATCCAATTGAAAATGAAATATTGATTTTTTAAAAATAATTTCAAAACAACTTTTTAATAACTCGAATAATAGTAAGCTTATTACTCAATCATAAAAATCTTAACCTCTATCCCCCTTTTGTTATCATCAAAAATAATAATAGTAATTGAAATAGTAATGAATTTTGATTAAAATTATAAAATCAAATTAAGAGGGTAATATTCATCGCAAATTCCAATTAAGCAAACAAAAATCATAGCATTTTATTGATTAGAAAAAAAATTTACTTTAAAGAAATGATAGGATTATGGTTGAGGGAAAATTTTATACAGTGACAACAGTTTGGTATTTTAAATAAAGGAGTAATTGTGAAACTTCATTTTAAATATTATACCACAAAAATATATACTTATATATTAAGCAATTTCTAACCATGCATAACCGTTAGGACTTTTAAATGAGGTTAGTAGTTAATTAAAAATGAATGTCAAGTATTTTCTAACCATGCATAACCGTAAGGACTTTTAAATGAGGTTAGTAGTTACTTAAAAATGAATGTCAAGTATTTTCTAACCATGCATAACTGTGAGGACTTTTAAATGAGATTAGAATTTACTTGAATATTATCCTTCTCTTATACGAGTCTCATCCATGCATAACCGCGAGGACATTTAAATAAGAATGGAAGAACATATATAGAGATTCGAGCAATTCACCCATGCATAACCGTGAGGGCTTTTAAATGAGAGTGAATACTTTGGGATAGGATTATTTTACAAAAAAAAATTCTTTATTTTGAAATACCAACTTTTGCACACTATATTAAATTTTGGTGTATGGATTGAAAGAAAAGTGATAGCGATAGAAATGATCATGGAATAAGTACTAATTTAAATTATTATATGATTTGTTTAATTTTCATGAAATTTTTAATTATACTTCCTCTTGTTATGAAATATAATTTAATCACTATCCATCACTTTCTCAAACACTATTAATAATTTTGATAAGTTTCAAAATGATTCAATTAGTCAACGATTATCTTTTCTAGAGTAAATCCCTACCAAAATAAACAAGAGTATTTTTTATCAAAGTAAAAATCCGAGTTATTTAAAAATTTAAAATATGTGAAAATCAATTTTCTGTAGAGGGTTTTGTGAAAATGTGTGCTAGTTGAAAATCGGTCGAAAATAATCAATTAAATGCAAATATGATTTCAACATGATGTTTGATACCACTTGTATTTGGATTGACCAAGGGAACATATAGTGGTATATAAGAACACACGCAAAACTTTTACTTCTCAAAATCACTCGAATTGGTTTTCAAAATTTTCAACATGACCATTTATTTCAGTCAAAGGCAAAGGCATTTATATTGAAGAAAAAACAAAAAACATTTCTCCAACCATTACTTTGTTACTCATGAACAAGACAATGAGAGATAACAATTCTACCAAAGTAATTGAAAATTCCTGTTTTTGAAAATCCAGTCCATTTGAAACCACTATTTGGAAGCTTTAAGTCCATAATTTAGCACAAAGAAAGAAATTTTTAAATGCTCAAAAAATGCCATTTACCAAAATCGCTTTTAAGTCAAAATGAAAAATCGATCAAAAGTTATGACTTAAATACTACAAATAGTTTGTGTAAATGAGAAATATCTTTCAAGTAGTGTGTTGAAATGATTGCAGTTTTTCAAGACATTCCAAAATGAATCAGTAAAAACTCAAAATAGTAAAATTGTAGCAGTACCAGTTAGCTTTCCAGAACTTCAAGAAATTCAAAAACTAGAGTAAAAATGTTCTAGTATGATCGAAATACTATAACCGTGTCAAGAAGTTCTGAAACTGCTTTCAAACAATACTCCAAATGATTTGTAGTTTTTCACATGTTTAAGTTCAGATTCTAAAAAAACACAAAAAATAAAACTTACAGAGTTTTCTGTCTATTTACTAGAACATCTTGAATTTTGCAAATTGAAGTTAAGGATCGCAAGATATGACAAATTTACTATTGCAGTGTCAACAAAAACAAAATTAACAATAAGAATAGGAAATCAGCTTTAGAGATCATACATCTACTTACCTTCGATGTCGTAATATCCGAATTGTGTAGATCTACACCTCATCTTTCTAAGCTAAGGAACATTTGAATTTTGTCGTCAATCATATAGATCAACTTGAAATCTGTTCTATTGAAGTTGTTCATTAGCCCGCTTTTGTACCTAAATGTTAGAAGAGTCAAGTGGTTTAACAAATGATATAGGACCACTCTTATATTCATTGGTACCCAAACTCGTCTATATAAAAAACCATTAGCGTCTACAATTGTACCCTTGGAAACACAAACCTATTTAATATTTCAAAAACATTTGCATTTGTACCTTTTGGAACCCAAAAATGTTTAACGGTTTTGTTTTTGTTTTTATTCCAACATTTATTTTGATTATGCCCACTTTTTCCATAAATTAAGCATTTTGAAAAATCTTTGACATTATCAAAATTTCTTTTCTTGATTGGTGCAACTTTATCAAATCCATGTCCTTTTTTATTTTCAACAAACGTTTGATTTCTTAGAAATATATTCAATGATTTTTCTCCCATTGAAAATTTCTTTATTGTCGATTCAAATTGTTGAACCTTATCTCTATGGACATTATTTTCATTCAAAAGTGAGGTACATATTTTAATGAATTTCTCTCTTTTTATGTCGTCTTTATTTTTCAAAATCAAAATTGCATTCTTTAGAGTTTCAATTTTAGTTTTGGACCTATTAATTTCTTCTTCTAAAGATAATACTTTTCACAGTTTGAGTTAAACTTTTTAATGTGTTCAATCATAGATTCTAACTCATTATTTATCCCAAGTAGATTATTTTTCTCCGATTCAAGTTTATTATATCATTCTTTAAGTCTATCATAGCTCTCGTTTACCTCGTGATATAACAATAATAAATCAGTATGTGATAATTTTGATACCTCTTGATACCTCACTTGGTTCATCATCATTGTCGCTGAATTCTCCCATCATAAGACACTTATTTGCTTCTTTTTTCTTGCTATCGGTGTTCTCCTCTTCTCCTTCACTATCATCCCAGGTGGTTGTGAAACTTCTTTGCATCTTCTTCTTTCCTTTGTCAAATCGATTCTGCGGACAGTTTGGCTTAATGTGACCCGGCTTCTTACAATTGTGGCATATAATCTCATCCTCTTCAGAATCATCCAGAACTTTGACAATTTTAGTTTTTATCCACTGCTTTATTGCTAGATTTCCATGCTTTCGGGTCCACTTCTTGAATTGCTTCATCAATAGTGCTAGCTCAGCCACGACATCGTCATCGTCATCACTATCGGTTATACTTTTTAGGGTGATTGATTTCTTTTTCGAGTCTCTGTTTTCACGTTCTTCTCTGACCTTCAATTACATCTCGTAAGTGATAAGAATTCATATTAGCTCCTCCAATTTAAGCTTTTTCAAATATTTGGATTCTGGATTTGCAGTCACTTTCGCTTTAAAATTTCTCGGGAGGATTCTCAGAATTTTTTGGACCATCTCCAATTCTGTATAAGCTTTTCCCAAAGTTTTAGATTTGAATACTATATTTTGAAAATGTCCATACATCTCTTTTATATTTTCGTCTTCCATCATCATGAAATTCTCTTATTCATTGCTGAGCATTGCTAGATGAAATTTCTTGACCTGCGATGTTCCTTCATGAGTAACATTAAGTGTATGTCAAATTTTCTATGCAGTTTCATGATGAGAAACATGATTATATTCAATTTTATCTAAAGCACAGATAATAGAATTCATGGCCTTAGCATTAGAATAATGTAAACTAAGTTCATTTTGATTCCACTTATCTTTTGGCTTAGGAAATTCATGACTGTCTATAGTTACCATAGAAATATTATATCCAGATTCAACTATATCCCATGCATCTATAGTATTTAGAAAAACTTTCATCCTAGTTTTCCAAAACGAATAATCAGTACCACTAAACATGGGTGGCCTAGCAATAGATTGACCTTTAGAATAAGCATTATTAAAACTAGCCATAATTAAATAAGTGGATTTTTTTTCTACCTAGCTATAACATCACTTGTAGAATTGAATTAACCCTAGAGGGAGGGTGAATAGGGTTTATAAAAAATTCATAGATATAAATAAAAATTGCATCACAGAAAATAACAGAGTAAATGCGAAAATTAAAAACGATACACAAGTTTACCCAGCTTCGGCAAAACACGCCTACTGCTGCCCCCAAGGTTTCTACTAGGAATTAAACAAATGACCGCTTACAGACCCTGTAAACTTGCGAATATTGATTACCTATTTGTTCTAACCCTACGCTCAAAACCATGCCACAAACCTGCCATAGAGTTGCGAATTCTCGAACTACGTCCCATAGCTCGTAACCCAGTTAACATTAGAGTTTAAAATTTTAAAAATTAAATTACAATAAAAGAAAAATATAGAAACCCTAAATACAAATACTAGTTCAAGTTGGCCCAAAGGAAAATAAACAACGGCCCAAATAAAATGTGTACACCCTTTTCTTTCCTTCGCCTATCGCTCCTTTTAGTTCATTCTGCAACTTCCTTTTTTTCTTCGTTCTGAAATTAGTGTTTTGGAAATTAACACTACCGCTTTGAATTTGAAGCTTCAAATCGCCTTGCTCCTTTTCTGATGCTTACATTGTTAAATTGGTACGCGACTTATGGTTACGGCTGCTTCCTCGTTGAGGGTTCTTTGATTAATATTTGGCATGATTTTTACCCCTTTCAATTTGAATTGATCTCGACTCATTATTCTGCGAATGATGAATTTGGGTTATTTATAGGTGTTAAATCCCTATATTTCATGAATACCTTTTAGCTTTGAAAATATCCTTGACCGTTTGATATTCTGATGGATGATGATTAACATTCTGACTTGTTCTATTCTGATATATGTGCTGATATATATTCAAAAATCTCCGAATATACTTTGAATATATTTCTTATTCGATTTAAACTTGGGCTGGATTTTTTGATGTATGGCTTTGACTTGATCAACAATTTCTATTGTAATGATTTTGAAATCTTTGTTGCTTTATTACCGAACACCGGTATACTGCAATTTCTAGTACTTGGGTTTGGATGTTATCAATGACTTGTTGTTGCTCTTGTTTACTGTTTACATTGGTGTGTTGGTTCTGTTTTGTCTTGGTTACCATTCTTGTGTGTATGTACATGCTTGTTACTTCAGTGTCTCTAGCCCGATGCTATGAGTATTATTTCCTTAAGTCTGAATTGTTTTGTGAATTGATCCTTGTTTATCTGGGTTGCTGGTGCATTCTCCTTTGGCCTGACCATGTGAAATGTTAGTGAGTAGTTGTTGTGAGTGTGCATGTTTGTGTACCCTGATACAGTTTGTATACAATTTGCATTTGATTGCTCTATTTATCCCAGTTTATACTTGTATACATGTGCCATGTTTTGTGCACTTCCCTAACTATCCTTGTTTGTGATTTGTACTTTACTACACCATGTTTAGCTTCTCTTAAGCACTTTGATTTGTGTCATGTTGTATACTCGTTGAAATATGGCCTAGCTTATGGCCATGAGTATGTATATGTTTATTTGCACTTGTACATGCATGTGTGTCCTAGTGCACTTGTACACGCTTCTCCTTGTTTTGCTTATATCTTCGTATTTGTATATGTGCCTTGGACTCATATGAATCATGTGCACCTAAGTAGAGTCAGAGCTTGCTTGGGGCTTGACCTCGTGTATTTGTCCCTGTCTAAAATATGAAAACAAACAACCAAAATAATTAAGGCAATATTAAATCACAATTTTATTTTTGCAATTTAGGTTTATTTCTTTTTTAATTTTACTACATTGTTTATTTGACATGTACAGTGGACGACTGGACACAGGCTAGAGCAAGGAGATAGCAAATCAAGATCGAGTGTGAATGAGTTGATATTGTGTGTGAGAGTGTATAGAAATGTTGTATATATGAGAGTGGTAGTGAAAGTTGTATTGTATTTGAAAATATAAATATAGCGGAAGCTAAATGTGTACTATTTGAATTTGAAATAAAATATATGTTTGAATAAAATATTTATTCAAATAAAATTCTGATTCAATTATTTTATTCTACAAATATTCATTTATGAAATTACAATAGTACTATGAAAAACACATTTAACGAATATATATGCTTATTATCATCAAACAAAAATCATAAAACATTGTATTTTATAGGAGGTATTAAAGACTTTGAGGGTGAACCAACTCAAGGCCAATTTTTCTAAACATCACTTTTTGAAGAATGAAGTTAGATTTCATGGGCATATTGTTTCGGAGCAAGGATTGGCTGTAGACCCCACCAAAGTGGAAGTTGTCCAAGGATGGAAGACCCCTAAGAGTGCATCGGAGGTTAGCAGTTTCCTTGGGCTAGCAAGCTACTATAGAAATTTCATCAAGAACTTTGCAAGAATAGCAGCCTCCTTAACCCAATTGACTAAGAAGAAACTATTTTTTGTTTGGAATGAAAGATGCACTAAGGCGTTTGATAAGCTTAAGGAGTCATTGACTAGTACACTTGTGCTCACCATTCCCGATGGATCCAAATTGTTCACGGTTTTTACAGATGCTTATGGAACGGGATTAGGAGCAGTTTTAATGCAAGAAGGGAAAGCAGTTGCTTATGCTAGTAGGCAGCTAATCATGAGAAGAGTTATCCAGTGCATGACTTGGAATTGGCAGCTATTGTCCTTGCCTTAAGGATGTGGAGACATTATCTCTTGTGAGAAAGGTTTGAGTTATTCACTGATCATAAATCACTCAAATACCTATTTTCCCAAAAAGATTTGAATCTTAGACAACAAAGATGGATGCAGTATATAGCATCGTTTGATTTTAATATTCTGTATACCCCTAGAAAAGGAAACGTAGTCGCCGACGTCCTTAGTCGGAGGCATGCTACCCTAGGTGCTATATATGAATGGAGACAGTTGGAGTTTCTCTCGAATTTTAACTTCCAACCGTCAACAGAACCCATCCAAGGTTTTCTAGCAGTTATGGAGATTAGACCAGCCTTGATGGATCGTATAGGGCACGTGCAAGTGAAGGATGAGAAGTTAGTAGAGATTTTGGAGAAATTGAGGAAAGGAGAGCATTTTCCCCATGCTAGGAGGTATTCAAGTGATGAGAAGCGATGCTTGAGGAGAGATGGACGCCTTTGTATTTCAATAATTAATGATTTCAATAATTAATGCTTGAGAAGAGCATAAAAGCTGAGCAAGGGAAGTTTGGTGAATTATTATTACCTTCGGAAATTCCGACTTGGAAATAGGAACATATTTTTCAATGGATTTTGTGGAAGGATTTTCTAGAAGTCAGAAGCGTAATGAGGCTATTTGGGCTGTTGTGGATAGACTCGCCAAGAGTGCTCATTTTGTTCTAATTAGAAGAAATAAGACTTTTTCCTCTCTCATACAGATTTATATTAAAGAGGTAGTTTGTTTGCATGGAATTCCTGTGAGCATAGTCAGTGATAGGGACCTCTATTCACTAGTGAGTTTTGGAGGAGCTTACATATAGCTGTGGGAACTTCTTTGAATCTTAGCACTACATATCATCCACAGATCGACAGACAAACAGAGAGGGTGAATAGAATTTTGGAGGACTTGTTGAGAGCTTATGTCTTGGACTTCGGAGGATATTGGGAGTAGCATCTACCTTTGATTGAGTTTGCATATAATAATAGCTATCAAGCAACGATTAGTATGGCCCCTTTTGAAGCACTTTATGGGCAGCCATGCAAATCGCCTAGTTGTTGGTAGGAAACCACCGATAAAGTATTACTCAAACACGATTTGATCCGTGATACCATGGAAAAAGTTGAGTTGATCACGCAAAAGATGAATGCAGCACAAGACCGTTAGAAATCTTATGCGGATAGAAGAAGGAAAGAGCTTGATTTGAGGTTGGAGATATGGTGTTTGTTAAAATTTCCCCTCTTAGAAGGTTATTAGATTTGGCAAGTCTGGAAAATTGGCATCTAGGTTTGTCGGGCCATTTAGAATTTTGGAAAGGATTGGAAAATTAGCATATAGTGTGGAGGTTCCAAACAAGTTGGCAAGAGTCCACAATGTTTTCCACATCTCTTACCTTAGGAAATGCCTTTATGACACCGCTATTAGTGTAGAACCTGATCAGTTGGGGGATCTTGAGATGGAGCCGATAGTGCCCTGTGCCACCGCACATATTTTGGAGCACGGAACTAGGAGACTCTGTGACAAATTAATTAGACTGGTCTGAGTACAATAGGGGGACAAATCGGTGGAAAGCACATGGGAGACGAGGAGAAGATGAAGAACACTCACCCAGAGCTTTTCACTGGTAATTTCTCTCTCCAAATTTTAGGATTTTGGTTGCATCGTGGTTGTTAGATTAGATGGTAGGAGATGGTTATTACACTTTTTCACAATCGCTTTGCACTCAAATAGAAATTTTATGCATGTTTAGGGTGTTTACATACATACTTGCATAACACAATTACATCTTAATACTAGGATTGGGCTCATTTTAGCATGTCTGCAGTATATAATCACATTGCACTATTGGTTGAGTAGATGGTTGTGTAGATAACTTAGTTGTGTAACATTGATGTTATTGAACGTTACGTTGTTTGCTCCCTTAAAGATTTCGACATGAAATCCTTTTTAAGAGGGGAGAATGTAACACCCCATAAAATGAACCAGAAATAAATGAAATAAAATTTAATTAAATATAATAAGGTAGAGTATGGAAATTTTATAAAAGTTGGAATTTGACCATTAAGTTATTCCATTGCGTTCATGGTGAAATTCTGATCTGTTTTCATACATAATATGTTGAAAATGAAGCGTTTGAAGTTTTTAGATTTAAATTAATTTGGTTTGAATTCAAATTCAAATGAGAATTTAAATTTAGGGTTAAATTTCGAAATTAGCTTGGGGGCTAAGTAAACGTTTTAATTAACATTTAATGTTAAGAATAAATAGGACAAGGAATTAATTAAAATCAAAACCCAGCGGAAACGATTCATTATTGCCCAAAATAAGGTGGAGCGATCGACCTAAATGGGTCAACTAGTCGACCGTAATTACTTTTGTTACTTATGTTTTGGCAGTATTTTTGGGATTTTTTAGAATCTAATAACAAGTGTATGTTACTTTTGTTTTGGAGTTGTGTCGTTGTTCTAAGCGCGACCGTATTTTTGTTTTTCTATTCACGGTTCATACGTGAATGGATATGTATGCGACGAGATGCTAGAATTTATGAATTTTATATATAAGTCAACACTTAATATCAATGCACATTTTCTCCAATTTGTACTTCTCGTTTCAAATTCACGTTACTAAACCAAAAGAAGAAAAAGAAAGTAAACCTTTTTATTTTCAAAAATCAAAATCTCCTTATATACTCAATGAGAAATCGTAAAACTTGGATCTTTGGAATCGTATGGGAGAGATCTTGTAATGACCCTCAAATTTATCACTTTGATAAATAATATTTAATTTTAAAATATTCAAATATAAGTTTTTATAACACCAACTATAAATATTTAAACCCTAAAATTAATGACAAGAAACTTGTTTTAAAATATAATTGTGGAATATAGTTTCGTAAATAAAGCACGTGCTTCCTATACAAATTTTCATAGATAAATTGATTTTCAATAGAAAAGAGATTTTCTCAGTATTTGAGTGCACGAGTCTGGATACGTAATATATCTACTTAAACAAGATTATGAAATAGAATAAATAATTTTATTTTTAGAAATAAAACGTATTTAAGACATCACCAAAGATGTCATCGCTTTAATATATTTCTCCGAAAATTCAAGTTAAGTTTAAATAATTAAATAATTGTTCTAATATGCTAATAATTCATTTTAGTTTGTTATAAAGTGATAGTAAATCATTTATAATAGTTTTGAGAAACTATATACTTGATTTGAAAATATAAGGAAAATTGATAAGCTTTACCGAAACGACAGCACTTTTTGTGAACACTTGTTAATATTGATATATATGGTTTAATAATTCAAGTAAGATCGTTTTAATTCAATTAAATTGATGAGAAATATATTTTCATGTGTTGTTTACTAATATATATAGTTTAACAAAAACTGTAATGTGATCGGGCATCGGAATCAGAATTCGTAACGGTTTAAAGTATAAAAGTTCTAAACAAATCAATACAACGTGGTGGTACATATACACATACATGAACACTTATACAAATGTATACACATATACATTTAATTATGTTTTGGAATTAGTCAAATCAAGCAAAGAAAATATCCAAACACGTATGTATATATACAAGCTCCATATGTGTAAATAAGTGACAAAAACAAAGCACCACATCACATCATAACCTAAGCAAGTAGAGGTGGGAGTGAGCTTCATGGTCGGTCGAATGGTGATGGGAGGGAATGAGGTGGAATGGTGATGCAAGAATGCTTTGGTAAGGAAATAATATCATGATATTTTTGGTGCAAAACTTTTCTATAAATACCCAGCTCCATTCTCACTTTTCTACCCACAAATTATCTTCATCTTCTCCTCCCTCTCAAGCTATTTCAATGGCTTCCAACCTTAAAAAATATAGTTAAAAATATTGCAAAATAAAAAAATTAAATTAATATAATGTGTGTGTGTGTGTGTATATTAGCAATCCACTGCGAAACCAAGTGTAGTCACCTCCATTCCTCACACGGCCACCATCCTCCAACACCAAAAGCCGAGCCCACCTCCACTTGCAAGCATAGGCTGAGCTTTCCCAAGGTCCTGGGCTCAATTCCATAAGTTATGCTTTGATCGTAGCGAAGCTATAGTCCGTTTTCCTAAGTTTGATATCCAATAAAGGTGAGAAAACTCTATAAAACTTTATATATATTATAATGATGATGTGATATATTTTCCATGGATGTTTCTAATGCTTTGATCATCAAGTTTGGTTGTTTTAATATAGTTTTTTGAATTGTGTAAACAAGTAACGTTAATACACGTCGAATATCACAAAGGAAATCACTTTAATTTATTAAATGAAATGTTGTATACGAGCTTGTTAAACCTCTTAAAATGGTTTAAAATGATTTAGAAATGTTTTATAAACATTTAAAAGTATTTCGACAAAGATTGAAAAGAAAATGAAATTTGAGTTAAAATAGGCGTGTCGCGTAACGGTAGTTCGCGATTTCGCGCCATAGAAAGTTAAATCCATTTATATGATGGATTCATAATTCTTTGGAACAAGAATTTTCTGAACTCTTATAATCATTATTTTCAAACAAAGAAAGAAAATTAAGTTTTCATCTTGTAGATTTTAAAATAAGTCCAAAACAAGTTTTCAAAAATATCGCGGTTTAGCAATTTAAAACCAAATTGAAATTGATTTAAAATGGATATTTATAAATGTTTAAAAATATGAAATAAATTCCATAAAGATATTAAAATGGTTTAAAAGAGATTTAAGTTAAAAAAAATGGAAATTTATGAAATAAAATTGGTGTTTGGTTCAATATAGCCTTAAAACACTATTCGCGACATTTTCTACAACAGTTTTCTATAAATTCTACAAATCATGTTTTGACTCGACAAGTCTTTCCTAATCTTTTTATAAATCTTTTAAATAAATAATTAAGTGTTTTAAAAATTATATTGAAGTATTAATAAAAAATTTAAAAGAAATTTTGTTTATAAAACTGATTTTAAATGAATGATTTAATCTTGGCTCTAAAAGCCGATGGGTAGACCGGATTTTTCTATTCGTGAAATCCGGATGTGAGGTGCTTAAACTAAGGAGGTATTCAGGAGCAACCAGTGCTTTGACTCACCTAGCCTTTTTCCTGGGCGAGGAATAGATAAGGTCGAAATGTTGGAAACGAGACAAGTATAAAAGAATTAATTTTTATAATTAAGTAATTGCAACTTGGATTGAATAGAGATAATCTTCTTATACCTGGAGTTAAATTCCGGGGAAGGAACTCATATTAATCATATGAATTTAAAAGGTGATTCCACCGTTATTCGATGAATAGTACAAGTTGAATATGGAAATTAGTATCGAGTAAAATTAGTATAATTTCTACGGATCCGTTTTACTCGAATACTAACTAATTCTGAGTTTATTTTCTTTCCCTTAAACTCTAGGTGCCTTCCGAGCAACCTAGTAGTCAGGTTTAGTTTGGTGCATTTTGAAAGAGTTTGGAGAATGGAGCTAGAAGATTCTTCTAAAGATTGTTATCCATTTCCACCACTTATGTACCAATGTTTTCTGCATTTCTAAGGACGAAGATTTATAACTGTCCATGTTGATGTTAAGTTAAACTCCGATAAATGTATTTAAAAAATTTCGTTGTAAAGATTATATGTTGAAATAATATATGTTATTCCATTCGTGTAAGATTCTATTCTTTGTCTTTATTTTCTTCCCCATAATTATCCACCATTTCGGTCAAATTGAGTTGATCATGTGTGGTTTACTGTCAACCTAAAATGTACAGAATTATGGGTCGTTACAGTGGTATTAGAGCTTAGGTTGAGCGAACACCTGAGCCTGGTTGGGGTGTGTCTCATCAAAGACAGGGTTAGTAATACCCTAGGATGAGTAACTCATTAAAGATAGGGTAAGTGACACCGTAGAATGAGTTGAGAGTATTATATATGAGCGTGTATTTGTTAATGCTAAAAATGATTTTGTTTAGAAAAAATTGGGTAAATAAAATAATTTTACCTAAGATGATATTTTATATATAAAAAAATAACTTTCAAAAATGTATAGTTATTTATAGTGTGATAGTTTGCAATAAAGGGAATAATAATATTAAGTTATTATCATTGATTGATTGATTTAAAAAAACACGAACACCTAATGAATTAATTTCATGATTTAACTATATTATGTTTGGTAATAAAATTGGTTTAAAATTAAGAAATTAATTTAAGATAAATAAATTTATGAGCCTAAAAATGTAAAAATAAGATGATCCTAAGAAATGAATGTATAAATCAAGTTTTATAAATAAAGGAATTGAAAAGAAGAATCTTATGATGACTAATTCGAGTGGCTTGGAAGTTACTAAAAGTGGGCAGGAGATATGTTCGGATGGGAAACACTTCTCTTAAGTATTACCCTTCTGGTTAAGGGGATGTATGATAGTATTGATTGTATCCAGTTCCTTGGTATCAATTTGGAGTTACTCGATCTATAAAAAAATTTAAGTTAAAAGATAATGCAAATCATCAATTAATAAATTGATTAGTAATATAAACATATTTATAAAAGTGTTAAATCAAAGATAATTTGGATCACTAATTGATAAAATAAAATGGAATTTTCGGAAATTTTGGACAGTCAGAGATTTCCGAATCATGCCTAATTCATAACTGAGAAATTTTGAAAATATAAAGATAAAGAATTGTGAAATATTTTGAGTAAATAAAATTGTATAAGTATAATTTATAAATGTGATCTATACATAAAAAGGATTTAAAAGCTGAGAATTTGAGAATTTAAATCCCGGTGATTTTGAAAATGGTTCTTCAAAATTGATAAAATAATAATAGTATTATTTAAAAGTATTTTTAAATAAAAATATAAGAGATAAGTTTTATAACTTATGAATTTGAGATGATAGTAAATTACAACAAGTTTTAGATTTGTCAAACATCCTATGTAAGTAAAACCAATCTGAAATTTAGGATTTGTATATATACTCTTAGGATGTAATAGAGTATTATCAAAATATAGACTTAAGTCATGAACTATTTGTACACTTAAGTAATGTTGTGAGAGGTAATTCAATAATGGATTTAATATGAAGTGAATGGTTATGAAACTTAAAAGTGTTTGATTAAACCAAAGTTGTGTTTTATAAATGTTTAAAAAATAAGAAATATTTTTGTCAAATGGTTTATAAATTGATAGTGATATGAAATTGATTGTGATTTGGTATAGTTAGGAAAACCAATTGGAGTAAATACGTAGTTATACATAGATCATTTTATTCACATAACTGTTTAACCTAAGATTCGAGTACAAAACTGTAATGACCCTAATTTTGATTAACATTATTTAGGACATTAAATTAGTTAAATTAAATGAAATAATGTAAATGGTTAAGGGAATTGAGATTTGAATAATAGAAGGGTAGTCGTGCCTAGTTAAACAATGAACTAAATGGAATTAAAATGAAATAGGAAAGCCTAATAGATAAGGGCAAAATAGGAATAAGTAATATTCTTATACCCTAAACCCTCATACCTCTTTCATTTTACACGTTCACAAACTAAAACTAAACCAAGAAGAGGACGACCACCATTAGGAGAAAGCAAGAGAAAGATAAGCAAAAATCAAGAGGAAGGAAGCTTAATCAATCTAATTCAAGAAGCAAATCTCAAATTCCTTAATCATAAGCTAAAGGTGAATAATAGGTTACATCTCCTATTTTATGATTTTATGTTGCTAGATTGAGATTCGAAATTTATTTTGCAAATGTTTTGCCATATTTTGATTGTTTAAATGGATATATGTGTGTGTATATATATATATATATATATATATGCTTATTGATGATTTAGGCTATTTCATATAGATTTTACGATAAGAATTGATTTGGAAAACCTATTAAATGAAATCCAAATGACTTGAGTTTTTGATACGAGGTCAGAAATATTATTTTAGAGTTGGGTTTCAAGTTTCATAATTTTTTGAATTATTGTGGATTTATTATGAATTTTCTAATGAAGAAAATGGTTATTTTGGGTTTAAATTAATTATGGCTATTATACGTTAGCTTTGGGTCAGAAATTTAAATTTGTTAGAAAACATATTAAAAGTGATAATTTGGAATTTTCGGAGAATTTTCCTAAGTGTTTTATTAAGTATATAAAATTATTTAAGGTATAAGACTTAAATGTTTTATATGTTTAAAATGAAAGAAGGGGCAATTTGCTAACTGTTTTAAATAAATAATTACTGAATTCAGCGGCATTTTTAGAAAAGAATTTGGAAAAAAAATTGGCAACCAATTATATTATGACAAATAAGCAAGTTAGTTGGAAAGAAATTACTTTATAAAGAAAGAAAATAGTTTTTGTAAGTGTTTGTTGTTTCGCCACTATCGACAACAAGCTTTCAACTCCATGCTTCCGCCTTCGACCAAGTCGAAACAAATTTACATGGTATCAATGCCTTGGTGCGTAGTAAATTGGAGTTAAGGGAAAGGCATAAGGTCGAATCAGTGCTTTCAAAGGGGTCGAGACCTCGTTTTGCTTTCGAATGGAAATGCCGTTTGCTTGCTTTTAAAAGAATGCTTTCGGAAGGGTTTAAAGATAGCTTTCGATAGAGGTTGCTACCTTTTGTTTAAACTAGCTTTCGATAGGGTCGAAACATACGTTATCGCAATTCTACCATTCGATCCAGCTTAGCCCGTTGCCTTTAAACATGGTTTCGAATGGGTGCTTTTGCTTTTAAAATAAGATCTGCTTCACCAATGCTTTCGAAAGGGTTGGTGTCGAAACCTTTTACTTTCTTTTACCTAGGAAATCGCTTTCGAAAGAGTGCTTTTGACTTAGTTAATTTAGGTCCCTTTGTTCCATTGAAAGATAAACCCTAGGTTTCGAATAGAATGGTTTTAATGGTTTCGAAACTATGTTCCATAAGGTTTTACTTGAACCCAATGCTTTCGAAAGGTTTATTTTGAGTAAAAAACTTTGATGCTTTCGAAAGGTTTATTTTGAGTAAAAAACTTTGATGCTTTCGAAAGGTTTAAACGAAGATTTCAAAGGGGAGGTTCCCTAATGGTTTCAAAAGGATCGTAAAGTGTTTTAAATGGAAGGTTTCCAATTTCTTTCGAAAGGCAAGTTTTATAGTGTTTTGAAAAGAGGATGTCTAAGGTTTAAAAAGGTTTCGAAGGGATACCTTCAATGATTTCGAAAGGTACGTTTTGGCTTTTTGGCATAGTGTTTCAAAGTATAGTAGTTAATATGTTTCGAAAGGGGTATCATCAATGGTTTCGAAAGGGATGTTTAAAGTTTTTAAACAAAGGTTTCGAAAGGTTTACCTTGGCTTTATGGCCTAAGAGTTTTTAAGTTAAAAAGGGTTTTAACTTGCTTTGAAGGGATAGGTAACCCTCAATATATTTCATCAACATTGATTAGAGTTAAGTATATATAACATGGCAAATAGCTTTGAGTAAAGCAAAAGTATATTTTCCTTGTTTAAGTATGATTTAAAGGGTTAAATCAATTTGGAAGGTTTTTAAGGAAAATTTGATGGGTAGTTTACCCTAAGCAAATGACTCAGTTATTAGAATACCAAATGGGACTAGTATAGGGTCGCACCCTATACATTACCTATAGCCCCTAGCTAATTTAGTCCAAAATTCCAGTGTGTACGGCTTAGTCACAAGTAAGACTTAAATGATGTTACACACAGAAAGGAATATACAAAGAAGAAGGATAGGTTATTGGTGAACCCGCAAAACCATTAGGATAGTTGACTCTAGGAGAAGTAAGTTAAGGGCAGACTGTCCAGAAGTGTGTCAAATAGATGTTAGATTATTTATTTTGTTTGGTAGGCCCAAGTCAGCCAATGGTTAGTAGTTAGCCAAACAAAACTATATTGTTCAGACATATGGTCCATTTATTACCTGATTTATGAGCATATATGATATTGCTATTATTGTTATAATTAGTTCCATCAATTAGTTTGGTTGCAGGATTTTGATTTGCCAAGGATATGTTTTAATGGGATATTAGTGAGGGGAAACCCGTTCCTCCATGTGGCGTGGTCTCGCTTAATATCAGTAAACCGAGATGTAATAACATTATTCACACCAGGCTTTATGTCTGACTCAAAGTTTATGTTTTCCCCTTAAACTCTCAGGTGCTAAAAATTAATTTGAGTAGATTGGGAGTTAGGGTCTTTTCAGGTTTAGTAGGTGGACGAATAAAGCTTCTGAAGACGTGCAGGAGGCATAGATAGCTATTTGGGAGTTGTTATTTTATTTCCGCTGTGATGTATTAAGACTGATATGTCTATTTAGTACTCTGATCATCTAAGGGGGCATCTTCATATGTCGCTCTTGGCGTATTTTGTAATAATTATATTTGATCAAAACCTAAGAATCAATTATGGGATTATGTAATTTGAATATGAAATATTGCTTTGAAATGTAATCAGAAAAGTTTTTTTAATATGTGTTGTTTTATTTCATATTCATGTGCTTCTGATATTATGAATACCATTAACAATACCGTATTTGTCATCGGAAGTTAATACTATGGATGACTGCAGCATCTGTAGCGCTTAGCTTCGGGCCTCAAGATAGGGGATGTTACAACTTGGTATCAGAGCATAGGTTTATGTAAAGCTTTAAACTTAAAATGATTTTGAAAACATAATCCTAAGGAATTGAGAAAAGATTGTGGTATGAGATAGCGCTATAGTAACATACTTGTATTTGCTATATATAAGTATACGCTTTATCTCTATTCTCCCATCTCTCTTAGGTTATTCTTCTGTATCTTAGGAAGACTCGAATGTGTATATGGATGCTAGAAGTGGAAGAGTTAACCTTGGTGGGGGGATGCACCACAACTAATGGAAATGTCAAACCAAATACGAGGAGGAATTAAGGTCAGGCACAAGCTGCAAACATGGGTGCTGGAGTCCCGCAAGTCGACATGGGAGCAATGTATCAGTTCTTCATAAACATGATGTAAGCGGGAGTTGTTGCTGGAGTAGTTAGAGGAAACACTGGAGGAGGATACCAGGAAGCTCTGGTGGTCAACAACTATGCTATTTTGAGTAAAGATTATGCCCGACTGGGAGGATAGTCGTTTATCGGTACTGAAGGCGCAATTGAAGTGGAGAATTGGTTACTTCATTAAGAGAGGATTTTTGCTCATTTGGGGCTCAACGATGAGCATAAAAGGAGACTCGCTTCTAGACAGCTACAAGGAGCAGCACTATATTGGTGGAACAGTGTTACTGTTGGAGTCAATAAGGAGACTATGACTTGGGCATAGTTCAGGAGGAGGTTTGAAGAAAGGTTTATGTCAGAGATTGCTAAGTCTACTCTACTCAGGAAGTTTGCTGAATTGGATAAAAAAAGATATGACAGTGCTTGAGTATGCGACAGGGTTTGAGGAGCTAGCAAGATATGGCTATGTTACGGTTGATACTGTGATTAAGAGGAATGAGAAGTTCATTCATGGGTTGAAGCCTGAGCTTGCTAAGGCCACATTACCGCATATTAGGGTTTCATGTGATGTTGTTGTTGAGATGGCCTTTTGGCATGAAGAGATGCTTGCTTTCTTTGAAGGAAATAGGGCCAAGGAAGCTCAAGGAGGGCAGAGTCAGAAAAGGAAGTTTTTCCACAAGAAAGGAGCTCAGAAGTGTGGAGCTGCTAAGAAGGGAAAGGCAAAAGTTATCTGTTATAAGTGTGATAAGAATGGACATTATGCTCACTAGTATGGGCCCGTGCTTCGCACACGGGCTGTTTGTATTATTGTAAATGGAAAGCAAGGGAATTTTTGGAATTTCCAAAAAACGCCGAGTAAATTAGTTCAATGAATTTTCTTTATTAGTAGGAGAGATGAGTGCTGGACATGCAAAGGAAAGAAAGCTGCTGAGAAGAAGGGAGTAAGGTGTTTTAATTGTGATCAGATTGGACACTATAAGCACCAGTGTAAAGAGCCAGCCAAGGATAGGAAAGGCAAAGTGTTTGCATTGGAGCCAGCTACCTCGAGACCAACAGCAAAGGATAAGGGAAAAACTGTTGTTGGGAGGTATACTTTTGATTTACGATGTGTCAATTAGAGTTCTATTTGATACTAGTGCATCACATTCTTTTATATCTCATTGTTTGGCAGATAGGCTTAACCTAGAACCCTCATACCTAGTTACTTCTTTAAGCGTTGCAAATCCGATAGGAGGTTATGCGACTCTGGGGATGAGATGTGACCACTTAGAGTTTGAATTGTTAGGTCATATATTTGTTTGCAGTTTGCATGTGTTTGATTTCATAGGGTTCGGAATTATTTTGGGTATAGATTGGTTAAGTAAATACGATGCTAGGATATTTTGCCGTGATAGAAAAATATCGCTTAGACACCCTGACTGTAGTGATCGGATCATATACGCTGTAGAAAACCGTAGTTTTGAGGTTAATGCTTTGTTTGGTGTTGTGGAGGAAGAAGACGAGTTGAATCGAGTTTTCGTTGCTAGAGAATTCGCAGATGTTTTTGAACCTGTAGTAGGATTGCCACCGAAATGAGCCATCGAATTTCAGATAGATTTAGTACCAGGAGTAGGACCGGTGAGTCGACCACTAAGCAAATGACACCTACCGAGATGAGGGAGTTCAAGGTGCAGTTGGTGGATTTGGAAAGTAAGAATTTTATCAGACCAAGCAGTTCGCCTTGGGGAACAGCCGCAGTGTTTGCAAAGAAGTCGGATGGATCATTAAGGTTATGTATCGATTATCGTAAGTTGAATGAGAAGACGATAAAGAATCGATATCTGTTACCCAAAATTGACGATTTGTTCGACCAATTGAGTGGAGCCAAAGTATTATTCCAGTTAGATTTGGTGATAGGATTCCATCAGCTTAGAGTGGCAGAGGATCGTATTACTTTGACCGTGTTTAGAACCAGATATGGATTGTACGAATGGCTACTGATGCCATTCGGACTAACTAATGCACCAGCATTTTTTGTAGATTTGATGAACCAAATTTTCCAAGAGCACTTATATAGGTTCGTATTGGTATTTATAGATGATATATTGATATACTCTAAAGATGAAAGAGAATATGAAGTTCATCTTAGAGTGGTGCTTGAGACGTTGAGGCAGCATCAATTGAAAGTGAAGTTTTCGAAGTGTCATTTCTGGAAGAAGGAAGTGAAGTTTCTTGGTCATGTAGTCTCAGAGAAAGGGCTGTCTGTAGATCCGGCTAAGATTGAGGCAGTGAATAATTGGAAGAGACCTACAGTGACTTAGATAAAGAGTTTTCATGGATTAGCTGGTGTTATCCCGCCTTTTGGCAAGGCCGTGACACCAGGAACTTGACTAGAGACCAAAGACAGTTCGTCTAGAAAATCGGTTATACGTAGGTTCACTATGGATGTCGACAAATTTTTTCCGAGTCCGGATAGAGCCAAAATTGATATGACATGACAAGCAAAGCTATGAGAGTCAACATTCCAAATTTCAAGTCAATCCGAGTTCGTATGCTCAAGTTACGATCGATGCAAAATTGAATAAAAACAGCCTCGCGTTCGACTCGCTCAGTTCGCGTCCCTCAGAAATGCCGACTTCGACTCGCTCTGCTTCAACCCGCACTTCGACTCGCTCTACCTCGAGCCCACTTCGACTCGCTCTGCCTCGAGCCCACTTCGACTCGCTCTGCCTCGAGCCCACTTCGACTCGCTCCACTCCATATCCCTCAGACACCAACTTCGACTCGTTCCTCTTCGACTCGCTCCAGTTTGGAACCATCTAAAGTGCATGCTTCGACTCGATCAATCATGGCTCACTTTGACTCGCTCAATCAATGCGCACTTCGACTCGCTCAAAATAGCGTCAAAGGCAGAGCGATCCAGAAAATGCCACGTCACCAGGTCGAAGCAGAAGCGAGTCGAAACGGAAGGGAGTCAAAGGAAACAGCCTACCGAAAACTCCATTTCGTATCGATCATATCTCCCAATCTACAAGTCCAAATGCTATGAAATTTTCACAGAAGACTACGTGCATGCTAAAGAATGTCCACGCCAAATTTCGACTCCATTGGATGAAATCTTGATCGAGTCGAAATCTGTTCGTATCGATCACGGATCGGACCGAAACTTCACGGGCTTTGGTGTGCGGGTCTGGTCACGTGCCAGAGAGGGTCTCCCGAGATCTGAGCGAAATACCAGCCTCCTACACCTATAAATAGACCCCCAAAGTAAATAGAAAAGGGGGTTATCCTTCTTCTTTGAGATCTCCAACGTCCAGACTCTGCCAGATCCAGATCCAAACTCCATTGCTGCAGCTACCAACGAATTTCACTGCTGCAACTCATAATCATCTGCTGTAATTCATTGAATTCACTTGTAAACATCAAAGAAAGATCAATAAAGCAAACTACTTCAGAGTGGACGTAGGCAAGATCGCCGAACCACTATAAACCTTGTGTCTCTGTCTACTTCTTTCTGTTTTAAGTTTATTATTCTTCATTTTTATCCTCTACAATACCTAGATCTGAGATCTGTGATTATATATTGCTGATTTGTGTACATGCACTGGTGCTTTCACGACATTTGTGGTTTGTGACCATTTTTGGCGCAAACACTTTGGTGCTTTCACTAAGAAGAACTAGAACCCACTATACCAGATCTGAAGTTCAGATTTGAAGGCTTAAGGATTCAGATTAAGAGCTATGACAAGGCAATCAACAAGAAGACAGAGAGGAGAAAGGAGCAAGCAAGAGGGAAGCCAAGAGGCCTCTTCTGGAGCTGGAGCAGGTCAAGCTTCGATCTACATCACCAGGGATGAGATGGAGGCTATGGCGGATTCAATTCATGAAAGATTGTTGAAGAGTCAACAAGAAATGATGCAGAACCTCCTCAGACAGTTTGGACGAGCAGGAACAGCTGGAGCTTCAGGAGTTTAGATCCACGGAGCTGGAACAGAAGAACCAAACAGGCAATCGAATGGAGCAGCTCAACAAGGCCCGACCCCTAATCAGCACACAACCGCTAACCTGGATGGATCCAGACATGGGGGCACACCGCCCGGCAGCAATGGTCCAATCCATGGAGAAATACCAGGCGGCACCACACAACAAGATCCTGGAAGGAATGTAGGAGCACTGGATGAGGAGTATGTACCAGAATTCCCTCGGAGACTCGGGGGGCAACCCTTGATGGACGACGCTGGATTAGCTGAGATTATCAGACGAACTATGCGTAGAGGTTTGACAAACAAGGATCTGGAAGGGGTAAATAGGAGTCTGTTCACTCGTGACATTAGAATTGCTCGTAATCCACCAGAGTTCAAGCTACCTACTTTGGACATATACAATGGCAAGGCTGATCCTACTGATCACTTGATGAGATACACAAGACATATGGAAGTGCTGGGGCATCGGAGGAGGTGATGGCCCGATGTTTCCCTTTGTACTTGACAGATATAGCTGCTATGTGATTTAGACAGCTGGAAGAAGGGTCTATCAGGACATGGATGGAATTGGTGGATAGGTTTCTGAAACAATTTCGGGTTCATATCAAAAGGCCAAAGAACGTGATGATGCTAACGTCAGTAAGCAAAGGACGGATGAATCACTCAAAGCTTTCTTAACTCGATTCAATGCAGCGGTTGCTTCGGTGGATCGGCCGGATCCATCGATGGTTTTAATAGTGGCAGTATCATGAGTCAAAGAGGATTCAGATTTCAAAGTATCTCTAATACGGCACCCACCAATGGATCTCAGAGAATTCTTTCACGAAGCTGAGAGATTCCTTCGGCAGGAAGATGCATGCACAGATATGAAGTTAAAAGAGGCGAACGCAGCTGAGGATGGTGGGCCATCCAGCGGAGGCTCGGATAAAGATAAGGCAAAAAGTAAGCTGGATGATGAATCAGGAAAAGCTAGGAAGCGATGGAAGGAACCAAAGTTTTCCACTTACACAGGATTAAATGAAACGTTGGAACAAATATTCATGGAAACTCGGAATCGCCTTCCCTATCGAAGGCCGGCTAGGAGAGAGCCCTCGGAACATGAAAGGGCATCAGGAAGGCACTGTCTTTTTCACGATTTAGACGGACATGATACCAACAGTTGCAGGCATCTGAAGGACATTATTGAGGAGCATGTAAGGAGTGTGCAATTACAACAATATGTTGGGGCTCGGAATGCGACGATGGAGCAAGAGCAACTGCCATCTACCTCAAACCACAATGGTGCGAGAACCAGGAATGATGGTTGATTGGTTATCAACTGACCGGGATGATATGAAATAAGTAGCAAACTACTGGCAAACAGCCAAGTCATCTACTCATGTACGGGGACGGAGATGGCCCCTAGGCATGCTCTGAATGATGATAAACCGAGATGCTATGGTTTGTGAAATCTTCCTTCTCATTTGGTTTGGACATTTTCTTTTTCTGGTTCGGTTTTGGAGTTTGGTTTGAACTCCTGGTTTTGTTTTCTTGATTGAACTCCTGGTTTTGTTTGTTTTCTGGTTTGAACTTTCGTTTGGATGATTGCTTTCTGTTTTGGATATTGATTTGGATTTCTGATATGGATTTTTGGTTTTCCGATTTGATTTGGATTTTGGATGGGATTTTGATTGGGTTTTCATCTGGTTTTTGAAAAACGATCGTCGGGTATGGATTATGCTTGGCAAGGGTTAAGTCTCTTCGTCCGAACGTGGCGAATTGGCTTGTTCAGGTCGTCGAGTATGGACTATGCTCGACAAGGGTCCAGAGCGACCAGGATTCGGCCTAGGACTTAGGCCTTATATTATCGATTACTATTTTAGGTCGTTGAGTATGGACTATGCTCGACAAGGGTCCAGAGCGAACAGGATTCGGCTTAGGACTTAAGCCATGGTAATTATTTAACGCTCAGGGACACTGGGCCACAGTCGTCAAGTGTGGATTGCGCTTGGCAAGAACCCGGAGAGGTTACGGATTTGGGTATCGACCCGGAGGGGTCCCGGATTCGGTTATTGGTTATTGAATGAGGATGGATTAGGACTCGGATATCGGGTATGGATGGATACAGAATTGTCTAAAGCTTTTGTTATTGGATCTGGAATCAAACGTTGACTCGGAATAGTCAAGAACGATGCACTTGGATGATATGGCTATGGACTTTGGATATCGGATTTTGAACTATTCAAAACACACCTTCTTATCGCAAGGCATATTTTGGGGGGCAAGTGTTATCCCGCCTTTTGGCAAGGCCGTGACACCAGGAACTTGACTAGAGACCAAAGGCAGTTTGTCAAGAAAATCGGTTATACGCAGGTTCACTATGGATGTTGATGAATTTTGTCCGAGTCTGGATCAAGCCAAAATTGATATGACACGACAAGCGAAGCTATGAGAGTCAACATTCCAAATTTCAAATCAATCCGAGTTCGTATGCTCAAGTTACGATCGATGCAAAATTGAATAAAAACAGCCTCGCATTCGACTCGCTCAGTTCGCGTCCCTCAGAAATGCCGACTTTGACTCGCTCTGCTTCAACCCGCACTTCGACTCACTTTGCTTCAACCCGCACTTGGACTCGCTCTGCCTCGAGCCCACTTTGACTCGCTCTGCCACAAGCCCACTTCAACTCGCTCTGCCTCGAGCCTACTTCGACTCGCTCCGCCTCGAGCCCACTTCGACTCGCTCCACTCCATATCCCTCAGATGCCAACTTCGACTCGCTCCAGTTTGGAACCATCTAAAGTGCACGCTTCGACTCGATCAATCATGGCTCACTTTGACTCGCTCAATCAATGCGCGCTTTGACTCGCTCAAAACAGCGTCAAAGGCAGAGCGATCCAGAAAACGCCACGTCACCGAGTCGAAGCAGAAGCGAGTCGAAATGGAAGGGAGTCGAAGGAAATAGCCTACCGAAAACTCCATTTCGTATCGATCATATATCTCAATCTACAAGTCCAAATGCTATGAAATTTTCACAGAAGACTACGGGCATGCTAAAGAATGTCCACGCCAAATTTCGACTCCATTGGATGAAATCTTGATCGAGTCGAAATCTGTTTGTATAGATCACGGATCGGACCGAAACTTCACGGGCTTAGGCGTGCGGGCCTGGTCACGTGCCAAAGAGGGTCTCCCGAGATCTGAGCGAAATACCAGCCTCCTACACCTATAAATAGACCCCCAAAGCCAACAGAAAAGGGGGTTCTCCTTCTTCTTTGAGATCTCCAACGTCCAGACTCTGCCAGATCCAGATCCAAACTCCATTGCTGCTGCTACCAATGAATTTCACTGCTGCAACTCATAATCATCTGCTGTAATTCATTGAATTCACTTGTAAACATCAAAGAAAGATCAATAAAGCAAACTACTTCAGAGTGGACGTAGGCAAGATCGCCGAGCCACTATAAATCTTGTGTCTCTGTCTACTTATTTATGTTTTAAGTTTATTATTCTTCATTTTTATCCTCTACAATACCTAGATCTGAGATCTGTGATTATATATTGCTGATTTGTGTACATGCACTGGTGCTTTCACGACATTTGGGGTTTGTGACCATTTTTGGCGCAAACAGCTGGGTATTATTGGAGATTCATTAAGGATTTTTCATGGATAGCGGCACCGATGACCAAGCTAACGCAAAAAATGTGAAGTTCGTTTGGACCAATAATTGTGAGGAAGCATTTCAAAAGCTGAAACACTTATTGACGAATGCACCTGTGTTAGTTGTGCCAGAAGGGAATCAAGACTTAGTGGTGTACATAGATGCATGTGTAATAGAGTTAGGAGCTATGTTAATGCAAAAGGGTAAAGTGATTGCCTATGCATCTCGACAGCTTAGACCGCATGAGGTTAGATATCTAACACATGATTTGGAATTAGCTGCGGTAATTTTTGTGTTAAAGGTGTGGAGACATTACCTTTTGGAAGAGATTTGAATTGTATACGGATCATAAGTCGCTGAAGTATTTATTCTCTCTAAAGGATTTGAATATGAGACAGCACATGTGGTTAGAGTTTTTAGTGTCTTATGACTTTGATATTGAATACACACCAGGAAAGGGAAACAAGGCTGTGGATGCACTTAGCAAAAAACATCAGAATGCAGTAATGGCAATGATAGCTGAGTGGAAAGGTTCAAAAGCATTGATTACATGCAGGATACAATGGAGATCTGAAGCTAGATCTAGTAAGGAAACTGTAATGTTGTCATGTTTAGAAGTTCGATCGGTGATGATCGAAAGATTGCTTCTAAGCAGAAGGAGGATCTATTATTAGTTGAACGGATCAGAAAGTTAAGAGATGGAATAGAGAGCGATGACTTGAAAGATTTCAGTCTTGACCAGAATGGGTGGTTGAGGAAGAAAGGAAGACTATGTGTTCCAAATGTAGGAAACATTAGGAAGAAAGTTCTTGAAGAATGTCATCGTTCAAAGTTCAATATTCATCCGGAAAGAACTAAGATGTATTAGGATATGAAGAGAAGTTTCTTCTGGGAAGGTATGAAGAGAGATGTAGGATTGTGGGTGAAACGGTGTTTGAACTGTCAACAGGTAAAAGCCGAACATCAAAAACCAAGTGGGTTACTTCTGCCGTTAGATGTTCCTATATGGAAGTGGGATTCTATCTCAATGGATTTTATTGATGGGTTTCCTAGGTCAAATAGAGGAATGAAAGAATATGGGTTATAGCGGACAGGTTGATCAAGAGTGCCCATTTCATCACAGTTAAGTCAACTAGAATGGCACCTATTTTGGCTAAGTTATTCAAGAAGAATATAGTTAGATTGCATGGAATTCCTAGTAGTATAGTAAATGATAGAGATTCCTTATTCACTAGCGAGTTCTGGAAGAGTCTACAGGAGACCTTAGGTACCAAGCTTACGGTGAGTACCGCTTACCATCCGTAGCCAAATGAGCAAACGGAAAGAGTTAACAAAATCTTAGAAGATTTGTTACGAGCTTGTGTGCTGGACTTTGGAGGATCATGGGAAGACCATCTTCACTTAGTCGAGTTTTCATATAACAACGGTTATCGGGCTAGTATAGGGATGGCACCATTCGAAGCTTTGTATGGGAGGCCACACAAATCTCCAGTTTGTTGGTTAGAGACCGGGGATAGGTTAGTTCTTGGTCAGGATTTAGTAAGGGAAGCTGTAGAAAATATTGAGTTAATTCAAGCTAGAATGAAAGAAGCTCAGTCCAGACAGAAGAGTTATGCTGATAAAAGATGGAAAGATTTGGAATTCTCAGTTGGGGATCATGTTTGTCAAAGTATCACTAATGAAAGGTGTAATTCGATTTGGGAAATCAGGGAAGTTGGCACCGAGGTTCGTTGGACCATTTCCTATTGTAAAAAGGATCGGGAAACTCGCATATTGGGTAGAGTTACCGAACAGTTTGGCAGGAGTCCACGATGTTTTTCTTATTTCTCATCTAAGAAAGTGTGTTCGAGATCCAGAAACTACTATAGCACCAACTATGTTAGAGGACTTAGTAGTGGAACTGAATTTGACTATAGTTAGAAAGCCAGTTCGTATAATCGCGAGAGATGAGAATTTGCTAAGGAACAAGACAGTCTGATTAGTTAAAGTCCAGTGGAGCGACGACGAGAGAGATTGTACTTGGAAAACTGAGAGCAGAATTTGAGATGCTTATCCTGACTTGTTTCGTGGTATGTTTTACCTTTATGATAGATTTTGATGAGTGCCTTATCGTAATTTCGAGGACGAAATTCTTAAATGAGGAGAGTCTGTAACGACCCTAATTTTGATTAACATTATTTAGGACATTTAATTAGTTAAATTAAATGAATAATGCAAATGGTTAAGGGAATTGAGATTTGAATAATAGAAGGGTAGCCATGCCCAGTTAAACAATGAACTAAAGGGAATTAAAATGAAATAGGAAAGGCTAATAGATAAGGGCAAAATAGGAATAAGTAATATTCTTATACCCTAAACCCTCATACCTCTTTAATTTTACACGTTCGCAAACTAAAACTAAACCAAGAAGAGGTCGACCACCATTAGTCGAAAGCAAGAGAAAGATAAGCAAAAATCAAGAGGAAGGAAGCTTAATCAATCTAATTCAAGAAGCAAGTCTCAAATTCCTTAATTACAAGCTAAAGGTGAATAATAGATTATGTCTCATATTTTATGATATTTGGTTGCTAGATTGAGATCCTAAATTTATTTTCAAATGTTTTGCCATGTTTTGATTGTTTAAATGGATATATATATATATATATATATGCTTTTTGATGATTTAGGCTATTTCATATAGATTTTATGATAAGAATTAATTTGGAAAACCTATTAAATGACATCCAAAAAACTTGCGTTTTTGATATGAGGTCAGAAATATTATTTTAGAGGTGGGTTTCAAGTTTTATAATTTTCTGAATTATTGTGGATTTATTATGAATTTTCTAGTGAAGAAAATTGTTATTTTGGGTTTAAATTAATTACGACTATTATATGTTAGCTTTGGGTCATAAATTTAAATATGTTAGAAAACATATTAAAAGTGATAATTTGGAAATTTTGAAGAATTTTCCCAAGTGTTTTATTAAGTATATAAAATTATTTAAGGTATAGGACTTAAATGTTTTATATGTTTAAAATAGTAGAAGGGGCAATTTGCTAAATGTTTTAAATAAAAAATTATTGAATTGGGTAGCACTTTTAGAAAAGATTTTGAAAAAGAAATTGGCAACCAATTATATTATGACAAATAAGCAAGTTAGTAGGAAAGAAATTACTTTATAAAGAAAGAAAACAATTTTTGTAAGTGTTTGTTGTTTCGCCACTATCGGCAGCAAGCTTTCGACTCCATGCTTCCGCCTTCGACCAAGTCGAAACAAATTCACATGGTATCAATGCCTTGGTACATAGTAGATTGGAGTTAAGCGAAAGGCATAAGGTCGAAGCAGTGCTTTCGAAGGGGTCGAGACCTCGTTTTGCTTTCGAATGGAAATGCCGCTTGCTTGCTTTTAAAAGAATGCTTTCGAAAGGGATTAAAGATAGCTTTCGACAGAGGTTGCCGCCTTTTGTTTTAAACTAGCTTTCGACAGGGTCGAAACATACATTGTCGCAATTCTATCTTTCGACCCGGTTGAGGCCGTTACCTTTAAACATGGTTTTGAAGGGGTGCTTTCGCTTTTAAAATAAGAGCCGCTTCTCCAATGCTTTCGAAATGGTTGGTGTCGAAACCTTCCATTTTCTTTTACTTAGGAAATTGCTTTAGAAAGAATGCTTTCGACTTAGTTAATTTAGAACCCTTTCTTCTATTGAATGATAAACCCTTAGGCTTCGAATAGAATGGTTTTAATGGTTTCGAAACTATGTTCCACAAGGTTTTACTTGAAAAGGTTTATTTTGAGTAAAAAACTTTGATGCTTTCGTAAACGAAGATTTCAAAGGGTAGGTTCCCTAATGGCTTCAAAAGGTACTTAAAGTGTTTTAAATGGAAGGTTTCCAATTGCTTTCGAAAGGCAAGTTTTATAGTGTTTCGAAAAGAGGATGTCTAAGGTTTAAAAAGGTTTCAAAGGGATACCTTCAATGATTTCGAAAGGAATATTTTTGGCTTTTTGGCATAGTGTTTCAAGGTATAGTAGTTAATATGTTTCGAAAGGGGTACCATCAATGGTTTCGAAAGGGTTGTTTAAAGTTTTTAAATAATTGATTCGAAAGGTTTACCTTGGCTTTATGGCCTAAGAGTTTTTAAGTTAAAAAGGGTTTTAACTTACTTTGGAGGGATAGGTAACCCTCAATATATTTCATCAACATTGCTTTGAGTAAAGTATATATAACATGGAAAATAGCTTTGAGTAAAGCGAAAGTATATTTTCTTTGTTTAAGTATGATTTAAAGGGTTAAATCAATTTGAAAGGTTTTCAAGGAAAATTTGTTGGGTAGTTAACCCTAAGTAAATGACTCAGATATTAGAACAGATGAGATAGGTATAGGATTGCGCCCTATACATTAGCTATAACCCATAGCTAATTTTTTCCAAAATTCCAGTCTATACTTCTTAGTCACGGGTAAGACTTAAATGATGTTACACATAGAAAGGAATATACAGAGTAGAAGGATGGTTATTGCTGAGCCCGCAAAACCATTAGGATCAGGAGACCCTGGGAGAACTAAGTTAAGGACAGACCACCCATAAGTGTGTCTAATAGATGTTAGATTATTTATTTTATCTGGTAGGCCCGAGTCAGCCAATGGTTAGTAGTTAGCCAGACAAAACTATATTGTTCGGACAAATGGTCCATTTATTACTGATTTATGAGCATGTATGATTTTGCTATTATTGTTATAATCAGTTTGGTTAATCAGTTTGATTGCAGGATTTTAACTTGCAAAGGATATGTTTTAAAGGGATATTAGTGAGGGGAAACATGTTCCACTAAGTGGCGTGGTCCCACTTAATATCAGTAAACCGAGATGTAATAGTATTATTCACACCAGGGTTTATGTCTGACTCGAATTTTATGTTTTCCTCTTAAACTCTCGGTGCTCAAAATTAATTTGAGTAGATTGAGAGTTAGGGTCCTTTTAAGTTTAATAGGCGGACGAATAAAGCTTACAAAGATGTGAAGGAGGCAAAGATAGCTATTTAGGAGTTGTTATTTTATTTCCACTGTGATGTATTAAGACTAATATGTTTATTTAGTTCTCTGATCATCCAAGGGGGCATCTTCATATGTCGCTCTTGGCGTATTTTGTAATGATTATATTTGATCAAAACCAAGGAATCGATTATGGGATTATGTAATTTGAATATGAAATATTTCTTTGAAATGCAATTGGAAAAGTTGTTTTAATCTGTGCTGTTTTATTTCAAATTCATGTGCTTCTGTTATTATGGATACCATTAACATTACCGTATTTTGTCGCCGGAAGTTAATACTATGGATGATTGCAGCATCTGAAGCGCTTAGCTTCGGGCCTCAAGATAGGGGACGTTACAAAAACTTTGAGGTACTTACACCAGTCCGAAAAAGGATTTATCACTTGATTCTTGACGGCGAACATTGATGACAGTTTGTGGTCGGATCCTTACATTTTCTATCATAGTTGAGAGCTATACAAGAAAAATAGAAGTTTCTGAGCCTGATCAAAGTCCGCACTAGAGAAGCAAAGGATCAATACTAGTTTGGAAGCATAGTGGTATATTCGAATTTAAGATCAAATATGATGGTGCGTACAAATAATCTGTAAATATAAGAACAAGTTTATATTTGAAATTTTAAAATTTATTTTAAATAAAGTACTACTGGTTTTTGGGTTGTAATTTCGGGGATGAAATTCTTTTAAGGAGGGAAGTTTGTAACAACCCGCAAAGTCGAAGCAATTAGAGATTGGCCACAGCCCAAGACGATAACAGAAGTTCGGAGTTTCCACGGGTTGGCTTCATTTTATCGGAGGTTTATTCCACACTTTAGTAGTGTGATGGCGCCTGTGACTGATTGTGTGAAGGGTAAACAGTTTTCATGGTCAAAGGAAGCAGGGGATGCTTTTGGGAAGATCAAGGAGTTGCTGACGTCTGCACCAATTCTAATATTACCGGATTTTCAGTTAGTATTTGAACTACATACTGATGCATCCAAGGTTGGGATTGGAGGGGTGTTGAGTCAGAGGGGACTTCCTATTGCATATTTCAGTGAGAAGTTATCAGGAGCAAAGATGAGATATAGTACATATGATGTGGAATTTTATGCTATTGTACAAGCTATTAAACACTGGAGACACTATCTATTTCAGAAAGAGTTTGTTCTTTACACTGATCATGAGGCGTTGAAGCATTTACAAGGGCAAGACAAGATTTCAGCAAGACATGCGTCGTGGATTGCGTACTTGCAACAATTTACATTTGTGGTGAAGCATAAATCTGGAATTACAAACCGTGTGGCAGATGCGTTGAGCCGAAGGAATCATTTGTTAACCACAATGAAGGTTGAAGTGACGGGGTTTGATGTGTTGCCAGAATTATTTGTCGATGATCCTTACTTTGCAAAGTTTGTTGATAAAGTCAAGGAGGGAGAGACGGATGAGTTTATGATTGTAGATGGTTTTCTGTTCAAAGGAAATCGATTGTGCATACCTGATTGTAGTTTGAGAATGAAGATTGTGAAGGAGCTACATGAAGAAGGCCACGTGGGGAGAGACCGTACATTACAGTTGATTTCACAATCTTATTTTTGGCCATCGATGAGAAAGGAGGTTGAGAGATTTGTGGAACGATGTCATATCTGTCAGGTTTTGAAAGGAATTGCGACCAATGCTGGATTATATATGCCGTTACCTGTACAAACTAAGCCTTGGGTTGATGTGAGTATGGACTTTGTGTTGGGATTGCCGAGAACGCAGCGTGGTAATGATTCCATTTATGTGGTGGTTGATCGATTTTCGAAAATGGCACATTTTATTGCTTGTAAGAAGACGGCGGATGCTGTTCATGTTGCCCAGTTATTTTTCAAAGAGATATATCGACTTCATGGGTTGCCAGAATCCATTGTTTCTGATCGGGATACTAGATTTCTAAGTCATTTTTGGCTAAGTTTGTGGAAGATGATGGGAACGAAGTTGAACTTTAGCGGCGCTTATCATCCGCAAACGGATGGACAGACCGAGGTCGTGAACAGATCGCTGGGGAATTTATTGCGATGTCTGGTGAAAGATAATCTGAAGAGTTGGGACATGAAGTTATGTCAGGCAGAGTTTGCTCATAATCATGCGGTAAATCGTAGCACGGGTTTTAGTCCATTCCAGGTCGTGTATTCAAACTTGCCAAAAGGGCCATTGGACTTGACGGTAGTACCACAACCAAAGGGGACGGTTAAACGAGCTGTTGATTTTGTTGATGGGTTGACTGAATGTCATAAAGTCGTCCAGGAATGATTGGAGAAGGCGAATGAGATGTATAAAAGGTCCGCAGACTTGAAACGAAGAAATGTTGAGTTTAATGAAGGAGATTTGGTATATGCTGTGTTAACAAAGGACCATTTTCTAGTGGGCGCTTATAACAAGTTGAAAGCCCGAAAAATTGGTCATGTAGAAGTCGTGAAACGGATTAATGAAAATGCTTATAAGTTGAAACTGCCGGAGGATGTGTCACGTCTGACGTATTCAATGTTAAGCATCTCGTACCTTATCATGGGGAAGAGCTTACAAATTCGATGACAAATTTTTCTCAACCTGGGGAGGATGATGCAGCGCAACCCATAATTGTCAAAGGCATAAGTCGTCCACGACATAGCGAAGCGGCTATAAGTCGTCCATGACTTAACACGGCAAGAGATAAAGGGCTACGACCTAACAATGCAACCCAGGCTACGAATTCTGTGAAGAAGTTAAGTGGTTGCAAAGTCGTAAGTCATTTACGACTTAACTCAAGCGGTCTACGACCTAAGGAAAGTGAAGGCTTAAGTCGTCTACAACCTAAGGAAAATGAAGGCTTAAGTCATCTACGACCTAACGGGTATGCTAAAGAAGGGAGCTCACGACCTAAGATAAGTCGCGTACGACCTACGACCTAGTTAGGTCGCGTGACATGATGCAGCAGTTTTCTCTTGAGTCACTGATTGTTAACTCGTAGCAATGATAAGTCGTTTGTTGTTGAGTCGCGACCTCTGTTAACTCGTAGCATTGATAAGTCGTTAGTTTTAATTCGTATGTCGTGGGAGCTTTGCCGAACCTTGTTGTATAAATACGTTGAGTCGTTTGGACTTAAGTCGTATGTCGTGATACTATGTGTTGTACTGTGTTTTGTACTATGTCACATTTGTTAAGTCGACTGAGGCGGTTGTGTTGTGGTCTGATAAGTCGTGAACGACTTATGGTAAGTCTTCTACTTTTGAGTCGTCTATTTTAGGTCGTGGTGTGATAAGTCGGAGACGACTTAAGAGTTGTACAATTTTCAGTGTTGAGTTGTAATTTCTATAAATAGGCCGGTGGTGCCATTTGTAATAGTTTAGTGGATTTGAATAAAATTTCGTTTTTGTTAGCTTTGTGCTTTCATCCAAATTGGTAGTCGAGTGTAATCTCCTATCTCCACCTTCGACATTCGAGTGCGCTCGAATCTTCGATCGTTGAAGCCAATTCGCGGAATCAAGTGCGCTTGATCAACGCTTGAAGAATTGTAGATCTCTCCTCACGGTATCGTGCGCGATCAACGTGTCAGAGATAGCTAGAATTCGGTATCTTCGGATCAACGAATTTGGGCATTTCAGTATTCATCAATCCACCGACTGCTACTTTCATCGATCTACCTTGTTTTTGTGTAATCCGCTGCGTCAGTTTGGTATCAGAGCTTGTTTTAGCCAATCATAGCTAAATCGAGTCTTGGAGCCAATTCTTTGTGAAGAAGTTTGAAGAGATCAAGTCGAGCCAAGCAATATCATTCAAGGCCGAGAAATTGTTGTTCATCGTGTTCATCGCAAATTGCAACAAAGTGGGAGTTTTCGATCCATTTCTTTCTGGATCAAAAGTTGAAAGGTGCTTGGATTTGCGCGAGGTGTTGTTTTGCGCGCCAAGAGAATTTGAATTGACCCGAGCCAAGTTGAGTCGCGAGGCCGGGTTAAGTCGTGTACATCATTTGGTATCTTTGATTTGTCCAAACCGAGAATTGAAGTGTTTGTGAAGTTTTCAAGTATGCCGCCAAGAAGAGCTAATCGACATCAAAACGTTGAAGCATTGTATCGAAGAGAAGAAGCTGATGAGATGGAGCAAAGAATTAATGAAAACTTTAGTGAGAAACTTAATGAAGGAATTGGACGATTAGAGAAGATAATGTTGGAGATGAATCAGAATCGGAGAAGGGTTTCACCTGAATCCAACCATGGGGGAAGTAGAGTCTCACCACATTCCAATCGAGAAAGAAGTGTTGATGATGATCAAAGACGTGGGAGGAATGTGAATGATCGAGAACGGAGGAATGTAGATAGAAGGGATGTTGGTGGAAGACGCGAAGGGAGTAGAGATGTTGGTGGTCAGGATCGACATTGGTATACATCAGATTTTGAAGAAGAGTATGATGGTGGTAGTGTTCATGGACGAGGACGTGGACAAGGAAGAAATCAGTCGGGGTATGATCACAACTGGGAATCTGGGATGAAGACTGAAATTCCAGAATTCAAAGGAGGTATGCAAGCTGAAGAGTTTTTGGATTGGTTGTCTAATGTGGAGGAGATTTTTGACTTCAAGGAAGTTCCAGAACATCGTAGAGTGAAGTTGGTTGCTACAAGGTTGAGGGATAGAGCTTTGGCGTGGTGGCAGCAAACCAAACTTACACGTGAACGGATGGGGAAGTCAAAGGTTGAATCATGGGAAAAGATGAGGAAAATGATGAAAGCCACATTCTTACCTTACAATTATCAATCACTTATGTATCAGAGGGTGCAAAACTTGAGGCAAGGAACGAAGTCTGTTAATGACTATGCTGATGAATTCTATCAACTAATTGCAAGGAACGATATCATGGAGACAGAGGAACAATTAACAGCTAGATTTGTTGGAGGGTTGCGTATGCAGATTCAAGACATAGTAAATATGTTTGATCCCAGATCTGTAGCGGAAGCACACCAGAAAACGTTGGCTTGGGAAAAACAGGGAAGACGAGGAGGTGGTGTGTTTACAAATTCCAACAATCAAGTGAAGGGTGTTAGTGGAAGTTCTAATGTTTCAAAAGCTGTTGCAAAACCAGTTGGGAAGGCGAAAGTCAATAATAGTTTCAAGTGTTATAATTTCCAAGAAATGGGCCACAAAAGTAATGAATGTCCTAAGCCGAAGAAGAGAGCTATGATAGCAGAGGTTGAGGATGAGGATGAAGAAGCTGAATGTTCCAATTCACCACCTGATGGGGAGGAAGAAGAAGTGTCAGGGACAAAGGTTGTAATCTAATGATGAGGAGGTCTTGTTTGACACCAAAGCAAGAGGAGGATTGTAGTTGGTTAAGGAGCAATATTTTTCAATCGACATGTACTATTCTGGGGAAAGTTTGCAAATTTGTTATTGATGCTGGAAGCTGTGATAATATAATTTCTTCAGACGCTGTGAGGAAGCTGGCATTGAAGACTGAGAAACATCCGAAACCATACAAGCTGGCTTGGTTGAGAAAAGGCGGGGAGGTGAAAGTTGGACGAAGGGCTTGTGTTAAATTTTCGATTGGGAAGAAATACAAAGATAAAATTTGGTGTGATGTTGTAGATATGGATGTCTGTCATTTGTTGCTGGGGAGACCGTGGCAATATGATAGCGCGGTGCAACATGATGGGCGAAACAACAGTTATAGTTTCATGTTTGAAGGTACTAAAATCACTTTGGTTCCTAAGAAGCGACAACAAGAAGAAAAGAAACTGGAGGAGATTGAAGAGCTGAAAACTTTATTATCTTTGAAGGAGTTTGTTAAGGAGGTTGAGGAAGAGCCAGAAGTATTCTTGTTAATTGGGCGTGAGAGCAGTGAAGAGGTTGAAATTCCAGAAGAAGTGAAACCAGTATTGAAAGAATTTAAGGATGTATTTCCAGAGGAGTTACCAAAGGAGTTACTGCCACTGAGAGACATTCAACATCAAATTGATCTTGTTCCGGGAGCAATGTTGCCACATAGACCACATTATCGAATGAGTCCGAAGGAACATGAAGAATTGAGGAGGCAAGTGGAAGAAATGCTTGAACAAGGGCATGTGCAGGAAAGCTTGAGTCTGTATGCTGTGCCAGCTTTGTTAGTACCGAAGAAGGACGGGACGTGGAGAATGTGCACTGACAGTCGAGCATTGAATAAGATTACTGTGAGATATAGATTTCCAATGCCGAGGTTGGATGACTTGCTAGATCAATTGAGCGGAGCTACTATCTTTTCGAAGATTGATTTGAAGAGCGGATATCATCAAATTCGTATCAGGCCAGGTGATGAGTGGAAGACAGCATTCAAGACGAGGGAAGGATTGTATGAATGGCTGGTAATGCCGTTTGGTCTATCGAATGCACCAAGTACATTCATGAGGGTGATGAACCAAATTTTCAGGCCGTACATTGGGAAATTTGTGGTAGTTTACTTTGATGATATTCTGATCTACAGTGCTAGTACAGAGGAGCATGTTCAGCATTTGAGGAAAGTGTTAATTATCCTTCGTGAAGAACAATTCTACGCTGCTGCGAAGAAGTGTGTTTTTATGGCGAGGAGTGTTTTATTTCTGGGGTATGTTGTATCGGAGGGAGGAATACAGGTTGACCAGAGTAAAGTCGAAGCAATTAGAGATTGGCCACAGCCCAAGACGATAACAGAAGTTCGGAGTTTCCACGGGTTGGCTTCATTTTATCGGATGTTTATTCCACACTTTAGTAGTGTGATGGCGCCTGTGACTGATTGTATGAAGGGTAAACAGTTTTCATGGTCAAAGGAAGCAGGGGATGCTTTTGGGAAGATCAAGGAGTTGCTGACGTCTGCACCAATTCTAATATTACCGGATTTTCAGTTAGTATTTGAACTACATACCGATGCATCCAAGGTTGGGATTGGAGGGGTGTTGAGTCAGAGGGGACGTCCTATTGCATATTTCAGTGAGAAGTTATCAGGAGCAAAGATGAGATATAGTACATATGATGTGGAATTTTATGCTGTTGTACAAGCTATTAAACACTGGAGACACTATCTATTTCAGAAAGAGTTTGTTCTTTACACTGATCATGAGGCGTTGAAGCATTTACAAGGGCAAGACAAGATTTCAGCAAGACATGCGTCGTGGATTGCGTACCTGCAACAATTTACATTTGTGGTGAAGCATAAATCTGGAGTTACAAACCGTGTGGCAGATGCGTTGAGCCGAAGGAATCATTTGTTAACCACAATGAAGGTTGAAATGACGGGGTTTGATGTGTTGCCAGAATTATTTGTCGATGATCCTTACTTTGCAAAGTTTGTTGATAAAGTCAAGGAGGGAGAGACGGATGAGTTTATGATTGTAGATGGTTTTCTGTTCAAAGGAAATCGATTGTGCATACCTGATTGTAGTTTGAGAATGAAGATTGTGAAGGAGCTACATGAAGAAGGCCACGTGGGAGAGACCGTACATTACAGTTGATTTCACAATCTTATTTTTGGCCATCGATGAGAAAGGAGGTTGAGAGATTTGTGGAACGATGTCATATCTGTCAGGTTTTGAAAGGAACTGCGACCAATGCTGGATTATATATGCCGTTACCTGTACCAACTAAGCCTTGGGTTGATGTGAGTATGGACTTTGTGTTGGGATTGCCGAGAACGCAGCGTGGTAATGATTCCATTTATGTGGTGGTTGACCGATTTTCGAAAATGGCACATTTTATTGCTTGTAAGAAGACGGCGGATGCTGTTCATGTTGCCTAGTTATTTTTCAAAGAGATATATCGACTTCATGGGTTGCCAAAATCCATTGTTTCTGATCGGGATACTAGATTTCTAAGTCATTTTTGGCTAAGTTTGTGGAAGATGATGGGAATGAAGTTGAACTTTAGCAGCGCTTATCATCCGCAAACGGATGGACAGACCGAAGTCGTGAACAGATCGTTGGGGAATTTATTGCGATGTCTGGTGAAAGATAATCTGAAGAGTTGGGACATGAAGTTATGTCAGGCAGAGTTTGCTCATAATCATGCGGTAAATCGTAGCACAGGTTTCAGTCCATTCCAGGTCGTGTATTCAAACTTGCCAGAAGGGCCGTTGGACTTGACGGTAGTACCACAACCAAAGGGGACGGTTAAACGAGCTGTTGATTTTGTTGATGGGTTGACTGAATGTCATAAAGTCGTCCAGGAACGATTGGAGAAGGCGAATGAGATGTATAAAAGGTCCGCAGACTTGAAACGAAGAAATGTTGAGTTTAATGAAGGAGATTTGGTATATGCTGTGTTAACAAAGGACCGTTTTCCAGTGGGCGCTTATAACAAGTTGAAAGCCCGAAAAATTGGTCTTGTAGAAGTCGTGAAACGGATTAATGAAAATGCTTATAAGTTGAAACTGCCGGAGGATGTGTACACGTCTGACGTATTCAATGTTAAGCATCTCGTACCTTATCATGGGGAAGAGCTTACAAATTCAAGGACGAATTTTTCTCAACCTGGGGAGGATGATGCAGCGCAACCCATAATTGTCAAAGGCATAAGTCGTCCACGACATAGCGAAGCGGCTATAAGTCGTCCACGACTTAACACGGCAAGAGATAAAGGGCTACGACCTAACAATGCAACCCAGGCTACGAATTCTGTGAAGAAGTTAAGTGGTTGCAAAGTCGTAAGTCGTTTACGACTTAACTCAAGCGGTCTATGACCTAAGGAAAGTGAAGGCTTAAGTCGTCTACGACCTAAGGAAAATGAAGGCTTAAGTCGTCTACGACCTAACGAGTATGCTGAAGAAGGAAGCTCACGACCCAAGATAAGTCGCGTACGACCTACGACCTAGTTAGGTCGCGTGACATGATGCAGCAGTTTTCTCTTGAGTCGCTGATTGTTAACTCGTAGCAATGATAAGTCGTTTGTTGTTGAGTCGCGACCTCTGTTAACTCGTAGCATTGATAAGTCATTAGTTTTAAGTCGTATGTCGTGGGAGCTTTGCTGAACCTTGTTGTATAAATACGTTGAGTCGTTTGGACTTAAGTCGTATGTCGTGATACTATTTGTTGTACTGTGTTTTGTACTATGTCACATTTATTAAGTCGACTGAGGCGGTTGTGTTGTGGTCTGATAAGTCGTGAACGACTTATGGTAAGTCGTCTACTTTTGAGTCGTCTATTTTAGGTCGTGGTGTGATAAGTCAGAGACGACTTAAGAGTTGTACAATTTTCAGTGTTGAGTTGTAATTTCTATAAATAGGTCGGTGGTGCCATTTGTAATAGTTTAGTGGATTTGAATAAAATTTAGTTTTTGTTAGCTTTGTGCTTTCATCCAAATTGGTAGTCGAGTGTAATCTCCTATCTCCACCTTCGACATTCGAGTGCGCTCGAATCTTCGCTCGTTGAAGCCAATTCGCGGAATCAAGTGCGCTTGATCAATGCTCGAAGAATTGTAGATCTCTCCTCACGGTATCGTGCGCGATCAACGTGTCAGAGATAGCTAGAATTCGGTATCTTCGGATCAACGAATTTGGGCATTTCAGTATTCATCAATCCACCGACTGCTACTTTCATCGATCTACCTTGTTTTTGTGTAATCCGCTGCGTCACAAGGAAGGCCCCATAAGGCTACATTTTAAATTTTAAATCGATCAAAGTTCGTACGCTCGAGTTATGGGCAAAAGAAGATACATCGATGTTGACGGATCAGTGGTAATTTGTTTGGAGTCGGACCTGCAAAAATTTGCTACTTGCTTGGAGTCGGCGCATGGTTCGCTTGGAGTCGTAGAAATTTGAAGTGTTGAATCGTGCTTGGGGTCGGATGTATGTTTGCTTGGAGATTGCTTGGAGAATAACGATCGGCACCGATCGCTCTGGTGAAAACCGATCGGCACCGATTGTTTTTCGTGATTGGAGTCAGAAACACGTTTGCTTGGAGAAAATTTAGATTTTACTCGAGTCTAAATCTGGGCCAGAATTTTCAGCACCGCCTTTGAGTAAGAAAGGTGATTGCTTCGGGTCTCGCTCCGGGTCAACCCAGAAGTGGGCATTTCGACGATCGTTTTAGCGATTTTCGACGATGATAGATCTATAACTCAAAATCTACAACGGCAATCGATATGAAATTTGGAGGACAACTACACTACACCACGAGGGACCCAAATCATCGATCGTTGGGCTCCACGATGAAGTTGGATCGATCAGTCATGATCCATATGGATCGATCCATAAAACAATTCAAATCAATAATGATCGATCAATATCTCACAAACGCAAAGTCAGAATGATACGAAACTTTGGGAATAGTAAAATATTATGTAAAGGAACCTACCATATAAATCGCACATCATTTGGAGAAATATGAACGATCAGCCTATATCGTTCTTGAACGATCGTATCATTTCAGCCAAAACGATCCCTACTCCACAGAAAACGCTATATCACACAAATGATAATTCGGAATGGCAATAAATTTGAAGATCAAGTAGCTAACATCATGGTGGACCCATCAAAATAATCTCACCCCAAAAGGAGTAAATATGGAAAGATCTTCCATATTTCCAATTTAACTGACTCCATGGAAAACGCGATATCTCACAAACGGTAAGTCGGAATTGCACGAAATTTGAAGAGCATGTAGCTAATATCATGGAGGAGCCAAAAAAATGATCACACCCCATTGGAGCCAATATGAACATTCAGAACCGATCGTTGCAATGGTGTGCGATCGATTTGAAAATTGGTGGATCAGGTCGTATGGTTCTAAAGGTTCTTCTAACGAAATTTCAGCCTAATCCATGAACGTCTTCACCTATAAATACAGTGGATTTGGCTCATTACAGGGGATCTTCTTCTTCTGGATCTTCTTTTGGCTCTCTTTCATCACCTCTTATCTCTTCCTCCATTATTTTTCTAAGGTAAAAACATCTGTATCTATAATCAAACAGTATAAATAAAAGATCATTAAAGTGAACGTCGGCCGGAGTTTGCCGGACCACTATAAACCTTGCGTGTTCATTTACTTTTTTGTAATCTATTCGGTGATCTATGAACCTGTATTTCTCTATTTGGATCTAAATATTGGATATTGGTGCTTTCACATACAACCGGGTGTTGGTGGCCATTTTTTCCATCAACATTTTGGTGCTTTCATTGAGAGAGCTAGCCCCAGTGGATTTGGAGTTCAGATTTGGAATCACCTCAATAGGTTAGATTTGTATCAATGGTCAGACAATCAACTGGGAGAAAGATAGCGGATAGGAGTCACCATGGAGGAAGTTAGGAGGCATCCCTAGGAGATGGCGAGAATGGTGAACGCAATGTAGGAGCGGATGTTGAAGAGGCAAGAGGAGATGATGCAAAATATACTCCGATAGATCAGACAAGCTAGAGAACAAAACCAAGGGAATATAGTAGTGGGAGCTAATGGCAACTTGGATCAAGAGGTTGAGGCGGTAGGAACCGTTGGAAATCAAAACCAAGATCATGGAAACGAAGCTAATAGACAGCTGGATGGAGTAGAGCAACCGGGGTCAGTCCTCGGCCAATACAGAACTATCGACACTGATCCGCTAGTATGGATCGCCACCAATCCATCAAGACTTAGGGGCATCCCCCGGGTAAGGCTGGATTGATTCTAAGTGGGTTGTTGGACAATGCTAAGCAGTTTGGTGTCAATCGGAATGCAGATGTGCGTAATGAGGAGCTTATAGCAGGATTCCCTCGTGGACTCGGGGTATAGGATGGAAATGATGATCGGAGACTACTTGTGGATGCTGGAATAGTTGGAAACTGGAATTCAGGACTTGGAGCGGAAACTAGCATGTTTGGACATGGATTGGATCGACTGGGGGCAATCCCCAGTCAAGGAAGATGGATCGGCACATCCCCCCATGGAACTAGGGGGCAGGGATTTGATTGGCTTTGGAAGGAATTGGACATCGGTAATGGAATAAGAGCAGCCATCATCCGCCACAAAATGGAGCAAGCCCGGCTTAAGGGCACTGGTCGTCATCTCTTGTTTGGGATGACATGAACTAATATAAATTCTACACTAAAATGGCTAAGCCTCTTGCAGATGTAAGAGATCGAGGATGGTCCCTAGGCATGCTCTGAGATGGCGATGAACCACCATAACAAATGTGTAACACTTCGCACCTATAGGTACCCCGAAAATCGGACATGACTAAAAGCACGGGTGGTCGGGTGAAATAAAAATCCATAACATAGCATAGAGACTAAGGCAACAACATAAAATGATTAAAATATTAAGCGGAAGAAAACTTTCACTAATTATAAATTAATAACAAACCAGCTTCATTAAAAACAACATTATCCCAAATTTATTTCTGAAACCAAAAGCACCCAGTAGTCTCCACCAAAATATAAAACATAACAAAGTTCACAATATAGGTCTCCATATATAGAGTAAAGTGTGGAAAATAGAAATGAAGTACATGAAACAAAAGAAACAAAAGCTGAAGATAGCAACTGCTCCAATGACCCTCCAAGCTGCAAAGAAATGCAACCTAGACATGCCCTTCTGTGATTTCGGGAAAATAGGAAAAATAGGAATGGGTCAGACATAAAGTTCGGTGAATGAGAAATAAAATGGAGCAAAAAGAATAAACAGTTTAATTCCAGGTTTTCCCTGGATATCGAAGAGGGTGAATAATATAATGCAGTGAATCCTTCTTAGATACAGTTCCTAAGAAGCCAAAGTCCGTGGTCACTCTAGGGAAGTCAACCATGTAGTAATACTAAATGTCAATCGACCTATCGGACCAGCTATCCTTACATTTCCACGTGCTACAGCATGAAAGTCATTCTCTTCACCCGTGCACTTTGACTAAATGTCTCTTACGTCTGACCGGCGCCGACTCAAACAACCTCGTAGGACCCCGAAGTTGCGCTTAGGCTCCACAAAACTAGACTCCTATCCTCCCGTCTCCTTGGTCACCAACGTGGAATTGCCCCTATCCAAAGTGTCAAACCCATTCCTTCGATGATAGATAACACACCTTCGATGATCACTTTCTTTCCCTTGTCCACAACCAGACGAGCACTAGAGGAAGGAGCTGCCACTAAAGCATAAGCCTGAGCAGGCTGTGAAGGTGTCTGTGAACTGTCCTTGGGCTTCGATGAATAGTCCTTTTTCATATTCCCCACTTGATCGCAAAGATAGCACCTCAGTCTTGGTCGCTCTCCTGCCCTTCTACAATCCTTAGTAAGATGACATGGTTTCCCACAAGTATTGCACTTCCAGTCCTTCCTTGGAACTTTCCTTTTTCCACCTGACCCTTCTTCTCCTCTCCTCTTTCCTTTCCACTACTTCTTCCCATCACTCTTCTGCGCCACATCTCCTTTCTTCTTAGTATCAGCAAGTAAAGCCATCTCTACCAATCCCTCAAAAGTGGCTTCCATCGGAATGTGGCTCATTGCTAAACTCTACAATGGCTGACTCAAATCCTTAGCGAACTTCAGCGCCTTCTTGTGAGGAGTATTGATCAGGTCTAATCCAAATCTGGCAAGCTCATTGAATTAATTAACATATTCCTTAACTGTCATATCCCCTTACTTGAGCTGTATAAATTTCTCTAGATGCACTCCCTCTTCAGCCCGCGATAAGAATTTCCTCTCGAACCTAGTACGAAAATCCACCCAAGTCAAATTATCAGCCTCACCCTCCACAATCTCCCACCAACAAAGAGCCTCTCCCTGCAACTACCATGATGAAGCTAACTACCTTCGAGCCAAGTCCTCCAATCCCATAAGTCTAAATATCCGTTCACAACTACAGATCCAAGCTCTCACCTCAGTATATGACTCAATGCCAAGAAATGGCTTGCCTCCTAAGCTGGTGTAGTCCTTGCATAACTTGGAAAAATCAATAATGCCTGGCAGGCGGGCTGGAGCCTCTTCCGCCGAAGCAGCATCCCTAGCTGGTGGCTCTGCTCGTGCAGTAGCCTGCAAATAACATCTGAACCAAGCATGCATATTATGGTCTGGAACTTCGAGGATATCTTGAAGTTTAGACATTTCTATCTGTGGATATTAAAAAGATGGATTAGGTACTCCAGAAATAGTTTAATAGATAGGGATAAAGAGATATGAGGGACCCATTTCTAAAATTTCTTTTTTTCCAAAATATATAAATATACTTTTAAAAGTATTATTTGGAATATCCTTTAAAAATAATTCAAAAAGCTTTATATTTTTAAAATATTTTTAGAATTACCGAAACCTTAGCTCTGATACCAACTGTGACACCTCGCACCTCTAGGCACCCTGAAAATCGGACATGACTAGAAGCAGGGGTTGTAGGGTGAAATAAAATCCATAACATAGCACAGAGACTAAGGAAACAACATAAAATGATTAAAATATTATAGCGGAAGGAAACTTTCAATAATTATAAATTAATAGCAAATCAGCTTCATTAAAAACAACATTATCCCAAATTTATTTCTGAAACCAAAAGTACCAAGTAGTCTCCACCAAAACATAAAACATAACAAAGTTCACAATATAGGTCCCCATATATAGAGTAAAGTACGAAAAAGAGAAACGAAGTACATGAAACAAAAGAAACAAAAGCTGAAGATAACAACTGCTCCAATGACCCTCCCAACTGCAAAGAACTGCAACCTAGACCTGCCCTCCTGTGATTTGGGGGAAAATAGGAAAAATAGGAATGGGTCAGACATAAAGTCTGGTGAATGAGAAATAAAATGAAGCAAAAAGAATAAAATAGTTTAATTTCAGGTCTTCCCCGGATATCGCATAGGGTGAATAATATAATGCAGTGAATCCTTCTTAGATACAGTTCCTAAAAAGCCAAAGTCCATGGTCACTCTAGGGAAGTCAACCACGCAGTAATACTAAAAGTTAATTGGCATGTTGGACTTGCTGTCCTTAACTATCCACGTGCTATAGCATGAAAGTCATGCTCTTTACCCGTGCACTGTGACCAAATGCCTCTTACGTCTGATGGCGCCGGCTCAAACAACATCGCAGGACCCCGAAGTTACGCTCAGGCTCTGCCAAACTGGACTCCTATCCTCCTGTCTCCTTGGTCACCAACGTGGACTTGCCCCTATCCAAAGCGTCGGTCCTCCGAAAGAGCGCCCGCAGTTGGATCGGCTGTGCAAAATCCTCCAACGATCTACCTAAAGTAGCCTACGTCGGAGCACACTTGTCCTGTTCCGTCCACGTCGATCTGCCAGAAGAAGCCTACGATTGCGAATGCTATCTATCTTACATACTAGCAACCTATGGAGGTAAAAAAACATCCTTGCGAACCTACTTGCTCGCTCCTAGTACGTACAACCAAAACGATATTTTGGTCTTAACTGCATGAAACACCTATTCAGACATTTACAAGGTCTGCCTACCAAATCGCTTCCAGATTAATTAATTTTACCGTTACAGTTTACATACTGTTTATTTCCATTAATCTACTTTAGTCCATTTTTACATCCGATTTGGTTATTTCACAATTTCCCTTTTTCTTACATAAATGGTATTTCAATTTCACGTCCGTTCAGTCTGTATGGTTTGTCTGTAATTTTTATGCCATTTGTTACAGATTTACACTAGCCTCTAGGGTCCATTTAATTTACATTTTTTTCCACCATAATTTATGTTCTCCTTTTAGAGATTTAATTTGTACAAAAAATTTATCCAATAGCCACAAACCATTTAATTACACAAAATTCCACTTTTACATTTTTAGGCCACATATGAAACAAACAATTATGCCATTAGACTTCCCAATTTTGTTCCAAAACCATATTCAAAATTATGTAATTATATCAATCAAAACCATAATTTTATTCAAGTAACATATTCAGAATTTATTCAACTAACCTATTCTACCATTAGAAATTGAATAACAATTCTAATTCAATTTAATTAAACCAATCTTATTTACGCCATGAAACGTGAATAACAATTTGTTTGTTCCAAATTTCAACCCAAACATGAATTAGAATTGAGAAGTGGAAGAAGAAGAAGATACAATAATTTACATAAATTTCAATCTTATTTATGCCATAAAACGTGAATAGACAATTTATATGTCCCATATTTTAAACCAAACAAGAATTAGATTTGAGAAGTGGAAGAAGAAGAAGAAGTTGCAATAATTTACATCTATTCTCAATTAATAACAGAAATTCATTCATATTAACGTGCCAGAAAAGAATTAAAATTGAACTACTTTATTTTTCTATTTCATATTAATTCCCACTCACCTGGCGCTTGAGCTTGCATAAATTTGAAAAAAGCTTTGCTTTAATCTTTCTCCCTTTGATTCTTCTAAATTCCCCAAATTGCTTGAATATATATAGATAATTTAATTTGGTAGAGATTTGTCTATTTAGCAGAAAAAAGGATGAAGAATAATACACACTAATTTTACTGTAGAATTATGGCGACGGCTGAATAAGAGATTAGGTTTAGGTTAGATGGTTTATTTATAGATTATTTGAGTGAATATAATCCATTAGATTATTTTAGATTAAATCTGGTTCTTTCATACACTTAATGGTTATCCATTCTAGCCCATACACATCACTCAACCAATAAAATTTAGCCATCTCATCCATTACTTCACTGGAGCGAATGGGAAGCCGCCATATGTCAGAAACAACGCTGAAGTACATAGGAAAATCGCTGGAAATGAACCAGCTAAAAAATACATCGCTCCAGATTTTGGGCAACAACGGGACTTGATCCCTGGTCACTAAAGAAGTCAACATGCGCCTTTACCACTATACCAAATGCGCTTTTAATTTCTTTTTAATTATATTTATCGTAAAATATCGCGGTGTTACAAAATGAATCTTAAAACACTTGGATCCGCAGTAATGCGATAAACAAAACATGTCGTCGGGTATGGACTACGCCTGGCAAGAGGTAGATTGTTCCCTCGAATGAGATGGATCGACCTACTTAGGTCGTCAAGTATGGATTGTGCCCGGCAAGGATCTAGAGAGATCAATGTCCTCGGGTATGGACTATGCTTGGCAAGGGGTAGATCACTTCGCTCGAACGCGATGGATCGACCTACTCAAGTCATCGAGTATGGATTGTTCTCGGTAAGTATCGGGAGAGATCAAGGTCGTCAGGTATGGACTATGCCTGGATAGGGGTAGGTCGCTTCGCTCGAACATGATAGATTGGTGTACTCAGGTCCTCGAGTATGGATTATGCTCGAGAAGGATTCGGTGAGATCGAGGATTTGGATTAGGATAACAACCCGAAGAGGTCATGGATTTGGATATCAGCTTCGAACAATGGATTTGGCTTTAGATGAATGCAGATTCGGATAAAATGACCTGGAGAGACCATGGATTTGGATTGGATTCTTGATTGGAAAATAGGCTATCGATGGATTATGGATTTTAGATTTTAGATTTTGGATTTAAGCAATTCAAAACATGCCTTTCTACCACGAGGCATGTTTTGGGGGGCAAATGTTATCCCGCCTTTTGGTCAAGCCGAGATACCATGAATTCGGCTAAAACGGATGGTTATTAGGATTGGAGATCTGTTATATTTGAAACTATGGACGATGGTTGAATGGATTCGGATGAACAACACTCAAGAAATGGCTAAGTATGGAATTGGCACTTCACCTAGGCAACGGATCGGATTGGATCTCCAATTTCTGACCCTAATAAGGTGCAATCGGTATGGAGTGACAAGGAAGGCCCCATAAGGCTACAATTCAAATTTCAAGTCGATCAGAGTTCGTATGCTCAAGTTATGGGCAAAAGAAGATAGATCAGTGTTGACGGATTGGTGGTAATTTGCTTGGAGTCGGACCCGAGAAAATTTGCTACTTGATAGGAGTCGGTGCATGGTTCGCTTGGAGTCGTAAAAATTTGAAGTGTTGGTCGTGCTTGGAGTCGGATGCATGTTTGCTTGGAGATTGCTTGGAGAAAAACGATCGGCACCGATCGTTTTTCGTGCTTGGAGTTAGAATCATGTTTGCTTGGATAAAATTTGGATTTTACCCGAGTCTAAACCTAGGCCAGAATTTTCAGCACCTACTTCGAGTCAGAAAGGTGATTACTTCAGGTCTCGTTTCGGGTCAACCCAGAAGTGGGTTTTTCGACGATCGTTTTGGCAATTTTTGATGATGATCGATTTATAATTCAAAATCTACAAAGGAAATCGATATGAAATTTAGAGAACAACTACATTACACCATGAGGGACCTATACCATCGATCGTTGGGCCCCATTATGAAATTGGATCGATCAGTCACGATCCATATGGATCGATCCATAAAACAATTCAAATCAATGATGATTGATCAATATCTCACAAACGCAAAGTCGTAATGATACGAAACTTTAAGTATAGTAAAATTTTATGTAAAGGAACCTACGATATCGACCACACATCATTTGGAGAAACTTGAATGATCGGCCTACATCGTTCTTGAACGATCGTATCATTTCAGCCAGAACGTTCCCAACTCCACGGAAAACGCGATATCTCACAATGGTAAGTTGGAATGGCACGAAATTTGAAGATCAAGTAGCTAATATCATGGTGGATCCACTAGAATGATCGCATCCCAAAAGGAGCAAATATGGAACGATCTTCCATATTTCCATTTTTCAACTTGACTCCACGGAAAACATGATATCTCACAAACTGTAAGTCAGAATTGCACGAAATTTGAAGAGCAAGTAGCTAACATCATGGAGAACCCACAAAAATGATCGCACCCTATTAGAGCTAATATGAACATTCGGAACTGATCGTTCCCATGGTGTGCGATCGATCTGAAAATTGATAGATCGGATCATACGGTTCTGGAGGTTCTGCTAGCGAAATTTCAGCCTGATCCATGCACGTCTTCATCTATAAATACAACGAACTTGGCTCATTACATAGGATCTTCTTCTTCTGGATTTTCTTTTGGCTCTCCTTCATCACTTCTTATCTCTTCCTCTATTATTTTACTAAGGCAAAAACATTTGTAACTATAATCAAACAATATAAATAAAAGATCACTGAAGTAGACGTAGGCCGGAGTTTGTCGAACCACTATAAAACTTATGTGTTCATTTACTTTTCTACAACCTATTCTGTGATCTTTGAACCTGTATTTCTCTGTTTAGATCTAAATGTTGGATATTCGTGCTTTCACATACAACCGGGTGTTGGTGGCCATTTTTGCCGTTAACAATAATTGTGGAATATAGTTTCATATATAAAGCACATGCTTTGCATACAAATTTTCATCGCTAAATTGGTTTTCAATATAAAGGAGATTTTCTCAGTATTTGAGTGCATGAGTCTGGATACATACACTAATATATCTATTTAAACAAGATTATGAAATAATATTATTTCTTTTATTTTGAGAAATAAAACGTATTTATGACATCACCAGAGATGCCATCGCTTTTATATATTTCTCCAAAAATTCGAATTAAGTTTAAATAATTAAATAATTGTTTTAATGTGCTAATAATTCATTTTAAGTAGTTATAAAGTAATAGAAATCATTTATAATAGTTTTGAGAAGCTATATACTTGATTTGAAAATATAAGGAAATATGATAACACTTTTTGTAAACACTTGTTAATATTGATATATATATATATGGTTTTATAATTCAAGTGAGATCATTTTAATTCAGTTAAAATGATGAGAAATATATTTTCAAGTTTTGTTTACTAATATATAGTTTAACTAAAAACTAGAAATGTGACCGGGAATCGGAATCAGAATCGTAATGGTTTAACGTATAGAAGTTGTAAACAAATCAATACAACATTGTGATACATATACATATACTTGAACACATACAAATGTATACACATATAAATTTAGTTATGTTTAGGATGTAGTCAAATCAAGCAAATAAACTATCCAAACATTATGTATATATACAAGCTCCTTATGTGTAAACAAGAGATAAAAAAAGCACCACATCACATCACAAGCCAAGCACATGGGGGGAGTGGGCTTCATGGTCGACCGAATGGTGATGAAAGGCGATGAGGTGGAATAATGATGCAAGCATGCTTAGGTAAGGAAATAATATCATGATATTTTTGGTGCAAAACTTTTCTATAAATACCCACCTCCGTTCTCACTTTCCTACACACAAATTCTCTATGTCTTCTCCTTCCTCTCAAGCTATTTCAATGGCTTCCTACCTTAAGAAAAATATGGTGAAAAATATTGCAAAAAAAAAGAAACTAAATTAATATAGTATACATATATTAGCAATCCACTTCAAAACCAAGTGCAATCACCTCCTTTCCTCCTTCACAACACATGACCACCACTCTCCATCACCAAAAGCTAAGCCCACCTCCACTTGCAAGCATAGGCCGAGCTTTCCTAAAGTCCCGAGCTCAATTTCATAAGCTCTGGTTCGATTGTAGCGAAGCTATAGTTCGTTTTCCTAAGTTTAATATCCAATAAAGGTGAGAAAACTCTATAAAACTTATATATATATGACAATCTGATATGTTTTCCATGGATGTATACTATGTCATGATCATCAAGTTTAGTTGTTTTAATATAGTTGTTTAAATTATATAAACAAGTTACATTAATACACGTCGAATATCACAAAGTAAATCACTTTTCTTTATTAAAAGAAATGGTGTATATGAGCTTGTTAAACCTATTTAAAATGGTTTAAAATGATTTAGAAATGTTTTATAAACATTTAAAAGTATTTCGAAAAAGTTTGAAAAGAAAATGTAATTTGAGTTAAAATAGGTGCGTCGCGTAACGGTAGTTCGCGATTTCATGCCATAGAAAGTTAAATCCATTTATACGATGTATTTGAAGTCGTAATTCTTTGGAGTAAGAATTTTCTGAATTCTCATAGTTTTCAAACAAAGAACGAAAATCAAGATTTCATCTTGTAGATTTTAAAATAAGTCCAAAACAAGTTTTCAAAAATATCGCGGTTTAGTAGTTTAAAACCAAAAATTGAAATTTATTTAAAATAGATATTTTTAAATGTATAAAAATATGAAATAAATTCAATAAATATTTTAAAATGGTTTAAATGAGATTTAAGTTATAAAAATTGGATACTTATGAAATAAAATTGGCGCTTGGTTCAATATAGCCTTAAACACTATTCGTAGCTTTTTCTACAACAGTTTTCTATAACTTCTAAAAATCATTTGACTCAACTATTCTTTCCCATCTTTTTATAGATCTTTTTAAATAATTATGTAAGTGTTTTAAAAATGATTTTAGAGTATTAATAAAAAAATTAAAAGATATTTTGTTTATAAAACTGATTTTAAATGAATGATTTAATCTTGGCTCTAAAAACCGATGAGTAGACTGGATTTTTCTATTCGTAAGTTCCGGATGTGAGGTGCCTAAACTAAGGAGATGTTCAAGAGCAACCAGTGCCCTGGCTCACCTGGCCTCTTTCCTGGATGAGTGATAGATAAGGTCGAAATGTCGAAAACGAGACAAGTATAAAAGATTTAATTTTTATAATTAATTAATTGTAACTTGGATTGAATAGAGATAATCTCCTTATACTCGGTGTTAAATTCCGAGGAGGGAACCCGTACTAATCATATGAATTTAAAAGGTGATTCCACCGTTATTCGATGAATATATAGTACAAGTTGAATACGAAAATTAGTATTGAGTAAAATTAGTATAATTTCTATGGATCCGTTTTACCCGAATACTAATTAATTTGGATTTACCATCTTAGATAACATGGTTTTAACCTACTAAAAAGATATGTGTTGGAAATAAGAAATATTTTTCCAAGATTTAAATAAATGATTTGAAATTATTTTAATTCCTATGGATCCTTTTACTTAAAATTAATTATTTTGGGCTTACAGTAAACGATGTCTTAAACAATATTGTTTTTGACCCATTTAAAAGTTATGATTTGGAAATAAGAAATCTTTGTTAAGATTGAAATGAATGATTTGGAATTACTCCAAGATTTAAAAAGGTTTTGATTAAACAAAGATTTGATAAATGAGGTTAAATGATCCCGAGTAAACTGAAAAAAATGGTTTTAAAAAGATAAATATCTCTAAGAAGATATTTTGGATAAAAAGACACTAATTAATGGAATATTAATCACCCACCAACTTAACATCTTTTTATCAATGATTGGTTTGGAGGAACTGGATCGGATTAGACAAATTCCTATTCAAAAACCACTTTGAACCAATTTACGAGTTCGAAAGTGAAGACATGTTTAAGACAATGAAGTTGAAGGCGAGGATCATCATAACGGAAGGACCGCTTGTTGATAATTTTGGAGTAGCTCCCGAGATAAATAAATAGCGGTGGTCCCTTCATTCTGGGATCTTCGTATGTAAGGACTACTCGCTACTAATACTAGGTACGATGCCCAATAGGATGTGGCAGGAGAGTGCCTTCAGTTTGTCCTATTCCTGGACAACTTGTAAGGATGGATCTCTGACATTGCATTTCTAGGATTATAGTGCATTGATCTATATAAACGTACATTTGTTTGGTGGTGTAGAAGGTAACCCCTCTTATGCTTAACACCCTTCCCTAAGACGTACAAGCTCGGAGGTTGTACTTTTGCTGAAATCAATAGTGTGTTATTGGAAATGTGGCATTTTAAGCGAAAATTTTCTAAGAAAGGTAAACATTACCTCGAGTCTCACACCCGGGGAATTGTGAAACATGGGTTGCTTTAAGGCTAAGTGGTTTGCAACCATTAGGGTATGATATCACATTTTTAGATTTATTTACTTCTACCCGCTATAACGTCATGTTTAAATTTTTTGGTGTATGCTATGAGACGTCTCGAAGAGGTTGGGAACGGCTGGGGTAATATCATATTTGGTGCAATCCGTACACTCTGTTGGTCTCGGGTAGGCCAGTCTTAATATGCGAAGGATCATCTGTTGGTGGCCTCGGTACATTCCTCTAGAAATGTACCGTACGGGAGGTAGTCCCTTACCTCTCTATTCATTGGAAATCTATTCTCCAATAAGTGCCTTCGGACTTAGTTGTAAACTTATTATGCCATCAAATTTAACCAATGTAATAATTTTGGCTATTTGAATATGTTTATTTGAAAGGTTTACGTAATGCAACAATTTTGGCTATTAAAAATAATATCACTGGATTTTACGTAGAAATGATTTAGTTATCATAAGGTAAAAACTCGTTCTGTGTTTATATGCAGCGTGGTCTTATGAGATACCCTTTCTTTTCAAATACTCATATTTTGAGTTTCTCATGGTAGTCCCATGACTGATCTGAAGTTTATTTTCTTTCCCTTAAACGCTGGGTGCCCTATTTTTCGGGCAGCCTAGTAGTTGGGCTTTGTTTGGAGCATTTTGAAAGAGCTCGGAGCATGGAGCTAGAAGATTCTTCTTAAGATGTTATCCATTTCCACCATACCTATGTACTATTGTATTCCGCATTTGTAAGGACGGAGATTTATAACTATCCATGTTAATGTTAAGTCAAACTCTGATAAATGTATTAAAAAAATTCTGTTGTAAAGATTATATGTTGAAATAATATGTTATTCCATTCGTGTAATATTCTATTCTACGTCTTTATTTTCTTTTCTCCATAACAATCCACATTTTTGTTCAAATTGAGTTGGATATGTGTGGTTTATTGTCAACTAAAAATGTATGGAACTGTGGGTCGTCATAGATCAACATGCATGTGTCAATTTTGTTAAGTTTGGTGATGTAGGGGTCTCGCGGTTAAAAATAATATCACTGGATTTTACGTAGAAATGATTTAGTTATCATAAGGTAAAAACTCGTACTGTGTTTATATGCAACGTGGTCTTATGAGATACCCTTTGTTTTCAAATACTCATATTTTGACTTCCTCATGGTAGTCCCATGACTGATCTGAAGTTTATTTTCTTTCCCTTAAACTCTGGGTGCCCTATTTTTCGGGCAGCCTGGTAGTTGGGCTTAGTTTGGAGCATTTTGAAAGAGCTCGGAGCATGGAGCTAGAAGATTCTTCTGAAGATGTTATCCATTTCCACCATATTTATGTACTATTGTATTCCGCATTTGTAAGGATGGAGATTTATAACTATCCATGTTAATGTTAAGTTAAATTCTGATAAATGTATTAAAAAATTTCTGTTGTAAAGATTATATGTTGGAATAATATGTTATTCCATTCGTGTAATATTCTATTCTATGTCTTTATTTTCTTTTCTTCATAACAATCCACATTTTCGTTCAAATTGAGTTGGATATGTGTGGTTTATTGTCAACTAAAAATGTATGGAACTGTGGGTCATCATAGATCAACATGCATGTGTCAATTTTGTTAAGTTTGGTGATGTAGGGGTCTCGCGGTAGTTTAGACAGTGCTTGGCTGAGACTAGGGTTTAGATTTCTAGCAAATTTGAGCATCGATTGACAAATTAGAGTTCAATATCGAGTTTCACTTGCCAAAGTACACATTGCCAAAAAAATTCATTATGTCCAGTCAAGAGAGGTGAATCGCGACTTTGATATGGAATAAGGGGAAGCTCAGGTCTCATTTGGCCTAGAGCGATCGAGTGTCACTTCATAGTGATGGTTGTAGAGAGGTTGAAACATGGAGGTAAGTAGCGAAATCGGTGCTTGGTTTCGTTGACTAGATGCGGAGAATTTTGTGGTTGAAGCTTCGGCTACGGTGGAGGTTGGTATCAGGAATTGGTGGGAGGAGTTTGAGGAAGAAGGGATTTATATAATTAAGGGTAATTAGATTTAGAAAAATAATCAGTGTTTGATTAATATTATTTAAATTCATAAATCTTATAAACAATTTACTTTTTGCATACGAGGTCCAATCGAGACGAAACTTTTTAAGTTGCGCTCGTTATGACGATAGCTTCGCTATAGAGATGGTTTGGATGAATTTGGAGCAAGTTGAAATTTTAGCTAAAATCAAACGTCGTTCGATTTTAGTTCAAACCATAATTCGGTGCCAACTAAAATTTTGATGAGTATAACTCACCTGTTCGGATTATTCAATATGTTATAGTAGGTCAAATTTTACTATTTGTGTTTGTTTGAAATTATTGGTTGTTTGATTAATATATCCGCTTTTAAAGCGAATGGCATTTAAAATTGAAATACATGGAATATTGTTGAGAAATCCGGTTTCTCACTGTAGTGATTTATAATTTTCAGTTATTTACATATTGATTTATTTCAGTTATATATTTGTGATATAGATAGTTATATGCTGAAAATTTGACTGTTTGGCCATTTTGGATGCGACATAGACATATGTGAAATTTGAACCTTTTTAATATAAAAGGTAGTTATATCATCGGTTAAGCGCTATAGAAACTATGGGCCCCGATATGGTATGTCTGAAATACTATTAGTTGTTGATTTGGTTTGAAAATGGTTTTTGATTTGGGAAAAGGATTTTAAATTCGACTGTTTGGAATTCATTTGATATTTTAATTTAAATGAGTTTTTGAAGTTTTCTATTTTCAACTTCTTTATTTATTCTTTCTAATATATATATAAGTAACTGTTTTAAATAGTTATTTTGGAAGTATTGGTTTTTATAGAAATTAGTATAATAATAAATATTTATTTTAAAAAGAAATTAAAAGGATTATCTTTATTTTAAATAGATTTTTCGGATTTAAAGGAGATAGAATTACTTTAAATGATATTTTATAAAAGAAGGTTTTATAAAATGGTATAAATAATATAAAAGATGCATAAAAGAGTTAATAATAAATTCGGAAATTCATAAAGGGAGGTTATAATTATGTTTTTAAAATATTTATAAAGGAATTTATAAATAATATTTTTAGAGGGAATTCTTTAAATGAATTTAGAGCTTATATTTTAAAAGGGGAATATTTTATGAAAGAGTTATTATATAGTAGAGATTTGATTTTCCAAATTGACCTTCTTAATTATGGTCGTAGGGAATATTCTTTTTCCTACTTAACACCGAAGGAATTATGTTGGGTTATTATTATCTCTATTTTAAACGACTCTGTTTAAACCCAAAATTTTAGTGCAGTTTTGAAATAAAAATCTCTCTTGAGATTTGTAAATATACTTATACCGTTGAGATAAGTATATAAGTATATTTTCTAAGTATTGAAAATGCAGTGTTTTGTGAATATCCTTATACCGTTAGAATAAGTGGATGGGAAGGTTTTCCTTACATTTGAAATGAAATGGCTTGTGAATATACTTATGGAGTTGAGATAAGTATATGAATATTTTCAAAGTAGTTTTAAATTAATGAAAAGATTAATTTAAGAGGCCTAGAGTTACTTTGTGTTTAACTAGTGTTATCTCCCTTAGGGATCTATAACCTCTGGTTGAATTATTTGTTTATTTGATAGTTAAATAAACGATTATCAAACTTGGCGAGTTTTAAACTATCATCGTCGGTTTGGAGAGACCGAAATCAGATATATTATTCAAAAACCACTTCGAACCGGCATAAGCATTCGAATTGGAATAACTTAAAGATGATTGAAGATGGGGTTTTTGAAGTGCAAAGGCTACTTGCTACTAATCCTGATGGTGATTCCAAAATGGATGTAGTAGAGATAGTATCATCGGTTTCGTTCAGACCCAGAACGAACTTGTATGGATGAATGATGGCGTTGCAATTCGGCCAGGAGGGTAGTGTTAGCATTCCAAGATGGTTTGCTATATAAAAGGTAATCGTAGAAGCCTCACAACCCGGGAATGACTAAAACATGGGATATGCTTCAGGGCTAAGTGGGTCACAACCATTAGGGCATTGTCATCACATTTTATAGATATATACATTTATGGATTTGGTCATGCATGAGAGTTCTCGGAAAAGGTTGCAAAAACAACCGAGGTGGTGAAATATTTGAAACTATCCAGTAAGGGGTAGGGCCGGTCCTGATTCACAGGGGGTCCATGTGAGGCCCTCGGTAGATTATCTAGCGGTGTACTGTGGCAGGCGGTATCCCAATGCCTTGTATTTGTATGGAAATCCATTCTCCAATAAGTGTCTTACGGACTTAGTTATGTCCAACTATGATGGAACGTGAGATGCAAGAGCTATATTCCATATTTATTTTAAATCCTAGACATTATTGTAATATCAATACTTATAGAAATATTTTGGTTATCGTAAGGTAAATACATATCCATATTTATGTGCAATGCGATCTTACAAGATACCATTTACTTTAAAAGAGTTTTATAAATATAGAAATCAATATGATTGGATTGATCTTTCTCACGCTGGTTTACCAGGCTGATCCTAACGTTATTGGATACCATTTACTTGGAGCTTCAGGAGACGAGTTGGATGCCTCCAAGTTGCATTCACAAATATTCTATTTTCCGCTGCATTGGTTGTTTATATTTATTATCATTTGTAAGGACGGGTTGTTATAATTGTCCAGGCTGTTGACTGATTTGTTGACTCTGATCGATATATATATATAATAAAGTTTAGTTTTCTTTTGTAAAGATCTGTTGTATGTTATATATTACTCGTCATGTTGTGAGATTCTATTCTGTCTTTTCTTTCTCCCCCCCTAAACAATCTTTATTTCTGGCACTCGGATGCTTGGCACGTGAATACCGTGGATGTAGTAGTGTCGACTTCTGAAGGTCGAAAAGGTAGGTGGTTAGACGTGGTACCAGAGCTTAGGTTAAGCGAACACCTAGGCTTTGGTGGGGATTAACTCATTTGAGATAGCGTAAGCAAGACCCTAGGATGAGTTTGAGTGTGTGTGTGTATGTCCGTGTGTATGAGTGCGTATTTGTTTGTGATATAAAAATGTTTTATGTTGTGTTGATTTATCGGTTGAGTGGTTATGAATTCTGGTCGATACAGAAGGAACAGTTGTATCGATAGGGGTTTCTAAACACTTTAACAAGGAAAATTGACACAGTATTGTTTTGAAATTAGGTAAATGAGATAATTTACCTAGACTATATTTTATATATCAAAAGGATTAATTTCCATAAACTAAGTATAAATTTTATGGTATGTTTGTTTGTTAGAAAATGATAATATTCAATTATTATCGTTTATTGTCGATTAGTTGTGCTCAAATAGTTTATGGGCATTTTGTTTTTTTAAATTAAGCATGAACACCTTGTGAATTCAGTTTCACAGTTTGACTATAAGATGTTCAATGATAATATTGAGTTGAATTTTAATTATAATAAAAGTTATTTGTTATAATATATACAAAAATAAACAATGGTGAAAATGATCTTATATAAGAAGTGAAATTTTATAAATATGGTTTATGAATAAAATAAGATTTAAAACTAAGGATTTGAGTACTTGAATCCCGAAGATTTGAAATTGTTTTTCAAAGTGTTGTGATAAATAATAATAGTATTATTAGAGATTGTTTGGGAATAGAAATTTCTTAATAATGGATTTTAAAAGATATAAAAAGAACTGAACTCACTCCGGTCGTTGGAAAATAATTCTGGTGATGACTACAGCATCATCGGCATTCATTTTCGAGTTTCTAAGTGACGAATTGCTACAATGGAAGTTTTGGTAAAACAAGTTTTGATTTAAATTCAAACGTAAGGTTTGATATACAAAAAGGAGTTATGTATATAATTAATTTTTCAAAGCGATTTAAAATATAAATTGGGGGTTTAAATTCTGAAACTCTCAATCAAGTCATTATATGGATACATGTACCCTATGCATTAGAGTACTTAGATTTCGCAACTCATTTTGATATGTTGTTTGGTGGTTTTTTGTTTATTGAAATGAAATGGAATTTCCGACGATTTCAAATAGTCGGGACTTCCAAATTTGACATAGAAATTGAAACTAAGTGTTCTACGAGAATATTAAAAAAATAAGTTTTTGCAACTTATAAATTTGGTGAGATAGAAATTTAAAAAAAGTTTTAAATTTATTGAATATTCTAATTAAGTAAAACAATTCTGAATATTTTATGTATACTCTAAGGAAGAAGAGGAGTATTTTGCAAATATGAATTTGAGTTATAGAATGTTATTAGACTTAAATAACGTTTCTTAAGTAAAATAATGATTTCTTGAAAAAAAGTAATTCTAATCTTGGGAAATGTTTTATTAATGAAGTTAAGTCCTTAAAAAGTGTTTGTAGGCTTAAAGTAATATGTTATGAAATGGCTCGGAAAATGAATTCTAGTATTAATTACGAATATGAACTTAAATTTTAAAGTGTTGATAAAGCCTAAGTTGTGATTTAAAAATGTTTATAAACGTAAGTAAGGTTTTATGAAATAGTTCATAAATAATTTTAGTGTTAAAGGGAATATACTAAGAAATAATAAATGTTAATTAAAATAATTGGTATAGCTAAGAAAAGTAAATTTGAAAAATGAGCTATGAGATAAAATTTAACTTAAGCAAGGTTAAATAAAATGGTTTTTATGAAATGATTCATAGGTGATATTAGTATTAAAGTAAATATAATAACTGTTAATGAATGTGAATAAAAAGAATGAGTAAAGTTAAAAACACCAAATGGAATAAGTACGTAGTTATACGTAGATCATTTTATTCACGTAACTGATTTTAATCTAGATTCGAGTACAGGATTTTGAGGTGATTTATACCGGTCCAGGTAGGATTTTCCATTCGATTCTTGATGGAGAACACTTGATACGGATTTTTGATTTGATTTTGAAGTTTTCTATCATAGTTTATGGCTGTGTAAGGAGAACAGAGGTTTCAAATCAAGTAACCAGATAAGAGTCCGTACTAAAGAATCGAGTGAACGATACTAGTTCGGAAGTGGAATTAGGTGATCGAGTAAGCGATCAAATTTGATATTGCGTACAGATGATATATGTACATCGTAAGGGCTTTAATAAATTATACGTTGTTGATATTAGAATTTACAAGTTATATGGTTGGATATTATGTGTAATTATGATGCAGGTTCATGGAACCAAAGGCTAGTTAATGCTTTTGGTTCATGGGTAGAGTTATTTGCCTGACTAATAGGTACATATTTATATTTTTTTTGGGTTGATGATTTTATGCCCATATACGGGAGGCCACTTGGATTTTGTTTTCTTTTGTTGGTTTGGGCCTGCAGTATGGATTTGCAGTTTTTCTGATCGAGCCTTGCAAAGAAGACACTGTCGAAATTTTCCATAATTTTAAAAGACTTAGAAAATTGGATAAAAAGTTTCAACTAAATAATTATGAAAAGTTTAAGGGTTTTGAGACATTTTTCTTACGTTGGAAATTTTGGGGACGAAATTCTTTTAAAGGGGGAGAGAGTAACGACCCAAAATTTTGGTCATTTGATTTTGAATATTTAATTAATTTTAAATATTAAAATATTGGTTTGAAAAGGTTTAATAACTAGAATTCAAATATAGAGATTATTTTAAAGTAATATCTGAAATTCAAATATAAGGATTGTTTAATATATTTGAATTGTGAATTTATTATTGAATGTTAATTTAATTGATTTAATGGTTTTATTTAACTCCTTTTAAATGATAAATAATAACAGGAAATTCAATTTGTAAATTTATTTACAGTAATAAATAGTTCAAATAAATATCAAGAAATTTATTTTTATTTTTATGACTCGATATTTAATGACATATTGTTAATTTAATTTATTGGATTTTTCCATAATTTTTAATTTGGAAATTCCTTAAATTTTCTTTTGAAGATTTATCACCAAACGACAGTGCTTTTGGGATTTTTCATAATCTAATAACCAGTGTATATTATTTTTGTTTTGGAGTCGCGTCGTTGTTCTTAGAGCTACCGTATTTTTATTTTGTTGTTCGTGATTCATACATGAACAGAAATCTGTGCGAGGAGATGCCAGAATTTGCAAATTTTGTATATAAGTCAACACTTAATATCAGCACACATTTTCTCCAATTCATACTTCTCGTTTCAAATTCATGTCAGTAAACCAAAAGAAGAAAAAGAAAGTAAACTCTTTTATTTTCAAAAATCAAAATCTTCTTATATACTCAATGAGAAATCGTAAAACTTGGATCATTGGAATCGTGTGGAAGAGATCTACATGTGTATGTCAATTTTGTTAAGTTTGGTGATGTTGGGGTCTCACGATGGTTTGGACAGTGCTCGGCTGAGGCTAGGGTTTATGTTTCTGGCAAATTCGAGCATCAATTGACAAATTGGAGTTCACCATCGAGTTTCACTTGCCAAAGTACACATTACCACAAAATTTCATTGTGTCCGGTCAAGAGAGGTGAATCGCGACTTTGTTGTCGCATGGGGGTGCTGCTCGGGTCGCTTTTGGCCTTGGGCGATCAAATGTCACTTCGTAGTGATGGTTGCGGAGAGGTTGAAGCATGGAGGTGAGTGGCGAAATCGATGCTTAGTTTTGTTGACTGGATGTGGAGAATTTTGTGGTTGAAGCTTCGGCTATGGAAGAGGTTGGTATCAAGAAATGGTGGGATGAGTTTGAGGAAGAAGGGATTTATATAGCTAAGGGTAATTAGATTTAAAAAAGCAATTAGTGTTTATGCAATATTATTTAAATTTATAAATCTTATAAACAAAATAACTTTTGCATACGAGGTCCAATCAAGATGAAACTTTTCACATTTCACTCATTATGATGATAGCTTCGCGATAGAGATGATTTGGATAAATTTGAAGAAAGTTGAAATTTGGGCTAAAATTGAACGTCGTTCGATTTTAGTTCAAACCGGAACGCTTCGACGCCAACTTGAATTTCGATGAGTATAACTCACCTTTTTGGATTAATCAGTATGTTATAGTAGATCAAATTTTACTGTTTATGTTTGGTTGAAATTATTGGCTGTTTGGTAAAAATATCCACTTTTAAAGCGGTTGGCATTTAAAATTGAAATATAAGGAAAATTGTTGAGAAATCTGGATTTCTTACCGTAGTGATTTATAGCTTCTAGTTATTTACATGTTGATTTATTTAGTTATATATCTATGATATAGATTGTTAAATGCTAAAAATTTTTACTGTTTGGCCATTTTGGATGTGACGCCGACATATGTGAAATTTGAACCATTTTAGTATAAAAGGTAGTTATAGCATCGATTAAGCGCTATAGAAATTATGGGCCTCGATATAGTATGTTTGAAATACTATTAGTTGTTGATTTGGTTTGGAAATGATTTTTGATTTGGAAAAAGGATTTTAAATTCAACTATATGGAATTCATTTGGTATTTTAGTTTAAATGAGTTTTTGAACATTTTTCTATTTTCAACTTCTTCTTTTTAATATAATATATATATAAGTAAATGTTTTAAATAATTATTTTGGAAGTATTGGTTTTTATATAAATTATTATAATACTAAATATTTATTTTTAAAAAGGAAATTTAAAAGGATTATCTTTATTTTAAAGTGATTTTTCAGGTTTAAAGGAGATAGAAATATTTTAAATGATATTTTATAAAAGAAGGTTTTATAAAAGGGTATAAATAATATAAAAGGTGCATAAAGGAGTTATTAAGTAAATTTGGAAATTTATAAAGGGAGGTTATTATTATGTTTTTAAAATATTTATAAAGGAATTTATAAATAATATTTTTGGAGGGAATTCTTTGAATGAATTTAGAGCTTATATTTTAAAAGGGGAATATTTTATAAAAGAGTTATTTTATAATAAAGATTTTATTTTCCAAATTGACCTTCTTCATTTTGGTGGTAGGGAATATTCTTTTTCCTGCTTTACACTGAAGGAATTATGTTGGGTCATTATTATCTCTGTTATAAATGACTCTATTTAAACCTAAAACTTAAGTGCGGTTTTGAAATAAAAAAATCTTTCTTAAGATTTGTAAATACACTTATACCGTTGAGATAAGTATATGAGTATATTTTCTAAGTATTGAAAATACAATGTTTTGGGAATATACTTATACTATTAAAATAAGTACATGGGAAGATTTTCCTAAGTTTTGAAATGAAATGGCTTGTGAATATACTTATGCGGTTGAGGTAAGTATATGAATATTTTCAAAGTAGTTTTAAACTAATGAAAAGATTAATTTAAGAGGCCAAGAGTTGCTTTATGTCTAACCAGTGTTATTTCCCTTAGGGATCTATAACCACTGGTTGAATTATTTGTTTACTTGATAGTTAAATAACCGACTATCGAACTTGGCAAGTTTTAAACTATCGTTGCCGGTTCGGAGAGACTGGGATTAGATATATTATCTGAAAACCACTTCGAACCAACATGAGCTTTCAAATTGGAACATCTTAAAGATGATTAAAGATGGAGTTTTTGAAGTGCAAAGGCTACTTGCTACTAATCCTGAGAGTGATTCCAAAATAGATGCAGTAGAGGTAGCGCCATCGGTTTCATTTAGACCCAGAATGAACTTATATTGATGAATGCTGGCATTGCTATTCTGCTTAGAGGGCAGTGTTAGCATTCCAAGACGGTTCGCTATATAAAAGCTAATCATAGCCTCAAGCCTCACAACCTGGGAATGACTAAAACAGGGGATATGCTTTAAGGCTAAGTGGATCGCACCCATTAGGGTATTGTCATCACCTTTTCTAGAAATATACATATGGATTTATTCGTGCATGAGAGCTCTTGGAAAAGGTTGCAAAGGCAACCTGGATGATGAAATATTAAGAACTATCCAGTAAGGGGTAGGGCCGATCCTAATTCGTAGGGGGTCCATGTGAGGCCCTCGGTACATTATCTAGAGTTATACTGTGGCAAGCGGTACTCCAATGCCTTGTTACTGTATGGAAATCCTTTCTCTAATAAATGTCTAACAGACTTAGTTGTGCCCAACTATGATGGAACCTGAGATGCAAGCATTCCAGCTATATTCTATATTTATTTTAAACCCTAGACATTATTATAATATCAATGGGTTTCTTATAGAAATATTTTGGTTGTCGTAAGGTAAAAACCCATCCGTGTATATGTACCGCATGTTCTTACGAGATACCTTTTATTTTGAAAGAGTTTTATAAATATTGAAATCAATATGATTGGATTGAGTTTTCTCACGTTGGTTTACCGGACTTATCCAGGCGTTATTTTTCTTATAATGCTCAGGTCCGACCGATCTTATTTATAGATTCAGTTTGGATACTTAGAGCTTCAGGAGACGAGCTGGATGCCTCCAAGTCGTATTCACGAATATTCTATTTTCTGCTGCATTGGTTGTTTATATTTATCAGCATTTGTAAAGACAGGTTGTTATAACTATCCAAGCTGTTGATTGATTAGTTGACTTTGATTGATATATGATAAAGTTTAGTTTTCTTTTGTAAAGATTTGTTGTATATTATATAGTACTCGTCACATTGTGATATTTTGTTCTGTCTTTTTTTCCAAACAATCTATCTTTCCGGCACTCGGATGCTTGGCATATGAATACCGTGGATGTATTAGTGTTGACTTTTGAAGGTCGAAAAGGTGGGTCGTTACACCTCTCTAGTTCATATACCACCTTCCTGTGATCTAACTCCTTTTTGTGCAATTGCTTCCTCAAATCGAAGATTTTTATATTTTGCTCAATATTTTTCTTGTTGATCTCCTCCCCGGCCTTAATTACTCTACCATGAAACTCTGACAAGGTCTTCACACCACTCAGTCTATCCACTAGAAGGTCGATATACTCCAAAAAAGAAAGAGGAGGTGCTTGGGCAAGCAAGCGGGCCATGGGATCTCTTGGTTGATAGGATTGTTGGAACTCATCAAAGTTCGAGCCAATAGAGTCAGTAATGATAACTGCTCCCTCTTTCTCCTTCCCCTTATCTTTTCTCTAAGGGCAGGGACTACCGCTCCTCTCTTATCCATCATCCCCTAATGTTTGGAAGCTTCTGAATCAGATAAAGGAAAAGGTGAAGGTTGAGGAGATTTAGAGGGACGGACCGAAGTCTAGGATCTTGATTTACTACCAGGGAAGCGGGATCTTTCCCATGAGCTATGTATGGGGTCGGGGTCGCCCTTGTTCCCGGCCTGGCGATAGTGAAAAGTCTTCTTGTCTTCAGCTCCGTAGCTGGTTACCCAACATTTTCACTTAGTCCAAATGAAGCTACATCTTTTTTGACATCCTTACGAGGCGCTCATGACACTAATTGCTTCCTTGGATAGCAGATTCGCTCTTTTCGAACTCATGCTTCCTGCAATTGCAAAATATTACCGTTTAGGATTAGAATAAACACTCGAAAAGTACATGACTGGCATAAACATGCAACTATGTGAATGTATGTGCAAGAGTGCGCAGCGTCTGCACGAACCGTTGGGGTCCTCATGGGTCTCCAACATCGCTGGATTATTTCTGCTATTGAAGCAGAATCCCCATAATCGATCCCAAGCCTCAGATCCTGAAGATATTCAGAAACAGAAATGTCTCCATGAATGAAAGTTCCTTCTTCCTCCATGGAACAAAAAATGCGGTGTAAGGCTTCCTCTACCTCAAAGTTGAGCAAGCTGTCTATGATAATATGTCCAGAGGAATGCGCTTCGCATTGGTCCAAGGCGGTACGTTTACCATCATCAATGTGAAATCTTGCCTCTTCTACTGTCTTTGAACGGATGTTATCATCATCCCATTCCCTTAGGGTCCTGAGCCGATCGCTTTTACGAGGTTCAACCCTGAAGGAGCCTAACTCCAGCTCCTCTGAACCCGTAAAGACAGTGCAAGATATTCTGGTATGATCCATAGTCAGGATAGCACCGAAAACGGAAGGCTGAGAGGATGGTGCTTTGCTTCTCCTGCCAATGGCCGAGTCTTTTCCATTCTTCTTCTTGGTAGGCTTATGAATGGAGGGTTGCCTTCCTTTCCCGATTGAGCGACCAACCACTAATAGTCCAAGCTGCCTTAAGTTGTCGTCAGTGACCAAATAGGGGACCTCCCTTAGCTTCGCCGGAATTTGCTGAAGTCTTCGCAGCATGTCTTCTAAGTATTTTCTTGTAGCTTCTTTCACCAAATCTAGAAAGGAAACCCAAAGAGGGAATAAAATTAATACTTGATGCAGAACTCCTTAAGGCAAGAATGTGAAAAGAGCCAGTGAGGAAAAGGCTTACATCCAAAAATGCCACTGATGGAATCATGGAGAATCATCCCAGACGAAGAAGTACTCATGCTTGAACATACTGTACTTAGAGTACAAGTTCTTGAATGGCTTATTTGTTCCTCGCTTCAAGATAGATAAAAGGAGAACCTTCTAGTTTACTCTTTATGGCATAAAGGAACCTGATTTAACGATGAGTAAGGGGCACCTAAAACTCCCACATGAAAGTAGCATATAGGCTTGTCAAGAGCCATAGCCATTGTGATGTAGCTGGAACGAAGCAATCTTCGGATACACAAGAAAGCCTGTGATCCATTAGGGAAGAGGACGCAGGGCTCCGACCGCCCAATGATATCGAGAATAGACCATGTATCCTTCTGGTGGAGTATGTGCCCATTGTTTGGGAAAAGGCAAAATAATGTCCTCTCTAGGGATACCGTTAGTGGCTATGATAATATCCAGCTGCTTGGAAGTCAAGGTGGAGGGCTTGAAGTCGATAGGTTCCACCAACAGTTTGAATTGCTCACATTCATACACCAGAGAACAAGCAGAAATGGGCAGATTAGAACAACGCTCCGAGGACGTGGCATCCGAAGGAGTGGAAGATGACGGAGCCTAGTCTCCTTAGATAGTTGTGAGTGGGTTTTACGACGACCCAACATACCTGTCCGATATAATAACATATCTCACACATCATCGTAGAGCATGAGAGTATTTATGTGCACATGGGTGTGTGCATATGGGTATGTGCATATGCAATGGAAAAAGAATAAGTGGTAAACAATCTTAATCTAGACATTCCGACACTAGTAGAAAACTATTCCAAAATCATAATCTGCTTATAAAAGCTTATGCAAGGTCTCACTCAACGATTAAAGCCGAGATAACAAGCAAAAATTAACCAGCACGCAACTGCTAGCTCTCTACTCGATGGTCGAACACGTGAGCAGCCGGATCCTATACAGGAAGAACTCATCAATTCAAAAGATTTTGTAATTGTGTTTTTACAATTCAAGTCATTTCCAACATAAGTGCACCCTGATATCCGTGTTCAACCCAAAACTGGGCAATTGAAAACCCTAACCTATTAGCCTACTACCGAGTGAAGAACAAATCATGGCATACGACTTAACAACATGGATGCAAGGATAGGGTACAAGTGATTACCAGATCGGATGATGATCCTGGAAGACGATTACAATGAGTTGAAGTCGTTTGAAGTGAAGATTGGCTCCCGCAGTTGGAAAGAAGACGAACAGGCTCGAGTTTTTGGGAAATTGGAAAAATGAACGAAGGTGTTTGGAGAGAGATGTAGGAGTTTATATAGGGACGTGGTCGTGTCCGGTGCCGAACCAGTAGCATGTCGAACCAACAACGCTGAACCAACCCTGACCACCGAACTAGGAACATGCCAAGCCAAACTGTAGAGAGGGATAGTGACGTACGTTTACTGGTGGAATCATGGAGCATTCAACGAAACCTGTCTTGTAGTCTACAAACCATGCTTTAGGGGCCAAGTGTCATGAGCAGTTTCCCCCATGAGATTAAGACTTGGAAGATGACCGAGTAAAAGCAAAGGAAAGGTAGGATGGAAAGACACATGGAGTTGAGAGGGAGAAAGGATTTGGAAAGAGGAAAACCCCTCCCCCCCTTTAGGTAGTGCAGTTACCGAACAGGAAATCATGTTCTATACCCATGGCAACGAACAAGAAATCATGTTCGGTATCCAAAATGCCGGACATGAATGGCATAACTTGAGAGGCCAAACTAGGGGGGGTGCAAGAACATCACCATCAAGGTGTCCATGTGCATTTCGTCAAACCAATCAATACCGAACCAAGTTTTCTAGCCCAACCATGCAAGTTATATATGGAAATTTGTAGTCGTATCTTTTATATAAGGAAATTGCCGAACCAAGCGAGTTATACATGGAAATTGCCTGATTTTTCGGATAATCATACCACATTTATACTCTTATAAATATCCAAGCTTCAAGCGATCATGAGAATAATTTTTTGAGCTTTAAGACTCTACACTAAAGAAATAGTTGAACCAACTCCCGGGCTACTATATTCAATCATAAATTGTTGCATCACATATCAAACTCTTGTGAAAGCTGAGATATAAGAAAATAAATAAATATGAATAGTAGACATAGGCCCGTTATGGTTGAACTACTATAAATCTTTATGTCTCTTACTTTTCTAGTATTTTATTTTCTTAAGGAAATTTTACAAAATTAGGCTAGTTTTAAAAAGTAATAACAACATTAGCCTAGTTTTAAAAGTAATTACAGATATAGACTAGTTTTTGTTTTGCTGGTCTATACGGTTGGCGATTTTCCAAAAGTCACACAGAGGAAATAACCCAACCAACAACCTACCTTTCTCTCTCACTTCCACCTTTTCCATAAAACTGAAACAAAGTTCTCTAATGGCAGCTCTATTCCGAAATCAATATTGATACTCTTTAAAACCTTGGTTTAGTGGTAAATCTATAGATCCAGTCGATGTTGCTTAGCAAATTTCATCTAGTTGAAGGTAAAATCACTAAACCCTAGTTTTTTTGTCTAATTTATGTAGTTTGGTGAACTTAGTAATTGGTTATATTAAGGTAAAAAACTGGTTTAATGTGTACGTACTGAACAATTTGTATATTGATATGTAGAATGGCGAGAAATATGATTCCTACGCTTTGCTACTACGACGGCGAACTAATTGTCGATGATCAAAGGAATGGTAAATATGTTGGTGGTATTTGTAAACTAGGAAGAGTGCGAAAATGTTGCAAATTAACGGAATTAAAAAAAGCTGTGTACAGAACGACGAAGATTAATAAAGAAGAATTTGAACTTGAACTAGTGGTTAACTGGCTTACGGACTCGGGTTCTAAAGCAATAGCATTAGCGGACGATGACGATGTAGAAGTAATGTTTTCTGCTGTTGCAAAATCTATTGAGTTATACGTAGGGAAAGTTGCAAAGCAACAACAAGAACAGCATGTGGCATCTCCTGTTGTGAGTACTGGAATTGGATACTATACACAGATGTTGGAGACTGCAGATCCATCTACTGGCTACGTATCTCCTAGCTATAGCAATCCTTTTGCAACCAATGGAAGATACCGTCCTCCATCTATGCAGTACGGATTTATGCCATACGAAAACTCGCAGCCATTTACGCAACAAAGCAACATTTATTGCAACCCGCCTAAGGATGAAAATACGAGTGCGAGGTAAATTATGTTTGATGAATTGGTAGATGTACTATTATGTAGTTAATTTTTCTTATGCTTTGCCGTAATTTAAACAGCTTCTAACAGCAAGACATTCAGCATGACGAAAGCGATGAACATGTTAATGCAAATTTGTCCCAGTCAATGTATCCTAATCCATCTGAACTATATGATATGAGTCAAAGGTATGATTACAGATTGGGCTATATTTTTCATCTCATTTGGTATGTATTGTCGGTTAGTTGACTTCTATATTTCAATTAGGTATATGACAGTTGATTCTGGTGCACAATGGAGTGCTGGACCATCCACCCATTCCCCGTATGCAAATTTTGACAATGATATGGAAGTTGGTTGGAATGAAGCCGTGGGTGAAGAACGTCACGTAGATAGCATGGTCGTTGCTTCTATGAATGTTAACGAAGACTCTTGGATACAAAGAATGCAAGTTAACAACGAGCCGTTGAACTATGACTTCCCTACAGCAGATGACAATGATGCAGATAGTGACGAACCAGAGATTTCTTGTGTCAACCCAGTAGTTAATTCCAACCATAAGCAAGCAACTTCGAAATTTCTTGTGACAAAAATCATGTCTTTTGTCAAAGCCGATTTGGATATTTCAACTGGTACAGTTCAAGTGCTTATGCACGATCAGTTGTTCATCAACATAAGTTACATGAAAGCATGGCGAGCATTAAACAAAGCAATAGAGAGAATTTATGGTGATTGGGCAAAATCATACTCAACTTTACCACAGTTCTTTGACGAGATAAAAAGAACGAACCTTGGCTCTATAGGTCATGTGACACATGATGAAGTGGGAGTGTTCGATCGTGCTTTTTGGGCATTTGGGCCTTGCATTACAGGTTTTGTGCATTATCGGCCTTTGTTATGTATTGACGGGACACACTTGTACGGTAAATACAAAGGCACATTACTTGTTGCAACCGCGATAGATGTAGATGATTGTCTTTATCCTTTGGCATACGCAGTAGTTGAATCGGAGTCATGTGATTCTTAGGGTTGGTTTTTTTATTGCATGCTAGAATTCATACATAGTGTTCGCGGTTGTTATATTACTTTCATATCTGATAGGATGAAAGGAATTCCAAAAGCTTTACACGGAAAATGGCGACAATCGCACAAACATCGTTATAGTGCAAGACATATAAAAGCCAACTCAAGCGGAAGGATTCAGAGAGAAGCGTTTAACAGGGTTATTTTATTCAGCAGCGTGCGCGTCCGAGGTAGTTGAGTACATGAAAATTAGAGAAGAGATAAAAGCAACAAGTAGGCGTGCGCATGAGTGGATTGAGCGGAGTTTGGGAAATTTTGAAGAAAACCGGGCTTTGTGCAAAGACGATGGCGGACGCTTTCATGTAATGACAACTAATGATTCTGAAAGTTTTAATGGTGTATTGAAAGGAGCTAGATCGCTACCTATAAAGGCTTTGGTTGCATGAACATTCTATCGCTTAGTTGAATATTTCTGCAAGCGTCGCCAAATTGCAGATGAACTAGCGACACGCTTGACTCCAAAGTGGGAAGCCAAAATAGCAGAAAGAGCCAGTGAAGAGCGTCGCTGCAGGCTAGTACAATTTAGTCAAACTGAATGGCAGGTAATTCACTACTTTGGTGATGAATACAAAGTTATAATCAACGGCACCAACTGCTCGTGCACATGCAACATTCCGATACTGCAGAAGATACCATGCTCTCATGTAATGGCAGCTTGTTCGGCGAAAACAGGTAGGGCTAATAGAGCACACCATGACTTAGCATCAAGCTGGTACTCCGTTAACAACTACAAAGCCGCTTATAAGCCGGAGTTTCATCCCGTGCGTGATAGGAGATTTTGGGGAGCATATAATTGTCCTCAGATATTGCCTCCGACTGTGAGACGACAACCGGGGAGGCCACGGTCTACAAGGATCAAAGGTGTGATGGATGAAGGCTAGTCATCCAAATCAAACTGGTGTACCAAATGCGGTGTGCTAGGCCATAATCGTAAGCGATGTATTACTGTTGTGTAGATGTGTTTGTATTGTTTAACTTCTATGTAATTGAACTCTACTTTCTGCTTTACAAGTCTTGTTGTATGCTGCTGATCGACAATTTGTCAAATGCTATATATTGCAAGTCTGTGCTTTGTTTGTTATATACGAAACAACCTGCTGCTTTCTGATAGCAGCAGCAGGAAAAGAGCTAACTGCGATTTTTGAAAAATCGCCTCTCCAACCTGCTGCTAACAAACAGCAGCAAGTTGTTCATGAACGCCACATCGCACACAAATATCAAAAGTGTGTCCATACCATACAACAACATCCTTAATTCACATTCTACTACATCACACACAATAACATCTTTAAGCACATTCCAATGTACATAATAAACTATCAACTACATGTCCACGTCTACGACAATAACACAATTATACCATACACAACACGGTTAAAAGTACATAGCCATATCCAATATAATGCACGTATCATCTACGCAAGCGATGAAGTTCCATAGGCGTACGACGACGACGACGTTCCGGCCATTGGGACATGTACTCTTCTTCCTCGATCTCGGTGGAAGGATCAAATGTACATAGTGGTTGAGAAGGTCCATGGGTGAAATCTTCCGGTTGTTGGGACGTCGAAGGGCCTTCTTCGAACGAAGTTCCTTCACCTCTTCTGTGTCGTCGCCTGTAAGTAAGTAGGAGCGGCGGTGGCCCCCCTTGAGGTGGAGGTATGTTTGCTGGAGGTGGAGGTATAGGGGGGAAGGACGTCTCGGCCTGTCTAAATTGTTTCTTCCCAAGACTGCACGTAGAATGTTTTTGATGTTCATGCACATCCCTTTCGACTGCGCATCGTGATCTAGACGTTGTTCGAGCTTTTCGACGGTTTCCAACGCCTTGTAAATGCCATCAGCCTGTACAACGCAAAGATAATTAGTTATCTTTATTTGAAAATATATATAAATTAACGGGGTTAAGTATACTTACAACGTTTCTCTCAAGAGGGGCACGGGGGGTGTATGGATGGTGGGGAACAGCCTGTACAGGCGCCTGAAGAACATATCTACATGTGATGTGCCAATACCACCGCATATATGTCTCTAGAGAGGTGATCAGCTCTCTCTCAAATTGCTTAAACAAATGGCGCTGATTCCATATCTCCGTAGCATTTGCAATTTCCCCAACATGATACTCGTCGGTATAAACTAGAGCATTTACTGGAATATGTTGCGCCATTGCAAACTGGCGCATTACTCGATCGGGTAGGTGGTGTGCGCAACGAGTAGTGCAAATGAGTGGAAGCCTGGAAGTCCACAGATATCTAGCGGCTGTACATATAGCCGGAAGACCCTCCAATACATCCTGTGTGTATGGAGTCCAGGTCACCGCAGCTGAGTCTAGACGTCTAGCTCATTGCGGTAAAAGTGTACATTCCGTCGGGGGGTCTGAGATGTCTTTTTTGGACCAACCCATCTGTTAACAAGTGAAGAAACAATATTTTAACGTAAACAAATTTTGAATTAGAAAATTAATTTTCAAATGACAAGAAGTTATACCGAGATCCAAGAGGGTGTGTGTGATCGACGACAACATTTCGGACTTGGATCCGTCCGACAGGTAGATATGTCCATGACCAAATCTATAGGGAAAAAACAATTTAGCTACTTAAAACATATTTCGAATTTGGTCTAGCATAGAAGTAGCAAGATAAATTATACGTGTACCTGAACAAGCCTTAAACACCCGCCTATAAGCTTAGTCACCATAAGAGCGAGATTGGAGAGCTCCATATAGGTGTACGCCAAAACAGCACTACCCCATGAGTAATGGGCACACTGATCGAGATCGGTTAAATATGGTAGCCATTTCAAGTCCACGCGATTTTTGGAATGATCGCACATCAAACGGGATGTAATGATGTGTAGAATAATGGCTCGAGCCCGCTGCTGGATCTGAACCTCTGTAGCATCGGCAGGTATATCATCAGCTATAGCGTGTCAAAACCATTTCACTTCTACCATGTCATTACCCCTGATTTGTTGCGAAGGAGGAGTAATACCGAGCAAATCCGTGCACAACTGAATATAATCATGATGGTCCTCACCCGACACTGGATTGCCTTCTATAGGAAAACCTAAAAGCACGGCCACATCCCCTAATGTGATCGTCATCTCTCCAACAGGAAGATGGAATGTAGATGTCTCCGGTCTCCATCTATCGACAAGAGCTGTGACCAGATGATGATCTAACTGGAGGTAGCCTAACCGCAGTACTGTCGAAAAGCCCGCTCGATCAATCTCCTCTAATACTCTAGGATGATGTTAAGTGACTTTCTTGAGAGAAATAGAGTGATCGATGGTGAAATCTGCTTCTTCGCTTTGTTTAACATGACATGTACATATATTAATATTTACACAATTTGTGAAACAAAAATCAAAGGAAATTACCATCATATACGCTTCACTAGACGTGCGGTGTCTAGGCTGTAAGTACAACACGCTCGGGTCTACTGGACCGGGCTCCATCTCGATGTAATCTACAACACAAAGATTAATGTATTCAACCCTTAACTATCATAAATTTAATTTTCTTCAATCTATACTAAAGTACACACAATTGAATGAGCGTTCACTTGCACAAACCCCATAATGCAATCTACAACATATAGCATTCACAAAATCTTGCAAAAAATTGAAATCTAGAAAACCCTAAAAATGCCCTAAATCATGAAATTGGAGATGAGTGCATTACCAATATCCTCCACTATTCCGGATGTAGAAGCCATGGTGCGAATGAGCTTCGAATTTGATTAAAAAGCAATGAAAATTTAAATTTTTGGGAGGGAGAGAGATGAAACCCGAAATGGGTTTTTTTGGAGCTAGGTTGAATGTTGTAAGAGTGAGTGGGGGAGGGCTTGGCTGTCTGTTTTGTAACAGGCAAAACAGTGGGCGATTTTTTGAAAAATCGCCCACGTGCGATTTTTCAAAAATCACCATAGTCAAAATTTCCGCTTGGCTATGTAATGGCAATTGTTTTGACTTACAAGATAGAAGTGATATAGAGATTCCTCCAAACAACACTATATGATCATAGAAATTCATCCGACAATAAATACTAGGATATAACCATCAATTTCAAAGAAAATCAAACATACATTCTACGAAACATGATATTATCCCTCAATTACAGAGTACTAACAACATATAGAACTAATAACACAAAACTATTAACATACAGTCTACGAAAGGTGAAAATATCCATCGATTACATGAAAATAAATAAACTACCCAACATAGGGTTCATGATATGAAATAGTTTGTCAAACGTATCCATTGTGAACATAAGCTAAAGATGACATTTTCTTCTCTAACAACATTTTCTATTCATTTCTTCAACTAATTTTTTCAATCACCTAACTTCATCTTGCATTTCGAGGGCGTATTCCACTCCTCGAGCACACAATGGAGGATCGATCCACTTCATAAAATTACAGCAACCCACTTCACCAGGATTCATCGTGTGATCTTCATACGAAGCACAACCGTAAAATCTTCGTCCGGCATTGGTTTCAGTTTTGGCTATGACAACCACGCATTCATCGCCACATCGGCAAACTGGATATGCACCAGATGGCAGCGTAGGACCTATAGGATTACCAGGACTTAGTATTTTACCGTCAATAGAAATTTGCTTGCCCGGCCTTTGGTTTGCTAAAACTTCGCGTAAGCGAGTGTTGAGAGATGATGTTCCCGAATGGAACTTTTGATGTATCGGCCCAAATTTCGTTTCTGGAACAAATTCTACATCACTTAGATGCGTAATGTCCCTTTGAGCTTCAAAATCATCGTAACATTTCGACATCGTCTCGTCGTCTATCTCCCAATCATCCATGTCTAGTTCAATTGCGAGTACATCAACATTGGTTAGAATACACAATAGCTCCGAATTAGGATTTTAGTTAGCATAAACATATTATAAATCGATATACATTACCTTGTACCAAAGAATACTGTGGTGACCCTCACTCTATAACACATAGATTTTTTTTTAAACTTTCAAGAGGAATTCACCACTAAACCCCAATTCTTTTTATATTTGAATATTTATATAATTTCCAAATATTTTTCCCAAGACCCTGGTTTTACCAATATAATCATATCACTGTACAAACGAATTAAGTCAATTGTATATTTGATGATATACAATTGTTTCTTTATTATTATTTTTTTTATTCAGTCATAAAACAAAAGCATTCAACATCAATAATTCAAACAATGCATTCAAACATCCATATGCATACAATAATATTTACTATGTTGTTCAAAACATAGCTCTGATACCAACTGTAACGGACCGCGTCAGTGGGGTAACGCCCACCGTAGCATACAGCTGTACCTGTGTTCTCCCTACAGCTCTACCTGTCCATTGGATTTTCACCAGTTTGATCACCTTGTTCCTCAACTTTTTCTCTTCCTTGGCAACTATCCCTACTGGTTCATTTTTATTTCTGTGCACACTGTGCATGTATCACATGTACACATGTATATATATTTATATATTGTTTGTTTTCATAAAATATGGGTATGGGGTTATGGAGTTAAAACAGGCTATGGATTAGTGCTTTAATTGGAGAAATTAGGTGAAATTATGGGGACATAATTCCTTTAAGGGGGAGGGTATGTAATGACCCTAAAATAAAATAAAATAAAATAATATATATTTATATTAGGAAATTCTGAGATATATAAATATATATATTGCATTAAAACAGAAAAGAATTTGGCAATAAATAAAATTTGCATGGGAGCTTCTGTTTGATAAAATGCAAGGAATTAAGGTGATTAGAAGAAAAATTGGAACTCAAAATAAAGAAACAATTGTATATCATCAAATATACAATTGACTTAATTCGTTTGTACACTGATATGATTATATTGGTAAAACCAGGGTCTTGGGAAAAATATTTGGAAATTATATAAATATTCAAATATAAAAAGAATTGGGGTTTAGTGGTGAATTCCTCTTGAAAGTTAAAAAAAAATCTATGTGTTATAGAGTGAGAGTCACCACAAATACACCTAGTTGTTGAGAAGCTTTGATTATATCTTGTGAGAATCGGACTTTTTTTGGGTTTTCTATGAAGAAGTAGGGTTTGCAAAGTTTCAGGAATTTGGTGATGATTTTGGTAAAGTTGATAGTGAAGAAGAAGGTAGGTTGCTGGTTGGATTTATAGCAGGCTTTCTGGCGATTTTTCAAAAATCGCAAAAAGCAAAAACCTTTTATTTTCTCTGTGCGACTTTGGGAAAATCGCCAACCGTATAGACCAGCAAAACAAAAACTGGTCTATTTCTGTAATTACTTTTAAAACTAGGCTAATGTTGTTATTACTTTTTAAAACTAGCCTAATATGGTAAAATTTCCTTTTCTTAATTTGACTGGAGGTGTTTGACAATTTTTCGTGCAAACCCATGCATTTTTATTTTTTGTTGTGTCTTATCGTTTTCTATTGCAATATGGTGAGTAGGGACTTAGCTAACATCTACTACAATCAAAGTTTGATGCTGTCATCCAAAACTGAAGTAGCAGGATCTAATGTTTCACTGTCTCTGTTTTCATTAACAGGTCCTAACCTAGGTTTAGTCTGGAACATGTAAAATACTTGGTCGTTGTTTCAAGTAATGAGAGCATAACAATTTATGGAACATTTGATACCATATTTATACCTTAAGCTCCCCTTTTCATATGCACTCATCTATTTGCATCTGAACCTTGAACTTCTTTGTCATACTAGCATAATGAGCTTTACATACAATTTTGAACGTATAAATAACATCTTAGAATTCAAAATGGGAGCAAGATTTTGTACCCAAAGTAAAAATATTAATGAATAAAACACTCACAGTTTCAGACGTGTACTTCCACATTTCCCTACCAACTTTGCTAACCTACTAAAAAAATAAAACACAAAAATTATAGTCATTAATCTAATGTGAAAAATAAATGAGATTCATTTACTTGTTGGAGAGACCAGTGCGCAAGGTTTTCAAAAAGGAATTTAAATTGTAAATCGTAAATTGTAATTTTAAACTTTAAATCAAAATGGGATTCAAATCATAAATCGCCAATACAAACAATCCATATTTTATTGTTTGTATACATTTTTGAAATCAATTTTGATGTTTGAGCTTCTATACTAAACTTATATACAACATAGTCCATTTTTATTTTGTTTTGAAAACATTATAATTGGGATTATGAATCCAAAATAAAAGAAAACTGATTGAGGAAGCTAAAGGATAATTTTTGTTATTATTTCTTTCAATCATATATAGAGATGTAGGCTATGGTTCTGCTTTTATATAGTTTACAATGCTCTTTGACAATGTGATATTGGGCTATCTATTTTGGCCCAAGCCCTACAGACTCGTTACAGATATAACATAACTACTGAGATATTCTTTACTTCATAATTCGCTCCTTCAATTAGATCTAGGGTTTCCTTCTTAATCTTCCTCTGCGCCGCCACCTCTAACTCTAAGCTCCTCCGTTAATCTAATGAAATTTGTCATAGATTACGGCTTCATGAGAATGTCCGCTCTTTGATAGAAGGCTGGAATGTGGTGAACTTTCAGTCTCTTGCTTATAACTTTCTCACGACTGAAGTAAAGGTCAATTTCGATGTGCTTCATTCGTGAATGTAAAATAGGGTTCGCAGTGAGGGAAACCGAGCTGAGGTTGTCACACCAGATAATCGGTGTGCTTTTGAGATCAATTTTGATTTCTTGCAGTAATGACTCTATCCATGTGATCTCTGCTGTTGTGATGGTTATGGATCTGTACTCAGACTCTGTGCTAGAGCGAGATACAGTGGCTTGTTTCTTTGAACTCCAGGAAATTGGGTTGTTGCCCAGGTAAATGCAATACCCTGATGTCGATCTTCGATCATCTGGGTCAGAGGTCCAGTCTGCATCTGAGTAAGCCTGTATCCTTAGTTGTTTTGTGCTGTTGAATGTTAGACCATGATTCAGAGTTCCTTTCAGGTACTCAAAATATGTTTAACTTCTTTCTAGTGTTCATTGAGAGGTTTGTGCATATATTGACATACTTTATTCACGCTGTAGCTTATATCTGGTCTGGTTATAGTAATATATTGCAATGCTCCCACAATGCTTCTATATTGTTTTTCATTTTCAATGGCTTCGCCTCTATCTTTTGAGAGACGAAGATTGCTGGTCATAGGGGTAGGCAACGAATTAGCATTATCCATATTTGCTCTTTTCAGAATGTCGAGGATGTATTTTTTCTGGCATAGAAACAGTTCTGTACTTGATTTCTATATGACTTCTACACCTAGAAAATATCTTAGATCACCCAGATTCTTGATGGAGAATACTTGATCTAAATGCTTTATTGTCTGATCTATGATTTTGCTGTTACTTTCTGTAATGATAATATCATCAACATATATCAGTATATATGTAATACTGTCATTCTTGCATTGTACATAAAGAGAATTGTCTGACTTTGTTGGTGTGAAATCTTGCTTCATCAGTGTTGTTTTGAGTTTTTCATTCCATACTCGTGGAGCTTGTTTTAGACCATAGATAGCTTTATGTAGCTTGCATACAAGTCTGTTGTTGTCCCCTTTTTCATACCCTTCTGGTTGTTCCATAAATACAACCTCTTTTAGGTCTCCATTGAGGAATGCATTGTTTACATCCAGTTGTCTGATTCTCCATTTCTTGTATAGTGCAATAGTCAGTATGACTCTTATTGTTGTTGGTTTAACTACAAGAGGAAATGTCTCATAAAAGTCAAATCCATATTGTTGATTATAACCCTTAGCTACAAGCCTCGCCTTGTATTTGCTGATGCTTCCATCAGGATTTCTTTTAATCTTATGTGTCCATTTGCAGCCAACTACATTGCTGTCCATAGTTTTGGTTGTGAGACTCCAAGTTTTGTTTTTGATGAGTGCTTTATATTCCTCATCCATTGATTGTTTCCAGTTGATGATTTTAACAGCATCCTTATATTTTCTTGGCTCTATCTGATTTAATTGTGCATTGTACACTTTTGGCTTATATATACCACTCTTGGACCTTGTTTGACGCAGCGGATTAATCAAAACAAACTTCAATCGGTGAAAGTAGTAATCGGTGGATTGATGAATACTGCGATGCCTGAATTCGTTGATCCGAAGATACCGAATTCTAGCTATCTCTGACTCGTTGATCCGAAGATACCGGGAAAGAGATCTACGATTCTTCAACGTTGATCTTGCGCACAAGATACCGTGAATCGGCTTCAACAAACGAAGATTCGAGCGCACTCGAATAACGTAAGTGGAGATAGGAGACATTACTCGACTACCAATTAGAAGAAAGCACAAAGCAATCAAAATGGAAATTTTATTCAAAAATCAACAACCTTTTACAATGACTATATGTCCCTATTTATAGAGATTTACAACTCACACACAAACGACTTTCATCACAAACACAACACAAACAATACACGAGTTACAACATAGGCTTCAACACAGGTGAATGACTTAAGGAATAACTCGGCAATGACTTAAGCTCTGTCTCGGCAACGACTTATGGAGCTTCAGTAAAAAATTGACTACGACTTATGGATAACTCGGTAACGAGCTTCGCGACCTAAAGATAAGTCATTCGCGACTCAGAAATCTCGCAACGACTTATCTCTACTTAGGGATTTAGGGATTGAATCGGTAACGAGCTTCTTCTTGGTCGTGACTCATCGATACTGGGATTGAATCGGTCACGACTTATCGATACTGGGATAAGTCGTTCGCGAGTTACTGAAGAATCGGTTGCTTGAGTCGTTCGCGAGTTATTGGAGGTGTCGCGACTTAAGGTGGGCGAGAGATTGATGAGTCGGCTGCGACTTATGGTGGGCGAGACATTGATGAGTCGGCCGCGACTTATGGTGGGCGAGACATTGATGAGTCAGCCGCGACTTATGGTGGAGGGTGAGAGATTGATGAGTCGGCTACGACTTAAGGTGGAGGGCGAGACATTGATGAGTCGGCCGTGACTTATGGTGGGCGAGACATTGATGAGTCGGCCGCGACTTAGGGTGAGTGCTTCATCATCCTCCCCTTGTTGAAAAGAATTCGTCCTCGAATTTGCATTTTCGTCATCTTCGTCAAGTTCCTTCCCATAATACGGAATTAAGTGTTTGACATTAAAAACATCAGAAGTATGGACCTCTTCTGGCAACCTTAATCGATACGCATTATCATTGATCCTCTTCAAGATTTCTACTGGACCAATCTTTCGTGCTTTCAACTTATTGTAAGTTCCAACTGGAAAACAATCTTTCGTCAATACCGCGTAAACAAAATCACCCTCTTTGAAGACTACACTTCTTCGTTTCTTATCCTCCATTTGTTTATACTTCTCATTTGCCTTTTCCAATCGTTCCTAAACGATTCTATGGCATTCCGTCAACCCATCAACAAAATCAGCAGCCCGCTTAACTGTCCCCTTCGGTTGTGTAACCATCATCAAATCCAACAGCCCCTTTGGTAAACTTGAATATATAATCTGAAATGGACTGAAACCTGTACTTCGGTTATTTGCATGATTGTGAGCAAATTCAGCTTGACACAACTTCAAATCCCAACTCTTCAAATTGTCTTTCACAAGACATCGTAACAAATTTCCCAACGATCTATTCACCACCTCTGTCTGCCCATCTGTTTGCGGATGATAAGCACTACTAAAATTCAGCTTCATTCCCACCATCTTGCACAAACTAAGCCAAAAATGACTTAAAAATCTGGTGTCCCTGTCGGAAACAATAGACTCCGGCAACCCATGCAATCGATACACCTCTTTAAAGAATAATTGTGCCACTCGAACTGCATCTGCTGTCTTCTTACAGGCTATAAAATGTGCCATTTTTGAAAACCTGTCCACCACAACATATATTGAATCATTTCCCCTCTGAGTTCTCGGTAAACCCAACACAAAATCCATACTAATATCAACCCATGGTTTAGTAGGCACGGGTAATGGCATGTATAGTCCCGCATTCGTCGCTGTCCCTTTTGAAACTTGACAGATATGACACCTTTCCACAAATCTCTCTACCTCTTTCCTCATTGACGGCTAAAAATAAGATTGAGAAATTAACTGCAACGTACGATCTCTACCCACATGGCCTTCTTCATGTAGTTCTTTAACAATCTTCATTCTCAAGCTACAGTCTGGGATGCACAAACGATTTCCTTTAAACAGAAACCCATCCACCAACACAAATTCATCAGTACTTCCTTCCTTTACCTTTTCAACAAATTTCTCAAAGTAAGGATCTTCTTCAATCAATTCTGGCAATAATTCAAATCCTGTCACTTCAACCTTCATCGTTGTCAACAAATGACTCCTCCTACTCAATGCATCAGCTACGCGATTCGTCACCCCTGACTTGTGTTTGACAACAAAAGTAAATTGTTGTAAATAGGCAATCCACGATGCATGTCTTTCTGAAATCTTGTCCTGTCCCTGCATATGCTTCAACGCTTCATGATCCGTGTAAAGAACAAATTATTTCTGAAATAGATAATGTCTCCAATGTTTAACAGCCTGTACAACAGCATAAAACTCCACATCATATGTGCTATATCTCATCTTTGCTCCTGATAACTTTTCGCTAAAATATGCAATCGGACGCCCCTTCTGACTCAACACCCCGCCAATTCCAACCTTCGACGCATCAGTGTGTAGCTCAAACAACAACTGAAAATCTGGTAATACAAGAATTGGTGCAGACGTCAGCAACCCCTTGATCTTCTCAAAAGCATTTCCCGCTTCCACTGTCCATGAAAATTGTTTTCCTTTCATACAATCAATCACCGGTGCCATCACGCTACTGAAGTGTGGAATGAATCTTCGGTAGAATGATGCTAGCCCATGAAAACTTCTCACTTCTGTAATTGTCCTTGGCTGTGGCCAATTTCTAACTGCTTCAACTTTATTCTGATCCACCTGTATATCTTCTCCGGACACAACATACCCTAGAAACAAAACACTATGCGTCATGAACACGCATTTCTTCGTCGCAGCATAAAATTGTTCCTGCCTTAGTACCATCAACACTTCCTTCAAATGATGTACGTGTTCCTCCGAACTCCCACTGTATATTAGAATATCATCGAAATACACCACCACAAATTTCCCGATAAAAGGTCTAAAAATTTGATTCATCACTCGCATGAACGTACTTGGTGCATTCGAAAGACCAAACGGCATCACCAGCCATTCATACAACCCTTCTCTTGTCTTGAATGCTGTCTTCCATTCGTCCTCTGGTCTGATTCGAATTTGATGATAACCACTTTTCAAATCAATCTTTGAAAATATAGTTGCCCCACTCAACTGATCTAGCAAGTCATCCAACCTTGGCATAGGAAATCTGTATCTCACAGTGATCTTATTCAATGCCCTACTGTCTGTGCACATCCTCCACGTTCCATCCTTCTTCGGTACAACCAAAGCTGGTACAGCACATGGACTCAAGCTTTCCTGCACACGTCCCTGCTCAAGCAATTCTTCCACCTGCCTCCTCAATTCTTCATGCTCCTTCGGACTCATTCGGTAATGCGGTCTATGTGGCAATACTGCTCCCGGAACAAGATCAATTTGATGTTAAATGTCTCTCAGCGGCGGTAACTCTTTAGGCAACTCTTCTGGAAATACATCCTCAAATTCTTTCAATATTGACTTCACTTCCTCTGGAATTTCAACCTCCTCACAGCTCTCACGCCCAATCAACAGGTATACTTCAGGCTCCTCTTCAACCTCCTTAACAAATTCCTTCAGAGATAATAAAGTTTTCAACTCTTCAATTTCCTCCAACTTACTCTCCTTCGGTTGTTGCTTCTTGGGAACCAAAGTGATTTTAGTACCCTCAAACGTGAAACTGTAACTGTTAGCACGACCATCATGCTGTACTGCTCTATCAAACTGCCATGGTCTGCCTAACAACAGATGACACACATCCATGTCTACTACATCACACCAAACCTCATCCTTGTATTTCTTCCCAATTGAAAACTTCACACAAGCTCTACGTCCAACTTTCACTTCACCGCCCTTCCTCAACCAAGCTAACTTGTACGGTTTAGGATGTTTCTCGGTTTTCACCTCCAACTTCTTCACCGCTTCTGTAGAGATAATATTATCACAACTCCCAGCATCAATAACAAATTTGCAAACCCTTCCCAAGATAGTGCACGTTGATTGAAAGATGTTACCCCTCAACCAGCTAGTCTCTTCCTCCTACTTTGGTGTTAGGCAATTCCTCCTCATCATTAATGTATAACCATCATCTCCAGACAACAATTCTTCCTCCTCAACTAGTAATTGATTAGAATCTTCAGCTTCCTCATCCTCATCCTCAACCTCAGCAATCATTGCTCTCTTCTTTGGCTTTGGACACTCATTGCTTTTATGACCCCACTCCTGACAATTGTAACATTTGAAACCGTTGTTAACCTTTGCCTTCTCAGCCTCCTTCACCACTGGTTTACTGATAGGTTTAGACACATTAGAACTTCCACTAACACCCTTCACTTGATTGTTGGAATTAGTAAACACACCACCTCCTCGTCGTCCCTGCTTCTCCCAAGCCAACGCTTTCTGATGTGCTTCCGCCACAGATCTTGGATCGAACATATTCACCATATCCTGGATCTGCATTCTCAATCCCCCAATGAATCTAGATGTCAGTTGTTCTTCCGTTTCCATAATATCATTCCTTGCAATAAGCTGATAAAACTCATCTGCGTAATCATTAACAGTCTTTGTGCCCTGCCTCAAGTTCTGCAAACGTTGATACATCAGTGACTGATAATTGTAAGGTAAGAACGTTGCTTTCATCAATTTCTTCATCTTCTCCCAAGATTCAACTTTTGAATTCCCCATTCGTTCACGTGTAAGTTTGGTTTGTTGCCACCATGCCAAAGCTCTACCCCTCAACCTTGTAGCAACCAACTTCACTCTACGATGTTCTGGAACTTCTTTGAAATCAAAAATTTCTTCAACATTAGCCACCCAATCCAAAAACTCCTCAGCCTGCATACCACCTTTGAATTCTGGAATTTCAGTTTTCATCCCAGATTCCCACTTGTGATCGTACCCCGACTGATTCCTTCCTCGTCCACGTCCTCGTCCATGAACACTACCACCCTCATACTCTTCTTCACCATCCGATGTATATCGATGTCGATCCTGACCACCAACATCTCTACCACCACCATTTCTTCCACCAACATTCCTACGATCTACATTCCTTCGATCACGATCATTCACATTTCTATCACGATTTCAATCTTCAATATTTCTATCACAATCTCGATCCACGCTTCTGTGATCACTATCAACACTTCTCTCCCGATTGGAATGTGGTGAAACTCTACTTCTCCCATGGCTCGATTCAGGTGAAACCCTTCTTTGATTTTGACTCATTTCAAGCATCATTCTCTCTAATCGACCAATCCCTTCAGTAAGCTTCTCATTGAAATTCTCGTTGATTCGTTGCTCCATTTCATCGGCCTCTTCTCTTCCGTACAAAGCATTAATATTGCGATGACGTTGAACTCGTCTTGGCGGCATGATTGAATACTTCCCAAACACTTCAACACTTCAAATTCTCGGCTCCAAGACTCCATTTAGCTATGATTGGCTAAAACAAGCTCTGATACCAAACTGACGCAGCGGATTAATCAAAACAAACTTCAATCGGTGAAAGTAGTAATCGGTGGATTGATGAATACTGCGATGCCTGAATTCGTTGATCCGAAGATACCGAATTCTAGCTATCTCTGACTCGTTGATCCGAAGATACCGGGAAAGAGATCTACGATTCTTCAACGTTGATCTTGCGCACAAGATACCGTGAATCGGCTTCAACAAACGAAGATTCGAGCGCACTCGAATAACGTAAGTGGAGATAGGAGACTTTACTCGACTACCAATTAGAAGAAAGCACAAAGCAATCAAAATGGAAATTTTATTCAAAAATCAACAACCTTTTACAATGACTATATGTCCCTATTTATAGAGATTTACAACTCACACACAAACGACTTTCATCACAAACACAACACAAACAATACACGAGTTACAACATAGGCTTCAACACAGGTGAATGACTTAAGGAATAACTCGGCAACGACTTAAACTCTGTCTCGGCAACGACTTATGGAGCTTCAGTAAAAAAATTGACTACGACTTATGGATAACTCGGTAATGAGCTTCGCGACCTAAAGATAAGTCATTCGCGACTCAGAAATCTCGCAACGACTTATCTCTACTTAGGGATTTAGGGATTGAATCGGTAACGAGCTTCTTCTTGGTCGCGACTCATTGATACTGGGATTGAATCGGTCACGACTTATCGATACTGGGATGAGTCGTTCGCGAGTTACTGAAGAATCGGTTGCTTGAGTCGTTCGCGAGTTATTGGAGGTGTCGCGACTTAAGGTGGCGAGAGATTGATGAGTCGGCCGCGACTTATGGTGGGCGAGACATTGATGAGTCGGCCGCGACTTATGGTGGGCGAGACATTGATGAGTCGGCCGCGACTTATGGTGGAGGGTGAGAGATTGATGAGTCGGCTACGACTTAAGGTGGAGGGCGAGACATTGATGAGTCGGCCGCGACTTATGGTGGGCGAGACATTGATGAGTCGGCCGCGACTTAGGGTGAGTGCTTCATCATTGTTGTCATATGATGTCCTGTTCTTGCAGGTTGAGGCTCATGTGCACTGATGTTATCATCTGTGTGTTGAGACTTGGATGGAGACTGCTCTTCCTCTGAGTCTATACCATTGTTCTGGCCTGTGTTACTAGGAGGAGGACTTGAGATCTTTTCAAAATCATGACATGATCCAGTATCTTCTCTGGATACAGTGAGTTGTGATTTATTGTTTCTCTGCTTGCCTCCTTCATTTGCACTAATACTCTAGTCTGACACAATAGGTATTGATGGTAATGATGCACTGCCTTTGTCATACACTTTCCTTGTAGTTTTGATATTTTCATCTGCAAAGGGAAATTTTCCTTCATTAAATACAACATGTCTTGAAACAAATATCCTACCATCATTACTCAAGCATCTATATCCCTTTTGATTATTTCCATAGCCAAGAAATGTACAAGGGGTGGATCTTAGGCTTAGTTTATGACTGTTATATGGTCTGAAGCATGGGAAGCATAAGCATCCAAATGTCTTCAGACTTTGATAGTCTGGTTTAACCCCAAATAATATTTCAATGGGATTTAGATGTTTGAGTACCTTGGTAGGTAGTCTATTAATCAGATAGACTGCAGTGTTGAATGCCTCTGGCCAAAATTTTATTGGCATAGAGGCTTGAGCTAGTAGTGTTAGCCCTGTCTCTACTATGTGTCTACGTTTTCTTTTAACAAGCCCATTCTGTTCTGAGGTATGTGGGCAGGTTGTTCTTTGAACAATTCCCCTTTTTTGAAAATATTCCTTCAGTGGTTTATATTCACTACCTCCATCAGTCTGTATTACTTTGAGTTCATTGTTTGTTTGCTTTTCAGCTTGTGTTATAAACTGTATCACAACCTTACTTGTATCTGCTTTTGATTTCAAAAAATATATCCATGTATATCTAGAATCGGCATCGATAAAAGATATGTAATACCTGTATCCGTAGTCAGAACTTACTGGTGCAGGTCCCCATAGATCTGTGGCCACCAGTTCAAGTGGTTTACTGACTATTGTATTGGAATCTGCAAATGGTAACTTATGGCTTTTGCCTAATTGACAGTAGGTACATATATATGGTACTAATACATCAAAAGCAATATTGTTATTATTAAGTACTTGTTTTACAACATTTACACAAGGATGTTCAAGTTTACAATGCCACAAATCAAAAGTTTCTTTGTCTTTCTTAATATTTGACACTAAACTGTTGCACCACATATTTCTATTTTTGCCATTTCCTGTATTTCCAAAGTTGAACTTGTATAGACCCTTGTCTAGTTCACCCTATAGTAATGTTTCTTGATTTAGTAAGTCTTTAACAACACAAAATTTTGGGTGAAACTCAAAATACACATTGTTGTCATTAGCAAACCGAGATACACTCATTAAATTTTTCTTAATTTGGGGAACTCTTAGTAGATTGTTGAGGTAAAGATATCTTTTACCTTTGATACTGCTAGTTCCAACATGTGTGATGTTTATAGCTTCACCATTACCCATATGTATAGTATGCATACCTGTATATTCTTTTTTGCCAAGATTGAGGTTTTGAAGATTAATTGTGAGGTGGTTGGTAGCACCTGAGTCTAGATACCAATCTTCATTTGTTATGTCCTTTGTTCTGGTAAGCCTTTCTAAACTTGACTGTTGCATTCTTGCATCCTCTAACTGATTGTTTGATCTTTGATTAATGTGTGCTATATTTGCACTTGATTCACCATGTTTCTGATGACTTGGATAATATTCAGTGTTGAGTCTGAAATAGCATTGCCTTGCTGTATGACCAGGTTTTTCGCAAATTTGACACTTTGCTCTGTTATTATTCCATTTATTATTCCTCCCTCTTCCTCTCTGACTGCCACCACCTCTCTGATTGTATGAGTTTTGTTTGACATTTTGATTTTTCTGTACCTTATTTTTTGAACTCGATGCATAGTTGATTGACAGTTCTTTTTCCTTTCTCTGTTCCACCCTTCCTTCGTGTGATAATAGAATTGAGTGAACATATTGCATATTGGGTAGATTCTGTTGTGACGAGATAATTCAACAACTGATTCATACTCTATATCTAGACCATTCAATATAGACAGAATTTGCTCTGTTTCTGACACTTTGTGCCCTGCAGTATCAAGAAGATCACGATATGACTTTATCTTTGTCAGATATTCCTGCATTGTCATATTATCTTTCCTTAAGTTCTGCAATTTTCTCTTGTAATACATGATTCTTGCAGCTGATTGTGTACTAAATATTTGTTGTATTGCAGTCCATATCTCATATGATGTTTTGCATCCAACAAGTTGAATGAGTAGAGGTGGACTGACTGATGATATTAGCGATGCTGCTAATAGACTATCTTGTCTCTAGTAACTGATGAATTCTTTGTTGATGATTCTTTCTCCTTTGCTGTTGGTAACCATTCTTGCTGGAATTTCTATAGTTCCATACAGGTGATCTTCTAAACCATGGCCTCTTATGCTGGTTTCAACTTGATATTTCCACAATATGAAATTGTTTTCATCAAGTGTAGTGGTCACTAAGTTATTCTTTGGTTTGATGATATTGCAGGGATTTATTTCGATGGTTGATGTTTCTTGATTGTCTGGTCTTGACCCTTCCTGATTCTTGATTCCACTTGATGTAGTTGATGAAACATCATCATTTCCTGCCATGGTGGAGTGTCTGGAAGTGATGTTGAGATTCTTGATGCTAGATCTATTATGGTGCAGCCAAGCTTGTAAATCTTGAAGCAAGACTCTTGGCGTGGCACTGCTTTTGGAGGTTCTTGATTAAAGAACACGATAAGGAGATGATACTGCACTCTCAAATGATGAGAATGCCTATGACCGAGAGCAACAGAGTGGTGGATGATGAGGCAGCTCTGACACCACCTCTGGATGGTTCAATGATGAGGCTAACAAATATTCTCTAATGAGATTCTATGGGTAATCAGCAACTGCTTCTTGTCGTTTGATAGTTTTTGCTCTGATACCATAAAAGAAAACCGATTGAGGAAGCAGAAGGATAATTTTTGTTATTATTTCTTTCAATCATATATAGAGATGTAGGCTACGGTTCTGCTTTTATATAGTTACAATGCTCTTTGACAATGTGATATTGGGCTATCTATTTTGGCCCAAGCCCTACAGACTCGTTACAGATATAACATAACTACTGAGATATTCTTTACTTCATAATTCAAACAAGTATATTAAATTTATTAGTCTGAGTTGAATGTTATTTTTATTGTGGTTTTAACTAAGTTTGAATCAAAATATAAATTGAATTACAAAGAAAGAGATCCGTCCGAATCAGGATTTAATCGTAAGTTTTGAAAATTTTGACAATATAATCAAGATTGTTGTCCTTGAACTACTTTCTGAACTCATCCATGTAAACTGAGAATAAAACTATGTACATTGTAATTATCATTCTAGTATATAAAATGTCTACGGTAGAATCATCATCACCAAAAAATTATGCTTGGTATTGAACCAAGTTTTTATAGAGCTTCTTTCCAGCATGGTTCAAAATTCCGGCGGAATTCCGGTTATTCCGGTGATTCCGTTCCGGTTCCGCTCATAACTAAAACGGAATTCGATTAAAATTCCGGTTCCGGTCTAAATTCCGGATTTGCTTTTCAAAAATTGAAAAAAAATAAAAAAATACACCAAACATATAGTGATTAAAAAAAACAAATTAACGGGACAATAAATAAATGGAAAAGAAATCTTGTAGTTTCATAAAAAAAAAGTTGTTATACTTTTGTTAATTTACATCGAATCATAATAAAAAATACAAAATTTTTGAAATTGATCAAAATTTTAAAATCTCAAATGAACAATACAGAATCTTAAATAATAATTTTTTAATTAAAGTGTGTATTTTATATGTATGTAAAAAATTGTACTATAAATTTATGACAGCATTGGATATTTATTAGCGTATATAGTAAATTAAAGCAAAAAAGTACCGGAATTGGAAAACCGGAATTAAAGCGGAACTTTCGGAACGGAACCAGAAATTTTAACATTACTAATGACCGGAACGGAAATGGAAAACAAAATTTTAAACCTTGCTTTCAAGTCGTTGCTGCTGCTTATTACCGGAATCTTGTGCAATCCTTTAGTAACAAGAAGAATGTGATTGGAAAATATCAGAACCTATAATTTTCTTATTATCATAGAACGGTTATTTGGTTTAGATTCATACATAACAATGATGAATAAATAACGTAGACGAACGTGATTACAAATATAAAATTTTGCAATTAGAATATTTATATTTTTTAGCACAACATCATTATAATTAGACGTGAAGTGCAAATTAAAATATTTCATAATTTGACTGTTGTTTGAAATACTGACAAGTCATCATTCATCCAGTGCAAATTAACTAACCAGAGCTCACAAGTAACTATTCAAAAAAGTTCCTTACAAATGAATATGCAACCAGCATTGTATATTTTTGAACATATTTATCTTTTTCAAAAATCTAGTCGCAAAACCACCAGCATCTTAGATTTTTGAACACATGACATATGCAGTAACAGGTTCGTATATCTTAATCTTTTGTTATCAAATTCATATCCCTCAACTTCCCACCCATCTCCTGACAGTTTTCAAAGTATTCACGGTACTACAAAACCCAAACTCCATACTTTCATTCACTCTACAAACATGTTGAAACTTGAAGTTGAGCACTAGCATAAATTCACTCAAAAGTAGTAATCTCTTTCAAATTTGTTCCCCAACCATTCTCCTCCACAATTATATCCCATATCAGTTTTCTTGTACCATTCAGTTTACCACCAAAAGCAATGGCCAGATATGAAATCATAACATTCTCAGTAAAAAAAAAATTCTTTTTTTTTGTATAGTATACTAAGTTCGAATAGTTACAGTCCCACAGCCACTGATTTAAGTTTTCCAAGCCAAGATTAACATTAGTTGCCTACATAACAAAATAAAAGTTTATTTTTAAACAAATAGTTCTTCTCAGAAAAATCATAGTGATTATTATTATTTTTTCCTGATTTTGAAAATAAATAAAAAAAGATAAAATAAAAAATGTATATGCTAATCATATAGGTTAGAAATTTTAGCATATGGGTTATGTCGCATGAAATTGAAGCAGATCAATAATTTGAAATGGAATAAATAAATGGCAACCCTAGGTTAATCATAATTTGAAACAAAGAGATGGGTCACATCACATGGAATTTGAAGTAGGGCAACAAAGTGAAAAAAAATTAGAAGGACAAGGTTCGAACTTACTTTATTGTATTAGAGCTATAACATGTTAACCATTAGACTAGATATGTTGTTGTTATAATCTAAGACTTGTTAACTATCTATACGCTACTCAGTAGGGGTAGTTGATCGCTGAGGTTTGCCCAAATATGTATATTTACTACTCATGCCATTGGATCAGGCTTGAGTTGAAAAAAACTTAGATGATGATTTAAAGAGAGAATTAGGAAGATAACAAACTTTGAAGAAAATTTAGACAGAAGGACATGAAGTTTTATTTTTAGACTGAAAGACAAATGCTAGTTATATTTAGCATTATATTCAACTTTTACCCAATACAAAATGCTAGTTTTAACTAGTATTATATTCAGTTTTATATTAAACAAAATTCTAGTTATAACTAGCATTGTCTCAGCCAAAAAAATAAACTTTTTGTCTTTTAATCTAAAAAATTTCTAAGTTTGTCATTGTGCCTATTTTCCTGTTATAATTACTATACAATTCAGAAACAATTTTTATTTACACTCCCTAAGTTGAAGTTCCAGTGTAACGACCCGATATTTTGGACCATTCGCATCCGCACATGTCGGACTTGAATAATTCAAAATACCGAATTGTTAATTTAAATTGGCAAAACTGAGCATATACAGTAAATAAAATAATCACATATCACAGACACAGAGTAATAATTGCAGCGGAAATAAAAGAGATAGTAGTTCATGAAGCTACTATATAAATATATAAGTTACATCAGAGTTAAACCAGATACAACGGAAAAGTAACACGATACATCAGGTACAAATCAGAATACATCACTGGAATCATCGAATACTGAAAGCAGAATAGATGGCTGGATCTTCAAGCAAAGCTCCAACTCCAAAGGTGAGTCTCGAATACTGGTACACTCAGTCTGACCCGAGCGTAAAGCAAAACACAAGACACTCGAGTCAGGATTAACATTCTTATATCAATAAATCCAACTCAAGTGAAATAACAACTGAAATACAAGTAACTCAAAGGATGTTTAGAATAACCATCCTTTAAGGATCTGTTAAACTATCTACTAGGTAGTAATGTACGCTAAGTAGATAATGTCTATCAGTAATATAAGGTATCAAAATAGTGTTAAGGCGTTACCATTATCCCCCTTAACACATTTTATATAAGCGTTATAGTCTATATAGCACTGTAAACTCCACCGTAAACTAGTGGGATATCAAGGAGTACTCCATAGGTATAACACAAAACAAATCGTAGTGGTCGCGTATAGGGATACAAGTATGACAAGGCACATGAGGCAATACCCAAGGTAGTGAAACTACCGTTTGCCTGATCCGGACTGGTGAGAACGCATCATCGCAGCGATCGCAACACCGCGAAACAACACTCCCAAAATCAAGGGTGCACCAATCGACAACAAGTAATGAGTAGTTTTCGAAGAAGTGTGTTTGCTCGAGGCAGCTAACCCCATTTGGCCCGGCACGGCTCCTGTTTTATTCATTTCCAATTTAACACAAGTGTCAAGGCTGTAACGACCCGTATTTTTACGGATCGAAACATCGTAAAACTATTATCATTAGGTCGTAATGTTGTTAAGTCGTCTAGGGTTTAAGTCGTTCGAAGCTTAAGTCGAGTAGAATTAGATCGAGAGCGACTTAAGAGAATTGACCGACTTAAGAAGGATAGGCGACCTAAGGAAGTTGAGGTTGGCGACCTAAGGATTTGGAGTTAGGTCGTATGATAGATAAGTCATATGTTGAGGCTTAGGTCGTAGACGACTTAAGGAAATAGGCGACTTATAGAAACTGGCGACCTAAGGAGTTTGGGATAGGTCGTATAGGAGATAGGTCGTGTGATAAGCTTAGGTCGTGAGGTAGGATAGGTCGAGTGAACGACCTAAGTATTGGAGCGACCTATAGGAAAGGCAGCGACCTAAGAGAGTTAACGACCTAGCGGTTAGGTCGCATAGTGGTTTAGGTCGTGTGTTAGTTTGGAGCGACTTATAGGATGTTAGCGACCTAAGGGAGATGCGAGTAAGGAGTATACGACCTAGTGGAGTGGAGCAACTTAGTAGTTAGGTCGTTAGACGACTTAAGGAGTTAAGTCGTATCCTGGCTAAGTTAGTAAGGTCGTAGGTTTGTTAGGTCGTAAACGACCTAAGATTAGTTAGGTCGCGTCTTAGTTAAGTCGTAGGTCGTAACTCTGTTGAGTGGTTAGGTCGCGAGGAAGTATCTGCGTTAGGTCGCTGGGTTTTGCCTGAGTGTTAGGTCGTGAGCGACCTAGGAGTTGTTAAGTCGCGAGCGACTTAGGAGTTGAGCTGCTAAGTCGTAAGTCGTAGACAGGTGAGTTTCGATAGGTCGTAAGTCGCGTGGTGATAGGTCGCGCGCCTGCGTTGTGTTAGGTCGCAAAGAGTTAGGTCGGAGGGAGAATTAAGTCGGCGACGACTTAAGGGGCGGACGACCTAAAATCTGCCTATAAATACACGGGTTATCTTCATTTTTGAGATGCGAATTTTCGAAGCGACGAAGTGCTGCCATTTTGAGAGCTCGACCTCTACACTTCTTCACTTCTTTTCTCCACTCTAATCTAGTGATTCCTTCCATCCATATCGAAGATCAAATCGAAGATCGAAGAACTTAGATTGAAGATCTACATTCTTCGAAGAGAGATTTCATCGTTTGAAGCGGGTTTGTGATAGGTCGAGTTAGATCCTTCGCTGTCCAGATCTGAAGCGTGTTGATTTGGGGTTGTTTAGGTGATTTGGTGAGTGGTGATTATCTCTCACACGGATCCAAAGGAGTATATCGGATCGTTGGTTTGATTTGGTGTTAAAATAGTGATTTCCATGCATTTTCCTAATCATATGTGTAGATCCATATAGATCCATTGTTCATGATGATTTGACATCCATTTTACTAAGTGTTAACCTATGCAAGTTCATTCATCAAGATTACAAAGATATTGTTCATGTTTTCATGCTTGCTAGACTTTTGACTCTTTAATTACGGAAATGCCATTATTGTTATAATTGCCTATTTAGATCATATTTGAATGCTTGTTTTACTTGGATTAATGTTTGACTTGATTGATTGCTATGAATTAGATGGTTCATGATTTGATTTAGACCGAAGATGATTCAAAAGCTAAGGAAAGGCTCTTGAATTGGAAAAGCTGCATGTGGCATATGTAGCGGATGGTGAAGCTCATATGGATAGATTTGATGATGATGATGAGATGGAGCTTTTCTATGACGATGATGAGGCGAAGCATGATATGAGATAGTCTTGGTCTAATCCAGACGGGATCATTCCAAGCATGTTGATAACTCGGTGAAATGGTTCGAGTTAGAGGATAATGGTTTGCTCGAGAGGCGCTTGAGCTAGTATGGAAATAGTCGTCGAGGAGGATGACTAGAAGGCTGAGATCTCATCGTTGTTGAAGGTTCTAGCATGCTCAAAGCAAGAGTACGTTGGGCAGATTCGATAGTCCCTGAAGGCTAATGATTGATAGTCAAGTACTCTGGGCAGATTCGATAGTCCTAGGCACGGTCACGATGACGTGCGGAGTTATGTCTAGAACCGGGGTTACCATTAGCCCTTGACGGACGGCTGAAAAAATGTGCCGGTCATTCAATTAACGATGATATCAAGGCAATGTTAACAGTGATAGCCAGAGTCATGGATGATTGGTTGTATCATCACTCGGTCTCAAGAGCGTTATTTTCTGGGTGCTTATCTGATCTTGGTTTAGGCCTTGAGGTTTTACACTTGGAAAACATCGCCCTTGACTCAAGTGATAATTGCTTTACTTTAAATTGTGTGCTTTGCTAAGTTTGCTTCTACTTAGTGTGTGTCTGGGGGCTATCGCTGTAGAAAGAGGTGGAGTGGGAGGGTTGTATTCCTATTCCTTTTCCTTTATGCTCTTTTGGTATGTTGTTAGTTAATTTACTGCTCACTAAGACTGTTGTCTGACTCAAGGCTTTATGTTTTAACTCTTATTGCCTTGGGATGTTCGTCCATTTTGGGACGGGCAGACTAGGTAGCAGGTGACAGGTGTTGTTCTTTCTTCCCACGGTGCTGATGACGAAGACGAGCTGGAGGCTTGCATATTATTTCTTACTATATGTACTGGATGTTCCGCTGCTTGTATATTCTCTGAGTGTTATGTAGTGAGGCTTGATGTATTGACTGTTCAGATGATTGTATTCAACTATTATGAAGTTTTATTGATGAGATTCTATTCTGTGAAGCTTCACCATATATATATTCTATTGTATTTTGTCCATGCGCTGTGAGTAATACGATAGATTCTGTTGTTTTAATTTACCCTGGCAATCGTCCATGGTCTCCTGGCACACTTTACAGCGCACTTTCTCTAGATTCGGTGCAGGGGTCATGGGCAGTCGTCACATTTGGTATCAGAGCTTTGGTTAATCGATTTTACCCAACGCTCGCTGACGTAACTACGTATGAGAGACGTAATTGTATTTTGATGGATGATTACTATATATAATATAGTGGCTTAGTAGAGTTTGAGTCCTTTTATGTAGTTGTTTCTCTAGGTGTGCTAATCATTCCTTTTTGTAGATATTAAGGATGAGTCGAAGAGGGAGACCAGCTGCTAGGGAAGGCCGTGCTGCTGAGGGGACTGCTGATTATGCAGCTATGTTCGAATCTATGATGACTTCAATCATGAAAAGGATACCAGTTCCGGGGACGGCAGTTGATGTTGGAGTTCAAGTCCAAACTCCAAAGCCGGTGGATTTTGCTAAGCTGTGTAAGGACTATACTGCTCTTAGAGGAAAGGTTTTCTTGGGAACAGAATCAACCATTGAAGTCCAGAGGTGGATAGATGCTTGTAGAAGGATCTTTAGTGATTTGGGAATTGAGGATGCGACTAAGAGGAAGTTAGCATCAAGACAGCTTCAAGGAAGGGCTTCCGATTGGTGGAACTCTATCACCATCAATACTCCGGAGGAAGAGATTACTTAGGAGCACTTCCAAGTCAGATTTGAAGCTAAGTTCATTTCTACAGCTCAGAAGTCTGTTCTGTTCAAGAAGTTTATGGAGCTCAAGCAGGGAGGAAGACCAGTTCTTGAGTATGTTTCTGAGTTTGAAGCTTTGTCCAAGTATGCCCGGTCGTATATTGAATCTTCATATCAGAAGAATGAGAAGTTTGTGACAGGCTTGGACAGTTATCTTGGGAGGCAGTTGGTGGATCATTTGGATGATTCATTTGAGAAGCTTGTGGAGAAAGCTCTCAGGCATGAGAATCTGTTTCCTAAGGAAGGATCTGTTGTTGCTGTGACCAGGGGAGAGTCTAAACCACAGCAGAGTGGAAACAAGAAGAGGAAGCAGCAGCAGCAGAAGGGTAAGGATGGCCAGAAGAAGCCGAAGGGCTAAGTGACTTGCTACAATTGTCAGCAGAAGGGCCATTTCTCTAGGGATTGCTAGAATCCGAAGGTGCCGATGAAGTGTCACAACTGTGACAAGCCGGGGCATATCAGGAAGAATTGTCCAGAACCAAGAAAGGACAAGCAGATTGTGCAAGCTTATGCTTTGGGAGCTGTTCCATCGTCTTCGAAAGCTCCTACCGCTGAAGAGAAAGGAAAGAGTGTGGTTGTTCAAGGTACTCTTTCCATATGTGGTGTTCCAGTTAGAGAGTTGTTTGATACTGGGGCGTCGCATTCGTTTGTTTGTAGTGATCTTGTAGGCCGGTTAGGTTTGGAATCGGATATTGTTGATAGGCCATTGGTTGTGACTAATCCAGTTGAGAGTTCGTCTTGTTTGTGTATGTTATGCCGTGGTCTGATTGTGTCGAGTCATGGTTGCTCTTTTGTTTGTGATTGTTTTGTTCTGAACTTTGCGGGGTTCGGAATTATTTTGGGTATGGACTGGCTTAGGAAGTATGCGGCAAAGGTTGATTGCAAAAGGTTGGAGGTGACAGTTGAGAATGTGGAGGGGCGAAGGATTGTGATACGATGTAAGCATGAAGAAGGCGTCTTCATGAGCTTCATGTATTCGCTAGTTGTTCCACGGGATGAACTGTCATCGGTGCCAATCGCTAATGGAATTGAGGATGTCTTTGTAATGCCCCAGAAATTCATGGGATCTTATTTTAGTTGAATTTTGAAAATATCTAAATTTATTTGTATAAGAATATATGGAATTAATTGTGTGCAAGTATGTGTGCATGTGTGCACGTGCACACTGATATGGCACAAGGAAGAACTCCAGATTTCTTGAATTTAAAACAAGGAAAAAAAAAGCATTACAAACATGATTTTGTGATATGGATATTTGATTTCTGGAATTATATGGATCATCCCAGAAAATAAGAAAAGTAAGTTTTATTTTAAAATCAGTAAACAGATTTTATTTAAAACCTAGAAAAAAAATTATACATATATATATATGTTATAAGGATTTGAAAACCTGTATACATATAGGTGCATATGTTTCTGAAATTAAAGAGGAATTAAATAAGCCTAGATAAGATATGTATACAAATATACATTTTAAGTACTGAAAAGTATATATATAAGCAAGTGAAACTATAACATTAAAATGACATGAAATGTAATACAAGTCAATATGCTTGTGTAGGCAAAAATAGCAAAGGGGATTCTCAGGAATAATTAAAATATAAAATAGGGTAGTCACACTTTTAACATGACTAGGTGAGTGGCCATTTTCTGAAAAAGTAAAGAAAAGAAAATGCAGCCTTTAATTGGTTAATATGACCGGGGGTAATTAGGGATAAAAAAATGAGAAAATGCAAACACACAATGCATGATGCTAGCCAGGACAGAAATTGAATTTTGTCTTGAGAAAAACCCTAGTAAAAATATGTTTATAAATAAGTAGTTATGGCCAGAGAAATTGTTTTACCCGAGCTACTTATAATAGGAAAAGAAGAAAACATTTTAAAGGAAGAGAAAATACACTCAGGGATTTTCTGGATTTATAAGAAGAAATATTCAAGTGAGTAATCTCACTAAACCCATGGCATTAAGTCATGTTATGAGGCAGCCAGACTTATGTTATTTTTCTACATGTTTTTGATTCCATTACTATGGTTTTAATGGATGCTTCAATGGATGTTTTAATGGGTGTTTCTGGATGTTTTGATTGCTTTGATGTTTGAGTGTTTTGCTCTGTTTGGTTACACCCAGAAAGGTAAAAGTATGAAATCATGAAAGTAAATAGAGAATACTTGTAACTGGTTTAGATATGGCATGGAAAACATAGAAACCAAAATGTATATGAGTTGCATTACACTTGTGTAAGTGCTGAGGCTCAAATGAAAGATTCAAGGTTGCAATGGAAATATCCAAAAGTGCTGAACCCTTGATCAAATAGAAAATCCATGAGCCAGAAATCTTGTTTAAGCTAGATCTTGAATTTAGTTCAAACATGGTTGCTTATGAAACAATAATAACCCACATGCCTAGTCTTTATTCCCAGTTGTAAATATTCTTGTATTTTCTTTAAGCCAAAATACTTGAAAATATGATTTTCCCTGGACATGAATGTTAGATTGTTCTTGAGTTATGCTTGTAAACTCTATGTAATGTTTCATGTATACTGGGATTTAGTCACCTAGATATCTCACGATAGGATTAAACATGAACACTTAGTAAATAAACTAAGGATTGTGAGCCAAGAAGACTGCTGGAATGCTTGTCATATTTGAAGTATGCAAGTTGGCACATGGTTTGTTTAAGCCCTGAGATCTTTGTGCAATATTGTGAATTATTTTATTGCAATGTGTCCCCGTGATTCCTTTATGGCAGATGAGGCTAGGAATTAATTTGGTAAATACAACCTTAAATTGATGAAGTAGGAACTTGAGTTATTCCTAAGATGGTTGGTCTGGAGCTATGATAGTTCCTGAGTATTTCTATTTTAAATGTATGTTTACATGGCTGGAAGTGTGTACATGATTAGTCTTAAATACTGATCATATATGCACAAGTATATCATAAACAAGTCAGGCAAATTGTTCGAAGAAGATATGCCCACTTGTACAAAATATTTATGTCTCACTCATTTACTTAATATCATGGAATTTTTGATTTTACTCATACCAGATCATGTATCTGACCCTTGTTTGCTTATGGCATCTGGGGTGTTTCATCTAAAATGGGGCAGCCTCTAATGTTCTTTCAGGAAATGCTGGATCTAAATAGGAAGCTGCTGTGGCTAATGAGAGTGATTATATAAGCATGCTAAATTAGAATTGAATAAGAACTTAGAATGAAATATTTGCATGTAATCTGGGGAGTTTTTATAGTTCTGTTTTGGTTGTTATGTAATGGTCTTAAAGGCTTGGATTTATTGGTTGTTCTAAATGAATCTAGTGATGTACTAAGTTTGGGATTAATCTAAAGACTTGGTTGAATTTTTGCAAGAAAATATATATTTGAGTATTATGGTGAAAATCTGTAAATGATATATGCCTGTATTTTAGAAATGGATATGTATATGTACATATATTGTATTAGTTAATTTCAAGTTACTTAAAACCTTAAGTTTGAAGGTTAAAAATCTGAGTTTAGCTATAAAAACCTGGAATTATTCTTGTGGATATTTTTAAGTTTATATAAATTAGATATGCATAGGATTTACTGACTTGTTACAAATATTCAAAAGTATATAGTAATTAACTTTAGTCAGAACTGCTAGAATCCAAATCAAGCAGGATACTCTTGTTTAACAAAAATATATATACTCTGAATTTAAACAAGAGAAACACGTACATCCTCATATGTATGTGTATATTACTAGGGATGCACTGATATATTTATATTGGTAATAAGTTTTGAATCCTGGTTGAATTGTTTGAAAGAAAAAAAAATGACTCTGATAGTTCAAAGGAAGTTTAAATCAAACTTAAAAGTGTAAATGAGTGTAGGTGGACATCCAGACACATATAGATTGAATGTGCATATGCATGTACATAGAGATCAAATTTAGACGTCAGTCATAATAATTTAGACGTCTGAGATTAAACTTAGACGTCAGTCATAATAATTTAGACGTCTGAGGTTAAATGTAGATGTCTGTCACAAAAATTTAGATGTCTGAATTTAGTTCAAAATGTCCTTTTCTCTCTGTTTCAATTTTAGATCTCTGAGCCGTCTGTCATAATTAGCTAGACGTCTGGGATTAAGTTTAGACGCCTATCATAAGAATTTAGACGTCTGAACTGCTGATTTTGCCTAATTTGCCTACTTAGAAAAGGAATAAGTGGCTATGTCAATAGCTTGTATGGCATTTTGATTTCTATTTGATTTAAATTCCCTTTGATGAAGTAAAAAAAAATCCTTATGAAATTAAGGTAGAAAGAGGAGGGTCATTTCAGTTGGTATCAGAGCACTTGGTTGCATTGATTGCTAAGTATTATAGAAATGTATTTTGTCTGTCTGTTTTGGATGAAATAATTTAGATAAGAAAATAGTAATTATAGAAGTACTCATAATATACTAATACCATTTGCCCAGAACTTAGTTAGCAGACCATGGTAGGAAGAGGATCTCATCACCATGCAGGATCAAGTGCACCACAAATGCTTGATATGCAAGACTTTATGAGGGCTTTAAGGGATGGAATTGGGCATAGGCCTGAGAACCCACATGAAGAACTTTCAAAACTACTGAAGACTTATTCCAATTTGGGAGGTAGGAGTTTTGAAGGAACTGAGAATGTGATGGAAATTCAAGCATGGTTGAGAACACTGGACAGAGTTTTCAATGACATGCAATTGGATGATCAAAGGAAGAGGCAAGTAGCTTCAAGACAACTGAAAGGGGTAGCTTTAAGCTGGTGGGAGGTGATCATAGCTGGAAGAAATGAAAATGAGATCACTTGGAATCAATTCAAGGAGATGTTGGAAGCTAGATTTGTTCCAGCATCAGCCAAAACTCTATTGCTTGAAGAATTCATCAGGCTTAGGCAGGGAACCTTTAATGTGACTGAGTATACTCATAGGTTTGAGGGCTTGTCTAAGTATGGAGCTATGCTTGTGGCTGATGAGGCATCAAAGAATGATAGGTATATTAAGAGTTTAAACCCAGGGCTTAGTAGGGCTATGTTGCCATATGCAGATAAAACTTTTGATCAAATCATTGATCTGGCCTTAAAATTTGAGCAACATGACAAGGAAAGGGAGAAGTATAAGAATTTTAAGAATAACAACAATAAGAAAAATAGGGGAAGGTATCATCCCTATGACAAAAAGAAGGAGGAGACAGAAGGCAAGAAAACCAATGATACTAAGACCACTGATACAAAGAGAAAAATAACATGTCATCATTGTGGAAAAGAGGGACATATCAAACCAAGGTGCCTAGAATTGAAGGGAGGAGCTTTCAAATGCTACCTATGTGGTAAGGAGGGACATATCAAGAGAAATTGCCCTGAGTATAAACAGCAAGGGAAGCTAGCAAGTTTGGAGAGCAAAAGCAAATCCACAGTAGAAGATATTGCAGAAAACCATGGTCAAGTGGAAGGTACCTTATTTATTTGTACCCTACCTATATCAGTAGTGTATGACACAGGGGCAACACATTCTCTGATTTCCCATGAATTAGTTGCATTGCTTAAATTACATTGCATATTGGTTGAAACTCCTTTGTTAGTGCAAAGCCCATTGGGAAGTTCTAGTGTTTTAAACATGATGTGTGTGGATGTGGAAATAAACATAGGAGGAAATGTTTTTATTTCCAATTTATATGTTTTAAATTATCCAAATATAGGTGTTATATTGGGTGTAGACTGGTTAAGGCAATACAAAGCCATAATTAATTTAGACTCATCCACCATATCATTACAAAATTCTAGAGGTAAAAGAATCACAATTTTGTGTGAAATAGCCAAAGAAAGAAAATTATATCACTTGATTGACTTAAGTAAGGATTCCAGTGATCCTTCTATTGAAGAAATCCCCATAATTAACAAATACTTAGATGTGTTTGGAGAAGTTAAGGGTGTTCCACACCACAGACCAGTGGAATTTCAGATTAATCTGATACCAGGAGCAAGTCCAACCACTAGGATGGGGCCAAGTGAGTTGAAGGAATTGAAGAAACAGTTAGAAGAGTTGGAAAGCAAAGGATTTATAAGACCAAGTAATTCATGCTGGGGTGCTCCAGTAGTGTTTGTAAGGAAACATGATGGTACTTTAAGAATGTGCATAGATTACAGGGAGCTAAACAAAGTCACTATCAAAAACAAGTACCCCTTACCTAGAATTAATGATCTTTTTGATCAACTTAGTGGAGCAAAAATATTTTCTAGGTTAGACTTGGCATCTGGATTCCATCAGATGAAGGTTGAGGACTCAAGTGTTAAGTACACAGCCTTTAACACTAGGTATGGTTTATATGAGTTTCTTGTCATGCCATTTGGGTTGACAAATGCTCCATCATACTTTGTAGACTTGATGAATAGGATATTCAGGGATTATTTAGACAAGTTTGTTTTGATCTTTATTGATGATATTTTGATCTATTCTAAAACAGTAGATGAACATGAAAATCACTTACACCTTGTTTTGTCTAGATTAAGAGAAAAAGATTTAAAAGCAAAATTTTCTAAGTGTGCATTTTGGAAAGAAGAAGTGCATTTCCTTGGGCATGTTATATCTGCCAAAGGCATTTCTGTAAACCCCAATAAAATTGTGGCAATCCAAGCATGGAAAAGGCCAAGCACAGTGGGAGAAGTTAGGTCATTTATGGGAATGGCAGGGTATTATAGGAGGTTTATAAAAGATTTTTCTAAGATGTCATCACCTCTTACCAACCTAACTAGAAAGAACCAACCCTTTATATGGACTGAGAAATGTGAACAAGCCTTTAATAGAATCAAGGAGGTCTTAGTCAATGCACCAGTGTTGAAAGTACCAGAAGGAAATGAGGATTTGATTGTGTATACTGATGCAAGTGGTTTTGGGCTAGGAGCTGTATTGATGCAGCAAGATCAAGTTATAGCCTATGCATCAAGACAATTGAAGCCACATGAATCAAAGTATGCAACCCATGATCTTGAGTTGGCAGCAGTGGTATATGCACTAAAGCTCTGGAGACATTATCTTCTAGGTGCTAAGTTTATTTTGTACACAGACCATAAGGCATTGAAATATCTCTTTTCACAAAAAGATTTGAATATGAGGCAACATAGATGGGTTGAGTTTCTAGCAGCATATGATTTAGACATACTTTATACTCCAGGAAAAGCTAATAAGGTTGCAGATGCTTTGAGCAGGCAGCATGCAAAAGTAGCCATGCTAATGATAGAAGAGTTTAGAAATTTATCTCTACTTACTGATTTGGAAATTGAGGAAAACAGTGAGGTAAACATGGAGATGATTGAAGAAGGGAGTAAAGGAAAATTAAGTTTGATACTTTGCAATCAGATTTAATTTTGAAAGTGGGAAAAATGCAAGGGGGAGATCCAGATTTATTAGAAAAGAAGACTTTAATAGAAAAAGGAGAAGAAGTAGCAAACTACCACATTGATAAGAATGGTTACTTAAGGAATAAAGGTAGAATATGTGTTCCAAAGGATATAGAATTGAAGGAAGAGATACTTAATGAATATCATAGGAGCAAATATTCTATACACCCAGGCAGCACCAAGATGTACCAAAATTTGAAGAGGGATTATTGGTGGAGAGGGATGAAAACTGATGTGGCCAAACATGTTGCAAAGTGTATGACTTGCCAACAAGTCAAAGCAGAAACCCAAAGACCCTCAGGCCTATTACAACCCCTAAGCATACCACAGTGGAAGTGGGAAGATATATCTATGGATTTCATAGATGGTCTGCCTAGATCAAAGAGAGGAAATACAAGCATTTGGGTAGTAGTTGATAGATTGACTAAAGTAGCACACTTTATACCAGTGAAGGCAGAAAGAAATGCACCAAAACTAGCTCAAATATTCATGAAAGAAGTAGTAAGGTTGCATGGAATTCCTAAGACTATAGTGAGTGATAGGGATACAATCTTTACATCCAGATTTTGGAAGAGCTTTCAAGAAGCCATGGGGAGTGAATTATGCTTGAGTACTGCATACCACCCCCAATCAGATGGTCAAACTGAAGTGATAAATAAAGTTTTGGAGGATTTGTTGAGGGCATGTGCATTGGACTTTGGAGGTAATTGGGAAGATCACCTCCATTTGGCTGAATTTACATATAACAATAGTTATCAAAGCACCATAGGTATGGCACCATTTGAAGCCTTGTATGGAAAACCATGTTTGTCACCAATATGTTGGGTTGAAGCAGGAGAAAAGGCTGTCTTAGGGCCTGAGTATGTTAAAGAAACTACAGAGAAAATTGAACTTGTAAGGAGAAGGATGGCAGCAGCTCAAGATAGGCAAAAGAAGTTTGCAGATGTAAGGAGGAAGCAGGTAGAATATGAAGTTGGTGATTATGTTTTCATCAAAGTTTCACCTATGAAGAAGGTGTTGAGGTTTGGCAAGCAGGGAAAACTTACCCCAAGATATGTTGGACCTTACAAGATTTTGGAAAGAATAGGTTCATTAGCATATAAGTTGGAGCTACCAGAAGAGATGAGTGCAATGCACAATGTATTTCATGTATCACAACTTAGGAGATGGGTGCATGATAAAGAGGAAATTCTAGAGAAACCAACTCAAGTGCAAATAAATCCTGATTTGGTCTATGAGAAAGAACCAGTGGGGATTTTAGCTAAAGAGGAAAAGAAGTTGAGGAGCAAAACTCTGAAATTGGTAAAGGTTCAATGGAGCCTCGACCCTAATGATTGTACATGGGAATTAGAGGATAAGATAAAGATGGATTACCCTAAGCTTTTTGCAGTAGAAGGTAAAAATCAAAATCCCTAAAAAGTTTAATATGTATGGTTGTTTTGACTGAATTGTTTGCTTATGCTATGTTTGATAGATTTTAAAATAAATCTGGAAATGTTTAAAGTCAAAATGAGAAAAATTGTGAGGACACAATTCCTAAAAAGGTGGGGTGATTGTAATGCCCCAGAAATTCATGGGATCTTATTTTAGTTGAATTTTGAAAATATCTGAATTTATTTGTATAAGAATATATGGAATTAATTGTGTGCAAGTCAAGGTTTTAAATCTCCCCGAGATCAGCCGAGATGAAAATCCGAGATATTAGCCAAAATCCGAGATTTGGCAGCTTGGTTAGTTATAAGTCTTTTAAATATCGCCCGAGATAGCCGAGATATTTTCCCGAGATATTGGCCAAAATCCGAGATTTGAAACCTTGGTGCAAGTATGTGTGCATGTGTGCACGTGCACACTGATATGGCACAAGGAAGAACTCCAGATTTCTTGAATTTAAAACAAGGAAAAAAAGCATTACAAACATGATTTTATTATATGGATATTTGATTTCTAGAATTATATGGATCATCCCAGAAAATAAGAAAAGTAAGTTTTATTTTAAAATCAGTAAACAGATTTTATTTAAAACCCAGAAAAAAAATTATACATATATATATATATATATGTTATAAGGATTTGAAAACCTGTATACATATAGGTGCATATGTTTCTGAAATTAAAGAGGAATTAAATAAGCCTAGATAAGATATGTATACAAATATACATTTTAAGTACTGAAAAGTATATATATAAGCAAGTGAAACTATAACATTAAAATGACATGAAATGTAATACAAGTCAATATGCTTGTGTAGGCAAAAATAGCAAAGGGGATTCTCAGGAATAATTAAAATATAAAATAGGGTAGTCACACTTTTAACATGACTAGGTGAATGGCCATTTTCTGAAAAAGTAAAGAAAAGAAAATGCAGCCTTTAATTGGTTAATATGACCGGGGGTAATTAGGGATAAAAAAAATGAGAAAATGCAAACACACAATGCATGATGCTAGCCAGGACAGAAATGGAATTTTGTCTTGAGAAAAATCCTAGTAAAAATATGTTTATAAATAAGTAGTTATGGCCAGAGAAATAGTTTTACCCGAGCTACTTATAATAGGAAAAGAAGAAAACATTTTAAAGGAAGAGAAAATACACTCAGGGATTTTCTGGATTTATAAGAAGAAATATTCAAGTGAGTAATCTCACTAAACCCATGGCATTAAGTCCTGTTATGAGGCAGCCAGACTTATGTTATTTTTCTACATGTTTTTGATTCCATTACTATGGTTTTAATGGATGCTTCAATGGATGTTTTAATGGGTGTTTCTGGATGTTTTGATTGCTTTGATGTTTGAGTGTTTTGCTCTGTTTGGTTACACCCAGAAAGGTAAAAGTATGAAATCATGAAAGTAAATAGAGAATACTTGTAACTGGTTTAGATATGGCATGGAAAACATAGAAACCAAAATGTATATGAGTTGCATTACACTTGTGTAAGTGCTGAGGCTCAAATGAAAGATTCAAGGTTGCAATGGAAATATCCAAAAGTGCTGAACCCTTGATCAAATAGAAAATCCATGAGCCAGAAATCTTTTTTAAGCTAGATCTTGAATTTAGTTCAAACATGGTTGCTTATGAAACAATAATAACCCACATGCCTAGTCTTTATTCCCAGTTGTAAATATTCTTGTATTTTCTTTAAGCCAAAATACTTGAAAATATGATTTTCCCTGGACATGAATGTTAGATTGTTCTTGAGTTATGATTGTAAACTCTATGTAATGTTTCATGTATACTAGGATTTAGTCACCTAGCTATCTCACGATAGGATTAAACATGAACACTTAGTAAATAAACTAAGGATTGTGAGCCAAGAAGACTGCTGGAATGCTTGTCATATTTGAAGTATGCAAGTTGGCACATGGTTTGTTTAAGCCCTGAGATCTTTGTGCAATATTGTGAATTATTTTATTGCAATGTGTCCCCATGATTCCTTTATGGCAGATGAGGCTAGGAATTAATTTGGTAAATACAACCTTAAATTGATGAAGTAGGAACTTGAGTTATTCCTAAGATGGTTGGTCTGGAGCTATGATAGTTCCTGAGTATTTCTATTTGAAACGTATGTTTACATGGCTGGAAGTGTGTACATGATTAGTCTTAAATACTGATCATATATGCACAAGTATATCATAAACAAGTCAGGCAAATTGTTCGAAGAAGATATGCCCACTTGTACAAAATATTTATGTCTTACTCATTTACTTAATATCATGGAATTTTTGATTTTACTCATACCAGATCATGTATCTGACCCTTGTTTGCTTATGGCATCTGGGGTGTCTCATCTAAAATGGGGCAGCCTCTAATGTTCTTTCAGGAAATGCTGGATCTAAATAGGAAGCTGCTGTGGCTAATGAGAGTGATTATATAAGCATGCTAAATTAGAATTGAATAAGAACTTAGAATGAAATATTTGCATGTAATCTGGGGAGTTTTTATAGTTCTGTTTTGGTTGTTATGTAATGGTCTTAAAGGCTTGGATTTATTGGTTGTTCTAAATGAATCTAGTGATGTACTAAGTTTGGGATTAATCTAAAGACTTGGTTGAATTTTTGCAAGAAAATATATATTTGAGTATTATGGTGAAAATCTGTAAATGATATATGCCTGTATTTTAGAAATGGATATGTATATGTACATATATTGTATTAGTTAATTTCAAGTTACTTAAAACCTTAAGTTTGAAGGTTAAAAATCTGAGTTTAGCTATAAAAACCTGGAATTATTCTTGTGGATATTTTTAAGTTCATATAAATTAGATATGCATAGGATTTACTGACTTGTTACAAATATTCAAAAGTATATAGTAATTAAATTTAGTCAGAACTGCTAGAATCCAAATCAAGCAGGATACTCTTGTTTAACAAAAATATATATACTCTGAATTTAAACAAGAGAAACACGTACATCCTCATATGTATGTGTATATTACTAGGGATGCACTGATATATTTATATTGGTAATAAGTTTTGAATCCTGGTTGAATTGTTTGAAAGAAAAAAAAATGACTCTGATAGTTCAAAGGAAGTTTAAATCAAACTTAAAAGTGCAAATGAGTGTAGGTGGACATCCAGACACATATAGATTGAATGTGCATATGCATGTACATAGAGATCAAATTTAGACGTCAGTCATAATAATTTAGACGTCTGAGATTAAACTTAGACGTCAGTCATAATAATTTAGACGTCTGAGGTTAAATGTAGACGTCTGTCACAAAAATTTAGATGTCTGAATTTAGTTCAAAATGTCTTTTTCTCTCTGTTTCAATTTTAGATCTCTGAGCCGTCTGTCATAATTAGCTAGACGTTTGGGATTAAGTTTAGACGCCTGTCATAAGAATTTAGACGTCTGAACTGCTGATTTTGCCTAATTTGCCTACTTAGAAAAGAAATAAGTGGCTATGTCAATAGCTTGTATGGCATTTTGATTTCTATTTGATTTAAATTCCCTTTGATGAAGTAAAAAAAAATCCTTATGAAATTAAGGTAGAAAGAGGAGGGTCATTTCAGTCTTTGACGAGGTCAAAGGGTTACCGCCGCATAGAGAGATCGAGTTTCGTATAGATCTAGTTGAAGGAGCCAGACCTGTTGTGATGCCTCTTAGGCGGATGGCGCCTACGGAACAGCAGGAGTTGAGGGTGCAGGTTGATGATCTTTTGCTGAAAGGATTCATTCGGCGTAGTGTGTCCAAATGGGGTGCACCAGTTGTGTTTGCAACCAAGGCAGATGGGTCATTGAGATTGTGTGTGGATTATCGTGAGCTGAATAAGGTGACTAAGAAGAACAAGTATCCATTACCGAGAATAGATGACTTGTTTGATCAGCTTCACGAAGCTAAGGTGTTTTCTCAGATGGATTTGGCAACGGGATTTCACCAGTTGAGAGTGGCTAAGGATAGTGTGCCGAAGACTGCTTTTAGGACACCATCCGGTTTCTTTGAGTGGCTGGTAATGCCGTTTGGATTGACTAACGCGCCAGCATATTTTGTGGATCTTATGTATAGAGTGTTCAGAGATCAGTTGAACAAGTTCGTGCTTGTGTTCGTGGATGATATTCTGATTTATTCCAGAACTGAAAAAGAGCACAAGACGCACTTGCGTATTGTTTTGGAAATCTTGCGAAAACATCAGCTGAAGGCTAAGTTTTCGAAGTGCCACTTCTGGAAGAGTGAAGTGAGGTTCTTAGGCCATGTTATCTCTGGAAATGGAATAGCGGTTGACCCCGCTAAGGTGGCAGCAATCCAGGATTGGGTTAGACCTAAGAATGCATCTGATGTGAGAAGTTTTCTTGGATTAGCAGGATATTATCGACGGTTTATCAAAGACTTCTCCAAGGTGGCTGCACCGTTAACAGGATTGACGAAGAAGAACCAAGTGTTCAGATGGGATGATAAGTGTGAGCAAGCTTTCAGAATCCTGAAAGAGCGATTGACAAGTGCTCCTGTTTTGACTATTCCAAGTGGGAATGATGAGATGGTGGTTTACACCGATGCATGTGGTACTGGACTAGGAGCAGTGCTAATGCAGAGGGATAAAGTTGTTGCGTATGCAAGTCGACAACTGAAGCCGCATGGAAGGAATTACCCGACTCATGATTTGGAGTTAGCGGCGATTGTTTTTGCTCTGAAGATGTGGAGACATTATCTATTGGGAGTTCGATTCGAGTTGTTTACAGATCATAAGTCGTTGAAGTATCTTTTCTCCCAAAAGGATTTGAATCTTCGGCAGCAACATTGGCTAGAGTTTTTAGCATCTTATGATTTTGGTATAGCTTATACTCCGGGAAAAGGTAACGCAGTGGCAGATGCGTTAAGTCGAAGACATGCAGGATTGGGAGCCATGTTTTCAGAATGGAAGAATCTCGAGTATTTAGCTGGATTTGACTTCAGGCCTAGATGTGAATTGGAACCTGAGATGTTGGCAAACTTATCGATAAGACCTACTCTTGTGGAAAGGATTGGCGAGAGTCAAAAGCAAGATGATAAGATTGTCAAGATTATCCGTGAATTGGAATATGGCTCGGATCCAGAAAAGGATAAAGGATTCAAGGTCGATCGAGAGGGTTGGCTTCGAAAACAAGGGCGACTAGTTGTTCCCGATATAGATGAATTGAGAGATGAAGTTCTGAAGGAAAGTCATCACTCGAAGTTGACAATTCATCCAGGTGGAAATAAGATGTATCGGGATATGAAGAGAACCAACTACTGGGAAGGTATGAAGAAGGATGTTGGGAATTTTATTTCCAAATGCATGAACTGCCAGTTGGTAAAAGCCGAACAGAAGAAGCCAAGTGGATTGCTTCAGCCATTAGAAGTTCCTACATGGAAGTGGGAACAAATATCGATGGATTTTATTGATGGACTACCTAGAACAAGAACGGAAAATGAAGGGATTTGGGTCATCGTAGATCGTCTGACTAAGAGTGCAAGATTCATTCCTGTTCGATCGACTAGGACTGCATCAAAGTTGGCTGAGTTGTATGTTAAGTGGATTGTTCGATTCCATGGTATTCCGAAGAGTATAGTGAGCGATCGAGATCCATTGTTCACTAGTGGATTTTGGAAGAGCTTCCAGGAAGTTTTGGGAACCGAGTTATGTTTGAGTACAGCTTATCATCCTCAAACAGATGGTCAGACCGAGAGAGTCAACCGAGTTTTGGAAGATCTCCTCAAAGCTTGTGTTTTGGATTTCGGAGGATCATGGGAAGATCACCTTCATTTGGTGGAATTTTCATACAACAACAGTTATCAGTCAAGCATTGGTATGGCACCGTATGAGGCATTGTATGGAAGACCGTGTAACTCTCCGACATGTTGGTTAGAGACAGGAGAAAAGCTGATACTTGGGCCAGAGATGATTCGACAGACTTCAGATTGTATAGAGATCATTCAACGACGAATGAAGGCAGCCCAAGACCGTCAGAAAAGTTATGCCGATAAGCGTCGTAAGGATTTGGAATTCGACGTTGGTGATATCGTTTTTGTGAAGATTTCTCCACTGAAGAATGTTATTCGATTCGGGAAGAAAGGGAAATTGACTCCGAGATTTGTTGGACCATTCCCGATCATCGAGCGAATTGGAAAGCTCACCTATAGATTGGAGTTACCAGAGAAGATGTCGGGTGTGCACAATGTTTTTCACGTATCGTATCTACGGAAGTATGTGCATGATTCGAATACAGTGGTTTCTGCTGATAGCTGTGAAGATTTTGAAGTTGATCTCGTCGATAAGAGACCTCGTAAGCCGCTTCGTGTTGTTGAAACCGACACGAAACAGCTTAGGAGGAAGGTAGTTAAGTTGCTCAAGATACAATGGAGTGACGATGATAACGACTGCACATGGGAGGTGGAAGAGAGGATGAAAACAGCTCATCCTGAACTCTTCAAGGTATGGCCCTAAGGTGTCGTGTCATCTAATGACATTGTAACTTGTTCTAAGCTTTAGAGTTCTGCATGCTAAGCTAGAATTGGATGCATGGTTTGTTGATTGTTATGGATGGTAGGCGTGCAGAATAGTCTTTGATTGCTCTTGTTTGTTTGGAATTTCGGGGACGAAATTCCTAAGGGGGAGAGAATGTAACGACCCGTATTTTTACGAATCGAAACATCGTAAAACTATTATCATTAGGTCATAATGTTGTTAAGTCGTCTAGGGTTTAAGTCGTTCGAAGCTTAAGTCGAGTAGAATTAGATCGAGAGCGACTTAAGAGAATTGACCGACTTAAGAAGGATAGGCGACCTAAGGAAGTTGAGGTTGGCGACCTAAGGATTTGGAGTTAGGTCGTATGATAGATAAGTCATATGTTGAGGCTTAGGTCGTAGACGACTTAAGGAAATAGGCGACTTATAGAAACTGGCGACCTAAGGAGTTTGGGATAGGTCGTATAGGAGATAGGTCGTGTGATAAGCTTAGGTCGTGAGGTAGGATAGGTCGAGTGAACGACCTAAGTATTGGAGCGACCTATAGGAAAGGCAGCGACCTAAGAGAGTTAACGACCTAGCGGTTAGGTCGCATAGTGGTTTAGGTCGTGTGTTAGTTTGGAGCGACTTATAGGATGTTAGCGACCAAAGGGAGATGCGAGCTAAGGAGTATACGACCTAGTGGAGTGGAGCGACTTAGTAGTTAGGTCGTTAGACGACTTAAGGAGTTAAGTCGTATCCTGGCTAAGTTAGTAAGGTCGCAGTCGCGTCTTAGTTAAGTCGTAGGTCGTAACTCTGTTGAGTGGTTAGGTCGCGAGGAAGTATCTGCGTTAGGTCGCTGGGTTTTGCCTGAGTGTTAGGTCGTGAGCGACCTAGGAGTTGTTAAGTCGCGAGCGACTTAGGAGTTGAGCTGCTAAGTCGTAAGTCGTAGACAGGTGAGTTTCGATAGGTCGTAAGTCGCGTGGTGATAGGTCGCGCGCCTGCGTTGTGTTAGGTCGCAAAGAGTTAGGTCGGAGGGAGAATTAAGTCGGCGACGACTTAAGGGGCGGACGACCTAAAATCTGCCTATAAATACACGGGTTATCTTCATTTTTGAGATGCGAATTTTCGAAGCGACGAAGTGCTGCCATTTTGAGAGCTCGACCTCTACACTTCTTCACTTCTTTTCTCCACTCTAATCTAGTGATTCCTTCCATCCATATCGAAGATCAAATCGAAGATCGAAGAACTTAGATTGAAGATCTACATTCTTCGAAGAGAGATTTCATCGTTTGAAGCGGTTTTGTGATAGGTCGAGTTAGATCCTTCGCTGTCCAGATCTGAAGCGTGTTGATTTGGGGTTGTTTAGGTGATTTGGTGAGTGGTGATTATCTCTCACACGGATCCAAAGGAGTATATCGGATCGTTGGTTTGATTTGGTGTTAAAATAGTGATTTCCATGCATTTTCCTAATCATATGTGTAGATCCATATAGATCCATTGTTCATGATGATTTGACATCCATTTTACTAAGTTTTAACCTATGCAAGTTCATTCATCAAGATTATAAAGATATTGTTCATGTTTTCATGCTTGCTAGACTTTTGACTCTTTAATTACGGAAATGCCATTATTGTTATAATTGCCTATTTAGATCATATTTGAATGCTTGTTTTACTTGGATTAATGTTTGACTTGATTGATTGCTATGAATTAGATGGTTCATGATTTGATTTAGACCGAAGATGATTCAAAAGCTAAGGGAAAGGCTCTTGAATTTGAAAAGCTGCGTGTGGCATATGTAGCGGATGGTGAAGCTCATATGGATAGATTTGATGATGATGATGATGAGATGGAGCTTTGCTATGACGATGATGAGGTGAAGCATGATATGAGATAGTCTTGGTCTAATCCAAACGGGATCATTCCAAGCATGTTGATAACTCGGTGAAATGGTTCGAGTTAGAGGATAATGGTTTGCTCGAGAGGCGCTTGAGCTAGTATGGAAATAGTCGTCGAGGAGGATGACTAGAAGGCTGAGATCTCATCGTTGTTGAAGGTTCTAGCATGCTCAAAGCAAGAGTACGTTGGGCAGATTCGATAGTCCCTAAAGGCTAATGATTGATAGCCAAGTACTCTAGGCAGATTCGATAGTCCTAGGCACGGGTCACGATGACGTGCGGAGTTATGTCTAGAACCGGGGTTACCATTAGCCCTTGACGGACGGCTGAAAGAATGTGTCGGTCATTCAATTAACGATGATATCAAGGCAATGTTAACAGTGATAGCCAGAGTCATGGATGATTGGTTGTATCGTCATTCGGTCTCAAGAGCTGTATTTTCTGGGTGCTTATCTGATCTTGGTTTAGGCCTTGGGGGTTTGTACTTGGAAAACATCGCCCTTGACTCGAGTGATAATTGCTTTACTTTAAATTGTGTGCTTTGCTATGTTTGCTTCTACTTAGTGTGTGTCTGGGGGCTATCACTGTAGAAAGAGGTGGAGTGGGAGGGTTGTATTCCTATTCCTTTTCCTTTATGCTCTTTTGGTATGTTGTTAGTTAATTTACTGCTCACTAAGACTGTTGTCTGACTCAAGGCTTTATGTTTTAACTCTTATTGCCTTGGGTTGTTCGTCCATTTTGGGACGGGCAGACTAGGTAGCAGGTGACAGGTGCTGTTCTTGCTTCCCACGATGCTGATGACGAAGACGAGCTGGAGGCTTGCATATTATTTCTTACTATATGTACTGGATGTTCCGCTGCTTGTATATTCTCTGAGTGTTATGTAGTGAGGCTTGATGTATTGACTGTTCAGATGATTGTATTCAACTATTATGAAGTTTTATTGATGAGATTCTATTCTGTGAAGCTTCACCATATATATATTCTATTGTATTTTGTCCATGCGCTGTGAGTAATACGATAGATTCTGCTATTTTAATTTACCCTGGCAATCGTCCATGGTCTCCTGGCACACTTTACAGCGCACTTTCTCTAGATTCGGTGCAGGGGTCATGGGCGGTCGTCACATTTGGTATCAAAGCTTTGGTTAATCGATTTTACCCAACGCTCGCTGACGTAACTACGTATGAGAGACGTAATTGTATTTTGATGGATGATTACTATATATAATATAGTAGCTTAGTAGAGTTTGAGTCCTTTTATGCAGTTGTTTCTCTAGGTGTGCTAATCATTCCTTTTTGTAGATATTAAGAATGAGTCGAAGAGGGAGACCAGCTGCTAGGGAAGGCCGTGCTGCTGAGGGGACTGCTGATTATGCATCTATGTTCGAAGCTATGATGACTTCGATCATGAGAAGGATACCAGTTCCGGGGACGGCAGTTGATGTTGGAGTTCAAGTCCAAACTCCAAAGCCGGTGGATTTTGCTAAGCTGTGTAAGGACTATACTTCTCTTGGAGGAAAGGTTTTCTTGGGAACAGAATCAACCATTGAAGTCTAGAGGTGGATAGATGCTTGTAGAAGGATCTTTAGTGATTTGGGAATTGAGGATGCGACTAAGAGGAAGTTATCATCAAGACAGCTTTAAGGAAGGGCTTCCGATTGGTGGAACTCTATCACCATCAATACTACGGAGGAAGAGATTACTTGGGAGCAATTCCAAGTCAGATTTGAAGCTAAGTTCATTTCTACAGCTCAGAAGTCTGTTCTGTTCAAGAAGTTTGTGGAGCTCAAGCAAGGAGGAAGACCAGTTCTTGAGTATGTTTCTGAGTTTGAAGCTTTGTCCAAGTATGCCCGGTCGTATATTGAATCTTCATATCAGAAGAATGAGAAGTTTGTGACAGGCTTGGACAGTTATCTTGGGAGGCAGTTGGTGGATCATTTGGACGATTCATTTGAGAAGCTTGTGGAGAAAGCACTCAGGCATGAGAATCTGTTTCCTAAGGAAGGATTTGTTGTTGCTGTGACCAGGGGAGATTCTAAACCACAGCAGAGTGGAAACAAGAAGTGGAAGCAGCAGCAGCAGAAGGGTAAGGATGGCCAGAAGAAGCCGAAGGGCGAAGTGACTTGCTACAATTGTCAGTAGAAGGGCCATTTCTCTAAGGATTGCAAGAATCCGAAGGTGCCGATGAAGTGTCACAACTGTGACAAACCGGGGCATATCAGGAAGAATTGTCTAGAACCAAGAAAGGACAAGCAGATTGTGCAAGCTTATGCTTTGGGAGCTGTTCCATCATCTTCGAAAGCTCCTACCGCTGAAGAGAAAGGAAAGAGTGTGGTTGTTTAAGGTACTCTTTCCATATGTGGTGTTCCAGTTAGAGTGTTGTTTGATACTGGGGCGTCGCATTCGTTTGTTTGTAGTGATCTTGTAGGCCGGTTAGGTTTGGAACCGGATATTGTTGATAGGCCATTGGTTGTGACTTATCCAGTTGGGGGTTCGTCTTGTTTGTGTATGTTATGTCGTGGTCTGATTGTGTCGAGTCATGGTTGCTCTTTTGTTTGTGATTGTTTTGTTCTGAACTTTGCGGTGTTCGGAATTATTTTGGGTATGGACTGGCTTAGGAAGTATGCGGCAAAGGTTGATTGTGAAAGGTTGGAGGTGACAGTTGAGAATGTGGAGGGGCGAAGGATTGTGATACAATGTAAGCATGAAGAAGGCGTCTTCATGAGCTTCATGTATTCGCTAGTTGTTCCACGGGATGAACTGTCATCGGTGCCAATCGCTAATGGATTTGAGGATGTCTTTGACGAGGTCAAAGGGTTACCGCCGCATAGAGAGATCGAGTTTCGTATAGATCTAGTTGAAGGAGCCAGACCTGTTGTGATGCCTCTTAGGCGGATGGTGCCTACGGAACATCAGGAGTTGAGGGTGCAGGTTGATGATCTTTTGCAAAAAGGATTCATTCGGCGTAGTGTGTCCGAATGGGGTGCACCAGTTGTGTTTGCAACCAAGGCAGATGGGTCATTGAGATTGTGTGTGGATTATCGTGAGCTGAATAAGGTGACTAAGAAGAACAAGTATCCATTACCGTGAATAGATGACTTGTTTGATCAGCTTCACGAAGCTAAGGTGTTTTCTCAGATAGATTTGGCAACGGGATTTCACCAGTTGAGAGTGGCTAAGGATAGTGTGCCGAAGACTGCTTTTAGGACACCATCCAGTTTCTTTGAGTGGCTGGTAATGCCGTTTGGATTGACTAACGCGCCAGCATATTTTGTGGATCTTATGAATAGAGTGTTCAGAGATCAGTTAAACAAGTTCGTGCTTGTGTTCGTGGATGATATTCTGATTTATTCCAGAACTGAAAAAGAGCACAAGACGCACTTGCGTATTGTTTTGGAAACCTTGCGAAAACATCAGCTGAAGGCTAAGTTTTCGAAGTGCCACTTCTGGAAGAGTGAAGTGAGGTTCTTAGGCCATGTTATCTTTGGAAATGGAATAGCGGTTGACCCCGCTAAGGTGGCAGCAATCCAGGATTAGGTTAGACCTAAGAATGCATCTGATGTGAGAAGTTTTCTTGGATTAGCAGGATATTATCGACGGTTTATCAAAGACTTCTCCAAGGTGGCTGCACCGTTAACAGGATTGACGAAGAAGAACCAAGTGTTCAGATGGGATGATAAGTGTGAGCAAGCTTTCAGAATCCTGAAAGAGCGATTGACAAGTGCTCCTGTTTTGACTATTCCAAGTGGGAATGATGAGATGGTGGTTTACACCGATGCATGTGGTACTGGACTAGGAGCAGTGCTAATGCAGAGGGATAAAGTTGTTGCGTATGCAAGTCGACAACTGAAGCCGCATGAAAGGAATTACCCGACTCATGATTTGGAGTTAGCGGCGATTGTTTTTGCTCTGAAGATGTGGAGACATTATCTATTGGGAGTTCGATTCGAGTTGTTTACAGATCATAAGTCGTTGAAGTATCTTTTCTCCCAAAAGGATTTGAATCTTCGGTAGCAACGTTGGCTAGAGTTTTTAGCATCTTATGATTTTGGTATAGCTTATACTCCGGGAAAAGGTAACGCAGTGGCAGATGCGTTAAGTCGAAGACATGCAGGATTGGGAGCCATGTTTTCAGAATGGAAGAATCTCGAGTATTTAGCTGGATTTGACTTCAGGCCTAGATGTGAATTGGAACCTGAGATGTTGGCAAACTTATCGATAAGACCGACTCTTGTGGAAAGGATTGGCGAGAGTCAAAAGCGAGATGATAAGATTGTCAAGATTATCCGTGAATTGGAATCTGGCTCGGATCCAGAAAAGGATAAAGGATTCGAGGTCGATCGAGAGGGTTGGCTTCGGAAACAAGGGCGACTAGTTGTTCCCGATATAGATGAATTGAGAGATGAAGTTCTGAAGGAAAGTCATCACTCGAAGTTGACAATTCATCCAGGTGGAAATAATATGAATCGGGATATGAAGAGAACCTACTACTGGGAAGGTATGAAGAAGGATGTTGGGAATTTTATTTCCAAATGCATGAACTGCCAGTTGGTAAAAGCCGAACAGAAGAAGCCAAGTGGATTGCTTCAGCCATTAGAAGTTCCTACATGGAAGTGGGAACAAATATCGATGGATTTTATTGATGGACTACCTAGAACAAGAACGGCAAATGAAGGGATTTGGGTCATCGTAGATCGTCTGACTAAGAGTGCAAGATTCATTCCTGTTCGATCGACTAGGACTGCATCAAAGTTGGCTGAGTTGTATGTTAAGTGGATTGTTCGATTCCATGGTATTCCGAAGAGTATAGTGAGCGATCGAGATCAATTGTTCACTAGTGGATTTTGGAAGAGCTTCCAGGAAGTTTTGGGAACCGAGTTATGTTTGAGTACAGCTTATCATCCTCAAACAGATGGTCAGACCGAGAGAGTCAACCGAGTTTTGGAAGATCTCCTCAAAGCTTGTGTTTTGGATTTCGGAGGATCATGGGAAGATCACCTTCATTTGGTGGAATTTTCATACAACAACAGTTATCAGTCAAGCATTGGTATGGCACCGTATGAGGCATTGTATGGAAGACCGTGTAACTCTCCGACATGTTGGTTAGAGACAGGAGAAAAGTTGATACTTGGGCCAGAGATGATTCGACAGACTTCAGATTGTATAGAGATCATTCAACGACGAATGAAGGCAGCCCAAGACCGTTAGAAAAGTTATGCCGATAAGCGTCGTAAGGATTTGGAATTCGACGTTGGTGATATGGTTTTTTTGAAGATTTCTCCACTGAAGAATGTTATTCGATTCGGGAAGAAAGGGAAATTGACTCCGAGATTTGTTGGACCATTCCCGATCATCGAGCGAATTGGAAAGCTCACCTATAGATTGGAGTTACCAGAGAAGATGTCGGGTGTGCACAATGTTTTTCACGTATCGTATCTACGGAAGTATGTGCACGATTCGAATACAGTGGTTTCTGCTGATAGCTGTGAAGATTTTGAAGTTGATCTCGTCGATAAGAGACCTCGTAAGCCGCTTCGTGTTGTTGAAACCGACACGAAACAGCTTAGGAGGAAGGTAGTTAAGTTGCTCAAGATACAATGGAGTGACGATGATAACGACTGTACATTGGAGGTGGAAGAGAGGATGAAAGCAGCTCATCCTGAACTCTTCAAGGTATGGCCCTAAGGTGTTGTGTCATCTAACGACATTGTAACTTGTTCTAAGCTTTAGAGTTCTGCATGCTAAGCTAGAATTGGATGCATGGTTTGTTGATTGTTATGGATGGTAGGCGTGCAGAATAGTCTTTGATTGCTCTTGTTTGTTTGGAATTTCGGGGACGAAATTCCTAAGGGGGAGAGAATGTAACGACCCGTATTTTTACGAATCGAAACATCGTAAAACTATTATCATTAGGTCGTAATGTTGTTAAGTCGTCTAGGGTTTAAGTCGTTCGAAGCTTAAGTCGAGTAGAATTAGATCGAGAGCGACTTAAGAGAATTGACCGACTTAAGAAGGATAGGCGACCTAAGGAAGTTGAGGTTGGCGACCTAAGGATTTGGAGTTAGGTCGTATGATAGATAAGTCATATGTTGAGGCTTAGGTCGTAGACGACTTAAGGAAATAGGCGACTTATAGAAACTGGCGACCTAAGGAGTTTGGGATAGGTCGTATAGTAGATAGGTCGTGTGATAAGCTTAGGTCGTGAGGTAGGATAGGTCGAGTGAACGACCTAAGTATTGGAGCGACCTATAGGAAAGGCAGCGACCTAAGAGAGTTAACGACCTAGCGGTTAGGTCGCATAGTGGTTTAGGTCATGTGTTAGTTTGGAGCGACTTATAGGATGTTAGCGACCTAAGGGAGATGCGAGCTAAGGAGTATACGACCTAGTGGAGTAGCGACTTAGTAGTTAGGTCGTTAGACGACTTAAGGAGTTAAGTCGTATCCTGGCTAAGTTAGTAATGTCGCAGGTTTGTTAGGTCGTAAACGACCTAAGATTAGTTAGGTCGCTTCTTAGTTAAGTCGTAGGTCGTAACTCTGTTGAGTGGTTAGGTCGCGAGGAAGTATCTGCGTTAGGTCGCTGGGTTTTGCCTGAGTGTTAGGTCGTGAGCGACCTAGGAGTTGTTATGTCGCGAGCGACTTAGGAGTTGAGCTGCTAAGTCGTAAGTCGTAGACAGGTGAGTTTCGATAGGTCGTAAGTCGCGTGGTGATAGGTCGCGCGCCTGCGTTGTGTTAGGTCGCAAAGAGTTAGGTCGGAGGGAGAATTAAGTCGGCGACGACTTAAGGGGCGGACGACCTAAAATCTGCCTATAAATACACGGGTTATCTTCATTTTTGAGATGCGAATTTTCGAAGCGACGAAGTGTTGCCATTTTGAGAGCTCGACCTCTACACTTCTTCACTTCTTTTCTCCACTCTAATCTAGTGATTCCTTCCATCCATATCGAAGATCAAATCGAAGATCGAAGAACTTAGATTGAAGATCTACATTCTTCGAAGAGAGATTTCATCGTTTGAAGTGGGTTTGTGATAGGTCGAGTTAGATCCTTCGCTGTCCAAATCTGAAGCGTGTTGATTTGGGGTTGTTTAGGTGATTTGGTGAGTGGTGATTATCTCTCACACGGATCCAAAGGAGTATATCGGATCGTTGGTTTGATTTGGTGTTAAAATAGTGATTTCCATGCATTTTCCTAATCATATGTGTAGATCCATATAGATCCATTGTTCATGATGATTTGACATCCATTTTACTAAGTGTTAACCTATGCAAGTTCATTCATCAAGATTATAAAGATATTGTTCATGTTTTCATGCTTGCTAGACTTTTGACTCTTTAATTACGGAAATGCCATTATTGTTATAATTACCTATTTAGATCATATTTGAATGCTTGTTTTACTTGGATTAATGTTTGACTTGATTGATTGCTATGAATTAGATGGTTCATGATTTGATTTAGACCGAAGATGATTCAAAAGCTAAGGGAAAGGCTCTTGAATTGGAAAAGCTGCGTGTGGCATATGTAGCGGATGGTGAAGCTCATATGGATAGATTTGATGATGATGATGAGATGGAGCTTTGCTATGACGATGATGAGGCGAAGCATGATATGAGATAGTCTTGGTCTAATCCAGACGGGATCATTCCAAGCATGTTGATAACTCGGTGAAATGGTTCGAGTTAGAGGATAATGGTTTGCTCGAGAGGCGCTTGAGCTAGTATGGAAATAATCGTCGAGGAGGATGACTAGAAGGCTGAGATCTCATCGTTGTTGAAGGTTCTAGCATGCTCAAAGCAAGAGTACGTTGGGCAGATTCGATAGTCCCTAAAGGCTAATGATTGATAGTCAAGTACTCTGGGCAGATTCGATAGTCCTAGGCACGGGTCACGATGACGTGCGGAGTTATGTCTAGAACCGGGGTTACCATTAGCCCTTGACGGACGGCTGAAAGAATGTGCCGGTCATTCAATTAACGATGATATCAAGGCAATGGTAACAGTGATAGCCAGAGTCATGGATGATTGGTTGTATCGTCATTCGGTCTCAAGAGCGGTATTTTCTGGGTGCTTATCTGATCTTGGTTTAGGCCTTGGGGGTTTGTACTTGGAAAACATCGCCCTTGACTCGAGTGATAATTGCTTTACTTTAAATTGTGTGCTTTGCTATGTTTGCTTCTACTTAGTGTGTGTCTGGGGGCTATCACTGTAGAAAGAGGTGGAGTGGGAGGGTTGTATTCCTATTCCTTTTCCTTTATGCTCTTTTGGTATGTTGTTAGTTAATTTACTGCTCACTAAGACTGTTGTCTGACTCAAGGCTTTATGTTTTAACTCTTATTGCCTTGGACTGTTCGTCCATTTTGGGACGGGCAGACTAGGTAGCAGGTGACAGGTGCTGTTCTTGCTTCCCACGATGCTGATGACGAAGATGAGCTGGAGGCTTGCATATTATTTCTTACTATATGTACTGGATGTTCCGCTGCTTGTATATTCTCTGAGTGTTATGTAGTGAGGCTTGATGTATTGACTGTTCAGATGATTGTATTCAACTATTATGAAGTTTTATTGATGAGATTCTATTCTGTGAAGCTTCACCATATATATATTCTATTGTATTTTGTCCATGCGCTGTGAGTAATACGATAGATTCTGCTATTTTAATTTACCCTGGCAATCGTCCATGGTCTCCTGGCACACTTTACAGCGCACTTTCTCTAGATTCGGTGCAGGGGTCATGGGCGGTCGTCACAAAGGCTATCCATTATCGTTCTCTTTCTTCAGTCATCACGTACATCATTCCAACCACTTCATTCTGGATCACACTCCGCGTGTAGTTATTAAAGTGGTTTTCGGTTTAGACAGTGAGTATGTCCCTAACCGATTCCGGTCTCTTTAATAACTTTTGTAATTATTACACCGATTGGTCGTTTATTTATTTCAAAACCAAATCAAATTCAATTTCAATTACAATTTGTAAATCAACATTTCATTTGTCTTTCAAAACCAATTTCCATAATTTACGTTTCAAAACTTCCAAATTCATTTCAACATCTTATAATTCAATTTTGATTTTATTTAAACAATTCAAATATTGATTCAAGTTCGTATATAAGTTTTTTTCCGAAATCATTTAAATTAATTTAATTTAACATTCAAATCAATCTAAATTCATTGATCGATTTCATTCAATTAAATCAATTACTTAAGTTCAACTCATTATATCAAAACTTACAAATTGAATTAAATTAAATTCGTCAAATCAAGTTCTTTAAATTTCAAGTCTTACATTAATTCCAATAAATCACCTTTTCATTTCTTGTTAAAGAAATTCAATTTCACTTATTCATTTACTTAGTTACACATTTCAAAACTCAATTAATAAAGAAACTTAATTTCACTTATTCAAGAAGTTCAATTTCACTTATCAAAGAATTCAATTTTATTTAATTATTAAATAATTTCAAACTTAATTATTAAATAATTTCAAGCTTATTATTAAATAATTTCACAACTTAATTATTAAATAATTTCAAACTTAATTAATAAATAATTTCAAAACTTAATTCGATCATTTCTCAAATTAAACAACGTTCTTTCATCAATTTCTTTATTAATATTTTATTTCAGATTATTAAATATTCACATTTAAATTTCATTAAAATTCAATTTCCAACTTCGTTTCAAAACCATATTATTTATTCAAATAAAATCTTCATTTTATTTTTAAATCAAATTATTGACCAATCGGGTTTTTATTTAATTTTCTATCCTAGGTCAAAGTTTAATTTGGGTATTTATCATTTCAACCCGATTCCATTTCAATTCACAAATCAAAGCATAACAAAGGGAACTTGCAGTGTGATAACTGGGATGGTGTCAAAGTAAATAAACAAGCAATAACAAACATCAATAACAATCCAATAATTAATTCAAATAATCCCGAAATAATCGTATTAATTTACATTGTTGTTTGTGCAAATTAATATAATTATTTCTAGAATCTACACTATCATTTCATGTAGATTAAAGATTATTACAATAATATTAATACGGTTCTTCACTTGGTATCTATTATTCAATTTCAAACTACATCGATTTAAACAACATACATTTAAATGGTTCAATGTGTAATTAACCATATTACTACGTGTCAAGTAATTAAACATTCAAGGGGTCATATTTTACAAATTTAACAAATCAAATTCAACACATATGTCGATTCAAATTTTTAACTATCCTTCGACAATTTCAATTTCAAATTATCTATCACTTACACATTAACAATTTAACGTCCAATGTCAACATCAAACAATCAATCATTATCAACCAAATTGAATTATCATTGTATAAATAACAGATAGTGGTGTCAGATGTCACAGGTGAACTGATACAGGTAATAACAGAGTAAATAACTAACAACAGCATATTTCAATTGTCGTTTCAATTGAAATCAAATTTAATAAATAAAAGAACGTTAATCGTGAGTGATTGCTCACCTTTCGAGGCTAGAGAGATTCGACGATAGAAGGAGTTACGATTTCAAGCACGAATTCCATAGCAAGGTAAGATTGGTGTGAATTTGACAACAAAGCTGATAGATAAGGATCGATGAAATACATCAGAGTCATTCAGATAGAAACAAAATATATCTATTAAATTTTAAATCAATATAAATTTAACCACAAATTAAACTGATTATTTATATATATACATCAAAATCATTGTTTTAAGTAAAACACTTATATAACAACATATCTACATAATATAATTTTGAAATAAAAAGTAAATATATATATATACATACTTTCCAAGAAAAACAGGACCTACAGATTTTATAAAAGCAAGACATGTATACTAACAGTATAAATAAAACATTATATACTAACATATCTCACTGTTTCAAACAATACACAATACTGTAACAGCAGTGTATATAGATATATAACCAAACCTATAGCTGAACTTATACCATTATTTTTATGATAAATTTAAATCAATATTTTGAATTAAGACAGAATATATATATATATATATTTAAAATCCAAAATCCTTATTATTTACATATATATATGTAAACAAGACTGTTCAAATGTAACCTTTCGAATCAACACATATATTTAACCTATACATTAAAACCCCACAGATCCAACTAATATCTAAGATAACAACAAGGATTAAAGCATTCAAATTTTCTAGTTCAAATTTTCACCAGGGACAAATGCTATCACCGCTGAAATGAATAGTTTCCCGGATGTATAGATTTCCATCAAAAAGAAAACAAAGCTCCAGACACATTTTACTGGCAAATAAAATTATCAAAATATGGCCTATGATATCCAAACATAGTATATTGTACATGCTTTTCTTATAAAGACTTATGACAGCAGTCCCTGTATATACCTAAACTTATATACTCAACACCTATAAGCATATTAAAATTATACTATAGGCTTCAAACAAAATTATGTTTATATAACACGTAACTAGACAACAACTAAATATACATATATACTAACAACATAATATAATATATATATATATATGTTACCAATACATACAAGTGGCGAAGCATGCCTTTCATGGCACTGTAAGGGGAGAGGACGGACAAAGACACGGCTGCGTCAGTGCAGGAAGGGAAGGCGAAGAGTTGGTGGCTCGGTTGGCTTTTGTGGTGGAGGATTGGACGGGCGGTGGTTCTCTGGTGCCCAAGGCGGTTTGGAGGCAAGGGCGGAAGGAGGTTCGGCCAGATCGGCCATGGGGTTCGAGTGCTGCGCGTGGTGGTGTAAGTCGGGTTTGGGTGAATACAAGCGGAGTTGCAGATGGAGCTCACGTGTTTCCTTCGATGGTGGAAGATGGGGAGATCGGCACTGTTATGAAGTGTTAAAATGGAGTGGAGGGGATATAAAAAGAAAGCAGCAATCTTTCTGAAAAATGAATTGAACGATAGTTAGGAAAATGGACCGACAAGAATACCCATTTAAATTATTATTTTTTTACCGGTGAGAAAAATAAATGTCAATAAATGATTCTAGGAATTTTAAAAGTCAATGACTATTGGCTCACACGGCATATGGAAGATCATGGAAAAACAAATGGTTCGAAAACGGTTACCGATACAGTAATCGTTTTACTGATTTCATCGAGTTTCGAACTCCGAAACAAACAAACGAATATTCTATAGAAATCAGCACGACGAGACGATCAAAACGGTATATGGATATCAGTGGTATGATTTGAATTATAAAAATTCGAATTTTTCTACTACGAAAAATGCAAGAAAAATACAGAAAAATAAGATCGACGGAGCTAAAGAAGTCCGAATTTTGAAAAACGAAAAATGACGCCTTGCTCAAAAGATGTTTTAGAATTTTTCTATGTAAAAATATTTAGGTTTCGAAAACATTTTATTTTCATCGCTTTTTAACTGATTAAATTGAAGTGAATTTACGCACGAAATAAACTTTCATATTTTCAGACGAAAATTTACCAGTTGCTATGTTTATCTAGACGCATTTCAAATATCAAATTTATATTTCAAAATTTTATCGTTTAAAATTTTGCAAAATTTCAATTAATAACGTTATTAAAACAGTTAAATTTTACGGGTCGTTACATCCAGGCATAAACCTAACGTTCTAATGCTAATTTGCACTACTCTATTCATCTTGTTCGAAAGCAAATTATACTCGTCTATATTAAATTTATCTTATTTTAATTATCGTTTATATCGTCTTATACTTTTTATGTTTTACACTGACAACTCGTTCCATCTTTGAACGATTATAGTCATCGTGCTTCAAATTATCTATTGTAAAAGTTCAAACATTGGATCAAAATACACGTGAAACCGATTAAGACGAGATTTAAAAAGTAAATAGTGGTTTTTATACATTTTAAGGTTGTAATGTATAGTCAGTGGCGGTCCGTAGGTTTCAGTGGCCCAGGTCAATATTAAATTCGGCTTCCTTCCTCACAAAATAAAAGTTCACACACACATATATATATATGTATATATAAGGTTTCTTAGAAATAATCCAAGGGATTGTGTATTTTTCTTAAGACTTTTGGTTGATATATGGTTTGTTGCTTTGGAGCTAGGGCATGTCAACCATCAAATATGATAAGCTTATTAGTATTTTCTAATATGCACATAAAACTAAACGCGTCCTTTAGAAAACTTGAAAACCCGTCTGATCATTCAACGTAAAAAAATTAAAAGCCAGAGCACGAGCGTTATGTATGTTCAAACGCATTCTTCTCCAGAAAAAAATGATATTGTATTTGTACAGTGTTCCTAACAGGAATTTCACACATGACTAAGCATATCCATGTATAATCCCTATGAAACTTTTGCGGAAAAGAAGAGATAAAATCAATAGAACTCTTCAAAAGCTAGTGCCAAACCGATGAAATAAATTTTGTAATGAATCAAAAGATGATAACACTTCATTTGTGCAAAAATCAGATTGGAGAATATATTTGTACTGGACAACTCGCGCGTCTGTGTATGAAGCCCTAATAGCGTGCGGCAGTGGAAGATGCTGACGTCAAAGTGAGGCACGGCTGCTATGCGGTGGTGGAACATGCCGACGTCGGGTAAGGCGCAGCTGCTATCCGAAGGTGCGGTCGAAAACGCTGTCATCCAGGTGAGGTGCGGCTGCTATTTCGAGATGCGAAGATGCTGTAGACGATGTGTCCGCTAAGAAGTGGCTGGCGCCAAGATGCTGGGAAAACCAAGGACCCAGGTATTTAAGTCTTAACTCTTTAAGTCATAAAATTATTGACTTGCAGATAATTAATTAATTGTTGTTGTGGTGTAGTATGGGTATAACAGTACATGTACATGCACATGCACATTAATTAAAATAGCTTAAAAAATACAACGATGAACTGCATGAACAATACAACAGAAATACACCATCTTGGTTTATCAAATAAATTTGCTAATCTTTGGCGTGCCGTTTTTCCGCAAACACCAACGACAACCAATTTTTTGTTAATTCGTCTTTAAAAGCATTTAATAAATCTCCATTATCGGGTTGTATAACAATTATTATCCCTTCACCAAAATCAAATTCTCCTCCTTCACCAAGACGTTGAACGCGAGCGGTCATATTTGTGTAGTTTATAGAATCTTCTGTTGAGTCTATGTTGTTTGTGTCCGAACTGTCTGAATTTATACGAGATTTTTTCATATGTCTCTAATGCATTACGTCAATGACATCGTACATCTTCTCATCAGTTTCTCAACGATGTCTTCTCGAACTAATACGTACACTAAAAGATGAACCTATGATTGGAGGTTGTTGGAATGGAAGTTATTGCAATGGAGTTTGTTGTAATGGAGGATTGGCTGGTGAAATCAAATTTGGAATTTGTCCACGTGTTTCATCTAGTTGATTAATTAAAAAACTCTTTAAAAGCTCATGTTCTATCAAACTGGATATGTGTAGAAGGAATACTTTGTTGCGGTGATTCTTGATTAGCAGCAAGCGTATACGATATTTGTTCAGTTGCATTCATCCCTTAAAACAATTGTTGCATCAACTCCAAATTCTCAAGTGGTCTTTTTCTATATTTCAAAACAATTGTTCCAAATTTCTACAACACAAACACAAAAATGCATATATGAAAAATATCTTTGCACGATCACTCCACCAGTAACAGTTTGTCTACGATCATCACAGCCAGCACTGGTTTTGTTGCACAAACTTTCTATTTAACACAATATCTTCTAAAACTATCATATTTATGTCGGATTTTTTCTTCGTCTATCGGTTCAATAAACGGAATGTTTTCTACAATACGGTTGAACTTTTCCACTATAGCTTTGTGCACTCCTTTTCTATTATTACCGCGAGCATAATATGCTTCTACAGCACATTGCAGCATAATCTAAGTATAGGGTCGGACGTCCAATGATGTGAAGCATTTCGGGTTGACATTCAGAATTGAAAAAATTATGAAAAAATTATTGAATGTATGTAAGAAAAAAATAGACAGAAGTATAAAAATATACGCGAATAGCCTTTCAGATTGACGAAAAAAATATAAACGTGTTGGTTTCGAAGTGTGAGATGTTGGAATGGAAGGAGGTGAATTATATAAAAGGGGTGGAGGAAGAGAAGCTGTTCGAGGTGAAATGGGTAAACGTGTTCGACCCGTTTGACGCGTCGGACGTCAACTTTACTCTTTCCTTCAACGCATTGGGACGTTTGACGCGTCAGACTCGTCCCAAATGGAAACGGGACAAAATTTTCCTGCAAGCGCCACCTAAGACTGAAATTTGCAGGGCGAGGTTTGGAGGGTGGGAAATTTGGCATCCTTCCATGTTACACTACAAGAGAAACGGCTGTTTCCAACGGCGGAAAGCCGTTGGAGGCCGTTGGAAAGCCGTTGGAGGCCGTTGGTATACGCTTCAACGACTTCCAACGGCCTCCAACGGCACCAACGAGGTTATACCAATGGCTTCCAACGGCAAGTTTGCCAACGTGACAAATCCTGTTGACCAAACTACCGTTGGAAATTCGTTGGAAAGCGTTGGAATTTGTCGTTGGTCGCCGTTGGAAGTAAATGACCAGTTAGCCGTTGGAAATCTGGGTATATTTTTTTAAATAAAACCAGCAGTGCTTGTTTTCAGTCACACACAACCACAATTATATCAAAACAGCTCCATTTCGAGCATATATATAACAACTATACCAAAACATATCCAAACATATAGATATAACCAAATCATGCATATTTTTCAACATAAACCAATATCCAAACATAACCAACATCAAAAAATCCAAACCAACATCCACAACCAAACCATCAGAATGTATCAAATCCAAATATACACAGAAACCATCAGAATGTATCAAATTCTCACCAACTCCAAAATATACATACTGTTATCCCATTTTTGGTCAAAACTGGAATATTAGTGTTGGGTGCGTTTCCTCCACGACCAAACCAAGAAGAAGAAACCAGCAAGCGTATATAAGTCTGGGATTTCACTCATGATTCAAGGGTATAAGTTTCATTCGGCAACCAGAGTACAAGTTCGTTCGGCTATTCAAATCTCAAGACCAGCCCTGCCGAACCAAGAGCACTCCCCTGCCTACCGAACCAACACATTTTCCATCTCCTACCGGACCGGGGCCTCGCCAACAACTACCGGACCAAACAACACATTTTCCATCTCCTACCGGACCGGGGCCTCGCCAACAACTACCGGACCAAACAACACCGAATCAACTGCTTCACACCCCTATGCCGAACCAACCTATCACCGGACCACATCCCTACCGAACCCCAACCTTCTCCAAGCACGGCCGAACCAAAGCTTCGCCGAACCGGAACGCTGCCAGGCCAGATTGCTTCAGCCCAGGCCCACCAGCAGCTATATACATCCAAGACCCTTGCCCCCAACCTCACTCTATAAATAGAGAGGCAGGGGTACAACAATGGGGGACAGGTTTGAGAGCTCAAGCACGGAAGGAACTTTCAAACGCTTTTAGATACTTGTACCAAAGCTTTGTACTTGTAATCTGAGATCTAAAGGAGAAATAACATATAAAGTGGACGTAGGCACGTTCTGGCCGAACCACTATAAATCCATGTGTCTTTTTACAGTTTAGCCCCTGCTTTTCATATATTTGCATAAGTCATCCAAATCACTAAGAACAACATAAGATCTACTAAATCATACAACTTTGAGGTGTTTGTCCATTTTTTGTGCAAACATTTTTGGTGCTTTCACTGAGAGTTGAACTCAAGGATTCTACCGCTTGGAAGCTGAATTTGAAAGTCTAAAGATTCAGATTGGGAGAATCATGGCAAGACAATCAAGCAGAAGGCCGAGGCCAGAGCAAAGTCAACAGGAAGGGAGTCAAGAGGCTTCCTCAGGAGCAAACCAAGCTTCAGTCTTCATCACCAGGGATGAGATGGAGGCCATGATGAGAAGACAAGAAGAGATGATCCAGAACTTGCTTCAACAGATTGGGCAACTTGGAGCACGGAACCAAGGCGCAACTGGAGTTCAGAACGGAGCAGGACCATCTGGCGTAGCACCAGAGCTAGGGAGCACACACGCAGAACATGTTGACAATAGAAGAATGAACGCTCCGCCAGAGGGGCATACACCTGAAAGCTCCCACGGACTCAGGGGGCAGGTCGAAGGCAGTGAACGAGGACTACAACTTGGAGATAGTGACAGACTGGCGGAGATGGTCAGACGAGCCATGAGAGGTGGACTAGTGAATAGAGACTTGGAGGATGTGAATAGGAGTCCTTTTACCACAACAATCAGGCGAGCTAGGAACCCACCAGATTTTAAGCTACCATCATTGGATATGTATAATGGAAGGACAGACCCCACGGTTCATCTGACAAAATATATAAGGCATATGGAAGTGCTGGGGGCATCAGAGGAGGTTATGGCCCGGTGCTTTCCATTGTACTTGGCAGATATTGCGGCGTTGTGGTTCAGACAACTGGAAAGCGGCTCTATAGGAACGTGGGCAGATTTAACTGAGAGATTCATGAGGCAATTCAGGGTTCATATTGCAAGACCCAAGAATGTGATGACTTTGGCAACCTTGAAGCAGAAAACTGGAGAGACTTTGAGGAGTTTTCTAACACGATTTAATGCGGCAGCAGCATCAGTGGATCGACCAGATCCATCTATGGTCATGATGGCGGCTGTATCTGGAATAGCTGATAGTACGGAGTTCAAGAATTCGTTAACTAAAGATCCGCCTATGAATCTGGGAGAGTTCTATCACGAGGCTGAAAAGTTTCTGCGTTTGGAAGATGCTAGTGCAGAAAGAGAGGAAGAAGTTGACGTTTACGCAATCAAGAGCGGAAACCCACCTGGAAGGGGTGCGGAGACTGGTAAAGGAAAGAGAAAGGCTGAGGATAATGATGATAGGTCAAAGCGGCCACGGAAAGAGTCGCGATTCACCACTTACTCCGAGCTGAATGAGAGTTTGGAGCGAATCTATCAAGATACAAGAGAGCAGGTTCCCTACCGTAGGCCAATGCGAAGGGATCCGACTATTAACGAAAGGAAATCAGACAGATATTGCTTGTTCCACGACCTGAATGGTCATCATACCAACGATTGCAGGCATCTGAAAGATGAGGTGGAGGGGCATATTCGGAATGGTTTGCTATCACAATATGTGAGAAGTAGGGCCACAACGGTGGGACAAGAACGACCACCGCCCGCACCAACTGAAGACGGCTCAGGATCGAGAAGTCATCTTATTATCCGTTGATCGAGATAACGACGAACGAGCAGCAAACTCCACACTGATACGGTTAAGTTGTTTACACATGTACAGGACCACGAACGATCCTCAGGCATGCTCTGATACAACTATAAACCACATCGATATAGGCGTTTGCACTCCGACGTCACTGCTTTTCTTTTGTTCTTTATTTCTTAAATTTGGATTTGACTTTGCTGAACATTTCTATTTTAAATTTCATCATTTGAATGGATATTTGGTTTTGATAATTCTAAAATGGCTAAGCTACTTACACATGTACGGGATCGCAAACGATCCCTAGGCATGCTCTGAGATAGTGATAAACCGCCACAACAGACAATCCGGAAACTCACCCGAACGTGAATCTGGTTTGGATGGTATTAAGTCCCCCCCAGGCACACATCAACTCGCCTCGAACGGCACCCCGACCGCGAACGGTCACAATTCGCCGCGAACGGCACCCGACCTCGAACGGTCACAACTCGCCTCGAACGGCACCCGACTTCGAACAGTCACAACTCGCCTCGATCGGCACCCCGACCGCGAACAGTCACAACTCGCCTCGAACGGCACCCGACTTCGAACAGTCACAAACTCGCCTCGAACGGCACAACTCATCTCGCCACAAGTGGCTCGATCGCGAACGGTCGCCATTTGAGGTCCACCCCCTGACCGCCAACAGTCGCACCTTACCACGAATGGCTCGATCTCGAACGATCGTCATTCGAAGTAAGGCGCTTGACCGCGAACGGTCACATTTCACCCCAAGTGGCTTGATCACGAACGATCGCCATTCGAGGTCCGCCTTCTGACCGAGCTTGGTCGCACTTTACCTCGAATGACTCGACCCCGAACGGTCGTCATTTGAAGTAAAGCGCTTGACCGTGAACGATCACATTCCACCACAAATGACTCGATCTTGAACGATCGTCGCATGGATTTAGACGCTTGACCGCGAACGGTCGCACTTCACCTCAAATGACTCGATCGCGAACGGTCGTCATTTGAAGTTAGGCGCTTGACCACGAACGGCCGCGCTTCATCCCAAGTAGCTCGATCCCGAACGGTCGTCATTTGGGGCCATATAAAACTATCAAGCTCTTTACAGGTTGTTGACAGGATACGAACATCCAGCTCATGGCACTACAAAACACGTCTTCCTACTGCAAGTCATGTTTTGGGGGGCAAAGTGTTATCCCATTTTTGGTCAAAACTGGAATATTAGTGTTGGGTGCGTTTCCTCCACGACCAAACCAAGAAGAAGAAACCAGCAAGCGTATATAAGTCTGGGATTTCACTCATGATTCAAGGGTATAAGTTTCATTCGGCAACCAGAGTACAAGTTCGTTCGGCTATTCAAATCTCAAGACCAGCCCTGCCGAACCAAGAGCACTCCCCTGCCTACCGAACCAACACATTTTCCATCTCCTACCGGACCGGGGCCTCGCCAACAACTACCGGACCAAACAACACATTTTCCATCTCCTACCGGACCGGGGCCTCGCCAACAACTACCGGACCAAACAACACCGAATCAACTGCTTCACACCCCTATGCCGAACCAACCTATCACCGGACCACATCCCTACCGAACCCCAACCTTCTCCAAGCACGGCCGAACCAAAGCTTCGCCGAACCGGAACGCTGCCAGGCCAGATTGCTTCAGCCCAGGCCCACCAGCAGCTATATACATCCAAGACCCTTGCCCCCAACCTCACTCTATAAATAGAGAGGCAGGGGTACAACAATGGGGGACAGGTTTGAGAGCTCAAGCACGGAAGGAACTTTCAAACGCTTTTAGATACTTGTACCAAAGCTTTGTACTTGTAATCTGAGATCTAAAGGAGAAATAACATATAAAGTGGACGTAGGCACGTTCTGGCCGAACCACTATAAATCCATGTGTCTTTTTACAGTTTAGCCCCTGCTTTTCATATATTTGCATAAGTCATCCAAATCACTAAGAACAACATAAGATCTACTAAATCATACAACTTTGAGGTGTTTGTCCATTTTTTGTGCAAACACATACCAATAACAAAACATACCTAAATCACTCCGCACCAGAACCACCAGATGAAGGAGGCTGTCCATACTGTGCGATGAACTCCGCCATACGCCGGTTCATCTCCTCCGTCCTTGCTTCATGCAGCAAATTGCGTTCCCGCATCTCGACAAGCTCGGCTCGTAGCTGCGAAATCTCTTCCTTATCTTGAGCCTTTTGATATTCTCTTTGCGCTGTCTGAGCCTGTAAACAAATTTAAATTATCAACTACACTAAAAAAATTAGTATTAAAATAATTGCAAATTAACTAACCTATATATATTCACTAACAAATTCATAAAACAAACTACGGATATGGAAGCGTCTGCCGCGGGTATAAGGATAGTTCAAAATATGAATGGAATACACTAGTATAAGGATATTTACTAACTTAAAATTTAACTTAAAATTACTGATTGGCTTCCATATCCGAAGCATCTGCCGCGGGTCACTAGATCCATGATAGACTCAAAAATGGCGTCCTCCTCATCGGGGGTCAAGTGAGCTCGTCCCGTATCCTAAGTAAGGCTTTCCAAAGGGGTTTTTTCGCTTGTGCAGCCTTCCCAAAGGGGTTTTTTCGCGGCATCCAACAAATCATATATTTTTTTTACCCCAATATTTGGTTCTTCTTCAGCATTACCATCGTCATCAGTTAATTGAGGAACAGGAAACATTGAACGTGCAGCATCTTCAACCATATGTTCTACAAGATTTGTCGTACCAATTTCATTACTCACCACCTCCTCATCTTGTACGGGATTAGATGCTAACTGTTCCCCATGACGATCCCAAATCAAATAGTTCGACACGAAACCATACTGACGCAAATGAACTCTAACCATTTGTGGTATCAAATGCTTTAACAGTTTGCATTTACTACATGGACAACAGATTTCTTTGTAGTTTCCGTTATTACGTAAAGCAAAATCCATAAATACGCTAACACCATTATTAAAATGTTCACTTGTTGAGCCTTCAGTATCGACCCTTCGTTTTTTGTACATCCAGCTCCGATCAGTAAAATAATTGTCCATTTACCTACGTATATAATTAAAAAGTACGATATAAATTTGCATTGGCATTTTTTATTAAAACAATTTTATAAACATTCTTCTTGTTTGTGTTATATCTGTGAAAATAATACTTAAAGCTTATTTTGAAATGAACATTATATTCTATTTAAACAATTTTATTAGCGAATTTGATATTAATTGATCATTGACACTTTGTTGATGGGTCATCCTACCTCCCATTACAAATACAATAACATAATTAAATCGCATAAATCATTTCAATTTAAACGATTCAACAAAATTTCGACAGCACTTCGCTTTAGTTCCCTGAACAGTACACAATTGCGTGTACACAGGGAACATAAAGGGAAGCGCTGCCGAAATTTTGCGAACCGTTTAAACTGAAATGATTTACGAGATTTAATTACGTTATTGTTTTTGTAAGTTGTCCAATACAGGGACAAATCCAACAAATACTGTATACGATGAATATAGATGTCCGTTCTGTTAAAAAAACGAATATCCACACAAACGATCATATACAATACTTATCAGACGGGGTCAAAAACACTCTAAGGGTTTAAATTTTAAAATTAGCGATACAAAAGTTTAAATTTTATTTTCATAAAATTTAAACTTTTATATATCAATAAACAATATGTTGAATCAACGCATATATAATGATTTTTTCCTAAAACAAAAAAAAATCCAGTGTGTGTGCGCAACGTATAAGATAAACAAACAATGTTATACATATAATCGCATCACAAATCACATCCAGTCATGCACAAAATGTATCACGTATATATCGTATCATAACATGTCAAAAGTGAACAATTTATAGGTCAATATCATCACTTTCTACGTACGATTTTACGCAATTCAATCACCAATATAATAACAAGTGAGGTTCATGCTTAGGTTAGTAACAATTATTAAGTTTGACACTAATTTAATAATAAACCTAATTTAACAAATCATAGTTAAACATGCAATAATTAGTTTAATAACAATAATTAAGGTCCAATACACTACACTACACAAACAGTAGCACAATACATACACAAAAATTATCAATTTAACCTAAAATTTTAATTTACCAAAATTAGGGTTTTAGCAAATAATACGTGATTTTGGAGGTTGTGGAACTTGCACACGAAGATGGGGATGCTAGAACGTGTAGAAGGGGATAAAATGGGGTTGGAAATTTTTTAGGGGGGAAAATTGGAAAAATTGGGTCTTCTTTCGTATATAATCGGAATGAGGAAGAAGGAGTTTGAACTGCAGGTTAGTCGCGGATTTCCAACGGCGAGCAACGGCCGCCAACGGCAATATTCCAACGGCTTCCAACGACATGTGTTTTTTGTTATTAAAAAATTCCGGGAAACAGCTTGCCGTTGCTCGCCGTTGGAGGCCGTTAGTCAATGGCCGTTGGCGGCCGTTGCTCCCCCCCGTTGTTATAAACAGTAATTCTTGTAGTGTTATTATAAAAAAATTATTTCTAAGTTTCTTCCAATTTTTTTTTATAAATTACATCGCTATTTAAAAAAAGAAAAAGTGAAATTCGAGGATATGTAGATAATTTTACTAACCTTAACATGCCCTTTTATATGTTCATAACTCATAACCGCCGTAATATACATCGAAATAGCTGTTTTTAAATTTGAAAATGAGAGACGTAAAAAGAAAGAAATTCAAAAAAAAAGATATAGAAAGTAGTTTCTAAAAGGGAAAAATGTAAAACAAATAAGTTTTTAAAAAAAGATGTGTCCCTAGTTTCCAATTGAAGAAAAGCACACGTGATGCAGCAAAAGCAGCGTTTTATACATGTTTCTTCATGTACAAAAATACGAAAACATCATTTTCATATAAACGGTGATATTAGTGGTTGTAAAAAAGTTTTTTCAAATCGCCTATGAAGTTTTAGTCTGAACATTCCTTTATAAGAAGTTCGTTATTTGCAAAAATAATTTTTAGTATTTCATAAATATTCGAAAATACCTTTATGTATCTTTTAGTGATCTTAAATCAGATTTAATATTCAATTAATAGACCAATTATATAAGTGAAATGTGATATAGTAGTATATAGTATAGCATATATGATAATTCATATTGCCGATGCGTAAGAAATCGGTCTCAAATGCTCTACATTATATAGTTTAATATGTTGTCTGTGTGTGTATCAATTGGGACATTCCCAACATCCTTTTATACTAATTATAAAAAATGCCATTTTCAAATCCAATATTAAGAATTAAACAACTCAAACTATAATGATTTTAATATGAGTACGTCGTTAACAATTATAAGTTTGTTGTTTACTTATAGTTTTATAAATATTTTAGCACCTTTAATGTTCATTCTTATAGACATACGCTTCTTCTCTATTTTGACTGAAAATCAAACTATTTGATATTTTTGTTAAAATACTTGTTCAAGTCTAATGCTTATCAAACGATACTTTCGTATCAGTCCTTGGATCATATCTGAAACCCACAAACTCAGTGTCACTTCCACTGACTTCGAGACATTTTGGTTATGTGCAAACAATCTATTCTAAATCATCATTTATAATTTTCTATGTCAACATATATGTACCAAAAGTCAAAGTCATACCAGACGATAATTTTGCGAGTAAAATCCAAATTAATTTAATATGTTGAATGACGAATCTGTTATACTAATTTCAACAATTGAAATTTACGATGTTATTCATATCAACATTGCTTATTATATTCCAATTGCATTGGCCTTCATCTTGAAGGTGTATTTGTGTCGATGGATCATATCTCTTCGGGTACAACTAATAAATTCATATTTTTATATTGTAGTTGGAATCCATTTAGCATTTGTGCATCGTACCGTATGGTAGAGTTGATACTCTTAAGTCTGTGTTGTCAACTGAGGAAATTCTATCTCGACATTGTCAAGAACCACATAGTTAATCTTGTTGCCAATGCCTATAAAATAGCTAATCTTGTTTCAAATCTGTATCTTTACAGTTTTAATTCATTTGTTCTTAACTTTTAGGAATATTAATTATTACTAAATCTGGATGTTCTTTATGTAGAGTAAATAAGACTACATGTTTATTTTTTTTAATTACCAATTTTGATAAATATATCAATTTAACTGATTACAACGATCGTGTTGACTTTAGTACATATATGCAATCATTGACCGTTTACTTTTTTTCATTATTCAATTCAATAAAACAAAATGCATTGTAACAATTTTATTGGCATGTTCAAAAAAATACAACATCTAATATGGATCATATAGATTTGAATGATCTGCCTTTACATGACAATGATGAGCAACCGTTTGAACATCATGTTTATCATACACAACAAGCGTCCACATTGGAGTCGATCTATCATACGGTAACTTTTTTTAGGTTTTCAAATTTTTATGTTATATTTTTTTACGTCATGTTTTCAAATTGATATATCATGTTTGAACATCATGTTGCATAAATAAATTTTGTTTTATCTAAATATCTAATTCGTTTAATTATAAACCTTTTTTGTTTTATCTATGTGCTGAAGCATTATTAACTCTGATGTATTGAATTTGGATTTATTTTATATAGATTTTTGAAAGCAAGAAAATTTGCTATTGAGAAAGCAATAATCAGGGGGCCTAAAATTCTTATATGGAAGAACAAATTTGGTGCTGACACTATTCTAGAGGTAATTTATTTGTCATTTCTACATATGTATAGGGCCTAGTGCCTTGTTTTTGTTGATATATTATTTAGTTTGTATAGTGTCTCACGCCTTCTTTATATGTTGTTGATATATTTTTCGCTCAAGGGGATTAGTCTAAAAGAAAAAGCTTAGATCAATTTCAGTTTGAAAGATACGAGTTTTAAAGTTTAGTCTATAGGACAGCAGAATGATATATTCATATAGCATTACAAATATATAATGCTAATATAGCATTACACACATATAGCGTTACACACATAACATATATAACGTTACACAAAGTTTTAAAATTTTGAAAACTCCTCAACCTTTTGTGATGCTATTGCCTTTACCTTTTTCATCAACCACACGTATCCGTGAACCGCGTTGCATAGTATGATGGAAATCAAAATAGGTAAAGATTAAAGGTTAGAGGTGGATCAGAATTTAAGTTTTGACATAAATAAAGTGTTTAAACAGTAATCATTGTATTTTCCTTATCACCAATTGGTATACCAACTCCATGTTCTCTGAGAATAGGTGATTAGTTAGAAACAGAAAGATGAAATAATGTTGAACATCAATGCTATATCGATGAAAATAACTGGTTAAAAAGCAAAAGAAAAAAATTATTTCTCTCTATCGTATGCTTCCTTAAATTAGAAACAATATTCAACAACGTAACTTTAAAATTTTGTTCTCTTTTTTTCCCTTTGTTTGAACCTCCCAAGTCTTACTTTGGCATTGGACGATGCAAAACATACAGACTATCAAATATACTTGGTTTATAATAACAGGCTTATAATTAGGATCAACTTTTTCATATCTTGATGCGTATGTATTAAGTACCATGAAATCATATGATTCCTCAAGTTAGAAATTAGAATCAATATTCAACAACATTTGATTTTCAAATACTATTCCTGTTTTTTTTCAGTTTGTTTGGATCACGTTAGACAGTACAAAGTACAGACATACAAACTACTGACATACCTTAAATATATCATTATACTTGTGTAATGCTATATTAATATAACAATATATATATATATATATATGTATATATATATATATATATATGTAATGATATATGAATATGTCATTCCGTTGTCCTTTAGACTAAATTTTAAAACTTATATTTTTCAAATTAAAATTGGTCTCTGGTTTTTCCTCTAGATTAATTCCCTCTTTTTCGTTCATCAATTGAAATTCATGTCATTCCTCCTGGTATGGATTTTAGCAGCGTAGAAGGCCAAGAAGATGATAAAGAAACAACTGAGGCTATAGAAGGATCTCCTAAAGCCATCCCTACCATATGTGCTAATGTAAGTCCTCCTACTTCTTATCAATGGTCAGGACTTATGCATGTGTACAAGTTTATCAATGAAGTGTTTATGCATGTTTATGTTTTCATAAGTATATCCATGTCTTTAACTATCAAGAACAGCTAAACTCAAAAGCTCAGGCTATTTAATTATGAGTTATGTGACTTATGTCCATATAGCCTTCATTGCGTTATCCGACCGTTTATCATTTTAAGTAAACTTTACATAGTATCAAACAACGAAAACAACAATTCATCATATACAAAAATTTGAGAAAAGTTTATCACAAGGTTTGGTTATGTGCTACCCCCTGATGAAATTTATCGCAAATCCTCACAAACCAATGATCCTAGCACTATCAAGACTTGACCCAAAGAAGAACATCACTGCACTCTTAAAAGCATTTGGAGAAAGCTGCCCATTGAAAGAGCTTGCAAGTCTTGTAGGAAGTTACAATCCACAGTCACTCATTTTTAGTTCATAGCAATAATATTACATTTACAACAATAAGTTATCTTTTTCAGACAGGAAACGGAGATGACAATGATGAGATGACTTGTAACGACCTACCATTTCGAACCATTCAAATCGACAATAATACACACATATCAGACTTGAATTGCTCAAAACAACAGATTGTTAATTTATATTTGGCAAAACTTAGCATATACAGTAAATAAATCAATCGCGGAATCACACACACAGAGTAATACAACAATAAGCAGCGGAATAGATAAATAATAGTTCATGAAGCTACTACAGAAACATCAGAGTCTGAAATAAATACAATAGAAAATCCCAAGTACATAGAAGTCTCAAATACATAAGCAAATGACAAGTCTGAACATAAACAACTGGAAATAACTATGAAAAGCTGAATAGATAAGAGATAGATCTCCAAGCAAAGTTCCAAACTCCAAAGGTGAGTCTCAAATACTGTGACACTCAGTCTCACCCGAGCATACAACAAAACACAAAACACTCGAGTCAGGATTAAAACTCTTATGCAAGTAAATCAATTCAAGTGAAATGTCCAAGTGAAATGCAATATAACTTAAAGGATGTTTGGGATTTCCATCCTTTAAGGATCCGTTAAACTATCTACATACATAGTACAATACGTTACATAGATAATGTCTATAGTAAAGTAAAATATTAAAATAGCGTTAAGGCGTTACCCATATCCCCCTTAACATATTTTTATATAAATGCCGTAGTCTATACAGTACTAAACTCCACCAAACCGGTGGGCTATTAGGAAGCACTCCATAGGTACGACACAAACCAAACTCGTAATGGACGCGATAAGGCATGTGTCAAGGCACGTGAGGCAATGCCCAGGGTAGGATACTACCGTTTTGCAGATCCGGACTGGTGGTAACCCATAGCAGCTACTACCACCCACCTCGAGACACACTCCCATAATCAAAGGTGCACCCAATCAAATCACAAGTAATAGAATGGTATCAAAGAAGCATGCTCGATCGGAGGTGCGACCTCATTTGGCCCGGCGTGGCTCCTGTTTTAGTCACATCAAGCTGACTCGTGGGAGTAAAGGCTGCGTTCATACCTCATACAGACATTCGCCAAACCATCCTACTTCGTTCTAGATTCTCCACCACGTGCACAGTTGTTAAAGTGGTTTTTGGTATTGAAAGAGAGTATGACAATATCCGATGCCGGTCTCTTTAACAACCAAACGCTTATTCCACACCGTGGTCATTTTCATTTCAAACAGTTCATACTTCATATCAAAATATCATATTCATTTCAAAATCATATAACTTCAAAATCATTTTCACTTTAGAAATCATATCACTTTCGAAATCATATTCATCTCAAAAATCATAACCAAAAAATAAATTAAACCATCATATCAAAGTATTCATTTTTAAATCCATTAAATCTAAATCATAACAATTCCAACTTAAACAGTTTAAATATTGAGAGTAGTTTATATATTGGAATAATTATTGATTAAAAATAGTTTATATTTAAAATAGTTTATAGATTAAAATAGATTATATATTAAAAATAGTTTATATATTAAAAGTAGTTTATATATTAAAAATAGTTTCAAATTAGAATTGTTTTTTCCAATTTCACAAATCAATTCAAATCAACTTTAATTCCACAATTCAATTTAAATCAATTTCAGTTTAACAATTTCAATTGAAAAGGGTAAAGGTTCAATTCAAATTCTCATTAAAACCCTTTTTAATTTATATCGATTTCAAATCCAAGTTTGAACTGCAAATTTTAAACCACTTCCAATTCAATAGGTTTCAAAGTTTAAATATTCAAACAATTTACAATAACTCTTTTTGATAAAATTTCATTTATATTTCAAAATTCAACTTTATTTTTATTTAAATTTGAAAATATTCCCTTAATCATTTTTAATAACATTTAAATAAAATCTCAAATTACAAATTTAAATCAATATTAAATATTGAATTTTAATTTTATTTAAAATTTGAAAATATTCATTTAATCACCGAAAATCCAGTTATCAAGTTATAGCAATCATATCTTTAAAATCTCAAAATTAATAAGTTTCAAATCAAAACCTATTTAAATACAATTCTTAAGCAAATAAATTTTCAATTTATCTTTCCAACCTTAATTTATTAAAGTTATTACAAAATCTATTTTTATAATATTAATATAAATTTAAATAAATACATAACATATTATATATACGCTAATTAAATTAAAATTTATTATATTAAATTAAATCTTATTTTATATATTTAAAAATAATAAAATTATAAGTACAATCTTAAAATTTACATTTTCAAAACTTAACTTATAAATTTAAAATTTCTAAATGCATAATTTAAGAATCTAAATTTTACACATATATTAAAATAAAATCTCTATATTTTATTTTAAAATTCAAACACATATATGTTCTTTTCTCAAAATTTTTGGAAATCATTTAAAAATAGACCAACGGCATCCGTATATAATTTTCTATCATATGGTTAAGTGATAAAGATATTTATCATTTCAATCCATAATAATTTAAATCTACGGGTATATATCATTTCAACCCGCAATCCTAAAATTCAAATCAATAAAATCGCTTGGGTTTATCATTTCAACCCATAACGATTTTACCTAATTTATAATATCGTTCGGGTATGTATCATTTCAACCCACAGGGAATTTCTAAACTAACAGAGAACTTGTAGTGTAAGAACAATATAATAATAATATAAAATAGCATAACATATCAATGATGAGCGTATATCATAATTAACAATTTAAAACAATATATATACAACATGTTATGGTGTCATATGTCAATTAACATAGGTTAACAAATGCAAATAATAACATTTCATTTTTGAAAATCAAATTACTAACTATTCAGATTCAACAGCATATTTAAATCGTCATTTCATGTGAAATCAATTTACTAAATATAAGAATGTTAATCGTGAGTAATCGCTCACCTTTCGAGGCTAGAGAAAATGGACAACACAACAAGCTACGATTTGAATCACGAACTCGACAATCGACCAATCCAAACGATAATCCCAAAGCAAAGCAAGGTGGACTCGAGATCGATGAAAACAAAATATATAATTATTAAAATCTAAAATTTACTCACATATATAAAATAAAATCTTTATATTATATTTTTAAAAATCAATATTCAATTTAAAACACATATTTAAAATAAAATCTTCATATTATGTTTTTTTAAAAAATCAATATTTATTAAAATACAAATATTAAAATCAAAATAGTTATATATTATATAAAAAAAATCAATATTCCTTTTTTTATAAAGCAAAGAAGAGCAAAGGGCTGCTTGGCTGAATAGGCTGTTCGGGCGCTGGCTATGTGGAGGAGGGAAGTGGCCGCGGTGCAAGGTTCGGCATTCCAGTGGAGGGTGTGATCGGCTATGTAGTGGGTTCGGGTGGAGTTGCCATGCTATGGTGGCTGCCTCAGAGGAAAGGTAGTGATCTGGTGGAGAAGCTTTGTGTGGCGTGGGTGGCTAACGGTGCGGAAGTGAGGTCTGTTGTAGCTGGAGGAGTCGATGCAAGGCGAGTTGAAGGTGGCTGCGCACAAGGCAGTGGGAGGTGCGAGCTGACTGGGGGAGGGGGGGGGGGCTTGCGTGCACGGCAGATGAAGGTGGGAGGGTTGTGGGATGCTCGGGAGAAAGGTGGTGGTGGGTCTGATGTGTACGGGTTCTGGGTGTGGTCGGGTTGCCAAGGGAGTAAGGCTGGTGGATATTGGAGGGTAAAGGCCGGAGGAGATGACTCGGCAGAGGCGGTAGTTCATAGGGTTGATGGCGGCAGTTAGGGAGGAGGGTGGAGGATCTAAGGTGGTCGGCTGACTTGTTGGCAGTTCGGAGCTGTGTTGCTGGGTGAAAGAGAGAGGGCGCGGGAAGGGAAAGGCGGAGGAACGGCGGTGGTTGTGGAGCATTGTGATTGGGTTTTGGTCTGACAGTGGGCTATGGTGTCGAGGAGGAGGGGTGGAAGGTGTTGATGGGAGGAGCACGTGCTGGGTAAACGGAGGGGTTCTGGGAAGTTGTGGTGGAGTTCTGCGGCCAAGGGGCGGAGGGAGGTGGAAAGGAAAAGGCGCGGCTAGTTTACAAGTAGGTGGCGGTCGGCAAAGATGAGAGGGGTGGTTACAATGCAAACGTGAAAGAGATCAAGTAGGAGGAAGCCAATATAACTTTATACATAATATTATTTTTCTTTGTAAAGCAATAACAGAAACGAGAGGAGAGGAAAGAAATGAACAAGCAAGTGAACTAAACAACAAATATATTGGAAAGGTAGGGATAGCAAACGTCCAAAAAGTTGAATTCTAGAATACTAAAAACAAGTAGCCATTTCCCTTGGCGATGGACAATGGATGGTCATAGAAAAACAAAAGGTTCAAAATGTGTAACGATACGGCTAATCATTTCACAGATTCCGCCGCATACCGGACATCGAAATGCACGAATGAATATACTGTGGAGATCAGCACGACGAAACGAACAGATTGGTTCACAGATATCAACGATACGATCAACTCATTAAAACTCGATATTCGCTGCCGAAAATACTGCTAAAACGCCGAAAATAATATAAACGGAGCTAGAGCAGTTCAAATTTGACGAAACGAAATATGACGTTTCACTCAGAAAATGATTTACATTTTTCTTATGTAAAAATACTCAGATTTCAAAAATAATTTATTTTCATCAAATTTTAAACTGATTTTAAATTTAACTTTGAAATTCCACAACCGAACAAACTTTCAAATTTTCAAATGAAAATTTACCACTTGCTATGCTTCAATAGGCGCATACCAAATATCAAATTTTCACTGCCAAAATTTTAATTGTTTATTTTCATAAAAATTTAGTTAATTACGTTATAAAATCGTTAAAATTTTCGGGTCGTTGCACTATCAAGACTTACCCAAAAAGAACATCACTACACTCTTAAAAGCATTTGGAGAAAGCTGCCCATTGAGAGAGCTTGCAAGTCTTGTAGGAAGTTACAATCCACATTCACTCATATTTAGTTCATAGCAATCATATTACATTTACAACAATAACTTATCATTTTCAGACAGGAAACTGAGATGACATTGATGAGATGACTGGTGGTAATGCTAGTGTTCTCGCAACAGTATTGAAGATGATTGATAAATGTGACCTTTATGCGCTTGTTGCTTATCCTAAGCACCATAAGCATTCAGAAGTTCCCGAGATCTATAAGTGTGTGTAACTTTTCGAAAGCGTGGTTCTTTGATTGGAGAAAAAAGTATGAAAATACACTATCTTTTCTATTTGTGTTGTCTCTTTTATCAAATTTGCAATGCTTGTATGATGGAAATATACAACAAAAACTAACAAAAAATAAGGTACAAAGACCTTTTATTATGTATATTACGCATATGAAGGACTTGGAATCTTTTGAGAATTTTGCACCTACATACTTCATGTATATGAAGGCATTGGATTCTAACAGTTTGACTTCTCTTGTTAAACTTTTTTGCATATGTAAGGTTTAGCTTATTTTAAAGATTATCACTGGTGAATTATGTAATAGTGAATTGCAAAACGTTTATTCTTAATTTTTTGATTCTCTTGTTAATATCTTAATTTTTGATTCTTTTCATGTAAAAATATATCAAGGCATAATCTACGGTCCGTGACAGGTTATGAAATCATGGTCTACATTGTAAACTTCCTTTAACATCTAGTGTATCTTAGGCGGGCATGATTTGATAGTAGGTCCGTGATATGATAGTAGATCCATTAAAATGTAACGAATATATGCTGGTTTATATTACTCGGTTCTTATATTATCTGTCCTCGTGTGACACAAGAAATCATGGTCATTCATCAACTCACGGTCACTCGTCAAATAGTGAATATCTTTTTCTCAAATATGTTATGGTTGATGGTGTGATTAATTTAAAAATACAACAAATATAAATATGATTTCAAATGATATATTTAAATGATCGGTATTTTAGCGTTGTACGGTTATACTAGTTATATTGAATTTGTATTACATATATTTTACTTTGAAGCCCAGATGCACTTGTTATCTATGCGTTATTGACACCAAAATATCCATCTTACAAGCAAACTTTATGTAGTCTCAACCGCTTTTACTATTTAGGATACGAACATAGTACTTTAACTCACAATCTTTTAACTACTACGATATTCATACCACAAGATACAAGTTTATAAAAATAACTCACTGTCGACAAATCCTGCAAACACAACAGTAGAATAATTAATTTGGTCCCCAGAAAATCAGTTGCATCACTTTCTCAATTCTATCTTCTTCTTTTTTCCGATCCTTTAGTTTGTTTACTTCTCTCACACTGGCATTGATCTTCCTGATCGATTCATTATTCAAAGGCGTCCGCTCATTGCTGCTCTCTGTGGTTGGTTGCTCTTCCCATAAATCAATTTTTTTGACAAATTTGAACGTTGTTTTCAGACGACATTCACCTCCGTTGCACATGACCAGCTGCCTAGATTACCAAAATTTTAATCTATTTTTGAACTGATTTACTGCTTTTTTTTTTTTTTTTGAACTGATTTACTGCTTTCAACCTTGGGATTGTATTACTTTGATCTAGGAATGTTGTATTTAACGTGTGTTTCTATACAAGTTTAGGAGTTGATGGATTTGTGTGGTGCATCTTTTGGTAACAAAGAAACCATTTGCTGCCGGTCAATTTTGTTATCTTCCAAGTCGAATAGGTCCAGCTACCCACGAAGTTGAGATACACTTGCGCCTTTTTGTCCAACATGACCAGGATTGGTCAATTTTGGTACAAAAAACTACTTGTATAGACCGATGGATTTTCCATAAAACTGAATTGTATAATAAAATATAGAGATGTATCAGAATAATTATTTATTTGGGCTTCCTATTTGATTATTGAAATGTAAAGCGCGGATCTTTTAATGAGTGATTTTATAAAGATTAGATTCATGCCCCTTTACCATCACACCAGATCAATGTTATTACCTGCATTTAATTACAATTGGTATATTTATTTTATTTCAAAAGTTCTTTACAAGTCCGGCCCAAAAACAAAATAGTATCTGCACTAATAATATTCAATAGTTCTGTAATGATCAGATCATTATTTACTAACCAGTACCAAGGTTGGTTATTTTTCCATTTTACCGCTTTTCCAGCATTTTCCTTCCGAGTATTTCCGTGATTTCCGGTTTCCGTGTTTTCCATCAAAAATAATTCTAAAGGAATTCCTTCCGACAGTGACGAAACTCAGCGGAAATTTCCACTATTTCCGTGGAAATTTTCATTCCTTCCGCATGACTCTTTGTTTAAGGAAAAAACAAATTTGGGACTGTTGAATTGGACTAAGCCCATATAATATTAACGTTAAGAAACCCTATCTCTAATAATCATCCGTTCACTCAGCAGTTCGCACGAAAGAAATCAGTCTCCCAATTCGCACAAACAAAACCTAACCCTAATTCCCCTTTTTTCTCTCGTCAATCAATTCTCTCTAGTAACCATCTGACTTTCTTTTCAATTTCGGTTAGTAAATTCTTCCTCAGGTACTGGATTTGTTGTTTTTATCTTCTTTGTTTCAAACTTTTTGTTTCACGATGTTAAATAAGATTTGGTTGATTTAAGATTTTGGGTTCGGCAATTGAGTTCAATAAATTGCAACTATGAAATCATTAGGATTAAATTATAAAAAAGAGTTTTCTAGTTCTGCTGTTTATAAATAGATTTTGAGGATATAAGCATAAAAACCATTATTAATATTAAATTCTTATTCGCATGATTAAATGGCTAATGATGGTTCATGTATTTAGTGCAAAATAAAGTTGTTTCCGGTGCAACTGTATATGATGTCAGTGTTGTTTTTCCAGCATTCTTTTTGAAATGAATTTCTGACCTTTAACTTGTTAGTTTTCTGAATAAAAATGGTAGATTTGTTTTCTAAAATTTGTTTAAATAGATTTGTCCAAAAGTCAATGGATCAGGTTTCGATGTTTTTTATAAACCAAATAGCTTTATCCTCATTAAGCTATCCTCCTCTGCTGATGTTGATAACATTCTTAATGGTGGACCTTTCACTTTCAATATGAAAATCATCATCCTTAATAGATAGACCCCATATCTAAAACTTATATGTGGAAGACACTAAATTAATAACATACCGATAATTTGCACACATATAAAGGAACTGATAACACACACAAACACACTCCATATAGTACACGCACGCACACAACACAGTGCCTCACGTCACTCGCATGCATAAATGCAGACCATGCACTTAACAACACTCACGCCAAAACATATATTCACACTCATGCACACCTTGTCACATACACAGCTCAGGAATTCACCACCATACCAACCCACAGACATCACATATACGTATACAAGCATTAATATTCACATACAGTACTACTTTACTGACCTTTATAGATTAGCATATAGGGGAAACCACACTCGTATATAAAATAAAACAAGAAACCATTCACAAACACATATCATCTAACAGCCATTCGCTACTCTAATTCAAGTACATATGCATAAATGTTACTTAATTGAACATAGATTTTGTGAGGTGAAACTCACCTGAAATGCATTTGCTACCCTTCTGTTGTGCATGTATCCAACAGTCAAAGACTCAAAATGCATTAACTAATCAAAGCAGTTCTATTTTTTCAACCAATCTGCATTTCTCATACTTAATGAGTTTGGTTAGTTGACACTAAAATTGAATGTGGTTCTCATTTTTTGTTTTACTATGTGAAGTGCAAATATTAATCAAATATACGTGTGTGCTTGTATATGAATGCCTACTAGAGTAAGGAGGGAAATAGTCGAGTGGCAAGTGCTTTAGGCAACCCGATTAGAATAGACAACAATACTAGTAACGAATTACGACTAAACTACACTAGAGTGCTGGTTGAATTAGATGTAGATTTTAACTACCCAGAGAAAGTTAAAGTCAAAGTGCTAACAACCAGACGTAGAAGAGCACACTGTCGAAATAATTTTGATTGGTCAATTTAGCTTAAGGATTTGGTGAACCACTACTGCTAATATAATACTCAGGGTGTGTTCACCATTGTATTTTTGCAACTTCATGCTATTTGGACATGCATTATGTATATTTATGGCCCACTTGCTTCAAAACAGTTAGGAAAATTATACTATAAGAATTTGTTTGGTCTGCACTTTGGATACAAACTTTGCCTGCTAATTCCATCTTGGTTGAAATAATTAACTCTAATTAGTAATTCAGCATACAATAAAGTTTTTTTTATTCTTAGAACTGAAATTTTGTAGGTTTTCTATGGAATCTAGTGAATCCAGCGCAGCGAATGAAACGGGACAAACTCAACCTGACATGCAAAGTCGAACACAAATTCAATGTAAATAACCATCAAGACCAACAAAATCGATAGTATGGGACCACATGAAAAAGATTTTTAGGAAGAAGGACAATGAGGAAATGGAGGCGATTGCAATATGTAAGTACTGCAAAATGGAGTGCACGACCGATTCGAAGCAAGGAATAACTGGCTTACGGTATCACCTTTTTTATTTATGTCCAAAATCTTCCATTTATAAAAAAAAGATGTGGACAACAGTCAACCTCAAGATGGGTTGGCTGGATCTTTGGTTCCACATTCTTTTAATCAAAATAGATGTATGTTACCTTGGCAAAATTCATTGTTAAGAATGATATATCATTTAAGATGGTAGAAAGTGAAGGCTTTAGAGAACTATTTGCCGAACTTCAACCAAGATTTATAGTACCCGATAGAAAAAAATGTGCATCAACTATTTGGGATTTGTTTATAGTGGAAAAGGCTAAATTAAAAAGTGTAATTGCAGATCAAAGGGTTAGTATAACCACTGATACTTGGACTTCCATTCAGAACATTAATTATATGGTTGTTACCGTACATTTTATGGATAGTGACTGGAAATTACATAAGAGAATTATATCATTTACAAAGATTAATAGTCATAAAGGAGATGAAATAGGAAGGGTACTTGAGAATTGTTTGAATGAATGAGGTATAAATAAAATTTTTACCATCACAGTTGATAATGCTAGCGCTAATGATACAACAATTGGTTCTATAAAGAAAAGATTAGAATATTCCGATTCTTTATTGTTTAGTGGAAAGTATATACATTTGAGATGTGTGTGTCATGTTTTAAATCTAATTGTTAAAGATGGACTAAAGTATTATTGCGAAGCTATTGAAGGAATTAGGAATTTAGTAAAGTATATCCACTCCTCTCCTTCAAGATTGGATAGGTTTAGATATTACTCTAACTTGATGAAAAATGATAAAATGGCTATTGTTCCACTTATTTGCCCTACAAGATAGAACGCAAGGTTTAAAATGCTTGATATTGCTTACAAATTTCAAAAAGTATTTGATAGAATGTGTACAGAAGATGAACCAATTAAAGTTTACTTCAATGAGATGATCAAAGATAAAAAGAAAAATTTAGTAAAAAGAACGGGACCTCCAAAAGAAGAAGATTGGGAATGAGGTCGAGTTTTGATTGGGTTTTTGAAGGGATTTTATGAAACTACATTAAAACTTAGTGCAACTAAGAGTGTCACTTCTTCGTTAATTTTCGATGAGGTTATATTGGTTCAAGATGCAATTGAGCAAGCTAGTAACAATATTCATGATTCTAATTTGCAAAATGTAGCAAAAATGATGAAAGTTAAATTCTACAAATATTGGGGTAGTATTGAAGTAATTAAAAAAGTGATCTTTATAGCTCATATTTTGGATCCAAGATATAAATTTTAATCTTTAAAAATTAGCTTTCTCGATATAGGTTGGAATAGTGGTAAAATAAATGAGTTTCTTGGTGTTATAAAACATTCTTTAAATGAGCTATATGATGAATATAGAAAGAGCATGAATATACCAAATGTAATTGGATCTAATGTTATTGTAAGAAATGAAGAGATTGATAAGCAATTTGATGATAATCTTAGAAGTCAAAAGTTAAAAAGACTTCAACAAACAAGAAGGGAAGAATAATCACTTGAGATAACTAATGAGGTTGATCGGTATCTAAATGATCCATTTGAAAACCTTACGAGTAGAGATTTTCATTTGTTAGATTGGTGGAAAGGTAATCAAGCAAAGTATCCAATACTTTCAAAAATCACTAAAGATATCTTAGCCATTCCTAGTTCAACCGTTGCTAGCGAAAGTGCGTTTAGTCTTGGTCGAAGAGTTGTTAATCCATTTCGGGCTTCGTTGGCTCCTAATATGGTTGAAGCATTGGTATGTCTTAGTGATTGGTTGAGAGCGGAAAACCTTGGTTGTCATCAAATGCAATTTGAAGAAGACGTCGAATTATTTATGGACACAGAGGCAATTTGTGAAGGTAAAAAATTCAACTATTACTGATAATTGTGATATTGTCCTCAAATGCTATTCTATTCCTCTAACATATTTATATATTAATGGAACTAAATCCAACATGATTAAAGTGGATATTACGTTGCTACTAGCACAAATCTCAATCATGCTTCAGTACTCGTTACTGAAGCAAACTGCCACAGTTAACCAAATGCTTAATGCATTGCATTAATTTGCATGATATATTTGCACTTTGTTGGTATATAATAACTATATTATCTAATCTTATTGCTAAACAACTTGCATGTGCGTAAACATAAAAACTTACAAAACTATTGCAAGTAGGTATGAACTGATGCATTCATCAAGATACATGGAACATTTTTTGTTTTAGGCCCACAAAATAGAATATGTTTATTTATCTTAACATCTGTTTAGTTACATTTTGGTTATTGGGTTATTGCCTTTAAAACTTAATAGAAACTTATGGTACTTTTTTAATGACAGAGCTATTTTGCTAGATGTTCATGGTGGTTGATGTTTACCAAAAAATTACATGGTAATTTAATTTGAATTACTACATATAATATATAAGATACCATAGATAGCATTCAACCGTATTCTTAATTTGCATCAAAAGTAATCAATAATTTTGTTTTTACTATATTATATTGTTGTACAATAAATACAATTGTTGATATTCATTCAATGACTGACATAACTGATTGGTCATTGAACAATTAAGGGTCACTCAGTTGAGTTCTAACAAGGGTTATTCCATTAGCTCACATTATTTGAGGGTATGATGTGTTTAAAATGTGCTGAGATTTATAAATGTTTCTCTAAAATACTGAAAATAAGTAGTATTTAAGTTAAGCTGCAAAATTGTGTCACTTTTGTTTTCCTATTGCATCATATGTTTTGTTAACCATTTCTATTACAACAAGGACTTCTTCCATGTCATTAGCAACATCATCATCACATAATATGGCGAAATAGATGCATAGAGGGCATAAGTGCTCAAAGCAGGTATGTATTTTACCTTCTGATTCACTATATTTACCATCATCATCCATATACAATTTCTATATAAAATAAGTTACAAGCCAGTTAGTACCTGAAATATATTTAGTATCAGTATATATATTAAATATATAACTAAAGATTATATATTAAAAATTATGAATTGATGTAATTTCATACATAACATATAAGCATTCCAAACATATAATTGGTTGCATATCTACCCTTCATCTTGTCCATTACTATGATATATTTTTAGCAAGCTGATAAGAATCTTTCTGCTCAACTGTTTTTTTGGTCGACTTGTACTCACTTTCATATCTTAGAGTAAAGAATAAGATGCTACATGTCTTTAAATTTCTCATCTGATCTTCAAAATGCTGTCCTTTTCTTTCAGGTGGTTATTTCTCATTTGGGATCAGAGAATCAACAAAAACAAATGTGTAGCTTTTAGTTTGAGGCTTTGATGTAAAGATCTCAAATTCCTGTAATATATCCACAATTTTTATGAATCTGTAGTGTAAGACTGAATTGGATTATGATGAGAATTTGATGCAGTGTTTAGCTTGCAGTAACATAATTAAGAATTCCTATAATGCTTGATTTGTAGTTTAAATTTGATGAAAATTTCATTTTACATAATTCTTTGATCGGAAAAAGGAATTCCATGTTCCGTTCTGAGTTTTTCGATTTCCGCCAATAGGAATTCCAATGTTGATGGAACGGAATATGGAATAGACCACATAATTCCATCAACAATCGAAAGGAATAGGAAATGCTTTGGATGGTACGGAAATATTCCGTACCCACCCCTAACTAGTACAAAAGATGAAACCCTAAGGGTTTCGATTTTCTTCCTCTTCTTCGTCGCCATTAAGAAATTACGAATAGCATACTCTTAGTCCTTAGTCTAGTACTCACTAAACTGATGGAGAAATTGATTAGTAAATAGCACTATGAGAGGGTACACAGAAACCTGATTGATTAGTGAATAGCCTTATCAGAGGATACATAGAAACATGGTCAGTTCAGGGAGGATCATGCATCTTTAATATTTCTTGATTAGGAAAGATGGATATATCCCAAGGCTCTAATATTTCTTTCTCTATTGTTGATTCATTGTCTTTCTATTATACCTTATGCATGAGTATTTTCAAATTATAGTTAAGTGCTTCACAAATTTTCCTTTTGTCTGTGGATTTTTGGTTGAACATGTTAAATTTTGGTGATACAAAAACACAAATAGAAGGAAACAAATATGCAAAATGGAAAGTAATCACGTGTGTTTATTATGGAAAATGCATAAATTATTTTTGAGATCATGGGGAACCTTAAGATCATGGTATTCATTGATACTCACTTAAGTAAACCCCACGCCGTGTGTCTACCCCGCTTTTATTTAGTCGTCGCACACGGATGCTTAACGTTGAAACTCCCACTGATGGTTTGGCGCTGGGATTCGAACCTGCCCGGACACAGTCCTTTGGTTCCCATCTCCCAGCTCCCAAACCAACCGAGCTACGAACGGCGGGTGAAAATGCATAAATTATTGGATCGCATTTTCATGAAATTGCAAGGAAATAAATGCATGCGCACATTATGAAATAATATATATGCAAAATGATATGCATATTATTTTTTCTCAGTAATCACATTGCTTTCGAATTACTTTCTTCCATCTTTATTAATTAAAGGAATGAGTGAATTACTTATTATGTTTGCACTATTTGTTACCATTGTAAATTGCCTCCATTATCTTCTTATCATATCTTGGGAATTTAATCAACGACCCATATAAATTTATACTGGCTATATATTGAGGGTAGACTTCATTGTAAACCTATCATGGCATTCGGCCAACGATCCCCAGATAGAGCGTCTCTTCTTGTTAACCCTAATTCAGGGCTTTGGTATGTAAACTCTTATCTTGTAATCTCTTGTAACTCTCTCACGTGTAATAAAATCTCTCTCCTTTGGACTGGACGTACACTATATATCTTGATGATAGTTGGAACCAGTATAAATATTGTGCATCTTTTTTTGTTCTTCTTTATAGTTATTTACTATTTATTTGGAGGAATAGAATAATGCTAGATTGAGTGATGTTCAAATTGGCAAATCTATCTCTTATTTATTGTTTTTCCGCATTTGTTCAATTTTTGCACAACATATTGGTATCAAAGCAAGGCGATTTGTTTAAATTTGTGCATTTTTGCATCAATGGCTTTTAGAAAGAGCGGTAGATCCGGAGGTAATTATGCTATTACTCATTTTGATGGAAAAGAAGATTATATGCAATACGGAAGATAGAGATGGAGGAGATTATGTTGAGAAAGAAGAGCATTCCAGTCTTGGAACTTTGATGATAAGGAGTTTAGTGTGTTGAAGGAACATCTGGATTTGGGAACCTATATCTACTTCACGGCTCAATGCTGATGTGTGAGTCTTATGTTGATTTCCATGGGAAATTTGGGAGATTGCAAAAGGAGATTCTGTTTTCTTTTGGTACACCATATTTATAGTCCACTTGGTTCTTCAAGTATTGAGGGTGGTGCTCATAATACTGAAGAGTTCAGCTGATGTAGTTGATTTTGGTGATGGATTTGGCGCCGTTGAGGCTTGTCGACTTGTGATGCCGTCTTGGAGAGTTCAGTTCATAGAGCTGATTTTTGGCGGATTTGGTGCCGTTGAGGTAAATCATCGATTTTGTGATGTCGTCTTAAAGGAGTTATGCAAATCATATGTGAACTTTGGGAACTTCGTGAAATTGCAAGCTAGCTTTAGATTTGTTGATTTGCATATTGGTGCTTTCGAGTGTGCCTCGAACTTGGTTCGTTTTTTCTCAACGACTTGTGGTGACAGCTGATGGTATGTGGAAGGAGAGAGATTTGTCTTGCATATAGAGATTTGGAATAGCCTTTTAATTTACCATTGGCTTTTATTTTCTTGCTCCGTATTTGGATTGGTGATTGAGAGAATTCTTTGGCCTTGGTGGCACAGATATTTTTTTGGTATCTACCTTCTTTTGATTTTGAATATTTGAACATTTTGTTAACGGGCGGAGACATAGTCTGAGCTCGTTAGCAAGGTGTGATGGAGGGTGGCCTTGCTGGAACCCAATGGGTAAGTATTCATTTTTGGTATCCATCTCGCTAAGAGATTTTGTTGAAGGTGGAGTTCATTTTAAGAGTTTTATGTCGAAAAGAGAATTTGAGTCGAGGTGGGGTGTTGGAGATATGTGATTTTGCATCAAGGTGGAGTGTTAAATTTTGGTGATACAAAATCACAAATATAAGGAAACAAATATGAAAAATGGAAAGTAATCATGTGTGTTTATTATGGATAATGCATAAATTATTGGATTGCATTTTCATGAGATGGCAAGGAAATAAATGCATGCGCATGTTATGGAATAATATATATGCAAAAGGATATGCATATTATTTCTTTCTCAGTAATCACATTGCTTTGGAATTACTTTCTTCCATCTTTGCTAATTAAAGGAATGAGTGAGTTACTTACTATGTTTGCACTATTTGTTACCATTGTAAATTGCCTCCATTATCTTCTTACCATATCTTGGGAATTTAATCGACGACTCACATGAATTTATACCGGCTATATATTGAGGGTAGACTTCATTGTAAATTTATCCTAGCATTCGGCCAGCAAACCCCTAATGGAGTGTCTCTTCTTGTTAACCCTAATTCAGGGCTTTCGTATGTAAACTCTTATCTGTAATCTCTTGTAACTCTCTCATGTGTAATAAAATCTCTATCCTTTGGACTGGACGTACACTATCTTGATGGTAGTTGGAACCAGTATAAATATTGTGCGTCTTTTTTTTCTTCTTTATAGTTATTTACTATTTATTTGGAGTAATAGAATAATTTTTGCTAGATCGAATGATGTATAAATTGAAAAATCTAGATCTTGTTTATTGTTTTTCCGCATTTGTGAAATTTTTGCACAACAGAAAAATCTAGTACTTTCGCCCTAAATTGACTACACTGTACAAGCTAAATTGATCTTAGCTAGCTCTTAGTGTTTTACTTTGATACTTGCTTATAAAGTGGTTAACTTATTTGATATAAGTTTGGAGCTAGGTTGACTCGAAGAATTCGGTCCTTTTGTTTTAGTCTTACCCATTTCTAAATGTAATTACTGAAGTCACAAGCAAAAACAAGTGTTCTGATGTTTCAACTTTTCTGTTTTCCTGTGTAATGAGTTTGGCTTGGCAAGGCAGTTGGTTTACGAGGATTATATATGGACAATAAATCAATTTTTTATTGGTTTTATTTTCCATACCGTTTTAAACCACTTTATTTTGTCTAGTTGAATTCCATTTTGATTCCATACTTCATTGAAAATGAATTGTCCTTTCTTGCTTGCACTGCAAAAGCAGAAGTCATTAAGTTATTGATTTCATAATCGCTTATGTTATCTCATTACTTAGCTTCTATTTTACTCACTTAGCTCTGGTTTCCATTCATTATCACTTATAATGCAATTGATGTTAAGTTGTTCTTCCTCGACAAGCCAAAATGATAAAGTTAAAAGTGTGCTCTAAGAAAAATCATGCAATTTAATTATATAACTTAAATTCTATAAAGAATCTTGTTCGAGTTAAAAGTATGCTTTTGGTTTTATTTTTTTTGTATGTGTTGTTATATAGAGATATAAGTAATGCTAATAAACACACTAAACATATATAAGTGGATGAGCCCTTAGATGAAGTGTTTTATCAATTGTAGTTATGAATGTGTTTGTAACCATGAGTATTGAGTCGATATCTAAATACTTACTTCTTAAATATTACTAGTCAAGAGTATCGAGAAAAAGGATTCAATACGTCTTTCGAAACTAGTGAACGTAACACTCTCCAAACGATGGATGATGAATTACTCATGCTTGATCATTGGAGGCAATAAGGGATCAACTATCATATTTTAAATACATTATGTAAATTTATATATGTGCTTTAAATTTGAATATAATATATTTCATTCTGAAATGTATGTACTTAATCTTTAGAAACCAAATCTTAATTTTTAAACTATATTTTACATATATAAATCATGTATATTTTCGCATATACACATTACCACTATTTAATGTATTTTCACTAAATAATTCGCATCTATATAAAATATACCTTTATAAATCTGAGATAAATCTTATAAATTTTTATAAACATATAAATTAACTTTAGAAATTATTTTCATGCCATTTTGATATGATTATATACAGCAGATTATTAATATACAACTTCTAGGCTGCTTTTCACATAACATGAAATATATACATATAAATTCATATAAATTGAATAAATTGCAGAAAAATACTTTTTAGACCTAAAATCATCATACCTAATCTTAGAAAATAATTCATATCAATTTGATATATTTAAATGTCCCAAATCATTAAATTTATAGTTTTGGACTGCTTTTGCACATACATGAAATATCATCATATTAATTCATATAAATTATATAAAAATGTAGGTCTATCAAAGTCATATTTTATCTTAGAAATTTATTTATATAATTTTCCATCAGTTTGCTATGAATTTTCCCAAACTTATATTTCAAATATGCCATATTTTGCATGTAAAGTTTACATATACATTATACAACTTCATTAGCCCCTTAAAATACCCAAAAACCATTCATTAATCATGTTAGGCTAAATTTCTAGAAATCACAGAGACTAATTTCAAATTTTATTATATAATTATCAATTTTAATTACATTAGATCATGAAATCAAAGAAATAAACATGGAATTTAGGTAAACTCACTCATCTTAGTCAACTCCTTCCAATTTCAAGTCTTTAGCCTCACTTTCCTCCGCTCTCCAGAGATAGAATTCCCTTCAATTCGCTGTTCTAACACCTCTAGTAACTCTTATGTGCTCGCCCTTGCTTTTCTCTTCAATTTGGGGTTTCAATTTCTTAATTTGGTTTAGGATTTTGGGATTTAGGTTAGGTGTTTGGGAAAGAAGAAGGAAGAACGAAAGTTAGTTTCTAAAATTAGAAATTAGTATACAGATTTCTGTTTTAAGTCTTGGAGGTTAGAAAACAGCCTGATTGCCAAATTTTAAATATGAATTCAAACTGCATAGCGCCCGTTCGATTCGACGACGTTTCCGATCATATCTCCTTCATACGAGCTCCAAACGTCATAAATAAATATACTGTGTTAATCAGAAACGGTCGCAATAGCGCTGATTTTGTCGCCAAATTCTAATGTTTGTATAAATGACCATTTTGCCCTTTTTTCAGAAAATGACAAAAATACCCTTATAATACTTTTTAGAATTTCTGGGGAATTACACATACTTAGTTAAAGATTTGAACTTCTAGATGTATCCTTCCATCGAAAGGTCTCCTTTCTTAATATCAATAAATTCTCCCCACAATAATTCCACTTAGACTTGGATATGAACTGAGACTCAAACCTCTTCTTAAACTGGTTCCAAGTGATCTACTCTTCAAGGGTCTCGATAGTTACCATTTCCCTCTAATCCAAAGCATTCATGCAATTTTCTCGAAACCAGCCTTCTCCGTTGTGCATCATTAACTTGAGTCCAAAGATATGCTCATAAACTCTTAGCCAATTTAACACTTCAACCGCGAGCTCCTGAGTCTCCAGAGATATGCTCATAAACTCTTAGCCAATTTAACACTTCAACTGCGAGCTTCTTTCCCATAAACATCTTTCCATCCTAAATTTTGATAGCCTTGGTTAATCTTTGAGAAATCCTCTCTCACTACTGAACTTGGCTCAACAGCCTCTAGCATATTCTCCAACATCATTTGCACCATAAACTACCATAACAAGGCACATCCATACTCATCACATTCACCGACGGAGCATATTCATTTTCATCAACTCGTATTTCACCTTTATTTCTCCCATTAGTGTGGGTACTTTCGGTCTCTTTTAGTGCATTTTCTCCGCTTACTATATCATGACCGCTTCTCATTTCCATCTTTCTTTTCTGTTAAGCAAGTCTTTATCACAAACAGAAAGAAAGAGAGTGAAACAATATAGAAGGATATATATATATATCCATCTATATTTATATAGCAAAATACAAGCACGTTATATATATAATAGCGTATACCCTTCGTAAGGCATTCATATCCTACTAAGTACTTAAGTAATTCTATCTCTTTTTTACTCGAGTGTCCCTTAACATAAGCTTTGATACCAAACTGTAACATTCCCTATTTCAAAACCCAAAAATGAAACTCCAATGTGCTATAGTCATCTTGGAATTATCTTTAGACAAATAAATGAGGTCAATTTTTTCAACGGTTAGCAAATAGAGAAAGTAAATTAATTCCACCATAGATAATTGTTTTTTTTATTTTTTACATATTTCAAATCCTAAATCATGCCCACAAAGGGGTGAGATATAAATTGAGATATAAATAATTACATAGTAGCATAAAAGATTTGACATATGAAAATGCTGAACCTTTGTAGTTCCTTGGACACAATAAATATTTACATCATATAGCGGGATTTCGGCTATTACAAAAGATAAAAATAAGGCTTCCTGTCTGTCTTTGTCTTCAGCATAATCTCGGCAAAAGTCCTGCCTTTGGCTATAGTTATAATTTGAAATACTATAAACTCAACATACTCACATGAGTACCCATGAGTTATAAAAGAAAAATGATAGACACATGGGTCAAACATATGTCTGGTATGAATAATATCACTTCCTATTCATATTCCTCAGCTAGTAGGACCATGCCTATAAAGCACAGAACGGGTTTTCCCTCGCACTAGCCTCGGTTATAGGATCATACAAGGCTATCCTACGTCAAAAGATGTAACTAATCATTTGATAACATAAAAATATAAAATATATATCAACAAAACTACATCCAAAAGTATCTTGGATTTGGGTCTAGGAACTTTAATACTTCACGTGTGATCATTTCGGTTTTCAACGGTGCTATTTCCAAAACTATCTTAAGTTTCTTGCATTATGTCTCTTATACCGTAAGATACAAATCCAAACAGTCTCGGTAATTCATTTATTAGTTTATTCTTGGAGCTACATCCTAAAGCAGTCTTTTTAACTTTATGTTTATAATGTAATGTAAAATCCTGAGCAGTCTCTTTATTTTTATGTTTGTACTGCAAAGTACAACTTATGTTTATACTACAAAGTACAACCCTAAGAGGTATCTTTATTCTCCTAAGCTTTAACCCTTTAATTGAGGTGCTACCACTCTCATGAAAGGGTATAACCCTCTTGAATGTCTCGCATTTATATGGAAGTCGACTGTCGAACCCTACCACTTAAAGTGGGTGCATTAGAGTGAGCGTTCCACTGGGCATCAATAGCCATTCCAAACCTGTATTATTTGTAGGTTCTTACTTATTTACTTCTAAGTTATCTTTAATTTTCTAAACTTCACCTAATTATTCATTTTTTAGGTTTCATCTTTTGTTATTCTTTTAGATTCATTAGGCTCCAAGCCTACTTTTGGCTATCTTAAGCGTCAGTACTAATTTTGTAATGCACCTTGCTTTACAAAACTCTAAATTATACCTTCAATAATCTTAAGCCTTGGGTTTTGACGTTAGCTTTCCTTCGAAAGATAAAAAGTCTTGATATTGACTCTCCTCGAAAGTTAATAGGTCTCGGCTATTGAATCGGTGCCCTTGGATTTCGCCTTAGGAAAGCCTTGTTTATGCACTCTAATTTGGATTACCTTCGGCAATCTTCCACCGCTATCACTTGAGTTTGGAATCTACTTCAACCATCACTTCCGGCTACTGTAACAACGCATACTTTAATGAGCCTAAATTTTGACAAAAATCGAAACCCAAGTCCGTTAAAGCACGGGTCGCTGGGTTTGGTACTTGCAAATAAGCATGAGCATTATCAGAGATTGATAAAATCTGAACTCATAACGGAAATAATAATAGGATATAAATACTGACTGTGGCTACTACCTTGGAATTAATGATATTCCTTGGATATCAAATTGCCACATCATCATCAAGCATGAGAGAAAAGAACACTTTTCCAACAATCAGTCATGTCCAGCTCCAGTGATATGTTCCTCTAAATGTATCATATGGATTGTAATGAGGAGGAGGTCAAAAAACGTTCTGGTGATTGGAAAATCTATACAGTGTCTATAACATAAATTTGTACCGATTGGTTTTCATTTAATTGCTATGTCTACTATTTTAAGGTTAACCAAATTAACCTAATATTGCACACATGATATTCCTACCTAGCACAATTCATCTACCTATCCTTCCAAAGGTACAAAATACTGACATAAGTCTATCAGCCACTTAATACTTTCAAATATGAAGTGGGCTTCAACCATCGTCATCGTTAGTCTATTGGTCCTAGCTACTGAGATCTTTGACCACTATTTATGGCTTTATAATATAAAATAGTCTACTACTAATGCATCTCTCGTCATTAAAGTCTTACCTATGTAAGAGACAGTACTTAAGCCACTTAATACCTCATTACTAAGGACTAGGCAAATCCCTGACCATTTAATACCTATATTCTAGGTAGGCCTTTGTTGTTTAATACCTAACCCCAAGGCGGACTCCTTACTAACAATATCCAGCTGACATTGCTTGGAATCTCACTGGGACACTTAATACTTCTTTATGGGAGAGATGCAGATCCTAGATCAGTCACTTAATACCTCAAACCCTAAGCGGACCCTTCTCGAGATATCCACTACCGCTCCTAACCGATAATTCAGACCATTTAATACTTTTTAATTAGGAAAGAGGCAGGCCCTCAAACAATCACTTAATACCTCTAATCCCTAAGCAGATCCTATTATTTCCATAATCGTTTCCCACTGGTATTGTGATTGGTGATGTCCCACATCAGTAATAAGTGTACACAACTGCTGGTAGCCTCTGAGCGAAGGGCAGACTTCGGTTGGGTCACTTTACTGACCTCGTAGCCCAGTCTTTTAAGCCTAATAAATTATCCTATGTGTCCTATAGTTAAACAAGTCTCACATTAGTAGGAAGTGTACACAACTGCTGGTAACCTCAAAGTGAAGGGCAGACTTCTATTATGTAACTCTACTGATCTCACATCCCAACCTACTAAGTCTAATTAATTTTCTAAGCTTTACTAAGTTAAGCCATATTATCCTAGGCTTTACTATTACTAAGATTTATCATCCTAAATTGGATATTGGACTTAGCTTACTAACCTCCTTCGATTTATTTATGGCTATATAAATTACCATAAATGTTCAATTACCCATAATTCCCCTTTATTTGCTTCTTTTATAAATTTCAATTTGTCAATGATAAAGAATATCATTCTAACGGATATTTACTAAGACATTTATGTATATTTACTAATCTCAAATTAGTAACCTTTTCTAACTATTCCATAATTATTAACCTAACTTCTTTATTTATCAGCTCTATTAATCTATTTACCATATTAATGATTTGTAACTCCCAAATTCATTCCACATTTATTATCCATTAATTGGAGTTACAACCATTCCTCTCTTTCCTTCCTATTTCCTATCCTCAAACCAGCATCATTACTACATATAACTAATATCCTAAGCGAGCGTTAAGCGTAACAAATCGTCATATTTATTAGCATGTATAAATACGTATAAATACCTCCTTCTACCAAATATATTATAGTCACCAATCTTCAACTAGAATATTCTTTCCATATTTAATTTTTTGGAATTATATTTCCTAGGAAGATTCTCTGTTATGATTTCCATAAATTAGTTTAAAATAAAAGATCAAGAATTAAAGGAAAGATTTGTCTCATTTGAAATTAAAAGGAATGATTATTTTCTTTTTATTGGAATAGATAATGTAAACAAAGGATAATAAATCTGTACTTTACACATCTCTTCCTTTTTATTTGCATATATTCCTTGTTAAATCAAACGCTGCACTTTCTATGCAATTTGGAAACACAAACAAATTTATAAAAATCAAACAGATGTTCTCCCACAAATTAAACTATGGAAAATTCCCAATTCAACATAATTAGGGTAATAATCAAAATCATACTAATAATCTATAACCCAATTTCAGATCTATAACTTTCATATCTAATTAATATTCATATCTTTAACTTTTGGGACTGATTTCTAGATTAGGGTGTAGCCATAATTCCTATCAGATCTAAAACAAGAATATGTAGGCAATAGTTTTCTACGCTAGTTTGAGCCTAAAATTCACAAATATTATTGGTTTATGCATAAGAATCAAATGTATGCCAATGGAATAGATTCAAAATCATAAACAATATATAAATTTCCCACTCACATTCTAAAAGCATTCCAAATCTCCAGATCTAAAGTAAAACCTTTGATTCAACTCCATTTCCTTTTTGTTCCAAAAAATATGTATAAAAAGGGTATATACATACATTAGAATTATAGATCTGAGAAGAGATTTAGGTTTGAAGGAGAATATAAATATATAAATACAATTATATATATATATATAAAACCTCCTTATTGCGTAGTATTGATTCTCTTCTCTTCTTCTCTTATTTGATTTCTATTCTTATTCGATTTGTATATATACAAGTATAAATATTATATTTTATAATTTAAAAAATAGTGGAGAAAAGTAAATGATAAAGTTTCGCTACTGCTTTTAGAATAATATGAGCAAAGAAGAGATGGTTGGGCCTGAATTTATAGACACTCGAATCAACCATAGCCATACGATCAAAATATATTAAATCCAGGCCTTCTAGCCTAGGTAAACCCTAACTGTCGGCTTACCAACTGGTCGACCGCTAGGTGTAGACTAGCCCAAACGAAGGCGACAATTGGCCCCAGCGATAAATATATAAATGTTAATATATTTATTTTATTTCTTTTCGTTCCGTATTCGATTTTCGTACGTAACTTTCTCGTTTGGACTTCGATCGAAAAACTCCAAATATTAAAGCCGCTCAAATTTCAACACAAACGCAATGGTGCAAGTTCCACGGTCAAATTTCATTGTTTGCACAAATTCCATTTTTGGAGCCTAATTAACCAACTAACACAATAAATAACTAATGTCAAATTTATTGGGTGTTACATTCTTCCCACCTTAAAAGAATTTCGTCCCCAAAATTATACCAATAACTAAGTCATGTTTCTAGCTCGTAGTCATCCTAGACTATACAACCAATTAGTGTAGAACCAATTTCGCAACTAACATGCACAAGTGAATAGTGTATCATAATATAGAAAACATGTGTGCAAAAAGATTCTAAATCAGGCCCTTCCTTATGAATGCTTTTCATTTTGAAAACATTTTTGATAATATGGTGCAAACAACCTATATATATGTTGGAAGTTCTATACGTATGCGGATTTTGAAAAATCTTTTCACCAAAAATCCCCATACTCCTATGAATAGAAGTAAGGTGCAACCAATTTGCATCTAATTCCTACCAACCAAAAACCTAACGCATCGAAATCTCGCTTCCTAAACGTCACTCCTATGCCAGAAAATGGGATAGGTGGAGAATTTTACATTCTTACCACTCTATAAGCTATCCCCTTTCCGTTGTACAGTGGAAATTTCTTCACTGCTCCGGATTTACTCTAAATTTTCCATGCACAAAACACATAAGGAGGCTTGTTCCCAAGCTTTAAAACGAAAATGAGTCCAAACAGACTCGTGTGCGTCATCTAAATGGTCTGGAAATAGAAATTCCAAGGCTAAAACAGCTATTCCCTTAATCGCTTGTGTTTTATCGTATCGTCGATCCTAATGCACCGCTAATTTCGCATTTTTAATCTATTTTCCTTCCATACGCTTAACATGTGGCCTTCAAAAATCAAAAACTTCATAAAAACCTTTTTCTCTTTTCAAATTTGTACGTCGCTTGAAAAATAAATTTCTAAAATATTCGGATGCAAAATTTTCCCTTGAAATAAAATTTTGGCAGAATTTCTAAAAAGAGTTATTTGAGCCCCAAAAATAATTTAAAAACCAAAACTCTTTTTTTTTCAAGCGAAAATTTCTAACTCAAGGGAAACTTTTCAAAATATTTTCCTTCTAAATTTTTTTGATAATTCAAGTCACATTTTTAGCGTTATTCGGAAGTCAGTTATGCGCTAAACGCATAAGCTCTATTCTAGCATTGTACAACTAATTTTAACCTATAAAACTTGACATTTTATTTAAAAATGTCATCATACTCAGTTATACAAAAACTTTAGCTTTTAAGGAACAGGAACAATGATTCGTGATTCCCAAAATAATTCTAACTTGTCCTTATTTTGCTACAATTTCTATCTATTCAAAACTTCTAGCCTCACATTGCATTTTACTATTAGTTATGTGTCCTTACGAGATTTTCATATTCATACCATTTATTCCAAACATATATAAGAGCGGCTCACATATTTGAAAATAACAACATAATAAATAAATAGAAATACATCTCATAATATCGTGCACGTTTTAGAAAGAGACAACCAACAATTACAACCCAACAACCTAAAACTTAAAGAACAAATAATGGAAGGGAAAGATACAAAAACACAATATATATGCTAAAACACTACCTGTAGACTATGGGACGGTCCTGATCCATGACAAGAACTTGAGCCATTAAAGCGGCCTTGAAAAGGGCAAAGCATAGTAGCTAAGCACCCAATCTCATGACTCTGGCATTGTAGCTCGGTCCTTATCTCTCGTGGGTCGACGCGGATCCCCTAGTGCTCCGTCTAGACCTACCGAATGGCAACTAGCTAGGGACTCTGATATCCCTCGACATTCTATCCCTTCTCCGCCTCCTACTGCAGCTGCTGCTGGCTTGGCTGCTACGGTTGGTGGAAAAGGAATTCCCATCTTCCTAAGGGAGGCTCTATCAATGGTAGGCGGGACCTTTGTCTAGGCAGATTTCCTACTAAGATTCACCCTGTATCGCTTGAAGATGATAGTGAATAGGTAATAGTACGGAAAGTAACTCCATGGGGGTGCCAACTCCCTGAAAGGAAAAATGAATCATAAGAGTGTGTGCCCAGTTGATGGCTACACCATCCATAACTGGGTGGCCTTCCGCACCTAAGAATAAATCTGATTATAGTTTCCCCTCTTAGGGATGATGTTATGTTGAATAATGCGCACAATATGATGGGCAGTCGGACGCAGATTGTCCGTCCTCCAAACACCAACACCTTAAGAAAAGATCCATTGCAAGGTCTTCGGTTCGGTCATCTCAATATCGTCCAAATCCGCACCATCCACGAAAATGTCCAAAATTTCACCGAAGTCATCGTCAAACATCTCAATCCTGACTCCTTTAACCACCGACTAAATGAAACTGTTGTCTTTATCGAAATTCGAAGCCAAATGAGCATAAAAAATGTGAATGCAGTGCAAGCTCTTCTGGCCCAAAAGCTGCAAAGTATCCAAACTTCACTAGTCGCCCCTGAAGGAATTTGAAACCGGCGAAGCTGAGACAAGTGAAGATCTTCTAGCCATTCTGGACCAGCCACCTGACCTCTTAAAGGGTGACAACAGAGTGGCGCAAGGAGGAACCATTAGTGCAGGAAGGTGCCATGTGCTGAGAAGTAGAGAAATAAGGTTTAGATCTAGAGTGGCAGCGGGGCAAGATCTAACGTGCGAAAATCGGTGCAAGGGGGAGCGAGGCTACTGCTCGTCGGAGAGGGTGAGAAACGACATCGCCTGGAGGTGGAATAGAGGAAGCCGGAGCTGATTTGGAGGAGGTGGAGGGGCTTTCTTTTTGGGTTCGGCTGCAATGGAGAGTGGGAGCTCGATTTGGTGGCGGCTGAAGAAAAGGATGCGACTTATATAGTCGCATTCCAGGTTCAACCTGGGCCAAAACCCGTTAAGCAGTCGACACCCTCTAGATGAACCGGTCAACCGCTAGGGGTCGACCGCTAGGTGGTCTTTACGTGCACGTTGAACCTAGTCCCGTAAAGGCCAGGTTAATTTATAACGTTACTAATAATAATAATGATAATTGTTTCACGTCGTCTCCTTCGACTCGACACGATTTGAAAAATCCCCGTCCTCTTCTCGACGGTGCCCAAGCTTACCGTCGGGCTTTCCGAACCATTCCTCCACTATTATGCAATACTTTTGACTTATATTACTTCAACCATCGACAATTCCAAAAACCCGATAATAATCCAACCACTATTCCCTGCATACTTCGTGCAGAATATTTCTTCCAACAGGTGGCGTGTACAACACTTTCAACTTCATACCCCAATAAAATTAAATGTCATTCCTATTTTGTCCGTCCCTTAGAAGAGAGAAAACTTTAAAAACTTCAATTTTTGTAAACAGGAAAATCATTGGGCCAAATATTCACCATTTGAAACTTATTTCCAAATCAAAAAACTATTTTCTAGCCAAAAATCAAAATCAAACCTTTATTGGTATATATATGTATATGTAGGTATGTATATATATGTATGTAGACACATATAATTATTTTAGGATGTCAAAACTTTCTCTTTTATAAACCAAAACTTGTTAACATGACCAACTAAGTGGTACGATTCTTGAAAATTTAAAATTTGAAAACTTCCCAAAATTCTAAAATAAATCTTTGGAAAAAGAAATCCTCTAAAAATGCTTTTTCCAAAATCTAAGGTATTTCCAAAATATTTTATAAAAATTCTCTCACGGGTTTAGATTAAGGAACATACCTTAATTCTTCAAATAAAATTCCAGTTTGCCATCCAAAGGTGGTTAATGGACATTCCCTTACCAAACTGGTTTTCGAATGTTTGCGATATACAGAATACTATTTCCTGCTTATCTAGTACTGCAAGTCATCAAAATCCAAAATCACATGGTAGCTAGAGTCTCAACCATCAAGTCGAACATCCTCTAGTCTCCGGGATTTTGCCATAGGTCGTACTAATGCTCTTCTTCATTAGCGCCTTACGCATCGCCAAAACTTTGTGAGGTAATTCGGAGTCGGCGTGAAAATCTTAATTCTAAGATATTTCTAACCCATAGTTTCTTTGCCCATTCCTTCAGAGTGGAAATAAAATTACTTCTATAGTCGGGATTTTTAGAGTCGAGCGTAAAAATAGTAATAGACAGGAAAGTACGAATACGTTCGCTCAATTTATCCTAATTCCTCTAATCGACTAATCTAGGCTCTAATACCAAATGTAACAATCCGTGCTTTAATGAGCCTAAATTTCAACAAGAATCGAAACTTAAGTCCATCAAAGCACAGATCGTTGGATTTGGTACCTACAAATATGCACGAGCATTATCAGAGATTGATAAAATCTAAACTCACAGCGGAAACAATAATAGGATATAAATACTGACCGTGGCCACTACTTTAGAATTAATGGTATTCCTTGGATATTAGATTTCCACATTAGTATCGAGCATGATAGAAAAGAAGACTTCTCCAATAATCAATCATGTACAGCTCCAATGACATGTTCCTTTAAATCAATCCCGTGGGTTGTAATGAGGAGGGGGTTAGTACAACATTCTGGTGACCGGAAAATCTATAGTGTCCATAACATAAATTTATATCGATTGGTTTCCATTTAGTTGTTATGTCTACTATTTTAAGGTTAACCAAATTAACCTAATATCGCACACACGATATTCCTACCTAGCACAATTCATCTACTACCCTTCTCAAGGTATAAAATACTGACGTAAGTTTATCAGCCACTTAATACTTCCAAATATGAAGCGGGCTCCTTACATCGTCATCATTGGTGTATTTTTCCTAGCTATAGAGAACTTTTTACCACAATTTATGGCTATAATATATAATAGCCATACCACTAACGCATCCATCGTCATTAAAGTCTTAGCTATGTGAAAGACAGTATCCAAGCCACTTAATACCTCATTACTAAGGACTAGGCAGACCCTTAACCATTTAATACCTATATTCTAGGCAGGCCTTTGTCATTTAATACCTAACCCCAAGGCTGACTCCTCGCTGGTACTATCTAGCTGACATTGCTTGGAATCTCACTGGGACACTTAATATTTCTTTAAGGGAGAGCGGCGGAGCTTAGATTGGTCACTTAATACCTCAAACCTGAAGCAAACCCTTCCTAAGATATCCACTACCGCTTCTAACCGATAATTCAGACCATTTAATACTTTTTAATTAGGAAAGTGGCGGGCCCTTAAACAAACACTTAATACCTCTAATCCCTAAGTAGATCCTATTATTCCCATAATCGTTTCCCACGGGTCCTATGATTGGTGATGTCCTACATCAGTAATGAGTGGACACAAATGTTGGTAGCCTTTGAGTGAAGGGCAGACTTCCATTAGGTCACTTTACTGACCTCGCATCCCAATCTTCCAAGTGCAATAAATTATCCTATGGGTCCTTTAGTTAAAGATGTCTAACATCAATAGGAAGTGTACACAACTACCGGTAGCCTCAAAGTGAAGTGCAGACTTCTATTATGTAATTTTAGCGACCTCCCATCCCCACCTACTAAGTACAATTAATTTTCTAAGCTTTACTAACTTAACCTATATTATCCTAAGCTTTACTATTACTAAGCTTTATCATCCTAAATTGTATATTGGACTTAGCTTACTAACCACTTTCTATTTATTTAAGGCTATATAAATTACCTTAAATATTCAATTACCCATAAATCCCTTTTACTTGCTTCTTCCATAAATGAAATTTTCCCATGACAAAGAATATCATCCTAACGGACATTTCCTAAGACATTTATGTATATTTACTAATCTCAAATTAGTAACCTTTTCTAACTATTCCATAGTTATTAACCTACTTCTTTATTTATCAGTCCCATTACTCCATTTACCTTATGTTTGCGCCAAAATTGGTCACAAACCCCAAGTGTAGTGAAAGCACCAGCGTATGAATATAAATCAACAATATTCACACACAAATCATAGATCTAAGTAAATAACAAATAACAATCCAGAAATAATGAACAGTGACACAAGATTTATAGTGGTTCGGCTATCTCCGGCCTACGTCCACTTCAAAGTTTTTATCTTTTATTGCTCGATGTTTGAAGATTACAATTTCATGTGTTGTATTACAACTGATTTGCTGAGCTAAGTCTGAATCTAAGGCAGCAATGGTGATCTGGAGTAAATCTGGCAGAGTCTGGGCGCTCTTTAGCTCTCAAAATTGTCCGACCCCTTTTTTGAATGACCAGGGGGTCTATTTATAGGTGTAGGAGGCTGATATTTCGCCTAAAATGAAGGGAGACCAGTTCTGGCACGTGAGGGAGCCCACATGGCCGAGATCTGGAGATCCGGGCCCACTTTGGGATCGATTCGACCCTTGGTTCGAATCGATCAAGAAATTGTCCAATCAAGCTGAAATTTGGTGTGGACATCCTTCAACATGTGCTCAAGCTTCTGTGAAAATTTCGTAGCATTTGGACTTGTAGATCTCGAGTTATGATCGATTCAAGATTGGATTCTTTTGTTAGGCTGTTACGTTCGAATCGATGCATTTGAATCGATTGCTTCGAATCGATGGTGGAGCATGCTCCTGTGATGACGTGGAGCGCAAACCTTGCATCGATCCGCTTTTGTCGCCAGTTAGATCGAGTCGTCCCGGAGATTTCGCTGCCTTGACTCGATGGATTCGAAGACACCAAATATCCCCGGATTCGAATGGCGCCTACTTCGTATCGATAGCCAACGTGTCTCGATCGATACAGAGTTAAACGTAGCCGGATGGATTCGAAGGAAGGCACTTAATGGATTTGAACACGCCACCCTTGCATCGATTCGAAGCAGAGTATCTGATGGGTACGAAGTAAGAGGTCTTCATGGGTTTGAGTGATGGATACGAACCATCGAGCCCAGATGGATACGAAGGTGTTCAACCTGAAGGTTGCGAGGCGAAGTGGCTCGGTGGATTCGAAGTACTCTGTGTTGATGGAGTCGAAGCAATGGTGCTTCTCGTGGATTCGAAGTAATGTAGGGATGATGGATTCGAACCTAGGGCTTGGCTTTGATCGATTCGAACCATAGCATACCTCTTCCATTTTATATCGGCGATAACTTGAGCATACGAACTCGGATTGTCTCGAAATTTGGAATGTTGCTTCATCTGACCTTGCTTGTCATGTCTTATCAATTGCAGCCCGATCTGGACTCGGACAAAATTCATCGATATCCGTGGTGAACCTGCGATGCACAATTGATGTTCATGACTAATAATCATTGATTTTCAGTTAATCTTTGGGTATCTTGACTTTGCCAAAAGTTGGGATAACACCTTATTAATGATTTGTAACTCCCAAATTCATTCCACATTTATTACCCATTAATTGAAGTTACAACCTTTCCTCACTTTCATTCCTAATTCCTATTCGCAAATCAGTGTTATTGCTATGTATAACTAATATCCTAAGCGAGCCTTAAGCGTAGTAAATCATCATATTTATTAGCGCGTATAAATACCTACTCCTACCAACTATATTCTAGTCACCAATCTTCAACTAGAATATTCTTTCCATATTTAATTCGTCGGAACTACATTTCATTGGAAGATTCTCCGTTATGATTTCCATAAATTAGTTTAAAACAAAAGATCGGGGATAAATGGAAAGATTTGCCACACTTGAAATTACAAGAAATGATTATTTTCTTTTTATTGGAATCAACAGTGTAAACTACAAAGAATAAATCTGTACTTTACACATCTCTTCCCTTTTATTTGCATATATTTCTTGTTAAATCAAGCGCTACACTTTCTATGCAATTTGGAAACACAAACAAATTTATAAAAATCAAACGGACGTTCTTCCCACAAATTAAACTATGGAAAATTCCCAATTCAACATAATTAGGGTAATAATCAAAATCATACTAATAGTCTATATCCTAATTTCAGATCTGGAATTAATTTCATATCTAATCAATATTCATATCTATAACTTTTGGTACTGACTTCTAGATTAGGGTGTGGCCATAGTTCTTATCACATCTAGAACAAGAATATGTAGGCTATAGTTTTCTACACTAATTTGAGCCTACAATTCACAAATATTATTTATCTAGGCATAAAATCAAACATGTTCCAATGGAATAGATTCAAAATCATAAACAATATAAAAATACCCTACTCACCTTCTAAAAGCGTTCTAGATCTGAAGTAAAACCTTTGGTTCAACTCCATTTCCTTCTTATTCCAAGGAATATGTATAAAAATGGTATATACATATATTAGAATTATAGATCTAAGAAGAGATTTTGGTTTGAAGGGAAATATAAATATATAAATAAAATTATATATATATATATATATGTATATATTTTTATATATATTGTAACAACCCAGAATTTAATCACTTTAAATATGGATATCTAAATATATACGTTTAATAATTAATTCATAGATTTTATAACTCAAATAAATTCCTTTTAAATAATAACTAATGATGGTAAAATAGTTTACAAAATTTGTTTACAAAAATAGTTAGTTCAAAGAAAAATAGAGAATGTGACCGGAAACCATTTTTCGAATTGTCGACTTTTGAGTGTCGAAAAGTTATCAAAAAACGTTGTGCACATTTGAGATAAACATTCACACACATTTACAAATGAATTATGATTTTATAATTTGATTTACTTAATAAATATAATATGTTTTGATATGATTTTTTTTTGCAAATTTTAAACAAGAGTTAAATGTAAATAAAAATGATATAAGTTGTCATTTCTTTAGAAACACGTACTAAGGCATGTTTTCTCATGAAATTGAAGGGGGAGACAAGCTTTACATGTTGGGGAGAGGAATACACATGCTTGGTGATGTGGCATCATGATAAGAGAGGGTATGTACTTTAGGGTAATATGGTAATTTAATTAATGTACCTTGTATATATACAAATTTTCATAATTTTCTCCCATTTTATCATTCCATTTCCATTTCATAAAGTCCTCTTCAAGTTTTCATGACACTTTAATGGCCTCCAAAATAGTTTCTCTAATTTAAAAATCTAAATCATTCACTTTTATACTCCTAAACCTTGTCTAAACATATCTCATTCCATTTCAATACCTCTCCTTTACAAAACTACCCCATCATCATTTCTTCACCTTGGCCGAACTCTAAAGCCCCCATAGCCGAACCATATTGCCCTTCAAGCCACCAAAAGCTCCACTTTTCCAAGCTATAAGAAAAGGCCTAGCTCATATTCGGGTTTTAGCAGAAGTTAGTTTGATTTTTCCTACATTCGGTGAGTAAAGTTTCACTCAAAGTTTTTCTAAACATACACACACACATACTATATTGTTGTAAAAATGATGTTATGTTTGGGTAAAATAATGTTGGATTGTATGTATGTATTGTGCTTGGATTATAATGATGCTTGGATGTAATCATATGTGCTTGGTTATGTAGATGTATAATTTGGAATATGGTAGTTAAATAGTCAAGTTAGTTTGCATATTATAATCTAGCCTGTATATGTTGGTGACGAAAATGTTTACATGTTGTGATGTTGTGGTTATGTAATCATGTATGTTGTGAACATTAATTCAAGATGGTATGCAAAGAAAGTTAGCATCTTACTAGTTTAAAGCGACATATTATCTCTTATATAAAATTCAAAATCTTTGGTTTTAAAATTTGCAAAATGTTTTCAAGTTTCCAATACTTGTTAGTCTTCCAAAATTGCTTTTATGTTTTAATAAAAAATTTCCAAGATTTAAAATTTTAAAGAAGACTTAGAGAACAAATTTCAAGTTTTGGAAATTTCGGGCCTTATAGCGGTAGTCGCTATAAGTGCAGTTCGTGAAAACAAACTCTTTTCGAAATCTAAAAATGTTTTCACCTAGAAATATTTTTGGAAAATGTTTTAAAAATTATATTAAGTAATTAAAATGGTAATTATTATTTATTTATTTAATAAATGATTATTTAATTAGTTAATTAATTAATTAGTACTTAATCATTGGTTAATAAAGGTAATTAATTCTTAAATGTTAATCAATTAAGTTAATTTTAATTAGTTAATTAATTAAAGTTAATTATTATTTAATTAATAATTAAGGGTTAATTATTTTTAATTATTTATCAAAGATTAATTATTAATTAATTATTTATAAAAAAGGATTGAATTAATTATTAATTAATTTCTGATTAATTAAATTTAATTAAGATTTTAATTAGGACTTAATTAAGATTTAATCATTATTTAATAAGGGTTTAATTTATTATTTAAATAATAAATAAGGGTTTTAAATCGCTTTGATTCTAAAATATCGGTTTTGTTTAAAGCTGTTTTTCTTTTCAAAAATGTTTTAAATCAAGGGATTTCTTTGTTGATTACCTTTAAGTAACCTTAAATAAATATGTAACCTAACGCTAATATGGTGAATAATTTATGGGAAGTAAGTCACCTCATATGTAGCACTAAAAGTCGATGAGTAGGCTAATCCTCTATTTGTGAGATCTATAATTTATTTCTAGGCGAGGGATAGAGTAAGGTCGAAATATCGAAAACGTGATGGGTATGGGAGGGTTAATTTCTATTAATGGGTCATGTTTAAATTAAGTATATGGTTATCCATATGCGAACTTTGTATAATTAGCCTAAGTAGCGGATATATTTGCTAGTTATAACTTAGCCTGTTTTAACTCAGGAAGTATGTTGTGTAATTTCGAGTTCTACAGTGAGGACTCGAATACTTATTGCATACTTCCAAAAGAACCGGAATTGAGTTAGCTAGGAATTATCGCTTAGTTTGGAGACAACGGTTTCAGATAAATATAATTTGTCCAAACTACTCCAAACTAATAACGTTCGCGATGGATCTTTATGAAGTATGCTATGGAGTTGTACTATTCTTCCTGAGGGTGATTCCAAAATGGAAAATAGTAAATGTTGAATGTTTATTCGATCCTGGAACAACTTGTATGGATGAATGCTAGCATTTGCACTGGTTGTATGAAGAGCGGTTTTAGCATTCTAAGAGGGTCTGCTAGAAGGAAAGGTAAATGTAACCTCAAGCCTCACACCCAGGAATGACTAAAATTAGGGGATATGCATTAAGGCTATGTGGTTCACTACCATTAGGGTATGATCGATATGATAGATTATGTATGCTCGGGGCCCATTTAGGTTATTGATCCCAACCTGGGTAATTACATATTCGATGCTATCCATTAAGGGGTAGGGCCGGTCTTGATGGGTAGGGAGTCCATGTGAGGCTCTCGGTGTAGTTTATCTAGAGTTGCACTGTAGTAGGTGGTACCTCGGTGCCTTGTCATTATTGGAATCCATTTTCTAATACGTGCCTTTATGAACTTAGTTGCGCCTAACTACTTAAATGTGAGTTGCAAGCATTTCAACTATATTAAATATTTAATTTAAACCTAGGTATTATGATAATTTCAAAGAATTTTATATAGAAATGTTATGGTTATCGTAAGGTAAAAACCCATCCGTGTTTATGTGCGACGTGGTCTTACGAGATACCTTTGGTTTGAAGGTTTTATAAAGTTGAACTTATGCTTTGCTCACTCCAGACCCATGTCTGATCGGGAATTTTATATTCTTTCCCTAAAACTCTTGGGTACTCAAATTTATATGAGTAGCCAAGTAATCCAGGTTTCTTACAAATGCATTTTGGAGGAGCTTGGAGCAGATGGCTTCATCGATAGCTAGTCATTATCTTATTCCGCTATGTATGTATGTAGTTTGTATCAGTTATGTAGGGATAGAAAGATATAACTATCCCTGTTTGGAATTTTTACTGTATGACTCTGATGTAATATTATTATGGTAATGACTGTGTATGATCTTATGTTGATTATTGTATATTATTCATTTGCGTTGTGTGATTCTGTGTTGTTTAATTTCCTCCTGTCTTTTTTTTACCCTAACGGCTCATATTTCGAAGTAAGAAAGGTGGAACATTACGTTTGGTATTAGAGCTTAGGTTGAGCGAATACATGGGCTTTGGGTTGGGGTCAACTTCGAGAGCGCACATTTGTAAATTTTATTCGTATACAGATATATTCCTATTAGTTAGATCATCTTTGATAGGTTTGATTAGTACCCTTTCTTAAAGATTTATCTTGGCTAAGTATCCTAAATATATTTTCCTTTATTCAGGTAGTAATAATGAGTTCAAGGAGTGGATGAGGAAGGGGAAGCAATAGCATAATAACCACAAATGGGAGAACCCCAAATGTTAGAAGGGGTAGAATAACTGTTGAGGCCATAGCTCCAGTACAGCCTGGAGTAAACTTCGCAACTCTATGCAAGGACTTAACAAACCTCGGAGGAAAACCTTTCAAGGGTACATAATCCATCATTGAAGTACAAACTTGCTACGGTCATATGAGCAGCTTTTCAAAGGTTTGGACCTTTCTATTGATCAGAAGCGCTTCTTGGCATCATGGCAATTGCAAGAGGGTGTAGTTGCATGGTGGGATTCTGTTACCGTAAATGTTCCAGAAGATGAGTTCTCATGGGCTAGATTCAAAGAAGTAATCGAAGACCAATTCATGCCAGCTACGGGAAAAATTTGATTATATAGAAGTTTCGTGGATCTCAAGCAGGGAGAACTATAAGTGGATGAATATGAGGCGAAGTTTAATGAGTTATCTCGTTTCGGTCCTGGACTTATTGACACCGCACTAAAGAAGAATGAGATGTTCGTATTCGGTATGAGAGAAGAGTTCCATGAAAAGATGACCACCCATATAAAGGAATCGTTTATGGATCGAGTAGACATGGCCTTGAGGTATGAAGTGCTTTTGAAGAAGAAACCATCAGCGGTAGCAGCAGTACCCAGTGGTAGTACCGTTAACCCAAATAAAAGAAAGTTTAACCCAAACTGGTGAAAGAAGTCGAGTAAGTGAAAACCGGCAGGAGGAGATCAGAGAAACAAGTATAAAGATGTTGTTTATTTCAATTGTAATAAAATGGGCATATTTCAACACACTGTTAGCAGGCGAAGGCTATCTCTCCAATAGTCCAAAAGACACTTTGCTATAATCGCCACCAGCCTGGACACATGATTAAGGACTGCCTACTATTGAAGAAGGGTCAGCAGATTAAGGTCTACTCTATTAAGGAAGAGCCCTGAACCGTTGAAGATGTTAAAGGGAAGGGAGTCTTGGAAGGTACTTTACTTATTAACAACATTTTTGTTAGAGCTTTGTTTGATACTAGAGCTTCTCATAGTTTCATCTCTAAAGAATTGGCAGATAGATTAGAACTTACCTCAGAATTTGTAGAAACCCCTATCTATGTGTCAAATCCCATTATTGGTACAACAAGTCTATGTTTAATATGTGAGAATGTACAAATTTCCTACCTTACCTATCGTTTCCCATGGAACATGTTTATGCTTGATTTTAAAGGTTTTGATGTTTTGCTTGGAATGGATTGGCTAGCTAAGTATAACATTATCCTTGACTGCGCTAATTGGAGTGTAGTGTTGAAAGCCAAGACCAGAAGGATATTGGAAAGAATATCGCGTTAGGTCCCAGACAATCGTCTGAGTAGTTTCATTTATTCCTTAGAATCTTCCTAAGAAGTGCTAGAGTCTATATTAGTAGTTAAAGATTTCCTGGATATTTTTGAGCCGGTTAGCAGTTTGCCTCCTCATCGGGAAATTAAATTTCGTATTGATCTAGTTCCCGGTGCGAAACCAGTTATTCAACCCTTACATAGAATGGCCCCAAGAGAGAAGCAAGAGCTAGTAAGTCAAACTGATGATTTGCGAAGAAGTGGGCTGATTAGACCGAGTCGTTCGAGTTGGGATCGACAGTAGTTTTTATGGCTAAGTCCGATGGTTCTTTAATATTATATGTGGATTAAAGGGAGTTGAATAAGTAGACCCTTCAAAATAATTATCCGTTACCTTGAATAGATGATATGTTTGACCAATTTAATGGGGCTAGAGTATTTTCCCAATTGGACCTCGCTACAGGTTTCCATTAGTTAAGGGTAGCGGAGGATAGTATACCCTTAACTGCTTCTAGAGGGCCAGACCTTTCCTTTGAGTGGTTAGTTATGCCTTTTGGGCTAACCAATGCACCTGCATATTTTGTTAATCTTATGAATCGAGTTTTTATGGATGTTATAAATAAGTTCGTGTTGGTTTTAATTGATGACATCCTGTAACATCCCCTATCTGGAGGCCCGAAGCTAAGTGCTACAGATGATGCAGTCATCCATAGTATTAACTTCCGGTGACCAAATACGATAATGTTAATGGTATCCATAATATCAAAAGCATTTGAATATGAAATAAAAATCATCACAGATTAAAACATTTTTCTGATTACATTTCAAAACAACATTTCATATCCAAGTTACATAATCCCAAACGTTTCATAGGTTCAGATCAAATATCATTATTACAAAATATGCTAAGAGCGACATATGAATATGCCCCCTTGGTTGACCAAAATAGTCACAACTAACTTAATACAACACAGCGGAATAAAACAAACAAAACAACTCCTAAATAGCTAACTTCAGCCTCCTTCTCGTCTTCGGAAGCTTTATTCGTCCACCTACTAAAACCTGAAAATCCTCAACCCTCAGCCTACTCAAATCAATTTTGAACACACGAGAGTTTAAGGGGAAAAACATAAACTTCGAGTCAGACATAAAGCCTATGTGAATAATACTATACATCTCGGTTATTTGATATTAAGTGAGACCATGCCGCTTAGCGAAACGGGTTTCCCCTCACTACTATCCTTTTAAACATATCTTTTGCAAATCATAATCCTGCAACCAAAACTTGTTAAAACTGTAAAGCATTATCATGTAGACATACATATCAGGTAACAAATGGACTATCTGTCCGAAAATTATAGTTTTGTTTGGCTAACTACTAACCTCTGCCCGACTCGGGCCTACCAGACAATATAAACAAATAATCCAACAACTGTTAGATACTCCTCTTCTGGATGGTCTATCCCTAGCTTACTTCTCTAGGGTCAGCTGGTTCTAATGGTTTTGCGGGCTCACCAATAACATATCTTTGTACATATAAATTCGTTTCTGTGTGTAACATCATTTTAGTCTTACCTGTGACAAAGCCCTACACACTGGAATTTTGGACTAAATTAGCTAAGGGCTAATAGCTAATGTATAGGGCGCGACCCTATACCAGTTCCATCTGGTATTCTAATATCTAAGTTAGTTTACTTAGAGTTAACTACCCATAAATTTTCCTTGGAAACCTTTTCTTTTAAAATGATTTAATCCTTTAAATCATATTTTAAACAAGGAAAATATCCTCTATGCTTTACTCAAATCACCATGCCACGTTATATATACTTTACACAAAACTTTGTTGGTGAAAACATTTAACCTTTGAAAGTACCCCTTTCGATACCTTTGAAAGTATCCCTTTCGTAACCAAGTAAACCCTTTATAACCTAGGCCGATAGGCCAAAACATTCCTTCCGAAATCATTCGTATAAACCTTTCAAAACCATTGAAAAACCTTTCCTTCGAAAGCCTTAAAACCTTGGACATCCTATCTTTAAAACACTTAAACATTGCATTTCGAAACCATTGGGGAACCACCCCTTCTAAACCTTCATTAAAACCTTTCGAAAGCGTTCAAACATCAAATCTTTTGAAACCATCTGGGTTCAAATAAAACATGTGGAGCAACGTTTCAAAATCATTTAAAACTATCTCCTTCGAAACCTTTGGATTCTACCTTCAACAGAGCAAAAGGGTCATAAAACATTTAAGTTGAAAGCACTTTTTCAAATGCATTTCCTAAGTAAAGAAGTGATGGTGTCGAAACTAACCCTTCGAAAGAATTGGAGAAGTGGCTTGGTTTTTAAAAAAAAGGGACCTTTCGAATGCAATGCATCGAAAGGAAAAAGGCGACAGCAAGGGGTTTCGACTCCTTCAAAAGCATTTTCTTAAAACAAAGGCACAACCCATTTCGAAACCTTTCCTTAAAACATTTGATTTAGTCGAAAGCCAACCAATTCGAAAACATTCCTTTCAAAAGCAAAGCAAGCACATTTTCCTTTAAGAACAAAGTAACGCTTCAACCCCATCGGAACACCATGTTTTGACCCAGTTCCTCCCGCCTATGTCCAATTCGCTACATACCAAGCTTTGATATCATGCGCATTGGTTTTGACGGTGATGGAGGCAGAAGAATCCAAGCGGAAGCAGGGTCCGAAAGTGGTGAAACACGTATAAAGCATGTTTAAACTGATTTTTAAACTTTTTAAGTAATTCTTTTCATCTAACCTGCCTTGTTTGTCAAAATATTATTGGTTGCTAATTTCTTTTCTAAAATTTTTTCCAATATTTTAGAAATAAACAATTTAATTTATTTACAAAATACCCCTTCTGCTTTTATAAATATATAAAACATTTAAGTCCCTTACCTTAAATATTTTATATATCGATTAAAACATTTAGGAAAATTCTACAAAAATTCCAAAAAATCATTTTTAATATGTATTCTAACATATAATAACTTCAGACCCAAAACATATATTATTAAACTCGAAATAATTTTTAAACCTAAATAATCAGTTTCCTCACTAGAAAATTAATATTAAATCCACATTAATTCAGAAAATTATGAATTGAAACCCATCTTTAAAATATCATTTCTGATCTAAATCTAAAATTGCAAGGTATATGGATGTCAATTAATAAGGTTTTCACATCAAAGCATATCATAAAAGCTATATGAATAAGCATAAATCATCAGCAAGCATATATAAACATTTTACCATTCAAAAACATGGCTAAACTTTGCAATATAAATCGGGTTTAACCTAAAACCAAAAATAATTAGAAAACATGAGATGTAGTCATTATTCACCTTTAGCTTGAGATTAAGGATTTGAGATTTGAGAATGGATTAAGTTGCTTAAGCTTTTGCCCTTGAAATCTTCTTATCTTCTCTTGTTTTCCTAATGATGGCCGGCCTTTTACTTTGGTTTTAGTTTTGTAAATATAGACATGAACGTATAGAATATGGCTTAAGGGGTTTAGGGTATAAGAATAATACTTATTCCTATATTGCCCTTGTCTATTTCCTAACATTTTATTCCATTTCAATTTACTTAGTTCATTTGTTAACATGGCACGACTACCCTTACTAATCACAAATCTCAATCCCTTAACCATTTTACATTATTTCATTTAATTTACCTAATTAAATGTTACTAAATAATGTTACTAAAAATTAGGGTCATTACAGACTTCCCTCCTTAAATAATTTCTTCCTCGAAATTACGATAAGGTACACAACAAATCAATCAAAAAGGTAAAACATACCATCAAAAAAATCAGCATTAGCGTCTCTAATCCTACTCTCAGTCTCCCAAGTATAGTCTCTCTCATCATCGCTCCACTGGACTTTAACTAATATGACTGTCTTGTTCCTTAGCCTTCTCTCATCTCTCGCAACTATACGAGCTGGCTTTCTAACTATAGTCAATTTTGGCTCTACTACTAAGTCATCCAACACAGTCAGTGCTATAGTAGTCTCCGGATCTCTAATACATTTCTTTAGATGAGAAATATGAAAAACATCATGGACTCCTGCCAAACTGTTTGGTAACTCTACTCTATATCCGAGTTTCCCGATCCTTTTACAATAGGAAATGGTCCTACGAATCTCGATGTCAATTTCCCTGATTTCCTAAATCTGATAACACCTTTCATCGGTGATACCTTAATGAAACCATGATCTCCAATAGAGAACTCTAAGTCTTTCCGTCTTCTATCAGCATAACTCTTCTGCCTAGACTTAGCTTCCTTCATCCTAACTCGAATCAACTCAACCTTCGCTGCAGCTTCTCTAACTAAATCCGGACCAAGAACCAACCTATCCTCGGTCTCTAACCAACAAACTGGAGATTTGCATGGCCTTCCATACAAAGCTTCAAACGGTGCCATCCCTATACTAGCCTGATAACTGTTGTTATACGAAAACTCGACTAAGTGTAGACGGTCTTCCCATAATCCTCCAAAATCTAGCACACAAGCTCGTAACAAATCCTTCAAGACTTTGTTAACTCTTTCCGTTTGCCCATCGGTCTGTGGATGGTAAGTGGTACTCATCTTAAGCTTGGTACTAAAGTATCCTGAAGACTCTTCCAGAACTCACTAGTGAATAAAGAATCTCTATCATTCACTATACTACTAGGAATTCCATGAAGTCTAACTATATTCTTCATAAATAACTTAGCTGAAAAGGTGCCATCTTAGTTGACTTAACTGGAATGAAATGGGCACTCTTGGTCAACCTGTTCACTATGACCCATATACTTTCATTTCTTCTATTAGATCTTGGCAACCCATCTATAAAATCCATAGAAATAGAATCCCACTTCCATGCTAGAATATCTAATGGCTGAAGCAACCCACTTAGCTTCTGATGTTCGGCTTTTACCTGTTGATAGTTCAAACACTACTTCACCCATAAGCCTACATCCCTCTTCATTCCTTCCCAAAAGAAACTTCCCTTCATGTCCTGATACATCTTAGTTCTCCTGGATGAATAGTGAACTTCGAATGATGGCATTTTTCAAGAACTTCCTTCCTAATGCTTGCCACATTCGGAACACACAATCTCCCTTTCATTCTCAACCACCTATTCTGGTCAAGACTAAAATCCTTCAAGTCATCGCTTTCCGTTGCATCCTTTAACTTTTTGACCCGTTCAACTAATACTGGATCTTCTCCTTGCTTAGAAGCAACCCTTTCAATTATCACTGGTCGAACTTCTAAACATGACAACACTATAGTTTCTCCGCTAGATCCAGCTTCAGATCTCCACTGCACTCTACATGTCGTCATCGTTTCTAAATCCTTCCACTCAGCTATCATTTCCAACACTGCATTACGATGTTTCCTGCTAAGTGCATCTGCCACCTTATTACCTTTCCTTGGTGTGTATTTGATACTAAAGTCATAAGCAGCTATGAATTCCAACCATCTCTGCTGTCTCATATTCAGCTCCTTCTAAGAGAACAAATATTTCAACGACTTATGATCCTTATAAAGCTCAGTCCTCTCTCCCAAAAGGTAATGTCTCCACACCTTCAATGCAAATATCACTGCAGCTAATTCCAAATCATGCATCAGATGTCTAACCTTATGCGGTCGAAGCTATCGAGAAGCATAGGCAATTACTTTAACTCTCTGCATTAACACAGGTCCTACCCAGTTCAACACGCATCTGTATAAACTACTAAATCCTGATTCCCTTCTGGAACAACCAACACAGGTGCATAAGTCAATAAGTGTTTCAAGCTCTGGAATGCTTCCTCAGACTTATCGGTCGAAACAAACTTCACATCCTTTCATGTTAGCTTAGCCATCGGTGTTGCTATCCGTGAAAAATCCTTTATGAACCACCGATAATACCCAGCTAATCCAAGAAAACACTTTATCTCAGTCACTATCTCGGGTCTCTTCCAATTATTTACTGCTTCAATCTTAGTCGGATTTACAGATAACCCTTTCTCTGAGACTACATGACCAAGAAACTTCACTTCCTTCTTCCAGAAATGACACTTCGAAAACTTCGCCTTCAGCTGATTCTACCTCAACGTCTCAAGCACCACTCTAAGATGAGCTTCATGCTCCCTTTCATCCTTAGAGTATATCAAAATATCATCTATGAAAACCAACACGAACCTATCCAAGTGCTCTTGGAAAATTTGGTTCATCAAATCCATACAGAATGTTGGCACATTAGTTAGTCCGAATAGCATCACTAACCATTCGTATGACCCATATCTAGTTCTAAACGCCGTCAAAGGAATACTATCCTCTGCTACTCTAAGCTGATGGAAACCTGTTACCAAATCCAACTGAGAAAACACCTTGGCTCCACTCAGCTGATCGAACAAATCATCGATTCTAGGTAATGAATATCAATTCTTTATCGTCTTCTCATTCAACTTACGATAATCGATACATAACTTCAACGATCCGTCCGGTTTCTTAGCAAACACTATGCCTGCTCTCCAAGGCGAACTACTTGGCGAAATAAAATTCTTGCCTTCCAGATCCACCAACTGCACCTTCAGCTCCCTCATTTCGATAGGTGTCATCCTGCTTAGCGGTCTACTTACTGGTTCTACTCTAGGCACCAAATCTATTCGAAACTCAATGGCCTGTTTCGGCGGCGATCCTACTATAGGTTCAAAAACATTCGCGAATTCTCTAACCGCAAAAACTCGATTCAACTCGTCCTCTACCTCCACAACACCTAACAAAGTATTCACCTCACAACTAGGTCTTTCTGCGGTATATACATTCCGATCACTACAGTCAGGGTGTTTAGGTGATATTTTCCTATCATGGCAAAATATCCTAACATCGTACTTACTTAACCAATCCATCCCCAAAATAATTCCGAACCTTATGAAATCAAACACATGCAAACTGCAAACAAAGGTATAACCTAACAAATCAAACTCTAGGCAGTCACACTTCATCCCAAGTGTCGCATATCCTCCTATAAAATTTGCAACCCTTAAGGAAGTAACTAAATATGTGGGTTCTAGGTTAAGCTTATCTATAAAACAACGAGATACAAAAGAGTGCGATGCACCAGTATCAAATAGAACGCTAACAGGCATACCATGAATTTGAAGCATGCCTCCCAGCACTCCCTTTCCTTTTCTCTACCGTTGGCCTCGAAGTAGCTGGCTCGAATGCAAATACTTTACCCCTTCCATCCATAGCAGGTTCTTTGCATTGGTTCTTGTAATGACCAATCTGATCGCAGTTGAAGCATCTAATATTCTTCTTCCCGATCACCTTCTTCCCATCTCCTAAGCGACATTCATTAGCAAAATGCCCTTTCTTATCACACTTAAAGTAGACAACTTTGACTTTCCCTTCTTAGAAGCTCCACCCTTCTGAGCTCCTTTCTTATGGAAGAACTTCCTTTTCTGACTCTGCCCCACTTGGACTTCCTTTGCCTTGTTTCTCTCCAGAACAGTTAGCATTTCTTCATGTCTTAAAGCCATCTCAACTACGACATCACAATGAGCCCTAATATGAGGTAATGTAGCCTTTGCCAGCTCAGGCTTCAACCCCCTTATGAACTTCTCATTCCTCTTAATCACAGTATCCACAGTGGCATACCCATACCTAGCCAACCCCTCAAACCTTGTAGCATACTCCAATATAGTCATCTCCTCCTGCTCCAACTCTGTAATTTTTCTGATCAAGGTAGACTTCGCTATCACAGACATGAACCTCTCCTCGAACCTCCTCTTAAACTCAGCCCATGTCATCGTCTTTTCATTTACTCCAATCGTTACACTATTCCACCAGTATAAAGCTGCTCCTTGAAGCTGTCTCGAAGCAAGCCTTCTCTTCTACTCATCATTGAGCCCTAAGTCTACAAAGATCCTCTCATAATGCAGCAACCGGTTTTCTACTTCAATAGCATCTTCAGTTTTGATGAATGGCTTTCCTCCCAGCCTAGCATAATCTCTACTCAAAATAGCCTAGTTATTCACCACTGGAGCTTCCTGATTCCCTACTCTAGCATTTCCTCCAACAACTCCAGCACCAACAGCCGCCTGCATTATGTTGACAAAGAACTGATACATAGCTCCCATGTCAACTTGTGGGACTCCAACACCTACATTTCCAGCTTATGCCTGACCTTGGTATCTCCTCGTATTTGGTCTGGCATTTCCATTTGTCGCGGTGCTTCCCCCTCCAAGGTTAACTATTCCACTTCTAACATCCATATCTATATTCAAGCCTCGTGAGATACAGAAGAATAGCCAAAGAGAGATAGGAGAATAAAGATAAAGCGTATACTTATATATAGCAAATACAAGTACGTTACTATAGCGTTATCCTGTACCCCGATCTTATCTCTAATTCCTTAGGATTATGTTTTCAAAAAATCATTTTAGTTTAAAGTTTTTCATAAACTTATGCTCTGATACCAAGTTGTAACATCCCTTATCTGAAGGCCTGAAGCTAAGCGCTACAGATGCTGCAGTCATCCATAGTATTAACTTCCGGTGACCAAATACGGTAATGTTAATGGTATCCATAATATCAGAAGCACTTGAATATGAATAAAAATCATCATAGATTAAAACATTTTTCCGATTACATTTCAAAACAACATTTCATATCCAAGTTACATAATCCCAAACGTTTCCCAGGTTCAAATCAAATATCATTATTACAAAACACGCCAAGAGCGACATATGAAGATGCCCCCTTGGTTGACCAGAGTAGTCATAACTGACTTAATACAACAGAGTAGAATAAAACAAACAAAACAACTCCTAAATAGCTAACTTCAACCTCCTGCTCGTCTTTGGAAGCTTTATTCGTCCATCTACTAAAACCTGAAAATCTTCAACCCTCAGCCTACTCAAATCAATTTTTGAGCACTCGGGAGTTTAAGGGGAAAAACATAAACTTTGAGTCATAAATAAAGCCTGGTGTGAATAATACTATACATCTCGGTTATTTGATATCAAGTGAGACCACACCGCTTAGCGGAACGGGTTTCCCCTCACTAATATCCTTTTAGAACATATCTTTTGCAAATCATAATCCTACAACCAAAACTGGTTAAAACTGTAAAGCATTATCATGTAAACATTCATATCAGGTAACAAATGGACAATCTGTCCGAACACTATAGTTTTGTTTAGCTAACTACTAACCATTGGCTGACTTGGGCCTACCAGACAATATAAACAAATAATTTAACATCCGTTAGATACTTCTCTTCTAGACGGTCTATTCCTAACTTATTTCTCCAAGGTCAACCGATCCTAATGGTTTTGCGGGCTCACCAATAACCTACCTTATACATATATATTCCTTTCTGTGTGTAACATCATTTTAGTTTTACCCATGACAAAACCCTACACATTGGAATTTTTGACTAAATTAGCTAAGGGCTAATAGCTAATGTATAGGTTGCGACCCTATACCATTCCCATCCGGTATTCTAATATTTGAGTCATTTTACTTAGGGTTAACTACCCATAAATTTTCCATGAAACCTTTTCTTTCAAAATGATTTAATCCTTTAAATCATACTTTAAACAAGGAAAATATACTCTATGCTTTACTCGAATCACCTTGCTATGTTATATAAACTTTACACAAAACTTTGTTGATGAAAACATTACCTTTGAAAGTACCCCTTTCGATCCCATTGAAAGTATCCCTTCCGTAACCAAGTAAACCCTTTATAACCTAGGCCGAAAGGTTAAAACATTCCTTTTGAAATCATTCGTATAAACCTTTCGAAACCATTGAAAAACCTTTCCTTCGAAAGCCTTAAAACCTTAGATATCCTATCTTTAAAACACTTAAACATTGCCTTTCGAAAACGTTGGAAAACCATTCCTTTCAAACCTTTCGAAACCATCGGGGAATCACCCCTTTGAAACCTTCATTAAAACCTTTCGAAAGCGTTCAAACATCAATCCTTTCGAAACCATTTGGGTTCAAGTAAAACATGTGGAACAACCTTTCAAAATCATTTAAAACTATCTCCTTCAAAACCTTTAGATTCTACATTCAACGGAGCAAAAGGGTCATAAAACATTTAAGTCGAAAGCACTCTTTCGAAAGCATTTCCTAAGTAAAGAAGTGATGGTGTCGAAACCAACCCTTCGAAAGCATTGGAGAAGTGGCTTGGATTTTAAAACAAAAGGACCTTTCAAATGCACTGCATCGAAAGGAAAAAGGCAACACCAAGGGGTTTCGACCCCTTCGAAAGCATTTTCTTAAAACAATGGCGCAACCCATTTCGAAACCTTCCCTTTAAAACATTTGATTCAGTCGAAAGCCAACCAAGTCAAAAGCATTCCTTTCAAAAGCAAAGCAGGCGCATTTTCCTTTCAAAACAAAGTAACGCTTCAACCCCATCGGAACCCCATGGTTTAACCCAGTTCCTCTTGCCTAAGTCCAATTCGCTACATACCAAGCTGTGATATCTTGCCATTGGTTTCGATGGTGGTGGAGGTGGAAGAATCCAAGTGAAAGCACGGTGCCGAAAGTGGTGAAACATGTATAAAGCATGTTTAATTTAGTTTTTAACCTTTTTAAGTAATTCTTTTCATCTAACCTGCCTTGCTTGTCAAAATATTATTGGTTGCTAATTTCTTTTCTAAAAGTGCTGCCAATATTTCAGAAATAAATAGTTTAATTTATTTACAAAATACCCCTTCTCCTTTTATAAATATATAAAACATTTAAGTCCCATATCTTAAATAATTTTATATATCTATTAAAACACTTAGGAAAATTCTACAAAAATTCCAGAAAATCATTTTAATATGTTTTCTAACATATAATATGTTTGCACCAAAATTGGTCACAAACCCCAGAAGTAGTGAAAGCACTAGTATTTGCACACAAATCCTCAATATCTAATCACAGATTATAGATCTAGATAAAGTAGAGAGCAAAAATGAAGAAATAACAAAATTAAGATGAAAGAAAATGGGAAAAGACACGAGATTTATAGTCGTTCGGCTATCTCCGGCCTATGTCCACTTTGAATTGATCCTTTTATTCCTTTTATATTGAGAGTACAGTTACAAGCCTTTGAAATCAGTAAACAAAAATAGCAGAGTTTTGCCTAGAAAAGCGGAAGAAGATCCCCCCTTTTAGTTGCTATAGAGCTGCTATTTATAGGTACAGATCTGAAAATATCCACTCCGAAACCTAGAATACCACTTCTCATGCGCAGGTGGGCTCACCATATCGATCTAGAGTCGTTTGGGATCGACCTTGATCGATCCAAGTATAATTCGTATTGATCCAAAAATGGTACAATGAAGCTGAGATCGATCATGGATGTTCTTGAATGAATAAGAAAGCCTTTGTGAAAATTTCATAGCATTTGGACTTGTAGAATGAGAGTTATGATCAATCCAAGTTTGATTTTTGCAAATAGGCTGTTGGATTCATATCGATACATTCGTATCGATAGGCTTCGTATCGATGACGTGGCCCGAGAACCATGCAGAGATCCATATTTCGTGCTTGTAAACCGCTTCCCTTGGTTTGACCCATTTCTTCGTATCCATTGGTTCACGAGCTTTTCGTATCGATGCCAAAGTCCTTGCTTCGTATCCATCCGAGGCCATGCCCTTCGTATCCAATCCCTGCCCCCTTCTTCGTATCGATCCAAAGAGTTCTAGTTCGTATCAATCTGGATCGATACGTACTGTGATTGATCCGAAGCAAGGTTCTAACTGTGTTGTCCATATCCATCGAAGTCATGCTTCCTTCGTATCGATCCAAGCTTTGATCGATACGAAGCGTGCCAATATGCCTTGCCATATCCATCCAATCGATGCGCATTGCATCGATACGAAACCCATCGATCCAAAGCAAACAACCGAGCCTACTCCGATCGATATGAAAGTATCGATACGAACCGATTCCCCATGAATATTGATCCATCCATATCTTGAGCATACGAACTCCGTTTGACCTGAATTTTGAAATGCAGCTTTCCCTATCCTTGTTCATCATTCCCAATCGATCCCAATCTTGATATCCATCCTTTTTATCCGATTTGTTGATATCCCAGCCTTGACCAAAAGGTGGGGTAACATTTTCCCCCCAAAACATGCCTTGCGATAGGAAGGCGTGTTTTGAATAGTTTTAAATCCGTTATCCGAAATCCATATTCCATCTATAGGCATACCATTCGATCCATAATCCAATCCATTAACAAGCCATTCTATCAAAGTGCCATAGCCATATCCTTGTCCAAATCCACGACTACTCCGAGTCGATATCCGACTCCGATCCGACAACCAAATCCATGATCCCTCCGAGTCACTTTATTCAAGTCCGAAACCTTGCCAGGTCCAAATCCAAAGTCGGGACCTCTCCGGGTCCAAATCCAAATCCGTAGACCTTACCAAGTCATTTTATTCTACTCTGGCCTTGACTTTCCTGATGAGGGCTTTTATATTTCCCGGCCTCAACTCTCCAGTCGAGGGCTTTTGTATTCTCTGGCCTCGACTCTTCGGTCGAGGACTTTCATATTCTCCGGCCTCGACTCTCTGGTCGAGGACTTTTATATTCTCCGGCCTCGACTTTCCGGTGGAGGACTTTTATATTCTCCGGCCTCGACTCTCCGGTCGAGGACTTTTATATTGCATTCAAGTCCATTCCATCGCTCTCCAGCGAAGGGACTCGTAACTTGCGATTACTGCCCCGTCTCTCCGGTCGGGACCGTAATTGCGTGACCTGTATTATTTATTACATTAATCCAAATCCAATCAACACAAAGTCCAATTTACAAAATAAAAGTCCGTACAACTAAGAAAATCAAATGTCCATAGTACTAAGAAAGAAACCAGAGTCCATAGAAAACAGAAAGAAAACAAGATTTCATAAACCCGAGCATCACGGTTTATCATCATCTCAATGCATGCCTAGGTACCATCCTTGATTCCGTACATGTGTAAGTGACTTAGGCACATCACTTCGGGGTTTATTACTTATTCATAGCCATATATCCATTCAGCTGATAACAAGATGACGATGCCTAGATCCATTGCCATCTTCGTGTGAGGTGTGCGGTGGCTACTTCTGTTCCACTGCCACAGCTCAATTCCTTACATATTATTGTAGATGACCATTCCTCACATGTTCCTCAATAATATCCTTCAGATGCCTGCAGTCGTTTGTGTTGTACCCATCAAGCTCATGGAATAGGAAATGCTTTCCCAATGCCCGCTCGTATTCAGAGGGTTCCCTTTTTGCCGGCCTTCAATACTGGAGGCACCCTCGAGTATCCAAATAAATCCTTTCCAAAGTTTCAGTCAAATATGTGTAAGAAGATAATTTAGATTCCCTCTGTTGCATTTTCGATGTGCTACCGTTGCCGTTCATTTTCCTTTTGCCTTTATCGTCCTTGTTTGAATCCTCCCTAGGCGGACCTCCACCTTTTACCACATAAACTTCAGCCTCTCTCCCCTCTCTTTCAACCTTTGCATCTTCCTACCGCAGAAGCCTTTCCGCCTCATGGTAAAATTCTCCTAGATCCATAGGTGGATCCTGTTCCATTGATATCTTAAAATCTGAATCATCCACAATTCCTGAGACTACTGCCATCAAAACCATCGAAGGATTGGGTCGATCCACCGAAGCCACTGCCGCATTGAATCTGGTTAAGAAATCCCTAAGTGACTCTCCCTTCCATTGTTTCATCGATGTTAAAGTCGTCACATTCTTGGGTCTCACGATGCGGACCCGAAATTGCCTCAAAAATATCTCAATCAACTCCGTCCAAGTGCCAATTGAGCCGCTCTCCAGTTGTTTGAACCATAGTGCTATTATATCCCTCAGATACAAAAGGAAGCACCAAGCCATAACTCCCTATGATGGCCCCAGTACTTCCATATGCCTCATGTACCTCGTCAAGTGAATAACGGGATCAGTTCTCCCATCATACATCTCCAGCGTTGGTAGTTTGAAATCCATCGGATTCCTAGCTTCTCTGATCACAGGAGTGAAGGGACTCCTGTTCAAGTCCTCCAAATCTCTATTCACCAATCCTCCCCTCATAGCCCGTCTGATCATGTCCGCTAACTTGTCGTTGTCATCAAGTGGTAGCCTCTGTTTGTGATCTCCAACCTGCCCCCCGAGTTCGTGAGGGAATCTTGAAACCCATCCTTCTGGACGAGCATGCCTATCCTGATCAACGCCAAACTGCATAGCGCCGCCTGGTACCCTTCCTGGAATTGAGCCAACATGATTCGGGGGTGAGCCCCCTAGCTCAGGGACTATTCCTAATGGTCCCACTCTATACTGAATCCCAGTTGCTCCATGCTCCCGATCTTGATTTCGAACTGTCTCCGCTCTTGCTGCTCCAGCTTCACGATCCCTATTTCCAGCATTTCCTGGAGTTACGTTCTCCTGATTTTGCACTCCAGCTTGTCTAACTTGTCGGAGTAGGTTCTACATCATCTCCTTTTGCCTTTTCAGCATCCCTTCCTACATAGCATCCATCATCATCTCCATTTCATCTCTGGTGATGAAAACTGAGGTCTGATTAGCTCCTGAAGAGGCCTCCTGACTTCCTTCATGCTGACTCCTTTCCGTTCTCTGTCTCCTTGTTGATTGCTTAGCCATTACTTCCCAAAATCTAATCTGTTAGCTTTCCAAATCTGAACTCCAAATCCAGCATAGCGGGTGCTAGTCCTTCTCAGTGAAAGCACCAAAGTGTTTGTGCCAAAATTGGTCACAAACCCCAGAAGTAGTGAAAGCACCAGTGTTTGCACACAAATCCTCAATACCCAATCATAGATTATAGATCTAGATAAAGTAGGGAGCAAAAATGAAGAAATACAAAATTAAGATGAAAGAAAATGGGAAAAGACACGAGATTTATAGTGGTTCGGCTATCTCCAGCCTCTGTCCACTTTGAATTGATCCTTTTATTCCTTTTATATTAAGATTACAGTTACAAGCCTTTGAAATCAATAAACAAAAATGGCAGACTTTTGCCTAGAAAAGAAGAAGAAGATACCCCCTTTTTAGTTGCCATAGAGCTACTATTTATAGGTGCAGATCTGAAAATATCCGCCCCAAAACCTAGAATACCACTTATCATGCACAGGTGGGCCTACCAGATCGATCTGGAGTCGTTTGGGATCGATCCTGATCGATCCAAGTATAATTTGTATTGATCCAAAAATGGTCCAATGAAGCTGAGATCGATCATGGATGTTCTTGAGTGAATAAGAAAGCCTCTGTGAAAATTTCATAGCATTTGGACCTGTAGAATGAGAGTTATGATCAATCCAAGTTTGATTTTTGCAAATAGGCTGTTGGATTCATATCGATACATTCGTATCGATAGGCTTCATATCGATGATGTGGCTCGAGTACCACGCAGAGATTCATATTTCATGCTTGTAGACCGCTTCCCTTGGTTTGACCCATTTCTTCATATCCATTGGTTGCCGAGTTTTTCGTATCGATCCCTATATCCTGCCTTCGTATCGATGCCAAAGTCCTTCCTTTGTATCCATCCGAGGCCATGCCCTTCGTATCCATTCCCTGCCCCCTTCTTTGTATCGATCCCAAGCGTTCTGGTTCGTATCGATCTGGATCGATAAGTACTGTGATGATCCGAAGCAAGGTTCTAAGTGTGTTATCCATATCCATCCAAGTCCTACTTCCTTCGTATCGATCCAAGCTTTGATCGATACGAAACATGCTAACATGCATATACATCCAATTGATCCGCATTGCATCGATACGAAACCCATTGATCCAAAGCAAATAGCCGAGCCTACTCCGATTGATATGTAAGTATCGATACGAACTGATTCCCCATGAATATTGATCCATCCATATCTTGAGCATACGAACTCCGTTTGACCTGAAATTTGAAATGCAGCCTTCCCTAGCCTTGTTCATCATTCCCAATCGATCCCAATCTTGATATCCATCCTTTTTAAATGATTTGTTGATATCCCGGCTTGGACCAAAAGGCGGGGTAACATAATAATTTCAGACGCAAAGCATATATTATTTAACCGTAAATAATTTTAAACCCAAATAATCTATTTCCTCACTAGAAAATCAATATTAAATCCACATTAATTCAGAAAATTATGAAAATTGAAACCCATATCTAAAATATCATTTCTGATCTAAATCTAAAAAATCTAAAAACACAAGGTATTTGGATGTCATTTAATAAGGTTTTCACATCAAAACATATCATAAAAGCTATATGAATAGCATAAATCGTCAATAAGAATATATAAACATTTTATCATTTAAAAACATGGCTAAACTTTGCAAGATAAATAGGGTTTAACCTAAAACCGAAAATAATTAAAAAACATGAGATGTAGTCATTATTCATCTTTAGCTTGAGATTAAGGATTTGAGATTTGAGAATGGATTAAGTTGCTTAAGCTTTTCCTCTTGAGATCTTCTTATCTTCTCTTGTTTTCCTAATGGTAGCCGACCTCATACATTGGTTTTAGTTTTGTAAATATAAAAACGAACGTATAGAATATGGCTTAAGGGGTTTAGGGTATAAGAATAATACTTATTCCTATATTCCCCTTGTCTATTTTCTAACATTTTATTCCATTTCAATTTACTTAGTTCATTTATTAACATGGCACGACTACCCTTACTAATCACAAATCTCAATCCCTTAACCATTTTACATTATTTCATTAATTTACCTAATTAAATATTACTAAATAATGTTACTAAAAATTAGGGTCATTACACATCTCCATTTATTCCAAGACCGAGGAAGAGCACAAACACCATTTGGAAGTGGTGTTAGAAACGTTAAGAAAAAACGTTCTCTAGGCTAAGTTTTCTAAGTGCCAATTTTGGCAATCAGAAGTAAGAAACCTTGGTCATGTTGTATTGGGAGATGGCATTTCAATTTACCCGACTAAAGTAGCTGCTATGCAATATTTCAAGAGACCCCAAACTCCCACAGAAGTTAGAAGCTTTTTAGGGATGGCGGGATATTATAGGAAATTCATCAAGGATTACTCTAAGATCGCCTCTCATTTAACCAAGCTAACAAAAAAGGATGTTAAATTTCAGTGGAATCCGAAGTGTGAAGGTGCATTCCTTGGGTTAAAAGAAAAGTTGACCAGTGCCCCGGTTTTAGCTATCATAGATGGAGGTTAGGGGTTGACTATTTATACCGATGCTAGTAGAGTTGGTTTGAGTGCAGTATTAATGCAATACAGGAAGATTATAGCCTATGCAAGTAGATAGTTAAAGCCTCACAAGAAGAATTATGCAACACACGACTTGGAACTATTAGCCGTATTATTTGCGTTGAAGATGTGGAGGCACTACTTGTTGGGTAAGAATCCTTCTATTCCTCTTTGGTTTATTACTAATCTTTAAGCATCATAGAAGTACTTTCCTCCTTTTAAACAGGTGAAAAGTTCGAGCTCTTCACGGATCACAAGTCCCCGAAGTACTTTTTCACTCAAAAGGACCTAAACTTGAAGAAGCAACGATGGTTAGAATTCTTGGTGGCTTACAACTTGGATATTTTCCATACGCCTAGAAAAGCAAATGTGGTCGCAGATGCTCTAAGCAAGAATGCATTTTTGGCTCTCTTAGAAGTCACTCCGACTCTCTTCCAAAGGATTGCGAGCAAACAAAGGGAAGATAGACTTATATTGGAATTTATTCAAGGCAATGAGATGGGTCAAAGTTCTAGTTTTGAGATTGATAACCATGGTAACTTAAGGATGAATGGAAGATTATGTGTTCCTAATATAGATGGTCTTAGACAAGAAGTTTTAATGGAATGTCATAGGTCTAAGTTAACTATCCACCCTGGAGTTAATAAGATGTACAAAGATATGAAGCAAGTGTTTTGGTGGCCTGGGATGAAGAAAGATATTTCAATCTACGTCAGCTGATGTTTGATTTGTTAGCAGATAAAAGGCGATCCCCAGAAGACGGCTGGTTTACTTCAACCATTGGAAATTCCAAATTGGAAATGAGAAATGATATCAATGGATTTTTTCGATGGTTTACCTAGAACAAAAAAAGGGAATGAAGGTGTGTGGGTCATTGTAGATCGGCTAACGAAGAGTGCTCATTTTATTTCGGTAAAGCCGACAAGAACTGCAGCTTCTTTGGCAGAAATTTCTATAAGGGAGAGTCAGATTGCATGGAGTTCTAGTACGTATAGTAAGTGATCGAGATCATATGTTTATTAGTCAGTTTTTGAAGGCATTGCAAGTAGCTTTAGGAATAAAGCTAAGCTTGAGCACATCATATCACCCCCAAACGGATAGACAAACAGAAAGGGTTAATCAGATTCTAGAAGATCTTTTGAGGGCGTATATTCTGGATTTTGGAGGATCATGGGAAGATCATCTTTATTTGGTGGAATTCTCCTAGAATAATAGCTATCAAGCAAGCATTGGCATGACACCCTACGAAGCTCTCTATGGACGTCCTTGTAAGTCGCCAGCATGTTGGATTGAGACTGGAGATTGGCTAGTACTTGGACCGAACATGATTCAAGAAGCTACTAAAAAGGTTGCTATGATAAAGAGAAGGATGAAGGAATCCCGGGATCGAAAAAAGAGTTATGCCGATAAAAGGAGAAGAGATTTGTAATTTGAATTCGGAGACTCTGTATTTGTAACGATCGCCCAAATCAAAGGTGTTGTTTGATTTTGAAGGGCTGGGAAGCTGGCACCTGGGTATATTGCACCATTTAAAGTAATCGAAAGGATTGGACCGCTCGATTACAGAGTTGAATTAACGGAAAGATTGTCGGGTGTTCATAATGTTTTCCATATGTATCATTTGAGAAAGTATATTCATGACCCATCATTGATTGTGGAGCCGTCGGTTCAAGTGGATTTGGAGATAGAACCAAACTTGACGGTGATCGAGCATCTAGTTCATATAGTAGATCAGGATGAGAAGATGTTGTGCAATAAGGTGGTGAAGTTAGTAAAGATACAGTGGAGTGAGGATCCCCAAGATTGCACCTGGGAGACGGTCGATCATACGAGGGAAGTCTACCCAGAATTGATGTTCGGATAGTTTTTGTTTGTATGTATAGTGTATGCGTTATTGTATTATGGATGCCTAGTGTATGCCTTTTGTATGGATTTCATGATATATATAATATACGACCTTTTAGGTTATTATGAATTATCTCTTTGTTAGCTAATTTTGGGACAAAATTCTTTTAGGGGGGAGAGTGTAATGACCCAGAATTTAATCACTTTAAATATTGATATCTAAATATATTTTTAATAATTAATTTATAGATTGTATAACTCAAATAAACTCCTTTTAAATAATAACTAATGATGGTAATTTGTTTACAAAAAAAATTAGTTCAAAGAAAAATAGAAAATGTGATCGAAAACCATTTTTTGAATTTTCGACTTTTCTTTGTCAAAAAGTTGTCGGAAATCATTGTGCACTTTTGAGATAAACATTTGCAGACACTCATAAATGAATTAGGATTTTGTAATTTGATTTACTTAATAATAATAATACGTTTTGATATGATTTTTTTTTGTAAATTTTAAACAAGGGTTAAATGTAAATAAAAGTGACATAAGTTGTCATTTCTTTAGAAACTCAAAGTACATAAAGTACTAAGACATGTTTGCTCATGAAAATGCAAGGGGAGACAAGCATTACACATGGGGGGGGGGGGTGGAAGAAACATGCTTGGTGATGTGGCAACATGATAAGGGAGGGTATGTACTTTAGGGTAATATGGTAATTTAATTAGTGTACCTAGTATATATACAAATTTTCATAATTTTCTCCCATTTAATGATTCTATTTCTATTTCATAAAAACCTCTTAATGTTTTCATGACACTCTAATGGCTTTCAAAATAGTTTCTCAAGTTTAAAAATCTAATTCATTCACTTTTATACTCGTAAAACATTGTCAAAGCTCACCTCCTTCCATTTCAATACCTCTCCTTCAAACTAACCCCCCATCATTATTTCTTCACCTTGGCCGAACTCTAAAGCCCCCATAGCCGAACCATATTTCCATTCAAGCCACCAAAAACTCCACTTTTCCAAGCTAGAAGCAAAGGCCTAGCTCATATTCAGGTTTTAGTAGAAGTTAGTTTGATTTTGCTCACTTTCGGTGAGTAAAATTTCACTCTTTAACTAAGTTTTTATAAACACACATATATATATAACTTGTTATAAAATTGATGTTTTGTTTGGGTAAAATAATGTTGGATTGTATGTATGTATTATGCTTGGATTATAATAAAGCTTGGATGTAATCATATCTGCTTGGTTATGTGGATGTAAAGTTTGGAATATGGTTGTTAAATAGTCAAGTTAGTTTTCATATTATAATCTAGCTTGTATATGTTGGTTATGGAAATATTTACATGTATTGATGTAGTGGTTATGTAATCATGTATGTTGTGAACATGAATTCATGATGGTATGCTAAGAAAGTTAGCATCTTACTAGTTTAAAGCAACATGTTATCCCTTGTAAAAAATTCAAAATCTTTGGTTTTAAAATTTGCAAAATGTTTTCAAGTTTTAAATACTTGTTAAACTTCCAAAATATGCTTTTATGTTTTAGGAAAGTTTTTCCAAGATTTAAAATTTTAAAGAAGACTTAGAGAACAAATTTCAAGTTTTGGAAATTTCAGGTCTTATAGCGATAGTCGTTGTAAGTGCAGTTCATGAAATCGAGCTCTTTTCGAAATCTAAAAATGTTTTCACATAGAAATCTTTTTGAAAATGTTTTAAAATTTATATTAAGTAATTAAAAAGGTAATTATTATCTAATTATTAATTATTTAATAAATGATTAATTAATTAATTAAGTAATTAGTACTTAGTCATTTCTTAGTAAAGGTAATTAATACTTAAGTGTTAATCAATTAAGTTAATTTTAATTAATTAATTAATTAAAGTTAATTATTATTTAATTAATAATTAAGGGTTAATTATTTTTAATTATTTATTAAAGATTAATTATTAATTAATTATTTATAAAAAGGGATTGAATTAATCATTAATTAATTTTTGATTAATTAAATTTAATGAAGATTTTAATTAGGACTTAATTAAGATTTAATTATTATAATAAGGGTTTAATTTATTATTTAAATAATAAATAATGGTTTTAAATCTCTTTGTTTCTAAAATATCAGTTTTGTTTAAAATTGTTTTTCTTTTCAAAAATGTTTTAAATCAAGGGATTTCTTTATCGATTAACTTTTAAGTAACCTCAAATAAATATGAAACCTAATGCTAATATGATGACTCATTTATGGGAAGTAAGTCATCTCATATGTAGCACTACAAGACGATGAGTAAGCTGATCCTTTATTTGTGAGATCTAGAACTTATTTCTAGGCAAGGGATAGAGTAAGGTCGAAATATCGGAAACGTGATGGATATAGGAGGGTTAATTTCTATCAATGGGTCATGTTTAAATTAAGTATATGGTTATCCATATGAGAAATTTTTATAATTATCCTAAGCAGTGGAAATTTCTACTATTTATAACTTGGCCTGTTTTAACTCAGGAAGTATGTTCTGTAATTTCGAGTTCCCCAGCGAGGACTCGAATACTTGTTGCATACTTCTAAAAGAATGGGAATTGAGTTAGCCTGGAATTATCGCTTAGTTTGGGGACACCGATTTCGGATAAATATAATTTTCCCAAACTACTCCAAACTAATAACATTCGCGATGGATCATTATGAAGTATGCTATGGAGATGTACTATTCTTCCCGAGGATGATTCCAAAATGGGAAATAACGAATGTTGAATATTTGTTCGATTCCGAAACAACTTGTATGGATGAATGCTAGTATCGCATTGGTTGGATGGAGGGCAGTGTTGGCATTCCAAGAGGGTCTGTTGGAATGAAAGGTAAACGTAACCTCAAGCCTCACACTCGGGCATGACTAAAATCAGGGGATATGCTTCAATGCTATGTGGTCCGCTACCATCGGAGTATGATATCACCCAATCTAGATCGATATTATAGATTATGTATGCTCAGGGCCCATTTAGTTGTTGATCCCAACCAGGGTGAAGACTATAATGTGCACCACAAGTTTAAATAACTTTTTGTTCGACGAAAAGTCAAAAATCCAAAAAACGATTTTCGGTCGCATTTTCGATTTTTCTCCAAACTATCTATTTTTGTAAAAAAATACGAACCAGTTTAGATCATCGGTTATTAATTAAAATAGATTTATTTTAGTTATAAAATCCATTATATAAATATTTAAAAATATATTAAATACATATATAAAGAGATTAAATTACGGGTCGTTACATGACCCAAACACAAATGCAGTAAAGAGACTAACATCATAGTTCATACAATCAAGGCAATGTCTAGGCCAAAAAACCAACATTCACATAGAACACAAAAGAGAGGAAACAAATATTTCAATTTTCATCATGGTATGAGGAAGCATGGGATCGTGATGGTGAAGGCGATCACGAACAAGAAGATATCTGATTCCAAATTTTCTTAAGAAAGCTTATCGTGTGTTTTCAAATGTCTTCACCCTTTTACTAAGCTTTTGTTGTTGTTTGTAGGGAATTTCTTGATTTTGAAGGATTGGAGCATGAGTAGAGATGGTTTTAGATGGACATACCAAAGATATATCTTTATCGTTGTCCATTGTCCAAGATTCTTCTTCAATTTCATGTTGCGATTATGGTTGAGATGAAGTTTGCAGGTAAGATGACATTGCAATGTTATCATGAACCAACTTTGAAAGATTAAAATTATATTGCAGAATTGGTCGTGGATGGAAGCTTCATCAAAGAAACTGATTTTTGGTCCATAATTTTTAGGGTTGAGAAATCGGATATGGCGTCAACATTAATTCCAAAATGAACAAAAATCTTAGTCAAATATGCACCGTTGAAGATAGTGTGACGAGAACGGACGTTGCAACTTTTTATTTCATTGTGTATAACTTTAGCCCAATTTATTTTTGTGTTAGAATAAATCGCATAACAGGCTCTATTATTATTATCTTACATCTTCTCATAACTACCCATTCTTGGTAGAATCATGTGAAGAATCATTTTATTGACAATACAAACTTGTGTAACGGAGACATTGCTAGTGCCTTCCATTCTAAAACAATATCTGGTAGCATTATAAGAAAAATCCTCATTACTAATACCATCTAAATCTTCTCTTATCGATGAACATCCTAATATATTTTCCAAATCTTTGACCAAAAGAAGAAAATCAACATCCAAAACATGATTCCAAGTAATCCTTCATCATTTTCATATTTGTAATAGTTTCCATAAAGATTAGCGTAAAACATACGGACAAGAAAGGGATAAATTTTACCTAATTTTTGTTGCAATCAATCAAGTATAGAAATTTGTGTTCTCTAGCAACCTCTTCAGCATGAAACTTTGGGAAATCGAATATTTTATACAATGTTTCTTAAAAAATTTGTTTATCACTAAGCTCAATGAATCTCTTGAGTGTTGTTTTACTGTTGTTTACCATTTCATGATTTTTCATCCAATGCAAATTCCAAATGTGATGGAGTTAATGAAGATGGTGCTTGTCTTTGAGCCATGTTTTTCTTTTAGAGGGAAGTTTTTGCCTAGGAGCCATTAATGTTTGTTGGAGTTTTAGATATAGTTTTTAATTTGAAAGTGAAAAGTGAAAAGAAAATTTGATTTAAATGAAAAGACGTGATTTTTAAAAACATGTAACTGCAGGTTCAATCGATTGAAGGGGGTATTCAGTTGATTGAATGTAAAGGAATTGCATTCCAAAGAGCAATGTGTAATTTAGTCAATTGAAATTGAATAGTTAGTCAATTTATTTCCAAAAGTTCAATCAACTGGAGGAGGAAGTCTGTCGACTAGAGTGAACCAACATGCTATCCCGAGAATAGAGTCCTATTTAGTCGACTATATTTGGTTAGAAAGTCGACTAAATTTATATTTAATAGTTTTTTTATAGAAAATAATGGGGATCAGCCTACTAGGACATGGTTTCAATTGACTGAATATTTATAAAATGCAAAATTTTTATATTTTTATATAAGTGTATATATATTTATATTCAAATTTACTTCTGTAATTAGTGGTTGATATTTTTAAGCAATATGAAGGTAACTAACAGTTTTTATTACATACATACATACATACATACATACATACATACATACATACATACATACATACATACATACATATATACACACACACACACACATATATGGAATAGATTTACAAATTATAAAATCAACAATAACTTTATATATGTAATATAGCATCAAAAGGTTATTTTAATTTTTCGGTAGCTCGATTTCTTCTTTAGATGGTTCTTGTTACCAAAAGTTAGCTTGTTTCATCTCATAAATTTTGATAGGTGTTGATGGTTGTTGTTAACCTACTTTTTAGCAAAGCAGATTTCAACTGGACTTAGAAGACAAAACAAGAACGAAACATTCACGACTTTGGAAACATGATCAGAAGGACTAGAAGGTTAAACTCCAAAAGGTTGGATGAAAAAATGGCTAAGGCCGTAGCTCCGTACCGAGATATCATAGGTTGGTACCGACCTCTGAATCCTTCCCGTTTCACTTTCCAAACACCATACACCTCTTGTGCTACTCCAATAACTTATGGTCAAGTGATTTTCCCGTGATCTGGATGAATGATTCCAAGGATTGATGAGAAGAAAGCAAAGAACGCAGTTATCGGAAAGATCACTAGAATCAACGCAAAGTCATTAGAAAAGAACTTGAAACACATCAGATAGAAGAGCAGAGCAAGAGTTGAATTTGGGCTTACACCAACAATTATAGCTTGGTACCGAGCTATATAAATCGATATCTACCTATCGAATTGGGTCCTTGTGCTCTGGTTTCTCTTGTACAACATCGGCCTTCATCTAGACTCCAGTGCAAGAAGGCTTCTGACCCACTACCTTTTTTACCCTATAAATACCAAACTAACTACAACTAAAACATGAGCTGATCTGATTTCTCTGCCATTGGAGACTCCTTCTTCACTCCTATCCTCTATCTCTCAAACTCTTAAGAAACATCATTGTAAATCTGAGATCCACTAGACTTTGGTCAGATACGAGATAATTACTTGTAATCCAGAGAGAGAATAACTAATAAAAAAGATTAAAGTGGATGTAGGTCGGAGATTACACCGAACTACTATAAAATTCTTGTGTCTCTTTTTACTTTTCTACGTACCTTTTCCTTTACCGTTAATAAAACTGGTGCTTTCATTAGATTTCCGGGTATTGATCCATTTTCTGGGTTAACATTTTGGTGCTTTCACTGAGAAGGAAGCTAGATTTCACAACCTAAAGCTTGGATCTGAAATTTGGAGAAGATGAAGAGACCTAACACTAGATCTAAGGCTGGAGCAACCAAATAGAGCATGGGGTAGTCGGGAGATGTCTAAAATTCTCATCAATCCATCTATGTGACTAGAGAAGAAATGGAGAAAATGATGAAGGGAATGCAGGATGGATTAGTGACTCGACAACAAGAAATGCTTGAAGGATTTTTTTCAAAGGATGGGACAACAAGGGATAGCTAGGACTGCTGGAACTCAGAACCAAAGACAAGCAGCTAACGTAGGACATCTGGAGTTAGAGTAACACAAACTGGAACGATGCCCCGACAAATAGTATTATTCGGTACCGACACAAATCAACTCTCTACCGAGAGAATTATACTCGGGCGTAACGCTGGTGTTAATTTAGGACGTGCTAGAAAGCTGAGAGTGAACGATGCTAGAGCTAGAACGTAAATCAGGACAAAAATGCACAACCAGAGGAATATATGCCAGAGCTTCATCGTAAAAACGGACTACAAAATGAAGCTAAAGGAGTAGGTCAGAACGCTAATGTGCTGCCAGAGGAGTACGTGCCAGAGTATGTGCCGAATTCCCCTATAGAAACAGGGGCAGATTATCGCTTTTGGTTGAAGATCTTCATTAGATGGCGAAAAATAAATTGCTGAGTTAGTCAGGAGAATAGTTAAAGATGCACCCTCAGACCAAAGCTTAAAGTATAGGAACAAGAATCCATTTACTTCTAATATCCGAAATGCAAGGAATCCTCCTAATTCCAAGCTTTCGACGTTGGAAATGTACAATGGAAAGTCAGACTCGACGATTCATCTAATGAGATACATCTGACATATGGAGCTATTGGGTGCTTTTGAGGAGGTAATGGGTGGTGCTTCTTATTATACTTAATGGGCTTGGTGGCGATGTGGTTCATACAACTGGAGAATGGGTCCATAAGCATGTGAACAGATTTGGTTAATAAGTTCTTAAGATAGTTCAGAATTCATGTCTAGCGACCAAAGAATGTGATGACACTATCAAGTGTGAAACAAAGGCCCGAAGAGACCTTGAGAAGCTACCTGACAAGGTTTAATGCGACAGCTGCAGCCGTCGAGAATCCGGATCCACCAGTAATCTTAATGGCTGCAACATCTGAAGTCGCGAGCAAGTACGACTTTAAAGTTGCACTAGAAAGGGATCCATTGATGGATGTTTTGGAATTTTACCATGAAGCTGAGAGATATTTGCGTTAAGAAGATGCCGAAGCTGGGGATACTAAAATTAATGCTGTAGATCATAGAGGACTGTCTAGAGCAGGAAACAGAAAGGACATAGGAAAGAGAAGAGCTGATGATGACTTTAGAGAACTGAAACAGCAGAGGAGGGAACCAAAGTTCTCTTCTTACACCGAGCTAACAGAGACCCCCGAAAGGATATATCTAAACACTAGGGGGCATGTCCCTTATTAGAATCCATCTAGGAGAGTACCCAGTAATCGGGAGAAAAGATCGGTAAAGTGCTGCATCTTTTATGAGCTGGATGGACATGAAATGAATGAGTGCTGACAACTTTGTGATCTGATTGAAGAATTGGTTCGGAGCAACTAGCTGCAGCAGTACATGAGGAACCGAACTGAAATGGTGCACCCGAAGCAACCACCATTAGTAGCAAACACATCAAGGAACGACAAGGGATCTAGTCTGAGACTCGAAATCCCATGATCGGGATGGTCAAGAGTCAAGTTTGATTCCCCCGCTTTGCTTTTTCTTGCTTTGAATAATTAGGATGATAATAACCTTATACCGCTTACACATGTATGAGACCTGGATTGGTCTCTAGGCATGCTCTGAGTTGGATGACTAGGATGGCTATTTTGGATAATAATAACCTTGAACCACTTACACATTATGGGATCTAGATTGGTCCCTAGACACGCTCTGAATTGGATGTTTAGGATGAGCAATTATGATTTCGCTTGTTTTCTTTGATTTGAATACTTAACTTTTGAAAAATACACATTGAATGTGATGTCTGATATTGATCACTTTAAGTCCCGTACAGAGAAACATGACCGGAGTGCAGGGTGCAAGACCCCTCCAAAAAGAGAGCGGATGGACTTGTACGATATTGATCTCTTTAAGTCCCATCTGGAGAGACGGGACTGGAGTGCAGGGTGAAAGTCCCCTCGTCAAAGAGCGAGCGAATGTACTTGTACGATATTGATCACTTGAAGTACCATCCGGAGAGATGGGATCAAAGTGTAGGAAGCAAGTTCCTTTGCCGGAGAGTGAATGGATGGGCTTGTACGAAAAGCAAGTCCCCGCACCGGAGAGTGAGTGGATGGGCTTGCTTGGTCATTGAGTTCCTTCGCTGGAGAGCAAGCGGACTCGGCAAGAATCGATAGAGATTAAAACCTAGATTGGGCGATAAACAATCCAGAGAGATCGAACCTATATTAGAAGTTAAATGGTCTGGAGAGATCGAATCCTAGAGTGGATCATGAATTATTTGGAGAGATCGCACGTTAAACTGAATGTAGAATGATCCAGAGAGATCGAACCTTAGAACGGAAATAGATTTGATAAAATAGTTTTAATGCCTTGCAATTAGAGTAAAATAGATAAAGCCTGGATGAACACGAGACGATTTTGATATTGATGTAATAACTCCGAATGAAATCAGAATGATTATAATGTATAAACAACACTTAAGTAAGGCCTGGAGTCTTTAGTTATAGCAGGTCTAGCACGCCCTCTAATTTGCTAAAGAATCCAAAGGAACTGGATGATTCATAAGATTGAAACAGCCGGAGAGCTCAACTATCGAAAAATTATTGCTGTTGGAACTTGTTTTTGAGCAAAGCACACCTTATTTTTGAAAGGCATACTTTGGAGGGCAAGTGCTAACCCACTTTTTAGCAAAGCAGATTTGAACTGGACTTATAAGATCAAAACAAGAACGAAACGTTTCATGAACTTCGAAATACGATCAAAGGACTTGAAAGTTGAACTCCAAAAGATTGGAAGGAAAAATGGCAATGGTCATAGCTCGGCACCGAGCTATCATAGGTTGGTACCGACTTATGAATCCTCCCCATTTCACTTCCCAAACACCGTACACCTCTTGTGCTACTCCAATAACTCATAATCAAGTGATTTTCTTATGATTTGGATGAGCGATTATAGGGATTGACGAGAAGAAAGCAAAGAATGCAGCTATCAGAAAGATCACTAGAATTAACCCAAAGTTAATGGAAAATAGCTTGAAACACATCAAACATAAGATAGAAGAACATAGCAAGAATTGAAGTTGGGCTTGGACAATAATTATAGCTTGGTTCTAAGCTATGTAGATCGGTATCGTCCTATCATATTGAGTCGTGGTGCTTTGGTTTCTCTTGTACAACATCGGGCCTTCATCTAGACTCCAGTGCAAGTAGGCTTTTGACCCATTACCTCTGTTTCCCTATAAATACCAACCTAACTGCAACTAATTAAAATAGGAGCTGATCTAATTTCTCTGCCATTAGAGACTCCTTCTTCTTCTTCACTTCTATCCTCTACCTCTTAAATTCTCAAGAATCATCATTGTAAATCTGGGATCCACTAGACAGTGATCAGATCCGAGATAATTAGTTGTAATCCAGAGAGAGAACAACTAATAAAAAAGATTAAAGTGGGCGTAGGCTAGAGATTACGTCAAACCACTATAAAAATTCTTGTATCTCCTTTTACTTTTCCACATTTCTCTTTACCTTTAATAGAATTTGCGCTTTCATCTGATTTTTGAGTGTTGATCCATTTTCCAGGTTAACAGTTGCATTAAAGAACTTCTGTTGGAATGAATGCATTTTTTAGTGGTGATTTCCCATAAAAGGCTGTTAGAGTCCTTACTATAAAATTCAAATGTTCACCTTGTCGTCGTTCCTCTGAATATATTTCATTTTACAATCTCATTACTTCCCTTTAATAATGAGCTATACTATCAATACGATCATCTAGAGTCGTAGTTAAGTGACCTTCGAATTTAAGTGAGTGTTTAAGTTTCTTTCCTTTAGAAGAAAAACTAGTGTTCTCTGAAGGAGAAGAGGTAACCTTAATACAAGACGCGGACTTATTTTCAAAGGTTGACATTGTTAAATTATTATTTTTGATTTACTAAAATGCAATGGTTAAATACAAATTGACATTACTAAAAATAGGAGACATGTTTTTGATGGAAGACTTTATTACCTTAGATAATTTTGTCCAATAACTATTTACAGCTAAAGAATTTGTTTAACCAGTAAAAGTATTGGTTATATATATATATTATTAGAGAACCTATTTATAAATATTTTTTTGGTTAATCTTGTTATTTAAAAAAAAGGTTATTTGTGAGTTATTTTAAAATGACTATTTATTCAATTAATTCATGTAAAGTGCATATACCTAATTCTCTTCGTAGTTTTGAAAAGGTTGTTGCACATAATGGTTTAGTGAAAATATCTACTATTTGGTTTTTCGTATTAACAAATTCTAGAGGAATTATTTCTTTTTCTACATTATCTCTTTGAAAATGATGACAAATATCAATATGTTTTGTTCTGGAATGGTTAATAGGACTTTAGAGAGGATGATTGCACTTGCATTATCACAGTATTAAGATATTTTGTAATGTTTTTCCCAAAATTATGAAATGTTTATTCCATGTATATAACTTAAGCACCAGCAAAAGCTACTGAGATATACTCGACCTCACATGCAGATAATGAAACACAATTTCATTTTTTACTAAACCATGAGACCAAACATTAATTCATAAAGTGATAAGTTCCACTCGTACTCTTTCAATCCGTCTTGCAACCTCCAAAATCAGCATCACTATGTGAAACCAATTCAAAAGAGCTACCTTTCAGAAAAAAGAGTTCGTAATCTTTGGTGTTGGTTAAATTCATTTTACAGCTTGATCATGATGATGTCGAGTCTACCGACTAATTGTTAAATATAGTAAGGAGCCTATCACACTTCTACATAGTTTTTGATCAAAATCCTTACCATTCTCATCTTTGTCTAACTATAAACTAGTACTCATTAGAGTCGGTTTATTTAAAGTGTTATCCATTCCAAAACATTTTAATAATTCTACACAATATTTTTCTTGATAAAGAAAAATTCCATTTTCTAATTATTTAATTTATAAACCCAAAAAGAAATTTAATTATCCCATATGATACACCTCAAATTCATTTTTCATAATAGCTGCAAAATCATTACATATATTTCCATTTGTTGATCCCAATATTACATCGTCAACATAAATTTGAACGACTAAAATATCACCATTTTCCTTTCTGATAGATAACATAGAGTCGATTTTACCAATTTGAAAACTAGAATTTAATAAATGCCTTTTGAGTTTACCATACCAAGCACGGGGTGCTTGTTTAAGACCATAGAGTACCATTTTGCGTTTGAAATCATTATTTGGAAAATTTTCATTAACGAATAGAGATGGTTGTTCAACATAAATATTTTCTTTGATAAAATCGTTGAAGAAGGCACTTTGGACATCCATTTGACATAATTTAAAATTGTGATGACATGCAAAAGCAACTAATATTCGAATGGCTTCTAGTCTTGCTACAGGAGCAAATATTTCTTAGTTTATTCCTTCCCTTGATTATTCCCCAGAGCAAATAACCTTTCTTTATTTTGAATAATATTATCGTTTTCATCGGCTTTATTTTAAATACCCATTTTGTTCCAACAATGGATTGATCATTTGGTCTCAGTACAAGTTCCTAAACTTTATTTCTTTCAAATTGATTAAGTTCTTCTTGCATTACTAATATCCAAAAATCATCTTTAGTGACTTCCTTATAGTTTTTAGGTTCTATATTTGAGATAAAGCTATGTGACCCATTTGATTTAACCGGCTTCTAGTTGTGAATCTAGTGTTTACATCTCCAGTTATATTATCTATGGGCGATCCTTTAAATTCTAAGAGGATAACTTAAGTTAATATTTTCGTTGTTATTATTTTCAAAATTAGTTTTAGTATTTAAAGAATTATTTTCTAAAATACATGGTTGTTTCATGTCTAAAATTTCTTCGTCTTCGTTTTCATTGTTGTTTTTAAAGTCTTCATCAAAACTTCCTTCAATAGTATTAGTTGTTTATTAAATATTCTACAGGCTTTGCTTCATTCCGAATAACCAATAAAAATTCCTTCATCGGCTTTTGGATTAAATTTGTCTAATTGAACTTTAGTATTTAAAATTAAGCATTTTGAACCAAAATTTCAAAAATATGAGACCTTCGGTTTTTTTCCATAAAACATTCATAAGAAGTGTTTTTAGCAATAGCCTTAAAGAAACACGATTAAGTACACAACAAGTGGTAGCAACGACATCGGCCTAAAAATTCTTTGGTAAATTACTACTACTTGACAATGTTCGTGCACATTCTTGTAAGGTACGATTCTTCCTTTCAACCATACCATTTTGTTGTGGTGTTCGCGAAAAGGAAAAATTGTAATTGATACCCTTATTATTACAAAAATCTTCAAATAATTCATTTTCAAATTCTCCTCCATTATCATTTCCAATATTTTTTATTTTTAAATTTTTGAATTCTTTTAGCAAATATTTTAAACATTTCAAAAGTATCATTATTGTGTTTTAAAAACAAAGTCAAAGTAAATCTAGAATAATCATCAATAAAAAAACATATTTATTATGATTTATTGATCTTACTTGAGTAGTACTGAAAAGATCTAAATGTAATAGTTCTAGTGGTTGTTTAGTTGATATTTCCATTTCAGATTTAAAATAAGTTTTTTTTTAATTTTCTATATTGAAAACCATCACATAAATTATTAACTTCAAAATTTATTTTCGGTAAACGTCTTACTAATTCATTTTTAGCAAGTTTATGATTTAAAATTAACATGACAAAAACGTTTATGCCAAAGCCACGGAACGTTATGATTTGCAACTAAGCACATATCGTTATTGTGATTAAAATCCATATTTAAAATGTAAATATTTCATTTTCTTAGTCCTTTAAAAATTAAAATTTTATTTTGATAAAAAGTATTGCATTTATCTTATCGATTTTAAAACCTTTATCACATAATTGACTTATACTTAAAAGATTATGTTTTAAATTTTCTATTAATAGCACATTTTTAATGAAAGGAGAGTTAGATATACCGACATTGATTAAGTCTCTAATTCCAATAACGAATCCTTTCGAGTTGTCTCTGAATATCACGGTTCCTCCATTAATGTATGTAATGTTAGTCAACATATTTGCATTGCCCGTCATATGCTTAGAGCATCCACTATTGAGTATCCATTTCTTCTTTTTGTTATTGGATACTCGCAAAAGAATAAGAAATTTTATTGGTACTCACTTCCTATGTTATGGTCCTATGTGTTAGTATAAGTCGATTGTCATACCTATAAAGGTTTGGGACCTTTATATAAATATAGTTAGAACTATAGTAAACATCTTTTAGAAAGTTATCTATATGTTTTTGTCGAATTAATTTGTTATTCGTTTTGGGAATCCAAAATTTTATATTTTTAGAATTTGAAATATTTGTTTTACAACTATCTTTAGATTTTCTAAATTTTGTGTACAAAGTGCTATATTTTGTATTGCTTTTTTATTTGTTTTGCTTTCTTAAAGCTAAGTCTATTTTTGTTACTAGATTTTGAAATTTTAATCAAAATTTCTAAGCTTTGTTTTCCTTGGTTAAATTATGAAACATTAATTGTAATTTGCTCTAGTTTTTGTTTTAATTCTGAAACTTCATTTTTAGAGAAGTCCAAATTGGATTTTAGTTTACAAACTTCTTTGCTAAGTTTATCATTCTCAATTTTACTTGCCTTAATTTCGTCTATTAAAGTGGTATTTTGAGAATTTAAACTTTCACAAGATTTTTGTGAATTTTTTAATTCTTCTTCTAAAATACATTTTCAACTTTAAGCATGCCGATTTCTAATTCAGCTCTATTTAATTTGCCTATACTTTCTTTATATAATTTCCTTAAATTTCTTAGTTTAACTCAAGTTCAATACTAATTTCAAGAATAATTATAAGAGAGATCAGATTTACCTCATTATTGGTTATGAAACAAACATTTGCTTATTCCATGTCACTGTCACTCTCCAAAGAAGATGAATCTGAATCATCCCATGTAACTTGAAAAGCTTTATTTTTCTTCTTTAAATTTTCAAATTTGATCTTCTTCTTTTCCTTGTTTAGCTATGGACAATCCTTCTTCTTGTGCCCGAATTTATCACATTGATAACACTAGATTGAATTTGAGTTTCTACCATTTTGTGCTTTTGTGAATTTCTTAAATTTCTTGAACTTTCTGTAGTTTTTGGCAATGAACACAATCTCATCTTCATCTAAGTTAGAGTCTTCATTATTGGCTTAGAAAGCTATACTTTTCTTCTCTTGATTTTGTTCTTTTCTTACCTCCAAGCTTACTTCATATAACATTAAATTTCCAGTTAATTCTTCAATTTTGAGTTGGGAAAGATCATTGGCTTCTTCAATTTCAAGAACTTTTCTTTCCCACTTAATTGTTAAAGAATTTAAATACATGTAATAATAAAAAATTTAGTAAATGTAACTCCTAATGCTATGAGATCATGTTGTATGGTTTGGAATCTTGCATACATATCTTTAATGGATTCATTAGTATTCATTTTAAATGTTTAAAATTGATTTTGAAGAATAGATATTTTAGTTTGTTTAGCTTTGTTCGTCCTTTCATGTGTAATTTGAAGTGTAGGCCAAATATCAGATGTGGTTTTGCACAGCATAACTCTAGTGAATTCATTTTTGTCAAGTGAACAAAACAAAACAAAACATTCATGGCTTTTGCATTATTGGTTTCTGTGTTTTTTTGAGCTTCCGACCAAGTACTCATTTTAGCAGTAGGTGCTTCATACTTAGTTTGAGTAGCCTGCCAAATCTCAAGACCATTAGCTTCCATAAAAATTCTTATGCGTGTAGACCAATTGCATAATTAGACCGGTGAAAAGTGGAGGACGTGCGGTTGATTGTCCTTCTAGAAAGGCGCTTGCCATATTTTTAGTTTTTCAAAAAACATTGTTACAGTTAACGGAAAGACCTTGCTTTGGTACAAAATGAAAGTGCACAAGGATCTATAGTAATATAGTTGTTATCACAATTATTGATCATAAAGATAGGTGACATGCAACATGATTAAAGAGCTAGGGATATCGTTCAACATTGGTACTGCATGTGACCAATGCCGCACATTCTCTGTATCGCCCCTATTCGAAGTTGCTACTCTTCGACGTCATCACTCAAGCAACACTGCATATCAACATGGCAAAGATTGCTAATGCACTTGATCAATGTCGCCTCTAATCAGTGCCGCTCTTTATTGATACCACCATCTCATATTGCTACTCTTCTATATTTATTGATACCACACTTTATCAATCATTGAATGTTACCACATGATGATGCTGGGAACCTTAGTTGCCGAAGCTAAACTGGATGAAGCTACCTCCTACCAACGTCACTCATCGTTGATGCCACTTGTAATCAATGCCATTAAGTAATGGTGTCACATCCTTATTGATGATGTTTCCATTTTAACGTTGTCGCTTTTGGAGACGTCCTTCAGATAGCACCATCCACCATTGACGTCGCCAATGGTCAATGCTTCACACCATCTTTTATACAACACATTCCATCAATACTTGGTAGAGCCGCATACTTATGCAGGCGATATTGATGGCGAACATTGCCAATGTTTACAAAAGTTAACAATGCCGACACTAAATTGGATGAAGTTGCTCTTTCTCAATACTTCCAGATATCAACGTCGCTCCCCATCAATGCTTAGTGCTGCTATCAACTAATGCCGCCGGTAACCAATCAAGAGCGCCTTAATGGATAAGATCATCAATGCTGAACCATTACTACTGAGAGGGCATTGAAGTTACATTATTGCTGTCATTAAACAAAGACCAGTGCATAGCAACATTGAGATTGCTAAAGCTGTTACCGAAGCACGTTGAAGTCATGTGGTGCCCACCCCCATAAATAAGGACCTAGGGGTTATGGAGAAGGCCGAATCATTCTTACCTCTCTTCTTACTTTTTCACTTTGTAACCCTAAATCAATTTGTAGATTTTGGCCGATTGTAACACCCAAACTTTGTACAAATAAGGGATTGAATATTGAACTATGGCATAGCATATTTGATGTAATTTATGACCAACATATCAACGTGAAGACTTATAACTTAAGGCTTCCATATTGACTTGAATTTTTGACTTGCATATCGAATTTGTCCAAATATGATACTCAACATGATTTTTGCCTCGATATTGAATATATGCTGGAATTTCTATGGACTTGATATAAAACGTGATTCATTCGACATAATTTAGTCTTGCCTTAGCCTCCCTTGATCAACCTTATTTTCCTCACAGTTTTGGGGTTAAAGAAGAAATTCGTTAACATTTTAGTGCTAGAAGGAGGGCTCGAACCTCCGCCTCCGTTAAAACCCTATGTGGAACTACCATAGCTTTCATATATAAGGTACAAAGGACTTGCCCCTACTAAGCATATCTCATTTCAATCTAACTTACCTTTGATCTTCAACACCAATTAATCGCATCAACTAAATTTTGCTTAGTCATGCCAATTAATCATGTTAAGATCTCCGAACAAGGATCCTTCGAGTCTCAAATGACTAGGCCAACTTACCAAATCACTAATGATCCGCGGTTTCATGAAGAAAAGGTATTGAGAATCAAGGCACTACAAATTATGGAAAATAAGAGAAGACAAGTGGCATATTACAACCTAGATAGATGGAGTTTGAATCCATTTCACATAGGGCCAACACCGATTTTCGCCCTACGAAAGCTTTACAAAAAGGATAAAATATTCTTGAAAATAAGGAAGGAAATTCAACTCAAACCAAAGGGGATCATTTTCGGAAGAGAAATAACAAATAATTTTGATCGATTCACTAAAAGGTGGGAAAATGTCCTTAATCACTCTCAAGAACTAAGTGAAACTCGAGACTCTTTAAAAAGAAAGCTTGTCAAAAGCTAAGGAACCTATCATACAAAAGAGAGCCAAAAGAAATTCTGAAGGATCAACTTCCAAAAGACTATGACTTCCTAAACACCACTCTATTACCACATCTTATGAAAATATATATCTCTTGACAAAAGACAAGCTCAACTATTGGCCTTCAAAAAAGAAGTTTCCAAAGAATGAAAGGAATCTCGAAGGGCTATATTTTTACTATCACCTTGCAAATGGACATGACATAAACCAATGTCGAAGCTTAAAGGACCTAATCAACAATTTCCTAGGGAAGGGAAAGCTCAATAAGTTTGTACAAAGATGTTAAATCATCCATCAATAAAATAAGATCTTCTAAACGAAATAAGTGTATCTGCATGGTTGAGGAGTAAAACTCTACTAAAATAATGGAAAGCCTAAACCACTGCCCAAGATGGTAGTAAGGGGCTAAGCCTTTATCCCCGCAAAGATGGCCTGGTTTTATAGAGGGAGATCAGAGTGAGCCTTTGGTCCTATCTGAAAAGGTGTGATCTAAGCATCTTCAAGCCTTCAACCCCTGCATACAGGCCTGGTTGGAGCACCTCCTAGAGAGAGGACGAGTAAGCCTTTGGCCTGTTCAAAACGTCGAATCAGCCTTTAGTGCCTTCGTCAAAGTCCACACTAAAGTGCCTCCTAGAGGGAGGTCAGGTAAGCCTACGGTTCTGCTTGATATAGTTAACCAAACGCACTGGACTAAGCCTTTAGTGTTTTCATCAACGACCTCACTAAAGCGCCTCTTAGAGAGAGGTCGGGTAATTCTACGATCCTTCTTAATGAAGCTAACCAAACACACCGGACAACAAAACCTAAACCACCACCTAAGACGGTGATAAGGGGTTCGATCCAAATAGAGATCATCATCTAATATGGTGCCAAATAAATCAATTGAAATTAGCACCAACAGCGCTCTAAATCGATCACTCTTCTAAAGGAAGATCTATCAAAAGTCAGAGCCAATTAGCACTCCAAGTCAAACAATTTTCTAAAGAAAGATCTGTCAAATATGAGCCATTTGTGCTCCTCAACAAACACAATCTTCAATTGTCAGATAAGGATTTCTTATCTTCTATTATTATTACTAGATAAGAATTTCTGGTCTTCTACCATTATTGCTATATAAGGATTTCTAGTCTTCTTTTATTACTATCAGATAAGGGTTTCTAGTCTTTTATTATGGCCACATGGATTTCTGGTCTTCTTTTATTACTGTCAAATAAGGATTTCTAGTCTTCTATTATGGCCAGATGGATTTCTGGTCTTCTATTATTACCAGATGGATTTCTAGTCTTTTGTTAGATGAGATTTCCGGTCTTCTATAATTGCCAGACAGGTGTTCTAGTCTTCTATTACTATTGCCAAACAGGTGTTCTGGTCTTCTATTACCATTGCCAAACAGGTTGTAACGACCCGGAATTTCAGATACTTTGTATTTAAATATCTGAATTATTTAAATGTTTGAATCTTGGATTAAATGTTATTAAAATGATTTAATAAGATTTTTAACCTCCTTTTAAATCATAAGTAATGATGATAAACTTATTTTGGAAAAATGTTTACAAAAATAAATACTTTGAAAAAATATCGATGATGTGACTGAAAATCGATTTATCGATAAACAGCTTTTAACCGTCAGAAGTTGTTCAGTTTTTTTACATACACTTATTTTCTTAGGAACTAAAGAAAATAAAATAAAAATATTTTGTTATTTATGGAAATAAACTTTATGGATGATGTCATGCATGAGGTAAGGGAAGATATTTAGGAAATGAGCTTAAAAGGAAAGTCTTAAAATTTAATTAAATGATAAAGGAGAAGTGATGTTTGTAATTACTGCCATAAAGGTTTTGGGGGTATTTAGTCTTTTCCCATCACATTCCTAAGCCTATATAAGGAGGGGCATACCCCTAGGAAATAATCATACAAAATCAAATAAGCTTGAGATGAAGTAGGATGGTTGAAAATGGTGGAAGTGCTTAAGCACTAACCCAATTATTACTCTTTAACTTTTTTCAAAATTTAATAAAATCTTCTTAAATATTTTCTAAACTTTGGCTTTGGGCCTAAGAAATCATACGAAGCATGATTAGTGTGGTGACCCTCACTCTAAAACACACAGATTTTTTTTTATTCAAGAGGAATTCACCACTAAAACCCCAATACATTTATATTTGAATTTTTATATAGTTTCCAAATATTTTTTTCTTTTTCCCAAGACCCTGATTTTACCAATATAATCATATCAGTGTACAAACAAATTAAGGCAATTATATATTTGATGATATACAATTGTTTCTTTATTTTTTTTATCAGAGGGAATTTAAATCAAATTGAAAACAAAATACCATACTAGCTATTGACAAGCCACTTATTTCCTTTCTAAATCTTGTTCTACTGCCAGAGGTATATTTTTAGCAAATTATATCACTTATACTTTTATTTGTCTTTATATATATTAGTCTGCCTAAATAATTCTATTAACACTAAAATAGTATTTCCTTGATCTCATGATAGTCATCAAGTTTATGCATGATACTACTCCCAAGTTATCTTCGTTTATCATTTCAGGTTGATTAGAGGTGGACTTTTAGCATTTTTAAATTTAATATGATGCAGACTTACATACTCGGTAATTTGTGGGATATGCTTGGTGTTATCTAAGGGCTGCTTGGTGTTTTCTTTGATTTGTCCCGGAAGCACCCACACTTTATCAATTAAAATGAAGTGGTTCCAGGCTCCAAGGGTTTGACCTATGGCTATTTAGACCGGCCATAGTCCCTCTTTTACCACTTGCAAACCCAGATCCCTCATTTTAACAAGCTTCTACAAATTCCTACTCCTAATCCCCAGCATGTTTGTGTCTTGTTTTTCTGAAATGCATTCTTATATGTATTCATTCAATTATCTTCCAAGTCTTCTACTTCCATAGTTCTATTTGAAATTTAAATATTTAAATACATACAAACTTCCAGAATTCATGCACATGCCAGTATCATTTACCTGCCATGCACAAATTCATTTCACTTGAATATTCTACTAAAATCTTGAGAGTTCATTTTCAAAAATCAATCCCCTTAACTGTTTAATTTCCATAAGGCAAAATATAGGCAATAAAAATCAGAGATCAAATATTTATGCACATATCATATGTATATGATATGTCTATCTCCTTATTTTCTCCAAATCAATCATTCATAAAATAAATTAGTAGTTAACCAGACATCATCAATGATCACTCACAACAGGTTTTGCTTAAGGACATATTTTCAACCCCAAAATACTTAGAAAGTTTCCTACAAGTAACTTCAATTACAGAAAATAGAATTTGTCTAGTAATTTCATTACAATGCAACTGCAAATTTTAAAACAAGTCTCTCTTATTTATACTAGCAGCCAATGCCTTCTTTACTCATCAAGCCAACTTCAATTTCCTGCAAGCAAATCATTTAGCTGCCCCAAAGAATTTTTGAGACACCCAGATGATTGCAAGGGCAACCAAAAGGGTCAGTTTACACTGGTATGAGCATTTATCAATTTTGTATACTTACACATAATTTTAGTAATCTTGCAGTGCCTTCTTAGTTTAACAGGTTTTATACTTAGCATGTTTTGGTTCATTCAAAGAGATACAAAGTCACATTCAACAAATTAAACAATACACAGCAAACAGTTAAAATAATCATGTGTACAATTCTTAATTCATCCACACCAAATCTTAGATAAGTAAACTCAGGTTTCATACTCCAAATTTCACCCAGCAATTAATCAATGAACAATGTTTATTTTGATTAAATCTAACACCATATCTGAATATTTATAACCCAGATTTTTAAACCCCTGTCCCCATTTGTTTTATGGTCTTTAACTCCTTGTCAAATGAACACTATGTATGCATTGTGAAGGAAACTCCCAGGTTACTTAATTTATTCCAACACACAAAGGCCTCAGGATGCAATTGCACCATGCATATGCTTGCTCCCACCTGAAGTAAGCAGATCATTGACTATCTCCCAAGTGACCAATCTAGTTTTTCTTTCATTCATATTTCAGAGAGATATAACTACTTGTGTATTTTCTGGTTCAACCCCATGTTCCCCTGTTTAATCTATGTTCATGTTTAATGATGATAAAAATAGAACAAGAATGCTCAAATCATGTTAACTCTAAAAACCCACTTACAGATTAATGCTCCAAACAAAAATGCACAAACAAACATCCATATCACCCATAACAATTTATTTCAGAGATTCAAATGACTCATAATATTTTTAGGCTGCCTGCAATAGGACTTAATGCCATTGCATACAAAGGATAAATACTCACCTAAGTTTTTTTTCCTTTTACTGCCTTAATCCTTTGAACAGCAAATTCCCCAAAGCCTCAAGCTGGTGTTTCTCCTAGTTTATTCTTTTATTTTTGTTTTGATCCCGAGAGAATGATGGATTTGGCTATGTGCAGTTATTTATAAATCCATTCTAGGGTTTAAGAAAATGGGTAATTCCCCTGATACCCTTAGATGTTTATGTACACATCATATTCCTGTGTGATCATAAATTGGAAATGCACACATTTAGGTTACTTTAATTAGCTATTTCGGGGATCATGCATTTTTAAACACTCAATACTATTTTCATGACTCTTTTCTACTCATGCAATAAGCATGTGATCCTCAGTTTCATTTTACAAGTTTAAGGAATCTGAAAATCTCCTTTGTATTTTTTTTCTACCTATCTGTTATTTCCCTTTTATCATGCATACTATCATACCTTATTATGTAATGTAAAATTATTTACCCAAATTATTTGCCTGGAATAAATATAGTATGGAAATTTTATTTGATTCTATATATGTGTATATATATTTCTGCCTTTTTGTCAAATCAGCAACTCCTTTTATATTTAAATTAAAAATCACATATATTATGCTAATTATTTCTGGCACAATTATAAGACATATAAACTTTTACATTAAACTTCATTTTATTTTATCTTCATATAAAACAACAAATACCCCATATATATATATATTTACATAATTCTTTGAACATAAAGCTATATTTATTTTGAGTTCCAATTTTTCTTCTAATCACCTTAACTCCTTGCATTTTATCAAACAGAAGCTCCCATGAAATTTTATTTATTGCCAAATTCTTTTCTGTTTTAATGCAATATATATACATTTTATAATCTCAGAATTTCCTAACATAAATGTATATTTTTCACTTTATTTTTATTTTATTTTAGGGTCATTACATACCCTCCCTCTTAAAGGAATTATGTCCCCATAATTTCACCTAATTTTTTCCAATTAAGAGCTCTAATCTATAGCCTGTTGTAACTCTATAACCCCATACTCATTTTTTTTATGAAAACAAACAATATATAAATATATTTAGAAAAATCATCATATGCTGCTTAAACATACCTCTCCATCAGTAAACAAATTGGGGTATTTAGCCCTCATTTTATCTTCAACCTCCCATGTACAATCATTAGTGTCCAAGCTCCATTGGATTTTCACCAGTTTGATCACCTTGTTCCTCAACTTTTTCTCTTCCTTGGCAACTATCCCTACTGGTTCATTTGTATAAACCAAATTCTTCTGGACTTGAACTCGAGTAGGTGACTCCAGAATTGCTCCTTCATCATGCACCCATTTTCTCAATTGAGAAACATGAAATACAGGATGCACACCACTCAACTCCTCAGGTAACTTAAGTCTGTAGGCCATAGCACCAATTCTCTGCATAATTTCATATGGTCCTACAAATCTTGGTGATAACTTACCAGATTTTCCAAACCTGAACACTTTCTTCATTGGTGATACTTTCAGAAAAACATGCTCTCCTACTTCAAACTCCATTGGCTTTCTCTTTCTATCTGCATAAGACTTTTGTCTTGATTGTGCTGCCTTCATTCTATGCCTAACCAATTCAACCATGTTGGTGGTTTCTTTAACATGATCTGGCCCCAATATTACACCCTCTCCTGCTTCCAACCAACAGGCAGGAGACATGTAGGGTCTCCCATACAAGGCTTCAAAGGGAGCCATTCCTATGGTTGATTGATAGCTATTGTTGTAAGTGAATTCTGCCAAATGAATATGATCCTCCCAATTACCCCCAAAATCAAGCACACATGCTCTAAGTAAATCTTCTAATATTTTATTCACTATCTCTGTTTGCCCATCACTTTGAGGATGGTAGGCAGCGCTTAAACAAAGTTGTGTTCCCATTGCTTCTTGGAAGCTTTCCCAAAATCTTGAGGTGAACAAAGTGTCTCTATCACTCACAATAGTCTTGGGTATACCATGTAGCCTCACCACCTCTTTAATAAATAATTGTGCAAGCTTAGATGCATTCCTATCTGACCTGACAGGAACAAAGTGAGCTGATTTGGTTAGTCTATCAACAATTACCTATATACTATTATTGCCTTTCTTAGTTCTAGGCAAACCATCCACAAAATCCATGGAAATACTTTCCCATTTCCACTGAGGTATCTCCAAAGGTTGCAACATGCCAGAAGGCTTTTGGTGGTCTGCTTTAATTTGTTGACATGTGGAACACTTTGCCACATATCTTGCCACTGCTTGCTTCAATTTCTCAAAAGCTTGTTCACACTGCTCAGTCCACACATATGGTTGGTTCTTCTTGGTTAGTTTGGTCATTGGTGCGGCTATTCTTGAAAAATCCTTGATGAACCTTCTATAGTACCCTGCCAAACCTAAGAATGACCTCACCTCAGTCACTGTTTTGGGTCTATTCCATGATTGAACTGCAATGACCTTGCTTGGATCTACACTTACTCCCTGTTGTGACACTATGTGTCCTAAGAATTTTACTTCATGTTGCCAAAATGTACACTTCGAATACTTGGCTTTTAATTCATGCTCTCTAAGTCTGGATAATACTAAATGTAGGTGCATGGCATGATCATTTTCTGTCTTTGAATAAATTAATATGTCATCTATAAATACCAAGACAAACTTATCCAAAAAGTCTCTAAAAATTCTATTCATCAAGTCTACAAAATAGGAGGGAGCATTGGTCAAGCCAAATGGCATTACTAGAAATTCATATAGGCCATACCTTGTATTGAAGGCTGTGTACTCAATGCTTTCCTCTGCAACTTTCATTTGGTGAAATCCAGAGGCTAAGTCTAGCCTTGAAAATATTTTAGCTCCATGCAATTGATCAAATAGATCATCTATTCTAGACAGTGGGTACTTATTCTTGATAGTTACCTTGTTTAAATCCCTGTAGTCTACACACAACCTCATTGTGCCATCATGTTTCTTGACAAATAACACTGGGGAACCCCAACTGGAACTACTTGATCTTATGAATCCTTTCTCTTCTAATTCTTCTAGTTGATGTTTTAATTCTACCAACTCTTTTGGACCCATTCTATAAGGCTTCTTAATGATTGGATTTGTTCCTGGGATTAATTTTATTTTAAATTCAACTGGTCTGTTTTGAGGAATTCCCTTCACTTCTCCAAACACATCTATATATCCATTGACTACTGGGATTTCCTCTATTTTTAATTCCTTTTGAACTTCATTAATACTCCAGATTTTATTAAAACATGTATTCTTTGCTATTTCACTTAAGATGGTAATTCTTTTGCCTTCATTTGTTTCCAAAGAAATAGTAAGGTTTTCTAAATTTAAAATTGCTTTATTTCTCATTAACCAATCTACTCCCAAAATAATCCCAATACCAGGACAATTTAAGGTATATAAGTCTGAATTAAATTCATAACCTCCTATCATTAATTTCAGACCCATACACTTCATCCCTAACATACAATGACTCCCTATGGGACTGTGTACAATTAAGGGCTGATCAATAGAAACACATGCAAGTGCTAATTTTTTTGTAATTTCCAGAGATATTAGTGAATGTGAGGCACCAGTGTCATATATTACTGATATTGGTTGGGTATGAATAAAAATTATACCTTCAAGTTGCCCAACATTCCCAGTGTTACTTGCTGCCAAAGCTCCTACCCTTGCTGTTCCCCTATTGGTTTCTGGGCAATCCTTCTTGAGATGACCCACCTTTCCACAATTATAGCAGCCTCCTCTGGGTATCTTGGGGTCAGGGCATTGGTTACTATAATGTCCAGCTTTTCCACAATTAAAACAATGAGTGAATTTCTTGCTTTCAGGTGCTGTTGCTCCTTCCCCTTTCTTAGCTCCTTTACTTGCATTTCTCTTGTCATAAGGTTGCACTTTGTTCTGACCACCCTTCTTCTTATTGAGCCTCATATTCCTGACCTTCTCTCTTGCAGTGTCATGTTGCTCAAATGAGAGAGTTAGATCAATTACTTGATCAAAGGTTTTGTCCTTGTATGGCAACATTGCCCTTGACAGACTAGGGTTCAAGCCTTGAATGTACCTTGCATTCTTTGCTTCTCCATTCCCTATTAACACCAGTCCATACTTGGATAATGCTTCAATCTTCTGAGTGTATTCATTCACACTCATGCTTCCTTGCCTTAATCTAATAAAGTCTTCAAGTAGTGTGGCCTTGGCAGATGCTGGGACAAATCTGGCCTCAAGCATGTCCTTGAAATTATTCCAAGTGTTAGTATCCTCTTGTCTTCCTGCTGTCACAACTTCCCACCAATCCAGTGCAACCCCCTTCAATTTCCTTGAAGCTATCTGTCTCTTCCTTTGGTCATTGATTTGCATATCTGTGAAGACCCTCTCCATAGTTTTTATCCAAGTTTGAACACCTATAGCTCCTTCAGTACCTTCAAAATCCTTTCCTCCCAAAGTGGTACATGTCTTAAGCAATTTGGAGAGTTCCTCATGAGGATTGTCTTGCCTTGGTGCCATTCCATCCCTTAAAGCTCTCACAAAATCCTCCATGCTCATCACAGGTGGCTCACGTGATGATCCTGCACTTGTGTGATGCCTTGGTCCTACCATAATGCTATAAATATGATTGTTATGTTAGTTTATTTACCCCTATCAGTTTTGGTGTCTTTACTTTGTTCATTCTTATTTCTGTGCACATTGTGCATGTATCACAGGTACACACATATATATTTTTTTCTCAGACATAAAACAGAAGCATTCAACACGAATAATTCAAACAATGCATTCAAACATCCATATGCATACAACAACATTTACTATGTTATTTAAAACATAGCTCTAGTACCAACTGTGGTGACCCTCACTCTAAAACACACAGATTTTTTTTATTCAAGAGGAATTCACCACTAAAACCCCAATACATTTATATTTGAATTTTTATATAGTTTCCAAATATTTTTTTCTTTTTCCCAAGACCCTGATTTTACCAATATAATCATATCAGTGTACAAACAAATTAAGGCAATTATATATTTGATGATATACAATTGTTTCTTTATTATTATTTTTTTTATCAGAGGGAATTTAAATCAAATTGAAAACAAAATACCATACTAGCTATTGACAAGCCACTTATTTCCTTTCTAAATATTGTTCTACTGCCAGAGGTATATTTTTAGCAAATTATATCACTTATACTTTTATTTGTCTTTATATATATTAGTCTGCCTAAATAATTCTATTAACACTAAAATAGTATTTCCTTGATCTCATGATAGTCATCAAGTTTATGCATGATACTACTCCCAAGTTATCTTCATTTATCATTTCAGGTTGATTAGAGGTGGACTTTTAGCATTTTTAAATTTAATATGATGCAGACTTACATACTTGGTAATTTGTGGGATATGCTTGGTGTTATCTAAGGGCTGCTTGGTGTTTTCTTTGATTTGTCCCGGAAGCACCCACACTTTATCAATTAAAATGAAGTGGTTCCAGGCTCCAAGGGTTTGACCTATGGCTATTTAGACCGGCCGTAGTCCCTCTTTTACCACTTGCAAACCCAAATCCCTCATTTTAACAAGCTTCTACAAATTCCTACTCCTAATCCCCAGCATGTTTGTGTCTTGTTTTTCTGAAATGCATTCTTATATGTATTCATTCAATTATCTTCCAAGTCTTCTGCTTCCATAGTTCTATTTGAAATTTAAATATTTAAATACATACAAACTTCCAGAATTCATGCACATGCCAGTATCATTTACCTGCCATGCACAAATTCCTTTCACTTGAATATTCTACTAAAATCTTGAGAGTTCATTTTCAAAAATCAATCCCCTTAACTGTTTAATTTCCATAAGGCAAAATATAGGCAATAAAAATCAGAGATCAAATATTTATGCACATATCATATGTATATGATATGTCTATCTCCTTATTTTCTCCAAATCAATCATTCATAAAATAAATTAGTAGTTAACCAGACATCATCAATGATCACTCACAACAGGTTTTGCTTAAGTACATATTTTCAACCCCAAAATACTTAGAAAGTTTCCTACAAGTAACTTCAATTACAGAAAATAGAATTTGTCTAGTAATTTCATTACAATGCAACTGCAAATTTTAAAACAAGTCTCTCTTATTTATACTAGCAGCCAATGCCTTCTTTACTCATCAAGCCAACTTCAATTTCCTGCAAGCAAATCATTTAGCTGCCCCAAAGAATTTTTGAGACACCCAGATGATTGCAAGGGCAACCAAAAGGGTCAGTTTACACTGGTATGAGCATTTATCAATTTTGTATAGTTACACATAATTTTAGTAATCTTCCAGTGCCTTCTTAGTTTAACAGGTTTTATACTTAGCATGTTTTGGTTCATTCAAAGAGATACAAAGTCACATTCAACAAATTAAACAATACACAGCAAACAGTTGAAATAATCATGTGTACAATTCTTAATTCATCTACACCAAATCTTAGATAAGTAAACTCAGGTTTCATACTCCAAATTTCACCCAGCAATTAATCAATGAACAATGTTTATTTTGATTAAATCTAACACCATATCTGAATATTTATAACCCAGATTTTTAAACCCTTGTCCCCATTTGTTTTATGGTCTTTAACTCCTTGTCAAATGAACACTATGTATGCATTGTGAAGGAAACTCCCAGGTTACTTAATTTATTCCAACACACAAAGGCCTCAGGATGCAATTGCACCATGCATATGCTTGCTCCCACCTGAAGTAAGCAGATCATTGACTATCTCCCAAGTGACCAATCTAGTTTTTCTTTTATTCATATTTCAGAGAGATATAACTACTTGTATATTTTCTGGTTCAACCCCATGTTCCCCTGTTTAATCTATGTTCATGTTTAATGATGATAAAAATAGAACAAGAATGCTCAAATCATGTTAACTCTAAAAACCCACTTACAGATTAATGCTCCAAACAAAAATGCACAAACAAACATCCATATCACCCATAACAATTTATTTCAGAGATTCAAATGACTCATAATATTTTTAGGCTGCCTGCAATAGGACTTAATGCCATTGCATACAAAGGATAAATACTCACCTAAGGTTTTTTTCCTTTTAATGCCTTAATCCTTTGAACAGCAAATTCCCCAAAGCCTCAAGCTGGTGTTTCTCCTAGTTTATTCTTTTATTTTTGTTTTGATCCCGAGAGAATGATGGATTTGGCTATGTGCAGTTATTTATAAATCCATTCTAGGGTTTAAGAAAATGGGTAATTCCCCTGATACCCTTAGATGTTTATGTACACATCATATTCCTGTGTGATCATAAATTGGAAATGCACACATTTAGGTTACTTTAATTAGCTATTTCGGGGATCATGCATTTTTAAACACTCAATACTATTTTCATGACTCTTTTCTACTCATGCAATAAGCATGTGATCCTCAGTTTCTTTTTACAAGTTTAAGGAATCTGAAAATCTCCTTTGTATTTTTTTCTACCTATCTGTTATTTCCCTTTTATCATGCATACTATCATACCTTATTATGTAATGTAAAATTATTTACCCAAATTATTTGCCTGGAATAAATATAGTATGGAAATTTTATTTGATTCTATATATGTGTATATATATTTCTGCCTTTTTGTCAAATCAGCAACTCCTTTTATATTTAAATTAAAAATCACATATATTATGCTAATTATTTCTGGCACAATTATAAGACATATAAACTTTTACATTAAACTTCATTTTATTTTATCTTCATATAAAACAACAAATACCCCATATATATATATATATATTTACATAATTCTTTGAACATAAAGCTATATTTATTTTGAGTTCCAATTTTTCTTCTAATCACCTTAACTCCTTGCATTTTATCAAACAGAAGCTCCCATGCAATTTTATTTATTGCCAAATTCTTTTCTGCTTTAATGCAATATATATACATTTTATAATCTCAGAATTTCCTAACATAAATGTATATTTTTCACTTTATTTTTATTTTATTTTAGGGTCATTACAATTAGCAAGTAAGAAGTGGGAGAAGGTGAGAGGAAGAGGGGGAGCTTGGATGGGCCGTGAGCATGGAGGAGGAGGAGGAGGAAGGTGTTGGCTATGGTTTGGAAATGCTAAAGGTTGGACCTTTAGGCCTTTGGTTCTTATAGCTTTGTGCTTGGGTTAGTTATGGATCTAAGTGAGTTATATCACTATCTCTTACTATATATTATGTATATATATGTTGTGTTTGAATTATAAAGTTAAAGTGACATTAACTAAGTAAAGTTATAAACTTTAGACCCCTCTTGCTTTTGAAAGCAAATAATAAATTTATATTGTATAACCTCACTTCTATTACCCTCTTAAATATGTGGTGTGGCCTTGAATTGATTTTTAAATGGTTGTTTAATGTGTGTGTTAAATTGAAGTAAGTTTGAAAGTTTTTGAAGCGAGAATAGTCGTTATAAGTGCACTTCAATCTCTTGTTTTCGGGGATTCTTATAAATAAATGGAAATATATTTTTAGGAATTTCTTTCCATGTTTTTAAGTATCCTAATGGTAGTACTTACTATAAATATTTCAACTTTTAAATCATTTATCTAAGTGGTTAAAACTAGTCGCAAAGATTGTGCTTCTTAACGTTGTTTTAACAAGGACTTTTAACAACATTTACAAATGCTGTAGTAAGACACCTATTGTTTTAGGTGTTTAAAATGCAACGTTTTGGCTAGTTTTTCATGATTTAAATGGTTTCTAAATTCTTTTCTTTATAAAACCTTTTTATGGAAGTTCTTATAAAATGTATTTGAGTACAAAAAAAAGAATAGAAGTTTAAATATAGTTTTAATGATAATTTATGGATTTTGAAAGTAAAGGGCTGCAAAATGTAAAACCTGCTTTTAATCAAACTTCTAAATTAGTTATTTTCAATTAGTACTTTACATAAATATTTAAAACCTAATTACAAGTTTCACTAAAGTATTATTTTATATATATGAGTTCTGACAAAGGTGATTGACTAGGCTTAACAGTAAAAGCCAACAAGTAAACTTGTTTGTTTGTGAGATTCAAAAATGACATATCTAGGCAAGGCTTGGAGCAACCGATGCCTAAACTTACCTGGCTTCACTCTTGAATGAAGAACAATATAAGTTGGAATGTCGAAAACATGTTAATCTTGTTGTTTACTTGTCTAAAAAGGTAACTAACTTTGCTTAACGCTAAAAGCCAATGAAGTAGGCTTATTTATTTCTAAGAGTTAAAGATTGATGTCGAGTAGGGATGAAGCAATAGAGCTCTAACCTATCGATCTTCCCCCTTGAAGGAGGAATAGTTAAGTTGGGAATGTCAGAAACGAGTTAAGTATACAAACATTGATTTGTATAAGCAACTGTTTTAATTAGATAATCGATTAGTCGACTATCGAACTTAACTTATTATTAAACTTAGATCTTTAAAAGGATGTTTTAAAGATAATACAAGTATGGAATGATTATGGTTTTGTTGTGACAATGTGTTAATAACATTCTTCTTTAACTATTTTTTATTATACTTATGAACGTAAATAGATCTTTAAAAGTGTTTGCACCAAAATTGGGCACAACGCTCTTCGGAAGGGTTTGAAGAGATAAAAATGAAGAAATTAAATGGAAAAAGAGGATTATCAAACAAACACTTCAAAAACAAATAAGAAAATATGCAGAAACACAGAAATTTAGAGTGGTTCGGCATGTTGCCTATGTCCATTATGGAATTGATGATTTTATTGATGTTTTCTTGATGATTACAACTGATTACAGGGGATTACAGCGAATTACAGTGATGAAATTAGAGTACAACAACAGCCTTGTAGGGCAAAAATATTTTCGGAAGAGTCTGGACGTCAAAGAGCCAAAAGATCCCTTTTCTGTAAGCTCTAGGGTGCTATTTATAGGCGTAGGATGAAAATATCTCGCTCAGATCTCAGGAGACCTCTTCTGGCACGTGGGCGGGCCCATGCGATCGATCCCACGTGGTTTCGACTTGATCCGTGATTGATACGAATGAATTTCGTATCGATCAAGATTTGGTCCAATCGAGTCGAAATTTGGCATAGAGGTTCTTTGAGTTGTACGTAAGCTCCTGTGAAAATTTCGTAGCATTTGGACTTGTGGATTGCGAGTTATGATCGATATGAATTAGAGATTTCGGCAGGCTATTCAGTTTGAATTGATGCACTTCGTATCGACCAGTTCGCATTGATCCAGGCATGTGTCTGAAAGTTGGCATGGCACTAGTTTCCAGGATCGATCCACATTTCGTGCCGAATCGACCAAGTATTTCCAAGATTTTTGCCTTGTTCGTATCGATATCCGTTGCCTTCTTCGTACAGATGGAGGTGGTTCAATTCGTATCGATGGTAGTAGCTTAGTTCGTATCGATGGAAGTGGCTCGGTTCGTATTGATGGAAGTGGATCTGTTCGTATCGATCCAAGTTTCTCAGCTCGTATCGATTGTGTGGCCTTGTTCGTATCGATTGAAGTTGCTCCAACTTGATGGATATGAACAAATGATGATGTGATGGATACGAACAGATGGCAATTCTAATTGGCTTGATGGATACGAATAGTGGTTTCACGATGGATACGAAGTAATGATTACTTGATGGATACGAACCAAGGTCACATGATGGATACGAACTACAGACCATTTGATGGATTTGAACAAGGCTCTTCGGTTGATGGATATGAAATGATGCGCCCTGATGGATGCGATTAAGATGATGGATACGAACAAATGGTGATATGATGGATACGAATAACGTGTTCTCTTGATTTGTATTGACCATATCTCGTGCATACGAACTTCGATTGGCTTGAAACTTGGAACGTTGGCTTTCATAGCTTGGCCTTTCATGTCTTGCCAATCGTAGCTTGATTCAGACTCGGACAAAATTTATCAACATCCATAGCAAACCCGCGTATAACCGATCTTCGGGACGGACTGTCCTTGGTCTCCAGTTAAGTTCCGGGTATCACGGCCTTGCCAAAAGGCGGGATAGCATTTGCCCCCCAAAGTACGTCTTGTGAGAACACGACGTGCTTTGAAAAGCCACAGTATTCACTCTGAATAGTTCCATCTAACTTGTTAAACAGTTATCGTCCTCTCGTTGGAAGTTGTAATCTTTGATTGATCCATAGAGACATAAATTATGAACTATAGACTGCCCACTGTTGTACCGTGGGCTGTTGTAACTGATTGCTGTATGATAGCGATTAATTGTTTGTTGTTGTAACCGTCATCAAGCGATTATTCAATCCCTGTGAATTTTGAAAATTGAACATTAGTCCGGCATACATGCATATAGGTTAACCTGACTCCTGTTAACGTCGCACATTCACGAGTCATTGTCAGTTCTCTTGTATCGAATTTCGTATCGATCCTCTCCTGAATCAATGTGAAATTCAAGTTGTAGCAACGCTTGGTGGTTATTTTGGATTGCCCCTTCGTATCGATCCTCTCCTGGATCGATGTAAAAGGTCGGAAGATTGTTCTCGTATTGATAGAGTCGAATTATCCAAACATTAGACTATGATGGTCTTCGCATCGATGGTTGTGAACTTTCTTGCAATTTTTTAGATGATGGATACGAAGTTGTAGTTCGTATCGACATACTAATGAAGGATGCAAACATATCGACTGGTCCCCTGTGCACTATTCATATCGAATGTCTGTATGTTGATGGATACGAACAGTATAGTTCGCATCGATGCGCTTTAGATGGAGATGAAAATGATGGATACGAACAAACGTCTCGTATCGATGGAATCTGATGATTCAGAAAAATCTTCGTTGCAACTTTCGTATCGATGAAAACCCGAGTCTATGGATACGAGTGGCTAATTCGCATCGATCTAGGGAGCAACCGGTTGGAAACGGTTGCGATGACTGGGAGACGAATCGTTTTCCTTCTTCCCTTGGGTCCATATAAATGCTGCTTTCGTACTTAGAGAATTTTTCACTTGCATTATTTTCCTCTGGCCTTCGCATCGATCGGAAAACTTGGAAACATAATTTTTTGCCTTTGAATCGAAACAAGCCTTTAGCCTCCGTCTTCGAATCACTCAATTGCTCGAGAAATGAGAACCTTCGTCTTCGAGTCTACCAACCCACTAATTCCTTGAACTAATTATTTAAATAATGTAATTAACTGAAGAATCTTGTATTAAGAACGACGAGACTTGAGCCCACTTTCCAATCCATTCGTATTCACGGCCGATTCTGGAGGTGAGGAGGCCGTGGATGGTCAGAGCAAGTTCAAGGATGAGGAGTGGTTAGGCGTCTGCCTTAGGAAGAAGAAAGGATAATGGATACAAAAGAACACTAGAGCGAGATGAAATGGCTCGTATCGATCCGGAAAAAATGGAAATTCGTATCGATTGGAAACAGCGTAAATTTGTATCGATGGAGGGAGTGGATTCGTATCGATTGGGAAAATGCGATCAATACGAAGCTCCTGACCTGATGATCGATACGAATTTGCGGCCCACAATCAATACGAAACCGGGGGTTCTTGATCGATACGAAATAACCTCCATGCGATCGATACGAACTGGACTTCTTGTGGAACGATCCAACCTTGAACTTTGACGGATACGAAATCTTGCATAACCAAACATTTGACTCCGACGAGCTTCATTCCTTACACAATTGGACTTGACTTTATAATTGCATATCTAACTACCTTTCGAAGCTCGTTGATGGAACTATAATTTGACAAATTTAACGAACTCCAGCGTGGATCATTCTTCGAGGTCAGGAGGGCACGGTTGTGACAGTCAGCGATGACGGTTACTCCGGTTGAATCTCGAAGTCTTGTTGTTCGAATGTTTTCTTTAAATATGTAGAAATTCTTCAAGTAATATGTAGCACTGCACTGCACAACACATTCACGCACTTCATACTGGGGAACACTTGGGTTTTTATCGTCTAATGATGGTTTCTAATAAGTTGATTAGCTATGGAACCCACAAGTTCACAATAGAAAGAGCTTCAGGATCCATCTCCTTTTGTCCTAGAGGTTCCGGCCATCGCGGCCGAAGTTATAGACCCAGCTCCAGACGAGCTGCTTGGGGCCAGGTTTATCATCAATCCACAAGATTCCGTGCCGTCTAACATGTCCGAAGACATGTTGGGACCGTATATGCCTAAGGCACGGTTTGTCATTGGACGATGTTCTATTGTCGGGACCAAACAATAGACTGCACGCTCCCCCAGAGGGGTTTACGGCCTTCAATCGCCATGCGTGCACAGCAGGAACACTTCCTTCTTTCAACCAATACATTAGGGAAGTGTTGTCTATCCTCGAAATTGCTCCATCACAACTGCACCCCAACGGATACGCTACGCTGAACAGTGTATTTATTATATTCATGGAGCATCTCTTTCGGCCACTAGCTCCAACAGAAATCAAATATCTTTTTAACTTCTAGAGTAAGGGAGATAGTCCATCTTTTACATTCTTGGAGGCGGTTAGGAATTATCAAGTAGTAACCGGATCCTAGACAAGGCTGAGTTACTTTAAAATAGAATGGTTCTACGTCTGATGCCCCCCAGGATTTGCCAGCCGATGGTTAGTCAGACGTAAGTGTTGCTGTCTTCTCCAAGAGTTATCAAGATAATAGTAGTTGATGTAAAACTAATATCTTCCTTTCTATATAGCCGCAATTTCACGGCCTGAAGGCGGGTACTTCAAAGAAATAGTAAGGGTCCTTTAAGAAGTTCCTAGTGAAATGAGGGACATCAATTCGGTTCTAACCGATAAAAACTTGAGAATTGTTGGACTGATCGAGCGAAATCAAAGTATAAGGCTTGAAGGAACACTGAAGGTGGCCCCGAAGAAGCAGTTGAAACGCAAAACACTCGGGGTCTTAATAACTGAAGGGGGTGATGAAGAGAGAACGCCCACGGATGATGAACTTGTTGCTAGGTCTTCGGACGGATTTCAAGTGACAAAAGGAAGAAGAAAAGGCAAGGCCGCTGCTTACAAATGTCCTAAGTCTTCGAGGTGGAAATCAGTTGTAGTTTTCTTGCCGGTTCCCTGCATTAGAATTTCGGAGGCTCCTTCCTCGCCAATAGAGAGTCCGAAAGACATATATCCTAAGTCTTCGAGGCGGACCAGGCGCTATATAACTCCCTACACATCAGCCATTGGTATCTACGGAAGATGCATAGAGCAACTACCGTGGATCCGAAAGACATATAGCTCCCTACACAGAAGGCAATGGTGTCTATGAAAGACACCCATACTAAGCGCTTGGAACTCATAGCTGTTACTGAGCACCCACAAATGGAAGTCGCACGCGTAACTGCTACCATGCCCATGCTACCTTTTGCTCCACTTATTGGGTCTTCTTATTACCTTTAACGTCCAGCATAGCGTGCCCCTAATCTCACTTTAGGCTAATGTGAGATCACCGTGTGTCCATAGAAACTATAGAGGAAATGCTGTTAGTACTGGCCCTTCATCCATACAATATCTAGTTGCACCCCTTATCCAAATCCCCCGTGATTTGGACTTCTATTTGACCAATTACTACCATTCTTAGCATAAGCGTGCCCTCATCTCACTTCAGACCAATGTGAGACACCGTTTTGTCTAATAGGGAATGTTATTTGGTACAGGTCCTACTTTAATCTTTGCTTATTGACTTGGGTAAATTATTTAGATATGCCTTTACATTTTTCTCTACTATCTGTGCTTATTAATTTATCCTAAGTCTTAAAATAAGCCTTATTATGTTCTTTTTCTTCTTATAACCTACGTTATAATCATGCTTATTACTTAACCCAAGGTCGAAGTGTGAAAATAAGCTTCTTCCATCTTTTATTCTTTTTAGTTACAATTTTAAGTTATAACTAGGCCAATCTTTTTAATTCATTCCAATTAACGTCATAATTAGGCATAATTCAGTCCAATTCCATTATTTATTACAGTCCAATTCCATTATTTATTACAGTCCAATTCCATTATTTATTGCAGTCTTTATAATTTACATCTTATTTTCTTCATTTGATATTCTTACTTATATAATCCATATTTGCGTTTAATTTACTCTAATCCATACGCGAAGAAAAGGGGGATGAAGAGAATAGACGCTTACATAAAATCCAAAACGTCGAAAAAGATGTAAATAAGAAATAAATAACAGTAAATAAACTTAATTACTGTAAATACTGTAAATAAATAAAAAACTATGATTAATAGTAATAAATTATAATTAACATAAATAAACAAAAAATACTGAAAGAATAGCTGAAAGTGAATAGACTGAAAATAATTCTAAAAACTGTAAATATACTAAAAAGGCTATTCCAAAAATCGTAGTAAAACTACAACTGTTGGAAACCCTATTATTTTAAATTACTTAAAGAAATCTTAAAATAATTACAATCACTCACCTCCGGTCCTAAGCTTTTCCATTGGTCTTCCCGAATCCACATGGAGTTGTAAAATAATTTAATTTATAATGATTTTCTCCTTTGGAAAAATTATTCGGTTTAGGGTCCTTCCTAGAAAGGTGAACCCAATTGAAGAAAACCTAGAATGAGAAAAAGTGTTAGGTCTTGGGGTCTATTTATAGGTGTAGAAGTAGATCTCGGACCATTGGATTCGGAGATTGAATAGGATGCAACCATGTCATAGGCTGAATAGGGGCCATCGGATGCAGAAACGGAGGAACCGGATCGAAATAAAGGATGCAAATGACGTGGTCGGCGGCCGCTAATTCGTTCGAACGAATTAACGTTCGTTCGCTTGCCAAAATGCAAGGCGGGTCAACCGGGCGGTCGCCCGCCCCCATGCTAAGGTCGACCGGCCGGCCGACCTGACCATATTTTTTTTTCTGCTTAATTTTGTTTATTTCGTAACTTGGTCATATTAGCTTGGTTTCTGATGTTCTATATATGGAAATTGACCAGAAAATTACCATGGACACAATGGTGCTACTCCCGTGGCTCAATTCTGATAATTTCACAAAGTTATTTTATTATTTAATTAATTAACAAATTAATTATTATGGGTTAAATTTCGGGTTGATACAAAATTCCTTCGCTGCGAAGTTGTTATTTCTTGAAACAATAATTGTTTCTCAATGCAACAGAATAGGCATTCGTAAACATTTTATGAGTTGCCTTATATAAAACTGATTTTGCATTAGTTCACAAATATTTATGTTCACAACATAAATTCTCTTGAGACGATTCATATAGGATCTCTTACATATAATTATTATGTGCAGTCTTTCGACTTGAATAGCCTACCACCTTGGCCTAGGATATATAGGGGTTCCTTATAAACCCTTATCTCATATGGTTTTGTAAACTAATCTTTGGATGATATTAATTTTACCTTATGTTTTGCTCCTAAGTACACACCTTAAAGAAAGTATTTAACTAATCGTGCTTTATCCAAAAGAGTTTGATTACTCCTTATCAATATATCATTTTGTATTATAGGGAGGAGTGAATTTGGGGTTAAATCTTTTATTCATTTTCAGGTACATTCAGAACACTTTCCAATACACTCACTCATTCGATCAAATCGAATCATTTCTATCGTATGTTACATTATTTACATTCATTTTATATTCTATGAGCTTATCTTACACCTATACATGTGTATCAAATACACATGTCCATATCTATGATGACTGGTGAATATGACGAAGTACATCGAAATGCTTTTGTATTAATAAACTTACGATTGCATATATCTATATGTATCAATCTGAAGAGTTCATCAACTCTTATGATGCTCCCACTAGATAGGTGCATTGCCCTTAATTGTTTGAGATATAATTAACTAGTATTATATGATTCATAATTATATAAAAAAATAATTTCTCAAAACTACGGTTTGGTTTATAATTCCAAAATAATTGTACATAGTTTTAGAATCTTCGGTATTTTCAATGGCATTACTTTTGTTGTGAATACATATACCACATTATAGTTTTATTTCATAACAAATATTCTCAATATTCGCATTGAAATATAATTATGTCTATTTTTCAGTCGACGTCGAAAAATAGTCATTATTTCATAAATAATGTGTGGTGTGTTTTACGAAAACAATTTTTCGTAACTTGATGCAATCAATAAGTGTTATATGACATGCTCCCACTATTTCTGCCATTACTATAATATTGTACTAAATTTAGAGTTCCATCATTCACTTAATATAGATTATTTATTTCGTATACTACAACTTGTTTATAGTAGAGAGTTCTTTGGTCAATATCTTGAACTCAAAGGAATAAATCTCATAGAAGTTAATTTTCTAAAGGAAAATACATTTCGGAGAAGAAATCGTATTTCTTATTCTAATGTCAAGTATTACTTTTTTTATTTATTTATTTTTATGGAGAAGAAGTGGTCGTTCACTCTCTTTATCCCAACTGTACCTTATCACATCTACTCTCGTACATTCGTTTTTCTTTCTAAATGGTTGAACCATTCAAAAAAACCCCTTACTACGACATCATAACGAACTCTTTACAAAGATGCATTTAATCATCCATAATATTTAAGGACATCGAATATGTTGCACCTTACGTAAACCAATAAAACTAACAGTTCAGTGATCAAATTCTTAGATCTTTCTTGTAGTTTTGGTCTTGTTTTACTTTTAGCACAATGTGATCTTTATCGTAATTAATAAAGTCGAATACTCAATCTCACAGTACTATTATTGGTTTATTTTTAGTGAACTAACTTCATCAAAGTATTGTACACTACGAACTATGACTATTCCCTATATAACACTTATATGTGATAGTATATGGATCAAATACCATAGTCTTGTATTACTTTTGAGTTCGGAACTCATTGAATGCAATACATGGTTTCGACCAAATAAACATGTAAGCAACTAAATTATAAACGTATTAAGTAGTTGCGAAATTAGGTACTTGCATGGGTATAGAAGTCATTAACATGAAAGAAGTATTTAATAGTAAGTATATATATATTATATTTTTATTTATCAATTCAATTCGATTCATTTGTACATTTTAATTGATAAACATTTTATGAATTGCATTAAATGCACAAATTTATCAATGTAGATTATTATGTTACGTAGCATATGTTCTTACAATACTAGAAGGTTAAATGTTATTATTTTATTTTTCTAACAAGGCTTCCACTAGTCTTTTATGTTTCACCAAAACCTAATACGAAACATAGAAGTCTTTCGACTTCACTAGTGGGTGTTTGGACTCATCCGTCATGGAATTTTGATCTTGAGTCCGCTCAACAAGTCATAGCTCCACGAACGATGGATAACTCCTTATCGATTGTATCGTATACAACTCCTAACCCTTTGGTACTTTGTCCTAATTCCGCTTCGATCTTGAATCTACTCGACAAATCGAAACGAAATTATTCACTCTTACTTACCATATTGCGACGGTCTAAGTATAATTTATGTACCTTGAGTCTGCTTAACAAAAACATATAGTTACCTTACCTTATCTATTTAATATATTAATAATACAACACATCAAATCCCCAACTTGAGTCTGCTCAACAACTAAGGAGTATGCAAGTAATTTATTAATATATATATAGTAGAGGACAACATTATATTGAAGATTCATATTTAATATATTATATAGAGTGATCTCGTCTTATGGAATAATGTACTTCTTATGAAATACCCTCATGATTCAAGTGTCGGACACATCTGAAATCAGGGCATACATATTATACGTATGTATTTATCCCTTAAGTCTATTTTGGGTTTCTTACTGTTCCATCTTTTATTATACATAAATATTATATAACTTTTATATTTTTTTTTGCAAAGGCATGTAACACCCCACACCACTTAGTATGCCCAAAAAGACACACTAAAAGGCATGGTGCGTTGTAGGTATAACTAAAACTAGCAGAGACTAAGATTCACAAGACAAAAATCAAATAATAATAATAATAGTAACACAGCGGAGACAATTATAATATTTTTCTAAAAATCAAATTCCATAATATAAGATGATAAAAATCTGTCACCAAATACCCAATACGTCATATGACAAAATACACATACAAGTCCCGTGAAATCAAAAACCAAAGTCTCAAATAATATCAGAGTATAATACATCCCTCTCAAAATACCAGCTCAACAAAAGAACTAAAAACTAAAACTGAAGGAAAGAAATACATGATTGAATCTCCAATAAGTCTCCAAGAAGCTGCGATCTACCTTCCTTTCTCGTGATTGCCTATGGGGGGGAAGGGAAAATTAGAGGAGTGGGTCAGACTAAAAGTCTAGTGAACGATAGTAATTACTAGAATCTTTAATAAAAGTAAAAGTAATAGACCTTACAATAGTTCTAGTATATAAAAGGGAACAAAGGAAATAGGAAGAAGGAATAAGCTGAAAATAAATACGAATTAACTAAATTAATTAACTTTGATTGTTTACACTTGTCTTTGATAGCTGCTTTGATTAGGTTGAATTCCTAATCCTATAATTAGGCTGGAATCCTAATTCTACCCTTTGGTCGGCCTGCTACTCCATAGACCTTACTGTGGACTAGACGCTATATAGCTCCCTACACAGAAAAGCTCCGGCATAAGCATGCTCCTCATCCCACTTCATGTTAATGTGAGATCACCGTGTCCATAGAAAATAGGGGAAATGTTGTTGGTACTGGCATGCCATCCAAACAATATCTAGTTGTGCCCCTTGCCCAAATCCCCATGATTTGGACTTCTACTTATTGACCAACTACTACCATTATTAGCATAAGCGTGCCCCTCGTTTCACTTCAGGATTATGTGAAACACCGTGTCCATAGAAATTTGGTACAGGTCCTACTTTAATTCTTGCTTATTAACTTAGATAAATTATTTAAATAAGCATTTACTTTTGTTCTTGCTATCTGTGCTTATTAATTTATCCTAAGTCTTAAAATAAGCTTCATTATGTTCTTTTTCTTATTATAACCTATGTTATAATTTAGCTTATTTAATTAACCCAAAAGTCTAGGTGTAAAAAAATAAGCTTCTTTCATCTTATACTCTTTTTTTAGTTATAGTTCTAAGTTATAACTAGGCCAATTATCTTTAATTAGTCCAGTTCTAACATTAATATCATAACTAGGCTCAATTTCAGTCTTAATTCCATTTTTATTACAGTCTTTACAATTTACATTTTATCTTCCGTTATTTCAGTATTCTTATAATTTTAATCCATATTCGCGTTTTAATCTATTCTAATCCATACGCGAAGAAGAAGGAGAAATAAAAGAAAACTGAAAATAGAAGAAAATCCAAAGCGTAGGAAAAAGATGTAAATAACCCATAAATAACAGTAAATAAATTAAAATACTGTAAATAAACTGTAAATAAATGGAAAAGCTATAATTAACAGAAATAAACTAAAATCAACTGAAAAGAATAGCTAAAAGAAATAGACTGAAAATAATTCTAAAAACTATTAATAAACTACTAAAAAGGTTATTTCAAAAATCTTAGTAAAACTACAACTATTGGAAACCCTATTATTTTAAACTACTTAAAGAAATCTAAAATAATTATAGTCACTCACCTGTGGTCCTAAGCTCTTCCCGGATCCACTTGGGGTTGTTAAATATTTTTATTTAAAATGATTTCCTCCTTAGAAAATTATTCCGTTTAGGGTCCTTCCTGAAAAGGTGAACCCAATTGGAGAAAATCTTAGAATGAGAAAAAGTGTTAGGCCTAGGGTATTATTTATAGGGGTAGAAGTGGATCTCAGACCGTTAGATTTGGGGATTGAATAGGATGCAACCATGTCATAGGCTGAATAGGAGCATTCAGACGGAAGCACGAAGGGACCAGATGTGCTGGAAAAATGCAAATGATGAAAAAAAATTCACTAATGAACGTTACAGGATGAAGGAAAATTTCCTTCATCCATTACCCAAGGCCGGTCGATCGGACAGTCGACCGCCCCTCCCCCTAGGTCGACCGACTGGTCGACCTAGGGCGCGGTTGGGTCGACCGCTTTGTCGACCTTGCCCAATTAATTTATTTTCCCGTTTTCTAGTTTAATTTGTAACTCTCTCGTATTAACTCGGATTCTGACATTCTATATATGGAAATTGACTAGAAAATTACCACGGACACAATGGTGCAACTCTCGTGGCTCAATTCTGATAATATCACAAAGTTATTTTATTATTTCATTAATTAACTAATTAATTATTATGGGTTAAATTTTGGGTTGTTACATTCTCCCTTCCTTAAGGGATTTCGTCCCCGAGATCTCTTAGGATAAGAGAATGAACTAATGTTTTCATCCAAGTTCTACAACCAATTACTCAACCATCATCCATTTATCAATTGTCCTTAAGTTTTTATAATGCAATTTATGATACTTATGCGATTAGTGTAGTGTTAATGTCCCTAACTAATGCAAAAGATCTAGCGGTCCACTGATTCAGTTGACCTCCTTTTATGCAATCATGTCCGTGCTATGTATCCAAATGAATGCAAAAATTCCTAATGGTAACTGATAGTTCTATATGCGTGCTTCAATCATCATCCAAATGCAACAATCATGTGATAAACATCCATTTATAGCAATCATGAAAATGAATAAAAATGCAAATGCACACACATCCATATGCATATGCTCTAGTGTCCTAGTTAGGCCGATCCCTAAGAGATAATAGTGTCTAGTGTAAGTATATGCGTCCATTTGCATCCACTAGCAAACACTTACAACCACTTGCATCCATAATTCATAACATGTTCTAGTAACATGTTTACATCAAATCCTACCATCCATACGTTAAATCCTAAGTTCTACCCTCCCAAAGGATAATATAGGAAAGAACCTATTCAAAGCTAAAAATGGAAATAGGAAATTCGAAAACTATCAAAGAAATGTGGATATGAGATACGAATTTTCTCCTAATCAAACTAATCTTCTGCGAAGTCTACTTAACCGTGTCGGAACCAAGGCAATCCCTCTGTAGACTCTATCCAACACGAAAGCGACTTGCATAGTCTTCCATAAAGAGCTTTAGAAGTTTCCATTCCAATGCTAGCTTGAGAACTATTATCTTATGCGGATTCCTCTAAAGAAAGATGCTTCTCCCAAGTTCTTCCAAAATCAAGGATACACATTCCCAACCATAAGTGACTTACTATTCTTCTTTAGTCTGCTCACATGAATCAACATTCCTAGGTTCTCACTAGGGTCCTATATTCTTTATGGAAACTCTATTATTACTTCCAAAAGTAATTACTATTGTCTCCTTTGTAGCCTTACACCTTTTCCGTCACTCCTTATGGAATGATTCCTATCTATTCCACTTTTAAGAGTTTGGTTTGGTATTTATCCTCTCATTTCAAAAACTAAGGCTTCTAATTTTCAAATCCCAAAATCTTTATCCTTAAAAGTGTTATCTTTAAATTCTTCTTAAATTCAAAAATACTCAGTTGCTTAACATTTTATGTTTCTGGATTTACATCGTTACATCTTTTTGAATTTTACATTATTTCCCAAACCAAGAGGGAAAAACTTTCAAATTCTAAGTCCAAAACTTATTCCTCGCTTTCTTTTAAAGACCTTTTCAATTTTCTATAAAAATTGAATTTTCAAAATCTAATTTTATTAAGTTTTTCATTTCAAAAACATATTTACTTTTTCGCCAAACCATTTCCTTTTAAAATATCTTTAAAATGTCCTTATGTGTTTTCAAAACATTTTCCTATTACATCTAACGGTCTCATACCTTAATGTATTGGAACTACTTTCTCCTATGAGAAATTATTAACGCTAAAATCTTCTATAAACCTTTTAAAAGAGGATTTCATGTTTATGTGAAATTACAAGGCACTTATTTTATATTTTTCGAAATAGGCTATACAAAATATGATGCTCCCATACCTTGTATATCTCTTTCATGCATTCCTTGTAACTTGCATAAAACTTTTTTATCGATTTCATAGAAAATTATACCATTATTATTTTCATTCCAATATATTAAAGTATGTTTAAATTATATTTTCTTACGATAGCCATCTTCTAATATCTAACTTTTTCTTTTCAGAAAAACTCATCTTCAAAATTGTTTTAATATATCCATAATCAAAAACATTTTCTTATACCTATTTAATTAATAGGTGTATTCACAAATCACTTTTATTTCTATTCTTAGAAATTATCTTTTAAAAATACATTTTATTTGGGTTTAAATTAGATGTTGCGTAAAACACTGTTACTACAACTAAAAAATACTAGTGTATGAATTTAATTAAAAATAAATACTAATAAACCACATCTACTTATGTAAAAACATTTCCTTTGGGAGTCACTTACTATTACGGTAGCGTTATAGACTATGCTCCCTTTATTTTCACGAAAACATTTATTACAACAATAAATGTTGTAATCTACGTTTTCGATACTTAATACATTTTAGGTTTTTATATTTAAAATCTCTGTTTACTTACAAAGAAACTAGTGAGCTATATACGTTCTATAATTCTTCAAAAAGAATTTCACTTTTAACAAAATTTATATCATATAAAAACCAATTTATATTTCTAACCATATTCCAAAAAACCCAGTATTTACTTTTAAAAATATTGACAATTCTTCTTTTCAATTCTATTAATTTCATTTTATTGGGTTAGACATAAAGTGGATTTTCCTACTTACTACCCTAGGAGTATCCTTTCTAAACCTTGGAAATCTCATTTCCTTACTTAAAGTCTTTTGTTCCTATACTTATATTTATTCTAAGGTGCTACCGTTAAATCCACTTATATGAAACAATTATAATTTCTGCAATTATCTACACATGGGCTTTCTTCTTTTCTTATCAACTGAATATACTGTACATCTCCAATCTTTTCCTACCTCTCTTTGGATTTTCACAATCCGAACCTAAATGTACAAAATCGTTTCTCAAACTCTTTCCATGTGTAGACCTTCTCTATGCCCCAAGAAATACGCTTCCTTAAAAGTGATACTTCAAGAACTTTGCTTTCAACTGAAGAATGTGAAGTGTACGAAGATCCTCCTCTAGATGAACAATATGTTCCTCCATACTCTTGGAAATCACCAAAATGTCATCCACGAATACCAACACAACTTATTTAAGACGCCTCTAAAAACACGGCTCATCAAATCAATAAAATAGGCTGGGCATTGGTTAGCCCAAAAGGCCTAACCAACCACTTAAAGAATCCGTCGGATGTCCTAAATGCGGTCTTATTAATGCTGTCATCAACGAACTTAAGCTGATGAAATCCTGTGACTAAATCAAGCTGGGAGAATACCGAAGAGCCAACTAAATGGTCAAAAAGATCATCAATCCTAGGAAGTGGATAACGATTCTTTTTCATGAGCTTATTCAACTTCCTATAGTCTATGCAAAGTCGAAGGGAACGATCCGCCTCAGTAGTGAAGACGACTGGTGCTCCCTACTCCGATATGCTTCTTCTTATGAAACCTTTCTCCAAAAGCTCATGGATCTTACTTTCTCAATTCCTTCCTCTCCCTAGGTGTCATGTGCCTCATGGGTAATGCTACTGGCTTAACATTCTCAGTCAAATAAATCTTGAAGTCAATCTCCCTTTTAGGGGGTAGTCCCCTAACCTCCTCAAAGACGTCTAGAAAATCTCTGACGACGGGAACTGAGTCTAACTCTGACGATGAGGAATCGAGGGAATTAAGAAAACTCAACATGACCGACCCTTCCGGGTCGCAAGAAACCTCAAGAGTCCTATTGCTGCATGTCTCTAGTCTAACGACTCTCCTCTCACAGTCTAACATAGCTCCATATGTGGATAGCCAATCCATCCCCAAGATCATCCCATACCCCGAAAATCCCAATACATAGGCATCACAGTCAAATTCTACGCCTAGGATATAAATTTTCAAACCCTACAAACCATAGATAAGTGTGTCGATCCTCCTATGGGGTTTGAAACAATGATGGGGTCCACTACTTAAGAAATGTCTAAGTGCAAACAATCCACAAGAGAACTATAGATAAAAGAGTGTGATGCTCCAGAATCGAATAAAGTTCGAATGAGAAAATCAGAAATGGAAATCAAACCTTCAACTGTGACTTTCCTACCTCTATCTGGAATGTTGCCTGATGGTTCTGCATCTAACGCCTGAGTCTGCGCAACTGGTGTACTAGCTCCATGTCCCTTACTCTGCGGACAACTCCTACTCAAGTGGTCGGGCTGTCCGCAATTAAAGCACTTTCCCTTCATCTTCTCCCTTTTGCAATCCTTGGTGATATGTCCCATAATTCCACAGCTATTGCACCTCAATCCTTTCTTAATCTGCTTCTGAGGGCCATCGCCTTTCTTCTTCTCTTTGTTGTTCCTCCACCATTTCTTCTTTGGATCTTCCGACTTAACAACTTCCTTAGCTCCTTCCTTGACTGCATCAGACATAAGTGCCATCTCTACCAAAGACTTATAAGTAGCTCCCACCGGTACGTGAGTCAACAACAATCCCTAAATGGGCTGATTCAATCCCTTCGCAAAATTCATAGTTTTGTTGTGCGGTGTATTCACCAACTCCATTCCGAACCAAGACAATTCATTAAATTGATTGATGTACTGCTTCACTGACAGACTCCCTTGCTTAAAATTAATGAATCGCTCCAGCTGAACACTCTCCTCTGCTTGAGACAAAACCTTCTTATCAGATCGCTCCCGGAATCCATTCCAAGTCACCTCCCTTCCTTCTAACTCAATGACCTCCCACCAATACGAAGCCTCCTCTTTCAGCTGCCAAGAAGCTAGCTGAACTCGCTACTGATCATCCACTCCCAATAGTCTGAATATCCTCTCTATGTCTCTATGTCTCTAAGCCAAGCTCTCGCCTCCATAAAAGTCTCTTTACCCGAAAAAGTCTTTCCACCCAAACTCGCAAAATCCTTACAAATCTTAAAGAAATTGGCGGCGGCAGGCGAGTTGATGGGATTCCCACCCGTTGGCACAGGATTAGGCGCTTGTCCGCATACCTCTGGAGTCGTGGCTTGTAGATACCTATGAAACGAGGCTGGGACTGGAATGCCCTCGGGAGGGTTCGGGGCATTCGTCATTCTACGAAAAGAAAAGGATAGTTTAGGAAAGAGTCGAAGGGAGATTGAACTGGCTTTTGAGGGGATTTTTATAAAAACTCTTTTATACTTAAAAACTGCTTTTAAGAGTTCTTTTCTGAAAAATACTTTAAAGCAAGTTATTTTGAAAAATACTTTACTTATAAAATAAATTTTTAGGAATCTGGTAACCTTAGGCTCTGATACCAAATGTAACACCCCACACCCCTTAGTATACCCAAAACGACACACTAAAAGGCATGGTGCGTTGTAGGTATAACTAAAACTACCAGAGACTAAGATTCGCAAGAAAAAAAATAAAATAATAATAATAATGATAGTAACACAGTGGAGACAACATAGTATTTTGCTAAAAATCAAATTCCATAATATAATATGATAAAAATAAGTCATCAAATACCCAATACATCATAAGACAAAATACCTATAAAAGTCTCATGAAATCAAAAACCAAAATCTCAAATAATATCAGAGTACAATACATCCCTCTCAAAATACCAGCTCCACAAATGAACTAAAAACTGAAACTGAAGGAAAGAAATACATGATAGAATCTTCAACAAGTCTCCAAGAATCTACGGTCTACTTTCCTTGCCCCTGATTGCTTATGGAGGGAGGAAAAAAGGGAAAAATAGAGGAGTGGGTCAGACTAAAAGTCTGGGGAATGATAGTAATTACTAGAATCTTTAAGCAAAGTAAAAGTAATAAACCTTACAACAGTTCTAGTATATAAAAGGGAACAAAGGAAATAGGAAGAAGGAATAAGCTGGAAATAAATACGAATTAGCTAAATTAATTAAATTTGATTATTTGTACTTGTCTTTGATAGCTGCTTTGATTAGGCTGAATTCCTAATTCTATAATTAGGCTGAAATCCAAATTCTACCCTTTGATCGGCCTGTTACTCCATAGACCTTATTGTGGACTAGATTCTATATAGCTCCCTACACAGAAATGGTGTTTACGAATGACACGCAAAGTATCTACTTTGGACTAGAAGTTATATAGCTCCCTACATAAAAGGCAATGGTGTCTACGAAAGGCACACATACTAAGCGCTTGGAACTCATAACGATTACTGAGCACCCAAATGGAAGTCGCACGCGTAACCGCCACCACGCTCATGTTACATGTTGTTCCACATATTGGGTCTTCTTATTACCTCAAGCTCCAGCATAAGCGTACCCCTCATCCCAATTCAGGCTAATGTGAGATCACCGTGTCCATAGAAAATAGGGGAAATGCTGATGGTATTGGCCTGTCATCCAAACAAAATCTAGTTGTGCCCCTTGCTCAAATCCCCATGATTTGGACTTCTACTTATAGACCAATTACTACCACTATTAGCATAAGCGCGCCCCTCGTCTCACTTCAGGATTATGTGAAACACCGTGTCCATAGAAATAATAGGGGAATGCAATTTGGTACAGGTCCTTCTTTAATTCTTGCTTATTAACTTAGATAAATTATTTAAACAAGCCTTTACTTTTGTACTTGCTATCTGTGCTTATTAATTTATCCTAAGTCTTAAAATAAGCTTCATTCTGTTCTTTTTCTTATTATAACCTACGTTATAATTTAGCTTATTTACTTAACCCGAAAGTCTAAGTGTGAAAATATAAGCTCCTTTCATCTTATACTCTTTTTTTAGCTATAATTCTAAGTTATAACTAGGCCAATTATCTTTATTTAGTCCAGTTCTAACATTAATATCATAATTAGGCTCAATTTCATTCTTAATTCCATTTTTATTATAGTATTTACAAGTTACATCTTATCTTCCATTATTTCAGTATTCTTATAATTTTAATCCATATTGGCGTTTTAATCTATTCTAATCCATACACGAAGAAGAAGGAGAAATAAATTAAACTGAAAATAGAAGAAAATCCAAAGCGTAGAAAAAAGATGTAAATAATGCATAAATAACAGTAAATAAATTAAAATAGTTCAATAAACTGTAAATAAATGGAAAAGCTATAATTAACAGAAATAAACTAAAATCAACTGAAAAGAACAGCTAAAAGAAATAGACTGAAAATAATTCTAAAAACGCTAAATAAACTACTAAAAAGGTTATTCCAAAAATCGTAGTAAAACTACAACTATTGAAAACCCTATTATTTTAAATTACTTAAAGAAATCTAAAATAATTACAATCACTCACCTGTGGTCCTAAGCTCTTCCCTTTAGGTCTTCCCGAATCCACTTGGGGTTGTTAAATATTTTTATTTAAAACGATTTCCTCCTTGGAAAATTATTCCGTTTAGGGTCCTTCCTGAAAAGGTGAACCCAATTGGAGAAAATCTTAGAATGAGAAAAAAGGTTAGGCCTAGGGTGTTATTTATAGGGGTAGAAGTGGATCTCAGACCGTTAGATTTGGGGATTGAATAGGATGCAACCACGACATAGGCTAAATAGGAGCCATCAGATGGAAGCACGAGACCAGATGAGCTGGAAGAATGAAAATGATGAAAAAAATTCGATAACGAACGTTACAGGACGAAGGAAAATTTCCTTCGTCCATAGCCCAAGGCGGGTCGCCCAATTAAATTTTTTCCCATTTTCTAGTTTAATTTGTAACTCTCTCATATTAACTCGGATTCTAACGTTCTATATATGGAAATTGACCAGAAAATTACCACAGACACAATGGTGCAATCCCGTGGCTCAATTCTGATAATTTCACAAAGTCATTTTATTATTTATTAGTTAACTAATTAATTATTATGGGTTAAATTTCGGGTTATTACAAGGCAAGTGGGGTATTATCCTGGTCCCCTACCAGCTCTTAAGGACAACCAAAAGCATAGAACAATATAAAAGCAATAGAAAAACAGAAAGGGAAAAACAATGCGGGTAGAAAACAAACAAAAACACGTGTTAGTGAACAATCCAACTTCTGGCAATTGTTGTTTGTTGTTTTAAACTCCACCAATGCATGCTTAGAGCTATTTCATATTTCAGTTCACCCATGATAACCAATGGCAAACGATATTTTGTATCAAAAATGCGCAAATTCCTCTCTCTCCAATAAATACGTAAGAAAATTTTAATAGCACAAAGAAGGGATCTCGTCTTCGTATCTTTTCGAATCGTTTGCCTATAGATTCTTCTCCATTCATAAATATGACCAAGCAGAGGTGGTGGTAAGTGTAAATAGACTAGTATGTTCTTTCATGTAGCATAAATAACATGGCATTCGAAGAATAGATGAGAGATCAATTCAGGGTCTGAGTTACAAAAACAAACGTATCATTAGGAATAAGAGCAAGATCATATAACCGGACTTTGGTCATTAAAGCATCATTATGGATTTTCCAGAGTAGTAAATTATCTCGTTGTTTATCATCTATACACCAAATTCTGTTATACCATTGGTCGGGTACTGGGGATGTGTGTTGATTCAAAGCTTTATACACAGGACCAATAAAGTGTTGCTTACGATGAGTTGTCCATAGAAGGCGATGCATCTTAGATTTGTGATAATGCTGCTTGATAGTTTTCCCTAATTCATTGATGTTAGGGTTGCTCGAACTGGGCAGTATAATAGAGTCATTATTATAGTATGCTCGAATCTGAGCATTGTCAGGAATACCTGTGAGGCATTTGAGCTTATAACCCATATTCTGATGAAGTATAAGTCCCATATCATCCCATCGATCATGCCAAAATGAGCAGTTATTGTGAGAGGAAATCGTGCTGATAACATGTGGAAGCAAAGTGGTACGTAGAATTAGGAGACTTCTAAAAAGCCAGGTAGTGTTCTGGGGCATGTCCATGGTCCAGAAATGTTTATGTCGAAGGTAATTGCTCTCCATCCATTTAACTAGAACAGTGCTATTTTGGTTAAGTACGACATCAATGTGTTTTGATGCAGCCGCCATATTCCACAATCGTATGTTAGGGATACCAATCCCCCGAACTTTTTTGGTTTGTATAGCTTCTGAAAGGATACAGGAACTTTCTTTCTGGAGTTAAAATCAATGTGCCAAAGAAAGTGGTTTAGTGCATAGTTGACCATGCCATCGAGCTTCTTAGGCAATATAAACATTCTAGACCAGTAAGTGGTAATGCCAAATGCAATAGGGATAACGATGGTAAGTCTGCCCGCTTGAGAAAGGAGGGAACAAGGCCATGTAGTTAGTTTAGAAATGATGGCTTCATACATAGGCAAGCACTGGGTGGAAGTGATTCTTGAAGTAGTGAGTGGGATGCCTAGGTAGACAGAGTTGGATGGCATTGGGATTAGAGTTGATAAGGTGATGATGCGATCATGTTCATGATCATTCAGGCCAGCAGATATGAGATTTAGATTTGTTGATATAGAGTCTTGTCATGGTATGAAAGGTTTGGAGGCAATTAAGGATAGTGTTAATGAGGTGGTGTAAGGCTTAGTAAAGATGACTAAGTCATCGGCAAACATAAGCGAGGTGATCATGGGGTTTCTACATTTGGGATGTGGTGAAAAAGCCTTATTAAGAACTCTCATGTAATACCCCAAAATTTTGTGAAAAATCATTTTTATAAAATGATTTAATTTCTGAAATATTTAGATTTAAATATGGTGAAATTTTTGGGAATAAATAGTGTGCAAGGATATGTGGGCACATGCACACTGGAAATGGCACAAGGAAAAGATTCAAAAATTTCTGGAAAAAAAATGATGATAATAAAATAAATAAACTGAGCAAGGAAGCATTTCAAATGTGATTTTGAAATGTAGATTATTAATCAAATTAAAGATGTTTTTTTTATGCAAGAAAATTAAATATTCCCAGTAAAAAAATATATATATGTATACTTATGCACCTGTATATTTTCTGTGAGCAGAAAGTGTTAAAGCAAAACAATAAAAAGGAAACATTAAAATGACATGAAATGTAATACAAGTCAATATGCTTGTATAGGCAAAAATAGCAAAGGGGATTCTCAGAAATAATTAAAATATAAAATATGGTAGTCACACTTTTAACATGACTAGGTGAGTAGCCATTTTCTGAAAAAGTAAAGAAAAGAAAATGCAGCCTTTAATTAGTTAATATGACCGGGGTAATTAGGGATAAAGAATGAGAAAATGCAAACACACAATGCATGATGTTAGCCAGGACAGAAATGGAATTTTGTCTTGAGAAAAACCCTAGTAAAAATACGCTTATAAATAAGTAGTTATGGCCAGAGAAATGGTTTTACCCGAGCTACTTATAATAGGAAAAGAAGAAAACATTTTAAAGGAAGGGAAAATATACTCAGGGATTTTCTGGATTAATAAGAAGAAATATTTAGGTGAGTAACCTCACTGAGTTCATGGCATTAAGACCTGAGATGAGGCAGCCACTTTTTATATTGCCATTTATATATTGCTGGTTTTGATGCATATGATTTCATCAATGCTTTTTGTATGTCTTATTTTAAATCTGATATGATTTAATATGGATGTTTTTGGTGATCTTTGATTTGTTGAGACATTTGTCTTTGGATGTGTATCATACTATTTTATTTTTACTCAAAAAAATGTTAAAGCCCAGAATCTTAAAATTATATAGAGAATACTCTCAACTGTTATAGATCTATGGCATGGAAACTTTACAAAAAAATGTTGGGAGCTGCATTATACTTGGTATAAGTGCTGAGGCTTGAGAAGAAAGATATTAAGGGTGCAATAGAAATTTTCTAAGTGCTGAGCCCTTAATCAAATCAAAAAAAGAAGAAGCTCATAAGCTAAAATTATGATTGAACCAGATCATGAATCTGAATCAATCATAAAGGCTTGCAGATCAATATAATAAGAACATGCCATGCCTTTTTTTCAGTTGAAAATATTCTTATATTTTACTGAGATCAAGACATATTGACCCCATTTAGGAAATAACTGTCTGCTTATTTCTGAGGAGAATTATGCTAGGAAAGATTATGGATGTTTCCATGTTTGCAGTGACATGTTCACCTAGCATATTTGATGATAGGATTTAAGTCAATACACTAGTAAATAAACTAGGGAAGGGAAGGCCAAGAAGGCTGCTGGAATGCTTGTCATATTTGAAGTATGCAAGTTGGCACATGGTTTGTTTAAGCCCTGAGATCTTTGTGCAATGATGTGAATTAGTTCATTGCAATGTGTCCCTGTGATTCCTTAATAGCAGATGAGGCAGGAATTTAAATTGAATTATACAACCTGTAAATGAAGAAATAGGAGTATGAATATTTCTTAGGTTGGTTGGTATGGAACCATGATGGTTCCAGTGAATGCAAATGTTGCAAATAGACAATTATGTTTGCATGATTATGTATGCTAGTGTAAGAATGATAGATGAATATATCATACCTGAATCAACTTATTTATACCATGTTAAAGTAATTGATTGCAGAAATTTGCTTAAATAACTAGTTGGTACTCTTACATTCTCTATTGCTTAATATCATGAATGTATTGATGTTACTCATACCAGATCTTAGGTCTGACCCTTGTTTGCTCATGGCATATGGGGTGTCTCATTTTAAAATGAGGCAGCCACTCAAGCTCTTTCAGGGAACGCAGGCATTAAGTAGAAAATGAAGTTATGGCTATTATGGAGGAGTGAATGAACATGCTAGCTAGTTTCAATAAGAACTTAAATTGATTATATCTGCATGTATTCAGGAGAAATTACGTTTCTAAGATTTCCAGTCATGTAATGAATATTCTATGGTTAGTGATAAAGTTGCTCTTATGTTCTGTAAAGTGTCAGCATAAATTAGTGTTCTGTCGAAATTGTTGTGTGTTAAGGTTTGATTGGTTTTTGAAGTAGTGTCTGGAACATAAACAAGAAAAATATGCTCAAGTATTAGCTATGAAAATCTGGTAAAGAAATATACAGTTATGTGAGCAATTGCTTTGCAATTATATTATGAATTAGACAATCTTTAGTCATTTAAAACACTGAGTTTTGGAGTAAATTCAGAATTTACCTTGAAGTATACCTTTAAGTATCTAATTGTTTTTTTTTCCTCTGAATTATGTCTACAAATGGTTCAAGTCTACTTTCTAAATTGTTTTGAGAAAAGTAATTGTATGGGAAGGCTACAGGTATGATGCAAATGACTGGCATTTCAATTGTCATGATCAGGTACCTGGCATGACACTAGGCACATGAGTTAACCAGCTTCAAATAAGTGAAGTTTTGATTGATTATGTTTGGTTGTGTTTTGACAGTAAAATGCCTTTCAAAAAGCTTTAGGACATTTAGCAAATGTTTTACCATAACCAATTTTCAAAGTCATAACAGATATACAATCTGGACAGGCTTGCACAAGCAAACCTGGAAATTATTCTTATGAATATTTTTAGGTTCAAATTCTTGACATAGCAAATCTTATGCAATTATACAACTCACTATGTGTCATGTGGGCTAAGATTAAGGCAAACAAGCCACATAGATTGAATCTTAAATAAGAAAGTTTCTAGAAAATACATAAGTGGAAAATGATAAGTGAATATATCATTTCTGGCCTTAGCCAAATATCAATACCTTTGATCCATGATCTGAAATAAAAAAATCTCAAGAATCTTGAGATTTAACTGTCATGGTAAATTGATATAAAAAAAAATCAATTAGAATGAGCAAGTTCATATAAATTAAATACACATAGGATTTACTGACTTGCTACAAATATTCAAAAGTATACAGTAATTAACTCTAGGCAGATTTGCTCGAATCCAAATCGAACAGAATACCCTTGTTTAACAAAGCAAAAAAAAAACATACTCTGAATTTAAACAAGAGAAACACATACATCTTCATATGTATGTGTATATTATTAGGGATACACTGATATATTTATATTGGTAATGAATTTTGAATCCTGGTTGAATTGTTTGAAAGGAAAATGACCCGGGAAAATATATTTGTAATGAATGATATATATATATATATATCACTTTGTAAAAAAAATCCTTATGAAATTAAGGTAGAAATAGGAGGGTCATTTCATCTCAGTTTGATCATACAGTTAAGAGCTTCCATAAAAGTAATGAAAAGATAAGCAAACAATGGGTCTCCTTGCCTGATACCTTTGGAAGAAGTGAAATACCCTGTAACAGAGCCATTAATGACTATAGAGAATTTAATAGTCGAGATACAAGGGTAGATCAAAGCAATGCCTGGCTCTGGGAAGTTCATTCTACAAAGGATGGCAGCAATAGAAACCCACGAGATAGAGTCAAAAGCCTTTTGTATGTTGAGTTTGAGCATACATCTAGGAGAAATGTTGATGGTGTTATATGCTCTAAGAAGTTCATGTGTGAGGAGAATGTTATTAGAAATGTTTCTCAAGGACAAAAAGGCAGTTTGGTTTTGATCAATGATTACGGAAAGGGATTGTTTAATTCTTGAAGCTATGATCTTGGTGATGCATTTGTATGTGACAGAACAAAACGCAATCGGCCTGTATTGTTCAACAGATGTAGGATTTTTGATTTTGGGTATCATGGCCAGGTTAGTGGAATTAACACCACTAAGGAGAATGTTAGTTTTGAAGAAATGAAGGATAGCTTTGCAGAAGATAGGGGCAATGTATGACCATGTGTGTTTAAAGAAGTGGGTATTAAAGCCATCTGGGCTACTTGAGCCGGTAGATTTAAGGTTGAAAAGGGCAGCTTTAATTTCAGCATGTGAAATATGGGAGATGATGTTGCCGTCCTCAGTAGAGGTTATTCTTAGCAAGCCAAGGGAAGGAATGCATGAAATATCAATAGGGAAGGTTGTGTCATTAAGAGAGTGATGAAATAAATCCACAAAAGCATCTTTAATATCATGTTCATCAGCATGTTCTACTCCGTGTCTGTTAGTGACGTTGACAATTTTTGATCTGGTGTGTTTTATCTTAAGTGAAGTGTGAAAGAAAGAGGAGTTTCTATCACCATCAAAGTGGTAGTCTTTCGCAAGCTTTTGTTTTGTCATATCAAGTTCATCTTCCGAGGCAGCAACAAGTTTGTTTGTTAGCTCATGTTCATGTGTGGATAGTTGTTGATTATCAGGATGAGCAAGCATCTGTGTTGACTGGATTTGTTCTCTGATATCAGAACTGATCTTTGAACCCTTGCCAAAGGTAGTAGTAGCCCATAGTCTGATATGCTTATTGCAAAACTTTAGCTTCTCCTGCAGAATAAACATCGGGTTACCATAAGAAACAATGTTCCAGCCCTGCAGAAACACTTGTTCAAAATCATTATGTTTAGTCCAATAATTAAAAAATTTAAAAGGAGGAAAATTTTTCATGGGTCCAGCACCCCATTTGGCTATGATAGGGCAATGGTCAGAGATTAGTGGGGGGATACGTGGGAAAATAAAGTAGGCCAAGTGGAAAGAGCCTAGTGATTATAGAAATAGTGGTCAAGTGTACAATAGGTTCTAGGCCCTGAATGTTTCTTATTATTCCAAGTGAAGGATGGACCAGTGGATGGTGTAGGTAGGATAGAGGCATTGGTAGGAGCTTGGTTGAGGGGAGATATGTCATGCAGGGAGAGGGGAGTGCCACCATGTTTCTAATGAGAGAGATACATGCAATTAAAATCTCTCAAGAGTAACCATGGCACAGTTATAGGGTTGAGGTTGCTAATTTATTGAAGCATGGTACATCGGTTATCATAAATATTGGAGCCATAAACAAAGGTGATACAAAAGCAGGAGGATGACTGGATGTGGGTACAGAAGAGATGAATGAATTGATCGGTGGAGTGGACAGTGGCGGTAGAAAAAATGATGGATTCCATAGAACCATGATTCGGCCATATAAGGCAGCATCAAGATTGTTTGTGTGACTCCAGGAAGAGTTGATGTATGTACAAGCATTATTTGTATTTAGTTTATCAAGCTTCGTCTCGAGTACATCAATTATGGCAAGGTTTAGTTCAGTGATGATGTTTTGAATCTCTTTTTGTTTTATTGTCAGGTGAGCACCCCTGACATGCCATGCACAGATGTTGTCTAACATGAGGTTATTTTTTGTTGCTTCTTTCCAGTCTTACCAAATCTTGTTTTCCTGGTAGAGGAGTTTGTGTATTTATTAATGCCTATTTCATCTTCAGAATTTTGTTTTTCCGTGTTGTCCTGATCTGATTCATGTTGTTTGTTACTGGGTTTTTCCTTCAAAGTTTTGTTCTTCTTTGCTTTGTGTTTTAATGACAAAGTTAGATGCTTAGTTAGGTTCAATGAAAAGATGAGATCGTGGGGATGATGAGGAAAGATTAATGGAGAAGAGTGGGGGAGAGGAGGGAGAAGTATGTGTAGCTGTGATAAGAAGGTTGATCATATGCTGAGACATGGTTTGTAGTTGATCGCGGAAAGTGGAAGGGTAAATGATATTATTATTGAGGAGTGATGTGCACGTAAATGTGCATATTTTTACTTCCATATTTAATCTAATTAAATTAAATAAATGATCATATTGGGTGTTTTAACATGTTTAAACCAAAATTAAAATTATTTTCAAATCGTCATATATTCATCTTCATATAGGGGAAAAATGGTCATTCTTGTGCATATATTAATTTGAGAAAATTTACTTGGCCTATTTTATATTATTTTGTAGGAATTTGGATTTAAATGGAAGAAGTTTTCATGAAAAATATGCATGCACAAGAGAATACAAGCAAATGAAGATGGAAATAATTCATTTTAGGACAACATGGAGGACCCCACCTACCTACTTACCATGATGTACAATTTGGGGCTAATTTACAAGCTAATAGAGCTTAAATTTTCATGCACATTTAAGTGGAGGATTAACACATGCTAACGATCACTTGGTGGCTACACTTCCTCAAGGGTAGTTTCCAAAAGTATGGATTAGGGTTTCATACATGTATAAATACCCCATATGTTGATGTAATTAGTCTCTCTTCTCTTAGCCTCCTTAGCCTCTTCTTTACTTAGTTTAGTTTGAGGCTCACAAATAAAAACTCTCTTTCTTTTCCATGGCTACTTAGCCATTTTTCTTCTTATGTAATTTTCTTTTTTATGCAATTTTAATACATGCTCTTTTCTTTTCTTGTTTATTTCCTTTCATGTTAGTAGTGTAGATCTTTTTATTTATGTTAGTAGCTTAGATTTTATTTTATGCAATTAGATTAGTTCTCACTTTATTTTCATTAGCTTGCATTTTTCCTCTTATTTTTGTTTCATGTTGCATTCTACATTTGTTGATATGATAACAAATATGAGAGGCTAAATCCCTTCAATTTAGGGGTAATGAAGCTCTCTGATTATGTAGATTCAACATAACTTGCTCATTTTTGATCTATTTTTAGAATGAGTTAAATTTTCTTGTTTTAGATTTGAATTTGATAGCCTATGTTGTTGATACCAAATAGGCTATGCTTAAACACAAAAAAAACACAAGTTACCTCTTCATCTACATATGATGTTGTTAATGAAGTGATTTTTAAATCAAAATTTGATGGTCAATATTTCGAATCAATAGTTAATAGATCATGCTTAGAATAGATTTTATTTTCAATTTCATTGTCATTTTCATGAGAGTTAAAAAGTGATTTATTGGGTGTGTTATAGTTTGATGGCTTATGTTGAGATAATTAGTAGCACAAATAGGCCATACTTATGATAAACACATTAATTAAATTCACTAATGACCAAAAAAGAGAGATCATAATTTCACGTTGTTTTGATTTATGTGATCAAGAGAGTGGATTTATCTCTAAATTGCCTTCTACTCTCATATTTTTATCCATTTTCTTTTGCTAGGTTTTCTACATTTTTAACTTAAAACACTCTCAAATCTTGGTTAATTTGGTTGAGTAGAATTTTAAATCAAAACAATTCCCTGCGGATCGACCCGTACTCGCCACGTACTAGAATTGTACGCCGTGTGCTTGTGGTTATTTTTAATTTAAATTCGATTGGCTATTTTCTAATCCAATAGAAATTTAGCCGGTTCATACAAGGAGTTCGAAGATGGTGGAGGTAGGTGTATGTTAGTTAAAGGGTGTGCTGCAGCCGGGTTAAAAGAGGTAGTGATAGTGTTGGCATTAGTAGATGAAAGGACTGGTTTGGTTGTTTGAATGGTCTCGTGGAGCAGTGTTGAGCATGCAGGGGGTAATTGTTTTGGAAAGGTGATTAATACCAACATTGTGCATGTCGATGTCCACGCACAATATGTCAGTTAGGGGTTCAAACCTGTTATGCAGTGTGGTGGACTTTGGTAATGAAGGGTTGGTCATAAGAACAGATGGTGTGAGAGCAGAGGCTGATGTGGTGGTTTGGAGGGGGAGTTTGGATCGGGCACGGTGGTCAGAGGTGCGGATGGTGGTGTGTTTGTGAATAGGTAGCATTGAAAGAGTTGGTTTGAAAGTTTAGCAGAGGTTGGATATGGTTTTATAGAAGCACCGTGTTTTATGAGATGCTGATCTGGTGCAATGATGGTTGAGGTCTGGTGCGGCCTAGATATCTGTTTCAGTCGTAGTGACCAGTTCATTGGTGTGGGAAGTAGTTTGTGTACGCACTGCCTTTAAACACTGCATGTCTGTATGACCGAAGGATTTGCACGTGGTGCAAATATGTGGTATCCGGTCAAATGTTACATCCACCGTAGTAACATTTTCACCTTCACCAAGTATAATTTGTTTGGGAAGTTCTTTAGTGGCATCGATTTCAATTAGACACTTGGCATATCCCAACCTTGTCATCCTTTCTGTAGCTTCATTGTAGCATATAAGTTCACCCAAGTGACATGCTAACCAGTTGATACCCAAGAGTGTCCATATGAGAAGTGGGATGTTGTTAAATTGTACCCATATTGGAACTTTGATGTGTGATTGAATATTACCAAAAGAAGGTGTCCAGTTGGCAACGATAAACATCTTTCCTCTTATGAAAAGAGGGTCGTTTTGAAGAATCTTTTGACGGTCCTCTTCTAAAGAGAAATCAAAGTAGTAGTGGGCATTGTCTCTTCTGACAGTGTATGTACCTTTGAGTTTCCATGCACAGTTGAGATGATTCACCACAGTATTTTATGGCATGCTGTCGTCGAGGAAGAAGCCAACCAACCAATTTTTCCAGAAACTTTTACCTTCTTCTACAACAAGCGGCGGAACAGGAAGGGGTTGACCAATGTATTCCAGTACGAAGCTGATCGGAGGGTATTTTCCAGCATTCATCGGTTTAGCTTTGAAAAGGGAGGACCAAAGAGGGGGCGCATGTTCGATAGAGTTGGATGAGGAGGTGAAAGGTAGGGCGATGGTGCCAGTGGAGAGAGGTGGGATAGATGATGAGAGGGTGGATTGGCTGGTGATGGGTGGATCAAGTGTAGACTGGTGTGGGTTGGTGGGATGATGAGGTGGAAAGTTGGTCAGAGGGAAATGGGTGGGGGGGTAAGACAGGTCGAAAGTGTCAGAAGTAGGAGGAGCAGATAGGGTATGGAGGAGAGTAGGTTGGGTAGGGGGACATGCTACATGTGAGATGGGCAAGACAGTAGCAGAAAGGGTTGATGTGAGAGGGTCAATAATGGGGACGTGTGAGCGGTGAGAGGATAGGGACGCCATGAAAATGAAACTTTTTGTATAACTTTTATATTTTAGTAACTTATATAATAGTCTTATGTATAATAATATATTAATTAAATCTTACTTAGTTAATTTTAATTAATTTCATATTAATATAACATTTATATTCAATAATTATTATGCATTGTAACTTTTATAGTATTACACATTTATCTTATACATGTGTTATTCATTTAATTAGTTAACCTTTAATTTATTTATTTAATTAATTAACCTTTAATTTATTTATTTAATTAATTAACCATTAATTAATTTTGTTTAATTAGACAATTTTTAATTAAATTATATTAATTTTGAAATTCATTTATTTACATACATGTATATTTATGTTAATTTAACATTTTAAAACAACATAACATATATCATAATATACAATACATGTATCTATATCTATTTATTAATTGATTAACTTGTTTAATTAATATATTTTATTAATCTTAAGAAATAAATTTTAGACTTCAAAACTAATTTATATTAATTTTCAATTATTTTGAAAATTTTCATTATATTATAACATTTATAATATGTATATATTATATTTTAAATTTAACTTTTAATTTTAAAGATCTTATATTTTCGACTTTCAAAACAATTTGAAAATTCATCTTATAATAATTTTATAAAATTTAATTTTAGAAACATATATTATTTTATATGAATTATTTAATTTGTATATTGATTTAAAATAAAATAAATAATAGTCAATCCATTAAAAATTAATTTGCAATCACCGAAAATTATAATTATTGTAAATATGCATTTATAAAATATAGATCGGTTATTTACATAATATGATGACACGGATAGATAGATTCAGGCCATAATTAAAATTAAATGACATATACACATACACACATGTATACATACGTATATTAATTGATAAAACGATAATAATTAAAAATAAAATATATGCAGCTGTGTACATCAGACCCATATAAAAAATTAATAAATAAATACATATATCCAATCTAGTATGTGACAACGCTGAGACATATAAGAATCGTCACCCAACTATCAATGTAGATATATATATATATTATATGAATAATATACTATTATTTAGAAATTATAAATCATATAGTATAGTGAATACATACCAAATACTGATGCCTTTAAGCACACATTGTAATGATGAACTCTCCCTTCTTTGAAATCTTCTTGGTTTGGCAGATTGCTAATACTTGAATCGTAGACCTTTAACTATCCAATAGTTGTTGCCTTTCGAATTGATTTGAGATGAATTGTTGGAGCTCCTTCTTGATGAGGTTGGCCAGCAATAATGGGGAAATGGTAACCAAAAAAGGTCATTTGGCATTAGGGTTAGGGTGATAGAGTTTGAGGTATGCCCAAGGGGCAATTATGTAATTTGTTAGATATATCTAGCTTGTTGACTAATCTTGTTCGAAATAAAAGTGTTTTCTTTCTATTATATACTTGATATAATGTGTTATATAGTAATTAATTAATTTAATTGAAAGTATATTTGGTAGAAAATCCATAAATGGTAAATTTTGTGATAATAGTTACAAAGTGTTGTAACCGTGAGTAATTTATTGTAATGAAAATAAAATTACCGTTTTTGATTTTCCTAGTCAAGATGCATCGAGACTAGATATCGATGTATCCGTTGAGACTAGAGTACGTAATGCTCTCCTAATATTGGGCAGCGTATTACTCATGACTCACTCGATAATTATTGGGTAACTGTGGAATGACTCACTTGATAGTTTTCTGTTGGTTAATATAACTAAGGTCAAACAGAAAATATCGATGCGACTGATTTTCATAGTTCTCTCGACTTGAGAATACTGTAGATCTTCAATATGAAAGCTCCGCTTTGATTATATTCAAATCATGGCACGTTGTCCATCAAGTGACTATAGTTGAGTCGAGTGGAAGTGAAACACTATTCAATAGAGGATTCGTCTCCTTAGTTATATTAGGTTAGTATCATAGTCAACTCAATGTCAAAGTCTCTAGCAAGAGAATTTCGGTTAATAATAATTGTTGTTATTAAACCATGGACTCGGTGTTTACTATAGAGTTGACTATGGATGATATTGGAATTTTGACCATTACCAAATTCCATAAATCCAAAGTGATATAGTTTTGACGATGAGAATTGGTGTAAATAAATGTCACAATTGGGTAACGCTTAAGAATATAAAATCTGATTTTACTGAAACTAAGTAAGCGTTAAATTTGGCCAAAATATCACACCACCTGCTAAGTGATGTGTGACCATTAACATTCGAATAATTCAATGTTAATCGCTGACCGAACTTATACTTGACGAGTCACACAACCGGAATGATGAATTCTCCATAGACCAAATAATTTAATTAGTTTATAATTGTTATAAATTAATCAATATTTATAAAATTTTAATTATAAATTTTTTAATATGATTTGAGGAATAAATATTATTGTATATATTTATAATAGTTATAAATATATTGATCGATATGCGATATCGATAAGCAATTAAATTAGATTTAATTAATAATATTTATTTGGAATTAAATGGGATGTTAGCCCATGATATTAAAATATTATTTCAGCAGCAATAGGGCTTGTAGGTGGCCGCTAAAAAAGGGCTAGAGGGGTTTGGAGATGGATGGTTGAGATTTGATGAGAAATGCTATGAGATGTGATCAATATTTCTCTCTATTTCTTCCATTATAAAAGGACCCCTAACCCTAATGCAAAAGGAAAATTAATATCTGCCATGTACCATCATTTCTAGCCAATCTCACCAAAATAGAGCTCCAACAAATTCATCTCAAATCAATTCAAAAGGCGATAGCTATTGGATAGCTAAAGGTCTACGGTTCAAGGATTAGCAATCTGCCGAATCGAGAAGATTTCAGAGGATGGAGAATTCATTATTACAAGGTGTGCTCTAAGGCATTTGTATTAGGTATGTATTGACTATACAATATGATTTATAATTTTTGGATGACATTATATTATATATATATATATATATATATGTATGTATGTATGTATGTATGTATGTATGTATGTATGTATGTATGTATGTATATCATTATTATATTGCTAGTTATGTGAGATTCTTATAAATGTCATCAATGTTGTCACATATTAGATTGGTTATATGTATATTTTCATTTATTTTAAAAGAACACATTTATATATATATATATATATATAAATCTAAAGTGCATAGCACAATAAATTTAATTTTAATTATTATCACTTTAATAATTAATATAGATACATATTAATATACTACCTAATTTTAATTATATAACTTGTTTTTTTATACCATCATATCATGTTAATAGTTGAACATAGATTTTATAAATGTATATCTACATAAATTATATTTTTGGTGTCTACAAATTAATATTTAATATTTATTTACTATAATTTAATATTATTTAATTAATATACTATTTAAATAAATCATATAAAATAAAATATGTTTTGAAAATTAAATTATAAATTTTTTGAAATTTTGTTATCATCGTATAAAGTCTTGACCAAAAAATCAAAATTTAAAAGTCTTTTTTATATTTTTAAAAAATCAATTTAATAAACAGTTGAAATCAATCAATTGATTAAAAATATTATTTTGACTCGGAAAATTCTGAAAAAGTTTGTAACTTTAAAATATCATGATTAATTTTATTCAAATTTAGAAATAAAATAATATAACAAAATTTTTTATTATTTTATTGTATTTCAAATAATTAATATATATATACACATATAAATATTAATGTGATCAAATATAAATAAATTTTTTGTGTGTTGTGCATCAATCTGGAAAGTTTTAAAAATATACATATTTTTTAAGTACATAATTAATATACATACATACGTATATACATACATACATACATACATACATATATACACACACATATATACATATATACATATTGAAATATTATAAACATACTTATATATATTTAAATATAATAATAATAATTTTGTTAATATAATTCATACATATATGTATATGAGTAAATTGATTTAATTTTTTTATACTATATACATACATACATTCATATATATATATATATAATGCAATTATGTACAAATATAAATCGTTAATATTTTTACATATAAATTAGACATATGCATAACACACACACACACACACATATATATATATTTACATAGTTTTTAATATTTATATAAATAACATGTTTATATACATACGTATATTTGGACAACATTTAATACATATTGGGATGAGCTAACATGCTCATTACGATGTAAATCCCAATATTTATGTATGAGCATTTTATACCATGGATAGATTATTATATTACACATTTACACACATACCTATATGTATATGATACATACGTATGATATATATATTTAATTGAATATAAATAAAATAAAATTTTATCTATAATTTTTAAATTTAAATGAAATAAGAGATTTTATTTAAATTAAATTTAGAAATGTTTTAAATAAATTAGACTTTATAGGACCAATATAGATCCAACAAATGAAATTATTTGAAAATTAAAATATAAGATTTAAAATTTTAAATTTTAACTTAAATTTAAAATAAGATATACAATTATTATAAAAGTTACAATATAATAAAAATTTCAAAATGTTTAAAAATAAATATTAATTTCGAAAATTTGAAATTTATTAATAAGATTAATAAAATGAATTAGTTAAATAAGTTAATTAATTAATAAATGTATACATGTGTTATATATTCTGATATATGTTGTGTTGATTTAAAATGTTTAAAATAGCATAAGTATATATGTATGTATATGAATTAAATTTTGAAATTAATGTACTTTAATTAAAGGTTAGTTAAATTAAAGAAATTAATTAAAGGTTACTTAATTAAATGAATATACACGTATATAAGATATATATGTAATACTATAAAGGTTATAATATGCAATAATTATTTAATATGAATGTTATATTAAAATAATATAAAATTGATTAAAATATTAATTAATTAAATAAGATTTAATTATTATAATATTATACATAAGACTATTATATATGTAGTATGGAATATAAAAGTTATATAATAATAAAACTTATATAATATGAATGTATAAACTAAAGGTGTAACGTTAAAGAAACTGCAAATAAACTTAAGGAATAAATACATACATAAATGTAAGTGTACCGTGATTTCGGATGTGTCCGATACTTGAAACACGAGAGTATTTCATAGGAAATACATTATTCCATAAATCGATATCACTCGATATAATATATTAAAGATTATGAATCTTTAATATAAAGTTGTCCTCTATCATTTATATATTAATAGATTACTTGCATACTCTTTAGTTGTTGAGCTTTCCTCAAACTAGGAATGTTATGTACAGTACTATCAATATACTGAATAGACGAGGTAAGATAATGCATGTACTTGTTGAGCTTTCCTTTAGGTATGTGCATTATAATTAGGCCATTACAAAATGATAGGTTCGACTGAATAATCCCACTGTACTTGTTGAGCTTTCCTTATGGTAAAGGCAGGATTAGGACAAGGAATCATGGGTTAGGAGTTGTATGCGATACAATCGATAAGGAGTTATCCATCGTATGTGGGTCTATGATTTGTTGAGCTTTCCTCAAGGTTAGAATCTCAAGGCATATAAGTCCTAATGCCCACTAATGAAGTTGAAATACTTCTATATTTCGCATAAGGTTTGGTTAAACATAAAAGACTAGTGGGAGCCTTATTAGAGAAATAAAACATTTAACCTTTCTAATATTGTATAAACATATACTAGATAATGTTATGATAATCTACAATGATAAATTTATGCATTTAATACGATTGATTAAACATTTATCAGTTAAGATATATAAATGATTTGAATCAAAGGTTGACAAATAGAAATATAACATATACTTACTAATAAATGCTTCTTGCATGTTAATGTTTCAATACCCATGCAAGCACCTGATTTTACAACTACTAAATACATTCATAATTTGGTCACTTACACATTTATTTGGTCGAGACCATGTATTGCATTCTACGAGTTTCGAACTCTAAATCAATATAAGGGTATGGATATTTGATCCACATACTATCGCACATAAGTGTTACATGGGGAATGTTACAGTTCGTACTGTACGATACTTCAACAAAGTTAGTTCATTCAAAATAAGCCAATAAATAGTACTATAAGATCAAGTATTCTATTTGATTGATTACAATAGGATCGTATTATGTTATAAGTAATACTAGACCTAAACTACAAGAAAGTTCTAAGAATTCGATCACTGAAATGTCAGTTTGATCAGTTTACGTAAGGTGCATCATATTTGATGTCCTTAACTATTAAGGATGATCAAATGTATCTTTGTAAAGAGTTCGCTATGACGATGTGGTAAGGGTTTTTTTGGAATGGTTCGACTATTTAGAAAGAAAAACGAATGTACAAGAGTAGATGTGGTTAAGGTACAATAGGGATGAAGAGAGTGAATAGTCACTTCTGCTTTATAAAGAAACATTGGAAACAAGAATTGTAATAATAATAATTGATACTTAATATTGGAATGAGAAATACTATTTCTATTCCAAAATGTATTTTCATATAGAAAATTGTTTCTATGAGATTTATTTATTTGAGATTAAAAAATTTGATCAAAGAAGTTCAAGATGTTTGATCAAAGAACTCATTGCTGTAAATTGGTTACAATATATGAAATAAATAAGTATATTAAGTGAATGATGGACCTCTGAATTCAGTATGTTATTATAGTAATGACGGGAATAGTGGGAGCATGTTATATAACACTTGTTGATTGCATCAAGTTACGAAAAATGGTTTTCATAAAACACACCACACATTACTTATGAAATGATAACTATTTTTCGGTGCCGACTGAAAAACAGACAGTTATATTCAATGTGAATATTAAGAATATTCGCTATGAAATAAAACTATGATTTGATATTGTTTTCACAACAAAAGTGATGTAATTGAAAGTAATGAAGTATCTAAAATTATCTACACTTATTTTGGAATTATAACCTAAGTCATAGTTTTGAGAAAATTTTTATTATATGATTATCAACCATATGATATTGGTTAATCATATCTCAAACAATTAAGAGCTACGCACCCATTTAGTGAGAGCATTATAAGACTTGATGAACTCTTCGGATTGAAACATTTAGATGTATGCAATCATAAGTCTATTAATACCAAAACCATTCCATGTACTTTATCATATTGACCGATGAGTTATCATAGACATGGACATGTGTATTTGATATGCTTGTATAAGTCTATAGTAAGCCCATAGAATATGCAACAGTGTAAATAATGTAACATGCGATGAAAATAATTCGACTTGATCGAATGTGTGAGTATATTGGTAAGAGTTCCAAACGTACCTAAAAATAAATAAAGATTCAATCTCAGTCACTCCTTCCTGTAATACATAATGATGCATCGATAAAGAGTAATTGAAATTTGTTAGACAAAGTACGATTAATTGTGAATGAAGTTGAGTTAATTTATTTCTATAATGTCATGTACTAAAGAGCAGCACACAAGGTTAATATTATTTCATCTAAATAATAGTGTATAATATCATACAAGATAAGGGTTTATAAGAAACCTATAACACCCTGTAAAATCAACCATAAATAAATTGAGTAAATTAAATCAAATAAGATAGGATTGAAAATGAAAACATAATAAAAGTTGGAATTTGATCATGAAAGTTATTTAGTTGTGTCCATGGTGAAATTATGATCTGTTTCCTTATATAATATGTTGAAAACGGAGCTCAAACGAAGAAGTTATAAGCGTTTGAAGTTTTCATATTTAAATTAATTTATTTTGAATGCAAATTCAAATGAGTATTTAAATCAAAGGTTTGAATTTCAAAAATTAACTACAGGTTTACTTGGCGGTTAAGTAAACGTTAAGTTAAACAATTAACATTAAAAGTTAATTAGGGAATAAAATAAACGAGGAACCTGAAACAAATCAATGCACCTCAAAACAGTGGAGAGATCGACACCTCTGATCCAAGCGATCGACCCTTAGCAGTCAACGTGTCAAGGAGCGGTCAACCCCTATTCAAGGTGGCGGCTAGGGTTTTCCACATTTAAACGCTCTAAATTTATCATTTTTTCACCTAACTCTATCCTACGGATCTGGTGTGTTTCAACTCCTATAAATAGGACCTTAACCCTTCCACATTTTATTCATAATATTGGGGGAATTCCTCGAACCTCTGCCACTCTTGTCTCTCCAAATTAGAATTAGAAGCTCCATTAGGAATTCAAGTAAGAATTCAATCTAGTTTTCTATTTATTCCTTCTCCTTTTAACTTATTCTTATTCTATTCTTCTCCAACTATTCTTAATCTAATAAACATATATACCTCTCCCTTGCTATGTGTATATATCAAAAGAGAGATTCTAAAAGGGGTAGTAAGGCGTTTAAATCTAGGGAAGGTAAAGCTAAGGATAGTATGTGAGTGGAGACCTTAGTATTGCTTTTTTAGTAATTGATTATTATACATATATGGATTTGAGTATGCCTTAGGGATTTTGGGATTGCGAAAACAGAATATATAAAATTTCCCAAAATTCCTTTTTATTTCGAAAGGTCAATTCTATATGGAGATTCCCAATTATTATGTTAATTTGATGGAATTTGTATTGTTTCTGCAATTTTTGATAATTTCATAGTTTGTTCCACTTCTCATACTTCTTTGATTCAAATTTTGAGTCTTCAATAATAAAATAAGGGTGAAGAGCACGAATTCTGTTCGTAGTTTATATCACTTATTTCACACAAAATTCCTTTATTTATTTCTTTGTAAAAGAGGAGTTGAACAGAATATGAAGTTAGAATTGCAATTTCTATTGTTTAGGATATTCCATTGAATTGACGTAATAAATTGGGTTTTTATTTCTATTTACAAATCTATTTATTGCATTGTTGGATATGAATATTTAATCCCTTGTTATGGATATTGAGACCTTGGAAATCTGAAGGGAAAGGACTTGTATTAGTATTATGGTTAAAGGAATTAACATTTAACGCTAGTTTAGGGCATATAAACTGCACGCTTAGAAGTTATTACGCACAAATATATATTTATTTTTATTAGCATAATAAACGTTTAATTATAATGTATAATTGCGTAGTCAATTAGGTAATAACATTCATCAATTTCCCCATAGGAAGGTAATGAATATTTTAAGGCATGATAAGGAAGATTCCTTGTAAGGCCTTAATTATGGAACGGTAAGGTGAGTATTATATACAATGAGAGTATTTAAATTATAGCTATGTCATAGGGATGCGAGGTTAGTCAAATAACGCACAAAAGTCTACCTAGCTAATCCAGCTTCCAGCAGTGTGACTTTGGGACTGATGTAAGACATCTCTTATGATAAATATTTATGATGACGCGAGGTTAGTCCCAAATTCTATAAGGTAAATCTGCCCAACTAATCTGACTACCAGTTCGTATGAATAGCTGGACTAATGTGAGATATCATTATGAGTATGGGTCATAATACGAAGGGAAAGCTTTAGGGTCTTGAGGTACTAAGGGGTTGTTTGTGGGCTTGACTCTTTTCCACAAATGAATTATTAAATGGACAAAGGGCTAGTTTTAGGCACAATAGTTGGAATCTGACTGGGGTCCACTTTAGGATAAGGTATTAAGTGACTGATTGAGGGTCTGCCCTTCCATAAAGAAGTATTAAGTGGCTCAAGGTATTCCATGCGATGTCAGCTAGATAGTTACCATTGAGGGGTCCGCCTTGGAAATAGGTATTAAATGATGAGGTCTACCTCAATTGAGGTCTTAAATAGCCAGAGTCTGTCTATTTTCCAATAAAAGGTATTAAGTGGCTAGGATATTATCTCTTACATTGTTAGATATTTATGACGTAGGATTTGGGTTATGGGATTTAGAAACCTGCTTTGAGAATTGAAGGTATTAAGTGGTTGATTGAAGACCCGCCTCCTTTACTTATAAGAAGCATTAAGTGGTTTTATGTACGTAAGACATATTCTTATTTTGAAATATACTGCCTAAGTACTAAAATGGTAAGACTCGAGGTTTTTATTCATCAGACATTTGTTGTTCTGACTCCTCCTCATTACAACACAGGTAAAGGAGAGAGTGATGACAGTGGCGATGCTTAAAGGTGGAGTGGATTAAGCATGTGGCAGTTATTATTATCCTTTATGATGTTTTATGTTGTACTCATGCATTTTGGATAAATGATGTAATGGATTTTACTTGATAGTTTGATGATGTTTTTTATTATGATATTTGAAATGGTTTTGAAATAGATGGGTTCAGTTTGCTATTATATTTTATTCCATCCGATGTGAGTTCTGAAAGAATAGTTATTTCTCTGTATGGTTACTTCTTTTTCCAACTAACGGCCAGCCTTAGAATGGATCTAAGTTTTGATGGGCCTTTTCTGGGTTGAAATTTAGGCATGTTCCGAGGTGGGTTGTTACATTTGGTATCAGAGCCTAGTTTACCTGATCAACGGGGAAACTATACATTTGAGTGGCGTACTTGTTTTTTTGAAAAGGTTCTTCAAAAAGAATTTTCAAAAAAAATTCTTACTATATATATATATGCACACACATACCCCTATTTCCTTGAACATACATGAACACACACTAGGTAACCCTTTTTCTTGTAGCATATAATATTATCGTAGGAAATCATCACTAAAGATTCAACCTACAGATAGTTAATATGGTTGATAATAAATCATCTTTCGGAATTGGGATCCCTACCCGTGGAAGACCTCCGATTCGTGGAATGATCGAATAATTTAAACAATATCTTAGGACTGTTAAGCAGTTTCCTATTCCTCTAACTACACTGGTGGCACCTACTGCCCCGCCTGTCGATGCATCACCCCATCGTATTGACTTTCCTAAATTGTGTAAGGACTTTCTTAATATGGAAGGGAAGACATACACGGGAACCGAGGGATATCTGGATGCTAAAGCATGGGTGAATGACTGTGAGAAAATATTTAGGGAGTTTAGCTGGGAAGATTAGCTAAAGAAGAGGTTGGCAGCTTGGCACCACAGAGGAGAAGCTCTAGATTGGTGGAACTTAGTGACTGAGGAAAATGCAGGAAGAATTTTCTCGTAGGATGAATTCAAAAACAAATTCGAGATAAAGTTTATGTCTAAGGCAGAAGTAGTCTACAACTAGAGAAATTCATCCAGCGTAGGCAAGGAGACTCCACTCTAAAGGAGTACATAGCTAAGTTCATAAAGCTGGCTAAATTCGGCATGAGCTTGATAGATACACCTATGATAAAAGGCCATGAAGTTGATGAAGGGCCTACATTCCCCATTGAGAGAAATTTTGTAGACCCAATTACCCATTGGTGCTACGTATGAGATGTTGGTGGAGATGGCAATGCTACACATGGCCAACGTGGACGGTAAGGAGGCAGAAAGGAGAAGGTTGCACCTACCCAAAAGCAAGGAGAATTCAAGAAGGGAAGTTTTTGGGCTAACAAGAAGTCAAAGGGGAGGTTTAAGAAGGATGGTAAGGTGTGTAAGCGATGCTAGAAGAAAGGTCAAGAGGCTAAAGATTATAGGGCGAGTCTGATGAAGGAAGCTTTTAAAAGGAAATGCTTTAATTTCCATGAGGAAGGGCACCTCAAGAATCAATGCCCTAAGTTGGCAAAGGAAGGATCAAGCGGACAAGCTTATTCTATTGAAGCCATACCTATTACAAGTAGACCACTAAGAGACTAAGGGAAGGCATCATTAGAAGGTATAACCCTTATTTTAGGGGTTATAATTCATACCCTATTTGATTCAGGGGCATCGCATTCCTTTATAGCTAGGAATGTAGTAAACTTCTTAAACCTTCAAACCTAGATTGTCACCAGCCCAATAGTGGTATCTAATCCTATTGGGGGTTCATCACATGTAACACCCCCAATTTTTAATAACATTCTTCAGAAAATTTAATTAGATAAATTAAATAGAATAATGAAAATATTAGAGTGGTAAGGGCATTGAGAGTTGAAAAATTAATTAGAGGCCATGCTTAATTAATAAAAAATGAAGACTGAGTTATGGATGGTTTTATAGGTCAATTAGTAAGAGAATAAAACATGGGCCTTATGGGTAACAGTCGCACCCATAATTCCATTATCCTTAAAACCTTATTTCCATTCCTTAACACATTCATTTTACAAAACTCAAAAATGTAAAACCTAAAGCTCAAGCCGACCATTACTTACGAGGAAAAGAAGAGAAATTCATCTAAAGCTAAGAAATCAAGCTAAGGGAATTAATCAAGGATCAAATCTCAAATTCCTTATCCTAATCAAGGTGAATAATAATCAAAACCATCTCTATTTTTGTTTTTAATGATCATTTGATTTCAGGTTTTAGTTTAAATCCATTATGATGATTTTTGATGATGATGTGCTTGGATTTCATGATATGATATATTCAAACAAGTTTGTTTAGTAATTGTTTTATACGGTTTTGAGGCTAAAATCGTTTATTTTGGGTTTTCAATGCCATGAGAAATTTATATGTTATGTAAAACATTATTTTGGAGATGGGTTTTAATTTTTATAATTTTCCAAGCAATGGAAAGTTTATTATGAATTTTCAAAGGAAAATATGAATAATTAGGTTGAGAAATTAATTTCGGCTATAATATGAAGAATTTGATTCTTAAATTTATATGTTAGATAACATATTAAAAGTGAATTTCTATGTTTTTGGTGATTTTTCCTAAGTGATTTACTATGGAAATTAAATTTTTTAAGACTTAAATGTTTTATTTGTTTAGCTTAAGGTAGGGCTTATTTGCTAAATTATTTTAATTAGATCTGAAGTAATTATGGTAGTTTTATTTCAGAAATAATTTGAAAAGTTTATGGCCCAATCAAATGTTTACAAATAGGAAAGTTGGTTTAAAAGCAATTACTTAAAAAGGCATTAAAACAGCCTTTACTCAGAAATGTTGTTTTGCTACTTTCATAAGCTACCTTTCGACCCTATGCTTCCGCCTCAACCAAGTCGAAACCAACCAAGCCAAAACCAATACACAAGGTATCAATATGTTGGTACGTAGTGGATTGGAGAAAAGGCGGAAGGCAAGGTGTCGAAACCAATGCTTTCGAAGGGGTCGAAGCCTTTGTTTTACTCTCCAAAAATATGCACTTGCCTTGTTTTCAAATGGATGCTTTCAAAGGGGTTGAAACCCATTTAAATAGCTTTCGAATATGTTGCCGCCTTTTTGCTTAAAGTGAAGCTTTCGATAGAGTTGCCTTGTCTTTAAAAATTAAAGATTCGAAAGGGTAGTTTCAACCTAGTCGAAACCCTGCTGCCATCCTTATGCCTTTCGAATGGATTGAAGTCATTAACTAGATCGAAAGGTAGCTTTTGTTTTGTAAATGTAATAAGCCACTTCCTAAAGCTTTCAAAAGGGTTATGGCTAATGGTTTGAAAGGCAATGGCTTCGAAAGGGGTTTCGAAGCTATCCTTCCAAGTGTTTTAATTTATATGATTTAAGCTTTTGAAAGAATGGTTCTGAAGCCATCAGTTTTCCCCAAACTCTTTTATATGAAGTATAATGGTTTCGAAAGAGGTACTTTTGTTTATGTTCACTTTGACCCTAAAGATATTTTTAAAAATAAACCTAATGGTTTCTAAAGGAATACTTTCAAATGGTTTTGAAGCTATGCTTCTATGGGTTAATAAGTAATGCTTTAATACTTTTGAAGGTATGTTTTAATGGTTTTGAAAGAGATGATTTAAAGTGTTTTGAAAGGCATATGCTTAGTGTTTTGAAAAGAAGATTTGAATTCTTTTGAAGGAGGTTTTCCAATAGTTTCGAAAGTAAAAGTTTAAGGTTTCGAAAGCCTTAGTTTCGAAGGATATTAAACCACATGGGTTGGTGTTATTATGTTATTTTGTTTGCTTTTCCAAAATATATGAATTCGCTTTAAATGGACCCATAACTGTATTTTGGGGATAAAGGGCAGAATAACCAGTTAGGTTGACCTAGTAGTGAATATTTAAGTTAACCCCTGAATGGGTAGAATTGCATCCAGGAGGTTAGATAGACCAGAATATAGGATGCATAAATATTGATTAAAGAACTTGTTAGATAGACAGGTTCATAGTAAACCCATGAAAACTATGATTAGAAAGAGTTATTGGTAGGGGCTAATAGGTTTGTAGTGAACCCATGGAAACTATATCCATATTAAGTAATTGATAGAAGTCAATAGGTTCATAGTCAACCCATGAAAACTATGATACGAGGGAAGTTATTGGAGATACTAATAGGTTCAGGAAGAACCCATGAAATAATAAAGTATTGGAAGGGGACAATAGGTTCTTAGTGGTCCCATGAGAACTATGAAACCAGACAGGGAGTCCATAAGTTTTAAACAGGTTATAGTAAGCCCATGAAAATTAATAGGTTAATAGTGACCCTAGAAACTATACATGAGACAGATATTCAAAATGAATGGGGATGGGTAATCCAGAATTTATTTACTTGTTTGCATCTCATTATAATATTTTGAATTGTTATGCTTTAACCATTTTGGATGCAGGAGCAAAGTATATGCTTTTTATAAAGTTTTGGATAAGATACTAGTAAGGGGAAAACCCGTTCCGCTAAGCAGCGTGGTCTCACTAGATATCTAAATGGTTTAGATGGTAGGTTATTATTCATACCAGGCTTTATGTTTGACTCGTAGTTTATGTTTTCCCCTTAAATTCTCAGGCACTCAATTGATTTTAAGTAGTTTGAGAGTTGAGGTTTTCAAGTACCTCTTTAGACAAACAAGCTTTCAGAGATGTGCAGGAGGCAAGATAGCTATTAAGATTTCTTTTCTATTTTGATTCTATTGTGTTTTGTTGTAAAGGCAAAGTTGTTTAATTGCCTAGTTATATATACTCCGATCATCCAAGAGGACATCTTCATATGTCGCTCTTGGCGTAAGTTGAAATAATTATATTTTCTCTGAACATGGTTCTCGAATATGGGATTATGTAATGAATGTTGAAATGATTTGAAATGGAATGTGAAAGTTGTTTTATGATTTTTAAAATTTTCCATATCCTTGAGTTTCTATTATATCAATTTATCTAACATTACCGTATTTGGTCACCGAGGATTAATAATTATGGATGACTGCAGCATCTGTAGCCGTTAGTTTTGGGCCTCCAAGTGGGGGATGTCCCAAGTTGGTATCAAAGCATAGATTTATGAAAACTTAAAAGAATTTATACCTAAAAGATTTTTCAAAACATAATCCAGTGATTCAGAAAATAAGATTGGGGTTTGGTATAACGCTATAGTAACGTACTTGCATTTGATATATGTATATATATAAGTTTGTATTCCCCTCTCTCTTAGACCGTTCTTCTGTATCTTACTAAGGCTCGTGTGCAAATTTAGGAGAAATAAGATATGGAGGCTGGAAACGAAAGAGGAAATCTCAGTGGAGGAAGCACCACAAAAATGGAAATGTTCGACCTAATACCAGGAGGAACCCGGGTCGACAGGCTAATGCTAACCAAAATGCAGATGCCAATGTGGGTGCTGGAAATCCACCAGTGGATATAGGGATGGTGTATTAGTTCTTCGTCAATCTGATGCAAGTAGGAGAAGCTGTTGGAGTTGCTGGGAATGTTGGAGGAGCCAATCCTGTGGCTCCAATTGGGAATAATTATGCTAAGATGAGTAGGGATTACACCAGCCTTGGTGGGAAGCCGTTTATGGGAACAGAGGATGCCATAGAAGTGGAGAACTGGTTGTTGCATTATCAGAGAATCTTCACTGATTTGGGTTTGGATGATGTGCAAAAGAAGAGGCTGGCCTCTAGGCAGTTGCAAGGGGCAGCGCGTCATTGGTGGAATAGTGTTACTACCGGAGTTCCTGAGGAAGAGTTGACTTGGGTGGAATATCGAAGGAGATTCGAGCAGAGGTTTTTGTATGAAGTTGCTAAGTCAGCATTACTGAAGAAGTTTATAGATTTGGTGCAGGAGGAGATGTCGGTAATAGAGTATGATACTAAGTTTGATGAGTTGTCCTGATATGGGTATGCTACTATAGACACTGTCATCAGGAGGAATGAGAAGTTCATTCAGGGATTGAGACCCGAGATTTCTATGGCGACCCTGCCACACCTCCGAGATCCATGTAATGTAGTTGTGGAGATGGCAATCCGACATGAGGAAATGATTGCAATTTGTGGGAAGGAAAAGCTAGTTGGAACCCATGGTTCTTAGGGAAGGAAGAGGAAGTTCTTTAAGAAGAAGGGAACCCAGAAGGGAGAGGCTGCCAAGAAGGAAAAGGTTGATTTAGTTTACCTCAAGAGTTATAAGAAAGGCCATTATGCATATGAATGCCAGACAAGCAAGGGGAAGAAGGTTGCAGAAAGAAGAATGTTAAGTGCTTTAACTGCGATCAAGTTGGGCATTATAAGAATCAGTGTCCAGAACCAGTCAAGGCAGACAAGAGGAAAGTCCTTGTTGTTGGACCATTATTTGCTAGGCTAAGTACTGCTAAGAAGGGAAATGCGGTGATGGAAGGTACGCTTTTGATTTAGAGTAGACCAGTTAGGATATTTTTTGATACCGGTGAATCACATTCATTTATATCTCAGCGTTTGGTTGATAGGTTATGCTTAGAACCCACATACCTTAATACTTCCTTAAGGGTTGCGAACCCGATAGGAGGGTATGCAACTCTAGGGATGAGATGTGACCAGTTAGAACTTGATTTTTTAGGTCATAAGTTTGCATGCAGTTTGTATGTTTTTGATTTCGTAGATTTCGGGATCAACATGGGTATGGATTGGTTGGGTAAATATAAGGCTAGGATATTTTTCCAGGATATGGAAATATCATTGAGGCATCCTGATAGTCATAACCGAATCATATTCTCAGTGGAGAATTCTGACCGGAGCATTTTTTCTTTGTTAAGTGCTATGGAAGTGGGAGAAGAATTAAGTCGCGTTCGAGTAGCAAGAGAGTTTGTAAATGTTTTTGAGCCGGTTACAGGACTACCACCAAATGAGCTGTTGAGTTTCGGATAGATCTTTTGCCAAGAGCTGAACCTATTAGTAGACCACTTAGCAGGATGACAACGACCGAGATGAAGGAATTGAAGGTGCAGCTAGTGGATCTAGAAGGAAGAAATTTTATTAGACCCAGCAGTTCGCCTTGGGGAGCGGTTGCGGTGTTCGTGAAGAAACCAGATGGGTTGTTAAGGATGTGAATCAACTATCGTAAGTTAAACGAGAAGATGATTAAGAATAAGTATCCTTTGCCGAGAATTGATGATCTATTTGATCAGTTGTGTGGAGCCAGAGTGTTTTCCCAATTGGATTTGGCGACAGGTTTCCATCAGTTGAGAGTGGTAAAGGACAACATTCCATTGACTGCATTTCGGACTAGATATGGTTCGTACGAGTGGTTAGTAATGCCATTCGGGTTAACGAGTGCACCAGCTTTCTTCGTGGATTTGATGAACCAAGTTTTCCAAGAGTACTTGGATAGGTTTGTGTTGGTGTTTATAGATGACATTCTAGTATACTTTAAGGATGAAAGAAAGCATGAGGATCATCTAAGAGTGGTGCCTGAGACGCTGAGGTAGCATTAGCTAAAAGCAAAGTTTTCCAAGTGTCATTTTTGGAAGAAAGAGGTTAAGTTTCTTAGTCTTGTGGTTTCAGAGAAGGGCTTGTCAGTCAATGCAGATAAGATCGAAGCTATTAATAATTGGAAGATACCAGAGACAGTGGCCGAGATTAGAAGTTTTCTTGGACTTGGTGGCTATTACCAGAGATTCATCAAGGATTTCTCACGGATAGCAGCACCTTTGACTAAGTTAACCAGGAAGGATGTGAAGTTTGTCTGGTCCGACAAATGTGAGGAAGAATTCCTTAAGTTAAAGCATTTGTTGACCAACGCACCTGTGTTAGTGGTTCCAAACGAAAACCAAGGGTTTGTGGTGTATACCGATGCATGTAGGACTAGATTAGGAGCTGTGTTGATGCAGTAGGGTAAAGTCATTACCTACGCTTCACGGCAACTTAGACCACATAAAGTGAGATATCCTACTCATGATTTGGAGTTGGTTGCGGTGATCTTCGCTTTGAAGATATGGAGACATTATCTCTTAGGGGAGAGATTTGAGCTATACCTAGATCATAAGTCTTTAAGGTATTTATTCCCTCAGAAGGAGTTGAATATGAGACAGTAGAGGTGGCTGGAGTTTTTAGCAGCTTATGATTTTGGTATAGAGTTTACACCTGGGAAAGGTAATAAGGTAGCGAATGCTCTTAGCAGAAGACATCGGAATGTGGTGTTAGCTATGTTGGCAGAATGGAAGGATTTAGAAGCTTTGGCTACTTGTAGTGTGCAGTTAAGATCGACTGCTAGTTCTAGTTAGAGCACCGCCATGTTGTCCTATTTAGAAGTTCGACCGGTGTTGATCGAAAGGATTGCTTTTAAGCAGAGAGAGGATTCAGTATTAGCCGAGAAAATTAGAAGGCTTGAGGTTGGAACAGAGATCGATGATCTAAAGTATTTTAGTCTTGATCGGAGAGGATGGTTGAGGAAGAAGGGACGGTTGTGTGTTTCGAATGTTGAGGACTTAAGAAAAGAAGTTCTTGGGGAATGTCATCAATCCAAATTTATGATCCATCTTGGAGGGACAAAGATGTATCAAGATATGATGAGGAGCTTCTACTAGATAGGTATGAAGAGGGATGTTGGCTTATGGGTTAGAAAGTGTGCAAACTGTCAACAAGTGAAGGCCGAACATCAGAAGTCGAGTGGGTTGCTTCAACCTTTAAAGATTCCAATTTGGAAATGGGATTCGATATCCATGGATTTTATAGACGGATTTCCAAGGTCAAATAGAGGAAATGAAAGTATTTAGGTCATAGTGGATAGGTTGACTAAGAGTGCCCATTTCATTCCAGTTAAGTCAACCAGGACGACACCTGTTTTGGCTAAGTTGTTCATGAAGAACATAGTTAGACTACATGGAATTCCTAGTAATATAGTCAATGATAGAGATGCTTTGTTTACTAGCGAATTCTGAAAGAGTTTACAGGATCTGTTAGGTACCAAGCTAAAGATGAGTACTACGTATCACCCTCAAACGGATGGGCAGACAAAGAGAGTCAATAAGGTCTCGAGGATTTATTGAGAGCTTGTGTATTGGACTTTGGTGGATCTTAGGAAGATCACATTCATTTAGTGGAGTTTTCCTATAATAATAGTTATTAGACTAATATAGGAATGGTGCCTTTTAAAGCTTCGTATGGAAGGTCATGCAAATCACCAGCATGTTGGTTGGAGATTGGAAACAGATTAGTCTTAGGCCAGATCTGGTTAGAGAGTCGACAGAGAAGATTGAGCTGTTCAGAGAAAGGATGAAGGAAGCTCAGTCCAGATGGAAGAGTTACGCAGATAAGAGGCGTAAAGACCTAGAATTCTCAGTTGGAGATAGGGTTTTCATTAAAGTATCAATGATGAAGGGTGTGGTATGATTTGGAAAGTCGGGGAAACTAGCACCGAGATATGTTAGTCTGTTCCAAGTTATAAAGAGGATTGGGAAGCTCGCATACAGAGTAGAGTTACCAAGCAGTATGGCAGCTTTCCATAATATATTTCATGTGTCTCATCTTCGCAAGTATGTGCATGATCTAGAGACTACTCTTCCTTCGACGGAGTTGGAAGAGCTGATAGTAGAGCCGAATTTGACTTTTGTTAGACAACTAGTTTGGGTTGTAGCGAGAGATGAGAAAAGGTTAAGGAACAAGCCATTCAAGTTGGTGAAAGTTCAGTGGAGCGACAATGAGAAGGACTGTACTTGGGAGACAGAAGACAACATTAGAGATACTTATCCTGATCTGCTGTGAGGGTATGTTCTATATTAGCTTTATATAGATAGTTGCTAGTCAGGTAGGCTAGTATGGTTGTTAGGAGCTATTACAGATGATTGCTATGTTTAGTGTTTAGTCCTTACTGAATTTCGAGGGCAAATTTCTTTAAGGAGGGGAGCTTGTAACACCCCTAATTTTTAATAACATTATTCAGGATATTTGATTAGATAAATTAAATAGAATAGTGTAAATATTAGAGTGATAAAGGGATTGAGATTTGAAAATTAAACTAAAGGTCGTGCTTAATTATTTAAAAATGAAGAATTAGTTATGGACGGTTTTATAGGATAACTATTAAGAGACTAAAACACGGGCCTTATGGGTAATGGCCGCACCTATAATCCCATTATCCTTAAAACCTTATTTCCATTCATTTACACATTCATTTTGCAAAACTCAAAAACGTAAAACCTAAATCTCAAGCCGACCATTACTTAGGGGAAAAGAAGAGAAATTCATCTAAAGCTAAGGAATCAAGCTAAGGGAATTAATCAAGGATCAAATCTCAAATTCCTTATCCTAATCAAGGTGAATAATAATCAAAACCATCTCTGTTTTTGTTTTAAATGATCATTTGATTTTGGGTTTAAGTTTAAATCCATTATGATGATTTTTGATGATGATATGCTTGGATTTCATGATATGATATATTCAAACAAATTTGGTTGGTAATTGTTTTGTACGGCTTAGAGTCTAAAATCGTTTATTTTGGGTTTTGAATGCCATGAGAAATTTATATATTATGTAAAACATAATTTTGGAGATGGGTTTTAATTTTTATAATTTTCCAAGCTGAGGAAAGTTTATTATGAATTTTCAAAGGAAAATATGAATAATTAGGTTTAGAAATTAATTTCGGCTATAATATGAAGAATTTGGGTCTTAAATTTATATATCTTAGATAATATATTAAAAGTGAATTTCTGTGATCTTCGGGGATTTTTCCTAAGTGATTTACTATGGAAACCAAGGTTTTAAATCTCCCCGAGATCAGCCGAGATGAAAATCCGAGATATTAGCCAAAATCCGAGATTTGGCAGCTTGGTTAGTTATAAGTCTTTTAAATATCGCCCGAGACAGCCGAGATATTTGCCCGAGATATTGGCCAAAATCCGAGATTTAAAACCTTGATGGAAACTAAATTATTTTAGAAGAAGGACTTAAATGTTTTATTTGTTTATCTTAAGGAAGGGCTTATTTGCTAAATTATTTTAATTAGATCTGAAGTAATTACGGCAATTTTATTTTAGAAAGAATTTGAAAAGTATGGCAACCAATCAAATGTTTACAAATTGGCAAGTTAGTTTAAAAGCAATTACTTAAAAAGGCATTAAAACAGCCTTACCTAGAAATGTTGTTTCGCCGCTTTCATAGGCTACCTTTCGACCCTATGCTTCTACCTCAACCAAGTCAAAGCCAACCAAGCCAAAAAAAATACACAAGGTATCAATATGTTGGTGCGTAGTGGATTGGAGAAAATGCGGAAGGCATGGTGTCGAAACCAATGCTTTCGAAGGGGTCGAAGCCTTTGTTTTACTCTCCAAAAATACGCGCTTGCTTTGTTTTCAAAAGAATGCTTTCAAAGGGGTCCAAAACCATTTAAATAACTTTTGAATATGTTGCCGCCTTTTTGTTTAAAGTGAAGCTTTCGACAGAGTTGCCTTGTCTTTAAAAATTAAAGCTTTCAAAAGGGTAGTTTCAACCCAATCGAAACCCTGTTACCGTCCTTGTGCCTTTCGAATGGATTGAAGACATCAACTAGATCGAAAGGTTGCTTTTGTTTAGTAAATGTAATAAGCCACTTCTTAAAGATTTCGAAAGGGTTATGGTTAATGGTTTTGAAGGCAATGGCTTCGAAAGGGGTTTCGAAGCTATCATTCCTAGTGTTTTAATTTATATGATTTAAGCATTTGAAAGGATGGTTCCGAAGCCATCGGTTTTCCCCAAACTCTTTTATATGAAGTATAATGGTTTCAAAGAGGTACTTTCATTTATGTTCACTTTGACCCAAAAGATATTTTTAAAAATAAACTCAATGGTTTCGAAAGGGGTACTTTCAAATGGTTTCTAAGCTATGCTTCTATGAGTTAATAAGTAATGCTTTAATACTTTCGAAAGGTATGTTTTAATGGTTTCGAAAGAGTTGATTTAAAGTGTTTTGAAATGGAGATTTGAATGCTTTCGAAGGAGGTCCTCTAATGGTTTCGAAAGTAAAAATTTAAGGTTTCGAAAGCCTTAGTTTCAAAACAAAGAACTCAATCTCATTTTTAAAGGAAAAACCATGGCATAAATAAAGTAATTTTAAAATGACTTTTAAATATGACGTTTTGAAGAAGCTTTCCTTGATGAAGTAATAGGTTAAAGGGATTAACCATGTTTCATATGAAAATGATTTCAAGGATATTAAACCATAGGGGTTGGTGTTATTATGTTATTATGTTTGCTTCTTGTAAAATATATGAATTCACTTTAAATGGACCCATAACTATATTTTAGGGATAAAGGGCAGAATAACTAGTTAGGTTGACCCGGTAATGAATATAAATTAAGTTAACTCCTGAATGAGTAGAATTGCATCCAGGAGGTCAGATAGACCAGAATATAGGATGCCTAAATACTGATTAATGAAGTTGTTAGATAGACATGTTCATAGTAAACCCATGAAAACTATGATTAAAATGAGTTACTGGCAGGGGCAAATAGGTTTGTAGTGAACCCATGAAAACTAGTTATCGACAGAAGTCAATAGGTTCATAGTCAACCCATGAAAACTATGATATGAGGGAAGTTATTGGAGATACCAATAGGTTCAGGGAGAACCCATGAAATAATAAAGTTATTGGTTGGGGCCAATAGGTTCTTAGTGGTCCCATGAAAACTATGAAACTAGACAGGGAGTCCATAAGTTTTAAACAGGTTATTAGTAAGCCCATGAAAACTAATAGGTTAATAGTGACCCTAGAAACTATAACTAAGACAGATAGTCAAAATGAATGGGGACGGGTAATCTTGAAATAATTTACTTGTTTGCATATCATCATAATTTTTTAAATTGTTATGCTTTAACCATTGTGGATGCAGGAGCACAGTATATGGTTTTATAAAGTTTTGGATAAGCTACTAGTGAGGGGAAAACCCGTTCTGCTAAGTGGCGTGGTCTCACTAGATATCTAATTGGTTTGAGATGGTAGGTTATTATTCATACAAGGCTTTATGTCTGACTCGAAGTTTATGTTTTCCCCGTAAACTCTCGGGTACTCAATTGATTTTGAGTAGTTTGAGAGTTGAGGCTTTTAGGTACCTCTTTAGACGAATAAGCTTCCGAAGACGTGTCGGATGCAAGGTAGCTATTAAGAGTTCCTTTCTATTTTGATTCTACTGTATTTTGTTGTATAGGCAATATTGTTTAATTGCCTAGTTATATATACTTTGATCATCCAAGGATGCATCTTCATTTGTCTCTCTTGTTGTATGTTGTAATAATTATATTTTCTCTGAACATGGTTCTCGAATATAGGATTATGTAGTGAATGTTGAAATGATTTGAAATGGAATGTGAAAGTTGTTTTATGATTTTTAAAATTTTCCACATCCATGTGTTTCTGTTATATCAATGTATCTAACATTACCGTATTTGGTCGCTGAGGATTAATAACTATGGATGACTGCAGCATCCATAGCCGTTTGTTTTTGGACTTCAAGTGGGGGATGTTACATCACATCTCTCTTTTATTTGCAACGGCCTAGCATTGGACATATGCGACGTTGATTTCATTTGTAATGCATATGGTCTAAATTTTAGGGGGTATGGACTTCTCTTGGGTATGGATTGGTTAGCATATTATGAAGCAAGTCTTGATTGTGATAAGAGGGTAGTATAATTAAGAAGTCGTGGAGGCCGTGACCTAGAAATTCTTTGTACACCCCAAGATTTAGTTGAGTTAAGCCATCTATACTAAGTAAATCTATCTGTTGGAGAGCTACCATCTGTACCTGCAGTTTGTGAGTTTTCTGATGTCTTTGAGGAAGTCTTGGGTCTCCTGCCCGAAAGGGAGATCGAGTTCCAAATAGATTCGTTGAAGGATGCAAAGCCAATCGCCTTGCCTTTAAGATACATGGCCGTGAAAGAAAAGAAGAGAACTGGATAAGCAAATATCTGAGCTATTAAAGAAATGATTCATTCGTCGAAGTACTTCAGAGTGGGGAGCCCCTTTTGTTTTCGCCACTAAGGCAGATGGTTCATTGAGACCTTGCATCGACTATAAGGAATTGAACAAGTTGATAAGGAAGAATAGGTATCATTTACCTAGGATAGATGACTTGTTCAATCAGCTTGGAGGACCTAAAGTCTTTTCTCAACTAGACTTAGCAACTAAATTCCATCAGTTGAGGATTGTAGAAGAAAGCATGCTGAAGACTGCATTTCGCACAGCAGATGGACTCTATGAGTGGAAAGTGATGCCTTTTGGATTATCGAATGCCCCTGCATACTTCATTGATTTGATGAGTAGGGTATTTAAGGAGCCCTCAATAAATTCATCATTGTGTTCATAGATGATATTTTGGTTTTCTCCATAGGCAAAGAGGAGCATGTGGACCACCTAAGAGAGGTACTAGGAACCTTAAGAAGGCACCCGCTTAAGGCCAAATTTACTAAATGCTACTTTTGGAGAAAGAAGTTAGATTTCTTGAGCATATTGTTTCTGAGTAAGGACTAGCAGTAGACCCCACTAAATTGGAAGCTGTACAAGGATGAAAGACTCCTAGTAATGCATTGGAGGTTAGAAGTTTTCTCGAGTTGGCAGGCTACTATAGATAGTTCATCAAGAACTTTGTAATAATAGCAGCCCCCTTAACCCATTTGACTAAGTAAAACCTAGCTAGTTTTCTCTTGGGACGATAGATGCACTGAGGCATTTGAGAAGCTTAAGGAGTTACTAACTAGTGAACTTGTGTTCACTATTCATGATGGGACCAAACCATTTATGGTTTTCACATATGTTTGTGGCATAGGGTTATGAGCAGTTCTAGTGCAAGAAGGAAAAGTAGTTGCTTATGCTAATAGGCACCTGAAGGATCATGAGAAAAGATATCCAGTTCACAACTTGGAGTTGGCAGCTATCATCTTTGCCTTGAAGATGTGGAGGCATTATCTCTTAGGAGAAAGGTTTTTATTATTCACTGACCATAAATCATTCAAATGCCTATTTTTCCAAAAAAGATTTAAATCTTAAGCAGTAGAGATGGATGGAATATATAGCATCGTTTGACTTTAGTATTCCATAAACTCATGGAAAAGGAAACGTAGTTGTCGACGCCTTTAGTCGGAGGCACGCTACCCTAGGTGGTATATATGAACGGAGGAAGTTGGAACCCCTCTTAAGTTTTAACTTCCAACCACCAAAAGAACCCATCTGGGGTTTTTAGCAATAATGGAGATTAGGCCAGCCTTGATAGACCGCATAAGGCTCGAGCAAGTGAAGGATGAGAGGTTAGTGGATATTTTGGAGAAGTTGTGGAGGAAGAGCATTTTCCTCATGCTAGTAGGTATTCAGCTGATGAGAAGGAATGCTTAAGAAGGGATGGATCCCTTTATGTCCCGATGGTTGATAGTTTGTTAAGAGAGGTGCTTAGGGAATGTCACCAATCAAAGTTGACCTTTCACTTCAGAGGAGATAAGATGTATAATGATATAAGCAGCTTTGGGAAATTCTTTGAATCTTAGCACTGCATATCACCCATAGACAGATGGTCAAACAGAGAGGGTGAATAAGATTTTGGAAGACTTGTTATAAGCTTTTGTTTTGGATTTCGAAGGACATGGGGAGCAGCACCTACCATTGGCCGAGTTCGTGTATAATAATAGCTATCAGACACGATTGGTATGACCCCTTTTGAAGCACTGTAACAACCCAATTTTTAACCACCTTGATTAGCGATTATTAATTAAGTAAACTGTATTTAAATTGAGTTTAAATTGAGAAATAAGGTTAATAATGAATATTTGTGTAAATTTGACAGTGTGATCTTTTTAAAGATTAATGTGGAAAATTTTGAAGTGTTTTAACTTATTTATAAAGGTTAAATAAGTTAGAGAATGATTTGATATAATAAAATGTGTATTTTCCTTAATATTGGGTCTTAGTGAAAATAATTGATAATGAGGGGGTTTTTTGTGCAAACTTCCAAAGAGAACTTATGTAAAAATCTTATTTATGTTTTAAAAGTGATTCATGATTTTTATTTTGAAGAAATTATAATTTGGAGGATTAAAATTCATTTTTGACATGTTTTGCAATTTAGTAAAAACATGAAAATGTCAATTTTCAATAAATCATTTGAAGGGTCAAACGACCTCGGAAATTAGTAATTTTTGGTTCATTAGAAAGATCAAGTTTCGAAATTAGTTTTAGAGTATACGATTGTATTTTTATGAGCCTCGGTTTAGTAGTTATCATTCTTTTAAAGTTAGACTAAAACATGGTTTGTGTGTGTAAATAAAGAGCATATTGAATTAAAAAGTGGTTTTGGGCTCACACCTTCATTTCAGCCCATTACCAATTAGGATTGGTTTTCTCTTCTTACCCAAATCTGAGCAGAAGTGTACATACTTCTCATTTCACAAAGAACAGAAACTTAAAACCTCTCAGAAAACTCTCAAATTCAAAACTAGGGCTGAAGAAAAATTTGCAACTTTAAAATAGGAATAAATTGCAATAAATTCCAGGAAAATTTGTGTAAGTCTCTTAACCTATTCTACACCTTCTCTCCAAATTTTGTAGGGTTTGGATTATTAGGTTTAAATTTATGCTTTCTTTTGTATTTCTTAGTTTTAGGTTAATTTTGGGGAAAATGGTTCTAGCTAAAGGAGGAAGGTGAATTAAGGTGTTAGCAAGGCTAGAGGTGACTTATCCTCACCAACTATCTCTAAATAGGAATGCATATTTGAATGTTTAATTTGATTTGAATTAGTGATAAATGTGATTTGGTTGAATCATTGTTTGTTGTTCATGAATGTTTGTAAATTGGTTGATTTGGTTGGTAAATTTAATGTCAATTTTGGTTCATCCAATCTAAGCAGAAAATGGTTGTTAAAGAATATGAAATCTGTACCAATTGGTTAGGAATTTAACTTTGAAATTTTGTGCACATAAACTATATTGACATTCAAAGCTACTATAAAAAGTTTGAGTTAAAATGATTAAATTTCGAATATATATGATTTTTGCAAAGTGGGTATATGTAAATTGAGATTTACAAACCTGAGCTGAAAATGATTGCTAAAGAATAACAAATCTGGAATAATTGGTTAGGAATTTAACTTTGAAATTTTGTACACATAAACTATACTGATATTCAAAGCTACTGTAAAAAGTTTGAGCTAAGATGATTAAATTACGAATTTATGATTTTTTTCAAAGTGAGTATTTTATTGGAATAAATTTTGTCTCTTGTTGTTGGGATTATTTGATCTATATTTGGTTGATCGATTATGATGGATTTTGACTTCTATTTGGGTTCTAAATTTCTAAACCTTAATACCTTTATTTAGGGGTTTATATCAAATTGAGTTTTATAAATCTTTTATAAAATAATTACTTAATATATATATATATATATAAGTATTTTATACTTATTTGAATTATGGTATATTCATCAAATGATGAATAAAAAATATAGTTGAATAATAAATGAATTTATAGATTTTAAAATAAGAAGTTTGAAAGTGTGTGTGTGTGTATATATATATATATAATTTAGAAACCAATTCCTATATGGTAAATTAATATTATTTACTTCCAAACTATGAACCCTTATTGAATTCTATTGTGTTTAGCCTTCGGCTAATTATATACCATTCCGGTATTTCTTTGATGGTTTTTGGAACTATTACTTTTGAGCAATTTATGCTTTCATTTATATTCTTATGGAATTTCGTGCTTTTCTATGCGACAAAGAATTTTAATAAACGATTGAACTGTCGTAACGGTATGGGACATTTTGTACAATTACTTCGTTTATTACTATAATTTGTTTAAATAGAGTTTTAGTGGAAATTACTAGCTTTTAGTAAATACTTGAATTTACTTTCTGGTATGGGACAGTTAGCTAAATTCTTGTAATTACCATAATGACAGTAATCAACACTTTAGAGTTGTATATCTTGGGGTGTTCGGATTTTTAGTATGCCGATAGATTCCTAAGAGACGACAGCTTATTTTTCCAGCGACCTGAGAGTCGATCTAACTTAGATTTTGGGTAGGCAGATCTATTTCTGTGGTTAGGTCTGTTCTTGTATAATACGGCTGCCCTTTCTGTTTTGGACAGGTATTATATTGCAGCCCTATCAGTTTTTCTCACAAGTGGACAATGTTTACCTATTTCTGTGGTTAGGTAAATTCACATAGCCAGTCTATTTCTTTGGTTAGACTGTATCCTATTTCTGGTGTTGGGTACGTGGCGGGGTTAACTTTTCTACAGTTTGGGACTGATTAGATCCCGTGTCGCACTGTTTATACTGATAGTTGACTACCATTATTATTTCATTATTAATGATTATTTCTTCAGAGATTTTGGCACGGATATTTAGTATCCTTTTGTTTTGGCTCTGAGGAATTTTGAGTTTGTTATCACCATATTTTAGAGGATAGTCCATTGGAGACTTGATATGAATTTGTGAAATGGTGATTTGTTTTATATGCCTTATTTCGATGATTATTTGTTTGGGCATATTTTTGTTATGACTTAATTGGATCGTTAAGTCATATTTTGATTCCTGTATATATTGATTTATATGCCTTTTTATTTTTAAATTGAATTTGGCATATATATGGTGCTTAGGCATGTTTATTTGATATGACTTATGATTAAGTCATAAATTTTGTTAACTTGCATATATATTGTTTGTGCATAATTAATTGATATGACTTATTTTTATATGGTTAAGTCATATATTCTTGTTATCAGTACCTCACCCTTTTGATATTTAGAGATAGTCTGACCCGAGTGTTATTTTGCTCGGGTCTGGCTGAGACTTTTCAGGTTATAGGTAGACTTTTGGATGATTGGGCTAGCTGGGGAGATATACTATTTGGACTTCTAGTTTATTTCATTTAGCCATTAGGACTTTGTATAGTTGAGATTATAGAATTGTCACCGATATATTATTTGAGTCTAGTATTCTATGTTGTTGACTCGAAATTTGTATAAGTAACGAAAATTATTGTTCCGTTGTGATCTGTGTATCTTTGATATTTGTTTCATATTTTATTCTGTTCTGAATACTATTAAATCAATGTGTTTATAACTTTGTATTAATACTGTACACGTCAAATTTAAATTCAGATATTAATTAGAAGGTATAAATGACGTGTTAGTGTTATTATAAAGATATATTCACATTCGATCGCCCTTAACAAGCCGTATTCTCTAGATTAGCAGACAACATTACTTGTAATGTTCTTTGCTAAACTTGGCATAGCGGTGGGGTCGTTACAAGCACTTTATTGAAGGCCGTGCAAATCCCCAAGTCTTTGGTGGGAAACCACCAATAAGATACTATTTAGACCCAATTTGATCTATAATACTATGGAAAAAGTAGAGTTGATCAGGGTACGATTGAAGGTAGCGCAAGATCGATAGAAATCTTATGCAGATGGAAGAATAAAAGAGCTTGAGTTTGAGGTTGGAGATATGGTATTTGTCAAAGTCTCCCCTCTTAGATAACTGGTTAGTTTGGCAAGTCTCGAAAATCGGCACATAGCTTCATTGGACCATTTAGAGTTTTGGAAAGGAAATGAAAACTTGCTTATCGCGGGGAGCTTCTTGACAGATTGGTAGGAGTCTACATTGTTTTTCACGTTTCTCACCTTAGAAAATGCTTTCATGACACCGCTATTTGTAACGACCTGGAAATTTTAACGATTTTAATAACGTAATTAACTAAATTTTCATTATGCGTCTATTTAAGCATAGCAAGTGGCAGATTTTCATCAGAAAATATGAGTGTTTTGGAGTCTGGTACGCGACGAAATCTACAAAACGATTAGCCATATCGGTACCTATTTTGGTCCTTTGGGTTTCCCTGTGTCCATTCATTTGTCCATCGACTGAAAACAAAGGGCCACTACTTTTAATATTCCCAGAATTTAATATTTATTGTCGCTATTCCCTATTTCAAAATATAATTCTGGTTCGTTCCATTTTCATTTTCTCCTCTCCATTTTCGTCTTGTGCTTGCAACTTTGATTATATAAAAAAAACTATATATATAAAAGCAATGGAACACTGCACATATTCTTCTCCCTCCTACCTGCCCATCCTCCTTTCTCCTTGCAACCCAACTGAACGTTGTTTTCATTCTCCCTCCGACCTCCCTGCTCAACCTTTGTCAATCACCAGCCACCCATATTTTTCCCCGCCTTCGAGACAGCCACCTTCCCAGCCCATCTCCCTCCACAGCCCTTTGCCCACTGACCAACAAGCAGTCCCTCCATCCGCCAAACAGTCCTGCCGATCCATCCCCTCAGCCTCTCCACGTCACCCTAACAGCCGAGCACACAAACGAGCACATCAGCCCCTCTCACCACCTCTAGCCAAGCAACCGACACCCCTCCCCTTCCACCACCTTTTCCATCCTCTACTGCCGAAGCTCTCCACCATCATTTGCCTCTCACTCCACGACAGCCGACCATATCCACCCAGCAGCCTCATCTTCGACTGCTCTGACCCCATCACCATCCTTAAAGCCACACAGCAGCCTTCCCTCCTTCCCTCACTTGACCATCGCCGCAACCCTCCGCCCTTCACCGCCTACCATCAGCCTCTGTCGTTCCCATGATGCTGGCAGCCTCCCTCTTCTCCATCGTTTATTCCACTGCCAACCCACACTCCCTTGCTCCATCACAGATCCACCAACCAACCACGCCGAACTCCATAGCCGCCATCACCTGACAGCCGCCATACACCCAACAGCACCTAGGCCTGATCCGAACATAGCAGCCTTCTCCTCCGACCATTCTAGCAGCCGAGCCCCTAGCTTTCCACCTTACAGCAAAGCCTTCTCTTCTTATACATTTATAATTAATAAAAAAAGAGGTATATATATTGTGTATATTTATATATATATATATATATATATTGTTATTGTTCATCAAACTCAAGCCAGCTCGTATTTGTGTTTGCTGTCCGGGGATATTTCCAACAGTTCGTCTCTTGTTTCGCTGTCCCGTTGTGTGTGCATGTCTGTATGCTTATCCGTGTCCGTCTGCATCTAATTCTTGTTGTTTCTCTAGCCTCTAAAGTTGAGTGATCACTCACGATTAACATTCATTTGTTTAGTAAATTTAGTTCACATGAAATGACAATTGAAATATGTTGTTAAATTGAATTGTTTAGAAATTAAATCGTTGAATATGATATATTATTATTTAATTTGTTTATTGACATATGATAACCATAACATATTGTGTATATATATATATATTATATTTTAAATTGTTAATTATGATCATAATTACCATTGATATGCCATGTCATTTTATGCTCTTATTTTATTATTCTCACATTGTAGTTTCCTTGATAGTTAGGAATTCCCTATAGGTTGAAATGATACATACCCGAACGATCTTATAGATTAGGGAAAATCATTATGGGTTGAAATGATAAACCCAAGCGATTTTATTGATTTTTAAAATTTGGGATTGCGGGTTGAAATGATATATACCCGTAAATATTAAATTATTGCGGATTGAAATGATAAATATCTGTATCACTTGACCATAGGTTAGAAAACTATATACGGACACCGTTTGTAACAACCCGCATATTTATCGATTTTATATTTAAATATTTCATCGTTCGTCGGATTTTAGTCCGAAAAGCTACTTTTTGCAAACAGTCGAATTAGGACTCGAGACCAGTTCTATTGAGTTCAAAATGCCATTTGCGACCTTTTTGAGTATAAACTTTGGAATGTTTGGAGTTAGTAGAATTTTGCTACTTTATCACTTAGGGCTTTGGGTTGGGTTTCAGCCCATTATCCCCACTTATCAACCTAGTTCCAACCCTCTTCTCTTCATTCCTTCATAATTTCCTAATAGATTCAAGCTTCATCAAAAATAGGGGAAGAGAAAAAAGAATTAGGAAATCCTAAGTCCTAGTTTCCATTTGCAAATCAAGTTCTAGCTCCAAATTCATAGTGAAGCCATTGGTAAGCATCCTCTTCTTCTTCTCTAACTCATTCTCTTATCAATTTCAGAAATTCCTAAACCTAACTTAGGAAATGTTTCTCTTTTAAGCTTAGATTCAAGCTTGTTGGGTTGGAATTGAAGAGTGATTGTCCTTGCCATTGCTCTATAGCTTCTTCTTCATTAATTTTGTGAAAAGGTGAGATTTTTATCTCACATCTATGCCTATAACTATCTTTGATTGTTAGGTATGAATTCCTAACAGTTATTTATGTTGATTTTCTTTCGATTTGGATTGAATTGGTGAATTGTTCAATTTTTGGTTTTTGGAATCCAATTTTTATAAAAATCCAATCTTTGATGTTTGAACACGTTAGTGGAGTGTTTTGGAGGGCCATACAAGGCTAGGTTGTCGTTAGGCGTAAATCCTCAGTCGTAGATGCTCGTTCGTCCACTTCCGTCCGCGTTATCGAATTTGCCCCAAAGGGGCCTATAATGAAAATGCTTCTGGAGCAAGTTCGGTCGACTGAACCAGGGGTTCAGCCGACCGAACAGGAAAACAGAATGTCTCGGAAGCAGGTTCGGTCGACCGAACCACGGGTTCGGTCGACCGAACCAAACCTAGGAAATTGCCTAGGTCTGTATCGGTCGACCGACCCCCTGGTCCAGTCGACCGACCTGCTCATCTCAACCTACCTAATTATTTTGTTTTGATTTCCAGCCTATATCGATTTAAGGTTATCCGATTTGTTGTTATCTTTTATTATCTACCGCGATGACTTCTTTTTCGGGATTTTTGTGGTTATCCATTTTTGATGGATTTGGTATCGATTTCGTTGGAATTGATTCACGTCTTCGGATGTGAATTTTTGATGGTTGATTGTTTCTACAATCATTTCTATGACTTGTCACTTTAAAAATACAAAGGTTTCTATACTAAAAGTAAATATTCAAACTCTTTCACAAAGATGATTTCAACTCTATTTTTAATACAAAGTTCGTTTATAAAACCGTTTTCCAATCTATTAGTATATACAAACCTTTACCTCATTCGTATGAGAAATCTAATTAAACGGCTTAGTAAAACAAGTGGTATGAAACGCTTGCGTTTACTTCGTCGGTTAATTTTTGGACTTGTTCGATTGAAACTCTTGTGATAATTTTCTAGTGGAGATCTACAGTTTGTTCGCAAATATTTAAGTTAAGCAAGTGGTTATGGGACATGAAGCTAAACTCTTATATTTACTAGCTTAGTGCAATCGACACTTCTTGATGATCGATGCTGATCATTTTATAGTTTAGACTAGCAATGTGCGATGTCTCTTTGTCCACGTGGAGGACTGTTCCTCGTTTTAATGAGCTTCGTCTCAATTCTCGCATGGGTCGTACCTATTTAGGTGGGTCGATGTTTATTTCACGCATGGGTCGTACCTATTTAGGTGCGTCGATGTTTATTTCACGCATGGGTCGTACCTATTTAGGTGCGTCGATGTTTATTTACTTCGTGGAGCAATCGGCTCAATAAGTCAGGGCATGGGGCGTATCTATTTAGGTGCGTCGATGTTCGTCTATGCATGGGTCGTATCTTTCTAGGTGCGTCGATGTTCGGCTTTGCATGGGGTGTATCTTTCTAGGTGCATCGATGTTAGACATTACATGGGGCGTATATTTCTAGGTGCGTCGATGTTTATTTATGCATGGGGCGTATCTTTTTAGGTGCGTCGCTGCTAGAGCATGGGGCGTACCTTTCTAGGTGCGTCGATGTTCGACTTTGCATGGGGTGCATCTTTCTAGGTGTATCGATGCTAGAGCATGGGGCGTACCTTTCTAGGTGCGTCGATGTTCGACTTTGCATGGGGTGAATCTTTCTAGGTGTATCGATGCTAGAGCATGGGGCGTACCTTTCTAGGTGCGTCGATGTTCGACTTTGCATGGGGTGCATCTTTCTAGGTGTATCGATGCTAGACTTTACATGGGGCGTATCTTTCTAGGTGCATCGATGTTCAGTTTATGGGATTGGCCATCCTCTTTCTTGTGATTTCTGGATTTCTCGTTGTGATTTCTGGAATTTATGTTTCACCACCTTTTTCAGTTGGCATTGATATGTATGTCATTTATTGTGGATTGGTGAATTAAATAAAGAATATGACATTCTTTTTATGCTATGAGATTACTGAAATATTTGTATGATTTTCCTTTGTTGATTTTCTAATGTATACTTGTCGAGGTATGACATTTTTGGTTATCATACGTTTTTATTATATCTCTTCTTATATCTCATTTTATCTGATAATTATAGCTAGGCTGATCCGTTTATTATTTTCTTATTAAATAATATTCGAGTCAGACTGAGATTTTACAGGTGCTTCCTCATGACTTCTTATTTGGGATTATCATCTGATTCTTTTGGCTAACTACTTTAGATTAGTAGTTTTTGTTATTATACATTTGAGATATGGACTCCTTGATGTATAATTATTCTTTTGTCTCACACATGTATCTATTTATTGTGTTGTAGTGGATCTTATATGACCACTATTTTGATGTACACTTTCATGTGATATATTCAAATCTTATTCCGCCTTTGTGATATGAATATCTGTGACTGATTTGTGTTATGTTTATTTCTATATTTGTTTCCGGAGATCACATAGCCACTGTGTCGTTGCTTTGAGTTGTGTCGGTATGTCGGATTTCCTCTTGAATTGAAATGCATGTTATACTATCTGACATATCGGTGCTCACACAAAGCAATTACACGGATGGTCGCTCCTCAATAGCCTTATTCTTCGTGCTAGTCGACGACATTACCCCGTAGTATCCTTGGCTAGCGCGAGCATAGAGGTGGGGCGTCACAGCTTGGTATCGGAGCCAAACTTCGGAACAATGTAGAATAATCTAGCAAGGATCATTGTCCTAAGTCTTTCTTAGGAATCGTGCCATAGGATTTGATTCGAGTCTTCGTACCGTTCTATCCTATTTTCTTTTGTGATGCCTTGTTTTATCAGTCAAGGTTGTTTGATATTCATTTTGAGAATAACCTTTTCCTTTTCTTTCTTTCTTTCTTAGAGAAGAGAAATGGTTAGACCTGGCCGTCCCAGCGCCGGTCAATCTAGTGCTACTCCCCAGGATGGAGTATTTATGTCAGCTCAACAACTTTTAGATCTTGTGAAAAATGCTCAAGCAGTCGGACCTATTCCAGCGCCTACTCATCCTAAATCCGGGTTTGCACGCTTATGCAGAGATTACACCGCTTTGGGTGGAAGGCCATTCAAGGGTTCCGAAACCGTTATAGAATTCAAGCTTGGCTTAGATTATGCGATCGCATCTTTTCCCGCATGGATCTTATTGATTCTCTTCGAGTCCAAGTGGCTTCTAGCATGCTCCAAGAAAGAGCATTAGATTGGTATGAGCTTTTGATTTCTGAAATTATCGAAGCGGATCTTACATGGGAGCAATTCCGGGAAAGGTTCGAATTGAAGTTTGTGCCGGAGGCTGAAAAGGTAACTTTAGCCCGACGCTTTATTGACCTTGTTCAAGGTGAATCTTCTGTGACGGACTACGTCGCATCTTTTGAATCTATTTCTAAATATGGGGTCGAGTATATTAATACCCCATTGAAGAAAAATCAAAGGTTTGTCTATGGGTTGAATAAGAACCTTAAAAAGCCTTTGCTTCTGAAACTAGAAGTTTCTTTTGATCAGCTTGTTGATATCGCTCTTCGACACGAAGATGCCGATAATGAAATTAATGTTGAAGTTGTGGGTGCCAAATAGAACTTCAACAATAACATGAAGAGGCCTATTAAGTTCAAAGGCCCCAATCCCGACAAGAAAGGGAAGCAAGAAACTTCTGTAGCATAGACTCCTACCACTAGTCGTGGACGATGCTACAATTGTGATTCTATAGACCACTATGCAAAGGAGTGTCCGCAACCCCTCTATTGCCGCTATTGCAAAAGTTTGAGTCATCATATATCTGCGTGTCCCATACTTCAAGCAAGAAGGAGGGAAAGCTAAAGGTTGTGCAAGCCTCTTCTAGCACATCTCTTATAGTCAAGGTATTTCACCTTCTATCCTTGATGACATTAATTTGTTTCGTGATTTTCTATTCGAATTCTTTTGGGTATGAGTGCATCTCCTTCTTTTATGTCAAAAGAAATTTGTTGATACTTTTTCTTTAAACATTTTTGAGCTTAATGACTTCATTGAGAATTGCGAATTCGATTGATGGATCCGCAACACTCAATTTACTTTGTGAAAATGTTGAGATTATTTTTGAGATTTTTCTTTTCGAGCCGATTTGCATGTTATGCGTTATTCAGGCTTCGAAACTGATTTTTGGGAAAGGATTGGCTTATTTATTATGAAGGCCATATCCTATGTCTCGAGTGGACTATTTATCTTCGACATTTTCAATCTGTTAAGTAGATTTCTTTTTTTCTTAATGATTTTGATTTCCAAATTCGGTGATATCATTTTAGTTCTTTAAACTCACTTGATGAGGAAAGTGTTATTTTTCTCATTCGGGTAGTTTGTGGAATTTTCCGGTATTTTTGAGCTTGTCTTAGGATTATCACCTAAGCAGTCTTTTGAGTGGTGTTAAGGTCTTTTCAGCTCGACCTTGCCACCGATTTTCATTTGCTACGAGTTGCGGAAGTTAGCATTCCACTTACCGCATTCCGCACTCATTATGATCCTTATGAATGACTTATTATGTCACTCAATTTGTCCAGCTTATTTCATCCATTTTATGAATCGAGTATTCTACGAATATCTCGATGACTCCATTCTTGTATTTATTGATTTTGGATGAAAACATCAATTTAAAATTTTGCAAATTTTTTTCGTAAGATTTATTTATAAGTATGATTGGATTTTTGTTCTTAAAACGAGCAAGGAATATTCTTAAAAACTTTAATAGATATATTTATCATATAGAAGATGATTTTGTGATTGTATTGCCCATTGATTGCTTTAAGAATTCTGGTCGATGCGCTTGATCAACGTTATCGATAGGAATCTCCTAAACGCTATACGATGAGACAATCAGACACAGTAAATTGACTTGTAAAATGTAAATTTTTCTGAAAAGATTATTACATAAAGATAATTGTAATTTTGAAAGTTTTAGCTTTTCGAGAAGGAAGATTATTTAAAAGAACTCTTTACCGATACTCTTATTCTTGTGATTCCCGAAGGGAACCAAGCCTTTATTGTTTTTACCGATACTAGTCATATTGGTTTGGATGTCGTTCTCTTGCAAAAGAGAACGTCCTATCATTTGTGCTTCTAAATCATTAAAGCCGATCGAGACTAGGTATGCCACTCATGATCTAGTGCTCGCGGCTATTGTTTTTTCTTTTAGAGTTTGGCATCATCATTTTGGGGGAGAAATTTGTTCTCCACCTTGATCATAAATCTTTGGAATATTTATTTTCTCATAAGGAACTTAATTGGTGTCAACAATGTTGGCTCGAGTTCCTTGCATCTTATGATCTCGATATTCTTTGTTTACTCCCGGATGGGATAATGATGTTACCGATGCCCTTAGTCTTAAGCAACAGGCGGTTATTTCTTTGATGATATCCAAATGGAATGATCTCGAGATTTCCTCCAATTGTGAGATTCGAGATCGTGAATTCCAATTCATGTTCATCTCTTGTTTTATGTAGCCTTAAGGCTCAACCTTCTCTTTTGACCACATCCTTGAAGCTCAAAAGGCTAGATCCCGAATTGGCTCTTCTTAGCCGAAATTTTAGGGATAAAATTGATATTGAAGGTATGAAAGACTTTGATATTGATTCTCATGGCAATATTCGAAAATTTGGTAGACTTGTCGTGCCAAATATTAGTGATCTTTGCAAAGACATATTAGAAGATTCCCATCGTTCTAAATTCACCATTCATCCTGGTAGTAGTAAAATGTACGCGGATATGAAGCGACTTTATTATTGGGAGGGAATGAAATTTGATATCGCTAACTTTGTTAAGCGTTGCATGACTTTCCAACTCATTAAGGCCGAGCATCAAAGGCCCGGTGGGTTATTGCAACCTTAGACATCCCAATGTGGAAGTGGGATCAAATTTCCGTGGATTTTGTTGATGGCCTTCCCCGTTCTCGTTCCGGTCATGATAGCTTGTGGGTGATAGTTGATAGACTTACTAAATCCGCCCATTTTATTCCCGTTCGGTCTAATCGGACCGTTCCTCTTTTGGCCAAACTCTTTATTAAAGAAATTGTTAAATTGCATGGAGTTCCTACTTCTATTGTTAGTGATCATGATCCATTGTTTATGAGTAGATTTTGGAAGAGTCTTCAAAAAGCTTTGGGAACAAAGCTTAAAATTTTAGCCTCGCTTATCATCTTTTTCCGATGGACAAGCTGAGCGTGTGAATCAACTCTTGAAGATCTCTTTCGTTCATGTATTCTCAATTTTTGTGGAAGTTGGGAAGATCATATTTCTCTTGTTGAGTTTTCTTCCTATAATAGCTTCCAATCTTGTATTGGTATGGTACCTTTCGAGCCACTCTACGGAAGGCCATGCCGATTCTCTTTGTGTTGGCTTGAAGCCAGTGAGAAGTTGGTTTCAGGTCCAGATCTTATTGGTGTTCATTCGTGTTTCACCTATGATGGGTGTTGTGCGTTTTCAGTCGATCGGGAAAGTTAGCACCTCGATATGTTGGTCCCTTTCCCATCACCGAACGTATTTGTTCCGTGGCTTATCGCCTTTTTATTACCGGCTCAATCTTTTGCTATTATGATGTTTTCCACGTCTCTTTACTGCGGAAATACCTTAGGGATACCGATTTTATTCCTTTAGTCCGGTGATGTTGAAGAAATTGAAGTTTCACTAGATTTGACTTATGAGCAACATCCTATTCGCATCATTGCTTCGGAGCTTGAGCGCCTTCGAAACAAAGATGTTCTTCTTGTGAGAGTTCAATGGTTCTCGAATCATAGGGATTTCTCTTGGGAATCTAGAGAATTCATCGAGCAAACACGTTCGGACTTACTCTTTCGTGCTCTTTATGGTGAACTTCTTATTTCAAACTTTCTTTTGTGATGATATGCTTTTGTGGTTGTTACTTTTTAGTTATTTCTTAAGATTGCGAGGACGCAATTTCTTTAAGGAAGGGAGTTTGTAACAACCCGCATATTTATCGATTTTATATTTAAATATTTTATTTAAATATTTCATCGTTCGTCGGATTTTAGTCGAAAAGCTACTTTTTGCAAACAGTCGAATTAGGACTCGAGACCACTTCCATTGAGTTCAAAATCCCGTTTGCGACCTTTTTGAGTATAAACTTCGATATGTTTGGAGTTAGTAGAATTTTGCTACTTTTTCACTTAGGGCTTTGGGTTGGGTTTCAGCCCATTAACCCCACTTATCAACCTTGTTCCAACCCTCTTCTCTTCATTCCTTCATAATTTCCTAATACATTCAAGCTTCATCAAAAATGGGGGAAGACAAAAAAGAAATAGGAAATCCTAAGCCCTAGTTTCCATTTGCAAATCAAGTTCTAGCTCCAAATTCATAGTGAAGCCATTGGTAAGCATCCTCTTCTTCTTCTCCAACTCATTCTCTTATCAATTTCAGAAATATTTAAACCTAACTTAGGAAATGTTTCTCTTTTAAGCTTAGATTCAAGCTTGTTGGGTTGGAATTGAAGAGTGATTGTCCTTGCCATTGCTCTATAGCTTCTTCTTCATTGATTTTGTGAAAAGGTGAGATTTTTATCTCACATCTATGCCTATAACTATCTTTGATTGTTAGGTATGAATTCCTAACACTTATTTATGTTGATTTGCTTTCGATTTGGATTGAATTGGTGAATTGTTCAATTTTTGGTTTTTGGAATCCAATTTTTATAAAAATCCAATCTTTGATGTTTGAACACGTTAGTGGAGTGTTTCGGAGGGCCATACAAGGCTAGGTTGTCGTTAGGCGTAAATCCTCAGTCGTAGATGCTCGTTCGTCCACTTCCGTCCGCGTTATCGAATTTTCCCCAAAGGGGCCTAGACTGAAAATGCTTCTGGAGCAGGTTCGGTCGACTGAACCAGGGGTTCAGCCGACCGAACAGGAAAACAGAATGTCTCGGAAGCAGGTTCGGTCGACCGAACCAGGAGTTCGGTCGACCGAACCAGACCCAGGAAATTTCCTGGGTCTGTATCGGTCGACCGACCCCTTGGTCCAGTCGACCGACCTGCTCATCTCAACCTACCTAATTATTTTGTTTTGATTTCCAGCCTTTATCGATTCAAGGTTATCTGATTTGTTGTTATCTTTTATTATCTACCGTGATGACTTCTTTTTCGGGATTTTTGTGGTTATTCATTTTTGATGGATTTGGTATCGATTTCGTTGGAATTGATTCACGTCTTCGGATGTGAAATTTTGATGGTTGATTGTTTCTACAATCATTTCTATGACTTGTCACTTTAAAAATACAAAGGTCTCTATACTAATAGTAAATATTCAAACTCTTTCACAAAGATGATTTCAACTCTATTTTTAATACAAAGTTCGTTTATAAAACCGTTTTCCAATCTATTAGTATATACAAACCTTTACCTCATTCGTATGAGAAATCTAATTAAACGGCTTAGTAAAACAAGTGGTATGAAACGCTTGCGTTTACTTCGTCGGTTAATTTTTGGACTTGTTCGATTGAAACTCTTGTGATAATTTTCTAGTGGAGATCTACAGTTTGTTCGCAAATATTTAAGTTAAGCAAGTGGTTATGGGACATGAAGCTAAACTCTTATATTTACTAGCTTAGTGTAATCGACACTTCTTGATGATCTATGATGATCATTTTATGGTTTGGACTAGCAATATGCGATGTCTCTTTGTCTACGTGGAGGACTGTTCCTCGTTTTAATGAGCTTCGTCTCACTTCTCGCATGGATCGTACCTATTTAGGTGCGTCGATGTTTATTTCACGCATGGGTCGTACCTATTTAGGGGCGTCGATGTTTATTTCATGCATGGGTCGTACCTATTTAGGTGCGTCGATGTTTATTTACTTCGTGGAGCAATCGGCTCAATAAGTCCGGGCATGGGGCGTATCTATTTAGGTGCGTCGATGTTCGTCTATGCATGGGTCGTATCTTTCTAGGTGCGTCGGTGTTCGGCTTTGCATGGGGTGTATCTTTCTAGGTGCATCGATATTAGACATTACATGGGGCGTATCTTTCTAGATGCGTCGATGTTTATTTATGCATGGGGCGTATCTTTCCAGGTGCATCGATGCTAGAGCATGGGGCGTACCTTTCTAGGTGCGTCGATGTTCGACTTTGCATGGGGTGCATCTTTCTAGGTGTATCGATGCTAGAGCATGGGGCGTACCTTTCTAGGTGCGTCGATGTTCGAATTTGCATGGGGTGCATCTTTCTAGGTGTATCGATGCTAGAGCATGGCGTACCTTTCTAGGTGTGTCGATGTTCGACTTTGCATGGGGTGCATCTTTCTAGGTGTATCGATGCTAGACTTTACATGGGGCGTATCTTTCTAGGTGCGTCGATGTTCAGTTTATGCGATTGGCCATCCTCTTTCTTGTGATTTCTGGATTTCTCGTTGTGATTTCTGGAATTTATGTTTCACCACCTTTTTCAGTTGGCATTGATATGTATGTCATTTATTGTGGATTGGTGAATTAAATAAAGAATATGACATTCTTTTTATGCTATGAGATTACTGAAATATTTGTATGATTTTCCTTTGTTGATTTTCTAATGTATATTTGTCGAGGTATGACATTTTTGGTTATCATATGTTTTTATTATATCTCTTCTTATATCTTATTTTATCTGATAATTATAGCTAAACTGATCCATTTATTATTTTCTTATTAAATAATACTCGGGTCAGACTGAGATTTTACAGGTGTTTCCTCATGACTTCTTATCTGGGATTATCATCTGGTTCTTTTGGCTAACTACTTTAGATTAGTAGTTTTTGTTATTATACATTTGAGGTATGGACTCCTTAATGTATAATTATTCTTTTGTCTCGCATGTGTATCTATTCATTGTGTTGTAGTGGATCTTAAATGACCACTATTTTGATGTACACTTTCAAGTGATATATTCATATCTTATTCCGCCTTTGTGATATAAATATCTGTGACTGATTTGTGTTATGTTTATTTCTATATTTGTTTCCGAAGATCACATAGCCACTGTGTCATTGCTTTGAGTTTGTGTCGGTATGTCGGATTTCCTCTTGAATTGAAATGCATGTTATACCATCTAACATATCGGTGCTCGCACAAAGCAATTACACGGATGGTCGCTCCTCAATAGCCTTATTCTTCGTGCTAGTCGACGGCATTACCCCGTAGTGTCCTTGGCTAGCGCGAGCATAGAGGCGGGGCATCACACCGTTGGTCTATTTTTAAATGATTCCCAAAATTTTGAAAAGAAATATATGGGTTTTAATAAATATTTATTTTCAAAATATAATATATAGATTTTATTTTAATATATTTGTAAAATTTAGATTTTTAGTTATATGTTTAGAAATTTTAAATTTATAATTGAGTTTTGAAAAATATAAATTTTAAGATTTTACTTATAATTTTATTATTTTAAATATATAAAAATAAGATTTAATATAAAATAAGAAAATTTTGATTTAATAAAATTTAATAAAAATTTAATTTAAATAATATATATAAGTGTGTTTAAATATTTATTTAGAATTTATATTAATATTTCGAAAATGGATTTGGTAATAACTTTAATAAAAGTTGGAAAGATAAATTAAAATGTATTTGTAATTTAATTTGTTTAAGAGTTGTATTAAAATAGGAATTGATTTGAACTTATTAATTTTGAGATTTTAAAGATATGGTTTTTATAACTTGATAACTGGATTTTGATTAAAGGTGATTAAATGAATATTTTCAAATTTAAATAAAATTGAGATTGAATATTTACTATTGATTCAAATTTGTAATTTGAGATTTTATTTAAATGTTATTTTAAATGATTAAGTGAATATTTTCAAATTTAAATAAAATTAAAGTTGAATTTTGAATATAAATGAAATTTATCAAATTGAGTTATAGTTAATGTTTGAATATTTAAACTTTGAAACCTATTGAATTGGAAGTGGTTTAAATTTGTAGTTCAAACCTGGATTTGAAATCGATATAAATTAAAAATGGTTTTAATGAGAATTTGAGTTGAACCTTTAACCTTATTCATTGAAATTGTCGAACTGAGACTGATTTAAATTGAATTTTGGAACTAAAGTTGATTTGAATTGATTTGTGAAATTGGAAGAAACAATTCTAATTTGAAACTATTTTTGATATAAACTCTTTTTAATATATAAACTATTTTTAATATATAATCTATTTTAATCTATAACCTATTTTAAATATAAACTATTTTTAATGTATAACTATTCCAATATATAAACTACTTTCAAAGTAACGAACCGTAAAATTTGATAATTAAATTGGGTAATTTAATAAGACTTTTGTAACTAAATTTAGAAAGAAATAAAAAACTTTATAATTTATAATAAAGCAAATGTTAGAAATGAATGTAGCTTTGGTAATTAAAATTAATTATGTAAATTTGAAGTGAAATCCCAATAATGAAATAGTGTAAATTGTTGCACTTGGTTATAAAATAGAAATAAGTAAATAAGAATAAGTATTGGATTAACCGAGGAAATAATATATTGATTAATAGTAACTGAATGTAAATTAATGTAATAAGGTTTATGCAAGTTGATAAACAACTAAATTAGTGTAATATCAATTAATTGAACCAATTGTAAGGTTATAATTGATTGGAATTAGTAAATTGGGAAATAAATTCAAAGTTACATTAGTTGATGGAATAATACGTAATAAATTGCAATTTGATAGAATCAATGCTAGATAAGTAATTTTATTAATTGTTGGTTGATAATTAAGTATGAATGTGAGTAAATTAGGCTAATAGTGATAATTATTAATTATTTACCCATTCATTTAATTTATTGAATTAGATCTAAATCAATTGCAACATTTGTTTGTTAATAATAGCTTATAAGTGAAATTAAACGTAAATGGCAACAATTATTATAAGTAACCATTTATGTAGTATATTAAATATAAACTGGTAATCAATTGCAATAAATCTAAATTAAAAGTTATGTTAGTGTAAATTTAGGAAATAATGTCAATTCAATTTATAATATGACCATTGGTTGCACAAAAGGAATGGAAATAAAGTTTTATCAATATATTGGACTTTAAACTATAATAATTGGATCAATTACAATTAAATGATAACAAATTATTATAAGTTACCTGTTTTGACAAAATTTGAATTGGAAATAAAGTTTAATAAATGTAAATAAATGTTACATTAATGTGAAATGTAATACAATGATTAGGAGTTGTTAAATTTGAGTATATTAAGGTAATGAAGGGAAAAAACAAGATAACTAAGTTTATAGAGTAGAAATGAACTTAATAAAAAGATTTGAATTGAAACAAATCAATCCATTGAAATCCAATTTATAATAAGTGAAATTATTGTAGCAATTGAAATTAAATATTATGCAATTGAAATAAAGATAAAATAGGAAATCAATAATGTTATATTTATAAGAGTTAATGCAATGACTGAAGGTGTGTATGTAATAAATGAATAGAAACGTAAATGTATTCATAAGGTAGTAATTGATGAATTAATTGAGAATATAAATGGTAATTAATGTATATATTTGGCAAACACAATAAAATGGAAATGGTAGTTAATACAAAATGGATATTTGAATATAGTAGGGTAATGAAAGACAAACAAATATTAAGAAGGTTTATAGAGTAATATAGACGTAATAAAAAGATTAGGATTGTATCAAATCAGTTTAATTGAAATTAATTATTATTAATTGGATTCAATTTATAATAATTAGGTTTATGGTAAGAAATTGGAATTTGATACTATGGTAAACTGGAATTAAGATGAATTTGGGAATATTAGTGTAATAGATATAAACTCATGTTGACATCACCTTTAAGATGGTAAGTTAATAATTGATTCATAACAGGATTTAAAATCAAATGAATGGATTTATTGGCATTTCAATTGAAAGTTAATAAATTTACCGGAATTGGAATTTAATACTATAACTGCTGAATTAAGTAACTTTAAATTGATATGGAAATTTGTTATAAAGGATTTTAAATTTCTAAAGGTATACAAGATGATAAAATTTATGAATTATAGAATTTGAATTTAAATAGTGATTTAATTAATTTAATATAAATTATTTAATTAATTGGAAAATAGCCATTTTTGCTACTGACTTGGATTTCGAGGAAACCAGTTTCGTCGGATCCGTAACGGTGAATTATTGTAGGATTTCAAGTTTCAGAATGATCGGACTTGTCGTTTGATCGTACAGGCTTGAAACGCCTTGAAATAAATTTAATTGAAATTAATTGAAATCAATTTGAAATTAATTGAATTTAGCATAACTTCTTCATATGATGGAATTTGGACTTGAAACCGGTTCCATTGATTTTAAAATATTAGAAAACATCTATTTTGATATATGGGTTGACCTAATTTCGTTCCGGAGTCGAAACGGGCTTTTCGGGTCAGTATCATTCAACTTTCCAAACCAATCGAGCCCATTCAATTCTGTCTTGTTTTGCCTATAAATATATCGTTATAAACCCTAATTGTTCCTCATTGTCATTTGTCTGTACATACATCTCCTGCTTAGCTCCTCATTCCAATGGCAGACAAAACCTAATTCCCAAATTCCAAAATCTAATTCCAAAAAAAAAGGAAAAAAAAATTGCAAACCTACAGCACGAGTCGCGCTTCGGGTTTCAGAGGCAAAAACCCTGGAGATACTTCGGGTCAGGAAGAAAATGACTCGAGTCTCTGGGTCATTTTGGCAAAAACTCAGAGCAAGCACCGGGGATTTGAGGCGGCGGATCGAAGTTGAACCCGAAGTCGACCCAGGACCAGAATTTTCCAATCTTCAAATTATCATAACTTTTGCATACGGACTCGGATTTGGACGCGGTTTGTTTTGCTGGGATCGTATCGAAATTTCAGACACTTTGATATTAGTTTGGATGAATTTGGAGACTGTTCAAATTTTGGGTTTAAATTGGATTTAAATTCAATTCAAATCCAAAGGTGAGTGTTTTAACCCACTCACAACTTCTAAAATTTCTTATGTTTGTTAAATTGATCTGTGATGTGATTAGAAGTTTATTTATGACTGTTTGGCATATTTTTAATCATCATCTCAGTTAAATTGAAATTATTGAATTAAATTGTTATTCAATTTATTATTGCATATAAACTACCGGTTAAACAGTTATTTAACTTATTATTGAATATAAACTGCTAGTTGATACCTGTTATTTATTATTTGTTATATATTGATGCTATTGATTGAATTGGATGATGATTGTGATAAATGGTTTATGGTTGATATTGGATGAATGGATGTTGTATATTATATGGTTATAAACTGCAAGTTGTTATGTGTTTTATTCCATTCGGGATTGCGGTTTGAAATGATATATAACCGTATTTTTTTATTTTAAATTACGGATTGAAATGGTAAATATCCGTATCACTTGACCATAGGATAGAAAATTTTATACAGACACTGTGGTATATATATATAAAAATATTTTTGATATGATTTTTGTGGTTTCGTAAAGAAATATATGGTTTTATGAGATATTGATTTGGATATTTTATAAATGTTATTTTATATATAGTTAAATTCTAAAATTTAAGCTATGTATAACCTGATGATGTTTTAAGTTTGATTTACGAATATTTCAAGTTTGAGCTTTATTTAAGGGATATTGAATTTATTAAATAAATATTGCTAAACTAAATAATAGTAAATTGAATTAAGGTATATATAAGATTATCAGATTAGGTTGCGAATGTTGGAATATTTAAAGACTTGAAATATATCAAAATTGAAATGTTTTATTTAAATTAAGGTATTATTGTTTTCAAAGTGTTGGTTTTCGAAATTGTTATAACTTTGAAAGTAATATGGTTTGAAAAATGAATTTATTTGAAATAGAATTTATTTAAGAATTATCTGTGAATATATTGATTGGAAACCTATTGAAATTGAAAATTTAGAATATGACTTCAAAATGTGGTTTGGGTTTAAGATGATTTAAAAGAATATTTCAAGTTTATCTAAATTAAAGAAAGATTAGTGATTGGAAATTGGGTTTTATTTAAATAAGATATCATTGAATTCTTTTGGAAATGGAAATGATATATTATTGAATTGGGTTTTGAAATGGAAATAATACATTGATAATTTGGGTTTGAAATAGCAATAATATTTTGGTTTTAAAGGATATACTATTTTGAAGTAAAGGATATGTTTTAAAATGGCAAAAATATTTTGGTTTTAAAGTATATACTATTTTGAAGTAAAGGATATGGTTTTGAAATGGCAAAAATATTTTGGTTTTAAAGTATATACTATTTTGAAGTAAAGGATATGGTTTGAAATGGCAAAAATATTTTGGTTTTTGAAATATATACTATTTTGAAATAAAGAATATGTTTTGAAAGGGCAATGATTGTGTTTTTAAAAGTATATATATTTTTAAATGACCACGGTGTTATAATAACGTTTAGTTGTTAAAGAGACCGGGATCGGATATGGACATACTCTCTGTCGATACCGAAAACCACTTTGACATCTATGTACGCGGTGGAGTTTCCAGAATGAAGTAGGATGGTGGCGACGATCCTAAGGTATATACGTGGACCCAAATCCCGTGAGTTGGCATAAGGTGGCTAAAACAGGTGCGATCTCGGACCAGTGAGGTAGCACCTCTTATCGGACGCACTTCTTCGATACCATTCTATTACTTTGTGATTTTTGGTGGCCACCCTTGATTTGGGAGTGTTGTTCGAGGTGGAGCGGTAGTGGCTGCTATGCGTTTCCATCAGTCCGTGTGCGTAATTGGTATATCTACCCTGGCATTGCCTTGTGTGCCGTGTCACCTACCATATCGAGCTTTACTACGAGTTATGATTTCTCCCGTAGCCTGTGGAGTATCGAGGGTAGCCCCCATTTTGGGAGTATGCTAATACTGGATAGACTACTGGGACTATTACATGTTAAGGTGGAAAATGTAAAGCCTTAATGCTATTTAAAAGTATGTTTATTTTATGTTAGACATTATTATAATAGCGAATATTACTACATAGTAAATAGTTTAACGGATCCTTAGGGGATGTGAATCCCGAGAATCTCTTAAGTTACTGCACTCATGTTAGATACTGGATAGGAGATGTCAAATCCCGTAAACATCTCTGACGCCGTTCCAATCATATATTTATCATTGATTTAACTTACATAAGATCTTTTAGTTCTGACTCGAGTGTTTTGTCTTTTCAATTCGCTCGGGTCAGCCTGAGCATTTCAGGATTTGAAGGCTCTAATTCTGGAGGACGAAGACGAAGATTTTATTACTACTATTTATTATATTCCACTACACCCTTGTATTCTGCTGCATTAAATATCATTCTCTGGTATGTGTAACTCTGATATGTATTGTATAAGTATAATCAAATGTTTGTAAAACAGCTTCATGAACTGTTATTTGATTATTATATTTTATCGTTCCGCTGCAAGATTCTATTTTGTTGCTTTTATTTCTCCACTTTTTCTTATTTACCCCATAACAATCCTCCCTTCTGTATGGTTTAAGTTGGCACGTGTATCTTCTTAAGCGTACAAAAAGGTGGGATGTTACATTCAATATTCAAACTGCTTAAGTTGGAACTGTGATGATTTTAAGTGAATAATGATTTCGAAAGTGATATGATTTCCAAAGTGAATATGATTTCGAATGTGATGTGATTTTGAAATGAATATGATAATTTGATAAGAAGTATGAACTGTTTGAAATGAAAATGACCACGGTGTGAAATAAGCGTTTGGTTGTTAAAGAGACCGGGATCAGATATTGTCATACTCTCTGCCAATACCGAAAACCACTTTAACAACTGTGCACGTGGTGGAGAATCTAGAACGAAGTAGGATGGTTTGGCGAACGATTCTATATGAGGTATGCATGCAGCCCTGACCCCACGGGTCAGCTTGATAAGACGAAAACATGAGCCACACCAGGCCAAGTGAGGTCGCACCTCCGATCGAGCATGCTTCTTCGAAACCATATCTATTGCTTTGTGATTTGATTGGGCGCACCTTTGATTATGGAAATGTGTCTCGAGGTGAGCAGTAGTTGCTGCTATGCATTACCACCAGTCCGGATCCGCAAAACGGTAGTATCATACCCTGAGCATTGCCTCGCGTGCCTTGTCATACGCCTTATCGTGCCTACTACGAGTTTGGTTAGTGTCGTACCTATGGAGTGCTCCCTGATAGCCCACCGGTTTGGTGGAGTTTACAGTACTGTATAGACTACGACATTTATATAAAAATGTGTTAAGGGGGATATGGGTAACGACTTAACGTATTTTAATATTTTACTTTACTGTAGACGTTATATATTTAGCGTATTGTACTACGTATGTAGATAGTTCCACGGATCCTTAAAGGATGGAACCCCAAACATCCTTTAAGTTATATTGCATTTCACTTGGACATTTCACTTGAGTTGATTTACTTGCATAAGAATGTTAATCCTGACTCGAGTGTTTTGTGTTTTGCTTTATGCGCGGGTCAGACTGAGTGTCACAACATTTGAGACTCGCCTTTGGAGCTTAGAGGTTTGCTTGGAGATCTATCTTTTATCTATTCGGCTTTCAGTTATTTCCAATCATTTATGTTCAGAATTGTCATTGGCTTTTGTATTTGAGACTTCTATCTAGTAGATTTCTGTTGTATTTTACTTTAGACTCTGATGTTCTATAGTAGCTTCATGAACTACTATTTATTTATTTCCGCTGCTTATTGTAATATTACTCTGTGTCTGTGATTCTATGATTGATTTATTTACTGTATATGCTAAGTTTTGCCAAATATAAATTAACAATCTATTTTTTCGAGCAATTCAAGTCTGGCATGTGTGGATGATTATCGATTTGAATGGTTCGAAATGGCAGGGCGTTTCACTATTAGAGTTGACCATGATCGGTTGGGGGAGTTAGAGGTGGAGCCAACAACGCATTGTGCCATCACATGCATTGTGGAGCATGGAACTAGGAGACTCCGTAACAAATAATTAGGCTGGTCAGAGTATAATGTGCAGACAACCCAGCGGAAAGCACATGGAAAACCAAGGAAAAGATGAAGATCACTTATCTAGAGCTTTTCACTGGTAAATTTTCTCCCCAAGATTAGGATTTTGGTTGCATCATGGTTGTTAGATTGGATGGTAGGAGATGTTTGCCACACTTTTTTCACCGTCACTTTAAACTCTTGTAGAGATTTTTATGCATGCTTAGGGTATTTCCATACATACTTGCATGACATGATTACACACCCATGCTAGGATTGAGCTTATTTTAGTATGTCTGTAGTACATAACCACATTGCACTTTGGTTGAGTAGATGATTATGTAGATAACTTGATTGTGTAACATGAATGTTATTGCGTGTTATGCTATTCCCCCCTTAAAAGATTTCAGGATGAAATCCTTTTAATAGGGGAAGAATGTAGCACCTTTTAAAATCAACCATAAATGAATTGAGTGAATTAAATTAAATAAGGTAGGGTTGAAAATGGAAATTTTATAAAAGTTTGAATTTGACCACGATAGTTATCCCGTTGCGTTAGTGGTGAAATTCTGATCTGTTTCCATATATAATATGTTGAAATAGAAGCTCAAACGAAGAAGTTCCGAGTATTTGAAGTTTTCAGATTTAAATTAATTTAGTTTGAATTCAAATTCAAATGAGTGTTTAAATTTAGGGTTCAAAATTCAAAAATTCACCTAACTCCATCCTAGAGATCCGGTGTGTTTCAACTCCTATAAATAGGACCCTAACCTCTCCACTTATTATTCATAAATATTTGGGAAATTCCTCAAACCTTTGCCATTCTTGTTTCTTCTCCTTTCAACTTATTCTTATTCTATACTTCTCCAACTATTCGGAATCTAATAAACAAATATACCTCTCCCTTACTCTCTATGTGTGCGTGTATAAATGGAGAGATTCTGGAAAGGGTTGTAAGGTATGCAGATCCAAGGAAGATAAAGCTAAGGATATTCTGTAAGTGGAAACCTTAGTATTTCTTTTTCTATAATTGATTAGTATATATATATATATATGGATTTGAATATGCCTTAGGAATTTTGGGATTGTGAAAACAAAATAGATAAAATACCCCAAAATTCCTTTTTATATTGAAATGTCAATTCTAGATGGAGATTCTCAATTATTATGTTAATTTGATGGAATTTATATTGTTTCTGCAATTTTTGATAATTTCATAGTCTATTCCACTTCTCCTCCTTCTTTGATTCAAATTGTGAGTCACCAATAATAAAATAAGGGTGTAGAGCATGAATTCTATTCATAGTTTACATCGCATATTCCATACAAAATTCCTTCGTCTATTTTTTGTAAAAGAGGGGTTGAATAGAATATGAAGTTAGGATTGCAATTCCTATTGTTTAGGATATTCCATTGAACTAACGTAATAAATTGGGTTTCTATTTTTATTTGCAAGTCTATTTATTACTGCTTTGGATATGAATATATAATCCCCTGTTATGGATATTGAAATCTTAGAAATCTGAAGGGAAAGGACTTGTATTAGTATTATGGTTAAAGGAATTGACATTTAACGCTAGTTTAGAGCGTATGAACTGCACGCTTATCAGTTATTAGGCGCGAACATATATTTATTTCTATTAGCGTAATAAACGTATAATTATAGCATATAATTGTGTAGTCAATGAGGTAATAATTTTCGTCAATTCCTCCTAAGGAAGCTATTAATATTTTAAGGCGCAATAAAGAAGATTTCTTATAAGGCCTTAATTATGAAACGGTGAGATGAGTATTATATATATGGAGAGTATTTAAATTATAGCAAAGTCACAGGGATGGGAGGTCACTTAAATGACGCACAGAAGTCTGCTAAGCTATTCTGGCTACCAGTAGTGTGACTTTGGAGCTGATGTGAGACACTCCTATGATAAATATTTATAATGACGCGAGGTTAGTCCTCAATTCTATAGGGTAAATCTGCCTAACTAATCTGGCTACCAGTTCCTACGAATAGTCGGACTAATGTGAGACGTCATTATCAATATAGGTCAATATACGAAGGGCCTGCTTTGGGTCTTAAGATATTAAGTAGTTTTTTGAGGGCCCGCCTCTTTTCCCCAAATGAAGTATTAAATGGCCAAGGGGCTAGTTTTAGGCACGATAGGTGGAATTTTGGCAAGGGCCAGCTTTGGGATAAGGTATTAAGTGAGTGATTGAGGGTCCGCCTTTCCATAAAAAAGTATAAAGTGGCTCGAAGATTCCATGCGATGTCAGCTAGATAGTTACCATTGAGGGTTCTGCCTTAGGAATAAGTATTAAATGATGGGGTATGCCGCAATTGAGGTCTTAAATGGCCAGAGTCTGTCTATTTTCCAAGAAAAGGTACTCAGTGGCTTGGATATTATCTCATACTTATTAGATATTTATGACGTAGGATTTGGGTTATGTGATTTAGAAACCTAATTCGGGAATGGAAGGTATTAAGTGGTTGATTGAGGACCCGCCTCCTTTCTTATAAGAAGCATTAAATGGTTTTATGTATGTAGGACATATTCTTATTTTACAATATACTGCCCAAGTAGAAATGGTAAGACTTGAGGTTTTTATTCATCAGAATTTGTTGTTCTGACTCCCTCCTCATTACAACACAGGTTAAGGACAGCGTGATGACGGCGACGATGCTTGAAGGTGGAGTGGCTTAAGCTTGTGGAAGATATTATTATCTTTTATGATGTTTTATGTTGCACCCATGTATTTTGGATAAATTATGTAACGGGTATTACTTGACAGTTTGATAATGTTTTTTATTATGACATTTCAAATGGTTTTGAAATAAATGGGTTCAGTTTTCTATTATATTTTATTCCATCCGCTATGAGTTCTAAAAGAATAGTTATTGCTCTGTACGGTTACATCTTTTTCCAACCAACAGCCAGCCTTAGAATGGATCTAAGTTTCGATGGGCCTTTTCAATTGTTGAAATTAGCGTAATAAATTTGTAATTCAACGTGCTCAAGTTATTTTGGATTTACTCACGAAATTATAGTTTGATTAGACTTAGTATTTTGGTATATATGTATCGAAATAGAAAAGTCTAAATAATGATTTAGAGTAAGTTGTTTACAAACAATAACAAAAATATCTCGAAGTCGGAGGGACCGATATTGAGTTCGTGAGTTTTTGGATTTAATCCAAGAAATAATACGAAAGTATCATTTTATAAGCATCAAAATTGAATAAGTTTTGACACAAATATCAAATAGTTTGATTATCAATCAAAATGCAAAGGAAGCATGTGTTCATAAGAAAAAACGTTAAAAGGTACATTGATATTTCTAAACTATAAGTAAACAACATATTCCAGATTTTTAATGATGTACTTGTATTAAAATCAGCCTAAGTATTTTTTAATACTCAACGTTGGATTCTGAATGACGTCTTTTATAATAAGTATAGAAGAAATTGGGAATGTCTCAAATCGATATGCAAAGACACCTAATTAAATTGTTTAATACAGAACATGTAAAATGAATTCCTTATACATTTGCAATATGAATTATCCTATTTGTCATGTTGTCTACGGTATTGTTATTTGTTCATGTATTTGATACATGAAGCAAATACAAAATCCAAATTAATATCACTAAATGGTTATTTGAAGTATTCTCCTGTATTTATGAAATACTAAAGAATTGCTACAACGAACTCTTGTGAAAGAGTGTTCGAACTCAAATTTTATAAGTGATATTGAGTATAATATATAAATAATAAATTCAAATTTTAAATAGGAAATGTTGCAAATGAAAGGCGTTGGCTGATTCAGTGAAAAAAACTAAGCACATTGCCTTGAATAGGGCCGCAATAATAACGATGGATATAAATATAAATTCACAAATTTATAACTGAGCTAAGGGTGATTCCAAATGTTGAGAATCCCATAACATTGTTATACGATAACAATATCACGATTTATTTCTAACAGAAATTAGAGCTCATTGGAAGTCGAGAAACATACTCTGAATTGTTCCACTTCATAAAGGTAATTTATCAGTGCCAGAGAGAGTGAATTAACCGAGTAGATGATTAAAGCATAATAGTATACCCGTTCACTACGGGACTGACCCAATTGATTTTGAGAAAACCAATTGGAGAAGTTGGAATAAGATTCCATAATTGGCCCTAAGTGCAAGTGGGAGATTGATAGAGTTAGGACCCCTAAGGGAAATTATGTAATTTGTTACGTATATCTAGCTCATTGTCCAATCTTATTCGAAATAAAGGTGTTTTCTTTCTATATATACTTGACGTAATATGTTATATATTAAATAATTAATTTAATTAAATGTAAATTTAATGGAAAATCCATAAACGGTATATTTTATGATAGTAGTTATAAAGTGCTGTAACCGTGAGTAATTTATCACAATGAAAATAAATATACCATTTTAAATGTTCCTAGTCAAGATGCATCGAGACTGAATATCGATGTATCCGTTGAGACTAAAGTACGTAATGTTGTCCAGATATTGGATAGCATATTACTCATGATTGTTGGGGGCACCAAGAGGTTACGTACTGATAGTTATTGGTTAACCGTGGAACGACTCACTAGATAGTTTTCAGTTGGTTAAAATAACTTCGGTCAAATAGAAAATATCGGTGTAACTGATTTACATAGTTCCCTCGACTTGAGAATACCGTCGATCTTAAATATGAAAGCTCCACGTTAATTATAGTCAGATCATGGCATGTCATCCATTGAGTTACTATAGTTAAGTCGAGTGGAAGTATTGGAAGTGAAACACTATTCAAGAGAGGATTCGTCTCCTAGGTTATATGGGATTAGTATCATAGTCAACTATAGTCAACTCAAAGTCAAAATCTTTTTCTATAGCATTTTGATTAATAATAATAATAATTATTAATCTAAGGACTTTGTATTTGGACTATAGAGTTGAATATGGATGATATTGGAATTTTGACAATTACCAAAGTCTATAAGTCCAAAGATTGTTATCTTTTTGAACAAAAATTGTAATATTGTTCCTCCATTAATCAAGAATTTCGGTCTTTGGGAAGTATCACGATCATCCTATAAGAAGGGTTTCAATTTATTCAAATGAACGATTTGAACACCTATTGATTCTAACAACTGATTGCAGGGTTGATCATTTGGACTTTTCAATTCATAGATATGGATCTCGGACCTATGAATGGGGGTATTCCCGATACTCACAAAGAAAAAGGGAAGTGATTTGGACAAAAAAGGAAGTGGCTTGGACAAAAAGAGGAGTGACTTGGACAAAAAGAAACGAAGTTACTTAGACATATCTTGTTTGTCGATAGCCTCAAGACCAATCAATCAAATATTGACTCATACGTAATCGATCGAACACTACTTGAAAACAGTTCTTTTGTTCAGAAACGAAATGTTCCTGTGAATTCTTGCTCCCATTGGACCATTTGTATCTATATGCATCAGGATCCTGATTCATGGATCTCTCGGTTCGAGAAAAAAGAGGATCAAACCATTTCTTTCTAGTCTCTTACAAATTCAATAAATGTTGGTTGATTGTATATTTCATTATATTTATATGATTCAATGTATCATTTCCTATTTGATCCCTTTGAATTCCATATTCGAAGTTGCGATTGGAGTGATATAGTTTTGACGAATAGAATTAGTGTAAATAAATGTCACAATCGGGTAACGTTTAATAATATAAAATAGGATTTTACCGAAACTAAGTAAGTGATAAATTTGGCTAAAATGTCACACCACCTGCTAAGTGACGTGTGAACATTATCATTCGAATGGTTCGATGTTAATCCCTGACCGAATTTATACCTGATGAGTCACACAACCGGAATGATGAATTCCATTTAGACCAAATGATTTAATTAGTTTATAACTATTATAAACTAATTAAATTAATTAATATTTATGAAATATTAATTATAAAATTTTGAATATGATTAGAGGAATAAATATTATTGTATATATTTATAATAATATTTATTTGGACTTAAATGGGTTATTAGCCCATGATGTAAAGATGTTATTCCAGTAGTTAAAGGGCTTGTATAAGGTAGCTAAAAAAGGGCAAGAGGGGTTTGGAGATGGATGGTTGAGATTTGATGAGAAATGGTATGAGATGTGATCCATATTTCTCTCTATTTCTTCCACTATAAATGGATCCTTAACTCTAATGCAAAAAGAACTTTTTGGGCTGCCATTTCCCCATTATTGCTAGCTGATCTAATCAAAAAGGAGCTCCAACAAATACATCTAAAATCAATTCAAAAGGTGATAGTTATTGAATAGCTAAAGGTCTATGGTTTTAAGGATTAGCAATCTGTCGAATCGAGAAGATTTCAAAGGGGGGAGAACTCATCATTACAAGGTGTGCTCTAAGACATTAGTATTAGGTATGTATTTACTATACTATATGATTTATAATTTCTGGATAATATTTTATTATTCATACATATACATATATATGTATGTATGTATGTATGTATGAATGTATGTATATCATTATTATATTGCTAGTTAAGTGAGATTCTTATATGTATCATCAATGTTGTCACATGTTGGATTGGTTATATACACGTTTAAATTTAATTTTAAAAAACACATTTTATATATATAGACTTGAAGTGTACAGCCAAATAAATTTTATTTTAATTATTGTCATTATATATATATATGAATGTATGTATGTATGTATACACTACCTAATTTTAATTATATGATTTGTATTTAATTATATCATCATATCATGTTAATAGTTGAACCTATATTTTAAAAATGCATATCTACATAGATTATATTTTTTGGTGGCTACAAATTAATACTTGATATATTTTTAATATTATTTAATTAATATACTAATTAAATGAATCATATAAAATAAAATATGTTTTGAAAATTAAATTATAAATTTTTAATTTTTTGTATCATCATATAAAATCTTGGCCAAAAACTCAGAATTTAAAAATGATTTTTTATATTTTTAAAAAATTAATTTAATAAACAATCGAAATCAATCAATTCAGTAAAAATATTATTTTAACTCTGAAAATTCTCGAAATTTTTTCTTAACTTTAAAATATCATGATTGATTTTATAGAAATTTAAAACTCGAGTAATATAACAACAAAATATTGTTTATTATTATTTCATTGTATATCTAATAATTAATTAATATTTATTTTTTAATGCGATTAAATATAAATAAATATTTTTGTATGCTGTGCATCTGGATGGGTTTATATATATATATATATATATATTTGGAATACATATTTAATATACATATATTTACATATATACATATATACATATTCAGATTTAGATACGATAAACCTACGTATACATATACATATACTCAAATATAATAATAATAATTTTATTACTATAATTCATACATATATATGTATATGTGTAAATAATTTAGTGTTTTTATCATGGTGTGTGTGTATATATTTATTTAATATTTAATGTAATGGTGTGTATATACGTATAAATCATAAATATTTTTACTTGTAATTTATATATACTCACACACACACATTTACATACATAATTATATATACATAGTTTTTAATATTTAAATAAATAACAAGTTTACATATATACATACATCTGGATAACATTTAATACATATAGGATAAGCTAACATGTCTGTTGTGATGTAAATCCCAACATCTATATACGGACATGTTATACCTTGCACAGATTATTCGACTACACATTCACACACATACCTATATGTATAGGATACATATGTGTACTATTATATTTAATTGAATATAAATTAAACAAAATTCTATCAATAATTTGTAAATTTAAATGAAATAAGATATTTTATTTAAATTAAATTTAGAAATGTTCTAAATAAATTAGACTTCATAGGCCCAATATAGATCCAACAGGAGAATTTTTGTTGAAATTAATCTATATCTTGCGCTGCAGGCTGTCCCGGTTCCAACAAGGGGTTCTTTTATAGTGGAAGAAATAGAGAGAAATATGGATCACATCTCATACCATTTCTCATCAAATCTCAACCATCTATCTCCAAAGCCCTCTAGCCTTTTTAGTCGCCTCCTACAAGCACTATTGCTATCGAAATAATATCTTAACATCCTGGGCTAACGGACCATTTAAGCCCAAATAAATATTACTAATTAAATCTAATTTAATTGCTTGTCGATATTGCTTATCGATCAATATATTTATAACTATTATAAATATGTACAATAATATTTATTCCTCAAATTATATTCAAAATTTTATAACTAATATTTATTAATATTAATAAATTTATAACAATTATAAACTAATTAAATCATTTGGTCTAAAGAGAATTCATCATTCTGCTCGTGCGACTCGTCAGGTGTAAATTCGATCAGAGATTAACATCGAACCATTCAAATGTTAATGTTCACACGTCACTTAGTAGGGGTGTGACATTTTGGCCAAAATTATCGCTTACTTAGTTTCGGTAAAATCCAATTTTATAATTTTAAGCATTACCCGGTTATGACATTTATTTATCTTAATTCTCTTTGTGAAAACTATATCACTCTAGACTTCTTGAATATGGTAGTGGTCAAAATTTCAATATCGTCTATTTTCAACTCTATAGTCCAAACACAAATTCCTTGGTTTAGTAATAACAATTATCATTACTAACCGAAATGCTCTGGCCAAAAACTTTGATTTGAGTTGACTTGACTTGACCGCTATTAAACCAAAAATGGATCAACACCCTGAGTTAAGTGTGAAAGCACCAGCTCGATTCTTACGAAGCAATAATATAGAAAATAAATGTAAAAAGAGCATAAATAGTAAAAAGAAAAGAATATTTTTATAGTGGTTCGGTTGTTAATGAAGCCTACGTCCACTTTATAGCTTTATGTTAACCGACTATTGTTACAAGTTGAATCGGATTACAATATGATTGAATCTTCTAATTTAGATCATGTCAAAAGTACAAGAGTTCATTGGAGAATCACAGTGAACCCCTAAATGAATATTGTGTGGGAGGAGAAGAGTGAAGAATAATCTCTGCAGAGTTCCAGCAGCCAGCCTAGAAGATCCTCTTTATGTTGCAGATAGGTGAGTATTTATTGGGGAATTCAGTGAGTATTGGCCTAGAAGTCCAATTGTAGAAGAGCCCAGTTGTTGTGCCTAGTCGTCAAAAATCTTAAATCAATTTGAGTCATTTCTATGGATCGCTAGCTATCCATAGGGCATGGATCGCTAACTATCCATCAACTTAGCATATTTTTCTACCAGAAGCCTTTACTTAGTGCTATGAAGGAGCTTGGAAAGTTTGAGGGCGATCCGACCTACCTTGATGGATCGCTATCTATCCATAGGGGATGGATCACTAGCTATCCATAGAGGATGGATCGCTAGCTATCCATCCACTTAGCAAACTTTTGAGTGATCTTAGTCTAGTTGTATTCCTATCTTCTATTTAAGCGCCCTGTCCAAATATCAAGTCGTTTGGAGTTCGTTTGATCATCCATCTTCATGGGTCATCTAGTATAGAAGAATCATACATAACTCACACAGTACTTAACCAAATCACACGAAACTTCACATATGCAATGTAGATGAGTTGGAGAGCCTCCCCTATGGATCATAGGTCATAGAGCCTACTCCTTATGGGTTGGACCTGATGGATCAAACTAGCCTAATTTGAAGAAGAATCATCCGTAAATCGATCAAAACTTAACAAAACCAGACGAAACTTTACAGGTACTCTCTTTAGGTTGTGTGGGACCTACCCTATAAATTTCAGGTTGTGGGGCCGAACTTATATGGATCGTTAGCGATCCAGCGATCCATCCAGTTAGGTTGCTAGCGATCCATCAAACAACATCCAAATGATCCCATTTTTATTGTGAACCTTCTTCTATATCTTCTAAGTGTTCTTCCAGAATTTCAAGTCAATCTGACTCTGTATGAGTTCTGTAGGTCCATTTTAAGTAAGCTGCTTTTGGTCAAACACCTTGAATCAAATGAGTCTTCACTTCACGAGCTAGATTGTTTGGCCTGATATGAAACTTGGCAAGTATTCTTAGAAGAGGTAGTTGATCATGATTCAAGAGGCATTGACAACTCATGATGCTTCCTTTTGGATCGCTAGTGATCCATGGATGATGGATCGCCAGCGATCCATCTACTTAGTGGATTTTTGGCTTGTTTCTCTTAGATGTCTTATTTAATTTTCAAGTCATTTTGGCTTAGTCTGAATGTTCTAAATCTTGTTGAATTCTACTGGGTTAAAAACCCAATTAACATTTGCCTCCCAGAGTATACTTTCATTAGAAACAAAGTGAGCTCTAGAACAAGACAAGTTTTGGATTACTATTCTGTGAATTTCAGTAAATCATTGGAGTCCGTCTCAAGATGTTGTTTTTAATTGACTAATGTAACGACCCGAAAATTTTTCAATAATTTAATTTGTTAGGTTAATAAGTTTTGGGTGATTTAATATAGAAAAAAAAACTTTATCTATTAATAATTGAACAATGGTAATTAGAACTAATTAGTAACAATTGAAATGAAGTACCAATGATGAAATAATGTAAATTAGTTATAAATTTGAATGTAAGAAACAAGTGTAAATGTTGAATCATTAATGAGATAATATGTGATAAATAGAAATTGAAGTAAATCAGTGTTAATTGAGTAATTGTAACATTTGATTTGTAAATAATAATGGATTCATTAATGTGGATTAAAGTAATAGTAACTGGTGTGAGTTACTATTTAATTGGCCTATTAATTTAGTTATAACAATTATATTTGAGTATAAATTTAAATATAAGTAAATAAGGGTAAGTGGTGTATAAATAAATAAATTTGTATAATTGATAGTAATTGAATGAATTCAATATTAAGTAAGTAATTATGATAATTAGTTGAATATATGATAAACTTAAGTGTAAATTAAAGGGTAGTGATAATAGCTTTTATAAGTTGCCTATTTAGTCTATAAAATAATTAGAAAATCTTTAATGTCATTAATGAGAATTTATGCAGTAACGGGAGGTGTGAATGTATAAAATAAATAGAAACATAAATTTATTTATAAAGTAATAAATTGGTAAAAGGAAGGGAACTAAGGTAAATTAATTAATTGGTTTAAATCTTAATTGATGTGTACAATTGACAAGATTTCACATTTAGAAATGTAACATTTTATAAAAATTTAAGAAAAATATAAATATGTTTCTTTTTCCCGTAACTCCTGCCTTTTCTGTTTCTTAACATTCGTTTCCACTTTCTTGCCATCCAAACTCCTCATAGCCATGCATATCAAGTTGAAATTCACGTACAAAAATTTGTTTCCCATCTCTCATTTTTCATTTGTATTTAAAAATAAATTATATATATAAGTTTCTTTCTCCTGAAATTCTTGCCTTTTTAAATTGCCTTGCCTCTTTATTGTTTTAGTCGTTCACCATTGTTTAGACGTGTATTACTCCCATCAAATCACGTACAAATCTTCCCAAATATCTCACTTCTTCATTTGCCTCTTCTGATTGAAAGATATTACATAAGTTATTTTATTAAATAGGAAATAAATCCCCTCATTCACTAGCCTCTTTATTGCTTGCCATTCTTTTAGCCGTTCAAATCTTTTTGTTAACCCTAGCCGCCTCCTCTATTACTAATTCACGTACAAGATTATTTCCCATTCACTCCTTTCTCATTTTATTTCTAGAAAATAAAAATGCAAGATCTAAGTTCCATGGCTTCTTCCACTTTCTTCCTCCTCTTCCATCTTGTTTTGTTTTTTTCTTTCTTCATGCTATTGCTCGGCATCCACCACCTTAGACCAGCCATCTCCATCACCTTCTCATCGCCACAAAGACCAAGCCGTGACCATTGAGGAAGACTACTTCACCAAAATTGATGCAAAGCCTAGCCAAGCACATGTATTCATCACCTTCCTCTTCATATACCTCGGCCTCAACAAATTCCTCCACCACCAAACCATTGCGTGACTCAAACACAACCTTGCCGTGCCTTAGGACCAAGATCCAACATGAGGCTGAGCATACATGAAATGGTCTAGCCCATGGTGATCATGGCTGAGCACTCTTGTTGTTTAAAAGCAAGGTTATGTCCTTTGTTTCACCTCATTTCATTATTTTAATTTCTAAATTTTATGTTGAATCATAATCTTATGTTTGTGATAATTGTTTGCATACAAGATTGGATCTGACTATCCATCTACTCAAAAATCTAGCCGTGCCTTTTCGTGCTTTGCGGAGTTTGGATCTGTGTTTTGAATTTGATCTCTAGTTTTAAAAGGTGAGTTATCACTCTCGACATCCGTACTTTTATAATTGTGAAACAATTGCATGTGAATTGTAAAAATTTATAGGCTATGTTAATATGTTCATATATGGTTGTGATATGATTATATAATGTTAAATTCTATTTATATATTTGTTACATCATCTGATATGATTATATGTTCTACTGTTCATTTATTTACTCTATCTCACACTGCAAGTTCCCTATCACTATGGGTTAAAATGATACATACCCGAATAGACATTAGAATAAGGAAAAATCATTATGGGCTGAAATGATAGGCTTGAGTGATTTTATTGTAATTTTTTTTGACTTGGGATTGCGGGTTTGAAATGATAGAACCCGGATTTTTCTTTTTTATATTACGGATTGAAATGATACATATCCGTATCACTTGACCTAGGTTAGAAAATATTCTGCAGGCCCATGGTTATATTTTTAAATAATATTTTCCTAAAAATTATTGAATATTTTGAATGTTTTAGATATATGAAATTTGAGCTAAAAGATTTGATTTAAATGACTTAAATATAAGAAGATGCTGGTTTTCTATAAGTTAAGACTTTAGGTCAATAGTGGCTTTAATGGAAATTTTAAAGATGTGTTGGTTTTAAATAGAATTTAAAGACATTTATTGATGTTAAATAACTTAATAATTGAATTTGACTTAATATGGAAGTTTTAAATCTAACCTAGTAATTGTTATGAATTTTACTTTATGAAATAGACATGTTTTGTGTAATAAATAATGTATTTTGAACTGATAAATGGAATACAGTTTTAATTGGACATTTTGTAATAAAATGTATTTAACTAGAAAATCATAGTTAATTGATGTCTAAATGAATAGATCTAAAAGAAAATTTATTGTTACATTAACTATGATAAAATATTCTTTTGTGGAATGTTATGTTTTGCAAAATAAATAGTGATGATTTTTAAATGGAAAAATGTAACTTTAATTATGACTTAACTTGGAAATTGCAAATTTGGTTTTAAATGAAAACTTTTAAGTTAAGTAAATAAAGGGAAATTAAAATTTTACTTGGGAAATGGGCATTTTAAAATAAAGTATTAAGTTAATTGTTAAAGTAAAAGTTGAGAAAATAATTTACTTTTGACTTAATGAATGAATTATTGTTTAAATTGGATATTTACTTATTAAGTGTTTATGTTATTGAATCATAAGTTAAGATATCCGAATGAATATTTTTGAAGCGAAAAATATGATTTTTATAAGTTAAAATGGCCAAATTTTAAGTTTTATTGTTTTTGAAAATTTTATAATAAAGCTGGAATTAATATTGGTAGCACTTCAGAAATGCTGTGGTCTTAAGGCAGCATTTGTTAAGTGCTGTCATTTCTAGAAATAGACTAAGTCCTGAAATAACAAAGAGCTACTTCAGCACTTTATAGGTGTTGTTAATGCTGAAACTAAACTATAATTTGGAATAACCAGAGAGCTACTGCAGCACTTTGTAAGAGCTGTTGCTGCTGAAAGTAAACAGTATTGAAATAATAACTAAATATCTACTGTAGCACTTGGTAAGTGCTGCTGTTTCTTAAACTGAACTGGTTTGAAATTCTAATACCTATTGTAGTACTTTATAAGTGCTGCTGTTTCTGAATTTGACAATGTTTTGAAATATTACTAATATATCTACTGTAGCACTTTATAAGTGCTATTGTTAGCTCAAAATACAATGTTTTAGAAATTTTATAATTGAATGAATGAACTTAGAAATGCTACAACTTTGAAATGAATATTATTTGACAATGAATTTCAATGGTTTAAATGAATATTATTTTAAGGGTGTTATGGTTTTCTAAGTATTATGATTTTCAAAGAATAACATTTCTAAATTGTTATGATTTCAAAATATTATGGTTTCAAAGTGTTGGGTTTCAGAGTTGTTATAACTTTGAAAAGTACTATGGTTTTGAAAAATGAAATTGAGTGAAACTGTATTTAATTAAGAATTGTCTTAAAATATATTAACTTGGAACTTATTGAAATTGAAGTAAGAATGTGACTTTATAAAGTGGTTTGGTTTAAGATGATTTAAAGGAATATTTCAAGTTTATTAAATTTAAGGAAGTATTCAGTGATTTGGAAATTTGGGTTTTATTTAAATGATATATCGATTTGGCTTTAGAATTTAAATGATATTATGGCTTTGGTTTTTGACATGGAAATGATATATTGATTTGGCTATGAAATGAAATAATATAGTATTTAGTTTTGAAATGGATATGATATTTTGGATTTTAAAGTATAAATGATTTTTGAATAAATATCCATGGGTTATAATAACGATTGGTTGGCAAAGAGACCGCGATCGGATATGGTCATACTCTCTATCGATACCGAAAACCACTTTGACAACCGTGTGGGCGGTAGAGATTCCATAATGAAGTAGGATGGTGGCGACGATCCTACTGAGGTATGAACGTGGACCCGACTCCCGTGAGTTTGCATAAGGTGGCTAAAACAAGAGCGATTGACGGGCCAATGAGGTAGCACCTCTGATCGGATGCATTTCTTCGATACTATTCTATTACTTTGTGATTTATTTGGTGGCCACCCTTCGATTTTTGATTTGGGAGTGTGTTCCGAGGTTGGCGGTAGTGGCTACTATATGTTTCCACCAGCCCGGATGCGTAATTGGTATATCTACCCTGGCATTGCCTGGTTATGCCGTGTCATCTACCATATCGAGCTTTATTACGAGTTTGGATTTGTGCCGTAGCCTGTGGAGTATTGAGGGTAGCTCCCAATCTGGGGGTGTGCTGATACTGGATAGACTACTGGGACTATTATGTGTTAAGGTGGAAAATGTAAAGCCTTAACGCTATTTAAAAGTAAGTTTATTTTATTATAGACATTATTATATTAGCGAAATATTACTACATAGTAAATAGTTTAACGGATCCTTAAAGGATGGGCTATCCCAAGCATTCTTTAAGTTACTTGTACCTTTATATTACAGTTCACTTGAGTTGGTTTACATTGTATAAGTATGTATGTCCTCGAGTGTTTTGTGTTTTTCTTTACGCTCGGGTCAGACTGAGTGACACAGCATTCGAGACTCACCTTTGGAGTTGGAGCTTTCCTTGGAGATCCAGCTATCTATTTCGCTTTCAGTTATCCAGTTGATTCCAGTGATGTATTCTGATTTATACTTGATTATCATATTGAGACTTCTGTTGTATCTTGTTGAACTCTGTTATTATATATATAGTAGCTTCATGAACTACTATTTCTTGCTTCCGCTGCATTGTTATATTACTTTGTGTCTGTGATTTATTTACTGTATATTCTGAGTTTTGCCAAATTTTATTTACAATCCATTGTTTTGAATTATTCAAGTCCGGCATGTGTGGATTTATTGTCGATCTGAATTTCAATTCTTAATATAGACGATGCAATGTTTTCCCTGTAGTTTACACAAGGGTTTAGGTTGGTAAGTGGGTGCATGATGTAGGTTTGGAGTCGACCTATATAGTTTTAACTCGCCCAGCGGTGAAGCTAAGTTTTGTCTCGAAATGCCATTATGTAGCGAAGTCTTGCTCTTTTTCTTTAACTGATTCATTTCGAGGACTTGGTTAAGTTCTTGTCACCATTTTAAATTCTAATGCGATAATTTATTCCAAAATCGGATATAGTGGATGATTCAATCGTATTGCTCTTCCTGTTTCCATACTCCAGTGATCCTAAAAATAAAAGCTTACCACGTCGCTTTGGACAGCGGTTCCATCGATCGTTGATCGATAACGGGTAAGTGTGGAAAAGATAATTTCAAATGATAATATGGATTGTTTTTCAAATGTAAGCTATCTACACTAGATTGTTCATTTATAGTATTTAGGATACTAGACTCTTCTTATGTAGATAACACACTGCATCTGCCCTTGTCACTGCTCAGAACTCGACTGGTCAACATACGCCAACTTCCCTTGGATTTTGGGCGTTGGTTATATGAGGATATTATTTAAAGTAAAACATACCCGATAGGGTTGAATGCCAAGTTTTATTATTGAAAATGACTTTCCGATCATCCAATCTTTAGTATGGCGGAGGGACTTCCACTCCTCTAGAAGTTGGGTCCTTCGAAACTTAGGCTTCGCTTATTATTCCTGCCATATTGAGATGATTGATTACAGTTAAATTATAAGGCACGTCTACTCTTGTAGAGTTATAGTTGGAGTTCGATCAGGCACAGTTTCAGTCATCAGAAACTAGCGCATGACTTGTTCAATTGCGATTATCCTTCCTTTGCATTATTTGGAATTCAACCTACACACCAGCCTCTGTCTCCGGGAACTATTGGTTCAATTGCTCGATTCTGAGCATTGTTTTTTCTCGATGTTGCACCTCTTGTGTTCATGTGCAGCATACTCGTTTACTGTAATTCTATACATGTAAGTAATACTTCTGTGGTCATTTTGGCATATTCTATTTCATAGCTTTGTTCAGAACTATGAGGTAGCTTGGTCTAGCCAATTTTGTGGTTGTTCCTATTTATGCTCTGTTGAGCTCGTTCGATAAAGTGTTAGTGTATATGCCCCAGTCCATAGGGCTGATTACTCTGAATACCATGTCTATATTTTTTGGGAGACTAGGTCTCATGGGCTATATGTTCGATTTCCCAAGTTTGATTGACACGATAGCTCCTATCTCCAAAAACTATGGACTTTGCTGCTTGATTCCAAGCTTTGATATTTTCAATGATGTTTGTTTCCTGACTGTAACTAAATTCCTCCAAGTTGACATCGTCATCCAATGTTATTTTGGGTACATGTGCTGGAAAGACGCGTCGTCGTCATCTTTTGCTAGAGTGAATTCTTCCAAGTCCAGTATTAAGATCCTAATCATGTATCAGTTTATATCTTTAGAAACTCGTGCATGGATGACTCAACTCTGTGGATTTTTCCTTGATGTTGTGAATCTTCACATAGCATGAGAAGCCAGAAGGTAGGGCTGAAGATTCGATCAAACTCTTGCTTCTGTTTTTGAAAGCTGATGTACCAATAGTTTCATTCTAGGGGTTTCTTCTTAGCATCACCAAACTTCGGGTAATGGAATATTCCTGCAAGTTGCAACCAAATGATCTAGTTAGATTGTAAGTAGGTCATCAATCCTTCTCGTCATCGCCAGACTGCGAATGACGGTTGATTTCTGAACGTTAAATCCTTCATTTCTTTTGTTGGCGATTTTGTTGCCAGAATGCTCTATTTTGCAATACAGAACCATTACCTAATCAACCTCGTGGTTATTCTTGTTTGGTTTTGCAACATTTCTTTCGATCAAGTATCTGTATGTCTATCCCTACTCGAGGGACAAGCTATTTCGAACGCCTTTATTTGGGCGATTGTAAGAGATGGACTCCTGGTCTGGCTCTTAATCCTATTCTAGGATTGAAGAAGTCTGATGGTTTAGTTTTGACCTTCCATGATTGTCTATACATGTCCTTAGTTGTGCATGCTTTGCTTGAATGCTATCATCACGGAAGTTCTGTTCATACACCAATTCCTATCTTTGGGAATTGATAACCTAGCTGCTTGGTTCTAAGTAACATTTCCTTGAGGTTGTCTATCTTTTAGCTATACCTAAATTCTTTATAAGTTGAATTCAGGAAATTCGGTTGTTCACCAACTTTCATCCCTAGAAATTAGCACATGAGGAATTCAATCCTGGGATCTCCTTTCGGCACTGCTTTATTTATGTGCAGTGGTTGATTCCTATAATGAAAGGTCATCTATCCGGCTGACCTATGAAGGGTTATGTCTTTTTGTTGTTTCCCATTTTCAGGCAACGGTAGTTCTTTGAAGACAAGGGTAGAATCTCAGTGGAGGACCAACTTTTATCTCAAAAAGCTTGTGCATTGATGGTTTACTACGTTAAGTGTTTCTCATCGAACCTATAGATTAAAGTTTTCCTAGCGTTGCCGAGGCAACATCGGTATATAGTGAATAGAAAATTTACCAGCATTGCAGGGGCAATGTTGATACTTAGGAAATAGAGGGTTTCCCGATGTTGTCGGGAGAACACCGATACTTATGAAATAGAAAGTTTCTCGATGTTGCCGTGGCAACACCCGTACTTAGGAAATGAAAAAAGGCCTTAGCGTTGTCGAGGCATCACCGACACTAAGGAGGTTGGGATCGATTTTCCCCTCCGATTTAGCAATGCTTTTAATCTAGTTGGGGACTAGTTTTGGTCTTCGAAAACTTGCACTTCGATAATTGGATTGTAGAAGTATTTTTTTAGTGCTGCCTGTCTGCGGGCAGTGTTAAAGTCATATTGGTGAGGATTGAATCATTCATCTAATCCTGCAGAGTTAAGTAGATTCCTTTTAACACAATGTGGCTGTTTTCTCGACATTGCTTAACTCTGAGATACGCCATGTTCTAGAAAGATAGGAGTTCCAGGCATTTCCATTGCCTAGCCTTGTTTATCACCGTCAAGTGTTACCCTTGGAAATGTAGGGTTATTGCTTAACCAATTCCATGTTTATTCTTATTCATGAAAAAACGGATTTCCCCCAACCGATTTTGGTTATTTTTTGACTTATATCTACGAAACCCTTCATTTCTAGGCGGAACCCTTCATTTCTAAGTGTCAAATTCCTGATTCTTATAGAAAATTAGAAATTGTGGAGCGAGTCATCACATTGCCCATGGTATGACCGCGCTCATCCCTATTCTGATTAAGGACTTATAGAGTTCGGTAGTGTTTGTCTTGAATTTGTTATATTTAACCTTAACCTGTTTCAGGCCATATGCGTTATGCTGGGTCAGTAGCATTGTTGTAGATATCAACCTTATTCGTTGGTTCCAATCTTCAGGAATCAATGGTTTATTTGCTCAATTTTGAGCGTTCTCTCCTTGGTTTGTCTTCAGATAACAGTTAGTTTTCTACAAGTAGGAGTCGAGGTGTTTGATCGATCTCTACAAGACTAATCATTCCAAGCAAGGTTAAAATCCAGGCCGCGATGAATCTATGATGGTCGAGGGCTGTCCTTCTTGATGTCTCTAGTCTCCGAGCGTTGTTATATTCCTGAAAGACTAGTCACTTCCACCAGACATTGGCGGCCTTCGGGCTACGCTGGATTCTTGCAAGTTGGGGATTGAGACCTCAGTCGAGCACTTGCTTCTATCTTTGAAAATTAGTGCATTGATGATTTGATTCTAGAAATGTATTTCATCGTCGTGTATCTCCATATGACAATTAGTTCCTCCTTTTATTACAAGTTAGAGCGATTTTTTTCCTGACCAAGTGTTAATGTGTTATGTGCTCCTCATGCTGCGAGGTTAATTATTCTAAACAATTAATATGAGGCTTGATGTTCTAGGCTATGCCCTGGATTCCCCCAGTCAAAGGTGCGTCGCAACTCCTATCTCTAGGAACTCGTAACTTGGGTTTCTTGAATTTAGACAGTTTATACATTAACTTTGGTCAAAGATCAGAATTCTTTGCCGACTTCTTAGTTTGTGAACTTTGTGGCACTACCAGAGCAATGTAGGTTCTTTCGAGTAGCGGGAGTTGATTCCTGTTAATCCTGCAAAAGACAAGTTTCCTGGTGTTGTTGGGACAACATGGGTACTTAGAAAATCTTAACGGTTTTCTGATGATGTTGGAGCAACATCAAGTAGTGCTTGTGCAGCTTATGAAATACGCGGCTTTTATGAGTGCGTGGCATACGAAATGTGTGGCTTTTAAGAGTGCACGGCTTACGAAATGTGCGGCTTTTGAGAGTGCACGGCTTACGAAATGTGCGGCTTTTGAGAGTGCGCGGCTTACGGGATTGATACGACCCATCGATCTGGAACAGTTTGGAACTTCTTGACATTGCCAATCTTCGGGTAATGGGAGGAGTTCATGCTTCAAGAGTATGGTTCCATGGCTTAAGAAGTGATGCGCGACTTATGGGAGTGCACGGCTTAAGGGATTGATATGATCCATTGATCCGGAACGGTTTGGAATTTCTCCATGCTGCCGGAGCGACACCGGTATTGGAGTAGACAGGGACCGATTTTCCCATTAATGCGGCGATTTGACCTCGCTAGAACACGATTTCATCGGTTCTAAGAGATAAGTGGTTTTTGAATCGGATAACTATGGCTTGGACGATCCTCCCATATTTCGGGAACATGTGCACAGCCAAACAGATAAGGTTGTCATAGTGGAGAGATCTATAGCCCACCGCATGGAGATGGTTATGAAGAGAGAGCTTGTGGGAGTTCAGGGCAAGGCTCTTAGTTTTTGGTCCAAACCGCCTTTAAAGAATTGGTCTTCAACTGGCATACAGACTAAGAGGAAAAGGAACTAGTCACCAAGGGTGGTAAAGGAGGAGTTGGGAAGAAGTAAGCAAGTATTATGCTTCTATTTCATTTGTTGCGCTAGCAAGGTCATTAAGTCCGTAGTTTTTAGAATGCCAGAATTTTCGATCAGGTGTAACAGGAACTGTGGTATGATTAATCTTGGCTTTCCTTGTAGCTATTCAAGTATGTGTGGTGCCCCCTATGCCACAAGGCTATTCGCACGCTTAAACTCTATCCAGGTTTCTCCAAAACCCGTTTGGTTACATGCAGTCCAGTGGATGCAACTGTGTCTTCTAGATGATTAAAGCATAGGAAAGCCTCTATCTTCAGAGACTTATATATTAGGGATTTGAGATACTTGGTTCTCCTAGGTGCCGAATCTTGGCTTGATTCGAGTCGGCCTTTGATTGATCATAAGGTCGACTCAGTTTTGGCTTAGTTTCTTTGAGCGACTTTGAAGCTCTGAAATTCAACACCGTTTCTCTCATTGGTCGTTGGAAGTGATTCTGTTAATTTTGCGAAGTAACTGATGTGATTGTCGATTCGTGGCCCTGGAGCATGACTTCACCGACTTCGGTCAGTTTTGGATCAGATGACCACTGATCTTCCATTTGGCCTTCACAATGCTTTAGTTCATGAAGAATTTTAGATCAGATGACTACAGATCTACCGGTTCACCTTCACGACACTTTATTTCGTGAACAACCTTCCCGATGCTTTAGTTGGTGAATGAGTTTTTATGGTCGGATGTCCAACGACAAGACGACCTTGGAATGATAATTTATCGATTTCGAGAGAAATTTTGGTTGGATGTCCAACGACCAGACGGCCCTAGAGCGATTATTCACCGAGTCCAAGAAGAATTTTGGGTCGTGTGTCCGACGGCCCGGCGGTCTTAAACCGATGGTTGATCAACTTTAAGATGAATTTTGGTCGGATGTCCAGCGACCAGACGGCGTTGGAGCGATAATTCATCGACTCTAAGAAGAGTTTTGGGTTGTGCATACAACGACCCAGTGATCTTAAAGCATTGATTCATCAACTTCAAGAGAAATTTAGGTTGGATGTCCAGCGACCAGACGGCCTTGTAACGATAATTCATCGACTCCAAGAAGTGTATTGGATCATGTATCTAACAGCTCAATGGAATTAAAGTGATGATTCATCGACTTCAAGAAGAATTTTTGGGATTCGGCTCGCCGGAACACAATTTTATCGGTTCCTGCAGACTAGGGGTCTGTTTGTTCGACGATCCTTTGGACAAGCCTTCTCGATGTTACCAGAGCAACACTGGTTCTCAAAAGGGGGATCGACGTGACTCGTCGAGGGCATAGAAGCATTCCTTTCGTGTGTTGTCTGCAATGCCCCCATTGTCCTAGTATGGCTCATTTGGAAAAGGAAAGTAGGCAAGGATGGATGAGAAGGCATCGCTTTAGGTTCCTGCCCATTCCTTAGTAGCTAGCTAGCCAGGGTGTTATTTGATAATCATCCTTTCATTTGATTTCGTCAGTTAGTCGGGGCACTTTTCTACTGGGTCTTAGTGGCCTTGCATGGGCAGAAGGTCCCTAAGTGTAACGACCCGGAATTTCACTCCTTTGATTTGCGAATATTTAATTAATTTTAAATAATCAATATATAGGTTTTATAATAAAAATAAAACTCTTTTACATGATAAATAATGATGGTGAAATAGTTTTTCAAATTTGTTTAATTGGTTCGAAGAAAAATCGAAAATGTGACCGGAATTCGTTTTCCGAATTTTTTGACATTTCTTTGACTAAACGTTATCTAAAATGTTGTGATCAAAATTGCATATGTATATACATTCATTTATAACTAAAGTTAGGATTTCATTTCACATGTGTATATATATATATGTATTCACTTAAATATCTTATATATAAGTAAGATAAGTTTTCTTTGATTTAAAAATATATATATTTATTTAAATGTAAAGATGCTTAGGAAAAAATATGTAGACATAAGTACATATATGCATAAAAGCATGTTGGCTTAGAAACATAAAGGGGGACAAGGTGGTGAGGTGGCGCATGGTGGGTGGAGGGCAAAAGAAAAGGGTGTTTAGGTAATTCCTTTTTTTCTCTTGTTTATAAATAGTCCTTCCTTCTTCACATTTTACCACCTCTTCCTTCTATCCTATATTCCTCATTACCTACCCAAATGGAGATTTTATTTTATCGAAACCGTATGAAATTCAAATAGCTACAACTTTTATTTGTATCACTTTTTCAAATTTTGAGTTTGGCTATGTCAAAAATCCATTTCTTTCAGACATGATTTTGGACTCAGAGATCCAAGTCCGAAAATGGTCCTTCTTATTTGGGCCATATCTTCCTCAAAAATAACTAAAATTGAGTGTTACTTTTTTTAAAAGTGTAGAGAAAGGAATTTCCTAAAACTTTTCTACTGACCACTTTACCAAATCCGAGAATTACATATCCAAAAATCGAGGAGAAGTTGACTTATTTTCGAGTGGATTTTGTGGTTTTCCAAGCTTTCCGAATTCCTAAATGTATCAATTTTCAAAGGAATTTTGGTGAGTAAATTCTTCAACTTTTGGGAACTTTTTACCTTTACATGTACTTAATATTGGATGGTAAAATAAGTTGGTTGTTTGGTTGGAATATTATATGGTTTGAATATATGTGTATGTTGTTAGTTGCGGACTTGTGAATCAAAAGCTAAAGCATTGTGTTTCATTATTAAGATGTAATTTTTGGGTTTGTGCTATGATGTTGATATGTTTACGGATGTTTAGGCATGTGTATGTGATGTCATGCAAAGGAAGTGGACCTTTGATATGGTATTGACGATTGGATTTCTTTGTGGAAAAACTAGTGTTTAGTTTAAAGGAAATTGAAAATCTTTTCAAAGTTTTCAACTTTGTTTTCTTATGCAAACTCTTATGATATGTTTATGATAAGTTGGCAAGTATTTAGGTGTTGAGGTTTCAATGAGGAAAGTCAAAACATTTTCAAGTTATGGTGTCCATAGCGATAGTCGCTATGGATGCAGTTTCGCTTTAAAAGTCCGAATTTTTCAAATTTAAGTTTCATACTTAAAATTATTTTGTAAATGTTTTATAAGCCTAATAATAATGTTTTTAAAAGTTAATTAAGGATTTAATAATTAATAATTAATTAATTAAGTTCTAATAATTATTAATTAATTAAGTGTTAATAAGGTTTATTAACTTTAATTAAGTGAAGATTAGTTACTAATTAATTACCTTTTAAAGGATAAGGTTAATTTTAATTAATCAATTATTAAGTATGATTAATTTTTAATTAATTATAAGTTAGGTATATGTTTACTTTTAATTAATTACTAATTAAATATAGGGCCAATTAATAATTAATTATTAACCATGTGTTTAATTTTAAATTAATCAAGGTTTTAATTTATAAATTATTTATTAAAGGTTTAATTTATTATTTAAGACTTAATTAAAGATTATTTAATTGAGATTAATTAATATTAAATTATTAATCAAAGTTTAAATGATTATTTAATAATTAATAAAGGATTAATTGGTGTTTAATTATTTATTTAATAATTAATTATTGTTTAACCATTTATTTAAAGGTTTATTTATTTCTTAATTTATTTATTTGATTAAATTAAGATTTAATAAAGATTAATTATGATTTAATAAGAGTTAACTTATAATTAATAATTTTAAAGGGGAGTTTAAGTTTTAAATCCTTTGATTTTCCAAGAATCAATTTATTTAAAAAGGGAATTCTTTTACAAAGGATAGTTTTGAGCACAAATGATTCAAATATCGATAACATTAAGTAGATAAATGACTGTGAATGAGTTATGATGTGATTGTTTGTGTTTGTGTGAACAACTATTATCAGAATAAAACCCCGTTCTTCCGTAAATTGATTGTTTAATTGTGTGGACATTTGATAGCAGAATAAATACCCGTTTTTCTATAGTGTAATAGATTTGATTATTGTGGACATGTATTAGCAGAATAAATCCCCGTTCTTCTATAGATTGGTTGTTTGATTGTGTGGACATTTGATTGCAGAACAAATCCCCGTTCTGCTATAATGTAATAGATTTGATTGTTGTGGACATATATTAGAAGAATAAATCTCCGTTTTGTTATAGATCAGTTGTTCGATTGTATGGACATATATGTTAGCAGAATATATAAATCTCCATTTTGCTATAAGTTAATTGTTGATTGTTTGGACATCTATTTAGTAGGAAAAATCACCATCCTGCTATTACGTTATCTGGACATGTTTATGCTGGTTAGTTTATATCGACATGTTATTTCCTAATTCGGATATGAAGTGTATTTAAATATATGTTGACTTATGTAAATAAATTATGGAATGACTTAAAAATGAAATTGAAATTAAATAGTAACTTAAATTAGTGCCATTGGGATTGATAAGCCTGTTTTTTAATTTATGAAGTATGATTTTGAATTAACTTCAATTCTTTAATCAGTCCGAGGTTTTAAAGTTTATAAATGATTTTCACATTATATAATTAATTTATAAAAGTATTTATAAATAATAACTTATTATAATAAAAGGGTTTTACTAGATAAAAGGGTTTATTTAAAGTAATTTAAAATGAGATTTTGTAAATGAGATTTTGTAATGTCAAAGATATTTTATAAAGGAAATTTTATAAAGAGTTTTATACATGGAAAAAGATTTTATAAATCATTTGGAGATTTTAAAAAAGAAGTTTAAATCTAGTTTGAAAATTTATAAGGAGGTTTGAAATATGAAGTGAACTTATAAAAAGAATTTTTTTATAAGGGTAAGCGAATGAGTTTTATAAAGTGGATTGGTTTTATAGTAAGTGATATTTTAAAAAGGGAATATCTTGCCCATTTAATATGAAATTTGGGAAAAGGGAATTTTCCAATTGTTTTTGGTAAATACTTATATTTTTGAGATAAGTAAAAATGTTTTTCATGTATAAAAGGGACATAAGGGGTTTGAGATAACTGTTTTAGAAAAGATCTTTTGATCAAGTTTTATAAAGAGGATTTTATTAATTAAAGGTTATTTAATAAAGGCTTAGTGGATACCATGTAAGATTAAATCGATGTTGATGTTTGTTTATTTGATAGTTAAATAACCGACTATCAAATCTGGACCAAAATGTAACTTCGGAAATATCTAGGAGAAACATGAGAATTATATGGTTCAGTTACCGTCGGTGGTGCTATATTGTGTGTATAAATCTCGTTTCGTTCTTCTAGGATAAATGATAAGGAAATCCATCCATAAATGATTAGGAGGCGAACTCCGCTCTTATCTTTTGTCTGCTTATTTCCTAAAGAACCGGGGTTGAGTTTACCGGAAACTATCGAAAGTTGTTACGAAGAGACCGGGATCGGATAAGTACAAATCATCTGAAAACCACTTCGATCCAACTCAAGCATTCGAACTGAAGATATCTTGAAGAGGATTGAAGACGGAGCCTTTAAAGTGCAAGGGCTACTTGCTACTAATCCCGAGGGTGATTACAAAATGGATGTAGTAGAGGTAGTGCCTTCGGTTTCATTCAGACCCAGAACGAACTTGTATGGATGAATGGTGACATTGCATTTATGCTAGATGGCAGTGTTAGCATTCCAAGATGGTTTGCTAAGAGAAAAGGTAAAAGCGTTGCCTCAAGCCTCACAACCCGGGAAATGGCTAAAACGGGGTAGATGCAGGAGGGCTATGTGGGTCACTCCCATTAGGGTGTGTCATCACCTTTCTAGATTATCATATTATGGATTTGGTTGTGCATGAGAGATGTCGATAAAGGTTGGGAACAACCAGGGTGACAACATATTCGGTACTATCCAAGTTCAGGGGTACGCTGTTCTGTGTTGGCGGGGGTAGACCAAGTTCAGAGTCCGACTCCGGTACATTTTATCTAGAGGTGTACCATTTCCGAAAGGTAGTCCCTTACCTTGCCATTTGTTAGAATCCATTCTCCATTACGTGCCTATATGGTTTTGACTGTAGAGCCTACTATGCTGGAATTTAATAATGGTAACAATTTCAGCTATTTTAATATGTATTTGTACCTAGACATTATTATAATATCACTGTATTTTCTATAAAAGTTGTTTTTTATAGTAAGGTAAAAACCCGTCCGTGTTTATGTGCGGCATGGTCTTACGAGTTACCTTTGAATTTAAAAGGGTTTTAAACATAATAATTCAGTTGTTTGAGTTTACTCACACCAGACACATGTCTAACCCGGAGTTTTATTTTCTTTCCTTAAAACTCTTGGGTGCTCAAATATTTATGGGCAGCCAAATAGTTCAGGTTTCCCACGGATGCATCTTGGAGGAGCTTGGAGTATGAAGCTTTATCGATAGCTAGTTATTACCTTATTTCCATTGTATTATATATACCTTATATCAGTTAGGTAGGGATAAGCTATTATAACTGTCCAAGGGTAGAATTTCATTAGTATGACTTTGATGTATCATTTTTGGAATGACTTTGTAAAGAATTATGTTGATTAATATATGTTATTTCGTTGCGTTGTGAGATTCTGTGATTGTTTTGTTTCTTCTTATCTTCTATCTTCTTTCTTTCTACTAACAATCGGTCTTTCCTGCACTTGAATACTAGGCATGAAATACAGTGGACATATTAGTGTTGATTTTTGTGGGTCAGAAATCTCGTTCATTACAATACGGTATCAGAGCACAAGGTTAAGCGAGAACCTTCGCTTTGATAGGGTAACTCATTAAGAGATAAGGTAATGGAATGCCTTATTATGAGTTTGAGTGTATTATATAAGAGCGCGTATTTGTTAGTGATAAAAAAAACATTTTGTATTATGTTGATTTATCAGTTGAGTGGCTTATGAATTCTAGTCGATACAAAAGGTACAGCCATATTGATAGGAGTTTCTAAACACTTAAACTAGGCAAATTGACATAGTATTATTTTGGAAATTGGGTAAGTGAAATAATTTTACCCAAAAATATATTTTATATATAAATGAATGATTTTAAAAAATAGTATGGTATTTTTGAGGTGTTGTTTGCTAAGAGTTAAAAATATTTTATTATTTCATGTAGGGTTGTTTAGTCACGCTTGTCCAGTTTGAGCGTTGACTGTTGTGTATAGGTAGCTTTCCTTTTTAAGATTTGGGTTGGGTAAGTAGAAATAGGAATAACATTGAAGCGAACACCTTCTGAATTAAGTTTCACAATTTGACTATAAGGCATTCGGTTGATAATGTTGGATTAATATTGGGTTTAGTATAAGGTGTTTATTAAAAAGAAATTTTCAGTTGATTTTATAAATTAAAATTTTAAAATATATTTTGAAAATAAGTTGACTTTACAAAGAATTTAAATCCCGATGCTTTTGGAAAATGGTTTGCAAGGTTTGGGAAAAATAGAAATTTTTTACTTAAAAGTATTTTGAGGTATAAATATATTAAGAAAAAAAGGAATGAGAGTAAGATTTATCTTTGGACGGTTCGGGAAATAAGACTTGATATGTTTTGTGATGATCTGAATAATCTTCTAAGTGACTGTAACAACCCGAAATTTAACAAGTAATAGTTAATTCATTAATTTATTAAATAATAAAATAACTTTGTGAAATTATCAGAATTAAGCCACGGGAATTGCAACATTGTGTCCGTGGTAATTTTCTGGCCAGTTTTCATATATAGAACGTCAGAAACCGAGCTAATATGACCAAGTTATAAAATAAACAAAATAAGAAGAAAACGGTGAAGAAAACTAAATTTACATCTTCTTTCTACGCTTTGGATTTTCTTCTATTTTCAGTTTCCTTTTATTCCTCCTTCTTCGCGTATGGATTAGAATAGGATTAACGCGAATACGGATTAAATTGTAAGAAAACTAAAATAATGGAATATAAGATGTAAATTTGAAAGACTGTAATATAAATGGAATTGGACTAAAATTACGCCTAATTATGACGTTAATTGGACTGAATTAAAAAGATTGGCCAAGTTATAACTTAGAATTATAACTAAAAAGTGTACAAGATGAAAGAAGCTTATTTTCACACTTAGACCTTGGGTTAAGTAATAAGCATGATTATAAAGTAGGTTATAATAAGAAAAAGAACAGAATAAGGCTTATTTTAAGACTTAGGAAAAATTAATAAGCACAGACAGTAGAGAAAATTGTAAAGACTTATTTATATAATTTACCTAAGTTAATAAGAAAAGATGAAAATAGGACCTATACCAAATAGCATTCCCTATTAGATAAAACGGTGAGCCTAGGGCATGCTTATGCTAGAATGCTAAAACAGTTAGATCATGGGTTAAATAATAAGCATGATTATAACATAGGTTATAATAAGAAAAAGAACCGAATAAGGCTTATTTTAAGACTTAGGAGAAATTAATAAGCACAATTAGTAGAGAAAAATGTAAAGGCTTATTTAAATAATTTACCTAAGTTAATAAGCAAAGATGAAAGTAGGAACTGTACCAAATAGCATTCCCTATTAGACAACGGTGAGCCTAGGGCACGCTTATTCTAAGAATGGTAGCAATTGGTCAAATAGAAGTCCAAATCATGGGGGATTTGGATAAGGGGCGCAACTAGATATTGTTTGGATGAAGGGCCAGTACCAACAGCATTTCCCCTATAGATTCTATGGACACGCGGTGATCTCACATTAGCATGAAGTGAGATGAGTGGCACGCTTATGCTGGAAGTTGGAGGTAATAAGAAAACCCAATAGGTGGAGCAAAAGGTAGCATCGGCATGGTGGCAGTTATGCGTGCGACTTCCATTCGGGTGCTCAGTAATAGCTATGAGTTCCAAGCGCTTAGTATGGGTGTCTTTCGTAGACACCATTGCCTTCTATGTAGGGAGCTATATATGTCGTCTGGATACACAGTAGTTGCTCTGTGCATCTTTCGTAGATATCTTTGGCTGCTGTGTAGGGAGTTATATAGTGGCTGGTCCGCAGTAAGGTCTATGGAGTAGCAGGCCGATCAAAAAGGGTAGAATTAGGGTTACATCCTAATTATAGGATTAGAAATTCAGCCTAATCAAAGCAGAAATCAAGGACAAGTGCAAGCAATCAAAGTTAACCTATCTTATAAATTGAGCAATATTTAATCGTATTTATTTCCAGTTTATCCCTTTCCTATTTCCTTTATTATCTTTATTTGTGCTAGAACTGTTGTAGAGTCTATTACTTTTACCATGCTTAAAGACTCCAGTAATTACTATCATTCACCAGACTTTTAGTATGACCCACTCCTCTATTTTCCCCTTTTCCCCCCTCTTAGGCAATCAAGGGAGAATTTAGTAGATTGCAGTCGCTTGGTGGTTTTCTTGGAGGAGTTCTCTACCATGTATTTCTTTTATTTCAGCTTTAGTTCTATGTACTGGCTTATTATAAGGGATATTATGAACTCTGATTTTGAGATGAGTTTTTATTTCATGAGACATATTGGATTTTTAGACATGTATGTGGTATTTGGTTTTTGACTTATTTATGAAGCAATTATGAAGCGTTGTTTTAATTAAGTTATTATTTTAAGTTTCCGCTGTTTTTATCTATATTTGTCTTGTGAATCTTAGTCTCTATTAGCTTTAGTTATACCTACAATGCACCACGCCTTTTCATGTGTCCTTTTAGGTATATTAAGGGATGTGGGGGTGTTTCACTTGGTATCAGAGCCTAAGGTTACATGATTCCTAAAATTTTATTTTTAAAATTAAAGTATTTTCCAAAATAACTTGTTTTAAAAGTATTTTTCAAAAAAGAACTCTTAGAAATAGTTTTTTAAGTATAAAAGAGTTTTTATAAAAATCCCCTCAAAGTCCAGTTCAACCTTCTTTCGATTCTTTCGAACCTAAGTTTCCTTTTCTTTGCATAGTATGGCTGACTGGTTCCGTAGAGCTATGGTACCAGCGGTGCAAGGGCAAGTGCCCAATACAACACCGGTAGGTGGAAACCCCTTTAATCCACCTACACCAGCGGATTTTTCTAAGATATGCAAGGGCTTCACTAGCATAGGGGGTGGAACGTTTTCTGGCACGAAGGGTTTCAAGGAGACATAAGCTAGGTTGGAAGATATGGAGCGAAAGTTTAGGCGGCTAGGTTTGGAGGACCGACAGAGTGGTCAGCCTATATCTTGGCAGCTGGAAGAAGAGCTTAATGGGGTTCCTACAAGCTCTAAGAAGCCATGGTGGAAGGGCAAGAAGGATAAGGGAAAAAGGGAAGGCCCTCAGAAGCGAATCAAGAAAAGTGGGAGATGTAAGCGTTGTAGAATGACTGGTCGTTACGCAAGAGACTGCAAGAGAGAGAAGGTGAAGAAGTGTTATAGCTGTGGACAACCCGGTCATCTTAGTAAGTTTTGTCCTAAGTAGATGGGGCAGGGAGCGAGTGCACCTGTAGCGCAGATTTAGGCTTCGGATGCAACACCTTCCAGCAGCGGACCAGATCGAGGTAGGAAAATTTGGTTTCTATTTCTGATTTTCCCATTCGGACTCTTTTCGATCCTAGAGCATCACACTCTTTCATCTCTAGTTCTTTGGTAGATTGTTTGCACTTAAACATCACTTTAGTAGTAGACCCCATTGTTGCTTCAAACCCCATAGGAGGATCGGCATACTTGTCCATGATTTGTAGGGGTTTGAAAATTTATATCCTAGGCGTAGAATCTGACGCCTATATTTTGGGATTTTCGGGGTATGGGATGATTTTGGGAACGGATTGACTATCCACGTATAGAGCTATATTAGATTGTGAGAGGAGAGTCGTTAGACTAGAGACATGCATCACTAGGACTCTCGAGATTTCTTGCGACCCGCAAGGGTCAGTTATGTTGAGCTTACTTTATTCCCTCGATTCATTATCATCAGAGTTAGATTCGGTTCCTATCATCGGATATTTTTTTCAAACATCTTTGAGGATGTTAGGGGACTACCCCCCCTAAGAGAGAGATTGACTTCAGGATTTATTTGGCTAGCCAGTAGCATTACCCGTAGGGCATATGGCGCCTAGGGGAAGGAAGGGATTGAGCAAGCAGATCCATAAGCTTTGGAGAAAGGTTTCATAAGATAAAACATATCGGAATAGGGAGTGCCAGTCGTCTCCGCTACCAAAACAGGTTGTTCTCTTCGACTTTGCATTGACTATAGAGAATTGAATAAGCTCACAAAAAAGAACCATTATCCACTCTCTAGGATAGATAATCTTTTCAACCAGTTAGTTGGCTCTTTAGTATTCTCCCAGCTTGATTTAGCCACTGGATTTCATCAGCTTAGGGTCGCTGATGATAACATTGATAAGACCGCATTTAGGACACCGGACGGATTCTTTGAGAGGTTACTCATGACTTTTGGGCTAACCAACATCCCAACCTATTTTATAGATTTGATGAACCATGTTTTTAGAGATGTCCTAAAATAAAGTTCGTGGTGGTATTCGTGGTCGACATTTTTGTGTTTTCCAAGATGTATGGAAGAGCATGTTATTCATCTAAAGGAGGTTCTTTGTACGCTTCGTGTTCGTCAGTTGAGAGCAGAGTTCTTGAAGTATCACTTTTGAAGTGCGTTTATTGGGGCATAGAGAATGTCTACACATGATAGGGATTTAAGAGAAGGTTTTGTACATTTAGGATTGGGATTATGGAAATCCAAATAGAGGTTGGCAAAGGTTAGAGATGTACGATAAAATTCATTAGATAAGCAGAGAAGAAAGTCTATGTGTAGGTAATGGCAGAAATTGTAATTGTCTTAGACAAGTGGATTTGACGGCGATGCCTTAGAATAAATATGAGTATACAAGAGGAAAATGAGTAAAAGCCTTTAGTTTAGGAAAAGTATTCTGAGGGTGGTAAGTAGGAAGACCCACTTTATACTAAGCCCAATAAAATGAAATTTTCGAGATTTAAAAAGTTGAAAAAAAATTGTAATTGTTGAACTGAAAATTTTCATTGTTAATATTTTCTTTCAGAAAATAAACATGGGGTTTTTGAAGAATGGTGTGAAATTTAAGTTGGTTTTTATATAATGAAAAATTGGAAGTCTTTTTGAAGAATTATAGAGTATATATATATATAACTCACTAGTTTCATTGTAAGTAAACAAAGATTTTTAATAAAAAAAACCTAGAGTTTATCAAGTATCGAAAACGTAGATTAAAACATTTATTGTTGTAATAAATGTTTTCTGGGAAAATAAGTGGAGCATAGGCTATAACACTATTGTTATAGCAAATGACTCTCAAGAGAAATATTTTTACATAGGTATATGAGATTTATTGGTATTTATTTAATTGAATCCATACACTAGTAATTTTTGGGTTATAATAACGGTGTTTTACGCAACGTCCATTTTAACCCTAATAAAAATGTATTTAAAATAAAAGGTAATTTCTAAGTATATAAACAAAATGGTTTGTAAAGTACAATTATTTTTAATAGGTATAAGGAAGTGTTTTTGCGGTTATGGAAATATTAAAACAGTTTTGAAGATGAGTTATCTGAAAGGAAAACGTGTAAGTTAGATATTAGAAAATATTTATCATGGAAGAATATAATTTAAACATATTTTAATCTATTGGAATGCAATGAATAATGGTATGATTTTCTATGAAACCGATAAAAATGTTTTGTGCAAGTTACAACGAATACATGAAAGAGATACACATGGTATGAAAAGCATCATATTTAGTATTGCCTATTTCGAAAAATATAAAATAAGTTCCCTGTAATTTCACATAAACATGAAATTCTCTTTTAAAAGGTTCATAGAAGATTTTAGCGTCAATAATTTCTCATTTGAGAAAGTAGTTCCAATATATTAAGGTATGAGACCGTAAGGTATAATAAGAAGATGTTTTGAAACATATAAAAACAGTTTAAAGGATACTTTAAAATATATTTTTTAAGAAAATGGTATGGTGAAAAAGTAAATAAGTTTTTGAAATGAAAAACTTAATAAAAGTAAAATTTGAAAATTCAAATTTTTATAGAAAACTGCAAAAGTCATTAAAAGTAAGAGAGGTATAAGTTCTAAAAATTTGGAAGTTTTTCCCTCTAGGTTTGGGAAATAATACTAAGTGACTAAGTATTTTTGAAATTAATGGAAACTGAAGAGATAACACTTTTAAAGACAAAGATTTTGGGATTTGATGTTTTAAAATTTTTAGAAACCTTACTTTTTAAAACAAGGTGATAAATACCAAAATAAACTATTAAATATGTAGTAGATAAGAATCATTTCCTAGGAGTAACGGAAAAGGTGTAAGGAGATAGCCGTAATTACTTTTAGAAGCAATAAGGGAAGTTTATGTAAAGTGTATAGGACACTAGTAAGAACCTAGGAATGTTGATTCATGAAGAACAGTAAAATGAAATTGGTAGGATGGTAAAACAAGCATGGTTGAGAATGAGTATTTTTGATTTTGGAAGAACTTGGGAAAAGCATCTTTCTTTATTGGAATTCATATGGTAGTACAAGCTAGCATTGGAATGACACCTTTTGAAGCCCTTTTCGGGAAGGCTGTGTAAGTCGTCTTCTTGTTGGTTGGGGTCTATGGAAAGGTTGCTTCTTGGTTCCGACATGGTTAGACAAATTTCAGAGAAGACTAATTTGATTAGAAGAAAATTTGTATCTCATATCCATGTCTCTTTGATAATAGTTTCTATAATTTCCTTTTTCCATCTTCATTTTTGAATAGGCTCTTTCCTTTATTATCCTTTGGGAGGGAAGAACTTAGGATTTAACCTATGGATGGTAGGATTTGATGTAAACATGTTAAAATAACATGTTATGAATGATGTATGCTAGTGGTTGCAAGTGTTTTCTATTGGATGCTAATGGATGAATATAGGTACAATAGGCACTATTATTCCTTAGGGATTGACCTAAATAGGACAGTAGAGCATATGCATATGGATGTGTGCACATTTTTATTTTATTTCCATGGTTTCTAAAAATAAATGTTTATCACATGATTTTGGATGATGTTTGTAGCACGCATATAAAATTATCAGTTATCATTAGGAAATTTCTGCATTCATTTGGACACATGGCACGGACATGATTGCATAAAAGGAGGTCAACTAAATCAGTGGACCGCCTAATCTTTTGCACTAGTTAGGGACATTTACAGTACACTAATTGCATAAGTATCATAAATTGCATTAGGAAAACTTAAGGACAATGGATGAATGGTTGATGATTGAGTAGTTGGTTGTAGAATTAGATGAAAACATTTAGTACATTCTTTTTATCCTTAGGGATTTCAGGAACGAAATCCCTTAAGGAGGGGAGAATGTAACAACCCGAAATTTAACCCGTAATAATTAATTCGTTAATTAATTAAATAATAAAATAACTTTAGGAAATTATCAGAATTGAGCCACGGGAATTGCACCATTGTGTCCGTGGTAATTTTCTGGTCAATTTCCATATATAGAACGTCAGAAACCGAGCTAATATGACCAAGTTATAAAATAAACAAAATAATCAGAAAACGAAGAAGAATATATATATATATATATATATATATATATATAAAGGCAGTTCGATCAGTCGGTCGACCGGCCGGTCGACCTGGGCACCAAGGCAGTCAACCACCAGGTCGACCTACCTCTGTTATTTACGAACGAACGAACATTTGTTCATTCGAACGGTCCAGAGCCTATTGGTGACGTGTTTTGCATTCTTCTAACCAATCCGGTCCATCTATTTTTGCATCCGAAGGCTCCTATTCAGCCTGTGACGTGGTTGCATCCTATTCAATCAACAAATCCAACGGTCAGAGATCCACTTCTACCCCTATATATAGACCCAACAATTTTTTCCCATTCTAGGTTTTCTCCAATTGGGTTCACCTTTCTAGGAAGGACCCTAAACGGAATAATTTTTCCAAAGGAGAAAATCGTTATAAATTAAATTATTTTACAACTCCTAGTGGATCCAGGAAGACCAAAGGAAGAGCTTAGGACCGGAGGTGAGTGATTATAATTATTTTAAAGATTTCTTTAAGTGATTTAAAATAGGGGCATTTCACTAGAAGGACAAACTTTGTAGTCCAATTAGTTTTTAGGACACACATCCATAGAAATTAATTTCAAGGCCAAAGTCAGTAGAATAATTACTTTTAAGGACAAAATCAGGAGTCCGATTACTTTCAAGGACATAATTTCATAGGTTTTTAGGCCGTAGAAACTAATTATTTTGCATTTTGTCCTTAAAAGTAATTATTTCAGTTGTGCATCCTAGAAACTAATTGCACTAGCTAAAGAGGCCCTTGTGGCTAATTTCACTTTAAAATAATAGGGTTTCCAATAATAGTAGTTTTACTACGATTTTTGGAATAACCATTTCAGTAGTTTATTTACAGTTTTTAGAATTATTTTCAATCTATTTCCTTTCAGCTATTCTTTTCAGTAATTTTAGTTTATTTTTGTTATTATAGCTTTTCCGTTTATTTACAGTTATTTACAGTATTTTAGTTTATTTACTGTTATTTATACGTTATTTACATCTTCTTTCTACGCTTTGGATTTTCTTCTATTTTAAGTTTCCTTTTATTCCTCCTTCTTCTTCGCGTATGGATTAGAATAGGATTAACGCGAATATGGATTAAATTGTAAGAAAACTAAAATAATAGAATATTAGATGAAAATTTCAAAGACTGTGATATAAATGGAATTGGACTAAAATTACACCTAATTATGACGTTAATTGAACTGAATTAAAAAGATTGGCCTAGTTATAACTTAGAATTATAACTAAAAAGTGTACAAGATGAAAGAAGCTTATTTTCACACTTAGACCTTGGGTTAAGTAATAAGCATGATTATAACATAGGTTATAATAAGAAAAAGAACAGAATAAGGCTTAGTTTAAGACTTAGGAGAAATTAATAAGCACAGATAGTAGAGAAAATTGTAAAGGCTTATTTAAATAATTTACCTAAGTTAATAAGCAAAGATGAAAATAGGACCTGTACCAAATAGCATTCCCATTAGATAAAACGGTGAGCCTAGGGCACGCTTATGCTAAGAATGGTAGTAATTGGTCAAATAGAAGTCCAAATCACGGGGGATTTGGATAAGAGGCGCAACTAGATACTGTTTGGATGAAGGGCCAGTACCAACAGCATTTCCCCTATAGATTCTGTGGAAACGCGGTGATCTCACATTAGCCTGAAGTGAAATTAAGGGCACGCTTATGCTGGAAGTTGGAGGTAATAAGAAGATCCAATAGGTGGAGCAAAAGGTAACATAGGCATGGTGGAAGTTACGCATGCGACTTCCATTCGGGTGCTTAGTAATAGCTATAAGTTCCAAGCGCTTAGTATGGGTGTCTTTCGTAGACACCATTGCCTTCTGTGTAGGGAGCTATATATGTCATCAGATACACAGTAGTTGCTCTGTGCATCCTTCGTAGATACCTTTCGCTGTTGTGTAGGGAGTTATATAGTGGTTGGTCCCCAGTAAGGTCTATGGAGTAGCAGGCCGATCAAAAAGGGCAGAATTAGGGTTACATCCTAATTATAGGATTAGGAATTCAGCCTAATCAAAGCAGAAATCAAGGAAAAGTGCAAGCAATCAAAGTTAACCTATCTTATAAATTGAGCAATATTTAATCGTATTTATTTCCAGTTTATCTCTTTCCTATTTCCTTTATTATCCTTATTTATGCTAGAACTGTTGTAGAGTCTATTACTTTTATCTTGCTTAAAGACTCCAGTAATTACTATCATTCACCAGACTTTTAGTCTGACCCACTCCTCTATTTCTCCCTTTTCCCCCCTCTTAGGCAATCAAGGGAGAAGTTAGTAGATTGCAGTCGCTTGGTGGTTTTCTTGGAGGAGTTCTCTACCATGTATTTCTTTTATTTCAGCTTTAGTTCTATGTACTGGCTTATTATAAGGGATATTATGTACTCTGATTTTGAGATTAGTTTTTGTTTCATGAGACATATTGGATTTTTAGACATGTATGTGGTATTTGGTATTTGACTTATTTATGAAGCAATTATGAAGCTTTGTTTTAATTAAGTTATTATTTTAAGTTTCCGCTGTTTTTATCTATATTTGTCTTGTGAATCTTAGTCTCTATTAGCTTTAGTTATACCTACAACGCACCACGTCTTTTAATGTGTCCTTTTGGGTATATTATGGGATGTGGGGTGTTTCACTTGGTATCAAAGCCTAAGGTTACATGATTCTTAAAAATTAATTTTTAAAATTAGAGTATTTTCCAAAATAACTTGTTTTAAAAGTATTTTTCAAAAAAGAACTCTTAGAAATAGTTTTTAAGTATAAAAGAGTTTTTATAAAAATCCCCTCAAAATCCAGTTCAACCTTCTATCGATTCTTTCGAACCTAAGTTTCCTTTTCTTTGCATAGTATGGCTGACTGGTTCCGTAGAGCTACAGTACTAGCGGTGCAAGGGCAAGTGCCCAATACAACACCGGTAGGTGGAAACCCCTTTAATCCACCTACACCAGCAGATTTTTCTAAGATATGCAAGGGCTTCACTAGCATAGGGGGTGGAACGTTTTCTTGCACGATGGGTTTCAAGGAGACACAAGCTAGGTTGGAAGATATGGAGCGAAAGTTTAGGCGGTTAGGTTTGGAGGACCGACAGAGTGGTCAACCTATATCTTGGCAGCTGGAAGAAGAGCTTAAGGGGGTTCCTACAAGCTCTAAGAAGCCATGGTGGAAGGGCTAGAAGGATAAGGGAAAAAGGGAAGGCCCTCAGAAGCGAATCAAGAAAAGTGGGAGATGTAAGCGTTGTAGAATGACTGGTCGTTACGCAAGAGACTGCAAGAGAGAGAAGGTGAATAACTGTTATAGCTGTGGATAACCCGGTCATCTTAGTAAGTTTTATCCTAAGTAGATAGGGCAGGGAGCGAGTGCACCTGTAGCGCAGATTTAGGCTTTGGATGCAACACCTTCCAGCAGCGGACTAGATCGAGGTAGGAAAATTTGGTTTCTATTTCTGATTTTCCCATTCGGACTCTTTTCGATCCTAGAGCATCACACTCTTTCATCTCTAATTCTTTGGTAGATTGTTTTCACTTAGACATGTCTTTAGTAGTAGACCCCATTGTTGCTTCAAACCCCATAGGAGGATCGACACACTTGTCTATTATTTGTAGGGGTTTGAAAATTTATATCCTAGGCGTATAATCTGACTATGACGCCTATATTTTGGGATTTTCGGGGTATGGTATGATTTTGGGAACGGATTGGCTATCCACGTATGGAGCTATATTAGATTGTGAGAGTAGAGTCGTTAGACTAGAGACATGCATCAGTAGGACTCTCGATATTTCTTACGACCCGCAAGGGTCAGTTATGTTGAGCTTCCTTTATTCCTTGGATTCATTATCATCAGAGTTAGATTCGGTTCCTGTCATTGGAGATTTTTTCAAACATCTTTGAGGAGGTTAGAGGACTAACCCCCCTAAGAGAGAGATTGACTTCAGGATTTATTTGGCTAGCCTGTAGCATTACCCGTAGGGCATATGGCGCCTAGGGAAAGGAAGGGATTGAGCAAGCAGATCCGTGAGCTTTGGAGAAAGGTTTCATAAGAAGAAACATACCAGAATAGGGAGCGCCAGTCGTCTCCGCTACCAAAACAGGTGGTTCTCTTCGACTTTGCATTGACTATAGAGAATTGAATAAGCTCACAAAGAAGAACCATTATCCACTCTCTAGGATAGATGATCTTTTCAACCAGTTAGTTGGCTCTTTAGTATTCTCCTAGCTTGATTTAGCCACTGGATTTCATCAGCTTAGGGTCGCTGATGATAACATTGATAAGACCGCATTTAGGACACCAGACGGATTCTTTGAGAGGTTACTCATGACTTTTGGGCTAACCAATGTCCCAGCCTATTTTATAGATTTGATGAACCTGTTTTTAGAGATGTCCTAAAATAAAGTTCGTGGTGGTATTCGTGGTCGACATTTTGGTGTTTTCCAAGAAGTATGGGAGAGCATGTTATTCATCTAAAGGAGGTTCTTTGTACCCTTCATGTTCGTCAGTTGAGAGCAGAGTTCTTGAAGTATCACTTTTGAAGTGCGTTTATTGGGGCATAGAGAATGTCTACACATGATAGGGATATAAGAGAAGGTTTTGTACATTTAGGATTGGGATTATGGAAATCCAAAGAGAGGTAGGCAAAGGTTAGAGATGTACGATAAAATTCATTAGATAAGCAGAGAAGAAAGTCTATGTGTAGGTAATGGTAGAAATTGTAATTGTCTCAGACAAGTGGATTTGACGGTGATGCCTTAGAATAAATATGAGTATACAAGAGGAATAGGATTAAAAGCCTTTAGTTTAGGAAAAGTACTCTGAGGGTGGAAAGTAGGAAGACCCACTTTATGCTAAGCCCAATAAAGTGAAATTTTCGAGATTTAAAAAGTTGAAAAAAAATTGTAATTATTGGAATTGAAAATTTTTATTGTTAATATTTTCTTCAGAAAATAAACATGGCATTTTTGAAGAATGGTGTGAAATTTAAGTTGGTTTTTATATAATGAAAAATTGGAATTCTTTTTGAAGAATTATAGAGTATATATATATATATATAACTCACTAGTTTCATTGTAAGTAAACAAAGATATTTAATAAAAAAAACCTAGAGTGTATCAAGTATCGAAAACGTAGATTAAAACATTTATTGTTGTAATAAATGTTTTCTGGGAAAATAAGTGGAGCATAGGCTATAACACTATTGTTATAGCAAATGACTCTCAAGAGAAATATTTTTACATAGGTATATGAGATTTATTGGTATTTATTTAATTGAATCCATACACTAGTAATTTTTTGGGTTATAGTAATGGTGTTTTACGCATCGTCCGTTTTAACCCAATTAAAATTGTATTTTAAAAGGTAATTTCTAAGTATAGAAATAAAATGGTTTGTAAAGTACACTTATTATTAATAAGTATAAGGAAGTGTTTTTACGGTTATGGAAATATTAAAACAGTTTTGAAGATGAGTTTTTTTGAAAGGAAAACGTGTAAGTTAGATATTAGAAAATATTTATCATGGAAGAATATAATTTAAACATATTTTAATCTATTGGAATGAAAAGAATAATGGTATGATTTTCTATGAAACCGATAAAAATGTTTTGTGCAAGTTACAAGGAATACATGAAAGAGATATACATGGTATGAAAAGCACCATATTTTGTATTGCCTATTTCGAAAAATATAAAATAAGTTCCTTGTAATTTCACATAAACATGAAATTCTCTTTTAAAAGGTTCATAGAAGATTTTAGCGTCAATAATTTCTCATTTGAGAAAGTAGTTCCAATATATTAAGGTATGAGACCGTAAGGTATAATAAGAAGATGTTTTGAAACACATAAAACCAGTTTAAAGGATACTTTAAAATATATTTTTAAGAAAATGGTGTGGTGAAAAAGTAAATAATTTTTTGAAATGAAAAACTTAATAAAAGTAAAATTTGAAAATTCAATTTTTTATAGAAAATTGCAAAAGTCTTTAAAAGTAAGAGAGGTATAAGTTCTAGACTTAAAAATTTGGAAGTTTTTCCCTCTAGGTTTGGGAAATAATATTAAGTGACTAAGTATTTTTGAAATTAATGGAAACTGAAGAGATAACACTTTTAAAGACAAAGATTTTGGGATTTGATGTTTTAAATTTTTTAGAAACCTTACTTTTTAAAACAAGGTGATAAATACCAAACCAAACTATTAAATATGTAGTAGATAAGAATCATTTCCTAGGAGTAACGGAAAAGGTGTAAGGAGATAGCAGTAATTACTTTTAGAAGCAATAAGGGAAGTTTCCGTAAAGTGTATAGGACACTAGTAAGAACCTAGGAATGTTGATTCATAAAGAACAGTAAAATGAAATTGGTAGGATGGTAAGACAAGCATGGTTGAGAATGAGTATTTTTTATTTTGGAAGAAATTGGGAAAAGCATCTTTCTTTAGTGGAATTCATATGGTAGTAGTTTTCAAGCTAGCATTGGAATTACACCGTTTTAAGCTCTTTTTGGGAAGGCCGTGTAAGACGTCTTCATGTTGGTTGGAGTCTATGGAAAGGTTGCTTCTTGGTTCCGACATGGTTAGACAGATTTTGGAGAAGACTAATTTGATTAGGAGAAAATTTGTATCTCATATCCATGTCTCTTTGATAATAGGTTTAAGAATTTCCTTTTTCCATCTTCAGTTTTGAATAGGTTCTTTCCTTTATTATCCTTTGGGATGGTAGAACTTAGGATTTAACCTATGGATGGTAGGATTTTATGTAAACATGTTAATAGAACATGATATGAATGATGTATGCTAGTGGTTGCAAGTGTTTGCTAGTGGATGCTAATGGATGAATATAGGTACACTAGGCACTATTATTCCTTAGCGATCGGCCTAAATAGGACACTAGAGCCTATGCATATGGATGTGTGCGCATTTTTATTTAATTTCCATGGTTTCTAAAAATAGATGTTTATCACATGATTGTTGCATTTGGATGATGTTTGTAGCACGCATATAGAATTATCAATTATCATTAGGAAATTTCTGCATTCATTTGGATACATGGCACGAACATGATTGCATAAAAGGAGGTCAACTGAATCAGTGGACCGCCTAATCTTCTGCATTATTTAGGGACATTTACAGTACACTAATTGCATAAGTATCATAAATTGCATTAGAAAACTTAAGGACAATGGATGAATGGTTGATGATTGAGTAGTTGGTTGTAGAATTGGATGAAAACATTTAGTACATTCTTTTTATCCTTAGAGATTTCGGGAACGAAATCCCTTAAGGAGGGTAGAATGTAACAACCCGAAATTTAACTCGTAATAATTAATTCGTTAATTAATTAGATAATAAAATAACTTTGAGAAATTATCATAATTGAGCTACGGGAATTGTACTATTGTGTCTGTGGTAATTTTCTGGTCAATTTCCATATATAAAACGTCAGAAACCGAGCTAATATGACTAAGTTATAACATAAACAAAATAAGCAGAAAACGAAGAAGAATATATATATATATAAAGGCATATTGATCGGTCGGTCGACCGTTCGGACCTAGGCACCAAGGCGGTTGACCACCTGGTCGACCTGCCTCTATTATTTACGAACGATTGTTCGTTCGAACGGTCCAAAGCCTATTGGTGATGTGTTTTGCATTCCTCTGACCAATCCGGTCCATCTTTTTTTGCGTCCGATGGCTCCTATTCAGCCTATGACGTGGTTGCATCCTATTCAATCCCCAAATCCAACGGTCTAAGATCCACTTCTACCCCTATATATAGACCCAACACTTTTTCTCATTCTAGGTTTTCTCCAATTGGGTTCACCTTTCTAGGAAGGACCCTAAACGGAATAATTTTTCCAAAGGAGAAAATCGTTATAAATTAAATTATTTTACAACTCCAAGTGGATCCGGGAAGACCAAAGGAAGATCTTAGGACCGGAGGTGACTGATTATAATTATTTTAAAGAGTTCTTTAAGTGATTTAAAATAATAGGGTTTCCAATAGTTGTAGTTTTACTATGATTTTTGGAATAACCTTTTCAGTAGTTTATTTATAGTTTTTAGAATTATTTTCAATCTATTTCCTTTCAGCTATTCTTTTCAATAATTTTAGTTTATTTCTGTTAATTATAGCTTTTCCATTTATTTACAGTTATTTACAGTATTTTAGTTTATTTACTGTTATTTATACGTTATTTACATCTTCTTTCTACGCTTTGGATTGTCTTCTATTTTCAGTTTCCATTTATTCCTCCTTCTTCGTGTATGGATTAAAATAGGATTAACGCGAATACGGATTAAATTGTAGGAATACTGAAATAATGGAATATAAGATGTAAATTTCAAAGACTGTAATATAAATGGAATTGGACTGAAATTATTCCTAATTATGACGTTAATTGGACTGAATTAAAAAGATTGGCCTGTTTATAACTTAGAATTATAACTAAAAAGCGTAAAAGATGAAAGAAGCTTATTTTCACAGTTAGATCATGGGTTAAATAATAAGCATGATTATAACATAGGTTATAATAAGAAAAAGAACCGAATAAGGCTTATTTTAAGACTTAGGAGAAATTAATAAGCACAATTAGTAGAGAAAAATGTAAAGGCTTATTTAAATAATTTACCTAAGTTAATAAGCAAAGATGAAAGTAGGAACTGTACCAAATAGCATTCCCTATTAGACAACGGTGAGCCTAGGGCACGCTTATTCTAAGAATGGTAGCAATTGGTCAAATAGAAGTCCAAATCATGGGGGATTTGGATAAGGGGCGCAACTAGATATTGTTTGGATGAAGGGCCAGTACCAACCGCATTTCCCCTATAGATTCTATGGACACGCGGTGATCTCACATTAGCATGAAGTGAGATGAGTGGCACGCTTATGCTGGAAGTTGGAGGTAATAAGAAAACCCAATAGGTGGAGCAAAAGGTAGCATTGGCATGGTGGCAGTTATGCGTGCGACTTCCATTCGGGTGCTCAGTAATAGCTATGAGTTCCAAGTGCTTAGTATGGGTGTCTTTTGTAGACACCATTGCCTTCTGTGTAAGGAGCTATATATGTCGTCCGGATCCATAGTAGTTGCTCCGTGCATCTTTCATAGATACCTTTGGTCGCCGTGTAGGGAGTTATATAGCGGCTGGTCCGCAGTAAGGTCTATGGAGAAGCAAGCTGATCAAAAAAAGTAGAATTAGGGTTACATCGTAATTATAGGATTAGGAATTCAGCCTAATCAAAGCAGAAATCAAGGACAAGTGCAAGCAATCAAAGTTAACCTATCTTATAAATTGAGTAATATTTAATCGTACTTATTTCCAGTTTATCTCTTTCCTATTTCCTTTATTATCCTTATTTATGCTAGAACTGTTGTAGAGTCTATTACTTTTTATCTTGCTTAAAGACTCTAGTAATTACTATCATTCACCAGACTTTTAGTCTGACCCACTCCTCTATTTTCCCCTTCCCCCTCCCCGTAGGCAATTAAGGGAGAAGTCAGTAGATTGTAGTCGCTTGGCGGTTTTCTTGGAGTAGTTCTCTACTATGTATTTCTTTTATTTCATCTTTAGTTCTATGTACTACTGGCTTATTATTAGGGATATTATGTACTCTGATTTTGAGACTATGAGTTTTTGTTTCATGAGACATATTGGATTTTTAGACATGTATGTTGTATTTGGTATTTGACTTATTTATGAAGCAATTATGAAGCGTTGTTTTAATTAAGTTATTATTTTAAGTTTCCGCTGTTTTTATCTATATTTGTCTTGTGAATCTTAGTCTCTGTTAGCTTTAGTTATACCTACAATGCACCACGCCTTTTCATGTATCGTTTTGGGTATATTAAGGGGTGTGGGGTGTTTCAGTGATAATCGAATGTTTGCTTAGGTAGATGTGATAGCGCACTTAGTAATTTATTCTCTTTGTCATTGTACAATTGAAACAAGTTCAAATCCGAATGAATCCAAAGAAAATGGAAGATAAATATTTTGTTAAAATCGATTTAATTGGAAATATAATATATATAGTATTGTTTCGAAAAGGGATTTGAAAAAGAAGTATTTTTATGATTAACTAGTTCGAGTGATTCGAAAGTGACTAAAAATGGGAAAGGGATGTGTTCGGATGGTAAACACTTCTCTTGAGTATTACCCTCTTCGTAAGGAGGTATATATATGATACTATTTGGTAGTAACCAGTTCCTTGATATCATTTTGGTGTTACTCGGGCTATATGTATATTTTCTACAGGTTAAAAATAAAGTATCATTTCAAAAAGTTTTTGAAATAAAACCTGGTATTTAGCTCTTAAGTTTCCAAAATAATAAGGTATCTTTATTTTAAATGGGTTAATTAATGAAGTTAAAATTAATTTTGTAAGAAGGTTTAATATACTTGGTTTTATTAAACTGTGTCTTTTGATTTTAAATCTAGGAAGTGAAAAGTTATTTGATCTTATTGGGCCGACTAATAAATATCTTTACCTTAGAGGAGTCTAAAGAAAAGTAGACTTTAGGACGGGGTTAGGATACCAGCATCCTAATTCTCTTAGCTACTTTCCAGACCAATTAGGTAAAGAGGTTGGATTAATCGACTCAGTTTTAAGACACAGGTTATTTTGGACCTACATCTGAATAGAATAGATGAATAACGTTTAAAATCAGATGTTTTGTATACTCTTAGGATGTAGAAGAGTATTATACAAATTAATAAATTAAAATTATTTTTTGAAAAAGTTTCATAAATAAGTTGTGTCATTTTAAAGTGTTGAACCTAAGTTGGTATTACTATAAAATGTAACACAAATCATTTGGGAGGGTAAAAAGTAATTGGGCAGTAAGAACCTATAAATGAGTACGTAAACCTTCCTCTTTTTATATAATTCTCGATCCAAGATTCGAGTACATGACTTTGAGGTGATTCACACCATTCCGAATAAGGATCTATTACTCGATTTTTGATGGCGAGCACTTGATGAGGATTTTTGGTATGGGATCAAAGTTTCTACCATAGTATATAACTATGTAAGGAGAACAGAGGATCTTAATCAAGGAACCTGATCGGAGTCCGCACTAGAGAATCGGGTGAGCGATACTAGTTCGGAAGTTAAGTATGTATTCAAGTAGTGATCGAATCATACTATTATATAAGATTAATGTATTTACATTGTATGAATAGATGTATAGTGATAAGTGTTTTCTAGAATGGGTTGAGGTGTAATTTCGAGGATGAAATTCTTTAAGGGGAGGTAGAGTGTAACGACCCAAAATTTCACTCCTTTGATTTGTTAATTTAATTAATTTTAAATATTCAATATATAGGTTTTATAATAAAAATAAAACTCTTTTAAATGATAAACAATGATGGTGAAATAGTTTTTAAAATTTTTTTACAAAAATATTTGGTTCGAAGAAAAATCGAAAATGAGACCGGAATTAGTTTACCGAATTTTTTGACTTTTCGTTCACTAAAAGTCGTAGAATGTTGTGATCAAAATAGCATATGTATATACATTCATTTATAACTAAAGTTAGGATTTCATTTCACATGTATATATATGTTCACTTAAATACCTTATATATAAGTAAGATAAGTTTTTTTAATTTAAAAAAATATATATTTATTTAAATGTGAATATGCTTAGAAAAACATATGTAGACATAAGTACATATATGCATTAAATGCATGTTGGATTAGAAATGTAAGGGGGGGACAAGTTGTTGAGGTGGCGCAAGTTAGGTGGAGGGCAAAGGACAAGGGTGTTTAGGTAATTCTTTTTTTTCTCTTGTTTATAAATAGTCTTTCCTTCTTCACATTTTACCTCCTCTTCCTTCTATCCTATCTTACTCGATACCGACCCAAATGGAGATTTTCTATTTTTTAAACCATATGAAATTCCAATAGCTACAACTTTTATTTGTACCACATTTTCAAATTTTGAGTGTAGCTATGTCAGAATTGCATTTCTTTCAAACATGTTGTTGGACTCAGAGATCCAAGTGCAAAAATGGTCCTTCTTATTTGGGACATATCTTCCTCAAAAATGACTAAAATTGAGTGTTTTTTTTAAAAGTGTAGAGAAAGGAATTTCCTTAAACTTTTATACTGACCACTTTTCCAAAATCCGAGAATTACATGTCCACAAATCGAGGGGAAGTTGACCTATTTCCGAGTGGATTTTGTGGTTTTCCAAGCTTTTCGAATTCCAAAATGTATCAAGTTTTCAAAGGATTTTTGATGAGTAAATTATTCAACTTTTGGGAAATTTTTACCTTTATATGTATTTAATATTGGATGGTAAAATAAGTTGGTTGTTTGGTTGGAATATTATATGGTTTGAATATATGTGTATGTTGCTAGTTGCAGTTTAGATATTGACTTGTGAATCGAAAGCTAAAGCTTTGTGTTTCATTATAAAGATGTGATTTTTGGGTTTGTGATATGATGTTGATATGTTTATGGATTTTTAGGTATGTGTATGTGATGTCATGCTAAGGAAGTGGAAATTTGATATGGTATTGACGATTGGATTTCTTTGTGGAAAAACTAGTGTTTGGTTTAAAGAAAATTGAAAATCATTTCAAAGTTTTCAACTTTGTTTTCTTATGCAAACTTTATGCTATGTTTATGATAAGTTGGTAAGTATTTAAGTGTCGAGGTTTCAATAAGGAAAGTCAAAACATTTTTAAGTTATGGTGTCCATAGCGATAATCACTATGGATGCAGTTTCGCCTTAAAATCCTAATTTTTCAAATTTAAGTTTCATACTTAAAATTTTTTTATAAATGTTTTATAAACCTAATAATAATTTTTTTAAAACTTAATTAAGGATTTAATAATTTATCATTAATTAATTAATTTTTAATAATTATTAATTAATTAAGTGTTAATAAGGTTTATAAACTTTAATTAAGTGAAGATTAGTTACTAATTAATTACCCATTAAAGGATAAGATTAATTTTAATTAATCAATTATTAAGTATGATTAATTTTTAATTAATTATAAGTTAAGTATATGATTTAATTTTAATTAATTACTAATTAAATATAGGGTTAGTTATTAATTAATTATTAACCATGTGTTTAATTTTCAATTAATTAAGGTTTTAATTTATAAATTATTTATTAAAGATTTAATTTATTATTTAAGACTTAATTAAAGATTATTTAATTGAGATTAATTAATATTATATTATTCATTAAGGTTTAAATGATTATTATAATTAATAAAGGATTAATTGATGTTTAATTATTTATTTAATAATTAATTATTATTTAATCATTTATTTAAAGGTTTAATTATTTCTTAATTTATTTATTTAATTAAATTTATATTTAATAAAGATTAATTATAATTTAATAAGAGTTTAACTTATAATTAACTATTTTAAAAGGGAATTTAACAAATCATCCGAAAACCACATCGATCCAACTCAAGTGTTTCGAACTGAAGATATCTTGAAGTGGATTGAAGACAGAGCCTTTGAAGTGCAAGGGCTACTTGCTACTAATCCCGAGAGTGATTCCAAAATGGATGTAGTAGAGGTAGTCCCTTTGTTTTCATTCAGACCCTGAACGATCTTGTATGGATGAATGCTGACATTGTGTTTATGCTAGAGGGCAGTGTTAGCATTCCAAGAAGGCCTGCTAAGAGAAAAGGTAAAAGCATTGCCTCAAGCCTCACAATCGAGGAAATGGCTAAAACATAGTAGATGCAGCAGGGCTATGTGGGTCGCTCCCATTAGGGTGTGTCATCAACTTTCTAGATTATCATATTATGGATTTGGTTGCGCATGAGAGATGTCGATAAAGGTTGGGAACAACCGGGGTGACGACATATTCGGTATTATCCATGTTCAGGGGTAGGGCGGTTCTATGTTGGTAGGGGTAGACCAAGTTCAAGGTCTGACTCCAGTACATTTTATCCAGAGGTGTACCATTTCCGGAAGGTAGTCCCTTACTTTGCCATTTGTTGGAACCCATTCTCCATTACGTGCCTTTACGGTTTTGATTGTAAAGCCTAGTCTGCTGAAATTTAATAATGGTTAAAATTTCAGCTATTTTAATATGTATTTGTACCTAGACATTATTATAATATCACTATATTTTCTATAAAGGTGCTTTGGTTATCGTAAGGTAAAAACCCATCCGTGTTTATGTGCGGCGTGGTCTTACGAGATACCTTTAGTTTTAAAAGGGTTTTAAACATAATAATTCAATTGTTTGAGGTTACTCACACCACACCAATGTCTGACGTGGATTTTTATTTTCTTTCCCTAAAACTCTTGGGTGCTCAAATTTTTATGGACGGCCAAGTAGTTCGAGTTTCCCACGGATGCATCTTGGAGGAGCTTGGAGCAGGAGGCTTCATCGATAGCCAGTTATTATCTTGTTTCCGCTGTATTATATGTATCTTATATCAGTTAGGCAGGGACAGGCTATTATAACTGTCCAAGGGTAGAATTTTATTAGTATGACTCTGATGTATCATTTTTGACATGGCTTTGTAAAGAATTATTTTGATTAATATATGTTATTCTGTTTCATTGTGAGATTCTATGATTGTTTAGTTTCTTCTTATCTTCTATCTTCTATCTTTCTACTAATGATCAGTCTTTTCGACACTTGAATGCTTGGCACGAAATACAGTGGACGTATTAGTGTCGATTTTCATGGGTCGAAAATCCCGTTCGTTACACTGAGATCCTGTAGCTCCTTCACCGTTTGGTATGTTATTTAGAAAATTGCCGGGTTTTCCTTCTGCCAATTGCACTACCTCTAGTCTCTAGAATTGGTTTTCCTTTCTATAGAATTCTGTCAAGGTAGTACGTTGTTTCATCCTTTAATGATTCCTGAGGGACTTGCAGTAGACTGCATCTGTCACCCTTGCTTCATCCATATGCTAATCATACCTGTAAAAAAGCAATTTCGAATCAGTTTGTACAGTTGTAAGAAGGTATAGTTGGCATGATAAACATCTTTGGATATTCTGCATGTCGAACGGTTTTGGTGAATGGGTTTCAATTGGGGAAGATGCTCTAATCATTGTCAGTCCGGTCCGTTTTAAGTTTATGGCTATTTATAATGTTTGAGAATGATATATGCATGATTGTTCTATGCTTGAATGATTGGAAATGCAGATTGAATGGCAAATCACTTAGGGTGGGGTCATGGATCAGTGATGATCCCCAAACATTTTCAAACTATGAAAGATCGGTTTGGGGCGACAAGGAAGGCCCCATAAGGTTGCATTCCAAATTCCAAGGTATTTGGAGTTTGCATGTTCGAGCTATGCGTAAAAGAAGATGGATCGACGTTGATGGATTGGTGGTATTTTACTTGGAGTCCGACTCGAGAAAATTTGCCATTTGCTTGGTGTCGGCACATGGTTCGCTTGGAGTCACAGAGTTTGAAGTTCTGGTTTGGTGATGAACGGTACTTGAAGTCATTTGCATGTTTGCTGGGAGAAAATCTTAGTTTTACCCGAGTCTGATTTCGGGCCAGAATTTCCTAAGTTTGCTTCGAGTCAAATGGGTGATTACCCGAGTTCGACTTCGTGTCAGGACTTCCAGAATCTGCTTTGAGCCAAATAGGCGATTACCCGAGTTCGACTTTAAGTCAACCCTGAAGTGAGTTTTTCAACGACCATTTTGATGATTTTTGATGACGACCATTCGTTATTTGACGATGGGAGTTTCATAATGGGATTGGAAGCTGTCAGTTGGGAGTGGTCACAACATACCATAGGAGCTCGGCCTTGTAATCAGTCCTGGTTTGTGTCATATCTTCTTGGTTCTCCTGCCTTTGGGAGTACCGTTTGAGTAGTAGTTCCTCATCCATTGCTTGGCACTGTGCTACGGCACGGGTTTTACAGCTTCTTCTAGAGTTTTGTACGTTAGCATTTTCATCCAATTGTAACGACCCGTAAAATTTCAACTGTTGATAACGAAATTAGTTGAAATTTTGTGAAATTTTAAACGATAAAATTTTGAAATAAAATTTTATATTTGGAATACGTCTAGTTAAACATAGCAACTGGTAAATTTTCGTCCGAAAATGAGAAAGTTTATTTCGCGCGTAAATTCACTTCAATTCAATCAGTTAAAAAAACGTTGAAAATAAAATGTTTTCGAAACTTAAATATTTTTACATAGAAAAATTCTAAACCATCTTCTGAGCAAGATGTCAGTTGGTCGTTTTTCAAATTTCGGACACCTATTGCTCCGTCGTTCTTATTTTCTGCAAAATGCAGCATTTTGGTACCGATATCGATTTTTATCGGATGATCGTACTACTGATTTCTTTATACCATTGTGATCGTCTCGTCATACTGATCTCCGCAGTATATTCAATTGTCCATTTTGATGATCAGTGCACGGTGGAATCGGTAAAACGATTTAGTGTACCGTACGCGATTTTAAACTTTTGGACTTTCTGGTATATGTTAAGCCACCCACTTGTTAAAAAACCTAACCGCCGTTGCTTTAATTAATTCTTGAATTTTTAAGCGTGATTTTCTCCATTCCCAGATCTTTAATACGTGACTTTTGCTTTTCTCTATTTCAATATATTTATTTCGATCGTTTTGTCTTCCTATTTCCTACTGGAGCCAACTCATCTATTTCGTTCATATATGTTCTGGTAATAGAATAATAAAATGAATATACACTTAAACTCATATTTCATGTAGCCTCTATTCTTCTTCTAGTTGTCCCCTCCCTCATTTTTGTTCACCGAATGTCAGCCACGCTATCCCATCTACCTCCCACCTGATCCTCGTGCCACGTCCTACACCATGCTATGCAAACCATCTCGGACAGCACACCTATCACCAAGACTTCGGTCTCCGCCGTGAGCCTCCACCACCGCTTTTCCTTCGGTCAAGTCCCACCACATAGCCACAACGCCTGTCCTCACCTTGTTCCCCACTTCCGCTTTTCCCCCCTCTCTACTTCGCCCACCGAGACCTCCCTCTCAACTACCTTCGGCCGTACATTAAGCACCCCAGTAGCCTCCGAGGCACGGCAATGACCATACCCACCCCGCAAGCCTCCATCTCAACCGAGCCTGTCAATATAACCCATCCTTGTATTTGTTGTTCACGTGTATGTGGAGGTTAGTCTTATGTCGGAGTTTGCATATATACTTGAATATATAGGACTGTATATACTGTAATATGTTAGTAGACATACATTTGAATATCTATCTTTAAATATATTTATATGTTTTCAGATCTTAGTGCATATCAGTAATTAATATCTACTGTATATCCCTTCGTATATATATCAGTTAACTTCTTACCTATGTTATACGTTTATAAGTAATTTTGGAAATCTTTTGAAAAATAAATATTAGTTTATGTAACTTCTAATTTATAGTTTACAGTGTAATCAGTACGCATATAACAGTTTGCAGAGCAATACAAAGCTGTAATGAAAAAATTTAAAAGAATTATTATGTTACGAATTGAGAGCAATACAAAAAAAAAAAAAAAAAAAAATTTAAAAGAAGGGTTGCGTTGCCATAAAGCAGCCAACATTAGCTGGAAGTCTTCCTCTTTTGCCTTGATGTGCACGTTGCATGGTTATATATAATATGGTACGTATGTTTTAAAAGGTATAAAATGTAGGCATTGCATATGTTATGTTGGGTAAAGGAAGTATATAGGTCGGTTATATAATATTTATATCTGGGAATATGTTGTGAATCTTAAATATATTTGTTACGAATTCCTTCGACCGTTGGTTTTATAATTTTTTTGTACAGCTGTTATGTATTGTGTATACAATAAAGTATATTTCGAACTTACTTTGTTTCGTGCGTGAAAATACATATGTTGTTTGTCACTTAAATAAAAAAAAAAAACTTGATATTGTTTATAATACGTAAAATTTTATATAAAGCTTATATATATATGTTTTGTTTAAATACTGTTTGAAACATTTTGTAAACCATGGACTTTATTGCATATATATTTTAAAGGGATACAATATGAAAATTTATTTCTAATACGGTTTTAATGTAAACAATGACTAATATATATATATATATATATTAAATTGTGTTTGAATGTAGAATATGATATATATAAATAAGTCCGCTTACATCATTTATCTTCATCGATCCAATTTTGATTTGAATTCGTCTATTCCTTGTTATCAGCTTTGATCATCGAATTCGTGCTTGGATTCGTAACTCAATTTCAGTGTCGGTATCAGTGTGCGTATCCGTGTCATCTCCTGTTCTCACTAACCTCGAAAGGTGAGCACTCACTCACGATTAACGTTCTTTTATTTATTAAATTTGATTTCAATTGAAACGACAATTGAAATATGTTGTAGTTAGTTATTCACACTGTTATATATGTTATTACCTGTATCAGTTCACCTGTAACATCTGACACCATTATCTGTTAATTATTTACGCGATGATAATATAGTTTGGTTGATAATTGATTGATTGTTGTTTATATTGGATGTTAAATTGTAATGTATAAAGTGATAAATTTTATGCAAGTAAATTGGACGTAGGATAATAAAAATTTGAATCGACATATATGTTGAATTTGATTAGTTGAATATGACCCCTTTTAATTGTTAAATTTATTGACATGTAGAATAGTGAAAATTACACTTTGAACCATCGACTAATATTGGATTAATTGTTGTAGTATAAGATTGTAATTAACGACAAGTGAAAACCGTAATGTAATAATCTTTAATCTACATGAAAAGATAGTGTAGATTCTAGAAATGATTATATTAATTCGCACAAATAACAATGCGAATTAGTACGGTTATTTCGGGATTATTTGAATTGATTATTGGATTGATATTGGTTGTTGTTATTACTTGTTTATTTACTTTGACACCATCCCAGTTATCACACTGCAAGTTCCCTTTACTATGTGTTGATTTTGAATTGAATTGGAATCGGGTTGAAATGATAAATACCCAAATTAAACTTTGACCTAGGATAGAAAATTAAATAAAAACCAGATTGGTCAATAATTTGATTTGAAAATAATTGAAGATTTTATTTGAACAAATAATACGGTTTTGAAATGAAGTTGAAATTTGAATTTTAATGAAAGGAAAATGATTAATATTTAATAATCTGAAACAAAATGTTAACAATGAAATTGATGTAAGAATGTTGTTTAATTTGAGAAATGATTGAATTAAGTTTGAAATGATTTAATAATCAAGTTTGAAATTATAATTAAGTTGAAATTATTAAACTGTGAAATGATTTAATAATTAAGTTGAAATTATAATTAAGTTGGAATTTTAAAACTTTGAAATTATTTAATAATTAAGTTTTGAATTATTAAATAATTAAATAAGATTGAATTATTTAATGATTAAATTGAATTGGATTTTTAATTAAGAAAATTGAACTTTTGAATAAGTGAATTTACTTCGTAAATAATTGAAATTGAGTTTCTTTATTAATTAAGTTTTGGAAATTTATTTAAGTAAGTAAATAAGTGAAATTGGATTTCTTTAACAAGAAATGAAATGCGATTTATTGAAATTAATGAAAGACTTGAAATCTAAAGAATTGATTTGACGAATTTAATTTAATTCAAAATTGTAAGTTTTGATTTAATGAAGTTGAACTTAAGAAATTGATTTAATGAATTGGAAATTTAATAGGAATTGTTTTGAATGACAAATTGCTTAACGAATATTAAATGGAATCGATAAATGAATTTAAATTGATTTGAATGTTAAATTAAATTAATTTAAATGATTTCGGAATGAAACTTATATACGAACTTGAATCAATATTGAATTGTTTGAATAAAATTTGAAATTGAATTATTAGATTTTGAAATGGTAAATTGGAAGTTTTGAAACGAAAATTTTGGAAATTGATTTCGAAAGACAAATGAAATTTTGATTTACGAATCGAAATTGAAATTGAAATTGATTTGGTTTTGAAATAAATAAACGACCAATCGGTGTAATAATTACGAAAGTTATTAAAGAGACCGGAATTCGGTTATGGATATACTCTCTATCTAAACCGGAAACCACTTTAATAACTATACGCGGAGTGATGATCCAGAATGAAGTGGTTGGAATGGTGTACGTGATGATTGAAGAAAGAGAACGATGATGGATAGCCTTGACACTTGTGTCAAATTGGAAATGACTAAAACAGGAGCTGTGCCGGGCCAATGGAGGATTGATACCTCAAGTGGACACACTTCTTCGAACTACTTATACTTGTTGTCGATTGGTGCACCCTTGATTTTGGGAGTGTTGTTTCACGGTGTTGCGGGCGCTGCGGCGTTGCGTTCTCACCAGTCCGGATCAGGCGAACGGTAGTATCACTACCTTGGGTATAGCCTCATGTGCCTTGTCATACTTGTATTCCATTTATGCGCGACCATTACGATTTTGATTTGTACCTTTAGTATATGGATTGCCCTCTGGTGACTTCCGGTTTTGGGGAAACTACGGTATTGTATATGCTTGTGGGAATATAAAATGTGTTAAGGGTGGAATGGGCCATGACTTAACGCTATTTTGATATCTTTATATTACTGATAGACATTATCTACTTAGCGTATATTACTACCTAGTAGATAGTTTGACGGATCCTTAAAGGATGGTTATTCCAAACATCCTTTGAGTTACTTGTATTTCAATTGCTATTTCACTTGAGTTGGATTTATTAATATAAGAATGTTAATCCTGACTCGAGTGTTTTGTATTTTGCTTTACGCTCGGGTCAGACTGAGTAGTTCAGCTTTCGAGACTCACCTTTGGAGTTGGAGCTTCGCTTGGAGATCCAGCTATCTATCCAGCTTTCAGATATTCGATGATTCCAGTGATGTATTCTGATTTGTATCGGTTACTCTTCCGTTGTATCTGGTTTAACTCTGATGTATCGTATTTCTCTTCTGTTGTAAACTCTGATGTATTTATATATTCATATAGTAGCTTCATGAACTACTATCTCTTTTTAATTCCGCTGCATTTATTACTCTGTGTCTGTGATCTGTGATTATATTTATTTACTGTATATGTTCAGTTTTGCCAATTTAAATTAACAACGCGGTATTTTGAGCAATTCAACTCCGGCATGAGTGTCTACCTATACACTTATAATGGATGCGAATGGTCCAAAATTCTGGGTCGTTACAGTTGGTATCAGAGCTTTGGTAGCTCTAGGCAAAACTCAACATGTAGAGTAAATGTATTTACAGAATCACTTTCATTTCGAGTTTCAATCTCTTCCTTTCGATTCGACTTCTTTGAATTTTGGAACGTTCCCTACGGTTCCAAATTTCATTCGTGTCCCTCACTATTCGTCTTCTTTCAATTCTGGAGCATCACATAACTCCACTTCGAATGACCCTTATAATAGATCGGTGGTCTCGCCAATCTTAGAACGATTCGTAAAGGAGTAAACTCCTTTATAATAGGCATTGATTTACCGGAGATTCCTGTATCCTCGGTTTACGATGCTATCTTTCTCCTGCTATACCTGGATTCCATCTCTCGAGATCGAATGTCGATTTACCTCGGAATTCTACATCGGTCTTATTCTTGAAGTTACGGACGACCCGGTTAAGGTTGCCCGTGAATTAAATAAACTCATCCATCTCTCGATTGTGGTAATTGAATTATCTTATCTTCTGTTTCAAGCTTATTTTCGAATCAAAATTCTCTTTGATTTGATTTCCATCAAAATTTGAATCCCTATCCTTGCTTTGAAATCCATTCCTGTATCGTCAAGCAAAGAAGGGTATTTGTAAATTAATTTAAAATGATTTATATATTGTGTTGTTTGAGTTGTTGATGTTGATTTGGGTTTCCGATCGATTCGTCTGATCAACGCTATCGGTAGGATTTCCAAAACACTTGAACAGAGCAAACTGACACAATATTATTTTCAAATTTGGAAAATGAAATAAATTTGTTTGATTATATTATGAAAATATAAGTATAATTTCTGAAATTTAATAAGTTAATTAAATTGGTTGGTTGAAATGATAATATTTGATTTTCATTTATTGTTCTGTAATGAATTTATAAACGTGGTTTATAAACTGATTTGGAATCTTAAATAAATTTAATTCAGAATTTGAGAATTTAGTTTCCGGTGATTTCGAACTTTGGTTTTAAAATTTTAAAGTATATATTATTGAACGTATTTTCAAATAGAAATCAATTTCAAAGAATTTTAAAATGTTGAAATCAATGCTCTTCTCTTTGTCGCTGGAAAATAATTTCGGTGATGGCGGCCGCATCATCGACATTCATTTTCGAGTTTCGAAGTGGAGATACTATTCTGTAGCTTTGCTACGGGTTGTTTTGAAAAATATTTTGATTTGAATTTCTTCAGTATAAATTGATTTATATATATATATAAACACCTTATTTTAAAATTTAATTTGGTTGATGTATTATATATATCTCTTAATTGTTTAAAGTTAATCGGAAATCTAATTCTTAAATTTTGATAAAAGATGATTTTAATTATAAATAAAACCAAAATTTGGAATAAATATTTAAACTTGAATAATTGAATTTGGAAAATTTTATTTGTATATTGTTCAACTGCATTCTAATACAACTTACCTAAATCATTCATAAGTTGAATATGTAATTGGATAATATATAAGATAAATTGAATTCATAAATAAAATTTGAGTGTTATAATAAATGTTATACACTAAATTTTGATTATAAAGATGTTAATAGAGTTAGATAGGATAATAAGTAAACTCAGTTAATAATGAAATAAATTTGTTTTGAAAGCATTAATAAATTTGTTTTGAAAGAATTAATAATTTGTTTTGAAAGAATTAATAAATTGAAATTTGATCAACATATGAAAATACCTTAAATTTAAAAGAAATTAATAGATGTAAATTAATTTAAATTGAAACTTTTATGTTTTAAATTAATTTATATGGGTTAAATTATTGTTATTTTGTATTTCAAATCTGTTTTCTTTCTGGTTATTTCCATTCTTCTACCTCGTTCCTTTTCGGGGACGAAAAGTTTTGAGTGGGGGAGAATGTAACGACCCGTAAAATTTCAACTGTTGATAACGAAATTAGTTGAAATTTTGTGAAATTTTAAACGATAAAATTTTGAAATAAAATTTTATATTTGGAATACGTCTAGTTAAACATAGCAACTGGTAAATTTTCGTCCGAAAATGAGAAAGTTTATTTCGCGCGTAAATTCACTTCAATTCAATCAGTTAAAAAAACGTTGAAAATAAAATGTTTTCGAAACTTAAATATTTTTACATAGAAAAATTCTAAACCATCTTCTGAGCAAGATGTCAGTTGGTCGTTTTTCAAATTTCGGACACCTATTGCTCCGTCGTTCTTATTTTCTGCAAAATGCAGCATTTTGGTACCGATATCGATTTTTATCGGATGATCGTACTACTGATTTCTTTATACCATTGTGATCGTCTCGTCATACTGATCTCCGCAGTATATTCAATTGTCCATTTTGATGATCAGTGCACGGTGGAATCGGTAAAACGATTTAGTGTACCGTACGCGATTTTAAACTTTTGGACTTTCTGGTATATGTTAAGCCACCCACTTGTTAAAAAACCTAACCGCCGTTGCTTTAATTAATTCTTGAATTTTTAAGCGTGATTTTCTCCATTCCCAGATCTTTAATACGTGACTTTTGCTTTTCTCTATTTCAATATATTTATTTCGATCGTTTTGTCTTCCTATTTCCTACTGGAGCCAACTCATCTATTTCGTTCATATATGTTCTGGTAATAGAATAATAAAATGAATATACACTTAAACTCATATTTCATGTAGCCTCTATTCTTCTTCTAGTTGTCCCCTCCCTCATTTTTGTTCACCGAATGTCAGCCACGCTATCCCATCTACCTCCCACCTGATCCTCGTGCCACGTCCTACACCATGCTATGCAAACCATCTCGGACAGCACACCTATCACCAAGACTTCGGTCTCCGCCGTGAGCCTCCACCACCGCTTTTCCTTCGGTCAAGTCCCACCACATAGCCACAACGCCTGTCCTCACCTTGTTCCCCACTTCCGCTTTTCCCCCCTCTCTACTTCGCCCACCGAGACCTCCCTCTCAACTACCTTCGGCCGTACATTAAGCACCCCAGTAGCCTCCGAGGCACGGCAATGACCATACCCACCCCGCAAGCCTCCATCTCAACCGAGCCTGTCAATATAACCCATCCTTGTATTTGTTGTTCACGTGTATGTGGAGGTTAGTCTTATGTCGGAGTTTGCATATATACTTGAATATATAGGACTGTATATACTGTAATATGTTAGTAGACATACATTTGAATATCTATCTTTAAATATATTTATATGTTTTCAGATCTTAGTGCATATCAGTAATTAATATCTACTGTATATCCCTTCGTATATATATCAGTTAACTTCTTACCTATGTTATACGTTTATAAGTAATTTTGGAAATCTTTTGAAAAATAAATATTAGTTTATGTAACTTATAATTTATAGTTTACAGTGTAATCAGTACGTATATAACAGTTTGCAGAGCAATACAAAGCTGTAATGAAAAAATTTAAAAGAATTATTATGTTACGAATTGAGAGCAATACAAAAAAAAAAAAAAATTAAAAGAAGGGTTGCGTTGCCATAAAGCAGCCAACATTAGCTGGAAGTCTTCCTCTTTTGCCTTGATGTGCACGTTGCATGGTTATATATAATATGGTACGTATGTTTTAAAAGGTATAAAATGTAGGCATTGCATATGTTATGTTGGGTAAAGGAAGTATATAGGTCGGTTATATAATATTTATATCTGGGAATATGTTGTGAATCTTAAATATATTTGTTACGAATTCCTTCGACCGTTGGTTTTATAATTTTTTTGTACAGCTGTTATGTATTGTGTATACAATAAAGTATATTTCGAACTTACTTTGTTTTGTGCGTGAAAATACATATGTTGTTTGTCACTTAAATAAAAAAAAAACTTGATATTGTTTATAATACGTAAAATTTTATATAAAGCTTATATATATATGTTTTGTTTAAATACTGTTTGAAACATTTTGTAAACCATGGACTTTATTGCATATATATTTTAAAGGGATACAATATGAAAATTTATTTCTAATACGGTTTTAATGTAAACAATGACTAATATATATATATATATATATATTAAATTGTGTTTGAATGTAGAATATGATATATATAAATAAGTCCGCTTACATCATTTATCTTCATCGATCCAATTTTGATTTGAATTCGTCTATTCCTTGTTATCAGCTTTGATCATCGAATTCGTGCTTGGATTCGTAACTCAATTTCAGTGTCGGTATCAGTGTGCGTATCCGTGTCATCTCCTGTTCTCACTAACCTCGAAAGGTGAGCACTCACTCACGATTAACGTTCTTTTATTTATTAAATTTGATTTCAATTGAAACGACAATTGAAATATGTTGTAGTTAGTTATTCACACTGTTATATATGTTATTACCTGTATCAGTTCACCTGTAACATCTGACACCATTATCTGTTAATTATTTACGCGATGATAATACAGTTTGGTTGATAATTGATTGATTGTTGTTTATATTGGATGTTAAATTGTAATGTATAAAGTGATAAATTTTATGCAAGTAAATTGGACGTAGGATAATAAAAATTTGAATCGACATATATGTTGAATTTGATTAGTTGAATATGACCCCTTTTAATTGTTAAATTTATTGACATGTAGAATAGTGAAAATTACACTTTGAACCATCGACTAATATTGGATTAATTGTTGTAGTATAAGATTGTAATTAACGACAAGTGAAAACCGTAATGTAATAATCTTTAATCTACATGAAAAGATAGTGTAGATTCTAGAAATGATTATATTAATTCGCACAAATAACAATGCGAATTAGTACGGTTATTTCGGGATTATTTGAATTGATTATTGGATTGATATTGGTTGTTGTTATTACTTGTTTATTTACTTTGACACCATCCCAGTTATCACACTGCAAGTTCCCTTTACTATGTGTTGATTTTGAATTGAATTGGAATCGGGTTGAAATGATAAATACCCAAATTAAACTTTGACCTAGGATAGAAAATTAAATAAAAACCAGATTGGTCAATAATTTGATTTGAAAATAATTGAAGATTTTATTTGAACAAATAATACGGTTTTGAAATGAAGTTGAAATTTGAATTTTAATGAAAGGAAAATGATTAATATTTAATAATCTGAAACAAAATGTTAACAATGAAATTGATGTAAGAATGTTGTTTAATTTGAGAAATGATTGAATTAAGTTTGAAATGATTTAATAATCAAGTTTGAAATTATAATTAAGTTGAAATTATTAAACTGTGAAATGATTTAATAATTAAGTTGAAATTATAATTAAGTTGGAATTTTAAAACTTTGAAATTATTTAATAATTAAGTTTTGAATTATTAAATAATTAAATAAGATTGAATTATTTAATGATTAAATTGAATTGGATTTTTAATTAAGAAAATTGAACTTTTGAATAAGTGAATTTACTTCGTAAATAATTGAAATTGAGTTTCTTTATTAATTAAGTTTTGGAAATTTATTTAAGTAAGTAAATAAGTGAAATTGGATTTCTTTAACAAGAAATGAAATGCGATTTATTGAAATTAATGAAAGACTTGAAATCTAAAGAATTGATTTGACGAATTTAATTTAATTCAAAATTGTAAGTTTTGATTTAATGAAGTTGAACTTAAGAAATTGATTTAATGAATTGGAAATTTAATAGGAATTGTTTTGAATGACAAATTGCTTAACGAATATTAAATGGAATCGATAAATGAATTTAAATTGATTTGAATGTTAAATTAAATTAATTTAAATGATTTCGGAATGAAACTTATATACGAACTTGAATCAATATTGAATTGTTTGAATAAAATTTGAAATTGAATTATTAGATTTTGAAATGGTAAATTGGAAGTTTTGAAACGAAAATTTTGGAAATTGATTTCGAAAGACAAATGAAATTTTGATTTACGAATCGAAATTGAAATTGAAATTGATTTGGTTTTGAAATAAATAAACGACCAATCGGTGTAATAATTACGAAAGTTATTAAAGAGACCGGAATTCGGTTATGGATATACTCTCTATCTAAACCGGAAACCACTTTAATAACTATACGCGGAGTGATGATCCAGAATGAAGTGGTTGGAATGGTGTACGTGATGATTGAAGAAAGAGAACGATGATGGATAGCCTTGACACTTGTGTCAAATTGGAAATGACTAAAACAGGAGCTGTGCCGGGCCAATGGAGGATTGATACCTCAAGTGGACACACTTCTTCGAACTACTTATACTTGTTGTCGATTGGTGCACCCTTGATTTTGGGAGTGTTGTTTCACGGTGTTGCGGGCGCTGCGGCGTTGCGTTCTCACCAGTCCGGATCAGGCGAACGGTAGTATCACTACCTTGGGTATAGCCTCATGTGCCTTGTCATACTTGTATTCCATTTATGCGCGACCATTACGATTTTGATTTGTACCTTTAGTATATGGATTGCCCTCTGGTGACTTCCGGTTTTGGGGAAACTACGGTATTGTATATGCTTGTGGGAATATAAAATGTGTTAAGGGTGGAATGGGCCATGACTTAACGCTATTTTGATATCTTTATATTACTGATAGACATTATCTACTTAGCGTATATTACTACCTAGTAGATAGTTTGACGGATCCTTAAAGGATGGTTATTCCAAACATCCTTTGAGTTACTTGTATTTCAATTGCTATTTCACTTGAGTTGGATTTATTAATATAAGAATGTTAATCCTGACTCGAGTGTTTTGTATTTTGCTTTACGCTCGGGTCAGACTGAGTAGTTCAGCTTTCGAGACTCACCTTTGGAGTTGGAGCTTCGCTTGGAGATCCAGCTATCTATCCAGCTTTCAGATATTCGATGATTCCAGTGATGTATTCTGATTTGTATCGGTTACTCTTCCGTTGTATCTGGTTTAACTCTGATGTATCGTATTTCTCTTCTGTTGTAAACTCTGATGTATTTATATATTCATATAGTAGCTTCATGAACTACTATCTCTTTTTAATTCCGCTGCATTTATTACTCTGTGTCTGTGATCTGTGATTATATTTATTTACTGTATATGTTCAGTTTTGCCAATTTAAATTAACAACGCGGTATTTTGAGCAATTCAACTCCGGCATGAGTGTCTACCTATACACTTATAATGGATGCGAATGGTCCAAAATTCTGGGTCGTTACACCAATTGTCTTCCTCAAATTGTTTATCACCTTCAGAGCCGGAGAGAGCCATTGTTATATCTCCCCGTAGGGTTTTCACTCCTAAGTTCGGGTTTGTGGCAGGTGCTTTTGTAGTGGGTGGAGCATTAACGTTATCTTCCATCATGATTCTTGGAGCTCCCCACACTACTTCCTTTCGCTTTTGCCTTTACGTAGCAGCCACAGCTTCAGGCACCATTCCTGGAGTAGTTAGTGATTGGAGCACTAAGAGAGCATCTATCTTTTCCATAAGAGCCTTTTGACCGTTTTCCGTTTTCTGGTTAATTTCATCAACCATCTAGTTCAATTCTCCCTTAGTCACAACTTCATGATGTGTGGAGGATCGTGGAACCTAATCTAAAGTTAGCTCCTAATAGCGGTTTGTTGGGGTTGTTGACTTCAATTTGCTGAGGGTTTGTTTCTTTTCCAACAATAGTAGCTTCTATGGATCTTCCGGAGGTAGTTCGCTTTCTTCCTAGTGCCATTGATTCTCAACAACAAATCTTTTAAGCAGAGATTGAGGATCTAACTTCTGAACCTATTTGATCCAAAGTAAATAGCTAGATCTAAGCCTCGGTTGGGCTCTCAATGAAAGCACCAAAATGTTAACCTAAAAAATGGATCAACACCCTGAATTAAGTGAGAAAGTACCATCCCTGTTCTTAAAAAGCAATAGTATAGAAAATAAATGTAAAAATAGCAAAAATAGTAAAAAGAGAAGAAATTTTTTATAGTGGTTCGCATGTTAGTAAAGCCTACGTCCACTTTATAACTTTCTATTAACTGACTGATGTTACAAGTTGAATCGGATTACAGTATGATTGAATCTTCTAAGTTAGATAAGTCACAAGTACAAGAGTTCACTGAAGAATCACAGTGAACCCCTAGATGACTATTGTATGGGAGGAGAAGAGTGAAGAATAATCTCTGTAGAGTTCCAGCAGCCAGTCTAGAAGATTTTCTTTATGTTGGCAGATAGGTGAGTATTTATAGGCGAATTCAGTGAGCATTGGGCCAGAAGTCCAAGTGCAGAAGAGTCCAGTTGTTATGCCAAGTCATCACTAAAAATCTCAAATCAATCTGAGTCATTTCTATGGATCTCTAGCTATCCATAGGGGATGGATCGCTGCCTATCCATAGGGAATGGATCGTTAACTATCCATCAACTTAGCATATTTTTCTACCAGAAGCCTTTACTTAGTGCTACGAAGGAGCTTGGAAAGTTTGAGGGCGATCTAACCTATTTTGATGCATCGCTAGCTATCCATAGGTGTTGGATCTCTAGCTATCCATCCACTTAGCATATTTTTGAGTGATCTTAGTTTGGTTGTCTTCCTATCTTCTATTTAAGTGCCTTAACCAAATATCAAGTCGTTTGGAGTTCGTTTGACCATCCGTCTTCATAGGTCATCTGGTCCATAAAAATCATCCATAACTCACTCAATACTTAACAAAAGCATATGAAACTTCACACCTGCAATGTAGATTAGTAGGAGAGCCTCCCTTATGGATCATAGGTCATCAGGCCTACTCCTAATGGGTCGGACCTGATGGATCAAACTAGCCCAATATGGAGAAGAATTATCCATAACTTGCTCAAAACTTAACAATACCATATGAAACTTTGCAGGTACTCTCTCTATGGTTTGCGGTACCTATCCTATAAATTTCAGGTTGTGGAACCCAACTTACATGGATCGTTAGCAATCCATCTAGTTAGTTCTCTAGTGATCTATCAAACTACCTCCTAATGATCCTATTTTTTATGTGAGCCTTCTTTATGTCTTCTAAGTGTTCTCCTAAAATTTCAAGTCAATCCAACTCTGTATGGGTTCTCTAAGTCCATTTTAAGTTTGCTTCTTTTGGTCAAACAGCTTGAATTAGATGAGTCTTCACTTCTCGAGCTAGATTGTTTGGCATACTATTAAAATTGGCAAGTATTTTTAGAAGAGGTAGTAGAACATGATGCAAGAGGCTTTGACAACTCATGATGCTTCCTTTTGGACCGCTAGCGATCCATGGATGATGGATCGCCAGCGGTCCATCTACTTAGTGGATTTTTGGCTTGTTTCTCTTAAGTTTCATTGGCTTGTTCTTTTAGATGCCTTGTTTAAGTTTCAAGTCATTTTGGCTTGGTCTAGATGTTCTAACTCCTGTTGAATTCTGCTGGGTTAAAAACCCGGTTAACAACCGTGATATTAAGCCCATATAACTGAGGAGACGAATGCTCTCTTGACTAATGCTTCACTTCCAATACTTCCACTCGACCCAACTATAATCACTCGATAGACGTCGTGCCATGGTTTGACTATAATCAAAGTAGAGCTTTCAAATTGAAGGTTCATAGTATTCTTAAGTCGAGAGAATTATGTAAATCAGTCACATCGATATTTTCTTTTTGACCTTAGCTATATTAACCAATATAAAACTACTAGATCGCAAAGCCGATTAACCTCCCGCCCCCGATCACCACCCCCTATCAAGTGAGTCATTCCATAGTTATCTAATAACTACCAGTACGTAACCTATAGGTGCCCTTCAGCAGTCGTGAGTAATACAATACCCAACATTTGGAGAGCTTTACGTACTCTAGTCTCGATGAATACTTCAATATCCAGTCTCGATGCATTTTGACTAAGAACAGTTAAAATGTTATATTCATTTTCACTGTAATAAATTACTCATGGTTACAACACTTTGTAACTACTATCCTAAAACATACCATTTATGTATTTTCTATTAAATATACTTTTAATCTAATTAATTAATATAACACATTATATCAAGTATATAATAGAAAGAAAACACCTTTATTTCGAATAAGATTGGTCAATGAGTTAGATATATGTAACGAATTACATAATTGCCCCTAGGGCATACCTTTGTCTCTATCAAATATAAAATATAAGGGAAATAAAACAATTTGTAACGACCTGTATTTTTGACAATTAAAAATATTAAATTAAATATGACTTTGGAATTTAATATTGTCAGAAATTAAAATTTATGATTTATAAATGTAAAAAACTTGTTAGAATATATAACTTGATTTCAAATGAATTCTAAAACGACAAATTTCAATAGGGGTACAGATGCTAATGCATATTAGAATATAATTTAATAATATTGATTTGAATGTAAGCAATAACTATTTGAATGTAAATTCCATCGATTGCAATAATAAATGTCATAAAGAATTGGATAAACAATGTTTAAATATGTTAGCATGCAATAAGAAATCAATTATTTAGTACGTAAATTTATTAACCTTTGTTTGTAAACAATAAATTTAGAAATGTGTTTAAATTACTTAAATGTAAATATTGTTTTATTTCTCATCTTATTATTTAATCCATTTTGAAATTAATTTTGCAATCAATGGAATTAAATGTAATTGAAATATTGCAGTTAATATAAGAAAGGACATTAACTGTAGAATAATGAGTGTAATAAATGGAAATTTATGTTTAAGTAATACATAAGTATTTGTTGATTTAATATAAGAAACATGTAAATAAAAATAAAAGAATTTGTTTGAAATTTCAAAAATATAATGAACGGATTTTATTGCTGTTGTAATTAAATGTTGAAATTAATTTAATATTTAAATCTTGGTTTTAACATGGAAAAATTAATTTTAAAAGATTATTAATTCCTGTGTAATCAAGAATGATGATAGGAAACTTTTAATTTAGAGTTTAAAAGTGATTAAATCAGTTTAATAATAATTCGTTTAATTAACGTGCAAAATTAAATATTATTTTATTTTAAAACTAACTTCTATGTACAATAGAATTAGGGTTCGAAATTAGTTTCATTGAGTTTGAAAATATTAAAAACCTATATTTTGATATATAGGATGACCTATTTTCGTTTCGGGAACGAAGCGGGTTTTCCAGGCCTTTGTTATCGCTTTGGCCCAATAGATATGTTTCCTCTATTCCTGTTTCATCTTGGTCAATATATATACTGTTATGAAACCTTAGCAGCCTTCTATTCTACTTTTTTGTACGTACTTTCAAATCTAATCTGCTCGTTTCCAATGGTGAATATCCCAAAACCTAACTTCCTATTTCAAATCAAATCCAAAAATTCAAACTGCTCAAATCCTATCATATTATATATCGTCGCGAAGCTCTCGATGAATGGAGTTAGCATCTGCAATTCATTTTTCCTATCGAAGCGCGGTTTGGCCAAAAATTGGCGATCTTTCTCAGTCGTCCGTTATAGGGTTTTGCAAATCGACGGTGGATCTTCATCCAATCGATGATCGGAGGGCACTGCATCGTATGGGATGTCAAGTGGAATTGATCTATCGGATTGGATCGACTTGGTTGTGCCCGACATCGCCAGAAATTGGCGATTTGGGGCACATTTTGTGGCTCGGCTAGGTGGGTTTTAGTGGCGGCGCGGCGGTCATGGTGGGGTCTGGGAGGTGTGGCAGGCGATGGTGGTGACAATGGTGGCTTTAGATTTGGGTGGAAGCGCATCTAGGCACGGCGGTCGGCGATTGGAGATGACGACTGATGGGTTGAACGTGGTCGTGAGGGTTGGAGATAGTAAAGATAATTACCTTATTGCCCTTAGTTTATTTTAATTTAAATTTTAAAATTCAAAACTTCTAACATTAATAACTTTTGCATATGAACTTTGATTGATGTGCGGTTTCTTCCATTGGATTTGTATTGAAATTCCGGACAACATGAAATCGGTTTGGTTGGATTTGGAGACTATTGAAATTTTGGGCTTTTGTGGATTTTTAATGGGTTATGAATCAAAGGTGAGTGATTAAACCCACTCACGCAATACTAATTTTTTTGATGTTAGTTAAATTGAAATCATGAACTGATAAAATTTTATTGATTGTTGTTTGGTAATTTAAATTGAAATTGATATTGATATTAATATTGGATCAAATTGAAATTTAAATTAATATTGAATTTAATTGCTAGTTAAACACCGACAATTAATAACTAGTAACTATTGTGATATTTTGGTTGATTTGGATGTTGGTTGCAATTGGATGCCTATTGTTTGATGTTGGATGTATGGTTGTTTATTAATTTGGACATATCCCTGTTATTACCCTATTTATTATTTGACATCTTATAAATTGTCACTTGTAATATTCGAAATGAACTAAGAAATAGGTTGAAATGATATATACCTATGTCATTTAATTATGGGTTAAAATGATATATATCTATCCATGTAATTAAAATTGAAATAACTAATCACTTGGCCATAGGGCAGAAAATTATATTTTCGGACATTGGATTTGGATAAATTAAATGGTTACAAATCATAAATTTGGATTGGTTTAAATGATATTATTCTAAAGAAAATAAAATTTGGATTTTTACGAATTAAATTATTTTCTAATTTGAGATTTGAAATGTTTAAACTGAAACTGTTAAAATGAAATTATTATAGAATTTAAAACTGAATCTTAAAGTTGAAATTGAATTATGATGTAAATTTATCTAAATTGAATTATTTTAAAGGGTTGAAAATTTTGGATTTTGCTTGAAATATATTAAATCAAAGTGGTTTAGATTAATATTTCGAATCTTGGATTTGAAACTGATTTCAACTAATTTTTTTAAGTAAGAATCTGAATTGAAACTGTCAGCCATTTGATTAGAACCGTTTAAATTGAATTTGAAGTAAAGCTGAAATCATTTTTAATTGAGGTTGATTTAAATTGAAATTTGAATACGAAGTTGATTTGAATTGGAAGTTGAATAATTGAATTCATTATGATTTGGAATTTGAACCCGAGGTCAAATTGTTGTGAAAGAAGAAACAATTTTAATATAAACAATTTTAATTATTTTAACTACTTTCAATCTTTAAAACTATTTTAATTATCCAAACTATTTTTCAATAGTAAAACTATTTTAATTATCCAAACTATTTTTCAATATTAAAACTATTTTTAATTGTCCAAACTATTTTCAGTATTCAAACTATTTTAATTATTCAAAACCATTTTCAATATTCAAACTGTTTTAAAGGGGAACTATTTAGATTTAAATCATAGATTTAAATACGAATGCTTTGACATGAAGGTATAACCTATTTTGATTTCGAAATGATTTTTGAAGTGAATCCAATATTTTGATATAAAGTATGATTTATACCGTTAATGTGAATTCGATATTTTGATATAAAGTATGACTTGTTCTTGAAATTTAACTTGAAATTTAAAAGAGCCAACCGGTATGAAAAAATGACGTTTGTTTGTTAAAGAGACCGGGACCGAATATTGGCATACTCTCTGTCAATACCGGAACTGCTTTAACAGCTGTTTATGTGGTGGATGATACAGAATGAAGTGGTTGGATTAGCGAACATTTGCTGGATTTAAAGAAAGAGAACGGTGATGGATAGACCCCGACACTTGTGTCAATTGGAAATGACTAAAACAGGACGACTTGTCTACCTTTAGTGACATTTGTTCTTCATATTACTATATTGATTTTGACTTGATCGGTGCACCTTGATTTGATTATGGGATGGATGTTCATGTTAGGCCGTTAGGGGCACTATGCCATAAATGGCCTACTGCAACACAAAAAAAATGTTGGCTCAGGCCCGAAAAATGTTGCCATAGGTCTATGGCAACACTTTTAGGGTGATGCAATTTTTGCCGTTGCCTTAGACCTCAAAGGCAACATTTTGACTATCTAAGGCAACATAAGTAATATTGTTGCAATAGAACCCTATTTGGGTCTATGGCAACACCCATAGGTGCCTGTAGCAACATTCAAAAATGTTGCTATAGATATTGATTTTCTGAATTTGTGGGGCCCACAATATAGAGCATATTTGATTTTTTAATAGACATAAATATTTATTTAATAAAATGCTATTTGCATAGAATTTGATATTCAAACAGTAATTTATTTAAATAAATTTTTTATTTCAACATTTGAAATAGTACAAATTCCTGACTCCACTATTTTACAATTCAATGATATATAACACTGATATTCACATATACAGATATTCCTCACTACATCACTCAGTTCACTCATTACATATGCAGTTTCAATTTATACAGACACCGACACTAACAAATATATGCCGAGCCGAAGGCGAGCCGAGTGCCGAGCCGAAGGCGAGGCGAGAAGCGGGTCCGGGCGCAGCGCCGGCGGGGGTTCGGGGCACCGCAGTCCCGGCGGGGATCGACCTTCTTTGAACAAGTGGGCACCGCCCGATTCATTCGATTTCGGAAGATCGAGCCTTCTTTGAAACGACGTAAAATGATGCACAAATGAACACCTCCTGAGAATTTGAACACCTCCTCGATGATTGACTTTTGCAACTCTTTCATGGCTTCTTCTGAATCATCCGACCTTTTTCCAGCCATCATTCTTAGCTCTGCCTTGGTAAAAGACCTGAAACCATGATAAATAAAAATTGACATTTCATCGAACATGTTGCATGTTAATAAGTAATACATTACCCTTCATCGAACATGTTGCCTAATCACCTAATCACAATCGCTGGCATAACCACCCATTCCTTCCTTCCACAAAACAGTAACAGCAACCTACCATTCCACCACCAGCTTTCTTTCACCAATCCAAACTGCCTTAACCCAAACTCCTCCCTGCTACATTTCAAGCAACAACAACCTTCTCAAGCAACCACTGCATACTTCATTATCCAAACCCCTACCAGCAAACTGCATTTTCTTCCAAACTACCATCTCACAACCAAAACATCCCAAACGCGCAACAACAAACAAAGCTCTAACCTATCACTTCATATACTTCAACCTCCATCACACCTTCATATCCAACTTCTGCAAACTGCGACAACCAGATTCACCATCCAGCTACAATCAGCCACAAACTCCTGCCCCTATCACCTAACGAACTCGAACCATTTCTGCACATAGCACAACAAATCCCTTCCTCTACAATCTGTCACAACCAATTCGCATCTCCTCACTAACCCTATGCCTTCACCATCACAACAAACACCTACCTGCCTTCTCTGACAACCCGAACTACCCCTACACCCTAACTTCCTCACCAATCAAACTGAAAACCAACCTGTTAAAAACTCCTCCAAATCGCGAACCCACCAGCGCCTCCCATATCAAATTCACCAACCGCAATTTCAGCAACCCATCGACCAGAACTACCTTAAATCACCATTGGCCTCACCTCCATCGCTTGAAATTTCAATCGCAATCACCCACTACCGTAACCCAGTCCAATCATGACCTAACTCCAACAACAATCGCCGATTCACAAGCCGAACAGACATTTCCAGATCTCGACAACAAAGCAAATGGGGCTCGACATGTAGGCAAACAGCAGCGAAATTGGAGGTGAGAACGAAATGGGGAACGAAGCTTGTCTGAGATCACTACCAACCTTTGAAAAAAGGACGAGATTTTGTTTTTGGAAGAAAAAAAAGAAACGAAAATATGATTTGAAAATTAGGGATTTGGAAATTGGGGGTGAGAACGAAAATGATATGAAAGTAAAGCGGGAGAACGAAAATTTGGAGCAAATTGTAGTGGTGATCCAGTTTAACAATCGGATTAAATGTAGACCGTTGGATCGTGTTCACGCGGATTGCTAATTTTATTATTTTTTTAATCTGAATACATCTATAGCAACACTATATAAAAATGTTGCAACGTGTTACACTTTTTTAGCTAGAGCAACACATTTTTATGGCTAAGGTAACACCATAAATACAACGTTGCAGTAGGACCAAAATTTTATATCTATCGCAACATTTTAGCTGGCAACACCTTGCAAAAATGTTGCAGAAGGTCATTTATGGCGTAGTGGGGTTACCACCAGTTAGGCGACTCGAATTGGTAGTATCCTACCTTGGGCATTGCCTCACGTGCTTTGTCATACTTTTATCCTTATATGCGACCATTACGATTTTGTTTTAGTATGGTACCTATACGGGACTCACTGGCTATCGACGTTACTGGTTGTGTTACAAGACCTGCATAGACTACCTGCTTAAAAATGTGATAAGGGGGATCAATATAAAGCCTTAACGCTATTTTAATACTTTACTTTACTGATAGACACTACATATATAGCGTATCTCACTATATATAGATAGTTTGACGGATCCTTAGGAGATGGAAAATCCCGTAACATCTCTTAAGTTATTGCTCTCATGGTGTACACTTGATAGAAGATGGAAAATCCCATAAATATCTCTGAAGCTATTACACTCATATTTACTTGTTGTTGATTTAACTTACATAGGAACTTTTAGTTCTGACTCGAGTGTTTTGTCTTTTCATTACGCTCGGGTCAGCCTGAGTATTTCAGTGTTGAAGACAATATCCCTTGAAGATGAAGATGGAGTTTGCTAGACCGTCTTTACTATTATTGTTCCACTGCATTATTTTAGTATGTTTGTTGATTGTACTCTGATTATGTTGTAAAAATTGAAATCAAATGTATAATGTAAAACAGCTTCATGAACTATTTTTTTTATTATTGTATTTTGTCATTCCGCTGCGGGATTCTGAGTTTTGTTTTCCTTCTTTTCCCATATTTTCTTATAACCCCATTGATAATATGCCTTTTTGAATGGTTTGAGTTAGACATGTGTGGTTTATTGTCGACTTAAATCTTCCAAAAAGGTGAGTCGTCACAAATTTGATCTAAAGTCACTCTCAAAGTCACTCCTCTCCATGTTACAAAATGATGTTTCAACAAAGTGCAATCATATTCTTTTAGACAAAGTATGATTGGTAACGAGTGAAGTAGGGTTACTTCTTCCTATATGGATATGTACTTAAGAGTAAGTATAGATATGAAATTTGATTTCATCCGAACCATAGTTTACGAATTGATATAAGATATGAAAATGGAAGGAACCTTAGCCTTAAATAGTTTAAGATATGTTCTTGTCCAATTTATGTTATGAACGTAAATTTCATCAAATTTAAAACTAGATATATTTTACGTAAGACTATAGGTAGTTACTAAATGTTTTGAATGTCTGTTCCACTACATTGAGAAACAAACTGTTATTTCATGAAAACACCACCTTCATAATAAAGGAACTTCTTTATAGAGAAATGAGTGGTAGTGCGATGGACTTGGATATTGAAACACCCCCACACCCCTTAATATACACAAAAGGACACATTAAAAGGCGTGATGTGTTGTAGGTATAACTGAAACTAACAAAGACTAAGATTCACAAGACAAAAATAGGTAAAAACAACGGAAACTAAAATAATAACTTATTCAAAACAAAAAATTCATAATTGCTTCATAAACCAAATGAGTCAAATACCAAATACAACATACATGTCTCAAAACCCAATATGTCTCATGAAATAAAACTCGTAGTCTCAACAAAAATCAGAGTATAAATATCCCTCTCATGTGCCAGTACAAAGAAAGAAAACGGAAATAAAAGTAGGGAAATACATATGAGAATCTCCTCCAAGAAACCTCCGAGCAACTGCAATCTACTGCCCTCTCCCTTGATTGCCGATGGGGGGGAAAGGGGAAATATAGGAGTGGGTCAGACTAAAAGTCTGGTGAATGATAGTAACTACTAGAATCTTTAAGCAAAGTAAAAGTAATAGACCCTTTAATAGTTCTAGTATATAAAAGGAAATAAAGGAAATAGGAAAGAGATAAACTGAAAATAAATACAATTAAACTATTGCTCAATTAATAAGATAGGTTAACTTTGATTGTTTGCACTTGCCCTTGATAGCTGCTTAGATTAGGTTAAATTCCTAATCCTATTTTAATTAGGCTGAAGTCCTAATTCTACCCTTTGATCGGCTTGCTACTCCATAGAATCTACTATGGACTGGACATTTCCCTATACAGTAGACTTTAGTGTGTACGAAAGACACACTTACTAAGCGCTTGGAACTCATAACGATTTATGAGCCATCATTGGAAGCCGCACGCATGACCACCACTAAGCTCGCGTTCCTGTTATTCCCTCTTTTGACCTTTTATTTACCCTAGACAGCAAAAGCGTGCCCCTCGCCTCACTTCAGGATTATGTGAAGCACCTCGTCTCACTTCAGGATTATGTGAAACACCGTGTCCATAGAAAAATAGGGGAAATTCTGTTGGTACTGGTCTCTATCAAACAAAAATCTATTTGCTCCCCTTGTTCAAATACCCTTGATTTGAACTACCATAGATTGACCATTTACTACCACTATAAGCATAAGCGTACCCCTCGCCTCACTTCAGGGTTATGTGAAGCACCTCGTCTCACTTCGGGATTATGTGAAACACCGTAACCATAGAAATATTAGGGGAATGCTATTTGGTATAGGTCCTACTCTTATCTTTGCTTATTAACTTAGATAAAATATCTAAATAAGCCTTTATTTTTATCAATTACTAGTATTGCTTATTAATTTATCCTAAGTCTTAAAATAAGCACCATAGTTTCCATAGTTTATCAATTTATAACTTACGTTATAATCATGCTTATTACTTAACCCAAGGTCTAAGTGTGAAAATAAGCTTCTTTCTTCTTTTATTCTTTTCAGTTATAATTCTAGGTTATAACTAGGCCAATCTTCTTAATTCGGTCCAATTAATATCATAATTAGGCATAATTTCAGTCCAATTCCATTTATATTACAGTTTTTATAATTTACATCTTATATTCCATTATTTCAGATTTCTTATAATTTAATCCAATTTCGCGTTAATTCTATTCTAATCTATACGCGAAGAAGAAGAAGAAGGAGAAATTAAAGAAAACTGAAAATAGAAGAAAATAAAAGGCGTAGGAAGAAGATGTAAATAACGCATAAATAATAGTAAATAAATTAAAATACTATAAATAAATGGAAAAGCAATAATTAACAGAAATAACTAAAATTAACTGAAAAGAATAGCTAGAAAGAAATAGACTGAAAATAATTCTAAAAATTGTAAATAAAACTGCTAAAAAGGTTATTCCAAAAATCGTAGTAAAACTACAACTATTGGAAAACCTATTATTTTAAATTACTTAAAGAAATTTAAAATAATTACGATCACTCACCTCTAGTCCCTAGCTCTTCCCTTTAGGCCTTCCCGGATCCACTTGGGGTTGTTAAATATTTTTATTTAAAACGATTTCCTCCTTGGAAAATTATTCCGCTTAGGGTCCTTCCTGAGTAGGTGAACCCAATTGGAGAAAATCTTAGAATGAGAAAAAGTGTTAGGCCTAGGGTTCTATTTATAGGGGTAGAAGTGGATCTTAGACAGTTGGATTTGGGGATTGAATAGGATGCAACCACGGCATAGGTTGAATAGGAGCCATTGGATGCATGAATGGAAGAACCAGACCGAGCTAAAGAATGCAAAACGTCTACAACATTCGAACGAACAAACGTTCATTCGTTTGCCCAAATGGGCAGGCGGGTCGACCGCCTTTGTGCTCAGGTCGACCGACCGGTCGACCTGGCTTATTATTATTATTATTATTTCGTTTTCTTGTTTAATTTGTATCTCGTTCATATTAGCTCGGATTCTAACGTTCTATATATGGAAATTGACCAGAAAATTACCACGGACACAATGGTACAACTCCCATGGCTCAATTCTGATAATTTCACAAATTTATTTTGTTATTTAATTAATTAACGAATTAATTATTATGGGTTAAAATTTCGGGTTGTTACATTCTCCCCTCCTTAAGGGATTTCGTCCCCGAAATCTCTAAGGATAAAAGAATGTACTAAATATTTTCATCCAAGTTCTACAACCAAATACTCAATCATCAACCATTCATCCATTGTCCTTAAGTTTTTTTTTCTAATGTAATGATACTTATGCAATGTGTGTAGTGTAAATGTCCCTAACTAATGCAAAAGATTAAGCGGTCCATTGATTCAGTTGACCTCCTTTTATGCAATCATGTTTGTGCCATGTATCCAAATGAATGCAAAAATTCCCTAATGATAATTGATAGTTCTATATGCGTGCTATAAACATCATTCAAATGCAACAACCATGTGATAATCATTCATTTATAGCAACCATAGAAATAAATTAAAAATGCACACACATCCAAATGCATATGCTCTAGAGTCCTGATTAGGCCGATCCCTAAAGAATAATAGTGCCTATTGTACTTATATGCGTCCATTAGCATCCACTAGCAAACACTTGCAATCACTAGCATACATCATTCATAACATGTTCTAATAACATGTTTACATCAATTCCTACCATCCATAGGTTAAATCCTAAGTTCTACTCTCCCAAAGGTTAATAAAAGAAAGAACCTATTTAAAACTAAAGATGGAAATAGAAAATTCTAAAAACTTATTACCAAAGGAATGTGGATACGAAATACGAATTTTCTCCCAATCAAACCAATCCTCCCCGAAGTCTTCTTAACTATGTCGGAACCAAGGTAATCCCTCTGTATACCGTATCCAACGTGAAGGCGACTTGCGCGGTTTTTCATAAAGAGCTTCGAAAGGTGCCACTCTAATGCTAGCTTGAGAACCACTATCTTATGTGAATTCCACTAAAGAAAGATGCTTTTCTCAAGTTCCTCCAAAATCAAGAATATCCATTCTTAGCCATGCATGCCTTACTACCTTACTCATTTCACTTTACTGTCTTCTTTAGTCAGCACACATGAATCAACATTCATAGGTTCTTACTATTGTCTTATACATTCCATGGGAACTACTATCATTACTTCCAAAAGTAATCACTGCTATCCCCTACATGGTCTTGCGCTTCTTCCGTTACACCTAGGAAATGATTTCTCTATACTCCATATTTATAAGAGTTTGGTTGGGTATTTATCATTTCAAAAAGTAAGACTTCTAAATTTTCAAAACAAAATCCCAAAATCTGTCTTTAAAAATGGTTATTTTTGAGTTTCTATTAAATTCAAAAATACTTGGTTACTTAACATTATTTCCCAACCTAAAGGGAAAAACTTTCAAATTCTAAGTCCAAAATTTATTTCTCATTTTCTTTTAAAGACCTTTTCAGTTTTCTATAAAAAATTTAAATTTTCAAATTCTACTTTTATTAAGTTTTTTCATTTCCAAAAACTTATTTACTTTTTCACCAAACCATTTTCTTTTAAGATATCTTTAAATTGTTTTTATGTGTTTCAAAACATTTTCTTATTATACAGCACGGTCTCATACCTTAATGTATTGGAACTACTTTCTCAAGTGAGAAATTATTAACGCTAAAATCTTCTATGAACCTTTTAAAAGAGAATTTCATGTTTATGTGAAATTACAAGGAACTTATTTTATATTTTTCGAAATAGGCTATACATCATATGGTGCTTTTCATACCTTGTATATCTCTTTCATGTATTCCTTGTAACTTGCACAAAACATTTTTATTGGATTCATAGAAAATCATACCATTATTCTTTTCATTCCAATAGATTAAAGTATGTTTAATTTATATTCTTCCATGATAAATATTTTCTAATTTCTAACTTACACGTTTTCCTTTCAGAAAAACTCATCTTCAAAACTGTTTTAATATTTCCATAACTGCAAAAACACTTCCTTATACTTATTAAAAATAATAAGTGTACTTTACAAACCATTTTGTTTCTATACTTAGAAATTATCCTTTAAAATATTTTTTTATTTGGGTTAAAACGGATGTTGCGTAAAACACCGTTACTACAACCCAAAAATACTAGTGTATGGATTCAATTAAATAAATACCAATAAATCTCATATACCTATGTAAAAATATTTCTCTTAGGAGTCACTTACTATAAAAATAGTGTTATAGCCTATGCTGCTCTTATTTTTGATGAAAACATTTATTACAACAACAAAAGTTGTAATCTACGTTTTCGATACTCGATAAACTCTAGGTTTTTATATTTAAAATCTTTGTTTACTCACAAAGAAACTAGTGAGTTATATATATATTCCATAATTCTTCAAAAAGAATTCCAATTTTTCATTATATAAAAACCAACTTAAATTTCATACCATTCTTCAAAAAGCCTATATTTTTTCTAAAAGAAAATATTAACAATGAAAATTTTCAATTCTAACAATTACATTTTATTGGGCTTGGCATAAAGTAGATTTTGTCCTTACTAACCTAGGAGTACTTTTCTTAAACCTTGGAAATCTCATTTCCTTACTAAAGTCTTTCATCAGATTTATTTCAAGGTACTATCATTAAATCCACTTATTTGAAACAATTATAATTTCCGTAATTATCTACACATGGGTTTTCATCTTTTCTTGTCAACTGAACCTATTGTACATCCCCCAATCTTTGCCTACCTCTCTTTTGATTTCCACAGTTCGATCCTAAATGTACAAAACCGTTTCTTAAATCCCTACCATGTGTAGACATTCTCTATGCCCCAATAAACGCACTTCAAAGGTGATACTTCAAGAACTCTGTCTTCAGCTGATGAACACGAAGCGTACAAAGAACCTCCTTTAGATTGATAACATGCTCTTCCATACTTCTTGGGAAACAATAAAATGTCGACCACGAATACCACCACGAACTTTATTTTAGGACATCTCTAGAAACATGGTTCGTCAAATCTATACAATAGGCTAGGACATTGGTTAGCCCAAAAGACATAACCAACCACTCAAAGAATACGTCGAGTGTCCTAAATGCGGTCATAGCAATGCTGCCATCAGCTACCCTAAGCCGATGAAATCCAATGGCAAGACCAATGTAACGACCCGCCATTTTGGACCGTTCAAGTCGACAAATCAAACACATGTCCAACTCAAACCGTTCAAAAAGGCAGATGGTTATTGGGGTTAAATAAGAAAAGAAAAGAAAGAACAGAAACAAACTCAGAATCTCGCAGCGGAAAGATAAAATATAATAATCAAATAAACAGTTCATGAAGCTGTTTAATATACTTTTGATTATCATTTATACAACATTTATCAGAGTTATACATATACAACAGAACAAATAAAATAATGCAACAGACAGCATGATGCAAAGATAATAATAGTAATAGTATACCAAATCTTCGTCTTCGTCCTCCAAAATAGATCTTCAACCTTATCTGAAATGCTCAGGCTGACCCGAGCGTAATGAAAAGACAAAACACTCGAGTCAGGACTAAAATATCTCATGTAAGTCAAATCGAATAAGAAAATATGAGTGTGACGGCGTCAGAGATGTTTACGGGGTTTGACATCTCCTATCCAGTGTCAACGTGAGTGCAATAACTTAAGAGATGTTACGGGATTTTCCATCTCTCAAGGATCCGTTAAACTATCTACTATGTAGTACAATACGCTATTATAATATGTCTACATTAAAGTAAAAGTATTAAAATAGCGTTAAGCCATGGCCCATTCCACCCTTAACACAGTTTCTATTCCCAAGAGCATATACAAGACCGTAGTTTCCCCAAAACCGGAAGTCACCAGAGGGCAATCCATATACTAAAGGTACAAACCAAAATCGTAGTGGTCGCGAATAGGATAATCAGTATGACAAGGTACATGAGGCAATACCAACTAGGATACTAGTAGTTGCTTGATCCGGACTGATGTTGGGCATAGCAGCTACTACCCCAACACCGTGAAACAACACTCCCAAATCAAGGGGTGCACCCAAATCGAATCACAAATGTAATAGATATGGTATCGAAGAAGTGTGTCCCCTAGAGATGGTGAACCTCAATGGCCCGGCGCGGCTCCTGTTTTAGTCATGTCAAGGGTCATCCAATATCGCTCTCTTTCTTCAGTCAACGCGTTCACCAAACCATCCACTTCATTCTGGATCAACACTCCGCGTATAATAGTTATTAAAGTGGTTTTCGGTATCGACAGAGAATATGTCCATATCCGATCCCGGTCTCTTTAATAACTACGTATTATTACACCGATGGCTCTTTTACATTTCGAATCAATTCATAATTGATATCAAAATATCATATTCGCTTCAAAAATCAAATCCATTTCAAATATCATCATATCTATTCAAAAGGTAAGATTCCGTTTCAAAAATCATTTTTCGCCTCAATATCTCATTTCAATTTCAAAATCATTTCGAATTTCAATTTAGGTTGCAACTTCATTTAACCCAATTCGTATTTAAATTCGAGATTTAAATATAAACAATTCACCTTATTGACCAGCTTGACAATTTTAGAAAATGGTTTTAAGTAGTTTAAAAGTAGTTTAAATAATTAAAATAGTTAAAATAGTTTAATAGAAAATATTTAAATAGTTTAATCGAAAATAATTTGAATATAAAAATGGTTTATATAATAAAACAGTTTGCAATCAAAATAATTTCAATATTCAAAGAATATAGATTTTAAATCATTTATACTAAAATATTCATTTAAACAAATTCCAAAGTCAAACCGGTCAACTTCCCCATTTCCTACCCAAATCAATTCAAATTTTCATTTCTATTTAATCGATTCAATTCCGATTTCAACTCGAATAAATTTTTGATTCCATAAAAATTTTGATTCCAATAAACAATTCCGTTCACTTTTAATTTCCAATTTCAAATTAATTTCCAATTTCAAATTAATTTCCAATTCCAAATTTATTTCCAATTTCAATCCCAATTCCAAATTAATTTCCAATTCCAAATTTATTTCCAATTTCAATCCCAATTCCAAATGAATTTTAAATTTCAATTCCAAATTGATTTAAATTCCAGTTTCCAATTAATTTACAATTTCAATTCCAAATCCAATTTCAAAATATCGATTTAAACATTAAATCAAATTTACTTTCAATACCAAATTTTTGAATCCAAATTTCAATTCTAAGCTCAAACCTAAAATATCATTTCATATAAGTTTTCTTTAGAAATATTCAAAGTTCGATTAAAAGTCCAATCTTTAAAACAAATCAACTTCCGAAAATTTATGCCGTATTTCAATTTTTAATTAAAAACTAAACTTTGATTAATTCAACAATTTCGTTTATAAAGTTTAAATTCCAACATTTCAAGCCTCAATTTAAAATAATTCAATTTCCATAATTCGGATTTTTTTTCTTAAAATCAATTCATTTAAATAATTTCAAAACAACTTTTAAAATCAATTAATTTAGCCAATCCGGTGTCCGTATATAATTTTCTATCCTATGGCCAAGTGATTATTTATTTCAGTTAAATGTCAGGGATGAATATATATCACTTAAACCGATCGCAGTGTCATATGTATCACGGGATATATATAAGCAAACAAACATCCAAACAATTAAATATCAACCAATAGCATCCATTGAAATAAATCATCCAATAGACAATACAATTCACAGCAATTTCATAGTTATCAATATCAGGTAATTTAATCGCAATTAAATTTTAATTTCAAGATAACTGTCAATTTTAATTTCTAACAATGAATTTGATGACAATGTAGAAGACAATTAAATTTACCAAAGAACGACCAATAAAATCATATCACTTCATAATGTCAAATTTAACTAGCATAAAGATATTCTAGTACGTTGTGAGCGTTAGAAACACTCACCTTGATTTTATGTTGGCACTGAGACGTTCCGGTTTGGAACTAAACCGGACAACTACCTATTTTAGCCCAAATTTCAAATGTCCCCAAATTTGCCCAAACCAGTTTCATTTCGAAGCTCTTGTCATCACGAACGCAACGCAAAAAGTCTCGTCTCAATCGGACCTCATATGTAGAAGTTATACATTTTTAAGTTATCGACATTTGAATTTATAAACAATTTATATATAATTAAATTAATCCATACCCAAAGCAAAGCCCAGCCCACTCAACATCTCCTTCTCCCATCCTTTGCCAATGCCTGCACACGAAACAGAGAAGAACCCATTCATGCGCGTGCACAAACCCAGTGATACGGAGCTCCGGTACTCCGTTCGACATGCCGTCTTCGCCAAACTCCTTCTCTCCGCGTGCTCCACCATCTCGACCACAAAGCTACACATGCGGCCCCACCTAGGAAAACACGACCTGAAGCTCTCCTCTTGACCATGATCAGGTCGCACACCCCAAGACACCACCGAGCTCCACCAAAACGTGCGTCCAGATGCTATTCGACGAGGAGAATCCAAATACGATCTTTATTTCTCGAATCGATGAATGGAAACAAAGTGAAGCTTAACCCTAGCTTCAAAACCCCTCACGCCTTCACTGTCACACTCCCAAACTCCAAGTCGCACCAGGCCAAAAGTATATAGGATCGAAGCAAACGATGAAATAGGATTTTTAGAGAAGGTTTCGTGATTTTTAATCGAGTATTTGAGGAGAAAGAAATTTTTAAAGTTTGATTTATTATCTTCTTCTGCCTGAAGCTTGCGTGAGTGGGTTATTAAAGGAGATTATGTATGTTTGAATAGGAAATAGGTACTAGGGTATCGGCTGATAAGAAGAACAGACAGATGTGAAGGGTATGGTCAAATCAGTATATTAATTTTTATTATTTTAAAATTCAAATATCTAGATATTTATTTCAAACTTCTATCGAGACGTGCCGCTAGGCATTTATAATGTTATTCTCCTATTCTGGACACAATGGAATAGGTTTTGGAAGCTAATTCGATCATTTGTGCGAGTTACGGAAATAACGATCAAATTTAAATTAAATCGATTAAACAAATTTCTATGCGTTTTGGCTTGCTCCGGACAAACGGTAAATCCGATTGACACGAAATTTGAAATCATACAATAATATCACATTACGGATCCGATGAAACTTGTTTCGTCGAAATCCGAGACCGTTTAAAAAAAATGACTATTTTTAACTCGCCAAATTAATATTAAGCAATTTTAACGCGTTTCGAGCTGCCACGGTCAAACGACAACTCCGATTGCTACGAAAATTGAAATCCGACAATAACAAACTATTACGGATCCAATGGAACTAGTTTCGTTCAATTCCAAGACTGTTCGAAAAATGGCTATTTTTCAGTCGATAATTAAATATTAAAATATTCAATTTTCACAAATTAACTTTAAATTCAATTTTAAAAGTTCTATAACATTACTATAACTCCAATATGATAAGATAAAATTTTACAAATCATTTTCAATCATATTCAACTCGATTTCAATTATTTCTGAAATTTAACTTATTAAATTATCGATTTAATTGTCGAATTAAATCCAATATTCGAAAAATAAATTATTCGACTGTTTAATTTCAATACAAAATTCCCAATTTTAAATTATTAACTTTTAAATCAAATTTCAATTGTTCACAAATCCTATTTTTAATTTCACAGTAATTAACAATCTTTTACAATGCAGTTTTCCATTATAAATCCAATATAAAAGATTATATTAGATTCAGCGTTCAATTATATTGTAATTCAAATTCAAATTATTTAATTTCAATTGAATTCTTTTATTTCGATTTACACTTTCATTATTGAATCAACCATTTACTTATACATTATTATCAATAGTTTATAATTCATTTACTTTCATTTTCTTCAACTATCATCTTATTTAAATTCACAGTAATATTAAATTATATTCATTTACGTTTATTTCCATATTATAACTTCAATATTAAATGTAACATTTTATTTATCCTTTGTTTACAATAAAATTCAATTCAATTTAATTACTTGTTACATTCAAATTTAAATCCTTACTTACGTTCAATTACAAGTTAACATCCGTATTTAATTTACAAATAAGTTATTTCAGAATTCAGTTTTGTATTTTAACTTGTAATTTACATTTAACAACACAAAATTTTATTTCCTTTTGATTTTTATCGAAAATTTTATTTTTAATTCGTATTTTTAAAGTGTTAAAAATACGGGTCGTTACAACCAAGCTGAGAAAATACTGAAGAGCCAACTAACTGGTCAAAAAGATCATTTATCTTAGGGAGTGGATAATGGTTCTTCTTTGTGAGCTTATTCAATTCTCTATAGTCAATGCAAAGTCGAAGAGAACCATCCGCCTTAGTAGCAAAGACGACTGGTGCTCCCCATTCCGATATGCTCCTTCTTATGAAACCTTTCTCCAAAAGCTCACTGACTTATTTGCTCAACTCTTTCCTCTCCCTAGGTGCCATGTACCTCACATGTAACGCCACTGGCTTAGCATTCTTGGTCAAATAAATTCTGAAGTTAATTTCTCTCTTAGATGACAGTCTCCTAACCTCCTCAAAGATGTCGAGAAAATCTCTGATGAATGGAACCGAATCAAACTCTGCTGAAGATGAATCGAGGGAATAATGGAAGCTCAACATAACTGAGCCTTGCGGATCGCAAGAAATCTCGAGAGTCCTACTGATGCATGTCTCTAGTCTAACGACTCTCCTTTCATAATCTAATATAGCTCCATATATGGGTAGCCAATCCATTCCCAAAATCATCCCATACCCCGAAAATCCCAAAACATAGGCGTCACGGTCAAATTCTACGCCTAGGATAAAAATTTTCAAACCCCTACAAACCATAGACAAGAGTGTAGATCCTCCTATGGGCTTTGAAACAAAGATGGAGTCTACTACTAAAGAAATGTCTAAGTGCAAGCAATCCACATGAGAATTAGAGATAAAAGAGTGTGATGCTCCAGAATCGAAAAGAGTCCAAATGGGAAAATCAGAAATAGACCGGTGTACTAGCTCCCTATCCCATCCTCTGGGGATAATTCCTACTCAAGTGACCGGGCTGCCCACAGTTGAAACACCTTCCCTTCATCATTTTATTCTTACAATCTCTCGCGTAATGACCAATCATTTTGCAACTATGGAACTTCACTTTCTTCTTGATTCGCTTCTGAGGGCCTTCCCTTTTCCTCTTATCCTTCTTGCCCTTCCACCATGGCTTCTTAGAGCTTGTAGGAACCTCCTTAAGCTCTTCTTCCAGCTGCCAAGATATAGGTTGAACACTTTGTCGGTCCTCCAACCCTAACCGCTTAAAACTTTGCTCCAAATTCTCAAACCTAACCCGCGTCTCCTCGGAATCCTCCATGCCAGAAAACGTTCTGCCTCCTATACTAGCGAAGTCCTTGCATAGCTCAGAAAAGGGGGCTAATGTGCTTGGATTAAAGGCATTTCCACCTACTGGTGTTGTATTGGGCACTTGCCCTTGCACCTTTGGTACCGCAGCTCTACGGAACTAGTCAGCCATTTTATGCAAAGAAAAAAGAATTTAGGCTTGAAAGAATCGAAAGAAGATTGCACTAGACTTGGAGGGGATTTTTATAAAAAATCTTTTGTACTTAAAAAACATTTCTAAGAGTTCTTTTCAGAAGAAAAAAATACTTTTTAAAACAAGTTATTTCGGAAAATACTTTACTTTTAAAAATAAATTTTTAGGGATCCTGTAACCTTAGGCTTTGATACCAAGTGAAACAGCCTACACCTCTTAATATACCCAAATAAACACATTAAAAGGCGTGGTGCGTTGTAGGTATAACTGAATCTAATGGAGACTAAGATTCACAAGACAAAAATAGGTAAAAACAGCGGAAACTAAAATAATAACTTATTCAAAACAAAAACTTCATAATTGCTTCATAAACCAAATAAGTCAAATACCAAATACAATACATGTCTCAAAACCCAATATGTCTCATGAAATAAAAACTCGTAATCTCAACAAAAATCAGATTATAAATATCCCTCTCATGTGCCAGTACAAAGAAAGAAAACAGAAATAAAAGTAGGGAAATACATAGCAGACTCTCCTCCAAGAAACCTCCGAGCAACTGCAATCTACTGCCCTCTCCCTTGATTGCCTATGGGGGGAAAAAGGGGAAATTAGAGGAGTGGGTCAGACTAAAAGTCTGGTGAATGATATAACTACTAGAACCTTTAAGCAAAGTAAAAGTAAAAGACCCTTCAATAGTTCTAGTATGTAAAAGGAAATAAAGGAAATAGGAAAGAGATAAACTGAAAATAAATACGATTAAACTATTGCTCAATTAATAAGATAGGTTAACTTTGATTGTTTGCACTTGCCCTTGATAGCTGCTTTGATTAGGTTGAATTCCCATTCCTATTTTAATTAGGCGGAAGTCCTAATTCTACCCTTTGATCGGCCTGCTACTCCATAGAATCTACTGTAGACTGGACGTTTCCCTACACGGTATACTTTGGTGTCTACGAAAGACACACTTACTAAGCGCTTGGAACTCATAACGATTTATAAGCCATCATTGGAAGCCGCACGCTTGACCACCACTAAGCTCGTGTTCCTATTGTTCCCTCTTTTGACCTTTCATTTACCCCAGACAGCATAAGCGTGCCCTTCGCCTCACTTTAGGATTATGTGAAGCACCTCGTCTCACTTCAGGGTTATGTGAAACACCATATCCATAGAAAAATAGGGGAAATGTTGTTGGTACTGGTCTCTATCAAACAAAAATCTAGTTGCACCCCTTGTTCAAATCCCCTTGATTTGAACTACCATAGATTGCCCATTTACTACCACTATAAGCATAAGCGTACCCCTCGCCTCACTTCAGGGTTATGTGAAGCACCTCGTCTCACTTCAAGATTATGTGAAACACCGTAACCATAGAAATATTAGGGGAATGCTATTTGGTATAGGTCCTACTCTTATCTTTGCTTATTAACTTAGATAAATTATCTAAATAAGCCTTTATTTTTTATCAACTACTATTATTGCTTATTAATTTATCCTACGTCTTAAAATAAGCACCATAGTTTCCATAGTTTACCAATTTATAACTTACGTTATAATCATGCTTATTACTTAACCTATGGTCTAAGTGTGAAAATAAGCTTCTTTCTTCTTTTATTCTTTTCAGTTATAATTCTAGGTTATAACTAGGCCAATCTTCTTAATTCAGTCCAATTAATATCATAATTAGGCATAATTTCAGTTCAATTCCATTTATATTACAGTTTTTATAATTTACATCTTGTATTCCATTATTTAATATTTCTTATAATTTAATCCAATTTCGCGTTAATTCTATTCCAATCCATATGCGAAGAAGAAGAAGGAAAAATAAAAGAAAACTAAGAATAGAAGAAAATCCAAGGCGTAGGAAGGAGATGTAAATAACGCATAAATAACAGTAAATAAATTAAAATACTGTAAATAAATGAAAAAGCTATAATTAACAGAAATAACTAAAATTAACTAAAAATAATAGCTAGAAAGAAATAGATTGAAAATAATTCTAAAAACTATAAATAAAACTGCTAAGAAGGTTATTCCAAAAATCGTAGTAAAACTACAACTATTGGAGACTCTATTATTTTAAATTACTTAAAGAAATTTAAAATAATTACGATCACTCACCTCTGGTCCTTATCTCTTCCCTTTAGGCCTTCCCGGATCCACTTGGGGTTGTTAAATATTTTTATTTAAAATGATTTTCTCCTTGGAAAATTATTCCGCTTAGGGTCCTTCCTGAGTAGGTGAACCCAATTGGAGAAAATATTAGAATGAGAAAAAGTGTTAGGCCTAGGGTTTTATTTGTAGGGGTAGAAGTGGATCTCAGACCGTTGGATTTAGAGATTGGATAGGATGCAACCACGTCATAGGTTGAATAGGAGCCATCGGATGCATGAATGGAAGAACCAGACCAAGTTGAAGAATGCAAAACACGTCTACAACATTCGAACGAACAAACGTTCGTTCATTCGCCCAAATGGGCAGGCGGGTCGACCGGGCGTTCGACCGCCTTTGTGCCCAGGTCGACCGGCCGGTCGACCTGGCCTATTATTATTATTTTTATTTTATTTTTTCGTTTTCTTGTTTAATTTGTATCTCACTCATATTAGCTCGGATTCTGACGTTCTATATATGGAAATTGACCAGAAAATTATCGCGGACACATTGGTGTTGCTCCCGTGGCTCAATTCTAATAATTTCACAAAGTTATTTTATTATTTAATTAATTAACGAATTAATTATTATGGGTTAAAATTTTAGGTTGTTACAGATATGATCCAAGACTCTAACATAACAATTGACAATATAAATGAAGCAAATCTAATCAAGCCCAAAACGAACACATCTCATTAGAGTGCCTAATAAGAATGCCTTCACATTTAAGATAAACTACGATTTTCTTATCAACATTGTAAAATTAATCATTAGTAATAACAATCTTCTCGGTTGTTGACAAGCCATGAAGAGTATAGAATTTGCCACATGGTGCAATGCTATTAATCCAAAATGGATTCTGGGTAAATTATCAAAATATAATTTTTGTAACTATACCCGAAAGGATATGATCCATCGGCAGCAAGTGAGTTCTTGAGAAGGGGGTCTATTACAGTTGGAATTATATATAACAACATTAATAGGAAATGACTTCACTAATTTCAAATGTTGAAATTAGTGGAGTAACATTGCTAGTCAACATGCTTGAGTCTATTTGGATTCTACTCGTAAATTAGCACTCGATATAACTTTTTGTTCTAGCACAATGATGCTAAGTCATAGTTTCTAAATGTTGATTTAGAAGATATTATTTTCACATCAAAACCAAATGCTTGAAGTCAGTTGGAGCAATGGCAATGTTTGTGATTTTTGGATACGGTCCAAGAGCTGATACAACAATGAGGTCAAACAAGCATCAAGAGCTAAGTATTTTGACACATAAATCAAATACTTTGATTTTAATCAAAATGTGAGAAGCATGTTTCTGTAAGAAAGAAAATCAAAGGTACTACATTATTTCTAAATCTATAAGTAAACAACGTGCTGCTGATTATTAAATACACATGTGTTAAAATCGATGTAAGTTTGGTTGTTTAGTTCTTGATGAATGATTTGAAAGAGACATCTTTATACTCAGTATAAGAGGATGTTGGGATTCTCCCAATCTATATTCACAAGCACCATATTAATTTTTTTAATATGGAACATATTATGTAGATCCCTATGCATCGACATTGGGAATCATCATATATGCTATGTTATATGGTGTATTAGATCTTGCTTATACACTTGGTGTATTAAGAGAATATCAAATATGAGGTAAAGTGATGGAATGGAAGTAACTGTATTCTCGAGTATTCATGAAATACCAACTAATTGTTTATAGAAACAAGGAACTTCTTATAAAAAATGTTCAGACTTAAATGTCATAAGTGCCTTCGAATATAGTAAGTCAATCTTAAATTTATATTCAACCTTGATTAAGGAGCTTTGAGTTGAAAATGTTCTAAATGATAAGCCGTGGTAGATTCAATTGTAAAGGCTAAGTATATCTTCTTGAATAGTGTCACAACTAAAGAATCATATATATATATATATATATATGTGTGTGTGTGTGTGTGTGTGCGCGCGTGCATATTTATAAGAGATCTAGGCGTGGTTTCTACCATTGAAAATCTAGTAACGTATCATGATTACAATAATGCAATGTAGATAGCAATGGAAACCGACAACTGAATTCGTGATATGTTCTCTGTAATAAACACATATAAAAGAACTTACTAGAATGGGGAAGCGTAACCGAAAAACAGATACAAAAAAATAACACCGTGTATCCGTTCACTAAGGCCCTTTCATCATAAAATTTTGGTAAACTTATCGAAGGTATAGGCACGAGACACCATAATTGACCCTAAATGCAAGTGGAAGATTAATAGAGTTAAGAGTGTGCTATAAGGAAATTATGTAATTGGATTATATAACTCGACTCTTACAAAAAATCTTGTTTAGGCTTTTGGTATTATTTTCTTCTATATGTGTTGTTAGTATACATAATATTAATAAATACACTAAACATATATAAGTAGAAAATCACAACGAGAAGTGTTTTATCGATTACACTTACGAATGTGTTTGTAACCTTGAGTAATGAACCGATATTTGAATACTTACTTCTTAAATGTTCCTAGTTAAGATGTATTAAGAAAAATGATATTGATATGACTATTGAGACTAGTGTATGTAAAGCTCTCTATACAATAGTGAATTACCTATGACCGTTGTCGGTAATAAGGAGTTGGGTACTTGTGGTTTTTTGGAATGATAACAAACTCGATAAGTGTCCCCTATGGATTGATACAACTAAGTCAAAATAGAATATCACATGGTAACAATGTGTGATATTCTTCAGACTTAAGATTACTATCGGTTTTGAGTAGCTAGGCTATACTTTGATTATGATTAGTCACATGATATCGATCATGTTATGACCATAGTTGGGTATATGTTGTACTACTTGGAGTGAAACACTAATCAAGGGAGAATTTGTCTCCTTTGCTATGGAATGTAGGGGTGGGCATTTAACCGAGTTAACCGACCTAACCGACTTAACCGATCTTAACCGAACCGCTTTAACCGACAAAATCGGTTAACCGAAGTTTCGGTTAACCGACCAATGTTAACCGACCAAAGTCGGGTCGGTTAACGGTTAACCACATTTTATATAACGGTTAACCGTTAACCGAAAAGTTTTTAATCAGCAGCCTACTCCCAATGCCCACAACCCGACCCAACCTTTGACGCCCCACCTCAATACCCATGCTAGCCAAGGGCACTACGATGTAGTGCTGTCAACTAGCGTGGAGAATAAGGCTGTTGAGGAGCGACCATCCATGTAATTTATTATCACATGGTGGCTATAAAATAATCTTCGGAAACAAAAATAGAAATAAACATAACACATAGCAGTCACAGACATCCATATCACAAAGGCAGAAGAAGATATGAATATATAACTAACACATGAAAGTGTACATCAGAGTAGTGGTCAAAAAGTTCCACAATAATACAAAAGAATAGCAACACGTGCTATACCAAAAGAATACAACTATGAGTCCATATCTCAAGTGTATACAACAAAAACTGCAAAACTAAATAGTCAGCCAAAAGTCAGAGTAGCAAATCCTGGAAGGAAGTCAAGCAGAAGCACCTGTAACATCTCGGTCTGACCCGAGTATTATTTAAGAAAATAATAAACGGATCAGTCTAACTATAAATATCAGATGACATGATATATAATAAAAGACATGGCATAAACATAGAATATCCATACTGACATACTACTATAAGTATGAAAATGATGATCAACAGGAGATCAACCGATGAGAAATGATCAATATCACGAGAATCTTCTCAAAGATCCAAAGAGGGCATCATACCCTAAACTTGTACTCATAACAAGTCAATGACATAAAAATCCAGAAATCAAACAAGAAATCCAGAAATCATAAAAAAGAGAAAGAGGCCTATCACATGATGGTCCGAAGACCATGGGGAGCTACCCCATATGTGTGAGTCGGAATCACACTGATTGAGGCCTAGGCTAACCAAAAAGCAAAAAGGTATGTGTGAATGGAATCACACAAGTGGTGTCTAGCCTAACCTCGCAAACAAAAAGATATGTGTGAGTCGGAATCACACTACTGCGGCCTAGACTAACCTTGCGGACAAAGAGATGTGTGTGAGTCGGAATCATACTACTGCGGTCTAGTCTTACCTTGCAAAAAAAGAGACATCGCACAATTGCTAGTCTAAATCATAAAATGATCCTCATGATCAGCGAGAAGTGTCAATCACACCAAGCTAGTAAATATATGAGTTTAGCTTCATGTCCCATAACCACTTGCTTAACTTAAATATTTACGAACAAGCTGTAAATCTTCACTAGGAAATTGTCACGAAAAGGGTTCAATCGAACAAGTCCAAGAGCTAACCGACGAAGTTAACGCAAGCGTTTCATACCACTCGTTTTACTAAGTCGTTTAAGTCGATTTCTCATTCGAGTGAAGTAAAGGCTTGTATATACTAGTAGATTGAAAATCGGTTTGAGAAAACGAACTTTAGATATTTAAAATAGTGTTGAAATCGCTTTGATGAAAGAGTTTTGATATTTACTATTAGTATTGAAACCTTCATATATCTTTAAAGTGACAAGTCATAAAACGATTGTAGAACAAATCAATTCACGTTCGAAGACGTGAGTAAAGTCCAAAGAAGTCAATCCCAAAACCATCAAAGTAGAAATTCTGATAAATGTTTTTCAGAAGAGATTGCCTACGCAGAGTAATACGGGGTTCGACCTGACCGGTCAGGTCGCGGGGGTCCAGGGGGCAGCGCCCACGGCGGGGTGCGGGGAAGCGCCCCATCACGGTACGACCTAGTGAAGGCAAGCGGTCCAGCGACCTAAGGAAAAATAGGTCATACGACCTAAGGAAATCGCGAACTAAAAAGACCAAGTGTTAGGTCGGCGACGACCTACGACTTACAGAGTCCTGCGACCTAAGTGGGATGCGACTTAGTGGGGCATAGGTCGGAGACGACCTACGACTTAAGGTCAAGCGACCTAAGGTAAATGGTCCAACGACCTAACTCGAACGACCTAGAGGGTCGAACGACTTAACTGGAGGATAAGTCGGAGACGACCTACGAGATATACTGGCCGACCTAACTCGAGCGACTTAAAGACTTAGCAGGGTCGAGCGACTTACGAGCTACGACCTAAGGTGACGAGGGCGTTAGGTCGGAGACGACCTAACATTTGACTCGCGAACGACTTATGGAAAAGAAGCTTAGGTCGGAGACGACCTACGAGATAAGCCAGTGCGAGCGACCTAAAGTTTGCCTGGGGGATTATAGGTCGGCAGCGACCTAACGTTTTGCTTGGAGATTATAGGTCGGCAACGACCTAACGTTTTGCCTGGGGATTTTAGGTCGGCAACGACCTAAGACTTAACAAAATTCGAGCGACTTAGTGGTTTGCCTTGGAATTTTAGGTCGGCAACGACCTAAGACTTAAAGCTGTTTCGACCTACGACTTATTTCCCTGCGACCTAAGCCAGAACGACCTAAGCACGCAAGCGACCTAAGTCCTAACTCGTGAACGACCTAAGAAAGTGAAGACTTTTCAACACGCGAGCTAGCAGCCTGGACGACCTAAGGAGGGCAGAACGACCTAGGGCCAGAATTTTGCAAACAGCACTGAAACTTGAGTTTCTCACCAATTCAATCCAAACCAGTTGCAAACATTAATGCTAAAGTGATAGGAAGTCATTTCCAACAACCCAATGACAGTTATAGGCGAGATGTGAGATTAAAAATCTCACCTTTTCACGGAATTTGATGAAGATGGAGATTTGAGAGCAAAGCAAGAACACCAACAAGCTTGAATCAATGGTCTTCACGTGAATTTGATGTTGAATCTCGGATTTGCAATAGAATTTGTGTTTGGAGTTTTAATTTCCACTTCCCACCACCATTTTTGACAAAGCTTGAAGTGTTTTGATAGAGTGAGGAAGATGGTTGGGCTGAACTAAAGGGGTGCAGTCCAAACCAAAGTCAAAGGCGGGAAAAAGTGTTGAAAATTTCACTATCTCCAAACATATCGAAGTTTACACTCAAAAAGATCGCAAACGTCATTTTGAACTCAATGGGGGTGGTCTCGAGTCCTAATTTGACCGTATGCAAAAAGTAGCTTTTCGGACTAACATCCGACTAACGATAAAATATTTAAATAAAATATTTAAATATAGAATCGATAGATATGCGGGTTGTTACACAACCCATTCTTAACCCTAACCTAATTTGTGCCTTTTCCAGCTACTATTCGTATTTCACAAGACTCTCGCTCAACCCTAGACCTACAAAATTTGACGCCCCTATTGACCAAGAATCCAAGTACAAACCGATCATCCACCGCCTTTGCCTTCATTCTTTACTATCTTGATCGTCGATTCGAGCAATGGTGAATTCTAGCATTAATAGAAAGAATGCGAGTATGATTTATTTTTTGTAGTTTTAGTTTTTATCTATTTTATTTAATTTTGTTTGAGTGTTTAATTTGTGTATACTCATATGAGATTATTGAGTGTATAATTTATCTTTTTACTTCAGTTTAATTAATACTTTCTATTTAGTTCAGATATATAATCTATTTAGTTTAGTTTGAATAATTTTCTTTGGCTTTTTAATCCATGCATGCTTAAGCGAAATTATTGGTTGTATGATTTATCCATTTAGTTCATCTGATATATGGTAAATAGTCTTGATATATATATATACACACACACACATATATATATACATATATATATAGTCTGAAAAATACATTGTCTTGAAATATTCAGATATATGAACTGCTTGTAAGTGAACTCAATTTGCAAACTAATATATGTTCGATAACTAATTCAAATATAAATCTTTTGTTTGCTCTATTACTGCAAATTATACTAGATGTTGTTTATAACCACACTCACACTAATGAAGCTGACGATGCTCATCCTTATAATACTTCTTTCCGTGGTATTAACAATAAGGTATTTACTGAAATTAGATGTTTTGAACATGAAAGAGTGTATACTATATGCGTTGTGTAATTAGATAATGCACAACATTATATTCTTGTAAAACCAGTCACAATACCAATGTAATTTATTAGCTATTTAATTATCATGTTGTCCTTCATTACAATAGGAGTGCTTGCCAAGGCATGTCTATCATTAGGTGATATGTTCAACTGTGTACTGTCCTAAGTCCCTACAACTAATGTTGTTTTATATGCAGATTAAGTTTCTCTTATATCCCAGGAAATACATTAAATTGCAACCATCCTGTTGTGATGGAACTTATCCTGGACAACTTGAGACATTGGTATTTCTTATTATATATACTCCCTATTCATTTTATCCTGAATTTTTCTATGATTAAGCCACTATGAAATAAAGTAATGCAATGTTGTGTAAACATAACACTGTACAATTAGATACTTGAGAGTTGATGTCTGTGCATACACAAAAATTTGTACATACAGATTACACAGAGGTAGTTTTCATATATGTTTAAACTAGTAACTGAAATTAAACCCATATAGTTCCTTGACAAAAATTGTGGAACCCAGGTTGTCCGCTATTTCATGCATTTTGTGTTTGCCTAGAGTTAGTTTCTTCATAAATATGAATCAGATATGCGCGTCATCAGCTTTGGAATAATCTACAACTTTTGTTCAAACAATTCATTCAGGAAAATCTGTTAACTACTTGTCCAATAAGCTGGAAATTGTCACTGAATTGGTGATTGTGTGTATATATAGAATGCCCAGTGATCTCCAACCTTTTTCCAGTTTACTTGTATACGACAATCAACCATTTATGATATTTTTATTTAACAATACTCCTGTTTAAACATCCAAATCATTAGTTTACTTTATGGTAGATATGTTATGTTTAACATGTGCTTAGTACTTTCTACTTTCCCCTTTTAGTCCCTGGTTTGGGATTTTCTGGTAACAGCTGACACGGTCATTTGTTATAGTGCAGTATCATTCTCATCTTTGCATGCTCGCACGCTCGCACTCATGCACGCCTAATCATGGTTTATGTTCCATTTACTACAGGCAATTGCCGTGGGTTCTCTATTATCGAGATGTAAAATAATTACAGAGCCTTGGGATTGTGGAGGACTTTATCTGGTTGGGAAATTTCCCAACTAGGATAGGTAATTCCTGTAAATGAATTTTTATTGCAGCTTATAATATTTGTCCATTTAATCAATCTTTGGGTTAAATTTTAAGCAGTTCTTTATTGCTTCAATACACTACCATTCACTTTTATTTCAATATCTGAATCAAATTAACCCTACACATCTGCCATCCTTGAGTATAATACTTTATCCTATGATTAGTTTCCCCTACCAAGCAGAATGCAGATTTCCCTAGTGTAAAGATGCTTGGTAGTGATTTCTCATACATGCATATTTATTAAATAGAAGAGCATACAGTAGTACTGTGAGCTTCCCTAAGATAATGGAATTTTTATTTTACAATGTTACTTTGTCTGCTTATGCCTTAAATTTTCATGCAACTTTCTAGTCTATTTATCTTAAAGTATATGACTTTGTAGGTGGGCAGAATGGAATGGTAAATATCGTGAGGACATTCAAAAATTTATCAAGGTAATTGTTTAAAAATTTATAATGAGAGCTGATGTTATGAGTTAGCCTGTTTTAAAAGTAATTCTCAAACTTATATTCAACATGTACAATAATTCAAATATATACTTATATGTATGATAATTCAAATATATACTTATATCCATCTAATTATGTCAACTTATATTTGTATTAAATAGTGAAATTTAAAAGTGTTGCAATCAAAATGAATCCAATTTCATCCACAGTCGAACAACCCATTTTGTCGTAACAGTTTTGGACAACCCATTTCATCCACAGTTCATATATACCATTGTATTAACATTAAAACAATGCAGCCAGTGAGCCACTAGCTCGGTTCATGTTTATTTACAGTAATATGCTAATATAGTTCTACAAAATTTGCATTTTGCAGTGGAATATGGATGGACTTGAAGGTCACTAGCTCATGGGCTTAATCTCCAAACCATTTATATTAATGCACTATCAAACTGAATGTAATTGTATGTTGCAGTATATTTTGTTATTTATTGTGAACTTATTTTAGTTTAGTTGTGAACTAATGTTATGTATGTAACTGTATGGTGGACTGTTATGAACTTAGTTTATGTTGTGCTCTACTCTTTGCTATGCTACTGACAGTAGTTCAGTTTATGTATGTTGAAATATATACGGTTAACCATGCAACGGTTAACCGTTGGGTTTAAATGGTTAACCGTTTGGTTCGAACGATTAACCGAACCGTTAAATTTAACCAGTTAACCGCGGTTAAATTTAACCGGTTCGGTCGGTATGGTCGAACGATTTTAACCGACGAACGGTTAACCGAACCGTTGTTTTTCACTGGTTAACCGTCCAAATTAACCGATCGGTTCGGTTAACCGACCATGCCCACCCCTAATGGAATGTCAATATCACCATAATTGGCAGTCAACTTAAAGTCAAAATCTCTAGTCAGGGTAAATCTACCAATCGAAGAATGTTATCGGATTGAACCAAAGACTCTAAAGTGGTCAACGCAATTAACTGGAGATATTAAAAGGGTTTTGAACATAGACCAACCTCTATATATCTTAGTGATACAGTGTTGAAAAAAGTGTAACAACATGTATTTATAGCCTGCTTTGAATATTTAAATTTTGGATATTTAATTGGTAAAATTTATCGATGAGCTGAAAACTCGATTTTCACAGAAGGACTTTTTAAGATTCGGGATTAATTCCATTGGGTCTGGATGGTCCGATCGAGCTTGAATGAGTATAAATGTCGGTATGTTTCGACTGCTTGGTTTCGAGTTAGAAGGTAGAGTTCGGTTCATAAAATCGAGCGACGAAAAAACTTAACTTCTGTATATGATAGAATTAGGTCCCGAAACTAGTTCCATTGAGTTCAAATAGGGGTACTATAACACCCTCTATTATAAGCCCCAAAATTAACCGCTACGGATGCTACAATCATCCATAGTTATTAATTCTCGGTGACAAATTGCAGCTATGTTAATCATATTAATAATCAGAAGCGTATGAATATAAAAAAAATTAAACACGGTTTAATAACAAATTTTCACATTTCATTTCACGAATGAAATTTTATATTCATTACATAATCTCATTCGGAAACGCACGATCAAAGAAATATAATTATTACAAAATACTCCAAGAGCGACATATGAAGATACCCCATTGGTACATCAGAGTCAAATACATGGCAATTATACAACTTTGCCATTACATCCAAATAGAAAAAACGTAACTACACAATGGATATAGATAAAGCTCCTAATTGCTAGATTGCTTCTTGCATGTCTCCAGAAGCTTATTCGTATAACTGGAACCTGAATGCCCCTACTCTCGACCTACTCAGATGAGTACCAAAGAGTTTAAGGGGAAAAAACTTCGGGTCAGGAAACAGTCTAGTGTGAATAATATCGAACCAAATAGATATCCTATGAGATGACGCCATAGGGTGAAACGAGTTTTCCCTTCACTAGTATCTTATCAAAACATAACAATCATATACTGAGCACCTATAACCACAATGGTTAGAACATAGAAAATAGCATTTACAATTATGCAATACGTATTGAATTACCCATCCCAATTCACTAGATTATCCATCTTAATTTCAAATGACTACCCGTCATAATTTAAACTAACTATCCATCTTATTTTAATCTTCCTACGCGTCTTATAATTATGTGGACTACCCATCTCACATTTAAGCATACTCAAAATTATGTGGACTATACATCTCATATGTATTTATTACCTGGATTACCCACCCCTCCCATATTGACTACCCATCACATATGGTTTAATCATTTAAAATTTGGTGGACTATCCATCACACATATTCCATTTAACTTAAAATGATGTGGACTATCCATCACACATCCCATAGTTTTCCTAGGATGGCTATGAAACCTGCATTATTCTCATAAAGACTATCCATCTCACATCCCATAGTTTTTCTAGAATGGCTATGAACAACTACAACAAAAAGGACTTTTTATAGCGTGTAAAAACCGCTATAAAACTTTCTATAGCGATTCTATAATCGCCATAGATCAACATGTTGTAAAAAGTCTGGTAGATACTATAGTGTGTCATACTTGCAATGGAAAATGTGTTTTTCTTGCCATCTAAAATAGGCCATATTGGTGCAACTGCTTTTCTATAGCATTATGAAACGTGCTATAGAACTTTTTATGACGCATTTTAGTTGCTATAAATATGTCGACATGCTATATTATTATAGCATTTGAACGCGCTATGGAATCATCGTGTCAACCTTTTATGACACATTGAAATGCTATAGAAAATTCATTACTATCTATTATAGCACCGTCTTATTGCTATGAAAAATATTTACTCTTTGCAAAATATTTTGTATAGCACTAACATGATGCTATAGTATAACAAAGCTGAACAATTTTTCTTTTTATTGCATAGTTAGAACGCTATAAAAAAATTCTATTGCACATTTTTTGCTGCCATAACATTCAAAGCTTACAATTTTCAATTCTACTTATATATTATAACTCAAAACACCACATTCATCACATTAACATAAGTACACAAATTGAGTCATAAGCCAAATCACAAAATATATATATATATATATCCATAATATTTCATACATGAAGAATTAAACATAAATATTTGTGATAAAAATTAAACATAAGTACACAAATTGAGTGTAGCATACCAAAACGATACATACTAAAAATATATTAATGACCGTCGATAAGCATGACCGATTTAAAGGAGAAAGAGTGCGACATCATGTATCAACCTCAAAAGCATCATACAACACCTGTGAAGAAGAAACACAAACATACATATGTTAGTCAATATAAACAAGCACTTTCACATGAGTTTGCACCATCACCCTTGATGCCTGAAAGACATTAGCACCCATTGGAATCAACATATGCATCTTTGTAGGAAGGGGAAGCACTTTCATTAAACAAACACTCAAGTTGCTTTGAAACAAATGATAGAACTTGTAATATAGATTGTTCTTCCATTTTTGTGTGCCTATATTGTTCTGTTAATGCATTGAACTCCATTAAATGATTCAAATAAATAAATAAATAATAAATAAATAAATTACATGGATGGACTTAAAAATTAAAATTTAATACTTCCTAAATGCATTAATAGGGAAATCTACATGAACATAATACCGCCTAAGGCAACAAAACAAAGGTGCAGCTATTGTCAAGTATGATTTGTTAACTTCAGTAACCATTGATCGACCTGAATTCACAGTCCAACATGTATTGAGATTAACTTGAAATGTCAGTTACAGGAAGGATAACTATATTCCAAACAAAAAATCTGCTGCAGTCAAGTGAACAACAATTTGTATGAGTGGCCTATTGTATACTTCTTGACATGAAAAAAAGTTAGAGTCTATGGGAAGATTTAAAATATTTATGAACTTATTCAATTTTTATAGAATTGGCTAACTTTGTTGATTTATATAAAGCTTGGTTAAATCTAACAAACTTGGTTATCTTTTAATAGGGCATACCCACATTATTACATTGATAACAGTCTTTAACTAGGCATACATTCAAATTTGCCTCAAGAAAAAAAAACCAAAGTGCAGACTACAAATAAATACTTGCATGTTGCGAACTACTGAACTAAATCGAACTATTGAGCCTAAAAGCTAAAATGACTTACTGCTTTAAATTAACAAAACCAGAAATGTCCTTTTCCAGTATACTACTTTAAATTAATCATTGATATATTTTGAGTTGAATTGAAAGTGTGAATTTGGTTCCTGCATATATGTTATGTCTTAGTGCCTACAGCTTATTAAACTATTGTACTATTTTTCCCACTTTGCAAATCATTTATTGAACCATCAATTGAGGTACTTCTATCCAACTTGGTAATTTTATTGAGATTCATTTTGATAAACAACTTCAGAAAATAATACAATAAGTGTAAGCATAATTAAATGCTTTTTTCAGTGATCATATAGTTTTCTATTCTCACATTTAAGATTTTGAAGATTCAGAAAAAACAAGTTTACCGTTTGTTTGAAGTAGACAACTCCTTTAATTTACAATAAAGGTTTAGCTATGCCACCATATAATCTATGCATATCGTTTCTTAAACTCTACACCATAAGCAAAAGTGACTTTATTTTCAATGTGAGTTGAGATAATAGTTACATTTAAGTGAGCTCCAGCTTTGTCCTTATCGGTAAAGACATCGGTTGAATCAACAACAAAATGAGCACCAGCCTTGCCCCATGGGATCTCCTCAGGGTTCCTTAATAAAATAAGCATTGGTAAGTTTGGCATCAAAGCATGATGTCTAATTAAATCTAAAAGTTTCAATAAGTTCCTAAATAAATTTGAAGAGATCAACCTGTAACCGAATACAATAATTGTTTTACCACCAAAGAGAAGAATTTTAGAGTCCATTTTGATTTCAAGGTGCTTCTATTGACCATGAACAGTGCCATACCTGGACATATATGTCTGGTAACCATATAGTATGAATAGATTCATGATTCTAAAATTTATAACTCGTCTAAATTAAACCATAACAATCTTAACATGGAATAAGCCCTATAATTAATATTTAATACTAATTGATAAGAGAGCAAGCTTGGCAAGCTAAATACTTTGGCAAGCCCTATAATTAATAACAACACTTCTTCTTTAAAAAAATGAAGGACTGAAAACATCTATAATATGAAATCTTACCTTCATATCAAACTCGGATCTCTTAAATGCTCGATGATCAAGGCCTGATTGAACACCTAAACTTCTATAAAAGGTTTTCTTTCTTTGGCCAGAGATAAGTAGACAGTAATTGTAACATAAATAAATTACAACTTGTAACACAAACGATCTTTATACTTAGTTTTATAGCTAAATACATAGGAAAACATAAGTGTATAAGGAAGCAGAAGATCAAGTAGGGTAAATGGCTCTTTTGGGAGAGGAATGAATAATGTAAAAATAGTGGTATATGGGCTAAAATATGAACACCTAAATCTAAACAAAGAAATAAATTCAGTAGAGATAGTATTAACAGGAAGAACAAATATAATTATTTCTAAAGCTATGAAGCGCCTAAAAAAAGAAACAAAAAAAGTTAAAGATTAAAAATATCGACTAAGTACAGCATGTATAACACTCACTTGAGAGTATAGCTAGCCATTCCATCCCTATAACAAAGTGAGGCTAAGTACATCATGTAGGAGTTGAAAGCACCAGTCCATCGAGCATTGGTTTTGCAGTATGGCTGCTGTTGCTGCAGTGACTGTTGCTAAGAGATAGCTTCGCTACTGAGTGGAAACGGATGTGAGAACACACATAGTGGAGTTAAGGCAGAGCATATACAGTCTTCAACTAGTTGTATTCAAGTATTCAACTGAGAGCGATAGAGTGTGATAGCCAAATCTACAGTTGATTAGACAAGGGAGCCACAAAAAGAGTGAGAGCAAATCTTATACATTGAAGAGACAATGTGATATAATGAGCAAGCACATATGAAGTGGGTGTCTAAAGAGGTGCTGACTAAAGTGCATATCTAACTTCACCCAAAATTATGTACACGTTCAGCAATGCAGGTCTGAGTATAGCATCAGGTGAATGGTTGATCGGCGAGGAGAAGTTGGTGTGTATCATAAACTGAAGTATAATGAATCAACATATCTAAACTTGATAGACTAAGCATTAAATTGACCAAACATTAAATTAAAATTAAAATTAAATAGAATTAAAATCAAAATTAAATTAACATATACTGAAGTATAAATTAAAATTAACTAAACTTTAAATTAAATTTAAAATTAAGCTAATTACTTTCAATCACTAACTTATATTTAACTTAGTGTAATAGTTTAAATTTAACTTAAATTTTATTTAACCATCCCCTTTAATTCTGAAATTTGGCTTTGCATTTGGATTGTTGGTTTATCCTTAACATGTGACCAAACTTTATAAGACGTGACTAATGAAAATCTTTTTCATTAAAAAAACCCGAACTAAGGCATCACATTGAAAATATTATTTAGAAAATTAATAATATCTCATATGAAATATAGTGCAACATGAGTCGGTTATATCTAAGAATAGATATATATGTTGTCATTACCATCAATATTTACAATTATAAGTAAGGCCAGATGAAATAAACCCAGACAATATAGTCAACATAACAAGTAATAAAATCTAACCATAATAATTAATATCCATAAAGTTGATATATGACATACCTATTGCAAATTAATCAAGGGCAGAACTAGGATTTAATGATGGGATGCGCTTGCTTATAGCTTTGAATTATCTGCTTATCAAGAAAAAAGAATGTTAATATTTATAACGATTCTCCTATAAAATTTACCAAAAAGAAGAAGAAATCATTTTATTTTAAACTCTTAGAAACTTTGTATAACTTTGTGGTTTCACTTTTCCCTTTGCAATATCTTGATGCAAAAGTGAGCCTTATATGTATGTATGTATGTATGTATGTATGTATGTATATTTATGTATGTATGTATGTACGTATACATATGTATATGTGTATGTATATACGTACGTACATACAATTAAAGGTCCTCTCCCAATGTTTCAAACTGTTAAAATTCCGATCCTCTAAAGGTCCTGGCATTCAAACTGTTCTATTATGTAATCATGATACAGAAGCAAAATGGAAGGCTCCCATATCATTTATCAATAAAAAGTGGACTTTTCATCCATTTTGATTATGTTCATATCCTTTATTATGCTATAAATATATTCATATAAAGATTCTGCAAACAAACATATTGGATCAAACCTGAAAGAAAATTTCATTTTGCCTTTAGAAAAAATGGGTGGTAGGAAAAAGTAATCAATTATATCATCAATGAGTGGGTGTAAAAGTACACACAAGAGTCTACAGCCCATCCACACTATACACAGCATAGCAATAAAATATAAAATATTACATAGCACAACAGTAAAAAGTACTAACATATCACATATACATATTATGTACAGCAACTTAGCAATAGCAATAAAACAGATACACTATACAACAAGCTATAAAGTGATATTTTAAGTAACAAATATATTATACAGTAGCAATATTAAGTAGTATGCCAATACACACATTACAAATTACAATATCACACATGCAATAATTCATAGTTTAGACAATAGTCAGTCACAATACACTATACTAGTACGGTAGAGAAAGATGAATGAGGGGGAAGATAAAATTTTGCCGCTTAAGTTTTGTTTAGGTGGGGGCACAGTATGAGGACAGCTGCATATGCTGTTTGTTAAAACCCTAGTATTATTTTAACAACAAAACGTATTTGAACGTTGTTAGCCTCTACAATTAAAAATCAATTTTGTTGTAGATGCTGTGAAAGTTATATTTTTCTGAGATTAGCTATAGCAAAATTGTACAAGTATTGGTGCAATATATAGTGGGTAATTTCAGGTGCAGCATGTTCAAGATTCATATTATATTATTGATGAAAGAATTATATATAAATATGTCCAGTCACTGAATGAGAATCTTGATAATGCCGCATCAGCAATTCACTGACTTCAAATGTGGATTAAGAGAAGAATAAACCTACTTCTGATTTCTAGGTGAATTTTTAGCTTCATATTGTGCAAATCATTTTCTTCTGCACAATATGTTATGGAGATGATTCCTAGGATTATAGGAAGTTCACAGTCAACGAACTTATGCAGAACTTACTAAACATGGATAGCTAGCATTTGCTACCACTGAAGAACCCATTCAAAAAAGAGTTTCTTCCCATCTATTAAAATATAAGCTATAAAAGTTATTTTCTTGATTATTAAACACATAAAACATATAACATAATAAATGTTCATGCATCTTGTAAAATAAAGGCCGAAGCTAAAAAATGACAACATGAGATGAAAAACAGAGATGAAAAACATATAATATAATTTATGTTCATGCATCTTGTAAAACGTATGTGATACAAAATAGGATTATAGTGTATTGAACAAGATCATACAGTATATTAATGAGTAATATGTTAAAAATATGACAGAGGGCTTCATTTTGTTTTAAAAAATGAAAACCGTTTTGTTTCAAGTAAAATGAGAGCCATCTTTCAAAATTTAAAAATAAGAATGGTATGGCCTCATTGTTTTCTTTTCACCAACTAAAGTAATATAACTGAAATTCAAATGGGCTTCTTATCAAATACAGTCGACTAATTCGAACACAATCATGTCATGTTGAATAATAGAGTGCAACTTATCAAAAACTCATCTTTGTAATGTGTTATTATGTCTTCCCCTCAATATTGTGTAGAGAAAAAGAAGTCTACTATAAGTGCACACTTATGTTGCTCGGTTAAGTTTTAGGTGCACATAAAATTAATAAGGAAGACATCAAACGTCTTTGCCTAAGAAAATCAACAATTACTTCTTTGAAAAAAATACAAAATATTCACGGCCTATTTGAATTTATAGTCTTAACAAATATTGATTGAGCTCCTAGAATATGTGCTCAACCAATTTGAACACGTATTTAATAAATGTACAAATAAAGTTTAATGTTATGGTGATTGGATCAGATTTTTCATTCCTTAGAAATAGTATAGAGTAGAAACTAGTAGGAATGAACCTTAAATAAATTATGAACACATTTTTGTTGCTTGACAAACAAATGTTAACTTCATTTCCCCAGCATTTACACCAAAGCTAATTGCAACGAGTCTATTAAAAAAAACTTTGCCAAGGGTTAAATTTTTTTTAGTGTTTGAGAAAACATCTATTTCTCATTATAAGATAAACATGTGCACATTTAGGCTAGTACATATATGTGTGGTATGTTGGAAGTTCAGCTATCTTTTCAGTATTTTTATACATGTACATTATTGTACATTGTACATATATATACTTATATATATGAATATAATTTTGGTATCATATTCTAATAAAGTTGCAAGTGTCTATGCTCAGAGTTGGGCCAGCATATAATTCATTTATGCCTTACTATATTCATAACCAAGCTATATGCACATTTAGCTTATAATATAACAAATTGATTGAATGGATGCAAACTAAATTGTCATTCCTGTAGTTTATTGAGCTTAAGAATTTTGTCCAAAGCACAAAATTAGCAGCTTTATACGCCTAAAGAAATATAAGTATGTACGATATTGTGTAAAGTAAATAAAAGTGAATTGAAGAATGTTCAGTCCCTTAGCTTTAAATTTATGAAGTGGACAGGTCATATGATTATTGTTTATTATAACTGTCTAATTAAAAAAAACATGCATATCATTGTGGTTTCGATTCAAGTAATTGGATTTGATATTAAAAAAATCATTCATAGTTTAAAACATTCATAAATTCCTTATTTATAGCAAGCTTGAGTAGTTGAGTTGCAACTCATTACTCATGAGCTGATAAATCGTAGCTTATTACTCATACAGTTGAGTCATAGCTCAATGTACAAGATTGATGCTTAGTCTAGTTACAGGTAGATAAGAAAATTCCTAAAATGCACAGTGATTATTTGAGATGAATGTCGACATCAGAAGGTGTATTATGGTTGGAGTATGCTGATACAAGGTTAAAGGGTGTACTTCAATGCTACAAGTAGGTTTAGAGGTTAAAAGGTGTACTCTAATTGTTGTGAGGTGGTTTGTGAACTCAAAATGGGTTGTGATCATCATAGTGTATGATGCATGGTATATGTTATATGTAATATTAGGAGATATGCTCACTCGCACATGCTAACACATTATATTTACTAGTGCAAACTCATGATATGCACACGTAATGGTATAAATCTTTTGTAGAAAAAACAAATCCACACTTATTACATTTAAAGATGTGATTCACATCCTATATTCTAAATGTTCATCAAGTTTGAAGATATAAATTTATTAATTGTGTGTACGAACTTAGTACTTGATGTAATAAAAATTCTAATGAAAACATTCTCCTAGGGGGATTTTCTATGTCAAACATTTTTTATATTTTAAATGTTGAAAAAAAATGTTGAAATAATAATTCACAAATCCATTTGATATGACATATAAATGACAAATGTTACACGGAACCACCTATAAAAAAATGACAGACACACGCAATAGCCTTCAACTTTTCAAGGAAAAAACATTGGTCGATCTTATTTTATATATATATTGTACTTTTCTTTAGAACTTCATCACTATCAGAACAAATGATTTATAGAACAAATTCATAAATTTTTATTTTAAGAAACCAATATCAGTCAGCATAGGTCTCCTTCCAATGAATCAAACTATCATCCCACTTCAAATTGGCTATATTTGTAAACTTGGCATAATTGAACACTTGAAACCCTCAATCATTTTGTAAATTGTCCAATCCAAAAATTAAGAGATTACAAATTACCAAAATCACGAAAATGTAAATTACTTACCTACCTTGTTTCTCTAATATCTAGAAGTCTATTCGTTGACTTCCCTACTTTACTTTTTAAGCATTAGAAATATCATGAAATAAATAAAATATGCTTTAAATGAAAGGCGAAATGCAACAATTGGGAACTTACGTTGAAAATAGTTGGCTAATTATCTAAATTGTGCATCAAGAATTACCTGTAAGAAATCCAAAGATAGGGAAGTCCCGATGATATGGTAATTGGTTGGTGAAGAAAGGAGGCTGCAGGACGTCACTATGAACCGAAAATATTCAAGTTGCGATGAAATAGGTATGAACGGTGAAGAAATGAGCAAAGTTGCGTTTTTTCCTAGAGATTTGATGTTAAGAGGTTATGCTGTAGAATGGTAGAGAAAGATGAATGAGAGGGAAGATAAAATGTTTTGCCGCTTAAGTTTTTAGGTGTGGGCGCAATGTGACGAGACAGCGTGGCTTACGCTGTTTATTAAAACCCTAAAATTGATTAACAGCAAATACTTTTTGAACGCTGTTAGCTCTTGCAATTAAATATGATTTTTGTTGTAGTGAACCCCTCATAAATAATCTAACTCATGTTAACCACATGTCTATACTATGTCTATTGGTGTCCCCAATTAAGTTATCTCCCCTTAAAGTTATAGCATTTCATAGTGACACACGTTGGTATCCCCAATTTATTCATGTTGGACTTATTAAAATTAAACCATAGTATCTCCAAAGTTTAAAGTCGAAGTCATAAAATAATAGGCTCGCCCCCCTTTAACAATCTAGAACAATATTGAGGTTCCCCTTCATTGGTATCCCCAATGATAGTGTTGAAGTTGTAATTTAAGATAGCATTGGTAACCCCAATAGCAACTTCAGAGTAAAAGCATAAGGCACTCCGCCTTTAACATAAAACACATGCGGCTTTAGACATTGTCGACCTCTATCCAGGGTAAAAACAAACTTAAATTCTTTTGAGTATAAAACCATGTCGAAGATAACGTTGTCGAATATCATAAATTATAGGCTATCCACCTATTAAAACAAAGCTTTAGCTTTTGCAAGTTAGATGGCCAACCATCGAAGATATAGGGTCTTCAACCCTCTTAAAACATAAGCCTCTTCGCCTTATTAAAAAAAATTAATTTATACGAAAACAAGCCTCTTCGGCATTATGAAAAGGAAGTGCGACGTCGAGACCAAGAGGCATTGACACTCAAGCATAAGGTCTCTGACCTTGATGCACATCGACATCAAGACCTTCGACGATGATATAAACTTTTATATTCAAACTACTTCGGCTATCATGCCGCATTTCATAATGTTAAAGTCATATATGGTCGAAGTCATTAAAAGCGGCATCACTGCCTTAGTCATATAAGCACTTAAAATAATTAGGTGCGGCTTCATTTAAAAACAGTGGCAAAGACATATGACATCGTCGACGTCGACCTGAAGCATTAAACTCTTTTAATGGGTTAGAAGTTCCAAGGCCGTCGATATTATATTGTCGAAGAGGTCAACTTCGGCCTACTTGGAACCATTATATAGTTAACGAAGTAACTACCCTACGCTTTCTTTCAACACCACTTCGACACTCATGAGATGCAGCCTTCTATAGGCACGAAGACACTGGGTAGGCACGAAGACACTGGGTAGGCATGAAGACACTGGGGTGGCATGACATTGTCGTAATTCTTATGAAAATTGTTTTATTACATCTTAAAGTAAAAACTTTTTACCAAATCATAGTTATTGTCCAATTTCTATTGGATAAACACCATCTTCTACAAATTCTTCTTAGAAATTTCTACCGCTCTATAATTTCAAGTTCCCAAACATAATGAAAGTAATTAATTAATATCCTTAATTAATTACCTTTTAAATGCTTATCTAGCATAATAAATTCATAATAAATTGAAATCACTAAGGAAATATCCTAAAAATTCACATAAATTAGAGAATGTCCTTCTCTTCAACATTAAAAAAATTTCAAACAAAAAACCCGTATTTAATTAATTAAAATAATTAAAATCTGAAATTAATAATTACCACCTTAGGAAATTCATAAACTATTCAAATAAATTTAGAAAATTATGAAATTAAAAACTTATCTCCAAAATGTCAGTTTATACATTATATCAAAATTTGTATCATTTAGGGACTAAAAACTTATGTTTTACTCTTAAAACCCTTCCAAATAATTTCATAAAAATCCCTTAAATCATTATTCTACCCAAACAATAATTATTCCACCAGAACTTGGGAAAACAAACAATATAAGTTTGGCTACTATCCATAACTGAACCCTAAATTAAGTAAAAGAGATGGATCTTGTATTATTCACCTTAGATTTAGACGTTGGAGTTGAGCTTTAGTATCCCCAAGCTTCTTCCCCTTGAATCTTTGGATTCCGATCTCTATAGCTTGAGTTATGGCCGGCCTTGGTATTTTCTTTTCATTGTTTGAGTCTATAAAAATGAGAATGATATGAGGGAGAGAGGGTTTAAAGGTTAAAGGATGGATCTACCTATTCCCTCCCCTTCTCATATTTTTCTTATATATTAAGTTTAAATAATCCCATTACTTAATTAATTAGGGCATGACCTTATTAGGTTTCAAATCTCACTCCCCTTAACTAATTACATTATTTTATTTAATATATGAAATTAAATATCCTAAATAATGTTTAAATAAAAATAGGGTGTTATATGCTCTCCTCCTTAAAGAATTTCATCCTCGAAATTCGGTAAGGAGTACAAAGCAAGCATATTAATCATGAAAACAATGCTAGTATATCCTACCAGCTATCTAGTTTATATACAACAAATATAAAACATATCATCATAATAGCTCAGGATAACTATCCCTAATCATGTCATTTGTCTTCCAAGTACAGTCTTTCTCGTTATCGCTCCACTAAACTTTCACCAACTTGACTGTCTTGTTCCTTAACTTCTTCTCATCTCTCCTGCAACTCGAATTGGTTGCTTAATAAAAGTTAGATCTAGTTCTACTACTAAATCTTCCAATGCAGCCGGAGCGATAGTAGTTTCTGAATCATGCACATACTTCCGAAGATGAGAAACGTGAAATACATTATGGATACCTGCCAAACTACTCAGTAACTCTACTTGATAGACGAGCTTTCCGATTCTCTCTGTAATTGGGAACAGTCCAATATAACTTCGTACCAGTTTCCTGACTTCCCAAATCGTACCACACCTTTCATCGGTGATTTCTTGACAAAAACACAATCTCCAACTAAAAACTCTAAATCCTTACGCCTCTTATATGCGTAGCTTTTCTGCTTAGACCGAGCTTCTCTCATCCAACCTTAGATTAACTCAATCTTCTTTGTGGCTTCTCTCACTATATCTACACCAAGGACCAATCTGTCTCCTATCTCCAACCAACATGCTAATGATTTGCACGACCTTCCATACAAAGCTTCGAAACGCATCATTCATATACTATTCTGATAACTACTGTTATAGGAAAACTCAACAGGTGTAAATGGTCTTCCCATGACCCACCAAAATTTATTACAGAAGCTCCCAACAAATCCTCAAGTACCTTATTGACTCTCTTTGTCTGCCCGTCTATCTGAGGTTGATAAGCGGTACTCATCTTGAGTTCGGTACCTAACACTTCTTGTAGACTCTTCTAGATTTCACTAGTGAACAATGCATCTCTGTCACCGACTATACTACTAGGAATCCCATGCGGTCTAACTATATTCTTCATAAACAACTCAGCCAATACGGACGCCGTTTTGGTTGACTTAACAGGAAGAAAATAGGCACTCATGGCTTCTGATATTGAATTTTGTTTCCAAACTGGTATATCTAAAGACTGAAGTAAGTCACTTGGCTTCTAATGTTCGGCTTTCACTTGCTAGCAATTTGCACATTGCTTCACCTATAAGCCTACATCCCTCTTCATACCTTCCTAGAAAAAATTTCTCTTCATACCCTAATACATCTTGGTTCCTCCAGGATGAATCGTAAATTTCGATCAGTGACATTCCCTAAGAACTTCTCTTCTTAGGTCTCTGACGTTCGAAACACATAAACGTCCCTTCTTTCTCAACTATCTCTTATGCTTAAGACTAAAATCTTTTAGATACTCAATCTCAGTTCCACTTTCAAGGCTTCTAATCTTCTCAGATAACAATGGATCATGTCTCTGCTTAGAAGTGGTCCTTTTGATTAACATTGGTTGGACTTCCAAGCAAGATAACATGGCAGTACTTTGACTGGAACTAGTAGTCGATCTTAATTGTACACTACAAGTAGCAATTCCTTCAGATCCTTCCATTTTGCCAACATAGCTAAAACTATATTCTGATATTTTCTGCTAAGTGCATCTGCAACTTTATTTCTTTTCTCCGATGTATACTCAATATAAAATGATAAGCTGCTTAAAACAGCTACCTCTGTTGTCTCATATTTAACTCTTTCTGAGAGAATAGATACCGAAGACTTATGATCCGTATATAACTCAAATCTTTCTCCCAAAAGATAATGTCTCGACACTTTTAATGCAAAGATCACCGTTGCCAACTCCAAGTCATGGGTCAGATATCTTACATCACGCCGTCTGAGCTGTTGGGAAGCATATGCAATTATTTTACCCCTTTACATCAACAAAGCTCCTAATCCAATTCCACACACATCTATATACACCACTAAATCTCGATTCCCATCCAGAACAACTAACATAGGTGCATTGGTCAACAAATTGCTCAACTCAATTAATGCATCCTCACATTTATCAGACCAAATAAACTTTTCGTCCTTTCTAGTTAGCCTAGTCAAAGGCGCTGCCATCCATAAGAAGTCTTTGATAAATCTCTGGTAATAGTCAGCTAATTCAAGAAAGCTTCTTATCTCGGTCGCTGTTTCAGGTCTTTTCCAACTGTTAACAACTTCAATTATAACTAGATCGACTGACAACCCCTTCTTTGAAACTACATGACCAAGAAACTTCACTTCTTTCTACCAGGAATGACACATTGAAAACTTTGCTTTAAGTTGATGCTGCCTCAATGTCTCAAGTACAATTCTAAAATGAATCTCACAATCTCTTTCATTCTTAGAATATATCAATATGTCATCAATGAACACCAACATGAACCTATCCGAGTTCTCTCAAAATATTTGTTTCATCAAGTCCACAAAGAAAGCAGGCACATTAGTCAATCCAAATGGCATTACTAACCACTCGTACGAATAGTAATGACCCGCTATTTCGAACCATTCAAATCGACAATAATCCATACATGTCAGACTTGAATTACTCAAAACAATAGATTGTTAATTTATATTTGGCAAAACTTAGCATATATAGTAAATAAATCAATCACAGACACAGAGTAATATAACAATAAGCAGCGGTATAGATAAATAGTAGTTCATGAAGCTACTACAGAAACATTAGAGTCAAAAGTAAATACATCGGAAATTACAATACATAGAAGTCACTAATACAAAAGCAACTGACAAGTCTGAACATAAACAACTGGAATAAACTAAGATATCTGAATAGCTGAGTAGATCAAAGGTAGATCTCCAAGCAAAGCTCCATGCTCCAAAGATGAGTCTCAAATGCTGTGACACTCAGTCTACCCCGAGCATAAAGAAAAACACAAAACACTCGAGTCAGGATTAACATTCTTATACCAGTAAATTGATCGTCGACGGAAATTCTATTGGTTTAGAAAGCCGTCGAACGAATTTAGAAATAAAATAACTGCAAGTGCACGGCGTACACTTGTAGTACGTGGCGAATATGGGACGATCCACAAGGAATTGATGATTTTAAAAATCTATTCAATCAAATTATACCAAAGTTGAGAGATTGTTAAGCTAGAAAAATGAGAAAACTAACAAACTAGCAAAAGAAAATAGATAAAAATATGAGAGCATAGAGGCAATTTAGAGGTAATTCTACTCTCTAGATCATAGAAATCAACACAACATGAAATTATGATTTCTCCTTTTCGGTCATTAGTTAGTTTAATTGATGTGCTTATCATAAGTATGGCCTATTTGTGCTATTAATTAGCTCAACATAAGCCATCAGAATATAGCACATCCCTTAAACTACTTACTAACTCATATGAAAAATGCCAACAAGGTTGAAAGCAAAATCTATTTTAAGTATGGCCTATTAACTATTAATTAAAAATATAGATCATCAAATTTTAATTTCAACATTCACTTCATTACCATCATCATATGTAGATGAAGAGGTAATTTGTGTTAGTGATTGTTTAAGTATAGCCTATTTGGTGTCAACAATATAGGCTATCAAATTCAAACCAAAAACAACAAGTTAACCACTTCATGCATTCTCATTAAAGCACAAAAGAAGAGCATAAACATCACATTATGTTGCATCTACATACTAGAGAGCTTCATTACCCCTAAATTGTAGGGATTAGCCTCTCATATTTGTTATCAAATCAACAAATGTAGAAAGCAACATGAAATAAACAAAAGGAAAAAGATAGCAAATGAAAAAGAGAACTATTCTAATTGCATAAAAGAAAATCTACACGACTTGCATAAATAAACAAATCTACTCTACTAATATGAAAGGAAATAAACAAAAGAAGAAAAGAGCATGTATTGAAAATTGCAAAAAGAAAAGATTACATAAAAGAAATGGCTAAGTAGCCATGAAAAGAGAAAGAGAGCTTTCTTTTACTTTGAGCCTAAAAACTAACTAAGAGAGACTAAGTAAGAGGAGGGTTACATGAAACATAAGGGGTACTTATACATGTGTTAAACCCTAATTCATAATTTTGGGGAATGCCCAAAATACCCTTTGTAACGACCCGGATTTTTCAACGTTGGGTTTGGAATATTTAAATGGTTTTAAATATTGAAATTTGATTTATAAATTGGTTTAAAGCTTGGGTTATTTAAAGGAAATGGATTCCGAATTTAAATATAGCAGTTTGTTGGATAATTTAATTATTAAAGTAATAATTGAATATTGGGTAAATTGGTGAATCTGAAGTTTTAAGCTTGATAAAAATAATTTGAAGGCTTACAAAATTCATATTAATGATACTGAAGACAACATAACTTTTAAAATGGAATTTGGAAGTAATCTATTCAGTTTTAAAAATGTATCGGTTATATTGACGTTTAAAAATTGCCTACTGAGGCATTGTCTCGGATTTCGACGAAACTAGTTCCATTGGATCCGTAATATATTATTATTATCGGATTTCAGATTCCGTAATGTTTGGAGTTATCGTGTGATCGTACGAAATATAAACGCGCTGAAATTTATATCGAAAATTCAATATAATAATAGGGTCCAAAAAGCTATCTTCTCCATACGATCGAATTAGGACTCGAAACCTTTTCCATTGCGTTTAGAATAGGGGTATAACATTATAAACGCCTAGCGGCACGCCTTGATAGGAGATCAAGATTTTGTGTTGCATTTATCGAGACGATTTGAATTTAATTAAAAAAATATTTATATCCTGGTCAACTTCAGTTGAAATTATTTCACGTCATAACTTTTTCCTTTCATTTCAAAACCACTGTAGCTAACCTTCTCCAACATGCCTCCATCAACTTTATATCCCGTCTTTCTTTCCCTTTCACTTCATTTCAAATCGTAGATAAAAAAATTTCACAAACGAAAAAGAAAAGGAAAAATGGCGAACGCTTCTTCTCAAATGCAATTTTCATTCCTCCTTTTCAAATCAAATCGCGTGTATTATCTTCTCTTCCCCTTTGAAAATCGTGAGCATTTCCCCTTCTTTTTCTCTTTCCTTAGTATCGAATTAAACCAGAAAAAAAACGAATGAAGGAAAATTAAGCCGTGCTTCTCGTTCAAAAAAATCATCATTCAATTCAAAATCGCGTGATTCCACTCTTCCTTCCTTCAATCGAACTCGTCCCCATTAAAAAAGAAGAAGACGAAATCGCGATTATTCCCTCGTTCTCTTCTTCAATCCAGAACGTAGCCGATACAAAAAAAAATGATAACGCGATTTGAAATCGCGTTTGAACCAACTGAGGCCTTCGCCATCGACACGATAGGGGGGTGCGACGTGGACTGCGATGGTGGGAAATCGTCGCTGGCAATCGAAGACGAGGGAGATCGCGACTTGTATTGGGGCTTGGAATGGTCGAGTTCGACTGAGGCCTGTAGCAAGGTGTGAGGTCGAGTTCGAGGCTTTGATTTGGAGCAGAGCAGGAGTTCGGCGATGCTGGAGCTGGTGCCTAGCGTGGTGTGGTGGCCTCGAGCGATTGCGGTGAGGTTTATGTTTGTTTTTTTTATATTTATTAACCTGCAGATTTTTTTATAAGTACACAGAAAAGAAAAATGAAATACAGACAAGAAAATATTTTACAGTAAAGTATATTTTTCAATTTACAGATTTTATTCACATAGGCATTTATATACATACAGTAAAATATAGATGCAAATTTTTATGTACAGAAATTATTACAGATTTGGAAAATATAGGAATTTATAAATCTTATGAAATCTATATGGAATATTTTTTATAAGTATATATATGTAGTTTCAAAAGGAAAAGAAAAATAAATATACAAATATCCATTTTAAATTACTAGTTTATTTTTGGGAAAAATGGATGTGATGATTAATTTGTTTGATAAACTTATTTAATTATCTCAGTTACTAAAAGATTTTAAAAAGGAAATAATTAGTTTAAAATTAAATTATTAGTTGATTAAATCTATTTAATGGAAATAAATTGTTCGATTAGTTCGAATATTAATAAATCGTAAATTGTTATACAAGGTCTTAAATTGGGAAAAAACAAGTCGAGATGGTAATGGACTGCAAAATAAAAAGCAAAGGTGAGATTTTCTCACTCACTCGGATTACCTTATTAAAATATAAATGTTAAATTTAAATCATTGGATGCCTGACTTGATTGATAAATTTATAATTTATCTGTTGGATGTTATATATATAGTAGTATATATATTAGTATTGGAGTGATTGATATTCCCGCATTATATAGCGGTTGAGACCCTATGCGCCACATAATAGCGGATGATATTATATAAATCCCATATACCGCGATATTCCACCTCGAAGTGGAATTGGTATTTTATTTTGTGCTAACATCTGTGGATGCATGGAAACAGTTGGAGGGATCCAACAGGATTCCTCAAATTATTTATGGATCATATATATGTTGTTATATGACAGGATGGATGAATTGATATGGATTTGTATGTGAATTGGATCATTAAGTGTTAAATTTCATGGAAGTTGAAATTCGGTATTTTTAAATACCATAAACAATTTAATTGAAGAAAGTTAAAATGGAATTTGAATAGAAATATTTATTGAGAATTTGGATCTACTTCTATTTGAGAATTAAGTAAAATAAAAAGTATATTTATTACTTAGGTTATAGTTAAATTTGTTAAAGTTGAGATTTGGGAAAAATTAAATTATAGACTCGAAGAAACATTAGAATCGACGAGTGGATTTGAAGTAAAGCGAAATTTTATTAAGAAATAAAAGGGAACTTTATTAAGGAATGAAATGGGATTTTACTATGGAACAATATGTAATTTATTTGAGGAATAAAATTATAAAGATGGAATTTTTGAATAAAATTGTTTTTGTAAATAAATGGAAAACTCAGGGGAGTTTATAAATTTATAAACGGGGTTTATAAATGAGATAGGAAAATATCAGTGGATATGTAAAGACATAAGTCATGGTGAGAACTTATATTGAGTTATGAAAATTTGTTTTGAAAGGAAATAGTAGAATATTTCCGAAAGTGAGAAATGAGAATATGGTCGTTGAGATAGGAATCAAGAGGAATTTATGGAGCATATTGGGTTTTCTAAAAATATAAATTTATTTTAAAGGGAATATTTTTGAATTACTATACTATATAATTTTTATAAACTATTATCTAGATTTAGAATATTTCGAATTGGTTATTTTGGAGGCTAGTAATTTATTATAATAACTCTAGTTTTCTAAACCAGCTTTAAAAATTTATAACTGGATATGAATTTTAATATTTATATTTTATTCTACCTTAAACCATAATTTGAAAATAAAAGCATTTTTCTTATTTTATAAGTCTAGATGTTTTCAAAAACGTTTTGAAAATCCAATTATAAATCCTTTTGAGAAGGAAAGCAAGTGTATTAAATTTGAATAAGATTTTTAAGGAAAGATTCTATTGAGGGTTATGGGAACTTGAATAAAATCCCAAGTATAGGATAAGTGAATTTCGAGGTGAAATAAAATTCACAAGGGGAGCAGGAGTGAAATCTGAATTTTTAATAAGCTAAATGGCTTTGGAAATATAAACGGGAATTAACTAAGGAATCCTGGGATTTATAGGATTTATGAGAAATAAGATTGCAAAATTTACAACTGAAATTGTAAATGATTTTTGAAGAAAGGAATAGGAGATAAAGGAATATTTTCCAAGTTTTGAGAAACTAATGAAGTGGGAAAATATTATAGGTGATTGGCAAAGACTTAAATGGTTCCACGAGAAGTAAAGGAAATTGAATCTAATTTCAAAGTGTTGAAATATGAAGATAATATCTTAAGTAGATATTTTGAGATAAATAATTAGAGGAAAATTATTTAAGATTTGATGGTTGCTTATGGATGTAAATTGATAGTTAAATAACCGACTATCAATATTGGCCAATGCGTTGATCGTTTCGAAGAGATCGAGATCGGTTTTAATTATTCGAAAAGCACTTCAATCCGGTTTGAACGATAACGAATAAAGACTGTGAAGATGATGAAGATGGTGATTCGGTTTGTCCAGACCCAGGGCAACTTGTATGGATGAATGCTTTCAGAACATCGTCAGGAGGACGATGAGCATTCTAAGTGGGACTTGTTCTAAAAAGGTAACACATAGCCTCAAACTCATCAACCGGGAATGGCTAAAACAGGGGAGGTGCAGCAAGGCTATGTGGGTAACACCCGTTAGGGTGAGGTCATCCCTGTTTAGATGTCCCTTTTTATTTCAGCTGTGTGGCGGTTGGTCGTGCCAACCGTGAGGTGATCTTACTCGGACTATCCAGTAAGGGGTAGCTCCGGTCTTGTGTTGCAGGGGGCCGGGCGTGGTCCTCGGTACTCTGATCTAGGCTAGGTACTATAACGGGCGGTACCCCAGTAGCCCTACCATTGTATGGAATCCAATCTCCAATAAGCGCCTATACGGTTTTGATTATGCCCAACTATTGCTGGAACGTGAGATGCAAGCATTTCAGCTAGATTCTATTTTACTTTCTATATACAGTATTATAATATCAGACGAATTTGATAAAAATGTTTTGGTTATCGTAAGGTAAAAACCCGGCATATTTATTCATGGCGTGGTCTTACGAGATACCTTTGTTTGAAAGGATATTCAAAGAAAATATAATAATCCATTTGAGTGTGATTTTCTCACGCTGGTTTTCCAGACTGACTCGGGTGTTGTTTTATTATAATGCTTGGGTCAGACCGAGTTATACAGGATCAGGTTCAAAAAAACTAAGGAGCTCAGGAGACGAGCTGGATGATAGAGCGTACTTCCGTATTTGACTATTATTTCTGCTATGTATGGACAAGTATTAAGTTGTTCCAGTAATGATTGATTAATGTACTCTGATAATGGTATATATATATGACAGTACAGATTCTTTGTATTTAAAGTTGTGTTATATATTGTATTTTGTTCCTCTGCGATTGTGAGACTCTGATGTTGTTTTTTTCTTCTTCTTCTTCTACCTCTTTCTTCTTTAACCCAAAGACTCATACTTTTGTTCCACTTTTAGCTGAATTGTTGTGGAATTTTGCCAGCTCAAAGGGGTACGAATTTGCGGTCCTTTACACCCTTGAGAAAGTGTGGAGGCCAAGTAATCATTAGCTTCTACTAATCATCATTTAAGTGTACATGAAACCATTAATTCCATAAGCATGTGCATTAGCCTCTAATTTGTACATTAAGGTAGGTGTGGTCCTCCATTATCTTCACTTTGAATTTTTTCCATCTTCATTTGTTCTCTTCACTCTTGTGCATGCATATATCATCATGTAACCACTTGTATATGAAGCCAAATTCCTATAAAATAATATAGAAATTTCCAATTAAATTTTCTCAAATTAATATATGCATAAAAATGACCATTTTGCCCTTGGATGAAGATGAATATGTGACGATTTGAAAATAATATGAATTTTGGTTTAAACAAGTTAAAATACCCGATATGATCATTTATTTAATTTAAATAGATTAAATATGGTGGTAAAAATATACACATTTACGTGCACATCAAATACCCCCACACTTATCTTTTTATTCGTCCTCGAATAAAGAAAAACTAAGATAAATCCGTTTTCGTAGGGAGCACGATTGCATTGAGCGTATGCAACAAGCCGTTAAACCTTTGGGTGTCCCCAGTAGGACGAGTGTTGTCTCGTGAGGGTTTTCAGTGGATACTACCCACAAAATCCAAATGTAGGATGAAAATATTTACAAAATGCAAGATTTATTTACAAAGAGATGAATGCGAGTTTTTGAAAATATTACTATGAAGGATTTACTTTTAAATTAACACACATAAGTTAAATATAGGTTTTGGTTATTATCTTGAAAATTTAAGTCATTTACTCGTCAAAATTTCCAACAAAAATTAAGTTATCATAACAAATAAACTATAGTTTAACTCGTTGTTTCGGTTGATAACAAAGTGTAATTATAAAATGGATCCTTAGTTGATTATCAATGTTTATCAAAGTGGTATATTCATTTCTTTTCAATAACAAGTCAAATCAAATAAGTTAAAATAGTGCTTGGATTTCAATTGCTTACTCTCTCTCTTATTTTTGAAAATTTTATTGATATTAACAATTTTTACATATGCCTAAATAAGATAAACTGAGGCCAGATATATTACCCATGCACTGCCTTGCGGACTGATGTGAGAGGAATTTAGAGCGTGGCGAGTGAACACACGAGTGTGAACACATATTGACTGTAGGCATTATTAAAAAGAATTTTTTAAATATACACACCTAACTCAGATAAACTGAGGCCAGATATACCGATCGTGCACTGCCTTTCGGGCTTACGTGAGAAGGGTATAGAGCATGGCGAGTGAACACACCGGTGTGAACACATGACTCTAGGTATTTATTAAAAATATTTACGTATATATAGCAAATTTTTTTTGTTTGTTTTTTTTGGAGAGAGAGTTTCGCAAAATCATCTTAGCACTATTTAACTTAGAAGACAAAAAAATGTTATATCCTTTACTTTAAATTCACCACTTTTTAAAACAAAGATCTTCGATTAGGATAGTTCATAATTAACACGTATGAATCTTCCTATATACTAGTTAAACCATTGTTATTTGTAATCAAACTTCATTTTTATTTTTGTTAAGGCGAATAAATTTTCAAAAATTTCAATTTAATAAACCAAAACCATATATTTACCCTATAGTGTTTCTTTAAAAATAAATCAAAATGCTTAAATTTTTGTTTTTTTTAAAATTTTTGTTTTTTTAGTTTTGGAAGAAAAATGAAAAATTAATCATGAAAAATCAAAAGAAGATAAGTCTCCCACCACACTTGATTTTGACTGTGTCCCCACAGTCAACCCAAGTGAAAGGAGAAAAATAAGAATAAAAATGGCCTTTATTTATATGAAGGTGAACGGTATTTACACGAGATCAGAAAGTATATCGTCAAAGCGTAAACGAAACGGTCTTCCAAAAATGATTCATTTGCCTCGTCAAGTATATGAGACACGACTTAAGTTCAGAAAACCAAACCATACAAGATTTCGAAGTTGAATTTGGATTTGAAAAAATAAATGTCGTTTTATTAAAAATTGTACGAGTCATTTTATTTTCAATGATTATTGGGGTTGATAAAACGATTGGTTGAAGTTCAAGTTTATTTTCACCAAATTGAAATTCAGGTTATTCATTGAAAAATTCTTCAAAATTATAGATTTCAAAATCAAATTGTTGATTTAAATCTTCCCCATCAGAGTTTAACGACTCGTTTTCAAAACGTCCATAAAACTCGTGTTCGTTAAATTCGTCTTCCTTTATTAGGTTATCAACAACTTCATTGTGTATATCATTTTCAAAATCCAAAGTTGTTGTATTCAAATTTTCGAAATCGAGAAAAGGAAGATCGAATTTTAAATTTGGTTCCACACCCTCAAAAGAATTGAAATCCAACTCAATTACTGTGTTTTCAACAACTTCATTAAGATTATTATTTTCAATTTCAAAAGTTGTTATTTGAAAATCGTCGATTTGGGTAAAAGATGGATTATTACTTAACTCGTCACATGTTGGGATTTGGTTTTGTTGTTCACGTTGTTTCATATAAGTTTCAAACAATGAATCCGTTTGATTATCGTAAATTTCGTTCATTTGTTCAACAAAATCCAATTTATAATTATTAGCTTGAGGATTTTCGATTTGGATTTGTTGAGGACAAAAATTTTCACTTGCATCATAGTCGAGATTATTCCCATTGCCAAAATTATTTGAAAAGTGGATCACATTTTCGTTTTGATTTTGAAATTCATTTTTGAGTTCAAAATTGAATTGGCATGGGTTATACTCGAAATCGTTTGAATTTTGAAGTGAATTTAAATTTTGATTACTTTGAAAACTTTGATTTGAATCATTGCCCAAATATGAATTACACAAATCATTTATCATTTGATTTTTTGTGTAGAGATTTCAAGTAAAGACGAAATGCTCTTTTCAAGATTTGAGGGTTGGTCAACGCTTTGAAAATTTTATGGTTCAAAATTGGAATCATTTAAACCATAGTTGTTGTTAAAATATCCATACGAACTTGGAGTGAAATCATATGGATTATATTGATTTTCGCAACTATTGTAAAATTCAAGTGAGTGGGGAAAAGAAAACTCGGACATTTTCAAGAATATTTTTTATTTATTTTTTTTGGATTTTTTGTATAAAGGAAAAATATTTACAAATAAAATTTATTTTTCAAAAGAGAAATTGAATTTTTGTTTTGTGTTTTTGGTTTTTTAAATTGTTTCTTTGTTTTTGAAAAGGTTTTATAATTTTTTTTTTGGATTTTGGTTTTTCTAAATTTTTTTGATTTTTGAAAAAGGATTTAAAAATTTCAAAGGAAAAGGAATATTTACAATTTTTTTAGTTTTGGATTTTCATTTTTTTTAAATATGCATAAACTAATGCAACTAAATGAATGCAGAGGTTACTTACAAATGATTTATCCTAAGCTAACCCAAAATTGTATAATCACACTCTGTCTTAAATCAACAAGATAGTTCTCGACCAGGTAACGGACAGGATTTATCGGCGCACCACGAATCACCGTAGCAATGCAGCCAAAGGTTTAAGTACCTTCAAAGGAACAACCACTATAATATTTATGAATCACCGTAATTTATAAATGGTTATTATTTTTCCGTAACCTATACACCAAGAAATTAAATTGTCGAAAGAGGACAAATTGTCAATATACAATTAAAAGTTATCGATGTCTAACCGTTATTATTAATCAAAATCTAGGATGAAATGCAAAACTGAAATTAGACGTGTATTAACAATACAACTACGAATGGATTTTTTTTTTGAATTTTTCTTTTATAAAATGCAACCAAACAACAATGCAAGGCAAATAAAAACAATATATATAGCAACCAAGCAGTTTTTTTGGAAAGCAAAGCGAAGCAATTATTTTTAGCAAGCAGCTCTTTTCCTTTTCTGCTTTTACAACCTGAAAATAAAAATAAGATATATATACAGTTTTTTTATATCGAAGAAGAAACTAAAATAAATGAAAAACAAAACAAATTCAAAACAACCCCCGTTTTTTTGCAAGGAAAAACAAAAACAAATTTAAAAACGAAACAACTTGTTTATTTTTATTAAGAAATAAAACAAACGAAACAAAAGAGACTCTTTGTTTTTTTTAAGTTAAAGCAAATGTTTAGTTTAAAAGAGGCTCAACAAATAAAAATACACTTAAGCAGACCAAAACGTGATCAAGCCCGCATAAGTCCGCATAACAATTTTGCTTTCTCTCTGTCTCTTTTGTTTTTACAGAATAATCCCCAGACCAAATTGAAGAAACAAAATCACAATTCACGTTTTCAAAGAAATCAAACTCTCGTACGAACTCAAATTCACGTTCTCTCAAATAATTGAATTGAAGGCAGTTCGATGTGTAGAAGTTCGAGGAGATTCGTTCTTGGGGAGTGAGGTGGAGTTCGTGCAAGTCGGAGGTTGCGAATTGGTGGTTGAAGGCGATGGTTGTTCAAGTTGCTGTCAGGGAAGATCGCAGATGGAATGTAGACAGTGAGTTGTTGGTGGTTCGATGTCGACTTGGGTGAATTTGGCGTTCGACTTGATTGGCGATTGGTGGAGGTTGCTTGGAGGTGGTTACGGTTGTCTGCGATGGGTGATTGGGGTTTCTGTGTTGTCTGATGTCGCTACAATTGCTGCTGTCAGGTAGCTTTTGTGGTCGGGTAGAAGAACGGTAGAGGTATGTGACTGCGTATAATATTGTTTGTTTTGTTTGGGTTGACTGTTGCTGATGGTGAGAATTTGAAGTTATAGTGGATGAATTTGAAGTTGTATATGGCCGAATAAACCACTCCCAATTCAATAGGTTTCAAAGTTTAAATATTCGAACATTTTACAATAACTCAATTTGATAAATTTCATTTATATTTCAAAAATTCAACTTTAATAGTATTTAAATTTGAAAATACTCACTGAATCATTTTTAATAACATTTAAATAAAAGCACAAATTTAAAAAAATCAATAATTAACTTCAATTATATTTAATTCTAAAAATATTCACCTAATCACTTTTTTATAAGCATTTAAATAAAATTCAAATTACAATTCAAATCAAAATTGAATATTCAATTTTTATTTAAATTTGAAACATTCATTTAATCATCTTTAATTAATCAGGTTATAAAATCATACCTTTCAAAATCTCAAAATCAATAAGTTTTCAATCAATTCTTATTTATATTCAATCCTCAAACAAATTAAATCACAAATTAACTTAATTTATCAGTCTCAATTTATATTAAAATAATAATAAAACTGTCTCGATTTATATTCAATCTAATTTGTTTCCAAATTTTTTTTATTTAAATGTTATTAAGCTCACATCCACTTATTTCATTTCAATCGTTCATATAATTAATTACACTCAAGTAATTTAATTCCATACCATATTCCATATAATTAAAATTGATTCACATTCACTTAATTATTTATTTCGTTAATCATACAATGGATTTATAATCAATTAAATGCTTGTTTGCTTAAGTCCTTGTCCTTGTTTTTTGTCACATGTTTAGGCGTAGGAAATGAATAAAGTCGACATGAACTATGTTCAAGTTGGAATGGTTTCGACTGTTGTTTCCTACTGCGAGACTCAATGCCGAACGACACTCAAAAGCCTCGACACCGAGCCGCATCCGCTCGACACGCTGAACCCGACTCACACTTCTCTCCTACACTCTCTCTTCACCGTTCGGCATGCGGTAGTCATACCGAGCCACAATCGTTCGGTATACCGGACCGAGTCCTTGGTCTTTAGCCAGGCCATAACACAACACTCGAGAGACTAAATCCTACACTCTCCTTCGTACCAGATGATACCGAGCCGCAGCCGAACGTTCTACTCCAACTCACTGCTTCCAGTAACCTAAACACCTTTCTGCATAGCCGGTCGAACGTCACTCCTACTCGTACACCACGACCCACCAACACTTCCTAATCTCGCTAATTCCTACTGAGCCAACCACACTTCCTTTTCCCTCACTCGGCAAACCAACAGGAAACTACGTCCAAAAAGCCTCAAGCATCCTCTTCCTTCCTCCTCTCCATCTATCCCTAAGGCATGTTTAAACCTAAAATTCATCTTCCTCATCTAGACGACCTTTACTGTTTGTAGTTTGAAAGAAAGTTATGAATTCGAGTCTCATACAAAAACCCTAATCAGGAGAGTCGAATAAGTGAAAAATTCATACCAAAGGAAATGGCTCGAAGCTTAGGGAAATGCTGGATTTGGAGTTGAAACTCGTTCAGGTTCGTTGTTGGGAGAGGTTGTGAGGAAACGTACTAGACTCAGGAAGAAAGGGAAGGTTGAGGTATTAGTAGGAGTTTAGGGGAAGACGAAGTCGAAAGTCTTATAGAAGGGAAGTAAAAGTAAAAAGGAGAAGTATTGGCTTATATAGGAAAGAGGGGAGGTGAATAGGCATCAACCGGTGGAACCGGTCGAGATCTTTCGATGGTTCAGCATACCAGGCCCCGCTCGGCATTTAGGCCCCGCTCGGCATTAAGGGCTCACTCGGCATTCAGGCCTCGCTCGACATTCAGGCCTCGCTCAGCATTCAGGAGATCGTAAGAATCCACCATTGAGAAGTCAGAGCAAGGGCTAAAAGGAGAGAGATGGATTGCTCGTGGTTGAAAGCGCATCGTGCTGGTTCACACAATACGCTTTGGGGGGCAGATGTTACCCAGTAAATTGTCTTGGGAACAAGGTACTGGTTATTGACCTGAGTGCCACCGTTCGGCATCCCTCATTCGACCACGAGCGCTCGGCCAGATCAAGTCGCCCGGAATTTACCCCTCGCTCGCCATTAAGGGCCTCGCTCGGCATAGGCATGCCACTCGGCCTAAAAGCCTCGCCCGGATTACAAACCTCGCTCGGCATTCAAGTGCCGTTCGGCATAGATACTTCGTACGGCATACGAAGTGCCGCTCGGCATAAATGCCTCTCTCGGCATTCGAATGCCGCTTAGCATAAATGCCTCGCTTGGCATTCGAATGTCGTTCGGCAGGAACATCTCGTTTGGCCTAGGTACCTTTTGTCCTTACTTCACCGGTCGGTATTCACTGGTTCGACATGAACACCTGGCTCGGCATAGCTACCTCGTTCGGCATGACTTCGCTCCGAGTCAACCTGCTATCTGGTTCGGTTCTCCTAAGGGTTTACCTCGGGTCACTTGATGATCGACCAAGCCATTCTTGACCGGCATTCCTCGTTCGGTAACTGCCGTTTGGCATTCCTGGCTCGCTACACAAGAGTCACGTACTATAGGCTGAAGTACTTTGGTTCTGGGCCCGCGAAGGAAGTCCGGCCTATCTTCGCCTATAAATAGAAGGGCAGGTGCACAGTGAAAGGGACCTTTTTTGGGGAACTCTGGGGAGACTCTGCCATTTTCAAGACTCATTTATTTTTGTTCAAACTTGTACTCAAGTTGTTGGTGTACGGATTGTATATGCATTCAATCATTTGGGAAAGCAATAAAGATAAAACTCAATGTGGTCGTAGGCAGTTACGCTGAACCACTATAAATCCGGTGTTCAAGTTTTTGCAGTTAATTTGGCATACATTCCTCTTTTTTAATTTGCTTTCTTCATTAATCTCTCTACATAACTCAATTCAGGGGTGTTAGTGACCAATTCTGGTGCTAACAATATTCAATCCTCAAACAAATTAAATCACAAATTAACATAATTTATCTTTCCCACTTTTATTTATTAAAGTTATTACAAAATCTATTTCATAATATTAATATAAATTTTAATTAAATATTTAAACATACTTTATATATATTAATTAAATTAAATTTTATTAAATTTTAGTATATTTAAATTTTATTAAATTAAATCTTATTTTATATTAAATATTATTTTTAAATATATTTAAAAATAATAAAATTATAAATAAATCTTAAAATTTAACATTTTTAAAACTTAACTTATAAATTTAAATTTTCCAAAACAAATAATTTAAAATCTAAATTTTCTCATATATTAAAATAAAATCTTTATATTATATTTAAAAATCAATATTTATTAAAACCCATATATTTCCTTTCAAAATCTTGGAAATCATTTTCAAAAATAGACCAACGGTGTCCGTATATAATTTTCTAACCTATGGTCAAGTGATACGGATATTTATCATTTCAATCAGTAATAATTTAATATTTTACGGGTATATATCATTTCAACCCGCAATCCCAAATTTCAAAATCAATAAAATCGCTTGGGTTTATCATTTCAATCCATAACGATTTTCCCTTAATCTACAATATCGTATGGGTATATATCAATTCAACCCATAGGGAATTTCCTAATTAACAGGGAACTTGCAGAGTGAGAACAATAATATAATATAGCATAACATATCAACGACAATTATGACCATAATTAACAATTTCAATATAATACAACAGGTTATGGTGTCATATTGCAAATTAACATAGGTAAACAATAATATCATATCATATTCAACAATTTAATTACTAACAAACTAAATTTTAACAACACATTTCAATCGTCATTTCATGTGAATAAAATTTATTAAATATAAGAATGTTAATCGTGAGTGATCGCTCACCTTTCGAGGCTAGAAAAATAGACAACGCAACAAGCTACGATTTTGAATCACAGACTCGACAATCGACCGATCTAAACAACAATTTCCAAAGCAGAGCAAGGTGAACACGAATTCGACGAATAAAGCTGATAACTTGGAATCGATGAAAACAATCAAAAATTAACTTGATATAAGTGGAAACAAATATATATATGTCCCTTTTTTCATAAAATCAATATTCAATTTAAAACATATTTAAAATAAAATCTTCATATTATATTCTTGTTAAAATCATTATTCATTAAAGCCCATAGTTTACAAAATGCTTCAAATAAATATTTAAACATAATATCTATATATGTTTCAAATCATTAAAAATCCTTTTCAAAATATTAACAAAAACATATTATATATATACACATTCCAAAATACTAACATAAATATAATATATATATATATATATATATATATATATATATATATTCATCTCAAAATTATCTACATAGGCAAATTTTTTATATATACACATTTCAAAATATTAACATAACCATAAACATAAACACATTGTATATACTTATGTAAAGCTACAGAATATATATATAAACTATATATATATACTATTCTTTTGTAAATAAAGAGGAAGTGCTGGGTAGCGGGATGTGTGATCGGCCAGTGGTGAAGGAGTTTTGGCTGTGGACGAACGGAGGGAGGCTGACTGGCAGGCCGCCGAGTAGATGGTGGACGGTTGGGATTGTGGGACCGTGGCAGAGCAAGGTTTTGTGGAGGTTCGGCGGTTGAGTGGTGGGTTGAGGCCGGTTGCTCGAATGGATGCTTCAGGCACATGATGGCTGCTTAGCTACAGGCTGTGGGCGTGGAGATGATGGGTCTCGGTGGTGATATATGGTGGAGAGAGGACTGTGAGGTAGTGGAGGGTGCGGAGCAGTGATGGCGGGTTGTGCTGCTACCATCGGATCAGGGAATGGTGTTCGGAAGGTCTGCTCGGAGGGGCTCGCTTGGGTGGAGACTTGGTTCAGGTGGTAGGTGAGATCGAAGGGGGGGATCTGAATGGATCAAAGGCCGTGGTGTTTGGGACTATGGTGGTGGCCGAAGCTATTGTGGTTGTGAGGATTGGATCGGGTTTTGATGACTACGAGGTAGGGCTAATGGGTTGAAACGGGTGGTCTATGGGTTGGAGGAGGGTCGGCGACCATAGGGGACGGCTATGCTAGGGGAGGAGGAAGCGTCGAGTGGTGGTGGCTGAGATAGAGGGCCAAAGGCGATTTGTGAGCTATTTGCATGGGGTGGAGGGGACGAGGTAAGCAGGGTTCAATGCAAAGAGAACAACAGTTTCAAAACGTAAATATATGAATGATTTCATTATATATTTTTTCTCACAAATCTAGAACAAAAGAAAATGAATGGAGGAAGGGAATTGAACAGTGAAGGAAAGCTAATATATTTGACCGGTAGAATAGTAAAAGTTAGAAATAAATTCTGAGAATATAAAAAGGCTAGTGGTCATTGGTTTACACGGTGGATAATGAAGGGACATAGGAAAACAACAGGCTCAAATGCGGAACTGATACGGCTAATCGTTTCGCCGATTTTGCCGCGTACAGGACACCAAAACACACAAATGAATATACTGCAGAGATCAACACGACAAGATGAACGGAATGGTACACAGATATGAGCGACACCTCCCACCTATCAAAACTCAATATTCGCTGCCGAAAATGCTGCTAAAACGTCGAAAATAAAATAAACGGGGTTAGAGCAGTCCAAATTTGGCGAAACGAAATACGACGTCTTACTCATAAAATGATTACCAATTTTATCATATAAAAATATTCAGGTTTCAAAAATATTTAATTTCCATTAAATTAACTAATTTAAAATTTAAATTACGCCACAAAACAAACATATATATTTACCAATGAAAATATGCCATTTGCTATGTTTAAATAGACGCATTCCAAATATCAAATTTTTATTTCCAAATTTTATTGCTTATTTCCATGAGAAATATAGTTAATTACGTTAATTAAAATCGTTAAAATTTCCTGGGTCGTTACACTCTCCCTCACTCAAAACTTTTCGTCCCCGAAAAGGAACGGGATAGGAGAATAGAAGCAACATAAAGGAAAGTTAGATTCAAAATACATAGTATCAGATACAACAATTGATTCAAAACCATATAGATTTCATTAATTTTTAAATTGATTAATATTCAACAAATTTGGTTTCAATCCATAAATATTCATTGTATTCACATTTTGTTGATTTCAATTCAAGGTATTTTCCATTCAATTTATTTGCTTTTAATTTATTAACATTTGTCACTAAATTTCAAAACAAAATTTATTTTATTTAACTCTTTTATTTAATCCATTTGACTTCACTTAAGTTAATTCCACCTCATAATTCAATTTATTTGCATTCACCTTATTTACAAAAATAGCATTCTCTTTTTATTATCCAATATATTTCACTTAACATTTCATGCAACATGATTTAAGTGTATAAACATTTATTATAACAATCAATTTTTATTTATAATTTTCCTCAACAAAATTTCATTTTGTACGTTTATTACTTACATTTTATATTATGTATTACTTAATTACACATTCTCATCAAATTCAAACTTTTTCCAGGTAAGTTTTATTAATGTTTCTGAGTGTAATTTAGCAATATACAACTTTATCGTTATTACAACATTTATATTAAGCAAAATCTAGTTTGAACATTTTATTACTTAAGTTTTCTTTTGTACAACCTTCAATTACATATTCACATTAACATTTTAACTTTTTAAATATTTCAGGTAAGTTATATACGTTTAGAATGCAATTGAGTATTATACAAATTAATTTTATCCTAGTTCAACCGTTTCAAGTTGTTTCAGTTTCATTTCTCATTTTCGACACTCTAATTATTCAAAAAAATTGCTTTATTTCAATAATTGAAAACTACGACTTAATATAAATCTTAAGAGTTAAGTTTCCGGTTTCACTTCAAACCATTTTGAAATAAATATACATATACATACATACATACATACATATATATATATATATATTAAATCATACTCAAGAAATTCAAATCAAATCTATTTTCTAAAACAAAAGTGTAGCAAAGCTACTAAGTGGTCTCCCCACTTTGAGACTCAAAAATGAATGTCGATGATGCTGTAGTCATCATCGAAATTATTTTCCAGCGACAAAAGAGGAGACTACTAACTTACTTCTTTGGAAAAATTTCCATTCGAAATACTTTCAAATAATATATTTTCAAAACTTTGAAAACTAATTTTTGAAAAGCACCGGAAATTTAATTCTCAAATCCTTAATTTAAATTCATTTCACTTGCAAATCAGATTTATAAACCATGTTTATAAAAATTTCATCTCCTTATAACATATAATAGTTAATGGTTTAGAAACGTTGACAAAACAATAAATGATAATCTAGTATTATCATTCCTAACAACCAATTCATTTAACTATCTAATTTCATAAAATTATACTTATATATATATATAATCATACATAAAATTATTTCATTTACTCATTTCGAAAATAATATTGTGTCAGTTTGCTTTGTTCAAGTGTTTTGGAATTCCTATCGATAGCGTTGGCCAGACGACTCGATCGAAACCCAAAAATTCAAACTTAACAACTCAAACAACACAACATAAAACATTTTTATATCAATTACAAATATGTTCTCTCATAAGATGATTCCAAAATGGATTTTTAAAACAAGGATAGAGATTCAAATTTAGAGGGACCATAATCAAAGAGAATTCTAACTAAGAAGATAGGCTCGAAAGGAAGAGAAGATAATTAAATTACAAAAGGGGAAAGGATAGACTTATATAAATTGCAGCGACCTTAACCGGGTCAACCGAGACTAAGAAAAGACGAGAATATCATCAACGAAAAACCAGGACAACCTTGTTGAGAACATCGTGGAAAACACGATTCATGAGATCGACGAAGAAAGTAGGAGCATTGGTTAATCCAAAGGGCAAGACAAACCATTCATAGAGACCATTCATCCGGAAGGAAGGACAACAGGTCGAGCTCCATAGGAAGCGAAGTGGCTTCACCAAAGATATCCGAAAATAGTTGGACAACGGGGGTGGAGTCAAGATCACTAGGTCGAGCATCTAGCGAAAATATGAAACTGCCTGTAAAATCCTGAGGCAATTGACATTCGATCATAAGAGAATTACCCTGGTCATCTACTAAAGAAACAGTTCGAGCTTTGCAAGAAATAACAGCATAAAAATCGAGGACGTAGAAATCTTCGGTGAATCGACGTTTGTTGTAAAGGAGTCTCTCCCCTTTACAATCATACCAAGATTGGTGGGACCGTCGATAGATTAAGTCACACACCGGGATGAAGTTGCCAATTGGGTTTGAATTTATTTCAGAGATCAACAAAAATAGAGCTATGGGATGCTCCAGTAACAAGAAGAACACGAACCGGAAAGACAAGAATGGATTTTAGAACAAAGGGGAAAGTTCCAAAATTCAAAAGAAATTCTAATCCAGGAGGATCCTATCGAAGAATTTAAAGCTCAAACGAAGATGATTCTGTAATTAATTTTACTCATTCTAGGATATTACTACCCTATCTATAATGAGTTTTACTCCATATGCCTAAACCAGAGCTCTCATACCACTTGTAACGACCCGCTATTTCGAACCATTCAACTCGACAATAATCCACACATGCCAGACTTGAATTTCTCAAAACAACAGATTGTTAATTTATATTTGGCAAAACTTAGCATATACAGTAAATAAATCAATCATGAAATCACAGACACAGAGTAATATAATAACAAGCGGTGGAATAGATAAATAGTAGTTCATGAAGCTACTACAGAAGCATCAGAGTCAAAAGTAAATACATCAGAAATTCCAATACATAGAAGTCACTAATACAAAAGCACCTGAAAAGTCTGAACATAAACAACTGGAATAAACTGAGGTAATTGAATAGCTGAGTAGATAAAATGTAGACTCCAAGCAAAGCTCCGCTCCAAAGATGAGTCTCAGATGTTGTGACACTCAATCTGATTCGAGCATAAAGTAAAACACTAAACACTCGAGTCAGGATTAACATTCTTATACCAGCAAATCAACTCAAGTGAAATGTCCAAGTGAAATGCAATATAAGTCAAAGGATGTTGGGATTCCATCCTTTAAGGATCCGTTAAAATATCTACATACATAGTACAATACACTACATAGATAATGTCTATAGTAAATTAAACTATTAAAATAGCGTTAAGGCGTTACCCATATCCCCCTTAACACATTTTATATAAATGTCATAGTCTATACAGTACTGTAAACTCCACCAAACTGGTGGGCTATCAGGGAGCACTCCATAAGTACGACACAAGCCAAACTCATAGAAGGCACGATAAGGCATGTGACAAGGCATGCGAGGCAATGCCCAGGGTAGGATACTATCGTTTGCAGATCCGGATTGGTGGTGACGCATAGCAGCTAATACCGCCCCCCTCGAGACACACTCCCATAATCAAAGGTGCACCCAATAAAATCACAAAGTAATAGAATGGTATCAAAGAAGCATGCTCAATTGGAGGTGTGACCTCATTTGGCCCGGCGTGGCTCCTGATTTAGTCACATCAAGCTGACTCGCGGGAGTCAGGGCTGCGTTCATACCTCATATAGACGTCGCCAAACCATCCTACTTCGTTTTGGATTCTACACCACGTGCATAGTTGTTAAAGTGGTTTTTGGTATTGGCAAAGAGTATGACAATATCTGATCCCCGTCTCTTTAACAACCAAATGCTTATTTCACACCGTGGTCATTTTATATTTCAAACAGTTCGTAATTCATATCAAAATATCATATTCATTTCAAAAACATATCACTTTCGAAGTCAAATTCACTTTCGAAATCATATCACTTTTGAAACCATATTCACTTCCAAAATCATAACCTGAAAATAGTTTAAACAATCATATCAAAATGTTCGCATTTAAATCCATTAAATCTAAATGATAACAATTCCAACTTAAACAGCTTAAATATTGAAAATAGTTTATATATATTGAAATAGTTATAAATTATAATAGTTTATATATTTAAATATGTTATAGATTAAATTAGTTTATATATTAAAATAGTTTCAAATAAAAATTAGTTTATATTTAAAAAAGGTTATAGATTAAAATAGTTTATATATTAAAATATATATATATATAATTGTTTATAAATTTAAAATAATATATATTAAAATAGTTTATATATTTAAAGAGATTATATCAAAAATAATTTCAAACTAGAATTGTTTCTTCAAATTTTACAAAACAATTCAAATTCTCGTCAAACCATTTTTAATTTATATCGATTTCAAATCCAGGTTTGAACTTCAAATTTAAACCTCTCCCAATTCAATAGGTTTCAAAGTTTAAATATTCAAACATTTTATAATAACTCAATTTGATAAATTTCATTTATATTTCAAAAATTCAAATTTAATTGTATTTAAATTTAAAAATATTCACTTAATCATTTTTAGTAACATTTAAATAAAATCTCAAATCACAAATTTAAATAAAATCAATAATTAACTTCAATTATATTTAATTCTAAAATATTCACCTAATCGCATTTTTTATAAGCATTTAAATAAGATTCAAATTACAATTTAAATCAAATTTAAATATTCAATTTATTTAAATTTGAAAATATTCATATAATCACCTTTAATTAATCAGGTTATAAAATCATACCTTTCAAAATCTCAAAATCAATAAGTTTCTAGTCATTTCTTATTTATATTCAATCCTTAAATAAATTAAATTACAAATTAACTTAATTTATCTTTCCCACTTTTATTTATTAAAGTTATTACAAAATCTATTTCACAATATTAATATAAATTTCAATTACATATTTAAACATACTTTATATATATTAATTAAATTAAATTTCATTAAATTTTAGTATATTTAAATTTTATTAAATTAAATCTTATTTTATATTAAATCTTATTTTTATATATATTTAAAAATAATAAAATTATTAATAAATCTTAAAAATTTACATTTTTAAAACTTAAGTTGTAAATTTAAATTTTCCAAAACATAATTTAAAGTCTAAATTTTCTCATATATTAAAATAAAATCTTTATATTATATTTAAAAATCAATATTTATTAAAACCCATTAATTTCCTTTCAAAACCTTGGAAATCATTTTCAAAAATAGACCAATGGTGTTCGTATATAATTTTCTAACCTATAGTCAAGTGATACGGATATTTATCATTTCAATCATAATAATTTAATATTTTACGGGTATATCATTTCAACCCGCAATCCAAAAATTTCAAAATCAATAAAATAACTTGGGTTTATCATTTCAACCCATAATGATTTTCCCCTAATCTACAATATCTTACGGGTATATATCAATTCAATCCATAGGGAATTTCCTAATTAATAGTGAACTTGCACAGTGAGAACAATAATATAATATAGCATAACATATCAACGACAATTATGACCATAATTAACAATTTCAATATTATACAACAGGTTATGGTGTCATATTGTAAATTAACATAGGTAAACAATAATATCATATCATATTCAACAATTTAATTACTAACAAATTAAATTTTAACAACACATTTCAATCGTCATTTCATGTGAATAAAATTTACTAAATATAAGAATGTTAATCGTGAGTGATCGCTCACCTTTCGAGGCTAGAGAAATAGGCAACGCAACAAGCTACGATTTTGAATCACAGACTCGACAATTGACCAATCCAAACGACAATTTCCAAAGCAGAGCAAGGTGAACAAGAATTCTACGAACAAAGCTGATAACTTAGAATCGATGAAAACAATCAAAAATTAACTTGATATAAGTGGAAACAAAAATATATATATGTCCCTTTTTTCATAAAAGCAATATTCAATTTAAAACATATTTAAAATAAAATATTCATATTATATTCTTGTTAAAATCATTATTCATTAAAGCCCATAGTTTACAGAATGCTTCAAATAAATATTTAAATATAATATCTATATATGTTTAAAATCATTAAAAATCCTTTTCAAAATATTAACAAAAACATATTATATATATATATACACACACACATTCCAAAATACTAACATAAACATAATATATATATATATATATATATATTCATCTCAAAATTATCAACATAAGCATATTATATATATATGCACATTTCAAAATATTAACATTACCATAAACATAAACACATTGTATATACTTATGTAAAGCTACAGAATATATATATAAACTATATATATAATATTCTTTTGTATATAAAGAGGAAGTGCTGGGTAGCGAGATGTGTGATCGGCCAGTGGTGAAGGAGTTTCGGCTGTGGACGAATGGAGGGAGGTTGACTGGTAGGCTGCCGAGTAGATGGTGGAGGGTTAGGACTCTAGGACCGCGGCAGAGCAAGGGTTTGTGGAGGTTCGGTGACTGAGTGGTGGGTTGAGGCCGGTTGATCGAGTGGACATTTCAAGCACATGCTGGCTGCTTAGGTACAGGCTGTGGGCATGGAGATGATGGGTCTCGGTGGTGATATATGGTGGAGAGAGGATTGTGAGGCAGTGGAGGCGCGGAGCAGTGATGGTGGGTTGTAACGACCTAGATTTTTCGATGTTTAATTTGGAATATTTAAATGGTTTTAAATATTGGATTTGGAATTATAATTTGGTTAGTAAGATTTTAAAATTGAAAATTTCAAGCGATTTCATAAATTTTGGGAATCGCCGATTTAATCAACGCCTTAAAATAGCGATTCGAGGCACAGTCTCGGAATTCGATGAAACCAGTTCCATTGGATCCGTAATAGTGTATTATTATCGGATTTCAAAATTCGTAGCATTTGGATTTAACATTTTCTCGAACGATCTGAAAATGCCTAGAAATAATTCGATTTAATTTAATTTAAATAGTTGATTTAAAAAGATATTTCCGTATACAATCGAATTAAGCTTCGAAACTTGTTCCATTAGGCTTGAAATAGTGGTATAACATTAGGGACGTTAAGCAGCATGCCTCGTTAGGGGTTCGAATAAAATATCAGATATTTTGAAATTTTAGTATATATATATATATAGTCATATCCATTCACATCAGACATTAAAACCATTTCCCATCATCAGACCTAGCTTGAATGAGCCACCATAACCCTAGTACGAAGCCATCTATTCGTTGTTTAAATCACGTCCATTTTGTTCCCAACCAAATCAGTTCAAAACAAAAGAAAAAAACTGTAATCAAAAACCAACTTCAGATTTAAATAGCGTATTGTTCTCATTCCCCTCGATATTTACACAGCAAATCAAAATCATTTGAAGAAAAAGGAAAACGAAATCTCGTTCTCACACAAAAAAAATCGATCGAATCGGGATAGAGTCTCAAATCGGGCAAACTCGTGAATGTCGAATGCGAAAGCGACGATGGGGTTGGAGGCGAGTGAAAGGGCGTTTGACAAAGGGAAGCTCGAGTTTAGGGTTTCAGTAGAGGGAGGCGATCGCGTGCGCGATAATGGGAGGTGCAGGGCTAGAACGGCGAGGGCAGAAGGTAGTCGCGAGCTCGTGCACAGCTACGTGTGGCACTAGAGTTTCGTGATGTTGGTCGCATTCTTTAGGGGCGAGGCAAGCTGTCTGAAGAAGATGAAGGTGGTGGAGGTGAAGCTAGAGGCGCTGGAACGAGCCAACGTGGTGAATCGGACGGTGAAGGGATGTGGGCTTAGCAGCAGTACACACAGGACTAGGGTTTCGGTAGCGAATGGATTGAGGGTGAAGCTGAAGCATCGGATGGACGCGGCTATGGGTTTTGATGAGTCGATGTCGTGTTTGAATAGCCTGGAAGGAGGTAATTCTGTTTTAAATTGTAATTAAAAACAAATTGGTCCATTTTAAATTTCAATATCTTATAATTGATATAACTTGGTCGTACGAGGTTCAAATCAAACAGAATCAGTCGTATAGGATTTGTAGCTGCTGAATCTATGCAATAGAATTAAATTGGAACGATCAGCAAGTTAAAAGTCAAGGTGAGTAAATCTCACTCATTTGGATAATTAGTGTTATTTCAAAATAGTTGAATTTATTTATTGAATGATTGGATAAATTGATAATTATTACTATCAATTGGATGATGTATTATATATATAGTAGTACATATTAGTAATTGGATATATTTCCCACCTATTGGAGCGGATGAGACCCTATGCGCCCCACATAATAGCGGATGAACCTATCTTACCACGATATCCCACCTCGAAGCGGGATTGGTTTTTTTATGTTGTATTAACATTTGTGGATGCAGAGAAACGGCTTGGAGGGATCCAACTGGATTCCTCAAAAATATATTAATTGTTCATATATATTGATATATATTGTGAGTAAATAAATCTGATATAGATTATGTGTTGATTTGAATTATTTGATGCTATAGTAGCACTGGCCTTAATTTTGGTATTTTAAATACCATAAATATTATTTTTGAATTTGAAGAAATTAAAAGGAGATTTTAGATATAAAAATATTTACATTGGAATTTGGATTATTTAAAGGAAATCGAGTTGGATAAAATAATAAACTGATTTTGGGTTTATACTTAACTATTTGTAAATATATTTAATAGCGCTTTAAAATAATTTATATAAGGAATTTTTAACCATGGAATTTAAAATGATATTTTAAAAAAATGGATAAGGGGTTTTAAATTGATATTAAAGATAGATTTGAAAAATAAATGAGATTTTTTAAGGAATAGATTCATAAAATGAGATTTTATAAATGAAATTAGTTTTATAAACAAGTGAAAACTCAAAGGAGTTTATAAATTTATAAAGGATGTTTATAAATTAGGGAAAACGATAGTAGTTGCTAAATTGGGAATATAAAATTCATAGGGTGAATTTATATTAGAATATGGAAACAGGGTTGTGGAAAATAGTGAATTCTATTTTGAAAAGTGAGGACGGTTAGGAGAATCGAAATGAAATCGATGGGTTGTGAATGGAGAGGAATCTATAAATTAGCTAATTTTTGAGATTTTAAAAACATATTTTTACTAAAAAATTAAGTTGTTTAAACTATGTAATTTTGAACTTGTAGAATTGAAATACATCGAAAAGTGATTTTTTTCAAATACTTAATATTTGTTTTAAATAAATTCTAATTTTATAACAAGCTTTGTAATTCGGTTAGTTTTAATTTAAAGATGGATTGGAAATGAGTTATTAATGTTTTATTAAAAAGTGTTTGATATTTCAAACAATTATTTGAACATGTGTTAAAAATAAATTATTTTTCTTTAAATACTAATTATACATATATAGAGTTTTGTAATGATTTAAATTTATTTATAAATCTTCTTGAGATTTGGAAACAGGGTTTATTCAGTAGATGGAATTTATAAGAGAATTCTTAAAATGGAATTTGAGAAAATGTAAGAAAATTTCCAAAGTAGTTAAATAAGAGTGAACTTCGAAAAATGAGATAGAATTCATAAAAGAAGTAGAAAAGGGAAAATTGAAATTATAGACAAGGGTATTTGACTTTGGAAAATATTAAAGGGAATAAATCAATGAATTTCGGAACTTATAGAATTCGTTATAAATGAGTTAAGGAATTTATAGTATGAATTGTGAAGGATTTTGAGAAAGCGAAATAAATGGAATTTATTTTTCTAATTGTTGAAAAAAAGAGATAGTTTGAAATATCCTGATGTGTATATAAGTATTTGAATTGTCTCAAATGTTGAAATTTTGGAAGGGAATTGAATATATATATCTTATAAAGATATTTTGAAGAAAAAAATTGGAAAATTGTAATATGGACCTAGTGACTGCTTATCGATGTTATATTGATAGTTAAATAATCGACTATCAAATATTGGCCAATTTCGTTGATCATTTCGAAGAGACCGGGATCAGATTTAATTATCCGAAAACCACTTCGATCCGATTTGAGAGTCATGAATGAATATCGCGAAGATAGTGAAGACGGTAATTCGGTTTGTCTAGACCCAGGACAACTTGTATCAGAACATCGTCATTGGAGGACGATGAGCATTCTAAGTGGAAGTGTTCTCGAAAGGTAACGTTTAGCCTCAAGCCTCATCAACCGGGTGTAACGACCACGACTTTCTCTCCATAGAAAGTCGTATCGCTAATAAGAAAGAAAGGGGTGAGAAATAGAAAAGAAGAGAAAGAGAAAGAAAACAACACAAATACTCACAGCGGAAACGGAACAAAATATAATATATCATATAACTATTACATAGTATCATATACATCTATCAGAGTTACACAGATTACACATCATATACTAGACAGTTATAAACATCTGTCTAGTTATTACAACTCAATACAAAACAAAGATCTAAACAAGATCAACACAGCGGAAACTACTATCTATATCTACAATGCTGAAGCCTCCTGCTCCATTGCTCCTCCACAATTCGTCAAGGCTAACCTGAATCCCTTGGCTACTCGTAAAAATTTGAGTACCCAAGAGTTTATAAAACAGAAATAAACAACTTGGGTCAGACATGGGTCTGGTGTGAGTAACAGGTTAAACTTGTTTAACTTCAAAACCTTTTGAAAGAAAAGGTATCACGTAAGACTTCCCACAAATAAACATGGGTAAGTTTTTACCTTACGCTAACCAAAACATTTGATAGGAAATTCGATTGTATTATAATAGGGTCTAGGGTTTTCAAGTAAAATACAGAAATAGCTGAAATGCTTACATCTCACATTTCAACATAGTTGGGCACAACTAATACGTACGGCACTTATTGGAGTTTGGATTCCATACAATGGCAGGGCTACCGGGGTACCGCCCGTCACAGTACGTGGCCTAGATCACCGTACCGAGGATCACTCCCAATCCCCTGCAACACAAGGCCGGAACATCCCTTACTGGATAATTCCCGCACAAGATACCTCACGGTTGGGATCAGCAACCGCACACACTAAGCCGAAATAAGAAGGGACTTCTAGACAGAGGTAATCTTGTCCTACTTGGGTGCTACCCACTAACCTTGCTGCACCTCCCCTGTTTTAGCCATTCCCGGTTGATGAGGCTTGAGGCTACGATTACCTTTAATCAGAACACATCACTTAGAATGCTCATCGTCCACCTGACGATGTTCTGAAAGCATTCAATCCATACAAGTTCGTTCCGGGTTCGAACGAAACCGAAGGCATTATCTCGTTACACTCGTTTTGGAATCACCCTCAGAGTTAACGACAATAACCCTTGCACTCTGAATCTTCATCTTTACTTGATTTACGACCTATCGTTAATTTGGATCGATGTGGTATTCGGGTCTCCAGACCTGGAAATCCGGTATACGGAAACCCGATCCCGGTCTCATCGAAATTCAAAGCGTATCTTTTAAGGCCAAGTTGTTTTAAAGGTTAAAACAATTCAATTCATTATCTTTATACACAAAGAAAGATAATTCACAACAGATAATCAACATTATCAGATAATCCATACAATTCCACTAACATCCATATCACACAGCATATATCTCATCAGAGATATCAATCAAAGTCAAGTATCCAATACTAACACCCATTCATAAGTAATGATTTATATCATCTCTAATTAATTTAAAGTGAATTAAATTAATTACTTCATTTTATAAATCCTGCTTACTTAATTATTAATTAAACCAATTAATTAATCATACTTTAAGTATCATCTTAATTAATCATTCCTGATTAATTATACTTTAATTACTTTAAGTAATTAATCCCTAATTAGTTTCACAAATTAATTAACTTAAACCATTTCAGTAATTAATCTTAAATTACTTCATTAATTAATTAACTGTACTTAATTACATTAATCCTTAATTAATTACAATTTATTAATTACTTTAATTAATTACTTTAATCCTTTATTATTGATTAATTAATTTTAATTAACCAATCCTTAATTACATCATTTAAATAAATTATATTTAATAATTAATTCTTAATTAAACCACATTTATTAATCACCTTTGATTAATCACATTTAGTAATTAACTACCCTTAATTACTCTTCCATAAATTAATTACTCATTAATTAATTATCTTTTAATTAATCCCTTGATTAATTATTCAAAGTAATTAAACTCAAATTACTTTCATTATTAAAATCATCTTTAGTTAATTACATTCAGTAATTACTTTTAATTACTTTCCTAAGTAATTACACTTCACTAATTACATTTAAGTAATTATATTTATCACATCTCTAAATGATTATCTTAAGTTAATTTAATTAATTAATTTAACTTAATCAAATTTATTTAATTAATTACCTTAAGTAATTAATTACCTTAATTACTTCCATTAAGTAATTATACTTAACCAATTCATAAAAGATTATCATTGTTAATTAATCTAATTGATTATCAAAATTAATCCCATTTATTACTTATTTAATAATCCCTAATTAATGATCTCTCATTATTAACAATTCTTTAATTACTTCCTAAGTAATTAATCTTTAATCAATTATTTATTAACTACAACTTAATAAATTCTTAATTACAAATTAATTAATTTCTAATTACTAAATTAATTTCTTAATTAATCTTTAATCACTAGATTAATAAATTACTAATCATTTATTAATAATCCATACTTAACTGAATAAAAGATTCTTAATCCCAAATTAATTAACCTTAATTAATTAACTTAAAATCTTTATTATTTAATTAATTAACACTAAACCTTTAATTAATTAAATTATTAAATTATTCTTTAATTACCCTATTAATTTAATGAACCTAAATCATTAACCCTTAATTACTTTCTAAATTAAAGTATTAACCCTTAACTACTTTAATTATTATTAACAAAGACTTTAAAACATTTTACTTTAAAATCTTTCTTTTAATTCATTTTAAATTAAAGATTTAAAATAAATTACAATTTAACTTTAACCAATTTAAATCAAATTTACAAATTCTTTTTAAATTCAAATGTTAAAGAAACACTTAACATTTATAAAAGAAATTTATAGGATTTCTAAACCAATTTATTTATTCAAAACTTTTTAAATTATCCTTTAAACATTTTAATAAAAACTTATTTTTTTCACAACTGGGATTCAAGTTTAAATTGAATCCACACTTAAAGATTTGATTTAAACTCTGTTTAAATTTCTGTTTCAAAATTTAAATCAAATTTTAAAATTTTAAAACAAACAGGCTTCAGACCTGTAACAACTCAATTTACCCGAGTCTATTCTTATTTTACACGAGCCAAAACCCGTGCCTTTCTTCTCCACCCTGCTTCGAGATATTCATCATTTTCACGAGCCTGCCCCCGAGATCCTTGCTTCTTTCCCAAACCAAAATCAACCCAGATACTCAATGATACAAGGTGCACGTGCACAGGCGAAAACTTCGACGCCGACCATCTATGCCATCACCTGCATATCGTCTACGATAACCCCTTACGCTCGCGACCTCCAGAACCACGAATAAACCTAACCATCGAATTCGAGTAAATCGATCATCACCTGGAACAGAACCCAAACCTGGAACAAAACTTCCCAAACCTGCAAATCCCCTCGTTCTCGCGCCTCCGACCACCGGAAAGACATCAATTCTGGCCTCACATTCGCCAACCACCCTATTTCCATTTCCCAGAATCCCCTGCAACTCGATCTACCAGTGAAGACGTGGTGATCAAAATACCAATCCTAGTTAAAACTAGGGTTACAGACTAGAACAACCTCCTGTCACCGCCACAGTAGTCAATCCACCTTTCTGACAATTTTGTCGAACTCACACATCACTCCACTACCTCCAGTGGAAACCCCATCATTCCCGATCACTTGGATCATCAGAATTTTCCCAAACCATCATTTCTGTTCAAACCAGAAATGCTCACTCAATCCCTAACTAAAAATTATAATTTCAGTTTTAAAAATCATGTTTTGGTTCAAGGATTCAATTGATGTTCCTGAATTTATGAATTGAGAAGTTTAAATTTTCCACTTTATACTAATTTTTGCTCTGTTGTTTTACTTCCAGAACCAATACAATTTTTTTTAACTTATATAAAATTTTTTAAAACCTAATCTATGATCAAACAATCATGTTTTGTTTCAATTTTAAATCTTAACAGAGATTGGATTAAGAGGAAATGGATTTTATCAAAATCCTGGCTTCTAAAACTAAGTACTGTCAAAAGCATATATAACAGCATCATATATCTATACACATCCACATATTCATACATATATTCACAGAAATGCACTGAAAATTTTACACACAACCATACAAATATATAAATATGAACATGCAACAAGTTTATTATACTTAGGCTTTTAAATAAAAAGTTACTCACCACTAAAATGGAGACAGAGCCTATCTTTTGAAAACTGTTTTGAAGACTTGAAAATATAAGGCCAAATCTTCTTTGCTTTTGATAAACTTGTGATATGTTGTTTTAGACTTGCATGCAGACTTGAACAAATCCAGATTCTTTTTACTTTTGAATTTAAACTTGCATGTTGCTTCTGAGTTGATTTCAGATTTGAGAAAATGAAGGCTGCAGGCCTTTTAAGTTGTTTTGGTTTTGTGAGGAGTTGATTTCTAGTTTGAGGCATTTGAATTTCTGATTTCAGGTTTGTGAGGAGTTGATTTCTAGTTTGAGGCATTTGAATTTCTGATTTCAGGTTTGTGAGGAGTTGATTTCGAATTTAGTAAGAGAAATGGTTTGAGTTTTGTTACAGGCTGGAGTTTCTTGGTTTTTGATTAGAGAAAATAGAAAAGTAATAAAGAGGGGAAATGTTATGTATTTATAAAGGCTGAAAATATGATTTAATAAAAATAAAAGAAAATGAAAACTTAATGACACTTGTTAAAATTTCTCAACATTTGTCATCTTGAATTAATATTTACTTAACACATGTTATTTGGCTACTTAATATGTTAACACATGTCATTTAAGTAATATCCTTTTAGTTTAAATGTAAATAAAAGCTTTAGATAATGACACTTGTCATTTAAGTAATATCTCATATTTATTTATTTTAAAATTATTTAAAAAGCCTTTTTCTTATTTATTTAAACACTTATCTATATATAATTCTATTTTAAAGAGAAACCAAAAACTAATTATATTTATAAATAAAAGTTTACACAAATATTATAAAATCCAAAACAATTTAAATATTTATTCTATTGAATTTTAAACTTTAAACTCAAATTCAAATCAAATTAAATTCTAAGATTCAACTTAAAAAGTTATGTTATACATATATACAACTACTTATCAATTTAAAAACAACAATTCCATATTCTTTAAAATCCATTCATATTTATAAAAATAATACATTATACTTATTATTTGAAAATAACATATTTGATTCTTATTTAATTAGATTATTAAATTAAATTCAAATTTTATTATCAAAGATCATCAATATCAATTTAATTATTTAACAGATTATTAAATTGATATTGTTAAAATTTCCGGGATATTACATTCCTCCCCCCTTAAAATAATTTCGTCCCCGAAATTTAAACAAAGGTAATTTAATAATCTTATTAAAGATTTAAATTTAAAACATAAGCATATACTATCATCCATATGCTAACAACCATAGCAACCAAATCATCCAATCAAACAATTTAACTATCTAGACTAAATTCTAGATAAAATTCCTCGAGTTTCCCCAAGTATATATATATACCGGGATACTCGCTCTACAAACAATCTAAACAATCAATACTACTAAACTATAAAGCTCCTACTCATCTATATCTACAGAACTAAACAGAATATCAGACTACAGACGAGTCTGACTCAACTACCAAACTTCCCAAAACTGCAGATTCTAAAACCAGAGATAGATCAAATACGTACTTCCTCAGAGATACGTAAAACACAATGAATTCCAATTATCCAAACTGAAAATTCAATTCAGAAGTCCAAATACTTATCCAAATCAGAACACAGAAGAGATCCAAAACACAACTCTACTTCACAATTATCAGTAGATTCCAAACTTACTTCTCCCATCCAGAGATACACTCCAAACTGCTTTCGCTGCTCAACTCTGATATGAGGTAGAACACAAGCACAGACTGGACAACTCACTCCAGAAATAAGGTTTACTGATCCATAAAGAAAACTCAGATATTCCAGCAAAACTTGAGCTGCTTCACCAAACTCTATCTCTAGGAAAACATCCTTCAACTAGACTGAACCACTGGTATCACTCATGGAATCCAGTCGATAAGAAAACTCAACCTTCAGATGCGGACAACTCCTGACTTCCCTGAAGACATCCAGAAAAATTCTGACAACCCAAGAGAACACTTAGACAATCGCAAGTCACTTTTGCGATCAACCCATCCTAATTCCAAACAGACTGTTCTCTCTTTACCAATCAGAACAGCTTACACTTATTTATCCAATTTATCGAAGAAATGGATCCACTCTGCTGCTTCTGAATTTCACTTCCAGAAAAACTGCTCATCCAGAAAACTTCCTGCCATCACAGAATACTCCGAGCTGCACTGCTGACACTGATGCTCTTATCCAAAGCTCTTCGAGAAACTCGGACTCCAAACCAAAGCAGAAACTCCATGCTGAACTCAGCCACAACACCGAAGCATACACACTTCCTTAATCTTGTTCCAAAGAAAACATCTTCAGGAACATCCATCGTCACTGTATCTCATCATACAGCTACTATTACCTGAGGTATCAAGATACCATCACACACTTCTGCACATCCGACAGATCCAACTCTACTCATCCACACTTCAAAGATAAACTCCGAACCATTATAGTTTCCTTCGGAGATATATGAAATCCTTCACCACAGCAAAGCTTACTCGAGACGGTATTGGGTTTACAGTCTCGATATATACTTCCAACCTCAAACATTCAAACTCCAACTATTGGTAATTGTGTTACACACACTACCACCTTATCTACCTTTATAACTTATATTGGAAAACCCGAACAGGTAACCCAATAAATAGGTAGAAATATATATATATTTAAAATGATACTTTTTATATAGAAATTATTTCTGGGTAAAATTATTTCATTTACCTCTTTAAAACAATATTGTGTCCGTTGGCCTGGTTCAAGTGTTTAGAGATCCCTATCAATAACGTTAGCTACTCGTATTGACCAGAATCCATATACCACTCAACCGATCAATTAACACAATATAAAACCATTTTTATATAATTAACAATTACGCGCTCTCATATATATATATATACACTCGGACTCAAACAGGTTGTTACAGATCCTATCTCTAATGAACAATCCTTCTGAACCTAGGTATTCACTCAACCTAGTGTTCTGATATTCAATTAACCAAAAGCTTAGGCATTCGCTCAACCTATGCTCTGATACCACTGTAACGACCACGACTTTCTCTCCATAGAAAGTCTTATCGCTAATAAGAAAGAAAGGGGTGAGAAATAGAAAAGAAGAGAAAGAGAAAGAAAACAACACAAATACTCACAGCGGAAACGGAACAAAATATAATATATCATATAACTATTACATAGTATCATATACATCTATCAGAGTTACACAGATTACACATCATATACTAGACAGTTATAAACATCTGTCTAGTTATTACAACTCAATACAAAACAAAGATCTAAACAAGATCAACACAGCGGAAACTACTATCTATATCTACAATGCTGAAGCCTCCTGCTCCATTGCTCCTCCACAATTCGTCAAGGCTAACCTGAATCCCTTGGCTACTCGTAAAAATTTGAGTACCCAAGAGTTTATAAAACAGAAATAAACAACTTGGGTCAGACATGGGTCTGGTGTGAGTAACAGGTTAAACTTGTTTAACTTCAAAACCTTTTGAAAGAAAAGGTATCACGTAAGACTTCCCACAAATAAACATGGGTAAGTTTTTACCTTACGCTAACCAAAACATTTGATAGGAAATTCGATTGTATTATAATAGGGTCTAGGGTTTTCAAGTAAAATACAGAAATAGCTGAAATGCTTACATCTCACATTTCAACATAGTTGGGCACAACTAATACGTACGGCACTTATTGGAGTTTGGATTACATACAATGGCAGGGCTACCGGGGTACCGCCCGTCACAGTACGTGGCCTAGATCACCGTACCGAGGATCACTCCCAATCCCCTGCAACACAAGGCCGGAACATCCCTTACTGGATAATTCCCGCACAAGATACCTCACGGTTGGGATCAGCAACCGCACACACTAAGCCGAAATAAGAAGGGACTTCTAGACAGAGGTAATCTTGTCCTACTTGGGTGCTACCCACTAACCTTGCTGCACCTCCCCTGTTTTAGCCATTCCCGGTTGATGAGGCTTGAGGCTACGATTACCTTTAATCAGAACACATCACTTAGAATGCTCATCGTCCACCTGACGATGTTCTGAAAGCATTCAATCCATACAAGTTCGTTCCGGGTTCGAACGAAACCGAAGGCATTATCTCGTTACACTCGTTTTGGAATCACCCTCAGAGTTAACGACAATAACCCTTGCACTCTGAATCTTCATCTTTACTTGATTTACGACCTATCGTTAATTTGGATCGATGTGGTATTCGGGTCTCCAGACCTGGAAATCTGGTATACGGAAACCCGATCCCGGTCTCATCGAAATTCAAAGCGTATCTTTTAAGGCCAAGTTGTTTTAAAGGTTAAAACAATTCAATTCATTATCTTTATACACAAAGAAAGATAATTCACAACAGATAATCAACATTATCAGATAATCCATACAATTCCACTAACATCCATATCACACAGCATATATCTCATCAGAGATATCAATCAAAGTCAAGTATCCAATACTAACACCCATTCATAAGTAATGATTTATATCATCTCTAATTAATTTAAAGTGAATTAAATTAATTACTTCATTTTATAAATCCTGCTTACTTAATTATTAATTAAACCAATTAATTAATCATACTTTAAGTATCATCTTAATTAATCATTCCTGATTAATTATACTTTAATTACTTTAAGTAATTAATCCCTAATTAGTTTCACAAATTAATTAACTTAAACCATTTCAGTAATTAATCTTAAATTACTTCATTAATTAATTAACTGTACTTAATTACATTAATCCTTAATTAATTACAATTTATTAATTACTTTAATTAATTACTTTAATCCTTTATTATTGATTAATTAATTTTAATTAACCAATCCTTAATTACATCATTTAAATAAATTATATTTAATAATTAATTCTTAATTAAACCACATTTATTAATCACCTTTGATTAATCACATTTAGTAATTAACTACCCTTAATTACTCTTCCATAAATTAATTACTCATTAATTAATTATCTTTTAATTAATCCCTTGATTAATTATTCAAAGTAATTAAACTCAAATTACTTTCATTATTAAAATCATCTTTAGTTAATTACATTCAGTAATTACTTTTAATTACTTTCCTAAGTAATTACACTTCACTAATTACATTTAAGTAATTATATTTATCACATCTCTAAATGATTATCTTAAGTTAATTTAATTAATTAATTTAACTTAATCAAATTTATTTATTAATTACCTTAAGTAATTAATTACCTTAATTACTTCCATTAAGTAATTATACTTAACCAATTCATAAAAGATTATCATTGTTAATTAATCTAATTGATTATCAAAATTAATCCCATTTATTACTTATTTAATAATCCCTAATTAATGATCTCTCATTATTAACAATTCTTTAATTACTTCCTAAGTAATTAATCTTTAATCAATTATTTATTAACTACAACTTAATAAATTCTTAATTACAAATTAATTAATTTCTAATTACTAAATTAATTTCTTAATTAATCTTTAATCACTAGATTAATAAATTACTAATCATTTATTAATAATCCATACTTAACTGAATAAAAGATTCTTAATCCCAAATTAATTAACCTTAATTAATTAACTTAAAATCTTAATTATTTAATTAATTAACACTAAACCTTTAATTAATTAAATTATTAAATTATTCTTTAATTACCCTATTAATTTAATGAACCTAAATCATTAACCCTTAATTACTTTCTAAATTAAAGTATTAACCCTTAACTACTTTAATTATTATTAACAAAGACTTTAAAACATTTTACTTTAAAATCTTTCTTTTAATTCATTTTAAATTAAAGATTTAAAATAAATTACAATTTAACTTTAACCAATTTAAATCAAATTTACAAATTCTTTTTAAATTCAAATGTTAAAGAAACACTTAACATTTATAAAAGAAATTTATAGGATTTCTAAACCAATTTATTTATTCAAAACTTTTTAAATTATCCTTTAAACATTTTAATAAAAACTTATTTTTTTCACAACTGGGATTCAAGTTTAAATTGAATCCACACTTAAAGATTTGATTTAAACTCTGTTTAAATTTCTGTTTCCAAATTTAAATCAAATTTTAAAATTTTAAAACAAACAGGCTTCAGACCTGTAACAACTCAATTTACCCGAGTCTATTCTTATTTTACACGAGCCAAAACCCGTGCCTTTCTTCTCCACCCTGCTTCGAGATATTCATCATTTTCACGAGCCTGCCCCCGAGATCCTTGCTTCTTTCCCAAACCAAAATCAACCCAGATACTCAATGATACAAGGTGCACGTGCACAGGCGAAAACTTCGACGCCGACCATCTATGCCATCACCTGCATATCGTCTACGATAACCCCTTACGCTCGCGACCTCCAGAACCACGAATAAACCTAACCATCGAATTCGAGTAAATCGATCATCACCTGACACAGAACCCAAACCTGGAACAAAACTTCCCAAACCTGTAAATCCCCTCGTTCTCGCGCCTCCGACCACCGGAAAGACATCAATTCTGGCCTCACATTCGCCAACCACCCTATTTCCATTTCCCAGAATCCCCTGCAACTCGATCTACCAGTGAAGACGTGGTGATCAAAATACCAATCCTAGTTAAAACTAGGGTTACAGACTAGAACAACCTCCTGTCACCGCCACAGTAGTCAATCCACCTTTCTGACAATTTTGTCGAACTCACACATCACTCCACTACCTCCAGTGGAAACCCCATCATTCCCGATCACTTGGATCATCAGAATTTTCCCAAACCATCATTTCTGTTCAAACCAGAAATGCTCACTCAATCCCTAACTAAAAATTATAATTTCAGTTTTAAAAATCATGTTTTGGTTCAAGGATTCAATTGATGTTCCTGAATTTATGAATTGAGAAGTTTAAATTTTCCACTTTATACTAATTTTTGCTCTGTTGTTTTACTTCCAGAACCAATACAATTTTTTTTTTAACTTATATAAAATTTTTTAAAACCTAATCTATGATCAAACAATCATGTTTTGTTTCAATTTTAAATCTTAACAGAGATTGGATTAAGAGGAAATGGATTTTATCAAAATCCTGGCTTCTAAAACTAAGTACTGTCAAAAGCATATATAACAGCATCATATATCTATACACATCCACATATTCATACATATATTCACAGAAATGCACTGAAAATTTTACACACAACCATACAAATATATAAATATGAACATGCAACAAGTTTATTATACTTAGGCTTTTAAATAAAAAGTTACTCACCACTAAAATGGAGACAGAGCCTATCTTTTGAAAACTGTTTTGAAGACTTGAAAATATAAGGCCAAATCTTCTTTGCTTTTGATAAACTTGTGATATGTTGTTTTAGACTTGCATGCAGACTTGAACAAATCCAGATTCTTTTTACTTTTGAATTTAAACTTGCATGTTGCTTCTGAGTTGATTTCAGATTTGAGAAAATGAAGGCTGCAGGCCTTTTGAGTTGTTTTGGTTTTGTGAGGAGTTGATTTCTAGTTTGAGGCATTTGAATTTCTGATTTCAGGTTTGTGAGGAGTTGATTTCTAGTTTGAGGCATTTGAATTTCTGATTTCAGGTTTGTGAGGAGTTGATTTCGAATTTAGTAAGAGAAATGGTTTGAGTTTTGTTACAGGCTGGAGTTTCTTGGTTTTTGATTAGAGAAAATAGAAAAGTAATAAAGAGGGGAAATGTTATGTATTTATAAAGGCTGAAAATATGATTTAATAAAAATAAAAGAAAATGAAAACTTAATGACACTTGTTAAAATTTCTCAACATTTGTCATCTTGAATTAATATTTACTTAACACATGTTATTTGGCTACTTAATGTGTTAACACATGTCATTTAAGTAATATCCTTTTAGTTTAAATGTAAATAAAAGCTTTAGATAATGACACTTGTCATTTAAGTAATATCTCATATTTATTTATTTTAAAATTATTTAAAAAGCCTTTTTCTTATTTATTTAAACACTTATCTATATATAATTCTATTTTAAAGAGAAACCAAAAACTAATTATATTTATAAATAAAAGTTTACACAAATATTATAAAATCCAAAACAATTTAAATATTTATTCTATTGAATTTTAAACTTTAAACTCAAATTCAAATCAAATTAAATTCTAAGATTCAACTTAAAAAGTTATGTTATACATATATACAACTACTTATCAATTTAAAAACAACAATTCCATATTCTTTAAAATCCATTCATATTTATAAAAATAATACATTATACTTATTATTTGAAAATAACATATTTGATTCTTATTTAATTAGATTATTAAATTAAATTCAAATTTTATTATCAAAGATCATCAATATCAATTTAATTATTTAACAGATTATTAAATTGATATTGTTAAAATTTCCGGGATATTACACCGGGAATGGCTAAAACAGGGGAGATGCAGCAAGGCTAAGTGGGTCGCACCCAATTAGGGTATGTTATCACTTTTCTAGATACCCTCAGAAATATATATAAATTATGGATATGGTTGTGCATGGAAAAGTGAGCGCTCGATTTTTAAGGGTGGGAACCCCCGGGGTGATAAAATATTCGGTACTATCCAGGTTAGGGGTAGGCCAGTCTTGTGTGGCAGGGGATCCCGGCGAGGTCCTTGGTACATCTTTCTAGAAGTGTACTGTGACGGGCGGTACCCCAGTACCTAGTCATTGTATGGAATCCATTCTCCAATACCTTTACGGTTTTGGTTGTAGAGCCTAGTTTGCTGGAATTTAATTAATGTAACAATTTTGGCTATTTGAATAAGTATTGTACTTAGACACTATTATAATATTAGATGATTTTGATATAAAATATTTTGGTTATCATACGGTAAAAACCCGTCGTGTTTATGTGTGGCGTGGTCTTACGAGTTATCTTTTATTTTCAAAGGTTTTGATAACTTTAATAATTCAAATTGAGTGTGTTTTCTCAAGTTGGTTTTCCAGACTGACTCGGGTGTTATTTTATTATAATGCTCGGGTTAGACCGAGTATTACAGATTCAGGTTAGAATGTTATGGAGCACAGAAGACGAGGTGGATGACAGAGACGTATCTCCGTACCTTGTTATATTTCCGCTGTGTGAGGATAAGTTATTATAATTGTCCATATTGATGTATTGAATTGTTGTACTCTAATGATTGTATATATATTAATAGATACAGTTTCCTTTGTATAAAAATCTGTCATTATATATTATATTTTTTCCGCTGCGATTGTGAGATTCTGTGTATTATTGTTCTTATTTCTTCTATCCTTTTCTTCTTCAGCCCTAATGATCTGGTATTTCCGGCACTCGTTTGCTTGGCATGCTATATAGTGAACGTATTGATGTCGATTTTCGAGGGTCGAAAATCCGTTCCTTACATGTGGTATCAGAGCTGAAGGTTAAGCGAGAAACTTAGCCTTGGTAGTGATTACTCATTAGAGATAGGGTCAGTAGTATCCTAGAATGAGTTTGAGTGCATTAATAGATATAAGCGCGTATTTGTTAGTGAATATTAATTGTTTTATATTGTGTTGAATTACCTGTTGAGTGGTTTACGGATTCTGGTCGAATAGTGGGATGCCACAAATTCGATAGGAATTTTTAAACACTCGAACCAGGTAAACCGACACAGTATGGTTTTGAAGCGGGTAAATGAAATAATTTCACCTAAATTATATTTTGATATAAAAGGAAATAATTTTCTATGAATTATTATAGTATATTGATGTGTTTGGATGATATTATTATAATCAAAATAAGATTATAAAAACTGGAAATGGTTTATATAACCAAATGAAATTTTGTATATGTATGAATTATACAAATGGATTATGGTTAAAATGGATTCAAACCAGAATTTGGAGATTTAAACTCCCGAAATCTTTGAGAAATGTTTTAAATGGGTTTGAACTAAGTATTTGGAAATTTTGAAATCCCTGAAGTTTTAAAAATGTTTTCAAAAGTGATTGAAAGAATAATGGAGTTAAATTTGATATTTTTGAAGAGAAAATGTTTTATAAATGGATTTTTGAGGTGATACAGCACAAAATTCACTTCAGTCGCTGGAAAATAATTCTGATGATGATCGCGACATCATCGGTGTTCATTTTCGAGTTTCTAAGTGATGGATTGCTACGGTAGAATTGGATATGGGGAATTTGTTTGAAAAACAAGTATTTCTTTGGAAAGGAGATTTGTGTAGGATAAAACCAAATTAGTTTTGAAAATTCCAAAGAATGGTTGTTAAAAATCAAGAAAGAGCCATATATTTGATTTCAAATGATTTGAAATAAAAATCGGGTGATTGAATTCTGGAATTCTAATATAAAGGTTGGGAAAAAACATTAGGAAATAAGTTATGAACTTATAAATTGAGAATGATTTAAATAGGAAAGAAAAGTATGTAATTTGAGTTTTGGAAATAAATTTTAACTTAAGGAGTTAAAATGAACAAAACTTAAACTTAAGGTAAGTTAAATTAAATTGAGTTGGAATTGGAATTGAATTTAAACTTAAGTAAGTTAAATTGATTTGAATTGAATTGAAAATAAAATTGGATTGAATTATAAATGATATTGAATGGAATTGAATATAGAGTTTGAATTGTAAAGTGGTGATATTACTATAAGTTATAAGATTTGAATGGAATAAACCCGAATATTGAATTTACGGAATTGTGAAAAATAAGTGTGTAACTTGTAAATTGAAAAGTGGAATAGAAAAACCAAAATAAAAATGGTTTGATATCTTGGTAAAGAAATAAAATTCAAACTTGAATTATAAAGTGAATGTGAACTCAAGTAAATTAAATGGAGTGATTTTTGGATAAACATCTGATATTGAATACAAAAATGGAACTTAACTAGATTGAATAAATTTGATTGTGGATTAAAAGTGAATATTGGAAGTGGAACTTGAGTTATAAACAAATTTCCACTTAAAGTGTAAGCGAATTAAATATAATTGAAAATAGTATCGAATGAAATGGAAATGGTTTGAAATAGTGATGATTTAAGTTATAAATAAATTCAATTTAAGTGTAAATGAATTGAACATGACTTGGAATATTAATTAAATGAATTTGAGTATGAAGTTAAGTTTTGAAGTAGAATAAATGAAGGAACTAATTAAATTAATTAGTAAATGGAATGGAATTTGATAGAATAAGAATCGATCTAAGATTGAAATAAAAATAAACTTAAGTAAATATTTTGAATGAAAACTTGGCTCAAATAAAGTTATGAAATGGTTCATAAATAAATTAACATGGAATGATTCCGAGCTTAATAAAATGGATTTTGAATATAATGAATGTGGATATGAATGGAATGTAAATGAATTGATTGAGAATAAATTTTAAATGGTATAAAATTAAATATAAATGGATTTGGAATCAATTTAAAATAGCTATAAACTGAAATGGTTATTTTATTAAATGAATATCGCCGAATTAGCATAGAAAAATTTGTTGTTTGACGTATATGGAAGTAAATAAAATTCTATGAATAAATGGAAAGTGAAAAAATTGATTTTTAAATCAATTTGGAATGGATATGAATTTGTTGGGTATAAATATGGATTGAATGCAAAAAATTGGGTTGTGAATCATTTCGAAATGAATGAAAAAGTATATGAATCGATTGAAAGTAAATAAATTAGTATCGGAACCTTATAATTGCTTATGATTATATGTTAAAATGCTTTGTCTATGAAATTTATGTGTTTAACTAGCTAAATAAATGAAGTGTTATTAAAATTTCATGTTTTGGTACTTACGTGTTTAAAATTGAGTAAGTACAGGTACATGGAGCTGTTTTGCTTGAGTTTGATTACGCAAATTGCATATAAAATAAGTCACTCGCTTAAAAATGCTAATATGATGTACGTTTTCAGATTAAATACCTCAAAGATATAAATATTGTTATATATTGTGTTTTCCGACCGTTTGGGTCGATGTATATATTTTTATCTCTCTTGTCATATTGCAAAAGGCTCTCCGTACAAGGGAGTCTGCCAAAATTTTCGGGAATTTAGGTTGTTTGAAAAATTTTGAAAATTTTTGTTAATAAAAAAGGGTGATTTTTAAATTGTAATGAAAATATAGGATCTTGAATTAGAAGATGGAAACTAATTGTTTTGGTTGAAATTAAAAGGTATAGAAAGGTGGAATATTGAACTTTTACTAAGTGGATTTTGTTAAGTTAATGAGTTTGGAGCAATTTCCTGCCTTAGCAATTTCGAGGACGAAATTATTTTAAGGGAGGAGGAATGTAACGACCCAGATTTTTCGATGTTTAATTTGGAATATTTAAATGGTTTTAAATATTGGATTTGGAATTATAATTTAGTTAGTAAGATTTTGAAACTGAAAAATTCAAGCGATTTCGTAAATTTTGGGAATCGTCGATTTAATCGACGCGTTAAAATAGCGATCCAGGGCACAGTCTCAAAATTCGATGAAACCATTTCAATTGGATCCGTAATAGTGTATTATTATCGGATATCAAATTTCGTAGCATTTGGATTTACCATTTTGTCGTACGATCTGAAAACGCCTAGAAATAATTAAGTTGAATTTAATTTAAATAGTCGATTTAAAAAGCTATCTTCTACAAACTATCGAATTAAGCTTCGGAACTTGTTCCATTAGGCTCGAAATAGCGGTATAACATTAGGGACGTCAGGCGGCACGCCTCGTTAGGGGTTCGAATAAAATATCTAGATATTTTGAAATTTTAATATATATATATATAGTCATATCCATTCACATCAGCCATTAAAACCAATTCCCATAAGTAGACCTAGCTTGAACGAGCCACCAAATTCCTTGTACGAAGCTATATATTCGTTGTTTAAATCACGTCCATTTTGTTCCCAACCAAATCAGTTCAAAATAAAAGGAAAAACGTAATAATAAACCAACTTCAGATTTAAATAGCGTATTGTTCTCCTTCCCCCTCCATTTTTACACAGCAAATCAAAATCATTTGAAGAAAAAGGAAAACGTAATCTCGTTCTCATACAAAAAAAATCGATCGAATTGCGATAGAGTCTCGAATCGGGCAAACTCATGAATGTCGAGGGCGAAAGGGACGATGGGGTTGGAGGCGAGTGGAAGGGCGTTTGACAGAGGGAAGCTCGAGTTTAGGGTTTAAGTAGAGGGAGGCGATCGCGCGCGCGATAAGGGGAGGTGCAGAGCTCGAACGGCGAGGGAAAAAGAGGGTCGCAAGCTCGTGTGCAGCTATATGTGGCACAAGAGTTTCGTGATGTTGGTCGATCGCGTTCTTTAAAGGCGAGGCGAGCTATCTGAAGAAGATGAAGGTGGTGGAGGTGAAGCTAGAGGCGCTGGACCGAGCCAACGCGGCGAATCGGACGGTGAACAGATGTGGGCTTAGTAGTAGTACAGACAGGACTAGGGTTTCGGTAGCGAATGGATTGAGGGTGAAGCTGAAGCATCAGATGGACGCGGCTATGGGTTTTGACGAGTCAAGGTCGCGTTTGAATAGCCTGGAAGGAGGTAATTGTGTTTTAAATTGTAATTAAAAATAAATTGGTCCGTTTTAAATTTCAATAACTTATAATTAACATAACTCGGTCGTACGAGGTGCAAATCAAACGGAATCAGTCGTATAGGATTTGTAGTTGCAGAATCTACGCAATAGAATTAAATTGGAACGATCAGCAAGTTAAAAGTCAAGGTGAGTAAATCTCACTCATTTGGACAATTAGTGTTATTTCAAAATAGTTGAATTTATTTACTGGATGATTGGATAAATTGATAATGATTATTATCGATTTGATGTTATATTATATATATAGTAGTATATATTAGTAGTTGGATATATTTCCCATCTATTGGAGTGGATGAGACCCTATGCGCCCCGCATAATAGCGGATGACCCTATGTTACCACGACATCTCGCCTCGAAGCGGGATTGGTATTTTTTATGTTGTATTAACATCTGTGTATGCAGGGAAACAGGTTGGAGGGATCCAAATGGATTCCTCAAAAATATATTAATTGTTCATATATATTGATATATGTTGTGAGTAAATAAATCTAATATAGATTATGTGTTGATTTGAATCATTGGATGCTATAGTCGCACTGGCCTCAATTTTGGTATTTTAAATACCATAAATATTATTTTTGAATTTGAAGAAATTAAAAGGAGATTTTAGATATAAAAATATTTAAATTGCAATTTGGATTATTTTAAAGGAAATCGAGTTGGATAAAATAATAAATTGATTTTGGGTTTATACTTAACTATTTGTAAAATATATTTAATAGCGCTTTAAAATAATTTATATAAGGAATTTTTAACCATGGAATTTAAAATGATATTTTAAGAAAACGGATAAAGGGTTTTAGATTGATATTAAAAATAGATTTCAAAAATAAATGAGATTTATTAAGGAATAGATTTATTAAATGAGATTTTATAAATGAAATTAGTTTTTATAAACAAGTGAAAACTCAAAGGTGTTTATAAATTTATAAATAAAGTTTATAAATAAGGGAAAACGATAGCAGTTGCTAAATTGGGAATATAAAATTCATAGGGTGAATTTATAGTAGAATATGGAAACAGGGTTGAGGAAAATAGTGAACTCTATTTTGAAAAGTGAGGACGGTTAGGAGAATCGAAATGAAATCGATGGATCGTGAATCGAGAGGAATCTATAAATTAGCTGGTTTTTGAGATTTTAAAAACGTATTTTTACTAGGAAATTAAGTTGTTTAAAAAGGGAAGTTTTATTTATCAAACTATGTAATTTTGAACTTGTAGAACTGAAATACATCGAAAAGTGATTTTTTTCAAATACTTAATATTTGTTTTAAATAAATTCTAATTTTATAACAAGCTTTGTAATTAGGTTAGTTTTAATTTAAAGATGGATTAGAAATGAGTTATTAATGTTTTATTTAAAAGCGTTTGATATTTCAAACAATTATTTGAACATGTGTTAAAAATAAATTATATTTCTTTAAATACTTATTATATATATAGAGTTTTGTAATGATTTAAATTTATTTATAAATCTTCTCCAGATTAAGAAATGGGGTTTATTCAGTAGATGGAATTTATATGAGATTTTAAAAATGGAATTTGAGAAAATGTAAGAAAATTTCCAAACTAGTTAAATAAGAGTGAACTTCGAAAAATGAGATAGAATTCATAAAAGAAGTAGAAAAGGGGAAATTGAAATTATAGACAAGGGTATTTGACTTTAGAAAATATTAAAGGCAATAAATCAAAGAATTTCGAAACTTATAGAATTCGTTATAAACGAGTTAAGGAATTTACAAATGAATTGTGAAGGATTTTGAGAAAGAGAAATAAATGGAATTTATTTTTCTAAGTGTTGAAAAAAAGAGATAGTTTGAAATATCCTGATATGGATATAAGTATTGAGTTGTCTCAAATGTTGAAATTTTGGAAGGGATTTGAATATATATCTTATAAATATATTCTGAAAATATATTTTGGAAAATTGTAGTATGGGCGTAGTGACTACTTATGGATGTTATATTGATAGTTAAATAATCGACTATCAAATATTGGCCAATTTCGTTGATTGTTTCGAAGAGTCTGGGATTGGATTTAATTATCCGAAAACCACTTTGATCCGATTTAAGCGTCACGAATGGATATCGCGAAGATAGTTAAGACAGTGATTCGGTTTGTCCAGACCCAGGACAACTTGTATGGACGAATGCTATCAAAACATTGTCATTGGAGGACGATGAGCATTCTAAGTGCAAGTGTTCTCGAAAGGTAACGTGTAGCCTCAAGCCTCATCAACCGGGAATGACTAAAACAGGGGAGATGCAGCAAGAGTAAGTGGGTCGCACCCAATTAGGGTATGTTATCACTTTTCTAGATACCCTTGGAAATATATATAAATTATGGATATGGTTGTGCATGGAAAAGTGAGCGCTCGATTTTTAAGGGTGGGAACACCCGGGGTGATAACATATTCGGTACTATCCAATTTAGGTGTAGGCCGGTCTTGTGTGGCAGGGGATCCCGGCGAGGTCCTCGGTACACCTTTCTAGAAGTGTACTGTGACGGGCGGTACCCAGTGCCTAGTCATTGTATGGAATCCATTCTTCAATACAAACCTTTACGGTTTTGGTTGTAGAGCCTAATATGCTGGAATTTAATTAATGTAACAATTTCGGCTATTTGAATAAGTATTGTACTTAGACACTATTATAATATCAGATGATTTTGATATAAAATGTTTTGGTTATCGTAAGGTAAAAACCCGTCGTCTTTATGTATGGCATGGTCTTACGAGTTATCTTTGTTTTACAAAGGTTTTTGATAACTTTAATAATTCAAATTGAGTGTGTTTTCTCACGCTAGTTTTTCAGACTAACTCGGGTGTTATTTTATTATAATGCTCGGGTCAGACCGAGTATTACATATTCAGGTTCGAATGCTATGGAGCTCAGGAGATGAGCTGGATAACAAAGACGTATCTCCGTACTTGGTTATATTTCCGCCGTGTGAGGACAAGTTATTATAACTGTCCATATTGATGTATTGAATTTTTGTACTCTGATGATTGTATGTATATTAATAGATACAGTTTCCTTTGTATAAAAATCTATTATTATATATTATGTTTTTTTCTGCTACGATTGTGAGATTCTGTGTATTGTTGATCTTATTTCTTCTATCCTTTTCTTCTTCACCCCTAATGATCTGGTATTTCCGGCACTCGTTTGCTCGGTATGCTATACAGTGAACGTATTGATGTCAATTTTTGAGGGTCGAAAATCTCGTTTGTTACATGGGTCGTGCTGCTGCCATCAGATCAGGGAATGGTGTTCGAAAGGTCTACTTGGAGGGTCTTGCTTGGGTGGAGGCTTGGTTCAGGTGGTAGGTGAGATCGAAGGGGCGGATCTGAATGGATCGAACGTCGTGGCATTTGGGACTATGGTGGTGGCCGAAGCTGTTGTGGTCGTGAGGATTGAATCGGGTTTTGATGAATACAAGGTGGGGCTAATGGGTTGAAACGGCTGGTCAATGGGTTGGAGGAGGGTCGGCGGCCATATGGGACGGCTATGCTAAGAGAGGAGGAAGCGTCAAGTGGTGGTGGCTGAGATGGAGGGCCAAAGGCGGTATGCGAGCGGTTTGCATGGGTTGGAGGGGACCGAGGTAAGCAGGGTTCAATGCAAAGAGAACAATAGTTTCGAAAAGTAAATATATGAATGCTTTCATTGTATTATTTTTTCACGAATCCAGAACAAAAGAAAATTAATGGAGGAAGGGACTTGAACAGTGAAGTAATGCTAATATATTTTGAATAGTAGAATAGTAAACGTTAGAAATAAATTCTGAGAATATAAAAGGGCAAGTGGCCATTGGTTTACACGGTGGATAATGAACGAACATAGGAAAACAAAAGGCTCAAATGCGAAACCGATACGGCTAATCGTTTCGCTGATTTTGCCGCGTACCGGACGCTGCAACACACAAATGAATATACTGCGGAGATCAACATGACAAGATGAACAGAATGGTACACAGATATGAGCGACATGACCCACCTATCAAAACTCGATATTCGCTACCGAAAATGCTGCTAAAACGTCGAAAATAAAATAAACGGGGTTAGAGCAATCCAAATTTAGCGAAACGAAATACGACGTCTTACTCAAAAAATGATTAACAATTTTATCATATAAAAATATTCAAGTTCCAAAAATATTTAATTTCCATCAAATTAACTGATGTAAAATTTAAAATTGAAATTACGCCATAGAACAAACATTTATATTTACCAATGAAAATATGTCATTTGCTATGTTTAAATAGACGCATTCTAAATATCAAATTTTCATTTCAAAATTTTATTGTTTATTTCCACGAAAAATATAGTTAATTACATTAATTAAAATCGTTAAAATTTCTCGGGTCGTTACACGAATCATGCCTCGTTCGAAACGTCGTCAATGGAATATTGTCCTCCACCACTCCCAATTGATGGAAGCCTGTCGCCAAATCTAACTGGGAAAACACTTTGGCTCCCCTCAACTGGTCAAATAAACCATTAATTCTCGGCAAAGGATATCCATTCTTTATTGCCTTTTTATCAACTTATGATAATCGATGCACAATCTTAATGACCCATTCGGTTTCTTCACGAACACCGCGGCCAGTCCCCATGGCAAACTGCTTGGCCTAATAAAGCTCTTTCCTTTTAAGTCTACTAGTTGCACCTTAAGCTTCTTCATCTCGGTAGGTGTCATCCTGCTAAGTGTTCTACTTACGGGATCAGCTCATAGTAAAAGATCTATTCGAAACTCGATAGCTCGTTTCGGTGGTAGTCCTGTAACCAGCTCAGAGATATCCACAAATTCTCTTATAATTAAAACGCGATTCAATTCGTCTTCCACTTCTATGGCACCCAATAAAGCATAAGAATTCTCAACCGAGTGTAGTATTCGATCACTACTATCAGGATGTCTTAATGATATTTTCCTATCCTAGCATCATATCTGCTCAACCAGTCCATACCCAAATTAATACCAAAACCCGCAAAATCAAATACATACAAACCGCAGGCAAAAGTATAACCTAGCAACTCAAACTCTAGATGGTTACATCGCATCCCTAGAGTTGCATGCCCTCTTATTGGATTAGCTACCCTTAAGGAAGTAACAAGGTATGATGGTCTTAAATCTAATTTATCTACCAAACACTGAGAGATAAAAGAATGTGATGCACCAATATCAAACAATAATTTAACTGGTATGCTCTGGATTAAAAGCGTACCTCCCATCAAAGGTTTTCCTTTTTCCTCCGTTGTTGGCTTAGATGACGGGTCAAAGCAAAGACCTTCCCCTTTCCTACCATGGCCGCTTCTGGACATTTGTTCTTATAATGCCCTACCTAGTCGTAGTTAAAGCACTTCACATTCTGCTTCCCCACAACCACCTTTCCCTCACCAGATTGACACTCATTAGCATAATGTCCCTTCTTTTCACACTAGTAGCAAACTATATGTGCTTTCCCCTTCTTGGCAGCTCCTCCTTTCTAAGCTCCCTTCTTCTTAAAGAACTTCCTCTTCTTATTTTGAGAATTCTGGTTCTCCACCATCTTCTCCTTCCCAAATGTAGAAAGCATTTCTTCGTTCCTGATAGCCATCTCCACCACTATATTCGATGGATCTCTAAGATGTGGCATAGTTGCCTTAGCAATCTCTGACCTTAACCCCCAAATAAACTTCTCGTTCCTCTTGATAACTATGTCAATAGTGGCATATCCATACCTGGATAGCTCATCAAATTTAGCAGAGTACACCAACACCGATATTTCCCCTTGCTCTAACTTCGCAAACTTCCTAAGCAAGGCTGACTTGGCTACTTTAGAAAAAAACCTTTCCTCGAACCTTCTTTGAAAATCTGCCCAAGTCAATTCCTCTTCTAGTACCCCTACGGTCACCCCGTTCCACTAGAACAAAGAAACTCCTTGCAACTGTCTAGAAGCTAATCTTCTTTTCTGCTCATCATTCAAGCCTAAATTAGGAAAAATTCTCTCACAATGCAACAGCTAGTTTTCTACTTCTATTGCATCTTTAGTTCCCAGAAAAGTCTTTCCACATAGACTGGTATAATCTAGACTTAGCTTAGCATAGTTATTCCCAATCGATGCTACAGGATTGACTCCTCCTGCATTAACAACATTTCCTCCAGCTACCATGTAGCTGCTCCAGCTTGCATCAGATTGATGAAGAAATGATACATAGCCCCATATCTACTGGTGGGGTTCCAGCACCTACATTTGCATTTTCATTTTGATTAGCATTTGCCTGTCGACCCTGGTTTCTCTTGGTGTTGGGCCGAGCAATTCTATTAGTTGTGGTGCTTCCTCCATCTAGATTCAGTCTTCCATCTCCTTCCTCCATATCCTTCTTTATCGTAAATCTGCATACAAGTCTTAGTAAGATATAGAAGAACGGTCTAAGAGAGAAGGGAGAATACATACTTATAAACAGCAAATACAAGTATGTTACTGTAGCATTATCCCATACCCCAATCATATTCTCTGATTCATTTGGATTATGTTAACCATAAACCTATGCTTTGATGCCAACTTGTAACATCCCCTATTCTGAAGCCCAAAACTAACTGTTATGGATGCTGTAATCATCCATAGTTATTAATTTTCGACGACAAATTATGGCTATGTTAATAATATTAATAATCAGAAGCACATGAATATGTAAAAAAATTCAAACACGGTTTAATAACAAATTTTCACATTTCATTTCACAAATGGTATATTATATTCATTACATATCCCATCAGCAAACCCACGCTCAGAGAAATTATAATTATTAAAAAATACTTCAAGAGCGAGATATGAAGATGCCCTCATGGTTGATCAAAGTCGGATACTTGGTAATTATATAACTTTGCCATTACATCCAAATAGACAAAACCAAACCACACAATGGATATAGATAAAGCTCCTAATAGCTAGATTGCCTCATGAATGTCTCCGAAAGCTTATTCGTCTAACTAGAACTTGAAACCCCTTACTCTCGACCTACTCAGATAAATACCCGAGAGTTTAAGCGGAAAAAAACTTCATGTCAGACAACAGTTTGGTGTGAATAATAACCTACCATCTTGAACCAAATAGATATCTAGTGAGACCCTGCCGCGGGGCAAAACAGGTCTTCCCCTCACTGGTATCTTATCAAAACATAACAGCCATATATTGTGCTCCTACAACCACAATGGTTAGAACATAGAAATTAGAATTTACAATTGTGCAATACGTATTGGACTACCCATCCCATCACTAGATAATCCATCTTAATTTCAAATGACTACCCATCATAATATAAACTGACTATCCGTCTTACTTTAATCGACTACCGGTCTTATAATTATGTGGACTACCTGTCTCACATTTAAACATATTCAGACTTATATGGACTATCCATCTTACGTGTACTTATTACTTGGATTACCCATCCCCTACCATATTGACTACCCATCACATATGGTTTAATCATTTAAAATTTGGTGGACTATCCATTACACATATTCCATTTAACTTAAAATGGTATGGACTATCCATCACATATCCCATAGTTTTCCTAGGATGACTATGAACCCTCTTTATTCTCATAGAGATTATCCATCTCTAGCATGATGTGGACTATCCATCTCACATCCCATAGTTTTCTAGGATGACTATGAACCCAACATAAAAATTTAATTCATATTACCCACTGGTTTAACCTATGACTATTGGTGTCCCCAATTAGGTTATCTCTCCATAAAGTTATTGATGTGTATGTAAATGTGCATATATTTACATCCATATTTTATCTCTTTTTATTTAAATAAACATCATATTTGGGCATTTTTACATGTTAAAACCAAAATTCAATTATTTTCAAACCATCATATTTTCATCTTCATTCAGGGGCAAAATGGTCATTTGTGTGCATGTGTTAATTTAAGAATTTTTACTTGGACAATTTTTATGATTTTTATAGGATATTTTGATGCATTTGGAAGTGGGATTCATGATGATATATGCATGCACAAGGAAATACAAAGGAATGAAGAGGAAATAATTCAAGTTCAAGATCATGGAGGACCCCACCCACTTACCTAAATGTACAATTATGAGCTAATGGACAACTAAGTGGAGGTTAAAGCTTCATGCACAACAAATGATGGATTAATTAGTGGCTAATGGTTACTTAGTGGCCACACTTCCTAAAGGGCATTTTGGGAAGCACCCTAAAAATGGAATTAGGGTTTTATGCATGTTTAAATAGCCCACTTGTGTACATGAAAACATCATCTACTCTTTCATTTTACTTAGGAAATTAAGAGATCAAATTGTAAGTTCAATGTTCTATGAAATAAAAATGGCTTCCAAGCTTCTTTCTTCTCTCTTTTCTACATGCTTTTCCTTGCTTTTATGTTGATGTTTATTTTTATGTTCTCTTTCTTTTCATGTTCATAGTTTAGATTTACATTTATGCACTAGTTTAATACATTTCCTTCTAGTAGTTAATCTTCTTTTTCTTGTTTGTTCTCTACTTTGCTTCATTTTCAATGTTGAAATCTCTATGTGTTGAAATGAAAAAACAAAGGAGTAGCTAAACCCCTTCAATTTAGGGGTAATGAAGCTCTCAAATATTATGTGATTTCAACATTCCTATGATTTATGATCTCTTTGTATATGCTTCATGAAAGTAAATTTTGATGCAAGTTTATACAAGTGGGTTTGATAGCTTATGTTGCTTTTGCAAATGAGCTATTCTTATTCAAAATAAACACAAGTTGCATCATCATTTGCTAATCCATTTTTGATTTTGAAATGAAAGTAAAAAATGAAATTTTATAATCTATATTACTAGTTACAATAGTAAATAGATCATACTTAAAATAACTTTTTCTTTGGCATCATTTTCATGAGAGTTATAAGTGGTATAATTGTTGTATTATAGTTTGATGGTTTGAGTTATGTTAATTAATAACATAAACAAACCATACTTATGATCAATGCAACGATTATTTCACTTAATATCAAAGCTAGAGATCATAAATTATTTGTTTGTTGATTCGCAAAAATATGAGAGTGGATTTGCCTCTAAATTGTTTTCTAGTCTAATTGTTTTTAAATAACATTTTAATTCTAGTTTTAGCTTCATTTTTAGTTAAAAATTCCTCCTCCATTTGGTCTAATTTGATTGAATAGATTTTTAAACTCTAACAATTCCCTGCGGATCGACCCGTATTCGCAACGTACTACGATAGTACGCCGTGCGCTTGCGGTAAAATTTAATTTAAATTCGTTCGACGGTTTTCTAAACCGATAGAATTTCATAGTGACATGCATTGGTATCCCTAATTTATTTATGTTGGACTTATTAAAATTAAACCATAGTATCACCAAGGTTTAAAGTCGAAGTCAAAAAACAATAGGCTCGCTGCCCTTTAGCAATTTAGATCAAAGTCGAGGTCCTCTTCCATTGATATTCCCAATGATAAGGTCAAAGTTACGATTTAAGTTAGCATCAGTATCACCAATAGAGACTTTAGAGTAAAAGCATAAGGCTCTCCGGCTTTAACATAAAACATAAAGCATAAGGTTTAACTTTATAAAATCATGAATATAAGGGTATTTGAATGATTATATATGATTTTATAAGTTAAAAATGATTTATATAAAAATATAATTGTTTGTGAAATTATACTGAATATTTGAAGTTAATTAACTGCATCTCTGAAATGCTATTAATTCTAATGTAAATGATAATACAACATTTGTAAATGCTGTAGTTGATAATAATGAACCAAATGGCTAAATTTAATTAAAGGCTATTATAGCATTTTTGTAATGTTATAATGGTTGAATTTAACTAAGTTTATTTGAAACTAATGTAACCCTATTACAGCATTTTAAATGCTGTCTTTTGTTAAATTGAACTGTTTTAAATGTGACTTTCCGTAGCATTTTCTAAATGCTGCAAAAGTTGAATTTTCATTGTTTTAATTAATTTAAGTGAACGAATGAAAGATTAAAATTTTGGAAATTTAATAATTTAATTATTAATAATAACTTTATTTTTATGATTTAAAATAAAGTAATTTGTTTCGAAATATAAACTATTTTGAAATATGATATTTTGATATTTTGAAATGGATTTTTGAAGGATATTGAATTTTGAAATGATATTTGATTTCGAAGTATAAAATACCATTTTGAAATTTTAACCATGGGGTGTATTTAATTTATAGTTTAACTGATCCTTGAAGGATGGGCGATCCCAAGCATCCTTTGAGTTATTATGCATTTCTACTACAGTTCACTTGAGTTAGTTTACATTATATAAGTATATATTGTCCTGACTCGAGTGTTTTGTGTTTTACTTTACGCTCGGGTCAGCCTGAGTATTTACAGCTTAGCTTTGGATCTCATTCTAGAGCTAGGAATCGCTGGAGATTCTGCTTGTCTAGTTATCTGTTCCTTTCAGTTCAGTTGTTCTATTCTAGTTCTGGTATTTATAAACTTCTATGTATTTGGGATTTCTATTGTATATGTTTTCAGAATGATATTATGTATTATGTTTTGAGAGTTTGTATATAGTAGCTTCATGAACTACTATGGTATTTTATTTCCGCTGTGAGTTATTCTGATATGTTCTGTGTCTGTGATTCTGTGTATTTGATTTCATTTTCTCCAAATTTATTTACAATCTGTTATTTTGAATTATTCAAGTCAGACATGTGTGTCTGCCTATGCACTTGGAGGGTGCAGCATGATAGGGGGTTCTCGCATTTGGTTTGGTAGCGAGCGGATGACTCTTACTCCTACATGTCCCTGCGGGGTTGGTGCAGTCGAGAGGCTGGCTGTAAAGGCAGAACACAGGTACAACTGTATGCTACGGTGGGCGTTACCCCACTGACGCGGTCCGTTACAGTTGGTATCAGAGCTTTGGTTTTAGGCAAACCTTAGCCTACGGAGCAAAAACTCATTAGAGATAGGGTAGAAATACCCTAGTATAAGTGAAATCAATCTCAGAATCATTTCTTTGTGAGAGAACGTATTTTCGAAGTATAAAATGATTTTCAAATGATTTTTAAAGAATTTTCAAAGATTATTTTGATATAAATTTCCTTGCTTTGAAAGTAAAATATTTCTTAAACTTCATTCCTTTCGTATCCACCTTGTTAGTAATTTCTTTGATTAGGATCCTCTAAAATTTTGAACTTCTCTCTTGATTGATCTGGATCCATTGTTGATAGGAATCTATTTTGAGTATGGCAAAATCAGTAGTTTGTTAAGTTGTTTTGAGTAAACTCTGTTGTATCTTTTGCTTAGCTAAAGTTGTCCAACTAAAGATATTCATGCTTCTGTTTTCGTATGTTATGAATTCGAGTCTTTCCAAATTTTTATGGGAATTTTTCTGTATCGATATAGGTTATATATCTCTAATCTTCATTTGGATTCTTATCGAATAAGATTCCTTTGAATTTTGGAACACTCCCACTTGTTCTGAAATCCATTCCTGTCTCCCCTAATTGTATTCTTTTGATTTTGGAGCATTGCATCACTCCACTTTGTATGACCTTTATAGGGTGGCGATTCCGCCAATCTTTGAATGATTATAATTGGCATTGATTCATCGGAGATTTCTATATCCTCGGTTTACGATGTTTTCTATCTTCTGCTATATTTAGATTCTATCTCTGGCAATCGAAGGTCGATTTGCCTTAGATTTTCGCATCGATTATATTCCTGAAGTCACGGTTGACCAGTTAAGGTCGCCCGCGATTCATATAGGCTTATCCATCTTCTATTTGGTAATTTAATTATCTTATCTTCGTTTGAGCCTATCTTTGAATTAGAATTCTATTTGATTAGAGTCCTTCTAAATTTGAATCTCTGTTTTGCTTTGAAATCCATCCTTGAATCGTCCCTTGGAAAGTTTGTGGTTGATTGTCTTTTGAAAATTGTGTATTCATCATAGTTTTTATTTTGATAAGGATGGCCATATTTTTATATAAAGATGAAATGTTTTTGATAAGGATTATGTACCTTTTTAAAAAAATGAGAATTTGAAGTTTTGAAAGGATTTGAAATTTTGAAAATTTTATAAGAAATGGTTTCATATAAAATGATTTATAACTGAAGGTTTTGAATCTGAATTTAAGTGATTGAACTTTGGCATTTTGGAACTGGTTTTAAGATTTTGAAATAATAAATAATATGATTTGAAATTATTTTTCCGAATAAGTAATGTTTCAATGATTTTAATGGGTTTTAATGATTTTGAAGGAATTTCAAAGAAGTTTTCAAAGTAAATGGAAGTCCAGAACCACTTGTGTCGTTGGAAAATAATTTCGGTGATGAGTGCACACATCATCGACATTGATTTTCGAGTTTCTGAGTGTGGGAGAGGCCACTTCGGTAACTTTGCTATGCGATTGATTTGTGAAACCAATTCTGATTTCAAATTCCGAAGCGTGATGTGATATTCGAAAGATATATGTATATATATTGAACAATTTGAAATGAGCCGGTGTTCAGTCCTTGAGTTTTGGATTTGATTTGATATAACCCTATTTTGGAATTGATTTACTGATTTAATTATGATTTCCAACTCTTGGATTGAAATATGATTTCTTCGACTATTTTGAAGGTTCGAGCACTTCCAAATCAAGGTGAAGTAATATGATTTAAATAAGTTGAAACTGTTTTGTTAAGTAAATGAATAAGGCAATTTTAAAATTTTCTAATATGAAATTTAGATTCGAAATGCTTTGAAAAGAATTTGGTCTTCAAAATATTTTGAATAAAATTTAGTTTAAATGTTTTAACTTAGTAACATCTTTATGAAACTATATATTTAACAAGTTGGAATAAATATATAAGTTGTACGTATGGTGTTTTATTCGCATAATTAATTTGATCCAAGTTTGAGTACACAAGTTCGAGGTGGATTACACCATTTCGTGTTAGGATTTTCATTCGATTCTTGATGGCGAATATTTGATATGGATTTTGGGCTTGATTCTAGAATTCTCTATCGTAGTATATGGCTATGCAAGGAGACTGATGGCTTCTAGTCGAGAAACCATATCGAAATCCGCATTAGGGAAGTCGAATGGACAATACTAGTTCGAAAGCGAACTTGTGTGATCGAGCGAGCGATCAAATGTAGTTTGCGAAATGATGACGTATGTACATCTTATATCCTAATATCATTTATATATTTTGACGCTGAAATTGAAAGCTGTCGAGTTAGAATATCTTTGCTTACTAAAAGAAAATTCCAATTTAAATTACAAAGATATATAACCCATAAAAGCAAAGATATTCAAATCCCATATGGCTCTTCATACAGCGAAATTTATTTTGAAAAATTTGATCCTTATATAAGATGGACCTTACATAAGTATAAGATGATTTTGAAAACATTTGATTTTGGAAATGAATTGGTTGACTTAAATTATTGATTTGGAAATTTGGATTTATTTTCTAAATCTATTATTCTGGAAACGTTGAAACTAAAGATAATTAATTTGAGAAGAAATAATTCGGTGAAATTGTATATGATTTTGAAATTGAACTGATATTGAAACAAATTGAAATTTGAGAACCTTATGTTACTAAACACTTGATTTGGAAGTTGTCGAACTTATATAAAATTGATTTGTATGAGTATGAAATTGATTCGAAAACTATAGATTTGAAAAGGTACTCAATTTGAAAGTGAAATCTTATATATAATTGATATTATATAAGTACGATATTTGAAAGTGATTTGAAAAGGTACTATATGATACATATTTTCGAAGTAAAGATATGGAAAGTGCCTTCTGCTTGATATCCGATTTGTGGCCACATCTTGGATTCATTCTATCGATATTATTCTCTCTGATTTTTGGTTTTCCGGATATGATACTCGAGTGTCCTTCGAATTCCATGGCGTTACCCATGGTCTTACGAACTCGACTGCATAGCGTAATTCGTAAGGCAGTGATTGCTTAAAAGGTACGGATGTTTCCTGGGGGATCCAGGCGTAACCATTGTGTATCTGCGATCTATGGTCGTGTTAGTGGCGTAATCCGCAAGGCAGAGATTGCTTAAGGGGTATGGATGTTTCCTGGGGGATCCAGGCGTAACCATTTTTATGTATCCTGCGGTCCACCGTTTTGTTGCATGGCGAAATTCGCAAGGCAGTGAATGCTTAAAAGGTACGGATGTTTCCTGGGGGACCCAGGCGTAACCATTGTGTATCTGCGATCCATGATTTGATTCGTTTTTGTTTGGATTGTACTTTCCATATCTGTTTTTAAATGTTTTCCCAGTATTTTCACTAGGTGTTGAAACAGGTCTACTAAGTACCTGGAGAATTCCAGTTTTGCGCCTGATCAACGCACTACCAGAGTCTACAGGAACAAGGATAAACTTGTTGAAACATCGAGTTATAAAAGTATTTTGATAAAATATTATATAAAGAATATTTTGATCAGTTATTTTCCTTCCTAAAGGATTTTAAAGTGTTTTAAATATTTTACCTCTTTAACCAACAATTTTAATTAATGGCTCATCCTTGTCTTTCAACCCATTTTCCCTCCCAGATATCCCTATTCCCCAACCTTCTTTTCGGGGATGTCTTCCAACCTATTGTTCTGCCTAGTTGTTTCTCCGAAATTTTTTTCTTTTCTAGGACGAAAAGATTTGAGTGGGGGAGAGTGTAACAACCCTGTATTTTGTGATTATTTTAATTATATATATTAATTTCTTTAATTTAATTTCCTGATTTAAAAACTTTATTTTATTTATTAAAATGAATAAATTTTGTTATTTTAAATATAAATTTTGATTTTGATGTGAATTAGAATTCTAAACATGACTAAAAAGAATATTTTCCAGAAAAGTTAATTTTGGTCAATATAGTCAAACTTTGACTTTTAATTTAGAAATTTGAAAGTTTGAAAATTTGAATTTTATCTTTTATTATGAAAGTAAATAAAATTTTAAGAATAATGCTTTTCGTTTCGTTGAAATCTGATTTATAATGTGAATGTTATGCCTTTTTCAATATTGTGTGTAATTTGCTGTATTTAACAAATTGTTTATTTTAAATTGTATAATTAATATTTTATTTGGTCATGTAATGTTCTAATTTATATTTATATGGGTAAAATAACATGTTATGCATATATTTTTGTTTTAAAACATTTTTAAAAGTATAATTGACATTTTCCAGTGTCAGTTGTATTTTGCTTACAATTTCTAATTTCCAGTTTCAATTAATTAAAGTAATTCTTTATTTATTTTTCTATTTTTTTTCTTAAAATATTATTTTATTCTCATTCCCACTTTATTTTGTTCCTCATTTATTTTATTTATTTGACCTTTTATTTGTTTTAAAGTGAAATAGAAATTTTCTAAAACTAGTGATATTCTATTTGTAAATTTTAAGTCCTGTTTTGAATTTTTAAACAATTTCTTTAGTTCTTTTTCTAATTTCTCTAAATTTAATTAATTATTTCATTTTTAAAATATAAATGAATTATTTTACTTCACATTTTTTTTAAATATTTTTAAAATGAAGTTTTTAATTTTCCAAAGTCAATAGTGATTTATTTGTAATTTCTGGACCCTGTTTTCAATTTTTAAGCAATTTCTTATATTCTTTTTCCATTTTCTTTAAAGTTAATTAATTATTTTTATTTTTTATTACTTTGTTTCGGTTTTAAAGTCAATTTACTGATTTTATTTTTGTTTTATTTGAATTTAAAGAAAAAGAAATATGAAGAGTTTTAAAAGCTTATTTACCTTAAGTCCTTTCATCTCCTTTGTCCTTTCATTTGTCATAACTCCTCAATTACTATCTTGGCTGTGCATTTTGGTTTGTAGCCGTGATTTTTCAGCCTCCATTCACCCAAAAACATTTTACCTTCTCATTCATTCATGGCTTCAAGAAAATCTATGGGTAATGGCTACTTTTTTACACTTTTCTTCTCATTTTTCATGTATTTTGCCTTGTTTTCTTTGCTTCTTTGAATGGCCTCCACTCCATATCCACGGCCACCACCCCCTACATCCCTTCCCTGCCATCACCACCAGCTACTCCTCTAGTCTTGACCAAGGCCGAGCCACCATGATGCCAAAACTCCACAAAAATTGCAACACAAGCCATAAAAACATGTTGTTTGACCACTATTTGTTCACCACTTCATTTTCCACCACCACCACCACCTTAGGCCGCCTCCACCACCTCTGGCCAGACCACCACACACCTTTCCTTCCACTGACCTGATCCATACCTCTCTGACCTGACCACACAAGCCCATGGCCGAGCCATTTTTGTGAACAAAACCCACCAATTTTGCCTTAAACTCTTCATATTCCTTTGTATAAACTTTCTCCTCATATTCTACTACCTAGGCCATGCATACACATGACCAAACCTGAGCCAAACTTGTTCAAACTAGATCCAAAAACATCACTAGGCCATGACAAAAGAATAGAGAAAGCAAGGCAAAAGATTTGGCATTCGTATCTCTTTTTATTTAAAAGTTATGTCATTTCTAGTGTATTGAAATTTATGGTTTGCTTTGATTTTTGTTTGGGTTGTAACACAAGATCTATATCATTGGATTTTCTCTCCACACTCAAATTGTATTAGAGTTGTCGTGCCTTCATAATCTTTGTGTTGTGAGCTTTGTTGGAAAATCTCCAGCTTAACAGGTGAGTTATTCTCACTAGACAATATGTACATATATAACTAGTGAATTGAGCCCTTTTGAATCTGTAAAATGCATTATCATGTTACACTTGCTATGTTATGATTTTATGATGTTCACCCATGCTTAAACACCTATTATATTATATGTTACTGTTATATTATGTTGTTCTATTATTTTTATCAGTTTATCACACTGCAAGTTCCCTTTAGATTAGAATCACTATGGGTTGAAATGATACATACCCGAACGGACTTTAGAATAGGAGAAAATCATTATGGGCTGAAATGATAGGCCTGAATGATTTTCAATTTTTTTTCATTTCCTTGGGATTGCGGGTTTGAAATGATCAAACCCGGGTTTTCTTTGTAAATTACGGGTTGAAATGATATATTACCCGTATCACTTTACCTAGACTAGAAATGAAATACAGACCCGTTGTTAAAATATGTTTTTATAAAAATCTTAAAAATATTTTTGAAATGTAAATATTATAATATTTGATTTAAACTAAATAAAAAATGATTTATGTAAGCATTATTGATTTTTTTGAAAATTTATAAGTGAAATAAATTATTGGTAAAACTAGAAAATTTGAAATGTAAGTTATTTTGGGAAATTTTAATTGGGTGATAATTGGAATTTAAATTAAATATGAAATGTGATAACTTCATGATAATTTGGATTAAAGTGAATTTAAATGATTTTTATATTATATTAATGATTTTGAATAAAGTTAAAATGTGAAATGAATGAATATTTAAGTTGAAATTTTGAAATATAACTAAAATTGGAAATTTGTGAATTTGGCTTAAGAGTGAATTTTAAGTTAAGTAAATAAAAATGGAATTAAGTTATATTTGAAATTTTAAAATTAAGTGTTAAGTTAATTTAATTTAATGAATTTATAATTTAAAATTGGAATTTAATAAGTGAATTATTATTAAATTTTGATTTTTGAATGGAGGTTTAACTTTATAAAATCATGAATATAAGGGTATTTGAATGATTATATATGATTTTATAAGTTAAAAATGATTTATATAAAAATATAATTGTTTGTGAAATTATACTGAATATTTGAAGTTAATTAACTGCATCTCTGAAATGCTATTAATTCTAATGTAAATGATAATACAACATTTGTAAATGCTGTAGTTGATAATAATGAACCAAATGGCTAAATTTAATTAAAGGCTATTATAGCATTTTTGTAATGTTATAATGGTTGAATTTAACTAAGTTTATTTGAAACTAATGTAACCCTATTACAGCATTTTAAATGCTGTCTTTTGTTAAATTGAACTGTTTTAAATGTGACTTTCCGTAGCATTTTCTAAATGCTGCAAAAGTTGAATTTTCATTGTTTTAATTAATTTAAGTGAACGAATGAAAGATTAAAATTTTGGAAATTTAATAATTTAATTATTAATAATAACTTTATTTTTATGATTTAAAATAAAGTAATTTGTTTCGAAATATAAACTATTTTGAAATATGATATTTTGATATTTTGAAATGGATTTTTGAAGGATATTGAATTTTGAAATGATATTTGATTTCGAAGTATAAAATACCATTTTGAAATTTTAACCACGGGGTGTATTTAATTTATAGTTTAACTGATCCTTGAAGGATGGGCGATCCCAAGCATCCTTTGAGTTATTATGCATTTCTACTACAGTTCACTTGAGTTAGTTTACATTATATAAGTATATATTGTCCTGACTCGAGTGTTTTGTGTTTTACTTGACGCTCGGGTCAGCCTGAGTATTTACAGCTTAGCTTTGGATCTCATTCTAGAGCTAGGAATCGCTGGAGATTCTGCTTGTCTAGTTATCTGTTCCTTTCAGTTCAGTTGTTCTATTCTAGTTCTGGTATTTATAAACTTCTATGTATTTGGGATTTCTATTGTATATGTTTTCAGAATGATATTATGTATTATGTTTTGAGAGTTTGTATATAGTAGCTTCATGAACTACTATGGTATTTTATTTCCGCTATGAGTTATTCTGATATGTTCTGTGTCTGTGATTCTGTGTATTTGATTTCATTTGCTCCAAATTTATTTACAATCTGTTATTTTGAATTATTCAAGTCAGACATGTGTGGATTATTGTCGATTTGAATGGTCCAAAATAGTGGGTCGTTACATATTTTGCCCCCTTCCCCCCATATTTTTATTATATATTAAGTTTAAATAACCTCGTTACTTAATTTATTAAGGCACGACCTTATTAGGTTTCAAATCTCACTCCCCTTAACTAATTACATTTTTCTATTTAATCTATCCAATTAAATATCCTGAATAAAGTTCAAATAAAAATAAGGGTGTCATAGGTACTTAACTAGGCACTCTAGTGAGCACGCCTTGATTGGAGTTTGTGTATTTTAGGATGTGAATAGTGTCGGGTTAGAATCTCTATATAAGGACCCCAAACCCATTAATATTTCTCAAATCCTAAACTAAAACCTAGCGGTCGGTTCCATTCTCCATCATCCAACGGCTAAAGTTAATCACAGCCACTAGAGGCCGTTACGGGCTTGTGTCCCAACATGAAAGTCGGTCGCGTGGAGGGGGGGAGCAAAATGGTCAGTTGGATAGCCTTAGTTCGGTCGGAGTTGGCCAAAATTTCATTCCGACAGGGCTGTGTATTTTAAGTTTGATCTCGGCCAGTGGTTGTCATGGTGAGGCATGGGTGGGGTCATTGGATGGGGGGAGGCTAGGCTACTTCTAGTGGTGTCACGGTGGTGGAAGGCTGTCTCTAGCAGTGGTGGTAGGCTAAAAGGTGGAGGGTGCCGGGTTAACATGAGATGTGGGTTAGGGTTGGACGAAGCGAATTAGCAGCCGTAATTAGAAAAGGGGTTCAAGTTGATTAATTTGTAGTTGATTTATTAATTTAATTATACCGAAATCTTGTAAAATCAATATCTTTTTTATACTAAGTCCAAATCAAACACGATCAGTTGCATTGCACTCCTAGGAACGATATCTACTTGTTCGGACGGCTAAATGTCTATCGAGTTAGAAAATAGCCGAACGAATTTTGAAATAAAAATAACCACAAGCGCACGACGTACACTTGTAGTACGTGGCGAATACGGGTCGATCCGTAGGGAATTGATGATTTTTAAAATTCTATTCAATTAAATTAACCAAAGTTGAAAGTGTGATTAGCTAAAAATGTAAGAAACTAACAAAAACTAGCAAAAGAAAAATAGATAAAAATATGAGAGTTAAATGATAATTTAGAGATAAATCCACTCTCTAGATCATATAATTCAACAATTAATGAAATTATGATCTCTTTTTTGGTCATAAGTGAGTTTAAATGATGTGTTTATCATAAGTATGGCTTATTTGTGCTATTAATTAGCTCAACATAAGCCATCAAACTATAACACACCCCTTAAATCACTTACTAACTCTCATGAAAACAACAACAAAGTTGAAAATGAAATCTATTTTAAGCATGACCTATTAACTATTGTTTAGAAATATAGGCCATCAAATTTTAATTTCACATTCACTTCATTTCCAACATCATATGTAGATGAAGAGGTAATTATTGCTTGTGATTGTTTAAGCATAGCCTATTTGTTATGAATAACATAGACTATCAAATTCAACATGAAACAATAAATCACATGAACATTCCTTTAAGCACAAAAGAGATCAAAATTATCAAAATGTTGAAGCTACATGATTAGAGGCTTCATTACCCCTAAATTGAAGGGGTTAAGCTCTCATTTTTGTTATCATATCAACAAATGTAGCTTGCAACATAGAACAAAACAAAGAGAAAAAGAGAGCTAAATGAAAGAAAAAACTAATCTACTTGCATAAAAGAAAAGAGATCTACACTACAACATGAAAGGAAATAAACAAGAGAAGAAAAGAGCGCGTATTTAAAATTACATAAAAAGGAAAAGAAAATTTACATGAAATAAAAATGGCTAAGTAGCCATGAAAAGAGAAAGAGAACTTGTCTTTTATTTTGAGCCTAAACTAAACTAAGAGAGACTAAGGGGGAGAGAGGTTACATGAAGATATGGGGTATTTCTACAAGTGTTAGACCCTAATTCGTATTTTTGGGGAATGCCCAAATTGCCCTTGAGGTATTGTGGTGGCCAAGTAATCATTAACATCCACTAATCCCCCACTTAAATGTACATGAAGCTTTAATGTCCTTTTATCATGTGCTTAGCTCCTAATTGAAAATCAAGGTAAGTGGGTGGGGTCCTCCATGATCATCACTTTGAATTATTTCCATCTTCATTTGTTCTCTTCACTCTTGTGCATGCATATATTATCATGAAGCCACTTGTAAAATTCACTAAATTTCCTATAAAACAACATAGCAAATTCCAAGTAAATTTTCACAATTTAATAAATGCACAAAATGACCATTTTGCCCCTATATGAAGATGAATATGTGACAATTTGAAATAATTTGAATTTTGGTTTAAACAAGTTAAAATACCCGATATGATCATTTATTTAATTTAAATTGATTAAATATGGTGGTAAAAATATGCACATTTACGTGCACATCAAATACCCCCACACTTATCTTTTTATTCGTCCTCGAATAAAGAAATAAAACTAAGATAAATCCATTTTCGTAGGGAGCACGATTGCATTGAGCGTATAAAACAAGCCGTTAAAACTCTGGGTGTCCCTAGTAGGACGAGTGTTGTCTCTTCAGGGTTTTCAATGGATACTACCCACAAAATCCAAATGCAGGATGAAAATATTTACAAAATGCAAGATTTATTTACAAAGATGTGAATGCAAGTTTTTGAAAATATTTACAATGAAGGATTTATTTTTTTAAATTAACACGAATAAGTTAAATATAGGTTTTTGTCATTATCTTGAAAATTTAAGTCATTTACTCGTCAAAATTTCCAACAAAAATTAAGTTATCATAACAAACAGACTATAGTTTAACTCGTTGTTTCGGTTGATAACAACAGTGTAACTATGAAATGGATCCTTAATTGATTATCAAAGTTTATCAAAGTGGTAATTTTATTTCTTTTCAATAACAAGTCAAATCAAATAAGTTAAAATAGTGCTTGGATTTCAATTGCTTACTCTCTCTAATTTTTTATTTGAAAATTTTATTGATATTAACAATATTTACATATGCCTAACTCAGATAAACTGAGGCCATATATATTACCCGTGCACTGCCTTGCGGACTGATGTGAGGGGAATACAGAGCGTGGCGAGTGAACACACAAGTGTGAACACTTATCGATTGTAGGCGTTATTAATAAAAGAATTTTTATATACATACACCTAACTCAGGTAAACTAAGGCCAGATATACCGATCGTGCACTTCCTTTCGGGCTTACGTGAGAAGGGTACAGAGCATGGCGAGTGAACACACGAGTGTGAACACATGACTATAGGTGTTAAAAATATATACTTATATACAGGAAATATATTTTTTTGTATTATTTTTTAGAGAGAGAGTTTCGCAAAATTATCTTAGCACCATTTAACATAGAAGACAAAAAAAATGTTATATCCTTTACTTTAAATTCAACCACTTTTTAAAACAAAAATTTTCAATTGGGATGTATTTCATAATTAACACGTATGAATCTTCCTATATACTAGTTAAACCATTGTTATTTGTAATCAAACTTTATTTGTATTTTTGTTAAGACAAATGAATTTTCAAAAATTTCAAATTAATAAACCAAAACCATATATTTATCCTATAGTGTTTCTTTAAAAATAAATAAAAATGCTTAAATTTTTTTTGAAATTTTTTCTATATATATATATATATATATATATATTTTGAGTTTTGGAAGAAAAAAATGAAAAATTAATCATAAAAAATCAAAAAGAAGATGAGTTCCCCCCACACTTGATTTTGACTGTGTCCCCACAGTAAACCTAAGTGGAAGGAGAAAAATAAAAATGAAAACATGAACTTTATTTAAATGAAAATTAACGGTATTTACACGAGATCACAAAGTATATCGTCAAAACATAAATGAAACGGTCTTCCAAAGACCGATTCATTTGTCTCGTCAAGTATACGAGACATAGTTTAAGCTCGAAAAACCAAATCGTAAAAGATTTCAAAGTTGAATGTTGATTTGGAAAAACGAATGTCGTTTTATTGAAAACCGTACGAGTTGTTTTGGTTTCGATAATTTTTGGGGTAGATATAACGATTGATTGAAATTCAAGTTTATCATTGATAAATTCTTCAAAATTATTGATTTCAAAATCAAAGTGGTGATTTAAATATTCCCCGTCGGAATTTAACAACTCGTCTTCGAAAAGTCCTAAAAAAATCGTGTTCGCTAAATTCGACTTCCTTTGTTGGATTATCAACAACTTTATTGCATAAATCAAGTTCAAAATTCAAAGTTGTTGTATTCAAATTTTCAAAAAAAGGAAGATCGAAATTTAAATCGAGTTTCTCACCCTCAAAAGAATTGAAATCCAACTCAATTACCAAATTTTCAACAACTTCATTAAGATCATCATTTTCAATTTCAAAAGTTGTTATTTGAAAATCGCCAATTTGGGTAAAAAATGGATTATCGTTTGACTCGTCACACGTTGGGATTTGGTTTTGTTGTTCACGTTGTTTCATATAAGTTTCAAACAACGAATCCATGTGATCATCGTAAATTTCATTCATTTGTTCAACAAAATCCAATTTATAGTTATTAACTTGAGAATTTTTGATTTGGATTTGTTGAGAACAAAAAATTTCACTTGTATCGTAATCGAGGTTATTACCATTGCCAAAATTATTTGAAAAGTGGATCACATTTTCGTTTTGATTTTGAAATTCAGTTTGGAATTCAATATTGAATTGGCATGGGTTATACTCGAAATCGTTTGAATTTGAAGTGAATTCAAATTTTGATTATTTTGAAAACTTTGATTTGAATCATTGCCCAAATATGAATTACACAAATTATTTATCATTTGATTTTGTTGTGTAGAGATTTCAAGTAAAGACGAAATGCTCTTTTCAAGATTAGAGGGTTGGTCATCGTTTTGAAAATTTTGTGGTTCAAAATTTGAATCATTTAAACAATAGTTGTTGTTAAAATATCCATACGAATTTGGCATGAAATCATATGGATTATATTGATTTTCACAACTATTGTAAAATTCACGTAAGTGGGGAAACTCAGACATTTTCAAGAATGTTTTTTTTAATAAAGGAAAAATATGTATAAATGAAATTTATTTTTCAAAAGGGATGATTTTTGTTTTGTTTTTTGGTTTTTCAATTTTTTTTGGTTTTTGAAAAGGTTTTATAATTTTTTTTTGGATTTTGGATTTTTCTAAATTTTTTAGATTTTTAAAATTTCAAAAGAAAAAGGATTTAAAAATTTCAAAGGAAAAGGAATATATACAATTTTTTTTTAATTTTGGATTTTGATTTTTTTTAAATATGCATGAACTAATGCAACTAAATGAATGCAAGGATTAATTACAAATGATTTATCCTAAGTTAACCCAAAATTATATAATTAAACATTGTCTTAGTTCAACAAGATAGTTCTCAGCCAGGTAACGGACAGGAATTACCGGTGCACCACGAATCACCGTAGCAATGCAGCCGAAGGTTTAAGTACCTTCAGAGAAACAACCACTATAATATTTACGAATCACCGTAATATTTATAAATGGTTATTACTCTGCCGTAGCCTAGACACCAAGAAATTAAATTGTTCAAAGAAGACAACTTGTCAATATACAATTAAGAGTTATCGATGTCTAACCGTTATTATTAATCAAAATCTAAGATGAAATGCAAAACTGAAATTAAACGTGTATTAACAATGCAACTACGAATGTAATTTTTTTTTGTTTTTTTAATTTTTGAATTTTTTTTTAAATATATATATGCAAATGCAAGTAATCAACAATGCAACTAAAATAAAAACAAGAGATATATACAATGCAAGGCAAATAAAAACAATAGATATCAAGCCCGCAGTTTTTTTTTCTTTTTATAAAGCAAAGCGAAGCAATTATTTTTGGGTAACAGTTGAGCGAAGCAAGCAACTTTTCCAATCTGCTTTGGCAACCTGAAATTTAAAACAAGATATATACAATTGTTTTTTTTTGAAAATGAAACTTAAAAGCGAGGTTTTACTAAAAGAAAGTAAATTTTTTTTAAGAAAAAACATAAGGATGGCACTTAAAACAATTTAAAACCCAAAACAAATTTAAAAATTCAATTTTTTTTTCAAAGAAAAAGGATAAAAAAAAGTAAAATTAAAGAAAGAACAACAAATTAAGCAAACCGACTATTTTTTTAAAAATTTTAAGCCCGGCCCATTACAAATTCACAATTCAGAAAAGAAAATTATTCCTTCACCGTGAAAAGAAAAATGCACATTTCACCTTTTCAATTCTATTTCTCTCGTTATTTTTCCAAAATCCCAAATCACAAAAAAAAAATTGGCAATGACATTCACATCTTAATAATCAAATCTCCATATGGCTCGACAGTCGCGAAGGCAAGGATTGTTGTGTGGCTGGCGATTATTTCGGTTTTGGTGATGTGGGTTCAAAGCGATGGATTTGTTCGGCGACTGCGGAGGTGAGGCTGTTGAATTTGGTTGTGGTTTGTTCAAGTGGTGGCAGCTGGTGATGTTCGAATTGGGTATGGCGATTGTGGGAGGTCCCGAGACATGTTTGCAGTCGTTGGTTGTAGGAGGTGTTTTGGGTTGCGACTCTTGTTTTGGGTGGAGTCGCGAGTTTTGGTCGATGGCAGTTGCACTGCAGAGAGATGACGTGTAGAAAATGTTGTCAGAGGTTCAGGCTGTATGCAGAGGTCATGCAGTTCAGTTTTGTAGCTTTAATGCTGAAATGCAACTGTTTTGTCAAAGGCAGTGGTACAGCAGTGGTCAGGTGATGTGGTGGAGCTACAGCACGTATGGGTATGAAGTGATGATAGATGGTCAGAGGTAGATTGATATGGTAGAAGGCAGTTGTGATTTGATGTTAATGATGGTTGTGGAGGATTGTTTGGAAAATTTGTGGTAGATGATGAATATTGTGACGACCGCCCATGACCCCCACCCCGAACATAGAAATAGTGCGCTGAAAAGTGTGCCAGGCAGCCATGGACGATTGCCAAGGTTAATTAAAACAGCAGAATCTATCGTATTACTCACAGCGCATGGATAAAATACAATAGAAAGTATATATAGTGAAGCTCTACAAAATAGAATCTCTATTAAACCTCATAATAGTTTGGTACAACATCTGAATAGTCAATACATCAAGCCTCACTACAGATCACTCAGAGAATATACAAGCAGCGGAACATCCAGTACATATAGTAAGAAAATAATATGCAAGCCTCTAGCTCGTCTTCGTCATCAGCATCGTCGGAAACTAAGAACAGCACCTGTCACCTGCTACCTAGTCTGCCCATCCCAAAGCGGATGAACAGCCCAAGGTAATAAGAGTAGAACATAAAACCTTGAGTCAGACAACAGTCTTAGTGAGCGGTAAATTAACTAACAACATACCAAAAGAGCATAAAGGCAAAAGGAATAGGAATCCAACCCTCCCACTCCACCTCTTTCTACAGTGATAGCCCCCAGGCACACTAAGAAGAAATAAACATAGCAAAGCAGACATTTAAAGTAAAGCAATTATCACTCGATTCAAGGTCGGTGTTTTCCAAGTACAAACCCCCAAGGCCTAAACCAAGATCAGATAAGCACCCAGAAAACATCGCTCTTGAGACCGAATGACGATACAACCAAACATCCATGACTCTGGCTATCACTGTTATCATTGCTTCGATACCACCGTTAATTGAATGACTGGCACATTCTTTCAGACGTCCGTCAAGGGTTAATGGCAACCCCGGTTCTAGACAGAACTCCGCAGGTCGTCGCAGCCCGTGCCTAGGACTATCGAATCTGCCCAGAGTACTCGACTACAATCATAGTCTTTAGGGACTATCGAATCAGCCCAGCGTACTCTTGCTTTGAGCCTGCTAGAACCTTCAACAACGATGAAATCTCAGCCTTCTAATCATCCTCCTCGACGACTATTTCCATACTAGCCCAAGCGCCTCTCGAGCAAACCATTATCCTCAAACCTGAACCATTTCACCGAGTTATCAACATGCTTGGAATGATCCCGTCTGGATTAAACCAAGGCTATCTCATATCATGCCTCGCTTCATCTCATCATAGCAAAGCCTCATCTCAACATCATCATCATCAAATCTATCCATATGAGCTTCATCATCTTCCACATATGCCACGAGCAGCTTTTCCAAATTCAAGAGCCTTTCCCTTAGATTTTGAATCATCTTCGACTAACTTGTCCAAATCAAATCATCAATCAACTAATTCATAACAATCAATCAAGTCAATCATTAATCCAAGTAATCAAGCATTCAAATATGATCTAAATAACAATTATAACAATAATGGCAATCTTGTAAATATAGAGTCCAAATCTAACAAGCATGAATTATGAGCAATATCTCTACAACTTGATGAATGAACTTACATAGGTTAACATGTAGTAAAATGGATGTCAAATCATCATGAACAATAGATCTACACTTAAGTTTATGAAAATGCATGGAAATCACTATTTTAACACCAAATCAAGCCATCAATCCGATATACTCTATTGGATCCGTGTGAGAGATAATCACCACTCACCAAATCACCTAAACACCTCAAAAGCAACACACTTCAGATCTGGACAGCGAAGAATCTAACTCGATCTATCAAAACTCCGCTTCAAACGATGAAATCTCTCTTCGATGGATGAAGATCTTCAATCTAAGCTCTTGGATCTTCGATTTGATCTTCGATTTGGTTGGAAGGAATCACAAGATTAGAGTGGAGACCAGAAGTGAAGAAGTATTGAACTCGAGCTCTCAAAATAGCAGCACTTCGTCGCTTCAAAATTCGGATCCCAAAAATGAAGAAGAACCCGCCTATTTATAGGCTGATTTCCTTAGGTCGTCCGCCCCCTTAGGTCGTCCACGACCTAACTATCGCGACCTACGACCTAACGACCTACCAGTTCTGCGCGACCTACAGACCCAACGACCTAACACACAAATGCGGCTTAGCGACCTAACAAAGGTCGCGACCTAACACACACACTCGATCTAACATTTAGGCGCGACTTAGTGACCCAACGACCTAAGCCCAACACTAATGCGTGACTTACGACCTAACAGAGATGCGGCTTAGCGACCTAACAAAAGTCGCGACCTAACTATACTCATGTGTGCGACCTAATGGCCCAACGACTTAACTTCCTTAGGTCGTAAACTCACTCAACCCCTAGGTCGCTAACTCACCCAGTTTCCTATACCGCTAACTCTTAAGTCGGCGATTCCTTAGGTCGCCTATTCCTTAGGTCGCCTATTTCCTTAGGTCGGTCAAATTCTATAGGTCGTCCCAAACTCACATACGACCTAAATTACTACGCGACCTAACTGATATACTACCTAAGTCCTTACCTCGTCCAGTCCTTAAGTCGTTAACCGCTACCACTATCTTCCTTAGGTCGCCAACTCCCCTTAAGTCATCAAATTCTGTAGGTTGCTCCAATCCCTTAGGTTGTTCACTCGACCTAACCTACCCCACGACCTAAGCAATCACACGACCTAACTTCCAAATGACTTAAGCTCTAGTCGACCTAAACTCTGGATGACTCAACAATACCAACAGTCTAATAACAACTGTTTTACGATGTTTCGATCCGTAAAAATACGAGTCGTTACATTCTCTCCCCCTTAGGAATTTCGCCCCCGAAATTCCAAACAAACAAGAGCAATCAAAGACTATTCTGCACGCCTACCATCCATAGCAATCAACAAACCATGTATCCAATTCTAGCTTAGCATGCATAATTCTAAAACTAGAACAAGTTACAATATCGTGGGATGACACGACACCTTATGGCCATACCTTGAAGAGTTCAGGATGAGCTGCCTTCATCCTCTCTTCCACCTCCCATGTACAGTCGTTAACATCATCACTCCATTGTACCTTGAGCAACCTAACTACCTTCCTCCTAAGCTGTTTCGTGTCAGTTTCCACAACACGAAGCGGCTTACGAGGTCTCTCAACAACTGGATCTACCTCAAAATCTTCACAGCTATCGGCAGAAACTACTGTATTTGAGTTGTGCTCATACTTCCGTAGATACGATACATGAAAAACATTGTGCACACCCGCCATATTTTCTGGTAACTCCAATCTGTAGGCGAGCTTTCCAATTCGCTCGATAATCGGGAATGGTCCAACAAATCTCGGAGTCAATTTTCCTTTCTTCCCGAATCGAATAACATTCTTCAGTGGAGAAATCTTCACAAAAACCATATCACCTACGTCGAATTCCAAATCCTTACGACGCTTATCGGCATAACTTTTCTGACGGTCTTGGGCTGTCTTTATTCGTTGCCGAATGATCTCTATGCAATCCAAAGTCTGTCGAATCATCTCTGGCCCAAGTATCAACTTTTCTCCAGTTTCTAACCAACATGTCGGAGAGTTACACGGTCTTCCATACAATGCCTCATACGGTGCCATACCAATGCTTGACTGGTAACTGTTATTATACGAAAATTCAACCAAATGAAGATGATCTTCCCATGATCCTCCGAAATCCAAAACACAAGCTCTAAGGAGATCTTCCAAAACTCGATTGACTCTCTCGGTCTGACCATCTGTTTGGGGATGATAAGCTATACTCAAACACAACTCAGTTCCCAAAACTTCTTGGAAGCTCTTCCAAAATCCACTAGTGAACAATGGGTCTCGATCGCTCACTATACTCTTCGGAATACCATGGAATCGAACTATCCACTTAACATACAGCTCAGCCAACTTAGATGCAGTCCTAGTTGATCGAACAGGAATGAATCTTGCACTCTTAGTCAAACGATCTACAACGACCCAAATCCCTTCATTTTCCGTTCTTGTTCTAGGTAACCCATCGATAAAATCCATCGATACTTGCTCCCACTTCCATGTAGGAACTTCTAATGGCTGAAGCAATCCACTGGACTTCTTCTGCTCGGCTTTTACCAACTGGAAGTTCATGCACTTGGAAATAAAATTTCCAACATCCTTCTTCATACCTTCCCAGTAATAGGTTCTCTTCATATCCCGATACATCTTATTTCCACCTGGATGAATTGTCAACTTCGAGTTATGACTTTCCTTCAGAACTTCATTTCTCAATTCATCTATATCGGGAACAACTAGTCGTCCTTGCTTTCGAAGCCAACCCTCTTGATCGACCTCGAATCCTTTATCCTTTTCTGGGTCCAACCCAGATTCCAAATCATGGATAATCTTGACAAGCTTATCGTCTCGCTTTTGGCTTTCGCCAATTATTTCCACAAGAATCGGTCTTATCGATAAGTTTGCCAACATCTCAGGTTCCAATTCACATCTGGGCCTGAAGTCAAATCCAGCTAAATATTCGAGATTCTTCCATTCTGAAAACATGGCTCCCAATCCTACATGTCTTCGACTTAACGCATCTGCTACTGCGTTACCCTTTCCCGGAGTATAGGCTATACTAAAATCATACGATGCTAAAAACTCTAGCCATCGTTGCTGCCTAAGATTCAAATCCTTTTGGGAGAAAAGATACTTCAATGACTTATGATCTGTAAACAACTCGAATCTAACTCCCAGTAGATAATTTCTCCACATCTTCAGAGCAAAAACAATCGCCGCTAACTCCAAATCATGAGTCGGATAATTCCTTTCATGCGGCTTCAGTTGTCGACTTGCATACGCAACAACTTTATCCTTCTGCATCAGCACTGCTCCAAGTCCAGTACCACATGCGTCGGTGTAAACCACCATCTCCCCATTTCCACTTGGAATAGTCAAAACAGGAGCACTTGTCAATCGCTCTTTCAGGATTCCGAAAGCTTGCTCACACTTAGCATCCCATCTGAATACTTGGCTCTTTTTCGTCAATCCTGTTAACGGTGCAACCACCTTGGAAAAGTCTTTGATAAATCGACGATAGTATCCTACTAATCCAAGAAAACTTCTCACATTAGATGCATTCTTAGGTCTACCCCAATCCTGGATTGCTGCTATCTTGGCGGGATCAACCGCTATTCCGCTTCCAAAGATAATATGACCTAAGAACCTCACTTCGTTCTTCCAGAAGTGACACTTCGAAAACTTAGCCTTCAGCTGATGTTTCCGTAAGATTTCCAAAACAATACGCAAGTGCATCTTGTGCTCTGCTTCAGTTCTGGAATAAATCAAAATATCATCCACGAACACTAGTACGAACTTGTTCAACTGATCTCTGAACACTCTATTTATAAGATCCACAAAATATGCTGGCGCATTGGTCAATCCAAACGGCATTATCAGCCACTCAAAGAAACCGGATGGTGTCTTGAAAGCAGTCTTCGGCACACTATCCTTAGCCACTCTTAACTGGTGAAATCCCGTAGCTAAATCCATCTGAGAAAACACCTTAGCTTCGTGAAGCTGATCAAACAAGTCGTCTATTCTTGGAAATGGATACTTGTTCTTCTTAGTCACTTTATTCAGCTCACGGTAATCCACACACAACCTCAGCGATCCATCCGCTTTGGTTACAAACACAACTGGTGCACCCCATTCGGACACACTACGCCGAATGAATCCTTTCTATGAAAGATCATCAACTTGCACCTTCAACTCTTGTTGTTCCTTAGGCGCCATCCGCTTAAGAGGCATCACAACAGGTCTGGCTCCTTCAACTAAATCGATACGAAACTCGATCTCTCTATTCGGCGGTAACCCTTTGACCTCATCAAAGACATCCTCAAATCCATTAGCGGTTGGCAGCGATGACAGTCCATCCCGTGGAACAACCAGCGAATACATGAAGCTCATGAAGACGCCTTCCTCATGCTTACATCGTATCACAACCTTTCGCCCTTCCACATTCTCGACTGTCACCTCCAACCTTTCACAATCAACCTTTACCGCATACTTCCTAAGCCAGTCCATATCCAAAATAATTCCGAACCCCGCAAAGTTCAGAACAAAACAATCACAAACAAAAGAGCAATCATGACTCGATACAATCAGACCACGGCAAAGCATACACAGACAGGACGAACCCCCAACTGGATTAGTCACAACCAATGGCCTATCAACGATATCCGGTTCTAAACCCAACCGACCTACAAGTTCATTACAAACAAAAGAATGCGATGCCCCAGTATCGAATAACACTCTAACTGGAACACCACATATGGAAAGAATACCTTGAACCACCACACTCTTTCCTTTCTCTTCAGCGGTAGGAGCTTTCGAAGATGATGGAACAGCCCCCAAAGCATAAGCTTGCACAATCTGCTTGTCCTTTCGCGGTTCTGGACAATTCTTCTTAATATGCCCCGGCTTGTCACAGTTGTGGCACTTCACCGGTACCTTCGGATTCTTGCAATCTCTGGAGAAATGGCCCTTCTGCTGACAATTGTAGCAGGTCACTTCGCCCTTCGGCTTCTTCTGGCCATCCGTACCCATTTGCTGCTGCTGCTTCCTCTTCTTGTTTCCACCTTGTTGTGGTCTAGACTCTTCCTTGGTCACAGCAACAACAGGTCCTTCTTTAGGAAACAGATTCTCGTGCCTGAGAGCTTTCTCCACAAGCTTCTCAAATGAATCATCCAGATGATCCACCAACTGCCTCCCAAGATAACTGTCCAAGCCTGTCACAAACTTCTCGTTCTTCTGATAAGGAGATTCAATATACGAACGGACATACTTGGACAAAGCTTCAAACTCAGAAACATACTCAAGGACTGGTCTTCCACCTTGCTTGAGCTCCACAAACTTCTTGAACAAAACAGACTTCTGAGCTGTAGAAATGAACTTAGCTTCAAATCTGGCTTGGAATTGCTCCCAAGTAATTTCTTCCTCCAGAGTATCAATGGTGATAGAGTTCCACCAATCAGAAGCTCTTCCTTGAAGCTGTCTTGATGCAAGCTTCCTTTTAGTTGCATCCTCGATTCCTAAATCACCAAAGATCCTTCTACAAGCATCTATCCATCTCTGAACTTCGATGGTTGACTCTGTCCCCAAGAAAACCTTTCCTCAAAGAGCAGTATAATCTTTACACAGCTTAGCAAAATCCACCGGTTTTGGAGTTTGAACTTGAACTCCAACATCTACTGATGGCCCCGGAGCTGGCATCCTTCTCATGATCGAAGTCATCATAGCTTCAAACATAGCAGCATAATCAGCATCCCCCTCAGCAGCACGGCCTTCCCTAGCAGCTGGTCTCCCTCTTCGACTCATCCTTAATATCTATAAAAAGGAATGATTAATACACTTTGAGAACAACTGCATAAAGGACTCAAATCCTTCTAAGCTACTATATTATATATAGTAATCATCCATAAAAATATAATTACGTCTCTCATACGTAGTTACGTCACCGAGCGTTGGGTAAAATCGATTAACCAATGCTCTGATACCAAATGTGACGACCGCCCATGACCCCCGCATCGAACATAGAAATAGTGCGCTGAAAAGTGTGCCAGGCAGCCATGGACGATTGCCAAGGTTAATTAAAACAACAGAATCTATTGTATTACTCACAGCGCATGGATAAAATACAATAGAAAGTATATATAGTGAAGCTCTACAAAACAGAATCTCTATTAAACCTCATAATAGTTTGGTACAACATCTGAATAGTCAATACATCAATCCTCACTACATATCACTCAGAGAATATACAAGCAGCGGAACATCCAGTACATATAGTAAGAAAATAATATGCAAGCCTCCAGCTCGTCTTCGTCATCAGCATCGTCGGAAACTAAGAACAACACCTGTCACCTGCTACCTAGTCTGCCCATCTCAAAGCAGATGAACAGCCCAAGGTAATAAGAGTAGAACATAAAACCTTGAGTCAGACAACAGTCTTAGTGAGCGGTAAATTAACTAACAACATACCAAAAGAGCATAAAGGCAAAAGGAATAGGAATCCAACCCTCCCACTCCACCTCTTTCTACAGTGATAGCCCCCAGACACACTAAGTAGAAATAAACATAGCAAAGCAGACATTTAAAGTAAAGAAATTATCACTCGAGTCAAGGTCGGTGTTTTCCAAGTACAACCCCCCAAGGCCTAAACCAAGATAAGATAAGCACCCAGAAAACATCGCTCTTGAGACCGAATGACGATACAACCAAACATCCATGACTCTGACTATCACTGTTATCATTGCTTCGATACCATCGTTAATTGAATGACCGGCACATTCTTTCAGCCGTCCGTCAAGGGTTAATGGCAACCCCGGTTCTAGACAGAACTCCGCACATCGTCGCAGCCCGTGCCTAGGACTATCGAATCTGCCCAGAGTACTCGACTACAATCATAGTCTTTAGGGACTATCGAATCTGCCCAGCGTACTCTTGCTTTGAGCCTGCTAGAACCTTCAACAACGATGAAATCTCAGCCTTCTAGTCATCCTCCTCGACGACTATTTCCATACTAGCCCAAGCGCCTCTCGAGCAAACCATTATCCTCAAACCCGAACCATTTCACCGAGTTATCAACATGCTTGGAATGATCCTGTCTGGATTAAACCAAGGCTATCTCATATCATGCCTCGCTTCATCTCATCATAGCAAAGCCTCATCTCAACATAATCATCATCAAATCTATCCATATGAGCTTCATCATCCGCCACATATGCCACGAGCAGCTTTTCCAAATTCAAGAGCCTTTCCCTTAGCTTTTGAATCATCTTCGACTAACTTGTCCAAATCAAATCATCAATCAACTAATTCATAACAATCAATCAAGTCAATCATTAATCCAAGTAATCAAGCATTCAAATATGATCTAAATAACAATTATAACAATAATGGCAATCTTGTAAATATAGATTCCAAATCTAACAAGCATGAATTATGAGCAATATCTCTACAACTTGATGAATGAACTTACATAGGTTAACATGTAGTAAAATGGATGTCAAATCATCATGAACAATAGATCTACACTTAAGTTTATGAAAATGCATGGAAATCACTATTTTAACACCAAATCAAGCCATCAATCCGATATACTCTATTGGATCCATGTGAGAGATAATCACCACTCACCAAATCACCTAAACACCTCAAAAGCAACACACTTCAGATCTGGACAGTGAAGAATCTAACTCGATCTATCAAAACTCCGCTTCAAATGATGAAATCTCTCTTCGATGGATGAAGATCTTCAATCTAAGCTCTTGGATCTTCGATTTGATCTTCGATTTGGATGGAAGGAATCACAAGATTAGAGTGGAGAAAAGAAGTGAAGAAGTATAGAACTCGAGCTCTCAAAGTAGCAGCACTTCGTCGCTTCAAAATCTGGATCCCAAAAATGAAGAAGAACCCGCCTATTTATAGGCTGATTTCCTTAGGTCGTCCGCCCCCTTAGGTCGTCCACAACCTAACTATCGCGACCTACGACCTAACGACCTACCAGTTCTGCGCGACCTATAGACCCAACGACCTAACACACAAATGCGGCTTAGCGACCTAATAAAGGTCGCGACCTAACACACACACTCGATCTAACATTTAGGCGCGACTTAGTGACCCAACGACCTAAGCCCAACACTAATGCGCGACTTACGACCTAACAGAGATGCGGCTTAGCGACCTAACAAAAGTCACGACCTAACTATACTCATGTGTGTGACCTAATGGCCCAACGACTTAACTTCCTTAGGTCGTAAACTCACTCAACCCCTAGGTCGCTAACTCACCCAGTTTCCTATACCGCTAACTCTTAAGTCGGCGATTCCTTAGGTCGCCTATTCCTTAGGTCGCCTATTTCCTTAGGTCGGTCAAATTCTATAGGTCGTCCCAAACTCACATACGACATAAACTACTACGCGACCTAACTGATATACTACCTAAGTCCTTACCTCGTCCAGTCCTTAAGTCGTTAACCGCTACCACTATCTTCCTTAGGTCGCCAACTCCCCTTAAGTCGTCAAATTCTGTAGGTTGCTCCAATCCCTTAGGTCGTTCACTCGACCTAACCTACCCCACGACCTAAGCTATCACACGACCTAACTTCCAAACGACTTAAGCTCTAGTCGACCTAAACTCTGGATGACTCAACAATACCAACAGTCTAATAACAACTGTTTTACGATGTTTCGATCCGTAAAAATACGGGTCGTTACAAATATGGAGGTTAGTGAATGGTGTAGTTGAACTTGAAACAGTGTGCGCTCTGGTATCGTCGTGGTTAGCTGAAGGATGTTTGGTTTGGGGACTACAGTTGTTATGATTTGCAGGTAGTCGAGTTGGGGTTTGTGAATAATTCGTGACTTTTGTGGTTTCAAGTTCAGGAGAGCAGTTGGTTTTGGTGGTGAGATGGTGGTTTTTGCAGCAATGAACTGTGGTGGTTGATTGAAGTGAAGGAATGACTTATCGATTGGGATGGTATGTTGTATTGCAAAGTGATAGGGGGAGTGTAGTTGAATGGTAAGATGGAGTGCAAGTTGATATTGTGTAGTATGTCAGGTGCAAGTTGATATGGTGTTTGTGAGGAAGAGGATTTTAAGAAGTGTGAATGTATAAGTGATGTAGGCTGTTGATGGTAGAATGGACAGAGGGGTTTGATGTTGAGAAGGTGATGTAACAGAGAGGTGTGGGATGTTGGCAGTGGAGGATGTATTGGTTCTGTTTTCGGGATGTTAGGGAGCTTGTCGAAGCAGCAGATGATACGAGATGCAGAAGTGGATAGGGGTATGTGAACAGCAGTGGGGTGGATGTAGTATGGTGATATGAAGTCTTGGAGTTGTTGTGATGTTGTGATGTGCACTGGCATAGTTTGAATGACAGTGGATTTGCAAGGCCAAAGGAAATGTAGAATTGGTTGTTGGATGTTAACAGCAAGATGAAGGGGGTTGGCTGTGAATTGTTGAGAAGAAGGCAGAGGACATAGTAACAGGGAGGCAATGGTTGATGAAGTTATGGCTATAGGGGATAATATGCACAGAAATAGCAAATGCAAGTTGAAATTGTAAAGAAGAAAAAATTGTAAAAAGAAAGTGATATGGAATAATAAATTTTTTTATATATAGAAATACAAGTAGAACAACAACCACACAAACAAAACGAGAAAAACAAACAAACAATTTTTTTTAAAAAAATGCAAACACATAAAAGAAAATCACACAAAAATCAAACAAAAATAGTTATTAATAAATAATTATTATATTTAAAAGTTAATTATTAATTATTATATTTAAAATGTTTTGAAGTTATTAATTATTATATTAAAGTGTTTTGGAGAAAATATTTATTTTATTAATGATGGTCAAAAGAAAATTTGATTATGTTATTAGTGTTGTTGAAAACTAATTTATTATTTATTTATGATGTTTAAAGTTAATTAATTTATCTGATTAATTGTATTTATAAATAATAAATTGATCTATAAAGTAATTTCATTTAATAAAGATTTGATAAATATAAACGGAGTTTTGTATTTTTAAAGGCTTTATAAAGATACTTGTATCAAAATACTTTTGCAAAGGTACACCGACAAACCTTTTTACTCCTTTCAATACTTGGAAGAATGTCCATATACTTATCTCAACGGTATAAGTAGATAAGTATATTCACAAAAACACTACACTTTCGCTACATAGAAATTTATTGATATACTTATATCAATGGTACAAGTATATTTACAAAAATTGAGAAAGATTTCCTATTTGGTATTGAGTGTGGAAAGATGTTTCTATACAACCATAATTATTTAGAGATCGTTATTGGAAAACAATCTCATCTCCTTTTATAAATTCCCTTTTTATACAACTCTAAAATCATTTATAAAACTCCTTTTATAAATCTCTAAAATCATTTATAAAACTCTTTAACAAATCTCTAAAACAATTTATAAAACTCTTTTACAAATCTCTAAAACAATCTATAAAACTCTTATTTTTATAAATTTCTAAACCATTTATAAAACCCTTTTATAAATTCATAAAACTATTTATAAAACTCCTTTTATAAAACTATAAACCCATCTATAAAACTTCGTTCTTTTATAGGATTTTAATTAATGAAAGGATTACTTAAAGAGGTTAGTGGTTGCTTACGTGCTTAACCAATATTGATTTTTCCTTATGGAATTAAATCCCTAATGTGATTGTTGTTTTACTTGATAGTTAAATAACTGACTATCAAACTTAGCCAGATTTAAACTATCGTCGGGGAGACCGAGATCGAATATGTTATCCATAAACCACTTCGAATTAGCATAAGCGTTCGAATGGATGACATGTTGAAGATGATGTTTCGAAGATGGAGTTTTTTGAAGTGCAAGGGATACTTGCTACTAATTTTGAGGGTGATTCGAAAATGGATGTAGTAAAAACAGTGCCATCAGTTTCGTCAGACCTAGAATGAAATTGTATGGATGAATGCTAGCATTGCATTGCTACATGGAGGGCAGTGTTAGCATTCCAAGTGAGTTTGCTATTAAAAAAGATAAAGTGTAACCTCAGGCTTCACACCCGGTAAATGACTAAAGTAGGGACGTGCTGCAGGGCTAAGTGGGTCGCTCCTATTAGGGTATGGTTATTCCTTATCTAGAGTCGATATTTATGTAAGCTTCGGAGCATATTATGGTTGTTTATCAACCAAGGGGTGATCATATTCGGCGCTATCCAGTAAGGGGTGGGGCCGATCCTAAGCAGTTGAGGTGTACCGTGTTGTATGCTCCAGTACATTTTATCTAGAGGTGTATTAATTATGTGGGTTGACCTTTACCCTTTCATAGTTGGAATCTATTTTCCAATACGAGCGTTCGAACTTGATTGTATACCCAATATGCTGGAATTTAATAATGTAACAATTTCGGCTATGATTCCATATTTATTTTAAACCTAGACATTATTATAATATCAGAAGATTTCTTATGAAATGTTTTGGTAATCATAAGGAAAAAACCCATCCGTGCTTATGGGTGGCGTGGTCTTACAAGATACCTTTATTTTCAAAAGATTTTAATAACATTAAAATTCAATTGAGTTGTTTTTCTCACACTAGTTTACCAGACTGATCCGAATGTTGTTTTTCTTATAATGCTCGGGTCAGACCGAGCATATTTTTAGATCTAGTTTGGATGCCTTGGAGATTCAGGAGATGAGCTAAATGTCCAAGACGTATCTCTCATATATTATTTATTTCCACTGCATTTTCCGTTTGTTGTATTTATCAGCAATTGCAAGGACAGGTTGTTATAACTGTCAGGCTGACGATAGATTAGTACTCTAACTGATGTATATATATTACAGTTTTCTTTTGTTAATGATCATTGTGTATATTATAGTTCACTTGTTAGGATGTGAGATTTTGTTCTATCTTTTATTTTCTTTCACCTCAACAATCTGTCTTCCTGGCACTTGGATGCTTGGCACGTGAATACTATGGACGTATTAGTGTCAACTATTTAAGGGTCGAGAAGGTGGATCATTACATATTATATCAGAGTTTATGTTAAGCGGACACCTAGGCTTTGGTGGGTTATCTCATTTGAAATAATGTAACTGAGACTCATAGGATGAGTTTGAGTGTGTTATATATATGAGCTTGTATTTGTTATTGTTATAAAAATGTTTTATATTGTTTTGATTTATCGGTTTAGTGGCTTATGAATTCTAGTCGATACAGAATGTACAACTGTATCGATAGGGGTTTCTAAATGCTTGAACTAGGCAAACCGACGGAGTATTGTTTTGGAATTCGGTAAATGGAATAATTTTACCTATACTATATTGTATGTATAAAAGATCAATTTTTAGAAATAGACATAGTTATTTATGCTGTGTTTGTTTGTTAGGAAATGATAATATTTGATTATTATCATTTATTGTTTGATTAGTCACGCTCACCCAGTTAGGAGCATTGGCTATTGTTTGTTGACTGAGTAGTTGTGCCTGACCAGTTTATGGGCATTGACCATTATGTTTGATTAGGAGTAGTTTTATCCTTTTTACTGCATGGATTGCGTAATAGTAATTGTGGGAACATTGAAACGAACATCTTATGAATTCAGTTTTACAATTTGACTATAAGGCTTTCAGTGATACTGTTGGGTTGAAATTTAACTTTAAAGAAAGTTGTTTATTTTAATAAAAATATACATTTAGAAAATCGTTTTATATAAGTAAGTGAATATTATATAAATATGGTTTATAAATGTAGTTTATAAATAAAAAGGATTTAAGCTGAGAATTTGAGAACTTAAATCCTGGTGTTTTAAAAATTATTTTACAAAATTTTGGAGGAAAATAATAGTATTATTTGGAAGTATTTTTGAATGTAAATATTTTTAAAGGATTTTGAAGGAAATAGAAAGCACTGATCTCACTTCGGTCGTTGGCCGTTGATGACTACAGCATCATCGGTGTTCATTTTTGAGCTTCTAAGTGGGGGATTACTACCACGATAAATTTTTTAGAGTTATTTTGGAAAAACGGACCATGATTTAAAATCTCAAAAGTATGATTTGATATGCAGAAGAAGATATGTATATATTATTTATTTCAAAATAGAATTGATATAAAACCAGGTGTTTAAGTCTAAAGTTTTCAGCCAAGTTATTATATGGATGCATGTATCCTATAAATTAGAGTAGTATGGTTTTGCATCTCATTTTGACATGTTGTTTGGTAGTTTACATTTATTGAAATGAAATGGAACTTTCGGGGATTTTGGACAGTCGGGACTTCCAAATGGATTTAGAAATTGAAGCTAAGTGTTTTGTGAGAATTGATAAGAAAATAAGTTTTATAACTTATAAATTTGATATAATAGTAAGTTAAAACAAGTTTTAAATTTGTTAAACATTCTAGTGAAGTAAAACAAATCTGAAATTGGTGTATATACTCTTAGAATGTAGAAGAGTGTTATACGAATATAAACTTAAGTTATGAAATATTGGTACACTTAAGTAATGTTTTATGGAATGGTTCATAGATGATGTTAGTATTAAATTAAATACTATTGGTGTAAATTAATTTTGATTTAAAATTGAATGTGATTCAAGAGGTATGGTATTTGGTGTAATTAAGAAATCAATTGGAATAAATATGTAGGTCGTATGTAAATCATTTTATTTGCATGAAAAATTATTGATCTTGATTCGGGCACATGAATTCGAGTTAATTGACATTGGTCTGAACAAGGATTCTTATCGATCCTTGATGGTGAACACTTGATGAAGATTTTTGATATGATTTTGAAGATCTCTATCATAGTATATGGCTATGCAAGGAGAACGGCAGTTTCTAATCGAGGAACCGGATCGGAGTCTGTACTAGAGAAGTCGAGTGAGCAATACTAGTTCGGAAGTGAAATTGTATGATCGAGCTAGTGATCGGATTTGATATTGCATACGGGTGGTATATATACATCGTATGTGCTTTAGTATAATTGTTGACTTCTTTCTTTTGAAATGCAAGTCATATGGTTTGATATGGCATGATTGTTTGAGATTGTTGCTATTTATGGTTTGGCATTCTTGGGTTTTTGTTATATGGTTGATGTGTAGTTTTATTATTCCATTGTCATGTTTAACTCTCTTTTGGGTTATATATGTGAGTTTCAAGTACATGGAAAAAAGGCAAACTTGCTACTTTTGGTTTCATGGGTAGAGCTTGTTGCCCGATAAACAGGTAAGTAGTAGATATAGAGTTTGGGATTTGATTGGTGATTTTATGCCCCAGGTATGGGAGGCCACTTTTGGGCTTTGTTTTATTTTGTGGGTTTAAGGCCATTTGTGGCAAGTTGTAATTTTTCGGATCTAGTCGCACAAAGGAGTTGCTGTCGAAATTTTTCGAAAACTTAAGCCAAAGTTGGAAGAGAAGTTAAAGCAAGGATTTTTAAACATGACCGATAGTCATAAGAATCAATGTTAGAGATTTTTGAAATAGCCCTGGGTGAGTTAGGAATTTTAGTGATAATATGGAAAGTCACTATAGATGTCGTTGTTGTTACTTATACATTTTAAGTGTTATATCTCGATTCAGGTGAGAGTGCCATGTTGGCAAAAATGTGCACGTAGGAATAGGATAATGTCCAGTATAGATTAGTGTGGAGTTGCTGTTTTGGCATAAGTTGAAGATGATTTTTATATATCATCAAATATGCTTCGGCGTTGGGGTTTGTTGCTTAGTCCTTTAGGATTCAGGGAAGAAATCTTTTTAAGGGGTGAGAGTGTAACAACCCGTATTTTTAGGCTGCTTTGAATATTTAAATTTTGGATATTTAAATATTTAATTGTCTTATTTTATCGATGAACCGAAACTTGATTTTTGTAGATGGGCTTTCTAGGAATAGGGATTAATTCCATTGGGTTTGGATGGTATGATCGAGCCAAAATGAGTATAAGTTTAACACCCTTAATTTAATAACATTATTTAGGAGATTTAATTAAATAAATTAAATAGAATAATGCAAATATTAGAGTGACAAGGGGATTGAGATTTGAAAATTTAATAAGGGTCATGCTTAATTAAATAAAAAGAATGGGTTATGGAAATGTTTTCATTAGTTAACTAATAAGGAAATAAGGCAAGGGCATTATGGGTAACAGTCGCACCGATAACCCCATAACCCCTAAACCCTTGTTCCCATTTTCCACTCTACATGTTCATAATTCAAAATTCTAAAACGTAAACAAAAGAACTCAAGCCGGCCATAACCTAGGAGAAGAAGAGGAGAAAAATCAATTAAAGCTAAGAAATCAAGCAAGGGGAATTAATCAAAGATAAAATCTCAAGTCCTTATCCAAATCAAGGTGAATAATAATCAAAACCATCGCTATTTTCGTTTTTAAAGAGCTTTAGATTTCGGGTTTAAGTTCAAATCCATTATGATGATTTTTGATGATGCTATGCTTGGATTACATGATATGTTAGTTTCAAACAAGTTTGTTTGATAATTGTTTTATTCGATTTTAAGGCTAAAAATCATTTATATTGGGTTTCGAATGCCATGAGGATTTAATATGTTATGTAAAACATTTATTTTGGAGATGAGTTTAATTTTTCGTAATTATCCAAGCTATGGATAATTTATTATGGAATTTTGAAGGAAGAAATACATAATTGGGTTTAAAAATATATTTCGGTTATTATATAAAGGATTTTGGGGCCGAAATTAATATATGTTAGATAACATATCAAAATTGAATTTTGATGATTTTGGGGATTTTTCCTAAGTAATTTACTATGTAAATTAAATTATTTAAGATGGGGGACTTAAGTGTCTTAATTGTTTTGTTAAAGGGAAAGGCTACTTTGTTAATTATCTTTCATTAATTTCTGAATAAATTTGGCAGTCTTTTAGGAAAAGATTTTGGTAAAGTTTATGGCAACTAATTAGATTTTTACAAATATACAAGTTAGTTGAAAAGAATTACTTAAAAAGGCAATGAAAACAGTTTTGCATAAGTTTATTGTTTTGCCACTTCCACTAGCTACATTTCGACCTTATACTTCCGCCCCAACCAAGTCGAAACCAATACAAATGGTATCAAAGCTTATGTACGTAGTGGATTGGAGAAAGGCGATAGGTATGGAGTTGAAACCAAGCTTTCGATGGGGTCGAAGCCTTCGTTTTGCTTTATAAAGGAATGTCGCTTGCCTTGTTTTAAAAGAATGCCTTCGAAAAGATTTAATATAGCTTTCGATGAGGTTGCCACCTTCATGTTTCGAATATGTAGCTTTCGAATGAGTTGCCTTGGTTTTAAATCAAAGCTTTCGAAAGGGTAGTTTAAACCCAATCGAAACCATACTGCCGCCTTTATACCTTTTGAATTGATAAAGTCATCAACAAGTTCGAAAGGTTGCTTTTTTTATAAATGCAATAAGCCACTTCCCAATGTTTTCGAAAGGACTCTAGTAGCCACTTATACCAAAGGTTTCGAAGGCAATGTCTTCGGAAGGTGTTTCGAAGCTATCATTCCAATTGTTTTACTTAAATGATCAAAGCTTTCGAAAGGATGGTTCCGAAGCCATCTATTTTTCCCAAAACACTTTTATATGAAGATTTATGGTTTCGAAAGAGGTACTTTTGCTTCTATTCACTTAGACCAAAAGATATGTTTAAGATTAAACCTAATGGTTCCAAAAGGGATACTTTCAATGGTTTCGAAAGGGGTTCTTTCAACGGATTCGAAGCTATGCTTCTGTAAATTGAATAGTAACGCTTTAATACTTTCGAAAGTTATGTTTTGAAGGTTTCGAAAGAGATGTTTTAAAGTGTTTCGAAAGGCATTTGCTTAGTGTTTTGAAAAGAAGATTTGCTTAGTGTTTCGAAAGTTAACTCCTGAATAAATAGAGTTGCATCCAGGAGGTTAGGTAGACTAGGATATAGGATGTCTAAAGACTAATTAAGAAGTTGTCAGTTTAGACATGTTCATAGTTGTAACGACCCGGAAATTTCGAACCCGAAATTTCCAGATAGTTAGAGGAAAAAGAAAAGAGATAGAAGAAAGAACAGAAAGAAGAAAGAAGAACAGAAACACGACATCTCACATTCGCAGCGGATAAAATATAATATCAAATAATATTCTTTATACAAAGAAAGCTGTATCAGTCAATTACATTTAATACATCAGAGTTACAACCATTTACATGAACTGGACAGTATACAACTTTTTCCAGACTACAATCTATACAGACTACACAGTCTCATATATACAGCGGAATACTCCATACGTTCCTGCCATCCAGCTCGCCTCCTGAGCTCCAGAACGTCCTTACCTGGAAATCTGTAATACTCGGTCTGACCCGAGCATTACATCAAAGTAACACCCGGGTCAGGCTGGAAACCAGCGTGAGTAAACTCATCGAACATGAAATTTTAATTCATAGAACTTATTTAAACCCGGGTAACTCGTACTTTACTACAAGTAATCAACTTATATAGTCAACATTTTATTTTCACAAATCAATATCGAAGGATCCAACTTAGTTTAAATGGTCCATATTATTCCAAACTAGCCTATTTGATTTCACATATCAATCTATAAAGAATTATAGAAGATTTCAAATCGAAATGGTGTCGGATATTTCTGATACCCGACTCCGGTCTCTTCGAATCCAATAACATCCTAAATCCAAGTTCTCTAAGTGAAAACAAATTCATTCATGTTCAGAGTAACATATTCACATAGTGATTCTATTACAGATAGCTAATCCATATCCCAAATATCATATCACATAGCATTATAATCACACCAAGGATAACAAATAATCCAAGGTATTTAACTATCATTCAATCATTCATTAAGCAAGATTAATCAACCACACTACCTCTAATTAATTTAATTACTTTTAAACCTTGCTTACTTAACATTAATTAATTATAAATTAATTAATTAATTTATCATCCCTTAATTATCCGTCTTAATTAACCATCCTTAATTAATTTTTCTTAAATTACATTAGTAATTATAATTAATTATCTTGACCATTCACATTAATTAACCTTTAATTATTTCCTTTAATTAATTATACTATAATTAATTTACCTTAATTAATGGTTCTTACTAAATTTCATTAATTAATAAACCCTTTAATTAATAAATTAATTACATCAAGTAATTAATCCATAATTACTCCCATTAATTAATCTCTACTTTTATTAATTACCTTCTTTATCATCTGGATTATCCTTAATCCTACTTACTTAACATTAATTAATTACAAATTAATAAATTAATTAACTACCTTAATTAATCTTCCTTGGTTAATTATACTTAATTACAATAAGTAATTAACCCTTAATTACATTTTATTAAATCATCTTGATTAATTATTCTTTAATTATTAATTTATAATTAATTGTTTTCATTAATAAATGATTACTTTCAAAAATTAAATTCCTTACTACCTTAACAAGTAATTAATCACCTTATTAATCAACCTTAATCCTTTAAATTAGTTATTCTTTAAATCAATTAAATAATTAATCCTTTATTTAACTATATTAATTAATTCTTTTAAAACTTCCAGTAAAACACTTAAAGCCTGAACAACCCAACCCCCGACAAAACACACGACTTTCCCGATCAAAACACGAAGCTACTCACTACATCCACTTCTTCGAGGAAACCATTAAACGCTTCGAGAGATGACCCGAGCCAGGAACTCCTTCCCCCAACCCAATTTCCAGATGCACGAAAACGTGCACATCCACGTGCACACCGTCCCTGGTCGCTGACGAACTCCACTCCGACCTCTGACGAACCGACCTTGACCTCGGCAACATCATGAGATCACTCAAATGCTACGATTCGATCGAGAATCGAATTCGACAAAGAAATCCACACAGCCTATAACATACCTCATCAGAATTTGACCACCTCTGACGATCCCTGCCTCGAGAAGCTCCGCCACCTTCACTGTAGCTCCGCCACGCCTTCCAGCACCTACCTCACACCTTGCGAGCAACTCCGATCGCGTCTCGTCACCGTGAAACCCGAATGAACTCCGACAACACACCCATGGTGTTAAACCCTACTTCGCCTTCACATAGCCACGCCGACCACCTAAAAACCCTCTGACTATTTTTCCCATGACCTCCACCACCCAGGCTTCCTTCAGGAACGAGCACGCCGCCCAACTCATCGTCGATCGCCGTGAATCGACCAAAAACCCCGATTCCAATCATCATCGATTCCTCCTCGCATACTAACTTAAAAATTATAATATTACCATCAAAAATCATCACTTGTAAAAACGAATCTGATTATATAGATAAAACAAGAAATTATGTTATTCGATTTTTATTGATATGATTAAATTTTCACTGTAAATTCTTTCTTCCCAGAAAAACACTTACTAATTATACTTATAAATATTTTTTTAAAAATAAGAGTTAGTTAATACAAACATATTTCCTGTATACATCTTAACTTAAAAGAGAATGAGGGAAAAGAATTTGATTTTTGAACTTGTTTAAAACCTCTTAAACTTAGAACAGAGGCATATACATACTAGTACACAGTCATATGCACAGATAATATCAAATATATATACCTACAAACCTATTTATATATGCAAGCCTATTTATACATGCATTCATTTTAAAATTATCAGGCATACATTTATATAAACACTCATCAAATTTGACTTAAATAGTTTACTTCCTGAATCAAGTTTGAATTCAAGTTTGTTCATTGTTTCAGTTTTGAACAGAGATTTATTTTCAAAGTTCCCATCATGTATATAATTATTAACACCTGTATATATACTTATAATTGTTATAAAACAACATGCACAGCATATTTCACATCACTTTTCAAAGATCATCACATACAACTTCAAGATGTACCAAAAGTTTCAGAGTTACTCACAGTTTATGATGTTGAACAGAGTGTTGAGAAATTTGGAAACTTTAATCTTGATTAGCTTGATCCAGAACTTGAATTCTCTTAGTTTAGATTTGGAGTTGTTGATTCTTGCAAATCTTGAATCTTGTAGAAGAGACTTCGAAACTGATTTGCTAGGTTTGATTTACTTGAAATTCTAGAATTTGTTTTGGAAATGTTTTCAGGTTTTGGTATATTTTCTCTGATTTAAAACGTGGCTGTAGCTTAAATTTTGAGAAAATGAGATAGAAAAGTGAATGAAGAATAAGAGGTAGTGTTATATAGATTCAAATTTTGATTTATTAGAATTAAGGAAATAAAATAAAAATGTGACACTTGTCACTAAACTTATTTAATAACTTAACACATGTTATTTAAAGGTGTTTATATGTTAACATATATATCTCTCATGCATAATTAATTTTTATTTATTAAATAAAGCTTTTATAGTTTATTTTCTAATAACTAAATGCATAAAAAAAAAATGAAAATCTTTTTAAAGAAATAGAATAAGACAAACTATATTTATACAAAAATTATTTATACATACCTTTAAATCCAAAATATACATTAAGATATATATCATCTCTTTAAAATCCAAATATAAGTTCAAACCAAATTTTAAATAAAATTTAAAAATCAATCTTAAAATCCATTTGAAAACATCCACAAATTTCAATTTGAAATAAATACTCTACCTAAAAATCTATATTCACATACCTATATATATATACAATATATTTTTATTATTGTTTGAATATAATAATTTTGCCAATTTAATTAATTTATTAAAGGAGATTATCATCTTTATTTTCTTTGAAATTTTCGGGATATCAATATATATATACTTTTTAAATCCAATTTATTTTAAGATATTTATCCAAATATAAATAGTTATTATCAGATTTATAAATCTAAATAAAATCAGTATTTTTATATTAATTAACCCAGTTAATTATCAATTAACAGATGTTCTAAAATCCAGGTTATCACATTCCTCCCCCCTTTAAATCTTTTCGTCCTCGAAAAGGAAAGTAACTAGAATTTTAATTACAATAGCTTATTACCAGTTAAAATTATCCTTTGAGTATTTTCAACTATAAACTCTTTAATTAAGAATTTTTTTTTTTTTTTTTTTTTTTTAAATACTTCAAAAATCAATATAATATCACCAAAATAGTTTTATAAAAATACTTTTTTTTTTATAACTCGATGTCTTAACAAGTCCATCCTCGTTCTTACAGAAATTCGGTCATACGTTGATCAGGCGTAGGACTGAAAATCTATAAATACTTGGTAAACCCGATTTCAACACCCAGTGAAAATACTTTGGAAAACATTTTCGAAAACTTTCTTGAAAATATAGAAAACATTTTTGAAAATAGAGGAAATATCTTTGGTGAGAATGCTCTGGAAATCATCACCCCCATCCATGGTCACAGTTACATCACGGGTTACGTTGCCATCGCAGCAAAAGTCCATGTAACTGATGACAGCATGGAACCCACAACAGATCGCAGTTACATTCCAGGGTTACGTTGCCATCGCAGCAAAAGTCCATGTAACTGTTGGCTCTCAGCGGCACACACGATTTCGCTGTCAAAATGAAACTCCTCCACATAGGTCGCAGTCTACCGATATAAAATCAAACGCAGACTGTTGGCTCTCAGCGGCTCAAACGACTTTCGCTATGTTACCATAGTGTCACAGTCTACCGATATAAAATCAAACGTAGACAGTTGGCTCTCAGCGGCACACATGACTTCCGCTATGGTCTGCAGTAGATCGCAGTGACATTGAGTTAAATTGTTGTCACAGCATAACTCAAATGCCTCTGTGGGCACCAGCCCCTCGACTTTCGCTACACAAATAATCCTCAGGAACTAGTTTTGTCCGGACTCCTCACAGGATCAACTTTAGAATCCCCCCTTGGGGTTCAAGGCAGTACCACCCAGTGGTACTCCTGAGAAGTTCATTTCAAGGAAGCGCCTTTTTCCCCAGAGCTATTCTCAAAACACTTTATACTATATACTTATAGTATCTTTAAATCATACCCTTTATGATTTATCAAAATCTCCTTTACACAAAATCGATTACCAAAATCGATAATTCTCAAACTAGGCTTTTCAAAATCCAAAATTGATTTTCCAAAAATCAAAAGCCTTTTCCAAATTATATAGGTTCCCAAAACCTTTTCCAAAATCATTCTCATAAAATGCTTTATATATATATAGATATAGATATATATAACTTTGAAAATCTTTGGATCATTTCAAACTTGTATAAAACCTCTTTTATACTTCAATTATTTCAAAACCCTTTTTATTCTGGCTAGATTAAATAAGGGAAGTTTATCATATTACAAAATACAACTTTATTTATTGCCAAATCAAATATTCAAGTTTGATTTCTTTATAAAGTTATTTACCATTTACTTATCTCCATAAAGTAAATTTCAACCAAAGAAATACCCAATTCCATTATATTCACATAATATACCTTTCATTTTCGAAAACCATTTCAAATTTCTTATCCTCAAATTTTAAATGCCAATTTCATTCAAACCCGTACGATGTACACATATCATCCGTACGCTATATCAATTTGATCGCTCACTCGATCACACGATTTCACTTCCGAACTAGTATTGTCCACCCGACTTTCTAGTGCGGACTCAGATCTGGTTTCCTGATCAGAAACCGTCATTCTCCTTGCATAGTCACAACTATGATAGAGAATATCCAGAACCAATCAACAATCCATATCCAGGTTCGCCGTCGAAAATCGAGCGAAAAATCCCAACTCGGATCGATAATATTATCTCGAAATTCTGTGTTCGAATCTGGATCAAATCACTATGCGAATAGAATAATATACGCACATCCTATGTATTTAACTTTATTGATTATTAGCCAAATCAATTCTCTTTTCTATTCACATTTCCTTTAATTCCATTCACTTATTCTCAATTGCTTCCATTTCCAATTGAGTTATTACTTTAATTACAAACAATTTGAACTCTGACCAATTTAAATTTAAAAATAGCTTGAAAAAGTTTTAAAATAGATAAGTAGTTGAAAAATAGTTATTAGTTTGTAAAATAGCTGTAAAATAGTTAAGTATTATAAAATAGTTAGGTAATTGCAAAATAGTTTTAAAAATAGCGATTAGATATAAGTAACTGAAAAATAGTAATTAGTTTATAAGACAGTTTCAAAATAGTTAAATAGTTCCAAAATAATGGTAAAATAAGTATAAGATAGTTTGGGTTTAAGAAGAAAGATTGTATAGTAAATAGTTTGGAAAAATATATTTGTATTAAAACAATTTATTTTGAAAATAATCCAGAGCCAAACTGTTAAATTTCCCAATCTCCAGTTCCAATTAATTTCCCATCAATTCAATTTAAATTCCACTTTCATTTAAATTGACTCAATGCTTCAATTTCCATTGAAATTGATTTAATCCCAATTCAAGTTGAATTAACCTTAATTCTTTTTCAATTTAAATCAAATTCCATTTGATTTTTAAACTTATTTAACTTTAATCACAATTCCAAATTATTTCAAATCAATTTCAATTTGAACAAATTTTATTCAAATCTCAACTTAAAACCATCTCGAATTATATAAATTCGAGTTAAATATTTTAAAATGTTGATTTAATCCTTTAAATCAAATCATCCTTTACTTTTTAAATTAAATCAACTTTTATTTTTAATTTAACAACTTAAATTTTTAAACCATTTAATTCTGAATCCAAATTCCACAATTCCATTTGAAATTATCTTTACTTAACTTATTACGAAGTTCAAATAAGAATTCAAAAACAATTTAATCTTCAGATTCTAATTTATTATACATTTTCAATTTCCAGATCTCAAACCCATTTTGAGATCACTCATAACTCCCATTTAAATTAACCATTTAACTACCCAAGTTAAATTTTAAATTTCATCTTGAAATTTCCAATTCAAGTTGTTCATTCTAAACTCATTTAACTTCCCTTAAGTTAAATTCAATTTAATTTAGTCAACTTGACCTAATTTGAATTCCCATTCAAATTTTAAACCTTATAATAATAATCTTCCCATTTATAAATTCAAAAACTTATCACTTCGGGTTTTAATATCACATTCCAATTTAAAACTCAACACTAAGAGTTGTTTCAAATCATCTTTGATATTACGTATATCCTCATTTATACATATTTACTTCCTTTCACACCAAGTTATACCTTAAATTTTTAAACCACCTTTGGTTTTAATTAAAAACAAATTTCTTTAAAACAATTTCAAGTTTCTGGATTTAGATTTAAAATTTGACAATTTTAAATTATCTTCAATTCCAATTTATAAGTCATACTTACCTAAAAGTTTAATTCCCTAAAACATTTCATTACTATCTTATTCTAAAATCACTTTGACTAATTCAGGATTTTATTTTCAGTTTGAATCTATTTCAAACTTATCTTTATTCAATTTCAATTTGGTTGTATTACTATTACCACTTAATTCTCATTATTTTATTTAATTCCAATGATTAACAACTGATTACCTTAATATTTATTAGAAAGAAATATCATTTTATATATCAAAATATATTCTTATATAAAATCATTTAAAATCCTTATATAAGAAAATAACAATTACGCTCTCATATATATATATATACTCAACTCGTTCTAGGGTACCATTGACCCTATCCTTAACGAGTAATCCCAACAGAGCCAAGGTTCTCGCTTAACCTTCGCTCTGATACCAACTGTAACGACCCGGAAATTTCGAACCCGAAATTTCCAGATAGTTAGAGGAAAAAGAAAAGAGATAGAAGAAAGAACAGAAAGAAGAAAGAAGAACAGAAACACGACATCTCACATTCGCAGCGGATAAAATATAATATCAAATAATATTCTTTATACAAAGAAAGCTGTATCAGTCAATTACATTTAATACATCAGAGTTACAACCATTTACATGAACTGGACAGTATACAACTTTTTCCAGACTACAATCTATACAGACTACACAGTCTCATATATACAGCGGAATACTCCATACGTTCCTGCCATCCAGCTCGCCTCCTGAGCTCCAGAACGTCCTTACCTGGAAATCTGTAATACTCGGTCTGACCCGAGCATTACATCAAAGTAACACCCGGGTCAGGCTGGAAACCAGCGTGAGTAAACTCATCGAACATGAAATTTTAATTCATAGAACTTATTTAAACCCGGGTAACTCGTACTTTACTACAAGTAATCAACTTATATAGTCAACATTTTATTTTCACAAATCAATATCGAAGGATCCAACTTAGTTTAAATGGTCCATATTATTCCAAACTAGCCTATTTGATTTCACATATCAATCTATAAAGAATTATAGAAGATTTCAAATCGAAATGGTGTCGGATATTTCTGATACCCGACTCCGGTCTCTTCGAATCCAATAACATCCTAAATCCAAGTTCTCTAAGTGAAAACAAATTCATTCATGTTCAGAGTAACATATTCACATAGTGATTCTATTACAGATAGCTAATCCATATCCCAAATATCATATCACATAGCATTATAATCACACCAAGGATAACAAATAATCCAAGGTATTTAACTATCATTCAATCATTCATTAAGCAAGATTAATCAACCACACTACCTCTAATTAATTTAATTACTTTTAAACCTTGCTTACTTAACATTAATTAATTATAAATTAATTAATTAATTTATCATCCCTTAATTATCCGTCTTAATTAACCATCCTTAATTAATTTTTCTTAAATTACATTAGTAATTATAATTAATTATCTTGACCATTCACATTAATTAACCTTTAATTATTTCCTTTAATTAATTATACTATAATTAATTTACCTTAATTAATGGTTCTTACTAAATTTCATTAATTAATAAACCCTTTAATTAATAAATTAATTACATCAAGTAATTAATCCATAATTACTCCCATTAATTAATCTCTACTTTTATTAATTACCTTCTTTATCATCTGGATTATCCTTAATCCTACTTACTTAACATTAATTAATTACAAATTAATAAATTAATTAACTACCTTAATTAATCTTCCTTGGTTAATTATACTTAATTACAATAAGTAATTAACCCTTAATTACATTTTATTAAATCATCTTGATTAATTATTCTTTAATTATTAATTTATAATTAATTGTTTTCATTAATAAATGATTACTTTCAAAAATTAAATTCCTTACTACCTTAACAAGTAATTAATCACCTTATTAATCAACCTTAATCCTTTAAATTAGTTATTCTTTAAATCAATTAAATAATTAATCCTTTATTTAACTATATTAATTAATTCTTTTAAAACTTCCAGTAAAACACTTAAAGCCTGAACAACCCAACCCCCGACAAAACACACGACTTTCCCGATCAAAACACGAAGCTACTCACTACATCCACTTCTTCGAGGAAACCATTAAACGCTTCGAGAGATGACCCGAGCCAGGAACTCCTTCCCCCAACCCAATTTCCAGATGCACGAAAACGTGCACATCCACGTGCACACCGTCCCTGGTCGCTGACGAACTCCACTCCGACCTCTGACGAACCGACCTTGACCTCGGCAACATCATGAGATCACTCAAATGCTACGATTCGATCGAGAATCGAATTCGACAAAGAAATCCACACAGCCTATAACATACCTCATCAGAATTTGACCACCTCTGACGATCCCTGCCTCGAGAAGCTCCGCCACCTTCACTGTAGCTCCGCCACGCCTTCCAGCACCTACCTCACACCTTGCGAGCAACTCCGATCGCGTCTCGTCACCGTGAAACCCGAATGAACTCCGACAACACACCCATGGTGTTAAACCCTACTTCGCCTTCACATAGCCACGCCGACCACCTAAAAACCCTCTGACTATTTTTCCCATGACCTCCACCACCCAGGCTTCCTTCAGGAACGAGCACGCCGCCCAACTCATCGTCGATCGCCGTGAATCGACCAAAAACCCCGATTCCAATCATCATCGATTCCTCCTCGCATACTAACTTAAAAATTATAATATTACCATCAAAAATCATCACTTGTAAAAACGAATCTGATTATATAGATAAAACAAGAAATTATGTTATTCGATTTTTATTGATATGATTAAATTTTCACTGTAAATTCTTTCTTCCCAGAAAAACACTTACTAATTATACTTATAAATATTTTTTTAAAAATAAGAGTTAGTTAATACAAACATATTTCCTGTATACATCTTAACTTAAAAGAGAATGAGGGAAAAGAATTTGATTTTTGAACTTGTTTAAAACCTCTTAAACTTAGAACAGAGGCATATACATACTAGTACACAGTCATATGCACAGATAATATCAAATATATATACCTACAAACCTATTTATATATGCAAGCCTATTTATACATGCATTCATTTTAAAATTATCAGGCATACATTTATATAAACACTCATCAAATTTGACTTAAATAGTTTACTTCCTGAATCAAGTTTGAATTCAAGTTTGTTCATTGTTTCAGTTTTGAACAGAGATTTATTTTCAAAGTTCCCATCATGTATATAATTATTAACACCTGTATATATACTTATAATTGTTATAAAACAACATGCACAGCATATTTCACATCACTTTTCAAAGATCATCACATACAACTTCAAGATGTACCAAAAGTTTCAGAGTTACTCACAGTTTATGATGTTGAACAGAGTGTTGAGAAATTTGGAAACTTTAATCTTGATTAGCTTGATCCAGAACTTGAATTCTCTTAGTTTAGATTTGGAGTTGTTGATTCTTGCAAATCTTGAATCTTGTAGAAGAGACTTCGAAACTGATTTGCTAGGTTTGATTTACTTGAAATTCTAGAATTTGTTTTGGAAATGTTTTCAGGTTTTGGTATATTTTCTCTGATTTAAAACGTGGCTGTAGCTTAAATTTTGAGAAAATGAGATAGAAAAGTGAATGAAGAATAAGAGGTAGTGTTATATAGATTCAAATTTTGATTTATTAGAATTAAGGAAATAAAATAAAAATGTGACACTTGTCACTAAACTTATTTAATAACTTAACACATGTTATTTAAAGGTGTTTATATGTTAACATATATATCTCTCATGCATAATTAATTTTTATTTATTAAATAAAGCTTTTATAGTTTATTTTCTAATAACTAAATGCATAAAAAAAAATGAAAATCTTTTTAAAGAAATAGAATAAGACAAACTATATTTATACAAAAATTATTTATACATACCTTTAAATCCAAAATATACATTAAGATATATATCATCTCTTTAAAATCCAAATATAAGTTCAAACCAAATTTTAAATAAAATTTAAAAATCAATCTTAAAATCCATTTGAAAACATCCACAAATTTCAATTTGAAATAAATACTCTACCTAAAAATCTATATTCACATACCTATATATATATACAATATATTTTTATTATTGTTTGAATATAATAATTTTGCCAATTTAATTAATTTATTAAAGGAGATTATCATCTTTATTTTCTTTGAAATTTTCGGGATATCAATATATATATACTTTTTAAATCCAATTTATTTTAAGATATTTATCCAAATATAAATAGTTATTATCAGATTTATAAATCTAAATAAAATCAGTATTTTTATATTAATTAACCCAGTTAATTATCAATTAACAGATGTTCTAAAATCCAGGTTATCACAATAGTAAACCCATGAAAACTATGTTTAGTAAAAGTTATTGGCAGGGGCCACTAGGTTTGTAGTGAACCCATGAAAACTATATCTGGAGTTATTGACAGAATTCAATAAGTTCATAGTTAACCCATGAAAACTAGGATATAAGGGAAGTTATGGGAGATACCAATAGGTTCAGGGAGAACCCGTGAAATAATAGAATGAAGTTATTGGCAGGGCCAATAGGTTCCTAGCGATCCCATGAAAACTATGAAATAGGACAGGTTGTCCACAAACTTAAATCATGTTATTAGTAAGCCCATGAAAACTAATAGGTTAATAGTGATCTAGAAACTATAATTGAGATAAATAGTCAAATGAATGGGGATGGGAAATCCAGAATAATTTACTTGTTTGCATATCATCATAATATTTTGAATTGCTATGTTTTTAACCATTGTGGATGCAGGGGCAAAGTATTTGGTTATATTAAATTTTGGGTAAGATACTAGTGAGGGGAAAACCCATTCCGCTAAGCGGCGTGGTCTCACTAGATATCTAAAAAGTTCGAGATGGTAGGTTATTATTCATATCAGGCTTTATGTCTGACTGAAAGTTTATGTTTTCCCCTTAAATTCTTGGGTGCTCAATTAATTTTGAGTAGTTTGAGAGTTGAGGCTTTTCATGTACTTCTTAGACAAATAAGCTTTCGGAGATGTACAAGAGGCAAGCTAACTATTAGGAGTTCTTTTCATTTTTATTCTGTTGTGTTTTGATGTAAAGGCATAGTTGTTTAATTGTCTATACATATACTCTGATCATCCAAGTGGGCATCTTCATATGTCGCTCTTGGCGTATGTTGTAATAATTATATTTTCTTTGAACGTGGTTCTCGAAATTTGGGATTATGTAATGAATTTGAAATGATTTGAAATGGAATGAGAAATTTGTTTAAATAGTTATAAAAATTTCTTCATATCCATGTGTTTCTGTTGTATTAATGTATCTAACATTATCGCATTTGGTCGTCGAGGATTAATAACTAAGGATGACTGTAGCATCTGTGGTCGTTAGTTTTGGGCCTCCAAGTTGGGGATATTACAAGTTGGTATCAGAGCATGGGTTTATGAAAACTTAAGAACAATTAAACCTAAAAGAATTTTCAAAACATAATCCATTGAATCAGAAAATAAGATCGGGGTTTGGGTTAACACTATAGTAACGTACTTTTATTTGATATATATATATAAGTACATATTCCTCTCTCTCTCTTAGACCGTTCTTCTGTATCTTACTAAGGCTCGTATGCTGATTTACAAGAAAGGAAGATATGTAGGTAGGAAACAGAAGAGGGAGTCTCGGTGGAGGAAGCAACACAACAAATGGAAATGTTCGACCTAGTACCAGGAGGAACCAGGGTCGACAGGCAAATGCTAATCAAAATGCGAATGCCAACATAGGTGCTGGAAATCCGCCAATAGATATGGGGATGATGTATCAGTTCTTCGTCAATCTGATGCAAGCTGGAGTAGCTGTAGGAGTGGCTGGGAATGTTGGAGGAGCTAATCCCGTGGCTCTAATCGAAAACAACTATGCTAAGTTGAGCAAAGATTATACTAGTCTTGGTGGGAAGCCGTTTTTGGGAACGGAGGATGCTATTGAAGTTGAGAATTGGCTTTTGCATTGTGAAAGGATCTTCGCTGACTTAGGATTGAATGATGAACAGAAGAGGAGACTAGCCTCTAGGCAGCAGCATGGAACAGTACTTTATTGGTGGAACAGTGTCACTACTGGAGTTCTAGCGGAAGAGTTGACTTGGGCGGAATTCCATAGGAGATTTGAGGAAAGATTTCTATCTAAAGTTGATAAGTCTGCATTGTTGAGGAAGTTTATGGACTTGGTGCAAGGCGAGATGTCGGTGATTGAGTATGCTGCAAAGTTTGATGAGTTATCCAGGTATGGGCACTACAAGAAAATGTTCTTTTAACAGCAAGTGATGATTGCATAGAAACTTCACTTGCTATGATACGCTAGTTGCCTACTTCTTAGGTTAATAGATGACGCGCTTGAACGCAATTATTTTGGAATAAAAATTAATTTGGCGGTCCATTTCCCTCTTCTTATTCCAGTGTCCGCCTAACTCTCATTTTTCACTTCTCTTCCAAGATGCCTCTTCACTTACGCTTCAACCCTAAATTCCCTCTTCAACCTACGAATCCCTCTTTACCATGAAAGCTCCGATCCGCAACTCGCTCCATTCTTGATTTTGCGTGATTCTTTCGGAAGCTGAAGTGGGAATCCTCGAAGAAGCTGAAGCGTGATTCTTTAAGGCAACTTAGCTCAATTCAGCGTTCGATTACTCAACCAAGCTCAATTCCTAAACCAACCACGATTCGACGATCGATTACTCAACCAAGCTCAAGCGCGATGCTTCAAGGTCTTTTTCTTTATCAATTTTCAATTTCTTTTAGTCTGTGTTTTGGTCAGGTAACTTGTATCATATTAGCGTTAACAATTTTTTGAGGTATTGGTGCCATGGAAAGGAATTATACTATTTATGTGTGTTATATTTTTCTGAGTTTGAATTTTATTATATTGTTCAAGGTTAGGTTGGTAAAAGAAAGCTCAGAATACATGATATTTCTGGATGAACTCAAAGTGCTTTCTTCCTGTCTATGCATGTGAGGCTTGCAATTTTTTTTTAATATATGTTGCCTTTTGATGTGCAATGTAACATAGTAGGTTGGTGCTTTGCATCGATTTAATCATGTTGAGATTTAAGATTTGCATATGTTGGGAATTATTGGTTATGTTTTGTTACATGAGTCTTTTGCTCGTTTCCACATCTATTTTACTTGACGATAAATCACAAATTCATGAAGTCTCCTTTTGTCTTTGTTCACATTATCGATAATTGATGCTTGAGTTGTTAATATATATACTTCTAATATTGTCTCGATGGAAGCGATAATTTCTTGTAATGTTTTACATCTTATGATTATGCTCTTTTTTATATTATAATTCAATCGGGAATGATAAGTTTGTGTAATAAAAGTATGATTGATAGGGACATACTGTTTCTCTATTTCTTTGTAATAAAATTATGAACGATAATATTTCCGCTTGTTTCTCTGTTTGACAACTAATTTGATTAACCATATTTTAGTAAACTTTTATCAACAACAAACCACGAAATGGTTTTTGCAATTGCAAGGGTCTAATCAAATAATTGAAGCAAACTTTTATGATGATATACATATATCTTTCATGTGCATAGCAAGCGTGCGCACTAGTTATATTTTCTATTACAATTTAGTTATGATACTTATTAGTCATTGTTGTGGAAAGATATGCAAGTGACTAGAGTATGTTGGAAATTAATTACTTGATCAGACAGAGGATGTACTAACAGTTAAATTAAGAATGTATCTGAATGCAAATTTATGTTATAAATGCATTTGCAAAGCAACTCATGAGAAAACATTTGATGTAAATCATTGTAATATATGATTTCCTATTTTCAAATTTAATAGATATCTCAAATACATTCACCTGTTGTTGTTAACAGCATACATTGAAAACTTTTTTAATTTGTGAAAAATGCAATACCAAATTCATAGTTATCTTTATGGGATGCAAGTGTATGTTATACCTTATGTCCAACTCTATTTCTTAGTAGTGATTTTTTTTAACCAATATGCTTAGAGAAAAATGGTTTGGATTTCTTAGAGATACTCTCCATCTCGAAGGAAACTTTGCTTTATGCCTTAATAAATTGTCTTTTTCCTTTAATTCAATTTATGGTTATTATACATTTATTTTATTCCTTAATTATAATTTTGGTCAAATCATGTTTTCATTTGTTCTATGTTTCATGTATGATTTTCAGCATTTATTGTTTATGCATGCCTGGTAGTATCTGCTGTTGCTTTCCTGATATTCCATTTAGTACCACGTTATGGTCAATCACATATGATAGTATATATGGGAGTATGTTCACTTATGGGTTCTCTTACAAAAAGTATAAGCTTTAACTATTATATACCTATGTATTTATGCATTAGTGATGTATGTATATTCATTTTATGAAGGTAATGGTGTGAAGGCAGCGAGTATAGCTCTAAAACTAGCACTCTCTAGAATGAATCAATTTTCTACTCTCAGACGTGGTTTTTTACCATTATTATGGTTCTATGAATACTGCTTCAGATAATTTATCTGAACAAGGTAATTTGAGATTTAGTAGTTTGATATTTAAAATTTTTTCTCATTGTTTCATCTTGTACAGGCACGGGATACGTTCAATTCTGTAGTGATTTCTCATGCATACTATGTTATGTTCACTACTTTCACCATCCTCACTAGCATATTGGTCAAGACTTTCTATTCTATTTTATAGGCATATTGGTATGTGAAATATTTGGTTAATAATCTGATGAAAGAAGGGAGGATTTAGGTCAGGTCAAAACTTGTAAAGTTTTATATGTTGGTCAGGTAAATTTTATTCTATAGTGTTAGTAAATAAAGATCTTTTTTTCTCTGACGAGTAGTTGTGAAGTATATGACGAGTGTTCATGCCAAACTGAGCAAAAATAAACGTCAACGCAAGTTAGAAAAAACATAAAACAAAGAAACATGAGGGAGGAGGAATTACATGCAGCTCCTCCTTTATTTAAAACCATATTCTCTTCTTAAGCCGTATCTAAACTTTCATGTAGTTTATAAAACATTTAATGTACTTGAATATCACTTTAGCTACTGTAAGGTAAAAAAAATTCAGTTACTTATTTTTTTGCCCTCCCATTGAGACAATCATTAATGTCTTAGCATAGGAGAAAACTTACAGCTGTAAACTTAACTACATATCAGTAATTTGTGTAAATCTAATTAACTTCTATTGTTTAATTTTTATTTATTTATTCTTACCAAATATGTGAGCAATACAACAAGATACATTTGATGCTCAAATTGACATTTGAAGTATTTTGTGTATCATATATCTTCCTGGACTTGACTATTCAACAAATATATTTGCAAATCTCACTATATTCCAAGGAATATGTGCCCTTTCAGGATTTCTGTTCCTATCAAATTTTTGTAAGATTGGTGCAAGGTTTTTTATTTTATTTAATTCAGCAAGGGATTTCTTTATTTCTTCAATATATTAATAATTTTCTATCTGTAGCCTTATTCTTATTTGGCAACAAATTAGAGTGCTGCTTGATTTACGTCGGCAATACATCATAACCTTGGGAAAAATGGTACATAATACATAACAGCAAGTGCTCATTTCATTTATTGTTCTGTTATATGCGTCCATGTCAAAACCATATATATGTTCAACTTGAAACAGTAATTACGATATGTTCACTCACTACAACAAAATGTTGATTTAATAGCAAGTAGGGATTGCACAGTAAATTGGCTTGCTGTCATTTGATGCTAATCCCTTTTCTTATTTAATTGATAACGCATTTAGCCGTAGTTAATTAGACAAGAAAATTACTTCGCGGTCTTCTTATTCCTGCCCGCCTAAATTTTGCTATTTCGTTCTCCCCAAAAAAAGATCCCGCCTAAATTAAACCGCTTTAAAGTGTATGTTTTAATGCCAAGTATGACTCTTAATAATCTATCCTGGGGGCATATAGGAATTTGTTTCAATTTCATCTTTGTATTTGTGCATATGTTTTCTATGTCATTCATTGCTCTATCTTTTTTTGTTTTACTTTTCTGTACTATTCTTCAACTTAACCATGTTATTTTCTTTAGCCCTCTGCCCTGCACTGATTTGGCTAGCCTTGCCCCCTAGCTTTAGCCTCTACGTCTTCATCAACCTCCTCCTCCATGTTCTCTGGCTATTATTTCAGTTGTATAAATTGTATTGAGTTGATTGATGATCTGGCTGGCGCACATATAGTTTGCTGCATCATAGTGAGAAAGAAACATACTGATAAAAATTTCATTATCATTCTTAACAGAGGAAAATGCATTTTCATAAAACTTGGTTTATTAGGGCTAAAGGAAGTTTTTGTGAATTTGTAAATGATATGAAGTAGAAGGGAGCGGAGGTGTTGATCTGTTCAAAATGATAAGTATTTTGTATTTTGATTTTGTGTCATTAATCAGAATGATGATGAAATATTTCTCACCAAAATTATAGGTTGGTATTAGTGGTTAGGTAAAGTTTTCTAGCATTAAATTAACTCTGAAATATTTTGCTGTCTTATTTCATATCTACTTAAAACCCAAATACTGATATTAATTATGATAGTGAACTAATGATATCTTCATAAGTGCATACAATAGTTGCTGGCGATGAACAATGAAATTCTGATATTAAACGAACTTTTTTTTTCTACCGGATGCTTTATATTTATGATATTAAACGAACAATGAAATTCTGATATTAAACGAAATTCTGATATTTTAACTTTATATTTATCAGATATTTCTACCGGATGCTTTGTGGACCAGATCCCTTGTCTGCTTTTGACAGAGAGCGTGCTTGGCATTTGAACCAGGACCTAAATATCATGGAAATGAAGGTCCATTTTACAATACCTTGTTCAATATTTTTCTTTGTTATTTTGATTCTTACTTTTTCTTTTCCTTTTATATAGAAAGCTTGCAGTATCTTAGCTGGGCATCATGACTTCAACTCATTCAGGGCTTCTGGTTGCCAGGTTTCCTCTAATCCTGAATCTCTGCAGTTGAACATTATATTTATCTAGTATGTCATCATATACAATATTTCCTTAGTCAACATAACTTGGTGCGAGTGTTGCTCTTTAGTCCTAGGTCCCTAGGCTCTATACCAATTGCTGTGTTTGATTTCACATACATAAATTTATAAAAAAAATTCTTAAGCATTTTTCAAAGGTGCCTAGTACAGTTTGAATAAAGTAGATGGATTTAACAACTATTTGCTCAATCAAAATTGAAAGGTTTGTTGATCATACAACAGTTGATGTTGTGATCTAAATAACAAATTGAATGCTTAATGCTTATAGCACCCATCATGACACATCTTAACCATGATGTATAATTGATGTGCTTTAAGGAGACTTAAGTTTTATATGTGACTGATTTATTAATTTAAAAACTTTAACTTTAATAACACAAACAAAAACTACTGCTTTTAAAAAAAAAAATTATATTTGACAAATAATTAAAGGTTTTAATCGCCTTTTCTTTTTTACAGAAAATTTCCTAAAATTCTAGCTTCATTGCTTTTACATTGAGAGAAATCAAGACCCACTGAAATTGAATTAAATGTTCTGGCTAATGAAATTGAAAGATGAAAATTAACATTGGTATGAAAGATGTACTAAAATATACACTTGCATCGACAAATTTATGGTGGTTGTGAAAACATTGAGTTAATCGAGAGTCATTTGAATATGAAGACGTAATACCTGTTATCTAAATATATTGCCAAGATTAGAAAATATACTAAATAATATTCTTACTGCACAAAGCCATTGTTAGCACCATGGCTCTTTCTTACTCGAAATATCTGAAGTTCGGATCTTTGCTAATTAAATGTTTCCAGTTTTGTATCAAGGGGGAGTGATAAGAATTGATGTAAAACATGGCTATGTAGCGTGTCCATGTTTAGTTTTTTCTTAGGATGTCCTAGTCTACTGTGGTAGTGGCATGAACATAGGACATGTTTATTTTGTTTTTGATCAGTTAGTATACGAGTCTGTGTGTTTTCTCTTCTATGAAGTTAAAAAATAAAAAGGAACTTTTCTGCCTATTTAAGCTTCTGGACTTTATCTTGTTTAGTCTCATACAGATTATATTTCAATGCAACACAAATCAATTCATTGTCTTAATTAATACGTACGTTGCAGCTATTATATTGATAATTGTGCTATATGTTTAGTTCCCTAGCTAGAGTAGGCAAATAAAACATGCTGCCAATTTCTAGAATGTCCTCATGTTTATACTTTAGTTCAGATATTTCGAGTAAGAAAGATCCATGCTAACATACTTCATAATATTAATAATAGCAAAATAACCATAAGTAAAAATAGAAACATATTACTGAAGTAATATTTCATTATGGTTCAAACAAACATTTCTTCCGATCCTGTTTTGTATTGCTTGTTAGGAGAGTCATATTATTCTTCTATTTGCATGATCAAAATTTTGATTTTGATTTTTCTTTCTTTTTTTCGACTAAAGTATTCTCAGCTCATATACTAGTTCATTTAATAGGCTGAGTTCATGAGCTCAATCAGCTCATATACAGTCCTTATCTTTCTTTGTTATGAAAAATTATATAACTTGCGGATGATGTTTAGGTTGAAAAATAACCTATGTGCTTCGTTTTGACAGGTGTTGTATGATGATACCGGGGTTACTACAAGTTGCAAGGGAGGAAAAATTATTTTGCTGCATTCATTCTCTTTCAAATCGGTCTAAAGCTTGGATTAATGTATTTTGTACTAACATATATCTTTGCTTTTAGTATGTATCGTTTTGGTTAGCTACGGTTGTTATTGTTTTTTTTGAGATCACAAATATTTAATGTTTGAAACTTTGTTTACGAAATATTATGGATATATATATATATATATATATATATTGTGGTTTGGCTTATGTCTCCATTTGATTACGGACATCACAATGTGATAATTGTGTTTTTTTGAAATTTTATAATATATTTGTAGAATTGTAAATTGTAAGCTGGAATGTATGTAGCAGCAATGATAAAAACTTATAGCGTTTTAACTGTGCTATGGAAAGATGGTTTTTCCCAGTTTTAATATACTACAGCATTATGATAGTGCTATAAACAGTTTTCATAGCAAATAAACAATGCTATAAAAGACAGCTAAACGCTATAAAAAGTAGTTGTATTTATGCATACAATTTACGATTGCAGCCCAAAATGCTGTTGAATTTGGTTTTGTATAGCGTTTTTTGGACGCTATTGTATATTTCGTATGTATGGCAACTTATTGTTATATAGCATTCATAAAAACGCTATAGTTTTACTTTATAGTGATTTTTCAAGGCTATTACAAATCATGTTTATAGCACTTTTAAACCGCTATGAAAAGTCCTTGTCCATAGCGTCTCTTATAGCGTTTTTTATGTTGCTATTATAGGTCACTGATCTATAACAACATGTTAATATACAGCGTACCAAAACACGCTATAGTAGCCTATAATAGCGTTTTTTCAACGCTATTAAAGGGTGTTTTTGTTGTAGTGGGGTATGCTACCATTAACACCGTCATCAAGAGAAATGAGAAGTTTATTCGAGGACTGAGACCCGAGATTGCTAGTGCGACCTTGCATATCTTCGTGATCCTTGTAATGTTGTTGTGGAGATGGCAATCCAACATGGGGAAATGCTTGCTATTTATGGGAAGGAGAAGCCGGTTGAAACCCAGGTTTCTCAGGGTAAGAAGAGGAAGTTCTTTAAGAAGAAAGGAGCCTAGAAGGGAGAACCTGCTAATAAGGCAAAGGCTAATTTGGTTTGCTTTAAGTGTAATAAGAAGGGTCATTATGCTCATGAATGTCGAACAGGCAAGGGGAAGAAGACTGCAGACAAGAAGAGTGTGAAATGCTTTAACTGTGACCAGGTTGGGCATTATAAGAATCAGTGTACAGAACCAGTCGGGGCGGACAAGGGGAAAGTCTTTGCTGTTGGACCAACGGCTGCTAGGCCAACTGTTGCTGAGAAAGGAAAGACTGTAATGGAAGGTATGCTTTTGATTCGTCATATACCAATTAGGGTATTATTCACTACCGGTGCATCACATTGATTTATATCTCGGTGTTTGGTTAATAGGTTATGTTTAGAACCCACGTAACTTGTTACTTCCTTAAGGGTTGCGAATCTGATAGGAGGGTATGCAACTCTGGGAATGAGATGTGACCGGATAGAACTTGATTTGTTAGGTCATAAGCTTACATGCAGTCTGTATGTTTTTTATTTCATAGATTTCAGAATCATTTTGGGTATGGATTGGTTGGGTAAATATGATGCTAGGATATTTTTCCAAGATAAGGAAATATCACTGAGACACCCTGATAGTCATAACCGAATTATATTCTCAATGGAGGATTCTGACCGGATTGCTTGTACTATGTTGGGTGTTATGGAAGTAAAAGAAGATTTAAGTTAGGTTCGAGTAGTAAGAGAATTTGCAGATGTTTTTGAGTGGGTTACAGGATTACCACTGAAACGAGCCATTGAGTTTCGGATAGATCTTGTGCCAGGAGCTGAACCTGTAAGTAGACCACCTAGCAGGATGACACCAACCGAGACGAAAGAATTGAAGGTGCGGCTAGTGGATCTAGAAGGGAGAAATTTTAATAGACCAAGCGGTTCGCCTTAGGGTCCGGCTGCGGTGTTCATGAAGAAACTGGATGGGTGATAAGGATGTGTATCGACTATCGTAAGTTGAACGAGAAGATGATTAAGAATAAGTATCCTTTGCCGAGATAGACCATCTATTTGATCAGTTGTGTGGAGCCAGAGTATTTTCCCAATTGGATTTTGGCGACAGGCTTCCATCAGTTAAGAGTGGAAGAGGATGGTACTCCATTGACAGCGTTACGAACTAGGTATTGTTCGTACGAATGGTTAGTAATGCCATTCGAGTTAACGAATGCACCAGCTTTCTTCGTGGATCTAATGAACCGAGTTTTCCAGGAGTACTTGGATAGGTTCGTATTGGTGTTTATAGATGACATTTTAGTATACTCTAAGGATGAAAGAAAGCATGAAGATCATCTTAGAGTAGTGCTTGAGACGCTGAGGCAGCATCAGCTGAAAGCGAAGTTTTCCAAGTGTCATTTTTGAAAGAAAGAAGTTAAGTTTCTTGGTCACGTGGTTTTAGAGAAGGGTTTTTCAGTCGATCCAGATAAGATAGAATATGTTAATAACTAGAAGAGACAAGAGATGGTGACTGAGATTTGAAGTTTTCTTGGACTTGCTGACTATTACCGGAGATTCATTAAGGATTTCTCGCAGATAGCAGCGCCTTTGAATAAGTTAACTAGGAAGGACGTGAAGTTTGTCTGGTCCGACAAGTGTGAGGAAGCATTCCTTAAGTTAAAACATTTGTTGACCAACGCACTTGTGTTAGTGGTTCCAGATGGAAACCAAGGGTTGGTAGTGTATACCGATGCATGTGGAATCGGATTAGGAGCTGTATTGATGCAAAAGGGTAAAGTCATTGCCTATGCTTTACGACAGCTTAGACCACATAAGGTGAGATATCATACTCATGATTTGGAGTTGGCTGTGGTGATCTTCACATTGAAGATATGGAGACATTATCTCTTAGGGGAGAGATTTGATCTGTATGCATATCATAAGTCCTTAAGATATTTATTCTCTCAAAAGGAGTTGAATATGAGACAGCAGAGGTGGTTGGAGTTTTTAGCAGCGTATGCTTTTGGTATAGAGTATACACCGGGAAAAAGAAATAAAGTAGCAGATGCTCTTAGCAGAAAACATCAGAATATGGTGTTGGCTATGTTGGCAAAATGGAAAGATTTAGAAGCTTTGACTACTTGTAGTATGTAGTTAAGATCGTCTGCTAGTTCTAGTCAGAGCACCGCCATGTTGTCCTGTTTAGAAGTTCGACCAGCATTGATCAAAAGTATTGCTTCTAAGCAGAAGGAGGATCAAATGTTGGCCGATAAGATTAGAAGGCTTGAAATTGGAATAGAGATCGTTGATCTAAAAGATTTTAGTCTTGAGCAAAGGGGATGGTTGAGAAAGAAAGGATGGTTGTGTATTCCGAACGTTAAGGACTTAAGGAAAGAAGTTCTTGGGGAATGTCATCGACCCAAATTCATGATTCATCTTGGAGGAACCAAGATGTATCAAGACATGAAGAGGAGCTTTTATGGGAAGGTATGAAGAAGGATGTTTAGGCAGTGTGTGAACTGTCAACAAGTGAAGACCGAACATCAGAAGACGAGTGGATTGCTTCAACCTTTAGAGATTCCAGTTTGGAAATGGGATTCGATATCCATGGATTGTATAGACGAGTTGCCAAGGTTGAATAGAGAAAATGAAAGTATATGGGTCATAGTGGACAGATTAACCAAGAGTTCCCATTTCATTCAAGTTAAGTCGACTAGGACGGCACCTATTTTAGCTAAGTTGTTCATGAAAACATAGTTAGACTGCATGGAATTCCTAGTAGTGTAGTCAGTGACCGAGATGCTTTGTTTACTAGTGAGTTTTGGAAGAGCCTACAAGATGTGTTAGGTACCAAGCTCAAGATGAGTATTGTGTATCACCCTCAGACGGATGGACAGACTGAGAGAGTCAATAAGGTACTCGAGGATTTGTTAAGAGCTTGTGTATTGGAATTTGGTGCATCTTGGGAAGATTACCTACACTTAGTTGAGTTTTCCTATAATAACAGTTATCAAACTAGTATAGGAATGGCGCCTTTTGAAGCTTTGTATGGAAGGCCATGCAAATCGCCATCATGTTGGTTAAAAATTGGAGACAGATTAGTCTTGGGTTCAGATCTGGTTAGAGAGACGATAGAGAAGATTGAGTTGATCTGAGAAAGGATGAAGGAACCTCAGTCTAGACAAAAGAGTTCCGCAGATAAGAGGCGTAAAGATCTAGAATTATCAGTTAGAGATAGAGTTTTCATTAAGGTATCACTAACGAAGGGTATGGTATGATTCAGAAAGTTAGGGAAACTGGCACCGAAATATGTTGGACCATTCCCAATTATAGAGAGGATTGGAAGGCTCACATACAGAGTAGAGTTGTCGAAAAGTATGGCAGTTGTCCATAATGTATTCCATGTGCCTCATCTTCGCAAGTATGTGCATGATCTAGAGATTAATATTCCTCCGACAGAGTTGGAAGATTTGATAGTAAAACCGAATTTGTCTTTTGTTAGACAACCAGTTCGGGTTGTAGTGAGGGATGAGAAAATGTTAAGGCACAAGACAATCAAGTTGGAGAAAGTTTAGTGGAGCGACAACGAGAAGGACTGTACTTGGGAGACAAAAGACAGGAATAGAGATACTTATCCTGGTCTGCTATGGGGGTATATTCTATATTTGCTTTGTATAGACTGTTGCTAGTCAGGTAGGCTAGTATGGCAGTTATGAGATGTTATAGATGATTGCTATGTTTTGTATTTAATCCTTACTAAATTTCGAGGACGAAATTCTTGAAGGAGGGGAGCTTGTAACACCCTTAATTTTTATAACATTATTCAGGAGATTTAATTAGATAAATAAAATAGAATAATTCAAATATTAGAGTGATAAGGGGATTGATATTTGAAAATTTAATAAGGGTTGTGCTTAATTAAATAAAAAGAATGGGCTATGGAAATGTTTTCATAAATTAACTAATAAGGAAATAAGGCAAGGGCATTATGGGTTATAGACGCATCCATAACCCCATAAGCCCTAAACCCATGTTCCCATTTTCCACTCTACACGTTCGTAATTCAAAATTCTAAAACTTAAACAAAAGAACTCAAGACGGTGATAACCTAGGGGAAGAAGAGGAGAAAAATCAATTAAAGATAAACAATCAAGCAAGCGGAATTAATCAAAGATCAAATCTTAAGTCCTTATCCAAATCAAGGTGAATAATAATTAAAACCATCTCTATTTTCATTTTTAAAGAGCATTAAATTTTGGGTTTAAGTTTAAATCCATTATGATGATTTTTGATGATGATATGCTTGGATTACATGATATGTTATATTCAAAAAGTTTGTTTAATGATTGTTTTATTCGATTATAAGGCTAAAAATCGTTTATATTGAGTTTCGAATGCCATGAGGATTTAATATGTTATGTAAAATATTATTTTGGAGACGGATATAATTTTTCATAATTATCCAAGCTATGGATAATTGATTATGAAATTTTGAAGGAAGAAAAAGATAATTGGGTTTGAAAATTTATTTCGGTTATTATATATAGGATTTTGGGTCCGAAATTAATGTATGTTAGATAACATATTAAAAGTGAATTTTGATAATTTGGGGATTTTCCTAAGTAATTTACTACGTAAATTAAATTATTTAAGAAGGGGGACTTAAATGTCTTAATTGTTTTGTTAAAGGGAAGGGCTACTTTGTTAATTATCTTTAATCAATTTCTGAATAAATTCGGCAGTCTTTTAGGAAAAAAATTTAGTAAAATTTATGGCAACCAATTAGATTTTTACAAAGGAAAGTTAGTTGAAAAGAATAACTTAAAAAGGCAATGAAAATAGTTTTGCATAAGTTTATTGTTTTGCCACTTCCAGTAGCTACCTTTTGACCCTATACTTCCACTCCAACTAAGTCGAACCAATACACAAGGTATCAAAGCTTTGGTACGTAGTGGGCTGGAGAAAGGCGGTAGGTATGGAGTCGAAACCAAGCTTTTGAAGGGGTCGAAGCCTTCGTTTTGCTTTATAAAGAAATGTCGCTTGCCTTGTTTTAAAAGAATGCCTTCGAAAGGGTTTAATATAGCTTTCGACGAGGTTGTCGCCTTCTTCTTTCGAATATGTAGCTTTTGAATGAGTTGCCTTGTTTTTAAATCAAAGCTTTCGAAAGGGTAGTTTGAACCCAGTTGAAACCATACTGTCGCCTTTATACCTTTTGAATGGATTGAAGTCATCAACGAGTTTGAAAGGTAGCTTTTGTTTATGCCTTTCGAAAGTTATGTTTTGAAGGTTTCGAAAGAGATGTTTTAAAGTGTTTCGAAAGGCATATGCTTAGTGTTTTGAAAAGAAGATTTGAATGCTTTCGAAAGAGGTTTTCCAATGGTTTCGAAAGTATAGGTCTAAGGTTTCGAAAGCCTTAGTTTTCAAAATAAAGAACCCAATCTCAATTTTTTAAAGAAAACGCCATGGCATTATAAAAGAGCTTTTAAATGCTTTTAAATTGGAGTTTTGAAGAAGCTTGCCTTGTTAAAGATAATGGGTTAAAGGGACTAACCAAATTTTGGGGGAAATGATTTCAAGGGTGTTACACCAAAGATGTTGGTATTATTTTTGTATATGATTCTTCTATAAATATATTCACTATACAATGGACCCATAATTGTATTTTGGGGAGTAAGGGAAGAATAACCAGCTAGGTTGACCCAGTAGTGAATATAAATTAAGTTAACTCTTGAATGAATAGAGTTGCATCCAGGAGGTTAGGTAGACCAGGTTATAGGATGCCCAAAGACTAATTAAGAATTTGTCAGTTTAGACAAGTTCGTAGTAAACTCATGGAAACTATGTTTAGTAAGAGTTATTGGCAAGGCCAACAGGTTTGTAGTGAACCCATAAAAACTATATTCGGATTAAGTTATTGACAGAAGTCAATAGGTTCATAGTTAACCCATGAAAACTATGATATATGGGAAGTTATTGCAAATACCAATAGGTTTAGGGAGAACCCATGAAATAATAGAATGAAGTTATTGGCAGGGGCCAATAGGTTCCTATTGATCCCATGAAAACTTTGAAATAGGACAGGTTGTCCAGAAAGTTAAATCAGGTTATTAGTAAGCCCATGAAAACTAATAGGTTAATAGTGATCCTAGAAACTATAACTGAGACAAATAGTCAAATGAATGGGGATGGAAAATCCAGAATAATTTACTTGTTTGCATATCATCATAATATTTTGAATTGCTATGTTTTTAACCATTGTGGATGCAGGAGCACGATATATGGTTATATTAAATTTTGGGTAAGATATTAGTGAGGGGAAAACCCGTCCCGTTAAGCGGCATGGTCTCACTAGATATATAAATGGTTCAAGATGGTAGATTATTATTCATACCAGGCTTTATGTCTAACTCAAAGTTTATTTTTTCCCCTTAAACTCTTGGATGCTCGATTAATTTTGAGTAGTTAGAGAGTTGAGGTTTTTTAAGTACTTCTTAGACGAATAAACTTCCGAAGACGTACAAGAGGCTAGCTAGCTATTAGGAGTTCTTTTCATTTTGATTCTGCCGTGTTTTGATGTAAAGACAAAGTTGTTTAATTGCCTATACACACACACACATTCTGATCATCCAAGGGGGCATCTTCACATGTCGCTCTTGGCGTATGTTGTAATAATTATATTTTCTCTGAACGTGGTTCTCGAAATTTGGGATTATGTAATGAATTTGAAATGATTTGAAATGGAATGAGAAATTTGTTTAAATAGTTTTAAAAATTTCTTCATATCCTTGTGTTTCTATTGTATCAATGTATCTAACTTTACCGCATTTGGTCGTCGATGATTAATAACCATGGATGACCGCAGCATCCATAGCCGTTAGTTTTTGGCCCCCAAGTGGGGGATGTTACAATAAGTATCGATAAATTTCAATTGTTTAGTTTCGAGTTAGAAGGTCAAGTTCGGTTCGTAAAATCGAGCAACTCGAAAAGTTAACTTCTGTATATGATAGAATTAGGTCCTAATACTAGTTCCATTGAGTTTGGAACATGGGTATTTAGCTAGGAACTCTAGTGAGCATGCCTCGATTAGAGTTTATGTATTTTGGGGCGTGAATAGTGTCGGGTTAGAGTCTCTATTTAAGGACCCCATACCCATTCAATTTTCTCAAACCTTAAATTAGAACCTAGCCGTCGTTTCCATTCTCCATCATCCAATGGCTATAATTAATCACAGTCACCAAAGGCCGTTACGGGTTTGGGTCCCAACATGAAAGTTAGTCGCGGTGAGGAGGGGAGCAAGATGGTCGATTGGATCACCTTAGTTCGATCGGAGTTGGCCAGAATTTTAGCTCGATGGGACCGTGTATTTTGAGTTCGATTTCGGTCAGCGGTCGTTGTGGTGGAGCGTGGGTGGAGTCATTGGATGCGGAGGAGGCTTGAATACCTCCATGGGAGTCACGGTGGTGGATGGCCATCTCAGACGGTGTTAGCAGGCTAAAAGGCAGAGGGTGCTGGGTTAATACGAGATGCGGGTTAGGGTTGGACGAAGCGTATTAGCTGTCGTAGAAAAGGGATTAAGGTTTATTAAATTGTAATTAGTTGATTTATTAATTTAATTAAATCAAAATCTTGTAAAACCAATATCTATTTCATACTAGGTCCAAATCGAACGCGGTTAGTTATAGAATTAGGGGTATGCCCTAGGGGCAATTATGTAATTTGTTACACATATCTAACTCGTTGACCAATCTTGTTCGAAATAAAAGGTAATTCTTCCTATTATATACTTGATATAATATGATTATATTAATTAATTAAAAGTATATTTAATAGACAAATCCATAAATGATATATTTTGTGATAGTAGTTACAAAGTGTTGTAACCGTGAGTAATTTATCACAACGAAACAAATATACCATTTTAAATGTTCCTAGTCAAGATGCATCGAGACTGGATATAGATGTATCCGTTGAGACTGGAGTACGTAACTGTAACACCCCTTCAAAATGGGAATAATAGTCCCACATCGTTGATAATATTATAAAGTGGGTGCTTATATACCAAAGCCTTCACCTCATAACAACGTCGAGGCCTTTGGAGGAACAAAACCCCACACCTTGGCTTGGCCCATGAGGCAGAGGTGACTAAGTTGGGGACAATATCTGCGATAAGTGAGGTGCGGGCTGTTACATTGGTATCAGAGCCATACCCAGCCAGAATTGTGGTTTGTACGTGTTACAGTCATGACGCTTGGGTGGTGTTGTGTTCATGAGCCAACGAGGACGTTGGGCTCTAAAGGGGGGAAATTGTAACACCCCTTCAAAATGGGAATAATAGTCCCACGTCATGGACAATATTATAAAGTGGGTGCTTATATATCAAAGCCTTCACCTCATAACAACGTCGAGGCCTTTTGAGGAACAAAGCCCCACACCTTGGCTTGGCCCATGAGGCGGAGGTGACTAAGTTAGGGACAATATTTGTGTTATGTGAGGTGCGGGCTGTTACAATAACGCTCTCCAAATGTTGGGCAGTGTATTATTCATGACTGCTGGAGGCACCTAGGGGTTACGCTTGAATAGTTATTTGATAACTATGGAATGACTCACTCAATAGTTTTCTGTTGTTTAATATAACTAAGGCCAAACAGAAAATATCGATATGACTGATTTACACAGTTCTCTCAACTTGAGAATACTGTGGATCTTCAGTATGAAAGCTCCGCTTTGATTATAGCCAAATCATGGCATGGCGTCCATCGAGGGACTATAGTTGGGTCGAGTGGAAGTATTGGAAGTGAAGCACTATTCAAGAGATGATTCGTCTCCTCAGTTATATGCGGTTAGTATCACAGTCAACTCAAAGTCAAAGTCTCTGGCCAGAGCATTTCGGTTAATAATAACTGTTATTATTAAACTAAGGACTTTGTATTTGGACTATAAAGTTGAATGTGGATGAGGTTGGAATTTTGACCATTACCAAATTCCATAAGTCCAAAATGATATAGTTTTAACGAAGAGAATTGGTGTAAACAAATGTCACAACCGGGTAACGCCTATTAAACTAAAATTGGATTTTTACCGAAAATGAGTAAGCGATAAATTTGTCCATAATGTCACACCACCTGCTAAGTGATGTGTGAACGTTAACATTAGAACAGTTCGATGTTAATTGCTAACCAAATTTACACCCAAGAGTTACACAGCCAAAATGATGATTAAGACCGAACGATTTAATTAGTTTATAATTATTATAAATTAATTAAATTAATTAATATTTATGAAATATTAATTATAAAATTTGAATATGATTTGAGAAATAAATAATGTTACATATATTTATAACAGTTATAAATATATCGATCAATATACAATATCGACAAGCGATTAAATTAGATTTAATTGCATAGTATTTTGGCTTGGGCTTAGATGGGTTTAAGGCCCATCATTAGGGCTGCAAAATTTTGATTTTTTGAAGGTCTAGGGGTGGCTAAACATAGGGAATTGGCTTGGAAATAATGGGTTGAGATCAAGTGAGAATGGGTAAAAAGGTTTTCCTTGTTTCTCTCTAATACAACCACACACACATATATATATATATATATGTATGTATGTATGTATGTATGTATGTATGTATGTATGTATGTATGTATGTATGTATGTATGTATCTCTAAAATAATTACTAATCTTTTTTTGGCCGCCTTTACCTTTTACATTACTGGTTAAAACATAGCTCTCAATCCACTCCAAAATTCTCAAATATATTTCAAATTAAAATAATACTATTCAATAGTTAGAGGTCGGTGATTCCGGACTTGCAATTTGATGAATCAAGAACAGTAAAAGGAAGGAAAGTCATTGCTTCAACGTGGATTCAAAGGCATCAGTAAATTAGTAATTTTAATTCATATTACAGTAATTAAATTATATTCTATGATCCGATAATCAGCAATTTCATATTTGTTTAAATATATTGCTAATATATGTTTAGTTATGTCAGATTTTGTAAGTAGATGTAGTTGTCACAAATCAGTTTGGTTATGTGCATAATTTGTTTATTATACTATTTGATTTATATATAGACAAATGTTGTTTACTGTACAAAATCAAATTTTCTCATTAATAATTGTTTTATATATATTTATAAATAAATTCATATATATATATATATATATATATTAGTGTATATTTCTCTCCCATAATAGCATATATGCATATATAAGATAAATATATGATTTAAAAACTTTAGTACACTTATTTATATATAATATAATTTAAAAATTCGATAATTAATTATCATACATATATTCATATTTTTAAATTAACATTTATTGAATTTTGAATTGTATATTATATATAAAATAATTATTACATTAAAAATTCAATTTTATATATTTTTAAAATATTATGTCATTCCAGAAACGGATAGAAAAAAATTAGGATTTTTTCAATAAATTTTATTATTTTTAATAATTAATATTATTTTGGAGAAACTGTTTATGATTTATTAAAAATAATAATTTAATTGTAAAATTCTTCAAAATTTTTCATAAGCTTTCATTCATGATCCATGAATTTCTAAAATTTTTAAAATTTGAATTTTTAATAATATATTATTTTATATTAAATAATTATTACCAAAATCAATGTATTTGTTTTTAAAAATAATATTTCAACTTTGAAAAATCTCCAGATTTTTCCTAAGCTCTGTTTTATGATTCTAGATTTTCTAAAATTGTGAATTTGAATTTTCATCAATAGATTATTTTATGTCAATTATTTATGGGTGAAAACATTATTTTATTCATAATATATACAAATTAAAATACTAAAATTATTATGTTTGCAAAACTAAGTTAATTTTGAATTATAAATAATTTTTAATAATTGTTCTCTCTCTTTCTATTTATATATGTATCCTTATATAAATGTTTCATGTTTATATAATATATTTATACATACATATGTGTGTGTGTGTATTTTGTAACACATATACATGCACATATTTGGACAACATACATGACATACAAAATGAGTTAATATGTATGTTGCGATGTAAATCTCAATATCTACATATGGGCATATTATACCTTTCACATATTATTATGTTACACATGCACTCACACATATATGTATACGATACATTTATGTATAAACTAAATCAAATAAAATTAATTTCATATCTTAATATATTTGAATTTAAATAAAATAAATAATTTTATTTAAATGAAATTTAGAAATGTTCTAATTCAGTTAGACTTCATAGGCCCAATAATAGATCCAATAGGGTAAAATTTTGAAATTCACCCATAACTTCCACTGCGGGCTGGTCCAGTTCCAATAATGGTATCGGAGCCCAATAGCCTATGCGGTCCAAATTAGTCATATTAGGGCTAACTAATTAAGCTTGTCCACTTAGTTTGGTGTCTAGAATGGTAATGTCTAGGATTGGAATTGGGTAATCAAGTACCCTGTCCTACCTGGTTACCGGCCTGGCCCGAAAGATGAAGTGAGCCCAAAGGTTGCTCCTAATAGAAATGTCCTAACTTAATTTCGGCTTTAGGCTAATTTTTCGAAATCGTTTCGAAAATTAATTTTAAATATTTTAAATTTAATAGTTAAATTTAAAATAAAACATGCTTATTATAAATATTATAATACTACATAAGTTTTCAAAATGTTTGAAAGGATAATGATATTATTAAAATGTTTGAAAATATTTATATAATAATCTCAAAATTTTAATTTATTAATATGATTAATAAAATAAGTTAATTAAATATGTTTATTAATTAATGCATATATGCATGTATTATATATGTTGATATATGTTATGTTATTTTAAAATGTTTAAGATAACATAAGTATACAAGATAAATTTTGAAATTAATAAATTTTAATAAAAATTGTTTAATTGAATAAATTAATTAAATATTAATTAATTAAATAAAATACACATATATATGATATATGTATGTTACACTATAAAGGATTTGGTATACACTATAAATGTTATAGTAGATATGTCCAATATAAAGTTATATTGGAATAATAATTTAAAATTAATTAAAGAGTTAATTGATTAAAATTAATTAGACAAGATTTAATTAATGATATATTATACGTAAGACTATCATATAAGTATATGTAATATAATAGTTATATAACAATAAAACTTTGATATGTGTATAAACTAAATGTGGAACATTAAAGAAACCCAAATAGACTTGAGAAATAAATACATATGTAAATGTACATATACCGTGATTTCTGATGTGTCTAACACTTGAATCGCTGGGGTAATTCATAAGAAATATATTATTCTATAAGTCAATATCACTCAATATATATATTGAAGATTATGAATCTTCAATATAATGTTGTCCTCTACCATATATATTAATAAATTACTTATGTACTCCTTAGTTGTTGAGCAAACTCAAGCTAGGGATGTTATGCGTAGTATTATTAATATATTGAACAGATGAGGTAAGATAACTATATGTATTTGTTGAGCAAACTGAAGGTATATATACTATACTCAGGCCATCACAATATGGTAGGTATGAGTGAATAATCTCTTTCGATTTGTTGAGCAAACTCAAGGTCGAAATGAGATTAAAACAAGGAAAAATGGGTTAGGAGTTGTATGTGATACAACTGATAAGGAGTTATCCATCGTTTGTGGGGCTATGATTTATTGAGCAAACTCAAGGTCAGAATACCAAAACAAACGAGTCCTAATACCCACTAGTGAAGTTCTAAGACTTCTATGTTTCATCTTAGGGTTTGGAGAAACATAAAAGACTAGTGGGAGCCTTATTAGAAAAATTAAATGGTAACATTTAACCTTTCTAATATTGTAAGAACATATGCTATATAATGTTATAATTATCTACAATGATAAATTTGTGCATTTAACATGATTGATAAAACGTTTGTCAATTAACATATATATAAACAAACTGAATTGAAATTTAACAAATAGAAATATAATATATACTTACTAATAATTCTAATTGCATGTTATATAATGTTTCTATACCCATGCAAGTGCCTAATTTCAACTACTTAATACATTCGTAAGTTGGTCACTTATATGTTTATTTGGTTTAGACTGTGTATTGCATTTTATGAGTTTTTGAACTCTAAATGCAATTCAAGACTATGGATATTTGATCCATGTACTTTCACATATAAATGTTATATGGTGAATAGTCATAGTTTGTGTGGTGCAATATTTCGATGAAGTTAGTTCATTTGAAGTAAGCCAATAAATATTATTTTAAGATCATGTATTCAACTTGAATGATTTCAAAAGGATCATATTGTGTTAATATAACACAAGAACATAAGCTACGAGATACATCTAAGAACTTGATCGTTGAAATGTCATCTTGATCGGTTTACATAAAGTGCAACATATTTGATGTCTTAAATGTTAAGAATAATCGACTGCGCTTTTGTAAAAATTTTGTTATGATATTGTAGTAAGGTTTTCTTTTGAATAGTTTGACTATTTGAATGAAAAATGAATGTATAAGAATAAATGTAATTTCAGGTAAAGTTGGAATGAAGAGAATGAATAGTCATTTCTGCTTCATAGAGTAACATTGGAAACAAGAATTGTAATAATAATTGATACTTAATATTGGAATATGAAATATGATTTTTATTCCGAAATGTATTTTCATATAGAAAATTGTTTTCTATAACATTTATTTCTTTGAGTTCAAGATATTTGATCAAAGAACTCTCCACTGTAGACTAGTTGCAGCATATGAAATAAGTAAACAATATTAACAATATTAAGTGAATGGTGGAGCTCTAAATTTAGTACGCTATTATAGTAATGGCAGGAATAGTGGAAGCATGCCATATAGCACCTAATGATTGCATCAAATTACGAAAATTGTTTTCGTAAAATGTACCGAACATTATTTGTGAAATAATGTTTATTTTTGGTATTGACTGAAAAATAAATATAACTATATTTCAATATGAGTATTATGAATATTCATTATGAAATAGAGCTATATTATGGAATTTGTTTTCATAGTAAAAGTGATGCAACAAACATACATATGTGTCTAATATTATTTACAGTTGTTTTCGAATTATAGACTAAGCCGTAGTTTTGAGAAATAATTTTACTATATGATTATGAATCATATGATACAGGTTAATTATATCATAAACAATTAATGGATATGCACCCATTCAGTGGGAGCATCATAAGAGTTGATGCACTCTTTGAATTAATACATATTGATGTATGCAATCACAAGTCTATTAATACCAAAAGGGTTCCACATACTTTGTTATATTCATCGATGATTTATTACTAACATGAACATGTGTATTAGATACACATGTAGTAATTTTATGATAAAACCATAGAATATAAAAGAAAAGTGAATAAAATAACATGCAATAGAATAAAATGGTTTGATTTGGTCGAATAAGTGAGTATATTGGAAAGAGTTCCAAATGTACCTAAAAATGAATATAGATTCAATCTCATAATTCACTCATCCATGTGATACATAATGATGCATCTATAAGGAGTAATCAGACATTGTTGGACAATTTACGATTAATTGTGAGTGAAGTTGAGTTAGTTTCTTTCTATAAGGTTGTGTACTTAAGAGTAGTGCACAAGGTTGATATTATTTCATCTAAACAACAGTTTACAAAATCATACAAGATAAGGGTTTGTAAGAAATCCCAACATATCCTAGGCCAAGGAGTTGGCAGGTTGTGCGAGTCGAAAGATTGCACGTAATAATTGTTCATGAGGGATCTTGTATGAATCTCCAAAAATTTTTTGGAAAGGTCTGTCATCAAATGACATTTTTTTTAAACATAATTTTTGTAAATTAAAATCAGTTTTACAAATAAAATGGTTTATAAAGCGTTTATGAATCCCTATTCTATTTGCACTAAGAAACAATTGTTGTTCCAAGGTATATCAACTTCATTGTGAAGGAATTTCTTTGAGAAATTTTTGGTAGTTAAATGGAATTGGATCTGATCCAAAGATAGAACTGATTATATGAGATGAAGTGAAATTAATTAACCTAAATGAACACATAGCATTAGAATGTCTAATAAGTATTCTCGTACATCGAAGAGAAACTATGAGTTTCTTATTAATGTTGAAAATATACATTACCCTCGGTTGTTCAATTAAACCATTAAGATTGTTGACTCTATATGGTATGATGCGCAAATCTGAAAGAATTCCAAGTACACTTTCAAAATATGATTTTGGTGGCCGTAACCAAAGAGATGTGATCCATCGGCCGAGATTGTGTCTTTATTGGAAAGACTAAAGTGGTTGGAATTAAATGAGCAATGTTGATAAGAATAATATAACAAATTTCAATTGTTAAAATTAGCCTAACAGATTCGGTATTCAACATGCTCAAGTTAATTCAGATTTACTCACAAAATTATCGCTCGATAAGACTTAGTGTTTGGTACTTATGTATTGAAACAGAAAATTCTAAATAATGATTTGGAGTAAGCCGTTTACACATATTAACCAAAAATGCCTCGAAGTCAATGTGAGCGATATTGGGTTTGTGAGTCTTTTGATATGATCCAAGAAATGATACGAATGTATCATTTTATAAGCATAAAGATTGAATAAGTATTTTGATAGAAATATCAAATAGTTTGATTTTCAATCAAAGTGCAGAGGAAGCGTGTGTACATAAGAAAGAACGTTAAAAGGTACATTGATATTTCTAAACTATAAATAAACAACACGTTGTTGATTTTAACAATATGCTTGTATTAAAATTAACTTTAGTTGTTTTAATACTCAATTATGGATTGTAAATGATGTCTTTTATGGTGAGTATAAACGATATAGGGATTGTCCCAAAACGATATACAAAGAGCACCCTATTAAAATGAGAACATGTAAGTTGGATTCCTTATGCATTAGTAATAGGAATTATCATGCAGGTTATGTTGTGTATGATATTGTGTTTGTTTATGTATTTGATATATGGAGCAAATATAAAATCCAAATTGATATCACTAAATGGTTGTTTGAGGTGTTCTCGTGTATTAATGAAATACTAGAGAATTGTTCATAGAAACAACGAACTCGTTATGATGGAACGTTTTGACACAAACTTTTATAAGTGATATTGAGTATAACATATCAATGATAAATTCAAGTTAAAATCTTTAATTTGAAAATGTTCCAAAATAATAGTGACTGTAGTCGATTCAACGAAACGTTGAGAACATTAACTTAAATAGCGCTACAATAAACCAATGTATATAGATATAAATGCACAAATTTATAATTGAGCCAAAAGGTGATTCCAAATGTTGAGAATCCCATAATATTGTTATAAGATAACAATGTCATGAAATTGGTCATGATAGAACTTAAAGCTCACTAGAAGTCGAAAGACATACTTCGAATCGTTCCACATAATAAAGGTAGTTTATCGGTGTCAAAGAGAGTTAATCGACAAATTAGACAATTAAAACATAATAGCATACCCATTCACTAAGGGTCTGACCTAATTGGTTTTGAGAAAACTAATTGGAGAAGCTGGAATTAGATTCCATAATTGACCCCAAGTGCAAGTGGGAGATTGATAGAGTTAGGGGTACGCCTTAGGGGCAATTATGTAATTTGTTACATATATCTATTTCGTTGACCAATCTTGTTCGAAATAAAAGGTATTTTCTTCCTATTATATAATTGATATAATGTGATTATATTAATTAATTAACTTAATTAAAAGTATATTTAATATAAAAATACATAAATGGTATATTTTGTGATAGTAGTTACAAAGTGTTGTAACCATGAGTAATTTATCACAATGAAACAAATATACCATTTTAAATGTTCCTAGTCAAGATGCATCAAGACTAGATATTGATGTATCCGTTGAGACTAGAGTACGTAACGCTCTCCAAATGTTGGGCAGTGTATTACTCATGACTGCTGGGGCACCTAGGGGTTACGTACTAATAGTTATTGGATAACCATGGAATGACCCACTCGATATTTTTCTATTGGTTAGTATACTAAGGTCAAACATAAAATATTGATGTGACTGATTTACATAGTTCTCTCGACTTGAGAATAATGTGGATCTTCAATATGAAAGCTCCCATTTGATTATAGCCAAATCATGGCATGGCATCCATCGAGTGACTATAGTTGGGTCGAGTGGAAGTATTGGAAGTGAAGCACTATTCAAGAGATGATTCGTCTCCTCAGTTATATGCGGTTAGTATCACAGTCAACTCAAAGTCAAAGTGTCTTGCCAGAGCATTTCGGTTAATAATAATTGTTATTATTGAACCGAGGACTTTGTATTTGGACTACAAAGTTGAATGTGGCCGAGGTTGGAATTTTGACCATTACCAAATTCCATAAGTCCAAAGTGATATAGTTTTGACGAAGAGAATTGGTGTAAACAAATATCACAACCGGGCAATGCATATTAAACTAAAATTGAATTTTTACCGAAAATTAGTAAGCGATAAATTTGGCCATAATGTCACACCACCTGCTAAGTGACGTGTGAACGTTAACATTAGAATAGTTCGATATTGATTGGTAACCAAATTTACACCCAAGAGTTACACAGCCGAAATGATGAATTCCCTTAAGACCGAACGATTTAATTAGTTTATAATTGTTATAAATTAATTAAATTGATTAATATTTATGAAATATTAATTATAAAATTTGAATATGATTTGAGAAATAAATAATGTTATATATATTTATAACAGTTATAAATATTTCGATCGATATACAATATCGACAAGCGATTAAATTAGATTTAATTGCATAGTATTTTGGTTTGGGCCTAGATGGGCTTAAGGCCCATCATTAGGGCTGCAAAATTTCGGTTTGGGAAGGTCTAGGGGTGGCTAAAACATAAGGAATTGGCTTGGAGATAATGGGTAAAAAGGTTTTCCTCGTTTCTCTCTAATACAACCCTATATGTGTGTGTGTGTGTGTGTGTGTGTGTGTGTATGTATATATCTCTAAAATAATGATTAACCGTTTTTGGCCACCATTACCTTCTACATTGCTGGTTAAAACATAGCTCTCAATCCACTCAAAAATTCTCAAATATATTTCAAATTAAATAATACTATTCGATAGTTAGAGGTCGGTGATTTCGGACTTGCAATCTGATGAATCAAGAACAGTAAAAGGAAGGGAAGTCATTGCTTCAACGTGGATTCAAAGAAATCATTAAATTGGTAATTTTAATTCATATTACAGTAATTAAATTATTTTCTATGATCCTATAATGAGAAATTTCATATCTGTTTAAATATATTGCTACTATATGTTTAGTTGGGTGAGATTTTGTAAGTAGATGTAGTTGTCACAAATCAGTTTGGTTATGTGCATAATTTGTTTATTATACTATTTGATTTATGTATAGACAAATGTTGTTTACTGTACAAAATTAATTTTTGTCATTAATAATTTTTTTTATATATTTATTAATGAATTCATATATATATATATATATTAGTGTATATTTCCCTCTTATAATAGCATATATGCATACATAAGATGTATGTATATATGATTTAAAAAATTTAGTACACTTATTTATATATAATATGAATTTACAAATTTGAAAATTAATTATCATACATATACTCATATTTTTAAATTAACATTTGTTGAATTTTGAATTTTTTATTATATATAATATAATTATTATACTAAAAATTCAATTTTATATTTTTAAAAATATTATATCATTCCAGAAACGTATAGAAAAAATTTAGGATTTTTTCAATAAAGTTTATTATTTTTAATAATTAATATTATTTTAGAAAAACTGTTTATGATTTATTAAAAATAATAATTTAATTGAAAAATTCTTTAAAGTTTTCCTTAACCTTTCATTCATGATCCTAGAATTTCTAAAATTTTAAAATTTGATATTTTAATAATATATTATTTTATATTAAATCATTATTGCTGAAATCAATGTATTTGATTTTAAAAATAATATTTCAACTTTGAAAAATCTCCAGATTTTTCCTAAGCTCTATTTTATGATCCTAGATTAAAATTGTAAAATTTTAATTTTCGTCGATTTATTATTTTATGTTAATTATTTATGGATGAAAACATTATTTTATTCATAATATATACAAATTAAAATACTAAAATTATTATGTTTGCAAAACTAAGTTAAATTTGAATTATAAATAATTTTTAATAATTTTTATCTCTCTTTCTATATATATATTTACTATATATAACTGTTTTATGTTCATATATTATATATAATATATTTATACATACATATGTGTGTGTCTGTGTATTGTAACACATATACATGACATATAAAATGAGCTAATATGTCTGTTGCGATGTAAATCCCAACATTTACATATGGGCATATTATACCCTTAACAGATTATTATGTTACACATGCACTCAAACATATATGTATATGATACATTTATGTATAAACTAAATCAAATAAAATTAATTTCATATCTTAATATATTTGAATTTAAATAAAATAAATGATTTTATTTAAATGAAATTTAGAAATTTTCTAATTCAGTTAGACTTCATAGGCCCACTAAAAGATCCGATAGGGTAAAATTTTGAAATTCACCCATAACTTCCGCTGTAGGCTGGTCCAGTTCCAACTGTTAGTCGCGTTGCACTCCTAGGAGGGATATCTACGTTATGGAATTGGATTCGTAGGAATTGGAGCTTGTAGAATTTTAAGCTAAAATGGAATGCTACGCAGCCAGAATGCTTCGGCGGTAACTGGAATTTCGATGAGTTAACTCACATTTGAATGATACTATAACGTTATATAGTGGTTATAAAATTGTTGATTGGATGTTTGGATGTTTATCTATTGGTTGTTTGGTTTTTTTGAATTGACGCTTTTAAAAGCGGTCAGTATATGAAATCATTTGCAGGAAATCTATCTGATATACAGGAAATTTGTAGAGGGATCCAACAGGATTCCTTGCCACTATTGATTTATTTTCAATCATATTCTTGTTGTATGAATCATCGAATATCAAACCTAATCTTTTGGCATTATTGGTTATGACATTGTTATATATTCAAACTTAACCCTTGTAATGGTAAAAATTAGTAACAACATTGGTTAAGTGCTTGGTGGCTATTGGCCTCAATTTAGTACTATGAAATACTATAAATTTCCGTTGGGCTTAAAAATGGTTTTGATTCAATGAATGATTTTAAACTAATTTTTGGGTTACTTGGAATATTTTATTTAAATGGATTTTTAACTTCTATTTTACTTCAACCACTTTTTATCTGCTTTTTCTGGATCATTTAGAAACATTTTAAAGTTGTTTAAATATTGGTTGATAATGTTTTAAAAGTTGTCTATTTATATATAATATTGTTTAAAGGTTATTTATATATATATATATTTTAATATTGTGAAAAATTATTTATCTATATTCTAATATTGTGAAAAGTTATTTATTTAAATAATTAATATTGTTTGAAGATAATAATAATTATTTATTTATATTTTGTAGTTAACAATTATTATTTATTAATAATGTTTTGGAATTGATGATTATTATTTATTAACAATTTTTTGGAAGTTAATCATTATTTATTATAATAATGTTTAAAGATTAATTATTATTGTTTTATTAATCATGTTTGAAAATATTAATTATTATATTTAAAATGTTTTGAAGTTATTAATTATTATATTAATAAAGTGTTTTAAAATGTTTTATTAATGATGTTCAAAAGGAAATTTGATTATGTACTAGTGTTGTTGAAAACTAATTTATTATTATTTTTGATGTTTAAATTTAATTAATTTATCTGATTAATTGTATTTATGAATAATAAATTGATTAATAAAGGAATTTCATTTAATAAAGAGTTTATAAATGAAAATGGAGTTTTATATTTATAAAGGATTTTTATAAAGGCTTTATAAAGAATTTTTATAAAGGGATTTTAGAAAAGATTGTTATAAAGTAATTTTAGAAGGGATTTTTATAGAGGATCTATATAAAGGAATTCTATAAAAGACAGAAGTTTTATTAATGGGTTTATAGTTTTATAAAAGAAGTTTTATAAATAGTTTTATGCATTTAAAAAACTGTTTTATAAATGGTTTAGAAATTTACAAAAAAAAAGTTATAAATTATTTTGGAGATTTATTAAAGAGTTTATAAATTGTTTTAGAGATTTGTAAAAGAGTTTTATAAATTATTTTATAAATTTATGAAAGAGTTATATAGATAATTTTAGAGATTTATAAAAGGAGTTTTATAAATGTTTTTATGGTTGTATAAAAAGGAAATTTATAAAAGAAGATGAGATTGATTTCCAAAAATGGTCTTTAAATAATTATGGTGGTATAGAAACATCTTTCCATACTCAATACCAAATAGGAAATCTTTCTCAGTTTTTGTAAATATACTTATACCGTTGAGATAAGTATATAAATATATTTTCTAAGTAGTGAAAGTGTAGTGTTTTTATGAATATATTTATACCGTTGAGATAAGTATATGGATATTCTTCCAAGTATTAAAAGGAGTAAAAAGGGTTTGTGAGTATACTTTTGTAAAAGTATTTTGATACAAATATTTACAAGGTGATTTTAATTAATGAAAGGATTAATTAAAGAGGTTAGTGATTGCTTATGTGCTTAATCAATGTTGGTTTTCCCTATGGAATTAAATCTCTGATGTGATTGTTCTTTTATTTGGTAGTTAAATAACCGACTATCAAACTTGGCCAGTTTTAAGCTATCGTTGTTAGTTTGGGGAGACCGGGATCAGATAGGTTATCTGAAACCACTTCGAATTGGCATAAGCTTTCGAATGGATGACATCTTGAAGTTGATATTTCGAAGATGGAGTTCTTTCAAGTGAAAAGGCTACTTACTACTAATCTTCCGAGGGTGATTCCAAAATGGATGTGGTAGAAATGGTGCATTCGGTTTCATTTAGACCCAGAACGAACTTGTATGGATGAATGCTGGCATTGCATTGCTACTTGCAGGGCAGTGTTAGCGTTCCAAGTGGGTTTGCTATTCAAAAAGGTAAAGCGTAACGTCCGGCTTCACACCCGGTAAATGACTAAAGCAGGGACGTGCAATAGAGCTAAGTGGGTCGCTCCCATTAGGGTATGATCATTCCTTATCTAGAGTCGATATTTATGTACGCTTCGGTGTCCATTATGGTTGTTTATCAACCTAGGGGTGATCATATTCGGTGCTATCTAGTAAGAGGTAGGATTGGTCCTGAGTAGCAAAGGTGCAACGTGTTGTAATCTCCAGTACATTTTATCTAGAGGTGTATTGATTCGGTGGGTAGACCCTTACCCTTTCATAGTTGGAATCCATTTTTCAATACGAGCCTTTGCATTTGATTATATACCTAATGCTGGAATTTAATAATGTAATAATTTCGGCTATGATTCCATATTTATTTTAAACCTAGACATTATTATAAGATTAGAAGATTTCCTATGGAATGTTTTGGTTATCGTAAGGCAAAAACCCGTCTGTATTTATGTGCGGCGTGGTTTTACAAAATACCTTTATCTTCAAAAGATTTTTATAACATTAAAATTCAATTGAGGTGTGTTTCTCACGTTGGTTTACCAGACTAATCCGAGCGTTATTTTTCTTATAATGCTTGGGTCAGACCAAGCATATTTTCAGATTTAGTTTGGAAATCTTGGAGCTTTAGGAGTCGAGCTGGATGTCCAAGACGTATCTCTCGTATATTTTTTTATTTCCGCTGCATTTTCTATTTGTTGTATTTATCAGCAATTATAAGAACAGACTGTTATAACTATCCAGGTTGATGATAGATTAGTACTCTTTATTGATGTGTGTATATAATACAGTTTTCTTTTATTAAAGATCATTGTGTATATTATAGTTCACTTATTACGATGTGAGATTATGTTCTGTCTTTTATTTTCTTTTACCCCAGCAATCTGTCTTCTCGACATTTGGATGTTCGGCATATGAATACCGTAGACATATTAGTGTTGACTTTTTAAGGGTCGAGAAGGCGGGTCGTTACAAAAAGAACACATGCATAAAATGTCGTTACTAGGTGCAGCCTAATAAGGATTAAATATTGGATTACACCTTAATGATTTAATATACGATTGATCCTATGCCGGATACCATACTTCAACAAAGTCCGTACATGTTTCGGTATTTAAATTATTAAAATATTAACTAAGAACAGAATTCATACCGATGAGTCAACACAACCGTGTTGTTAGTTACTTTCCAAGTTCAACCAACGTAAAGTTAATTTATAAATGTTCTAAATTAATAATGAAAGTAAATACAAATGTTGTTTTGAACTTTTATGGTATATTATTTATTTAAAGCATGAAAATTAATTCAAACAATGTATACAAATTATATGCTAATTTAATTGAAATATGGGCTTCAATAAATTAAGAAAATGAATAATTTATATGTTAAATCATTTTGACCTAAAGTTCGGAAGCCTAAACCATATGGAGGTTGGCCATAACAAGCTAGAGGTAAGAGGGGAGACTCGGTCTTATATGGTTAGAGCGAAAGGGGCTAGATATTTGCGATCTAGTTGGCTATAAATAATCACCCCTTCTCATTTTCTCTTGATATTGAAAAATCATAACCCTAGCCTTCATTGCTGAGGTTGGTGAAGCCAAGGAAATGGAGTAGTTCTATTTCGTAGCTAAGAAGAGAGAACTAAAAGTTGCATGAAGGAAACAACTAGAAACCAAGATGTTCGGCAATCGGTGAGATCTTGACAAACTAAAATTCCATTTTTCTAATTCATATATATATGTATATATGTATATATATATATGCATACTCCCTCGTTTTATATTCGGTCCCATACAAAAATTTGAAACATATATATGTCTGCGCGCGCGTGTGTTTGTATGTGTTTGTAATAATTAAATGATATACATATATTATAATTATATATATTATTTTTACTTCTGGTTTAAGTAAAAAATACCTTTTTGCTCGCTTTTATTTTAAAAAAATTATACAGACACGCAATTTTGAATTAATTAAATCAAATTAATCTTTTGGTTACATAAAAATTAAAATAAAATCTGATTTTTTTTCTTGGTTAAAAAAGCATTTTCTTATTTATATTATAATACATGATTATTGAATTAAAAAAATTAAGGTTATATATATTTAATTTATATACACATAATTAAAAAAAATCGATTTTGTTTTCTTGGTTACAAAATAAATTTGTCTAGATTTAAATTATATACTTATTTTTTGAATTATTGAATAATACAAACATGAAAATAGGGTCAAGGAAACGCAGTTTTACTTTTTCGGATTGAAGGACGCGAGTTTTAAAATTTAGTCCGAAGGAAAACATAATAATAAACTAAACTAGCCTTAGATGAAACAGAAGCTAAACCAAGCTAGCAACAGATGAATGTAACGTTACGTTAATTCAATTACTACAAATACTATGAAAATGAATGCTAGTTTAGTTTTCTTAGTGCTAGCTCATCCGATGCTAGTTTAATTTAACATTACATTCATCTGTTGCTAGTTTAATTTAGCATTTTGATTTTGTGATGCTTTAGCATTATAATGTCATTCAGACAAAATTTTAAAACATGTGTCCTTGAGACAAAAGTCGATTTTAGGTTTTCCTTTTTAACTAATTCTCTCTTTGAAAAAAAATGTTTATATATATTTAATTTATATACATACGGTTTTTTTAAAATTTGTTGATCATGTTTTTGTTTAGAATAAACAAAATTATTTAGATAAGTCAAACATTTTAGAACCCGAACATAAACTTATATATATATATATATATATATATATATATATGTTTGTGTGTGTGTATGTGGTTAAACCGATTAGCGGTTCTATAGTGGTGGAGGTGTAAAAAGTTATCGCGAGAATATAGTAGAAAATAACGGAGATGCAAAATGCTTTATCAAATATAAAACCAAATATTTAAAGTAATTTATTCTCATTATCGCATCGTTTGTTTAGAAAAAAAATATTGTTTAATCTTATATAACAGAACTATAGAATATCATGATTTATGCATATTAGATTTGGTGATTACAATAGATTTCTAACTTATATTGAACATTTGTGGCGTAAAATTAGATCTTTATCCTAACTTTTTTTGTTTTGTTTAAAAGAGACCAGTCAAATCAACTTTTATTTATTAATCCTGCTAAAACGGGTGCTAAAAAACCTTGATTTAGCAGATGTTATGCATAGCGGGCTTAAAGCGGATCTACTGTTTAATAACGCTAATTTAAAATAGTGTAGCGGTCAAAAAGTGTTATGCACTATAACGGAGATTTTACGGGGCTTTAACTGCACAGATATGTGTGTGTTGTGTGTGTGTGATAGTGTGAAGGTAATGATACTTCTAACATAGAAATGTCTCATACGTAATGAATAAGCATACACACACATATCTTTGTGCATGTATTCCATCTTTGTTGTAGTTGTAATGTTTGCATTGTCAATGTGAACATATTATAATATCAAGATATAAAATTAAATTTAAAACTAAATTAGTAATAAAATAATATTATTGTCATAACAAACAAATATAAAATTTTAATATACAAATTAATTAAATTAAAACCATACCCTAAACTCTTTTATTAATCAATATTAAACATGATTTAGTATAAAATTATTATTCATATAAATACAAAATACGATCTTGTGCGAACTAATAAAACCTTTTTTTTTTTTTTTTTTTGAATTTCACCTTTTAATTTCATTGTAATCCCGTAGATCATACAAAACTGAATTTGAGGTCCATAGCATGCTGAAGATCAAGAACTGGTCATTACTTGTAATGAAAGATGGACACGTATGATAATAATACATAACACTGAATGCACAGATATTGCAACCATCATAATTGTTGCTGATGCTCATTGTCATGCAGCCAATACACAGTGCTAGTTAAGAAAAGAGGGATAAAACGAACTATTTGTTTATTTCTGTAAATATATATCAGTAGAGTTTCGACATATTTGTTGATGTGGAGACAGTAAAATCAAATACAATTTTACACTGTTTATAATCAATATTGGAAAAATGAAATAAAAATTAAATTTAATCTCATCGATTAGTATGGAAAGCAACGGAGTATAATTAATATTGGTTCATCTTATATCAGTAGATCTTCATTTTGTGATGCGTTCTGACTCCACCTAAATTATAAATAGTTAACCAATCTGTATGCTATTCCATATTTTGTATTTAAAGAATATGATACTAATCTTCCAAATGCTGTAAAAAAGACTTGCATCTGCTTACTTCAAATTCTGCACACAAAATTAAGAATGGGGAAAACATGATAAGTGATAAATATAGGATAACTTCCCTAAGCAACATCGCTTGAGAAACAGAATGTTTGTTGATGAGAACGAATACCTGATCAGAGAGTATAAGATTGTGACAAGTATGGTCGCATGGATAAGGACAATCTACTTCGTTTGTGATACTTCTCTCAAAATACCAATCTCCTACTGCCTCTGCAATACTCTGTAACATTCATATTGATCAAGGTTATATGGTTCCATATCAAAATGACACTTACTTTGAATTCTAATGGATTCACTTATGTTTCTAAACACATACCTTATTGTTTATTTTAGGAGAATCAGGTGCAAACCATGTGTCTTGCAGTTCGCTTTGACAGTGAGCAAAGCACGAGTTTATAAACATTCCGCCATTAGGTGAACCTTGAAAGGATTTCAATGCACTCAACATCTGGATTCTGTATCCTATTATTGAATCATTGTGATACATGAATATATATGTATTATAGTTTTGTATATGAAGGTTGATTATATTATCTCTGTATATTAAGGATAAAGGTAAGTACCATGAAGAATATTGGTCTGATTCACTGAACAATTTATCGGGTTTAACTTGCAATGACTCCAGTGACCTCGAGGGTCAGTGTATGGCGGCACAAATATGTGACGGAACTGTGTAACATCACATAGTGGTAATTATTAATTTCAGATTACTTTAAATATATTATCTTTGGTAATAAATGATGTATGAGAAAATCATGCACCTGATATACATCATAGGCTGAGTTCAGTATAAAATATGGTGTTCTGATGTATGGCAACACAATTTGAGGAAAGAAACACTGTGGAAAAAAAGGATTCTAAGATAGGAAATGCATATGCCTAATAATTCATATCTGTAAAATTTTGGATTTTAGATTCACACCCGAAATGGAAATTTCTCAGAAGATACACAGGTTGGATGCAGATTCTTTTGTACACCCTGTAACGAATAGGCATCATTATAGATAAACGTTTTGTGTTATAAGCATCTAACCATTGAAGCCAAGTTTAGTTAACACATCGAAAACAAACCTGAAGCTTAACAATATTATGGAAGAATGGACTAATAGTGTTGTTCCTAGATACATCCATCCTGAAAATTGACAAAAGTTCTTAAAACCAATATGATATTAACAATGAAAATGAGAGGTTCGATAAAATATAGACATGATGTTACACGTCTAGAAAAAATCCAGCATCGCTCAAGCATTTAAGAGAGGCAGTTGGTGGAAGAAGCTGAGCAAGATCATCACAATGTAGAAAAGTAGAAAGTCCCCCAGCTGAACATCCTGAAAGTAATACCTAAATATTTCATATAAACATCAAACATGTAATATTTACTAAGAAAAAAAGACCACAGTCTGACATATATTTACATAACCAAATTACCTTTTGAGCAAGGAGAAATCCTTTTGAGTACAAATCAACAATTATAGCATCAAATATCTTTTGTCCTCTAAAATACAACACTGTATTCTGTCTCAAAATTGCAAGAATTTGAAAATATTAGAGGAAGAAAATATGCGTAGGTTTTAAAGAGAACTAGAATAAGTACTTACACCAATTTTATATTGTGAATCACCTGCAAAAGAAGCCCCATCACAATATCGAAGTTTTACCCTATTCCAGTTGTAGAAATCTAAAGGTAAAGGGGAACAATTTTAATCGTCGGTAATTGGATAAAATACTATTAGACATTGCAAAATCATCACGATAATCCATTAAAACTGTCTCTTTGCTATAATATGCAACTTTTTGCAGGTAAATGCTAGCAGTCCCCCTTACAGTGTTCACCACATGGTTCTAAAATATCATTCATTTGAGATTTGAAAAAAGTAGTGTAAACAGGTTATCAGGACAATAGAGCAATGTAAAATAAGTATATGCTAGGGTTGTTGAAATACTAAGTAGAAATTTACAATTCTAGTGGTCATTTGAACTGTAACATTCTATTCTATTCTATCTTTAACTACAACAGTGGAACACCTCAACTCAGTTTATCTGAACCATTAGAATTTAATTGAGCTGTGTTGGGTAATATCACGCGTACATTAAACAATAGCAATGGAAGATTGTTTTGTGACAATTATCGTCCATTCTTATGTGTACAGCAAATGCCAGTGGGAGCAGACTTAATCGTTGTCTCCTCCAATCTGAATTTAGTATCAAATAGTGATTCATTTTCATATCATTTGCAATCTGTGATTCAAATCCCGAGTTTATGTTACACTGAAATCTAATCCAATTTATGAATAAAGTGGTCCTGTGAAAGAAAACAAAACTTTTGAGTGATGTTTTTACAAGGTTGTAAAAAATTGTTAGGAGGACTCTGGATGGCAAGTATGGACCACCGATTAATTGTTTAGACGGAGATTAATTGGAGCTGGATGTTTTTGAAACATTAAGGTATCAAAAAAATATGATATATGTATGTTTACCAACCTACTTATTATTTATACATGTGCCGGTTGAAAACAAAACTATAATAAAAACAGGGACCACCACAAAATGCAATCAACCTATAATCCAAAATAACTTAAGAAAACGAAAACAAAAGACGGTAGCACAGAGTTTAATAGATTATACCTGGATTAAATTTGGGGTCATTGCTAAGAATTCCAGAGAACACTTCATAGTTGCTCATAAATTTAGTCGAACCTCGCCTTGTTTTAGATCTTATCAAGCAAGAAATCACATCTCCACACCACTCTCCTCCCTGTGTATCGTTATATTGTTTATAGTTTGATCATGATAAGTCCACTATTTACATTCGCACTTGTATCATCTATCTTTAACGTGGATAGTTTAGACAGTTTATAGAAGTTTCATCGTATCTAGGTTTATTGATTTATGTAAGTATTAAAATGGCAAACATGGTGTGTGTACATGTATTTCTTATTGTCACCAAAACTTGAAAGTGAAGAAATAAACAAATTTGTACATTAATTTATGATGATATTCATACATTTTTTTCTTGAACGTGTTTTGCAACCTGCGTGCATTATGTTTGCGTTTAACTTATTATCATCAAAGCATAAAGAGATACAATAAAGTATTGTTTGTACTTGCCTCAAATTGCAAAATCCAGTTGTGTAGGCCAGAGCCAAAACCTTTGTGGAAATGATAAGCAGGGGGGCTCCCATCCAAACATACTGCAGTTTTCACAATTATTAAATATATCATCAGCCTTTCATATGACAATAAACAACAATGGTTATTTTATAACAAAACACAAGTCAATGTAGATCTATATACCAAATAAACATATGCCATGTCTGTCAAAGTATAAACAAAAATAAGAGTTAGGTGGATCCATAACTAATTAATAGACAGATTACCAGCTCCAAGTGAAGAAGCATTGGCAACAAGAGTCATTGGAACCAAAAGCCTTTCCCCGTTTTGCAACGAATAGCCAAAGAGAGAGAGAAGAAAGAAGATGAACAATGGTGGCATTAGCATAGTTACCGACCTGTCGTGGTTTTTCATGGGACTGAATTTTAATGATGGATATGAGAAAGAAAAAATAGAATGTATGAATATGGTCGACTGAGTGCAGGTAATAATTAAGCTATCAAATTAACAAATAAACGAGTGAGTAATCTATGTATCTGCGTGAGAAAGGTGAAAAGAAAAAAGAAGAGAGTATTTTATGAACGTTTAGTTTGAAGGCAAACGAAGAAGGATGCAGAATTTAAAGCTTTTACATAGAGGAGATTTGGTCAGCCGTCTCCGTAACAAATTACCAATCAGACCTTTTTGTCTAAGTTTAATGTACCGTGCTGCTCAACCCGAAATCAATTAATTCGGGTGTTATGCAAAATGGAGAGAAATCATACGGATCCCACTTACGAATTTCGGGGGGGTCTAAGTACTGATTGGCTAATTTACCCTCACAAATTTTGGGGAAAATAGCATTTTTCAATTTTAATTTCAAGAATAATCAGTACACGAATTCACAATTTGGTTATTTTTCTGATTCTGCCGTTGATAAACTCTACGCAGGCTAGTCTTAAAAATGGCTATCCTAACTCAAAATTACGAATTTTGCTCCGACCACTAAAGCCAAATAACTACATTTATATTTGAACATGCATTCTTTTTATTAAATTAATACCGCATATATATTTTTTATTTTTAAAATGTTGCCACGGCCCGAGGGTTGCTCTAGTCAAGTGGCTTGTTTGGCTTCCCTCGGGCTAGCTCCGTAGATACATTAGATCACAACGGTATAGTTTTTTGTTCTTTAGTGGCATCATATGCAAATTTATGTACATATGCCACATCCGAACTCAAATGCAAAGAACAACGAAGATTGCAATTGGTTTGACTAACTACGGCTATTCACACGCTATAAATGGTAAAATATAATATGATAAAAATAAGTACAGAAATATGATAGATGTGACATGCAACGTAATATGAAAGAAAATGCAACTAACATAATCATAAACTACCAATAATCAAAGTACATATCTTGGTCTCCCTCACATAAAAAAGGTACAGGTAATGATAACACGGTACACTATCAAATACATAAAGTCTATCATATTGTAGAAATTCTGAGGCACCGTTCGCAAATAAAAAGTGATGGGTTAACATTGGCGATGCGTCCAACGCATCGGAAGTCCCAGCGTTCTGAATATAACATTTGGACCATTGAGTCAATTGGTGGAAAATGATACGTTGGCGTCTGACGTGTCTGATGGATCAGACGCTTTGTGTCATTTCCCACAAACGTCTACTTCTTTTCCCTTCCTCCTTCTACCTATTTATTCACCCCCATTCCACCTCCACACCAACACACCAGCAACTTTCCCCATTTTCTACAACGCAGTCTGATTCTCTTTTAGGTATTTATTTTACGTTTTTGTTATTTTATTTCAATTTATAACGTATATTTTTCAACGAATTTTTTTATATTTTCTGTAATTTTCAGTTTTCAGCATATCGCGTGGATCTTCTACTTCTGCCTCTCGACCTATTGCTCTATGGACATCCGAAAGGGAGGGTATTTTCATAGACTTGTGTGTGGAATTTTTACTGGACAAAAGTAATTTCGTCAGCCCGATTTTTGCGTCAGTGACAAGCGCATTTAACGACATATTGAATCTTGACTGGTCCCGTATAGAAATTAAGAACAAATGGGACAACTTGAAGCGTTCTTGGGTTGACTGGGACAGATTGCTACATCTAAAAGGATGGATTTGGGATCAGGAGAACGATTACGTTGATGGTACTGCGGAGTGGTGAAATACCACTGTATGAAGACTCAAGAGATTCAGAAAAGATCCTCCTTCAAATTCAGAGAGTTAGATCAGCATTTTGAAGGCTGCACAGGAAAATAGACTTGTAGTTATCCGATGCCTCCTACCCCACCAGCTCGACCTTATACTACTATCGATATGGATTATTACTCTGATTGGGTAGTGTAACATCCCCTATCTTGAGGCCCAAAACTAAGCGCTACGATGCTGCATTCATCTATAGTATTAACTTCCAATGATAAAATACGGTAATGTTATGGTATCCATAATATCAAAAGCACATGAATATATAATAAAATCACAGATTCCAAAAACAACAACTTTACTGATTACATTTCAAAAACATGTTTCATATTCCATTACATAATTCCAAACGTATCTCAGGTTTTGATCAAATATAATTATTACAAAATACGCCAAGAACGACATATGAAGATGCCCCCTTGGATGATCAGAGTACTAAATAGACAAAAGCTTTCTTAATACATCACAGTGGAAATAGAAATAAAAATAACAGCTCCTAAATAGCTATCATTTATTTAAACACTAAGGTAAACCTTTGGAAACATTGGGAACCACCCCTTCGAAACCTTTATCATATATCTTTTGAAAGCATTAAGTTCTTCATCTAAATCAAACCTTTCAAAAGCATTGGGTTCAAGTAAAAATAAGTGGGACATAGTTTCAAAACCATTTAAAACCATTCCTTTCGAAACCTTTGGGTTTAACTTTCAAAATCTCAAAATGGTCTTAAAAGAACTAAGTCGAAAGACACTCTTTCGAAAGCAATTTCCTAAGTAAAAGAAGGGGATGGTGTCAAAACCAATCCCTTCGAAAGCATTGGAGAAGCGGCTTAGGGTTTAAAGCGAAAGAACCCTTTCGAAGGCATTGCTTCAAAAGGTAGAATGCGGCAGCAGGGTTTCATCCCCTTCGAAAGCATTTTCTTAAAACAAAGGTGGCAACCTCTTTCAAAAGCTCTTTACTTTTAAAACACTTGACCAAGTCGAAAGCTATTTCATTCGAAAGCATTCTTTTCGAAAGCAAAATAAGTGGCATTTCCGTTTGAAAGCAAAACAAGGTCTCGACCCCTTCGAAAGCCCTGTTTCGACTCTATACCTTTCGCCTATGCCCAATCCACTACGTGCCAAGTCTTTGATACCATGTGTATTGGTTTCGAACTGGTTGGAGGCGGAAGTATGTAGTTGAAAGATAGCTGCTGAAAGTGGCGAAACAACGAAACCTTTTAAAACAGATTTTTAAATTTAAAAAGAAATTTCTTTCCAACTAACTTTCTTATTTGTCATCATATAATTAGTTGTCAGTTTCTTTTCCAAAATCTTTTCTAAAAGTGCTGCCGAATTTTAGAGATTAAGAATTTAAAACATTTACAAATTGCCCCTTCTCCTTTCATAAACATATAAAACATTTAAGTCCCATACCTTAAATAATTTTATATACTTATTAAAACATTTAGGAAAATTCTCAAAAAATTCCCGTAAATCATTTTTAATATGTTTTCTAACATATATAAATTTCTGACCTAAAACTAACATATAATAGTTGTAATTAATTTAAACCCAATTTAGCTATTTTCTTCACTAGAAAATTCATAATAATCCACATTAATTCAGAAAATTATGAAACTTGAAATCCATTTCTAAATATTATTACTGAAGCTATATCAAAATAGCAAGCCATTTGGATGTCATTTAATAGGTTTTTCAAGTTAAACCTTATCATAAAATCTATATAAAATAGCATAAATCATCAACAAGCATATATATCCATTTAACAATCAAAACATGGCAAATCATTTGCAAAATAAATTCGGATCTCAACTAAAACCGAAAACAATAAAATGAGATGTAACCTATTATTCGCCTTTAGCTTGTGATTAAGAAGTTTGAGATTTGCTTCTTGAACTAGATTGATTAAGCTTCTTTCTCTTGATTTAGCTTATCTTCCTCTTACCATCTCCTAATGGTGGTTGGCCTCTCTTAGATTTACTTTTTAGTTTGTGAATGTGAAAATGAACGTGGCTTGAGGGTTTAGGGTATAAGAATATATCCTATTCACATTTTGCCCTTATCTATTACCCTAACCATTTCTTTTTTATTCTCTCTTATTCATTGTTTAATTTGGCATGGCTACCCTTCTCTTATTCAAATCTCAATTCCCTTAACCATTTAAATTATTTCATTTAATTTAACTAATCAAATGTCCTAAATAATGTTAATTAAAATTAGGGTCGTTACAGACTCCCCTACTTAAAGAATTTCGTCCTCGAAATTACGATAAGGCACTCATCAAAATCAATCATAAAGGTAAAACATACCATGAAACAAGTAAGGATTAGCGTCTCTAATTCTGCTCTTAGTTTCCCAAGTACGGTCTCTCTCGTCGTCGCTCCACTGGACTTTAACTAATCTGACTGTCTCATTCCTTAGCTTCTTCTCATCTCTCGCGACTATACAAACTAGCTTTCTAACTATAGTCAAATTCGGTTCCACTACTAAGTCCTCTAACATAGTTGGTGCTATAGTAGTCTCCAGGTCTCGAATACACTTCCTTAGGTGAGAAATATGAAAAACTTCATGGACTCCTGCCAAACTGTTTGGTAACTCTATTCTATATGCGAGTTTCCCGATCCTCTCTACAATAGGAAATGGTCCAACAAACCTCGGTACAAATTTCCCTGATTTCCCAAATCGAATTACGCCTTTCATCGGTGATACCTTGAAGAAAACATGATCTCCAACTGAGAATTCTAAACCTTTCCATCTCCTATCTGCATAGCTCTTCTACCTAGACTGAGTTTCCTTCATTTTGACTCGAATTAACTCAATCTTTTCGGCAGTTTTTCTAACTAAATCTGGATCAAGAACCAACCTATCCCGGATCTCTAACCAACAAACGGGAGATTTGCATGGCCTTCCATGCAAAGCTTCAAATGGTGCCATCCCTATGCTAGTCTGATAACCATTGTTATTAAGGAGTTTGAGATTTGTTTCTTGAACTAGATTGATTAAGCTTCTTTCTCTTAATTTAGCTTATCTTCCTCTTACCTTCTCCTTATGGTGGTTGGCCTCTCTTAGATTTACTTTTTAGTTTGTGAACGTGAAAATGAACGTGGCTTGAGGGTTTAGGGTATTAGAATATATCCTATTCCCATTTTTCCCTTATCTATTACCCTAACTATTTCTTTTTTATTCTCTCTTGTTCATTGTTTAATTTGGCATGGCTACCCTTCTCTTATTCAAATCTCAATTCCTTTAACCATTTACATTATTTCATTTATTTAACTAATTAAATGTCCTAAATAATGTTAATCAAAATTAGGGTCATTATAGGTAGCCAGTGATACTGTAGTTACTCCGCCGTCTAGATGATGTAGACATACCGAGAAGGGAAGCTCGCGCAGGCATGACGTTCGAAGGTTAATCGTTCATACTGATCAGTTAAACAATGTCGTGTAACATTGTTATGTTATACTGTCTCATATTATAACTATTCAGCAGTGGAAGCTTATGTTAACTTTTCGCAATGAATCCAAAAACTTGGATATTGTGGAAAAATTGACTGATGAAGAATTAGCAGGATTTATGATGTACGAGCTGGATTTGTTGCGTGGTCATCATTAGTAGTTTTTAGTTTGTTTTTGTGTATATCTGAATTTAAAATGTATTAGTTTGTTTTAATGAAATCGAGCAAATTTTTTTATTTGCAATTATTAAACGTATATTACACAACAAAAATAAAAATTAATTAACTATAAATCAATTAAATTTCACATTTTAAATACTCTGCTCAAATACTCCTTTCACATCGCCAAACACGTTCCCCTTTCAACCAACTTTCCCACTCAAATACCCCGCTCAAATGCCCCATTTGCTTCACCGAGAATGGAACTTAAGTTAAAGTAAATAGTAGATAAAGTGATTAGCCAATAACCATCCTAGTGTTGGATTAGGTGTATTAGCAACGGGACTAAAAGATCAATTTCAAAAAAAATTCTTTTTATTAAATCGCATAAGATCTTATATTATGTATATGTGAATAATATTTTTTTATATTAGACAAAATATAGTATTTAATGAATAAAGGTTCAGAATAATATTCTAATTTATATATTTATTTAAAATATTATTTATCGTTAATGTATAAAATAATTTATTAGCAATTTTAATTAAAAATTAATTTATAAATTTACTTTGATTTCATATACTAATATTCTGCAATATTTATATTAATAATACGAGCATCATAACTATATATATATATGTATGTATGTATGTATCTGTGTGTGTCTATAAATTATCCTATGGTATTATGAAAAATTGATCGTTTTGTTCTATAGTCGATAAAATGTCAATATTTCAAAGGAAGTCATATTGGGATGACACAAACATTATATTTTATATTAAAAAATAATAATTAATAATATATATATACATTTATTTAGTTGTTCCATTGTATATATATAATTTAAGAAAAATATAAATCATAAAATACAAAAAACGGTAGTCAAATTTCAAAACCCTAACCCTAACGAAAATGGCACGGAAGAAGGTGAGAAAGAGAAATAAGATGTTGAATGTCAAGAGGATAGAAGGAAGGGGAAATAAAAGGAGGTGCAGCTAGACCTAAAAACATAGAGGAGAAGATACGAGGATGCAGCAAAAAGAAAAACACAATTTTACTCGATAGAAAGGAATAAGATCTGGGAGAAGTAATGCGCATGCAGCATAAAGCAAAACAGAATTTTACTCGGTAAAAGGGACTAAGATCTAGGAGAAGGCTACTAATGCAAAACATAGATTGAGGAAAATGTGAATTACTTTGAAAAAATTATAGAAGAAGTGGGGGGATTTGCTAGAATGGACGACGACTATGCAAAAGCTAATAATATGTGGAGATATTCAATCCACATATACTTAGAAGGGAAGAGGCCTTATTATATTCATTTCAGTGCTTATATCAAGAGAGAATGAAAATCGAAGGGAAGATGGGACATTTATGCAAAAGATAATGGTTTTTGTTTAGTTAAATTTGAACCAAGACAGGATTGTCAGAAAGTGATTGACAGTGGCCCATGGTTCATGGATAGTAGGCTGATGTTTATCAAAAATGGGAAGCAAACATAAGATTGGAAAGAGATTATGTGTTAATTACGTACATTGAACTAATGATGTCACCCCGACCCGACTATCCTTCTATTGTCTCATATTTAATTAGCAAGTCGACTATGGAATGACCTAGCCCAATCAAAGCCCAATTTTCTCATAAGGTCATAGGTAATAAGTTATGTTGCTCAATTTTCACATAAGTAATTAGCAAATTGACTATGGAATGATCTAGCCCAATCAAAGCCAGCCCATCTATCCTTCTATTGGCCGGCATAAGTTGGCCTAAGCTCACGTTGGTTCCAAACCATCCCATATACTCAGTAAGACACCAAGATGAAAGCTAGCCATCTTATCCTTAGGCAACTTTCACAGTCAATTCATCAAATAAAGACAAAGCTAAATATAGCACTACCGGTTCATTTCTGTCCGGCTCGATGACGACTGACATTCTCATGCCAACACACCTTTAGCTGACTCCAAATAATCTCGTCTACTCAACATCATTTTATTTGTCGGCCAACACAACTCAAGACTGTCTCAACAGCCAACATATTTGACAAGACCGACACAAGCATAATCGTTTTAGACCCGACATCATTATAGCTCATCTCATCATATCATGTCTGGCCTGACCTGTTCTTTGCACTTTGGTCCTTGGAAACGTTTAGACTCTAGGTTCATCAAAGCCCGGCCAGAGTCATTCATCTGCCTTGCCACATAGGCATACAAAAGTAAACGACAAGTTGTACATCCGACTGTACAAGATGCAATAGAGAAGTGGATGAAAGTACAACTACTCCTATAGCTTGTCGTCAGCATTTAATGCACATTAAGTGTAATAAGTGCACCTTGTACGAAAGAACAATTTGCATGCTTCTCAACCACTCATTCCTTTCTGCCTTCAGAGCTGTCTCCTATCATCCTAAGTGACCAAATAAAAAGTTAGCCGCCTTTTCCATCTATGTTTTAGCACAATCTCAACCATTCATCTTCCATCTTAGTTACTATAAATACCCCTTGCAATGCTACTTCAAAGGAGTTGGAAAATATTAGAACTCCGGTCATTATCTTTATCTAGAGCTCTACTCATAGCACATCAAAGCCCTAAGTACTCAGTTAACTAACTTTTCCAGTCTTAAGTGCTATATTTCTTTTTATTCTCTTGTAATTCCCTGTAATTTTAAGAGAAAATTATAGTAAGAGATCTTAATGGTGGACTTAGGCAATTTTGCTGAACCACTCTATATTGGTTTCATTTACTTTCCATTGCTTGCATTCTTCATCATTTTTCATTTTTAAGCTTAGTGATTAGCAATTAACCTTTGCTTTCATAGCATAACCATGCTAATTCCAAGGTTGACTAAATTTATAGTCAACATTTTGGTACTAGAGGTAGGAATCCCTTAAAGCTCTCCCCTTTCATCACTTTTCTTCTCTACAGAAATCCAATCCGACTTGTTATCGTGGACCTAGTCCTAGATTAGTAGGTAACAACTCCAATAAGCCTGAAACTAAAGGCAACACCATCGCCAGTGTTGTTCACCCCATTCTTGGGCTCATCGATGAGATGTGACATGGTGTGTTAACAAACGTAGGTACTCTGTCCTATGAAGTACAAAGTCTAAGGACCCAGTTGGACACCCAAGCTATTTTAAACTTTATCCTACCAGCTCCTCCCAAAGTCGACCATGTCGACCTCCGTATTCATCAACTTGTACTACTTGATGCCTACGACCTTGTGAAAACCGATGAGGCTCGAGAAAGAGTGGTAGTTGAAGCCTCACTCATGGATGTTGTTCATCCAAGAAGGTATACTGGACATATGCCTAACCATGTTGATATTGCTCCAAATGTGTTCTCACCTAGAGAACCAAGGCATTTCCATTCCTTATCAATGGAACAGCTTCCATCTCTCAAGTGTCTACGGACCTTTTCTTTTGACCGTCTCAATGGCAGTGCTCCTACCATCGGCAGGGAGTGTGTGGCTCTTCCATCGCAGTCCAGATCTCACAGGGGTATGGCTAGTAATAAATCAAGAGAGGGATGTGCTAGATATTAAAAGTTGCCCTTTATGTGTAGGGAGAGGAGGTCTCTCGCTTATGCTCATCATTATTGCCATTATCCATCTCGATATCGAACTCTCACTCCACCCAGGCGTAGGCTGAGTCCTTAACCCATCATTGAAGCATTTACTGATATGGTATAGCGGCCTCTACACCTTAGCTTCTCCTCTTACTAAGGCTGCACTTAAGGCATGAGCCGACAAAACCAAATATAAGTATAGATATTCTCCCTTTAAAATTGTTGATAGAACTATCTAGATGCTCCATAAGTTGTAAAAATGCAGCTATGCACTTGTTAGTCCACTTGAACTTCCTTTTTTTCTTCTTAAGAGTATCAAAGAAAAGAACACGCATATATGTTGCTTTTGAAATGAGTCGAATAAGCTTAGCCAATTTTCTATCTAAGCTTTGCATCTCGTTTAAGGTTTTTAAAATCTTTATATCCTTTAATACTTGAATTTGATCAGAATTCGCCTCTATCCCTCTGGCATGTACAACAAATCCAAGGAATTTTCTAGAAGAAACCATAAACGAACATTTAAAGGGTTTTAACTTCATTCCATACTTTTCAAAGTATTGGAAGCATTTCATCCAAATGATCAATACGATACTTTGCCCTTCCAAACTTTAAGAGCATTTCATTTAAGTACGCTTCCAAAGTTCTCCTAATCTAGCTTGTGAACATCCTGTTAACTAATCATTGATACATGGCTCTTGCATGCTTCTGACCAAAAGGCACCACCTTATAACAATACAATCCCAGTTTAGTTATGAAACTCGTTTGATTTTGGTCGAGGATGTACATTGCTATTTAGTTATAGCCAGAGTAAGCACCATAAAAGTGAATAACTCATCCATTAGTTGTTCAATTCTCGTAAGTGGAAAACAATCCTTAGGGCAAGCATTATTCAAGTTTGAGAAATCGATGCAAGTCCTCCATTTCCCATTCAACTTCTTGACTAGAACTGGCCTAGCCAACCACTCCAAATATTGAGATTCTCTTATAAAACAATTAGCCAGTAATGTTTTTCTAATTCAGGGCCATTGACCAATCAAGGCCCATACTTCCTTTCTCTGCTTGACAATGTGAACACTCAAATTGATGTCCAGTGCATATCATGTGATGTTGGGGAAAATTTAACACATATCAACATGAGATCGTGCAAACGCATCTTGGTTATTCCTTAAAAATCCCACTAATTATGCCTTTAAATCCCGATCTAGCGAGGAACCAATTTTCATCACCTTGATCGAATCATTCTCATCAACCATCATGAACTCCAGGGCCTCCGTAGGCCCAATTGCCCCCTCTTCCCTATCTCTCGGGTCTAATTCATTACGAAGATGGATCGTTAACCCGAGGATGGGGCCCTTATGTACTTGGTATGCATTCGAGTTTTTAATGCAAAGATCTCCCTCTACATTCTTCCCTTTTTCGATACATCTATTCTCCCGAAGCTCGACCACGTAGCCTGTTTTAAGGCATCCTGATCGCCTTCAATGATTCCTACTCCATTTATTGTGGGGAATTTTGTCTTTGACTACCATTGAGCTAGCATTGACCTAAAATCAAAAAGGGTAGATCATCCCAAGAAGGCGTTGTATGTCGAGAAACCATCCACAAAATGAAAGTTGCTTTTGTATAGCAGATCTATGAAGGTCTCTTAGCTTAATGGACAAATCTTATCTCCTAAAGGGAATTTTTTTCTTCTCTAGTGAAACTGTGCAATGGTTTGTTGCACAGGGTAACATCCTTCATGGAGAATTTCATTCTTCCAAAGGCACTCTTGAATACAATGTTAATTGAACTTCCATTATCCACTAACACATGATGAACTTCAGCGGGTCAAAGCATGGTCGAGATTACCATCAGATCGGTGTGGGGATATTGCTTTCCATTCAAATTCTGCTCAATAAATGTAATCTTAATGTCATCCCATCAAGGGGTTTTAGCATCATGCTCCTCATCCATGGAATATACAAAACCCTCGCCATTCTTCAATAATTTTTCATATCTTTCCATGTACATCCAACTTTTATCAACTTTGTGGGTCCTTCAGTTATTGTAATGAACACAATCCTTCCATTATTTCTAGCGTAAGCATTGGTACCTTCCCTGCCATCACCATATGGAAGTTGCCTCGTTAGTTGATTTATGTGGAATAGAGCACCATTCGGGTCCTTACGTATCCTTGTAGCTTCTTTTTCCTTATGTATTCCTCAATGATATCACATAAATAATGACACTCATTTATGTTATGTGTATGTGCCTCGTGTAAGCGATAGTACTTTCTGGAGTTCAAGTTATCTTCTATTTCCTTCTTTGGTGGTGGTCTCTTACATTTCAACTCAACATGATTAGCAGGTAGATGTTTTAGACGTTATCATTAAGATCCATATAAGCATCAAACCTGGGTCCTAGACTCAACCTCTTTCTTTCTACCTTCTTCCCACCAGCTTCATTTTTTCTTTTTTCCTTTCTTCTTTTTAGCAAAGCTACTTCCACCTCCTTTTGTTGTTGCATTGGCACTGGATGACTCTCCAACCCTAGTCGGTCCAGTAGATTGTCTTTTACAAGAAGCATCCTTCGGCTTCATATACTTTACTGCTTCATAATAGAACTCTTGAAGATTACTTGGTTTGTCCTCAGTCAGTTTTCATGAGAACTTTGTATCTAGATGCATTCCAACACACAAATCCATTAGGACTAGCTTTTCATCTGTGTTTTGTACACTGACCATTATTGCATTAAATTGAGTCAAATACCGACGTAGAGACATGTTAATTCTTTACTTACTATCTGAAAGAGAGTATGCATCCTTGTGCTGCTCCATATGCATATGGAATTAACTAATGAATTTCTCCCTAAACGTTGCCCATGAACTTATCAAGACTTGTGGTAAACGAAAGAACCACATTGTCACTAGATACACAAAGAATAAAGGAAAGCATTTGCACAAGAATTCCTTTATAGCTCCACTCATCAACATGTGCTAAGTATAAGGTTGTAGATGCACTACAACAACGTACAACACCTTGTATGGTTCCTTAGTTGGCATTTGAAAATCCTTTAGGTTTCTAGCAGTCTCTATCTTAAACGTAAACTTACTTCTTACCCAAGCTTCAATGCCACACTCAAATTGATTCTGTGGATGTACCTCTTAATCATTGTGGCCATTTTGTCTTTTGGTTTAAGACAATGGCGGTGGGAATGATCTTCAATCCTTTCTCCTCTAGGAGATCGTCCCCTTAGTTCTTTCCTATATCACTTGATCATCGTTCCCGAGCATGGTCTTGGCTCCTAGACCTAGTAGTCTCTACATAATTCAATAGTAATGGGTTCAACATAAATAGGAGTGTTCTATTGATCATGTGTAGTATTTTATAAAACCTGACCCTGTTTGGCACTAGACCTATTTGGTCTAGTATCGAACTATTTCTCCAATCTGACTAATTATTGAACTGTTGTACATACCATCTCTCCTCCAACTTCTCTTCGTTTTCTCTTCAACTATTAATTTAATATTTTCTACCAGAACGCGGCTTACCTATACTTCCTCACTCTTATGAACAAGACCTCACTCGTTCAATAGTACTGTGACCAATAGTTTGCTATTTCCCTATGCATACTAAGAGTTAGCTCACCATTTCTTATCGTTAGGCAGCGTATTGATTGTTCAGTTTATTCATGACTCTATCCAAGTTGCTTTTGATAATCACATCGGTCAATACAGGAGTGCATGCAGAATTTTCTCCTTGATCGATTGTAGGTAGGTTAGGTGCATTGGTGCTCCTAACTTCCTTGCTTGTAATGCCACCATTGGTCTTTAATTTAGGAGGCATTCTGAGAAGATATTCTAAGTGAAAGCATTAAAAAAATTTGCCCAAAAATTGGGAAAACACCTCTAAGGAAATTGTATAACTATAGGTACTGGATGTAATCTACAAATTTAATTATGTGTAATATAAATTTAGATGGAGAGTAGACTATAAGTAAATATTATAGAAATAATAGTACATAAAGTAGATAACACACAAAATTTACAGTGTTTCGACCAAAGTTCATCTACATCCACTATGACTTATTATCCATTTTCTTAATATTATCGAGCGCAATGCATGAATACAGAATATAATGATCTATTGACCAAGAAAAATAAGAAATAAAACTTCTATAACTTGATTTGGCAACTTTTGTTCGATTGTTCTTTTGCTCTAAAAATTATCTTCCATTATTGTTCATATGTATGAAGCCATATAGGGATCAGTCTGGCATTTTCTACAAATTAGGCACTTTGTAGGTTTGACTTATTCTAATTGGTAGCAATCGATTCGACAACGACTTTGGTTCGTTAACCATTTGGTTTGACAAAAGTCAACCGAACACTTTTCTTGTTAGTGAAAACTACCAAACCATTTTCCTTGTTCGACTTTTGGAAGCCAAATTTGCTACATAAAGTAAATGGTTTGACAAATTTGGTTTTCTCTTTTGATTTTCATCAAGTTAACTTTTGATCATTCTGTCTCTTTGCTTTTATCTTATGATCAAGTGATAACAATTTTACTACGATTCTTCTAGCTACTTCTATATTCCTTAAAAAAACTTCATATTTATCGTTCTTTGGGAAAAGATACCCATAATAGATGTGACACATGTTTGAATTTCCTATGGTACCAGAATACGCCTCAAGAAGAACATGGGACATGGTGTTTCATGAAACGAATATGCTAAAGTTATAGAAAGCACCATGTTCCTTATGAATTATACCGTACGAGACATAGCATATATATTGAGTCATTTAAGTAGGTACACTCACAACCTAGTGATGAATATTGGAATGCTTTCCGTCATTTGATAAGACACCAAAAGGTATAACTGATTGGTTTTCTAGATTCTAATAAATTTTCTACCATCTTCGAAGGATTATTTTAATACATATTGAGTTACTGATAGTGGAAAAGTTAGCTCTACTATGGATATGTGTTTACATTGGGTGGAGGTGCTATATCCTAAATGTCCTCTAAATAGATGTTCATATCACATTCTATCATGGAATCTAAGTTCATTTCTCTTGAGTTGGAAAGTTAAGAAGCCGAAAGGCTAAAAAACTTATTGGCAAAAACTCCATCATAGAAAAAAACCAAATGTTCTAGTTTATATAATTACTTTGTTGGTAGAAATTCAAAGGAGTATTGAGAAAGAGATTTGGTTATATTAATGCAACTAAAATCAATGGGTAGAGTTGTTGGTAGCATCATCATTGAAGGTTTGTACCAAAAATTAGAGAAAACCATTTGGAAAACTATGATCATTTCTAAGTAAGTGTCAAAAAGGAAAATCCGAAACAATAAACTATTAAAAGCTTGATGTCGTATGAGGAAGATAATTCAATGGCTTAGAAAGCAAATACTTGCATTATTTGCATCTTCGAACACTAAAAAAAAAGAGCTCTAGCCACTTAAAAAGAACAATAAAAAGGACATCATTAGGCTAGAAAATTTTCATTTTTGATAAAAGAATGATGGAGAAATGAAACAATGATTGAAAATCCAGTAAGAGAAATAAACATCATCCTAAAGATAAATCATAAGTAAACTCTTCGCGGGTCAAATGTTATACATAATTTTTGAAAAGAAAGAGAGAGGGTTGTGATGCAGCAGCGGAAATAACAAAATGATGATATGGTGAAAGTTGATCCGAAGATGCCGAATTCAAGCTATCCCAAACACGTTGATAGCGCACTATACCATGTTTAAAGATCTGCGATTCTTCGTACGTTGATCTAGCGCACTAGATACCGTGAATCGGCTTCAGCAATCGTTGAATCGAGCGCACTCGATTATCCAAGAGTGGAGATAGGAGATTACACTCGACTACCAATTTGGATGAAAGCACAAAGCTAACAAAACGAAATTTTATTCAAAATCAACTAACTTCAAAATGTACCCTATTTATAGCAGTTTCACCCTGACCGTTAAGTCGTATACGACTTACGACTCAACTAGGTCGTCAACGACTTAACGGCTCAGCAGTTCCACCGACTCAACATAACTCGTATTACAACCCACACAATATCACAAATTTACAACACTTAGGTCGTATTCGACCTATCATAAGTCGTTAGCGACTTAACAGATACAAGTTACAACAAATCATCACAACGACCTATATTACAACATAGTTAACGACATACGACTCAATCATGCACGACTTAGTATAGGTCGTCGACGACTTAACATACGAGTTACAACAAATAAACGACCTAAACAAATGAACGGCATCTGGAGCGAGCGACCTAAGAATGAACGGCATCCCCATCAGCGACCTAAAAGAAGCAGCTTCAGAAAATCTTCGCGACCTAAGTCTTCACGACCTAAGGCCTCACGACTTATAGTGAGCGACCTATCTCTCCACATCTCCCCGCGACCTAACTTAGGTCGTTCCTTTTCTCTGCGACCTAACATAGATCGTAACTCGTTAGGTCGTAGCATCTTACTCTTCAACTCGTTAGGTCGTAGCAACCTGTTAGGTCATTCCAGCGACCTATTTCCCAGATGAAGCTCGCTAGGTCGTTCCAGCGACCTATCCCTTAACTCATTTGGTCGTACACGAGTTAACTCGGTAGGTCGTTCCAGCGACCTATTTCCCAGATGAAGCTCGCTAGGTCGTTTGGAACTTTGGATGCTTTAGACTCCCCCTCGTTAGGTCGTGAGCGACCTAAGGCTTCTTCACTAGGTCGTGAATGACCTAAGGCTTCGTCACTAAGTCGTGAACGACCTAAGCCTTGTGAATTCGTAGCTTGCACTGCTTCGACTCTGGCCTGAGCTACATCATCCTCCCTAGGTTGAGAAAAATTCGTCCTCGAATTTGTAAGCTCTTCCCCATCGGATTGATTATTCCCATAATATGGTACGAGATGCTTAACATTGAACATGTCAGAAGTGTACACATCCTCCGGCAGCTTCAACTTATAAGCATTTTCATTAATCCGTTTCACAACTTCTACAGGACCAATCTTTCGCGCCTTCAATTTGTTGTACGTTCCCACCAGAAAACGATCTTTTGTCAACACTGCATAAACCAATTCACCTTCCTCGAAGTTCACACTCCTTCGCTTCAAATCTGCGGACCTTTTATACTTCTCATTCGCCTTCTCTAATCGCTCCTGAACGATTTTATGACATTCAGTCAACCCTTCAACAAAATCAGCAGTTCGCTTGACTGTCCCCTTTGGTTGTGGTATTACCGTTAAATCCAACTGCCCCTTCGGCAAACTAGAATATACAATCTGGAATGGGCTGAATCCAGTACTCCGGTTTACTGTATGATTGTGTGCAAACTCTGCTTGACATAACTTCATATCCCAACTCTTCAGATTATCTTTTACCAGACATCGCAATAAATTTCCCAGCGATCTGTTAACCACCTCCGTTTGCCCATCAGTTTGTGGATGGTAAGCGCTACTAAAATTCAGCTTCGTTCCAACCATCTTCCACAAACTTAGCCAAAAATGACTCAGAAAACGAGTATCCCTATCCGACACAATAGATTCTGGCAATCCATGAAGTCGATATATTTCTTTGAAAAATAACTGAGCCACATGAACAGCATCCGCCGTCTTCTTACAAGCAATAAAATGTGCCATTTTCGAAAATCGGTCAACCACCACATAAATGGAATCGTTCCTCCTTTGAGTTTGCGGTAACCCCAAAATAAAATCCATACTCACATCAACCCAAGGCTTATTTGGTACAGGTAACAGCATATATAATCCAGCATTGGTCGCAATTCCTTTCGACACTTGACAGATATGACATCGTTCCACAAATCTTTCCACTTCTTTCCTCATTGATGGCCAAAAATAAGATTGAGAAATCAGCTGTAGCATACGGTCTCTACCCACGTGGCCTTCTTCATGTAGCTCCTTCACAATCTTCATTCTCAAACTACAATCAGGTATGCACAATCGATTTCCTTTGAACAGAAAACCATCTACCATCATAAACTCATCCATCTCTCCCTCCTTGACTTTATCAACAAACTTTGCAAAGTAAGGATCATCGACAAATAATTCTAGCAACGCATCAAACCCCGTTACTTCAACCTTCATTGTTGTTAACAAATGATTCCTTCGGCTCAACGCATCTGCCACACGGTTTGTAACTCCAGATTTATGCTTCACCACAAATGTAAATTGTTGCAGGTACGCAATCCACGATGCATGCCTTGCTGAAATCTTCTCTTGCCCTTGTAGATGTTTCAATGCCTCATGATCAGTGTACAGCACAAACTCCTTGTGAAATAAGTAATGTCTCCAATGTTTAATGGCTTGTACAACAGCATAAAATTCCACATCATACGTACTATATCTCATCATCGCTCCTGATAACTTCTCACTAAAATATGCAATAGGACGTCCCCTCTGACTCAACACTCCTCCAATCCCAACCTTTGACGCATCAGTGTGTAGCTCAAACAACAACTGAAAATCTGGTAATACTAGAATTGGTGCTGACGTCAAGAGTTCTTTGATTTGCTCAAAAGCAACCCCTGCTCCCTCCGTCCATGCAAACTGTTTACCCTTCATACAATTAGTCACAGGCGCCATCGCACTACTAAAGTGCAGAATAAACCTTCGATAAAATGAAGCCAACCCGTGAAAACTACGAACTTCCGTCATCGTCTTGGGTTGCGGCCAATCTCTGATAGCTTCAACTTTACTTTGGTCCACCTGTATTCCTTCTTTCGATACAACATACCCCAGAAATAAAACACTCCTCGCCATAAAAACACACTTCTTCGTAGCAGCGTAGAATTGTTCTTCACGAAGGATAATTAACACTTTCCTCAAATGCTGAACATGCTCCTCCATACTAGCACTGTAGATCAGAATATCATCAAAGTAAACCACCACAAATTTCCCAATGTATGGCCTGAAAATTTGGTTCATCACCCTCATGAATGTACTCGGTGCATTCGATAGACCAAACGGCATCACCAGCCATTCATACAATCCTTCCCTCGTCTTGAATACTGTCTTTCATTCGTCCCCTGGTCTAATGCGAATCTGATGATAACCACTTTTAAGATCAATCTTTGAAAAGATCACAGACCCACTGATTTGATCTAACAGATCATCAAGCCTCGGCATCGGAAATCTGTATCTGACTGTTATCTTGTTCAATGCTCTACTATCTGTGCACATCCTCCACGTTTCATCCTTCTTGGGTACCAACAAAGCTGGCACTGCACAAGGACTCAAACTCTCCTGAACTCGCCCCTGTTCCAGTAATTCCTCCACCTGTCTCCTTAACTCTTCGAGTTCCCTGGGACTCATCCGATAGTGTGGTCTATGAGGCAATGCAGCACCTGGCACCAAGTCAATCTGATGCTGTATGTCTCTAAGCGGTGGTAACTTCTTCGGTAACTCCTCTGGAAACACATCATTGAATTCCTCCAAAACTGGTTTCACTTCCTCTGGAACTTCAGCAACTTCACTGCTTTCATGCCCAATCAACATAAAAACTTCAGGACTCTCTTCTATCTCTTCCACGAACTCCTTCAATGTCAACAAAGTTTTCAATTCCTCGATCTCCTCTAACTTGTTCTCATTCTGCTGTCGCTTTTTCGGAACTAATGTGATCTTCGTGCCTTCGAACAAGAAACTGTAACTATTCGTTCGACCACTATGCTATACTTCACGATCGTACTGCCACGGCCTTCCCAACAGCAAATGGCAAACATCCATGTCAACCACGTCACACCAAACCTCATCCTTGTATTTCTTTCCAATAGAAAATGGAACATGAGCTCGCCTCTCTACCTTTACTTCTCCTCCTTTCCTCAACCAAGCAAGTTTATAGGGACTAGGATGTTTCTCCGTTTCCAGTTTCAACTTTCTCACAGCTTCCGTTGAAATGATATTATCACAACTCCCAGCATCAATGACAAATTTACAGACCTTTCCCAAAATAGTGCATGTTGACTGAAAGATGTTACTCCTCAACCAACTCGACTCTTCCTCCTACTTCGGGGTTAAACAAGATCTTCGTAGCATCAGATTACATCCTTCGTCTCCTGACACCTCTTCCTCATCACGCTGTGAATTGAGATCTTCTTCGACATCCTCATCTTCCACTTCAACAATCATAGTTCACTTCTTCGGTTTTGGACATTCGCTGCTCTTATGACCCACTTCCTGGCAATTATAGCATTTGAAACCATTATTGACTTTCGTTTTTCCAACCTCATTCACAACTGGTTTTGCAACAGCTTTTGAAACATTAGAACTTCCACTAACACCCTTCACTTGATTGTTGGAATTTGTAAACACACCACCTCCTCGTCTTCCCTGTTTCTCCCAAGCCAACGCTTTCTGGTGTGCTTCCGCTACAGATCTGGGATCAAACATATTTACCATGTCTTGAATCTGCATACGCAATCCTCCAACAAATCTAGCTGTTAATTGTTCCTCTGTCTCCATGATATCGTTCCTTGCATTTGTTGATAGAATTCATCAGCATAGTCATTAACAGACTTCGTTCCTTGCCTCAAGTTTTGCAGCCTCTGATACATAAGTGATTGATAATTATAAGGTAAGAATGTGGCTTTCATCATTTTCCTCATCTTTTCCCATGATTCAACCTTTGACTTCCCCATCCGTTCACGTGTAAGTTTCGTTTGCTGCCACCACGCCAAAGCTCTACCCCTCAACCTTGTAGCAACCAACTTCACTCTACGATGTTCTGGAACTTCCTTGAAATCAAAAATCTCCTCCACATTCGACAACCAGTCCAAAAACTCTTCAGCTTGCATACCTACTTTGAATTCTGGAATTTCAGTCTTCATCCCAGATTCCCACTTGTGATCATACTCTGACTGATTTCTTCGTTGTCCGCGTCCTCGTCCATGAACACTACCACCATCATACTCTTCTTCAAAATCTGATGTATATCGATGTCGATCCTGACCACCAACATCTCTACTACCATCACGTCTTCCACCAACATCCCTTCTATCTACATTCCTCCTTTCTCGATTATTCACATTCCTCCCACGTCTTTGATCATCATCAACACTTCTTTCTCGATTGGAATGTGGTGAGACTCTACTTTCCGCATGGTTGGATTCAGGTGAAACCCTTCTCCGATTCTGATTCATCTCCAACATTATCTTCTCTAACCGTCCAATTCCTTCATTAAGTTTCTCACTAAAGTTTTCATTAATTCTTTGCTCCATCTCATCAGCTTCTTCTCTTCTATACAAAGCTTTCTACGTTTTGGTGACGATTAGCTCTTCTCGGCGGCATGGTTGATTCCTCAAAACTTTGACTTTCGGCCTTGAACAACAAATGATCAAATGATACCAAATGATACACTTTCAATCTACTCTCGGCTCCAACTCCCAATTTCAAACACCTTTCGAACTTAGATCCAAAATGATATGGATCGAAAACTCCAACTTTGTTGCAAAAAATACGATGAACACGATGAACACAACTTCTCCAAATAATGCAACTTTCAATCTTCAACACTTCTACTTAGCTCGGCTCAACACTTCAAGCTCGGCTAACACTTCAACTTCGAAATTCTCGGCTCCAAGACTCGATTTAGCTATGATTGGCTAAAACAAGCTCTGATACCAAACTGATGCAGCAGCGGAAATAACAAAATGATGATACGGTGAAGGTGACGATCGATGGAATGAAGAATACCGAAAGGCCCAAATTCGTTGATCCGAAGATGCCGAATTCTAGCTATCCCAAACACGTTGATAGCGCACTATACCGTGTTTAAAGATCTGCGATTCTTCGTACGTTGATCTAGCGCACTAGATACCGTGAATCGGCTTCAGCAATCGTTGAATCGAGCGCACTCGATTATCCGAGAGTGGAGATAGGAGATTACACTCGACTACCAATTTGGATGAAAGCACAAAGCTAACAAAACGAAATTTTATTCAGAATCAACTAACTTCAAAATGTACAACACACTCCCTATTTATAGCAGTTTCACCCTGACCCTTAAGTCGTATACGACTTACGACTCAACTAGGTCGTCAACGGCTTAATGGCTCATCAGTTCCACCGACTCAACATAACTCGTATTACAACCCACACAATATCACAAATTTACAACACTTAGGTCGTATTCGACCTATCATAAGTCGTTAGCGACTTAACAGATACAAGTTACAACACATCATCACAACGACCTATATTACAACATAGTTAACGACATACGACTCAATCATGCACCACTTAGTATAGGTCGTCGACGACTTAAAATACGAGTTACAACAAATAAACGACCTAAACAAATGAATGGCATTTGGAGCGAGCGACCTAAGAATGAACGACATCCCCATCAGCGACCTAAAAGAAGCAGCTTCAGAAAATCTTCGCGACCTAAGTCTTCACGACCTAAGGCCTCACGACTTATAGTGAGCGACCTATCTCTCCACATCTCCCCGCGACCTAACTTAGGTCGTTCCTTTTCTCTGCGACCTAACATAGATCGTAACTCGTTAGGTCGTAGCATCTTACTCTTCAACTCATTAGGTCGTAGCAACCTGTTAGGTCGTTCCAGCGACCTATTTCCCAGATGAAGCTCGCTAGGTCGTTCCTGCGACCTATCCCTTAACTCGTTAGGTCGTACACGAGTTAACTCGGTAGGTCGTTCCAGCGACCTAATTCCCAGATGAAGCTCGCTAGGTCGTTTGGATGCTTTAGACTCCCCCTCGTTAGGTCGTGAGCGACCTAAGGCTTCTTCACTAGGTCGTGAACGACCTAAGGCTTCGTCACTAAGTCGTGAACGACCTAAGCCTTGTGAATTCGTAGCTTGCACTGCTTCGACTCTGGCCTGAGCTGCATCAGGTTGTAAGATAAAAGTTATAAAGGATAATTATGACATAAAGAGATGATTAAGAAGCATGCATTGAAAATATAGTTGAAGCTGGAAAAATATGGAAAAACTATTATCAAAGAGATGTATGCACTATTACTAAAATATGAGGAGATATAGGTTTTAACAAAGGAATAGAGGTGAATCTTAAATGGAAACATATGAAAAGTCATCACATATACGATTTTATAGGCTATCATAGACATAAAAGCATTAAGGGCATTGAAAAGTGATATCTCTATGAAATATTAATAAGTCGTCCTTAAGCTAATTAATCAAACAATATATGATGGAAGAAAAATATAAGGGGGACTATCAATATTGAGGGATAAAGGGAAAATGCTTATATAAAAGGCAAGTGTAATTATATGAAGAGAAGGTCATACTCCACTAAAGATAAGAAGTCCAAAGTACTCCCCATGCGACCAAGCATCTTTACCAATTCTACACATGGATATGCTCATTTTACTAATCTACGTGAACCTCTCATACGCTGGAATCATGGCGTATGTATGCATTTGGATAGTTCATTTAGCCATGTCACAATACTGTATCAACTTTAATCAAGCAATTAAAGCAAGCCGCATCACTTACCAACTACTATAAATAAGGGCCTATCCCCACATGAGAAGGTGCTTTTCTCTTATTTCTCAATCTTGCTTATTTTTCTTATTTGCAATTTTTGAACTCACGTGGGAGCTTGAGAACAATAATAATGGCTGGTGAGGAAGAAGATGCCTTATAACTTTACTATCAAATCCAATGAATGAAAGAATTTTTTATTAATATTTCCCCAACTTTGGTTAATCAACTTATTTATTTATTAATGTTTCCCCAGCTTTGGCCATATTTAGTGCTTTTAAAGATGTAGTTAATTTTTCAAGGTGATTTGACTTTTACATTAGACCAAAAGTTGGTTAAACACATTCTTCGTGGATTCTGAATTTTGGACTTTATGTTCATCATTAATCTATAATTCATCTTGGTGGTGTTTATTTGACGCACTTCATGGATCGTACTAATTTTTATGTGATTGAATTGCTTACTCTTACTAAATCTATGATCAGTACTGGTGGTGCTTTATAATTGCACTTGTTGGATTCTATAAATATTTTTTAATTAATCCTTATTAAATCCATAACTAGTTTTGGTGGTGCTTTTGAAACACACTTGATGAATTTTATTTATTTTATTCATGTTATACCTAACTGTTCTTACCATCCATAAGCAGAATTTGTTGTTGCTTGATGTGTATTCTATTATTTGATTTAAGGTTGATCTTTAAGCTCTTAATGAGTCAATAGCCATATATGGTATTACTAGAGAGGCACACTATGTGAAGGTGGGCGGCCTTTGATGGGAGATTTAAGCGATCTCTCTATAGCACTTGTGAGCTCCCAAGGTGAGTACACGGCCATAAAAAGCGCATGTCTATAATGATGTTTGCAAAAATCAAAAGTGCAGTATGAGTTGTGAGGTTTTAACTAATACTTCTAGTTCAAGAGAAATTCACTGCATAGATTAAGTTATAACCGCACTTCTTTATGTATTAATTCAATCAAAAAGTAGTGCTACGTATGTATGAAACTTTTCCTTTGCTTATGTTGTTAATTTTTCTTCTGTTTGTACTTTGTCTTGAGTTAATGGGGGATTGTTGGATAACTATAATAATTTTTTTTGCCCTACATCTTATATTATCTTGTTGTTCCTTTCTTTATATATCTTAATCTCACTACTATTTGATTAACTATATGGAGTATGGATGGCTAGCAGGCTCGTGCATGCATGTGTGCATGTAGCTTGGACGATGGGTGTATGTGGTGCTTTGATAACGCACTTAGCAATGTATACGATGCAGTATAATAAGATTGGCTTCACTTAGACTTCCTTCGTTTTCAATCTCTTTTTATTTTGATTCATTTAGATTATATCTAAACTGAAAAGATGGGTCTCCTCATTTACCTGACTAGTATCATTGTGATTAATTGAAATTATATTTACATTAAAGAATTGTCTCCTCCCAAGCCCGACCGGTTACATTTTATTATCATTTTGTATTATGCACTATAGCTTCTACTTACGTCTATCGATTGACATTCATTTGATAAAGAAAAATGATTGAAAAAATTTATCTTCATCTTTTAGTGTTCTCTGAAACTCCCAAGTAAATAATTTTTTGCACTTCTCCAAATTCGTCAACCTTGTATACATAAATTTGAAGATTGACGTGCTAACCTTGGGAAGCGAATGACAGTCAACGAGTGCACCATAGCCATGTCAAATCGCACTTTCAAGACAGTGGCATGTCCATGGTACAAGCTTTCTCGTTTAGCTTTTGTTGTTTCTATTCTAACAATGAAAGCATAAAGTTATGTATAAATTGCTTCTATTCACTTTTTTAATGTTTTATTGTTTAATGAGATACAAAAAATCAAGTCACTGTTTGTGAATTTAAGAGAAGTATGCATCTAAAAGAACTCTTATGGATTTTCTTGGTTTTTGTTTTAATGGAACTAAAGATTTTAGGGAGTTTTTGATGGCTTATCAAATTAAAAATGGATATGATTTGGCTTTTGTTAAAAATTCTCCATAAAGAATTTCGGTTATTTGTGCTTGTCTAAGAATGTTGTAGGTTTTATGATAATGCTTCTACAGATCCTAGATAACTTTCTCATTTTTTATAAGAACCTACAATTTTGATTATTTATTAGTGCTAGTCTTAGGGATGTTAATAATGTTCATAATTATTGATCAAATTTGAGATGCTTCTATAAAGAAACCAAATGATATTATGAAAGAGTTTAGAAGAGAGTATAACTTTAGTTTATCATATTATTATGCCTAGAGTGGAAAGCAGTTGGCGATGAAAAGAAATATATAGATATTATTCTATGTCATACAATGATTTAAATTAGTATTTCAAACCTTTGCAAAAATATAATCCTGGTAATTACATTGCTATAGATGTTAATTTTTCAAGTAATCTGTTTCAAAGGGTTTTGCTTGGTTTTGGTGCTTGTTTACTTGTATTCAAGCATTATCGGCCATCGATTTTTTTTAGATGCAGCTGCTTTAAAAGAATATGTTGTATTTGCTATGTAATTTTTTAGGTGGCTAATAATTTTGTATTTGCTATGTAAATCGGTTCTACAATGGTTAGAATATGTTGTATTTGATTTGAATATTATTTTTGTTAGTTTCAGGGTGTTCAACTATTTTTTATATGATTATGCTAGTTTTATATAGCATTACTAATTCCTCATAGTAGAGTTTTGTATATACAATGCTATGTTTATATATCAGTATGAATTGCTAATGTATGCTAGTGGACTTTGTAAATACAAATGCTATGTTTATCTACCATTCTACATTAGTAATACTTGCTAGTGGACTTTATGAACATAAATGCTATGCTTATCTTTCATTATGCAGTATCAATACAAGTTAGATGGATTCAAGAATAAAATGCTATGTTTATCTATCATTCTGAATTACTATTACATGCTTGTGGACTTTATAAATATAAATACTACATTTATCTATCATTCTGCATTATTAATGCATGATGGTGGAAAAAAAATCATATTTATTAATGATAATTTTGTTACTAAATCTTTATTTTATAGGTTTCTTTCCACTTTCAATGGGTATTGTTTCACATAAAAATTAAGCTAATTAGTCTTGGTTTTTGTCTCATTTAAAATAAATGCTTCATGAGGATCATTCTTTAGTTTTCATGTCGGATCGTCAATATGGTCTAATTTTAGGCGTTCCAATAATATTTCCTTCTTCTTGTCATACTATTGTTTATTTCATATAAAGCAAAATATTTGTTCAATTGTTAAGGTGGGTAAAGGTTATTTATCAATTGTTCAGCTATTTAGGCTTTGTGCTATAGCTTCTAATTTGTATGATTTTGTTCGATATATTTCTAAATTTATGGAAGTTGGTGGTATTGCTGTGGAAATTTTTTAAGAGATAAAACTTTTGATCATTGGATGGATTTATTTTTTTAAAGGTAAGTGTTATTGTGAATATTCTTATAATGTTGCTAAATTGTTAACTCATAGGTTTTGGAAGATAGAGTTATGCCAATTACTTCTTGTTTGGATGGTATTCGAGTGAAAGTAATGGAGAAAATGACTAGAAGAAGAGAGGAATGTGGTTTGTGGTCAATGATTTTTCGTCCAATGGAGGAATGTTTATCTAAATTAGGTGACAGTGGCTTTGGTTGGGATGTTTATAAGTTTAGAGTTTTTTTTTGAAGTAAATATTCAAAGTCACATGTTGTCGATCTTTAAAGTAGTTCTTGTAGTTGTAATCACGGAAAGCTACTGGTTTTCCATGTGTCCATGCAATTAAGTGTATTAATAGGTCTAGACTATCAGTTTATGATTATGTGAAGCACAATTTTACTGTTAATGCTTTTCGATCTTTGTATGCTGAAGCTATTAATCTTATTCCAAATTTTGATAAGCCGGCTGTTATTGAAAATGATGTTGTGATTAGGCCTCCTAATGAGGTTCGTAGTGCAGGAAGACCATCTACGAAGAGGCATGGTAAATTTGGTTATTCTCAAAATAAAAGAAATAAATGCAGTTGCTGTAATGATGTTGGTCACAATAAAAGGAATTTTCTTGCTTTTTTGAAAAGTTGAATAATGAAGTAGTTTTTCTTATTGTAATGGTACTTGGTACAAGAATTTTTGTCTTTTTGTTGCAATTCATATTCTTAAATGGTTTGAATGCAGTGTATTTGATGTTTGATGTATATTTAGTTAGTTTGTGGCTTTTTCTATATTTGTGGTTAGATTTGTGATTGTTACAGGATAATTTTAGTTAATTATACCATTTCATTTTTATAGTTCAATATCTGTATTAGGTATATTAATAAATATTTGTATCATGCAACATATGTTTTCCATAATGCTTGTTGTATATATCATTTTAGTATAATAGAAAGTAGCAGTATTGGATATACCTTTGTTTAATTTATAAGGGTTTTACATGTTTTTTTTCATATTTACAAGCACTCTACGGTACTTGTTTTTTTAATAATTTCACAGTTCAAACATTTTAATTTGCTTTGGAGGTTCAGAGAATTTTAGTATAATGTTAGTTGTATATAGCTTTTCAGCATAATAGAAATTGAATAGCAGTAATTGTTTGTTGAGTATTTGCAATGGAAGAAGTATCAGAGAGTAAATTGGCAGGTAGATGTAGATGTGCAGATTTATGAATATGAGCAGTAGATTCAGAAGTTGGAATATGTTCATGAATAGAAGTAATAAGGGCATGTGTAGTAGTATGACCGAGGAAAGCTTGCTAGTGAGCATTAATTTGATTCATTGACTGGTGAACTGTAGTTGAAGCTCGATCGTCTAGATTACAACATTAGGACCATTGATAGCTTGAAATGGTAGTATACAATTGAGTGGAAGCCATAGCATGCTCAGACTGAGTAGAGGCATGCAGCATGATAAACGAATCATTATATGAATGCACACATGTAGGGACCAAAGCATTAGAAAGGGGTAGCTCGAGTATTTGCAGAGATAACAGTAGGATCTTGATGTTCAAATGGATGAATATAAGCATCATTTATAGAATATGCATTAGTTCTAAGTAATTGAACAAGGGCATTGGAGAACGCAAAGCCATAATGAAAATTTTCATGAATATGAATTTAGTAGGCAAATTCACAACATGTGCACAAAAAGCACCAGAAGTAACATCAGAGGCTAAGTTAGCAGCAGTATTTTTTAAACATCTTTAATTATGAAGCTGTAATTATATAACAAAATTTGATTCTACAAATATTTAACATCAAGTCTTTCAGTACTGTTAGTTGTATATATCGTTTCTGTAATATTTGATGGTCCAAATATTTAACAGCAATAATAGGTAGTAATAATAGTAGGAGTTTTTGGATAATGCTAGTTGTATATAGCATTTCGATACAATAGATAGTTTTAACATTTTAGTACCCAACATTTTATAGTTTTAGTAATATCACAGTATAAATATTGAAAAAACTATTATAGTATAATGTTATTTTTATATAGCATTTCCATATGGTAACTTCTAAGAATATCAAACATAGGTTTAAACAATTAACTATAGTCCTACATGTTGTTTAAGTCTGAAAGCACAGACATTATAAGAAGTCATACATGCTTTTAAGAGCAATACAACACAAATTACTATGAAATGTACAAGTTAATTTTAAGTATAATTCAATCAAATTTAAAGACTACTGGAGTTGTTTTTTTGTTCTTCTATCCCTTTGTTTGCAGCTTCTATTCTTGTGATAGTTTGTGAAGTATTTGTGCACTAACCAATTGTTCTCACCATCATTGAGTATTTGAAAAACTTTTACAACGCCGAGCATATCAATTTCCTCCTTTTCGTATTTGATTTGAAGTTGTTGCTTATCAGCTTTTTGATATTTATCATGACAAAAAATGCACAATCATTGTTGTTACAGTTACAAAAATATTAAATAAGATAACAGTATATCAGGTATAACGCTAAAATAGTTCAACATTTACTATGTTACTAGTAGTCTCTATGACAATGCTAATATAATATATCACTTTAGTTAAGGTGTTTATGCTAACATAATAAGTTTTCAATAATTTTGTAGTTTTGCAATGTATTATCATTATGTATATATATATGTCATTATATACTTGACTATCATTTTGTATATAAGCATATGATACTATTGTTTTAAGCATATAAGCGTATCATATTTTATTTAAATTAAAGTTTAATTTATGTATTTTGTATTGAGTAGAATAAATATTTACTTAGGAATCTGTTCTTGTTATGGGCGTTTTGGTTCGTTTATCGCTTTTTTTCCAAATTCTTTGTTTAAGATTTTATTGTCTGCCTACTTCTTCTTAAACAATTTTTCAGTTTTTTTCCTCAACAAAGAAAGAAAAACAGATTTTAATTCTATTACTTCATATTAGAATGATGTTTTAAAGAAAATTTTCTTACCACTTGTTGAGCTTGTTAGAAAGTTGGATTTAATCTTTATGTTAATCTGGATTATGGCCTACATGAGCCGAAATGATCCATTGCATTGTAACATAGTCCAAAATCATTAAAGTCCAGTGGTTTATGTGATGCGAAGGGAAGAAAATTGTTTCTATAAACTTGTTAGTGTTAGCTTGTATTGTGGGTAGAACTATATCTTGTATCACATTTTCCAAATAATTTGTTATAGCATTCTGCATATTAATAAGTATTAGAATATTTTGTACGATTATTTAACATTAATATTCAAAAGCTTAGAGTTACCATCATGATTATATTGAATGTTTTGTCTGCTTATATAGCTCTTGACTTTCAATAAACTAATCAATAATCTGAATAAACAAATATTAACTATAAGCTTTATGCAACAATAAATAATTTGTATATTCTATTAGTTGTACATGCTAGTGGATTTTAAAAATGAAAATGTTATGGTTATATATCTTCTTGCATTAGTAATACATGCTTTTGGACTTTATAAATAAAAATGATATGTTTATCCACCATTTTGGATCAATGATACTTGCTAATGGACTTTATAAATACAAAGTGGACTTCATAAATACAAATGTTATGTTAATCTATCATTCTTTATTACTAATACACACTACTTGACTTTATTAATACAATTGCTATGTTTATCTATTATTCTGCATTAGTAATACATGCTAGTGGAGCTTATTAATACAAATGCTATTTTTGTCTATCATTTAGCATTACTAATTCATGCTAGTGGGTTTCAAAAATAAAGTGCTATGTTTGTCTATCATTCCAAAGTAGTAATACATGCTTGTGGACTTTACAAATACAAACGATAAGTTTATCTTTCATTCTGTATTACTAATACATGCTCGTGAACTTTATAAATTAATATTTTTTTTCTATCATTTTGTATTACTAATTAAACTAGTAAAGTTTAGAAATAGAAATGCAATGTTTGTTTGTAATTTTCCATTATTAATTCATACTAGTAGATTAAGTAAATACAGATGTTATGTTTACCTATCATTCTTCTTTGTTATATCAAGCTAGTGGATTTGTGTAACGACCCATATTTACATATCGAATGATCGTAAAATATTAGTTTTAAATTCATATTGAGTCGTATGATACTATAACTTTGGGGGATGTTGAGTGGTGACATTTTTGAATTTGGAAAACATATCAGATGATTTTACCCTTGAAAACTTATGACATCTATAAATTTTGATAGAAGCTGAATTAGGACCTAAGACCACTTCCATTGGAATTATACGACGGTTTCTCTTCCGTTTAGTGGTCATAATAGAGATTTGTACTTCTTGCTAGGGGATATGGTTGTTTGAATTTTGGAAATTTTTTGAGCAGCTTAATGGGTAATTAATGAGATCGGAGATGGCCCACTAACCCATTTTGGGTTTTACACTATTAGAGTGTGAAATAAGCTTCCACAAATCATTTTTCCATCTCCCATGTAGATCTAAACCACCATTAACCATTTCTTCACCAAAACCTTTATCTTTCTCCTCCAAATCAAGTCCAAATCATAGATTAAGGGTAGACTAGTAAGGGGATTAGTTAGAGGTCTTCAAATCCACATTTTTAAAAGTGCACTGGATCTATAGTATGGCTAATAACCAAGCAGAATTGTAACGACCCGTATTACACGTATCGGAGGATCGTAAAATATTATTTTTAAATTCATATGAGGTCGTATGACTCTATAAATTTGGGAAATGCCTATTAGAGATATTTCCTATATTTAGAAATTTTCCGAATGATTTTACCCTTAAAAAATTGTGTTAGTTGTAACTTTTGATCGGAGCCGAAATAGCAATTTGTACCACTTTATTTGGAAAGTTATGACGGTTTTCTTTTCCGTAGAGTGGTCATAATAGCGCTTTGGATTTTCTGGCTAGAAGATATTACTATTTGAAGATTGGCAGTATTAGAATAGCTTAGTGGATAATTAGTGAGTTTGAGGGCAAGCCCACTAACCCATTTCAGGTTTGGAGACCTTTTGTGGCAAAACCATCGTCCCCAAATCCCTTTTACACCTTCTCTCATAGATCTAAACCTCCACTAACCTTTCCTCTATGCAAAACCTTCTCTTTTCTCCTTCAAATCAAATCTAAATCATAGAATAGAGCTAAATTAACAAGGGGACTTATTATAAACCTTCACATCTACATTTTTGGGAAGATAAAATTTCAGTTTTTCTGTCCATTTTCAGAATTGTACCGATTTGCATGCAAAACTTGGATTTTTGGTGTTTTTGTGAGTGATTTATCATTTCTTACCTTACTATATTTGTATCTATAGGTTTTTATATGTTTTAAACTCATTTTTGAAGTCAAATTAAGGTTGTAAAATAGTTTTCAAGGCCGAACCTGTAGCAAAATGAATTTTAAATTATTTAAAGCACCCTAATCATGTTATTTAGGAGTATTGTTGCCTTTGTATGTGGTAGGCTATATTAGGGATGTAATTGTATGATAATTTTTATGTTTTGATGTGTATTTGGATGTTGGATGTGATGTGTGTGCATTTTGGTTTGTGTAAATGTGTGTATGGATGAAACACTCATCGAAGCGACTTAGAGTTAGGAACCGTGAAACCAGACTTCGACAGATTAGCTCTAGAGCATTTGGAGTCATATTGTTGCATAGATGGTGCATGAGAGTTGAAGCTTTAAGTGTAGCGATGAAATCAGCACGATTTGGAGTGCTCGGAGTGCTACAGGGTTTCAAGTCGGTTGGTGGTGGTCGGTAGGTGGATGGGTCGGTGGCCGGTGTTGGAAACTTGGTCGGTAGATGGATGTCTCGGTGGTCAGTCGGGGAAACAGGGTTGGCAGATGGATTGCTCGGTGGTCAGTCGTGGAAACAAGGTCGGCAGGTGGATGGCTCGGTGGCCGAGCATGGTGGCGTGATTGGTGGCCGCGCAATGGAGCATGGTTGGTGGTTTGGCATGGGGCATGGTTCGGTGTTGGTAGTCGGCGCTTGGCTTGGCTGTTGTGTCCCACTTGGTTTGGTCAAGATTGAACCGACAAGGGTGGACCATGGAATTTAACTATAGACTTCGGGGCCAAACTCGGGTTGCTTAGTAGTCCGGGGAGTTGGTTCGAGGGTGAGGCTAGATGAACCCAGGATGGCTCTAGATTACTTTGGAATGACAACCAACGGAGTATGAAGACTTCGGTGACTCGATGTGACGAGTGACTATGGCATCTGATGGTGGACTGAAAAGATGAATTATGCATGCCAGCTCATAGAGTAGAACATGAGGTTGTGATGCTCGTGAGTAGGACATGGTAATCTATGTGTACCCAGGGTAGTCTGCATGTACCCATATGTTTGGACGTCTACGTGCGTCCAGTCCTTAGCCATCTGTGTGGGTAAGAGTTGAGCATCTATGTTATAGTTCTACTGTCAGTACGTATGCTAAGGGATAAATGGATAACTCTATGATTGTGATGCTCCTTATTGGGATAGGGTAGTCTGCGTATACCCAGGGTAGTGTGTGTACCCATATTTCAGACGTCTGCGTGTGTCCAGTCATTTGCCATATGCGTGGGCAATAACTTGAGCATCTAAAAAAGTTATTATGCATCTGAAGCACTTGAGTGAGAGATCCAAGGCTGTGTGATGGATGGTATGTTTATGTGTGCTTGATGTGCTGTGTGATACCCTTATACTCTATATTTTCCACTTGTGATAGTAGTGTAGCATATATTGCGTTTATAAGCTAACTCTTTGGATGTAGAGATAGGTCAGGTATAGTTGTTCATACCCTATACCCTATTTACTATATATGAGTTTTATAGTATTTTAAGATGATATATCGCTCATACCGGACCGTTGTCTGACTCGAGGTTTTATGCTTTGCTTCTTATTATTCCGGGTACTCTTAAAAGTGTGGATTAGAGATAGAAGGTCTGGATAGCACATGGAGTTGTACGGTGTATGACCAGGGGGCTATGCTTTCATATATCTATACTTGGAGTCTACTATCACTTGTATTTCGCTTTACGTACTATGGAGCTATGTTAGTACTTGTTTTATTAGAGGCAGTTAAAGAGTTTATTATAAAGATTTTTGATGTATAAGCTCTTTATTTCATCTTTTATATAGTCTGTGAACCTGATGCACTCTGATGTTCTTAATTGCAGTTCATTTGATTATATCACTGTCTTGCCTGTTTTACATCTATGTTGTTATATTATATTTTATCTATGTGCGGTGAGATATTTTACAACACATTACATAGGTATATGGGGTACCATAGGTGTAGGGCGGTCATCATATTTGGTATCAGAGCCTAGGTTTTATGGACGACCTAAGCTAATACTTGGATCCATTAGAGATAATGAAGGAGCAATCACCTTAGAATGGATCGGCGATATATGAGAGAGCGTACTTGTTATATTTTAGTTTTCAAAACTATACAGTATATAAGTCAAATTGCATTCATGGACATGAATTATTCCTTTTGGAGAGACTGATCATTCTTATTACAGCTTATTGGAATGAGCTTGCTAATAAGAAACGCTGATAGGAACTCCATCTCTGGAGTTGTGGAGGGGACAGGATTGAGGGTTGCTAACCCCGACTTACAAAACATGCTCGCTGAGATGGTGTGAAACATGGTCTAGAATGCCCAAGTTGCTCCTGCTATAGCTGTAGGTGGTAGTGCTGCAGTGTAAGCGTCGATGGCTGACTTCACCAAATTAAGCAAGGATTTCTCAATTCTAGACGGCAAACCATTTCTTGGAATGGAATCAGCCATCAAAGTGGAGGATTGGTTGGATACCTGCAAATGCATCTTTGACGATATGGATTAGAAGATGCGATGAAGAGGAAGATGGCCTCTAGATAGCTTCAAGGAAGGGCCATGGAGTGGAGGAACGCCATCAAGATTACTACTCCTAAGGACTAGATTACTTGGGAGAAGATCAATTGAGATTTGAAGAGAAGTATATAGTGCCCGCTCAGAAGTCGGTGCTCTTTCAAAAGTTTGTTGACTCAAGATTGGGGGATATGTTTGTGTCATAGTACGTGGCTGAGTTCGACACATTGTCGAAGTACGGCCTGTCTTTTATCGATATTTCACTTAAGAAGAATGAGAAGTTCAACATGGGCTTGGATGTTTATATTGGAGAAAAGCTTGTAGGGACATATTGATGAGATGGTTGAGAGGCTGGTAGAGAAGGCTCTTCGACATGAGAGTCTGTTCCCTAAGCCTAAGTTGGTTGTTACTGCTAAGGATGAGCCAAAGCCCCAAGCTAGTAGGGGAGGCAAGTGGAAGTGGGGCAACTACAAGAAGAAGAAGCAGTTTTAGAATGATGGCTAGAAGAAGGGTAAGTGAGAGCCTATATGCTATAACTATGGATAGAGGGGCCATCTTAGCAGAGATTGTAGGGACAAGAAGAAAGGATGTTTCAACTGCAACAAGCCAAGGCATATAAAGAAGGATTGCGTAGAGCCACTGAAGAATAAGCAGATTGTGTCTGCTTACAATTTGAACGTTGTTCTAGCTTCGTTGAGTGCTCCATCGGTGAAGGAGAAGGGGAAGAGTGTCATTATACAGGGTATGCTTTATATTTCTGATACACCTGCATGTGTTTTATTTGATACCGAGGCTTCATATTCCTCTAGTGATTTGGTAGATAGATTGGGACTAAAACTCGAGATAGTTGACCGACCTTTGATTGTCACAAACCCTATTGGAGGATCGACTAGCCTATGCATGGTTTATCAAAAATTAGCCTTATCGGTTATGGATGTTTGTTTTCTTGTGATTACTTTGTTTTGGGTTTTGTGGGGTTCGGTATTATAATGGGGATGGACTGGCTAAGGAAGTATGTAATAGTGGTGGATCGCGAGAGGGTGTTGTTGACGATTGGGGCTATGGAGGGGCGGACGGTAGTAATTGGCTGCCTACTAGAGGATGGAGTTATGGTTAGCTTTTTATATTTGCTTGAGACTGCACAAGATGAGTTGCCATCTATGCCTATAGCGAGAGAGTATCCAGATATATTTGAGGAGGCAACCGGATTACCGCTACACCAAGAGATTAAGTTCTGCATAGACTTAGTGAATAATGCCAGTCCAATAGTTATGCCTTTGAGGCGTATGACACCCGGAGAGCAGAAGGAGTTGGTGGTGCAAGTGAATGACCATTGAGCCGAGGGTTCATTTGTGGGAGTATATCTCAGTGGTGCACTTGTAGAATTCGCCAGTAAGGCGGATGACTCTTTGAGGTTGTACATAGATTACCATGAGTTGAATAAGGTGATGAAGAAGAACAATTATCCACTCCAGCGTATTGATGACTTGTTCGATCAGCTCCATGGTGCTAGAGTGTTCTCTCGGTTGGACCTTGCAACAAGGTTTCATCAACTGAGAGTGGTGAAGGAGAGTGTGCCGATTACATCGTTCCGTACGCCATCTGGATTATATGATTTGTTGGTTATGTCGTTCGAGATAACCAATTCACCGGCATACTTCGTTAACCTTATGAACTGTCTTTTTAGGGATCGGCTAAGTAAGTTTGTACTTATGTTCGTGGATGATATCCTTGTTTATTAGAGGATGGAGGAAGAACACAAGGAGCATTTGAGGATTGTGTTCGAGGTGTTAGGAAGCACCGATTTAAGGCGAAGTTTTCAAACTATTACTTCTGGAGAAGGGAAGTGCGATTCTTGGGTCATGTTGTTTCTGAACAGGGTATTACTGTAGATCCTGTGAAGTTGGTGGCAGTATAGGACTGGGATTGACCTAAGACCGCTACAGACGTGAGAAGCTTCCTTGGTTTGGCGGGATACTATAGACGTTTTATCCAGTACTTCTCTAAGATAGTAGCACCATTAACTAACTTGACGAAGAAGAATCAGACTTTTATTTTGGACGCGAGGTGTGAGCATGCGTTCTTGAGTTTGAAGGAGAGGTTGATGAGTGCACTGGTGTTAGTCATTCCAAGAGGGAATGAGGAGCTGACAGTATACACAAACGTCTATGGTACTGGACTTTGTGCGGTGTTGATGTAGAGGGGAAAGTTTGTCGCCTATGCTAGTCGACAGTTGAAACCACACGAGAGGAAGTATCTAACTCACGATTTGGAGTTGGAAGTGATAGTATTTTCTTTAAAGATATGGAGGCATTATTTGCTTGGGGAGAGATTCAAGTTGTATACGGACCACAGGTCGTTGAAGTATTTATTCTCCAAAAGGATCTTAGCCTTCGACAGCAGCGATGGTTATAGTTCTTGGCCTCCTACAACTTTGGCATGTCTTACACGACTGGTATGGGAAATGCAGTCGCTAAAGCTTTTAGTAGGAGACATGCTAGCTTGGGAGTGAAGTTCTTAGAGTGGAAGCGGATAGAGTTTATCGTTGGCTATGATTTTAGACCTCGATGTGAGCTGGAGCCGGAAGTGCTGGCTAGCTTGATGGTCAGACCTAACTTGATTGAATGGATTGGTGCTAGTCAGAGGCGAGATGCTAAACTAGCAGAGATCATGGCAAGGAGAGAGGAAGGAGTAGAGTCTGAGGAGATGAAGCAGTACGGGATCGATCGTGAGAGTTGGCTCTGTAATGATGGGAGGTTGTTTGTTCCTGATGTCGATAGGTTGAGGGATGAGGTGCTATGCGAGTGCCATCATTCGAGGTTGACTATACATCTCGGTGGTAATAAAATGTACCACGACAGAGGTAGACATTTTATTGGGAAGGAATGAAGAAGGATGTTGGGACATTCATCTAGAAGTGCATAAATCGTCAATTGGTAAAGGCAAAGCAGAATAATCCGAGAGGTTTGCTGCTACCTCTAGAGATTACCGAGTGGAAATTGGAACAAGTTTCAATGGATTTCATCTATAGATTACCGAGGATCAGAAGAGGGTACGATAGAATTTGGGTCACAGTCGATTGATTGACGAAGTGTGCCCGATTCATACATATCAAGTTTAGTAGAACGACATCCAAATTGGCTAAGTTGTATGTAAAGTGGGTCGTGCGATTCCATTGAGTACCGAAAGGTATTGTGAGCAACCGAGACCCTTTGTCCACTAGCGGGTTTTAAAAGAGCTTACAAGTAGCGATAGGGACAGAGCTGCATCTCACTACGGCTGATCACCCATAAACCGATGGGCAGATCGAGAGGGTGAATTGTATTCTAGAGGATCTCTTGCGATTTTGCATTCTCGATTTCGATGGCTCACGGGATGATCATCTAAACTTAGTATAGTTCGCATATAATAACAGTTATCAGTCCAGCATCGGTATGGAACCATTTGAGGCGTTATATGGCCGACCATGCCACACTCCTTCATGTTGGTGGAAAGCAGGCGAGAAACTAATACTTGGGCCAGACATAATTAGAGAGACTTCAGAGAAGATCGAGATCATTTGACAATAAATGAAAGCTGCTAAGGAAGATAAAAGAGCTACGCTGATAGGAGAAGATGTGATTTAGAGTTCTCTGTTAACGACATGGTATTTGTCAACATCTCTCTGCTAAAGAATATCATTGGATTCGGTACTAAGGGGAAGTTGGCACCGAGATTTGTTGGTCCTTTTTGGATACTTAAGAAGATCGAGAACCTAACATATAAAGTCGACTTACCTCAGAAGATGACAGGTATGCACAATGTGTTCCACGTATCTCACCTACGGAAGTTTGTGCATGACTCAGTCATGTTAGTTCAATCAGATCATCTTAATGATATGGAGACCAAACCAGAAGCATCGAGACCTCGTAGGCTTATTCATATCGTCGGACGTGATATGAAGCAGCTTTAGAGGAAGACGATAGAGCTGGTGAAGGTTTGGTGGAGTGAAAGCGAAGGCGATTGTACTTAGGAGACCGAGGAGAGCATGGGGATCGCTTATCCAGAGCACTTTACTTGGTGAGACTTCTATTTATTGCATTTATTTTCACTTTCGATATCTTATAGGGAAGTTAATACCATGCACGCTAGGGTAGGCATAAATACCATTTGATGTTTGATATATTTGCTCGTAGGTGATAGGCATGTGTGGTAGCTATGTGATTTTGCCTTGGTTGTGTTGGGGATATCGAGGGTGAAATTCCTAAAAAGGGGGAGGGGAAAAGTGTAACAACCCGTATTTTACATATCGAAGGATCGTAAAATATTATTTTTAAATTCATATGAGGTCGTATGACTCTATAACTTTAGGAAATGCCTATTAGAGACATTTCCTATATTTAGAAATTTTCCAGATGATTTTACCACTGGAAAAATGTATCGGCTATAACTTTTGATAGGAGATGAATTATTTTCTTAGACCACTCAAATTAGAAAGATATGATGGTTTTCCTTTTCGTAGATTGATCATAATAGCGATTTGGACTTTCTGACTAGGGGATACGGTTGTTTGAAGATTGACAGTTTTTTGAATAGCTTAGTGGGTAATTAGTGAGTTTGGGGGTAAGCCCACTAATCCATTTTGGTTTTGGAGATCTTTATGACTGAACCATCATCACCAAATCACTTTTACACCTTCTCCCATTTATCTAAGCCTCCAATAACCCTTCCCCTACCCAAAACCTTCTCTTTTCTCCTTCAAATAAAGTCTAAATCATAGATTAAAGCTAAATTAACAAGGGGATTCATTAGAGACCTTCACATCTACATTTTTGGGAAGATAAAATCTATGATGTTCTATCCATTTTTGGATTCGAACCGATTTGCGTGCAAAACTTAGATTCTGGTGTTTTATTGAGTGATTTATCATCTCTCACCTTATTGTATATGTATTTATATGTGTTGATATGTTTTCAACTCTTTTTTAAGTCAAATAAAGGTTTTAAAACTGTTTTCAAGGCCAAACCTATAGCAAAACGAATTTTAAATTGTTTGAAGAACACTAATCATGTTGTTTGGGAGTATTATTGCCTTTGTATGTGATAGGCTATATTAAGGATGTAATTGTATGATGATTTTCTAAGGTTTGATGTGTATTTGGGTAATTGGATGTTGGATGTGATGTGTGTGTCATGTTTGTGTAAATACGTGTATGGTTGAATGCTCATCGGAGCGACTTAGAGTTAGGAACCGTGAAACCGAGCTTTGACGGATTGGCTCTAGAGTAGTTGGAGTCATATTGTTGCATAAGCGATGCATTAGAGTTGAAGCATTAGGTGTAGCGATGAAATCGACACAATTTGGAATACTGGAAGTGCTACGGGTTTTAGGTCGGTTGGTGGATGGGTCGGTGGTCGGTCTTTGAAACTTGGTCGGAAGATGGATCACTCAGTGGTTGGTCTTGGAAAAGTGGCTGGTCGGGGAAGCAGGGTCGCAAGATGGGTGACTTGATGGCTGGTCGAGGAAACTGGGTCAGCAGGTGGATGGCTCGGTACCCAAGCATGGTGGCATGTTTGGTGGCCATGCAATGGAGCATGGTCGATGGTTTGACATGGGGCACGGTTCGACATTAGTTGTCGACGCTTGGCTTGTCGGATGTGTCCTGCTTGGTTTAGTTAGGAGTTAGACCAACAAGGTGGAGAACGGAGTTTAACTATGGACTTCGGGGTATGACTCGGGTTGCTTGGTAGTCTGGGGAGTTGGTTCTAGGTGAGGGTGGATGATCCCAGGATGGCTGTAGATGATTTTGGGATAACAATCAACAAAGTATGAAGACTTCAATAACTCGATGTTATGAGGGACTATGGCATCTAGCGGTGGACCAAAAGGAAAAGTTCTGCGTGACAGCTCGTAGAGTAGAATATGATATTATGATGCTCGTGAGCAGGACAGGGTAGTCTATGTGTACCGAGGGTAGTCTGTGTGTACCCATATGTTTGTACGTCTGCGTATGTCCTGTCCTTAGCCATCTACGTGGGCAAGAGTTGAGCATATATGGTATAGTTCTACTGTTGGTATGTATGCTAAGGGATAGATGGATAACTCTTTGATTGTGATGCTCATTGTTGGGACATGGTAGTCTGCATGTACCCAGGGTAGTCTGCGTGTACCTATATTTCGAACGTCACCGTGCACCTAATCCTTTGCCACCTACGTGGGCAATGAGTTGAGCATCTAAAAGAGTTATCATACATCTGAAGCACTTGAGTGAGAGATACGAGGCTTTATGAAGGATGTTATGTGTAACGACCCGATATTTTGGACCATTCGCATCCATTATAAGTGTATAGGTAGACACTCATGCCGGAGTTGAATTGCTCAAAATACCGCGTTGTTAATTTAAATTTGGCAAAACTGAACATATACAGTAAATAAATAATCACAGATCACAGACACAGAGTAATAAGTGCAGCGGAAATAAAAGAGATAGTAGTTCATGAAGCTACTATATGAATATATAAAATACATCAGAGTTTACAACAGAAGAGTAATACGATACATCAGATACAAATCAGAATACATCACTGGAATCATCGAATACTGAAAGCAGAATAGATGGCTGGATCTTCAAGCAAAGCTCCAACTCCAAAGGTGAGTCTCGAATACTGGTACACTCAGTCTGACCCGAGCGTAAAGCAAAAACACAAGACACTCGAGTCAGGATTAACATTCTTATATTAATAAATCCAACTCAAGTGAAATAGCAATTGAAATACAAGTAACTCAAAGGATGTTTGGAATAACCATCCTTTAAGGATCCGTTAAACTATCTACTAGGTAGTAATGTACGCTAAGTAGATAATGTCTATCAGTAATAATAAGATATCAAAATAGCGTTAAGTCATGGCCCATTCCACCCTTAACACATTTTTATTCCCAAAAGCATATACAAGACCGTAGTTTCCCCAAAACCGGAAGTCACCAGAGGGCAATCCATATACTAAAGGTACAAATCAAAATCGTAGTGGTCGCGTATAAATGGAATACAAGTATGACAAGGCACATGAGGCAATACCCAAGGTAGTGATACTACCGTTCGCCTGATCCGGACTGGTGAGAACGCAACGCCGCAGCGCCCGCAACACCGTGAAACAACACTCCCAAAATCAAGGGTGCACCAATCGACAAAAAGTATAAGTAGTTCGAAGAAGTGTGTCCACTTGAGGTAGCTAATCTTCCATTGGCCCGGCACGGCTCCTGTTTTAGTCATTTCCAATTTGACACAAGTGTCAAGGCTATCCGTTATCGTTCTCTTTCTTCAGTCATCACGTACATCATTCCAACCACTTCATTCTGGATCATCACTCCGCGTATAGTTATTAAAGTGGTTTCGGTTCAGATAGAGAGTATATCCATTACCGATCCCGGTCTTTTTAATAACTTTCGTAATTATTACACCGATTGGTCGTTTATATATTTCAAAAACCAAATCAATTTCAATTTCAATTTCAATTCATAAACCAACATTTCATTTGTCTTTCTAAACCAATTTCCATAATTTACGTTTCGAAACTTCCAAATTACCATTTCAAAGTCTTATAATTCAATTTCAAATTTTATTTAAAACAATTCAAATATTGATTCAAGTTCGTAAATAAGTTTCATTACAAATCATTTTATTTTAACTTAATTTAACATTCAAATCAATTTAACTTCATTTATCGATTCCATTTATCATTCAAAACAATTCTATTTAATTTCCAATTCATTAAATCAATTTCCTAAGTTCAACTTCATTAAATCAAAACTTACAATTTTGAATTAGACTAAATTCGTAAAATCAATTCTTTCAATTATAAGTCTTACATTAATTCCAAAATATCGCATTTTCATTTCTTGTTTAAAGAAATTATATTTCACTTATTTACTTTCTTAAATAATTTTCCAAAACTTAATTAATAAAGAAAACTCAATTTCAATTATTTACGAAGTAAAAATTCACTTATTCAAAAGTTCAATTTTACTTATTAAAGAATTCAATTCAATTTAATCATTAAATAACTCAATCTTATTTAAATAATAAATAATTCAAAACTTAATTATTAAATAATTTCAAAGTTAATAATTTCCAACTTAATTATAATTTCAAACTTAATTATTAAATCATTTCAAAGTTTAATAATTTCAAACTTAATTATAATTTCAAACTTAATTATTAAATCATTTCAAAGTTTAATAATTTCAAACTTAATTATAATTTCAAACTTAATTATTAAATCATTTCAAAGTTAATTCAATCATTTCTCAAATTTAACAACGTTCTTTCATCAATTACATTTGTTAATATTTGTTTCAGATTATTAAATATTAACATTTTCCTTTCATTAAAAATTCAAATTTCAACTTTATTTCAAAACCATATTATTTATTCAAATAAAATCTTCATTTTATTTTAAATCAAATTATTGACCAATCGGGTTTTTATTTAATTTCCTATCCTAGGTCAAAGTTCAATTTGGGTATTTATCATTTCAACCCGATTCCAATTCAATTAAAAATCAAAGCATATCAAAAGGGAACTTGCAGTGTGATAACTGGGATGGTGTCAAAGTAAATAAACAAGCAATAACAACAAACAATAACAATCCAATAATCAATTCAAATAATCCTGAAATAACCGTATTAATTCGCATTGTTATTTGTACGAATTAATATAATTATTTCTAGAATCTACACTATCATTTCATGTAGATTAAAGATTATTACACTAATTATTTATACGGTTTTTCACTTGTCATTCAATTTCAATTTTATACTACAACAATTAATCCAATATACGTTCAATGGTTCAAAGTGTAATTATCACTATTTACATGTCAATTAATTTAACAATTAAAAGGGGTCATATTATACAATGTCATTTAATCAAATTTAACACATATATCAAATCTAACTATCCTACGTCAATTTCAATTTCAAATTATTTATCACTTACATCATTAACAATTTAACGTCCAATATAAACATCAAACAATCAATCAATTAACAACCAAACTGGATTATCATTGCATATATAACAAATAATGGTGTCAGATGTCACAGGTGAACTGATACAGGTAATAACAGTGTAAATATCAAACAACAGCATATTTCAATTGTCGTTTCAATTGAAATCAAATTTAATAAATAAAAGAACGTTAATCGTGAGTGAGTGCTCACCTTTCGAGGCTAGAGAAATAGACGATGAAATTGAGTTCCGAACCCAAGCATGAATTCCAAGACAAAGCTGGATGGGCACGAATTTTGACGGGTAGAGCTGATAACAGAAATCGAGGAGAACCAGAAAAATCAATTAGACAGAAATAGAATATATCTAATTTAAATTTTAAAGTAATATTAAATTTAAACACATATTAAACTAAATGTATATGTATTTCAAAATCATTGGTTTAATTAAACACAGAATAAAACAAACATATCTATATACACATAAACATCAATATATACTATAACATCATTTACACAACAAACAACTTATATCATATATGTTAAAATTAAAGTCAATATTATAAATTACTGTAGATATATAATATAGTAAAATCATATATATACATCACAGATTGTAACTCTTTTCTTTATATAATATACACTTAAAATTTGAAACCATATATATATATACTAACTGTCACAAAACTAACACACTCATATATATACAACAAACAAACATCATACCTAATATAAAAATCATACACAAATATATAACTTACATTTAAGATCTGTATACATTTCAAAATCAATACCCATAGCTATTATATTTAACGTACAACTAAAATATTGTAGGGATTGAAAATACTATAAAAGCATTTATATTCGTGTATATATTAACACAAGTTAAAACTCAGAAATCTATGTTTGTAAAAAAAACGAAAACACGTAGACAAAAAAAAAACAAAAACCTATACTAAACTAGACTCAATTATATAAAACTAGTATACAAACATATGTAGCTTACCTACACACTATGGAGACAAAAGTATAAATAACGATATATACATACATAAAACAGGACAGACATAACTCAAAATACATATATACGAACAAGCATACAAGTATATAACTTAGGTAGTATATGTGATAACCACAGCTACGCCAAGACACTGTTAATATATACTTTACAATTATATATGTTCTGTACCTATGTTATAAACAGTCTATATTTAACAAATTCATACAATAGACTTCATACAAACTATAAATATATATCATCACTACACACTATAGTATAAATAATACTAGTATGCAATATATATAAAGTTATATAAACTGATTAGATACTATACAAACATACTTATATATCTGCAAGAGATCAAATCTTCTCAAGCAAAACAAATCGGCAAGCTATATTAATAACATAGTATATACACTCTTACATAGACTTGCATACAAACCTCTACATAACCGAACAGAGGAGATGAAGGGAATTTGCTGTGTGACTGGGTGACTTCGGTGGGCACGCAAGCCGAGTAGAGCGTGGATGATGAAGGCCGTGGTGGTCTGCGGGCTTGGGTCGAGCTAGTGGACTTCACGAGATGGTTGGTAAGTGGTAGCAACGAGGTCAGGTAAGGGAAGATTGGGTTTTTTTTTATAAAGTGGAGTAGCTTGAATGGGATGGTCACGACCAGAGGAAGAATATACGGTTTACACGAGCAGCTCCAAAATGCAAGCAACTAAAATATATTTATATTTGAACGTGAAGATCAAGGTAGAAATGGAAAGAGGTGAGAGATGAATGTCCAAGTGTGGAAGACAAATAGATCTCAGAAATAAAACGTAAACTATTATATTTTGCTTAAACCAATGAACATAAGCAAGGAAGTAGAAGCAATGAACAAATACAAATTTAACATTGGAAAATGAAAAACTCAGCCGTTTGAATTCAAGAAACTAATAATAATGGCAAGTGGCTGTAGCTTAACACAGGGAATAACGAAAGGACCGGGAAACGAAGAGTTTAAACGTGTACCGGTACGATTAACGTCCCATAGATTTCATCATGTACCGAATTCCCGAAATACACAAATAAATACACTGATGCGATCAGTACGACGAGACGATCAAAACGGTATATAAGAATCAGCGGTACGATTGAATTATAAAAATTCGAATTTTCTAATAGCGAAAAATGCAAGAAAAACACTGAAAAATAAGATCGATGGAGCCAAAGATGTCCGAATTTGGAAAAACGACAAACTGAAATCTTGCTCGGAAGATGGTTTAAAATTTTTCTATGTAAAAATATTTTGGTTTTGAAAACATTTTATTTTCAACGCTTTTTAACTGATTAAATTGAAGTGAATTTACGTGCGAAATAAACTTACATATTTTCGGACGAAAATTTACCAATCGCTATGTTTAACTAGACGTATTCCAAATATTAAATTTTTATTTCAAAATTTTATCGTTTAAAATTTCACAAAATTTTAACTAAATACGTTATTAAAACCGTTGAAATTTACGGATCGTTACACTCTCCCCCACTCAAAACTTTTCGTCCCTGAAAAGGAACGAGGTAGGAGAATAGAAACAACCAGAAAGAAAACAGATTTTGAAATACAAAATAACAATTAATTTAAACCATATAAATTCAAATTTAAATTAATTGATATTCAATAATTGATTTAATCCATTTGATTTCACTAAAATCAATCTCAACTATTTCCAAATTCATTATCTTATTATCCCATTTTCTTAAATTTACAATTTCTTAAAACCATAAATTTGAATAGTCTTTTATTATAATCATATTTTCTTCAACAATTTTAAATTCTTCTTTATTCCAAATTACTGTTAAATTTATTCTACTTAATATATCTACTTACATATATTTAACCTATATAAATTTATTTAAAACATAAAAGTTTCGATTTAAATTGATTTATATTTACTAATTGCTTTTAAATTCAAGGTATTTTCATAAGTAGATCAAATGTCAATTTATTAATTCTTTCAAAAGAAATTTATTAATTCTTTTGAAACAAATTTATTTTTCAATTATCGTATTATTCTATTTATCTCTATTAACATTTTATAATTAAAATTTAAGTGTATAACATTTATTATAACCACTCAAATTTTATTTATAAATTCAATTTATATTATATATTATCCAATTACATATTCAACTTCTGAATGATTTAGGTAAGTTGTATTAGAATGCAGTTGAACAATATACAAATAAAATTTTCCCAATTCAATTATTCAAGTTTAAATATTTATTCCAAATTTGGTTTTATTAATAGTTAAAATCATCCTTTAACAAAATTTAAGAATTAGATTTCCGATTAACTTTAAACAATTTAGAGATATATACAATAAATTTATATCAAATCAAATTTTAAAACAAGATACTTATATATATATATAAATCAAATTATACTGAAGAAATTCAAATCAAAATATTTTTCAAAACAAAACCGTAGCAAAGCTACAGAATAGTATCTCCACTTCGAAACTCGAAAATGAATGTCGATGATGCGGCCGCCATCACCGAAATTATTTTCCAGCGACAAAGAGAAGAGCACTGATTTCAATATTTTAAAATTCTTTGAAAACGGTTTCTATTTGAAAATACTTTCAATAATATATACTTTAAAATTTTAAAACCGAAAGTTCGAAATCACCGGAAAATAATAAATTCTCAAATTTCTGAATTAAATTCATTTCAAATTCTAATCAATTTATAACCAAGTTTATAAATTCATTTATTTATATTATGCAATAGTTTACAAAACAATAAATGTAAATCAAATATTATTATTTCTGACAACAATTTCATTAACAATTTAATTTCAGAAAACTTATATTTATATAATATAATCATACAAAACTTTTATTTTATTTATCAAATTTGAAAACGATATTGTGTCGGTTTGCTCTGCTCAAGTGTTTTGGAAATCCTATCGATAGCGTTGATCAGACGAATCGATCGAAAACCCAAATCAACATCAACAACTCAAACAACACAATATATTTTAAAACATTTAAAATTTATTTACAAATACACTTCCTCATTTACCGATACAATAATGGATTTCAAAGCAAGGATAGAGATTCAAATTTTTTTTTTAGACTCAAATCAAAGAGAATTTCGATTCGAAGATAGGTTTGAACAAAGACGAGATAATTAAATAGCAAAATAAGGCGATGGATAAGTTTATATAAATCGCGGGTAACCTTAACCGGGTCGACCGTGACTTCAAAATAAGATGGGTGTAGAATTCTGAGGTAAATCTACATTCGATCTCAAGAAATAGAATTCAGGTATAGCAGGAGATAGATAGCATCGTAAACCGAGGATACAGAAATCTCCGGTAAATCGACGCGACTGTAAAGGAGTTTCACTCCTTTACAAATAAATTTGAGATTGGCGAGATCGCCGACTCATTATAAAGATCTTTCGAAGTGGAGTTTTGGGATGCTTCAGAATCGAAAGAAGACGAATAGTGAGGGACACGAATGAATTTCGAAACCGAGGAAACGTTCCAAAATTCGAAAGAATTGAGTCAAAGGAAGAGATTGAAACTCGAATGAGAGTGATTCCGTAAATACATTTACCCTATATGTTAAGTTTTGCCTAGAGCTACCAAAGCTCTGATACCAACTGTAACGACCCGATATTTTGGACCATTCGCATCCATTATAAGTGTATAGGTAGACACTCATGCCGGAGTTGAATTGCTCAAAATACCGCGTTGTTAATTTAAATTTGTCAAAACTGAACATATACAGTAAATAAATAATCACAGATCATAGACACAGAGTAATAAGTGCAGCGGAAATAAAAGAGATAGTAGTTCATGAAGCTACTATATGAATATATAAAATACATCAGAGTTTACAACAGAAGAGTAATACGATACATCAGATACAAATCAGAATACATCACTGGAATCATCGAATACTGAAAGCAGAATAGATGGCTGGATCTTCAAGCAAAGCTCCAACTCCAAAGGTGAGTCTCGAATACTGGTACACTCAGTCTGACCCGAGCGTAAAGCAAAAACACAAGACACTCGAGTCAGGATTAACATTCTTATATCAATAAATCCAACTCAAGTGAAATAGCAATTGAAATACAAGTAACTCAAAGGATGTTTGGAATAACCATCCTTTAAGGATCCGTTAAACTATCTACTAGGTAGTAATGTACGCTAAGTAGATAATGTCTATCAGTAATAATAAGATATCAAAATAGCGTTAAGTCATGGCCCATTCCACCCTTAACACATTTTTATTCCCAAAAGCATATACAAGACCGTAGTTTCCCCAAAACCGGAAGTCACCAGAGGGCAATCCATATACTAAAGGTACAAATCAAAATCGTAGTGGTCGCGTATAAATGGAATACAAGTATGACAAGGCACATGAGGCAATACCCAAGGTAGTGATACTACCGTTCGCCTGATCCGGACTGGTGAGAACGCAACGCCGCAGCGCCCGCAACACCGTGAAACAACACTCCCAAAATCAAGGGTGCACCAATCGACAAAAAGTATAAGTAGTTCGAAGAAGTGTGTCCACTTGAGGTAGCTAATCTTCCATTGGCCCGGCACGGCTCCTGTTTTAGTCATTTCCAATTTGACACAAGTGTCAAGGCTATCCGTTATCGTTCTCTTTCTTCAGTCATCACGTACATCATTCCAACCACTTCATTCTAGATCATCACTCCGCGTATAGTTATTAAAGTGGTTTCGGTTCAGATAGAGAGTATATCCATTACCGATCCCGGTCTTTTTAATAACTTTCGTAATTATTACACCGATTGGTCGTTTATATATTTCAAAAACCAAATCAATTTCAATTTCAATTTCAATTCATAAACCAACATTTCATTTGTCTTTCTAAACCAATTTCCATAATTTACGTTTCGAAACTTCCAAATTACCATTTCAAAGTCTTATAATTCAATTTCAAATTTTATTTAAAACAATTCAAATATTGATTCAAGTTCGTAAATAAGTTTCATTACAAATCATTTTATTTTAACTTAATTTAACATTCAAATCAATTTAACTTCATTTATCGATTCCATTTATCATTCAAAACAATTCTATTTAATTTCCAATTCATTAAATCAATTTCCTAAGTTCAACTTCATTAAATCAAAACTTACAATTTTGAATTAGACTAAATTCGTCAAATCAATTCTTTCAATTATAAGTCTTACATTAATTCCAAAATATCGCATTTTCATTTCTTGTTTAAAGAAATTATATTTCACTTATTTACTTTCTTAAATAATTTTCCAAAACTTAATTAATAAAGAAAACTCAATTTCAATTATTTACGAAGTAAAAATTCACTTATTCAAAAGTTCAATTTTACTTATTAAAGAATTCAATTCAATTTAATCATTAAATAACTCAATCTTATTTAAATAATAAATAATTCAAAACTTAATTATTAAATAATTTCAAAGTTAATAATTTCCAACTTAATTATAATTTCAAACTTAATTATTAAATCATTTCAAAGTTTAATAATTTCAAACTTAATTATAATTTCAAACTTAATTATTAAATCATTTCAAAGTTTAATAATTTCAAACTTAATTATAATTTCAAACTTAATTATTAAATCATTTCAAAGTTAATTCAATCATTTCTCAAATTTAACAACGTTCTTTCATCAATTACATTTGTTAATATTTGTTTCAGATTATTAAATATTAACATTTTCCTTTCATTAAAAATTCAAATTTCAACTTTATTTCAAAACCATATTATTTATTCAAATAAAATCTTCATTTTATTTTAAATCAAATTATTGACCAATCGGGTTTTTATTTAATTTCCTATCCTAGGTCAAAGTTCAATTTGGGTATTTATCATTTCAACCCGATTCCAATTCAATTCAAAATCAAAGCATATCAAAAGGGAACTTGCAGTGTGATAACTGGGATGGTGTCAAAGTAAATAAACAAGCAATAACAACAAACAATAATAATCCAATAATCAATTCAAATAATCCTGAAATAACCGTATTAATTCGCATTGTTATTTGTACGAATTAATATAATTATTTCTAGAATCTACACTATCATTTCATGTAGATTAAAGATTATTACACTAATTATTTATACAGTTTTTCACTTGTCATTCAATTTCAATTTTATACTACAACAATTAATCCAATATACGTTCAATGGTTCAAAGTGTAATTATCACTATTTACATGTCAATTAATTTAACAATTAAAAGGGGTCATATTATACAATGTCATTTAATCAAATTTAACACATATATCAAATCTAACTATCCTACGTCAATTTCAATTTCAAATTATTTATCACTTACATCATTAACAATTTAACGTCCAATATAAACATCAAACAATCAATCAATTAACAACCAAACTGGATTATCATTGCATATATAACAAATAATGGTGTCAGATGTCACAGGTGAACTGATACAGGTAATAACAGTGTAAATATCAAACAGCAGCATATTTCAATTGTCGTTTCAATTGAAATCAAATTTAATAAATAAAAGAACGTTAATCGTGAGTGAGTGCTCACCTTTCGAGGCTAGAGAAATATACGATGAAATTGAGTTCCGAACCCAAGCATGAATTCCAAGACAAAGCTGGATGGGCACGAATTTTGATGGGTAGAGCTGATAACAGAAATCGAGGAGAACCAGAAAAATCAATTAGACAGAAATAGAATATATCTAATTTAAATTTTAAAGTAATATTAAATTTAAACACATATTAAACTAAATGTATATGTATTTCAAAATCATTGGTTTAATTAAACACAGAATAAAACAAACATATCTATATACACATAAACATCAATATATACTATAACATCATTTACACAACAAACAACTTATATCATATATGTTAAAATTAAAGTCAATATTATAAATTACTGTAGATATATAATATAGTAAAATCATATATATACATCACAGATTGTAACTCTTTTTTTTATATAATATACACTTAAAATTTGAAACCATATATATATACTAACTGTCACAAAACTAACACACTCATATATATACAACAAACAAACATCATACCTAATATAAAAATCATACACAAATATATAACTTACATTTAAGATCTGTATACATTTCAAAATCAATACCCATAGCTATTATATTTAACGTACAACTAAAATATTGTAGGGATTGAAAATACTATAAAAGCATTTATATTCGTGTATATATTAACACAAGTTAAAACTCAGAAATCTATGTTTGTAAAAAAAAAATGAAAACACGTAGACAAAAAAACAAAAACCTATACTAAACTAGACTCAATTATATAAAACTAGTATACAAACATATGTAGCTTACCTACACACTATGGAGACAAAAGTATAAATAACGATATATACATACATAAAACAGGACAGACATAACTCAAAATACATATATACGAACAAGCATACAAGTATATAACTTAGGTAGTATATGTGATAACCACAGCTATGCCAAGACACTGTTAATATATACTTTACAATTATATATGTTCTGTACCTATGTTATAAACAGTCTATATATAACAAATTCATACAATAGACTTCATACAAACTATAAATATATATCATCACTACACACTATAGTATAAATAATACTAGTATGCAATATATATAAAGTTATATAAACTGATTAGATACTATACAAACATACTTATATATCTGCAAGAGATCAAATCTTCTCAAGCAAAACAAATCGGCAAGCTATATTAATAACATAGTATATACACTCTTACATAGACTTGCATACAAACCTCTACATAACCGAACAGAGGAGATGAAGGGAATTTGCTGTGTGACTGGGTGACTTCGGTGGGCACGCAAGCCGAGTAGAGCGTGGATGATGAAGGCCGTGGTGGTCTGCGGGCTTGGGTCGAGCTAGTGGACTTCACGAGATGGTTGGTAAGTGGTAGCAACGAGGTCAGGTAAGGGAAGATTGGGTTTTTTTTATAAAGTGGAGTAGCTTGAATGGGATGGTCACGACCAGAGGAAGAATATACGGTTTACACGAGCAGCTCCAAAATGCAAGCAACTAAAATATATTTATATTTGAACGTGAAGATCAAGGTAGAAATGGAAAGAGGTGAGAGATGAATGTCCAAATGTGGAAGACAAATAGATCTCAGAAATAAAACGTAAACTATTATATTTTGCTTAAACCAATGAACAGAAGCAAGGAAGTAGAAGCAATGAACAAATACAAATTTAACATTGGAAAATGAAAAACTCAGCCGTTTGAATTCAAGAAACTAATAATAATGGCAAGTGGCTGTAGCTTAACACAGGGAATAACGAAAGGACCGGGAAACGAAGAGTTTAAACGTGTACCGGTACGATTAACGTCCCATAGATTTCATCATGTACCGAATTCCCGAAATACACAAATGAATACACTGATGCGATCAGCACGACGAGACGATCAAAACGGTATATAAGAATCAGCGGTACGATTGAATTATAAAAATTCGAATTTTCTAATAGCGAAAAATGCAAGAAAAACACTGAAAAATAAGATCGACGGAGCCAAAGATGTCCGAATTTGGAAAAATGACAAACTGAAATCTTGCTCGGAAGATGGTTTAAAATTTTTCTATGTAAAAATATTTTGGTTTTGAAAACATTTTATTTTCAACGCTTTTTAACTGATTAAATTGAAGTGAATTTACGTGCGAAATAAACTTTCATATTTTCGGACGAAAATTTACCAGTCGCTATGTTTAACTAGACGTATTCCAAATATTAAATTTTTATTTCAAAATTTTATCGTTTAAAATTTCACAAAATTTCAACTAATTACGTTATTAAAACCGTTGAAATTTACGGGTCGTTACATTATGTTTATTGTGTGCTTGGTATGTTGTGTGATACCCCTATACCTTATATTTTCCACTTGTGATGGTAGTGTAGCATATATTACGTTTATATGCTAACTCTTTGGATGTAGGGACATGTTAGGTATGGATGTTCATACCCTATACCCTATTTACTATATACGAGTTTTATAGTATTTTGATATGATATATCACTTACACCAGATTGTTGTCTGACCCGAGATTTTATGCCTTGCTTCTTATTATCCCGGGTACTCTAGATTAGGGATAGTAGGTCTGTATAGCACATGGAGCTGTAGGGAGTATGAGCTGGAGGCTACGCTTTCATATATTTATACTTGGAGCTTACTATTGCTTATATTTCGTTGCACGGTACTATGGAGCTATTTTAGTACTTGTTTTATTAGAGACAATTATAGAGTTTATTATGGAGATTTGGGATGTATAAACTCTTTATTTCTGTTTTTGTATAGTCTGTGAACCTGATGCACTCTGATGTTCTTATTTGCGGTTCATTTGATTATATCACTATCTTTCTTGTTTTACATATATGTTGTTATATTACAATTTACCTGTGCGGTGCGGGATGTTATACAGGTTCTATGTTTGGATTTCTCTCTTTTTTATATTCCTGGTTACTGCCTTGCATTGGCCGGGTACCTCCATAGTGCATCACATATGTATATTGGGTAGTGGAGGTGTAGGGCGGTCATCACAAGAATACCAATAAAGCAAAGTTAAGTAAGAGCGATCACACCAAGATTTATATACCGATTCAGACCTTCCATCCTACGTTGAGGCCTAAAGCCCCCTTGAGATTTTCACTAATCAAAACACCATCTTTTAGCCTGAAGGAATAAGCGATACAAAAGTTTGCTGACATGACAATCTTGTTTTCTACCATCATGGATTTTAATTTGTAGTGCAAAGATTTTTATAATCTCCTCTTTGAGTTGAATGAGTGAAAGCACATGAGTTTATAGAAGTAGATCACCAAGGACTATAGATTATTAGATGGTGATGTTAAAAGCAAGTTTAGACTTTGAAAGCACTAGAGTTTAAAGAGCAAGAAAGAAGTAGATTAGAATAAGATTTTGATCCATAAACTCTAGCCATAGCCATGTATTTATAGGTGTCAAAAATTTCTTTTCAAAAGTTGCAACCCTTGGATGAAAACCATTGAAGAACATAGTTGCATCCTATGAGAGAGAAGGGATGTGTCTTTTCCAAATATAACAGCTATAAACCTTCAGACGTTTAAACAAATTAGTCAGATGTCTGGATTTTAAAAAAATTTCTCCAGAAAGTAAATAGTTCAAAAATGCATGTCTTCAAATGTCTAACTTTTGATTCCAGACGTTTAACTTTTGAAGATAACAGGCCAGAGAAGTTTTAATTTTTAATAGGATGACCACAGATGTCTGTTTTTTGTTCCCATACGTCTGAGTTACTAAGAATTTTAAAACTTATTTAAAACCTTGTTTAAGTGAATACAAACTTTTTGATGTAAATATATTAGCTCGTATCACTCATAGGAGATTTTACAGATTTGTCTAAGACACTAACTCAAGATATATGACCCTTGCAATGGTTTGTCTTCATGTCGAGCTTTTTGTGAATACTTCATTTCAGCTTATCGATTCTTCGATGTTTTTATGACTCCCATTGTGCTCAAGTCTTAATCATCATGTACCTATATGTTAGTTTAGAGATTCTATGCTATGATTGTATAATTGTTGTCACTAAAATCCAACAAGAGAAGTTCTAACATTCTCCCCCTTTTTGATGATAACAACTATTCAATACTATAAATAGCTCCTTTTAAATATAAGATCTCCCTCTATCAATATGCAGATATATTTCTCCCTCTTTGTCATTATAAAAAAGAAACAAAGAGAGATCAAAGTAGTATGCACATTTATACGTAACACAAGTATAACATGTCAAAATAGCATAACATAACACAAACTAATATTCAAGCATAACATATCATAAACTAATATATAAACAAAAACATAAGTCATGCAAAAAAATACAAACACCACCCATACCACTAGTTTTTGGAAAATAAATTAGACTTACTCAATAGCCACTGTAAGATAAGCCCCCATAATTCCAGCAGTACTCATGATAATCTAAAGGAATGTATTGCCCTTCTCCGACCATTGTTGCTTATTGCTGGTTTCTTCTATTCCTTCTGCTATAGATTGGCCTTCAAAAGGAAAAAATTATGATTCATTAATTTACACATCAGACCAATGAAATGAGTCGGATTTGTCGCCTTCCTTATCGTTGTGTTCTTATGCAGTTGCCTTCCCTTTATTTCGATGAGAAGATTCAGCACTATGCGTGGATGCTCGAGAAGGTGAAGTACAGACATGTGAAGGAGGTGGACTTTTTGAAGGAGAGGATGTTGAAGTGGAGCTTGATCATCCTCTAACCTTTCACATCATCTTTGCTAGTGATGAAATGATTTTTTCCATCGATCGTTTCAGTTTTCCATCCAAGTTAAGAAGGATCTCACAGGGCCTTTAACTCTCTTCTCTAAGGAATTTTGATTACTTACGATAATTCTATGATTTTGGAGAGTAAATCCATCAACAAATCATTTGGATTTTGTGGAAGTCGAGCATCATGAAGATTGATCTCAAAGTCTTATTCAGTTTCTTGGTGCATAGGATAAGAAGGAATTAAGGCACGTTGAGGAGGTGGGGTTTGTATTGGTAGTTGATTTGAAATTGACCGCATTGAATTTGTTTTAATGTCCATTCATCAAAGCTAATATGATGAGGGAAGGTAGTGGGAAAATGCATGAGACTGAAGAATCGTCTTCCACTATTATATAGTGGTATCGATTCAAAGTTAGATGGGACGATGTTAATCTCAAAGAAAGCAAGAAGTATTATAATATTGGGTTCATATAAGATAGTTAGCCTTCTTTGAAGCCAAAAATTCTTAATTTCATTGTGAATGAATTAGGCCTAATTAATCTCCACTCTTTCAAAAATAGCATAGAGAGTCTTATGATCATTTTCATAAATTTGCCCATAGCTCCCAAGTCGAGGAATGATGATGTTGATCGGTATTTGGTTAAGAAGTCTAGCCTAAGGTCTAAAAAAGCTTGTTTTCCATTCCGGCATGGAGTCTTCCCAAATTTCATGCGTTATTATATTTCTTCTTTTATGTCTATAGTCCAGCAACTCATCAATTGGAATCCTCCCTTAACCACAACCTAGTGCAATTGCGACATTATTTACATGAATTTTAACAAGTCTACCATAACTCTACTCCATAACCATCCCTCCTCATCATGAGGTTTCCAAACATAACTACATAAGTTTGAATAAAATAGATAAATAACAAGAGGATCAATGGCTAACTTGTTATCATCATACTCCAAAAAAGTTGAGATTCTTACTTTATCCATTAGATTCTTATGGTATACTCATCAAAGTTTCTTAGACTACAGAACATACCATCATGAATCTTTCTCTTCTTCGATTCTTCGTATTTTTGTCAAGCATTAGTACTTCCTATGAACCAAATCTTGATATTCTCGTCGGTAGCTTGAGGGATTGATGTAGAGGAAGTGGTTTCTCCAATTTTTAATTTTTTAGAAATTGGTTTTGGTGCCATTTTAATGATAAAGAAGCTAGGGTTTTGGAGAGTATGGGTTTGGGAACGTAAAAGATAATGAAAGCCGAGAAGTTTTTCAAGAGACACAAGTGAAAGGCTGTTTTAAAAAACAAACTACCATAAATTCAGATGTTTGGAATCAGATGTTTGGAATCAGATGTCTGAAAGTGGAGAAATAAGTTTTAAAGCCTACGTAGTGTAAAAATAGGTGATTTCAGACGTCTGTGTTGAGGGAGTCAGACGTTTGAATTTGTAGTATTAATAAAATTAGCTATTGCCAATACGTCTGGCTATTTGTACTCGAACGCCTGAGTTCTTAGTTTGTTGTTTTTATAAATAACATAGTTTTATTTATTTATAATATTCGAACTATATACAGAACAATATTCAGGAATAGAAAATAACACGTTGTCATTCAATCATTCGATGGCTTAGTTTCTTCTTCAGACAGTCTTTGTTCCCAAAAATTATCTTTCTTTGGCTCATTTATTTTGATAGGAGTTGGTGGTTGTTTTAAAGGACTTCCCTTGGAACGAATGCTGTTTTTAGTTGGCGATTTCCCACAAAAGCCCATTAAAGTCCTTTCGATAAAATTCAGATGCTCACCCATCAACGCTGCTCCTTATATATTTCTTTTTGCAATCTTGTTGTTTCTCCTTGATAATGAGCTATATTAAAAATATGATCATCTTGAGTGGTAGTTACTTAACCTTCAAATTTAATTGACTGTTTAATTTTTTTTCCTTTAGGAGAAAATTCAATTTTCCCTGAGGGATAAGAAGTAATTTTAATATAAGATGATGAATAATCTTTAGATGTTGGTATCGTTGAAGTGCAGCCGTTTTTATCTTATCAAAATGATGTTTATATACTAAGGTTACCTAAAATAGTTAAATTATTTATATGGTAAGATTTTTTTAATTTGTTTCAAACTATCTATTCAAATTACTATTTTAAGGTAGAAAACAATTTATCCAGTAATAAAAATAGTCTTAGAAGAAAACTATATATTTATAAAGCAAGTAATTCTTTTATACGATAAAATTATTCAGTTAATTCATTTAATGAGCAAATACCTAATTCGCTTCGTAATTTTAAGAAAGTTGTTTCGCATAAAGGTTTAGTGAAAATATCTGCTATTTGATTTTCTGTATTAACAAACTCTAGAAAAATGATTTCTTTTCCAACATTGTCTCTTAGAAAATGATGATGGATACTAATGTGTTTTGTTCGAAAATGATTAATAGGATTTTTAGAGAGGTTAATAACACTTGTATTATCACAGTATATAGGAGATTTCATACTATTTTACCCGCAATTGCAAAGTTTTTTTGCATATACATAACTTGAGCACAAGCAAAAGCAGTTGAGATATACTCGGTATGACAACCGCCATATACCACCGACACTAGTAGTATATAAATAGTGCGCTGCAGTCATGCCCGGCCAATATAGGATGATTATCTAGTTTGAAATAAACCAATATAGCATATAGCCCGTCATATCTCACAGCACATGGATAAAATATAATATCACAGATATAACAGAAGAGACAGTTTTAACTATGTGAACAAATCATCATCAGAGCAATAGATCCACAAAGTTATACATCAAATGGTGTGGATTTTATACAATAGAAGTAAACTCAAATAAGTTGTCTCAACAAATAGAAATAAGCAAGCACCATCATAGGATCTACAACGTTGCTCAATGGAGAAGCGTAGAAATTCATATATATATATATAATATGAGATAGCTCCATCCGGCTTGTCCTCCAAACAACTACTGCATCACCTAGACTTGTTATCTAGTCTACTCATTTAAGAGAACCTAAGATAATAAAAAGAAAAGCATAAAACCTTGGGTCAGACAACAGTCTAGTATGAGTGGTAAATAAGTCTCAAAATACTATATAGGTAAATAGGGTAAGGAACAAGAGTACATGAAACATACCTGACATGTCCCTTCAACCAAAGAATTAGCATATAACACTATAATATGCTACTCTACAATATCATAAAGATATACCACAAACCAAATAAAGGATATCAGCTCTAATATCTACTTTCCATGATACCTACAAATGATAGCCTACTAAAGAAAACAACCAAAGCATTCATAGCATCCATTAACAACCCTAACTATCACTCCTTGTGCTCTGAATATATGATAACTCATATGACCCCTAAGCCAGAGAGTAATGGAAATCTCAATTCTCTATTGTACTCTCGTATCCCGCAGCCCAAAGCCGGATACATGTCTCACAGCCCAAAGCTGGACACTAGACCAAAAGCCACGAGTCCAAGGTATATATGTCCCTCAATTGTCTCATGGGCATCCCCACTTACAATACCCTTACTTCAAGTACAACTAAAAATTCTCCAAGCATCAATGATTCCTCGCACATATACCTGAACCCATCTTTGCTCCATTTGGATATCGAGCCCTTCTTGCTCAATCCAATTTCCATTATTCACGAGGAAACCTTCCACATTCCCCTATCATATAGTTTCCTCCTTTACGAGCTGCCGTCTTCAGAACCTACTCCCAACACGAGCCAACATCCGAAGATCATAGCTTTTCACTATGCTATTATATCATCATCCAACCTGATACAAAAGAGCCAACACCTCTAGCACGATCTACAGATCATCCCCTTCCTGCCATGAAAGTTTCACATCTGTAGCATTCACCATGATAACTTGGCACCGAGTTATAGGTATAATTCGATGTCGAGTTATACATTTAGCTAACTAATGGAAAATTCCTCTTCCATGTCACTAGCACTACTCTTCTAGTGCCTTGGACCCCGACTCATCCACCTTTGATAACTCGGCCTCCAATCCAAAGCCTATTCTAAGTTCTAGAGATAACTTGGTATAGCATCCAATCCTTAGCCAAATACCCTGCATCTTGCTATGGAATAACTCATTTAGCCAAGCTCTATCCAACTATGTCAACCATTGAGTCATAGCCTCATTCCCCATAACTGGATGCCGAGTTACAAGCATAACTCATCACCAACTTAACTTGATAACTCGTCCTAAACTCAAGAACTTATCCAATCTTCCAGAACCCTACCATAGACAACCTCTATTAGCCATAGCCTTACAAGACATCAAGTCGACCATCACTCACGAGCTACCACCATAAGTCTGGTCTGACCTATCTCCTTAACTTGGTACTGACTTAACACTTTACATCCAATCGAGGTGCGAGTTATCCTATAGCCTGCTGCCATGCTCCAGAGCCTATCTGCCAAGTTTTCATCCAATTCCGACCAACTTTGCCTCCGATTTGCTCAATTCACCGACCTAACTTTCTATGCAATCATAACACTAGCAAACAACATCAAATCATATCATCAAAACATAAAATAATAAGCAAATTCAACCGCTCAAACTTGCAATCCATCGAAATAAGATAAACAATGCAATTTCTAACATGGATCTACATATGGAATTAATATATAAACATAAATTAAGATGATTTCTAATCAATTTATATCATATGCATGGATTAACATGTCATTAAAGTTAGAAAAGGTTTTTATGGTTAAAAGTCAATTTAAAACATGTTAAATTCTATAATTCTACCATATAAACATGTGTAGTATAGTGAGAAGGCATAAACCACTCACCAATTACCAAATCCAACCAACTATTGTGTAGATCTAATCCGAATAGTGAAGAAAAGCACTCCAAATCAAGAAAATCGATAATCTAGCTTCTAATTGAGGGTATAATCTCTAATTTGCAATCTAGTTTGATTTGGAGAGCAATTTGAGTGATTTTGGATAAAATTAGGGTGGATCTAGAGCTAATTAGGGTTTAGACCCGACTTAGAATGAGAGGGAAATTTTTTAATTTGACTTTTCAACCCTCTATTTGTAGTATTCTCTAATTAGACTAATGGGTTCATTAATGGGCTTAATTAATTACATACGAATCTTGGCCAGCAGCTTAAAAAACTTAAAACATGCATAACTTTCTAACAATAAGTCCGTTTTTCTACTATGATCACTCTATGAAATAGAAAACCATCATCCTGAAGCAATGGAATTATTTTGAGACCCAAATTCGACTCCAATCAAAATTTGTAGTCCAAACAATATGTTCACGGTCAAATGGTCACATAGAAATTCGAAAAAAGTCATAGGTGTGTAAAATGTTTCTAAGAGTCATATGATAAAATTATAAAAATAAAATAAAAATATTTTACAATCCTCCGATACATACAATATGGGTCGTTACATTCTCCCCCTTTAGGAATTTCACCTCCAAAATCCCCAAACAAGCCAAAGTATAAACAACCATGGTCATCTTGCATGCCTACCAATAATAAGCACCCGTCAAACATATCAAACAAGCAACCATATAATCAATAGTATATGTGACTTATCCTAGCATGCATAATACTAACCTATCAACTATAACATACAATGGTAAAAGTAGATACGATAAACAGTGGATTTTACCATCCAAAGAGTTCCAAACACTTAGTCCTTATGTTCTCCTCTATCTCCCACGTACAATCGTCATCACTTCTGCTCCATTGTACCTTAACTAGTTTCACCTTCTTTCTCCTAAGATGTTTTGTATCATACCCAACAATACAAAGTGGCCTATGAGGTATAGAAACTTCTAGTTCTACCTCAACATCTTCTAGATTATCCGATGTGATCATTACTCCTGGGTCCTGCACAAACTTCCTTAGACAAGAGACATGAAAACCGTTGTGCATGCTTGTATCTTTTGAGGTAAGTCGACCCTATATGCTAGTTTCCTGATTCTCTCGATTATCGGAAAAGGTCCTACGAATCTCGGTGCCAACTTCCCCTTTCTACCGAATCAATCTACATTCTTTAGAGGATAAACCTTTACAAACACCATATCTCCGCCAGAAAACTTTAACTCTCTTCATCTCTTATCCGCGTAGCTTTTCTGTTGATCCTGAGTAGCTTTCATTCATTGTCAAATGACCTCAATCTTCTTTGATGTCTCTTTAATCATATCTGGTCCAAGTATCAGTTTCTTGCCAGCTTCCCACAAACATGAAGGAGCGTTACATGGTCGGCCATACAATGCTTCATACGGAGCCATATCGACAGATAACTATTGTTGTTTGCAAACTCCACCCAATACAAATGATCATCCCATAACCCACCAAAGTCTGTAATGCATGCTTGCAAGAGATCTTCTAATATACGCTTTACTCTTTCGGTCCGCCCATCCGTTTATGGGTGATAAGCTGTACTAAGATGCAGCTTCGTCCTTAATGCCTCTTCTAAGCTCTTCCAAAACCCACTAGTAAACAACGGGTCTCGGTTGCTCGCAACACCCTTTAGAACACTGTGAAATCGTACTATCCACTTTACATACAACTCTGCTAGCCTGGATGCCGTCCTACTTGACTTGAAATGTATAAATCTTGCTCTCTTGGTCAATCGATCAACTAGACCCAAATGTCATCCTACCCTGCTCGAGTGCTCAGCAATCAATCAATAAAATCCATCGATACTTGCTCCCATTTCTATTCAGGAATCATTAATGGTTGCAACAATCCACTAGGTTTCTTCTGCTCTATAGTTACTAATTGATAGTTCATACACTTGGAGATGAATGCCAAAACATCCCTCTTCATGCCTTTCCCATAGTAAGTTCACTTCATATCTCGATACATCATTTTACCACTGGGATGTATGGTTAATCTGGAATGATAACACTCTCTTAGCACTTCATCTCTCAATCCATCAACATTGAGAATAAATAACCTCTCATCTTTATGAAGTCAACCTTCTCGGTTGAGTTCGTATTGCTTCACATCTCCAGATTCTACTCCTTCCTCTATCTTTGTTATGATCTCCGCTAGTCTAGCATCTTGTTTCTGACTATTCCGATCCTTTTTATCAAAGTAGGTCTAATCAGCAATCTTGCCAACATTTTAGGTTCTAGCTCACAATAAGGCTTGAAATCAAATCCAACAATATATTATATCTACTTCTATTCCAAAAACATTGCTCCCAACCCACCATGTCTTCTACTCAATACATCGATTATTGCATTCCCTTTTCCTGGAGTATAAGAAATACTGAAATCATAAGAGGCCAAGAATTCCAACCACTGTTGCTATCGAAGGTTGATATCCTTCTAAGAGAAAAGGTAATTCAAGGATTTGTAGTCCATAAAAAGCTTAAACCTTTCTCCTAGAAAATAGTGGTTCCACATCTTCAAAGAAAAAACAACTGCCACCAATTCCAAATCATGAGTCGGATAATTCCTTTTGTACGGTTTCAGCTGTCGACTAGCATATGAAACAATTTTCTCTTTCTGCATCAACACCGCACCCAAGCCAGTACCACAAGCATCGGTGTATACTGTCAACTCTTCATTTCTACTTGGAATGGTCAACACTAGTGCACTCGTCAATCTTCCTTTCAGACTTACAAATTCATGGTCACACTTCGCAACCCATATAAAGATCTGATTCTTCTTCGTCAAATTGGTCAACGGTGTTACTACCTTCGAGAAGTCCTTTATGAAGCATCTATAGTATCCCACCATCCTAGGGAACTGCCCACGTCCATAGCATTCTTGGACTGATTCCAATCTTGGAATGCTGCCACCATCGCAGGATCCACTGCTATACCCATTCTTGACATGACATAACCCAAGAATCTCACTTCTTCTCTCCAGAAGTGACACTTAGAGAACTTCGTTCTCAACTTGTGCTTTCTCAATATCTCTAGCACAATCGTCAAGTGTGTCTTGTGCTCCTCTTCGGTTCTGGAGTTGAACAGAATATCATCCACGAACACAAACATGAAATTATTCAACTAGTCTTTGAAAACACAATTCATGAGATCCATAAAGTATGCCAAAGGTTGGTCAATCCAAATGGAATCACCAACCATTCATAGAAACCTGACGGCGTACGAAACACAGTATTAGGCACACTCTTCCTCGCTACTCTCAACTGGTGAAATACCGTTGCCAAATCCATATAGGAGAACACCATTGTACCGTGCAGCTGATCAAATAAATCATCAATGCATGGAAGTACTGTATACTTGTTCTTCTTCATCACTTTGTTCAGCTTACGATAATCCACACACAACCTTAAAAGCCACCCACCTTCGTTGCGAATACTACAAGTATGCCAACTTATATATGCTCTTTCGAATGAACCCTTTCTTCAATAGGTCATTCACTTGCACCTCCAATTCATTCTGCTCTCTGGATGTCATACGCCTCAAAGGCATATCTATTGCTCTGTCTTCCTTTACCAAGTCTATCTAAAACTCGATCTCTCTATGCGAAGACAATCTAGTCACTTCCTCGAAGACATCCAGATACTCTCTAGCGATAGGCATTGATGACAATCCCTTCTGTGGAATCTCAAGCAAATATAAAAAGTTAACCATTACCCCATCCTCTGGTAAACAACTAATCACTACTGTCCGCTCATATCTCCTATTGTTACTAATAGCATCTCGCAATCCACTGTAGCTGCATAGTTCCTAAGCTTGTCCATACCCAAGATAATCACGAACCCAACAAAGTTCAAAACAAAACAATTACAAACTAAAGAACATCCATGACTCGATAAAAATTGGCCATGACAAACAATGCAAAGACTAGTAGAGCCTCCAACAGGGTTCATCACAATTAGGGGTTGGTCTACTATTCAAGTCTCAAATCCTAATTTGTTTACAAAGTAACTTAAATAACGACTCCATTTCCTTCTCCTTCGCCGAGGGAGCACTTGATGAAGTCAGGACAGCGTTCAAAGCATAGGCGCTCACAACCTGCTTATCCTTCACCGGTTCAAGGCAATCTATCTTTAAACGTGGCCTTAAATTGTTCCCAACTGCATTGATCTTTAGGTGTAGCAATAGTCACGACATTACTCTAATTCATGGCACGCCCCTTAAGTTGTTTAGAAGCTAACTTTCTATTATTAGCATCATCCACATCCATATCACTGAAGATGCATTCACAAGTATCAATCCAATCTTGCACTTTTATGGTTGATTCTGTCCCACACACTACAAAAAAAATCACTTTTAACAGCAACAATAATCAACGTTTATTAAACAAATGCAGTTAAAAATTATTTTAAACGAACTAGTTTTCGTCAAAACGCTGACATAACGTTAAGTTCAAAACATTTCTCAATGCCTCTCTCATTATTACACTTTGTGAAAAAAATCGTTTCCCTCCTCTTATTCCCTCTTCTTTTCATTTCCCTCGTTCCTCAATTTCATCCTGCCCTAATTCCCTTCCATTCAATTTTCTTCGTTCTCTATTTCCCTTATTTTTCAATTTCATAGTGCCCTAATTCTCTCGTTCAGGTACGTTGACCGATTCAGTTCTAATTCGTCTTGTTTTCTCTGATGTTTGTATCCATTGATCGTATACTAATTTAGTTTTTGTTAGAAGGTTAATTCCAGAAGTCTTCAGTTTTGATTAAAACTTCGATTCATATTTTGATCCTGACATGGATTTTTAGGTTTTGATTCAGACTTTGATCTCACTCAGGTACGGTAAGTTGAACTGCTTTTCATATACATTTTTGTTAAGTCCTATGTTGATTATTGAAAGAAGCCTGGTTCCTCTTAAATTTATACTTATATAAGCTTTGCAGTAGGTTAGAACTTAAAATTTACAAAAATGAAAAATTCTTAAAACATTATTATTGAAACTGCCATGTGGCTTAAAAGATTCACTGCTCACCGGTTTGGTTATTGATTTTGCACGTTTTGATTATAGCCTGTGTTATTTAACTAATACGCCTGAGTCTAATTTCATTGAATGGTCGATACTATTTTTTCTTCCGAGTTAAGGAATGATGAATGTTGATGTTTGTAACGACCCAGAAATTTTGAATATTTGAAATAGAATATTTAATTGAATTTAAATATTTGAATGTTGATTTAACCTGAATTTCAAATGTATATGTTTATTTGGCGATTAAATTATTGAATTTAATTATTGAAATTTGGTAAAAATTTGAATCTTCAGTTTTAAGCTGATTAAAAATAATCTGAAGGCTTAGAAAATTTATATTGATAATTATGAAGATAACAAAAAGCTTCAAAATTGAATTTGAAACTGTTTTTTTCAGTTTAGAATTTTATCGTTTAATCGATATTTAAAAATAGCGTTCCGGGGCACAGTCTCCGAATTCGACGAAACCAGTTCCATTAGATCTGTAATATTGTATTTTTATCAGATTTCAATTTTTGTAATGTTTGGAGTTGTTGTGTGAGCGTGCGATAAGCAAATGCGCTAAAATTGAATGGGAAATTTAATTTAATAACTGGTTCAAAAAGCTATCTTCTTCATATGATCGAATTTGGACTCGAAACCTTTTCCATTGCGTTCAGAATAGGCGTATAACATTACGAATGCCTAGCGGCACGGCTTGATTGGAGGTCGAGATTTTGAGTTGCATTTATCGGAACGATTTGAATTTGAATTTAAATTGAATCTTTGTATTAGTCAACTACAGTTGATATTATTTCACATCAGATGTGTTTTCATTCACTTCGTAGTACTATAGCTTTACTAGATGCTCATGCAAGGAATCAAATCCTGTCCTTTTTCTTGTTCGAGCACGCAACTTTCCCCTTACTTCAGGAAAACTTCACGAGAAAAAAATAAAATAAAACGAAAACACTTCTCTTCATTCAAATTGAAAAAAAATCAATGGCCGATCTCTTTAAAAACCACATCTTCCTTCTTTCTTTTGAGCACAGTAATTTCAAATCGAAAAGAAGGGATAAAATCGAAACCCAGAAATCATCACGCTCGAAAAAGAAATCATCCAAATAAATGGAATAATTTTCGTTCGATCGAGCTTGAAAGGCAAACGTCGCGTGTGGAACTGGAGGCTCTGCAAATGGTGGAAGTCGAGAGCGAGCGTAGGTCGCGACTGTTGGGGCTCGCGGTGGGGCAGTTCGACGAGCGTTGGCGATGTCGAGGCGTGATGGCGGGTCGAGTGGCCGTGGGGTTTTGCGAGTTGGAATTTGTGGCATACGAGTTCGACTCGAACTCGAGAGGGAAGAGGGTCACGTGAAGCTCAGTAGGGTGTCGTGCTTGGTAGCTAGAGGAGGAAGGCAGTGAGGTATAACTTTGATAATTTTATTCATCTCTGTGTTTAATCTGAAGAAAGCAAATTTTATAAATTCATTTACAGTAAAGTATATGTAAAGGCAAAATTCTTATATATAATTTTTTTTTATGAATACGATTTTCGAATATGAGAGAATTTATAAAAGTTAGATTTTGAAATCTATAAAATATTTTTTTATAAATGTATAAGTAGTTTCAAGAGGAAAATTTCTAGTTTAAAATTTAATCATTAATTTAAATTAATAAATGGAAATTTACTGTTCGCTTGTTTCAAATATTAATAAATTCTATAATGTTTATACAAGGTTTGAAACCGTGAAGAAATGATCAAAATGGAAAATGGATTGCAAAACGAAATCAAAGGTGAGATCTTCTCACTCAAATGAAAGTGGAATTTTCAGTTATTGATTGCTATTGGATGTGATAGTATATATAGTAATATATAGCAATATATATATATATATATATATATATTGGAATATGTATATATTGGAGCTGTTGATTTTACCCGCAGTATATAGCGGATGAGACCCTATGCGCCGCATAATAGCGGATGATATTTTATAAAATCCCATATACCGCGATATTCCACCTCGAAGTGGAATTGGTTTTGTGCTAACATCTGTTGATGCAGGGAAACAGGTTGGAGGGATCCAACTGGATTCCTCAAATTGTATGAATTTATTTCATATGCTGTGTGATTTATTTATAATCTGTGTATGGATATAGTTGTGATTGAATTTGTTAAAGGCTATAATTTAGCCGAATGTATTTTGGTATCGTTCGATACCAGAAATGAGTATAAATTGGATTTTGAAATTAAAGTGGAAAATTTTAAATGAATTTATTTTTAAGAGTTGAATAAATTTAAAAGAAAGAATTTAATGGAAAAAAGAGATTTTTGTAATCTTATCGAATAAATTCCAAGATATGGTGAAAAGATATAATAAATGGATTTCGGGTAATATTGTTTAAAAGTTGAAGAATTTATGGAAAATGGAATTTTAAATAGTTTGGAAAGAATAAAGGAATTTATTAAAAAGGGATAAATCTCTAGAAATCAATTTGATAAATGATTGGGTAAATTTAAAATAAATCTTTGGGAAATCGATATAAAAATTTATTTGATGTTAAATGAAAATTTTATTTATGTTGAAATAAATTGGGAAATCGATTTGTAAAAGGATTTGGCATTTGGCATAAAACTTAGAAATCAATTTGTAATTGATTTGGTATTGAAATAAAATTAGAAACCAATTTGGAATTTGATTTTGGGGTTAAAAGTGAATATTTGGGATTGTAAATTCAAGTGGAATTTATAAAGGAAAGAGAAATTTGTTTTAAAACTAAACACTGTTTTATTTTTAAAAGTGTGGGAATAAATTTACAGATTTAAATGTAAATTTAAAATAAATCGATAAGGATTTATTTAATTGGTTTAAATGGACCATTTTGAAGTGAAAGTGTATTCTCACTATAAAGCCGAGTATATTTCCAAAGTAGCTTTTAAAAATATAAATTAAAAGTTCTAAAGTGGTTTTTTTAAAAGATATATTTGGAAATATATTCCGTGTAAGGAAATTGATTTGAAAGTTATTTTCAAAAGTTGAAAGGGTGAAAATTGTTTTGAAATTGTTTTCAAAGTGTTAAGAGTGGAAGAATATATCTTATGAAGGTATTTTGAAAATAAATAATTTGGGAAAATTATTTAAATCTGATGATTGTTGTGAATGTTATTGATAGATAAATCACCGACTATCAATATTTGCCTTTGAAATGGCACTTGAATTTGGTTTAAAACAAACGCTCACTATTCGGGTTAGCCGGAAAAAGACCTTTGTGTTATATAACCCATTCCGAATTAGTGATACGACGATATGGATCGTATTGAAGACCGGTGGTGAAGACCGGGTATTTGTGAAAATGAAAGGACAACCTGTCGAATGTCTCTGCACCGAGTTGCTTCGGTATATAGATTTATATCACTCTTTTTGTGATGGGAAGTCCGATCGGGATTGTGAATACTCGGATTGCGAGTGCTTCTTTGGAAGTGCCTTCGATTCTGTTCGAACCCGGAACAGACTTGTATGGTTACGTGTCTGACATTACATTTTAAGATATAAAGCTGATTTCTTTCAAATACATTTCTGTTGGTGGCGGAGAATTTATTTTCTTAGCTTAACACCCTTCTCTAAGACGTTCGAGCTCAGAGGTTATGTAGTTGAAGGTTATCAGCGATATATTCCCAATATGGTAATGTGGCATGCTGAGTGTTGCTGTGTGTTGATCATTTGTGATCAAAGCACGGCTTTGTGAAAAAGCGTAGCTTTGTGGACGAGACTTCGTCAGACCTCACTCCCCGAAAATGGTCGAAACAGGAATATGCGACAAGGTTACTGGATGCTCATGCATGGAATCAAATCCTGTCCTTTTTCTTGTTCGAGCCCGCAACTTTCCCCTTACTTCAGTAAAACTTCACGAGAAAAAAATAAAATAAAACAAAAACACTTCTCTTCGTTCAAATTGAAAAAAAAATCAATGGCCGATCTCTTTAAAAACCACATCTTCCTTCTTTCTTTTGAGCATAGTAATTTCAAATCGAAAAGGAGGGATAAAATCGAAACCCAGAAATCATCACGCTCGAAAAAGAAATCATCCGAATAAATGGAATAATTTTCGTTCGATCGAGCTTGAAAGGCAAACGTCGCGTGTGGAACTGGAGGCTCTGCAAATGGTGGAAGTCGAGAGCGAGCGTAGGTCGCGACTGCTGGGGCTCGCGGTGGGGCAGTTCGACGAGCGTTGGCGATGTCGAGGCGTGATGGTGGATCGAGTGGCCGTGGGGTTTTGCGAGTTGGAATTTGTGGCATACGAGTTTGACTCGAACTCGAGAGGGAAGAGGGTCGCGTGAAGCTCAGTAGGGTGTCGTGCTTGGTAGCTGGAGGAGGAAGGCAGTGAGGTATAGCTTTGATAATTTTGTTCATCTCTGTGTTTAATCTGAAGAAAGCAAATTTTATAAATTCATTTACAGTAAAGTATATGTAAAGGCAAAATTTATATATATATATATATATATTTATGAATACGATTTTCGAATATGAGAGAATTTATAAAAGTTAGATTTTGAAATCTATAAAATATTTTTTTTATAAATGTATAAGTTGTTTCAAGAGGAAAATTTCTAGTTTAAAATTTAATCATTAATTTAAATTAATAAATGGAAATTTACTGTTCGCTTATTTCAAATATTAATAAATTATATAATGTTTATACAAGGTTTAAAACCGTGAAGAAATGATCAAAATGGAAAATGGATTGCAAAACGAAATCAAAGGTGAGATCTTCTCACTCAAATGAAAGTGAAATTTTCAGTTATTGATTGCTATTGGATGTGATAGTATATATAGTAATATATAGCAATATATATATATATATATATTGGAATATGTATATATTGGAGTTGTTGATTTTTCCCGCAGTATATAGCGGATGAGACCCTATGCACCGCATAATAGCGGATGATATTTTATAAAATCCCATATACCGCGATATTCCACCTCGAAGTGGAATTGGTATTGTGCTAACATCTGTGGATGCAGGGAAACAGGTTGTAGGGATCCAACTGGATTCCTCAAATTGTATGAATTTATTTCATATGCTGTGTGATTTATTTATAATCTGTGTATGGATATAGTTGTGATTGAATTTGTTAAAGGCTATAATTTAGCCGAATGTATTTTGGTATCGTTGGATACCAGAAATGAGTATAAATTGAATTTTGAAATTAAAGTGGAAATTTTTAAATGAATTTATTTTTAAGAGTTGAATAAATTTAAAAGAAAGAATTTAACGGAAAAATAGATTTTTGTAATCTTATCGAATAAATTCCAAGATATGGTGAAAAGATTTAATAAATGGATTTCGGGTAATATTGTTTAAAAGTTGAAGAATTTATGGAAAATGGAATTTTAAATAGTTTGGAAAGAATAATGGAATTTATTAAAAAGGGATAAATCTCTAGAAATCAATTTGATAAATGATTGGGTAAATTTAAAATAAATCTTTGGGAAATCGATATAAAAATTTATTTGATGTTAAATGAAAAATTTATTTGTGTTGAAATAAATTCGGAAATCGATTTGTAAAAGGATTTGGCATTTGGCATAAAACTTAGAAATCAATTTGTAATTGATTTGGTATTGAAATAAAATTAGAAACCAATTTGGAATTTGATTTTGGGGTTAAAAGTGAATATTTGGGATTGTAAATTCAAGTGGAATTTATAAAGGAAAGGGAAATTTGTTTTAAAACTAAACACTGTTTTATTTTTAAAAGTGTGGGAATAAATTTACAGATTTAAATGTAAATTTAAAATAAATCGATAAGGATTTATTTAATTGGTTTAAATGGACCATTTTGAAGTGAAAGTGTATTCTCACTATAAAGCCGAGTATATTTCCAAAGTAGCTTTTAAAAATATAAATTAAAAGTTCTAAAGTGGTTTTTTTAAAAGATATATTTGGAAATATATTCCGTGTAAGGAAATTGATTTGAAAGTTATTTTCAAAAGTTGAAAGGGTAAAAATTGATTTGAAATTGTTTTCAAAGTGTTAAGAGTGGAAGAATATATCTTATGAAGGTATTTTGAAAATAAATAATTTGGGAAAATTATTTAAATCTGATGATTGTTGTGAACGTTATTGATAGTTAAATCACCGACTATCAATATTTGCCTTTGAAATGGAACTTGAATTTGGTTTAAAACAAACGCTCACTATTCGGGTTAGCCGGGAAAAGACCTTTGTGTCATATAACCCATTCCGAATTAGTGATACGACGATATGGATCGTATTGAAGACCGGTGGTGAAGACCGGGTATTTGTGAAAATGAAAGGATAACCTGTCGAATGTCTCTGCACCGAGTTGCTCCGGTATATAGATTTATATCACTCTTTTTGTGATGGGAAGTCCGATCGGGATTGTGAATACCCGGATTGCAAGGGCTTCTTTGGAAGTGCCTTCGGTTCTGTTCGAACCCGGAACAGACTTGTATGGTTACGTGTCTGACATTACATTTTGAGATATAAAGCTGATTTCTTTCAAATACATTTCTGTTGGTGGCGGAGAATTTATTCTCTTAGCTTAACACCCTTCTCTGAGAAGTACGAGCTCAGAGGTTATGTAGTTGAAGGTTATCAGCGATATATTCCCAATTTGGTAATGTGGCATGCTGAGTGTTGCTGTGTGTTGATCATTTATTGATCATTTGTGATCAAAGCACGGCTTTGTGAAAAAGCGTAGCTTTGTGGACGAGACTTCGTTAGACCTCACTCCCCGGAAATGGTCGAAACAGGAATATGCGACAAGGTTATGAGGGTCGCACCCTTTAGGGTATGTCATTTCCTTCTAGAAAAGGGTGGTATCAGGTATGGAGCCCTGGTATTTAACCTATGTGGATACTCCGATCTCATTTATTGTGTGATTGTGTGTTTATTGAGGCGCCTCGGATAAAGGTCCCAAAGGACCGGGGGATGACATATTCGTGAGTTACCTAGTTACAGGGGTAACCCGGCCTTGTGTTGGCAGAGAGCAGTTTTCTCTCGGGACGTCCAGCCAGAGGCGATCCCATGTGGCAGTAGGAAAGGAAGTTCCTTAGCCTGACCATTTGTTGGAAATCCAAAGAAACAATACGAGCCTTGTACGGTTTTAGTTGTATAACCTGCTATGGAATGTGGCGGTAACCTGCTATTGAACATAGTAGCTATAGTAGGCATAACGTGAAATGCCTATGCTGGCTAAGATTAATATTATACTTTCGAAATGTTTTCCACACTAGACATTAATAATAATAATCCAATGGTTTTGCGTAGTAAGCATCTTTGACTATCATAAGAAGAAATCTCCTCCAATTCTGCGTTTGCATTGTGTGTGTGGCGGGAGGTCTTATGGTAGTTTCATTTTCCAAAAGCATTGCGAATTAATTTTATTTTCTTTGTGAAAATAACTGTTTTACGATCTCACACCAGTCACCATGAATGACTCGGAGTTTATTGTTTCCTTTCTAAACTCTGGGTGCCCATAATTTTCCACACGGGCAGCCTAGAGTTTTGTTATCAGGATATTCTGGATATTCTGGAGCTTTGGAAGCAAGCTGGATGGCGAGACGTACTTTCGTACTTGTTATTTATTCCGTTGTGTATTCTGTATGAGGACAAGTTTTTATAACTGTCCATTGTTGCATTGAGTTTTATATTGACTCTGATGATGTATGTATAAAACTAATATAGTTCTTTGTTTAACAGACTAGTGATTATCTATTATATATTGTTCCGCTGCGAATGTGAGATTCTGATGTTGTTTCTGTTTCTGGTGTTTTATTCTGTTCCTTTTCTTCTATCTTCTTCTACCTCTTCTTTTTAAACCCTAATGGTTCAGTTTTCTGGCATTCGATTGCGCGACATTTGATACAGTGGACGTATTAATGTCGACTTTCGAGCGTCGAAAAATCGTGATCGTTACATGTGGTATCAGAGCAGCTGGTTAAGCGATTACCCTGGCTCTGTTGGGTGTTACTCATTAGAGATAGAGTCAGTAGTACTCTAGAATGAGTGTGAGTGTAATAATAGATATGAGCGCGTATTTGTTAGTGAATACAAAATTGTTTTGTATTGTGTTGACTTATCGGTTGATTGTTTATGGATTCTGGTCGGTGCAGGATGACCAACTGTAATCGATAGGGATTTCTAAACTCTTAAACAAGATAAACTGACACAGTATTGTTTTAAATAGGGTAAATGAAATAATTTTACCCAAAACTAGTTTTGTATAGAAAAGAAATGATTTTCTATGAATTATTATAGTATATGGATGTTTGGGTGTTAGGAAGTGATAACATTGAAATATTATCATCGTTATATGAAAATTAAATAAGAAATAAAATGATATAACCGAAGATTTGAAGATAAATCCATTTAACAAATGGAAATTATAAATATGAATTAAGAATATAAGGAAATAAAATTCATATACGAATGGGATTTGTAAATATAAATTGCAAATGAATTTATAATTGGAAATAGAATTCCAGGAAAAGTATTTGAGAATAAATTCATTAATGGAATGAAATTGGTAATGTGAATGTATAAATGAGTTTTATAAATTGAAATGAAATGTGAGTAATTGATTAAAAAGACTCTGGAATTTCTTTAAAGTGTTATGGAATGTAAATAAGTTTGATAACTTATAAATTATTTCAAATTTGATTGGAATGAGATTCAAATTGAAAAAAAATGAATTTGTAAATGAACAAATGAAGTTACATTTGTAGATAAATGAATTGGAATTGAAAGATGAGATTATATTTGATTTGAATAAAGTTAAAGAAAAAAAATCCAAATTGGAGAAATAAAATAAAATGGATTGAATTCAAGTAAACTAACTTGATAAATTGTTAATTCATGAAGTAATGAATTGGAAGTTAGTTAAATTAAAATTGAATTGTGAGCTGAATAAAAATGATTTGAATCTGCATATAAATTCAAGTAGTAAGAAATAAATTGAAAATTTCCTTGTTATTGATAAAATAAATTCACGATGAATCGAAGATGGGAATTCAAAATTTAAAATGAATAAGTGAATATACTAATTGAATTAAATTAGTAGATGAAATAGATTTGATGAATGAAAAATCAAATCAAAGAATTAAATTGGAAATTGTTTACGGAAACTACTTGTTTGTTATTAAAAATGACGTGTGATTTAGATGAAAGCAATTTAAATTTGTATTGAAACCATATGAATTGCTAATGGAATTTATTTTGAATGTATTGCTTATGAAAACTATGTGTTTGCTATTGAAAATAAATGAAATGTTAATAGATTTCCTATATTTGTCACTGACGTGTTTAAACCGAGTCAGTACAGGTTTTGGAAGCTGTTTGGCTGCATTTTGGGTTGCGCTAATGCTAATAATAAACTGCTTTGCTTAAAAATGCTAAAAAGGTACGCCTACGCAATAAAAAAAGGAAATATGAACTGTTTTCCTGCTTTTCCGACCAAGTGGGTCGATGTATATATATTTATATCTTTTGTCAAATTGCAAAAGCTCCTCCGTACAAAGGAAACTCCGCCAAAATTTTCTGAAAATTTTGGGAGCTAGAAAAAATTTAGAAAATTTTGTTAACGGAAAATTGATTTTCAAATTGTAATGGAAACGTAGGAATTGAACTAGAAAATGAAAACTATTGTTTTGGTCAAAGTTGAAAGCTTTGTGAATATTGAATTTTCACTAAAGTGAATTTTTGAAGATAAAATGAATTCAAATGAGATTGAAAATGCAAAGTTGAATACAAATGAATATATAACTTTGTTTGTAAAGTGAAAATAAATATAAGAAGTATGTAAATACTTATATTGAACTTAAGAAATGAATTGAGGAAATTCTTAAGTAAAATGAATATTTGGAATCCAATAAGTAAATTTGGATATTGTTGTTAAGTAAAATATACATGGTATTTGGAATTGGATTTTGATTTTGAAGAAAAATTGATTTGTTCGACAAGAGGTATGTATTTAAATTTCAGTATGAAATTTGATCTTTTCTTGTCTAGCCGCTTGGCTTTCCTTTCTCTTTTTGAAATCTGAGGGTCCGTAAGGACATTTTGTAGCTGTACCGAGCTAGCCGCGCAAAGGAGATGCTGGCGAAATTTTTCAGAAATTTAGAGAGTTAAGAAATTTTTTGAGAAATTTTGGGTAATTTAAAATTTGAATTTAAATTTGAATTGTGAAGTAAAATAAAGTTGTTCGAACTTATGAATAAGTTTGGAAAGTTAGTTAAAGTGATAACAAATCTTTAATAAAAAGATTTTTTTTGGAAATTTGATAAAAACTATTTGGTTTTGGTAAAATAGCTAATGGGGATTAGATCATTCTTCTAAACTTGTAATTTCAGGACGAAATTCTTTTAAGGGGGGAAGATTGTAACGACGCAGAATTTTTGAACATTTGAAATAGAATATTTAATTGAATTTAAATATTTGAATGTTGATTTAACCTAAATTTCAAATGTATCTGTTTATTTGGCGATTAAATTATTGAATTTAATTATTGAAATTGGGTAAAAATTTGAATCTTCAGTTTTAAGCTGATTAAAAATAATCTGAAGGCTTAGAAAATTTATATTGATAATTCTGAAGATAACAAAAAGCTTCAGAATTGAATTTGAAACTGTTTTGTTCAGTTTTGAATTTTATCGTTTAATCGATATTTAAAAATAGCGTTCCGGGGCACAGTCTCGGAATTCGACGAAACCTGTTCCATTGGATCTGTAATATTGTATTATTATCGGATTTCAATTTTTGTAATGTTTGGAGTTGTTGTGTGAGCATGCGATAAGAAAACACGCTGAAATTAAATCGGAAATTTAATTTAATAACTGGTTCAAAAAGCTATCTTCTCCATACGATCGAATTTGGACTCGAAACCTTTTCCATTGCGTTCGGAATAAGCGTATAACATTACGAACGCCTAGCGGCACGCCTCAATTGGAGGTCGAGATTTTGAGTTGCATTTATCGGAACGATTTGAATTTGAATTTAAATTGAATGTTTGTATTAGTCAACTACAGTTGATATTATTTCACATCAGATGTGTTTTCATTAACTTCGTAGTACTGTAGCTTTATTGGATGCTCACGCATGGAATCAAATCCTGTCCTTTTTCTTGTTCGAGCCCGCAACTTTCCCCTTACTTCAGTAAAACTTCACGAGAAAAAAATAAAATAAAACGAAAACACTTCTCTTCGTTCAAATTGAAAAAAAAATCAATGGCCGATCTCTTTAAAAACCACATCTTCCTTCTTTCTTTTGAGCACAGTAATTTCAAATCGAAAAGGAGGGATAAAATCGAAACCCAAAAATCATCACGCTCGAAAAAGAAATCATCCGAATAAATGGAATAATTTTCGTTCGATCGAGCTTGAAAGGCAAACGTCGCGTGTGGAACTAGAGGCTCTGCAAATGGCGGAAGTCGAGAGCGAGCGTAGGTCGTGACTGCTGGGGCTCGCGGTGGGGCAGTTCGACGAGCATTGGCGATGTCGAGGCATGATGGCGGATCGAGTGGCCGTGGGGTTTTGCGAGTTGGAATTTGTGGCATACGAGTTCGACTCGAACTCGAGAGGGAAGAGGGTCGCGTGAAGCTCAGTAGGGTGTCGTGCTTGGTAGCTGGAGGAGGAAGGCAGTGAGGTATAGCTTTGATAATTTTATTCATCTCTGTGTTTAATCTCAAGAAAGCAAATTTTATAAATTCATTTACAGTAAAGTATATGTAAAGGCAAAATTTTTATATATTTTTTTTTTATGAATACGATTTTTGAATATGAGAGAATTTATAAAAGTTAGATTTTGAAATCTATAAAATATTTTTTTTATAAATGTATAAGTAGTTTCAAGAGGAAAATTTCTATTTTAAAATTTAATCATTAATTTAAATTAATAAATGGAAATTTACTGTTCGCTTGTTTCAAATATTAATAAATTATATAATGTTTATACAAGGTTTAAAACCGTGAAGAAATGATCAAAATGGAAAATGGATTGCAAAACGAAATCAAAGGTGAGATCTTCTCACTCAAATGAAAGTGGAATTTTCAGTTATTGATTGCTATTGGATGTGATAGTATATATAGTAATATATAGCAATATATATATTGGAATATGTATATATTGGAGTTGTTGATTTTTCCCGCAGTATATAGCGGATGAGACCCTATGCGCCGCATAATAGCGGATGATATTTTATAAAATCCCATATACCGCGATATTCCACCTCGAAGTGGAATTGGTATTGTGCTAATATCTGTGGATGCAGGGAAACAGGTTGGAGGGATCCAACTGGATTTCTCAAATTGTATGAATTTATTTCATATGCTGTGTGATTTATTTATAATCTGTGTATGGATATAGTTGTGATTAAATTTGTTAAAGGCTATAATTTAGCCGAATGTATTTTTGTATCGTTGGATACCAGAAATGAGTATAAATTGAATTTTGAAATTAAAGTGGAAAAATTTAAATGAATTTATTTTTAAGAGTTGAATAAATTTAAAAGAAAGAATTTAACGGAAAAATAGATTTTTGTAATCTTATCGAATAAATTCCAAGATATGGTGAAAAGATTTAATAAATGGATTTCGGGTAATATTGTTTAAAAGTTGAAGAATTTATGGAAAATGGAATTTTAAATAGTTTGGAAAGAATAAAGGAATTTATTAAAAAGGGATAAATCCCTAGAAATCAATTTGATAAATGATTGGGTAAATTTAAAATAAATCTTTGGGAAATCGATATAAAAATTTATTTGATGTTAAATGAAAATTTTATTTGTGTTGAAATAAATTCGGAAATCGATTTGTAAAAGGATTTGGCATTTGGCATAAAACTTAGAAATCAATTTGTAATTGATTTGGTATTGAAATAAAATTAGAAACCTATTTGGAATTTGATTTTTGGGTTAAAAGTGAATATTTGGGATTGTAAATTAAAGTGGAATTTATAAAGGAAAGGGAAATTTGTTTTAAAAATAAACACTGTTTTATTTTTAAAAGTGTGGGAATAAATTTACAGATTTAAATGTAAATTTAAAATAAATCGATAAGGATTTATTTAATTGGTTTAAATGGACCATTTTGAAGTGAAAGTGTATTCTCACTATAAAGCCGAGTATATTTCCAAAGTAGCTTTTAAAAATATAAATTAAAAGTTCTAAAGTGGTTTTTTTAAAAGATATATTTGGAAATATATTCCGTGTAAGGAAATTGATTTGAAAGTTATTTTCAAAAGTTGAAAGGGTGAAAATTGATTTGAAATTGTTTTCAAAGTGTTAAGAGTGGAAGAATATATCTTATGAAGGTATTTTGAAAATAAATAATTTGGGAAAATTATTTAAGTCTGATGATTGTTGTGAATGTTATTGATAGTTAAATCACCGACTATCAATATTTGCCTTTGAAATGGCACTTGAATTTGGTTTAAAACAAACGCTCACTATACGTGTTAGCCGGGAAAAGACCTTTGTGTCATATAACCCATTCCGAATTAGTGATACGACGATATGGATCGTATTGAAGACCGGTGGTGAAGACCGGGTATTTGTGAAAATGAAAGGATAACCTGTCGAATGTCTCTGCACCGAGTTGCTCCGGTATATAGATTTATATCACTCTTTTTGTGATGGGAAGTCCGATCGGGATTGTGAATACCCGGATTGCAAGGGCTTCTTTGGAAGTGCCTTCGGTTCTGTTCGAACCCGGAACAGACTTGTATGCTTACGTGTCTGACATTACATTTTGAGATATAAAGCTGATTTATTTCAAATACATTTCTGTTGGTGGCGGAGAATTTATTCTCTTAGCTTAACACCTTTCTCTGAGACGTACGAGCTCAGAGGTTATGTAGTTGAAGGTTATCAGCGATATATTCCCAATTTGGTAATGTGGCATGTTGAGTGTTGCTGTGTGTTGATCATTTATTGATCATTTTTTATCAAAGCACGGTTTTGTGAAAAAGCGTAGCTTTGTGGACGAGACTTCGTCAGACCTCACTCCCCGGAAATGGTCGAAACAGGAATATGCGGCAAGGTTATGAGGGTCGCACCCTTTAGGGTATGTCATTTCCTTCTGGAAAAGGGTGGTATAATGTATGGAGCCATGGTATTTAACCTATGTGGATACTCCAATCTCATTTATTGTGTGATTGTGTGTTTATCGAGGCGCCTCGGATAAAGGTCCCAAAGGACCGGGGGATGACATATTCGTGAGTTACCTAGTTACAGGGGTAACCCGGCCTTGTGTTGGCAGAGAGCAGTTGTCTCTCGGGACGTCCAGCCAGAGGCGATCCCATGTGGCAGTAGGAAAGGAAGTTCCTTAGCCTGACCATTTGTTGGAAATCCAAAGAAACAATACGAGCCTTGTACGGTTTTAGTTGTATAACCTGCTATGGAATGTGGCGGTAACCTGCTATTGAACATAGTAGCTATAGTAGGCATAACGTGAAATGCCTATGCTGGCTAAGATTAATATTATACTTTCGAAATGTTTTCCACACTAGACATTAATAATAATAATCCAATGGTTTTGCGTAGTAAGCATCTTTGACTATCATAAGAAGAAATCTCCTCCAATTCTGCGTTTGCATTGTGTGTGTGGCGGGAGGTCTTATGGTAGTTTCATTTTCCAAAAGCATTGCGAATTAATTTTATTTTCTTTGTGAAAATAACTGTTTTACGATCTCACACCAGTCACCATGACTGACTCTGAGTTTATTGTTTCCTTTCTAAACTCTGGGTGCCCATAATTTTCCACACGGGCAGCCTAGAGTTTTGTTATCAGGATATTCTGGAGCTTTGGAAGCAAGCTGGATGGCGAGACGTACTCTCGTACTTGTTATTTATTCCGCTGTGTATTCTGTATGAGGACAAGTTTTTATAACTGTTCATTGTTGTATTGAGTTGTATATTGACTCTGATGATGTATGTATAAAACTGATATAGTTCTTTGTTTAACAGACTAGTGATTATCTATTATATATTGTTCCGCTGCGAATGTGAGATTCTGATGTTGTTTCTGTTTCTGTTTTTTTTTCTGTTCTTTTTCTTCTGTCTTCTTCTACCTCTTCTTTTTAAACCCTAATGGTTCGGATTTTCGGCATTCGATTGCGCGACATTTGATACAGTGGACGTATTAATGTCGACTTTCGAGCGTCGAAAAATCATGATCGTTACAATGTTTGTATTATTGTCATATGAAAAGAATTATTCCTGGATGAATATCATTAGTTTTCGGTAATGATGAGTTTCCTAATCTGCTTCTAATGAACTGGCTTAGACTATTAATTTTTTTCTCTCTGTGAATTGGTTAGAATGATTGGATTTTGATTATGTTGATGGGAAATGTTTTTTTCAAAGAGTATATATTTTGAAATATTTCTTGTTCTGGTTACCATATGACATGCAATTGAAGTATACGTAGGACCTTAGAGTTAGAATATCATACACAAAATTAAATCATAATAGTTTGAAACAAAAGCATGTCTTAACGCAGTGTGTAATATCTGAGCTAGAGACAATTTTATTGAATCATTTTTGTGTGTATTGTTTTGTAATAGTTTAATCAAGCATTTTATAACAAAAACTTGAGACCATAGTTCATGGTTAAGGATCATAGATGAAACACAAGATGTTGTCTTCCTATACAGGTTGTGAGTTTGTATCTCAGTAACACAATTGATATTTCAAAAATCACCATGAGTATAATAACCTTTATAGACTTTTACTATATTTAATAACTTTTGTCCAATTTATCCAACCCAAGCAAATTATAAAATGAGGCAAACATCAAAATGGTCTATGGATTGAGTTAACTAATAACATTTTTTCCACAAAGTCACTAATCATATTAGCATAGGCTTATGAAGATGAATTCACTAATCAAATAGTACAAGCTTGATCTTCATATAGTCATATGACCTATCGGCCACATATTAAATTGAAGTATTATTACTTGGAGTTCCCAGTCTCATTGAGATATAATTAAGATACAAAATAATGAAATTTCTTAAACACATAGCCGTAATAATCACTGAATCTTACATAAGCAGCCTTTGAAGTATGTACATTATTATTCAAACATTTGAGATTCTACTATTTAAAAGCTTGTCAAATTTTAACCTATGACTGTGAGATAATTTTTTCATTTATATTATGTGCTAGTATTAAGAAATAATTAACTGTTCCACTCGTTATCTCTTCCTTGTACATTTGTCCATTGATTAGTTTTATGTAAGAAATTTAAATTAGTAATATAAAATGGTTTTTAAACATATATTTTTCATACAACATAAGATATACCTTAACTTCTATGAATGAAAGTACATCTTGAATCCTCTGCTAATTTAGTTTCCTTCTTTTTGAAAAACTAGTACTCATGTTCCTACCAACATTAGCATGGCTGAAATGATTTTGGGCCTAATGTTTTCTCTCACCTGTTTCATTCCCTTACCATGAGGCAAAGGGAAAAAATAGTTTTAAACATGCCTATGAATTAAAGGCTTAAGTTTATTTTCAATCCCTTAAATATTTGGGTTAAGTTTCTATTTGTATTAGGCTTTTGAATGTTGCAATCAACTTACCATATATGAAACCATGATAAAGACCACTACTTATTTATGTGTCATCAAGAAGATTCTGATTTGACACAAGATTAATTTTTTTTTGAGTGGTTACTGTTGAACCAATGCCTTTAATGTTGACATGAATGTTCATAAAGACTCATGAAATGTTGCTTGAATAATATAAACATAGCATAATGAAATACAACTATCCTTCCCTGACTAATGATAGTGGAAAATAACATGTAGGCATGGAATATCATTATCATCAGAGTAGCTATATTGTAGCTGCATACACTTTCATGCAAACTGATTTGGTGATTAATTAAACATGAGTGGTCATCTTTATGGAATAGATCTATAGAAAGATAGCTTTTTTGTTTCACATTTTTGACTTCTAACTTTACAGATTTATTTCTTTAGTAGATGAACCTCCATGCATATAGTTATGATAGCTCACTTTTTATTTGTATATATCGTCAGAAGTGACTGCTTTCTTATTAAGACACAACTCATCAAGATGTTGTATCGATTGATGCTCGAAAAGGGGTAAACATGTTTCACAAAGTTGAAGTTCCCGTAAGCCCAACTTCTTTAGTACTATTTCTTCTTTATAACCTATTACATGTGTCAATGATGAAGAAACATATTATAAGGTATTGCTGTTGCAATTTTATGCCAAATACATGTTGGTTGGCCTAACTAACATTGAATAATTCACTGTTTAATTTTTTTAACTATTGGGGAAGTTATTTTATTTTGGGGAAGTTATTTTATTTGCAATTGATTCATGTTGCAAAAAGCTTTTTTCTTCACTAAGAGTAATATAAATCAGCATTTTTCATGTCTTATTTCTTGTACTGTCCTAAGAAATGAAGAAAAACTCAAATAGATAAATTCTTTGGTACAAAATATAGAGATGAAGAGAACTGAAAAGATTTATAAAATATGAAGGAAGCAAACAAAGAAGAAGCATGGTGACGCTCTCCAGGCATATAAGCCTATAAATTTCACTTGAAACCCCAGGTATGTACTTTACTCAAGTTATACTTCTTACCAAAAATTTTCTCCTGAAACCAGATAGCCTACCCTTCTTACTAAATGTTCTATATGAGCGATGTTGGCACCTATGTTCTGATTATTTTTATCATGACATGTTAGTGCCATAAACATAGTAAATATGGAGTCCCAAATAGAGATTAGGAATTTTCATGCATATAATTTAGGAATACATCAATTATTAGCACTATAGAAAGTGGTCAGTGTATGCAACTCGTATAAAAAGGATATTATTGCACTTCTTCTGGCATTTTTATCTTACCATAAACAAACTATTTTATTTTTTAAGCCCATGTTTGCTACAGAGTTTATAGTTCCTACAAATTTCATATATTTTGTGACATGCACAACATGAACAATCACAGACCTTCATTTTAATTGTATATACTACATTTTTTTACCATACAGAATTTGGAAGAGCGTTACATCTCGAACTCATCTAAATATCTTAGAATAAAAGAAATATTAAAGCAAGAGGAGAAGGAGGGAACATCGAAAAAGACTAGAAGTTGCTCTAAAGCTGTGGTCTGGCTTACCAGGTATCAAAATCTTAACCCGAAATTCAAAAATGATTCATCTGATATATCAAATATGTGGAAAAAATTCAGGTGAGTATTTTTTTATTAGATCATTATGCTTTAGCCTTGAGGTATTACGAAGATTAGAGAAGGATCCTAAAATGACACTAGAACAAGTTGTGGGAGAAGCTTACAAGAATGTACTATAACCATGGCATGGTTGGATCTCTACTACAGCTTATAAGGTTCTCCCATTGCATGATTATGTTTGCGTATTTTATTTGGAAGTATATTTTGAATGCAAATTTATTTAGAACATGTAGCAATGAAGCTCATTCCAGAAAGAGAAATCTTCATTAGCTTGCTTCTGGGTCAAGATCAATATTATGATGCACTTGGAAGTGATATACTGAAATTTGTTTCTCTGCTTCAGCCATTTTTTGATGAAATCAATGCACTTTTGGTGAGACTGATGCACACACACAACATATATATATATATATAGTAGGCTAAGAGTCCTTTTAAGATTTTGGTACATGTTATGAAATATCTTTCCTGACAATTTTCTTTGGCAATGACAGAGAGAGCTTCGATTGGACAAACAGAAATCAACATAAAGGAACAGGCTCAAACTTTTGATATGTTCATCTTGTAAATACTATCACAACGGTATCAACTTTAATGTGTAATAATAAAGATGGTGTCTGCCTTTCATTAGTTTTGCTAAAATCCTCAGTAGAAAAGATGGTGTTTGCCTCTCATATACGTAGTAGTTTTAATGGTTAAGAAGTGCAAGGTAGAAAGTACAGATATTGATCTCTTAGCCTTTTCCATACAGAATCTCATCAGGTGTGTTACTGCACCTCCTTTTAGCCTTACTAGATTAGATGACATGTCGATATAGTGTAGATGTGAATATTTGTTTCAGTAATGCATCTAATGTTAAAACATTACATGGATTGTTGAATTACTAGAATGAAACAGTTTACATAGAGTTATTTTGATTGTTTGTGGCCTCAATAAGCAATGATATATATAAATATAAATATACAGATAGGCTTACACGTTATAAAATGTAATTTCAGTTGCAAATCCCGGGAATGATTGATAAATCTAAATAAAATCATTAGTGTTGACTTTATTAAAAAAAATTGTAACTACATATGAAATGGAAACATTTATGCAAACAATATAAAAACTACAAGGCATAAAAAAATAGAAACATTCATACAAACAATGAATAAACACACGTTATCTTGTACGTGGTTGGAGATGTACTTAGGATTCGGCAAATTCTAACCAACTTCACAAAAATCATTTAATTTGTACAAAAAAGAACTATGTTAAGCAAGTTTTATAAAAATTAAACAACCAAGTTAACTAATTTTATAAAGAAATAGCTAAGTTTATAAAAAATAATTAAGTTTTAAAATTTTTTAACCAAGTCAACTAAATGTTTGTAAAAATTAACTAAATTTATAAAATTTAACTAGGTTTATTAAGTTTATAAAAATTAACTAAATTTACCAAATTTATAAAAGTTAAATAATTTTCTAAAAATAAAATAAGATTTATTCAACTTCAATAAATTCATAAGAATTAAAAATCTAACAGTTAACCAAGTTTTATAGTAATTTAACTATATTAACAAAATTTCATAAATATTAACTATATTTTATAAATTTAATGAAGTTAAATAAATTTTATAAAAAATTAAGTAAATTTATAAAAAATGACCTAGTTTATAAAAATTAACTACTTTTTATACAAGTTAACTATATTTTATAAAAATCAAATAAGTTCATCAAAATAATTAAGTTTATAAAAATTAATTAAGTTAAAGTAAGTTTGTTGTACCCTTGCTGGTTTAAATGGGAGTCAAAGAAAATGCCTGTACGAGATTGTATTGTTTGAATTATTTTGTTGGAAATAAAAGTTTTCACCTAAATGATGTGACCTGTACTAGAATTGATTGAACCTTTACTATGATCAAGGTTCTAGCCTTTAAAATTTGTATTTACTGTATTTATGATTTATTTGAACTTACTTTACAGGTAGATGGATGTCTTTAATGCAAAAAAGTAGAAACATGCTGCAACAAGTTATCGATTCAAAGTTATTTTGGATGTCAGAACTACATTCTGGTTTGTATGTATTACTACTTTGGTTACTAGCTACTACTTCTACATTGTTTATGAAATATTATGGACGTATTATATATGTTTTGTTGTAAGAATATTGTGCATGTTGATTATGTAATGTTACATGTAGATTATGAGATGCGTGATTAATATAACGAATTGTTTGAATAATGTATAATGTGTTGATTTTAGTTGAGTTATATATTTGGTATATAAATTTTCATCGATGCCTATAGAAATGGAATCTATCGGTGGGGAAATGTAGATACTCTAAACGACAGCGTTTTAAAAACGTTGTGTTAACTTTCAACAGCATTTACAGAGTGCTATAGAAAAGAGTTCATAATAGAGAAAAACGCTAGAGAAGAATTCACAACATCAGTTAAACGCTATGAAAAGTTAACTTAGCAAAGTAAAACCGCTGTTAAATCCATTTGATAACAGAGGTCGAACGCTTCGAAAAGTGCTTCAGCTCACTAGCAAAAACGCCATAAATAGTATTAACGGCATCAGTAAAACGCTATTAGAAACATACTTTTTATAGCGTTTTCACTATTGCTATGGTATGTTCAGTACCTATAACTGCATGTCGTTATACAGCGTAGTTAAAAACGCTGTTAAAACCTTTTACAGCGTTTTTTAAACGCAGTTAAAAGTCCAGTTTGTTTTAGTGACAAAATGGTTTTCCTCCCAATGTAGAGTAATCTTTGCTTAATTTAGCAAAATCAGCCCTAGGCACTTGCATGGGAGCACCTTCGCCAACAACTATACCAGGAGCATTCCTCATCATCGTTGCCATCATAGCAATGAACATAACTTGAAATCAAGCGTAGCAACTCCTGATCCTACTCCTTCTTCAACTCTTGAAACAGATCTCACAATATTCCCTGTATGCTGGCTCATTCTTATCTGTAACAAGAATTATCAGTCTCTCATAAAGAAAAATGTGTCTGTAGTGCTCATGTGCATGCGACTTATACTATATAATATATTATTATATAGCTTTGAAAACCAAACTTATAACCAGTACACACTCTCTCGTATATATATATATATGCTCTATATCCAGTCTAAGGCAATAACAAGTTCTCTATCTATAATGGATTATGGTATCAACTCCATTTAATCGTGTAATCAAAGCTCTGATACCAAATGTGATGACCGCCCTATACCACCAACACCGATAGTATATAAATAGTGCACTACAGTCATGCCAGGCCGATATAGGACAATCGTCAATGTTGAAATAAACCAATATAGCATATAACTTGCTACATCTCACAGTGTATGGATAAAATATAATATCACAGATATAATAGAAGAGACATTAGTAACTATGTGATCAAATCAGCATTAGAATAATAGATCCACAAAGTTATACATTAAATGTAGTAGAGTTTGTACAACAGAAGTAAAATCAAATAGACAGTCTCAATAAATAGAAATATGCAAGCACTATCACGGGCTCCACAGCTTTGCTCAGTGGAAAAGCGTAGAAATCTATATATGTATATAATATGAGATAGCTCCATCCAACTCGTCATACGAATAGCTACTTCATCACCTAGACCTGTTATATAGTCTACCCAAGATAATAAGAGGCAAAGCATAAAACGTTGGATCAGACAACAGTCTGAAGTGAGTAGTAAACGAGTCTTAAAATACTGTACATGTAATTATGGTAAGGAATAAGAGTACACAAACTATACCTGGCCTATCCTCGCAACCAAAGAGTTAGCAAATAACACTATAATATGAAATTATATAATATCATAAAGATATACCATAAACCAAATAAAGGATATCAATCTTACAGGTATTCCTATCTCCAATACCTACTTCCCATGATACCTACGAGTGATCGTCTACTAAAGAAAACAACCAAAGAATCCATAGTATCCATCAACAATCCTAACTATCATTCTTTTGTGCTTTGAATATATGATAACTTGTATGACCCCTAAGCCGGGACTAATGGAAATCCCAGTTCTCTGTTGTAATCTTGTATCTTGCAGCCCAAAGATGGATATGTGACTTGCAGCCCAAAGATTGACACTAGACTCAAAGTTATAGGTCCAAGGTATACATGTCCCTCAATTGAACCATAGGCATCCCCACTTACAATACCCATGCTTCGAGTACAACTGAATACTATCCGAGCATCAATGATTCCTTAGCACATATAACCGAGTCCAGCTTTTCTCCTTTTGGATATCGAGCCCTTCTTGATCAATCCAATTTCCATTATTCACGAGGAACCCTTCCACATTTCCGGATCATACGGCTCCCTCCTTTAACCTACTCCCAACACGAGCCAACATCAAAAGATCATAGCTATTCATTATGTTGTTATATCGTACCTGAGACGAAAGAGCCAATACCTCCAACATGATCTATAGAGCATCCCCTTCCTGCCCTGAAAGTTCCACATCTATACCATTTACCATGATAACTCGGTCCCGAGTTATAGGTGTAGGTCGGTGCCGAGTTATACACTTGGCCAATTAATGGCTAATTCCTCTTTCATGTCTCTAGTACTCATCTTATAGTGCCTTGGACCTCGACTTATCCACCTTTGATAACTTGGCCCCCAATCCAAAGCCCCACTTTAAAGTTCTAGAGATAACTCGGTATAACATCCAAGCCTTAACCAAATACCCTACATCTTGCTATGGATACATCATCTAGCCAAGCTCTATCCAGCCATGTCAACCACCAAGTCATAGCCTCCTTCCCCATAACTCGTTGCCAAGTTATAGGCATAACTCATTGCCAGCCTAACTTGATAATTCGTCGTAAACTCAAGCACTGGGACAATCTTCCAGAATCTTGCCATAGACAAACCTCTATTCGCCATAGCCTTCCAAGCAATCAAGTCGACCATCACTCATGAGTAACCACCATAAGTCGGGTCCGACCTATCTCCTTAACTCTATACTGACTTATTACTTTGCATCCAATTAAGGTGCGAGTATCTTATAGCCTCCTGCCATGCCCTACAGCCTATCGACCATGTTTCGTCCAATTCCGACCACCTTTGGCTCTGATTTACTCAATTCACCAACCTAACTTTCTATGCAATCACAACACTAGCAAAAAACATTAAATCATATCATCCAAACTTAGGATAACAAGCAATTTCATCTAATCACACTTGCAATCCATCGAAATAAGATAAACAAGGCAATTTCGAACATACATCTACGTATGGAAAGAATATATGAACATAAATCAAGGTGATTTCTAATTAATCTATATCATATGCATGGATTAACATATCATTAAAGTTAGAAAAGTTTTTTATGGCCAAAAATCAATTTGAAACATGTTAAATCCTATGATTCTACCATATAAACATGTGTAGTATAGTGAGAAGGCATAATTCACTCACCTATTACCAAATCCAACCAATTCGTGTGCAGATCTAATCCGAACAACGAAGAAAAGCACTCTAAATCAAGCAAATTAATGGTCTCTAGCTTTTAATTAAAGATCTAATCTCTAATCTGCAATCTAGTACGATTTAAAGTGCAATTTGGGGTCATTTTGGATGAAGTTAGGATGAATCTTGGGCTAATTTGGGTTTAAACCTGATTTAGAATGAGAGTGAAAAGTTTTAATTTGAATCTTCAGTCCTCTAGTTATAATATTCTCTAATTGGACTAATGGGCTTACTAATGGGCTTAATTAATTACACACTAATCTTGGCCAGCAGCTTTAAAAACTTAAAACCGGCATAACTTTCTAACCGTAAGTCTGTTTTTCTACTATGACTACTCTACGGAATGAGAAACCATAATCTAGAAGCAATAGAACTAGTTTGAGACCGTAATTTGACATCTATCAAAATTTAAAACCCAAACAACATGTTTAGGTCAAACTGGTTGCATAGAAAATTGGGAAAAATCATAGTTGTGTAAAATATCCCTAAGAATCATACTCCAAAATTATATAATCATACGACCTCATACAAATAAAATAAAATTATTTTATAACCCTTCGATATGTAAAATATGGGTCATTATACTCGGCCTCACATGTCGATAATGAAATACAATTTTGTCCTTTACTAAACCACGAGATTAAAGATTGACTGATAAATTTACATGTGCCACCCGTACTCTTTCGATCCATCTTGCAACCTCCAAAATCGGCATCACTATATGAAACTAATTCAAAAGAGCTGCCTATCGGATAAGAGTCCTTAATTTTTGGTGTTGGTTAAATATCATTAAATTCGTTTCACTGCTCGATGACGTGATTCCTTGGGTTATGCTTGAAATAGAGCAAGGAGCCTATCATACTTCTATAGATTTTTTGATCAATATCCTTACAATTCTCATCTTTATCTAAGTGTAAGCTGGTACTCATTGGAGTCAGTTTACTTGAAGTATTATCCACTCCAAAATGTTTTAACAATTCTCTAAAATATTTTTTGATAAATAAAAATTCCATTTTCTAACTGTTTAATTTGTAAACCCAAAAAGAAATTCAATTCTCCTATATGAGTCATTTCAAATTAATTTTTCACAATAGTAGAAAAATCATTACCCATTTTTTTCATTCGTAGATCCAAATATTATGTCATTAACATAAATTTGAACGATTAAATTATCATCATTTTCACTTTAGATAATGACGTAGTGTTAATTTTACCAATTTGAAAAATTAAGAAATTGCTTTTGAGTCTGTCATACCAATCATGGAGTGCTTGTTTAAGACCATAAAGCGCCTTTTAAGTTTGAAAACTTTTCGTGAACAAATAGAGGTGGTTGTTCAACTTAAACATTTTCTTTTATAAAATCGTTTAGGAAAGAACTTTTGACATCCATTTGATATAATTTAAATTGTGATGACATGCAAATGTAAGTAATATTCGTATTTCTTCTAGTCGAACTACAAGTGTAAGTGTTTCTTTGTAGTCAATTCCTTCTTCTTAATTATACCCCTAAGCAACTAATCTTGCTTTATTATGAATTATATTACCATTTTAATTGGATTTATTTCTAAATACCCATTTTGTTCCAATAATGGATTGATCATCTTGTCTTAATACAAGTTCCCAAATGATATTTCTTTCAAATCGAATAAGTACTTCTTGAATTGCTAATATCCAAAAATCTTCTTTGGCGGCTTACTTATAGTTTTTAGGTTGTATATTCGAGATAAAAGCTACATGACCCATATGATTTAACCGACTTCTGGTTATGACTCTAGTGTTTACACCTCCAACTATATTATCGATCTGATGGTTTTTTAAAATTCTAGGAAGAGATCTTAAATTAATAATTTATTGTTATTATTTTCAAAAACATTTTCGTTATTAGTGTACATATCTAATGAATTATTTTCTAAAACCCATGGTTGTTTTATTTCTAATTTTTCTTCATCTTCATATTTATTTTTAAAGTCTTAATCAAAAGAAACATGTAAACTTTCTTCAATTATATTAGTTCATTTATTAAATATTATATAGGCTTTGCTTTGTTTTGAATAACCAATAAAAATGCCATCATTAGCTTAAGGATCAAATTTTCCTAAATGACCTTTAGTATTTAAACTAAAACACTTTAACCCAAAAATTCAAAAATACAAAATTTTGGTTTCTTTCCATAAAACAGTTCATAAGAAGCATTTTCAGTCAATGTCCTTAAAGAAACACGATTAAGTACATAGCAAGCCATAGTAAGGGCTTCGGTCCAAAAATTCTTTGGTAGGTTACTATTACTTAGCAATGTTCGTGTACATTCTTATAAGGTATGATTTTTTCTACCAAATACATCGTTTTGGTTTTTGAACAAAAAATGACACGAACACCCAATAGATTGAGTAGAGAATAAAAAGTGAAGAAAATAAATGAAAAACGAGTATGAAATAGAACACACAAGATTTATAGTAGATCGACATGCTCTAGCCTACGTTCACTTCAAGTTTCTTTTTATTACACTGTTGTTTTTCAAGTACAGTTCTTGTGGATCAGTATAAATAATTTATGAATCGGTATAAATCCATGAGTGATTACAAAAGATTAGAGAAAAGTTGTAGAAAAGCAAAAAGATCGCTAAAAATTGAGCCTCCCCCTCCTGTTTATTGTAGTGGGAAGTCTAAAATATTACCCCCATAATCTCCACCTCATTCTCCATGCCCAAGACAAATTCACCTGAAAAAAATGTTCGACGCCGCATCAATCATTATGGATCGCTACCAATCCGTGGTCTTAGATTGGTACCGATCCAAAAGATCAACATATGGGTCGCCCTGAGTTCTTTGGATATATGCGTCTTATTACGGGCTTCGTGATTCCAAACTTGTTTGCATCTTTATTAGCTTGTTTCTATGGTGAAAAGATGGATCTATTGAAGAATGGAGTAGCTTACTCTAAGTGCTCATGGAGATGGATAGAGAATTGCATGGGATCAACAGAATAATACTTGAAATAGGCTCCTTGGATCATCACTAGCATGTAGAAGGAATGATGGCAAGTTTGGATCAAACTTCGTGGATCGGTACCGATCAATGGGTTAGATCGGCATCGATCCAACATAATATTGGATTTGTGTCTTTGAATTCTTGTGGTATTTTGGTCTTTGCCCCATGACTCTATTTGCATTTGATTTCTAGATCCTCATAATAACCTTTCCTGGCTTCCTATCTTGATAGCCTTTAAGTTTGACTTGTCAAGTACGTCCATATACTGCCTGGTCAAATGGCTGGATAACACTTGCCCCCCAAAGCACGCCTTGCGAATGGAAGGTGTGCTTTGCTCAAGAGAAAATATTGAAGTTGATGGAACATTGGTACTTGAATATTCTGGTCTTCAACCGATCGATCCGTTGCAAACCATCATGTTCCTTTAGATTCGCCTGTAAATTGAAGATTGCTTCCATGTTCATCGAGGAGTTAGCAGTCGTATATCGAAATCTCGATCTTTCTGGATCGTTAGTGAAATCCTTGGCCGTTCAGGGCCGATAACCAAATTTGTGATCTCTCTGGATCGTTAATCAAATCCATGACTATTCAGGGCCGATAGTTAATTCATGATCTCTCCGGATTCTTAATCAAATCCATGATCTATCTGGACCATTGCTAAGCCTAATTCGCTCGCTCTCCGACGAGGGGACTCAATGAAAAGCGAGCCCATCCACTCATGCTCTAGCAAGGTAACTTACTTCCTGCATGCCGGCCTCGTATCTTCGGACATGACATAAAACAAAACAAATTCATGGTCTCTCCAGACCATTGCTGAGCCTAATCCACTTACTCTCCGGTGAAGGGCCTCAACGATAAGCAAGCCCATCCCTTCACGCTCCGGTAAGGTGACTTACTTCATGCACTCCGGCCCTGGCTCTCTGGTCGGGACTTATAGCAATCAACATCATACAAGTCCATCCACTTGCTCTCTGGCAAAGGAACTTGCATCTTGCACTCTGGTCCCATCTCTCTGGACGTGACTTTAAAGCGATCATTATCATAAAAGCCCATCCACTCACTCTCCGATGAGGGGCTTGCACCTTGCACTTCGGTCCTGTCTCTCCGAACGAAACTTTAAAGTGATCAATATCAGTCATCAGATATTTGTGGATTTCAATAATCAAGGGTTAATCGAATTCAAACATTAAAAAACAAAAAACTAAACATCATGAGAGCTACCTCGCCGAGCGTTACATCCTAACGTCCAACTTAGAGAGTGCTTAAGGACCGATTGAGATCTCGTACATGAGTAAGTAGCTTGACTGTAATGTTACATTGTTTATTGAAAATGAAGACAAAGTGCAAAAACCAAACACAATTTCCTGCCATCTCAATTAAGAGATGATTATCCTCGACCTCGATCCAAGGTTGTTTCCATTCGTTGTAGATGATTGCTAGTCATGTTCTACTACCGCAGTTCGACTTCTCACACACTGCTGCAACCGGTTGTTTTTGACATGTTCCTCGATCAGATTGCGCTAGTGTCTCCAGTCATTTATGTTATGCCTATCCAGCTCATGGAATAGGCAATATTTTCCAGACATCCTCTCATGGTCCGTTGGTTCTCACCTCGCGGCTTCCGATAGGGGATCTGTCCCTAGTATCCAAGTAAATCTGCTCCAGTATTTCATTTAAATCATTATAAGAAGACAATTTTGGTTCCCTTCCCTGCCGCTTTGATCCTTCAAAGCCATCATCCATCTTTCATTTTCCTTTATCCTTACCATATCCTACTTAGAATGATCCTAAGCTATCCACAGCATTAATTTCTTCCTTGTCGGCGTCAGCGTCTTCCTGATGCGGGTATTTTTCGGGCTTGTGTTAAAATTTGGGGAGGTACATTGGTGAATCCCACTCTAAAGCCACCTTGAAATCTATCTTATCCACTACTCCTGAAACTACTACCATCAAAATCACTGATGGATTTGGCCTATCAACTACGACAGCGGCTGTGTTAAAATCTTGTCAAAAAGCTCTCGAGGGTCTCTCCGGCCCTTTGCTTCACACCAGACAGCATCATTACATTCTTGGGTCGTGAAACATGGACCTGGTATTGCTTTATGAATTTTTTGACTAACTCGACCCATGTGATAATAGAACCGTTCTACAGCTGCCTCGACCATAATACCGCCAAACCTGACGGATATAAAGGGAAACACTGTCCCATGACATCTTCAGATTCACCTAGCACCTCCATGTGCTAGATGTAACTCATCAAATGAACTGGTTGATCATTCTTTCCATCATACGTTTCCAACGCAGGAAACCTAAAATCAGGCGGATTCCTATGTATCAAATATTCAAAGTGAATGGAGTCCGGTTTACATCGTCAAAACTTCGGTTTTCTAATCCACCTCTCATTTCTCGTCTTACAATCTCAACAAGTAAATCATTATTGCCCAAAGGAATTCTCAAGTTTGCATTCTCTGCATCCTCCCGTTTGCACAAGGGAATTTAGGCACATACTCCTTTGGCTGTGCTTCCGCATTTTGATTTTCATTTATATGCTCAGCATCATTCTCTGGACATGCATTATTCCTGCCTAAGTCAATGCCTTCCATGCCCCCGTGTTTTTTTGGATTGGTATCGATTTGTACCTGTGGATCGGTACCAATCCATGCAGCTTGCTCAGGGTCCGCTCTAGCTTGCTCCACTCTATTACCAGGTGCCTATGCTCTAGCTTTAGGTTTTTGGTTTTGGTTTGTTGCAACTCCAGTTATCTCTGTTTATCCCATTCTCCTGAAGAAATTCTCCATCATCTTTTCCTAGAGAGCAATCATCCTTTCCTGTAATCCATTCATCATAGTCTCCATCACATCCCTGGTTATATAGATGGATGGAGGGCTAGCTTTTGAGGATGCCTTTTGGCTGCCTTTTGGCTGCCCATTGTTGGTTTTTTCTAGTAACGACCTTCCTAGTTGATAGTCTTGTCATTTTGAATCATTCCAATCCTTAAAACAATGAATTCTAGAGTTTCTCAGTGAACGCACTAAAATTTTTGAAACAAAAATGGAACAAACACCCAATAGATTAAGTAAAGAATAAGAAGTGAAGAAAATAAATGAAAAACGAGTAAGAAATAGAACACAGAAGATTTATAGTGGTTCGAAATGCTCCGGCCTATGTCCACTTAAAGTTTCCTTTTATTATGCCGTTGTTTTTCAAGTACAGTTCTTACGGATCAGTATAAATCCGTTATGGATCGGTATAAACCCATGAGTGATTATAAGAGATTAGAGAGAAGTTGTAGAGAAGCAAAAAGATCCTTAAAAATGAGCCCTACCCTCCTATTTATAGTAGTAGGAAGTCTAGAATCTCGCCCCATGATCTCCACTTTATTCTCCATGCCTAACACTAATTCACATGAAAAAATCGTTGACACCCCATTAATCCTACGGATCGGTATCGATCCATGGTCTTTGTAACGACCCGTATTTTACGTACTAGAGGATCGTAAAATATTTTTATTTTATACATATGAGGTAGTATGATTCTATAATTTTGGGATATGACTCTTGGGTATATTTTACACACATTTGATTTTTTTTTCAAATTTCTATATAACAATTTTGACCCTGAAAACACTATTTGGGCTATAACTATGGATAGAAGTCGAATTATGGTCTAAAACAAATTCCACTGCTTTGAGTTGACGGTATTCCTTTCCTTAGAGTGGTCATAGTAGAAAAACGGAGTTACAATTAGAAAGTTATGACTGTTTTAAGTTTTAAGAACTACGGGCCAAAATTAGCATATAATTAGTGAAGCCCATTGGTTGGCCCATTAGTCTAAGTAGAGAATCACTATAAATAAGGGCAGTAGAAGTCAAATGAAAACTTTCTCTCTCATTCTAAATCAGGTCTAAACCCTAATTAGCCCTAATTCCATCTTAATTTCATCCAAAATCATCCAATTTACTCTCTAAATCAAACCAGATTAGAGATTAGCAAATAGATCATCAATTAGAAGATAGAGATCATCCATTTGGCTAATTTGCATTGCTTTGGTTCGCTGTTCGGATTAGATCTACACTCATATTGGTTGTATTTGGTAATTGGTGAGTGGTTTATGCCTTCTAATTATACTATGCATGTTTATATGGTAGAATTGTAGTAACATGTTTTAATCGATTTTTAGCCATAAAACCTTTTCTAACTTTAATTACATGTTAAATTATGAATGTGGTCTAGATAGTTAGAAATTACCATTGCTTATGCTCGTATATTCATGTTATATGTAGATTTATGTTATAAATTGACATGTTTATCTTGTTTTGATGGATTGTATGTTCGGTTGGATGAAATTACCTGTTATTCTATGTTTGGATGATATGAATTGATATTGTTTGCTAGTGTTGTGTTTGCATATGAAGTTAGGTTGGAGAATTGAGCATATCGGAGATACAGATGATTCGAATTGGACAAAACTTGGAGGGAAGCTATGGAGGATAGGAAGAGCTCAGGGTCCAAGTCACAAGTTCTAATTCCTTAAGTACAAAAGTCGGCACCGACATGAGAAGTCTATACCGACATCTGTAGGTTAGTCCATGATGGTAGCGACTTTGGGGAAGGCAGTAATATTGCTAGTGGAGGTTTTCTATGGTGTTGGATTGGTGATTGGTCAAGTGCTTAAGGCTATGACGACTCGTTTCTATGATACGAAGTTGGTTGCTTTGAAGAGTGGACTTGCTATATGATGACATGTTTTGGGTAGAGAGGTCGGGGTCAAAGCACCTAGGTACAAAGTACTAGAAGTAAGGAAGGAATGAAAGGTAACTTAGCTATGGAGAGGCTAAGTAGAGATGTTGGCACTGAGTTGAGAGGTCGACACCAACTTCACGTGGTGAGCATAATGATGGTGGAACTTCTGGGGGCTGTTGTTGAGGTTCTGTAGGTCGTGCTGGACCTAAGGCTTGTTTGTATCAGGTTTGATGACGATGTAACAGCATGATGAAGACTATGAATCTTTAATTTGTGACTTATGGTGCGAGTAGGTGTCGAAGATCAAGGACTTTGTAACCTTCGGTTTATGACTTGTGTAGGGAGTAGGTATCGAAGGGCTCGTATTGGGAGCTATGGAGTAGAGCAACATGGTTGGTTCCTGGATAATGGAAACTGGATTGAGCAAGAAGTGCTCGGTGTCCAAAAAGTAGAAAAGGAGGGCTCGATTGAAAGTGCAAAGGGATCGTTGATAACTCGTAGTGTTTTCTATTGTACTCGAAGCAGGGGTATTGTAAGTGGGGATGCCCATGGGTCAAAGGAGGGACCTGTATACCGTAGACCTTTTAGGTTTAGTGTCTAGCTTTAGGCTGTGAGATACAAGAGTACAATTGAGAATCAAGATTTTCCATTAGTCTCTGGCAGCAAGGAGGTCATACGAGTTATCATATATTCAGGGCATAGTGGAAGAGTGATAGTAGGGATTGTTTGACAGATGCTATGGTAGCTTAGTTGCTTTTTGGGCTATCACTCGGGATATCATTGGAAGTAGGTACAAAAGATAGGGATATTGGGACATCCACTATTGTATGTTGTGTTGTACCGTTATGATATCGTAAAGTAGTATATTATACTGTTATGTGCTAACTCTTTGGTTGCAGGGACAAGTTAGGTATGGTTCGTGTACTCTTGTTCCTTACTATATTTACCTGCATATTATTTTGAGATACATTTATCGCTCACCCAAGACTGCTGTTTGACTAGAGATTTTATACTTTACTTCTTATTATCTCGAGTACTCTTAAATGAGTAGAGTAGATAACAGGCCTTGGTGATACGATAGCTGTTCGGAGTACGAGCAAGATGGAGCTATCACATATTATTTATATATATGGAGTCTACGGTTCTTCCGCTAAGCAACACTATGGAACCCATGATAATGCTTGCATATTTTTGATTTCTATTGTATTTGAGACAGTTGTCGAGTTTATTTCCGTTGTATAAACTCTACTATTGATGTATAACTCTATGGATATTATACTCTGATGTTGGTGATTTGTTCACACTGTTACTACTGTCTCTTCTGTTGTACAAGTGATATTTGTTTTTCTAGGTGCTGTGAAATATACGACAGGTAATATGTTCCATTTGTTTATTTCAACTTGGATGATCATCCTATATCGACCGGGCATGTCTATAGCGCAATATTTAGTTATATTGGTGTCGGTGGTCTAGGCAGTCATCACAGTCTTGGAACGGTACCGATCCAAAAGATCAACTTATGGGTCGCTCTAAATTCCTTGGATAGACGTGAATTGTAGTGGGCTTCATGATTACAAACTTGTTTGCATCTTTATTAGCTTTTTTTTGAGTCCAAAAGATGGATCTATGGAAGAATGAAGTTTCTTGCTTTGAGTGCTCAAGGAGACAGATAGAGATTTGCATAGGATCAACAAATTAGTACTTGAAATAGGCTCCTAGGATCATCATTAGCATGTAGAAGGAATAGGGGAAAGTTTGGATCAAACCCGTCGATCGGTACCGATCCATGAGTTGGATCAGTACCGATCTAACACAATGTTGGATTTGAGTCTTTGAATTGTTGTGGTATTTTGGCTTTTGCCCCGCGACTCCATCTACATTTAATATCTTGACCCTCGTGGAAATCTTTCCAGGCTTCCTATCTAGATAGGTTTCAAGTTTGACTTGTCAAATTCGTCCATATACTACCTGGTCAAAAGGCTGTATAGTAGTAGCGGTGTTCGTGAAAATGAAAAATCATGAATAATACCCTTCTTATTACAAAAAATTTCAAATAATTCATTTTCAAATTCTCCTCCATGATCACTTCTAATACTCTTAATTTTTAAATCTCTCAAATTTTGAATTTTCTTAGCAAAAATTTTAAATATTTTAATAGTATCACTTTTGTGCTTTAAAATTAAAGTCCAAGTAAATCTAGAAAAATCATCAACAACCTCAAAAACATATTTGTTATGATTTAACAATCTTACTTGAGTAGGACCTAAATGTAGTAGTTCTAGTGCATGTTTTCTTGATATCTCCTTTTAAGATTTAATAGAAGCCTTCTTTAATTTTTTGTATTGACATGCATCACACAGATTATTAACATTAAAACTTATTTTCGGTAAACCTCTTACTAATTCATTTTTAGCAATTCTATCAAGATATTTGAAATTAATATGAAAAAATCATTTGTGCCATAGCCATGGATCATTATGATTCGCAACTAGACACATATTGTTATCATGCTTAATATTCATATTTAAAACATAGATATTTCATTTTCCTATACTTTCAAAACTTAAAATTTTATTTTGATCATAAATATTGCATTTATCGTTTTCAAAATGATTTAAAAACCTTTATCACACAACTGACTTATACTTAAAAGGTTATGTTTTAAGTTTTCTACCAATAATACACTTGCAATGAAAGGAGAATTAGATGTACTGACATTGATGATGTCTCCTATTCCAACTACGAATCCCTTCGAGTTGTCTTCGAATATCACAGTTCCTCCATCAACGTATGTAATGTTAGTTAACATATTTGAATTACCCGTCATATGCTTAGAGCATCCACCATCGAGTATCCATATCTCATTTTCATTTTTGGGTACCTGCAAAAGAATAAGAAATTTTATTAGTACCCATCTCCTATGTTAGGGTCCTATGTATTAGTAGAAGAAGGTAGTCATACCCATACGGGTTTGGGACCTTTCTAAAATTAATTACTGCTATAAACTACATTTATTAGAAAGTTATCTATATGTTTTTGTTGAACTAACCTGTTATTCATTTTAGGAATCCAAATTTTTATATTTTTAGCATTTGAAATATATTTTTAAGCATTATCTTTTGATTTTTCTAAATTTTGTGTATAAAGTGCTATATTTCTTATTTGTTTTGCTTTCTTAAGTCTAAGACCATTTTTTTTTACGAGATGGTTCTGAAATCTTAATCAAATTTTCTAAGCTTTGTTTTTGTTGGTTAAATTTTGAATCATTATTTGCAATTTGCTCCAATATTTGTTTAAATTCAAAAAATTCATTTTCAAAAAGTTTAAATTGAATTTTGGTTCACAAACTCTTTGCTAAATTTATTGTTCTCAATTTTACTTTCATTAATTTCATTAATCAAGGCGATATTTGAGAAGTTAAACTTTCATAAGATTTTTGTGAATTTTCTAATTCTTCTTCTAAAATGCATTTTTCGTCTTTAATCATACCAATTTCTAACTCAACTCTATTTAATTTTGCTATGCTTTCTTTATATAATTTATTTAAGTTTCTTAGTTTATCATCAAGTTCAAGACTAACTTCAAGAATATTGTTATAAAAAAGCTTTGAATTTACCTTTTTAGTGGCCGTGAAACAAACGCTTGCTTGCTCCGTGTTACTATTACTTTCACTCTTTAAAGAAAGCTCAGAATTTACCTCTTCTTCTAAAATATTTTCTTTTCTTCTTAAACTTTTCAGATTTTTTCTTCTTCTTTTCCTTGTTCAATCATGGACAATCTTTCCTCGTGTGCCCGAATTTGTCACATTCAAAGTACTTGATCAAAGTTGAGTTTCCACCATTTTCTGCTTTGTGAATTTCTTAAATTTGTTGTAGTTTTTGGCGATGAACACAATTTCATCTTCATATAAGTCGGAATCTTCATTATTGGCTTGAAAAGCTATACTCCTTTTCTCTTGTTTTTTTCTTTTCTTACATGTAGATTAGCTTCATACGACATTAGATTTCATTCTTCAACTTTAAGTTGGGAGAGATCGTTAGCTTCTTCTGTTGCTAGAACATTTCTTTTCCGCTCAATTGTTAAAGAATTTAAAATATGTATACAAGATCAAAACTAGTAAATATAACTCCTGGTGCCATGAGATCAGGTTGTATGGTTTGAAATCTAGCATACACATCTACAATGGTTTCGTTAGTTTTCATTTTGAATGATGAAAATTGATTTTATGGAATAGAAATTTTAGTTTATTTAACTTTATTTGTCCCCTCTTGTGTGATTTGAAGTGTACGCCAAATATCATATGCGGTTTTGGAAAGCATAACTCTAGAAAATTCATTTTTGTTAAGTTAACCAGAAAACATTATGGCATTTACATTGTTGGTTGCCTTGGTTTTTTGTGCATCCGTCCAAGTACTCATTTCTGTAGAAGGTGATTCATACTTAATTTGAGTAGCTTTCCAAATTTTAAGACCATTAGCTTCCATAAAAATAATCATGCATATAGACTAATATGTATAGTTCGACCCGGTCAAAAGTGAAGGATGTGTAGTTGATTGACCCTCTAGAAATGTGCTTGACATATTATAAAAAATATAAAAAATATTTTGTTACGGTTAATGAAAAGACCTTGCTCTGATACCAAATGAAAGTGCACAAGATCTATAGTATGGCTAATGTAAATGTATATGTAAATAACTAAGTAGAATACTAATAAAGAAAAGTAAAGTAAAAGCAATCACACCAGGATTATTATACTGGTTTAGACCTTCCGTCCTACATCTAGTCCTGACGTTCCCCTTTGGATTTTCACTAATCAAAACACCCACTCTTAGCTTGGAGGAATAGGCGATACAAAAGTTTGTTGACTTGACAATCATGTTTTCTATCAACATGGAGTTTGACTTATAGTACAAAGCTTCCTATAATCTCCTCTTTGAGTTGAATAAGTGAATGCACATGAGTTTATAGAAGTAGATCACTAAGGTCTATATAATAGTGGATGGTGATGTTGAAATCAAGTTTAGAATTTGAAAGCATTAGAGTTTAGAGAGAAGAAATAAAGTAGATCAAGATAAGATTTCGATCCATAAATCTACCCATAGCCATGTATTTACAGGTGTCAAAAGTTCTCTTTAGAAGTTGCAACCAATGGATGAAAACCATTGAAGAAAACAGTTACATCCGATGAGAGAGAAGCGATGTATCTTTTCAAAATATAGTAGTTATAAACATTCAGGAGTCTGGACGAATTAGTCAGATGTCTGTATTTAAAAAATAATTCTCTGGAGAGTAAATAGTTCAAAAATGCATGTCTTCAAACGTCTGGCTTTTGATTCCAGACGTCTTACTTTTGAAGAAAACATGCTAGAGATGTTTTAGTTTAAAATAGTGTAATGACTCACCTTTATGCCTATATTACCCAAGAATATTACAAGTAATATTGTCGAGTGATGCGAGAATATGGCTGGATAGGAGCGACCATCCATTTCTATTCCCTTGGACTAACACTATCACATCATTCTTTACCTCATAACACCGTATATAGATGTGAATAGTCTAAACACAAAGCAATTAGTACGTTGGCTAAAATAGAACAGAACAATATACAACATAATATACAACATCGAATCACAGATCGCAGCGACAAATATAATGCAGGACATATCATATAACATAAAGTGAGTCAACTAAAAATTGTACTAGACTCACATAAATACATAAATACTAAGGTAAGACTCCCAAAATACAAAATGAGTCTACATCTCATATAAGATACATCCATGTACATATCGCTACATCCTAAATTGAACCCATATCATATAGATAACATAGCATATACTTCTACCCAAGCTAGCCCACATCCAAAGACACAGAGTCCCTACACCTGTCAAGTCTCGATCTGACCTCAGTATTATAAAATTAATAAATAGGTTAGACTATCTCTAATTATCATAAAATGTGAGTTCATAATAAAAAGCTTGCATAAACATCAAGGATATAAAATGTCTATATATTATACTTTACATAACATAATAAGATATCTTTATAAAGCTTCATAACTAAAAGTTAAATTATGCCCATCCATGGCAATCATCAAAGTCATAGCAACCATCACATTAAGAGCATCTAAATTCACAATCATATATGTAAGTAATAGACAAGCACTTCGCAAGTCAATGTCATAGACGAGCACTTCGTCGGCCAATAAATAAGCACTTCGCTAGTCGAAAAATAAGACAAGCACTTCGCAATTCGACCAAGAGACAAGCAGTTCGCAAGTCAATACAAGAGACGAGCACTTCGCAAGTTATAAATCTCCTATAAATTAGTATCTAAAGATGGGCCTAAAAACTCATTTAATCTGCCTGTAAACGGATCACCCAAGGACGAGCCAGAAAACTCGCCAGAATAAGTGTTATTCGAATAGTAATCATTAAGGTAAAGACCGTGCATCCCATACCACATGGGTTTACTCAAACATTTACTACACGTTATTAAACTCCACTCGTTCAGTGTAATGTACGTCCAAATGGTAATCATTCGAGTAATGGATGTGCATCCCATGCCACACGGGTTTACTTGAATATTTACTATAAATTAGTAAATTTCACTCGATATAAGTAAATGTTCAATCGAACAAGTCCAAGTAATAATCGATGAAGTAAACACAATGTTTAATACCACCTGCTTTACTAAACAGTTTAATTCAATTTCTCATTCGAGTGAGATTGTATGGTTGTATAGGAAAATAGTTTTGCTTTGAAAACTACTTTGAAATATTAGTTTAAAAAGTCTAATGGCATAGTAGAAAATATGATTTACTTTGTATCTATATCTTCTTAAAAACTTGCTTCGCAACCACTTTGAGATTATAAGTACACACACACACACATACATAGATACATACATATATTTTTCAAAATCATCCATATCCAAAATATATATGTGTATATATATATAGCAATTTATTTGGAAACTAAAGGTTGATAGATGAGAAAAATGTGATTTTCTATATATGTATACAATTTAAACTCTCTTGTAGATTAGCTCTTTAAAACTGAATTGAATTGTAACTATAATTTGAAAACAATAGACATGAGAATAACTTTCCTTTGAAAACAATTGTATTCCATATATATACATATATCAATGAATTAGATAAGTATACTAATGAATATATGAAACTACCATAGTAAAAGAAATCAATAAATAATGTAATCGAAAGCATGGAAAGAGGAGATAGAAGAAGCCATAATCATAACTTTAGAGCAACCAACACATGAGGCAAGAAGCACCACAACTGGGAAGAGGAGCAACACATTGAATGCATTGTTCCAGGCTTTGACCGGTCGATCGGTCTATATTGACCGGTTGACCAGTGGGTCACCTGAGAAGCACGCTCTAGGTAATTTTCCCTCCCATCGTCGACTTGCCCCATTCCAGCCTGCTTTCAGGCATTACGGCCATCGAATTTGCAATTTTAATCCCTATATAACACTCATATGCAACTAATAACACTCGGTATATTCAAAGCATAGAAATGGGATGCAAAGTTTTGCTCTAAAGAGCAATTTTGGCTGACAGCAAATAGAAGTGTTCACGGCAAAGAAATTATCAAAATGACAGCCAACATCATTCATAAACTTAAATTCAAAGTAATCATCTATCATGCAATTCTAATTAGATCAAGTTGTGAGTTTAAACTCACCTTTCTTCTTTGATAAGTAGCAAAAGGAACCACAATTGCAGCTCAACTTACAAACAAGCAACCCTGAACTTATTTGCTTTGAAAATGAGTTAACTTGAAAGGGGATTGAACTAAACTAAAGGATTTAGGGTTTAGGTTTTCTTACATTCGGGGAAGAACTAAATTTCTTGTTTTATTGTAAGTAAAAATGAGATAAGAATAAAATGTACAACACCTGTACTTAATGATTCTTTCTAAATCTACTTTCTTTTATTTGGGCTTTAGACATTTTCAACCTACCAAGAAATTTAAATACCCATTTATTATTGATTACCAACTAATATATGGTTTCTTGATCAATTGCCTAAGTTTGCATTTAAAACCATAGCCCACAATGAATAAAATGATTTATTGAATACTTTGAAACCATAAACAACTATTTTTACTTAGAAATTTATAAATCCAAAATTTCTTTTATTTGAAATAAAATATCTAAAGCAAATTAAAGTTTTCTTTTCAACTTTAATTATAAATTCGTTAATTTCAACCTTTAAAGTATTTTGCTATTTTTTCTAAAATAATACAAATTCTTCATTCTCCTTATAAAATAGATTTATTTATAGACTCCAAAAGATTCATTCCATATGTTAATTTTCCAATATTATCTAAATTTATAATTCACACTCCAAAGAATTCATTGTCTTTTATAAATTTAAATTCCTTCGTATTTCAATATTTCAAAAATCAAATTTCTTATTTAATCTCTAATTTAAATTATTATTTATTTTATTTGAGTCACTAAAAATTTAAGGTTGTTACAAACTCTCCCTTAAAGAAATTATGTACTCACAATTCTTGTTTAGAGAAAGTCTATAACTCTTCTAAATATTTAGTAATACATTTATGTCAAAACTCTAAGATCAAGCATTTCCAAACATAAAAAATCACCAATGCACATAATAAAATATTTATTCTCATAAGAGCTACTTGTATATCACTATAAAAATTTGTTAATAACTAACCAAGAGGGTTTTGAAAAAAATGTTTCTTTTATCCCTTTTTCATTATTAAATTAAGAAAATATAATGCATGCTTAGCTATTATTTGTAAAACTTCAAATTTCCCAAATTGAAAACTCTTCTATTTTCAGGTCCCTTATACAAATTAGTGATTTTCAAATAGCAATTAACATAATTTAGCAACAGGTGATTAGTCAAAAGGACAAACATTAATAAAAAAATTAGATGCAGCCCATAAGTTTTCAAATTTAGGCTCAAGGAAAAAACCACATTTTCTCTCTTCTCCACGTCAATCTCAAATCCGCTTCCTTTCAACTACCGCTATCCCTATTCTTCTGCCAACCTCACAACCTCGTAGCCCCTCCTCCTTTCATCACCATCACCTTTAACAGCACGACCTCGATCCATGCAGTCTCAACCTACACTGCGCCTTGCTCCGCTTCGTCGGCGTCATTGTCGCTCTCCCTATCGTCTTCGTCGATCTGTTGTTGGTTTTTCATTACCGCTCTCCCTATCGTCATTGCCACTCTCCTCATTGTCGGCGTCATTGCCTCGACCTGACCAGCACTGCGCCCTACTCCGTCTTCGCTGGCGTCATTTTAGCTATGAAGCAGATTAAATCATCGTCGATCTGAATTTAAAAAAAATCAATAACATTATAAAATGCTAAATTAAATTAGCATTAATTCATTGTAATGCTATAATCAAAAAGTGCTAAATTTTACAATAATTTTGCATACGTTAAACATGCTAGTGTATTTCATAGTTAAAATGCTACATTAATCTATCATTTCAAATATCATGAATATGCTACTAAACTTTGTATCTAAAATGCTATATTAAACTATCTTTTTGCATGTTTTAAACATGCTATTGTACTTCATAGCTAAAATGTCGGTTTAAAAAATTATAAAATAAACTAGCATTATCATTCCTTTTTATAGTTTAAAAAATGCTAAACTAAATTAGAATTATACACATATAATGCTATATTCATTTTCACTTAAAGATAATGCTAGTTATATTTAGCATTTTCGAATGTGAACTGTTCAACAAAAATCGATCGGCACCAGCTTCGGCCGTCTTCTCTTCCATTAACAACACCATGCTTCGCCGCTACACCATCATTGATGCATGCTTCGCCGCTACACCAACAACAATCTTCTCTTCCATTGCCTCCCAATCCACCTCGACCAACCACCTCGTCGCCTCTTAGGCTGCTACCACCTCATTGCCTCGACCATCCACCGTCACCATCCCAAGCCCCTGCCACCTCATCGCCTCCTAAGCCTCATCCTCCATGGCGTCGCTTACTAAGCCACCACCATTTTAGTCGCGTCTTAAGTTTGGCTTTGTGATGTATTTTTACAGGAAGTTTGGCCTTCGTACTAAATATCAAACGTGTTGTCCTTGCGTTAAAATCTTTCTTTATGTTTGTCCTCCTCCCAGTTTTCCACATTTAGCAAAACTCATAAACAAAAAAAATTTCTTTATAGATTTAGCTTTCCAGAAAGCACAAGTTTACTGAAATCGGAATAACAGTTCAGAAGTTATGATTAAAACAAGTTTGTGTTTTAGCTCAGAAATTATAAGACAGGACATAACTTATAGCTTTGTTGAAAACATGATTTAGAGCAAGAAAACTGCAAAATCTGAAAAGATAATCTAAATAAAAGTTTTTCCTTACGAAATTATCTTTCAACACCAAAAATATTCACCAAAAATGGATTAAGCAATCAAAAGATATGGTATTTTTACTTCACCACTTTTAAAGAAGAATTTTTAGCAGCAAGTTTATTTGTAATCTTTTAATTTAACCCAAATAAAAAAATTGAGAATACTGCTCTTTTAATAAAAATTTATGTACCTTGAATTTTTTTTTCGGAAAGCCAATAGTTATGAAAAAAATTAATTTTTCATTAATAACTACACACAATGCAATTTCAATTAAGTTATGGTTTCAAAAATGCTCTATACTTATGTCTTTCTTATAAATAATTTGTAATTCTTAATAATATAATTTTAGGGAATCTTATTTTTCCTAATCCATTTTAATTTCTTTCTTAAAAGGAATAATTTATCTGTGTTTCCAATTCATGCACTAGGCATTATAGTATATTTAAAATTATTCCTTAAATCGTTTTTAATTATCCAAAATGCTTAACTCAAATTTTTGAAACATAGATAAACATTTTCTCCAAAATTACTCATTGCTTTAAAAATAATATATCCTCTACATATATATATATATATAATAAATTTAAATTTTTACCGTGTCTCAATGTCCTATTTAAGCGTTTAGGAAATCCCTATCGGTACGTGTGCACCCGCATCGATCGGGATTCTTAAGCACTCGACGGATAAATTGACACAAAAATAAACTCCTAATCTTTTTAGTCACTTTATAAAATAATTCTCATAATTAAATTTCCTTCCTAAACCATATATTTTCTTACGTGAAAATATTTATATTTTGAAAGTATACATACTCAACTTACCAATCATTAGCAACCAAGATACTTCATTCACCCTGTTAACCCTGGCAAGGCCGCATACGGGCGGATTTAACCCAATCGACTGCACAGTTATTGAGGCTGGAATATTATGGGTTTGATTCGAATGGATGGATGGATGATCAATCACAGATAGTAAACATTATTATGAGGCCAGGATACAACATAGTCGATGGACAAACAGCGCGAGGTACTTGGAATATAGGTTTTGGAAAAAAATGGGTTGCTCAGGGTTTACTTCGGGTTAGTGAGAGGTTCACTTCGGGTCGGCAGGTGATTGACATCGGGTCGGAATGTTTATAAGGGATCGGCATATGCTCCAGGTCGGCATAGCCCATGCTTTGAGTCGGCACTTGGGGAACTTCGGGTCGGCATGTTCAACAAGGGTCGACAAAGGAAAAGGAGCATGGGGTCGGCATTGAAGAGGAGTGCTTCAGTTCGGTGTAGCTCCAATTTGGAGTCGACATTGCTTTGGTAAAAGGGTCGACATATGTTGGAGGTAGCATCATGTTGAGGGATCGACATATGGTCTGACTTCGGGTCAATTTAGTGTGTACTTTGGGCCAATGCTCGGGTCGGCATGAAGCAACGGGGCGGCATCAGGATGGGATCAACATGTGGAGCTTCACTTCAGGTCGGCATGTGCTCAGCTTCGGATCGGCATTGCTTACTGGGATCGGCATGCAATTTGGAGGGATCGGCACATGGAGATGACAAGGGGTCGACACTTACTTCGGGTCAATGTGGCAATAACTTCAGGTCGGTGCTAGGAATGCTTTGGGTCGACAAGGCTTCAATATGGGGTCGGCGTAATGGGGTCGGCCTAGGCTGCTTTGGGTCGGCTACCAATATGCTTCGGGTCAGCAACAAGATTGCTTCGGGTCATCATCGAGGCAACTTCGGGTTGGCTACCAATATGCTTCGGGTCAGCAACAAGATTGCTTCGGGTCATCATCGAGGCAACTTCGGGTCGGCATATTATCAACTTGAGGTCGGCAGTGATGAGTGATATTGGCTCGACTATGGATTTGGTAGGCCCATGTAAGTGAGGAGGCACTGTAGCCGGGGTTTTGCATATAAATATAGTAGGTGTAGCTTCAGAAAGGGGGATCTCCATTCTATTTCTCTTCATCTTCTTCCACCTAGGCTGCACTATGCCATTTCTACTCTTGAATCCTGGATTGTAATTCTAATCTTACTTCAATCTAATAAAAAAGGAAATTTCTGAAGTGGACGTAGGCCGAAGTTAGCCGAACCACTATAAATCTTGTCTTTTCTACTGCTTTATTTTTTAATTTTGATTATTCTTCATATTATACTCTCTACATATACTCCACCTGTGATTTGTGACTGGATATTGGTTCTTTCACTTGTTATTGGGTGTTGGTGGTCAATTTTGATGCCAACATTTTTGGTGCTTTCACTGAGAAAGCTAGCACTCAGGGATTTGGAAGTTTGGATCTTGGATTTGAAAGCTTAGGAACTCGGATTTTGGAAGCTATGGCCAAGCAATCGACAAGGAGACAAAGGGCAAGTACGAGATGGAAATGATGATGGATGCTTTGCAAGAAAGGATGCTCAAAAGACATGAGGATATGATGCAGAAGCTACTCCGACATATTGGACAAGCTGGAATGCACAACCAAGGGAATGGAGTTGTAGGGAATGATGGAAATGTGGATCACGAAGCTGGAGCAGCAGGAATAGTAGAAGTCCAGAATCAGGACCAAGGAAACGGAGCAAACAGGATGCGGGATAGAGCGGAACCATCGGAAGCTACCCCTGATCGTTCTACACTCGGAGGCATGCCCCCGGATCATATTGGCTCCATTCTAGGCAGTATACCAGGCAGTGCTATTCAGTTTGGCATTAATCGGGATATGGATGGTCGTCTAAAAGGAAGATTTCAGTATTTCCTCATGGACTCGGGGGCAGGATAGGAATGATGATCGAAGACCATTTATGAATGATGGAATAGCTGGAAATAGGAACCTAGGACTTGGAGCAGAAATTAGCAGGCTTGGATATGGATTGGATCAGTCAGGGGCAAACCTCGACCAAGGAGAATGGATCAGCACAACTCCCCATGGAACTGGGGGCATGGATTTGGATGGCTTTGTTTGGAAATGGATAGCGGTGATGGAATAGGAGCAACTGTCATCTACCACAAATTGGAGCTAGCCCGGCTTAAGGGCATAGCTCGTCATCTCTTGATGGTATGGAATAAATAATAAACCCCATAGTAATGCGGCAAAGTCACTTAGACATGTATGGGATCGAGGACGATCCCTAGGCATACTCTGAGATGATGATGAACCATGGTGCTCGGGTTTATGAAATCTTTTTTTTGTTTACTGCAAACTTTGGTTTTTCAGGTCACGGTTACGGTCTCGACTGGAGAGAGGGGGCAATAACCGCGAGTTACGAGTCTCTTTGCCGGAGAGTGATTGGGTGGACTCGAACATGGATAAGTCCTCGACTGGGGATCGAGGTCGGAGTATGATACTCTACGGATTAAGTCCTCGACTGGAGAGTCAAGGTCGGAGAAGGATACCCCATGGATTAAGTCCTCAACCGGAGAGTCGAGGCTGGAGAATATAATTCCTCGACCGGAGAGTCGAGGGCGGAGAATATAAGTCCTCGACCGGAGAGTCGAGGTCGGAGAAGAAAAACCATGGATAAGCCATCGACCGGAGAGTCAAGGCCGGAGTAGGATAAAATGACCCGGCGAGGTCTATGGATTTGCATTTGGACCCGAAGAAGTCCTGACTTTGGATTTGGACCCGACGAGATCCTGGATTTGGATTACAGGACCCGGAGAGGTCCCAGACTGGGATAAAATGACCTGGAGAGATCGTGGATTCGGTTAATTGATTTGGAGTGGATTCGGAATTTGATATCGACTCAGAACAGTAATTGATTTTGTTAATGATCCGGAGAGATCAAGGAATTTGGTTTGGCAATGGATTGGGTTCGAGGTTGGATGATATGGCGATCAATGGGTTATGGACTTCGGATTTTGGACTTATGGCAATACAAAAAACACCTTCCTATCGCAAGGCATGTTTTGAGGGGGCAAAGTGTTAACTGTCTTTTGGCCAAGCAGCAAACAGGCGGATTTAACCTAATCGATTGCATGGTTATCGAGGCTGGAATATTATGGGTTTGATTCGAATGGATGGATGGACGATCAATCACGGATAGTAAACGTGATTATGAGGCCAGGATACAGCATAGTCGATGGACCAACATCGCGAGGTACTTAGAATATAGGTTTTGGAAAAAATGCGTTGCTCGGGGTTTATTTCGGGTCAGTGAGAGGTTGACTTCGGGTCGGTAGGTGATTGACATTGGGTCGACATGTTTACAATGGGTCGGCATGTGCTCCGGGCCGGTATAGCCCATGCTTCGGGTCGGCACTTAGGGAACTTTGGGTCGGCATGTTCAACAGGGGTCGGCAAAGGAAAAGGAGCATGGGGTCAGCATTGAAGAGGAGTGCTTTGGGTCGGTATAGCTCCAACTTGGAGTCGGCATTGCTTTGGTAAAGGGGTCGGCATATAATTGGAGCTAGCATCATGTTGAGGGATCGGCATATGGTTGGAGCTAGCATCATGTTGAGGGATCAGCATATGGTCTGACTTAAGGTTAATTTAGTGTTTACTTTAGGTCAATGCTCGGGTAGGCATCAGGATGGGATCGGCATGTGGAGCTTCACTTCGTGTCGGCGTGTGCTCAGCTTCGGGTCGACATTGCTTTCTGGGATCGGCATGAAATTTGGAGGGATCGGCACATGGAGATGGCAAAGGGTCGGCACTTACTTCGGGCCAGTGTGGCAATAACTTCAGGGCGGTGCTAGGAACGCTTCGGGTCGGTAAGGCTTCAATATGGGGTCGGCGTAATGGGGTCGGCCTAGGCTGCTTCGGGTCGGATACCAATATGCTTCGGGTCAGCAACAAGATTGCTTCGTTCATCATCGAGGCAACTTCGGGTCGGCATGTTATCAACTTGAGGTCGACAGTGATGAGTGATATGGGCTCGACTATGGTTTTGGTGGGCCCATTAAGTGAGGAGGTCCTGTAGCCGGGGTTTTGCCTATAAATACAGTAGGTGTGGTTTCAGAAAGGGGGATATCCATACTGTTTCTCTTCATCTTCTTCCACCTAGGCTGCACTCTGCCATTTTTACTCTTGAATCTTGGATTGTAATTGTAATCATACTTCAAACTAATGGAAAGGAAATTTCTGTAGTGGACGTAGGCCGAAGTTAGCTGAACCACTTTAAATCTTGTCTTTTTTACTGCTTTCATTTTTAATTTTGATTATTCTTTATATTATACTCTCTACATATACTCTACTTGTGATCTATGACTGGATATTGGTGCTTTCACTTGATATTGGGTGTTGGTGGTCAATTTTGACGCCAACACACCCATTTATAATTGTTTGTATGCATTAAATTACTTATATATATATATATATTTATTTTCCATTCACATTTTGATTATAATATTCATACATTTTAATTATTAAACAAATAAAATCAATATGTTAAAACACACATTCATCGCAAACGAGTAACCAATCACCTATAGTGGAAGACTATTTACTAGTTTCCACCGGACAACAATAATTACTATAAGGTTCTAAGGAAAGAGGCTAAACAAACAATATCCAAGGAATTAGTATTAACAAGCCCTTTCGACATGGGTGAATGAAATGCACCCGTGTTAATCGAACCCAAATAGTATGATTCTAAACAAAAGAAAGAACCCCTGATGATATAAGAAGAGAAAGAAAAACTACCTAATGCTGGGTTAGCCCTCCGGAGGACTCAACCACATTAGGCCTACCACCTACTGCTTTCTAAGCTGCTATGGGACAAGAAAAAAACTATGTCCCTCCTTCTTATAATAGCGACAATGGGTCTTGTGCAGTTCTTAATGAAATGATCTTTTGCACCACAGTTGAAGCATTTGCCTAGTGCATGCCTTTGGTTATTGAAATGAGAATCCTGTTTTCTTCGCTTACTTATGCGGAAATCTAGACTTATGTTTGTCGAGCAGCGCCTTCCTCTTCTGGTTGAATTCCTTCTTTGGCTGAGGCCCTTCATCGCCACTATCCTTCTCTGCCTCCTCTAGTCTGAGCGTTGTATCCATAACTTCTCGAATGTGACCTCGAGTTGAGTCAAGAGTGCTTTCCTCAAAGTCTTCTTTAATCCATAAACAAACTTTTGATTCTTGTGCAAAGGCATATGGAAAAGCTCCAATCCATACTTGGATAATGACTTAGATGTAGCCACATATTCTAAAATTGAAGAACTACCTTGCTTAAGGTCAATGAATCCCCTAGCTAAAGTTGCTTTCTCCGCCTCAGGCATGAACGTCAACTCAAAACGGAATCTAAATTGCTCCCAGGTTAATTCGGCCTCATTAATCTATGTAACTAGAAAATCATACCAATCCAAAGCCCTCTCTTGCAGCAGACTTGATGCTACTTGAATTCTATGAGCACACGACAATTCCATGCGAGTAAATATCTGATCGCATGTCTTCAACCAAGCCTGAACTCTTATGACTCCTTTAGTGCATGTAAACTACTTCCCTCCAAGATGAACAAAATCACCGCACATGCAGAAAAAACCTGACCGATGGATGGGGGGAATGGGTGGTGGCCGCACCAGAAGACCGAACAGTCTAAACTAATTCCAAAACTTGTTGGATAGTCATGAATACACCCCCGTCCATGAATACCGGATGGCCCCGAGTCAGAACAAGTATTCCTACCTCCAGCCATATCTCACTCTTGCCACACGTGAGATACATCTTCATAACATATAAGAAAGAAATTATACAAGTACGTTCCCATAATACCCCTTATTAATAAATACACTACTACTAGAGAAAGATAAAATCTACCCTACACATCCAAGGGATGAGATTCTAAGTCTGTCTAGGCCAAGATTTTTGTTTCTTAAATTCTATATTGTTTTGAATCTTTGCTCTGATACCAAGATGTAACATCCCACCTTTATGCCCATATTACCCAAGAATATTACAAGCAATATTGTCGAGTAATACAGAGAATAAAGCTGGATAGGAGCGACCATCCATGTCTATTCCCTTAGACTACTACAATTACGTCATTCTTTACTTCATAACACCATATATAGACGTCAATAATCTCAGCAAAAAGCAATAAGAACATTGGCTAAAACAAAGTAAAGCAATATAAAACATAATATACAAACAGAATCATAGATCGCAACGGCAAGTATAATGCAGGACATATTATATAACATAAATTGAGTCAACTGAAAAGTGTACTAGACTCACATAAATGCATACACAAAGACTAAGGTAAGACTCCTAAAATACAAAATGAGTCTACATCTCATATATGATACATCCATGTATATAACACTACATCCCAAAATGAACCCACATCATATAGATAACTAGCATATACTTCCACCCAAGCTAGTTTAGCAAAGTCATAGAGTCCCTGCACTTGTCAAGTCTCGGTCTGACCCAAGTATTATAAAAATAATAAATGGGTCAGACTATCTCTAATTATCATAAAAGGGAAGTTCATAATAATAAGCTTGCATAAACATCAAGGATATAAAATATCCATATATTGTACCACACTTAACATAATAAGACATCTTTATAAAGCTTCATAACTCAAAGTTAAACTGTGCCCATCTATGGCAATCATCAATGTCATAGCAACAATCACATTAAGAGCATCTAAATTCACAATCATATATGCAAGCAATAGACAAGCACTTCATAAGTAAATGATCATAGATGAGCACTTCACGAGCCAATAAATAAGCACTTCGCAAGTCGACAAATAAGACAAGCACTTCGTGAGTCAATACAAGAGACGAGCACTTCACAAGTTATAACTAATAGCTAGCATAATAACAAGCACTTTGCAAGTCAACACAAGAGACAAACACTTCACAAGTCAACACAAGAGATGAGCACTTTGCTAGTCATAACTCGCATGTAAACGAGTATCTCAAGATGGGCTAGAAAACCCACTTAATCCACCTGTAAACGGATCACCCAAGGATGAGCCTGAAAACTCGCCAGAATAAGTGTTATATACTTCTAAATAGTAATCATTCAAATAACGACTGTGCATCCCAGACCACATGTGTTTACTCGAACAATTACTACATGTTAGTAAACTCCACTCGATAAGTAATGTACATCTGAATAGTAATCATTCGAGTAATGATCATGCGTCTCATACCTCACAGGTTTACTTGAATATTTACTATAAGTTAGTAAATTTCACTCGATGTAAATTAATTTTCAATCGAACAAGTCCAAGAATTAATCGATGAAGTTAACGTAAATATTTCATACTACCTGTTTTACTAAACCGTTTAATTCAATTTCTCATTCGCGTGAGATTGTGTGTTTGTATAGGAAAATAGTTTTGCTTTGAAATCTACTTTGGAATATTAGTTTAAAAGGACTAATGGCATAGTAGAAAATATGATAGAATTTGTACCTATATCTACACAAAAACTTGTTTCGCAACCACATTGAAATTATGAGTGTGTTTGTGTGTGTGTGTGTGTGTACATTAAAAACTCACCCATATCCGTAATATATGTGTATATATATCAATTTGTTTAGAAACTAAGGGTTGATGGATGAGAAAAATGTGATTTTCTATATATGTATACAATTCAAACTCTCTTGTAGATTACCTCTTTAAAATTTAATTAAATTGTATCTATAGTTTGAAAACAATAGACTTAAGAATAACTTTCCTTTGATAACAATTTGTATTCCATATATATATATATATTAATGAATTAGATAAGTATACTAATGAATATATGAAACTTCCATAGTAAAAGAAATAAATAAATATTGTAATCGAAAGTATGGAAAGAGGAGATAGAAGGAAGCCATAATCATAACTTCAGAACAACCAACACATGAGGCAAGAAGCACCACAATTGGGAAGAGGAGCAGTACATGGAACGCATTGTTGTAGGCTTTGGCGGGTCGATAGGTTTATATTGACCGGTCGACCGATCTATATTGATCGGTCGACCGATGGGTCACCTATAGCAGCGCGCTCTAGGTGATTTCCCCTCCTATCATCGACTTGCCCCATTTCGGCATGCTTTCAGGTATTATGGCCATTGAATTTGCAATTTTAATCCCAACATAACACTTGCATGTAATTAAAAACACTCAGTATATTCAAAGCATAGAAATCAGAGGCAAAGTTTTGCTACAGAGTGCAATTTTGGCTGACAGCAAATAGAAGTGTTCAGGGCAATGAAATTATCAATATGAAAGACAACATCATTCACAAACTCAAATTCAAAGCAATCATCCATCATGCACTTCTAATTTGATCAAGTTGTGAGTTTTAACTCACCTTTCTTCTTTGCTAAGTAGCAAAAAGAACCATAATTGCAGCTCAACTTACAAACCAGCGAACCCTGAACTTATTTTCTTTGAAAATGAGATAACTTGCAAGAGGATTAAACTAAACTAAAGGATCTAGGGTTTAGGTTTCTTCAATTGGGGAAGAACTAAGTTTCTAGTTTTACTATAACTGAAATAAGATAAGAAGAAAACGTATAGCGCCTGTACTTAGTGATTCTTTCAGAATCTCCTTTCTTTTATTTGGGCTTTAGACACTTTCAACCCACCAAGAAATTTAGATAACCATTTATTATTAATTACCTACTAATATATGGTTTCATGATCAACTGTCTAAGTTTGCATTTAAAATTATAGCCCACAATGAATAAAATGATTTCTTGAATACTTTGAAATCATGAACAACTATTTTACTAAGAAATTTATAAATCCTAAATTTTTTTATTTAAAAATAAAAGATCTAAACCAAATAAAAGTTCTCTTTTCAATTTTAATTCTAAATTGTTTAATTTCTACCTTTAAAGTGTTTTACTATCTTTTCTAAAATAATACAAATCCTCTATTCTCCTTATAAAATAGATTTTTTTTATAAATTCCAAAAGATTCATTCCATATTTTAATTCTCCAATATTATCTAAATTTAGAATTCACACACCAAAGAAAACATTGTGTTTTATAAATTCAAATTCCTCCATATTTCAATATTTGAAAAAAAAATTCCCATTTAAATCATCATTTATTTTATTTGAGCCACTAAAAATTCAGGGTTGTTACAAATAGCATGACCTTAGACGTTTTTTTTATGTTCCTAGAGATTTGTGTTACCAAGAATTTTAAAACTTATTTAAATCCTTGTTTGAGTGAATAAAAACTTTTTGAAATATATTAGCATATATAACTCATGGGAGATTTTACAGATTTATCTAAGACACTAACTCAAGATATATGACCCTTACAATTGTTTGTCTTCATGTTGAGCTCTTTGTTGATACTTCATTTTAGCTTATCGATTCTCCAATGTTTTTGTGACTCCCATTATGCTCAAGTCTTGATCATCATGTACCTGTATGTCAGTTTAATGATTCTACCATATGAATATATAGTTATTGTCATTAAAATCCAATAAGAGAGGTTCTAACAATTTTTAGGGAAGAGAAGTTGGGTCCTTGCTGTTCATTTTCAGATTCACCTCGATTTACATGTAAAACTTGGATTTTTGGTGGTTTGGCGAGTGATTTATCATCTCGTATTTTACTATATTTGTATATATAGATTTTAACATATTTTGGATCCATTTTTAAAGTGAAAATTATATTTTAATGTTGTTTCAAAATCTTACATGTAGTCAAAATGTGAATAAAGTGAATTTTGGTGTTCTAATCATGTTATATGAATGTGTGATTGTCTTGATAGATGTTAGGTTATATTGTAGATACATTACATGATGATTGAAGTGATTAGTTGTATGTTTTGTATCCTCCTATGTTGTTTGATGTGAGTGTTGTGTTTGTGGGTATGCTTGAATGGTTGAAAACGCTTATCGGAGCAAGCTAGAGGTAGGAACATAGAGCCAGGCTTTGACAGATAAGCTCTAGGATGTTATGAGTAATATCGATGCATACAAAAGGCATACGGGTTGAAGATTGGAGGATAGCGATGAAATCGGTGTGAAATTTGAGTTTGGAGAAACTACATCGTTTGGTAGCATTTTTATTCGATAGCATTCTATTGACGATAGGATGCTCAGGTTTGCTTCATGTTTGGTGATGCTTTGCTCGGGGATGCTCTGGTAGGTGGTAGAGAAAACCCAGACAACAAATGTTGTACGGTGGTGTTGTGTTCAGTGGACGATCAGAGATTCATGTTCAAAGTACTGTGTTGTACTTCAGGTCCTGCTTTGGTTCAAGGGAAGTATTGCTCTAGGACAGGACAAAGAAAATTCTAAGTAGAAATGGAATGGTGGTGATTTTTTGGTTGCTTCGGGTTTAAAGGGCTCATGCTTTATTTTTTGAGACGAGAACTTTGGGTTCCCCAAAAGTGACTTGAGCCAAAATATGGATTTTTTAGATTATTTTTGGGCGAGGCGAATGAATCCGGGATTACTAAGGCGACTTTGGAGTTCATGTGGCGACTAGTGAAGCCGTGGCATGTTGCTTTGACACGCCAACAACTTTGGAAATTTGGTACAATGATTCTACGACTTACGATGGGGTCAAGAGTCGTTCCGTTGATGATAACTCGATGATGGGATTTGTTATGGTGATCCACAAGGGCTAGTTCATTGATGAGGACTTGTGAGTGGAATTTGTGATCGTGTTCTGCTGTAGAGATAGCCGGGATGGAATAATGATTGAGTTCCACTATAAAGACGTGTGCAAAGGGATCATTGATAGCTCGAAGGTTTCTAGTGTGCTCGTAAAGAATGGTATGTGGGGACGTCCACTGGATTACGATTGTGTCCAGATCTTACGACAATGGATTATCTTGGACTTTATGATTACGAGTCTAGTTCCTAGCCTAATGAAGTGGCATGGATTCGAGCATGAAAGAAGTTGGGAATTGATTGAGTCCTTGGTTACGATTGTTCCATACAAGTTATCATGTATCCAATGCACACGAGTGATGGTGAGGATTGTTTAATGGATGCTATGTTTGTTATGGTTTCTTATCACTCTTGGATACTACATGACATAGGTATTTTCGATCGTATACCTAGATATTGTACTTTGATTGTAGTACATTCACGTGATGATTATAGTAAATTTGCATATATCGGTTGTTATGTGCAAACTGTTTTGATGCACGGATAGGTAAGGTATACTTCTTCGTACACTATGCCCTTATTTACTACATTTGATTTTTATAGTATTTTTGAGATGATATATCACTCACATTAGACTGTTGCCTGACCCTAGCTTTATGCTTTGGAGTGATTTAGGGATAGTAGGTCTGGATAGTGCATGGAGCTTCATATAGTACAAGCAGGAGGCTAAGCTTTCATACATATATACTTTGGAGCTTACTATTGCTTATATTCCATTGTGTAGTACTATGGAGCTATATCAGTACTTGTATTGCTTTAGAGATAGTTATAGAGTTTATTTTGGAGATTTGGTATGTATAAACTCTTCTATTTCAGTTTTTGTATAATCATTGAAACTGTTGCACTTTGATGTTCTTGTTTATGGTTCACCCGATAATATTCATGTCTTCTCTATTTTACATTTATGTTATTAGATTATATTTTGTTTGTGCGCTGTGAGATGTTCTACAAGTTCTGTATTTCGATTTTCATTACTTTACACCCTTGGCTATCACCTCACATCAGCTGGGTACCTCCATAGCATGTTATATAGGTATATTGGGTACTGATGGTGTAGGACGGTCATCACATTTGGTATCAGAGCTTAGGTTGCATAGTTAACCTATGTTGATACTGTGATTCAGTGGGGATAGGGCAGGAGTTATCAACTTAGAATGGATCAAGAGTACACATATATACATATACATACATACATACATATATATGTATATGTATACAAGGGAGGGTACTTGTGATATATTTTGGTTTTCAAAACTATATGGTGGTATATATAATATATAAGTCGTATTACACACACGAGTTCCATTAATGCAGTTCTTCTTTAAGAGAGACTGATTATTCTTATTATATATTAAAAATGAGCATGCATACGAGAAATGCTGCTAGAAACTCCATCTCTAGAGTTGAAGAATAGGCAGGTTCGAGGGCCACTAACCTCGATTTATAGGACATGTTCACTGAGATGGTGCGAAATATGGTTCGAAATGCCCAAGTTGCTCCTAATGTTAATGGTGTGCAAGTACAAATGCTAAGAGTCGACTTTGCCAAGCTGTATAAAGACTACATGAGTCTAGGAGGCATACCAAGTCTTAGAACAGAGTCGGCTATGGAGGCACAAGACTAGATGGATTTGTGAAAGAATCTTCGATGACTTGGGGTTATATTACGCTATAAGGAAAAGGTTGGCATCTAGATAAAACTGAAGACTGATATTGAATTGGTGGAGCACCTTTAGAGTTGTGATTCCTTAGGATCATTTTACTTGGGATTAGTTTATAGATCGCTTCAAAGAGAAATTTATCCCGACTACTCAGAAGTCTGTTATGTTATGGATGTTTGCCGACTTGAAGCAACGTAATATTTCCATGTTGGAGTATGTAGCCAAATCTGATGTGCTATCAAAACACCGTCTATTCTTTATTAATACTTGACTTATAAAGAATGAAAAATTTATTATTAGATTGAGTGATCATCTTGGGAAGAGGATTGATCACATTGATGAGAGTTTCAAACAATTGATCAAGAAAGCTTTACAACACCAAAGCCTATACCCAATGTAGAAGGACTTTACCGAACTAGCTAAGCAGGGGCAGATGGTGAAGGCATATATGATGAATGTTGTTCCGATTTCATTGAGTGCTCCATTGATAAAAGAGTTAGGAATGGACATTACTATCTCAGGAATGCTTTCCATTTATGATATTCCAATATGTGTTTTATTCGATATCGTGATCTCACATTCTTTCATATCTAATGATTTGTGAATATATTAGGGTTGAAACCCGTGATCGTTGATCGACCTTTAATTGTTACTATTTGTACCAAAATTGGGCACAACACTCTTCGGAAGTTTTTGAAGAGATAAAGTGAAGAAATTAAATGGAAAAAGAGAAATTATCTAACAAAAACTCCAAATTTCAGAAATGAGAATAATTAAAATGCAGGGAGACACAAGAGTTTAGAGTGGTTCGGCGTATTGCCTACGTCCACTATGAAGTAGTTTGCTTTATTGATCTTCCTTTGATGTTTACAATTGATTTCAACAAATTACAGCGAATAACAATGATTTGCAGCAATGAAATTTGTTGGTAGCAGTAGCAATGGAGTTCAGATCTGGATCTGGCGGAGTCCGGGCGTTGGAGATCTCAAAGAGGAAGTAGAACCCCTTTTCTGTTGGCCTTCGGGGTCTATTTATAGGTGTAGGAGGCTGATATTTCACTCAGATATCGGGAGACCCTCTCTGGCACGTGACCAGGCCCGCACGCCCAAGCCCGTGAAGTTTCGGTCCGATCCGTGATCGACATGAATAGATTTCGACTCGATCAAGATTTCATCCAATGGAGTCGAAATTTGACGTGGACATTCTTTGGCATGCACATAGTCTTCTGTGAAAATTTCATAGCATTTGGACTTGTAGATTAGGAGATATGATCGATACGAAATGAGGTTTTCGGTAGGCTGTTTCCTTCGACTCGCTTCTGTTTCGACTCGGTGACGTGGCGCTTGACACTACACCAAAAGCTGAATTTTACAACAGGCCTTCCGCCTAATTAGCAACGGTTACTTCCCGTTGTAAAAGATAACGGTTGTTAACCGTCGCAAATGATGGAGGGAAATTTCCCTTTGGCGCCATATATTTTTGTCCGTTTCTTTTCTATTGGTGACGGGATTTAACCGTCGTTTATTTTGTGCCACATGTTGGCGGTATAATTTAGTCTTTGCGCCATAATATTTACAACATCACGAAACATATTTCCCCCAAATTATATCCCCATTTCGACCCAAATTAAACCTAGATCGATTTCGCCCCAAAATATTTCCACCACCTCCGCCTCTTCCGAAAGAGCCAGAGCCACCTATTATCACTTTGGACGATCTGTTCAGGAAGACCAAGACCACTCCCATATTTGTTAATCTATCATTGAATTCATTCATTTCTCCCACTGATTTCACTAATTCACGGCTCCTCTGATTCAAAATTTCAATTCGCGATTCAGATTTTTTTTATTTTTAGCATCAACTCTTTTATTTCCTGAGTCGAATCCTATACTATTTTGATTTGGTGAATAGTTGTTGACTTTGGATTGACGGAAAATTTGTGATGTAATTTGTCGAGTGCGAGTTTGGAGTAGATTGACTCTTCAGTACAGATTCAAACTGGGAGGTCAAGTTGAAGAGGTAATGACTTCATAAATCCAAAATGGCTTCATAAATTTAAAATATGACAGCAAGTATGCAAGTTGAATTTAAATAGTAATGAGTATTCATAAATGAATCATATGACAGCAAGTATGCATGCCTGAAGTTATAGCCATAAGTATTCATGATGTTTCACTGGCTGCTCATATGCTCACTGAAACACATTTATGAAGTTTCATTTCCAGTTCCTTGACGTTTCATTGTATGTGGATTCAATTGCTGAATATTTATTTGAACGACGGTATGCTATTTTGGTTGAATAGTAGGATATGCTTGCTCACTTATAGAGGTCTATAAGTGTTTCTCATATTGAATTCGTACACTACAACATGCTCATTTTTACTGAATATGATTGTTGTGTGATTTAGTAGCCTGCAATATGATTTATTACATACTTAATCACTAACTTAGTTTGTTAATTTAATTTCATGCTTTGCAACTTATTTAAATAATGTACAGAAAATAAGTACATGTACATTATGAATTTTGTACATGTTATGTGGAGTTGCAACTATTTTGTGAAACGCAAGGTAAATAATCTGAAATTATATAAGAGGTTTTATTGAATAAGTAGGAATTGGGTAATATTTCTAATTGCAAATAATAGCAAAAACAATTGTTTATAATCAAGTAAAAGATTGAATTCGATAATTTAGAAATGAATATTAATTATTAAATGGGATTTGAGGCATTTTCATTCATTGTATATTTTAAAAGGCAACTTTCAAGAAGTATATAGGATTTGAAAAGTGCTTAACAAATATGGGCGCAATTTTCTCAGGCATGCTACATGAAAAAATTTATGTAATGTATGCAAGTATAAATGCAAAAATATAGAAAGCAATATATACATAGAGCAGGATTTTTTTTTCTTTTGTTCATAACTTCCTAAGTAATATATCGATAGCGATACTGTTGATGTTAGGTGTTTTTCCTTTGAATATTCATGATAGTTCGGTATGCACACCTTTTTGAGTTTGCTATCATGTAGGGTTAATTTTGTAGCCTATAGCTCAGAAAAAACGGATGAGAATGAAACAAGTTATCCTCCTTTCTTTTTTATAGCAATAATGTAATATAGTTGGTGAGCATTCTTTTTTTAGTATGATTTTTAAAATAATCAACTCACCATTGAATTGCTTAATACTTACTAATGATAGTGTAATGTTTCATACATAAATATATGAAACTGTAAGTGCAGATAGACAATATCTTGGTTATGATAGTGGATAGATTCCTCATCTTCTTCCCCTTTGTGTTCATTGTTTGGCTGAAACATAATTCATCAAAGTAAACACATTTACTAGTAAAAGAGGAGTAGCGCATAGACGTTATGCCGGTGCTAAAATTCATGTCGTTGTAATGTCAAATTTTTTTGGAAATAGTTTGGTGCTAATGTTAAAAATAAGATTGATTGTGCAAAATAATAACCAGTAGGGATATTATTTGATTGGTAGTTGATTGAGTTGATTGTTGTAGGATAATATCAACTAGTGATATTATTCGATTGGTAGTTGATTATTAATCGATGATAAATAATTGTTTAGTAGTAATTGTAGATAACTATTATTGGATAAATTAAATTTTGTAAATGATGCTCCTTTTGGGTGGAACTTGATGTTTAATTTGATGACTAAGCTGCAATAATGACCAAGAAAGTGATGCAAATTTATAATGACATGATATCATTTGTTTTATCCGTATTTATTTTATGTAAAGTTAAGGAACTCATAGAGTTGAACTAATTGTTAACCATGTCCTAGGAATGATTTTATTATCTATTCTACAGTTTGGTGAATAAAATCTCACGCGAATTGTCAAATCATGCTCCTTTCAATTATAGGTACCTTTTCTTCTAATTTTTTTTATTGCATACTAAAAAATCAAATGAACTGAATGAATTTTATTGTAAGAATTCACCGTGGTAAAACTGTAAGTTTCCGAATGAAATCAAAACAATTCATTGTGGTCAAAACTGTAAATTTCTTTCTAAAGTTGTCCATCTCCTTATAGTACAAATTGATGGTTATTATTATATCCAATAATTTGTTATAATTTCTATTCATATTTTTGTTACACACACGCATTGTGTGTATGTATGTATACATACACAATCCATTAATTATGCTTACTATTGGGTGGGGAATGGCTCTGTTCCATTTTTTTGATTTTTACGTTAACTTGCATATGGATTTTCTTATTTGACTGTTGTACAGTGGGTTCAGTCCTATATTTGGTTACTCAACTGTTAAAATTGTATTTTAATTAAAGAATATATGTTAAACCGATAGATCATACTGCTTGGTACATAAAATTTGAGATTTTTTAAAAAATTTCATATTTTTAATCGACTGTGAATGAAGCTAAGGTTACAACAAAATAGGGTGGTTCATATTTTTACGTATTCTAATGGAGAAGAATTTTATATTTTGATTTGATAAGTCTATAACTCAAAACTGGCAATGGAGTTCATGACAAAAAGGCATAGATCCAAAAATGCACAAAATAACTTGGGTCATTATTTCTGAACATGATGCATGGATGGAAACTGTTACATCATTCTATTTTTTTTTGATTCATGGCTGCTTATAGTTCATGAATAGTAGATAGAATAGTACATAATTTCTGAACATGATGCATGGATGCGAAGCGAGTGGATGTATTGGTATAGAAATATTATAGGATGTTATTGTTTTTTAAAAGGTTTTAAAATTTTGTACAGGAATACTTTTAACCTTATCTTTTATAGGATTGTCTCTTATAATTTGTGGACATAAAGAAGTTTATATTGGTGACAAGTAAGGATGCTTATATTTTATGTCATATACATAATAATATAAGTTAAATAATTCATCTGTTTAACCTTTCATTTGGAAACTACTGGAAAACAAAATTACATACTCAAAGTTGGGATGTAGTATCCACTGGAATACAAACTTTTATGCTCAAACTCGAGGATTAAATCAAATTCACACATCTTGGTAATACATCGGTATAAGATTCTGTGGTCCAGATCAACTAATGAAAGTTTAGGGCTTTTGCCAAGTTTATTTTAGAGACCAGTAAATTAAAGATACAATGGTTGTTTTGTATGATTTGATCATATTCAAAGGTATAAATCTGAAAATTTTAAGAAAAGGGAGATTAGAAAGTGTGTTTTGGGTTTTATAAATAGGAAGGATTTGCATGCTTATAAATTAAGAAGGAGGTGGCAGGGATTACTACTTGAATGGCTTCTTTTAATGTCAAATTTTTTTGGAAATAGTTTGATACTAAAATAATAAACTTAGTTAATTTATTTAATTATGATAAAATTTTGTTAACTTAGTTAATTATGATAAACCATCTTTATGTATTAATTCAAATAATTTCACTTAAATATCAATTTAATTATTTTAGAATTATTATGCATTTTAATCCTCGAAGCCTTTGCATTTAAACATGAAATTATTCACGTACTTATTAGCTCATTATTTTCTTTCAGTATGTCTTTTAATATAGACAAACAATGGATGAATGAATCTAATCGAAGAAATGAAGAATATGTGCAAGGAGTGATAAATTTCATTAAATTTGTTACTGAAAATGATGGCAATAAGGAAAAGTTTTCGTGCCCTTGCACGCGGTGCAAAAACGAAGATACATTTGAATTAAAGGAAATTCATTATCATTTGCTTAGACATGGTATTGATCAATCATACATTGTGTGGTATTTTCACTGGGAAAGAATACCGGAGAAGCCAAAACAACAACCGGTTAGTCATGCCACAAATACCGATGAGTCTGAAAATATTAGGATGGAAGATTTGGTCAATGATGCAGATAGATTCCATCATTTTCAACCTACAAGTTAGTTGCATGATAATGCTAGTATTGGAGAGCAGTCTACGGATAAATCATTTTTCGGTAGTGCAACTGCAACAGAGCCATTGTATCCTTCATGTCCAAAAGGGATTACAAAGTTGTATGCCATTGTTAAACTGAATAGCTTGAAGACCAAATACGGCTTTTCAGACAATGGTGTGACTGCACTACTCGAATTCATAAAGGAGTTACTCCCCAAGGTAACACGCTACCATCAAAGTATCCCGACATGAAGAAGATCATTAGGCAACTTGGGATGGATTACATAACTTATGATGCATGCATTAATGACTGCATCTTGTACTGGAAAGATAATGCAAACAAAGTTTGTTGACCAAATTGCCCCGAACCAAGATATAAGTCAACGCTCGACAAAGAGAGAAAAGCTATCAAAGTACCTCAAAAGACGGTAAGACATTTTCCTTTAATTTCTAGATTGAGGGGGCTGTATACTGTACCATGGATAGCAGAAGCGATGACATGGCATGGTCGTGCCAAGTCCGGTACAACCGTAATGCGTCATCCGCGTGACACTTCTCAATGGAAAACTGTAGATTCTTTTGATTCTTCGTTTGCTGCCGAACCACGAAATATCACGCTTGGAATAGCAACAGATGGTTTCTGTCCGAATGCTTCTTTAACAAATCCTTATAGCTGTTGGCCAGTGATTGTAGTACCATATAACCTTCCTCCGTCTTTGTGCATGAAAAGAGAGTTCTTGCATCGGAAGCGAGTCAAGTGTTCTACTCAAAAGATTTAAAAAATGATGGATGGTTTGTGGTTTTGCATACACCAAAATGGTTGACCAAAAATGTGGATGACACTGAGTTTTCCACCGTTTATCAATCAGCTTTTGAAGACAATGAAAAATTAGAAGATCTTATCAAATGCATATGTTAACTTTGTATTTCAGTTATGTTATTGTACCTTAACAAAATATTTATTTAAAATGGTGCAAAATGTAAAATGGTGTGTTATATGATAGTAATAGATTTATTATATTTTTTATTACTTCCATTATAATATCCTGATATTGTTTTCATGAATAATTTTAGAGAATATATTGGAAGAGTTCATTTTAGAGAATATAGTTAAAGGAAGTGCGTCAATGTCATCATCTATGAATACATAAGCATTAGTATTGACAAAAAAGAAAAAGTGACTGTGATTTCAAAGGAAGCGCCTATTAATAGGATAAGGAGTTTACCATCGAGGACTACATAAATGGGTTGACTGCGAGTGTGATCGAAGAGTGGTCCAATTTATCTCCCTGCAATATAAACGAGAGAAAAATTGGACCGCTCTTCGATTACACTCGCGGTCAACCCATTTATGTTGTCCTCGATGGTAAACTCCTTTTTCTATTAATAGGTTCTTCCATTGAAATCTCAGTCACTTTTTCTTTTTTGTCAATACTAATGCTTATGTATTCATAGATGATGACGAAGACGCACTTCCTTTAACTATTTTGGATAGGCCTACGCCAAAGATTTTAAGGTATGTTTTCTATTGTTTTATTAATACACATATTGGTATTCTGTGTATTTTCATTCAGCAGCATACATTGACATTAAATTTGCAGACTGCAAAGACCAAAGATGAAAGAAAGCATGACCTTGCTGATTATTGACCTTGCTGATTATTGACCTTGCTGATTATGTGTTGACAGTGAACACACACTTTAAAGTGAACACACTTTAATTTTATTAATGTGGGTTGTGGTATTGAGTTTGTAAGAATATTTTTCTTGTTGCTTACATGTCATAAGAGAATAATTAGTAAAAACAAATGTAGAATGAATATTTGCGGATTATGATTGCTGCTTCTTTCGCTGTTTTGTTCTTGATACCTCAATATTTATCGGACTGAATGAAAATATGACGGTCATTATATCATGTAGGTATTAGGAAGTTATCTTTGCTCTTGTGAACTGTACTTTTTTCCTCTTTTCATTTTTCAGTTTCTTCCTTTTATTTTTCTGGACTCAGTGATTTGTGGGAGAATCATCATTACATAATAGTATAATACTAATGATTATTTGGGAAGGTTGGTATATAGATTATTATTGATACCTGTGATGTAACTGCTGGCTCTTCATACTTAATGATTAAGAAGAGTTATGGCATATTAATGAAATCAAGTTTGCATTTTGCAGGAAATAATGTCACAATCGTCACAATCATCCACTTTAAACCAGGAGAAAATTAATATAGACAACTACGGTTCTCCAGTCGGAAAAAATGCTTCAAAGGTCGCCTCGAAGATGGGTAAACTAGTAAGAAATCATGTGCCAATCTCCTATCCAAGTTGGAAAAAAGTTCCGTCAAATTACAAGGAAGACGTGTGGAATCAATTGGAGGTATTGTTTTTTCAATTTCTATAAGTTAGAACTTCTCTATCTAAATTAAACAAGGTGTACTTCAAAACGACCGCAAGTGAGATTCTTTTTAAAATTAAACAAGCTGCTGCACCTTTGGGATTTAATGTTGAGAAACACAACTATATATAGGATGCTTTCTTTTTTTTTTTGAAAAACATATACACATTCTACTATTTTAATTCAGTAAAAACTGTTATTCTCATTATAGTTAAAATCAATGCTGTTTGGATCAATGAGCTCTTCTAATTTAGTTTTCATTTTGGGTTATTTGATGGTTCGAACTGTTTAAATGGTGCCAGTCTTGATTTAATTATGCCAAAGGGCATATGGACAAAAATGGATATGATTCTAAACCTTCTTACTAATGTTTGTTTGTAAATTATAAAGCAACAAAATTTGTTTTATGTAAGCATTTTGGATCTGTTCAAATTGCAAATCCAAATTTCTAATGTATCAAAGATTTAATGAAAACAAAATAAGCCTGAACTTGGTATGCCTGTCTTGATTTAATTATGCCTGGTAGAATTCTTATCCTACACACAATAACATTATGTTTATGAGGATTATATTCTCCGGCTATTTTCTGATGCCTTGAATTTTAATTCGTATTATTTATTGAAAGAGTTTAATTGCTGACTGTTCTAAAGCGAAATGCTTAAAGGACACGACAATAAGAACGTTGGCTTCATTGCCAATGCCATGCTTATTTGAATATCATTTTTTAGTTGTTAAACATATTGACCATTCAAAATCTAATTCAATTCTGGATAAGTAAAAGGCATTGAGCAGTTTCGACTTATGACTTGTTAAAAGTTAAAATAATAATGTTAAGTAGATACTGCACTCTGTGCATCCATGCATTTTCCATATTCATGAACAGGTAGTTTCAAATTCAGTGAACAAGTAGTTTCAAATTCAAAAGATATTGCAACTCATCTAAATCAACAGGACCGACCATCTCTGCAACTCCAACAAATTGACCTGCTACTGCCAATAGTCCACTGTCCTGCTGCCAATAGTCCACTGTCTTGTTAAAATCAACAAGACCGACCATCTCTGCAACTCCAATAAATAAAGATATTATTTTACAAACAGAAAAATGATCTTGTAATATTTGAGACAGACTTAATTTACTAGTTATAGAGAAAAATAGAAAAACTCTAAATAGTCATACTTCATTAGACATGCATGGTTGTGGCCTATGTCATTTATTATGTTGTATGTGAATTAATCCCTTTATCTTGGTTTGTTATACAGAAATATTTTGAGCTCGATCCTCTATCAAAGGACCTTATGCTCAGAAAGATGTCCGAAGTTTTTAGGGGACACAAGAGTGATTTGCACAAGAATTATTATGATATTTTCAACACTGACGAAGAAAGAATGAGAAATTGTCCGCCAAAAATTGATAAAAATGATTGGGCGGAGTTCATAAGATACGAATCAACACCCGAGGCAAAAGAAAAAAGGAAGAAAGGCAAACAAAATAGATCAAGGCTTGAATATTGTCATCATTCGGGACGTAAGAGTCACGCTATGATTACTCAAGAAATGGTACGTGTACTATATATGTGCTTCGAATGTTAGGCCACTTGCACTATATATGTGCTTCGAGAACTAATTTTTGTTGAGCTTACTAACAAAGATATTTGCATATTTCAAGTTTTTAGGTTTCTTTGTGTTTTTCTTAAGGTTGCATAGGTTACACATGATGCAAATTATTTCAAACAAAACCTTGAGAAAAAATGGTTACTTTGCTATGTCCCCAGATATGAATTTTGTGATATACCACCATTAATTTAAAATGCTAACCTATAACATTTTGCTAAATTTAATTAATAGTTATAGATTTTCCCGGTTTCAGTTTATCTTTCTAATAAAAAAACCCTAAAGATGAAGAAAATAAACTGTATATTCCAATGATGTAAAATCTCTTTGTATGTTCCAAATATAATATGGTTCCAATTATGTCCTGATATATGCAGATTTAACACTGTCATTTCTTGTATGCAGGTCGATACAAGTTCGGGAACAGAAGTATCACGTCTTCAAGTATGGGAGAAAACACATAAGAAAAAAGATGGCAGCGTGTCTGATGCGTCATCTTCGTTCTTTGTAAGTTAAACAAATAATAACGCCTCTAAATTAAATTTTCATTATTCATTATATATATATATATATTTACATTTCAGGACAAAATTGAAAAAGAAAAGGAAACGACGAGTGGTGGTGATGAAGACGTCTTTATAAAAGTGTTTGGTAATGATGTAAAGGGCAGGAGCCGATGTATTGGGACCAATATATCTCCTAGTCAAGTTAAGGGTTCTGCCATTCCATGCAAACGACTCAAAGAGGCCAAAGGAGAATATGAGCAGCGGCTGCAAGCTGTGGAGCAAAAATTGTTGAAGGTGGATAGTATGGATGATAAACTGGAGCGTATTCTCAAGCTAGCAGAAGGTGGTCAAGTAGGCAGTAGCACCGGTACTTCTCAGTTTCCCACTCCGACCAATCCGTCAATCGACCAAAGATGTGAAATCCTGAACTTCGAGGAGGAAGTAATTGCAACAGGTACTATTTTATATATCAGTGTATATAATTCGACATATATTTACTCCTAGAATGCTTATTAAATCTGTATGATATTATTAAATCCGTATTATACATACAATGATATAACAGGTACTATATGCTGAGATTCCACACAATCAATATGTCATGGAAAACCAGTACCACTCGCGTATGAAAAAGTTTTGTTAGACAAAATTTTGTTGGAGCATGAGCCAACTGCCAAAATGAATCGACATATGGTCGAGACCTTTAGGGGCGTTGGAGTCGGAGGTTATGTGTGCCATCAAAAGAGTTTGATACGATATCTTTAGTCGGAGGTATGTCTTTTGTTATTTTACGTTGTCGGATATCTGAATTTGTCTCTAAATGCTAGAATATGCATTGAATTTCCTTAATTACTATAGGTGTTCGTTGCTATTGAATAGCTACATTGACATTTGAAGAATTCGTGTTCATGTCCACTTCCATATCAAAATTATCACTGTTAGCATTTTGATTAATAGGTTTCTTATAGTGACCAATCTCTGCATATGTTGTTTTGCATAGTCGTGTTGTACTTGAACTTTGTTACTGCCATTGTGTACTTGGTTTGTTTGTTGGGTCTGACTTGGATGACCTGAATACTTGTTGGCTTGGCTGTGACTTTTAGCAAAATCTGCATTTGATAAATGAAAAGCGACTTTTAGCAAAATCTGCATGTGATTATCTTTGAAATTAAGCAAATTAAATATTTATCTTTATTTTAAGTCATATCCCTTGATTTGTTTTCCACTGTAAAATCTGTTTCAATATTCAAATCATATCAATAGTATTAATAAAATGACTTTTTTATGGATTTAAAACTGAATAAATAAAATCAAATATAAGAAGTTCCGCATTTTATTTTTAGTTTTGATGAAAATGGAAGTAGAAGTGAAAGACACATAAAAAAGGGGGAAATGACACCTGTATGAAATTCCCACTTTCAAGCAAGCTTTCATATTTCAATCTTCTCTATATTTAAGTTAAATGCCATTTAATTGATTTACATGGAAAATTCATTTCTAGAACTATTAGTTTGTAACAAATATACATTCAAAAATTATTATTTTGTACAAATAACTATCAGAAAACTAAAACTATTTTCATATAGAGATTATAGATTTACGGGTCTATTTCTAAAAAATCAGTATGATTCGTATATAGAAACAGATATGTGCTACTTTTGATTTGGTGGAAATATATATATAAAAACGTCTGTATGATTCGTATATAATAATAATAAATAATACACTATTAAGAATCCAATTTATCCACGCTTCTAAAATCCAAAGCTCCCACTGCAGTCATCACTGGTTTAACTTTTGTTCAGTATAAAGTTGGATTCGTACAGCACATCCATGCTAGAGAATATTTGTAGTTATATGTTTGTGTTAATACCATTAGTAGTTAATTTCAGCTTACATATTTACCCATTCCTACTACTTTTGCCTTCCACTTTCGCTTCCAAAAAAAACAGTACATATAATCTATACCCTAGACATAAAAGAAGTATGTTAGTCCTTTTAGAACATAATAAGTTTTGCAATCTTCTGGTAGAAATTGAACTTTAAAGCCATCATCCAAAAGTCCTTTTACTTGCTGTAAAAGCCTTCAGTGAAATACAATTATCATTGCTTTGAACGCACTCAAAACAAAAAAGTCCACTTACATTAATTAACTGAAAAAAGGGAAACTAGACGAAGAAATGAACAAATAATAGGATTTCCAATGCAGTGAGCAAAAAGGATGATTAAAAGTATAATATACGACGGGGAGATGGATTGTTTCCCTTAAATACACAATTTCAACGTACTTTTTATAGGTAAATGGAAACAAGAAATATTAAATGTCCACGCATAAAAGGCACAAGTAGAAAGATATCAAAAGAAAGGATAAAAAGTAGGAGACAAACATATGTGAAGAGGGTCACATGGAGGGGATCCTAAAAAGATTAAAATCAATGATTTATGAGGGTGTCCACTGTTTCACATGTAATGTGTTGGTGGGGAAATGAGAACCATGTGTTGGAGCCTAGGTATATGATGCACAGTAACAATAAAAGGTGCCGATTAATTAATGTGAAAATACTATGTGCAGGTTGGACAAGAAGTTATGACTTATGAGGGTAAGGTTTTTGTTGGAGTTTGATATATGGGGATGATGGTGATCTATGTGGTTATGCAGTCTGATTCATAGGAGGGTGTTGGAGTTGTGATTTAGGTTGTGATTGGTTTTCGTTTGAATGGTGTAGACTATCTCAAAGTGAAAAACTTTACAATATTGAATCCACTTCAGTATGCTTCATTTGTCATCTTAGCCAGCTGATGAAATCAGTATTAATTTCATGCATATGTTATTACCAGCGTGTTCGTGCAAATGTTATCACCAAATTATTGACTTTTTGAGTTTCTTTTGCCTTTTTGTTTCTAAATTAAGTGTTGTTTTTGAAATGCAGGCTTTAATAGAAGCATTTTGGGTTGTTGTCTTTGTTTCTAAACTCAGATGTCTCGAATCTTTGTTTCTCTGGTAACTGCTCTGGTACTGATTGTATGATATGTCTCTGTTTCCTGGCCGGTTGTCCCTGCTGTATCATGTAACTCATTGTATTATTGCATTATTGTGGTAGCACTGTTTGATTGTATGATATGTCTGGTACTGATTGTATGATATGATATGTCTCTGTTACTGATTGCATTATTGTGGTAGCACTGTCTGATTGCATTATTGTGGTAGCACTGTCTGATTGCATTATCTGCTGTTGCTTTTGATGCCTATTTTTTTTCAAACGGACAAAATTTCAACGGGTAAGAACCGTTGTACATTAGTACATAACAACGATTTCTGTCCGTTACGTTATGACTAAAGCCATGGAATTATGGCTCAAATGAAACGGCTACAACCCGTTGCTACTTATTACAAAAACGACGGACTTTAACCTTTGCTTTCTAGTCATTAAGCAATGGTTTTTAACCGTAGCTTTTCTTGAAAAAATGGTGTTGTAGAGACAGATAAACAATGGGAAATGACCATTGCTTATGTGTCTAATACAACGGTAAGTAACCGTAGTTTTTTTATATTTAGCAACGGGTATTTCCCGTTGCTTTTTGACCTAAAAGCAACGGTTAATTACCGTTGCTAAATTTTACCACTCCATTATTAGAAACGGTTTATAACCGTTGCTAATAGTGTTAGCAACGGTTTTAAACCGTTTCTAATCGATGATCATGGTGTAGTGTGAATCTCACTCTGCCCTTGATGTTGTTTCGAGCGAGTCAAAATGTTCACCGATTGAGCGAGTCGAAGTGTGCCTAGATCGAGCGAGTCGAAGTACGCATTGGTCGAGCGAGTCGAAATGGAGCGTCTTGAGAGGTTTTAGCAGTGGCTTCGCCAATGGAATCGAAGTTAATGGAGTCGACCAGTGGTTCGAATGGAGCGAGTCGAAGAAGACATCTGAACGAGCGAGTCGAAATGGGTACTTCTGATGGCTGTGAAGCGAGTCGAACCTGAACGACTCGAAGTTGGCCTCTGAGCAAAGTGAGTCGAAGTTGTCGCTTCTGAGTGTTGTGAAGTGAGTCGAAGTTGGCATCTGAGGGTTGTGGAGCGAGTCGAAGAGTGTGAGTCGAAGGGAGCGAGTCGAACGGTAATTGATTTTTGTCCAATTTTGTATCGTTCATAACTTGAGCATACGAACTCGGATTGACTTGAGATTTGGAACGTTGGCTCTCAAGGCTTAGCTTGTCATGTCCTACCAATTTTGGCTTGATCTGGACTCAAACAAAATTCATCGATATCCATAGTGAGCCTATGTATAACTGATCTCTAGGACGGGCCGTCATTGATTACTAGTCAATTCCTTGGTGTCACGGCTTTGCCAAAAGGCGGGATAACAGTTACCAACCCTGTTAGACTAGCCATTGCATGGTTTGTCGAGACTTAGTCTTATCGAGTCATGGATGTTTTTTCATTTTTGATTCCTTTGTTTTGGGCTTCGTGAAGTTTGGTATTATTCTAGGGATAGACTGGATGTAGATGTACAGAGTTGTGGTGGATTATGAGAGGTCATGGTGATGATAGAGATAGATGATGGATGTAGGTTAAATACAGACTACCTACCCGACGATAAAGTGAAGGTTAGCTTTCTGTATTCGCTCGAGATTTCACATAATAAGGAGGTAACAAGATTACCACCACATGGAGAGATCGAATTTTGTATAGATTTGGTGAAGGATGTCGGACCGATTGTTTTGCCATTGAGGCGAATTACGCCCGAAGATCAAAAAGAACTAGATGTGAAAGTGAATAACCTAGTGGGATGAGGGTTCATTCGACGAAGTATATTGGGGTAGGGAGCACTTGTAGTGTTTTCCACTAAGGCGGACGACTTTATGAGATTGTGTGTGTATTACCGTGAGCTAAACAAGATGACGAAGAAGAATAAATATCCACTTCCATATATTGATGACTTATTCGATCAGCTCTATGGTGCTAGGCTATTCTCTCAAATTGGACCTTGCGATGTGGTTTCATCCACTGTGAGTGGCAAAGAAGAATGTGCCCATTACAACGTTCTGTATGCCATCTGGATTCTATGGATAGTTGGTTATGCCATTCGGGCTACCTAACGCATGGGCATACTTTGTTGATCTTATGAACCGTGTCTTTATGGATCAGCGAAATAAGTTTTTACTTGCGTTCATAGACGATATCTTTGTTTATTCGAAGATGAAGGAAGAACAGAAGAAGCATTTAAGGATTGTGATCGAGGTGTTAAGGAGGCACCAATTAAAGGTGAAGTTTTCGAAGTGTCACTTCTAAAGAAAAGAAGTGCAATTCTGTGTCACGTTATCTTTAAGTAGGGGATTTCTATAGATGCTGCGAAGGTGGCAGTAGTATAGGATTGGGATCGACCTAAGACTATACATACATGAAAAGTTTCCTTAGATTGGTAGGGTATTATAGACGTTTTATCAAGGACTTCTTTAAAATAGCAGTGCCATTAACCAACTTGACGAAGAAGAATCAGACTTTTACTTAGAAGCCGAGGTGCAAGCACCCGTTCATGAGTCTGAAGGAGAGGTTGACGAGTGCACCGGTGTTAATCATTCCAAGTGGTAATGAGGAATTGACAGTATACACAGATGCATGTGGTACTGGACTAGGTGCAGTGTTTATGCAGATAGGAAAGGTTGTCACATATGCCAATCAATAGTTGAAACCACATTAAAAGAAGTATCTAACTCATGATTTAGAGTTAGCGGTGATAGTATTCAGTTTAAAGATATGGAGGCATTGTTCACTTGGAGAGAGGTTCAAGTTATATATGGACCATAGATCATTGAAGTACCTCTTCTCCTAGAAGGATTTTAACCTTCATCGGCAATGATGCTTAGACTTCCTGGCCTTTTACATTTTGACATATCCTATACGCTTGGCAATGGAAATGTAATCACTGATGCTTTAAGTATAAGACATGCCAGCTTGGGAGCGATGTACCTAGAGTGGAAGCAGTTGGAGTTTATCGTTGGCTATGAATTTAGATCTCTATGTGAAGTATAGCCGAAAGTGTTGGCTACCTTGACTATCAGACCTAATTTGATTGATATAATTTGTACTAATCCAAGGCGAGATGCTAGACTAGCAGAATCACGATGAAAATAGAGCAAGGAGTAGAGTCTGAGGAGATGAAGCAGTACGGGCTTGACTGTGATGGTTGGTTCCGTAAGGACATGAGATTGTTTGTGTTAGATATGATGGGTTGAGAGATAAGGTGCCACAAGTGTGCCATAATTTGAGATTGACTATATATTTCGATAGTAATAAAATGTACTGTGATATGGGACGGACATTTTATTAGGAAGGGATAAAGAAGGACGTCAGGGAATTCATCTCGAAGTGCATGAATTATTAGATGGCAAAGGCAGAGCAGAAGCAGTCGAGTTGTTTGTTGCAACCACTTGAGATTCTTAAGTGGAACCGGGAACAAGTTTCAATGGACTTCATTGATGGATTGCTAAGGACCAACAAAGGGTACGATAGCATCTAGGTCATAGTCAACAGATTGACGAAGAGTGCAAGATTTATACCCGTAAGTTCTAATAAAACGACATCCAAATTGGTCGAGTTATATATGAAGTGGGTTGTGTGTGTGCACTATGTGCTAAAGTGCATTGTGAGCGACCGAGACCCTTTGTTCACTAGCAAGTTTTGGAAGAGCTTATAAGAGGCATCGAGGATAGAGTTACATCTCAATATAGCTTATTACCAACAAACTGATGGGCAGATCGAGAGTGTGAATCATATCTTTGAGGATCTCTTGCAAGCTTACATTCCAAATTTCAGCGGCTCGTTGGATAATCATTTGCATTTAGTAGAGTTTGCATACAATAGTTATCGATACATCATCGGTATGGCACCACTTGAAACATTATATAGCTGATCGTGCAACGCTTCTTCATGTTGGTGGGAAGCGGATGGGAAACTGATACTTGGGCCATATATGGTTATAGAGACATTAGAAAAGATCGAGATCATTCGACAACAAATGAAAGCTAGTCAAGAGAGACAGAAGAGCTACGCTGATAAGAGAAGACATGATTTTGAGTTCTCTATAGGAAATACATTGTTTGTCAAAATCTCTCCACTAAAGAATGTCATTCAATTCGGTACTAAAAGGAAGTCGGCGTCGAGATTCTTTGGTCCTTTTATGATACTTGAGAGAACTAGGAACCTAGCTTACAAAGTCGACTTGCCTCAGAAAATGGTGGGCATGCTCAAAATGTTCCATGTCTCTCACTTGCAGAAGTATATGCATGACTCATGCATGATAGCTGAACAGAATCAGCTTGAAGATATCGAGATTGAACTAAAAATGTCGAGATCTTGTAGGCCTATTCGTATCTTTAAACATGATATGAAGCAGCTTAGAAGAAAAACGCTAGAGCAGGTGAAGGTTCGATGAAATGAGAGCGAAGGTGATTGTACTTGGAAGACTGAGGAGAGCATGAGGACCGCTTATACGAAGCTCTTTACTTGGTGAAACTATCTGCTCATCACATTTACTTTCACTTTCAATATCATAAAGGGTAGTCTATGCTAGGATAGTTGTAGACTATATCCCTTGCTTATGTGTGTGCATGTTTAATATTTGATACGATTGCACGTGGTTTTTAGGCATGAAGGATAGCGATGTTTGATTTTGCCTTGGCTGTATTAGGATTTCAAGGGCGAAATTGCTAAAGGGGGAGGAGAGTGTAACGACCCGTATTTACATATCGAATGGTTGTAAAATATTATTTTTAAATTTATATTGGGTTGTATGACACTATAACTTTAGGGGATGTTGAGTAGTGACATTTTTACCCCAATAAATTTTATCGGACAATTTTACCCTAAAAACTTGTAACGGCTATAAATTTGGTATAAGACGAACTAGGTTCTGAAACCACTTCCAATCGAAATATATAATGGTTTCCCTTTTCGTAGAGTGGTTATAATAGCAATTTGGACATTCTGATTAGGAGATATGGTTGTTTAAAGTTTGGAAATTTATGGAGTAGTTTAATGGGTAAGTGAGGTTAGGTTAGGCACACTAACCCATTTTGGGTATTACACTATTACAGGCTGAAATAACCTTCCATAAATCACTTTTCTCATTTCCTACATCGATCAAAGCCTCCATTAACACTTTCTTCACCAAAACATTCACATATCTCCTCCAAATCAAGTTTAAATCATAGACTAAGGATAGATTAGCAGCAATTAGTTAGTGATCTTCAAATCTATAATTTTGGGGAAGAGAAATTGGGTTTTTTCTATTTATTCTTGGATTTATTTCGATTTGCATGTAAAATTTGGATTTTTGATGGTCTGTTGAGTGATTTATCATCTCACACCTTACTATATATGTATCTATAAGTTTTAACATGTTTTAGGTTCATTTGTAAAGTCAAAATTATGTTTTGATGTTGCTTCAAAACCTACATGTAGTAAAACCATGAATAAAGTGATTTCTGGTACTCTAATCATGTTATATGGACGTGTGATTGCCTTGGTAGACGTTAAGCTATGTTGTAGATATAGTATACAATGATTATGGTGATTGGTTATGTGTTTTGCGTGCTTGTATGTTGTTTTATGTGTGTGTTGTGTTTGTGTGTATGCTTGAATGGTTGAAAATGCTCATCGGAGCAAATTAGAGGTAAGAGTGTAGAGCCAAGCTTCGACGAATAGGCCCACATACGAAAGGAAAAAGATCAAAGAATGGAAAGTAGCGATGAAATCGATGCAAAATTGAAGTTTTGGAAAAACACAGCAATATTATTCAGTATCATTTCTGTTCGGTAGCATTTTTGTTCAGTGGCATTTGTTCGGTGGTAGGGTGATCAGGTGTGCTTCATGTCCGATGATGCTTTACACAGGGTGTGCTCTGGTCAATCGAGGAAAATTCGAATAATAAATATTGTTCGATGTTGTTGAGCTCGGTGATCGATCAGAGATTCCTACTCGAGGGTAATGTGAAGCGCTTTGGATCTTACTTCGATTCAGGGGAGGTATTGCTCCAGGACCAGACATAAGAAATTTTTGGCAGAAACGGAATGGTGTTGATTTTTGGGTTGCTTAGGTTTTCAGGGCTGTTGGTTTAGGTTTCTGAGAGGAGAACTCTAATTTTTACCAAGAAGTAACCCGAGCCAAATATGAATTTTTTTGAGTTTGTTTTGGGCAAAGATGAATGACTCCGGGATGATTCAAGCCGACTTTGGGGTTTGTGTGGTGACTAGTAAAGCTATGGTGTGAAGCTTTGACATGATGACGACTTCAAAACTTTGATACGATGGCTCTACCACTTACGATGGGGTCGAGAGGCATTTCAATAATGACGATTCAATGATGGAGTTGTGACGGTTATCCACAAGGATGAGTTCAACGATGAGGACTTGTATGTAGAATTTACGATCACGTTCTACCGTGTAAATAGCCGAGACGGAATAACGATTGAGTTCCACAATGAAGATGCATGCCAAGGGATCATTGATAACTCGGAGTTTCTTAGTATGCTCGTACAGAAGGGGCACGTGGGGACGTCCACCTGGATTAAAACTGCGTCCAGATCTTCTGATTGTGGATTACCTTGAACTTTACGATTATGAGTCTAGTTCCAAGCATTACAAAGTGCCATGGATTCAAGCACCAAAGAATCGGTATTTGATTGGGTCCTTAGTTGTGATTGTGCTATACGAGTTATAATGTATCCAATTCACACAAGTGATGGTGATGATTGTTTGATAGATGCTATGTTTTCCATGGTTGGTTATCACTCTAGGATGCCACATGACATAGGTGTTTTTGACGGTACACGTAGACACTAGACATTGTACTTCGATTGTAGTACACTCACATGATGATTATAGTAGATTAGAATATATTGACTGTTATGTGCTAACTCTTTTGATGTAGGGACAAGTAAGGTATAATTCTTCACACCCTATGCACCCTATTTACTATATCGATTTTTATAGTATTTTTTAGATGATGTATTGCTCACACCAGACTTTTATCTAACCTGAGATTTTTTGTTTTTCCTCTTATTATCTTGGATACTCTTAAATGAGTAGACTATGATAATAGGTCTGGATAGCACATGGAGCTGTACGAAGTAGGAACAGGAAGCTACACTTTCAAATATTTATACTCTGGAGATTACAATCACTTATATTCTGTTGTGCAGTACTGTAGAGCTATACCGGTACTTGCGTTACTTTGGAGATAGTTATAGAGTTTATTTGGTGATTTGGGATGCATAAATTCTTCTATTTTAGTTTTTATATAATCTTTGAACTTATTGCACTTTGATGTTCTTATTTATGGTTCATTTGATTATATTCTCATCCCGCCTGTTTTACATCTATGTTATTGTATTATATTTTTGTGTACGATATGGGATGTTCACCAAGTTTTGTATTTAGATTTTTATTACTTTGCACCCTTGGCTATTTATTCCCTTACATCGGTCGGGTACCACCACAATAAGTTACATAGGTATATTGGGTACCGGTGGTGTAGGGCGGTCGTCATAATTTTAGATTCAAAATGCTATATTTTTCTATCATTTTGCATTACTAATTCATGCCAGTGGATTTAAAAAAATGGTATGGTTATCTATCATTCTGATGTACTTTAAGTGTATAATTGCATTTGCATATGAAACACATTACGATGTACTTTAAATTTATAAATGCATAATATTTATATTTATTACTTACAAATAATTTTTGTAAGATTTATATACCTATCCATATGTAAACAACATAGCTTTCAACATTGACTTCACTATTGTTATTCCTCCTTTATTTCCATCATGTTTCATCCAAGCTATTATGCTTATATTATGAATTAATAATTAAGAAGTTAGTATATTCAAATTTACGTAATTTGTAATTTAATCAATGAACTAAAGGCATAAGTCTTACTTGTTGTTTTCATTGCATTTGAAAAAGTTAAGAAGTATAATCTTTTTATATTTAGTAAGTAGATGTAGAATTCTACTTTTTTTGAATATTCTTTCACTGTCGATGGGTATGCATCCACATCCACTGTTATTGTTTCTTTTTATCATTGGATTATTTCCAAATTCTTCAATTTTCTTTTCAAGGTTGTTATTAGTGTCAGTTTCTTAATTTCCCTCCTTATTTTTAGTTTCTGCATTTTTCTCTCTTTATTTTCGGTATCAGTACTTTCTTTATGAATTTCTTCTTCGTATTTCTCTTTGTTCTCACTTATATTTTCATTATTAGTGCATTCTTTTTGAATTTCTGCTTCATTTTTTCCTCTGTTCTCACTTTCTTTTCCACCATTCTTCTCACTCTATTTTTCTTTACCTTCGCTCTTGTCATCTTTCTTTTTTGCAGTTTTTACGAAATACAGCTTCATATTAATGCTCCGGATCACCTTTTTCCTTTCTTATTCATCTTTTCATCCTTTGTACTATTGAACTTGGTATTTTATTTTAAAGCCCTGAACTTTTCCTCTGTGTCTTTTGTTCTTTTTCTTTATTTTTTTTTGTTTTTCATATAACATTTAAATTTGTTTGGTGATATTTAAATCAAATGAAGTAGGTTGAATTTCTTGTTTATTTCTTTTGTTCTTGTTCCTTTCTAGATTTTGGATTTTGATTCCAAGAGCTTTATTTCAGTTTTCATTTTTTGTATAATTTATTCTCCTTTTTTTGGTCCTCTTCTGTTTTATAGCTCTTTTTGATTATTCTTAGCTTTCTTTCCAAATCTTTGATGTATTGTTGGAGAGATTGAATCTGATTTTCTGTCTATGGTTCCAAGATTTGTTTTTCATTTGTATCTAGCTCTTTATTAGTTTGCGGATTCGTTGATGAAGCAATGATATCTCTGTATATCTATATGTTTTAATGTCCACAAACCTCTATATAATAGGAAAATTATATGTTAAATTTTAAATTAAATGTTAAAATTTAACATGGTAATCTTAGTTCTAACTAGCATTTCAGTTAATGTAATATTAGCACAATAGTAAATTAATATAATAAGTTCACATTATGTATTAATCATTATGTGTTTAGTGTTATATTAGATTATTTTATTATATTACTAAAATAATTTATCATTTTTATTCAATGTGCTTATGCTAACTTACTAGCAATTACAATGATATAATTATTTAGCATTCTATTATTGTTATGTATGATGTAAATGCTAATGCTAATACAAATTAGCATTTCAAAGTAGGTGTTTTTAGCATAATAGTAGATGATTATGCTATATTAAGTTAATGTTTTGTATTCATTATGTATTATATACTAGATTATTATATGATAATGCTAAAATAATATAGCATTTTATGCAATGTGCTTATGACAAAGTAGTTAGACCTTAGTTAGTTATATTATTTGGCATTCTATACTTATTAGTTATGATGTCAAAATTTGATATGCAAATACTATAATATATTAGCATTTTAATCAAGGTGTTTTTGCTAGCATAACAATAGATGAAAATATTATAATAAATGAAGATTATTGAATTATGCAGTCAATAAGTAACCTTTTTACCTTGTATTCTTTAATTTATCTTTTGATACAACGTCCTTCAGAATGCTAATGTCCTGTTATACAATTCTTAGCATACATTAAAATAAGTTAAATTTGGTTCAATTATGTCAACATGCTCATAGAGAGAAAACTGTAAAACAAAATATTTGTTTTTAAAATATAATGTATAGCATAGGTAATCTAGACGTAGTAAAAATCTATAAAGTTTATATTTTGTGCTTACTAATGGAAACAGAGAACATCCAGGAAAAGCTTTCAAAGATCGTACTAGAGAATAAAGAATGGACAATGACCATGATATTTTGTTTATTTTTTCTTCATCTATTATATATGGAACATACCGCCATGGTAAATATCGTTGATTGTTCTGAAGAAGAATGTTGTCATTACAAGAATTATAAGTAGTTTTGGTAAATTATTTTCATTTTGAATTTCATTTATTTAAATTTGATTATTTATTCTTGCAATTGTATTATCTTTTGTTATGTGCTTAACATTTCCATAGTTTCTTAAAACAAATTCTTTACAATTATATATAATTCTTATAAAGACATTTTTGGCAGTGGGAAAATATTTTTGATAGGTAAAGTTAAATAAAAAAATAATAGAAATATCTTGTGTTGTTATTTTTAAAAAAAAATTCACTAATCTTGAAAGATTCATCTTCTATAGAAGATGTTTCTATTATATAATCTAAAGCGGTTGATGATTTTGTAAATTTACTTGTAGTCAAATAGTCTGAAAACAAAACATACATAAACTTTCTAAAAGAAGTTTAGTTGAAAATTTCCTTCTGACTTAAAGTGAATCCTTTTGTTTTTCTTATTTTGTTTAAAAAAACCATGCCATTTAAACTGCATCTATATTGATTTTTGTCTTGCTTTTTTTCAGAGAATTTCTTTTCCCCTCATTTTTGTTGTACTTTTTAAGTTCTATACAAATTATAATGTAAAAATTATGTATTATATTTCAAAAATAGTATGCTATATTCAGCTATCATTCTGTATATGAAATGCATGCTACTATCATTTTACATAAGAAATGAATACTATTTTATTTTAAGAATAATTATGCTATATTCAACTATCATTCTGCATATGCAATGCTTGCTACTGTATTGCTTAATTTCAAATGCTATATTCATCTATTATTCTGCATATGCAATGCATGCTATTGCATTGAAATAATTCAAATGATATATTCAGTTATCATTCTTCATATGCAATACATGCTATTGTAATTTAAAATTTCAAATGCTATATGCATCTACCATTCTTTATATACTATGCATGCTGCTATTTTTCAGAAATTATAATGCTATATTCAGTTATCATTCCTTATTTGCAACACATGGTATTGTATTTTAAAAATTCTAATATTATATCCACCTATCATTCTTCATTTGCAACACATGCTTTTGTATTTTAAAAATTCTAATACTATATCCACCTATCATTTTTCATATGAAACATATGCTATTTTACTTCAAAAATTCAAACTTTGTATTCAACTATCATTCTTCATACGCAATGCATGCTGTTATCCAATCTTTTGACTAGGTAGTATCTGATTGGTTTAGACAAGACGAACTTGAAAGCTTTCAAGGCACGAAGCCCAATGAGATAGCCACGAAGTTCAACAACCAAGTACAATCCAGATCACAAGATGAAAACAAAGCCATCCCATAAAATCCTAAAGATGAATACATCTAAGTGATGGTTCGGTACCGATCCATTACCATATATGGGTATCGATCCATAAACTTGCACCCAAAATGGCCAATTTTTCTCCTATGCTCAAGTATTGTTGACGGAAACTCATTCTAAGCTTCATTGATTGATCGCATGTCATTTGCTATCGAGCGTCTTGAGCGTCTGAAATTAGCAACTCCATTCCTTCACCGATCCATATTATCGGCCTAGAAACAAGCTTATAACCATGCAAACAAGATAGGCATCATGAAGGAAATAATAAGCCGCCACATCATGAAGTATCAAAATCGATCCATATGAAGATCTTATGGATCAGTACCAATCCATCAACATTGCTGACCTGGCCATGTTTTCTCTGGGAAAACTGCTGCTAGTTAGTGAAGATCTTGGAGGAAGATGTGGTGGAGCATTTCCAGAAAACCTACAGCTATAAATAGGAGTCTAGGGGCTCATTTTTGGGGATCTTTTTTTGCTTCCTTCCAACTATTACATACTTCCTTGTAATCACCCGTAGAGTGGTACCGAACCACAAGAATTGTACTTGTAAAAAAGAAAGATAATCAATAAAAATCTCAATTAGACGTAGGCAATAGTTGGCCGAACCACTATAAACATTTGTTGTCTTGCTTTTCATTCATTTTCCATTCACATTTCTTTATTTTCATTCTCTACTTAATTTCTTAGGTGTTTGCGCCAATTTTTAGCACTAACATTTTGGTTATTTCATCGTGAAAGTGGTTCTCAGTCCGTTTGGATCTATCATCTATGGTTAGATTCCCTAAATCCAAGAGATAAATCCTGTTTCCTTTGTTTTTGTCATTTTGAGCTACTCATATTTTCAGAAAATCTACACAAGTTGTTTTTAACCATGGCCTCTAGAAGAGATTGATCCACCACTTCAAGAGTTGTTGAGGATGTTTAGAATGCTGATTCCAACATGTTGAGGAGGTCGCATTGTCAACCGCTACTAAAGATCAGAACCCAACAGATGTGATTACTAGGGTTGAGACGGACCATATGACGAAGAAAATGGAAGACAAGCTCTAGGAAAACCGTAATGATTTGAATCAACAAATGAAACAGAGCTTGGACTTGTTGAATCAGTTGACTAACAACCGTAGGAGAAGCAAGAGGGACTTGACAACTTCCGGTTTAGAATCCAATAGTTCCTCGTCATCGAAGCAAAGGCAAAGGGATAGAAAGCAGAAGATGCTTAGAAAAGAAATTGGGAAGTCTAAACAAAGACCGAGACCGAGCTGCGATAATGGCTTATGGATAGGTACCGATCCATCAAGAGGGATCGGTACCGAACCATTGGACCTTGGTTCGGGTGGTTGACTTCTGGATGATGGTGCTGGTTTGGCTTTTGGTCATGATGTCGATGGCCAGAATGTTGGAGATCAGGCGGTTGTTGTGGATCCGCCGCGAAGAGACTATGTACACGGAACTGCTGAACGAACGGTTCTCCCGGAGTCAAGAGAACCCAAGTATTGTGAAACTAACAAAGAGCATTTGTCGGACCAGACACTTGGGGTGGATCATGCTTAACATTGTTTAGTATATCCACCCAAGCCGGATTTAACCAAAATGGTGAGGAGACATATAAGTGAGAGCCAGCATCGGACTAATGATGATTGAGGCTCCTCCCCGAGCCGAAATCCATTCGTAGAAGAGTCCTATGCGAGGAGTACCCAAGGAGATTTGTGATGCCGATGATGCCGCCATATAATGGGAAGATGGATCTGAGGTAACATCTAATGAAGTACGACTAGCACATGGATTCTGCCAGATCTACTAATGCTGTATATGTCATTGTTTCATGATTTTCCTTGAGGGAGTGTGTAACATCCCCTATCTAGAGGCCCAAAACTAAGCGCTACAGATGCTACAGTCATCTATAGTATTTGCTTTCGGCGACTAAATACGGCTGTGTTAATGGTATCAATAATATCAGAAGCACTTGAATATGAAACAAAACACAGATTTCCAAAATCACAGATTGCTTTATTACATTTCCATATAAAATTTGTTCCACATTCACGTCACATAACCCAAAACGTTTTCCTAGGCATATATTAAATATAGTTATTACAAATTATATTGAGAGCGGTATATGAAGATACCCCCTCGACTGATCAGAGTCAAATGGTCATATAAGACCTAATACATCATAACACAACTGAAAATCATCTGAACATAAATAAAAGCAGCAAATCCTAAATAGCTATCCATGGCTTCAAGCATCCTCTGGTAGCTCATTCGTCAACTTTCTAAAAACCTGAAAAGATCCTTAACCTCTCAACCTACTCAAATTAATTTTGAGTACTAGAGATTTTAAGATGAAAACATAAACTTCGAGTCAGACATAAAGCCTGGTATGAATAATACTATACATCCCGGTTTAATTATGTTAAGTGAGACCACGCTGCTTAGCGGAATGGGTTTCCTCTCACTAACATCCTTTTTAAAACATATTTTTGCAAATCCTTTCTTATAACCATACACTATGCACCTGCATCCACAATGGTTAAATTCTACAAAATAAACATTATGTAAACCAACATAAATATCAGGTAATAATGAACTACCCCTTCAACACAAATAACTTTTAACATTTGGCTGGCTAGGGCCTACCAAACAACATAATCAAAATTTACCTAACATCTGTTAGATATTCATATTTAGGATTATCTATCCTTATCTACTTGTTTAACATTTCCCATCAGGACGGTCTGTCCTAAACTATTTGTTAAATATCTCACTTCTGGACGGTCTGTCCCTAACTTAATCATCTCCTAGGTTCTCCCGAGCCTAATGGTTTTCTGGGCTTACCAATAACCTATCTGTATACAACATATATTCCTTTCGGTGTGTAATCATGATTTTAGTCTACCTGTGACCAAGCCCTACACACTGGAATTTTGGACAACAATTAGCTAGGGCTACAAGCTAATGTATAGGGCGCGACCCCATACTAGTCTTGTCTGGTTTTCTAATATCTGAGCCATTTATACTTAAGGATCCCCTCCCATAATTTTCCTTGAAAACAAATTCAAAATGATTTAAACCTTTAAATCAAACTTCAAACAAGGAAAAGAAATAAGTCTTTATACTTTACTCAAATCATATTACCATGTTAGATATATATCCTTTTCTCAAAACTTAGTTGATGAAAACACTTTACCATTTGAAAGAACCTCTTTCCATACTTTGAAACTAGCTCCTTCAAAATCCAAGTTTAAACCTTTCGAAATCATCTCTAAAACCTTTCGAATTTATTCAAGGCAATCCTTTCAGAAGCTATAAACCTTAGATATCCTTCTTTAAACCCACTTTAAGTCATTGCCTTAGAAAAACCTTTGGAAAACCTTCCTTCAAAAACCTTTCGAAGACTTCTAATAAACCTTTCGAAACAGAACCCTTCGAATACATAAAACCTTTTGAAACAGAAACCCTTCGTAGGCATACTGGGCTTAATTTTAAATAATCTAGAAATCGTCACTTAAAACCTTTATCTTTATTAAAACAACCTTTTGAAAAGACCTGAATAACCTTTCGAAAGCCTTTGGTTACATTTCACGAAACAAGGGTAACCACCTAAGTCGAAAGCTTCCCTTCGAAAGAATTGGAGAAACGGCTAACTTTAAAAACAAGTAAACCTTTTCACTGGGTCAGAAGGTTCAAAACAAAAACCTTTATAAAAGCAGTGGAAACCCTTCGGCTGTGCCAGAAGGTTTCAAAACAAAGTAATGGCGATAGCAGCTACAACCTATCGACTACATCTGAAGGTTTTGAAGTCTTTCTTTTAATTATCTTGACTTGGCCGAAAGTGACCAAGTCGAAAGCTCTGATTCGAAAGCAAAGCAGGCGAAAGCTTTTCACTTATAAAACAATTATATTCCAACCTTTTAGGACATCAACCTTTCGGCTTAGAACCTTTCGGCTATATTCAATTCATTACATGCCAATTACTTGATACCTTATGCATTGAACTTTGACCTCATCAAAAGTTAACCTTTCAATTGAGACGAAGTGTCTGGGATGGAAGGTATTCAGCCGTATGGGTTGAAACATGGAAAAAGAGTGATTTTTGTTTTTAAACTTAGAAAGGAAACTTTTCAACTAACTTGCCTTTTTTTTGTAAATTTTCATTGTCAATAAAATTCTTTTCAGAAATGTGGTGCCGCAATTACCAGAATTTATAAATCATTTTATTTTGCAAAATGCCCTTTCTCCTATATAAATATATAAAACATTTAAGTCCCATACCTTAAATAATTTTATATATCCCTCAAAATGACTTAGAAAAATTCTGGAAAAATTCCAATAAATATATTTTAATATATTGCCTAACATATTAAAATCTCAAACCCAAACAATTATAATTTCAGCCGAAAATAATTTAAAACCCAATAAACAATTTCCATCACTCAAAAATTCATATAAAATCCATAATAAATCAGAAAATTATAAAAATCAAAACCCATCTCTAAAATATTATTCCAGACTAAATTTAAATTTCCAAGGTATTCGGATGTCATTAAATAGGGTTTTTGCGGTAAACATATCGTAAAACACGAATGAACATTTATAAATTCACCAACAATATATATATATATATATATATATCTTAAAACATCCAACATGGCAATATTATAGCAAAAATATTTTGGATCTTACCACAAAACCGAAAACTAAAAGTATTAGGGATATAATAATTATTCACCTTAGCTTTAGAGATTATAAATGAGATTTTTGAATGTTGAATTAGTTGATTTCTTCTTTCCTTTTGAATCTTAGCTTTACTTCTTCTCTTGGGATTAGAAATGGTGGCCAACCTTAGAAATTTTCGTTTTTAATGAAATGAGAATAATGAACGTGAGCTACCCATTTCCAAAAGGTTTAGGGTATAGGGTTTTGCTATTTCCCAAAATACCCTTCTCATTTCCTAACACACTACCTAGTGTTATTTCATTTTAGTTAACCCCTTTAACATAGCATGACTACCTCCAACAAATGAAATTTCAACCTATTAATCTTCACATTATTTAATTTAATTTAACTAATTAAATATCTTAAATAAGGTTATAAAATATATGGGGTGTTACAGAGTGGCGACGATGTGGTCTACTTGGCTGCCATCGAGATCCATATCGTCTTTTTAGTAATTAGCATAGAAGTTCATTAAGCAACTCCATATGTATACTACCCGTCCAAAGGACGTGATGTCACTTTCTAACCTCTTTCAGGAAGCGAGAGAGTCTTTGAAAGATTTCTAGCATAGGTTCAATACTGTAGTGACCGAGGTGAGCAATGCTCAAGAAGATATTGTGTTGATGGCACTGATTAGGGGATTCATCTCGAGACTGATTTCAGGAGGTGGTTGAAGTTGAAACCCCAACCGACGATGGATATGTTCTATAGAAAGGCGAATCAGTTCTTACGCTTGGAAGAGGCAAGTACTACCACCAGAAAGGCCAATGCTTATCAATCGACCAAAGAGATACAATGCAATGTTATTTTGAAATAATCCAGAGGGAATTCCGACAATGTCGATGTTAATGTGGAAAATCGAAGTAGTGGACAGAGCAAGAACAACAATGGAGCTAAAGATAAAAAATTAGATTCAAGGAGGTGTCAAAGAATATAGAAGTTTGACAATCACACTCCATTGAATAATTAGACTGAGAACATATACTTAGCTACTCAAGGCAAAGAGCAGTACAGAAAGCCGGCTCCATGGGAGTCAACTAAAAAGGAAAAAGAGTTTGGCAAGTTCTGCAGATTTCATGAATCATGTGGTCACAACACCAACGAATGCATGCATTTGCATGATGTGATCGAAGAGTTGATTCGTAAGAAGAAGTTACAACAGTTTGTATAAGCCCAGTAAGATTGTAGGCATGGAACTTTAGACCCCCAACAAGGGCACGCCGGCCCTGGTGTTGATGAGCCCAGGCGTCTTGAGAAGCGATTAGTGATAAATTCTATTATTGGAGGACCACATCCAACTGAGAAGAGCTGGAAAGAGATGGAGGTATGTAGGTGCATTGAAGCATGCAGTGAATAGGAGCTGTTTCGTCGTTGAATATGATATTTCGGCAAAATAACTAAGAACCATGATAGATGATATTGTCTTTCGAAATAGAGATGCTGATGTGGTAGAGGCCCCGACGATTAATCTGTTAGTGATATCGGCCATGATTGGTCGTGCTGTTGTAAGGAAGGTGTCGGTTAACTGTGTTAGTTCAGTCAGCATTCTATTCAAGAGAACCTATGACCAGATGCTCCTGGAGGGTAAGGAATTAAAGCTGTGTAAATATCAGATACAGCAATTTAATGGAACTGCTATTGAACCGGTAGGATGTGTGGATCTACCGGTGATGCTTGGAGAGGGTGATCGCAAGAGAGTGCAGGTCGTGCCTTTTTGTTGTGTTGGATATTTATTCTTCTTATAACGCCTTTTTGGGTCAAACAACCCTTGCTCAATTCCGAGCCACCATATCTCCTTGGTACCCAACGATGTAGTTCCCGACATAGAACGGTGTGGGAATAGTGCAACAGATCAAGGGATTGGCCATGAATGTTATGTCACTGAGCTAAAGGAATGGAGGTGAAGAGAGAATGGAAAAGGTGTAGAGAAGACTCTCTACATCAAGGCTTTGGATGCATAGAAACAACTGCCTGAGCCCTGGCTCGGGCAGCATAGCTGGTTCCATAATGATATGGATCCACGAAAAGAGCCACAGAACGGAAGGGCAGCTCCAGTTGAGTTGACAATTAACATCTCGATCAGTCAGGATCATCCTATATGGGTCCTGAAGGTCGGATCGTAGCTTGGCAAGAAGATGATGAAATAGTTAGTTGGTTTTCTCAAAACGAACCTAGATGTGTTTTCCTAAACTCACTCAGACATGTGTGGAATATCGTCGGAGATAGCGAGCCATGCATTAAATGTAAATCCTAAATGTGTTCTTGTAAAACAGGAATGCCGCAGCCTAGATCCAGAGAGATCTGTTGCATTCAGAGAAGAAGTGGAGAAGTTGAGAGGAAACAGCTTCACCCGCGATGCTCTATACTTAGAGTGAGTATCCAATCCAATCTCGGTGAAAAAAAGTTAACGAGAAGTGGAGAACATGCGTTGATTATTCAAATTTGAACAAGGCTTGCCCGAAGGACATCTTCCCACTTTAGAAGATTGATCATCTATTGGACTCAATGGCCGGACATGAATTGCTCTCATTTATAGATGCATACTCTGGATATAATCAGATTCTAATGCATGTCTCAGACCAGGAACACACCAGCTTTATTACCGACCTAGGATTGCTGTTATCTTGTCATGCCCTTTGGATTGAAGATACATGAGCAACTTACTAGCGGCTAGTGAATAAGATGTTCAAATATCAAATAGGGCACTCGATGGAGGTCTACGTAAACAATATGCTCATGAAGTCACGACAATCAGGGAACCACACTAATGACTTGGCAGAGATGTTCAGCTTTCTCTGGAAGTATGGGATGAAGCTTAACCCTTTGAAATGCTCATTCAACATTGCATCATGGAAATTATTAGGCTTTATCATGAACTCCAATGGAATCGAAGCTAATCCGGAGAAGATTGAAGCACTTAGGAACATCAAAGCCCCGGAAATGATAAAAGAGCTCCAGAGCTTGAGTGGGAATGTCACCGTCCTTAGCAGATTCATTTCCAGAGCTACTGAAAAATGCATCCCTTTCTTCGACTGATCAAGAAAGGGAAGAGGAATTTCACATGTACGTAAGAGTGTATAGACGCATTTTAGGCTCTAGTGGATCACTTAGAGAGACCCCCTTATCTGTGGAAGCCGCCGGAGGATGATGACTTATTTATTTATATAGTAATGTCGGTGCACGCTTTGAGGGCTGCACATGTACGTGAGGAGTCTCGAATATAGGAAGCTGGTGTACTATATCAGTAAGTAGTTGAAAGGAGCATAAAGAAACTATCTGAAGCTTGAAAAGCTCGCATACTGCTATTGATTATTTTGAGAAAGCATTGCCCCTATTTTCAGGCTCATCCGATTAAAGTTCTTGCCGACTAGCCTTTGAGACAGGTCCTGCAATGACCTGAGACTTTTGGAAGGCTGTTGAAATGGAAAATTGAATTGAGCTAGTATGACATAATCTATTACTCTCGGAGAGTGATCCTACGTCAAGCTTTGGCAGATTTTATTGCTTAATACACTTAACGAGATGATACTCTGGAGAGCAGTGGAGAGCAGAATGCCGGATGGAAAATGTACATAGATTATGCATCCAACGAGCATTGTTCTGGTGCTGGAGTCGTGCTGGTGACTCCCGAGGAACGTTCGATTTTGTTACACTCTGAAACTTGACTTTCCTGCAATGAACAATGAAGCGAAGTATGAGGCCTTAATCGCAGGACTTAAGTTCGCCAAGGAACTGGGAGTTAAAACTTTGCATATCTTCTGTGATTTCTAGGTAGTGGTATGTCAAGTAAGAAAAGAGTTTCAGGCAAAAGGGGCAAGGCATGCTTCTTATCTCAACCGAGTCCTTGAGCTGCTTAGTGATATTAAATATTACACCATAATGCATATTCCTAAAGAGGAAAATGTGAAGGCCGACTCATTGGCTAAGTTAGCCAGTTCCGGAGACGAGCAGCTTATGGGCCTGGTCCTGGTGGAAGTGCTATCAGCTCCGATCGACTAGATGGATGTCGATTGGATCTTGGAGGCCGAATGTGAGAAGGAGTCATGGATGACTCCAATAAAGAATTATTTGTAGAGAGTCGTCTTTCCTAACAAGAATCATGAGCGATGTCAACTCCTTCGTAAAGCTTCAATATTCATCATGCAAGAGGGAGTACTTTACATGAAGGGATTCTCAGTTCCTAGCTTCGGTGTCTCGCCAAAAATAAGACCAAACAAGTCCTAAGAGAAGTACATGAAGGAGCCTGCAGTGACCACACCGAGGGGGAAACCCTAGCGAAGAATATCCTTCGCTACGGGTATTTCTGGCCTACTTTCAACCAAGATGCAACTGATTACACCAAAAAGTGCAACAAGTGCTAGAAATTCGCAAAGATTCCAAGAGCCCGCTAACAAAATTACTTAAATGGTCAGTCCCTGGCTGTTTGCAGTTTGGGGAATCGATATCATTAGTGTGTTGCCAATGTCCAAAGGTGGTGTGAAGTACGCCATCGTCGCAGTTGATTACTTCACCAAATGGGTTGAGGCAAAGCCGTTAGCTACAATCACCACAAAGAAAGTAATCAACTTCATTGTTAGAAACATCATCTATCGTTTTGGGGTTCCGCAAATGATTATTTTCAATAACGGGACATAATTCGATAAACGAGTTTAAGGTTTTCTACCGTAGATACCGCATCGAGAAGAGATTTCCAACGGTGGCACACCCTCAAGCGAATGAACAGGTTGAAGCGGTGAACAAGATTATCAAGTCCATTCTTAAGAAGCGATTGAAGAAGGCCAATTGAAAGTGGGTTGATGAACTTCCATTAGCACTTTGGGCTTTTGGAATGACCTACAAGTCCACGATCGAGCACTCACATTTACTCTGACATACGTATCAGAGGCTATGATCCTAGTTGAACTTGAAGTACCTTCTCATTGAGTGACTCATTATGACCCATGGACAAATGAGCATCCCCTGTTGGAGTCTCTCGATATGATCGATGAGAAGTGTGATGAAGTTAACTTGAGAGCAACTACCATCGAAGCCCAGTTGCCTGATACTACAACACCAAGGTCAGGACTCGGACCTTTGAAATTGGCCACCTCATTCCTAAATGAATCTTCTCAAGCACTGGGAACTAGGGCTCGAGTTCGGAAGGTCCATACATAATTGAGAAAAAGCTTGGATATGGCACATTCAAGCTAGCAACGATGGACAAGATCTCACTCCCACGGACATGGAATAGTGAGCACTTACGATGATATTTCACTTAAATGTAAATTTGTACATATTTAACCAAAGTTGTGTAACTAGACAGAATCTGTTCTAATGTTTATAAAAGAAATGACTTCCGGAGCTCATAAATCCATCTGTGGTTGACTTTACACTATGAACAGGGTTATATCTGAATGAATCTGCATGTGAAAAGTGCAGGTGTGCAGGTACCTAGAGATATGTGCCATCAAAGCTTCCGTAGTCCATGATTAGATGCACAAAGCTCGACCGCACCTAGTTTTTGGAGATAGATACCGAATCAACTCCTCTAACCCATGACTTGGGGTAGGAGTATAAACATTCGAAGGCTGAAGGAGACAGTTGTATAAACATTCGAAGGTTGAAGGAGACAGTTTGCCTCTATAGCTCATGCATGGAGTTTGGCAAAGCATTCACACCTTTCACAGAGTAGACAAACCGAAAGGTCCGTGCTCAGAGATAGGCGAGATTTCTTACATACTTTGATCGATGCCCGGAGTTAGGCACAATCGTAAGTAAACATCTTAGATAAGGATGTCCAAACCACTATTTTAAGTGGTTAACTCCAACTGATGCCTAGAGTTTGGCATGGCTAAAGCATGCATCCCGGAGAAGGATGCCCAAATTGCCATCTAGAAACGAATCATTTCAATTGGCACCCAGAGTTAGGCGTGATTACACTTGAAACGTACTCAAAAGGGCTGTTTAAATCATTTTTCAATGCGAACAAAATTCGACCAAGTTCATGAGTTGGACATGGTCGCGTGAGGGCATGTGTAGATAGACGCCCTGATGATCACTTCTTGCTTGCCTAAACAATAAGATAGACTAATAATTTAGTCCAACGATGATAGTGGGAAATGGATTGCAAACACATTGAATATAAAGCATATTTATCAAAATACTTAGAAAAATTTGCATAAAACTTGAATAAAACAAAAGGTCTTTATTATTCACAGTCAAGATAAGACTTGGAAGAAAAGTACAAGTGTTATTAACATCTAAATTGAAAGAAAATGCGGGGGTCGAACCTGCACAAAACTGGCCTGGAAACAAAAATAAATACAGGTCTTGCAACTATACAACCAAAACCTAATGGAGACAGATTATCACTTTTTTGGTTTCTTCTTTTTCTTCTCTTCCACGAAAGATAAAGCGCTGGACCCCTCTGGTTTCTTCCTTAATCTCCCTCCGCTTCCTCTACCCTTCGAAGGCGAACTATGCAATGGGGCGACAGACTCGTCTTGAGTGCTTCCAGCTGTAGGTAGTGTGAACGGAATGAAAATGGCCTCGCCAGGCAAAGTAATAAATAGAGGAGGCTGGATGAAGTCGACCGACTCTTGCTTAATCTATGCAACGGACTTGAGTCGTTGTTCAAGAAACTCGCTCATTGAAAGCCCTTAAGTAAGATAAACCGACCTAGTGATCTGAACATCATTGTCGGTATGCATACCTTGGAGGTTACCGGGCCCCTCTTCTTGCAAAGCATGAATCATTTACGAACAAGAGCCGGAGTGCTGCCAACTGCAAAGCTCGAAGTCGAAGTTCAGAATTAAAGTGAAGAAGAGAAGAAATTTTTTAGGTATATACACCCCCGAACCGTGTTTCTTGGAAACAAAATAGACGCTATCCAAGGGCTGGATCGATACTTATCCATGCCCATTTAAAAAAAGGATGAAGACCAATATATACATGTATGTGTATGTTTATACACTTAGGGAACTCTATGAGAATGTGCGTATATACGTGTACATGTGCATATCTAGCATTCCATAACTGGAATCGAAAGAAAATAGATTCAAACCTAAAAAATCCGGAAAAGGAACTAGTTCAAAATTATCAAGCTTGGAATGACAGATAATGGGAGCACACTCTAGCTTTATAGTGCCAGATGCTAGTGAAGCATTATAACGAATATCTAGAAGTACGACAATTTAACGAAAAAGTCTGAAGGAAGGATAACAACTATACAAAGCATTTACTGGAGTCTGATATGGCAATCCAGATTTATCTCGATTCAAAGTACATCATGTTTGAAACAAGATGAACTTTTGGGGAGCAAGTGTTATCTAGCCTTTTGACTAGGCAGTATCTAAATGGACTAGACAAGAGGAACTTGAAAGATGTCCAAGCACTAAGCCCGGAGAGATAGCCATGAAGTCTAGAAACCAAGTACAATCTAGACCACAAGATGAAAACAAAGCCATCCTACAAAATCCAAAGATGAATCCATCTAAGTGATGGTTTGGTATCGATCCATCACCGTGGATCGGTACCAATCCATAAACTTGCTCCCAAAATGCCACATTTATCTCCTACGCTTAAGTATTGATGATGGCAACTTATTCCAAGCTCTATTGATCGATCGCATGTCATTTGCTATCGAACGCCTTGAGCACTTTAAATCAGCAACACCATTCCTCCACCGATCCATCTTATCGGCCTAGAAACAAGTCCATAACCATGCAAACAAGATAGGAATCATGAAGCAACCAACAAATTGCCACGTTATGAAGTATCAAAATCGATCCATATGAAGATCTTATGGATCGGTATCGATCCGTCAACATTGCTGACCTGGCCACATTTTCTCTTGGACAACCGTTGCTAGTTAGTGAAGATCTTGGAGGAAGACGTGGTGGAGCATTTCCAAACAACCTATAGCTATAAATAGGAGGCTAGAGGCTCATTTTCGAAGATCTTTTTTTTGCTTCCTTGCAATTATTACATACTTCGTTGTAATCACCCATGGAGTGGTACCGAACCATAAGAACTGTACTTGTAAAACAGCAAGATAATTAATTGAAATCTCAAGTGGACGTAGGTAACAGTTGGCCGAACCACTATAAACATTTGGTGTCTTGTTTTTCATTCATTTTCCATCTACATTTCTTCATTTTCATTCTTTACTTAATTTCTTGGGTGTTTGTGCCAATTTTGGTACTAACATGTGCTATTGTATTTCAAAATTTCAAATACTATATTCATCAATCTAACGTTCATATGCAAGAATGATAATATTTCAAAAATTCTAATGCTATATCCATCTATCATTTTTCATATGCAATGCATGGTATTGTATTTCAAAAATTAAAATGATATATAGATCTATCACTTTTCATATGCAGTGTATTGTATTTTATTCAAAATTTCGAATCTTATATTCATATATTATTCTTCATATGCAATGTATGCTATTGTACTTTAAAAATTCAAATTCTATACTGATCTATCATTTTGCATATGCTATGCATGTCATTGCATTTCAAAAATTAAAATACTATATTCATGTATCATTCTTCATATGCAATGCATGCTATTGTGTTTCAAATTTTTTAATGTTATATCTCACTATCATTCTTTTTATGCAATGCATGTTACTGTGTTTCAAAAATTCAAATGCTGCATAAATATAACATTCTTTATATTCAATGCATGCTACTTTATTTCAGAAATTCTAATCCTATAACCACTTATCATTCTTCATGTGCAACACATGCTATTGTATTTTAGAAATTCAAACGCTATATTCAACTAGCATTCTTCATACGCAATTCATGCTATTGTATTTCTAAAATTTAAATACTATATCCAACTATCATTTCTTATTTGCAAATTATGTTAATGTTCTTTAAAATACTAATGTTATATTCAACTACTATTCTTCATATATAGTGACACTAGTGCACTTTAAATGATATAACTATTATTCTGCATATTCAATTTATTTTACTACATTTAAAAAAAAGTCTATTGTTAACCAAATTTATGGTTAACACCCTGAAAGATATTTCAACAGAAATAGGAGTGAAGACTTTGATAAAGGACACGAGACCTTTAAGATTTACTTTTGCACTTAGCTCCAATGATTGATGATTTTCGATTCAAACCTTTCAATATGATTGGTAGATCCGGTCTTCTAAGTAAAGAACTTTTGATTTTGAATGGTCTTTCAAGGTGTCACTCAAAGCTCTCCTTTGTGTTACAAAATGATTACTCATCGGTCTTATCCCTTTTAAGTTGATCTTTAGTGCTTCCAAAAGGCTTGGGATGACTGATCTTATTAGAGGTAGTATAAATAGTAAATCCCTGGGTGACGTATAAGAGCTTTCAATCTTACCGAAAGGTTTAGTTGCCTATTCGAAGCCGGGTTGAGATTTATTGAAAGGTATGTGAATGCCCACTATTTGATTAAGCTTTATTCTTCTAAATTCGGACTCCTCTGAAAGGTTTGACTGCTCAAATAATAGCAGCGGAAGGTTTTGGTGTTACAAATATAGAAGGACCTACCAATCTTAGTTGAAGAATCCGGACCTGAAAGCCAATAACTCCGAAGGATTACCGCTCCCATTAATTTATATCAGCTGTCGTCTTCACCGGAAGGTTAGAGTAGAAAAGTCAACGATTTTAAAAGGTCAAAGTTATAGCTTGACCGATTAAACTCCTGACCCTGCCAGTCAGAACCTCCTAAATTGATTTGATCCTGAAAATATGAATTAATATAATGAAGAATTAAACAAGACGATAAGAGATTTAACAAACATGAAACTTCCCCTTCATTATTCAATATCAGCTTTTACAGATTCCCAAATCAATTCTCGATTAGGGTTACAACACATTTCCTTTCTTATTACAAGAATGAGGTGAGAGAGAAATCAGTCCCTAAAACAGGACCCCTTGGGTCTTATTCATAGATGCAGGCGGCACTCCCCCCGGCTTTATGCCTTCATCGGGAATGGAAGGTTGCCTCTTATATGTAGTTGCAAACCTTTTGATCTTGCCGGAAGATTGCTTCTTGTACACGGTTGTAGGCCTCCCATTCTTGATGGAAGGTTTGTTTATTGTGCATCATCATGGACTGCTGAATGCCGCCGAAAGGTCTTTTCCTTCATTTGTTTTTAGGAACCTGCTACCCTTGCCGGAAGATTTGTCATATGTACAACACATGAACCTTCCGATGGTACAGGAGAGTTTCTGGCTTTAGTGAACCCTTTGGCTTTGTCGGAAGATTGATTTTCCTACTTGATTACTGCCGAGAGTTTCGTTTTTCCTGAATGATGGCGGAAGGTTGTGTTTTGTTGACTCATGGATGTTGCTTTTACCTAAACATTTCGGCACCATCACAAGGTATCCTGTAGGTGTATTATCCGGCCCGAAAGGCTTATTATGCTTTCGGAAAGGTTGTCGTAGGGTGGTATACCCTTGTTTCCGCTTGTTTGCCTCCTTCGGAGGGTAAGAGCTCCTTAGACACTGTAGGATAATACCCTCTGTTTTCTCAAAAGACCTTGAGCCGTCTCTTTTTGCTAGCTGCATCCCTTCAATATCTTCGGAAGGTCTGATCTGAATTCTTTCTCTACCATCTTTTGTTTAAGATTCTCTAGCTTAAGCGAAAGGTGAATTTATTGAGTAACATTCCCCCCCCCATGCGAAGGGATGCTCTTAACTTTTCAAGTCATCCTCTCTTAGCCTCATTTTCCTGTAAATGTAAGTACCAAGTACAAGTAAAAGATTCCTTTTCAAACAATTTGACCTTCCGCGAAACAAGGAGGTCATTTCTTAAACCTGATTTAAAACTTTCAAGCTATCTTTCCTACTTATTCATTTATCATCATTTATTCTAGTAAGGTTTAAAACTGCCCTTAGTATCAAATTAATAGTATGAATCGAGATCCATTAAATATCATCTTTCCTACTTATTCATTCCCTCTGAAAGGAATTAAAGTTGCGGTACTAAAGCTTCCGAAGGGACCGGAAGGTATTCCAACTTCAGTTTTCCCTTATTGGCGGAAGGTTTAGGAAGCTTAATGTTTATTCCTTTCGACAATAAGCTTTCATTGGGATTTAGAAGTCCTAAACCCTCCGATTCCTTTCTATTCATCAAAACACCATATAACCAAGTAACAAGCAAATTTTTAGTTGTATAATATCACTCAAGATATTCAACTGAAACATCTAAATATTCACATATATAGATATTACTTCATATTACACTTTTCAAAATGATATGTTAATATGTACATATTCAAAATTACACCAGCGTCCTAGAATTGATCATCGTAGGCATCCAAAAGCAGCAAGATGATTTCATTCCCCCTTTTTCCTACAGCCCATCTAGAAAAGGTGGAAGGTTCGGAACTAAATTGATGGGGTTGATGACAATGGGTTCAATCCATATGGGTTGATAAGGAGAGTAAGTTATTAATGCAAGGTTTTCTCCAGAAACATCCCAGATGGCCAAATTCATCCAGAATGTGTTTGTAGCCAGATCGAAAAGTAAGGAGTATGTTGCCTTTACGTGTGGATTAAGGAAATTAGGTTGTAGGTGATCCATATTGCTAGATTTTGCGCTATTGACCTCTTCCGCCTCATGCGGTGGGCTTAGTAAGCCTAACGCAAAGCAGCAACAACAGTGTGGTGCTTCGGCATTGATGAAATCAGGATGAATTTGATGGAGATTGCAAGCGGCCATTGATGACATTTTTTTAATAAAAGTTAAAAGGGAAAGTGAAGGAAGACGAATGGATTTCTAGTAGAGATTTTTGGCGCGAAGTCTTATACACTCTCTCTCATTTTTCCAGAGATTTATCATTAAATGTTTTTGTCTTTTTGTATGATTACCGTTTCACCTTTGATTTGAAAGCAATTGTTGGTTAAGTCTTATTTGATGAAATTTTGCAAACGACGGCACTGACTCGGCACTTTTTAAGAAAAGAGTGGTGAACTCTTAACCTTCCGTTGGATGACAAGTTAATAGAGACACTTTGGCTATTTTTATGTAAAGTAAACTTTTAACATTCAAATATGAAAATTTAGTATTTGGGTAAATTTCAGTAGGAGTTTTACTTTTGTATTTCTATTTTCATGTAAATTAGGACTTGGCCTAAATCTTGGTGCATGTCATAATTTGCTTTGAATCAGACTGTTTGTCAAAAAATTTCCTTAAATGGCTCAGGTATTATAAGTATAAGTTTGTTCTCAAATTTCTTACTAAGTCCATTTTATATGAATTGGGGGAGCGATTATAAATGGGTGTCAAGTATTTATTCTATGATATATATTTCTTAGTACGTATTTTATATTTCACCTGTCTATACTATGTTATTCCAGACTATCTGTTCCTTAAATCATTTCTCCTTAATAAGCCAACCTAGCTAACATGCTATATAGATGAAGGCCTCCTTCCAAAATGTCCTAATATTGGTTGCCCTAGGGTAAGTGGTTTTTGTACGTGGACACCCCCACTTCTCACCCGGCTTCCTTTGAAGGTAGAGGGAAAATTCCTTTTAAAGAAAATTGGAATATTTTATTCGATATTGATTGATAGTTACACTATAATACCCTTCTAACCGAGAGATGAAATTAGAAAATACACACTAGTTACCATTATAGACGGGGTTATTGTATCTTATTATTAACAACAAGTTTCGACAATAAAAATACTCTAATATGTGTTCTTATTGTTGAAATTAAGGTACTTGTTTTGCTTGTTGATATGGGAGACTTAAACAAGACTAGCTTTTCCTTCCAAAGCTCCTTCTTCGGAGTTGACAATGATTTTGGATAAGTTAAGAATGGAGCTCAAACAGAGTTGATTTTACAAAAACTTCTTTAATTTCTAAGCTCAAATGTTGCACTGTTCAAAAATTCTTTATGGAAATTGAGATTTTGAAATTAAATCTTCAAGAAAGAGGTAGTTTGGAGTATTGAAGTTTTAAAGTATTTCATTGGTGGAGTTACTTGTATAAATCTTGACTTGACTGAGCTTCATGAGAAGATAGATAGCTTGGAAATAAACTCTAAAGATAGTCGGGTTCTATGCAAATCTTCAGAATCCCTATTTGGTATCTCAGTTCCAAGTGTCAATACTATAATATCCATGAGTTTTGCTAGTATGATTGATAAGGTCACGAGTATTTCAATTTATACATAAGTTGTGTTTCCATACCTTGGTAATGCTATGCAGCATAATGTAATACTTATAATGTTGTACATGCTACATGTTTCGTTATCTTTGTTTACACCTTGTTTATCTTTGAATCGGATATGCCTCTTGGAGATTGATGTGTTTCCAAGATTTTCGTTACAATCCTTGACTCCTCTTTTGATTAAGCGAATCTAGATTCTTTGTCATCCTAACTTTCCTGTTCGGCATTCCTAAGAATAGTTAATGTCAGGCTGTATACAATCATCGAAATTTAACATTTACCCAATGAAGACCTTGATGGGACATTTATGACTGAGATCTTGATAAGGTAGTTTTTGAATTCATTTTTCATTATCTAGGGGATCTGAGAATAAAGAAGGTCGGAAGTTTCCATTAGGAGACTCTTTTGGCGGTAATCTTCTTCTGATAATATTCCTCGACTCGGGTCAAATTACTTGAGATAAATAAGAACCCAAAGATTGTGCACTCAGATTGCGGCTTTCAATAACCAGTAGTCTTAGCATTATTAATGATGAAGTTTTACAAGAAATCACCGGACCTATATTCGGGTATTAGACAATATTGAGATAATTTGGAAGTCGCTTTTTGGTATATTCTGATAATGGGCGATGGAGAGTTAGGAGGCTGAAATGCCTTTCCTTGATGATAAGCAATAGAACTCTATCGTATCGTTTCCAATGATGGTCGTCATAAGGATAAAAATTCATATTTGCTGATAAGATATCGGGATCTCTAATATGGAATTAATAGTAAAAGTCAGGAAAACCGTATGTAGTAATTAGATAACAAAGGTCCGGAATACCCAATGCGGCACTTGATAATTAGTACAAGACCAAGAATTCACCCTGGTATTTAGTATCAGAAGACCAGAAAACCCATCTCGGAATTTGGGTAATAGAAGTTTAGAATACCATATTTAACAGTTAATAATGGAGGGTTATGGACTTAGCCTGGCGATGAGCAATAAAAGACCGAACTACCATTCTCGATAGTAGGTGATAGAAGACTAGAATGCCACTTCCAGAATTTCGTTTCTAGTAATAAAAGTCCAAGGTACCTTTAATAATGGAAGGCCAGAATATCATTTTCGATAACAAGTAATAAATGACCAGAATGTCATCTCTGGTAATAAATGTTAAAAGAACGGGAGTGTACATCTTAATAATGAGTAACAGAAGGCCAGCAATCTAATTCAGCGCCGATAATGGAAATCCAAAAAACCGCTTCTGGTAATAAATAATAGATGATCAGAATATCCTTTTCTGATATTTGATAGTAGAAGTCCATAACATCATTTTAGATATTTAATGATAGAAGTCCCGAATCCCATTTTTGAAAATTAATAATAGAAGACCAGAATTTCATTTCTGGTAATTAATAATAGGAGACCAGAATACCATTTCTGTTAATTAGTAATAGAAGACCAGAATACCATTTTTGGTAATTAGTAATAGAAGACCAGAATACCCGTCTGGCAGAAGTTCGAGAATTCTTTCTGATTCTGTCTATTGAATGTGCCATCTTCGGGCTATGAGGATGTCATGCATGCTTTTGCTTTCTCGAGCCCGAGTTTTTTTTGTCCATTTGTCATTTGTTTTTGGCCTATTTCAGGCGGGGACTCTTTTGTCCGGTTTTGTGCTTATTTAAGCAGAGCCTATTTCAGGATGTTTGTCATCTTTGACATTACCGACCTTTTTGGTGGTTGTTATTTTAAGCTATGCCGATTTCTGGCAATGCCTATTTCAGGCATGGATTTTTCTTAGTCCGTCGAACATTTCATCCGGGTTTCCGATGCGCTCGGCTAGCTTATTCTGAAGCAGGACCCGAGGACTTACCCGACCTCCCTCCATGAGGCGCCTTAACCAGGCCATAGCGTGACGCGGTTAAGGGCTTGTTTGGTACCTTGGCCAACCCATAGCATGGCAAGACCAAGGGATTATCCATCCTCCCTCTAGGAGGTACCTTATCCTGGCCATAGCGTGACGTGGATAAGGGCTTGTGTTGCTTTAACCTAGCCATTTCTGCTTTTGGTGCGGATAAAGGCTTATGCCCTCCCTCTAGGAGGTGCCTTGCCCTGGCCATCTTGGCGCGACCAAGGGCTTTCTACCATTATTAGTAGCCTACCTTTTTAGCTAGTCCAAGTTTAAGGAGAATTCTTCTCCCGATCATATAGACTTTTCTTATTTTGAGAATAGAGCCTTTGTTTCATGACTTGATCAATCCCTTACAAATTTTTTCAGCTTTCCTTGTTTTATAAAGTGTAGGACCATTTTTCTAATTACTTTACATTGGTCAGTATCATGTCCGTTCATGAGATGAAAGTTGCAATATACTCCTTTAGACCTTCTCTCAAACCCTGGCTTTTTCTTTTAAGAGGGTCAATAGTTCAGTTCCTCTTTGGTTCTAATATAAATGTCCTCGATTGACGTTGTATGATTGTATTCTCTAAGCAGTATTGATTTTTGAGCCGTCTTTGACAGGCGTCTAACTCTTTTGTAGCCTAGTTTAATACTTTTCTTGAGGGATAGGCTTTCATTTCATTGCCCGTTGGTTCTCTTCCAAAGGCTTTCCTTTCAGCCTCAGAGTTTCGGTTGGAAACTGCTTGGTAATTCTTATATTTTCGCCAGGCAGTTCTTTTATCTGTCTTATTTCTTTAGCCGTGGATTTTCCCAAATGCTCATAGTTCTCCCTTGGGTGGTAGGCCTTGCTTATGATCTTACTCCATTTGTTCGTGAAATTATCATAATCCTTTATCATCTCTTTTTTAAAGATAGTTCCCTGGGAATATGACTGGATAGTTCTCCTTATTTGATTAAAAATGTTGTCACTTCCATTTATTCTTTTTCCAAGTGCAAAAATCGGGGTCGGTCTCACCTGAAAGGGGTTCAAGCTCCATTTTTCAGGGTCATAAGATTCCGCCTTCTTTTTGTTTACAATCTTCAAGGCTTCAAGCCTTAAACTTTGTTCCTCGTTTTGATTAAAGTCTTTGATATTTACAGAAGAAAGATTTGTGAGATGTGGTTCGAAAGCCCCTTGCTCAGACCTCTTGAATCTTTTAGCCACTATCTAATCAGTAATGGGTGAATTTGATACAGAACTGGTTCGATGAGGATTGTAGTGTCAGGAAATCAATCAAGTGGGAGGTTCGAGCCCTCCTTCTAGCACCAAAAATGTTAACTAAATTTATGGTTAACACCCCGTAAGATATTTCAACAGAAATAGGAGTGAAAGTCTTTGATAAAGGACACGAGACCCTTAAGATTTACTTTTGCACTTAGCTCCAATGATTGATGATTTTTGATTCAAACCTTTCAATATGGTTGGTAGATCCGGTCTTCTAAGTAAAGAACTTTTGACTTTGAATGGTCTTTCAAGGTGTCACTCAAAGCTCTCCTTTGTGTTACAAAATGATTACTCACCGGTCTTATCCCTTTTAAGTTGATCTTTAGTGCTTTCAAAAGGCTTGGGATGACGGATCTTATTAAAGGTAGTATAAACAGTAAATCCCTGGGTGACATATAAGAGCTTTCGATCTTACCGAAAGGTTTAGTTGCTTATTCGGAGCCGGGTTGAGATTTATCAAAAGGTATGTGAATGCCCACTGTTGGATTAAGCTTTATTCTTCTAAATTTGGACTCTACCGAAAGGTTTGACTGCTCAAATAATAGTAGCGGAAGGTTTTGGTGTTATAAATATAGGAGAACCTACCAATCTTAGTTGAAGAATCCAGAAACGAAAGCCAACGACTCCGAAGGGTTACCGCTCCCATTAATTTAGATCAGCTGTCGTCTTCACCAGAAGGTTAGAGTAGAAAAGTCAACGATTTCATAGGGTCAAAGTTATAGCTTGACCGATTAAATTCCTGACCCTGCCAGTCAGAACCTCCTAACTGATTTGATCCTGAAAATATGAATTGATAAAAAGAAGAATTAAACAAGACGATAAGAGATTTAACAAAACATGAAACTTCCCCTTCATTATTCAATAACAGCTTTTACAGATTCCCAAATCAATTCTCGATTAGGGTTATAACACATTTCCTTTCATATTACAAGAATGAGGTGAGAGAAAAGTCATTCCCTAAAACAGGACCCCTTGGGTCTTATTTATAAATGCAGGCGGCACTCCCCCCGGCTTTATGCCTTCGTCGGGAACGGAAGGTTGCCTCTTATATGCAGTTGCAAACCTTTTGATCTTGCTGGAAGATTGCTTCTTGTACACGGTTGTAGGCCTCCCATTCATGACGGAAGGTTTTTTTATTGTGCATCATCATGGACTGCTGAATGCTACCGAATGGTCTTTTCCTTCATTTGTTTTTAGGAACCTGCTACCCTTGCCGGAAGATTTGTCATATGTACAGCACATGAACCATCCGATGGTACCGGAGGGTTTTGCCTTTAGTGAACCCTTTGGCTTTGTCGGAAGGTTGCTTTTCCTACTTGATTACTGCCGAGAGTTGCATTTTTACTGAATGATGGCGGAAGGTTGTCTTCTGCTGACTCATGGATGTTGCTTTTACCTAAACCTTTTGGCACCATCGAAAGGTATCCTGTATGTGTATTATCCAGCCCGAAAGGCTTATTGTTCTTTCGGAAAGGTTGTCGTAGGGTCCTATACCATTGTTTCCGCTTGTTTGCCTCCTTCGGAGGGTAAGAGCTCCGTAGACATTGTAGGATAATACCCTCTATCTTCTCAAAAGACCTTGAGCCGTCTCATTTTGCTAGCTGCATCCCTTCGATCTCTTCGGAAGGTTTGATCTGAATTCTTTCTCTACCAACTTTTTTTTAAGATTCATTGGCTTAAGCGGAAGGCGAATTTATTGAGTAACATCTGTATTGAACTATCATTTTGTATATTCAATGTATATTTCTACATTTTTCAAATTCAAATGCTAGTTTCAAGCTTGATTTTACATTGTCAATGTATGCTATATTGCTTTAAAAATGAATATGATAAATTTGAGTATCATTTAGCATAGTTAATGTATGCTACTGCATTTGAAAAATAAAAAAATTATGTTCAACTATCATATACAGATTCAACACATGCTACTGCTTTTTAAAAATATAAACGGTACAACTATCATCATGTATATTTAACACATTCTACTGCAATAAAAAATTACAGATTCTATGTTCAACGATCATTCTTCATATTAAAAGCATGTTACTATAATTAAAAACTACAAATGTTATATTTAACTATCATTATGCATGTTAAATGCATGCTAGTTCATTTAAGAAAATATAATGATATGCTAGGCTCCATTTGTAGTCTAGGCTCCTTCTGCCTAGCTCCAGTTCTGTATTTTTCTATTTGGTTTTGGCTCTTTGAGTCTGTTTAGTTGTTCTGTGCATGTGCAGAACATCTGTTTTTGCATTATTTATACAGTGGCACGGCCCACTATAAATCCGGCTGGCTTTGCTAAAAAAAGAAAATAAAAAAAGAAAAAAGAAAATATAATAATATATTTGACTACCATTGTGCATATTCAACACATGCCACTATGTTTCAAAAATAGAAATGCTATATATGACTACCATGTAGACATGCAATTCATGCATATTGTTTTTAAATCTGTAAGGTTATTTTTAACTATCGTTTGTATTAAATGCATGCTAATTCATTTAAGAAAATATAATGATATATTTGACTACCATTATGCATATTCAACACATGCAATTCATGCATATTGTTTTTAAATCTATAAAGTTATTTCTAACTATTATTTGGCATTCACTAATTGTCGAAATTTAACTATACAGCTAACTTAAACATAAGCAAGACCTTCGATGTTTCATTTTTGTCGGTACTATTTCGATCTTGATATCCGACTTTGTTTTCTATTGTTTGTTTCTCCATTTGTTTTGTAGCCTTAATCTTCACTGCTCTTGAATTTGATTGTTTGGCCTTTGTTGACGTCGCCTTCTTTTTTATTGATTTTGAAGCCATAATCGATGATTTTCGTTTTGTTCATCTTTTCAACTGCAGTAGACGATTGAGGAAGACTGCGTTCTGTTTGTGGAAGAAGATTCGCATTTATTGGAGAAGATGATTTTGATTGAGTTTTTATGAATTTGTGATATTGAATTAAACAAGAGAATCTTTGAGAGTGATGTAGCGAAATGATTTTCTTAATGGAGCTTGAAAAACGTGTGCATGTTCTTGAAATTCAATTTTAAAAAATAAAATTATTTTAAACTTTTCCATTTAAACTAAATTGGGAGAAACGAAAATTTTAATTTTAATAGTTATAAGGATGTGTGACCAAATTTTTTCAAATTAAATTTGAATCTTCTTTGCCCTTTCGATCAATCATTATAGACTAGAGATTTATTTATACTTAACAGTTGTATAGCAGCGTGGGCACAAATTTGTCACTGCCATGTTGTGGCCAGATGCATGCAGAAAGATATAAAGCAATGTCCGTGGCAGACCTGAAAAGGCAGTAACTGTTAGGCCAAAGGTGCACATTTGGTAGGAGAATATTAGCAACAAATCGTTATCGAGATAGACCATCAGAAAATGGACCCCACAAAACGACGTATAACTAATGAAGGCACGTCAATTGCAAACGCTCATACCAATCCATACGCTTATAAACTGGCAGTGAATCGAAAGCAACGTTTGCATTCAGTGGACTAGTCATCAATTATACAATATATCGATCTGTTGATATATCCATATCGCAGTTTGAATAAGGACCTTTAGCCAAATTCGTTACTACCTAACGATGGACTTCTCCTTTATCCAGATTGCAAGTTGGCTAATTTGGCATCGACTTGGAAAGATTGTTTCATACGCAACTGCATGCATGTCAATTACATGAAAACAATAATTCATCTCCTGTCCAAATTGCTACTTACTACGCAATACTTGGGACGATAACGAAACGAATTCCACGTTTGACTTGATGGTATAAAGATGGATTCTAACCAGGCAGACTTGTACCTGACGCAGCTAATGGTCCATCCATGGAAAATTGTAAATTGCATGGTTGTCGTATAATATTTTCTAGTCCTATACATTTTATCATGGGGTCGCTCTTGAGCGAATTTATAAATTATCTATCAACAATAATGGACAGGAAGCTTCTCATTCTTTGCGTATACGGCTATTTCTTACTAAGCTACCCAACATGTAAGAATTGACATCGCTTACCTGAATTTTTGAAACTTGAGTAAATGATATGTCAAATAATTGATCTATGCTGTACGGTTTGTGGCTCGCATTAACTAAGTATGGTGCGAGAATTGGATATGTACAGGGCCGGTTCAAAGTGTAAATGGGCCCTGAGCAACAAATCATATTGTTTAAAAGACAGGAAATTTTTTTCAAGTACACGTTTTGGGGTTTTTTTTTTATGAAGGACGACCCATAAATATTTTTCTCCCAAGGACAAATTATCGTTTTTAGTTCTCCGGCCCAATTCTCGCGCGCTTATTCTTCTTCTTCATTCGATCAAAATTTTGAGTCGCGATCAAATATTTTCCTCATAATTGTAATATCAATCAACGTTATTCGTTTATTTCAATTTCGTCCACTTCAACGATTATTATTTTTTCCTTCCGTTCTTTTGTTGATCTCGTTCTTTTCATATCTGTACGGTGATCTCGTTTTCTCAGGTATGCTTATATCAATCTGTTTTTTTGATGTTTTTCAATTCGAGTTAAATAAAATTGTTCCTGATTTATACTTGTGTTTATTATTATGCCTGATATGCAGTATTGTTCTTCTCTTTGTCTTTTCATTCGTCGATGGATGACTGTGGAAGCACCAGCAGGTTTTTTATTGTTATACTCGTTTCTTTATGCAGTGTTGTTTTGTAGTTACTTTTCATTTGATTTATTTTGCATTCTCTTACATTAATGTTGGGATGATTGGAGAAGTATCGTTGGTTGGATTGTATATTAATTTGTTATTGAGTGGAAAACTATTGTTTTTTAGGTTCATTTTCTGGGTATCATTTTTATATTTTCTTAGTATCATTTTTTTTTCCAGTATCTAGGTATCAGTTTTATCTACGGTAGGTATCAGTTTTGTAAAATTGAATAATTACTGTTCTAAAACGTACATATTTTTACTGATGTTTATTATTATTATTATTATTTTGCAGTGGGGATAACAGCCTTCTTTGTTTGTTTGTGTTGAATAATAATACTTTTAGCACTCGATTGTTTATCGATTGCTCTTTGTATGATTTGAAGAGTGAGATATGCCGATATTGGTCTCAATTAACTCCTTCTTCTATTCAGATTTCTTATGTACTTGAGGACAAAGTTATTATGGTTGACACTGATTCTGATATTCAGAGCATAATTTGTTTTCAGTTACACAAGAAAAGTTCTTTCTTTGGTTTTACTATTAAGGTTAAGGGTTGTGAATTGGAAGTTGTTGATGGTGCTTGTATTTCAATTTCATCCTATGTTCCTGCTTCTTCATCTTCTATTGTATCTGTCTGTTCAAATGTTGTTAATGGTAAAAGTTATTTAAAAGATATGTTGAGGAGAGGGTCGACATTAAGCATTTCCAATTTTGTTGGTTTTTGTTTTGGAGGCGCTGAACATTTTAGAGAGTTTTTGATAGCATATCAAATTCAAAAGGGGTATGAATTAGTATTTTTAAAGAATTGTGCTACAAGAGTCACTGTGGTTTTGCTCTTCGTATAAGAATGGTTGTCTTTTCAAATTCCATGCTTCATGTGATTCTGGAGAATTGAAAAGGTTCTTTATGAGAAATTTGGTTTCTGATCATTCTTGTGGGGCTGGTCTAAGACATGTGAATAATCCACATATATCTAGTTCTTTTGTTAAATCGATGATTATTGATGAGATCCGCGATTGTCCAAGTAAAAATCCTAAGGATATTATACTTGATTTTAAAAGAGAATACAATTTTCAGTTGTCTTATGGTTATGCTTATCATGGGAAACAACTTGCATTGATGGAGTTGCACAGTAATGATGCTTTGTCTTATAATGATTTGAGTTAGTATTTGGAAGCAGTGAAGAAATCTAATCCAGATAGTTATGTTGATATGGATGTTGATCCTTGTAGTAATGAATTTCAAAGGGTGGTTATTGCCTTTGGCGCTTGTTTACTTGGTTTCAAGTCTTGTCGTCCTATGATATTCTTAGATGCTACTCACTTGAAGGGACGTCCTGGTGTATTGATGGGTGCAACTGCAAAAAATGGTGATCAAGGTATGTGTTTGTTTTCAAACTTGATTTGTTTATATTGAGATTATAATACTTGGCATAATTATTAATGTACATTCTTTTATCATAATTTGTATTCTGTTGGTATCAGTTTTAAGAAATGTAGTTTATAAGTAGCAAGTTTCTAGTATCAGAATTTTTATTGTATTAAATTGTATGTTTGTACTTCGTATAATATGTTCATACTGCTAAACAGAAGATTAGTATCAGTTTTTGTATATTATTAGTATCAGTTCTAATTAGTTCATATATGGTATCATTTATAGTTATGTAGTATTGGAATTTGCTTTGTATCGAAATATATGTCATTATTTTTGTTTCTTTGTTGTTTTAGAATGAAGATTAATGTGCATAATGTTGTGCTTATCAATATTTTTATAATGGTCATATCAGGTTTTAGGTATCAGTTTTGTTACTGTTAATATCAGTTTTATGAATTGTTTTATATTTATGGTTGTATTTACTTTTTTTTTAACTAATTATTTTTGCATTTGCAGGTTTCTTCCCTTTAGCTATGAGTGTAGTTTCTGTTGAAAATGTGGATAACTGGACATGGTTTTTGAACCATTTAAAACAAATGCTTCAAGAAGAGCGTACGTTAGTTTTTATGTCCGATCGCCACCAAGGTTTGCTTTCAGGTGTTCGTGATGTTTTTCCTTCAGATTATCACAGTTATTGCTACTTGCATATGGAACAAAATCTTCTTTCTGCAATGAAAGTCAAAAATGCAAATGTGTCTATTGTTGATTTATTCAAAATGTGTTCTAGAGCTTCAAATCTATATGAATTTGACGGAGCATATTCTAAGTTTTGTCAAATTGGTGGTGTTGCTGGTGTTAATTTTTTAAAGGATAAGCCATTTGATAAGTGGATGGATTTATTTTTTCCAGGGAAACGTTATGGTGAATATAGTTCCAATGTTGCAGAAAGTTTTAACAGTTGGATTTTAAATGAACGAGCATTTCCTATTACTTTGTGTTTAGATGGTATTCGTATTAAGATTATGGAACAAATGGCTAGAAGAAGAGATGAATGTCGTTTGTGGAGAACAAGTCTATGTCCTTCTATGGAGTTACGTTTAGATGAATTGATTGAAGAAGGGTTTGGATGGGATGTATATAAATCTTCTGATTTTGCTTTTGAAGTGAAATCTCCAAACTCTCATTGTGTTGATTTGAAGGAGCGCATTTGTAGTTGCAACAAGTGGAAAATTACAGGATTTCCTTGTGCTCATGCTATAAACTGTATGAACAAGTCTAAGTTGTCTGTATATGATTTTGTCGAGAATTATTTCACTGTTGATTCTTATCGATGTTCTTATGCCAATGCTATAAATCCTATTCCAAATTATGATAGGCTCATTGTTGATGGTAGCATACAAGATGTTATTAAGCCACCAAACGAGAAACGTGGCGCTGACAGACCATCATTGAAGCACAAAGGAGGATTTTCATAGTTTTATAACAAGCAAAACAGATGTGGCGAGTGCAAACAATTTGGTCATAATAAACGGAATTGTCAAGCTTCAAAGAGGATATGATTTGATTTTATATTTTTAATTTGTTTATAGTAATAAGTGTATGTGAGACTTGTTTCAGTGGTCTGTAGTAATTGAACCTTTTGTTATTACTTTGTATTTAGTATAGCATATTATGGAATTGATTATAATTTCAGCTATTTTTAGTATAGATGATAGTATCATTTTTTTGTTTTTGCAGTATGATTTATGTTGTTTGTTTGTGGAAGTTTTGGTATCAGTATCTTTTTTACAGTATCATTTTTACAGTATCATTTTTTACAGTGCCAAATATTATCAGTTTATAGCTGCATCAGTTTTTTTAAGTTTTGGTATCATTCTTTTATTTTGGTATCACTTTTACAGTTTTGGTATCAGTTAATTTGGTTGGAGATAATGTTTCATTGATTGGATATAAATGGTTTTATTATCAGTTTTTGTTTGTTTTTATAATCAGTTTTGTGTACTATAATATGTGCTATAATTTACAACAGTAGTCCTTAATAATTATAATAATATATGGTGTTTGCAAAACCTGATACCTGAACTAATTGTTGTTTCATACAGTATGTTGAGTATAAGTTTTGACAAAAGTGATACTATCAGTCATACGAAGTGATGCCCAGTTACTGTTTTGTATTGTAATATTACATGAAATTTGATAATATCATTTTACAACTGAAAGTTGTATCATAGAACTGATAATATTATGTTGGATCCATAGTTGGATGATAGAACATACATTATTTAATTTTGTTATAATATAAACAACAGGAAATAAAAGAACATCACCACAACATATCATTCCAGGAGACGAGAATTGTTTTTACAAGTAAAAGCAGCAGTGTTTTGCTTACAGAACAACATTACTTCATAAGTATGAAATTACAACAGAACATCATTAATTCGCAACTATACATTTCAACATAACAACATTACATCACAGGTATCAAATTTAATTGTGAAATAATGCAATGTGAACTCATTTCCTTTCTTTTCTATGTTCTACTAGGCTCGACATGTATTTTGACAGACTCCAGTAGTGTTCATCGTCTAATAATATTGCATGTGCAATTCTTGCTCTTGTTGATAATACATCTTTCTTTTCAATTTTTATCGGTATCCTGCTTCTGTTCAGTGAAATGATGAATATCATTACAAAAATTCCACAGTCAAGCCTGTTGAAACCAAGATGAAATATTAGTATAAATTTTCATTTGCTTTATTAATAGGTTTATAATTAGTACAAAAATTTGAATTTTAGAAAAAATGGTACAACAATACAGTATGGTTTGAATTAAAATATTTAGCAGTTATACTAGTGCACTATGTACTTATTTATGTAGGTATTAGTTTATTTTTTGTAGGTGTCAGTTTTATTTGTGTAGGTATCAGTTTCTTGTTATGTAGGTATCAGTTTTCTTCCTGTAGTAAATGTTTATTTGTATTTAAAGTTTATTGTATTGAGGGATAATAATTCTCAATATTTTTATTACGAATGGAATTCAATTAAATATAAACGGTATACAATGATGTCTAGAAGTATGTATGGAAAATTATAATGCAAAAACATTTTTTATAATGGAAAAAACTTACGTTTCTGCTCCCTGCTGTGCACACTTTATTTGATGCATTTCATCTGGTTTCACTGCCATGTCTTTTATGTCATTGCTTTTCCAGATTTCTTGGAGCATTTCCTCTATTTCATGTCTCTAAAACAGGTAATATATTAAAATTTTAGCTCATATTCACGGTGATAAGTATTTTTTTAAAAGAAATATAAATCTCATACCAATTTTATAGCCTCCTTTAAACTTGAATTGTTTCTTTCGTTTGATCTTCTAGGGCGGTTAGAATCTAAGTGGCACCATTGCATTGTTGGGTATGTTAAAGTTACTAATGTTCAGTGGTTCTCACAATGCAAAGGAAAATATATACTTTCAGTAAATTTGTCGTGTACAATAGATTCTAGCATAGGGAGAATGAGACTTTCATATCACACACAATTGCTTTCTGTTTTATATGAAAATAAGTTATGATATAATAAATGAAGCAATTATTATGTACTTGAATATTAAAGTTTTATTTACCGTCATTGTAGTTGTGAAAGCATAGTTGTGGTCTTCTATTCCACATTTTGAAATGTACCAATCTATGATCTGTATTAAAATCAGAAATGTATACAATTTAAAATTTGTGGAGCAATTTTAAATTGTTAATAGTTTCAGTACTCTTAGTAGTTGCTGTGTATGTTGATAATTATAGAAATAATAAAGCATAAGGTCAATTTAAGCATGTTGTGGATTTTGGTATCAGTGTTGACGTAAAGAAAAAAATTATTATGTACCTGCCCGTCTGTTTCGCCTCCTTCTAGTAGAAGTTTTAGTGCATTCTTTGTTATGACACAACCTCATCTGATTGTGTCATTGTCTTCCCATGCTACTACACTATTTTGATAAAAACAATTTGTATATGTTAGATAAACTTAATTTCATATTTAAAATTAATATACATATTTGTACACTTACTTTTGTGATGATATTGTTAATGAAAAGAAAGTTTTGATCATATTTTGTTGCTCAACGTTGAGGTAGATCAAACATTTGCAATGACCAAGCCCCATCTCGTAAAGTGTTGGCTCTATTACTGCAAGTGGCTTTGGATTATTGTCTTGTTCACTTTGGTTTTCAACATTTTCTTTTTTTTCACGTTCCTGTTTTTGCTTATTTGCAACTTTCTTTTGTTTCATCCCATATTCAAAGCTATCACGTTGTTTTTTCACTCTTGTTCTTGCCTTTAATCTTTGAATATAGGAAGCTGTCCCTTTTTGTGTTGCTTTGATTTTTTTGTCAGTTGATTTTATGACTTTTTGTTTCCCTTTTCTGGCAGCTTTTTGCCCATGTTCTTCTGTATCTTTTTTTTTCAGTTTTTTCGCTTTCAAAGTCTTGTGTGTCGTAAAGTTTGAAAGATGGAGGGGTAAAGTCAAGCACATACGGTATACTTTTGTTTTTTACATCTGTATCCTGTTGAACAGTTTGAGTATCTTCTGAGTTGTCTCCCTGCACTTCAGTTTCTTTTTCCATCTCTTCTTTTGTTGGAGTCTGTTTTTTTTCTTCATGGTCACATTGTCTTTCTTCACTGCTTGTTTTTTTAGCCAATTCACTTTCTATTTCGATTGGCATTTGTTTGTTCATTTCTTCTGTTTTATCTGCTGTTTTTTGTACACTCTCTTCAGCTATTTCTTCATTTTTTTCTTTTTCCATTTGTACAAAAGTATCTGTATCTAGTTCAGTTTGTAAAAAGTTGCTTTGTAGGTTGAAACTTTCCTTTTTATTTTCACCATTTTCTTCACTGTCATTCAAAACATCTTCAACTTTGTTGGTGTTGTCTTCAGCCTGTGATGTTTTCTCTTCATTATCTTTCAGTTTCAACTTTATTTCTTTCAACTCTTGTTTCAACCTGAAAACTTCTTGCTCTACTTTAATTCTTTTCTTTTTTTTCCACTTCTAATTCTTTTTTTTGTTTTCTTTGTTTCTTCTTCCAAATCTTTTATATGCATTTGGAAGATCCTGATGCTTACGTCTTCCTCAAATGACTGTGCAGTTTCTGTGGTTTCTTCAAACTTTCTTTTCTTTCCATGCTTTTCTTTTTGAATTTTGGGGAATTTGTGTTGAACAGTCTCTGTTTGAAGTAGACTTTCTTCATATGGGCTGAGATTTGTGATTTCTTTCACCTATAAAATTGGTATTGGAAAATTTGTTTCAGTTTTAAGCTATGATATCAATTTGCAATGATAATTGAATTTTTACTATAATGAAAAAAAAAATTGTATTCAATACAATAAATATCAGGTTCAATCATATTAGTATCAATTTCTTATACTATAAGTATCAGTTTATAATCATATTAGTATCAGTTTATAATCATCTTAGTATCAGTTTCTTATACAATAAGTATCAGTTTCTATTATGTAGAACTATGGTATCAGGTATTGGACTGTAGCATCAGCGTAAATTGTGAAATTATAAGGTATCAGTTTTTGCATTCTAGTATCAGTTTTGAATACATCCACATTTAGTCTCAAGCATGTACTCATTTGTTATCAGTTTTTGCATTTTTGTCTCAGTTTATGATACTTTTAGTATTTGTTTCAAGCAATTAAACATATGGTATCAGTTTTTTTCATTTTATTTTTTGTTATTGATACTATTTACTATGTTTTGATATGGTATCATTTTTTGATCACTGTAGTATCAGTTTTATGGTATAGGATAAATCATCGACAATAAAACTTTATTCTGCATAATAGTTAAAGCATATTGATTAACAAACAATGAAATGGAATTTTTACTTACATCACCCTCTTTCACGCTATCAAAAACTGCTTTGACTGCTTTGTATTTGAGTTTCCTTAAATCTCATTTTGCAAATCTTGGTAAGGCTGGAGTATAATATTGCCTTTGTTGAATGAGATCCAGTTTCTCACAAATGCAATACTGTTAACATTAAAAGAATTGATTAGATATGTTTGTTAAAAAAAATAACTAATAAATTTTTGAATAAGAAATCTTACCAGTGGAAGCATGGAGCATCCCGACATATTTCTTGGATTATGAATGAACTTCTTAACAAATTTATTGAAATTCTTTTCTATCATCAGTGGCCAAGAAACTAATTGCATTGTCTCTACATTAATTAAGTATGGCAGAAGTCCCCATCTTAATTTTTGTTGGTTGTTTGGAAAGAAAAATGTTAATAGTATTTCAATTACTATTAACATTGGCAAGTCTTCTTCGTACTCCTTTTTCTTTTTTGCAACTTCTTGCTTTATTCTTTTTTCCACTACGTTTCTTGTTATATAAGTGCTGTTGCCAAAGTTTCTGTTTGCAAATTCTCTACAATGCACTGGAATTGTTTTGTTTGTCATTTTTTGAGTCGGCTCAATGTTAATTCCTTTTAGTGGTAGGCCAAATAACAAACTTATATCCATTGCTGTAACTTTCATTCTTTCTGTGGAAAATAAGAAAGCATCTTCGACAATTGAGTAGCATTTGTATAAAGCATCCAAATTGTGTTGATGCTTTTTGCATTCTTTCATTACAATTTTCTCTTCATAGAAAACTCTGAAGAAGTTGTAGAAAGGAGTGCTCTTCATTATATCCATTTGCTTATTTGATAGAGCATTTTTTTGTTTTATCATTTTAACTGTTTTGAATATTGCCTGCAGTCCACATCTGTAAGCTGTTTCATGCTTTTTATCTGCAGATTGCTGTTTTGTTTCTGATCTTTCTTTCATGTATTTTGGATGAGCATCAACAAAATCATCATCATCCTATTTGTTCAAAATAAAGACAGTAAGTTATTTGTCAAATAAATTATGTTTAAAACAAATAATAGATTCGGGTATTTGTTGTAGTGAAATATCTTCTGTCAAATATATAACAATTTCAAGTTTGAAGTAACTAAGTATCAGTTTTACATTACCTAAGTATCAGTTGGTACAAAGTAGGTATCAGTTTTCTCTAATCAGGTGTCATTTTTTCAAGTAGGTATCAGTTTTTTGTAACTAGGTATCAGTTTTCTGTAAATAGGTATCAGTTTTGTAAATAGGTATCAGTTTTTTGTCTGTTTCATATTTCAACTAAATTATACTGACTATTATTTTATCAAACAATTTATGCTTACTGATAAACACTATTATTACTTGTTACTAGGTATCAGTTGGTACTAATTAGGTATCAGTTTTCAATAATCTGGTATCAAGTAGGTATCATTTTTATATAACCTGGTATTATTTTTTGGTAGTTAGGTATCAGTTTTTGTTAGTAGGTATCATTTGTTTGTTTGTATCATATTTGAAATAAATGTCACTGACTATTGTTTTATCAAACAATTTATGCTTAATTATAATGACTATTATACTACTAATTGAGTATCAGTTTGTTATACCTATCAGCCTTTTCTTTTACCAAATAATTTACAGGTATTATTTTTGAAATATACATTATGGTATAAAGTTATGATGTTTTATATTTTACCGAGTTGAGTTGTTCTTCTTCCAGTTCTTGATCCGCAGCTTCTTTATCTTCTTTTTGCTGAGATTTAACAAAATGAAATTATTAGTATTTCAATGTTGCTATAACAAAACTATACTAATTTTGTTGTGTTTGATTTTATATTTAACAGTTACCTTCTTTGATATACTTTTACTTATCTGTCGTTTGCTTGTTCTTGCTGTCATTTTTTCTTCTCTTCTCTTTGTCCTTTTTTCTCTATTTTGGTTTTGTTCTTCTATTACTGTAGGTTTTTTAAGCCTTAATTTGTTGCTTTTTCTCTTTAGTGCCGACGCTATCGTTTGTGCTAAAGGAAGGTTTTCCTCTTCTACCTCTGCATTTTCATTTTGAACATCAACTTCGTCGACATTTCGATTTTCGTTTTGTTGATTCGCTGTCGACTTAGTTAGGTTTTCTTCGGCTTTCGATTGTTGTGGTTGTTCTTCATCTACAGTCGATTTGTGAGGTTTATTTCTTGTTTGCGATGCCATTTTTTACTGTCGAGCAAAATTAACGTGAATCTTTTGTTTCAAGCAAAATTACCGATTGTTGGAGTGTAAGGAAGGAGGAAGAAGATGGATAGAATTATTCGTTTTGTTCGAAATTCTTTCTGGGCTTTGGGCTTTGTCCTTGTGATAAAAGTTATATGCACGTGTCCTTCTGGACAAATATTTATTATAATTTGTCCTTAAAAAAATTTTCCCCTTTAAAAGAAATTAGTAGAATGGGAAAATCAAGCAAATAAAAGATGCATAGAGTACTGTAAACAACATCTAGTACAATTAACAGCTAAGCTAGAAGCCTTTTAGTAAAAGAATGTGAACCTTTTAAGTTTTTACAAATAACAAATTATGGGCCCTCTCTGAAGCTAGATCATGGACGGTCGTCCTACGAGCCCATGTTCAGCGCCGACACTATATACATATATATAGGATTGACATTAAGTAATTTGAAAACTTCTTTTGTTATATAAAATGCCGTCAAGCACATGTGTATGCTCGATGGATGAAAACTCATTCGAGAATTTGAATTTAAATATAAAAAATTTAACTGTCATGTAGAGGTCTACTATTGTACATATTACTTATCTGACTTTCTAAAACTCTAGTTTGTGTATGCAACCAAATTTCGAAATTTAAAAACCGAAATTACTCTTCAAGCACCACTAACTCAAATTTTAAATGGTATGACACTTTATATTAAGATTCTAAATGTCATGAGTTCAATCCATCGAGACATCAGAATGACTGCTTTGCTTTAATTAATTACCACTCTTGTTCTAAAATATTCTCAAACTACCGCTATTAGGATATTATTAGGATAATAATACCCAAATGATACCCTTGTTAGGATGCTTTTAGAACTGTGGTTAATACGTTGTAAATCCAATAAATATCCTTTCTCACCCAAATAATTTATAAAAAAACTTTAGACCCTTTAATTTCCTTACGCACCAAAATTTACACTAGTTTTACCTTTTTAGTTTCATTTTTCACTCAAAAAGAAAAAAGAAAAGAACATTATAACATAAGCTATTATGGAATGCTTCAAAAAAACTATAGTTTTAATATCGTAGAAAATGAAAAAGCTTAATATATATTTTTCTTTAGCAATGGTAGACCATAATTTTTACCATGTTACTATCACCTTTCAGCTTTATGAAGCTATAGCCAAGGTAAACAACCCATAATGTCTATGGAACAAAATGTAGAAAGCTAAATAACATAATCTTCGTTTGTATGTATTTCTTTAATTTGTAAATAACAAGATGGTAGAACCATCGATAGCTTATATTGTTCAAAACAAATAGGCTATGCTTAGTCATATGAATCATTAATTACCTCTTCATCTACATATGATCATGGTAATGGAAGTGGATTTAGAACCAAAATTTGATGGTTTATATTTCTAATTCAATAGTTAATAAATCATGCTTAAAATAGATTTTACTTTTGATTTCATATCATTTTCATTGAAGTTAGTAAGTGGGTTAGAGAGTGCATTAAAGTTTGATGGTTTAAGTGTGTTAATTAATAACACAATTAGGCCATGCTTATGATAAATGCATCAACTAAACTCACACATGACCAAAAAGAGATACTAATGTCATTATGTTGATTTATATGATGATGAGAGGGGATTTGCCTCTAAATTGCTCTTTAATCTCATCTTATTATTCTCCTTTGTTTTAGTTTGTTTTAACTTTCTTTTAGTTAGTTAACAATCACTCGACTTTGGTTTAATTTGATTGAATAGAATTTTAAAATCATCATTTCCCTGCAGATCGACCCGTATTCGCCACGTACTACAAGTGTACGCCGTGCGCTTGCAGTTATTTTTATTATAAAATTCGTTCGGCTATTTTCTAACTCGATAGACATAGCCGTCCGAACAAGTTTTTGGCGCCGTTGCCGGGGAATTGATTTGATTTTGATTTTCTATTCTTCGAATTATTTTCTTTTGATTTTTGTGTGTTTTAATTTTTGTGTGTGTGCATTTAAAAAAAAAAGAATAGTGTGTTTGTTTGATTTTTGAGTGCATTGTGTTGTTTGCTTGTTTCTAGTCTCTTTTCATTTGCATCCTTATATATTAAAAAAAAATTCACAACACAATTTCAAAACAAAAAAAAATTGCATTGCATTTACATTTTTGTACAGGTACATTAATTTTTTTTCTTTTCTTTATTTTTTTTCTTTCTTTCTCATTTACAAAATCATCACTTTACATTTTTCAGTGTAAACTTCTTTGGTTCACTTCCTGGCAACAATTGCATCTGACAGTGCTCTGTGTCCTTGCATTTCAACTCCACACTTCAATTTCTAACACCATCTACATACCATACAACTTCATCACCATCAACCCCCTATCTGACACTGTCCACCTTTGATCCATTGCAACCCTCCAACCACAAACATCGTAGAACAAAACCACTGCTCCCCCCATACACTGACAAACCTCCCTCTTCACCACACAATATCACTTCAAATCCACCATCTCAAACAGCACCTTCACCTCCACACAAAACTACAGCAACCACAAACCCATATCACTGTCATTCACCAAGCTACAATAGTACAAACTGCCACCACATACAAAAACATTTCAACATTCACGTGTCATCCCATTTCCCTCATCACCAGTACATTTGCATTTCTGCGCATATACAGCCTCATCACCCACCAAGCCACAAGTTTGCCTGAATCATCTTTACTTCCTACAAAATACTGCATATTCTTGCTTCAGCCATCACCCTGCTTACTTCCATCGCCTTTCGAACAATATCGCTGCATACTACATAATCCCGCCTTAAAGCAACCAACTTCTGTTGCCACTTCAATTCATCACCGCACTTACATAACTCCACAACTGCAACCAAATTCCACCACCACCACATCTCTACATCAGTTCATACTCACATAAACTACTCCTCGCCCAAGCTGAAATCAAACAACTCCGTATAGTTCACGCAATTCGATCGCAGTCCAGATACAAGTCGCCTTACACCACGCAAACACCCAATTCGACAATCGACAACGTCGCAATCCATCACCAAAAGCAACCCCGAAACAAACCTCGTCCATTGATTGCCCCACCCCTTGACGACCTAAAACCAATCACCAGCAAGCGGCGAACGATTCGCAATCCAACTCCACCAAAAAAAACAAGAGAAGCTTTTGATTTCGAAAGATCAACTTATTTTGGGTGCGAAATTTGGGTGGGAAAGATTTTCGAAAAATTAAGGAATTGGAAATTGCGAGTAAGATTTGCAGATGTGCTCGTTTGTTTTTATTAAGAAAGTTGAGTATGCTTTATGTCGTTTAAGTGAGTTGGGCCGGGCCCTAGTTTAAATTTTTTTATAAAAAGGGTTTGTTCTCTTTGTTTTTATATTAGAAGAAAATATTTTTTTTAAGTAAAACTCTACTTTTAAGTTTCCTTTGAAAAAACTAAAAAAAAATTACAATTTAAAAAAAAAGGGTTGTTTTGAATTTATTTTCATTTAGTTTATTCTAGTTTTTCATTTTTCTTTGATATATATATATATATAATCTGTGTATATATCTTTGGTTTTTACTTTTCAGGTTGCCAAAGCAGATAGGAAAAGTGCTTGCCAAAAAAAAAATTGTCTGCTTGCTTATAAATAACTTTTGTTGCTTTTTACTCCTATTTATTGTTTTTAATTTCTTGCATTGTTGATTGCTTGCATTTGCATTTGTATATAAAACAAATCAAAAAAAACATCAAAAAGAAAAGAAAAAAATCCATTCGTAGTTGCATTGTTAATACACGTTTAATTTCTGCTTTGCATTTCATCTTAGATTTTGATTAATAATAACGGTTATACATCGATAGCTCTTAATTGTATATTGATAAGTTGTCTTCTTTAAACAATTTACTTTCTTGGTGTCTAGGCTACGGCAGAGTAATAACCATTTATAAATATTACGGTGATTCGTAAATATTATAGTGGTTGTTCCTCTGAAGGTACTTAAACCTTCGGCTGCATTGCTACGGTGATTCATGGTGCACCGATAAATCCTGCCCGTTACCTAGCTGAGAACTATCTTGTTGATTTAAGAAAAAGTGTGATTATATAATTTTGGGTTAACTTAGGATAAATTATTTGTAATTAACTCTTTCATTCATTTAGTTGCATTAGTTCATGCATATTTAAAAAAAAATTCAAAATCCAAAACTAAAAAAATTATATATATTCTTTTTTCTTTGAAATTTTTAAATCCTTTTTCTTTGAAATTTCAAAAATCCAAAAAAATTAAGAAAAACCCAAAAAAAAAATTATAAAACCTTTTCAAAAACAAAAAAAAATTGAAAAACCAAAAAACAAAACAAAAATCAATTTCCCTTTTGAAAAATAAATTTTATTTGTAAATATTTTTCCTTAAAAAAAAACATACTTGAAAATGTCCGAGTTTCCCCACTTACGCAAATTTTACAATAGTTGTGAAAATCAATATAATCCATATGATTTCACTCCAAATCCATATGGATATTTTAACAACAACTATTGTTTAAACGATTTGAGTTTTGAACCACAAAATTTTCAAAATGACAAACCACCCTCGAATCTCGAAAATAGCATTTCATCTCTACTTGAAATCACTACACAACAGAATCAAAGTATAAATGATTTGTGTAATTCATATTTGGGAAATGATTCAAATCAAAGTTTTCAAAATAATCAAAATTTGAATTCAATTCAAAATTCAAACGATTTCAATGATAACCCATGCCAATTCAATTTTGAACTCCAGGATGAATTTCAAACTCAAAATGAAAATGGAAACAACTTTTCAAACGAATTTGGCAATGGGAATAACCTTAACCACGTTACAATTGAAAATATTTGTTCTCAACAAATCCAAATCAAAAATTCTCAAGTTAATAACTATAAATTGGATTTTGTTGAGCAAATGAACGAAATTTACGATGATCACACGAATTCGTTGTTTGAAACGTATATGAAACAACGTGATAAACAAAATCAAATTTCAATGTGTGACGAGTCAAGTGATAATCCAACTTTTACCCAAATCGACGATTTTTAAATAACAACTTTTGAAATTGAAAATGATGATCTTAATGAAGTTGTTGAAAATTTGGTAATTGAGTTGGATTTCAATTCTTTTGAGGGTGAGAAACTCGATTTAAATCTCGATCTTCCTTTCTCTGAAAATTTGAATACAACGACTTTGAATTTTGAACTTGATTTATGCAATAAAGTTGTTGATAATCCAACAAAGGAAGTTGAATTTAACGAACACGAGTTTTATGGACTTTTTAAAAACGAGTCGTTAATCTATGATGGGGAAGATTTAAATCACCAATTTGATTTTGAAATCAATAATTCTAAATAAGTTTTCAATAAACAGCTTGAATTTCAATTTGGTGAAAATAAACTTGAACTTCAATCAATCGTTTTATCAACCCCAAAAATCATTGAAAATAAAACGACTCGTACAATTTCTAATAAAATGGCATTCATTTTTCCAAATCAACGTTCAACTTCGAAATCTTTTACGATTTGGTTTTCAGATCTTAAGCTGTGTCTCGTATACTTGACGAGGCAAATGAATCGGTTTTTGGAAGACCGTTTCATTTACTTTTTGACGATATACTTTCTGATCTCGTGTAAATACCATTAATTTTCATTCAAATAAAGGTCATGTTTTCATTTTTATTTTTCTCCTTCCACTTGGGTTAACTGTGGGGACACAGTCAAAATCAAGTGTGGGGGGAGACTCATCATTTTTAATTTTTCATGGTTTATTTATTTTTATTTTTATTATTTTTCCAAAATTAAAAAAAAATCTCAAAAACAAAAAGAAAAAACAAACAATTTTTTTAAGCATTTTGATTTATTTTTAAAGAAACACTATAAGATAAATATATGGCTTTGGTTTATTAAATTGAAATTTTTGAAAATTTATTTGTCTTAACAAAAATAAAAATGAAGTTTGATTACAAATAACAATGGTTTAACTAGTATATAGGAAGATTCATACGTGTTAATTATGAAATACATCTTAGTTGGAAATCTTTGTTTTAAAAGGTGGTTGATTTAAAGTAAAGATATAACATTTTTTTTGTCTTCTAAGTTAACTAGCGCTAAGATAATTTTGCGAAACTCTCTCTTTCAAAAAAAAATATACAAAAAAAATACAAAAAAATCTCACGTAACCCCGAAAGGCAGTGCACGATCGGTATATCTGGCCTCAGTTTATCTGAGTTAGGTGTATATATATAAAAAATCTTTTTAATAACACATACAGTCAATAGGTGTTCACACTCGTGTACTCACTCGCCACGCTCTGTATTCCCCTCACATCAGTCCGCAAGGCAGTGCATGGGTAATATATCTGGCCTCAATTTATCTGAGTTAGGCATATGTAAATATTGTTAATATCAACAAAATTTTCAAAAGAAAAAATGGAGAGAGTAAGCAAATGAAATCCAAGCACTATTTTAACTTATTTGATTTGATTTGTTATTGAAATGAAATGAAATACCACTTTGATGAACTTTGATAATCGTTAAGAACCCATTTCATAGTTACACTACGTAATCAACCGAAATAACGAGTTAAACTATAGTCTATTTGCTTTGACAACTTGATTTTTATTGGAAATTTTGACAAGTAAAGTGTTTGCGCCAAAAATGGTCACAAACCCCGAATGTTGTGAAAGCACCAGTGTATGAATACAAATCAGCAATATTCAAACACAAATCTCAGATATAAACAAACAACAAACAACAATCCAGAAATAATGAACAAAAACACGAGATTTATAGTGGTTCGGCTATCTCCGGCCTACGTCCACTCCAAAGTTTTTATCTTTTATTGATCGATGCTTGAAGATTACAATTTCCTATCGCGTAATACAACGGATTTTATGATTATAATCTGAATCTAAGGCAGCAATGGTGATCTGGAGTAAATCTGGCAGAGTCTGGGCGTTCCTTAGCTCTCAAAATTGTCCGACCTCTTTTCTGAATGACCAGGGGCTCTATTTATAGGTGTAGGAGGCTGATATTTCGCCTAAATTGAGGGGAGACCAGTTCTGGCACGTGAGGGGGCCCACATGCCCGCTTTCTGGAAATCCGGGCCCACTTTGGGATCGATTCGAAGCTATGTTCGAATCGATCAAGAAATTGTCCAATCGAGCTGAAATTTGGCGTGAACATTCTTCAACATGTGCTCAAGCTACTGTGAAAATTTCATAGCATTTGGACTTGTAGATCTCAAGTTATGATCGATTCAAGTTGACGTTTTTCGCCCTATGGATTCGTTCGAATCGATATGGTTTGAATCCATAGGGTCGAATCCATGCTTCTGCACGTGAAGACGGTGACGTGGCGCGCAATCTTTGAGTTGATCCTCCTTTTTCTCTGAGTTTACTGGGTCGAATCCATCATTTTCGCTGCCTGGACTTAATGGATTCGAAGATAGTTTCCAAATGGAGTCGAAGCCTCTACAACTTATATCGATTCGAAGGATCTCTCCTCGATGGATTCGAAGTAAGTACTGGCTTCGATGGATTCGAAGTGTTATCCGTTCTAATCGATTCGAGGCAGAGGCTTGCGTTAGATGGATACGAACCATGGCCTCGTCCCTATCGATTCGAAGCGAGGCTTAGGACCAATTCGAAGTATAGTGACATCTATGGATTCGAACTAAAGCTTGTTCCATTGGGTCCGCTCTGGTGGGTACGAAGCAGATGGAGTCGAACTTGTTGGAGTCGAATGTGATGGATTCGAAGTGAGGTGTGGGTATGGAGATGATGGATTCGAACAGTACCTTCTTCCTTCCTTGTATCGATCATATCTCCTCCGTACAAACTCCGATTAACCTGAAACTTGAAACGTAGCCTCTCCTAGTCCTCATCATCATCTCCAATTGATTTCGTCTCGATCGGAGCCCGGTTAAATTTTGACGTTATCCATTGCAGCCTTGTTTCCAATTGCACTCCAATCCTGATATCCATCCTTTCTTGTCGATTTGTTTGATATTCCGGCTTTGACCAAAAAGCGGGATAACATTTGCCCCCCAAAACATGCCTTGTGATAAGAAGGCGTGTTTTGAATAGTTCCGTATCCGATATCCAAAGTCCATAGCCACATCATCCAAGTGCATCATCCTTGACTGCTCGGAGTCGATGCCCAACTCCAAACCCAATAACCAAAGCCTTAGACAAATCCATTACCGTTTGAACCCGATGACCGAATCCTAATCCATCCTTATCCAATAGCCAATAACCGAATCCAGGACCTCTCCGGGTCGATATCCAAATCCATAACCCCTTTGGGCTCTTGCCAAGCGCAATCCACACCTGACGACCGTGGTCCAGTGTCCCTGGACGTTAAGTTAACCTCTCCGGGTTCTTGCCAAGCGCAGTCCACACCTGACGACCGTGATCCAGTGTCCCTGGACGTAAGTAATGCCATGGCTTAAGTCCTAAGCCGAATCCTGGTCGCTCCGGACCCTTGCTGAGCATAATCCATACTCAACGACCTGAAACAATAATCGATAACCCTAAGTCCTAGGCCGAATCCTGGTCACTCCGGACCCTTGTCGAGCATAGTCCATACTCGACGACCTGAATGAGTCAATTTACCATGTTCTGGCAAAAAGACTCACCCCTTGCCAGGCGTAATCCATACCTGACGACCGTTTATCGAAAACCAAAAAGAATCCAATCAAAATCCAATCCAAAATCCGAATCAAATCAGAAAACCAGAAATTCATACCAAAAATCAAAATCATCATCCAAAACGGAGAACAATCATCCGAATGAATGCCAAAACCAGAGAGACGAGCAAAATCAGGAGTTCAATCCAAACTCCAAAAACCAAACCAGAAAAATAAGTGTCCAATCCAAAAACAAAAGAAAACAGATTTCGCAAACCATGGCTTTGCATTTTTTCATCATTCAGAGCATGCCTAGGGGCTATCTCCGTCCCCGTACATGTGTAAATGACTCGATTGCTTGACAACGGTTTGTTACTTATTCCATATTATCCTGGTCAATGGATGACCAATCGACCATCATTCCTGGGCCTCGCACCATCATGGCTCGAGGTAGGCGGTGGTTGCTCCTGCTCCACCGCTGTATTCCGCACCCCAACATACTGCCTCAACTGTCCATTCCTCACATGATCCTCAATTATGTCCTTTAAATGCCTGCAGCTGTTGGTATCATGCCCGTCCAGATCGTGGAAGACACAGTGCCTTCCTGATGCCCTTTCCTGTTCAGATGGCTCTCTTCTAGCCGGCCTTCGGTAAGGAAGGCGATTCCAAGTTTCCAAGTAAATCCGCTCTAGCGTCTCATTCAATTCTGTGTATGTGGAGAACTTTGGATCTTTCCATCGCTTCCTAGCTTTTTCAGAATTTTCGTCCAGCTTCCTTTTTCCTTTATCTTTGTCCGAGCTTCCATCGGATGGTCCTCCGCCCCCGGTCACATTCACCTCTTTTAGCTTTAAGTCCATACATGCATCTTCTTGCCGAAGAAATCTTTCAGCTTCGTGAAAGAATTCCCCGAGATCCAGTGGTGGGTCTCGTACTAAAGATACCTTAAAATCTGAATCCTCTCTGACTCCCGACACTACCGCCATCAAAACCATCGATGGATCCGGCCGATCCACCGAAGAAACCGCCGCATTAAATCGAGTTAAAAATGCTCTAAGCGATTCATCCGTTCTTTGCTTTACCGATGTTAACGTCATCACGTTCTTAGGTCTTTTGATATGAACCCGAAACTGTCCCAAAAACCTGTCCACCAATTCCCTCGAATTCCTGATAGATCCTTCCTCCAGCTGCCTAAACCACATTGCCGCTAGGTCTGTCAAGTATAAAGGGAAACATCTGGCCATCACTTCCTCCGATGCCCCCAGCACTTCCATGTGTCTAGTGTATCTCATCAAGTGATCAGTCGGGTCAGCCTTTCCATTATATACTTCCACGCTAGGTAACTTGAACTTAGGTGGATTCTGAGCCATCCTGATTTCCCGAGCGAACGGACTCCTGTTCACTCCTTCCAAGTCTCTATTGATCGAACCTCCACGCATAGTCTTCCTAATGATTTCTATTAATCCAACATTGCCTGTTAGGTGTTGCCCCCCATGCTCCCGAGGGAACTCCGGCACATATTCTTCATGTGGCTCATTAGCCGCAACGTTGGCTCTAGCCTGCTGAACTCCTTCCAAAGGTCCTTCTGCGTTGGATCCTGTGGGCCTGCCCCCAAGTCCTTGTTGATTGCCTTCCGGTTCTGTATTCTGTCCTCCATTGGGTTCCGCAACCCTAGTTCCTTGTTCCACATTTGCAGTTGCTGTAGTTGGTCCAAGGTTCTGTGTTCCTGCAGCTCTCATCTGCTCGAAGAAAGTCTGCATCATATCCTGTTGATTCTTCAGCAACCTCTCATGCAATGAATTTGCCATAGCTTCCATTTCGTCTCTCGTAATGTAAATCGAAGCTTGTCCTTCTCCAGCTCCGGAGGATGCCTCTTGGCTTCCTCCCTGTTGGCTTCTCTCAGCTCTTTGCCTTGTTTGTCGAGTCATTGTTGAGTCAATCTGAATCCTTCAAACTTTCAAATCTAAACTTTGAATCTGGTCTAGCGGGTGCTAGTTCTTCTCAGTGAAAGCACCAAAGTGTTTGCGCCAAAAATGGTCACAAACCCCGAATGTTGTGAAAGCACCAGTGTATGAATACAAATCAGCAATATTCAAACACAAATCTCAGATATAAACAAACAACAAACAGCAATCCAGAAATAATGAACAAAAACACGAGATTTATAGTGGTTCGGCTATCTCCGGCCTACGTCCACTCCAAAGTTTTTATCTTTTATTGATCGATGCTTGAAGATTACAATTTCCTATCGCGTAATACAACGGATTTTATGATTATAATCTGAATCTAAGGCAGCAATGGTGATCTGGAGTAAATCTGGCAGAGTCTGGGCGTTCCTTAGCTCTCAAAATTGTCCGACCTCTTTTTTGAATGACCAGGGGCTCTATTTATAGGTGTAGGAGGCTGATATTTCGCCTAAATTGAGGGGAGACCAGTTCTAGCACGTGAGGGGGCCCACATGCCCGCTTTCTGGAAATCCGGGCCCACTTTGGGATCGATTCGAAGCTATGTTCGAATCGATCAAGAAATTGTCCAATCGAGCTGAAATTTGGCGTGAACATTCTTCAACATGTTCTCAAGCTACTGTGAAAATTTCATAGCATTTGGACTTGTAGATCTCAAGTTATGATCGATTCAAGTTGACGTTTTTCGCCCTATGGATTCGTTCGAATCGATATGGTTCGAATCCATAGGGTCGAATCCATGCTTCTGCACGTGAAGACGGTGACGTGGCACGCAATCTTCGAGTTGATCCTCCTTTTTCTCTGAGTTTACTGGGTCGACTCCATCATTTTCGCTGCCTGGACTTAATGGATTCGAAGATAGTTTCCAAATGGAGTCGAAGCCTCTACAACTTATATCGATTCGAAGGATCTCTCCTCGATGGATTCGAAGTAAGTACTGGCTTCGATGGATTCGAAGTGTGATCCGTTCTAATCGATTCGAGGCAGAGGCTTGCGTTAGATGGATACGAACCATGGCCTCGTCCCTATCGATTCGAAGCGAGGCTTAGGACCAATTCGAAGTATAGTGACATCTATGGATTCGAACTAAAGCTTGTTCCATTGGGTCCGCTCTGGTGGGTACGAAGCAGATGGAGTCGAACTTATTGGAGTCGAATGTGATGGATTCGAAGTGAGGTGTGGGTATGGAGATGATGGATTCGAACAGTACCTTCTTCCTTCCTTGTATCGATCGTATCTCCTCCGTACAAACTCCGATTAACCTGAAACTTGAAACGTAGCCTCTCCTAGTCCTCATCATCATCTCCAATTGATTTCGTCTCGATCGGAGCCCGGTCAAATTTTGACGTTATCCATTGCAGCCTTGTTTCCAATTGCACTCCAATCCTGATATCCATCCTTTCTTATCGATTTGTTTGATATTCCGGCTTTGACCAAAAAGCGGGATAACATAAAATGACTTAAATTTTCAAGATAATAACCAAAACCTATATTTAACTTATTTGTGTCAATTTAAAAATAAATCCTTCATTGTAAATATTTTCAAAAACTTGCATTCATCTCCTTGTAAATAAATCTTGCATTATGTAAATACTTTCATTCTGCATTTGGATTTTGTGGGTAGTATTTGCTGAAAACCCTCACGAGACAACACTCGTCCTACTAGGGACACCCAGAGGTTTAACGGCTTGTTACATATGCTCAATGCAATCGTGCTCCCCACGAAAACGGATTTATCTTAGTTTTTTTCTTTATTCGAGGACGAATAAAAAGATAAGTATGGGGGTATTTGATGTGCACGTAAATATGCATATTTTTACCACCATATTTAATCTATTTAAATTAAATAAATGATCATATCGGGTATTTTAACTTGTTTAAACCAAAATTCAAATTATTTTCAAATGGTCACATATTCATCTTCATATAGGGGTAAAATGGTCGTTTTTGTGTATTTATTAAATTGTGAAAATTTACTTGGAATTTTCTATGTTGTTTTGTAGGAAATTTGGTGAATTTTACAAGTGGCTTCATGATAATATATGCATGCACAAGAGTGAAGAGAATAAATGAAGATGGAAATAATCCAAAGTGATGATCATGGAGGACCCCACCCACTTACCTTGATTTTCAAATTAGGAGCTAAGCATGATAAAAGGACATTAAAGCTTCATGTACATTTAAGTGGGGATTAGTGGATGTTAATGATTACTTGGCCACCACACTACCTCAAGGGCAATTTGGGCATTCCCCAAAAATATGAATTAGGGTTTAACACATGTATAAAATCTCCTTATTTTCATGTAACCCTCTCCTTCTCCCCTTAGTCTCTCTTAGTTAGTTTTAGATCAAATAAAAGAAAGCTCTCTTCTCTTTTCCATGGCTACTTAGCCATTTTTATTTTCATGTAACTTCCATTTTTTTATGCAATGTTAAATAGTGCTCTCTTCTTTTACATGCTTCTTTTCTTTATTTACTTTCATGTTTGTAGTGTAGATCTCTCTTATTTCATGCAAGTAGATTAGTTTTTCCTTTGTTTTTTCTCTCGTTTTCCTCTTGTTTGTTTAATGTTGCTTTCTACATTTGTTGATTTGATAACAAAAATGAGAGGCTAATCCCTTCAATTTAGGGGTAATGAAGCTCTCTTGAATCATGTAGATGCAACATAATTTCTTTTATGTCTCTTTTGTGCTTAATGGAAAGTAGATGTTTGTATGGTTTTGTGTTTAATATTGAGTTTGATAGCTTATATTGTTCAAAACAAATAGGCTATGCTTAGTCATATGAATCATTAATTACCTCTTCATCTACATATGATCATGGTAATGGAAGTGGATTTAGAACCAAAATTGGATGGTTTATGTTTCTAATTCAATAGTTAATAAACCATGCTTAAAATAGATTCTACTTTTGATTTCATATCATTTTCATTGAAGTTAGTAAGTGGGTTAGAGGGTGCATTAAAGTTTGATGGTTTAAGTGTGTTAATTAATAACACAATTAGGCCATGCTTATGATAAATGCATCAACTAAACTCACACATGACCAAAAAGAGATCATAATGTCATTATGTTGATTTATATGATCATGAGAGGGGATTTGCCTTTAAATTGCTCTTTAATCTCATCTTTTTATTCTCCATAGTTTTAGTTTGTTTTTACTTTCTTTTAGTTAGTTAACAATCACTCGACTTTGGTTTAATTTGATTGAATAGAATTTTAAAATCATCAATTCCCTGTGGATCGACCCATATTCGCCACGTACTACAAGTGTACACCGTGCGCTTGCGATTATTTTTATTATAAAATTCATTCGTCTATTTTCTAACTCGATAGACATTTAGCCATCCGAACAATCACCTATGGTTATCTTGATGTCGTCACCCGTCTAAGATGATTTACCATTGTCTCATGTTGATTTGTGTAACAACCCATTGTTAAGATGCAATTATTTAGGATTTTGTAATGAATATTAAATTAATTAAAAAGGTTTCAAATAATAATATATGGATAAATAAATGTTTTGGAAATTTAATGGAGAAATAATTTAAAATGTGAGAAAATATTTTATTTGGGTAGCTTTTGAGTTTAAAAGGAGTATAGAAATTTTTAAAAGCTAAAATAATTTTAAAAATGAAATAAAAATGGTTAAATAATTATTTATAGTCAAATATCTAAAATATAGGAGTTTAGAAATTTATTTTCAAAAGGGATGAATTTCTACTTCATTTATATGAGGGATTTGAAATTTATGCCTAAACATGTAATAAGGAGATAATTAAATTAACTAAGTTAAATTTGAGTAAAATTATTTATAAAATATATAAAATTTCTTAATTACTAGCTAAAGGCAAATATGATTTTTATTTGGGTTTTGGAGTGAGATAAGCTAAGTATGGAATTGTTTGCAAAATAAAAGGTATAAAAATTGAGATTAGTAATTTTAATAGAGCCTAAAACTTTGCAAAAGAAAATATGCAACAAATTTATTTCTCTTGACAAATCTAGGGTCTTCTACCACTTATCAAATATCTCCTTCCCGTATCTCATTTTCGTACACAATAACTAATTTTCAAAATTCAATATAAAAATTAAAACCTTATATCCCATTTCAAAAATAAAATAAAATAACATCCCAAAATTCCTTAAATCAACATATATGCTTCTCAACATGATACTACACCCATAGGAGCTTAAAAAATCAAGTTTTGGTCAAAAGAGTTGGCTTTGGCAATTACAGTATGCTTTGGAGGACAAGTCGATATGAGTAGTGAAGTCTTTGAGGAAGTATAGTTGCTATTACTAAGGTAAGCGATCTTCACTCAGAAGCCTATGTGTCACACCCATATTTTCCAAATCTTATCAAAGGTAAATTGATGCAAGTATTGAGCTAAAGGAACTTCTCCCAAAACAAAAGTTGGACTATGAAGTGGAAGCAAGAGCAAAGTCTAGATAGTAATGCACCAAAGTCTTAAGATAGTGGCAAAACAAGGACTGTGCATTTCCATTAAGCATAGCTTTGGCACTATAACACTATGTGGGTAATTCGAGATAGCCACAAAGTATAAGGAGTGATCTGCAGTCCAAAAATTTACTATAATGGGCAGAACTATGGCACAGCCTTTGTGCTATGGTTCCGAAAGTAAGCTTTAATAAGTTGGAACTGTGGCACAATCTTGAAGTAACAACAAGATGGAGAGATTGTTCCGCGGCCTCAAAAGCAACACTAATAATATAGAACTATGGCACAATCCTTAAAGCAACTATATGCAATAGGGATGTGCCACAATCTAAAACTTGTATTAAAGTGGCTGGGCTATGCCACTATCTTATATTAACAATGAAGCAACAAGAATGCATCGACATCCTGTTTTGGCATTGAAGTGACAAACTAGTGCAGCAATTCCAAAAAAGTACTACCCAACAAATACAAGGACTCGAAGAAAGGAATGTTGCAACAAGTCACCCATATATACAGGAAAACCCAAAGTAAGAAACTGCCCCTAACATAGAAGAACTACATGGTTATAAGCACTCCATAACTTCGCTATCAAAAATAAACCATTGAGGACTACGCTAACACTCATGAAGTTAAACTGTATTGTTCCATCCAAAACAACAACAAAGCACAACAAAAGGAGCAACTAAAGTCAAATGGTACAACTCAGCAAACAAAACTGCATCGTCATCTCGAAGTCTACCCACATCCCTAGAATCCAACTTAAGCTGTTCTAGCAATAATCCGAACAATATCTCCGCCCTATAAGAACAAAGATTAATGAGGAAAAATCAATACTACTCAACCCAATGCAGTCTCAACTAGATAAAGGCCCATATCAAATCATGGCTTATTCAAATTTGGATTTCCCTATTCAATTTCAAGCTTCCCGCCCAAGTTCAAAATTTATTAAACTAAATCAAAATTTCCCATCAAAGACACATTAGCTATCCGTGTACATCAAATAAGCAAGACAGATAATCGAAAAGTGGCATAATCTAAAGGAAAAAAAATCGAAAATGCGGAAGATCGACATTAACGATCCATGTGAGTCTCCGTCTATTATAAAATGAATTAGGAAGGGATTTCTTGGACATTACTCTTTTTTGGATACTGAAAAAAAATTGTACTCTCTACATTATTTCACAGGTACTAAGAATGAAAGGAGAAGAACATGATTTTTCCCATGGACATAGGATTCATTAACATATGAACCACGTAAATTCTATGTGTTATTTATTGCTTTCAGTGCTATACTTTACCTTTTATGTTTTTAGTATTAAAATTTGAATGTGTTGCTTCACGAATCGGATAGAGACATTTCGCAGAATTTTGAATATTTTCCTTCATAATTATGTAAGCATTACGATGCATAATTTACTTCCTTTAAAGGAAATTTTAATATTACTTACTTTTTTGATTCTTATTCATGTAAGCATTCAGCATTGCGATTTCTTTAAAAAAAATACTTGGGTATTTCTAAGATGAAATATCTTATTAACATTTTGGACGCCGAAAGGAGGGATGATTTCCCTCTTTAGCAAAGAACCTACACGCTTTTTCCTTAGATACCACTATAACACCATGAATCATGATGATTCCAACACTCCTCCTAACCAAGAACAACTTCACATAACCATAATTATGCCAAAAAGATAACTCCTCACCTCTACGACCCGAACTAAGGTAGATGCTTCTGTAGAACCCACCTAAGATCCTATCCTAGCTGCTCTTAAAACCTTCACAAAAAACTAAACCAACAAATAGATGCACTAGAGAGATCCCTTACTCAATATCCTATCCTAAATCCAACCTTCGTTCCACTTTCTGCAGCTCACCCACATCACTCATTGACTGCACTAACTATGAAATGTGTAAGTAACAATGGAATTCTCAAAAATGAGAATGTTGATGTTGATCTAAAATAAATAGACACAAAATTCAAAGGAAAATTTTAAATCAATCCTTAGCTCAAAGCCTGTGAACATGAACCCATTACTACTGAAAAAGCAAGCATGAACTACACTTAACGATGATGATGTTACTTCACTCTACGAAGATGGTTCATCCTAAATAGATCCTAAGGAGGATGAGATCTATTAACTAAAAGCTCTTTGCATTGTAGTTAGCGAGACTTTTCCGAATAAACAATAGGGAGGAAGAAAGGGAAGAGGGTTCTTCCCCATTCAGTGAAACTATTATAGAGGCAGACTTTCCTAATAACTTCAAAGCCTCACCAATTGATAAATTTGATTGGACTACTAACCCAAATGATCATATTTGCACTTTTGAGTACTACATGGACATTCTAAAGGTAGGGAGGATGGCCAAATGCAAGCCCTTCCTAGTATATCTGGCTTGGGCAGCTTCCAGATGGTTCAAGGGGCATGGACAATGAGAGGTTCATACTTGGCCAAAGCTAGCTGCAAATTTCTTAAAAAATTTCAACTCTATGATAGAGGCTTCCTAGAATATGAATACCATGTCCTGTGTAAAGCAAGGAAAAAATGAAAGCTTACACAACTTTATAAAAAACTTCAAACTCAAAGCTCTTCGGATTGGAGTGACATGTGAGGAAGCACTACTGATGGCAATGCATGTTGGGATCAGAAGGAACACTGCTATGTGGAATAAGAACAGCAGAAATCCATGCCATAACATGAACGCTTTCTATGAAAGGGTTGGTGGCGACATCAAAATGGAAGCAGTCGGGGCTGTAGAATTACCTTCATCTAAGGAAACTTCTACTCGCTATAACGAAAGAAAATAGACGGTAGAAGGATACTATCCATCTGCTAAGTGGAAGAAAGAATTTAACTTCACAGCTAAAAACTCCCTTTACCCATACACCTGAAGATATATGAGATGACCCGAGCTGAACTGGCCTATAAATTTCTAAACAAGAGCAAGAAGCCAGCATAGAACATGGGGGAGCATATTTTCGCATCCATAGAGCCAATGACCACCATATTGATAATTACTGACACTTGAGGAATGCAATCGAGAGACTGATTCAAAAGGGTTACTTAGGCAGTTATGAAAAATAAAATAATGGGGAAAGGATAGGGAATGTAACACCCCTGATTTTATTTTAACATTATTCAGGAGATTTAATTGGATAGATTAAATAAAATAATGTAGTGGGATAAGGAGGATGAGATTTTATAATTAAATTAGAACGTGCCTTTATGAATCAATTAATATGACTATTTTAAACTTAGAAAAGAAAAATAATTAATGAGAAGGGAAAATTAGGAATGGAGCTTTATTTCTTCCCTTAAGCCCTCACCCTTTCGTTCATTCTCATTTTATATTCACAAAATAACCAAAAGAAAATAGAGAAGCCGGCCATAATCAAGGAAGAAAGAAGGTGAAACTAAAGGGATTCAAAGGAAAACGCTTTAAGGAAATCAATCTTCATCAAATCTCAACCTTCTATCCAATCTAAAGTGAATAATAGTTAACCATCTCTATTGATTATGCTTGAATTCAACTATGATTAATTTCTAAATTGATTATGATGATATTGCTTTGTTTTGGATGTTTGATCATTGTTTGTGTAGAATAATGATTTATGGGAAATTTTATGGAATTATTATGATTGGTTTTAAAGGTAAAACCTAAGTTTTTGATCTCCAATTGATTTGATTTTCTAATATGTTGTGTAAAATTTGGAGATGGCTTTTTAATTTCATACCAACTTAATACGAAAATTTTATGAATTTCCTAAGGTGGAAATAGTGTTTATTTCGGGTCTTAATTACTAAACATGATTAAATAATTATTTTGGTCCTGAAATTTTTACAGAAGAAAGAATATACAAATTCTGATTTTTAGGGATTTTTCCCAAGTGGTAACGATTTTCTATGAATTGACTATAGTAGAAAAACATTTAAATTAATACTAATTAAGGATATTAATTAATTTAGTTTGCTAATGTTTTTGGGAAGGTAAAACATACTTCTAACAAAACCTTGAAAAAGAAATGAAAAGTTTCTGTGTTAACTAATCATATTTTGACAAGTGATAAGAGTAGGTAAAAAGAAATTGGTTTAAGAAAAAATAAAACAGTTTTTACAAAATTACAAAAGTGTCATTATTTAATGGTATCAATGATTCCTCATCTGATATCCCCCTCCCTCGAAATTCATAAAGGCCGATATCAGTAATAACTATCTAATAGTTATAGGAGATATCAGGCTTACGAAATGCAGCATCCTTATTTGCATAGATGTTCAACATCCAACACTAGAGGAATACAATATCGCATGATGGAAGATGTCCAACATCAAGGATTTTGAATCTTACTTTGTTTTCAAGTGTGGCAACCTGTTGTTTTAAGTGTTCGAAATCCTTTAGGATTTGACATCCCTAAATTGTTTTACTTGAAATCTCTTGTCCCTTAGTTTTTAAGAATCCATGATTCCGACATAAAATTTTGGAGTATTAATGTTGCAAAGACATGATTTTGATATCGAAGTATTTAAAGTACTGATACCAAAAGAAATTGATTTCGACTTGAGTAATTGATATCGTAGCTTGTCAACTTTGATATCATATGTTTTCCTTGGTTTCGGCAACTAGGTTATGCGGCTTTGATGTCGTAACTCTTTTATTTCAAAATCGATGCTTTGTAGGCCAAGAAGCCTTACTTTCTTTTGCAAAATAAAAGTATATTTTATAGGCAAGATAGCATATATATTAAGAAAGTCGATAACCTATGATTTTGACAGCTTAGCCGTATAATTTATAAAGTCATAATTTCATTTTCGAATCTCAAATAGTGGTTCGATATCATTTTTAGCGGCATGGATGTCGTAAGCTTTGTATTTCGAATTATTATCTTGATGGCTTGAAGAACCATATGTTGTATGAGTTAGACAACTTCATTGGGGATACTAATGTATATTATTTTCGATATGCCATAAGTTTAAGGGTTTGACAACTTAATTGGGATATAAATAGACATAAGTTGGGCACTTAGGTGAATAATGTTATATTCAAATTTTAAATTGATAATTGATAGGCCATAGTCATCCTAGAAAAAATATGAGATGTGTGATGCCAGAGATGGATAGTCTCTACACGGTTCATGATGGGTTCATAGTCATCCTAGGAAAATTATGATATGTGTGATGGATAGTCCACATAATTTTAGACAAATGAGACATGTGTAATGGATAGTCCACGTAATTTTAATTAGAAAAACATGTGTAATGGGTAGTCCATAAAGCCTGGGATAGATAATACGTATAATTTTTATATGTGAGATGGGTAGTCCACATAAATATAAGATGGATAGTCAGATTTAATTTAGATGGATAGTCAATTAAATTGGGATGAGTAATCCATTATATGATTTTGGATGGGGTAAGGGAGTGTATAACATTATGAAGATAGATTAGTCAGACTTACCCATGTAACATGCCTGCAAATGATTATTTTACTATGTTCTAACCGTTGTGGTTGTATTTGCATAAATTTTGATTAACATAATTGGTTAAGATACCAGTGAGGGGAAAACTTGTTCCACTCTGCGGCATGGTATCACTAGGTATTTATTTTGGTTCGAGAAGGTAGGTTATTATTCACACAGGCTTTTTGTCTAACCCGAAGTTTTTGTTTTTCCCCTTAAACTCTTGGGTACTCATTTGAGTAGGCTAGGAGTAAGGATTTTCAGATTTGACAAAAGCTTCCAAAGAAGTGCAGGAGGCAAGATAGCTATATTAAGAGCTTTATTTTATATGCTGTGTTGTTTTGTTTTGCTTGAATGTATGTAATGGAAAATTATATAAGTGCCAAGTATTAGGCTCTAATAAACCAAGGGGCATCTTCATATGTTACTTTGGGAGTATTTTGTAATTTTTATATTTTCTCTAAACGTGTGATCGAATGAGATTGTGCAATGAATGTGAAATTTTATTTCTGAAATGAAATGTGAAAGTTTATTTAATGAATTGGGTTTTAAATATTTCATATTCATGTACTTCTTATGTTATTCATACAATTAATATAGCTGCATTTTGTTACTAGAAATAAACACTGTAGATAACTACAACATCTGTATCACTTTGTTTTGGGCCTTAAAATGGAGGATGTTATAGGGAATCTCTCTCCAGGTCCAAATGAAGGTCAAGCAAAAGCCCCTTCCAATATCATAGCCTCGATCCAAGGAGGACCACACTTCATTGGAAAATGCAAAAAAGCACAAGAGCGGTATTTACAAGCGGCTAAAGTAGAGCAAAGGACAATATTCCATGTGAAGTAGAAGGCGTCTTAGGATATAGTCTTCACTGTTGCTGGCGCCGCTGGGTGGTTTTTCCATACCAAGTTCCGCTGATAGTTACAGTGCATATCTATAGTATAAAATAATATCAACTTAAAAATCACAAAATTGAATATCACAAATTCAAACAGAATTGAATATCAAAAAATCAAACAACAGGATGTCATTACCGTATTATATCAAATTACCAATCAACTCTATATCAACGGTGAATTATTCACAATATCAAAATTGTGTACGAAAATGAAAACCAAAAGATGTAGAAATCATACATAAACAATTTTAATTCAAAATAAAATAATAACAAAGTTCAACAAAATATTTCTTTGAACAATTAAATCAAATATTCAAATATTTATATAAACATTCAAAACCAATTTATAAATACAATATCCTTTATAGAAGTCTTTCCATAATTTTCTGCAATTAGTTATTATTTCATAAAATATATAAACTTCAAAATAAATAATATTTATTTCTAACCACAAAATATAATTTAAAATCTTTACTTAATATTCAATCTAATACGGAATATAACATTTTTCCATTAAATCATACCATAATAGAGAACTCTGAGACAATAAATAGAGATTTTTATTTATTGAAAACATATACAAAATCATTTAATTACTTTATAAAAAGACTTCTATATTTTATTTAGATTTGAAAGCCCTTTCAATAGTATTTTAATAACCTTTTTAATAAAAATCACTTAAAACAATATTATTATTTTCATAATATACTTTATAAAATAGCAATATATTATGCTTTTCCTTTAAACTAATTTCAAACTTATAATATATTATAATATTGATTTTAAAAAGAGTTTTATAATCAAAAGAAAAGTATGCTTATATTTATAATTAAAAAATTATATTTATAAATTTGAAAATAGCTAAATAAAATAAAATTTAGTAACATATTTATAAAATACTTTTAATAAGATTTTAAAAAATTAAATAATATTCAATGCTTTACAATAATCTTTTAAAATAAGAAAATAAATAAATATTTAAATAATTGTCTGTAGTTTAGGTGGGAGTTCATCGGTCGAAGTCATGCCTGATTCCGAGTTATTATGAAGAAGTTACTGCAGTTTGAACAAAAAAATAGCGGCTTCTGCCTAAGCGGAGTTCAAATATGGAGTTGTAGCCTGTTATTTTGTTGTACAACTATTAATCACCATGGAGAACTATAGTATACGTTCATACACGAAAGTGTCCGAGTGTTTCATATTGTCTGTAATTTAGGTAGGAGTTCATCGGTCGAAATCTCGCCTGATTTCGAGTCAGTATGAAGTCATTGCAGCATGAACAAAAAAATAGCGGCTTTTGCCTAAGCGGAGTTCAAAATATGAGGATGTAGCCTGTTATTTTATAAGACAAATATTATTCACCATGGAAAATTATGGTATACGTTCATAAGTTGAAGTATACGAGTGTTTCATATTGTCTGTAATTTAGGTGAGAGTTCATCGGTCGTAGTCTCTCCTGATTTCGAGTTAGTATGAAGAAGTTACTATAGTCTAAAAAAAATAGCACCTTCTGCTTAGGTGGAGTTCAAATATGGGGATGTAGCCTGTTATTCTTTAAATACAACTGTTAGTCATCGTGGAGAACTCCAGCGAGCATTCACAAGATGAAGTATCCGAGAGTTCCATATTGTTCGTAATTTCGATGGGAGTTCATCGGTCGAAGTCTCGCCTAATTCCAAGTTATTATGATAAGTTATTGCGGTCTGAACAAAAAAATAGCGGCTTCTGCCTAGGCGGAGCTCAAAAACGGGGATGTAGCATGTTATTTCTAAGAACAACTTTTAATCACCATGGAGAACTACGGTATACATTCATGAGCTGAAGTGTCCAAGTGTTCCATATTGTCCGTAATTTAGGTGGGAGTTTATCGGTCGAAGTCTCGCCCGATTCCGAGTTATTATGAAGAATTTACCGCAGTCTAAACAAAAAAATAGTGGCTTCTACCTAGGCGGAGTTCAAATATGTAGATATAGCCTGTTATTTTCTAAGTACAACTGTTAATCACCATGGAGAGCTACACTATATGTTCATAAGCTAAAGCATCCGAGTGTTTTATATTGTCCTTAATTTAGGTGGGAGTTCATCGGTCAAAGTCTTGCCTGATTCCGAGTTAGGATGAAAAAGTTATTGCAGTCTGAACAAAAAAATAGCGGCTTTTCCTAGGCGGAGTTCAAATATGGGGATGTTGCCTGTTATTTTCTAAGTACAACTATAACACCCCGATATTTTTCGAGAAATATAATTAAAATGAAATTAAAGCGCATTTGGTACAGTGGTAAAGGCGCATGTTGACTTCCTTAGTGACCAGGGATCAAGTCCCGTTGTCGCCCAAAATCTGGAGCGATATTTTTTTAGCTGGTTCGCATCCAGCGATTTTCCTACGTATTTCAACATTGTTTATGACATGTAGCGGCTTTCCATTCGCTCCAGTGATGTAATAACCTAATTTAATCTAAAATAACCATTAAGTGTATGAAAGAACCAAATTTAATCTAAAATAACCTAATGGATTATATTCACTCAAACAATCTATAAATAAACCATCTAATCTAAACCTAGTCTCTTATTCAGCCGTCGCTATAATTCTACAGTAAAATTAGTGTATTATTCTTCCTCCTTTTCTCTACTAAATTGGGAAGTCTAATTGGCATAATTGTTTGTTTCATATGTGGCCTAAAAATATAAAAGTGGAATTTTGTGTAATTAAATGGTTTGTGGCTATTCGATAAAATTTTTGTACAGATTAAATCACTAAAAGGAGAACGTAAATTAGGGTAGAAAAAAAATGTAAATTAAATGGACCCTAAAGGCTAGTGTAAATCTGTAACAAAATGACATAAAAACTACAGACAAACCATACGGACAGAACGGACGTGATATTGAAATACCATTTATGTAAGAAAAAGGGAAATTGTGAAATAACCAAATCAGGTGTAAAAATGGCCTAATGCAGATTAATGGAAATAAACAGTATGTAAACTGTAATGGTAAAATTAATTAATCTGGAAGCGATTTGGTAGGCAGACCTTGTAAAGGTCTGGATAGGTGTTTCATGCAGTTAAGACCAAAATATAGTTTTGGCTGTACATACTACGAGCGGGCAAGTAGGTTCGCAAGGATGTTTGTTACCTTTCATAAGTTGCTAGTACGTAGGATAGATAGCATCCGCAATCGTAGGCTTCTTCAGGCAGATTGACGCAGACGGAACATAACAAGTGTGCTCCGACGTAGGCTTCTTTAAGCAGATCGTTGGAGGATTTTGCGCAGCCGACCCAACTGCAGGCGCTCTTTCGATGGACCGACACTTTAGATAGGGGCAAGTCCACGTTGGTAACCGAGGAGACAGGAGGATTGGAGTCCAGTTTGGCAGAGCCTGAGCGCAACTTCGGGGTCCTGCGAGGTTGTTTGAGTCGGCGCCGGTCAGACGTTAGAGGCATTTAGTCACAATGCACGGGTGAAGAGCATGACTTTCACGCTATAGCACGTGGATAGGTAAGGACAGCAGGTCCGACAAGCCAATTAACATTTAGTATTACTACATGGTTGACTTCCTTAGAGTGACTACAGACTTTGGCTTCTTAGGAACTGTATCTAAGAAGGATTCACTGCATTATATTATTCACTCTCTGCGATATTAGGGGAAGACCTAGAATTAAACTGTTTTATTCCTTCTGCTTCATTTTATTTCTCATTCACCAGACTTTATGTCTGACCCATTCCTATTTTTCCTATTTTCCCCAAATCACAGGAGGGCAGGTCTAGGTTGTAGTTCTTTGCAGCTTAGAGGGTCAATGGAGCAGTTGTTATCTTCAGCTTTTGTTTCTTTTGTTTCATATACTTTGTTTCTCTTTTCCGTACTTTACGCTATATATGGGGACCTATATTGTGAACATTGTTATGTTTTATGTTTTGTTGGAGACTACTTGGTAGTTTTGGTTTTAGAAATAAATTTGGAATAATGTTGTTTTTAATGAAGTTGTTTTGCTATTAATTTATAATTAGTGAAAGTTTTCTTCCACTGTAATATTTTAATCATTTTATGCTGTTGCCTTAGTCTTTGTGCTGTGTTATGGATTTTTATTTCACCCGACCACTCATGCTTCTAGTCATGTCCGATTTTCGAGGTGCCTAGAGGTGCAGGATGTCACAGTTGGTATCAGAGCTAAGGTTTCGGTAATCCAAAAAATATTTTAAAAATATAAAGGTTTTCGAATAATTTTTAAAGGATATTCCAAATAATACTTTTAAAAGTATATGTATATATTTTGGAATTTTTTTTAGAAATTGATCCCTCATTTCTCTTCCTCCCTATCTATTAAACTATTTGTGGAGTAATCCCATCTTTTTAATACCACAGATTGAAATGCCTGAACCGCAAGATATCCCCGAAGTTCCAGGCCTTATATGCCTGCTTGGTTCAGACGTTATTTACAGGCTACTGCACGAGCAGAGCCACCAGCTAGGGATGCTGCTTCGGCAGAAGGGGCTCCAGCCCATCCGCCAGGCATTCCTGATTTTCCAAAGTTATGCAAGGACTACACCAGCTTAGAAGGCAAGCCGTTTCTTGGCACCGAGTCATATACTGAGGCGAGAGCTTGGATTCGTAGTTGTGAGCGGATATTTGGACTTATAGGATTGGAGAACTTGGCTCGGAGGTAGTTGGCTTCATGGCAGTTGGAGCGAGAGGCACTTTGTTGGTGGGAGACTGAGGAGGCTGAGGCTGATAATTTGACTTGGGCAGGTTTTCGTACTAGGTTCGAGAGGAAATTCTTATCGCAGGTTGAAGAGGGAGTGCAGCTAGAGAAATTTATACAGCTCAAGTAAGGGGATGTGACAGTTAAGGAATATGTTAATCAATTAAATGAGCTTGCCAAATTTGGACTAGACCTGATCAATACTCCTCATAAGAAGGCGCTGAAGTTCGCTAAGGGTTTGAGTCAGCCACTGCAGAGTTTGGCGATGAGCCACATTCCGATGGGAGCCACTTTTGAGGGATTGGTAGAGATGGCTTTACTTGCATATACTGAGAAGAAAGGAGATGTGGTGCAGAAGAGTGATGGGAAGAAGCAGTGGAAAGGAAAGAGGAGAGGAGGAGGGTCAGGTCGAAAAGGGAAAGTTCCAAGGAAGGGCTGGAAGTGCAATACTTGTGGGAAACCAGGTCATATTGCTAAGGATGGTGGAGGGGCAGGGGAGCGACCGAGACTGAGGTGCTATCTTTGCGGTCAAGTGGGGCATATGAAAAAGGACTGTCTTTCGAAGCCCAAGGATAGTTCACAGACACCTTCACAGCCTGCTCGGGCTTATGCTTTAGAGGTAGCTCCTTCCTCTAGTACTCGTCTGGTTGTGGACAAGGGAAAAAAGGTGATCATCAAAGGTGTGTTATCTATCTCTGATTTTCTTGTTCGTACCCTATTTGATTCTAGAGCTTCACACTCTTTTATATCTAGTACTCTAGTAGAGGGTCTTGGTCTTGATGCTTGCTTAGTGACCGACCTAATAGTAGTATCAAATCCCATAGGATGATCGGCCAATTTGTCCATGTTATGTCGGGATTTGAAATTGTTTATTTTAGGGGTTGAGTTTGATTGAAGGGCCTTTGTATTGGGCTTATCCGGGTTCGGGTTGATTCTTGGTATGGATTGGCTATCCATGTATGGTGCTGTTTTTGATTGCAATAAAAGGGTAGTGAGGTTAGGCACTTGTTGTGGATGTACCTTGGAGGTATCTTGTGATCCTAGAGGATTAGTCATGTTGAGCTACCTTTATTCTCTTGACTTATTGCCCGATAGTTTGAGTTCGGTACCCGTTGTTAGAGACTTTCCAAATGTGTTCGAGGAGGTTGCTGACCTTCCACCTCGAAGAGATACCGAGTTCAAGATTTATCTTGTCGATAATGCCAAACCGGTTGCTTTACCAATAAGGCATATGGCTCCTAAGGAAAGTCATGAGTTGAGCAAGCAGATTGGAGAGCTTTTGGAGAAGGGCTTCATTCGTAGGAGCATTTCTGAGTGGGGCGCACCCGTCGTCTTTGCCACCAAGGTGGATGGCTCTCTCAGGCTTTACGTGGATTATAGGGAGCTTATTAAGCTGATTAAGAAGAATCGTTATCCTCTTCCCCGTATAGACGATCTCTTCGACCAGCTAGTAGGAGCCAAGGTATTTTCGCAGCTTGATTTGGCTACGGGATTTCATCAGTTGCGTGTGGCGGGCGATAGCATTGAGAAGACTGGGTTTAGGACTCCAAATGGGTTATTTGAGTGGTTAGTGATGCCATTTGGGCTAACCAATGCTACGTCATATTTTGTGGACCTGACGAGTCGAGTATTTCGCGAATCGTTGAACAAGTTTGTGGTGGTGTTCGTCTACGACATTTTGGTTTATTCACGAAGCAAGGAGGAGCATACTGTTCACTTGGAAGAAGTGCTTAGGACCCTGCGAGCACATAAGTTGAAGGTGAAGTTCTCCAAGTGCCACTTTTGGAGGGATGAGGTTCGCTTTTTGGGACACATCGTTTCGGAGGATGGGCTTGCAGTAGATCCGGTGAAAGTGGCAGCAATACAAGATTGGCAGACCCCTAAGAATGCCATGGACAGAAGGAGTTTCCTTGGTCTTGCGGGCTACTATAGGAAGTTAATTAAGGACTTCGCTAGGATATCAGCTCCACTTACCCACCTTACCAAGAAGAACTCAGGTTTTGTTTGGGATGCCAAGTGTGAGGATGCCTTTGGTCGACTGAAGGAAGCTTTGACTACCGCGCCCGTATTGGTATTACCAGATGGAACCAAGCCTTTCTCAGTTTATACAGATGCTTGTGGTATGGGGCTAGGGGCGGTAGTGATGCAAGAGGGTAGAGTAATGTGCTATGCGAGTAGACAGTTGAAAACGCATGAGAAGAACTACCCGACGCATGATCTTGAGTTGGCAGCCAAATTTTTTTCTCTCAAGTCTTGGAGGCACTATCTCTTAGGAGAAAGATTTGAGCTTTTCATGGATCATAAGTATTTGAAGTATCCATTCTCTCAAAAAGAATTGAATTTGAGACAACAAAGATGGATGGAGTTTTTAACCTCTTATGACTTTGAGATTTCCTATACCCCTGGCAAGGGTAATGTAGTGGCAGATGCGTTAAGTAGACGCAAAGTGGTTTTAAGTCCTCTGTTTTTGGAATGGAAGCATTTGGAGTACATTGCTACCATTGATTTTAGACCTCCATCGGATTTAGCTTCTGGATTGTTAGTAGCCCTTGACCTCAAGCCTACTTTGGTGGAGCATATTGGAGCAAGGCTACGTGAGGACAAAGAGTTAAAGGACATTTTAGATAAGCTTGGTAGAGGAGAGTCATCACCACATCTTAGGCGCTATATCATGGATACTAGGGGATGGCTTAGAAGGGATGGTAGACTTTGTGTTCCCCGTAGTGAGGATTTAGTAGGTGCGGTGTTGGCCGAGTCACATCATTCTAGGATGAAAGTGCACCCCGGTGGTGATAAGATGTACCGGGATATGAAGATGGTATTCTATTGGCCTAGAATGAAGAAGAGGGTGGCGGAGTATGTATCGAAGTGCATCACTTGCCAAAGGTTAAAGCAGAACAGAAGAAGCCCGGAGGACTGTTGTAGCCATTGGATATTCCATTATGGAAATGGGAGAGCGTCTCTATAGACTTCGTGGATGGATTACCAAGGTCACAGAGAGGGAACACGAGCATTTAGGTCATTGTGGATAGACTAATGAAGAGCACTCATTTTATACCCATTATGAGTAATAGGACGGTCGCTTCTTCTGCGACTCTTTATGTAAAGGAGATAGTTAGGCTTCATGGAGTTCCCGCCAGCATTGTGAGCGACGGAGATCCATTATTCACCAGGGAGTTTTGGAGGAGTCTTCAGCAAGCCTTGGGAACAGAATTGAATCTAAGCACGACATATTACCCTCAAACAGATGGACAGACTGAGAGGGTAAATAGGTTTTGGAAGATTTTCTTAGATTGTGCATCATTGACTTTGGAGGCTCTAGGGAAGACCACCTACCTTTGGTGGAGTTTGCGTATAATAATAGTTATCAAGCAAGCATTGGGATGGCACCATTCGAGGTCCTCTATGGAAGACCATATAGATCACCAGCCTGTTGGTGGGATACCGCGGATAGGATCTTGCTTGGACCAGACTTGGTGAGGGAAACTTTCGAGAAGGTGGACTTGATTCGTAAGAGGTTGAAGACTGCACAAGATAGACAAAAGTCATATGCCGACAGAAGACGTTCAGATTTGGAGTTTAAGGTTAGAGATATGGTTTTTGTCAAGGTTTCTCCTCTGAGAAACATTATGAGATTTGGCTCAGTGGTTAAGTTGGCACTGAGATTTGTAGGACCCTTCCCTATTACCGCACGGATTGGAAAAGTGGCATACAAAGTTGATCTTCCAAATAGGTTGGCAGGAGTTCACAATGTTTTTCATGTTTTGCATCCGAGGAAGTGTCTGCATGATTCCGTAGTAGTAGTGGAACCCGATCAACTAAGGGAAGTAGAGGTAAAGCACGAATCACTTATGCATTGAACACCTACCCGTATATTGGAACACGGCATTAAGAGATTACGTAATAAGGAAGTTCATCTAGTGAAGGTTCATTGGGGAGATGACCCCAAGGAGTGCACATGGGATTATGAGAAGAGAATTCGAACATCTTATTCTTTTCTATTTGAAGGTACACTTCAAATATCCTATCTTTGATCTTTGATCTTTCCTTAGTTAGGGTCTTTTCAATAATCTTTAGTTGAAACCTATGGATGGTAGCTTGGTTGTAAACATGTCATAATGGCATGTTATGTTTGATGGATGAGAATGATTGCAAGTAGATGCCAATGTTTGCAAATGGATGCATTGCATGCACTAGATAGATATTTATTAGGATAATCGGCCAACTAGGTACACACACCTGCATATGCGTGCATGTTATCTATTGCATTTGCACATGGTTGTATATATATATATATATATGTATGTATGTATATATAAATGGATGTTGCATATGGATGGTGCATTTGGGTGAATGATTGAAACATACATATAGAATTATCAATTATACTAGGGTAATTGCATACATTTGGTTGCATGGCATAAGCATACTTGCATTACATGAGGTCAACTGTATCAGTAGACCGACTACCTTTTCACATTAGGTAAGTTCATATGCATTTCACTTTGCATAAATCATAAATTGCATTAGTTAAAAATAAGGACAATGGTAGAAATGGATGACCAATGCTATGTCATATTTTGTGGACCTGACGAGTCGAGTATTTCGCGAATCGTTGAACAAGTTTGTGGTGGTGTTCGTCTACGACATTTTGGTTTATTCACGAAGCAAGGAGGAGCATACTGTTCACTTGGAAGAAGTGCTTAGGACCCTGCGAGCACATAAGTTGAAGGTGAAGTTCTCCAAGTGCCACTTTTGGAGGGATGAGGTTCGCTTTTTGGGACACATCGTTTCGGAGGATGGGCTTGCAGTAGATCCGGTGAAAGTGGCAGCAATACAAGATTGGCAGACCCCTAAGAATGCCATGGACAGAAGGAGTTTCCTTGGTCTTGCGGGCTACTATAGGAAGTTAATTAAGGACTTCGCTAGGATATCAGCTCCACTTACCCACCTTACCAAGAAGAACTCAGGTTTTGTTTGGGATGCCAAGTGTGAGGATGCCTTTGGTCGACTGAAGGAAGCTTTGACTACCGCGCCCGTATTGGTATTACCAGATGGAACCAAGCCTTTCTCAGTTTATACAGATGCTTGTGGTATGGGGCTAGGGGCGGTAGTGATGCAAGAGGGTAGAGTAATGTGCTATGCGAGTAGACAGTTGAAAACGCATGAGAAGAACTACCCGACGCATGATCTTGAGTTGGCAGCCAAATTTTTTTCTCTCAAGTCTTGGAGGCACTATCTCTTAGGAGAAAGATTTGAGCTTTTCATGGATCATAAGTATTTGAAGTATCCATTCTCTCAAAAAGAATTGAATTTGAGACAACAAAGATGGATGGAGTTTTTAACCTCTTATGACTTTGAGATTTCCTATACCCCTGGCAAGGGGAATGTAGTGGCAGATGCGTTAAGTAGACGCAAAGTGGTTTTAAGTCCTCTGTTTTTGGAATGGAAGCATTTGGAGTACATTGCTACCATTGATTTTAGACCTCCATCGGATTTAGCTTCTGGATTGTTAGTAGCCCTTGACCTCAAGCCTACTTTGGTAGAGCATATTGGAGCAAGGCTACGTGAGGACAAAGAGTTAAAGGACATTTTAGATAAGCTTGGTAGAGGAGAGTCATCACCACATCTTAGGCGCTATATCATGGATACTAGGGGATGGCTTAGAAGGGATGGTAGACTTTGTGTTCCCCGTAGTGAGGATTTAGTAGGTGCGGTGTTGGCCGAGTCACATCATTCTAGGATGAAAGTGCACCCCGGTGGTGATAAGATGTACCGGGATATGAAGATGGTATTCTATTGGCCTGGAATGAAGAAGAGGGTGGCGGAGTATGTATCGAAGTGCATCACTTGCCAAAGGTTAAAGCAGAACAGAAGAAGCCCGGAGGACTGTTGTAGCCATTGGATATTCCATTATGGAAATGGGAGAGCGTCTCTATGGACTTCGTGGATGGATTACCAAGGTCACAGAGAGGGAACACGAGCATTTAGGTCATTGTGGATAGACTAATGAAGAGCACTCATTTTATACCCATTATGAGTAATAGGACGGTCGCTTCTTCTGCGACTCTTTATGTAAAGGAGATAGTTAGGCTTCATGGAGTTCCCGCCAGCATTGTGAGCGACGGAGATCCATTATTCACCAGGGAGTTTTGGAGGAGTCTTCAGCAAGCCTTGGGAACAGAATTGAATCTGAGCACGACATATTACCCTCAAACAGATGGACAGACTGAGAGGGTAAATAGGTTTTGGAAGATTTTCTTAGATTGTGCATCATTGACTTTGGAGGCTCTAGGGAAGACCACCTACCTTTGGTGGAGTTTGCGTATAATAATAGTTATCAAGCAAGCATTGGGATGGCACCATTCGAGGTCCTCTATGGAAGACCATATAGATCACCAGCCTGTTGGTGGGATACCGCGGATAGGATCTTGCTTGGACCAGACTTGGTGAGGGAAACTTTCGAGAAGGTGGACTTGATTCGTAAGAGGTTGAAGACTGCACAAGATAGACAAAAGTCATATGCCGACAGAAGACGTTCAGATTTGGAGTTTAAGGTTAGAGATATGGTTTTTGTCAAGGTTTCTTCTCTGAGAAACATTATGAGATTTGGCTCAGTGGTTAAGTTGGCACTGAGATTTGTAGGACCCTTCCCTATTACCGCACGGATTGGAAAAGTGGCATACAAAGTTGATCTTCCAAATAGGTTGGCAGGAGTTCACAATGTTTTTCATGTTTTGCATCCGAGGAAGTGTCTGCATGATTCCGTAGTAGTAGTGGAACCCGATCAACTAAGGGAAGTAGAGGTAAAGCACGAATTACTTATGCATTGAACACCTACCCGTATATTGGAACACGACATTAAGAGATTACGTAATAAGGAAGTTCATCTAGTGAAGGTTCATTGGGGAGATGACCCCAAGGAGTGCACATGGGATTATGAGAAGAGAATTCGAACATCTTATTCTTTTCTATTTGAAGGTACACTTCAAATATCCTATCTTTGATCTTTGATCTTTCCTTAGTTAGGGTCTTTTCAATAATTTTTAGTTGAAACCTATGGATGGTAGCTTGGTTGTAAACATGTCATAAGGGCATGTTATGTTTGATGGATGAGAATGATTGCAAGTAGATGCCAATGTTTGCAAATGGATGCATTGCATGCACTAGATAGATATTTATTAGGATAATCGGCCAACTAGGTACACACACCTGCATATGCGTGTCTGTTATCTATTGCATTTGCACATGGTTGTATATATATATATATATGTATGTATGTATGTATATATAAATGGATGTTGCATATGGATGGTGCATTTGGGTGAATGATTGAAACATACATATAGAATTATCAATTATACTAGGGTAATTGCATACATTTGGTTGCATGGCATAAGCATACTTGCATTACATGAGGTCAACTGTATCAGTAGACCGACTACCTTTTCACATTAGGTAAGTTCATATGCATTTCACTTTGCATAAATCATAAATTGCATTAGTTAAAAATAAGGACAATGGTAGAAATGTATGACCAATGCTACGTCATATTTTGTGGACCTGACGAGTCGAGTATTTCGCGAATCGTTGAACAAGTTTGTGGTGGTGTTCGTCTACGACATTTTGGTTTATTCACGAAGCAAGGAGGAGCATACTGTTCACTTGGAAGAAGTGCTTAGGACCCTGCGAGCACATAAGTTGAAGGTGAAGTTCTCCAAGTGCCACTTTTGGAGGGATGAGGTTCGCTTTTTGGGACACATCGTTTCGGAGGATGGGCTTGCAGTAGATCCGGTGAAAGTGGCAGCAATACAAGATTGGCAGACCCCTAAGAATGCCATGGACAGAAGGAGTTTCCTTGGTCTTGCGGGCTACTATAGGAAGTTAATTAAGGACTTCGCTAGGATATCAGCTCCACTTACCCACCTTACCAAGAAGAACTCAGGTTTTGTTTGGGATGCCAAGTGTGAGGATGCCTTTGGTCGACTGAAGGAAGCTTTGACTACCGCGCCCGTATTGGTATTACCAGATGGAACCAAGCCTTTCTCAGTTTATACAGATGCTTGTGGTATGGGGCTAGGGGCGGTAGTGATGCAAGAGGGTAGAGTAATGTGCTATGCGAGTAGACAGTTGAAAACGCATGAGAAGAACTACCCGACGCATGATCTTGAGTTGGCAGCCAAAATTTTTTCTCTCAAGTCTTGGAGGCACTATCTCTTAGGAGAAAGATTTGAGCTTTTCATGGATCATAAGTATTTGAAGTATCCATTCTCTCAAAAAGAATTGAATTTGAGACAACAAAGATGGATGGAGTTTTTAACCTCTTATGACTTTGAGATTTCCTATACCCCTGGCAAGGGTAATGTAGTGGCAGATGCGTTAAGTAGACGCAAAGTGGTTTTAAGTCCTCTGTTTTTGGAATGGAAGCATTTGGAGTACATTGCTACCATTGATTTTAGACCTCCATCGGATTTAGCTTCTGGATTGTTAGTAGCCCTTGACCTCAAGCCTACTTTGGTGGAGCATATTGGAGCAAGGCTACGTGAGGACAAAGAGTTAAAGGACATTTTAGATAAGCTTGGTAGAGGAGAGTCATCACCACATCTTAGGCGCTATATCATGGATACTAGGGGATGGCTTAGAAGGGATGGTAGACTTTGTGTTCCTCGTAGTGAGGATTTAGTAGGTGCGGTGTTGGCCAAGTCACATCATTCTAGGATGAAAGTGCACCCCGGTGGTGATAAGATGTACCGGGATATGAAGATGGTATTCTATTGGCCTGGAATGAAGAAGAGGGTGGCGGAGTATGTATCGAAGTGCATCACTTGCCAAAGGTTAAAGCAGAACAGAAGAAGCCCGGAGGACTGTTGTAGCCATTGGATATTCCATTATGGAAATGGGAGAGCGTCTCTATGGACTTCGTGGATGGATTACCAAGGTCACAGAGAGGGAACACGAGCATGTAGGTCATTGTGGATAGACTAATGAAGAGCACTCATTTTATACCCATTATGAGTAATAGGACGGTCGCTTCTTTTGCGACTCTTTATGTAAAGGAGATAGTTAGGCTTCATGGAGTTCTCGCCAGCATTGTGAGCGACGGAGATCCATTATTCACCAGCGAGTTTTGGAGGAGTCTTCAGCAAGCCTTGGGAACAGAATTGAATCTGAGCACGGCATATTACCCTCAAACAGATGGACAGACTGAGAGGGTAAATAGGTTTTGGAAGATTTTCTTAGATTGTGCATCATTGACTTTGGAGGCTCTAGGGAAGACCACCTACCTTTGGTGGAGTTTGCGTATAATAATAGTTATCAAGCAAGCATTGGGATGGCACCATTCGAGGTCCTCTATGGAAGACCATATAGATCACCAGCCTGTTGGTGGGATACCGCGGATAGGATCTTGCTTGGACCAGACTTGGTGAGGGAAACTTTCGAGAAGGTGGACTTGATTCGTAAGAGGTTGAAGACTGCACAAGATAGACAAAAGTCATATGCCGACAGAAGACGTTCAGATTTGGAGTTTAAGGTTAGAGATATGGTTTTTGTCAAGGTTTCTCCTCTGAGAAACATTATGAGATTTGGCTCAGTGGTTAAGTTGGCACTGAGATTTGTAGGACCCTTCCCTATTACCGCACGGATTGGAAAAGTGGCATACAAAGTTGATCTTCCAAATAGGTTGGCAGGATTTCACAATGTTTTTCATGTTTTGCATCCGAGGAAGTGTCTGCATGATTCCGTAGTAGTAGTGGAACCCGATCAACTAAGGGAAGTAGAGGTAAAGCACAAATCACTTATGCATTGAACACCTACCCGTATATTGGAACACGGCATTAAGAGATTACGTAATAAGGAAGTTCGTCTAGTGAAGGTTCATTGGGGAGATGACCCCAAGGAGTGCACATGGGATTATGAGAAGAGAATTCGAACATCTTATTCTTTTCTATTTGAAGGTACACTTCAAATATCCTATCTTTGATCTTTGATCTTTCCTTAGTTAGGGTCTTTTCAATAATCTTTAGTTGAAACCTATGGATGGTAGCTTGGTTGTAAACATGTCATAAGGGCATGTTATGTTTGATGGATGAGAATGATTGCAAGTAGATGCCAATGTTTGCAAATGGATGCATTGCATGCACTAGATAGATATTTATTAGGATAATCGGCCAACTAGGTACACACACCTGCATATGCGTGCCTGTTATCTATTGCATTTGCACATGGTTGTATATATATATATATATATATATATATATATATATATGTATGTATGTATATATAAATGGATGTTGCATATGGATGGTGCATTTGGGTGAATGATTGAAACATACATATAGAATTATCAATTATACTAGGGTAATTGCATACATTTGGTTGCATGGCATAAGCATACTTGCATTACATGAGGTCAACTATATCAGTAGACCGACTACCTTTTCACATTAGGTAAGTTCATATGCATTTCACTTTGCATAAATCATAAATTGCATTAGTTAAAAATAAGGACAATGGTAGAAATGGATGACGATTGAGTAGATGGATGTAGTTCTTGGATGCTGGTTGTTAATTACGTTCTTCCGTCTGTGGAGATTTCAGGGACGAAATCCTTTAAGGGGGAGAATGTAACACCCCGATATTTTACGGGAAATATAATTAAAAAGAAATTAAAAGCGCATTTGGTATATGAAAATGTGTACGTGTTAATATAGTACACACGGATCGTGTAATATGGACTAACAATATATGCGGAATGTTATTTACAATTGCTATACAAGTAAATATTCAATAAACTAACTATATAGCAATTCACAGATATAGAATAGTAAATGCTGTTAAATAGAAAAATCACACCAGAGATTTTTATACTGGTTCGGAGCACCGTCCTACGTCCAGTCCCAGACTTCTATCTGGATTTTCACTACCAACTACCTCGCTTCATCCGGAGGAACATGTTTACAACACCCGAACAGCCGAACGGGATTTCGTGCCTCTTACAACACCGAGGACTTCAACAAAAACAAATACAATTGCCGTTGACAACTTGTGCTCTTGATAACACGGATTTGTCACTTGTAGTACACCCTTCCTATAATCTTATCCTCAAAATATGTGAATGATGTTTATGAAGATTGGAGGAAGTATATTACTTATTGAATCAAAAAATATGAAATAATTTCAATGATTCAGTAAGCAATTGAAATATTTGAGAGCTTTTAGAATGCAAGAGTATTTAGAAAGTAAGATCAGAAATTAGAGCAAGCATTATTATTAGTATAGAATCAATGATTTAGACGTGTTTATATAGAGAATAAATGGTTGTAACTCTTTGTGAAGAGTAGCCATTAATAGAAATGATCATTGATGAAAGGTAAGAGATGCAACTATTGGTGAAAGAAGTGTCTTTTGGGAAAGGTTGCTCTCTGTTTAAAAACGGTCGACAGGTCAAAAAAATGGCCAGTAGACAGGATTTCAAATATATAGACGTTATGTGCATGTGTGCACGTTCATTGTGCATTTTACATAGAAACGGTCGACCGCCTGGTTTAATACCGGTCGAACGGTCCCTGTCAAATTGCACAATGAATGTGCAATGCCATTCAAACGTATTATATTGAGGTGCATGATTATTTGAGGATAGATTTTAACAAGTTTATCACTATTACAACATCAAATAATCAACCTATAATCTAGAGTACCATATTTAGCTCTTTTGTGCCTCTTTATAGCCATGATTTCTTCTTTTTGTCGATCGCCTTTATTTCTTTGTTAGAAATCAAAAATTCGTAGAATCTGTGACTCAACATTCTCTCCCTTTTTGATTGATGACAACATATATCTGAAGTTCTGAATCTCCCCCTGAATATGTGATCTCCCACTGAGATTTTGTCTGTATTCTTTATATATATATATATATTCCTGCAAATAATTGTTAGCACTTTCTCCCCCTTTGTCATCGACAAAAAGGAGTAATTGATAATGGAATAATAAAGGAATGTAACAACCAGAATATCCATGCATAGCAAATCATAACATATCCAAGTAAACCAGAGTATCATACAGACCATAATATAATATAGGAACGACACTATTTAGTACAAGTGTCATTAAAATACTAAACCAAAATATAGAGATAGAAAACAGAATCTAGGATGAGTCAGATGTTGTCTCCTCTTGATCATCTTCTTCCTCCTCATCGTCATTGTCATCATCATCTTCCTCATCATCGTCCTCCCTAGATGATTCACCACGACCATGTCCACCAGAACCAGCAGACTCCTCAGTTGATGACCAGTTGAAAATAGGAGCAGGACGCTTGCCTGGGTCCTGACCTTGAGCAGAGATGGATGAGCTACATGACATAGCATCCCATAATATACCAAAGAATGACTTGACTTTGTTGAAGCGTTTATCAATCTTTGTATCCATGCGCTTGAGTCTTGATTCAAGCAAGAACTGATTACGCGCAATAGTTTCAAGTGATTCTTTTGTGGAGGATTTTGATTTCAACAATTTGACGTCTTCGGAACGAGGTCGAGATGATGTAGCTTTTTGTTCTTTTGGACCTCTTTGTTGCCATTGTTCAAACGACACAATTTGAAGGTAAGGAGGTGGGAGCTTCATGCGTTTGATGGTTACGGAATCAATACATTTTGGTTTCGAGGTGGCAGAGTTAGGAGGCCTTACGCCACAAGCTAGCAATATACGCATGATATATTCATTGTAGAAAAAGTGAGGTCGAGTAGAGTTGTTCACCTTGAGAATCTTGTCAAATAGCATATGAACCCAATTGATTTGGACACCACCATAAATAGCATAGAGGGCCTTGAAGTTCTCTTTATAGACTGCGTCGTAGTTTCCTAGTCTAGGAAACAAAGAAGGCATCAAGACGCGGTGTAGTAGTCTGGCGGTGGGTCGAAGTCCAATTGATTTTGTGCCATTACTGTTATCTTCCATGAATTGATGGCTGGTGCTATTGCGAGTGTAGACTTCACAGAAATTTGATGAAAACTCATTGCCTTGATTAGGTATACCCAGTATAGAAGCCATCCTGTCATGAGAGATAAAAATTTGTTTGCCACAAACAACAGACCAAATGACTCCGTCCGGATTATCAGGTTTATACTCGTCTAGGTTCATGTTGGCATAGAACAATTTTATCATCAAGTGATTAATTTCCACATTGTTATCTGAAAAATCGATCAATGAAGAAATATTGGAGTTATCTGCTACCCTACGGATTCCATAAGATGTGAAGTCATCAAACTTGATGTAAGAACCCGTATGAAATTTGTAGTTAGTCATTTGATTCCATCTTATGATAGCTACCGGATTTTCGAGCCATTTCTTAGCGGAGATATTGAGGGATGAAGCTCCGGAGGATGACCCTCTCTTGGGTTTCTTTTGTGGAGGAGCCATTTTCAGAAAATTTAGAGGATTGGAATTTAAAAATGGGAAATTAGGGTTTCTGGAATTTGGGGATAATTGACCGGTTGATACAAAATGAGGAAGTAGGAAGACAAAAATGTGTACGTGTTAATATAGTACACACGGATCGTGTAATATGGACTAACAATATATGCGGAATGTTATTTACAATTGCTATACAAGTAAATATTCAATAAACTAACTATATAGCAATTCACAGATATAGAATAGTAAATGCAGTTAAATAGAAAAATCACACCAGAGATTTTTATACTGGTTCGGAGCACCGTCCTACGTTTAGTCCCAGACTTCTATCTGGATTTTCACTACCAACTACCTTGCTTCACCCGGAGGAACAGGTTTACAACACCCGAACAGCCGAACGGGATTTCGTGCCTCTTACAACACCGAGGACTTCAACAAAAACAAATACAATTGCCGTTGACAACTTGTGCTCTTGATAACACGGATTTGTCACTTGTAGTACACCCTTCCTATAATCTTATCCTCAAAATATGTGAATGATGTTTGTCAAGATTGGAGGAAGTATATTACTTATTGAATCAAAAAATATGAAATAATTTCAATGATTCAGTAAGCAATTGAAATATTTGAGAGCTTTTAGAATGCAAGAGTATTTAGAAAGTAAGATCAGAAATTAGAGCAAGCATTATTATTAGTATAGAATCAATGATTTAGACGTGTTTATATAGAGAATAAATGGTTGTAACTCTTTGTGAAGAGTAGCCATTAATAGAAATGATCATTGATGAAAGGTAAGAGATGCAACTATTGGTGAAAGAAGTGTCTTTTGGGAAAGGTTGCTCTCTGTTTAAAAACGGTCGACAGGTCAAAAAAATGGCCAGTAGACAGGATTTCACATATATAGACGTTATGTGCATGTGTGCACGTTCATTGTGCATTTTACATAGAAACGGTCGACCGCCTGGTTTAATACCGGTCGACCGGTCCCTGTCAAATTTCACAATGAATGTGCAATACCATTCAAACGTATTATATTGACGTGCATAATTATTTGAGGATAGATTTTAACAAGTTTATCACTATTACAACATCAAATAATCAACCTATAATATAGAGTACCATATTTAGCTCTTTTGTGCCTCTTTATAGCCATGATGTCTTCTTTTTGTCGATCGCCTTTATTTCTTTGTCAGAAATCAAAACTTCGTAGAATCTGTGACTCAACAGTATAGTGGTAAAGGCGCATGTTGACATCCTTAGTGACCAGGGATCAAGTCTCGTTGTTGCCCAAAATCTGGAGCGATGTTTTTTTAGCTGGTTCGTTTCCAGCGATTTTCCTACGTATTTCAACGTTGTTTCTAACATTTGGCGGCTTTCCATTCGCTCCAGTGATGTAATAGGATGAGATGGTTAAATTTTATTGTTTGAGTGATGTGTATGGGCTAGAATGGATAACCATTAAGTGTATGAAAGAACCAGATTTAATCTAAAATAATCTAATAAATTATATTCACTCAAACAATCTGTAAATAAGCCATCTAACCTAAACCTAATCTCTTATTCAGCCGTCGCCATAATTCTATAATAAAATTATTGTATATTATTCTTCCTCCTTTTCTCTACAAAATAAACAAATCTCTACCAAATTAAATTATCTATATATATTCAAGCAATTTGGGTAATTTAGAAGAATCAAAGGGGGAAAGATTAAAGCAAAGCTTTTTTCAAATTTATGCAAGCTCAAGTGCCAGGTGAGTGTGAATTAATATGAAATAGAAAAATAAAGTAGTTCATTTTCAGTTCTTTTCTGGTACGTTAATATGAATTAATTTCTGTTATTAATTGAGAATAGATGTAAATTATTACAACTTCTTCTTCTTCTTATTCCACTTCTCAAATCAAATTCATGTTTGGTTTAAAATATGGGACATATAAATTATCTATTCACGTTTTATGGAATAAATAAGGTTGAAATTTATGTAAATTATTGTATCTTCTTCTTCAACTTCTCAATTCTAATTCATGTTTGGGTTGAAATTTGGAACAAACAAATTGTTATTCACGTTTCATGGCATAAATAAGATTGGTTTAATTAAATTGAATTAGAATTGTTATTCAATTTCTAGGTAGAACGGGTTAGTTGAATAAATTCAGAATATGTTACTTGAATAAAATTATGGTTTTGATTGATATAATTACATAATTTTGAATATGGTTTTGGAACAAAATTGGGAAGTCTAATTGGCATAATTGTTGTTTCATATGTAGCCTAAAAATGTAAAAGTGGAATTTTGTGTAATTAAATGGTTTGTGGCTATTGGATAAAATTTTTGTACAGATTAAATCTCTAAAAGGAGAACGTAAATTAGGGTAGAAAAAAATGTAAATTAAATGGACCCTAAAGGCTAGTGTAAATCTGTAACAAAATGGCATAAAAATTACAGACAAACCATACAGATAGAACGGACGTGATATTGAAATACCATTTATGTAAGAAAAAGGGAAATTGTGAAATAACCAAATCGGGTGTAAAAATGGCCTAAAGCATATTAATGGAAATAAAAAGTATGTAAACTATAATGGTAAAATTAATTAATCTGAAAGCGATTTGTTAGGCAGACTTTGTAAAGGTCTGGATAGGCGTTTCATGCAGTTAAGACCAAAATATAGTTTTGGCTGTATATACTAGGAGCGGGCAAGTAAGTTCGCAAGGAATTTTGTTACCTTACATAGGTTGCTAATATGTAGGATAGATAGCATCCGCAATCATAGGCTTCTTCAGGCAGATCGACGCGCACAGAAACTGACAAGTGTGCTCCGACATAGGCTTCTTTAGGCAGACCGTTGGAGGATTTTGCGAAGCCGACCCAGCTGCAGGCGCTCTATCGGAGGACGGACACTTTGGAAAGGGCAAGTCCACGTTGGTGACCGAGTAGACAGGAGGATAGGATTCTAGTTTGGCGGAGCCTGAGCGCAACTTCGGGGTCCTACGAGGTTGTTTGAGTCGGCGCCGGTTAGACGTAAGAGGCATTTAGTCACAGTGCATGGGTGAAGAGCAGGACTTTCACGTTGTAGCACGTGGATAGGTAAGGACAGCAGGTCCGACAGGCCGAATGACGTTTAGTATTACTGCATGGTTCACTTCCCTAGAGTGACCACGGACTTTGGCGTCTTAGGAACTGTATCTAAGAAGGATTCACTGCATTATATTATTCACCCTCTGCGATATCCGGGGAAGACCTGAAATTAAACTATTTTATTCTTTCTAGTTCATTTTATTTCTCATTCACCAGACTTTATGTCTGACCCATTCCTATTTTTTCTATTTCCCCAAATCACAGGAGGGTAAGTCTAGGTTGCAGTTCTTTGCAGCTTGGAGGGTCATTGGAGCGGTTGTTATCTTCAGCTTTTGTTTCTTTTGTTTCATGTACTTCATTTCTCTTTTTCGTACTTTACTCTATATATGGGGACCTATATTGTGAACTGTTTGCACAAAAAATGGACAAACACCTCAAAGTTGTATGATTTAGTAGATCTTATGTTATTCTTAGTAATTTGAGCGACTTATGCAAATACGTAAAAAACAGGGGCTAAACTGTAAAAAGACACGCAGATTTATAGTGGTTCAGCCAGAATGTGCCTACGTCCACTTTATATGTTATTTCTCTTCTTTTTTTATGATTACAAGTACAAAGCTTTGATACAAGTAAAAGAAAGTTGTTTGAAGAGTTCCTTCCGTGCTTGAGCTCTCAAACTTGTCCACATTGCTGTACCCCTGCCCCTCTATTTATAGAGTGAGGCTGGGGGTAGGGGTCTAGGACGTGTATAGTTGCTGATGGGCCTGGGCTGATGTGATCTGGCCTGGTACGTCTTGGTTCGTCATTGCTTGGTTCGGAGGTGGTTGGAGTGTAGGATGGACCGGTAATTGATTGGACCGGTGGTGGGATGGTGAGGTTGATCCGGTGTGGAGATGGTTCGGCAGGAGGTGGTTCGGTGGAAGTTGGGAAGGTTGGTTCGGTTGGTTCGGCAGGAGGTGGTTCGGGTGAGTTCTGCCGAATGGTGCCTGCCGAATGGGGTTGAGCGAGGTCTGCCGAATGGTGCCTGCCGAATGGGTCTGCCGAATGAAGCAAGTTTCTTGGTCTCGAGGTCTTCTGGGTGAGAACACGCCCAACATTTGCCCCCCAAAGCGGGGCATATTCTTGAATATGGCGTGCTTTGTTTTTGGTTGTTTATCCTAGGCACTCCCATCCGGTCTCAGAAACGAACCGGTGGTCCGGCTATCTTTCCTTTCCTCTATAAGTAGGGGCTCCGTACTCTTGTTGTTTCCTCACCGTTCGAAAAGTGCCGAGCCAAACTCTCAACACCGAATCATTTACAGTGCCGAACTAGGCTGGTTTTGCCGGATCAGGTGAGGTTTCCCTTCCTCGCCGAATGACCACTAAGTTTTATACTACCGAATGGGTCTTTCGAGAATGCCGGATGGGCTGTGGTTTTTGGGGATGAGGATACCGAATGGTTTTTTTTTTGTAGTGTCGAATGGGCCAGTACCGGATGAAACCGATGACTTTAAATGCCGAATGAATATGAGAACTGCCGAACGGCCTTGAGAATTTGGCATTTACTTTACCAAATGACAACGGGAGTTTGAACATTCTGATTTTACGAGTGAAATTCCATATTATATGCTTACTTGTTTACATCCTTTGTTCTAACACTATGCTTTTCCGGTGTTGTAGATAATGTCCCGTAAAGCGGAAACCCGATCAGACAAAAGGAAATCCGGGGGTGAAAGAGGTTCCTCTGTCGTGCCCCCAGCTCAGCCGAATCCAGAACGCCACGAACCAACCCCGAGATCGTTAGTGGACGGGTACGGTCCGTAGGATCTTCTGAATTCTCCCCCGGACTGCTATCCCAGCTCCCTTAAGGAAGAGCAGCTTGATGCCATCTCTCGCTCTTTCGGAATTGACAGGGCGCGAATGCTGTTGCCGGGGAAAGATGTTATGCCATACGACCCTCCTGAAGGGTTCTTTGCTTACAGCAGATACCACTGCATGTGTGGTTCCATTCCGCCTCTTAATGCTTGGGTAGCCAGCTTCCTCACATATCTCAAGGTGGCCCCATTCCAGCTTCAACCCAACTCCTATGCTATACTAGTGAGCCTCTTCATTATTTTCCAGAGGAAGTATGGTCGTGCTCCTTCCAACCGGGAGATCCGGTACTTGTATAATTTAAGGGGCTATAAGAAGGGGTCCCCATACATTAGCTTGGAGTCAGCTGTGACCTTCAAGCCGGTCTTGGACCTGTACTCTAAATTCAGCATGTTCAAGAAAGAGTGGTTCTTTGTTAGGGACGACTCCGTTTCAATCCGGCGCTTTACCTCTGGATGTAAGTTGATGCTTTTACTTATAATTTCTATTCCGATTGCGATGCTTCTTCTCATACTTTCTCATTTTTGCTAGCGACAGGTGGCTTTCCGGTTGTGGAGACTGACCGCCTGGTTCAGACGGCGGCTGAGATAGAAGCCATTCTTGGGAAATATAGATCATCTGCCTTCTTGATTAGAAATGCGATTCTTCTGGAATATAACTTAATCCTTCCGCAGCAGTCTGTAGTTAAGCTGAGGGAAACGGCGGAGGAGAGGGCGGCTGCTCAGACCAAGGAAGGTGTTACGGCAGAGAGTAGCAAGAGGAAACCTTTCACAAAACCTCCAGCTGTCGGAGGTAAGAAACTCAAGAAATCGGACGGTCCCTCCCCCAGCAATTGTCCACTTACCCGGGAGGAGGAAGACATAGAGGAGGAAAGAGGCGAGGGTGGAGATGGTCGGGATGGTGACAAAGGTGGCGATGGCATCGGGGCCCTACTTCCTGGGCAAGCGGGCGAGATTCAGGAGTGGACGGATGATGCGTTCCACCAGGCTTTTGAGGGGTTGGATGAGGATCCGACTTTGGCAGAGAAGACCGGGAAGGCGGACAAAGCCGGGACTGGTGCAAGTGAGTCTTCTCCGACCATTCCAGCCAAGGTGGCTCCGACGACTCAAGGTGAACTCTTGACTCCTGCATGCTTCATTAATGATAGGGACTTAGGAATATTTTATGACCCGCTCCCGTCCTGGAATGAAATCCAGGACTTATTGCAGTATCCCACTCCTCCCCAGGGTTTGTACAACCACAGCTGTGTTTCTTTTCCTTTTTTAACTTGTAATTTACCGCGTTTCTCGAATCGTATAGTGATGTAAGTTTGTGACACTTGTTCTTTATATCAGGAGCAGGCAAGACGTCCAAAGCTTCAGACCTTCGACACAGGCTTGAGCAATATAAACTTTCCAAAACTTCTGCTAAGCCGAAGCCCTCGACCCAACGCTCCGGGGATGTAGTCGGCTACCGTCCTCTTCTTGGGGTCATCGAAGAGGGTATTCAGCAGAGGAAGAGGAGTCATCCTTTATCCGAAACTTCGCCCGGTCCTCAGCTTCCGGCTCAGCCTCTTCATGATATCACTGAAGACGGTAGCGAGTTTGCACCCTCTCCGCACCCGTCCAGAAACCCTTCCGTCACTCATATCAACCGTCCTGACTTGGCTCGTAATCCATTTGCGGGTCATCCTGATCTGGATCCAAGTTCCCACGACATTACCTTTGATGAGGTTACTGGTGAGCACCTTCTTCCCCGCAATCTCATGGTACGGGTGCTTGATGAAGCTAAGTCCTTAGATCTTGATCTACTTACCACTCGGATAGTTACCATGGGAGATGAGGCCAAGGCTAATATTGATCGGGTGGCGGAGGAGACTAAAAAGCTGATGGGGCATCATGCCCGGCTGGTTAAGGCCGGAGAGGAGATTGGGAGCGCCAATATCCGACTTCGATTGGTGGTTTCGGATCAGGCCAAACAGCTTGCGGATCAGGCTATTTAGATTTCTCAGCATGAGGCTGCTACTGGGCAACTAAGGAAAACCATGGAAGAGGCCAGTCGGGCCGAATTGCGGAAAATGGAAGCTACTTGCAAAGAACGGATTGACATGGCTATTGCCACGGTGGTTGAGGTTCGGAAAGCGGATCTCGAGCAGGTGGAGGAATTGTCCGGGAAACTTGAGGCTGTAGAGCTTGCTCAAGCCAAGTTGAGGGAGGAGATGGAGGCAATGCGGGGATCCCTTCTGGTTGACTGCTCGAGATACCGATTGGAGAGAGATGCCGCCGTTGGGAGGTTGTCGGCTTCCGAGGCCCGGATGAGGGAGTTTGAGGAGAATGAGGGGATGATGGACGAAATGCTCCAGGATATGTACTTCCGTACCTGGAAGCAGGGCAACCTGTCCTGGATGGATGATTATCCCAGGGTCATGGCTAAGATTTATCTCCGAGCTCTGGAGGAGGCTAAGGCTGATGCAGATAAAGAGGGTGGAACGGTCTTCAGTATGGATGTGGTCACTGCCCAGTTTACCAAGGAGGAGAAAGTGGCGGTAAAGGAGATTATGCGGCTGCTTGCTGCTGAGGAGGCAGGTGTGCAGGTAGAGGATGACGACCATGATGGTCAAGAAGCAGGTGCTGGTAAGTCTTCCTTTCTAGTCTTTCCGTTAACTTGGTTACTTATTGCTAATGAATTCTTTTTACGATCGGACAGGTGGGCAACAGAGCAAGGACAAGACTCCGACGCAACCGGCTCCCTGATTAGACCTGGAAAATTCTTTTTGTAGACTTGACATGGTTGTATACGTTAGTCTTAAGACAGTAGAGTAACTTCTAAGTTGTAATTCTTGCTACTTGTAACAATCAACATTATTCTTGACGTGTAATTTTTTAACTTAAGCTGATTTTGTCGTTTCTTGAATATTTGTTGCTATTTCGACATATCGTATGAGAAATGTAGCTATGTATATTCTTGTAATTAAATTGTGTTTGATGTTAGACTCTGGTTCTAAACCATAATTTTATGACTTGCAATATTAGCGTGTGGTGTGAACAAATTATAGTCATGTATTTGTACACAAAAGAAGAAAATACCGCCTTTCATGTTTTAATCGTAGATGGCAGTCTTGAATATCTTGTAGGACCGAGCATGGAATGTAGTCGAATGTCCTGCCACTGTGAGTCCCTACACCCATTGGCGAGTATCTCCTACTCTGTATCATGTACTTTAGGGATTGTTATAGGGGATAGGAAAAAAAAGCTTTTTAAGTAAAATTGAAATACGTGAAATAGTAAAACTTCCAATCACGGAAGGCCTTCGATGTGCTTAAGCTCGTGGCAAACGGGTTTTGTAGTCACTTTCCCTAGCTGTGGGTCTTGGAGACATTTGTCACCCATCTTACGCCTCCGCGGGGAGTTAATTCTTTTTTACCACAGCCGCACTTAAGACACATCGGAGCCGAGATCGCGCACAGTAACTACCCGGGCCATTATGGCCCGTAATCGTGGGTATTATTCGATTTACTGTGGCCGGCTAGCGTGGGTGCCGATCGTCAACTGTGAACTGCCCCTGGCTGGCCACACCTTATGTTGGGGCTTATAGTCGATTCACAGTTGCCGGCGAGCCTAACGCCGTAATGAGCTGCCTCGGCTATAGTCGGCCTTCTCGGTGGCTTATAATCGGCTCATTACAGTTGGCTTTAAGGGCCGTCGCGAGCAATGAGTTAACCCGCAGCAGAGGGATGCTGGAGCGAAAGTGTCTCATTGGCGAGGGCATAGATTCGCATAGTACCTGTTGGGTCTTGTCCACGTGAAGTTGCATTGTGGAGTGCTTTGAATAGAAATGCTATATACTCAGGATTTTGTTCAACAGAAAAGGATAAAGTTAACAAGCAGCCAAGATACAAAGGAACAAGTTAAAAAAGAGACAAGGTTTTTTAAAGTGGTTCGGCACGAAAATGCCTACGTCCACTGATTCTCTTTGTTAATTCACTTCATATGGGCAATACAAGTTAAGAAAAGTATCGACGGAGGTGTTGGATGTTTCATGCCCTCTGGAACACCTCTCCGTCCACTGTTGACAAAATATAGGCTCCGTTGTGGAGATCTTTATGAATTACATATGGTCCATCCCAGATTGGGTCTAGTGCTCCGGGGCGAGGGAAGATTCGCTTGAGGACAAGATCCCCTTCTTGCAAGGTACGATGCTTGACTTTGGAGTTGTATTGTGCTGCCACTTTTTGCTTGTGGGCTGCTGTTTTGAGGATTGCATCGTTTCTTCTCTCCTCGATTAGATCCAAAGACATGTGAAGGAGTTCTTCGTTCTCTTCTGGGTTATAGTGGATCCGACGATGGGAAGGCACAATAGTTTCAACTGGGAGCATAGCCTCCGATCCGTATGCCAAAGAGAAAGGAGTGTGCCCTGTCGATGTTCTGAAAGATGTGCGATAGGCCCATAGTGCCGTAGGAAGTTCATCCACCCAAGCGCCCTTTGACTTTTCGAGCTTCTTTTTGATTAGAGTTTTCAGAATTTTGTTGACTGCTTCGACTTGTCCATTTGCTTGGGGATATGCTACGGATGAGAAGCTTTTATGAATTCTGTGTTCTTGGCACCAGTTGGCGAATTCCTCGCTGTCAAATTGAAGTCCATTGTCTGATATGATTTTGAGTGGGACTCCGTACCTGCATAGAACATTTTTGATCAAGAAGTTAATAACTTTTGCTGAAGATACTTTATTTAGAGGTTCCGCTTCCACCCATTTGGTGAAATAATCAACTGCCACTATAGCATATTTGGCCCCGCCTCGGCCCATTGGTAGCTCGCCGATTAAGTCAATTCCCCATATCGCGAAGGGCCAAGGGCTGGTCATCTGAGTAATCTCGGTTGTTGGTAGCCGAGGGATCTTAGCAAATTTTTGGCATCTATCACACTTCTTGACGAAATCTAAGGCGTCCTTGCTTAAGGTGGGCCAGAAATATCCGTATCGGAGTATCTTTTTTGCTAATGTTTGCCCCCCGGTGTGATCTCCACAGCTCCCCTGATGGATGCTGGATAAGATTTCCTTGGCTTCCCTTCCGGCGACACACCTTAATAATGGGTTAGAGAAACCGCGCCGATAGAGGATGTCTTCTTGTATTGTATAGCGGGACGCTTTCCTCAAGATTTTCTTGACTTCATTACGCCCGTTGGGTAGTGTGCCACTTTGTAGGTAGTCTCGGATGGGAGTCATCCAAGTTGCTTCTTCGGCTGCGGCTATCAGATTCACTTGCTCAAAACTTGGGACCGTTTGCTTTGAGATGGTTACTGCCCCGAAGATGGCGATGTCTCTCATACTCGCTTGCTTTGCCAATTCGTCGGCCTCTTGGTTCTCTTCCCGAGGGATGTGTTTGACTAAGTACTGATCCAATCGGCTGAGAAGCAACTTGGTCTTCTTTAGATATGCTATGAGTCGTTCCTCTCGAGCTTGGAATTCTCCTAGTATTTGATTAACAATAAGTTGAGAATCGCTGTGAAGACATAAAGAATTGGCTCCGATTTCTATGGCAATTTCTAGTCCAGCTATCACTGCTTCATATTCTGCATCGTTGTTGGTGGCAGCGAACTCCAACCTTATAGCATAGTGCAGTTTATTTCCCCTGGGAGTGATTATTACCACACCTGCCCCCGAGCCTTGTTCGTTAGATGCACCGTCCACAAAGAGATTCCACTTGATATCTTCCGTTATTTCCAGTTGCTCCTTATCCTCGTTGGTAGTGAATTCTGCAATGAAATCAGCCATGGCTTGTCCCTTGATGGCGGTGCGAGGGTGATAGGTGATATCATATTGACTCAGCTCAATACACCATTTAAGTAGTCGCCCGGAAGTGTCGGGACGATGGAGTACCTGCCTCAGTGGTTGATCGGTCAGAACTTTGATGGAATGGGATTGGAAGTAGTGACGTAGTTTTCGTGAAGTGATTAGTAAACAGTATGCTAACTTTTCAAATTTAGGATATCTGACTTCTGCCCCAGTAAACCTTTTACTGACGAAGTAAACTGGTCGTTGCGTGCGGTTGTCTTCCCTTACAAAGGCAGCGCTTAAAGCGTGAGATGACACAGCAAGGTATAGGTATAATTCTTCGCCTTCGCTTGGGGTCGAGAGTACCGGTGGTTTCTGGAGGTGTTCGATTAGGTTAAGGAAAGCGGTTAAGCATTCGTCCGTCCATTCGAACTTTCCTTTATCTTTCTTTAGAGCTTCGAAAAAGGGGACGCACTTGTCCGTTGCTTTGGAGATGAATCGGCTTAGGGCGGCCACTTTTCCATTTAGGCTTTGCATCTCCTTTCGGGTGGAAGGTATCTTGATGTCCCTTAATGCTCGGACTTGTTCAGGGTTTGCTTCTATCCCTCTGGCATGAACGATGAATCCTAAGAATTTCCCTGACGACACACCGAAGGAGCATTTTAGTGGATTCAACTTCATTCCATATTGCCGAAGTACTTGAAACATCTCGCCTAGGTGGCTTACGTGATCTTTGGCTTTCCGCGATTTCACCAGCATGTCGTCCACATATACTTCCATAGTTTGTCCTATTAGCCCTGCAAACATCTTGTTGACGAGGCGCTGGTAGGTGGCTCCTGCATTTTTAAGTCCGAAAGGCATCACTTTGTAGCAGTATAAACCCCGGTCGGTGATGAAACTAGTGTGGTCTTGGTCGGGAGCATGCATAGGAATTTGGTTATATCCTGAGTATGCATCCATAAAAGATAGGAGTTCGTGCCCGGCTGTGCTGTCTACAAGTTGGTCGATTCTGGGAAGCGGGAAGCAATCCTTTGGGCAGGCGTCGTTTAGGTTGGAGAAGTCAATGCAGGTCCGCCACTTCCCATTAGCCTTCTTTACTAGTACCGGGTTGGCGATCCATTCTGGGTAAACAGCTTCTCGTATGAAGTCATTGGCGAGTAGATTCTTTACTTCTTCATCGAGGGCTGCTGATCGCTCTGCCCCCATACTTCTCTTTTTTTGTTTTACAGGCGCCTTGGTAGGATCAATGTTTAATACGTCGCATGCTATGTCGGGGGAGATTCCGGTCATGTCAGCGTGTGACCAAGCGAACACATCCAAGTTGTGGCAGAGAAAATCAATGAGTTGTTCCTTCAATTCAGCTTTCAGCTGGGACCCAATTTTCAGTAGCCTACTTGAGTCGTGCCTGTCTACAGATATAAACTCCATAGCTTCTGCAGGCTCGGCGGTGGCCTCCTCCTCTTTGTCCCTAGGGTCTAATTCATTGAAAGGGTCGCTGGTGTATCGAAGAGGAGGGGCTTTCTTTAGTTGCTATGCTTCAAGGCTTTTTGTGCAGAGGGCAATCTCTACACTTTTCCCTTTATCTTTCCTGTGGTTGTTGCGAAGTTCGGTTACATAGCAGTCTCGTGCAATATCCTGGTCTCCTTCCACTTCCCCTACCCCATTGTCTGTTGGAAATTTCATTTTCAGGCACCATGGGGCTAGGACAATCTAGAAGTCAGATAAGGCTGGTCTTCCTAAGAAGGCGTTGTAGGCCGAATGGTTTTCTATCAGCACAAACGTCTGTTTCCTTACAACGGAGCGGGGATGGCTTCCAATCTCAACAAAGAGGTCCAGCTGCCCGAGGGGCATCTTTGCATCTCCAGTGAAACCGTGTAGTGGTTTATCGCAGGGAGATACATCCTTCATTGATAGCTTCATTTTGTCGAATGCGTGTTTGAAAAGGATATTTACAGAGCTTCCAGTGTCTACCAGGATTCGGTAAACTTCGGCGGGACCGAGTCGGGCAGAGATAACCATGGGATCCATGTGAGGGTACTGTCTTCCTTCTAGGTCGCGTTTACTGAATATGATGTCATCGCTTTCTTTCCGCTTTGGGTGGCGCTCTTCTATAACCGTATTGACACAATCTTTATTGTCTCTAAGCGACTTCCCATATCTTTCCATCTCTCTCCAACTTCTGTCTGCGATGTGCGGACCTCCTGAGATGGTGTGGACCACTATCTTCTCTTGACTAGAGCTGCTAGCGTTGCAGTTTCCTCTGTCGGTCCCTGGTGAGGGTAGCCTTGGGTTTTCATTGGCAGGGGCTGGAGTCCTGTCTTGACTTTTTACATAACATTCCAGTTTCTTCCTTCTGATGTGTTCCTCAATCAGATCTCGGAGATGATGGCATTCGTTGGTATCATGTCCGTGAGATTCGTGGAAGCGGCAGAATTTTCCAGACTTCTGTGCGTTATCTGATTCCTTCTTGTATGGTGGGCGTTTGTATCTAACTTCGCCTTGGGTGGCAAGGAAGATATTTTCGACGGTCTCGTTCAAAGGGGTGTAAGTGTCGAATCTTGGTCCTGGCCGATATAGGCGCTTTTCTACCTTCTTGCCCCCAGCATTGTCTCTGGAATCATTTCTTCGAACGTCCCTCGCCACGGCAGGGGCGTTGCCATGGGTCGTCTTACTTTGCTGTCCTGACTGCCCCTCAATGGCCGCATCCTCAAGCCTCATGTATTTCCCGGCTTCATGGAAGAAATCGGGTAAAGTAGCTGGTTTTTCTTTTGTCAATCTTCTAGCAAATTTAGTGTCCGGATGCACCCCACTGCAGAGGGCCATTAGGATAAGCTTCTCATCGGCATCTTGAACTGCGGCTGCTGCGGCGTTGAATCTGGTTAGGTATTGCTGCAGCTTTTCTCCGGGTTTCTGTTTGACGCTGGATAAGGAATAAGCGTCCTTAGGTTGCTCCACATGAATGCGGAACTGACTGATAAATTTTTCTTTCAACATTTCCCACGACCTGATGGATCCTTGGGGTAGATGACAGAACCAGGAGGTAGCAAGATCTGCTAAGAAGAGCGGAAAGCATTTGCACAGTACTCCCTCTGTTGCTCCACTCATGAGCATATGCTGCGTGTACCTCTGTAAGTGTACAACGGGATCGGAGGTTCCTTTGTAGGGTTCCATTGTTGGCATCTTCCATTCTCGGGGGGTGATAGCAATTTCGATATTGCGGGCGAAAGGGCTGGTTACCCTAGCGCCTATCCCTCGATCTCTTTGCTCCCGCTGGACACACTCTCTGAATAAGCGTGCCATCCTTTCATCAGAACTTGGAGCGGATAGAAATGAGTTTGGTTCTGTTCTGTGGGATTGATTCCGTCCAGACGACCTGTATGGATGGTATCGTCTATCATTCCTCATATTTTCCAGTGGCTGCCTTTGATCTTCTGGGAGCACGCTTGGGTCAGCTACAGTTGGCCCTTGCCTTGATCTCCCCCTGTTGGGTTCTGATCTAAGCACTTCCTCGGGTCCAACTTCGGGCTGAACTCTAGCTCGGCCCCGTTCACTGGTGTTTCTGTTGTTAGGCAGCATGACAGGCTCAGCTACAGTTGACCTTCGCCCGGTACCTTCCCCGTTGGGTTCGGTACCAAACGTTTCCTCAGGCCTAACTTTGGGCTGTGCTCGGTCTCGGCTCCTACCACGGCTACTTCTGCCGTTAGCTCCTTCGAAGAAGGAAGATCTTTGCTGTCTCTGAGATCCTCCAGACTGGGACTCGCCCCATGATTCAGTGTTGCGGTTGGATTCTTCAGCGTCCCTCAAGCGTGACATGAGATGGTCCACCAAGGCTTCCTGCTGGGACGTGAAGCGATTAGTTACTTCAACAACAACTCTGTCCAAATCTGCCCTAGTAATTGCTGCAGGCTGTTCTGTGGCAGGAGTGGTTGGGTTAGCCTGTCCTTCATTTGTTACCGTTGCTGGAGGAGGACGATTTACTTGATTCGTGACAGCTGGATCTGGAAGACTGCTGGATGCGATGTTTTTTCCTTTGTTAACATCTTTTCTCTGTTTGGGAGGCATGTTTTCCAAGTGGCGGACGATGCTGTTAGGAAAACTTGTTAAGTAGGTGAAGCTGAAGCTTCGAGCTTCTAGCTCTCAATGAAAGCACCAAAAATGTTTGCACAAAAAATGGACAAACACCTCAAAGTTGTATGATTTAGTAGATCTTATGTTATTCTTAGTAATTTGAGCGACTTATGCAAATACGTAAAAAACAGGGGCTAAACTGTAAAAAGACACGCAGATTTATAGTGGTTCAGCCAGAATGTGCCTACGTCCACTTTATATGTTATTTCTCTTCTTTTTTTATGATTACAAGTACAAAGCTTTGATACAAGTAAAAGAAAGTTGTTTGAAGAGTTCCTTCCGTGCTTGAGCTCTCAAACTTGTCCCCATTGCTGTACCCCTGCCCCTCTATTTATAGAGTGAGGCTGGGGGTAGGGGTCTAGGACGTGTATAGTTGCTGATGGGCCTGGGCTGATGTGATCTGGCCTGGTACGTCTTGGTTCGTCATTGCTTGGTTCGGAGGTGGTTGGAGTGTAGGATGGATCGGTAATTGATTGGACCGGTGGTGGGATGGTGAGGTTGATCCGGTGTGGAGATGGTTCGGCAGGAGGTGGTTCGGTGGGAGTTGGGAAGGTTGGTTCGGTTGGTTCGGCAGGAGGTGGTTCGGGTGAGGTCTGCCGAATGGTGCCTGCCGAATGGGGTTGAGCGAGGTCTGCCGAATGGTGCCTGCCGAATGGGTCTGCCGAATGAAGCAAGTTTCTTGGTCTCGAGGTCTTCTGGGTGAGAACACGCCCAACATGAACTTTGTTATGTTTTATGTTTTGGTGGAGACTACTTGGTAGTTTTGTTTTCAGAAATAAATTTGGGATAATGTTGTTTTTAATGAAGGTGTTTTGCTATTAATTTATAGTTAGTGAAAGTTTTCTTCCTCTGTAATATTTTAATCATTTTATCCTATTTCCTTAGTCTCCATGCTATGTTATGGATTTTTATTTCACCCGACCACCCATGCTCTAGTCATGTCCGATTTTCGAGGTGCCTAGAGGTGTAGGGTGTCACAACAACTGTTAGTCACTATGGAGAACTACGATGTGCGTTCAAGAGATGAAGTATCCAAGTGTTCCATATTGTAAGTATTTTATGTGGAAGTTCATCAGTCAAAGTCTCGCTTGATTCCGAGTTAGTATGAAGAAATTATTGCAACATGAACAAAAAATAGCGGCTTTTACCTAGGCGGAGTTCAAATATGAGGATGTAGCCTATTATTTTCTAAGACAGTTGTTATTCACCATGGAGAATTATGGTATATGTTCATAAGCTGAAGTATCGAAGTGTTCCATATTGTCCGTAATTTAGGTAGGATTTCATCGGTCGTAGTCTCGCCTGATTCCGATTTAGTATAAAGAAGTTATTGCAGTATGAACAAAAAAATAGCGGCTTCTGCCCAGATAGAGTTCAAATATGGGGATGTAGCCTGTTATTTTCTAAGCACAACTTTTAATCACCATAGAGAACTATGGTATACATTCATAAGTTGAAGTATCCAAGTGTTTCATAATGTCCGTAATTTTGGTGGGAGTTTATCGGTCGAAGTCTCGCCTGATTTCGAGTTAGTATAAAGAAGTTACTATAGTCTGAACAAAAAAAATAGCGCCTTCTGCCTAGGCCGAGTTCAAATATGGAGGATGTAGCCTGCTATTCTCTTAGTACAACTATTAATCACTAGGGAAAACTCCAGTGCACATTCACAAAATGAAGTATCCGAAAGTTCCACATTGTCTGTAGTTTAGGTGGGAGTTCATCGGCCGAAGTCTTGCCTAATTCCAAGTTATTATGAAAAAGTTATTGCAGTCTGAACAAAAAAATAACGACTTCTGCCTAGGCAGCGTTCCAATATGGGGATGTAGCCTGTTAATTTCTAAGTACAACCATTAGTCACCATGGAGAACTACAATATACGTTCATAAGCAGAAGTATCCGAGTGTTCCATATTGTCCGTAATTTATGTAGGACTTCGTCGGTCGAAGTCTCGCTTTGATTCCGATTCAGTATGAAGAAATTAATGCAGTCCAAACAAAAAAAATAGCGACTTCTACCTCGGCGGAGTTCAAATGCCAGGTTTGCATGTACAAACCAATAATTCTTTTATACTTCTTTTTCTGATTCATTTCATGTCTATTCTTTGAGGTTCATGTTTCCTTTCTTGAATGCCGAAACAAATGAAGAAGAAAAATCAACAAAACCAAATATAAAGGTTTTGCTTGGGTAATTAACTCTATTAAAATAAGCGGAACAAAATTAAGAAAGACAAATATTAAATTATTGGTTTATAAAAGAAAAAATAGTAATTTGAAAGCTGGTTTCCAAAAGAGTAACTTGAAAGCATAAAAGACAAAAATCTAGAGAAGAGTGGTAAAGAAACAATTAATTACCGATACATTTTGATACATTTTTGCTCACAGCTCACATTAGCTAAAACAACATAAGCATGTAAAAGTTCAAGTACTATTTACATTTCCAGTAGTATAAAATAAACTAAAACAAAAGAAAGGAATGATAAAACTACGAATACTTTTAAGTTATTGGTTCTATGAATGTTATTCAATTGTCTCAATCTTCTCGGTCGTTGCCTCAGGTTCAGTTTATGCTTGCAATGCTACTGTCAAATCTACTTGCACAAATGCAACTAAAAATGCATGCACATTGTGATTAAATGCAGGCCCGCCTAGACGTGCATATATACTCGTTTAATTAATATATTTTATTAACCTCATTAATAAATTTTATAAATTTAGAAATTTAATTTATATTAATTTTCAAATATTTTGAAAAAAGTTATTATTTTATAACATTTATAATATGTAGATATTTTATTTTAAATTTAACTATTAAATTTAAAATCGTATATTTTAATTTTAAACAATTTTAAAAATTAGCCCATGGCCCAATTCAAATTGAGTCTTTTATATTAGGAGCAACCTTTTGGTTCATATATCTGTTCGGACCAGGCCGGTAGCCGGGTATGGCAGAATAATTGATTATCCAAACCCAATCCTTTGACACTATCTTTCTAGACTCCCTATTGTCAAGGTCGTGAGCTTAATTTGCTAACCCTAAATGACTAATTTAGACCGCATAGGCTATTGGGTTCTAATACCATTGTTGAAACCAAGCTAGCCTACGGTGGAAGAAATACTATTTTGGTTCTTTGTTGGGCTTATGAAGTCTAATTTATTTTGAACATTTCTAATTTTTTTAAATAAAAACATTATTTTATTTAAATTTATAATACAGGTTTATATTATGTAATTAATATTATATATATATATATATATGTGTATCATATACACATATGTGTGCGTGCGCGGAAGTGTAACATAGTAATCCATGCAAAGTATAACATGCTGGTGTATAAATGTTGGGATTTACACCGTAACAGACGTTTTAGCTCATCTAGTATACAAAGATATTGTCCAAATATATGATTATGTACTTTAGTCTATGTATTCAAAATATTGCAAATATATCTCTACTATTAATAAAAAGAATTCAATGAATATGATTTCCACGGTTTCGTTTTGAAATTCCAAAAATACCCTTCATCCATTAACAGAATCTTATCATTGTTTTTAACCTTAATCACCATCCTCTTTCCGACCACAATTTACTAAATTTTACTATCGATATATAACTAACACAACCAACAAAACTATTTGAAATAAAAGTGTATGACCACCAAAGCTTTTTCACTCATTGTACACATCCGTCCATCAATATTTTATTAAATAAAAATGAAATATTTCTGCATATATGTGCGATTTATGCTAGTGTGTGTGTATATGAATCTATATTATATATATATATGTATATGTATATGTGCATATTTGAAATTATTTAAAATTATATTAAAATTTATTTATTTACTAGAAATTCGAAATCGAAATCAATTTTTTAAATTAAACATGTATATAGTTTATATATACGTATATGTAAATATCTTACGATTAATTTAATAATATATATATGTGTGTGTGTTTAAATAAACTATAGATATATATAAAGTAAACAAAATAAATATACGCCTATTATAATGCACACGACAAAAGTTGGTTTTTTAAAAAATATTTATGTATATTAATTTTTGTATGGAAATTAATATAAATTAATAAAAAATTATGTTCAAAAGAAAATTTCAAATTTAACCTTACTTACTAAAAATCTAAGTAATATTTAATACTTAAATATTACATATATATATATTATAATTTAAAATCAATTCTAAATTTAATTTTAATTTCGGATGATATTAAATATTTAAATTATATATAAATATTTTAAATCTTTATGCCGAAAGTATATCATGTACTACATTAATTTTATTAAATATAAAACATATTCTATATAATATATATGTTGATATGATTAATTTATGTAATTAGCTGATAAAATAATATTTAAATAATAATAAATAAATATATAAAAATTATTTTACTTATGCAAAAATATTTTAAGTGAGAAATTAAATATATAAAATTATAAAACCACATTTTGCGTAGTGTAAGATGTTGTATTTAACTTATAATTTTTATGCAATTAAATAATGGTATTTAATTAATTAAATAGTAAAAAAATCAATTTCATTTTGTAAAGTGAGCAATAATGCTTGGTGTACATCAATTTTTTTTCTTTTGCATAGATATGAATATATAATCATACAACCATTCTTAATGTGATGATATATTGATATACTAGAATCGTCACCTAACTAACAAAGAAATATATAATATATGAACTATCTAGACATTAAATTATAATTGTAGATTAGAAACTACCATATCTTTAAACCTATTAGTACACTTGAAATGATGAAATCAACTCCTTGAACTAGTTTCCAATCTAGCAAGTGCTAGCTCCTGAACCGATGTCCATCAACTATTGAATAGTGTTTGTTTTTATTTGATCTGTGTTTGAAATGGAGGGATGGATATAGATTATTTTTTACCAGAGGGAATGCTGATGGAGGCTCAAAACAGTAAGAAATGAGAGTGGGTTGAGCTGCTTTTATAGAGGAGGAAATGGAGAGAGAAGTTAGGATCAAGGTCCACATTTCTCTCTTACGCTTTCTATACTTATCCAGTCAACCCTAGCCCATCTAACCATCATGCGACCGCCATCTATGATGCTCTATCATAGCCAAACCATTGGTCCCAATACAGGCTTCAAACCCACTTAAAGCCGAACAAAGTATTTTGCATTTAAATCCATTTAAACGCATATTGATATCATATACTGATTAATATATTCATAACTATTATACATATATTTAATAATAGTGTTCAAAAATCAAAATAAATTTTATAACTAATATTTCAGAAATATTGATTAATTTATAATAATTACAAATTAATTAAATTGTTTGGTTAAAGTCGTATTCATCGTTTCAGTTATGTGGCCCGTTATGTGTAAATTTGGTCGGTAATTAATATCGAACAATTCGAATATTAATGTTCACATGTCAGTTAGCAGGTAATGTTACATTTTGGCCAAATATATCGCTTACTTGATTTTGGTAAAATCCAATTTTACTTTGTTAAGCATTACTAATTGTGATTATTATTTATACCAATTCTCTTCATCAAAACTATATCACTTTGGACTTATGGAATTTGGTAATGGTAAAAATTCCAATATCATCCATATTCAACTCTATAATCCCAATACAAAGTCCTTGATTAAATAATAACAATTATTATTAAAAAAATGCTCTGGTCGAAGACGTCGATTTTGAGTTGACTTCAATTGATCGTGGTACAAACCTCATGTAACTGAGGATACGAGTCCTCTCTTGAATAGTTGTTTAACTTCCAATGCTTCCAATCGACCCAACTATAGTCGTTTAACAGACGCCATGCAATGATTTTACTATAATCGAAGCAGAGTTTCCACATTGAAGCTTGAGGGTATTCTCAAGTCGAGGGAATTGTGTAATATTATCACATTGATATTTCCAGTTTGACCTTAGTTATATCAACCAATAGAAAACTATCGCGTGAGTCATTCCATAGTTATCCAATAACTATTAGTTCGTAAATCCTTGGTCTCCCTGGCAGCCATGAGTAATTCACTGCCTAACATTTGAAGAGCGCCGCGTACTCCAGTCTCAACGGCTGTATCGATATCCAATCTTGATGCATCTTGAATAGGAATAATTAAAATGGTATATTTATTTTCATTGTGATAAATTACTCATGGTTACAACACTTTACAACTACTATCAGAAAACATACCATTTATGGATTTTCTATTAAATATACTTTTAATTAATTTAATTAATTACTATAACATATTATATCAAGTATATAACAGAAAGAAAACACCTTTTGTTTCGAACAAGATTTTTTATCGAGTTAAATATATGTAACAAATTATATAATTCCCCTAGGGCATACCCATAACTTTATCCAAACTAGCCTATGATATCATATTCCTAAGGAATAGGACTTTCTACTTTCAAAAGTTACACTTAGAAAATTTTGCTTTCTGTTGATTCCTTCTTTGAATATCTAGAATTTTCCTCAAGTGCTTCTCATGCTCCTCTTCACTTTTTGAGAATATCGAAATGTCATCCACGAAGACCGCCACTAACTTATTGAACTACTTTCAAAATACTTTACTCACAAATCAACAAAATACATGGGAGAATTAGTCATGGCTAATGGCAAGACTACCCACTCAAACAAACCATCAGGCATTCGAAATGCAGTATTCAGAATACAATCCTCCACTACCCTCAACTAGTGGAATCCTATAGTGAAATCCATTTGTAAGAAACCCTTTGTCCTAACCAGCTGACCAAACAAGTCATCAATACATGAAAAAGGATATCGATTCTTCCTCGTTAGTTTATTCAACTCTCGATAATCGACACATAGTCTCAGGGAATCATCTGCCTTCATGGCGAACAATAAAGGTGCTCCCATCTTTGAAATACTTTTCTTAATAAAGTCTTTCTGCAATAGCTCAAAAAATTGCTTATCCAATTCCCTTCTTTCTTTTGGAGCCATGTGCCTAAGCGCATCATGATAAGCCTAGCATCTTGATTTATCCTAAATTCAATCTCACGTCGAGGTGGAAGACAAGAAATTTTTTTGAGTACATTAAGAAGTTCTCGCACGATAGGGATAGGTGAAAGGTCCTCCATGATAAGCTAAGCGAATACAAAAAGCTCGACATCAAAAACTTATCGGGCATACAACATGTAACCAGGTCATGCCCTCCGCCATTCCTAAATTGAACTACCCTCTAATCATAGTCAACCACTACCCCATATCATGTCATCCAGTCTATGCCTAAAATCAATCCATACCCTGCAAATCCTTATACGTATATGTCATAACAAGACACAACACCACTAAGTACTAATTCTAAGCCATGGCAATCTTAGTAACAATAGTCGATCCTCCAATAGGATTCGATACCGAAACAGATTCATGCACAATGTGAGGTTTTAGGAAAAAAAACTTTCTACTATTGCACTTGATATAAATGAATGCAATGCGCCAGTGTCAATGTAAGTATAGGAAAATCAAGCAATAGTAACATAGCTTCCACTGTGATCTGCTCGCCCTTCTCTATGGTAGTCGGTGGAATAATTTTGGCAGTAGGAATAGCCTCCAATGCATGCACCTGAACCACTTGTCCATCCTTCTTCAATGCTAGGCAATTAGGCTTGATAAATCCCATCTGATTGCATCCATAACAGTTAATATCAGAGAGATCAGTCTTGCAGTGCTTTGTGATATGTCCACTCTTATGACAATTAAAACATTTTACTCTCTTCTTATCCTTTCGTCCTTGTTGATTATTTCCTTTACGTTTTCCAAAATTATTCTACTTCGTCTCCTCTTAGATTTCTCCTTAGCTGCCTCTCCCTTATTAGCATTCAACAAAACAGCCTCGACTAATTTCTCGTAAATAGCTTCATGTAGTACTTGGTTCAATGCCATATCCCTTAGTGGTGCATTTAATCCATCAACAAACCTCATCGCCTTTTTGAATGGGGTATTAAGTAGCCGTACCCAAACGTTGATAATTAGTTAAACTTGTTTACATGCTCAGAAACAGTCATCTCACCCTGGTTCAGCTTGATAAACTTCTCTAACATACATCCTTTCTCTACCTTAGAAACAAACTTAAAGTCAATCTTCCTTATGAATAGATTCCAAGTGATATCCCTCACATTTACCTTAGCTGTAATAGTCTTCCACCTCACACTAGCTTCTTATCTCAAATGCCATGTAGCTAAACGCCTCTTCTTGACATTTCTTAGTCCCAATAATGTAAAATTATCCTTATATTTCTTAGCCATGCCTTAGTCACTGCATAAGACTCGGTTTCATTAAAAACTTCCCACCTAGGCTGTTAAAATCCTCACATCACTTGATGAAATTGCCAGTAGGTGGTTGATGAGAAGGAACTTCAGCAGTTGTTTGTTAGCCTGACTCAAAGCTTGCATTATGCAGCGGAACCAAATCGGAATGTTCACGCCGGGATTGTTAAATAGGTCAGGCCTGGCTTTAGCTCCAATTGTAGCCTCTGTTCCAGTCACATTTATGGAGTTACTCATCCTTAAGTATTTGAAAAATGAGATCCATTAGTACTTTCCTATAAAATCAGATAATAGATCGGAATAGTAAAAGGGTGTATACATATGTATTTCTATTATTTATAAAAATATAATTACAAATACACTTTCTCATATGTGCCTAGTCCTATAGCTTTTCTCCTATACCAAATGTAACAACTCGCTATTTTTAGACCTCTGGTTTTCGACATAAAAAAATAACTTTAACCAAAGAAGTGGGAAAATAACGGATCATTGGGTGACTGGTATAAGAAAACAAACAGAAACCATCTATTTGTCTTTTGAAACTCACAGTGAAAGGAACACAAAATATAATAATCAAATAACAATATGATATTTCCAAACCAATTCATACATAGTTTTCACACGTCACTGATATGTACAATACAAATCCAAAACTATACAATACATCAAGTATATATTATTTATATACATATCATCATATACATACATAAATATGCATAACACTACTTCATCACCCAACCCCCTAGCATCATCGTAATCCAACGTGTCTCCATCAACCTATCACAAATCATAAACATGGGAAACATGGTAGAGAGGAAGGTCAGGCACAAAGTTTGGTGAGTGAATAAAACTGAATTCAAAATTTACTATTCTTGTTTCATAATATAACGTGATCAAAAATGATAAACTACCATGTCATCATACATTTCAATTCATATATAACTCAAATCAATCGATATACAACTCATGTTCACAAGCTTTCATATAGTCGTGTTGCTATACTCGTTCTAAATTTTTCACAATCGTCTGTATGATAAGTTGTATAGTCATATCATGAATAAACTGGAAAAACCATAAACTCCACTATACCCAATAACAATTGTGTTACAGTCAAACTGCAACATCTAGAGTCGTGACTCCTTACTTTTCCAGCTCTATTCCAAATCAATAACTAAAATTAAGTCATATAACTTATAAACATCGCCCCTCTACAAAATGTGATATATGTGTGCTAACGCACATTCCCACTTAGGCAAGGGTGTGTCATTTACCGCTTCACTCAAGCCAAATACACTCAGAGAATCTAGCACAAGCCATTAAATCAATAAATTACAGCCTAAAATAGGTCTAGGTTTAATATGTCAAAATTTCTTAGTGGCCGGTGTACCGATGTGAACCACCAATCCGCTGGTGTATAAGCACAAAGTGATTCCTTGGTTAATCCAGGATATATATTTTTCTCTAAATTTATTTATTTTCATTTTTAGCTCATTGTGCTTGTGATTTTTTGTTTTTAATCTCATACTTATGTAACAAACATTTATAAAATATCATATTATAATCTGACAAATTTGTATGATAATTTACTATTTTTAAATTATAATCTCTTTAACTTCTATATATTAAAATACATTGTATAAATTCATATATATAGTTTAAATTCAAAATAAAAATATATTTATTACTAAAATATATGTATTAAACCTTCTGAAATCAAATCTTGTTTTTTAAACTGTATTATATATATAATTCTTGTATACATTCATATATGCATATTTTCACCATTTAGTGCATTTTCATTAATAAATCATATTTATTAATATATATCTCTATAAATCTGAGATAAAATTCTAAATTCTTACAAACATATACATTAACTTTAGAAATCTTTTTCATGCCATTTTGACATGATTATATACATCAAATTAGTAATTACAGATTCGGCTGATTATCATATATTATGAAACAAAAATATATATATAAACTCATATAAATTTAAGTAAATTACATAAAAAGTACTTTCTAAACCTTAAATCATCATATTAGGTCTTAGAAAATACTTTCATATCAATTTGATATATTTAAATGTCTCGAACCATCAAATTTATAAATTCGGACTATTAGTGCACATAAATGAAAAATCACTATATTAATTTATATAAATCATACAAAAATGCACTAAAATTATATTTAGGTCTATAAATATCATACTTCATCTCATAAATTTATTTATATAAATTTCCTATTAATTTACTATGAATTTCTCAAATATATGTCTCAAATTCACCTAATTTTGCATGTAAAGTTTACATATACATTAGATAATTCCACTAACCCATTAAACTACTCAAAAATCATTCATTAATCAGGTTAGGAAAAGTCTCCAGAAATCAAAAAGCCTAATTTTGAATTTAATTATTTAATTACCATTTTATTCATATTAAACTATGAAATCAGGAGAGTAAACGTAGTATTTTGGTAAATCCGCTTATCTTGATTAATTTCCCTCAATTTTAAGCCTCTAGCCTTGCTTTTCTTTACAGTCCAGAAATAGAAATCCCTTTAATTTGATGTTCATAACGATAGTGACTCCTATGCGCTTGTCCTTACTTCTCTCTTCCATTTGGGGTTTTAATTATTTATTTTTATTTTTTTAGGAATGAGGTTAATCAGAGAATTTGGGGGAGAAAAAGGAAGAATGGGAAATTAGTTTCTGAAATGCAAAATGGTATACCCATTTCCATTTAAAGCCAAAGGATTAGACAACCGCCTATCCGCCTATCCGCCTAAATTCAAATTTGAATTAAAATTGTGTAGCATCCGTTCGACTCGACGACCTTTCCAGATGGATCTCCTTCATACAAGCTCTAAACGATATAAAAATATATATTGCATGAATTAGAAAAATGATACCGTCGTACTAATGCTAGTTTCACCGCTAAATTCTAATGTCGTAAAATAACCATTTTGCCTTTTTGAAATATGACAAAATACCCTTATAATAATTTTGAAAATTTTCCCAAGTATTACAAAGTATATGGACCGACAAACCAGATTTCAAGGAAGATCTCAGCTCGAAAGAGAATTTTTTTAAACTTGTTTGAAGCATCAAAATGACTACTCTATAAAGGTTGTAAAATGACACATACGTCGACATCGACATCTAGTTTATTCGCTATAAAATCCAAATACAATGTATTATAAACTTAATGAATGCAATTATTAGCTTGTGCAAAGAAATGCTTCCACCTAATAATGTATTTGTGGAGAATTGGTACTCCTATAAAAGGGAGGACTCTGCCTTTGGATTGTCGTATGAAAAAATTAACATGTTTATAAGTGCATTCTTGATTTATTAGAAGAAAGAAAAAGACCTGACATTGTGTAAATTCTTTAAACAACTTAGATGTAAATCAACAAAAATTAGTGGTAAAGGTGTATATTTCACCAGAATGCATTATCTTTCAATTACATCGAGATTGCAAAGGTTATATACATCTACTGCTATGGAGAAATACATGTGGTGAAATAGTGAATGATAATGAGATGAAGGTGGTTTACGTGATCATTTAGACGATGAAGCTTGGAAACATTTTGATAGGACATACCATGATTTTGCTATACAATCACATAATGTTAGACTTTGTTTGTATATGGATGATTTTCCGTGTTTGCTTCGTTCGTTAAGGCTTACTCAACATGACCAATTATTCTAACACCTTACAATCTCCCTCCTTGGATGTGTATGAAAAGTCCATGCATGTTTATATCTGTAATTGTTTCTGGACCTAAAAATCCAAAAAAGGGGATAGACGTGTACTTGGAACCTTTGGTTGATGAGTTAAAAATGCTATGGACAAAAGGTATTGTTACGCATGACATTTCAAGAAAGATATTTAGAATATTTGGTTCTTTGTTATGGACAATAGGCAATCTTTCTACGTATTATTTGATTTCTAAATGGAGTACTAAGGGAAATTTCACTTGTCCTATTTGCATGGATTGGACATAATCATTTTGACTTACAAATAGTGGAAAACAGTGCTGGTGGGATTTTGTCATTTTTTGCACATAAACGATCATTTTGCATTTGATAAAAAAAAATTTAGACGAAATAAAACTATTATTTTGGACCTATATTCCATTTTGAGTAGTGAAGACGAAATATGGATGTATGTATCCTTTTGAGAGGTATATAAAATAGGAGTTATATATTCTTTTTTGAAATCAACAAGGTAAACATATAGTTAATAAGTTTTGGTATGAATGTACCTAGGTCACCTTAAAAAAGGTGAAATAGAAGACATTTGTTGAAGGTTCAATATCCCAGACATACATTGTTGAAGAAGCATCCTTATTTTTTTAGCTATTATTTTGAAGACTGTGTAAAGATGAATTCTAATACCGGTCCCCATAATGATAATGCTATGGATGAGTGATTTTACATTTCTCTTTCCATTTTTCAAAAAAGTGGACATCCTTCTGGTAAATGAAAGGATGGAAGTCCTTCTCTTATTACATCCGTGGTGGCTCATCATCAGGTCGTGGTGGCTTCCACTCATTAGAGCATGGTGACGTCGATGCACATGTGATGTCTCCATTTATTTAGACCGTCGATGCTTCTATTGATGTTACTAGTTCATCCACTCGTGCGTCTTAGATGAACTTTTCTTTTGTCCACTGACTAAATGTCTTCTAAAGAGAATGAGGATCGAGATGAGTAATTACTTATTTGAATACTGCAGTTGAAATCATATACATACTAAAATTAATACATATCCACTCACATACATATATATACATATACATGTATATACAATAATTTACTAATTAAATATGCATGCCAACATACATACATATATATAAATATGCATACACACATATGTATGTATATATGTGTATTTAGATGCACATTTCACCAATGGTGCCACATCTGATGCCATCCTTAATGGCTTTTTTGGATCATAACATTCTAGCCAAAATTTAGTGAAATTTCTAATAACGTGTAAAAAGTCATGTTTGAGTAAATTACTATAAAATAAATACTCAATACAATATATAAATATGTATTCATTTTGTTCAATATGTTCAATTTGCATTTGCAGAAAAAATTTGCTTGGAGAGAGGGCATTTCTAAAGAACTTGTGAGAGGGATCTAAGCGACCGCAACATCCAAAAAATACTGGGAATGGATGTGCGTAGGAATGGAAAAAAGCATCCATCCCTTGTCCAGGAGATATACGAGCAGTTCTTGAGGTATTGAGAGACAGGTGAGTTTTAGAAGATAGCGAAACAGAATGCCGAAGTTAGGAATAAAAACCTTAGGTTGCATAGCGAGGGCTCCAGAACATACTTAGATCATCATGACGATCTAGTATATATTTATTTGTAAAATTTATTTAGCATTTTAAATAAATTAAAGTAGGATTATACGATAATGTACTTAATTCAAATTTCAGTACGAAGAGCAGCATAATAAGCCACATCTTCCCAAATCTTTTACAAGACTCACAAGATTGAGTCATCGGATGGGTCCATTGCTAATAGCTGGGTAGATGATGCTTCCACTAAGTTTGTGGTATGTTATCCATAAAACTTCATTTACATAATATTTACATATATATATATATATATACAAATACAAAATTCTAATGAATATGTAAAATAAAAATAGACGAAATACCGGGCTAAGGTTGCGGAGCTTCGGAGTCAAGGTGTGGAGATAACAAGTGAAGTGGACGAAGATGTATTCCACGCTCACTAGAGTCATTTCAAATAGGTGGAACGTAAGCCCAACTACGGCAATATCCTGAAGGTAATAGCTTAAACATTCGTTATATATATATATATAATATAATATAAAGTATATATGTATACAAAACCATATGCATATATATATATATATGTGTGTGTGTGTGTGTATAGTATACTATATGAAAGTTTACATTGGCTGTAAATCCCAATAACCATATGTATATATATGTATTTTATATGCATGTGTAATATAATTATTTAACTTAATCCTCATTTTCTACATGATGTTAAAAATCGTCAATTTAAAAATAAATTGAGTTTGAGTTAAAATATATAAGTTAAGTCACTCAAAAACTTGACAAATATATAATTAAGTTAAATTATAAATGTTATTTCAATAAATTAAAAAAATCATTCGAGTCAAATATAAATTTTTTTTAAACACAAAATAAATTATAAATATATAAGTTAAATCACTTAATAAATTAAACGAATATATTATTAAGTTAAATTATAAATTTTGTTTTAATAATTTAAGAAAATTTATTTGAGTTAAAACAGATTTTGTTAATCACATGTTTGAAAAAAAAAGGAAAAACACCTCCAATCGAATTATTAATAGCATATTCAACAGTAAGTAAATGCGAAGAAAGTAAAGGACATGCAAATTTAGAGTGGTTCAGCTGTAAAGGGCCTACATCCATTGTTCATACCTATTCCTTTTGTTATTATTTAGCTTTTACAGTAGTTTTGAGAAGAAATACAATGAATCATCATTGAAAATTAAGGTCTGAAGCATAGTTTAATTTCCTCTGTAAGACAGAGTCTCCAAACTTCGAAAATTGTCCTCATGAGTGTCAAATTCTTAGATATTTATAGAGGTGAAACGATGTGTGGTTAATCTGGTAGGTCGGAAAATTTTCATGCATATCCCGCCTCGATCATTCATTTCTGCCTATAAAAAATATGATTGATAATTTCCAAATATATGCATATTTCATTCCATATATGACCTGTGTGGTTCGACTGGGAGCTCTATTCGGGGTAGGTTTGTTCGGTAATGTGCACGTGGTTGTCTTGTTGGCTAAGTTCATGCTCTTTTTACCTTGGTCCGGTGAGCCTCCAAAGGCATGGTTCAGAGTGCTTTTGGAGGCATGGTTTGGTGGGCTTATACCTATCGAACAAAATATCATATCTGATGCCATGGGTAACGGACGGGAAATCATGTTCGGCACCTTAAGTGTCGAATATGATTTCCTATTCGGTCCCCTGGGTACTGAGAAGAAGTTCATGTTCGATACTTGAGGTACGAACAGGGAGGATTCCACCACTTCATTCCTTTGTTTTTCCTTGCTGCTATCTCCTTGCACTCTATCTTCCCACCATATCTCTAACTTTTCCTTGGCTTTTGCTTAACTACACTTAGGTCTTGATCTCATGGGTGAAACAAGCCACAACACTTGCTCCCACAAAGCTCATCTTGTAAGCTAGGGGTGGATTTTATTGGATAACTCTTGGGATCTCTCGGTAGGCACTCGTCACTATCTTTCTTTCTCCATCTTGGTTCAGTATGTTTTTGCTCGGTGATCAAGGTTGGTTCGATGATACATTGGCTCATCATTCCCTAGATTCGACATGCCATCGGTTTGGTTCCTTTTTGGTTATGCATGTCATCCATTCGATGCCGGGCATACCCATCCCTATATAAACTCCTGCACCTCCCTTCCACCAAACACACGTGTTCGCTTTTTAGAGGCCCTAAGTTTTCAAGATCGTTCATCTTCTTCGTGCTGCCATTGCCAACCTCCATCCAAGTGCCTTAAAATCCTCGTAGTCATCATCTAGGGTCATCGCTTGATACGATAAGAATCTGACCCATTTTATCCATACTAACATGTTGTGTGCATCGACTTGTGTTTTGTTTGGTTTTAAGTAGTGGCTTAGGGTGTTAGGGTTCAGTAGGGTGGTCATATAGGTTTGGGCATGTCTTCCTTGATTACTTGAGTGCTCGGCCACCGATCGGAATGTCAATTGGCTGCGTACTAACTAACTTTTAACTTGTTACCTTGGCTTCAGTTGTTAGGTAGAATTTTAACTGAACATTCTTAGACAAGAGATTTTTCTAGTAGCGTTGGGATGCATTAAGTTAACATTGCTCCTTTTCTCTTTATTGTACATGCAAACACATATGCGCATACATGAACACTTCCACTTTGTGCGATAATGCATGAGATAAACTATTATATTAGATATGTCTGGCCATCGTAAGACTTGCCATCGGTCAGTTTCTTAAGATCAAGGTCCTTCCATTTCAGCACCACCAGAGCCTATGTCGTTTGGGTATCACTCTAATCAACTTAGTTCTGCTAGGTCTCTAGATACGGATATGGACAATATGAACTTTTAGTGAATCCTATCGACTCCGAGGACTCCACGTTTACTACCAAACAACTAGATATCATCATAGCCACTCTTGGTATTTCAAGAGAGGATCCACTTCTGCCTATTCTAGAACAATGGGCACATTCTCCATCGGATGGGAACATGGCATACTCTCGCTATCACTGTGCATCCGGAGCCATGCCTCCTCTTCCTCAATGGATCACCGGCTTCCTCATGTATTTGAAGATCGCTCCATTCCAATTGCATCCCAATGGATACGCCATCCTTACCGGCTTATATGCTATCTTCATGAGGGAGTTCCAAATGCCCCATACTCATCGCCAAATCAGGTTCCTTTATATGATAAAGAGCAAGATGAAGGGCTCTTCTTTTATCTATTTTGAAGAGAGGAGCAAGTTTAAGTCGGTTGAGAACTTGTACTCCAAGTACGTTATGTGCAATTACGAATACATCTTCATTCGAGATGGCTCTCTGTGCTTTCATCGGTGGCATTCTGGATGTGAGTCTCTTTCTTTCATCAGCTTCTTCTTGTAGCTTTGCGAAATCTTACATTAAATGGTAATTTGGAGGATATGTTATGGAGACTCCAGCAAGTCCAAAAGGGATTTCGCAAGGTTCCTCGTCTTGTCACTGATGAGAATCTAAGGCAACTTGGGTTATTAGCCAACGGTCGCTCAATTGAAAAAGGAGGGAAACCTTCTACTCATAAGCTTGCCTAGAAAAGGAAAGTAAAAGATTGGCTACTAATGAGACGAGCAAAGTTCCACCCACCCAACCTTCCATTTCTAATGCTATCTTGACTACAGATCCACATCGAGTTTCTCCTACTGTTCTTAAGGGTTTAGAGGAGCCGGAGTTAGATTCCATTATAGTCGAACCTTGCAAAAGTGGCCGGCTCAAGACCTTGATGGAATGGGATGATGACGACGTCCACACAAAGATTGAAGGAGAAGGAGGCTCCCATTCTCATGATATCGATCGTACAGCTTTGATTCATAGTGGAATGCATTCTTCTAGGCATATTGGCTTGGATAACCCACCCAATTTAGAAGTGGATGATGCCTTGCATCATGTTTTCAGTCCCGAAGAAGAGGTAACTTCCATTACTGGGGACACTTCTATTTCTAATTATTTCTAGGATCTGGAGCTTGGGATCAACTACAGGTATTCTGAGTCAATAGCAGAAACCAACATAACCAAAAGACCTACGAGGACCCTAAGGTTTCATCTAGATGCAACACACTCTCACACATGTATATTCACATAGTTGTAAGCTCAAGTCGTACCTTTACATTTTTCAAGCATTTGTTCTAATTCTAATTCATCATATTTTTCCATTGTAGGTTGCATGAGCTCAAAAGAGGAAAATTGCTTGCCAAGATGAAGTGGCTGGGACCGAAAGTGCCTCCCAAGGATGTTAAGAAGGCTATGTATTCGTTCGACCAGAGTGAAAACGTTGGGCAACCAATTATGAAGCTAATAACCGTTCATTATCATCTACCAAGGAACAAAGTGAAAATCTTGCCTCCTAGAGGAAAGATAAGGGGAAGGAGCATGAAGGAGTGGGCATCACTACTGACCCCTCGGGCCCGAATTTTGATGAATTTCAACAACCTTATCACGCAAGAGATCCCCTGGCCCACTTGCTTAATGAGGCACCTTCTCTCTCCTTTGTGGGGTCGATCGATCTTCTTGCTAATGAGTTGGGTGGTATGAAGGCTTGTCCAAGTTCCACACTAAGGACATCAAGGCTAAAGTGGAGATCAGCAAGAAAAATGTTGATCAGAACATGAAGATTTTCGATTTAAGGAAGCAGCCGCATAAGAAGGATCTAGATCATAAGAAGATGGTTGATGCTCTGGAAGATCTCAAGCTGAAGTGATTGAGAAGCTCAAAGCCGCTCATGTCGAGGACTGGAGCATATGAAATGAGATCATGCCGCCAAAATCAAGGCCACAAAAAAGGAGTACAATGATAAATCCAGGCATCTCTTAGATGACTACAAGAACATCAAGGCCAATTTCACCAAGAGGCTGGATGATCTCCGGGTAGTAGTTGAGAGGGTGGAGCCTATCATCGCTGACTTAAAGGAAAAAGTGGTGGAATGAAGGGCTGATAGAGTCTCTCCAAGCAAAGGTTAAAGCCCTATAAGCTAGAAAAGCTGCCAAAATTTCCAAAGCAAGAGAAGATGTAAGCGAAGTGTGATGAATTGAATAGCCAGCTGGACCAAGTGGATGCACTCCTGGATGAAATTTATTTCAGAATGTTCATAGAGAAGAACCTGACATGGATAGATGACTATCAGGAAGTCATGGTTTCAATCCAAAGCACCCAATCAAAGAGGCGAAGGCCGCAAGTGAGCATGGTGGTCCACCCTTTAGCCTTGAAGCCATCGACGCCTGCTTTTCCACAGAAGAGAAAGAAGCCGTCCGCCTTGGTTACCTCAAGCCTACAGAAGTAGAAAAGGCTTAAAAAAGGAGGAAGAGAAGAAGAAGAAGAAGGGTGGCTCGACCTCTGGGGCTTTAGCGCAAGATTACATTTCGAAATCGGTTGTTTATGTCCCTATGCGCGATGTCCCTCTAACCATTTTCCACGTTTCTTCAAATTCTTCTGCTACAAGCCGCCTTATGAAATTCCTTCCCTTTCAGATCACACTCGTCCTCTCGGGGATGCCCCAAGTTCTTTCTATAGAAGGTAGGATTATTCTGTATAGCCCATGAGCCACTGCTCAGTACGTCCAAGCATATTAGAGGAAAAACATATCTGATAGCTTTCCATATTTCCCGGCATGTGGTTTACTTACGACAGGCCCTGTTGGAGTTGTAATTACTCCTAACATTCGCTATCAGTTGTCGTGCCCCTGGGCCTTTTTGGTCTTTCTTTTGATGAAACCCACAATGAATTGATCACGGCTCTCAAGGACGACACCGACATTGAGATTTTAAGGACTACAAATCCTACTAAGGACTTGATAGGGATGAAGCTTTGAAGCAACAAGTCTTGCTAAGATTCCCTTCGGAGATAGCAAGGGTCAAGATTGAAGCTTACGAGGAGTGGAAGCACATGAAGAAACAACAAGAAGAGATTGATGCAGTTGCCGTCGTCAAGCGTGATGAGGAGCAGAAAGAAGGTGAGAAGCAAGAATCCAAGCACCACAGCAAGAAAACATCTCCAAATCCAAATCCAAGTAAAAAATATGCCCACACCCCGTTTGTGTTTTATTTTGTTTGGGACATACTATTGTGTATATTTTCTATTTGTCTGTATCAAACATTGATGTTTGTGGTTAATCGATTTTGATGTATAGGTGAGGTCGAGCGTATGTTATTCCCTTAATACTTATGATTTTTGTGTTGTAAACACTTGGATATCTGACCATTGTGACTTATATGTGTGTTTTGTGTTCCCATTATCCTTGCATGCTCCATTTTTTCATTTTTTGTTTGTTAGTTACTGTGCAATTCCTACATGCCTTAGGTAAGTTTGAATTGATATTCATATCCTAACCGTGGGTAACTTGGGTTCTCCACGACCTCATTCAAGTTTTTGAAGTTGTCGACAATAGTGAATTCTCGAGTAGGATCACCAGGTTTTACTATGGACGATGGAAAACTATGAGCTGATCATCAATGATGGATACCCAGTTAAGGGATCACTTTTTTCCACCACTGTCGATGAGAAGTTTACACCAATCGTCAATGATGACCATTCGGTTAAGGGATCACTCTAGTTCACCACTGCCAACAAGAAGTTTACGCTGATTGTCAATGATGGACACCCGGTTAAGGGATCACTTTGGTCCACCACTGCTAGCGAGAAATTTGCGCCAATCATCAATGATGGACACCCGGTTAAGGAATCAATCTGGTCAACTAATATCAATGAGAAGTTTGCGTCGATCATCATTGATGGACATCTGATTAAGGGATCACTCTAATCCACCACCATCCATGAAAAGTTTGAGACGATTGTCAATGACTGAAACCTGATCAAAGGATCACTCTGATCCACAACTTCCAATGAGAAGTTTCCATCGATCATCCATAATGGACACCCGGTTAAGGGATCACTCTGGTCCACAACTATCGGCGAGAAGTTTGAGCCAATCGTCAATGATGGACACCCGTTTAAGGTATCACTCTAGTCCACCACCACCACCTAAAAGTTTGCACCGATCATCAATGATGAACAGTTGGTTAAGGGATCACTTTGGTCCACCACTGCCGGCAAGAAGTTTGGGAAGAGATATCGTAATAACACAGCTCTGCCCCAATGTCGAGAACTTAGCTCTTCAGGTCTAGGCAATATTTCCCCATAGCGATAATGTTAGTCCAACGCACTCAAACATTTGTATAAATAACTATATATTTATATATAAAGACATATTTTCACAAAATCATTTTTAAGTCCACAAATCCATTTTAAAGAAAGAGTTATTTATTTTCAAAGGCATGAAAACACTTTTAAAATTATTTTTATACTTTTTATACTCAATATAACTCAAAATGAGATATTTTCTTTTATGATACACTTTTTTGCACACCTCATCGTATAAAAAGGAAATTTTATTTATTAAAACATTTTAGTTATTTTTTGGAAACAAGTTCTTTATTTTTCAAAGGCTTGAAAACTCTTCCAAAAACATTTAAATAATATTTATAATCAAAATCACTAAAAATAAAATAATTACTTTTATAATATATTTTGTAAAATTGCAACATATTTTGCCCTCGAAAGATTTTCATATGTAAATTGAAATTGTGACTTTAGAGATTTTGTAAATAAATAAAACCCATTTCAGAGCTTAGAATAAATTTGAATAAGGAAATGAGTCAAAAATTTAATATTATTTTATAAAACAATTTTAATAAGAACAAAAAATATATGAAAACCTATTCTGAGAACCTTTAGAAATATTTAAAGCAATTCAAATAATAGACTAACCAATAACGTGAATTTAAGAGCAAAATTGCTCAATAAAACATCATCAAATAGGATGGAATTATCTAGCGATCCGAGTTGTTTTCTAGCAAAATCTGTGCACACAAATAATATACATGCATTGACATATAAGTTATATAATGTTCAATTCGCAATCATATAGAGTTTCTTTTGCACATTGACCCTTTCAGTCCTTACAACTAATTAATATATCACATAAAAATCAATTCTCAACCCAATCATACAATGAACATGATAAATCGTAGCATGCAACTGTACTTCAACCAATTCATTCATTCATAACCAGTGTTCATCGCAATCTATAAACAGAGAAGAGCATGCAAATAGAAATTTATACTTAGAGCATACATATGTAAGTTGAAATAACTCACTAAAATTATTGTTGCTCTAACCCATAGCATCCACCACATAAGCCTTTCATAAAAGTATAAAGGCCATTTTTTCCAAATATATTACAATATTTTCAAAATAAATTATATTAATTAGTATTCATTGCTAATTTTTTTTCATCATAACTTCATATTTGAAAAACTTTACTTTCTAAATTTATTTTATAAAATCCAATAAACCACATGATTTAATTAATTTATAAGCATTATAAATTAATTAAGTTAATTAATATATATGAAATGTTAATTATTAAATTTTATTTGATTTGTTTGAATATCATTAGTATTTAATAAAGTGCGTCTATAAAAGTAATATATATATATATATATATATGTGTGTGTGTGTGTGTGTGTGCGCGCGCATGCATATGATATATGATATCGATAGAATATTTAAATTGGATTTAAATAGGTTAATTGCTAAGTGGTTTTGGAAACTTTTTAAGGTCATATTGCCTCTTTATAGCCGGTCATGCATGAATAAGGGGAGAGGATTTGATGAGACTTAATGATGAAATAAAGTTGTAAGGTTTTAAAGGATGGAATTTGAAAGATTAAAATGAGTCCTTCAAAACAAATTTTTTTCATCCATTCATTCATTCTCCTGGCAATTCATTTTTTTTGCTCTCATCTCTCTCCTTCAGATCAAAAATTCATAGCTTCCAAGCCATAAAATTTCTCAAAACAAAATCAAATCAAATTAAATAAATACAAAGGTGGTGTTTCATATCGTTGCAATTTCTAAAGATGATTCAATCAGCTCTAGAAGTTTTATTCTTCATTTAGGGTGAGATTGTTGGCTTGATCTTAAGGTAATTATAATTTTGTTTTATTATATAATTCATTGATGTTAATATAGTTTACATCCCCCTATTTTATATTTTTATTATGTGCTCATTTTGTACATATTGTTAGATCCTAATTTTTTTATAACGAACTTATATATGCCTAGGTTGTCCGATATAATTTTGTTTTTGATTTGGATATTAATTATTAAAAAATTAATTTTTATTTGAGAATTGATTTTATTTTATCGATATAATTTTATAACCATTCTTATAAACAGAGCTAAATAAGCTACACGTGTTGAACAGTTGAAATCATTTTGAAAAAATGATTTCATGTTTTATATTTTGGTTAATTTTGTTTGCAAATTCATTTGATTATTTTTTACATAATTTTAAAGGTGTCTCACTGTAACGACCCGCCTTTCATTCCATAGAAAGACACATCATTATTAAGAAAGAAAGGGACAGAAAAGAGAAAAGATAGAAAAGAAAGAACCGAACAATATCAGAATCTCACAGCGGAACGAATAAAATATATTACATCACATAATATATTACATAGTATTATATACATCAGAGATACATAGCTTATACATCACAAATTAGACAGTTATAAACACCTGTCTATCATACAACTTAAGACACAACTCAGAGACATTAACACAGCGGAACCACATATATCTATATACGCTGAAGCCTCCTGCTCCAAATCTCCTCCATAGATTCGTCAAAGCCAACCTGAATCCCTTGGCTACTCGTAAAAATTTGAGTACCCAAGAGTTTAATAAAACAGAAAATAAACTCCGGGTCAGACATGGGTCTGCTGTGAGTAAACGGGTTAAAGTTGCTTAACTTTGAAATTCATTTGAAAAGAAAAGTATCTCGTAAGACTCTCCGCAAATAAACACGGACAAGTTTTTCCCTTACGATAACCAAAACATTGATAGGAAATCCGATTATATTATAATAGTGTCTAGGGTTTTCAAATAAATACAGAAATAGCTGGAATGCTTACATCTCACGTTCCAACATAGTTGGGCACAATCAAAACGTACGGCACTTATTGGGAAATTGGATTCCATACAATGGCAGGGCTACTCGGGTACCCCCCATCACAGTACGTGGCCTAGATCAACGTACCGAGGATTCCCCTAATCCCCTACAACACAAGACCAGAACCATCCCTTACTGGATAATCCCGAACAAGACAACCTCGCAGTTGGCCGTCGCCAACTGCCCACTAAGCCGAATAAAAAGGAACCTCTAGACAGGGGAAAATCTCGTCCTACTTGAGCGCGACCCACTTAGCCTTGCTGTACCTCCCCTGTTTTAGCCATTCCCGGTTGATGAGGTTTGAGGCTATGATTACCTTTATAGAACACATCTATCTTAGAATGCTCATCGTCCTCCTGACGATGTTCTGAAAGCATTCAATCCATAAAAGTCCATTCCAGGTTCGAGCGAAACCGAAGGCACTATCTCGCTACACTCATTTTGGAATCACCCTCAGAGTTAACGACAATATCCCTTGCACTCTGAATCTTCATCTCGATCTTCACTTGAGATTTAACGACCTATCGCTTAATTTGGATCGATGTGTTTTTTAGATATCCAATTCGGAAATCCGATCCCGGTCTCACCGAAATCCAAACGCCGTCTTAAAGTCCAATTTGTTTAAAGGTTTAAACAATTCAATTTATATTCAGAATAACATAATCACATAGGTAGATGATTCACATTATCATAGATAGATAATCCATATTATCACTATTCAACCAAAGCATCTCATATCACATAGCAGCACAATCACATATTAGAGATATCACATAATCCAAATCATCCAATATAACTCAATCATCCATAACAGGTTGATTCATTCTTAATTAATTTAATTAATCTCAAATTAAATTAATTACTAACCTTTAATCACTTGGATTACCTTAATCCATCTTACTTAACATTAATTAATTACAAATTAATTAATCATTTCTAAATTATTTATCTTAATTAATCTTCCTTGATTAATTATCCCTTAATTACAATAAGTAATTATCTTTTAATTATCCCTTTTTATTAATCATTCTTGATTAATTAATTTTTAATTACATTAAGTAATTAAACCTTAATTACAGATTAATTATCCTCAACCATTCTCAATAATTAACTTAAATTACTTTCATTAATTAATTAATGATCTTCTAATTACTTCATTAATTAATTACTCTTTTAATTAATTATCTTAACAAGTAATTAATCACATTATTAATTAACCTTAACCGTTTAATTAGTTAATTATTCTTTACTTAATTTACTAACCCTTTAATCAATTATATTATTCTTTACTTAATTAACTAACCCTTTAATTAATTATATTAATTAATCCTTTAATTAATTACACTAAGCGATTAATCCTTAATCACTTCCATTTAATTACTTCCATAAATGATTTCCCTTTTACTTAATTACATTCAGTAATTATTCATTAATTACTTCTCTAAGTAATTATACTTAATTAATTAATAAGTGATTATCTTTAATTAATTAGACAAATTAATTAACTTAAAATTAATTACATTAATTAATCACTTAATCTCTAGTTAATGATTCATCTCTTAGTTCATTAACTACCCATTAATTACTCCATTAAGTAATTATTCTTAATTACAAATAGTAATTAACCTTTAATTACTCTCATTAATTAATTTAGTTAATTACTTTTGAAATCAACAACCTTAAACATTTTAAATTTGAAAATATATTCAATTAAACACTCTTGAAACTTGATTGACATTTATTTTGAAAAGAACTTGCTTTTAAATTGTAAACTTGATTTTCTTTTACAAAATTTAAACCTGTACAAACCCAAATAAAATCGAACCCGAGCAAAAACTTTAAAAACCTGAAGACCCCAGGCAATGCATCGAGTCACCCACCATCTTCAGCTACTTCGAGTCGTTCCCGCCATCAACTCGAGTACGACCCGAGGCACACTGCTTCCTCCTAAACTTCATTGTCCAGATACAACATGCACGTGGTGCACGTACACCAGCACTCCGACCATCGGAGATCAACGCGGCGACACTCGACAAACCACCCATACCCATGCTAACCCTCATGTGGACCCCGATCAAGCATACCTTAGACGAATCGAAATCGAACCACTCTCGACCAAGGCTGGAAACCACCATCGCCAGAAAACATTCCCTCGCCGTCGAATTCGACCATGATGAACTTCGTCAGCACCACCATCGAATCGCCTCGACTTCCAGCTCCACTTCCCACCACCGCGATCAATTCCGGTCCCTTGTCAACGACGAACCACCTCGACAACGCCGACTACACATAACCCACCACTAAACCCTACTTCGCCTCCGATGGGACGCCACGACCATCTACAATTCTGGCGACCATTTTTCCCATGACCAACAGACTACCCCTTACCTCCAGACTAAATCCCAGCGACTCTACCTTCCTCGTTCGTCGGTATTCGACAAAAGTGCACAATCCGATCAACCCATGATTTTCCAACGAACACAAACTTAAAAATTCAGATTTGTATATCAAAATTCATGATTTTCTAATATGAATTGAATTGTGAACCGAAAACACTTTTTCCAGACTTTTGATTTTGACCAACATTTGATTTTCCACTGTAAATTATTAATTTAGAAATAATTACTAAATATTAATATTTGAAACCATTTTTAGAATTGAATTTATATTGTTTCTAACCTTTTCTTTTTAATGATCAATGTTTAACAGCGATCCTATGGAATAATATGAATTTTTGAAGGGTGAACTTAAGACTGTGTATAACAATAGAGCAGATATACACATGCACAGGCATTTCTCAAACAAATCAAATGTTTATACATACATTCACAACCAAACATTCAAGTAATCATTTTATACTATATTTCTACAAACTTTCATCACATGCAACAAGTTTAATCACAGAATTTTAAACTGTTTTTAAAGTAAAAGTTTACTCACCAGTTAAAACAGAGAACAGTAATTTGGTTTTAAATTTGGAATCTTGTTTTTGATTTGTTGAAACCTGATGTTGAACTGATCTGAAATTAATAGTTGATTTCAAACTGAATCTATATTAGCTCAGGTTGAAACTAAGGTTGAATTTTAATCTAGTTGTGTTGATCTTTACTTGTTTGTTCAGGTTGAAGCAGGTTGAAAACTATTTTAGTTTTTATGTTTAAGAAGAAAGAAAGAAGATTGAGAGAAAGAGGTTTGAGAAAAGAAAGTGTAAAAACTTTTGAACTGAAAGAAAAATAAATCAGGTTTCTCAAATAACTTATTAATATAATTTAGTTTTTAAAAGAAAATTGTGTTGCCACTTGTTATTTTGAATTATACAAAGCTTCCACATGTTATCATATTTTACAAATGTCAAATACATGTATTATTATGTTTAAATCCTTATCTTACAAAGTAATTATGTTTTTTATATATATGTAATGTGATTTTATTAATTTATGTTTTATATTTATTTATATATTTACAAACTATCTTAATTCAAATAAATTTTTAAAAGAAAGCATTTTAAACCTTTTTATTAAATCTTGTTTTAAACTTAAATATTTATCTTATGTTTTGAAAATATAGAATTTAGTCTTAAATAGCTTTTGAAAATTATTGTATTGAATTTAAAACAAAGCTTCCAATCACAATATATATACATATATATATATATATTATAATTAGACAATACATTTTTTATTAGCTTTGAAAAGATAAATTTTGCAAATTTTAAAATACTTATAAATGAAGATTATCAAATTGCTGTTGCCCAAAATTCCGGGTCATCACACTCAACTCAAAATTTCATAATGGACTTTTGTATAAAATTATAAACCTACTTTAAATCACTCACAAGTTTAGGCTAACTTTCTATTGTTAACTTTAAGTTTTAAAACATACATATAAAGTCACAAAGTTTATAAATTTATGTTGTTTTTAAGTTGAAACATTGTTGTAATTATTTATACGTGTAAACAAGAGTGTTTGTTATTTTAATTTAAAGTTTACAAAAGGTACTTTTGTGTAAAATCATTGATTCAATTTTGAAACCTTCCTATGTTAATATTAGATTTAAATTTTTTAATTCTAGGATTAAAACGTTTAAAATAGTGAAAAAGATATTTTAACATATGTTTCTGTGTATGTTGAATTAAAATTGGTACAACACCTCAAATCTAATAAAAATGAGATAGATCTAACTCTAATAGCGGAAAATGATAAAAAATACAAAGAACTTTATTGTGGTTCGGGAAATTCTATGGCCTACATCCACTTTAATCCTATTAGAGATTGATTGTCATGAGTACAAGAGCTTTGCAATTTGTTCTGAGTTCTAGAACAACAAAAGTAAGCTCTAAATTGACAAGGATCGGTAGAGAATACAAGATGAAGAAGATGGAGGCCAAAAGTCATTTTCAGTAGCTACAGTTCTCCTATTTATAGTAGAATTGCCTAATAGTCATCAGGTTACTAAATATAAGATCAAACATCATATCCATGAAGATTGGGTGAAAGACGAAGTCTTATATACGAAAAATCGTATCGATATCAATTATAATTATGATCATTATCGATTATGTTGGTCTGGTGCCAAATCATCACTTATCATATACAACTTCTCTATTATCTTTTAACGTGTCCATATTTCAAGGATTATCTCAGTACTCATATGATTTGTCTTATATGGTACTTGTCTTCTTCTACACGGCTCTAGAGTTGTTTAACTATTCTTTGAGAACTAGCCCCCCTCACTAGAAATCAACTTGGTGCCAATATAATTGCTATAGTACTTCACACTTCAACCATATGGCAAATATCCACTAAAACACAAAATTTGGTGAAACAAATCGTATCGATATGATCAAACTTTCGTACGTACCAATCAAACTCGTTTTTGAGTTAGGTCTCCATACTCCCAAGGTTCCACTCCCATGTCACTCCAAGCATGCTTCCAAGATCTTAAGTCATTTCATCTTCATCTCGAGGTTCAAATTCAGTTGAAAATTTCTTATTTCTAATACAGGATAATACTTTCCCCCCAAATTATGCTTCTATTGAAAACAAAGCATGCTTTGGATCAAGACAGGCGACATAGATTCATATGCATTAACTATGCTAGTTAACTAACCTTTATTTTGAAGTGTCACCATCTATTCCAAGAACATCTGTTCAATCACTTTAAATAGTTGACATGCCACTCTTCACACCATGATCTAGATCTACAACACTCTAAAGATTATTCCTTGCTTGGCCAAGTTATCACTCTTCTCTTTTTTTTAACAAATCATCTCGATGCCAATCACTTTTGATTCGTACCGATATGATTACTAAGTAGAATTTTCCCCATATAAATATTTAAGACCTAAAAAAATTTACCCTCACTTTTATTTGCATACCACAGAGGTTTTCTTTCTTCCAAACTCAAGTCTTCAACCTTTAACTTCCATTGATCTTTTGACCTTAACACCATGGCATGCCTTTCCTAACGCTGACGTTGACACTTCCAACATCACCACAACTGATCTAATCTCCACTTCAGCTAATTCGATACCAACCTCTTTGATCTTGACTCTCATATCTAAACCAACCTAAGTTGGGTTCTTGAAGCTTGATGCCACGGCTGGTGCTGGTGGTGATGTCATCGCCACGTCTTCGTTTGTCGTAGTTCAACTACAACTAAGTGGATGGTTACTCCTTTGATTCGTGGCCGATCACTCTACCATGCCCCAACTATCTTAAGACTCAAGTTGCCTAGAGAAAATCCTAGGTCGAACACGAAGTTAACATTACAACACCTTGGGTCTGCCTTAGTAGGCACACTGCATGGTTTTAGCTTCGTACTAAGACCACTAACGCTTTAGGTTTTCTATGGTCAATTTTTAGTTTTTCATGTGCACTATGCTTTATTAGGTATTGGACAGATACAAATCAAAGATTAAGCCTCGATAAGATGGTTCTGTAGAGCAGTCGCGTCAAACGTACTCCGACATCCGAATGAATCATGCTACTTAATATCACAACATGGTCTTGAGTCCTTACAAGGAAGGAAAAAAGTTGCTCTTAACAACGATTTTGTTATCGTTCACTCTGTGATAATGGATAAGATTCGACACATGGTTCCATCATACGATGGAACTTGTTCGCCAACACAAGTGGCTATCTACACAGAGTGTTTCATACACGTGCACTGGACACAGGATGCAAACTGCATAGATTGGCACTTCTTACTTCAATAGTTGATGTTCAGAACCCGATTGGTTAACACATGTCGACATCCATTGGATTCTGCACATCAGTTACATGAGTTCTAGTTAAAATAAAACATACATTATTATGTTCGTTATCAAACTTTCGGTTTAGAATGACTAAGCAATCTCCTCGCTTTAAAGTCGATTTTGATGCTTAAACCTCTATGGTTTTTCTACCGCTCAAGCCTCCACGTCTACTCCATCTGGAGCGTACATTCAATTACGGCTGGACTCCATGATCAAATCATTCCAATGACACCTATTTACAACCAACCTCCTCTACTAAGAGGCCAGCGTACTCCAAGAGTTTTAAAAAATCCTCCAGATTAAACACCATCCATTTTAATAGTGGAATCCTTCCATGCTATCTATCTTAAGAATGGCCATAAGATGATATCTTATTACCCGTGTTAACTGGGTTTTAAACAAAGCAGATTTTTAAAAGAAGTTAGAACACTATAAAGAAGATAGAACGACTTAAGAACTGGAGAACATACTTAGGAGAATAAGAGAATGGGACATAGAAAGTTTGGTTGAAAAAGAAGCCAAGTAAACCACTCAGTACCGAGAGGTACCTCTCGGTAATGAGAGGCCATTTCTCCATGATTTGCCTTCTTAAACTACATGCACTTCATATACTCCTCCAACCAGATGTTATCAAGTGCCTTCTCCAGAATTTGAACAAGAAAATCTCGGGATTGATGTGAAGAAAGAGAAGAAAGTAGGATAATACAAGTGTTATCGAGAGGATCATAGTAAGCAACTCAAAGTCTTTGGAAAAGAACTTGGAATACATCGGATTAAAAGTAGGAGAACAAGGTAAGTAAAAAACAATAGGTTTCCACCAAGTCAAAGCTCTCGGTACAGTGAGGTCCTCCGGGTACCAAGAGGTCATTTTGGCTAATTGGGCTGGAGTGCTCATTGGTGCATCCGTAGGCTCGCTTCTATGCTTTAATTCAAACGGGCTCCTAAACATGTACTGCTGTTTGTCTATAAATACCATCCTTATAGCAACCAAAAATGGATCTTAGACCCTTCCCCTTCTTCATCTCCTATCTCTCCCTCACAATAGTCATATATGTAGATACTTTTGGCAGTTTTAGGCTTAAGAACCTGTTAATCCCTTATACTAGCGACTCTAATTCTCTATCAAATCCATGATCAATAAAAGTATAAAGTGAACGTAAACCAAAGATTGCTGAACCACTATAAAAATCTTGTGCCTCTCTACGTTTCTATGCTTTCTTGCATTTATCTACTATTTCTACTAGATCTAATCCCACAGCAGGTTACATTAGGTGTTGTGCAACTTCAAGTTTTTGTACATGACGATGTAGGCATAGAAGTGTTGGAGATTCATGTTCAACTCTTCTCTTTCATGAGCCCTTTCTTGCTGGAGGTCTTTGACTTCTCACTAAGCAAAGGCAAGCTCTACGTCATTATTGAGCTTATCGATTGTCAATTGCTTTAGGCTTGTAGCTAGGTTGTCGTTCTCTTCATGAAACCTCTGAAGTATAGCTTCTTGTTCGTTGATGATTTTGTCTTTCTAAAAAAGAGTCAAGTCCTTGCCAATGATTTTCTTCTTCAACGCTGCCCCTTCTTCATGGGCGATCTTTATGATATTCCACATCACAATCTCGACACAATCACGAGCCAACCTCATTTCTTCCATCAAGTTATCGGAGTTGGCTTTTGATTTCAAAGCGGCATCCTTCTCCCTAGCGACCTTCATCGGCTCCTCTTCCCTTTCCTTTAAAATACTCTCATAGGTTGCCTTCTCAAAATTGAAGGATAGGATGTTGATGTAATTAATTCTACTAACATCAAAGAGAGCTTCGCACAACTTCTTCCATTTGTATCCAGTGTCAATATGATTTTGGATGTTTCGAGCTTCCTGATCTACCACTTCTTTCAGAACATCCTCGATGTCCTAGCGAAACTTCATGCCATGCTAGAAGAGGTTCAAAAATGCAGCATGTAGGCATATAGGCCTAACTGGTAGACTAAGCGAAGGGGCAAAGACTCCCTTGGAAGTAGGTGGAATCATTGCAGCTATAGAGCGGGTGTAACGACCCGGTATTTTAAACCATTCGCATCCACACATGTTGGACTTGAATTGCTCAAAATGTCAGATTGTTAATTTATATTTGGAAAAACTTAGCATATACAGTAAATAAATAATTCACACATTCACAGACACAGAGTAATACAAACATAAGCAGCGGAAAAGATAAATAGTAGTTCATGAAGCTACTATATAAAAAACAGAGTTTGAAACAAAATACAATAGAAAATCTCAAATACAGAGAAGTTACTAATACACATGCCAATAACAAGTCCAAACAAAACAGCTGGAATAAACTGAAGTAGCTGGAAAGCTAAATAGACAAAGACAGATCTTCAAGCAAAGCTCCAAACTCCAAAGGTGAGTCTTAAATGTTGTGACACTCAGTCTGACCCAAGAATAAAGCAAAACACAAAACACTCGAGTCAGGATTAACATTCTTATAATAGTAAATTCCACTCAAGTGAAATGTCAACTAAAATACAAGTAACTTAAAGGATGTTTGGGATTTCCATCCTCTAAGGATCCGTGGAACTATCTACTATGTAGTAATATACGCTATTATAATATGTCTACCAGTAAAGTAAAGTATTAAAATAGTGTTAAGGCATTACCTATATCCCCCTTAACACATTTTATACATTCCCGTAGTCTATACAATGTCGTACGCTCCACCAAACCGGTGGTTTACCCAAAGGACACCCCATAGGTACGGTACAAAACAAACTCGTAGAAGGCGCGGTAAGGCATGCGACGTAGCACACGAGGCAATGCCCAGGGTAGATATACCGTTTGCGGATCCGGACTGGTGGTAACAGATAGTAGCTACTACCGCACACCTCAAGACACACTCCCAAATCAAAGGTGCACCCAATCAAATCACAAAATAATAGAATGGTATCAAAGAAATGTGTCCGATATGAGAAATGACCTCACTTGGCCCGGCATGGCTCCTATTTTAGCCACATCAAGCTGACTCGCGAGAGTCAGGGCTACATTAATACCTTAAATAGAATCATCACCAAACCATCCTACTTCGTTCTGGAATCTCCACCACGTACACAGTTGTTAAAGTGGTTTTCGGTATTAGCAGAGAGTATGACAATATCTGTTCCCGGTCTCTTTAACAACCAAACGCTTATTTCACACCGTGGTCATTTTATAAAAATCACTTTTATAAACATTTCAAACAGTTCATACTTCGTTTCAAAATATCATATCCATTTCAAAATCATATACACTTTCAAAATCATATTCACTTTCAAAATCATATCACTTTCGAAATCAGTATTCACTTTAAATCATAACAGTTCCAACTTAAACGGTTTAAATATTGAAATAGTTTATATCTTAAAATAGTTATAAATAAAAATAGTTATATATATAAAATGGTTTATATAAAAAAATAGTTTATAATTAGAATTATTTCTTCCAACTTCACAATTCAAATTCAAATCAACTTTTGGTTCCGAATTCACTTTAATTCAATCTCAATTCAAATTCTCATCAAGACCATTTTTATTTATCGATTTCAAATCTAGATTTTTGAACTACAAATTAATAAACCATTTCAAATTCAATAGGTTTTAAAGTTTAGATATTCAAACAGTTTACAATAACTAAATTTGATAATTTTATTTATATTTTAAAAATTCACTTTAATTTTATTTGAAGTTGAAATTATTCATTTAATCATTTTTAATAACATTTAAATAAAATCTCTAATTACAAATTTAAATCAAAATTAAATATTCAATTCTATTTAAACTTAAAAATATTCATTTAATCTAATTTTATCAAATCAGGTTGTAAAGTCATACCTTTCAAAAACTCAAATTTAATAAATACACATCGATCCTTATTTAAATTCAATTTTAAATAAATTTAATTATAAATCAATTCTTATTTAATTTATCTTTCCAACCTCTATTTATTTAAAGTTGTTATAAAAATCTATTTTAAAATAATAATATAAATTCAAATAAATATCTTAACATATTATATATATGTGTATTAGTTAAAAATAATTTTTTATTAAATTAAATCTTATTATTAAATATATTTTATATTAAATCTTATTTTAATATAATAAAATTATAAGTAAAATCTTAAAATTTATAATTTCAAAACTAACTTATAAATTTAAAATTTCCAAATATAAAATCTCAAAATCTAAATTTCAAATATATTAAAAGAAAATCTTTATATTATATTTTTAAAAAAATCAATACTTATTAAAACCCATATATTTCCTTTCAATTTTATAAATCATTTTCAAATTATAGACCAACGGTGTCCGTATATAATTTTCTATCCTATGGCCAAGTGATATAGATATTTATCATTTCAATCGACAATTTAAATATCTATAGATATATCATTTCAATCCGCAATCCCAAAATTTCAGATAAATGAAAATCGCTTGGGTTTATCATTTCAACCCATAACGATTTTCCCTTAATCTATAATATCGTTCGGGTGTATATCATTTCAACCCATAGGCAATTCTAAACTAACAGGGAACTTGCAAAGTGAGAACAAATATGATAATAATATAACATATCAACAATAGCCATATATCATTAGCAACAAATTAAATATAATATATATACAACAGGATATGGTGTCATATATCATAGGTGAACAATTACAGATAATGACATATCATACTTAACAATTAAATAACCAACAATTCAAATTTAACAGCATATTTCAATCAGCATTTCATGTGAATTAAATTGACTAAATATAAGAATGTTAATCGTGAGTGATTGCTCACCTTTCGAGGTTAGAGAAACAAGAAGATGACACAGACACACACACAGATACAGACACAGACTAGCGGGGTAGCGACAAGCTAGGAATGCTGCGACAAATTCGACATTAAGAAGGTGAGTCAAGATGGACTAGAGATCGATGAAACAAAGTGCATGTTATATACTTATATATATATATATATATGTGTGTGTGTGTGTGTGTGTATTTTCTAAAAAAAACAATTTAAAACGTATATTAAAATGAAATATATATATATTTTCAAATCAATATTAAATTCAAGCTCATAAAATGAAATCTCCATCTATATATATTTGAAAACCAGACTCACATATACTTATATATAAACATATATATATATAAACATATATATATATATATAAACTTACATATATATTATAAAAAAATATCTATTGTAAAATCAATATAACTTACTTTATTCTTATTCTTACTATAAACCCATATATATGTAAAACCAGTATAGTATAATATATATTACAGACTTAATATATATATTCAAAAATCCATACAAAACATATTACACATACTTTTTTATGAAATCAATTATGTAATACATGCTATAAACATGTATATACCTCTGTAAACATATATACTGTTGTAAATACATATAATACTTCTTTATATAACTTTTTTATATAATATATACTTCAATCATATATATACTATAAACATATACTACTGTAACATATATATCCCTTTTATAATATAATAGATAATGTAAACAAAATTTGATAACTCATATATACACTTTTATATATATATATATAAACTAACTGACATTAACATTCATTCCATATATAACTGACATTAACACATATACCATATAACTGATAACATATATACAACATATTATTTAAGATATGACATGTCATAACTTTTAAAATATATACATATATAACTAACAATATATATACCATATATAACTGACACGAAGAGGATCTGGTGGGAAACTTGGACGAAGCGGCTTTGGGTTTTGGTGCGGGCCCTATGGTGGAGTGAAGGCTGCTTGATGGGGGTGGCGGTGCAAAGGTGGATAGGCGGAGGTTCAATGGGTGAAGCATTGGCTGCCATGTGTGGGCGAGGCTATTCGTTTGGAGAGCGGAGGGAAAAGCGGTGAGGAGGTGACGAGGCGGAGGAAGTGAGGGCTGACGTGGGTGTTGTAGAGGAGGATTTCGACATGGTGGAGTGGAACGATAGCAAAGAGGGAGGCTGACGTGTGAGCAGGCTGTCATGTGTCGGTTGATGCGGAGCAGGTCAGGAGAGGTGCAGGGCGGAGGCGATCGGTCGGAGGGCTGATGGTGGACAGGTGGTAGGGCGTGGAGGAATCTTGGTGGGAAAGCGGAAGATGGCGGGCTGAACGGCAGTTGCATGCTCAGGTGTTTAGGGTGGTGGAACAGATTGAGTTGGCGGCCAAGCACAAAATATGGAGGACGTGATAATGCGGTGAAGTGGAGGGGAAAGAAAATATGGTGGAGAAGCACAGGAGAATAGAGGATGAGCATTTCAATCGAAATATATGTGAATGAACAAAAATTTAATATATTTCTTTTGTCATGGAAATGAAAAGAAGGAGGGGAGAGGAAGAAGATGAATGAGCACAGACAAGATTAAGATTGGAAGAAAATGAGCTGTTTCCAAATTTTACAAACTTATAAATAACTTTATATATAATATTGCTTTAAATCTGTCATGATAGAATGAAGGTATGGGTATGAAACAAATATTTTTTTGAAATATCAACGTATATAATATTTTTCTTATATTATAATAATACCACAAATATAAAAAGGAAGAGAGAATTCAGGGAACCAACATAAATATTAAACCAAGGGAATAGTGATAGCCTGTCATTGAATTTGGTAATTATGTTAAAAGAAAATGGCTACTGGTTTCTCTTGGGACAAATGAAAAGACACAGAACCAAAAGGCTAAAACGGGTAACGATATGGCTAATCATTTTGCAGGTTTCACCGTGCACCGGACGCAAAATGCACAAATGAATATACTGTAGAGATCGGCACGATGAGACAAATAGAATGGTACACAGATATGAGCGATACGACCATCCTATCAAAAGTCGATATTTCGCTGCTAAACTGCTGCAAATTCGTCGAAAATAAGATAAACGGGGCAAGAGAAGTCCAGATTTGACGAAACGAATTATGACGTCTCACTCAGAAAATGATTTAAATTTTTATTATATAAAAATATTCAGGTTTCGAAATATTTTATTTACATCAATTTTAACTAATTTAAATTTAAATAAAATTACACTACAAAACTAACTTTTATATTTACCATCCTTGGGGTATTTACATCAATTTAATGGGTAAACTCTTATTGGTCGCTTTTGAATGGAATCGGTTCAACGCAGTGACTTTCCTATTCAAGCTTTGAATTTCTCTCCTCATCCTTGGGGTATTTACATGTTTCAAGGCATTAATATGCTCCAAATTAGCATCATTCCCCTTGAATTCATAATAAAACCTAGAAACTTGCCTAATGCGACTACGAAGGAACACTTCAATGTATTTAACTTCATTTTGTACCTCCGTAGCACATCGAACATTTCAGAAAGATCATCTACTTGGTTCATCGATAGACGTGACTTCATAAGCATATAGTCCACATACATTTCCATAGTTTGCCCATTTGGTTTTCAAACATCCTATTTACCTATCATTGGTATGTAGCTCTAGCATTCTTCAAACCGAACGGCATAACTCGATAGTAGTACATGCACAAATCAATGATGGAACTTGTATGCTCTTGATCTGGTATGTGCATTGCTATTTGATTGTAGTCGGAATATGCATCTATAAAGGATGGTGGTTCCTGTCTCGTTGTTGAATCCACAATCTAGTCATTCTTTGGCAGCAGAAAGCTATCCTTTGGGCATGCTTTATTCAAGTTCGAATAATTGAGGCATGTTTGCCATTTTCAATCTGGATTCTTGACAAGCAAAGGATTCGATACCCATTCAGGGTATAAAGTTTTGCAGATAAAGCTATTCGCCTTCAGCTTATCCACTTCTTCTTTCAACATAGCGAATCACTCTAAACCCAGAATGCATCTCTTCTGCTTCATAGGATAGCACTTCAGATTCACATTCAATGCGTGGCACACTATCTCCAACAATATTGCATACATGTTTGAATGTATCCAAGCAAACACATCCATATTTTCTTGGAGAAAACCAACTAACTCCTTTTCCCAACATAGTGCTAAGTTGAGATCCGATCTTAAGGACTCAAGTAGGATCATCCATATCAATTTGGAGGTTGATAGTCGGATCTACTGGCTGTTCATGCATCCTCTAGCTCTCTTTGGAGGTCCATAAACTTGATAATTTTTCAATGGCTCTCAAGCTAGGGCTTAGGCAGTGATTGCTATGCATCCGCAATTTTGATATAGGGTAGTGATAGCTATGCACCCTTTCCTTTCTCTCATCGCTTCACCTTTCTAAGCTCAATGTCATAAAATTCACAACCTGAAATAAGCCAGTGCTATTCTAAAAGTGGCAAAGACTAGCCGACCCAAATAGGCATTGTAAGCGGAAAACTCATCAACAATAACAAATGTTTGCATTCACAAAATCTTGCGGTCTCCCACACCTAATTTCATTGATATGTCAACAGTTCTGACAGAATCCTTTGCCTCTTAGGTAAATCCTTGAATCTTGGATATACTTGGCTTGATGTTCTATGGACTAACTTTCATCTTATCAAAAGTAATTTTAAGCATAATGTTAACCAAGCTTCCATTATAAATCAATACTCGACGTATAGTAGCTAGGACAATAACGACCGTAATTACCATCAGATCAAGTGTCGGCACTACGATCCCGTCAGAATCTCTATTACGAAACACGATATCATCCTTCAGTATCTTCAACTATTTTTTCGGAGCTCAGTATTCGATGGCAAAACAACTCTACTATGGTACGTGCTTCAATGAAGCTATATACATCTCAATCTAGCTCTTCTCCGCTGGACGAGGTCCTCCAGTTATCATATTAATCACAATCCTACTATCCGATTGCCTACCATTCTCCATTGGACCTGGGTCGATGCCTCTAGTCATTCTTCCCTTGAGGTCTAGCATCCTTTCCGCCATCTCGTAGATCCCTCACATACTGCTGCAACTTATTCTTTTATATTAGTTCCTCAATTACATCTCTTAAGCAATGACATTAGTCAGTATTGTTTCCATGGGTGTCATGGAAGTGACAATACTTCCTAGAACGTCGTTTAGCTTTCATTTCCTCCTTCTGAGGTAGCTACTTATACCTTCCCCTCCCCTGCATAGCAAGGTAGATATTCTCCATATTACTCCTCTAGTCTCAAGTATATCAGGTATTTTTTTAGCATCGTTTCTTCTACCACCTGTGCCATGATTTCTTTTCCTATGACTATTATTATTATTTCCCACATTTATGGCAACATTACTGTTGCTCTCACCATTTTACTTAACATCCATGTTACTTTGCATGACTTCTTTTGATGGCCACCATTGGCCTTTCCGGTAGCCATGTCTGCCTCTTCCTAGTGCATATATTGGTTGGCCTTCCTATAGAACTCCTCTGTGGTAGATGGTTGTTTCATCTTTAACCATTTACCAAAGTCCATGTCCAAAAGTATCCCCTGGACTAACGCCATTTGCACAATGTCCTCTTTTGGATTATTCACTTCTGCTACAACAGTATTGATTCTACTAATCTTTTTAGAATCTCTCTAGCACCGCGATTGATATTCAACAAGGATATTACATCCTTTGGTCGAGTAGTGTGGATCTTAAACTACTCCATAGCTTCATCGCTATCTCATCAAATGTTGATATGGATCTCAGTGCGAGCCAGGTAAACCACAGCGAAGCCACTCCACCAAAAAGATAGGAAAACACCTACATCTTACTGCATATGTTGCTCTGGCACCATCCATGTGTCACTCATAATTTAACGGATGCTACCTAGGATACGCTGTTCCATTATATGACAACATCATAGCATTACAAACTTCCTGGGATATTCCTTTAGAAAAATATTCCCTATGAATGAAGTTCTGCTGGGTCTAGAACCCCACTCTTCATTCTTCCTCCATCGGTTTTCATCTACCAATCGCTTCACATGTCGGTAATACATTCCTCGTGGCTTGGTGATCCAAAAAATGACTGTCATGAGCAGCTCCAAGTGTTTGGCTCCATAAACAGTCTAAGTTCGTTCGATGATGTCAAACTCTCTTGTCTCTGGAAGAGCCACTTCTCTAGATCTTTTATGATGTCTTCTTGGTTTTGTGGTGGTCGTTTAGGCACCAGCATTTTGCATTCCAACATTCTTTCTAACATCTAACAAATCATCTTCACTGTTCGATAAGTTGAAGGCATTATGTAACACAACTCCACGACCATCCTTATTTTGATCAATACCAATCTGATTTTGGTCAGTACTGATCACTCTAGCTGTGGTCAAAATCTAGCCACTTCCTCATATGGTCTTCCTAGATGCCTCAGTAGTCTTTTCCTTCATTTTTTACTCCCAGTCCCTTCTGTTCTTATCGGGTGCAGATGAATTCTTCTCTCTAAAACTAGAAGATGACGCATCTCTTTAGCTTTTCCTAAGCTTTTGGGATTGCTAGGTCAACAAGGAAATACATGTGTCTATCTTATCAAGAAGCACTTTCTGGCTATCCATTATCCTCTAGTTTAGTTCAACCATCATCTTGTCAAACTCAACCTTGTTACCATCTCTTGTAGAGCAGATGGTCCTGACAAAGCAGCCATTGGTTGGTTAGTGTCTTCATTATGGTGAGAAGCTTCATCTTCTCCACCAAATAAACTCTAGATCTTCCAAATCCTCTAGGGGCCATTACTTCATATCTACAACAACAAAGTTCTGGATCTAACTTCTGGACGCTCTAATACATTGTACTAAGCCATATCTACTCCTATAAAGCTCCATTCTCGGTGAAAGCATAAAAATGTTAAATCAAAAATTGGCACAACACCCCAAATATAATAGAAATGAGATGTATCTAATTCAAACAGCAGAAAAAAAACATGAAGAATTTTATAGTGGTTCGGCAAAATCTATGGCCTACGTCCACTTTAATCTTATTAGAGATTAACTGTCACGAGTATAAGAGCTTTGCAATTTGTTCTAAGGTCTAGAATAACATGACTAAGCTATAAAATGAAAAGGTTGGGTAGAGACTAGAATATGAAGAAGATGGAAGCCAATAGTCCTTTAAGTAGGCACAATGGTCTTATTTATAGAAGAATTGCCAAGTAGAGCCGTCTGATCATGAAATATCAGGTCAAATATTAGATCCATGAAGATAGGGAGGAAGAAGAAGTCTCTCGATTTGAAAAATCATATCAGTACCGATTATAATTATGATCGATACCAATCATGTTGGCCTAGTGCCAAATCGCCACTTATCATATACAACTTCTCCACTATCTTCTAGCATGTCCATACTTCAAGTATTATCTTGCTACTCATATAATTTGTCTCATATGGCACTTGTCTTCTTCTACACATCTATGAAGATGTTCAACTATTCCTTGAGAAGTAGCCCCCTCATTAGAAATCAACTGGATGCCAATACGATTTCTATAACACTTCAACTTAAACCATATGGCAAATCAAAATGGAAAATGAGAGAGCCAAAGTAATGAGAAAATCATCGAAACACGAAACTTGGTGAAATAGATCATATCGATATTAATCAAACTTTGATTGGTACCAATCAAACTCATTTTTAAGTTAGGTCTCCATACTCCCAAGCCCCCCACCCCTATGTCACTCTAAGCTTGCCTTTAAGATCTTGAATCGTTTCGTCCTCGCCTCAACGCCCAGATTCACTTGAAAGCTGCTTGGTCCGAATGCTGGATAACAATATGTATGTATGAATGTGATTGTTAATATGTGTATATTTAAAATTGTTATTTTATGTTTAGAAAAAAAACTTTGGATAACAAAGGCATATATAAATGGACAAATGTGTCCATGGCAGTGTAAATCCCGACACATATATATGATCACATTAGCCATGTTCACTACATATTTATTACACATGCATTATACACATATAAGTGTATTTGATACACTTATAAATTGAAACTCATTTAATTTAAATGAGATAAAAATTATTCTTAATAAATTAAGAAAAATATGGTGTATTTTTAAAAGTGTTAAGTGTTATTTCTAATCAATGGCACATTCATTACATTTGTCACATATGGAATAGTTTACATAATTAACATTTTGGCTTTTCACTTGCCAATATGATAATGCAAAGCAGTTAACTATTATATGTATAAGAATATATTCAATATTTATATAAATATCATATTTATGCAACTCCTTTTTAAACAATTTAAATAAAGTGAGACTTTATTTAAATCAATATTAGATTGGATCTAATAACCCTTTGAACTTCATAGGCCCAATATGTAACAACCCATCTTTTTATAGTTTTGACGCGTTTAAACTTAAATTACACTACAAATATACCCATTGATATATAAAAGTCAAAATAGAAAGCCTAAAAATGATAATTGAAAAGTTTTTAAGTTATTTGAAATCATTTCTAGGTTTAAACTCTTTTTGGGCTGTAATGCATTTGTTTCATTTTCTTTGATTAATTTGAAGCTTTATGATGTCCTTGAACTTGGTTTATACTTTATATATAAATGAAAGTATACTAACATTATAGTTTAATACATTAGAAGAATGATTGACATGTTTTAAACTTACCAAATCATGAGTTTTAAAGAAAGTTATTTTTCATGAACTTAATTTAGAAATTTACAGAAACTTTAAATATTCTTTTAAAGTAGGAAGCTTGTATTTTATTCAAGCTATTTTTAATTTTGAATTTGCAAGGAAGAAGGGTATTTAAATTATTTTGAATTGAAAATATAATTTAGAAATGTTTTAGAAATGAAGTCATTTTATAGTGATTTGAAATACCATTATTTGTTTAACAATAAATCTCAAACTATTGATCCATTTTTGACGATTTCAACTTCATTAAACAGATGTGCCATTAGAGAACAATTTTTATTTTTATATGTAATATAAATATTTGAGGATAAGTATGGTTTGGACATTACTTAAAATAGATATACGTCACTGTCCCGAAATGAAAAATTGTATAAAAGCAGAGCTGGACTCATTTACCTGTAACTTTTGAATGGTTTGTACAATTTTGATGATTTTGCCTATTTTAGAAAGCATAAAACGTAAGAAACAACTTTTGTTTGAAGTATTTTGCAAAAAATTAAAGTTTTCATGGCTAAAAATGCCTTTTAGGAAAATGCTGTAACTCATGTCATACTTTACATTTTGATGGTCTGGATGTTGCTTTAGAAAGCTAAGACGCAATACAACAATTTACTCATTGAAACTATTTTCAAATTTTGTATTTTGATATTTGAAATCTATGTCAAATGGTGACTTTAACAAGAATGTTATGTGTGTTTATATTGTATGTATGCGTGCTTGTATTATCTTTCTATATGAAGTTAATCTTTATAATTAAGTTGAGAATAGGTATTCTAGAGGATCTATTTAGATTAACAAGCAGTGATAACTGACTTATGCACGCTTAATAGCAAGGTAAATTGCTTAAAACGCTAATAAAAAGGTACATTTTTATGTTATATCGAGATATTGTGATATTATTTTATTTCCTTGTGTTGGGATGTGTATATATTTTGTAATATATCGTGTTTTGATTTTTTGAAATGCTCTCCGTACAAAAGAAACTGTCAAATTTTTTTGAAAAATCAACCACTTAGAAAGTTATCACAAAATTTTATTGAATGTGAATAATAGAAAGTCATTGAATCTGTAACGGCCCGACTTTCTTTGCCCAGAAAGACGCATCGTTATGAAGAAAGAAAGGGATAGAAGAAGAAAAGAAAAGAAGAGAGAACAACAACACATCAGAAATCTCACAGCGGAACGAGAAATATATTATCACATAAGATATTACATAGTATCATATACATCAGAGTACACAATTTATACATCACAGAATAGACAGTTATAAACTTCTGTCTATTATACAACACAAGTACATCAGTACAATACAGACTAATACAATCACAGCGGAAACTCTATATATCTACTCGCTGAAGCCTCCTGCTTCACAGCTCCTCCAGAATTCGTCAAGATTATCCTGAATCCCTTGACTGCTCAATACAATATTGAGTACCCAAGAGTTTAATAAAACAGAAAATAAACACTTGGGTCAGACATGGGTCTGGTGTGAGTAAACGGTTAGATTGCTTAACTTTGAAAACCTTTGAAAACAAAAGTATCACGTAAGACTCCCCACAAATAAACATGGGTAAGTTTTTACCTTACGCTAACTAAAACATTTGATAGGAAATCCGATTGTATTATAATAGGGTCTAGGGTTTTCAAGTAAAATACAGAAATAGCTGAAATGCTTACAGCTCACATTCCAACATAGTTGGGCACAACTAATACGTACGGCACTTATTGGAGTTTGGATTCCATACAATGGCCGGGCTACTGGGGTACCGACCGTCACAGTACGTGGCCTAGATCACCGTACCGAGGAGTACGCCCGCTCCCCTGCAACACAAAGCCGGAACCATCCCTTACTGGATAATCCCAAACAAGACAATCCCGTAGTTGGCGCGACCAACCACACACTAAGCCGAATAAAAGAAAAGGGACCTCTAGACAGGGATCTATCTTGCTCTCAGTGGATGCTACCCACGAAACCTTGCTGCACCTCCCCTGTTTTAGCCATTCCCGGTTGATGAGGCTTGAGGTTACGATTACCTTTAATCAGAACATATCACTTAGAATGCTCATCGTCCGCCTGACGATGTGCTGAAAGCATTCAATCCATACAAGTTCGTTCCGGGTTCGAACGAAACCGAAGGCATTATCTCGTTACACTCGTTTTGGAATCACCCTCAGAGTTAACGACAATAACCCTTGCACTCTGAATCTTCATCTTCACTTGAGATTCACGACCTATCGTTAATTTGGATCGATGTGGTATTCGGGTCTCCAGACCTGGAATACCGGTATACGGAAACCCGATCCCGGTCTCATCGAAATCCAAAACGTATCTTTTAAGGCCAAGTTGTTTAAAGGTTTAAACAATTTAACTTATCTATATTCATACAGATAGATAATTCATAATTCACAATTGATAATCACATTACCAAATATACAGATGATTCATAACCAATATGTAATCCATATCAACATCACAATAGTTAATCTATAATACCATCATAATACAACCAAGCATTCATACCATACAACATTACTTATCTCATTTCTGAGATTACATCCATTCAGGATAATCAATGTCATCCATTCTTATATAAGCAATGATTTACTTAATCACAACATAATTAATTTAAAATGAATTAAATTAACTATCTCTATCTTTTAATTAATTTAAAGTGAATTAAATTAATTACTTCATCTCTTAATTAATTTAAAATAAATTAAATTAATTACTTCATTATAAACCTTACTTATATAATCATTAATTAATTATAAATTAATTAATTAATCTTCCTCTAAATTTCCACTTTAATTAATCACCCTGATTAATTATACTTTAATTACATTTAAGTAATTATCCTTAATTAATTTTCCAAATTAATTATCCTTAATCCAATACAGTAATTAACTTTTAATTACTTCATAAATTAATTACTTCATCTCTTAATTAATTACAATTAATCACTTATCATTTGATTAATTAATCTTAATTAATCAACTCTTAATCACATCATTAATTATAAACTAATGATCCCTAATTACACCTTTAATTAATTATTAATTACATTAGTAATTAACCTTTAATTAAACCATAATTTATTAATCACCTTTGATTAAACTTAACCAGTAATTAACTCTAATTAATTATCTTCCTTAATTAATTATTTTTAATTAATTACCTTAACAAATAATTAATTACCTTATAATTAATCTTAATCCTTTAATTAACTTAATTAAATAATTTATTTAATTAATAACACTAAGTAATTAACCTTAATCACTTCTTATTTAATTTCTTTCATAAAATAATTATCCTCTAATTATTTTATTAAATAACTTTCCTTTTACTTAATTACATTCAGTAATTATTCCTTAATCACTTCATCAAGTAATTATACTTAACTTAATTTATAAGTGATTATCTTAAGTAATCACAAATTAATTAATTTAACTTAATCATTTAAATTTAATTAAATGATTCTTAACTTATTATATTAAAGGTTCTTAATTAAGAAACTACTATCTTAATTTAAATCAATTATTTACCAATATCACTTTATAATTAAAATAATTTAATTTTCTAAATTTCCTTTTCAATTTAACTATCTTTAATTAAATCAACATTCTAAATACTTAAGAAAATTCCTATTTTAATTGATTACTAAACGCATTTTAACTTGAACCTTTAAATCTTTAAAACTTTTCCCAAGTTATTAAATATAATTAAATACAAATTTATTTCAAAATCTACTTATTTTATTTTAAAACTCAATATTATAAAATATATAAACTTGTTTAAACTCAGAAAATATTACAAAACAAAATTTCTTTTGTTTAAACTTTAAAACATTTCCTGTTCTATTTTAAAACCTGAAAACTTAAATCTGCCTCACCTAACACTCGAGCAAACACCCCTGGAGACTCGAAGAAACACTCGCGTCTAAAACTCACTTCCCCTGCTTCGAGTAAAACTTGAATTCCCCTGGATAAAAACGCGAGCCTCCAACCTTCTCCTCCAAAACCAACTTCCAAACGCACTCAAACATGCACGTGCACGTGCACGTCTATGCTGAACGTCGACGAACTACGATCTGGCCTTCGGCAAGTCATCTACAACCACGACATCACGATCGAGCATCAAAAATTACTCGATTCGTACGAGACTCGAATTCGACATTTCAAACCCAAACTGCTCGAACACTATCATCAGAAAAACCATCATCCACGGCAATCAACACTTCGAGACACCTCGCCACCTTCGTCGAAGCTTCCCTACTTCGCCTCGAACCCACAGAACCACGTGCGATCGCTTCCGATCGCTTGTCGTCGCCGTGAAAATCCAACCTTCAACATCGATTTCAACTAACCAAAAACCCTATTAAGACTTCGAATGATCATCACGATGGATTATAACATCCACGACCATTTTTCCCATGACCTACATCCTTCCATCCTCCTCTGGTCACAATCCCGAGGTCCATGACCTCCGCGATCACCAGAATTGGCCCAAACTAACATTTCCGGTCATCTCTCCCATACTCAACAATTTCTAAACTAAAAATCGTGATATAGCTATTAAAATTCATAGTTTCCTATCACGATTTCAACCATATAATTAAATCTTAAAATTTAATTCATTAAGTTTTGACCCAATTTACATTTCACTGTTGTTTGTAAAATTTCGAGTCAGATAATTTATATAAATTTCATAACTTATTTTTAATAGTAATATTATATGATTTCACACATCTTTCATTTACAAATCAAAAACTATCAGAGACTAATTGATGAGATATTGGTTTTTATAAGAAATCAAAACTGTTATCATTATACAGAAACTATATTACAACTATACAGTCATTCAAACATCCCTATTCAAACATGCATTCATTTAATTCAAGTATTTCAGATAATAACATGATATTCATTCACAAAAATAAGTTGAAACCAGGGTTTAAAAAGGGTTTTTAAAATAAGTTTACTCACTGTTATTTTAAACAGAGAAATATGTAAACTACAAACATTCAAAAATGTATAATTCAAGCATGCATCCAATTTTAATTCCAATATTCAGATAACATGAAGATGTTCATTCATAAGAACAAGTAGAAATCCAAGATTTAAAACTGTTTTTAAAACTTAGGTTTACTCACCTGAACTTATAAAACAGAGAAGAGATGACCACTTTGTTTCCAGGCTTGCATGTTTGAATTTAAGCTTGATTTCCTTTTTGCTTGTTGAATTTTTAACTTGTTGTTGATCTTTGATTACTTGCTTGATTTCCTTTCTCTGAACTTTAAGTTGTATTTGAAAATCTTGAGATTTATGTTGTATTGTTTTTGATCTTCTTTTCCACTGATTTGCATTTCCAGATTTTCATCTTCTTTGAATTTTGATTTCAGTCTTCTTTTGATTTTCAGGTTTCCAGTCTTTCATTTATTTTTAGATTCGAATTATATTCTTTTGGTTGAAATGAAGAGAACAAGAGTTTTAGCTGAAAAGTGAAAATAGATTTCTTCTTTTATATTTTAATTTACTTATTTTAATTATCAAAAGGAGATGTGGACATTTGTCCTCTTAAGAGTTAATTAACTTACACCTAAACACTCCAAGCTTCCAAATGTTTACAAGTGTTTTAAATGCTTTATTATTGATTTACAAGTGTTAATTTCTTTTTATTTTGATTTATTTAAATCCTACATGTTTATTTATAAAATATCTATATGTATAAAAATGTATTTATCCTTTTATAATTTAAGCTTTAGATTTTAATAAATATACAAATGTGAAAACAATTATTTATAATAGCTTATGCTTTGATAAAATTAAATATAACATATTTTTATATGCTTGAGAAACTTATTTTAACTATATATATATTTTTACAAACCCATTTTGACTTATATTTGAATTTTTTAAAGAGAAAAGAATATTAAAACAAATGAATTTCTTAAATTAAATCTTAAATAAAACTTAAGCTTAAAATTTATCTTTAAAATAAATAAGAAATTATTCTTGTTATTTAAATCTCAAATATCATTTTCAAAAGTATTAAGTCAAATTACAAATTTCCAAATTACAAATTATATAAATATTAAAGTTTGAAAATACTTTATTAATTTCAAATTCAATATTCTTTCCATTTTAATATATACAAATATATATATATATTCTAAATGGAAAATATTTTTAACATTAGCTTTTATAATTACTATATTGAATTTTATAACATAATTCCAAATAACAATATATATATATACATATATATTATGAATTTGAAAACTTATCCTTTTATTAAATTAAAGACTACCTATTTATAATATATACCAATATATATACATTATAAATATAAACACTTATATAAGTTTTTAGAAAGATAAATCTTCCCAATTTAAAATTGTTAGAAAAGATATCCCCAAATTAAAATGTTATTAGTTTTTCAAAAGAAATAAACTTTCCAATTAAAATGTTATTAACCTTTAAAAGAATTAAACTTGTCAATTTATAAAATAAATCAACAAATCAATTTAATTATTAATAAAGATTATTAAATTGATATTGCCAAATTTCCGGGATATCACATTCCTCCCCCCTTAAAATAATTTCGTCCCCGAAATTTAAAATCAAAGATAATTTAATAACCCAGCAAATTTTTAATTTTAAACAGCAATCATACATATCAATCATATTCTAACAACCATAGCAAACAATTTAATCAAACAAATTTAACTATCCAGTCAAAATCTGGATAGAATTTACTCGAGTTTCCCCAAGTATATATATATATACCGGGAGACTCGTTCTACAGGATCTAAACTAACTATCTACAATAATCTAGAAGTCCTTCCTTTCTAGATCACAAATCTGAACAAGATATCAGACTAACTCAAAACCATCCCAACTATCCTTCTGAACTGCTGATTCCATCACTCGATGAATCATACACATATTCCTCAGAGATATGTGAAATAAAATGAATTCCAGTTATCCGAACTGGCAACTCAATCCTGGGGATCAAAATCTATTCTCCAAAGAACACAGAAAAATCTCATAATACTTCCGGAGCTTACTCTCCAGTCTTACCAAATCTTATATCTCCTATGATCGGAGAAAAACTTAAACAATATCCAATTTCAACATCAATTTCCAAATTCCATCAATTCTTAACTGCATAACTCCTTTGACGATCCTGAGTCACTTCATTCTTCCTGATCAGCTTAACCCTTGCTGATGCTTCTTGAAACAGATTAGACCAACATCAAACCAATTTCCGGATCCTACTCAACAAAATGGTTTCTCAAAAATATGCCGAAATCCAAAACACAACTCTACTCTACAAACATTAGAGAACTTCGAACTACCTCTCCTATCTGAAATAGTCAAAACAGTTGCACTTGACAACTTTACCTCCAAATCCCGAAAATTTCTTCACACTTAGAGATACACTTGAATTTCCTATAGAAATCCTCTACTCGAAGAAAATTACAACTCTCGGTTGCTTCCACTCTAGAATAGCTGCTATCTTGCTTTCGCTGCACAATTCTGATCTTGAACAGATGAGAATGCCATCGGAGAAACTCGAGCACAAACTTGATCATCCACAGTTCACCATATCTATAAAATCTTAGTGAACCATTCTACTTGGTCAAAAACACCTTAACAGAATCCTCACCAGAAAATTAGGTGTGGTCAATCCCTCTCCAAAGAATCCTGAGCTGCTTCACCAAATTATTCTCTAGGAGACATCCTTCTACTAAGCTGAACTTCTGGTAACTCCACGAATCAAGTCGATACGGAATCTCAATCTCCAATAATCCCAAGAGAATACTTAAACAATCGCAAGTCACTTTTGCGATCAGCTCGGCCTAATTTCCAAAGATAACTGTTCTCTCTTCACTAATCAGAACAGCTTATATTTGACTAACCAATCCATCGAAGAAATGGATTCACTCTACTGCTTCTGAACTTCACTTTCAGAAAAACTGCTCAGCCAGAAAATTTTTGCCAACATAGAACACTCCGAGTCGCATTGCTGCCACAAACCAAAGACTTCTTATCCGAAACTCCTCGAGAAACTCGGACCTCAAAGCAAATAGAAACACCCCACTGGACTCAGCCACAACACCGAAACAGACTCACTTCTTCAAACTTGTTCCAGAAGAAACATCTTCAGAAACGTCCATAGCCACCGTGTCTCATCACACAGCTACTACTTCCTGAGGTTACCAAAATACCATCACTCTCTTCAGCTCATCCAATAGATCTACTCTATTCATCCAACTTCAAAGATAAACTCTAAACCATAACTGGTTTCCTTCAGAGATCGGTGAAATCTTTACACCACAACAAAGTTCACTCGAGACAGTATTAGGTCTACAGTCTCGTCAGATATACTTCCAACCTCAACACTCAAATTCTAACTATTGGTAGTCGTGTTACTCACACTACCACCTTATCTACCTTTATAACTTATATTGGAAAACCCGAACAGGTAACCCAACAAATAGGTAGAAATATATATATATTTAAAATGATACTTTTTATATAGAAATTATTTCTGGGTAAAATTATTTCATTTACCTCTTTAAAACAATATTGTGTCCGTTGGCCTGGTTCAAGTGTTTAGAGATCCCTATCAATAACGTTAGCTACTCGTATTGACCAGAATCCATATACCACTCAACCGATCAATTAACACAATATAAAATCATTTTTATATAACTAACAATTACGCTCTCTCAAGATAGACACCACTTCAGAGCCTATGTATTCACTCAACCTACTGCTCTGATACCAACTGTAACGGCCCGACTTTCTTTGCCCAGAAAGACGCATCATTATGAAGAAAGAAAGGGATAGAAGAAGAAAAGAAAAGAAGAGAGAACAACAACACATCAGAAATCTCACAGCGGAACGAGAAATATATTATCACATAAGATATTACATAGTATCATATACATCAGAGTACACAATTTATACATCACAGAATAGACAGTTATAAACTTCTGTCTATTATACAACACAAGTACATCAGTACAATACAGACTAATACAATCACAGCGGAAACTCTATATATCTACTCGCTGAAGCCTCCTGCTTCACAGCTCCTCCAGAATTCGTCAAGATTATCCTGAATCCCTTGACTACTCAATACAATATTGAGTACCCAAGAGTTTAATAAAACAGAAAATAAACACTTGGGTCAGACATGGGTCTGGTGTGAGTAAACGGTTAGATTGCTTAACTTTGAAAACCTTTGAAAACAAAAGTATCACGTAAGACTCCCCACAAATAAACATGGGTAAGTTTTTACCTTACGCTAACTAAAACATTTGATAGGAAATCCGATTGTATTATAATAGGGTCTAGGGTTTTCAAGTAAAATACAGAAATAGCTGAAATGCTTACATCTCACATTCCAACATAGTTGGGCACAACTAATACGTACGGCACTTATTGGAGTTTGGATTCCATACAATGGCCGGGCTACTGGGGTACCGCCCGTCACAGTACGTGGCCTAGATCACCGTACCGAGGAGTACGCCCGCTCCCCTGCAACACAAAGCCGGAACCATCCCTTACTGGATAATCCCGAACAAGACAATCCCGTAGTTGGCGCGACCAACCACACACTAAGCCGAATAAAAGAAAAGGGACCTCTAGATAGGGATCTATCTTGCTCTTAGTGGGTGCTACCCACGAAACCTTGCTGCACCTCCCCTGTTTTAGCCATTCCCGGTTGATGAGGCTTGAGGTTACGATTACCTTTAATCAGAACATATCACTTAGAATGCTCATCGTCCGCCTGACGATGTGCTGAAAGCATTCAATCCATACAAGTTCGTTCCGGGTTCGAACGAAACCGAAGGCATTATCTCGTTACACTCGTTTTGGAATCACCCTTAGAGTTAACAACAATAACCCTTGCACTCTGAATCTTCATCTTCACTTGAGATTCACGACCTATCGTTAATTTAGATCGATGTGGTATTCGGGTCTCCAGACCTGGAATACCGGTATACGGAAACCCGATCCCGGTCTCATCGAAATCCAAAACGTATCTTTTAAGGCCAAGTTGTTTAAAGGTTTAAACAATTTAACTTATCTATATTCATACAGATAGATAATTCATAATTCACAATTGATAATCACATTACCAAATATACAGATGATTCATAACCAATATGTAATCCATATCAACATCACAATAGTTAATCTATAATACCATCATAATACAACCAAGCATTCATACCATACAACATTACTTATCTCATTTCTGAGATTACATCCATTCAGGACAATCAATGTCATCCATTCTTATATAAGCAATGATTTACTTAATCACAACATAATTAATTTAAAATGAATTTAATTAACTATCTCTATCTTTTAATTAATTTAAAGTGAATTAAATTAATTACTTCATCTCTTAATTAATTTAAAATAAATTAAATTAATTACTTCATTATAAACCTTACTTATATAATCATTAATTAATTATAAATTAATTAATTAATCTTCCTCTAAATTTCAACTTTAATTAATCACCCTGATTAATTATACTTTAATTACATTTAAGTAATTATCCTTAATTAATTTTCCAAATTAATTATCCTTAATCCAATACAGTAATTAACTTTTAATTACTTCATAAATTAATTACTTCATCTCTTAATTAATTACAATTAATCACTTATCATTTGATTAATTAATCTTAATTAATCAACTCTTAATCACATCATTAATTATAAACTAATGATCCCTAATTACACCTTTAATTAATTATTAATTACATTAGTAATTAACCTTTAATTAAACCATAATTTATTAATCACCTTTGATTAAACTTAACCAGTAATTAACTCTAATTAATTATCTTCCTTAATTAATTATTTTTAATTAATTACCTTAACAAATAATTAATTACCTTATAATTAATCTTAATCCTTTAATTAACTTAATTAAATAATTTATTTAATTAATAACACTAAGTAATTAACCTTAATCACTTCTTATTTAATTTCTTTCATAAAATAATTATCCTCTAATTATTTTATTAAATAACTTTCCTTTTACTTAATTACATTCAGTAATTATTCCTTAATCACTTCATCAAGTAATTATACTTAGCTTAATTTATAAGTGATTATCTTAAGTAATCACAAATTAATTAATTTAACTTAATCATTTAAATTTAATTAAATGATTCTTAACTTATTATATTAAAGGTTCTTAATTAAGAAACTACTATCTTAATTTGAATCAATTATTTACCAATATCACTTTATAATTAAAATAATTTAATTTTCTAAATTTCCTTTTCAATTTAACTATCTTTAATTAAATCAACATTCTAAATACTTAAGAAAATTCCTATTTTAATTGATTACTAAACACATTTTAACTTGAACCTTTAAATCTTTAAAACTTTTCCCAAGTTATTAAATATAATTAAATACAAATTTATTTCAAAATCTACTTATTTTATTTTAAAACTCAATATTATAAAATATATAAACTTGTTTAAACTCAGAAAATATTACAAAACAAAATTTCTTTTGTTTAAACTTTAAAACATTTCCTGTTCTATTTTAAAACCTGAAAACTTAAATCTGCCTCACCTAACACTCGAGCAAACACCCCTGGAGACTCGAAGAAACACTTGCGTCTAAAACTCACTTCCCTTGCTTCGAGTAAAACTTGAATTCCCCTGGATAAAAACCCGAGCCTCCAACCTTCTCCTCCAAAACCAACTTCCAGACGCACTCAAACATGCACGTGCACGTGCACGTCTATGCTGAACGTCGACGAACTACGATCTGGCCTCCGGCAAGTCATCTACAACCACGACATCACGATCGAGCATCAAAAATTACTCGATTCGTACGAGACTCGAATTCGACATTTCAAACCCAAACTGCTCGAACACTATCATCAGAAAAACCATCATCCACGGCAATCAACACTTCGAGACACCTCGCCACCTTCGTCGAAGCTTCCCTACTTCGCCTCGAACCCACAGAACCACGTGCGATCGCTTCCGGTCGCTTGTCGTCGCCGTGAAAATCCAACCTTCAACATCGATTTCAACTAACCAAAAACCCTATTAAGACTTCGAATGATCATCACGATGGATTATAACATCCACGACCATTTTTCCCATGACCTACATCCTTCCATCCTCCTCTGGTCACAATCCCGAGGTCCATGACCTCCGCGATCACCAGAATTGGCCCAAACTAACATTTCCGGTCATCTCTCCCATACTCAACAATTTCTAAACTAAAAATCGTGATATAGCTATTAAAATTCATAGTTTCCTATCACGATTTCAACCATATAATTAAATCTTAAAATTTAATTCATTAAGTTTTGACCCAATTTACATTTCACTGTTGTTTGTAAAATTTCGAGTTAGATAATTTATATAAATTTCATAACTTATTTTTAATAGTAATATTATATGATTTCACACATCTTTCATTTACAAATCAAAAACTATCAGAGACTAATTGATGAGATATTGGTTTTTATAAGAAATCAAAACTGTTATCATTATACAGAAACTATATTACAACTATACAGTCATTCAAACATCCCTATTCAAACATGCATTCATTTAATTCAAGTATTTCAGATAATAACATGATATTCATTCACAAAAATAAGTTGAAACCAGGGTTTAAAAAGGGTTTTTAAAATAAGTTTACTCACTGTTATTTTAAACAGAGACATATGTAAACTACAAACATTCAAAAATGTATAATTCAAGCATGCATCCAATTTTAATTCCAATATTCAGATAACATGAAGATGTTCATTCATAAGAACAAGTAGAAATCCAAGATTTAAAACTGTTTTTAAAACTTAGGTTTACTCACCTGAACTTATAAAACAGAGAAGAGATGACCACTTTGTTTCCAGGCTTGCATGTTTGAATTTAAGCTTGATTTCCTTTTTGCTTGTTGAATTTTAAACTTGTTGTTGATCTTTGATTACTTGCTTGATTTCCTTTCTCTGAACTTTAAGTTGTATTTGAAAATCTTGAGATTTATGTTGTATTGTTTTTGATCTTCTTTTCCACTGATTTGCATTTCCAGATTTTCATCTTCTTTGAATTTTGATTTCAGTCTTCTTTTGATTTTCAGGTTTCCAGTCTTTCATTTATTTTTAGATTCGAATTATATTCTTTTGGTTGAAATGAAGAGAACAAGAGTTTTAGCTGAAAAGTGAAAATAGATTTCTTCTTTTATATTTTAATTTACTTATTTTAATTATCAAAAGGAGATGTGGACATTTGTCCTCTTAAGAGTTAATTAACTTACACCTAAACACTCCAAGCTTCCAAATGTTTACAAGTGTTTTAAATGCTTTATTATTGATTTACAAGTGTTAATTTCTTTTTATTTTGATTTATTTAAATCCTACATGTTTATTTATAAAATATCTATATGTATAAAAATGTATTTATCCTTTTATAATTTAAGCTTTAGATTTTAATAAATATACAAATGTGAAAACAATTATTTATAATAGCTTATGCTTTGATAAAATTAAATATAACATATTTTTATATGCTTGAGAAACTTATTTTAACTATATATATATTTTTACAAACCCATTTTGACTTATATTTGAATTTTTTAAAGAGAAAAGAATATTAAAACAAATGAATTTCTTAAATTAAATCTTAAATAAAACTTAAGCTTAAAATTTATCTTTAAAATAAATAAGAAATTATTCTTGTTATTTAAATCTCAAATATCATTTTCAAAAGTATTAAGTCAAATTACAAATTTCCAAATTACAAATTATATAAATATTAAAGTTTGAAAATACTTTATTAATTTCAAATTCAATATTCTTTCCATTTTAATATATACAAATATATATATATATTCTAAATGGAAAATATTTTTAACATTAGCTTTTATAATTACTATGTTGAATTTTATAACATAATTCCAAATAACAATATATATATACATATATATTATAAATTTGAAAACTTGTCCTTTTATTAAATTAAAGACTACCTATTTATAATATATATACCAATATATATACATTATAAATATAAACACTTATATAAGTTTTTAGAAAGATAAATCTTCCCAATTTAAAATTGTTAGAAAAGATATCCCCAAATTAAAATGTTATTAGTTTTTCAAAAGAAATAAACTTTCCAATTAAAATGTTATTAACCTTTAAAAGAATTAAACTTGTCAATTTATAAAATAAATCAACAAATCAATTTAATTATTAATAAAGATTATTAAATTGATATTGCCAAATTTCCAGGATATCACAGAATCGAATCTATTTCAATTGTAGCATACGATAAGAGATGTTGGAGAAAGAGCCACATAAAGGATTGAGCACTGTAAGTTTGATAGGAGAATGTAAATAAGTAACAACCCGAATTCCAGTGGTTCGGATTTTTCGCAAAAATGCTAAAATCCAAGCCCACTGAATCCCGAGTTAGGTATCTGGTATTCAGCAAATAGGCAAAGACAAATATATCAGAGCTCAATAATTTATCTCACAACGGGATTGACTAAAATATAATAGTAAGTAAATACTCACCAATATAATAACACTCTATAAACAAGTGTCTTACAGTTGGGAAGTCTCTGCCATCTACTTAACCTGTAGGGTGTTATGGGGAGGGGGTCAGAACTAAAGTTCTGGTGAATGTATAAATTATACACTTCTAAGCTTAATTCTGCATATACAGTGTAATTTCCATTTACTATTATATTAGGTTTATTAGGTTTACAATACTCACACCTCTATTCGTGAACCACGCCCATCTACTCATAGTAGATTAAAACCTAATAATTAATGTATACATATATGTAGCTATATGCCCAATGACCATATTGGTCCTAGGTACCACCTATAGTACCTTCCGTATCCTCCTCGAAAAGGGCTCCATCGTCTTGCTCCGTAGTTATATCTGTAAAGGACTGCTTCGTAAGGCCTACAATATAGATACTCCATCGTCTTGCACCACGAGCGTTTCGTAGCTACATCTGTAAAGGACTGCTTCGTAAGGCCTAAAATACAGATGCTCCACTACTTACTATGAAAATGTAAATCGCATCCGCACTAGTCTATGCCAGTGCTTGGACATTCACAATGTACCACCCTGTGCGTACATTGAGGACTACGTAATCGTTCTGTCTACTATCTGAATCCCGCCAACAAGGTCTACCTTGAACGAAATTCAGTCGGGGATTTTCTGTATCTGTAAAGGACTGCTTCGTTAGGCCTACAGTACAGATATTCTAGTTGATCTGTATCTTTTCTCATCATGGCTCTGGCCCCACACAGCCACCTCTCAACTAAATCGAAAGACCAAAGAGTTAAGTGGCCGTGCCCTACTGCAAACAATCTAACATCCAATTGGCGGTGCCCCCCATCCAATGTCTCGATAGTGAAAGAATCATTGGCTTGTTGGTTTAACTCTAGTCTTTCCCGAAATCGCTCTTGGTCTGGACGCTGGCCGATATCCGCATGCGACTATCCTTAAACTTACTTGCAAGTACTGGACATACGAATACCCTACTCCAAACACCAAGTCCTTCTGACTGACTACAAAGGTCTGCTTCGTTAGGCCTAAAATGCAAATGCAGTCAAGGCATGCTCTCTTGATGGAACACTTACAGACCTGCCTCCGGGGGTGCAGCTTCGTTAGGCCTACCCAGAGGGCCATCCTAGAGTATCCTCACATCCCGTTGAAGTCTCGTACTTCCTTGAAGCCCAAAAATACTAAGTTGAACGTGCTAATCCATTTCTGAAATCCATGATGAACTCCTTCATTAGGCGCTTCATCCTTTGGGCTGCTCCAAACGCATCTCAATTCTTTTATTAGACCCTAAGTCTAATCTTTTAATTTGCGTTTAGTTTACTTTTCTTATTCTGTTGGCTACTTATTTACCCTAATTAGCATATTCTTTCCCTCGTCTCGCTCCTGGCTACTGTGAGACCACCATTGATCTAATAGGGAATGCTATTGGTATTGCCACTTCTTGCTTATTAACTTAATTTAAGTCTTAAGTTTATTAAATAAGCATCTTTTGTTATATTTGCTTATTGATTTAATAGAAATCTAAAATAAGCTTTTACTATTTATCTTTGCTATCATTGCTTATTTATTCTAAGTTCCCAAATAAGCCTTTCTATTCTTTTACTTAATCATAACTTATGTTATAATTATACTTGTAATTGTTACTAGTATTTCTTTTAAAATCTGTATATAATTACAAGTGTTTCTTTTCTGTTCTAGTCTGTCTTCTTTTATTATGATAAAGAATTCTTTTTAATTCTCTTTTATTATATAATTAACTTATCATAATAACTGCCTTTTTATATAGTCTACGCGGTAAATGCAGACCTAGGTTCGTTTATTGTTCACAGCCTTAATTTTTTATCTAATAATTTATTTGATTCATTTCATACTCTACTTTATTTTCTTTTATTCTAGGAAGTGATTCTATTTTATTTGGTTGGTTGTGAAAGCTATACTAAAATCTATTTCCATAATTTAATACTAAATAATACTATAAACAATAATTCGTAACTGCAAGATATTTCTTTTATTATTTTGGGCTAATGTAAAATACAATGGTCCCTCTATTTTACACTAGTTCCATTTTTCTTTCTTTTTATTCTTGTAGTTACGTTTATCATTATCTTTTAATTACTAAATTATAGAAATGTATTCTAGTTTCTAAACCAAATAATTAATCTATTACTTACTCCCCAAATTAAATTATCAGATAAATTTATTGTTTCCGTTCAGCGTAATTTATTGCAGAATTCCACTTTTCAAATTTTATTCCAATTTTCCAATTTTCTTATTTTACATCTACTTCTATAAAGTCTAGTTATGGGGGAATTAATTTAAAGGACAAATAGTTATATATTTTTAGCCTCAAGGACACGACCTCAATATTTTAACCACAAGGACAAACATTCTCCTAAAAATTATTCATAAGGACAAATATTCTTTCAAAATTATTCAAAAGGACAAACATTTTTTCAAAATTGATACTGAACTAAAAACTGATACCTAAAAACTGCTACCGATAACTACAAACTGATACCTAAAAACTTAAAAACTGATACCTAAAGAAAGTTGTCCTTCAGGCTAAAATACTGAAGGTCTGTCCTTGAGGCTAAAATGCTGAGAAATTTTGTCATTGACAATAATTTCCTGTATTTTAATCCATAACCGCGAATTCTCTTTCTAACTTTATTATTCGCGTAAAAAATAATAACAGGAACCAGTATTAAGGCTAAATTATGACTTTTAAAATAGATGAAATAACTGTAAATTTCTTACTTTTAGGCCTATGCTTTTTCTAACTATCAAGCCTAATTAAATACAAATAAAATTTACAGTGTTTGCATAACTAATAGAATTAATTACTGGAATAAATTATCTAATGGAAATTCAACAATAATATATATTATAAACTTAAAAGAATATAATTAAATCCACTCACATGTCGTCCTTAGCTTCAATCTCTGTCCCTTTTAATTTGCTATGCTTTTCTCCTTTTTCCCTCCTTTTTAATTCGTTGTAAATTCTCTGATTTGTTTGCGCAATTCTCTGATTTTCTTGTATGTATATCCTTGCTTAATTTTATTTTTTGTTTGGGGAAAGATTTGATTGATAAAGGAGAAAGGAAGAGGGAGAAGAGAAGTTTGATGTAAATGACAACAGCTGATTCAGAGAAAATAGTGTGGACTAGGGTTAAGTTACGTTCAATTTATAGGTGTAGTGAACAACTAAGAACCATCCGATTAACCCTAAAAACAATCCTCACCATCATTTATTAATTTGTTTACGTTAGCTTATAACGTATAATTCTCCAATGTTATTCATTTATTCCTTTGTTATACGACCCTATTAATTCACGTTTCCTTCTAAATAAGATTCTCCCATTAATTAGATCATATATATATATATATCTGTGTGTGTATCCAATATTAATTGATTCTTATACATTATAATATCTTACCCATTTGAACACGTCAATTAATACCTCTATTAATTGATTGTATATAAAAGTTATACTTTTAATTTATTCTTATTAACTTACCTTCATCATAAACTTAATTAATCCGTTTGATTTTTGTACGCATTCCAATTCTTTTTTTCTTTTTAACTTGGAAATATATAATCCTATAACTGGCGTTTTCTTCTAGCTAATTAATTTACATTATTAGCTATTGTAACAAGGGCATATTCTTTGATTACTTGACACCCTTTTTAAAACACTCAACTAATTGCCAATTAATTAATTGACATGTTTTCCCATTTTATTCAATATCCAAATTAATTCCTATGCGTCACTCAATCACACATTTATTAATTGTATATATTTAAACCGCCAATTCATTACCCAGTTAATTGACATATAAGTTTCCCTCTTTTATTACTTGACGCTTACTTAATGTCTTTAATCAATTTCTTAATTAATTGATTGCGTTAATTATAAATTTATATATATATATATATATATGTTATCATTTAATTTATTCCCCACATACATTTCCCTTTATTAGAAGATCCCTTAATTAATTAATGTTATAAAAGTGACATATTCTCTGACTAATTGACGCCTCTATGTCTCTTAATTAATTTCCCTTTTAATTGATTGATGCATCAATTAATCACACACTCATTGCTTGCATAAATCTATGTAACCTCTTAATTCTTAAATGCATATATTTGACATTTATATTCTGTTTTGCAATTATGTTAATTCAATTGATTTTATTTAATTATAAAAAATGCGGGGTATTACAAAATACGAAGAAAGTTAGGGTATGCGTTGTATGACGTCTCACTGTAAGAAATTATGAGGACGCTATTTTAATAAGGGGGATTTTGCAACAACCCAGCTTTCTACTCGGTAATAATTCATAAATAAACTAAAATTAAATGTAAAATTTAATTTTAATAGTTATTATTTTAAAAATGAATTTTTTTAATTAAATTATATTTGATAAAGGATATTATTATAATACATAGAAATTTTATTAATAAATTCTTTTTGAATAATATAATGGAATCAAATAAAATGTTTTAATTAATTATAAATAGAATCGAATAAAATGTTTTAATTAATTATAAATAGAATCGAATAAAATGTTTTAATTAATTATAAATATTTTGAAGTGTAAATAATTTTGTATATGATCGAAATAGTTGAAAAATATATTTATTTTTTGATAATATAATGAATAATTAAATGAAAATAACTAAGTTCTGAACTGAATAAATTTATCCAATTATTGAAATATATCTTTTAAAATGAAGTTTAAATTATTTTGAACTAGATGGAAATATTTTTATAAACAAATGGCAAGAATTTAAATTTTGAATTGCAGTGTGAAGGAAATTATTTAAAACTAAATTAAAGTTAAAATAATAAAGCCCAATCTAAAACCCACTTTCAAAGTCCCCTCCTTTTATATTCCCTACATGAGCTATGCCTTTCATGATACTTGATTTCAAAAGCCTTAAATCCTCCAGACTATTCGCGAAATCATAAATCGCGATCGACTAAAAAATAATTAATTAAATCGCACGGAATCGCAATTGAGCTAGCAATGGAGAACACCGCAAGTGAGAGGGGAGGTGCTCGTGGTAGCCAGTCGTTATCGCAAAGAGGCAAAAGCAATGCACAAAGGGCTGAAGATGATGGATTCACATGCAATCATGAGTTTGACAGCTAGGAGTTGGGTACCACGACAAGGTGGCTGCTGCAATTTTGGGAGTCGAGGCCGATGGTGCTACGATGGCGAAATGGTTGGAGATGGAAGTGTGCATATGCCTAGCTGTAATGAGGTAGTTGATGGCGGTGGGATGTAGGCTACGATGTGGAGCTGAAGGTGGAGGAGTGCTGATGTACATGTGTGCGTTTGATAAGAAAATATACAATTGCTGGCTTATGTTGGCGATGAAGACATCAAGGTGCAAAGGTTAGGGCATAAATTGTTTGGTATTTGTCGTTGGCCGAAGTGCAAATTGAAGATATTTGGATAGCAATTGCCTAAAGTGGGTTTCTATACTCACCACTATATCAATATCTCCAATGCTATGCGTTATTTTTATTTATATCCTATATTGCTTAATTGATTTGTTGAATGGATTGTTTGGTACATTGGTTTGGGGATTGATTATTGTTTGGAATGTTGATTGGATGTGTTGATTGAAAGTGTCATTTGCAAATGGAATTCTATCTGATTGCAAATTGAACTATATATGTATATATTTAGATATTAGTATTTAAATGTCGATGTGTGTATTTTATAAAAGACCGGAGCTCGACAGAACTAGACTTGGGTCACCCATTATATTTATAGTGATGTTGTTGATATGTTTATGGAGTAATTTTACTCCATAATTTATGATGAAATACTAGGATACTTCCGCTTATGAACGAATACCATAATTCTCCATGGTGATAAAAAGTTGTATTTAGAAAATAATATGATACATCCTCATATTTGAACTCCACCTAGGCAAGACTTCGACCGATGAACTTCGATGTGAATTACGGACAATATGGAACATTAGGATACTTCAGTTTGTGAATGTATACTGTAGTTCTCCATGGTAATTAACATTTGTACTTAGAAAATAACACGTTACATCCCCATATTTGTATACTATTTCTCTGCGAGATGTAAAAGGACATATTTGAAATTTCAAAAATACACCGAGTAAATTTATTCAATGAATTCTCTTTATTAGTAGTAAAGATATATTAATTAATTAATAAATATATACATGTATTATATATTATGATATATGTTATGTTGTTTTAAATTGTTAAATAAACATAAGTATACATGCATGTATATAAATTAATTTTAAAATTAATATAAAATTAATTAAATTATTTAAATTAAATTAACTAATTAAAAAGTTAATTAATTAAATAATATACACATATATATGGTATATGTGTTATAGTGTAAAGCTTATAGTATATAATAAATATTTAATATAAATGTTGTATTAAGATAATGTAAAATTAATTAAAATTTTAATTAATTAAAATTAATAAAATAAGATTTAATTAATACAATATTATACATAAGACTATTATATAAGTAATATGAAATATTAAAGTTATATGATAATAAAACTTATATAATAGAATGTATAAATTAAAGGTGGAATATTAAAAAAACCCTAAATAAACTTAAGGAATAAATACATACGTAAATGTATGTATATCGTGATTTTTGATGTGTCCTACACTTGAATAAGAGGGTATTTCATAAGAAATACATTATTCCATAAGTCCATATCACTCAAAATGATATATTGAAGAATATGAATCTTTAATATAAGTTGCCCTCTATCATATATATTAATAAATTATTTGCATGTTCCTTAGTTGTTGAGAAAACTCAAGACATGGATGTTATACGTAGTATTATTAATATATTGAATAGACGAGGTAAGATAACTATATGTATTTGTTGAGCAAACTCAAGGTACATATACTATACTTAGGACATCATGATATGGTAAGTACAAGTGAATAATTTCATTTCGATTTGTTGACCAAAATCAAGGTCGATGTGAAATTAAGACAATGTACCAAGGGTTAAGGGTTGTATATGATACAACCGATAAGGAGTTATCCATCGTCTGTGGAGCTATGACTTGAGCAAACTCAATGTTAAAATTCCAAGACAGACGAGTCATAACACCCACTAGTGAAGTCGAAAGACTTCTATTTTTCAACTTAGGATTTGGAGAAACATAAAAGACTAGTGGGAGCCTTATCAGAAAAATTAAGTGATAACATTAACCGTTCCAATATTATAAGAACGTATTTATATAATGTTATATTAATCTAATATGTTTGATAAAACGTTTGTCAATTAAAATATACCAATTGAAATGAATTGAAGATTAATAAATAGAAATAATATACTTACTATTAAATGATTATCGCATGTTAAATTTTCAACAACCATGCAAGCGCCCGATTTTATAATAACTAAATATGTTCGTAATTTGATCGATTGCATGTTTATTTGGTGAAGACCAGGTATTGCATTCTATGGGTTCGAAACTCAAAAGCAATACAAGACTATAGATATATGATCCATATTCAATCGCTTGTAAAAGTAATATGGCGAACGGTCAGAGTTCACAATGTACAATATTTTGATGAAATTAGTTCATCTGCAATAAGCAAATAAAATATAATGCGAGATCGGGTTTTCAATTTGATTGATTACAGTAAAGATCATATTGTGTTAAATGGAACATAAGACCAAAGCCACAATATACATCTAAGAACTCGATTGCTGAAATGTTAGTTTGATAGTCTACGTAAGGTGCATCATATATGATGTCCTTAAATATTAAGGATGATCGAGTGCATTTTTGTAAATAGTTCGTTATGATATTGTAGTAAAGCATTTCTTTTGAATGGTTCAACCATTTAGAAAAGAAAACGAATGTACAAAAGTCGCTGTGATTTGAGGTACAGTTGGGATGAACAGAGTGAATAATCACCTCTGCTTCATTATGAAACATCGAAAACGAGAACTAAACAATAATAACTGACACTTAACATTGGAATAAGAAATACGATTTCTATTTCAAAATGTACATATAGAAAAAAAAATTCTATGAGATCTATTTATTTGAGTTCAAGATATTTGATCAAATAACTCTCCATTATACAGTAGTTGTAGTATATGAAATAAATAATCTATATTAAGTAAATGATGGACCTTCGAATTTAGTACACTATTATAGGAATAGCGAAAATAGCAAGAGGGTACCATGTAACACTTATTGATTATATCAAGTTACAAATTTTTTTCGTAAAACATACCGCACATCATATATGAAATAATATATGTTCTTTGGTGATGACCAAAGAATAGACATAGTTTTATTTCAATAAGAATATTATGAATAGTTTTTGTGAAATAAAACTATAGTTGAGGTATTGTGATACACTGAAAAATACAGAAGTATCTAAAATTATTTATTATAATTTTCGGATTATATACTAAGCTATAGTTTTGAGAAATAAATTTCATATGATAATTGAAACGACCCATATTTTTAACTATTTTAAATTATTAAATTTAATATAATTATTGAATAAAAATGGTTAGAAATAAAATTTTAATGATTTATTAGTGTAATTTATTGGATATGAACTTAGATAAAATTTGTAAATAACAAAATTCAATAAGATAAAAGATGATAACTTATATCTAAAGTAAATTAAATGATATAGAATTGTAAATAATTGATAACAAAAATTGAAATAATCAATGTTAAGTTAATAAAGAATCGAATGAATGTTTATTTAAAAGTGAGGAATCCTCTTTTCGACTCTGACTCTCCCACTCCAGTCGTTGCTTTTCTTTCTGTTACTTCGAAAGTAGCTGCTTCCAGGCCTCTTGAATCTTCTCTTTCCTATTTTTGTAACATCTTTTTCATTTTGTTTTTGTAAATCTAATACAAGATTTCCTTGACCTTGTTGTTCATTTTTTTTTTTTACATTGATCTTTTTACTTTTACTAATATTGGAGTTATCGTGTTATTAGTTTAGGGTTTATCTTTTTAACCATAGGTATTCTTTCTGGAGCAGTATGGGCTAACGAAGCATGGGGGTCTTATTGGAATTGGGACCCCAAGGAAACTTGGGCATTTATTACTTGGAAATTGTATTTTTGATAAGTATAAATTTCATAAATTAGAAAACATTTATTTGGTAAGAAATGAATAACTTTTGCTGCATACAATAATTACATAGATGTCGACTTACTGTAAATGGAATTAGTTGTTTATTATTTGAATTCATTTTAAAAAGCAAATTTTGTAAGTTAAATAACTTATATTTCAAATATAGTGATTTATTTGACAATTTAATTATTGTATTTAATATTGGAATTATTTAAATAATTGAATCCTGAATTTAATATGAATGAAGACGATTTAAAAAGTTGATTTAAATTCTATTTAAATTAGAATGGAGTTAGTGAATTGTTAAAATTTGATTTAAAAGTGATTTATCTAAATTGGAAATTACTCGTTTAATTAACATGTAAAAATAGTCTTTTTGAGCACTGTCTCGGATTTCAACGAAACCAATTTCATTGGATCTGTAATAGTGAATTATTATAGGATTTCAAATTTTTTAGCGTTCGAACTTATCGTTTGGTCTTGTGAGCTTGAAAAGCGTAGAATTTATTTTTAGGACTTTAATTAATATAATTTGATTTTGAAAAGCTATCTTCTAAATATAATGGAATTGACCCTCGATACATATTCCATCGTGTTTGGAATAGGGGTATAACTTATAGAATGTCAAGCGGCACGCTTCGTTTGGAGTTCGAAATTTTCATGGATGAATAGTACCACGAAAATTTTCTATATAAGGAATTGAAAACCTTGTCTTTGCAATCCTAAAACCCTAGTTCTTCAGCCGCACCTTTTAAATTTTTACCGATAATTGCCTATCTTCTTCTCTCGATTTCTCTCTCTACACGCGCTTCTAGGCTTCGACTTCAACTAGGAAGATGGAGAGCTCGACGAGCTCTACAAGACCGATGGTTGGATCGTCATAATTCATCGCGTGGTGGCTGAGGGGGGGCTGCGTTCGTCATGGCAGTTTTTGGTATTGCGCATGTACACACACATAGGTAGGTGCTTTGGTGCGGGCTGGAGCGGCGCGGCGGTGCAGGGTGGTCGGCGGCGCGTGGATGGCTGGTGAATCGTTGATTGATAATGGAAAAAAAAGAAAAATATATGCGAGCGTGAGGCCTGGAGTTGCATGAGAGGAAGAACGAAGGTTTTATTTTAATTTTTAAATTAGTTTTGTTGATTAAATTTTAATTATATCAAATGTTAATTTATTCGTAACCTTCTCGTACGAGGTCAGATTCGAGCGAAACAAGTTGCTTTGGATTCGTATCGAAGTCTTCTATGACATGGAGTTGGATTGGAGTTTATTTGAATCTGAAAAAATTTAAGTTCAAATAAAGATGAGCGTTTTAAACTGCTCACGAAATACTAGAATATTCTGATGTTAGTTAAATTGACATCATGAAGTGATTTATCTTTATTGACTATTTTTGGTAAATTAACTAACACTTAAATTGACATATGAATTGAACTGTTAGGAATTTGTAATCTACAGTTAAATTTGGAATTGAAATTGAATTGCTAGCTAAACACCCAAATTGATAACTAGTTAACTAATATGATATATTGACTATTTTGGATGTTGATTGTAATGGATGGCTATTGGTTGATATTTTGGATGATTGGATGTTTATTTATTTTATATATGTTACCCCGCCTTTTGGTCAAGGCCGGGGTATCAACAAATTGGCTGAAGAGGATGGATATCAGGATTGGAGATCGATTGGAAACTAGGCTATGATCGATGTCGTCAAAAAGTTTCCGAGCTCCAATCAAGACAGGATTGATTGGGAATGATGAATAAGGCTACGAAAGGCTACGTTTCAAATTTTAAGTCAAACGGAGTTCATTTGCTCAAGAAATTGATGGATACGTGCACAAGGAGGTCTCATTCGAATCGATAAGAATTCGTATCGATCCAGCATGGATACGAACAAGTTATTTGTATCCATCGACATGGATACGAACACGTTGTTCGTATCGATCAAGGAGAAAGGATGGAACGTGGCAACATGCTTCGAATCGATGGTTTCGCATCGATCAAAGTGGGAACGGTATCGTATTTCGTATCGATGGTTTCGAATCGATAACATCGTATCGATGCAAGTGCGAACCAGTTGGATGGATGCATAGGTGCACTTCGTATCAATCATTGCTAGATCGATACGAAAAGGAAAGCAGCAGTTTCAGGACTTCGATTGAACATTTCGTATTGATCGCTTGTGGATCGATACGAAGAAGACGCTTATGGATCTAGCCAAAGAAGGCACTTGGGAGCGATACGAAGAGGGCAGGTTTTATGGATACGATGGCATGTGCTTTCGGAGTGCTCAAGAATCGATACAAGCAAGGTAATGTGAAGACCAGATATTGGATCAATGCGAAAGGTAGATATGAACGACATAAGATGGATGTGAAGAGAACGATGGCTGATCGATACGAAGAGAATGGATACAAACAAAAGGCAAAAGGATGGATACGAAATCCATGGATACGAACGCGACAGCTGACTTAAGAGCTACATTTGCATCGATCATAACTCAAAATCTACAAGTCCAAATGCCACCAAATTTTCATAGGAGCTTGCGTACAACCTAAAGAATGTTCCTGCTCAATTTCATCTTGATTGGACAAAATCTTGATCGATACGAAATTGGTTCGTATCGATCACGTATCAAGTCAGAATCACCTTGTATCGATCGCGTGGGCCCGTCCATGTGCTAGAAGAGGTCTCCCGAGATCTGAGCGAGATATTTGCAGCCTACGCCTATAAATAGCATCCAAAAGCATACAGAAAAGGAACTTTTGATTCTCCAATGTCCAGATTCTGCCGAAATCACCATTATACTAAATCTTCATTGTTGTACTCGAGAATTACTGCAGTAATCTATTGTAACCAGCGAGCAAAGTCAATAAAAGATTAACTTTTGAAGTGCACGTAGGCCGGAGATAGCCGAACCACTATAAATCTTATGTCTTTGTTTATCTCTTTCTGTTTTAAGTTTGTTATTCTTCATTTTTATCCTCTACATTACTTAGATCTATGATTTGTGATCATATACTGCTGATCTGTGTTCATACATTGGTGCTTTCACGATATTTGGGGTTTGTGACCAATTTTGGCACAAACAATATATATCATGTTATCACCCTGTATATTATTTGACAGTATATAAACTGTTATTTGAATTATATTCGAATAAATTAAGACATAGGTTGAAATGGTATATACCTATGACACTTTGATTTTGATTTAAATGATATATATCCATCTATGAAATTAAAATCGAAATAATTGATCACTTGGCCATAGGATAGAACATTATATACGAACACCGGATTGATTAAATTAAATGATTTTAAAATTCTTGAATTTGAATCTATTTAAATGATTTTGTTTTAAAGAAATAAAAATCGAATTTATAAAGATTGAATCATTTTCAAATTTGAGCTTTGAAATATTGAAGGTGAAATTAGTTAAAAGAAATTGTTTAAAGAATTAATTTTGGAATTTGAAGTTAAAATCCGGATATGACTTGGATTATGGAAATTGAATTATTTTAAAGGTTTAAACTTTTACTTGAACTTTGAATTTATTTAAGTAAAAGTGATATAAATGGATATTTCAAATTTGGGCTCAGAATTGAATTATTTTCATGATTTGATCCTTAAACAGGACATTGAAGTTTAATTTGATTTAAGTAATTTAAATTAGTAAGTCGAAATTGGACTTGAAATTTATATAAATTGAAATAGTCTAAAATAAGAATTGAAGTGAAATTTAAACCACTGAATCGAATCGTTGAGTTCGGATTTGAAGTTAAAATGAACGTTTCGAAATTGAAGTTAATTCGAATTGAAATTGGAGTTGATTTGAGTTGAAATTGAAATTGAAGTTGATTTGGATTGAAATCAAAATTGAGTCGATTTGAATTGATTTGAGATTGAAGATGATTTGAATTGGAAGATTTGAAATTGAATCAGTTTGATTGAAATTTGGACCCGAGTCCATGTTTATTGGAAATGGAAAGAAACAGTTTTAAATTTGAAACTATTTTCACTATGAACTATTTTACTATAACTTGTTCTAAAATTCATCTTTTTAAATTTTCAAACCATTTTAATACATAACCCATTTTCAACTAAAACTATTTTATATCAAACTGTTTTCAATCTCTAAAATATTTTAACTATTTTAACTATTTAAATTATTCAAACTATTTTCAAAATTCAATCTGTTTAAGGCCGAAACTATTTATGTTTAAATCATTGATTTAAAATGTGAATGTGGTTAAATGAAGTTATAACCTACGTTGAAATTTGAAATGGAAATTTGGAGTGAAAATAATATTTGAAGTGAGGTGACATATTGGATAAAATATGATATTTTGGAGTAAATAAAATATATTGAAGCGAATATGATTTTAAAATGAATATGATATTTTGATATCAAGTTTGAATCATTTTTGAAATGTAAAAGAACCAACCGGTATGTAAAACGATGTTTGGTTGTTAAAGAGACCATGGCCGATTATTGGCATACTCTCTATCAATGTTGGAACCACTTTGACAACTGTGTATGTGAAGGAGACTCCAGAATGAAGTGGTTGGATTTGATGTACGTTTTCTAGATTTGAAGAAAGAGAATGATGATGAATAGCCCCGACACTTGTGTCAATTTGAAATGAATAAAACAGGTTGGCTTGATCCAGGCCAAGTGGGCTAGCTACCCCTAGCAGACATCTGTTCTTCGATTTTTCTTATGGACTCAGTCCATACTATTACCTTTGTTGTTGGTTTCGATTTGTGCACCTTGATTTGGGATAACCTCCCTTTGACTCGATATGGTATGGGTGGATGCGGTGGGCGGTCGTTGCGGCGATGCGTTACCACCAGCCAGGCGACTTGAACTGGTAGCATATTACTTTGGGTATTGCCTCATATACCTTGTCATACTTTTACCCTTATACGAGATTTTGGTTTAGTCTTGTCGTATTACGATGCATCCTTATCCCCTAACTTTCTACTGGGGTGTTATACACAAACTATACGCCAATGCTTAAAAACACGTTAAGAGGGATTAATGTAAAGCCTTAAGGTTAGGAAAAATATTTAATTTATTGATTAGACATTACATGTATAGCGTATTCTACTATATATAGATATTGAGATGGATCCTTAAGAGATGGAAAATCCCGTAACATCTCTTGAGTTATGGCACACACATTATACACTGGACAGAAGAATTAAAACCTCGTAAACATCTTTGATGCTATTACACTTCAGTTATATATGATATTGATTTGACTTACATAAGGATTTTTTAGTTCTGACTCGAGTGTATTGTTTTACTTTATGCTCGGGTCAGCCCTGAGTTTTCAGCGCATTGAAGACCATACTATTTTGGAGGACGAAGACGAATATTTGGTATGTTATATTACTAGCATTATTCCCATACATCATGTTGTTCTGCTGCATTGTTTTAATTTGTCTTTGTTGTATGTATAACTTTGATAGATGTTGTAAAATTTTAACCAAATGTATAGTGTAAATAGCTTCATGAACTATTTATTTGATTATTATATTTTGTCATTCCGCCGTGAGATTTTATGTTTGTTTTCTTCTTTACTTATATTTCATAATCAACCCCCATTGATTATCTGTGTTTCGAATTGTTTTGAGTTGGAAATGTGTGATTTATTGTCGACTTAAACCTCCCGAAATGCAGATCTTCACAGTTGGTATCGGAGCTTTGGTTTGGTGATAAACTTAGCTTTAGTGAGATTGAATCATTAGAGATAGGGCAGTAATACCCTAAAATGAGTTTGTTTGAGTGTGTGTATATATATGAGAGTGCATACTTGTTAGTGTTATAAGATGTTTTATATTGTGTTTACTTATCTATTGAGTTGTTTATAAATTCTGGTCTATACATGAGGCACCATGTTATCGATAAGGGGTTTCTAAACACTTAAACGAGGCCCAACATAATATTGTTTTAAAATAGGGTAAATGAGATAATTTTACCTAAATTATATTTTATATATAAAAGAAAATAATCTTCCATAAATAACCATATAGGTTTATGAAAATACGAATTTATTTATGGATGTTTGTTGTTAGGAGATGATAATATTTAGTTATCATCGATTATTGTTTGGATTAAACTGAAAATGAATACTTTGTGAACTCTACTTCATGAAGCGTCCGATAATTAGATTGAATTGAAATCTAATTACAATAAGAATTTTTTGCAATAGTAAAGATGTAAATTAATGAAATGTTTTCTTAATAAGGTAATGAAACTGTATAAGTTTATTTATAATATGGCTTATGAATAGAAAGAATTTAAAAGCTGAGAATTTTAGAATTTAAATCCCACTAATTTTCAAAAAAATTGTTTTCGAAGTTTTCAAAAATAATAATATTATGTTGAAAGTGTTTTTGACTAGAAATATATTCTAAAAAGAAGTTTAAAAGAAATAAAAGCATTGAACTCGCTTTAGTCACTAGGAAATAATTATAGGGATGACTATAGGATCGGCAAAATTCATTTTCGAGTTTCTGAGTGAGAATTGCTACCAAAATAAATTTTATTCTAGTTAAATCAAAGTTATTTAGATTTTTTAGAGGGTATAATTTGAAATATAAAATAAATATGTATGATATTATTTCAAAATGATTTAAAATGTAAAAATTGGATGTTCAGATTTTGAGATTTTCAGTTAAGCAAGGTCATAATATGATCCATATAAGTATTAAAGGTATTTGAACTTGTTTGGCAAAGTTTAAAAGTGTTTGAAGCTGTGTAAAAAAAGTTTTGGAAAATAAATAAAAATAAACCGTCACATTTTGGTAATTCGTAAATTATATAATTTTCGACTATTAAATAGTGAATAAAAAAAGGGTTTGGAAGTTTGTTTAATAATTTAGATAAGTAAAATAAATCTGAATTGGTATATACTATTTTGTATATGAGAGTATTATATTAATTTGAACTTGAATCAAGGAATGTTTATTCACTTAAGTAAAAGTGGTAAGAAATAAATTAAACTTTAAGTTCAAAATTCTAAAATGAATGGATTTATAAAATAAATTAAATATGAAGTGGATAGGCTATAAAACCAAGTTTGAAAATGTAACTTAATAAATTTATGCTTTTGGATATTTATGAACTTATGTAAAATTTAATTTTAGTTTAAGTTAAAAGAATGAATTTAAACTGAGAATTTGAGAACTTAAATCCCGGTGCTTTTGAAATTAGTTTCTAAAATTTGAAAATAATATTAGTATTATCTAAAATATTTACGAATAGAAGTTGTTTTCAAAAGGGATTTTAAAAGTAAATAAGTCATGTACTCCCCTCTTCTGTCAATGATGACGGCCGCATCCGCGACATTCATTTTCGAGTCGCAAAGTGGGGGAGGCCACTTAGTAGATTTGCTATGCATTTGATTCAATAAACATATTTTGATTTAAAATTTCTGAATATGATTTGATTTATATAAAAGATATGATTATATATAATATTTCCAAACGTTTGGAAAGAAATCCGGTGTTTAGTACTTACGTTCTCTGTAAATTAATAATTTTCACTTATTGAAATGAAATAGATAAATAATATGATTTTTTATAAAAGGGTTCATTAATTAATTGATATGAACTATGTTAAACATAAAGTGAAATAATTGAAATTGAATAAATTAAATGTAAATGAAATAGATGTAAATAAATTGAAGCAAAGCAATTGGATGTTAATAAAGAATGGATGTTAATAAGAAATGAAGTGTATAAGTTAACTGTTGACATTGGATAATGTATATTGATATAGTTTGAATTAATTAGATGAATATTATTTGTTGAATGGTTTCTTTTGTTGCAAATCATTGTATAACTGTTTTTGGTTTCATATGATTGGCATGTTGTGTATTAGTGCTTATGCTTATGGTTTGCATTTAGAATTCCTATTATATGGTTCTATTAAACTCATATAGGTTTCTCTATCTTTTTATAAGCAACTAATATTCAAACTTGAGTTGAGATAGGTACATATGAAGACAGTTTGGACATATATGCGATTCGACTTGCTTTTGCTCGCTTTAGTATGAGTGAACTCGCTCGTATTAATAATAATAAGGCATATATCTCGAATTACATACCGTACTTTTATATTTTTCCTTACGGGATGCCTCATCACTGAGATGAGATGTATATTTGTTATATATATGCGTGTTGTAAATTTTTCCTATCGAGCCATGTAAAGGAGACGCTGTCGAAATTTTCCACAAATTCAAGTGTTAGAAAATTTTTGAGACTTTAAAATTATATAACTTATTTTGCAAATAAGTCGATATCAGAGTGGCATAATGGAAGCAAGGTAAAGGTTTTCAAATAAGATTTTAATGTTTATAAGTTGATTATATTGAGTAAAATATATTAAATGTTAGATTCTCTACTTAGTTCCTTTTCGAGGACGAAAAGTTTTGAGCGGGGGAAATTGTACCGACCCGTATTTTTAACTATTTTAAATTATTAAATTTAATATAATTATTGAACAAAAATGGTTAGAAATAAAAATTTAATGATTTATTAACGTAATTTATTGGATATGAACTTAGATAAAAAAATTAAATAACAAAATTCAATAAGATAAAAAATGATAACTTATATTAGAAAGTAAATTAAATGATATTAAAGTGTAAGTAATTAATAATAGTAATTGAAATAATCAATGTTAAGTTAATAAAGAATCGAATGAATGTTTATTTAAAAGTAAAAGCATAAGTTTACTCATAGGAAATTGTATTTTCGATAAGTATAAATTTCATAAATTAGAAAACATTTATTTGGTAAGAAATGAATAACTTTTGCTGCATACAATAATTACATAGATGTCGACTTACTGTAAAATGGAAGTAGTTGTTTTATTGTTTGAATTCGTTTTAAAATGCAAATTTTATAAGTTAGATAACTTATATTTCAAATATAGTGATTTATTTGACAATTTAACAATTATATATAATATTGAAATAATTTAAATAATTGACTCTTGAATTTAATATGAATGAAAACGATTTAAAAAGTTGATTTAAATTCTATTTAAATTAGAATGGAGTTAGTGAATTGTTAAAATTTGATTTAAAAGTGATTTATCTAAATTGGAAATTACTCGTTTTAATTAACATGTAAAAATAGCCTTTTTGAGCACTGTCTCGGATTTCGATGAAACTAGTTTCATGGGATCTGTAATAGTGAATTATTATAGGATTTCAAGTTTCGTAGCATTCGAACTTATCGTCTGGTCTTGTGAGCTTGAAAAGTGTAGAATTTATTTTTAGGACTTTAATTAATATAATTTGATTTTGAAAAGCTATCTTCTAAATATAATGGAATTGGCCCTCGATACATATTACATCGTGTTTGGAATAGTGGTATAACATATAGAACGTCAAGCGACACGCTTCGTTTGGAGTTCGAAATTTTCATAGATGAATAGTACCACAAAAATTTTATATATAAGGAATTGAAAACCTTGTCTTTGCAATCCTAAAACCCTAGTTCTTCAGCCACTCCTTTTAAATTTTTAATGCTCAAAAATTGCCTATCTTCTTCTCTCGATTTCTCTCTCTACACGCGCTTCTAGGCTTCGACTTCAACTAGGAAGATGGAGAGCTCGACGAGCTCTACAAGACCAATGGTTGGATCGTCAAAATTCGTCGTGTGGTGGCTGAGGAGGGGTTGCATTCGTCACGGCAGTTTTTGGTTTTATGCGTGTACACGCGCGTAGGTAGGTGCTTTGGTGCGGGCTGGAGCGGCGTGGCGGTGCAGGGTGGTCGGCGGCGCATGGAAGGCTGGCGAATCGTTGATTGATAATGAAAAAAAGAAAATATTGAAATTATTTAAATAATTGACTCTTGAATTTAATATGAATGAAAACGATTTCAAAAGTTGATTTAAATTCTATTTAAATTAGAATGGAGTTAGTGAATTTTTAAAATTTGATTTAAAAGTGATTTATCTAAATTGGAAATTACTCATTTTAATTCAGGTGTAAAAATAGTCTTTTTGTGTACTGTCTCGAATTTCGACAAAACCAGTTTCATCGGATCCGTCATAGTGAATTATTATGGGATTTCAAGTTTCGTAGCGATCGGACTTACCGTTTGGTCGTGCGAGCTTGAAACGCGTAGAATTTATTTTTAAAACTTTAAATAATATAATTTGATTTTGAAAAGCTATCTTCTGAATATAATGGAATTAGCTCTCGATACATATTCCATTGTGTTCACAACAGGAGTATAACATACAAAACGTCAGGCGGCATGCTTCGTTTGGAATTTGAAATTTTCACGGATGAATAGTGCCACAAAATTTTTCTATATAAGTACTTGAAAACCTTATCTTTGCAATCCTAAAACCCGAGTTCTTCAGCCGCCCCTTTTAAATTTCTAATAGCCAAAAATTTCCCATCTTCTTCCCTCGATTTCTCTCTCTACACGCGCTTTTAGGCTTCGGCTTCGACTTCAACTAGGAAGATGAAGAGCTCGACAAGCTCTGAAACGCCCCACACCCCTTAGTATACCCAAAGGACACACTAAAGGATATGGTGCGTTATAGGTATAGCTAAAGCATCACAGAGACTAAGATTCCCAAGACAAATAAATAATAACAGCGGAAACATTTAAAATACTTATCATTACTTCATAAAATCAGTCTGAAAAACATCACATGTCTCAAATACCAAATACACATGCCTTATGAAAAATAGATCTCGGTCTCATAAAATAAGAGTACAATAAAAATAATCATCCCTCTCATAAGTACCAGTACATCAAAAGCCAAATGAAAAGAAAACTGAAAAGAAGAAGAATACATGAAGAAAAATTTCGCAACTGAATCTCCAAGAAATCTGAATCTACCGTCCTTGCCTCTGCTGGTCGATGGGGGAAAAGGGGAAATAGTTTAGTGGGTTAGACTATAAGTCTGGTGAGTGAAAGTAACTACCAGTATTTTTAAGCAAGATGAAGATAATAGACTTAGCGACAGTTCTAGTATAAAAGGAAATAACGGAAAGATAAAACTGAGATAAAATACTGTTTAACTGTTTTCTTTGATTGTGATTGTTTGCACTTGTCTTAGATTGCTGCGATTAGGCTAAAACCCTAATCCTATTTTAATTAGGCTGAAATCCTAATTCTACCTGTTGATCAGCCTTCTATCTCTGTTGTGCCACTGTGAGCTAGTCCCATCATGTGGGACCCACTACAAAAGACACCTGTTTAGCGCATTGAACGCAGTAACGACTTATCTACCCTAATCAATGTCGCACGCTCGGTCATCGCCGGTACTCGCTAACTGTCGCTCCCTTTTGTGACCTCTTATGTACAATAATAAGAATAAGCTTGCCCAGCCTCACCTAATTTATTGTGAGACCATCAGTCCTAGTCTGAAAGGGTCCTGCCCAGCCTCACCTAAGTGTTTTGTGAGACCATCGGTCCTAGTCTAAAAGGGAATGCTGGCGGTACTGGTCCTAACAAACAAAATCTAGTTGCGCCCCTTGCCCAAATCCCTCGATTTGAGCTTCTACCTATTGGCCCCTTATTTACCCTAGTTAGCATAAGCATGTCCGAGCCTCACCTAATTATTGTGAGACCATCAGTCCTAGTCTGAAAGGGTCTTTCCTAGCCTCACCTGACTATTATGAGACCATCAGTCCTAGTCTGAAAGGGAATGCTGTTGATACGGGCCTTGCTTCTATCTTTGCTTATTAACTTAGTGTAAGTTTTAAAATAAGCCTCTTCTGTTATTTCTGCTGTATTTGCTTATTAACTTAATCTAACTCTTAAAATAATCCCATTCTATTATCTCTGCCATATTTGCTTATTAAATTAATTGTAAGTTTTAAAATAAGCATTTACTGTTTTTTTTTGCTTAATTATAACCTACATTATAATTGTTACTCTTTTGTTTTATCCTTTTAGTTATAACCACTAGTTATCAACATGCTTGCAAATGTCTCAAATTTGCCTATTTTAGTCTATTTTCTTTTTATTACAGTTTTTCTTATGTTACATCTAATTTTTGTAAATTTAATGTTTTCTATTTTAGTCCATATTTGCGAATTATTCTATTTTTAATATTTTATTCGTGTAGAAAGGAATAAAAAGAAACTAACATTTACAGGCTAAATTCTAATGTAACATAGATGTAAATAAATGCAAATAACAGTACATAACTGTAAATAATTTAATAAAATGGCTGAATAAAAATAACTGAATAAAATAGACGGAAAAGAACTTTAAAAACAAGCTGTAAATAACTTATATAGAAATTTTCTCAAAATTGTAGAAAAACTACAACTATTGAGAACCCTATTATTTTAAATTACTTAAAAATCTAAAGTAATTACTAAACACTCACCTGTGGTCCTTAGCTCTAGTCCTTGGTCTTCCTTGATGCACTTCTAGAGCGTAGAATATTTTTATCAAAAAGATATTCTCCTTAGAAAAATATTCTATTTAGGGTCCAGCCTTAGGCAATGAACCCAAATAGGAGAAAATCTGAGTGAGAAAAATAGCTAGACCTAGTGTCTTATTTGTAGTGTAGCTTAGGGATCTCAGACCGTTGGATTAGAAGATTAAATCTGCTGCAACCACATCATAGTCTCGTTGGGAATCGTTGGATGGAAGCACGAACGCACAGGATTCAAAGAAAATTGGAAAACACATCATCGTTCGAAGCTGGACATTTTCACGCCTATAAACATAGGCGGGTCGATGTGAATGTCGACCTATGGCCTTGGGGGTTGACCTTAGGGTCGACCTGGCCTTGGTCTGGGTCGACCTGACCCTTGTATAATTTTTTTTTCGTTTCTTGTTTATTTCGTAAATTCTTCGTTTTAACTCGGATTTTGACAAACTATATATGGAAATTGATCGGAAAATTACCACGGACACAATGGTGCAACTACCGTGGCTTAATTCTGACAATGTCACAAACTTATTTTATTATTTAATTAATTCGTTAATTAATTATTATATTTTAATTTATGGGTTGTTACATTCTCCCCTCCTTAAAGGATTTCGTCCTCGAAATCTCCAAGGATAGAAGAATGAAATAAATATTTTCATCCAAATTCTACAACCATATAATCAACCACCATACATTACATCCATTGTCCTTAAGTTTTCTAATGCAATTTATGATATATATATATATGCAAATAGTGTAGTGTCAATGTCCCTGACTAATGCAAAAGATTATGTGGTCTACTATTCAGTCGACCTACTTTTATGGAATCATGTATGTGCCATGTATCCAAATGAATGCAAATTCCCTAATGATAACTGATAGTTCTATATGCGTGCTACAGTCATCGTCCAAATGCAACAATCATATGATAACCATCCATTAATAGCAACCAGGGAAAATAAAAATAAAAATAAAATGCAAATGCGCACACAATCATATGCATATGCTTTAGTGACCTAGTTAGGCCAATCCCTAAGAGATAATAGTGCCTAGTGTATATATATGCGTCCATTAGCATCCACTAGCAAACACTTGGAACCACTAACATCCATCATACATAACATGTTCTAGTAACATGTTTACATTCAGTCCTACCATCCATAGGTTAAATCCTAAGATCTACCCTCCCAAAGGATACTAAAGGAAAGAACCTATTCAAAACTAAAGATGGAAATAGGAAATTCAAAGCGTACCATCGAAAAGATACGGATATGAGGTACATATTTTCTCTTCAGCCTCCCACGTAGCATCTTCAATGCTCTCCCCCCACTGCACCTTAACCAAAGGTACTTCCTTATTCCTAAGCTTCTTGATATCACGCCCAATGATCTTGGTAGGAATGCGACGAACCGATGCTTCTCTCTCCACTTCAACTTCCTCGAGTTGACTAGGTTCCACTACCTCTGCTGAATCATGTAAGCACTTTCTCAAGTGTGAAACATAGAAAACATCATGAACTCCTGCGAGCCTCTCTGGTAGCTTTATCCAATACGCCATCTTCCCTACCCTTTCCACAATGGGGAACGATCCTACGAATTTGGGAGCAAGTTTCCCACTTAATCCAAATCTTACTACCTTTCTTAGCGGAGATACCTTAATGAAAACCAAATCTCCTACCTCAAACTCTATATCACTTCTTTGCTTACCTACATAAGATTTCTACCTATCTTGAGCCAAGCCGTCTTCATTCTCCTTTTAATCAAATCAATCTTTTCTGAAGTCTCTCTAACTATGTCGGGACCAAGTAGCAATCTCTCTGTAGACTCCAACCAACATGAAGGCGACCTGCAAGGTCTTCCATAAAGAGCTTCAAAAGGTGCCATCCCAATGCTAGCTTGAAAACTATTGTTATATGCGAACTCCACTAAAGGAAGATGCTCCTCCCAAGTTCCTCCAAAATAAAGAATGCACATCCTCAACAAATCCTCAAGAATTTTATTAACTCTCTCTGTTTGGCTATCCGTTTGAGGGTGATAGGCCATACTCAATCTAAGCTGCATCCTTAAAGCCTCTTGAAAGTTTCTCCAAAAATCACTAGTAAAGATAGGGTCTCTAACGCTTACTATGCTAGAGGGGACTCCATGAAGTCGGACTATCTCACGAACATATAAGGATGCTAAATAAGGTGTTGTCCTCTTACTCTTGACCGGAATGAAGTAGGCGCTCTTAGTCAAACGATATACAATCACCCAAATACTAATATTCCCCTTCCTAGATCGGGGTAAACCATCTATGAAGTCCATCGAAACACTATCTCACTTCCATTCGAGTACATCTAATGGTTGAAGCAATCTGCATGGCTTCTGCTGTTCCGCCTTAACTCTTTGGCAAACAAGACACTTAGCTACAAACTCCGCTACATCCTTCTTCACGCCGCTCCAATAAAACACTTTCTTCATGTCTCTATACATCTTATCACCACCTGAATGAATAGTCATCCGAGAATGGTGTGCTTCTGCTAGAACTGCTCTCGTCAAATCACTAGTGCAGGGGACACAAAGTCTTCCATCTCTCCTTAGCTACCCTTTACTATCAATGGAATAGCGTGAGAGATGTCTAGAGACCTCTCCTCTGCTAATCCTATCCAAAATATCCATAAGCTCTGAATTCTCTCGCTGCCTTGAGCCAATCTGATCTATGAGGGTAGGCTTAACCAAAAGTGCTGCCAATAATCCAGGGGTAATGTCTGTAGAGGGCTTAAAATCGAAGGTGGAAATAAACTCTAGGCTTTTCCACTCCACGAACATTGGACTAAGGGTTGCTCTCTTCCTACTTAATGCATCCGCAACCACGTTCCCTTTACCACGGGTGTAAGCTATCTCAAAGTCATATGATGCCAAAAACTCCATCCAACGCTACTGCCTCAAGTTTAAATCCTTTTGTGAGAAATGGTACTTCAATGACTTATGGTCAGTGAAAAGCTCGAACCTATCTCCTAGCAAGTAATGTCTCCAAGAGTTGAGCGCGAAAACAATAGCAGCTAACTTCAAATCATGGGTAAGGTAGTTCTTTTCATGAGTTCTCAACTGTCTACTTCCATAGCGTACTACCCTCCCTTTTTGCATCAATACTGCTCCAAGACCCATCCTACATGCATCAGTGTATACTATAAAAGGCTTAGCTCCGTTGGGTAGAACTAACACTGGTGCACTAGTAAGGGCCTTCTTTAGCGTCATGAAGGAATCCTCACAATCTACGTCCCACATGAATGTCGTATTCTTCTTAGTGAGGCGAGTAAGCGGTGCTGAAATCTTAGCGAAATCTCTAATAAACTTCCTATAATAGCCAGCCAAACCTAGGAAGCTTCTAACTTCGGTAGCGTTCTTAGGGGCCTTCTAATCTTGTACTGCTACTACCTTAGCGGGATCAACGGCTAGACCCTCTCTTGAGACTACATGCCCCAAGAAACGCACCTCCTTACGCCAAAAGTGAAACTTCGAGGATTTAGCCTTCAACTGATGAACATGAAGTGTACGAAGAACCTCCTCAAGATGAATAGCATGCTCTTCCATACTCTTGGAAAACACCAAAATGTCGTCCATGAATACTATAACGAACTTATTTAGGACATCTCGAAAAACACGGCTCATCAAATCTACAAAATAGGCTGGGGCATTGGTTAGCCCAAACGACATAACCAACCACTCAAAGAATCCATCAGGTGTTCTAAATGCTGTCTTATCTATGCTATCGTCAGCGACCCTAAGTTGATGAAATCTAGTGGCTAAGTCAAGCTGAGAAAATACTGAAGAGCTAACTAACTGATCGAAAAGATCATTTATCCTAGGAAGTGGGTAACGATTCTTCTACGTAAGCTTATTCAACTCTCTATAGTCTATGCAAAGTCGAAGGGAACCATCCGCCTTTGTAGCGAAGATGACTGGTGCTCCCTACTTAGATATGCTCCGTCTGGTGAAGCCTTTCTCCAATAGCTCACCAATCTGCTTACTTAACTCCTTCCTCTTCCTAGGAGCCATATGTCTCATGGGCAATGCCACTGGCTAAGCATTGTCATTCAGATAGACCCTGAAGTTGATCTCTCTCTTACGGGGTAGTCCCCTAACCTCCTCAAAAACATCAGGGAAATCTCAAACGATTGGAACAAAATCTAACTCTCCTAGTGATGAATCAAGGGGATAAAGGAAGCTCAACATGACAGACCCCCGTAGGTCGCAAGAAACCTCGAGAGTCATACCGCTGCATGTCTCTAATCTAACGACTCTCCTCTCGCAGTCCAATATTGCTCCATAAGTGGATAGTCAATCCATCCCCAAAATCATCCCATACCCAGAAAATCCCAGTACATAGGTGTCATAATCAAACTCTACGCCTAGTATAAAAATTTTCAAACCACTACAAATCATGGATAAATGTGCCGATCCTCCTATGGGGTGTGAAACAACTATAGGGTCTACTACTAGATAAATATCTAAGTGCAAACAATCAACCAAGTAACTAGAAATAAAAGAGTGTGATGCTCCAAAGTCAAAATGAGTCCGAATAGGAAAATCTAAAATAGAGATCAAACCTTCTACAGAGACTTTCCTACCTCGATCCGGTGCACTGCTAGAAGGTGCTGCATCCAAAGCCTGCACTTGCGCTTTAGGTGCACCCAAGGTTTTAAATCTCGCTCATCTCGGCCGAGGTCTCGGCCGAGATCTCGTTTTCAAGCCTAGGCGATTCGAAACAGTCTATTTCGTTTGAATCTCGTCTGACCCAAATCTCGGATGATATTTTAGTATCTCGTTCGGTATCTCGGACGAGATTTAACAGCGAGATATCGGCCGAATTTTTGAATTTTGGAAAAAATCAACTCTTTTTCCGTATTGGGCTGGCTCATCCTTTACCTTAATTTAAGCCTTCTTAATTGTACTTTTTTTAACCCTTATTTCATATATAAATCTCATTTAATCTTCATCTCTTATTTTACGACAGTGACGAGTGTAAGAAGATGATAAAATCTACATCGATTATGGTAAATATTTCACTTTATGATTTTCATTTAGGTTTCTGATCCAAATTAATTTACATCCGATTTCATTTTTCTTTTTTCGACACTTTCTTGATTTTTTTTCCTAACCCTATTTTTTTGCGGCTATAAATTTTGGGCTTCACTTATTTAACTTTATGTTCCAAATGGATTCCCAATTTGATTTCATTTAGTCTTTGCTGCTATAATTTTTTTCCTCAAGGCTTATTTTTAAGCAATAAAGGAATTCTCTTTCATCTATTAATTTCATTTGATGATTACATCTTCATTCGTACATCATTTTTTTGCTTTTCTTATAATATTACTAAATGTTTGAAAATTGTTTGTGCTATGTATGTTATTGTAACATTCCCCCTTTTGACCGCCTCCAGTCGGTAATTAAACCAACTCGAAACGTTCAAAAAGACGAATTGTTATTTAGTTTATAAGGTTTAAACAGAATCAGCCACAGAAACACAGATAATAACAATCAATTAAAACAAATGAGAATATATTTCATTACTATAAATCTTTTTATAATACATCAGAGTTTTATACAATTTAATACTGATACAGCGGAATATCTTAAAATACAATTTTCTTCTGAAAACTAAAGTGATTCTTTACTCTCTCTCTAACTTCGCTGCTCGAAAATCTTCAAGCTGTAAAAATACTCGGTCTGACCCGAGTATTATATTCAAAAGAAAATAATACACAGGTCAGTCTAATTCAAACCAGTTTATTAGTGCATAGAGGCAATAATAATTTAAATAGACGACAGTCACAATAATATTCTCGTCTATCCGACTCTTTTAACAAAGAAATCGGATAACGAAAATTTTAACACTAAACAGTGTTAAACAATAAATCAACAGATTTAAAATCATCAACAGAGATAAATAAACAATTTATCAAATTGACTAGATCAATTCATAAGCAATTAAAATTTGTCACTTTAAACCCATCAAGACTCGATTGGCTGCCGTACACGCACGCGTGTACGGCCTCGCCAATACAGCATAAAAGATCAATGCGTCACGACGCAAAGAAATATCAATTCAAAACTGTCAACTCTGGGTGGCTGCAGTGCACACGTACGCGTGCACTGCCTCGCCAACACCGAATATAAAGTCACCACAAGGAACAAGGGTAAAACTGCAACGAAAATGCAGCCTTCACTTGTATTTAAGGGCAAGGCTGTAATGAAACAGTGTATCCAGTGAAAGAGGCAACAAGTGATGCCCAAATGGATACATCATTAAAACAAGATAGATTACAAGTCAAGTGCCATCATATAAGACATCAACTAAAAGTGATATAGGCATATGTACCCAAACCAAGACAATCATTTCCAGAGAAAAAAATGCAATTCGAACATGCATATATACATATCAAATGATGTATATACATACGTGACTGCATATATATATATATATATGAAGACTAAAATGCAACTGGATGCAAACAGTCTCAAAAAAAAACATGAGTGTACGAAAGGTAACATATATAATACTGTAACTGGACAGTATTTACTTCATAGTCTAGAACAAGGCAAAATGCCAAAGTCGAAGCACATAGGCGAAAACAACAAACCGGATAAAAGAATGCCAACATGATGAAGTCAGTGCCAACCAAAATGACAGCAACTCGGTCATCTCACGAATTGTTTAAATGCAGACAGCAGTGAAGTGTCATATACAAACCAACCCAAAAATCATCATATAAACTAGTCCCAAATTTTACTTAAGGTAAGTTCAAAATCATGGTACAACAGTCTTACAGAACTGGACTTCAGTAAGACCACTGACCCAAGTTCAAGTGTATCAAGTAACAACTTAAATGCAGCTATAGTGAACAAGTACAAGAACAAGTTCAAGTGCAGACACCAATGACAGTACAACTACAATGGCAACAACATGCAACTATAACAGATCAGATCAATGTACATATGTGAAGACTGGAATGAAGAACTCAAGTCAGTGATTCAGCCTCAACAATGAAATGGCTATAAACAAAAAAATACATGAAACTGCACCAAGGGATGGCAACATGCATGCTACAGGTCTGAAAACAAATGAGACTCTGATGCAACAACCAAACAAATGCAACAGTGGATCTGGACAATGCAACTATCAGACTCGAGCTTGAGACCGTACTACTAAAGTATAAATGAAACTGACATTCAAGTGCATGCCTCGAGTAAATATGAAATGATGGTACAGCAAACTTATGTAGATAAGCAGGTGCAGACTCCAGTGATCAAGCTCAAACAAATTAATAACAAGGCCAGCAGGTGAAATCAACAAGTGATGCAACATCACACAATCAAACTGCAACAAGACCAACTACAGAAAGACAAAGACTCGAGCATTCGATCCAAGGTAGAAATCAAACTCGAACAAGTGAAAAACTAAATGAAACATCGATGTAAAGAAATGCTACAGGATGAATGAAATCCACAAAACCAAAATTGACCGAGATCAAAATATACAATGTTAAACAAGTTCGAAGATAAGTGATAAAACTCATTCATTTTTTTTTTAAAGTCAGTGCCGAAGTTCAGTATCAATTTATATGAATTTTGAAAATCAATGAAATCGTCACCATCCAAACGAAGACAGTGCAACAGTCCCAAAACAGAAATCAACTACAAGGTATGCAAGTAAACATGGAATGAAATGCAACTACTAGTGCAACAGAGAAGATGGCCAGAGTCGAAGTCAACAGAGAACGTCACGAAACCCTAGTAGGTTCAAAGCCGAGAATTTCAAACAAGTCAAAGCCGTGACCGCAAGTATATACGAAACTAAACAAATTTGAAAAGGTCATATATCAGTGCAAAATCAAGCATATATGATTACGAACTAGTCAGAGGAAAACTCAAACATTCAAACAAAATCGAATGGCCGAAGCTAAGTATTGAAAGAAATAGACGAACGAAAAGTAAGGAGATTGAACTCATATAAAACCCCAAAAATCATCATCGGCAGAGCAAAACAATTTACAAATTCCAAAATTTTAAACTAACGAAACCACAAAATTTAAACCCTAATTCAAATTTGAGATGAGAATCAGATGTGAGTAAATTAAATTACTCACCTTTGCAAATCGGAGCAGTCGCGAATGAGGAACGAAAGTCGAAGCCGTGGTCGATCTTCACAGGAGCGAACGCGAAGAAGCCCTAATTTTTTTTGGGGACGAAGAAGGAACTTGTGGCCGCCATTTTTTTTATCTCGTTCGATTTTGTTGTTTTAGGGTTTGAATGAAAAGGGGAGGATGGGTTCGTGGTTTTTAACAGAGAATAAGGGTATGGGCTTAGGCATGGGCTGGTTATGGTGTTTTATTTTTTTTCTTTTTTTTCTTTTTTTTTTCTTTTGTTTTATTCTTTTGTTTTCTCTTTTTAAAACTGATTTGTTTTGTATTTAATTTGGTTTGTTTAATTTAGTTGTTAAAATTTTTCTATACATATTTATTCATCTCGTATAAATAAAAATTTAATAAGAGAATTCAAATCAATTTACAGTTTAAATAAAATTTAACAACCATTTTACACTGTCAATTGACAAAGACCTTATCGTTATAAAAATTCCAACAATAAACAGCAAATATCTGTCAACTTTAATCGTTTATCGATGATTATAATTTTGGCAAAAATCCAGGTTGTTACAGAAATTCAATTTGAATTCGATTAAATTCTCTACGCGTTTACCCGCCATATATTCACAAAACAATTCTGATAAATACGAAAATTGACATCCAGTAATAATTCAATATTACGGACCCAATGAAACTCGTTTCGTCAAATTCCAAGACTGTGCCTCGGAAGGCTATTTTTAAATTCAATTTAAACGATAATATTTCAAAATTGAACAAATCGCTTTTAAAATCAATTCTGAAGCTTCTATTATCTTCAGTATTATCAATATGAATTTTCTAAGCCTTTAAATTATTTTTAACCGGCTTAAAATTGAAGATCCAAATTTTATTCAATTTTCAATAGATTAAATTCAAAAATTTAATCGCCAATTCATTCTGATAATTTGAAATCCGAGCCAAATCATCATTCAAATATTTAAAATTAATTAAATATTTTCAATTTAAATTGTTCAAAATTCAGGATCGTTACAAACTCCCCTCCTTAAAAACTTTTCGTCCACGAAAAGGAAAAGTTGTTAGATTTTCATCGATATTTATACTCTAGTCAATTTTTACTAAACTTAAAACTTATTACAAATAAATGAATATAGGATTCATTCCATTTGTTTAATCTCTCTAGTTCTGTTTAACTTCTCTTTTGTTCAATGATTTTCTAAAATCAAAACCCAAAAGTCTTTTATCAACATTTTCGATTTACAACTCAGATTCAAACTTAAAATTCTTCACATTAGAGATTTATATAGTATATATCTTCCAAAGCTGTGGACTTTCAAAACATTTCAAAGATCCTCTTCCTTAGTTCATTAAGTAGGAATTTTGAAATTTTAATTTCAAACTATTGATTCACTATTTACAGTTTGAAAATACTTGCTAACTCGAAATTTAACAAGTCCATCTTCGTTCTCACAGACATTAGGCATACGCTGGCCAGGCGCAGGTCTAAAAATCTCCAAGTACTAAACATACTTGCTTCAATTCCCAGTGAAAATACTTTTTAAAAATTCTTTTAAAAATGGATATGGAAAGCACGTTCCCCCATGGATTACAGTTCCACCCGGCGGTTACGCTACTATCCCAGTAGAGTCGCTTGTGGCTGTAGATTTCTCATCTCTTAAATTTCGCCATGGTTGTCGCCATAGATTGCAGTACACACGGCGGTTACGCTACTATCCCAGTAGAATCGCTCGTGTTTGTAGGCATCACGCCCCTCAAATTTCGCCTGGCATTAGATTGCAGTTTACCCGGCGGTTACGCCACTATCCCAGTGGAATCGCTTGTAACTGTGGGCATCTCGCCCCTCAAATTACGCTAATCATCAATCAAATCTAATCTCATCGCGATGAACTATCGCGAAGGATTTCCGATTCAAATAGTCACTCTGACTAAATGTAAATTCTACGTAGCTACGAATTTCAAATGGACACTCTTCACGAGTTCCAATACCTTCTCTAATAATAAATGGAAGGTACTTTTCCACATCCTCAGTTTAGAAAACATAATATCATATATGTAGTACTTTCATTTCACATTTCGTACATATAACATCTATGTAAACATACATAAGATTTCCATAACAATGTCTTTCTAAACTAACGGTTTCAAATTTACCGCATTCATATATATAAGTTCTAAAAACTTACATATCCATATTCATAACAAAATAGAGGATTTCAAAATTTTCCTCTAAGTCGATTTGGAAATTTAAGGTTATCTCAAAACCTAATTCATATTCATAATTCCATTCATTATCGACTTTCACATTCGATTTGGATTTCACGCTTACATCGTCAATTCTCAACACAGAATTGATGTCTATCGATATATAACCTCTGAGCTCGTACGTCTCAGAGAAGGGTGTTAAGCTAAGAGAATAAATTCTCCGCCACCAACAGATATATATTTAATAGAGATCAATTGCTATGTCATCAATTCACAATGTTAGACATACAATCCAAATCATCATCTGAAATTCAAAGCTCAACTTATATTGTCTTTGATGTCGAAGTTAAACTCAATTTTAACTTAACGATTCAATCTTTTGAAAAATTTCACATTGAACTAATTGTTCAAATTCTCATTTAACTTTTCAACTTCGACTTCAAAAATGAACTTCAAATCATTTATTCCTTACGGAATATATTCACAACATTTCATTTCATATTGGAAAAACATTTCCATACTTATTTAAAAATAAGTAATTCACAATCCATTTATTTTCAACATTTGAAAATATTCGATATACTTAAATCAAAATTAAGTATATATTTCATCTTTTAAGGAAATCATTCTCTTTCACATATTCATTTGAGTTAAAACGAATGTTACGTAAAACATCGTTACGACAACTCAAAATCATTAGTATAGGGATTCGAAATTTAGATGGATGTATAAATCCCAATACTATACAAAACATTTCCTTTCGGAAATCATTTACTATAACAACAGTGTTATAGTCCACCATTTCCTTATATTCGAAAACGTCTATTTCAACAATGAATGTTGAAGTCTATGGTTTCGATATTCAATGCCTTTGAAAACATCTTTTTAAAACAATTTCTTCGTTTTAAAATATCACTTTCCCAAACATGTCCATTTTATTCAATAATATATTCACGGTCCAAAATTGTGAATATACTACTTTTAACAAACTATAAAGATTTTACTTATCAAAATAAGTCAGTTTCGAATTTATAAACAACGTTATAAATTCTATTCCTATTTATAAAGACTTCAATTTATAAAAATTGCTTTATTAACCATTCCTTTATAACTCAGTTTTATATTTGAAAATTTAATTTATAAGTAAATTACTTATAAATTCTTTTATTTCGCAACTCCCATTCATTTTATAACTTCACATTATAAAACTTTTAAATTCCATTACTTATGAAATCCATTAAATATTGCACTTTTAACACTTATACAATTCCAATATTTTATTAACACTTTTCAAATCTTCAATTTAAGCCGTTTATAATAATTCAAAATTTCCAATTTAAACTATGATACAAATTTATCAGTTTTCCATTTCCAAGACAATCTACTAGTTCTTTAGTAAACCATTCATCGACTTGATTTCCAATTTAATCACATTGGATTCATTCACATTGGATTTTACTAACATTCATTCATATTCAATTAGTTCACATTCACTAATTCATATCCAAGTTAGTTTGCTTCAATTCAAATCAAATTTGGTTCTAGTTAAATTTACTTATCTTTCAAGTTTAACTTTCGATCTCAATAATTTACTTAATCCAGTTCAATTTATTTAACTTCCTTTAGTTAAATTTCAAATCCATTCATTTATTAACACTAACTCAATTCAATTTAACTTTTCTTTAGTTAAAAATCTTTACTTTCAAAAACAATTTTATACTTGTTTAGATTTGAAAAACATTCTCCTTTAAAGTGTTTCTAGTAACTATTCATATTAAACATCATAAACTAAGCTTTGTGTAAACCAAAGCTCTGATACCACGCTGTAACATTCCCCCTTTTGACCGCCTCCAGTCGGTAATTAAACCAACTCGAAACGTTCAAAAAGACGAATTGTTATTTAGTTTATAAGGTTTAAACAGAATCAGCCACAGAAACACAGATAATAACAATCAATTAAAACAAATGAGAATATATTTCATTACTATAAATCTTTTTATAATACATCAGAGTTTTATACAATTTAATACTGATACAGCGGAATATCTTAAAATACAATTTTCTTCTGAAAACTAAAGTGATTCTTTACTCTCTCTCTAACTTCGCTGCTCGAAAATCTTCAAGCTGTAAAAATACTCGGTCTGACCCGAGTATTATATTCAAAAGAAAATAATACACAGGTCAGTCTAATTCAAACCAGTTTATTAGTGCATAGAGGCAATAATAATTTAAATAGACGACAGTCACAATAATATTCTTGTCTATCCGACTCTTTTAACAAAGAAATCGGATAACGAAAATTTTAACACTAAACAGTGTTAAACAATAAATCAACAGATTTAAAATCATCAACAGAGATAAATAAACAATTTATCAAATCGACTAGATCAATTCATAAGCAATTAAAATTTGTCACTTTAAACCCATCAAGACTCGATTGGCTGCCGTACACGCACGCGTGTACGGCCTCGCCAATACAGCATAAAAGATCAATGCGTCACGACGCAAAGAAATATCAATTCAAAACTGTCAACTCTGGGTGGCTGCAGTGCACACGTACGCGTGCACTGCCTCGCCAACACCGAATATAAAGTCACCACAAGGAACAAGGGTAAAACTGCAACGAAAATGCAGCCTCCACTTGTATTTAAGGGCAAGGCTGTAATGAAACAGTGTATCCAGTGAAAGAGGCAACAAGTGATGCCCAAATGGATACATCATTAAAACAAGATAGATTACAAGTCAAGTGCCATCATATAAGACATCAACTAAAAGTGATATAGGCATATGTACCCAAACCAAGACAATCATTTCCAGAGAAAAAAATGCAATTCGAACATGCATATATACATATCAAATGATGTATATACATACGTGACTGCATATATATATATATATATATATGAAGACTAAATTGCAACTGGATGCAAACAGTCTCAAAAAAAACATGAGTGTACGAAAGGTAACATATATAATACTGTAACTGGACAGTATTTACTTCATAGTCTAGAACAAGGCAAAATGCCAAAGTCGAAGCACATAGGCGAAAACAACAAACCAGATAAAAGAATGCCAACATGATGAAGTCAGTGCCAACCAAAATGACAGCAACTCGGTCATCTCACGAATTGTTTAAATGCAGACAGCAGTGAAGTGTCATATACAAACCAACCCAAAAATCATCATATAAACTAGTCCCAAATTTTACTTAAGGTAAGTTCAAAATCATGGTACAACAGTCTTACAGAACTGGACTTCAGTAAGACCACTGACCCAAGTTCAAGTGTATCAAGTAACAACTTAAATGCAGCTATAGTGAACAAGTACAAGAACAAGTTCAAGTGCAGACACCAATGACAGTACAACTACAATGGCAACAACATGCAACTATAACAGATCAGATCAATGTACATATGTGAAGACTGGAATGAAGAACTCAAGTCAGTGATTCAGCCTCAACAATGAAATGGCTATAAACAAAAAAATACATGAAACTGCACCAAGGGATGGCAACATGCATGCTACAGGTCTGAAAACAAATGAGACTCTGATGCAACAACCAAACAAATGCAACAGTGGATCTGGACAATGCAACTATCAGACTCGAGCTTGAGACCGTACTACTAAAGTATAAATGAAACTGACATTCAAGTGCATGCCTCGAGTAAATATGAAATGATGGTACAGCAAACTTATGTAGATAAGCAGGTGCAGACTCCAGTGATCAAGCTCAAACAAATTAATAACAAGGCCAGCAGGTGAAATCAACAAGTGATGCAACATCACACAATCAAACTGCAACAAGACCAACTACAGAAAGACAAAGACTCGAGCATTCGATCCAAGGTAGAAATCAAACTCGAACAAGTGAAAAACTAAATGAAACATCGATGTAAAGAAATGCTACAGGATGAATGAAATCCACAAAACAAAAATTGACCGAGATCAAAATATACAATGTTAAACAAGTTCGAAGATAAGTGATAAAACTCATTCATTTTTTTTTAAAGTCAGTGCCGAAGTTCAGTATCAATTTATATGAATTTTGAAAATCAATGAAATCGTCACCATCCAAACGAAGACAGTGCAACAGTCCCAAAACAGAAATCAACTACAAGGTATGCAAGTAAACATGGAATGAAATGCAACTACTAGTGCAACAGAGAAGATGGCCAGAGTCGAAGTCAACAGAGAACGTCACGAAACCCTAGTAGGTTCAAAGCCGAGAATTTCAAACAAGTCAAAGCCGTGACCGCAAGTATATACGAAACTAAACAAATTTGAAAAGGTCATATATCAGTGCAAAATCAAGCATATATGATTACGAACTAGTCAGAGGAAAACTCAAACATTCAAACAAAATCGAATGGCCGAAGCTAAGTATTGAAAGAAATAGACGAACGAAAAGTAAGGAGATCGAACTCATATAAAACCCCAAAAATCATCATCGGCAGAGCAAAACAATTTACAAATTCCAAAATTTTATACTAACGAAACCACAAAATTTAAACCCTAATTCAAATTTGAGATGAGAATCAGATGTGAGTAAATTAAATTACTCACCTTTGCAAATCGGAGCAGTCGCGAATGAGGAACGAAAGTCGAAGCCGTGGTCGATCTTCACAGGAGCGAACGCGAAGAAGCCCTAATTTTTTTTGGGGACGAAGAAGGAACTTGTGGTCGCCATTTTTTTTATCTCGTTCGATTTCGTTGTTTTAGGGTTTGAATGAAAAGGGGAGGATGGGTTCGTGGTTTTTAACAGAGAATAAGGGTATGGGCTTAGGCATGGGCTGGTTATGGTGTTTTATTTTTTTTCTTTTTTTTCTTTTTTTTTCTTTTGTTTTATTCTTTTGTTTTCTCTTTTTAAAACTGATTTGTTTTGTATTTAATTTGGTTTGTTTAATTTAGTTGTTAAAATTTTTCTATACATATTTATTCATCTCGTACAAATAAAAATTTAATAAGAGAATTCAAATCAATTTACAGTTTAAATAAAATTTAACAACCATTTTACACTGTCAATTGACAAAGACCTTATCGTTATAAAAATTCCAACAATAAACAGCAAATATCTGTCAACTTTAATCGTTTATCGATGATTATAATTTTGGCAAAAATCTAGGTTGTTACAGAAATTCAATTTGAATTCGATTAAATTCTCTACGCGTTTACCCGCCATATATTCACAAAACAATTCTGATAAATACGAAAATTGACATCCAGTAATAATTCAATATTACGGACCCAATGAAACTCGTTTCGTCAAATTCCAAGACTGTGCCTCGGAAGGCTATTTTTAAATTCAATTTAAACGATAATATTTCAAAATTGAACAAATCGCTTTTAAAATCAATTCTGAAGCTTCTATTATCTTCAGTATTATCAATATGAATTTTCTAAGCCTTTAAATTATTTTTAACCGGCTTAAAATTGAAGATCCAAATTTTATTCAATTTTCAATAGATTAAATTCAAAAATTTAATCGCCAATTCATTCTGATAATTTGAAATCCGAGCCAAATCATCATTCAAATATTTAAAATTAATTAAATATTTTCAATTTAAATTGTTCAAAATTCAGGGTCGTTACAGTTATTTTCTACGTTGGTTTGAAATATCTATGCTATTGGTTGCTTAATGAGATTTTGTTTGCTAATAATTAAATACTATAATCAGACATAGAATATCTTAATTCTACTTGTATACTTTGGTATTTGAAGTTATAAAATTAAGATTTCCCTTGCAGTACTATAAATCATAAAAGGTAGAAATGAGACATTATATTGTGTAGGAAAGATAAGGGAATGATCAAACACAGTAAAGGTGCATATGTTATGGTTTGTTTCTTGTCTACTTTATCTCATATGATATTATATTGAACATTATTCATGAAATCTAATTATTTGTTTACTTTACATGATACAAGTGATATTTTTCCATACTAAATTACTAATGATAAGCGTGTGATATATTCAAGGTAAGTGCATAGTGTTTTCCTTAAGGTAGTGACTAGCATTGTTGTCAAAAATCTTAAAATCTTACAATTTAAATCCCGATTCAAATCGGATCCCTCCCTTTACGATTCGATTTACATTCTGATTCAAACTTTGTTAAAACCACAACAAAAACACATCCAACTCATGCTGATATATTTAATATACTTATTTAGATTCACAATTCTCATTATAATGATTTTAAAACAAAATAAAAATGGAATCAGAGAGAAAATTAAGTTTTTAAGTTTAATTGTAGAAGTTCAAACATCAAAATCAACTTCAAAGCGCATACAAATCTTAAAATGTGGATATTTTAAATCTACGATTTACGATTTGAATCTCGTTTTGATTAACAATTTAAACTTTTCGATTTACGATTTAAATCCGATGTTGAAAACCTTGGTGACTAGTATTATAAATTTAGGTGTATGAAAACTAATTTTCGACATGACATATACTCCGAGATAACTCCGAAATGAATTTTAGAAACCGAGATGTAAATCCGAGATGGACGACCGAGATGCACTCATCTCGTTCGAGATCTCACCCGATATGAGATAAGCTACCTAAATTTTTCGAGACGAGACGTGACCGAAATCCGAGATTTAAAACCTTGGGTGCACCTGCTCTCTGTCTCGTCCTCTGAGGACAAGCTTTGCTAAGATGACCAGGCTGCCCACAATTGTAACACCTCCCCTTCATCGTATCCTGCTTGCAGTCCTTTGCGAAATGACCAACCAATCCACAACTATTGCATTTCTCGCCTTTCTTGATCTGCTTTTGAGGGCCTCCTCCTTTCCTCTTATCTTTATCCATCTTGTTCTTCCACCATTGCTTCTTATAATTCTCTGACTTAGGAACCTCCTTAAGTTCTCCTTCCTTGACAGCATCAGACATGAGCGCCATCTCCACAAGTGACTCATACGTCGCTCCAATCGATACATGAGTCAATAACAACCCTTGTAGTGGCTGATTCAATCACTTAACAAACTTCATAGCCTTCTTATGCGGTGTATTAACAAGATCCATTCCGAACCGTGATAGCTCATTAAATTGATTTATATACTCTTTCACTGAAAAACTCCCTTGCTTCAGATTAATAAACTTCTCCAATTGCATGCTTTCCTCAAGTTGTGAAAAGAACTTTCTCTCAAACCTTTCCCTAAACCCAAACCAACCAATGTCTCTTCCTTCCATCTCTATGATCTCCCACCAATAAGAAGCTTCTCCTTTTAGCTGCCAAGATGCAATCTGAACTCTCTTGTGGTCCTCCAGTCCTAACAGCCCAAATATCCGCTCCATATTCCTCAACCAAGCTCGTGCTTCCACGAAATCCTCCATGCCTAAAAATGTCTTGCCTCCTACATTAGTGAAGTCCTTGCATAACTTAGAAAAATTGGCTACTGCAGGTGGATTAATGGGATATCCACCTGTTGGTGCTGCATTGAGCGATTGCCCTTGCACCTCTAGTACCGTAGCTTTACCAAACCAATCAGCCATACTATGCAAAGAAAAGAAAATTTAGGCTCGAAAGAATCGAAAGAAGGTTGAACTGGACTTTGAGGGGATTTTTTTATAAAAACTCTCTTATACTTGAAAACCATTTCTATAATAAGATTTCCTTTCTGAAAAATACTTCTAGTTTGAACATATCTTATTTTTTTGAAAAATACTTCATTTTTAAAACAAGTTTTTAGGAATCTTGTAAACTTAGGCTCTAATACCAAGTGAAACACCCCATACCCCTTAATATACCCAAAAGGACACACTAAAGGACAGGTTGCGTTATAGGTATAGCTAAAGCATCACCGAGACTATGATTCACAAGACAAATAAATAATAATAGCGGAAACATTTAAAATACTTATCTTTACTTCATAAAATAAGTCTGAAAAACATCACATGTCTCAAATACCAAATATGCATGTCTTATGAAAAATATATCCCAGTCTCATAAAATCAAAGTACAATAAAAATGATCATCCCTCTCATAAGTACCAATACTCAAAAGAAAAATGAAAAGAAAACTGAAAAGAAGAAGAATACATGAAGAAAAACTCCACAGCTAAATCTCTAAGAAATCTAAATCTATTGTCCTTGCCTCTGCTGGCCTATGAGGGAAAAGGGGAAATAGAGGAGTGGGTCAGACTATAAGTCCGGTGAGTGAAAGTAACTACCAGTATTTTTAAGCAAGATAAAGATAATAGACTTAGCAACTATTCTAGTATAAAAGAAAATAAAGGAAAGATAAAACTCGGATAAAATATTGTTTAACTATTTGCTTTGATTGTGATTGTTTGCACTTGTCTTAGATTGCTGTGATTAGGCTAAAACCCTAGTCCTATTTTAATTAGGCTCAAATCCTAATTCTACTCGTTGATCGGCCTTCTATCTCTGTTGTGGCACCGTGAGCTAGTCCCATCATGTGGGTCCCACAGCAAAAGACACCTGATTAGCGCTTCGAACGCAATAGCGACTTATCTACCCTAATTAATGCCGCACGCTCGGCCATCGCCGGTACTCACTAACTGTCGCTCCCTCTTGTGACCTTTTATTTACCATAATCAGCATAAGCTTGCCCAGCCTCACCTTATCTGTTGTAAGAACATCAGTCCTAGTCTAAAAGGGTCTTGCACAGCCTCACCTAAGTTTTTTGTGAGACCATCAGTCCTAGTCTGAAAGGGAATGCTGCCGGTACTGGTCCTAACAAACAAAATCTAGTTGCGCCCCTTGCCCAAATCCCTCGATTTGAGCTTCTATCTATTGGCCCCTTATTTAACCTAGTTAGCATAAGCGTGTCCCAGCCTCACCTAACTATTGTGAGACCATCAGTCCTAGTCTGAAAGGGAATGCTGTTGATACGGACCCGTTTTCTATCTTTGCTTATTAACTTAGTGTAAGTTTTAAAATAAGCCTCTTCTGTTATTTCTGCTTTATTTGCTTATTAACTTAATCCAAGTCTTAAAATAAGCCTTTTCTTTTATCTCTGCTATATTTTCTTATTAACTTAATTGTAAGTTTTAAAATAAACCTTTTCAGTTCTTTCTACTTAATTATAACCTACGTTATAATTGTTACTCTTTTGTTTTATCTTTTTAGTTATAACCACTAGTTATCAACATGCTTGCAAATGTCTCAAATTTTCCTATTTCGGCCTATCTTCTTTTTATTACAGTTTTTCTTATTTTACATCTAATTTCTGTAAATTTAATGTTTTCTATTTTAGTCCATATTTGCGAATTATTCTCTTTTTAATATTTTATTCGCGTAGAAAGGAATAAAAAGAAACTAACATTTACAAGCTAAATTCTAACGTAACACAGATGTAAATAAATGCAAATAATAGTACATAACTATAAATAATTTAATAAAATGGCTGAATAAAAATAACTGAATAAAATAGACTGAAAAGAACTTTAAAAACTAGCTGTAAATAACTTATATAGAAATTTTCTCAAAATTGCAGAAAAACTTCAACTATTGAGAACCCTATTATTTTAAATTACTTAAAAATCTAAAGTAATTACTAAACACTCACCTGTGGTCCTTAGCTCTAGTCCTTGGTCTTCCTTGATCCACTTCTAGAGCATAGAATATTTTTATCAAAACGATCTTCTCCTTAGAAAAATATTCTATTTAGGGTCCACCCTCAAGCAATGAACCCAAATAGGAGAAAACATGAATGAGAAAAATAGCTAGGCCTAGTGTCTTATTTATATTGTAGCTTAGGGATCTCAGGCCGTTGGATTTGAAGATTGAATCTAGTGCAACCATGTCATAGGCTCGCTGGAAACCGTTGGATGGAAGCACGAATGCACAGGATTCAAATAAAATTGGAAAACACGTCATCGTTCGAAGCTGGACATTTTCATGCCCATATGCATAGGCGAGTCGACCTGCATGTCGACCTATAGGTTGACCTATGGCCTTGGGGGTCGAACCTAGGGTCGACCTGGCCTTGGTCTAGGTCGACTTGACCCTTGCATATTTTTTTTTGTTTCTTCCTTATTTCGTAACTTCTTCATTTTAACTCGGATTTTGACAAACCACAACACCAGAATTGTCAATTCACAACAATTATAACCGTTATAAATCAAATTTATATAGCTTATAACCGTTACAAATAGATACGTGACAAAATCTACAACATATTTCCCAACGGTTATAACCGTTGGGAATTCTCTTATTCCCAACAGTTATAACAGCTGGGAATGTTGGGATATAATGTATTTACCAATGGTTATAACCGTTGGTATATAATGTATTTACCAACGGTTATAACCGTTGGTATATAATGTATTTACCAACAGTTATAACCGTTGGTAAATATATTACTAAAATACATCATTTATAACATCAAACAGATTTCATTTATAATAAAGATTTCATTTATAATACAAATTCAAATTTATAAATATAAATTTGGTTTTGTTGAACCATATCATGTAACAACAAACATCAAACATATTACATTTATAGTAAAAATTCAAATTTATATTAAGACAAACATGTAACCAAATTTCAAATCTGTTGCACCAAATTTCAAAACAAACATCATAATAAATACTTCATATCTTTTACAAAGGTCATGATAACTTCAAATTTTACTAGTACAAAACGTCTAAAAGCAAACAAACAACGAATGCGACTTTTCGACCAAATTACAAAACCTTACATCAACTAACTCGGCTAAATTTTACTCGCTTCTGATTTTTTCTTTTCTTCTACAACTTCTTCTAAAGCCTGCATATGCAAAAACAATGCTCAGTTTATAAATCAAATAGAAGGAAAGCTTCATTGTACTTGAAAATAGAACTGCATCAAATCTGATAATAAAAACCAAGCGCTTTGCGCAGTTAAAAATTGCGCTTTACAGCTCAGTTTATAAACTGGGCTAAGTTTTGTTTTTAACTGAGCTTACTACTCAATTTGTAACTGAGCTTCAACGCTCAGCTTGTAATATCCACTTTAATTGCTATGTTAGAATAACAATCTAGCACCTAAATGGAATCATCGTATCATATGCATAAACCAATTATTTAAGTGATTAAACTTTCAAATCAACTTAGTAATACTTTTAAGCTTCTTCCATAGTCTCCAAATTACCTGTCAAAGAAGAACAGAGTTGGTTATTATCAAACAGTAGTTTCTCATGCTACTTTATTTACCATTAAGGTAAATAGACAAATAGATAATTCCTACAAATTTCACTATATTTGTAACAGTATTTGATTTCCAACACATTTAATTCTATCGCTGTTAAACTCTAAACTGTTAAGTGAAAAGCATCACACTAATGTGTTGTAGCACCTAGAAATGAAGTGATATTAGAATTCTAATGTAGGAATTGTACCAGTTTATTATAAAAATAAAATAAGAGAGCATAATTTTACTTGTACTTGACTAAAGTTCAATAGCTTGCAGAAGTCAAATGAATTACATTGTAAAAGGAGAAAGGGAAAAAATGAATTAGCTTTGTGCGCTTTTAGTTGTTTCATGATATGTGCAATGTCCTCTTTCAGTGTAGCTTTGTGCGCTTCATTAAAATTCCAAAGTTCAGGTACAGTATATCTACTACTAGGGTTGTACTCGTCCATTTCCAATAAAGCTTTCACTACGGCATTGTACACATCATCTCCCAGTTCATAGTTCATTTTTCACTTCTTGTAGCTTTTCATCATCTTCATTTATCACTTCCTGAATTTCAGAAAATATGCGTATCATAAATTTTGCTGAACTTCTAAACAAATTATGAAAAAAGTCAGATCTTAACAACCTAAATTCACATGATAGAAAATTCAATTACATAGCAAGTGCTAAATGTGTGGTAATTCTATATGATTTTAGCATATGTGTATTTTTTCACATGTTTCCTTGTTTGGTTCAAATGTACATGAATTTAAGGTATGACGTATTTATTAAACAACAGTAAAGCCGAAAAATTTCTAGCTCTCTTATAATTCTAGGAGTTTTCATTGCTCTCCTTAATTCTCTTCGAATATTTTATTTTCAAACTTTTATAATTTACCACTTTGTAATTGTCCTACTAAGTTTCTTTTACTATTTTACATTCAAATGCTTACTTTTTAAAAATAATTACAATTATTTACAAATCTCTTCTCAGTTCTCTCTTTTAATATTTTACATTCAAACCCATATATTTAAATTAATTACACAATCCAAAACTTAGACTGTTTGATAAACTCAAGTAACTGATATTTAATCCATTAAATAAATCATAAAAGATGATAATTTCAATACGTATACCATAGCCACATCAACAAATTTGTAAAATTAATATTTCATTTAGATACAAATAAATAAAAATTACATAATTATATACATTAACAGTAATAATAAATTATTTTATAATTCTTTTAACTCAATGAAGTCATGTGTTGCATTGAAAATTCTATTTTCAACTTCAAATACCTACATTTTAAAATTTCAATAATTACTTACAAAACCTTCTCAATTCTCCTCTAATATTTTATATTAAAGCTCATATATTTAAATAATTATGTAATCTTAAATTTAAATTATTAACTAAATTCAATCAACAAAAACTATTTCAACATAAGTTTCAGTTATGGTCGTGCTTACCCTTGCAAACCACGTTTTCCTTTTTCCTTTTAGTTTATAGAATGTTGAACAATCATTTCATCTTTTAACTTTGTAGGCTACCCGCTTTTTTGCATTTCAATGAATAGATTATACCATTATGGTTTCTACAAAAGGCTTTAGCATGCTTAGAAGTGGCCAACTTCGTTATAGGGAGAATGATAAATCATGAATGAGGTTGAGAATTTACCAGATGAGTCATAATTCTCGACTAGAAATTAGGAGTATATATGATTATATAAAAGAATGATAGATATGGAGAAAGAAACAAGCAAACAATGTTGAAGCCATTCTCTCTTTTTCTGAAATGCTGGAAGATAATTACTGGAAGTATGAGGATTATCATATCCTTCTCTTGATTCTTTTACTTAGTGAACATGTCAAATGAAGAAACACTACTGGCATGCAATTAGGCGCCATACATACGAAAATGCTCTAAAAAGTTGTGCTTGAGATGTGGCTCATCTTTGTCGTTGTTTTTCTATAAGATCTTTATTTATGTAGCCAGCAACTAAACCCCAAAATAATTATCATCAATAAATAGCAACCACATAATTGCAGGCCGAAAAAAAAACCGAAAACAAATAAATCACCATCAACACAGTGACAATGGATTAATCTTAATATCCACTATAAAAATTATCATTAGTCAGTACCTATAGTTTGTTATAACTTTAAAATTTTATTTCTTATACTAACATGCACATAAGATATTCAATGCTCATTAGAAATAAATAATTCAATTACCTTCCAAACAGGGTTGAATGTACAAATGCTTGTCGTTCGAACCTATCTTCCATTGTGAAATACCTGATTTTAAAATTGGAAATCCAGTTATCATTGTAAAGAGCATAAAATTATAAATTATAAAGTATAAATTGATGGTATTGGTTTGAAACATTTAAATATTCAGTAGCCTTATCAAACAATCAAATATATGTGTATACATCTAAATCCATTTCAATAGAGCAACTCAATAACTACAACAAAAAATAAAACAAAAGAAGGATAGTAGATCATACTAGCTATCAGCAATAAATGAAACAACAATTATATTTACCTATGTTCTAATTAGTAAAGCAATCAAATGTTAATGAAACAATTTGGTACATATGAAGAGCAATCGAAAATAGAAGAGTATCTGCAGCCACACAAAGCAGCAATGAAACAGCCAAACAATAGAGAGAATAGCATTGTAGAAATAATAATGAAACAATTCGGTACATATGAGCAACAATCGAAAAGAAAACAACATATACATCCAAATGAAACAGCGATGAAATACATAAAAGCACCAGCATACCTTGACCCAAGGATTTTCCCATTCCATTGCCTTCTTTGCTTCTGATGCTTACATGCCTACAAGCTCTTGCCACCTTGACTTGCCTACGTCCTAAAATTACGTATAAATCTCCCTTTTTCTAATCATTAGTACCCTCAATGATAATTGTATGTGTAGATCACATATAACTACAAAGTATTTAGTGTTATAATTATAGCAAAGAAGTATGAAAATAAAAGCAACATAGGGTTTAAATTACCTAGGCATCTCGAACCATAACACACCAAACATGAAACCATCGCTTTTTTTTCTTTCTCTTGCTTGATTGTTTTGTAGTTGATTCCAAAGAAAAATAAATGGCCAAATCTATGTATAGATGTACACTGATGATAGAATGAATTGGGCATAAAATCTGCAATTAATTTGTAGCTTAACAAAGCTTCATTTGCATTATTTATGAGTTGGTCATGCAAATTGCACCTCTACAAGACTAGAAAAATAGTTTACCAAGTGATAAGATCATATGCTCTGTTTAAAACTAGTGTTGGAGTTCACCAAGTGATATGGGCCTTTAGATCTAAGATTAATTGTTTCTAAAAAGCTATTGCATGTTTTAGTAGAATTAAAGTTATAAACTGCAAATTAATTTTACTGTTTCATTAATTTACTTTCTATTTATGTCATGTGGGATTCATTCCAAGTGGATGGCCATTTCCACTCATTTATTTAGCATAAGCATTGACACTTTTTTTATAAACTTTCATGTATGTTTATGATTTATTTACTGTAGCACATTCCTGCATGTTTATGATTTTATTTTTATCTAAAGTCTATTGTTTACATCTTTATCCTACTATAGTGTTTATGTTCATACTGTTTATTTTTGTGTACTGCTGTTTATTTCTATATCAACTATTGTTCATAACATGAAGCACTATATTTATCTATATACTACTGATGCGAAGAAAAGATTTCAACTTAATATAAACAATGTACGAGAAGCACTATGTTTATCTATATTACAGATGGTTTTAAATATCTGGTGGTACAACAATGATGCAACTGTGAGACTGTCAAACAAAGGACAGTTTTAAACAAATTACAAGAATAGTCCATATTATTTTCTAACTTCATGCCTCGATGCATTATAGAAAGTGATGCAGCGCGTACCTCTAAATCGCGAGCGATCCACATAAGTTGCGAAACCCTAGATCGTGAAGCCATAGGTCGCAGGCGAACTCTCCCTAAATCGCTTCAGTTTGAGTCGCCTCCAATAAGTCGCCTCCAGTATGTCGCGCCGCAATTAGGTCACTACCGTGCCTCCTTAAATCACGGAGAGCTCCAGAAGATCGTGAGAAGCCCCAGGTTGCTCCGCTCTAGGTCGCGAACAAGTCGTTGCCGAGCTATCTTGAGTCGGAGCCGAGGTAGCCTGAATCACTGCATTTTCTCTAAGTCGCGAACAATAACTCGTTGCCGAGTTATCCTTAACTCGCTGAAGCTCCATTAAGTCGTTGCCGAGATAAGCTCCCATGAGTCGTTGCCGAGATAAACTGATGCTTCTTCATCAAGTCGCGAACGAGTAATTTAGGTCGCAAACTAGTATTGATAAGTCGGAGCCGAGCTAAGTCGTTGCCGACCTAAGTACTTGTTTTTCTTTGAAGTTTTTGTGTTGAGTTGTAACTGTTGAGCTTAAGTCGTAAGTTGCCTGGAATGGTAGGTCGAGACTGTTAAGTCGGAACCGACCTAGGAGATGTAATTTTTTGTTGTTTTTTTTGGTGAGAATTGTAAAATGCCTATAAATAGGCCGAGACTTTCATTTGTAAAAGGTTGTTGATTTTTGAATAAAATTCTCTTTTGATTGCTTTGTGCTTTCATTCAAATTGGTAGTTGAGTGTAATCTCATATCTCCTCTTTCGGATAATCGAGTGCGCTCGATTCAACGATTGTAGAAGCCGATTCGCGGAATCAAGTGCGCTTGATCAACGCTTGAAGAATTGAAGATCTTTGAACCCGGTATCGTGCGCGATCAACGAGTTCGAGATAGCTAGAGTTCGGTATCTTCGGATCAACGAATTCGGGCAATTCAGCATTCATCAATCCATCGACTGCAACTTTCACCGATCTACATCATTTTGAAATATCCGCTGCGTCAGTTTGGTATCAGAGCTTGTTTTAGCCAATCATAGCTAAATCGAGTCTTGGAGCCGAGAATTTGAAGTGTTGAGGTTGTGTTCATCGTGTTCATCATATTTTGCAACAAAGTTGGAGTTTTCGATCCATTTCATTTTGGATCAAAGTTCGAAAGGTGTTTGAAACTTGAAGTGTGAATTTGTTGAAGTGTTTGTGAAGAATTCAATCATGCCGCCAAGACGAGTTCAACGTCATCGCAATATTAATGCTTTGTACGGAAGAGAAGAAGCCGATGAGATGGAGCAACGAATCAACGAGAATTTCAATGAGAAGCTTACGGAAGGGATTGGTCGATTAGAGAGAATGATGCTTGAAATGAGTCAAAATCAAAGAAGGGTTTCACCTGAATCGAGCCATGAAAGAAGTAGAGTTTCACCACATTCTAATCGGGAGAGAAGTGTTGATAGTGATCATAGAAGCGTAGATCGGAATCGTGATAGAAATGTGAATGATCGTGATCAAAGGAATGTAGATCGTAGGAATGTTGGTGGAAGGAATGGTGGTGGTAGAGATGTTGGTGGTCAGGATCGACATCGATATACATCGGATGGTGAAGAAGAGTATGATGGTGGTAGTGTTCATGGACGAGGACGTGGACGAGGAAGGAATCAGTCGGAATACGATCACAAGTGGGAATCTGGGATGAAGACAGAAATTCCAGAATTCAAAGGTGGTATGCAGGCTGAGGAGTTTTTGGATTGGGTGGCTAATGTTGAAGAAATTTTTGATTTCAAAGAAGTTCCAGAACGTCGTAGAGTGAAGTTGGTTGCTACAAGGTTGAGGGGTAGAGCTTTGGCATGGTGGCAGCAAACCAAACTTACACGTGAACGAATGGGGAAGTCAAAAGTTGAATCTTGGGAGAAGATGAAGAAATTGATGAAAGCAACGTTCTTACCTTACAACTATCAATCTCTGATGTATCAACGTTTGCAGAACTTGAGGCAGGGCACAAAGACTGTTAATGATTACGCAGATGAGTTTTATCAGCTTATTGCAAGGAATGATATTATGGAAACGGAAGAGCAGCTGACATCTAGATTCATTGGGGGATTGAGAATGCAGATTCAGGATATGGTTAATATGTTCGATCCAAGATCTGTGGCGGAAGCACATCAGAAAGCGTTGGCTTGGGAGAAGCAGGGACGACGAGGAGGTGGTGTGTTTACGAATTCCAATAATCAAGTGAAGGGTGTTGGTGGAAGTTCTAATGTGTCTAAACCTATCAGTAAACCAGTGGTGAAGGAGGCTGAGAAGGCAAAGGTTAACAACGGTTTCAAATGTTACAACTGTCAGGAGTTGGGTCATAAAAGCAATGAGTGTCCAAAGCCAAAGAAGAGAGCAATGATTGCTGAGGTTGAGGATGAGGATGAAGAAGCTGAATACTCTAATTCTTTACCAGTTGAGGAGGAAGACTTACTGTCGGGAGATGACAGATATGCATTGATGATGAGGAGAAGTTGTTTAACACCGAAGCAAGAGGAGGAAAGTAGTTGGTTGAGGAACAATATCTTTCAATCTACATGCACTATTCTGGGAAGAGTTTGTAAATTTGTTATTGATGCTGGGAGTTGCGATAATATTATCTCTACAGAAGCAGTGAAGAAGTTGGAGTTGAAAACCGAGAAACATCCTAAACCGTACAAGTTAGCTTGGTTGAGGAAGGGTGGTGAAGTGAAAGTTGGACGTAGAGCTTGTGTGAAGTTTTCAATTGGGAAGAAATACAAGGATGAGGTTTGGTGTGACGTAGTAGACATGGATGTGTGTCATCTGTTGTTGGACAGGCCATGGCAGTTTGATAGAGCAGTACAACATGATGGACGGACCAACAGTTACAGTTTCATGTTCGAAGGTACAAAGATTACTCTGGTTCCGAAGAAACGCCAACAGGAAGAAAACAAAGTGGAGGAAATCGAAGAGCTGAAAACTCTATTGACTTTGAAGGAGTTTGTTAAAGAAGTTGAAGAAGAGCCGGAAGTATTCTTGTTGAATGAAATTGAAACCAGCAAAAGTGTTGAAATTATCGAAGAGGTTAAGCCAATGATGAATGAATGTAAAGATGTAGTTTCTGCAGAAATGTTCAAAGAATTACTGCCACTGAGGAACGTACGTCATGTTAATAAAATGTCAAATGCTATTGTACCGTGTATGCCACGTAAACATATGTGTCCGACAGAGCAGGTAAAATTGAGAAGATTGATTGATGGGTTTCTGTTCGAAGGAAAGCAATTGTATACTCCTGATCACAGTTGGCGAAAAAAAGTTATCAAAGATGTGCGTGTAGAAACGTGGACAGTTATCATACCAAGCAGTTGGTTACAATGTTTTGTTTTGGACCGTCAATAGGAAAAGTGGTTGAAAGGCTTGTTCAGAAGAGTCAGAGTTATCAAATTTCAAAAGAGACTGCGACGAAGTCAGAATTATGTATGTCATTACCTATACATACTAGTTCATGGGTGGACAAAAGTATGGACTTTGTATGGAGTTTGATGAAGACGCAAAGTGGCAACGAATCTATATACTTGATGGTTGAACGATTTCTTGTTGGTACTTACAACAAGCTAGATGCTGGAGGGATGGGTTGTTTTGAAGTTGTGAAGGGAATTAATGAGAATGTTTGTAAGTTGAGTTTGCCGGGTCATCTTCCTATTGCCAACGTTGACAATATCAAACACTTGGTTCCATTTCACGAGGATAAGAGTGTCAAAGAAGAAGAAACTTTAAATTCGAGGACGACTTTTTCTCAACCTGGGGAGGATGATGCAGCGCGTACCTCTAAATCGCGAGCGATCCACATAAGTTGCGAAACCCTAGATCGTGAAGCCATAGGTCGCAGGCGAACTCTCCCTAAATCGCTTCAGTTTGAGTCGCCTCCAATAAGTCGCCTCCAGTATGTCGCGCCGCAATTAGGTCACTACCGTGCCTCCTTAAATCACGGAGAGCTCCAGAAGATCGCGAGAAGCCCCAGGTTGCTCCGCTCTAGGTCGCGAACAAGTCGTTGCCGAGCTATCTTGAGTCGGAGCCGAGGTAGCCTGAATCACTGCATTTTCTCTAAGTCGCGAACAATAACTCGTTGCCGAGTTATCCTTAACTCGCTGAAGCTCCATTAAGTCGTTGCCGAGATAAGCTCCCATGAGTCGTTGCCGAGATAAACTGATGCTTCTTCATCAAGTCGCGAACGAGTAATTTAGGTCGCAAACTAGTATTGATAAGTCGGAGCCGAGCTAAGTCGTTGCCGACCTAAGTACTTGTTTTTCTTTGAAGTTTTTGTGTTGAGTTGTAACTGTTGAGCTTAAGTCGTAAGTTGCCTGGAATGGTAGGTCGAGACTGTTAAGTCGGAACCGACCTAGGAGATGTAATTTTTTGTTGTTTTTTTTGGTGAGAATTGTAAAATGCCTATAAATAGGCCGAGACTTTCATTTGTAAAAGGTTGTTGATTTTTGAATAAAATTCTCTTTTGATTGCTTTGTGCTTTCATTCAAATTGGTAGTTGAGTGTAATCTCCTATCTCCTCTTTCGGATAATCGAGTGCGCTCGATTCAACGATTGTAGAAGCCGATTCGAGAAATCAAGTGCGCTTGATCAACGCTTGAAGAATTGAAGATCTTTGAACCCGGTATCGTGCGCGATCAACGAGTTCGAGATAGCTAGAGTTCGGTATCTTCGGATCAACGAATTCGGGCAATTCAGCATTCATCAATCCATCGACTGCAACTTTCACCGATCTACATCATTTTGAAATATCCGCTGCGTCAGAAAGAAAGCAAGATTATTTGAAAACTTGTTCAAAACTCACAAGTTTACTTTGCTTTTTATACATAAAGTTGGGTGAAATGCAGTTTATGATATCCAAAATAAGATTTTTTGCAAAATATTTATTCATGAAAAAATTTCGTCTGTCAAAATTTGCAATGATTCAATTTTTGTATAATCAGTCCTTGGTTCTCTATTTGAAATAGGCAATTCAATTTTGCCTTCTAAAGCAAGTTGATGGATGGACCAATATTAAGTTTCATAGTTATGTATTCTTACGGTTAATCTACCCAATTGCTTACATGAACAAATCACGAATGGGCATTATATCAACTGCATTAGACATAGATGTCAGTTGCATGAACGTAGATATGTTAGAAGATTTTATTAGAATAGGTACATAACCATCATTGTGTGTGTGGATGCAAGTGTGTGTGGATGCATGCGCATGTGTGTTTAATTGGAAATAATTATTCAAGCAGCCTGGAAAAGTTTGGTTTGGGCGAAGTTCCATGCTATTGCTTATAACTAACTTTTGGAAAAGTATACAGTAATGCATTTTAAAGGGTAACAATGCAGGTGGATTGAAATATATTTTTTCAATCCAAGGTTTAGATCCACTTTGTTTATTTCTTATAGTTTCCAAGGTAACTTGTGGTTTTTCTTTCTTAAATCCTAGTGAATTTTGATAATTTACTAATCAATTCTACAAACATGAGACAATTTAGCAATAAAAAATACATTCTACTATATAGAAAACCAAATTAGGATATTTTAGTGAAAAACATACCAAAAATCCAGAACCTGATACACATATTTCTGATGTTAGCTCAAACAATGCTCATACGGTCATATTAGTTAGCACTCTGAGTAAATCATTCGGTATCTTTAAGGTTGCACTTCTTTCAAACTCTATTTATCTCTTCTTCCTAAAAAGGTGAAAATTATAAAGATAATACTTGTAAAGTATCAAATCTTTATATACATTAAATTCACATCTCAAGCAAGATAGAAAAGTCAATCAAATTCTAAATAATATATTATAAGGTTCTAAATTTCAGTGGTAACAAGATATAGCATTCACCTAGACTTGATAGTAAAGACTTGTGTACAGGTATTTCACCCCTCACATACACATACATAAACTATCCAAATACACACTCACTCGAGCACATATACAGAGCTGCTCTGAAACATAAATTTCACAAGGCAAATAAGATCAATCACACTGCAGGTAGCACACAAAATTCTACTCACTAACTCACACGAAAATAAGAACACACACACCAACACAAAAGGAACACAACAGTCATACCTGGTAATATACACACGCATACATAAAACATGACAGGAAAACGCGAAGTAAGTTCGACCTGGGCTTTTTAATGATCGACTAGAGATATCAAAACTGGGCATAATTTTATTCTCTGATGATCAACGATGCACTCATGATGCATAGATGCAAAGCAATACGAACATATATATATATATATATATATATATATATATATATATATATATATATATATATATATATCAGCTTAATTAAACATATTATTGTGAGGAGAATCTCAACTAGAATATCTACGTTTTCTACTTCCCTTGCTTTTCTTACTTTAAGCTACGCACGTAACTCAGAACATAGAGCCCAGCAACACAATGGGTTAATTAAATTACGAACCCATTTTTAGCACAAAATACCTAATTTCAAAAAATAAGTTGAAGTTGAAGTTATTACCTAATTTGAAATTGAAATTTTGGTTGCAATCGATTGTCGAAAACACATGCCCTAATCTTTTCTTGTCTTCGTCAAATCGGCCAAAATTAATTAAATGGCGGAAGTGGTAGAACGATGGTGATAATGGCAAAAGGCAGTTGCAGAACGACTGAGGCGGCGGCCGAAACGGCGTAGGCGGTGGGTGAATAAATCTGAGGTGCAATAACTAGAACGAAAGAGGAAATAAAACGAATAATGAATTGTTGTCCGTGAGAAATGGAATAAGTAATAATAGAAATAAAATTGCAATCCTATCCATGTTACTTTTAACTATTTACAAGATTACCAAATTTTGTAACGGTAATAACCGTGACAAATGTTTGTAACGGAAATATCTGTTAGAAATGTGTAACGGTTATTACCGTTACAAATTAAAAGCGGAAAAGTGTTACAAAATAGGCCGTTTGGTGTAGTGAACTATATATGAAAATTGACCATAAAATTACCATGGACACAATGGTGCAACTCCCATGGCTCAATTCTGATAATTTGACTAACTTATTTTATTATTTAATTAATTCGTTAATTAATTATTATAGTTTAATTTTTGGGTTGTTACAAGCTCTACAAGATCGATAGTTGGATCGTCAAAATCCGTCGCGTAGTGGCTGAGGAGGGGATGCGTTCATCTTGCCAGTTTTGGGTTTTGTGCACGTACGCGCGCGTAGCTAGGCGCGATGGCGAGGGGGTTGGAGCGGCGCGGCGATGCAAGGTGGTCGACGGTGCATGGATGGCCGGCGACTCGTTGATCGATAATGGAAAAAAGAACAAGAAAAAGAAAAATATATGTGCGCGTGGGGCCTGGAGTTGCACGAGAGGAAGAAGGAAGGTTTTGTTTTAATTTTTAAATTAATTTTGTCGATAAAATTTTAATTATATCGAATGTTAATTTATTCGTAACCTTCTCGTACGAGGTCGGAATCGAGCGAAACAAGTTGCATTGGATTCGTATCGAAGTCGTCTACGACATGGAGTTGGATTGGAATTTATTTGAATCTGAAAATTTTCAGTTTAAATAAAGGCGAGTGTTTTAAACAGCTCACGAAATATTAAAATATTCTGATGTTAGTTAAATTGAAATCATGAAGTGGTTTATCTTTATTGGCTGTTGCTTGGTAATTTAACTGACATTTAAATTTAAATATGAATTTAACCGTTAGAGGAATTTGTAATCGATAGTTAAATTTGGAATTGAAATTGAATTGCTAGTTAAACACTCGATATTGATAACTAGTTAACTGCTGTGATATATTGATTGTTTTGGATATTGATTGTGATGGATGGCTATTGGTTGACATTTTGGATGGTTGGATGTTTATTTATTTTATATATATCCTATTACCACCTTGTATATTATTTGACAGTGTATAAACTGTTATTTTAATTATATTCAAATAAATTAAGAAATATGTTGAAATGATATATACCTATGGCACTTTGATTTTGATTGAAATGAAATATATCCATCTCTGAAATTAAAATCGAAATAACTGATCACTTGGCCATAGGATAGAAAATTATGTATGGACACTGGATTGATTAAATTAAATGGTTTAAAATTCTTGAATTTGAAAATGATTTTGTTTTAAAGAAATAAAATTCGAATTTATAAAGATTGAATCATTTTAAAATTTGAGCTTTGAAATATTGAAGGTGAAATTAGTTAAAAGAATTTATTTTGGAATTTGAAATCGATATATGATTTGAATTATGGAAATTGAATTATTTTAAGGGTTTGAACTTTTACTTGAGCTTCGACTTCATTTAAGTAAAAGTGATATAAATGGATATTTCAAATTTAGGCTCGGAATTGAATTATTTTCAAGATTTGAACCTTAAATTGGACATTGAATTTTAATTTGATTTAAATCGGTAAGTTGAAATTGGACTAGAAATTTATATAAATTGAAATGGTCTAAAATAAGAATTGAAGTGAAATTTAAACCACTGAATCGAATTGTTGAATTCGGAATTGAAGTTAAAATGAACATTTCGAAATTGAAGTTAATTCGAATTAAAATTGAAATTGGAGTTGATTTAAACTAAAATTGAAGTTGATTTGGATTCAAAATTGAAATTGAGTCGATTTGAATTGATTTGAGATTGAAGATGATTTGAATTGGAAGATTTGAAATTGAATCAGTTTGATTGAAATTTGGGCTTGAGTCCGGATTTATTGGAAATGGAAAAAAACGGTTATAAATTTGAAACTATTTTCACTATAAACTATTTACTATAAACTGTTCTAAAATTCATCTTTTTAAAATTTCAAATTATTTAAATTTTCAAACCATTTTAATACATAACCCATTTTCAATACTCATACTATTTTATATCAAACCGTTTTCAATCTCTAAAATATTTAAACTATTTTAAATATTTAAACTATTTTAGCTATTTAAATTATTCAAACTATTTTTAAAATTCAAGTTGTTAAAGGTCGGAACTGTTTATGTTTAAATCATTGATTTAAATCGTGAATGTGGTTAAAATGAAGTTTATAACCTAAGTTGTAATTCAAAATGGAAATTTGGAGTGAAAATGATATTTGTAGTGAGGTGACATATTGGAGTAAATATGATATTTTGGAGTAAATAAAATATATTGAAGCGAATATGATTTTGAAGTGAATATGATATTTTGATATCAAGTATGAATCATTTTCGAATGTAAAAGAACCAACCGGTGTGTAAAACGATGTTTGATTGTTAAAGAGACCGGAGCCGGTTATTGACATACTCTGTCAATGTTGGAACCACTTTAACAACTGTGTATGTGGAGGATACTCCAGAATGAAGTGGTTGGATTTGATGTACATTTGCTGGATTTGAAGAAAGAGAACGATGATGGATAGCCCCGACACTTGTGTCAATTTGTAATGAATAAAATGGGACAGCTTGAACCAGGCCAAGTGGGCTAGCTACCCCTAGCGGACACCTATTCTTTAATTTTTCTTGTGGACTCGGTCCATACCATTACCTTTGTTCTTGGTTTCGATTGTTGCTCCTTTATTTGGGATAACCTCCCTTTGACTAGATATGCGATGGGTGGACGTGGTGGGTAGTCGTTGCGGCGATGCGCTACCACCAGCAGAGCGACTCGAACTGGTAGCATACTACCTTGGGCATTGCCTCACGTTCCTACGAGATCACTACGAGTTTGGTTTATTGTCGTCATATCATGGCGCGTCTCTATCCCTCGACGATCTACTGGGGTATTATATGCAAACTGTATGCCAATGCTTAAAAACGCGTTAAGAGTGATTAATGGAAAGCCTTAATGCTAGGAAAAATATTTATTTTATTGATTAGACATTACATATATAGCGAATTCTACTATATATAGATATTTTGACGGATTCTTAAGAGATAGAAAATCCCGTAACTTCTCTTGAGTTATGGAATGCACTTTATACACTGGATAGGAGATTTAAACTCCATAAACATCTGTTATGCTATTACACTCCTGTTATATATGATATTCATTTGACTTACATAAGGATATTTTAGTTCTGGCTCGATTGTATTGTTTTACTTTATGCTTGGGTCAGCCCTTAGTTTTCAGTGCATTGAAGATCATATTATTCTAAAGGATGAAGATGAAGATTTGGTATATTATATTACTACTATTATTCCCCTGCATCATGTTGTTCTGCTGCATTGTTTTAATTTGTCTTTGTTGTATGTATATCTCTGATAAATGTTGTAAAATTTTAATCAAATGTGTAGTGTAAACAGCTTCATGAACTGTTTATTTGATTATTATATTTTTTCATTCCAATGTGAGATTCTGTGTTTTTTTCTTCTTTTCTTATTTTTCTTAATTAGCCTTCACTGATTATCTGTGTTTCGGATTGTTTTGAGTTGGACATGTGTGGTTTATTGTCGACTTAAACCTCCCGAAATGCGGGTCATCACAATTATGAATCATATAATGCTAGTTAATTATATTTTAAACAATTAAAGTCTATGCACTCGTTTAGTGGTTGTGTCATAAGAGTTAATGAACTCTTCGGATTGGTACATATTGATATATTCAATCATAAGTTTATTAATACCAAAACGGTTCCATGTACTTTGTCATATTCACAAATGGGTTATCATAGATATGGACATGTGCATTTTATATGCATGTATAAGTCTATGATAAGCTCATAGAATATTAAATGGAAGTAAATAAAATAATATGTGAGATAAATGATTTGATTTGATTGATAGGTGGGTATATCGGGAAGAGTTCCGAACGTATCTAAAACTGAATAAAGATTCAACATCAAAGTCACTCTTCCCTATGGTACATAATGATGTATCTATAAGGAGCAATCAAGCTTTATTTAACAAAGTACGGTTAATTGTGAGTGAAGTTGAGTTAAATTCTTTCTATAAGGTCTTGTACTTAAGAGCAGTGCATGAGGTTAAAGTTAATTTCGTCTAAAAAATATTTTACAAAATCTTACAAGATAAGTGTAAGAAACCCCAACATCCCCTAGGCCAAGGAGTTGGCAGGTTGTGTGAGTCGAAAAACTACACGTAATAAATATACGTAAGGAATCTTGTATTAATCATCCCAAGAGAATTTTGGGAACGATATTCATGTGATGACTAATTTATGTTGTGAACATAAATATATTGTAAACTAATGCAAAATCATTTTTATATAATGTAATTCATAAAATGCTTATGAATGCCTGTTCCGTTGCGCTGAGAAACAACTATTGTTTCAAAAATATCAACTTTGTAACGAAGGAATTTCTTTCAGAAATTTTTGGTTTGAAATCAATTCGGATACGATCCAATGATAAAACTAATTACAAGGGATGAAATGAAATTGACCGAACCTAAATGAAAACAATACATTAGAATATTTAATGTGTATTCATATACATTAAAGGAAAACTGTGAGTTCCTTTTCAATGTTAATAATAAATAATCTTCGGTTGTTTAACTAAACCATTAAGAGTATTGACTCTATGATATGGTACGATATGAAAATTTGAAATAGATTTCAATTACATTATCAAAATATGATTTTAATAGTTGTATCCGAAAGGATATAATCCATTGGCCACAAATGTGTCTTTAAGAAAAAGACAAATTCAGTTGGAATATAGTAATCCACATTGATAGAAATAATACCGTGAATTTCAATTGTTTAAACTAACGTAACAGATTCGCCATTCAATGTGCTCAAGTTGGTTCGAATTTTACACACAAAATTATCACATAGTTTGACTTTATGTTTTCGTACGTATTTGTTGAAATAGAAAATTCTAAATAATAATTTAGAGTAAGTTGTTTACACATAATAACCAAAGTGTCTCGAAGTTAGTGGGAGCAATATTGAGTTTGTGAGTTTTTAGATATGATTCAAGAACGGATATGGAAGTGTCATTCGATAAGCATCAAAACTGAACAAGTGTTTTGATAGAAATACTAAGTAATTTGACTATTAGTCAAAACGCAGATGAAGCGTGTACTCATAAGAAAGAAAGTTAAAAGATAAATAAATATTTCTAAACCATAAGTAAACAACACACTGTTGATTGTTAATGATGCACTTGTGTTAAAATCAACTTTAGTTGTTTTAATACATAACATTGGTGTTGACCCAAAAAATGGACCAACACCCTGGTTTGAATTTGAAGGCAGCAGCCCTGTTCTGACAGAGCAGTATCATAGATAATAGATATAGAAAAGAACGGTAAAAGAAAGTAGACATATAATTTTTATAGTGGTTCGGCTGTTAATGAAGCCTACGTCCACTTAATAATTTTATTAAAGACTGGATGCTCTTACAAGAAATGTATGATTACAAGGCTTTGATTATCTTTAGCTAGATTGAATCCCCAGAGTTGGAATCCACTGGAGAATCACATTAAATTCCTTTGGAGATTGTTGTGAGGGAGGTAGAGACTGAATAATAATTATAGCAGAGCTTCAACAACCAGTTCGGAGAAGATTCAGTTTATGTTGCAGGTAGGATGGTATTTATATGGATCAGAGAGCTTCTTGGCTAGGTCACTCCACTATCAGCTCGCAGGTAGGTAGGGAATGACCCAGGGAGAATTTGGCTCGCACAATAAGGCAAAGCCATGGGTCGCTGGTGACCTATAGCCCATGGGTCGCTAGCGAGCCAAAGACTTTATTCGTTTTGCGAGCCAAGGTCTTGGCCTCTTTTCGTAGTATTCTTTGGCTAGTTTGTTTAAAGGTTTGTGGAGAGGTATGGGTTATTGATGATCCAAGCACTTAGGATTTTTCTGGAGTTTGGAATTGGAGATGTTTCCATAGTCTTTTATCGTAGTTGTTTCGCTTCGATGGCAATTCACTAACTATTTGGGCTTAGCTGCCAATTGAACTAAAAGAATGCTGATCCCTTGACCTCATTAATCCCAGTCGTTGCCTTAGTCATATATCTTGGCCCTTCTTAATTCCTCGTCCTATCTTTTCTGGTTAAGTTCTGAACCATCCTGTATACACGAGGTTTCTCTGTTTCTTATTGGTTCCTACTGGGTTGAAAACCCGGATAGCATTTGACCGCCAGAGTACGTCTTTATGGTAAACAAGGCGTGCTCTGGAAGTTACCGTTCTAAATATCCATCCGTCAATCTCCAAGTGATTGCATTAGAGCTTTACGAATATGTTAAGCCAATGTTGTTGGTCGTCTTTCTTTGGTTCTAACTGCTACTACTTGTCACAAAATATCACAGTTCTTCTTGTAGCTTCCTAGCATGCCTCGGAATGATGAACAGTCGTAAGAGATCGAGTGTGAGAGAACATATGAGGTTTCTTTTCCTCTTTCTCTCTATATTTTTTTTGATGGGTCGCTAGTGATCCATGTGGGATGGGTCGCTACGACCTAACTTCTTGGTTTATTTTAACTTGCAGGTTAGGTTGGGTCGCAGGCGACCCTTGTACTTAGCAAACTTTTTTGCTATCTTTTGCTTGCTTATATACATTGCCAGAGCCGACCTATCCTCGTTCGACCTGAGTCAATAGGACCTTCAAGCAATCCAATCTTCGAGCGATTCATCTCCTAGCGATTCAGCAATCTTCTCGACCTGATTCCCCACTTCGTTTGAATCCACTCACCGTTGATCCATCCAATCATCCACCTATTTCGTGAAACTCTAGCTGATCTATTACCTCGTTTGAATCTAAGCCCTAGCTCGCTTTCGAACTATAGCCGACCTTACCTTGTTGCTGACCTGAAGTTTGCTCGCCACCGATCCATTCCATAGCTTGCCAAGTTTGATCTTTGATTCTTCTTGTGCCTTTGAATTAAGTTAGAGGTGGGTTCGTTGAATTGCTTTGCTAATTATTGCATTGGTGTAATGACTTAATGACTGTGTCAATTTGTAACATTGATTACGATAAGTTCGAGTTGATTGCGATTTAATGGAGGAAGATAGTAATCGAGTCTCGGGTTGTTTCCTGGAATGATATTCGGGCTTTGGCCCAGTGCTTGACATGTTTTGCTATCTTTGTCCATTAGACGAGAATTGAATTGTGTCAAGTTTCATGGCCGTCATTGCACGTCGCATACATTCACTAGTCGATCCCGATTTTTCCAAAGGTTTTGAACCTATCTTGTTCACTTGTTGCACATTTGGCGTTCCTGTGAAAAGAAGAGTTTTCCGTGTCGCTTCGGACAACAAATCCATTATCGATCATCGATCGATAACGAGTAAGTGTACAAGGAGTGAAAACAAAAGCAGAAAATGAAGTAACACGGGAAGTTCTTCTCATCTTCCGCTGTGAGCGAACTATCTACATAGGATAGGGCATTTACAGTGTTGCGTTGAGTTTATCACAAATAGATAGCACACCGCACCTGCCCCGGTTTTGCACTTGAAATCCGACGTGATGATTACAAGTTAATGTTTCTTAGGAATTCAAGTGTGGCAGGGGAAGCGGTTAATTTAGGATAGATATACCTGACAATTTTGGAACGTGAGTTCTGTTATATAGAATGAAGCAGCAATTCATACGTCATAAATCAAGTGGGCGAAGCACGGCGCTCTCCGAACCTGAATCATCATCCACCTCGCAGGCTCAGTACGGTCACTTAGTTCCGGTTGGGCCAATCATGGACCGCATGCCTCCTAACTTTCGAGTCCTGCTTAATCCACCTGAAAGAGCTTCGTCGATGGTTTTTGCCAAGGTTCTTCATTATATACGTACGCAGCATGGAATTCCCGAAGAGGATGTGCGTATGCCGGCGAAAGACGAATTCGCTCATATTCCTCTTCGGGGTACATTGCTTGCCATCGATAAATGTGTCTGATCGGAGTTGTGCCTCCCTTCAATGATTTTCTACATGAGACTCTCTCAAACTTAGGTTTGCCCCATTCCAACTTCATCCCAATGCCTACGCCATCCTTACTTTCTTGCATGTCCTTTTCATACGGACGTTCAACCATGCTCCAAGTTTTGATAAGTTGCAGTATTTTCTAGCGTTCAAGAGGAGAAATGATTGTCCCTCTTTGATTATAACCTAGGCCTAGAGGAATAAAAAGATTGTCCTGCACTTTCAAAGCAGCTTATCACAGTTCAAGAAGCAGTACTTTTTTGTTAGATGCCTCGAGGGATTCAACCGTCGGTGGATGACAGGGGGTAAGCTTCTCTTTTCTGTTTATCGAGCTTCGAGGCATTGTAATGGAGTTTCTAACTAATTATACATCTCTTGCAGTTATCCCAAGGCCGAATAGAGATGTGACTCTTGATGAAGTTTGTCAAACTTTAAAGGCTATTGACGCCGAGGAGAGGTGCATTAAAGTTCTACTGACCGATGAGAACTTAGGTCGATACGGACTGTTGGCTCTGGGTAGATCCGCCATTCAGGTTGAAACTCCCTCTCCTAGCCGATCCAGGGTTCCCACAAGATCCACTTCTTCATCCCATGGTTCCGAGGAAGGTCGAGAAAGAGGTAGCCCATCCAGAGGGTCACTCGGTGAGGCCCGTGAGGAGGAAGATTGCTGCTACGACTGGACTGGGCGGTTCAGTTAGAATGCCTCCAATCTCGAAGGAAGCAGAAGACGAGTTCACGCACAGAGAAGGCAAAGTCGCGCTGGACATAGAGAAAGAGGAAGGAGAATTTGAGAGTAGTAGCGACTAATCTATAACTAGTGATTACTTCTCGTTAGAATTTGAGGGTGAAGACTCGGAGTCTTGCGATGAGACTCCAGGAATGAGTCCCGATCTCTTGAGTCCACCTCCTTCCGATGCAAGTGGCAAAGGCAAAGTCCCCGAAACTAGAAGACATCAAGATTCTCCGACTAAGGATGTTGGAACAGGGTTCGGAGATTTCAACCATGTTTTTGTCGACTTTGACGCGCTCATGAAAGGGGACTTTAAATTTGACACGACGCCTTCCTATTCGGGTGATATCATGCCAGTAGTTAGCTTGGTCCCGCCGACAATAACCGAAGTCAGTCCGATCCCACTTACGATAGCCGTTCATTCCGGTTCGTGACGACGTCTTAGGCCCATATTAGAAACACACAACACGTTGCACCAGGATTACACTTATTTCCATTCCTTCATATATTTGCTTAGCTTATGTTATGCTTCTAACGCCTTTTATGTTTGCCTCATCCCAAGTATGATGAGGGGATAAAGTTTTTATGATGACTTCGAAGACTATACTGATTCACAGTGGTAACCCAAGCGCCCCTCCAATCGCTATCATGTCCGAGAGACGGAAGAAGAGTACATGCGGAGGAAAGAACTCGAAGCTGAAACCCGTCACAAAGAAGAGAGATTGGGCTCATTCACATAAAAGAGATTATGAGAAAAGAAGGTCTCTTGAGGAAAGAGATGAACCGTCAAAGAAGTCAAAGTTTGATTATCTCCCCCATCCTTCAGAGCTTGCTTCAAAACACTCTTTCGTGGGCCACGAACTCCTATCACTTCCGCCCTGATTCTGCCCCTAGCTCATATTTCATACTCTTCCCTCGTTACTGCTTCTCTTGGTGCCTCTCACCCCTGCTAGAGGCCTGCCTACATTCTTCCTTCAGGCCCCCCTAAGCTTGAGGCAGCGCTTCCAGGTTGGTTCTTAAAGGGCGTCAAGTTTGACCTGGATCTCCACCCCGTTCGTAGGGATTCTTTCATGCCACGTCTCCAAGCTATCCAGAACGACCAAGAACAGGCCGAGAGACGGGAGAAGCTCTATAAACATCTGGCTAATACAAATATAAATAACTATCAGGATATCCTTTCCTTCAAATCCGAGAAAAACGATTTTGAGAAGGCATTGGTTGATCGGGATGGTAAGATCAAACAGTCGGAGGAAGAGAAGGAGGAAGCGCTTCGCGAAAGTAGGAGAATTGCTAGTCTGATGAAGGAGTTGAAGGAGGTGCATGAAAAAGTTGAGATTGTCTGGAGGGAGAGATTAAAAAGACTCATGCGGAGGAGGCGAAGCTAAAAGAAGAAGTGGTCGCTTGTAATGCCATCATCGAACCTCAAAGAAAAACCATCGTGGACAACGACTTGATTGTTGAAGGGCATAACAAAACTATCACCGACCAAGCCGAGACCATCGCCAAGCTACAGGATCAGGTCGTGCAGCTTAGTGATGATAAGACTGCCACTGAAATTGAGAAGGCTGCGGTGAAAGCGGATTATTTGGACCTCCAACATGCCTTCGACAGGAAAATGGAGAAGCTAGATGTGATAATTCTGAACTTTTATGTTAACTCTTTGTTTCATCAGGGGAGCCTCAACTATCTCAGCCCGAAGTATCCACGCACCCTTACCCTTGTTTGGGAAGAAATCTTATCTCGGTTTCCTGAGAGCGACGATGTTTATTCAGATCAAGAGTTACGAGACGCTTATCTTAATGATGAATCCAAGGAAGTGCTACTCGAGGGCCAGGAGATCCTCTGAATTGAACGAGAGAAGGAGGCCACCCATGCTACCTTGATGACCTCCACCGACGTGCTTACCAGGCCTTCTATCTCCGGTGTGGGTGAACATCAGAGCAGCTCCACGACCAGCCAACAAGTTCAGGACTTGCCATTATTCTTCATGTGGTGGAGCCCTCAAAAGAAGGCAAAGGTGGTGAGTTCGAGGTCACCATTCATGATCATTTCTCTGGTGCAGGTAACGTCCTTGCTTCCCCGAATTCGAGAGCTTCCAACTTAAGCCATTATAGCAAGAGGAGTTTAATGCTTTCATTTTTGATCTTATAGGTCCATCCATTTTCCTGTTGACGCGCCAGCTACTTCAACGCCCGTGCCTGCTGCCATTTTCGCATCTTCTGCGGTTGTATATATTCCTACTTCAGTTCCTACATCCGCATCTAGCTCACAACCGGGGCCAGAAGCCGAGAAGATAGCTGAGCTCCACGGCCTGGATGACCCTTCAACGTCTTTGGAAGGTGATATAACTGCAGCAGAAGCCAAGGAGCAGGAAATGTAGACAGAGCAGCCATAGAAGACTCAACACGATTTGATTGTCGTTAAGAAGGAAAAGGTGGAGGCAATCAAGGCTTTGAAGAGTTCTTGGAAATTGAGAAAGCGCAAAGGGAAGGGAGGCTCTTCTGAGAATGTCTTGGAAGAAGAGGAGAACATTGCCATCGAAGTGTTGATGTTATCGGCAGTGACACTTCTCCCAAAAAGAAGAAGAAACTACCAACCGAAGGTGGAAAGGGTAGCGGTGGCAAGAAGCGTTGAGCGGCCAGTGTGAGGATTGACTTGATTTGGGCTTATAGCTTGTAGGAAGAATGGCTTGTTTTTGTTTCGTTTTGAGTCATTTTGTTTAAGTGCAGAGTCTGCACTTTGCGTCTTTATTGTAGAGTCTGTATTTTCCTTTTTTGGCCATTGTTGTGTGGGTACTACCCCCACATTTTGATCATGTGTACAGAAAATTATAAGCAATACAATGATATTTTGACTGTACTTTTATCTAACTATTCACATATGTTCTGTCTACTTGTGCTTGTTTCATTTCATACTTCTCTAGTTCTGTGATTATAGCAGCACCCTTCATTCGAAGTAACAGAACTTAGAGATTATCATTACTTTGGAAGTTAGTAGAACTTAAGAAATTAACAGATCTTAGAGAATTTTTGTTTAGAAATTCATAAAGCTCCTAAAAACTCTAAAACTTTGAAATTTTTGTTTAGAATTTTAAAACAGATATAAAACTTTGAGACAGAACTTGAGGACTTGTTGTTGTTTGGAGTGACAGGACTTGTGAACTTATTATTTTCATGCGTTTCTGTCTCCATACCGATATATGCCGCCTAGTTTGCAGGGCTGTTTACTTTAAACAATTCTCAAGTAACCGATAACTTAAGGTTTAGATAATTTTTATCAAAAATTTGGCTAAGTCACAGCCTGATTCTCCTTCTTTATTTTATACTTTAGAAGTTCTGCAACTTTAGAACATAACCCAAGCTCCTTGCGATATTTCAGCGAGTATGCAATATACGTGTATTTCAAATGCGCAAAGTGCAAAGGTTAATTGAAGGCAGTATTAACCCTTAAGTGTCCATAGTTGAGGCTTTTCATTTTGTTTGTAGCATTCCAATTTTGTTGGATTTGCATTCATTATTCCTGGCTATGCAAGCGGTTGGCGCCGATTGTGAAATGCATGGTTTCTTGCGTTCCTCGGTGTAGCTTATCTTCGAGCAGCGTTAGAAGTTGGTTTTTTGGCACGGCTCATGAGGTGCGAGGCTTTTGATTCTCTTCGGTGTTGCCTATCTTTGGGCAACACGAGGAGTTATTATTTTGGTGCGCGGCTTATGAGATGCGCGGCTTTTGTTTTTCCTCGGTGTTGCCTATATTCGGGCAACACAAGGAGTTATTATTTTGGTGTGTGGCTTATGATATGCACAGCTTTTGTTTTTCCTCGGTGTTGACTATCTTCGAGCAACACAAGGAGTTATTATTTTGGTACGCGGCTCATGAGATGCACGACTTTTGTTTTTCCTCGGTGTTTTCTATCTTCGAGCGTTTTTCCTCAGTGTTTCCTATCTTTGGGCAACAAGAGGAGTTATTATTTTGGTGCGCGGCTTATGAGATGCACGACTTTTTTTTTCCTCGATGTTGCCTATCTTCGGGCAACACGAGGAGTTATTATTTTGGTACGCGGCTTATGAGATGAACGGATTTTGTTTTTCCTCGGTGTTTCCTATCTTCGGGCGTTTTTCCAAAGAGGAGTTATTATTTTGGTGCATGGCTTATGAGATGCACGACATTTGTTTTTCCTCTTTGTTGCCTATCTTCGGGCAACATGAGGAGTTATTATTTTGGTGTGCGGCTTATAAGATGCACGACTTTTTTTCCCCGGTGTTGTCTATCTTTGGGCAACACAAGGAGTTATTATTTTGGTGCGTGACTTATGAGATGCGCAGCTTTTGTTTTTCCTCGGTGTTGCCTATCTTCGGGCAACATGAGGAGTTATTATTTTTGTGTGCGGCGTTTGTTTCGGTGTTGCCTATCTTCGGGAAACATGATTAGTTATAATTTTGGTGCGTGGCTTATGAGATGCACGGCTTTTGTTTTTCCTCAGTGTTGCCTATCTTCGGGCAACACAAGGAGTTATTATTTTGGCGTGCGGCTTATGAGATGCCCGGCTTTTGGTTTTTCCGGTATTGCCTATCTTCGGGAAACATGAGGAGTCATTATTTTAGCACTCTCGATGTTGCTGGAGCAGCATTGATTTTTAGAGGGCAAAGATCAGGTCCGCCGATCCAATGGTTTGGGTCGATATGCTTCCATCGACTCGGTGGGTAATTATTATGAACATAGTTTGGTTGGTTCAAGAAGCAAACTTTATTAAGGAAAGCATGGCAGATTCTTTGCCTATTTATAATGACTCCGGCATTTCCGAGATGGCTTATTTGCTAAAAATGGAAAATACATAAATTAGTTTATTAAATGAAATAACGGTGGAGCCATTCACTATTCTTGGCTTTGGGAATTGCGACCCCGTCGACGGTCGTCAGTTTGAAAGTCCCGGCCTTGAGCTTTTGATTAGCGACATATGGTCCTTCCCAATTTGGTCCGTAGGACCCCAAAATAGGGTAAACTCGCTTGAGCACAAGATCTCCAACTTCGAAGGTTTGACTATGAACTTTGGAAATAAAGAATCGTGCGACCCTTTTCTGGTGGGCAGCAGTTCTCAACTCTGCTTCTTCTCTTTTTTATCAACCATGTCTAGCGATTTGAGTAGGAGCTACTCGTTTTGCTTTTGATTGAAATTATGCCTTTGGTGTGAGGGGACTTCCAATTCAACTGGAATCATTACCTCTGAACCAAACGCCGAGGCGAACGGAGTGTGGCCAGTTGCCGCTTTGTGGTTGTCATGTATGCCCATAGTGCGAGTGGAAGTTCGTCAACCCAATTTCATTTTGCTTTTGTTAATCACTTTCTGATAGTGGATTTTATGATCTTATTTACTGCTTCCACTTGCCAGTTTGCTTACGGATGAGTCACTGTGGAAAAGCTCTTTTGATTCGGAAGCGCCTGTAGAAGTCTTTAAACTCGGCACTTTTGAATTGGGTTCCATTGTCAGTGATGATTTTTTGCGGCACACCAAACCTGCAAATGATGATTTTAGTAACAAAGTTAATTACTTTCATTGTGGTTATGGTGGCCAGCAGTTCTGCTTCGGCCCATTTTATGAAATAATCTACGACAACTATAACATATTTGGCTCCTCCTTTAGATATTGGAAGGACACCAATCAGATCGATCCCCCATATCTTAAATGGCCATGGGCTGACCATCTGCGTCAGTTCCATTGAAGGAGTTCTCTTAATTTTGCTGAATCATTGATAGCGATCGCATCTCCAGGCGTGATCTGCGGTGTCGTGATTTATTGTTGGGCAGAAGTATCTGTATCGAAGGACTTTCTTCACCAGTGTTTGCCCCTAGTGTGATCTCCGCACTCGCCTTCATGTACTTCCTTTAGAATTCATCATGCTTCATTATTGGTCACACACCCAAGAAGAAGGGTCGAGAATCCCCTTCGATAGAGTATCCCATCCTATATCATGAACCATGGCACCTTCCGGAGGAGCTTCTTCCGTTGATTTCGGTTAGTTAGTAGGGTTCCTGCAAGTAGATAGTCCTTTAGCAGTGTCATCCATGTATCTGGCTTGACGGTGGTCTCTAGAATCCAGTCTACATCCAATTCGTCTATGCTTAGGTTGGTTAGCGTTTCAACCGAAACCAATCCCAATGACTGGGCTTCTCCAGTGCTTGCCAGCTTGGCCAAATAATCTGCCTTGGTGTTTTGCTCCCGTGGGATGTGAGTTATGGTGTAGTGCTCGATATTGTATTAACAGCTCCTATACTTTGGATAGGTATAGGGCGAGATTTTCTCCACGCGCTTGGTACTCCCCTTTCACTTGACAGACGACCAGCTGGGAGTCGCTGTATATGTGAATAGATTTTATCCCGAGTTCCTTCACAACCTTTAGTCCAGCGATCAGTGCTTCATACTCTGCTTCTTTATTTGTTGTTGGGTATTCCAAGCGCAAAGCATAGCTAATGGCTCTCCCTTCTGGGGTGTCAAGCACTACCCCTGCTCCCGAATATAAGTTGTTTGATGCATCGTCGATGAAGAGCTTCCATTGCGTGCCTGTTTCCGACTGGACTTCCTCCTCCTCGTCTCTTACGATAAATTCGGAAATGAAATCGACCAACGCTTGCCTATTGATTGCTTTTCTTAGATGGTATGTGATATCGTATTGGCTCAACTCAATATTCCACTTGAGTAGTCATCTGGAAGTTTCTGGCCAGTATAAAACTTGCTTGGGCTGGTCAGTCAATACTTTAATCGGATGAGCCTGGAAGTATGGTCATAATTTTCGGGATGCGATCAGAAGGCAATACGCTAGCTTCTCCAGTTTTGCGTAATTCTTCTCAGCTCTGGTGAATCATTTGCTAATATAGTACACGGGTTGCGGGATTCTTGCTTCTTCCCGCACAAGAGTGGCACTTGGTGCATGCGAGGAAACTACTAAATAAACGAATAAGCCTTCTCCATCGACTGGTTTTGATAAGATCGGGGGAGTTTCCATATGTCATAGCAATTCCTCGAAAGCTATTTGATAAGCTTCACTACATTTAAAGTTTTTCTTTCCCTTTTTTAGTGCATCGAAGAACGGTATACACCTATTTGTAACTTTTGAGATGAACGACTCACTACTGCGACTTTTCCATTCAAGCTTTGAAGTTCCTTTTTATTTTTAGGGGCTTGGACTTCCCATAACGCTGTTATTTGCTCTAGATTCACTTCGATGCCCAGGGCACTTACTATGAATCCCAAGAATATCCCAGAGGCTACTCCAAAGTGGTACTTGAGTGGGTTAAGTTTCATTTCATACCTCGGGAGTATTTCGAACACTTCAGCGAGGTTGTCAAGATGGTTAGCAGCTACCCGAGATTTGACTAACATATCATCTACGTAAACTTCCATAGTCTTCCCGATCTGGCATTTGAACATAGTATCACTAGCCTTTGGTACGCTGCCACTGCATTTTTCAAACCGAATGGCATTATTTGGTAGCAGTACAGTCCTAAATCGGTGATGAAGCCGGTGTTCTCTTGGTCTAGTTCATGCATCAGGATCTGGTTGTAGCCCTAGTATGCATCCATAAATGATAGCAGTTCATGTCCCACCATTCCATCCAATAGTTGATCAATCCTAGGAAGCGGGAAGCTATCCTTCGGATAGGCTTTGTTGAGGTCCGAGAAATCAATACAAATTATCCATTTTCCATTGGACTTCTTGACTAGGACTGGGTTCGATACCCATTCGAGGTAGGTTGCACCCTGAATGAAGCCATTTGCCATCAGTTTATCTACTTCCTCTCTCAATGCCTTGGACCGTTCGGGGCCCAAGCTGCGCCTTTTTTGCTTTATCGGTGTGAATTTTTGGGGTCAATATTGAGAGCGTGGCAGGCAATTTCAGGTGAAACCCCACATATATCGAAGTGTGTCCAAGCAAATACGTCCAAATTGGCGCGAAGGAATCTGGTTAGTTCTGACCGTATCTTGTTTCCAAGCTATGGCCCAATTTTTAGAACCTTTGTTTATCATCCATAAAGACTGGGATGTACAACGTTAATTCAGCTGGTGCTGCCCGATCCTCCCCTGAGCTCTTCTTTCTAGGGTCCCCAAGCTAGGGGCAGTTCTGTAGTTGGTATTCGGAGGGTTCACAGATGTGGTGGGTTTTCCCTACATCCTTTCCTTTTTCCTTTCTTTTTGACTCACGCAGTTCTGCTATGTAGCATTCCCGGGCGGCTCTTTGGTCTCCTTTCACAATTTTGACTCCGTGTTCTATAGGGAACTTCATTGTAAGGCACCATTGAGCTAGGGTTATTCTGAAGTCGGCTAATGCGGGCCGTCCCAAGAAGGCGTTGTATGCTGACATTTCATCTACAATCACAAAAGTTTGAATGAGGGTGATCCTTCGCTCACCCTCTCCAAGCTCCACAGGTATTGTTCCCACCAGTTGTTTGGGTTCACCAGTAAAACCCTGAATCTTTGTTTGGCACATAGACACACTTTTCATGCCAATCTTCATTTGGTCGAAAATGCGTTTAAAAAGAATGTTAACGGAGCTGCCACTGTCAACCAACACCCGCCAAACTACAGCAATTCCTATCATCACCACCATCAAATCGAGAGTCGGAGCTTCGATCCCTTCGGTGTCCTGATTTTGGAACACCATTTCATTATTCAAGATCCTTTGCATCTTAACTAGAGTTTCGTCTTCCACAACCAAACATGATTCCTTCGGAGCATGCTTCAACGAACTTGTATATCGCTACATTTCCCTCCAACTTCTTTCCATGGGATGTGGTCCCCCAGATATTGCTTCGATAATAAACCTTTGGTCAGTTCGTTTTAACCCTTCTTCGCTGGTTCTAGCTTGATTCCTTTGTTCTCTTGGGTGTTGAGCAGTCGTAGATTTATCGAGGTTTTGTGGCAGTTTTACGTACTGCTGGAGTTTGTTGTTTTGGATCAGTTCCTCAATAAGATTCTTTAGGCGGCAACATTCATTCGTATTGTGGCCATGCGTCTCGTGGAAGCGGCAGAACTTCCATGAGCGCTTCTGCTGCTCGGTCGCTTCCTTTCTAGGTGGCGTTTTGCATTCCTCGGTTCCTTGAATTATAAGAAAAATGTTTTCTGGTGTGTCGCTCAATGTAGTGTAGCCTTCGAGCCTAAACCCTTTGAGCTTTTTATTGCTACCATTACCATTCTTCTTATTGGAGTTTTGACCTTTTCTCTTTGAATTCCCGTCTTTCCCAGTGGTTCCTTCAGCAGTTCGAGAAGTGTGAGTATTTTGATTCATTACTACACCACTTTACCCGGCATTTTCTGGCTGCACACTAGTAGACTTCCCTTCTAATTCCTACGCTTCCTCCAACCTTAGGTACGGACTTGCTTTGCGATTGAAATATTTCCTGGTGGTAGGTTTCTTTATTTTAATCCAATTTCCGAATTCAGTTTCCAAGTGAATGGCACGAACTAATGCCTTTAAAACCATGTCTTTGTTGGGGTTGCTTACTTCCGTCACCGCGGTGTTAAACCTATTCATGAAAGACTTCTGTGATTCATTATGCCCTTGGAACAACCCGGATAGGGACATAACATCTTTTGGCTATGGAGTATGGAGTCTGAACTGATCAAGGAACCTTGTCGCTAGTTGGTCAAAAGTAGAGATAGATCTTTGTGGAAGCTTAGTGAACCACATTGACGCAATCCCTTCGAGAAAGATAGGTAAGCATCTGCATCGAACAACTTCAGAGGCATTCGTTCTATCCATATACCAACTGTATTTGTACTAGTGAGGATTCGGGTCCTTCATTCCGTCATAGGACGGAATAATTGGCATTGTGAACTTTTCTGGATATCTCTCATTCAGGATTTCATCGGTGAAGGGGGTCCGGCTTGGCACATCCCCACTTATCATCTCTTCTACCTTTACTCTCCTCCATTAATCGTTTAACCATATCCGCTATGTATGCCTCTGATGTCCGATAGTCCTGAGGACGGCGATCAGTCATTACGCTAAGTGTTTGACTTTGCAAACAGTCTTGGTGAGTGGGCTGAGGCCTAGGCTCTCCTATCTTCGGGAGAGACACTCCTGTAGGATCCCGTTGGCTTGCGGTTGGTCTCCTTGGAGCATTTTGGGTATTCCTTGCATTATCAAATGCATTGGCATCTTCTTCCAATTTGTCATCCGGCTCTCCGTCCTCTGAGTCGGAAAGATCCATAGCTATGTCTTCTACGGAGGTCTTTGCCCCTGACCCAAATTCAAAATAGGTTGCCTTGTAGCATACGGAGTACTTGCATTTCCGTCCACGTTAAGTCCTGTTGTCACCCTTCTTTGTGACTATTTTATGTTTCTTCTATGTAGACCCGAAATGGAGGAATTTTCTTGTTCCATAGTAGCGGTGGGTTCGAGCATAGTCCTTGGAGCGTGATTTGATTGTAGGGTTAGGAGAGCGTTAAGCTATTCCATTAGAGCTTTTTGGCTACTCTCCATTTTTGGTTAATCTCATCAACCATTATATTTAACTCATCCCTAGTAACAACTTCATACTAACTGGAGGAGGCAGGCACCTGATTCCCTAAGTTAGCGCCATTCACTTCGGTTTATTGGGGATTACATCTTCTCCAGCTACTATTGCCCCTATAGACATTCTAGAGGCAGTTCTTCTTCTTCCAAGAGCCATTGATTCCATACAGTGGATTCTTCAAGTAAAGATAAGGATCTAACTTTAGGACCTATGGGATCCAAAGTAGATAGCTAGATCTGGATCCTGAGTTAGACTTCTCAGTGAAAGCACCAAAATGATGACCCAAAAAATGGACCAACACCCTAGTTGGAATTTGAAAGCACCAGCCCTTTTTTGACAAAACAATATCATAGATAACAGATATAGAAAAAGAACGGTAAAAGAAAGTAGACAGAGAATTTTTATAGTGGTTCTACTGTTAATGAAGCCTACGTCCACTTTATAATTTTATTAAAGACTGATTGTTGTTATAAGAGATGTTTGATTACAAGGTTTTGATTATCTTTAGCTAGATTGAATCCCCAGAGTTGGAATCCACTAGAGAATCATCAGTTAATTCCTTTGGAGATTGTTGTGAGGGAGGTATAGAGTGAAGAATAATTCTAGTAGAGCTTCAGCAACCAGTCCGAAGAAGATCTAGTTTATGTTGCAGGTAGGATGGTATTTATATGGATCAGAGAGCTTCTGGGCCAGGTCACTCCACCATCAGCTTGCAGGTAGGTAGGGAATGCCCAAGGGAGAATTTAGCTTACAAAACGAGGCAAAGCCATGGGTCACTGGTGACCCATAGACTTGACTCGTTTTGCAAGCCAAGGTCTTGGCCTCTCTTTTCGTAGTATTCTTCGGCTAGTTTGTTTGAATTTTTATGAAGAGCTATGGGTTGCTGATGATCCAAGCACTTAGGGGGAGTTTGGAATTGGAGATGTTTCCATAGTCTTTTATCGTAGTTGTTTCTCTTCGATGGGAATTCACTAGCTGTTTGCGCTTAGCTGCCGATTGAACTAAAAGAATGTTGATCCCTCAGCATCGTTGATCCCAATCGTTGCGTTAGTCATATAGCTTGACCCTTGTTAATTCCTCGTCCTAGCTTTTCTGGTTAAGTTCTTAACCATCCTATATACACGAGGTTACTCTGTTTCTTATTGGTTCCTGCTGGGTTTAAAACCTGGATAACAGTTGGATTTGTAAATGATGCCTTTTATATCAAGTATCGAAGATATTGGGAATGTTCCAAACATGTGCAAGGACACCTTATTAAAATGTTTAATGTAGAAAATGTAAGATTAATTCTTTATGCATTAGCAACATGAATTATCATACATGTTATGTTGTCTACGATATCATGATTTATTTATGTATTTGATACATGAAGCAAATATCAAATCCAAATTGATATCACAAAATGGTTATTTGAGGTGTTTACGTGTATTTATGAAATACTAGAGAATTGTTTACATAAACAACAAACTCCTTATGAAGGAGTGTTTAGATTCAAACTTTCATAAGTGATGTTTTGTATAATATGTTAACAATAAATTCAAGTTAAGAATCTATAAGTTGGAAATGTTCTAAATGAAAGGCTATGTTGATTCAATGAAAAAGGCTAAGTACTCATATTAATACCACACATATTGATTTTGATGACAACAACCATATAAATATAGGCACCAATGATTTTCCAAGTTGTATATAATATTTTATACAATATTATACAGGTTTGTACAAGTATATGATGATCAAGTTGAAGGCCGATCGGTAAAAAGACTAGAAATCAAGATTCAAAGATGATTAAGATATTTGAAGACTCATGAATTTTGAGACAAAGGCATAAAGAGTTCAAGACTAAAGTTTAAAGTTAATAGACAATAGATTAATTTGTTAAAGTCCTTCAACAAAACCTTTCTTTTCTTTGAATACTCTCTTATCAAGATTATTTATTTTATTACCTAAATATTTATTTATTTTTGAAATATATTTTTACAAATATTTTGTAAGAGTTTATAAAGTATTTAGAATCATGCTTAAATGGTTTTACAAAAGTTTAAAATTTTGCAATACATTTAAAATGTTACTGTTTTTCAAAACATACATAAGTATGTCAACATAGGCTACATTGGTATGTCGACATATGTACCCTTGAAGAGGTGTTTTCTGGATTCTGAATAGTTGTGATTTTTGGTTACATCTCTTCGCGAATAGACATATCCCTTAAAACTCTATATAAAGGGAATTGAAAGCCAAACTTTATGAATTACTTTCTCTACTTTCTTCTTACTCCAAATTCTCATTATATATTTCACAAAATCCACTTTCTATACTCTCCAAATTCACTCAAATTCAATCTCTACTTTATTGCATTCAATCTCTACAAGCTACTCACTGATTTGAAAGTATTCTCTCATTAATTCCAAGATCAAAGTGTTATGAAAGGGCTATAAGATATTTGTCTCCAAAGTACAACTGTTTGTATTTGGAATCAACAACTCTCTACTATTTTTTGTTTGGATGTGCTTATTGCACATTCAAATCAAGTGGTGTGCTTGTTGACCATTCAAATCAAGTAGGTGTGCTTGTTGCCCATATAAATCATGTTGGTGATCTTTTTGCCTGATTAAATCAAGTTAGTTTGTCATAAACTCAAAAATTAAAAGGGTGCATCTCATTTCCTTGAAATCAGGACTGTATTCTGGTTTTCTTACTACCTGTTTAAAGAAGGTGTTGGAAGGGAAATCTGTACATACACTACGAAGGACTGGATGTAGGATTGATTAATCCGAACAGGTATAAAACACCTCACATCATCTCTCTTAATTTTACTTTACTTTTACTGCATTTATATATATCTGTGACTGCCTATCTGTATTGATTATCCATGTTTGAATTTGAATCTTTAAATAATTCAGAAAAGTTTTATATAAATTATAAAACACTATTCACCCCCATAGAGTGTTAAAGTAGCCTTAAGATCCATTCACATTAGTACTACACAATTGCTCACATTTGGAATCAAAGCGTTAGGTTTTCAAAAACTCGTTATTTGATTTTTGAAAAGTATAAAAGGCTAGTTACACTGGTTATACATTTTTTAACAATTTTATAAAAGAACAATCAACCACTAGACCCTTACCATTTAATAATAGTAATTATTATTAATGGTCATATAGGATGAAAATTTATTTGCAATCCAATGGTTTGGATATTTGGAATATTACACAGAGTGAGTGCACTGAACCCCAAGCTGAATACTCAATGGACACCAAACCAAAAGAAACAAGCACTCAATAATTCTAAGGCTATGAATATTTTATTATGTTCCTTAGATAAAAATAAATTTAATCGATTTTCTATTTGTAAGACTACTTATGAAATTTGGAGAACATTGCAAGTTACACATGAGGGTAATAGTAATGAAAAACAAACTAAGATATCTATGCTTACCAACTGGTTTCAACTTTTTAGAATGAAACCAAGTGAGTCTATTTTTGACATGCATTCTAAATTTCAGGATATAGTTCATTCATTAGTATCATTAAGGAAAGTTTTCTCAGAAGAGGATCAAGTTAGAAAATTCCTTAATTCACTTTCTTCTAAATAGGATCAAACTTATGAATGGGATCAAAAGACATTAGCAATAGAGGGAGCCAATAATATTAGTTTATTGAAAATTAAGAATTTATATGGTAATCTAATGTCCTATGTTGAAGAGTAGTAGGGTAGAAGGGAAAATAAGACAATCGAAAAGAAATCAATTACTTTCAATGCTACAATTGACGATCAAGATTCAAATGATGACGACGATAATGATTAGGAGATTGCTCTTATGACCTAAAATTTCTGAAAATTTCTGAAATATAGAAAGTTCAACAAATTTCGTAAAACTGAAAGCAAAAATTCCAGAGGCAAAAATGTTTTTAAGTGTTACGATTGTGGTGAATCTGACCATCTACGAAGAGACTGCCATACAAAAAGAAAACACCAAATACTGATATATTCAAAAATAGAAAAGGACCTACAGTGCATCTTTGAATGATTCTGATACAAAATCTAGTGACAACAAACCAAATAATGAAAATATCAACATGTATTTCACGATGATGGAAGATTAATCATAATAAACAAAGAAAATAGCAAAATCGGTACCTTTTACATTTTTTTACTGTTTTGGAAATTACTTAATATTGGAATATATATATATGAATATAAGTATATATAATATGATAAGTGTATATATATATATATATATTATAAAAAAATTCCTTAATTTTAAAATTTTGAAATTTCAGCTTCTATGTCGACATAAGTCTCATGGGTATGTCGACATATCAGACAGAATTTAGAGAATCTTTTCAAAATTCAAACTTTTGAAATTCCCTCTCTTTTGCATTAATTTCAAAATTTGAAAAGTCGCATTTTCACCTATCACATGATAATTCAATCCCTATTTCTTCACTCTCTCTTATCTCATCTTCTATGCACACTTTATTTCAAAAATTCAAAATAATTCTTCACTCTCTTTCCCCAAAACAAATAAAAATGTATTCCTCAAACCAACACTCCTCATCCAAAGCCATTAGGCTTACAAAAATAATCAAAAGTCAACTTTTCAATGATCAAGAGTCCAATTGAAACCATATTGAGTATGCTACTTATGGAAAGTCTTTTTGGGAAGATTTGCAAATTTTAATGAATTTTATTCTTATGGTTTACAAGATCTTGCTTTATACAATGGTATCTTGCGTTTAACCAATTTCTCTCAAAGTGATTTTGATTGCCATCCCGATTTGGTTAAAAAAATATATGCTAATTTGAATGAAAAAAATTTCAAGGTGACGAAGGTCAAATTTAGGGTAGTGTAAAAGAAATTACTATTGTTTTAGATTTAGAAATTCTTAGTCAAATATTTGGTTGTAAAAGTAGTGCAAATAACCTCTTCACTTTCGAATTGAATATGGTAACAGAGAAGTTATGCATGATTTATTTTCTAGTGATGAAGAGTATGGTTTTAAAGGCAAAAATCTTAAGACTAAAGTAAGACTAATGATTCTTATTTTGCAACAAAGTATTACACCGAGGAAGGGGAAATACAACAATCCCAGTCAAAAAATTTTCAAAGCACTTTTTGCTATTTTTGAAAAATGTGATATAAATTAGGCTCACGTGATTTTGGATGACTTTGTTCAAAAGAAAATCTCTAGGCATGAAAACACACTTTACTATGGTGTATATCTTACTAGAATTTTCAATTATTTTGGTATTAATTTAAGAGGTGAAAACATTTTGCCTCGCAAAGTTTTTGATAATACAAACCTCTCTTATGCACATCCCTCTTGAATTCGAACCCTATGAATTTCTAACCGAAAAGGAAGAGAGATTCGCGAGGGAAGAAGAGCAAGGGGTTAAAGAACAAGAAGAAAGTGATGGTATGGAAGTTGAAGAGGAGGAAGAACAAGAAGAACAAGAGGAGGAAATGGATACTTCTCTAGACACCTTTGACAAACAATCCCGCTATTCTAACAAAGAAATTCTTAAAAACCAAATGAAGCTTCTCAACAATCAAAAGAAACTTAAAAGTTGCTTTAGTAAGAAGTTCACTAGCCTCTCGAATAAAGTGGAAAAATACTTTGGGAAGAGTATTAGAAAGCTTGGTGGAAATTCTTCACATTCACCAGCATCTTTTTAGATTTCTTAGCTATCTTTGTCTCTAGTTTTATGTCTTTTTAGTTTATTCATGTCATTTTCTTCTTTTTTATGCCCATGTATCCTTCTTTTTATTAAATTACTTGGAGGCTTAACTTTGTTGTTTTACCATGTCCTTTTATTCTCTGGATATCATAAACTAAGGTAGTATAAAATATAAACAAAAACTAGAACAAAAATAAATAAATAAAAAACATACAAGTTACCACATATATGTTGACATATAGTTCATAGATATGTCGGCATACACTGGTAGTTTTCCAGAATTTTTGAATTTCAAAAGTTAGTTAATTTTTGGAGGGATTAGTTACTAATCCTGCCTTTTACTTGTATAAATGATTTTTATTCTAGAAAAATACAGAAAACAATTCATCTTCTTATCTTATTCCTTTCTACACATTTCCTTTCGTAAAAATGAATTCAAATAACAACTTTTCAAAACAAATTCTAAGTAAAAATCTAGAAACACACTCTTCAATCCTTCAAAAATGCTCTTTGCTTCATTCTTCGTAATCAACGACACTTGGAGTTGATCAAATGCAAATGATCAAAGAAACTGAAAAACAATTCGAATCTATTTGACATTTTATTTCTAGTTTCGCCAAATAAGTTCAAAGCGATGCTCCTGAATGCTCGAACTCTAAAGCGAAAGTAGATAATGAAGATTGGGAAGTTATCAACATCAATCCTATTTTTGGATCCAAAGAGTAGGTCATAATTCCTAAGAAAATCTAGATTTTATTTGCATTTATAATTTATAATTTGTACTTATAATATGTATTTGTTATACATTTTAGTCATATTTGTATACTTAACTCTAGTTATATTTGTACTTTTCATGTAATTAATGAATAGATGTAAAATTTGTGATGTTGGTTGAAAAAGATGTAATTGTAATTATATATATATATATGTAGTTATTTCTTAGAGATATTATTATTACGGTTATTATTGATTTTAATTCCTTATATAACAGTATCACATTATTATATCTATTTAGGGAGAGTTTATTTTCATTCATTTTTGTTGATAACAACGGGGGATAAAATATATAATATGCATATTCTAAGGGAAAGTTATTCAATAAAGGAGGAGTTAACCAATTTAGGGGGAGTTACATTATGTTTTAATAAATATTTTTATATGATTTTCATTATCAAAAAGGGGAAGATTGTTAATACCATAGATATTATATTTAACGACAACAACCACATAAATAATGGTATTGATGATTTTCCAATTTGTATAGAATATTTATAGGATATTATACAAGTTTATACAAGTACAATATAATCGAATTTAAAGACTGATTAGTAAAATGACTAGAGATCAAGACTTAGAGATGATCAAGATATTTGAAGACTCATGAGTTTTGATACAAAGATATGAAGAGTTCAAAAATATAGTTTAAGTTAATAAACAATAGATTAATTTGTTACAGTCCTTCAATAACAACTTTCTTTTCTTTGAATACCGTCTTATCAAAATCATTTATTTTATCATATAAATATTTATTTTATTTTCAAAATATATTGTTACAAATACTTTATACGAGTTTTATATATTAAAGTATTTAGAAACTATGCTTAAATGATTTGACAAAAGTTTATAATTTTGCGATACATTTAAAGTGTTTCTGTTTTTTAGTATGTCAACATAGGCTACATAGAAATGTCGACATATGTACTGTTGAAGAGGTATCTTTTGAATTTTTAATACTTGTGATTTTTTTACATCTCTTCATGAATAGACAGATCCCTTCAAACACCATTTAAAGGGGATTAGAAAATGAACTATGAACTACTTTCTCTACTTTCTTCTTACTCCAAATTCTCATTTTATATTTCACAAAATCCACTTTTTATACTATGAAAATTCACTCAAATTCAACCTCTACATTACTACATTCAGTCTCTACAATCTACTCACTGATTTGAAAGTATTCTTTCATCAATTCAAAGATCAAAGTGCTATCAAAGGGCTATAGGATATTTTGTATCCAAATCACAACCGCTTGTATTTGGAATCAACAACTCTCTACTATTGTTTTTTTAGTGTGCTTGTTGCACATTCAAATCAAGTAGGTGTACATGTTGCCCATTCAAATCAAGTAGGTGTGCTTGTTGCCCATTCAAATCAAGTGGGTATGCTTGTTGCCCGTTCAAATCAAGGGGTGTGCTTGTTACCCTTACAAATCAAGTGGGTGATCTTGTTGCTCGATTATATCAAGAGAGTCTACCCTGAACTCAAAATTCAGGAGAGTGTACCTCGTTGCCTTGAAATCGAGACCGTATTTTGGTTTGTTTGCCACCAGTTTAAAGTAGGCATTGAAAAGGAAATATGTACATACACTATACAGGACTGGACATATGATTGGTTAATCCGAACTAGTAGAAAACTCCTGGTGTTATCTCTCTTACTTTTACTGCATTGTGTGTGTATCTGTGACTGCCTATCTGTGTTGATTATCTGCGTTTGAATTTGAATCCTGAAATAATGCAGAAAAGTTCTATGTAAGTTATAAAACACTATTCACCCCCTTTAGTTTTAAAGAAACCTTAAGATCCATTCCCATTAGTACTACACCGTTTCTCATATATCGCCTTGAATAGCGCCATAATAAAAGCAATGTATATATATATATAAATGCACATATAATTAAGATGAGGCTGATTCCAAATATTTGGAATCCTATAACATTGTTATATGATAACGATGTCATGATATAGATCATAACAGAACTTAGAGCTCACTGGAAGTCGAGAGCCATACTTTGAATTGTTCTATGTGATAAAGGTAGTTGATCGGCGTTAGAGATAGTTGATTGACAGAGTAGATAATTGAAATATAATAGTATACTCGTTCGCTGAGGGACTGGCCCAATTGGTTTTTGAGGAACCAATCTGAGAAGTTAGAATAAGATTCCATAATCGACCCCAAGTGTAAGTAGGAGACTAATAGAGTTAGGGGTATGCCCTAAGGAAAATTATGGAATTTGTTACATATATCTAACTCAATAACCAATCTTGTTCAAAATAAAAGGTTTTTTCTGTTATATACTTGATATAATGTGTTATATTAATTAATTAAAAGTATATCTAATAGAAAATCCATAAATGGTACGTTTTTTAATAGTAGTTACAAAGTGTTGTAACCGTGAGTAATTTGTCATTATGAAAATAAATATACAATTTTAAATATTCTTAGTCAAGATGTATCGAGACTGGATATTGATACATCCATTGAGACTATAATATGTAACACTCTCTATATGTTGGGTAGTGAATTACTCATGGGTTTTGGGAGCACCATGGGGTTAAATAATGATAGTTATTGGATAACTATATAATAACGCACTCGATAGTTTTCTATTAGTTAATATAACTAAGATCAAATAGAAAATAATGATGTGACAATATTACACAATTCCATCGACTTGAGAATACGGTTGAGCTTCAATTTGGTTAACATAACTAAGAGATGATTTGCCTCATCGTTTGTATGAGGTTAGTACCACAATCAACTGAAGTCAACCCAAAGTCAAAGTCTTTTGCCAGAGCATTTTAGTTAATAATAATTGTTATTATTGAACAAAGGACTTTGTGTTTTGACTATAGAGTTGAATATGGACAGTATTGGAATTTTGATCGTTACTAAATTACATAACTCCAAAGTGATAGTTTTAATGAAGAGAATTGGTGTAAATAACAGTCACAATCGGGTAACACTTAAGAAAGTAAAATTGGATTTTACCAAAACTAGGTAAGTGATAAATTTAGCCAAAATATCACACTATATGCTAAGTGACATGTGAACGTTAATATTCGAATAGTTCGATATTAATCATTAACCAAATTTACACCTAATGGGTTAAACAACCGAAACGATGAATACTCCTTTGACCAAACGATTTAATTAATTTTTAACTGTTATAAATTAATTAATATTTACGAAATATTAGTTATAAAAATTTATTTTGATTTTTTGAATAATATTATTAGATATATTTATTATATTTATAAATATATTAATCGATATATGATATCAGTACGTGTCTAAATTAAATTTAAACGCAAACTATTTTGTTCGGGTTTTAAGTGAGTTTGAAGACCAAATGGGGGCTAGTTTGTTCGACTATGATAAAGCATCATAAGGGGTGGCTATGTAATGGTTAAATGAGCCAGGGTTGAGTGGATAAGAGGAATGAATGAGTAAGAGAGAAATACAGATCTTTCCTAACTTCTCTCTCCATTTCCTCCTCTATAAAAGCATCTCATCCCACTCCCATTTCTTACTTTTTAGAGCCTTCATCTACATTCCCTCTAGCCGAACACTACAAGAAAAGCCGAGGATAGCGGTAGATTTCATTTTTTCAAGCGATTTATGAGGGTTGATATTCAGTTTTTTCTATTTCAAAATTTATATATTATCAACATCCTCATTTTATATTCGTCACTAAACCATTGCAAATTGCATCAATTTACTAACAGAATTTTTTTATGCTAATTTCCACTACAAATTTAGGTGGATTACCGACGGTTAATTTTTGTATCAATTTTGCAGCGAATTTCCAAGGAATTTGCAAATGGCTCTTATAATTTTTTAACACATGTTTTTTCTGAAAGTTATGGTAAATATATTTAATATTTAACAATTGATAATTTATAATTAATAATTAAGAAATAATATTTAGTAATTAATAAATAATTTTTTATAATTAAAAATTACTGTTAACTAACTACTATTGATTAACTAAAATTAGTAATAAATATTAAATAGTAAAAAAAATTATTTAATGATTGATAATAAATATTAAATAGTTAGTAATTAGTATTATGAATTAAATAATTAATATTAATTATTTATTAATTAATATTACTATTAAATAATTGAGAAGTAATAATTAATAATTAAGCTTAATATTTGAAATTTAATATTTAATAATTAATTTTTAATAATTAATGATTAGTAAGTAAGATTTAATAATTAAGAAGTAATACTTATTATTTAGTATTTAATTTTTAATAATTATAATTGATAATTAAAATTAATATTTAATATATTAAAAAAATTATATTTTGAAATTTTCAAAAATATATTTAAAAAGGTTCATTAAATTAAAATAATTTGAAATTTTCATAAAATTTAAAAATAGAAAATTAAAATTGTAGATAAATTTAAAATTTTATAAAATATACAATTTTAAAATTTTTTAAAATAAACATTACGTTATAAATTATTATTTCCATATGTATCTAGATTTCGTTTATAACTGTCTCCTTTACATCTACTAGTTTTTTTCCTCTAGGGAATAAATTTTTTGGCAAGTCGATGAGTAGTAGGTGGCTCAGATCTAGGTAGTGAGGTGGGGTTTGGTTGTGTTGATGGTTGGGTTAGAACAGTGAATATATATTGGATTGGCGGAGAAGGGGTGTTGCTATAGGAATTCTATGTGTTGGTGGTTGGTTTGTGATCATTGAAGGAGCTCACGCATGGGAGATGGGGAAGACGGCCGAATGGCATAGTAATGTAGGATGCGGGTATGGAAGGGGAAGAGAAGGAATAGTGGGAAAAGAAACCTTTTTTGGTTTTCGAAAGAAAAATTATGTAATTTAGAAAGGAATTAAATGTATTAAATAAAGCGAGTATAAAAAAGTATTATATAATAATAGTATCGAGGATTAAAAAATGTATTCTATAATAATAGGTTCAGAAACATAGTAGTCATATTAGTAAAACCAAAAAATAATTTCTTCATAAAAGCCCCTCATGTTTTATAAATTAGCACTTATAAATACTATTATTTTAAGGGCATTCATTACAACATAAATATCTTTTTACAATGTTTCAGCAAAAAACGTTGTAAAATGACCTTTTAACAACGTTTTTAAGAAACACATTCTAAAAATGTTATTTTTACAATATTTTTCTACGTAAGTTGTAATAATACTCTTAAACACCATTCTCACATGAAATGTTGGAAATATTGATTTATAATAACATTTTTATTAAGTTGTTTTACTCATAAATTTTTAACAACTGTTTTTCTGAAATAATAAATATATTTAATAATTAATAATCAATAATCAATATTAAATAATCAATAATTAATATCAAATAATTAATAATTAAATTTTAAATATTAATAATTAATATTAGATATTAAATATATATAATTTATAATATATACATAATAGTTAACATTTAATATTAAAATATTCAATTATAGTTAAGAAGTAGTAATTAGTAATTCATAAATAAGAAGTAATATTCAATATTTAATAATTAATCTTAATAAGTAATAAATACTATTAAATAATTACTAACTAATTTTAATAATTAGTACTAAATATATAATAGCTAATAATTAATAATATACACATAATAAATAACATTTAATAATTAATATTCAAATATAATTAAGAAGTAATAATTAATAATTAATTAATAAGGAGTAATATTTAATATTTATTAGTTAATTTTTAATAATTAATAATTAAATAAATACTATCAAGAAAAATTAAAAATCACTTTTAAATTTTCAAAATTTTGAAATTTTCTAAAATAAATTTAAGAATATTCAAAAAATATTAAAACAAAGTTTTGAAATTTTTGTAAAATTGAAAAATAAAAATACTTCCAAATTATTAAAATATTAACATTATATTGCAAATCTTAATACTCATATTGGTCTGGTTTTGCTCGATGATTACAACAACTTAAGTGCCACAAAACATCAAGGCATAATTACATTGGAAAATATATTTCAACTAGTGTATGATAGAAAATCCATATGCATCTAAAGTTTTCTTTTTATCACCATCTTCTATGACATTTACAAATTTTCCTCCAAATTCAAATTTTTGGCTCCAAACCAAATTTTTTTCCCTCCAAACCCAAATTGCCTTGTTTCGTCTGCAAGCATCATTATCATTTCCTCTATACCAATTCAATTCCCAATTACCAACAAAATCGCCCAATTTCCAAATTAAGAGATAATTTACTTCGCGTTGTTCTTCGCATGCTGCTCGTCATGCCTCATATTCCTAATCCCAATTCTTTCCCATGTTGCTCGTCGTGTTTCACATTATCAATTTGCTACAAGAGGAATTTGTCATGCCTTGAGTCGATGCTCTCATCAGATCTTGCATAGATGATCGCATCTATTGGGACTTGTGATGCAATTTTGGTGGAGTTGGAATCACTGCAGGCTTTAGGTATTACGAGCTTGTATGCTTTTGTGTATCTACAAGTTTGTTTGACATTTGCATGATTTGACTCTATAATTAGTTTGGAGAGATGAATTGCAAAAACCTTAGAATTGATTTCGAGTATCCACAACTATTTTTCCTCATGATTCTACTATTCAACCAATAGACTAGCTGTCCTCAGCTCAAATAGTTTCTAATTAAGAAAGGTAAGTTAGTCCTGCGTTTTTGTATCTTATTTTACTTTTTTGAAATTTGAATTCTTAGTTATAATTGATTGTGTTATATCCTCATCCATAACCATTTATTTACTAATATGATGTACTAGTAATTAAGGAATACAAAAGGCCTTTGTTTGTTTGGAGAGAATAAAGGTTGAATACTTAATTAAATAAGGGTATGTACTGGAACTTCTGATGTTGAATTTTGTCCGGCCTTTAGTTTCTATAGTACTTTTGTAACAACCCGTACCTTTATCGGCCTAAATTCAACAAAAATCGAAACCCAAGTCCATCGATGCATAGATCGTTTAATTTGGTACCTGCAAATAAGCATGAGCATCATTAGAGATTGATAAGAATCTAAAATCATAGCGGAAACAATAATAGGATAAGGATACTAACTATGACTACTACCTTGCAATTTACGGTATTCCTTGGATAGCAGATTGTCACATCAGCATCGAGCATGAGAGAAAGAAGACTTCTTCAACAACAAAGCACATCCAGCTCCACTGACCTGTTCCTTTGAATTTTATCATGTGGATTGCAATGAGGAGGGGGTCAGAACAACATTTTGGCAACTGGAAAACCTATAAACTGTCGATTACATAAACTTATACCGATAGGTTTCCATTTAATCGTTATGTCCTTCCAGGTTAGCAATTCTAATCTAACCATGCATTGCACACATGGTTACTTGCTAACCCCTTCCCAAGGTATGAAATACTAATGAAGCAATATCATTTACCCAATATTTCCAAACCCATTAGCACTTAGTACTTCTAAATATGAAGCAGGCTTCGATAATACTTTTGAAAGAGAAATAGGTAGACTTTATCAGTTAGGACCTTAAATGGGGTAGACCCCGTCATTTAGGACGTATTCCCAAGGTGGTTTCCTATCAATGTCGTCAATGATCGGTGGGTCTAAGCTACAAGACCTCTAAACACTATTTAAGGCTTTCTGCATTTAATGTCCAACTATTACTGCATCTATCATTGATAAAATTGTAGTCATGTAATGAACAGTACCCAAGCCACTTAATACATTTTATTCTAAAATAGGCAGACGCTGGTCATTTAAGACATTAGGCAGACCCCATTATTTTAGACCTATATCCAAGGCGTGCTCCTAAATGGTACACTTGTTATTACAGCCTTAGCAATGTAAGAGACTGTACCTATGACACTTAATACTTTCCAGTGGAAAATAGGCAGAACCCGTCATCTAAGACCTACTTCCAGAAGCGTGCTCCTCAATGGTACTATCTAGCTATCATTGCTTGGAAATTTCATTGGGCTACTTAATACTTCTTTTATAGGAAAGAGGAGGACCTTACAGCCACATAAGACCCAAAACCTGAAGCGAACCCTTCCCGATTTTAGGTCAACCGGTCGACCGCTTGCCCATATTTAGGCATGACCTGAACCTTGACCCAATAGAGCCGGTTAAATTAGTTAATATTCTTATGACCGTTCCGCACATCATCTTCAACTTAACCCATCTAGAAAAATTCTACCTTCCACACGACGGTATCCACCTATCCATATAGATCCTTCCTTGGCAAGATTGCAATAGCCTTAGCAAAACTGTTGCAACCAACACTACTTCCAAAAACCTAAAAATATTCCAACTGCTATTTCCTGCCTACTTCATACAGAAATATTTCTTCCAATAGCTGGTGGGTTTAACAACACTTCAAACTACATACCCTAATAAAATTGAATGTCATTCCTATTTTGCCTATACCTTAAAGAAAGAAAATATAAAAAAAAATCTGGATTTTATAAATCAAAAAATCAACAAGCTAAATATATGCCACTTTATACTTGTTTCTAAATAAGAGAAACCATTTCATGCTAAAATTTTCCTTAAAAGTCAAATTTATATATAAATATTACAGGGTTTCCAAAAACCTTTTTAAAACACAAATTTCCGAAATTGGAAGACCGTTTTCTTGCCAAAAATCAATATCAAGCCTTTATTGATATATACACACACACACATACATACATACACACATATGAATATTTAAGGATTTAAAGAATTAATCTTTTATGAATTAAAAATTTCTTAACATGACCAACTTAGTGGTATACGTGTTTTTTTGAAAATTAAAATTTTCAAAATTTTCCCAAAACAGAATTTCCAAAATAAATCTTTGGGAAAAGAAATCCTTTGGAAACCCCTTTTTCAGAAATCTAAGGCATTCTCGAAATATACTTTTTAAAAATTCTCTCACGGGTTTAAGACTAAGAATTGACATTAATAATTCAAATAAAAATCTAGTTTGCCACTAGAGAGGTGATCAATGAATGCACCCTTGCAAAGACTTGCTACCGGACAATTGTGACATACAGAATCTAATTTCCCATCCATCTGGAATAATTGTGTCTCTCCGGTTGGAACTCAAAATCCAAAATCAGACGGTAGTAAAAATCTCAATCGTCAAGTCGAACACCTCTAGTCTTCGAGATTCAGCCATATGTCGTACTCATGCTCTTCATCAACAGTGCTTTATGCATCGCTAGCACTCTATTGGATACTTCAAAGTCGGTGCAAAAATCCTAACTCTCTGATATTTCCAACTCATAGTTGCTTTGCGCATTCCTTCGAAGTGGAAATACAACTACTTCTATAATTGGAACTTTTAGAATCTAGCATAAAAATATAATGTTACTAGATTGGAATATATTTTCTATATATAAAAATGGATGATTTTCAAAATCTATGTAGTTATCTATAAGGAGAGTGGGTTAGGAGTTAATAATTTTTAAATTAATAGCATTTAGAAAGAAAGTGGAGAAAAAGAAATGGCAGAGCTTCCCTGCTGCCTCTATAAAACTATGAGAAGAGAAGGAAGGGTTGGGCCTGAATTTATTGGTGCTAGAATCAACCAGAACCGTATGATTTAAAATAATAAATCTGGGACGTTGTGGCCTAGGTTTATTAGAGTAGCCAGGTCGCCATCGGTCGACCGCCCCTGGGTCATCGATCGACCGTTGGGGTTCGACCATACCCAATGAGGGGCCGGCTAGTGGGCCCAGGTAATTAATATAAAAAGGTTAATTTCTGCTTGATTCTTTATTTTCGTTTCGTCCGTAACTTTTTCGTTTGGACTCCGATCCAAAAACTCCAAATATGAAAGTTGCTAAGGATTTTACCATGAACGCAAAATTGCGAGTTTCATGGTCAAATTCCATTGTTTGCAAAAATTCCATTATTGGAGCCTAATAATTAATTAATTAACTAACTAAATAACCATATAACCATTAACTAATGCTAGTATTATTGCTATGTGTTGTCACACATATTTTAATTAAACTAACAACTGTATGTTTTATAACCAAATAGCTATGTTTTAGGGGCACGATAGCCCATGTTTTCTAGAGGCTCGATAGCCTTGTTTTGCTAATAAGTGTTTTAAATAGCTATGTATGTTTTAGAGGCTTGATGGCTGTAGAGGCTCAAAAACCCTATTTTGATAACAAACGTTTTAAAAGATATGTAAAAGATGATAGTGCTTTGGCATAAGATTTTGGAAAAATGATAGTGTTTTAGCATAAGATTTTGGCTAAGTATTTGGGCTATGTTTTCTTTGTTGATAAAGAATGGTTTCAAGTGATTTACCATTTTAAAGATAATGTTTTCAAGGAAATGAAATGGTGTTTTAACCCACTTTTATATGAATTTTGCCAAAAGAGAATACTACTTAAACTTAAGTAATTTTGTTATATGTACGACTATTGATTGAACATATTTGATGGATAATGTTATAAGCTCTTGTTATCATTTGATCAGTTAAATTTTCTTATTTTTCATACTCACATTTACATTACCTAACATTGCATCTTGGAATTTAGGAAAAGAATTACCAATTAGGTTGTTCCAGCAGTGAGTATAGCCAAACTAAACTCCCGAGTGAGTAGAATTAAATCTGGGAGATCAAAGATCAATTGTGTTAGGATTCCTTGAACTGATCAAAAAGATATGACTTCTGGATATAAAAATAGATAAGATTTGTAGTTGGACTAGTGTAGGGTCACGCCCTATGCTTCAGCCGTTAGCCCTGGGTTGGTAAATGTCAGCAATTCCAATGCGAAGGGCTTTGTTAGTAGTGAGACTAAAATTTGTGTACACACAGAAAGGAACTCGTCGCTCTATATGCTCACTGTATTATTTAATTGGATTTTTTCGTAACTATATTTAGAGATTTTGGGACATCTGAGTATGTTTTGGCCTTTGTCAGCCCTAATAGGTTATTATTGGCTTATGAAAACTAATAGGTTGATAGTGACCCTAGGAAAACTATGATTTGAGACATACAATCAATTTCATAGGATGGGTAAACTTTGAGAATGCATAACCCTATAATGACATACTAGTCACATTTATCCATCTTGCATGTAAATGATCATATCATGTTTTCTTTTAACCATTGTGGTTGTAGGTGCATGATTTATGTTCAAATTATAATATTTTGACATGATATTAGCAAGTGGAAAACCCATTCCGTTCTGTGGTGTGGTCTCACTAGATATATGTTTTTTTTTGAGATGGTATATTATTATTCACACCAAACTTTTTGTCTGACCCAAAGTTTCAGTTTTTCCGCTTAAACATTCGGGTACTAATTTGAGTAGATCGAGAGTAGGGTTTTTAGGTTAGACGAATAAGCTTTCGAAGATATGCAGGAGGCAAGGTAATATTAGGAGTTTATTTCCGTTTTGTTGGTTGAAGTTTTATTTTGTTCGAGTGAATGTAATGATGGGATTATAACTATCAAGTAGTTAGACTCTAATCAACCAAGGGAGCATCTTCATCTATCGCTCTTGGAATATAATTGTAATTATTATATTTTCTCTAAATGTGGAGTCGATGGGATTTTTTAATGAATGTTAAAGTTATTAATGAATGTGTTTTGAAATTTTCATATTCATATGCCCCTGATTTATAGGTATAATTAACTAATCTCATTTTGTCACCGAAAATTGATACTATAGATGACCATAGCATCCATAACGCTCAGTTCAAAATATGGGATGTTACAACTTGGTAATAGAGCATAGGTTTATGTAAAACTTAAAAGATTTTGAAAACATAATACAAATAAACCAGAGAATAAGATTAGGGTATGGGATAACGCTATAGTAACATACTTGTTATTTACCATATATAAGTGTGTATTATGTCTCTATTCTACCCTCTCTCTTAGACCATTCTTTTGTATCTTACTAGAAAGCAAGATATGGAAGCAGGAAATAGAAGAGTGAATCTAGTTGGAAGAAGCATCACAACTAATGGAAATGTTCGACGCAATACAGTAGGAATCCAGGTCGACTAGCAAATGCTATTGTAAGTGCTGGAACCCCACCAGTAAATATAAGAACTACGCATCATTTCATTCAAGGATTGAAGCATAAATTGCCAAGGCTACTATGGTGCAACTCAGAGATCCATGTGATGTGGTGGTAGAGATGGCGTTAAGGAAAGAGGAAATGCTTTAGACATTGGAAGTGAAAATCCTATGGAGACTCAAGGTTTTGAAGGCAAGAAGAGGAAGTTTTTTAATAAGAAGAGAGTTTACAAGGGCGAAGCTGCCAAGAAATAGAAGGCTACTGTTGTTTGTTATAAGTGTGATAAGAAAGGGAACTTCTTTAAAGAGTGTAGATCTGGTAATGGAAAGAAGGTTGTGGGAAAGAAGGGTGTGAAGTGTTACAATTGCAACCATATGGGGCATTACAAGAATGAATGTCCAGAATCGACCAAGGCTAATAAAGGAAAAGCTTTTGATCTGGAACCATCAACTTTTGGACCTACTGTAGAAGAGAAAGGAAATTCTATGATGGGAGGAACGCTTTTGACTCATGGCATACCTGTTAAAGTATTATTTGATACTGGCGCATAACATTCTTTTATCTCAAAATGTTTGGTAGATAAGTTAAAACTAAAACCATCGTACCCTATTACTTTCTTAAGGGTTGCAAATCTGATAGGAGGTCACATAACTCTTGGGATGAGAAGTGACCGTTTAGAAATTGAGCTGTTAGGTCATGCACTTACCTACGATTTACATGTGTTTGATTTTGTGGGTTTTAGGATTATTCTTGGTATGGATTGGTTAAGAAGATATGATGCTAGGATATTTTTCCAAAATAGGAGATATCGTTAAGACACCCTAATAGCCATGATCGAATTATATACTCGGTAGAAAATTCAAGTTTAAACGTATGTGCTTCATTGGGTGCAATGGAAGTGGAAGATGAGGTGAATCAGGTTCTCATTGTAAGAGAATATGCAGATGTTTTAAACCATTTATAGGACTACCATTGAACAAGCTATTGAGTTTCGAACAGTCTTATACCTGGAGCTGAACGTATGAGTAGACTGCGTAACAAAAAGACATCTACTAAGATGAAAGAGTCAAAAGTGCAGTTGGTGGACTTAGAAGGAAAGTATTTTATTAGGCCTAGTAGTTTGTTTTTGGGAGTGGCCATCGGTGTTCATAAAGAAACCAGACAGGTTGTTAGGGATGTGTATTAATTATCGTAAGTTAAATGAGAAGACGATAAAGAATCAATATCCTTTGCTGAGAATAGATAATTTGTTTGATCAATTGAGTGGAGCCCAGGAATTTGTATTTTCTCAATTGGATATAGCAACAGGTTTCCATCAATTGAGAGTGGCGGAGGATAGCATTCCATTAACAACATTTCAAACAAAATATAGTTCATATGAATGGTTAGTCATTCCCTTTGGACTGACCAATGTGCTTGCGTACTTTGTGGATTAGATGAACCAAATCTTTTGAGAGCATTTGGATAGATTTTTGTTAGTGTTTATAGATGACATTCTGATATATTCTAAGAATGAACGAGATCATGAGATTCATCTTAGAATAATGCTAGAAATATTGAGATAGTGTCAACAAAAAGCGAAGTTTTCAAAATGTCATTTTTGGAAGAGAGAAATGAAGTTCCTTGGTCATGTAGTTTTTGAGAATGTTCTATTAGTAGGTCCAGCTAAGATTGAAGCTGTTAATAATTGGAAAATACCCGAGACTATGTTCGAGACAAGAAGTTTTATGGGGTTAGCTGGCTATTATTGAAGATTCATCAAGGATTTCTCTCATATAGCGGCACTTATAACTAAGCTAACAGGGAAAGACATAAAGTATGTTTGGACCAATAAATGTGAAGAAGAATTCTTAACGCTAAAGCATTTATTAGATGGTGCATCCGTGTTAGATGTTCTAGATAGATATCTTGATTTAGTGGTTTATACTGATGCATCTAGGACAGGGTTAGGAGCTGTGTTAAGGCAAAAATGTAAAGTGATTGCCTTCTCTTCTCGACGACTTTGACCATACGAAGTTAGATATCCAACTCATGATTTAGAGTTGGTAGCAGTGATCTTTGCTTTGAAACTATGGTGACACTATCTTTTGGTAGAACGATTCGAGTTATTTATGGATTATAAATCTTTGAAGTATTTATTCTAAAGGAGTTGAATATGAGACAGTAAACGTGGCTTGATTTTTTGGTAGCTTATGATTTTGATATTGAGTATACACTATGGAAATGAAATAAAGTTGTGGATGCACTTAGCAGGAAACATCAGAGTATCGTGTTAGCTATGTTAGCAAAATGGAAAGATTTAGATGCATTGACTGCTTGGGGTGTGCAGTTAAGGTCGATGGCTAATTCTATTCGGAATACCACAATGTTGTCATGCTTGGAAGATCGAACAGTAATGATCAAAAGAATTTCTTCTAAGCAGAGAAATGATACATTACTGGCTGAAAATATTAGAAGACTTGAAGAGGGAACTAAGATTAATGATTTAAAAGATTTTAGTCTTGACCAAAACAGATGGTTGAGAAAGAAGGATGGTTATTTGTTCTAGGTGTTTGTAACCTAAGGAAGGAAGTTCTTACGGAGTGTCATCCATCAAAGTTTACTACTCATCCCAGAGGAACCAAAATGTATCAAGATATGAAGAGGAGTTTCTTCTGGAAAGGAATGAAAAGAGATGTAGGCTTATGGGTGAAACAACATTTGAATTGCCAACAAGTAAAAGCCGAGCAACAGAAACTCAGTGGATTGCTTCAACATTTAGAAGTGCACTTCGAAAATGAGGTTCTATAACCATGGATTTTGTGGATTGGTTGCCAAGGTCGAATAAGAAAAATGAAAGTATTTAAGTCACGGTAGATAGAATGACCAAAAGTGCACACTTCATTCCCATTAAGTTGAAAAGCACATCACCTACTTTGGCAAAATTGTTTATGAAGAATATTATAAGACTTCATGGGATTCCTATTAGTTTAGTCAGTGACAGAGATACTTTGTTCACTAGTGAATTCTGGAAGAGTCTACAAGAAGTGTTAGATACCAAGTTGAAGATGAATACCATTTACCATCCACAAATGGACGGGAAAACGCAAAGAGTTAACAAAGTTCTTGAAGATTTGTTATGGGCTTGTGTATTAAGACTTTGGAGGGTCATTGGAAGACCATTTTCACTTAGTCGAATTTTCCTATAATAATAATTATCAAACTAGTATAGGAATAGTGCCATTCGAAGCTCTTTATGAAAGGCCGTGAAAATCGCTAGCATATTGGTTAGAGACCCAAGATAGATTAATCATTAGCTGGATATGTTGAGGGAAGCTACAGAAAAGATTGAGTTGATCCGAGCAAAGATGAAGGAAGCTCGATCCAGGTAGAAAAGTTACGCAGATAAAAGGCATAAGGATTTAGAGTTCTTAGTTGGGGACCATGTTTTTGTTAAAGTATCACCAATGAAGAATGTGACACGGTTTGAAAAGTCAGGAAAATTGTCATCGAGATATGTTGGCCTATCTCCTATCATAAAAGACTCGAGAAACTTTCTCACCGGAATGAGTTACCAAATAGTTTGGAACTAGTGCATAATGTTTTTCATGTGTCTCATCTCAGAAAGAGTGTATATGATCCAGAGACTACTATTGCGTTGAATGTATTGGAAGATTTAGTAATAGAAATAGATATGACTTTTGTTAGACAACCAGTTCATGTTGTAGCAAGAGATGAGAAGAAATTAAGAAACAAGAAAGTCAAGTTAGTGAAAGTCCTGTGGAATGATAATGAGAAAGACTACTTGAGAGACAAAAGACAGGCCTAGAAAGATTTATCCTGAGTTGTTTTGATGGTATGTTCTATATATGTCATATAGACTTTTTTCTATGCAGGATATGCTAGTATTATTTTTATGTGTTGTCACACATGTTTGCATGAATGTTATGCTTGTTGTTTTCCTTATCGTAATTTTGAGGGCAAAATTCTTTAAGATGGAGCCCATAACACCCTTAATTTTTGTTTACCATTATTCATGAAATTTAATTAGATAATTTATGGTGATATGGAGAATGAGATTTGTTAAGTAATTTGGGCCATGCCTTAATTAATCAATTAATAAGGTTGTTTTAAACATAAAATAGAAAGGGATTAATGAGAGGGGCATAATGGGAGTAACTCCTTATTTCATTCCCTAAGCCATTCCTCTCCCATTCATCCTCATTTCATTTTCTAAAACCGAAACAAACTAAATAGAGGCTGACCATTACCAAGGGGAAAAAAGGAAGAAATGTAAGGAATTCAAAGGGGAAAGCTTAGGTGAATTATTATACATCAAATCTCAATCTCTCTTATCCAATCTAAGGTGAATAATAGTTACCATCTCATTTGTTATGTTTTATTTTCAAATTTATGACTGATTTGGAATTTGTTGTGATAATATGTCATGTTTGGATTGATAATATCATTATTTGATTGAATATATTGTGTAAAACATTATTTTGGAGATGTATATCAATTTCATAATTTTCCCAGTTCATATGAATATTTTATGAATTTCCTAAGAAGAAAATGTGTAGATTTTCAGGTTTTTAATTATTAAAAATAATTAAATTAATATTCTGGTCTTGAAATTTTTATATAAGGAAGAAGAAAATTCGAATTTTTAGTGATTTTTGAGGATTTTTCCCTAATTATAATGATTTTCTATGAAACTGTTATTCTAGACATGTATATAATCAATATGAGTTAAAGATATTAATCATATTGATATTGCAATGTTAATGGAGAAGGTAGAATGTGACCTACCAAAATTTCAGTAAAGGATCAAAAAAGTATTTTGTTCTCCAATAATAATTTGACATGGGGCATGGATTAGTGGAAAGTTTTATCTTTAAAAGAAATAAATCAATTTTTATCTTAATCGCTGAAATGTCATCGTAGAGGCTTGATGCCCCTATTCCCTATAAAATCGATAACGATAAGAGCAAAATAATGTGATAGATACTTGATATCTATGTAATGCATCAACTTTCATAAGGTTTGACACCTTGTGTTTTTGATGTTCGATATCCCATGCTTTTTAAAGATTCGATACCAAGTGTTTTGTAAAAGTTCGATACTCAATGTTTTGTAAGAGTTCGATACCTAATATTATGTAGGCGATTCGATGCCCAATGTTTTGTTGAGGCTCGACAACCCCATGGTTTAGAGACTCAATAACTTATTTCAAAAGTTCAACGCCCTATGTATTTTAGAGCTTCGGCACCTCGTGATTTTAAGAACTCAACACCCATGTCTTATAGTGACTCGATAGCTTGCATGTAGCTACCCGATAACTATATTTTCTAGAAACTCGACAACCATGTTTAGCGGCATATTAGCCATATGTTTTGCAAACCCAAACAGCTATGTTTTAGAGGCTCAAAATAGAGACTCGATAACCTTATTTTAGTGGCATAACGGCTGTATGTTTTATAACCAAATAGCTATGTTTTAGAGGCTCGGTAGTCTATTTTCTAGAGGCTCGATAGCCCTGGTTGTTAACAAGTGTTTTAAATAGCTGTGTATGTTTTATAGGCTCAATAGCCATGTTACGTAAAGGCTCAACAGCCCTATTTTGATAGTGGACGTTTTAAAAGCTATGTAAGGATGATAGTGCTTTGGCACAAGATTTTGGCTTATGTATTTAGGCTATGTTTTCCTTGTTTATAAAGAATGGTTTCATGTGAATTATCATTTTAAAGATAATGTTTTCAAGAAAATGAAATGGTATTTTTGCCTAATTTTAAATAAATTTTTCCAAAGGAGAGTATTACTTAAACTTAAGTAATTTTCTTATGTGTATGACTATTGATTGACATACTTGATAGATAATGTTATTTGATGGATAATGTTATATGTTCTTATTATCATTTGATCAGTTAAATTTGTATTTTTTATCATTTGTCATACTCACATTTGCATTACCCAACATTGCATCTTGGGACTTACGAACAAAATTACCAGTTAGGTTGTTCCTGTAGTGAGTATGGTCAGACTAATCTCCTAAGTGAGTAGAATTGTAGTTGGGTGATCAGCTAGATCAATTGTGTTAGGATGCCTTTTACTGATCAAAAAGATATTACTCATGGATTTAAAACCAGATAATATCTGTAATGGTACTGGTGTATGGTTGCACCCTATGCTTCAGCCATTAGCCCTTGGTTGGTAAAGGTCCACTATTGCAGTGCGTAGGGCTTTGTCAATAGTGAGACTAAAAGGTATGCATGCATAGGAAGGAACTCATAGCTCTATATGCTCACTGTGTTGTTTAATTGGATTTACTCCTAATTATATTTAGAGATTTTAGGACAACCGGTTATTTTTTGGCCCGAATCAGCCAGATAGGTTATTAGTTGCCTTATGAAAACTAATAGGTTTGTAATGACCTTAGAAAAACTATAATTTAAGACAAACAGTCAATTTTATAGGACGGGTAAACTTTGGGAATGCATTACCCTATAATGACAGACAATTCAAATTTACCAATATTGCATTCATATGGTTATATCATGTTTTTTCTTAACCATTATGTTTGGAGGTGCATGATTTATGTTCAGATTGACATAATTTGATAAGATTTTAGTGAGTGGAAAACTCGTTCCTTTCCATGGCGTGGTCTCACTAAATATGTGTTTTTAGTTCGAGATGTTATATTATTATTCAGACCAGACTTTTTTTATCCGAAGTTTCTGTTTTCCCCTTAAACTCTCTCATTTAAGTAGATCGAGAGTAGGGTTTTCAGGTTGGACAAATAAGCTTCTGAAGACGTGTATGAGGCAAGGTAATATTATGAGTTTATTTCCGCTGTGTTGGTTGAAGTTTTATTTTCTTTTAAAGAATGTACTGGATTTATACATGTCAAGTAGTTAGAGTTTGATAACCCAAAGGGGCTTCTTCATATGTTGGTCTTAGGATATAATTATAATATTATATTTTCTCTGCACGTGGAATCGGATAGGATTATGTAATGAATGTTAAAGTTACTGATGAAATGTGTTTTGAAAATTTTCATATTTATATGCTCCCGTTGTTATAGATATAATTAACATATCTCATTTTGTCATCGGGAATTAATCCCATGAATGGCGCAACATCCATAGCGGTTCGTTTCGAGCTTCAAAAAGAGGAATGTTACAGTTTCTTAATTCAAATATTTTTGGCATAAGTAAAATAAATTTTATATATTTATTCATTATTATTTAAATCAACTAATTACATAACTTACCTATATCTATTTTTTTTTGAAAATAGGTAAATTTAATAACTAATATAATGGGCTGTGCGGCCCAAAGTTTTTACAACTGACAAGAGATAATTAACTTTACATTACAGGATTTTCCGACATAACCAAAGAAAACCTAAAAACTTTCCTTTCATGGCGGCTCCCAGCTCTCTCCTCGACTTGATTCGGTCAACTCCTTCATCCTCAACTTATCCAATTGTCGTGCTTCTTGTACCATTGCAGTGGTGAGGATTCTCTTTGGTATCCGATCTATAATTAAGCTTATATCTCTATTAATTTGATTTGTGATGGCTAAAACGTCTTTTTGTTTTTTGTTGAAAGCCCTCTCATTTCTCTCTCTCCAGAGGTGCCAGATAGTGGTTGTGAGTCCAATTTTGCCAATTTCCTGCATCATCTTCGAGAGGCCGCTCTTATTGTTCAGGTATTCTACTTCCTCTTTAAGTCTCTAGGTGTTATTATTCCTTGAGTATTTTTTTTTGTATGTTCCACACCCGTGTGCTGTACTCGCATTAAAAAAACAGGTGTTCATGATTTTCCTCCAAGTCATTACAGAGATAACATGTAGTGCCTTCCACAATTCCCCATTTAGAGAGTCTGTCTTTGGTTGGAAGTCTTTTGAGTAGAGCTTTGTATAAAGTATGCGCCATTTTTGGGTTATTCGACCTGCTCCATATTACCTTCGTCCAGTTATTCAGGGGGTGTTTGTTCCGCGAATCTTCCCAAACTTCTCTGAACATAAATTTGCCATCTGAATTATTCTTCCATATCCAGGTGTCCTCTCTATTCTCTGTCTGAATGATTTTCCGTTGGATCTCTTCTTTGTAGTTTAAGCATAATATGTTTCTCTCACATTGCCATTCATTGTTATCTATGATCACATCAACTATGCATGTTGGGGCTCCATATGCAGAGAAAGCTTCCCACCCTAGTCTGTCAATGAAACTCTATGAGTTTAGCCATGGGTCTCTCCATAAGTCTGTGTTATTGCCCGTAGCAATTTCTCTGTCTATATAAGTCTGCAGTTCATTTCTGATTTTTAAAATATTTTTCCATATGGTAGATGCATTGTTGTCTATTCTGATAGTTCATAAATTGTCTTTTAGATATCTTGCTCTCATCCAACTTGCCCACAAAATTTTTGATGTTAGGATATTCCAGGCTAATTTCAAACCATATACTTTCTTGAGTTCATATAAATTCTTAAGCCCCACTCCTCCTTCTTCCTTTTTCCTACAAAGATCTAGATATTTAATTTTATGTATTCCTCCTTTCCATAGAAAATCTGCACAAACTGAGTTAATTTTTGCAATTGAACAATCAGGGATTTAAAAGGATTGTAGCTAGAATCTTACTTTAGATGTGATAACAGTGTGAATTAATTCAACTCTACCCGCAAAGGACAACAATTTTGATCTCCATCCTTGTAATTTGTCTCTGATATTATCAATTAGTCTACCACATTCTAAATCTGTTATTGTGTTATTTGATAGAGGGACCCCCAAATATTTGACTGGAAGGCAACCTTCTGAAACCCCCAGTTTTTCCAGCATAGCCTGTTTGTTGGTACAAAATTTATTGAAATGGCACTGGGTTTTTAGTTCATTCAGTTTGAGGCCAGCTGCTTTCTCTAAATCACTGAAAATTGTCTTGACTTTCTCAATAGCCTTTAAACTCCCTTTCATCACCACTAATAAATCATCGGCATAGATTAAATGAGTAACCTGTGGAACAATGTTATAAACAGGCTGAATAATCCTTTGAAAGCACCCAATCTCCATTTGAAGAGAAAACCATTCCATAGCTACCGCAAACAAATATGGGGACAGAGGGTCACCTTGTCTGATACCTCGATTACTATGTATATATCCCTTGGGGACTCCATCTATCATGATAGAAAAAGTAGGTGTCTCTAGTGCAAACTTTATAAGATTAACTAGCTTTGAAGGAACCCCCATTGACTCAAGCATGTGTATAATGAAACCTCTATTGATTCTGTCATACGCCTTTTGAAGATCAACTTTGATACATATTTTGTCAGCTCCCTGTTTATTAAAGTCGCTTATCAGTTCGTGTGCCATTAGAGAGTTTTCATAAATCATCCTGCCTTTGATAAAAGCACTTTGGCATTGTGAGGTTAAATTTGGGAGAACTCTATTTAGTCTCATACATATAATCTTGCTAAGAATTTTATATACGACATTGCAGCAAGCTATAGGTCTGTAATCTTCTATTCTCTCTGGGGATTTAGACTTTGGAATTAGAGTTATGAAAGTGTGATTGATTTCCTGTATAAATTCACCTGTATCCAAGGCTTCATTATAGGCTCTGAGCATGTAATCTTTCAGGTGTATCCAGTTCATTTTGAAGAAGGATGCCCCCATGCCATCGGGGCCGGGGGAGGAATCAACATGAATGGACCAGATGGCTCTCTTCAATTCCCTTTCTTGAATCCTAGTTGTCAACATGGCAACACCAGCAGAGGAGATTTTCCTCCTGCAGTTAACGTGAGGTAAGTGATTGTAATTTTCTCCATTATATAAATTCGTGAAGTATGAGATAGCTTGCTATTCTATGTGTTTAATATGTCTGGAAGAATTTCCATGTTCATTCAAATAATTCTTCAGATTGTTGTGTTGTTGTCTTATAGACATCTTAGTATAGAAAAATTTATTGCATTCATCACCTTGTTGTAACCATTTCTCCTTAGCTTTCTGTTTTATTTCTATTGCCTGCTTATTGAGTTCAATTTTGAGTTGTTTTTGAAGTTTGTAGAAGTCAGCATTTAGTCCTTCATGTAGGGGGTCATTATCCAGTTGACTCTGAATATCGCCTAGCTGTTGTTGGATTGTTGTAATGGTGTTAGTGGTTCTTGTTCTGCACTTATACCAATCTTTGAGTCTTTTTTTCATGATTTTGATGAGCATAACAAGTCGATACATGTGGTTGCCTGGAGGAATTCTGACTGTGTTAAAGTTTACTACTTCGTCAAAACCTTCAATCATGGGCCAATGATTTGCATATCGGAAAGGTTTTCCTTTATGCTTTTCATCATCATCATTGAATTGTATCAGGAGAGGACAGTGGTCACTAGTAGAACAAGGTAGCACAGATACTTTGAATTTTGGGATTTTGTTAAACAGTTCATTATTTCCAAATGCTCTGTCTAGTCTAGATGTTATTTTCTTGGCCTCACCACTTTTCCATATGTATTTCAGACCTGAGTGTGAAGCTTCCACAAGATCACTAGCGAGCACACAATTATTAAATTCTGCGACCTGTGAAACTTTCAATGTAAGACCCCCTTTCTTTTCATTTGTACTTAGAACTGCATTGAAATCTCCTGTAACTAACCATGGCATATTTATACTTTTAGAATTGGCTGTTATTTGTAACCACAATTCCTTTCTTTTAGATGACAAATTCTTTGCATAAACAAAAGGACTACCATCTCCAATCCCCCAACATTCTGGAACTTTATTGTGAGTTGCTATTCTCCCATATTCATAATAGAACTATTCAAGTAGTTGTTTTCCCAACCAACTAAGATTCTGCCTTTTGTTTGTGTATGTGTATTTGAATTACGAAAGAAAGACCATTGATTCCCCATTTGATGTTTAAACATCTCTATATTATGATCATTGCATTTATTTTCTAATAGAGCTAAAATAGAAAGCCTGTATTTGGCCTTTATGTTGTGGAGGTCTAATTTCCTTATATCATTATTTAGACCCTCACATTCCAGCATAGTATGGACATTTATGATTTTTTGGTGGCTTTGCTCCTTGTTAGTGGAGCAGAACCTACCATGACTGATTTATCAGTCCTCTTCTTATCCTCAATAATGAACTGTTTTTCATATTCTGCATTTCTTTCAATATATTTGCTCAGGTCCTCTAATTCATCTTCCTCTTCCTCATTTTCAGATGACTCCAAATCAATACCCAACTTGTGGACATCAGCTAGGGAACTTGGCATCTCCTCCTCAACCTCTTTTTGATCATCAGTTGGTGGAACTAGATCCGTTGCCACTATATACTCAACTGGAAGGAGACTATCTGGGTTTGCCACCGGTGGAGAGTTCTCTAAATCAGATCCCTTCTCTGACTGAACAGGAGATTGAAGAGATACTTGCCTTGATCTGCAGTCCATCCCCATAAGCTGCTGATGTGATGGTTGACTATGAGGGGAGTTGTTTTGTATATGATTTTTTGTGACCTCCTCATCTTTTTTTGACTGACTCGATTCAGGTAGATCAGTGTTGGGCTCTGCTTTGTTCTGTGTTTTCTCTACCCAAACTTGTTTTGTCTTGTCTGCTTTATTGTTTTGGCAGTGTTGATTTATGTGACCAAAACACATACATTCTCCGCATCTAGGTGGCACAAATTCATACTCCACCTGCTGGATGTATTCATTCCCCTTTTATCAATTGCTTTAACTATTTTTGGCAAAACAGTTTTTGCAGATATTTCCACTAGAACTCTGGCATATTTAATACGTTTAACTTTCCTTGTATCTTAATCAATATTAATAGGTTTACCTATCAGACTTGCTAATTTACTTATGCATCGCATATTCCATAGCGCTAAATCCAGGTTATTAAGTTTAATCCATATTGGATAAGTTGTCAACATAACCTTTTCAAAATTAAAATCAGCCTCCCATTGCCTCATGAAGATTAACTTACTATCCATAAACCACGGACCACCCTTCAGGATTCGATTGTAATCCTCCTCTAATTCAAATTTTATAAGATAAAAGCCATTATCACGAGGATACACATCCCATGACTCTTTAGGGTTCCATACTCTTGTGATATAAGCATTAAAGTGTATGTAATAAGGCCTTTTACCTGCCATGTATGTATAAATCGAGTGTTGCCATAACCACTTAGATTCCGCATAATCTTCCTCATCTATCAACTGATATATATCCCCTCCGCTTGATTGTGGTTCATAGTAATTTGCGAAACCTTTAAGCTCGATTTGCTGCCTACAGCTTCAACCCATGATTTTGCTTTTATAGTGATTATTTTAGGGTTTTGTTTGATGACATCTGCAAACGACTTCTTTGCCTTTCCCCTGTAATTAACCTCCTTCCATCCGCCTCCTCCTTCGTCGTCTTCCTCATTGATACCTAGGGTTTCGGGAACTCTTGTTGTAGTCGCCATTAAAATTATTAATAATTTTACTTTAACTTATATATATATATATATATATGTGTGTGTGTGTGTGTGTGTGTATTGGCAATAAAAATAGATCAACGCTCAAGAATGAGACGTAGGGAACTTGTGAGACCTAGATCTAGTAGATAGTATTGAAAATAAGGAAACTAAAGTAGAGAGACATAAGGTTTTTATAGTGATTTGGCAATCTTTGGCCTATGTCCACTTCATAGCTTTGTTGATTGTAGATTTGATAGAGTTTGTAGGAGGTTTCAGAGGATTAGGAAAAAAATAAGTCACTAGTACAAGGGTTTGATAGATTCTAAGTTTTAAAATTGCCAAAAGTACCTTCCTTGGTGATTATTGTGGGGGAGGAAGAAGGTGAAGAGCAATGGAGTCCCAATTCCAGAGTGAAGAAGATGGAGCGGAGAGAAGAACCTGTTTTCGTTGCTCTATGGTTTGTATTTATAGGAAACAAAGGTAGTGGGTTAGAAGCTTTCTTGCATTGGAGTCCACGCTACGACCCAATGTTGTACAGAAGAAACGAGAGCCCCTGACCTAAGGGCATAGGTCAATACTGAGCTATATTGCTCTGCACCAAGCTATGTATGTTGGTGAAAATCCAACATTAACTCATGTTTTGCACTTTTGTCTTCATGTTGATGTGTTTTAACCTATTTTTCTTGACTTGTTTGTTGTTTCTAACAATATTCCTTCTATCACTTGAATTGTCATAATTTCTTGGCTTTCTTCTCATCAACCTTGAGATTGATCGTCCAAAATCCAGGAAAACCACTTGATCACGAGCTACTGAAGATGTAGATCAAAGGCATAGAGCTTGGGAAGTGATTCAAGGTGGAAACATAGGTCGGTACAAACCTATCATAGCTCGGTACCGAGCTATGTCTTGTGCTCCGATCTCTCCCAAACTTTCTAGAGTTATTTCTCTACTTCATTTAGGTGTGTTTTCAAGATTTCAAATCATCCCGGATAGTGAACTCGGTGGTGAAGTCAACCGGTGCATGTCCGTTAATCGCTTGTGACAACCCACCTCCTTGACACTCGTCTATAGACACTACTACATCATGGGTATTCACATGCCGTAAATCCAAGTGCTGGACATGCGTATTATCAGGGGTTTTAAAAGAAATAAAAATAGAAGACAAAACAAAACAGAATCTCACATCATATTTAAAGCAACTTATAGTTATACATGTGGAAAGTACGTACAATCACGCATAAGTGATTTATCAGAGTTACGGTAGGTACTAACTTAGCCAGGGATAGTTACAACTGCCTATCCTTTACAGCGGCTGGTAGATACCTAATACATAATACAAAATACAGCAGAAACTAACAATAGATAACTATCATCATAAGAACCTCCATGCTTCATGTTTCTCCCAAAATGCTCCATGTTATTCCCAAAATGCTCCATGCTACTGAACTACTTAGCTGCCCGAAAAATAAGGCACCCAGAGTTTAAGGGGAAAAGAAAATAAACTCTGGGTCAATCATGGGACTGGTGAGAGACATAAAGTACGGATATTTGAAAACAATGGTATCTTATAAGACCCCGATGCACATAACATGGAACGGTCTTTCACCTTATGATAATCAAAACATTTGCTACGTAAAATTAGAGATATTATCTTTAATGATATTCTTTAAAAATCCTTTCAAATAACATGTTAATCATAGCTGGAATTGTTACAATTGTTAAATTCGACAGCATAAAAGGTTTACAACTAAAATCTTAAAAAGTTCATATTGGAGAATGTATTCCATACAATGACAAGGTTTGGCACTACCTTCCGACAGTACATCTCTAGAAAAATATGCCGAGGCACCAATAGATGGTCCTCTACCAACACAAACCAACCTACCTTTACCATAGATAGTACCGAATATGACATCACCCCAGTCGTTACTGACCTTTACCGGGATCCCAGAGCATACATAACATACTCAACATATAGAGGTAATCTAGAAAGGTGATGATCGTATCCTAATGGGCGCGACCCACATAGCCCTGCCGAGTCTACCTTGTTTTTGTCATTCCCAGGGGCGAGGCTTAAGGTCACGTTTTACCTTGCATAGAATCATCGAATCCTATTTAGAATGCCACATTACCATTTCCATCGCACACTATTGATTTTCACAAATGCACAACCTCTAAACTTGTAAGTCTCAGAGAAAGGTGTTAAGTGTAAGAGACTTTACCTCCTACACCATCAAACAGATGTACGTTTGAAGAGGTCAGTATACGTGTATTTTACAAATGTAGTGCCAGACATTCGTTCATACAAGTTGTCTAGGAACAGGACAAACCAAAGGCACTCTCCTACTACATCCTGTTTTAGTAATCACCCCAGGATTAGTAACGAAAAGTCCTTACTTCGAAGATTTTCAAAATTAAATACTACTGCCACTATAGTATATAATATGAAAATCAAGGGGCTGGTAGCAACTAGCCTTTCTTTATGAAGATTTACGTCTTCAAATCATTTCCTTTGTCATGTTTTCACTTTCAAATGTACATGGTTCAAAGTGGTTTTCGGATAAGAATCATCCAAATCTGATCTCGGACTCTCCGAACCAATTATCCATAAAACATTTTTTAGAGATATACCAATATATACGAGATTATTAAACCTCTCTTTAACTATGGAAAACACCAAATCATTTCTCATAAATCATGTTGGAAAACATTATTGAGTATAAAGGGTTCGCAGAAATTATACTAATTTTACTCAATATTACTTTACGTATTCAACAAGTACTATTCGTCGAATAACGATGAGATCGCCTTTTAAATTCACACGAATAGTATGAGTTCCCTCCTCGGAATAAAGATGATTTCTATACAACCCAAGTTAAGGAATTGGTTATGGAAAGTAAATCTTTTATACTTGTCTCGTTCCCAACATTTCAACCTTATCTATTCCTCGCCTATGAAGAGGCCATGGAACTGGTTGCTCCTGGACATCTCCTTAGTTTAAGCACCCTAGATCCGGAACTCACGAATAGAAGAACCAGGTCTACTCATCGGCTTGTAGAGCCAAGATTTAATCATTCATTTATAACAGCTTTTCTTTTAATCGTTTATTTAAACTCTTTTTAAAATGATTATAAAACTTCCATATTATCTTTAAAAGACTTATTTATTTATTTGAAAATATTTTTAAAAGATTCGGGAAAGAATAGTTAAGTTAAAACTGTAATTTGTATAAGTTATTAAAACTCCTACGAAAAGTGCTACAAATAGTGTTTTCAAAGCTTTTTTGATAAAAACAACTTTTACATCATTTGAAAGTCCATATTTATAGCTTAAACCCTTTTTAAAACATTTTAGTATATTTATAAAATTTATTCCATATTTTTAAAGATTTAAAAATATCATTTCAAAGAAATTTCCTTTTTGGATTTCGAACTGCCAAACCGCAACTATTTTGAAAACTTGTCATGCTCATATTTCAAAATCTACTGAATAAAATCTCAAAAAATTTCTTTTATTTGGAAACTATGATGATAAGGGTTCGAAAAATTCTTATTCCAAAGAATTCTGACTCCGATTCGATCTTATAAATGGATTTAAACTATTACTATGCAAAACCACGAACCGCCATTACGCGACGCACCTATTTTTAGCTCCAATTTCAATTCTTTGCAAAACTTCACAAAATTGAGATTTAGTGATTATAAATTATTTACAAACCAACTTAAAAAGGTTTAATCATCTCATGCCACTTTTATAATTCATTTCGAAAAGTGATTTCTATTGTGTAATTTCGACGTGTATTAAACGTGAATTGTTTACATATCCAAACAGCCATATTATTCACAACCAAAACATGATGATAAAACATAACAACCACTCATTTCAAACATATCATGTCATCATCCATATCATAATATAAATATAGTTTTCTCATATTGAATTCGATCATTCTAACTTTGAAATGACTATAGCTTTGCTATCTCAAAATTGATGCTCATGATGTTTGCACTAATGCTTCCTGGGGGGCTCGGCCTTGGCTTGCAAAGGGGTGGAAGGCTTGGCCTTGGATGGTGGGTTGTGTGGTCGTGGGCTTTCAAGGAGAAAAGGAGGAGTTTGGCTTTGGTTTTGAGGTGTTACATAATATATTTGTACTATATAAATTTTAATTTCTTTTTGCAATAAATTTTGCAATTATTTTCTTTAGGTAAGAGGCTATTAAAGTGGAGAGAAGAAGGTGAAGAAAGCTTAGGAAAGTGAAGAGGAAATGTGAATGGAAGTGAAGATAGATGGTGGGTATTTATAGGCAAATGGAAGTGTTAAAATATCATGATATTTAAGTGCAAACACATCACCACTACACTCTCCTCCTCCATCACCATTTCGTCCGAAGTACCCTCCCTTCGATGTGGCTGCTCCATGTCCATGTACTTGTGTGTAAGAGGTGTGTGTGTGTCTATATATATATATATATTCATGTGCATGTGTATGTGTTCATGTATATGTGCATTTGTATGTCACAATAATCTATAATGTTGCACAACTTCTTTACGTTGAACCGTTACGAATTCTGATTTTGATTTCCGGTCATATTTTCAATTTTTAGTCAATATACATATATTTGTAAACAAAGTTTGAAAAAAAATTTCTACCATTATATAATAATTAAAAGGGCTTCATTTGATATTTAAAATAATTATTAAATCATTTAAACTCCATTTAAAGTCAAAAGTTAATGATTCCAAAACAGCGATATCGTTAATAATGTCATAAAGACATTTTATTTTTAAAAATAAAACAAATAATTTTATTACATATTATCACTCATATGGACAAAATGAGTGTGTCTATCTAGCTCCGCGCACGATGTCGGCGGGTCTAAGTGCGGTTTATCGATAAAATGATTTTTGGTCATTTTATCGATATTTTCCAAAGTGTATATTTTTGTAATTATTTATTCAAAATAAGATTACCACTATTATTTATTGTTCAAAGCACCCCTATTGATGTTAAAATTCTTATATTTGAATATTTTAAAATTTAAACATTATTTTCCAAAATGATAAATTCACGGATCGTTACAGACTTCCCTCCTTAAAAGGATTTCATCCTAGAAATTACAACAAGAAGGTAACTCAAAAGGAATATATATATATATATAATGAAATGTATACAAAGATACGATAAGTGACTACACCATAAGCGGTGAGTACACTATGACGATACAATACATACATATAGGCTACACATGTATCCTAAACTCAAGATAAGCCTTTTTCATTCCATCTTTTGTTTCCCATGTGCAATCGTTAGCATCACCACTCCATTGAACTTTATCTAATTGCACAACCTTTCTCCTTAATCACTTCTCATCACAATCCATGATATGATTAGGTTGTCTGGTAATTGTCAAGTTAGGTTCCACTTTCAAATCTTCTTGTACTGCCATCTCTATAATTTGTTCTTGATTATACACATACTTTCATAAATGGGATACGTGAGAAACATTGTGTACACCCGACAATCTCTCTGGCAATTCTACTCGATAGGATAACTGGCTAATTCGCTTAAGAAATGGAAAAGGTCCAATATATCGAGGTGCTTGCTTCCCAGTTCTTCCAAATCTCACTACCCTCTCATGGGAGAGATCTTTAAAAATACCAAAACTCCCACTAAAAATTCCAAATTACTACACCTTTGATCGGCTTAACTCTTCTTTGTGCTTCTTTCAGCTTTTTCCAGATCATATTTACCTTTTCTAAGGCTTCTTGGATCATATCAGGGCCAAGTACTAACCGATCTCCTATTTCGATCCAACATGCTAAGGATCTACACGGACGACCATATAAAGCTTTATATGGTGCCATATCAAAGCTTGCCTAATAGATGTTGTTGTAGGAGAATTCCAGTGAGTGAAAATGACTCTCTCATAAACCTCCAAAGTCTAAGACACAAGCTCGTAGAAGATCTTCCAAAACTCTATTTACCCTTTCGGTTTGCCCATCAATTTGAGGATGGTACGTAGTGCTTAAATCCGTCTTTGTTCCCAAAGCAATCTATAATGCCTCCCAAAACTGACTTGTAAAAATCAGATACCGATCACTATGCTGCTTCAAACTATATGCAATCTTACAATTTTCTTCATGTATATCTCTGCCAGACTTGATGTAGTCCTTGTTGGCTTTACTAGAATATAGTTTGCATTCTTGGTCAATCGATCTATGATAACCCAAATGCCTTCATTTTCCTTCTTTGTTCGAGGTAAGCCGTAGATGAAATCCATCGATATTTGGTCCCACTTCCAAGTTGGAATCTCCAAAGGTTGTAGTAGTCCAGCAATCTTCTACTAATCGCTTTTGATTTGTTGATAATTTGCACATCTACTAACATGAATAGAAATATCCCTTTTTATGCCTTCCCCCCAGAAAGTCTTTTTCATGTCCCTGTACATTTTAGTAACCCCGGGATGTATTGTAAGTCGAGAATTATGGCACTCGGCTAGAACTTCCTGCCTAATCCCATCAATATTTGAAACACAAATTCTTCCCTATATTCTTAAGATTCCTTGATCGTCCACGTTGAATCCTATCCATCCTCGTGGTGAAAAAATTTCCTCCACTTTCATGGCTATTCTTGAAATAAACGGGTCTCGAAATTGGTTCTCTTTTATACAACTGATCAGAGTGGGACATACTACTAAATGGGCTATGATGGATTGCCTTCTGCTTAGCGCATCCGCCACTACATTGGCTCTCCCGGGTGTGTATAAGATATCAAGATCATATTATGCGAGAAATTCTAGCCAGCGTTATTGCCTCATATTTAAATCCTTTTGAGTGAAAAGATACTTCAAAGATTTGTGTTCTATGAAGACAACGAACTTTTCACCTATTTAAAGAAGGAATATTATTTACTAAGGTTGATTAAAGTTTATTAAAATAAACCATAACAAATCCTTATCTAGCAAATAATGCCTCCACATCTTTAATGCGAACACTAATAATTCTATGTCGTGTGTTGCATAATTCCTTTCATGCGTCTTTAGTTGCATGCTCGCATAAGTGATGACCTTCACATACTGCATCAGAATTGCACCTACACCTTTTCCTCAAGCATTAGTATAAACGATTAAACCTTCGCTTCCATCAGTAATGGCTAGGACGGGAGCGGCAGTTAACCTTTTCTTGAGCTCTTGGAATGTTTCTTCACATTTTGGAGTCCAATCGAATTTAACATTCTTCATAGTCAACTTTGTTAGGTGGGAGGAAATCCTAGAGAAATCATGGATAAACCTCTTGTAGTATCCGGCTAATCCTAAGAAGCTTCGTGCATCTATCGAAGTCTATTGTTGCTTCCAACTCGTATAGCTAAAATCTTTCCTGGATCTACTGAGATCCTTTCTCCTAACATAATATGCCCAAGGAATCTTAGTTTTTTCTCCTAAAAGTTACATTTCGAGAATTTAGCTTTAAGTACATTTCATCTCAATATTTCTAACACAATCTTAAGATTTCTTTCGTGTTCCTCCTCGGTTTTGGAATAGAAAAGAATATCATCAATAAAAACAAAACGAATTTGGTTAGCACATCTCTGAATAATCTATTCATAAGGTCTATGAATAAGCAGGCACATTGGTCAACCCAAAAGGCATAACTAACCATTTGTAAAAGCAATCTGGATCCTTGAATGCCGTTAATGGAATGCCATCCTCGGCTATTTTTAGTTGATGGGATCATGTGGCTAAATCTATTTATGAGAATACCTAGGCATCACGAAGTTGATCAAACAACTCATCTATGTGGGTAGAGGATACTTGTTTTTAATCGTTTGCTTGTTTAAGTTTTGATAGTCTACACAAAGCATTAGGGAGCCATCGGACTTTGCAATAAAAACCACCATTGCGCCCCAACTCGAGCAACTTGGTCTAATTAGTCCTTTCTTTAACAACTCAAATATTTAGTTTGCTAACTCAATCTTTTCGTTCAGGGCTATCCTTCGAATAGGGTGAATAACGGGTCTTGCACTAGGAATTAAGGTAATACGAAACTCAATTTCCCGATGTGGGGGCAAACTTTTAACTTCCTCAAAAATTTCCTGAAATTCCTTGACAATTGGTATTGTCTCCAAACCTTTTTAAGATGATTCAAGTGCATATAACAAACTATCCCCTACAGGTCTGGGATCCTAACAAAATATTTCTATAAATTTTCCGAAGTTGGTTAATAAAGACAGCGTTCTCTTAACGCAATCTAGAATAGCTTTATTCTTGGATAACCAGTCCATACCAAATAAAACTTCAAACCCAATAAAGTCAAGGACAAATAAGTCACATGAAAAATGATGGGAAGGGTAAGTGATTTGGATATCCTTGCAAACCATACAAAGATTAGTCACACCGCCTATGGGGTTGGACACACAAATAGGGGTATCTACTACTTTTATGATTAGTTTTAATTTATCTACTATTCTGTTGACAGTAAAACTATGGAAACTCCTTTAACAAATAATATTTTAACTCAATCGTTATTAACATAGATGTTACCTTCTAGAACTCCTTTGCCTTATACACCCGCGGAGGCTGAGGGTTCATTCTTTATGGAAAAAAACTCTAGCCTGCTCTCCTTTCTTCATTAACGGGCACTTGTTTTTCCAATGTCCGGGTTGGTGGCAGTTATGGCAGAGACTTTTCCGCACCACAGGAGAGACGATTTCTTGCTGTTGCCTTTGAACCTTAGGATTTCTACAATTTATGGATAGATGGCCTTTCTTCTGGTAATTATAACAAGTCACATCCTTAAATCAATTCTCTTTTGATCCTCCCCCGGTCTTTCCTTACCACGGCTTTTTTCTCTTGTTCTGATTGTTGCTATTTCTTTGAGCGGGTACTGGGTTTTTCTTGTCTAAGGCTTCATATCGAAAGCCCATATCCAATAAGTCCATAAAGGTTCCTTTTACGTAAGTAGTCATCCTATCCTGCTATTGTTCCTTCGTTCCTATAATAAAAATCTCATTCTTTTTGAGGGGTGTGACTATAAACCAGGCCTGAAGCGAGACAGTTCATTGAACTTGTGGGAATACTCCTCTACAGATAGTTCTTCTTGTTTCAAGTCCATGAAATTGTTATAGAGACAGGATCTTTCAACTGCTGGCATGTATTGGTCTATAAATACATCCTTAAACCTTTCCCACAAGAAATTGTTCTCCGAATCATTCAGAGTTATGGACTCCCACCAAGCTAGAGCCCCGTTTTGTAACTGCTAAGAAGCTAAGGATCTTTTCTACTCATCCCCGATATTCAATCCTTTAAAGATCCTTTTACATGATCGGAGCCAAGCCTGTACTTCAATAATGGACTCTGTTCCTTTGAATGGTTTCCCTCCTAAGCTAGTGTAATTCTTGCATTGTGTAGCAAAGTTAATTTAAGGTTGCACATGGATTACCACTTCCTCAATTACTGTAGTAGTTGATCGACCATTAGTGGCCGTGGTGTTGCTACTTCCCCTTCCTCGTCCTCTTTTGTTACTCATCTCCTACTATCTTCATATATTAAAGAAACATCTTTAGCATTATAGACAAGATTATCTAAGGGAATAGGCACAAAACTCGAATATACATATTCAAATAAAAAAAATTTAATATGCTATATCTCTAACTAAGCTCATTCTAGGGCAATACTAACCCTAACTCCAATGAGTTGACCTCATCAAGGCTTATGTATTCAAGAATGTAGAAATCAAGACTAAAGACTCATGAGTATCAAGATTATCAAGAGTTCAAGAGTTCAAGATATCAAGATAAGTAATAGAGTCTAGATTTATGTTAAAACTTCATAATAGCACTAAAATCTTTATTTGGATTTTAATTGTGGAATGGAATCCACCTTCTCGCTTTAATAGTGGGATGGAACCCATGATCTCTTTAGTGGGATGGAACCCACGACCTTCTCTAGTGGAATGGAATCCACGAAATTTTGAAAATGAATTATTTTTTAGATTTTTTCAAAACTATCTTTTTAAAAAGACATCTCTCTCTCTCGATTTAAATATTTTAGCCTTAATTCAAAAATTATTTTTAATCATATTAATTTTAAAATCATTTCTTATTTTTTAACTATCTCCTAGTTTTAATGTTTTTAGCTTTAATCTCAAAATATTTATATATTTAGTTTTTATTACTTTTATATTTCTAAGATAACTTTCCAAAGGTTTTTATAATCATAAAGTATATTCAAAATAGTTTACAAAGTTCTAAAATTGTTTTGACAGGTTTTAGAATAGAAATCATTTTAAAGCAAAATCAATTTTCAAAGATAACATAGGCATGTCGACATGCCTATACCCCCCATGTCGACATGGTAGCCGTAGATTTTAAAATTCAAATTTTCAAAAGAAGTGTCTATTCGTCATAACCTTTCACAAATGGACATGACCGTTATTCTCCTATATATACTAGTAGTATGTAACGAATTTTCACTTAAGATTTCTTTGTTTTCTCTCCTCTTTCTCTTCCATTCTTATTTTCAAACATTCTTAACAAAACTCTGCCGAAATCCTAAGTGAATCAAGCTCGATCGTCTTTAGTTTGATTCTCTGCCACTCACTCTTAAAGATCTTAGTGCTATTCACAGTGATTGGATCATTTGTAGTCAAAGATCGAAGTATATCAAGTCTCTCTTTATCAAAGTGTGATTGGAAACGGTGTGATTGTGGCCTTAAATCAATTGGGTGTGATTGTAGCTCGTAAATCAATTAGGTGATCTTATAACATGGTTAAATCAAGAGAGTTTTCCCTGGACTCGAAGACAAGAGGGTGTTTCTCGTGGCCTTGAAATCGAGGTTGTAATATCGACATTGTATTTGAAAAGAAATCTGCATAAGAAATTGTGTGGGACTGGATATAGGGTAACTCCGAACCAGTATAAAATTTCAGTGTGTTCTTTCATTTACTGATTTTATTTACTATTTGCATTTGTGTCTAGTTCTGTGATTGTCTCTGTGTTTTTGAATTGCATCTGTTTGTGTTTAATTTGAAAAGAATTCAAAAGGATTCATAAAATTAATTAAAACACTATTCACCTCCCCTCCTCTAGTGTTAATTCTACCCTAAGATCCGTAATCCACATTTCCAACATTTAGTATCAGAGCATTGGTTTTCAAAGCTATCATAATCTAAATTTTGAAAAAATTTAAAATGGCAATTTTGGAGATTCTGTTAACACTAGTTCAAAACTGTCCAAATCATCATTATCTCATAAGTCTGCATATTGTTTTTATAGAAAATCAAGTTATCTACCGAATTGTTGTGTTGTGCAGGAACAGATGTGTTATATGGCTTTTAAAGAATCAACACTAAATGGACAAATGGTGCAAATCAAGAAAAACAAATGGATACTTGATAATGGAAGTTCAAGACATATGACTAGTAATCGAGAGATACTAAATGACATAATTTATGAAGATGAAGGACTAGTCAACTTTGGAGACAATTCAAAAGGATATGTGATTTGCATCGGCAATGTCGGTAACTCTAAAACTCCTACTATTTCTGATGTTTTGTTGGTTAGGAATCTAAAACACAACTTACTTAGCATAAGTCAACTATGTGACAAGGGCTACAAAATTAAATTTTAAAAGGATAAGTGTCACATCAAAGATAATAAATCAAATATTATCTTTGAAGGAATTAGGAAGAAAAATATTTATATTCTCAGTATGAAAATCTCAAATGATAACCTATGTCTTTTGGCTGATACAACCGACCCTTGGATTTGGCATAAAAGATTTGGGCATTTGAATTTCAAACATTTATTTAGACTTTCAAAACATGATCGAGTAAGAGGTCTTCCTAAAATGAATTTTAAAGTAGATAGTATATGTGATGCTTGTCAATTAGGAAAACTTAGGAAGAGTTCATTCAAATTGAAAGATATGATTTCAACTTCAAAACCTCTTAAGTTACTTCATTTAGATCTGTTTGGTCCATCTCAAATTCAGTCAATAAATCACAGTGATGCTTTTGATTTATTTAAAATTTTTCAAAAAGAATTCAAAATCAACTTTCTTTAAAAATCAAAACTATTCATAGTGATCACGGTGGAGAATTTGAAAACGAAAATTTTGAGAATTTTTGTAATAAAAAAGGAATAACTCATAATTTTTCTTTTCCAAGAACTCTACAACAAAACGGAGTGGTAGAGCATAAAAATAGGACGATTCAAGAGTGTGCAAGAACTATGCTCTCAAATAGTAAATTACTAGGAAATTTTTAGACTGAAGCAATCGCTGTAGCTTGTTACATTTTGAATAGGATTTTAATTAGACCTCTAACCAATAAAACACCATATGAACTTCTTTTCAATAAGAAACCAGATGTATCTTATTTTAAATTTTTTGGAAGTAAATGCTTTATTCTAAATACAAAGGACAGTTTGGATAAATTTGATCCTAAATCCGACAAAGGAATCTTTATCGGATATTCTAATAGAAGTAAAGCATACAAAGTTTTTAATTTAAAAACTAACACCATTGAAGAAACAATGCATGTATCCTTTGATGAAAATTTCAAAGATTTTGTTCAAATAAATGATGAAGATTATTTTGTTTCAAGTAATGAATCAAATGAAACAATTTGTGAAACTGTTCATCCTAATAAAAGGATCGGGCTTTTAAAAGATCATCCTATAGAAAATATACTAGGAAATATTGAATCTATTGTTAGAACTAGAAATAACCTAAACAAGATGAGTAATGTAGCTTTTATATCAACTATTGAACCCAAAAATCCAAAGGAAGCATCATTTGATGATTTATGGATTTTTGCTATGCAAGAAGAACTGAATCAATTCACCAGAAATGATGTATGGGAACTTTTTCCTAGACCTAAGGACAAAACTATAATAGGAACTAAATGGGTTTATAAAAATTAAAATGAATGAACAAGGTGAGGTCGTTAGAAATAAAGCTCGGTTAGTCGCGCAAGATTATTGTCAAGAAGAAGGAATAGACTTTGATGAAACTTTTGCACCCGTAGCAAGATTAGAAGCCATTAGAATTCTACTTGCTTTTGCAAACCACAATAATTTCAAATTATTTCAAATGGATGTCAAAAGTGCCTTTTTAAATGGTTTTGTTAAAGAGGATGTTTATGTTGAACAACCTCCACTTTTTGAAGAAGAAAAGTTTCCAAATCATGTTTACAAATTAAAGAAAGCTTTATATGGTCTTAAACAAGCTCCTAGAGCCTGGTATGAAAGACTAAGATCTTACCTATTACAATCAAATTTTGAAATTGGTAGAGTAGATAATACTCTTTTTATTAAAAGAAACAAAAATGATATCCAATTAGTACAGATTTATGTAGATGATATTATTTTTGGATCAACAAACAATGAAATGAACAAAGAGTTTTCTGAAATAATAACAAAAGAGTTTGAGATGAGTCATATGGGTGAACTCTTTTTAGGGTTGCAAATAAAACAATTAGATAGTGGTATTTTCACTAGTCAAGAAAAGTATGTTAGGGATCTAGTTAATAAGTTTGGTATGACCACTGCGAGTGGAAAACCCACTTTTATGGCAACTAATGAAGCCTTGAATAAAGAAGACATGTCAAAAGATGTTGATCAAAAACTATACAGGGGAATGATTGGATCGCTACTCTATATAACTGCAAGTAGGCCTGATATCATGCATAGTGTCTGTCTCTATGCAAGATACCAATCTCAACCCAAAGAAGCCCATTTAAAAGCTGTTAAACATATCCTAAGATATATTAAACACACTTTAGACTATGGCCTATTTTACCCTAAAAGTGATTCATTTGATTTAATCTCATATCGTGATGTTGACTATGCTAGTTGTAAATCAGAACGAAAAAGTACAAGTGGAACTTGTCACTTTTTAGGACATTCACTGGTTTCCTGGTTTAGTAAAAAGAAAAATACTGTCTCACTATCAACAACTGAAGCAGAATATATCTTTGCTGCTTTGGCTTGTTCTCAAGTTATCTATATGCAACAGACCCTAAAGGATTTTGGATTAAATATTTCAAAATCACCAATTTATTGTGACAATACAAGTACAATAAATTTATCCAAAAATCCTACTCATCATGCAAGAACCAAACATATTGATATCAGACATCATTTTCTCAAAGATAATATAAGTAAAGAGATTATTTCTCTTGAATTTATCAACATTAAGAATCAAATAGCTGAAATTCTGACCAAACCCTTGAATAAATCAACATTTACTAAATTAAGAAGAGAACTAGGTATTTGTTCTATAACTAAAATACAAAATATAGATATAGTAACATATATATTTAATAAAATTAGATATATGTTTCGTTTATTATACTTCGTTATTAGCATAGTATTAGTTTGAGGGGGAGTCATGTAGTTTAGGCTTAGTTTTTCTTGATGAGAAAGGGAGAGAATTATAAAATAGGATACTTAGGCTGTTAGTTAGGCTTAGATTAAGGGGGAGTTAGTAGGTTAAGGGGGAGTTGTTAGAATAAGGGGAAGTCATAGTAGAATCAGAGTTTGGTGGAGTATATTTTATAAACATAGATTGTCATCATCAAAAAGGGGGAGATTGTTAGTTCCTAAAATGATGGTTTTGATGACAACAACCTTAGGACTTGTTATAAAATATAAATCCTAATATCTTTGTCTAGATAAATGTGTGTGTATATATATATATATGCAGGTACTGCGAATAAAGACTGTACAGTATAGAGATTCAAGACTGACGAATTCATGATTGTAGAAATCAAGACTGAAGACTCATGAGTATTAAGATTATCAAGAGTTCAAGAGTTCAAGATATCAAGATAAGTACTAGAGTCTAGATTTATGTTAAAACTTCATAATAGCACTAAAATCTTTATTCGGATTTTAATTATGGAATGGAATCCTCCTTCTCGCTTTAATAGTGGGATGGAACCCATGACCTCTTTAGTGGTATGGAACCCATGACATTGTCTGGTGGGATGGAATCCACGAAATTTTCAAAATGAATTATTTTTATATTTTTTCAAAAATATCTTTTTAAAAAGACATCTCTCTCTCGGTTTAAATATTTTATCCTTAATCCAAAACTTATTTTTAATCATATTAATTTTAAAATCATTTCTTTTTTTTAAACTATCTCCTGGTTTTAATGTTTTAGGTTTAATCTCAAAATATTTATATACTTAGTTTTTATTACTTTTATATTTCATAAGGTCACTTTCCAAAGGATTTTATAATCATAAAGTATATTCAAAATAGTTTACAAAGTTCTAAAATTGTTTTGACAGGTTTTAGAATAGAAATCATTTTAAAGCAAAATCAATTTTCAAAAATAACATAGGCATGTTGACATGCCTATACCCCCCATGTCGACATGGTAGCCGTAGATTTTAAAATTCAAATTTTCAAAAGAAGTGTCTATTCGTCATAACCTTTCACGAATGGACATGACCGTTATTCTCCTATATATACCCGTAGTATTCAACAAATTTTCACTTAAGATTTCATTGTTTTCTCTCCTCTTTCTCTTCTATTCTTATTTTCAAACATTCTTAACAAAACTCTACCGAAATCCTAAGTGAATCAAACTCGATCGTCTCTAGTTTGATTCTTTACCACTCTCTCTCAAAGATCTCAGTGCTATTCAGAGTTATAGGATCATTTGTAATCAAAGATCAAAGTGTATCGAGTCTCTCTCTATCAAAGTGTGATTCGAAACGGTGTGATTGTGGCCCGTAAATCAATTGGGTGTGATTATAGCCCGTAAATCAATTAGGTGACCTTGTAGCCTGGTTAAATCAAGAGAGTTTGCCCTGGACTCGGAGACAGGAGGGTGTATCTCGTGGCTTTGAAATCGAGGTTGTAATATTGACATTATATTTGAAAAGAAATCTGCAAAAGATTTTGTGTGGGACTGGATGTAGGGTATCTCCAAACCAGTATAAAATTCCGATGTGTTCTTTCCTTTATTACTTTATTTACTATTTGCATTTGTGTCTGGTTCTGTGATTGTCTCTGTGTTTTTGAATTGCATCTGTTTGGGTTTAATTTGAAAAGATTTCAAAAAGATTCATAAAATTAATTAAACACTATTCACCCCCCCCTCTAGTGATAATTCTGCCTTAAGATCAGTAATCCGCATTTCCAACACATGCTTCATGTTTCCCCCAAAATGCTCCATACTTCTGCAAAATGCTCCATGCTACCTAACTATTTGGCTTCTCGAAAAATAGAGCATATAAAGTTTAAGGAAATAAGAAAATAAACTCCGGGTCAGATTGGTGTGAGAAAGTCAAAGTATGGATATTTGAAAACAAGGATATCTCATAAGGCACGCCGCACATAAACACGAAATGGGTTTTTACCTTATGATTCAAAACATTTGGTACACAAAATCAGGGATGTTATCTTTAATGACATTCTTTGAAAATCCTTCCAAATAACATATTAATCATAGCTGGAATTGTTACATTTGTTAAATTCGACAACTAAATAGGTTTACAACTAAAATCTTAAAAAGGTTCATATTAGAGAATGGATTCCATACAATGACAAGGTAAGGAACTACCTTCCGACAGTACGTCTCTAGAAAAATGCAACAAGGCACCAACAGATGGTCCTCTACCAACACAGAACTGGCTGACCTTTACCGTAGGTAGTACCGAATATAACATCTCGGTCGTTACCAACCTTTACCGGGATCCCAAAGCATACACAACATACCCGACATATAGAGGTTAATCTAGAAAGAGGACGACCATATCCTAATGGGTGCGATCTACATAGCCCTGCCACATCTACCCTTCTTTTGTCATTCTTGGCTGCGAGGCTTAAGGTCACATTTTACCTTGCATAGAATCATCAAATCCCAGTTAGAATGCCACATTGCCATTTCCATCACACACTATTGATTTCCATAAATGTACAACCTCTGAGCTCGTACATCTCAAAGAAGGGTGTTAATGTAAGAGAGGTTACCTCCTACACCACCAAACAGATGTACATTTGTAGAGATCAATGTACGTATATTTTAGAAATGCAATGTCAAACATTCATCCATATAAGTTGTCCAGGGACAGGAAAAACCGAAGTCACTCTCCTATTACATCATGTTTTAGGAATCACCCTTTAGATTAGTTGTGAGAAGTCCTTGCATCGAAGATTTTCAAAATTAAGTACTACTGCCACCATATGTATATAATATGGAAATGGAGAGGCTAGTGGTAAGTAGCCTTTCATTATGAAGATCTTCATCTTCAAAATCATTTCCTTTATCATGTTTTCACTTTCGAAAGTACATTGGTTCGAAGTGGTTTTTAGATAGGAATCACCTGAATCTAATCCCGTTCCATCTTAACCAATTATCGATAAAACATCTTTTAGAGATATATCATTTCTTTTCTAGTATATACGAGATTATTAAACCTTCCTTTAACTTTGGAAAACACAAATCATTTCTCAAAAACCATGTAAGAAAACATTACTGAGTAAAAAGGGTTCATAGAAATTATACTAATTTTACTCGATATTAATTTCCGTATTCAATAAGTACTATTTATCGAATAACGGTGAGATCACCTTTTAAATTCATGCGAATAGTATATGTTCCCTCCTCGAAATTTTACACCAAGTATAAGAAGATTATTTCTATACAACCCAAGTTAAGGAATTAGTTATGGAAAGTAGAACTTTCATACTTGTCTCGTTTTCTACATTTCGGCCTTATCTATTCCTCACCCAAGAAGAGGCCAAGTGAGCCAGGGCACTGGTTGCTCCTGAACATCTCCTTAGTTTAAGCATCCCACATCCAGATCTCAAGAATAGATTAATCAGGTCTACTCATCGGCTTTTAGAGCCAAGATTTAATCATTTTTTTTACAAAAGCTTTTCTTTAATTCATTTATTTAAACTCTTTTTAAAATGATTACAAAACTTCCAAATTATCTTTAAAACACTTATTTATTTATTTATTTGAAAACTGTATAATAGATTCGGGAAAGAATAGTTAACTTAAAACTGTAATTTTTATAAGTTATTAAAACTGCTACGAAAAAATGCTACAGTTAGTGTTTTCAAAGCTTATTTGATCAAGACAACTTTTCTATCATTTAAAAGTTCATTTTTATAACTCAAACCCTTTTTAAAACATTTTAGTATGTTTATAGAATTTCTTCCATATTTTTAAAGATTTAAAAATATCATTTTAAAAAATTTCTTTTTGGATTCCGAACTGCCAAACCGCGACTACTTTGAAAAATTATTTTGCTCATATTTCAAAATATACTAAATAAAATCTTAATCCTTTTCCTTTATTTGAAAATTATGATTATAAGAGTTCGAAAAATTCTTATTTTAAGGAATTTCGATTCCATCGTATAATTGGATTTAAACTATTACGACGCGAAATCACGATCTGCCGTTACGCGACTTGCTTATTTTTTACTCTAATTTCAATTCTTTTCAAAGCATCACCAAATTGAGTTTTAGTGATTATAAACTATTTATAAACCAATTTAAAGAGGTTAAATCATCTCATAACACTTTTATAATTCATTTCGAAAAGTGGGTTCCATTGTGTAATTTTGACGTGTATTAAACACTACAACAAAACAGTCTTTTTACAACGGGCAATGCCCGTTGTAATATGATTTTCGCAACGGACATGTGCCCGTTGTAATAGGCCTCGTTGTAATAGATCCACCACATTTTACAATGGGCAAAGCACGTTGTAAAAACATGTATTGACCGTTGTAAAATACCTATTTAACAACGTGTGTTGACCGTTGTAAAAATTTCATATAACAACGTGCAGTGACCGTTGTAAGAAGCTCATATAACAACGCACATTGCCCGTTGCAAAATAAATGCAAATTTAAAAAAAATGACAGCAGCATCCATGCAATACATCCATACTAATACTAAATATTGTCGTAAAATAATTAAAATCACATACGAAAAGGCTAAAAGCAAGAGTCATAGAATTCTAACACTCCAAAAAGTTAGATAAGTTTACATGCCAAATACATAAAGCATTAACACATAATAGTCCGCTACAAATATCATGTTCTAAGTACAATCATACTATAGCATAGAGATGAAGTCTTTATGCCACGCGACGGTTGATCCAACGGCATCTTTGATAGTCTGCATCTCTGAATTTGGCAACTTCGATAGACTACTATGGCAACTAAAAATACAAAAGGAAAAGAAAATCAGACTACAATTGAAAAGGATAAAAATAGGGTGAATTCACCCAATAGATCAGAGACAAATGTTTATATAGACGCACCTACTCCTCAACAAAGACCATCTATGAAAAATGGGAAGGGACCTGCACAGCAACATAGTAAAATCCCGTTGCATAATCCTTTTGATTGCCTACAGATTGATGACATTCCTTCATCTTCCACTATATCATTGCCAAAAAATAGTTCAAAGCCAGTTCACACTCTCCTACAGTAGGTGCACATGAAATCCTAGAACACGATGGAGTGATTATTAAAGATGTAAATGAAAGTTCTAGTTTAGAAGATTTATGTGCAACAGATGACTATTTTGGCGAAATCTGTTTTCATGTATTGGAATGTTTCCATTAGTATTCTAAATAATTTCAAAAAAATTAGCCTGTGCTAGTTCTCTTCTTTACTTTATATTGAAATCAGGCCTTGTGTCCTTTTGAATTAAATTTTATGTTCAAAGGCTACATAGTCAATTTTAAACAAATAACATAGATACACAGTTAAAAATCGTGCAGATCCAAATTGCCCAATTTCATTATAGGTAAATTCATTAGTCACCACCGATACACAGTTTTGACTATTCACATCGATAAATAAGTGTTGATATTTCCAATATAAAGTAACTAAATAATTTACCTCTTTATTTGGACACCTAGTTTTGTTGCTTCCTTTAATTCACTTTAACAAACTTTAATTTACGTATCTATCTATACAACTATGCCCTTTTTATAGTTTGGGCGTATATTGAACGCGAATAACACAAAAAATAAAACGTGTTATTTCTAAACATTAAGGTTATATTTGCACAATATTATGTCATTCTATAGTACATTTTCAGTTCTCTTTAACATCTTTTTATTAGAAGACCGACACATAAAAAGAAAGTTCAAGTAAAGAAATAAAAGTAGAATGCAACATAAACCATAAATTTATACAAAAAGAAAAGAAAAAAAAAAAGGGTATTGTGGTGGCCCTACTACTACATGCGCTGATTTTTTTAACTTCAATTCAGGACTCTGTATAAATCAAGCTACAACACTATCCAATTAAACAACTCGTGTGTTGATGCAAGGTATAAAAAAGAAAGAAAAGAAGATTCACTTAATCAACAGTGTCTATAAATAGATAACACAGAAAAAACATACCTGCTCTTTCTTCTCTCCAAACGATGATGAAAAGGGAAGAAGCTTCAAGAAAAGATGATGCATTAAACAAACCTCCAGAAATAGATTATGTGTTCAAGGTCGTAGTTGTTGGAGATTCTGCCGTTGGGAAATCACAAATAATAGGAAGATTCACAAAAGATGAGTTCTGTTTCGATTCCAAGTCTACAATTGGTGTTGAGTTTCAGACTCGATCAATCACTATTAATAGGAAGCGCATAAAAGCACAAATTCGGGACACTGTTGGACAGGAAAGGTACGAGTTTAGTTCATATCAGTTAATTATACCATGCTAATAAGTGAATTTTACAGATGGTTCATAATCAAATTCACCGTGTTCATTTTTTTTCTTCTTCATGGATTATATTCAATAGGATAGTTTAGATTAACAAGCACTAACATATATTCATGATAAACACAAGGGAAACAGCCTCGTCTTTATTTGACTAACTCTGAACTCCAAGTACAGCACTACTTCATGTTTCTCTTCATCACAGCCACCTGAGTTGCATCTTATTTTTGAATCGGATGGCAAATGAAACTTTACCTTAAAAATGCAATTGACAAAAAAATTGAAAATTAATTAAATAGACCAATCAAAATTACCCAATCAATGTGTCGACATGATGGGTATGAGATGGATACATGCAACTATATCAAAATATCTGTTAATGCTATAAAGATCCATGTACAAACAAACGTGTAGTGTGGTTAACTAATTGATGTGTTAGATTGGTAAACAACGACATGCCTCTTTTCCCAAAATATGTTCATCAGTGCTATGGCAATGATACATCAGTTTAAACATTTTCTTCAAATATCTGAAACGAGAATTGCTTCATGTTTCAAAGTAATTATTTTTCAAGTAAAAAGAAGGAAATCACCAGAAAAACACGGTTAGTATGCATCAGTGATTTAGTATATAGCAGTTTCACAGTTATATCCTTTCAAAGTTGTTCAATTACCACGCTGGCACTGTAAAAGAAACTTAGAATTTGCTAATTGGTTCTTAAATAATTTTAGAGAAGGTGTATGTATTAATAAATGCCGTGATTGGTGTGTAATAGAGAATCACTATCATCATAAAACCAATTGGTTAGGAAAGAACAGTAACTTAATATTTATATATGACATGACTCGTTACATTGATTGCTCGACATCAAGGGGCCCAAAGTAAAATTTGGTTAGGGGAAAAACACTAATAGGTAGAAAGGAGACCAACTGATGGTGGAATGATTGAAATGTTGGACTCCCTTCAAGAAATCACAATCACTACCATATGAATTATAAAGATTATTGAAGCTTTGGGACTAATAGTTTCATTTATACTAAAACTGAAGTAAAATTGGACTCTACCTTTGATTGGGGCCTAGAGTGGTTGGCCAGATGGTCCATGATCAAGACCGGCTCTGCTCAATGTGAGAATATTTGCTGGAGATTCTCTTTATCCAATGATTTCAACAAATTAAGGCAATGACAATGGGAGTGGAATCAAAGTTTTCTTCAAGATACCGCAAAAGAGATGTTGCCTTTTAAAACAACATCTGCCCTCATCACCGTTTAGTCAAACAAATTGATGTTTTTGAGTTATGCCAAGTTCGCCTCCCAGATACAATGAAAGTTAATCTCACTTATCAGCTGCGTTAGCACCAAGGAAATCATTTCAGACTATTTATACAGAAACTACAGTTACAATTTGGAGGGATGAAAATAAAATACAAAAACCATGGGAGGAGAGAGAGGGAGGAGGGAGAGATTAGGAGGATCAGCGTAGGAGTTTTAGGGATTTGGGAATTAGGGTTTGGAAGGAGGAAAGGATCGGTAATAAATAAAAAAAACGAACATCAGTTAAAATTTAGGAGGGATGAAAATAAAATTTGTTTAGAGCCAAAATTTCATAGTTGGAGCCAAAAAATTTGGTTTGGAGACTAAAAGAAAATTGTATACTTTGTTGCAATACAAAGTTGCAATACATTTTACAATAAACTTTGTCTTCAAATATTATGAGTATTTTTAAACTTTTACAAAAAAATTTAAAATTTTGTCTTTAAGTTCTATAAATATTTTCTAATTTTTTATAAATTTCAATTTTCTTTAAATATTAGATATAATTATTAAAATTTTAATACTAAATAATAAATATTACTTCCTAATCATTAAATATTATTATTAATTATCAATTTTTAAACATGAAATATTAATTTTATAATTAATTATGTAATATTATTAATTATTAATTATTAAATTAAGTATTAAATACCAATAGTAATTATTAAATATTTATATTTATTACTAATAGTTAATTACTAATTATTAAATTAATTATTAAATATTAATAGTAATAGCAATTATTTAACATTAGATATTTTATGACCGTTGTAAAATTGTCGTCTATTACAACGGGCATTTTGTGAACGTTGTAAAATTGACATGTATTACAACGGGCTTGAAAGGACTGTTGTAATAGCATTATATTACAACGGGCTATCATCGCCCGTTGTAAAAAGGGCGTTGTATAGGGCATCTATTACAACGGGCCTGAATGGACCGTTGTAATAGTCTTCTATTACAACGGGCTATCATTGTCCGTTGTAAAAAGGGCGTTGTATAGGGCATCTATTACAACGGGCCTGAATGGACCGTTGTAATAGCCTTCTATTACAACGGGCAGCCAATGCCCGTTGTAAAAAGGGTGTTGTAATAGGGTATTTTTGTTGTAGTGAAATGTGAATTGTTTACACATCCAAACAACCATTTTTTTCACAGTCAAAACATGATGATCAAAATATAAATACTAGTCATTCCAAACATATCATATCAATGTATGTATATATATATGTATGTATATATATATATGTATATATGTATGTATGTATATATATATATACTGTATAAATTTTAATTTCTTTTTGCAATAAATTTTGCCATTATTTTCTTTAGGTAAGAGGCCATTAAACTGGAGAGAAGAAGGTGAAGAAAGCTTAGGAAAATGAAAAGAAAATTGTCAATGGAAGTGAAGATGGATTGTGGGTATTTATAGGCAAAGGGAAGTGATAAAATATCATGATATTTAAGTGCAAACACGTCATCATTTCATCACCACCACACCCTCCTCCTCCTCCATCACCATTTTGACCGAAGTAACCCCTCCATATGGCTACCCAATGTGCATGTACTTGTTTGTAAGAGGTTGACTTTGTTTTAAAGAAATATCATGATATTTATAAATAATATAATGATATTTTCCATTATCCTTTATTATTAATTTTTTGTATGTATATGTGTGTGTATTAATGTGCATGTGTATGTGTTCATGTATATGTACTTGTATATGTGTATATGTATGTCACAAATAATCCACAATGTTACACAACTTCTCTACGTTGAACCGTTACGAATTCTGATTTCGATTTCCGGTTATATTTTCACTTCTTAGTCAATATACATAAATTTGTAAACAAAGTTTGAAAAATATATTTCTACCATTATATAGTAATTAAAAGAGCTTCATTTGATATTTAAAATAATTATTAAATCATTTAAACTCCATTTAAATTCAGAAGTTAATTATTCCAAAATAGTGATATCGCTAATGATGTCATAAAGATATTTTATTTTCAAAAATAAAATAAATAATTTTAGTACATATTCTCATGCGTATAGATAATGAGTGTATGTATCCAGCTCCATGCGCGATGTCGGGAGGTCTAAGAGCTGTTTATCAATAAAACGATTTTCGATCATTTTATTGTTATTTTCAAAAATGTATATTTTTGTAAATATTTTTATATTTATTCAAAATAAGATTACTAATATTATTTATTGTTCAAAACACCATTATTAATGTTAAAAATCTTATATTTGAATATTTTTAAATTTAAACATTATTTTTCAAAATGATAAATTCACTGGTCGTTACATCGCTCTTCTGGGATGATAAGTCAAATCATATTAGCTCAGCTCGATATTCCACTTTAGAAGTCATCTCGAAGTTTCGGGACGAAAAAGTACTTATTTCAAGGGTTGGTCTGTCAGCACCTTGATTGGCTAAGCCTTTAAATATGATTGCAAATTCTTTAATGCTATCAGCAAGTATTACGCCAGCTTTTCCAACCTCGGGTAGTTTCGCTCAGCTCCGTTGAATCATTTGCTAATATAATAGACAGGTCATTGGATCCTAGCCTCCTCACGCACAAGCGTTGCGCTTATTGGGTGGCTAGACACTGCTAGATTAATGAACAAGTCCTCTCCATCCATCGGTTTAGACAAAATTGGCGATGTCTCCATGTGTCGCAGTAACTCTTCAAAAGCAATCTGGCATCCTTCATTCCATTCAGAGTTTCTTTTACCCTTCTTTAGTGAATCAAAAAATGGTATGCACTTATTTTTCTCCCTAGAGATGAATCGGCTCAATGTTGTGACCTTTCCATTCAAAGTTTGTAATTCGTTCTTCATCGTTAGGGCCCTGACATTTCGAAAGGTGGAAATTTGTTCTAGGTTGGCCTCAATGCCTCTCGCATTCATAATAAAACCAAGAAATTTTATAGAAGCAACACTGAAAGAATACTTCAGCGGATTTAGCTTCATTTCGTATTTTCAAAGGAACTCGAACATCTCCAAGAGATCATTCAGATGATTTCCAAACACTCGCGACGTCACTAGCATGTCATCCACATACACTTCCATCATTTTTCCGATCTAATTCTTGAACGTTGTGTTCACCAATCTCTGATAAGTAGCTCTGGTGTTCTTTAGGCCAAATGGCATTACACGATAATAGTACAACCCTAAGTCTATGATGAAGCTGGTATTCTCCTGATCTGGTTCATGCATCATGATTTGATTATACTATGAGTAGGCATCCATAAATGAAAGAAGTTTATGCCCCATAGTTCCATCAACAAGCAGGTCGATTCTGGGCAATGGAAAGCTGTCCTTTGGGCAGGCTTTGTTCAAATCCGAGTATTCAATAAAAGTTTGCAACTTCTCATTTCATTTCTACACCAACACAGGGTTCGACACCCACTTGGGATATATTGTATCGTGGATAAAGCCGTTGGCCAATAGCTTATCCTTTTCTTTCTTCAGTGCAGCGGATCGCTTTGGACCCTGACTGTGTCTCCTCTACCTCACTTGAGTGAATTTGAGATTAATGTTAAGTGCATGATAGGCTATATCCAGCGATATTGTGCATATGTCAGAATGTGTCTAAGCGAACACACCCTTCCTCCGCATTTTGATTCTCAATCTCCGCAATCATTGCTCGCTTTTTTGGCTTTGTACATTCATTGCTTTTGTGGCCCAACTCTTGACAATTAAAGCATTTGAGACTACTATTGACCTTTGCTTTGTTGGCTTCATTAATAATCGGCTTACTGACGACTTTGGAAACATCCACACTGCTACTAACATCCTTGTTCTGGTTGTTGAAATTCGAAAACACACCACCTCCTCGTCTCCCTTGCTTTTCCCAAGCTAACGCTTTCTGATGTGCTTCAGCAACAGATCTGGGATCAAACATATTCACCATATCTTGAATCTGCATTCTCAACCCCCCAATGAATCTAGACGTCAGTTGCTCTTCTGTTTCCATAATATCATTCCTCGCAATAAGCTGGTAAAACTCATCCGCGTAATCGTTAACAGTCTTCGTGCCCTGCCTCAAGTTCTGCAAACGTTGATACATCAAAGATTGATAATTGTAAGGTAAGAACGTTGCTTTCATCAATTTCTTCATCTTCTCCCAAGATTCAACTTTTGACTTCCCCATTCGTTCACGTGTAAGTTTGGTTTGCTGCCACCATGCCAAAGCTCTACCCCTCAACCTTGTAGCAACCAACTTTACTCTACGACGTTCTGGAACTTCTTTGAAATCAAAAATTTCTTCCACATTAGCCATCCAATCCAAAAACTCCTCAGCCTGCATACCACCTTTGAATTCTGAAATTTCTGTCTTCATCCCAGATTCCCACTTGTGATCGTATTCCGACTGATTCCTTCCTCGTCCACGTCCTCGTCCATGAACACTACCATTATCATACTCTTCTTCACCATCCGATGTATATCGATGTCGATCCTGACCACCAACATCTCTACCACCACCATTTCTTCCACCAACATTCCTACGATCTACATTCCTCCGTTCTCGATCAGTCACATTTCTATCACGACCTCGATCATCAACATTTCTATCACAATCTCGATCTACGCTTCTATGATCACTATCAACACTTCTCTCCCGATTAGAATGTGGTGAAACTCTACTTCTTCCATGGCTCGATTCAGGTGAAACCCTTCTCTGATTTTGACTCATTTCAAGCATCATTCTCTCTAATCGACCAATCCCTTCCGTAAGCTTCTCATTGAAATTCTCGTTGATTCGTTGCTCCATTTCGTCGGCTTCTTCTCTTCCGTACAAAGCATTAATATTGCGATGACGTTGAACTCGTCTTGGCGGCATGATTGAATACTTCCCAAACACTTCAACAAATTCACACTTCAAGTTTCAAACACCTTTCGAACTTTGATCCAAAATGCAATGGATCGAAAACTCCAACTTTGTTGCAAAATATGATGAACACGATGAACACAACTTCAACACTTCAAATTCTCGGCTCCAAGACTCGATTTAGCTATGATTGGCTAAAACAAGCTCTGATACCAAACTGACGCAGCGGATAATTCAAAACGATCTTCAATCGGTGAAAGTAGCAATCTGTGGATTGATGGATACTGAAATGCCCGAATTCGTTGATCCGAAGATACCGAACTCTAGCTATCTCTGACTCGTTGATCCGAAGATACCGGGAAAGAGATCTACGATTCTTCGACGTTGATCTTGCGCACAAGATACCGTGAATCGGCTTCAACAAACGATGATCCGAGCGCACTCGAATGACGTTATTGGAGATAGGAGATACACTCGACTACCAATTGAGATTGAAAGCACAAAGCTAACAAAAGAGAATTTTATTCAATATTCAACAACTTTTACAAATGATATAACTCGCCTATTTATAGGCGTACAACACAACACTTACATCACCACTCATAGGTCTTAAATGACCTAACACTTAGAATATTTACAACACTCAACAATACGAGTTACAAACGAATTACAAATGACATAAGAAAGTAGTACCGACTTAACAAAAATATTTGACGACCTAGAGAAACAAATAGTCTTCCGACTTAAAGAAATTCACGCGACTTAAAGAAATTCACTCTCGACTTATCATCTTTGATTCGCGACTTATCAGAACCTCCTCACGAGTTATCATCTCCACTTCCGACTTATCAAATCTCGTTCGCGACTTTATAACTCGGCAGCGAATCAAGTAAGGTGGCAGGTGATTTAGGGGACGCTCGAAGGAAATTCTGCGGCATAGGGTTAGGTCGTAACTTGTTAACGACATATGGTTGCTTAGGTCGTAAGTCGTCACTGACATAGGGTTTAGCTTGTGGTGAAAAATTAGGTCGCGGCGAAGTTAGGTTTAGGTCGTGGAGGGGTTTAGGTCGTACGCGACTTAGATTTAGGTCGTTGAGTGATTTCGTGGAAGAAGTTAGGTCGCGGAATGGTATTGAGGCGGAGTTGGGTCGTTGCCGAGCTTCTTTAGGTCGTTGCCGAGCTTCGTTAGGTCGCGCAACTTCGCCTTTAGGTCGTTGCCGAGCTTCGTTAGGTCGCGCAACTTTGCCTTTAGGTCGTTGCCGAGCTTCGTTAGGTCGCGCAACTTTGCCAATCAAGGTATGCACTGCATCATCCACTAAGAGGTTTCCCTTTTTGTTCTTATTTTTAGATTTTGAATTATATAAGAGATTAGTGCATATTTTAATGGCGTATGTCACTAATTTTAGACGTCAAAAATAGTGTGGACGTCATAGAAGACCAATAAATCGTCTACATGTTGGTGGAAATCTGCGGGTAGGATAATACTTGAACCATATATGATTTGTGAGACAATAGAGAAAGTTGAGTTAATACAGAAAAGAATAAAAGCGTCTCAAGACCAGCAAAAGTCTTAATGTTTATAAAAGACATTGAGATAGATTTTGAAGTGGGTGATATGGTATTTTTGAAAACATCACAGTTGGAGAGAGCAGCTAGATTTGATAATTCAGAAAAACTTGCATCGAGGTTTGTTGGATTATTTCCTACCTTGCAACAAATCAAAAGGCTAGCACATCTAGTTTGTCTCTCCGAAAAGATGTCCGCAGTGTACAGTATGTTTCATGTTTCACACTTATGCAAGTGTGTACATGACTCAAGTGTATGACTCAAGTGTAGTTGTAGAGCCAAGTCAATTAGAGGAAGTGAATGTTAAATGAAAGCGTCGATGACCAGGGGACCTATCCGTGTGAACATCCACTTCAATTAGAGGCCTCATGTGCTTAACTTGCATCCTGACGGTAATAGATGATAGAAGAATTTCTTAGGTGCATTGAACAGTAAGGACATCCAGCTGATGCTCATGGGAACCTGGGAAGGAGCGATGGAGATTCAAGTGATAAAAAGAACTCCGCTGGAGACCCACTGGAGGCAGTAGGAAACCGAACTGAGATAGAGCAAGATGGGATAAATGGTCTAGAAGTTAACTTGTAGCCAACCTGAATATTTAGATCGGGGCCAAACTGATTGTTGGAGTGGTGTAAACGGAGCTGAATGGGGAGGTTCTTGTTATATATCTAAACCAAAATGTGAATCTTGAAGCTAGGTGAGGCATCCTAGAGGACGCAATAGATTTCAATGAGCTGATCATCATGAATGAGAACGGAAAAGGCATTCTCCTGATTGTGTGGAAGGCGTGGATGTCATCATTGTTCCCCTTATAGATTATGGCATGTGCCTTCTTTTTCTCAACTTACGCACTTATGCCACCTTGTTATTGCCACTCTGATTACCCATACTTCTGATGCGCATGCATCTGCTCCTTTATCCCAAAGGCACATTGGCTCTCCTCCCCCATATCGTATATTTGTTACTTTTCCTTTGTCACCTCCTTTGGCCACAACCTCTTTATTGCTTCTTTTGATGCCACATGTTCCTATTGTTGATGATAGTTCTTCTTCCACTTCAAGCGATGATACGACAAAATACTGTATGGAATGAGAATGGATCCACTTGTCATCATTATGTTAGTGATGTGCTCTGCACTTTATAACATTTCGCTATCTCAGATGAGTTTCTGATGTTAATGACGACTTCCGAATGTTATTTGTGCATGATACTTTGTCTTTGAGTACCACCAGACTACTTGGTAGGCACAATGATAGACTCGTGTTATTGCGGTAAGAGTTTTATTTATTCTTTGAACTCACCTTTCTACTACCAGAACTAGTTCAAGGATATGTTCAAGGAATTTTAGTTGGTTCTTCGTAAACCGTCGTTTGTCTTGATATTCCGTGTTTGCTTCATAGCCAATTTGACGGGTTTGCTAACTTCTTTATCTCTTCAGTTGTCGCTTAGTTCTTGACATCTTGTTTTTAGAACAAACATGTTTCAGCTTTGCTTTTCTTCCTTTTTAGTTGTTGAGGTGTCTATTCTTCACATATATACTGTAAACTATTACTCAAATGAATAAACGTGGTAGGGGCATTTTTGATGCAGCGAAATAATCAAAAACAAGATAGATCGATGAAATAGCAATCGGTGGATTGATGAATACTGCGATGCCTGAATTCGTTGATCCGAAGATACCGAATTCTAGCTATCTCTGACTGGTTGATCCGAAGATACCGGGAAAGAGATCTACGATTCTTCAACGTTGATCTTGCGCACAAGATTCCGTGAATCGGCTTCAACAAACGAAGATTCGAGCGCACTCGAATAACGTAAGTGGGGATAGGAGACTTCACTCGACTACCAATTAGAAGAAAGCACAAAGCAATCAAAATGGAAATTTTATTCAAAAGTCAACAACCATTACAAATGACCCAACCGGTCTATTTATAGACGTTACAACTCAACACGACACAAAAAAATTACAACTCCTAAGTCGTTTCCGACTTAACAACAGTTTTTAACGACCTAAAAAAAAGACTTCCGACTTAACACCTTCACGCGAGTCATCATCTTCACGCGACTTAATCATCTTCACGCGAGTTAATGAAAATCGACAGAGGAGTCTTTTGCGACCTACTGAGAATTTGGGAAATTCGTGATTTAGGTTTAGGTCGAGAAAGGCTTAAGTCGTGGTGGCGATTTAGGTTTAGGTCGTAGAGGATGGAGCTTCGCTAAATCGCGACTTGTTGGGTCGGCACTTGATAAGTCGGAGTTTGCTAGGTCGTCGCCCCTGAGTCGTAACTCGTCTTTCGCTAAGTCGCGATTTGTTAGGTCGGCGCTTGATAAGTCGGAGCTTGCTAGGTCGGTTTTGTTGAATCGGAATAGTTTTAGGTCGTAGGTCGCGATGGAGGCTGGGTCGCGGGAATTAGGTCGTGGGGTTTGATAGGAGTTTAGGTCGGAGAATGTTATGTCGTGGGAAGCGTTAGGTCGTGGAAATGGTAGGTCGTCGATGCTGGATCGTAGCTCGTCATTGCTAAGTCGGAGACGACTTAAGGTACGTCTCATTGCTTCTTCTTTTCTGGTGTTCTGTCTCTGTCGCGCTGCATCATCCTTCCCCTGTTGAAAAGAATTCGTCCTCGAATTTAAAAGATCTTTCCCAGTGGATTGTTTATCTCCATAATAAGGTATAAGATGTTTAACATTAAACACGTCAGAAGTGTAAACATCCTCAGGCAGTTTCAACTTATAAGCATTTTCATTGATCCGTTTTATAATTTCTACTGGATCCATCTTTCGGGCTTTCAACTTGTTATAAGCACCTACTGGAAAACGATCCTTCGTTAACACAGCATACACTCAATCACCCTCGTTGAACTCCACACTTCTTCTCTTTTTATCTGCCGCTTGCTTATACTTCTCATTTGTCTTCTCCAAACGTTCCTGAACAATTCTATGACAGTCTTTCAACTCATCAACGAAATCTGACGCTCGTTTAATCAATCCTTTCGGTTGTGGTACTACTGTTAAATCCAACGGCCCCTTTGGCAAGTTTGAATATACAACTTGAAATGGACTATAACCAGTGCTTCGGTTAACAGCATGATTATGAGCAAACTCTTCCTGACACAACTTTAAGTCCCAACTCTTCAAATTGTCCTGTACAAGACATCGCAACAAATTCCCCAATGATCTGTTCACAACTTCGGTCTGTCCATCTGTTTGTGGATGATAAGCGCTACTAAAGTTCAATTTCGTTCCCACCATCTTCCATAAACTTAGCCAGAAATGACTTAGAAATCTAGTATCCCTGTCTGAAACAATCGATTCAGGCAATCCATGAAGTCGATAAATTTCTTTGAAAAATAATTGAGCGACTCGGATGGCATCTGCTGTCTTCTTACATGCAATAAAATGTGCCATTTTCGAAAATCGATCAACCACCACATAAATGGAATCGTTTCCCCTTTGAGTTCGAGGCAAACCCAAAACAAAATCCATACTCACATCAACCCATGGTTTAGTTGGTACAGGTAACGGCATATATAATCCAGCATTGGTCGTAGTTCCTTTCGAAACCTGACAGATATGACATCGCTCCACAAACCTTTCAACCTCTTTCCTCATCGATGGCCAAAAGTAAGATTGAGAAATCAGCTGTAGTGTACGGTCTCTACCCACATGACCTTCTTCGTGCAGTTCTTTCACAATCTTCAACCGTAAACTGCAATCCGGTATACATAATTGATTTCCTTTGAACAGGAAACCATCTACCATCACAAACTCATCCGTTTCTCCTTTCTTCACTTTATCTACAAACTTCATAAAGTAAGGATCTTCAACAAATAATTCTGGTAGCATCTCAAACCCTGGCACTTCGACCTTCATTGTAGTCAACACATGATTTCTTCTACTCAATGCATCCGCAACACGATTCGTCACTCCCGATTTGTGTTTCACAACAAACGTAAACTGCTGCAGATATGCAATCCATGATGCATGTCTCGCTGAAATCTTGTCTTGCCCTTGTAAATGCTTCAACGCCTCATGATCAGTGTAAAGAACAAACTCTTTCTGAAATAGATAGTGTCTCCAGTGTTTAATCGCTTGCACAACAGCATAAAATTCCACATCATACGTACTATATCTCAGCTTTGCTTCCGATAGTTTCTCACTGAAATATGCAATAGGACGCCCCATCTGGCTCAACACTCCCCCGATTCCAACCTTGGATGCATCAGTATGTAACTCAAACAACACCTGAAAATCTAGTAAAACTAGAATTGGTGCTATCATCAAAAGTTCTTTGATCCGTTCAAAAGCAACCCCTGCTTCTTCCGACCAAGAAAACTGCTTCCCCTTCATGCAATCCGTAACCGGTGCCATCACGCTACTGAAGTGTGGAATGAATCTTCGGTAGAATGATGCTAGCCCATGAAAACTTCTCACTTCGGTTATTGTCTTCGGCTGTGGCCAATTTCTGACTGCTTCAACCTTATTCTGGTCCACCTGGATACCTTCTCCTGATACAACATACCCCAGAAATAAAACACTATGCGTCATGAACAAGCATTTCTTTGTCGCAGCATAAAATTGCTCTTGTCGTAGTACCATCAGCACTTCTCTCAGATGATTCAAATGTTCCTCTGGACTTCCACTATATATCAGAATATCATCGAAATACACCACCACAAATTTCCCAATAAAAGGTCTAAAAATCTGACTCATCACACGCATAAATGTACTTGGCGCATTTGATAAGCCAAATGGCATTACCAACCATTCGTATAGACCCTCCCTGGTTTTAAAAGCAATCTTCCACTCATCACCTGGCCTGATACGAATTTGATGATATCCGCTTTTCAAATCAATCTTCGAAAAGATAGTAGCTCCGCTTATTTGATCTAGCAAGTCATCCAATCTCGGCATTGGAAATCTATATCTCACAGTAATCTTATTCAATGCTCGACTGTCAGTGCACATTCTCCACGTCCCGTCCTTCTTCGGTACTAACAAAGCTGGTACAGCACAAGGACTTAAACTCTCCTGCACACGCCCCTGCTCAAGCAATTCTTCCACCTGCCTTCGCAACTCCTCATGCTCTTTTGGACTCATTCTGTAGTGTGGTCTGTGAGGTAACACAGCTCCTGGAACTAGATCAATTTGAAGTTGAAAGTCCCTCAATGGCGGTAACTCCGTTGGCAACTCCTTTGGAAATACATCCTCAAATTCTTTCAATACTGGTTTAACTTCTTCTGGAATTTCAACTTCTTCACTGCTCTCACGCCCAATTAACAAGAATACTTCCGGCCCCTCTTCGACTTCTTTAACAAACTCCTTCAAGGTTAATAAGGTTTTCAGCTCTTCAATCTCCTCCAGTTTGTTTTCTTCTTGTTGACGCTTCTTGGGAACGAGAGTAATCTTCGTGCCTTCAAACACGAAACTGTAACTGTTGGTACGCCCATCATGTTGCACCGCCCTATCATATTGCCACGGTCTCCCCAACAACAAATGGCATACGTCCATGTCCACAACATCACACCAAATTTCGTCCTTGTATTTCTTCCCAATTGAAAAATTAACACAAGTCCTTCGACTAACTTTCACCTCCCCACCTTTCCTCAACCAAGCTAACTTATACGGTTTCGGGTGCTTCTCTGTCTTCAATGATAACTTCTTTACAGCTTCTATAGAGATAATATTATCACAGCTTCCAGCATCAATAACAAATTTGCAAACCCTTCCTAAGATAGTGCACGTCGATTGAAAGATGTTACTCCTCAACCAGCTAGTCTCTTCCTCCTGCTTCGGTGTTAAGCAATTCCTCCTCATCATTAATGTATAACCATCATCTCCAGACAAAAATTCTTCCTCCTCAACTGGTAATTGATTAGACTCTTCAACCTCCTCAACCTCAGCAATCATTGCTCTCTTCTTTGGCTTTGGACACTCATTGCTTTTATGACCCAACTCCTGACAATTGTAACATTTGAAACCGTTGTTAACCTTTGCCTTCTCAGCCTCCTTCACCACTGGTTTACTGATAGGTTTAGAAACATTAGAACTTCCACTAACACCCTTCACTTGATTGTTGGAATTAGTAAACACACCACCTCCTCGCCGTCCCTGCTTCTCCCAAGCCAATGCTTTCTGATGTGCTTCCGCCACAGATCTTGGATCGAACATATTCACCATATCCTGGATCTGCATTCTCAATCCCCCAATGAATCTAGATGTCAGTTGTTCTTCCGTTTCCATAATATCATTCCTTGCAATCAGCTGATAAAACTCATCTGCGTAATCATTAACAGTCTTTGTGCCCTGCCTCAAGTTCTGCAAACGTTGATACATCAGAGTTTGATAATTGTAAGGTAAGAACGTTGCCTTCATCAATTTCTTCATCTTCTCCCAAGATTCAACTTTTGACTTCCCCATTCGTTCACGTGTAAGTTTGGTTTGCTGCCACCATGCCAAAGCTCTACCCCTCAACCTTGTAGCAACCAACTTTACTCTACGATGTTCGGGAACTTCTTTGAAATCAAAAATTTCTTCAACATTAGCCAACCAGTCCAAAAACTCCTCAGCTTGCATACCACCTTTGAATTCTGAAATTTCAGTCTTCATCCCAGATTCCCACTTGTGATCGTACTCTGACTGATTTCTTCCTCGTTCACGTCCTCGTCCATGAACACTACCACCATCATACTCTTCGTCACAATCTGATGTATATCGATGTCGATCCTGACCACCAACATCTCTACCACCACCATTTCTTCCACCAACATTCCTACGATCTACATTCCTCCGATCTCCATCAGTCACATTTCTATCCCGACTTCTATCATCAACATTTCTATCACAATCTCGATCCACGCTTCTATGATCACTATCAACACTTCTCTCTCGATTTGAATGTGGTGAAGCTCTACTTCTCCCATGGCTCGATTCCGGTGATACTCTTCTCTGATTTTGACTCATCTCCAACATCATCCTCTCTAATCGACCAATCCCTTCATTAATCTTCTCATTGAAATTCTCGTTGATTCTTTGCTCCATCTCATCGGCTTCTTCTCTCCCATACAAAGCATCAATGTTGCGATAACGGTTAGCTCTTCTCGGAGGCATGATCACTCTTCAACAAATTCCAACAAAAACTTCACTTCGATCTAAAAATCTTCAAATCAAAACTACCCACTTGTTGAAATCTTCAAAAATCTCCAAACGAACAAATCGCTTCAAAATCTCGATAACCCACTTCTCCAAATGATGTAAATCTCGCACAACTCCAAAAATCTACGCAAACTCCTTGCGTTCTAGCTCTGATACCAAATGACGCAGCGAAATAATCAAAAACAAGATAGATCGATGAAATAGCAATCGGTGGATTGATGAATACTGCGATGCCTGAATTCGTTGATCCGAAGATACCGAATTCTAGCTATCTCTGACTCGTTGATCCGAAGATACCGGGAAAGAGATCTACGATTCTTCAACGTTGATCTTGCGCACAAGATACCGTGAATCGGCTTCAACAAACGAAGATTCGAGCGCACTCAAATAACGTAAGTGGAGATAGGAGACTTCACTCGACTACCAATTAGAAGAAAGCACAAAGCAATCAAAATGGAAATTTTATTCAAAAGTCAACAACCATTACAAATGACCCAACCGGTCTATTTATAGACGTTACAACTCAACACGACACAAAAAAATTACAACTCCTAAGTCGTTTCCGACTTAACAACAGTTTTTAACGACCTAAAAAAAAGACTTCCGACTTAACACCTTCACGCGAGTCATCATCTTCACGCGACTTAATCATCTTCACGCGAGTTAATGAAAATCGGCAGAGGAGTCTTTTGCGACCTACTGAGAATTTGGGAAATTCGTGATTTAGGTTTAGGTCGAGAAAGGCTTAAGTCGTGGTGGCGATTTAGGTTTAGGTCGTAGAGGATGGAGCTTCGCTAAATCGCGACTTGTTGGGTCGGCACTTGATAAGTCGGAGTTTGCTAGGTCGTCGCCCCTGAGTCGTAACTCGTCTTTCGCTAAGTCGCGATTTGTTAGGTCGGCGCTTGATAAGTCGGAGCTTGCTAGGTCGGTTTTGTTGAATCGGAATAGTTTTAGGTCGTAGGTCGCGATGGAGGCTGGGTCGCGGGAATTAGGTCGTGGGGTTTGATAGGAGTTTAGGTCGGAGAATGTTATGTCGTAGGAAGCGTTAGGTCGTGGAAATGGTAGGTCGTCGATGCTGGGTCGTAGCTCGTCATTGCTAAGTCGGAGACGACTTAAGGTACGTCTCATTGCTTCTTCTTTTCCGGTGTTCTGTCTCTGTCGCGCTGCATCAATTTTCTACTTTGTTCTCCTCACAAATGGTATCTAACTTTTTTTTTCTGTCGGTTTCGAACGACATATCTACTTATTATTTATAAATTTGACGTTCTTGACGGTACTTAGAATCACGTGTGCCATTTAAGACTCCTTTTCTTATGTTGTCGTAACACGAGAGTGTGCAGTTTTTCTCACCTAACCTAAAATACAGAGAACACGTGCATAGATACGGATAAAAATACAAAACAATAATTATCATAACAAACTATCAGTCCTCGCAGGCAACCTTCTGAAAAAGTTCACAGCTCCAGACCTCAACCTATGCCGAAACCTCGGATGCCTCATCACGTAAAACCCTAAAACCGCCACCACCACTTGAAACGGCGTCACAAACAAAGCCAAAGCAGCCACCATGCAAAACATCAAAAATATCCCAGTAGCCCTCGGATCTCGCCAGCTCAGCAATGCCTGCACCCTCTCTCCCTGTGTTGCCAAATCACCGAGCACTGTCTGTATCCTACCCGACACACTCCTCAACCTATCGTACCTCATCTTAACCACATCAACGCTTCTACTAGTAGGGAATGAATCAAACTCTTCATCTAACTCATCGGGATGCACCAAATCAGCATGAGACAGTCTTATATTCATATGTGGAGGATGCCTGGGCCTCAACCTATAATTCCATGCACCAACCAAAAACATGTACAGAAACAAGGTAGGAAGTATCAGTTCCGGAAAGCAAATCAGCATGATAAATAGTACATGCACTAGCACAGTAGTTACAGGATTCTTCCAGGAGCACACATCTTCGAACCACTTGGCGATCTTTCCAAAACATGAAAAGGCCGTCGTAAGACGAAAAAAGTTAGCCTTGCTTCTTCTCAAACTCCATATATGTGAGTCCACATCAGAAACATACTCGATCACCTCCTTCTTAAGAGGCGGTTCCATTCTACTCAACCTAGCTGCCACGGTTTGTACTGCATGGTATCTTAGCATGTCTTGTTGCACAATAGATAGAGGTCGAATGTAATGCATTTTTGGAAGTAATGGCTCAGTGTACATGAACATTAAGTTTGTTAGGGAAACTGATGAGAATCTAATAGCCAGATGAAGCTCGCCCATCTTCTTTAAACCTGAACTTTGTAGTACTAAAAGCGGATATGAGTGTGTGTATATACGTCCGGTTTCAAGGGTTGAAAGTCGTATGCGTATTTTTCCTATTTTGGCATCTTTGTTGCTATCAGACCTTTTTTCGCCAATCTCACTGTTATCAAACATACAAACAACCAGAACAGTTGCTGTGTCGTACACTTCCCACGTGTACTGTTCATTGTACTTTGGGTTTAGTGAGCCGATAATGGTACGAGTTCTTACCCATTTCTGCCCGTATTTTGCTACACAGTACGCATCACATGTACCTCTTCCTTCAAGGGTTTTCATAGGCTGGAGACCTGAAGCGTTAAGAATGCCAAGTTCAAGCAAGCCTATAGATGGCTTCCATAGCTGCTTTGCAGTAGGTCGAAGATCAGTACTGTAATGAGTGGATTCATCTAGAACATGATAGCCCCCATCAAGGCAGATTCGAACGTGAATCCTACTAGAGAATTTTTCCTTCTTCGACTCTTCTGAACTACCTGAATTAACATGCTTTTCAAGATTGTACCATCTTGAAGAAACAACTCTGTCATCGATTCTTCTTTCTACTGATGCAAGTGGAATGTGTACTTTACCGATAGGCTCATCCTTGTTAGGTCCTACATGGTCTTCAACTGATAGAACTATGCTGTCTTCAAATGGTTCAGCTACGACAAACATTAAATCTTCGTTCCATAATGGACTGAATGTCCTAGACTGAACAGTTTTCGTTCTCAAAACCTGGCTTCCGACAATGGCTTTTACAAACAAATCTGGAAACCTGTTTTTGGTAGATATTACAATATCTTGTGCCTCGACAATGTTGACACGAATATACCATAACCTCGGTGCATGGTAAATTTTAGAACGTATATGAGGGTTCAAAACTGAAGCACCCGAATCAGAATGCCACGCATTTGGAAAGCATTCATCAGCTTGAGTTCCATACCAAACAGCCACCATTAAATCTCCCTTTGCAAGCTTCTCTCCTTTCAAGCTTTCAAGCCGAAACCACTGTGGAGCTAGTGGGCTATCGGGTGGGACCCGTATTGGTACATCGTTTAAATCAAATCTGATTAGCCCGACGAAATCGTCTTTTGTGAGGTTTGTGTCTTTCATGGTGATTTCGAGGAATGAAGATTGCATTCTCTCTTTAGAGAATGCGAACACTTCGTTCCACTCTGCGGTTTGCTTCTTCTCGAAAAGCTTTGTTGCAGCTTTGTAGTTGCCGAGTCTGACCTCGACATATGGGTCGAGGCTTTCGGCGAGGTCTTTAGGAGGCAAGTCCCGTGCTTTTACTACACGTACGTAAAGGTATTTCATTTTTTCAACCAAGTCGTACGTGCTTGTAGGCTTCCCATTACCAAGAAAGGGTCGGGTCTCTTTGATTTGATACTCTTGTAAGGATGGATTTGGGTACATTTGAGCAAATTTGGATGGTCCGGACATTGGAGTTAAAAAATTTGTTGAATTTTTTGATATGTTAGTATGAGGTCGAGGACTGGCTTATCATGAGGCTACACTCTTTAGGTTACATATAGTGAAACACTAACTACTTGAGTTTCTAGTTGATGGTTTAAAAATGGTTTAGTATTTGGTAGTTGGAATTGGTGGAGGAATTTTAACAACCTGGAAGAAAAAGTTGGAGCAGGTGATCTGTTGCATATTATGATATGGTTTTTAGATAAGAAATGAAGTTTAACAAATGATGCCACATAATAAATTGTACTGTTTCATAAAGGTTCAAAATTATAGCAGTTGAATCTTAAGACAAGAGAACAAAAACTTAAAATAAACAAATAAACATTAATGTGTTGTGTCATAAAAAAATCACGGAAATATCCTAAACCTACTTGTTGAAAACTGGATTCTGTTTGTTCAACTGAAATGCTAGCTCTTTTATATAAAGCATACATGACTGATTTACTATAAAGCAGTAACTATTTGCTCACTATGTCAATATGTTCATGACTCCTAAAAACTAGCTCAAATTCACAGAGATTATCTATAAAGAGGAAAAAAAAAAGGATTTTGGAATGAGGAATGAAAACGTAAATTATGGTAAAAGAAACAAAATTAGTAAACAAAGTTTCAAGGAAATCAATAAAAGAAGACATTTAGCTGAAAGTTCTAACATTGCCATATGTTTGGATTAATTTTCATATAGCAAGTTCAAAATCTGAAACTTAAATGCTCATACGGTTATAAATATTGCTCAGAGGCACGCATAACTAGCTGTCTTTTAAGAAGGATGGTACTATCTATCTACACACCAAATTAACACCCCTCACGCATATATCTTTCCACCCAATCAATTATCCACTCACTCCCACACCCACTTCCATAATTTTAATAGTGTGAACCCCCAAACCCCACGCATTACAGTTTAGATCATGCATTGTATTTTAGTTATTTAAAAAATAATATGCTAATTCGTTTTTAAAAAATTATGCGCAAAGTGGCTCAAAACTATGTTGCACTTGCTAATGGTTTCATTTTGGTTTGAAACCATGCTGGGCACAAGTAGTCTCATTTGGATCTGAAGTATGGACAATAAATCATGATCTAATGCAAACATTTTGCAACAATATAACTTATATTAATTTTTATAAATGACTATAACAATTTAGCATTTTCATAGAGCTTTTCTTAGAATAAAAACTATGCACCAACACAGAGCCGAAGGTATATTTTTGTAGAGCATTTGCACATGTTTACAGGTAAATTAATGATCAACTTTGGAGTATATTATAATAACATAAAAAATAGTTGAGGACAAAGAAACCAGTGTTCGAATAAAAAAACATACGTGTAGTTATGATTGGTTTCTGTGTTGTTTGTTATTTTCATACTTTGATAATAGAGATACAACAAAAAGTGATTTTGTATTTATAAGATGTCTTACATATCTTATGTTGAAAACTTTACGCATTTAATCCTACTACATTGAATTTGACATCAAATGGAGGGTGTAACTATACAAAATAATTAATACAAATAGAGTTGTCTTTGCCAAAACGGAGGATTACCAACGAATATAACCGTTGCTAACAATTTTAGTAACACTTATATGTGTTGCTATAGGGACGTGAGCATTTATTTGTAACACTTATATCCGTTACCGAATTTTGTTTGCCAACGGTTATAAGCGTTGGTAAATATTTATTTCCAACGGTTATAAGCATTGGTAAATATTTATTTCCAACGATTATAAACGTTAGTAATAGGATATTCGCAACGGATATACCCATTGCTGGATACGATCTTCCAACGGAAAGAAGTGTTAGCAATGTGCATATACCAGTTGCAAATTTCATGCTACCAACAAATATAAATGTAAGCAATAAAAAAATAGTAACATACATAGATGTTGGTAATTTCTATTTTCTAACATTAAAAACAGTTGCAATAATTAGTATGGTATGCATGATTATAACGTAGACTATATTTAATGAATTCAAAAATAATATTATCTCAATTAACAATTATAACCAAATCAATATCAAAAAACAACATCCATAATCATGGTAACAGATAGAGTATCAATTACCAAAAGACAAGTTCAATACATAATTAAGTTGCCAAATTTAATACATAGTTTACCAATTCCATAGTAATATCAAATTAGAATAACAAAAGACAAGACATAGTTCATAATTAAAGTCTACAAATACGGAATACGATACGGAATACGAAGCTCCGACCGTATAACGAAGCCTCCATCTGAAAATTCACATAGCATATTCATTCCATTTTGAGGACCGTATTAAATTGATGCCTACATGTATTCAAATAACTTTTCTTCCTATCGGAACCAAAAACTTTTACAATTAGATCATTTTTAAGATCTTCTACTCCACTATTACTACTAGAACTACCATCCAATTTCCTCTTTTCCTCCACTTCTTCTATAAGTATTTACATGCATTCACTATCACATTAAGTTGAAATTTAAAGAATGACCATTAGTAATCAAGGTGATAACACATGAGTTAACAATAAAAAGACACTAAGTAAAAAGGAAAATTTACAAAAAAATAAATAAATCCTAGGTCGCAAAATAGTAGGCACAAACTAAGTTTTAACATAGTTTAAAACCGAGTACTCAGTTTTTGAACTGAGTATCAGTTTTTAAAACTGAGTACAAACTGGTACTCGATTTTAAACACTTGAGTGCTCCTTCTGTACTCTGAGTACTCGGTTTTTATTTTTTTAAACTGAGTACTTGAGTACTCAGTTTTACAAACTACTCAGGTTTTAAAACTGAATACTCGGTGTAATGGCCCGATTTTCCATACCATTCGAATCGACAATAAACCACACATGTCCAACTCAAATTGCACGAAAAGACGGATCATTAAGGGTAGAAAGAAAATAAATACAGAACAGAATCTCACACGAATGGAATAACATATATTATCGAATAATATCTTTACAACGGAAAACTTTTAAAATACATATATCAGAGTCTAACTTAAATTTAGCTTGGACAGTTATAAACATCTGTCCTTACAATTGCTGACAAACATCAACTAAAACAAACTAAGTACAGTGGATAATAGAATATGTCCATACGTAGGTGAATATCACCAGCTCTCCTCTGGAAACTCCAACCATCTTCGACTAACCTGAAGCTACTCGGATCTGACCCGAGTATTGAAAATACCCGGATCAGGCTTGATAAACCAGCGTGAGAAAAACTCAATAATAAATGACAGTGTCATATATCAGCCTTTAAATAAAATCCTCTGAAAAGAAAGAGTATCTCATAAGACCACGCCCACACATAAACACGGACGATTTTTTACCTTATAATAACTAAAACACTTTTATATATCAAAGCATTTTATATTATTTCTAATGACATTCCTTTGAAAATATTTGCAAATAAACTTATTAATCTTATCCGAAATAGTTACCCATATAGCATTTTGAGACTATTCATTACGCCAATACAAACAAAATCGTAGGTTCTTATTGGAGAATGGATTTCCATACAAATGACCAGGTTAAGGATCTACCTTCCGAAATGGGTACACCTCTAGATGGATGTCCCGAGAAACCATCACAAAGCTTCTCTACCAACAAAAGACCGGCCTGCCTCTGTAACTAGATAGTACCGAATATGTCATCCCCCGGTTGTTACCGACCTTTAACTGAGCGCTCATTTTCCATACACCACATTAATTTACATCCCGAACATCATAGCGGGAAGAAATATATCTAGAAGGGGATGATCATATCCTACTTGGGAATGACCCACTTAGCCTTGCCGCATCTAATCCTGTTTCGGTAATTTCCGGTTTGATGAGGCTTAAGGTTACGATTACCTTTTCACAAAGCATATATCACATCTTTGAATTCCACATTGTCATTTCCGTTAACTACTAATTGCCTTCCACAAAAATAAAACCCTTGAGCTTGTATGTCTCAAGGAGGGTGTTAAGCTAAGAGAAGTTGCCTTCTCCGCCACCACTGATGTATGTTTGTAAAAACCAATGTACATAATCTTTAGAAATGCAATGTCAGACAAACGTCCATACAAGTTGTCCAGGAACAGGACAAACCGAAGGCACTCTCCTACTACCACTAGTAGCGAGTTGTCCTTGCAATCCGAAAAAATCTCCACAACGAGGAGACCACTGCTATATATAACTCTGTAATGGGTGCGACCCCGAGCAAATCAACAAGCAGTCCTCACGCTATGAAGATCCATGGTCTTCAATAATCTTCATATTCAACAAGTCTTCACGTTCGAACGTATACATTGGTTCGAAGTGGTTTTTGGATAGGAATCACTCAAATCCGACCCCCGTTCCTTCGAAATCCAATTATCGATAAAAAAAAGTGAATATGAGTATACAGGATTTATTAAGTCTCTTTTCACTTTAATTCTTTTCGGATGATTTCGAAATCTCTTTCTTTTGACTTAGAATAATTCTAAGTAATTCATTCTTTTGATTTGGAAAATATCACGAATTTCAATACTTAATTAACTCTTTGATCCAAATTCCTTAACTTTTAGGCGGGTCAAAAACAATGTTATTTAAGACGTCGTTTACGATAAACCCTAAATCAATCTTAGCAAACATTTTTGAGTAAACAGAAATCATTCATTTTGGAGATTGCTTAAATTTTGGATAATACCACTCTTCTTTTATTTTGGAAAACTTAAAACAATCTTTTTATCTTAGAGCATCCGGGTTTTCCTTTCGATCTGTTCCACCCCTCGCCTAAGAAAAGAAAACATAGGCCGGGTAAGTTCAGGGCACTGGTTGCTCCATCCCTAACCTTAGTTAAACACCTTGTGTTATTTTTCCAGATCTCATAGGCGGGACAAATGTACTAGTCGTTTCTGCATACTTAGATATCAATTTTATTTTGGAATTCCTCATAAATACTCCAAATTATCTTTCAAATACTTAACTTCCCTTCTAAAAAACATTCCCAATTGATTCTAGGAAAAATCGTTATATTTAAACTCATATTCCAAAAGTATACAATTCATAGCATAAAAGTGCTGCGGAAAGTGCTATATAAGCTTATTTGATTAAATCAACTTTTAAACATTTGATAACTCATATTTTTTAATCCAAATCTCTTTCAAATCATTTAAATAGATTTATCAAATTTATTTCATATTTTTCCGTAATTAAAAACGTTCATTTAAACAGATTTCCTGTTATGATCACTTAACTGCACTAGCGCGATTTCTCTAGAAAATTAATTTGGACATAATTCAAAATCTACCCAACAAAATTTTGATTTTCTTTCTTCGTTTAGAAGATATGGATATAATAGTCCGGAATTTTCATATTTCGAAAAATTCCGAGCTATATTCCACTCTACACATTCATTTGAACATTTCGGCGCGAAATCGCGAACTACCGTTGCGCGACGCAACTAGTTTTAACTTATTTTTCAATATTTGAAATAATATATTAAAATTGAATTTTAACACTTATAAAATCATTACTAATCATTTTAAATCAATATTTTCACTTTTTAAACTATTCAAAAGGTATTTTCACTATTACCATATTATAATATTATTATATTCCCATTATTTTAATATTAAATTTTAAATTCCAATTTCAATTCAATTTCAATTCTAACTTCAAATTAAACACATTTAAAACTTAGATTTCAAATCTAATTTCAATTTAAACTTCAATTCGTACTCAAACTAAACTTCAATTTTTCAAATCGATTTCAATTTCACTATTCATCTCAATTTCAATTTCTATTTAACTATCCTTTTCAAATCCGTTTCACTTCAAATTTCAAATTCTCTTTTATTTTAACTTTAATTTCACTTCTAAATGAAAAGAGACTTATTTTTCCAAAATATCTCATATCACTAAAATATAGTCTTATAAACAAAGTGATTATTTAAATCAAAATGAACATATCCAATATTCATATTTATCACTAACATAACATCCATTCAACCAATCACATAACATATGATTTCAAATCCAACATTCAATATAAATATCATAACGGGACATATTATCACAATTAAATTAATTAACTAACTATCAAATCATCCATATTAACAATCAAATAAACATTCATATGCCATAAGTGTGTAAATGTGATTGTTTTATCATAACTAAAATATAAATCCAAAAGCGATGAGAATTTCTCACCTTCATATCCACTCCGTCTATCTTCTTCGTAGGCTACGTGCTTTTCGACTACTACGCTTTCCCCAAACGTCTTGAATACTCGCCTTAACTTATTTTCTTTCCGAACCGCTTTTATTTTCCTTTCTTTTTCTTTTTCTTTTCTTTTCTTTTTTCTATCTTTTTCTTTTGTTGTTTTTTTTTATGGAGGAGAAGAGTGTACGGCCTTGAGTGTGGAGGAGGGTATGGCCTTGGGTGTGGAGGATACGACCTTGGTGTGTAGGGGAGTGTGAGGCTCGGCTTGGCTTATGGGTGCTCGGGTTTGGGTCCTTAGGGCTCGGCCTTAGAGTTTTGGAAGGGGTAGGTGGGTTTGGTCTTGAGTTTTGAGGGTGTAAGGTGATGGTATGGGGATGTGGGGGTGGTAGCTTGAAGATAGAAGGGAAATGGTGGAAGTAGAGAATGTTTTTGGATTTTTTGTGAAATGAAAGTGAAGTGGAAATGAAGAGATTTGTGGTTGTATTTATAAGTGAAGATTTTGGTGGTAAATGACATTAATACCCTTGTTTACTTTTGCATTTGATTAGCCTTTGATTTGAGTTGTATTAAATGTATGGAATGATGGTAATGGAAGAGTGTGTTAAGAGGTAAAGAGGTGTCACCATTTTGTGGTTTGTAAATATTTAAACATAAAATTTAGCTCATTTCCTATGCATACACATAACATCTCATTAATGAGATGAGATATAAGTAATGATTTTGTTTAAAAAGATTTAAAAATAAAATAAAATTAGTCAAATCACACATTTTTACTTTTATATATATTTATTCAAACAAAACCGATGTACATAATCTTTACAAATGCAATGTCAGACAAACGTCCATACAAGTTGTTCAGGAATAGGACAAACCGAAGGCACTCTCCTACTACCACTAGTAGCGAGTAGTCCTTGCAATCTAAAAAAAATCTCCACAACGAGGAGACCACTGCTATATATAACTCTGTAATGGGTGCGACCCCGAACAAATCAACAAGCAGTCCTCACGCTATGAAGATCCATGGTCTTCAATCATCTTCATCTTCAACAAGTCTTCACGTTCGAACGTATACATTGGTTCGAAGTGGTTTTCGGAAAGGAATCATCCAAATCCAACCCCGGTTCCTTCGAAATCCAATTATCGATAATAAAAAGTGAATATGAGTATACAGGATTTATTAAGTCTCTTTTCACTTTAATTCTTTTCGAATGATTTCGAAATCTTTCTTTTGACTTAGAATAATTCTAAGTAATTCATTTTTTTGCTTTGGAAAATATCTCGAATTTCAATACTTAACTCTTTGATCCAAATTCCTTAACTTTTAGGCGGGTCAAAAACAATGTTATTTAAGACGTCGTTTACGATAAACCCTAAATCAATCTTAGCAAATATTTTTTGAGTAAACAGATATCATTCATTTTGGAGATTGCTTAAATTTTGGATAATACCACTCTTCTTTTATTTTGGAAAACTTAATACAATCTTTTTATCTTAGAGCATCCGGGCTTTCCTTTCGATCTGTTCCACCCCTCGCCTAAGAAAAGAAAACATAGGCCAGGTAAGTTTAGGGCACTGGTTGCTCCATTCCTAACCTTAGTTAAACACCTTGTTTTATTTTCCCAGATCTCACAGACGGAACAAATGTACTAGTCGTTTCCGCATACTCAGATATCAATTTTATTTTGGAATTCCTTATAAATACTCCAAATTATCTTTCAAATACTTAACTTCCCTTTTAAAAAACATTCCCAATTGATTCTAGGAAAAATCGTTATATTTAAACTCATATTCCAAAAGTATACAATTAACAGCATAAAAATGCTGCGGAAAGTGCTATATAAGCTTATTTGATTAAATCAAATTTTAAACATTTGATAACTCATATTTTTCAATCCAAATCTCTTTCAAATCATTTAAATAGATTTATCAAATAGATTTATCAAATTTATTCCATATTTTTCCGTAATTAAAAACGTTCATTTAAACAGATTTTCTGTTATTGTCACTTAACTACACTAGCGCGATTTCTCTAGAAAATTGATTTGGACTTAATTCAAAATCTACCCAACAAAATTTTGATTTTCTTTCTTCGTTTAGAAGATATGGATATAATAGTCTGGAATTTTCTTATTTCAAAGAATTCGGAGCTATATTTCACTCTATACATTCATTTGAACTTTTTGGCGCGAAATCGCGAACTACCGTTGCGCGACGCACCTAGTTTTAACTTATTTTTCAATATTTGAAATAATATATTCAAATTGGATTTTAACACTTATAAAATCATTACTAAACATTTTAAATCAATATTTTCACTTTTTAAACAATTCAAAAGGTATTTTCACTATTACCATATTATAATATTATTATATTCCCATTATTTTAATATTAAATTTTTAAATTCCAAATTCAATTTCAATTCTAACTTCAAATTAAACACATTTAAAACTTAGACTTCAATTCAAACTCAAACTAAACTTCAATTTTCCAAATCGATTTCAATTTCAATTTTACTATTCATCTCAATTTCAATTTCTATTTAACTATCCTTTTCAAATTCGTTTCACTTCAAATTTCAAATTCTCTTTTATTTTAAATTTAATTTCACTTCTAAATGAAAAGAGACTTATTTTTCCAAAATATCTCGTATCACTAAAATATGGTCTTATAAACAAAGTGATTATTTAAATCAAAATGAACATATCCAATATTCATATTTATCACTAACATAACATCCATTCAACCAATCACATAACATATGATTTCAAATCCAACATTCACTATAAATATCATAACGGGACATATTATCACAATTAAATTAATTAACTAACTCTCAAATCATTCATATTAACAATCAAATAAACATTCATATGTCATAAGTGTGTAAATGTGATTGTTTTATCATAACTAAAATATAAATCCAAAAGCGATGAGAATTTCTCACCTTCATATCCACTCAGTCTATCTTTTTTGTAGGCTACGTGCTTTTCGACTACTGCGCTTTTTCCGAACGTCTTGAATTCTCACCTTAACTTATTTTCTTTCCGAACCGCTTTTGTTTTCCTTTCTTTTTCTTTTTCTTTTCTTTTCTTTTTTCTATCTTTTTCTTTTATTGTTTTTTTTTATATGGAGGAGAAGAGTGTACGGCCTTGAGTGTGGAGGAGGGTATGGCCTTGGGTGTGGAGGATACGACCTTGGTGTGTAGGGGGGTGTGAGGCTCGGCTTGGCTTATGGGTGCTCGGGTTTGGGTCCTTAGGGCTCAGCCTTAGGGTTTTGGAAGGGGTAGGTGGGTTTGGTCTTGAGGTTTTGAGGGTGTAAGGTGATGGTATGGGGATGTGGAGGTGGTAGCTTGAAGGTAGAAGGGAAATGGTGGAAATAGAGTGTTTTTGGAATTTTTGTGAAATGAAAGTGAAGTGGAAATGAAGAGATTTGTAGTTGTATTTATAAGTGAAGATTTTGGTGGTAAATGACATTAATACCCTTGTTTACTTTTGCATTTGATTAGCCTTTGATTTGAGTTGTATTAAATGTATGGAATGATGGTAATGGAAGAGTGTGTTAAGAGGTAAAGAGGTGTCACCATTTTGTGGTTTGTAAATATTTAAACATAAAATTTAGCTCCTTTCCTATGCAGACACATAACATCTCATTAATGAGATGAGATATAAGTAATGATGTTGTTTAAAAAGATTTAAAAATAAAATAAAATTAGTCAAATCACACCTTTTTACTTTTATATATATTTATTCAAACTTTCCTAATATAAATCTTGTCTTTAGTGCTAAATGTAAAGTGATTTAAAAGTTTATAAAGTTGTATTAATGTGTTAGAAAATGTATCAAGTTGCAACAACTTGTCGACAACTTGTTTTGGTTGAAAACGGTGTTTTTGTCGACAAATTTTACAGTCAAAATTTGACGTTTTTGTTAAGCTATATATTGAAGTAAATCAAACTTTAAAATGAACCTTTTTACTTCTTTAAATAAATTAAAACATGTCTCTTTATATTTTAAAATCGTATTTGAATATTATCAAAATATTTAATTTTATAGTGCATGTAAAACTGACAAAATGCGATAAATTTTTGTTATTTTTGTAAAACGATTATTAACATATTATTAAATATATTAATATACTTTTATTATCTTTATTAGATGTTTTAAATAAGATTTAACTTATCAAATAAATATTCAAACCTATTTATTTAAGGCTTTATTTATTTTTTTACAAAACTTAACTTTTGTTGATTTGTTCTAAAATCCAAATTTATACTTTTTAAATTATCAACTATAAGAATAAATGATTTCTTTATTATTATATATTATATATAACATCTTTATTTAAGATTTAAATTCCTTTTAAATTTAAAATGAACGAAATCTCTCATTTTCGAAGTAGCGAAATTACGGGTCGTTACACTCAGTCTACTCAGTTTTTCAAACTGAGTACAAACTGTACTGGGTGTTTGTACACTGAGTACTCGGTGTTTTTACTCTGAGTACTTGGTGTTTAAAACTACGTTACTCAGTGTTTAAATGATATTTTATTTCTCAAAGTTACAGCTTGCTCAATGCAATCCATTTTTTGCAGCTAAGTAACTCATTCAATGTAAGCACGGAACTGATGTTTACAAATACAAATAACAAATGATGCTTCTGAGGTATGAAATGTAAAGAATGCAAGATATTTCAATTCTACTATTTCCTTATAGTATAAATGTGTCTATAACGAAATCCAAACTTTCATAAGTAACTTACCCTCTTAGTCAGTAGACTAATGATTTCAATTGTTAATTTTGTTGCGTCACAAATGTGTAAGACAATCAATCTAGAAAAAGGGTAAGAAATGTTTTTGGTGGTATTAAGACTTGCCTCTGGTACTAAAACTTGAATTTTTTTGTCAATGGAGTTCAAATTTAAGCAAAGATCGGTTTCAATGTATTCCTTTTATTCTATGTAGACCCTTATATTTTGTTGGCAGGAATATTGACCTAATAGCTTCTACCCTTTGTATAATTTATAACATTATATGCTTTATGATAACATAAACTATTTATTATACATTAATATCGTCAGAATCACATTACTTGAATCTAAAAGAAAAGAAAAAACTGTTGAATCACATTTCTTTGTAGTAAGAACAGTTTTCTACATCTTTAAAGTAATATTTTACTCAATTTTATCTAAATTTGGATTATAGATGATTGCAATTAATCTCTGTCTATTTGGGAAGCAACAATAATGCAACATGAAAGGGGTTAAACGTTTGGATGAAATTCACTATATAGTCAACAATTTGAAATATCTAAGGTTTGTAATCATTTCTTACTACTATATTTCATTTGGATGACTTGCACAATGTACTTGAAATATTGATTCCCCTATCGTCCAACTAAAATATAAGTATATAAAGATGCAATGTTTTATGCAGTGGAGTTTAGTAACTTATATTTGGCCTCAAGCACTATTGATGTTGATTCAGACGGTGCATGATGGATTTCTACTTTGATACCATAAGATACCTTAATTGAGATTATATCAATGATGGAACTTGTTTAGTCAATCATAAATTTTAAGATTCATTTATTGTGCATAACACTTGCATTTGTGCTCACTACAGCAATGCATGTGAAATACTGGTAAACTTGAACAATGAAGCTGAATATAATGAACATTCATTGTTTCATGAAAAATGCATGTGAAATACTGGTAAACATTGCTTCATTTTCAACTTTTGTGCTCCTTAATGATTACATAAAAAGGTTGAAGGTTATAAAAATATTTCAAGTTTCAACTTCAAGTTCTCCAAGAATAGGTCATTAAAGAAAAAAATACAACCTTGTATGTAATTCAACATTGCATAGTAACTATTTATAGTGTGACAATATAAACAGAAATTCACATTGTCTAGATGCCATGCAATGCCAGTAACAAAGGATTTATGTTTTTTTGTAATGATCTTACCCACCCACCTGAGGTACCAATACAACACAGATTAGTATCATGAATATAATTATTACATATCAGGCAATTTAATGATCAATTTGTATATTTAGAAATAGTAAAGTCAAATTAAAAATGAAATATGACAAAAACATTTTGAGCTTGATATATACTAATGATAATAAGACTGCAAATATAGCTTCAAACCTTGCCAACTATTAATATCAACAAAATTGAAGGATGAATGAGGAAATATGTACAATAAAACTTAAGATAGATGATAAATCAGTAAAATGAAGTAATGATATGTTCTCATAGCTACTCATTCAGCTAGCTTTTCTAAGATATGGGTTTACATTGATATGCATGAAGGGACTGCATGTGGTTAATAAAATGAAAAATGTAGCTAAGAATACATGAGCATAATCACTGTCTTTGCACTGCTCTCACATCAAATTATTCAGTAATGAATTGCTACAATATTTGATATTGTAAAAGTCTTGTTTATTTTGTATTGATATATTCAGATTACAAAATAAGATACAAAATGCTAATGTATTTATACAAATAAACTAAAGATGGGCTGAAGGCCCATGGAAGAAGCAGGTAATCCGAACCAACAGGGGGAATGGATGAGAGCCCTTGATCTGATACAACGGTCAGGATTGGAGTACTTTGAAGTCGCGGATTGATAAAGTTGTGTTTGTGGTTTAATATCCTCCCTCAAACCAAACTAGGGTTTCCCATGTCTTTCTCTTCCATGGCGGCTCGACTAATACTGAGCTCGTCTCTGAAACGAGTGAAGTTCTTTGATGAGATAGCTTTAGTTAAAACATCTGCTCGTTGGTAGAAGGTGGGAACATGTTGAATCTGAAGCTTTCCAGTTCCGGTCTGTTCACGAACAAAATGAAGGTCAATCTCTAGATGCTTCGTTCTCGAGTGTTGAATGGGATTCATGGACAGGGATATAGCGCTCATATTGTCAACCCATATTGTTGGCCTTTGATTGACTTCGATCCCTAATTCTCTGAGTAGGGTGCTGATCCAGATAATTTCGGCCGTGGTGCTTGCAATGGCACGGTATTCTGCCTCCGTGCTAGACCTCGAGACAGTGGCCTGTTTCTTGGTGCACCAGGATATGGGATTTTTGCTGAGAAAAACACAGTACCCAGTGATGGATCTTCTGTCACCCAAGTCGTTGGCCCAATCAGAATCACTGTAAGCATTTAAACTCAAATTCTTGCAAGGTATCAACTTTAACCCATAATCAATTGTCCCCTTGATATATCGTAGAATGCGTTTGACTGCACCCCAATGCTCGATAGTTGGGGCTTGCATATACTGGCACACCTTGTTAACACTAAAACTGATGTCGGGTCTAGTGATAGTGGCATATTGAAGAGCCCCAACAATACTCCTGTACTGTTTTACGTCTTTAAAAGGTTCACCTTTGTCTTTTCTTAGTTGAAGATTGCTGGTCATAGGAGTAGGAAGGGCTTTAGCCTCATTCATGTTAGCTCTAACTAGGATGTCAGACATGTATTGTTTTTGTGATAGAATGATGCTTGAATCTGCTTGCCTTTGAATTTGTATGCCCAGAAAATAGTCTACATCCCCCATGTCTTTTATGGCAATTTGCCTATCCAAGTGTTTTATGACGAGTTCTAATTCATGTTGGTTATCACCTGTAATGAGAATGTCATCAACGTATACTAAGACGTAGATGCTATTACCTTTTTCATTTCTGATATAAAGGGAGTTGTCAGACTTAGTGGCTTTGAATCCTAATTTCATTAGTATGCCTTTCAATTTCTCATACCAGGTCCTTGATGCTTGTTTTAAACCATAAATGGTTTTATGTAGTTTGCATACTTTATTGCTGTTGGCTTCAGTGCTGTAACCTTTAGGTTGTTCCATATATACTTCCTCCACCAAGTCCCCATTTAGGAAAGCATTGTGAACATCTAACTGTCTTATCTTCCACTGCTTATGCATAGCAATGGTTAGAATGATTCTAATGGTGGCTGGCTTAACGACTGGAGAAAATGTCTCCTTGAAGTCAAATCCAAATTGTTGGGTATATCCCTTTGCTACTAGCCTGGCCTTATACTTGATGGTGTTGCCATTAGCATCCCTTTTAATTTTGTATGTCCACTTGCTTCCCACGATATTCTTATGTTTTGGTGGGTTGACTAAGGTCCATGTATGATTTTTCATTAAGGCCTTATATTCTTCATCCATAGCTCTCTTCCATTTTATATTTTTGATTGCTGAATCATATGAAGTTGGCTCTATCTCAGCAAGTTGGGTGTTGTAGGCTTTGGGTTTGAAAATCCCACTCTTTGACCTGGTAATCATGGGATGTTGAATGGTAGCTGAATGTGGCTCATGATGAGCATTATTTGTTTCATTTGTTGTGTCTTCATTGCTATGATTTTGTTGAGAATTTCCTTCATGTAGTTCATGGTTTCGACTTTGTTGAGAGTCTATTTGTTGATTCTCTTCATGCTCTGGGTTGCCTGTTGCTGCAGTTTTATTGAGATCACTTGCTGCTGTACCATTTTGAACTTGAGCTTCAGTGCTAAACCATTCTGACAGATCTGATATGTGACCTGTGATGTCTTGATTTGCATCATTTCCTTGATTATGTTTCTCCTTTTCTGTAAAAGGGAAAACATTTTCATTGAAGACAACATGTCTAGAAATGTAAGTTCTGCCTTGATCATCTAGACATATGTATCCCTTTTGATTGTGTGCATATCCTAAAAAGATACATTGTCTAGATCTTAGGCTTAACTTATGTTTATTATAGGGTCTAAGGTAGGGAAAACACAAGCATCCAAAAGTTCTTAAAAATTTATAATTTGGTCTAATGCCAAATAACCTTTCAAAAGGAGAAACTTGGTTTAACACTCTTGTCGGCATTCTATTGATAAGATAGACTGCTGTGGTAAATGCCTCCCTCCAATATTTCATTGGCAGGCTGGCTTGAGACAAAAGTGTTAATCCAGTTTCTACTATGTGTCTGTGTTTTCTCTCAACCAACCCGTTTTGTTCTGATGTGTGGGGGCATGTTGTCCTGTGTATGATTCCCTTTAAATCAAAGAAATCTTTTAAGGGTTTGAACTCTCCCCCACCATCAGTTTGTATGACTTTTACACTGCTATTAAGTTGTTTTTCAGTGCAAGTGATAAAATGTTTTATTGCATTATACGTGTCTGATTTTGCCCTTAAGAAATATATCCATGTATATCTTGTGTATGCATCAACAAGGGATAGATAATACCTGTCTCCTTTGGTGGAATTATGTGGTGATGGTCCCCACAAGTCTGCAGCAATCAGCTCTAATGGCCTTTCGTAGATAGACTCAGAGTTTTGGAAAGGTAACTTGTGGCTTTTGCCAATTTGACAGTGTGTGCATATAGATAAATTGTTTAGTGATGAAAAAGGAATTTTATTACTGTTCAAAACATGTTTAACTACATCATAGCTAGGATGCCCTAGTTTACAATGCCACAGAAAGAAATCATCATGTCTGTTATGATTTAAGCTAGTATTATTACACCACATAGCACTATTACAAACATTATTATTTTTCATGTTGCAGAACTTGTATAGGCCTTGTTCCAGTTTACCCTGTAACAATACATTTTTGCTTAGCAAATCTCTGACAAGACAAAACTTGGGGTGAAACTCAAAATATACATTTTTTCTTTAGCAAATTGAGAGACACTGATTAAATTCTTTTTGATACTTGGCACCCTTAACAAATTATTAAGGTAGAGTAGCCTTGTACCTTTTATAGTGCCTGTCCCTATGTGAGATATATTTGCAGTTTCACCATTTCCCATTAAGACAGAGTTCTTACCTGTGTAGCTTTTGTTTCCCAAATTGAGATTTTGCAAATTGTTGGTGATGTGATTTGTGGCTCCTGAATCTGAAAACCATTCTGCGGTGTTGATGTCATCAGTTTTGTCATCACCATCCCCTGAGTTATCTGTAGCATTCTTTGCTTGACTACTGGTCTGAGCTAGGTTGGCTGTTGGTTGTCTGTTAGACTGACCTTGTTGAGCTGCATTGTAGTCTTCTTTGAATCTAAAGTAACATTTATTGGCCATATGACCAAACTTTTCACAAATTTGGCACTTGACTCTATTGTTGTTTGGAAACCTTCCCCTGCCTCTACCTCTTTGAGTACTGCCTCCCCTTGAATTATGATTCTGGTTGTTTCTCTGGCCTTTGTTCTTTGTTGTAGAGACATAATTTGCAGAGTAATCTTCTTGCATGAGTTTTCTTTGTTCAACTCTTCCTTCATGAGCGAGGAGGGCTGAGTGAACATAATTGAGATCAGGTAAGACTTGTTGAGTGGCAATGAAAGTTACTAAAGATTCATAGTCTTGATCTAGCCCATTGGTGATGATGAGAATTTGTTCACTGTTGGAAATTTCATGTCCTACTGCTTTTAACTTGTCACAGAGGTTTTTAATCTTTGCAAGATATTCTCTCATGCTTGTGTCATTCTTTCTTGTGTTTTGTAGTTCTCTTCTATAGTGCATGATTCTCGCAGCTGATTGAGAATTAAAGATCCTTTCAATAGATGACCATATTTCATAAGATGTGTAGCATCCAACTAGTTGCGACAAAAGGCTTTGACTGACTGATGAAAGTAGCCATGATGCAAGTAGATTATCTTGCTTTTGATACAAGCAATAATCTGGGTTGTTGACTGTATTACCCTTATCATCTATGATGTTAATGGGTGGAATCACCTTGGTTCCTTTGACATAGTCTTGCAGATCATACCCTCTTGATGCTATTTCAATTTGGTATTTCCATGTGATGTAATTATCCTCATCTAATGGTGTGCTTATTGCTTGATTTTTAGGTCTAATCAAGAGGCAGTCAGGTTTTTGATCATCTCTGAGTCTGCTGCCTGTGTTGGCAGATGTAACTTCATCTTCTTCGTGGACCATGATGAATCAAGAACCTTGATATGTCAATTTTCTTGATCAAGAAGTGGATCTTGAGGGGTTCAGATTACCAGGTATTACGATTCCTATGGAGGGGGTACAAAAAATATGTATTACTGTTTTATTGCAAATCAGTAATGCATATAGTAAAGAGGTATTCTTGAGATATCTTTGAGGGAAGAAAAAGATGCAACCAGAGGGAGAAATGAAGATTCTGAATCTGATCTCCTTCTTGGATGGCACAGGGGGTAAAGAAAACTGGTAGGATCAGGATCTTGCACAGATCAAAAGAGGCCTCCCCGATGATGACAATTTTCTGAGGGGAGCCAAAGACGACTCAAACTTTGCTTGCAGAAGAGGGCAGAAATTGATATAGCCGTTAGGCAGCGAATTGCTCTGATACCATAATGAATTGCTACAATATTTGATATTGTAAAAGTCTTGTTTATTTTGTATTGATATATTCAGATTACAAAATAAGATACAAAATGCTAATGTATTTATACAAATAAACTAAAGATGGGCTGAAGGCCCATGGAAGAAGCAGGTAATCCGAACCAACAGGGGGAATGGATGAGAGCCCTTGATCTGATACAACGGTCAGGATTGGAGTACTTTGAAGTCGCGGATTGATAAAGTTGTGTTTGTGGCTTAATATTCAACATACCAATAGTTTTGTTGGGAACGCTCCTACGCACACACGCGTGAGCGCGCACGCATACACACACATAAGTTTTGTTGGGAACTTTTAAAATCCGTGTATATTAAACAATAGAATATGTGTTGGTTGGTTATAATAACACTTTGAATAAATCAATCATAATTAGTAAAATCATTAATGATCAAAACTTGTATTCTAAATCCCCTCACACTCCGTAATATAGAACTCCTAAGTTCTCATTCTCGATTAAATATGTGCAGACATCATCCTCTATTCTTCCAAGCTATAAATTTGCATTAAATGGCTTTCTTATTCTCGAAAATTCCTCATCCTTACATTCCACTTTACCATAATCAGGGTCGAACATAATGCAGGTGATTATGGGTCCATCATTCAGCCAATATGCATATCTACGTACAGCAACACCACTGTTGAAGCATTTTTTTTCACGTACTGGATTAATATCAAAACATCATGCTCTTGTCACCCATCCAAATTCTGAATGATAGGTATTAATGGAGTAAGCGTTGTCACCTTCATGAATGACGCAACTGATGTTGTAAGATTGATCAAAGTTAAAAGAAATGACAGCATGGGTTGAAGTACAATGATGTCTTTCAAGGATAAGAAGGTATACATTTATGAAGTTTGGGAACATTATGAAATAAGATAGAGTTGAGGTGGTGTCGCAGCAAAGGATATGACCTCTGGAAGAAGATAAGACGGTGAAAGAAGGAGGGAATGGCCTGTAAGGGTAAACAAGAAAATACAATCACCTAATATATATGCATTGAACCCTATTTTAAAATGGGAAGCATATTTAAAAAAAGCAGAAAAACATAAACAAAATGGTGCATAATTATAGGATACTATAATAAGTTGTGTATAGCTATAGCAAACAGTCATGGTTACTTGGTCCACTGAAATAAAAACAAAGTAAGATATCTCTAATGAAGTTTCTTTTCATTCTTAGAAAAAACATAAACTGCAATTTAAAATATGGTTTCAATATTTGTATTATTTTCCTCTTCGTCAAAATTCGTTTTTGGCATCTGAAGTACAATATTTACTTGCAAATTGTTGGTATAGAAACAGCAATATGCCAATAACATAACTCTACATAAATAGTGCTTATTTAATTATTTTAATATGTGAACTCTACAAATTAAAAATCAAATATTTCTAGCCATGAAGCGCGTAAATATGTAATTTAGTTAGTTTGTCTAATTACTTGCAATAAATAGTGCTTATTTAATTAGCTTGTTTTGACTTGGAAATATGAAAATGGGTTGATAGTTTAATATTTGTTTTATAACATTACAGATCAAACCAAATTAATAAATTACCATCCATATTAATGCAAATCAATCTAATCATAATTTTCTTAGTAAAAATACATAAAGACACAAATCAACCGAACACTGACAAGAGGTGGTCAACACAAAATTTATAATATTGACCATATATGATTTAAATTAAATTAACCATTAGATTCAATGCTCCATGATTTTATGTCCACCATTTACTCTTTCCTTTTTTTTTTCTAAACACGTACTCTCTTTATTTTATTTCAAACTGGAATCCATCTAACAAATTTTTTATTAAAACATCCATCATGCCATAACTCGTCTTACCCAAATTTTATTCATAATTTTATATATACATTTTTTGTAACTCTATAGTCAACCATACAATTATCTCATAGTATAGTGATAGAATTAATGTACAATCACAACCTTTAACTCTTACTAAATTGAAGAAGAAAAAGTTGAATTCAATATTTGATATTAAATTATATATTCAACAAAGTCATTACTACAAACTAAGTAACCAAAAACACGATTAAAAATTTATGGTTGTTCAAAAGAGACTCAGATTTGTTGTTTTATCACAACAAAGTACGAAAAAAAACTCATGGTAGCAATACACACTTGGTAGTCATATTGCATCATACCTTCACGAAGATGCCTCACTATTCACATGAGGCAAAACAAGCATTAGCATCATACTGTTAGAACCAACCAGTCAAATTAGCACTAATATATGATGTAAGTCTGTGTTTCCTATTCTGGGATATCCACAGTTTGAATTAAATTATCATTATATTTATTTTACTAGGCAACAAACTGGACGCCTTCTTGGAATATGAAATTTTAGGAGGTCACATGGGTTGATAAAATTGACGAAAACTGTAACAATAAATACATGAGGCTATATCATTTGTTGGTTATAGTGACATATATAAGGTAATAATTCAAAATTCTTAGCCAAAATATATGAGGTAAGAAACAAGCATAGTAAAATATATAAGGTAAACTTAAACTTCCAAAATTCTTAGCCAAATCAACATTATAGACAGCAACTTCCAAAATTTTGTAGCTATAGTAAAATATATATGGTAATGAACTTAAACTTCTTAGCTAAGAAATTTAATATATGAATGCTAGTTTCTTGTTAAAGTTATGACATGTACAACATATTTATCTAGCAAACAATTTCTTTCACAATAAAGACTGCAGTTAAAAAAAATACAACTTGAGCAATTGGAAACTGAGACCTCAAATCATGCACACTATAAGGAACGTTGATTGTTCTAACTATATCAATCAATGGCCAAATGTTAATTGGATAATAAGGAGGTGATGTTCAGTACTTTTGTGATGTGTATTCTAACCAAATTGTCAAACTTATAAAATAGGTTACGTGCAAACGAATATGAAGCCCAGGAGAAATATTTGAGTCGCATAACTATGCAAAAAAATGAGACATTGGACCGTTACATAAGATCAACTATATATGGATAAACGACACAAGATTTATAAGAAATAATTTTTTTTGGATGCAATTATCTCTATAATAAAATATAAGCAATAACTATACTTTGTAACCCTCATCTAAATTTGTGATTTTAGTCATCAAAACTTGGTCGATAAGTGGCTTACCAAATGCACGATACTTTCATACAAATGAAGGCATATTTAATACATCTTTTTCTATATGTGACTAACATGTAACTTTTAAATTGAGAATAGGTGTATAAGAGGACATGGTGGACTGATTGGTGGCTTTAGCTTGTTTTTGCTCGCATAAAAATATAATAGCTTGTTTAAATGTTAAAATAAATGTACGTTTTCTGATTAAATACAAATTGGTAGATAAATATTTAAGGTTAATCTTATTACCTTAAATAAAAAGAGAATTAGTAAGCTAAGTCCAATATCTACCTAAGATAATATAAGTAAAGACTTAGGGGTTAATTGGACCTAGTAGGTTAGTGATGCAAGACCAGTAGAGTCACTCGACAAAAAACCGCCCTTCACTCTGAGGCTACCAGTAATCTTAAATGTGTCATATGGCTTATGTGTAATCTTAGATGTGTCTTATGGCTTAGGTTTAAACCAATCTATCATTTCCTATAGAAAATACAATAAACTGCCAATAATTCATGAGCATTTCAAATTCAACAGAAATGTTGTAAAATGAAGTCCATACTTCAATTGGAAGTTTTTTATAAAAAAAGGGTGAAGAGCCTTTTTTAAATGAAAAACACGCAATAAATTGTTTATATCGTTGCACACATTATGCTTTCTTATTCGCTTGCATACATAATTGCACTATATGTACATATATAATTCTACCATGTCATTAAGCTATATATTAAGCAACTCGTTAACTTATTGATTGAGGTAATGTAATTTTATTTTAGATCATATAAATTTCCTCACCATGCAAATTTGCACCCAATTGAACATGAATTATCATATAAATAAAACAGTAAATAATTTAACTCACCTCATCGCAAGAAGATCAAAATTTGGTTATTTCAATCAAATCTGGTTTGCCATAGATGCTTCGTTCCAAGTTGTCACTCATCTTCTTCTTTAGCCACTTCGTGACCTCCGACTCCATCACCTTAGTCACACCCTTCATATTGCTTTGTGTCGCCAAAACGAGCTCTAGATTTGGCCACTCCAACGCCTGATCTATTAGCGTGCACTACTCCGATGAGCTCCTCATCGACAAGCTTTAGGTCGCGGCTCCTTCCTTGATGCGATTAAATTATGTAGAATTATACATATTTCAAAAAAAAACCTAAATTAGTTTTTCGAATTCCACTTGAAAGACAAAAATAGAGGCCCTGGAGTTTTCCCCTTTTCGTTTTATTTATGGAAGAAGCATTGAGTAGGTGGAACAAAGCGTAAGAGCATAAGGAATATTTGATTTCCATCTTTATCCATGTGTTTTCAGTTATTTTCATTTTTGCCTAGGTTTATAACGGGTAAAAGTGTTGCCAAATAAATTCTGCCTCTTGGAAAATTATTTTTCCATTCAGTAATGGGTTTTAATAGGTTGTAACATTTTTAAGTGTTGTTAGCCTGTAACGGCAATAAGTGTTCGTAAACCAAAATTATATGTGTTGGTAATTCCTTGTTATGGTGTAGTGCATTTTTTAAGTAATGGTATTAATCCATGGGAGTTTGATTACATTGTATATGTGGGGTTTTAAATGTACTGGTTTTGACCATGAATAAAAAAAGGATAAAATTTTAATTTAGACCAATTTTGCAAAGTAATTGCATATTTAGGCCAATTTGTAAACTAGTTACAAAAACAGACTAGTTTTGGCCACATCAGCACCACGTGTACCGGCAGCATTTCAAATGCCGTTAGTACATATTTTATTGTAAAACTTAGGTAGCGGCATTTTAGATGCCGCATGTGTGCGACATTTCAAATTCCACCCAGTTGTGTACCAGCTGTTTTATCTAGCCTCCATCTTTCATTTCTCAACCTACCCTCTTCTTACTCAAATCTTTTAAAAATCCAAATACCCAAATCTAAAAAAAATTCCAAACTAAGGACTTTAGACTATAAATTATAGTTAAATCTTGATCAAAAGTAAATATAGTCGAGGAGCAACACCTATTTCTTCATCTTGAACAATTTTGGGTTATTTTGTAAACCCTGATATATTTTTGCGTTTCCATTATCGTATGCCATTTGGTAATTTCTGGAAGTAGTAAAAATGTTGATTAATTGAAATGTAGAATGGTTCTAAATGTGTGCCAACGATTTGTTATTTTGATGGTTAACTGGTTATTGATAAACTTAATTGTGGCAAATATTTTGGTGGATCGTGTAAACCGACGAAAGTTTTGAAAGGTTGTAATTTGGCGCGGTTAAAAGAATCGACTTATAAAGCGACTAAGATAAAATCCGATGAATATTACATAGAATTAGTGTTTAATTGGCCTACGGATTCAGAATAGAAAGCCATTAAAATAGTTGATGATGATGATATGGAGCTAATGTTTTCGGCGACATCAAAATCAATAGAGCTGTTTATTGGGAAAAGTAAACGGTTGCAAGCAAAAGAACCCGTATGACCATAAGTAGTTAACAGTGTAACTGAAGACTACTGTAGAATGGTTGAGATAGTAAGTATTTGTCATGGAACTACATCTCCGAGTTTTAATAATCCACCTATGACAACGATTTACGGTTAACAACAATCCCTTTTTGGATATCCGCCGTGTATGAGTTATCAACAAGCTGTTCAGTATAACTATCCATATCCAAGTCAAGGAAGCTTTACACATTTGCTTGGAAGGTTAAACATTTATTTATAATTTTTATGTCGTATTACAATGTAACTTATGCAACAGTTAAACGTTTTGTTATTTTATATGCACTTAGCTTCCTTATCGACCAACACCGCCAAATAGTGTTGGACCATCAAATTGTCATATGTCTCTTTGTATGTATCCAACTCCATCTGAGTTATATGATATAAGTCAAAGGTATTTGTTTAGAATAAGCTAACTTTATTAGCTATTATTTTTGATACGGTGTTTAAATTAAAACTTACTTGTGAATTACAGATTTCCCGCACATGATATTGCGACACAATCTAATGTCGAAGTGGAGAATGTGAATGTAACCGCAAATGAAGCAGATGTTGATATTGAAATGGACATGGTTGTATGTGAAGACAACATGACGATCCCCCTGTAAATAGTATGGGTGTAGTGAACATGGCGGTGAATGACGTGTCATGGATCGGTAGTATGCAAGTGAACAATGATGCTTTGAACTATGATTTTGGAGTTGAAGACAGTATTCTTGAAGACACATGATGAGATGGAAATGGAAGTACCTTTGGATGATGATCAATGCAATATACAAATAATGGCTAGGTCAATTGTTGCAAATCTTGAGTTCAACAATAAGTTATTTTTAACCCTTCACGTTCAGAGTGGCTTTAAAGTTGGTATGATATTCGAGACGAAAGCTAAATTGTTACAACAATTGAGCGAATGGTTAATTTTACATGCCATGTCTTTTAAACCTATAAAATCAAATAAAACCAAATAGAATGCCGTTTGTAATATAGATGTCAACTGTCCATGGATCTCCATGCTATTGTTTCAAAAAAATCCTAGCAGAACTGGTGGATTATAAGGAAATATCTGAGCGATCACAAATGTGTTAACCCAACAATGAACTCCACTCACAAGCAAGCAACTTCTAATTTTATAATATCAAAGATCTTACCTTTCGTGAAAGCCGATCTGAATATTACAGCCGGTACGGTGTAAGTATTGATGGAAGAAGAATTGTTCATGAAAATTAGTTATATGAAGGCCTGGAGGGCTTTGAGTAAGGCGATGGAAATGATTTATGGTGATTGGGCAGAACATATACCACTCTAAGACAATATTTTGCTAAAATTGCTAGAACGAACTCGAGAAGCGTTGGACATGTTACTACGGATGCATATGGAGTGTTTGATCGAGCTTTTTGGGCCTTCGGCCCTTGTATTGAAGGTTTTGTTCATTGTCGTCCGTAGTTATGTATTGATGACACACATTTGTACGGAAAATGCAAAGGGACATTACTTATAGCCACTCCTGTTGATACGGATGACCATCTATACGCTTTATCCTATGGAATTGTAGAGTCGGAATCTGGTGATAGTTGAGGGTAGTTTTTTGCTTGCATGCGGCGGTTCATTCATAGTGTTAACAATCGACGAATTACCTTCATTTTTGATCGAATGAAATGAATACCGACAACATTGGAAACGCAATGAGGTTTGCCTCATAAATACCACTTTTGTGCTAGACATCTGAAGACCAATTTTCAAGCTGCATGATTTAGAGAAAAACGATTGGCAGGCCTTTTTTTTACTACAGCATGTGCTGCAGAGGAAGCCGAGTACAACAAGATCCGAGAAGAAATCAAAATTACAAGTAGTAGGGCACACAACTAGATAGAAAGAAATTTGGAAGGGAAAGAGGAAAATTGGGTATTGTGTAAAGATGATGGTGGTCGATTTCATGTCATGACCACTAACTCCGTAGAAAGTTTCAACGGTGTACTTAAAGGAGCTCAGTCTTTACCTGTTAAAACTTTGGCTGCATGCACCTTTTTTAGATCGATTGATTATTTTTGTCAAAGAAGAGAAGCGGCAGGAAAACTTACAACCCGTCTTACTCCAAAGTGGGAAGCAAAGATTACCGATAGAGCTAACGAAGCAAGGCGTACAAGAATAATTTCCTTTAATCAAGTTGAATGGCAAGTTGTGCACTATTTCGGTGATGAATTCAAAGTAATGATCAACAGTAACACTTGCTCATGTACATGTAACATACCACTATTTGGAGCACTTACCTTATACGCATGTTATGGCCGCTTGCTCAGCAGTTTCAAATGGAGCTAATAGAGCCCATCATGACTTCACTTCAACATTGTACTTAGTTGAGAAATACTTGGCGGCTTATACCCTCGAGTTTCATCATGTCCGTGATAAACGCTAGTGGAGTTTAAGCGATAATCAATTGGTCCTACCTCCTATAGCTAAAAGGCAACCCGGATGTCCACGTTCTACTAGAATTAAAGGTATGATGGACGAGATGCAGACTCCTAAAGGAAACAGGTGCAGCAAATGTGGTGTTATGGATCATAAGAAAAAACATTGCACTTCGGCAACGTAATGTTTTCAATTGACTTTGGTTGTATTTTTAGATCGACTATATCAAATATATTAGATGATAATTGTTTATGTTATCAAAATTCAACATCTGAGTGTGGTTGTATTTGGAAAGCTGTATTATTTGGCTACATGAAATAAACCTGCTCTATGAGTACAGATAAAATGTGGTGGAGGCATTTGGAATGCCGCTAATGGACGGCATTTAAAATGCCTCTCTGTTAAGTACACATAAGGCGACATTTGAAATGTCGCATAATGGTGGCATTTGAAATGCCTCTTTGGTAGCGACATTTGAAATGCCGCTATTGTGATCACTACATCAGGTGGCATTTGAAATGATGCGCAAAGGCGGCATTTCAAATGTCGCTCTGCTAGTTACCCACTGCATAGTAGTATTATACATGCTACACAAATACATGTTGTACAATTACACGGTAAACAATGACAAAATAATCACAACTATATTCACTATAAACTAAAGTACAACGAAAAACAATACTACATTCGAAAGTAGTATTCAACCCAATCTCCATTACAAACATAAAAACACTGCAATCAATACTAAAGACATACCAAACCACATTACCATCTCAAATTTTTTAGTTCATGAGGAGTTTTCTTTTTCGATTTTCTTGGCTTCAGCATGAATTCCTCCTTTACAAGCTAAACTTCTTCACTACCCTCATCTTGCATTCCTTCAATAGGGGGTTAAGATGGCTTAACTGGATGCGTATGTTGGGAAGTTATTGCCCCGAAGCTTTCGCCATACCTTTCTTTCATCTTTGATACTTTCTCTTAGGTTCGGGGGCCGGTGGGGCAGATGCAATGTCCTCAAATAGTACAACATATGCAATGTCCTCAATAATGGGTGGCACTGCAGAAGGAGGGGGAGGCAGAGGTAGGATTGGTCTTGACATCTTGTTCTTCGACAAACATGATCGTAGAATTTGTTTGAGAGAGAAGCATTTCGCCTTACTTTTTTCAGGAACCTCCTCCACAAGCTCATCGACTATGTCCAACATATGATACATACCATCCGTCTGTATATAACATACGCCATTATTGATTTTACAGCTACCTTAAAAATTATAAATTTAAATACATACCACATTCCGTTCAAGCGGAGCTCTTGGAGTTTAAGGAGCAACATCTTGTTCAGGCACTTCCTCTCATCTTCTTAACACATAACGCCAAGTGATATTCCAATACCAACTATTGTACTCCTCATCAGTCAGCGTGATCTCATGCTCATCTTCCACGACCAAGAAGTGGTTATTTCATAACTCTATCATCGTTTCAAACTCATCTTCACCATATGGAAGAGTAATATGGAGCAAGATACAGTAAGTGTTGGTGAAGACCAAACTGCCTCATCACTCTATCTGGAAGATGGTATGCAAGATAGCCAAAGCAAAATATCATCAGTCTGGCTGCCATAACTGCCTCACCTCAGTGCACAAAGCTGGAAGCGCATCAAGCTCTGCCTCAGTGTATGGAGTCCACGTAACTGCGTTATAGTACATCAAACTCGTTCCGGTAGAATGCCAAATTCCGCGTGGGAGTCAATTTGGTATTCTTTGGTCCAATCCACCTAAAATAGCAAAATTTATATAAAAGTTCAAAGTGCATAAGTTGATACCGTACAACCAACAATATTTTACCTCGATCCATATGGTTTTGAATTGTCGTTTATAGGTCTCTTCATAGTTATATGACCAACCGAAAGATACGTCCAAGACCATAGTTGCAAGAGTATAAGTTGTATTTCATTAATGTTCACGGCATGTACGCATATGAATTAATGAATAACTATGACCGTACTTGAACTAGAGTCATACAACCATCGGAAAACCGTTGTTGTGCCAACGCCACTCTAGTAAGCTCTGCATAAGTGAAAGCTAGCACCACACTGCGCATGAATACTGTCGACTAGAATCGAAATCTTCTAACAATGGGAGCCATTGAAGGGTCACTCGAGTCTTCGATCGATCGCAAAAAAGACGTTGAGTAATGATGTGCAAAATAATAGCGCGGACGCGCTAGTTTCGATCTGCACTGGAGAGGCACAATGGGGAATATCGTCGGCCAACTGCTCCCTAAACCAAGTGGCCACTATCAATACGTTCCCTCATCTCACGTCTTCTGAAGGAAACAGCCCAAGCAATGGCTCACACAAATCCATATAATTACTTGGGAAATTTGAATGGGATCCCCGTTAATCGGCAATCCAAGCAACACAGTTACATCTTTTAATATGATGGTCATCTCACCAACTCTAAGATGAAATGTAGACGTCTTAAGTCTCCATATATCGATCAAAGCTTCCAGAAGATTACGATCAAGCTGTGTGTATCCCAACTTATGAATAACACAAAATTCGGCCCTATCTAAAAGTTCCAACACACCATGATGTGATGATGTGATTAGCTTTAAGGTCGAAGAATGGTCAATGAATCCGTTTGGCTCAACTGCCTATCGAAAATTTAAAAAAATGCAAGGTATTATGACATTTACTAACATATTGTTATGCGAGAAAAATTATATCAAAATGTACCTCTATCAAATCGTTATTGTTTGTGCGATGTTAGCTTGTAAGTAAAGAACGCTATCATCAACTAGTCCAAGTTCTATTTCTTCATATTCTACCACAATAACAAAACGAAATCAAATTTATAATCTAAACAATCCTTATATACAATCAAGAACCAATCGAACAAATGTTCTATACGCACAAACTACTTCATTGTAATCTAGAAACAAAGATTTATACCTAAAAACTTATTTTTGTCTAAACCCTAAAATCAAAAATTGTAAATTTGAGATAAAAAGAGAAGAATACAAACCTATAGGCGGTACTTAAAAGGATGAGGAAGCCATTCTTCAATTTCTAGTCTGCTTTAACCTGTTTTTGAGTGAAAATATTGATTTTGGAGGATATGGGGTGTTGGGTTCGGTTGTATGGAGAGGGTAGATTGAGAAATGAAAGAGGTGGACTGGATAAAACAGCAGGTACACATCTGGGTGGCATTTGAAATGCCGCACACAAGCGGCATCTCAAATGCCACTACCTAAGTTTTACAATAAACGTATACTGGTGGCATTTGAAATGCTGCTAGTACACGCGGCGTTGATGTGGCCAAAACTGGCTTTTTTGTAATTAGTTTACAAACGGGCCTAAGTTTGCAATTACTTTGCAAAATTGGCCTAAATTAAAATTTTATCCTAAAAAAATTGGTTTGCAAAATTTACTACAATCGGTTTCATAAGATACAAAAACATGTTTTAAAGCTTTATTTTCGTAGATTGTTAAAAACATTCTAAAATTGTGAATACGCGCATATATTTAAACATACACTATATGTTGCATTAAAATAAAATAAATAGTAGGTTTTCAAAATGAAAAGTTAGATTTGAAAAATTATACCGTTAATCCATTATAAACTATATGTCAGAGGAAAAAAAAATCAAACTAAATAATGTAATGCAAAAATAAAATATAAAATTGAGATATTATAATATGTAAGGTTTAAAAACAGTAAATTAACAACATTCTACTTTTCTTTTGAAAACTATTGTTAATGCATCATCAATATCATAAAATATTTTCAATAATTTTTTGAGTAGAAAATAAAGAATCAAAATTAATTTATAACAATAGTTTTGAAGGAACTGAAATTGGAATGTATCATCCTTTCCTTGAATCATTGTTAATTTCAGTATCATTTTCTTGGATCATTTTTAATTACAGTATCCTCAGCCATTAAATGATGATTTGAGAAGCTATTATTATTTTTGATATGTAGGGTTTGGGTTGTTTATACATCTCATTCAGTTTTGTATATCTGAATTACTATCTTTCCACTTAGTTTTGCATCACCGGATCACTATTTTTTCACTCAGTTTTGCATAACCGATCGAAATGAGTTTTTGTATTAACTTTCCCTATTAAAATTTAAAGGCTTTTCAAGTGGCATTAATAATAGGTTTTTTGTGTGCAAATAATAATACCCTTTAAGAATGTTTTCTCCTTTCGTATTTACATGGGATTGATTGGAAACTTTCTCTCGAGATACAGTGGAGCTGTGCAAGTTCCAAAAATATTCTAATATCAATATTTTCAGCAAAAAATGCAGTGTAGACTGCAAATATTTGAAGTTCTAACTGAACATTTTTGTAAAGTAAATATTAACCATAGATTGTCAATATTTGTAAAATAAACATTTGCATGAGATTGTAAATTTTCGTTGAAATTAATAATAGAGGTTTTACGTGAAACCTGTTTTTGACAATGGACGAAAGTGAATTTTAGTACTTTCAACATTCATTATAAAATATGAGAAGTGAGGGGAAGAAGATTTAAAATTCTAAGCCATTATGACGATGATGGAAGTAAAGTGGAGGGGATGGATGAGACGATGAAAGGATGGATTATTTTCGTGCTTCTGTTATTTTTCAAAATAAATTTTTTTTATGCTAATGTTAGTTTTGTTTTCTAAATTGATTGTCTTACACAAAATATATGCATTGTACATATTTTTGCATGAGTGAAAATCCAAAACTAAAAATGACAAATCAACTAGGATCTTAGCAAATGACATGTTCGTTAACAACTATTTTTCTGCCTAAAACTTAAGATGTGTGTTTCACATTCATTGGTAAGAAAACTATTTATCGACTTACAACACCATTTGCTTCTCTAACTAGCATGGATTGCATTTCCCGACTATTCAAAATGTTCCTTCTATAAACTGAAAGCACAAGGAAAATTATTACAAATAATAGTTCCTTTTAAAATGCAACTCTTGTCTCTTGACTAGTTAGCATTTTGTTAAACATAAGACGTGCATTGCATATTAATAGTTCTTCCTTTTCAGTTTCTAACCAGTGCACGAATCTCTAACATTTCAAAAGGTTATTTTTCAACCTAAGCTTCCAATAGTGATCATGGAGCTTCAGTTGGTTTATCTAAGCTAGTATAAGAAACACCCAGAAGAAGAAAAATAAAGAAAAACTAATGTATGTAAAAGAAGCTCATAATAGGATCACTCTATCTATTAGCACCACGTTAACTGCTTTATAGCCCCGCTTTGAATATATTAATTTTTATTCCAATTTTGCACCCTATTAATTAATATATATATGTGTGTGTGTAATTTGCTCTGGGACTGATGTGTGACACTACAGTTGTATGTTATTGCACTTTCTACAGTTGGGCATGGATGATATAAATTCATTGACAGGCATTGAAATGGGATAAATATGACCAACACTGCATAGTGATGTGGTTAAATGGAAAACATTATGAGGACCAAGCGTGGCAGAAGCTAAAACACGGTTGTGTATAATGACGTTGGGAAAATATAGGTCTGTGTGAACTTTGGAAAAATGAAATCAACCTACGTTGAAAAAATATGAATGTCGACTCCTTACACTGATAAAATTTTAACTGCGCTATCCCCTGACATTGATAAAATAAAAAAATGATAAAATAGTAGTTTGGGAATATAATATGATGGGAAAAGAGAATAATAGGATCGAAAGTCTTTTCTAAAAGTTATTATAGGGAGGCAAAACCAATTTCTGATGCGAGAATAGACAGATCCATTTTGAATAACGTTACCGACATATATTGTACATAGATTATTCTTGAAAATGCTTTAATTAAACCAGCAAATATATAACCACCTAATTAACCAACATAGTCAAAAAAGAACAGAATATTGCATGCTCAATCTACCAAAAAAACTTCAACTTAACAACTTTTCCAATTACTATCCAATGACTGTGAAAACAATATAACAACTTAAAATTCAAAACATTTTATAAGCAAAACATCAAATCACAAATGCACAAAAAAGGCTACACTTGTTTCATCCAAGAAATTACCGGCGATTTCAATGTTGTTGCCTCTTCTTACTACATTTAAATATTTATTTTATGATACGATACATTCATTTTGGGCTCACCACTGACTGCCAAGGTCGCTTTGGCGAACTTGGCAGTTAGTGGTTTACCCGACATTAATAATGCTGGGTAATTATCCGGCATTATTAATGTCCGGTAAACAAAGGCACTGGTATTTCAAAAATTACCTTTGTCGTGTTTTCCAGCATTAATAATGCCGAATAACAAGCAAAGGTAACTTTTTTTCTTATAAACCATCGTCCTCATTGGTTTTGAACCAAACGACTTATACAAAATTAGTAAATAAGCTCAACTATTACTACAATGTCCGGCATTATGTGATCTCTTCAGAGTTGCTATTACTTGTGAAATCCTACATAGAGGCTGACCATAGGAATGAACTGAGGTTGTGCAGTGGTGTGTATGTAATCCATAAAGATATTGAAACTTAGTGAATGATGTTTACAACAATCATCTAGATTGTACAAGAAGGCGCTCGATTTTGGAAACTAAAACAGCTTATGGTGAATTTATGGTAGCTTGCAATAGGAATTGCAAAACAATTCAAGAGGTTGAAGATGAAAACGTATTTCAAACAAATCGATCTATTTCTGATTCACGTTACATATTGGAGTACCAATCAGAATTCATTGGTCATGAGGCATTTGAACTTCGATACAACTGGCTTATGCGTTTAGGTTAACTATGAATTACTGTACTTTCGTGTGGTGTTTATCTATCTGCGTGTCTTATTTGAATTTTCTATGTATTTCGCTATTTTAATACTGTATCTATTTCTCTTTAATTCTAAAGTCACATCGGATCTTTATAATTTGTTCGACATATGACTTCTACTTAAGATGTTAAGATAATGAAAATTGAAAGATACATAGAAAAATGAAAGATACACGGACTAAAGCTGGTTAATCCTGGAGTGGACAAACATCTAGGTTGAACGATTATAAAGATGCCAGTTTTGGTGCATAACGTCATTGAGCTGATTACGAAGCTTTCTGATCTCTTCTTTCCAATTCCAAAGTGTAAGTAATAGCCCGAAAAGAGAATCGATCGTCTATCCACTATCCAAATTCGCATCTATTGTGATAAAGTTGACAATGGACGTAACGACCCGATATTTCGTGTCATTCACATCCGCACATGTCGAACTTGAATTGCCCAAAATATCATATTGTTAATTTATATTTGGCAAAACTCAGCATATACAGTAAATAAATCAATCACAGACACAAAGTAATATAACAATAAGCAGCGGAAAAGATAAATAGTAGTTCATGAAGCTACCATATATACATCAAAGTTTGAAATAAAATACGACAGAATATCTCAAATACAATTTAGTCTCGAATACAAACAGATGACAAGTCAGAACAAAACCACTGGATAGCTGAAAGCTAAATAGATACAGATGGATCTCCAGGTGAAGCTTCAACTCCAAAGGTGAGTCTCAAATGTAGTGACACTCAGTCTGACCCGAGCATAAAGCAAAACATAAAACATTCGAGTTAGGATTAACATTATTATATTAATAAATTCAACTCAAGTGAAATGCCAATTGAAATACAAGTAACTTAAAGGATGTTTGGGATAGCCATCCTCTAAGGATCCGTGGAACTATCTACTATGTAGTAATATACGCTATTATAACATGTCTATAGTAAAGTAAAAGTATTAAAATAGCGTTAAGGCGTTACCAATATCCCCCTTAACACATTTTATATATTCTCATAGTCTATACACTACCGTAACTCCCGCCGTAAACTGGAGGGCTATCAGAGGGCACTCCATAGGTATGGTACAAACCAAACTCGTAGAAGGCGCGATAGGGCAAGCGACAAGGCACTCGAGGCAATGCCAGGTTAGATATACCGTTTGCGTATCCGGACTGGTGGTAACGCATAGCAGCTACTACCGCCCACCTCGTGACACACTCCCAAATCAAAGGGTGCACCCAATCAAATCACAAAAGCAATAGAATGGTATCGAAGAAATGTGTCTGATAGGAGGAATGACCTCACTTGGCCCGACGTGGCTCCTGTTTTAGCCGCATCAAGCTAACTCACGGGAGTCAGGGCTACGTAAATACCATATGGAATCATCACCAAACCATCCTACTTCATTCTGGAATCTCTACCACGTACACGGTTGTTAAAGCGGTTTTCGGTATTGGCAGAGAGTATGACAATATTCGATCCCGGTCTCTTTAACAACCAAACGCTTATTTCACACCGTGGTCATTTCATTTCAAATAATTCATACTTCAAATCAAAATATCATATTCATTTCAAAACCATATCAAATTCGATACCATTATTCACTTTAAATAATATTCATATCCAGAATCGTAACACTTTCAAAAATTATAACCATTTCGAAATCATAACACTTTGAAATCATAACACTTTTGAAATCATAACACTTGGGAAATCATAACACTTCAGAAATCATAATACTTTGAAACCATAACACTTTGAATCATAACACTTTGAAATCATAACACTTTCCACCTAAACAATTTAGATGTTGAAAATAGTATATATATTAAAATGGCTATAAATTGAAATAGTTTATATATTAAAATAGTTTATATAATAAAACACTTTATATAATAAAATGGTTTCCTCAAATTTCACATATCAATTCAAATCAACTCGAATTCAAAAATCCCAATTTAATTCAATCTCAATTCATCAATTCAATTCAATTCAAGTTTCAATAAACCAAATTCAATTTATATCAGTTTCAAATACAAATTTCAACTATAATTTAAACCATTTCAACTTCAATAGGTTTCAAAGCTTGAATATTCAAACGTTTACAATAATTCAATTTTGATAAATTCATTTTTATTTCAAATTCAACTTTACCATTATTTAATATTGAAATATTCACTTAGTCAATCCAATATCATTTGAATAAAACCTTAAATTATAATTTAGATAAACTAAATATTCCCTTCAATTTATTTAAACTTGAAATATTCATTTAATTACTTTAAATCAAAATCAAGTTATAAAATCGTATCTTTAAAATCTCAAATTCAGTAAGTTTCAAATCGATTTAATTAAATATAATTCTTTAAAAGAATACGATTTCAAATCAATTTAAATTTATCTTCCCAACCTTAATTTATTAAAATTATTATAAATCTATATTTTTTAAAATATTAATATAAATTTAAATAAATACTTAAACAAATTATATGCTAATTAAATTAAATTTTATTAAATTAAATCTTATTATTAAATTTATTTTATATTAAAACTTATTTTATATATTTTAAAATAGTAAAATTATATGTAAATTCTTAAAATTTATAATTTCAAAACTAACTTATAATTTTAAAATTTTCAAAACATATAATTTTAAAAATCAAGAATTTAAACATATATAAAATAACATTTATATATATAATATTTTAAAATCAATATTTATATAAAATCATATATATTTCCTTTTTAAAACTATGGAAATCATTTCAAAATATATATATCCACCAACGGTGTCTGTGTATAATTTTATATCCTATGGTCAAGTGATACAGATATTTATCAATTCAATCCGCAATTTAATTATCTACGGGTATATATCTTTTCAACCCACAATCCCAAATTCAATGTCAATGAAAATCGCTTGGGTTTATCATTTCAACCCATAACGATTTTATCCAATTCTATAAGATCATTCGGGTATGTATTATTTCAACCCATAGTGAATTCTATACTAACAGGGAACTTGCAGAGTGAGAACAGTGATGATAAAATATAACATATCAACAACATGCATATATCATCAATATCAGATAAAATATAAATAACAGATCATGGCGTCAGATGTCACAGGTAAACAATTACAGATAATAGCATGTCATATATAGCAATTATATAAATAACAGTTAAATCTAGCAGCATATTTCAATTGTCGTTTCAATTGAAATCAAATTTAATAAATATAAGGATGTTAATCGTGAGTGATTGCTCTCACCTTTCGAGGCTAGAGAAACACGAGAACAAGATGAGTTACGAATACAAACATGAATTCCAAACCAAAGCAAGATTGAACGCGAATTTGACAAGCAAAGTTGATAGCTTGGAATTGACGAAATAAAATCAAACTGGATTGATGAAGATCAATGGTATAAGTGAACTTATATATATATATATATATATATATATATATAACTATATATAACTATTTACATATATAAAATCATATTCCAAATTCAAACACATTTTAAATTTAAATATATATGTATTTCAAAATCATTGTTTTAAATTAAAACACATATATTAAATTCAAACATATATACAATATATAATTTGAAATAAATACACACACACACACACATATATATATATATACACTTAATAAAATGTAAAATACTTACATATATAATGTATGTTCGTTTGAAAATATCTATATATATATATTAAATAATCAATTCAACATATATCTCAAAACTAATATTTAAATTCAAACACATAAAACAAAGTCTCTATATATATAAATTTGAAAACTAACTAATGCATACTCATTTATATAAATTAATATGTAAACATATACAACTTATATTATATACTTCAGAAATATATGTTATAAAAATATATCACTACCAATATATCATATTACTGTAAACAGACAAGTAAACTTATACAAACCTATACGCACATATATATACACTAACATATACGTATATATCAAAGAATGAACAAAAAATATATATAACTAATATAAATTTTCACTATAACACTATTCATATAGCAACAACCTTATACCCAGAATATATATGCGCAACTTACTTATAACAAAGAATCGAAATATATATACAAGTTTAATATATATAATAATTGATATCAACATATAACTAATAGATAATAAGAAATATATATAGGCGTGCCTCAAGTTTAATATGTAGAGCATCATATTTTCGCATATACATATAACTAAAAAAACAAAACACAGCTAGTATAGGAACTAATATAACTTTATATATAAATATACAACTCATACATGTACCTTGCAAAGAAGAGGCCCGGGACAAGACGAGGAAGAGAGGGGGAAACCGCTAGCTGGGAGAGGAAGGCTTGGCCACGGTAGAGGGGTGGAAGAGGATGAGGCCGAAAAGGATGGGAGAACGAGTAGTAGAGGGTGGAGCGGCCATTGTTTGGGAGGACGTGATGGGTTTGGTTTGGTGGGAAAGAAATATGGGTTGCTCGGTTGCGGTGCATGGGGCGGAGGGCAGCGCTCAGAGGTGTGGTTAGGTGGCAGGCCGATGGTGGCGGCGGCGCCTGAATAGAAGAGGGGACGTGGTCGGATCAGGGATTGCCGGAGGTGGTGAGAGGCTGGTGTCGGGTTGGTCTAGCGCTGGTGGAACGTGGGTCTGGAGATGTGGCCGATGCTTTGGATCTGGTGGGGTAGCGAATGCTGACATTTTGGAGGGGGTTACACGAGCCGTGTTCGACTAGACTAGGAGAAAGCATATATATTTTATTTTATTATAAATCTCATTTGTGAATCTGGAGAAGGAAGGTAGGTTTGGCAACAGAGGGGAGCGAACAATGTTGAGCAACTGATATATATATATATATATATATATATAATAACTAAGTTATATTTTACTTCAGTTTCAAGATGAAAGCAACGTTATAAAGAAACGTATATATATATATATTTATTTATAACTTATATCTTCAATGAAAGGACACGATGAACAAGTAGAAAGGGAAAGGTTTCAGGCAAATGAATATATACTAGAAAAATGAATGTAATATAAATGGTCATGCTGTGATTCAGCTGAAAGTTATTAAAGCAATTTATTAGATTTCTTAGGCTGCACGTGTAGATTTGAAAAGCAAGGGGAAGTGTAAAGCCACCAATTTGGTACCGTTACAACGGACCGTTAGTATTGTTTCCGTCGCGTATCGGACCTCAAAATACAGAAATAAATATACTACGGCGATCGGCACGACAAGGCGAACAGAACAATACACAGATATCGGTGATATGATCGAATTATAAAAACTCGAATTTTCGCTAATGAAAGTGCTGCTAAAATGCAGAAAATAAGATAAACGGAGCAATAGCAGTCCAAATTTTACATAACGAAATATGACGTTTCACTAAGAAGATGATTTACAAATTTATTATATAAATATATTCAAGTTTGAAAAACATTTTATTATCATCAAATATTAACCGATTTAATTTAAATAAAATTACGCAATAAAATAAACTTTCAAATTTGCGATAAAAATTTACCCTTTGCTATGTTTAAATAGACGCATAACAAATATCAAATTTTTATCTCCAAATTCAATTGTTTAAAATTTCACAAAAATTCAGTTAATTACATTATAAAACCATTAAAATTTTCGGGTCGTTACACTCTCCCCCACTCAAAACTTTTCGTCCTCGAAAAGGAAGAAGGTAGGAGAATAGAAACAACCAGAAAGAAAGATAGATTGAAATACAATATACAACAATTAATTTAAAACCCATATAAATTTAAATTTTATATTAATTAATATTCAACGTTTGGTTTAATCCATTTTATTCAATCAATAAATAGTCATTAAATTCAAAATTGTTAGTTCAAACTGTTGATTCAAGCCATATAAATTTCATTTATTTTTAAATTGGTTTATATTCAACTAATTGATTTCAATTCATTTTATTTAATTAATCAAATTTATTGTTATATTTTTATTCAATTGATTTGTTTCCCATTTATTAACATTTATTACAAAAAATTTCACAACAAAATTTGTTTTATTTTACTCATCTATTAAATCTATTTGATCAACCATAGTTAATTTCACCTCAACATTCAACTTCAACTATTCAAAACCATATAGATTTCAATTTTAAATAAATTAATATTCAACAATTTAATTTAATCCATTTTATTCAACTAATAAATAGTCACTCAATTTAAAATTGATTTTCTTTCATTTTATCAACATTTCTTTCAAACAAATTTATTTTTAAACTAACTCGTTTATTTTATCCATTTATCTTCAGCTAAGTTGATTCCATTAAAATTCACTTTCAACTATTCTTAAGTCTATATTTGTTCTCTTAACTAGCATTCTCCTTTATTTATTAAATTTATTTCACTTAACATATTTTCCCACATATATTAAGTGTAATAAACATAATATAATCATATATTATTCAACAAATTTATTCTCTTTTATTCATTTAATTATTATCAGAAATTCCCTTAACAAAAATATCATTTTTGATATCCTATTACTTATATAATAGTGTATACTATCCAATTACACCAATTACATTAAAACTTTTCTATATAAGTTATATTAATGTTTCTGAATGCACTTAAATACTATACAAATTTTCTTTTATTTACAACATTTATATTAAGCCAGATTTTGGTTTGGACAATTTATTACTTAAGTTTCCATCTTGTACAACTCTTTATTATACCCTAACCTTTTTCCTTTTGAATATTTTAGGCAAGTTGTATATATTAGAATGCAATTTAGTGTTATACAAATAAGTTATATTCATAATTCAACTATTTCAAGTTGGTTTAATTTCATTTATCATTTCAAATATTCCAATTATTCAAAAATTTCATTTTATTTCAAAAATTGAAACCATTTCTTAATATAAAACTTAAGATTCCAATTTCCGGTTTCACTTCAAACTATTTTGAAATAAATATACATATATATTTTATAAATCAAATTATACACAAGAAATTTAAATCAAATCCATTTTTCCAAAACAAACGTGTAGTAAAGCTATAAATGGCCACTCCACTTCGAGACTCGAAAATGAATGTTGATGATGTTGTAATCATCACCGAAATTATTTTCCAGCGACAAAAGAGAAGAGTACCGACTTACTTCCTTTTAAAGTTCTTTAGAAACAATTTCCATTCGAAAATACTTTAAATAATATATATATCAAAACTTTGAAAACCAAAATTTGAAAAGTACCGAAAATTAAATTCTCAAATCCATAATTTAAATTTATTGCATTTTCAAATCAAATAAACCCTATTTATAAAATTTGATATAACAATAGAAAAAAAATGATAATCTAGTATTATCATTCCTAACAACCAATTCCTTTAATTATCAAATTTCAGAAAACTATACCTTTATAGATAAAATACAATCATACAGAATTTACAAATTTTGGAAACAATATTGTGTCAATTTGCTCTGTTCAAGTGTTTTGGAATTTCTATCGACAGCGTTAGCTAGTCGAATTGATCGAAATCCAAAATTCAAACTTAACAACTCAAACAACACAATATAAAACATTTTATATAAATACAAATACACTCCCTCGCTCGATGATACAAGAATGGGTCATAAAATAAAGATAGAGATTCAAATTAGAGGGATCCTAATCAAAAGAATTCTAACCAAGATGATATGCTCGAAAGGATGATAATATAAAAGAGGAAAGGTGGATAGATTTAATTAATCACGGGCAACCTTAATCGATTCAACCGTGACTTCAAGAATAAGGTCGATGCAGAATAAGATTGGTCAGAAGAGAATTACCCTGGTCGTTTACTATAGAAACATTCGGGCATAGCAAGAGGTAGCAGCATCTAAACCGAGGATATAGAAATCTCCGGTGAATCAATGCATGTTGTAAAGGAGTTTCACCCCTTTACAAATCATTCTAAGATCGATGGGATTGCCGATTCATTATAGAGATCAACCGAAGTGGAGTTATGGGATACTCCGGAATCAAGAAGAACACAACAGAAAGGGAAAGAATGGATTTTAGAACAAAGGGGAGAGTTCCAAAATTCAAAGGAAATTCGAATCAAAGAGGAAGAGGTTTAAGCTCGAACGAATGTGATTCTGAAATTAAATTTACTCTATATGCTAAGTTTTGCCTAAACCAGAGCTCTGATACCAACTGTAACGACCCGATATTTCATGTCATTCGCATCCGCACATGTCGAACTTGAATTGCCCAAAATATCAGATTGTTAATTTATATTTGGAAAAACTCAGCATATACAGTAAATAAATCAATCATAGAATCACAAACACAAAGTAATATAACAATAAGTAGCAGAAAAGATAAATAGTAGTTCATGAAGCTACCATATAAACATCAGAGTTTGAAATAAAATACAACAGAATATCTCAAATACAATATAGTCTCGAATACAAACAGATGACAAGTCAGAACAAAACCACTGGATAGCTGAAAGCTGAATAGAAACAAATGGATCTCCAAGTGAAGATCCAACTCCAAAGGTGAGTCACAAATGCCATGACACTCAATCTGACCCGAGCATAAAGCAAAACACAAAACACTCGAGTCAGGATTAACATTCTTATATTAATAAATTCAACTCAAGTGAAATGTCAACTAAAATACAAGTAACTTAAAGGATGTTTGAGATACCCATCCTCTAAGGATCTGTGGAACTATCTACTATGTAGTATTATACGCTATTATAATATGTCTATAGTAAAGTAAAAGTATTAAAATAGCGTTAAGGCGTTACCCATATCCCCCTTAACACATTTTATATATTCCCATAGTCTATACAGTACCATAATTCCTCCCGTAAACTGGAGGGCTATCAAAGGGCACTCCATAGGTATGGTACAAACCAAACTCGTAGAAGGCGCGATAGGGCATGCGACAAGGCACTCGAGGCAATGCCAGGATAGATATACCGTTTGCGTATCCGGACTGGTGGTAACGCATAGCAGCTACTACCGTCCACCGCGTGACACACTCCCAAATCAAAGGGTGCACCCAATCAAATCACAAAAGCAATAGAATGGTATCGAAGAAATGTGTCCGATAGGAGGAATGACCTCACTTGGCCCGGCGTGGCTCCTGTTTTAGCCGCATCAAGCTGACTCACGGGAGTCAGGGTTACGTAAATACCATATGGAATCGTCACCAAACCATCCTACTTCATTCTGGAATCTCCACCACGGACACGGTTGTTAAAATGGTTTTCGGTATTGGTAGAGAGTATGACAATATCCGATCCCGGTCTCTTTAACAACCAAATGCTTATTTCACACCATGGTTATTTCATTTCAAATAATTCATACTTCAAATCAAAATATCATATTCATTTCAAAACCATATCAAATTCGATATCAGTATTCACTTTAAATAATATTCATTTCCAGAATTGTAACACTTTCAAAAATTATAACCATTTCGAAATCATAACACTTTGAAATCATAACACTTTCGAAATCATAACACTTTGAAATCATAACACTTTTGAAATCATAACACTTGGGAAATCATAACACTTTGGAAATCATAACACTTTGAAACCATAACACTTTGAATCATAACACTTTGAAACCATAACACTTTGAATCATAACACTTTGAAATCATAACACTTTCCACCTAAACAGTTTAGATGTTGAAAATAGTATATATATATATATATATATTAAAATGGCTATAAATTGAAATAGTTTATATATTAAAATAGTTTATATATTAAAATAGTTTATATATTAAAACACTTTATATAATAAAATGGTTTCCTCGAATTTCACATATCAATTCAAATCAACTCAAATTCAAAAATCCCAATTTAATTCAATCTTAATTCATCAATTCAATTCAATTCAAGTTTCAATAAACCATATTCAATTTATATTGGTTTCAAATACAAATTTGAGCTACAATTTAAACCATTTCAACTTCAATAGGTTTCAAAGCTTGAATATTCAAACGTTTACAATAATTCAATTTTGATAAATTCGTTTATATTTCAAATTCAATTTTACCATTATTTAATATTGAAATATTCACTTAGTCAATCCAATATCATTTAAATAAAACCTTAAATTATAATTTAGATAAACAAAATATTTCCTTCAATTTATTTAAACTTGAAATATTCATTTAATCACTTTAAATCAAAATCAAGTTATAAAATCATATCATTAAAATCTCAAATTCAATAAGTTTCAAATCGATTTAATTAAATATAACTCTTTAAAAGAATACGATTTCAAATCAATTTAAATTTATCTTCCCAACCTTAATTTATCAAAATTATTATAAATCTATATTTTTTAAAATATTAATATAAATTTAAATAAATACTTAAACATATTATATACAAATTAAATTAAATTTTATTAAATTAAATCTTATTATTAAATTTATTTTATATTAAAACTTATTTTATATATTTTAAAATAGTAAAATTATAAGTAAATTCTTAAAATTTATAATTTCAAAACTAACTTATAATTTTAAAATTCTCAAAACATTTAATTTTAAAAATCAAGAATTTAAACATATATAAAATAACATTTATATATATAATATTTTAAAATCAATATTTATATAAAATCATATATATTTCCTTTTTAAAACTATGGAAATCATTTCAAAATATATATATATATATGGACCAACGGTGTCTATATATAATTTTCTATCCTATGGTCAAGTGATACAGATATTTATCATTTCAATCCGCAATTTAATTATCTACGGGTATATATATTTTCAATCCGCAACCCCAAATTCAATGTCAATGAAAATCGCTTAGGTTTATCATTTCAACCCATAATGATTTTCTCATATTCTATAAGATCATTCGGGTATGTATCATTTCAATCCATAGGGAATTCTATACTAACAGGGAACTTGCAGAGTGGGAACAGTGATGATAATAATATAACATATCAACAACAGACATATATCATCAATAACAGATAAAATATAAATAACAGATCATGGTGTCAGATGTCACAGGTGAACAGTTACAAATAATAGCATGTCATATATAGCAATTATATAAATAATAGTTAAATCTAGCAGCATATTTCAATTGTCGTTTCAATTGAAATCAAATTTAATAAATATTAGGATGTTAATCGTGAGTGATTTCTCACCTTTCGAGGCTAGAGAAACACGAGAACAAGATGAGTTATGAATACAAGCACGAATTCCAAACCAAACCAAGATTGAATGCGAATTTGACGAGCAATGCTGATAGCTCGGAATTGACGAAATCAAATCAAACTGGATTGATGAAGATCAATGGTATAAGTGAACTTATATAACTATATATAACTATTTACATATATAAAATCATATTCCAAATTCAAACACATTTTAAATTTAAATATATATGTATTTCAAAATCATTGTTTTAGATTAAAACACATATATTAAATTCAGACATATATAAAATATATAATTTGAAATAAATACACACATATATATATACTTAATAAAATGCAAAATACTTACATATATAATGTATGTTCGTTTGAAAATATCTATATATATATATATATATATATATATATATTAAATAATCAATTCAAACATATATCTCAAAACTAATATTTAAATTCAAACACATGAAACAAAGTCTCTATATATATAAATTTGAAAACTAACTAGTGCATACTCATTTATATAAATTAATATGTAAACATATATAACATATATTATATACTTTAGAAATATATGTTATAAAAATATATCAATACCAATATATCATATTACTCTAAATAGACAAGTAAACTTATACAAACCTATACGCACATATATACACACTAACATATACGTATATATCAAAGAATGAACTAAAAATATATATAACTAATATAAATTTTCACTATAACAATATTTATATAGCAATAACCTTATACCCAGAATATATATGCGCAAATTACTTATAACAAAGAATCGAAATATATATACAAGTTTAATATATATAATAATTGACATTAACATATAACTAATAGATAATAAGAAATATATAGGTGTGCCTCAAGTTTAATATGTAGAGCATCATATTTTTGCATATACATATAACGAAAAAAAACACAGCTAGTATAGGAACTAATATAACTTTATATATTAATATACAACTCATACATATACCTTGCAAAGAAGAGGCTCGGGACAAGACGAGGAAGAGAGGGGAAATCCGCTAGCTGGGAGAGGAAGGCTTGGCCACGGTAGAGTGGTAGAAGAGGATGAGGTCGAAAAGGATGGGAGGACGAGCAGTAGAGGGTGGAGCGGCCATTGTTTGGGAGGACGTGATGGGTTTGGTTTGGTGGGAAGGAAATATGGGTTGCTCGGCTGTGGTGCATGGGGCGGACGGTGGCGCTCGGAGGTGTGGTTAGGTGGCAGGCCGATGGGGGCGGCGACGCCTGAACAGAAGAGGGGACGTGGTCGGATCAGGGATTGCCGGAGGTGGTGAGAGGTCGGTGTCGGGTTGGTCTGGCGCTGGTGGAACATGGGTCTGGAGATGTGGCCGATGCTTTGGATCTGGTGGGGTAGCAGATGTTGACGTTTTGCAGGGGGTTGAACGAGCCGTGTTCGGCCAGACTAGGAGAAAGAATATATATTTTATTTTATTATAAATCTCATTTGTGAATCTGGAGAAGGAAGGTTGGTTTGGCAACAGAGAGGAGCGAAAAACGTTGAGCAACTGATATTTTTTTTTGAAGAGAAGTAAAAAAAGGCCCAGCCCAATATTTACAAAGCAAACCGGAACTGATATATATATATAATAACTAAGTTATATTTTACTTCAGTTTCAAGATGAAAGCAACGTTATAAAGAAACATATATATATATATATATATATTTGTAACTTATATCTTCAATGAAAGGATACGATGAATAGGTAGAAAGGGAAAGGTTTTAGGCAAATGAATATATACTAGAAAAATGAATGTAATATAAATGGTCATGCTGTGATTTAGCTGAAAGTTATTAAAGCAATTTATTAGATTGCTTGGGCTGCATGTTTAGATTTGAAAAGCAAGGGGAAGTGTAAAGCCACCAATTTGGTACCGTTACAACGGACCATTATTATCATTTCCGTCGCGTATCGGAGCTCAATACAGAAATAAATATACTACGGCGATCGGCATGACGAGGCGAACAGAACAGTATAGTACACAGATATCAGTGATATGATCGAATTATAAAAACTCGAATTTTCGTTACCGAAAGTGCTGCTAAAATGCAGAAAATAAGATAAACGAAGCAATAGCAGTCCAAATTTTACGAAACGAAATATGTCGTCTCACTTAGAAGATGATTTACAAATTTATTATATAAAAATATTCAGGTTTGAAAAACATTTTATTATCATCAAATATTAACTGATTTAAATTTAAATAAAATTACACAATAAAATAAACTTTCAAAATTTGCGATAAAAATTTACCCTTTGCTATGTTTAAATAGACGCATAAAAAATATTAAATTTTTATCTCCAAATTCAATTGTTTAAAATTTCACAAAAATTCAGTTAATTACGTTATTAAAACCATTAAAATTTTCGAGTGGTTATAATGGAAGTATCAACGGCCAACATTATCCCCATGTCGCACGACTACAATCAGAGATTCGAAACCATAGAAGCACATAACATTTACGAACTGTACCTCATCACCTTCAATGGCATTTTGTACTTGAGATATTAGCTGATGTAACTCCTTTGTAGGGTGGATATGTAGTTGTTGATGGTCTATTTGCAGTTATTGTATCCCCAATTCAAGCTCTCTTTGTCGTATATCCTCGTAATGTTGTTCTTCCATTCAAATATACCATGTAGTAGGGTTTCCATATGGAGATGGATTAGGGTTTGATGATCCATACAAATGATCAGTATAAATGTATGATTCTAAATAAGAAATAGGCATCTTAAGAGTTAGGGGTTAAAGTTTCTGAATGAACTCCAAAATTATCAATATAAGGTATTTATAATAAAATAATCTTTTACACAAACATTTACACTCTTAACCAAGCTGCTTCTTGAATTATGCTGCTCTCTAAACCATCATATTTAGCAAGCTTGGAATCATTTTAGTGGTTGATCACATCACACCCTAAAACCTTGCTGCTTTCTACCATACGCTATAGTGTAAACCAAGAATCTTTTAGTGATCGATCACATCACCCCTTAAACCCTACTACTTTTTATCATACGCAATAGTGTAGAGCTACAATCTTTTCCATGATTGATCACATCACCCTAGTAACCGTGCTGTTTTCTGTCAAACTCTTAATATATACAGCTGGAATCTATTCAGTGATCGATCACATCACTGTCATAATTGACGCCTGGAATAAAATTAGATGAAGACCTTAACGTGTTGTATAGAATAGATATGATTTCCTTGTTTGCTTTAATACCACAAATATTCCACAATAAGTGATTCGTCTTATTCCGATGTCGAACTATCTTTAAGTTTTCTTCAAGAAGTTGAGCTTAGAATGTATCACTGTTTTTCAATAAGCAGCTTGTTTTTAAGTTCTATGACTTTTAGCTTGAGTACGGTTGGATAATTTTAATAATGAACTAGATTGGAGGAAGTGGTTAGGTACATTCAGAAACAAATTATAGATCTTTTTATCTCGATAAAATATGACAGATGGACTCCACTAAATCATTGCAAGCTTGGAATCTTTTTAGTGATCAATCACATCATTCCTTGAACCATGTTGAGTTTAAAGATGGAAACTTTTTAGTGATCGATCACATCACTCAAGTAACCATGCTGCTTTCTACCAAACTCTTAATATGTACAGCTGGAATCTATTCAGTGATTGATCACATCACTTCCATTATAATGATGCTTTTTGTCAAACTCTGACAATGTATAGTATAGATGGAGGGTTTTGATTTCCATTTTCTTTATTTATGGAATTTTTATCCATAATTTCAAATGTATTCACTGACCAATGATCGATTAGTTTTTAATAATGAACTAGATTGGAGGAAGTGTTTAGGTACATTCAGAAAACAAATTATAGATCATTTTATCTCGATAAAATATGACAGATAAACTCCGGTGAATAATGCAAGCTTGGAATCTTTTTAATGATCAATCACATCACTCCTTGAACCATGCTGCTACGGTGTATAAAGTTGGAATCATTTCGGTGATTGATCACATCATTACCCTGAAATAATGCTGCTTTCTGCAATGATCTATAGAACATATCGGAATCTTTGAATGATGGATCAAATCAACAATAAACAATTCAAAAAACATTTGATTATAATTGTTATAAATGCCTTTGCCACGGTATCTTCATCTAATTTATTTTTTGTCAAAAATATCAATATAACAATGTCAAACCAAAACTTTAATAGCGTTCCACTTATTGGTGGTTTTTATAACCCAGAAAATGAACAAGTTCAAAGTAGAAGAATACTTTGAGAATGTAGAGTTGAAGTTTTCATACTCATTTCCGAAACACGTGAAAATGCAGGTCAAAGATATTTCGCATGTAGAGATAATCGGGATGGATGTGGCTACTTCTAATAGGTTGATCCGCAGCCCTATCGATGTGGAAGAAAGTATGCATATGAAATGCAATCAAGAGTATGAAGATCTTCTACTTAACAATCGTACCTAGTATGTGTGTTAGTAGTATGCTTCATAGGTAATTATTGTCCTTATTTGTGTTTGTAGTACCATGTATTTTAGGTAATCATTATTATATTTTGGATGATTACCACGATGTATCTGTTTTTGAAAAGGTCAGTAGTTAGTATGCATTTTAATTTATCCCTTTGATACATTCTTCTAAACTCCATGCAACAACAATTCATAATAAATAACTTCATACAATTACTTACAATAAACTGCAATTAATACATCCTTACAACACTAAAAATAAGTACATAATAATAATTTCCTTAGTACTCAATTATTACCTACAAAATGATGAAAATATTCTTTTAGTTCGCTACGCAAATCTATATAAGTCACAAAATCTCTGATTTTCATAACTCTCTTAATGTACTGAGCAAAGGTATTTGGTTCTTTAAAAGGAGGACTCTCAAAAGCACGTACTAGTTTTGGATAATTAAGCGGCTGTAATTTACAACCACTTCTCTCTTCTTCAATAATCATGTTATGAAGTATTATACAACGGTACATTATGTCAGATATCACTTGAAGATCATGGTAGTACACCTCCTTTCTCATAATTTGGAATCTACATTGTGGAACCTCAAAAACATGCTCAGTGTCTTTTCTTTAGCAAGCTTGTTATATTGTAAATTTTTCTTCCTTCTCATTATGGAACTTTTTGAAACTTTTGACCAAAGTTTTCCAAGTCAGATATATTCCATCTACAAGGTAGTATAACATGTTGTGTTGACCATCCCCTATTATGTACTTTTAGGCTGATACAGTACCATCAGATAAGGAGCTAAACAAGTAAAACCAATGTAGAACATTAATGTCGTTTAAAGATCCAGGTATACTGAAAAAAGCATGTCATATATATAAGTCAAATGAAGATATAGTTTCCAAAATCATTATGGCCTTGTGATAATGTTTGGTGTATTGTCCTGGCATTACAACTGGACAATATTTCTAATGTCAATGCATATATTCTAAGCTTCCTAACATACCTGGAAATCCACATTGTTCACCCATAGCCAATATCGATTGATGTCATTATCATTTGGCGCTCTAAGATACTCCATACTGAATGCTAGAATGGCATTTTTACAAAATTCTATTAAGCATTCATTTGCAGTAGAATCTCTGATTCAGACATACTCGTCTTGTCTATCAGCGCTTTCCCCATGCGCTAACATTCGTAAGGCACTTGTCATTTTTGATATGGCAAAAGACCCGATTGACCACAAGTATTACGCCGATGTGTGAAATTTTCATCCCCGCCAACTCTTACATGACTCGCTCAAATATGTTTCTGCACATTCGGTACCATAATCTAAACATCCCTATGTCGATACACGGATCATTGTTAAAGTAATCTATCATAATCCGATCATGCCCTGATTGATAGTCTCTTTTCTTACTCATATCTTTACACCCCATAACACTACCACCTTGTTTGGAAGATTCCTCCGTTTGCTGTAACCGAATGAGTTACTTTGCTTTGGATGTTATTGCTTGTTGTTGAGAAACTTTTTATGTATAACTATAACCCGATATTAATGAAAGGAAGAGGAAGAAGAGAAGCAAAACAATATTTTATTGAATTCATGATTGTTTGATGTGTTCTTTGAGGGGAGTGAAAGTATAGGAAAGCAAAACTTCTTGCTATTGGGAAGAAGTAAATTAATGTGGAAACAAATAGGTTGTATTGGAGATAGAGGAGAGTAACCAACTGAAGGTCTAGGTTAGAAATTTTATTCCAGTTTATTCGACATTTATAATACCAGATAAACAGATGGCCAAGATTTGCCAAAATCCTCATGTGGATTTCCACGTGGGGGAGTTTAATTTGCTCAAATTTTATCCAGTATTATAAATGCTGGATAAAGTAGTATTTTTTTGTTGTTGGACCAACATGGGGGTATGTCATCCCAAAATTGCATAGGTGGCGATGGTGATCGACCCCCTTGTTGGGAATGCTCTTAATGTTAGTCTTGATCATTTGTTGACATATAGCAGCTAATTGTTGTGCATAGAAAACTAGAGCATAAGTGGTATGTTGCACGAGGATACTCTAAAACATAGTATTTAAACTTTTAGGGTTAACGTTAGAATTTTATTAAGAAACATATAATTAATTTACTTAAATAAACAAACTATAAATTAAAATTGTTATTACTGATTCTGTATAATTTATGTTATATATCTCTATATTTTAGTGAAAAATAATTTTATCATTTTTTTCATATGAATATGGTACACATGTTAAAACCAGCAATTTTTAATGATTTATTAGGCTATCAAATTTAATTATTTTTTTTTTAAATATATTAAATATAAAAATACATAATTATTTTAAATGTATGAAAAGGTAAATAGTATGAAAGAATTGAGAAGGTTTTGTGAAAAAATTATAGAAATAAAGTTCGGAGTTATTTGAGGTTAAAACACAATTTTGTAATGCAATGATGATAAATTTTTGAGATAAATGAATTATAATTGATTTACAAATTAACCCTGTTACTATTCTTTATGTACATAATTTATGTTATGTGATCTACGTATCTTTATAGTTGAATGGACATTTTTTACCACTTTGTGTGTGTGTATGTATATATGTATGTATGTATGTATGTATGTATGTATGTATGTATGTATATAGGGCAAGAATTGGCTACACCTCGATTTGGCTACACCATATTTCCCTCTTGATTTCCAACACAAGTACTAATTTAAATAATGATATTTTTCTCTAGTTAGTGGGAAGAGATAGAAAGTATTATTATTTAAATCATAATTTGTGGTAGAAATCAAGGGCGATTATAGGTGGAGCCAAATTGAGGTATAGTCGATCCTTGCTCGTATATATTTGTGTATATATATAGGCGCGGAGGTATATTATACTTAGCCTAAGCATATGACCCTCCAAGCATTCCAATAAGTGAAAAAAACAAAAGAAAAAACTCTTGTTCCAAAAAAACCTAATATATCGTCTTCAAATTGGACATCGAACTTCCACTGTAACTCGTCGCCCCAGAAACCTCAATAAGTCAGCCTCCACCGTAACTCGTCACCGCAGACTCCTCCGTAAGTCAGCCTTCATCGCAACTCACTATAGACTCCTCCTCAGATCATGCCACCTCCTTCACATCGAAGCTTCAAGATGGGTGGTGAGCAGTGGCTTGGTAATTTATTGTTTTCAATTGGCATGATAATTTGATGTGGTTGAATTCTATAGCAAACCAAATTCTAGCTAGATAATTTGATGTGGTTGAATTTATTTGAGTGCTTTTTAAGCTTGTTATAGAATTTGACTTCAATTTTGCTCATTGATTTTGCTAGAATTGGCTTCAATTTAGCAATTTTGTATTTGACTTCAATTTGGTTTTCAAAATACATATATAGCTAGAATTTGGCTTTAGTTTTGCTCATCAATTTTTCTCTTATCGGATGGCTTCAATTTACCACAAGTTTAATTTTCCTTGCCATGTGATTTTTTGTCTTAATTTTATTGTTGTTGGGCGGCTTCAAATTTCCTCTAGTGGAATTTTAGTATTAGAACCTTGTTGTAGACAAATGAGAAGCAACTTAAAGCAATAAATGCATTTTAGTAGGAAATTTAAAATTAATTTATAATTTGTACAAACAAGAAGTTCTATTTTATATAGGATTGACTAATAAAAATAAAATATAATTTTTTTTAATTTTAGATATGCGGAAGTATTTTAAGAGAACCATCGAAGATATTTCCACCAAAGTTAGAGCTTCTGCAAGTTGTATGCCTTTAAGTAGTATAGTGAAGATGATAATCAAAACACAATCATTCCAAACTTGGTAACTCGAAATCATAATCAAGTTGATTTATCAAATCTTTCATATGATCCTTGTCTACGTCATCAAATTTTGTACTTTGGTCCAAATGATCAAGACATAGTTAGAAGAGCGTATTTACAAAAAGGTCATTGTCATCCTTCTTTGCAAATATTTCCATAAACAAAAATGAATGGAAGAGCTAGACGTTTTAGTCAATCATGGTTTACCAATTATAAGAATTGGTTGGTGCATAGTGTGAAAGAAGATGTAGTATATTGTTTACTATGCTACTTATCTCGCCTCCAATCGATGAGTAGAAATACAAGTGATGCATTTATTCGAAGTGGGTTTAAGAATTGGAAACTTAATCAAAGGCTTCAATAACATGCTAATTCAGATGTTCATGGAGCAGCATATACAAAGGCTGAGAATTTAATGAATCGAAATCAATATATTGCAATAGTAATTGAGAGACAATCAACTCAAAGCCAAATTGAGTATCGAAATCGATTAAATTCAACCCTTGTGTGCATTCGATATCTCTTACATCAATGTTTTCCTTTTCATGGTCATAGTGAATCCGAAGGATCAATGAATAAAGGAAATTTTCTTAAACTTCTACAATGGCTAGCTCATGAAAAGCCTTCGGTTGATGCCATTGTTTTATAAAATGCACCACTAAATCTTAAAATGACATCGCTTGATATTCAAAAGGATATCGTCAATTGTATTATGGTAGAAATTATAGATGTTACCCTACAACATCTTTCCAAAGGACTATTTGCATAGTTGATAAAGCTCATGACACGTCAATTAAAGAGAAAATGACAGTTGTTTTACGATTTGTAGATGAGGCATGAAGTGTTATCAAAAGGTTTGTAGGCATGGTAAATATCCCTAACACAACATCAATTTCTCTAAAAACATCACTTGAAGCTTTTTTAGTAAACATGAATCGAGCAGGTCAAAGTTACGTGGTCAAGGTTATAATGGTGAAAGTGATATGCAAGTTATGTTTAATAGTCTTAAAACACTTGTTCTAAATGAAAATAAGTCTGCTTTCTATGTTCACTATTCAGCACATCCATGTCAATTAGCACTTGTTCATGTCGCTAAAGAAATAGACTATATTTCTAAGTTTTTTTACTTGGTTAATAATTTGGTAAACCTTGCTAGAGCATCATGCAAGCATCAAGGCATTCTTAGAGAAAAATAAGTTAATAGGATATTTAGTCAACTTGAAAGTGGTGAACTATCTAGTGGTCGGGGTTTAAATTAAGCACGTAGTTTGAAACGACCGAGGGACATGCGTTCGGGCTCACATTATGCTATACTAATCAATTTGATCATTATGTTTCCTTTCGTTATTGATGTCCTTATGATCCAGTAGAAAATATGTTTGGTGATAAAAAAGGGGAACCGTTAAAAGTATTGCAATGTTATGGTTTCATAATTATTTTGCATTTGATGAAAAATGTTCTTGCAATTACTAATGATCCTTCCAAAGCATTATAATGAAAAGATCAAGATAGCATAAATGCTTTGATTTTGGTAAAATTATCTAAAGAACGGTTAAGTAAAATTTGAGCTAGTGGATGGGATACTCTTTCGAACGAGGTTGGCTTTTTTTCACCAAATAACAAATTCCTATTTCAAATATGGATGATGATTATCTTCTTTTGGGTAGATCAAGAAGAGGATCAATGATTAAAAATTTACATCATTATCGAGTTGATTTACTTTGTTCAGATAAGCAGACTATTGAGCTTAATAATCGCTTCGATGAGGTAAACTCAGAGTTACTTCTTTGTATGTCTGCACTCAATCCAGCTGATTCGTTTTTCTCTTTTGATAAATTAAAGTTTGTTAATTTAGCTAAATTTTACCCAGATTGTGACACCGTACCTCTATATCCATACTATCTAAGAGTATTACGGAATAATACTGTTATATAATATGGAGAATGAGGCTATAAGGGGTACATACGTGAATATTCCCTTAGACCAACACTGGTACGTATTAAAACATCGAATAAATATCTAATCTATACGTATACAGTACGGTACAAAGCAATAGACACATGTGCCTTCAGGATAGAACAATATATAATATATAATGAACAACAGAGAACATAGAGTCAGTCGCAGTGATAACATATGATATATAATACAATAACGTTATAAGGATACAATATAACTCAAAAGTCAATTATATATACACACGGTGAATCAATGTCTTTTAAATATCACACAACATCCTAATATATCTCCTCTTAGACCACTAAAGAAACCGTTGGCCAAGTCGTCCCTATACCTGAAATGTCTCGGACTGACCCGAGTATTATAAAATTACACATGGGTCAGACTATATCTAATCAAGGATCATAAGAACATGATAAAGTGTAAATGAAGAAGAATAATATGAGATCACTAATAAAGACAATCAGAACACCGGATGATATATCAAAGTATTTATATATAAACATCACCCAAATATATCACATCCATATAATATAATCAGATTTTTCCATAAAAGATGTAATCATTCATTTAGAAATACACGAATCAAAAAGCATAGAGTCAATACAAATGGGTGAATCATACATATCTAGAAATCGAAATCAAATCTAAAATAATCAGTAATTAGACATTCTCAAGTGAAATCGGACAGTAATGATGCAATGCCCACTATCTCTCTTAATCTCATATTATAAAATATCAACATCAAATCAATAAAATCAATAAGGAAGATTTGAGCCAACTCATAAAAAGGTCGTAATGTGAAAAATCATATATCTCAACCCACAACCCTTGGAGAGGCGAAACTCTTGACTTAAAGGTCCTAAGAGATAAAAACAATAAACAAATAATAAGTAGACCGTTTGCTTGAGAAGGATACGGGGTTGATCGTAATCTAGACATAGTCTTAGGTATAATCTCATCCATACATAATATATGTCTATCTACCACCTACATACATTCATAAACACTACATACACTATAACTAGATGGGAGATTGACATCATGTCTGCTTGGTCCAGGAGCCACACGTGGTCCACATGACATAACTCCTATAGTCATCGGTTACTATTACCATTCCTCTCTCAGTATCATGACAATGATCCACCATAGGCTCGATAATGCGTAGCCACTTCGACCATGACCACCGACATGTGCCCCTATGGTAACCGACTACTGGCCTATGCGACACAAGGGACAACCATCTACTGATCTTGTGATGTGCATCAAATACTACAAAAAACAACTATATTGTGGATTTGGAGCGCAACCTCACGATCAGGCTGCTAGGGTGGATACTGGCTAATCTCGTTATGTCATCCACAAGTAAAGAATAATTGAATAAATAAGACAAAAGCGTCTCACGCCACCGCATGTTACTAGTCTATTTAGTCGGTGCTCACACATCACACTCGCCCTTCTTTATTCTATATAACGAGTCCAAAGAATAACCAAAAAAGTGTTATCGAAAGTTCCACACCAAACGGTATCACTAAACCGTTTATTCAGATTTGTCATCACATAGAATAAATACAATAAAATCGGAATAAAGGATGTCATCACCGTATCATATCATAATCATCAATCAAATCAATATCCATAGTGAATCATTCATATAATCTTTATTCAGTAAACAAGAAAAACATAATCAAAAAAATAATAAAAGAATAGAGTATTCCAATAAATATAAATTAAACAAATCAATACATCATAATAAATCATGCACGACCTATCTATTCTATTATATAAGAAATTGAATAATTGACCATTAGTATTATGCTCTCTCATTCACTCTCAGTCAATATACTCAATTCTCCTTAATCTTAGCATCAATTTTTCATTGTAACCCTCTATGTATTCTCAGTTTTTTTCTTTTCACCATGAAGATATTAATTCATACCTCCTAGAATTTATATGGTACACCTCAAAAAGTTACAAAATCAGTTATGCACATATCTTCCCCTTTGTTCTTAATTCTCATTCTTTTATGTATTCATTCTCAGCTCATATAATGATTCATTTCCCTAATTCATGTGATTATTTAGCATTCATTTACTCTTTTCTTCCCTGCTTCTTATTTCATATCAATATTATTCATGTACTTCTTATTTCATATCATTTTTTTTCTTTTCACCATGAAGATATCAATATTCTTATTTCATATAAAGTAATTATTATTCATACATTTATTTCAAGGAATCGCTGTCAAGTCCTTGGAATTGAAAGATGATGTAAGAAAAGTCCCTCCCGAATAAGTTTATTATCATTATTTTTTCTCCATACTCCTTATTTCATATCTATATATTATCATGTTTATTTCTTCTTCTATTTTTCTTAAACTCAAACTTAAAAATCATCTATTTCATATTTCTCATCAAACCTAAGTCGTTTCAAGGCTCAAATTCCTTATTCTCTTGCTATTCAATGTTTCAACATTGAGTAATGAAGTGGATAAGAACATCTCAAGATAAGATTCAACAATTAAAATAATTTATTTTGGATTTTGTTTAACTTTCTGATTATCGTTCTTAAATTCTTACTTAATAATGATGAAAATATGTTTATGAATCCAAGACTTTCTATTTTTTCCAATTTGTATATTTTGTTATGCTTGCTTTCTCTTTAAGAGTAATTAGATCAATATCTTCATAAAAATAAATAATTTTAATGATAAGTTTGTAAGTCCAACTATTTATTCTTGGATTATGGCATGAATTTTATTAAAAAATAATTTTATATTGAAATATATTATGACTTAGCAATTGTATATCATTCTCTATCATATGCATAATTAGATTGTTGACTTTTTTATTTGTTTCATTATACCTACTTTTAACTATTATCCATTTACGTGAAACCAAAATTCATGTCATAAATTGATAAAAATTTATTCACCTGCTAACTTTTCATTTTTGTGAAACCAAGTGAATAATTTTTTTATTAGTTGATTGCATGATTTTTTTGATTTTGTAATTGTGTATTGAAATTTTTTATTAGGTTTATTCACGATTGTGTTTCCTAATGTATCATCTACTCATATACATCATTGGCTTTGTTATTTCTTTCATGTTAACCACTTTTAACTATTTGCATTTATATTTGATCTATTGTTATAACTAAAAATATACCTTGGTGGTGATGCCTATAAATACTAATTGCTCATAAGTTGTGTGTTATTTTAGTTCTTATATTCTTACTTTGTATTTTTTGTATTTATCATATAAATTTTGATAATCATGCTTACTAATTGTTATGATTAATTATGAAATATATAAGTCACTTATTCTTGCTATAGATACTATCTGATATTGTATATGATTGAATTTTCCTAAGGTTTTTGCTTCTATATTTGCTAACTTAGGTTGTATTTACTGATTTTTAATTTTATCGGTATTTTATTCAAACATTTGTCAACTTTTTTTTACAATAGGGTTGGGTTTTCATAAATTCCATGTTGGTTGGTGTGAAGGGAGAGATATAAAATAACAATAGAGAAAGTTTTTATAAATGGTAAGACCATTACTATTCATTGTAACTCATCATAATTTAATTGATTTATTTCATAAATAATACATACATTTGCTCACTTTATTGTAGTAAATACATTTATTTTATGATAAATGCATCAAACTATCTATTCTAATTTAATCCAATTGAGGTTTTTTCCCTCTTCTTAGCTTATTCAATACCAGAAAAACTCTTATTCCCTCAATTTCTCCATCTTCAATTTGCTCTTCCTCATTCATAATTGTGTTTATTCCCCATCTCCGGCTTTACATAAAAAATTCGATCTTAAATTAGAAACAAATTAGAGATTCTTTCCAAATAGTTTATTTACTCATATCTTAATTTTCTTTAACATGATGATAATTTGATTGAATACATCAATAGTTCCTCACCATCTATATTCACCTTAATTGTTTTTTATTTTATTCACATTGTGCAATGGTTGTATTCTTACATTTTGCTTTGGGGATAAGTTTCTTATGGATAAATTATCTAAATGTTACCAAAGGACCTTAGCTTATTGGATCAACAAGCTCGATCTAATGGTTAGATATTAATTTTATTTTATGTCTTTTCTATCAATTCAAGTTTGAAATTATTTCTTCTATCCAAAATTTATGATTTTACTTCTTTGATTCGAATTTTATATCCTAAATTTTTGTTTTCCTCCTATTTTTATTTTGATTAGTACGGTTATGAATTTAGTTTTCTTCATTTATTTCATAGAAGTTTATTGAATATATTAGTCCTAACCACTATATAAGCTTCTTTTAATTTATAAAATTTATTATATGTAATATTGAGTTACTTCTTATTTCTCAATTTTATATCAATCATATTTTTTTTATGACCCTAATAATAACCTCATTATAAGGTAATACATTATGAAGGGAGTTACTATTTGGAGGTAATTTGTGCTCTCTCTCCTACATTTATTTTACAAGGATTTATTGGTCTATCAATTCTAACACATTCATACCGAAAGAATCTTTAATGTTTTCCAAAACCGTATAAATGTAAAATTATTCTTATTTCATTCTCAAATATACATACATAAGAAAATCAAGTTGTAAAAAAGCATAATATTACTAAAAGAAATTTCATACAATAAATTTCATACTATATTATGGGAAGAAGTATGGATGTATAAACAATAGTTCTATTTTGCTTCCAATACACAGTTCTAAATTTTAATAAAAGTTTGGTGTTAAACACTGTTTTAAAAACTTATTTACTTTAAATATTTTATGTAATTTTAGTCAATCTAATTTTTCTTCTTCTGAATTCTGACATTGTTCTTCTTATTCAATATAGACATTTAATATTTTTCTATTATGTTATTTAGTAGATTATAAATCTTTCATATGAAAAACAAATCATTGGTCATCATCAAAATCTCGGTGATCTTATGCAACAATGAGATGTTTTGAACTTTATGTAGTTTTGTTGTTTTTATAAATAGCTATAAATTAGAGATATCGTTATCGATAATGGTGATATGTGAACTATCTTAAATAGGAGGGATCGTATCAAATATTTCTACCATACAATATAAGAAAGTAATTCATTGCATTTAATTTAGATTAACTTGAATCCAAAGTAATTTTAGAATTAAACTATAACCCAATCTAAGAAGAGAATCAATTACATATTTAGTATATTTAATGCTGATCAATTACGAGATTAATTGTAGTTAATTATTGTTTGTGTTCCCTTTTATCAGCAACATTTCAAATGTATAACAACCCTAAAAGTTTCTATAGTTCTTTAAAATCTACTATAGGAAAAGTTGAACTAATTATTTTTTCTCATGTTTTATACCAAATTCTCTTTCAATATTTTTTTTATTAGTAAGACTAGGAATTTTGGTTCGTTCATTTAGTTTGTATGGAGTTATTGGTTTATTAATACATATATACAAAAAGCCTTAATTTTTTCCATATGACCAAATAGAGATTTAATTGATTTTTATTTCATTCTCACATATAAGTATATAAGAAATCCAAGTTGGAAGGAAAAAATTATCTTTGAAGGAAAATACTATTCAAATAATAGATTTCATACATTATTTTTAGGAAAAGTCAAAAATAAATAGCACTTTTGTTCTTCCTTCAATAGAAAATTTTAAAATTTCGTTAAGAATCTAATTTTAAATATGTGTTTTGAAGATTTATTTATTTTCGAAATGCTTTAAGAAAACTTAGTTAATGTAAACTTCATCTTTAATAAATTCTAAAATTGTCCTTCTTAATCAATCTTGGCTTCTAATATTTTTCTACTATGTTATTTAATGGGCTATAAAATGTCCATAGGCAACACACATTCATTGTTATCATCAAAGTCCTCGTGCTCTTATGCAACAGTTGAATAATTATCTATGATTTTTTTTTATGAAATTTGGTTTTATGTTACAGTACTTTGAATTTTTTTGGAGTTTTAAACTGTATATAGATAACTTATGGCTATAAATTAGAGGTTCTATTATTCATATGGTTCTAATAAACAATTTTAAGTAGAAAGGTCATACCATATATAATTACCCAGAAATAAATTAATGAAATTAATTGTTTTTAATTTTTATCAATTTGAATTTAAACTATAAACATTAATTCAAATTAATGAGAGAATCAATCACATGTCTCTTTTCTTTAATGCTAATTAATTATAGAATTAATATATAATCAATTAATTCTTTTTATTTATACCTTTTATCCACAACATTTTAGATGCATAACTCTATTATATTAGGGAACATGTAATATGAAGTGTTACGTAGATTTAACAAAAGTAAAATGAACTGTTATGTAGATTTAAGAAATATGTGTATAAAAGAGAATAGTAACTTTGGAACTCATTAACTATTCATAATAAATTGTTTTATTTTACTTTAATAAAGTTGGTAAAAAAACTAAAATGATTGAGAACAAATATATTTAGAGATAATTTTCTTAACAAACTTACCAAACTAATATTTGATTAGTACTTATACTTTTATGGCAACATGATATGTTTGACATATTTGTTTATGTTTAAAAGGAAACATTATATATTCAATATATTTCAATTTGTTTTCTTCTAAATTTGGTCTTTGCATGTATAACAATTGTATTGGGTTATGAATACTATAAAATATCCATGTTAGATGTATAGAAAAAAAATTGAAAGCATTCGTAATAGTATATGATTCCATTATATTCTAATAGTTCGTTACGCTGACTGTATTTTCTTATGCCATTTATTCTTATAATTATCTTCAATGTTATGTCATCTTATATTTTATGTGTATTCGCGTGTAATTTTACTTATGGAGATGTATTATTTTTGTTGAATTATGCTAAAGTTTGTATATTTAATTACTATTATTATGGTGGTATGATTATTTGAAATAAAAGAAAAGGTTATTTGGTTGTCCTAGAAATTAGACCATGATGTCTTGAGTGTTAGCTTATTGACTAATGACATTAATGATATTAGTGGTGCAAGGATTGATTTCCAACTGCAAGATTAAATCAGTTTGTTAATTACCCAGTGTATAGGGATTCTATAACATACTCACCTAAGAGTGAATGAAACAGTTTAGTGTAACTAGGTATTCAAAAATAGCCTATATTTCTCATGTTATATTATGTTATATATATTAAAAATATAACTTTTCGTGCCACTTAAATATTATTCTAATTTAGTTAGCATTGGATAGTGTGAAGTAATGTTAGAATATTGTTTATTCAAATTGACTTTGAAACATTATTTTTCTTCTAGCATGACTTCTTTATGTCATATATGGAACACTATTATCACATTAAATGCATACATATTTGGATTTATATTTTATATAAAATGAATCTATGTTGTGCTTATGCATTACTTAAATTAATAGGCATGCTTTGTAATACAATGCTTAACGAGTAAAGAATAATCAACAATTGACATTAGTGTATTTTGATACGTCCATTATTCTCTAAAAAAGAGTTATTACATTTTGTGTGCATTATAATTACTTAAGTGGATATTTTAAGGAAGTGTGCCAATGGCGTTTATAAAAGGTGCTAATAAAAATAATTTCAGTCCATAAACATACCTTTTCATTATCATATTGCTACGAAAATGAAAAAATGTGTATGTTGTGAACACCGTGTACATAGCACGGGTTCGCACATCAAACCAACCATTAGGGAGGTTTGTTTAGTATAAGGAACTAATCCAAATTCGTCAGAAGCCAATTATTTTCGGATGCAAAAATCTAAAAATTTTTGCACGATACCGCATTCCTTCTTTTTCTCGTCTCCTCGAATTTCTGTTTTCTTTTTTCCTTCTCCACTTTATCAAATTCACATCTCGTTTAAATTTCTCCATTTGTTTCTCCTTCAATATGACTAATTCTTGTGTCATTGTTCCTCGTAATTACATTCTCGATCCGCTTATAAATGGTTTCCAACGTATCCCTTAATATATTGATCCTCTCAAAATCGCATTACTCTTTTTATTTATTTTGCCCTTTTCGCTAGTTCCTAAATCTAACTCCCCCACCCGACTTTCCTTACTACCACCTCAATCACCAACGCTTCACGCAGATATCTGATTCTGCCTCCACTATAGATTATAAAAGGTATTTGATGTTTTTTGTATCTCAATTATTTTATATTACTGTAAGGTTTTGCTTATTCTCAATTTAAATTGAAAGTGCACAATTTTAGATCTTAAAATTATACAATATAGCTTCTGTAAGATTAAATTCAGAGGCTTGGTTTAAATTGATCAATAGCTTGCCTTTATATTCATGCTATATTTACTGATCCATGTAAATTTCAGTTGAAATGTATTTGTATTTAATAGTAGAATCTCAAATTAAGTTTAGAACTTTGTGTTTGGGTTTCGTTTCTTTTACATTCATTTGTTGGTCTGGTTAGGGCTTCTGCTGCACTGAAGTTTGATAAGTTATTTTTATGGTTTCCATCGTTTACTATAGTAACCGGATTAAAGAGAACCTAAGAAGAAAATAAATAAAAGTGTGACTATTCTATATTTAGTACTAAAACTAGTATCAACCTTACCTTGAAATTTTTTGTACTTCAAGCCCAACTTGATGACTGTTTTATGGTTTCTATGAGGTGCACTGCCAATTGGTGTTGGAAGAAATGAGTTTTATATTAAGGTGCAACAAACGTCAAAACAATATTCAGTTTACTTTTCCAAACTGTTCGTTTTTTCTCCGTGGGCTATCCTAATTATAGCTGAAGTTCTACGTGGACTAGGACAGATGGTTTGTGAGCTTTAATACCATTTTATTTATTTATATTGTGAGAAAAAAGGAACAGGATAAAGTCAAAAGTGGATACATCACAAATCTGACCATAATAGCTATTTAACACATTCAGTTTTAATAATCTTTATGATGTTCCATACTTGATTATAAGTCTTGGTAATAATGTTCTTTTATGGGGAAATCGGTGTTGATACTTGAATACATATTCTCTTTTTGAATAAAAAAAAATTAATTTACAAATTTGTTGACTCACGATATCATGGATTAATTTAACTTGCTCATAAGTCTTAGGAACCAATGCAGTATGTCAAATGTTAATATTTTTTTATTCTATTTGGTTCAGCAATGCGACTTAGGGTTTGGAGCTCCTCCTCGAAGCTTCTCCAATGGCGACGCTTCTTCACGAATTCTAGGTATCATCTAACAATCTCCACCTTGATACCGAATTCCAAACAAGTCTTCCAACTCCATCTACACCTTTATGCTCCAAGCAATGAATACTTACCCAATGAGCTTTGGCAATGCCATCACCCATTACACTCTATCAGCGAACTCCGGCAAAGCCACCGCCCGTCAACAAAGTGTTCGAAGTACCCAGTCCGTGTAGAACCTATCAATCTCCACCATGAAAACAAACATCTCCATGAACCATCTCAACTCTCCCACCCTGCCACCCCGTGGAACCTAGCACTTCATTAAGCGAATCAAGTCCGAGCAATGCTCGAACTTAGCAACAGGCAACGACTTGGTAAACATGTTTGCTACATTTTCCTTTATGTGAACTTTTTGAAGATGAACTAGCTTCTCTTCACTCATCGAGACAAGGAACGACTCTCTCACCTCAATATGCTTCATCCTCGAGCTGAATGCCAGATTTTCAACTAAGTGAATTTCACTCTGACTGTCACAGTACACATTCACGCCTTCATATACGAAGCCCAAATCACACACAACCGCCTCAAATAAAGCGCCTCCTTAGTTGCTTCAACCGCAGCTATGAGCTCTACCTCTGTAGTAGACAAAGCCACAATCGTCTGCAACCTCGCTCTCCAACCGATCGTTGTCCCACCAATGGTGAACACATATCCGAAGGTTGACTTCCTTCGATCTCTATCACAAGCATAGTCGGAATCACAAAATCCAACCAAGCTGAAATCTCTTCCTCTGCCGCCAAAGACAAGTCCATGGTTTGGATTTCCTCTAAGGTATCTGAAGATACACTTCACTGCTTCCCAATGCATCTTTCTTGGATTTACCATGAACCTACTCACCAATCCAACCGCCTGTGCAATGTCAGGTCTAGTGCAGACCGTGGCATACATCAAGCTGCCAACTGCACTTGCATATGGGACCTTCATCATATAAGCCTTGTCCTTTTCCAAGATCGGAGAGCCTTTACTAGAAAGCTGTATGTGCAATGGCATGGGTGTACTGATTGCTTTTGCCCATTCCATGCTAAACCGAGCAAGCACCTTTCGAATGTACTTCTTTTGAGTGAGGCTCAAAAGTCCTAGCTTTCTATCCCTTTGGATTTCCATACCCAAAATGTTCTTTGCTTCTCCAAGGTTCTTCATTTCGACAAGCACCATTGTCCCAGTGGTTAAGTGATTTGGCTTTGGTGCGAGAGGTCACAAGTTCGAAACTTGCGTAGCGTGATTCGAATGTTTATTGACATGTGATATGTTGTCACAGTGATTTGTTGTATATAAACAATAGTTTCAAAATAAAAAGGTCCTTCATTTCGAATTCCGCTTTTAGCTTTAGCTTCAAACTATCGATTTTCAGCTTTATCCTTAGAAGTAATCAACATATCATCCATGTACAAGAGTAGGTACACCCATCTACCATTCTTTAAATTCTTTAAGTATACACAAGCGTCTTTGATGCTAAGATCAAAACCAAGTGAAAGCATAAAAAAGTCAAACCTCTTGTACCATTGTCCAGGTGACTGCTTAAGTCCATACAATGACATCTTCAATTTGCAAACCCAATTTTCTTTCCCATCTATAACAAACCCTTTTGGCTGCTTCATGTAGATGGTCTCATCCAAGTCTCCGTGCAAGAAAGCGATTTTCACGTCCAGTTGCTCCAGCTCCAAGTCATGAGCTGCGATGATAGCGAGCAAAATGTGGATGGACATATGCCTCACTACTGGAGAGAATATCTCATCATACTCCAATCCCTTTCTTTGTGAAAACCCTTTAGCAACTAGTCTAGCCTTGTATCTCCCATCATCCTTCACCTTGAACACCCATTTGCAACCTATGGCTCGGCTTCCTTGAGGAGGTGGTATCAAATCCCAAGTCTTCTTTAATGACTCTAACTCCTCTTCAATAGCGCACATCCACTTCGAACTGTCACATGACTTCAAAGCTTCATCAAGGTTAAGTGGCTCCTCAAGAACCACATGTAGGGCATAGTCAAACTAATCACCAAGGCTAAGGTTCGCAAATTGCCAATCACCGTAACTTTCGGGTGGCCTAATAATCCTACGACTGACCCGGGTAGGTACTGCTTCACCTAAACTCCTTTCAGCTCCACCTTGAACTGAACTTCCTCTAGATTCGTGCACATCACCAGCACTACTAGAAGGTACCCGTGGACTATCCTATGATGTTTCATCAACTGCATTTTCCTCGACAGCATCAACAACAACTCTACTATTTGGCTTGAACATGGAAACTTCTTCCATCTCCTTAGGCCTATCAGAATCTTCTTATGTGGTAGGTAGCTTCTCCTTCGGATTGAACGTAGCAGACTCATCAAAAGTAACATGTCTGGAATGAACAATCTTCCCATCAACTGGGTTCCAAATTCGATACCCTTTGATACCATCGGTGTATCCCATTAGTATGCCCTTGTATGCTCTAGCCTCCAACTTGTCAGCACTTGTATGGTGAACATACACAGGACAACCAAAAATTCGGAAGTAACCAAGATACATTGCTTTACCTCTCCACTTTTCCTCTAGAATCTTCCCATCTGTGGTTGAGCATGGAATTCGATTTATGATATGCGCCGCATTTGATAATGCCTCAGCCCAAAAGCCTCTAGACAAGCCCGCCGTCAATCTCAAGCAACGAGCCTTCTCCGGTAGAGTCCTATTCATCCTTTCTGAAACCCCATTGGATTGCGGATCGCTAAGTGTAGTGAAATGTCTCTGAATGCCATGCTATCTACAAAAGTCGAGGAACTCCCTAGAGACAATTCACCGCCACTATCAGATCTCAGCACCTTCAACCTAGAACCAGATTGGTTCTCAACAAGCGCTTTCCAATCTTTGAACTTCTCAAATTTTTTTGATTTGGCCTTCATCACATACACTCATACTTTCCAAGAAAAATCATCAATGAAAGAGATAAAATACTTTGCTCCTCCCAGAGAAGGAGTAGCAACTGGTTCCCAAACATCTGTATGCACGTACTCAAGTAGTCACCTCGATCTATGGAGTCCAACTCCAAAAGATACTTTAGTTTGCTTGCCTAACACACACTCCCGGCAAAAGTCCATCTTATTAAAGCTTTCTCCTTTGATCGTCTTCCGTCTTCGAAGCAACTCTAAGCCCTTCTCTGAATTATGACCCAACCTGAGATGCCAAAGCCTTGTGGCATCTAAAGCACGGGAACTATCCACTCCAACACACGACTCTCCAAGAACTGTGGTTCCTTTCAGCAAATATAGATTTTGAAACACATCTCCTTTCATAAGAACTAGTGCATCTCTCGAAACCTTCAGACTATCCTTCTCGATAGTTACCTTGCATCCCAAAGATGCCAATTGTTCTAAAAAAAATTAAGGACTTTTGAAGACTTGGAACATACCGGACACCTATCAAAGTGCATATCACTCCATCAAACATCCTGATCCTCACTGTACCTTCACCCATTGCTCTACAGTTAGCATCATTACCCATAAGAATAAAGCTTCTCTCTCGTCCAACGAAAGAACTGAAGTAATCCTTATTAGGCGTAATATGGAAAGACGCCCCCGAGTCCAGCACCCAATGGTTTGAGACATCCGATATTGCTGTAGACAACACATCGTCAGATACAAACTTCTCCACCGCAAATGATGAAGATCCGTCTTCTTCCTTCTTCTTCAAATCTAGACAATCTTCAGAGCTGCAGGGTCTTGTAACAACTGGAGTCGCTTCATCTTCTGCCATAGCGTCTAACACTCCTCAATCAACCTTGCAGCTCTGATACCAGAATGTTGGGGAAAATCCCTTCAGATGATCAGTCTAAGGGAATAAAAATCCCAACGCAGTGGAAAATAACTGTATCGTGATTGTAGTGAGACGAAACAAATAGAGATAAACACCATAACAAACAGTCATAGATCTATGCAATGCAGAAAAATAAATAACACTAGTATTTATAGTGGTTCCACTACCGCGAGGCAGTTGTTTGTACCAAAAATGGGCACAATACTCTTCGGAAGTTATTTGAAGAGATAAAATGAAGAATGTAAATGTAAAACATAGATTATCTAACAAAACTCTAACAAACAGAAAGGTAAAGTGCAAAGACAAGCAATTTAGAGTGGTTCGGCGTGTTTCCTACATCCACTATGAAGTTTTGATGATTTTATTGATTCTCTTTCAATGATTACAAGCAATTACAGTGAACAACAGCGAATTATAGTTTAGAATTCGAATTCAACAGCAAGAGTGGGATGCAAGTCTCAATCCGGCAGAGTCTGGGCGCTTTTGGATCAAAAGATCCCTTTTCTGTATGCTCTGGGGCTCTATTTATAGGCGTAGGGGGCTGAGATCTCGTTCAAACTTCGAGAGACTTGGTCTGACATGTGAGGGGACCCACGCGACCATTTCCAGAAAGTTTCGCCTCGATCTGTGATCGATACGAATCCATTTCGTATCGATCAAGACGATGTCCGATTAAGCTGAAATTTGGCAGGGACATTCTTCAGTGTGTATGCAAGCTTCCCTGAAAATTTCATTGGGTTTGGATCATTATATTGTGAGATATCGTCGATACGAAATGGCATTCAACGTTGGCTGTTCTGTTCGACTCCATGGCTTCGAGTCGATCCCCCCCGTATCGATCACTACACGTGCTTCTGAGATGATGTGGCGTGCACACTTCGTTTTGATCCAGTATTCACTCCGCGTTCACCATTTCGATTCCATGGATCTCGCCTTGTTTGTTTCGATGGATGACACATCACCCTAGTTTATTGACTCGTTGGATACGAATAAGACATTGGGCATGGATTCGAAGTGAGGTCCTCTGATGGATACGAAGAGTAGTGGTCCGATGGATACGAAGTAGACATTGGCTGACTGTTGTGAGGCACGTCATCTGTTGGTGGATACGAACCCGATCGATTCGAACCCGATGGGTTCAAACATTGCCAACTTGATCGATACGAAATCGTGGGGACTTGCCGATGTGAAGCGGATGATGGACACGGGCTGGATGGATACGAAGCAAACACTTGGCCAATCGAATCGAGTTGTACCAATTATCGATGGACACGAAATCCATCGATACGAACTCGATGGATTCGAAACACAACTACCACTATCGATACAAAACGATGTTCCCTGATGGATACGAAATGAACATCATTGATGGATACGAAAACATGCTTTTCCCTCCAACTTGTATCCATCATAACTTGAGCATATGAACTTGGATTGGCTTGAAACTTGGAACGATGGCTTCCTTTGCTCTCCTAGTCATGTTTCATCAATTGTAGCTCGATCCGGACTCAGACAAAATTCAGCGATATCCATGACAAATGATATTTGGAATCCAATCAATTCCTTGGTGTCCTGGCCTTGCCAAAAGGCGGGATAACATTTTCCCCCCAAAGTACGTCTTGTGAAAACATGACGTGCTTTGAAAAGCTGCAAGTTCACGAGTCGTTGTCAGTTTAGCTTGTTATCGAATTTCGTGTTGATTCTCTCCTGAACCGATTTGAAATTCGAGTTGAAACAACGCTTGACGGTTGTTTTCGAGCTGCTCCTTTGTATCGATCCTCTCCTGAATCGACATAGAAGGTTGAGAGGTAGTTTTTCATAGCGATGCGGTCTTCATTGATGGATACGAAACGACCATTCGCATCGATGAATTTTGATGTATACGAAATTGACGTTCGCATCGATGGATCTGCGTTGTTGAAAGTCGATGGTTGTAAAGTAATCATTTCGAATCGGTTGGAGTCTACTGCCTACAGGCGTCTCCCCTGTGCGCTTCGTATCGATGGTTCGCTGTCGATTTCGTATCGATGGAGACTTCGGGTCAAGTGGATTCGAAACATAGTCTTCGACTCGACCCATGAGTCAACTGGCTGTAGCCGGTCATGTAGACTGGGAGACGAATCGACTCGGTTCTACCCTAGGCTCCATATAAATACCTGGGACTTCATCACTTTTCACTTTTTTAGTCTCCATCTTTTTTTTACTGTTGCTTTATACACCGTGTTTTCGCATCGACTCGCATCCTTCAAGGAAGAAGAACTGTTACTTATTTTCGAATCCATCAGATTTGCCCTTCCAATCCTCCGAATTTCATTTTTAGGTAATTAAACATAAATCCAGACAACGAATTTATCTCAGATCCACTCTATCTTCATTGATCATTGATTCTGGTAGTCGTCAAAACCAGATCTGGGCCAAAGCGTGGTTGTAAACGACCATAGCAGTGCTCCGGTTGGTTGAGGAAGAATTAGTGGGAAAACAAAAAGGCTGGATCGATTTGGGGGCTCGTGCTCGAATCGATGAGGGTAGTGATATTTCTCTCTAGATCTCGCATCGATAAACGAGATATGTCAGTGGAGATGATGTGGTTTCGTATCGATGGTTATGGAGATGGATCGTATCGACACGAAGTGACAAGTTAATGATTACCCTAAAATCCTTAGCTTTAGATCGATACGAATTTTTCCATTACGATCGATACGAAAAATTATCGACTCGAGTGCTATCAATGCTAAGCTAAGACCTTTCTAATCGATACAAACCAGACCACCAATGATCGATACGAAATTGCATCACCTTGATCGATGCGAACCAGACCACCAGTGATCGATTCGAAGCACGAGGCTTGGTATCGATTTGAATGAGCCTCTCAGGATCGATTCGAACTCTCCTTTTGATGGATACGAAATCTTGAGCACTTGAAAACATGACTCCGATGAACTTCATTCCTGCATATCTGGACTTGATAATTAAACTACACACTTGACTCCTACGAGTTTCTGCCTTGCATAACCGGACTCGATCGTAGTACTGTACATCTGACTGCCTTTTGAAGCTCGTAGATGGAACTATAACCCAACAAATATAACGAACTTTAATCTGAATCAATCGTTAGTATTTGGATGGCGCGGTTGTGACGGTCAGCGATGATGGTCATTTCCAGTCTGACTCTCATAGTTTTGTCATCCACACACTTAGGTTTATTTTGTAGAAATTTATTCGCTCAAGTTATGCGTAACACTTGCACTGTACAACATATTCATACACTTTACACTGGGGAATGCACGGGCATTTTTATCATCTAATGATAGTTTCTCGTGAGTTAGCTAGTTATGGAACCGTCAAGTTCGCAGTAGCAAGAAACTCAGAATCTAACCCCTCCCAGACTTGAGATTCCGGATATCGAGGCCGAAGTTATCGGTCCAGCTCCGGATGAGTTGCCTGATGCGTCCTTCATCAATAGTCCACCTGATTCTGTCCCGTCCAATATCTCCAAATATATGCTAGGGAGGATATGCTTAAGGCATGGTCTATCGTTGGACGATGTATTACTGCCGGGACCGGATGACAGACCACATAATCCCCCGGAGGGATATACTGCATTTAACCGACATGCATGCGCGGCCGGGACACTTCCTCTGTTTAACGAATATATAAGAGAAGTGTTGGCTTATCTGGGGATTGCTCCATCTCAGCTACACCCGAATGGATATGCTTCACTCAATAGCTTGTTCATTGCTTTTATGGAGTACCTCTATCGGCCTCCCCGTATGACCGACATAAGATACTTGTTCAATTTCAAAACCCGAACTGACAGTCCATCTTTCACATTCTTGAAGTCTGTACAAAACTGCCAAGTGGTCACAGGGTCCTGGACTAGACTGAGCTACTTCAAGTCAGAGTGGTTCTACGTCCGTTGTCCTCCAGGGTTTGCCAGAAGATGGCTGTTCATACATGAGTATCGTCTCTTTCCCAAGTAGCTGACAAGGCAATTCATGAATGAAATTGAACTCATATTTTCTATTTCTTTTCTTCCACCAATAATCCAGCGACCTGAAGGCGGTTATTATAAAGAGATAGTCCGGGTCTTTCAAGAAGTTCCAAGTGAAGAAAGGAATATTGAATTGTTGTTGACGGACCGGAATCTCAGAATTCTCGGGTTGATTGGGCGGAGGCAGAGCATAAGGCTTGATGGCGCACTAAAGACTGTCTCCAGAGAAAAAGTCAGGCGGAAGAAACCCAAAGTCGTAGTAATCGAGGAACCTGACTCCGAAAGAACTCATACCGATGAGGAGCCGTTGGTCGGGCCCGCTGATGCAACCCCGGATTCCGATGAAAAAAGAAAGGGCAAGGCAGTGGCCTTTAAACAGGCTAAATCTGGGAGGCGGAAGTCTGTGGTCTTAAACCACCCCCCTTCAGGAACTAAAATCTCGGAGGCATCCTCCCTGCAAGCCGAAAATCAACTCGAAGGGCTTGCTGACCTTCCAATTCCGGACCTTGCGTCCGCACAACATGACGTTGAATTGGATGAACTGCAGCATACCCTCGAAGTTAGCGAGTCTCTTCCTACTAGCGCGATCAACACCTCTGGTTGGTCCGGGGGATTACACATCCATACACTCTTCACGGCACAACACAGTATTCTAATTGTAGACAGTATATCATAAACGATTACTGATCTTTCATATTTTACTTTTCAGGTACGATGTCGGGACAAGGTTCTGTGCTCGGCAGTTTGCGCAACAAGCGCCGTTATTATGAGCCATGCAGGAGAGAGGGCGAGAGAGATTATGAGTCGGGGCATTCTGGTCAGGAGAGGTCTGATAAAGATAAGGGATACGTACGCCGATCACGATCCCGCTCTCCTCCTCCAGGACCTCTGTACCGCCCACGGTTATAGTTGCCCGTCTTCCTGAAACTTCACGGCCTAAGCCGCCTTCCCACACTCCGAGATCTGATCCTCCACGTGGGACTGAAATAGCCACTTCTTCAACTACTACACCGGTCGTGACTGATCCGACTAGGGAAGGAGCACTTAAACTGGCACAAATGAGAAAGGAATTTCCTGATATCTGCTTTGATGGTTATGTCTTTCCTCCGCATTTGAAAAGAATACCGCCAACAGTTGAAAACATTATCCATGACTACGTTGCGGATATATTCTTTCAGTACAAGGAGTAGGCCAGGGCCGCGAGGAAAGCATCCAAAGTAGCATTTGATCGGGTTGTTGCCATTGAAAATCTTGAGAAGGAGCTGGGTCACAAAGACCGAATTGTGAAGGTGCTCAACGCTGAGGCCGAGTCTTCCCGCAAATCTGAAATGGAAGCTCTGAAAAAGGTCGATGAGGTAAACTCGGCCATGACCAGAATGAAACAAGAGCATTACACCGCAATCGAAGACATGGGTCATAGGAACACCACCATTACTGCCGAGAGAGACACCGCTCTCAAGGAGCTTAATGAGCTGAAATCAAAGTTCTCCGACATTGCGAGGGAGAAGGACGCGGCCAATGTCTCCGCGCAGGAGGCCTGTGATCAGGCGGTGGTGCTTCGGAAGGAGAAGGAAGCGGCTATGGAAAAAGTTCGCAAAGCTGAAGCCGGAGTTGATGAGAAGATACGACAGGCGAAAGCCAGGATCGAGGCTGAGATAGAAGAGCTACTCGTCACTTACAATGCCAACGTGCTAAGGCACCGAGATCTGACTTAGCTTGATGACTATCCAACACATCTCTACAATGCTTGGAACACGCTGGTTGAGGAGGAGAAATCTGGGCATCCCGATGAAACCATTGATGAATTCGAGCTGGAGAACCGCATTCTTAATGATGATGAAAAGAAAATTCTCCATGGCTCCATGATTTCTCGCGAGAAGGAGAGGCTTGGTGTCCAGTCTCAGGAAGTTGGAGGAAGCTCTGGTGCTGAGCACTGTATTACGAGTTCTGAGATTGTCACGTCATCTCAGTCCGAGCCGACTTCAATGATCGACGCCCAGCCCATACCAGCCTACGACCCGGACCAGCCACAGCTATCTCCTATTAAGGAGCATCCTTCTGAATTCGTTCAGACGACCCTGAGCCAAACCGAGGAAGGTACTCTGAACTAACCTCTTGTTCACTTGGATCGAAGAATTCGTTTAGAAGTGTATACTAACAAATATTTCTATTCTTTGATCAGTGATTGAAGTTGCACCACCCGCGCCTCCCGTAGCCTAGGAATCATGCCAAGTGCCAGAGGCCATTATCTCTGAGGCGACCTCCGTTGTGACAGTTGCGCCGGTCGAGGTAACGCAGGGGAGCTCACTTTCTTTAGATGAACAGATGATAAACGAGCTCCTTAGCCGACAGAGCGATCCCTTTGCAGACTTACCATTCGGCCTGGGCGGATTCTCATCTACTTCTGATATCTCAACTCAGACCACTACGGCACATAGTGAGGCCCGAGCACAACGAGAAGCAATGATGTTGGCTGAAATTAATGCCAAGATGGCGGCGGCGGCGCATAGTGGCAGCTTAGATGGCGGAGCAGTAGCGCAGGGCCCTACTCCCCTTATGATTGTATCACCCGGGGGCACGCTCGTTGATACTAGTGCACCAGTCCCGCCCCCGGCTGTAGATCCTGTTCCTCCAACTCCTCCTGCGGGAAGCATCCCCATAGATTCCAGCTCGGAGGACGATGTTGACATCATGCCTTCATCTGAGGGTAGCCCGTCTAAGGAGAAAGGCTCAAAACGAAAAATCATTGGTGGCTCCAGTAGCTCTTCGAAGAAGAAGAAGCTGAGGAGAAAGAAGGATTAGATAGACTTTTTTAGGTATGTGTTTCCTTTTTTGCAGTCAGGAATTTTGTTATCTTTTTCTTTTGGTAGGCCGTGTATAGATGCGGGTTCGGCCCCTGCTAGTAGGAATTTTTTGGAAAGGTTCGTGTATGAACCATTGCTTTTGATTAGTTGAAATAAAATTTTGTCTTCTTGTTTCAACTTAAATTCCTTTTACGCTTAAATGTTGCAGTGTTCGAACTTCAGCCCGGTGTGCTTGCATTATTTTAATGCTTAAGCATAGCTTTTTTTGTCTGCCAAGTCTGGAAATCTCGGACTTGAGTTGTGATCGGAGATTGAATCGGACTTGAACATCATGCAGTTTCGGGTGGTGATCAACACTTGAACCTGCCCCCAGTTCCGGGGTGAAGTTATGGTGATCAGCTTGCGATCGCAAGGAGTGATAATCGAGCGATCGAACTACACTTGTTTCCTTATGAATCGTTTCATCCACACTCTGGGGATACAAGTCAACTTGTGAGCGATTGTTCACAATCTGGGAACTTAAGATTGACATTAGTACTCCAACCCATATTCTGGGAAATTGGAGTTTGCGTTCATATTTCGATTCGCACTCCAGGAGTTCGGAGTTGAATGTTTACACTCCGTTTCGCACTCTGGGAACACGGAGTCGAATGTTTATACTCCGTTTCGCACTCTTGGAATACGGAGTCGAACGTTTTATACTCCGTTTCGCACTCTGGGAATACGGAGTCGAATGTTTATACTCCGTTTCGCACTCTGGGAATACGGAGTCGAATGTTTATACTCCGTTTCGCACTCTAGGAACACGGAGTCGAATGTTTATACTCCGTTTCGCACTATGGGAGTACGGGGTCGAACGTTTATACTCCGTTTCGCACTCTGGGAATACGGAGTCGAATGTTTACACTCCGTTTCGCACTCTGGGAATACGGAGTTGAATGTTTATACTTCGTTTCGCACTCTGGGAATACGGAGTTGATTGTAGGATTGTCGTGTGTCAATCCTATTTAACATTGGTGTAATGATTTGCCCCCGAGCTCGGGTTTCACTTAGTGAGTGGCCGGTCGTATCACAGCCACTCTCTATTTGAATAAATCCCACTGCGTGATGGGATTTAACTCTCCGTGCGTCGTGACGTCGTACATTGTATTCAATGAATCACAACTCTGGCTCGAAGAGATGGCATTTTATTGCTGAAATAAGAAAATGTGGCAAAGTCAGTTGCCTTATTACAGAATTCAAATTTCAAAATGCAGAAACAAATTGCTAAATGGAAAGACATAATGAAATGAATAAGGCCTGTCATGTGTAATAGCGACGGAGACTCTCGCTGTTCCAGGCCCTTGGCAGATCAAGACCGTCAACGGTCGATAGTTTGAATGTGCCATCTCCGAGTTTTCATGTAATCACGTATGGTCCTTCCCAATTTGGTTTCATATGTGAAGGAACTGGATAGATTCTCTTGAGAACGAGGTCATCGAGTTCAAAGGTTCGAGGTCGAACTTTGGTATTGTACAATCGGGCGACTCGACTTCGATATGCGGCTGCTCTCAAATCAGCCTCCTCCGGCTTCTCGTCCAGTAGATCCAACGATTCAGCAAGCAATATAGCGTTTGTTTTCGGATCGTAGTAAGTCACGCGATGGGAAAACACTTCCGTCTCGACTGGAATAACGACTTCTGAGCCATAAGATAGGGAAAACGGGGTGTGCCCGGTTGCGGTCTTGTAGGTCGTTCGATAAGCCCATAATGCCATAGGAAGTTCGTCAACCCATTTGCCTCCGGCCTTTTCCAGCCATTTCTTTAGGATGGATTTTATAACTTTATTGACAGCTTCGACCTATCCATTTGCCTGAGGATGTGCAACCGCCGAGAATTTTTTATGGATATGAAATCGTTGACAAAAATTCTTGAATTCTGCACTTTCGAATTGGGCTCCGTTATCGGTGATGATGGTATGCGGGAGTCCATATCGACAGATGATGTTGCAAACCACGAAATTTATCACTTTCTTTGTCGTAATGGTTGCGAGGGCTTTAGCTTCAGCCCACTTTGTAAAGTAGTCAACGACAACGATGGCGTACTTCGCACCACCTTTCACCAGAGGTAGAGCGCCGATGATGTCTATGCCCCACATTGCGAATGGCCAGGGACTGACCATTTGAGTTATCTCGGTAGGCGGGGCTCTTGGAATCCGGGCGTGTTTCTGGCACCTATCGCACTTTCTGGCATAGTTTGCTACATCTCAGTTCGCTGTTGGCCAGTAGTATCCATATCGGAGTATCTTCTTAGCGAGAGCTTGCCCACCGGTGTGATCGCCACATGCTCCTTCGTGTACATCGTGTAACACTCGTTTGATTTCATCGTGCACGATACATCAGAGGAGAGGAACAGAATAACCTCTTCTGTACATGACTCCGTTCTGAATGACGAACCGTGAAGCCTTTCGTAGAATTTGTCTTTTCTCAATTCTGTGCTCAAGCAACATTCCATTTTCAATGTAATTTCGATACGGAGTCATCCACGATTCTCTACTGGGAGCGGTTTCAAACACAAAATTCGTCTCTGTTTGATCAATGCTTGGGGAGGACAAAGTTTCGACGGGGACAAGTCCCATTTGCTGTGCTTCACCTGTGCTGGCTAACTTCGCCAACGAATCGGCTTTTTGATTGCGTTCTCGAGGTATATAATAAATGGCATAATAATCAAACTGATTAAGTACTTCCTGAACTTGAGCCAAGTAAGCAGCCAGCCTTCGATCTCTCGCTTGATATTCTCCCCGTACTTGACACACCACCAACTGTGAGTCACAATAAATTTCCACATCGATAATCCTCAAATCTCTGGCAAGTTTTAGGCCGGTTAAGAGGGCTTCATATTCAGCTTCATTATTAGTTGCATGAAAATCGAACTTCAAAGCGTAACATATAGATCGGCCTTTAGGAGTTTCAAGTACAACACCAGCTCCCAAACACCGGTCGTTTGATGCACCGTCGGTATATAGCTTCCAGATGTATTCGGGGGATTCACTGGTCTCGGGCAAGTCCTCCGGAACGTTAAATTCGGCTATGAAATCTGCCAGGACTTGTCCTTGAATGGCTCTCCGTGGAGCGTAAGTGACGTCAAATTAGCTTAGCTCAATGTTCCACTTGAGTAATCTACCAGACGTCTTAGGCCGCATGAGGACCTGTCGTAACGGCTGATCGGTATACACAGTAAGAGGATGAGCTTGGAAGTAAGGGCGGAGCTTTCTTGTGGCAATGACCAGGCAATAAGCCAGTTTCTCCAGTCTTGGGTAATTCCTCTCAGCTCCTGTTAGCCGTTTACTAACATAGTAGACCGGTTTCTGCACTCGGTTTTCCTTCCGAACTAGAGCAGCGCTGATGGCATGCTCCGATACTGCCAGATAGAGGTACAATTGTTCGTGGTCGACTGGTTTCGACAAGATCGGTGGTGTGGAAAGATGTTGGATCAGCGATTGGAATGCGCCTTCACATTCCGCGGTCCATTCAAAGTTTCGTTTTCCTTTCCGGATCAGATCAAAGAAAGGAATGCATTTATCGGTGGACTTTGAGATGAACCTGCTCAATGCTGCTACCTTCCCGTTTAGGCTCTGGACTTGCTTTATGGTTCTTGGGGTTTGCAGGTTCCTTATTGCCCAGATCTTTTCGGGATTCGCTTCTATCCCTCGAGCGTTGACGATGAACCCGAGGAACTTTCCAGATGCAACGCCGAAGTGGCACTTTAATGGGTTAAGCTTCATTCCATATTCCCGAAGGATGCGGAACATCGAATCTAAATCTCTGACGTGTTCAGTGGAGAATCGAGATTTCACTAGCATGTCGTCCACATAAACCTCCATGGTCTTCCCGATTTTGTTGGCGAACATCCGGTTGACCAAGCGTTGGTATGTTGCTCCGGCGTTCTTTAGACCAAATGGCATGACTTTGTAACAATAGAGTCCTAAATCGGTTACGAAGCTGGTATGCTCTTGATCAGGCAAATGCATAGGTATTTGATTGTAGCCAGAATAAGCATCCATAAAAGATAGTAATTCGTGCCCAGCCGTCGAATTTACAAGCTGGTCAATTCGAGGAAGTGGAAAGCTATCTTTCGGGCAAGCTTTGTTTAAGTCAGAGTAATCGACGCAAGTTCTCCATTTCCCGTTCAGCTTTCGAACCAGTATGGGGTTGGACACCCATTTTGGATACAAGGCATCTCGGATAAACCCATTTGATTGTAACTTATCAACCTCCTCTTTAAGAGCGGCAGATCTCTCTGGATCCATGCCGCGCCTCTTCTGCTTGACCAGGACATATCGCGGATCTATATTCAGGGAGTGACTTGTAATGTCCGGCGAGATCCCGCACATGTCAGAGTGTGTACAGGCGAAGACGTCGAGATTTGCCCGGAGAAATTCAACCAATTCCTGTTGTGTCTGTTTGCCCAGTTGAGACCCGACTTTTAGCATCCTTGAATCATCATCCTCACTGATCGGGACGTCCACAGTCAGTTCGGCCGGAGAAGCTTGATTCTCCTTGGATTCATCTTTATCTTCATTGTCCCTAGGATTAAGGTCTTTCTGGAATTGGTTGTGGTGCCCGGGCTGAGGCCCAGGCACCAATTGTCAATTATCAATAGAACGAACGTAGAGAGACTCCTCTACGCCCTTTCCCTTTTCCTTTCGCTGCGCCCTGTGCAGCTCAACAACATAGCAGGCCCTCCCCGTCGCCTGATCTCCTTGGATGACTCCAATCCCACGATCGATGGGGAACTTCAGAGTCAAACACCACAGGGCAATGGCTGCCCTGAACTCAGCAAGGGCCGGTCGGCCTAAAAATGCGTTATAAGGTGAATCGATCTCTAAAACAACAAACTGTAACATCCGGACTCTCCGGCGTTCTCCAACTCCCAATTCCACCGATAGTTCCGTTATTCCAATGGGTACTGTAGCACTCCCGTTAAAACCGTGGATTCGGGATTGGCAGGGTTTCAAATCCTTTGCTTCCATTTTCATTAAATCGTAAGCTCGCTTAAGTAAGATGTTTACAGAGCTCCCACTGTCAACTAGGATCCTCTTCATCCAAGCAGGACCTACCTGGGCAGATATGACTAGTGGGTCGATTGTAGGGGGCTTCGACCTTATCAGCGTCTCGGCTCCTGAATACAATATCATCAGACATTATCTTTTGTTGTTTAGCCGGAGTTCCATCTTCACAATTACTGCAACATTTGAAGTCCGCATGCCTGATCGAACTGGCATACGACTCCATTTCCCCCTAGCTTCTGTCTATTGGGTGGGGACCACCACTTATCGTGTTGATAACTAGCCTTCCGCCCGTACGAGTGGGTTCTTCCTGCCTTTCTGGATTCTGTGAACGGTTTTGATTCGAAGGGCCCGCTCCACCAGACTGCGCCGCCCGCACAAACTGATCTAGTTTCCTCTCTCTGATCAACTTCTCGATGAGGTCCTGTAAATGTCGACACTCATTGGTATTGTGACCGTAGCTTTCGTGGAATCTACAGAACTTTCCTGTTTGAACCTGCCTCTCCGATGAGGGTTTCGGAGCAGGCTTCTTATACTGTACAATGTTGCAAGTCTGTAAGTATACGTTCTCCAATGACGTGTTCAGCGGCGTGTAGTTGTCAAACATTGGAGCTCTACGTCTCGGACCTCGGTTCTGATCTCTTTTCTTATCCTGGCCATTGTTGCCTCTCGGCTGGGTTTGTTTGTTCTGTATGTTCAACTGAACTTTTCCGGAACTCTCACCGGACTGCTTAACTACTACATTACTCTGTATTCCCTCACTACTGGGCCTCACATCGTCCTGCTTCCTAGACTGAGCGGCTTTGGAGTAGAAACGGTCCAACGACGCGGGCAGTTTCCCGGCTAACCAATTTCAAATTCAGAATCGGGATCGATCCCTTTGGTTAATGCCATCAAGATCGAGTTATCGTTGGGATTACTAATTTCAATACATGCTGCATGGAACCTCTCTAAATAACGCCTGAGCGTCTCTCCATGAGCTTGGGTGACACTAGACAGGGTGCTAACGTCTTTCGGTCTAGCAAGATGCATACGAAACTTCTCTACAAACCTTTTAGCCAGTTGATCGAACGAAGAGATAGATCTAGGTGGCAACCTTGTAAACCACATTGTTGCGATTCCCCCCAGAGAGATGGGGAAACTTCGACACTTCACTACATCGTCAGCCCTTGCAGCACTCATTGACCATTCATATTTCAAAATATGTTGATTGGGGTCACTATTTCCTTCATACATTGGGAGAGTTGGCATTCTGAATCGCCGAGGGGGTTCAGCGTATAATACCTCGTCTGTAAAAGGGGTATGACTACGGGAGATTCCCCAATCATCATTAGTGAGCCCCTGGCTCTTGCGAATCATCTGACGTATCATGGTCGAAATATCTGACACTGGCACATTCTGGGCATGCTGAGCTAAGGTGTGGTCGGGTTCCACAGTGCGAGTTTGGACCGGGCGCTGTCGACGGTCCGTATTTCGCCTCCTTAGCTCAGCATCTTCTGGGACATATGGTTCAGGAGTATGTCCACGCTTTTGATTGTTCGAATCTGACAGATTTCGGGTGTCAGCCCTCGTTCCTATCGCGGCAGTTGTAGCGCGGTTGTCCGTGGTATACTGTGGAGCAGTGCCTCCTCGCGTTGAGGGTCCTGTCTGGAAGCTGGTCGACGGCCCTGCCCTTAATTGTCCAACGGTCAAGGCGGGTTGATGTCCGGTAGTTTGTGCGTGACTCCCCTCTAATCGGGGACGGGTAGACCTGTGGTGATAGTCAGATGAGGCAGAACTTTCAGTAGACGCGCGGGAAACATCATCCCTCTTGGACCTTCTGCGGCTTTGGCGGTTTAGTTGGTTAGTCAATTCCACATTGGCGCGCAACTGTTCAGCCAACTGTTACCGGCTTTGGGTCAGTTCTTGGAGCAACACTTGGAACTCTTGTCTGGTGACTGGTCTTGACGGATCTGAGTGAGCAGTGTTGTCTTGATTGGATGGTGGCTGCTGTGCAGGATTCTGTCTATCCCGACCGTCTTGATCAGCAGCTGTAGCGGCAGTTCTTGTACTAACCATTTTCAGTGATGGAGTCCTTTTCTAGACTTTACGCAAATCTGAATAGAATGGAAGGATTCCAGATTAGATATATGGATCTTCCTCTTGGATTTATGCAATCCGGTATCGATGGTAGATCCAAGGAGCAGGAGAAAAACTGGTTTTCTCAATGAAAGCACCAAAGTGTTTGTACCAAAAATGGGCACAACACTCTTCGGAAGTTATTTGAAGAGATAAAATGAAGAATGTAAATGTAAAACAGAGATTATCTAACAAAAACTCCAACAAACAGAAAGGTAAAGTGCAAAGACAAGCAATTTAGAGTGGTTCGGCGTGTTGCCTACGTCCACTATGAAGTTTTGATGATTTTATTGATTCTCTTTCAATGATTACAAGCAATTACAGCGAACAACAGCGAATTACAGTTTAGAATTCGAATTCAACAGCAAGAGTGGGATGCAAGTCTCAATCCGGCAGAGTCTGGGCGCTTTTGGATCAAAAGATCCCTTTTCTGTATGCTCTGGGGCTCTATTTATAGGCGTAGGGGGCTGAGATCTCGTTCAAACTTCGGGGGACTTGGTTTGACACGTGAGGGGACCCACGCGACCGTTTCTAGAAAGTTTCGCCTCGATCTGTGATCGATACGAATCCATTTCGTATCGATCAAGACGATGTTTGATTAAGCTGAAATTTGGCAGGGACATTCTTCAGTGTGTATGCAAGCTTCCCTGAAAATTTCATTGGGTTTGGATCATTAGATTGTGAGATATCGTCGATACGAAATGGCATTCAACGTTGGCTGTTCTGTTCGACTCCATGGCTTCGATCCCCCCCCCCCCGTATCGATCACTGCACATGCTTTTGAGATGATGTGGCGCGCGCACTTCGTTTCGATCCAGTATTCACTCCGCGTTCACCGTTTCGATTCCATGGATCTCGCCTCGTTTTTTTCGATGGATGACACGTCACCCTAGTTTATTGACTCGTTGGATACGAATAAGACATTGGGCATGGATTCGAAGTGAGGTCCTCTGATGGATACGAAGAGCAGTGGTCCGATGGATACGAAGTAGACATTGGCTGACTGTTGTGAGGCACGTCATCTGTTGGTGGATACGAACCCGATCGATTCGAACCCGATGGGTTCAAACATTGCCAACTTGATCGATACGAAATCGTGGGGACTTGCCGATGTGAAGCGGATGATGGACACGGGCTGGATGGATACGAAGCAAACACTTGGCCAATCGAATCGAGTTGTACCAATTATCGATGGACACGAAATCCATCGATACGAACTCGATGGATTCGAAACACGGCTACCTCTATCGATACGAAACGATGTTCCCTGATGGATACGAAATGAACATCATTGATCGACACGAAAACATGCTTTTCCCTCCAACTTGTATCCATCATAACTTGAGCATATGAACTCGGATTGGCTTGAAACTTGGAACGATGGCTTCCTTTGCTCTCCTAGTCATGTTTCGTCAATTGTAGCTCGATTCGGACTCGGACAAAATTCAGCAATATCCATGACAAATGATATTTGAAATCCAATTAATTCCTTGGTGTCCTGGCCTTGCCAAAAGGCAGGATAACAGCAGTGTACGTCCACTTGGGGAGAGGAGATTTTATTAATCACTGAAAGATTAGAGTTACAAGATTGATTCACTTTTGGAGGCTATACATAAGAAGAATTAACAATACAGAAAAAATTATGCAGAGTTTCAGCTCTCTAGAATGGCCGCCATTGTTGTCCAGAAGCTCCACTATTTATAGAGTGAAGAAATGAGGAGGGGAAGCTGCTATATAGCAGCTTTGGGTTTGGTTCGACAGTCTTGGTTTGTCAATCAGCACAATAGCATTTGATTCGGCTTTAATTGGTTTGGCATTTACATCTGGTTCGACACTCATCTGGTTCGGCATCAACACTTAGTTTGTAAGCATGCTCAAATACCCAATGAGATATTTTGTTCGTTATCACTTCTCCTTCACCAAATCACCGAACCAAATTTCTCATCCGGAAAAACCATTCCACCGAACGAAATACCATCGAATGAGACAACTTTCTTCTCTTCACCAAGTCACCTCCACCGGACCAAAACTTTGGTCCGACATCTCCTCCACCGAATCAGACTTCTCCTTCAGCCTTCCTCAATCACCGAGCCAAAACCTCTTACCTTCATACTGCTTTGGTTCAGTAACGTGACTTAGGGTTTGGAGCTCCTTCTCGAAGCTTCTCCAATGGCGACGCTTCTTCACGAATTCCAAGTATCATCTCTAACAATGTTTGAGTGCTCTTGGTTTTCTTTCACTGTATATGTGCATGTATGAACCGAGGAATTTGCTTGTAAAATGCTTTATGCATTCCTTCTGGTCAATATTTGTGCTTACAAGGTTTGCTCCTCTACAACATTTATGATAAATATCGCAGACACAAAAATTGATATTATTGGTAAATGTGTTTTGTCACAAGTCAAAAGGAAAAGGAGGTTTGCTCCTCTGTTGCATTTATCATGTATCACTTGTTCTAGGCATAGGCCTATATTAGTTTATGTCATTTTTTGTACACCTGATTGAAGGCTAGCTAACCATGACTTTGTATAGTTTCCAAGTTTTAAATATTCTAGGTACTTCACACAGATGACTAAATTAACGCCTTGTTTAGATCGATTTATATAAATCGCTTTGTGGCTTTTTGAAAGCCAAAATGAATAGGTCTTGGCTTCCAAAAAGCAAAAAAAGCAACTTATATAAGTCGATCCAAACAAACCTTAGATATTGAAAATTAGTAAATACATGCTAACTAAGGCATAAACAATGAATTAATTCTTTTATCTCATCTTCACGAGTCATGATTGTGGTTATCAGAAGTAGGAAGGGAAGGTGAAGGAAAATAAGGGAAGGAGCAGAGGACAGGTGAAAGCACCAAATGTTAGGTATGAGGAGGGGGATGCGCAAGCATAGGTAGCAACCATAAAATATTGAGAAGAAAGGAAGAGGAAATATAGGAAGAAAGAGAAGATTGATGCAAACATTTCTCATATCTCATTCCCGTACACAACAACCTCCTTTATAGAAAGGCAATTACAAAGTATTGGATACTACTGTACGAACCGATATTACATTGTGCGGTAGCTAAAAAGTTGAAACTATTTACTAATTATAAATAATTCAAATAAATAAAAGATTAAGAGAAGCTTATACCTTGCTATATATATTTTTTAGCTGTGCATTTTGTTGAAAGATTTCATGCTCCATGTTATGCTCTATATCTTGCACGGACCACTATAGTGTGTTTAGGACTATGTATAATAGAAACTATATCTTGCACGATAATAAAAGTGGCAGTATCATCATGTTCAGTGTTGAAGATATGAGACATGATATTTATTTTATATATAAGTTAATTTGTTGGTTGACTAATTAACTATGGAAAATATTGGATTTAACTTAGTAAGAGATATTGATGCATGTAATTCTCTCAAATATCTTCATTTTTATGGAAATCAAATAAATAAATATATGGTCAAATATATTTATTTGACTAATTATGAGAGATATATTAGCAAATATATCTCTACGTTTCTATTGGATGGTAGTAGCTATAAATATGTATGTTAGGAGAGTCATTTTGTACTAAGGGTTTTGGTATTGAAATTGTTTATCATTTTTCAGTTTTACTGTAATCTTTTGGTGAATTAATGAAGGTTTTGTTTGGAGGAAAAAATCATTTTTTTACTTCATATCTCTTTCTAAAATCTAGTTATGTAGAGATCCCAGAAAAAAAACCTAACAAATTGGTACCGGAGCCTACTACACAAATTTTTTGAAGAGAGTTTGATTATGGAGAAGATAAGTGTGGAAAATCTTAATGGGAGAAATTGGGGATTATGGAAGGTGAAGATGGAGGATATTCTATATCTCAATGATCTGCACTAACTATTATAGAAAAAGGGGAGAAACCTAGTAATTTATCTGAAGCAAAATGGGAACTTTTGATAGGAAAGCTGCGGTGACTATTCGGTGTTTTTTGGAGAATTCGGTGTTTCATATTGTTGCTAATGGAACATTTGCTTAGGCAATCTAGAAGAAATTGAAAGGAATCTATGCAAATAACTCTGCAACAAACAAGGCTCTCATTGAGAAGACTGATGAATCTAAAGCTTAAGGAAGATGGGTCAATTGGAGAGCATCTTAATGATTTTCAAGCAAATATGAACCAATTGGCTACCATGAATTACAAGGTGGATGATGAGACACAAGCTTTGATGTTGATGATTTCATTACTGGAGAGTTGGAAAACGCTTGTGGTTGCAATGAACAACTCAATTTCAGATGGACTTGCTTCAATGGTGTCGGTGGTTAGTAGCTTGGTTAACAAGGAAGCACGGAGGATGAACCTAATAGAAGAAAAGGATAAGGAAGAAAGAGAAAGTAGAAATCCATTTGAAGAAGTCAATCTTGCTAGGAAGAATAATCGTCCTAATATGGAAAGATGATCAAATAAATCAAACATGGAAAAAGATTTCATCTGTTATTAACTGTGAAAACCTGTTGTTCACCAGCTAAGATTTTACAACAAGCTTAAAAAAGACAAAGAAAGGATGAAAGCATTAAAGGAAAGCAAAGTCAAGCTTAATGAAAGCAGCGATGAAGAAGTAAACTTTAGTGAAAAATTTGATGACAACGTCCTATGTGTGGATAAAATCAAAAATAAAGATTGGATACTCGATTCAAGTGCTTATTTTCACATATGTAATCGAAAGAAAGCGTTTATTGACTACAAAGAGCAAAGTGATAAGAAGGAACAACGGTTTGGAATTGTAATAGTCTCACATCGCTAAATAACATGGAGAATTGATGTATAAGTATGAGTTGGTAGAGATTCCTTTTGTTACAACAAAGTGTGTGCCAACTCATATGCGTATGCTACGTGTTGGAGATAGGGAGCTTGGTCCGTCCGCCGTTACACAACAATTCAGTGTGTTCATTTGAATTGGAAAACTGCATGAGTAGTAGATTTTGTATATTGTGTATCGGTAACGGTTACATTTATCATAACAACTTTTGATAATATGTTCTAGGCTAGATTTTTTTTCATGCTCCAGTAATACATTTATTTTGTTCCATACTTTGATAATTATTTAATTGAAATTTTTAACAAACCATAAAAAATATTTTATTTTCAAAATTGCACAACTAAACGGTCGGTTTTTTCACCGTTGTGCGGTTATACTAGTATATAACAAAATAAATATTAGGAGATGGATAATAAATATATTTTATAGAATTAATTAAATATTTATCTAAACTTAAGTATAATTTAATATTTACAATGAATAAACCAATTACTCATTCTTATATAAAATTAGTCAATTATTACAGGAAATTATTGTCGAGGACAAAATTTCTCAGCATTTTAGCCTCAAGGACAGACTTTCAGTATTTTAGCCTGAAGGACAACTTTCTTTAGGTATCAGCTTTTAGTTATTGATAGCAGTTTTTAGGTATCAGTTTGTAGTTATCGGTAGCAGTTTTTAGATATCAGTTTTTAGTTCAGTAGCAGTTTTGGAAGAATGTTTGTCCTTATGAATAATTTTGGAAAAATGTTTGTCCTTATGAATAATTTTGGAAAAATATTTGTCCTTATGATTAAAATATTGAGGTCGTGTCCTTGAAGCTAAAAATATACAAATTTTTGTCTTTTAAATTAATTCCTCCAATTTATTAAATACTTGTTAATTACGTTAGAAAAACTCATTATTTTCTTTAATTACAATTTCAATATACTAGAAATTCTTTTAGTTATAATTAGTATGATTTATCAAACCGACAGTTAAAACGGTTTGCTTAATGTCATTGTCCAAAATCAACTACTCTCAACCCGAAAACACATTCTCCCTTTCTCGTTTTTTTTCCTTTCCGTTATCTTAAAATTTCACGCCTAAATTTTCGCTCCACGCCTACATTTTCGCTTACTATTTCCGTTCTTCATGTATACCATTTCTTCCTCAATTTTACAATTGATATTTTATTTCTACCATAAATTCAATTTTACAAACCCCGACACTCCACATCTTCACCGTCAACTAACCTATCTGAATCACCAGATCCACTACTTCGTCGCTATTTTGTCGAACATAGATCTCCAGATCCATCACGCCATCAGTCCTTTACTGCCTGTACCTCAACAGACCCTTACAACCATCATTGCAGGTACGTAAAATTAGGTTTCTACAACTTATTCACTTTTCTGTTACTGACTGATTTTTTTTATAAATAATCAAGATCTACTTGCCTCAAAGTATGACTCAATTGAGTATGAAAATTTAGGATAATTCAATCTATGGTTAGTTTTATTACATGGAATCACATGGTTTTTTGTGGTACACGAGCTGAATATTGAAGTTGTAATATAACTTTTTATAAAGGTGAAGCATATTTTGTTACAGTTTCTAATGAAATAACACCTTCTATTAAGTTACAATAGGTATGTAAATGTGAAGCATATTATCATTTTGTTGTTGAACATTTCTGTTTCTGCTTTTGGAGTCTACACCTCTTAATAGATTGCTTTGATTTTGTTAGTTGAAAAAATATATAAAGATTTTACTCTTATCGATTAAATAATTTTTTACAACAGTATTATGCATCTTAGCTATATGACACATTTAGCACTTTAAAGGATAATTTTGCTTTATGTAAATGGCTGAAGGTGCTGTACTTCTAGACAGAGCATTAAAGCTATTTGATTTTATAATATATTCGATTTTTGCATAAAATTTTAACCACCTACCGTGTCTTTTACTACCTGAAATCTTATGTTGACACTATCTGAAGACCGATGTTTGAGATCTACCATGCCCCCAATTTTATAGTTTATTTGTGTTCAAATAGAGTTTCCGTATACATTGTACATGTAAATCATTTCTATAATTTAATGATTAATTTATCTCCTTCGCACACACAAACATACACATGCTTGTCGGGAAGGTTATTTGGATAAAAAGTTACACATTGAACAAGATATAATCGATCTCAATGATCACATTATGTTCACAGAGGTTGAAATTAGGGGGAAATATAATTCTTTAGCATTTTTTTAACTTTATGCATAGCTAACACATGATGCTTGTTTGCATTTTTAAAAGGAACATGCTATAGTAACTGGTATCTAACAGGTATATACAGTTGGGAAATATAACTAGAGGAATTCAGAGTACCCATACTAATTATTTCTTGGTCAAGATTGGTCACGTATTAAGGCTATTTTTCAAGTAACTTGCACGTAGAACCAGCATTATGGTTTTAAAAATTAGTTTTAGTGTATTCTTTTATGCATAAGGCTCCATATAAAAATAGAAAACGAAAGAAAACAACCTTTTATAGAGGTCTGTCAATTTACTGTTAAATATAGTGATCAAGATAAGTCACGGTCATAAAATTTGCACATGGGTATGAACTTTGTAAAATGATATATTTACTGCATTTTCCATCGGGAATATCTGTACATAAAGAATTATATTTCACTTACACAATTTATAACTTTAAGCATCTTCAATTATTTTCATTTAATTAAGTGATTTTAAATAAAATTATATTTATATCTAGAAAATTAAACTTAGTTCAATATTGATCTGAGCATGTTGAAAGTTTTTTCCCCTTTTCCTATCCATGTTGAGGCTTTTGGTTGTGTCTCAATCACTTAATTATACAAGTTTACTTAATATGATCTTTACCTAGCTATGTTTCTAAAACAATTCATTACCCAGATCAATAATGTTATAGCTAGTGGTTTTATATAAAGGTTAATAAAAATTATTTCATATTTCCACGTAGTAGGAAACAAAACTGTGTCTCTCCGTCAACTTGTGAAGCATAATATATTTCTGCAGCACTAGCTTGCACACAAGTAATTTATATGCAACAAACACTTAAAGATTTCAAAATCCATCTATCAAAATCAACAATTTACTACGATAATTCTAGTGCAATAAATCTATCTAAAAATCTAGTAAACCATTCGAGAACTAAACATATAGATATTAGACATCATTTTTTACGTGATAATATAGAAAAAGAAGTAATAAATCTTGACTATGTACCATCAGAAAATCAATTAGCAGATATTTTTACTAAACCACTATTAGAAAATACGTTTATAAAATTGCGACGTGAGCTGGGTATAATTTCAAGTAAAGATATATAAATAAAATTTTAACATAAAGGTCAAAAATAATTTTTTAAAAAAAAAATTCGCAATTTTGACCATGCTAAGGCTCAAACTCGTGACCTACTATGAATAGCCCAAGTGTCTTAACCACCTGAGCTATTAATGATCTCTATTATAGTATAATATGGCCATCTTATTATACGATAACATTAATTTATACTACTTTATATGTCACAGTTATCTTTATAATTTACATTACTAATTTTATAATTATTCTAACTGTTCGAATTAGCTCGGTCAACAGAAAACCAACGTCTCTCCATACTTTTTGGCAGGAACTAATATAAACCACAAATTAATATCCCATTTTTTCTCAAAATAAAATTATAAATAGGTGCATATTCCTATTCCTATGCACTCAAAACAAAATCATTCGATTCTCAGCAGTAAAATATCATTTAACAGCAGTTTTTAAAACAATGTCAACTTCCTCTACAACAGACTCTATCGAAATCATTGCCACACCAAACTCCCCAAAATCACCGAACCACAAAGGATCACCATCATCGATCTACCACACCGGATACACTCCGGATAAGAAAAAGGGGAAGAAGACCGTTGATATCTCCCCAAACACAAAACAAAAGATCGACGATCTCCACCATTACCAGCAGGAATATCTAATGCTACAATGGGAGATGTATTACGAACAGAAAATAAATTCAAGACGTAAAGGAATAATCGAGCACATTGCTATGAAATTCTGCGGGGCATCATTTCACCCGATAGACGAAAATGCTGTTTCGCCTATCAGACGACCATCAACTTCGTCTCCACCACAACCACCATACTCGCCAAATTCATGGGATCGCAACGAAGCTTCGAATATTCGTCATAAGCAATTGAAAGAATTAAAGACACCTAGTCCTAAGAAATAATTGTCGTTTTAATTATTCCTTGTTGAATTTTTTTGTTATATATGTACGTTCATGTTTTAAATAAATTTATTTTCTGAATAATCGACATTTCACGTATAGAAAATATTAAAAAGCAAAATAAAGTTACATCGTTCATTAAAATATATATATATATATATATGCTTGATATTCGTAGAATTAAAATATAAAGTTTATAACAAAACTGGTTCATTGGAGAAATTGGTCCAGGTCAGTCGACTGAACCAGAAGGTCAGTCGAGTGACACAACAAAATTAAATTTTTAAAACAACAAGGCCAGTCGACTGAACCAGGGCCTCAGTCGACTGGACCAAAAGATCAATTTTTTTTTAAACTTCAGCTTCAGTCGATTGATGCTCTGATCCAGTCGACTGAGCTGTAGATCTGGATTGTCTTTTACCTTTTCACCTACCCCATTTACCTCCTTATCAATAACTTTACCATCTCGTCTCTTTACCACTTCAGTTTTTCAAAATTCTCAAAACCCTAAGCACTCCAAAAACTCAAATTTTTTCTTCAAATTCAAAATTAAATAGCACCAAAACGTAAAGAACAAGCCTCTTCTTCATCTTAACCTCCATAAAATGAACAAATTCAAAGGTGGCTATTTGATGACACCGCGATGAAGAGGTGGAGACAGATGCAAGATTCGAGGATCTTCGAAGGTTCGTTCGTCAAATTCTCTGATTTTTCACCATATCACATTCAAGAGTTAGCTCGAAGGAGCAATTTAGAGTCATTATTTGACATCGACAACAACAAACACAAAATCAACCAAATTATGGTAAAATTATTCTACACTAACCTAAATTTGGATCACCAAGAAGTACCAAATCAAGAAGACTGCATATGGAGTCTCGTATGTGGTAAACCCGTCTTTTTTTCTCTAGACCGCATGGCTCATATTCTTCAAACAGAAAATGATGGGGTTGAATTAGCTACTATTGATGTTGATCTAGTTGTTCGAAGCCACGTAAGCCATTTGTTTCTAGAAGATGATATGCGTCAATGTCTTTACGACCAAATACACGAATCATTCATCAAGCTCTAATGAAAACCGTAACTCCTCGAATTGGGAGTTATGAAATCGTTTACGAAAACAATTTTAAATCTTTATATGCGATTTTCGGCAACATCAAAGTCAATTGGCTTAATCTCATTCTTAACGAATTTTTAAGCTTCAACAACGGTAGGATGAATATAATTTACTACGGCGAATATATAATGCGCCTTCTTAAAGCATGTGAAGTTCTGGAACCGGATTCAACAGTCTCTACCGTTGGATGCTTAAACGCTCAGACATTAGCTTTAATGAAATTACCGGTTGCCCGACCCTTTCCTATAATATCATTTGAAGAATGGACCCAACGGCAAACAACTCAAGTCCAACCACAACATGGTGAGCAATCTCGAAGACCTTCTCGTCAACGATCAACTCATTATTAACAAGAAGATATTATTATTTCGAATGATGGTCTTCAACCAAGAGAATCCATCAATATAATTTGCCATAATCAACAAATTCTACAATCAAACATCCTCAAAGTCGATAAAAAGCTCGATAAAGTCAAAGGATTCTTCACCAAATTATGGCAAGCAATCTCATGCTCTTCAAGTACTTCTACTGCTACTATAGACGATCCGGGTAAACAATCCATCTTTATATGGTCTTCTTCTGACGATGATGAAGCAAGTAGCAGTGAAGTTGATGGAAATGAAGGCTACAGTGGTAGGGGTAAGGGACCGATAGAGTAAGATGTTCTTTTGTCAATTTTATTCAAAACATTTGCTTTAATTAATATGGCTTGTACTTAAATAGCCATTCTAGTTTATTTGCTTATTGAACACTATTTCCTACGAATATTAAATATGTGGACGATAACTCTTGGTTCTATTTCATATTATCGTTCATTGTATTATCATATTACCAATTCCTTTTTGTCGATGACAAAGGGGAAGAAAATATTATTGCTACTAATAAGAATGCAGGATATAGATTGTCAGAGATTCAGGGGGAGTAAGTATATATAGTGTTATATATACAGTCGAAATCTATATCGAAGTATCTGGCCGAACGTGCCTTCTGGCCGAACGAAGCCCTTAGCCGAACGATGCCTCTGGCCGAACGAAGTATCTGGCCGAACGTTGCCTCTGGCCGACCGTTGCTAATGTCGAGTGCTTGCTAATGCCGAGCGCCCCTGGATGCCGAGCGCCCTTAGATGCCGAGTACTCCTGGATGCCGAGTACTCCTGGATGCCGAGTACGTAGTTGCCTGGTCAGATCTCCAGGAAACAGTGATCCTTTGTGGTCCGGTGTTTTTGGGGAGTTTGGTGTGGCATTGATTTCGATAGAGTCTGTTGTAGAGGAAGTTGACATTGTTTTAAAAACTGCTGTTAAATGATGTTTTACTGCTGAGAATCGAATGATTTTGTTTTGAGTGCATAGGAATAGGAATATGCACCTATTTATAATTTTATTTTGTGAAAAAATAGGATATTAATTTGTGGTTTATATTAGTTCCTGCCAAAAAGTATGGAGAGACATTGGTTTTCTGTTGACCGAGCTAATTCGAACAGTTAGAATAATTATAAAATTAGTAATGTAAATTATAAAGATAACTGTGACATATAAAGTAGTATAAATTAATGTTACCATATAATAAGATGACCATATTATACTATAATAGAGATCATTAATAGCTCAGGTGGTTAAGACACTTGGGCTATTCATAGTAGGTCACGAGTTCGAGCCTTACCATGGTTAGAATTGCGAATTTAAAAAAAATAAATATTTTTTGACATTTAAGTTAAAAAATTTATTTATATATCTTTACTTGAAATTATACCCAGCTCACGTCGCAGTTTTATAAACGTATTTTCTAATAGTGGTTTTGTAAAAATATCTGCTAATTGATTTTCTGATGGTACATAGTCAAGGTTTATTACTTCTTTTTCTATATTATCACGTAAAATATGATGTCTAATATCTATATGTTTAGTTCTCGAATGATTTACTGGATTTTTAGATAGATTTATTGCACTAAAATTATCGCAGTAAATTGTTGATTTTAATAGATGGATTCCGAAATCTTTAAATGTTTGTTGCATATAAATTAGTTGTGTGCAAGCTAGTGCTGGAGAAATATATTATGCTTCACAAGTTGATAGAGACACATAGTTTTGTTTCTTACTAAACCAAGATATTAAAGATTTAGCAATGAAGTGACACGTACCGTTTGTACTTTTTCTATCTGTTCGTGATCCTCCGAAATCAGCATCGCTGTATGATACTAACTCAAACGAACACTCTTTTGGATAGAAAAGTCCGAAATTTGTAGTTTTACTAAGATAGCGTAGTATACGTTTTACAGCACGTAGGTGTGATTCTTTTGGATTTGCTTGAAATCGTGCACAGAAGCATACACTCATCATAATATCTGGTCTACTTGCCGTTAGATAAAGTAGTGATCTTATTATACTACGATATAATTTCTGGTCTACAATTTTGCCGTTTTCCTCTTTATCAAGATATGCTGTTGTGCTCATAGGTGTTGGTTTGGTAGAAGTGTTTTCCATTCCAAAACGTTTGATAAGATTATTACAATATTTTTCTTGATTAATAAATATTCCATTTGAAATTTGTTTGATTTGAAGTCCTAGAAAATATGATAATTCTCCCATATGAGACATTTCAAATTCTCTAGTCATTATTTCATAAAATTCTTTACGTAATTCATTATTAGTTGAATTGCGAATTTAAAAAAAATAAATTATTTTTGACATTTAAGTTAAAATTTTTATTTATATATCTTTACTTGAAATTATACCCAGCTCACGTCGCAATTTTATAAACGTATTTTCTAATAGTGGTTTAGTAAAAATATCCGCTAATTGATTTTCTGATGGTACATAGTCAAGATTTATTACTTCTTTTTCTATATTATCACGTAAAATATGATGTCTAATATCTATATGTTTAGTTCTCGAATGGTTTACTGGATTTTTAGATAGATTTATTGCACTAAAATTATCGTAGTAAATTGTTGATTTTGATAGATGGATTCCGAAATCTTTAAGTGTTTGTTGCATATAAATTAGTTGTGTGCAAGCTAGTGCTGGAGAAATATATTCTGCTTCACAAGTTGATAGAGAGACATAGTTTTGTTTCTTAATAAACCAAGATATTAAAGATTTAGCAATGAAGTGACACGTACCGTTTGTACTTTTTCTATCTGTTCGTGATCCTCCGAAATCAGCATCGCTGTATGATACTAACTCAAACGAACACTCTTTTGGATAGAAAATTCCGAAATTTGTAGTTTTACTAAGATAGCGTAGTATACGTTTTACAGTACGTATGTGTGATTCTTTTGGATTTGCTTGAAATCGTGCACAGAAGCATACACTCATCATAATATCTGGTCTACTTGTCGTTAGATAAAGTAGTGATCTTATCATACTACGATATAATTTCTGGTCTACACTTTTGCCGTTTTCATCTTTATCAAGATATGCTGTTGTGCTCATAGGTGTTGGTTTGGCAGAAGTGTTTTCCATTCCAAAACGTTTGATAAGATTATTACAATATTTTTCTTGATTAATAAATATTCCATTTGAAATTTGTTTGATTTGAAGTCCTAGAAAATATGATAATTCTCCCATATGGGACATTTCAAATTCTCTAGTCATTATTTCATAAAATTCTTTACATAATTCATTATTAGTTGAGCCAAATATAATGTGATCGACATATATTTGAACTATTAATATATTATTTTTAGAATGTTTTATAAATAATGTTTGATCTACTTTTCCTATTTCGAATCCATAATTAATTAGATAGCTTTTAAGACGTTCATACCAAGCACGTGGTGCTTGCTTTAAGCCATATAAAGCTTTCTTAAGTTTATATACATGATCTGGATATCTTTCATGAATAAATAAAGGAGGTTGTTCAACATAAACATTTTTTTAATATAGCCATTTAAAAATGCACTTTTAACATCCATTTGGTAAAGTTTAAAATTATTAAAACATGCATACGCTAATAAGATTTGTATTGCTTCAAGTCTAGCAACTGGAGCAAACGTTTCTTCGTAGTCTATTCCTTCTTCCTGATTATATCCTTGTGCTACTAATCTTGCTTTGTTTCTAGTTATATTTCCTAATTCGTCTGCTTTATTTTTATAAACCATTTAGTTTCTATAACGGTCTGATCGGTTGGTCTGGGTACTAGTTCCCAAACTTCATTTCGTTCAAACTGATTTAATTCTTCCATAGCAATAATCCAATTTTCATCGGATGATGCTTCCTTAGTATTTTTAGGTTCTATAGTAGAGAGAAAAGCTGCATTACCCATTAAATTTAATTGATTTCTAGTTCGAACATTTGAATTTATTTCTCCAATTATATTTTCTGTAGGATGATTTCGTAAAACTCTTCGAGGAGATCTTATTGTATTAGTAGTAATTCTGTTTTCTAAATTATTAACAATGTTTTCATCTTCTCTAGAATTATAAATAATATCGTCATCCTCTCTTGAATTGTTTATTATTATATTTGTTTTATTATTATTAAGTAAGTCATTGTCATTAATTGTATTAAAAACATGTTTAGAGTTCTAAGTGATTCTTCTATAGTATTAGTTCGTTTATTAAAAATTCGATAAGCTTTGCTTCGATTCGAATATCCAAGAAATATTCCTTCGTCACATTTTGAATCAAATTTGCCAAGCTGATCTTTGGTATTTAATATAAAACACATTTTGATCCAAATATTTTAAAATAAGATATGTTTGGTTTTCTACCGTTAAAAAGTTCGTAAGGAGTATTTTTAGTGAGAGGTCTAATAGAAACACGATTCAAAACATAACAAGCAGTTGCAACGGCTTCCGCCCAAAATTGTTTTGGTAACGTGCTTTCATTTAGTAAAGTTCTTGCACATTCTTGTAGAGTTCGGTTCTTTCGTTCTACAACTCTATTTTGTTGTGGAGTTCTAGGAAACGAAAAATTATGAAATATTCCTTTCTTTTTACAATAGTTATCAAACTGTATATTTTCAAATTCACCTCCGTGATCACTTCTAATATTTTTAATTTTAGTACCTTTTAAAATTTGAATTTGTTTAACAAATATTTTATAATTTTCAAAGGTATCACTTTTATTTTTCATAAAGATAGTCCATGTATATCTAAAAAAATCATCAACTATTACAAATACGTACTTATTATGATTTATGGATTGAATTAGAGTAGGGCCAAATAAATCCATATGAAGTAACTCGAGTGGTTGTAATGTAGAGATAACTTTCTTGGATTTAAACGAAGATTTAGTTAATTTTCCTAATTGACATGAGTCACATATACTATTAACTTTAAAATTCATATTCGGTAATCCTTTTACAAGATTATTTTTAGAATTTTTATTTATATTTTTGAAATTGATATGACAAAATCGTTTGTGCCATATCCATGGATCATTTTCTTTAGCTATTAAACACATATCTGAATTGTGATTAACTTTCGTATTTAAAACGTAAATGTTTTTATCTCTATTTCCTTCGAAAATAAGATTTTGATTCTGATCAAGAATACTACATTTATTTTTAGAAAATGATATTTTAAAACTTTTATCGCATAATTGACTTATACTTAATAGATTATGTTTTAAATTCTTAACTAATAAGACGTTTGTAATAAGAGGTAAATTAGATGTACCGTAATAGCTCACATCACCTTTGCCGATGATATATCCCTTGGAATTATCTCCAAAAGTGACAGAACCTCCATCAGAGTATGTAATATTTATCAGCATATCTTTGTCTCATGTCATGTGTTTTGAGCAACCACTATCGAGTATTCATTTTCCTCTTTTCTTAAGTGAGACCTGCAAAAAATATGAGATTAACGTTGGTACCCATCTTTTTTAATAGGGTCCTAAGAGTTAGGTCTTAGGAAACCAAACCCAAGTGGGCTTAGTATACCTTTTATAAATATAATCTTTATTATTATGAACATCTTCTATAAATGAACTACTATACTTTTTCCTTATAAGTTTGTTATTAGTTTTAGGTACCCATATATTTATAGTTTTAGAAACTAATTTATTTGAAGATATAGATGTTTTATCGTACTTAACTTTATTTAATTTACTAGATTGTGAGTCCTTGACTTTCTTATATCCTAAACCATTTTTGTTAGTCATTTTTATTACTTACAGATTGTGAATTCTCAATAATTCTAGATAAATTTTCTCTTCCTTTATTGAAATTTGAAACATTTTCAGTAATTCCATCTAGTTTGGTTTTTAGACTTGAGTTTTCTAGTTCTATCATTTTAATATTAGCTTTTAAAACATGATTCTCAGAAACAAGACTCATTCTTTTCTTTTTGAGTTTCAATTTCTTGACTCAATAATATTAGTTGAGAAAGTATAAAATATATGGTGTCATTTTACTATACTGCTTTTATATTCTGCACTATTTACAGTATTACTATCATCTCTATACTCTGTATTATCATATATCCATATTACACGGTCCTGCACACTTTCATTTGGTATCAGAGCATTAGATTATGATTCAGTGATTTGAAATGAAGTTGAAGTATGTATTTATAATGATTAGAAAGCACCAATTGGAAAATTTGTGCAACATGCACAGTGCACAAATATATAAATTTAAATATTTAAATTCGTTTGAACATTCAGTCGACTGAACTAGAGGCCCAGTCGACTGAATTTCTATAACAACCACTTTTCGAAAAGACATGACTTTTTGTAAAGAGTTGCGAACCTCTAACGAAAAGATTCGAACGCAACACTTCGATCGAAACTCTTCACCAACAGTTGTTGCTTTCTAATCTTTATAAATACATACTTCAACTTCATTTCAAATCACTAAATCATAATCTAATTCTCTGTTCTTTGCTCTTCTATCTATTTGCAATACACTTTCAAATATCCTGCATTAAAGCAATAATAGACCTTTCTACTCTTCATATACTTCAAATATATATATTTGTACTCGAGGAGAAGATTATAGAAAGGGTGTACTAAAAGTGACAAATTCGTGTTATTAAGAACACACAAAGTCAAAAGTATTTTTGTATTCGTTGAAGTCATGTTTTGCTGCTCAAGCATGTGAAGTCCTCTTCGGCTGCTGAGGCGAAATCCTGTTCTGCTGCTTAGGTCCTTGTTCGGCTGCTCAAGGGTTGTATATACCTGTTCCTCCGGGTTAAGTGAGGGTTATTAATGAAATTCCAGAAGAAGTCTGAGACTGGACGTAGGACAGTGCTCCGAACCAGTATAAAATATCTGGTGTCATTTTACTATACTGCTTTTATATTCCGCACTATTTACAGTATTACTATCATCTCTATACTCTGTATTATCATATATCCATATTACACGGTCCTACACAATTTCATTCATCTTTTTCAGTTTATTTTTTAATCTTGTCACCATGATCATAGGAAACTTTTAGTCATTTATCCTTGGATCTTAACATGTTTCATATTCTTCATGTTAACAGAACTGGTCATGATAAAAAAAACTACAAATTCAATTATTAGTTATGTCAAGTTTATAACGGCAAGGCATATGCTAAGCTTTGTTTGCTAATGTGAAAATTGATTCATACTAACCTGCTTTGTTTGCTAAGCTTTTTGATAAGAAGGATATTGAAGATCTTATTCTAAATAATGGTTCAGGTATGTTCATTAACTTCATTTCTTTACTCAATAACACTGCGTTTTTTTAACTTTTGAGTCAATATCAATGTAGTGCTTGCCGATGTAGGTAGTGCTACTCCAGTGGTCGTTTCTACTGCTGGCGTTGTTCCAGCGGAAGCTGCTGCTCCTACTGCCGAGAAAAAGAAGGTATATCTTATCTTTTTATTACATGTTTATTCTGTGTGTGTATTTTACTTACTTTACAATGTTTCTTCATTGGTTATATTGATTGTTTTAGCTTCATGTAGCATTGTTTTTCGATTGATGAGCTTGAACACATACATGATGTATAACATAATGTCTTGGTTAAGTTCAATGCTACCTACTACTTGATAATTAGTCAAGCCTTATCTTTAGTTAATATAGTGAATTTGAAACTTGTAGGTTTACTGCAATATTTGATATTCTCCTTCTTCATTGTAGATCACAGGATAAGCACTTTTGCTTATAAATTCATTGCTCTTGCTAATTGCAGATGTTGTAGAAATCACAAAATAAAAGCAAATGGCAGGTAAGTATTTCTTATTCCAACAAATTTGAAATTGGCTGAATTTCAGCTGATATTCTTTATGACATTTTGGTTTACGTACACACTGACACACCCTACGAATTTCAGCTGGTATGCTTTAGAGTTGCAAGAAATTTGGCGTTTAAGGATATTATGGTATTATCCATCTTTCAAAGCTCTTGGTCATTAGTTTTTTTACACTAGTCTTATGACAATCTATGTATGTCTTTAGTGATTCTATTATATAATGGTAATAACTATTGGAAATTGTAGGAGGATCTTCAAGCTCTGATACCATTATTGAGAAATTTCTGTAGAAAGAAGGAGGGAGAAACTTCTAATTTGCCAATGGAGATTGAGACAATAATTTGTAAAGGAGGAAATAAGCTTTATTTTCTTTGCACTTTTATTCTTTTTGCTTGCTTACAAATACATTTGCTTTGCTTAGATACAAGAGATGAGAGATAACATCCTTTTATAGTATAATACATGATCTAGATTTTTCTTGACCATGCATTTTCTAGAATTCTCTAAAATTACATATTCAATAATTCTAAATTCTTCTCTAGGATTTTCTCAAATTACATATTAGATAACTCTATATTTCCTTCCATGCTTGATTTGGCATTTCCATAAATTGAGAGACTAAAATTGTTAAGAAAATCAATGTTTTCTACAAAACCAAGTTTATTTCCAACATTCCTCCGTAAACTTGGTTTTGTAATTCCAGTCAAAATTTCCAATCTTTATATTTTACATGCTTCGGTAGAAATAAAGAAATTATCAAAAACTTTCCTTTTTCTTTTCTTCTTCTTTCCCATTATCAAAATCTTTGAGGCAACTTCATTGATGCATCATTCATTTCGTCCTCCTTCATTGCCATAGAATATTCCAAAATGTATGCGCTCTAACTTCCATTTTGGTCCAGCACCATAAATTTTAAACGGTTCATATACGTTACCTTTGAATTCTTCCAGAAATTCACTCTTGCAATTTTCGATCCATAATTTTTTTTTGCACACTTCCCAAATCTCACTTTTGCATGGCATTTCAAAAAACAATGATGGAAAGTTAAAATTGTTCGAAATAGAAATGATATAATCTTTTTTCACCACTTTGCTATCACTGTTATAATGTTCATCGTTTGTCTCTTTGACTGCCTCTCTGACCTTTTCTAATTTTACTTTCTGAATATTCTCTATTTCTATTTCTTCAAATTTTTGCTCATTTTTTAAATCTTCTCCAATAACTTGAATTTCTTCTCCTTGATTGACAACTTCTTCATGTTCAACTCCTTTGCTTTTGCACTTTTTATCACTTGCATCATCTTTGTTGACTTTATCTTCGTCTTTGTCTTTTTCATATTAAATTCCCTGGCAGTCTCCTTCTTCACTTCATTGATTTCTGTATGCTCTTCAACTTCTATCATTTTGACTTTTTCTTTATTTGCTTCTTCGATCATCGATAGCTCTTTGTCTTTTATTTCTTCAATTTTCTCTTCTATTACTCCTTTGATCTTTGGCAGCTCTTTTGCAACTTTCTCCTCCGCATCATTCTTCGTTGTCTCATTCTCTTCTTTTGCATCTTTCTTTCTCAACTCATAGTTCTCCTTTTCGTCCTTTTCACTATTCTTCTTTTCCTCTTTTTCATCAATTAGATTGTCTTCTTCTATTATTTTTGCATCATTATCCGCCACGAGTTTGATTTGAAGAGTTTGATCTAATGGCTCTTCTTCGACTTCTCGATTTAATTTTTCTTCATATGAAGCATTTCCATGAGTTGATGAAAGGTTTATAGTTTTTACATCTTCGGAATATTTAATTGCTACAACTATATCAAATTAGAATCCAAAGATTGTAAAATTTTCTCAAATATTCTAGAACTAGTTATTTTTTCTCCATATTTTTTCAATTGATTTACAATTGATAAAACTCGTGAAAATTAATTATCGATTGTTTCTGATAATTCCATTAATAAAGATTCAAACTTACCTCGCATATTCTGTAATCGAATCTTCTTCCCCTTATCAATTCCCATGAATGCATTCTCCAAATTCTCCCATGCTTCCTTACTAGTAGACGCGTTTGCTACCTTCTCGAACATATCATCATCCAAATCTTGATGAATGATAACTAGGGCTTGTAAATCTTTTTTCTTCAAACTCTTTAAATTATCCCTTTTACTTTGGGTTAAAGTGGTCACATCGACGGGTTCTTCATACCCATTTTCTACGATATCCCACACACCTTGTGATTCAAGCACCGCATTTATATGAATTCTCCAATTATCATAAAACCTTTTTTTGAGTAAGGGAATTTTTATGAAACTCAATTCAGTTGACATTTTTCTTTGCTATCAACCTGGATTAGCAACCTGGCTCTGATACCACTGTTGAAAATTGTATGAGGATCTTCAAGCTCTGATACCACTGTTAAGAAATTTCTATAGGAAGAAGTTGGGAGAAACTTCTAATTTGCTAATGGAGATTGAGACAATAATTTGTAAAGGAGGAAATAAACTTTATTTTCTTTGCATTTTTATTCTTTGTGCTTGCTTACAAATACATTTGCTTTGCTTATATACAAGAGATGAGAGACAACATCCTTTTATAGTATAATACATTATCTAGATTTTTCTTAACCATGCATTTTCTAGAATTCTCTAAAATTACATATTTAATAATTCTAGATTCTTCTCTAGGATTTTCTCAAATTACATATTAGATAACTCTAGATTTCATTTCATGCTTGATTTGGCATTTCCATAAATTAGGACTAAAATTGTTAAGAAAATCAACGTTTCCTACAAAAGCAAGTTTATTTTCAACAATAACAACAATCTTCCGTCTTTGGCAAAATCCAAACTGCTATCCTTACAGCATTGTTTTTTTTGATAGACCTATCGAAAGGTTCTCCAATGGCTACACTTTCATGAAATAGGTAACATATATACGTTCATCTATTTCATGTTTATCTGTGACATGTATCCATGCTTGTTACTTGCTTATTTGTTTTTTGTTCCTGCAATTATTTTTGCAGCTGCACTTCTTTGATTACCACTGATTCCACCACACACTCAAAGCCTCAAAGAATAGTTCCTTGCATGGAGTTAACTATGCATCTGCTGCTACTGGAGTTCTTGATGTCACTGGAAGCAATTTTGTAAGAATTTTTTTAATATAGGTGTACAGTTTCACCAACTGTCATAATAACATTTACTTGGTTCAAGTTGGGCATATACCATTTAACTAACAAATAAGGAATTTTGAAACACCCTTAATCAAATCACAAAAAAATGTGCAGTAGCAGATAGCTTATTCTCCATAGTGATGGGAAGCATTGACTACTTAAACAACCACTTGATGCCTAACTACAATACTAAAAATGTGTACAATGGAGATCAATTTTCTGACTTACTAATCTAACTGTACTCTCAGCAACTCGTTGTAGGTTACTTACATGCATTACATCTCTTATTTCTTATAAGTAATTGCATCATCTAACCATATATTTAACAATATAGAGGTTATATAGTCCTGGAGCTAGAAAATTTCTAATATCAGGAGTGAGATCAATTGCATGCATACCAAGCATTCTTCCTCATATATATGTAATATTTTCTAAGTGTTGAAAATAAGGAGAATTGTGAATTACTTATTATTAAATAAGTATATGGATTACTCACTGCTCGCCTAATGTTGATAATCTTGTGAATCCATTTAACAGGTAAATTGACCTTGACAGAGATAATGACAAACATTTGTAACTCTTTTTACCATACTTATACTTTGTGAAGGTGGAGAATTGTTAGATAGAATTTTTGTCCAGGTAAATGCACTGCAATGAATACAAATTTATGGTATTTGTGTATTTATTACGTGTATGATAATTCAACCAGAAAGTTCTTACATTGGTGTTTAGGTTTTTTAGCTATTAATATTCAGTATTTGCTCAAACGTGCATATGAATTACCTTTTGCTTTCGTGTACACTAATATATTTGATAGTGGATATAAATGCGTGGAATATATCTAATATTACAAAAATGAGGGCTTTTAAATTGAACTCTCGAATGATTTTATAGTGATTTATTTATATGTTCACAAAAATATCGCTTTACCAATACAACCCGTGTGTAGCATGAGTTCACGGCATGTGCTTCAATAAAATTGAAGAAAACTTGTATTTATTTGCACAATAATGTTTTATTGCATCATTATCATCTAACATTTTAATTTTTTGGTTCAAATAAAACAATTAACATTTTTGTTCAACCTACCATCATTTTGGATTTTGTTTTAAATTAATGAAAAATTATAACATATATTTTATTTTTTGAATTGTATAATCAAACGGTCAGTTTCTTCACCGTTGTACGGTTGTACTAGTATAATATAATACTATTATACAAGCTATTCATTAATATATATTAGATATCAAAATAAATGTAACAAAGGCTCGGCACGTGGCATGTAAACATAGAATACGTACAATAATATATCTCAAAGCCTTAAAATATGCATGTACACCATGAGGACAAGTCATGCATGCAAAGAAATTTATCCAACCAAATATGGTAACAAGTGAAATATTTATTTATACTTGGGACAAGAGGACGAAATTAAAAGTGAACACACAAAAGTAGGTGGTACTAAATAAGTCAGAGCATATGAAGGTTATAATAACACAAGGTCATATGGGGATTAAATATTATAAAGCATAAAGCATAAAATTTTCAAGTACAAAAAGAAATTTAGGGTTTTCCTCAGCCATGGGGGAAAATCTATCTCCTCACAGAAATCTCCCTCATCTTTCTTCCTCAAATCTTCTAAACAGACCACCTGAATCTCACATCAGAGAATCAAGCAATGGAATCATCATAGATAAAGATGGGTTTCAGTTGGTTCAATCAAGATCACAGAAGAAACGTCAGCCCATGATGAATGAGTATCAGAGAAATTCGCGGGGCAGTTATTCTCAAACAAAGAAGACAAATGGTCAGAATTCAACCATTCCTCCTCCAAATTCAAGAAATCAATCGTACCAACCAAAGAAACCCACAAATTTTTCTCTGAACAAGACGCAAGGGCAAAGATCTTGGGCTGAAATCGTTTCTGAGCAATCTAAAGAACCTAACAATGACGAATGCAATCTTGAAACTATTGCTCCGATCAAAATCAACAGTAAGAAATTCGGTTTGATTAAAGAATCTGTTTGCAAAAGAGCAATTGATTGTTGGAGTAACTCGATCTTAGTTTATGTTGTTGGAACCAAACCATATTATACATATTTCAAAGCTTACATTCAACGTGTTTGGAAACCTGTTGGAGAATTCGAAATTTTTACCAGAGAAAATGGGTTTTTTATTGTTAAATTCAAAGAAGTTCAAGATTGCGATTCGATCATTCAGAATGGCCCATACTTTTATAATGGAAAGCTCATCATAATGAGAAGATGGTCTGAGTCCCTTAATATGGACAGGGATCTCCTTAGTACGATGCCGATATGGGTTAAGCTACCCAATGTTAATCTCAAACTTTGGGATCGCGAAGCCTTCAGCGTAATGGCCAGCATTATTGGAAAACCCATTAAGATGGATGCAACTACAACCTTGAAAACGAGATTGAATTATGCTCGTCTTCTGGTGGAGGTATCTGCAAGTGATGAACTTCCTCAAGAAATAAATCTGACGTTATACAATGGAGAAAATATCACCCAAAAGATTGAATACGAATGGGTTTCACCGAAGTGTAGCATCTGTAGATGTTTCGGACACATTAGAGAGCAATGTGTCACTGAACAAAGATGGATACCCAAAGTTCTCAATCATAATAAAGAAATAGTCATAGATTGTGAAAATGATGCTGATACAACTCTTCTAAATTCGCATCTCAACAAAGAGATACCAAAAGAATCAAATATTCAAAAAAATAAAGATCGAATCAACCAGAATGGTATCATACTCGATCAAAAAACACCATCTCTTTTGCTCACTGATCAAGATGATCAGATCCTTGCTGAGGAAGTTCATCATTCTGGAAAAATAATAGAAAATTTAAAAGACAACTCTCAATGCAGATCAGAGGAGGGAATATATAGTAATGAGGTCTTTAACTCCGAAATCCCCCCAATTTCAGAGTTATGTTTAATTACAAACAATCATGAGAATATCACAACCAATGTTCAGCCTTTGTACGCCAATCAAAGTCCTGAAGTCACAATGGAGAGCGAACCACCACCAGTTATAGATGCAGAAGTTGAGGACAATGGTGGCATCCACTCAACCTTGCCTCGCAATACTGAGGAGTTTGACATCTCTCGCATTATAATCCCAGAAAGTTACATTGCATCTACTTCTGATAATGTTATGGAGGAACCTGAGAAGCAATTTGATATATCAGAACATCATATTCATAAGACTAAAGCTATAGGTAAATACAAAAGCATGGGCAAAGAGAAGAAAGCTTTTGGGCAGAAATACATATCAATCAATCCTGACTGGAATGAAATGACCACAAGGCTAAAAGCTAAGGGATCAGACAAAAAGAGGAAAGGTAAGGGCAGCAGTGTCTCAGGTTCGATCTGATACTCTGTTTCCTTTTTGTCCAACCTTTTATTATTTTATATGACTATCATAGCCTGGAATGTTAGGGGTATGAATTCCCCTGCTAAGCAATCTGATATTTTAAATATGGTTAGTATTTACAAACCTTCTGTTGTTGCCCTTATTGAAAACAAAATGGATAACAACAACACTGAGAAATTCTGTTTCAAACTTTCTAATAACTGGAAATCTGTTAACAATAATGACTGTGGTAGTAAAGGTAGAATCCTTGTCATTTGGGATTCTAATATTTGGAATTTAGTTAATGTTAATAAAGATACTCAATTTATTGATTGCAATTTCAAAAATGTTGGTGGGTTTTCCCTTCAGATTACCAATATTTATGGAAGCAATTTCGAAAACGATAGAAACAGTCTTTGGTATAGATTAAAAGCCCTAAGTCATAACTATGATTTCCCTTGGATCATCTTGGGCGACTTTAACACTGTTTTTCATGCTAAGGAAAAATTTGGTGGCAATAAAATTCCCCTCAGTAAGCTCGATAAAATTAATAAATTTTTACTTGAATCTGGACTTATTGAGCCCAATGTGATTGGCAATAAATATACTTGGAAATCTGGGAAGGAGAAAAATATTCATTGTAAGCTTGATAGAGTATTAATTAATGACAAATTTTGTAATTCTTTTCCAAATTTCTGTTGTTACTCTATTGAGCAAAATACTAGTGATCATACTCCTTTATTGATAAACTTTTTCCAAAACCAATCTATTACTAATAATAATCCTAAGGCTGCTCCTTTCAGATTTAAAAATGGTTGGGTCTTAAACAGTGATTATAATGATATTGTAAAAGATTGTTTTACTTTTTCTAATTTTGGTTCCTATCAGGCCCAGTTTAGCAAATTTCTTAAAAATACTAAAACCACTATCAAAAACTGGAATAAAGCTAACTCTAATAATAATGACTGTTTAAAAAATTTAAGGGAAGATGGGAAAATTTTACAAAAGCTAGCTGATGATAACCCTGGTAGCACTGAAATTATTGACAAATTCTTTTCAAATCAAGCTAAACTGTCTCATGAACTTTATATTAACACTATTAATCACAAGCAGAAAGCTAAAGTTGATTGGCTTACTAAGGGGGATGAATGTACCAAATTTTTTCATGCTAAAATGAGTTGCAGAAAACATGTCAACAATATTGGTAAGATCATTGACAGTAAAGGGGAATGCATTAATAACATAGAAAAAATTGTCAAAGAAGCTATTAATTACTATTCGCATTTATTTTCCTCTGACCATATTGAAACCAGCTTTCCCAATATTGTCTGTAAAAATGTGTTAAAGGATAATGCTTCTGACATTCTGCTTGCTCCTGTTAACATTGATGAGATTAAAGCTATCATTTTCAATGCTGGAGACAATATGTAACGACCCGTAAATTTCAACCGTTTTAATAACGTTATTAGTTGAAATTTTGTGAAATTTTAAAGGATAAAATTTTGAAATAAAAATTTTATATTTGGAATACGTCTAGTTAAACATAGCAACTGGTAAATTTTCGTCCGAAAATATGAAAGTTTATTTCGCGCGTAAATTTACTTCAATTCAATCCGTTAAAAAGTAATGAAAATAAAATGTTTTCGAAACCTAAATATTTTTACGTAGAAAAATTCTAAACCATCTTCTGAGCAAGATTTCAGTTTGTCGTTTTTCCAAATTCGGACATCTATTGCTCCGTCGTTCTTATTTTCTGCAAAATGCAGCATTCTGGTACCGATATCGATTTTTATCGGATGATCGTACCACTGATTTCTATATACCGTTTTGATCGTCTCGTCGTGCCAATCTCTACGGTATATTCGATTGTCAAATTCGGAGTTCCGGTGTACGTTGCACTTTGCGTAACGCCTACCGTATCGGTAACCGTTTCATGCCTTTTGGCTTCCGGTGTCCATTCAACTTTCCAAACGGTCACTAGCATTTACTATCTGCCAACCAATGGCCAGCTGTTTTCAATGCATTTATGGTTCGTTTTGGAAATATAAATTTTTTTTTCTGTAAGAGGTACATTTGCATTTTTGGGTCGTTCACTGCTATCTCATCTCCACTGCTTTTCACCTTCCACCATATTGTTGCTTCAGCCTCATAAAAAAACTCACGCATGTTAGCATCACCACCTCAGTGACTCACATGAACCCATAATCAAATCACCACCTCCACGTTCGACCGTGCTCCTCCACCTGACTGCACCCCTATACCTCGGCCTTCCCACTCATCTCGACCTCTCCATAACATCACGCGACCCAACCGCGTCACCCAGCTTCCATGGCCGAAGCCTGCGACCTCTGCCCTCTACTCTCCTTCTTTCCCTCCGCCATCTGACTCTCGCAACCCATCAACCATCAGTCTCCACCTCCGCTCGTCTATTTCTCAACACTCCTCCTCCGCCGGCTTCAACGTCATCTCCCCGCCTCGCCTTCACCAAGCAGCGCACCAAACCCTCCGACCCACCTCTCAGCCAACCGACTACACAACTCCAGGCCGAAAGCCCGAGCCTTCCATCGCCTCTCGCCCTATGCGAAGCATTCGATTATTCTTTGTTCGAGGTAGTTTATTTTGTATATATTTATAATAGTTTCTAAATACTGTAAGTACATATATTTTATATAGTCTATCTATGCTATATGTTTCGTTTTACAGGCTATATGTATATTTATAATAGTATATATTAGTTTTCTGTAAGTATTGTTTATTGATATGCATGTATTGTTATATTTACAGTTTATGTATATAGCGTTTTGTATATAAATAGTCGTGTGTGATAATGTTTTGTATACGAGTTTGGTTTATAGGCAGTATATATAAAGTTTGCAGATATGAAAAAAAATTTCTATAAGTATAAAATTCAATTTGGGTTTGCTGTTGGTATACATTTGTATATATGGGTTGCCTACGTACCAAAGTTTTGTTCTATATCCTACTATTTTAGATTAGTACATATGATAGAGCGTATGCATGTAGGTTTACTTCAACATGTGTCATTTTGTATACAATTGCAACAGTCTATATTCTATAGTTAATAGTTTGAACTGGCTAGATTTTGAAATAACATATACTACGATTCGAATAAGATAATGTTATTTTATACTATTTCGAAATGATATTGATATAAAAAAAAAAAAAAAAACGTAATATGTAGCTTGGTTTTGGAAAGGATTGTCTCTTTTATAATATGTATATGAGCTGTACTATACATACGTGATTCTGCTTACTTGTTCATTATGTATAAAATGTTGGAAACTTTGCTCACGTCGGTTTGCGTATCATGACATAAGTCTGCATAGTTATTTTCAATAGGACAGTTCGTATATTTTAAGCTGTATAAGAGTCATATAAAATATTGTTATCAGATGCGTAAATGTGTGTTTGGTTTTGATAATATAGGGGTCATATGTTGTAAGTTTAATGTATATATGTAATATGTTGATTTTAGAGTATGTATGTACTATTGTGGGTTAGAGTATATACTTGATTTTTATCAAATATAATTTGTAATTTAAAAATTGAATATTGGTTTGCGAAAACAAATATAATATACCTAATTTGTTTCAAATTTTATCTGCATCGATCGATCTAGTTTTGATTAGATTTCGCCTATTTCTTATCTATCAGCTTGTCCGTCGAAGTCGAGCCGATTTTGTCTTGCTTGGATTCGCAATTCAAAATTCAGTATTCGTATTAGTGTGCATATCCGTGTCATCTTCTCGTTCCTCTCTAGCCTCGAAAGGTGAGCACTCACTCACGATTAACGTTCTTTTATTTATTAAATTTGATTTCAATTGAAACGACAATTGAAATATGCTGCTGTTAGATATTTATACTGTTATTACCTGTATCAGTTCACCTGTGACATCTGACACCATTATCTGTTAATTATTTATGCGTTGATAATACAGTTTGGCTGATAATTGATTGATTGTTGATGTTTATATTGGACGTTAAATTGTTAATGTTAAATTGATAAATAGTATGAAATTGAACTTGATATAGTATACTTAAATGTTAAATTTGATTAACTGACATTTGTATAATATGACCCCTTTAACTGTTGAAATTATCGACACGTAGGATTTGTTTAATTTCATTTTGAACCACTGAATGTATGTTGTTAAATTGATAATGTAGGAAATTGTAAATAGACGATAAGTGAAAACCGTAATGCAATAATCTTTAATCTGCATGAAATGACAGTGTAGATTCTAGAAATAGTTATATTAATTCGTACAAATAACAATGCGAATTAATACGGTTATTTCGGGATTATTTGAATTGATTATTGGATTGATATTGATTATTGTTATTGCTTGTTTATTTACTTTGACACCATCCCTGTTTTCACACTGCAAGTTCCCTTTACTATGTTTTGATTTTGGAATTGAATTGGAATCGGGTTGAAATGATAAATACCCAAAATTGAACTTTGACTTAGGATAGAAAATTAAATAAAAACCCGATTGGTCAATAATTTGATTTAAAATAAAACGAAGATTTTATTTGAATAAATAATATGGTTTTGAAATGAAGTTGAAATTTGAATTTTTAATGAAAGGAAAATGTTAATATTTAAAAATCTGAAACAAAAAAAAATGAAATTGATGAAAGAACGATGTTTAATTTGAGAAATGATTGAATTAAGTTTGAAATGATTTAAAAAAATTTGTTTGAAATTATTAAACTTTGAGATGATTTAATAATTAAGTTTGAAATTATAATTAAGTTTGAAATTATTAAACATTGAAATTATTTAATAATTAAGTTTTGAGTTATTTAATAATTAAATGAGATTGAATGGTTTAATGATTAAATTGAATTGAATTCTTTAATAAGAAAATTGAACTTTTGAATAAGTGAATTTACTTCGTAAATAATTGAAATTGAGTTTTCTTTATTATTTAAGTTTGGAAAATTATTTAAGAAAGTAAATAAGTAAAATTGAATTTCTTTAACAAGAAATGAAAATGTGATATTTTTGGAATCAATGTAAGACTGGTAATTGAAAGAATTGATTTGACGAATTTAATTTAATTCAAAAATGTAAGTTGATTTAATGAAGTTGAACTTAAGAATTGATTAAATGAATTGGAAATTTAAAAGAAATTGTTTGAATGATAAAGTAACTTAACGAATATTGAATGAAATCGATAAATGAGTTTAAATTGATTTGAATGTTAAATAGAATTTATTTAAATGATTTCGGAATGAAATTTATATACGAACTTGAATCAATATTTGGATTATTTTAAATAGAAATTGAATTTGAATTATAAGATTTTGAAATGGTAATTTGGAAGTTTTGAAACGAAAATTTGGAAATTGTTTTAGAAAGACAAATGAAATGTTGATTTACGAATTCTATTTGAAATTGAAATTGATTTGGTTTTTGAAATATATAAACGACCAATCGGTGTAATAATTACGAAAGTTATTAAAGAGACCGGGATCGGTAATGGATATACTCTCTATCTGAACCGAAACCACTTTAATAACTATACGCGGAGTGTTGATCCAGAACGAAGTGGATGGTTTTGATGAACGCGTTGACTGAAGAAAGAGAACGATTTTGGATGACCCTTGACATGACTAAAACAGGAGCCGCGCCGGGCCATTGAGGATCGCCATCTCTAGCGGACACACTTCTTCGATACCATATCTATTACTTTTGTGATTCGATTTGGGTGCACCCCTCGATTTGGGAGTGTTGTTCGCGGTGTTGGGGTGGTAGCTGCTATGCCCAACATCAGTCCGGATCAGGCAACTACTAGTATCCTAGTTGGTATCGCCTCATGTACCTTGTCATACTGATTATCCTATTCGCGACCACTACGATTTTGATTTGTACCTTTAGTATATGGATTGCCCTCTGGTGACTTCCGGTTTTGGGGAAACTACGGTCTTGTATATGCTTTTGGGAATAAACAGGTTAAGAGGTGTATGGGCCCTGCTTAACCCTACTTTGATATCTTTATATTACTGATAGACATTATCTACTTAGCGTACATTACTACCTAGTAGATAGTTAAACGGATCCTTAAAGGATGGTTATTTCAAACATCCTTTGAGTTACTTGTATTTCAATTGCTATTTCACTTGAGTTGGATTTATTAATATAAGAATGTTAATCCTGACTCGAGTGTCTTGTGTTTTTGCTTTATGCTCGGGTCAGACTGAGTGTACCAGTATTCGAGACTCACCTTTGGAGTTGGAGCTTTGCTTGAAGATCCAGCCATCTATTCTGCTTTCAGTATTCGATGATTCCAGTGATGTATTCTGATTTGTATCTGATGTATCGTATTACTCTTCTATTGTAAACTCTGATGTATTTTATATATTCATATAGTAGCTTCATGAACTACTATCTCTTTTATTTCCGCTGCAAATTATTACTCTGTGTCTGTGATCTGTGATTATATTTATTTACTGTATATGTTCAGTTTTGCCAAATTTAAATTAACAACGCGGTATTTTGAGCAATTCAACTCCGGCATGAGTGTCTATCTATACACTTATAATGGACGCGAATGGTCCAAAATTTCGGGTCGTTAGAGTTGGTATCAGAGCTTTGGTAGCTCTAGGCAAAACTTAACATATAAGGGTAAATGTATTTACAGAATCACTCTCATTCGAGTTTCAATCTCTTCCTTTGACTCAATTCCTTTGAATTTTGGAGCGTTCCCCTCGGTTTCGAAATTCATTCGTGTCCTTCACTATTCGTCTTCTTTCAATTCTGGAGCACCCCATAACTCCATTCTGAATGTTATCTATAATAGATCGGCGGTCTCGCCAATCTTCGAATGATTCGTAAAGGATTAAACTCCTTTACAATTGGCATTGGTTTACCGTAGATTTCTGTATCCTCGGTTTACGATGCTATCTATCTCCTGCTATACCTGAATTCCATCTCTTGAGATCGAGTGTTGATTTACCTCGGAATTCAGCATCGATCTTATTCTTGAATTTACGGACGACCCGGTTAAGGTTGCCCGTGAATTAAATAAACTCATCCATTTCCCGATTGTGGTAATTGAATTATCTTATCTTTTGTTTCGAACTTATCTTCGAATCAAAATTCTCTTTGATTTGATTCCATCAAATTTGAATCTCTATCTTTGCTTTGAAATCTATTCTTATATAGTCGAGCTAGGAAGTGTATTTGTAAATTAATATTTAAAATGTTTTATACATTGTGTTGTTTGAGTTGTTGATGTTGATTTAGGTTTCCGATCGATTCGTCTGATCAACGCTATCGATAGGATTTCCAAAACACTTGAACAGAGCAAACGGACACAATATTATTTTCAAATTTGGAAAATGAAAAAAAAAATTTTGATTATATTGTGAAAATATAAGTAAAATTTTTTCTGGAATTTAATAGGTAAATTAAATTGTTTGTTTGAAATGATAATATTTGATTATCATTTATTGTTCTAAATAAATTTATAAATATGGTTTATAAATTGATTTGGAATTTGAAATGAATTTAATTTAGAAATTTGAGAATTTAGTTTCCGGTGATTTCGAACTTTGATTTTATAATTTCAAAGTATATATTACTGAAAGTATTTTCGAATAGAAATCGGTTTCAAAGAATTTTTAAAGTGTTGAAATCAGTGCTCTTCTCTTTGTCGCTGGAAAATAATTTCGGTGATGGCGGCCGCATCATCGACATTCATTTTCGAGTTTCGAAGTGGAGATACTATTCTGTAGCCTTGCTACGGTTGTGTTTGAAAAATATTTTGATTTAAATTTCTTCAGTATAATTTGATTTATATATATATAGGTATCTTATTTTAAAATTTAATTTGATTTGATATAAATATATTATATATGTCTCCAAATCGTTTAAAGTTAATCGGAAATCTAATTCTTAAATTTTGTTAAAAGATGATTTTAATTATAAATAAAATCAAAATTTGGTATAAATATTTAAACTTGAATATTTGAATTTGGAAAATTCTATTTGTATATTGTTCAACTGCATTCTAATACAACTTACCTAAATCATTCAGAAGTTGAATATGTAATTGGATAATATATAAGATAAATTGAACTTATAAATAAAATTTGAGTGGTTATAGCAAATGTTATACACTTAAATTTTAATTATAAAATGTTAATAGAGATAAATAGAATAATAAGATAATTGAAAAATAAATTTTGTTTTGAAGGTTAATTAATAAATTGAAATTAGATCAACTTATGGAAATACCTTGAATTTAAAATCAATTAATGAATATAAATTAATTTAAGTGAAATTTATGTGGTTTAAATTAATTTATATGGTTTAAATATATGTAATAAGATATATTAAGTAAAATAGACTTAATAATAATTTGGAATAAAGAAGAATTAAATTTGATGAATAAATATGATTTTATTAAATGACTATTCTAATTTGTGGTTTTAGAAATTTGTTAATTAAACATAATTGGATAAAAAGATAATGAATTTAGAAATAATTAAGATTGATTTCACTTAAGTGAAATCAAATGGATTAAATCAAACTATTGAATATTAATTAATTTAAATTTGAATTTATATGGTTTAAATTAATTGTTATTTTGTATTTCAAATCTGTTTTTCTTTCTGTTTGTTTCTATTCTCCTACCTCGTTCCTTTTCGAGGACGAAAAGTTTTGAGTGGGGGAGAATGTAACGACCCGTAAATTTCAACCGTTTTAATAACGTTATTAGTTGAAATTTTGTGAAATTTTAAAGGATAAAATTTTGAAATAAAAATTTTATATTTGGAATACGTCTAGTTAAACATAGCAACTGGTAAATTTTCGTCCGAAAATATGAAAGTTTATTTCGCGCGTAAATTTACTTCAATTCAATCCGTTAAAAAGTAATGAAAATAAAATGTTTTCGAAACCTAAATATTTTTACGTAGAAAAATTCTAAACCATCTTCTGAGCAAGATTTCAGTTTGTCGTTTTTCCAAATTCGGACATCTATTGCTCCGTCGTTCTTATTTTCTGCAAAATGCAGCATTCTGGTACCGATATCGATTTTTATCGGATGATCGTACCACTGATTTCTATATACCGTTTTGATCGTCTCGTCGTGCCAATCTCTACGGTATATTCGATTGTCAAATTCGGAGTTCCGGTGTACGTTGCACTTTGCGTAACGCCTACCGTATCGGTAACCGTTTCATGCCTTTTGGCTTCCGGTGTCCATTCAACTTTCCAAACGGTCACTAGCATTTACTATCTGCCAACCAATGGCCAGCTGTTTTCAATGCATTTATGGTTCGTTTTGGAAATATAATTTTTTTTTTCTGTAAGAGGTACATTTGCATTTTTGGGTCGTTCACTGCTATCTCATCTCCACTGCTTTTCACCTTCCACCATATTGTTGCTTCAGCCTCATAAAAAAACTCACGCATGTTAGCATCACCACCTCAGTGACTCACATGAACCCATAATCAAATCACCACCTCCACGTTCGACCGTGCTCCTCCACCTGACTGCACCCCTATACCTCGGCCTTCCCACTCATCTCGACCTCTCCATAACATCACGCGACCCAACCGCGTCACCCAGCTTCCATGGCCGAAGCCTGCGACCTCTGCCCTCTACTCTCCTTCTTTCCCTCCGCCATCTGACTCTCGCAACCCATCAACCATCAGTCTCCACCTCCGCTCGTCTATTTCTCAACACTCCTCCTCCGCCGGCTTCAACGTCATCTCCCCGCCTCGCCTTCACCAAGCAGCGCACCAAACCCTCCGACCCACCTCTCAGCCAACCGACTACACAACTCCAGGCCGAAAGCCCGAGCCTTCCATCGCCTCTCGCCCTATGCGAAGCATTCGATTATTCTTTGTTCGAGGTAGTTTATTTTGTATATATTTATAATAGTTTCTAAATACTGTAAGTACATATATTTTATATAGTCTATCTATGCTATATGTTTCGTTTTACAGGCTATATGTATATTTATAATAGTATATATTAGTTTTCTGTAAGTATTGTTTATTGATATGCATGTATTGTTATATTTACAGTTTATGTATATAGCGTTTTGTATATAAATAGTCGTGTGTGATAATGTTTTGTATACGAGTTTGGTTTATAGGCAGTATATATAAAGTTTGCAGATATGAAAAAAAATTTCTATAAGTATAAAATTCAATTTGGGTTTGCTGTTGGTATACATTTGTATATATGGGTTGCCTACGTACCAAAGTTTTGTTCTATATCCTACTATTTTAGATTAGTACATATGATAGAGCGTATGCATGTAGGTTTACTTCAACATGTGTCATTTTGTATACAATTGCAACAGTCTATATTCTATAGTTAATAGTTTGAACTGGCTAGATTTTGAAATAACATATACTACGATTCGAATAAGATAATGTTATTTTATACTATTTCGAAATGATATTGATATAAAAAAAAAAAAAAAAACGTAATATGTAGCTTGGTTTTGGAAAGGATTGTCTCTTTTATAATATGTATATGAGCTGTACTATACATACGTGATTCTGCTTACTTGTTCATTATGTATAAAATGTTGGAAACTTTGCTCACGTCGGTTTGCGTATCATGACATAAGTCTGCATAGTTATTTTCAATAGGACAGTTCGTATATTTTAAGCTGTATAAGAGTCATATAAAATATTGTTATCAGATGCGTAAATGTGTGTTTGGTTTTGATAATATAGGGGTCATATGTTGTAAGTTTAATGTATATATGTAATATGTTGATTTTAGAGTATGTATGTACTATTGTGGGTTAGAGTATATACTTGATTTTTATCAAATATAATTTGTAATTTAAAAATTGAATATTGGTTTGCGAAAACAAATATAATATACCTAATTTGTTTCAAATTTTATCTGCATCGATCGATCTAGTTTTGATTAGATTTCGCCTATTTCTTATCTATCAGCTTGTCCGTCGAAGTCGAGCCGATTTTGTCTTGCTTGGATTCGCAATTCAAAATTCAGTATTCGTATTAGTGTGCATATCCGTGTCATCTTCTCGTTTCTCTCTAGCCTCGAAAGGTGAGCACTCACTCACGATTAACGTTCTTTTATTTATTAAATTTGATTTCAATTGAAACGACAATTGAAATATGCTGCTGTTAGATATTTATACTGTTATTACCTGTATCAGTTCACCTGTGACATCTGACACCATTATCTGTTAATTATTTATGCGTTGATAATACAGTTTGGATGATAATTGATTGATTGTTGATGTTTATATTGGATGTTAAATTGTTAATGTTAAATTGATAAATAGTATGAAATTGAACTTGATATAGTATACTTAAATGTTAAATTTGATTAACTGACATTTGTATAATATGACCCCTTTAACTGTTGAAATTATCGACACGTAGGATTTGTTTAATTTCATTTTGAACCACTGAATGTATGTTGTTAAATTGATAATGTAGGAAATTGTAAATAGACGATAAGTGAAAACCGTAATGCAATAATCTTTAATCTGCATGAAATGACAGTGTAGATTCTAGAAATAGTTATATTAATTCGTACAAATAACAATGCGAATTAATACGGTTATTTCGGGATTATTTGAATTGATTATTGGATTGATATTGATTATTGTTATTGCTTGTTTATTTACTTTGACACCATCCCTGTTTTCACACTGCAAGTTCCCTTTACTATGTTTTGATTTTGGAATTGAATTGGAATCGGGTTGAAATGATAAATACCCAAAATTGAACTTTGACTTAGGATAGAAAATTAAATAAAAACCCGATTGGTCAATAATTTGATTTAAAATAAAACGAAGATTTTATTTGAATAAATAATATGGTTTTGAAATGAAGTTGAAATTTGAATTTTTAATGAAAGGAAAATGTTAATATTTAAAAATCTGAAACAAAAAAAAAAATGAAATTGATGAAAGAACGATGTTTAATTTGAGAAATGATTGAATTAAGTTTGAAATGATTTAAAAAAATTTGTTTGAAATTATTAAACTTTGAGATGATTTAATAATTAAGTTTGAAATTATAATTAAGTTTGAAATTATTAAACATTGAAATTATTTAATAATTAAGTTTTGAGTTATTTAATAATTAAATGAGATTGAATGGTTTAATGATTAAATTGAATTGAATTCTTTAATAAGAAAATTGAACTTTTGAATAAGTGAATTTACTTCGTAAATAATTGAAATTGAGTTTTCTTTATTATTTAAGTTTGGAAAATTATTTAAGAAAGTAAATAAGTAAAATTGAATTTCTTTAACAAGAAATGAAAATGTGATATTTTTGGAATCAATGTAAGACTGGTAATTGAAAGAATTGATTTGACGAATTTAATTTAATTCAAAAATGTAAGTTGATTTAATGAAGTTGAACTTAAGAATTGATTAAATGAATTGGAAATTTAAAAGAAATTGTTTGAATGATAAAGTAACTTAACGAATATTGAATGAAATCGATAAATGAGTTTAAATTGATTTGAATGTTAAATAGAATTTATTTAAATGATTTCGGAATGAAATTTATATACGAACTTGAATCAATATTTGGATTATTTTAAATAGAAATTGAATTTGAATTATAAGATTTTGAAATGGTAATTTGGAAGTTTTGAAACGAAAATTTGGAAATTGTTTTAGAAAGACAAATGAAATGTTGATTTACGAATTCTATTTGAAATTGAAATTGATTTGGTTTTTGAAATATATAAACGACCAATCGGTGTAATAATTACGAAAGTTATTAAAGAGACCGGGATCGGTAATGGATATACTCTCTATCTGAACCGAAACCACTTTAATAACTATACGCGGAGTGTTGATCCAGAACGAAGTGGATGGTTTTGATGAACGCGTTGACTGAAGAAAGAGAACGATTTTGGATGACCCTTGACATGACTAAAACAGGAGCCGCGCCGGGCCATTGAGGATCGCCATCTCTAGCGGACACACTTCTTCGATACCATATCTATTACTTTTGTGATTCGATTTGGGTGCACCCCTCGATTTGGGAGTGTTGTTCGCGGTGTTGGGGTGGTAGCTGCTATGCCCAACATCAGTCCGGATCAGGCAACTACTAGTATCCTAGTTGGTATCGCCTCATGTACCTTGTCATACTGATTATCCTATTCGCGACCACTACGATTTTGATTTGTACCTTTAGTATATGGATTGCCCTCTGGTGACTTCCGGTTTTGGGGAAACTACGGTCTTGTATATGCTTTTGGGAATAAACAGGTTAAGAGGTGTATGGGCCCTGCTTAACCCTACTTTGATATCTTTATATTACTGATAGACATTATCTACTTAGCGTACATTACTACCTAGTAGATAGTTTAACGGATCCTTAAAGGATGGTTATTCCAAACATCCTTTGAGTTACTTGTATTTCAATTGCTATTTCACTTGAGTTGGATTTATTAATATAAGAATGTTAATCCTGACTCGAGTGTCTTGTGTTTTTGCTTTACGCTCGGGTCAGACTGAGTGTACCAGTATTCGAGACTCACCTTTGGAGTTGGAGCTTTGCTTGAAGATCCAACCATCTATTCTGCTTTCAGTATTCGATGATTCCAGTGATGTATTCTGATTTGTATCTGATGTATCGTATTACTCTTCTATTGTAAACTCTGATGTATTTTATATATTCATATAGTAGCTTCATGAACTACTATCTCTTTTATTTCCGCTGCAAATTATTACTCTGTGTCTGTGATCTGTGATTATATTTATTTACTGTATATGTTCAGTTTTGCCAAATTTAAATTAACAACGCGGTATTTTGAGCAATTCAACTCCGGCATGAGTGTCTACCTATACACTTATAATGGACGCGAATGGTCCAAAATTCCGGGTCGTTAGACAATAAAAGCCCTGGCCCAGATGGGTTCAATGCCAAATTTTACAAAGCTCACTGGGATAATATCAAAGATTTTATTTCTAATGTTGTTAATGAATTTATGAATGATGGAAAGTTGCTCAAAAGTTTTAATCATACTTTCATTACCTTAATTCCTAAAAATAAAAATCCTTCTTGCATTGAAGATTACAGACCTATTTCTTGTTGCAATTTCATTTACAAAATCATTGCAACTATTTTAAGTAATAGAATTAAGCTTTTTCTGCCCTTTTTAATTTCTGAAAATCAATGTGCTTATATTCCTGGCAGATTAATATATGAAAACTCTTTGCTTGCTCATGAAATGGTCAGGAATTTCAATTCGAAAAAGGGGGATAATATGTGTCTTAAAGTAGATCTTCAAAAAGTTTATGATAAAGTTAATAGAAATTTTATTATTCATATCATGAAATGCATGAATTTTCCTGATAAATTTTGTAAATTAATTTTTGAATGCATAAATTCTCCCACATTCTCGATTTTATTTCAGGGTAAGCCTGAGGGTTTTATTAAGAGCTATAGGGGTATTAGACAGGGAGACCCTCTTTCTCCCTATCTTTTTACCTTAGCCATGGAATATTTTTCCATTCTTATTGATATTGAAACTATTAAAAATAACATCTCTCCTATTAATAAAGTTCAACCTTCCATTACTCACCTGATTTATGCAGATGATCTTATGTTATTCTCTAAAGCTAACAAAGATAATGCTGAGGCCATTAATGAAATATTTGATAAAATGTATAATTTTGCTGGGCTTAAAATTAATGAGTTTAAAACGAAAGCATACTTTAGTAAATACTGCAGACATAGAAATGATGTTCTAGAAGTTCTGAAAGTCAATGAAGGTAATCTTCCTATCAAATATCTAGGACTTCCTTTATCTGCCAATCAAATCAAAGATAGTGATTGTACTTTTCTGATTGATAATATTCAAAGCAAAATGGAAACTTGGTCATGCAAGCTTCTATCCATTGCTGGCAGAATTGAATTAATCAAAACTGTTGTCTATGCTATCATTTTATATTGGTTTCAAACTCACCACATCCCTATTGCTACAATTAAAAAAATTGAGAGCAGATGTGCTGAATTTCTTTGGGGTGGTAAATACCATAAAATTAGTTGGGACAATGTCTGCAAACCAAAAAATGAAGGTGGACTTGGTATCAGAAATCTTAAAGATCTCAGTTTAACTTGCAAATTAAAGCTTTTTTGGAGATTTATTAGTGGGGATTCATTATGGACCAAATGGATGACTTGTAAATATCTCAAAAATGGTAACTTTTGGACTATTTTACCTAAAAATAATCAATCAAATACTTGGAATCAAATTTTAAATTGCAGAAACTTGGGTAAATCTCTTATTCAAAGAAAATTCAAATCTGGTTGTGAAACTAGTCTTTGGTTTGATCCGTGGTTTCAAAATGACTCTTTTATTAATAGAGTGGGATGGGATAATCTTGTTATTTGTGGTGAAGCTAAAGCAAATGTTAATGTCATAATCAAAAACAATCAATGGCAGCCTCATCTGCACCCAATTACTAATCCTCATAAAAACTTTATTGCTAATATCCCTTTAGACCCTAATGCAGATAGTGATCATTGGGATTGGCTAGCTAGCATCAATGGTAAGTTCTCCTTTAAGAAAACTTGGGAGCATATTAGAAACAAGCAGCCTACTGTTGAGTGGTATAAGTGCATTTGGAACAAAGTGAACAATCCTAAGATGGCTATCTGTACTTATTTTGCTATTAAAAACAGATTGCCAACTCTGGATGTAATCAATAAATGGGGGAATAATAATCTTTCACTTTGTTCCTTATGCAACTTAGAAAATGAAACTGTTTCTCACTTATTTTTTGAATGCAATTTCAGTCATTACATATGGAGCCAGATAAAAACTAAGATGAACATAAGCAATGTCAGCAGCATGGATTTAAAGCAGATTATCATGGACATCTCCAAACATTTCAAAAGAAAATCTCTCGAAAAAGATCTTGCTCATGTTCTTATAACCACAGCTGTATATCATATTTGGAAGGAGAGAAATAATCGTACTCATAACAAGCTTAAGATGTCCAAAGAACAAAGATGGCTGATTATTGATAATGATAGCAGAATCATTCTTCAGAAATCAAAGAAAAAAGTTAAAGACCAAACCAATTTTGACTTCCTAGCGGATCTATGGAGCAAAGATGCTGGGTGTAAGCATACAGAGCGTTATCTCCTCAATCCGAAGGCTCATCAAAGCGACTTAAGCTCTCATCTGCAGTCTACCCAGAGCGACAATGGACTCCAAATCATCAGGCATCGTGGAGCTGGAGAGTATAGCTACAAATCTACAGATCTGGGTCACAATGACACCAGATCTGTAAATTGTAGCTTAAGAAATCAAATCGCTGGTTTGAATAACTACGCCAACTCTAGCAAAGCTGATAGTAGCATGAGAAGCAAGCTCAATCATGGGCTTTCTTATTGGGAGAGGGGCGAGAGTAGTGGAAAGGAGAAGACTGAGGAGATCTAAGCTCTCGCGTTCGAGTTTTTCTCGTCGCCATTTTTTGTTTTAGGGCTTGAGACTGTGGAGTGAGTTTGTCGGCTAGGGTTATGTTATCTTTTATGAGTTCATTAGGGATGCGGGTTTGTTTTGCTCTTACCCGGTTTGTACTGGGCTCAGCCCATTTACCTTATTTCAAAAAACACAAGGTCATATACTCATGATGTTAGCTTCAGCTAAAAATAAAATAAAAATGAAAATACGCAGACATTCCCACTCAAGCTCACACGTTTCCAAATACCACTCCAACAAGAATCAAGTTCATATTCTAACTATATAAAATATGTGTGTCTATGTGTGTGTATAAAACAAAAGCTTGCACACGTGTACATATATTATACAGTAACATAGTTTGCAACTGTTAATAAGTTTGAATATAAAAATAAAATTTTAGTAGTTTGCAATAGCGTCCAAGTTAATATAACAAACCAAATTAGCAAAAGAAAGCTCCAGGCAAAATCAAAACAGCAAGTGATCAACAGACATAACACACTTAGGCACATACTGAATGTAAATCACTGGAGCTTGTCCATGCATAGGCATGCATTCTCCCACAAAATGGAACTAATTTCATATTCTGATAGTGATAGTTTAGCTTGTGAACATATAATTTACAAGTAACAAAAAATATATTATACAAAAGCTAGACTGTGATAAAGCATGGAAGCTCATAAGCTACGAAAAGAAGTAAAATAGCACATGGCAACATACAAAGTTTAAAAGCAATTCTTGTTAATGAAGGCTTATACTATAAACAAGGCATAAGTACATAAAAACTGATAGTGCAAAGAAGGTGCACCCATATAAAATTGTTTACACACGCAAACATAAGTCAAGTTCGCATTGTACATATATGATGTATGTATGTTTAAATAAATAGAGATATAAATATAATCATTTTAATCTTTCACTATATATAAATTTAAATATATCGTTTACAGAAATAAACTCTTATATATATTAGTTAGGCACTCAAACTGCTCCCGCCTTCTTATATTGATCAAGAACAGCAAAAAAAGAAAACATAGGACCAAAGTATGACAGCCCCATTCTCAACATATATATAAGTCTCTCTCTGTGTGTACACACTCTGATAAGCACACAAGCTCTAATATATATATATTAGTTAGGACCAATCGAGGTTATTCCTGGCGGGGTGAATCGCCTGCTGTTGTCGATTTCCTCCCTCCTCTTTCAATCCATGTTTGCATTAATCAATTCGATACCAATACCAGCTAAGCCTCAGTTTAAACCAAGGATATAGAAAATGATCTTGTGGTTAGGCATAGATTGGTGAGTGTACAAATCACCTGAGAGATTGCGTTTACTTCTCTCCCTGTTCTCTTTCTCGATCGCACGCGCTTAAGCTACCATATCTTTGATAAACCAAATTCACTTTTAAGCGTAAGCGTATATTGATGCATAGAAATATATATTTGAGTTTTGGGAGTTTAAGACTTTGTATGTGAATTTAATTTATAAGAAGGTAGGGTTTGGGTAGTTTGATGATTTTCTAAAGCGAATCAATTTCATCGTTACTGTTATATTTTTAAAGAGGGAGGAGAAGTCTAGAATTGAATTTTCTATACAATTTTTGTTAATACGAGGATGATATAAATATTGAAATATCCATAAATGATTAATTAGACAAATCAACGTAACAATAGTTTATTGAATTTATTTGAATAGTTTTAAGGTTGCATAATTAATTCTAGTCATGGACATTCATGTTCAATATTAGAAGTGAATTGAGGGGTGTAACGACCCACTTTTTTGGACGGTTTAAATCGACAATAAATCATACATGTCAACTCAAATCATTCAAAATGGAGGATTGTTATAGAGTAAATAAGAAAAAAAAAAAGGAAAAAAATGAAATAGAACAAACACAGTATCTCACAGCGAAATGACAAAATATAATAATCAAATAACAGTTCATGAAGTTGTTTTACAAATAACATTTGATTACACTTTTACAATACAGATTAGAGTACATACAGCAGGAATAAATAAATAATGCAGCGGAACAACATGATGCAGTAGTATAAATATAATAAATAGCATATACAAATCTTCGTCTTCGTCCTCCAGAAATAAATGGTCTTCAATACACTGAAAAGCTCAGGCTGACCCGAGCGTAATGAAAAGACAAAACACTCGAGTCAGAACTAAAAGATCTTATATAAGCTAAATCAACAGTAAATAAATATGAGTGTAACGACTTCAGAGATGTTTACGGGGTTTTACATCTCCTATCTAGTGTCTAACGTGAGTGCAATAACTTAACAGATGTTCGGGATTCCATCTCCTAAGGATCCGTTAAACTATCTACATATATAGTACAATATGCTATTATAATAGTGTCTACAGTAAAGTAAAGTATTAAAATAGCGTTAAGGCGTAACTCATATCCCCATTAACACATTTTTATATATTCTCGTAGTCTATACGGATACTGTAAGCCCCACCAAACCGGTGGGATACTTAAAGAGCATTCCATAGGTACGATACAAACCAAACTCGTAGTGGGTGCGATAAGGCATGTGACAAGGCACGTGAGGCAATGCCCAGAGTATGATACTACCGTTTTGCGGATCCGGACTGGTGGTAACGCATAACAGCTACTACTGTCCACCTCGGAACACACTCCCATAATCAAATCGAGGGGTGACCACCAAATAAATAACAAAGTCATAATATGGTATCGAAGAAGCATGTCCAATCGAAGGTGCAACCTCACTTGGTCAAGCGTGGCTCCTGTATTAGTCACATTAAGCTGACTCGAGGGAGTCAGGGCTACGACAATACCTCATATAGAATCGTTTGCCAAACCATCCTACTTCGTTCTGGAATCTCCACCACGTGCACAGTTGTTAAAGTGATTTTCGGTATCGGTAGAGAATATGACAATATCCGATCCCGGTCTCTTTATCAACCAAACGCTTATTTCACGCCGGATGGTTCTTTTACATTTCCGAAACCAATTCATAATTGATATCAAAATATCATATTCTCAAAATCATATCACTTTCGAAATCATATTCATTTTTGAAATCATATCATTTCCGAAATCATATTCATTTTCGAAATCATACCGCTTTCGAAATCATATCCACAAAATAGGTTAAACCCTTATTTCAAAATCATAATATTTAACAGAAAATATCATTTCAAATTCCAACTTAGGTTAGAACATCATTTAACCATATTCGCTTTTAAATCCAGGATTTAAATATAACCAATTCAGCCTTGTACAATTTGAAATTTAGAAATTAGTTTAGATAGTCATAAATAGTTTTAAATAGTTTTAAAATAGTTTAAAATACTTTAAAATAGTTTAAATGGTGTAAATAATTTAAATTAGATTAAAATAGCTTAAAATAGATTAAAATAGTTTTAAATAGTTTAAAATAGACTAAAATAGTTAAAATAGATTAAAATAGTTTAGAATGGTTTAGAATGGTTAAAATATAAAATGGTTTAAAAATCTAAATAAATCTGAATTTAAAATAATATATCTTTAAACAGTTATATTAAAATAATTTATCTCAAATTAATATCAAATTTAACTATTTTTCCCATTTCAACAAATCTGGACCATATCTAGTTTTCAAATCAACATAACTTAATTTTTGTCTTTCAATTCAGATTCTCATTTAAAACCATTTAAATATATATCGATTTCAAATCCATGTTTGAACTATTAATTTAAGCTACTCTAATTTCAATAGATTTCAAAGTTAAATATTCAAACGTTTATAATTACCCAATTTCGATAAATTTCATTTATACTTCAAATTCAACTTTAAAATTTAAATTTTAAGTTCTTTAAACAATTCATTTAAAACCAATTCAATTTCAACATTTAAAGCTTGGATTTTCGAAAATAATTCAGTTTATATAAATCAAATTTTATTTCAAAATATCACTTAACTGAATTCAAAAATTAATGATTTAAAAATCAATTAATTTAACCAATCTGGTATCTGTATATAATTTTCTACCCTATGGTCTAGTGATACGGATATATATCATTTCAACCCATAATAATTTAATTTTACAGGTATATATCATTTCAACCCGCAAACCCGAATAACAATTCAAAATCCATAAAATCGCTCGTGTCTATTATTTCAGCTCGTAACGATTTTTCACTAATCTATAAGATCGTTCGGGTATATATCATTTCAACCCATAGTGATTTACTAACAATAGCTAAGGGAACTTGCAGTATGATAACAATATATAAAATAAGCATAACATCCAGTCATCAAATTCACAGTTAAGCATCCATCACAATCACTATTCAAATCAACCAATAAATAACAACAATTAACTGATTATCAATAACAGGTATTAACTAGCAATTTAAAATTCAATATTAAATTAAATGGCGGATATATTCACCAAAAGTCAGATTTAAATGGAATGACAACTTAAATATATCAAACACCAATTAATCAACTTCTAATCACAGCATAAGTTTAATTTAACTAACATAAGATAATTTAGTAGCTGTGAGTGGGTTAAAACACTCAATTTGATTTGTCGACGACTTTAAAATCCAAAAAAATAGCCCAAAATCGTACTGCCTTAGAATTTGACCAAACCAGATCCAAAATGTCCGGAATTCCGATACGATCGCAGCGGAGGAAATCGCGCATGAATCCAAGCTCGTATGCAAGAGTTACGATAATTAGAACGATTGGAAATTCAAATTATAAAACAAATAAGATAATAATATATAGATGACACGTCACCTTCAATTAACGTTCGAAACCCTACTCCTCAACATCGCATACGCGATGTACGCCTAGCCGCTACCATCAACCCATGATCATATGCCACTTGACACTCCTGAAGTGAGATCCAACGCCGCCAGTCACTTTCACACCTCCGGCCGACCATATCAACCCCACACGGCATTTCCACGTCACCCCCAAAAGCTCCACCGCCGCATGCAATGGACGCGATTTTCTGGCTAACTTGATCGACCTGGAACGAGCTAACAACAGATCCGAGGCCTACTCGACACCATCTTCCCAACACCACCTTCCGCTCATCGATCGGATGATGATCCACCGTTGGATCGCGAAAACCTAATTTCGACGGTCGAGGTTTATCCTCGATTTCTGATCAAACGATGCACCCTACTAAAAAAACGAATCATTGTAGTAGATTAAGCTCGTCGAGGGCTTTCCAACGATATATTATATGACATAGTTTGAGGAGTTTGAATTTCAATTTGAATTTGAAATTGGATTTAGGGTTTGTAATTGGAATCTGGTTTCTGCCATTGGAAGAAGGAAAAACAGAAAGATAGAATTGTACATACATGTACAAATAAAAGGCTGCTAGGGTTTAGGTAAGAAAGCTATTTATATGGACAAGCCCGATAAGAATGAATAACATATCAAATTGGTTCGAAACGACAATAACGACCAGAAAAGCCCGTTCCGCTTCCGAAACGAAAGTAGGTCATCCCATATATCAAAATAGATGTTTTCGATATTTTTAAACTCAATGGAACAGATTTCAAACCTGAATTTCATTGTATACAAAAGTTAGCTTTTAAAATCAACCTATTTTAAATTGAATTCATTAAATTGATTTCTACGCGTTTCAAGCCCGCACGATCAAATGACAAGTCCGAGCGCTACGAAACTTGAAATCTTACAATAATTCAGCATTATGGATCCGATGAAACTGGTTTCGTCGAAATCCGAGACAGTGGCCATAATGGCTATTTTCACGTCAATTAAATAAATTCTTATTAAATTAATTTATCACCTTTTAAATTCAAATTTTATAACAAACAATTTTTATCATTTCTAATTACATAGAAATTAATAACCTTTTAAAACAAATTTCCCAATTCAAATTCAATATTTAAACGTTACACTACTACAGCATTCAATTTCAATAGCAATAAATTCATAAATTAAAATATAAAATCCCAATAAATTAATTTATTTTGATTTTAATCTTATTATTCAATCAACTATCACTTCATGGATATACTTAACATTAGTTTACCTTTTATTACACTCGTTATTCTTCAGTTTTCATCTTATTTCAAATTATTGTGATATTAAATTACATTAATTCACATTGACTTCCAATTAAATTCAACAGATTAAATAATAAAATAGTAATTAAAACAATTATCACTTTTAAGTAACTTAATCACATTTATAATTTTATTGGTTACAACAAGATTATAAATTTACATACAAATGATAGATTTCACATTATATACTAAATCCATTATACATAAAATAACATACAACTTCATTATTAATAAAATATTGAATTTATTCCTTATTTACAAATTTCTAACCAAATTAACTTTTACATTGTTTCAATTGGTTTAAATTACATTAAATGGTTGTCAATAACATCCAAACAACTTTATTGGATCATATTCAAGTTATTTTTTATTAATAAATCCTAAATTTTAATTTCTCTCTACATTAAATTCCAAATATTATTAAATTCAATATTTTAATTACCGGAAAAATGCGGGTCGTTACACTCTCCCCCACTCAAAACTTTTCATCCTCGAAAAGGGAAAAGAAGGAACTAAGGAATTTATATGTTTTATTCAAAGTATTCAATTTATAAACAATTAATTTACATAATTAAGTATTCTAAATAAAATATATAAATTTATAAACAATTAAATCTTCATATAAAAGTTTGAAAATATTTCCACTTTCACAAAATTTTCTAAGTCAAAATTTCATGGAAAATTTCGGCAGTCTCCTTTGTAGGGAAGGTCCGGAAGAAATAATAATATCAATAATAACAATATATATCATATTTCAAAAATAAAATATCCCAAACCACGGAAAAACAATATAATATCGCTATAAAACTGTAATCCGAAAACGTATCTATTTATCGGGAAACAATGCTTTATTTATGAAACCAAATACAGTAGTTATTGCTTCCATAAACCTGTATTTCACTTATATAATCCAAAAGAGTGAGAATTATATACAAGAGAAATATTTAGTTGTTTCAATTAGTAACAAAACAAATCAACACAACATAACAATAGTCACTTGCAAACAAAACAATACAATCATTACATGCAATCAAAGTAATCAATCATACATCCATAGCAAGCAAAACTGATGGCTTGTTCAGGTTCAAAATCTTCGCATCGTAAAAGGGTGATAAATAACTATCAAGTGTACCCTACGCTCGACAGCCTTAAGTAATCACTTAATAGATTATTCATACAACCTTAAACAATTCGATGTATCATCCCCAAACATCCCATAAGCCAAACAACCAAGAATTTCAAATATTATTTAAGTTCATTCTTATAAATTTCCTTTCACATTATTGTTTACTCCTTATTTATTTTCATTCATTTATACCATGTCAATTTCCATTAATATATATTCTTTACTTACAAAATTCATTTCCCATTGATTCGTACAATGTCATTTATTTTCCATTACTTTACATCCATTTACTTACATAAGTTATTTCCATTCAATTATTTAGATCATCCATAATCAGTTCTTAGAATATTATGTAAGTCTCTTTACAAATTTAATTCACAATTATTATTTACTTTGATTTCTTTTTAATATCAATATTCATTTGTGAATCAACTCATACTTAAATTTTTAACTCTTTTTTTTTCACATTTATTTCTTTCATATATAGTATTATTGAATATTACATCTATTTCTGGGTTATTTCAACATTTTTAAAATTATAATTATTTACTTAATATAGTATTCACTTTTACTACACATTTTAATTATAAATAACTTCAAGCATTAACTTAAGTTTATGATATTCTTTTACATCTTAATTCTTCATTTATAAACATAATTCCATTGAACACTTTCATTACTTAAGTTTTACCTGTTTAATATTTTATTACATATTCTTATTTAACATTACAACTTTTTAAATAATTCTGGTAAGTTATATGTTTAAAGAATGTAATTGAATGTTACACAAGTTTATCTTATTCATTTAGTTAACAAAATGTTCAATAATTACATCTTCTAAATTTTCATATCTTTTGATTTACAAGTTACAAATTTCCAATTTCTTATATATTTCATAAATAACTAAGCGTCTAATTTCTTATTTTCAATTTAGAAGTTTTCAATAATTAGAATTTCACTTTATTTCTAAATTGAAAACCATTAATTTAATAGGAACTCAAGATTTCAATTCCGGATTCATTTAAATCACTTTGAAATAATTTACATACTTATATCCTTTATATATATAAAACCATATTTAGAAATTTTAAAATTAAGATTTGTTTATCAAAACAAATGTGCAGTAAAACTACTACAGCGGTCTTCCCACTTTGAAACTCGAAAATGAACGTCGATGATGCGTGCACTCATCATCGAAATTATTTTCCAGCGACAAAGTGGGGAGTACATAACTTCTTTCCTTTAAAATTCTTTTAAAGTATTTCTTCTAAATCACATTGAAATATTTATATCTGGAAATACTTCCAAATAATACTAATATTATATTCCAAAATCTTTTTGAAAACAAATTTCAAACCTTGGAATTTAAGTTCACAAATTTCAGTTCTTATTTACTTTACTTGTAAATCCTATTTACAATTAAATATTTATTAAAATCTACTTCCTAACAAACAACATATTATATCCAACTATATCATTTACAAAACTATTCTTTTGTATACAAATATAATACTAGGAAAAATTATTTCATTTACCTATATTTCATAACAATATTGTGTCGGTATGCCCTATTAAGTGCCTAGAAATTCCTATCGATGCCATAGCGTCCTATGTATCTACCAGAATTTATAAATACTAAACGGAACAAATTAACACAATGTAAATATTTTATAACACTAACAAGTACGCTCTCTCATATATACACTCAAACAAACTCATTCTAGGGTATTACTACCCTCTCTAATGAGTCAGACCCCACAAAGCTAAAGTTATCGCTAAACCTCGCTCTGATACCAAATGTAACGACCCACCTTTTTGGACGGTTTAAATCGACAATAAACTACACATGTCAACTCAAACCATTCAAAAGGGAGGATTGTTACGGGGTAAATAAGAAAAAGAAGAGAAAGAAATAAAGGAAACAAACACAAAATCTCACAGCGGAATGACAAAATATAATAATCAAATAACAGTTCATGAAGCTGTTTTACAAATAACATTTGATTACACTTTTACAATACAGATTAGAGTACATACAGCAGGAATAAAGAAATAATACAGCGGAACAACATGATGCAGTAGTATAAATATAATAAATAGCTTACAAATCTTCGTCTTAGTCCTCCAGAGATAAATGGTCTTCAATACACTGAAAGCTCAGGCTAATCCAAGCGTAATGAAAAGACAAAACACTCGAGTCAGAACTAAAAGATCTTATGTAAGTTAAATCAACAGTAAATAAATATGAGTTCAACGGCTTCAAAGATGCTTACGGGGTTTTGCATCTCCTATCCAGTGTCTAACGTAAGTGCAATAACTTAAGAGATGTTCGGGATTCCATCTCCTAAGGATCTGTTAAACTATCTACATACAAAGTACAATATGCTATTATAATAATGTCTACAGTAAAGTAAAGTATTAAATTAGCATTAAATAGTTTAGGACAATATATATAATAACACACAGATACAAAAAGAATGCGGAACACAGATAACAAAAGTCTCATATATATATAACTGATGTCAGTTACAATACAGTTGACACAATACATATGATTCAACTACAACTGTCGACTCTGGAGGTTATATATACACGTACATTATCAACTAATATACATGAATACATATCACCCTATACTATGGCACGACTACTCCAAAAGATGTGAAAAGTCTTCATAGCTCAAACAGCAACTCAAAGCAGGAAATCTACAACCTGAAATAACTCGGGTCTGACCCGAGTATTAAATTCAAAAGAAAATAATACATGGGTCAGTCTAATTCAAACTCACTTATTAATGCATAGAAGCAATAATAATCAAATATCAAATAGACGACAGTCACAGAGATCTCGTATATCCGACTCCTCGATAAGAGAATCGGATAACGGCAGATATAATACTAAACAGTGTTAAACAACATATCAACAGATCCAGATCATCAATAAAGATAGATAAAAAGATTATCAATGAAGATAATTTAGAAAACATCAGAATTGTCTAAACGACAATTAACAACAAAATCTAATTATTAAATAAATAATTAGAAACTCATAATCAATTTATCTAGAAGAGAATTAGACAACAACAAAATAATCAATTTAAAAAATCAACTCTGGTAGGGCTGCAGTATACGCACGCGTATACTGCCTCGCCACTACAACCTGAAATACACAAAAGATCAACGAACCAAAATCAAATGAAGATTCAAATCTCAATGCCACGGCCTCAATGGTCAAAGCAGACAGACATGGACAATGTGCACGTATGTACACATTGAAAATTTACAAACGAACATGAGGTCAAACCCAAAATAACGGATTCAACTCAAGTGAATTCGAAAACAAATCCAAATGCATTAATACAATGCAAACCGACAAGGGCAAAACTGCATATAAAACTAAATTGCAGTCACAAATGAATACGAGGGGCAAACTACAACAAAACTGCAGCCACCACAAGATCCCACATGAAACCACTTAAAACTGTCGAGCATAAATTCAAACAAAACCGAACAGTGCAGTGATGGGTATGCCACCAAATGCCACCAAGTGAATATGATAACACAACCCATCAATTTAAACAGCAACTATGAAATGAATATAACAAAATATATGCAACTGCACCAAGGAATGGCACACGTATGCTACAGGCCTGAACCAACAAGGGCAGTGACCACATAGAAATTAAACAAAACCAAGTGTACCACAGTGGAACCCCAAACCAAACAAGAGTAAGACTTCAAAATGAAGTCAATACTACTGTAAACACTCAAAAGATCAAGTGCAGATATGAAAAATGCACAGCAAGTATGCAACTATCAAACTGGGTCAAACAAGTGCAACACAGTGACAAGCTACCTAGATTCCAAAATACAATCATGTACAACACGACTGCAATTTCAAGAAGACACCATCCAAATACTTCAACAAGTTCAAAACTCACGAAAACAACTCAATGCAGCAGTAGAATGTAAATAGTACAGTAGCCTCGACATCAAAGAGGTACCCAAAATACATGAAACAGTGAACAACCTGACTCGAAGTCCAGTGGATAGCACAGTGAAAGTTACGAGGAAATGTAACACTGCTTCATATACATAAGCACAGACAAAAAAACAGTATAAACTTAACAGTGCCAACTCAAGTGGATAGGCAATATGTACACTAGTGAACGCAACTGCGACATATAACTTAAATATGTTTGAAGGGTAATACACAGTGAGGACTAACACAATAAAACATGGCAGTGTGCAGTTCAATGTCAAAGAATTAACTAAAGTCATCAAAAAGTTTCACAGACCAAACTTTCCAGAAAATCAAAACCAAAGTCTAGCATCAATTCATAGCCGAGGTGGTCAAGGCTTGAATCGAACAGAATCAAATGTAGAAATTTCCAAAGTCAATAGAAAAAATGACAAAGCTAAATCGCAGTAGCAAGTTCAACCACGACCGGAGTCAGGCATCATCACATATACAATATCACAAGCCGAAGCCAAAAGAACATCTGGTCGACTACAACAATGTGCAAGTGAATAGTAGCTGATATAATACTAACACCCCAAATGCACATGTACATCTGTGATAGCTAAGTAACAAAACAAGACAGCAAGCAATACAAATATACCATGAAAAGAAGGGTGCAGTGAAGACTGTAGGCCATGGCTACAACAATAATTCAAATCAAAATCGAAGTCACCATCGAACCAAGTCAATGCCGTGATCAAAGAGATGACCAGGCTAGAGACGAGGTTATCGAAAATCGAACAGCAAGTTTCAAGAATGACCATAGTTATGTAGCAGTCTTTATCAAAATCAAACTCATAATATTTTCGCAAAATCAACTTAATCAATTCAAGTGACCAGCCAACAGAGGTCTAAATCGAAACAATGATACTCAAGAAATATGAACAAGGTCAAACTCAAAAAGTTGAACAACACCTACATCGCAAAATCAAGCAGCACAAGTCTAACAAGTGTTCAAAACCAAGCGAATTGAAAGCATAAAAAATCATCAACATTCAAACGAAATTAAACTGTCGAAGTGCGAGTTGAAGAAGATGTGAGTGAAAAAGTTCACTCACCTCTGTCACAATCGAGGCAGCCGAGAGCCAAGCGAAGAGACGAAGCCGTAGCAATTCGAGGAAAACGAACGAAGTTAACCCTAGCAGCCACTATCTTCGATTTCTATGATGCCCAAATTTTTGAAAGAGGGGCGAACGAAAAGAACGAACGAGCAGCCATTTTTTATTTCTTTCGTTTGGTTTAGGGTTTTGAGTTCGAATCAATGAAAGGGAGATGATATTCCTTTTTGATAATTATCACAGCCCAACAAATAAAAGAGAATGGGCCAAAAAAATAAAAGAAGATATTTATTTAAATCCCTAAACTCTTAAACAAATCTTTGAAAAGAATTACCACCCGAATCAAAACTCCTAATCAGCAAATATCTGCCAACATTAATCACTTAACAACGATAATTAATTGTTACGAACTCCCGGGTTGTTACAGACTCCCCTCCTTATAAAAATTGCGTCCCCGCAATTTTCATAATTAAGGTCGTCAATAACAATTATTGTTCTAACATAAACAGGTTATGCTAGAAAAATAAAGTCGGGAATACAAACGCCAAAGAAATCTTTTAATTCCATAAAAGAAATTCACAAATTCTCAACAAAGTCTGATTACCAATAGATAATCAGAAAACATCAAAACTGAATAAATGCAATCATCAGCAATATTCAATTATCAATTAGATATTCAGAAATACAGAAATCTCAAAACAGCGAAATCTAATTATCAACAAAAGATGATTTGAAAGCGCAAATCACACTTCGCAAAACTGCAAATATCTAGTTATTCAACAATTTACTAGAAAACACAAACTTCATAATCAGCAAACTCTAACTATCAACAGAGACAGATAGAAAATAGCAATTTAATGTAATCAACATAATCTAGAATCAATTAGAGACTATAAAATTTCATAATCAACAAGGTCAACAAACATCCAATTATCTAAACGATAGTCAGAAGACAAAAATCAACAAATATCCAATTATCAAAAATGATAATTAAATCTCAAATCAACAAACATTTAATTATCAAAAACGATAATTAATTCTCAAATCAACAAATACTTAATTATCAAAAACGATAATCAAATTCCAAATCAACAAATATTTAATTACCACAAACGGTAATCAAATTTCAAATCAACAAATATTCGATTATCAAAAACGATAATCAAATCTCAAATCAACTAATATTCGATTATCAAAACGATAATCAAATCTCAAATCAACAAATATTCGATTATCAAAAACGATAATCAAATTTCAAATCAACAAATATTCGATTATCAAAAACGATAATCAAATCTCAAATCAACTAATATTCGATTATCAAAACGATAATCAAATCTCAAATCAACAAATATTCCATTATCAAAAATGATAATCAAATTTCAAATCAACAAATATTCCATTATCAAAAACGATAATCAAATCTCAAATTAACAAATATTCGATTATCACATATGATAATCAAATTTCAAATCAACAAATATTCGATTATCAAAAACGATAATCAAATTTCAAATCAACAAATATTCGATTATCAAAAACGATAATCAAATCTCAAATCAACAAATATTCGATTATCAAAAACGATAATCAAATCTCAAATTAACAAATATTCAATTATCACAAATGATAATCAAATTTCAAATCAACAAATATTTAATTATCAAAAACGATAATCAAATCTCAAATTAACAAATATTTAATTATCACAAATGATAATCAAATTTCAAATCAACAAATATTTAATTATCAAAAACGATAATCAAATCTCAAATCAACAATTATTCGATTATCAAAAAAGATAATCAAATCTCAAATTAACAAATATTCGATTATCAAAAACGATAATCAAATCTCAAATCAACAAATATTCGATTATCAAAAACGATAATCAAATCTCAAATTAACAAATATTTAATTATCACAAATGATAATCTAATTTCAAATCAAAAAATATTTAATTATCAAAAACGATAATCAAATCTCAAATTAACAAATATTTAATTATCAAAAACGATAATTAAATCTCAAATCAACAAATATTCGATTATAAAAAACGATAATCAAATCTCAAATATCTAATTATCACAAGCGATAATCAGAAACAACAAATATTTAATTATCAAAAACGATAATCAAATCTCAAATATCTAATTATCACAAGCGATAATCAGAAACAACAAATATTTAATTACCACAAACAGTAATCAAACTTCAAATCAACAAATATTTAATTACCACAAACAGTAATCAAATTTCAAATCAACAAATATTTAATTACCACAAACGGTAATCAAACCTCAAATATCTAATTATCACAGCGATAATCAGAAACAACAATTATTTAATTATCACAATCGATAATTAAATCTCATAACATCAGATATCTAATTACCTGCAGATAATTAGAAACAACAAATATCTAGAAATCAATTAAGAAGACTAGAAAATCAACATAAAAGCTTGGATCGATCCCATCAGATGGCGAGTTTTTAGTTCGCCGCACGTGCATCAACAAATGGCCGAAGCCTACCAAGTACTCAACATAATTTTGGCGCCCATCAGATTGCCCCGAAGGTCCGCAGAGTGACCCGAAGGTCTAGTACTGGTATTTGACCCGAAGGTCCATCAGAGTGGCCGAAAGCCCAACAAATGACCCGGAGGTCCAACAAATGACCCGAAGATCCAACATAGTGGCTCGAAAGCACACAAATCATCAGAATCATCAAAACATCAAATATTTCAATTAACGAGTCCGGAATTAACCGAAATAGCAAACGCACATGTCCCATACCACGTGTTTTACTAAAACGTTTGATTCTCTTCATCGTTTCCTTGAAAGTGCAAAATTGTGTATTTTGTAAAAATACATTTTACATTCTCAAACGGACAAGTCCAGAATTAAGCGAATCAGTAAAAGAAAGGGGTCATAGTCCTCGATTTTGCTGAAACGTTTAAATCGCTTCCTCATTCTTTTGAAAGCGCAAACTGTAAAATTCCTGAAAACAATTTTATTTATTTTATAAAAATAACAATTCACATTCTCAACTGGACAAGTCCGGAGTTAAGCGAATCAGTAAAAGAAAGGGGTCATAGTCCTCGATTTTGCTGAAACGTTTTCGCTTCCTCATTCTTTTGAAAGCGCAACTGTTAAAAATTTTATAAAACAATTTTCATTTTAAAACGATTTTCAGAATGCGTGATTAAAACAGCAAATCAGTAACAATTTCGATAAGGAAATTATACTTCTCAAAATACCGTAAAAACGGGTCACAAATCAGCATTGCGGTATAACCGCTTGAAAATCCACTTTTAAAATTTGACGGTTACTGAAGTCAAAGCGACAGTAATTTTTATATGTCAAAATTTCATCAAAATAATTTACATCAAAATGTAATCCCAGTGAATTTTCATTCATTAAAAATATCATAAAACACCGTGCTTCAAAATTTTAGCACCGATGTAAAAATCCCGTTATGAAGGTAACGACAACAAAATAGGTTTCATAACCCATCATCGGTTCAACATAAAACTAATGCAGCAACGTGCAACTCAAATTTGCACGTACTACAAAATGAACAAAGAAATCATTCGAATGTATCTTCAATGAAGATAATTAAAAACAGCAAAAATCTAATCAATATGATTAGCATAAAATAAAACCAGCAAAGATCTCAACAAAATCACATAACTGCAATCGTTTCGAATCCTCAAATCGGATTCGAAATTTTCAAAGAGACAAAATAAACACAGCTATGTAAACAACAAATGAAATTTATTTCAGTTTCATATTTTGTTTTTTAAATCAAAAAGTTTATCAGCTATATTCGGCGAAGACAGTTTCACTGTTTTTGCTGCGCACTCTGATAAACAGAACACGAATTATCAATCAACAAAACACAATTCCACTTTTATTTTTAAATAAAGATATTTAAAAATTTCATCAAAATTTCACAACTTTAGTTTTGACTCAAAGCACAAATAAAAACATCGACCAATAGTTGTAACATATGTTCCATCTAAGTTATGTTTTATATTATGTCCATAAACCCCAAGCTCTGATACCAACTGTGACGCCCCACCTCTATGCTCACAATAACAAAGAGTATTAAAAGATATACTGTCTGTTATTACGAAGAGTAAGGCTGGATAGGAGCGGCCATCCGTAGTTGGCCTTACACTAGTATTGGTTATTTCGATAGGAGTGGTATATATTTTTATTTTTCATCTCTTATTTATTTACTCCCATCGACATACCCAATTCCAGTATAAAACAAGCTACGATGGTTTATAATAGTTTAGGACAATATATATAATAACACACAGATACAAAAAGAATGCGGAACACAGATAACACAAGTCTCATATATATATAATTGATGTCAATTACAATACAGTTGACACAATACATATGATTCAACTACAACTGTCGACTCTGGAGGTTATATATACACGTACATTATCAACTAATATACATGAATACATATCACCCTATACTATGACACGACTACTCCAAAAGATGTGAAAAGTCTTCATAGATCAAACAACAACTCAAAGCAGGAAATCTACAACCTGAAATAACTCGGGTCTGACCCGAGTATTAGATTCAAAAGAAAATAATACACGGGTCAGTCTAATTCAAACTCAGTTATTAATGCACAGAAGCAATAATAATCAAATATCAAATAGACGACAGTCACAGAGATCTCGTATATCCGACTCCTCGATAAGAGAATCGGATAACGGCAGATATAACACTAAACAGTGTTAAACAACATATCAACAGATCCAGATCATCAATAAAGATAGATAAAAAGATTATCAATGAAGATAATTTAGAAAACATCAGAATTGTCTAAACGACAATTAACAACAAAATCTAATTATTAAATAAATAATTAGAAACTCATAATCAATTTATCTAGAAGAGAATTAGACAACAACAGAATAATCAATTTAAAACATCAACTCTGGTAGGGCTGCAGTATACGCACGCGTATACTGCCTCGCCACTACAACCTGAAATACACAAAAGATCAATGAACCAAAATCAAATGAAGATTCAAATCTCAATGCCACGGCCTCAATGGTCAAAGCAGACAGACATGGAGAATGTGCACGTATGTACACATTGAAAATTTACAAACGAACACGAGGTCAAACCCAAAATAACGGATTCAACTCAAGTGAATTCAAAAACAAATCCAAATGCATTAATACAATGCAAACCAACAAGGGCAAAACTGCATATAAAACTAAACTGCAGTCACAAATGAATATAAGGGGCAAACTGCAACAAACTGCAGCCACCACAAGATCCCACATGAAACCACTTAAAACTGTCGAGCATAAATTCAAACAAAACCGAACAGTGCAGTGATGGGTATGCCACCAAATGCCACCAAGTGAGTATGATAACACAACCTATCAATTTAAACAGCAACTATGAAATGAATATAACAAAATATATGCAACTGCACCAAGGAATGGCACACGTATGCTACAGGCCTGAACCAACAAGGGTAGTGACCACATAGAAATTAAACAAAACCAAGTGTACCACAGTGGAACCCCAAACCCAACAAGAGTAAGACTTCAAAATGAAGTCAATACTACTGCAAACACTCAAAAGATCAAGTGCAGATATGAAAAATGCACAGCAAGTATGCAACTATCAAACTGGGCCAAACAAGTGCAACACAGTGACAAGCTACCCAGATTCCAAAATACAATCATGTACAACACGACTGCAATTTCAAGAAGACACCATCCAAATACTTCAACAAGTTCAAAACTCACGAAAACAACTCAATGCAGCAGTAGAATGGAAATAGTACAGCAGCCTCGACATCAAAGAGGTACCCAAAATACATGAAACAATGAACAACCTGACTCGAAGTCCAGTGGATAGCACAGTGAAAGTTACGAGGAAATGTAACACTGCTTCATATACATGAGCACAGACAAAAAACAGTATAAATTTAACAGTGCCAACTCAAGTGGATAGGCAATAAGTACACTAGTGAACGCAACTGCGACATATAACTTAAATATGTTCGAAGGGTAATACACAGTGAGGACTAACACAATAAAACATGGCAGTGTGCAGTTCAATGTCAAAGAATTAACTAAAGTCATCAAAAAGTTTCACAGACCAAACTTTCCAGAAAATCAAAACCAAAGTCTAGCATCAATTCATAGCCGAGGTGGTCAAGGCTTGAATCGAACAGAATCAAATGTAGAAATTTCCAAAGTCAATAGAAAAAATGACAAAGCTAAATCTCAGTAGCAAGTTCAACCACGACCAGAGTCAGGCATCATCACATATACAATATCACAAGCCGAAGCCAAAAGAACATCTAGTCGACTACAACAATGTGCAAGTGAACAGTAGCTGATATAATATTGACACCCCAAATGCACATGTACAACTGTGATAGCTAAGTAACAAAACAAGACAGCAAGCAATACAAATATACCATGAAAAGAAGGGTGCAGTGAAGACTGTAGGCCATGGCTACAGCAATAATTCAAATCAAAATCGAAGTCAACATCGAACCAACTCAATGCCGTGATCAAAGAGATGACCAGGCTAGAGACGAGGTTATCAAAAATCGAACAGCAAGTTTCAAGAATGACCATAGTTATGTAGCAGTCTTTATCAAAATCAAACTCACAATATTTTCGCAAAATCAACTTAATCCATTTAAGTGACCTGCCAACAGAGGTCTAAATCGAAACAGTGATACTCAAGAAATATGAACAAGGTCAAACTCAAAAAGTTGAACAACACCTACATCGCAAAATCAAGCAGCACAAGTTTAACAAGTGTTCAAAACCAAGCGAATTGAAAGCATCAAAAATCATCAACATTCAAACGAAATTAAACTGTCGAAGTGCGAGTTGAAGAAGATGTGAGTGAAAAAGTTCACTCACCTCTGTCACAATCGAGGCAGCCGAGAGCCAAGCGAAGAGACGAAGCCGTAGCAATTCGAGGAAAACGAACGAAGTTAACCCTAGCAGCCACTATCTTCGATTTCTATGATGCCCAAATTTTTGAAAGAGGGGCGAACGAAAAGAACGAACGAGCAGCCATTTTTTATTTCTTTCGTTTGGTTTAGGGTTTTGAGTTCAAATCAATGAAAGGGAGATGATATTCCTTTTTGATAATTATCACGGCCCAACAAATAAAAGAGAACGGGCCAAAAAAATAAAAGAAGATATTTATTTAAATCCCTAAACTCTTAAACAAATCTTTGAAAAGAATTACCACCAGAATCAAAACTCCTAATCAGCAAATATCTGCCAACATTAATAACTTAACAACGATAATTAATTATTACGAACTCCCGGGTTGTTACATCAGGGCTATGATAATACATCATACAGAATCGTTCGCCAAACCATTCTACTTCATTCTGGAATCTCCACCACGTGCACAGTTGTTAAAGTGGTTTTCGGTATTGGTAGAGAATATGACAATATCCGATCCCGGTCTCTTTAACAACCAAACGCTTATTTCACACCGGATGGTTCTTTTACATTTCTGAAACCAATTCATAATTAATATCAAAATATCATATTCTCAAAATCATATCACTTTCGAAATCATATTCATTTTCGAAATCATATCACTTCCGAAATCATATTCATTTTCGAAATCATATCGCTTTCGAAATCATATCCACAAAATAGGTTAAACCCTCATTTCAAAATCATCATATTTAATAGAAAATATCATTTCAAATTCCAACATAGGTTAGAACGTCATTTAACCATATTCCTTTTAAATTCAGGATTTAAATGTAACCAATTCAGCCTTGTACAGTTTGAAATTTAGAAATTAGTTTAGATTGTCATAAATAGTTTTAAAATAGTTTAAAATACTTTAAAATAGTAAATGGTTTAAATAGTTTAAATTAGATTAAAATATCTTAAAATAGATTAAAATAGATTAAAATAGTTTAATATAGATTAAAATAGTTAAAATATTTTAAAATAAATTAAAATAGTTTAGAATAGTTAAAATATGAAATGGTTTAAAAATCCAAATAAATTTGAATTTAAAATAATATATCTTTAAATAGTTGTATTAAAATAATTAATTTGAAATTAATATCAAATTTAACTATTTTTCCCATTTCAACAAATCTGGACCATATCCAGTTTTCAAATCAACAAAACTTAATTTTTGTCTTTCAATTCAGATTCTCATTTAAAACCATTTAAATCTATATCGATTTCAAATCCATGTTTGAACTATCAATTTAAGCTACTTCAATTTCAGTAGATTTCAAAGTTAAATATTCAAACGTTTATAATTACCCAATTTCGATAAATTTCATTTATACTTCAAATTCAACTTTAAAATTTAAATTTTAAATTCTTTAAACAATTCATTTAAACCCAATTACAATTTCAACATTTAAAGCTTGGATTTTTGAAAATAATTCAGTTTATATAAATCAAATTTTATTTCAAAATATCACTTAACTAATTCAAAAATTAAGGATTTAAAAATCAATTAATAACCAACCCGTTGTCCGTATATAATTTTTTATTATATGGTCAAGTAATACGGATATATATCATTTTATCCCGCAATAATTTAATTTTACAAGTATATATCATTTCAAACCGCAATCCCGAATAAAAATTCAAAATCCATAAAATCGTTCGAGTCTATCATTTCAACTCATAACGATTTTTCTTCAATCTAAATATCGTTCATGTATGTATCATTTCAACCCATATTGATTTACTAACAATAGCTAAGGGAACTTGCAGTATGATAACAATATATAAAATAAGCATAACATCCAGTCATCAAATTCACAGTTAAGCATCCATCATAATCACTATTCAAATCAACCAATAAATAACAACAATTAACTGATTATCAATAACAGGTATTAACTGGCAATTTAAAATTCAATATTAAATTAAATGGCGATTATATTCACCAAAAGTCAGATTTAACTGGAATTACAACTTAAATATATCAAACAGCAATCAATCAACTTCTAATCATAGCATAAGTTTAATTAACTAACTTAGATAATTTAGTAGCTATGAGTGGGTTAAAACACTCACCTTTGATTTGTCGACGACTTTAAAATCCAAAAAAATAGCCAAAAATCTAACAGTCCTAGAATTTGACCAAACCAGTTCCAAAATGTTCGGAATTTCGATACGATCGCAGCGGAGGAACCACGCATGAAGCCGAGTTCGTATGCAAGAGTTACGATAATTAGAACGATTGGAAATTCAAATTATAAAACAAATAAGATAATAATATATAGATGACACGTCACCTTCAATTAACATTTGAAACTCTACTACTTAACATCGCATACGAGATGTACATTCAGCCGCCACCATCAATCCACGCCGCCTGACATGTCTGAAGCGAGATCCAACGCCGCCAGTCACTTCCACACCTCCGGCCGACCACAACAACCCCACACGGTACCTCCAAGTAACCCCCAAAAGCTCCACTGCCGCATGCAATGGACGCAATTTTTTGGCCAAATCGATAGACTTGGAGACGAGCTAACAACAGATCTGAGGCCTGCTCGACACCATCTTCCCAACGCTGCCTTCCGATCGTCGATCGGATGAAGATCCACCGTTGGATCGCGAAAACCTAATTTTGACGGCCGAGGTTCATCCTTGATTTCTGATCAAATGATGCACCCTACTGAAAAATGAATCATTGCATTAGATTACGCTTTTTGAGAGCTTTCCAATGATATATTGTATGACATAGTTTGAGGAGTTTGAATTTCAATTTGAATTTGCAATTGGATTTAGGGTTTGTAATTGGAATCTGGTTTCTGCCATTGGAAGAAGGAAGAACAGACAGATAGAATTGTACGTACAGGCAGAAATAAAAGGCTGCTAGGGTTTAGAAAAGAAAGCCTATGGACAAGCTCGATAAGAATGAATAACATATTGAATTGGTTCGAAACGACAATAACGACCCAAAAAGCCCGTTCTGCTTTCGAAACGAAAGTAGGTCATTCCATATATCAAAATAGATGTTTTTGATATTTTAAACTCAATGGAATGGGTTTCAAACCCGAATTCCATTGTATATAGAACTTAGCTTTTAAAATCAGCCTATTTTTAATTGAAATCATTAAATTGATTTTTACGCGTTTCGAGCTCGCACGATCAAACGACAAGTCCGATCGCTATGAAACTTGAAATCTTACAATAATTCACCGTTATGGATCCAATGAAAACTTGTTTCACCGAAATCTAAGACAGTGGCCAAAATGGCTATTTTCACGTCAATTAAATAAATTATTATTAAATTAATTTATCACCTTTTAAATCCAAATTTTATAACTAACAATTTTTATCATTTCTAATTACATAGAAATTAATAACCTTTTAAAACAAATTTCCCATGTCAAATTCAATATTTAAACGTTACACTACTACAGTATTCAATTTCAAGAGCAATAAATTCATAAATTAAAATTTAAAATCCCAATAAATTAATTTGTTTTGATTTCAATCTTATTATTCAATCAACTATCACTTCATGGATATTACTTAACATTAGTTTACCTTTTAATACACTCATTATTCTTCAGTTTTCATCTTATTTCAAATTACTATGATATTAAATTACATTAATTCACATTGACTTCCAATTAAATTCAACAGATTAAATAATAAAATAATAATTAAAAAAATTGTCACTTTTAAGTAACTTAATCACATTTATAAGTTTATTGTTTACAACAAGATTATAAATTTACATACAAATGATTGATTTCACATTATACACTAAACCCATTATATATAAAATAACATACAACTTCATTATTAATAAACTATTGAATTTATTCCTTATTTACAAATTTCTAACCAAATTAACTTTTACATTGTTTCAATTGGTTTAAATTACATTAAATGGTTGTCGATAACATCCAAACAACTTTATTGGATCATATTCAAGTTATTTTCTTACTAATAAATCATAAATTATAATTTCTCTCAACATTAAATTCCAAAATCTTATTAAATTAAATATTTTTATTACCGGAAAAATGCGGGTCGTTACAAGGGGTGTTTTGTAAATGGTTTTAGAAATTTCAAAATGTAGGCATTTGAAGTAAAAAAACATAATTTTGTAATGCGCTGTATGATGAATTTATTGAGGTAAATGAAATGTAAATTGAATTTGTATTTATTTTTTATGTATATACTTTATTTTGTGTGACTTTATTATTTTTACATTAATGAAAAGATAATTTTGTCATTTTGTTAATATGAATATGTTGTACCTACTGAAATCTTCATAATTTAGTAGATGGATTAATGAATATTAGTTAATTGGATTTATCTAATTAGGCTTGCCTATTAATTTAAATATATAGACTAAAATTTAAACTATTAGTAGAAAAATGAGATGAATTTTGTAATAGTGGTAATTGTAAAAGTAGGTATTTAAAGTTAAAAGTAGAAATTTATAATGCAATGTATGGTAAATTTATCGAGATGGATGAGTTACAGATTAATTTTGTTGTTATTGTCTTATATGATTTATATATTACAATTAAACAAAGAATTAATTTTAACATCTTATTTGGTACAATTGTAATAGCCTATATTTTGGTGTGCCATAATATAGGGTTAATTTTTTATTATTAAAGAATCTTAGTTAAATTAATTACTCAAAGAAAATTTAATCAATTGATTGTGAGACATTTAAATATGGTTAATTGATTGACCAAGGGTAATTAGCAATTTAGTTTAGCCATGAAGATAAAAGAAATAAATCTTAATGTGTTCATGAAAGGAATTTTATATTAAGGAAAATGAATTAATAAATTAGGCAAGGAGGAATATTAGCCTAAGCAAAATTGTTAATACATATACTCTTAAAGCATAACTCATTTTCATTCACCTTATTTCATTTTAAAATAAAACAAAAGAAAAGATCCCTAAGCTAGGTCGACCACCATTAACAAAGGAGTATTAAGAGGAAATCAAAAATAAAGACCAAAGCTTTCATTCTAAAGAAGAGGATTTCAAACATAGCTGAGTAATACTTATCATACTCTCTTCCAAACTCATTTGGATTCGAATTATATACGTTATTAGTGTTTTGAATGTTGATGAACCTGTTTTAATGATCATAAAATGATTCTATATATATTGGGAATTAAAAAACTATGTATTTGATATGTTTAGAGTAAAATATGAACTAACCTTCTCCATATGCTTTGAAATTTTAACATGATGCTTATAAAATTAAAACAGAGATGGTTTTTAATTTTCATCATTTTCGAATGAGAAAATAATTTAATTTAAATTTTCTAAGTTGAAAATGGGTAGTTTGGTTCTAAATTAATATTTAAAAATATTAAAATTTAATATTTGATCTTAAATTTTTGTAGTTGGTAAATGAAAGTGTTTTCAAATTTCTGTGAATTTTGGAAAATTTCTGTGAATTTTGGAAAATTTCCCATTATTTTTCGAATTAATATGAATTAAATGGTAAGACAGAAAATACAATAATTAATAGAATAAATAACGAAGGCAATTAGGTTTGATAAAGGAATGAAATGTGGCTTTCTTCATAAGATTTTCGATCAATATATAAAGTAACGAATGAAAAATAATGCATGTGTAAAGAATTAGTCAAAAAGATTTACTTCATTAAGGTATTGGTTTTCTACTTAATAACGTATTTGCTACTCTATAAATGCATTGCCTTATGTTTATATATTGATAACCTTAAATTGATACATGTGATAGTATCTATATGCATAATAGCCTTAAATTGGTACATGCGATAACATTTAAGTTGATATTTCCGATACCCTTAAAAGTTAGACATGTGATAACTGTTTAGAAGTGTTATAGCTATACATGCAATAACTATTTAGAATTGTAATTGCTATACTTGCGATAGCTATTTATAATTGCGATAGCTATACATGCAATAGCTATTTTAGATGCATAATAGCTAGATTTGCAATACTTAGTTTAAAGTTGCAATAGCCTTATACCTTCAATAGCCATTGACGTGCGATAACACTATAGTCACGATAGCCATAGACACATATAGCTACATATGTGATAGCCTAGGTTGAGAGGATCGATAATTATAATACGATAGAAAAATGATAATAAATTCATTGTTAAAAATATGTGAATTTTAGGTAACGTTTTGGAAGCCAATTTCTACGATGTTTAATTTGAATTTCATGGTGATGAAATTATCAAGGAAAATAAAAGTTAAAATGTAATAACTTATTAAATGAGAAAAAGTTGTTTAAGCTTAGAGAAGCTAACAAATGATAAGTGTATCATTAAAAACATTGTAAAAATTATACCGACCTTGATTTTCATATGATATATTTTTTGTCATTTTCGATAGTTAAACGTATTTCATGGATATATATGCATCGACAGCCACCAGAGAATTTTAATGAACGGAAAATGTCCTTGGGTTAAGAAAAATCATACGAGCCGTGCAGTCAAAGAATTTTCAAGAACATACGTTCCGGCAGCCCTACGACAAAAAGCCCAAAAATTCCTCTTGGGACAAGGTCTCGGAATCTGATGAAATTTATACCGTCGGATGACAAAAATACGAGTTACATCGTCAAAGATTCATTGCAATCCAATATTCCTAGAAGTTGTATGACCATAAAATGTATATTGGAATTATTGAAATTAAAAAATATTATATTTTCAGACCCCTAATCCTTACCACCACACTATAAATACTACCATCTAATGTAGCCGCTTACCCAATTCTTGATCCATATTATTTCTCTTCCTCCATAAAACCCATTTCTCACCTTATTTCTCTTCCTCTTTCATGAGAAATAAATCACCATTTAGCCAAAATAAAACTCAGGTCTCTTTGTTTTATCAAAAGCACACAACCATGGTTTCAATTCGACTCAACTCCGTCTATGGTGGTTGGAATATGTAAATCCAATGAAGGGAGCAATTTTTAAGGTGAACCGATACGATTGGATGGTCTTTGCAGCGGAGAAATTATCAAAATGATGTTGGAATTATCATATTTTGTGCTACAGTGAAGGACAAATCAGAGTCGAATGGAAAGTTTTCACCAGTGGCGAACTTTTTAACGATTTGACCATAGGGGAAACGGTTTATATGGCTTTGTTCATTTTGGCGAGGGGTTGTGGAAACGTAGATGAACGAGGCTAGAGATGGACGACGTTGTGGTAAAATGGGGGAAAACCCCAAATTTTTTGGGTTCTCTTACGTTTTTCTTTACGGGTGGGAGGCTGGTCATGGCATGCAGACGGCCCGAGCTAGTGTAGCAGTAGAGAGGGGCATGCGGTGGTACATGTATGTTGGGAGGTAGCGGTTGGCGACATGAGGCGGTCGTGCAGGGATTGACGTGCCTGCATTATGAGTTGAAGAGGGGAAATGTAAGCATGGGCTATAGAGAATACTAGAGTGGGAAGAAAGGCAATTATGAAATATTTAATTAAGTTAATTAATGAGTAGTTAGGTTAATTAATTAATTAATTTAAATTGACGTCTTATATCGTCTATATTATTTGCATACGAGGTCCGATTTGGATGTGGTTTCTTGTGTTGCGCTCATATTGGAGTCCACTATGACTTGACATAGGATTGGATAGGTTTTGTTAAGGTGAGTGATTTTGTCTCTCGCCGTACTATACTTTCTAGTAGTATAAAAATGTGTTTCTAAAATGATTTCAAATATTTGATGTGTTTTATGATAAATATAAATTTAAAAATGATTTTTACATAAATTATAAAAATTAAATATGAATTTTGACTCATTTTTGGATGTTTCATCATAACGTTAGTCATTGTTGCTTAGAGATAGACTTGGATGTTATAGACATTCAATCTTTGGATTATATTGCTTAATATTGGTTGGTAGGATGTGTGTATGCTATTCTATGCTTGTGATACATTGTTTCAACAGCTTAGTTGATTTTTTTTTCAGTGTTTGGAGTAGCCAGTGTTTGCTGTGGGAAACCAATCAGTGGTGCTACCGTCGAACAGTTTTACTTTGAGCTTATGTAAAGGAAACTATAAGGTTATGTTGTCTTGACTTTGGGTTTGTGATGGAGGGTGGCATGGCATGGCTATTACTCCAGGATGCTTATTGTGAGACTTTGGGCTTTACCTAGGAGATATGCCCAGTTGCTTTGAGGTTACGTAGGGATTTTGTGAGGGGACTTCAGGACTTGGTTGTGACGACTCTAAAACTCATGATAGGCATCTAGGGATGTTTCGATCTTCGACACGTTGAGTCGATGACGATCAATTACTAAGTGGAGTATTGGTATGGGTATCTAGTTGAGGGGTGAAAGTTCGACTTTGGGTTTGGTAGACATATTACTTCAGGATCGATATGATGAGAGTATGTGACTTTGAGGAGTGTCTAGACATTCTAAATGATAACGAATTGATGTAGAGTAATCGAGCACTACATAAGGAGTAGTGATGGCATTTGAGTTAGTTACTAAGAAGGCAAGTACTGAGTGATCACATGGAAAGTAGATAAGAGGTGGTTCTACTATCGGTATGTCTGCTAGTGTTAGGTGCTCATATGAGGCAGGGTTATATAAGTGTACCCTGGAGTGGTTTGAGTGCACTCATGAGTTTGACACATGTGTGGACATCTGAGTGGTCCACATCCCTTGCCATTTAGTTGGGCATGACCTTGAGTATTAAGTACTTGGATTTTAAGTGGTTGCATACAATCTAAGTGGGTCATATGAGATATCTAAGGAGAGATTGATAGTTGGTTTAATTATATGGATAGCATTGAGTCTTATTATTGCTGTATTTATATCGATTGATGATCGATTGTGATGGATGTCTTGTGATATTACATCGATAGACACTCATTCACCTTATTCTATATTTCGAGCATCAGTACACCTTATGATGTTAGTTTTGGCATATATTTGAGTTTATGTACTAACTTGTTGGATGTAGGGACATGGAATGTATAACTTTTCATACTCAATGTTTATACTATATTGGATTTTATAATATCTTGAGATTATTTATCGCTCACGCTAGACTGTTGTTGACTTAAGGATTTATGCTTTGCTTCTTATTATCTCAGGTACTCTTAAATGAGAAGACTAGATAACATATCTAATATTAGCATATGGAGTTTTTCAGAGGGCAAGCAAGGGGCTATCACTATTATATATACTATTATTTGATTTTTATTCGCTTATTCTGTTGTGCAGCACCGTGGAGCTTTATCCATAATACATTTTATTTCAAAGATAGATATTAAGTTTATTTATCAATTGTATAAACTCTATCGCTGCTTTGTAGGCCTATTTTGGACCTGATATGTGATGGTTTATATAGTTATATTTATGTCTTACCTATTTATACCTCTGTTATTTATTATATTTTATTTGATGCATTATGAGATATATGACATGTTTTGTATTTTTTACTTCCTTTACCACTTGACTAATGCTTTACATCAGCTGGGTACCACTATAACACACCATACAAGTTATATTCGGTACCGAGGGTGTTGGGTGGTCATCACATTTAGTAAGCTTTCGTTGTGTAGTTAACCTAAGGGGTACCAGGATCCATTGAAGAGTATGAGTTATCACTATAGAATGGATTTAGCGTATACGAGAGAGCGTACTTGGTATATATTTTGATTTTCAAAACTATATAGTAGTGTATATATAGTATAAGTCGCATTGCACATAGAGTACCAATGATGCAACTTTTATTTATAAGAGATTGATCATCCTTATTATGGATTAAGAATGAGCTGGTATACAAGAAAAACTGCAAGGAACTCCATCATTGTAGTTGATGAGGAAGCAGGTTCGGGGGCGGCTAACCTCGAGATATAGAAATCTTTGCTAAGATGGTGAAAAGCATGGTTTAGAATAGCCAAGTCGCTTCTAATGCTAATGGTGCTCAAGTAAGCGCCTAAGATCGACTTTACTAAGTTGAATAGAGATTATTCTAGCTTGGATGGAAAACCGTTCCTCAGAAGAAAAACCGTTCCTTGGAACGAAGTAGGTCATGGAAGTTTAAGATTTGACCAGCACTTGTGAAAGGATCTTTGATGACCTGGAGTTATATGACGCCATGAGGCGGAGGTTGGCCGCTAGGAAACTCCATGGATGGGCTATGAAATGATGGAATGCCCTTAGAGCTATGACCCTGAGGATAATTTTACTTAGGATTAATTCAAAGTTCGCTTCAACGAGAAATTTGTCTTGATTACTTAGAAGTCTGTTCTATCTTGGAAGTTCACCGACTCAAAGCAAGGTGAGTTATCTATGCCGAGGTATGTGGCTGAATCCGATATGGTATCAAAGTACAGTCCATCCTTCATTAATACTCCAATCGAAATGAATTTTCATTAGGTTGAACGATCATCTTGGGGAGCAATTGATAGATCACATTAACGGGAGCTTCGAGAAGGTGGTTGAAAAGGCTTTACAACATGAGAGTTTGTACCCATTGTCGAAGGCTATTTTTTCCATGGATGAGCCAAAGTCGCAATCGGGAGGGGGAGGTTAGCGAAAATGGAACAACAAAAAGAAGAAGCAGATGGTGAAGGCATATACACTGAATGTCATTTCGACTTCATCGAATGCTCCATTGGCAAAGAATAATGGAAAAGGCATTACTATCCAAGGCATACTTTCCATTTTTGATGTTCCTATGCATGTTCCATTCGATACCCAGGATTCACATTCCATTATATCTAATGAGTTGACAAATATATTGGGATTGAAACCCGACACAGTAAATCGACCTTTGATTATGACGAAACCTATTGGGGGCACAACCAGCCTATGCATTATTTGTTGAGTCCCGGCGTTATTGAGCCATGGATGCTCTTTTGTTTGCGATCACATTGTTTTGGGTTTAGTTGGGTTCAGTATTATTAAGGGGATGGACTGGTTGAGGAAGTATACTGTAATAGTGGGCTGTGAGATGTTATTGGTGATGATAAGGACTTACGAGGGGCGGGGATTGGAGATAGGCTAGCCGAGGATAAGGTGATGGTTAGCTTTTTATATTCATTCAACATCCCAAATAATGAGTTGTCATTGATGCCTATAGCTAGGGAGTATCCGGATGTGTTTGAGGGGGTGACCGAATTACCACCACACTAAGAGGTAGGGTTCCATATATGTCTAGTTAAGAATGCTAGTTCAGTGGTTATGCCATTAAGGTATATGACACTTAAAGAATAATAAGAGCTTGAGGTGCAAATAAATGACCTGTAGAGGCAAATTCTCATTCAATGGAGTATATTTTAGTGGGAGGCACCAGTATTGTTCGCCATGAAGGCGGATAGCTTCTTGAGATTATGTGTTGATTGTTGTGAGTTGAATAAGGTGATGAAGAAAAACAAGTATCATTTCAATCATTTCCACGTATTGATAACTTATTCAATCAGCTCCATAATGCAAAGGTATTCTCTTAGTTGGACCTTGTGATTGGGTTTCATCAAATGACTGTGGCTAGTGAGAGTGTGCTGATTATGACATTTCGTGCACCCATTTAGGTTTTATGAGTGGTTGGTTCAGTCGTTTAGGCCCACCAATGCGCTAGCTTACTTTGTTGATCTCATGAACCGTGTTTTTAGGGATCAGTTGAGTAAGTTTGTGTTTTTTTTCACTAATGATATTATATTCCTTTCCTAGATCGAAGAAGAACACGAAAAACATTTGAGGATTGTGATGGGGGTGTTGAGGAAACACCACCTAAAGGAAATTTTTTCTAAGTGTAACTTTTGGAGGGGAGAAGTCTAGTCACATTATTTCTGAGCAGGGCATCATTGTAGATCCTACGTAGGTAGCAGCAGTTCAAGTTTGGAATCAATCCAAAAATTCTATAGACATGAGGAGTTTCCTTAGACTAGTAGAAAATTATAGAAGTTTTATCAAGGAATTCTCTAAGGTAGCAACACCATTAACCAATTTGAAGAATACGAACTAGATTTTGCTTAGGATATAAGGTGCAAGCACATGTTCATAAGTATAAAGGAGTGGGTGACAAGTGCACCAGTGTTAGTCATACTAAGTGGGAATGATGAGTTGGCGACGATATTGCTCACTTTGAAGATTTGGAGGCATTACCTATTAGAAGAAAGGTTTGAGCTATTCATTGACCACAAATATTTGAAGTACCTCTTCTCCCAGAAGGATATAAACCGTCACTAGTAGCAATGATTAGAGTTTCAAGCCTTTTATGATTGTGACATATCCTATATGGCTGGTAAAGAAAATGCAATTGTTGATGCTCTAAGAAAAATTAATGCCAGCTTGGGACCTATGTTCATAAAGTGTACGCGGTTAAAGCATATTACTGGTTTTGATTTAAGACCTCGATGTGAGCTGGAGCCATATATATTAGCTAAATTGACTATCACACCTACTTTGATTTAGTGAATCAGTATAGTCAAAGATGTGATGTCGGACTAGTGGTGATCATTGCTAGGACCAAGAGTGGGGTGGAGTCTGAAGATTGAGGCAATATATACTCGATTGAGATTGTTGACTCCGTAAGGACGTGAGATTGGTTATGCCTGGTCGATGGGTTGAGGGATGTGGCCAACGTGAGTGCCAGCATTCAAGATTGACTATACATCCTTGAGGTAATAAAATGTACCATGATATGGGGTAGACATTTTATTAAGAAGGGATGAAGAAGGACGTTGGGACATTCATCTTGAAGTATATGAATTGTCAGCTTGTGAAGGCTGAACAGAAGAAACTGAGTGGTTTGTTACAATTGCTCAAAATTCTCAACTGAAAATGGGAACATATATCGATCAACTTTATCGATGGATTTCTTGCTGGAGGTATTGGGGATAGAGCTACAACTAAGTATAGCTAATCTCCCATAAACCAATAGGAAAACTAAGAGAGTGAATCATATCTTAGAGGGTCTCTTGCAGGCTTGCATTCTCGACTTTGGGGGCGTGTGGGATGACCATTTGCATCTTGTTGAGTTCGCATACAATAAAGTTATTAGTCTAGCATCGGTACGGCACCATTTAAGGCGCTATATGGCCAACTACGCAATGCGTCTTCTTGTTAATAAGAAGCAGGTGAGAAACTGATACTTAGACCAGATGTGATTCGAGAAACTTTGGGGAGGATCGAGATCATTCTACAATGAACGAAAGCTGCTCAAAATATATAGAGGAGCTACGCTAATAAGAGAAGACGTGATATCAAGTTCTCTGTTGATGACTTGGTGTTTGTCAAGATCTATTCATTGAAGAATGTAGTTCGATTTGATACTAGAGGAAATTGGCACTAAGATTTGTTGGTCTCTTGTACTCAAGAGGATTAGGAACCTAGCTTATAGAGTTGACTTACTTTGGAAGATGGTGGGTGTGCACAATGTGTTGACATTTCTCATTTATGGAAGTTTGTGCATGACTCAGGAGTAATTATTACACTGCATCGATAGGATGATATCAAGATTAAACCAAAGGCTTCAAGACCTAATAGGCTTATTCGTATAGTCGCTTACGATACGAAGCAATTTAGCTCGAAGACGGTGAAGTTGGTGAAGGTTCAATAGGGTGAAAGTGAAAGCGATTGCGCATGTAATATCGACAAAAGCATGAGGACTGCTTATCCGGAGCTCTTCACTTGGTGTGATTTCCATTTTATCGTTAGCATTCACTTATGATATCATACCTAGTAGTTTAGTGCCTTGCATGCTAAGGTAGGCATAGGTTCTATTTACTTGTTTATGTATGAATGTTCGATGATTGCTTATCCTTGTTATGACTGATAGGCATGTGGGACAAATCTTGTTGATTGTGTTTAGTGAATTTCAGGGGCGAAGTTCCTAATGGGGGTAGAATATAATGACCGTGAATTTTATATGATATATTTCTCGGCATTTTCAATAGTTATACGTATTCCATGGATATACATGCATCGATAGGAACCTGAGAATTTGGTCAAACGGAAAATGTCCCTAAGTTAAGAAAATTCGTATGAGCCATGCAGTTTATGAATTTTCAAAATAAGACGTTTCGACAGCCTTTTTACGACTTAAAAATGCCCTAAGTTAGCTTCTTAGGGAACAGTCTCGAAAGCTGATGAAATTTATACCGTCGAAAGGGAAAAATTCGATGATTTTCACCATCGGACAATCATCGAAATTTGATGTTCTTAGAAGCCGTATGATTACTAAACATATATTGGAATTATTGAAATAAAGACAATATTATATTTTCAAAACCCGAACACCAACCATTACCCTTTAAATGCTACCATCTACTATAATCACATACCTACTTCTTCATCCATATTATTTCTCTTCCTCCATGAAACCCATTCCAACCTCCTTTCTCTTCCTCTTTCATGAGCAAATTATCACTATTTTGGCAAAAAAAACTTGAGTCTCTCTGTTTTTCCGAGAGCTATGCAACTATGGTTTCAGTTCAACCCAACTCCATCAATGGTGGTTGGAAAATGCAAATCCAGCGAAGGGAGAAATTTCAAGGTGAAGCGGTATGGATTTGGATGGTGTGGTTGTGTTTGTTGTGGAGAAAGGATCAAAATAGTAATGGAATGGTCATATTTCATGCTACGTTGAAGGAGAAATCGAAGTTGAATGGAAAGAACACCAATGATAAACTTTTTGGTGATCTAACCATAGGGGAAACAATTTATATATGTTTGTTCATTTTTGAGAGAGCGTTGCAGAAACTTAGATGAACGAGGCTGGAGATATACGATGTGGCAACGAAATATGCGAGAAAACCCAAAAATGTATAGGTTCTCTCATGTTTTCTTCATGATAGGAGGCTAGTCTCAGAAAGCAGGTGGATAGAGCTAAGGGCGACTGTGGAGAGGGGCATGTGGTGGTGCAGGTTGTCTCGAATGCTGGTTGTCGACGACGTGAGGTAGTGATGAGGCGGTTGGCGTGCTTGCGTTTTGGGTTGAAAAGGGGAAATGCGAACGTAAGCAATTAGAAATAAGTGAGTGAGAAGAAAGGTAATTAAGAAAATACTTAATTAATGATTAGTTAAGTTAATGTAATGTCCCACCTCGAGACCTACACTACCCAATAATATTACAAGTAATATTATCGAGTAATATGGAGAATGAGGCTGTTTAGGAGCGCCATTTGTGTATATTACTTTGGGATAACACTGTCACGACTTACCTTTAAGATCTGAAGCAATAAATTTTACATGACTAGTATTGGCACAAAGTAATACACGTTGGCTAATATCAATCAGAACAATATATAACACATATTTAGAACACAGAATCACAAATAATAACATGTTACATCTAAATACTGCATAAGTGTCAAATTAATATATACATGGAAATTAGTCGATCTCTCTCACATTACAAAAAGTACACATTTGTATCTAATGTAAGATAATTCTAGCCTAATCACTTTACCAAATGCATAGCTAAAACCATGGAGAGTGCTAGCCACAAACCTAGTCATGAGGTTCCTATAATACCTGTCAAAACTCGGTCTGACAAAGTATTATAAAATAATAAACTTGGTCAAACTCTCTCTAAACATCATAAGAGTGAGATCATATTATGAGCACACATAACATCAAAGATATGAAACCATCTAAATAATATGCTACTCTATACATAATTGGGCATTTATATCCATTCATCATGTTATACAGTTTTAATATGCCCAAAATCAACAATCATCATAATAATGGTAATAACCATCTCAAAATCATATCAACTATCAAACATGAAGGAAAGTAATTGACACCGCTCTGCATGTCAAGTACTAAAAGTAAGCACTTCGCTTGCAAGCACAATTGACCGCTCTTCGCAAGTCTATCAAAAATGACCTCTCTTTATAGGTCTATCACAAATGACTGCTCTTCACTAGTCTGTCACAAATGACCACACTTCGCGGATCTAAAACCAAGGCCTATCTTAAATGATCGCCCTTCGCTAGTCAACACTAATGACCGCACTTCGCAGGTCTAACTAAGATGACTGCTCTTTGCAAGTCTAACTCAAATGACATGTACTTTGGACGTCGTCGCAAATGACACGCACTTCGCATGTCGTCTCAAAAGGTGTCATATACCTTCTAATAGTAATCATTCGAGTAACGCCCGTGTGTCCCATACCACACAGGTTTACTAGAATATTTACTATGTCAGTAAACTCCACTCACTCAAATATTCTACAAAATAAGTCATATAATTAACTAGTAAGGTGATCCCGAATGTCTCATGCCACCTAGGATTACCATGTCGTTTAATGATAGTTCTCATTCCATAGAAGTAAAGTTTCATAGACAAACACCATTTCAAAGGTCATTTAAAAAGTCCAGGGTGGAAACTAATAGCCAAAGGCATATTTTTATAAAATTAAATAAGTGGAATAATTGTTTATAAAGTGGTAGTTTTGATTTCACTATAAATGAAATTGCTTTTAAAAATATGATATATAGAAATATATATTATGTATAATCATAATACCTCTTGAAAACCATAAACACTCATTATTTCTAAGACACACACACACACATATATATATGGGTATTATCTTATTGCTAAGACACACACACACACACACACACATATATATGTGTGTGTGTGTGCGCGCGAGTGCGCGTGGGTATTATCTTTTGCTATACATAGTTAAATATGCTTCTTAAAACAAAGTGTTCTATAGATATTTGTATATATTAGTAAGTCCTTTTTTAAAAACATACACACTTATTATCATATAAACATGCGTACGTAAATATACGTTTGGAACTGCCGTTATACATGGTTGAAAACCTGATTCAAAAGTATAATATACAATATATAGATTTTTGTCCAAAATCAATTGATATCAATAGGTTTATAAATATTAGTTTATTTATTACTGTACTAAGTTGAAAATATGTAGCTTAAAATAAATTATGCTACACGTGTGGATACATGCAGTTGTAATAAACAGGAGGTCTTTAATAAGTTTATAAGATAACCTTTACCAAAGTATTCAATCATTCCCTATCCTTAATAGTTTATTATCTGAGAATGCAATAGAAAATAAAGCAACTTATATTCCAAACCATTGCAAATGATCATAAGGAAAGGAAGTAAACATGCCATAATATACAAGAAACATGAAACAACAAGATAGGTTATAAAATAATTAACCAAGTACCCATACACACACACATATATACACACACACACACACATACATACATACATACATACATACATACATACATACATATATATATATATATATATCATGTTTTACAATTGGATAACTGAGAATAGTATAAGTACGTAAGGCTATATTTCATTATTTTGCAATTGGGTGGCTGAGAATACAGAATAGTATAAGTACGTAAGGCTACATTTCATTATTTTGCAATTGGGTGGCTGAGAATAGTATAAGTACGTAAGGCTATATTTCATCTAGAATCAACACAAAGATTAAAGGAATGCAAGGTTAAGCAAAATGATAATACATAGTAAAAAAGAGGACTACCTGGAGCCAAACTTGCTCCAGGTAATCACCCTACTGGTGAACCGATGGAGCACCATTGATCGACCGATGGTGTCGTTTCCTGGAACATTCTCGGCTCTAGGAAACCATCCATCGTTAACTTTATCATATTCCAGCGACCATACAACCTCTTGGTCTTACAGTTTATTATAAATGAAGACATGCAAACACTGATTATTATCTAATAAGGCATTAGCTTAAGGATTTCAAGAACTAGGTTATCAATTGTATGTATATATATATATATATATATATATATATAAGCTGCACTCAGAATTCTAATAAGCAGTAACTTGCATCTCAGCAAAATAATCATTCATAGATACATCAATTAAACTCAATAATATAAGCATGTAAATATGATATATAGAGAGTGGTGGGATTAATTTACTTTGAATTCTCAACAAAACTTGCTAAACATTCATATTCAGCCTTGTATTTGATTTTCAGCAACCTCTTGATTTTATCCGATTTTCTTTCTAATTTATTGAATGAGATTTTGATTGTATATGGAAGAGGGAATGGAACCCTAGTTTTCTTCTTTCTAAAACTATGAACATACAGGACTTGTGATATTAAAAATATGTGAAGTCCTTTCTCTTATTTACTTGAGAATGCATGGGTTTAGGTTTAGTTAAGCCCATCAAAATATAAATGCAAAGCCCTTTTTATTTATCGTCCTTTTAAATTACTAATTACCTTATTTTATTAAATATAATATTTCCCCTTTATTTTATAATATAGATATATCTCAATGCCATCACTATTAAATCATAATTTAACTTTCTAATATTTCTTAAAACCCAAAATATACAATTTGAGGATTATGGAGATTTATTCTTTTCCTTTGGTATAGAAACCCTTACTTATAGAAGTACATGTGTTTTTGAATATAAAATCTCAATTACTGAAATTCCTAAAATGACTCTTTAGCATTCCTAAAATTTTACAAACTATTCACGAGTATTTTATTTCCTTAAAATTCACATTATCCCATTTACAAGAATAAAATCCCCAATATATAAAAGATATGTTTATTTACAAAATAAACACTTTTTAACACTATTTTATAATAATGAAAGGATTTATAAAAATAAATCTCTATATTCTTTTCAAAATAGATTTATTTATAAAATTGCACAAATATTAATTTCATTTCTTAAAGTTTCCCATATTGATCGGATTTAAAATCCTCCATCCCAAATAATTTATAAATTTATACAAAAGGGTTTAAATTAGAATTTCTCCATATTTCAATTACTTGGAAAAATGTCATTATTTATTTTACTGAAATAACTCAAAAACTAAGGGAATTAATTGATTAGTTAATTTATATAAATTGATACCTTATATCATCCATATCTATTGCTTGTGACGTCTAATTTGGATGTGATTGCTTGCGCTGCGTTCATATTGGAGTCCTTTATACCTTCGCATGGGATATGACATCTTTTGTTGAGGTGAGTGATTTTGTGTCTCACTATATTATGATTTCTAGTGTAGTATAAAATGTGTTTTTAAAATGATTTAAAATTTTGGATGTGTTTTATGATAATATAAATTTATAGTCATTTTTAAATATATTATAAGAATTAAATATGAAATTTAACTCACTTTTGGATGTTTCATCATATCATTAGTCATTGTTGCTTAGAGATGGATTTGGATGTTATAGATATTTGATCTTTGGATTGTATTGGTTGATATTGGTTGGTAGGATGTGTGTATGATATTTTATGTTTGTGATATGTTGTTGTTATAGGCAACTTCGCTCACGAGATTAAGGATTGGAGACAACCAAAAAAAGACTCAAAAGGGAGTCAAGGAAGGTCAGGAGAAAGAAAAATTGGACGAGACAATGAGGTTCAAAGGAAGGGAAGGCACAGAGAGTTAAAAGAAGCAAGGGCACCCTGTTCGGTACCTTAGGTACTAAACAGATTCTTCTATTTGACATATAGAAGGCCGGACTGAGGCAAAGCATGGAGGACCGAATCATTGAAGGGAATGCAGGAACCGGCCAACAACCTGTCCATATGCACCACACCGAACCGGGTAGTATCAGATGGAGCTTCTAGTCGAACCAAGCAGGCCATATATGGAATAAAATCTGCATATATTTAGAAATTAGTAACCATATCTTTTATAAGCGGAAGTATTTGATTTGGGTGAGGTATACATGGAAATTTCCTAATCTACCGGATTAGACACATCATCACTTATCCCCAATAAATTTCCAGGCATCAAGCATTCATGTGGACATTTTTTGGAAGCATGGGAACTCTATCCTATAGAAAAACCAAACCGAGCTTCAAATCTCTATTTTCAATGATAATTCATTCTATTTCTTCTCAAAAATCCTATAAAAGCTTAATTGTGGAATAAATACAAACAACGGATATTGGTCCGTTATGGCTGAACCATAATAAATATGAATGTATTTTACTGTCTTCACATTTATTTACAATTGAATATGCTATTGATAATTCGATTGGAGGTGTTTGTCCATTTTTTATGCAAATATTTTTTGTTCTTTCATTGAGAGCAATATCTCAGCATGCCTACTAAGTTTAAGAGAAAGACTAGCGGTGCCAGAAGGAACGTCAATCCAGTTGTTGCTAATCAAGGTAATAAATCATCCATTACACTAGGGCTAGACACATCACCGGTGTGATTTGGATAGAGTTGTAGCTGATTTTGACACCTACTTCACTTTCCAACAACAAGCCGTTGTGGATCAAATCATGAAACTCTTAGGGCAAACGTTGTCAACCGTTCACTACACTGAAACCAGATGGAGGACCTAGTCCCGTGGTTTAGGAGATGAAGGAGGTCACACTTATATGGTGAATTAAATCAGGAGAATCGAGAATTAGGAAAAGAAAATGTCGAGGAAACAGGTCGACCAAGGGCTCAGTCACACACCACATCCGAGGACCGATTCGGCATCGAACCGAATAGAGGAGGTAACGAACCGAGGGAAAACATGGCTGATCCTCCCCAACCTAAGAAATGCTCTCCAGTCTTAGCGGAAGTATAAGCCGATGGAAGGTGAGCTAATCGCCGTGAACAATCCCAAGGCAAAGAGCGAAGCCGGGATCGTAGGTCAAGTCATCATAGAAGGCATGAAAGAAGCCTCTTGCCTTGAAGAATGAGGTTGACCCAACTCCGCTCATCCATCGAACTAGAGGATCGCATGGCATGATTTAAAGGAGAGTGTATCCATCGTGAGCAAATAGAATGTGGAACAGGTGCAAGAGTTGGTAACCCATTTTCTATGGAGGTAGAGACTACTCGAAATCCAAAGAGCTTTTGGATGCCTACTATAGATACTTACTAAGGATTGACTAATCCTATTGTACATCTATAATGATATATTCAACATATGGTAATGAGTGGAGCAACGGAGGAAGTTTTGTGTAAGTTCCCTTCTTCCTGTTGATTTGGCGACTATGTGATTCTGCCGTCTTCCCCTTGGCATAATCCACTCATGGGAAATGTTAAGAAAAATTCTTCAACCAATTCCAAGTCTATATAGAGCAACCTAAGGACCTGTATTCTTCATCATATATGAGATAACAAGAGGATGAGACTCTACGACGTTACTTAACCTGTTTCAACGCTGCAGTCGCCAGTGTCCAAAATTTTGATGAACGAGTGACTCTTTTAGCGTTGCGTGGTAGTATTTATCCTGACACGAAGATGGCTAGGAGATTGACTAAGGAGAAATCAGCTACTCTGCAAGAATTCTTATATGAAGCCGTGACATACATGCGACTGGAGTAAGATGCAGCTGACTACAGACGGGAACAATCGTCAAACCATCAGAGGCCTCTAATAGTGTGAACGCTATGGTTAAGAACTACATTGGTGGGGATGTAGAGAAAAAGAAAAACAATAATCTTGACGACTCTGATGGGAGAAAAATAGAAAGAAGGAGATTTAAGCCCGACACGAAGTTTGAATCTGATACGGACTTGAATGATACTATAGAAAACATCTACCTCGCTACGCAAGGGGAGCTCAAATACAACATGCGTGCACCAAAGAAGGAAACTGAAGAAGAAATGAACATGAGAAACTATTATAGATCCCATGAATCCCATGGGGATAACACTAATGAATGTCCTTATTTGCAGGATGTAATCAAGGAGCACGTTAGGAGAAGCAAATTGGGCAATTATGTAAAGAGTATGAATGCTCCTCGAGCTCCTGAGAAGTAGGCCCTAAGGCAGCCCCCATTGGGAATGGAAGTGAGGGATCCAGTGCCAACCGTAAGAAGGATGGAAGATTGGTAAACAACATTATAGCAGGTCGGCCACACGTAGCCAATAAGAGCTAGGCAAAGATGGAAAGGTATGCAAAGTTAGTAAAGAACAGAGAAGCTTATGTGTATGCTGTAGATGAGGAATGAAAGAACAAGGCGCAACACCGAGATCAAGATGAGATCACCTTTAACGATGCTGATTTGCGATGTAAGATGTACTCGCACACTGACCCTGTAACACCCCGATATTTTACGGAAAATATAATTAAAAAGAAATTAAAAGCGCATTTGGTACAGTGGTAAATGCGCATGTTGACTTCCTTAGAGACCAGGGATAAAGTCCCTTTGTCGCCCAAAATTTGGAGCGATGTTTTTTTAGCTGGTTCGTTTCCAACGATTTTCCTACGTATTTCTGCGTTGTTTCTGACATATGGCAGCTTCCCAATTCGCTCTAGTGATGTAATAGGATGAGATGGCTAAATTTTTTGCTTGAGTGATGTGTATGGGCTAGAATGGATAACTATTAAGTGTATGAAAGAACCAGATTTAATCTAAAATAATCTAATGGGTTATATTCACGCAAACAATCTATAAATAAACCATCTAACCTAAACCTAATCTCTTATTCACTCGTCGCCATAATTCTACAGTAAAATTAGTGTGTACTATTCTTCCTCCTTTTCACTACTAATAAACAAATCTCTACCACATTAAATTATCAATATATATTCAAGCAATTTGGGAAATTTAGAAGAATCAAATGGAGAAAGATTAAAGCAAATCTTTTTCAAATTTATACAAGCTCAAGTGCTAGGTGAGTGGGAATTAACATGAAATAGAAAAATAAGGTAGTTCAATTTCAGTTCATTTCTGGCACGTTAATATGAATTAATTTCTATTATTAATTGAGAATATATGTAAATTATTGCAACTTCTTCTTCTTCTTCCACTTCTCAAATCTAATTCATGTTTAGTTTAAAATATAGGACATATAAATTGTATATTCACGTTTTATGGCACAAATAAGATTGAAATTTATGCAAATTATTGTATCTTCTTCTTTTTCCACTTCTCAATTCTAATTCATGTTTGGGTTGAAATTTGGAACAAACAAATTGTTATTCACGTTTCATGGCGTAAATAAGATTGGTTTAATTAAATTGAATTAGAATTGTTATTCAATTTCTAATGGTAGAACATGTCAGTTGAATAAATTCAGAATATGTTACTTGAATAAAATTATGGTTTTGATTGATATAATTACATAATTTTGAATATGGTTTTGGAACAAAATTGGAAAATCTAATTGGCATAATTGTTTGTTTCATATATGGCCTAAAAATGTAAAAGTAGAAATTTGTGTAATTAAATGGTTTGTGGCTATTGGATAAAAATTTTGTATAGATTAAATCTCTAAAAGGAGAACGTAAATTAGGGTAAAAAAAAATGTAAATTAAATGGACCCTAAAGGCTAGTGTAAATCTGTAACAAAATGGTATAAAAATTACAGACAAACCATATGGACTGAACGGACATGAAATTGAAATACCATTTATGTATGAAAAAGGGAAATTGTGAAATAACCAAATAGGATGTAAAAATGGCCTATGGAAATAAACAGTATTTAAACTGTAACGGTAAAATTAATTAATCTAGAAGTGATTTGGTAGGCAGACCATGTAAAGGTCTGGATAGGTATTTCATGCAGTTAAGACCAAAATATAGTTTTGGCTGTACGTACTAGGAGCGAGCAAGTAGGTTCGCAAGGATGTTTTTTACCTTTCATAGGTTGCGAGTACGTCGGATAGATAGCATCCACAATCGTAGGATTCTTCAGGCAGATCAACGCGGACGAAACAGGACAAGTGTGTTCTGACTTAAGCTTCTTTAGGCAAATTGTTGGAGGATTTTGCGCAGCCGACCCAGCTGCGGGCACTCTTTCGGAGGATCGACAAAGGGGAAAGTCCACGTTGGTGACCGAGGAGACAAGAGGATAGGAGTCTAGTTTGGCGGAGCCTGAGCACAACTTCGGGGTCTTGTGAGGTTGTTTGAGTCGGTGTCGGTCAGACGTGAGAGGCATTTAGTCACAGTGCACGGGTGAAGAGCATGACTTTCATGCTGTAGCATGTGGATAGGTAGGGACAGCAGGTCCGACAGGCCGATTGACGTTTAGTATTACTGCATGGTTGACTTCCAAAGAGTGACCATGGACTTAGGCTTCTTAGGAACTGTATCTAAGAAGGATTCACTACATTATATTATTCACCCTCTGCGATATCCGGGGAAGACCTGGAATTAAACTGTTTTATTCTTTATGCTTCATTTTATTTCTCATTCACCAGACTTTATGTCTGACCCATTCCTATTTTTATTATTTTCCCTAAATCACAGGAGGGAAGGTCTAAGTTGCAGTTCTTTGGAGCTTGGAGGGTCATTGGAGCAGTTGTTATCTTCAGCTTTTGTTTCTTTTGTTTCATGTACTTCGTTTCTCTTTTCCATACTTTACTCTATATATGGGGACCTATATTGTGAACTTTGTTACGTTATATGTTTTGGTGGAGACTACTTGGTACTTTTGGTTTCAGAAATAAATTTGGGATAATGTTGTTTTTAATGAAGGTTTTTTGCTATTAATTTATAATAGTGAAAGTTTTCTTCCGCTGTAATATTTTAATCATTTTTTGATGTTGCCTTAGTCACTATGCTATACTATGGATTTTTATTTCACCCGACCACCTGTGCTTCGAGTCATGTCTGATTTTCTAGGTGCCTAAAGGTGCAGGGTGTTACAATTGGTATCAGAGCAAAGGTTTCGGTAATCCTAAAAATATTTTAAAAATATAAAGGTTTTCGAATAATTTTCAAAGGGTATTCCAAATAATACTTTTAAAAGTATATGTATATATTTTGGAAAGAAAAGAAATTTTAGAAATGGGTCCCTCATATCTCTTCCTCCCTATCTATTGAACTATTTGTGGAGTACCTAATTCCATCTTTTTAATATCCACAGATAGAAATGTCTGAACCGTAAGATATCCCCAAAGTTCCAGGCCTTAATATGCTTGCTTGGTTCAGACGTTATTTGCAGGCTACTGCACGAGCAGAGCCACCAGCTAGGGATGCTAGTCCGGTAGAAGGGGCTCCAGCCCATCCTCCAGGCATTCCCGATTTTCCCAAGTTATGAAAGGACTAGCCCAGCTTAGGAGGCAAGGCGTTTCTTGGCACCTAGTCATATACTAAGGCGAGAGCTTGGATCCGTAGTTATGAGTGGATATTTAGACTTATAGGATTGGAGGACTTGGCTCGGAGGCAGTTGGCTTCATAGCAGTTGCAGGGAGAGGCTCTTTGTTGGTGGGAGATTATGGAGGCTGAGGCTGATAATTTGACTTGGGCGGATTTTCATACTAGGTTTGAGGGGAAATTCTTATCGCAGACCGAAGAGGGAGTGTAGCTAGAGAAATTTATAAAACTCAAGCAAGGGGATATGACAATAAAGGAATATGTTAATCAATTCAATAAGCTTGCCAGATTTGGACTATACCTGAGCAATACTCCTCACAAGAAGGCACTAACGTTTGCTAAGGGTTTGAGTCAGCCACTGCAGAGTTTGGCGGTGAGCCACATTCCGATGGGAGCCACTTTTGAGGGATTGGTAGAGATGGCTTTACTTGCTGATACTGAGAAGAAAGGAGATATGGCGCAGAAGAGTGATGGGAAGAAGCAGTGGAAGTGAAAGAGGAGAGGAGGAGGGTCAGGTGGAAAAAGGAAAGTTCCGTGGAAGGACTGGAAGTGCAATACTTGTGGGAAACCAGGTCATCTTGCTAAGGATTGTAGAGGGGCAGGAGAGCGACCGAGACTGAGGTGCTATCTTTGCGATCACGTGGGACATATGAAGAATGAATGTCCGTCGAAGCCCAAGGACAGTTCACAAACACCTTCACAGCCTGCTCAGGATTATGCTTTAGAGGCAGCTCCTTCCTCTAGTACTCATCCGGTTGTGGACAAGGGAAAGAAGGTGATCATCGAAGGTGTGTTATCTGTCTCTGATTTTCCTGTTCGTACCCAATTTGATTCTGGAGCTTCACACTCTTTTATATCTAGTACTCTTGTAGAGAGTCTGGGTCTTGATGCTTGCTTAGTGACCGACCCGATAGTAGTATCAAATCCCGTAGGAGGATCGGCCTATTTGTCCATGTTATGTCGGGATTTGAAATTGTTTATTTTAGGGGTTGAGTTTAACTGTAGTGCCTTTGTATTGGGATTTTCCAGGTTCGTGTTGATTTTTGGTATGGATTGGGTATCCTTGTATGGTGCTGTTCTTGATTGTGATAAGAGGGTAGTGAGGTTAGGCACTTATAGTGGACGTACCTTGGAAGCGTTACCCGGTTGCTTGGCCCGGCTACGAGATGCTAATTGTTGAGTTTCTTGGTTGAATCTAAGTGAAACTTAAGCCAGTGAGAGGTTGACTTGAATTAAGAAGCTCAACATATATGCTTCGTTTGGCCTGTATATCGTTCGGCCTGCAAGTGTGGTTTGGCCTGTATAAAATTCGGCATGCAAGTGTGGTTCGGCCCGAATATCATTCGGCTTGGGTATGTGGTTCGGCCAACATTGCTCAGCAACTACCGTTCGACCAACGTCGCTCGGCTACTTCCATTCGACCAACACTGCTCAGCTACTTCCGTTCGACCAACATCGCTTGGCAACCACCATTCGATACGCCTGGTTCGGTATAGCTGTTTTAGAGCAAGATGAGGGATTTGACTTATTCGTAGAGGTCAACATCAAAGTGGGGGGGTTCGTCATTGGTTCACCTTGAGTCCCACCGCGAGTTACTCCAGGTCCTTTAAGAGTTCGCTTTGAGTCGATTATCCGGTGACCACTGTTCGGCCATCTCGGATCGGCATTTGTCGACCGGTGTACCTCGCTCGGCATGCATGGATCGGTCGAGTCGAGGTTCCCATATATGGGCCGAGGTACTTCACTCTTAGGCCTGAGAAGGAAGTCCAGCCTATCTTTGTCTATAAATAGAGAGGCAGGGGTGCAGTGAAGGGGACCTTTTTTGGGAGAACACCGGGGAGACTCTGCCATTTTCAAGACTCATTTCTTTTCTACAAAAACTTGTACTCAAGTTGTTGGTGCATAGATTGTATTTGTATTCAATTATTTGAAGACGTAATAGAGATTAAGATCAAAGTGGACGTAGGCAGTTACGTCGAACCACTATAATTCTGGCGTTCTCGTTTTTTATTATTCTTACTGCATTCTATTGCGATATATCTTAGTTTTAATTTATTTTCTTCATTAATCTCTCTACACAATCTTACTCAAGGGTGTTAGTGACCAATTTTAGTGCTAACATTTTGGTGCTTTCACTGAGAAACGCATTCTCAGGCTGTTAGGATCTCCTTTGTTGCTACTGGATTGAGGAAATCCCCCGAAGAAGATCTGAGTTCATTCACAAGAAGTCCATTGATTCAACTCAGAGTTCCAACCGAGAACTCTACAATGGGAAGACCACGTACTAGATCAGCCTCCCACAATGCAGATGTCAACGAGGCCGCTAGCGTCCAACAAGTAGGACCCAACAATCAACAAGCTAATCCGGGCGCAGGGACCATCACCACCCAAAACAAAACGGAAGCTGTCACTAGGATAGAGTTTAATGAGCTGATGAGAGAACTCATGGAAATTAGGAGACAGCTTAACGAGCAGATTCAAGCTAACGCCAACCTCACGACTCAGCTTACTCAACATTCAACAACAACATCAGAATGCTGGAGGAAGTCCCGCTTCCTACTCCTCGTCTGACAGCTCTACTTTGTCTGATGAACCTCCCAGGTGTAGACGCCGTAGAACTGAAACAACACAAACAGGTGCAGTAGAACGATCAACCAGGGATGGTCTAAGTTCCTTACCTGGAGCCATGGCCACCCACTTACACCAGGGAAATCGCGCTCAAGCTGAAACATGAAACTTAGGATCTAGAGCACGAGTGGAAGCTGGATGACTGGATCACCAAGGTCATGATAAAGCAGGTCCCCAGGATACACGTTTGGTAGATCGCCAACAAAGGAGGCACCAATCGAAACGGTCCTGCAGGACGCATTCCAACTTGCCGTCCTCCATACAAACCCCAGACCTATCAGCCATGGTCAGACAGATGATGAGGGAAAATAAATGTTTATCTAATGATGATTGGGGCGTATCTAGGAGTCATACTCCGTTCACAGATGCTATCCTACAAGCTGAGTACCCCAGGAAGTTTAATATGCCGACTATCCCGGCCTACGAAGGAAAGACTGATCCCCGATAGCATGTAATGAGGTATGGGTGGATGATGGATTCAGCTAGGGCGAATGATGCAACTAAATGTAGGTGTTTCCTAATAACTTTATCTGGAATCGCTACCATGCGGTTCACCTGACTTCCTCCACAATCTATCTCCAATTTTGATGAGTTAGCGACGAAATTTGTGGAGCAGTTCAGGATTCATGCCACTCGTCCCAAGGATGTTATGTCCTTATCTAGTGTAATTCAGGCCTTAGGGGAATCGTTAAAGGAGTACTTACAAAGATTCCACGTTGCCGCTACTGAATTTAGCAAGCCGAATGACCATGCCATTTTAATGGCCGTAATGCGAGGAGTAGATCTGGATTCAGAGTTTGGTGATTGGCTGGCAGGAAAGCCTCCGGCTACGCTGGAACGTTTTTATTCAAAGGCACACCAATTTATAAGAAGGGAGGAAGCCAGGTGGACGATGCGAGATAATGCACCAGGACCCGGCAAGGAGACTGTGCAGAGCAACATTGCTGTAAAACAATCTGGTGACAACTCTGGAAAAGTCCAGGTCAATGTTCAAAACAAGCCTGAGCACTCAAAAGGACCCGGAGGAGGGAATTCTGGAAAGAAAAGGGAAGCCGGAAAGTGGAAACCAAGGATCCCAACTTACAATGAATACACTCCTCTAAACGCATCTCTGGAAAATATTTACCTATCGACCTGTAATACTTTCCAATATTGAAAGCCACACCCAAAAGAATCCACCGAGGAGAAAAAGCAGACTGGGAAGTATTGCCGCTTCCATGAGACTTACGGGCACAATACCGAGGATTGTAGGCATCTCCATGATGCGATTGAAAAGCTGATTCGACAGAAAAAGTTACATGAGTTTGTAAACAACCCTCAGGAAGGCGGACAGGGGACATCCGACCCCAATTGCGGATAGGCTCCACAACGATCTGAGGAACATATTCAGACTAAAGGTAGATTAGTCATAAACACGATAGTCGGTGGGCCTCACCCTGCAGACAAGAATTGGCAAGAAATGGAGCGCTATGCTAGTTCCCTAAAGCATGCAGGTTTTGAATGTTGTTCAAACACGGAAGATGGGACTCCGGCTAAGCAACATCGAATGATGACGGATGATATAGTGTTCAGAAGTAGAGATGCCGATCAGGTAGAGGCACCTACCATTGATCCGATGGTCATCTCGGCCACTATTGGGCCAGCTTTTGTGAGAAGAATACTGATTGACTGTGGAAGTTCTGTTAACATCATCTTCAAAAAAGCATATGACCAGATGAAGATGGAGACAAAGGACCTAAAACCATCTAAAGCCCGTATCCATGGCTTTAATGGTGCGGCTACTGATGCAGTGGGTTTTGTCGAATTACCAGTTGAACTTGGTGAAGGTGAACGTAGGAGGGTGTGGATCCTACCATTTATCGTTTTGGATGTTGATTCTTCGTATAATGTGTTTCTGGGTCGACCGGCCCCGGTAGAGTTTAGGGCAGCTTTGGTCCCGTGGTGTTTAACCTTGAAGTTTCCGATGGATAAAGGAGTTGGAGTTGTGCATAGCGATCAGGCAACTGGTTGTGCGTGTTATGTGGCTGAGTTGAGAGAGGCCCATCGAAGAGAGAAAGGAAAGGTTGTGGACAACTCCGTCCTCATCCGAGTCACTGAAGATTGACAAGTAATACCCGAGCCTTGGCTCGGGCAGCATGATCGGATTTATAGAGACATAAATCTAAGTGACGATGATGAGGAACCCAAGGAGGCAAAAGCAGCGCCGGCTGAACTAACGATTGACATTCCAGTCAGTCGCGATGACCCATCGCGGGTACTAAAGATTGGATCACAACTCAACCCATCGATGATCGAGGATCTTACTGATTTCCTCTGAGCGAATCTGGATGTCTTCGCTTGGACGCATTCCGATATATGCGGGATTTCTCCTGCCATTGCGAGTCATATGTTGAATATAGACCCGAATACGTGCCGGTGAAGCAAAAAAGGAGAGGTATGGACCCGAAGAGGTCCCCATCTCTCAGAGAGGAGGTGGAAAAACTCAAAGCCAATGGGTTCATCCGCAACGCCCTCTACCCAGAATGGGTCTCTAACCCTGTACTAGTGAGAAAAGCGAATGGGAAATGGAGGAACTGCGTGGATTACTCAGATCTGAACAAAGCATGCCTTAAGGATAGTTTCCCTTTACCCAGAATTGATCAGCTGGTCGACTCAACAGCAAGGCACGAGTTATTGTCATTTATGGATGCGTACTCAGGATATAATCAAATCCCGATGCACATTCTTGATCAGGAACATACTAGTTTTGTCACAGACATTGGACTGTACTGTTATGTAGTGATGCCTTTCGGATTGGGAAATGCAGGAGCAACTTATCAACGTCTAGTGAATCAGATGTTTAAAGACCAAATTGGTAGGACGATGGAAGTCTATGTGGATGACATGCTCGTGAAGTCACGGCAGTCAAATTACCACATACGAGACTTGGAGGAGATGTTTGATATACTCAAACACTACGGGATGAAAATCAATCCCTTAAAGTGTTCTTTTGGTGTTGCGATGGGGAAGTTTTTGTGTTTTATCATCAATGCACGGGGAATTGAAGCTAACCCAGAAAAGATTCAGGCTATTCGAGACATATAAGTGCCCAAAACCATAAAGCAAGTACAAAGCCTGAACGGAAAAGTGGCCGCGCTATGTCGATTCATATCTAGAGCGATAGAAAAGTGCATTCCCTTCTTCGATGTAATAAAGAAATGGAAGAGAAATTTTGAATGGACTCCCAACTGCGAGGATGCATTCCGAGCTTTGGTAAGACATTTGGAAAGTCCCCCGGTGTTGTCGAAGCCTATAGACCATGAAGTGTTGTATGTATACTTGGTCGTGTCTCAACATGCCATCAGTACAGCTTTGGTTCGTGAGGAGGACCGAATTCAGAAGCCGATGTACTATGTCAGTAAATGTTTAACGGGAGCAGAAAGAAATTATCCTAAAATTGAGAAGCTAGCCTACTGCTTGGTGATTTCATCACGCAAGCTTCGTCCATATTTTCAGGCACATCTGATCAGTGTTTATACCGATCAACCTTTGCGATAGGTACTCCAACGACCAGAGACCTCAGGAAGGTTACTTAAATGGAATATTGAGTTGAGTCAATTCGCTATCACCTACCAGCCACAGAGGGCTATCCAAGGGCAGGCGCTAGCAGACTTCATCGCAGAATTCACCATATCAGACGGGCCAAACAGCGATGATGTTATTCCCTCCATTCGATGGAAACTATACACCGATGTGGCATCCAACAGCCATTGCTCTAGGGCTGGAGTCATTCTTGTAACCCTTGAAAACCGATCAATTTGTTATGCCTTAAAACTTAATTTCCCAGCTAAAAATAACGAAGCTGAGTAAGAAGCATTTCTTGCTGGCTTAAAACTTATCAGCGAACTCAGAGTAAGATCGGTTTAGATCTTTTGTGACTCACAATTGATGGTATACCAAGTACGAGGAGATTATCAAGCAAAGGGGCAGAGGCTTGCTCCATACCTCGCTCGGGTTCAAGAACTATTGGCAGACCTTGAATATTACGATATTTCGCACGTCCCGCGTGAACAAAACAGGGAAGCCGATTCATTGGCAAAATTCGCAAATACTAGCGATGCACAGCAGATGGGCTTGGTTCCCCTCGGAGTTTTACAATATCCGAGTATAAACGAGATGGAAGTAGATTTTGTGCTAGAAACAGAAGTTGAAAGGGAGTCATGGATAACCCCATTCAAACAATACTTACTCTATGGGACTTTGCCCGATAGAAAGAACGAAAGACGACAAGTCATTCGCAATGCTTCATGATATATAATGCAGTACAGAATAATGTATTGGAGGGGATTCTCGGTTCCCTTGCTTCGGTGCATCTCCCACGACTAGATAAAACGAGTTTTGAGGGAAGTTCATGAAGGAGAATGTAGTGACCATACTGGGGGGCATACCCTAGCAAAAAAGATCCTCCGCTATGAATACTATTGGCCGACTGTCAATCGGGATGCTGTGGACTACGTAAGAAGATGTGACAAATGTCAAAAGTATGCGAAAATCCCGAGAGCTCCGCCAATAGAACTCACACAAATGGTTAGTCCTTGGCAATTTGCAATTTGGGGGATCGATATAATCGGTTCCATACCAATATCCAGAGGTGGTGCAAAATATGCAATTGTTGCAGTCGATTACTTTACCAAGTGGGTAGAAGTAGAGCCTTTAGCTACGATCACCACCAAAAAGGTAATTAATTTCATTTTACGAAACATCATATGCCATTTTGGCCTCCGATGAACTATCATCACGGACAACGGAACTCAATTTGAGAGTAAGGAGTTCAAAGAATTCTGCCAAAAGTATCGCATTGTGAAAAGGTTTGCGGCAGTCACTCACCCTAAAGCAAATGGACAAGTTGAAGCCGTAAATAAAATAATCAAGTCAATATTGAAGAAACGTTTGGAGAAGGCTAGAGGCAAGTGGGTGGATGAGCTTCCGACAACGCTCTGGGCTTACAGAACCACCCATAAGTCCACGACTGGCCATAATCCATTCACCTTGGCATACGGCGCTGAAGCTGTGATACCCGTGGAACTTGAAGTTCCTTCTCATCGGGTAACTTATTATGATCCTAAGACGAATCAGAATCTCTTATTGGAATCGCTGGACTTTGTCGATGAAAAATGCGAAGAAACTGATTTAAGAGCAACTGCATATAGGCACTAGGTTGCTCGATATTATAATGAAAAGGTTCAACCGAGAATTTTCGATATGGGTGATCTCATTTTGAAGCGAGTCTTTCCGACCCCATCACATCTGAATCCCACATGGGAAGGTCCGTATGTCATCGAACGGAGGCTTGGAGAAGGAACTTTCAAGCTAGCGACCGTAGATGGCGTGACACTTCCCCGTGCACGGAATAGCGAGCATTTGCGTCGCTATTACACCTAGTTTATTTCTTTTGCATTTTAGTTGCAATTATTTCCAGTGTATGTTCATTTTGTTGTTCTTAGTTTTTAGCATGTAATAAGACAATTCAGTTTGTTTCCATTTGTTATGATCAATAAAGGCTTGAAGCCATCTTTTCCATGAACTATTGATGTTTCCGTATGTTACAATTCTGTGACAAAAAGAAAATTACACCATTCTGTCTGGCGCATGAACGCGCACCCAAACTTAAAAATCTCTAAGTCCCTGGAGTGCAGACTAGAGTATAAACGACTTAAAAATCTCTAAGTCCCCAAAGTGCGGACTAGAGTATACATGATTCAAGCTAATAACTCAGCCTCTAGAGCACAGGCTAAAATATAAGCAATTTAGAAATCTCCGAGTCATGCAGAAACAAACGAGAGTTTAAGTGACCAACACAACCCTGGATTTCAGGTACGTGATGGGCGGTGAAGCTAAGTAGCAAAGATCATCAAAAAACAAATTTTTATTTACTAATTGAGAATTCAGTTTCACTACAACTTCTCCTGAACTCGGAGTAAAACATCTATTTACAACGACTACGAGAATAAATAGAGATAATTACATAATCCAGGCTTATTCGTGTTAAGCGAGGCATGATAGCTACTTTTTTGACTTCTTCTCCTTCCTTGGTTTCTCTGAAGACTCCTCCCCCAAGCGTTTTTTCTTGGACGCCTTGCTCACTAGGGAAGTGGTGCCTTGGGAAGGAAGAGGAACTTCCAATGGCGAGGTTCCGCCAGGGAGAATAACCTTCACGGCCCTGTTCAACGGATCGTCGAGTTCCACTACCTAAGGCTCAACTTTGATCTCAGCTTTCTTTTTCTTCTCTCCCATAATTTGCTCCGCCATGCTCGATTTTTAAGTGTGTTCAGAGGCGCTCGTAATCTCAACTTCATCATGTACCTCCACGGGCGATAAATTTTCAGATTTGTCTTCATCGAGCGCCTCGATCACTTGAGCGTCGGGTCTGGGAGTCTCACCAGTCTGAATTGCCTCTCCCATTTTCCCCTCCTTTTCTGCGGCAGCGTCGCTCCTTGGAGTTGGCTCGGGATCAGAATGGCCTACACGAAATCGTAAGAGACAAATGTTAGGATACATTTATTATTTGCCAAAAACGACGACCCTTTGAACTCTAGGAGGAAAAGCTATGTACCAGTTTCTAGCTGACTCTCAACGGTTCGGGGAGTTTTACCTTCCGGAATGGGAGATAGAGCGTGAATATCAAGTCTAGGCTTCTCGGGGTCATAGCCAATATGCTGCTCGAAGGGATCGAGTGATGGGCGACCAGTCGACTGAATAGGAGGAGGAACTGAGGACTCAGTTCCGGATGGACCGACAGTATCATTTTTTCCTTTTGATGAGGAAGAGTCTCTTCCGTAAAGGGACTTTGCCGTAGATAGGTCAGTGCGCTCATTCTCATGAAGCATTTCCTTCACAAGAGACTCCTCATCCACCTCTTCGGTTCCCAATTCGACCTTTTTAATTTTTATTAAAGTGTCCCATGCTTCAGCTAAAGATTCGAGGTAATCCTCGGCAAGAAAAGTTAGGTCACGATGCATGAGAACTCGAGCATTATACTCGGCTATGAGTGGATCAAACATGCACTTAATTTCCTCCCTATCAGCCTTGAGGCGAGAATCGATTTCCGAGAGCTCCATTCTTTTGCCCTCTTCACGGGCCGCATCCTTCAGCGCTTCAACTTTGGAGAGCTCCCCATCACGCTTTGCTTTTAAGAGTCGTGTGGAGACAATCTTGATTCTCGTCACAATATCATTGTGACTCTTCTTGGGATGTAGTTTTTTCTTCTTTTCTTTAAGGAGTAGCTCCTCCAATTCTTTAACTCGCTGAGTGAGAGCATTCTTTTCTTTTTGGATGGAATCCTTCTCTAAGGCTAAAGCGCCACAGTGTTGAACCGCCTCATCAATTTCCTTTTTGTGTGCGACTTCCAGACGATCAACTGCTTCGGCTGTGTCTTTAGCGGTTTTTTGAGCAGCTTCAAGCTGAGATTTATATGAGGAAAGCTCTTCATCCTGTGCTTTGATAATGTCTTTGTCGTGTAGCTTCGAGTTTCAAGCGATCGATTTCATGCTGACGTTCCACCGAAACTTCTGAAACTTTTTCCACCAAATGAACGAATGCGTCGTGCTGGACATAGACATCATTATTAAAAGCAATGGAACTTTGTTTAACATGCCCCGGAATAGGATGGATCGCCGGAAGAAACTTTAGTCCATCAAAGCATATTTTTGGAAATGTGGTTTTAAGCTCAGCTAGCTTTTCTGCTATCGATGGATCATGTGCAGGGCTGGAGGAAGTTTGTTTAGTCGAAACTACAGATTTCTTGTGAAGCTCATGGGACTGCCTAGTGCTTCATGAACCGGAATATTGATCACGAGGAGCTTCAGATTGGGACCCCCTTTGAGCAGATTTATCCCTGCTATGCTCTGGTTGAGGAGGAGGATCGTTGGGGTAGGAAGAGTAGCTATAAGTTTTCCTTCGAGACGATGAATCTCGGGGACGATAGTCTCTATCGCTGTTGTCATCTCTATCTCGGCGTTTTTTGGGCCCTAAGTCTTGGCTAGATGATGAAAGATAGAGGAACCGCGAAGGCGATCGAAGCCGTGTGAGCGTCCCATGTCACCTGCACAGAAATCAAGTGAAAACAATTTAGAGATGATCATATGATGGCTAAAACTTAAGTGTGGGTGGAGAGTGAGTGTTAGTGTGTGTCCTAGTGTTTTCCCCCGACGGACCAGTTTCTTTAGCTTTACTTATCGGAGTTTTTTCTCCTTGGTGGTGGGCTTGAACTCCTTTGTCACCTCTTGCGGGCGAGTGAAGTTTTAGGGATTCTGGGTCGTCGAAGCCGTAATTGAGCAAGTCATCGGGAATGGTGAGATCTGATAAGCCTTTTAGCGAACCCTCTAAGTGTTGTGGAGATGGCTCTTTCTCCATCGGAGTAATTATGACCTTCGAGGTTCTGCCCACTGTCTTCTTCCTTAGTTTGTAGGCTAGTTTCTTTTTCCCCTTTGATGGGGGAGGTGGTTCATTGATGCCGGGTGCGTCAATCACCGGTTCTGATAGAGGACTTATATGCTCGTCGGACGCTCCAGAAACCCCGGCCTCTCTAATCTCACCTTCCTCGGGCATGTCGAAGGCCCCATCTGTAGGGGCACCGAAGACCCAGCCTGTTCTTTACCCTTCTCCACCGCAGGTCTAGTTGTAGTTGTGCTGGATGGGAGACTAGTTTGGAAACCTTCCGCCAATAGCCCAAACTTTCGAAGTGACGCATTGGAAATAACGACTTTGATCTCTTGGTCCTCCACGGGAGTAGCACGAATGGCCTCGACGGCCTCAGAATACCTCGCACCTTCGGGACATGGGCTGATGCCTGCAAAAGACCAAAGGAAGTTTAGAAAAAATGCACTTCATGCATCAGGTAAATAATGAGTCCGGAAATGGAACTTACTCCCTTCCAACCATCTTCTCGCAAATCCAAGGGGGCATCGCACGTAGAACCACTCCTACTTATATTGGGAGAATTTACTCCATTCCCCCGCCAGGATCTGACACTTAGAGTGCGGCTCAAGAAATATGAAAGAAGGGCTGTCAGATCGCCTTTTGAACCGATAAATGTAGCGAATATCCTCGAGAGTGGGGAGCCTGGATAAGATGCTCATAAAGAGAATGCAAGTGCCATGGAGAAATGCATGACTGTTGGAGTGAAGCTGTGCCGGAGCAATCCCGATGTACTGCAGCACCTCACGAAGAAATGAATTGAACGATGGCACACTCCCGACCCAGCACATGAATTTGCTACAACTGTATATCTAGCTAGGGGCAGGTGGGGACGATCTTGTCTCGATGGAATTAATACGTCGTCAAAAGGGATTTCGTGGATTGAACATAGCCGGTGAAGGGCGGTTTCCTTGATTCTTGAAGCTTGAGAATCAGTTGGGTTATCCATGATGATTGCTCCATCTATAACATCGGGTGCCGGGCCAACAATTACAGTGGATGGATCCAGAATACCCTGTGTGGAGGTCGTTGGTGGGTCCGAAGTACCTACTACCTCCCCCTTATCGGAAACTGTAGTAGAGCTCGACTTTCTGGACATCTTTAAAGAGCAATGAATGTGGATAAAATCCTGTTTGAACTATACTTGAAAGACAATCGATATTAGATATAACAACAAAAATATTCCCCCCATGTGGTGTGTGGACTAGTGCAATCGTTCAGACATGAGTATAAAAGAATTAAAGCTTTAAAAACCGATGGGATGTGTTTGAGTGTTAAGTTATCATCTTCGAAGACCGTCATCGTTGACCGTCTCCGAGAGCTTATCTTATGATTCGGTAGTATGGGTCTTGAAGTTGAACATTGGCATTGTATGTTAAAGGCCGTTACTTTCTTTTGTTAAGTTGAATTTGCGTCTATAGTCCTTAAAACTATGAAGTCATTAGTCAAAACAGTTTCATATGCACACGTTCTTAAGTCCTTGTCATTTTCCCTCGTTCTATGATTAAGCGTAGAAGTATGTGATGTTAACATATGCGATGTTTAAGTGGAGATAATCTTGGTTGCCAATGCCGACCCCAAAGACCGAAGTCGATCGCCTTCCTAGACCAATAGATCGAACCATCTATCTACGAGCTACCGAGCAGCCCGCTAGACACACCGACCCACTCACTCTCTTCACAGGTGCTCTCTCATCACCGAACGACACCGAGCCACTATCCCTGGCTCCTAAAACCATCCATACCGACCGACCCACTCAGTTCCTATCTCTCTCTAATGACCCAACGACGTCGATCGCAATCCTACCAGCCTACATCACCTAACAGCTCACTCAGTCTATACCAAACCGCACTCTCGTTCTTATTACCGCGACCTAATGGCATTTGCAGATGGACCTCCACACCATTCCACTTCCTTGAAGATTCTTCATCGAGCAACGTCTTCCTCCTGCTCCCTAAGTCCCAACTTTCGAGTCATGGGGACAACCGCTACATGAAGGTTAACACAAACTGCGCTCGAGAACAATTGAAGCCCTAGCCTAAGTCCTGCCCTCCACTCAAGTCATCTTCTCTCCCCTTACCAATTGTCCTTTACCTATTTCTATAACTATATAAAAGGGAAAAACACCTAATCGAGCACTCGAACTTTGTATGCGACTTCGAGTTTGAAGCAAAATTCGTACCTATGGAAGAGTTTGTGATTTGCAGAAGGGCGACTAAGATCTCTGAGGGAGAAGTCCAGGGATTTGTGGGAATAAGTTAATAATTTTAAGGATATAAGAAGGGTGCGGGTTCATGAAGGTAAGTTAGTAGATCTCGGAAGAATAAAGTAAAGGTGGAGAGAAGAAGAAAGAGGGAGCTCTTATATATGGGAGAGGGGAGGTGAACAGGATATCTCCTGTTGAACCGGTCAGTATGATTTGAGAAGTCGGTTGTTAGATATGCGCGACCCAGTTCAAATAAGCCGATCGTGTGGGTCGGTCTTTTTATGCCAATCGTGTGGGAGGACAAAGAGGAGGAAGAAAGCAAGACAAGGAATCTAAACTGTGCAAGGCATTGGGAAGGCCCGTCATGTCATGACATTCACGAAATCGTATACGTTTGGATTTTGGAACCGAGAACTGATTACTGATTCAAAGCATGTCGCGTTGCTTCACACGACACACTTTGGGGGGGGCAAATGTTACCCGGTTGCTTGGCCCGGCTACAAGATGCAAATTGTTGAGTTTCTTGGTTGAATCTAAGTGAAACTTGAGCCAGTGAGAGGTTGACTTGAATTATGAAGCTCGATATATATGCTTCGTTTGGCCTGTATATCGTTCGGCCTGTATATTGTTTGGCATGCAAGTGTGGTACGGCCCGTATATCGTTCGGCCTGGGTATGTGGTTCGGCCAACACTGCTTAGCAACTACAGTTCGACCAACGTCGCTCGGCTACTTCCGTTCGACCAACACTGCTCATCTACTTCCGTTCGACCAAGATCGCTCGGCAACCACCGTTCGATATGCCTGGTTCGGTATAGCTGTTTTAGAGCTAGATGAGGGATTTTACTTATTCGTGGAGGTCAACATCAAAGTGGGGGGTTCGACATTGGTTCACCTCGAGTCCCACCGCGAGTTACTCCAGGTCCTTTAGGAGTTCGCTTCGAGTCAATTACCCGGTGACCACCGTTCGACCATCTCGGATTGGCATTTGTCGATCGGTGTACCTCACTCGGCATGCCTGGATCGGTCAAGTCGAGGTTCCTATATATGGGCCGAGGTACTTCACTCTTAGGTTTGAGAAGGAAGTCCAGCTTATCTTCGTCTATAAATAGAGATGCAGGGGTGTAGTGAAGGGGACCTTTTTTGGGAGAACACCGGGGAGACTCTACCATTTTCCAGACTCATTTCTTTTCTACAACAACTTGTACTCAAGTTGTTGGTGCATGGACTGTATCTGTATTCAATTATTCGAAGAAGTAATAAAGATTAAGTCCAAAGTGGATGTAGGTAGTTACGCCGAACCACTATAATTCTGGTGTTCTCATTTTTTATTGTTCTTACTGCATTCTATTGCGATATACCTTAGTTTTAATTTATTTTCTTCATTAATCTCTCTACACAATCTTACTTTCAAGGGTGTTAGTGACCAATTTCGGTGCTAATAGGAAGTATCTTGTGATCCTAGAGGATCGGTCATGTTGAGCTACCTTTATTCTCTTGACTTATCACCCGATAGTTTGAGTTTGGTACCGGTTGTTAGAGACTTTCCAGATGTGTTCGAGGAGGTTGTTGGTCTTCCACCTCGAAGAGAGATCGAGTTCAAGATTTATCTTGTCGATAATGCCAAACCGGTTGCTTTATCGGTAAGGCATATGGCTCCTAAGGAACGTCGTGAGTTGAGCAAGCAGATTGGAGAGCTTTTGGAGAAGTGCTTCATTCGTAGGAGCAATTTTGAGTGGGGCGCACCCGTCGTCTTTGCTACTAAGGCAGATGGCTCTCTCAGACTTTGCGTGGACTATAGGGAGCTTAATATGCCGACGAAGAAGAATCGTTATCCTATTCCCTGTATAGACGATCTCTTCGACTAGCTAGTAGGAGCCAAGGTATTTTCGCAGCTCGATTTGGCCACGGGATTTCATCAGTTGCGTGTGGTGGAGGATAACATCGAAAAGACTGCGGTTAGGTCTCCAGATAGGTTATTTGAACGGTTAGTCATGCCATTTGGGCTAACCAATGCTCTGGCATATTTTGTAGACCAGATGAGTCGAGTATTTCGTGAATCGTTGAACAAATTTGTGGTGGTGTTTATCGACGACATTTTGGTTTATTCACGAAGTAAGGAGGAGCATACTGTTCACTTGGAAGAAGTGCTTAGGACCCTGCAAGCACATAAGTTGAAGGCGAAGTTCTCCAAGTGCCACTTTTGGAGGGATGCGGTTCACTTTTTGGGACACATCCTTTTGGAAGATGGACTTGCAGTAGATCCGCCGAAAGTGGCAGCAGTATAGGATTGGCAGACCCCTAAAAATGCCACAGACATAAGGAGTTTCCTTAGTCTTGCGGGCTACTATAGGAAGGTCATTGAGGACTTTGCTAGGATATCAGCTCCACTTACCCACCTTACCAAGAAGAGCTCAGCTATTGTTTGGGATGCCAAGTGTGAGGATTCCTTTGGTCGATTGAAGGAAGTGTTAGCACCAAAATTGGTCACTAACCTCGTAGAGAAAGATTGTGTAGAGATATAAGTGATGAAAGTAAATTAAACAGAGAAGACAATGCTAATTTAAATGCAGGAAGTAAGAACACCAAATTTATAGTGGTTCAGCGTAATTGCCTACGTCCACTTTGTTCAACTTTATTGATTTCCTTTATGGTTGATTACAAATACAATTCGTGAATCAAATGCTTGAGTGAAGTTGTTAAGTAGAGAAGATGAGTCTTGAAAATGGCAGAGTCTCCCCGGTGTTTTCTCTCCAAAAAAAAGGATCCATTCCATTGTGACCCTGCCCCTCTATTTATAGACAAAGATGGGCTGGACTTCCCAAGTGGGCTGATGGCCGAACACTCCAGCCCGAGTACAGTGGTCGATGTATGCCGAGCAAGGTTTGCCGAACACCGCTACGCCGAACCATTCCTTCTATGCCGAACGATGTGTTGGTGTCGTGGGAAGTGTAGGATGGTTGTCTGTTGAGGCCGAACGTGCCTCCATCTCAAGCTCTTGAACGAACGGTGTATGCAGGCCGAACGATACCGGTATCTTGAGTAGTTGTGCATACCGAATGTCTTCTGGATGTCGAGTACTACGCCGAACACCATGGGATGCCGAGTACACTTGTTGACGAGTACTACGCCGAGTACCTTGGGATGCCGAGTACTCCTGTTGCCGAGTACTACGCCGAGTACCTTGGGATGCCGAGTACTCCCGTTGCCGAGTACTACGCCGAGTACCTTGGGATGCCGAGTACTCCTGTTGCCGAGTACTACGCCGAGTACCTTGGGATGCCGAGTACTCCTGTTGCCGAGTACTACGCCGAGTACCTTGGGATGCCGAGCGCTCTTGATGCCGAGTTCTCCTATCACCGAGTTCTAATGATGCCGAACGCTAGCGCTGAGCATTGGTTGTCGCCGAGTGCCAGTTGACGCCGAACACTATGGATGCTGTGTACTTCGCCGAACACTGCTGGATGCCGGACACTATGGATGCTATGTACTTCGCCGAACACTCCTAGATGCCAAGTGCGTCGCCGAACACTGCTGGATGCCGGACAGTCTGAGATGCCGAGCACTAGTTGCCTGGTCAAATCTCCAGGAAACACTTGCCTCCCAAAGTGTATCGCGTGGCCGAACGTGATGCGCTTTGAATCTGGTCCAATTTTCCTTGATGATGCTTTCTTGAGGAGGCCTGTGACGGAGGTGCGTGACGAACGTGGTTTTGACGCCGAACGGTACGTTCGAAGCCGGACAATGCTCATGTGTTTAATGGTACTTCGTTTCGATGCCGAGCACTCTGGTATTGACCGGTTCTACCGGGTATAGCCTTTTCAACTTCTACCTCCCTCTATATAACCAGGTCCTTCCCGTCCCTTCTCCTTTACCTTTTCGTTTCTGCCCTTCTTCCAAGATTTCTAACCTTCTCTAGTCGAACAGATTTACAACTTGAACATTCCTTCCTAAGCTCCTAACTGCAATCTAGGTACCGCTCCTCGTATAACTTGAATAAGTTTCAAATGAGTCAAGTGTGTCCTGTAGGAAGTTTTCGAGTAGGTTGTCCTCATTGCCGAACGATAATGCGAGGCGAGGAGGAAGGATTCGAGGTGTTTGCACATGTGGCTATTGTACTTAGCTCCATCGCGTCGAACCAAAGTCAAAAATGAAGGAAAAGGAAAACGTTGGAGGTTGTAAGGGTGTTGGATGGCATAGCTATGGTTCGGCGTATGTTGACATGCGCCAAACGATAGAGGCTGCCAAATAGTATTTCGTCTGAATGTGGCCGAACACTCGCTAGAACGCCGAACAACAACTTAGCCGAACGAACTAAAACCGAACACTTACTAAAATGCCGAACAATAACTTAGCCGACCAAAACCCAAGCCGAACATTCTTAGATGCCGAACAGTATCTTGGCCGAACGATACGATTGCCGAACAGAACTTAGACCGAACAATTTCAATGCCGAACAACATTCAAATGCCGAACAAACACATACATGCCGAACAGAACTTAGGTCGAACAATTTCAATGCCGAACAACATTCAAATGCCGAACAAACACATGCATGCCGAACAAACACATGCATGCCGAACAGAATTTAGGTCGAACAATTTCAATGCTGAACAACATTCAAATGCCGAACAAACACATACATGCCGAACAGAACTTAGGTCGAACAATTTCAATGCCGAACAACATTCAAATGCCGAACAGTATAAATGTCAGACTACACTTAGGCCGGTCACTTTACAAATCATATGTTTCCTGCATCTGGAACTGTACTCACCTCAAGGCGAGCTTTTTGAGACGGTCAGCGATGACGGTCTTCGAAGGCGACGATTCGAAGCTAATTTTTATATCTTTAAAATCTTTAGATTCTTATCGCTTGTACACAATTGCTTGCACTAGTTCACACACCACGTGGGGGGAAAACTCGTGTTGCTAATTCTAACGTTCAACGTTTTTTAAGTATAGTTTTCTCAAGCACTTAGCCAGGTTCGTTATTTATTGGGGATGTCGAGAAAATCTAGCTCTGCCACCATATCCGACAGGCCTAGGCCGTCATCAAGGCAAGGAGCCGCTGATACTTCTAATCCGTCGACTTCTCCTGCTCGTAACTTGGCACCTGATGCTCTGGAGGCAACAATCTTACTAGACAATCCGATCGATTCACAAGCCTCGAAGATCAACGAAGCTGCTCTGCGACAGATATGCTCCATTCACGGGATTCCTTCTGCCGACGTGTTAGTTCCTTCGAGACACGATCGCCCTCATTTGCCCCCAGTCAGGTACACTACCTGCAACAAGTTCATGTGTTGGATGGGCAGCGTGCCTCCATTCAATTTATTTCTCCGGGATGTACTGTAGTACATAGACATAGCTCCATCGCAGCTGCACCCGAACGGCCATGCATTTCTATATGGGACTTACCTACTTTTCATGGTTGTCTTCTCCAGACCTCCAACCGCCGGTGATATCAGATATATTTACATGTTCAAGAGACGGAAAGACAGTCCTTCTTTTATGTTCCTCGAGCCATACCACAAATGCCAGATCTTGACAGGGGCATGTAGTAAATTCGCCCTGTACAAACAGGAATGGTTCTATGTGCGCTGCCCTTCTGGTTTCGCTAGGAGATGGGTTGAAGGCAGTAAGTCTCTCTGCTGAGTCACTATTCGTATTTGATCGGAGTCATGCTTTTCCTAACTCTTCATTTCATCTTTTCAAGTATAAACCCGCGTTCGGAAGGCCGAGGATATTCTAAGGCTGTCGATGCCATTAGAGCTCTTCCTGCCGAGGATCGAGACATCCGGACTATCATTTCAAATGAATCGCTGTCGGAGTTTGGCTTGCTAGCCCCTGGTCGTCGGATCAGCCTTCCAGAGGGTGTCATCATTCCCAAACATCCGTCTGGTAAAGGGAAAAAACAGGCTGGGTCGTCGTCGCGCCGCACTCCCGATACGCACGGAGAAGGCGAGCGCAAAGAAGACGAAGCTCCTGAGACTCAGGGCGAGAACGTGGGTCCCGCTTGGAATCCGGCAATCGAAGTTCAGGATATTGAGACATCATCCTCCCCTTCGAAGGGAAAGAAGAAGTTGAAATATACAGTTCAAAAGGAGAAAGTTGGTGGCACTTCAAAAGTTACGCCTACCCCGCCTGAGAAAGAGGCTTCTTCGCAGCATCTGGAAAGTTCCTTGAGGGGTCTATCGAACCTTTCTATTCCCGAAGACATACTTAATTACGGGTTTGATGATCCTGAAGCCCTCAAATTCTCTTTACCCGTGAAAGGCAATGCAGGAGTTCAACTCCCGGCCCAAGGAGATACCACTTCGATTAGCAAAGATAAACGAACGGGTCCGTCGGGGGGAACACTAGGACACACACGCACATGCGCATTCCATAATATACTTCAAGTCTTTTTTCCTATCTCGTGAATTTCCCTTAACTCGTTGTTATCTCCATTCTTTGCAGGTGATATGGGACGTTCTCACGGACTCGATCGCCTTCAGGGCTCTTCTATATTTCATCACTCTGGACGAGATTCTGGTTCAGGTAGACGCAGGGACAGAGGCGACTATGAAGATAGGGACAATCGCCCCCGCGAGTCGTCTCACCGCAAGAAGGCACACTCTCAATCTTCCCAGTCCCGTGATCTTCCTCCTCCAACTGAGCCGAATAGGGAGAAGTCTTTACAGAAGGGTTATCAATCTGATGCTCCTCGAGAACAACATTCCAGTTCATCGAGTACAAGGCAAGTCCGAGAGCAACGGAAAAGAGCGGAATTCTCAAAGCCTCCTCCTCCTACTCCTGCGGTGGACCCAACTGTTGCGGAAAAGATGGTCGATCTTAAGGCCAAGTTTCCAAAAATTTGCTTCGATGGTCTGAAGTTCCTCCCGGCCATTCATCATATTCCCGGGCATGTGAAACAGAGTGCCATTGCCTGCAATAACGACGTCTATGTTCAACATGACGCGTTTGTGCACTTGGTGGAGAAGATCTCGGAAGTATCCGTTGAGCGTCAACACGAGATTGATCGTCTGAATCTAGAGGCCGACAGCGATAAGAAAACCATCAAACTCCAAGACGAAGAGCTCGCTTCGTATAAGTCGAAGCTAGAAGCCGCTGAACAAAGCGCAAAAGATACTGCAGAGGCAGTTACTCGTTTAGAGGCGGCTCACAAAAAAGAGCTTGACGAAGCAGTCCAGCGCAGCGGTGCCCTCGCCCTAGAAAAAGACTCTGTCCAAAAAGAAAGGGACGCGCTCGCCACCCAAGTCAAAGAGCTAAAAGAATTACTCTCCAAGGAGAAGGAGGATAAGGTAGCTGCTCAAGAAGAATCACAATGATACTGTGATGAGATCGTTGCTACCCGACTCCTGAAAACAAAGCTCGATGACGAACTCACTGGGGTTGAGAAAATGAAGGATGAGGCCCGTGAGGAGGGCAAAAGAGAGGCTGTGGAGGAGATTGATTCTCGCCTCGAGGCGGCCGTGGAAGCCGGCAGGGAAGAGGTCAAAAACATGTTCGACCCATTGATTGCTAAATATGGAGCCCGCGTCCTTATGCACCGTGACTTAACATTCTTGGGCGACGGCTACCTTGAGTCCCTAGCCGAGGCCTGGGAAACCTTAATAAGGATCAGGAAGATCGAGTTGGGTTCCGAAGAGGTTGATGAGGAGGCCTTGGTGAAAGAGTTCCTTATGGGGAATGAGCCATTAGATTTATCCACAACATTGGCACTTTACAGCAAAGGCTCTCCCCTTCCAAAAGAGAAAGATGGTGAAGCCGGCCCGTCTGGGGTTAATATTACTACTCTTCATACTGCTACTCAATCTGCTGCCCAATCGGCCAGTCGGCCGACACTTGATCCATTTGAGCAACATGTTGGTTATGACCCCGAAGACCCCGGGCTCAGTGCTCATGTGCTATCACCTATCCTGGAGGGTGAAACCCCACGCGCCACCGATAGCCAACCGGGACCTGGTAGGAAATTCTTCTTTCTCTAGAAGTTGAAAGATCCCGTCATTTTTCAGCAGTGGCTATTCGTTCTAATGCTCATTCCTTATGTTTTTGTGCAGGTTGCTCTGACGCCGAGCCAACTCCCAGGAGCGATGACGCCAAGGAGGAATCAGAGAAAACAAGCGACGTTGCTCACGCAGGAGTAACTCCTGGTCCAGACGCTCAAGTGATCGGGGCGCTAGATGATGACAAACTTGATACTTCGTCTCCTGCCGAAGGAAGCGATGAAATTGAAATCACTGGCGCCTCTGAGCATACTTCAGAGATGAGCATGAAGGACCGTCTCGCCGACGAGGAGAAGAAAAAGGTCAAAGTCAAAGTTGAATCTGAAATACTGGAACTCACTGACCCGCGAAATAGACCTTTGAAAATCATTCTCCCGGGCAGGTCCAAACCACTAGATGTTCCGTCTCCTACTCCTGACTCTGTTTCTCTAGCAAGCAAAAAGTCCAAGAAAAAGTGTGAGGGAGAGGAGCGTCGGAAACACCAAAGGAAGACAAGAAGAAGAAGTCGAAGAAATAATCGATGCACTTGTTCAACAAGTTTCCTGCTTAAGTTTTGTAATTGTTTTTATCTTCCACAACTTGTAGTTTGTATAGAGAGGTCTGAATTTTGTAGGAGTGATCATGTATCCCCATTTTGGACTTATTGAATAAAGTTTTTAGCTTCTTTTTTGCTTGAGTGATTCTCTTCTCTTTCCTTAGTTTGCTGACTAATTGTAGCCATAACTCAAGTTATTATGAGTTGCATTATCTTCCGGTCCATTCTCGTGTTGTTCAAACATTTTCTAGACATGGCGTGCTTCTCGTACCACATCTCTCGAGTACTTGGACCTTCCGCTGACTCTAGTCCGCGCTCTGGGGACTTAGAGTACTCCGCTCCGCACTCTAGCGATTCGGAGATTTGAAGTCGTTTATACTCTAGTCCGCACTCTGGGGACTTAGAGTACTCCGCTCCGCACTCTGGGGATTCGGAGATTTGGAATCATTTATACTCTAGTCCGCGCTCTGGGGACTTAGAGTACTCCGATCCGCGCTCTGGGGATTCGGAGATTTGGAATCGTTTATACTCTAGTCCGCGCTCTGGGGACTTAGAGTATTCCGATCCGCGCTCTGGGGATTCGGAGATTTGGAATCGTTTATACTCTAGTCCGCGCTCTGGGGACTTAGAGTACTCCGATCCGCGCTCTGGGGATTCGGAGATTTGGAATCGTTTATACTCTAGTCCGCGCTCTGGGGACTTAGAGTACTCCGATCCGCGCTCTGGGGATTCGGAGATTTGGAATTGTTTATACTCTAGTCCGCGCTCTGGGGACTTAGAGTACTCCGATCCGCGCTCTGGGGATTCGGAGATTTGGAATTGTTTATACTCTAGTCCGCGCTCTGGGGACTTAGAGTACTCCGATCCGCGCTCTGGGGATTCGGAGATTTGGAATCGTTTATACTCTAGTCCGCGCTCTGGGGACTTAGAGTACTCCGATCCGCGCTCTGGGGATTCGGAGTGGAATCGTTTATACTCTAGTCCACGTTCTGGGGACTTAGAGTACTCCAGTCCGCACTCTGGGGACTTGGAGGTTTAAGTCATTTATACTCTAGTCCGCGCTCTGGGGACTTAGAGTACTCTAGTCCACACTCTGGGGACTTGGAGGTTTAAGTTGAGAGCAGTCGTATTTCCACTCTTTAATTTGTATTCATCTACTGTATCGAGGCTATTGTCGTCGAATGAACAATCGAACCACGTTTGCTCACGGAATGAGATTCTGCCCCCCAGGATGAGGGACGAAATTTGAAAAATGGACGATCGATTCTCGTCCACATGGTGATTATAGCTCTTCCAATCAAGTCAAGGAAGGAGGTATATGACAGATGGTTGAATCACATCCATGTTGGGTTAGATAGCCAAATCTCTTACAATTTGCTCCGTATCTCCTTCTAGAAAATAAGGATAATAGATTGTTGAGTAGACAAAGTAAGTTGCATATGTTCCAAGGTGCAGTCGTGTCCATATATTGACAGTGATGGTTAGCGAGTACGCAGTTTACCATAGCTACTTCAAGTTGGGCTTTCGAACAACCTTTCGTGTTCAGGGTAGGATTTGATGTGTAGATGATCAAATCACGTCCACTTTTGACGGATCCTGGCATCACTAAGCTTCATGAGGGGTATCTGTATTTTGTCGAACTTTGTTCTATGACTCGATTGGAGTGGATGATCGGGCCATATTCATTCCAAGCAGTTTAGGTCTCCAAGTCAAATGTGGAGGTTGATGGATGGATGGTCGGTTGTTCGAATCGATCATAAGTTGATCATACGAACTCAGATCGTCTTGAAACTTTGGCTTCCCTGGCTTTGATTGTTATGTCTTGTTAATCGTGGCTCGATCCAGACTCGGACAAAATCCATCGACATCCATAGTGAGCCTTTGTGTAACCGATCTCCAAGACGAACTGCCACTGGTTTCTAATCAAGTTCTTGGTGTCACGGCCTTGCCAAAAGGCGGGATAACATTTGCCCCCCAAAGGACGTCTTGTGTAAACATGACGTGCTTTGAAAAACCGCAGTCTTTCATGCTGAATATTTCAGTTCAGTTGATTGCTTGACAGTCGTCTCTCAATCGTTTCGTTGCAATCTTCTTTTAGACAAATGTTCAACTAGCATGCTTTGCTTTGGTTCTGCCCCCAGTTCTGAGGATGAGTATGGAGTTGATGTATGTTTATACTCCGTCTCGCACTCTGGGAGTACGGAGTTGAGTAGATGTTTATACTCCGTCTCGCACTCTGGGAATACGGAGTTGATTAATGTTTATACTCCGTCTCGCACTCTGGGAGTACAGAGTTAATTAACGTTTATACTCCGTCTCGCACTCTGGGAGTACGAAGTTAAGTAGATGTTTATACTCCATCTCGCACTCTGGGAGTACGGAGTTGATTAATGTTTATACTCCGTCTCGCACTCTGGGAGTACAGAGTTGATTAATGTTTATACTCCGTCTCACACTCTGGGAGTACGGAGTTAAGTAGATGTTTATACTCCGTCTCGCACTCTGGGAGTACGGAGTTGATTAATGTTTATACACCGTCTCGCACTCTGGGAGTACGGAGTTGATTAACGTTTATACTCCGTCTCACACTCTGGGAGTACGGAGTTAAGTAGATGTTTATACTCCGTCTCGCACTCTGGGAGTACGGAGTTGATTAATGTTTATACTCCGTCTCGCACTTTGGGAGTACGGAGTTGATTAATGTTTATACTCCGTCTCGCACTCTGGGAGTACGGAGTTAAGTAGATGTTTATACTCTGTCTCGCACTCTGGGAGTACGGAGTTGATTAATGTTTATACTCCGTCTCGCACTCTGGGAGTACGGAGTTGATTAATGTTTATACTCCGTCTCACACTCTGGGAGTACGGAGTTAAGTAGATGTTTATACTCCGTCTCGCACTCTGGGAGTACGGAGTTGATTAATGTTTATACTCCGTCTCGCACTCTGGGAGTACGGAGTTGATTAATGTTTATACTCCGTCTCGCACTCTGGGAGTACGGAGTTAAGTAGATGTTTATACTCCGTCTCGCACTCTGGGAGTACGGAGTTGATTAATGTTTATACTCCGTCTCGCACTTTGGGAGTACGGAGTTGATTAATGTTTATACTCCGTCTCGCACTCTGGGAGTACGGAGTTAAGTAGATGTTTATACTCCGTCTCACACTCTGGGAGTACGGAGTTGATTAATGTTTATACTCCGTCTCGCACTCTGGGAGTACGGAGTTGATTAATGTTTATACTCCGTCTCACACTCTGGGAGTACGGAGTTAAGTAGATGTTTATACTCCGTCTCGCACTCTGGGAGTACGGAGTTGATTAATGTTTATACTCCGCCTCGCACTCTGGGAGTACGGAGTTGATTAATGTTTATACTCCGTCTCGCACTCTGGGAGTACGGAGTTAAGTAGATGTTTATACTCCGTCTCGCACTCTGGGAGTACGGAGTTGATTAATGTTTATACTCCGTCTCGCACTTTGGGAGTACGGAGTTGATTAATGTTTATACTCCGTCTCGCACTCTGGGAGTACGGAGTTAAGTAGATGTTTATACTCTGTCTCGCACTCTGGGAGTACGGAGTTGATTAATGTTTATACTCCGCCTCGCACTCTGGGAGTACGGAGTTGATTAATGTTTATACTCCGTCTCGCACTCTGGGAGTACGGAGTTAAGTAGATGTTTATACTCCGAGTTGGACCTTTACCGAGCTGTCTCCAGACTGCTTCATAGCAATGTTGCTTTTTATTGACTCCTGGACAGGCCCTGGCGCCTTATCTCGTCGTTCCCACCTAGCTTCCTCTCTTCTTATGAACTGGTGTGCCTTAGAGTAGAAATGCTCTAGCGTAGCCGGAGGTTTTCCTACTAGCCAGTCTCCAAACTCAGAGTCTGGATCCACACCTCTCATTACAGCCATCAGAATTGCATGGTCATTGGGATTACTAACTTCAGTTGCTGCTATGTGGAACCTTTGTAAATATTCCTTCAATGACTCCTCGGGATTTTTGGTTACACTTGACAGAGACATCACGTCCTTTGGGCGCGTAGTGTGTATCCTGAACTGCTCAATAAACTTCTTTGCCAACTCCTCGAAATTTGATACGGATCGTGGAGGAAGTCGGGTGAACCACATAGTAGCGATCCCAGATAGAGTGATCGGAAAGCACCTACACTTGGTGGCATCATTCGCTCTAGCTGAATCCATCATCCATTCATACCTCATGACGTGCTGTCTGGGGTCAGTCTTCCCTTCATACGCAGGGATAGTAGGCATACTAAACTTCCTGGGGTACGCCGCTTGCAACACAACATCTGTGAATGGAGTATGACTTCTTGACACTCCCCAATCATCATTCGATAACCCCTGATTTTCTTTCATCAACTGCCTGATCATGGCTATCAGATTTGGTGTCTGTATGGAAGGCGGAAGGTTAGTGTCTGTTCTACGTGCCTGACCATGCAGGTGCCTCCTCTCCTGGCGACCTGCCAATCGTTCGTCCTAAGGTCCGACATCGTTAGCGTTTTGATGATCTGGACCTCCATCCTCCATTTGTACTCCGGTCCTGAAGTTCCCAGCTCTTGCTTGGTTACAGTCTCCAGTCGTCTGAACATCAGCTTCTGCTCGTGCAGCTTCAGTCTTACATCGTCTGCGCCTGGGAGGTTCATTAGAGGAAGTTGAGCTATCAGATGAAGAGTAAGGAGCGGGATTGCCCCCAGCATTCTGTTGCTGCTGTTGAGTGAGTTGTGCCATCAGGTTGGCGTTAGCTTGCATCTGCTCTCCTAGTTGTCTCCTGCTTTCCCTGAGTTCTCTCATCAAGTCATTGAACTCTATTCTGGTGACAATTGGAGTCTGTTCTTGAGCGGCAATTCCTGTACTCGGAATCGATGGTTGATTGCTAGGTCCTACTTGTTGCACACTAGCAGTTTCGTGGGCATCCGCATTATGAGAAGCTGACCTGGTACGTGGTCTTGCCATTGTAGAGCTATTGGTATGAACTCTGAGTAGAATAAACGGATGTCCTATTAGTGAGTCGGATCTTCCTTGGGGGATTTGTTCAATCCAGTAGCTTCAAAGCAGATCCTTGAGGTCTTAGAATTCGATTCTCAGTGAAAGCACCAAAGTGTTAGCACCAAAATTGGTCACTAACCTCGTAGAGAAAGATTGTGTAGAGATATAAGTGATGAAAGTAAATTAAACAGAGAAGACAATGCTAATTTAAATGCAGGAAGTAAGAACACCAAATTTATAGTGGTTCAGCGTAATTGCCTACGTCCACTCTGTTCAACTTTATTGATTTCCTTTATGGTTGATTACAAATACAATTCGTGAATCAAATGCTTGAGTGAAGTTGTTAAGTAGAGAAGATGAGTCTTGAAAATGGCAGAGTCTCCCCGGTGTTTTCTCTCCAAAAAAAGGATCCATTCCACTGTGACCCTGCCCCTCTATTTATAGACAAAGACGGGCTGGACTTCCTAAGTGGGCTGATGGCCGAACACTCCAGCCCGAGTACAGTGGTCGCTGTATGCCGAGCAAGGTTTGCCGAACGCCGCTACGCCGAACCATTCCTTCTATGCCGAACGGTGTGTTGGTGTCGTGGGAAGTGTAGGATGGTTGTCTGTTGAGGCCGAACGTGCCTCCATCTCAAGCTCTTGAACGAACGGTGTATGCAGGCCGAACGATACCGGTATCTTGAGTAGTTGTGCATACCGAATGTCTTCTGGATGTTGAGTACTACGCCGAACACCATGGGATGCCGAGTACTCCTGTTGCCGAGTACTACGCCGAGTACCTTGGGATACCGAATACTCCTGTTGCCGAGTACTACGCCGAGTACCTTGGGATGCCGAGTACTCCCGTTGCCGAGTACTACGCCGAGTACCTTGGGATGCCGAGTACTCCTGTTGCCGAGTACTACGCCGAGTACCTTGGGATGCCGAGTACTCCTGTTGCCGAGTACTACGCCGAGTACCTTGGGATGCCGAGCGCTCTTGATGCCGAGTTCTCCTATCGCCGAGTTCTAATGATGTCGAACGCTAGCGCTGAGCATTGGTAGTCGCCGAGTGCCAGTTGACGCCGAACACTACTGGATGCCGGACACTATGGATGCTGTGTACTTCGCCGAACACTGCTGGATGTCGGACACTATGGATGCTGTGTACTTCGCCGAACACTGCTGGATGCCGGACACTATGGATGCTGTGTACTTCGCCGAACACTCCTAGATGCCAAGTGCGTCGCCGAACACTGCTGGATGTCGGACAGTCTGAGATGCCGAGCACTAGTTGCCTGGTCAAATCTCCAGGAAACAGGAAGCTTTGACTATCGCGCCTGTATTGGTATTACCGGATGGAACCAAGTCTTTCTTAGTTTATACGGATGCTTGTGGTATGGGGCTAGGGGCGGTATTGATGCAGGAAGGTAGGGTAGTGTGCTATGCGAGTAGACAGTTGAAAATGCATGAAAAGAATTACCTGACGCATGATCTTGAGTTGGCAGCTATAGTTTTTGCTCTCAAGTCTTGGAGGCACTATCTCTTAGGAGATAGATTTAAGCTTCTCACGGATCATAAGTCTTTGAAGTATCTATTCTCTCAAAAAGACTTGAATTTGAGACAGCAAAGATGGATGGAGTTTTTAGCCTCTTATGACTTTGGGATTTCCTATACCCCTAGCAAGGGTAATGTACTGGCAGATGCGTTGAGTAGGTGCAAAGTGGTTTTAAGTCCTCTATTGGAATAGAAGCATTTAGAGTACGTTGCTACATTTGATTTTAGACCTCCATCGGATTTAGCTCAGGGATTGTTAGCAGCTCCAACATCCAGCCTACTTTGATGGAGCAGATTGGAGCAAGGCAAGGTGAGGACGAAGAGATAAAGGACATTTTAGATAAGCTTAGTAGAGGAGAGTCATCACCACATCTTAGGCGCTATACCATGGACACTAGGGGATGGCTTAGGAAGGGATGGTAGACTTTGTGTTCCCCGTAGTCAGGATTTAGTAGATGCGGTGTTGGCCGAGTCACATCATTCTAGGATGATGTGCACCCCGATGGTGATAAGATGTACTGGGATACGAAGATGGTATTCTATTGGCCCAGAATGAAGAAGACGGTGGCGGAGTATGTATCGAAGTGCATCACTTGCTAAAGGGTAAAGGCGGAATAGAATAAGCCCAGAGGACTGTTGCAGCCATTGGATATTCCATTATGGGAATGGGAGAGCATCTCTATGGACTTCGTGGATGGATTACCAAGGTCATGGAGAGGGAACATGAGCATTTGGATCATTGTGGATAGACTGACGAAGAGCGCTCATTTTATACCAATTAAGAGTAATAGGACAACAGCTTCTTTGGCGACTCTTTATGTAAGGGAGATAGTTAGGCTTCATGGAGTTCCTACAAGCATTGTGAGTGACAAAGATCCATTATTCACCAGCGAGTTTTGGAGGAGTCTTCAGCAAGCCCTGGGAATGGAATTAAATATGAGCATGGCATATCGCCCTCAGACAGATGGTCAGACTAAGAGGGTAAATAGGGTTTTGGAAGATTTGCTCAGATTGTGCATCATTGACTTCGAAGGCTCTTGGGAAGACCACCAACCTTTGGTGGAGTTCGCATATAATAATAGTTATTAAGCAAGCATTGGGATTGCACCGTTCGAGGCCCTCTATGGAAGACCATGTATATAACCAGCCCGTTGGTGGGAAACCATCGATAAGATCTTGCTTGGACCAGACTTGGTGAGGGAAACTTCCGAGAAGGTGGATTTGATTCGCAAGAGGTTAAAGACTGCACAAGGTAGACAAAAATCATATGCCGACAGAAGACGTTCAGACTTGGAGTTTAAGGTTGGAGATATGGTTTTTGTCAAGGTTTCTCCTTTGAGAAACGTTATGAGATTTGGCTCAGTGGGTAAGTTGGCACCGCAATTTGTAGGACCCTTCCCTATTACTGCACGGATTTGAAAAGTGGCATACAGAGTTGATCTTTTAGATAAGTTGGCAGGAGTTCACGATGTTTTTCATGTTTCGCATCTGAGGAAGTGTCTACATGATTCCACAGTAGTAGTAGAACCCGATCAGCTAAGGGAAGTGGAGGTAGAGCGCGAATCACTTGTGCGTCGTACGCCCACCCGTATATTGGAACACATCGTCAAGAGATTACGCAACAAGGAAGTTCATCTAGTGAAGGTTCAGTGGGGAGATGACCCCAAGTAGTGCACATGGGAATCTGAGGGGAGAATTTGAACTTCTTATCCTTTTCTATTTGAAGGTACACTTCAAATATCCTATCTTTGATCTTTGATATTTCCTTAGTTAGGGTCTTTTCGGTAATCTTTAGGTGAAACCTGTGGATGGTAGCTTGGTTATAAACATGTCATTAGGACATGTTATGTTTAATGGATGAAAATGATTGCAAGTGGATGCCAATGTTTGCAAATGGATGCATTGCATGCACTAGATAGATATTTATTAGGATAATCGACCAACTAGGTACACATACCTGCATATGCGTGCCTGTTATCTACTGCATTTGCACATGGTTGTGTATATATATATATATATGTGTGTGTGTGTGTGTGTATAAATGGATGTTGCATATGGATGGTGCATTTGGGTGAATGATTGAAACATACATATAGAATTATCAATTATACTAGGGTAATTGCATACATTTGGTTGCATGGTATAAGCATACTTGCATTACAGGACAACTGAATCAGTAGACCGACTACCTTCTAGCATTAGGTAAGTTCATATGCATTTCACTTTGCATAAATCTTAAATTGCATTAGTTAAAAATAAGGACAATGGTAGAAATGGATGATGGTTGAGTAGATGGATGTAGTTCTTGGATGCTGGTTGTTAATTACGTTCTTCCGTCTTTGGAGATTTCGGGGACGAAATCCTTTAAGGGGGGAGAACGTAACACCCCGATATTTTATGGGAAATATAATTAAAAAGAAATTAAAAGTGCATTTGGTGCAGTGGTAAAGGTGCATGTTGACTTCCTTAGTGACCAGGGATCAAGTCCCGTTGTCGCCCAAAATCTGGAGCGATGTTTTTTTAGCTGGTTCGTTTCCAGCGATTTTCCTACGTATTTCAGCGTTGTTTCTGGCATGTGGCGGCTTCCCATTCGCTCCAGTGATGTAATAGGATGAGATGGCTAAATTTTATTGGTTTAGTGATGTGTATGGGCAAGAATGGATAACCATTAAGTGTATGGAAGAACGAAATTTAATCTAAAATAATCTAATGGGTTATATTCACGCAAACAATCTATAAATAAACCATCTAACCTAAACCTGATCTCTTAATCAGCCATCGCCATAATTCTACAGTAAAATTAGTGTGTACTATTCTTCCTCATTTTCTCTACTGAATAAACAAATCTCTACCAAATTAAATTATCTGTATATATTCAAGCAATTTGGAGAATTTAGAAGAATCAAAGGGAGAAAGATTAAAGCAAAGCTTTTTCAAATTTATACAAGCTCAAGTGCCAAGTGAGTGGGAATTAACATGAAATAGAAAAATAAAGTAGTTCAATTTTAGTTCTTTTCTGGCACGTTAATATGAATTAATTTATGTTATTAATTGAGAATAGATGTAAATTATTGCAACTTCTTCTTCTTCTTCTTCCACTTCTCAAATCAAATTCATGTTTGGTTTAAAATATAGGACATATAAATTGTCTATTCACGTTTTATGGCATAAATAAGATTGAAATTTATGTAAATTATTGTATCTTCTTCTTCTTCCACTTCTCAATTCTAATTCATGTTTGGGTTGAAATTTGGAACAAACAAATTGTTATTCACATTTCATGGCGTAAATATGATTGGTTTAATTAAATTGAATTAGAATTGTTATTCAATTTCTAATGGTAGAATAGGTTAGTTGAATAAATTTAGAATATGTTACTTGAATAAAATTATGGTTTTGATTGATATAATTACATAATGGTGAATATGGTTTTGGAAAAAAAATTAAGAAGTCTAATTAGCATAATTGTTTGTTTCATATGTGGCCTAAAAATATAAAAGTGGAATTTTGTGTAATTAAATGGTTTGTGGCTATTGGATAAATTTTTTGTACATATTAAATCTCTAAAAGGGGAACGTAAATTAGGGTGTAAAAAAATATAAATTAATTGGACCCAAAGGCTAGTGTAAATCTGTAACAAAATGGTATAAAATTACAGACAAACCATACAGACGTGAAATTGAAATACCATTTATGTAAGAAAAAGGGAAATTGTGAAATAACCAAATTGGATGTAAAAATGACCTAAAGTAGATTACTGGAAATAAATAGTATGTAAACTATAACGGTAAAATTAATTAATCTTGAAGCGATTTGGTAGGCAGATCTTGTAAAGGTCTGGATAGGTGTTTCATGCAGTTAAGACCAAAATACAGTTTTGGTTATACGTACTAGGAGCGGGCAAGTAGGTTTGAAAGGATGTTTGTTACCTTTCATAGGTTGCTAGTACGTAGGATAGATAGCATCTGCAATCGTAGGCTTCTTTAGGCAGATCGACACGGACGGAACATGACAAGTGTGCTCCGACGTAGGCTTCTTTAGGCAGGTCGTTGGAGGATTTTGCGCAGCCGACCCAGTTATGGGTGCTCTTTCGGGGGATCGACACTTTGGATAGGGGCAAGTCCACATTGGTGACCGAGGAGACAGGAGGATAGGAGTCCAGTTTGGCAGAGCCTGAGCACAACTTCGGGGTCCCGTGAGGTTGTTTGAGTCGGTGCCGGTCAGACATAAGAGGCATTTAGTCAAAGTGCACGGGTGAAGAGCATGAATTTCATGATGTAGCACGTGGATAGGTAAGGACAGCAGGTCCGACAGCCCGATTGACGTTTAGTATTACTGCATGGTTGACTTCCCTAGAGTGACCATGGACTTTGGCTTCTTAGGAACTGTATCTAAGAAGGATTCACTACATTATATTATTCACCCTCTGCGATATCCGGGGAAGACCTGGAATTAAACTGTTTTATTCTTTCTGCTTCATTTTATTTCTCATTCACCAGACTTTATGTTTGACCCATTCCTATTTTTCCTGTTTTCCCCAAATCACGGGAGGGAAGGTCTAGGTTGTAGTTCTTTGTAGCTTGGAGGGTCATTGGAGCAGTTGTTATCTTCAGCTTTTGTTTCTTTTGTTTCATGTACTTCGTTACTCTTTTCCATACTTTACTCTATATATGGGGACCTATATTGTGAACTTTTGTTTTATGTTTTGGTGGAGACTACTTGGTACTTTTGGTTTTAGAAATAAATTTGGGATAATGTTGTTTTTAATGAAGGTTTTTTGCTATTAATTTATAATAGTGAAAGTTTTCTTCCGCTGTAATATTTTAATCATTTTATTTTGTTGCCTTAGTCTCTGTGCTATGTTATGGATTTTTATTTTACCCGACCACCCGTGCTTCTAGTCATGTCCGATTTTCGGGGCGCCTAGAGGTGCGGAGTGTCATAGTAGGTATCAGAGCAAAGGTTTCGGTAATCCTAAAAATATTTTAAAAATATAAAGGTTTTTGAATAATTTGCAAAGGGTATTCCAAATAATACTTTTAAAAGTATATGTATATATTTTGGAAAGAAAATAAATTTTAGAAATGGGTCTCTCATATGTCTTCCTCCCTATCTATTGAACTATTTGTGAAATACCTAATCCCATCTTTTTAATATCCATAGATAGAAATGTCTGAACCGCAAGATATCCTCGAAGTTCAAGGTCTTAATATGCTTGCTTGGTTCAGACATTATTTGTAGGCTCCTACACGAGTAGAGCCACCAGCTAGGGATGCTGCTCCAGCGGAAGGGGCTCCAGCCCGTCCGCTAGGCATTCCTGATTTTCCCAAGTTATGCAAGGACTACACCAGCTTAGGAGACAAGCCGTTTCTTGGCACCGAGTCATATATTGAGGCGAGAGCTTGGATCCGTAGTTGTGAGCGAATATTTGGACTTATGGGATTGGAGGACTTGGCTCAGAGGCGGTTGGCTTCATGGCAGTTGCAGGGAGAGGCTCTTTGTTGGTGGGAGATTGTGGAGGCTGAGGCTGATAATTTGACTTGGGCGGATTTTCGTACTAGGTTCGAGAGGAAATTCTTATTGTAGGCTAAAGAGGGAGTGTAGCTAGAGAAATTTATACAGCTTAAGCAAGGGGATATGACAGTTAATGAATATGTTAATGAGCTTGCCAGATTTGGATTAGAAAACATATTATGAGATTTTAGAAAATAAAGGGACAAGCACTGGTATTGAGATATTGAATTAAGCCAGTACGAGATTACCTATCATCGAAGAACTGAAATTAAGGGACAAGCACTGGCATACTTTATCATTGAGTTTACCATACAAGACGATAAAATAAACTCTAGGTGGATGAAGCCCTTAAATGGCGGATGTACATAGACAGAGCATCGAATGATCATGATTCTGGTGCAAGAGTGGTATTGTTGATGCCCGAAGGAAAGAAGCTAAGCTACACGATATGGCTTGGATTCAAGGCAACAAATAATGAGGCAAAATATGAAGCTTTGATATTAGGGTTAGAGATAGCAAAAGGAGATGAGGATCAAATCATTGTGCATGAATAGTGATTCATAATTAATAGTGAACCAGGTGCATAGAGAATTCGAGGCTAAGCGGAAGTGCTTGAAATCTTATCAGGAGAAGGTGAAGGTTTTACAAAATGAAATGGACACTACGTGATCAAGCATGTCCCCCGGAGAAGAATCCAAAAGTGGATGAGTTGGCAAAGTAGGCAAGTTCGAGAGTCGGGCCTCTGTTGAGATCGGTACCTATTGCGACCCTACATAGACCCAGCTCCGAGGAGGTGAACATTACCACGGCTATCAATAGCGTGGAGACCTAGAAATGACACCCTTAATAAAGTAACCGAGTGAAGGAATATTACCAGAAAATAGGAATGAAGCTAGAAAAGTCCTACAATAGGCGCCTCGTTTCGTCCTTCAGGATGATGTGCTGTTTTGAAGAGGATCTTCTAATTCATTATTAAGGTGGGTTGCCGGGAGGGAAGCTGAGGTGTTTGAACACATGCATCAAGGGAGCTATAGAGACCTGTAACACCCCTAAGTTAAAATAACATTATTCAAGAGATTTAATTAGATAAATTAAATAGAATAATGTAGAGACTAGAGAGATAAGGGGATTGAGATTTGAAAACTAAATAGGGTCATGCCTTAAATAAATGGGTTTATAAAATTGTTTTATAAGTTAAACACCTAAGGGAAAAAGGCAAGGGTAATATGGGAATAGACATATACAACTCCATAACCCCTAAACCCTTACCTCATTCATACTTTTATAAAAACAAAAACATATACAAAAGGAGATCAAGGCTGGCTATAACCCTAGGAGAAAAGGAGATTAAAATCAATTAGAAGCTAAGATTCAATAAAGCAAGAATTAAGCAAGAACAAATCTCAAGTTCCTTATTCAAATAAGGTGAATAATAATCTAAACCATCTCATATATGTTTTATTGAACATTTTAATTTCGGGTTTATGTTTTTAAAACCGTTTGGATGGATGAATGATGATATATTATGATTATATTCCATGTTTTGATTTGAACAAGGATTTTTGCGTAATGACATAATTCGATTTTAAGGTTAAAATCGTGTAAATTGATTTTGAATGGAAGAAATAGACAATTTTGGTTTAAAATATCTAAGACAATTGTATAATGATTCCGAGTTTGAAATTTTAGAAAACATATTAAAGGTGAATTATGATGATTTTTAGGGATTTTTCCTAACTGTTTTAATATGATTATTAAATTACTTAAGTTGAAGGACTTAAATGTTTAAAAGTTTTGCAAAGGGAATGGTTTATTTGTTAAAATAATTTCAATTATAAATTATTGAATTCGACAGCCTTTTTAGAAAAGGATTTTGATAAAGAATTTGGCAACCGATTATATTTTGACAAGTTAGGTAAGTTAGGTAAAAAGGAATTTCTTTTAAAGGCATAAAATCGATTTTGTTTTGATTTACTACTTCACCATTTCAATCTGCTAGCTTTCATCACCATACTTTTGCTAATAAACCAATTTGAAACCAATACACATGGTATCATGCTATTGATATGAATTGGATTGGAGGAAGGCGGAAGGGCCTGTGTCGAAGGCAAGCTTTCGAAGCGGATAAGTCATTCTTATAAGCTTTCGAATACATTACTTGCAGTTGCTTTTAAAAGATGCTTTCAAAGGGGTGAAACTTTAGAATCAATCAACTTACCTTTGGTTTTACTGTGAATCGCTTCAACTGTAACCAGATTGGGCATTACAAGAATCAATGTACAGAACCGGTTAAAGTGGACAAGGGAAAGGTCTTTGTGTTAGGACCATCATTTGCTAGGCCAACCGCTGTTGAGAAGGGAAAGACTGTGATGGAAGGTATGCTTTTGATTCATAGTATACCAATTAGGGTACTATTTGATACCGGTGCATCACATTCATTTATATCTCAGTGTTTGGTAGATAGGTTATGTTTAGAATGCTCATACCTTGTTACTTCCTTAAGGGTTGCGAATTCGATAGAAGGGTGTGCAACTTTGGGGATGAGATGTGACCAGTTATAACTTGAATTGTTAGGTCATAAGTTTGCATGCAGTTTGTATGTTTTTGATTTCGTAGGCCTAGGGATCATTTTGGGTATGGATTGGTTAGATAATTATGATGCTAGGATATTTTGCGAAGATAGGGAAATATCGCTAAGGCATCGAAATAGTCATAGCTGAATTATATACTCGGCGGAGAATTCAAATCGACGTGCTTGTGCTTTGTTGAGTGCTATAGAAGTGGAAAAAGAGTTGAATCGGGTTTTGATAGCAAAAGAATTTGCAGACGATTTCAAGCTGGTCATAGGACTACCACCGAAGCGAGCCATTGAGTTTTATATAGGTCTTTTGCCAGGAGCAGAACCTATAAGTAGACCACCTAGCAGGATGACACCTACCGAGATGAAGGAATTGAAGGTGTAGCCAATGGATTTATAAAGAAAGAATTTTATTAGACTAAGCAGTTCGCCTTGGGTAGCGGTCGTGGTGTTCATGAAGAAAATGGATGGGTTGGTGAGGATGTGTATCAACTATCGTAAGCTAAACGAGAAGATGATCAAGGATAAGTATCCTTTTCCAAGAATCGATGAGTTATTTGATCAGTTGAGTGGAGCTGGAGTATTTTCCCAATTGGATTTGGCAACAGGTTTCCATCAGCTAAGAGTGGAAGAGGACTGTATTCCGTTGACTGTGTTTCGTACTAAGTATGGTTCATACGAGTGGTTAGTAATGCCATTTGAATTAACGAATGCACCAGCTTTTTTCGTGGATTTGATGAACCGAGTTTTCCGAGAGCACTTAGATCGATTCGTATTTGTATCCATGGATGACATTTTAATATACTCTACAGATGAATGAGAGCATGAAGTTCATCATAGAGTAGTGCTTGAGACGCTGAGGCAGCATCAACTAAAAGCGAAATTTTCAAAGTGTCATTTCTGGAAGAAAGAAGTTAAGTATTTTGGTCACATAGTTTCAAAGAAGGGTTTGTCAGTTGAACCAGATAAGGACAATGCTATTAACAATTGGAAGAGACTAGAGATGGTGACTGAGATTAGAAGTTTTCTTGGACTTGCTGGCTATTACCGAATATTCATTAAGGATTTCTCGCGGATAGTGGCACCTTTAACCAAGCTAACTAGGAAGGACATAAAGTTTATTTGGTCTTACAAATGTGAGGAAGCATTCCTTAAGTTAAAGCATTTGTTGACCAATGCACTTGTACTAGTAGTTCCAAATGGGAATTAAGGGTTAGTGGTGTATACAGATGCAGGTGGAACCGGGTTAGGAGTTGTGTTGATGTAGAAAGGTAAATTTATTGCATACGCTTCATGACAGCTTAGACCACATGAAGTGAGATATCCTACTCATGATCTAGAGTTGGCAGCGGTGTTCTTCACACTGAATTTATGGAGATACTATCTCTTAGGGGAGAGATTTGCGTTATACACAGATCATAAGTCCATAAGGTATTTATTCTCTCAGAAGGAGTTGAATATGAGACAGTAGAGGTGGTTGGAGTTTTTAGCAGCTTATGATTTTGGTATAGAGTATATACTTAGAAAAGGAAATATAGTACCGGCGGATGCTCTTAGCATAAAACATCAAAATGTGGTGTTAGCTATGTTAACGGAATGGAAGGATCTAGAGGCTTTGACTACTTTTAGTGTGCAGTTAAGATCGACTGCTAGTTCTAGTCAGAGCACTACCATATTGTCTTGCTTGGAAGTTTGACCAATTCTGATTGAAAGGGTTGCTTCTAAGAAGAAAGAAGACCCATTATTAGCCGAGAAGATTTGAAGGCCTGAGGTTGGATTAGAGATTGATGATCTAAAATATTTTAATCTTTACCGGAGGGGATGGTTGAGAATGAAGGGACGGATGTGTGTTCCTAATGTTAAGGACTGAAGGAGTGAAGTTCTTAGCGAATGTCATTGATCCAAATTTATGATTCATCTTGGGGGAACCAAGATGTACGAGGACATGAAGAGGAGTTTCTATTGGGAAGGTATGAAGAGGGATGTTGGCTTATGGGTAAAGTAGTGTGTGAACTGTCAATAAGTGAAGGCCGAACATCAAAAGCCGAGTGGGTTGCTTCAACATTTGAAGATACTAGTTTGGAAATGCTTTCGATATCCATGGAGTTTATAAATGGGTTGCCAAGGTCAAATCAAGGAAACGAAAGTATATGGGTAATAGTGTAAAGGTTGACCAAGAGTTCCGATTTCATTCCAGTTAATTTAACCAGGATGGCACATGTTTTAGCTAAATTGTTTATGAAGAACATAGTTAGACTACATGGAATTCCTAGTAGTATAGTAAGTGATAGAGATACTTTGTTTACTAGCAAATTTTGGAAGAGTCTAAGGATGTGCTAGGTACCGGGCTCAAGATGAGTACTACGTATCACCCTCAGACAGATGGGCAGACAAGAGAGAGTCAACAAGGTACTCGAGGATTTGTTAAGAGCTTGTGTGCTAGATTTTGGTGGATCTTGGGAAGATCCCCTACACTTAGTTGAGTTTTCCTATAGTAATAGTTACTAGACTAGTATAGGAATTGAGCCTTTCGAAGCTTGGTATAGGTGGCCATGCAAGTCGCCAGCATGTTGGTTGGAAACTGGAGATAGATTAGTCTTAGGTCCAGAGCTGGTAAGAGAGGCAATAGAGAAGATTGAGCTGATCTGAGGTAGGATAAAGGAGGCTCAGTCTAGAAAAGAGTTATGCAGATAAGAAGCATAAGAATCTAGAGTTCTCAGTTGCAGATAGGGTTTTCGTTGAAGTATCACCGATGAAGGGTGTCGTAAAGTTCGAAAAGTCAAGGAAACTGGCATCGAGATATGTTGGACCGTTCTCGGTTATAGAGAGGATCGAAAAGCTCACAAACAGAGTAGAGTTACCAAGCAGTTTGGTAGGTGTCCATAATGTATTTCATGTGTCTCATCTTCGTAAGTATGTGCATGATCCAAAGACTACTATTCCTCTGACTGCATAGGAAGACTTAATAGTAGAACCGAATCTGACCTTTGTTAGACAACCAGGTCGGGTTGTAGCGAGAGATGAGAAGAGGTTAAGAAACATGATAGTCAAGTTGGTGAAAGTTCAATGGAGCGACAACGAGAAGGACTGTACTTGGGAGACAGAAGATAGGATTAGAGATAATTATCTGGATCTACTGTAAGGGTATGTTCTATGTTTGCTTTATATTGACTGTTTTCTAATCAGGTAGGCTAACATGGTAGATAGGAGATGTTATAGATGATTTCTACTTCGAGGATGAATTTCTTTAGGGAGGGGAGCCTGTAACACCCCTAAGTTTAAATAATATTATTCTGGAGATTTAATTAGATAAATTAAATAGAATACTGTAGAGACTAGAGTGACAAGGGGATTGATATTTGAAAACTAAATGGGGTCGTGCCTTAACTAAATGGGTTTATAAAATGGTTTTATAAGTTAAGTACCTAAGGGAATAAGGCAGGGGTAATATGAGAATAGTCGTATATAATCCCATAACTCCTAAATTCATGCCTCATTCTCATTCATACTTTCATAAAAACAAAAACATAAACAAAAGGAGATCAAGGCCAACCATAACCCTAAGATAAAAGGAGATTAAAATTAATTAGAAGCTAAGATTAAAGCAAGAAAGAATTAAGTAAGAACAAATCTCAAGTTCCTTATCCAAACAAGGTGAATAATAACCTAAACCATCTCAAATATGTTTTATTGAATATTTTAATTTCAGGTTTAAGTTTTTAAAACTATTTGGATGGATGAATGATGATATGTTATGATTATATGCCATGTTTTGATTTAAACAAAGATTTTTGTTTAATGACATAATTCGATTTTAAGGTTAAACTCATGTAAATTGATTTCAAATGCCATGATGTTTGCGTTTGTTATATAAAACATTATTTTGAAGATGGGTTTAAATTTTCATAATATTCCAAGCTATGGATAATTTATTTTGAATTTTTTTAATGTAAGAAATAGAAAATTTTGGGATTAAATTATTTAACACAATTATATAATGATTCCTGGTCTGAAATTTACGTATGTTAGAAAACATATTAAAGGTGAATTATGATGATTTTTGGGGATCTTTCCTAACTGTTTTAATATGATTATAAAATTATTTAATTTGAAGGACTTAAACGTTTGAAGGTTTTGTGGAAGGGAATGACTTATTTGTTAAAATAATTTCAATTAGTCATTGAATTCGACAATCGCTTTAGAAAAGAATTTTGATAAAGAATTTGGCAACCAATCATATTTTGACAAATTAGGTAAGTTAGGTAAGATGGAATTTCTTTTAAAGGCATAAAATTAGTTTTGTTTTAATTTACTACTTTGCCACTTCCATCTGCTAGCTTTCGTCACCATACTTCTGCTAATAAACTCATTCGAAACCAATACACATAGTATCAAGCTATTGATACAACGTGGATTGGAGAAAGGCAGAAGGGACTGTGTCAAAGGCAAGTTTTCGAAGGGGTAGAAGTCATTCTTATAAGCTTTCGAATACATTACTTACCTTTTCTTTTACAAGATGATTTCGAAGGGGTGAAGCTTACGAATCAATCATCTTACCTTTGTTCAAAGGCCGCTTACTTTATTTTAAAAGAAGCTTTTGAATGAGTTGCCTCTTATTTGTTTTAAAAAGGAGCTTTTGAAAGGGTAGCTGCTCTTGAACCTATTCGAAACCTAGCTGGCGCATTCATGCCTTTCGAATTAGTTAAAGGCCGCTTTCTTTATAACTTTGAATCAATGGTTTTGAAAGGGAAGCTTTCATCTTTGAAAAATTTGAAGCCGCCTTCTCAACACTTTTGAAAGGGTTATTTTTAGCTGCTTCTAACAATTGTTTTGGAGGCAATGGTTTTGAGAGGAAGGTTTCAAAACCATCCTCTTCCCCAGATACTTTACTTAAAATCAATGTTCAAAAGGGGTAATTTCACTTCTATTCTTCTTGACCCAATAGTTATATTAAGTGTTAAACCCAATGGTTTCTAAAGGAACACTTTTAAATGGTTTCTATGATGCTTTCGATGGGCATGTTTTAAGTATTCTGAAAGATAAGCTTTAAGTGTTTCGAAAGGTGAGTTTTAAGTATTTTGAAAGAAATGTTTTAAATGTTTTGCAAGGATGGTTTGAATACTTTCGAAAGGTAAGTTTTTAATGGTTTTGAAAGAAAAGGCTTAAGGTTTCGAAAGCCTTAATTTTCAAACAAGAAACCCAATCTTAATTTTTAAAAGTAAATCCATGGCAATATGAAAGAGCTTTGAAATGGCATTTAACTTTAGAGTTTTTGAAGAAGCCTTCCTTGCTAAAGATAGTGGGTTAAGGGTGTTAACCATATTTCATTTGAAAGTTGATTACAAGGAAGTTAAATCGTGGATGTTTATATTGATCAGTTATCATGTATGCTTTTGTAAACATATTCACTTAATAATTAACCAAAAACTGCATTTTGGGGTGTTAAGGGCAAAATAACCCGTTAGGTTGACCTCGTAGTGAATATACATCGAGTTAACTCCTGTGTGAGTAAAGTTGAATCTAGGAGGTCAGGCAGACCAGAATATAAGATGCGCAAAGACTGACCAAAAGGCTATTAGATAGGTTATTAGTAAGCCAATGAAAACTATGTATGAAAATAGTTATTGGCAGGGGCCAATAGGTTCTTAGTGATCCCATGAAAACTATGTCTGGATTAAGTTATTAAAAAAGATCAATAGGTTCATAGTGATCCCATGAAAACTATGACATGAAAGAAGTATTAGAGAACCCAATAGGTTCATGGTAAGCCCATGAAAACCATGATCGGAGAAAATTACCGGTAGATATTAATAGGTTCATAGAGATTCCATGAAAACTATGATTGAATGATAGTATTGGTAGAAACCAATAGGTTTATAGTGACCCCATGAAAACTATAAAAGTGGATAGGAATTCCGTAAAGAATTAACAGGTTATTAGTCAGCCATGAAAACTAATAGGTTAATAGTGACACTAGAAACTATAACACGAGACAGATAGTCAGATAAATGGGGATGGGAAATCCAGAACATTGCATGTTTGCATATCATCATAATACCTTTTATTATGTTATGTTTTAACCATTGTGGATGCAGGTGCATAGTATATGGTTATTATAAATTGAGTTAAGGCACTAGTGAGTTGATTTATTCTCTAAATTGTCATTTAACTCTTATATTTGCATCTCTTTTCTTTTAGTTAGTTAGCTAATTTTCTAATTCTCTAGCTTAACTTTCACTCGACTTTGGTTTAATTTGATTGAATAGAATTTTAAAATCATCAATTCCCTGCGGATCGACCCGTATTCGTCATGTACTACAAGTGTACGCCGTGCGCTTGCGGTTATTTTAATTTGAAAATTTTCGACTATTTTCTAAACCGATAAAAAATTAGCTGATCAACAAGTTTTTGGCGCCGTTGTCTGGGAATTGCTTTGATTTTAATTTTCTATTCTTCGAATTATTTTTCTTTGATTTTATTATGTGTTTGTTTTGTATGTTAGTTTTCATTAAAAAAATAGTGTTTGTTGTGTGATTTGTGCTTGCATTTCGTTTGTGTGCTTGTTTTTATTTATTTTTTAGTTATATTTGCTTTTGCATTTCTATTAAAAAAATACACAATCACATTTTAAAACAAAAAAAGGATATTTTATTTCATTTTCTATTTGATTGTACAAATTGACATTTTCAAATTACAAATCTTCCACTCACAAGCATTTACAATTTTTCTTTGTGCAAAAACTATGCACATCATTTCTGCTCTCTGTGCATACTTTTGCTTGCCTCAAGCCATCATTGCACTACACACTTCCAGTGCATCTCTGAGCACTTCCCTACCATACTCAACATCTTTCCATACAACTTCCATTCCTTCACCCCACCATCTACAAACCCAGTTCATTTCCCCGACCACTGCTTGCCGCACACAACACTACAGCAGCAACTTCACAACTTCACTTCACCACAAACAAAACCAAACTGCACATATACATCCATCTCTGTGCACTTCATCTCAGTGCACATTAACTCACTGCTCCACAAACTTCTACCATTCAACAGTTTACATCATCTGCTCCTCAAACATATACAATCTCCTACCACTTCAAAACTTGCATGTTCCCACTGCCTTTCACCACATAATTGCAGCAGCACTTCGCCAACCCTAATCTCCTTCTCCAATACCCAGACATCCACTGACCCAAAACATCTGTGCACATACATCTATGCATCACCAATTCCCTGACCACAAAACTCAACACTACTCCACCACAACCCAACTGCCATCAGTTCATCCATTCAGTACTACTGCTGCCACCATAGAGTCATCATACACCTGCTAACTCATTTCACTGCCCCATCTAATTCACTGCCTTCTCTGGCCATCATTTCTGCCATTCTCCCACTCCTCAACACCAAAAAAAATCCTCCATTACCACTATCTGCCATACAAACAAAGCCATCCTCCAGACAATAGTAAATAAACTATGCACTTTTATCCACCAATCAACAACAGCTTCATCCAACCAAACAGCCACCACTACATACACCATTGCCATCCAAACATCACTCAACAAACTGACTGTTTCCCTGCATCTTCACCGCCCCATACAACTGAACCCTACCAATATTCCCACATGCATCACTTTCCACATAAAATCCACAACTTCCATAACCATCACAGACATCCGGATCACACATTTACCATTCATAACCACCCTGAAACTCCACCCCACTACGCACTACATATCTGCCATTCATCCACCACGAAAAACAAACTATCAATACTTCACATTCTCTGCCACTAGTTCCTCCTGATTACTGTTCACATTTGTACTGCTATATACATCTCCATCACCATCTACCTCTTCAACCACACAGCAGCAGCCAACAATCACTCTACTGCCTTCGACTACAACCCTCTGCCTCCCCGGCAACGGCGCCAAAAACTTGTTAATCGACAAAATTTCTATCGGTTTAGAAATTTTCCAAAAAATTTCAAATTAAAATAAACCGCAAGCGCACAACGTACACTTTGTAGTACGTGGCGAATACGGATCGATCCGCAGGGAATTGTTAGAGTTTAAAAAATCTATTCAATCAAATTAGACCAAATGTAGGAGAAATTTTTAACTAGAAATAAAACGAAGCTAAACTAGAATTAAAATTTGATTTAAAAACTATTGAACTAGGGAACAATTTAGAGGCAAATCCACTCTCATATTTTTGTAAATCAACAAACAAACAATTTGTGATCTCTAGCTTTTGATATTAAGTGAAATATTGTTGTATTTATCATAAGTATGGTTTGTTTATGTTATTAATTAACATAACTAAAACCATCAAACTATAATACAACAAATAAACCACTTATAATTCTCATGAAAATGAAGCCAAAACAAAAGCTATTTTAAGTATGATCTATTTACTATTGTAACTAGTAATATAGATCATCAAATTTCATTTTTACTTTAATTTCACAATCAAAAATGGATTAGCAAATGATGATGCAAATTGTGTTTATGATGAATAAGAATAGCTCATTTGCATAAGCAATATAAGCTATCAAACCCACTTGTATAAACTTGCATCAAAATTCACTTTCATAAAGCACAAACAAAGAGATCATAAATCATAACAAATATTGAAATTACATAATATTTGAGAGCTTCATTACCCCTAAATTGAAGGGGTTTAGCTACTCATTTGTGTTATCAAATCAACAGATGTAAGTTTCAACATTGAAAATGAAATAAAGTAGAGAATAAACAAGAAAGAGAAGATTAACTACAAAAAGGAAATGAACTAAACTAGTGCATAAATGTAAATCTAAACTATGAACATAAAAGGAAAGAGAGCATAAGAAGAAAAATGAGCATAAAAGTAAACAACAAGAAGTAGAAAAGAGAAGAGAAAGAGGCTAGAAAGCCATTTTTATTTCATTTAACATTGCCATTACAACTAGTGTTTTTCATTTCCTAACTAATATGAAAGGTAGACGATCCCTTATATGTACATAAGAGGGCTATTTATATATGCATAAAACCCTAATTCTATTTTTTGGGGGCTTCCCAAAATACCCCTTAGGAAGTGTGGAGGGCAAGTAATCATTAGCTTCTACTAACCATCATTTAAGTATACATGAAGCCATTAATTCCATAAGCATGTTCATTAGCCTCTAATTTGTACCTTAAGGTAGGTGGGTAGGTGGGGTCCTCCATGATCTTCACTTTGAATTATTTTCCTCTTCTTTCCTTTGTATTCATTTGTGCATGCATGTATCTTCATATAAGCCTCTTCCATATGCATCCAAATTCCTATAAAATTCATCAAAAATGTCCAAGTAAAAATTCTCAAATTTACACATGCAAAAAATGACCATTTTGCCCCTGAATGAAGATGAAAATATGATGGTTTGAAAATAATTGAATTTTGGTTTTAACATGTACAAATGCTCAAATATGGTGTTTATTTAAATAAAAAGAGATAAAATATGGATGAAATATATGCACATTTACGTGCACATCACAGTATATGGTTATTATAAATTGAGTTAAGACACTAGTGAGGGGCAAAACCATTCCACTAAGCGGCGTGGTCTCACTAGATATCTATATGGTTCGAGATGGTTGGTTATTATTCATACCAGACTTTTAGTGTGACTCGAAGTTTATGTTTTCCCCTTAAACTCTCTGGTGCTGAACTGGTTTTGAGTAATTTGAGAGTTAAGGTTTTCAGTTCTCCTTTAGACGAATAAGCTTCCAAAGGCGTGCAGAAGGTAAGCTAGCTACTAAGAGTTCTTTCTATTTGATTCCGCTATATTTTAGGTTGCAATGGCAAAGTTGTTTAATTGCCTATGTTTAGACTTTGATCATCCAAGGGGGCACCTCCATATGTCGATGTTGGCTTATTTTGTAATGATTATATTTCTCTGAACATGGTTATGAAATTGGGATTATGTAATGAATTTGAAAAGATATTGAAGTGGAATGAGAAATTTGTTTTATGAGTTTAATTTTTTTTATTCATGTGTTTCCGTTATATCACTGTATCTAACATTACCGCATTTGTTCACCAAGAATTTATAACTATGGATGACTATAGCATCCGTAGTAGTTAGTTTTGGGCCTCCAAGTGGGGATGTTACAAGACCACACTGGGAGGCAGACCCTGGCGAAGAAAGTGTTGTTGTACGGATACTTCTGACCAACATTGAATCATGATGTGATGAAATATGCAAGGAAGTTTGATAAGTGCCAGTAGTTCATAAATATTCCTGGGTTGCCCCTGACCGAGTTGACCTATATGGTTATCCCTTGGCTTGTCACAGTCTAGGAATCGGCCTAATCGGAGATCTTCTAATGGCATGGGGCGGAGCTTAGCAAGCTATAGTGGCAATTGACTACTTTACTAAGTGGGTTGAAGTCGGACCCCTCACTAAGGTGTCAATGGCCAAGGTCATAAATTTTTTGATTAGGAATGCGATATGTACATACCGAGTTTCCTTTATATCATCTCGGACAACAGATTGCAGTTTGACAGCGAGGAGTTCGCCTATTAAGCTATCAGCATGGAATAAAGAAAAGCTTCTCTACGGTAGCATATCCACAGGCTAATAGACAAGTGGAGGCAGAAAACAATTCTAAAGATACTCATAAAGAAGCAGTTGGAAAAGGCGAAGGGAGCATGGGTGGACAAACTTCCTCTGGCATTATGGGCCTACCGCACTTTCTTCAAGATGGCAACATAATATACCCCTTTCTCATTGGCATAGGATTAGATGCGATGTTACTGGTGGAAACAACAGTGCCATCACACTAGAGAATTCACTATGATCCTAATGAAAATGAGGAGCTGTTGAATATGTCATTGGACTTGATTAAAGAAAGACGTGAGGAAGCCACCTTAAAGGCTAAAGCACATAAGCGAAGGATAGCTGCACAATATAACTCTAAAGGCAAACACCACCCACTCAAGGAAGAGGACTTGGTGTAGAAGCAAATATAACTTAGACCGAAGGCACTCGACCTAGATTGTGAAGGGTCGTATGTCATCGACAAAGACTTGGAAAATTGAACTTTCATCCTTAGTACAGTAGATGGAGCCATATTCAAGAAGGCTTGGAACGCACTGCATCTCTATCCTTATTTCACTTAGATTTCTACTACTTACTAATTATAGTGTAATTTTTAATCGAAACAATTGTGAAATGAATTCTAAAATAATTTGCTTTCCGTAAAATCTTATCATGATAGGTAATGGTTACATTACCATTTGAATGTGTTGGACTAACATTAATGCTATGTGGAAATAACGCTTGGGCCTGGAGAGCTAACTTCCCGACTTAGGGGAAGAGCTGCGTTATTAGGATATCTCATGTCAAAATTATTACCGACAGTGGTGGACTAGAGTGATCCCTTAACCGGATGTCGATCATTTATGATCAGTGCAAACTTCTTACCAGCAATTCTAGACTAGAAGGATCCCTTAATCGGGTATCCATCGTTGATGATCAGTGTGAACTTCTCATCGGCAGTGGTGGATGTAACAACCCTAGTTTGAGATATATCTGAAATAATATTTAAAATATAATTTTTATGGGAATTAGGATTTTATTTCATTCTTTTTAAAATTATTAAGAAATTGGGATTTCTAGTATTCTTTTTAAAAAAGATAATAGGGCTTTTCGAAAATTATAACTTGTAGACATCTATAGAATTGAAACTAAGATGAAATTAATATTTAGAAGTTTTGGGATGAGTAAATGTAAGGAATAGAAACATTAATTCAATTTAATCTTTTATTTTAAAAATTAAAGTGATTTGGAGAGAAATAGACTACATAAAAGTAAGTGGTTCCTTGATTAAAAAGATTGTGGGGTTGTTGTTTTTATGCATTTGAGAAATTAGAATATTTTATTACCTGTTTAGATAATAAATTAAAATGAGTTTTATTTTAGTTTCTTATTGGGTTGTAAGTTAAAACCCAAAAGCCCAAAGTAAATTTCCTAAGAAGAAAATTCCTATTTAACGTACCGTACGTTCATTACTTATAGTAACTTAAGAAAAACAGAGAAAGAAAAGAAAATCCTAGACCAACAAAAATCTAAGTAAGTTCCAAATAAAATGCCAAAAATCCCTAAATTCAAATCTTAGCTACCCAACACCGCTTTCCACATTTTAGATCCGAATATATAGAGCTTTATGCATTGTTCGAGTTGGAATTGGTTGAATAGCAAGGTGGGAGGGTCAAAATCTAAAGCTGAAAATGTCCGTCAGTACGAAAATCATAATTAATTCTATAGAAATTAAAAAAAATCAAAATTTGGACATATTGTTTATAACTCATTTACATACCTTTTGTTATAATTTTGTAGTAAAATTTTTAGATTTGCTATGTTAAATCACCACAACACTGAGGACAAAATTCGAGAATTTTTCATTGATTTGGTTTGAGATTGATGCATGCAAATTTGGTGTTTTTGGATGTTAAGTGAGTAATTCTCACCACCACCTCTGATTTTTGTTGCATGTTAGTGTTTAATGATTTAGGGTTTGATTGTTGAATGTTTGGTTATTTTATACTACATGTTTTGCAAATTACAGTAAACCCGATTAATAAACACTGTCAGAATTTGCTTATAGTAGCTTGAAATATAGTGCTTTTGTAACGACCCGCTATTTTGGACCATTCGCATCCGCACATGTCGGACTTGAATAATTCAAAATACCGCGTTGTTAATTTAAATTTGGCAAAACTGAACATATACAGCAAATAAATAATCACAGATCACAGACACAGAGTAATAAATGCAGCGGAAATAAAAGAGATAGTAGTTCATGAAGCTACTATATAAATGTATAAGTTACATCAGAGTTAAACCAGATACAACGGAAGAGTAATACGATACATCAGATACAAATCAGAATACATCACTGGAATCATCGAATACTGAAAGCAGAATAGATGGCTGGATCTTCAAGCAAAGCTCCAACTCCAAATGTGAGTCTCGAATACTGGTACACTCAGTCTGACCCGAGCGTAAAGCAAAACACAAAACACTCGAGTCAAGATTAACATTCTTATATTTATAAATCCAACTCAAGTGAAATAGCAATTGAAATACAAGTAACTCAAAGGATGTTTGGAATAACCATCTTTTAAGGATCCGTTAAACTATCTACTATGTAGTAGTGTACGATAAGTAGATAATGTCTATCAGTAATATAAAGTATCAAAATAGTGTTAAGGCGTTACCATTATCCCCCTTAACACATTTTATATAAGCGTTATAGACTATACAGCACTGTAAACTCCACCGTAAACTAGTGGGATATCAGGGAGTACTCCATAGGTATAACACAAAACAAATCGTAGTGGTCGCGTATATAGGGATACAAGTATGACAAGGCACATGAGGCAATACCCAAGGTAGTGAAACTACCATTTGCCTGATCCGGACTGGTGAGAACGCATCGCCGCAGCGATCGCAACACCGCGAAACAACACTCCCAAAATAAAGGGTGCACCAATCGACAACAATTAATGAGTAGTTTTCGAAGAAGTGTGTTCGCTCGAGGTAGCTAGCCCCCATTTGGCCCGGCACGGCTCCTGTTTTAGTCATTTCAAATTTGACACAAGTGTCAAGGCTATCCATTATCGTTCTCTTTCTTCAGTCATCACGTACATCATTCCAACCACTTCATTCTGGATCACACTCCGCGTATAGTTATTAAAGTGGTTTTCGGTTTAGACAGTGAGTATGTCCCTAACCGATTCCGGTCTCTTTAATAAATTTCATGATTATTACACCGATTGGTCGTTTAATATATTTCAAACCAAATCAAATTCAATTTCAATTAGAATTGGTAAACCAATATTTCATTTGTCTTTCTAAACAATTTCCACAATTTACGTTTCAAAACTTCCAAATTCATAATTTCAAAATCTTATAATTCAATTTCAATTTCTATTTAAACAATTCAACTATTGATTCAAGTTCGTATATAAGTTTCATTCCGAAACCATTTAATTTAATTTAATTTAACATTTAAATCAATTTAAATTCATTTATCGATTTCATTCAATATTCGTTAAGTAAATTTATCATTCAAACAACTTCTATTTAATTTCCAATTCATTAAATCAATTACTTAAGTTCAATTCCATTATATCAACTTACCAATTCAATTAAATTAGATTCGTCGAATCAAATTCTTTACATTTCAAGTCTTACATTGATTTCAATAAAACATATTTTATTTCTTATTAAAGAAAATTCAATTTCACTTATTTATTTACTTAGTTACAATTTCAAAGCTTAATTAATAAAGGAACTAAATTTTACTTATTCAAGAAGTTCAATTTTACTTAACAAAGAATTCAATTTTATTTAATTATTAAATAATTCAATCTTATTTAATTATTAAATAATTTCAATACTTAATTATTACATAATTTCAACTTGATTATTAATAATTCCAAATTTTAAAACAACGTTCTTTTATCAACTACTATGTTAATATTTCATTTTAGATTATTAAATATTCACATTTAAATTTCATTAAAATTCAATTTCCAACTTCGTTTCAAAACCATATTATTTATTCAAATAAAATCTTCATTTATTTTTAAATCAAATTATTGACCAATCGGGTTTTATTTAATTCTCTATCCAAAGTCAAGGTTGAATTTGGGTATTTATCATTTCAACCCGATTCCAATTCAATTCAAAAATCAAAGCATACAATGGGAACTTGCAGTGTGATAACTGGGATGGTGTCAAAGTAAATAAACATGCAATAACAACAATCAATAACAATCAAATAATCAATTCAAATACTCCCGAAATAATCGTATTAATTCACATTGTTGTTTGTGCAAATTAATATAATTATTTCTAGAATCTACACTAACATTTCATGTAGATTAAAGATTATTATACTAATTATTTATACGGTTCTTCACTTGTCATTCATTATTCAATTTTATAATACAATAATTTATACAACATACATTCAATGGTTCAAGGTGTACTTAACCAAATTCTATGTGTCAATTATTTAAAAGGGGTCATATTTTACAAATTTAACAAATCAAATTTAACACATATATCAAATCTAACTATCCCGCGTCAATTTTAATTTCAAATTATTTATCACTTACAACATTAACAATTTAACGTCCAATGTAAACAACAAACAATTAATCAATTATCAACCAAACCGAATTATCATCGTTTAAATAACAGGTAATTATGTCAGATGTCACAGGTGAACTGATATAGGTAATAGTATATATAAAAGTGTAATTAACTAACAACAGCATATTTCAATTGTCGTTTCAATTGAAATCAAATTTAATAAATAAAGAACATTAATCGTGAGTGATTGCTCACCTTTCGAGGTTAGAGAGAATAGACAATGAATTGAGCTACGGATCCCAGCACGAATTCCAAATCAAAGTTAGATTGGCACAAATTCGACGAATAGAGCTGATAACAGAAATCGATGAGAACAAATCAAATTTTGTTTGATAAAATTTAAACGAGATGTCTATTATAATAAAATTTTCCTTAAACCAAAAATTTCATTTTATAACACATATACATTTTTAAATCAATCTTAAAATTTAAACATATATACACATTATATCTTGAATCGATGTTTTATATATATATATATACTTGTTAAAATCCAAATATTAATATATACCATATTCAAACCTATACAGACAACACACATATATAACTAATAGATATACAGATATCTATAACTTATAAATGTTACAAATATAAACCAAAATAGTATGCATAAATTAATATACATGTATATATAAATCTCGTATTATATAACATATTAAAATTAGGGGCATTTCACCAGAAGGACAAACTATGCAGTCCAATTAGTTTCTAGGACACACATTCAAATAAATTACTTTCAAGGCCAAAGTCAGAAGAATAATTATTTTCAATGACAAAGTCAGCAGTCCAATTACTTTCAAGGACAAAATTTCATAGGTTTTTAGGCCCTAGAAACTAATTATTTTACATTTTGTCCTTGAAAGTAATTATTTCAGTTGTGTGTCCTAGAAACTAATTCCACTTGCTAAAGAGGCCCTTGTGGCTAATTTCCACTTAAAATTACCCGGTGACATAAACTTTCATATAACATCATATATATACGTGCTATAGTACCCAGTATTTCCAGTACAAACTCACGCATGAAATATATATAACAAACAATCGTTACCTAACATAAAATGAAAAGACTAACAAGTCGCATAACATACATATACACTAACTTATTAACTTATATATGACCTGACAGACCATTACTCATATAAACTAATATAATAACTATCATAATTTTTTTTAAACAATACTTAAAATAACATTAAAACCATACTCGTATAAAATAGTGAGAAGCTGCTCAGGTCCATCTATGTAGATATATGAACTAACACTTTATATATATACATAAATACACGTCGATTCTTATATAATCCAAATCAATTATGGACATCATATAAACTGTAGAGAGTAAATAATAGTATTGACGTTCAGTGGATTATGTATGTATACTACTATAACTTATACAACAGTTACTATATATATATTTATAAAATCAATAGTAAGTATTAATATATATAGGTAGATGCAGAGGTTAAATATGTGCACAATTTTATGTAAGCTTGCTCACAACAATGTATACTTAGATATTTGTATCCACCTAAGCTTTTTAAACTTATACATAGGACTACGTATATAAACAACGTGTTAAAACAAAATCAAATGACTTATATTTACATTAAACAAATACTTACTTTATTAAATAAATGGGCCCAACTGGTCATATGAAGACTTACATATATTGATTATAATATATACCAACTACCACCAAATGTATGCAGACTATATACCCAGGCACAATATAAAGACCCAATGCATAGGCAAATATACTGTACGTGTAAATTATACATAATATATATTTGAATTACATAACAAATTTCCTAACAAAATTAACGTAACACATATAAATAGAAGATGCTTGCGAGGTGATGAATGAGGCGGGTCTCCAAGGCCAGAAAACAAAAAAAACTGTGATGGAATTCTTGGTCACACAAGCAAGATGGCGGGTTCGAGTTTGCATGGAGGGGTGGCATGGGTGGTTTCGATGTTTAACACGTGGAGACTGGGCAAGGGAGACCGATGGGGATAGGTCGGGTCTGGATCGAATGGTACACGGGAGGAGGAAGAGGCCGAAGTCAGGAGATGGTCAGCGGTGAAGACGGTGCTCGGCTATAGCCCGCCCCGGCTGGATCTGGGCTACGCTTGCAAAGGTGAGAGGAGCAGGGAAAAGTGGGAATGGTTGCCGAGCAATTTAGGAGAGGAGGGGAAAGTAGCCATGTGGAATTTGCTATCGGCCGTTACAGGGAAGAAAGCTAAATTTTTCTTTCTCGTGAGCAACCATAAAGAAGAATAGGAACGAAGAGAGGGTAGGAATAGTAAAGGTCAAAAGTTACTTGGGAATAGAAAGGCTAACAGCTGTATTTATTTTTATTTTTTTGGAAAATGCAAAGGTTACTAACGCAACTTATTACCATGTTTGGGCTGCACGGTTCCAAGTTTGGAGAGCAAGAAATTAACGGTCACAAATCTCGGTACGGTACGACGCACTGTTTTTTTTTCTGTTTCCATTGCGTACCAAACATTGAAATACAAAATAAATATACCGCAGAGATCGGCACCTCGAGATGATCAAAACGGCATAAGGATATCAATGGTATGATCGAAAGATGTCCGAATTTGGAAAAACCAAAATGACGTTTGCTCAGAAGATGGTTTAGAATTTTTCAATATAAAAATATTTTGGTTCCGAGAACATTTTATTTTCATCGCTTTTTAACTGATTAAATTGAAGTAAATTTACGCACGAAATAAACTTTCATATTTTCGGACGAAAATTTACCAGTTGCTATGATTAACTAGACGCATTTCAAATATCAAATTTATATTTCAAAATTTTATCATTTAAAATTTCGCAAAATTTCAATTAATAACGTTATTAAAACCAGTTAAATTTACGGGTCGTTACAGCTTTTGTGTCTAATTGATCCATATATGATGTGTGAATGTTTGATAGTGTTTTCAAGCTTCATTAAACAAGTTTCAGTTGTTAAAATGCTTGTAGTTGTTGGTTGGGACGATGTCTGGAGCATCCGCGCTCCAGCGTTCCCAAACAACCGGTCGACCGGTCGTAGTCTGGAGCATGTGCTCCAGGCAATCTTCTTCCCCTCTTGATGCAGCCCAGAAGGATGCCCAGAATGATGAAGAGTTAGGTCGCGTACGACCTAACGAATCCTTTAAGTCGTTACTGGTTGATGAAGCACAAATGGGTAAAGTGTTAGGTCGTAAATGACCTAACAAGGCCTTTAGGTCACACCAACGACCTAGTGAAGATCGGCAACGACCTACTGAAGACTCGTGAGCTAACGAACTCAAAGGAAAGGCGCACAAACAACCTAACAGGGACTTAGGTCGTGGATGACCTAACGGGTTTGAGAATGGTGAGATAAAGCAAAGAGATAGGTCGTTGGAACGACCTAACATGTTTTTAGGTCGTGTACGACCTAACGAGATAAGAAATAGGTCGCTGGAACGAGCTAACAGGGTGCTACGACCTAACAAGTCACGACCTATGCTAGGTCGCAGGAAACAGTCACGACCTATGATAGGTCGTAGGAAACAGGAACGACTTAAGATAAGTCGCTGGGTGATCTAGGGAGATAAGTCGCACACTATAGGTCGCAAGATATTAAGTCGCGAGGACTTAGGTCGCAAGACTTAGGTCGCGCAGTTTTATGAAGTGCTCTTTTAAGTCGCTGAAGCTTGATGCCGTTGAATCTTATGCCGCGTTAATCTCTGCCGTTGATTCTTTAAGTCGCTGAGGGAAGCTGGAGCATTGAAGTTAGGTCGCGTACGACCTAAGTTGAGTCGTGAGAAGTTTATAGGTCGACAACGACCTAAGTGATGTATTTTTCTGTTTGTATTTTTCTGTTTGTTAAGTCGTATCTTTTAGGTCGTGTGCTTTGTTGAGTCATGGTCTTTGTTAAGTCGAAGACGACCTAAGAGTTGTACAGTTTTTTTGTTTTGATTTGTAACTTCTATAAATAGGCCGGTGGTGCCATTTGTAATTTTTTAGTTGATTTGAAATAATACTCTTGTTTTGTTAGCTTTGCGCTTTCACCCAATTGGTAGTCGAGTGTAATCTCCTATCTCCTCTTTTGGATAATCGAGTGCGCTCGATTCAACGACTACAGAAGCCGATTCACGGAATCTAGTGCGCTAGATCAACGGGTGAAGAATCGTAGATCTTTGAACCCGGTATCGTGCGCGATCAACGAGTTCGGGATAGCTAGAATTTGGTATCTTCGGATCAACAAATTCGGGCATTTCAGTATCTTCCAATCCATTGCTACTCTCAACGATCGACATTGTTTTTGATTAATCCGCTGCGTCAGTTTGGTATCAGAGCTTGTTTTAGCCAATCATAGCTAAATCGAGTCTTGGAGCCCAGTCTTTTGAAGAATTTTGAAGTTGAAGTGATAGCCGAGCTTGAAGTGAGAAGCCGAGCTAAGTAGAAGTATTGGAGATCAAATTTGCCTCATTTGGAGAAGTTGTGTTCATCGTGTTCATCGCGAAGTTGCAACAAAGTGGGAGTTTTCGATCCATTTCATTTTGGATCTAAGTTCGAATTGTGTTTGAATTTTGAAGTGTGAAGAGTAAATCCATCATTTGGTATCATTTTGAATCATGCCGCCAAGGAGAGCTAATCGTCACCAAAACGTTGAAGCATTGTATCGAAGAGAAGAAGCTGATGAGATGGAGCAAAGAATCAATGAAAACTTTAGTGAAAAGCTTAACGAAGGAATTGGACGATTAGAGAAGATGATGTTAGAGATAAATCAGAATCGGAGAAGGGTATCACCTGAATCTAACCATGGAGGAAGTAGAGTCTCACCACAATCCAATCGAGAAAGGAGTGTTGATGATGATCAAAGATGTGGGAGGAATGTGAATGATCGAGAACGGAGGAATGTAGATAGAAGGGATGATGGTGGAAGACGCGAAGGGAGTAGAGATGTTGGTGGTCAGGATCGACATCGATATACATCTGATTTTGAAGAGGAGTATGATGGTGGTAGTGTTCGAGGACAAGGACGAGGACAAGGAAGAAATCACTCTGAGTATGATCACAAGTGGGAGTCGGGGATGAAGACTGAAATTCCTGAATTCAAAGGTGGTATGCAAGCGGAGGAGTTTTTAGATTGGGTGGCTAATGTTGAAGAGATTTTTGACTTCAAAGAAGTTCCAGAACATTGTAGAGTGAAGTTGGTTGCTACGAGGTTGAGGGGTAGAGCTTTGGCATGGTGGCAGCAAACCAAACTTACACGTGAACGGATGGGGAAGTCAAAAGTTGAGTCTTGGGAGAAGATGAAGAAATTGATGAAAGCAACGTTCTTACCTTACAATTATCAATCTTTGATGTATCAACGTTTGCAGAATTTGAGGCAGGGCACAAAGAATGTTAATGATTACGCGGATGAGTTTTATCAGCTTATTGCGAGGAATGATATTATGGAAACAGAAGAACAACTGACGTCTAGATTTGTTGGAGGGTTGCGAATGCAGATTCAGGATATGGTTAACATGTTTGATCCTAGATCTGTAGCGGAAGCACACCAGAAAGCGTTAGCCTGGGAGAAACAGGGAAGACGAGGAGGTGGTATGTTTACAAATTCCAACAATCCAGTGAAGGGTGTTAGTGGGAGTTCTAATGTTTCAAAAGCTGTTGCGAAACCAGTTGTGAATGAGGTTGGAAAGATGAAAGTCAGTAATGGTTTCAAGTGTTATAATTGCCAAGAAATGGGCCACAAAAGTAGCGAATGTCCAAAGCCGAAGAAGAGAGCTATGATAGCGGAGGTTGAGGATGAGGATGAAGAAGCTGAATGTTCCAATTCACCACCTGATGAGGAGGAAGAAGAAGTGTCGGGAGACGAAGGTTATAATCTAATGATGAAGAGGTCATGTTTAACACCAAAGCAAGAGGAGGATTGTAGTTGGTTAAGGAGCAATATTTTTCAGTCAACATGTACCATTCTAGGGAAGGTTTGCAAATTTGTTATTGATGCTGGAAGCTATGATAATATAATTTCTTCAGAAGCTGTGAGGAAGTTGGCGTTGAAGACTGAGAAACATCCGAAACCCTACAAGCTAGCTTGGTTGAGGAAAGGCGGGGAGGTGAAGGTTGGACGAAGGGCTTGTGTGAAGTTTTCAATTGGAAAGAAATACAAGGATGAAATCTGGTGCGATGTGGTAGATATGGATGTCTGTCATTTGTTGCTGGGGAGACCGTGGCAGTATGATAGGGCGGTGCAACATGATGGGCGTACCAACAGTTACAGTTTCATGTTTGAAGGCACAAAGATTACTCTAGTTCCAAAGAAGCGACAACAGGAGGAAAACAAGTTGGAGGAGATTGAAGAGCTTAAAACTTTGTTATCTTTGAAGGAGTTTGTGAAGGAAGTAGAGGAGGAGCCTGAAGTGTTTTTGTTGATTGGGCGAGAGAGCAGTGAAGAGGTTGAAATTCCAGAAGAAGCGAAGCCAGTTTTGAAAGAATTTGACGATGTATTTCCAGAGGAGTTACCAACGGAGTTGCCACCGTTGAGGGATATACAACATCAGATAGATCTTGTTCCAGGTGCTGTGTTATCACACAGACCACATTATCGAATGAGTCCAAAGGAACATGAAGAATTGAGGAGGCAAGTGGAAGAATTGCTTGAACAGGGGCGTGTGCATGAGAGTTTAAGTCCTTGTGCTGTACCAGCTTTATTGGTACCCAAAAAGGATGGAACGTGGAGGATGTGCACAGATAGTAGAGCATTGAATAAGTTCACAGTCAGATACAGATTTCCGATGCCGAGGCTTGATGATTTATTGGATCAAATCAGTGGGTCCGTAATATTTTCAAAGATTGACTTGAAGAGCGGTTATCATCAGATTCGCATTAGACCAGGGGACGAATGGAAGACAGCGTTCAAGATGAGGGAAGGATTGTATGAATGGCTGGTAATGCCGTTTTTCCTATCGAATGCACCAAGTACATTCATGAGGGTGATGAACCAAATTTTCAGGCCATACATTGGGAAATTTGTGGTGGTTTACTTTGATGATATTCTGATCTACAGTGCTAGTATAGAAGAGCATGTTCAGCATTTGAAGAAAGTGTTAATTATTCTTCGTGAAGAACAATTCTATGCTGCTACAAAGAAGTGTGTTTTTATGGAGAGGAGTGTTTTATTTCTGGGGTATGTTGTGTCGGAAGAAGGAATACAGGTTAACCAAAGTAAAGTCGAAGCTATCAGAGATTGGCCGCAACCCAAGACGATAACGGAAGTTCGTAGTTTTCACGGGTTGGCTTCATTTTATCGAAGGTTTATTCCACACTTTAGTAGTGTGATGGCGCTTGTGACTGATTGTATGAAGGGTAAACAGTTTGCATGGACGGAGGAAGCCGGGGTTGCTTTTGATCGAATCAAAGGACTCTTGACGTCTGCACCAATTCTAATATTACCCGATTTTCAGCTAGTGTTTGAACTACATACTGATGCATCCAAGGTTGGGATTGGAGGAGTGTTGAGTCAGAAAGGACGTCCGATTGCATACTTTAGCGAGAAGTTATCAGGAGCAAAGATGAGATACAGTACATATGATGTGGAATTTTATGTTGTTGTGCAATCTATTAAACACTGGAGACATTATCTATTTCAGAAAGAGTTTATTCTTTACACTGATCATGAGGCATTAAAGCATTTACAAGGGCAAGACAAGATTTCAGCGAGACATGCATCATGGATTGCATATCTGCAACAGTTTACATTTGTTGTGAAACACAAATTGGGAGTGACGAATTGTGTTGCGGATGCTTTGAGTAGAAGGAATCATTTGTTAACAACAATGAAGATTGAAGAAATGGGATTCGATGTGTTACCAGAATTATTTGACGAAGATCCTTACTTTGCAAAGTTTGTTGATAAAGTCAAGAATGGGGAGACGGATGAGTTTTTGATGGTAGATGGTTTTCTGTTCAAAGGAAATCGATTGTGCATACCTGATTGTAGTTTGAGAATGAAGATTGTAAAAGAGCTACATGAAGAAGGACATGTTGGGAGAGACCGTACATTACAGTTGATTTCACAGTCTTACTTTTGGCCATCAATGAGGAAAGAAGTGGAAAGGTTTGTGGAACAATGTCATATCTGTCAGGTTTCGAAAGGAACTGCGACTAATGCTGGTTTATATATGTCGTTACCTGTACCAACTAAACCATGGGTTGATGTGAGTATGGACTTTGTGTTGGCGTTGCCGAGAACGCAACGTGGTAATGATTCCATTTATGTGGTGGTTGACCAATTTTCGAAAATGGTACATTTTATTGCTTGTAATAAGACGGCGGATGCTGTTCATGTTGCTCAACTATTTTTCAAGGAGATATATCGACTTCATGGATTGCCAGAATCTATTGTGTCGGATAGGGATACTCGTTTTCTGAGTCATTTTTGGCTAAGTTTGTGGAAGATGGTGGGAACGAAGTGGAACTTTAGCAGCGCTTATCATCCGCAAACGGATGGACAGACCGAGGTCGTGAACAGATCATTGGGAAACTTGTTGAGATGTCTAGTGCAAGACAATCTGAAGAGTTGGGATGTGAAGTTATGCCAGGCAGAGTTTGCTCATAATCATGCAGTGAACCGTAGTACGGGTTTCAGTCCATTTCAGATAGTATACTCAAGCTTACCGAGGGGACCGTTGGATTTAACGGTAGTACCACAGCCAAAGGGGACGGTTAAACGAGCTGTTGATTTTGTTGAGGGATTGACTGATTGTCATAAAATCGTTCAGGAACGATTGGAGAAAGCAAATGAGAAGTATAAACGATCTGCAGACTTGAAGCGAAGAAATGTTGAATTTAATAAAGGAGATTTGGTATATGCTATGTTAACCAAGGACCGTTTTCCAGTAGGCGCTTATAACAAATTGAAAGCCAGAAAAATTGGTCCTATAGAAATCATCAAACGGATTAACGAAAATGCTTATAAATTGAAACTGCCGGAGGGTGTGTACACGTCGGACGTATTCAATGTTAAACATCTTGTACCATATCATGGGAGTGAGTTTGTTGGGGAAGAAGAGGGTGCAAATTCGAGGACGAATTTTTCTCAACCTAGGGAGGATGATGCAGCCCAGAAGGATGCCCAGAATGATGAAGAGTTAGGTCGCGTATGACCTAACGAATCCTTTAAGTCGTTACTGGTTGATGAAGCACAAATGGGTAAAGTGTTAGGTCGCAAACGACCTAACAAGGCCTTTAGGTCGCACTAACGACCTAGTGAAGATCGGCAACGACCTACTGAAGACTCGCGAGGTAACGAACTCAAAGGAAAGGCGCACAAACAACCTAACAGGGACTTAGGTCGTGGATGACCTAACGGGTTTGAGAATGGTGAGCTAAAGCAAAGAGATAGGTCGCTGGAACGACCTAACATGTTTTTAGGTCGTGTACGACCTAACAAGATAAGAAATAGGTCGCTGGAACGAGCTAACAGGGTGCTACGACCTAACAAGTCACGACCTATGCTAGGTCGCAGGAAACAGTCACGACCTATGATAGGTCGCAGGAAACAGGAACAACTTAAGATAAGTCGTTGGGTGATCTGGGGAGATAAGTCGCACACTATAGGTCGCAAGATATTAAGTCGCGAGGACTTAGGTCGCAAGACTTAGGTCGCGCAGTTTTATGTAGTGCTCTTTTAAGTCGCTGAAGCTTGATGCCGTTGAATCTTATGCCGCGTTAATCTCTGCCGTTGATTCTTTAAGTCACTGAGGGAAGCTGGAGCATTGAAGTTAGGTCGCGTACGACCTAAGTTGAGTCGTGAGAAGTTGATAGGTCGGCAACGACCTAAGTGATGTATTTTTCTGTTTGTTAAGTCGTATCTTTTAGGTCGTGTGCTTTGTTGAGTCATGGTCTTTGTTAAGTCGGAGACGACCTAAGAGTTGTACAATTTTTTTTGTTTTGATTTGTAACTTCTATAAATAGGCCGGTGGTGCCATTTGTAATTTTTTAGTTGATTTGAAATAAAACTCTTGTTTTGTTAGCTTTGCGCTTTCACCCAATTGGTAGTCGAGTGTAATCTCCTATCTTCTCTTTCGGATAATCGAGTGCGCTCGATTCAACGATTGCAGAAGCCGATTCACGGAATCTAGTGCGCTAGATCAACGTGTGAAGAATCGCAGATCTTTGAACCCGGTATCGTGCGCGATCAACGAGTTCGGGATAGCTAGAATTTGGTATCTTCGGATCAACGAATTCGGGCATTTCAGTATCTTCCAATCCATCGATTGCTACTCTCAACGATCGACATTGTTTTTTATTAATCCGCTGCGTCACCTCTATTGTGTTGTGTTTAACAAAATGTTTTGTTTCCCGTTGCTTCCTTTCTGCTTTTGATTCCCTAGTTGTGTTGCTTTGTGATATTATGGAATTTTATTCTATAAAAATATTTATATACATATTTTAATTCAATGGAAATATTAATTATATATATATGGTTATATATTAAACAAAGCATAATTTTATAAAGAGTGATTTCTTAAGAATTTAATATGAAAGAGATATAGTTTAGTATCACTTTCATAAAGCAAATATATACATTATATTTATAATACTATATATTATCCAGCCTTTTGGTCCGGGTATATTCAAACTGATTGGGCAACTTAGATCGACTGTTATCAGGGTCGACAAGTTAGATTAACAACACCAAAGCCTAAAGATCGGGCATAGATGATAATATGAAGCAGCGGCGGACTAAAAGCAGAAGACAAATTCAATAGAATGAAAAAGGTATGAAAATATACCATCTGTTGAAAATGGATTGGGTATGATACATATTTGCCTATTATTGATCGTACTGAACCGATATTATAGCTCAACGCAATGGAAAACAAACGATATATCGAAATCTACCGGTCAAATACAGATGAAACTTTGGCAGCATCAATATATTGAAGAGTGGAGCTCACCATATTGATCGCATGCCAAAGCAAGCTAATATAACGATTGATATCGATCGTTATTCTTAAGGATTTGGGACCTGCAATTGATATCATGACCTCTTCTGGATCCGGAGACTCCATTGCTGAAATTTCAGGAAGATATTTCACCGTCTTTCCCTATAAATATAAGCTTGATTATTTATTTGAGGGATCTTTACGCTGTTGTTACTCTGCATTTCCTTGTAACTAATGGTCTTACTCCGATCCATCCTTTTGTACTCAGCAATTCAAGTGTTTAATAAAGATTGGCTTTCAACGATGAACCACTATAAATCATTGTCTTCTTTTTATTGTTTAGATTATGTTATTTAATTGTTTGATTCCTATATTTTCATTTTATATTCTTCATTTATTTCTCTACAAAGTCTCTATTGGGTGCTTGTGCCAAATTTTGGTGCAAACATTTTGGTGCATTCATTGAGAATGAAGATTCTCAGCTCTATTTGGATTCCTTTGTTGTTACTGGATTGCATAAATCCCCTAAAGAGATCCGGAATTATCTTTAAGAAAATTTTTCGTTCTATTCAGATTTGCGAAAGGCTAAGAAAAAATGTCAACCATGGTTAGGAACACTAGATCTACTCCCCAAAAACATAGAAAGAAATGAGAACGCTAACATCCAACAAGGTGGCCCGAACAATCTACCTGTTGATATAAATGCTACCAATCCAGTTGATGTCCAGAATTTGACTGATTCAATCACAACAGCGAATTTCCAAAATCTAACGAGAGAGCTAGTGGATAGCCATCGACAGTTGCACTGGCAGATTCAAGCCAATATCGATCTAATGAATCAACTCAGGGATCAACAACGTGGGAAAACTAGGAGGGAAACAACTCCCTATTCTACGTCGGAAAGCTCAACTTCATCAGATGACTATCATAGGCGCATACCTCGTAGATACCATGCTGAAACGTCGACCCACCATCACCCAACCGATCCAAACAAACCGATAATGATTAGTACCGATCCATCCAGAATGGTCAGCATCGATCCAACTCTTGTAGGTAGGTTGCATCAGCTAGCTGGAAGAGCAGCCATCGACAGTTGCACTGGAAGATTCAAGCTAATATCGATCTAATGAATCAACTCAGGGATCAACAACGTGGGAAAACTAGGAGGGAGACAACTCCCTATTCTACGTCGAAAAGCTCAACTTCATCAGATGACTATCACAGGCGCATACCTCGTAGATACCATGTTGAAACGTCGACCCACCATCACCCAACCGATCCAAACAGACAGATAATGATTAGTACCGATCCATCCAGAATGGTCAGCACCGATCCAACTCTTGTAGGTAGGTTGCATCAGCTAGCTGGAAGAGCACATACTAGTGATGTTGTGATCGATTTGGATGTCGAAATTCAAGTGTTTGCATATCAGTTATCTCCCTGCAATGATGATGAAGTGAACACATGTGATATACATTGAGAGGATGGTGAGCCAAAAAGGCATGGAACAGCCCTTAGACATCGACCGAACCATTCCTGTGAGGTAGAGCATGACTACCACTTGGCTCCAACTATCCAAACGTCGGACTTATCGGTAATGGTTAGAAAGCTAGTAAGGGAAAGACAAGGCATAACTATTGATGATTGGGGGATCTCGAGAAGTCATACCCCGTTCATTGACAATACCCTACATGCGGAGTATCTAAGGAGGTTCAGCATGCCGTCAATGCCAGCATATGAGGGAAAAACTGACCCCAGGAAGCACATCATGAGATATAAATAGCTGATGGATTCTGCATAAGTTGATGATGCAACAAAGTGAAGATGTTTTCCCATTACTCTCTCAGAAATAAAAACGAGGTGGTTTACAAAATTCCCCCCACGGTCGATCTTTAGATTTGATGATTTAGCAACGAAGTTCGTGGAACAGTTCCGTATGCATGCAATTAGCCCGAAAGATGTAATGTCCCTATCAAGTGTGATCCAGGTTTCGGGGGAATCACTCATAGACTATTTGGAGAGATTTCATACAACCATCATAAAAATCAGTAATTCGAATGACCATTCAATATTGATGGCGGTAACAAGAAGGGTTGATCCAGAATCTGACTTTAGCGATGATGACCCGACAAACCACCCGCAACTTTAGAGTGTTTCTTTAAAAAAGCAGCCTAGTATTTGAAGAAAGAGGAAGCTTGATGCTCTAGGAAGAAGAATGATGTGGGACCAAGTGGATAAGGAGTGTAGAGTAACATCACAATGAAATAGTCCGAGGAGAGAAGTTCAAGTAAATGTCCAAAATAAACCAAATCAGCAAAAGGAAGACGATAATAGAAACAGTGAGTGAAAGAGGGATTCTGGAAGAGGAAAGCTAAAGATTCCAATGTATGATACCTACACACTGCTTAATACAGGTCCAGAAAACGTATGTTTGTCTACATGCAATACCATGCAATATTGGAAGCCACCTCCGAAGAAATTGATGGAGAAGCAAAAGCAGAAAGGAAAATATTACCGGTTTCATGAATGCTATAGTCACAACACAAATGAGTGTAGACATCTCTAGAATGTTATCGAGAAACTGATTCGGAAAAGAAGGTTACAACAATTTGATAAAGCCCTACAGGATGGCGGGTAGGGGATATCTGATCCCAACCGAGGACAAGCGCTACACAGGACTGAAGAGCCTGCGTGGACTGGCAGGAGGTTAGTGATCAACACAATAGTCAGAGGTCCGCATCCAGCTGATAAGAGTTGGCATGAGTTGGAGCGCTATGTTAGCACAATCAAGCATATGAATTTTGAATGTTGTTCGAGTACAGAAGATGGAGCTCCGGTGAAACAACAACGTACAATGACAGATGACAATGTGTTCAAAAACCAAGATGTAAACAAGGTGGAGGCACCAACGATCGACCCAATGGTCATTTCGGCAATGATCGGCCCTGCCTTAGTGAGGAGGGTTTTGTTTGATTGTGGAAGTTCCGTAAATACGATTTTCAAAAAGGCTTACGATTAGTTGAGGATGGAATATAAGGACTTGAAACTATCTAAAGCCCACATTCATGGCTTTAACAATGTTGCGACCGAAGCTGTCAGATATGTCGAATTACCCGTAGAGTTGGGAGAAGGTGACCGTAGGAGAGTGCGGACGTTGCCATTTGTTGTCTTGGATGTTTACACTCCATACAATGCTTTTCTAGGCTGACCAGCCCTAGCTAAATTCCGGGTAGCTCTTGCCCTATGGTGTTTGACTTTGAAGTTCCCAACTGATAGTGGTTTTGGAGTTGTGCAAGGTGATCAAGCGACTGGACGTGTTTGTTGTGTGGCTGAATTAAGAGACGCTCAATGGAAGGAGAAAGGTAAGGGTGTGGACAAGTCTCTTCGCATCCAAACCACTGAAGATTGACAACCAGTGCCTGGGTCTTGGCTCAGGTGCCATAGTCGGTTCTATAGAGATATAGATCCAAGGGATGACGAGGAGGAGCCCAAAGAGACCAAGGCTACACCGGTTAAGCTGACAATTGACATCATGGTCAGCCATGACAACCCATCACATGTCCTAAAGATCGTATCACAACTCAGCCCCCCGATGATGAAAGAACTTGATGGTTTTCTCCAAGTGAATCTTGATGTATTTGCTTGGACTCATTCTGACATGTGTGGGATCTTGCCTACCATTGCAAGCCATGCATTAAATATCAACCCAAGGCATGTCCCGGTGAAATAGAAAAGGTGTGGCATGGATCCGAAGAGATATGCTACTCTTAAAGAGGAGGTAAATAAGCTAAAAAACAATAGGTTTATTCACGACACTCTCTACCCTAGATGGGTATATGATCCTGTACTTGTGAGAAAGGAAAATGGAAAGTGGTGGACGTGTGTTGACTATTCGAACTTAAATAAAGCATGTCCAAAAGATATTTTTCCCATTTGGGGATTGACCAGCTGGAAGACCCAACCGCGGGACACGAGTTGTTATCTTTCATGGATGCGTACTCGGGATATAATCAAATCCCGATGCACATTTTCGATCAAGAGAAGCTTCATTACCGATGTTGGATTGTACTATTATGTGGTAATGCTATTTGGATTGAAGAATGCTGGAGCGACCTAACAATGCCTAGTAAAAAGAATATTTAATGATCGGATTAGAAAAACAATGGAGGTATATGTAGATGATATGCTTGTGAAGTCATGACGATCAAGCGTCCACATTAGAGCTTAGCAGAAATTTTCGATATCCTTCAACTTTACAAAATGAAGATCAATCCTCTGAAATGTCCTTTTGTCATTGCATCAGGAAAGTTCTTGGGTTTCATCGTCAATGCCTGTGGAATCGAAGCTAATCCTGAGAAGATTCAAGTGATTCGCAACATTCAAGTGCCGAAAACCATCAAGCAAGTGCAAAGTCTAAACGGGAAAGTTGTGGCCCTAAGTCGATTTATTTCCAAAGCCACCGATAAATGTATTCCTTTCTTTGATTTGATTAGAAGAGGGAAAAGGAACTTTGAATGGTTGCAGGATTGTGAAGACGCATTCCAAGCTTTGGTGAACCACCTAGAGAGGCCTCCCATCTTGTCAAAGCCGATGGATGACGAAGACTTGTATGGTCGTGTCGGCACATGCTATAAGTGCTACACTGCTTCGCGAGGAGAATTAGATCCAGAGACTGGTCTATTATGTTAGCAAGTGACTGATAGGAGCTTAAATGAATTACCTGAAGATTGAAAATTTGGCATACTACTTGTTGATTGCTTCGTGAAAGCTCCGCCCCTATTTTCAGGCTCATCCTATCAACATTTACACTGATCAGCCATTACGACAGGTCCTACAACGACCTGATACGTTTGAAAGGTTTCTCAAATGGAATTCATCAAACTAAGCCAATTCGACATCACTAAACTCCCTCAAAGAGCCATCCCGGGACAGGCACCAGCGGACTTTATAGCAGAATTCACTGCACATGACGATCTCCCATAGAGCGTTAGAGCCCCTACCATTGGTGGAAAATGTTTACGGATGGAGCATCCAATGATCCTAGTTCTGGAGCCAGAATTATGTTAGTAACTCCGAAAGATCGATCAATCTGCTACGTTTTGAAGTCTGACTTCCCTGTAATGAACAATGAAGCTGAGTATGAAGCTTTGATTGCTGGACTTAAACTTGCCAGAGAACTGGGAATAAAATCTCTTGAAATCTTTTGCGACTCATAGTAGGTAATATACCATGTTAGTGGAGATTACCAAGCTTAAGGACAATGATTCGCCCCATATGTTATCCAAGTCCAAGAGCTATTGATTGGTTCTGAGTATTTTGACATCATGCACATTCCTTAGGATCAAAACAAAGTGGTCGACTCATTGGCAAAGTTTGCTAGCACTGGGGATCCACAACATATGGGCTTGGCTCCAATCGAAGTACTAGATGCTCCGAGCATAAATTAGATGGAGATCGACTGAGTATTAGAGATAAAGCCTGAGAAGGAGTTGTGGATGACTCTGATCAATGACTATTTGCTACCATAGTCCTTCCCGAAGGGAGGAATGAAAAGCGACAAGTCCTTCACAAAACTTCGCGGTATATCATTCAGGAAGGAGTCATGTGTAAAACGGGTTTCTCTATTCCCCTGCTCCAGTGTATCGCTCATGATGAAGTAAAATGAGTCTAGTTCATAAAGGGGAATGTGGTGATCACACTAGGGAGCAAACCCTTACAAAGAAAATACTCTATTATGGGTATTATTGGCTGACTGTCAACCAAGATGCTGCCGATTACGCTGGGCGATGTGACAAGGCCAGATTTATGCAAAATTTTCGAGAGCTCCACCGACGGAAATCACACAAATGGTCAGTCCATGGCCATTTGCCATATGAGACATAGATATTATTAGTTCCTTACCGATCTCTAAAGTGGTTTGAAGTACGCCATCAGCGTAGTTGATTACTTCACCAAATGGGCTGAAGCGGAACCTTTAGCCATGATCATAATAAAAAAACTAATCAACTTCACCGCCCGGAACATCATCTGTCATTTTTGGCCTTCCACGAACCATTGTGACTAAAAATAGAACCCAATCCAACGGCACTGAATTAAAAGACTTCTGACATCGGCATAATATTGAAAAGAGATTTTGCGGTGGTTGCTCACCCTCAAGCAAATGGACAAGTTGAAGCTGTGAACAAAATCATAAAGTCCATTCTGAAGAAGCATTTGGAAAAGGCTGGAGAAAAGTGGATGGATAAACTTCCAACAGAATTATGGGCTTACAGAACCACCTACAAGTCCACGACTAGCCATACTCCATTCGCCCTTGCTTACGCCTCCGAAGTCATCATTCATGTTGAACTCGAAGTCCCTTCTCATTGAGTAACCTACTATGATCCCAGAATGAATAGAGATCTCCTCTTAGAATCTCTAGATTTTGTAGATGAGAAACGTGGAGAAGCTGATTTGAGGGCATCTGCACATCAACACCAAGTCGCTTGATACTACAACACTAAAGTCCGACCTAGAACATTCAAAATCGGCAATCTCATCTTAAAATGAGTTTTTCCTACCCCGTCGCACATGAATCCTACTTGGGAAGGACCATATGTCATTAAACAGAGGCTTGGAGAGGGAACTTTCAAGCTAGTGACTATTGATGGCGTCACACTCCTAAGAGCATGGAATAGCAAGCATTTACGATGCTATTTCACTTAGTTTATTCTTTTTTACTTAATTTGAATTCAATTACTGAATTTGCTTTATCATTTGATTTTCCAAATATGTAATAAGACAAATTATGTCATTTCTTTCCATTTTGCAAATAAAGTTTGAAATTTCCTTCATATTTGTGATCGCTATAGCATTACATATTAGTTATGATACCCGACTAACTAATATTGACACGTCTAAGAATGTTCCAGAGTTCGAAGCTAGCCGATTAGATTAGTCCACGATTGAACTAAACAAAATGAGAATGGTCCAATCGTTCATTTGATGATTCTCACTCACTACCCGATGGATGGAATACCTAACGAGGAATGGATGTGACTCTACCATCCGAGTTAATCCTACCGAGCATTGGGACAAACATGAGTCAAAAAAGATCATGATATGATAGGTCGCTCGCCAATTTAAATCCCAGACTTAGGGCCAAATCAATCAATTAAGGAAAGTACGGTCCGACTACTTTTCAAAATAACTCTAAGTCCCTAGAGTGTGAACTAGAGTATAAACATGAATTGGGTGTGATCCCATCGCCCACCAACTAACTCTTATCCCCAGAGTGTGGATTTGAGTATAAACAAATAGATGAGTGTGGTTCGACCACTTAGTACTCCATGAACTCCGATCTGAAATCGACAAAAGGGGTATAAACTTGCTAAGGATGGAGTTTGACCATCCATTGTCTAACTCTGCTAATTCGAGACCGAGGGTAGGTGTATAATCACTCGAACCGTTGAATCTAATGGTGTAACGCTAGGGCTCGAGCTCAGTGTTTGATACAACTTAAGGCCACGGCCACATGGAGGCCTTGAGTAAAAAATTAATGGATAATTGTCAGAATTAATGAGCAATGAATTACAAGTACATTGAATGGAAAAGTAATACCTCGACTACTTAAACAAGATTCACATAAGAGTTCGACGAAAGTAAAAGAACTTTATTTACGTAAGCTTGGAAACTCAAGTACAAGTAGTCATAGTAAAAAAATCAAAAAAGGGGGCCAATCCCACCCAAATCCGGCCAACAAAAACCTAAAAGACTTGGGAGCATAGGTGCAAGTGAAGAATCACTTCCTCCTCGGCTTCCTTTTCTTCTTCTTAGAATCAAGAGAGATTTTGCTTGAGATTTCTCCACTTCTCTTCTCCCCTCTCTTCTCGCTTCTTTGGCCTTTAACCAGAGTAGACTGGGTTGACTCAGTATGTGCACCTTGAGTAGATTCTGGTAGAGGTGCGAAGGCCTCCACAGTTTCTCCGAGAAAAACAATGGAGATGGGAGGGGGAACGATCTTCATTCTCTCCTGCTTGACTTTTTCCTCAAGGGCAATGTTTGCTTCAGGTTTCTATACCATTTCTTACATAGATAGGCTTGATAAGGATTGGGAAGCTCCGATAATCACAACGTCATCTCCAGCAAGAATCTCTTGACGTTGATCGCTTTCTTCCCTCAATAAAGCATCCATTAAGTGCTCGTCGATCATAAAAGATTCCTCTTCTAGGACATTTTGGATTGTTATCGAAGCCATGATAGTAATGGACTCCATCATTGGAACTTGAGGTCCTGGTTGAGATTCTTTAGGAAGAGGTGGAACTACAGCCGATGGGTCTAAAGCTGAGGAAACATAACAAAGAGATTAGATATATCGATCGGGAACACTCTAGCTTTTTGGAGGATAGGTGAATTTATGGAAACACCTTGTCCTAATTGATCTTCCACGTGAGCTGGAGTACCACCAGAAACTCCTTCTATAATCGGAGAGATCCCACTAGATGTAGCAATATGCAGCTTCTCCGGATTGTAACCGAGTTCGATAGAAGAATCCACAGTGGTGTTAGGAATAGCTTGGGTCACTTGATTCTGATCATCTCCAACACTATGCGATATGGACCCAGAACCTTCACCAGCTTTATGTTGAGAAGTTATGGCATGCTCTATTTAGAGTATAAGCTGGGTTTCATGAAGAGCTTTGAGTTCATCACCCAATAGGATCTCGCTTTCTAACCTCATCAAATCGATTTGTTCAATGTCGAGATCCTCCTTCTCCTCCAGAAAAAATGCTCCTAAGAACGTACATGATGATAAGGGTAGTCACCCCGTAGCCACTCCAAGTTTCTATACTTCAAGACGTTGGCATTATAAAGAATGAGAATTGGATTCAATCCTCCATAATCTCCTCCCTAACCTTTTCTTTCGCGGCTTCCACTTCTTGTTTAATGAGTGCATTAATGTCTTTAGCCTTTTCGACAACCGCATTCCTTTCAGGTCTGATGGTAACCAATTCCTCACATGCATCCTGACCGATTTTCTGTACTTCTTCTTTGTCTTTGGATTCACGCTCGAATTTAGTTTTATACTTCTAGCACCAATTTATGATTGCAGTGATGAAGCGCTTCAACTTCGGCCAAGTGCTTGCCTTTCTCATCTTCAAGTGCCTTGATAGTTGTTTTTGCTTTTCCCTTAGCTTCAGTCTATGATCTCCTTAAAGATTCTAACTCATTGGTTAGAGTTTCGATGATCCACTTGTCCTGGACCTCTTGGCGTTTCAGTTTCTCAATCTCTGTCACTCTCTCCCAAGTCATTTCGGATATCCTCTCCACTACTCTCATCCACTCATTGTACTGCTTGTGGATATTAATAGCACCATCAATAGTCGTTTGCTGGACTTTTTCAAGGATTTTCTTAAGATTAGGTACAGAGAAAAATCCATCAAGGCATACATTTGGGAAATCTGACTTAAGTTGGGCCATGTGAGCGACAACATCGGCTTGTTGAACATCGATGACAAATTGAGTATCAGCACTTTCTTTGCCTGACCTTTGTTGGTGAACATCATGATATCGATGACCACTAGGTTGTTGAGATGAGATGGAACAACAGACTATGAAGGGACTGAAGTGGAGGGGGGACACGAGAGGTGTCAATAATGTCATCGTGACGGTCTAGTTGCCTCTTAGAATCTTTAGGGGAAGAAGATCTAAATCTGGACCGATATTTGTCATGGGAGGACCTATATCTATTGTCTTTATTCTGATAATCACGATCATGGCTAGAGTGATGGTTAGGGTCATATTCACGACCACCACCTTAGCGATACGAACCCGAGCAAGAACCGTGATTCTAGCATGATATTTCCTACAAAGACTGAAACATGTGCTTCTTCCTCATCATTGTTTCTGCAAAAGAAAGACAAAGAACGAATCAGTTCTAAGTAATAAAGGATTTGGAATAGGTATAATGCAATATTGTGAAGTGTGTGCGAACGTGTGTGTAACATCCCGTACCTGGAGGCCAAAAGCTAAGCGCTATGGATGCTGCAGTCATCCACAGTATTAACTTCTGGTGACGAAATACAGCAGTGTTAATGGTATCCATAATATCAGAAGCACTTGAATATGAACAAAATCACAGATTTCCAAAAACAATGATTTCAGTGATTATATTTCAAATAATCATATCCAAGTTACAAAAATCCCAAACTTAATCCCAGGCATTGATCAAATATAATTTATAATAATATGCCAAGAGCGACATATGAAGATGCCCCCTTGGATGATCAAAGCAATATAGACATAATTATCTTAATACACAGCGGAAATAATTTTAAAATAAAATCCCTAAATTAGCTATCCGTCAGTCACCTGGTCGTCTTCGGATGCTTTATTCACCAAAATATGCTAAAACCTGAAAACCTAAACCCTCAGCTTACTCAAATCAAATTTTGAACACCCGAGAGTTTAAGGGGAAACAAATACTTCGAGTCAGACTTAACGCCTGGTGTGAATAATATCTGTTACATCTCAGTTTACTGATAACTAGTGAGACCACGCCGCTTAGCGGAACGGGTTTCCTCTCACTAATATCTCTTTTCAAAACATATATTTTGCAAATCCTTTCCTGTAACCAAACTGGTTAATCAACTGATTATAATAATAATATAGCAATATCCATTATGCTAAAGAGGAAACAAAATAGACTATTTGTCTAATATCTGAACTGTCTGTTCTAAATTCTGAGCTATCTGCTCTTTTCTGGACTATTTATCCTAAAACTGGTTATACCAAAATAGCAATATTTTTTATGCTAGATAATGGGCTATCTGCCCAAAACAGGAAAAAAGGGTGGACTAACTGTCCTTGAAAATTTAGCAAGATCCGTTATGCTAATAAAGACTAACTGTCCTCTGGCCTAACTTCCCGCAAAATGGACTAACTATTCGAATTTAAATGAGCCGACTGCCCGAATTTTTCTTTTGGGTTAACTACCCTTCAAAATATCTAAGCTAACTGCTCTACACAATATCTTAGCTAACTGCTCTTCAAAATTTTCCTTGAAAACCTTTTCAAAATGATTTAGTCCGTCAAATCATATATATACAAGGAAAATATCTTTAGCTTTACTCTAAGCTATTTTTGCCATGATATTTATACTTTACTCAAAATAATGTTGATGATGTTCAATAAGGATTATCTATCCTTTTAAAATAAGTTAAAGTCCTTTATAACTTAAAACACTTAGGCTATCTGCCTAGTCCTTCCATTCGAAACCTTTGTTTAAATCCTTTAAACAACCTTTCGAAAACATTGAAGGTAACTCCTTCAAAACCATTTATAAAACCCTTTGAAAGTATTGAAGGTAACCCCTTTGTATCCTTTAATAAACCTTTCAAAAACATTGAAGGTGACTCCTTCAAAACCATTTATAAAACCCTTTGAAAGTATTGAAGGTAACCCCTTCGTATCCTTTAATAAACCTTTCGAAAACATTGAATGTAACTCCTTCAAAACCGTTTATAAAGCCTTCCTTTTACAAGCTTTAAAACATATGACATCCACCTTATGAATCCTTTAAACCTAAGCCCTTTAAAAACATTACAAAACAATACCTTACAACCATAAGGTCCTACCTTTCGACCTTGTCGGACGGTTTCTTTTCGACCTTGTCAAAAGGTTTCTTTTCGACCTAGTCGAAAGGTTTCGCCTTTCAACTTTGTCTAAAGCCTAGGCTACCTCCCATATAAATCATTTACATACCTTTCGAAAGTATTGTAACTCAAAACCTTTTGAAGACATTGGGTTCAATTTAAAACAAGTGGAAAACCTTTCGAAACCATTCAAAGTTAACTCCTTTGAACCTTTTAAAACGTTTTGACTTAAAATATTTGGATTATGCAAAAGGATCAGAAAAACATTGGAGTCGAAAGCAACTGCTTCGAGACCTAAAACCTTTCGAAACCATTCGAAAACAATGAAGTGTTAGTGTTGGAACCAAGCCTTCGAAATCAATGGAGAGAGGCGGCAAGTTTTGGAAAACAAAAGGTAACCTTTGACTTCATCCGTGTCGAAAGGTTTGGAAGCGGTAAATATGCTTCCGACCTTGCCGAAAGCTATACCTTTCGACTTTGCCGAAAGGTTTCAATTAAAACAAGAAAGCAAACCAATCAAAACCTTTTCCTTTTAAACTTTTGACAATTTCGAAAGCTCTTTGTCGAAAGCTAGCAGGTGTACTTTTCTTTAAAACCAAAACAAAACTTCATCTCTTCCGAAAGCTATAACCCTTCGTCCCCAACCTTTTGACTTCCTCCAATTCACTACGTACCAGTTTCCTGATACCATATGCATTGGTATTTAATCTAATCGGAAGGTTTGATACCCTTTGACCTTGTCGGAAGGTCTGGAATGAAGATGTAAGCTCTTGCCGAAAGAGTTGAAACAGTGAAAATACAGTTTAAAATAGTTCTTTTGTACACCACCTGCCTTGTTTGTCTAAATCTGATTAGTTGCCAGAATTTTATATTCGAAAATTGATGCTCATCTTCCATATTTGGAAATTTGAATAATTTTAAAAAAGCCCCTTTCTCCTTTATAATTATATAAAACATTTAAGTCTCATACCTTAAATAATTTTATATAACCCTCAAAACACCTTGAAAAATTATGGAAAAATCCAGAAAGTAAATTAATATGTTCTCTTCAACATATAAAATTTTTGGATCCAAACAATAATTATTTTACCCGTAAATAATTTTTATAATCCAAATTAACCTTTTCTTCCTTAGAAAGTTATAACAAATCCATGAAAATTCAGAAAATTCTGAAAATTGAAACCCATCTCTAAAATAAACTTTTTAGATCATCATAAAATTTGCAAGGCTAACGGATGTCATTTAATTGGGTTTTCATCTTAAAACATGTCATAAAATCTATATGAACATGCATAAATCATCAGCATGTATATATAATCTTTTATCATTCGAAAACATGGCAAACATTTGCAAAACCATTTTGAATTAATCTTAAAACAAAAACCATAAAAATTAGAGATGTAAACATTTTCACCTTTGCTTTAATGATTAAGGAGCTTGAGATTTGAAAGAGTTTGATTTGAATTTTCTTTCCTTAAGCTTCTCTTTTGTTTCCTCTTCTTCTTCCTTCGTTAATGGTGGTCGGCCAAGCTTTTAAATTTTTGAAAATGATAATGAACGTGTGTTTGGAATACACGGCCTAAGAAAGACAATATAGGAATGGCCTCTTTCCCATAATACCCCTCCTCTAATTCATTTAACCCTTTATTAAGTTTATTAGTTTAAAAAGGTACGGCTCCCTTAATTAAATCAAATCTCAATCTCCTAATCAACATATTATTTTATTTAGTTTATCTAACTAAATATCCTAAATAATGTTATCGAAAATCTAGGGTGTTACAGACTCCCCTCCTTAAAGAATTTCTTCCTCGAAATTACAATAAGGCTAAAAAACAAACAAGAAGGTAAACATATCATCAAAACAAGTCAGGATAAGTATCTCTAATCCTACTCTCAACCTCCCAAGTATAGTCTTTGTCATCGTCACTCTATTGGACTTTGACTAATCTGACCGTCTTGGTTCTAAGCTTCTTCTCATCTCTCGCAACAATGCGAACTGGCTTCCTCACTATGGTCAAGTCTGGTTCTACCACTAAATCATCTAGCACCGTTGGTGCAATAGCAGTCTCCGGGTCTCTAACTCACTTTATGAGAAGAGAAATATGAAAAACATCATGGACACCTGCCAAACTGCTTGGTAACTCAAGTCTATATGTGAGCTTCCCAATCCTCTCAAGAATAGGAAAAGGTCCTATGAACCTAGAAGATAAATTCCCCGACTTCCCAAATCTAAGCACACCCTTCATCGGTGATACTTTGACGAAAACTTGGTCCCCAACTGAGAACTCCAAATCTTTCCGTCTCTTATCCGCATAACTTTTCTTCCTAGACTGAGCCTCCTTCATCCTATCTCAAATGACCTCAACCTTTTATGCAGCTTCTCTAACCAAGTCTGGACCAAGATTCCACCTATCCCTGGTCTCCAACCAACAAACAGGAGATTAGCATGGCCTTGTATACAAAGCTCTCAATAGATCTTTCAAGGTCTTGTTAACTCTTTCCGTTTGCCCATCTGTCTGCGGATGGTAAGCAGTACGTACTCATCATAAGCTTGGTTCCCAAAACTTCCTACAGACTCTTCCAAAACTCGCTAGTGAGCAAGGAATCTCTATCACTAACTATGCTGCTATAAACCCCATGCAGTCTAACCACATTCTTCATGAACAACTTTGCTAAAACAGGTGTCGTCCTGGTTGACTTAACTGGAATGAAATGGGCACTCTTGGTCAGTCTGTCCACTATAACCCATATACTTTCATTTCCTCTGTTCGATCTTGGCAACCCGTCTATGAAGTCCATAGAAATAGAGTCCCACTTCCATACTGGAATATCTAACGGTTGAAGCAAACTACTCAGTTTCTGGTGTTCGGCTTTTGCCTACTGGCAATTCAAGCACTGCCTTACACACAAACCAATATCCTGCTTCATTCCTTCCCAGAAGAAACTCCTCTTCATATCCTGATACATCTTGGTACCTCCAGGATGTATAGTGAACTTCGAACGATGACATTCATCTAAGACTTTCTTTTTTATGTTTCCTATACTCGGAACACATAATCTACCTTTCTTTCTCAACCACCGATTCTGGTCAAGACTGAAATCTTTCAAGTCATCGCTCTTGGTTCCTTCTTTTAGCTTACTGATCCGTTCAGCTAACACTGGATCCTCCATTTGCTTAAAAGCAATCCGTTCGATCAAAACTGGTCAAACTTCCAAACAAGACAATACAACTGTATCACCATTAGACCTTGCCTTGGATCTCCACTGCACTCTGCAATCTGCTAATGCTTCTAAATCTTTCCACTCAGCCATCATTGCCAACACTATATTCTGATGTTTCCTGCTAAATGCATCTGCAACCCGGTTGCCTTTCCCTGGTGTGTACTCAATCCCAAAATCATAAGCGGCTATGAATTCTAGCCATCTCTGTTGTCTCATGTTCAGCTCCAAATACTTCAACGACTTATGGTCTGTACATAGCTCAAACCTTTCTCCCAAAAGGTAATGTCTCCATACCTTCAAAGAAAAAATCACAGCAGTCAACTCTAAATCATGCGTTGGATATCCAACCTCATGCGGTCTAAGCTGTCTAGAAGCATAGGCAATCACTTTACCTCTCTGCATCAACACAGCTTCTAATCCAGTTCCACACGCATCGGTATAGACTACCAAATCCTGATTCCCCTCCGGAACTATCAACACAGGTGCATGGGTCAATAAGTGTTTCAAACTCTGGAATGCTTCCTCACACTTATCGATCCACATAAACTTTACATCCTTTTTCGTCGGCCTGGTCATCGGTGCTGCTATCCGCGAGAAATCCTTATTGAATCTCCGATAATAACCAGCCAACCCAAGGAAACTCTTAATCTCGGTTACTGTCTCGGGTCTCTTCCAACTATTCACTGCCTTGATCTTAGTCGGATCTACTGATAACCCTTCCTCTGAGACGACATGATCAAGAAACTTCACCTCCTTCTTCCAAAAGTGACACTTTGAAAACTTTGCTTTCAGATGATACTGCCTTATTGTCTCAAGCACTACTCTAAGATGAACTTCATGCTCTCTTTCATCCTTAGAGTAAATCAAGATATCATCTATGAAAACCAGCACGAACCTATCCAAGTGCTCTCGGAAAATCTGGTTCATTAAAACCACAAAGAAAGCTGGAGCATTCGTCAGTTCGAACGGCATAACATACGATCCATATCTGGTCCTGAATGCTGTCAAAGGTATACTATCCTCTGCTACTCTGAGCTAATGGAAACCCGTTGACAAATCTGATTGAGAAAATACCTTTGATCCACTTAGTCGGTCGAACAAATTGTCAATCCTGGGCAATGGATATCAATTCTTTATCGTCCTCTCATTTAACTTACGATAATCGATACATAGCCTCAACGATCCGTTCAGCTTCTAAGCAAACACTACCGCTGCACCCCACGGCGAACTGCTCGGCCTGAAGAAACTCTTGCCCTCTAAGTCCACCAACTGCACCTTCAACTCCCTCATCTCTGAAGGGGTCATCCCTGCTTGGCGGTCTACTTACCGGTTTTGCTCCCGGAACTAAATCTATCCAAAACTCAATGTCTCGTTTTGATGTCAATCCAACTACAGGCTCGAACACATCTGCGAATTCTCTAAACATGAAAACTCGACGCAACTCATCATCTGAATCCAAAGCACCAAACAAAGCAAACGCAGCACCTCTAGAACCTCCTACGGTGAAGACAATTCAATCGCTACAATCCGGGTGTCTAAGAGATATCTTCCTTCTCTGGCAAAATATCTTAGCATCATACTCACTTAATCAATCCATACCTAGGATGATTCCAAACCCTACAAAATCAAAAACATGCAGACTGCACATGAAAGTATGACCTAACATGTCAAACTCAAACTAGTTACACCTCAACCCTAGGGTTGCATACCCTCTTATTGGATTCATAACCCGTAAGAAAGTAACTAAATATGTGGGTTCAAGGTTAAGCTTATCTATCAAACATCTAGATATAAAAGAATGCGATGTACCAGTATCGAATAAAACGCTAACAAACATACCATGAATCTGAAGCGTTCCTCCAAGAACTGCCTTCCCCTTCTCTTGGGTTGTTGGCTTGGAAGCGGCAGGCTCCAATGCATACACCTTGCCCTTATCATCTCAAATGGGCTCCTTGCATTGGTTCTTATAATGGCCTATCTGGTCACAGTTAAAACACCTAACATTCTTCCTCTTAGCCACATCCTTCGCTTTCCCTAAGCGACACTCATTAGAAAGTGCCCTTTCTTGTCGCATTTATAGCAGACAACTTCGGACTTCGCTTTCTTGGCTGCTCCACCCTTTTGAGCACCTTTCTTGGGAAAGAACTTCCTCTTCTGGCTCTGCCCAAACTGGACCACTTTTGACTTGCTTTTCTCCAGAAACTCAAGGACTTCTTCCTATCTCAAAGCCATCTCTATAACAATATCAGATGGATCTCCGAGATGAGAAAAAGTAGCACTAGCCAACTTCGGCTTCAATCCTCTGATAAACTTATCATTTCGTTTCAACACGGTATCTACAAAAGCATACCCAATCCAGGCCAACTCTTCGAACTTCCTAGCATACTCAGCAATAGACATTTCTCCCTACACCAGCTTAGCAAACTGCCTAATCAAAGCTGACTATGCCATTACTGACATAAACTTCTCCTGGAATCTTCTCTTGAAATCCTCCCAGGTTACTGTCTCCTTATCAACTGTTGCTGATACACTATTCCACCAGAACAATGCGGTCCCCTGAAGCTGCCTGGACGCCAACCTCCTCTTCTACTTGTCATTAAGCCCTAAATCTGCAAAAAATCCTTTCGTAGTGCAACAACCAATTCTCCACCTCAATGAAATCTTCTGTTCCCATAAACAGCTTCCCTCCTAGCTTCACATAATCACCGCTCATCTTAGCGAAATAATTAACTACCAGAACTTCTAGAACCTCTGCTCCTGCGGCATTCCCTCCTACCACTCCGGCTGCAACTCCTGCCTGCATCATATTCCTGAAAAAATGATACATGGCTTCCATATCGACCAGCGGGACTTCAGCACCAACATTCTCTGCCTGACCTTGGCCTCTGCCTACATTAGGTCCGACATTTCTTTCAGTGCTTCCCTCTCCTTCGTTAACTTTGCTTCTTCTACCATCCATATCTGTATTCAAACCTCATGAGATACAGAAAGATAACGTAATCAAAGATAGATGAATGGAGATAAAGCGCATACTTATATATAACAAATACAAGTACATTACTATAGCGTTAATCCAACCCCAAATCTTGCTATAATTTCTTCGGATTTTTGTTTTCAAAACCAATTTTTAGTTAATTTTTTTCCATAAACCTATGCTCTGATACCAAGCTGTAACATCCCATACCTGGAGGCCAAAAGCTAAGCGTTATGGATGCTGCAGTCATCCATAGTATTAACTTCTGGTGACGAAATACAGTAGTGTTAATGGTATCCATAATATCAAAAGCACTTAAATATGAACAAAATCACAGATTTCCAAAAACTATAATTTTAGTGATTAGATTTCAAATAAATCATATCCAAGTTACAAAAATCCCAAACGTAATCCCAGGCATTGATCAAATATAATTTACAATAATACGCCAAAAGCGACATATGAAGATGCCCCCTTAGATGATCAAAGTAATATAGACATAATTGTCTTAATACACAGCGGAAATAATTTTGAAATAGAATCCCTAAATTAGCTATCCGTCTGCCACCTGCTCGTCTCAGATGCTTTATTCGCCAAAATCTGCTAAAACCTAAAAAACTAAACCCTCAGCCTACTCAAATCAAGTTTTGAGCACCCGAGAGTTTAAGGTGAAACAAAAACTTCGAGTCACACTTAAAGCCTAATGTGAATAATACTTGTTACATCTCAGTTTACTGATAACTAGGTGAGACTACGCCACTTAGCGGAACGGGTTCCTCTCACTAATATCTCTATTCAAAATATATATTTTGCAAATCCTTTCCTGCAACCAAGTTGGTTAATCAACTGATTATATTAATAATATAGCAATATCTATTATGCTAAACAGGAAATAAAATAGACTATCTGTCTAAAATCTGAACTATTTGTTCTAAATTCTGAGCCATCTGCTCTTTTCTGGACTATCTGTCCTAAATCTGGTTATACTAAGATAGAAATACGTTTTATGCTAGATAATGGGCTATCTGCCTAAAACAGGAGAAAAGGGTGGACCAACTGTCCTTAAAAATTTAGCAAGATCCGTTATGCTAATAAATGAACTATCTGTTCATATCAGAGCTAATTACTCTATCTAGACTAACTGTCCTCTGGGTTGACTGCCCGCAAAATGGACTAAATGTCCGAATTTAAATGAGTTAATTGCCCGAATTTTTCTTTTGGGTTAATTACCCTTCAAAATATCTAAGCTAACTGTCTACACAATATCTGACTAACTACTCTTCAAAATTTTCCTTGAAAACCTTTTCAAAATGATTTAGTCCGTCAAATCATATATATACAAGAAAAATATCTTTAGTTTTACTCTAAGCTATTTTTTCCATGATATTTATACTTTACTCAAAATAATGTCGATGATGTTCAATAAGGATTATCTATCCTTTTAAAATAAGTTAAAGTCCTTTATAACTTAAAACACTTAGGCTATCTGCCTAGTCTTTCCATTCGAAACCTTTGTTTAAATCCTTTAAACAACCTTTAGAAAACATTGAAGGTAACTCCTTCAAAACCATTTATAAAACCCTTCGAAAGTATTGAATGTAACCCCTTCATATCCTTTAATAAACCTTTCGAAAAAATTGAAGGTAACTCATTCAAAACCATTTATATAACCCTTTGAACGTATTGAAGGTAACCCCTTCGTATCCTTTAATAAACCTTTCGAAAACATTGAAGGTACCTCCTTCAAAACCGTTTATAAAGCCTTCCTTTTACAAGCTTTAAAACATATGACATCTGCCTTATGAATCATTTAAATCTTAGCCCTTTGAAAACATTACAAAACAATACCTTACGACCTTAAGGTCCTACCTTTTGACCTTGTCGGAAGGTTTCTTTTCGACCTAGTCGAAAGGTTTCACCTTTCGACTTTGCCGAAAGCCTAGGCTACCTCCCCTATAAATCATTTACAAACCTTTCAAAAGTATTGTAACTCAAAACCTTTTGAAGATATTGGGTTCAATTTAAAAAAAGTGAAAAACCTTTCGAAACCATTCAAAGTTAACTACTTTGAACCTTTTAAAACGTTTTGACTTAAAATATTTGGATTATGCAAAAGGATCAGAAAAACATTGGATTCGAAAGCAACTGCTTTGAGACCTAAACCTTTCAAAACTATTCGAAAACAATGAAGTGTTAGTGTTGGAACCAACCCTTCGAAATCAATGGAGACGGCAAGTTTTGGATAACAAAAGGTAACCTTTGACTCCATCTGTGTTGAAAGGTTTGGAAGCGGCAAATATGCTTCCGACCTTACCGAAAGCTATACCTTTCGACTTTGCCGAAAGGTTTCAATTAAAACATGAAAGCAAACCAATCGAAACCTTTTCCTTTTAAACCTTTTGACAATTTCGAAAGCTCTTTGTCGAAAGCTAGCAGGCGTATTTTTCTTTAAAACCAAAACAAAACTTCATCTCTTCTGAAAGCTATAACCCTTCGTCCCCAACCTTTCGACTTCCTCCAATTCACTACATACCACTTTCCTGATACCATATGCATTGGTATTTAATCTAATCGGAAGGTTTGATACCCTTCGACCTTGTCGGGAGGTCTGGAATGAAGATGGAAGTTCTTGCCGATAGAGTTGAAACAGTGAAAATATTGTTTAAAATAGTTCTTTTGTACCCCCACCTGCCCTTTTTTGTCTAAATCTGATTGGTTGTCAGAATTTTATATTCGAAAATTGCTGCTGATCTTCCATATTTGGAAATTTGGATAATTTTAAAAAAGCCCCTTTCTCCTTTATAATTATATAAAACATTTAAGACTTATACCTTAAATAATTTTATATAACCATCAAAACACCTTGAAAAATTCTGGAAAAATTCCAGAAAGTAAATTAATATGTTCTATTCAACATATAAAAATTTTGGGTCCAAACAATAATTATTTTACCCGTAAATAATTTTTATAATCCAAATTAACCTTTTCTTCCTTAGAAAATTATAACAAATCCACGAAAATTCTTAAAATTGAAACCCATCTCTAAAATAACTTTTTAGATCATCATAAAACTTCGCAAGGCTAACGGATGTCATTTAATACGGGTTTCATCTTAAAACATGTCATAAAATCTATATGAACATACATAAATCATCAACATGTATATATAATCTTTTATCATTCGAAAACATGGCAAACATTTGCAAAACCTTTGGTAATTAACCTTAAAACCGAAATCACAAAAATTAGAGACGTAAACATTATTCACCTTTGCTTTAATGATTAAGGAGCTTGAGATTTGAATGAGTTTGATTTGAATTTGCTTTCCTTAAGCTTCTCTTTTGTTTCCTCTTCTTCTTCCTTCGTTAAGGGTGACCGACTAAGTTTTTAAATTTTTGAAAATGATAATGAATGTGTGTTTGGAATACACGGCCTAAGGAAGACAATATAGGAATGGCCGCTTTCCCATAATGCCCCTCCTCTAATTCATTTTAACCCTTTATTAAGTTTATTAGTTTAAAAAGGCATGGCTACCTTAATTAAATCAAATCTCCATCTCCTAATCAACACATTATTTTATTTAGTTTATTTAACTAAATCTCCTAAATAATATTATCAAAAATCCGGGGTGTTACTGTGTGTGTCCTTTTGTCCCCCTAACGGACCAGTTATCGAAGCTTTGCTGGCAAGAGTAATCTCTTCACCAGTGGTAGGAAAGATTCCAACCACAGCTTTTGGAGGAAGATTCTGATCCATCGATGGTCATGTCAGTAAAATGAAAGGCATCAATGTCGTTTGGTATCCGAAGATCAAATATTGCCTCGTTTGTTTCATTTAAGTGTTCTGACGGCCGAGAAGCAGACTGATTCGGAATAACTTAAGGTTGATGGATAGCTTGGGCTGTTTAAAGAGACAACTCTTGGGGAACTGCACACAAGCTTCTTACTTTTTCTTTTTTGGAGAGCGGGAGGTTGTGAAGTTTGTGAAGATCCAGCTGTAGATTGGCTTGATAGCCCTATGCTACGACCCTCTTCCATCAAGCCGTAGATAATGAGACGTTCGTTAAGGAGATTCTCAATATCTCTATCTTCTGATGGGAACCTTTTTAGCATCGAGATCATGTCTGAATATTGTTTCCCTTCAGATCATGGATAAGAACCTGCAAAAACCAGAGAAGTTGCTTAGTTCAAGATACAACCTGTATACAAGCACTCAAGAAATTAAGTAAGGAGTAATACTTACGTCCTTTTGACCACCGTCTAGCAAAGCTGAGCAGGGAGCGGATATGGAACCACTCACTTTTGAAGGCACTCAGCTTGTTCCAAGTACCAGTTAAGATCCGGCACTTCTTCGCTGACTCGAGAAATGTGAACGAAAGGTTTCCCTTTCGAAACTTGAAGGTGAAAAAACATCGAATGTCTTCAAGAGTAGGAGGGCGAAATAAAAACTCCGTAAATGCCATGTAGGTACAATTAAGCAAGGCATAGCCGTTTGGATGTAGTTGTGTCGATGCTAGCCTCATATGATGTAACATTTCTTGAATGAATGAGTTAAAGGGTAGAACGCGTCATGCCCAGCACATGAAGTTGTTGCATGCAGTGAACCCTTCAAGGGGGGATATGAGCTCTATCACCCTGAGTCTGGACTCTCAAGTCATCATCAGAATCCCATTTCTAGCACAGATTCTGCAAATAAAGGCTTCATTAATCTTGAAAGCACACAGAATCCTCCGGATCTTCCAAAAGTATAGTGTCATCTAGAGTGTTAGGAGTGGGGTCTATAACTTTTGCTAGAAGAATGGGAACGACAGAGAAGATGTCAAATAATGGACAAGAGCTTTCCGTTTGTTCTACTTGACGACCTGGGGGGATTCATCAAAATTAGTTATGAAGCTCGCTTTATTACTCGTATTGCTGTGCTGTGAAATCTGTTCAGAAGGCATGGCAGTTAAACGCCCCAAGCTTCTAGAACCCATGACCACTAAATTTAGTAGATAATCATCATTAGAAGAAATAACCAGTTTCCCGCCATACAAAGTGTGTGCTAGTGCAGAATGGTGCAGTCTCATGCGATGCAATAAAAATAGTTTATAATTAAAAGCTATGATTATGACGAGACTTAGGGGATCAAATCGAAGTGACTGTCATTGCTGATCATCTCAACTGATTTTCCATGTCAATGGTAAGGTTCGGTCTAGTCATTGGGATTAGTTGTTGGCCTGTTGAAGTTCGAGTTATACATTTTAAAGTGGATGAGCTTCAAAAATTTATCCAAGGAATTGGTAACAAATGTAAATATGCGAGAAATTATTCAAGTTTGTTCCACAGTTCAATTGTCATATATATCTAATATGCAGTTCATTTCATATGCAAGTCATGTATGACCATTCAAGTATTCAAGGCCGAAGCTCATCACGAAGTTTAGATTGAAATTTGAGGGTTTTAAGTATGTTTATCCAACCTAAACCAACAACCGATTAAAATAATGTTCGATCGGTCGATCCCAATGCCTACGACCGATCGTTTCTATGCAACCGTTTCATGACCGATCATCGACAACCGATCGTTCTCTAACTTTCGACTCCGATCCATACTTCATTCCAATTCGAAAGTCTAAAAGCCCCATTCAAATATCGATCAGTCTACAACCCTAACAAATAACAACCGATCCAAATTTTCTTCATATTTTCAAATGCCAATCCATCATAACAATCGGTCAAACTCCATTTCATTTACCTATGCCAACAACTTCGCAACATCCACCTCGTTAGAAACGATTGGCTGAAAACAATCTCCCATCTCAGCTCCAACTAATCAAATTGCCATGACTTGGATTATGCAAGCTAGAACGAGATCCCATCATCTCGTCACTAAATCCTAACAATTAAGGGGAAAATAGAACCTACCTATGTGTCAAAGTGGGAAAACGGTGGTGATTTGGATTCAAGTGTGAAGCAAAATTAGTAGGAGATGGTGGCGATGATGGTTGGCATAGCAAAGGATCAAGTCGGTCTATGGAGATGGTTGCTAAATAAGTTTGGGTTAGATTGGAAGGCTCGGTGGATCGTGAAGAATAAGATGGAAATGGATCTTTCTTTTCTTTTTTATTTCGGATAGAGATGATTAAAATATGAAGTGAAGTGAAGATAATAGTTTAAGTACATTAATATATATATAAAGGATGCGATACGAACCATCGAAGTTTGTAGTCCAATGGAAGCCCAATTGATGAACGACCGGGTATGATCGTTTTATGATGGCCTTATACCGATCTGTTCTTCAAAACCTACAGTTCGTTCAGATGGCCAAACTAGGAAACGATTGGGTGAGAACATTCTTTGATGGGTTCATCCAATCCATCCCTAAATAAAAAAAGAAAAGGAGAGAGGGGGAAGGATGATCAGACCCAAATCAATCTCAAAATGATTCGGCCCGATCCATACTAGAAATGGATCAAGTACGATCCATTTACCTGATGGATTCATGCCGATCCATTTCATCAAGAAAAAGAGAAGAAAAATGCAAATGATTAAGTTATATTCCAACAGAATGGCAATGACCCATGAATATATGAACACGTTTGGGAGCCAACAACAAGAACAAGAACATGTACATGAACGTGCACGTGTGTATCCTAAAAATTCGATTTTTTCAAATTGATAGAAATTGAAATCTTGCCTGAAGTTTTAGAGAAAGAACCGGATCAGATGACCGAGGCCCACTAGCTCAATGAAACTAGGCATGGTTGTTAACTGGTAAATAACAATTTAAAATTTATACTATCGAAAATCATTCAATCGTCATGCCACGTAGAAAGAGATACGACTCTTCAAGGAAAGCGATTAATCAAAGGGTTGATACCTTTTCAGGAACCGGAATGAATTCCTTTACGACGACTCTAATTTGCATCGATTCAAAGCACATCAGGTTCAAACAAGATGTACTTTGGGAGGCAAGTGTTTATCCAGCCTTTTGGCCCGGCTATATTCAAACTGGTTAGCAAGTTAAAATCGACTGTCATCGGGGTTGCCAAGTTAGATTAACAACACTAAAGCCTAAAGATCGGGCATATATGATAATATGAAGCAGTGGTAGTGTGAAAGCAGAAGACGGATTCAATAGAATGATACAAGTATGGAAATACACCATGTGCTGAAAATGGATCGGGTACGATACATATTCGCCTATTATGGATCATACCGAACCGATATTATAGTTCAATGCAATGGAAAATGATCAATATCTCAAAATTTACAAGTCAAATACAGATGAAACTTTAGAAGCATTAATATATTGAAGAGTGGAGCTCACCATATCGATCGCATACCAAAGCAAGCCAATATAATGATCGGCACTGATCGTTATTCTCAAGGATTCGGGACCTGCGATTGATATCATGACCTCTTCTGGATCTGGAGTCTTGGTTACTAAAATTTTAGGAAGATATTTCACTATCTTTCCCTATAACTATAGGCTTGATTGTTCATTTGATGGATCTTTACACTGTTTGTTACTTTGCATTTCCTTGTAACTAAGGGTCTTACTCTGATTCCTTCCGTACTCAGCAATTCAAGTGTGTAGTAAAGTTATTTCTCCAAAGTGGACATGGATTTTCAATGCTGAACAAGTATAAATCATTGCCTTCTTGTTATTGCTTAGATTATGTTATTTAATTGTTTGATTCCTTTGCTTTCATTTGATATTCTTTATTTATTTCTCTACAAACTCTCTATTAGGTGCTTGTGCCAAATTTTGGTGCAAACATTATCTTTAAAGTTCTATCCAGAGCTTTGACCCCTGTCCATGTCTGATTTTCCCTGTCCATGTTTGATTTTCCTATCTATACCTTTCAAAATCATAATAGCTTTGTTCCCTCTCCATGTCTGACTTTTCCATACCTTCTCTTCCCATCACCATTCCTCCAACCGCATCTCCTATCCATCCTCTTATTCCTCCTCTTCCCATTACCATTCCTCTAATCGTACCAACTACCCAACCTCCCACTCCTCCTACACTACAACAAAATGCACTATCTGTAGCACTAATCCATAGCGTTTCCCTGTTAAAGGCATATGAAATAAACAAAAACGTATGATTTTCAATGCTATTTGTTAAAAGGCGGGAACAAATTATTTAGGCGGAGATATCGCGGGCTAACTTTCCAACACCGTGCCCCATCTCCCTCTTTTCACCTTTCTCTTGAAACAAAGAAAAAAACGCTCAAGTCACTTTGTCCCCCTCCTCTTCAAAAAAACCCTAAATCAAATCACGTTGTCGTTCAAGAATCAAATAATCAAATCAAATCGCAACCGCCTCACTTCGTCTCGCCGCTCCAATCGGAAGAACCACCGTCAGAGGAACCGCTCAAGTCATATCACCCAACGCCCTCCAATCTGAAGAACTGCCTTAACTTCGTCTCGTCGCTCCAATCCAAAGAACCGCCAACAATGGAACCGCTTCAAAGGTACCTATTTAGTTACAAAGTTTGATTATTATCTAATAGCTTTGTGTGCCGTCAGAGCCCTAAGTTGTTATCATAATTATTTTTTGAGTTAATGTAAACGCATAATATCTGAAATTTTATTTGACTTCAGAATGTTTATGTCTTAGTTCTACACTTGTTATTGAATTAATGAGTGTATAAAGAACTAGTACTTTTTTCCTATAGTTGTTAAATGTGGAATATTGAATGTGCAGTGCACTAGTCGTCTGTTATTTGTGACAGTCTGTATCTAACCCACCTGTTATGTGCTGAAGCTTCATTTTTGATTATTTGCACGATTTGAATTCTACATACATTTTTGTTAATATGACTACATAATGTTTGGTTTAATGTCATGCAATGTACAGTGTGTTTGGTAGTGAAAAGGAAAAAAAAGGAAAATTAAGGAAAAACGGAAGTATGGGTTTTCCTTTTAATTTATGATTTTATACTACTGGGCTGACTAGCATGGTGGAAGTAATTGCTGCTCCACTATTTTTATCTGTTTGATCTTTTAGTGTGTATAGTGAATTTTGTAGGGTCAATATTACACAAGGTTTTAATTTTTTTTGCATTTGGTAACTTTTTTTAAATTAGTTTGCTTGAATTTTATCCAGGATAAAAAAAAGTTAAGCAATAAGCCTAAATTTTGATTATGATATAAATTCTAAGTAAAAAAGCATTTTATAATGTCCAGGCATAAAAGGCACAAATAGAAAGATATTAAAAGAAATGATAAAAAGCAGGAGACGAACATATGTCAAGAGGCTCACATGGAGGGGATCTCAAATTTGATTAAAATCAGTACAAGTTTTGACAAAATTTATTTTTTATATTTATTTGCTATATAATTGACCCTATTTATAATATCACTATCATAGTGCATGTGCCATACTCATGTATGTTTATATATCGAGTACTATATATGTATTGCAACTTTTATTTGTGATAATATTAATAGTTAGAATGATACCTGTATAGAACTGTATGAATATTTAAACCAACAAATACCCAAGTTACTCAACACACACATTCATAAACTTACACACGTAAGTACACACTCACTAGAACAGCCATGCACACACGCCTGACCACACATATATATCCACGTAACCCTGTACATTACACACATACGCAAGCACCTCTGTACAAACACAGCCTACACACTATTATAATACTCTGTTTTTCTCACCTAACAACACACACCCAACAGAATTGAATTAGCATGTTACTCTCAACTAACAGAGCTATAACAAAGAATATATAAACTTACTCACAGGTAAACCAACATATGTACAGGCAGTTTAAAGACAAATATACAAGTAGAGTAATATACTGAGTGAACAAATAATATGCTATTGAAAATATAAGTGCAACTTAAATCAGTTTAATACGCTAAGTTAGATCAATAAACGTACAAACTTTGCAACACATATACCATGATCGCATGCAAGGAAGACAAACTAAAAGTGAATAAAAATGCACGCTTCCTGCGAGGTATCAGCAAAGCTAAAATGATATATTCAAGAATCAACATCAATGCATATGAAATTCAGGGATAGTAATGAACAGACATATAAACATACATGTGTAGTCCTTTTCAATTTTGACAAAATTTATTTTTTATATTTATTATTTGCTATATTTTTTACTTTTATAGAAGTGTACAAGTTTTGATGTGAAAACTTATCGAAAATCTATGAAGTACACAAATTTGCATTGCACATTTTAGGGATGTTAATTATGTCGTTTTATCATGTAAATCAAAGCGCTAATTTTATTCTTTTGTGATAAGTGTTATATTATATCTTTAGATTTACCTAAGCGGTATCCACTCTAATAAAAAAAATAGTTATTTATAATTTTGATCGGATACATAAGTCTATTTAGTAATTATCTAATTAAATTTCCATTGAAAGACCAAGTAATTCATAAATAAAATATTATTAGTATGCAAACTATCTAGATTTTGAAAGATAGTTGTTCTGTACTATTTTATGTATGTACATCAATCAACAAATACTTATTTACCATAGTCGTTGCAAATGAGACAGTGCATTGTGACAGTTCTTTATCCAATGGGTAATGTTCAAAAGTTCTTAAGTTTAGGTAGAAGGATTTTCAGATGTAGATTTTTCAACGTGGTCCCCCATTGGCTTTAAATTTTGGTTGAACGACAACGACAACTAAGCCATTATTTCCAATCAAGCCATTATTCCCAAATATTTGATGTTAAATTGTTTAGTTTTGATAGGTAAATCCTAATTGACTACTCTAAGTAGTATCAAAATTATTTTTAGTACAAAAAACGTTTACTTATTGATTTGTCCAGGTTGTGAAAATTGTTGATGGGAAGCATTTTGGATTATTATTGAACACTATAACTATTTTTAATATTTATGGTTGTATAACTACAAGCTTCTTCCACAATTTCATTTTGTTGCCTTTTATTTTGTGCTTTACTTGCGAGATCGTTATGATATGCACGTTTATGATGATTGTGTTATATTATAAACTGATCGAATAATTTGGTGATGAGCAATTTAAATTTGCATATATTTTATAATGTAGTTATGTATGATGTATTCTTAAACTCATATATTCATGAAAAGTGTACATAGAGCTATAATTCAAAATTTCAATGAATCTCTTATGCCTTTTTTTTAATATAATAGCAGATAACAATGTTCTTTGCATGAAAAAACAATGAAGTACAACAACATGAAATAAGTAACTATATATATAATGTGTAATTCCTCAGTTCTCTCACATAACAAAATTACAATAAACACATAAAATGAAACAAGTAATTTTATTATGTAATTTCCGCGTTCAAATTGAAATGAAGTAACCATTGTATATAATTTCCTCAGTTATTCCTAAAGATCTCTATCATTGTAGTATTACTAATACTTCTTCATATAATAAGTTTTCTTTATTTTTGCAATGATGCTCACAACAATTGCATAAGTACTTAATAATTTAATTTAATTTGATGGACAACTGAGTACACTATTGTTTCTATTTAGAGCCTTCTTAGAGGAATGCACTGTTGAAGTAAGATGATATTTTTAGAATTTTACAAAGTTTTTCCTTGTCTATACTGCTGAAGATGAAGCACGCTTATCAATGAAATTATGTTTGAAACTTATATATTTAGTTAAATGCTAATACAAAATAATTAATTTACTATGTTGCATTCTTTGGTTCTGTTACTGTCATGTTATATGCTTGAATACATGTCTAATTATTAATTCAAGCTATAGATGTCTGATGAAATGAATTTCATGAATTAGTAAATTAGAAAAAATGTTTGCAATGGCGCTAATTTTGTATTTGATTGAGATTAAATTGGAATACTTTACACGACTTTTTATTCTTGGTTCTTCTGTGCCTTCCACACACAGTGTCAAAATTACGTTCTGATTCATTATTCCAAAAATTCAGATGTATTACTGTTTATCTTGTGCAGGCAGATTGATATAGACATTAAATTTCTAGAAACACAGTGTATAATGGATCACAGCCTTTTGTTAGGTGTACATTATCGAGCGCCCCAACATTTGCGTAATGGTGTATCTTTTAGCCATAGTTTTACGGCCGATGGACGCATGATGCTTTCAGAAGGTAATGATATACTTCAAATAGATAGTGTGAATCTTTGATAATGCCTTTTAAGTTACATAGATAGTTTCCAGTACACACTTCATGTTACTTGTAAGAGGCCACATGTCACTTTTAAGTTACATAGATGTGATAGTGAAGAGGCCACATGTTACTTGTAAGGGACTAAGGGTCATCTGGCTCCATAAATTTGGCTATATGGTATTTTATCATGTTATATTAGTTACACTTAATAACATATTTAAATCAGATCTTGCTCTGAAAGCTGACCCCTCAAAGGTATATCGGCTTTGAAATTTTGAAAGATAACGTATTTTTTTGAAGTGTATTCCGAGAGACTGTGTATAAGGATAGAATGCATGAATGATGCAACAACATAGGCATGCTCTAGTTCAACACCAAGCAACAACCAGTAAATAAAATCTTGTATGAATTGATTGCAGAAGCTCAAGACCGTGCTTTTAATCAAGATTACACAGTCATGGAGCCGCTGCTAACCCCTGAAGGTGCAATCGTTGGGGAGTGTATCACATTCCCAGGGTATGAATCAATTACAGTAAAGATTTTATTTTATAATAATTGAATGTTTAGGGTCGAAATACTAAACACTTTATTTGAAGAGTTTGATTACTCTATGGATTAGAAACTAGTTTGCATCTCCATTGGTATGACTTCAAAATTTATGGTTTCTTTAACTTATATTTTTATGTTTTTGTTGTGTTGATTTTTTTAAGGTTGATCTTTTATAATGCATTTATTTACACTTGTAAATATAATTTATAAGATACATCAAACAAGTATTTGAAAAATTCTTTTTATTAAGTAAACAGTAAGTTATGATGGTCATATTGTACTTGATAATATTTAAATGAAATATGCTTTAGTTTGCAATATGTATGCTCTTTTTGTTCTATCTAGGATTGATTAGCACCCATGCAAATTCATTATAAACAAAATAGGAAAAATACGGCTGTCAACTGGCATTTGATCCTCTTCATGTTTTTGCTGACATATATGAGAAAATCCAATCGTGAATATTATTTTGCCAACAAAAATCTCTGGTTATCTGTAACATGTGATTTGTTTTGGTTCAAGGAGTTTTTTTCTATCAAAATTTACTTCTTTATTTGTTGGTGGTGTACTTAAGCTGGATTGAGTAAATTTTTGTATTTATTTTTAAGAAAATGTGAACTCCCGCCTTCCTTCGGGCACCTTCGCTCTACTTAAATGAATGTAGAAACACATAAATGAACGCTACACACAATAAGGCAAGGGACATATATACCTTATATTTAAAATGTTCATTAAAATATTATGTAACTTGTCTATTTATAATCGATAAATAGTTAGGCTTGTACTAGATATTATAATGTTATGTGATTTATCATATTTTTCAATACTTCCATAGGTTTTTCTGTTTTTTGGACTAAAGTTTCCTTCAATGGTGGGTAACAAGTTTACTTACCCTACGGCCAAGAAGAGAGCAGAAGGACAAAGATGTCTGGTGGCTCATAAGTGAATCCTCATGGTATTTTGTTTAGCCGTCATATACGAACAAATTTGTTTCAAATGGATTTTAATTAATTGGTTATTGTTTATTATAGGGCTAATTACAATATATTTATATCTTTTATTGCTTACCTTTGAAGTAAAATAGAAAAAATGTCATAGCCCTTGATATTAGGTTTTTGGATGCTAAAAAAGTTAGATAATTTTCTTTGATAAGCATCATGTAGCTTATAAAATCGTCTTACAATTGCATATAGTAGTTAATTCATGAATATTACATGTAAAATCTTAATTTAATCAATAATGTTTCATGTTAAATATTAAATAAATCATGCATATTGTGATTTTTTGGTACCAGTTTATAGTTATTTTCTCTTTGGTCACATCTTGCTCCATTTGATTTTTTTTATAAAGTTATTCCATAACAACCATTGTTTTTTAACTTGTGTAGGAACCTATGATTTCAATTTTCTAGAGCTATATAATCTGAAAAGATTTGGGCCAAAACTTAGGTTGCTTTGCGTACCAAATATACTGTTACATATTTGCACTAATTGTTAAAATTGATGGTAAACCAAATATGAGGGCCTTAATGTTAATTGAAATATAATTAAGTTTCAAAATATTATATACTACTTTTTAAAGGCAAATGTTATTAAAGGTAGACTTGTTTAGAGTGTTATATATTATTGAATAGTCATATTTTATTTTGAGTTTTTGGAAGCACACAATTTAATATTTTGTTACCAATTTGAATCACCTACCTATTACTTATGGCAAGAAACTAATACTACCATGTTATGAAATGAAAAATTATCTAGGGAATGTTATCAAATTTTAACCCATATTCAGACGCTTATGCAAAACTATTCTAGTGATGTTATTAATTCAAAATTAATTTCCAAACACATACCTATTTCTTATGGTAGGAAATAATTCCATAGCGTAAGTGTTATTTTGATACTTTATTAACCTTTTTTAGGATTATTTGTAAACTATACTTCTGTATGCATACCGTCCAGGCAGAAAAATAAACATAAAACTACATAATACTATCAAAATTTTGTGAATTTCCTCGTTCGAACTAGGAAATAGATATTCTCTCTTTGTTAAATGCTAAACCAATTTACCTTGACATTTCCAAAAAAAGAGCCTAGGCTTGCTTTCTGTGCTTGTTGGTCTTCAAGTAAATTTCAGAACATATAAATTCTCATCACACTTCCTATTATTCTAGGAGTTTAACCATTACTTTTCATATGCTTCTTTGAACTCATTACCTGTTGGCAGCTGCCATATCTTCGATTTATAGGTATAAAATTTAGTAGAATTCACAAATTATCATTGCAGCCATTTCTCATTTACTATTGGAAAATACTGCACAATATGATATTTTTACCAACCATGGTTGTCATGGTTATTGTCTTGTTGTCTATCAGTAGAGCATTTGAATCAATTTATGATTTCATCGGTCTTCCATTAAAATGGCCACTTTCTATCCAGACCTCTTGAATGTATCAATACTTTTTGTTATTTTTTTTAGTGATGAGAACCATTAGTTGACATTTTGTAAATCTTTGCTTATAAATCTTTACTTGTTATTCTACTTGTGTGGTAATATTAGAGATATTGTTCGATTTTTTTTCATATGGTTTTTTAATCCATCGTCCACACTTGATTTTTTAGGTTAATGCATGTCAAAGAGAAGAAGAAATGAAAGCTTCACAACTGCACTCTAGGTAAATATATGAATAATACATCATGCATAAAAGTCATTTTATGTTTTTCGTTTGATATGCATATTTTGGTTCTTATCAAAGTTAAATTCTTAATTTAGTGTGGTCAAACAACTATAATACCAAAGTCAGTTTCTTGTCCATAAATACAAAAGATAAATGTATGGGTATTTTTCGCTTATGTATTTTGAGAAAAATTATTCTTCTTTAAAAGCAACCTACAATTCTTATTTCCTTCATTTTTGCAAATTTCACTAATATATTGGTGAAAAAACTATAATTAAAATTGTTCTATTTGTTTATTCATGCAACTTATGACAGTTTTTGAAACTAAGAAAATAAATTTTGAACCTTATGGACAAACAAAAGTTACTCATAAAGATAGAGTATATTCATACTTTTTTTGGGTTAGGAAATAATATCACAAATAATATTGAGTCTTTTAGGTAGAATCTATCTTGTACATTTCTTGGCTTTGAAAATAAAACTACTATAGAAGACGTTAGCTTGTTCATGATATGGAAGTCTCAGTTAAGGGATGAGTTTTCATGATGTGGTGTAGGATGAAGTGAAGAGTTGCCACGTGATTTGGGTTCGTTGGTGGTGATTTTGGTTTGCAGTGGTTTTGGTAGTGTTTGGAGGAGTATGGTAGCTTGGTTGGATGGTGATTTTGGTTTGCAGTGATTTTGGTTTGCAGTTTCCACGTGAAGTGTTGTAGTTATTGGGTGGATGGTTGTTATGGCAATGGAGAGGGAAAATTTGTTGTTTTTCAGGTTGCAGGTTGGATGAACTTGTTCTTGGAATTTAGGTGATTTGTGAAATGCCTGAAGCAGGCAGAGGTTGTGGGATATATGGTGATAGGCTGGTCGCTGTGTTAAGGAGGTTTTGTGATATGGAAGTGTGGACAAGGCTGGTTTGTTGGTGAAGAGGAAATAATAATGATGATAACACAACATATGAACGTAACAATAATTAACTTTTTATTATTACAATAACCCAAGACACTACATCAATTTTATAATGAATTAATTATCTCGCCGCTTGTGATATGTATAACATTCTTGCTATTACCATTTACCACTAGTTGAGTCTTTTATTTTTATTTTTCAGTATCAATGTCTTTATCCACGCAAATCTTTTGTGAATAAATTTATAACTTCTCTTTATATAAAGTTAAATTGTTGAGAAGAAATATAACATTTTATTAGCTCACTGAATCATAAAGTAAGATCGTTTGAATCACACGTTTTTAGCTGATGCAAAATAATAAACTTGCATGAATTCATAACATTAATCTAAATGATTGAATTTTATTATTGAATGATTCAAAAACTGGCGATGAATCCATGTAGATCCTAAACGAAACCTTTTTTTTCTTTTCTGTTTCTTACTTTTGAATGATGTCTGGGGGAAGAAGAAACAATACAAGTCATATGAATTTGATTACAATAATACAAGCCTATGCTCTTTTCAATCATATATTCATCAATGGTTTGTTTATTTACCACATATTTTCTTATGAAATAAATAGATTTGCAGTTGGTATATGTTTGGTTTTATACTTATTTTTTCTTTCTTTAAAAAAAGAAAAAGAAAAGAAAAGAAGATCAGACAGTAGACATAGATCAAAAGCATCAGGTAGATGCTAAAACATAAATATTCAAAAAAGCAAAGCAAAACAAAACAAAAGAAACACACAAATTTTCCCTTTCATAATAAAAACAATTAAAATACATACACAATAAATAATCCAATCAATAAACGAAGAAGAAAAAACAAAGGAAACATAAACAACAATAAAAACCATACATGATATGCATGGATGGTATGCATGGATGGTATGCAGCAAGCTAAATATGATACAGCTTTACATGGTATTAATTAAACAATAATTGACATACATATCAATTGTATATAATATCAAGCCTTAGTAGCCTCCTCTGCTACCTCTGTTGTAGCAACAACAGCAGTTGGGGCTGGAGTTTCATCAGCTGCAGCAGCAGTCGTAGCTGCCTCTTCGACTTTCTCGACCTCCTTTGCTTCTCCTGCTTCTACAACCACGTCTTTTGTTGCCGTTTTCTCTACCTACATATAACATATTTTTAGAATATATCCTATATTTGTAGCTTATATATGTAAAGAAGAATAAATATATACCTTAGGCTCTTCAGGCTTCTTTGGACCGAAGACCTTCTTGATCTTGGGAAGAACTTTTGATTTCCAGTAACCCATGAGTTATTTTGCAAGTTGAAAAAATGATATAGAAGTAGGAATGAAAAGGCTTAAACTCTTTAGGACTATTATAGTAGCAAACTGAAACTTATAAGGAAGAAGCAGTGATTAAATTAAGAAAGGAGCAGAAGTAGCAGTGATAAGATAAAAATTAGGTCGCTGTCTGAATAAAAATCAAGGCAACATGGTGGCTCTCTAAATACATATGGATGATGCAAACAAAGTTAGACAATAATAATGATAGATTTTCATATTAGGCCTCCAAGTCATTTACTCCATTGCCTACAAGTCATTGTCTACTTTGTCATTTATTGTCTACAAATTTAGTATATTCAACCTAGAACTGTCATTGTCTACTTTGTCATTTAATGCAGGAACTTGGTTAACACTGAAGCAACCTGGAGCAATGTTTAGATCCTTGCAAGAATCTTCTATAGCAGCCATTTCCGTATCATCGTCTCCATAACTGAGTATTTGTGTCCATTTGTTAGACTATTTTGAGCTATTATCATGTGACCATGTCTTGTAGTATTTGTGTTCATTTGTTAGACTATTTTGAACTATTATCATGCGACCATGTCTTGTAGTATTTGAAATATTAGTAGAATTATTTGAAACTTTTCCACTGGTTTGATTGTGTGTTTCCAAATTAGAATTCACTGCAACGTTATCATTGTTACATATAGTTGTTGTCATCTTCTCGATTTGTTATTTTTGGGATCCACATTTTAATATATATATATATCTATGTGTGTGTGTAATGTGCATACATATATCTATCTGTGTGTGTGTATATATATATATATATAATATATAATATAATAAAAAGAAAATTGAAACAAATGCTGAAAATTAATATTATATAGAATAGCGTTTGAAAAACGCTATTGATTCATCAAACGCTATCGCAACTCTATATGAGATGTAAGATTTATGCATCAAAAACGCTATAATAGAATCAAAAACGCTATAGTAGAAAATAAAAACGCTATACAAGCATGACAAGAAATGCTATCGAAAAACATTGTAACGCTATAACATGGTTTGATGAAACGCTATAAAATGTGCTCGAAAACGCTATAGAAGTTAAATGAAGGATTATATTCCCTATAGAGTTTAAGTTTAATAACAGAGAAACAACGCTATGGTAGGTTGCAAACGCTATGCCCTTTTGTAAACGCTATTAGCTATTATAGCGTTTTCCTTCCTGCTATGTAATGATGCCGGCCTACCATAGCTTGTGGTTCCACGGCGTTCTCTGAAACGCTATGGTAGCCTGTTATAGCATTTTTCAAACGCTATGAAACTCATAAACTGTTGTAGTGCTACTCCTCTAGATCCACCTTCCTCCTCTGGTTCTAATCCTTTCCCTCTTTTGGTCTCTGGCCCCTCCATTCTTCTGCTTCCAGCTCTTGATGGAGCTCCTTGTTCAAGAAACATCCCACGAACTCCGAGGTTATGTTCCAAAAACTTTCAGTCTTGAGTACCTTGACTCTAGTATGCTAATAATGTCTGATGACATTAAGCAAGAAGATCAGAACTTTTGGGGTGAACACTTGGTCGGGTTCTTTCTTAATAAGAGCTTATCATATACTATAATTTTGCAAACCTTAAAGCTTATTTGGAGGGGTTTAAAGGTATTTCAGTTAAATCTAATGGTAATATGTTTTTATTTGAATTCTATGACCCTAAAATAAAAAGTGCTCAAAGCAGATCCTGTTATTATCAGAGGAAAGGTATTTATTATTTCAACTTGGACTCCTACCATTACAAAAAAATAATGTCCATTCCTATATAGGTTCACTTAAGCAATATTTCCCTTGCTATGTGGTCATTATATGACATAGATTGGTTAGCTAATCACATTGGAAAAGTCATTTGCTTTGATGAATCAACAGAGAGATTGAAAGGATTTTAATTTGAAAAAGTTTTAGTCGAAGTAGAGCCAATAAAACTTTTATCGCTTCAAATTGCCATTCAAATTCAACCTGGTTTTCTTCCATTAGTTCATGTTATTATAGTTGGCAGTTTGATAAATGTGATGCTTGTAAACTGTTTGGACACACTACATAAAATTGCACCAAAGTTTCTGAAAGTGATAAAACTTAAAATGCAGTTTCCGATGCTTCCAATAGTTACTCAAGTGGTAAGTGTCTGCCACTTCTTGTACCGTTTGAGAGCTTGATAAGGACCATCTTGATATTTCTAAAAGGGTGCCAATATCTGATAAGATTCGGCCTAAAGTAATGAAAAGCATGACAATAGGTTAAAAAAAGGAAGTACTTTAAAAATGAAAGAAAAAGCAACTTATCGGTGCCAAGTCCAAAGAAATGAGTAAAAATTCCTGAAGTCATTGTCAATGCACCGCATGTTTAGCCCATGCAAGGGGTTTGGATTTTAAATGTTGATACAACCCCATCTAACCAATTTAATGCTCTACATGATCCATGCAATGTATCAATTGCTCTTTTCTAGGAAAAGCATCATATTAAATCCTTATGAAATACAAGTCACCAAAATTTCATCCACTTCCTCTTCTAATCTTTTCATGCAATCTAGTAATGCTCTCTCCACTAATATTAAAGCTCAAACTCTCCCACCAATGCAAAATGGTATTACCTCTCGCAAATCACCCGCATTTGCCACTTCTCCTCTTATCTCCTCCTCTATTGACTATGCCCCTGCTAATGTTTTGACCAACAAGGATAATGTATATGTTTCTGCTGTGCATGTTTCCCTTATGCGTCCCCACTTCCAATCTCTTTATTTCCCCTTTGCAAGCCTCTTGCTCTGCTCCCAACCATCTACTTCCCTTTCTTCTCTTAACCTATTTCCATCTCTTCCCTTACATCGATCCATTGATCATACCACTTCTTCATCTGCTCCTTCCAGTCCCTCCACTCACTTCTCACTCTCCAATAATCCTTTCTCCATTTTGTCACAACAACCCGATTTTGCTTTCACTTCCCTTCCCTGCATTAAGCATGACAGACTTTCTAAGAAAGTTCCTACTACTTCCCCTCCCTTTACCAGGCAGATGAGGAAACTTGTTAAATTACAAAAGAATGGTGTGAGATCAGGCATTTTACCTTTATCTAAGCCCATTTTTATTGTCACCGTCTCTACCAATCTCTCCTCCACCACTGAAAATCCATCTATTATCCATCCCTCTCCCAACTATCCTAATGATAAATAAGGTTGGATGTTGGAATGTTACAGGTGCCTATGATCTTTCTAAGCAAATTGAAATTAGAAATCCCATTAACAGCAATAATCTTCACTTGTTGTTTTTGAAAATAAGTTAAATCTCTCTAACATTCAAGCTGTTTGCTCCTTGATCGTGCCTAAATGAACTTTTTTTCACAACCTCAATCATACTAAATTTGAAAGAATTTTGATCTTATATAATCTAACTACTTTCTCTCTTACAAATCTTCTCTCCACCTCTCAACTTTGTCATTACAACATCACTCACTTGATTGATAACTTCAGGTTCTACTGCTCCTTTGTGTATGCAAGCAACTCTTCCTCTCATAGAACTCTTTTCTTTAGTCCCTTACTATTCTCAAACCCCCAACTCGTTGGCTCCTTCTTGGAGACTGGAATTGTATGGCAAATTCTCATGATAGATTGGGTGGCCTGCATTTATCTTCTTTTGATATGTTCTCTCTTCTAGAAGCAATTCAGCTCTCTAAGCTGCTTGAACCACCCTCATTAGGTCTTTTCTATACTTGGAATAACTTTGCTACATCTAGTCCCAGAACTTTTAGTAAATTGGACAAAATTTGGTTTAACTCCTCTGCTTCCTCTTTTTGGCCCTGCCTTAAACTAAAGTCCTTAGTCCCACCATCCCTAACCATTCTCCTATCAATGTCATTTTTGGCTCTAACTCAATTCAATACCCTTCCACGTTTAAATTTTTTAATTCCTGGGTGGAACATCCTCAGTTCCTTCACATAGTTGCTTCTGCTTGGCAAACCCCTTACCATGGTAACCATATGTTTATTATTCATCAAAAACTCAAGAATATCAAAATTGCCCTGAAGGAATAGAGTAATTATATCTATGGAAATGGAACAAACTCTCTAAAACTATAAGAAATAAATTGATGATTGTTCAGAATTTAATGTAACTAACTTCTTTGAAAATAATCTCTCTATGTAGAACTTCAAGCTTTCTGATGATCTCAAGACTGCTCTCAGACATGATGCTCACATGCTTAGACAAAAAGCCATAGATAAATGGGACATTTTTGTGACAAAAACTTTGCCTATTATCAAAAATTTCTCAAAGTAAGGCATTTAAGAAATGGTATTCACTCCATTTCTAATGAAAATGGAAACTAGTGCTTGGAGAAGGAAGATATTGCAAATTCCTTTGTTGACCATTTTAAAAACATCTTTCGGGTTTGCTCTGACTAGAATATTCATGAAAATATCCGCAATGGTCTTCCTTTTAAAAAGCTTTCTGATCCATAGTCCTCTTATGTTAGTTCTGCCTTCACTAGTAAAGAAATTAAAAGAGCCCTTTTTCTATTGATAAAAATTCCACTGGTGGTCCTGATGGTTTTAAATCATGCCTTTTTATTGAATTTTGGGATATTATTCAATCTAATTTCATTTGAGCTATTGAGAATTTCTTTAAATTAGGCAGAATGCTTTCCAGTATCAACTCCTCCACTATATGCCTCAACCCTAAGGTTGTCAACCCTGGTAGTATATCCGAATTTAGACCTATTAGCTGTTTTACAATAATACAAATGCATTTCCAATCTCCTTGCCTTTAGATTGAAATATGTTCTTAATAAAATTATCTCATTAACTCAATCTGCCTATGTTTTCAACAGATGTATTCTTCATAATATTCATTTGTCCCTTGAATTTATAAATGGCTACACTAGGAAGAATATTAGTCCAATATGTTGTATTAAATATGATATCAAAAAAGCCTTTGATTCTACTAGATGGGAGAGAATTTCTTACATTCTTCATTTCATGAACATTCCTTCTAAGTTTATCTCCCTTTTTCATGAGTGCATCTCTACTTCCTCATTCTTTGTTAACATTTATGGTTATTGTCATGGTTTTTTCAAGGGTAAGAAGGGGTTAAAGCAAGGGGATCCGATCAGTTCTTACTTGTTTATCATTGTTATGGAGTTATTAACCCCCTTTCTTAAGGTTCAAGTAGATAACAAGCTTATTCTTCCCCATCCTAAATGTAATGCCCTTAGATTATTAATCTAAGTTTTGCAAATGACTTAATTCTCTTCACTATGCCTACTGCCTCTTCACTTCAAAGCATTGCTTCCACTTTTCATCAATTCTACCTTGCTACTAGCTTACATGTCAATTTACAAAAATCTGCCATCATGTTTGGTGGTCTATTTCTGGATAAATAAATTGAAATTGCCTTTGCTACTAATCTCACTATTGCATCAGTGGTTATGCTATCTGGGTATTCCTCTGACCTCTTCTAGAATGAAGAAACATTATTATCTTCCTTTGTATGAAAGGATTGCTAGTTGGTTTTACAAGTTCCTTACTATGGCTGGTCGTCTCACTATCATAAAATCCATTATTTTTTCTATGCAAGTGTATTACTCTAGAGCTTTTATTCTTCCTATAGCTTTTCTAAAGATGATTGAAAGTGCCTGTTGTCACTTCTTATGGTCGGATAGCCCCTATTCAAGTAAACCAGTTCCAATTGCTTACCATAAGTGAAGAAGCCTTATAAGCAAGGTGGTATGGGTATTAAATGCCTACTATTATGGAACAACGCTGCTGCTAGAGGTCATATTAACTCTCTCTTTCAAGAAAACCAAAGTCTTTGGTCGATCTGGACACATAATCACCTTATTGGTAGACAATCTTTCTAAACTTTGACAGCTAAACCTCACTCGAGCTAGCTTTGGATTCCATCATCAAGTGCAGTGACCTTTGCCTGCATTTAATTCTCTATCCCCTCAAAGCTCGTACTTCATTCTGGAATCATCCTTGGTCCCATCGTGGTCTTATTCTCAGCAAAACTCTATCATATCAACAACTCATTCAATCTGATATCCCTCTGATTGCCTTATTATCAAATTATGTCAGTGGCAATCATGCAATCCTTCCTTATAACAGTAATCCTATCATTCGAAGCCTTTGGTCTATTCTTGAAAGTAAGCCTATCCTTCCTTGCCACTCCTCCAGCCTTCTTTGGGGTCCTAAGCATAGCAAGCATTTCATAAATCTTCTCTATAATGAGATTTCCTTCTCTGATCAGGCTTTTATGTGGCATAGAAGGGTTTGGAACAAGTATCATAAGCCAAATGACAGCCTCATGCTTTGGAAAGTTCTGAGTACTGCTATATTAACACAAAACCACTTATGTCACATGGTTTGCTTACCTCTTCACTTTGTGTACTATGTACCAATTCTCATAAAACTAATCTCCACCTCTTCTTTGAGTGTCCTTCTGTTTACAACATTTGGAAGAAAGCTATATTAATTTCTAATGATGATTCTCCTGCTGCCACTCCGAATGAAGAATGGATTCGTATTTTTTGCGAGACTGGCCATAATAACCTAAAGTCTCATGTTTTACATTGGCATCTTTGAAAGCTCCTGGTTGTTGTGTGGAATGAGAGGAATAACCGAATTTTCAAATCTATTAGTCGGAATGTCAAGAAACTTCCATTGTGTATTATTCGGCAAAACAGAAAGGGTGGTCCTCATGCACGAGCACTCCTTCCCTATTGAGCCTGGTGATAGCACTGTGTTGTTAAATTGGAAGTTCAGGGGTTAAAGTTTAGTTTTTCCACGATGTATTTGTGGGTTTTTCACCTTTCAATTTTTCATTTGTTTCTTTTTGCATGCATGGCTATGCATGCTTCTTATGTTTGTGTTGGTTTTATTTTGTTTTAGTTTTTTTTCGTGAGTTGTTTTTATTGGGTGTGTTTTTCTTAGTGTTTTTATTTTTGTTCTATCTTTTTTTAAAAATGAGGTAAGGGCCCTTGTTAAATGCCTTGCTGCATTTGCAAAAAATATTATCTTCAAATTAAGAGTTTCAAATATGTAAAAGGAAACACACACGTATGTGTGTGTATCAATTTTATAGTCATTAGACTAATATTTAAATGATTTCAAAAGAATTACATTTAATATAAAAAGATTATTTCTATGAGATGAGAACTCTAATTAAATGGTTTAGTAGTACAAATCGTATGGAATTTTTATATCACCGGTTAATTCTTTGACTCGTTTGATAGACCATTTTACTTGAGTGAAACTTACTATCTCTTGGTAAATATTCAAGTGTCACCAGGTGGTTATGGGACATTGGGGACACTCAATTAATTAACATTTGAAAGTATATGATACTTTGGTTAAATAGAATCTTGGGGAAACTTGTCATATTAATTAAAGCATTTGATCGCTTGACCTTGTAGGCTAGTAAATACCCCAGCGGCTGACTAAGGTGGTCGCACCTTGAGTCATGGTATCCTTGTTAGTGTTAACTTAATACCACAAAAGCCAATAGCCAGTACCATGGGAACACCTCATGTTATGAGGATCAGGTATATAATGGCTGTAGAAGTTTATCGATGTCAGTCCTTCTTAAAATCTTAGAGCATGTCTTGTCAGTCTTCCTTTGGAATAGAGTGACTCACATTAAGAAATCCCTTGTAGTCAAGATTTCTATAGGATCGGTTGTTTTTCCCGACTTGCTTTGTACTTGTCTTACCTTGTCTAATTATTGTAATGTAGTTCTTTGATTTATTTGATCTTTAATCACCGTATTTGAAATGATTGCTGATGTTGGGCTTGAGATGATTTTATGGCATGGTGATTGTCACGATATGTTATTGTTATGCGATAAGATCTTTGTACATCATATAGTAATTATTTTGACATAATATTATTGACATATTCATTTATTATGATCTTAACCTTTTATGATATTAGAGATAATCTAACCCATTTATTTCATAATACTCAGGTCAGACTAAGATTTGATTGGTTAAGGAACTCATTAGCTATGGATATTGTTAGCTGTGTTGGGCAAATACTCTATCTATATATGTATATGTATCTAGTGTCAGTATTTTGAGTTAGACTCATATGTACAACTTTATATCTTGTATGAGATAGTGATTCCTTTTGATGTGTATATATTATTTTGAGACTAGTGTAGTATCATGTTTATGTGTATATGGGTCCAGTACTCTCTTTTCTCGACTAACTTTATGTACTGTGATATTGTTGATATTATATTTTCGATGCGATTTGTGATTATGTATCTGTATTATGTAATATATTGTTCTATTTCATATATTAGCCAATGTGTTTATTGCTTTGTGCCGAGACTGTTCATGTTAATATATATATATATATATATATATATATATATATATATATATCTTTAGACAAAAAGGTAAAAACGTAACAATGTTAGCTCAAGGGAGTAAACATGGTTAGTTGCTCCTATCTAGCCTTATTCTCTGTATTTCTTGACAATATTACTTGTAATATTCTTGGGTACTATGGGTCTGGCGAAGATTTAGAGCAATATAAAATGTAAGAGACATAAATCTTAGTCTAGACAGACTTAGAGTCCCATCCCTTGGGTGTGAAGAGTTGAATTTAGAATTTTCTTCCTGTTTAGGATAGAGATATGAATGATTATTAGGGAATAACCATCGGGAAGTATTTTTAATATTTTATATTACTATATAAATTATTGTCATAGATAGTGTAGATTAGACCTTAGATGGCTTAGAATTTAATTATTATGTCCTGATCCTTTATTAATCAGAGTTGCGCAGTAGTAGCGGATGAACTGATTTCCGCTGAGCCCATTGATTAGTTTGTCTTATATATATTGGTTGATTGACGCTTGGTTGTTTGAAATTGCTAGTAGTTGTCTAAAATTTGTATTGAGTAGGAAACATCACTTGAAATTTAGAAACCCACTCAATATTGAAAATTTTATTTTATAGGAAATGGAAGATTAATTCATATGTATAATTAATTAAATGTAAAATGAATTTAAAAGAGTTTTTAAATGCTTTTAAATTTAAGTTTTTGGAAGAAGCTTTCCTTGATAAAGTAATAAGTTAAAGGGATTAACCATGTTTTATATGAAAAGGATTTCAAGGACATTAAAGCACAAATGTTGGTATTATTATGTTATATGTTTGCTTCTTCTAATATATATATATATATATATATATATATATATTCATATTATAATGGACCCATAACTGCATTTTGGGGAGAAAGGGCAAAATAACCAGCTAGGTTGACCCAGTAGTGAATATAAATTGAATTAACTTCTTAATGAGTAAAATTGCATCCAGGAGGTCTGATAGACCAAAATATAGGATACCTAAATACTGATTAAAGAAGTTTTCAGATAGATAGGTTCATAGTAAATCAATGAAAACTATGTTTAGGAAAAGTTATTGACAGATGTCAATAGATTCATAGTAATGCCATGAAAACTATGATTAGAAAGAGTATTGACAGAGGCCAATAGGTTTGTAGTGAACCCATAAAAACTATATTTGTATTAAGATATTGATAGTAGTCAATAGGCTTATAGTCAACCCATGAAAACTATGATAAGAGGGAAGTTATTAGAGATACCAATAGGTTTAGGGAGAACCCATGAAACAATGAAGTTATCGGCAGAGGCCAATAGGTTCTTATGTAAGAAATGCGGATTACGGATCTTAAGGCTGGAATAACACTAGAGCGGAGGGGGGGGTGAATAGTGTTTTATGGATTTTCTAAATCTTTTTGAAACTTATGTAAATTTAATCACCAACAAATGCAATTCACAGACATAGATATAATCACAGAATCAGACACAGATGCAAATAATAAATAAAAGCAGTAAAGGAAAGAACACACCAGGATTTTATACTAGTTCGGAGTTACCCTACATCCAGTCCCGTACAAACGTACAGATTTCTTATCAAAAATAATCTCCCAGATTACACCCTCGATTTAAAGGCCACGAGGTACACCCTCCTGCATTCGAGTCCGGGGCAAACTCTCTTGATTTACCAGGCCACAAGATCACCTAATCGATTTCCGAGGCAACAATCACACCCAATTGATTTCAAGGCTCAACCGCACCTTTTACTCAACAGTTTGATTTACAAATAATCCTATAACTCTGAATAGCACTGAGATCTTATGGAGAGAGTGGCAGAGAATCAAATAAGAGATAATCAAGTTTGATTCACTTGGTATTTCGGCAGAGTATAGTTTGGGATTCTTTAGGATAAATGTGGAAGATGAAGAGAAGAGAAAACATTTGAAATCTGATGATAAATTTGTTAAGAACTACTGGTATTTATAGGAATTCAATAGCCATATCTATTCATGAAAGGATACGACGAATAGACACTTCTTTTGAAAAATTGAATTTTGAATTTAACGGGCATCATGTTGACATGGGGGGTTGAGGGATGTCGACATGCTCTAGGAAAAATTGGTGATTTTGATTTTCTTATTAAAATTGGTTTCTATAATTTGTCAAAATGATTTCTAAAACTTTGAAAATATATTTGAATATAGTTTAAACATATAAAAGAGTTTAGAAAGTAATTTTTAATATATATAATCTTAATCTATAAAGTGATTTAAAATCTGAGTAAATATCTTAAAGCTAAATATTTAAAACAAGAGATAGTTTAAAATCAATGAGAATTTTGAAATCGAAATATTAAAAATGATAAAGATAGTTTTGAGGCTAAAATATTTCAAACAAGAGAGATGTCTTTTTGAAAAGAAGGTTTCGAAAACATTTAAAAGAAGAGATATATTTTTGAAAAACATTTTTATAAAATTAGTGGATATCAAAATAGGACCACTTTATGTTCCACTAGATATTGTCGTGGGTTCCATCTCTTTAACAGGCTCGAAGTGGATTCCATTCCACGAATAAATTTCGAATAAAGATGTAAGTGCTTTCAAGAAGTTTTAAAATAATTCTAGAATCAATACTTATCTTGTATTATTAAAATCTTGAACTCTTGATAACTTGATTTCTTGATACTCATGAGTCTTCAATCTTGATATCTTTGATCTTTAAATTCATCAGTCTTGTATCTCTATACTGTACAGTCCTCATTCTTGGTACCTGTATGTTTATATCCTGCATATACATATATTATCTAAACTATAATGTTAGTATTTATATTTTATAACAAGTCCTAAGGTTGTTGTCATCAAAACCATCCTTCTCAAGGACTAACAATCTCCCCATTTTTGATGATGACAACCTATGTTTATAAAATATACTTCTCCTTCACAATAACTCCCCCTAAAACTAATAACTCCCCCTAAATCTAAGCCTGACTACTCTAACTACTCTATTTTATATTTCTCCCCCTTTTTCATCAACATAAACTAATCCTAAACTAATATAACTACCACTTAGTCTTATATTGGAGTACCTGTGACAAATTAAGATGGAGTGTGTGTGTGTGTGTGTATATAATAACATGAGTTAATTAATGAAAACATAACCAATATGATAGTTTAAATCCAATAAACATATACTATGTTTCATATAATTTTATACATTCCATTCAAATCAAATCAATTCTAATCAAAGCAAATCAAATCAAACAATTTAAATCAAATCAAACAATTCAAATCAAATCAAACAATTCAAATCAAATCAAATAATTCAAAAACAAGCAATTTAAACCATAAGGAGATCAAATAATTTTAGGAACTTCAACACATCCTTTTTCTCCAAAGATATGATCCTTTTTAATATCTTCCCAATCTTCATTATCTTGAATTAAAGTTCCTTCAGGATTTGCATCGAGATCATCTTTGTTTAGGGCAGAAATTATCCAACGGAGGGCATCGAAATGCTTCTCTTGTTCTTTTATCATCTGCATTTGACTTAGTTCTAAGTGCCTTTGATGGCGGAGAATAAAAGTAAGTATATTCTTGAATGAATTGAGAGTTTCATCAAGATTTTCACTTAGAGTTTGAGAAGAGGAAGCCATTTTTGATAAGTAGTTAAAAGGTATAAATAGAGATAAGTAGAAATGAAGAGATTACAAATTTCTGGAATAAACAGGTATTTAAATAGGCAGAAATTAGTTTAAAATTAATAGACACGAGTTAGTTATTTTAATTTCAAAATTTAAAAAAATAACCAAATCAGACAGTTATATGTCGACATAGTGGGTTGGGGTATGTTGACATGGGTATGTTAATCTATGTGTCTTCTTTGTTTTGTGAGTATGTATATATATATATATAAACTTATATACTATACTAACATTTATTCCAAAGACATGATAAGGTAGAAAAACATAAGATAGATAAATTTTTTTATAGATAAATGAGTTAATACATGAGATACTACATAACATGATAAAAGAGCAATACAAGTTCATACAAAACAAACTAGTACATCACATTCGAGTATTTAGAATGTGCTAGAGGATGAGGAGGATGATGGTAAGCCAAGTTTCCGACCAACTTTAGCAAATAACTTGTTCATATTAGTGGTCATTTTATCCAATTTCTTACTAACGGATCTTTTGAGAATCCGTTGATTTTCCACTATGATCTTTTGATTTTTGAGGAGTGTTTTGTTGGAAGGATTGTTAGGATATTCAATACTTTCCAAGGAGGTGTCTTCATTTTCTTCTTCAATTTCCATTTCCTCCACTTCTTCTTCTTCTTCTTCCTCATTTTCTTCCTCCATCTCTTCATGTGCCAACCTTTCATCCTTTTCGGCAAGAGATTCATATTGTTGAAATATGAAAGGAATTTTCATAAGAGAAATATTGGCATGATTAAACACTTTTCTTGAATCAAATTCTTCCCTTTTGTAATCAACACCAAAATAATTAAAAATCTGAGTGAGACAGATTCCATGATACAGAGTATTCTCACCCATTTCCAAATTTTTAGGACGAAGTTCATCCATAATCACTTACGCCCAATTAATGTAATAATGACCAAAAATGGCAAAAAGAGCTTTACAAACTTTTAAAGTCGGGTTATTGAAATTTCCCGATCTAGGAGTGATTGTATGTTGCAAAAGAAGATTAACAATACATGCTTTCGGACGAAAGTTACGATTTTTAAATTCAAAGTTGTCATCTCCTTCGAAAATGTGATGAAATGTCTTACGATCATGTTCATAAATATTAAAAGTAGAAAGATCCATTCCCGAATTCTTGCAGTTGAGAATGTTGCCCAAAATTTCACAATTTAAAATAATTTTAGTGCCTTTAACACTACTCCAAATTTCATTTTCATTTCCTTCATGAAAACCGCGATTCAAATTTGCATAAAACATTTTAACAAGATTTGGATAACAAACAAAATCATTTTCAGAATTGTCAAAAAGACTAAGAATATGGTTCTCTTCAAGAAGAGTATTGATTTCATATGTAGAGAAATCGCTAAAGATAGCAAACTTTCCCGTATGAACTTTCCCGTAATTAGCATAGCTTATATAAGCCTTGATTGCTTCCGGATCATTATAGAGATACTCTTTGATGGTTTTAGACAGCATCATTGTGGATGGAGTGCTTGAAGAAGCCATTTTTGAAGAGAGTAGAAAGTTTGAAAGAGTGAAAGAGAGTTTGAAGTTTAAAATGAAAGTGAAATAATATGATAAGATAAGGGAAATAAATAGATATTCAATAGTCATGTTCTCTGGTCAAGAGTTACCTTTCCAGAACATTGGAGTTAGTGAAAAGGTGGAGGGAAGTTCAAAGATTTGAATTCAATTTCAAATTTCAAATTTTTGACAGAGATGTCGACATCATGGGTAGGACCATGTCGACATGGGCAGAGAATTCATGTGACTTATATTTTCCTATATACTTTAATCTCTATATATTTATATATTATTTTTAATGTCTATATATTTTCTGGAGTAATATAATAATATTACTTTAATAATAAAAATATTATAATATTAAAAAATAAAAATAAACATAATAAAAATTAAAATTCAAACAAAAACAATCAAACAATCAATCAATTTTAAGCAAACAATTTCAACCAATATATTGTAAATGTGTACCTTTTCCTAGACTCGTATCTCCGAGATCATCGGGATCATGAATAGCCGTAAAGCACATATTTGAATTTTCTGTCTTCTGATCATCGTCGTTTGAGGATAAGTCTGAGTCTGAATCGTCTAGTGTAGCGGTATGTGCTCTCTTCCTTTTCTTTGTATAATCATTGCTTGCAGGAAACTTTTGGTTATCAGGGTGCGGATAGTCTCTTTTGAGATGACCTGGTTCGTCACAGTTGAAACATTTGACGTGGTTTGGTACTTCATTATGGTTTCCAGAATTCTTATGATCATTCTTTTTGAAGTTGTTTACCTTTCTGTATTTTAGAAACTTCCGAAACTTCCTTGTCATGAAGGCTATTTCTTCATCATCATCACTTCCCGATTCTAATTCATCTGTTAATGCATTGAATGCTGTTATCCCGCCTTTTGGCAAGGCCGTGACACCAAGAAATTGACTAGTAACCAATGACGGCCCATCCTAGAGATCAGTTATACACAGGCTCACTATGGATATCGACGAATTTTGTCCGAGTCCGGATCGAGCCAAAATTGGTAGGACATGACAAGCTAAGCCATGGGAGCCAACATTCCAAATCCCAAGTCAATCCGAGTTTGTATGCTCAAGTTATGAACGATACAAAATTAGGCGAAAATCAATTACTGGTCGACTCGCTCCCTTCGACTCGCTCCACATCCCTCAGATGCCAACTTCGATTCGCTTCGCAACACTCAGAAGTGACAACTTCGACTCGCTTCGCAACACTCAGAAGTACCTACTTCGATTCGCTTCACTCAGATGCCTTCTTCGACTCGCTCCATTCAAACCACTGATCGACTCCATCAACTTCGACTCCATTGGTGGAGCCACTGCTCAAACCTCTCAAGATGCTCCATTTCGACTCGCTCGACCAGTGCATGCTTCGACTCGCTCGATCTAGGCACACTTCGACTCGCTCAATCAGTGAACATTTCGACTCGCTCGAAACAACATCAAGGGCGGAGTGAGATTCAAGCGCCACGTCACCGAGTCGAATGGAAGCGAGTCGAAACAGAAGCGAGTCGAAGGAAACAGCCTATCGAAAACCTCATTTCATATCGATCATATCTCATAATCTACAAGTCCAAATGCTATGAAATTTTCACAGAAGACTACGTGCATGCTAAAGAATGTCCACACCAAATTTTGACTCCATTGGATGAAATCTTGATCGATACGAAATCTGTTCGTATCGATCACAGATCGGACCAAAACTTCATGGGCTTGGGCATGCGGGCCTGGTCACGTGCCAGAGAGGGTCTCCCGAGATATGAGCGAAATATCATCCTCCTACACCTATAAATAGATCCCCAAAGGCAACAAAAAAGGGGTTCTTCTTCCTCTTTGAGATCTCCAACGCCCGGACTCCGCCAGATCCAGATCTGAACTCAACTGCTGCTGCTACCAACGAAATTCATTGCTGCAAATCATAATTGCCTACTGTAAATCATTGAATTCACTTGTAAACACAAAAGAAAGATCAATAAAGCAAACTACTTCATAGTGGACGTAGGCGATACGCCGAACCACTCTAAATTCTTGTGTCTCCTTGCACTTTAATTATTCTCATTTCTAAAATTTGGAGTTTTTGTTAGATAATCCCTCTTTTTCCAATTAATTTCTTCACTTTATCTCTTCAAAGACTTCCGAAGAGTGTTGTGCCCAATTTTGGTACAAACAAATGCAATTGACTTCTTTTCGAATGCCTTGCTATCTCTTCTCTCTTGCATTTGTACTTCAAATGACATTAAATTTCCAATCAATTCTTCAATCTTTAAAGTACTGATATCATTTGCTTCTTCAATTGCAAGAGTTTTCTGATCCCATTCTGGAGTAAGAGAATTTAGTATTTTTCTGACTTGATCTTCTTTGGAAAAACTTTTTCCCAATGATATTAGAGAATGCACAATATCCTGAAATCTACTATACATATCTGAAATGGACTAATTTCATTTTGAATAATTGAAACTGATTCGTGAGTATGGATATTTTGGTCTGTTTGACTTTGCTTGTTCCTTCATGAGTAACTTGCAAAGTTTTCCAAATATCATATGCAGACTTACAAACAGATACTCTATTGAATTCATTCCTATCAAGTGAACAAAATAAAATATTCATTGCTTTGGAATTATTTTGTGCAATAGTCTTTTGCTCAGCAGTCCACTATGCAAAATTAATAGTAGGTACGGAATATTCAGTCTGTGTGATATTCCAAGTGTCTAATCCTATTGACTGTAAATATATTTTCATTCTACATGCCCAATATGCATAGTTACTACCATTAAAAAGTGGTGGTCTTGTAGTAGACTCACCCTCTACAAATGAACTAGAGATAGTGTTAACAGAACCAGTGTTGGTAACCATTTTTAAAAAACTTTTCAAAATTCAGATTATGAAAACTTTGAAAACCTTGCTCTGATACCAAATGTGATAAATGCGGATTACGGATCTTAAGCCTGGAATAACACTAGAGGGGGGTGAATAGTGTTTTGTGGATTTTCTAAATCTTTTTGAAACTTATGTAAATTTAATCACCAACAAATGCAATTCACAGACACAGATATAATCACGGAATCAGACACAGATGCAAATAATAAACAAAAGCAGTAAAGGAAAGAACACACCAGGATTTTATACTGGTTCGGAGTTACCCTACATCCAGTCCCGTACAAACGTACAGATTTCTTATCAAAAATAATCTCCCAGATTACACCCTCGATTTCAAGGCCATGAGATACACCCTCCTGTATTCGAGTCCGGGGAAAACTCTCTTGATTTACCAAGCCACAAGATCACCAAATCGATTTCCGGGGCAACAACACACCCAATTGATTTCAAGGCTCAACCGCACCTTTTACTCAACTGTTTGATTTATAAATAATCCTATAACTCTGAATAGCACTGAGATCTTATGGAGAGAGTGGGAGAGAATCAAACAAGAGATAATCAAGTTTGATTCACTTGGTATTTCGGCAGAGTATAGCTTGGGATTCTTTTGGATAAATGTGGAAGATGAAGAGAAGATAAAACAATTGAAATCTGATGATAAATTCATTTAGAACTACTAGTATTTATAGGAAATCAACAGCCATATCTATTCGTTAAAGGATACGACGAATAGACACTTCTTTTGAAAATTTGAATTTTGAATTTAACGGGCACCATGTCGACATGGGGGGTTGAGGGATGTCGACATGCTCTAGGCAAAATTGGTGATTTTGATTTTCTTATTAAAATTGGTTTCTATAATTTGTCAAAATGATTTCTAAAACTTTGTAAATATATTTGAATATAGTTTAAACATATAAAAGAGTTTAGAAAGTAATTTTTAATATATATAATCTTAATCTATAAAGTGATTTAAAATCTGAGTAAATATCTTAAAGCTAAATATTTAAAACAAGAGATAGTTTAAAATCAATGACAATTTTGAAATCGAAATATTAAAAATGATAAAGATAGTTTTGAGGCTAAAATATTTCAAACAAGAGAGATGTCTTTTTGAAAAGAAGGTTTTGTAAACATTTAAAATAAGAGATATATTTTTGAAAAACATTTTTATAAAATTAGTGGATATCAAAATAGGACCACTATATGTTCCACTAGATATTGTCGTGGGTTCCATCCCACTAGGGTTCCATCCCTTTAACATGCTCGAAGTGGATTCCATTCCACGAATAAATTTCGAATAAAGATGTAAGTGCTTTCAAGAAGTTTTAACATAATTCTAGAATCAATACTTATCTTGTATTATTAAAATCTTGAACTCTTGATAACTTGATTTCTTGATACTCATGAGTCTTCAATCTTGATATCTTTGATCTTTAAATTCATCAGTCTTGTATCTCTATACTGTACAGTCCTCATTCTTGGTACCTGTATGTTTATATCCTGCATATACATATATTATCTAAACTATAATGTTAGTATTTATATTTTATAACAAGTCCTAAGGTTGTTGTCATCAAAACCATCCTTCTCAAGGACTAACAATCTCCCCATTTTTGATGATGACAACCTATGTTTATAAAATATACTTCTCCTTCACAATAACTCCCCCTAAAACTAATAACTCCCCCTAAATCTAAGCCTGACTACTCTAACTACTCTATTTTATATTTCTCCCCCTTTTTCATCAACATAAACTAATCCTAAACTAATATAACTACCACTTAGTCTTATATTGGAGTACCTGTGACAAATTAAGATGGAGTGTGTGTGTGTGTGTATATATAATAACATGAGTTAATTAATGAAAACATAACCAATATGATAGTTTAAATCCAATAAACATATACTATGTTTCATATAATTTTATACATTCCATTCAAATCAAATCAATTCTAATCAAAGCAAATCAAATCAAACAATTTAAATCAAATCAAACAATTCAAATCAAATCAAACAATTCAAATCAAATCAAATAATTCAAAAACAAGCAATTTAAACCATAAGGAGATCAAATAATTTTAGGAACTTCAACACATCCTTTTTCTCCAAAGATATGATCCTTTTTAATATCTTCCCAATCTTCATTATCTTGAATTAAAGTTCCTTCAGGATTGGCATCGAGATCATCTTTGTTTAGGGCAGAAATTATCCAACGGAGGGCATCGAAATGCTTCTCTTGTTCTTTTATCATCTGCATTTGACTTAGTTCTAAGTGCCTTTGATGGCGGAGAATAAAAGTAAGTATATTCTTGAATGAATTGAGAGTTTCATCAAGATTTTCACTTAGAGTTTGAGAAGAGGAAGCCATTTTTGATAAGTAGTTAAAAGGTATAAATAGAGATAAGTAGAAATGAAGAGATTACAAATTTCTGGAATAAACAGGTATTTAAATAGGCAGAAATTAGTTTAAAATTAATAGACACGAGTTAGTTATTTTAATTTCAAAATTTAAAAAAATAACCAAATCAGACAGTTATATGTCGACATAGTGGGTTGGGGTATGTTGACATGGGTATGTTAATCTATGTGTCTTCTTTGTTTTGTGAGTATGTATATATATATATAAACTTATATACTATACTAACATTTATTCCAGAGACATGATAAGGTAGAAAAACATAAGATAGATAAATTTTTTTATAGATAAATGAGTTAATACATGAGATACTACATAACATGATAAAAGAGCAATACAAGTTCATACAAAATAAACTAATACATCACATTCTAGTTTTTAGAATGTGCTAGAGGATGAGGAGGATGATGGTAAGCCAAGTTTCCGACCAACTTTAGCAAAGAACTTGTTCATATTAGTGGTCATTTTATCCAATTTCTTACTAACGGATCTTTTGAGAATCCGTTGATTTTCCACTATGATCTTTTGATTTTTGAGGAGTGTTTTGTTGGAAGGATTGTTAGGATATTCAATACTTTCCAAGGAGGTGTCTTCATTTTCTTCTTCAATTTCCATTTCCTCCACTTCTTCTTCTTCTTCCTCATTTTCTTCCTCCATCTCTTCATGTGCCAACCTTTCATCCTTTTCGGCAAGAGATTCATATTGTTGAAATATGAAAGGAATTTTCATAAGAGAAATATTGGCATGATTAAACACTTTTCTTGAAACAAATTCTTCCCTTTTGTAATCAACACCAAAATAATTAAAAATCTGAGTGAGACAGATTCCATGATACAGAGTATTCTCACCCATTTCCAAATTTTTAGGACGAAGTTCATCCATAATCACTTACGCCCAACTAATGTAATAATGACCAAAAATGGCAAAAGGAGCTTTACAAACTTTTAAAGTCGGGTTATTGAAATTTCCCGATCTAGGAGTGATTGTATGTTGCAAAAGAAGATTAACAATACATGCTTTCGGACGAAAGTTACGATTTTTAAATTCAAAGTTGTCATCTCCTTCGAAAATGTGATGAAATGTCTTACGATCATGTTCATAAATATTAAAAGTAGAAAGATCCATTCCCGAATTCTTGCAGTTGAGAATGTTGCCCAAAATTTCACAATTTAAAATAATTTTAGTGCCTTTAACACTACTCCAAATTTCATTTTCATTTCCTTCATGAAAACCGCGATTCAAATTTGCATAAAACATTTTAACAAGATTTGGATAACAAACAAAATCATTTTCAGAATTGTCAAAAAGACTAAGAATATGGTTCTCTTCAAGAAGAGTATTGATTTCATATGTAGAGAAATCGCTAAAGATAGCAAACTTTCCCGTATGAACTTTCCCGTAATTAGCATAGCTTATATAAGCCTTGATTGCTTCCGGATCATTATAGAGATACTCTTTGATGGTTTTAGACAGCATCATTGTGGATGGAGTGCTTGAAGAAGCCATTTTTGAAGAGAGTAGAAAGTTTGAAAGAGTGAAAGAGAGTTTGAAGTTTAAAATGAAAGTGAAATAATATGATAAGATAAGGGAAATAAATAGATATTCAATAGTCATGTTCTCTGGTCAAGAGTTACCTTTCCAGAACATTGGAGTTAGTGAAAAGGTGGAGGGAAGTTCAAAGATTTGAATTCAATTTCAAATTTCAAATTTTTGACAGAGATGTCGACATCATGGGTAGGACCATGTCGACATGGGCAGAGAATTCATGTGACTTATATTTTCCTATATACTTTAATCTCTATATATTTATATATTATTTTTAATGTCTATATATTTTCTGGAGTAATATAATAATATTACTTTAATAATAAAAATATTATAATATTAAAAAATAAAAATAAACATAATAAAAATTAAAATTCAAACAAAAACAATCAAACAATCAATCAATTTTAAGCAAACAATTTCAACCAATATATTGTAAATGTGTACCTTTTCCTAGACTCGTATCTCCGAGATCATCGGGATCATGAATAGCCGTAAAGCACATATTTGAATTTTCTGTCTTCTGATCATCGTCGTTTGAGGATAAGTCTGAGTCTGAATCGTCTAGTGTAGCGGTATGTGCTCTCTTCCTTTTCTTTGTATAATCATTGCTTGCAGGAAACTTTTGGTTATCAGGGTGCGGATAGTCTCTTTTGAGATGACCTGGTTCGTCACAGTTGAAACATTTGACGTGGTTTGGTACTTCATTATGGTTTCCAGAATTCTTATGATCATTCTTTTTGAAGTTGTTTACCTTTCTGTATTTTAGAAACTTCCGAAACTTCCTTGTCATGAAGGCTATTTCTTCATCATCATCACTTCCCGATTCTAATTCATCTGTTAATGCATTGAATGTTGTTATCCCGCCTTTTGGCAAGGCCGTGACACCAAGAAATTGACTAGTAACCAATGACGGCCCATCCTAGAGATCAGTTATACACAGGCTCACTATGGATATCGATGAATTTTGTCCGAGTCCGGATCGAGCCAAAATTGGTAGGACATGACAAGCTAAGCCATGGGAGCCAACGTTCCAAATCCCAAGTCAATCCGAGTTTGTATGCTCAAGTTATGAACGATACAAAATTAGGCGAAAATCAATTACTGGTCGACTCGCTCCCTTCGACTCGCTCCCTTCGACTCGCTCCACATCCCTCAGATGCCAACTTCGATTCGCTTCGCAACACTCAGAAGTGACAACTTCGACTCGCTTCGCAACACTCAGAAGTACCTACTTCGACTCGCTTCACTCAGATGCCTTCTTCGACTCGCTCCATTCAAACCACTGATCGACTCCATCAACTTCGACTCCATTGGTGGAGCCACTGCTCAAACCTCTCAAGATGCTCCATTTCGACTCGCTCGACCAGTGCATGCTTCGACTCGCTCGATCTAGGCACACTTCGACTCGCTCAATCAGTGAACATTTCGACTCGCTCGAAACAACATCAAGGGCGGAGTGAGATTCAAGCGCCACGTCACCGAGTCGAATGGAAGCGAGTCGAAACAGAAGCGAGTCGAAGGAAACAGCCTATCGAAAACCTCATTTCATATCGATCATATCTCATAATCTACAAGTCCAAATGCTTTGAAATTTTCACAGAAGACTACGTGCATGCTAAAGAATGTCCACACCAAATTTTGACTCCATTGGATGAAATCTTGATCGATACGAAATCTGTTCGTATCGATCACGGATCGGACCAAAACTTCATGGGCTTGGGCATGCGGGCCTGGTCACGTGCCAGAGAGGGTCTCCCGAGATATGAGCGAAATATCATCCTCCTACACCTATAAATAGATCCCCAAAGGCAACAAAAAAGGGGTTCTTCTTCCTCTTTGAGATCTCCAACGCCCGGACTCCGCCAGATCCAGATCTGAACTCAACTGCTGCTGCTACCAACGAAATTCATTGCTGCAAATCATAATTGCCTGCTGTAAATCATTGAATTCACTTGTAAACACAAAAGAAAGATCAATAAAGCAAACTACTTCATAGTGGACGTAGGCGATACGCCGAACCACTCTAAATTCTTGTGTCTCCTTGCACTTTAATTATTCTCATTTCTAAAATTTGGAGTTTTTGTTAGATAATCCCTCTTTTTCCAATTAATTTCTTCACTTTATCTCTTCAAAGACTTCCGAAGAGTGTTGTGCCCAATTTTGGTACAAACAAATGCAATTGACTTCTTTTCGAATGCCTTGCTATCTCTTCTCTCTTGCATTTGTACTTCAAATGACATTAAATTTCCAATCAATTCTTCAATCTTTAAAGTACTGATATCATTTGCTTCTTCAATTGCAAGAGTTTTCTGATCCCATTCTGGAGTAAGAGAATTTAGTATTTTTCTTACTTGATCTTCTTTGGAAAAACTTTTTCCCAATGATATTAGAGAATGCACAATATCCTGAAATCTACTATACATATCTGAAATGGACTAATTTCATTTTGAATAATTGAAACTGATTCGTGAGTATGGATATTTTGGTCTGTTTGACTTTGCTTGTTCCTTCATGAGTAACTTGCAAAGTTTTCCAAATATCATATGCAGACTTACAAACAGATACTCTATTGAATTCATTCCTATCAAGTGAACAAAATAAAATATTCATTGCTTTGGAATTATTTTGTGCAATAGTCTTTTGCTCAGCAGTCCACTATGCAAAATTAATAGTAGGTACGGAATATTCAGTCTGTGTGATATTCCAAGTGTCTAATCCTATTGACTGTAAATATATTTTCATTCTACATGCCCAATATGCATAGTTACTACCATTAAAAAGTGGTGGTCTTGTAGTAGACTCACCCTCTACAAATGAACTAGAGATAGTGTTAACAGAACCAGTGTTGGTAACCATTTTTAAAAAACTTTTCAAAATTCAGATTATGAAAACTTTGAAAACCTTGCTCTGATACCAAATGTGATAAATGCGGATTACGTATCTTAAGCCTGGAATAACACTAGAGGGGGGTGAATAGTGTTTTGTGGATTTTCTAAATCTTTTTGAAACTTATGTAAATTTAATCACCAACAAATGCAATTCACAGACACAGATATAATCACGGAATCAGACACAGATGCAAATAATAAACAAAAGCAGTAAAGGAAAGAACACACCAGGATTTTATACTGGTTCGGAGTTACCCTACATCCAGTCCCGTACAAACGTACAGATTTCTTATCAAAAATAATCTCCCAGATTACACCCTCGATTTCAAGGCCATGAGATACACCCTCCTGTATTCGAGTCCGGGGAAAACTCTCTTGATTTACCAAGCCACAAGATCACCAAATCGATTTCCGGGGCAACAACACACCCAATTGATTTCAAGGCTCAACCGCACCTTTTACTCAACTGTTTGATTTATAAATAATCCTATAACTCTGAATAGCACTGAGATCTTATGGAGAGAGTGGGAGAGAATCAAACAAGAGATAATCAAGTTTGATTCACTTGGTATTTCGGCAGAGTATAGCTTGGGATTCTTTTGGATAAATGTGGAAGATGAAGAGAAGATAAAACAATTGAAATCTGATGATAAATTCATTTAGAACTACTAGTATTTATAGGAAATCAACAGCCATATCTATTCGTTAAAGGATACGACGAATAGACACTTCTTTTGAAAATTTGAATTTTGAATTTAACGGGCACCATGTCGACATGGGGGGTTGAGGGATGTCGACATGCTCTAGGCAAAATTGGTGATTTTGATTTTCTTATTAAAATTGGTTTCTATAATTTGTCAAAATGATTTCTAAAACTTTGTAAATATATTTGAATATAGTTTAAACATATAAAAGAGTTTAGAAAGTAATTTTTAATATATATAATCTTAATCTATAAAGTGATTTAAAATCTGAGTAAATATCTTAAAGCTAAATATTTAAAACAAGAGATAGTTTAAAATCAATGACAATTTTGAAATCGAAATATTAAAAATGATAAAGATAGTTTTGAGGCTAAAATATTTCAAACAAGAGAGATGTCTTTTTGAAAAGAAGGTTTTGTAAACATTTAAAATAAGAGATATATTTTTGAAAAACATTTTTATAAAATTAGTGGATATCAAAATAGGACCACTATATGTTCCACTAGATATTGTCGTGGGTTCCATCCCACTAGGATTCCATCCCTTTAACATGCTCGAAGTGGATTCCATTCCACGAATAAATTTCGAATAAAGATGTCAGTGCTTTCAATAAGTTTTAACATAATTCTAGAATCAATACTTATCTTGTACTATTAAAATCTTGAACTCTTGATAACTTAATTTCTTGATACTCATTAGTCTTCAATCTTGATATCTTTGATTCCACTGTGTTTTATGGTTATATTAGATTGTTTGATAATATCAAATGTAATGTTAAATGTATTCTAATATTATCAAATGTTATATTATCAAATATCTTGATGTTTGATAATAAATATCTTGATGTATTCTAATATTATCAAAAATATTATCAAATGTATTCTAATATTATCAAATGTTATATTATCAAATATCTTGATGTTTGATAATAAATATCTTGATGTATTCTAATATTATCAAAAATATTATCAAATGTATTCTAATATTATCAAATATTATCAAATGTTATATTATCAAATATCAAATATCAAAATTAGTGGATATCAAATATTAAATGTAATGGTTATATTATCAAATGTTAAACAATCTAATGTTAAAAAATCTTGATACTCATATTGTTAAATGTATTCTAATATTATCAAAAATGTTAAACAAGAAAAATCTCAGAAAGTAGAAGGCAAAAAAGTTGCAGATGAAGAGTCAGAAGAAGAACAACTAAATTCGGTAAAATTAAAAGCATTATAATTTTATAACACGATAGATATTACAAAAATAATACCTGTAAATTGTTTGTACCAAAATTGGGCACAACACTCTTCGGAAGTCTTTGAAGAGATGAAGTGAAGAAATTAAATGGAAAAAGAGGAATTATCTAACAAAAACTCCAAATTTCAGAAATGAGAATAATTAAAATGCAAGGAGACACAAGAATTTAGAGTGGTTCGGCGTATCGCCTACGTCCACTATGAAGTAGTTTGCTTTATTGATCTTTCTTTTGTGTTTACAAGTGAATTCAATGATTTACAGCAGGCAATTATGATTTGCAGTAGTGAAATTCGTTGGTAGCAGCAGTAATTGAGTTCAGATATGGATCTGGCAGAGTTCGGGCGTTGGAGATCTCAAAGAGGAAGAAGAACCCCTTTTCTGCTGGCTTTGGGGGTCTATTTATAGGTGCATGAGGCTGGTATTTCGCTCAGATCTCTGGAGACCCTCTCTGGCACGTGACCAGGCCCGCACGCCCAAGCCCGGGAAGTTTCGGTCCGAACCGTGATCGATACAAACAGATTTCGTATCGATCAAGATTTCATCCAATGGAGTCGAAATTTGGCGTGGACATTCTTTAGCATGCACGTAGTCTTCTGTGAAAATTTCATAGCATTTGGACTTGTAGATTAGGAGATATGATCGATACGAAATGGAATTCTCGATGGATGTTTGGTTCGACTCGCTCGCGTTTCGACTCGGTGACGTGGCGCTTGAGTCTTTGGATCACTCTGCCTTTGATGCTATCTCGAGCGAGTCAAAATGTACATCGATTGAGCGAGTCGATGTGTGCCCAGATTGAGCGAGTCGAAGCGTGCGCTGGTCGAGCGAGTCGAAGTGGAGCGTCCTGAGGGATTCGAACAAAGGCCCCATGATGGACACGTAGTGGAGTGAGTCGAAGGAGTCACTTCTGAGGGATGCGAAGCGAGTCGAAGTAGGCATTTGAGGGATGTGAAGCGAGTCAAAGGAGTCACTTCTGAGGGATGCGAACAAAGGCCCCGTGATGGACACGAAGTGGAGCGAGTCGAAGGAGTCATTTCTGGTGGTTGCGAAGCAAGTCGAAGGAGTCACTTCTGAGGGATGCGAAGCGAGTTGAAGGGAGCGAGACGACCGGTGATTGGTTTTCATCCAATTTTGTATCGTTCATAACTTGAGCATACGAACTCGGATTGACTTAAGATTTGTAACGTTGACTCTCATGGCTTAGCTTGTCGTGTCCTACCAATTTTGGCTCGATCCGAACTCGGATAAAATTCATCGATATCCATAGTGAGCCTGTGTATAACTGATCTCTAGGACGGGCCGTCATTGGTTACTAGTCAATTCCTTGGTGTCACGGCCTTGCCAAAAGGCGGGATAACATTTGCCCCCCAAAGTACGTCTTGTGAAAACATGATGTGCTTTGAAGTGCTGCAATCTTCATTCTGAATAGTCATCGTCTTTTCGATGAAAGCTGTAATCTTCGACTATTTTTTCTTGAAAATGTAAGCTGTTGACGGTCAACTGCTGTACCCTGTATTGTTGCGACTGATTGGTGCATGCTAGTGGTTACCCATTGGTTGTTGTAATCATTATTGGATGAGTTTCTGATTCCTGAAAATCTAGAATATTGAATATTAGTCCGACATTCATGCATATATGTTAACCTGACTCTCGTTGACGTTTGTACGTTCACGAGTCGTTGTCAGTTTATTTTATTTTTGAATTCCGTATCGATCCTCTCCTGAACCGATGTGAAATTTGCTACAACAATGCTCGATGGTTGCTTTTGAATGTTCCTTCGTAACGATCCTCTCCTGAATCGATGTGAAGGGTTGAAACATCGAAGACGATTTTTACCGGATTCATGGATGCGAAGTAAGTATTTTGAGTCGATGGAATTGGCCTCTGAAAGCCATGATTTGATGGATTCAAACTTCTTGTTCGACTCGGTCTTGGATTCGAACTACATAGGAGTCAGAGTCGAAATGCATAGGAGACAGAGGAGCGAGTCGAAATGCACAGGAGGCGGAGGAGCGAGTCAAAATGATGGCTTGTATTGCTGCCTCGGAGACAGAGTCGAAGACAAGCGATATGAAGGAGAGCTTCGTATCGACGCACTGGAGAGGGAGTCGAAACGCATGTTCGAATCCAGTGGGATACGAAACTCTTATTCCCTTTGCTTTCGAGTCCATATAAATACTTTGTACTTAGTCGTTTTTTCACTTTTTACTTTTCGTTTCCCTGCCTTACTTTCGCATCGCTCTGAGACTCGAGACAACAAAGGAGAAAACAACTTTTCCTTCGAACCGATTCATACCATCACTTACTCGAACTAATCTGATAGATCTAGGTAATCCCTGCAAGCGAATGCGACGTGTAGACGACGAGACTAGAATTTTAATACCAGACCAACCAGAGTTGTGATCGATCGAGACTCCTTTGCTATCGATCGAGATCCCTTCACCTCAGCTTCGCGTCGATCTGGAGTAGCGGATTCGAGATGAACTGCATAGCCTTGGGATCGAGTTGAACTACGTAGTCTTCGGACCGACTCGAACTTGAGGCTTTTAATCGATTCGAAGTGATGGCCTTCGATTGAGTCGTAGTGGTTGTTTGGGACCGAGTCGAACTGGACGCATTGGGATTGAGTCGATCTGGAAGTTTAGGAGCGAGTCGAACTGGAGGTGTTGGGATCGAATCTATTTGGAAGTTTGGGAGCGAGTCGAACTGGAGGTTTGGGAGCGAGTCAAACCGGAGGTTTGGGAGCGAGTCGAACTGGGTAGTCTTGGGATCGATTCGAAATGTTGCGCTCTGATCGATTCAAAATCCCCAACCCTCTGATCGAGTCGAACTTGCATGCCAACCTTCTGACCGAGTCTAACCCATACTCAGATGACCATGACCTATCGATGCGAACACGGCTCTCGTTAGCGATACGAATTAAACATTAACAAATATGAAATTCCTTGCACACTTGAACAATTGGTTCCGACGAGCTTCAAACTTGCATAACTGGACTTAACCGTTTCACCGCATATCCAATTGCCTATCGAAGCTTGTCGATGAAACTGGAACTTATCAAAATGACAACAAACTTTAACTTGGAATGATAGTTAATAGATGGATGGTACTGTTGTGACGGTCAGCGATGACGGTCCTTCCGACTGAATTCCGAAGTCTCGTCGCTTACATGCTTCCTTCAATCCTGTTGATCTTCTCAAATAATATACAGTATTGCACTGCACAACACACTCATACACTTTACACTGGGGGATGCACGAGCGTTATTTGTCAGTTTAACAATGATTTTTTATAAGCTAGCTGGTCATGGATCCTTCAAGTTCTAAGCAGCCGGAACTCCCAAGTTCTATTCCTCCAACCATAGAGATACCGGTTATTGAAGCCGAAGTTATAGAGCCAGCTCTGGATGAGCGTCCGGATGCCCGGTTCATTTGTAATCCGCAAGGTTCAATGCTATCGGGTATCTCCGAAGATATGCTAGGACGGATTTGGTTAAGGCACGGTTTGTCGCTTGATGACGTGCTACTTCCTAGGCCAAATGACAGGCCGCACGATCCCCCGGAGGGGTTTACTGCTTTCAATCATCACGCTTGCACAGCAGGGACACTCCCTCCCTTCAACCAATATATAAGGGAGATGTTATCGTTTATTGGCATAGCTCCATCTCAGTTACATCCCAACGGGTATGCCTTGTTGAACATCACCTTTGTCATGTTTATGGAGATCCTCTTTCGACCGCCGAAGCCGATCGAAATCAGATATTTATTCAACGTCAAGAGCCGTGGAGACAGCCCTTCTTTCACCTTCCTGGAAGCGGTCAGAAACTACCACATTGTCCTGGGGAAGGCTAAGTTATTATAAAACTGAATGGTTCTACATTCGGTGCCCCCTGGATTTGCTAGGCGGTGGTTGGATAGACGTAAGTGTTGCCATTTCTCTCTTGAATCATTGAGATACTAGTAAATGAGTTCAAAACTGACATACTTTTCCTTTTTATAGCCGCAATCTCTCGTCCCGACGGCGCATACTTTAGAGAGCTAGTTCGGATTCTTCAAGCGTTTCCGAGCGAAGAGAGGCACATTGACTTGGTCCTGACCGACAGGAATTTGAGGAATGTCGGGCTGATAGAACGGAGGCAGAGCATTCGGCTGGAAGGGACACTTAAAGTGGTCTCTAATGAACGGGTGAAGCGCAAAGCGCCCGCAGTCGTGATCGCCGAAGAAGTTGATCCGGAAAGAACGCCTACTGATACCGAGCTCCCAGCTGGGCCTTCTGCCGATGTCCTGGATTCGGGAGGAAGAAGAAAAGGCAAGGCTGCTGCTCACAAACGCCCTAAATCTGAGAGATTTAAATCCATGGTCATGTCTTTACCTTTCCTGGGGGTTAGAATTTCAGAGGCTCCTCCCCCGTAAGTAGAGAGTCCTTTTGCAAGGCTTGCTGATATTCCGATCCTGGATTTTGTGTCATATCCACACGACGCCGGGACAGAGGAGCTTGATAGTGCTCTTGAACTGAGCGGGTCGCTTGCTACAAGTGCGGCCGACATTTCCGGTTGGTCGGGGGGTTGCACATGCATACACTTCACTACACTACATGATTCACAACTATACTTCATCCAACTTAAGAAGTTACTAACTCTTTCCTCGTTTCTAATTTTTAGGTACAATGTCTGGAAGAGGATCGATGTTCGGGAATCTCCGTTCAGCCCGAAAAGCTTCTGGTTACTATAATTCCCTCAGGAGGGATTCAGATAGAGATCGCGATCGCGAATACTCTAACCAGGATAGCTACGGGCGTGACAGAGAGTATAGACATTGATCCAGATCACGCTCTCCTCCTCCTAGACTTCCATCTCCTCCTCCTGTTCAAACTTCATATCCACCAAAGCCTCCTCGTCACAGGCCGTCTTCTCATGCTTCTAGGTCCAAAACTCATCTTCAGAGAATTGAGACTACGACCTCCATGATTATAGAGCAGGTCCCCGCTGAGCCCACAGGAGAAGGGGCCCTTAAATTATCTAAGATGAGGAAGGATTTTCCGAATATCTTCTTTAACGGTTATGTCTTCCCTCCTCACCTAAAGAGAATTCCATCAGCGGCAGATGGCACGATGCACGATTATGTCCATGACAACTAAACCCAATACTGAGAGTGGGTTAAGGCTACAGAGAAGGCTTCTAAGGTGGCCATTGAGCGAGCCAAAGCGCTTGAGAAGATGGAGACCGAGCTCGCTCAAAGGGACCGAATTATTCAAGTGCTTACTGCTGAGGCCGAGTCTTCTCGGAAATCGGAGATTGAGGCCACCAAGAAAGCCGATGAAGCGAAGGCGGAAATGGAGAGGTTGGGGCAGACACACATTGCCCTGGTGGAGGAGATGGGCCACCGGAACACCAAAGTCACCGCCGAGCGGGATGCGGCGGTCAAGGAGCTTAATGAACTCAAGGTGAAATTTGCTGATATGGCCAAGGAGAAAGATGACGCGAACAACGCAGCCCAGGAGGCATGCGAACAAGCTGTTCTACTTAGGGGTGAACGGGATGTGGCTGTTGCTAAAGTCCAGAAGGTGGAGACTGAGGTCGAGGAGAGGGTGAAGTTGGCCGAGTCCAGGCTAGAGGCTGACATCGAAGACCTTCTCGTCGTTTACAACGCTAATGTGCTGAGGCACAGGGGTCGAGCTTGGCTCGATGATTTTTCAACGCATCTCTATAATGCTTGGAGCCGACTAGTTGAAGAAGAGAAAGAGGCGCATCAGGGCGAGTCCGTGGATGAATTCGAACTCGAGAATCGCATTCTGACTGATGATGAAAAGAGGATTCTCCTCGAGTCGATGATTCTGCATGAGAAGGAAAAACTTGGCGCCCAGCACCTTGAAGTGGGAGAGGGTTCTGGAGTTGACCATCATGAAGCAAGTCTTGAAGTCCCAGCATCAACCCAACCTGAATCCTCATCTGCGGTCAATTCCCAGGTTGTTCCTGCTTATAATCCAGATCAGCTGCAGATGTCACCGGCTGCAGCGCAAGTTATTGATGCCGCTCTGCCGCCTACGAGCCAAATTGAGGAAGGTATTCTGAACATTCTTCATATCTTTCTTAAGTCGAAATCTTTGATCGAGCTAAGTCCTAACAGTTCTCTTATTTTTCGTCCAGTGATCGATGCTGCACATGTCGGGCCTCCTGCTACTCAAGAATCACATCAGACACAGGAGGCTATCATCACTGAAGCGATCACCGTGACTACTGCAGCGCCTCTTGACGATATTCATGGAGGCACACTTGTATTTGACGAGCAACTGATGGAGGAGCTCTTTCGCCGTTATGGTGACCCTTGCTGATCTATCATTTGTCATGGGCGGAGGCGTTCCCACCACGAGTTTTCCGATGCCGACTGCTGACGCTCCCAACGAGGCTCGGTCGGCCACTGAAGACGAAATCTTGGCACAAATCGCTGCTGAAATGGATGCCGCAACACATGGTGGCAGTCTTGGAGGTGGGACGGCGGCACTTGATCCAGCTCCGCTCAGAATGATATCGCCTGACGGTACATTCTCCGATACTAGTGCGGCTATTCCATCTTCTACGTTTGATCCTATCCCTCTGACTCCTCCGGCGGGAAGCATCCCGGTTCCTTCGAGTTTGGAGGAAGACGTTGAAATTATGCCCTCGCCCAGAGACCGTCCACCGACAGGCAAAGGCTCGAAGAGGAAGGATAGTGGTGGCTCCGGTGGGCCTGTGCCGAAAAGGAAGCTGCAGAAGAAGAAAGATTAGACACGCTTTCCCAGTTTATTTTGACTTGCATTTTGTTAGCCGTGTATAGATGCGGGTTCGGCCCCTGCTAGTAAGAATTTTTGGAAACTTGTACACGAACATCTTTTATAAACAATAGAAATGAAACTTCTCTTTTTTGGCTTCTTTTCTGTCATTGTGTATTTGTCCAAGTGTTTCAATATCTGATGTGTACTTGTGAAGTTTTATCTTTCGAAACAAGTTTGTTTTTTGTTCGCCAAGTTCGGAAACTGTGGACATGGTTTGCGACCGGGAAACGAGTTGAATTTTGACGTCACATTGCTTCAGTCGAGGGTTGACGCTTAAGTCTTGCCCCCCAGTTTTGGTGGTGTGTTGCAAAACATCAATCGTCGATCACTCTTTTCTTATAGCATGTCGAGTCTAGTGCCACTGAATGGGTGTTTGAGACAAACGGAGACTGAGCTGTTTATTCAAGCTTGTCCGATCATCGACAATCATATCCGCACTCCGGGGATTCTCATTTGTTTGTCGGCGGTTGGTCACACCAGCTAAAGTTTCAACCATATGCCCACGATCTGAGGGCTTGGAATTGACGTTAATACTATGACTCGTGCTCTAGGAGTTTGGAGTTGATATTTATACTCCGGTTCGCGCTCTGGGAGTTCGGAGTTGATGTTTATGCTCCTCTTCCCACTCTGGGAACTCGGAGTTGATGTTTATACTCCGACTCGCGCTGCGGGAGTTCGGAGTTGATGTTTATACTCTGGTTCACACTCTGGGAACTCGGAGTTGATGTTTATACTCCGACTCGTGCTCTGGGAGTTCGGAGTTGATGTTTATACTCTGGTTCGCACTCTGGGAACTCGGAATTGATGTTTATACTCCGACTCGCGCTCTGGGAGTTCGGAGTTGATGTTTATACTCCGCTTCGCACTCTGGGAACTCGGAGTTGATGTTTATACTCTGGCTCGCGCTCTGGGAGTTCGGAGTTGATGTTTATACTCTGCTTCGCATTCTGGGAATACGGAGTTGATGTTTATACTCCGACTCGCGCTCTGGGAGTTCAGAGTTGAGGTTTATACTCCGCTTCACGCTCTGGGAATACGGAGTTGATGTTTATACTCTGACTCGCACTTTGGGAGTTCGGAGTTGATGTTTATACTCCGTGATCACTCTGGGAACTCGGAGTTGATGTTTATACTCCGGTTCGCATTCTGGAAACTCGGAGTTGATGTTTATACTCCGACTCGCGCTCTGGGAGTTCGGAGTTGAGGTTTATACTCCGCTTCACACTCTGGGAATACGGAGTTGATGTTTATACTTCGACTCGCGCTCTGTGAGTTCAGAGTTGATGTTTATACTCTGGTTCGCACTCTGGGAACTCGGAGTTGATGTTTATACTCCGAATCGCGCTCTGGGAGTTCGGAGTTGCTGTTTATACTCCGGTTCGCACTCTGGGAACTCAGAGTTGGTGTTTATACTTTGACTCGCGCTCTGGGAGTTCGGAGTTGATGTTTATACTCCGCTTCGCACTGGGAACTCGGAGTTGATGTTTATACTCTGGCTCGTGCTTTGGGAGTTCGGAGTTGATGTTTATACTTCGCTTTGCACTCTGGGAATACAGAGTTGATGAAGGATTGTCGTGTATCAATCCTTTTTTGACTTTGATGTGATGGCTTGCCCCCGAGCTCGGGTTTCACTTAGTGAGTGATTGGTTGCATCGCAGTCACTCTCTATTTGAATAAATCCCACCGTATGGTGAAACTTAGCTCTCCGTGCATAGTGATGGTCATATGAAGTATTTCAAGTAAATCACAGCTCTGGCTCGAAGAGGTTGCATTTTATTGATGAAATAAGAAAGTATGGCAAAGTCAGTTGCCTTATTACAAGTTCTAATTTCGGAATGCATAAACAAATTGCAGAAAAGGAAAGTAAACTAAATGGATAAAGATAGCCTGTTAGGTGTAATAGCGACGAAGGCTCTCGCTATTCCAAGCTCTTGGCAGGGTAAGACCGTCGATGGTTGATAACTTGAATGTGCCATCTCCGAGCCTTCGTTCAATAACATACGGTCCTTCCCATGTCTGCTTCATATGCGAAGGAACCGGATAGATTCATTTTAAGATGAGATCGTCTAGTTCGAAGGTTCACGGACGGACCTTGGCGTTGTACAACCGGGCGACTCGACTTCGATGCGCAGCTGCCCTCAAATCAGCTTCTTCATGCTTCTCATCTAGTAGATCGAGAGATTCAGCAAGTAATATAGCATTTGTCTTTGGATCAAAGTATGTCACACGATGAGAAGGTACTTCTAGCTCGACTGGAATAACGGCCTCTGAACCGTAAGAAAGAGAGAATGGAGTGTGGCTGGTCGCGGTCTTGTGGGTTGTTCGGTAAGCCCATAGAGCCATAGGAAGTTCATCGACCCACTTGCACCCGACCTTTTCCAGTCGTTTTTTCAAGATGGATTTTATAACTTTATTAACTGCTTCGACCTGTCTGTTTGCCTGAGGGTTTGCAACTGCGGAGAATTTCTTTTGGATGTGAAATCATTTGCAGAAATCTTTAAATTCAGCACTGTCGAATTGGGTTCCGTTGTCCGTAATAATGCTGTGTGGGAGACCGAATCGACAGATGATATTACGAACCACAAAGTTGATCACTTTCTTCATTGTAATGGTAGCGAGAGCTTCAGCTTCAGCCCACTTTGTAAAGTAATCAACCGCGACGATGGCATACTTCGCACCACCTTTTGCCAAAGGTAGAGCACCGATGATGTCAATGCCCCACATTGCAAAAGGCCATGGGCTGACCATTTGCGTTATCTCAGTAGGAGGAGCTCTAGGAATTCGGGCATATTTCTGGCACCTATCACATTTCTTTACATAGTCCAACGCATCACGATTCACGGTAGGCCAGTAATACCCGTAGTGAAGTATTTTCTTGGCAAGTGCTTACCCCCCGGTGTGATCGCCACATTCTCCCTTGTGCACATCGCGCAATACTTGTTTAATTTCATCGTGAGCGATACACCGGAGTAGGGGAACTGAGTAACCCCTTCTGTACATGAGTCCATTCTGGATGGTAAATCTTGAGGCCTTCCGAAGGACTTGTCTCTTTTCACTCCTATGCTCCGACAGGGTTCCGTGCTCAATGTAATTTCTGAGTGGGGTCATCCATGAATCCTTTTCGGGAACAGTTTCGCATACCCGGTTTATTTGGGGAAGATAGTGTTTCTACTCAATGTAATTTCCATGCTCAACGATACTTGGGGAAGATAGCGTTTCTACGGGAACGAGTCCCATTTGCTGAGCTTCACCTGTGCTGGCTAGCTTTGCCAATGAATCGGCATTTTGGTTGTGCTCCCAAGGTATACAATAGATGGTGTAGTAATCGAACCGATTCAGTGCTTCTTGAGCTCGAGCTAAGTAAGCAGCCAACCTTCGATCTCTTGCCTAATACTCTCCCCTTACTTGACACACAACCAATTGTGAATCACAATAAATTTCCATAGTGATAAGTTTCAGATCTCTAGCGAGTTTCAAGCCAGCTAAGTGGGCTTCGTATTCAGCTTCATTATTGGTTGCATGAAAGTCAAACTTCAAAGCGTAGCATATAGATCGACCTTCGGGGTTTTCGAGCACAACACCAGCGCCCGAACACCGGTCGTTCGATGCACCATCAGTATACAGCTTCCAGACATATTCGGGAGATTTACTGGTTTCGGGCAAGTCCTCTGGAACGGTGAATTCAGCTATGAAATCAGCGAGGACTTGTCCTTGGATTGCTCGTCTTGGAGTGTAAGTAATATCAAACTGACTCAGTTCGATGTTCCACTTGAGTAGCCTACCAGACGTCTCAGGCCGTGAAAGGACCTGTCATAACGGCTGGTCGGTGTAAACAACTATGGGATGTGCTTGGAAATACGGTCGGAGTTTTCTTGATGCGATTACAAGGCAATAAGCCAACTTTTCTAGCTTTGGATAGTTCCTTTCAGCCCCAGTCAATCGTTTGCTGACGTAGTACACTGGCTTCTGTGTCCCGTCTTCTTCTCGAACCAAGGCAGTGCTGATAGTGTTTTCTGATATCGCCAAGTATGCATACAAATTCTCATGATCAATAGGCTTTGATAGTATTGGCGGTGTGGATAGATGTTGAAATAGTGCTTGGAAAGCGCCCTCACACTCCGTGGTCCATTCAAAGCTTCGTTTCCCTTTTCAGATCAAAAGGGAATGCAATTGTCAGTGGACTTTGAAATGAATCTGCTCAATGCTGCTACCTTTCCATTGAGACTCTGGACTTGCTTTATAGTCTTGGGAGTTTCAAGATTTCTGATTGCCCAAATCTTTTCAGGATTGGCTTCGATTCCCCGGGCGTTAACGATGAACCAAAGGAACTTTCCGGATGCAACTCCAAAGTGACATTTCAGTGGGTTGAGCTTCATCTTGTATTCCCGAAGTATGTTGAACATAGTTTCCGGGTCTTTAACATGGTTGGTGGAGAGTCGCGACTTCACAAGCATGTCGTCTACATATACTTCCATTATTTTCCCGATTTGATTAGCAAACATCCGATTGACCAATCGTTGATAAGTAGCCCCGGCATTCTTGAGTCTGAATGGCATAACCTTGTAACAGTAAAGTCCCAGATTGGTTACGAAGCTGGTATGTTCTTGATCGGGTAAATGCATCGGTATCTGATTGTATCCAGAGTACGCGTCCATGAAGGATAAGAGTTCATGCCCAACTGTCGAATCTACTAGCTGATCAATTTCGGGAAGCGGGAAGCTGTCTTTGGGACATGCATTATTCAGATCGGAATAATCGACACACGTTCTCCACTTTCCATTCGGCTTTCGGACGAGCATGGGATTCGACACCCATTCAGGATATAGGGCATCCCGAATGAACCCGTTCACTTTAAGCTTTTCCACTTCTTCTTTAAGGGCGGCAGATCTCTATGGATCCATACCACGCCTTTTCTGTTTGACCAGGACATGCCGCGGATCAATGTTCAGGGTGTGGCTCGCGATGTCCGTCGAGATCCCACACATATCAGAATGTGTCCATGCAAATACGTCAAGGTTTGCCCGCAGAAATTCAACCAATTCCTCTTGAGTTTGCTGGCCTAGCTGAGATCCAATCTTTATCATTTTCGAATCATCGTTATTGTCAACTGGGACATCAATCGTCAGATCGGACGGGGATGCTTGACTTTCTTAAGATTCTCCTTCATCTTCAGTTTCTCTCGGGTCAAGATCCTTAAGAAATTGGCTGGGGTGCCCGGGCCTGGGCCCGGGCCTTAGTTGTCAATTATCGGCAAAACGGACGTAGAGAGATTCCTCTACACCCTTTCCTTTTTCCTTTCGCCGAGCGTCCCGCAGCTCAGCAACATAGCAGGCTCTGGCAGCAGCCTGATCTCCCTGAATGATTCCTATTCCATGATCAGTGGGAAACTTTAAAGTCAAACACCACGGGGCTACGGCTGCCCTGAATTCAGCAAGGGCCGGTCGGCCCAAGAAAGCATTGTAAGGGGAGTCTATGTCCAAAACAATGAACTGTAGCATCTGTACCCTCCATCGTTCTCCAACTCCCAACTCTACTGGCAGTTCCACCATTCCAGTGGGTATAGTAGCACTTCCGTTGAAACCATGGACTCGGGATTGACAAGGCTTCAAATCCGTGGCTTCCATTTTCATTTGATCATAAGCTCGTTTGAGCAAAATATTCACAGAGCTTCCACTGTCGACTAAGATCCTTTTCATCCAAGTGGGACCTACTTGTGCTGAGATGACCAGTGGATCGATAGTGGGAGCTTCGACTTTATCAACGTCTCTGTTCCTGAACATGATGTCATCCATCATCATTTTCTGTTGCTTGGTCGGAGCCCCTTCATCAAAACTACTACAACACTCGAAGTCCGCATGCCTGATAGAACTGGCATACGACTCCATTTCCTTCCAGCTTCGATCTGCTGGGTGAGGACCACCACTTATCGTATTGATAACCAACCTCCTGCCTGTACGAGCGGGTTCCTCCTGTCTTTCTTGATTCGGCGCACGATTCTGATATGATGGGCCCGCACCACCGGATTGTGGCGCCCGCACATACTGATCCAACTTCCGCTCATGTATCAATTTTTCAATGAGGTCTTGTAAGTGACGACACTCATTGGTGTTGTGGCCGTAACTCTCACAGAATCTACAGAATTTTCCTGTTTGGATTTGCCTCTCAGTTGGTGGTTTTGGTGCAGGCTTCTTGTATTGCATGGTATTGCAGGTCTACAAATACACATTTTCCAACGACGTGTTCAACAGAGTATAATTATCGTACATGGAAGCTCTACGCCATGGTCCACGATCCTGATCGCGTTTTTTGTTCTGATTTCTATTGTCCCTCTGCTGATTATGTTTATTTTGGACGTTCAATTGAATTTTTCCAGAACTATCTCCGGACTGTTTAACAGCGATGTTACTTTGGATTCCTTCGATGTTGGGCCCTACGTCATCCTGCTTCCTAGACTGTTTCACATCCTCCCTTCTCAGGAATTGGGCTGTCTTGGAATAGAAACGGTCCAATGACGCAGGTGGTTTTCCAGCTAACCAATTTCCGAACTCGAAATCAGCATCAATCCCCTTAGTTAATGCCATCAGGATAGATTTATCATTGGGATTGCTTATTTCTGCACACGCAGCATGGAATCGCTCCAAGTAATGTCTAAGTGTTTCTCTGGGAGCTTGTGTAACACTAGACAAAGTGTTGACGTCCTTAGGCCTCGCCACGTGCATACGGAATTGTTCGACAAACTTGGTGGCCATCTGGTCAAAGTTAGAGATGGATCGCGGTGGCAAACGAGTGAACCACATGGTAGCGATGCCCCCAGGGAAATGGGGAAACTACGACACTTTACTACGTCATCAGCTCTAGCAGCATTCATCAACCATTCGTATTTCAAGACGTGTTGATTGGGATCAGAACTTCCTTCATAAACTTGCAAAGCTGGCATCCTGAAGTGCCGAGGTGGTTCAGCATATAAAACGTCATCGGTGAAAGGGGTATGACTCCGGGAGATTCCCCAGTCGTCATTAGAGAGACCTTGACTTTCACGGATCATTTGGCAGATCATCGCTGGTATATCCGGCGTTTGGATACTTGGAGCGTGTTGTGCCAAGGTGTGGTCGGGTTCCACAGCGTGAGTCTGGACCGGATGCGGTCGACGGTCCGTGCCTCGCCTCCTTGGTTCAACATCCTCAGGGACATAAGGCTCAGGAGTCTGCTCTCGTTGGTTACGTTGAGGATCAGCTTAGTTTCTAGCATCACCTCCCTATCCGGCAGTGGTGGCAGTAGCAATGTTGCCGGTAACATGGTAAGGAGCAGCTCCTCCTCGAGTTGAAGGTTCTGTACCAAGACTAGCGGATGGTCCAACTCTAGGTTGCCCAAGGTTCAAAGCAGGTTGGTGTCCCGTGGCTTGGGTGTAGCTTACACCTAGCCGTGGACGTGTGGATCTGGTTTGGCCATCGGAGGGGGCTGAACTTTCTATGGAAGAATAAGAACCTTGGTCTCTTCTGGATCTTCTTCGCCTTTGGCAATTTAGCTGGTTAGTCAACTCTGTGTTGGCGCGCAGTTGTTCAGTTAGCTGTTGTCGACTTTGGGTCAACTCTTGAAGCAATGTCTGGAATTCTTGTCTAGTGATTGGACCTGACGGATCTGAAGGTCCTGCAGCATTTTGGTTGGATGGAGGTGATTGCACGAGATTTTGTCGGTCCCGTGTTCCTTGATCAGCAGCTGTAGAAGTGGTACGTGTGCTCACCATAATGAATTGATGAAGTCCTTTCCTAGGTCTGATTGCAAATCTGAATAGAATGGAAGGGCTTCAAAGTTCTAGATCTGGATCTTCTTCTTATATTTATGCAATCCAATATAGATAGGAGATCCACAAAGCAGGAGAAAAATTGCGTTTTTCTCAGTGAAAGCACCAAAGTGTTTGTACCAAAATTGGGCACAACACTCTTTGGAAGTCTTTGAAGAGATAAAGTGAAGAAATTAAATGGAAAGAGAGGAATTATCTAACAAAAACTCCAAATTTCAGAAATGAGAATAATTAAAATGTAAGGAGACACAAGAATTTAGAGTGGTTCGGCATATCGCCTACGTCCACTATGAAGTAGTTTGCTTTATTGATCTTTCTTTTGTGTTTACAAGTGAATTCAATGATTTACAACAGGCAATTATGATTTGCAGCAGTGAAATTCGTTGGTAGCAGCAGTAATTGAGTTCAGATCTGGATCTGGTGGAATCCGGGCGTTGGAGATCTCAAAGAGGAAGAAGAACCCCTTTTATGTTGGCTTTGGGGGTCTATTTATAGGTGCAGGAGGCTGGTATTTCACTCAGATCTCGGGATACCCTCTCTGGCATGTGACCAGGCCCGCACGCCCAAGCCCGGGAAGTTTCGGTCCGATCCGTGATCGATACGAACAGATTTCGTATCGATCAAGATTTCATCTAATGGAGTCGAAATTTGGCGTGGACATTCTTTAGCATGCACGTAGTCTTCTGTTAAAATTTCATAGCATTTGGACTTGTAGATTAGGAGATATGATCGATATGAAATGGAATTCTCAGTGGCTGTTTGGTTCGACACGCTCGCATTTCGACTCGCTTCCGTTCGACTCGGTGACGTGGCGCTTGAGTCTTTGGATCACTCTGCCTTTGATGTTGTCTCGAGCGAGTCGAAATGTACATCGATTGAGCGAGTCGATGTGTGCCCAGATTGAGCGAGTCGAAGCGTGCGCTGGTCGAGCGAGTCGAAGTGGAGCATCCTGAGGGATTCGAACAAAGGCCCCGTGATGGACACGTAGTGGAGCGAGTCGAAGGAGTCACTTCTGAGGGATGCGAAGCGAGTCGAAGTAGGCATCTGAGGGATGTGAAGCGAGTCAAAGGAGTCACTTCTGAGGGATGCGAACAAAGGCCCCGTGATGGACACGAAGTGGAGCGAGTCGAAGGAGTCATTTCTGGTGGTTGCGAAGCGAGTCGAAGGAGTCACTTCTGAGGGATGCGAAGCGAGTCGAAGGGAGCGAGTCGACCGGTGATTGGTTTTCATCCAATTTTGTATCGTTCATAACTTGAGCATACGAACTCGGATTGTCTTGAGATTTGGAACATTGACTCTCATGGCTTAGCTTGTCATGTCCTACCAATTTTGGCTCGATCCGGACTCGGATAAAATTCGTCGATATCCATAGTGAGCCTGTGTATAACTGATCTCTAGGACGGGCTGTCATTGGTTACTAGTCAATTCCTTGGTGTCACGGACTTGCCAAAAGGCGGGATAACATAAATCATTTGGTAAAAGAAAAGACCGATAATTACAACAAACTAATACCTACTTACAACAAATAATAGTCAGTATCATTTAGTGTAAATCGTTTGGTATTATAATAGTCAATATCATTTAGTTGCAATCTGATACTTACAAAAAATTAATACCTACTTACAAAAAAATGATACCTACTTGAAAAAAAATGATACCTACTTACAGAAAACTGATACCTATTTAGTACAAACTAATACCTAGTTACTGCAAACTTAAAATCATTACATATTGCACTGAAGATATTTCACTGCCGCTAATACCCAACCTATTGTTACGTTTCAACATAATTTGTTTCACAAATTACTTATTGTCTTTATTTTGAAATAATAGAATGATGATGATTTTGTTAATCCACTTCCAAAATGCATTAAAGGCAGATCACGAACAGATCTGCAGAAAGTATCAAAATCCGAAGACAAAAAGAATGAAACTGCTTATAGATGTGGATTGCAAGCAGTATTCAAAACGGTGAAAATGATAAAACAAAAAATGCTTTATCCAAAATGCAGTTAGACATATTGAAGAGCACTCCTTTCTACAATTTCTTTAGAGTTTTTTATGAAGAGAAAATTCTGATGAAAGAATGTAAAAAGCATCAACACAATTTGGATGCTTTATACCAACACAATTTGAATCATAACAAAATTATTGAAAAATATTATCTCTTAATCATAAACATTTAGTTCAGAATAAAGAGTTACTACCGAAAGAAAATTGATACCTACATAAAAGAAACTGATACCTACAGAAACAAAACTGATACCTACATAAAAGAAACTGATACCTACAGAAACAAAACTGATACCTACAAAAACAAAACTGATACCTACATAAAAAAACAAAATATTTATCAAATATATATTAAAGTAATAACTACAAACACAAAAATTCATACAGAAATTGATACTAAGTGTGCTAGTAAAACTGTTAAATATTTTAATTCAAAGTATACTATATGCTTGTACCATTATCTCTGAAATTCAATGTTTTGTATTAATTATAAACCTGATAATACAACTTATGCAAACTGATACTAACATTACATTTTGGTTTTAACAGGCTTGACTGTGGAATATTTGTAATGATATTCATCATTTCACTGAACAAAACCAGAATACCTATAAAACTTCAAAAGAAGGAAATATTATCCACAAGAGCAAAGATTGTACATGCAATATTGACAGATGATGAATATTGCTGGAGTCTGTCTAAATACATGTCAAGCTTAGAAGAAGAAAGAAAAGGAAAGAATTGAATTCACATTGTGTTGTTTCACAATTAAATTTGGTACTTTTAAAGTAATGTAATTCTGTTGAAATTTGTACTTGTGAAGTAATGATGTTCTGTTGCAATTTGGTACTAATGAAGTAATGATGTTCTGTTCTAAAAACAATGCTGCTCTTACTTGTAAAAACAATATTGATCTCCTGGAATGATATGTTGTGGTTGGTGTTCTTTTCTTTTCCTGTTGTTTATATTATAACAAGATTGTATAGTGTAAGTTCTATCATGCAGCTATGGATTCCACATAATATTATCGGTTTTATGATGCAACTATCAGTTGTATAATGATATTATCAAATTTCATATCATATTTCAATACAAAAAAGTAACTGAGTATTAGTTCTTATGACTAATAGTATCAGTTTTGCTAAAATTGACACTCAACATACTTTATGAAACAACAATTAGTGCTGATGTTAGTTTTTGCTAACACTAGATATCATTCTAATTATTTATTGGTACTGGTGTCAATTCTAGCATGTATTATAATACATGAAACTGATACTAAAAACAAACCAAAACTGATACTAAAGTCGTGTATATCCAATCAAACAAACATTATCTCCAACCAAGCTAACAGATACTGATACTGTATAAACTGATACCAAAACTTGTAAAAACCGATACTTGTAAAAACTTATAAAAACTGGTACTGTAAAAACTAATACTAAAAACTGATACTGACACCAAAACTTGTAAAAACAAACACCAGAACCGATACTGTAAAAACATATAACTTATACTAAAACTGATACTATCACTTATACTAAATACCTGAAATTAAAATAAATTTTATATTATGCTATATTGAATACAAATTAATACCAAAAGGTTCAATTACAATAAACCACCAAAACAATCCACACATCCACTTATTAATCTGAACAAATTCAAAATGTAAAATCAAATCATATCCTCTTCGAAGCTTGACAATTCCGTTTATTATGACTAAACTGCTTGCACTCGCCACATCTGTTTTTCTCATTCTGAAAATATGAAAATCCTCCTTTGTGCTTGACTGATGGTCTACCAGCGCCACGTTTCTCCTTTGGTGGCTTGATATCTCATTCTTCAAATCATACAAAGAGCAATCGATAGACAATCAAGTGCTAAAAGTGTTATTATTCAACACAAACAGACAAAGAAGACTGTTATCACCACTGCCAAAAAAAAACATTAGTAAAAATATGTTCAATTTAGAACATTAGTTTTTCCATTTTAGAAAACTGATACCTACCATATACAAAACTGATACCTAGTTACTGATAATCAAAAAAATTGATACTAAGAAAAAATAAAATGATACCAGGAAACTGAACCTAAGATATGATACTTTTCCACTCTATCACAACCTTATATGCAACCCAATCAATGATACTTTTCCAATCATCCCAACATTAATGCAAGATAATGCAAGATAAATTAAAGGTAAAGCATATTAGAATACAACATTGCATAAAGAAATAAATATAAAAAAAACTTCTGGTGCTTCCAGAAGTTGCCATAGAAGAATGAACAAGCAATTAGAAAAATAATGCTGCATGTAATTTGTGAAAATGAATACAATTAGAAATCACAAACAATTTTTTTTAACTCTATTGAAAAAAGAACAAAAACTAGAATAATATAAACATACCTAGTTAATACAATTTGAAGAAAAACGAGATCACAGTAGAAATATGAAAAGAAGGAGATCGACAACTACGCGTGAGAAAAATTTGATCGATGAACTAGAATTTTCAGAAGAACGATATTCAAATGACCGAACGAGGTTGATCGATATTTTGATTGCGAGAGAGATATTAGATAGCGACAGAAAAATTTTGATTGAAAGGAAGAAGAAGAAGCAGCGTGCGAAAGTGGGCTGGAAGGAAAATATGTTAATTTGTCCTTTAGAGAAAATTATTAGTGGGCTGTCCTACATCCAAAAAAAGCCCTAAAAATTGTCCTTGAGGAAAATTTCCTGTATATATATATATATATATATTGAAAGTGACTATAATATACACACACACAAAAACTGTGAACAAAATAAAGTGGAAATTGAACGAGCTACCACGGCGAAAAATCAACAAATTTTAGCAATGTTTATTAAACCCTACCAAAATATATATGATAGCAGATAAAAAACGCTACTATAACATATATATAATAATAGTGTAAACAATATTTTTAGTGACATTTACACGGCGCTACGACAAAAATATATGGTGGCGTGTTTAAAACGCTACAATATGTTACTTTTTGGTAGCGTTTATGAAAATGCATCGGAAAGTCTTGAGTTTTTAGTTGCGTGTTTTTTAGCGGCCTTATCTAAAATGTTCGAAAGTCATGGTAGCGTTTTTTATGCACTACCAAAAATACATTTTGGTGTAGTGTTCAATCCATATCAAAAGTTATAGGTCTTAGAAGAATTTCTGGGTTCGAAATGTTCAATAAAAATTATAAAGGTGGAAAATTTCTCTAGTAATCATTTTCCACAGTCTTAAAGTCCTACAACCTCATATGGATTAAATAGAAATATTTTACGGTCCTTCAACACTGTGCAGTTAAGGCGCTCGGCAGATTCAATGCGGCGGAGGTGCAAAAAGTCATAGTGGGAATACAGCGAGGATATAGCGGGATATAGCGGATGACTCTACAATAGCACATAACACTCGTACTTAATGTTTTTACAAATATATAATTGTAATTAAATGAAAAATTAACATTCAATTGAATTATAATTAATAGATAAATAATTTTAAATAAAAACATGTGCGAATATACTGTAAATAAAAGTAAAACTGTTATATAACATAATTGAATTTAGTAGAATATTAGAGTATTTTCAGTTCTGAAAATATATTAAAAATTCAATTAAATAAATTAATTTCACAATTTTATAATGTATAAATGTCATTTTTTAATTCATTTCTTTTAAAGAAGATATAGCAGAAATAGCGAAATATAGCGGGAATAACGGGATATAGCGGAAATAGCGGGGCTTAAAGCGAAAATGCTATATTTGGGGATATATGGAAAAATCGTAGCAGTAGAAATCCGCTATGGGATATAGCAGGGTTATAGCGGGGTAATAGCAGGGCATTAACTGCACAGCTTCAATATGTAAAATACGGGTCGTTACAGTCTCCCTCCTTTAGGAATTTCGCCCCCGAAATCTCCGAACAAGTCAAAGAACAGTTAGACATAGTTACTCCGTATGTTTAACAATCATATACAATCACCAAATATATCAAACAGGCAGCCATGCAATCAATAGTATAGAAAACCTATCCTAGTATGTGAGATACTAAGCTATCGAAAATAAGTTACGATAAACAGTAGGCCTTACCATGCAAAGTGCTCTAGATATGCAGTCCTCGTTCTCCCCTCAGTTTCCCATGTGCAATCGTCTTCACTTTCACCTCATTGAACCTTCACCAACTCCATCGTCTTTCTCCTAAGCCGTTTCATATCGCATCCGACAATACGAATCAGCCTACAAGGTCTCAAAGCCTCTGGTTCAATCTCGATATCATCAAATTGGCCCGGTGCAATCATTACGCTTGAGTCGTGCACAAAATTCCACAAATGAGAGACGTGGAAGACGTTGTGCATGCCCGCCATCTTATTTGGCAAGTTGACCCTATATGCTAAGTTCCCAATCCTCTCTATTATCGGAAAAGCGCCTACGAATCTCGATGCCAACTTCCTCTAATTAATGAATCGGATAACATTCTTCAATGGAGAAATCTTCATAAACACCATATCACCGACAGTGAACTCTAAATCTCGGCTTCTCTTATCAGCGTAACTCTTCTACCTATCTTGAGCATCTTTCATTCATTACCGAATCATCTTAATCTTCTTTAAGGTTTCTCTAATTATATCTGGCCCAAATATTTGTTTCTCGCTTGCTTCCCACCAACATGAAGGAGTGTTACACGGTCAACTATACAATGCTTCGTACGGTGCCATAGCGATACTAAATTGATAGTTGTGTTGTATGCAAACTCCACCAAAGGCAAGTGATCGTCCCATGAGACTCTGAAATCGAGTATGCAAGCTCGCAAGAGATCCTACAATATACGATTTATTCTCTCGGTATGCCTATCAGTTTGCGATCCTATACTAAGATGCAGCTCAGTCCATAGTGCCTCTTGTAGGCTCTTCCATAACCCACTAGTGCATAAAGGGTCTTGGTCACTCACAATGCTCTTCGGCACACCATGGAATCGCACAATCCATCTCACAGACAACTCTGCCAATATGGATGTTGTTCTACTAGACTTAATGGGTAAGAATCGGGCACTCTTCGTTAATCTATCAACTATGACCCAAATGTTATCGTACCCTCCTCTAATCCTTTACAATCCGTCGACACTTGTTCCCACTTCCATTTGGGAACTTCGAGCGGTTGCAACAAACCACTCGGCTTCTTCTTCTCTGCCTTCACCAATGACATTTCATACACTTCAAGATGAATGTCCTGACATCCTTCTTCATCCCCTCCCAATAATAGGTTTACTTCATATCATGGTACATCTTATTACCATCAGAATGTATTGTCAACCTAGAATGGTAGCACTCCCGTAGCACTTCATCTCACACTCCATCAACATCGGGAACAAAAAATCCCCCATCCTTATGAAGCCAACCATCTCAGTCAAGTCCATGTTGCTTAATCTCCTTAGACCCTAATCCTTCTTCTAATTTCACCATGATCCCAGCTAGTCTAGCATCTCAACTCTGATTAGTACCGATCTGTTCAATCAAGGTAGGTTTGGTAGTCAAACTCGCCAACATCTTTGGCTCCAACTCGCAATAAGGTCTGAAGTTATAGCCAACAATATACTATAACCGCTACCACCCTAGAAATATCGATCCTAAACTGGCATGTCTTTAACTCAAAGCATCAAAGACTACGTATCCCTTACCAGGCGTATATGAAATGTCAAAGTCGTAGGAGGTCAAGAATTCCAACAACCATTGCTGGCAAAGGTTGAGATCCTTCTGGCAAATTTTACTTCAAGGATTTGTGGTCCATGAACAGCTCCAACCTTTCTCCTAATAGATAATGCCTTCAAATCTTCAAAGCAAAAACTACCGCCACCAACTCCAAATCGCAAGTCAAATGCTCCCTCTCGTGAAGTTTCAGCCGTCGACTAGCATAGGCGAAAACTTTTCCTCTTTACATCAACACCGCACCAAGTCCAATACTATAGGTGTCCGTGTATACAATCAGCTCCTCATTTCCACTTGGAATAGTTAATACCATTGCACTCGTCAACCACTCATTCAGACTCACCAACTCATGCTCAGACTTCACGTCCCAAACAAAAGTCTGATTCTTCTTCGTCAAATTGGTCAATGGTGCCGCTACATTTGAGAAGTCCATGATAAAACGGATATAGTATACTGCCAATTTTAGGAAGCTTCTCATATCAGTAGCATTCTTGGGTTGGTTCCAATCCAGAACCATTGCCAACTTGGCAGGATCTACTACGATGCCCTTCTTAGAAACGACAGGACCGAAGAATCTCACTTCCCTCCTCCAAAGTGACATTCCAAAAACTTCGCTCTTAATCTATGTTTCCTCAACACTTCAAGCACAATCCTTAAGTGCTTCTTATGTTCCTCCTATATCCTAAAATAGATCAGAATATGATTTACTAACACAAGCACGAACTTGTTCAATTGGTTCTTGAAGATATGGTTCATGAGATCAACAAAGTAGGCCGGAGCATTGTTTAGCCCGAATGGAATAACCAACCACTCATAGAAACCAAATGGCGTACGAAAAGCAATGATGGCACACTTTCCTTTACTACTCTCGGTTGTTGAAAACCCGTTGCAAGATCCAACTGAGAGAACACCTTCACACTATGAAGCTGATCGAACAAGTCATCAATAAACGGAAGTGGATACTTTTTCTTCCTAATCACCTTATTCAGCTCATGGTAATCTACATACAGCCTTAGAGAACCATCCGCCTTCGTGGCGAATACTACAGGTGTGCCCCACTCGGGTATGCTTCTAGGAATGAACCCTTGCTCCAACAGGTCATTAACTTGCACCACCAACTCCTCCTTCTCTTTAGGTATCATTTGCCTTAAAGGTATAACTATTGGTCTGACATCCTTCACTAACTTTATGCAGAACTAAATCTCTCGGTGTGGCGGTAATCCGATCATCTCTTCGAACAGATACTCTCTAATGATAGGCACATATGACAGCCCATCCTATGGAACCTCAAGCGAATATAGAAAGCTAACCATAACCCCATCCTCTGGCAGGTAGCCAATCACTATGGTACGCCCTCCTAAAGCACCAATCGTCGCCAACAGCTTCTTGCAATCCACCACTACCGCATACTTCCTCAGCTAGTCCATCCCTAAGATAGTCCCAAACCCAAGGAAATTCAAAACAAAGCAATCACAAACAAAAAGCATCCATGACTCGATAAAACCAAACCACGACAAACCACACACATGCTAGTGGAGCCTTTAGCAGGGATCGTTACAATCAAAGGACGATCGACTATTTCGGGTTTCAATCCCAGTCTATCTACTAGTTCACATGAATGTGAAATTCCGGTATCAAACAAAATACATATGGGAACATCTTAAATGGAAATCATACCTTCAATAACGACACTCTTCCCATTCTCCTTCACCGAAGGAGCAATCGACGAAGTCGAGATGGAATCCAAAGCGTATGCCTTCACAACCTACTTTTGCTATGCTAATTTTGGGCAATTCTTCTACATGTGTCCAAACTTGCCACGGTTGTAACACTTCTTCTTTCCATCACCTTTGTAGTCTCTAATCAAGTGACCTTTGTTCCCACAACCATAACAAATAGGATCTCTCTTCGCCTTCTTTTGAGCGTTCTTCCCTTGAAATTGGTTCCTTTTTCCATTCAATTTCCTATTACCTCTTACGCCTTGTTGTGGTTTTGGCACTTCCCTTACAACTTTAGCTGATTTGAGCTTAGGGTACAAACTCTCCTGGAGAAGAGCTTTCTCGACAATTCTCTCAAATGGCTCATCGACGTGGCTCACCAACTTCTCCCCCATCATCCAAACCCACAAGAAACTTTTCATTCTTTCTCAACAAAGTGTAATGAAAGACATCCCATATTTTGATAAAGCGTCGAACTCAGCAACATACTCGAAGACAGACAGGTCTCCCTGCTTCAAATCAGCAAATTTCCTGAATAACATCAACTTTTGAGCAGCCGAAATAAACTTTTCCTCGAATCGGGTTTTGAACTAGTCCCCAGCAAACTAATCCTAGCGTGTAGCAACTCTGATAGCGTTCCTCTAATTTGTGGCTCTTTCTAGAAGCTGTCGAGAAGCCAACCTCCTTGTGATCGCATCATCCAATTCAACATCATCAAAGATCCTTTCATAGGTGTCTAACCAATCCTGCACTTCTATATCTGATTTCGTTTTTTGGAATAGTTTGCCACCATGACTGGCAAAATCCTCACTCAGCGTAGCAAAATCAACTCTGGACGCTTGCACTTGAGCACCACCATTAACAACAACATTCAAATTGGCAGCTTGGGCGTTCTACAACATGTTTGTCATCGTCATGTTGAACATCACTTCCTAGTCAAGGTTAGCAGCCGCCGAACTCGATCTTCGACTCCAAAAATGGAGTTCCTTATAGTGTTTCTTATATGCCAACTCATTGTAGATCTATAAAAGAATGATTAGTCTCTCATAAAGAAAAATGCATCGATGGTACTCGCGTGTGCATGCGATTATATACTATATATACTACTATATAGTTTTGAAAACCAAAATATATAACAAGTACGCACTCTTTGGAGTGTGAGTGTGTATGTGTGTGTGTATTATTGATCCATTATAGGGTGATAACTCCTTCCCTATCTCTAATGGAAGATGGTATCAACTCAGGTTAATCGTGTAACATAAGCTGATACCAATTGTGATGACCACCTGTAACATCCCCTATATGGAGGCCCGAAGCTAAGCGCTACAGATGCCGCAGTCATCCATAGTATTAACTTCTGGTGACTAAGTACGGTAATGTTAATGGTATCCATAATATCAGAAATAGTTGAATATGAAATAAAATCATTACAGATTAAAAAAAATTCTGATTACATTTCAAAACAACTTTTCATATCCAAGTTACATGACCCCAATCATTTCACAGGTTCAGACCAAATATAATTATTACTTAAATACGCCAAGGGCGACATATGAAGATGCCTCCTTGGATGACCATAGTACTAAATAGTCATAATAGACTTAATACAACACAAAGGAAATAAAAACATAACAACTCCTACATAGCTAACTTCAGCCTCCTGCTCATCTTCGAAAGCTTTATTCGTCCATCTACTAAAACTTGAAAATCCTCCACCCTCAGCCTACTCAAATCAATTTTGAGCTCTCGAGAGTTTAAGGGGAAAAACATAAACTTTGAGTCAGACATAAAGCCTGGTGTGAATAATACTATACATCTTGGTTATTTAGTATTAAGTGAGATCACGCCGCTTAGCAGAACGGGTTTCCCCTCATTAATATCCTTTTAAAACATATCTTTTGCAAATCATAATCCTGCAACTAAAACTGGTTAAAACTATAAAGCATTATTATGTAAACATACATATCAAGTAACAAATGGATTATCTGTCCGAACACTATAGTTTTGTTTAGCTAGCTACTAATCTTTGGCTAACTCTGGCCTACCAAACAATATAAACAAATAATCTAACATCTGTTAGATACTCCTCTTCTGGACGGTCTGTCCCTAACTTACTTTCTCCAGGTCAACTGATCCTAATGGTTTTGTGGGCTTACAAATAACCTACCTCTGTACAAATATATTCCTTTATGTGTGTAACATCATTTTAGTCTAAACTGTGACAGTCCAACGCACTGGAATTTTGGACTAAATTAGCTAGGGTCTAATAGCTAATGTATAGGGCGCGACCCTATACCAGTCCCGTCTGGTATACAAATATCTGAGTCATTTTACTTAGGGTAATCTTCCCTTAGATTTTCCTTGAAAACCTTTTCTTCTCAAATTGATTTAAACCTTTAAATCATGCTTTAAACAAGGAAAATAAATTCTATGTTTTACTCGAATCTCCTTGCCATGTTATATATATACTTTACGCAAATCTTTGTTGACGAAAACATTTTAAACCTTTGAAGGTACCACTTTCGATCCCATTGAAATTATCCCTTTCGAAACCAAGTAAACCCGTTATAACCTAGGCCGAAAGGCCAAAACATTCCTTTCGAAACCATTCGTATAAACCTTCCGAAACCATTGAAAAGCCTTTTATTTGAAAGCTGTAACCTTAGACATCCTATCTTTAAAACACTTAAACATTGCCTTTTGAGAACATTGGAAAACCTTTCCTTTCAAACCTTTCGAAACCATTGGGGAACCACCCCTTCAAAACCATCATTAAAACCTTTCGAAAGCATTAAAACATCAACCTTTAGAAACCATTTGGGTTCAAGTAAAACATATGGAAAACCTTTCGAAACCATTTAAAACTATCTTCTTCGAAACCTTTGGGTTCTACCTTCAACAGAACAAAAGCGTCATAAAACATTTAAGTCGAAAGCACTCTTTCGAAAGCATTTCCTAAGTAAAGAAGTGATGGTGTCGAAATCAACCATTCGAAAGTATTGGAGAAGTGGTTTTGATTTTAAAACAAGGTATACCTTCCGAAATCATTTTCTTCGAAAGGTACGAAGCGGCAGCTAGAGGTTTCGACCCCTTCAAAAGAATTTCCTTAATACAAAGGCGCAACCCATTCGAAACCTTTCTTTTAAAACATTTGATTCAGTCGAAAGCTAACCAAGTCGAAAGCATTCATTTCAAAAGCAAAGCAGCGCATATTCATTACCCTTCAAACCCATCGGAACTCCAAGTTTCAACCCAGTTCCTTCCGCCTATGTCCAATTCGCTCCGTACCAAGCTTTGATATCATGCGCATTGGTTTCGATGGCGATAGAGGCGGAAGTTCCAGGCAGAAGCAAGGTGCCGAAAGTAGTGAAACATGTATAAAGCATGTTTAAACTGATTTTTATCCTTTTAAAGTAATCTTTTCAACTAACCTGCCTTATTTTTCAAAATATGATTGATGCAAATTTTCTTTTCCAAAAACACTGCCGAAATTTCAGAATTAAACAATTTAAATAATTTACAAAATAACCCTTCTCCTTTTATAAATATATAAAACATTTAAGTTCCATACCTTAAATAATTTTATATATCTATTAGTTCACTTAGGAAAATTCTATAAAAACTCTGGAAAATTATTTTTAATATGTTTTCCAACATATATTAATTTCAGACCCAAAACATAAATAATTTACCGCAAATTATTTTAAACCCAAATAATCATTTTCTTCACTAGAAAATTAATATAAATTTAGAAAATTATGAAAATTGAAACTCATCTCTAAAATATCATTTTCGATCTAAATCTAAAATCGCAAGGCATTTGTATGTCATTTTATAGGGTTTTTACATCAAAACATATCATCAAACATATATGAATAAGCATAAATCATCAACAAACATATATAAACATTTAATCATTCAAAAACATGGCATTACCTTGCAAAATAATTCGGATTGACCTTAAAACCAAAAACAATAGAAAATGTGAGATGTAGTCATTATTCACCTTAGCTTTGAGATTAAGAAATTTGAGATTTAAATGGTTAAATGTTGATTTGCTTCTTCCTTTAGTTTTTCTTCCTCTTTTATCTTCTAATGGTGTCGGCCTCTATTTTAAATTTTGGATTATGAAATGAACATGTAGTATGAGATACATGAGGGTATAGTGTATATGGTTATGTCGCATTCCTATTTTACCCCTTCTCTATTTCATTTTAACTCATCTTTAGTTCATTTGTTAACATGGCACGGCCACCCCTTATTAACCACAAATCTCAATCTCCTAATCATCACACCACCCTACACCGCCGGCATCCAATATAACTAAATAGTGCGATGCCTTGACTGACCGATGTAGGTAATTGTTAAGGATTAAAAAGAAATAAAAACATCATAAAACATATTGTATATCTCATAGCGCATCAAATAAAATATAATAATTATCACAAATATGAAACATGAGAGACAATAATAATTAAGTGAACCAAATATCAGAGTACAAGTCCACAAAGTTATACAACATAGTAATAGTATTTATACAAATGGAAATAAACTCAAATAAACCGACTCAATAGTAAAGCGAACACTATCTAGGCTCCACAGTGTTGCATATTGGAATAAGCAATAGAATATCCACATGTAATATGAGAAAGCTCCATCTAGCTCGTCCTTTGCATGACCACCACATATCACCTAGACCTGCTATCTAGTCTACTCATTTAAGAGTGCCTAAGATAATAAGAAGCAAAGCGTAAAATTCAAGTCAGACAACAATCTATTGTGGGAGATAAATGAATCTCAAAATACTATATAGTCGATATAGTAAGGAGCAAGAATATAAAAACCATACCTGAGATGTCCCCATACTCAAAGAGCTAGCACATAATGAACATAATATGCTACTCTACAAATATCATAAAGGCGTACTGCAAACTAAGCACAGAGACGTGTGTCTTATCCATAATACCTGTCCCAATTGACATCCCTAAAGTCATAGACTATGGAAAAAACCAACCAAAGAAAACATAGAAACCATCAAATAATCCTCACTAGCACTCAATGTGCTTTTGGATATATGATAACTCGTACGATATTTCTTCTACCATGGATTAATGGATAAATCATGGTTTTCAATGTACTCAACTTTAGCCCGAAGCTGATAATAGACCCATTCCACTGGTCAAGGGTACACGGATCCATTCTCGATCTGGATTAGCTTTTCAAAGCACCCATGAGGGTCCACATAACACCCCTACTTTCAGGTACATCAGAAAGCACTCGGAGTATCAACAATCCCTTAGCACGCATATCTGAGCCTTTTCCTTGCTCAATCTAATTTTCATTATCCTCAAGGAACGATTCCACATTTCTTTTTTCCAAATAGAATAGTTTAATTTTCTATCCATGGGTCACCCTTCCTAGAAACCATGCTTTATGGATAATTTGTCTCATGATTCCATTCAATATCGAGCCGTCATCATCGAAACATATAACTCCATTCACTATCAAGTTTCTATCATCAAAGACCCGAATCTATCATCATTCATCGTGTCACTACATTGCCGTCGGATCCCAAGCGAACAAATAACATCTTCAGCATGACCTATAGAGTTAATACTTCACCTTCTGGAAGTTTCATAACCCCTGGCCCCTAAAATTCATATAGGTACTGACCAGAAGAGGTCGGTACCGATATGGTTCTTCTCATCTATGCTTAGCCAAATTTTGGCTAAGTATTTTCTACCCCAGTCTCTTCCTTCCGACATGCTTAGAACTCCATGCTTCATTTCCCAAGCTCCAAGCTTCAAACAGAAGTCAAAAAATCAACTCGGTGCCGATCTGAAGTGATTGATATCAATCACCTTACTTAGTCAATTTTTCGACTTTGAACTTCTAGACCCCTTCCTACCTTCAACCCGAAGTCTTCCAATAAGTTTCGTGCCAAAGGCCCGAAGTCTTATCTTCTTGTTAATAGATCTATAAACACTCCATCCAGCAGTCATCTCATCACCGACATGAATCCCATGACCCGATCTTCATTCGACTTGAACGTGGTATCCTCCCTTGTTCTAGAGCCCCTCCTCTAAGTTTCATCAAATTCTGACCACTTTGGCCTTCGATTTGCCTAATTCGATAAGTTATTTTCCTAACCACCTAAAGCACTAGCAAACCATATCAAAGAACAACATACCAAACTAAAATATCATCCATAGACATCCATACACATGCAATTTATCAAAACATGATTATCATACCAATCCTAACTTAGATCTAATTTTTACACTAGCACGTCAATATGATCAAAAGGGGTTGCAAAACCATATAAAATCCATTTTAAATCCTTTTAATTTTGGCCATAAACATGTATAAAGATGTAATTAAAGTTAGAAAATGTTTTAGGATCAAAATCAAGTTAAAAACATCGATTTTAATTATATAAAAATGTATAGCATAGTGAGAGTCAAAAAACACTCACCAAATACCTAAAATACCAATTTTTCTCCTAGAATCAAGATCGACAACAAAGAAATATGAACCTCCAAGAACCCAAATGACAGGTCTACAATCTCCTTTGCTAATTACCCCTCTAATGATAATTTAGGTTAAGGTTAGTAAGAAAAAGATAAGCTTTTTGATGAAATTAGGGCTAATGGAGGTTTTGATCGAATTTGGAAAGAAGAGAAATGATTTAGGAGCTGTTGCTTCAGCCACTATTGGCACAAATCCCGAGTTGGGCCTTGGGCTTAGCCCCTAAACCTCTCTAATTACCCATTAATTTGTCCATAATTAAATAGAACTTAAAATGGTCATATCTCCTAAACAGTGAGTCCATTTTCTTATTATGACCACTCTACAAAAAGAGAAACTACAAGCCCAATCTAGTAAAAGTGGTTTTAGACCCTGATTCAATCCTTACCAAAAAGTTATAGTCCTTAAAAGAATTTCTGGGTCCGAAATGTTCGATAAAAATTATAAAGGTGGAAAATGTCCCTAGTAGTCATTTTCCAACATTTTCCAAGATTTTAGAGTCATATAAATTAAATAAGAATATTTTATGATCATTTGGTATATTAAAAATATGGGTCGTTGCAATTATAGTATAAAGGCTAATCCACTACTACAAACAGAGTTTCAAAGGTCCTAGTGTAGGGCGGGAATCCTATTTGAACATACAACTGATCTATCAAATTTATGTAGAGCTTTTATTATCAAACCTATATATGGGCTCTTAGCTGGGTTTAAACTTTTTTGCAAAGATATCCATCTAATTAAAGGCATTCTTAAAAATCACATTTACTTCACTTTCAGTGTCCACTAGGATTTTTTATACTAAAGACAATCCGATCTGAGCTGGGATCATTAGTGGATCGTTATGAGGATGCCTCACCCCTCTTAGTTCTTTAGGGGTTATTATCAAATCTTGAATTTGGATGACACCGTTATACAGCTTTGTCGGATGTTCTTCTCCTACTAAATAGATTCCTTCTTTAGCTTCTAGTATGTACCTATTCGTAGTGCCTTTACTCATCCCTAAAATATGTGGTTCTCCATGAATGACATCAATATGATTGATTGGTGGTTGAAAATACAACGGGGGATTACTTTCCATGGAGTTGGCACTGTTAGTTAGGTGCTATTCATTAGTATTAGATTTTAGGAATTTCTAATCACTTTTGAAAAACTCTTTAAGTGCTCTCCCTCCCATCGTGCGTTGAATGACCACTGCCAGCACACGATAATCATCAGTTTTATGACAATTCATTTTGTGAACAGTGCAGTAATCTCCACCTCTATTAAGTTTTGGGTTCGCCTTTGATTTGAATAAAGTAGGATATTCTATCTCATCCTACATTATGGCATAAGCGTACGAGATAGACTAGTTTAAGTCAACATAATTTGATCTTGGTGTTTCCTCCCACTCCCCTCTTTTAGTAGGAATCAATAAATTTCGCCCATTCTAATTAACTTATCAGCCTGGAAATGAAAGACTTGTAAATTCTTCCACCCATGGATGTATAGTTGTAACATACCCCACTCGGACACTCGAAGATGAACGCTGATGATGCTACAACCATCACTGGAATTATCTTCCATTGACATAAGTGAGTTTAGTATATTATTTAAATACAGATAAAGTAAACAGAGCAGCTAAATATTTTTCATTACATCAAAATTTGCTTTAGCATTCATTACATATACTTCGATCAAAAATTAAACCCAATGACATGCCCCCGCAAAGGTCAAATACAAATGAAAATAAACATAATAAAGTGTCGGGTCAACATATGAAGATACGGCCTATACTCCTTGATACAGCGAAAACAAAAATCTTTATTAGCTACAAGCTTCTTGCCCCATCTTCGATCTTTGTACTGCTGCTCTTATTTTAAACTTGTCTAATACCATAAACTCAGCTTACTCAAATGAGCGCCCATTAGTTTATGGGGAAAACAATAATAAAAACACGGGTCAGACGTAAAGTCTTGTGTAAATAATACTTACCCAAAACAATCAAATAGTGAGACCAAACCGTACTGTACAGATTGAGTTTCCTCCTTATTCAAACATAAAGAGTGGAAAATTCAAAATACTAACACGAAGGGTTCTTATCTACATCTGCATCTCGTGCTTCCCTAAGTCGTCTCCATTTACTTCTTCACCCCTAACGCAGTCCACACTCAATACCCAATTTAGTTCATTCTTTTATTTCATTAAAATACTTTACAACTTCGCACCATGCACAGTTCCTACTTAGTTCCCACCTTAGATTATTGCTTATTATACTATAATACTACTCCCCATCCATCTTCTTACTTGTCCTTTAACGGTTAAAACTACGCCCCACGTAGGTCTTACTTATCCTTTAACTTTTTAATACTGCGCCATGCATAGGTCTTATTTATTCTTCTTTAACTACTTAATACCGCGCCTTGCTCATGTCTTATTATTCTTCTTAAAGTATTTAGTTCTACGCCCCGCGTAATTCTTACTTATTATTAGTATTTCCTTTGAAGTGTTTAATATCGCACCTACATAGTTCTTACTTAATATTGTGCCTTGTGCAGTTGAATTGCCTCTCTTTACCTTCCCCAGGTGTGCATTCATGAATGCCTTTCCTCACCATCCCTAGATGTGCATCCAATTTAAATATTTGCAGGGAATTGCCCCCGCAATCCCTGGAAGTTGATTGCCTCTCCTCGCTTTCCCAAGGTGTTCATTCAAGTGGTCAATCTCACCCAGCATCAACAGCCCTTCCAACCTTATTTCTAGTGCGTGATCCATTCCCATTACTAACCTGGCCTCTCCTCGAGTCCCACCAACTTATCTTTTAGTAGGTTTTGTTTACTACTTCTCTTGGCGCAATACCACCCTCGCCCCAACACTAAATGCTTCCCACTTTCTTATTAAGTGTTCCCTTCCCAATTAGGGCACAGCATGACCCCTTCATATTTTGCGTGGTTCTTATTTCTAACGTAGAGTCGTTGCCTCAACGCCGTTCCAAAAAAACCTTGACATCTCTAACAACGTCTTTATAGATGTCGTTATCTTATTTGTCCTTATTTTACTTTCTGTATTTGCAGTTTCCTTTTTCTTTTTTTCAGCAAATGATTTGTATCTGGTTTCCCTATTTCCCAACATATATTTATATATTTTCCCATATAATTTCATTTTCATACGCCCTCGCAGTTCTCACTTGCTCCAGCGCAGTTCTTAGCCCATTTTGGTTTATTTTTCTTATAGAAAATTCTAATAAATTTCTATAAAATTTGTGAAGATATGTTCCAACATACTTAATCTTTATTTGGACTTTTAAAGATATTTTCCTTATTTATTTACTAGTTATGAACTTTCAATAAATCATATGATAATCACATAAGCTTAAGAAACTTCTCAAACTAAAAACTCATCTCTAAAACCATGATTAGAATAGTATATAAAATTTCTACTATCTTTCGAAATCATTGAAGCAAGGGAAACAAATCTACACATCCTATGTTTATCAATTCTTCCCCAAACATTCATTAAGCTTTTATATTTGTTAATAAGAAATCCATATGAATCCCATCGTAATTAAAAGCATACAAATCTAAACCGAGACCATATGTTAGGGATCGATGTAGATATGTCAATTATTACTCACTAGATCTTTAAGATGTCTAGCTTTAGTCTTCTTAGTCCCCTCTAGCTTATGTTTTCTTTATCTTCTTCCTAGTTGCCTTCTCTAAGCCGCCACCATTAAAGTTCACCCTTAACCTTTTACTTTATTTTAGGTAGGATGAAATGAACGAATAGAGAGGAGTAATGTTTATTGTCCCACAATAAATTGGGCTTGGGCCCACATGCCTCCTATCTACTATTTCATATCCCCTTACTTCTCTTATTTGAGTCATCTTAACCTTTTAATTAATTTATTTGATTAATTTAAATGTAGGGTCATTACAGTCTTCCCTCCTTAAAGTAATTTCGCCCATGAAATTCAACTAAGGTCAGCAGAGGTGTGTCCTCTATTCCATGCTTACCCTAAGCAACCTATGAATTCGCGATCCATGCATATAAAACATACTAGTGCTATCTACTAATACAGTAAACAACCATATGCATACATATATATGGTCTATAGCAATACAACTCAATACATAGCTCATGCGCTAATCTAAAATGAATAACTCTGGATAGGTCCTCTTAACCTTATCCTCTCTTTCCCACGTGCGGTCCTCCCAATCTGTGCTCCATTGGACACACACTAGCCTCACTGCCTTATTTCGAAGCTACTTCTCATCCTGATCCACTATTCGAGCCGATCTACGCACATATGTCATATATGGTTTTATAACCAGGTCTTCTACTGCGATTCGATTAACTACTGCATCCGAATCTCTAATGCATTTCCACAAACATGATGCGTGAAATGCATTATGAATTCCTGTAAAAACATTAGGCAGATCCCCCTTATATGCCACCTTCCCAATTCTATCTATGGTCGAAAACGGTCCTACATATCTGGGTGCTAACTTTCCAGCTTTCCCAAAGCACATTACACCTCTCATCGAAGAAATCTTCACGAACACTTGATCGCCTATTGCGAACACTAGTTCCTTCCTCCTTGTGTTGACATAACACTTCTTCCTAGACTTCACTGCCCTTATCCTAGCTCAAATCAGTTCCACATTCTCAGTAACATCCTTCACCACATCTGTTCCCAACACAATCTTATCCCCTACCTCTAACCAACGTGTAAGCAACTTACATAGCCTTCCATACAACACCTCAAATGGAGCTATCCCAATACTGCTCTAATAGCTATTGTTATATGATAACTCTACCAGATGTAATTAATCCTTCCAAGATCCAGGGAAGTTCTAAAATGCATGCTCTTAGCAAGTCTTCCAGGACCTATCGGTATGCCCAGCTGTCTGTGGATGGTATGTAGTATTCATGCGTAGTTATATACCCATTAGCTTCTACAAACCTTTCCAAAATGTGCTAGTGAACATCGAATCTTGGTCACTAATAATATTACTAGGCACCCCGTTCATACTCACTCTTAACTTCACATACAGTTCTGTTAACTTTGGCGCAGTTCACTTAGTCTTCACTGGAATTAAATGGGCACATTTAGTTAGTTTGTCAACTATGACCCATATGCCTTCATTACATACGATTATCCTTGGCAATACATCTATGAAGTCCATAGAGACTGAATCTCATTTCCACAATGAAACCTCTAAAGGCTGCAAGGGCCCACTTGGCTTCTGATGTTCTATCTTCACCTGCTGGTGTGTAAGACATCTTCTCATATACTCTCCCATATCTTTCTTTTTCCCTTCCCAAAAGAAACTCCTCTTGATATCTCGGTACATCATTGTACCTCCAAGGTGTATTGTAAGCCTTGAACAATGAATTAGTTTAAAACTTCCTTCCACAATTCATCTGTACTCGGTACATACAACCTTCCATTATTCCCCAATCTGCCTTCTTTATGAACATTAAATCCTTTCAGCTTTACTTCTCCGACTCCTAAGTCCAAATTCCTTACAATGTCTGCGCAGAAATCATCTCCCTTCTTTAGTTCAATTATCCTTTCAACCAGCACAAGCCTGACTTCTAAGCATGATAGCATTCTGGATGCACTATTCGAATCTCCATTAGACTGAAACTGCACATTACACTTAGACAATGGTTTCTAAAACTGTCCATTCCTCTATCATAGCCAAAATACAACTTCGGTGTTTCTAGCTTAAGGCACCAGCTACTTTGTTGCCTTTTCCTAGGATATACTCTATCCCAAAATCGTATGATGCTAGAAACTCTAACCACCTCTGCTGCCTCATGTTTAGCTCCTTCTGGGGGAACAAATATCTCATAGACTTGTGGTCAGTACACAACCTAAACCTCTCCCCTAAGAGATATTGTCTCAAAATCTTCAATGTGAATACAACCGCTGCCAACTCCAAATCATGGTTTGGATACCGAAATTCATGGGGTTGTAACTGCCTAGATGCATCAGCAATTACTCTACCATTCTACATCAATACTGCATCTAACCCCAAACCTGACGCATTAGTGTATACGGTCATACCATTATTCCCTTCAGGTATTACCAACACAGGTGCATTTGTCAATCTATATTTCAGTTCCTGGAATGCCTTCTCACACTCCAGCGTCTAAACAAACTACTCGCCCTTCCTGGTCAGCCTCATCATCAGGGTAGCTATATATGAGAAATCTTTGATAAATCTCCGGTAATCGCTAGCCAATCCTAAGAAACTTCGTACTTCGATCACAGTCTCGGGTCTCTTTCACCTGCCTCCACCTTTGAAGATCTACTTATAACTTCCCCTATCTAGAGGACTAAAGCTAAGCGCTACAGATGTTGTAGTCATGTATAGTACTAACTTTCAGCGACTAAATACGGCTATGTTAATGGTATCTATAATATCAGAAGCACTTGAATATGAAACAAAGCACATATTTCAAAACAACATTTTCTTCTTTTTCCATTACATTACATTTCAAAACAGATGTTCCATATTTAGATTACATAATCCAAATATGTTTCCCAGGCAATGATAAAATATACAGGAAATTAGGCACAAAGAAGAAGTTCCAAAAAAATTTAGTCTCAGGGACAACAAGTTTGTTTTTTTGTCTGAATGACACTTTTTAGTGTGAACAGAAAATGATAGTTGCAACTATCATTATGTGATTTACACTAAAAAGTATCTTTCAGCCTAAAAAGCAAACTTCTTGTCCCCGAAACTAAATTTTTCTCCAACTTTTTCCCCGAGCCTAAAAACCCATAAAATATACTTATTACAAAATACACCAAGAGCGACATATGAAGCTACCCCCTTGGATGATCAGAGTCATATAGTCAATTGACTTAATACATACATAGCGGAATAACCATAAAAACAAAGAACAACAACTCCTAAATAGCTATTTGTTAGCCTCCAACTTTTCTTCGGTAGCTTTATTCATCATCCAACTAAAACCTGAAAGAACCTCAACCCTCAACCTACTCAAATCAATTTTGAGCACCCGAGAGTTTAAGGGGAAAAACATAAACTTCGAGTCAGACATAAAGCCCGCTGTGAATAATATTATACATCTCGGTTATTAATGTTAAGTGAGACCACGCCGCTTAGCGAAATGGTTTTCATCTCACTAACATCCTTTTAAAACATATCTTTTGCAAACCTTTTTCCTACAACCAAAACTGGTTAAAACTGTAAAGCATTATTATTTAAACATACATAATAGGTAACAAATGGACTATTTGTCCGAACATTATAGTTTTCTTTGGCTTATTATTAACCATTGGCTGACTCGGGCCTACCAAGAAAAAATAACAAAATTTATCTAACATCCGTTAGACTCATCTCTTCTAGACAGTTTGTCCTTAACTATTTGTTAAATACTTCTCTTCTGGACGGTATATCCCTAACTTAACATCTCCCAGTGTCACCTGATCCTAATGGTTTTGCGGGCTCACCAATAACCTATCTGTATGCAAATATATATTCCCTTTTGTGTGTAGTCATAATTTTAGTCTTACTCATGACAAAGCCCTACACTCTGGAGTTTTGGACTAAATTAGCTAGGGCCAATAGCTAATGTATAGGGCGCGACCCTATACCAGTCCCATCTGGTATTCTAATATCTAAGTCATTTTCTCTTGGGGACACCTTCCCATAGTTTTTCTTGAAAACCTTTTCATCTGAAATTGATTTAAAACCTTTTAAACCAAACTTAAACAAGGAAAACATTTATACTCTATGCTTTACTCAAAGTCACCTTGCCATGTTATATATAAATACTTTACTCAAATCTTTGTAGATGAAAACCTTTAAACATTTGAAATTTCCCCTTTCGATCTTATTAAAAGTACTCGTTTCAAAACCATACTTATAAACCTTTTGAAACCATTGAAATTCCTTTCTCTTTGAAAGCTAAAAACATTAGACATTTCTCTTTAAGAAAAATAAGCACTGCCTTTCGAAACCATAGGAAAAACATTTCCTTTAAACCATTCAAAACCATTGGAAAACCTTTCCTTTAGACATTTCAAAACCATTGGGGAACCTTCCCTTCGAAGCCTTCTTTAAAAACCCCTTCGAAGGTATTAAAACTTCAAACCCTTCGAAAGCATTTGGGAATACATGTGGAAAAACACCTTTCGAAACCATTTAAGTCCAAACCATTCTCTTTCGAAACCATAGGGTTATTCTTTTAAAGAAAATCACTAAGAGTCACAAGCAACATGGTCGAAAGCTTGCCTTTTGAAAGTTGTTACTAAGTTAGGAAGTGATGGTGTCGAAACACCCCTTCCGAAAGTATTGGAGAAGTGGTTAATTTAAAAAAAAAGAATACCTTGCGAAACCATTGACTTCGAAAGGTAGAGAGGCGGCGGCTAGGGGTTTCGTCCCCTTTGGAAGCTTTTTAAAACAAAAGAATGCAACCAAGTCAAAATTCGTTTGAAAATATTTGACGCAGTCGGAAGCAACTGAAACCTATCTCTTTTGAAAGCAAAGCAGGCGCTACCTTAGTTTTAAAACAAACATACTCCAACCCCTTCGAAACCTAAGGTTTCGACCAAGTACCCCTTCACTTTTGTCCAAAATGCAACCTATCAAGTAGCTTGATACCATGCGCTTTGGTTTCAAAACCATTGGTGGCGAAAGGTCTTGGTCGGAACATCCTATGCCGAAAGTGGCGGAAAATGCTAAAATCATGTTATTTTTGTTTTTAACTTAAAAGGGAAAACTTTTAAACTAACCTGCCTTTGTTTCTCAAATTTTTATTGGTTGCTAAATACTTTCAGAAAAGTGCTGCCAATAATTTCAAAAATAACAATGATTTTATTTTTCAAAATGCCCTTTCTCCTTAATTAAATATATAAAACGTTTAAGTCCCATACCTTAAATATTTTTATATATATATATCAAAACAAGGAAAAATATGAAAAAAATCCCAAAAAATCTATTTTAATATGTTTTCTAACATATAAAAATTTCGGACCCAAATACTTATTTATTTTGCCGTAAATAATTTATAACCCAATAAATCATTTTCTTCATTTGAAAATTAATATAAAATCCACATTAATTCAGAAAATTATGAAAATTGAAACCCATCTCTAAAATAACATTTCTGGTTTATATCTAAAATCGCAAGGCATTTGGATGTCATTAAATAGGGTTCTCATATCAAACATATCATAAAAAATTATATGAATATGCATAAATCATCAACAAGCATATATAAACTTTCAATCATACAAAACATGGCATAATCATGCTAAATCATTTTGGATTACCCTTAAATCCGAAACCTATAAGAAAAATGGGATGTATTATCATTCACCTTAGCTTTGTGATTAAAGATGTGAGATTTGATGTTGAACAAGTTGATTTACTTCTTCCTCTTGAAAATCTTAATTTTATCTTCTCTTGAGATTGAAAATGGTGGCTGGCCTTAGGGTATTTTGCTTGAGAAAATGAAATGAATGTGTGTTTGTTTTCCTAAGGGTTAAGGGTATAAGTTCATCCTATTTCCCATTTTGCCCTTCCTTATTTCCTAACATATCCTATTCACATTATCTCGTTTGAATTACACATTAACAAGGCACGACTATCCTTAATTTTAATCAAATCTCAATCTATTTACATTATTTTATTTTATTTAGCTAATTAAATATTCTAAATAATGTTACTAAAAATATGGAGTGTTACACTACCACTAACCCTTCTTCCAAAATCACATGGCATAGGAACTTCACTTTGCTCCTCCAAAAATGACACTTAAATTTTTTTGCTTCAACTTATGTTGTCTCAATGTCTCCAGCACAAGCCTTAGGTGAACTATGTGTTCCTCCTCATCCTTATAGTACACCATAATGTCATCTATGAACACTAAACATATCTATCCAGCTTATCTTGAAAGATCCAATTCATCAAGTCATAAAGAATGCAGTCGCATTGATCAGCCCAAATGGCATAACCAACCACTTATATGAACTGTTCCGTGTTCTGAACAAAGTTAAAGAAAAGCTTTCCTCCTCAACTCTCAAGTGATGGACCCTGTAGCCAAGTCCAACAGTGAAAACACCTTAGCTCCCCTTAACTGATCAAACAGATCACCAATTCTTGGCGAAGGATATCTATTCTTGATCGTCCTTTAATTCAGCTTTTTATAGTCAATGCACTGTCTTAAAGACCCATCGAACTTCTTTACAAACACTACTACTGATCCCTAAAGCAAACTGCTTAACTTTATGAAGCTCTTTCCTTCTAACTCTTCCAATTTCTTCCTCAACTCCTTTATCTCCCTTGGAGGCATTCTACTTGGGGGTCGACTAAACGGTTCAATCCCTGGTAACAAATCTATTCGAAACACCACCGCTCTCGGGGGTGGCAACCTCAAAACTGGCTCAAATACATCTCGAAACTCCTTCACTACACGCAATGCTCCAAGATCTTCTTCTTCCAAAGTTAAATAGAATAAAATACTCCTGTGCAGTTTGCCATATTCTTCCTAGACCATGTATACCTTACCTCTGCGGTCCAGATGACTCAGATTAATTATCCACTCTACGCAGTGCACTCTTGCACTATACTTATCCAACCAGTCCATCCCTAGAATAACTTCAAATCCTATGAAGTCAAACACATTTCGATTGCAAGAAAACTTAAACCCACTTTTAACATCCCTCATTTTGAGGCCCGAAACTAAGTGCTACGGATGCTGTAGTCATCCATAGTATTAATTCCTGGTGTCAAAATGAAATCAGTTAATTGTATCTATAACATCAAGAGCACATGAATATGAAAATTTTCAAAACACATTTCATTAATAATCTTTCACATTTATTACATAATCCCATCAATTCCACATTCAGAGAAAATATAACAATTACAAATATATTCCAAGAGCGACATAAAAATATGCCCCTTTGGATGACTAGAGTTTAACTACTTGATAGTTGTAAATCCTATCATCACATCCATTCAAACAAAGCATAAGCTTCAAACAACATAGCGGAATAAAACTCCTAATATTAGCTTGCCTCTTGCTCGTCTTTAGAAGCTTATTCGTCTAACCTGAAAACCCTACTCCCGAACTACTCAAATGAGTACCCGAGAGTTTAAGAGGAAAAACAGAAACTTCGAGTTAGACAAAAAGTCTGGCATGATTAAAAATTTACCATCTTGAACCAAAATCAAATATCTAATAAGACCACACCGTAGAACAGAACATATTTTCACCTCACTAGTACCTTCTCAAAACATGTCAATCTAAACATAAATCATGTACCTGCAACAATAATGGTTAAAACAAAACATTGTTCGATCATATGCATGACAATATAGGTAAATATGACTAGTCTTTCATTAGAGGGTTATCCATTTCCAAGGTTTACACGTCCCATAAAATTGACCATCTACCTAATATCATAGTTTTCCTAGGGTCACTATGAATATATTGTTCTCACAGGCCAATTAAGAACCTATCAGGTTGATCAGGCCAAAACACAACCAGATGTCCCAAAATCTTCAAATATGGTTAGGAGTAAATCCAATTAAACAAAACAGTGAGCATATACAACTACGTGTTCCTTTCTGTGTGTACCCATCCTTTAGTCCGCTACTGCCAAAGCTCTATGCACTGGAATCACAGACCTTTACCAATCGAGGGCTAACGACTAAAGCATAGGGCACGACCCTACACCAGTCCCACTAAAATCTTATTTGTTTTTAAATCCACGATTCATATCTTTTTGATCAGTTCAAGGCATCCTAACATAATTGATCTATCTGATCTCCTAGATGCAATTCTACTCACTTAGGAGATTGGTCTGACCATACTCACTACTGAAACAACCTAACTAGTGATTCTGTTCCTAAGTCCTAATATGTAATATTGGGTAATGAAAATGTGAGTATGACAAATGATAAAGTATGCAACTTTAACTGATCAAATGATAACAAGAACATATAACATCATACAACACAATATGTTCAATCCATAGTCATACACATACCAAAATTACTTAAGTTTGAGTAATATTTTCCTTTTCCAAATTCATATAGAATTGGGCTAAAACACTATTTCATTTCCCTGAAAACATTTATCTTTAGAATTGATAAACCATTTTAAATCTTTCCTAAAACAAGGAAAAAATAGCCCAAATACTTAGCCAAAATCTTATACGAAATGCATTATTATCTTTACATAGCATATAAAACATTTGCTAAAAAAACAGGGATATCGACCCTATAGAATTCATTGACTATCGAATCTCTAAAATATACATCCTCTTTATATGACTTTTAAAATACGTGTTAGGATAACAGGGTTGTCGAGCTTTTCGAAAAAAAGGCTATCAAGCCTCTAAAATATAGCTTTTGGGTTCACAAAACATATGGCTAATATGCCACTAAAACATGGTTGTCGAGTTTCTAGAAAACATAGGCTACTGAGCTTATAAACATAGTTACTTGGTTTATAAAACATATGGCTATAAAGCCACTAAAACATAGTTATCGAATAGCTACATGGAGGCTATGGAGAAACTATAAGACAAGGGTGTCGAGTTCTTAAAGACATGAGCAACCAAACCTCTAAAAACTTATGGATATCTAATTCTAAAAAACATGAGGTATCGGGCCTCTAAAACTTGAAGATATCGATATTTAACAAAAAGAAGTTGTCGAGTCTCGAAACCATGGGGTTATCGAGCCTTTAAAAAACATTAGGTATCGAACTTTTAAAGGAACATAGGGTATCAAATCTTTACATAACCTTGGATATTGAACTTTTACAAACCATTGGGTATCGAACCTTTACAACTTAAGGTTTCGAGTACCTATGAAAGCAGATACATCACATAAATATCGAGTATCTATCAAATGCAACAACTCATATAATTAACGTGCTTCTATAAATATAAGGTATCGAGACTCTTAAGTTATAATGCTGATAACATATTTGTAAATAGATTAAAAATTGATTTGTTTCCTTTTAAATATAAAACTTTCCAAAAACTCTTACCTCCTGTCAAATTTTCATTGGATAACAAAATACTTTACATATTCTTTTAGAATTTTCTGGTAATCACATTCTACCTTCTCAACAAATTGCAAACCTTTTATAATTAATATTATTAACCCTCATCAATTAAATACTTCTCTAGAATAATAAATTCATAGAAAATCATAATAATTAAGGCCAAAATTCATAATCTGAATTTCCATCTTCTTCCATATATAAAAATTTCGAGACCAAAATATTAGTTTGATTATTTTTAATTATTAAAACTCGAAAATATACACATTTCCTTCTTAGGAAATTCATAAAATATTTGTAGCTTGGAAAATTATGAAATTAAAAAATGATGTTTTACACAACATATTCATATTTCAAGTCAATATGAGATCAAAAAATTAGTTTTTCCTTTAAAACCCATTAGAATAACTCCATAAAATTCCAACAAATCATCATTCAATCTAACAATGATATTATCAGTCCAAACATGGAATATTGTCACAATAAATTCGGAAATCATTCTTAAATATGAAAACAAGACATAAACAAATGAGATGGTAACTATTATTCACCTTAGATTGGATAAGAGAGATTGAGATTTGCTGTAGATTAATTCTCCTAAGCATTACCCTTTAAATTCCTTAGCTTTCTTCTTCATTTTCCTTAAGTAATGGTCGGCTTTTCTTTGGGTTTTGTTTTGTTTGAGAAAATTAAATGAGACTGAATGTAAGAGGAAGAGTTTAGGAAATGAAATAAGGAGTTATTCTTGTTATGCCTCTTTCTTTAATCCTTTTCTCTTCTATATTTAAAACAATATTATTAATCGATTAATTAAGGCCTGACCCAAATCGGTTAACTATCATCTTATATTATTCTGTTCAATTTATCTAAATAAATTTCCTAAATAATTTTAAACAAAAATTAGGGGTTTACAGGCTCTACCCTTAAAGAATTTCATCCTCAAAAATCACGATAAGGAAAACAACAAGCATAATAATCATGCAAACATGTGTGATAAACACATAACAACAATATAGCATATCCTGTTAGCAAATAGTTTATATAACATATATAGAACATACCATCAAAACAACTCAGGATAAGTCTCTCTAATCCAGTCTTTTGTGCCTCAAGTGCAGACTTTCTCATTGTCAGTCCACTAGATTTTCCCTAACTTGACTATCTTGTTTCTTAATTTCTTCTCATCTCTTGCTACAACACGAACTGATTGTCAAACAAAAGTCATATCTGGTTTCACTGCTAAAATTTTCAATTCAATCGGTGAAATAGTAGTCTCTGGATCATGCACACATGTTCTAAGATGAGAAACATTAAAAAATTATGGACTCCTACTAAACTATTTGGTAACTCTATCTGATAAGCGAGTTTCTCGATCCTTTCTATAATAAGAAATGGACCAACATATCTCGGTGCCAGTTTCCCTGACTTTCCAAACCATACCACACCCTTCATCGGTGATACTTTAACAAAAACATTGTCTTCAATTGAGAACTCTAAATCCTTACGCCTCTTATCTACGTAACTTTTCTTCTTAGACTGTAACGACCCGTAAATTTTCGATAATTAAAATGTGTTAAGTTAATAAGATTCTGGGATTTAATATTGGGAGAAATCAAAATTTGTGACATAATAATGTAATAATAACTAAGAATGAAATGCAACAATGGTAATAAAAGCTAATTATTGATAAATTGAATGAAATTACAATAAATTGAAATAATGTAAATGCTATAACTTGGTTATAAATTTAATATATGGAAATGAATGTAAATATTGAATTATGAATGAGATAAAATATAATGAATGGTAATTGAGTAAAACCATGGTTATGTAAGTAATTGTAACATTGGTCTATAAACATTAAACTTATAGTGTAAATAAAAGTTTAGGGTAACAATTATTGGAAGTACCTATTTATTTAGGCTGCTAAAAATTTAATTTGGAAATCAATTGTAATTGAGTGGAATTAAATGTTACATTAATGTGAGTTAAGACAATGACTGTAAATTATGAATGTAATAAATTAAATAGAAATGATTAATTTTATTCATGAGTAATAATTGATTGGATATAAAGTCTGGAATCAAAATCAAAACAACTTATTAGAATTAAATTGTAACTAATGGGATAAATTGCAGTTGCAATTGAACATTGTAATTATTGAAATAATTAACACTGAATTGACATGTAAATTTACTTTAAATTATTATGAATGTCCAAGCAATCAAAAATGATGGAAATTGTTAGTGACTAACATTTGAAATAAAAAGGTGATTATTTTAATTTAATATTAATTTATTTAATTAACTGAAATATAGCCATTTTGGCCACTGACTCGGATTTCCACGAAACCATTTTCATCGGATCCGTAACGGTGAATTATTGTAGGATTTCAAGTTTCGTAACAATCGGAGTTGTCGTTTGATCGTATGGACTCGAAACGCCTAGAAATCAATTTAATTAAAATCAATTGAAATCAGTTTGAAATAAGCTGATTTTAACATAACTTCTTCATACGATGAAATTAGGACTTGAAACCTATTCCATTGATTTTTAAATTTTCGAAAACATCCATTTTGATATATGGGATGATCCATTTTCTTTCCGGAGTCAGAACGGGCTTTTCGGGTCGTTTATCGTTCCAATTCAAATCAATCTTGCCCATCTATTCTATTTTCAGCTTTGTCTATAAATAGCCCTTTATAAACCCTAGCTACTTCTTATTCTCATTTGTCTGTATGTACAATTTCATTTGTTCCTCTCTTTCCAATGGCAGACAAACCCCAATTCCCAATTGCAATTTCAAATCAAATTCAATTGCAAAAATTTAAAGCTCCTCAAAATTATCGAATTATATATCGATTTGAAGCTCTCGACAAGCGCAAGTCAAATATGTGATTCATTTTTCGATTCGGGTTTTAGTGTGGCCGAAACTGAGCGAATTTGTCTCGGTCGTTCGTACGCGAAGGTGTAGTTTAACGGTGGATCTTCGATTTGGTTGCGATCGGAGGGTGCCGTTTTGGAGAAGGTGTTGAGGCAAGAAGATCTGTACGGTTCACCTGTGCCAGAGGGGCATGGATGGCCATGGTTGTTCTGAGTTTTGGTGCGGCGGCGGGTTCGTTTGGGCTGCCACATAGGCGCGCGAGGTGGCTGTAGGGGCGGCCGGCAATGGTGGGGTCGGCGGTGGCGTTCGATCTGGCTGAAGATCGACGAGGGGACGGCGAAAATTGGATAGGGTTAGATGTAGGTGGCGGCCCCATCCTGGTTCGAGCAAATTGGGTTTGACGTATCTTTTTCGCGTGGTGACGTGGCTCGAATGTATGGTTGTTGTTTTCTTTTTTATTTTCTCATTTATTTAAATTTTAAAACATTCTAACTCGCTCTAACATCAATAACTTTCACATACGAGGTCCGTTTCATTAGCAGTTTCTTGCGTTGGGATCATATCAAAATTCCGGACATTTTGACTCTAGTTTGGTTGGATTCGGAGATTGCTTGAATTTTGGATTTTAAATTGGATTTAAATTCAATTTAAATTCAAAGGTGAGTGTTTTAACCCACTCACAACTTCTAAAATTTCTTATGTTTGTTAAATTAAATTTATGATGTGATTAGAAATTTATTTATGACTGTTTGGTATATTTTAAATCATCATCTCTGTTAATTTGAATTTATTTGAATTAAATCGTTATTTAATTTATTATTGAATACAAATTGCCAGTTAAATACCTGTTATTGATTATCAGTTCTATATTGATATTTATTGATTGATTTGGATAATGTTTGTAATGGATATTGATTGTTGATATTGGATGAATGGATGTTTTATTTTATATCATTATAAACTGCAAGTTCACTATGGGTTGAAATGATACATACCCGAACGATCAATAGCTTAAGGAAAAATCGTTATGGGTTGAAATAATAGACTCGAGCGATTTTATGGATTTTATTAATAATTTGGGATTGCGGTTTGAAATGATATATATAACCGTAACATTTTTAAATTGCGGATCGAAATGATAAATATCCGTATCACTTGACCCTAGGGTAGAAAATTATATACGGACACCGGATTGGTTAAATTTAATGATTTTGAACTTCTTAATTTTTTTTGAATTAATTAAATGATATCTTGAAATAAAATTTGATGTATATAAATGGAAGTATTATTGGAAAATCAAGTTTTGTGTTGAAATGTGAATTGGTTTAAAAGGAATTGCTTTAAGAAATTAAATTGGAAGTTTAAAGTTAAACTTTTAAGTATAAATGAAATTCTATCGAAATTAAGTATTTGAAGTTGTTTGAAATTAACTTTGAAATATTTTGAAACTGGAGTAATCTGAATTGATATTTGAACATGGATTGAAACGGTATGAAATTCAATAGTTTATTGAAATGTTAAATTAAAAGGTTTGGAATTTGGTTTGTTGACTTGGAAATTTAAAATGGTCCAAATGTGTTGAAATGAAATGAATAGTTTAATTTGATATTAATTCCAAATTCATGTTTTAATATAAACTATTTTAAAAATATATTATTATTTCAAAATTTCTAATTATTAAGATTTCGAAGTATTAAGCTATTTTAACCTGTATTAATTATATTAAATCATTTTAACCTATTTTAAACCATTTAATTTATTTAAACTAATTAATCTGTTTTAATTTATTTAAACTAATTAATCTGTTTAAACTTATTTTAAATATAATTAATCTATTTTAAAGCTATTTAATCTATATTAATTATATTTAATCTATTTTAAATCTATATTAACTATTTAAAACTATTTTCTGCTAAATTCCAAACTAAGTAAAATGGATGGGTTTATATTCAAAATTCTTGAATTTTTTTAGTAAATATGGTTAATGATGTTATAACCTAAGTTGGGAATTAAATAACATATTTGGTTTAATATGATATTTTGAAATGAGAGTTTAGCCTATTTTGGAAATATGACTTTTGAAAGGAAATATATTTTCAAACTATGATTTCAAATGTGATATAATTTAAAAGGTGAATATGATTTCAGAAGTAAGTAATGATTTCGAAAGTGATATGATTTGGATTGAATATGATATTTTGATATCAATTATGAAATGGTTTTGGAAATGTAAAAGAACCATCCAGTGTGTAATAAGCGATTGGTTGTTAAAGAGACTTGGATCAGATATTGTCATACTCTCTGCCAATACCGAAAACCACTTTGACAACTGTGTACGCGGTGGAGATTCCAGAATGAAGTAGGATGGTTGGCGACGATCCTATATGAGGTATATACGTGGACCTGACTCCCATGAGTTAGCTTAAGGTGGCTAAAATAGGAGCAATTGACGGGCCAAGTGAGGTCATTCCTCCGATCGGGCACACTCCTTCGATGCTATATTCTGACTTTGCGATTGATTTGGTGGCCACCCTCGATTTTTGATTTGGGAGTATGTTTCGAGGTGGGTGGTAGTAGCTGCTATGCGTTACCACCAGTCCGGAAGTTTAATTGGTATATCTACCCTGGCATTGCCTAGTTGTGCTGTGTCACCTACCCTATCGAGACCACTACGAGTTTGTTTTGTACCATACCTATGGAGTACCCTCTGACGACGTCTAGTACGGACGGGATTACGGTACTGTATAGACTATGGGAATATATAAAAATGTGTTAAGGGGGAAATGGGTAACGCCTTAACGCTATTTTAATAGTTTATCTTACTGTAGACATATTATAATAGCGTATTGTACTACATAGTAGATAGTTTAACGGATCTTAGGAGATGTGAATCCCGAACATCTCTTAAGTTACTCCACTCACGTTAAACATTGGATAGGAGATGTCAAACCCCATATACATCTCCGACGCCGTTTACACTCATATTTATTTACCATTGATTTGACTTACATAAGATCTTATAGTTCTGACTCGAGTGTTTTGTCTTTTCAATTCGCTCGGATCGGCCTGAGCATTTTAGGATTTGAAGACCTTATTTCTGGAGGACGAATACGAAGATTTTTACTACTATTATTTACTATATTTATTCCACTAAATTTATATTGTTCCGCTGCATTATTTGTTTATCTCTAATATGTGTAACTCTGATTTTGTATTGTATAAGTATAATCAAATGTTTTGTATACAGCTTCTTGAACTGTTATTTGATTATTATATTTTGTCATTCTGCTGCGAGGTTCTATTTTGTTTTTTCTCTTTCTCTATTTTTCTTATTTACCCTATAACAATCCGCTCTTCTGTATGGTTTGAGTCGGCACGTGTGTCTGCTTAAAACGTACAAAAAGGCGGGATGTTACATAGACTGAGCTTCCTTCATCCTTGCTTGTATCAACTCAATCTTTCGATAGCTTCTCTCATGATATTTGGACCAATAATCAACCTGTCTCTGGTCTCTAGCCAACATGTTAGTGATTTACACGGCCATCTATACAAAGCTTCGAAAGGCATCATTCATATACTAGTTCGATAACTATTGTCATAGGAAAACTAGACTAAGTGCAAATGGTTCTGCCATAACCCTCCAAATTCTAGTACACAAGCCTTAGCAAATTTTCAAGAACTTTGTTAACCCTTCTGTTTACCTACTTGTTTGTGAATGGTAAGCGGTACTCATCTTCAGCTTGGTACCTGACACTTCTTGCAGACTCTTCTAGAATTCACTAGTGAATAAAGTATCTCTATCACTAACTATACTCTAGGATTCCCATATACTCTTACAATATTCTTCATAAAAATCTTTGCCAAAGTTGGTGTCGTCTTTGTGGACTTAATGGGAATAAAGTCTGCAATCTTGGTCTGTCTATCCACCATGACTCAAATGCTTTCATTTCCCCTATCCAACCTTGGCAATCCATCAATAAAATCCACCATGACTTGAATCATTCTCCTAAAAGATAGTGTCCCCACACTTCAAAGCAAAGAATCACTGCGAACTCTAAATCATGAGCTGGATATCTAATTTCATATGGTCGAAGCTGTCGAGAAGCAAAGGCAATCACTTTACCTCCTTGCATTAACACAGCTCCTAAACCTATCCCACATTCATCAGTATACACCATTAAATCTTGATTTCCATCTGGAGTAATAACATGGGCGCATTGGTCAATAAATGTTTTAACTTTAAGAATGCTTCTTTACATTTATTGGTCCAAACATACTTTACATCCTTCCTTGTTAGTTTAGTCATAGGCATCGTTGTACGACAGAAATCCTTGATGAATCTTTGATAATAGCCAGCTAACCCCCTTCTTATCTCGGTCATAGTCTCGGGTCTTTTCTAATTATTAATAGATTCAATCTTAGTTGGATCTATTGATAACCCCTTTTCTGAAACCACATAACTAAGGAACTTCGCTTCTTTCTTCCAAAAATGACATTTTGAAATTTTGCTTTTAGTTGTTGCTGCCTCAAGGTTTCTAGCACTATTCTAAGATGAATCTTATGGTCTTGTTCATTCTTAAAATATATCAGAATGTCATCTATAAACACTAAAATGAATCTATCCAAATGATCTTAGAAGATTAGGTTCATCAAATCCATAAAGTAAGCATGGTTAGTCCAAAGGGCATAACTAACCATTCACACAAACCATATCTTATTTGAAATGCCGTTAATGGAATGCTATCCATTGCCACTCTTAATTGATCAAACCCTGTTGCTAAATTCAGTTGGGAAAATACCTAGACTCTGCTCAACTGATCAAACAAATCATCTATTCTTGGCAAAGGATACCGATTCTTTATCGTCTTTTCTTTTACTTACGATAATCAATACATAATCTTAATGACCCATCCGGTTTCTTCACGAATGTTGCGGTCGCTCCCCAAGGCGAACTGCTTAGCTTAATAAAATTCTTTCCTTCTAAGTCCACAAGCTGCACATTTAACTCTTTCATCTCAGTAGGTGTCATTCTACTAGGCGGTCTACTTATAAGTTCAGCTCTAGGTGCAAGGTCTATTCAAAACTCAATAGCTCATTTCGGTGGTAATCATGTGACTGGCTTAAAAACAACCGCGTACTCTCTTACAACAAAAACCTAATTCACCTCATCTTTTACTTCCATGCACCCATTAAAGCACATACTTCTATACTTGAATTTTCTACTGAATATATAATTCGATCACATTTATTAGGGTATCTTAATGATATCTTCCTATCTTGGAAAAACTGCTTAACTAATCCATACCTAGAATAATCCCAAAATCCACAAAACCAAACAAATGTTAATTGCAAGTAAATGCATGGCCTAATAGCTCGATTTCTAAACGGTCACATCTCATCCCAAGAGTTGCATAACCTCCTATCGGATTTGCAACCTTAAGAAAGTAATAAAGTATGATAGTCCTAAACTTAACTTATCTACCAAACATTGCGAGATAAAAGAATGTGATGTGCCGATATCAAATAATACTTTATGTATCAAAAGCATACCTCCCATCATAAACTTTCCTTTTTCTTTTGCAGTCGGTCCAAAGCTGATGGTTCAAGAGAAAAAATTTTCCCTTTATTAGCCTTGGTCGGTTTTGGACATTCATTCTTATAATGCCCCAACTAATTGCAGTTGTAACACTTCACACCCTTCTTTCCCAAAACCTTCTTTCCATTACCAGATCGACAGTCATTAGAGAAGTGCCATTTCTTATCACACTTAGAGCAAACGGCATTAGCTTTCCTTTTCTTGGTAGCTCGCCATTCTGAGCTCCCTTCTTATTAAAGAACTTCCTCTTCTTGCCCTGAAACCTTGAGTCTCCATAGTCTTTTCAGTTCCAAATGTCGAAAGCGTTTCCTCTTCCTTAACGCCATCTCCACCACCACATCACATGGATCTATGAGATGCAGCATAGTTACCCTGGAAATTCTGGCTTCAATCCACGAATGAACTTCTCGTTCCTTTTTATCATATTATCAATAGTAGCATATCCGTATATGGTCAATTCGTCAAATTTAGTTGTATACTCCAGTATAGACATCTCTCCCTACTCAAATTCAGCAAACTTTCTCAGCAAAGTCGACTTAACTATCTCAAACAAAAACTTTTCCTCAAACCTCCTTCTAAATTTGGCCCAAGTTAAATTCTCCTCTAGTATTCCTATAGTCACATTGTTTGACCAATACAAAGCAGCTCCTTGCAACTGTCTAGATGTTAACCTCCTCCTTTTCTCATCATTCAAGCCTATGTCAGCAAAAATCCTTTCATAGTGCAACAACCAATTCTTAACTTCAATAGTACTTTCTGTTCCAAGAAAAGGCTTTGCTCCATAACTGGTATAATCAAAGCTCAACTTAGCATAATTATTACAAGCAGGTACCTTAGGATTAGCACCTCCTACATTATTGGCGTTTCCTCCAGCCAAACCAGCAGTAGCTCCAACTTGCATCATATTCATGAAGAACTGATACACAACCCCCATACCTACTGGTGGGGTTCCAACACTCACATTAGCATTTGCATTTGGGTTAGCATTTGCTTATCGACCCGGATTCCTTCTAATATTAGGTCGAACATTTCTATTAGTTGTGCTACTTCCTCCACCTAGATTCACTCTTTATTTCCTGCTTTCATATCTTGCTTTCTTGTAATCTATATACGAGTCTTCGTAAGATACAGAAGAATGGTCAAAGAGAGAGGGAAGGGTTGAGATAGAATACATACTTATATATAGAAAATAACAAGTACGTTACTATAGCGTTATCTCATACCATAAACTTATTCTCTGATTTATTTGGATTATATTTTCAAAATATTTTAAGTTTTACATTAACCCATGCTCTAATATCAAGTTGTGACATCCCCCATTTTGAGGCCCAAAACTAAGCGCTATGAATGCTGCAGTCATTCATAGTATTAATTTCTGATGACAAAATGAGATCAGTTAATGAATCTATAACATCAAGAGCACATTAATATGAAAACTTCCAAAACACATTTCATTAACAATCTTTCACATTCATTACATAAACCCATCGATTCCACGTTTAGAGAAAATATAATAATTACAAAGATATTCCAAGAGCGACATATGAAGATGCCCCTTGGATGATCAGAGTCTAACTACTTGATAGCTATAAATCTTATCATTACATCCATTCAAATAAAGCATAAACTTAAAAGAACACGGCAGAAATAAACTCCTAATATTAACATGCCTCCTGAATGTCTCCGAAAGCTTATTTGTCTAACCTGAAAACCCTACTCCCAAATTACTCAAATGAGTACCCAAGAGTTTAAGGGGAAACCCAAAAACTTCGGGTCAACCAAAAAGTCTGGTATGAATAATAATATACCATCTCGAACCAAAAACAAATATCTAGTGAGGCCATGCTATAGAACAGAATGAGTTTTCCCCTCACTAGTATCTTATTAAAATATGTAAATCTGAACATAAATTATGCATCTACAACCACAATGGTTAAAACAAAACATGATATGATCATATGCATGCAATATGGGTAAATATGACCAGCCTGTCAATAGAGGGTTATGCATTTCCAAGGTTTACCCGTCCCATAAAATCGACTGTCTGTCTCAAATCATAGTTTTCTTAGGGTCACAATAAACCAATTTGTTTTCACAAGCCAACTAATAACCTATCAGGCTGACTCGGCCCAAAACAGAATCAGATGTTTGAAAATCTCCAAATATGGTTAGGAGTAAATCCATTTAAATAATATGGTGAGCATATAGAGCTATAAGTTCCTTTTCGTGTGTACCCATCTTTTAGTCTCACTACTGACAAAGCCCTACACACTGGAATCACAGACCTTTACCAACTGGGGCTAACGGTTGAAGAATTGGGTATCTTTTTGATCAAAATCCCACCAAAATCTTGTCTGGTTTTAAATCAAGGAGTCGTATCTTTTTGATCAGTTCAAGGCATCCTAACACAATTGATCCATCTGATCTCATGGATGAAATTCTACTCACTCAAAAGTTTAGCCTGACCATACTCACTACTGGAACAGCCTCACTGGTAATTCTGTTCCTAAGTACCAATGTGCAATGTTGGGTAATGCAAATGTGATATGACAAATGATAAATTATGCAAATTTAACTAATCAAATGATAATAAGAACATATAACATCATATATCACAATATGTTTAATCCATTATATACATACCAAAATTACTTAAGCTTGAGTAATATTTTCCTTTGGCAAATTCATATAATATTGGGCTAAAACGCTATTTCATTTTCTTGAAAACATTTATCTTTAAAATTGATGAACCACCTGAAATCTTTCTTAAAACAAGGAAAACATAACCCAAATACTTAGCCAAAATCTTGTGCCAAAGCACTATCATCTTTGCATAGCATATAAAATATTTGTTAACATAACAGGGATATCGACCCTATAGAAAACATTAGCTATTGAGCCTCTAAAATATACATCATCTTTATATGGCTTTTGAAACACTTGTTAGCAAAACAGGGTTGTCGAGTTTTTAGAAAACAATGGCCATCGAGGCTATAAAATATAGCTGTTGGGTTTGCCAAACAAATGGCTAATATGCCATTAAAATATGTTTGTCGAGTTTCCAGAAAACATGGGCTATCGAGCCTACAAACATAGTTACTTGGTTTATAATTCATATGGATGTAAAGCCACTAAAACATAGCTAGTGAATAGCTACATGGAAGCTATCAAGAAACTATAAAACAAGAGTGTCGATTTCTTAAAGACAGCAAGTGTCGAACCCCTAAAAACTTGTGGATGTCGATCCTAAAAAACATGAGGTACCGAGCCTTTAAAACTTGAAGATGTCCATTTTTAACAAAAAGAAGTTGTTAAGTCTCGAAACCATGGGGTTATCGAGCCTCTATGAAACATTGGGTATCAAACTTTTACAGACCATAGGGTATCGAACATTTACATAACCTTGGGTATTGAACTTTTACAAACCATTGGGTATCGAACCTTTACAACACCAGGTGTCGAGCACCTACGAAAGCAGATACATCACATAGATATCAAGTATATATCACATGCATCGGCTCTTATACTTAACGTACTTCTATAAATATATAGGTATCGAGACTCTAACTTATAATGTCGATGGCATTTCTGTAAATAGCTTAAAAACTGATTTGTTTCCTTTTAAAGATAACACTTTCCACTAATTCTTGCCTCTTTTCAATTTTCATTGGATAACAAAATACTTTACATATTATTTTAGAATTTACTGGTAAATCATGTTCTACCTTCTCAACAACATTGTAAACCTTTTTAATTAATACTATTAACCCTTATCAATTAAATAGTTTTCTAGAATAATAAATTCATAGAAAATCATAATAATTAGGGAAAAATCCCAAAAAATCGCTAAAAATCCTATTTCCATTTTCTTTCATATACAAAAATATTAGGACCAAAATATTAATTAAATTATTTTTAATAGTGAAAAACTCAAAATAAACACATTTTCCTCTTAGAAATTCATAAAATATTCATATGAGCTTGGAAAATTATGAAATTAAAAACCCATCTCCAAAATAATGTTTTGCACAACATATTTAAATTTCAAGTCAATAGGAGATCATAAACTTAGGTTTTTCCTTTAAAACCCATTCAAATTATTCCATAAAATTCCAACAAATCATCATTCAATCTAGCAATGATATTATCAATCCAAACGTGGAATATTACCGCAATCAATTTAGAATTAATTCTTTAATTTGAAAATAATATATAAACAAATGGGATGGTAATAATTATTCACCTTATTGGATAACAGAGACTGAGATTGATGTTGTTTAGTTTCCCTAAGCTTTCCCCTTTGAATTCCTTAGCTATATTCTTCTTTTTCCTTAAGTAATGGTCGACCTCTCTTTGGGTTTTGTTTTGATTTAGAAAATGAAATGAGAATAAATGAGGGAGGAAAGGTTTAGGGAATGAAAAAAGGAGTTATTTCCATTATGCCCCTCTCTTTAATCCCTTTCTATTCTATGTTTAAAACAATCTTATTAATTGATTAATTATGGTCTGACCCAAATTAGTTAACAAATCTCATTCTCCTTATCACCTCACATTATTCTATTTAATTTATATAATTAAATTTCCTATATAATGTTAAACAAAAATTAGTGGTGTTACACCACCTAACTCGACATCTTGGTTAGTGAATCTCAATCTAAGAGTGGCATACCCTCATATCAGATTAGCTACACGTATCGAGGTAACTAAATAGGTAAATCCTAACCCAAGTCTATCAACCAACTCTTTAACTATAAATGTATGGGTAGCTCCTGTATTGAACATTACTCTAACTGAAATACCAAAAATCAAAGTCGTACCTTCCATGACATTCCCCTTGCCTCTTTCCTCGGCAGATTGTTTTTCCTTTCGTCCCTCCAAAGCATAAACCTACGTTTTAAGCTCTGGGCAGTCCTTCTTTAAATGTCCTGCTTTATCACACTTAAAGCACTTCATCTTCCCAAATTCCTTAGGCATAGGGCACCTCGAAGCATATGCCCCTTCTGTCTGTAGTTAAAGCATACAACCTCTGTGTTGGCAACTGCACCCCTTCCCCTTATGTGCTCCTTTCTTGCCTTTCGTATATGGGGTAAACTTCATCTTTTGCTCTTCTTTGGGTCTTACCTCCACTCTTCTCTGCTCTTGGTACATTCCATCATACCTTCTAGCCATGTCAACTAAAAACTCAGAAGGAGATACTAGATGAGCCATCACCTTATGATAAAGATTTTCTTCAAGCCCCTAATAAACTTCTCATTCTTTATCAATAGGGTATTAACAATCTCCCAATGTACTTAGCTAATGAGTTAAACTTTGGGATGTACCCCTCCACTGTAAGTTCACCCTGCTTCAGATTAATAAACTTTCTCAGCAGCACACTCTGTTGAGATTTGGATATAAACTACACTTCAACTCTCTCCTAAAATGCTTCTAAGTGATCTCCTCCTCTAGGGTCTCAACAACTACTGTCTCCCACCAGTCTAGTACATCTTCTTACAACCGTCTTAATGCCAACCTTCTCTTCTATGCATCATTTAATTCTAGGTCTTCAAATTTGCGCTCACAACTTCTTAGCTAATTTAGTACTTCTATTGTAGGCTCCTTCCCTGTAAATGCCTTCCCTCCCAGGTTTCTATAATCTTTGTTCATCTTTGGAATCCTCTCTTACCGTCGTAGGCCTTGGTCGAACCACCTTCAGTGTAGCTTCCCTTATCATCTGAGCCACAAACTATCTAAATAAGACATTTACATCAATGCCCGCCTAATTTGCTAGCTTTGCAGTTTCCTTTCCTACTGCTTTTGGGATTTCTCCCTCATTCCCCTCATTAATCTACGTACTTTATGCCTCTCTTCTTACACTTGTTCCTCTTATCATAACTTGTCCACTTCTTAAATCCATCTTGCTTTTCTGTTAAGCAAATCTTCATAATAAACAAAAAAAATATAGAGTGAGATCACAATAAAGAATAGATATATCTTCCTATATGTATCTGTATAACAACATACAAGTACGATAATATATATATATATACATATATATTAGCACGTCCCCTTCTCAAAGTGTTTATTTTGTCCTAAAAACTGCTCTTATCTTTTCTTAGATCTATTTACTTAGGTGTTCCTAACCTATGCTCTGATACTAAATTGTAACATCCCTTCTTGGAGACTCGAAGATGAACTTCGATGATGTTGTAGTCATCATCAAAGTTATCTTCCTGCGGCGTATTTGAGTTCAGTATATTATTTGAACATAGGTAAAGTAAACAAAGCAGCTAAATATTTTTCATTACATCAAAATTTGCTTTAGCATTCATTACATATACTTATGTCAAAATTAAACCTAATGGCATGCCTACGTAGGGGTCAAATACAATAGAAATAAACATAATATAGAGTCGATCAATATATAAAGATGTAGCCCGCAACCCTTAATACAGCGGAAAATAAAAATCTTTATTAGCTACAAGCCTCCTACTCCATCTTCGATCTTCGTACCACGGCTTTTATTTTAAACCCATTGAATTCCATAAACTCAGCTTACTCAAATGAGCACAGGTCGGACATAAAGTTTGGTGTGAATAATACTTACCCAAAACAATCATATAGTGAGACCAAATCGTACTGCACAGATTGGGTTTCCCCCTCGCTAATCAAACGTCAGGAGTGGACAATTCAAAATGCTGACGCGATTGATTCTTATCTACGTCTGCATCTCGTGCTTCCTTAAGTGGTCCCTATTTACTTATGAACCTCCAGTGCAGTCCCCACTAAATCCCCAATTTAGTTCATTCTTTTATTTCATTACAATACTTTACCACTGTCCCCCATGCACAGTCCCTACTTGGTTCCAACCTTAGATTATTATTTAATCTACTAAAATACTATGTCCGACACATCTTCTTACTTCTCCTTTAACTGTTTAATATTGCGCCTCACAAGGGTCTTACTTATCCTTTAACTATGTAATACTACACCCCAAGCAGGTCTTACTTATTCTTCTTTAGGTACTTAATATTATGCCCCTCGCACGTCTTATTGTTCTTCTTAAAGTATTTAGTTCTACGCCCTGCACAATTCTTACTTATTATTATTATTTCCTTTGAAGTGTTTAATACTGCATTCCACATAGTTCTTGCTTATTTAATACCACGTCCTACGCATTTGAATGCATTTCTTCACCTTTCCAAGGTATGCATTCGTGAATGCCTCTCCTCACCTTCCTAAGATGTGCATCCATTTTAAACATCTGTTTAACTCATGGAATTGTCCCGTAGTCCGTGGAAGCTGAATGCCTCTCCTCACCTTCCTAAGGTCTGCATTCAAGTGAACATCCCCATATGACGTCAATAGCCCTTCCAACCATATTTCTAGCATAGGATCCCTTTCTATTACTAACTTGGCCTCCCCCGAGTACCACATGCTTTTCTTTTGTTAGGTTTCATTTACTAATTCTCTTGACCCAGTACCATCCTCGCCCCCAACACCGAGTGCTTCCCACTTTCTTATTAAGTGTTCCCTTCCAATTATAGCACATAATGATCCTTTCATGTTGTGCGCAATTTTTATTATAATGTAGAGTCGTCGTCCCAACGCCATTCCAAACAAACCCTGACATCTATGATAACACTTTACCCGTATCCTTGTCTTATTTTCCCCTTCCCAATGATTTAGATCTGGTTTCCCAATTTTCCAATACCTATTACTTAATTTTTCCCATATAATTTTATTTTCATATCCCCTGTAGTTCTCACTTGCTCCAATGCATTTCTTAGCCTATTTTGGTTTATTTTCCTTATAGAAAATCCTAATAAGTTCCCAGAAAATTTGCGAAAACATGTTCTAACATACTTAATCTATATTTAGACTTTTAACGGAATTTTCCTTATTTATTTACTAGTTATGCACCTTCAATAAATCATATAATCACATAAGCTTAAGAAATTTCTCAAACTAAAAACTCATCTCTAAAACCATGATTAGAATAGTATATAAAATTTATATTATCTTTCGAAATCATTGAATCAAGGGAAACAAATCTACGCATCCTATGTTTATCAATTCTTCCCTAAACATTCATTAAGCTTTTATATTTGTTAATAAGAAATCCATATGAACCCCATCATAATTAAAAACATACAAATCTAAACCGGGACAATGTGTTAGGGATCGATATAGATAAGTCAATTATTACTCACTAGATCTTTAAGATGTCTAGCTTTAGTCTTCTTACTCCACATTAGCTTACTTTTTCTTTATCTTCTTCCTATTTTCCTTCTCTAAGCCACCACCATTAAAGTTCTGCCTTGGCTTTTTATTTTATTTTAGGTAGGATTAAATGAATGAATGAATAGAGAGCAGTATTGTTTATTGTCCTACAATAATTTAGGTTTGGGCCCTCATACCCTTTTTTTTATTAATTTATTTCCCCTTACATCTCTTATTTGGGTTTAGGGTCGTTGCAATAGCTCTTTCTAAAATGGGGTGTTTTCTATTAGCTTGGATTTTACGGCTATCGGTTTCTCCTTCTCAAATACTCTTTCAGCTTTATTAGCTTCATATTTCAAATATTTCCTCAATAACACAATAATGCTCAATTATTTTTAATGTCTGAAATTAATTACAAAATTATCTAAAATTAATTACAAACACCAAAAATATGATTGCAACTAATTTCTGATATTAAAAGTAGTGGATCGTTTGTTTTATACTTTAAAATTTCAATAACTAAGAAAGAAAAAGAGAAAACTCACAACGGAATCAATCATTGATATAAATGAACATTAACTTAATACTATAGTTATTTACAACATAATTACTTCAATTTACATTTTGATACATTAATTATTACTAACTCATGAACAATATAACAATGATATAAAAGAATATACCAAATAAGCTATCCACGATATAACTTATATTCACCTTTCCATTCTCTCTTCTACTCATACATGCAACTTCACAACCGTACAGATATATATATAATAAAAAGGGAAAAGGTGTCACCTATTCTTGGACAGCGCCAATTTTTATACACCATAAGCTTAAGGGAACCTTTGGTCGTTGCATATAAAATGACTGCTTATATACTCCTTTTGGATGATCAAGACCACGTAGCTCTATTTTCTGCATTTCTTCTACATCCAAATATCTTTTTAGCACATAACAACCATAGCACTCATGCAACCAATGCAAGTAGGAAACACTACTACTAAACCATCACTATTGGTCATTGTAAATATGGGGTAACTATAATAGCATCCTTAGCCATTAAACATCACATACATTTGATAATACTCAATGTCAACTCCAAAATAAATAAGCTAATCACAACATATATACCAATTATCAACTATTAGTAATACACTATTGGTGCAAGTATACACCAATCAAATGTGCACTAACCCTCTATATTAGTAACACAAACATCAATACAATAAAACCATAATAACTACACATAATGTAGTAATAATGGAAAAATATTGCGTGCACATCCAAATGCAATTTCATCATGCTAATATGTGATAAATAAAATCAACCATTAGTCACATATTACATCCATCCAAAACATTATATTTAAGACCATCATTTTCTCATAAGTATAAAATCATTTTATTATTGTTTTTGATAAAAGAAACATTATTTACCTCAAAATAATAGTAATCCTTCCAAAATGATAATATACTTCAAAATACTTTATTATAATCTCATTACTTCGAATCTCTTAAAACATCATATTTTACATCAAAATAGTAATTTACAATAAATTACATTCCAAAGCAATAATATAATTATTTTACGTCAAAATAATAATATATATTAAACCTCTTTATTTTCAAAAGCCATTTATTACAATTTATCTCAAACATAACGATATTTTATATTAAACTTCAAAACTCCTTTTATTTCTATTTACCTCAAAACAATAATAATTTAACCCGGGACACCTTTGGAAAAATACCTTTCCTACTATTATTATTTCAAAAATATTTTTTATTTCATTACACAAATAATAATAATATCTATCCAAAATCTATAAAATCCATTACTTTGTTGCTTACTCAAAACAATGTAATTTTCATAAAAACCATATTATTACTTATAAAAACTCACTTTATATTAAGTAATTAATAAACTTTCCAAATTCAGTTTAAAATATGTTTTCTGTTATAAATAATAACTTATTAAATTTCTTCCACTAATTTCATTTTTAACTCATTAAACCACCATTATTTACAAACATCGTACACAAACTATAAATAACCTTATTTATCACTTATTTATCCAATCTTCGCATTATTAATCGATTGCATCTATTTAGTTACATCTATATTTTAAATCCACAATTAATAATCCATAATATGACAATCAATAATAAAAAATCAACCCAAGGCACAACATATCCAAAATACCCATAATATCCAAATAATAACTAATATATCATAACACATATCAATACTTATAAATTTTCATTAACGGGTATGCATTTAATATTTTAAAATTCAATTAATTAGATTAAATTAACCATACCAAAGTGCTTTTGCTATGAGTCCAACAGAAGAAACCTCATGTAAATCAGAGTTAATATGCAGAAGTTATTGAGGTTAGAAGTCCAGTATTTAATTGCAAATATAATTTTAAGGGATTAAAATGAAAATATAATAGTCACACTATAGTAGGCTATCAACCTTGACTTTGCCCTAACCAATCAACACCGTCCATTCATTCCCCTACAACTTCACTTACGAGCCGCCATCTGCAAATCGGCCACCACCATTGGCCCACTCGCCTCACGCTCGACCTAACTGACCTAATTCCACTGTGCCCGGGCACCTCTTCTGCTTGTGCTACCCACCTAGCCATCGTGAATTTTCATCCATTTCTTGCCAAACTCGAGCACCTTAAGCGCAATCCAACTATACAGATGAATTCCACTCGCTACCATAACCTCCAATCGTCCTATAGTTGACATTTCATCGTCGATCACAAAGCTCTAGAATGGATGTCTATAGATAAATCACCAATTCTGGTCAACTAGAGTGCTTCGTCGAGAGCTTCAAATTCATATATAATTCAATATGGTTTGGACACCCTTAATTTTTAATCTCTTTTTAATTAATTTGCTAATCACCATTAGCAAATAATTCAGAAATTTTAGGATTAGAGAAAAAAACTAAAGATAGAGGCGATGGCTAAGGTTTCATGGCCTCACTTATATAGTAATTAGGTTGGGTTATGTATCGAATTTGGCTCGAGACAGCTACTACGTATGCTATTTAAGCACTATAAAACCTCAATTTCGCAATTGTAACTCCAAATGTATCAAAATTACATATCAAACTGACTAGCTTGGAAAGACCTTCGCAACGGTTATAAATACAACACCAATTCACTCATTTGTTAAATATTTATTTTGATTACTTTAATTTTAAAGTGTTAAATTTGTGGATCGTTACATTCCTCCCCTTAAAATAATTGAACCCTTGCAATTTCCCAAGTAAAACCCTCACCAAAATCAATAGTCACATCGTGGGTTTAATCACAAAATTTGAGGAAGTATATCATAATCATCAATTTTTAATGTAGTACACAACATCAGCATAACACAATGAATCATAAGATGCGATCATGAATTCAACAGACATCCCATAGAACACATATAATCCTTTAATCGTGCTATTCAAGATGTAGTACATAAAAACAAAACTCCACCAATAATGGGTAAAACAATCACACCATAGATCAACTCCATACACAGGTCACAATCATGTATCTCAGCAAATCCCAACACAACCATCCATAGCAAAAATACAGAACAAAATTTAGGTTAGTCAAAGTACGCATGCATAATAAAAATATACATAAATCGATAATAAACATAGCTCTTTAAATTAAAGCATGCACACAACTAGAAATGGTAATTATCACACCATCATACCAACAAATAACTCGTGTGCTAATCTATATGCTGACCACACTTCCACTAAATATGTGTATCTTCCAAACCATCGATGAACTTCCACATAGTCCCATTCTCATAAAAATCGGTGTACCATCGCATACCCACACCTTCCAAAATAATATACATGCCCACTTATGGCTACATCCTTAAAGTAATGCTACACTTGCACCGGTCTTTGATTTCTCAGTCCCTCACATACAATCAAAAACATAGACCATTATTAAGGCCTCTTACCAAGCACAGTTGGATATTATTATAACTCGAGTGACCATCACTAAGGTTAGTAACTATTAAACACTGTAACTTCACCAATGTCCCAAGTAGCCTTTTGCCATCATTAAAGCAAACTAGACCATCACCAAGTCTTCACATCATAATAGCCATCACCAAGGTCCCACCTTGCCATTGCCATCAACAAGATCTTACATCACCATGGCTTTCCCAATGTCTCATGTTACTTTCATCATTACAGAAGCCCCTCTTCACTACAAGTTTCCCAAAGTCTTGCATTACCATGATAATTATAGAAGCCTACTTCACTATGACTTTCCCAAAGTCTTATATCACCATGATCATTACCGAAGCCCTACTTTGCCATGACCATCACCAAGGTCCTTTGGATACATGATAACTCATTCAACAACCTCCCAAGCCGGCAACACCCTGTGTCACAATTAGATTCAGTGGCTAATCACATACGTATCCTATATGTACTACCCTCTTAGGGCAGGCTAAACTTCCCCATGGTCCAGGGTACATAGATGAGCGTCCTCGCATACACTTGTCCCATGAAACATTTATCCCCTCCAGAGTTATCAATGATCCCTTCAGCATACGGCTCGATTTGATGCATCCCATGCTCCATCACATTACTCCACTTTATCTAACATGCCTCCTCAAACTACCCTAGTCTCATGCATACACATTCTAATAAAAGTACTTGATTAAATGCCTCACATCGTTGATTCGTCAAAGTTCAAAACACCTCACTTAGCTCGTAGGATTTCCTTGTGCTTGACTTGAAGCAAACCACCATTTTCCCTAGGCATGGTCTGAAGTCAACTAGAGAAAATGTCACGTCTGTTAGTTCCTGAGATGATGGTTTTAATGACAACAACCTTAGAACTTATTATAAAATATAAATACTAATATTCTTGTTTAGATATATATGTTTATGCAGGATATATATATATATATGGAGGTATTGAAGAATGAAGACTGTATAGTATAAAGATTCAAGACTGAGTATAGAGATTCAAGACTTACGAATTAAAGATTGAATAAATCAAGACCGAAGACTCATGAGTATCAAGAGTTCAAGATTTCAAGAGTTCAAGATATCAAGATAAGTAATAGTGTCTAGATTTATGTTAAAACTTCATAATAGCACTAAAATCTTTATTCAGATTTTAATTATGGAATAGAATCCTCTTTAATAGTGGGATGGAACCCATGACCTTCTTTAACGGAACGGAATCCACGAAAATTTCAAAATGATTTATTTTAAATATCTTTCCAAAAACTTTTTAAAGTCATCTCTCTCAGTTTAAATATTTTAGCCTTAAACTATTTTTATTATCTTTTATATTTTGATTTCAAAATCATCTCTTGTTTTTAAACTATTTCCTTGTTTTAATATTATGGCCTTTAAATCTCAAAAATATATTCTATACTTAGTTTTTAATATTACTTTTATATTATAGATTATATTTTTTTAAGATTATTTTTTTATTATCTTTTATAAGTTTAAACTATATTCAAAATGGTTTATAAACTTCAGAAATTGTTTTGACAAGTTTTAGAAAGAAAATCTCTTTTTTTTTTAAAAAATCAATTTTCAAAATTAACTAGGGCATGTCGACATACCCCATCCCCCCATGTCGACATGGTAGCCGTAGAAATTCAAATTTCAAATTTTCAAATGAAGTGTCTATTCGTCATATCCTTTCACGAATGGACATAACTATTGTTCTTCTATAAATTCCAGTTGTTTTCAACGAATTTTAAGTTAGTTTTTCTTCAGTTCTTCACTCCTTCTTCTCCACTCAAGAATTCTCTTATATTTTAACAAAACTCTGCCGAAATCCTAAGTGAATCAAACTTGATCATCTCTAGTTTGATTCTCTGTCACACTCTCTTAAAGATCTCAGTGCTATTCAGAGTTATAGGATCATTTGTAATCAAAGATCGAAAGATCGAAGTGTATCGAGTCTCTCTCTATCAAAGTGTGATTGGAAACAGTGTGATTGTGGCCTATAAATCAATTGGGTGTGATTTTAGCCCGTAAATCAATTAGGTGATCTTGTAGCCTAATTAAATCAAGAGAGTTTGCCCTAGACTTAAAGATAGGAGGGTGTATCTTGTGGCCTTGAAATCGAGGTTGTAATACCGACATTATATTTGAAAATAAATCTGCACAAGAAATTGTGTGGGACTGGATGGAGGGTAACTCCAAACCAGTATAAAATTCTGGAGTGCTCTTTCCTGTACCGCTTTTTATTTACTATTTTCATCTGTGTCTGATTCTGTGATTGTCTCTGTGTTTGTGAATTGCATCTATATGTGTTTAATTTCAAAAGATTTCAAAAATTCCATAAAGTCCATTAAACACTATTCACCTCCCCCCTCTAGTGTTAAACCTGCCTTAAGATTCGTAATCCGCATTTCCAACATTTGGTATTAGAGCATTGATTTTCAAATTTTTCATAATCTGATTTTTGAAAAGTTTTCAAATGGTTGCCAACACTGGTAATGTCAACACTATCACTAGTTCATTTGTAAAAGGCTAGTCTACTGCCAGACCACCACTTTTTAATGGCAGTAACTATGCATATTGGGCATGTAGGATAAAAATCTATTTACAATCAATGGGATTAGACACTTGGAATATCACACAAACTGAGTACATTGAACCCACAACAAATTTTGCATTGTGGACCGCTGAGCAAAAGACTGTTGCACAAAACAATTCAAAGCCATGAATATTCTATTCTGTTCACTTGATAGGAATGAGTTTAATAGAGTGTCTGTTTGTAAGTCTGCATATAAAATCTGGAAAACTTTCCAAGTTACTCATGAAGGAACAAGCAAAGTTAAATAGACCAAAATATCTACCTTGACCAATCAGTTTCAATTATTCAAGATGAATTCAAATGAGTCCATTTCAAACAAGTACAGTAGGTTTCAAGACATTATGCACTCACTAATTGCATTAGGAAAGAACTTTTCCGAAGAAAATCAAGTTAGAAAAATTCTTAATTCACTCACTCCGGAATGGGATCAGAAGACTCTAGCAAATGAAGAGGCTAATGATATTAGTACTCTAAAAATTGAAGAATTAATTGGGAATTTGATGTTGTTTGAAGTACAAATGCAAGGGAGAAGAGAAAGCAAGGCCTTAGAAAAGAAGTCAATAGCGTTTATTGCAGTAACAGATGGTTTAGACTCAAACAGTGACGACGATGAAGAAATAGCCTTGATGATAAGAAATTTTAGAAAGTTTCTGAAATACAGAAAGATGAACAACTACAAGAGAAATTGTTCGACGATGAAAATTCTATCGGTTTAGAAACTGTCGAACGAATTTAGAAATAAAATAACCGCAAGCGCACGGTGTACACTTGTAGTACGTGGCGAATACGGGTCGATCCGTAGGGAATTGATGATTTTAAAAATTCAATTCAATCAAATTATACCAATTTCAAGTGAAAGTTAAGCTAGAGAATTAGAGAATGAACTAACTAACTAAAAGAAAAAAGATGCAAATATAAGAGTTAAATGAAAATTTAGAGAATAAATCCACTCTCTAGATCATGTAGTTTAACATATATGAAATCATGATCTATCTTTAATGGTCATTAGTGCTTTAATTGATGTGCCTATCATAAGTATGGCATATTTGTGCTATTAGTTAGCCAACATAAGCCATCAAACTATAACACACCCCTTAAACCACTTACTAACTGTTTGTACCAAAAATGGGCACAACACTTTTCGGAAGTCTTTGAAGAGATAAATGCGAAGAATGAAATTTAACACTGTGGATTATCTAACAAAAACTCCAAATAACATAAAGGTAAAGTGCAAAGACAAGCGATTTAGAGTGGTTTGGCATTTTAGCCTATGTCCACTATGAAGTTTGATGATTTTATTGCTCGACACTCGAAGATTACAATTTCTTATAACGCAGTACAACTGGTTTTGTGAGCTAAGTCTGAATTTAAGACAACCGTGGTCATTCTGAGTAAATCTGGCAGAGTCTGGGCGCTCTTTAGCTCTTAGAATTATCCGACCCCTTTTCTGAATGACCAGGGGCTCTATTTATAGGTGTAGGAGGCTGATATTTCGCCTAAATTGAGGGGAGACCAGTTCTGGTACGTGAGGGGGCCCACATGGCCGAAATCTGGAGATCCGGGCCCACTTTGGGATCGATTCGACCCTTGGTTCGAATCGATCAAGAAAGTGTCCAATTGAGCTGAAACTCGGCGTGGACATTCTTCTATGCATACGCAAGCTGTTGTGAAAATTTCATAGCATTTGGACTTGTAGATCTCGAGTTATGATCCATCTAAAATTGCACTTCAGATGGACACCCTTGCCTCGAATCGATCCCTTCGACTCGATAGGGTCGAATCGATCGTCTGAGCATGTGCTTGGTGACGTGGCTCGCGCGTTTCTCGGGTCAACCCGCCTTTTTCTCCGAGTTTTACGCGGTCGAACCCATCGTTTCAGGCGCTTCGACTTAGTGGATTCGTAGTGAAGGATTCGAAGGAATGCTCCTTCGAATCGATCGAATGGGCGCCCTTCGAATCGATTCGACTGGTGGATACGAAGCTATCTTGACGGAGTGGGTTCGAAGGTCTTCAACATGGTTGATACGGAGTGAAACAAATCCGTGGACTCGAAGCATTCCGCCTTGATGGATTCGAAGATACTCATGGAATGGAGTCGAATTGAATCCAGTTCATGGATTCGAAGGTCTTCCCTTTGATGGATTCGAAACTAAAGCTCGGTGCTGATGGATTCGAACATACGGGTCGGCCCTGTTGGATTTGAACCAAGGTCTCGTGGATGTGGTGCGAACCAAAGTGTGGTCGATGGATTCGGAGCATGGCTTTCTTCTGATCGATTCGAGCCTATGCTGTTCTCGAGGGATTCGAAACTGTACCACTTCATCCATTTTCTATTTGGCGATATCTTGAGCATACGAACTCGGATTGTCTCGAAATTTGGAATGTTGACTTTCTCGGCCTTGCTCGACGTGTCTTATCAATTGCAGCCCGATCCGGACTCAGGCAAAATTCATCGGCATCCATAGCAGACCTATGTGTAATCGGTTTTCAAGATGAACTGTCCCTGGTTTCTAGTCGAGTTCTTGGTGTCACGGCCTTGCCAAAAGGCGGGATAACATTTGCCCCCCAAAGTATGTCTTGTGTAATCATGACGTGCTTTGAATAACTACAGTCTTTCATGCTGAATATACTCGTTTAGTTGATTGCTTGACAGTCGTCTTTTTTGCAATCTTCCCTTAGATGAACGTCCAACCGGCGTGCTTTACTTTGATCCTGCCCCTAGTCTTGGGGACAAATGCGGAGTTGATGTATGTTTATACTTCATCTCGCACTTTGGGAATACGGAGTTAAGTGATGTTTATACTCCGCCTCGCACTCTGGGAGTACGGAGTTGAATGAATGTTTATACTCCGTCTTGCACTCTGGGAGTACGGAGTTAAGTGAATGTTCATACTCCGCCTCACACTCTGGGAGTACGGAGTCAGGGAATGTTTATACTCCGTCTCGCACTCCGGGAGTACGGAGTTAAATGAATGTTTATACTCCATCTCGCACTCTGGGAGTACGGAGTTAAGTGAATGTTTATACTCTGCCTCGCACTCTGGGAGTACGGAGTTAAGGAATGTTTATACTCCATCTCGCACTCTAGGAGTATGGAGTTAGGGAATGTTTATACTCCGTCTCGCACTCTGGGAGTACGGAGTTAAGGAATGTTTATACTCCGTCTCGCACTCTGGGAGTACGGAGTTAAGTGAATGTTTATACTCCGCCTCGCACTCTACGAGTACGGAGTTAAGGAAATGTTTATACTCCGTCTCGCACTCTGGGAGTACGGAGTTAAGGAATGTTTATACTCCGCCTCGCACTCTGGGAGTACGGAGTAAAGGAAATGTTTATACTCCGTCTCGCACTCTGGGAGTACGGAGTTAGGTGGAGGGTTGTCGAGTATCAACCCTTTTCCGGCCTGTTGTGATGGCTTGCCCCCGTGCTTGGGTTTCACTTAGCGAGTGGCCGGTCGTATCACAGTCACTCCTTTCTTGAATAAATCCCATTGCATGATGGAATTTAGCTCTTCGTGCGTCGTGATGTTGTACATTGTATTTAATGAATCACCGCTCTGGCTCGAAGAGATGGCATTTATTGCTGGAATAAGAAAATACGGCAAAGTCAGTTGCCTTATTACAAATTCTAATTTCAAAATGCAAAAGCAAACTGCTAAATGGAAAAAATATAATGAAATAAATAGAGCCTGTTATGTGTAATAGCAACGGAGACTCTCGCTGTTCCAGGCTCTTGGCAAATCAAGACCGTCAATGGTCGATAGTTTGAATGTGCCATCTCCGAGTCTTCGGGCAATCGCGTATGGTCCTTCCCAACTTGGTTTCATGTGTGAAGGAACCGGATAGATTCTTTTGAGAACGAGATCACCGAGTTCAAAAGTTCGAGGTCGAACTTTGGCATTGTACAGTCGGGCGACTCGACCCCGATGTGCGGCCGCTCTCAAATCGGCCTCTTCCCGCTTCTCATCTAGTAGATCCAAAGATTCAGCAAGCAATATAGCGTTTTTTTCGGATCATAATAAGTCACGCGATGGGAAAAAACTTCTATCTCGACTAGAATAATGGCTTCTGAGCCATAAGATAAAGAAAACGGGGTGTGTCCGGTTGCGGTCTTGTGAGTCGTTCGATAAGCCCATAATGCCATAGGGAATTCATCAACCCATTTGCCCCTGGCCTTTTCCAATCGCTTTTTCAGAATGGATTTTATAACTTTATTGACAGCTTCAACCTGTCCGTTTGCCTGAGGATGTGCAACTGCCGAGAATTTTTTATGAATATGGAACCGTTGACAGAAACTTTTGAACTCTGCACTTTCGAATTGGGTTCCATTATCGGTGATGATGGTATACGGGAGTCCAAATCGACAGATGATATTGCGAACTACGAAATTTATTACTTTCTTTGTCGTAATCGTTGCGAGGGCTTCGGCTTCAGTCCATTTTGTAAAGTAGTCGACGGCGACGATGGCGTACTTCGCACCACCTCTCGCCAGAGGTAAAGCGCCGATAATATCGATGCCCCACATCGCGAATGGCCAGGGACTGACCATTTGAGTTATCTCGGTAGGTGGGGCTCTCGGAATTCAAGCGTGTTTCTGGCACCTATCGCACTTTCTTGCATAGTTTGATGCATCTCGGTTTACTTTCGGCCAGTAATATCCATACCGGAGTATTTTCTTGGCGAGAGCTTGCCCACCGGTGTGATCGCCACACTCTCCTTCGTGTACGTCATGTAACACTCGTTTAATTTCATCGTGCACGATACACCGAAGGAGAGGAACAGAATAACCCCTTCTATACATTACTCCGTTTTGAATGACGAATCGTGAAGCTTTTCGCAGAATTTGTCTCTTTTCATTTCTGTGCTCAGGCAATGCCCCATTCTCGATGTAGTTTCGATATGGAGTCATCCACGATTCTCTTTTGGGAGCGGTTTCAAATACAAAACTCGTCTCCATTTGATCGATGCTTGGGAAGGATAAAGTTTCGACGGGGACAAATCCTTCTTGCTGTGTTTCACCTGTGCTGGCTAACTTTGCCAATGAATCGGCTTTTTTATTGCGTTCTTGGGGTATATAATAAATGGCGTAATAATCAAATTGTTCCAGTACTTTCTGAACTTGAGCCAAGTAAGCAGCCAGTCTTCGATCTCTCGCTTGATATTCTCCCCGTACTTGACATACCACTAACTGTGAATCACAATAAATTTCCACAGCGACAAACCTCAAATCTCTGGCAAGCTTTAGGCCGGTTAAGAGGGCTTCATATTCAGCTTCGTTATTAGTTGCATGAAAATTGAACTTCAAAGCGTAACATATAGATCGGCCTTCGGGCGTCTCAAGTACAACACCAGCACCCGAACATCGGTTGTTTGATGCACCGTCAGTATGTAGCTTCCAGATGTATTTGGGGATTTACTGGTTTCGGGTAAGTCCTCTGAAATGGTAAATTCAGCTATGAAATCTGCCAGGACTTGTCCTTGAATGGCTCTCCGCGGAGTATAAGTGATATCGAATTGGCTTAATTCAATGTTCCATTTGAGTAACCTACCAGACGTCTCAGGCCGCGTGAGGACCTGTCGTAACGGCTGATCGGTATACACAGTAAGAGGGTGAGCTTGGAAATAAGGTCGAAGCTTCCTTGAGGCAATGACCAAACAGTAGGCTAGCTTCTCTAATCGGGGGTAATTTCTTTCAGCCCCTGTTAGCCATTTACTAACATAGTAGACCGGTTTCTGCACTTTGTCTTCCTCCCGAACTAAAGCAGCACTGATCGCATGCTCTGATACTGCCAGGTAGAGGTACAATTGCTCGTGGTCAACAGGTTTTGACAAAATCGATGGTGTGGAAAGATGTTGAACCAGTGATCGGAATGCGCCTTCACATTCCGTGGTCCATTCAAAGTTTCGCTTTCCCTTCCGGATTAGATCAAAGAAAGGGATGCATTTATCAGTTGACTTCGAAATGAACCTGCTTAGTGCTGCTACCTTTCCATTGAGACTCTGGACTTGTTTTATGGTTCTTGGAGTTTGTAAGTCCCTTATTGCCCAGATCTTTTCGGGATTTGCTTCTATCCCTCGAGCATTAACGATAAACCCGAGGAATTTTCCAGAGGCGACACCGAAATGACACTTTAATGGGTTGAGCTTCATTCCATATTTTCGGAGAATGCTGAACATTGAATTTAAATCTCTGACATGATCCGTGTAGAATCGAGACTTCACTAGCATGTCATCTACGTAAACCTCCATGGTCTTCCCAATCTGATCGGCGAACATCCGGTTGACCAAGCGTTGGTATGTTGCTCCGACGTTCTTTAGACCAAATGGCATGACTTTGTAACAGTAGAGTCCCAGATCAGTTACGAAGCTGGTATGTTCTTGGTCTGGTAAATGCATGGGTATTTGGTTGTAGCCAGAATAAGCATCCATAAAAGATAGTAATTCATGTCCGGCTATCGAATCCACGAGCTGGTCAATTCGAGGAAGTGGGAAACTGTCTTTGGGACAAGCCTTGTTTAAGTCAGAATAGTCGATGCAAGTTCTCCACTTTCCATTTGGTTTTCGAACCAGTACTGTAACGACCCGTATTTTTAACACTTTAAAAATACGAATTAAAATGAAAATTTTGGATAAAAATCCCAAGGAAATAAAATTTTGTGTTGTTAAATGTAAATTATAAGTTAAAATACAAAACGGAATTCTGAAATAACTTATTTGTAAATCAAATATGGATGTTGACTTGTAGTGAATTTAGATAATGATTGAATGGGATTGTAAACCAAATTGGTTACGATTGTAAACAAAGGATAAATAAATGTTACATTTAATATTGAAGTTATAATATGGAAATCAACGTAAACGAATATAGTTTAATATTACTGTGAATTTAAATAAGATGATAACTGTAGAAAATGGAAGTAAATGAATTATAAACCATTGATAATAATGTATAAGTAAATGGTTGATTCAATAATGAAAGTGTAAATCGAAATAAAAGAATTCATTTGGAATTAAATAACTTGAATTTGAATTACAATATAATTGAAGGCTGAATCTAATATAATCTTTTATATTGGATTTATAATGGAAAACTGCATTGTAAAAGATTGTTAATTACTGTGAAATTTAAAAATAGGATTTGTGAACAACTGAAATTTGATTTAAAAGTTAATAATTTAAAATTGGGAATTTTATATTGAAATTAAACAGTCAAATAATTTATTTTCGAATATTGGATTTAATTAGGTAATTAAATCAATAATTTAATAAGTTAAATTTCAGAAATAATTGAAAATCGAGTTGAATGTGATTGAAAATGATTTGTAAAATTTTATCTTATCATATTGGAGTTATAGTAATGTTATAGAACTTTTAAAATTGAATTTAAAGTTAATTTGTGAAAATTGAATATTTTAATATTTAATTATTGACTGAAAAATAGTCATTTTTCAAACAGTCTCAGAATTGAACGAAACTAGTTCCATTTGATCCGTAATAGTTTGTTATTATCGGATTTCAATTTTCGTAGCAATCGGAGTTACCGTTTGACCGTGGCAGCTCGAAACGCATCAAATTGTTTTTAATTTTAATTCGGCGAGTTAAAAATAGTCATTTTTCAAAAAGTCTCGGATTTCGACGAAACCAGTTTCATCGGATCCGTAATGTGATATTATTGTAAGGTTTCAAATTTCGTAATATTTGGATTTACCGTTTGTCCGGTACAAATTAAAACGCACCGAAATCGGTTTAAATCGGTTTAATTTAAATCGTCGTTTAATTCCATATCTCACACATACGATCGAATTAGCTTCCGAAACCCATTCCATTGTGTCCGAAACGTGGGGTAAACCCCAGAAACGCCAGTTGCGGCGCGTAAATCGGATTTCGGAAAACCCGGATGAATAGTGTTCGAGATTTCTCTATAAATAGCCCACCCTCTTCACAAAAAAAAAAAAAAAAAAAAAAAAAATTGAAAACCCTAATCTATATCTGCAGCCGCCACCCTCTAATGAATGGCCAGAAAGTCATTTCGTTCTTCCCATGATATCTCAAATCCGTTCAGTAATTCGAGAAACTTTCTACATGAAAGTTGTAGAGGGCATTGAGTTCTAGATATCCAACGGTCGGAATTTCCTGGAGTGGCTTAGATCGACCAGAATTTCGCCACAAAGGGCCGGCGTTCGTGCACGCAAAACGATGGAAGGGGGCGACCGGACTTCAAGCTACTGGGGGCGGTGGTAGTTCTCGTGATGGGCTTCGTTTTGGCAGTGGTTTGATGGGGCATGGAGGTCGGTAGGGTGGTGCGTCGGCGGAAAAACGAACGTGATGTTGGGTTTCATCGTTCGAAACGAACGAAGGAGAAGAGAGGGAGGGGGAAAGGAAAGCACGGTTCAGATCTTTGCATCAGGGGAGGAACGGTGGATGATAGAAGGGTTTGAAAATTTAAATTAGAAAAAAATTGTAAATTTATATACATAATATCATACAAATTTGAAAATTCATATCTTTTTCATACGAGGTCGGATCGAGACGATTCTTTTTCCGTTGGACTCGTATTGACGAGCACTACGCTATGCAACTGGATCGGAATCATTTGGAGCTAGAGAAAATTTTGAGTAAATCGAACGTCGTTCGATTTGATTTAAATCGTAAAATCAAGGTGAGTGTTTTATAACGCTCACAACGTACTAAATATCTTTATGCTAGTTGAATTGACATTATGAAGTGTTATGATTTTATTTGTCGTTGTTAGATATAAATTAATTGTCATATAGCTGGTTATTTTGAATTAACCGTTGAAAAATGAAATTGACAGTTAATTTGGAATTGAAATTGAATTGCGATTAAATTACCTGACATTGATAACTATGAAACTGCCATGAATTGTATTGACTATTGGATGATGTATTGTGATGGATGTCATTGGTTGATGTTTGAATGTTTGGATGTTGATTTGCTTATATATACTGTTATGCATACATATGATACCGTGATTTAATTTAAGTGATATATGTTCATCCCTGACATTTAGTTGAAATAAATAAATAATCACTTGGCCATAGGATAGAAAATTATATACGGACATCGAATTGGCTAAATTAATAATTTTTGAAATCGTCGTTGAAATTTATTTAAAATGTGTTGATATAAAAGTTATAAATAGAAATCGATTTATAGAAATTGAATTCATCGAAAAATTGAGTTTGGAATGTTGAAATGAATTTTGGTTAAAGGAATTTTGTTAAATAATTAAGTTGTGACTTTGAAATTTGGAAATTGGATATGATTGAATGTCGAAAATTGGTTTGTTTAAAGATTTAACTTTTATTCGAACTTTGAATATTTCTAAGAAAAGTTATATGAAATGATATTTCAGGTTTGAGTTTAGAATTGAAACTTGGATTCAAAAATTTGTTATTGAAACAAAATTTAATTTAATGTTTAAATCGATATTTTGAAATTGGATATGGAATTGAAATTGAAATTTATTTGAAATTGGAGTTTAAATTGATTTGGAATTGAAATTTAAATTCATTTGGAATTGGGATTGGAAATTAATTTGGAATTGGAAATTAATTTGAAATTGGAAATTGAAAGTGAATGGAATTTGTTATTAAAATCGAGATTTATATGGAATCAAAATTTATTCGAGTTGAAATCGGAATTGAATCAATTAAATCGAAATGTAAATTGGAATTGATTTGGATAGGAAATTGGGAAGTTGACCGGTTTGACTTTGGAATTATATTTAACTTAAATGAATATTTTAGTATAAATGATTTAAAATCTATATTCTTTAAATATTGAAATTATTTTGATTTTTCAAACTATTTTACTATATAAACCATTTTCAAATTATTTTCGATTTAACTATTTAAATATTTATATTAAACTATTTTAATTATTTTAATTATTTAAACTACTTTTAAACTACTTAAAACTATTTTCTAAAATTTTCAAGCTGGTCAATAAGGTGAATTTGTTTATATTTAAATCTTGAATTTAAATACGAATTGGGTTAAATGAAGTTGCAACTTAACTTGAAATTCGAAATGATTTTAAAATCGAAATGAGATATTGAGGCGAAAATGATTTTTGAGACAAAACCTTACATTTTGAATAAATATGATGATATTTGAAATGGATTTGATTTTCGAAGCGAATATGATATTTTGATATCAATTATGAATTGATTTGAAATGTAAAAGAGCCAACGGTGTAATAATACGTAGTTATTAAAGAGACCGGGATCGGATATGGACATACTCTCTGTCGATACCGAATACCACTTTAATAACTATTACACGCGGAGTGTTGATCCAGAATGAAGTGGATGGTTTGGTGAACGCGTTGACTGAAGAAAGAGAACGATATTGGATGACCCTTGACATGACTAAAACAGGAGCCGCGCCGGGCCATTGAGGTTCGCCATCTCTAGCGGACACACTTCTTCGATACCATATCTATTACATTTGTGATTCGATTTGGGTGCACCCCTCGATTATGGGAGTGTTGTTTCGCGGTGTTGGGGTAGCTGCTGGCTATGCTCAACATCAGTCCGGATCACGCAACTACTAGTATCCTAGTTGGTATTGCCTCATGTACCTTGTCATACTGATTATCCTATTCGCGACCACTACGTTATGGTTTGTACCTTGAGTATATGGATTGCCCTCTGGTGACTTCCGGTTTTGGGGAAACTACGGTCTTGTATATGCTCTTGGGAATATAAATGTGTTAAGCGGCGAATGGGCGTTGACTTAACACTATTTTGATACCTTTACTTTACTTTAGACATTATCTATATAGCGTATCTTATTGTATATATAGATAGTTTAACGGATCCTTGAGAGATGGAAAATCCCGTAACATCCCTTGAGTTATTGCACGCACGTTGACACTGGATAAGAGATGTCAAACCCCGTAAACATCTCTGACGCCGTTTACACTCATATTTATTACGATTGATTTAACTTTCATAAGGATATTTTAGTCCTGACTCGAGTGTTTTGTCTTTTCATTACGCTCGGGTCAGCCTGAGCATTTCAGTTTAGGTTGAAGATCATTTCCTTGGAGGACGGAGACGAAGATTTGGTATATTATCTACTACTATTATATTCATTCCATTCCACTGCATTGTTGTATGATATTTGCTGTGTATGTAACTATGATAAATGTTGTATAATAATAATCAAATGTATTCAGTTCAAATGTATTCATTTAATTAACAGCTTCATGAACTGTTATTTTATTATCATACTTTAGCCTTCCGCTGTGAGATTCTGTGTTGTTTCATTTGCTTCTGTTCTTTCTTTCCTTTTCTTATTTAACCCCAATAACCATCCGCCCTTTCGAATGGTTTAGAACCGGCATGTGTGTTTGATTTGTCGATTTAAACTGTCCAAAAAGGCGGGTCGTTACAAGTACGGGGTTTGACACCCATTCTGGATACAAAGCATCTCGGATGAATCCATTCGATTGCAGCTTATCAATTTCTTCTTTAAGGGCAGCAGATCTCTCCGGGTCCATACCACGCCTTTTCTGCTTGAATGGAACATGTCGCGGATCAATATTCAAGGAGTGACTCGCGATGTATGGTGAGATTGCGCACATATCAGAGTGTGTCCAGGCGAAAACATCGAGATTCGCTCGGAGGAACTCAACCAATTCCTGTTGTGTTTGTTTTCCCAGCTGAGATCCAACCTTTAGTACTTTTGAATTGTCATCTTTACAGACTGGGACGTCCATAGTCAGTTCGGCTGGGGAAGCTTGATTCTCTTTAGATTCGTTTTTATCTTCGTTGTCTCTAGGGTCAAGATCTTTAAGGAATCGGTCGTGGTGCCCGGGCCGGGGCCCAGGCACTAATTGTCAATCATCAGCAAAAAGGACGCAGAGAGATTCCTCTACGCCCTTTCCTTTCTCTTTTCTCTGCGCCCCGCGCAGTTCAGCAACATAACAGGCTCTTCCTGCTGCCTGGTCTCCTTGAACGACTCCGATTCCATGATCAGTTGGGAACTTCAGAGTTAGACACCATGGGGCAATGGCTGCCCTGAACTCAGCAAGGGCCGGATGGCCCAAAAACGCATTATATGGCGAATCAATATCTAAAACGACAAACTGCAACATTCGAACTCTCCGGCGTTCTCCCACTCCTAACTCCACCGGTAGTTTTATTACTCCAATGGGTATCGTAGCGCTCCCGTTGAAACCGTGGATTCGGGATTGGTAGGGTTTTAAATCCTTCGCTTCCATCTTCATTAAATCGTAAGCCCGTTTAAGCAAGATATTCACAGAGCTCCCACTGTCAACCAGGATCCTCTTCATCCAGGCAGGACCCACCTGGGCAGATATGACTAGTGGGTCGATCGTAAGGGCTTCGATCTTATCAGCGTCTCGGCTCCTGAATATGATATCATCAGACATTAGCTTTTGCTGTTTAGCCGGAGTTCCATCCTCACAATTGCTGCAACATTCGAAGTCCGCATGCCTGATCGAACTAGCATACGACTCCATTTCACCCCAGCTTCTGTCTGCTGGGTGGGGACCACCACTTATCGTGTTTATAACTAGCCTCCCGCCCGTGCGAGTGGGTTCCTTCTGCCCTTCTTGATTTTGTGCCCGATTCTGATTTGAAGGGCCCGCTCCACCAGACTGCGGTGCCCGTACAAACTGGTCTAGCTTTCTTTCCCTGATCAGCTTTTCAATGAGGTCCTGCAGATGTCGACACTCATTGGTGTTGTGGCCATAACTCTCGTGAAATCTACAGAACTCTCCTATTTGAATTTGTCTCTCCGACGATTGCTTCGGAGCAGGTTTATCATATCGCATAGTGTTGCAAGTTTGCAGATACACATTTTCCAGCGATGTATTCAGTGGCGTATAATTCTCAAACATTGGGGTCCTACACTGTGGGCCTCGATTCTGATTTCTTCTCCTGTCTTGAACATTGTTGACTCTCGGCTGAGCTTGTTTATTCTATATATTTAGCTGGACTTTTCCGAAACTCTCACCGGACTGCTTGACTGCCACATTACTCTGTATCCCTTCAGTTCTGGGTATCGCATCGTCCTGTTTCCTAGATTGTTTCGCGTCCTCTTGTCGCAAGAACTGTGCGGCTTTGGAGTAGAAACGATCCAACGATGCGGGGGGTTTCCCAGCTAACCAATTTCCAAATTCAGAGTCGGGATCGATCCCTTTGGTTAACGCCATCAAAATCGAGTTATCGTTGGGATTACTAATTTCCACGCAGGTTGCATGGAATCTCTCCAAGTAACGCCTGAGCGTTTCTCCCTTAGCCTGGGTGACACTAGATAGGGTGTTAACGTCTTTGGGCCTAGTGACATGCATATGAAACTGTTCGACAAATTTCTTAGCCAGTTGATCGAATGAAGAGATGGATCTTGGTGGCAACCTTGTGGACCACATTGTTGCGAGTCCTCCCAAAGAGATGGGGAAACTTCGACATTTCACTGCATCATCAGCCCTTGCGGCGCTCATTGAGCATTCGTATTTCAAAATATGTTGATTGGGATCGGAATTTCCTTCGAATAGAGGGAGAGTTGGCATTCTGAATCGCCGAGGAGGTTCAGCGTACATTACTTCGTCTGTGAAAGGAGTATGACTACGGGAGATTCCCTAGTCGTCATTGATAAGTCCTTGACTTTCGCGTATCATCTGACGTATTATGGTCGAGATATCTGACACTGGCACATTCTGGGCATGCTGAGCTAAGGTGTGGTTGGGTTCCACAGCGCGAGTTTGGACCGGGCGTTGTCGATGGTCCGTATTTCGCCTCCTTGGCTCGGCATCTTCTGGGACATACCGTTCAGGAGTATGTCCGCGCTGTTGATTGTTCGGCTCTAACAGATTCCGGGTATCAGCCCTCACTTCTACCGCGGCGGTTGCAGCGTGGTTGTCCGCGGTATACTGTGGAGCAGTGCCTTCTTGTGTCGACAGTCCTGTTCGGAAGCTGGTCGACGGCCCCGTCCTTAATTGTCCAACTGTCAAAGCGGGTTGATATCCAGTAGTCTGTGCGTGACTTCCTTCTAACCGGGGACGGGTAGACCTATGGTGATAATCAGACGAAGTGGAACTTCCAGTAGATGCGCAGGAAACATCATCCCTCCTGGACTTTCTGTGGCTTTGGCGGTTTAGTTGGTTGGTTAGTTCAATGTTGACGCGCAACTGTTCAGCCAACTGTTGCCGGCTTTGGGTCAGTTTCTGGAGTAATGCCTGGAACTCTTGTCTGGTCACTGGCCTAGACGGATCTGAGTGAGCATTGTTGCCTTGGTTGGATGGAGGCAACTGCGCAGGATTCTGTCGATCTCGACCTTCTTGGTCAGCAGCTGTAGAAGTGGTTCTTGTACTAACCATTTTGAGTTGTGAATTCCTTTCCTAGATTTTATGCAAATCTGAATAGAATGGCAGGATTCTGGATTAGAGATCTGGATCTTCCTCTTGGATTTATGTAATCCGGTATCGATGGTAGATCCAAGGAGCAGGAGAAAAAGCTAGTTTTTCTCAGTGAAAGCACCAAAGTGTTTGTACCAAAAATGGGCACAACACTTTTCGAAAGTCTTTGAAGAGATAAACGCGAAGAATGAAATTTAACATTGTGGATTATCTAACAAAAACTCCAAATAACAGAAAGGTAAAGTGCAAAGACAAGCGATTTAGAGTGGTTCGGCGTTTTAGCCTACGTCCACTATGAAGTTTGATGATTTTATTGCTCGACACTCGAAGATTACAATTTCTTATAACGTAGTACAACTGGTTTTGTGAGCTAAGTCTGAATTTAAGACAACCGTGGTGATTCTGAGTAAATCTGGCAGAGTCTGGGCGCTCTTTAGCTCTTAGAATTATCCGACCCCTTTTCTGAATGTCCAGGGGCTCTATTTATAGGTGTAGGAGGCTGATATTTCACCTAAATTGAGGGGAGACCAGTTCTGGTACGTGAGGGGGCCCATATGGCCGAAATCTGGAGATCCGGGCCCACTTTGGGATCGATTCGACCCTTGGTTCGAATCGATCAAGAAAGTGTCCAATTGAGCTGAAACTCGGCGTGGACATTCTTCTATGCATACGCAAGCTGTTGTGAAAATTTCATAGCATTTGGACTTGTAGATCTCGAGTTATGATCCATCTAAAATTGCACTTCAGATGGACACCCTTGCCTCGAATCGATCCCTTCGACTCGATAGGGTCGAATCGATCGTCTGAGCATGTGCTTGGTGACGTGGCTCGCGCGTTTCTCGGGTCAACCCGCCTTTTTCTCCGAGTTTTACGGGGTCGAACCCATCGTTTCAGGCGCTTCGACTTAGTGGATTCGTAGTGAAGGCTCCTTCGAATCGATCGAATGGGCGCCCTTCGAATCGATTCGACTAGTGGATACGAAGCTATCTTGACGGAGTGGGTTCGAAGGTCTTCAACATGGTTGATACAGAGTGAAACAAATCTATGGACTCGAAGCATTCCGCCTTGATGGATTCGAAGATACTCATGTAATGGAGTCGAATTGAATCCAGTTCATGGATTCGAAGGTCTTCCCTTTGATGGATTCGAAACTAAAGCTCGGTGCTGATGGATTCGAACATACGGGTCGGCCCTGTTGGATTTGAACCAAGGTCTCGTGGATGTGGTGCGAACCAAAGTGTGGTCGATGGATTCAGAGCATGGCTTTCTTCTGATCGATTCGAGCCTATGCTGTTCTCAAGGGATTTGAAACTGTACCACTTCATCCATTTTCTATTTGGCGATATCTTGAGCATACAAACTCGGATTGTCTCAAAATTTGGAATGCTGACTTTCTCGGCCTTGCTCGATATGTCTTATTAATTGCAGCCTGATTCGGACTCGGGCAAAATTCATCGGCATCCATAGCAGACCTATGTGTAATCGGTTTTCAAGATGAACTGTCCCTGGTTTCTAGTCGAGTTCTTGGTGTCACGGCCTTGCCAAAAGGCGGGATAACACTAACTTTCATGAAACTTGACAATGAAAATGAAATCTATTTTAAGTATGGCCTATTGACTATTGATTAGAAATATAGACCATCAAATTTTAATTTTAAATCACTTTCTAATGCCATAATCATATTTTGATGAAGAGGCATTTGTGTTAGTGATTGTTTAAGCATAGCCTATTTGGTGTCAACAATATAGGCTATCAAATTCAAAGAAAGAACAACAAATAAAACACTTCATTGATCATCATTAAGCACAAAAGGAGAGCATGAATTAAAAAATAGTTGAAGCTATATAATTATAGAGCTTCATTACCCCTAAATTGAAGGGGTTTAGCCTCTCATATTTGTCATCTGATTAACAAATGTAGCTAGCAACATGAAAGTAAAAAGAAAGGAAAATGAAAGCTAATGGAAAAGAGAAGCTAATTAACAAGAATTAAAACTAATCTACTTTGCTTGAATGTAAATCTACACTACCAACATTAAAGTAAATGAACAAGGAAAGTAAAATGAACAAGTAATTAAATTGCATAAGAAAAAGAAAGGAAATTACATGAAAATAAAAATGGCTAAGTAGCTATGAAAAAAAAAGAGAGCTTGTCTTTTTATTTTGAGCCTAAACTAAAACTAAGAGGAACTAAGGAAGGAAGGGTTACATGAAACATAAGGGGTATTTATACATGTGTTAAACCCTAATTCATATTTTTAGGGAATGCCCAAATTGCCCTTGAGGTAGTGTGGTGGCCAAGTAATCATTAACATCCACTAATCCCCCACTTAAATGTACATGAAGCTTTAATGTCCGTTTATCATGTGCTTAGTTCCTAATTGAAAATCAAGGTAAGTGGGTGGGGTCCTCCATGATCATCACTTTGAATTATTTCCATCTTCATTTGTTCTCTTCACTCTTGTGCATGCATATATTATCATGAATCCACTTGTAAAGTTCACCAAATTTCCTACAAAACAACATAGAAAATTCCAAGTAAATTTTAACAATTTAATAAATGCATAAAAATGACCATTTTACCCCTATATGAAGATAAATATGTGACAATTTGAAAATAATTTGAATTTTGGTTTAAACAAGTTAAAATACCGGATATGATCATTTATTTAATTTAAATATATTAAATATGGTGGTAAAAATATGCACATTTACGTGCACATCAAATACCCCCACACTTACCTTTTTATTCGTCCTCGAATAAACTAAAACTAAGATAAATCCATTTTCGTAGGGAGCACGATTGCATTGAGCGTATGCAACAGGCCGTTAAACCTCTAGGTGTCCCTAGTAGGACGAGTGTTGCCTTGTGAGGGTTTTCAGCGGATACTACCCACAAAATCTAAATGCAGGATGAAATTATTTTCAAAATGCAAGATTTATTTACAAAGAGATAAATGCGAGCTTTTGAAAATATTTACAAACGATGGATTTACTTTTAAATTAACACAAATAAGTTAAATATAGGTTTTGGTTATTATCTTGAAAATTTAAGTCGTTTACTCGTCAAAATTTCCAATAAAAATGAAGTTATTAAAGCAAATAAACGATAGTTTAACTCGTTGTTTTGGTTGATAACACAATGTAACTATGAAATGTACCCTTAGTTGATTACCAAAGCTTATCAAAGTGGTATTTTCATTTCTTTTCAATAACAAGTCAAATCAAACAAGTTAAAATAGTGCTTGGATTTCATTTGCTTACTCTCTCTATTTTTTGAAAATTTTATTGATATTTACAATATTTACATATGCCTAACTCAGATAAACTGAGGCTAGATATATTACCCGTGCACTGCCTTACGGACTGATGTGAGGGGAATACAGAGCGTGGCGAGTGACACGCGAGTATCGACTATAGGCGTTATTAATTTTTTTTTATACACACACACCTAACTCAGATAAACTGAGGCCAGATATACCGATCGTGCACTGCCTTTCGGGCTTACGTGAGAAGGGTACAGAGCATGGCGAGTGAACACACGAGTGTGAACACATAACTCTAGGTGTTAAAAATATATACATATATACAAATGTTTTTTCTTTTTCTTTTTTTTTAGAAAGAGAAAGTTTTGCAAAATCATCTTAGCACCATTTAACTTAGAAGACGAAAAAATGTTATATCCTTTTATTTGAATTCACCACTTTTTTTTAAAACAAAGATTTTCAATTAGGATGTATTTCATAATTAACACGTATGAATCTTCCTATATACTAGTTAAACCATTGTTATTTGTAATCAAACTTCATTTTTATTTTTGTCAAGAAAAATTAAATTTCAAAAATTTCAATTTAATAAACCAAAACCATATATTTATCCTATAGTGTTTCTTTAAAAATAAATCAAAATGCTTTAAATTTTTTTTTGTTTTTGAGATTTTTTTTTAAAATTTGGAAAGAAAATAAAAATAAATAAACCATGAAAAATCGAAAATGATGATGAGTCTCCCCCCCATACTTGATTTTGACCGTGTCCCCACAGTCAACCCAAGTGAAAGGAGAAAAATAAAAATAAAAACATGACCTTTATTTATATGAAAATGAACGGTATTTACACGAGATCAGAAAGTATATCGTTAAAAAGTAAATGAAACGGTCTTTCAAAGACCGATTCATTTGTCTCGTTAAGCATACGAGACACAGCTTAAGTTCATAAAACCAAATCGTAAATGATTTCGAACTTGAATGTCTATTTGGAAAAATGAATGTCGTTTTATTAAAAATCGTACGAGTTGTTTTATTTTCGATGATTTTTGGGGTCGATAAAACAATTGGTTGAAGTTCAATTTTATTTTCCCCAAATTGAAATTCAAACTCTTCATTGAAAAATTCTTCAGAATTATTGATTTCAAAATCAAAATGGTGATTTAAATCTTCCCCTTCAGAATTCGACAACTCGTTTTTGAAAAGTCCAAAGAAATCATGTTCATTGAATTCGTCATCCTTTGTTGGGTTACCAACAACTTCATTGCGTATCTCAAGTTCAAAATCCAAAGTTGTTGTATTCAAATTTTCGGAATCGAGAAAAGGAAGGTCGAATTTTAAATTTGGTTCCACACCCTCGAAAGAATTGAAATCCAACTCAATTACCGTGTTCTCAACAACTTCATGAAGATTGTTATTTTCAATTTCAAAAGTTGTTATTTGAAATCAGTGATTTGGGTAAAAGATGGAATATCGTTCGACTCGTCACACGTTGGGATTTGATTTTGTTTATCACGTTGTTTCATATATGTTTCAAATAACGAATCTGTGTGAACATTGTCGATTTCATCCATTTGTTCAACAAAATCCAATTAATAGTTATTAGCTTGAGGATTTTCGATTTGGATTTGTTGAGAACAAAAAATTTCACTTGCATCATAGTCGAGATTATTCCCATTGCCAAAATTATTTGAAAAGTGGATCACATTTTTGTTTTGATTTTGAAATTCATTTTGGAGTTCAAAATTGAATTGGCATGGGTTATACTCGAAATCATTTGAATTTTGAAGTGAATTCAATTTTTGATTATTTTGAAAACTTTGATTTGAATCATTGCCCAAATATGAATTACACAAATCATTTATCATTTGATTTTGTTGTATAGAGATTTCAAGTAAAGACGAAATGCTCTTTTCAAGATTTGAGGGTTGGTCATCGTTTTGAAAATTTTGTGGTTCAAATTTGAATCATTTAAACAATAGTTTTTGTGAAAATATCCATACGAATTTGGAGTGAAATCATATGGATTATATTGATTTTCACAACTATTGTAAAATTCACGTAAGTGGGGAAACTCGAACATTTTCAAGAATGTTGTTTTTTTATGAAGGAAAAATATTTACAAATAAAATTTATTTTTCAAAAGGGAAATTGATTGTTTCTTTGTTTTTTTGGTTTTTCAAATTTTTTCTTTGTTTTTGAAAAGGTTTTATAATTATTTTTTTGGATTTTTGATTCTCTAAAAAAACTAAGTAAATTTTTTTGGAATTTTGATTTGAAAATTTTCAAAGGAAAAGGAAAAAAACTAAGTTAAGAAATATTTACAATTTTTTTTTAGTTTTGGATTTTGAATTTTTTTTTAAATATGCATGAACTAATCCAACTAAATGAATGCAAGGTTAATTACAAATTATTTATCCTAAGTTAACACAAAATTATATAATCAAACTTTGTCTTAAATCAACAAGATAGTTCTCAGCCAAGTAACAGACAGGATTTATCGGTGCACCACGAATCACCGTAGCAATGCAGCTGAAGGTTTAAGTACCTTCAGAGGAACAACCACTATAATATTTATGAATCACCGTAATATTTATAAATGGTTATTACTCTGCCGTAGCATAGACACCAAGAAATTAAATTGTTCAAAGAAGACAATTTGCCAATATACAATTAAGTGTTATCGATGTCTAACCGTTATTATTAATCCAAATCTAAGATGAAATGCAAAGAAGAAATTAAATGTGTATTAACGATGCAACTACGAATGGTTTTTTGTTTTTGTTTTTTGAAATTTTTTTTAATGCAAGCAAACAACAATGCAAGGCAAACAAAAAAAATAGATATATACAATGCAAGTAGTTATTAATTTTTTTTGGCAAGATCAACAAGAAAATTCTATCGATTTTCTGCTTTGGCAACCTAAAAATAAAAAAAAATATACAGTTTTATATATATAGACTATATATATATATAACAAGTAAAACTAACAAATAAAGGAAAAACAAAACTTCACAAATTGGGAAAACAAAAGAAAACCCAAAACAAACTCTTTTTTTATATATTTTGAAAACAAATGAAACTAAAACAAATGAAAAGAAAATGAAAATAAATTAAAACAAATTGATTTTTTTAAGATTAAAAACTAAGTTAAGTTCCAAACTCAACTTAAAATAAAAATAACACCGACCAAAAAAAAATTATTCGCTCCACTAGGGCACGGCCCACAATCTAAATTCAAAACAAATACATAAACAAGATTTTCCATGTTTAGTTAACACTCTCTCAAACGAAATGCAACAGTAAGCCAATTCCAATTCAAGATTTCAAATCAAATATCCCAATATAGACTTCCAAATCAAATTCCAAAAACTATGATTAGCTGTGTTCAAGTTCATAATTTGGTGGTGACTAATGATGCAATTTCAGATCGTGTTCGCATTTTGGGGTTTCGGGTGGATGGATTTCGAGAGGGGAGGTCGTTCGATTCTTTTTTAGGGTTGTCTGTTTTCGACGGCGAAGTGTGGATGAGGTTGTGGAGGCGCGACGGGGTTGCTCGCAATTTGTTTAAGTGAAGAAAAGGCACGGGGAAGAAGGGAGTTGCGTGAAGCCGTAGGGCGATTGTAGGCGATTTGGGGATAGTTCTGGTGATGGTTGAAGTCACGAAGTTGAATTAGTGGTCGATTTGGCCGAGGTGTTAATTTTTGGGTTACGATTTGAAGCAGGGTAGCAGTTGAGGGTCATAGTGGTTAACTGGGTTAGGGAGATAGAGGAATTGGTTCCAGTTGATTCGAATTGGAGGCAGTGACAGTTTTTTTTGTGAAGCCGCTATAGTTTAAAGTCAATCTCGTGGTTGTGTAGATAGTGGAATGGCCAGAGGCAGCAGTGGTGTAGGAGTGGTTGAGGAAGAATGTCAGGTATTGTGTGGTTTATGGGAAATTGAATGTGGCTGTAATGACGAGGAAGTGAAGTGGAAGGTTGCCGACGAAGGCTGTTGTTTGTTGAAGTAATGTGGAATTTGGTTTAACTGTGATGATAAGGTGAATGCAAGAGTTGTTGAAGGAGTAGCTATTTGTTTGGAAATGCTTGAAGTATTATGGGGCAGTAGTGATTGAATAAGTATGAAGGGGTAGTCGGAGAGAGGCTATGTTGACTGGATAACGTCGAGGAGTGATGGTTTTGCAGGGAAGTGGCAGAGGTGGTGGGTAAGGCTAAGGTAGTAATGGAAGGATGGCAGAGACTATGGGGTGTAAGCAGTAGATGGAAGTGAATTATGATGTGGGTTGATGGCTGTTGTATGAAAGGCAGAGGGGTTGATGGATGTTGCTTTGTCATATAAGGCAGCAATTTGTGATTCAAAAGCAAGTAGATGCTCAACAGGTAATGCAGTCAGTGGTGATAAATGTTGTATTGGATAGATGATGTGATGCAGTAGACTGTATGGTTGTAGACTGTTATGAAGATCGGTGGTTGAAAGGTAGTGATAATGTCGGATGGTTATAGGATTGACTGTTATAGTGGTTTTGGGCTTGGAGTTGAAGATGAGAATTATGATGGAGTATGTCAGGCGTATGCTGTGATTGAAGTAGCGGTTGATGGTCTGGAAGGTTTGGAGGAGTTATGGTAGTGGTATTTTGTTTAGGTGGTTGGAGATGATTTGTATGGTGGACAGAGGAGAAGTCGAGGCTGTGATGACTGAAATGTGGCTTCAGTAGAAGTGGCAGCCAGTTGAACTGAGTTTGTAATGGTGGAGGATGGATGGGAAGGTAATGTAGAGGAGCAGTTGAGAATGTTGTGAATGAAGGCAAGTAGCTCACTGTTGTTTGTTTTGGTGGAATGGTTGGTTATGGAGTGTGTTGTAGAGAGGAAGAGTGCAGTGGCTGTTGACGGTCAGAGGTTAATATTTTGCACTATGTATGGGAGTAGTTGATTGAATGCAGGCACTGGTTGATGGTGGAAGCAGATTTGAAGTTTGGCAGTGGCTATGTGATGATGTTGTTGCTGAGAGTTTGTATGTAACTGAATGGGACAGTAAATGGTAGTGATGCAGCTATGTTTGGTGGAGCATTGATAATTAGACAGAGATGCAGAGAGGATGATGGAAGGCAAAATAGAGAAGGGGGATTTGTGAAACTATGCACAGTAATGTGCACAGAGATGTGCACAGTGGCTCTTTTTATTTTATTTTAAAAGCAATGTAAACAAAAGAAGAAAGCGCAAATGAAATGTAAATGTGATTGAAAATTTGTAACAAAATTGAAGATGAATGCAATGTTTTTTTTAAGTATGATATGCAGTGCAAATGGAAAACTAGATCAATATGCACAAAACAAATTGAAAACAAAAATAAAACAACAAACACACACACAATTTTTTTTAATTGCAAACACACACAAAATAAAATCATACAAAAATCAAACAAAAATAATTCGAAGAATAGAAAATCAAAATCAAAACAATTCTCTGGCAACGGCGCCAAAAACTTGTTCGACGATGGAATTTCTATCGGTTTAGAAAATCATCGAACGAATTTAGAAATAAAATAACCGCAAGCGCACGGCGTACACTTGTAATACGTGGCAAATCAGGTCGATCCGCAGGGAATTGATGATTTTAAAAATTCAATTAAATTATACCAATTTCAAGTGAAAGTTAAGCTAGAGAATTAGAGAATGAACTAACTAACTAAAAGAAAAGAGATGAAAATATAAGAGTTAAATGACAATTTAGGGAATAAATCCACTCTCTAGATCGTGTAGTTCAACACATATGAAATCATGATCTCTCTTTAATGGTCATTAGTACTTTAATTGATGTGCCTATCATAAGTATGGCATATTTGTGCTATTAGTTAGCCAACATAAGCCATCAAACTATAACACACCCCTTAAACCACTTACTAACTTTCATGAAACTTGACAATGAAAATGAAATCTATTTTAAGTATGGCCTATTGACTATTGATTAGAAATATAGACTATCAAATTTTAATTTCAAATCACTTTCTAATGCCATAATCATTTTTTAATGAAGAGGCATTTGTGTTAGTGATTGTTTAAGCATAGCCTATTTGGTGTCAACAATATAGGCTATCAAATTCAAAGTAAGAACAACAAATAAAACACTTCATTGATCATCATTAAGCACAAAAAGAGAGCATGAATTAACAAATAGTTGAAGCTACATAATTAGAGAGCTTCATTACCCCTAAATTGAAGGGGTTTAGCCTCTCATATTTGACATTTGATTAACAAATGTAGCTAGCAACATGAAAGCAAAAAGAAAGGAAAATGAAAGCTAATGGAAAAGAGAAGCTAATTAACAAGAATTAAAACTAATCTACTTTGCATGAATGTAAATCTACACTATCAACATTAAAGTAAATGAACGAGGAAAGTAAAATGAACATGTAATTAAATTGCATAAGAAAAAGAAAGGAAATTACATGAAAATAAAATTTGTAACGACCCGTAAATTTTAGTTGTTTTATTTATTTAATTTATTGAATTTTGTGAAATTTTAAATAATAAAATTTTGAAATAAAAATTTTATATTTGGAATACGTCTATTTAAACATAGCCACTGGTAAATTTTCATCAGAAAATATGTAAGTTTATTTTCTAGTGTTATTTTATTTAAATCTATATTAGTTAATATTTGATGATAATAAAATGTTTTTCAAACCTGAATATTTTTCTATAGAAAAATTGTAAATCATCTTTTGAGCAAGACGTCATATTTATTTCTTCAAATTTGGACTGTTATTGCTCCGTCAATCTTATTTTCTGACAAATTAGCTGCATTTTGGTACGATATCGATTTTTGATCGGATGATCGTACCACTGATATCTATATACCGTTTTGATCGTCGCGTCGTGCTGATCTTTGCGGTATATTCACTTTTGTGCTTCGGTGTCCGGTACGCGGCGGAACCCGCATAACGGATAACCCTATCGGTTACAAAATTTCAATATTTGTTTTATTGTGTCCATTAAATTGTCCCTAGCATGGTCTAGCAGTCGTTTGCTTTACGTATTTTCTTGAATCCAAATCTTGTGACCTTTGCTATTCGAAAGGTATCAAATTATGTTAGCATTCATTTATTTGCTTCTGGACGCTACCTTGGAAAGTTAAAAATAATATAATCAATGTTGCTTTTAGCTTTTCTCATTTCCCAGATGCTTTGCCTTCTCTATCTTTGTACCTGTAGCCTATATTCTCTTCACCTTCATTTTTCTTTTTAGCTACATGAAACAAAAGAGAGCCCACGTCTTCCACTTCCTCTCACCAGTGCCGAACCCCTTCGTCTGCCACCAACTGAGAGCCGACCACCAACCCTCGTTCTTTTTTATTTCCAATGCTCGCCTTCCCGATTCACCTCGGCCAGCAGCCCCTCCATGACCGAGTTCCACTGCGTCACCACAACCGAGCTCGCGCCTAAACCTTTACCATATCGGCGTCTTCCTTCACCCATCTCCCTCTCACTTTCCCCTCGGCCAGCCGAAGCTACGGTGCCTTCTCCTTTGATGCTCTGGCCGAAGACCCTCTTTGACTCCTTCTTTTAAGGTAATTATATATATATATATATATATATTCTGTATATATAGGTTGCATTGTAATTTGGTCTCTTTTGTGCTGTGAGAGGAAATAGTAATATATAATGGTATATTTTGCATTAGGCATTTTTATATAAAAAAATTTAATAATAATAGAAACACGATTTGTTGTTATATATAAAATTTTAGATATACTACATGGCTTGTCGGTTAATATATAAAAAGTTGTTTAAGTTTAGTGTTTATAATATAAGAAAATGCATTATTTGTTGCAGCATATGAAGCTATACACGTAGGGTATATGTTAAAAGGGATATTTCGAAAATTTATGTGTCGCTGTATAGATTACATAAAGGAGTATCATGTATATTTTGCTACTAGTGCTCGGCACAATGAAGAATATGTGAAGTATCTGTTATAAAGGCTGTACATTGGATTATATATATATATATATATTTTGTTAGTTTTATAAAATTTACAAACAATACTACTTGCAACGAATTGATTGCATATATTATTAACTGTGAGTATGACAGAGTTTTATAAATATATATATATAAGTTTTATATATATTTTCACGTAATCTGTTCGCCTGCGTATTTTAATTTGTATAAGTTTAGTTACATATATAGTTTATACGGTCATTGCGTTAGTGATCAGTTAAGGGCCGTACTTTTCATATGTACAATATTATATATAGGAGTATAATATTTCAATCCTTACTTGTAGCTTGTGTATATTGTATATATATTATATATTGTAGTTATATACTTTATATATATGTAAGTATTAAGTGGTAATTGATGTCTAAATATCAGGGTGTGTATAGTTTATATAATATATTGACTAATATACTTTGTAATTTATATTATCCTATTATTGACTATACTATATAAAGAATTATTATATATATATAATTTCAATAGTTTTGTTTATATATTAAGGGGTATATATATGCAAACATTTATTTTATTTGTTAGTACGTAGATTATGAAAGTATGTGTACAAGTATAAATAAGCCTTGTTATTATTTTGTGATATATACATGAAATTTGAATGGAATAAAATATAATATAAGTATTTTCCATTTTTTTTATAATTATATATATATATATAAGTAGTTATTTCATATATATTATGTATATATTGAGTTTAATATTTGTGTCTTAATTTAAAAACAATAATTTTGAAATACATGTATATTTAATTTAATATGTATTTGAAATTTAGAATATAATTTTATATAAGGAGTTATATATATAATTATATATAAGTTCACTTATAATGTTCATCATCACCGATACAGTTCTGATTTGATTTCATCAATTCTCATCTATCAGCTTGTCCGTCGAGTCTGTATCCATCTAGCTTTGATTCATGCTTGGACTCGTAACTCATCTCATTCTCGTTCATCTCTAGCCTCGAAAGGTGAGCAATCACTCACGATTAATGTTCTTTTATTTATTAAATTTAATTGCAATTGAAACGACAATTGAAATATGCTGTTGTTAGTTATTTACATTTGCTATATATATGCCATTATCTATATCTGTTCGCCTGTGACATCTGACACCATTATCTGTTATTTATATTGCTATATATATGATATTATCTGTATTTGTCCACCTGTGACACCTAACACCATTATTTGTTATTTATATTGATGATATATGCATGTTATTTTATTATCATATTTGTTATTACTGTGACGACCCGTAATTTTTGGATATTTAAAATTAGAATATTTAATTGATTTTAAATATTTAAAAGTTAATTTTGAACTTGAATTCAATATCACCATTTATTGGGTAATTTACATTATTAATTTGAATAATTTGAAGTTTGGTAAAATGTTGAATCTGGAGTTTTTAGCCAATTTAAAATAATTTGTAGGCTTGTGAAATTTATATTGATAGTACTGAAGATGGTAAAAGTGTTAAATTTGAATTTGGAAGTGTTTTGTTAAGTTTTGAAATATATAGTTTAAATCGATATTTAAAAATAGCCTTCTGAGGCACAGTCTCGGAATTCGACAAAACCAGTTCCATTGGATCCGTAATAGTATATTATTATCGGATTTCAAATTTCGTAGCGTTTGTAGTTGTCGTGTGATTGTACGATAGGTAAACGTGCTAAAAATCTATATTGAAAATTTAATATAATAACTAGGTTCAAAAAGCTATTTTCTCCATACATTCGAGTTAGGCCTCGAAACCTTTTCCATTGCGTTCGAAATAGGGGTATAACATTATGAACGACTAGCAGCACGCCTCGATAGGAGGTCAATATTTTGAGTTGCATTTTATCGAAATGATTTAAAATTTAAATATATATATATATATATATATATATATTAGTTGATAGACATATATACTCACATCAGCACACAAAACACCATCTCGTTTCACTTTAACCCTGAAAACACGCAAAGAATTTCACACGCCAGTGTCTCGTCTTGTCCCCTCCATTCTTTTAAAAATACTCGAGAGCTGGTAAAATTTAATAAAAAAAATAATAAAATCAAATCAAATCGACAACTTCAAAAGAATGGCGGAAATTATAATCGAAAACCAGAAAGCAATGGAATACGATAACGCGAGAGGTCAAATGGCGACAGTTCATCCTCTTTTTCCCCAAACGAAAATACAGTTCCTTCTTCCCAAATAAAACATCGTGATTGCCTGTCGCGCTCGAAGGCGGCGATAGAGTGACGTACGCGAGCTCGATTCGCGTGGAAGGCGGCTCGTGTTAAGGGTCTGGAACCTTTACTCGCGCGCGATATGATGGTGGATTGGGCGATAACGCGCGGCGGCATCGGTGGAAATGCGAGACTAGAAGAGGGATTCACGTTGATTTCAGGGTTTTGTTCGATCGAGGCTGTCATTTTGGGGGTTTGGAATGTCGATTTCTAGTGCGGTGATAGGCGCGAGTCGTTGAAGATAGTGCAGGGGTTTATCGATGAGGCTGGGTTCGATTTGGGGGGGTGTTTGTCGTGCTGTGAGTGGAAGCTAGGTTGTCAGTGAGGTATAATTCTTCGTTTCAATTAAAATTTAATGTATATATGTATATATATATCTATATGGTTTTGAAAAAAATAAGAACATACACATTCACATTTTAATCTTATTGTTTAATTTGAAATAAGTATTGTACAGTAAGATAGAAAAGCTATTTTATTTTAAATTTATATATGGGTTAGAAGAAGCATGAACAGTAAAGGAAAAATTAGTTTAAAATTTAATTATTTGTTTAAATTAAATCATTAGTTAAAAATTAAAACTATTAAACGGTGTTTAATTGTTCGATTATTTCGAATATTAATAAATCGTATAAATGTTTATACAAGGTCTAAAGTCAGTGTGAAATCAAGACGAGATTGAAGTGGATTGCAAATTAAAATCAAAGGTGAGATAATCTCACTCTTCTGGATTGCTATTTAAATTTACATGGTTAAATTTAAATAATTGGTTGAATGATTGAATTGATTTGATGTGTTATATTATATATAGTAGTATATATAATATATATATTGGAGTGATTGATTTCCCGCATTGTATAGCGGATGAGATCCTATGCGCCGCATAATAGCGGATAATATTTTATAAACCCATATACCGCGATATTCCACCTCGAAGTGGAATTGGTATTGTGCTAACATCTGTGGATGCAGGGAAACAGGTTGGAGGGATCCAACTGGATTCCTCAAAATTATTTGGATTGTTCTAAAAATTCTATGATATGATTATTTGATATTCTGTGATGAATTATATTGATAATTGGAGATGATGGATGCTATGGTTTAATTGAATACATTTGGGTATTCTGAGTTATCAAAAATATATAGATTGGATTTTTGATGAGAAAATAAAAGAGATAATTTTTAAGACAAAAATAATTTTTGAGAATTTGAATAAGTTAAAGAATGAATTGGAAAAGAATAAAAGTGATTTTAAAATTCCAATGAATAAATTCCAAGTATGGGAAAGGAGATTTTTGAATAAATGGGGATAAGAGGATTTCTAAACTTAAGTAATATTAATTATGGAGTGAAAAGTTTCTTTTTGAATTCAGAATTAATATGGTTTAGAAAGAAATAAAAGAAAATCTTGGAATAAATGTGGAAATTTGTATTATCAGTTAAAGTAAGATTTTAAATCATCACAAGGAAGTTAAACCTGAAATTTATAAGTTTTGAAATAAAATTGGATAAGTAAAGGAATTTATTTTAAATGGAGTAAATTTTGAAAATCAATTTGGAAATTGATTTAGTACTTGAAACTGGGATTTTAAAAGGAAGTTGAGACCATGAGATTTATAAACTGGGTTTATAAAAGAGAAGTAATATATCAGTGGATATTTGTAAGAATAAACTCACGGTGGGAATTTATTAAAGGATTGGGTAAATTTGTTTAAAAATAAATAGTGATTTATTTTTAAAAAGATGTGAAAGAGAAGTGTATTTCCCTGGATAGCCAAGTACGTTTTCAAAGCAAACTTTTAAGTATAAGTTAAAAGTTTTAAAGTTGTTCTATAAGCATGTTCTAGAAAAATTAGTATTTTTAAATGTTTAAATTTTAAAGTAAGTGATTTCAAAATTTATTTTGGTAGTAATTATTTAAAAGTTAAATGAGTATTGTGTTTTAAGAGATAAAAAGTTAGTTTTATATTAAGTAGTTTTATTTTAAATATTCTTAAAGTATATATCTTTGAATAAAGTATTAAAGTAGTTTTAATTTAAATGTTTTGTTTAAAGTATATTTTATAATATAGTATTTTAAATTACTTTAAAAATCTAAAGTGTTTGTACTTGGTGATTTCAGTGGAGATAGAAAATATTTGGGGATTTTACTCCGTGAGAGAAAGGTGGTTTTTGAAACCTTTTTCAAAAGGGTTGAAAATGGAAATATATCTTGCGAAGATATTTGTGAGGTAAACAAATAATTTGGGAAAATTATTTATTGTTTGATGGATGTTTGTGAATGTTAGTTGATAGTTAAATCACCGACTATCAATATTGGCCAATGCGCTGATCATTTCGAAGAGACCGGGATTTATTTTCCGAAAAACCACTTTGATCCGGTTTGTACGTTCTCGTGGAAAAACGAGTTTAGAGTCGAAGATGGAGCAGTGAAGTGCAAGGGCTAATCGCTACTAATCCTGAGGGTGATTCCAAAATGGATGTAGTAGGAGTAGTGCCTTCGGTTCCGTTCGAACCCGGAACGGACTTGTATGGATGAATTCTTTAGGAACATCGTCAGGTGGAGGTGGGCATTCTAAGAAATGTGTTCTAAAAAGGTAACGCTTAGCCTCGAGCCTCATCAACCGGGAATGACTTAAAATCAGGGGTTATGAAGCAAGGCTATGTGGGTAGCACCCATTAGGGTGAGGTCATCCCTGTTTGGATGTCCCTTTTATTTCGGCTTAGTGGGCGGTTGTTGATCCCAACCGCGGGGTGATCTTACTTGGAATTATCCAGTAAGGGGTAGTTTCGGTCTTGTGTTGCAGGGGATCGGGCGTGGTCCTCGGTACGTTGATCTAGACCAGGTACTGTGACAGGTGGTACCCAGTGCCTAGTCATTAGTTGGAAATCCATTCTCCCTACGCGCCTGTACGGTTTTGATTGTGCCCAACTATTGCTGGAACGTGAGATGCAAGCATTTCAGCTAGATTCTATTTTACTTTCTATAGACACTATTATAATATCAGACAGATTTGATAAAAAGTGTTTTGGATATCGTAAGGTACAAACCCGACATGTCTATTTGTGGCGCGGTCTTACGAGATGCTTTTGATTTCAAAGGGTTTGGAAAACTTTAATAATCCAATTGAGTGTGTTTTCTCACGCTGGTTTTCCAGACTGACTCGGGTGTTATTTTATTATAATGCTCGGGTCAGACCGAGTATTACAGATACATGATAGGATGCTGTGGAGCTCAAGAGACGAGTTGGATGGCGAGACGTACTCCGTACTTGATTATTATTCCACTGTGTATTCAGTTTTGTGAGGCCAGGTGATGGCAACTGTCCAGTTGTGTGTTATGAATTGTGTTGTACTTTGATGATATAATGTATAAACAGATATAATTCTTTTGTTTTAAAGATTAGTCATTTATCTTTTATATATTGTTCCGTTGCATTTGTGAGATTCTGATGTTGTTTTGGCTTCTTCTTCTTCTACCTCTTTCTTCTTTTACCCTAGTTATTCGCTCTTTCGTACACTTTGGGTTGAATGAGGAAGATTTATTATCAACTCAAGGGGTACGGAACTGCGGGTCGCTACATTTGGTATCAGAGCAGAAGGGTAAGCGAAAACCTTGGCTCTAGTGGGGATTACTCATTAGAAATAGAGTCCGTAGTACTCTAGAATGAGTTTGAGTGTAATAATAGATATGAGCGCGTATTTGTTAGTGAATATAAAAATGGTTTTATATTGTGTTGATTTATCGGTTGAGTGTTTATGGATTCTGGTCGATATGTGGGACGCCATGTCATCGATAAGGTTTTCTAAACTCTTAAACAAGATAAACCGACACGGTATTGTTTTAGAATAGGTTAAATGAAATAATTTTACCCAAATTATTTTTGTATATAAAAGAAATAATTTTTAGTAATTATTATATATATATAGTTGCTTTGTTGTTAAGGAGTGATAATATTAAATTATTATCACTATTGTGAGGAAATTGAACAAGAAATTGAAATCATAACTAAAAGCTAAGATACAAATTCATATACAAATGGGATTTGTAAACGTAAATTGTAAATGTGATTTATAATTTGAAATAGAATTCCAGAGAAATATTTGAAAATAAATTAAGATGAAAATTCTAGAGTAATGTTTGAATATGAATTGGATGGATTTGAGATTTGGAATTTTTGGAAAAAGTTTAAATTCCTTTGGGTTTGTAATGGTTTTCAAAAGCTTTGGAGAATGAATGGTGATAGTAGTTGAGAAATATTTGGAATTGGATTTGAAATCTAGTGAGATTTGGGATTTAAAATATTGGAAGGATTTTTTTTAAGAGAAAAAGCATTGAACTCTCTTAGGTCGCTGGAAAATAATTTCGGTGATGACTGCAGCATCATCAAGATGCATTTTCAAGTTTCCAAAGGAGGAATTGCTACCAAATTGTTTTAAATTGGAATTGTTTGCAACAGTTGGGTTGATTTTAGAAATGTAAAAGGATTTTGGATATAATTGATTTCAAAGGTGATTTTGAAACGTTGCTTAAACTCTGGAAGATAATTTAAAATGCTTATGGAATTTAAATAAGTTGGAAACTTAAGGAAGTTTAAAATTTAAATGGAAATTGTAGAATTTTGGCCCAAGGAACTAAAGAAGCAAAAGTTTAGAAATAAACTTTTTATTTAGATTTGAAATTAAATTTGAGAATGAAGTGATAGATAAAATTAGTGAGTAAACTAATTTGGAATAAATTAGAAAATTGAATATGTTGGTGAGATATGGGAATGGAACCCAATTTGGTAAAATAGAAGTTGAATCGTGAAATAAACTCGGGTTATAAATAAAATTCAACTTGGATAGGGAATGGATTAAATGTAAGTGGAAATGTTGTCAAATGAAATGGAATTGGATTATAATAGAAAATGATTTGAGTTGAAAATAAAATTCAATTCGAGTATAAATGAGTTAAATATGTGCTTGGATATTATTTTGATAAATTGAGAATGTGAATTAAAATTAAAATGGATGGGCTAACTGAATTAAATGGAATTTGATTAGATGAGAATCAAATTAACTGGAAGTGAACTTAAGTTTGAAGTTGGGATAAATTAACTAAAGTTAAGAATAATTAGAAGCTCGACTTCGAGTAAGAATGGAAGGAATTAAATATAAATTGAGTTGGAATTAATTTAAAATGGTTATAAGCTTAAATAATTATTTATTCACATGAATATAGTTGAATTGCGTAGAAATAAATTGTCGTTTGATGAAAACGAGATTAAATAAATTCTATGAATTGATAGAAGTGAAATAAAATTGATTTTGAAATCAATTGAATTGAATATGAGCTTGTTTGGATTGAAAATGAATTGAATTGAATGTAATAAATTGAATTGTAAACCCTTAAAATTGAATGAAATGGCATATGAATTGATTGAAAGCAATTGAATTAGCTTTGCAATCATATAAATTGCTCATGGAAAGTGTTTGGTGTATGTTGCTTATGAAATGCATGTGTTTAGCTATTGAAAGTAAGTGAAATGTTAATAAATTTCATATATTTAGTACTTACATGTTTAAATTGAGTAAGTACAGGTTCAGGGAAGTCGTTTGGCTGTATTGGGTCATGCAAAATGCTAAAATAATAATCCGCTTGCTTAAAAATGCTAAATAGAGGTACGCCTACGCAAAAAAAGATAGGAAATATGAACTGTTGTTTGTTTTCTTGTTTTTCCGACCGTGTGGGTCGATGTATATATATTTATATCTCTTGTCAAATTGCAAAAGCTCCTCCGTACAAAGGAGACTCTGCCAAAATTTTCTGAAAATTTTGGGAGTTTAAAATTTTTTTCACTAACGACAAATGATTTAAAATTTGTAAGCAAATAGAATTGAAACTGAATATTTAAATCTAATTTAAAATTGTGTATGTGAAGTAAGGTGAAATCGAAGAAACTATAGGAAGAAAAAGTTTGCAAATAAACTTTTATTTGAGATTTTTATTAAATTAGTAAGTGAAACTAATAAAAGGAAAGGATTAATTAAATATGGGTTGAGATAAGGTGAACAAAATTCAATATTCAGAGTTTGAAGATAAATTGAATTCAAGCAAAATTGAAAATGAAAATCCGAATGAAAATCGGGAGAAAGTATTTAGATTTGAAAATAACTAATAAATTGAAGCAAATTGATTTTATATGGAATTGGAACTCAATTGGAGTATACACTTCTGCAGTGAAGAAGTAAAGATAAATATAAGAAATATTTATATTGAACTTAAGAAATGAAGGATGAAATTCTTAAGTAAATTGGTATTGGGAATCTACTAAGTAATTTTGGAATGGAGAAATATACTAAGTGAATAATTGAACGATGATTAAAACTGAAAGTTATGCAATGGGATAATTGTGAATAAGTAAATAGAAATCAAATGAATGTGAATAAAAGAGAATTGATATAGCTAATAATCAATTAAAATTAATACGTAGGATATATGTATATTATTTTATCCGCATGCGGTTTGATCCAGATTCGAGCACAGAATTTCGAGGTAGTTATACCGATCCGAGTTAGGATTTTTCACTCGATTTTCGACGGCGAACCCTGGATATGGATTTTGATTGATTCTGGATATTCTCTATCATAGTTTGTGGCTATGCAAGGAGGATGACGGTTTCTAATCAAGAAACCAGATCTGAATCCGCACTAGGAAGTCGGGTGGACGATACTAGTTCGGAAGTGAAATTGTGTGATCGAGTGAGCGATCAGATTTGTTATTGCGTACGGATGGTATAGGTACATCGTATGGGCTTAAGTAAGTAGATATCGAAAATTTTGAAAGGAAGTGAATAAAATGATTTGGATTCTATGATTGGATATTATTGCTAAGTAGGACACATGTATTAAAAAAGCAAAAAGGAAATTGGGATTTTTGATTTCAGAACATAAATTGAAATTTGCTCAGAAAAAGGTAAGTATTTAAATTTCTGTATGAAATTTGATTGGGTTTTTTATCTAGCCACTTGGCGTTTTGTTTTCTTTTGAAATCTGGGGGCCGTAGAGGCATTTTGTGGTTGTACCGAGCTAGCCGCGCAATGGAGACGTAGGCAAAAAATTTCGAAAATGTAAGGAGTTAGAAAAATTTTGATAATTCAAACTTTGGTTTCGAATTTAAATTTGAATTGTTGAGTAAGTAACATTGTTTGAACTTATGAATAAGTTTGGAAAGTTAGAAAAGGATTAGTGTGTCTTAATAAAAGATTATTCTGGAAAGTTGTTAAAACTATTTGGATTGGAAAAAGTAAACGGGTATTGGACCATTCTTCTTAACTAGTAATTTCGGGGACGAAATTTTTTTAGGGCGGGAGGAATGTGACAATCCGTAATTTTTGGATATTTGAAATCGGAATATTTAATAGATTTTAAATATTTAAAAGTTAATTTTGAACTTGAATTCAATATCACCATTGATTGGGTAATTTAAATTATTAAGTTGAATAATTTGAAGTTGGGTAAAATGTTGAATCTGAAGTTTTAAGCCGGTTAAAAATAATTTGAAGGCTTGTAAAATTTATATTGATAGTACTGAAGATGGTAAAAGTGTTAAATTTGAATTTGGAAGTGTTTTGTTAAGTTTTGAAATTATATCGTTTAAATCGATATTTAAAAATAGCCTTTCGAGGCACTGTCTCGGAATTCGACAAAACCAGTTCCATTGGATCCGTAATAGTGTATTATTATCGGATTTCAAATTTCATAGCTTTTGGAGTTGTCGTGTGATCGTACGATAGGTAAACGCGCTGAAAATCTATATCGAAAATTTAATATAATAACTGGGTTCAAAAAGCTATCTTCTCCATACGTTCGAGTTAGGCCTCGAAAACTTTTCCATTGCGTTCAAAATAGTGGTATAACATTATGAACGACTAGCAGCACGCCTCGATAGAAGGTCAAGATTTGTAGTTGCATTTATCGAAACGATTTAAAATTTAAATATATATATTAGTTGATTGACATATATACTCACATCAGCACACAAAACATCATCTCGTTTCACTTTAACCCTGAAAACACGCAAAGAATTTCACACGCCAGTGTCTCGTCTTGTCCCCTCCATTCTTTTTAAAATACTCGAGAGCTGGTAAAATTTAATAAAAAAAATAAATAAAAAAAAATCGAATCGATAACTTCAAAAGAATGGCAGAAATTATAATCGAAAACCAGAAAGCAATGGAATACGATAACGCGAGAGGTCAAATGGTGACAGTTCATCCTCTTTTCCCCAAACGAAAATACAGTTCCTTCTTTCCAAATAAAACATCGTGATTGCCTATCGCGCTCGAAGGCGGCTATAGAGTGACGTACGCGAGCTCGATTCGCGTGGAAGGCGGCTCACGTTAAGGGTCTGGATCCTTTGCTCGCACGCGATCTGATGGTGGATTTGGCGATAACGTGCGGCGGCATCGGTGGAAATGCGAGACTGGAAGAGGGATTCACGTTGATTTCAGGGTTTTGTTCGATCGACGCTGTCATTTTGTGGGTTTGGAATGTCGATTTCTAGTTCGGTGATAGGCGCGAGTCGTTGAAGGCAGTGCAGAGGTTTGTCGATGAGGCTGGGTTCGATTTGGAGGGGTGTTTGCCGCGCCTGTGAGTGGAAGCTAGGTTGTCAGTGAGGTATAAATCTTCGTTTCAATTAAAATTTAATGTATATATGTATATATATCTATATGGTTTTGAAAAAAATAAGAACATACACATTCACATTTTAATCTTATTGTTTAATTTTAAATAAGTATTGTACAGTAAGATAGAAAAACTATTCTGTTTTAAATTTATATATGGGTTAGAAGAAGCATGAACAGTAAAGGAAAAATTAGTTTAAAATTTAATTATTTTTTTAAATTAAATCATTAGTTAAAAATTAAAACTACTAAACGGTGATTTATCGTTCGATTATTCCGAATATTAATAAATCATATAAATGTTTATACAAGGTCTAAAGTCAGTGTGAAATCAAGACTAGATTGAAGTGGATTGCAAATTAAAATCAAAGGTGAGTTAATCTCACTCTTCTGGATTGCTATTTAAATTTAAATGGTTAAATTTAAATAATTGGTTGAATGATTGAATTGATTTGATCTGTTATATTATATATAGTAGTATATATAATAAATATTGGAGTTATTGATTTCCCGCATTGTATAGCGGATGAGACCCTATGCGCCGCATAATAGCGGATGATATTTTATAAACCCATATACCGCGATATTCCACCTCGAAGTGGAATTGGTATTGTGCTAACATCTGTGGATGTAGGGAAACAGGTTGGAGGGATCCAACTGGATTCCTCAAAATTATTTAGATTGTTCTAAAAATTCTATGATATAATTATTTGATATTCTGTGATGAATTATATTGATAGTTGGAGATGATGGATGCTATGGTTTAATTGAATACATTTGGGTATTCTGAGTTATCAAAAATATATAGATTAGATTTTTGATGAGAAAATAAAAGAGATAATTTTTAAGAAAAAAATAATTTTTGAGAATTTGAATAAGTTAAAGAATGAATTGGAAAAGAATAAAAGTGATTTTAAAATTCCAATGAATAAATTCCAAGTATGGGAAAGGAGATTTTTGAATAAATGGGGATAAGAGGATTTCTAAACTTAAGTAATATTAATTAAGGAGTGAAAAGTTTATTTTTGAATTCAGAATTAAAATGGTTTAGAAATAAATAAAAGAAAATCTTGGAATAAATGTGGAAATTTGTATTATCAGTTAAAGTAAGATTTTAAATCATCACAAGGAAGTTAAACCTGAAATTTATAGGTTTTTGAAATAAAATTGGATAAGTAAAGGAATTTATTTTAAATGGAGTAAATTTTGAAAATCAATTTGGAAATTACTTTAGTACTTGAAACTGGGATTTTAAAAGGAAGTTGAGACCATGAGATTTATAAACTGGGTTTATAAAAGTGAAGTAATATATCAGTGGATATTTGTAAGAATAAACTCACGGTGGGAATTTATTAAAGGATTGGGTAAATTTGTTTAAAAATAAATAGTGATTTATTTTTAAAAAGATGTGAAAGAGAAGTGTATTTCCCTGGATAGCCAAGTACGTTTTCAAAGCAAACTTTTAAGTATAAGTTAAAAGTTTTAAAGTTGTTCTACAAGCATGTTTTAGAAAAATTAGTATTTTTAAATGTTTTAATTTTAAAGTAAGTGATTTCAAAATTTATTTTGGTAGTAATTATTTGAAAGTTAAATGAATATTGTGTTTTAAGAGATAAAAAGTTAGTTTTATATTAGTAGTTTTATTTTAAATATTCTTAAAGTATATATCTTTGAATAAATTAATAAAGTAGTTTTAATTTAAATGTTTTGTTTAAAGTATATTTTATAATATAGTATTTTAAATTACTTTAAAAATCTAAAGTGTTTGTACTTTTTGATTTCAGTGGAGATAGAAAATATTTGGGGATTTTACTTCGTGAGAGAAAGGTGGTTTTTGAAACCGTTTTCAAAAGGGTTGAAAATGGAAATATATCTTGTGAATATATTTGTGAGGTAAACAAATAATTTGGGAAAATTATTTATTGTTTGATGGATGATTGTGAATGTTAATTGATAGTTAAATCACCGACTATCAATATTGGCCAATGCGTTGATCGTTTCGAAGAGACCGGGATCGGGATTTATTTTCCGAAAACCACTTTGATCCGGTTTGTACGTTTTCGTGGAGAAACAAATTTAGAGTCGAAGATGGAGCAGTGAAGTGCAAGGGCTAATCGCTACTAATCCTGAGGGTGATTCCAAAATGGATGTAGTAGGAGTAGTGCCTTCGGTTCCGTTCGAACCCGGAACGGACTTGTATGGATGAATGCTTTAGGAACATCGTCAGGTGGAGGTGGGCATTCTAAGAAATGTGTTCTAAAAAGGTAACGCTTAGCCTCGAGCCTCATCAACCGGGAATGACTTAAAATCAGGGGTTATGAAGCAAGGCTATGTGGGTAGCACCCATTAGGGTGAGGTCATCCCTGTTTGGATGTCCCTTTTATTTCGGCTTAGTGGGCGGTTGTTGATCCCAACCGCGGGGTGATCTTACTTGGAATTATCCAGTAAGGGGTAGTTTCGGTCTTGTGTTGCAGGGGATCGGGCGTGGTCCTCGGTACGTTGATCTAGACCAGGTACTGTGACAGGTGGTACCCAGTGCCTAGTCATTAGTTGGAAATCCATTCTCCCTATGCGCCTGTACAGTTTTGATTGTGCTCAACTATTGCTGGAACGTGAGATGCAAGCATTTCAGCTAGATTCTATTTTACTTTCTATAGATACGATTATAATATCAGACGGATTTGATAAAAAGTGTTTTGGCTATCGTAACGTAAAAACCCGACATGTTTATTTGTGGCGTGGTTTTACAAGATGCTTTTGATTTCAAAGGGTTTTGAAAACTTTAATAATCCAATTGAGTGTGTTTTCTCACGCTGGTTTTCCAAACTGACTCGGGTGTTATTTTATTATAATGCTCGGGTCAGACCGAGTATTACAAATACAGGATAGGATGCTGTGGAGCTCAGGAGAGGAGCTGGATGGAGAGACGTACTTCCATACTTGATTATTATTCCACTGTGTATTCAGTTTTGTGAGGCCAGGTGATGGTAACTGTCCAGTTATGTGTTATGAATTGTGTTGTACTCTGATGATATAATGTATAAACAGATATAATTCTTTGGTTTTAAAGATTAGTCATTTATCTATTATATATTGTTCCGCTGTGTTTGTGTGATTCTGATGTTGTTTTGGCTTCTTCTTCTACCTCTTTCTTCTTTTACCCTAGTTATTCGCTCTTTCGTACACTTTGGGTTGAACGAGGAAGATTTATTATCAACTCAAGGGGTACGGAACTGCGGGTCGCTACAAACACGCTGCAAGTTCCCTGTTAATATAGAATTCACTATGGGTTGAAATCATACATACCCGAACGATCTGTAGAATAGGAAAAATCATTATGGGTTGAAATGATAAACCCAAACGATTTTCATTGACATTGAATTTGGGATTGCGGGTTGAAAAGATATATACCCGCATATATTTTAATTTGCGGATTGAAATGATAAATATCCGTATCACTTGACCATAGGGTAGAAAATTTTATACAGACACCGTTGGTCTATATATATAAATATTTTGAAAAATGATTTCTATGGTTTTGAAAAGAAATATATGGTTTTAATAAATATTAATTTTAGAGATTTATTAAAGTTGATTTAATAAAGTTGATTTGAATCAATATAATATATGTATAAGTATTTATGTAAAATTTATATTTTCAAATATAGAGTTTATAATGTTTCAGGTTGAAAGATAAATTTGAAATTGATTTGGAATTCGTAATTATTTAAGAATTATACTTAAATAAGTTTAATTTGAAATCTATTAAATTTGAAATTTTAAGATATGTTTTATAACTTGAATTTGATTAAAAGTGGCTTAAATGAATATTTCAAACTTATATAAATTTAAATGGGATATTTTGTTTATATAAATTTGTAAATTGAAGTTGTATTTATATGTATTGAAATGATTAAAGAAATATCTCGGAAACTAAATGTAATGAAATAAAATTGAGATATAAATGGAATTATCAAATTTAGTTTTGAAATGTGGAATATTTAAAGCTTTGAAATATATTGAAATTTAATGGTTTATTTTGTGTTTCAAATCTGTATTTGAAATCGTTATAATTTGAAATGATTTATTGAAAAATTGAATTGAGTAGAAATTTATGAATTGAGATTGAATTAAGTTGAATTTGGAAGTCGAGTTAATTTGAATCGATTTGTGAATATGTGGAAGCTATTTTATTTTATAAAGTATTTTTAAACTATATCTACAACTATTTATATTTTACTTTATAAATTATTTTAATATAAACTATTTTATATAAATCATTTTCAATATATATTCTTTTATTATAAACTATTTTAACTTATACCTATTTTATATAAACTATTTTTATTTTATAAACTATTTTATTATATACACTAATTTTAATATCTAAACTGTTTAAGAGGAAAGTGTTATGAATTCCAAAATGTTATGATTTCAAACTATAGTTTCAAAGTGTTATGAATTTCAAGGTTTTGATTTCCAAAGTGTTTTGATTTTAAAAGACTTACGATTTCGAAAGCGATATAACTTTGGAAAGTGATATGATTTTGGAAATGGATTTATTTGAAGTGAAAATAATATCGTATGGATATGGTTTTGAAATGGCAATGATATTTAGGTTTTGAAATATAAATTATTTTGAAAGTTTGTTAAATGACCAATCGGTGTAATAATTACGTAGTTATTGAAGAGTCCAGCATCGGTTAGGGACATACTCTCTGTCCAAACCGAAAACCACTTTAATAATTATTATACGCGGAGTGTAATCCAGAATGAAGTGGTTGGAATGATGACGTTGCTGGATTTGAAGAAAGAGAACGATAATGGATAGCCTTGACACCTGTGTCAAATTTGAAATGACTTAAACAGGAGCCGTGCCGGGCCAGTGAGGTTAGCTACCTCTAGCGGACACACTTCTTCGTAAACTACTCATTATTTTTTTTTGATTGGTGTGCACCCTTGAATTGGGAGTGTTGTTTCGCGGTGTTGCAATCGTTGCGGCGATGCGTTCTCACCAGTCCGGATCAGGAAAATGGTAGTTTCACTACCTTGGGTATTGCCTCATGTGCCTTGTCATACTCGTATCCCTATGCGCGACCACTACGATATGTTTCATGTTATACCTATGGAGTACTCCCTGATAGCCCACAGTTTATGGTGGAGTTTACAGTGCTGTATAGACTATGACGCTTATATAAAATGTGTTAAGGGGGATAATGGTAACGCCTTAACGCTATTTTAATACTTTATATTACTGATAGGCATTATCTACTTATCGTACACTACTACATAGTATATAGTTTAACGGATCCTTAGAGGATGGTTATCCCAAACATCCTTTGAGTTACTTGTAATTTCAGTTGTTATTTCACTTGAGTTGGATTTATTGATATAAGAATGTTAATCCTGACTCGAGTGTTTTGTGTTTTGCTTTGCACTCGGGTCAGACTGAGTGTACCAGTATTCGAGACTCACCTTTGGAGTTGGAGCTTCGCTTGGAGATCCAGCTATCTATCCAGCTTTCAGATATTTAGTTGATTCCAGTGATGTATTCTGATCTTGTATTTGACTATTGTATTCGAGACTTCGGTTGTATCTTGTTTAACTCTGTTATATATATGTAGTAGCTTCATGAACTACTATTCTTTTGTTTCCCCTGCATTATTGTTATATTACTCTATGTCTGTGATCTGTGATTATTTTATTTACTGTATATGCTGATTTTTTCCAAATTTAAATTAACAATCTGTTATTTTGAGCAATTCAAATCCGACATGTATGGATGCGAATGGTTGAAAATATCAGGTCGTTACAGTTGGTATCAGAGCTTTGGTTTTCGGCAAAACTTAGCATATAAAGTAAATGCAGTTACAGAATCACTTTCGTTTGAGCTTGAATTCCTTCCTCTTTGATTCAGTTTCCATTGAATTTTGGAACTCCCCTATTCGTTCTGAAGTCCACTCTTGTCTTCCCATATCCAAATTCTTCTTAATTCTGGAGTATCCCATAACTCCACTTCGAATGATCTTTATAATAACCCGGCGGTCTCGCCAATCTTCGAATTATTTGTAAAGGGGTGAAACTCCTTTACAATAGGAATTGATTTATCGGAGATTTCTGTATCCTCGGTTTATGATGCTATCTATCTCCTGCTATGCCTGAATTCTATTTTTTGAGATCAAATGTCAATTTTCCTCAGAATTCTGCATCGATCTTATTCTTGAAGTCACGATCGACCCGGTTAAGGTTGCCCGCGATTTATATAAACTTATCTATTTCCTATTTTGTTATTTAATCATCTAATCTTTGTTTCGAACCTATCTTCGAATCAAAATTCTCTTTGATTTGAGTCCATCAAATTTGAATTTCTATCCTTGCTTTGAAATCCATTCTTGTATCGTCGAGCGAGGAAGTGTATTTGTGAATCAATATTAAAAATGTTTTATATATATATTGTGTTATTTGAGTTGTTGATGTTGATTTGGGTTTTCGATCGATTTGTCTGATCAACGCTATCGATAGGATTTCCAAAACACTTGAACAGAGCAAACTAACACAATACTATTTTAAAGTTTGATAAATGAAATAAACTTGTATTATTATATTATATATAAGTAAAATTTTCAAGAATTTAATAGGTTAATTAAATTGGTTGTTTTAAATGATAATATTTGATTATCATTTATTGTTCTATAAATGAATTTATAAACATGGTTTATAAATTGATTTAGAATTTGAATGAATTTAAACAGGAATTTTAGAATTTAATTTTGAGTGATTTCAAACTTTGGTTTTAAAGTTTTAAAGTGTATATTATTTAAAGTATTTTCAAATAGAAATCGTTTCAAAGAATTTTTAATGTTTCAATCAGTACTCTCCTCTATTGTCGCTGGAAAATAATTTCGGTGATGGCGGCCGCATCATCGACATTCATTTTTGAGTTTCAGAGTGGAGAGACCATTCTGTAGCTTTGCTATGGTTTTGTTTTGGGAAATAAATTGATTTGAATTTCTTAAGTATGATTTGATTTATAAATATATAGGTATATTATTTTAATTTAATTTGATTTGTTATATATAGTATATACATAATTATCTCTGAAGGGTTTGAAATTAAACAGAAATTCAATTCTTAAAATTATGATTAAGGGTGATTTTAATTATAATTGAAGCCAAAATTTTGAATAAATATTAAATTGAAATAAATTAAATTGAGAAAAGTTTACTTGTATAATATCCAATTTCATTCTAATATAACTTACCTAATTTATTCAGAAGTTGAACATGTAATTGGATAATATACAATATAAGATGATTTTATAAATAAAATTGAGTGTTTATAATAAATGTTATACACATAAATTTTGATTATAAAAATGTTAATAGAGTTAAATAAAATGATAAGTTAATTAAATAATAAATGAGATAGATAAAATAAAATTGTTTTGAGGGAATTAATAAATTTAAATAAAAATCAACTTATTGAAATACCTTGAATTTAAAATCAATTATTGAGTATTAATTAATGTAAATTGAAATTTATATGGTTTGAATTAATTGTTTTATCTTGTTTTTCAATCTATTTTCTTTTTGGATTGTTCTATTCTCCTACTTCCTTTCTTTTCGGGGACGAAAAGTTTTGAATGGGGGAGAGTGTAACGACCCGTAAATTTTAGTTGTTTTATTTATTTTATTTATTGAATTTTATGAAATTTTAAATAATAAAAATTTGAAATAAAAATTTGATATTTGGAATACGTCTATTTAAACATAGCCACTAGTAAATTTTCATCAGAAAATATGTAAGTTTATTTTCTAGTGTTATTTTATTTAAATCTATATCAGTTAATATTTGATGATAACAAAATGTTTTTCAAACCTGAATATTTTTCTATAGAAAAATTGTAAATCATCTTCTGAGCAAGACGTCATATTTTGTTTCTTCAAATTTGGACTGTTATTGCTCCGTCGATCTTATTTTCTGACAAATTAGCTGCATTTTGGTACGATATCGATTTTTGATCGGATGATCGTACCACTGATATCTGTATACCGTTTTGATCGTCGTGTTGTGCTGATCTTTGCGGTATATTCACTTCTGTGCTTCGGTGTCCAGTACGCGGCGGAACCCGCATAACGGATAACCCTATCGGTTACAAAATTTCAATATTTGTTTTATTGTGTCCATTAAATTGTCCCTAGCATGGTCTAGTAGTCATTTGCTTTACGCATTTTCTTGAATCCAAATCTTGTGACCTTTGTTATTCCAACGGTATCAAATTATGTTAGCATTCATTTATTTGCTTCTAGACGCTACCTTCGAAAGTTAAAAATAATATAATCAATGTTGCTTTTAGCTTTTCTCATTTTCCAGATGCTTTGCCTTCTCTGTCTTTGTACCTGTAGCTTATATTCTCTTCACCTTCATTTTTCTTTTTAGCTACATGAAACAAAAGAGAGCCCACGTCTTCCACTTCCTCTCACCAGTGCCGAACCCCTTCGTCTGCCACCAACTGAGAGCCGACCACCAACCCTTGTTCCCTTTTTATTTCCAATGCTCGCCTTCCCGATTCACCTCGGCCAGCAGCCCCTCCATGACCGAGTTCCACCGCGTCACCACAACCGAGCTCGCGCCTAAAGCCTCCACCATCTCGGCATCTTCCTTCACCCATCTCCCACTCACTTTACCCTCGGCCAGCCGAAGCTACGGTGCCTTCTCCTTTGATGCTCTGGCCGAAGACCCTCTTTGACTCTTTCTTTTAAGGTAATTATATATATATATATATTAATATATTTTTTGTATATATAGGTTGCATTGTAATTTGGTCTCTTTTGTGCTGTGAGAGGAAACAGTAATATATAAAGGTATATTTTGCATTAGGCATTTTTATATATAAAAAATTTAATAATAATAGAAACACGATTTGTTGTTATATATAAAAGTTTAGATATACTACATGGCTTGTCGGTTAATATATAAAAAGTTGTTTAAGTTTAGTGTTTATAATATAAGAAAATGCATAAGTTGTTGCAGCATATGAAGCTATACACGTAGGGTATATGTTAAAAGGGATATTTCGAAAATTTATGTGTCACTGTATAGATTACATAAAGGAGTATCATGTATATTTTGCTACTAGTGCATAGCACAATGAAGAACATGTGAAGTATCTGTTATAAAGGCTGTACATTGGATTATATATATATTTTGTTAGTTTTATAAAATTTACAAACAATATTACTTGCAATGAATTGACTGCATATATTATTAACTATGAGTATGATAGAGTTTTATAAATATATATATAAGTATTATATATTTTTTCACGTAATCTGTTCGCCTACGTATTTTAATTTGTATAAGTTTAGTTATATATATAGTTTATACGGTCATTGCGTTAGTGATCAGTTAAGGGCCGTACTTTTCATATGTACAATATTATATATAGGAGTATAATATTTCAATCCTTACTTGTAGCTTGTGTATATTGTATATATATTATATATTGTAGTTATATACTTTATATATATGTAAGTTTTAAGTGGTAATTGCTGTCTAAATATCAGGGTGTGTATAGTTTATATAATATATTGACTAATATACTTTGTAATTTATATGATCCTATTATTGACTATACTATAAAAAGAAGTATTTTATATATATAATTTCAACAGTTTTGTTTATATATTAAGGGGTATATATATATAAACATTTATTTTATTTGTTAGTACGTAGGTTATGAAAGTATGTGTACAAGTATAAATAAGCCTTGTTATTATTTTGTGATATATACATGACATTTGAAAGGAATAAAATATAATATAAGTATTTTCCATTTTTTTATAAGTATATATATATATAAGTAGTTATTTCATATATATTATGTATATATTGAGTTTAATATTTGTGTCTTAATTTAAAAAAAATAATTTTGAAATACATGTATATTTAATTTAATATGTATTTGAAATTTAGAATATAATTTTATATAAGGAGTTATATATATAATTATATATAAGTTCACTTATACTGTTCATCATCACCGATACAGTTTTGATTTGATTTCATCAATTCTCATCTATCAGCTTGTCCGTCGAGAATGTATCCATCTAGCTTTGATTCATGTTTGGACTCGTAACTCATCTCATTCTCGTTCATCTCTAGCCTCGAAAGGTGAGCAATCACTCACGATTAATGTTCTTTTATTTATTAAATTTAATTGCAATTGAAACGACAATTGAAATATGCTGTTGTTAGTTATTTACATTTGCTATATATATGTCATTATCTGTATCTATTCACCTGTGACATCTGACACCATTATCTATTATTTATATTGCTATATATATGATATTATCTGTATCTGTCGACCTATGACACCTGACACCATTATATGTTATTTATATTGATGATATATGCATGTTATGTTATTATCATATTTGTTATCACACTGCAAGTTCCCTGTTAATATAGAATTCACTATGGGTTGAAATCATACATACCCGAACGATCTGTAGAATAGGAGAAAATCATTATGGGTTGAAATGATAAACCCAAGCGATTTTCATTGACATTGAATTTGGGATTGCGGGTTGAAAAGATATATACCTGCATATATTTTAATTTGCGGATTGAAATGATAAATATTTGTATCACTTGACCATATGGTAGAAAATTTTATACAGACACCGTTGGTCTATATATATAAATATTTTGAAAAATGGTTTCTATGGTTTTGAAAAGAAATATATGGTTTTAATAAATATTGATTTTAAAGATTTATTAAAGTTGATTTAATAAAGTTGATTTGAATCAATATAAAATATGTTTAAGTATTTATGTAAAATTTATATTTTCAAATATAGAGTTTATAATGTTTCAGGTTGAAAGATAAATTTGAAATTGATTTGGAATTCTTAATTATTTAAGAATTATACTTAAATAAGTTTGATTTGAAATCTATTAAATTTGAAATTTTAAGATATGTTTTATAACTTGAATTTGATTAAAAGTGGCTTAAATGAATATTTCAAACTTATATAAATTTAAATGGGATATTTTTTTTATATAAATTTGTAAATTGAAGTTGTATTTAGATGTATTGAAATGATTAAAGAAATATCTTGGAAACTAAATGTAATGAAATTAAATTGAGATATAAATGAAATTATCAAATTTAGTTTTGAAATGTGGAATATTTAAAGCTTTGAAATATATTGAAATTTAATGGTTTATTTTGTGTTTCAAATCCGTATGAAATCTTTATAATTCGAAATGATTTATTGAGAAATTGAATTGAGTTGAAATTTATGAATTGAGATTGAATTAAGTTGAATTTGGAAGTCGAGTTAATTTGAATCGATTTGTGAATTTGTGGAAGCTATTTTATTTTATAAAGTATTTTTAAACTATATCTACAACTATTTATATTTTACTTTATAAATTTTATAAACTATTTTAACTTATACTTATTTTATATAAACTATTTTTATTTTATAAACTATTTTATTATATACACTAATTTTAATATCTAAACTGTTTAAGAGGAAAGTGTTATGAATTCCAAAATGTTATGATTTCAAACTATAGTTTCAAACTGTTTAAGGTTTTGATTTCCAAAGTGTTTTGATTTTAAAAGACACGATTTCGAAAGCGATATAACTTTGGAAAGTGATATGATTTTGGAAATGGATTTATTTGAAGTGAAAATAATATCGTATGGATATGGTTTTGAAATGGCAATGATATTTAGGTTTTGAAATATAAACTATTTTGAAAGTTTATTAAATGATCCATCGGTGTAATAATTACGTAGTTATTGAATAGTCCGGGATCGGTTAGGGATATACTCTCTGTCCAAACCGAAAACCACTTTAATAAATATTATACGCGGAGTCTAATCCAGAATAAAGTGGTTGGAATGATGACGTTGCTGGATTTGAAGAAAGAGAACGATAATGGATAGCCTTGACACTTGTGTCAAATTTGAAATGACTTAAATAGGAGCCGTGCCGGGCCAGTGAGGTTAGCTACCTCTAGCGGACACACTTCTTCGTAAACTACTCATTACTTGTTTTTGATTGGTGCGCACCCTTGAATTGGGAGTGTTGTTTTGTGGTGTTGCGATCGTTGCGGCGATGCGTTCTCACCAGTCCGGATCAGGCAAACGGTAGTTTCATTACCTTGGGTATTGCCTCATGTGCCTTGTCATACTCGTATCCCTATGCGCGACCACTACGATTTTTTTCGTGTTATACCTATGGAGTACTCCCTGATAGCCCACTAGTTTATGGTGGAGTTTACAGTGCTATATAGACTATGACGCTTATACAAAATGTGTTAAGGGGGATAATGGTAACGCCTTAACGCTATTTTGATACTTTATATTACTGATAGGCATTATCTACTTAGCGTACACTACTACATAGTAGATAGTTTAACGGATCCTTAGAGGATGGTTATCCCAAACATCCTTTGAGTTACTTGTAATTTCAGTTGTTATTTCACTTGAGTTGGATTTATTGGTATAAGAATGTTAATCCTGACTCGAGTGTTTTGTGTTTTGCTTTGCGCTCGGGTCAGATTGAGTGTACCAGTATTCGAGACTCACCTTTAGAGTTGGAGCTTTGCTTGGAGATCCAGCTATCTATCTAGCTTTCATATATTCAGTTGATTCCAGTGATGTATTTTGATCTTGTATTTGACTATTGTATTCGAGACTTCGGTTGTATCTTGTTTAACTCTGTTATATATATGTAGTAGCTTCATGAACTACTATTCTTTTGTTTCCGCTGCATTATTGTTATATTACTCTGTGTCTGTGATCTGTGATTATTTTATTTACTGTATATGCTGAGTTTTGCCAAATTTAAATTAACAATCTGATATTTTGAGCAATTCAAATCCGACATGTATGGATGCGAATGGTTGAAAATATCAGGCCGTTACAAAAATGGCTAAGTAGCCATGAAAAAAAAGAAAGAGAGCTTGTCTTTTTATTTTGAGCCTAAACTAAAACTAAGAGGAACTCAGGAAGGAAGGGTTACATGGAACATAAAGGGTATTTATACATGTGTTAAACCCTAATTCATATTTTTGGGGAATGCCCAAATTGCCCTTGAGGTAGTGTGGTGGCCAAGTAATCATTAACATCCACTAATCCCCCACTTAAATGTACATGAAGCTTTAATGTCCTTTTATCATGTGCTTAGTTCCTAATTGAAAATCAAGGTAAGTTGGTGGGATCCTCCATGATCATCACTTTGAATTATTTCCATCTTTATTTGTTCTCTTCACTCTTGTGCATGCATATATTATAATGAAGCCACTTGTAAAATTCACCAAATTTCCTACCAAACAACATAGAAAATTCCAAGTAAATTTTCACAATTTAATAAATGCATAAAAATGACCATTTTACCCCTATATGAAGATGAATATGTGACAATTTGAAAATAATTTGAATTTTGGTTTAAATAAGTTAAAATACCTGATATGATCATTTATTTAATTTAAATAGATTAAATATGGTGGTAAAAATATGCACATTTACGTGCACATCAGAAATAATTACATGAATTCTGGAAATAATAATGAGACTCTCAACAACGTCGGATACTACAATTGTGATGAGCCAGGCCACTTAAAAAGAGATTGTCCACATCCGGATAAGCAAAAATTTCCTCCAAGTAATGATTCGTCAAAGTAAAGGAAGAGAGCGTATACTACTACACTAGACGATTCAGACTCATCCTCCAGTGATGAAGATCAGAAGATGGAAAATTCAAATATGTGCTTTACAGCTATTCACGAATCTAATGATCTCGGGAATATGGATCTAAAATTAGGTACGCATTTAAATTATATTGGTTGAAATTGTTTGCTTGAATGTTTGATAGTTTGCATGTTTTGAAATTGCTTGCTGTTTGAATTTTAAATTTTGATTTTCAAAATAATGTTATTTTAATAATATTTTTAATATTAAAGTGTTATTATATTTATATTATTTCAGATAAAATATAAATTAGATTATAGGATATATATATATAGATATTAAACATAATAATAAAAAATTAGTCACATGTATTATAGGACCCATGTCAACATGGCCCTACCCCCTATGCCGACATCCCTACTAGAATTTTGAAATTCAAATTTGAATTCAAAACTTTGAATTTCCCTCTATCTTTTCACCAAATCCAAAGCTCTGAAAAGGTGTCTCTTGACCAGAGAACATGACTATTGAATATCTATTTATCTCCTTAACTTTATCATATCTTTTCACTTTCATTTCAAAATTCAAACTCTCTTTCAAACTCTAAAGCTCTCTACTCTCTTCAAAAACGGCTTCCTCAAGCACTCCCTCCACCATTAGGCTGTCCAAAGCCATCAAAGAATTCCTCTACAATGACTCGAAAGCTATCAAAGCTTACATAAGCTATGTAAACTTTGGACAAGTCTATACGGGAAAATTTGCTATTTTTAGTGATTTTCCTTCATATGAACTCAATGTTCTTTTCGAAGAGAATCAAATTCTCAGTTTAATTAATGATTCTCAAAATGATTTTATTTGTTATCCAAATCTTGTTAAAATGTTTTATGCAAATTTGAATCATGGTTTTTATGATGGTAATGAAGGGGAAGTTTGGAGTAGTGTTAAAGGAACACAAATTGTTTTAAATAGTGAGATTTTGGGAAATATTTTGGGTTGTAAGTATACGGGAATGAATCTTTTGGATTTTCAAATTGATGAACATGATCGTGAGACATTTAATCACATTTTTGAAGGAGTTGATAAATTGGAATTTATAAATCGAAATTTCCATCCAAAAGCAAGAATTGTAAACCTTCTTTTGCAACAAACCATAACTCCAAGATCGGGAAATTTCAATCACCCGATCTTTACAGTTTGTAAGGCTCTTTTTGCTATTTATGGCACTATGACATTAATTGGGCGCAATTAATTTTGGATGAACTTCGTTCCAAAAATTTTACTTTAGGAGAAAACACTTTGTATCATGGAATTTATCTTACTCAGATTTTTAAATATTTTGGAGTTGATTATAAGAGAGAGGAGTTTGTTTCTCGAAAAGTGTTTAACCTTCCAAATATCTCTCTTATGAAAATCCCACTTGTGTTTCAACCATATGAAACACTTACCGAAAAAGATGAAAGGTTGGGTCATGAAGAAATGGAAGAAGAAGATGAGGAGGAGTAAGAAGGGGAGGAGATGGAGATTGAAGAAGAAGAAGAGGAGAAGGAAGAGACATCATTGGAAAGTATTGAATACCCTATCACTCCTAACAATCCATCCAACAAGACACTTCTCAAAAACCAAAAGATAATAGTGGAAAACCAACAGATTCTCAAAAGATCTGTTAATAAAAAGTTGGACAAAATTTCCACCAAAATAAATAAGTTCTTTGGGAAAGTGAGTCACAAACTTGGATTATCACCATCTTCATCATCCTCTATCGAATTCTAGTTTTCATTTCATGTTGTATTAGTTTGTATCTTTCGATTAGTTAATGTTATGTATTGTTTATGTAATGTTAACTAAAATTTATCAATGAAAATCTTTTATTTCTGCTTATTAGCTTTAAAATATCTCTGGAATGCTTGCTTTTATATTATATAAGTTTATATATATAGACTTGTACATAATATAAAGAAACAAAGCATATTGCCAAAATCAACAGGGGCATGTCGACACCCCCTACCCCCCATGTCGACATGTAATGGCCAGAAAGTAATTTTTGTTTTTAATTTCAAATTGACATAACTACCTTGTGTCTTTTCAATTCAAACGACTTTCTAACCCTATAAATACTTGTTTTTTTTATAGAAAAATGCATACTTTCAAACTCTCCTTATTTTCTATTGAATTTCTTCATATTTTATCAAATAATAGCCTCTCCTATTCATAATCTAAGTGCGAATCTTAAAGAAACTCTCTATTCCTTCAAGAACATACTTACTTTTTGTTAGCACCAAAATTGGTCACTAACCTCGTAGAAGAAGATTGTGAAGAGATATAAGTGATGAAATCAAATTAAACAGAGAAGACAGTGCTAATCTAAATTCAAAAAGTAAGAACACCAAATTTATAGTGGTTCAGCGTAATTGCCTACGTCCACTTTGAGGTTAAACTTTATTGATCTTCTTTATAGTTGATTACAAATACAATTCGTGAATCAAAATGCTTGAATGAAGTTGTTAAGTAGAGAAGATGAGTCTTGAAAATGGCAGAGTCTCCCCGGTGTTTTCTCTTCCAAAAAAGGATCCATTTCACTGTGACCCTTCCCCTCTATTTATAGGCAAAGATGGGCTGGACTTCCCAAGTGGGCTGATTGCCGAACGCTCCAGCCCGAGTACAGTGGTCGCCGTATGCCGAGCAAGGTTCGCCGAACGCTCTGCGCCGAACCATCCCTTCTTTGCCGAACGGTATGTTGGTTAGTTGTGCTGAATGTCTCCTGGATGTCGAGTATTACGCCGAACACCATGGGATGCCGAGTGCTCTTGTATGCCGAGCAGCCTTGATGCCGAGCGACCTTGTATGTCGAGCAGTCTTGATGCCGAGCAGCCTTGATGCCGAGTACCCTGGTATGCCGAGCAGTCTTGATGCCGAGTACTCTGGTATGCCGAACGACCTTGTATGCTGAGCAGTCTTGATGCCGAGCAGCCTTGATGCCGAGTACCCTGGTATGCCGAGCAGTCTTGATGCCGAGTACCCTGGTATGCCGAGCAGTCTTGATGCCGAGTACTCTGGTATGCCGAGCGACCTTGTATGCCGAGCAGTCTTGATGTCGAGCAGCCTTGATGCCGAGTACCCTGGTATGCCGAGCAGTCTTGATGCCGAGTACCCTGGTATGCCGAGCAGTCTTGATGCCGAGTACCCTGGTATGCCGAGCAGTCTTGATGCCGAGTACTCTGGTATGCCGAGCGACCTTGTATGCCGAGCAGTCTTGATGCCGAGCAGCCTTGATGCCGAGTACCCTGGTATGCCGAGCAGTCTTGTATGCCGAGCAGTCTTGATGCCGAGCAGCCTTGATGCCGAGTACCCTGGTATGCCGAGCAGCCTTGATGCCGAGTATCCTGGTATGCCGAACAGTCTCGATGCCGGACACTAATGGAGGCCGAGTACTAGTTGCCTGGTCAAATCCCCAGGAAACACTTGCCCCCCAAAGTGTATCTCGTGGCCAAACGTGGTGCGCTTTGAATCTGGTACAATCTACCTCGGAGGTACCCTCTCGAGAATGCTAGCGAAGGGAGGTGCAAGACGAACAAGCTTGGGATGCCGAACGACACGTTCTGAGCCGAACGTTCCTAGCATGCCGAACGTCATTCCACCTTGATGCCGAGCGCTCCGGTATTGACCGGTTCTACCGGGTATAGCCCCTTCGACTTCCACCATTCCCTCTATAAAACCAGGTCCTTTTCTTCTTCTCTCCTTTTACTTCTTATTTCCACCGTTCTCGCAATTCTGTTCAACCATCAGAATTTGAGACTTAACTACACCATCTCAATCCCTGATCTGCAAACTTAGGTATTTTTCCTCGTATATTCAAGCGAGATGTTCGAACGATGTCGTGTAGAGGGTTTTTGTATAGATTGTCTGCATTGCCGAACGACATAGCGTGGAGAAGTTAGGAGTATGTCCACTTATCGTCTTAGTTTCCTCGTGTTGAATCGAGGTTAAAGGGAAGAAAAAGAAAGAAGGTGTTGGAGGGGGTAATGGCGCCGTTCGCTGCTCCGGCGCATGTGGTCATGTGCCGGACGGTGTAATGGTTAGTTGCCGAACGGTACCTTGGCCGGACAATGCCAGGCCGAACGCTCACTAACATGTCAAACTATAATTGAGCCGAACGAACTAAAGCCGAACAATGCCCAAATGCCGAACGACTGACACGCCGAACATTGACTTCAGGCCGAACGTTGAATCCAGCCGAACAATCCTTAGGTCGAACCGTGACTTCTAGCCGAACAAATACAATTGCCGAACACTTGACATGCCGAACAATACAATTGCCGAACACTTGACATGCCGAACAATACAATTGCCGAACACTTGACATGCCGAATAATACAATTGCCGAACACTTGACATGCCGAACAATACAATTGCCGAACACTATACTTAGGACGACGAACATTACTTAAATGTCGATCAGTATAAATGTTAAACTACACTTAGGCCGGTTACTTTAGAAATCATATGTCTTTTGAACCTGGAACTGTAATCACCTCAAGGCGGGCTTTTGAGACGGTCAGCGATGACGGTCTTCGAAGGCGATGATTCGAAGCTAGTTATTATATCTTTTAAAACATTCTTATTGTCTGTACACAATTGCTTGCACTAGTTCACACACCACGTGGGGGGAAAACTCGTGTTGCTAATTCTAACGCTCAACGTTTTTCAAGTATAGCTTTCTCAAGCATTTAGCCAGGTTCCTTATTTATTCGGGATGTCGAGAAAATCTAGTTCTGCCACCATATCTGACAGACCTGGGCCGTCAGCAAGGCAAGGAGCCGCGGATTCTTCTAACCCGTCTATCTCTCCCGCCCATAACTTGGCGCCCGATGCTCTGGAGTCAACCATCTTACTGGACAATCCGATCGATTCTCAAGCCTCGAAGATCAACGAGCCTGCTCTGCGACAGATATCTTCCATTCATGGGATTCCTTTTGCTGACGTGTTAGTTCCTTCGAGACACGACCGCCCTCATCTGCCCCCAGTCGGGTACACAGCCTGCAACAAGTTCATGTGTTGGATGGGCAGCGTGCCTCCATTCAATTTATTTCTCCGGGATGTGCTGCAGTATATAGACATAGCTCCGTCGCAGCTGCACCCGAATGGCCATGCGTTCCTATATGGGACTTATTTACTTTTCGTGGCCGTCTTCTCCAGACCTCCAACCCCCGGTGATATCCGATACATTTATATGTTCAAGAGACGGAAAGATAGCCCTTCCTTCATGTTCCTCGAGCCATACCACAAGTGCCAGATCTTGACAGGGGCCTGTAGCAAATTCGCCCTGTACAAACAGGAATGGTTCTATGTGCGCTGCCTGTCTGGTTTTGCTAGGAGATGGGTTGAAGGCAGTAAGTCTCTCTGCTGAATCGTTATTCGTATTTAATTGGAGTCATATTTTTCCTAACTCTCCGTTTCATCTTTTTAGGTATCAACCCGCGTCCGTAAGGCCGAGGATATTCTGATGCTGTCGACGCGATTAGAGCTCTTCCGGCCGAGGATCGAGATATTCGAGCTATCATTTCAAATGAATCGCTGTCGGGGTTCGGCTTGCTAGCTCCTGGTCGTCGGATCAGCCTTCCAGAAGGTGTTACAATTCCCAAACCTCCATCTGGTAAAGGGAAAAAACTTGCCGGACCGTCGTCGCGTCGCGCTCCCGACACGCACGAAGAAGGCGAGCGCAAAGAGGATGATGCCCCCGAAACTCAGGGCGAGAACGTGGGTCCCGCTTGGAATCCGGCAATCGAAGTTCAGGATATTGAGACATCATCCTCCCCTTCGAAGGGAAAGAAGAAGTTGAAATACACGGTTCAAAAGGAGAAAGTTGGCGGCACCTCAAAAGTTACGCCTACCCCTCCTGAGAAAGAGGCTTCTTCGCAGCATCTGGAAAGTTCCTTGAGAGGTCTATCGAACCTTTCTATTCCCGAAGACATACTTAATTACGGGTTCGATGATCCTGAAGCTCTCAAATTCTCTTCGCCCGCTAGAGGCAATGTAGGAGTTCAACTCCCGGCTCAAAGAGACAATACTCCGATTAGCAAAGATAAACGAACGGGTCCGTCGGGGGGAACACTTAGGACACACACGCACATGCGCATTCCATAATATACTTCAAGTCTTTTTAATTCGTGAATTCTCCTTAACTCGTTGTTATCTCCCTTCTTTGCAGGTGATATGGGCCGCTCACACGGACTTGATCGCCTTCAGGGGTCTTCTATATTCCATCACTCCGGACGGGATTCCGGTTCAGGCAGACGCCGGGACCGAGTTGATTATGAAGATAGGGACAATCGTCCGCGCGAGTTGTCTCACCGCAAGAAAGCACACTATCAATCTTCCCAGTCTCGCGATCTTCCTCCTACAACTGAGCCGGATAAAGAGAAGTCTTTGCAGAAGGGTTATCAGTCTGATGCTGCTCGAGAACAACATTCCAGTTCATCGAGTACGAGGCAAGTTCGAGAGCCGCGTAAAAGAACGGAATTCTCTAAGCCTCCTCCTCCTACTCTTGCCGTGGACCCAACTGTTGCGGAAAAGATGGTCGACCTTAAGGCCAAGTTTCCGAAAATCTGTTTTGACGGTTTGAAATTCCTCCCGGCCATCCATCACATTCCTGAGCACGTGAAGCAAAGTGCCATTGCCTGCAACAATGACGTCTATGTTCAACATGACGCATTCGTGCACTTGGTGGAGAAGATCTCAGAAGTATCTGTCGAGCGTCAACACGAGATTGACCGTCTAAATCTGGAGGCTGACAGTGATAAGAAAATCGTCAAACTCCAAGACGAAGAACTCGCCTCTTATAAGTCAAAGCTAGAAGCTGCTGAACAAGGTGCAAAAGATACTGCTGAGGCAGTTACTCGCTTAGAGGTGGCTCACAAAAGGAGCTTGACGAAGCAGTTCAGCGCAGCGGCGCCCTTGCCCTAGAAAAAGACTCTGTCCAAAAAGAAAGGGACGCGCTCGCTATTCAAGTCAAGGAGCTAAAAGAACAACTCTCCAAGGAGAAAGAAGACAAAATAGCCGCTCAGGAAGAATCACAGCGGTATTGTGATGAGATTGTTGCTACCCGACTCCTGAAGGCAAAGCTCGACGGTGAACTTGCCGGGGTTGAGAAAATGAAGGATGAGGCCCGTGAGGAGGGCAAAAGAATGGCTGTGGAGGAGCTTGATTCTCGCCTTGAGGCGGCCGCAGAGGCCGGCAGGGAAGAGGTCAAAAGTATGTTTGACCCGTTGATCGCCGAGTACGGATCCCGCGTCCTTATGCACCGCGACCTAACATTCTTGGGCGACGGCTACCACGAATCCCTGGCTGAGGCATGGGAAACTCTGATAAAGATCAAGAAAGTCGAGTCAGGCTCCGAAGAAATCGACGAGGATGCATTGGTGAAGGAGTTCCTAAGGGGGAATGAGCCATCGGATTTATCCGCAGCATTGGCTCTTTATGGCAAAGGCTCTTCCCCTTCGAAAGAAAAGAATGACGAGGCTGGCCCGTCAGAGGCCGACGCTACTACTCCTCACATCGCCGCTCCTTATGCTGCTCAATCGGCCGGTCGGTCGACGCTTGATCCATTCGAGCAGCATGCCAGTTACGATCCCGAAGATCCCGGGCTCGGCGTTCATGTGTTGTCACCTATCCTGGAGGGTGAAACCCCGCGCGCCACCGATAGCCAACCTGATCCTGGTAGGAAATTCTTCTTTCTCTAGAAGTCGAAGAGATCCCGTCATTTTTCAGCAGTGGTTATTCGTTCTAATGCCCACTTCTTATGTTTTCGTGCAGGTTGTTCTGACGCTGAGCTAACTCCGAGGAGCGATGACGCCAAGGAGGAAGCGGGGAAAACAAGCGACGTTGCTCACGCAGGGGTAACTCCCGGCCCAGACGCCCAAGTGATCGGGGTGCTTGATGATGAAAAACTTGATACTTCGTCTCCTGCCGAAGGAAGCGACGAAGTTAAAATCACTGGCGCCTCTGAACATACTTCAGAGATGAGCATGAGGGACCGTCTCGCCGACGAGGAGAAGAGAAAGGTCAAAGTCAAAGTTGAATCTGAAGTCCTGGAACTCACTGACCCGCGGAACAGACCTCTGAAAATCATTCTCCCGGGCAGGTCCAAACCACTAGATGTTCCGTCTCCAACTCCTGACTCCGCCTCTCTAGCAAGCAAAAAGTCCAAGAAAAAACGTGAGGGAGAGGAGTCGTTGGAAACACCAAAGGTAGACAAGAAGAAGAAGTCGAAGAAATAATCGATGCACTTGTTCAACAAGTCTCCTAACCAAGCTTTGTAATTGTTTTTATCTCCCATGATTTGTAGTTTGTATAGAGAGGTCTGAATTTTGTAGGAGTGGTCATGTATCCCCATTTTGGACTTATCGAATAAAGTTTTAGTTTCTTTTGTGTTTGAATGCTTCTCTTGTCTTTATTTGGTTTGCTGACTAATCGTAGCCATAACTCAAGTTCCTATGAGTTGCATTATCTCCCAGTCCATTCTTGCGCTGTTCAAACATTTTTTGGACGTGGCGTACCTCTCGTCCCACATCTTTCGAGTACTTGGACTTCTTGCAGACTCTGTGTCCCGGGGACTTGGAGGCTTGAAATAGTATATGCTCTAGTCCGCGCTCTGGGGATTCGGAGATTTGGGATCGTTTATACTCTAGTCCGCGCTCGGGGGACTTAGAGTACTCCGATCCGCGCTCTGGGGATTCGGAGATTGGAATCGTTTATACTCTAGTCCGCGCTCCGGGGACTTAGAGTACTCCGATCCGCGCTCTGGGGATTCGGAGATTGGAAATCGTTTATACTCTAGTCCGCGCTCTGGGGACTTAGAGTACTCCGATCCGCGCTCTAGGGATTCGGAGATTGGAATCGTTTATACTCTAGTCCGCGCTCCGGGGACTTAGAGTACTCCGATCCGCGCTCTGGGGATTTGGAGATTGGAATCGTTTATACTCTAGTCCGCGCTCTGGGGACTTAGAGTACTCCGATCCGCGCTCTGGGGATTCGGAGATTTGGGATCGTTTATACTCTAGTCCGCGCTCCGGGGACTTAGAGTACTCCGATCCGCACTCTGGGGATTCGGAGATTGGAATCGCTTATACTCTAGTCCACGCTCTGGGGACTTAGAGTACTCCGCTCCGCACTCTGGGGATTCGGAGATTTGGAATCGTTCGTACGAGCCTGTATGTCGCGCAGAATAATGTAATTTATCATCCAATTAAGAGATATAGAAACTTCATAGAAAATGTGGCTTCAAGCCTTTATTAATGAAAATCAACTAAATTGCTCGATTACAACTTTAAAAGGAAACTAAGTCATTATTGAATGGAAACATGCAGGAAACAATAGTGCCTATAACAAGAAAGGGAAACATGCTAAATGTAATAGTGCCGCAAATGTTCACTGTTCCATGCTCGGGGGAGTGTCGCGCCATCAACAGTCGCTAGCTTGAATGTTCCTTCTCCAAGCTTCCGTTCAATGGCGTATGGACCTTCCCAACTGGGATTCATGCGTGATGGTACCGGGAAGACTCGTTTCAGAACGAGATCTCCCACATCAAAGATTCTTGGGCGGACTCTGCCGTCATAGTAGCGCTTGACTCGATGTCTGTGCGCCGCCGCCCTTAATTCAGCTTCTTCCCGTTTTTCATCGATGCAGTCCAGTGATTCCAGCAAGAGGTTTTGGTTCGTCTTGGGATCGTAGTATGTCACTCGGTGCGATGGAACTTCAAGTTCCACGGGTATAACGACTTCAGAACCGTATGCCAAGGCGAACGGAGTGTGGCCGGTCGCGGACTTGTGGGTAGTTCTATACGCCCATAATGCTGTCGGGAGTTCATCTACCCATTTGCCTCCAACCTTCTCCAGACGCTTCTTTAGTATGGACTTGATTATTTTGTTAACGGCCTCGACTTGTCCGTTAGCTTTTGGGTGTGCAACGGCGGCGAACTTTTTCTCGATGCCGTACTTTAAACAGAACTCTTTGAACTCTCTACTTTCGAATTGCGTTCCGTTGTCTGTAATGATGGTGCGTGGAAGGCCAAAGCGGCATATAATGTTTCGTACAACGAAGTTAATGACCTTCTTAGAGGTGATAGTGGCCAAAGGTTCTGCCTCAGCCCATTTCGTGAAATAGTCGACTGCAACTATTGCGTATTTCGCACCACCTTTGGATAGAGGCAAAGAGCCGATTATGTCGATTCCCCAGATCGCAAATGGCCAAGGACTGATCATTTGTGTGAGTTCCGTTGACGGAGCCCTCGGGATTTTTGCATATCTTTGACACTTGTCGCATTTTCTTGCTTAGTCTGCGGCATCCCGGTTTACGGTGGGCCAGTAATATCCATAGCGGAGGATCTTCTTTGCTAGCGTTTGCCCCCCAGTATGGTCGCCACATTCCCCTTCGTGAACTTCCCTCAAGACTCGCTTTGTTTCATCATGAGCGATGCACCGTAACAATGGGACTGAGAATCCTTTCCGGTACATGGATCCACCCTGCATTACGTACCGCGCAGCCTTTCGAAGGACCTGTCGTCTTTCGCTTCTTTTTTCTGGTAAAGCCCCGGTTGTCAGGTACAGTTTGAATGGGGTTATCCACGAGTCCTTCTCGATCTCTGTTTCCAACACGCGATCGATTTTCATCTCGTCTACGCTCGGGGCATGCAAGACTTCAACGGGATACAATCCCATTTGTTGAGCATCGTCGGTACTTGCGAACTTAGCCAACAAGTCGGCTTCTTTGTTCTGTTCTCGTGGGATATGTGAAATGTCATAACGCTCAAGATTTGATAGTAGTTCTTGGACCTGAACGAGGTACGGAGCAAGCTTTCGTCCTTTTGCTTGGTAGTCTCCTCGTACTTGGTAAACCACTAACTGCGAGTCACAAAAGATTTCGACTGATTCGATCCCGAGTTCTTTGATGAGCTTCAAGCCAGCGATCAGTGCTTCATATTCAGCTTCGTTGTTCGTAGCCGGGAAATCGAGCTTCAGGGCATAACAGATTGATCGGTTTTCCGAAGTTATAAGAACTACGCCCGCGCCGGAGCAACGGTCGTTTGACGCACCGTCAGTGTATAATTTCCATCGAATGGGGAGAATGATGTCGTGATCGTCCGGTTTGATGGGTATGGTAAATTCAGCGATGAAGTCTGCTAACGCTTGCCCTCGGATGGCTCTCCGTGGTAAGTACGCGATATCGAATTGGCTCAACTCGATGTTCCATTTTAGCAATCTTCCAGAAGTTTCCGGTCGTTGAAGTACCTGCCTCAAGGGTTGATCGGTATAAACGCCGATTGAATGCGCTTGAAAGTATGGGCGCAGCTTGCGTGATGCAATCACCAAGCAATAAGCCAATTTCTCGATTTTAGGGTAATTCTTCTCTGCCCCCGTTAAACGCTTGCTAACATAATATACCGGCTTCTGGACTCGATCCTCCTCACGAACCAAAGCTGCGCTTATCGCATGAGGGGATATAGCTAAGTAAACGTACAGCATCTCATGGTCAACTGGTTTAGATAGCATTGGTGGGCTCTCCAGATGCCTTACTAGGTTCTGGAATGCTTCCTCGCAGCTAGACGTCCATTCAAAATTTCTCTTTCCTTTCTTTATTATGTCAAAGAACGGGATGCACTTGTCAGTTGCCTTGGATATAAATCGACTCAGCGCATCTACTTTTCCGTTCAAGCTCTGTACCTGCTTTATAGTCCTGGGCGCTTGTACATCTCGAATGGCTTGGATCTTTTCTGGGTTGGCTTCGATTCCCCTAGCGTTGACGATGAATCCTAAAAACTTCCCTGATGCAACGCCGAAAGAACACTTCAGCGGGTTGATCTTCATTCCATAGAACCTGAGTATGTTAAACATTTCAGCTAAGTCTTGAATGTGGTCGTTTGACCGTCGTGACTTCACGAGCATGTCGTCCACATAGACTTCCATGGTTTTGCCTAGCTGGTCCTTGAACATTCGATTCACCAGACGTTGGTAAGTTGCTCCAGCATTCTTTAATCCAAAGGGCATCACTACATAGCAATACAGCCCGACATTTGTAACGAAGCTGGTGTGTTCTTGGTCTGGAATATGCATTGGGATTTGGTTGTATCCTGAGTACGCATCCATGAATGACAATAATTCGTGTCCTGCTGTGGAATCGACCAACTGATCGATCCTAGGCAACGGGAAACTGTCCTTAGGGCATGCTTTGTTCAAGTCGGAATAATCTACGCAAGTGCTCCATTTCCCATTCGCCTTCTTTACTAGCACGAGGTTGGAGACCCACTCCGGGTAGAGGGCGTCGCGGACGAACCCATTTGCTTTGAGTTTGTCCACCTCCTCTCCAAGAGCGGCGGATCTCTCCGGATCCATTCCTCTCCTTTTTTGCTTGACTTGGACGTATTTCGGGTCTATGTTCAACATATGACTCGTGATGGCGGGAGAAATCCCACACATATCAGAATGCGTCCAGGCAAAAACATCAAGGTTTGCCCGGAGGAAATCGCTAAGGTCTTCAGTCATTGTGGGGCCTAACTGTGATCCGATCTTCAGTATTCGCAAAGGGTCGTCACGGCTAACTGAGATGTCAATTGTTAATTCAGCCGGTGCCGCCTTCTCTTCCCTGGGTTTCTCATCGTCGTCTCTCGGATCTATATCTCCGTAGACCCGAGAACTATGCCCGAGCCAGGGCTCGGGCACTACTTGTCAATTATTCGTATTGAGTATGCGGACGGGATTGTCCGCAACCTTTCCTTTCTCCCTCCGGTGGGCCTCTCGGAGCTCGGCCACATAACAAGAACGACCAGCTGCTTGGTCACCGTGAACAATGCCTACTCCTTTGTCAGTCGGAAACTTCAAAGTCAAACACCACGGGGCTAGTGCCGCCCTAAATTCAGCCAAGGCCGGCCGACCCAAGAAAACATTATACGGAGAGTCCACATCCAAAACTACAAAGGGTAGAATTCGTACCCTCCGACGCTCGCCTTGTCCCAGTTCAACTGGTAACTCGACATATCCTACCGCATCAGTCGCAGCGCCGTTAAAGCCGTGGATACGAGCTTTGGATGGTTTCAAGTCTTTTGTCTCTAGCTTCATCTGATCATAGGCCTTCTTGAAGATGATGTTGACTGAACTTCCACAATCAATCAAAATTCTTTTTACATATGCTGGTCCGATCGTTGCAGATATGACCATGGGATCGACGGTCGGAGCCTCTACCTGATCAGCGTCTCTGTTCTGTCATCACGCGCTGCTGCTTAGCAGGGGCCCCGTCCTCTACGTTCGAACAGCACTCAAAATCTGCATGCTTCAAGGAGCTTGCATATCGTTCCATCTCTTGCCAGTCCTTATCTGCGGGATGAGGTACGCCGATAATTGTATTTATGACCAGTCTTCCAACAGTCCGAGCAGGCTCCTCAGGATGACGTGGAGCTGGTGCACAACCTGGGTTGGACGTTGCCTGTCCTACTTCCTGTGGATCCTTTACGAATTCTTGCAACTTCTTTTGTCTGATCAATTTCTCGATAGCATCATGCAGGTGTCTGCATTCTTCCGTGTTGTGTCCATAAGTTTCATGGAAGCGGCAATATTTCCCAGTCCGCTTCTGTTCTTCAGTTGATTCTTTTGGACGTGGTTTTCTGTACTGAAAAGTATTGCAGGTGGATAGGTAAATGTTCTCAAGCGGGGCGTTTAGCGGAGTGTACTCGCTGTAGCTTGGAATTCTCGACTTCCACTTTCCCGCTTCTTTCCTCTTTCCTTGACTTCTTCCTCCGGACTCTTTGGGCTGCACAGGCTTACTCTGGACATTGACTTGGACCTTTCCCGAATTGTCTCCAGATTGTTTCACAGCAATGTTGCTCTTGATTGACTCTTGGGCAGGTCCCGGTGCCTTATCTCATCGTACCCACCTAGCTTCCTCTCTTCTTATGAACTGGTGTGCCTTGGAGTAGAAACGCTCTAGCGTAGCCGGAGGTTTTCCTGCCAGCCAGTCTCCAAATTCAGAATCCGGATCTACACCTCTCATTACAGCCATTAGGATTGCATGGTCGTTGGGATTACTGACTTCAGTTGCCGCAACGTGGAATCTTTGTAAGTACTCCTTCAGCGACTCTCCGGGATTCTGGATTACACTCGACAGAGACATCACGTCCTTCGGGCGTGTAGTGTGTATCCTGAATTGCTCAATAAACTTCTTTGCCAACTCCTCGAAATTTGATACGGATCGCGGAGGAAGTCGGGTGAACCACATAGTAGCGATCCCAGATAGAGTAATCGGAAAGCACCTACACTTGGTGGGATCATTTGCTCTGGCTGAATCCATCATCCATTCATACCTCATTACATGTTGTCTGGGGTCAGTCTTTCCTTCGTATGCAGGAATGGTTGGCATGCTAAACTTCTTGGGGTACGCCGCTTGCAGCACAACATCCGTGAACGGAGTATGACTTCTTGACACTCCCCAGTCGTCATTTGATAAGCCCTGATTTTCTTTCATCAGTTGCCTGATCATGGCTGTCAGATCGGGTGTCTGTATGGAAGCTGGGAGGTTGGAGTCAGTTCTACGCGCCTGTCCATGCTGATGCCTCCTTTCCTGGCGATCTGCCAATCGTGCGTCGTGAGGTTCAACATTGTTAGCATTTTGATGATCTGGAGCTCCATCCTCCATCTGTATTCCGGTTCGGAAGCTTCCAGTTCTGGCTTGGTCGCGGTCTCCAGCAGTTCGAACAGCAGCATCCGCCCTTGCAGCTTCAGTCTTACGGCGTCTACGCCTGGGTGGTTCATCAGAAGAAGTAGAGCTGTCAGATGAGGAATAAGCAGCTGGATTGCCCCTAGCATTCTGTTGCTGCTGTTGGGTGAGTTGTGCCATCAGATTGGCATTAGCTTGCATCTATTCTCCCAGTTGTCTCCTGCTTTCCCTAAGTTCTCTCATCAAGTCATTGAACTCTACTCTGGTGACAACTGGAGTCTGTTCTTGAGCGGCAATCCCTGCACTCGGGATCGCAGGTTGATTGCTAGGTCCTGCTTGTTGCACGCTAGCAGTCTCTCGGGCATCCGCATTAAGAGAAGCTGACCTGGTACGTGGTCTCGCCATTGTAGAATTATTGGTATGAACTCTGAGTAGAATCAACGGATGTCCTATCAGTAAGTCGGATCTTCTTTGGGGGATTTGTTCAATCCAGTAGCTTCAAAGCAGATCCTTGAGGTCTGAGAATTCGATTCTCAGTGAAAGCACCAAAGTGTTAGCACCAAAATTGGTCACTAACCTCGTAGAAGAAGATTGTGAAGAGATATAAGTGATGAAATCAAATTAAACAGAGAAGACAGTGCTAATCTAAATTCAGAAAGTAAGAACACCAAATTTATAGTGGTTCAGCGTAATTGCCTACGTCCACTTTGAGGTTAAACTTTATTGATCTTCTTTATAGTTGATTACAAATACAATTCGTGAATCAAAATGCTTGAATGAAGTTGTTAAGTAGAGAAGATGAGTCTTGAAAATGGCAGAGTCTCCCCGGTGTTTTCTCTTCCAAAAAAGGATCCATTTCACTGTGACCCTGCCCCTCTATTTATAGGCAAAGATGGGCTGGACTTCCCAAGTGGGCTGATTGCCGAACGCTCCAGCCCGAGTACAGTGGTCGCCGTATGCCGAGCAAGGTTCGCTGAACGCTCTGCGCCGAACCATCCCTTCTATGCCGAACGGTATGTTGGTTAGTTGTGCTGAATGTTTCCTGGATGTCGAGTATTACGCCGAACACCATGGGATGCCGAGTGCTCTTGTATGCCGAGCAGCCTTGATGCCGAGCGACCTTGTATGCCGAGCAGTCTTGATGCCGAGCAGCCTTGATGCCGAGTACCCTGGTATGCCGAGCAGTCTTGATGCCGAGTACTCTGGTATGCCGAGCGACCTTGTATGCCGAGCAGTCTTGATGCCGAGCAGCCTTGATGCCGAGTACCCTGGTATGCCGAGCAGTCTTGATGCCGAGTACTCTGGTATGCCGAGCGACCTTGTATGCCGAGCAGTCTTGATGCCGAGCGACCTTGTATGCCGAGCAATCTTGATGCCGAGCAGCCTTGATGCCGAGTACCCTGGTATGCCGAGCAGTCTTGATGCCGAGTACCCTGGTATGCCGAGCAGTCTTGATGCCGAGTACCCTGGTATGCCGAGCAGTCTTGATGCCGAGTACTCTGGTATGCCGAGCGACCTTGTATGCCGAGCAGTCTTGATGCCGAGCAGCCTTGATGCCGAGTACCATGGTATGCCGAGCAGTCTTGTATGCCGAGCAGTCTTGATGCCGAGCAGCCTTGATGCCGAGTACCCTGGTATGCCGAGCAGCCTTGATGCCGAGTATCCTGGTATGCCAAACAGTCTCGATGCCGGACACTAATGGAGGCCGAGTACTAGTTGCCTGGTCAAATCCCCAGGAAACACTTTTATCCTTCGCAATCAACGTCACTTAGAATTAAGCCAAATGCAGATGAAAAAGTAACAAGAAAGGCACTCTGATGCCATTCGATGGATGATTTCAGCTCTCAACAAAGAAGAACTCGAAGCGAATCCAGAAGAAACTCTGAAAAAGAATTATGAAGAATGGGATGCTATAAAGTTAGATCCTATCTTCGGTGAAGAAGGATGGGTTGAAGTTCCAAGAAATGTTTGATTTGACTTGTATGGTTTACTTTGATTTGATTTGGTTTGATGTGATTTGAATTGTTTGGTTTGATTTGACTTTATTTGAATTGTTTGAATTGATTTGAACATGGTATGTAATATATGATTGAAATGTTATGGTTTGATAAATATACTGATTGATTATGTTTGAAATTTTCATATCTCTTACATTTACCTTACTATATTTTACTCATATTATTATCTGTCTCATTTATATTCTACTATACTGTATTATTATCCTATATAGTTCTATAGTATTAGTTTAAGGGGGAGTTATGTAGTTTAGAATTAGTTTTTGTTGATGACAAGGGGTGAGAATTATAAAATAGGTTAGATAGGCTTAGAAGGGGGAGTTAGTAGATTAAGGGGGAGTTGTTGGAATAAGGGGGAGTTAGAGTAGAATAAGAGCTTTGGGGAGTAGATTTTATAAACAAAGGTTGTCGTCATCAAAAGGGGGGAGATTGTTAGTTCCTGAGATGATGGTTTTGATGACAACAACCTTAGGACTTGTTATAAAATATAAATAATAATATTCTTGTCTAGATATATATGTATATGCAGGTACTAAAGAATGAAGACTTTACAGTATAAAGATTTAAGACTGAGTATAGAGATTCAAGACTGACGAATTCAAGATTGAATAATCAAGACTGAAGACTCATAAGTATCAAGAGTTCAAGATTTTAAGAGTTCAAGATATCAAGATAAGTAATAGTGTCTAGATTTATGTTAAAACTTCATAATAGCACTAAAATCTTTATTCGGATTTTAATTGTGGAATGGAATCTACCTTCTCGCTTTAATAGTGAGATGGAACCCACAACCTTCTCTAGTGGAATGGAATCCACGAAATTTTCAAAATGATTTATTTTAAATATCTTTCCAATTTTTTTTTAAAGTCATCTCTCTTAGTTTAAATATTTTAGCCTTAAACTATTTTTATTATCTATTATATTTTGATTTCAAAATCATCTCTTGTTTTTAAACTATCTCCTGGTTTTAATATTATAGCCTTTAAATCTCAAAAATATATTCTGTACTTAGTTTTTAATATTACTTTTATATTATAGATTATATTTTTTAAGGTTACTTTTTAATCTCTTTTATAAGTTTAAACTATATTCAAAATGGTTTATAAACTTCAGAAATTGTTTTGACAAGTTTTAGAAAGAAAAACTCTTTTTAAAAAAAAATCAATTTTCAAAATTAACTAGGGCACGTCGACATACCCCATCCCCCTATATCGACATGGTAGCCATAGAAATTCAAATTTCAAATTTTCATATGAAGTGTCTATTCGTCATAACCTTTCACGAATGGACATGACTGTTGTTCTTCTATAAATTCCAGTTGTTTTCAACGAATTTTAAGTTAACTTTTCTTTATTTCTTCACTCCTTCTTCTCCACTCAAGTATTCTCTTATATTTTAACAAAACTCTGCCGAAATCTTAAGTGAATCAAACTTGATCATCTCTAGTTTGATTCTCTGTCGCTCTCTCTCAAAGATCTCAGTGCTATTCCGAGTTATAGAATCATTTGTAATCAAAGATCAAAATATCGAAGTATATCGAGTCTCTCTCTATCAAAGTGTGATTGGAAATGGTGTGATTGTGGCCTGTAAATCAATTGGGTGTGATTGTACCCCATAAATCAATTAGGTGATCTTGTAGCCTAGTTAAATCAAGAGAGTTTGCCCTGGACTCGAAGATAGGAGGGTGTATCTCGTGGCCTTGAAATCGAGTTTGTAATATCGACATTATATTTGAAAAGAAATCTGCACAAGAAATTGTGTGGGACTGGATGTAGGATAACTCTGAACCAGTATAAAATTCCAGTGTGTTCTTTCCTTTACTGCTTTTTATTTACTATTTGCATTTGTGTCTGATTTTGTGATTGTCTCTGTGTTTGTGAATTACATTTGCCTGTGTTTAATTTCAAAAGATTTCAAAAATTCCATAAAATCCATTAAACACTATTCACCCCCCTCTAGTGTTAAACCGGCCTTAAGATCTGTATTCCGCATTTCCAACAATGTTATCCACCCTGACTAATCCAATATGTCCCTTAGTCTCTCATTAGTTTTTCCAGTGTATGGCCCGGAAAGTAAGCGTTGGTTAACTACCTCATCATAAGATTATTGACAGTAACAAGCAATGTATCCTAACATAAAATGTATACACATAACAATGAAAACAATAAACAACCAACAATTAAGATGATACAAGAAAAACAAAGAATCAACTAAAATATAATGCAAGCAAAAAGAATTAACTCAAAATTCATAACATAAATTAATGAACAACCATTATCAAACAAGTAAACAATAATAATACAATAAAAAGGAATAATTTAATTCAAACAGTTAGGCCATAGACCATAAAATAATCGTAGTCAAATGAAACGGTCAAACTAATATACCTAATGTCAACAAGCAATAAAACAACATAATCAATTCATCCAAAACGAACAAGTACTACTAAAGTAAAATATCTCTATCTCATACATCAGTAATCATAACCACACACCGATATTCTTTATTTGGAAGGAAATAACTAGACATCCTTACAACACATTAAGGGAAGCCTCATAAAATAGGCATATAATTTTACATCATCATAATGGGTTTTAGACATGCTTAGAACTCACATCACAAGTCGTCCCATACCCTATGCTTCCCAGTCTAGTTTTACAATCTTCAAGTAGAGGTTTCTAAATAAAATTTGTCTTTCAAAAATTACACTTCCAAAATTAATTATTCAAACCAATTTTTTTTCAGAATTAACTTTTGAATCAACTTATTTCCATCCTTATAAAATATATTCCTAAAATATTTAACAAGATATTTTACAACACATCCTTTTTCGAAAAGAAGAATATTTTCACATATATTCCAAAGAAATAAATCCTTTTATATTTCGTTCTCCAAAATTGGGTACTTCCCCAATCAATATCTCTATCTATAAAAAATGTTTACCCTTCAAACACCATTTATCAAAATAAAAATTCTTCACAAAAAAATTCTTACAACTGAAATTATCTTCCCCACAAAAGCTATTCAAATTTCAAGGATGCTCTTTCGAACAAAATACTTCTCCTCAAATCAAAATGTCCCTCTCACTCTTTACTCAAATATATATATTTTTCAAAACATTCCAACAAAAAAATGCTTTCAAATATTTTCTCGACTAAATAAATTCTCAAAAGTATTTTCTATATCCAAATATCTTTATGATACAATTAGGGGTATATTCTTAGGGCAATTATGTAATTTGTTACATATATATCTAACTATATAACCAATTTTGTTCAAAATAAAAGGTGTTTTCTTTCTATTATACATTTGTTATGTTGTGATCCTATTAATTATGTAATTAATTTAAAGTATAAAAATAGAAAATCCTAAAATGATATATTATGTTACAGTAATTACAATATTTTGTAATCTTGAGAAATTTATCACATTAAAATAACAAATTATTTTAAATATTCATAGTCAAGATGTTTTAAGATGGGTTATCGACACATCCATTTAGACTAGAGTACATAACACTCTCCAAATGTAAGATAGTGTATTTCTTGTGACTGTTGTAGGGCACCAAAGGGATACATACTTATAGTTATTGGAGAAATACGGGATGACTCACTTGAGAGTTCTCCGTTGGCTAATATAACTAAGATCAAAGAGAGAATTTAAATTGATGTTTTTACACGGTTCCCTCGACTTAAGAATAATGTGGAACTTCAATGTGGATGCTCCACTTTGATTATAGCTGAATCATGGCATGACGTTGTTTAAACAACTATAGTTGGGCTTAAGTTGATGCTTTAGGAGTGAAACATTATTCAATGGAGAATTCATCTCCTCAGTTGAATGAGGTTGCTATCACGTTCAACAGTAGTCAACTCAAAGTCAAAATCTCGAGCTAGATTAATACGGTTAATAATAAATGTTATTATTAAACCAAGGACTTTATTTCTATAATTCAAAAGTTGAATGTGGATGATGTCGGAATTTTAACCAAAACCAAATTCCCTTAGTCCTAATGTGATATAGTTTGACGAAGAGAATTGATGTAAAGAACAGTTTCTACCGAGTATCGCTTATAACAAGTAAAATTGGATTTTACCAAAAGTTATGTAAGCTATAAATTCAGTTAAAATGTCACACTACTATTTAACAACCCATATTTTTTTAAATTGTTTAAATAAAATAAATAATAATTTAAAATTGGTATTTTAAATGGAAATTTGAATTTGGTATTCTTTGATAAGGAGTAATTTGTTTTATAATGATTAATTCTAAATTATTTTGTGAAACTAGAAAATTAAAGAATTTTCCAAGTGTTAAAAATCACTTTAAAATTATTATTGAGCTTTATTTCCATTTATGGTAAATATAAAAATATATAAGTATCTTAAAATGACATCTAAATAAAGATGTCCAATTGTATTGTGTTGTATTTAGTTTTTGGGTTTCATGAAGTAAGAATCATAGCCTTAGAAATAAATAAGAAGGAAGAAAATTTATTATTTCCCTTATTGAACCTAATTTCAAATCCAAGCCCATTTTAGTTTTCACTAAGAGAAATCCTTCTCCTCATTTGTTTTGTATGTACATTTTTTAAAGCAGTAACCTAAAATTCATAAAGTAAGAGGAAACAAAAATCTAATTAATTTCTCTTTGTAAACCTAGGGCACGATCTCATATTTTAATTCCTAGAAATTCTGCAAAGAGAAAGTTTTCTGAGCCCTAGTTCAAATTGTAGACTTGTTAATTTCAGTTTTACAGTGTTTGCTTTTGGTTGTTCTCTTCTTTTGGTCAAGGCGTTCTAGGGTTTGCTGAAATTGTTGAATTGTGGGTGTATAGCAAGCTATTTCAAAGATTTAAGAAGAGTTAATCCTCGCATAACCTATCTTTGAATATCTAATTACATGCTTAGCAATTTTATGTTGAATGATTAAGAGTTAGATTGGTGATTTGTGTTTCTGTAGTTGAAAACTAGTTTAATCATTCTTGTCAAAACTCCTTACTATAAATAAGTTTTTCAATCTATTTTCAATCTCGAGGTTTCTATAATCAGTTACCCTATAAATGCATGTGTGTTTCAGAGTTTATTTGATAAATATTGTAACGACTTGGTATTTCAAACCATTCGCATCCGCACATGTTGGACTTGAGTTGCTCAAATATCAGATTGTTAATTTATATTTGGCAAAACTCAGCATATACAGTAAATAAATCAATCACAGAATCACACCCAGAGTAATATAACAATAAGCAGCGGAATAGATAAATAGTAGTTCATGAAACTACTATATAAATAACAGAGTTTGAAATAAAATACAACAGAATATCTCAAATACAATGCAGTCTCGAATACAAACAGATGACAAGTCTGAACAAAAACACTGGATAGCTGAAAGCTGAATAGATACAGATGGATCTCCAAGCAAAGCTCCAAACTTCAAAGGTGAGTCTCAAATGTTGTGACACTCAGTCTGACCCGAGCGTAAAGCAAAACACAAAACACTCGAGTCAGGATTAACATTCTTATATTAATAAATTCAACTCAAGTGAAATGTCAACTGAAATACAAGTAACTTAAAGGATGTTTGGGATTTCCATCCTCTAAGCATTTGTGGAACTATCTACTAGGTAGTAATATACGCTATTATAATATGTCTATAGTAAAGTAAAAGTATTAAAATAGAGTTAAGGCGTTACCCATATCCCCCTTAACACATTTTATATATTCATGTAGTCTATACAATGCCGTACGCTCCACCAAACCGGTTGTTTACAAAGAGGACACCACATAGGTACGGTACAAAACAAGCTCGTAGAAGGCGCGATAGGGCATGCGACAAGGCACTCGAGGCAATTCCAGGGTAGATATATCGTTTGTGAATCCGGACTGGTGGTAACGCATTGCACATACTACCGCCAACCTCGTGACACACTCCCAATCAAAGGGTGCATCTAATCAAATCACAATAGCAATAGAATGGTATCGAAGAAATGTGCCCGATCGGAGGAATGACCTCACTTAGCCCGACGTGGCTCCTGTTTTAGCCGCATCAAGCTGCCTCACGGGAGTCAGGGCTACGTAAATACCATACAGAATCGTCACCAAACCATCCTACTTCATTCTGGAATCTCCACCACGTACACAGTTGTTAAAGTGGTTTTCGGTATTGGCAGAGAGTATGACAATATCTGATCCCGGTCTCTTTAACAACCAAATGCTTATTTTACACCGTGGTCATTTCATTTCAAATAGTTCATACTTCATATCAAAAATACCATATTCGATTCAAAACCATATAAATTCGATATCATTATCCACTTTAAAATTATTCATTTCTAGAATCGTAACACTTTCAAATTTATAACACTTTCGAAATCATAACACTTAAGAAATCATAACACTTTAGAAATCATAACACTTATGAAATCTTAACACTTAGGAAATTATAGCACTTTGAAATCATAACACTTTCCCCTAAACAGTTTAGATGTTGAAATTAGTACATATATTAAAATACTTTATAAATTAAAATAGTTTATATATAATAAAATACTTTATAAATGAAAATAGTTATATATATATATATATAATAAATTACTTTATATAATAAATTAGTTTCCTCAAATTTCGCAAATCAATTTAAATCATCCTAAATTCCAAAATTCAAGTTAAATCAATTCCTGTTTAACCATTTCAAATTTAAAGTTCAAAGATTCAAGTTTAAATATTCAAACATTTGCAATATAAATTTCATTTATTTTTCAACATTTAACTTCAATTTATCTCAAATTAGAAATATCCACTTAATCATTTTAATAACAATTTGTTCGACTCCCAATTTATAAATTTAAATCAATATTAAATGTTCAATCTCAATTTTTTTTTTAAATTTAGAATATTCATTTAATCACCTTTTTATCAAACCAAGCTATAAATCATATTTTTCAAAATCACAAAATCAATAAGTTCAAATAAATTCTTATTTAAATTCAATTATTAACCAATTTAAATTTCAAGTCAACATTAGTTTATCTTCCCAACCTTTATTATTAAAGTTATAAAATCTATATTTTTAAAAATATTAATATAAATTTAAATAAGTACTTAAACATATTTTATTAAATTAAATCTTATTATTAAATTTATTTTGTATTAAATCTATTTTTATATATTTTAAAAATAGTAAAATTATAAGAAAAAACTTAAAAATTTTATTTTCAAAACTAACTTATAAGTTTAAAATTTCCAAAACATATAATTTTAAAATAAAAATCTAAAATTTAGAAAATAACAAATATATATATATATCATATTTTAAAATCAACATTTATTAAAAACTATATATTTCCTTTCTAGAACTTTGGAAATCATTTTCAAAATAGACCAACGGTGTCCGTATATAATTTTCTATCCTATGGTCAAGTGATACGGATATTTATCATTTCAATCCGTAATTTAAATATTTACGGATATATATCATTTCAACCCGCAATCCCAAAAATTTAAAATAAATGAAAATCGCTTGGGTTTATTATTTCAACCCATAACGATTTTCTCCTATTCTACAAAATCGTTCGAGTATGTATCATTTCAACCCATAGGGAATCCTAAATTAACAGGGAACTTGCAGAGTGAGAACAGATATGATAAAAATTTAATATATCAACAATAGGCATATATCATCAATAATAATAAAATATAACATAAATATATCTATAAGTTTATAAATCAACCACATGTGAATGATTACAGATAATAGCATATCATATATAACAATTAAATAATTAACAGTTCAAATTAGCAGCATATTTCAATTGTCATTTCAAATGAAATCAAATTTAATAAATATAAGAATGATAATCGTGAGTGATTGCTCACCTTTCGAGGCTAAAGATGAACGAGAATGAGATGAGTTACGAATCCAAGCACGAATTCCAAAGTAGAGCACGATGGACACGAAATCGATGAACAAAGTGAAGCTGGAAGTTTAGAGTTGATGGAAAACAAATCAAAAATTAGCCGAATATAAGTTGAGCAAAATATATGTTATATATATAATAATAATTTTCTCTAAAACCAAATTTTGAAAACATATATAAAATATATATATATATATATATATATATTTTTTCAAATCAATATTTAATTCAAACAAATATACAATAAATCTCCATATATACTTGAAAGGCCAAGCCCATATATTCTATCTGCATAAACTAATATATAACCATATTAACTTAGATACCAACTTATATTTTAAAAAAATCAATATAAATTTACCTTATTATAATATATACAAACAATATATGCGGTTTCCCAAACAACCATATGCACCCTATCAATACAACGTATATAAACAATATACTACATATGATATATTTGTAAATCTATGGTACATTAAATTATATATACTAACATATATATAAACAACGTTTCATATAACTTACACAACCCATATGTATAAACTGACTTAACATAATCTATATAAACTTATAGATATAACAGACAGATCTTGAATATAATTAATATATACAACACATACATACATATTTTATCTAAAAATCAATAATATAAACCAATACAAACTTACATCATTATTATATACATACATAAGAATCAATATTATATACAGAACACTGATTTTATACAACTTATATAGCCTTTATATATATAAACAAATCTTTTAGTTTATATAAACTTTTATATCTATAACAAACAGAACCACACTATAAATCAATAGTTCAAATATATGTGCTAATATATACAATAGTTCAAATACATTATTACTAATAAATCATAGCATATGTTATATACGAAGATATATATACGTAACTTATAAAAGTTAGTTTACCTTATATATATAAAGAAGGAAGATGAATGTATCAGGAAAAGGAGGCATGGCTGAGATGAGAGATGGTGGCTGCACCGGCGATGGTAGCTTGGTTGGCGGAGTTGAGGTGAGGCCGATGTGGCGCGGCCAGGTGCTGCAGCCAGGGTGTGAATGCAGTGGAGAAAGCATGAGGAGGAGAAGCATGGAGATTGGTGTTGGAGATGTTTGGCTTCGGCACGGCAAGGGGGGTCTCGGCTGATGGTAGGCAAGGGAGAGGGGTAGTGTGGTGGAGGCTTCGGCTATCATGGTGGAGGGTTCGTGGCATTTCGGCGATGGTGGTTGACCACGTGGATGGGCCAGATGGGAAGGCGATGTGCAGAGGTGAGTGTGGGAGGTTGCGTGGCTGTGGAAAGTTGATGGCAGGCTCGGTTTCGTGTTGGAGGTGGGTGAGGTTATTGGAGAGAGGGATGGTCGTAGGGAATGGAAAATAAGGTGGGGTAAAGGAATGCAAGCAGGGTTAGAAGAAAAATGGGGTTCGGTTGAGCATGGTGTTTTCTTGGACAAGAGAAAAGGGAAGTTGTGGAAGGAGGGAGGCACGGCAGTATCTCAAAGTGGGAAATAAGATATCATGCGGGTTCCAAAAACAAAGAAAGCAACAGACTAAATATAATTTTTTTTTTGAATGAGTAGGAGGAAAGAATGGAGGAGAGAATGAGTTGTCCACTTTATGATTTGCTGTTATATATAATTTATTGAAGAAGAAACAGCAGAATAGGAATAGGCTTTGAATTATATACGGGTTTGATGTAATAGCAACGGTCGATTTAGCTGACTCATTAAAGCAATATTTATTGCCTCTTGTATCACACGGTTTGAATTTGAAGGGCAATAGAAAACAAAGGTCACGGATACGGTACAGTTAATTGTTCAATCATTTCGTCGCGCATCGGAGCTCAAAATACAGAAACAAATATACTGTGGAAATCAGCACGACGAGGCGAACAGAATGGTACACAGATATCAACGATATGACCATCCTATCAAAAGTCAATATTCGGTACCAAAAATGCTGAAAATTCATTAAAAATAAAATAAACGAAGCTATAGGTGTCCAAATTTGATGAAACGAATTATGACGTCTCATTCAGAAAATGATTTACAAATTTATTATATAAAAATATTCAGGTTTGAAGAATATTTTATTATCATCAAATATTAACTGATTTAAATTTAAATAAAATTACACAAGAAAATAAACTTCCATATTATCTGATGAAAATTTACCATTTGCAATGTTTAAATAGACGTATTCCAAATATTAAATTATTATTTCCAAATTTTAATTATTTAAAATTTCACAAAAATTCCAGTTAATTACGTCATTAAAACTGTTAAAATTTATGGGTCGTTACAAATATAAAGTGTCGAAATTGCTTGAAAGCTTCTCGGAGTAGTGAGAGTCGACGTTGGGAAGGGCAACTGCTTGGAGCTCACGCCTTAGGCATCCCACCGGTCGATCAGTATATGGTGACCGACCGACGGACATCACCTGGAGCATGAGCTCCAGGTGCTTACGTTCCCCTCCATGCTCTTGTGTTTTCCCCTATTGATGCCTGGTTTTATTTCGATGATTCTTGCTCCTATTTTAGCTTCTAATTTTCTGAGTTTGATTTTTTGATTTGGTAATTCATTTTGATTCAAACATTTGGAGTTTTATAAACCTATGTATATCTAGATATATATGGTTTGAATACAAGCAATTTTAAAAAAGGAAGTTTATTACAATTCATCGATTTCAAACTTGTTTCCAAATAAATTCAATTCCTTTAATAAATAACTATATTAAGTAACTATATATATTTAAATATAATTGGTAGAAATAGTTTATGGGTTTAAAAGTATGGTTTTGAATTATAAGCCTATATTATTTCTAAACAAATGTTTGTATATCTATATGACTTTTGGAATATAGTTTGTAGAACTATATATCTTTTTAATGGAATTTTGGAACACACGCACACATTTTTAGATCAATTCGGATTTATAATTTATTTTATCAAGTGATGAATATATATATATATATATATATATATAATTGGGCAACAAATGAGTCTATGGATTTTGAAATGAGAAGTTTGATAGTATGTGTATACATAAAGTATTTTAGAAATAATTTATTTTATGGCAAAATCATATTATTTGCTTTCGAAACCATAAACTCTTATTGGATTTTATTGTGCTTAGCCTTTTTCTATTTATATGCTATTTTGTCATTTATTATGAGACTTTTGGAATTATTGCTTTCTTGCAATTTCTATCTTCATTTGAATGAGAAATCAAATTAAATGATTTAGTAATACAAGTGGTACATAACATTTGTATTTCTTTATCGGTTAATTCTTTGACTCGTTTGATTGAATATTTTAGTCGAGTGGGATTTACAATCTTTAATAAATAATTATGTATCGCAAAGTGGCCATGAGACATTAAGAGATACTCATTTAGTTACTAACCAAGAGTATATTACACTTATCAAGTGGAGTTTACTAACTTATAGTAAATATTCAAGTATATCCGTATGGTACGGGACACACGGTCGTTACTCGAATGATTACTATTTGAGGGTACATTACACTTATCTATCATAAATGATCATCTTGTGTTGGCTTGCAATGTGCTTACCTTTATATTAGACTTGTGATGTGCTCGTCTATGTGGTTTATGAGGGGACAATACCTCATTTGAGTTGGTGTTGCCTCATGCTCGCCTCTAGTTAGGTGCGATCTTTAGGTCCATCTCCGATTAGATGTTACCTTCAAGTACATCTCCAGTTTGTCCATAAGGGAACAGTACCTCATCTGTGTTCGGTGTAACCTTTGGGTTCGTCCTTGGGTTTTCGAGATGGGACCATACCTCTATCCAAGAGGTGATCATACCTTTGTTCGAGAGGGGACTACTTCTGTCCTAGAGGGGACTGTACCTCATAGTGGCATGCATGAGTGGCGACTGTCGGCTCATCTTTGGATTGGCACCAATTATGTGTTTTTTGATTTAAACATTGAGATTTGAGATGTGATTTGGAATTTCACCATAATTCTGTTATGCCCATGAAGGGCTATATTTATGTTTTATGATTTGGTGAAATATGAGATGTGTTGCCATTTACTTTCTTATGGCTATTTCTAGATTTCAGGATCATTCACTATGAGTTATTCTTATGGTATTTGAATTTGTTTAGTTTAATACATTATACGGGTTCTATACCTTTGATGCTTATGCATGCTTTTTATTATGATCTCACCTTTTTAGGTATTTAGAGATAGTCTAACCTATTTATTATTATAATACTTGGGTCAGACCAAGACTTAACAGGTATAGAGACTCAGTGACTTTGGATGTAGGCTAGCTAGAGTAGATATTTACAATTTTATCTTTGTGATAGAGTGCCATTTTGAGATGCTAATCTTATATGTATACTTGTTGTATATTTGGTCATAGTGTTGACTTAAGTTATCCGTTATATTCTTTGGTCTGTCGTAGTCTATACATACATACATACATACATATATACATACATATATATATATGTATATATATATATATATTTAAATGTGAATCTAGTATTTTCCGTTTTGCAGACTCACACTTTAGAGAGAAATTTAATGTATTATATTTCCATTGTGACTTATGATTCTATTTATATATTGTGTGGTATATTGTTTTGAATTAAATTAACCTACTGTATTACTATTGCGTGCCTTGATTGTATACATTGAATTCCTTCTTATAAGGGAAAAAATATAGTCACATAATTCGACGTATCGATACTCGCCCATAGAAATATTACGGATGGACGCTCCTATCTAGCCTTATTCTTCGTATTACTCAACATTATTACTTGTAATATTCTTGGGTAATATGGGTATAAAGGTGGGGTATCATAGCTTGGTATCAGAGTAGGGGTTCAGAATAATATAGAATATAAGAAATATGAATCTTGGCCCAGACAGACTTAGAGTCCCATCCCGTGGGTATGTCAGGTAGAATTTTGGATTTATTTCCTATTTAGGACATAAGTATAAATTATTATTGGAAATAATCATTGGGGCATTTTTGTAAATTTGAATTACTTTTCAAATTATTGTTATAAAAATGATTTTTAAAAGTTATTATTTTGCAGTAGTGTCCTGCTCCAGAAGTGATCAAAGTTGCCCAACGGAAGCTGATAGACTGTTTTTCGTTGAGCACGGTAATTAGTTTGTTTATATATGTTTGATTGGATGATGGATGCTTGATTGTTTGAAATTATAAGTAATAGTTGAAGTTAGTATTGAGTAGGAATTATCACTTAAAATTGGAAACCTGCTCGATATTAATTATAAGGCTTTGTGGTATCTTCACTAGTGTAGCTACCATAAAGGGTATAGAAACATTACTTCGTATAAAATGAGATATTAATTTATAAGTATAATTAATTAAATACTAAGATAGGTATGGTATTGGATAATTACATGATGTATGCATGGATGAATGATTGTATTATTGAATTGCTATTAGTAGATTCCATTTGTACAAAAATATAGAGGTCGATAAAGAAAGTTCTGGAAATTAGTTGTGTTAAATTGCTTATTGAGTGCTTTAAGGATTCTGGTCGATGCGCCTAATCCACATTATCGATAGGGATTCCTAAACACTAGGACGAGACAGTTGGACATAATGTTTTGAGTTTTATTATTTATAGTATTATAAATAATTGTGAATGAGTTATAAATAATATTTATAAAGGAAATATAGTTTCAAGCGAGCTAGGTATTACTACTTTATGGAAAATATTTTTAGGTAAATAAATTAAGAAGATAATGCATTTACTATAGAAATAATTATCTATATGTATATATGTGTTTAAAATTTTGATGGTTTAGAAAATTATAAAGAAAACAGTAAAGTTCATTATATGTATTACTTTAGATGACGTGTGCAGCCATCGAGCATTAGCTATATCGGAGGTCAGTTGCGAGGCAATGTTGATCCACTATAAACATCACAGCCATTTGACAAAGTGATTCGCTATAAATAGACGGTAAGGCAACGTCATTATAATATTTAATATATGTAAAATTTATGTATATTCTTTTTTAAGATATATGCTAAGAAGGATTATATGTAATGCTTTTGATTTTTTATTTATATCTTACTATGATTTGAATAAAAGTTAATTTATATATATGCCCTAATCTATAAGAAATTAATTGAAAAAGAAAATAGAATTTTATATTTTGATGATTTGGTATCTAAAAGATAATTTATATATACAAAAATCGGTATAAATAAACACCATAAGAAGATAGTATATTATTTGAAGAATTTAAAGTAAGAAAATTATTTTAGAGAAAAGGTTTATCCAAAATTAAAAATTTTAAAAGCAATTTGGAGTTTAATTGAAAAATAAAAATGATGATAATCAAATCTTGAGAATAGAGTAAAAAGGGTTTGAAATTCATTTCACCTTCAAATGGTTTTATTAATAAGACTGAACTTTGTGGTTAGGTTTAAAATAAGTGGTTGAATTTTAGAAAACTCTAATTTTAGTACACAAAGAGTATTTCAAATTTAAATAGCTCTAGAAAATAATAATAATGAGTTATAGAAATTCTTTCGTAAAGCCATGAAAAGGGATTTCATGAATGAGTTTTGAATTTTATAAAAGGATATGACTTATGTTAAAAACTAAAATTTTATAATCATGAAAAGAAGTCTACAAAATGAAGTTTTGTGAGATAAATATTTTAGTAGAGAAAATAAAATCGTATTGGTTTGAATATTTATGTAACTTTTTAGTAGAAGTTGGTTTTCCTTGTTTATAAATTTCAAATATAGAAATTCGAATTGAAAAAAATTGAAATGTTGAGTAATGGTTGAATAATTGTAATCTTCTTATGCTATGGAAAAAATAATTCTTGGAGAAATGATTTGTTTCAATAAAATAAAATTACATTGCAAGGTTTTAATATATAAAATAAAGGAGGTCTTTAAATTATTCCACCCGCTTATTCCAAGAGTTGAAAATAGTTGAAAATATTTTAGACGCCTTATATTAAGTATTTTAAACTATAAAAAGGTGCTATCTTATTTTATAGGATGTTAAATATTTGTGAAACCTTATTTTTGAACTAGGAAATAATAAGGACTAATATGTTGATTTTTGTAAATTGATATGTTATGTAAATTAATGATTTGTATTAACGAAGTTGGGTTAAAATCTAAAGAATGAAGAAGGATTTTGAAAGTGAATTATTGAAAATATATATTATTCTATCATAGACTTTTCTATAAATTGGAATTGCGAGGACATAATTTCTTTAAGAGGGGAAGTTTGTAACAACCCTGAATTTTTTAAATCATTTAAATAAAATAAATAATAATTTAAAATTTGGATTTTAAATGGAAATTTGAATTTGGTATTCTTTGATAAGGAGTAATTTGTTTTTTAATGATTAATTCTAAATTATTGTGAAATTATAAAATATAAGAATTTTCAAAGTGTTAGAAATCACTTTAAAATTATTATTGAGCTTTATTTCCATTTATGGTAAATATAAAAATATATAAGTATTTTAAAATGACATCTAAATAAAGGTATTCAATTGTATTGTGTTACATTAAGTTTTTGGGTTTCATGAAGTAACAATCATAGCCCTAGAAATAAATAGGAAGGAAGATAATTTATTATTTCTCTTATTGGATCTAATTTCAAATCCTAGCCCAATTTAGTTTTAACTAGGAGAAATCCTTCCCTTCATTTGATCGATATGTACATTCTCTTAAAGCAGTAAACTAAAATACAGAAAGTAAGAGGAAACCAAAAATCTATTTCATCTCTCTTTGTAAACCTACAGCAAGATCTCATATTTTAATTCCTAGAAATTTTGGAAAATTCCCAAATAACCAGAGTAAGTTTTCTGAGCCCTAGTTCATCTTGTAGACTTATTAATTTCAGTTTTACAGTGTTTGATTTTTGGTTAAGGCGCTCTAGGGTTTACTGAAATTGTTGAATTGTGGGTGTTCAGCAAGCTATTTCAAGGATTTAAGGTGAGTTAATCCTCGCACAACCTATCTTTGAATATCCAATAGCATTCTTAGCAATGTTATGTTGAATGATTGATAATTGGATTGGTGATTTGTGTTTCTGTAGTTGAAAACTTGTTTAATCATTCCTATAAAAACTCCTTACTGTAAATCAGTTTTTCAATCTCTTTTCAATGTCCGGGTTTCTATAATCAGTTGCCTTATGAATGCATATGTGTTTCAGAGCTTATTTGATAAATATAAAGTGCCGAAATTGCCTGAAAGCATATTGAAGTAGTGAGAGTTGACGGTGGGAAAGTCAAATGATGGAGCTCGCGCACCAGGCATCCCATCGGTCAATAGGTCATAACCTGGAGCGTGAGCTCCATGTGCTTGCCTTCCCTTCCTTCTCTTGTTATTTTCCATGTTGATGCCTGGTTTTGTTTTAATGATTCTGTAACGACCCAGAATTTTGAACAAATTAAATTGAGAATATTTAATTAATTTTAAATATTTGAACGATGATTTAATTTGAATCCCCGATATAACTTTGAAATTTGCGATTAAAATATAAAATTTAATCTATTGAATGTTGAATAAAAATTTAAATCTTCAATTTTAAGCTGAAGAAAAATATTTCGAAAGCTTGTAAAATTTATATTGATAATACTGAAGACAATAGAAGCTTCAGGAATTGATTTGGAAACAATTTGTTCAGTTTTGAATTTATCGTTTAAATCGATATTTAAAAATAGCGTTCCGGGGAACAGTCTCGGAATTCGACGAAACTAGTTCCATTGGGTCCGTAATGTTGAATTATTACCGGGTTTCAAATTTCGTATTGATCGGAGCTGTTATGTGAACGTACGACACATAAACGCGTTGGAAATTTTCAAATCGAATTCAATTTAAAAATTGGTATTTATATCAGTTAAAATCACCACGGTTATTTCCTTTGAACACGCCGAGAAACACGCCAGAAATCACGAACAAAAATCGTGCAAAACATGCCTCTTCTAATTTTTAAATACCCCTCTGTTCAACAAATTCAAACGAGGTCAGATCGTTCAAAAATCAAAATGAAAACAAATTCATGGCCGATACGAGAATTCATTTCAAGCATTCGATTTAGAGCCGGGGTAACTTCGATTCGAGTTGGATGGCATCGGCACTGGGAGGATGGCACGCGACTGGGGATTCGATGCTCGAGTTCGAATCGTGGAGGGCAGTGGCGACGCTCGCAAACACCGGGCACGTTTGGGAGGCGAGTCAATCGCGGCGGCTACAGGCAGCGATGAACGGCGCTGTCGAGTTTGATGAGGGCTTGGCCGCGAGTTCGTTCAGGATTATTGGGTTGCTGTTCGACTTCGAAGTGGAATCACTTGGGGGTTAGTGGCTGTTGAACAGCTGCAATGGAGGCGATGTTCTCTGGTGAAGTCATCGTAGGCAAGGCGTGGGAGGTAGTTCAGTTTCAGTAAGGTATATATGTTTATGATTTCAATTTAATATTAATACATCTGTATGTCTATATGTAGATAGAAAGATTTTAACAGTAAGAAAAAAAATTTTTAAAGAAATAGAAAAAAAATACATATGTGAATTTGGGAAAAGATATAAGAATTTCTAAAAATGAAGTATAATGCATAAAGATTAAATTTTTTTTTATGAATATAGGTTAATATTTTCAGTGCCTGTAATTTTAAAAGAGGATGAAAGTTAAATTGTTTAATTAACCTATCTTAATTATTTTAGTTACTAGATTATTTATTGAAAGGAATTAGAAAAGAAAAAAATATAATAACTATTGGTTAATTTAACTTATCAAACGGGAATTTAATTTACCTGACTATTTCGAATATTAACGAATTGTATAATTATTTATACAAGGTTAATAAAGTCAAGATGGAAACGGATGGCAAATAAATAAATAAAAAGAGCAAAGGTAAGATCTTCTCACTCAAAATATATTTGGATTGCAGTTATTGTTTGTTTGACTGTTTGGATATGTGATATTAGATATAGTAGGATATATCTATATATATATAGCAATATATACATATTGGCATATGTATATATTGGATTGATTGATTTCCCGCCTCGTATAGCGGATGAGACCCTATTGCGCCGTTAGTAAGCGGATGATTTTTATAAAACCCATATACCGCGATATTCCACCTCGAAGTGGAATTGGTATTGTGCTAACATCTGTGGATGCAGGGAAACAGGTTGGAGGGATCCAACTGGATTCCTCACTAGTATTTATTTATTTACAGATATTGATGTATATTCTGTTATCATATTGATATGTGATGTTTGTTGTCGTGATTGACTAATTGGTGCTGTTGCATCATCGGATTCAGTCTTGAAGTTTAAAAATAACGACTTTTACTTTAAAAGGATTTTAAAGTGATTTTTGAAAGTAGACGTTTTATTGAATTGTTGAATTGATTTATTTTAAATAAATAAACGTTTAAAATTTTAAAGTTATAAAAGTTAAGATTTTTGTGAATTATGACCGTAAGGTGATTTTTGAAACAAATAGTTTAAGCAATTTATAAAATGGTTTGAACTGAGATTTTTGAATTTTTGTAAACGGTTTATTTAAAAGATTTAAAAAGTTGATATTTATAAATTTAAAATATTGGAATTATAAAACGAGTTTTATAAGTGTTAAAAATGAAATTTATAGAATTGTAAACCGTGAAGATATGAAATTTATAGATTTATAAATTGTGAAGTTATAAAATGAATGAAATTGTAAAATAAAAGATTTATAAGAAATTTATTTATAAATTGAATTTTTGCCTTTAAATGGAATATTGATCGAATTGTTAATAAAGAAGATTTATAAATCAAAGTTGTTATAAAATAGAAATAGAATTTATAAACGTTGTTTTATAAATTCGAAATCAATTGAATTTGATAAATTAAATGTAGAAGGTTATTAAAGGAAATATATTCGCGATTTTGGATAGCGAATTATCCTTGAAATAAAATGTGTAGAGAGTATTGAAATATAGTTAAGTGAATTATATTCACGATTTTGGACAGTGAATATATATTGCATAAAATGGTTATGTTTGGGAAAGCGATATTATAAAATGAAGTTAATTGTCTTAACGATGTTTTCAAATATATTGAATATCGAAATCATAGATTTCAACATTTATTGTTGAAATATACGTTTTCGAGAAATAAGGAAATGGTGGACTATAACACTGTTGTTATAGTAAATGATTTTCGAAAGAAAATGTTTTATGTAGTATTGGGATTTATATATCTATCTTAAAATCCGAATCCATATACTAGTGATTTTGAGTCGTCGTAACGATGTTTTACGTAACATTCGTTTTGACTCAAATAGATTTCCTTAAAGAATGAAATATATACTTAATATTGATTCAAGTATATCGAATATTTTCAAGTGTTGAAAATAAATAGATTTGTGAACTACTTATTATTAAATAAGTATGGAAATGGTTTCCTAAAATGAAATGAAACGTTTTTGAGATTTATCTCTGTAAAGATAAATTGAAAGTGAATATTGAAATCGATTAAAAATTGTATATCAGTAGATATTTGAAATATAAATTCACTATGGAATTTATAAAAGAAATGATAATTCGTTTTAAAAATAAATATTGATTTATTTTTGAAGTGTGGAAATTATATATCTAGTAAAGATATTTTTGGGAAATAAATAATTTGGAAAATTATTTGGAATCTGATGATGTTGCGCATCTTTATTGATAGTTAAATAACCGACTATCAATAATTACCTTGAATAGGTATTTGTTGTGAATTGGATGAATTTGAATGCCACACTTATTTTTGAATAAGCACTCACTATTCGGGTTAGCCGGGAAAGGACCATGGGGTCGTATAACCCATTCCGAATATGTGATACATCGTTATGAATTGCATTTGATGACCGGTGTTGAAGACCGGATATTTTTGAAAACGGAAGGATTACCGTCGAGTTACTCTACATCGGCTGATCTCCGATTTAGAGGTTTTATCACCCTTAGTGACGGGAAGTCCGGACGTGATTAGAAAATTATCCGGATGTGCAAGGGCTTCGGAGAAGTGCCTTCGGTTCTGTTCGATCCCGGAACAGACTTGTATGGATTGTATGTCTGACGTTACAGATTGAGATATAAAGCTGATTTCTTTCAAATACATTTCTGTTGGTGGCGGAGAATTTATTCTCTTAGCTTAACACCCTTCTCTGAGACGTACGAGCTCAGAGGTTATGTAATTGAAATTTATCAGCAATATACTCCCAATTTGGTAACGTGGCATACTGAGTGTTGCTGTGAAATGATCAGTGTTTGATCATTTGCGATATGATCATTTGTTTGATCTTATATATTTGTGATCATAGGTTGATCATTTGTTTGACCCGAAGCATGGCTTTATAGAAAGCGTAGCTTTGTGGACGAGACTTCGTCGAGCCTCACACCCCGGAAATGGTCAAAACAGGAAGGATGCAGCAAGGTTCTAGGGAGTAGCGCCCCTTAGTGTATGTCATTCCTTCTGGATAGAGGTGGTATCATGGTATGGAGCCCAGATACTTAACCTATGTTGATACTGCTTATTATGTGGTTTGTTGCGAATCGGGGATCCTCGGGAAGATCGGTTACGATCGGGGGATGGCATACGCGTGTCAGTAGTTACCTATTTTTGCAGAGGTAACCCGGCCTTGTGTTGGCAGAGATCCGGTTAGGTTCTCGGGACGTCATTCCAGAGGCGTTCCTTCGTGGAATAGGAAGTTCCTTAGCCTGGCCATTTGTTGGAAATCCAAAGAAACAATACGTGACTTGTACGGTTTTAGTTATAGAACTTATCATTCACTTATGGTGGCGCCCCACTATTTGGATGATAGCTATAATAGGCATAAGTGCGAAATGCCTATGCCGGCTAAGATTTATATTATACTTTTGAAATGTTTTCTACACTATGCACTAATAATAATATCAAAAAGGATTTGATTTTTGCGTAGTAAGCATCTTTGACTATCATAAGAAGAAATCTCCTCCAATTCTGCGTTTGCATTGTGTGTGTGGCGGGAGGTCTTATGGTAGTTTCATTTTCCAAAAGCATTGCGAATTGACTTTAAAATTTTTCTGTTGTTGTTTTGAAAAATAACTGTTTTACGATCTCACACCAGTCACCATGACTGACTCGGAGTTTATTGTTTCCCTTCTAAACTCTGGGTGCCCACCAATTTCCACACGGGCAGCCTAGAGTTATGTTATCAGGATATTCTGGATATTCTGGAGCTTTGGAAGCAAGCTGGATGTCGAAACGTATCACCTATATTTAGTATTATTCCGCTGTGTATTCTGTATGAGGACAAGTTTATATAACTGTCCATCGATGTGCTGTGTTGTAATGAGTTGTATATTGACTCTGATTGATGTATGTATAAACTGATATAGTTCTTTGTTTTAAAAGACTAGTGATTATCTATTATATATTGTTCCGCTGCGATATGTGAGATTCTGGAATTGTTTCTGTTTCTGATATTGTTCTGTTGTTCTCTCTTCTTTCTTCTTCTTCTACTTTTTCTTGTTCTTAAAACCCCTCAGGGTTCGTATTTCCATGCCTCTTGAGTTAATCAATGGAGATTAGTGTTTAATCAAGGGTACGGATTTGCGGGTCCTGACAGATTCTTTCTTCCATTTTAGCTTCTGATTTTCTGAATTTGAATCTTTGATTTGGTGATTCATTTTGATTCAAATATTTAGAGTTTTATAAACATACGTGTATCTATAATATATATATATATATGGTTTGAATATAAGCAATTTTACAAAAGGAAGTTTAGTACAATTCACCCATTTCAATTTGTTTCCAAATCAATTCAATTCCTTTTATAAATAACTATATTAAGTAACTATATATATATATATATATTAAATATGATTAGCAGAAATAGTTTATGGATCTAAAGGTATGGTTTTAAATATAAGCCTATGTTATTTCTAAACAAATGTTTTTATATCTATATGGCTTTTGGAATATAGTTTGTAAAACTATATATCTTTTTAATGGAATTTTGGAACAACTATATACATACACACACACACGCATACACATATATTTTTAGATCAATTCAGATTTATAATTTTTATCAAGTGATGAATACATATATATAGTTGGGCAAAAAATGAGTTTATGGATTTTAAAATGAGAAGTTTAAAAGTAAGTGTATACATAAAGTACTTTAGAAATCATTTTTTTATGGTAAATTCATATTATTTACTTTCGGAACCATAAACTCTTATTGGCTTTTATTGTGCTTGGCGATTAACTATTTATATGCTATTTTGGCATTTCTTCTATGACTTTTGGAATTATTGCTTTCTTGTAATTTCTTTCTTCATTTAAATGAGAAATCTAATTAAACGATTTAGTAATACAAGTGTTATGGAATATTTGTATTTCTTTATTGGTTAATTCTTGGACTCGTTCGATTGAATATTTTAGTCGAGTGTGATTTACAATCTTTTAGTAAATAATAAGTATCACAAAGTGGTTATGGACATTTTCGATACTCATTTAGTTACTAATTGAGAGTATATTACACTTATTTAGTGTATTAAGTTATATTAAATATTCAAGTAAACCCGTGTGGTATGGGACGCACGATCGTTCCTCGAATGATTACTATCTGGAGGTGCGTTTCACTTATTGATCAAAAATGATCATCTTGTGTTGGCTTGCAATGTGCTTTCCTTTAGATCGGACTTGAGATGTGCTCATCTCTGTGGTCCATGAGGGGACAGTACCTGATTTGAGTTAGGTGTATCCTCGTGCTTGTCTCTAGTTAGGCACAATCTTCGGGTCCGTCTCCAGTTAGATGTTAGCTTTGGGTACATCTCCAGTTTGTCCATGAAGGGATAGTACCTCAACTATATTCGGCGTAACCTTCGAGTTCATCTTTGGGTGTCCGAGAGGGGACTTTTCTGTCATGGAGGGGACTATACCTCATTGTGGCACGCATAAGTGGGAGTGTTGGCTTGTCTTTGGGTTTGGTTCCAATAATGTGTTTGTTGATTTAAACATTGAGATTTGAGATTTAATTTAGGATTTCACCATAATTCCGTTTTGCCTATGAAGGGTTATATTTGTGTTTTATGATTTGGTGAAATATAGGATGTATTGCTATTTACTTAACTATGGCTATTTCTAGATTTTTGGATCATTCACTATGTGTTATTATTATGATATTTGAACTTGTTTAGTTTAATACACTATACGGGTTTCTATACCTTTGATGCTTATGCATGCTTATTATTATAGTCTCACCCTTTTAGATATTTAGAGATAGTCTGGCCCATTTATTATTATAATACTTGGGTTGGACCGAGACTTGATAGGTATAGGGACTCAGTGACTTTGGATGTGGGCTAGCTAGAGTAGATATTTTTAGTGTTATCTTTATTATAGAGTGCCATTTTGAGATGCTAGTCTCATATATATACTTGTTGTAAATTTGGTTGTAGTGTTGACTTAATTTGTCCCGTATATTCTTAGATCTGTCATAGTATATATAAGTATATGTTGTAAATGTGAATTTAGTATTTTTCCCTTTTGTAGACTCACACTTTAGAGAGAAATTTATTGTAATATATTTCTGTTGTGACTTGTGATTCTATGTTATATATTATATGATATACTGTTTTGAATTAAATTAAGCCACGGTATTACTGTTTTATGCCTAGATTGTATACGTCGAATTTCTTCTTGTAAGGAAAAATAAAAAATATGTAGTCACATAATTCGAGGTATCGATACTCGTCCAAAGCAATATTACGAATGGTCGCTCCGATCCAACCTTATTCTCTACATTACTTGACAATATTACTTGTAATATTCTTGGGTGATATGGGTTTAAAGATGGGGTGTTACACACTAGTTAAGTTAACGTGTGAATGTTAATATTTGAATTATTTGATATTAATCGGTGACTTAATTTACACCTTTGAGTCGCGCAAATTGAAATGGTGAATACTCTGAATGAGCCACATGGTTTAATAAATTTATAATCGCTACAAATTACAATTAATTAATAGTGGAAAATAGGCACAAGGACAAATTTTCATAAAAATTTTGGTTGAAGGACGACAAGTTTCATTTTTAGGCTGAAGGACAAACTTTGGAAGATAATTAGGTTGAAGGACAATGCTAATACAACTAGCATTTTGTACAATGTAAAACTAGATATAATGCTAGTTATAATTAGCATTTTGTACAATGTTTGCACTGGACAAAATGCTAACTATATTTAGCATTGTCCTTCAGCCTAATTTTCTTTCAAAGTTTGTCCTTCAGCCTAAAAATGAAACTTTGTGTCCTTCAGCCTAAATTTTTTTCAAAGTTTGTCCTTGTACCTAATTCCCTCTAATTAATATTTATGAAATATTAATTATTAAATTTAATTTACTTTGTTTAAATACCATTAGTATTTAATAAAGGGCGTAAATAAAGGTATAAACGTGTATACTGATATATGATGTCGGTAGAATGTTTATATTGGATTTAAATAGAATAAATACTAACTGAGTTTTAAAATAGATTAAATAAATTAATATTTGTGAAATATTAGTTATTAAAATTTTGGTTGGTGTTGGTACATCAGTATTTAATAAAGAGTGTATATAAAAGTTATAAACATGCACAGCGGTATACAATATCAACATAACATTTAAATTAGATTTAAATGGGATTAATGCTGATGAGGTTTTGGAAATTTTGAGGGCCTATGTAGCATCATCTATCGATGTAACGACCCGTATATTTTAACAATTTTAAATAACGTAATTTACTGAATTTTGGAAAATTTTAAACTATTGAATTTGGAAATAAAAATTTAATATTTGAAATACGTATATATAAACATAACAACTGGTAAATTTTCATCTGATAATATGGAAGTTTATTCTATTGTGTAATTTTATTTAAATTTAATCAGTTAACATTGATGATAATTAAATGTTTTTCAAACCTAAATATTTTTATACAATAAATTTGTAAATCATCTTCTGAGTGAGACGTCATATTTCGTTTCGTCAAATTTGAATTGCTATTGCTCCGTTTATCTTATTTTCGATGAATTAGCAGCATGTTCGGTACCAATTATCGACTTCTAATAGGATGGTCGTACCACTGATATCTGTGTGCCGTTTTGATCATCTCGTCGTGCTGATCTTAGCGGTATATTCATTTCTATTTTTCGAACCCCGGTACGTGATGGAACCCACACAACATTTAACTGTATCAGTACGACTTTTTGTTTCTTTGTGACCATTCAGTTTCCACCGTTTAAACCCTATGGCCATTAGCTTTAAATATGTCTATAAATTCATGAGTGACCTTTTATTTCCCGAAAAGTTATATCTAACTTTTGGTTTCTCTTGACTGTAGCAATTCCTTTTGTATTCAATGTTTTAGTTAGTTCGTATTCTCTTGCTCTAGTCTCTGTTCATTCCTTCTGAAATTATTATTTTATATAAAAAAATTCATTTGCTATTTCATAGTTTAACTCCAGTGCTCCTCTTCCCCGTGACTTCATCGCGAAGCCACCTCCACTTCAATAGCACCCAGCTTGTAAAACCGATCATGGCCTCTTCTAATAAAAATTAAAATTAAATAAATAAATAAATAAATATGTTTGCATGCTTTATTCATGTAGCTGATTCCAACAACACCTGAGCACCTTTCCCGAGCTTCCATCCGCCATTCACAGCAGCAGCCACACGTGACCGTCTCCCCCTCATCATCTCGCCTGAAACCCATTACCACACCCTTGCCTACCTCCACTTCTCTGCCACTTAGCCTCTGCCTCCGCTGGCCTTGGGCCGTGCTCTGCTTTGTATATTTCTCCCTGTTCCATCTTCTTTATATATATAGGTAATATATATTGTTGATATATATATATATATATAAACAATATAAGTTGTTTTGAGTATATTGGTTTATATATATATAGTATATGTCAGTTTATATGTTTTAAATTATATATATGCTAGTTGTATATATAGTCTACATCTAGGTGCGCGCGCGCGCGTGTGTGTATATATATATATATAGGTTACCAATATTTCAATCTAGCTTGTATATAGGTAATATATTTGTCGTATGATATATATATATATATATATATATATATATATCAGTGTGTGTGTGTGTGTGATTTTATTATTCTACACTAACAGTACAGCCAACTATTAGTTTACATGGCTTTATATATTATGGAATACCCTGTAACTTGAAATATATCTTATATGTTATACAGAGCAGTATAACTTTAGACATGTGATACTAACTAGTGGTACTTCTACATAAAAATTTGAAACATATCTTATATGTTTTAATAAAAATCTTTACTGTAACTTGAAACCAAGATCGTTACCTACAGTCATACCGTTATTATCAATAATCATCAACTGTTTTGATAAAACATTGAGGTCATATAGTGGAAACCTATATATATTTATATAATATATGTTTTATGGTAATATAATATACTGATAGTATAAGGTTATATATCTAAGTATGCATTATGTTTGGATCTGCAACTATTTTTGGGTAGCATGAATATATACTCTTGTCGTCATATGGATTGTCTGCAAATGTTATATATGCGGTTATATATATATGTTGTTGTGTAGCCGTATATATATTTTTAGTTCTGTTGCATATTTATATAGGGTCTGCATATTAGCCTGAATTTACATAATATTTATATATTATTTTGAATATAAAGTCTAGGTAGGTTAGTTTATACACATATGTTTAGTTTACCTGTTTTGTATTATATTCAATATATAGACTTGTTTATAGGTATGTATATATAATGTGTATGGATATATGTGGTTACTTATTTGATATAAAATTGGTGTATGAAAGTTATTATATAAGTTGTTTATAATATATAAGTTATATAAGTAGTATATATTGTTACTTGTATATATATGTACAAATTTGTGTAAGTATAATCTGGTTTCAATATATATGTGAAGTTTGTTTTTCATATATATATAAATTTTATTTTTGATATTAAAGTTAAGTTATTCATTTGAAAATAAATACATATATTATTTTAAATATATGTTTGATTTTAATATATGTGTTTTAATTTAAAACAATGATTTTTAATTATATATATATATATGTTATTTTAATATTTGTTTTAACTTAAATATTGATTTCATGGAAATAATAATAATAATATATATAATTGTTGTTTCTATCAAACCGATTCTAATTGTTTCATCGATTCCTTATCTATCAGCTTGTCCGTCAAATTCATGCTAATCTTGCTTTGCTTTGGAATTCGTGCTTGGATTTGTAACTCATCTCATTATCGTTCATCTCTAGCCTCGAAAGGTGAGCAATCACTCACGATTAACATTCTTATATTTATTAAATTTGATTTTGTAACGACCCACTATTTTGGACCATTCAAATCGACAATAAATCCACACATGTCAGCCTTGAATAATTCAAAACAATAGATTGTAAATAAAATTTGGCAAAACTCAGTATATGCAGTAAATAATAAATCACAGAATCACAGACACAGAGTAATATAACAATAATGTAGTGGAAATAAAAGAATAGTAGTTCATGAAGCTACTATGTATAGTATAACAGAGTTCAACAAGAAACAACAGGATTTATGAATACAAAGATGTCTCAATACAATAGTCAAATACAAGATCTGAATACATCACTGGAATCAACTGAATGACTGAAAGCAGAATCAATAGATGGATCCAAGCGGAACTCTAGCTCCAAAGGTGAGTCTTGAATACCGGAACAACTCAGTCTGACCTGAGCATAGATGGTGATGTTTTGGATCTGGGGTTCACGGCTATGGAAGGGGAGATGGTGAGGGGTTGCTGGCCGATCAGGTGATGGTGGAGGAAGAGGTAGTGGTCGGCAATGGGTGGATGATGGTGAGGCCGAGCATAGCAAATGGAAAGAAAAGAGAAAAAGAGGAAGAAAGAAAAATGATTGCTGCAAATTTTTTTTCAGGAGATGGAAATGAGAAAAGATGAGATGAGAAATAGATTTTGTACGTGAATTACAAATGAAGTGAACGGCTATGGAGTATGAACGGCTAGGAAAATAAATGAAAAGGTTAGAAAATGAAAAGGCTACACTAAACAAATAACTCAAGTCTCTTGAATTTCCAAAGCCAAAATCAAAAGTCCAAACCCAAACAAAATCAACACAACAAAATAAACAAAGTCCAAACAAACTAAAAGATGGAAAAATAAAATAGAAAATAAACAATGAGAATACAGAGAAAAGTTGCGTGTAAAACGCTGGATTTTATAAATTTTAAAAAGTATAAAACAGAATTTGACGAAACGAAAAGCAGAACGAATATCAGGATTAAATACAGTTTAAAAGAAAAAGATTAGAAATTTAAAATTCAAATTTAAAATTTTCAACTGGAAGTCAAAGTTTGACCAAAGTTGACCAAAATGTAAGATTTTCACAAAATCATTATTTTATTATATTGGGAAAATAAATTATAAGCAAAATCCAAAATTTCATGGGAAAATTCCAATATTTCAATTTAAAATGATTTAAAAATCAAAGTTTCAAATAAATGTAATTTAAAATATTGATTAAAATTATGGGTTGTTACACTCTCCTCCACTCAAAACTTTTCGTCCTAAATAATGAACGAGACACGGAAGAACAAAGAAGGATAAGATAGTATGGAGAATGATACCTGAAACAAACAATTCCGGATTCGAAGCACGTATGCTCTCCTCTGTCTCCAGGTACAATTCTGATCATCAGTACACCACTGCACTATGACCATGATGACAGATTTCCTTCTCAGCTGCTTCGTACCTCAATCGACAATACGAAGTGGCTTCCTCTCGACTGTAAGGTTTGATTCAATATCCAAACTCTCGAGAGAAGAAGGCGAAACAATAAGAGATGGATCATGAAGATACCAACGAAGATGAGGAACAATGGAATACATTATGCACTCCAGAAAACTTCTCGGGCAAATCCAGGTGATAAGCTAAAAAATCAACCCTCTCTAAGATGAAGAAAGGACCAATGAACCGAACGATTACCGAATTCAATCCAGCAAGATAGAGATCTGCAAGGACGTCCGTAAAGAGCAACAACCGGAGACATTGCAATACTAGCCTGGATATAGAAGATAAATGAGATAGATAAAAGATTAAGACAAGATTAAACTGAAGATTGAAATTATACCTGATAATTGTTGTTATAGGTAAATTCGACAAGATGGAGATGATCTTCCCAAGATTCTCCAAAATCAAGAACACAAGAACAAAGAAGATCCTACATAATCTGATTCACTCTTTCCGTTTGACCGTCGGTCTGTGGATGGTAAGAAGTTCTCAGATTCAGGTGAGTACCCAAAGATTCCAGAAAGACTCTCCAAAATTGACTGACGAATATGGGATCTCTATCACAAACAATACTGATAGGAACCCATGAAGATAAACAATCACTCTCAAATAGATCTCAGCCAAACTGGAAACAGATCGAGTAGACTTGACCGGAATGAAAGGAGCAGACATGGTCAGTCTATCCACAATAACCCAAATACTCACGTAAAACTTAACATTCTTACGAGTCAAAGCAAGGAAAAGTGCAGCCATCCGAGAAAAATTCTCAAAGAATCTCCGATAATAATCGGCGAGGCCCAGAAACTACGAATATCAATTGAAGTCCTAGGAGTTTCCCAATCCTTTATAGAATAGGGAGAGATATAAGGACAACATAAAAGATAGAGTGATTGAAGGATAAAGAGAAAAGGAAAGGAAAAAAAGATTCACATTGATCGCAGCGATCAAAACTGGATCAACAGAAACTCCATTACCAGAAATAATAAGCCCAAGAAATCGGACTTCATCCTTCCGGAAATGGCATTTCAAGAATTTAGCTTTCAACTGATGACTCCTAAGAGTCTCCAGAAAAAAGCTCAAATGAGATTCATGCTCTTCCTCAGACCAGAGAAGACAAGAATATCATAAACAAAGACTATATCAAAAAGAAAGCAGGAGCATTAGTCAAACCAAAAGGCATGACTAACCATTTATAGAACCATTCTCAGTACAGAAAGCAGTCTTGGGAATACTTTCCACAGCAACACCGAGCTGGTGAAAGCCAGAGGCAAGATCAAACTGAGAGAAAACAATAGCACCAGGAATAAGATCGATACGAAATTTGATTTCCCGCTTAGGAGGTAAAGCAGTGACTTCACTAAATACATCGGGATAGAGTTTGACCACAGGAGTCGAAGAAAAATCACCAGGAGAAGAATCAAAAGAATAAATAAAGCTGCCAGCAATGTAACGACCTGTATTTTTACGGATCGAAAGATCGTAAAACTGTTATTTTTAGGTCGTGAGTGTTGTTAGAACGTTCAGAGTTAGATCGTTCAGAGTTTAAGTCGACCAGAGCTTGAATCGTCCAGGGTTAAGTCGTGTGGAAGATTAAGTTGTGGAGCGACCTAAAGAAGTTTGCGACCTAAGGAAGTGGACGATCTAAGGGTTAGCGACTTAACAAGGTTGGCGACCTAAGGGGGGTTGGCGGTCTAAGAAGTGAGCGACTTAAGGAGTTGGCGACTTAAGAGAGTCGGCGACTTAAGGGTTAGCGGCATAGGAGTAGCGACCTAGGAGACTGGGCGAGCTAACGACTTAAGGAGATAGGTCGGTTGAGAGACTTAAGGTAGATAGCTTAGGTCGTTCAGTTTAGGTCGTTGTGATCCTACGTGTAGTTAGGTCGTTAGACGACCTAAAGGTGTTAAGTCGTAAGTCGTTAGGTCGCGTAGGTGTTAAGCTGCACATGTTTTAGGTCGCGCATAGGCCCGAGTCGTTAAGTCGCAAGGTCGTTAAGTCGTTGAGTCGTAAGTTGTTAAGTCGTCTAAACGACTTAAGGAGGAACGCGGCTGTGTGTTAGGTCGTGACTGTTGTTAAGTCGCTAGGTCGTGCGCATGTGTGTTAGGTCGTTGAGTCGCGTGAAGGCTCGAGTTGGTAGGTCTTAAGTCGTGGGGTTTTAGGTCGTAAGTCATGGAGTTTTAGGTCGTAAGTCGTGGTGTTTTTAGGTCGTAGGTCGTGGGGTTTTGGTAGGTCGTGGACAACTTAAAAGCGAGCGAGCGACTTAAGGATTTCCAGCCTATAAATACACGTCCTTGCCTGACTTTTTGGGATCCGGATTTTTGAAGCGACGAAGTGCTGCCATTTTGAGAGCTCGAGAACTACACTTCTTCACTTCTTTTCTCCACTTTAATTCTGTGCTTCCTTCCATCCAAATCGAAGATCAAATCGAAGATCCAAGAGCTTAGATTGAAGATCTACAACCATCGAAGGGAGATTTCATCGTTTGAAGCGGAATTTTGGAGAATCGAGCTAGATCCTTCGCTGTCCAGATCTGAAGTGTGTTGCTTTTAAGGTGTTTAGGTGATTCGGTGAGTGGTGGTTATCTCTCACACGGATCCAAAGGAGTATATCGGATTGGTGGCTTGATTTTGTGTTAAAATAGTGATTTCCATGCATTTTCTTAAACTTAAGTATAGATCTATTGTCCATGATGATTTGACATCCATTTTACTACATGTTAACCTATGCAAGTTCATTCATCAAGTTGTAGAGATATTGCTCATGATTCATGCTTGTTAGATTTAGACTGTTTATTTACAAGATTGCCATTATTGTTATAATTGTTTATTAGATCATGTTTGAATGCTTGATTACTTGGATTAATGATTGACTTGATTGATTGTTATAAATTAGTTAATTGATGATTTGATTTGGACAAGTTGGTCGAAGATGATTCAAAGGCTAAGGGAAAGGCTCTTGAATAAGAAAAGCTGCTCATGGCATATGACGGGGATGATAAAGCTCATATGGATAGATTTGATGGTGATGTTGAGATGAGGCTTTGCTATGATGAGATGAAGCAAGGCATGATGTGAGATAGCCTTGGTTTAATCCAGACGTGATCATTCCAAGCATGTTGTTAACTCGGTGAAAGGGTTCGAGTTTGAGGATAATGGTTGGCTCGAGAGGGACTTGAGCTAGTATGAGAATAGTCGTCGAGGAGGATGACTAGAAGGCTGAGATTTCATCGTTGTTGAAGGTTCTAGCAGGCTCAAAGCAAGAGTACGCTGGGCAGATTCGATAGTCCCAAAAGACTGCAGTTGGTAGTCGAGTACTCTGGGCAGATTCGATAGTCCTAGGCACGGGCTGCGACGACGTGCGGAGTTCTGTCTAGAACCGGGGTTACCATTAACCCTTGACGGACGGCTGAAAGAATGTGACGGTCATTCAATTAACGGTGGTATCGAAGCAATGATAACAGTGATAGCCAGATTCATGGATGTTTGGTTGTATCATCATTCGGTCTCAAGAGCAATATTTTCTGGGTGCTTATCTGATCTTGGTTTAGGCCTTGGTGGTTTGTACTTGGAAAACATTGACCTTGACTCGAGTGATAATTGCTTTACTTTAATTGGTTGCTATGCTATGTTTACTTCTACTTAGTGTGTCTGGGGGCTATCACTATAGAAAGAGGTGGAGTGGGAGGGTTGGATTCCTATTCCTTTTACCTTTATGCTCTTTTGGTACGTTGTTAGTTAATTTACCGCTCACTAAGACTGTTGTCTGACTCAATGTTTTATGTTCAACTCTTATTACCTTAGGCTGTTCATCCATTTTCGGATGGGCAGACTAGGTAGCAGGTGACAGGTGCTGTTCTTAGTTTCCAACGATGCTGATGACGAAGACGAGCTGGAGGCTTGCATATTATTTTCTTACTATATGTACTGGATGTTCCGCTGCTTTTATAATTCTCTGAGTGATATGTAGTGAGGCTTGATGTATTGACTATTCAGATGTTTGTATTCAACTATTATGAAGCTTAATTGATGAGATTCTATTTTGTGAAACTTCACTATACATATATATTCTCTATTGTATTTTATCCATGCGCTGTGAGTAATACGATAGATTCTGCTGTTGTAACTTACCCCTGACGATCATCCATGGCTGCCTGGCACACTTTACAGTGCACTATTTCCATGTTTAGTGCAGGAGTCATGGGCGGTCGTCACATTTGGTATCAGAGCTTTGGTTAATCGATTTTAGCCAACGCTCGCTGACGTAACTACGTATGAGAGACGTAATTGTATTTTGATGGATGATTACTATATATATATAGTAGCTTAGAAGGATTTGAATTCCTTATGCAATTGTTTCTCAAGGTGTGCTAATCATTTCTTTTATAGATATTCGGAATGAGTCGAAGAGGGAGACCAGCTGCTAGGGAAGGTCGTGCTGCTGAGGGGGTTGCTGATTATACTGCTATGTTCGAGGCTATGATGACTTCGATCATGAGAAGGATGCCAGCTCCGGGGCCATCAGTAGATGTTGGGGTTCAAGTTCAAACTCCAAAACCGGTGGATTTTGCTAAGCTGTGTAAAGATTATACTACTCTTGGAGGAAAGGTTTTCATGGGAACAGAGTCAACTATTGAAGTCCAGAGATGGATAAATGCTTTTAGAAGGATCTTTGGTGACTTGGGAATCGAGGATGCAACAAAAAGGAAGCTCGCATCAAGACAGCTTCAAGGGAGAGCTTCTGACTGGTGGAACTCTATCACCATTGATACTCCGGAGGAAGAAATTACTTGGGTGCAATTCCAAGCCAGATTTGAAGCTAAGTTCATTTCTACAACTCAGAAATATGTTCTCTTCAGGAAGTTTGTGGAGCTCAAGCAAGGTGGAAGACCAGTTCTTGAGTATGTTTCTGAGTTTGAAGCCTTGTCTAAGTATGCCCGATCGTATATTGAATCTTCGTACCAGAAGAATGAGAAGTTTGTGATAGGCTTGGACAATTATCTTGGGAGGCAGTTGGTGGATCATTTGGACGATCCATTTGAGAAGCTTGTGGAGAAAGCTCTCAGGCACGAGAATCTGTTTCCTAAAGAGGGATCTGTTGTTGCTGTAACCAAGGAAGAGTCTAAACCACAGTAGGGTGGAAACAAGAGGAAGCAGCAGCAGCAAAAGGGTAAGGATGGCCAGAAGAAGCCGAAGGGCGAAGTGACCTGCTACAATTGTCAACAGAAGGGCCATTTCTCCAGAGATTGCAAGAATCCGAAGGTGCCGGTGAAGTGCCACAACTGTGACAAGCCGAGGCATATTAAGAAGAATTGTTTAGAACCGTGGAAGGACAAGCAGATTGTGCACGCTTATGCTTTGGGGGCTATTCCATCATCTTCGAAAGCTCCTACCGCTGAGGAGAAAGGAAAGAGTGTGGTGGTTAAAGGTACTCTTTCCATTTGTGGTGTTCCAGTTAGAGTGTTATTTGATACTGGGGTGTCGCATACTTGTAGGCCGGTTGGGTTTAAAACCGGATATTGTTGATAGGCCATTGGTTGTGACTAATCCAGTTGGGGGTTCGTCTTGTCTGTGTATGCTATGTTGTGGTCTGATTGTATAGAGTCATGATTGCTCTTTTGTTTATGATTGTTTTGTTCTGAACTTTGCGGGGTTCGGAATTATTTTGGGTATGGACTGGCTTAGGAAGTATGCGGCAAAGGTTGATTGTGAAAGGTTGGAGGTGACAGTCGAGAATGTGGAAGGGCGAAAGGTTGTGATACGATGTAAGCATGAGGAAGGCGTCTTCATGAGCTTCATGTATTCGCTTGTTGTTCCACGGGATGGACTGTCATCGGTGCCAATCGCTAATGGATTTGAGGATGTCTTTGATGAGGTCAAAGGGTTACCGCTGCATAGAGAGATCGAGTTTCGTATCGATCTAGTTGAAGGAGCCAGACCTATTGTGATGCCTCTTAGGCGGATGGCGCCTAGGGAACAGCAGGAGTTGAAGGTGCAGGTTGATGATCTTTTACAGAAAGGATTCATTCGGCATAGTGTGTCCGAATGGGGTGCACCAGTTGTGTTCGCAACCAAAGCGGATGGATCGTTGAGGTTGTGTGTGGATTATCGTGAGCTGAATAAAGTGACTAAGAAGAACAAGTACCCATTGCCAAGAATAGATGACTTGTTCGATCAACTTCACAAAGCTAAGGTGTTTTCTCAGATGGATTTGGCAATGGGATTTCACCAGTTAAGAGTGGCTAAGGATAGTGTGCCGAAGACTGCTTTCAAGACACCATCCGGTTTCTTTGAGTGGCTGGTAATGCCGTTTGGAATGACCAATGCGCCAGCATATTTTGTGGATCTTATGAATAGAGTGTTCAGAGATCAATTGAACAAGTTCGTACTAGTGTTCGTGGATGATATTTTGATTTATTCCAGAACTGAAGAAGAGCACATGACGCACTTGCGTATTGTTTTGGAAATCTTACGGAAACATCAGCTGAAGGCTAAGTTTTCGAAGTGTCACTTCTGGAAGAGTGAAGTGAGGTTCTTAGGCCATATTATCTCTGGAAATGGAATAGCGGTTGATTCCGCTAAGGTGGCAGCAATCCAGGATTGGGTTAGACCTAAGAATGCATCTGATGTGAGAAGTTTTCTTGGATTAGCAGGATATTATCGCCGATTTATCAAAGACTTTTCCAAGGTGGCTGCACCATTAACAGAATTGACGAAAAAGAACCAAGTATTCAGATGGGATGCTAAGTGTGAGCAAGCTTTCAGAATCCTGAAAGAGCGATTGACAAGTGCTCCTGGTTTGACTATTCCAAGTGGAAATGAAGAGATGGTGGTTTACACTGACGCATGTGGTACTGGACTTGGAGCAGTGCTGATGCAGAAGGGTAAAGTTGTTGCGTATGCAAGTCGACAACTGAAGCCGCATGAAAGGAATTATCCGACTCGTGATTTGGAGTTGGCAGCGATTGTATTTGCTTTGAAGATGTGGAGACATTACTTATTGGGAGTTCGATTCAAGTTGTTTACAGATCATAAGTCGTTGAAGTATCTTTTCTCCCAAAAGGATTTGAATCTTAGGCAGCAACGATGGCTAGAGTTTTTGGCATCATATGATTTTAGTATAGCCTATACTCCGGGAAAGGGTAACACAGTGGCAGATGCGTTAAGTCGAAGACATGCAGGATTGGGATCCATGTTTTCAGAATGGAAGAATCTCGAGTATTTAGCTGGATTTGACTTCAGGCCCAGATGTGAATTGGAACCTGAGATGTTGGCAAACTTATCGATAAGACCGACTCTTATGGAAAGAATTGGCGAGAGCCAAAAGCGAGACGATAAACTTGTCAAGATTATCCGTGATTTGGAATCTGGATTGGACCCAGAAAAGGATAAAGGATTCAAGGTCGATCGAGAGGGTTGGCTTTGGAAGCAAGGACGACTAGTTGTTCCCGATATAGATGAATTGAGAAATGAAGTTCTGAAGGAAAGTCATCACTCAAAGTTGACAATTCATCCAGGTGGAAATAAGATGTATCAGGATATGAAGAGAACCTATTACTGGGAAGGTATGAAGAAGGATGTTGGAAATTTTATTTCCAAGTGCATGAACTGCCAGTTGGTAAAAGCCGAACAGAAGAAGCGAAGTGGATTGCTTCAGCCATTAGAAGTTCCTACATGGAAGTGGGAGCAAATATCGATGGATTTTATTGATGGGCTACCTAGAACAAGAACGGGAAATGAAGGGATTTGGGTCATCGTAGATCGTCTGACTAAGAGTGCAAGATTCATTCCTGTTCGATCAACTAGGACTGCATCGAAATTGGCTGAGCTATATGTTAAGTGGATAGTTCGATTCCATGGTATTCCGAAAAGTATAGTGAATGATCGAGACCCATTATTCACTAGTAGATTTTGGAAGAGCTTCCAGGAAGTTTTGGGAACCGAGTTGTGTTTGAGTACAGCTTATCACCCCCAAACAGATGGTCAGACCGAGAGAGTCAACCGAGTTTTGGAAGATCTCCTCAGGGCATGTGTTTTAGATTTCGGAGGATCATGGGAAGATCATCTTCATTTGGTGGAATTTTCATATAATAACAGTTACCAGTCAAGCATTGGTATGGCACCGTATGAGGCATTGTATGGAAGACCGTGTAACTCTTCGACATGTTGGTTAGAAACAGGAGAAAAGCTGATACTTGGGCCAGAAATGATTCGACAGACTTCGGATTGCATAGAGATCATTCGACAACGAATGAAGGCAGCCCAAGACCGTCAGAAAAGTTATGCCGATAAGCGTCGTAAGGATTTGGAATTCGACGTAGGTAATATGGTTTTTGTGAAGATTTCTCCACTGAAGAATGTTATTCGATTCGGGAGGAAAGGAAAATTGACTCCGAGATTTATTGGACCATTCCCGATCATCGAGCGAATTGGAAAGCTCGCCTACAAATTGGAGTTACCAGAAAAGATGACGGGTGTGCACAATGTTTTTCATGTATTGTATCTACGGAAGTATGTGCACGACTCGAATACGGTGGTTTCTGCTGATAGCTGTGAAGATTTTGAAGTTGACCTAGTTGATAAGAGACCTCGTAAGCCGCTTCGTGTTGTGGAAACTGACACGAAACAGCTTAGGAGGAAGGTAGTTAGGTTGCTCAAGATACAATGGAGTGATGATGTTAACGACTGTACATGGGAGGTGGAAGAGAGGATGAAGGCAGCTCATCCTGAACTCTTCGAGGTATGCCCATAAGGTGTCGTGTCATCTCACGACATTGTAACTTGTTCTAGTTTTAGAATTTTGCATGTTAGGCTAGTAATTGGATGCATGGTTTGTTGATTGCTATGGATGGTAGGCATGCAGAATAATTTTTGATTGCTCTTGTTTGTTTGGAATTTCGGGGGCGAAATTCCTAAGGGGGAGAGAATGTAACGACCCATATTTTTACGGATCGAAAGATCGTAAAACTGTTATTTTTAGGTCGTGAGTGTTGTTAGAACGTTCAGAGTTAGATCGTTCAGAGTTTAAGTCGACCAGAGCTTGAATCGTCCAGGGTTAAGTCGTGTGGAAGATTAAGTCGTGGAGCGACCTAAAGAAGTTTGCGACCTAAGGAAGTGGACGATCTAAGGGTTAGCAACTTAACAAGGTTGGCGAACTAAGGGGGGTTGGCGGTCTAAGAAGTGAGCGACTTAAGGAGTTGGCGACTTAAGAGAGTCGGCGACTTAAGGGTTAGCGGCATAGGAGTAGCGACCTAGGAGACTGGGCGAGCTAACGACTTAAGGAGATAGGTCGGTTGAGCGACTTAAGGTAGATAGCTTAGGTCGTTTAGTTTAGGTCGTTGTGATCCTGCATGTAGTTAGGTCGTTAGACAACCTAAAGGTGTTAAGTCGTAAGTCGTTAGGTCGCGTAGGTGTTAAGCTGCACATGTTTTAGGTCGCGCATAGGCCTGAGTCGTTAAGTCGCAAGGTCGTTAAGTTGTTGAGTCGTAAGTTGTTAAGTCATCTAAACGACTTAAGGAGGAACGCGGCTGTGTGTTAGGTCGTGACTGTTGTTAAGTCGCTAGGTCGTGCGCATGTGTGTTAGGTCGTTGAGTCGCGTGAAGGCTCGAGTTGGTAGGTCTTAAGTCGTGGGGTTTTAGGTCGTAAGTCGTGGGGTTTTAGGTCGTAAGTCGTGGTGTTTTTAGGTCGTAGGTCGTGGGGTTTCGGTAGGTCGTGGACGACATAAAAGCGAGCGAGCGACTTAAGGATTTCCAGCCTATAAATACACGTCCTTCCCTGACTTTTTGAGATCCGGATTTTTGAAGCGACGAAGTGATGCCATTTTGAGAGCTCGAGAACTACACTTCTTCACTTCTTTTCTCCACTTTAATTTTGTGCTTCCTTCCATCCAAATCGAAGATCAAATCGAAGATCCAAGAGCTTAGATTGAAGATCTACAACCATCAAAGGGAGATTTCATCGTTTGAAGCGGAATTTTGGAGAATCGAGCTAGATCCTTCGCTGTCCAGATCTGAAGTGTGTTGCTTTTAAGGTGTTTAGGTGATTCGGTGAGTGGTGGTTATCTCTCACACGGATCCAAAGGAGTATATCGGATTGGTGGCTTGATTTTGTGTTAAAATAGTGATTTCCATGCATTTTCTTAAACTTAAGTATAGATCTATTGTCCATGATGATTTGACATCCATTTTACTACATGTTAACCCATGCAAGTTCATTCATCAAGTTGTAGAGATATTGCTCATGATTCATGCTTGTTAGATTTAGACTCTTTATTTACAAGATTGCCATTATTGTTATAATTGTTTATTAGATCATGTATGAATGCTTGATTACTTGGATTAATGATTGACTTGATTGATTGTTATAAATTAGTTGATTGATGATTTGATTTGGACAAGTTGGTTGAAGATGATTCAAAAGCTAAGGGAAAGGCTCTTGAATAAGAAAAGCTGCTCGTGGCATATGACGGGGATGATAAAGCTCATATGGATAGATTTGATGATGATGTTGAGATGAGGCTTTGCTATGATGAGATGAAGCGAGGCATGATGTGAGATAGCCTTGGTTTAATCCAGACGGGATCATTCCAAGCATGTTGTTAACTCGGTGAAAGGGTTTGAGTTTGAGGATAATGGTTGGCTCGAGAGGGACATGAGCTAGTATGAGAATAGTAGTCGAGGAGGATGACTAGAAGGCTGAGATTTCATCGTTGTTGAAGGTTCTAGTAGGCTCAAAGCAAGAGTACGCTGGGCAGATTCGATAGTCCCAAAAGACTGCAGTTGGTAGTCGAGTACTCTGGGCAGATTCGATAGTCCTAGGCACGGACTGCGACGACGTGCGGAGTTCTGTCTAGAACCGGGGTTACCATTAACCCTTGACGGACGGCTGAAAGAATGTGCCGGTCATTCAATTAACGGTGGTATCGAAGTAATGATAACAGTGATAGCCAGAGTAATGGATGTTTTGTTGTATCGTCATTCGGTCTCAAGAGCAATATTTTCTAGGTGCTTATCTGATCTTGGTTTAGGCCTTGGGGGTTTGTACTTGAAAAACATTGACCTTGACTCGAGTGATAATTGCTTTACTTTAAATGTTTGCTATGCTATGTTTGCTTCTGCTTAGTGTGTCTGGGGACTATCACTGTAGAAAGAGGTGGAGTGGGAGGGTTGGATTCCTATTCCTTTTACCTTTATGCTCTTTTGGTATGTTGTTAGTTAATTTACCGCTCACTAAGACTGTTGTCTGACTCAAGGTTTTATGTTCAACTCTTATTACCTTGGGCTGTTCATCCATTTTGGGATGGGAAGACTAGGTAGCAGGTGACAGGTGCTGTTCTTATCTTCCAACAATGCTGATGACGAAGACGAGCTGGAGGCTTGCATATTATTTTCTTACTATATGTACTGGATGTTCCGCTGCTTGTATAATTCTCTGAGTGATATGTAGTGAGGCTTGATGTATTGACTATTCAGATGTTTGTATTCAACTATTATGAAGCTTAATTGATGAGATTCTATTTTGTGAAACTTCACTATACATATATATTCTCTATTGTATTTTATCCATGCGCTGTGAGTAATACGATAGATTCTGCTGTTGTAACTTACCCCTGACGATCATCCATGGCTGCCTGGCACACTTTACAGCGCACTATTTCCATGTTTAGTGCAGGAGTCATGGGCGGTCATCACAAGCAAAATGCTGAGGCATACGGCACTGTATACTCAAAGAATTACCGAAAAATGATGGCCATAGTAGAAGAGTTTCACCCTTCTACAAAACCTACTAAGGTTTGCGGAACCCAGCAGGATTAGAAACACACAAAAGTTCAGGAACACACTCAGGAGAAGGGAGATGTTCAAACTTATCACAAAGATCAATAGATAAAACTATGGAAAGCTCCAGAATCAAATGAAACATGAACAGGATACTGAAAATAAAGGAAAGGTGCCTCGAAGAGTACCTTAGGTATCACTAGGAGCAGGAGTAGAAGGAAGAACAGCAGTACTAACTGAAGCAGGGCAACAATTAGCATAGTGCCCCTTCTGATCACACTAATAATAACCACTCAAATTTATTTAAAATAAATTCCTTTAACAACATTTTATATTGTATAATATTCAGTTACATAGTTAACTTTTGAATAATTAAGGTAAGTTATATTGGAATGCAATAGAGGATTATACAATAAAAATCTTCCAATTCAATTATTCATGTTTAAATACTTATTCAAAAAAAATTTATTTATTAATAATTAAAATCGTCCTTTAACATATATTTAAGAATTAAATTTTCGATTCACTTCAAACCATTTAAAGATAAATATATTTACTATATATAGCAAATCAAATTAAATTTAAAATAATATACCCATATATATATAAATCAAATCATACTTAAGAAATTTAAAAAAAAATTATCTTCGAACAAAAGTGTAGCAAAGCCACAGAATAGCCTATCCACTTCGAAACTCGAAAATGAATGTCGATGATGCTGCAGTCATCACCGAGATTATTTTCCAGCGACAACCGAAGAGAGTACTGATTTCAACATTTTTAATTCTCTTAAACGAATACTTTAAATAGTATACCTTTTAAAACTTTAAAACCAGAGTTTGAAATTATAGGAAATTAAATTCTCAAATTCTAAATTTAAGTTCATTAAACTTCAAATCACTTTATAAACCATATTTATAAATTCATTTATTGAACAAATGAATGAAAATCAAATATTATCATTTTAAACAACCAATTTAATTGACATATTAAATTCTAGAAATTCTACTTATATATTTAAAATATAATCATATAAATTAATTTCATTTATCAAATTTTGAAAACAATATTGCGTCAGTTTGCTCTGTTCAAGTGCTTTGGAAATCCTAACGATAGCGTTGATGAGACGAATCGATCGAAAATCCAAACCAATATCAACAACTCAAACAACACAATATATAAAACATTTTAATATTAATAACAAAAATACAAAATATACTCCTCACCAGATGATTCAAGGATAGATTTCGAATTAAGGATAGAGATTCAATATAGAGGGATCCAACCAACAGAATTCAACTAGAAGATAAGCTCGATAGATAGATAAATAGATTTAGAAGAGAATGGTTAGATTTGTATAAATCGCGGGCAACCTCAACCGGTCAACCGTGACTTCAAAATAAGATCGAGGTAGAATTCAAAGGCAAGTCGACATTCGATCTCAAAAGATAAAATTCCGAGTATCGCAAGAGATAGCAGCATAGTAAACCAAGGATATAAAAATCTCCGGTGAATCAATGCCGATTGTAAGGAGTTTCATTTCCTTACAAATCATATAGTGGGGCTATGGGATACTCAAAAATCCAGAAGAATACGAATAGGGAGAGAAAATAATGGATTTTGGAACCGAGGGAACATTCAAAATTCGAAGGAAACCGGATCGAAGAAGAAGGAATTCAAGCTCGAACGAAAGTGATTCCGTAATTTAATCTACTCTATATAGTTTTGCCTAATACCAAAGCTCTGATACCAAATGTAACGGGACGTTGCCAGTGGGGTAACGCCCACCGTAGCATACAGCTGTACCTGTGTTCATCCTTTACGGCCAGCCTCTTGACTGCACCAACCTCGCAAGGACATGTAGGACTAAGAGTCGTCCGCTCGCTACCAAACCCAAATGCGAGAACCCCATATCATGCTGCACCCGCCAAGTGCATAGGCAGACACACATGTCGGACTTGAATAATTTAAAACAATAGATTGTAAATAAAATTTGGCAAACCTCTGTATATACAGTAAATAAATAATCACAGAATCACAAACACAGAGTAATATAACAATAATGCAGCGAAAACAAAAGAATAGTAGTTCATGAAGCTACTATGTATAATATAACAGAGTTCAACAAGAAACACAGGATTTATGAATACAAAGATGTATCAATACAATAGTCAAATACAAGATCTGAATATGTCACTGGAATCAACTGAATGACTGAAAGCAGAATCAATAGATGGATCCAAGCGGAACTCCGGCTCCAAAGGTGAGTCTTGAATACTGGAACAACTCAGTCTGACCCGAGCGTAAAGCAAAACATAAAACACTCGAGTCAGGACATACATACTTATACAATGTAAACCAACTCAAGTGAACTGTAATATAAAGGTACAAGTAACTTAAAGGATGCTTGGGATCGCCCATCCTTTAAGGATCTGTTAAACTATCTACTATGTAGTAATATACGCTATTATAATAATATCTAATAGTAAAATAAACTTGCTTTAAAATAGCGTTAAGGCTTTACATTTTCCACCTTAACACATAAATAGTCCCAGTAGTCTATCCAGTATCAGCGTACCTCCAGATCGGGAGGCTACCCTAAATACTCCACAGGCTACGGCACAAAACCAAACTCGTAGTAAAGCTTGCTATGGTAGGTGACACGGCACAGTGAGGCAATGCTAGGGTAGATATACCAATTACGCATCCGGACTGGTGAAAACGCATAGCAGCAACTACCGCCCACCTCGGAACACACTCCCAAATCAAAAATCGAGGATGGCCATCAAATCAATCACAAAGTAATAGAATGGTATACGATGGAATGTGTCCGATCAGAGGAGCTACCTCATTGGCCCATCAATCGCTCTTGTTTTAGCCACCTTATGCCAACTCACGGGAGTCGGGTCCACGTATATACCTTAATAGGAATCGTCGCCACCATCCTACTTCATTCTGGAATCTCCACCGCGTACACGGTTGTTAAAGTGGTTTTCGGTATCGATAGAGAGTATGTCCATATCTGATCCCGGTCTCTTTAATAACCAATCGTTATTATAACCCGTGGTTATAATTTCAAAATGGTTTATATTTTAAAACCAAAATATCATTTCCATTTCAAAAACCATCATTTCAAAAAGACCCAAATCAAAACAATATCATTTTACTTCAAAAACCAAATACAATATCATTTCTATTTCAAAATATATATATTCATTTGAACCATTAAAATATGAAGTCATTATACCTTCAAATCAAATATTCAATTTCCAGAAATTGTAGCATTTCTAAATTCATTCATTCAATTATAACAATTTCAAAACATTGTAATTTCAAAAACAACAGCACTTATAAATTGTTACAGTAGCTATATTATTATTTCATAAACAGTTCAATTTCAGAAACAATAGCACTTATAAAATGTTACAGTAGCTATATTAATATTTCAAAACCAGTTCAATTTCAGAAACAGCAGCACTTATAAAGTATTACAATAGCTATATTATTATTTCAAAATAGTTCAATTTCAGAAACAGCAGCACTTATAAAGTATTACAGTAGCTTTATTATTATTTCAAAACAGTTCAATTTCATAAACAGCAGCACTTATAAAGTATTACAGTAGCTATATTACTATTTCAAAACAGTTCAATTTCATAAATAGCAACACTTATAAAGTATTACAGTAGCTATAATGGTAGATTGGAAAACAGTACATTAAAAATCACAACATTTCTGAAACGCTACAATTTCTGTTACAAGTTAATTATAACACTTTAAAACAATATATCTTCAACTTTTATCATTTTTAACTTATCAAACTTATTTCACTTTTCAAAATTATTTATTGGATATTACTTAACTTATAATTTTTAATAAAATAACATTTAACAAATATCCAATTTAAATTATAATTCATTTATCAAGTCAAAATACATTAATTTACCTAACTTTTATTTTAACAAATAATTTAATGCTTTATTTAAAGTACCCATTTCATAAATAAAATATTCTTATCACTAAGTTAAGCTTAATATTCCATTTAACACTAAATTTTCAATTATTAAGTCAAACCAAAATTTACATTTTCAATCATTAATTTGCTTTAACTTACATAAAATCACTATAAAATTTATTTAAATCATTTAAATCCAATTTAAGTTAAAATCTTCCAAATACTTAAAAACTTTCAGAAAACTATGATATCAAACTTAAGTTCAAAATCACATATATTTAGTATTCCAAATTACTTAAAGTTTCAGAAAACCATTATATCAAACTTAAGTTCAAAATCACATATATTTAATATTTCAAAATACTTAAAATTTCAGAAAACTATTATATCAAACTTAAGTTCAAAATCACATATATTTAATATTTCAAAATACTTAAAAAATTTAGAAAAATATTATTTAAAACTTAAGTTCAAAATCACATGTATTTAATATTTCAAAATACTTAAAATTTCGTAAAACTATTATTTAAAATAAACCACGGGTCTGTATAATATTTTCTACCTAGGTCAAGTGATACGGATAATATCATTTCAATCTGTAATTTAAAAAGAAAAATCCGGGTTCTATCATTTCAAACCCGCAATCCCAAGTCAAATAAAATAGATAAAATTCGCTTGAGCCTATCATTTCAGCTCATAACGATTTTCCCTTATTCTAATGTCTGTTCGGGTATGTATCATTTCAACCCATAGTGATTCTATTCAACAGGTAACTTACAGTGTGAGAAATAGAAAATAAATAAACAGTAAAGTATAGCACGGCATATCAGTGGATGTAACAGGTATATAATCAGGTTATAACATCATATAATCATATCGCAGGCATATATGAACTTATATCAACATAGCATAACAATACTACACATCCACTTGTCATCGTATATAAGTACGAATGTCGAGAGTGATAAACTCACCTTTTTGAAGCTGGAGATGGCAATTCAAAACACAACAACAAACTCCCAAAAGCACGATAAAGCACGAATAGGTTTTAGTGGATGAAGAGCCAAAATCCAAGTCTTGTAAACAAATAATATACAAACATATATAGGTATATGATTATACAAAGAATATAATTTAAAACAATGGAAAAGATATGAATCAAAGGTGAATAAAATGGCTTGATCTATACAAGTAGGCTCGGCCACACTGCAAAAAGGCTCGACCACCATCATGTTATGCTCGGCTATGATGGTTTTAATGCTAATAGACTCGGCTATGGTCACACACAAGCATGGCCATGGCAAAGGGAATGTGAAGAGATGGTAAGCAAAACTCCTGGAAGGCAAAAAGGCAAGGCATTTGGAAGGTCATTGATTCAAGTGGGTTCGGCAGGCAAGTATGGCTCGGCCATGGGTTCAAGCAAGGGGTAGGTCAGGTCTGGGTGCAGCAAGGGTCAGGTCAGGTCCTGTCATGGGCTGGAGGAGGAGTAGGTGGTGGAGTTTGTGTTGTGGAGGCCGAGGCAACAAGGAAGATGGTGGTGATTATAGGAGTTCAGCTAGGGTTTCTAACATAGATGGTGATGTTTTGGATCTAGGGTTCACGGCTATGGAAGGGGAGATGGTAAGGGGTTGCTAGCCGATCAGGTGATGGTGGAGGAGGAGGTGGTGGTCGGCAAGGGGTGGATGATGGTGAGGCCGAGCATAGCAAATAGAAAGAAAAGAGAAAAAGAGGAAGAAAGAAAAATGATTGCTGCAAATTTTTGTTCAGCAGATGGAAATGAGAAAAGATGAGATAAGAAATAGATTTTTGTACGTGAATTACAAATAAAGTGAACGGCTATGGAGTATGAACGGCTAGGAAAATAAATGAAAAGGTTAGAAAATGAAAAGGCTTCACTAAACAAATAACTCAAGTCTCTTGAATTTCCAAAGCCAAAATCAAAAGTCCAAACCCAAACAAAATCAACACAACAAAATAAACAAAGTCCAAACAAACTAAAAGATGGAAAAATAAAATAGAAAATAAACAATGAGAATACAAAGAAAAGTTGCGTGTAAAACACTGGATTTTATAAATTTTAAAAAGTATAAAACATAATTTGACGAAACGAAAAGCAGAACGAATATCAGGATTAAATACAGTTTAAAAGAAAAAGATTAGAAATTTAAAATTCAAATTTAAAAATTTCAACTGGAAGTCAAAGTTTGACCAAAGTTGACCAAAATATAAGATTTTCAGAAAATCATTATTTTATTATATTGGGAAAATAAATTATAAACAAAATCCAAAATTTCATGGATAAAAACCAATATTTCAATTTAAAATGATTTAAAAATCAAAGTTTCAAATAAATGTAATTTAAAATATTGATTAAAAAATGGGTTGTTACAGATTTTCAATTGAAACGACAATTGAAATATGCTGTTGTTAGTTATTTAACTGCTATATATATATATCATTATTTGTAACTGTTCACCTGTGACATCTGACACCATGATCTGTTATTTATATTTTATCTGTTATTGATGATATATGCATGTTGCTGATTGTTATATTATTATCATATATGTTCTTACTCTGCAAGTTCCATGCTAGTATAGAATTCCCTATGGGTTGAAACGATACATACCCGAACGATCTTGTAGAATAGGAGAAAATCGTTATGGGTTGAAATGATAAACCCAAGCGATTTTCATTGACATTGAATTTAGGATTGCGTGTTGAAAAGATATATACCCGTATATATTTAAATTGCGGATTGAAATGATAAATATCCGTATCACTTGACCATAGGACAGAAAATTATATACAGACACCGTTGGTCTATATATATATTTAAAAATGATTTCAAAGTTTTGGAAAGGGAAATATATGGTTTTAATAAACATTGATTTTAAATATTATATATAAATAAATGTTATTTTTACAAAGGTTTAAATTTTAGATTTTTAAAATTATATGTTTGGAAAATTTAAATTTATAAGTTAGTTTTGAAAATTTTAAATTTTAAGATTTTACTTATAATTTTTCTATTTTTAAAATATATAAAATGAGTTTTAATATAAATTTAATTTAGTAATAAGATTTAATTTAGTAAAATTTATTTTAATTAGTATATATTATGTTTATTTAAAAGTTTATATTTCAAAAATAGATTTTATAATAATTTTAATAAATTAAGGTTGGAAGATAAAAATTTAATTAATTTGAAACCGTATTCTTTTAAGAATTATAATTAATTAAATCGATTTGAAACTTTTTGAATTTGAGATTTTAAAGATATGATTTATAACTTGATTTTTGATTTAAGGTGATTAAATGAATATTTTAAGTATAAATAAATTGAATGGGATATTTAGTTTTATTTAAATTAGATTTTATTTAAATGTTATTGAATTGATTATGTGAATATTTCAAACTAAATAATAATGAAGTTGAATTTGAAATATAAATGAATTTATCAAATTTAGTTTTGTAAATGTTGAATATTTAAAGCTTTGAAATCTATTGAAGTTGAAATGGTTTAATTTGTAGTTTATATCTATATTTGAAAACGATATAAATTGGTTTATTGAGATTTGGATTGAAATGGAAGAGATTTGGTTTAAATGGGATTTTGGAATTTGAGTTGATTTGAATCAATTTGTGAAATTTGAGGAAGCTATTTTATTATATAAAGTATTTTTTAAACTATTTATATATTTTACCTTATAAATTATTTTAATATAAACTATTTTAATATAAATCATTTTAATATAAACTATTTTTAATATAAACTATTTTAATATACTAACTATTTTATTATAAACTATTTTAACCTATAACTATTTTATATAACTATTTTATTTTATAAACTATTTTATTATACATACTATTATTAATATCTAAACAAATTTCCGAAGTTTTATGATTTCAAAGTGTTATGATTTTCAAAGTGTTACGATTTCAAAGCGCTATGATTTTCAAAGTGTTATGATTTCAAAGTGCTATGATTTCCAAAGTGTTACGATTTCAAAGGTTTTGGTTTCGAAAGTGTTATAACTTTGAAACTGCTATGATTTTGGAAATTGATATATTTGAAGTGAAAATGATATCGTATTGATATGGTTTTGAAATGGAAATGATATTTTGGTTTTGAAGTATAAACTATTTTGAAATGACCGCGGTGTTATAATAACGTTTGGTTGTTAAAGAGACCGGGATCGGATATTGTCATACTCTCTGCCAATACCGAAAACCACTTTAACAACTGTGTATGCGGTGGAGATTCCAGAATGAAGTAGGATGGTGGCGACGATCCTATATAAGGTATATACGTGGACCTGACTCCCATGAGTTAGCTTAAGGTGGCCAAAACAGGAGCAATCGATGGGCCAAGTGAGGTCATTCCTCCGATCGGGCACATTCCTTCGATACTATATTCTGACTTTGTGATTTATTTGGTGGCCACCCTTGATTTTGATTTGGGAGTGTGTTTCGAGGTGGGCTGTAGTAGCTGCTATGCGTTACAACCAGCCCGGAAGTGTAATTGGTATATCTACCTTGGCATTGCCTAGTTGTGCCGTGTCACCTACCATATCGAGCCCACTACGAGTTTGTTTTGTACCATACCTATGGAGTGCCCTCTGACGATGCCCGGTACGGGGGAGATTACGGTACTGTATAGACTATGGGAATATATAAAAATGTGTTAAGGGGGATATGGGTAATGCCTTAACGTTATTTTAATAGTTTACTTTACTACAGACATACTATAATAGCGTATATTACTACATAGTAGATAGTTCCACGGATCCTTAGAGGATGGTTATACCAAACATCCTTTGAGTTACTTGTATTTCAGTTGATATTTCACTTGAGTTGGATTTATTGATATAAGAATGTTAATCCTGACTCGAGCGTTTTGTGTTTTGCTTTACGCTCGGGTCAGACTGAGTGCCACAGCATTAGAGACTCACCTTTGGAGTTGGAGCTTCGCTTGGAGATCCATCTATCTATTCAGCTTGTAGTTTTTCAGTTGACTCATGTGATATATTATGATCTTGTATTTGACTATTGTATTGAGACTTCTATGTATTCGAGACTTCTATTGTATCTTGTTTTAACTCTGTTACATATATATATAGTAGCTTCATGAACTACTATTCTTTTGTTTCTGCTGCTTATTGTTATATTACTCTGCGTCTGTGATTTTGTGATTATTTTATTTACTGTATAAGCTGAGTTTTGCCAAATATAAATTAACAATATGATATTTTGAGCAATTCAAGTCCGACATGTGTGGATGCGAATGGTTGAAAATATCGGGATGTTACAGTTGGTATCAGAGCTCTGGTTTAGGGAAAACTTAGCATATAGGGTAAATTTAATTACAGAATCACCTTCGTTCGAGCTTGAGTTTCTTCCTCTCTTACTCTGATTTCCTTTGAATTTTTGGAACTTCCCCTTCGTTCTAAAATCCATTCTTGTTCCTTCCTGTTCGTGTTCTTCTTGATTCTGAAGTATCCCATAACTCCACTTCGGTTGGTCTCTATAATGAATCGGCGGTCCCGCCAATCTTAGAATGATTTGTAAAGGGGTGAAACTCCTCTATAACGAGCTTTGATCCAGCGGAGATTTCTGTATCCTCGGTTTAGATGCTGTTATCTCTTGCTATGCCCGAATGTTTCTATAGTAAACGACCAGGGTAATTTTCTTTGATCAATCTTATTCTGCATCGATCTTATTCTTCAAGTCACGGTTGACCCGGTTAAGGTCACCCGCGATTAATATTAGTCTACCTATCTTTTCTCTTTTGTTATTTAATCATCTTATCTTCGTTTCGAGCCTATCTTCTAGTTAAATTCTTTTGATTAGAGTCCTCTGCTATTTGAATCTCTATCCTAGTTCTAGAACCCATTTTTGTATCATCGAGTAAGGGAGTGTATTTAAAATTAAAATTAAAATGTATTATAGTGTGTTGTTTGAGTTGTTATGTTGATTTGAGGTTTCGATCAATTCGTCTGATCAACGATATCAATAGGAACTCCAAAACACTTGATCAGAGCAAACTGACACAATATTGTTTTCAAATTTGGTAAATGGAATAAATTTTGTATGATTATATTATATAAGTATAAATTTTTATGAAATTAAAAGGTTAACTGAATTGGTTGTTAGGAATGATAATATTTGATTTTCACTTATTGCTTTGTAAAACATTAACTATTGCATCATGATATGAAGTAATGAATTTATAAACATGGTTTATAAATTGATTTGAAAAATGAAATGAATTTAACTTAAGAATTTGAGAATTTAATTTCCGGTGATTCCAAACTTTGGTTTTAAAGTTTTAAAATGTATATTATTTAAAAGTATTTTTGAATATAAATCGGTTCCAAAGAATTTTTAAGGTTTTAAATCAGAACTCTTCTCTTTTGTCGCTGGAAAATAATTTTGGTGATGACGGCCGCATCATCGACATTCATTTTCGAGTTTCAGAGTGGAGAGACAAATTAGTAGCTTTGCTACACTTTTATTTTGGAAAAATGAATTTGATTTGAATTTCTTGGGTATGATTTGATTTATAACATATAAGTATATGATTCTATATTTGATGTGATATATAAAGTATATATATACATTTATATCTAAATGGTTTGAAGATAAATCGGAAATTTAACTCTTAAATTTTTGAATAAATATTCAAACTTGAAATAATTGAATTGGAAAAAAAATTCCTGTATAATACTCAATTACATTCCAATATAACTTACCTTAATTATTCAGAAGTTGAATATGTAATTGAATAGTATACCATATAAGATGATGTTAAAGGAATTTTAAATAAAATTTGAATGGTTATAATAAATGTTTATACACCAAATTATGATTATAGGAAATGTTAATTTAGATAAATTGAATAATAAGATAGTGAATAAATAAATATGAATTATGGAATAGTTAAGATTTAATTATAAATGAAATTAACTTAAGTGAAATCAAATGGATTAAACCAAATTGTTGAATATAAACCAATTTAAAATTGAAATTTATATATGTTGAATTAATTGTTTTATTTTGTATTTTAATCTAATTTTCTTTCTGGTTGTTTCTATTCTCCTACCTCCTTCCTTTTTGAGGACGAAAAGTTTTGAGTGGGAGAGAGTATAACGACCCGTATATTTTAACGATTTTAGATAACGTAATTTACTGAATTTTGGAAATTTTAAACTATTGAATTTGGAAAAAAAAAATTGAATATGTATATATAAACATAGCAACTGGTAAATTTTCATCTGATAATATGTAAGTTTATTCTATTGTGTAATTTTATTTAAATTTAAATCAGTTAACATTGATGATAATTAAATGTTTTCCAAACCTGCATATTTTTGTACAATAAATTTGTAAATCAACTTCTGAGTGAGACGTCATATTTCGTTTCATCAAATTTGAATTGTTATTGCTCCGTTTATCTTATTTCCGGCGAATTAGCAGCATTTTTTGTACCGATTATCGACTTCTAATATGATGGTCATACCACTGATATTTATGTGCCGTTTTGATCATCTCAACGTGCCGATCTTAGCGGTATATTCATTTCTGTTTTTCGAACCCCGGTACGCGACGGAACCCGCGAAACGGTTAACCGTATCCGTACGACTTTTTGTTTCTTTGTGACCATTTAGTTTCCACTATTTAAACCCTATGGTCATTATTTTTAAATATGTCTATAAATTCATGAGTGAACTTTTATTTCCCGGAAAGTTATATCTAACTTTTGCTTTCTCTTGACTGTAGCAATTCCTTTTGTATTCAATGTTTTTGTTAGTTCTTATTCTCTTGCTCTAGTCTCTGTTCATTCCTTCTAAAATTATTATTTTATATAAAAAAATTCATTTGCTATTTCATAGTTTAACTCCAGTGCTCCTCTTCCTCGTGCCTCCACTGCGAAGCCACCTCAAACTCAATAGCACCCAGCTTGTAAAACCGATCATGGCCACCTCTAATAAAATAAATAAATAAATAAATAAATATGTTTGCATGCTTTATTCATGTAGCTGATTCCAACAGCACACGAGCACCTTTCCCGAGCTTCCATCCGCCATTCACAGCAGCAGCCACACGCGACCGTCTCCCCTTCATCATCTCGCCCGAAACCCATCACCACACCCTTGCCTACCTCCACTCCTCTACCGCTTAGCCTCTGCTTCCCCTGGCCTTGGGCCGTGCTCGACTTTGTATATTTCTCCCTGTTCCTTCTTCTTTATATATATAGGTAATATATATTGTTGATATATATATATATGTTTTCAAGTTGTTTTGAGTATATTGGTTTATATATATAGTATATGTTAGTTTATATGTTTTAAATTATATATATGCTAGTTGTATATATAATCTACATCTGGGTGTGTGTGTGTGTATAGGTTACCAATATTTCAATCTAGCTTGTATATAGGTAATATATCTGTCATATGATATATACACTAAAAGTACAGCCAACTATTAGTTGACATGGCTTTATATATTATGGAATACCCTGTAACTTGAAATATATCTTATATGTTATACAGAGCAGTATAACTTTAGACATGTGATACTAACTAGTGGTACTTCTACATAAAAATTTGAAACATATCTTATATGTTTTAATAAAAATCTTTACTGTAACTTGAAACCAAGATCGTTACCTACAGTCATACCGTTATTATCAATAATCATCAACTGTTTTGATAAAACATTGAGGTCATATAGTGGAAACCTATATATATTTAAATAATATATGTTTTATGGTAATATAATATACTGATAGTATAAGGTTATATATCTAAGTATGCGTTATGTTTGGATCTGCAACTATTTTTGGGTAGCATGAATATATACTCTTATCTTCATATGGATTGTCTGCAAATGTTATATATATATATATATATATATATGTTGCTGTGTAGCCGTATATATATTTTTAATTCTGTTGTATATTTATATAGGGTCTGCATATTAGCCTGAATTTACATAAGTTATTTATATATTATTTTGAATATAAAGTCTAGGTAGGTGATGCGGTTGGCTACAGCAAAGGAGCAGAAGAAGAGAATTGAATTAAGAGGAGGAGGAAGAAGACAGGTATAAATTTTTAAAATACTTTTTCATATCCTTTCCTTTCTATTCTCGTACATTTATAACCAAATTCTAACAAACTTTGCCAGTTGTCATACTGAATACCCTACGTACAACTTGGTGCATAGCTTTGCATCCATTTTAAATAGAAATTCGTAAAAAGAAAATAGAAAAAAAAACTAAAAGTAGCACGTTCTTGTAACCGAATTGCTGTAGGTGCATGTGCTCATTATTTCCTTTCATTCCAGGTACCTCCTTGGTATGTTTATCCTTCTTTTGGGCCTTGTGCATGTTTGTTGTGGAGTATCAGCCGTATCACAACCTACCGCTTCAAGATCAACCTTGTCCTCAAGGTTGGTTGGATTGATGTCTGATGGAAGGCTTCGTTGTTCGGTAAGGTCTGGTTTAGGACAGAATTTGAGTAGTGACACATGGAACACTGGGTGAATGCGTGATTCTGGAGGCAAGTTGAGTTTATAAGCTACTGTGCTGATGCGCTCGATGATTTGAAATGGACCAAAATATCTTTTTGAAAGCTTGTTGTAGTTGTTTCGGACCGAAGTCTGACGGTATGCCTGTAATTTAGCGAATACCCATGAGCCAACGTCAAATTCTTTATCAGTACGCCGCTGGTCTGCTTGATTCTTCATTCTGGACTGAGCTCTTTGTAGGTTGTTCTTAATGAGGTGGAGTAATTGGTCACGTGAAGCAGCCCAGGTCATTAAGTCAGGTAACTGGTTAGTGCTGGTGATGTAATTAGAGATTATCGGAGGGGGTCGACCATACACCACCTGAAAAGGTGACATACACAAAACTGTATGCTTATTGGTATTGTACCACCATTCAGCCCATGGCAGGCATTTCACCCACCTATCTGGAACATCACCTGCGACAACCCGAAGATATGTTTCTAAACATCGATTGAGTACTTCAGACTGGCCATCCGTTTGTGGATGGTAAGCGCTGCTCATCTTAAGCTTGGTACCATGGAGGCGAAATAATTCCTTCCAGAATAGGCTTGTGAACAGGGGGTCACGGTCAGAGATGATAGAACGGGGAAATCCATGCAAGCGGACATATTCCTGTAAGAAGTGTGATGCTAGCTGTGAGGCACAAACGCTGGAGGTAGCGCACAGAAGTGGGCGTATTTGGAGAGACGATCGACAATCACCCAAATCGTTGTTTTGCCTCCGGATGGTGGTAGATGTGTGATGAAGTCCATCGCAATATCGTTCCAGATTTGGTCGGGTATTGGCAATGGTTGAAGAAGTCCTTTGTATGGTTTGCTGTCTGTTTTAGTCTGGAGGCAAATGTGGCAGTTGTTGACGAAGTTTTGGACTGTCAGAGCTAGCTTGGGCCAATAAAAGTTGATGGTGACTCTGGCAACCGTTGCTTTGATGCCGGAATGTCCACCGATTTTGGATGAGTGCAAGTCCGTAATTATTTTGTTGCGGAGTTCATCGTTCGACAGGATATAAAGTCTGTTTTCCCAAAACAGCAAATCATTTCGCAATTGAAATTTAGGGTTCTGGCAAGTACCTGATCGCAGCTGTGAGACAATGGCTTGTGCTTCCAGATCGTCGCGTAAGGCGGTGTTGATATCTGCTAAGACTGGAAATGTGGGGCCGGAGACTGCATTCATCGAAGCTTCAGTTGTGAATCTGGAAAGGTCGTCAACGACGACGTTGAGCTTCCTTGGTTTGTAGTGAATGGTAAAATCGAAGCCTAGAAGCTTCGTCAACCACTTTTGTTGTTCTGGAGTTTGAATTGATTGCGACGTGAGTTGGCGCAGACTCAGATGATCCGTGTAGATCTGGAATTTTCTATCGAGTAAATAATAACGCCATTTCTTGATCGAGGAAGTAATGGCGAACATTTCACGAGAGTAAGTAGAAGATTTCTGAAGATGTTGAGGAAGTTTAAGACTGAAGAAAGAAATTGGGTGCTCATCTTGAGCAAGTACTGCTCCTATAGCTGTAGCCGAGGCATCGACGGTGATAGTGAAGGGACGAGTGAAATCGGGTAGGGATAATATTGGGGTTTGGGTAACCGCGTTTTTGAGGGAGATGAAGGCTTGTTGGGCTAATGGGCTCCAAGAAAATTTGTCTTTCTTGAGTAAGTCTGTTAACGGGTTTGCAATTTGGGCATATTGTTTAATAAAGCGGCGGTAATAGCCTGCAAGCCCCAAAAATCCTCTAAGGGCTGTAATTGACGTTGGTGGAGGCCACTGTTTCCTGGGGATTTGACCAGGCAACTAGTACTCGGCAATAAGTGCTCGGCATCAGAGAGTGTCCGGCATCTAGGAGTGTTTGGCCAAGCACTTGCCATCCAGGAGTGTTCGGCGAAGCAACTGTCATCCATGAGTACTCGGCGTAGTACTCGACATCCATAGTGTCCGGCGTCCAGGAGTGTTCGGCGTAGTACTCAGCTGTGTTCGGCGTCAACTGGCACTCAACGTCCACCAACGCTCGGCATCAAGATTGCTCGGCATCAAGATTGCTCGGCACCAAGACTGCTCGGCATACGAGACTGCTCGGCATACGAGAGCACTCGACATCAAGAGCACTCGGCATCGAGACTACCTGGCGTAGTGCTCGGCAACAAGGGTACTCGGCGTCAAGTAGTGTTCGGCATCCCATGGTACTCGGCATCCGGAGTACTCGGCATCCGGAGTACTCGGCATCCAGAGGCACTCGGCGTCAGTAGTACTCGGCATCCAGCGGCACTCGGCGTCAGTAAAACTCGGCGATAGGATAACTCGGCAACGATAGCGTTCGGCATTCAGAAGGCGTTCAGTATGCACAACTACGCAAGGTAACGATATCATTCGACCTACATACATTGATCGGTCAGGAGCTTCGAACAGAGATACGCTCGGCTTCACTGCAACCATCCTACACTTCCCATACATCAGAAGCACCGTTCGGCATGGGAAGGACCGTTCGGCATGGAAGCGTTCGGCGTACCTGGTTCGGCATGCAGCGTCGGGGCTAGAGCGTTCGGCTGTCAAGCCCACTTGGGTAGTCCAGCCCACTTTTGCATATAAATAGAGGGGCAGGGTCACAGTGAAATGGATCCTTTTTTTGGAGAGAAAACACCGGGGAGACTCTGCCATTTTCAAGACTCATCTTCTCTACTTAACAACTTCATTCAAGCATTTGATTCACGAATTGTATTTGTAATCAACTATAAAGAAGATCAATAAAGTTTAACCTCAAAGTGGACGTAGGCAATTACGCTGAACCACTATAAATTTGGTGTTCTTACTTTCTGTATTTAGATTAACACTGTCTTCTCTGTTTAATTTGATTTCATCACTTTTATCTCTTCACAATCTTCTTCTACGAGGTTAGTGACCAATTTTGGTGCTAACACTTTGGTGCTTTCACTGAGAATCGAATTCTCAGACCTCAAGGATCTGCTTTGAAGCTACTGGATTGAACAAATCCCCCAAAGAAGATCTGACTCACTGATAGGACATCCGCTGATTCTACTCAGAGTTCATACCAATAACTCTACAATGGAAAGACCACGTACCAGGTCAGCTTCTCATAATGCGGATACCCGCGAGACTGCTAGCGTGCAACAAGCAGGACCTAGCAATCAACCAGTGATCCCGAGTGCAAGGATTGCCGCTGAAGAACAGACTCCAGTTGTCACTACAGTAGAGTTCAATGACTTGATGAGAGAACTTAGGGAAAGCAGGAGACAACTAGGAGAACAGATGCAAGCTAATGCCAACCTGATGGCACAACTTACTCAACAACAGCAACAGGATGCTGGGGGCAATCCAGCTGCTTATTCCTCATCTGACAGCTCTACTTCTTCTGATGAACCACCCAGGCGTAGACGCCGTAAGACTGAAGCTGCAAGGGCGGATGCTGCTGTTCGAACAGCTGGAGACCGCGACAAAGCCAGAACTGGAAGCTTCAGAACCGGAGTACAGATGGAGGATGGAGCTCCAGGTCATCAAAATGCTAACAATGTTGAACCTCAGGACGCACGATTGGCAGATCGCTAGGAAAGGAGGCATCAGCATGGACAGGCGCGTAGAACTGACTCCAACCTCCCAGCTTCCATACAGACACCTGATCTGACAGCCATGATCAGGCAACTGATGAAAGAAAATCAGGGCTTATCAAATGACGACTGGGGAGTGTCAAGAAGTCATACTCCGTTCACGGATGTTGTGCTGCAAGCGGCGTACCCCAAGAAGTTTAACATGCCAACCATTCCTGCATACGAAGGAAAGACTGACCCCAGACAACATGTAATGAGGTATGAATGGATGATGGATTCAGCCAGAGCAAATGATGCCACCAAGTGTAGGTGCTTTCCGATTACTCTATCTGGGATCGCTACTATGTGGTTCACCCGACTTCCTCCGCGATCCGTATCAAATTTCGAGGAGTTGGCAAAGAAGTTTATTGAGCAGTTCAGGATACACACTACGCGCCCGAAGGACGTGATGTCTCTATCAAGTGTAATCCAAAATCCCGGAGAGTCGCTGAAGGAGTACTTACAAAGATTCCACGTTGCGGCAACTGAAGTCAGTAATCCCAATGACCATGCAATTCTAATGGCTGTAATGAGAGGTGTAGATCCGGATTCTGAGTTTGGAGACTGGCTGGCAGGAAAACCTCCGGCTACGCTAGAGCGTTTCTACTCCAAGGCACACCAGTTCATAAGAAGAGAGGAAGCTAGGTGGGTACGACGAGATAAGGCACCGGGACCTGCCCAAGAGTCAATCAAGAGCAACATTGCTGTGAAGCAATCTGGAGACAATTCGGGAAAGGTCCAAGTCAATATCCAGAGTAAGCCTGTGCAGCCCAAAGAGTCCGGAGGAAGAAGTCAAGGAAAGAGGAAAGAAGCGGAAAAGTAGAAGTCGAGAATTCCCAGCTACAGCGAGTACACTCCGCTAAACGCCCCACTTGAGAACATCTACCTATCTACTTGCAATACTTTTCAATACTGAAAGCTGCACCCGAAAGAATCAACCGAGGAACAGAAGCGGACTGGGAAATATTGCCGCTTCCATGAAACTTATGGACACAACACGGAAGAGTGCAGACACCTGCATGACGCTATCGAGAAATTGATCAGACAAAAGAAGTTGCAAGAATTTGTAAAGGATCCACAGGAAGGAGGACAGGGGATGTCCGACCCAGGTCGTGCACCAGCTCCACGTCATCCTGAGGAGCCTGCCCGGACTGTTGGAAGACTGGTCATAAATACAATTATCGGCGGACCTCATCCCGCAGATAAGAACTGGCAAGAGATGGAACGATATGCAAGCTCCTTGAAGCATGCAGATTTTGAGTGCTGTTCGAACGTAGAGGACGGGGCCCCTGCTAAGCAGCAGCGCGTGATGACAGACGATATTGTGTTCAGGAACAGAGACGCTGATCAGGTAGAGGCTCCGACCATCGATCCCATGGTCATATCTGCAATGATCGGACCAGCATATGTAAAAAGAATTTTGATTGATTGTGGAAGTTCAGTCAACATCATCTTCAAGAAGGCCTACGATCAGATGAAGCTAGAGACAAAAGACTTGAAACCATCCAAATCTCGTATCCACGGCTTTAACGGCGCTGCGACTGATGCAGTAGGATATGTCGAGTTACCAGTTGAACTGGGACAAGGCGAGCGTCGGAGGGTACGAATTCTACCCTTTGTAGTTTTGGATGTGGACTCTCCGTATAATGTTTTCTTGGGTCGGCCTGCCCGGGCGGAATTTAGGGCGGCATTAGCCCCGTGGTGCTTAACTTTGAAGTTTCCGACTGACAAAGGAGTGGGCATTGTTCACGGTGACCAAGCCGCTGGTCGTTCCTGTTATGTGGCCGAGCTCCGAGAGGCCCACCGGAGGGAGAAGGGAAAGGTTGCGGACAACCCCGTCCGCATCCTCAATGCGGATAATTGACAAGTAGCGCACGAGCCCTGGCTCGGGCATAGTTCTCGGATCTACGGAGATATAGATCCGAGAGACGACGATGAGAAACCCAGGGAAGAGAAGGCGGCACCGGCTGAATTAACAATTGACATTTCAGTTAGCCGTGATGACCCTTCGCGAATACTGAAGATCGGATCACAGTTAGGCCCCGCAATGACTGAAGACCTTAGCAACTTCCTCCGGGCAAACCTTGATGTTTTCGCCTGGACGCATTCTGATATGTGTGGGATTTCTCCCGCCATCACGAGTCATATGTTGAACATAGACCCGAAATACGTCCCAGTCAAGCAAAAGAGGAGAGGAATGGATCCGGAGAGATCCGCCGCTCTTGGAGAGGAGGTGGACAAACTCAAAGCAAATGGGTTCGTCCGCGACGCCCTCTACCCGGAATGGGTCTCCAACCCCGTGCTAGTAAAGAAGGCGAATGGGAAATGGAGGACTTGCGTAGATTATTCCGACTTGAACAAAGCATGCCCTAAGGACAGTTTCCCGTTGCCTAGGATCGATCAGTTGGTCGATTCCACCGCATGACACGAGTTACTGTCATTCATGGATGCGTACTCGGGATACAACCAAATCCCAATGCATGTTCCGGACCAAGAACACACCAGCTTCGTTACAAATGTCGGGCTGTATTGCTATGTAGTGATGCCCTTTGGATTGAAGAATGCTGGAGCAACTTACCAACGTCTGGTGAATCGAATGTTTAAGGACCAGCTGGGTAGAACCATGGAAGTCTATGTGGATGACATGCTCGTGAAGTCACGACGGTCAAACGACCACATTCAAGACTTGGCTGAAATGTTCGACATACTCAGGTTTTACGGCTTGAAGATCAACCCGTTGAAGTGTTCTTTCGGCGTTGCATCAGGGAAGTTTTTGGGATTCATCGTCAACGCTAGGGGAATCGAAGCCAACCCAGAAAAGATCCAAGCTATTCGAGATGTACAAGCGCCCAGGACTATAAAGCAGGTACAGAGCTTGAACGGAAAAGTAGCTGCGCTGAGTCGATTTATATCCAAGGCAACTGACAAGTGCATCCCGTTCTTTGACATAATAAAGAAAGGAAAGAGAAATTTTGAATGGACATCTAGCTGCGAGGAAGCATTCCGAAATCTGGTAAGGCATCTGGAGAGCCCACCAATGCTATCTAAACCAGTTGACCATGAGATGCTATACGTTTACTTGGCTATATCCCCTCATGCAATAAGTGCAGCTTTGGTTCGTGAGGAGGATCGAGTCCAGAAGCCGGTGTATTATGTTAGCAAGTGTTTAACGGGGGCAGAGAAGAATTACCCTAAAATCGAGAAATTGACTTATTGCTTGGTGATTGCATCACGCAAGCTGTGCCCATACTTTCAAGCGCATTCAATCGGTGTTTATACCGATCAACCCCTGAGGCAGGTACTCCAACGACCGGAAACTTCTGGAAGATTGCTAAAATGGAACATCGAGTTGAGCCAATTCGATATCGCGTACTTACCACGGAGAGCCATCCGAGGGCAAGCGTTAGCAGACTTCATCGCTGAATTTACCATACCCATCAAACCGGACGATCACGACATCATTCCCCCCGTTCGATGGAAATTATACACTGACTGTGCATCAAACGACCGTTGCTCCGGCGAGGGCGTAGTTCTTGTAACTCCGGAAACCGATCGATCTGTTATGCCCCGAAGCTCGATTTCCCGGCTACAAATAACGAAGCCGAATATGAAGCACTGATCGCTGGCTTGAAACTCATCAGGGAACTTGAGATCGAATCAGTCGAAATCTTTTGTGACTCGCAGTTGGTGGTTTACCAAGTACGAGGAGACTACCAAGCAAAGGGACGGAAGCTTGCTCCGTACCTCATTCAGGTCCAAGAACTACTATCAAATCTTAAGCGTTATGACATCTCACATATCCCACGCGAACAGAACAAAGAAGCCGACTTATTGGCCAAGTTCGCAAGTACCGACGATACGCAACAAATGGGATTGTATCCCGTCGAAGTCTTGCATGCCCCGAGCATAGACGAAATGAAAGTCGATCACGTGTTGGGAACGGAAATCGAGAAGGAATCATGGATAACCCCGTTCAAACTGTACCTAACGACCGGGGCCTTACCGGGAAAAAGAAGCGAAAGACGGCAGGTCCTTCGAAAGGCCGTGCGATACATAATACAGGATGGATCAATGTATCGAAAAGGATTCTCAGTCCCATTATTGCGGTGCATCGCTCATGATGAAACAAAGCGAGTCTTGAGAGAAGTTCACGAAGGGGAATGCGGTGACCATACTGGGGGGCAAACGCTAGCAAAGAAGATCCTCCGCTATGGATATTACTGGCCCACCGTAAACCGGGATGCCGCGGACTACGCAAGAAAATGCGACAAGTGTCAAAGATATGCAAAAATCCCGAGGGCTCCATCGACGGAACTCACACAAATGATCAGTCCCTGGCCATTTGCGATCTGGTGAATTGACATAATCGGCTCTCTGCCTCTATCCAAAGGTGGCGCAAAATATGCAATAGTTGCAGTCGACTATTTCACGAAATGGGCTGAGGCAGAACCTTTGGCCACTATCACCTCTAAGAAGGTCATTAACTTCGTTGTACGAAACATTATATGCCGCTTTGGCCTTCCACGCACCATCGTTACGGACAACGGAACGCAATTTGAAAGTAGAGAGTTCAAAGAGTTCTGTTTGAAGTATGGCATCGAGAAAAAGTTCGCCGCCGTTGCACACCCAAAAGCTAACGGACAAGTCGAGGCCGTTAACAAAATAATCAAGTCCATATTGAAGAAGCGTCTGGAGAAGGTCGGAGGCAAGTGGGTAGATGAGCTCCCGACAGCATTATGGGCGTATAGAACTACCCACAAGTCCACGACCGGCCACACTCCGTTCGTCTTGGCATACGGCTCTGAAGCCGTTATACCTGTGGAGCTTGAAGTTCCATCGCACCGAGTGACATACTATGATCCCAAGACGAACCAAAACCTCTTGATGGAATCACTGGACTGCATCGACGAAAAGCGGGAAGAAGCTGAATTAAGGGCGGCGGCGCACAGACATCGAGTCAAGCGTTACTACGACAACAGAGTCCGCCCAAGAACCTTTGATGTGGGAGATCTCGTTCTGAAACGAGTCTTCCCGGTACCATCATGCATGAATCCCAGTTGGGAAGGTCCATACGCCATTGAACGGAAGCTTGGAGAAGGAACATTCAAGCTAGCGACCGTAGATAGCGTGACACTCCCCAGAGCATGGAACAGTGAACATTTGCGGCACTATTACATTTAGCATGTTTTCCTTTCTTGTTGTAGGCATTGTTATTTCCTGCATGTTTCCATTCAATAATGACTTACTTTCCTTGTGAAAGTTGTAATCAAGCAATTCAGTTGATTTTCGTTAATAAAGGCTTGAAGCCATATTTTCTATGAAGTTTCCATATCTCTTAATTGGATGATAAATTACGTTATCATTCACAACATGCAGACTCGTATAAACGATTTCAAATCTCCGAATCCCCAAAGTGCGGAGCGGAGTACTCTAAGTCCCCAGAACGTGGACTAGAGTATAAACGATTTCCAATCTCCGAATCCCCAGAGTGCGGAGCGGAGTACTCTAAGTCCCCAGAGCGTGGACCAGCGTACGAACGATTTCAAATCTCCGAATCCCCAGAGCGCGGAGCGGAGTACTCTAAGTCCCCAGAGCGCGGACTAGAGTATAAACGATTTCAAATCTCTGAATCCCCAGAGTGCGGAGCGGAGTACTCTAAGTCCCCAGAGCGCGGACTAGAGTATAAACGATTTCCAATCTCCGAATCCCCAGAGCGCGGATCGGAGTACTCTAAGTCCCCAGAGCGCGGACCAACGTACGAACGATTCTAAATCTCCGAATCCCCAGAGTGCGGAGTGGAGTACTCTAAGTCCCCAGAGCGAGGACTAGAGTATAAACGATTTCAAATCTCCGAATCCCCAGAGTGCGGAGCGGAGTACTCTGAGTCCCCAGAATGCGGGCTAGAGCATAAACGATTTCAAATCTCCGAATCCCCAAAGTGCGGAGCGGAGTACTCTAAGTCCCCAGAGCGCGGACTAGAGTATAAACGATTCCAAATCTCTGAATCCCCAGAGCGCGGATCGGAGTACTCAAAGTCCCCAGAGCGAGGAATAGAGTATAAACGATTTCAAATCTCCGGATGCCCAAAGTGCGGAGCGGAGCACTCTAAGTCCCCAGATCGAGGACTAGAGTATAATCGATCTCAAATCTCCGAGTTCCCGGAACGCAGAATCGGAGAGAGTCCAAGTACTCAAGAACGGACCGGGAGATAATGCAACTCATGAGAACTTGAGTTATGGCTACAGTTAGTCAACAAACCAAAGAAAGACAAGAGAATCATTCAAGAAATAAAGAAACTAAAATTTTATTCGATAAGTCCAAAACGGGGATACATGATCACTCCTACAAAATTCAGACCTCTCTATACAAACTGCAAGTTGTGAAAAATAAAAGCAACTACAAGACTTAAGCAAAAAACTCGTTGAACGACTGTATCAATTATTTCTTCAACTTCTTCTTTTTGTCTTCCTTTGATGTTTCCGACGACTCCTCTCCCTCACATTTTTTCTTGGACTTTTTGCTTGCTAGAGAAGCGGAGTCAGGAATAGGAGACAGAACATCTAGTGGTTTGGACCTGCCCGGGAGAATGATTTTCAAAGGTCTGTTCCGCGGATCAGAGAGTTCCAGTATTTCAGACTCGACTTTGACTTTGACTTTTCTCTTCTCCTCGTCGGCAAGACGGTCCTTCATGCTCATCTCTGAAGTATGCTCAGAGGGGCCAGTGATTTTAATTTCATCGCTTCCTTCGGCAGGAGACGAAGTATCAAGTTTGTCATCATCAAGCGCCCCGATCACTTGAGCGTCTGGACCGGGAGTTACTCCTACGTGAGCAACGTCGCTTGTTTTCTCTGCTTCCTCCTTGGCGTCATCGCTCCTCGGAGTTGGCTCGGCATCCGAACAACCTGCACGAAAACATAAGTAATGAGCATTAGAACGAATAGCCACTGCTGAAAAATGACGGGAACTCTTCAACTTCTAGAGAAAGAAGAATTTCCTACCAGGGTCCGGTTGGCTATCGGTGGCGCGCGGGGTTTCACCCTCCAGGATAGGTGACAACATATGAACGCCAAGCCCGGGATCTTCGGGATCATAACTGGCATGCTGCTTGAATGGATCAAGCGTCGACCGACTGGCCGATTGGGTAGCATAAGGAGCGGCGATGTGAGGAGTAGTAGCGTCGGCTTCTGATGGGCCGGCTTCGTCGTTCTTCTCTTTCGAAGGGGAAGAGCCTTTACCATAAAGAGCCAATGCTGCGGATAAATCCGATGGCTCATTCCCCCTCAGGAACTCCTTCACCAATGCATCCTCGTCGACCTCTTCGGAGCCTAACTTGACTTTCCTGATCTTTATCAGAGTTTCCCATGCCTCAGCCAGGGATTCAAAGTAGCCGTCGCCCAAGAATGTTAAGTCACAGTGCATAAGGACGCGGGCTCCGTACTCGGCGATCAACGGGTCAAACATACTTTTGACCTCTTCCCTGCCGGCCTCTGCGGCCGCCTCAAGGCGAGAACCAAGCTCCTCCACAGCCATTCTTTTGCCCTCCTCACGGGCCTCATCCTTCATTTTCTCGACCCCGGCAAGTTCATCGTCGAGCTTTGTCTTCAGGAGTCGGGTAGCAACAATCTCATCACAATATCGCTGTGATTCTTCCTGAGCAGCTATTTTGTCTTCTTTCTCCTTGGAGAGTAGTTCTTTCAGCTCTTTGACTTGAGTAGCGAGCGCGTCCCTTTCTTTTTGGACAGAGTCTTTTTCTAGGGAAAGGGCGCCGCTGCGCTGGACTGCTTCGTCAAGCTCCTTTTTGTGAGCCACCTCTAAGCGAGTAACTGCCTCAGCAGTATCTTTTGCGCCTTGTTTAGCGGCTTCTAGCTTTGACTTATAAGAGGCGAGCTCTTCGTCTTAGAGTTTGATGATTTTCTTATCGCTGTCAGCCTCCAGATTCAGACGGTCAATCTCGTGTTGACGCTCGACAGATACTTCCGAGATCTTCTCCACCAAGTGCACGAATGCGTCATGTTGAACATAGACGTCATTGTTGCAGGCGATGGCACTTTGCTTCACGTGCCCAGGAATGTGATGGATGGCTGGGAGGAATTTCAAGCCGTCAAAACAGATTTTCGGAAACTTGGCCTTAAGGTCGACCATCTTTTCCGCAACAGTTGGGTCCACGGCAGGAGTAGGAGGAGGAGGCTTTGAGAATTCCGTTCTTTTACGTTGCTCTCGAACTTGCCTCGTACTCGATGAACTGGAATGTTGTTCTCGAGCAGCATCAGACTGATAACCCTTCTGCAAAGACTTCTCTTTATCCGTCTCAGTTGGATGAGGAAGATCACGGGACTGGGAAGATTGAGAGTGTGCTTTCTTGCGGTGAGACGACTCGCGAGGACGATTGTCCCTATCCTCATAATCACCTCGGTCCCGGCGTCTGCCGGAACCGGAATCCCGTCCGGAGTGATGGAATATAGAAGACCCCTGGAGGCGATCAAGTCCATGAGAGCGGCCCATATCACCTGCAAAGAATGGAGATAACAACGAGTTAAGGAGAATTCACGAATTAAAAAGACTGGAAGTATATTATGGAATGCGCATGTGCGTGTGTGTCCTAGTGTTCCCCCCGACGGACCCGTTCGTTTATCTTTGCTAATCGGAGTATTGTCTCCTTGAGCCTGGTGTTGAACTCCTGCGTTGCCTTTCGCGGGCGAAGAGAATTTGAGGGCTTCAGGATCATCGAACCCATAATTAAGCAAATCATCGGGAATTGACAGGTTTGACAGACCCTTCAAGGAACTTTCAAGACGCTGTGAAGAAGCCTCTTTCTCAGGCGGTATAAGCGTGACTTTTGAAGTACCACCAACTTTCTCCTTCTGAACTTTATACTTTAACTTCTTCTTTCCCTTCGAAGGGGAAGACGACGTCTCGATGTCCTGAACTTCGATCGCCGGATTCCAAGCGAGACCCACATTCTCGCCCTGAGTCTCGGGGGCATCATCCTCTCTACGCTCGCTTTCTCCGTGCGTATCGGGAGCGCGGCGCGCCGACGATCCGGCAAGCTTTATCCCTTTACTGGACGGAGGTTTGGGGATGTTAACACCTTCTGGAAGGCTGATCCGACGACCAGGGGCTAGCAAGCCAAACACTGACAGCGATTCATTTGAGATGATAGTCCGGATGTCTCGATCCTCAGCAGGAAGAGCTCTAATGGCTTCAACAGCCTCAGAATATCCTCGGCCTTCCGGACGCAGGTTGATACCTGAAAAGATGAAACGAAGAGTTAGGAAAAGCATGACTCCAATTAAATACGAATAGCGATTCAGCAGAGGGACTTACTGCCTTCAACCCATCTCCTAGCGAAACCAGAAGGGCAGCGCACATAGAACCATTCCTGTTAGTACAGGGCGAATTTGCTACAGGCCCCTGTCAAGATCTGGCACTTGTGGTATGGCTCGAGGAACATAAAGGAAGGGCTATCTTTCCGTCTCTTGAACATATAAATGTATCGGATATCACCGGGGGTTGGAGGTCTGGAGAAGACGGCCATGAAAAGTAAATAAGTCCCATATAGAAACACATGGCCATTCGGGTGCAGCTGCGACGGAGCTATGTCTATATACTGCAGCACATCCTGGAGAAATAAATTGAATGGAGGCACGCTGCCCATCCAACACATGAACTTGTTGTAGGCAGTGTACCCGACTGGGGGCAGATGAGGGCGGTCGTGTCTCGAAGGAACTAACACGTCAGCAAAGGGAATCCCGTGAATGGAACATATCCGTCGCAGAGCAGCCTCGTTGATCTTCGAGGCTTGAGAATCGATCGGATTGTCTAGTAAGATGGTTGACTCCAGAGCATCAGGCGCCAAGTTATGTGCGGGAGAGGTTGACGGGTTAGAAGTATCTGCGGCTCCTTGCTTTGGTGACGGCCCAGGCCTGTCGGATATAGTGGCGGAGCTAGATTTTCTCGACATCCCAAATAAATAACTAAGTGCTTGAGAGAGCTATACTCAAAAAACGTTGAACGTTAGAATTAGCAACACGAGTTCCCCCCCCCCACATGGTGTGTGAACTAGTGAAAACAATTGTGTACAAGCAGTGAGATTTTAAAGATATAATGATTAACTTCGAATCGCCGCCTTCGAAGACCGTCATCGCTGACCGTCCCAAAAAGCTTGCCTTGAGGCGATTACAATTCCAGATTCAGAAAACATGTGATTTATGAAGTGTCCGGCTTAAGTCTAATTTGACATTTATATCGTTCGGCATTTAAACATTGTTCGGCATGTGTCTTGGTTTGGTAGAGTCATTGTCAATTGTTCGGCTAAGGTCCTTGTTCGGCTAGAAAGCCTCGTTCGGTTAGGACATTGTCCAGTTAAAAGTTCTGTTCGGCAATTGTACTGTTCGGCAATTGTATTGTTCGGCTAAAAGACATTGTTCGACCTAAGAATGTTCGACAATTGTATTGTTCGGCTAAAAGACATTGTTCGACCTAAGGAATGTTCGGCAATTGTATTGTTCGGCTAAAAGACATTGTTCGACCTAGGGAATATTCGGCAATGGTTTTGTCCGGCTAAAGTCACGGTTCGACCTAAGGATTGTTCGGTTGAATTCAACGTTCGGCCTGAAGTCAATGTTCGGCGTGTCAGTCGTTCGGCATTTGGGTATTGTTCGTCTTTAGTTCGTTCGGCTCAATTATAGTGTGACATGTTAGTAAGCGTTCGGCCTGGGATTGTCCGGCCAAGGTAGTGCTCGGCAACTAACCATTCCACCGTCCGGCACATGACGACATGCGCCGGAGCAGCGAACAGCGCCTTTACCTCCTCCAACACCTTCTTTCTTTTTCTTCCCTTTAACCTCGATTCAACATGAGGAAACTAAGACGATAAGTGGACATACTCCTAATTCCTCCACGCTATGTCGTTCGGCAATGCAGACGAGCTATACAAAAACCTTCTACACGACATCGTTCGAACATCTCGTTTGAATGAACGAGGAAAGTACCTAAGTTTGCAGATCAGAGATTGAGATGGTGTAATTAAATCTCGAATTCGGACGACTGAACAGAATTGCAAGAACGGTAGAAGTAAAAAGTAAAAGGAGAAAAGAAGAAAAGGACCTGGTTTTATAGAGGGGAATGGTGGAAGTCGAAGGGGCTATACCCGGTAGAACCGGTCAATACCGGAGCGCTCGGCATCGAGGCAGAATAACGTTCGGCACGCTAAGAACGTTCGGCTCCGAACGTATCGTTCGGCATCCCAAACTTGTTCGTCTTGCACCTCCCTTCGCTAGCATTCTCGAGAGGGTACCTCCGAGGTAGATTGTACCAGATTCAAAGCGCACCACGTTTGGCCACGAGATACACTTTGGGGGGCAAGTGTTTCCTGGGGATTTGACCAGGCAACTAGTACTCGGTAATAAGTGCTCGGCATCAAAGAGTGTCCGGCATCTAGGAGTGTTCGGCGAAGCACTTGCCATCCAGGAGTGTTCGGCGAAGCAACTGTCATCCATGAGTACTCGGCGTAGTACTCGGCATCCATAGTGTCCGGCGTCCAGGAGTGTTCGGCGTAGTACTCAGCTGTGTTCGGCGTCAACTGGCACTAAACGTCCACCAACGCTCGGCATCAAGATTGCTCGGCATCAAGATTGCTCGGCACCAAGACTGCTCGGCAAACGAGACTGCTCGGCATACGAGAGCACTCGACATCAAGAGCACTCGGCATCGAGACTACCCGGCGTAGTGCTCGGCAACAAGGGTACTCGGCGTCAAGTAGTGTTCGGCATCCCATGGTACTCGGCATCCGGAGTATTCGGCATCCGGAGTACTCGGCATCCAGAGGCACTCGGCGTCAGTAGTACTCGGCATCCAGCGGCACTCGGCGTCAGTAGAACTCGGTGATAGGATAACTCGGCAACGATAGCGTTCGGCATTCAGAAGGCGTTCAGTATGCACAACTACGCAAGGTAATGATATCATTCGACCTACATACATTGATCGGTCAGGAGCTTCGAACAGAGATACGCTCGGCTTCACTGCAACCATCCTACACTTCCCATACATCAGAAGCACCGTTCGGCATGGGAAGGACCGTTCTGCATGGAAGCGTTCGGCGTACCTGGTTCGGCATGCAGCGCCTGGGCTAGAGCGTTCGGCTGTCAAGCCCACTTGGGTAGTCCAGCCCACTTTTTCCTATAAATAGAGGGGCAGGGTCACAGTGAAATGGATCCTTTTTTTGGAGAGAAAACACCGGGGAGACTCTGCCATTTTCAAGACTCATCTTCTCTACTTAACAACTTCATTCAAGCATTTGATTCACGAATTGTATTTGTAATCAACTATAAAGAAGATCAATAAAGTTTAACCTCAAAGTGGACGTAGGCAATTACGCTGAACCACTATAAATTTGGTGTTCTTACTTTCTGTATTTAGATTAACACTGTCTTCTCTGTTTAATTTGATTTCATCACTTTTATCTCTTCACAATCTTCTTCTACGAGGTTAGTGACCAATTTTGGTGCTAACACTCACTCAACCATAGCTTTAATTTTGGAATGATCGACGCTCACCCCTTGACTTGAAATTATATGTCCAAGGTATGATAATTCTGTTAAACCGAAACTGCACTTGGCAAAATTGACAAAAAAATTATGTGTATCCAATATGTGCAATGTTGTTTGTAGATGGTCCAAATGTGCGGTCCAAGTGGGGCTATAAACTAGTGTATCGTCGAAAAATACTAAGATGAATTTTCGCAAGTGAGGACGGAAAATGCTATTCATGGTGGCTTGAAATGTAGAAGGCATGTTTGTCAATCCGAATGGCATTACTAGAAATTCGTAATGGCCTTCGTGTGTTCGGAATGCTGTTTTTGGAATATCGGGAGGATGGACTCTAATTTGGAAATAGCCGCTTCGAAGGTCAAGTTTGGAGAAGAATTGTGCACCATAGAGTTCATCTAATAATTCATCCACGGTTGGTATTGGAAAACGGTCTTTAACCGTAATCGTGTTGAGTGCCCTATAGTCCACACAAAATCTCCATGAACCATCTTTTTTTTTACCAAAAGAACTGGTGACGAGAATGGGCTAGTGGATGGTTGGATAAGTTTCGATTAGAGCATTTCTTGAATTTGACGTTCTATTTCATATTTTGGAAAGTATGGATATCTGTACGGCTTTGTGTTGATTGGTTTAGAGTTGGGGATAAGGTTAATTTGGTGATTAAGTGTACGAGTTGGTGGTAGGCCAGTGGGCTTGTGGTTCTTGTTCAGTTTGAAGAGGCTGGATATGTAGGTAGAGAAAATTGTAAATATAGGATGTATTTTCCATTCGTTTCAGCTGTTGCAACGAAATGAGTGAAGGTGGATTAGTTGGGCCAAGCCCAGTCAAGCATACAGTCTGATTGTTGAAAGTAAAGCCCATGGTGAGTTGTTTATGGTCCATGGTAACCGGTCCAAGTTGTTCTAACCATTGAATTCCAAAGACTGCATCTGAACCAACTATTTCTAGTAAATGAAAATCGATCAAAAATTCATACCCCTGGATATCCACTTGAACTTGTGAACAGCAGCCATCACTTCTCAATTTTTCTCCGTTTCCGACCGTCACAACAAAAGAACTACCTGCGGTTGTTTTTAAGCCCAAGAATCTTGCGGTTTTCGGATGGATATAGTTGTGAGTAGGTCCTGTATCCACCAAAATCGAAATTGGGTTACCATATATAGAAGCTGGAAGTCGAAGCGTGTGTGGATGGGAAGAACCAGTGAGGGCATGGAAGGATATTTCTTGAGGAATGTCTGGAGTTGGATCTGGAGGAGTTGTGGTGTCAGTGGTGGGTATTGTGTTGTCGATTATTGGATTGCCATCAGGAGGTTCATCAGGGAGAATCATTAAAATATGGGTGGGTTTACAACGATGACCGAAGTGGTATTTCTCGTCGCAGTTGAAACAAAGACCTTGTTGTTTTCGAGTTTCCATCTCTGCTGTAGTGAGTTTTTTGATTGGTATATATGGTTTGGGAGGAGGTGTTTTAGGTGTTTGAGGAAATGCTTGATTGGTTTGTTGGTTGGTATATGGTTTTGGGTTGGAAAAAAAAGGTTTGGAGGATGTAAAACGAGGGGTGTCATTGAGTTTTCTTTCAATTAACTTGGCCGTATCAATTGCATCCGAGATGTTGGTCGGTTGTAGGAGGAGTAGTTCATTTTGGATTTGTGGTTTTAGACCGGAAATGAAGCACTGTAGGATAGAATCATTGGATAGTGTGGTGATTCGATTGCACAGTGTCTCAAAAGTAGCTTGATAATTGTCAACGGTGGAGAGTTGTGTAAGTTTGAATAGTGTGGCCTGTGGATTGAGAAAAGTAGGGGGTCCAAACCTTTTTTCAATGGATCTCACCAATGCTGGCCATGAAGTGAGTTAGTTATTTCGATGCATCCACTGAAACCAGGACAGAGCTTGTCCTTGCATGTGAAAACTCGCGAGATCCACTCGTTGATCCTCTGGAGTCATGTAATATGCAAAGAATCGGTCAGCTTGAAAAATCCAATCGTGTGGATTTGAGCCATCGAATTGCGACATGGAGCATTTGGGTGTCCTTGTTTTAGATGGTGTGGAAAGTATTGGTGGCTGTCTGGGTATGGTTGTTGGGTTTGTAGTTGTGGAGGTTTGGTTTACTGGTGATGGTGGATTTTGGGAATCAAGTTTTCGGTTTATGTCTTGAAGTGTGGCTTTAATGTCTATGATATCCATGTGTTGAGATTCTAACATGGAACCATGGCTGGATTAGGTATTTTGGATGTCGGTGATGGTTTCTTGTTGTTGGGCGGTTTGTTGAAGAGCTTCGTCAACTTTGGTCATGGTGGTGAAGTGGTTTGGATGTTAGGGAAAGGAGGGTTGAGGTCGAAATGAAAGCACCAAATTGATGCGGTTGGCTACAGCCAAGGAGCAGAAGAAGAGAATTGAATTAAGAAGAGGAGGAAGAAGACAGGTAGAAATTTTTAAAATACTTTTTCATATCCTTTCCTTTCTATTCTCGTACATTTATAACCAAATTCTAACAAACTTTGCCAGTTGTCATACTGAATACCCTACGTACAACCTGGTGCATAGCTTTGCATCCATTTTAAAAAGAAATTCGTAAAAAGAAAATAAAAAAAAACTAAAAGTAGCACGTTCTTGTAACCGAATTGCTGTAGGTGCATGTGCTCCTTATTTCCTTTCATTCCAGGTAGCTCCTTGGTATGTTTATCCTTCTTTTGGGCCTTGTGTATGTTTGTTGTGGAGTATCAGCCGTATCAGTAGGTTAGTTTATACGCATATGTTTATTTTACCTGTTTTGTATTATATTCAATATATAGACTTCTTTATAGGTATGTATATATAATGTGTATGGATATATGCGGTTATTTATTTGATATAAAATCTGTGTATGAAAGTTATTAAAAAAGTTGTTTATAATATATAAGTTATATAAGTAGTATATATTGTTACTTGTATATATATGTACAAATTTGTGTAAGTATAATCTGGTTTCAGTTATGTGAAGTTAGTTTTTCATATATATATATATATATATATATATATATTATTTTTGATATTAAAGTTAAGTTATTGATTTAAAAATAAATATATATATTATTTTAAATATATGTTTGATTTTAATATATGTGTTTTAATTTAAAACAATGATTTTTAATTATATATGTATATACATATGTTATTTTAATATTTGTTTTAACTTAAATATTGATTTCATGGAAATAATAATAATAATATATAATTGTTGTTTCTATGAAACTGATTCTAATTGTTTCATCGATTCCTTATCTTTTAGGTTGTCCGTCAAATTCGTGCTAATCTTGCTTTGCTTTGGAATTCGTGCTTGGATTTGTAACTCATCTCATTATCGTTCGTCTCTAGCCTTGAAAGGTGAGCAATCACTCACGGTTAACATTCTTATATTTATTAAATTTGATTTTCAATTGAAATGACAATTGAAATATGTTGCTGTTAGTTATTTAACTGCTATATATATGCCATTATTTGTAACTGTTCACTTGTGACATCTGACACCATGATCTGTTATTTATATTTTATCTGTTATTGATGATATATGCCCGTTGCTGATTGTTATATTATTATCATATATGTTCTCACTCTGCAAGTTCCCTGCTAGTATAGAATTCCCTATGGGTTGAAATGATACATACCTGAACAATCTTGTAGAATATGAGAAAATCGTTATGGGTTGAAATGATAAACCCAAGCGATTTTTAATGACATTGAATTTGGGATTGCGGGTTGAAAAGATATATACCCGTATATATTTAAATTGCGGATTGAAATGATAAATATCCGTATCACTTGACCATATGATAGAAAATTATATACAGACACCGTTGGTCTATATATATATTTAAAAATGATTTCAAAGTTTTGGAAAGGGAAATATATGGTTTTAATAAATATTGATTTTAAATATTATATAAAAATAAATGTTATTTTTATAAAGGTTTAAATTTTAGATTTTTAAAATTATATGTTTGGAAATTTTAAATTTATAAGTTAGTTTTGAAAATTATAAATTTTAAGATTTTACTTATAATTTTTCTATTCTTAAAATATATAAAATGAGTTTTAATATAAATTTAATTTAGTAATAAGATTTAATTTAATAAAATTTAATTTAATTAGTATATATTATGTTTATATTTTAAAAATAGATTTTATAATAATTTTAATAAATTAAGGTTGGAAGATAAAAATTTAATTAATTTGAAACCGTATTCTTTTAAGAATTATATTTAATTAAATCGATTTGAAACTTGTTGAATTTGAGATTTTAAAGACATGATTTATAACTTGATTTTTGATTTAAGGTGATTAAATGAATATCCTAAGTTTAAATAAATTGAATGGGATATTTAGTTTTATTTAAATTAGATTTTATTTAAATGTTATTGAATTGATTAAGTGAATATTTCAAACTAAATAATAATGAAGTTGAATTTGAAATATAAATGAATTTATCAAATTTAGTTTTGTAAATGTTGAATATTTAAAGCTTTGAAATCTATTGAAGTTGAAATGGTTTAATTTGTAGTTTATATCTATATTTGAAAACGATATAAATTGGTTTATTGAGATTTGGATTGAAATGGAAGAGATTTGATTTAAATGGGATTTTGGAATTTGAGTTGATTTGAATCAATTTGTGAAATTTAAGGAAGCTATTTTATTATATAAAGTATTTTTAAATTATATTTTAAACTATTTATATATTTTCCCTTATAAATTATTTTAATATAAACTATTTTAGTATAAATCATTTTAATATAAACTATTTTTAATATAAACTATTTTAATATACTAACTATTTTATTATAAACTATTTTAACCTATAACTATTTTATATAACTATTTTATTTTATAAACTATTTTATTATATATACTATTATTAATATCTAAACAGATTTCCAAAGTGTTATGATTTCAAAGTGTTATGATTTTCAAAGTGTTATGATTTCAAAGTGTTATGATTTCCAAAGTGTTATGATTTCGATGGTTTTGGTTTCGAAAGTGTTATAACTTTGAAACTGCTATGATTTTGGAAATTGATAAATTTGAAGTGAAAATGATATCGTATTGATGTGGTTTTGAAATGGAAATGATATTTTGGTTTTGAAGTATAAACTATTTTGAAATGACCGCGGTGTTATAATAACGTTTGGTTGTTAAAGAGACCGGGATCAGATATTGTCATACTCTCTGCCAATACCGAAAACCACTTTAACAACTCTGTACGCGGTGGAGATTCCGGAATGAAGTAGGATGGTGGATACGATCCTATATAAGGTATATACGTGGACCTGACTCCCATGAGTTAGCTTAAGGTGGCCAAAACAGGAGCAATCGACGGGCCAAGTGAGGTCATTCCTCCGATCGGGCACATTCCTTCGATACTATATTCTAACTTTGGGATTTATTTGGTGGCCACCCTTGATTTTGATTTGGGAGTATGTTTCGGGGTGGGCGGTAGTAGCTGCTATGCGTTACCACCAGCCCGGAAGTGTAATTGGTATATCTACCCTGGCATTGCCTAGTTGTGCCGTGTCACCTACCATATCGAGCCCACTACGAGTTTGTTTTGTACCATACCTATGGAGTGCCCTCTAACGATGCCCGGTACGGGGGAGATTACGGTACTGTATAGACTATGGGAATATATAAAAATGTGTTAAGGGGGATATGGGTAATGCCTTAACGTTATTTTAATAGTTTACTTTACTACAGACATACTATAATAGCGTATATTACTACATAGTAGATAGTTCCACGGATCCTTAGAGGATGGTTATCCCAAACATCCTTTGAGTTACTTGTATTTCAGTTGATATTTCACTTGAGTTGGATTTATTGATATAAGAATGTTAATCCTGACTCGAGCGTTTTGTGTTTTTCTTTACGCTCGGGTTAGACTGAGTGCCACAGCATTAGAGACTCACCTTTGGAGTTGGAGCTTCGCTTGGAGATCCATTTATCTATTCAGCTTGTAGTTTTTCAGTTGACTCATGTGATATATTACGATCTTGTATTTGACTATTGTATTGAGACTTCTATGTATTCGAGACTTCTATTGTATCTTGTTTTAACTCTGTTACATTTATATATATATAGTAGCTTCATGAACTACTATTCTTTTGTTTCTGCTGCTTATTGTTATATTACTCTGCGTTTGTGATTTTGTGATTATTTTATTTACTGTATAAGCTGAGTTTTGCCAAATATAAATTAACAATATGATATTTTGAGCAATTCAAGTCCGACATGTGTGGATGTGAATGGTTGAAAATATCGGGATGTTACAGTTGGTATCAGAGCTCTGGTTTAGGGAAAACTTAGCATATAGGGTAAATTTAATTACAGAATCACCTTCGTTCGAGCTTGAGTTTCTTCCTCTCTTACTCTGATTTTCTTTGAATTTTTGGAACTTCCCCTTCGTTCTAAAATCCATTCTTGTTCCTTCCTGTTCGTGTTCTTCTTGATTCTGAAGTATCCCAAAACTCCACTTCGGTTGATCTCTATAATGAATCGGCGGTCCCGCCAATCTTAGAATGATTTGTAAAGGGGTGAAACTCCTCTATAATGAGCTTTGATCCAGCGGAGATTTATGTATCCTCGGTTTAGATGCTGTTATCTCTTGCTATGCCCGAATGTTTCTATAGTAAACGACCAGGGTAATTTTCTTTGATCAATCTTATTCTGCATCGATCTTATTCTTCAAGTCACGGTTGACCCGGTTAAGGTCACCCGCGATTAATATTAGTCTACCTATCTTTTCTCTTTTGTTATTTAATCATCTTATCTTCGTTTCGAGCCTATCTTCTAGTTAAATTCTTTTGATTAGAGTCCTCTTCTATTTGAATCTCTATCCTAGTTCTAGAACCCATTTTTGTATCATCGAGTAAGGGAGTGTATTTAAAATTAAAATTAAAATGTTCTATAGTGTGTTGTTTGAGTTGTTATGTTGATTTGAGGTTTCGATCGATTCGTCTGATCAACGATATCAATAGGAACCCCAAAACACTTGATCAGAGCAAACTGACACAATATTGTTTTCAAATTTGGTAAATGGAATAAATTTTGTATGATTATATTATATAAGTATAAATTTTTCTGAAATTATAAAGTTAACTGAATTGGTTGTTAGGAATGATAATATTTGATATTCACTTATTGCTTTGTAAAACATTAACTATTGCATCATGATATGAAGTAATGAATTTATAAACATGGTTTATAAATTGATTTGAAAAACGAAATGAATTTAACTTAAGAATTTGAGAATTTAATTTCCGGTGATTCCAAACTTTGGTTTTAAAGTTTTAAAATGTATATTATTTAAAGGACTACGGTGTGAAATAAGCGTTTAATTGTTAAAGAGACCGAGATCGGATATTGTCATACTCTCTGCCAATACCGAAAACCACTTTAACAACTGTGTACGCGGTGGAGATTCCAGAATGAAGTAGGATGGTGGCGACGATCCTATATAAGGTATATACGTGGACCTGACTCCCATGAGTTAGCTTAAGGTGGCCAAAACAGGAGCAATCGATGGGCCAAGTGAGGTCATTCCTCCGATCGGGCACATTCCTTCGATACTATATTCTGACTTTGTGATTTATTTGGTGGCCACCCTTGATTTTGATTTGGGAGTGTGTTTCGAGGTGGGCTGTAGTAGCTGCTATGCGTTACAACCAGCCCGGAAGTGTAATTGGTATATCTACCTTGGCATTGCCTAGTTGTGCCGTGTCACCTACCATATCGAGCCCACTACGAGTTTGTTTTGTACCATACCTATGGAGTGCCCTCTGACGATGCCCGGTACGGGGGAGATTACGGTACTGTATAGACTATGGGAATATATAAAAATGTGTTAAGGGGGATATGGGTAATGCCTTAACGTTATTTTAATAGTTTACTTTACTACAGACATACTATAATAGCGTATATTACTACATAGTAGATAGTTCCACGGATCCTTAGAGGATGGTTATCCCAAACATCCTTTGAGTTACTTGTATTTCAGTTGATATTTCACTTGAGTTGGATTTATCTATATAAGAATGTTAATCCTGACTCGAGTGTTTTTTGTTTTGCTTTACGCTCGGGTCAGACTGAGTGCCACAACATTAGAGACTCGCCTTTGGAGTTGGAGCTTCGCTTGGAGATCCATCCATCTATTCAGCTTGTAGTTTTTTAGTTGACTCCTGTGATATATTCTGATCTTGTATTTGACTATTGTATTAAGACTTCTATGTATTCGAGACTTCTGTTGTATCTTATTTAACTCTGTTAGATATATAGTAGCTTCATGAACTACTATTCTTTTGTTTCCGCTGCTTATTGTTATATTACTCTGCGTTTGTGATTCTGTCATTATTTTATTTACTGTATATGCTGAGTTTTGCCAAATATAAATTAACAATCTGATATTTTGAGCAATTCAAGTCCGATATGTGTGGATGCAAATGGTTGAAAATATCGGGATGTTACCATCGATGTCCATACATGTAAAGGAGGGAGAGATTTTATTGAGGTCTAATAAAGAATCAAAAGGGGAAGCTTTTAAGGAAAGAATAGGAAAGTTTTCCATCATTCATTTAAAACAAATCTCTCTTCATTTATTTCATTCATTTTTCTTTTTCATTCCTGACATAATCATTCCTCTTCCTCTCCTATCATCTATAGCTAAAATTTTCATAGAGTTCAATGGAAAAAAATATCAAATAAAATGAATAACAAAAGGTGGTTCTTATCTCTTGAATCTTGCAAAATCCAGTGGTCGATTCACGAAATCTTGGAGTTTTTAATTCATTATTCAAGTTGTGATTTTTTGGCAATATCTCAAGATAAATTTCTAATTAATTTATTTATTTGTTTTTTATATTCATATTCTTGGATTTGAACGATTCATTATATGTTTAAATTTACTATCTTGTAACATGTGAATTAATAACCCCTTTCTCAATTAACTATATGTCTATTATGTTGAATTCATTCATATTTACATATGTTATCTATTCTCTTACAATATTTTTTCATCTCAATTGACATGTTTTTGATTCCTTGTCATCCTTGTTTATTTATCGTTATTCTATGTATCCGTTGGATTCGTTTGTCTATATAATGAATTTGCATATGCCTAATTTGTCTAATTATTTACATACACAACTATAAATGAATTTTATTTTAATTCTTACTATGAAAATTAATTTCTAGTGTTGTATGTTTAATGATTGGGCATAATTATTTTGCATATTGTTTATGCAAGAACGAAAGATGTTGATTAAAATTTATGTACAAACTTTTATGTACATTTTAAATTATATATATATTCTAAATTTATAATTTATTTGCATATTATTTTACCTATTTGATGTTGCTATGGAATGGAACTAGCTAGTCATCAGGCATTAATCAAGCCCATTTACAAGATTCACCCTGAAATCAATCATCTAATGTATGCAGACGACTTGTTGGTGGTGTTTAAAGCTAATCTTTTGTCTCTTAAAACAATTAAAGAAATTTTCAAATAGATGGAGAACTTGGCTGGACTAAACGTGAATGTGCTGAAAACTAAATGCTATATGAATAAATGCTGCAAAAATAGAGCAAAGATTATAGCTCAGCTTGGAGTGGGGAAGGAGAATTGTTAGTAAAATATCCTGGTGTGCCTTTGTCAAACAACACTATAACATATGTTGAGTGTGAGAAACTCATAGACAAAATCAGAGAGAAGTTACAAGGATGGAGGTCTAAACTCTTATCTTTTGCAGGAAGTGTTGAATTAGTTCACACTGTCATAACTTCTAAAGTTAGATTCTTGCTACAAACATTTCAAATTCCTGACTATTTAATAGCTAAAATTAATTCTTTTTGTGCCAATTTAATCCGGAAAGGAGGAGTTCATAAAGTGAGCTACAAAGACCTACACAAACCAAAAAAGGAAGGAGGTGTGGGACTTAAAAACCTATTTGAGCTCAAAAAAGCATATGGTCTAAAATTAGTCTGGAAAATTCTTGCATCAGAAAATTTAGGGGCAAAATGGATAAGGGCTAGATATTTAAAAGAGAATTTTTGGACAATTAAAATAGACAATAATGCATCAACAACATGGAAAAAAATTCTTAAATACAGGGAGCTTCTTAAAAGTCTTATAGAAAGACAGATTGCTAATGGTCAAAGCACTGACTTATGGAGAGACCCTTGGATAAACAGTAAAAATTTATTAGACATGATGGTATGGGATAGCTATTCAGCAAAAAACACTCGTAAATTATCAACCATTATTAAAATCCAGAAATGGGCAATAAACAAACAAATTGCCACTAGAAATTTCAAGCAAGAGATAGAGGGCTTGCCATTATACACAGATAGAGAGAAGGACAAATAGGCGTGGAAAAGCAATAACAGAGGTCAGTTTAAACTGAAAGATGCATGGGAAGATAGCAGACACCATCACCCAATAGTACAATGGCATAACATAATTTGGAGTAAATCTAACTGCCCTAAAATGTCTCACACCACTTACAAAGACATAAATAACAGATTAACTACTAAAGACAGGCTTAAGAGCTGGGGAATTATAGAAGATGCTACATGCAAACTGTGTAATAAAGAAACAGAAACACACAAGCATCTATTTTTCGACTATAAATACAGTAAGCGGGTTTGGGCATTACAAAAATTAAAAAACTTGCACACGGAAGCAGTGAAGAACTTACAGGAAGAGCTCAATTACCTGAGTGATAGGGCAGATATCACTGACCTTATGAAGGAAGTCGGCAAAATTACGTTGACAACTACCGTTTGGCACATCTAGTGCGAACGAAACATAAGGACTTTCAACAACAAAGAAAAAAGAATTAGAGTTGTCTTAAAACATAGCGAGAGACGTTGTTGTTACAATTGGAAGAATTAAGAAGCTTACCAGCTTAGAGGCACGAGAAAGACAACTATTGCTGAACTGGAGCTTGAGGGTTGATCGTAAGGAAGTCTAGAAGTGATCTTGAAACCGCCATAATGCCAGTGTTGAACCCTAATTGCAAATTGGAAAAGTATCTCAGTTCAGTTAGCTAATGTCGAAATGTATTCTGAGATAGCAGTTGTATTATATTTGATAAGTGGGTGTACTTAATGCTTTGGGCTGCATAGCCCAACTAATAAAACCATTAACCAATTCCAAAAAAAAAATTTGTAAAATTCTTGAACTCTAGTTTCATTTCCAAACTAAATGTTTAATCTAAATTGTTAATTCAGAATATAACTTATGTATATATATATATGTATGTATGTGTGTGTGCGCGCGCGTGCATGCATATATCATAAATTTTGAAATTCATAAATATACGTTGTTCTAAATTTTGAATGTCAATTTGTAATATTTATATATACGTGGAAATAAATGTGTTATTAATTCAAAATTTGTATAATGGATCTTTTGTAATAATGTATAATTTATTTTAAAAGCTTCCTTAATTATATATATACATATATACATACAAATATCTTATTAATCAAAATCTTGGACAATAAAGGCATTTGTAAATTTAGTCACAAATGTCATTTGAAAACTTGGTTAATCTAATTATAGAGAGAGAGAGATGAAAGATTTCTCTCTTTATATATAAGGCCTTACCTTTCCTTAATTAATTGTATAAGTTAAGGGAGAGAAATAAAAGGTTTCTTTCTCTATATTACTTTTTCTTGTTACTGTTACACACATACACACTTCTTATATATTGCACGTACACTTCACACATATGAATGCATTAAATACATTCATTAGACTAGTAAATTTAAATTAAATTCAAACTTCATTATAAACAATTTAAATAAAATAAGATTTTATTTAAAACCATACTAGATTGGATCTAATATACCTTTGACTTCATAGGCGTAATATATTCAAAATGGAATTTTTTTTTTAAATCTACCCATTTTACCCGCTTTCGATTGGCCTGGTTCTAACATTGGTATTAGAGCCAAATAGTCTACGTAGTCTAAATTAGTCATGTTAGGGCCTACAAACTAATCGTACCCGTTTAGTATGGTGTCTAAAAAAGTAGTGTCTGGGCTGAGTTTGGATAATCAAGTGTCATACACTACATGGCTACCAGCCTGACCCGAAAGGTGAATAAGCCCAAAGGTTATCCCTGATAGAAAAGACTCAATTTGAATTTAGGCATTGGGCTAATTTTCAAAATCTATTTTGAAATTAAAACAAATTTTAGATTTAAAAGGTTAAATTTAAAGTATGAAATATATTAGAAATGTTATAATATTTTTTTCAAAATAGTTTTGAAATCTTATACTTGAATTTTGAAAACTTATAATTAGACAAAAAAATTAAAAAACATTAATAAAATAGTTAATTAATTAAATCGTATATAAAATATATAATGATATCTGTTACAATATATCGAATTATTTAAGGTAATATAAGTATATATGAAATTTTCGAAATTAAAATAATTAACTAAAATTGTTTAATTAAACAAATTAATCAACTATTCATTAATAAAAAAACATGTAATACACATATAAAGATATATGTGTATAGTTATAAGTGTTACAATATTCATAATCAATATCAAATGTTTAATCGAATAATATAGAATTAACTAAAAGTTAATTAATTAAAATGCATACATACATTGAAATGTACAAATAACAAACTATAAATGTTATAGTTGATTAATTATCTTAAATTGTTTAAGATGAGTACTGTAAAATTTTAGAAATTTTATATAAAACAAATTAAATTAATAAAATATGATTTAATTTATAATAATTAAAATTAGCTAAATAAGATTTAATTAATAATATCCAAAAGAATATTATATGTTAATTAAATTATAAAAATTATGAACAAATTAAAGTTGTATAATATGGATGTATAATACGAGTGGACTTGGAAAGAAAATTAAATTGGATTTTGAGGAATAAGTACATACATATAGGGCTTATACTATGATACAAGATGTGTCCGACACTTAAATTGTGAGGGTATTTCGAAAGAAATACATTATTTCCTAAGTCAATATCACTCAAATAAATATATTAAAGGTTATGAACCTAAAGCAGAAAAGTTAACCTTTATCATTTATGTATAAATAGATTACTTACATACTCCTTAGTTGTTGAGATTTCCTCAAGCTATAGTGAAAGAACCGGGTCGAAAGTGGGTGAAATAGGTAGATTTCAATTTTTTTCCTATTTTGAATCTGTTGGGTCTATGAAGTCTAAAGAGATTATACTAAGTATAATCTAGTTTCAAATAAAACAATTTTTTATCTGATTTCATTATATATATTTTTTAATTAAACATGCTAACATTTCAACTGAATGTTTCATTGGGAGCGCATCATCATACATTCAAACATATAACAAAATAAATTAATTAATTTAACAATATGTGTGCGCGTACACACATCTGGATATTCGGATTTATATCTATTATATGTGTATGTATAATATACTTACATATACATGTTACATTCTCACATGTATATACATATATTTGAGTATACTTTAATATATTTTTTTGAAAACCCATGAGAACCCGGCGGGCCGGTAAACTCCTGAGGAGGGTATAGTAAAGTCGTCCGCTGATCCAAGACCCCATACCCCCTGGTAAATTTATATAGGATAGGGAAGGGCATGGTAGGAATCGAACCTGGGTCTTTTTACCAGATCCCAAACTTCCTTTCCACCGCGCCGCACCCGCAGACAGTATACTGCAATATATGTATATGGTATGTATACACATATTGACAGTACCACATATAAATAGTTTAGGCAAATATGTAACAACCCGTATTTTTGGGTCTTCGAAATTGAATATTTAATTTGTTTAAATATTCGGATTTGAATTAAATTATAATAAAATCTATATTTCAAATTAAGAACTGATATTTGGGGATGTATTTTTAATTTAATTTTTAGAATTTTTCCATAATTTTTTTATTTGAAAAATAAGTAAATTTTCCATTTGACGTATTTTACGGCAAAAGTTGGCATTTTGAAACTTCACAGAATTTAATAACTTATCTGTTTTATTTTTATTTTGTGATCGTGTAACCTTATTATATGCAATCATAATTTATTTTCTTTCGATCGCGGTTCGTAAGCGGACGCAATCCGGTGTAGTGGGGTACTAGAATTTAATTTAAAATCAGACGTACACATACTAGTACATAGTGCACAACACAACCTTTTTTCTACCAATCAACACTTCAATGTTCACTAGAATCAACTGTGCAGCCAACTTCTTGTTCTCTATTCACCCTACCTACCTACTGCCATTATTTCCTTGTTTCTTACTTGTACCATTTGGCTATAGGTATATATGTGCACCTAAAACGTCAAGCTTCTCCATTTTTAGTCGATCTTCTCCTTTGTCATTTTTGAACTTCTAAAACTAAGAAAGAAAAAAAGCCATTCTTCCTCATTCAAAAATCAATTACTCCCAATTTGTTCAATATTAGCCTAATCGTCCAACATGAAAGTTGTTTGTCCTTATCTCTAGTCTTTTTTTTTAAATTGATGGTGCCTGATTTCGTCAAACGACGATCGAGAAATCACAAAATTTCAAAAAGGGTATAAAAACGTTTTTCTCAAACATCAAAAGATCATTTCTCTCAATCCATGTCGAATTGATCGTCGCCGCTAATACGATTGAACTCGTATCAATGCGTTGTCTTTTGTGAAAGTTTCGGCACAATTCCGCGTCAACGATCATTAATTCCTAGGGTTCAGGTTTATTGGTGATTCAGGCAGCGATGGGCAGTTTGAAGCTTGGGGTTGTGATCGAGATGGAGAGGCGGTCGTATGGTGAGTTTTTGGTGGGATTCGGTAATGATTATTGTCGCGAAATTTGTTGCCTGTAATTAGTCTGGATGTCGCGTATGATTGGATAACAGGGCTCAGAATTTGGAAAAGACGCTCGGAGGCTTGGTGATGGAGGGCGACGTGATGAGGTGGTGATGTGAGTCACGCTGATGGTCTCCGATGTTGGATCGACGGTCTCGGCAGGTGGTGCACGTGCACGCATGCATGGCATAGTCACTGGAAACGAAAAGAATAGGAGGAGGGGGAAGAAGGAGTATGTTTCTTTTGGGTGCAGGTTCATTTCGTTTGGGTTTTGGGCTGCATGGTTGAAGGAGAGAACACATTTATTTTGTTTAAAATATATATATATATATATATATATAAAGCTAGTAACTTTGAAATGGAATATCCCGACCGTTTAAAACACGATCAACCTGATTCTTTTTGCGATAGACTCGTATTGACGAGTATAATGTTGTCGTATGACTTGTTGATAGCTTTGGCCAAGTATAATTTTATGACATATGAAAACGGAATGATTTTAAATTATGTTATTTTAAATAATAACGTCGTTCAAATTTATATACCTTAAATATTAATGTTTATTTGGCCAAATAAATTACTGCTGAGTTAAACTGGATCGAATATGATGGACATTGGTTTAGTGGAATAAAACACCGTTCCAATAATTAAATTAATTTGGCATTAATTAGCAGAATAAATCCATGTTCTGCTATTTTATAGTTTTGGACTTTTAATTATATATCGTTAACTGATATGCCACTTTGAATAAGTGACATATTAATCAATAGTGGTTAAGTGTTGGATTTATTTTCATAGTCGTGGGTTATGTAAATATCTGTTTTTAACTTGAAGAGTTAATTGGATAATATGGTAGCTTTTTTAAGTACCATGGTGATCGTTAAGCCTCCTTCGAATCTGAAAAACTAATTATTGATTTGAAAGTTATTCTAAGAATAATTATTTTTATTATAAGTTTTAAAGATAATCATTGTGTAGTAATAAGATTTAAAAAGGTAATAACTTATTATTAATAATAATATTTTAAAGATAATTTATAATTGTTTTAATAATGTTTAAGTTAATTATTTTATTAATATAATTCTTAAAGGTTATTCCTTAATGAATGTTTAATTATTATGTAAGTCATTTAGTTATTGTTTTAAAATTGTTTTTAATTTTGACTTAATTACTTATTTAAAATGATTTAACAATACTTTAATTTTAAATTAAAGTTAATTAATTATATTGGTTTAAGTTATTTAATTATATTTAAAGGATAATTAATTTTTATATTAATATTAGTTTAAGGTTAATTAATTACTATTTTAATAACAATTAAAGTTAACTAATCATTATATTAATTTTTTTTTGAAGTTAACTTATTAATACAATAATAGTGTTTAAAAATTTACTTAATATATTATTAATGAGATTTTAAAGATAGTACTTTAAATAAGGTCTAATTTGAAGGAAATGGAAGGATGTTTAAATAATAACTTATCATTTAAGTTATTTAAATTTATTTAAAATGATATATGGGTTATTAAGGGAACCTTAATGACTCAAGGAGTTTATTAAATAAGTTGGTTTAAATATGAGAAGTATTTAATTAATAGTTGGTTTATTAAATGTTTTTAAAAGGATTTTACATGAGTTTTTAAAGATTTGAGGAAATGTTTATAAATGAAGTTTGAGATTTATTAAGAATGTTTTATGATGGGATTGGAGATTTATAAAGAAACTTTGTAAATGAATTTGGAGATATTTATAAAATAAAGAGATTTTGGGAAGAGATGGTTGATACTCATGGCGTAATTCGAGGGGCAGGGATTGCCTATAGTTTACTATGGATTCGCTGGGATTGCGACGTAACCATTGTGTAAGCAATGTTCTATAGTCGATATTGAATGGAACTTTCCATATCTATGTTTAAGAGTTTTCAAGTTTCTAAGTTTTGAAAGTGAAATGGTTTGTGAATATACTTATACTATTGAGATAAATATATGGTTATATTTTCTAAGTATCGAAAATATAAGGATTTGTGAATATACTTATGCTGTTGAGATAAGTATTTAGAATTGATTTCCAAGTATTTGAAATGTTATATTAAGTTAATGAAAGATTAATTTATGAGGCTTAGTGATTTTCGTGGGAAATGTAATCTTGTTTGAATGCTTGTTTTTTTTATAGTTAAATAACCGACTATCAAATCTAATAATAAATATGTAATCCTTCTTAATTTTGGTGGTAGGGAAATAATCCCTACTTAACACCAAAGGATTTTAACTCGGGAAATATCTAGGAGAAACATGAGAATTATATGGTATAGTTACCATCGGTGGTGCTATATTGTACGTATAAATTCGTATCGTTCTTCTAGGACAAATAATAAGAAGATCTGTCCACTTAAATGGTTACGGGGTGATCCCCGCTCTTATGTATTGTTTGATTATTTCCTAAAGAATGGGTATTGAGCATTCCGAAAACCGGCGTTTTGTTTTGTGGAGCACCCGAGAAACAGAAGAGTGTACTCGTAAGAGATGACTCGAACCCATAACCACTCCGAAAACCATATACGATTCTATGAAGGAGATTCGTGACATATTGAAATGTTGGGATCCATGTGTGATTCCTAGACCCGTTGGGGTATGGGAATCCGGGTGTGATTCCATGATCTAATTGAGATGTGTGAATCTATGTGTGATTTTGAAACCCGTTGGGGTATTGGAATCCATGTGGGATTTCGTGATCTATTTTGTGGCGGTGCGTAAGTTGGAATGCCAAACAAAGCCTCATCAACGGGAATGACTGAAACTAGATATAAGAGGTATGGCCAGTAGGGTTGCCAAAACCATAGGGTGTAGTCAGCTCCACCTAGACGTTGCCTACAGTTGTTATACATGCATGGGGCGATGCACTCGGTCATAGCGAGACCAGCTATGTTTTTCCTATTGTACATCATTAGGGATGTATGCTACTTTAGAAGGATATCTCTAATCCTTGTGCAGGAGGACCGTTCCTCGAAGTACTGAGGGCATCTCCATGGAAATCCTACACAATTAACGAACGTTCCTTATCAGTTTTTGATTATATATCTAGTATTGTTGTGATGTACACTCACGAGCATCACAACTACTTGAGTACTTATTATTTTCACCCTTAGACATTATTATAATATCACTGGATTTTCTGATATAAAGGTTTGGTTGTCATAAGGTAAAAACCCTTCCGTGTTTATATGCGGCGTGGTCTTACGAAATACCTTTGTTTTAAAAGGTTTATTTAAACTTTAAGAATCCATTTGATTGTGTTCTCATGTTGGTCTTACCAAACTGATCTGTGCGTTGTTTTTCCAAAATGCTTGGGTCAGACCGAGCGTATTTCCAGGTTTACTTGGATATTTTGAGCATCACGAGATGAGTTGGAGGCCCGGAGATGTATTCACATACATGGTTATTTTTCTGTTGCATTCATGGTTGTATTTATCAGCAATTGTAAGGACATGTTGTTATAACTGTTCAAGCTAAAATAGGTTAGTATACTCTGATGGATGTTTGTAAATATATATATTACAGTTTTGTTTTGTGTAAAGATTTGTTATATATTATAGATTATTTGTTCCGTTGTGATCTGTGTTGTTTAGTTTTTCTTGTCTTCTTTCTTCTTGCTTTTCCCTAACTATTCGCCTTTCCATTCAATTTGGATTGGACATGTGTGGTTTATTGTCAGCTTAAATTGTATGGAAAAGTGGGTTGTTGCACGTGGTATCAGAGCTTAGGTTGAGAAAACACCTAGGCTTGTTGGGGTTGACTCATTTGAGATAGGGTAAGTGAGACCCTAGGATGAGTTTGAGAGTATATACAAGAGTTCATATTTGTTAGCGATATAAAAATATTTTATATTTTGTTGTTTGATTTGTTGAGTGGTTTAAGAATTCTGGTCGATGCGTTTGTCCAACATTATCGATAGGAATTTCCTAAACACTCAAACAAGACCAATTGACATAGTATTGTTTTAAAATTTGGGTAAATGAAATAATTTTACCTGAGTTTATATTTTATATATAAAAGGAAAAAAAATTAAAATTTTAATAAAGTTATTCTTGGTTGTGCTTGGTTGTTAGGAATGATAGTATTTCATCATTATCATCTAGGATTTGATGGTCATGCTCGTCCATTTCTGAGCATTGACTGTCATCGGTTAATCTATCTTGAATCTTCCTTTTTGATATTTGGATTGGGTAGATAGGAATTTTGGGAACATTGAAATGAATATCTTGTGAATTAAGTTTCATAATTTGAATATAAGGCGTTCGTTGATAATGTTGGTTAAAATTGGATTTCTAAGGGTTGTTTATTTAAAAGAAAATTTGAATATTTTGGAATGAATATTTTAGAAGCGATTTTATGCAAAGGTTGATTCGATAAATTTAAGTTTAAATAAATGTTGTTTTATTAAAAGGAAATTGGAATATTTTAAAATAAATATTTTAGGAATGGTTTTATATAAGAGTTAGTTTGACAAAAAAATTAGTTTTAATAAATGTTGATTTAATAAAAGGAATCTAGAATGTTTTAAAGTAAATATTTTGGAAATGATTTAATATAAAAGCTGGTCATTTTAAATTGGGATTTTTTAAAAGAAGTTATTAAAAAGAAAATTTAAATATTTCTGAAATAAATACTTGGAAAATGATTTATATAAGAAAGCTAAAATATTTTTGAAATAAATACTTGTAAATTTGATTTATAAAAATGTACGTATTAAATAAAAGGAATTCGAGGGTTTAAATCCTAGTGTTTTTGGCAAAATGGTTTTCATGGTTTATAGGTTAATAATAGTAATTGAAAATATTCTTGGGATAAAAACATTTCTAAGTAGAGGATGGCTACTATTAGGATCTCACTATATGATTGTTTTGATAAAATAATTTTTTATTTGATTCCAAAAGTATGGTTTTATTTACTATAATGTAAATGTGTATATTATTATTTCAAATGATTTGGAGAAAGGAAATAATAATTTTATTTGAGATAGTTTCAGAGTGCAAACGATTTTTCAAATGGTAACAATAATTTCTTAAAGGGATTTTTAGTGTATCAATATTTTGAATATAGTTTACTTAATATATATATATATATTCTTAAGTATAATTCTTTTGAAAAAGAGAATTTAGAACGAATGTATGTTTCCTTTGGATTTAGTTTGGAGAACAAGTCCCAGTTTGTTTTGTGATGATCAGAATAATCTTCTAAGTGACGATTGGATGTTTGCTTAGACGAACGGTATTGTGCACTTAGTAAATTATTCTTTTTGTTATTGTACGGTTGGGACAAGTTCGAATTCGGACGAATCCAAAGTAAGTTGGAAATTGATAGTTAATAAACCCTATTTATTTGGAAATATATTTGGTATGGCTTCAAAAAGGGGATTTTGAAAATTGAAAAAAAAAAGAATTTAAGTTAACTAGTTCGAGTAGCTCGAAAATTACTAAAAATGGGTAAGAGATACATTCGGATGGTAAACATTTCTCTTGAGTATTATCCTTATAGTAAGGAATGTCTTATACTGTTTAGTAGCACCCAGTTCCTTGGTATAATTTTAGGGTTACTCGGCCTATCTATATATATATTTGTTATGATTAAAATATATCTATTGTCATTTCAAAGGTTTTTGAAAATAAATATCCAAGTATTTGGCCCTTAAGTTTCCAAATATATGGTATCATTTCAAAAAGTGTTTTGAATAAAAACCGGGTATTTAAAATTCTTAAGTGAATTCAAAAATTAAATGGAGTAATATGACATGTTTTTCATAAATATTTTATTGAGAATGGAATTGGTATTAGGAACAACCAATTAAATAAGTACGTAGAATGGATGTAGATCATTTCTCTCTCCATATAGTTTGATCTAATATTCGAGTACAAGGGTTTGAGGTGTTTCACACCGTTCCAAATAAGGAACTATTACTCGATTTTTGACGGCGAGAACTTGATGAGGGTTTTTGGTATGAGAGCAAAGTTTTCTATTATAGTTACATCTATGTAAGGAGAGCAGAGGTTCCTAATTAAGGAGCCTGATTAGGGTCTGTACTAGTAAATCGGGTGAGCGATACTGGATTGAAAGTGGAGTCATTTATTCGAGTAGTGATCAAAACAAAATTAGTATATCAATGATCTATGAACATTCTGCGGGCTTACGGATAGTATTGAGTGTTCTTGGCTAGAATTTCGAGGACGAAATTCTTTTTAAGGAGGGAGAGTGTAACAACCCGTATTTTTGGGTATTTGAAATTGAATATTTAATTTGTTTAAATATTCAGATTTGAATTAAATTATAATAAAATCTATATTTCAAATTAAGAACTGATATTTGGTGACGTATTTTTAATTTAATTTTTAGAATTTTTCCATAATTTTTTTATTTGGAAAATATATAAATTTTCCGTTCAACGTATTTTACGGCAAACATTGGTATTTTGAAACTTCACAGAGTTTAATAACTTGTCTGTTCTATTTGTATTTTGTGATCGTGTAACCTTATTATACGCAATCGTAATTTATTTTCTGTCGATCGAGGTTCGTAAGCGGACGCGATCCGGTGTGGCAGGGTACTAGAATTTAATTTAAAATCAAACGTACACAAATTGGAACACAGTACACAACACAACCTTTTTTCTCCCAATCAACACTTCAATGTTCACTAGAATCAACTATGCAGTATATTTTTGTTCTCCATTTGTAACGACCCAGAATTTATATTAATAAAATTTTGAATATTTAATTGATTTTGAATATTAATAAGTGAATTTAATAAGTCAAATAATTTTAAATTCGAATATTGGATTTAATTGGATAATTAAATCGATAAATTAATAGTTGAAATTCCAGAAATAATTGAAATCTGGATTTAATGTGATTGAAAATGATTTATAAAGTTATATTAAATCATGTTGAAGTTATAGTGATGTTATAGAACTTTTAAAATTGAATTTAAAGTTAATTTGTGAAAATTGAATATTTTAATATTTAATCGATTAGTGAAATTAGCCATTTTTGGGACAGTCTCAGAATTGGACGAAACTAGTTCCATTGGATCCGTAATAGTTTGTTATTATCGGATTTCAATTTTCGTAGCAATCGGAGTTGTCGTTTGACTGTGGCAGCTCGAAACGCATCGAAATTGTTTTTAATATTAATTTGACGAGTTAAAATAGTCATTTCTCAAAAAGTCTCGGATTTCGACGAAACCAGTTTCATCGAATCCGTAATGTGATATTATTGTAAGATTTCAAATTTCAAGTCAATCGGGTTTATCGTTTGTCCGGGGCAAGCCAAAACGCCTCGAAATCGATTTAAATCGGTTTAATTTAAATTGATCGTTTATTGCCATATCTCACACAGATGATCGAATTAGCTTCCGAAACCTGTTCCATTGTGTTCGGAACGCAGGATAAACCTTACGAACGCCAGGCGGCACGTGTGATTTGGAGATCGTTTGGAAAGGTCGTTTTAATATTAATTTAATAAGTATATACGTATATATATACGTTTAACTAACGAAACCCTAGTCTATTCTCGTGGCCTCCACTTTCGTTTTCTATGGTCGAGAATTCTCGATCTTCTTCCTCGAATTTCTTCAAATCCAAGCATCGATTCGCGAAACTTCCTAAATGAAAGTTGTAAAGCACAATAAGAACTACGATTCCAACGGTCGTGATCGAGATCGGCATAACCAATCAACGGCAATTGCTCCTCAAAGCTGCCACGTTCGTGCTCGTCTAGGGGGAGCTGGGGTCGACCGAGCTGGGTCTAGTCGTGGCCGTGGATAGCATTCGCAAAGAGCTTCGATATGGCGCCGGTATGATGAAGTTTCGTCGAAGGATGAAGGGGTGGCGGCCGGTCAAAGTTTGAGAGGGATGGGTTCGTTTTCAAAACGTGATGCCTGGGGAAGAAGGTCGCGTGGCCTTCGATCTGGAGCAAGGAAAATAGACGGCCATGATTAATCGTAGGGGTTAATTATAAATTAAATTGTAAAATTTATTATCGTTAATTCGTGTAATCTTTAAACTGCGATATCTCTTTCATATGAGATCGAAATTTGACGAAACAAGCGGCGTTGGCTTCGTTTTGTCGAGCTCTTCGCGATGCAACTGAATTGGAGCCAATTGGAGCTAGTGTGAATTTCAGATGAAATTAAACGTCTGTTTATTTTATTCGAAATAAACGCTAAAATCGGAATTGAAATCAAGGTGAGAACTCCTTACTCAATCGAATGTTTTGTTTCGCTTTAAATTTTAAATAGTTAGATTTAAAATTGTTAAGAATGCTGATTGTGTAAATTGGATGATGATTGCTATTTATTGTGATAAATAGACATTATATGCCGTTATTAAGCGGAGGTTAATTATTAAAAACATATACCGCGATAATTTCACATTGAAGTGGAATTGGTATTATTTATATATATAGCGATATATACATATTGGCATATGTATATATTGCAGTTGTTGATTTCCCGCATTGTATAGCGGATGAGACCCTATTGCGCCGTTATTAAGCAGATAATATTTATTAAACCCATATACCGCGATAATTCCGTACTGGAGCGGAATTGGTATTGTGCTAACATCTGTGGATGCAGGGAAACAGGTTGGAGGGATCCAACTGGATTCCTCACCGTATTGATTATTTACAGATATTGTGATATATTCTGTTGTCATATGATGATATATGATGTTTTGATTGTTGTGATTGATGATTGGTGCTGTTGCATCATCGAATCCATTTTTGAAGTTTAAAAATAACGATTTGATTTTAAAAGGATTTTTAAAAGTGATTTTTTGGAATAAATAGTTGATTATTTATAAAATGGTTTAAACTGGGATTTTTGAATTATAAACGGTTTATATAAAAGATTTATAAAATTGATATTTATAAATTTAAAAGTTGGAATTATAAAACGAGTTTTTATAAGTTTTAAAATGGAGTATAATTGGATTTCATAAGTTAATGAAATTTAATAGATTTATAATCTGAAGTTATAAAATGAATAGATCTTTGTAAATAAAAGATTTATAAGTAATTAACTTATAATTTAGATTTTTGGTATAAAATTGAGTTATAAATCGAATTTGTTAATTCAAGGATTTTTATAAATCGAAGTTTTATAAATAGAATTGGAATTTATAAACATTGTTTTATAAAATTCGAAATCACTTATTTTGATAAGTGAATTATAGAAGTAATTAAAGGAATTAAATCCACGATTTTGGATAGTGGATAATCCTTTAAATAAAATGTGTAGAAATGTTAAGTTTGGATAATGAAGTATATTCACGATTTTGGACAGTGAATATATTATTAAATAAAATGGGTATGGTTTGGAAAGTGATATTACGAAATGAAGTAATTATTTTAAAAGATGTTTTAAAACGTGTTAAGTATCGAAACATAGATTTCAACAGTTATTGTTGAAATAGACGTTTCGAGGAATAAGGAAATGGTGGACTATAACACTGTTGTTATAGTAAATGATTTCCGAAAGGAAATGTTTTATATAGTATTGGAATTTATATATCTATTTAAATTTTGAATCCCTATACTAGTGATTTTGAGTTGTCGTAACGATGTTTTACGTAACATTCGTTTTGACTCAAATAAAATTTGTGAAAGAGAATGATTTCCTTAAAGAATGAAATATATACTTAATTTTGATTTAAGTATATTGAGTATTTTCAAATGTTGAAAATAAATGGATTTGTGAATTACTTATTATTAAATAAGTATGGAAATGTTTTTCCAATATGAAGTGAAATGTTTTGAGATTTTATCTTCAAAGATAAATTGAAATGTGGAAATTGATTTGAAATTGTTTTCAAATAGTTGAAGTGTGGAAATTATATATCTTGTAAAGATATTTTTGGAAGATAAATAATTTGGAAAATTATTTGGAATCTGATGATGTTGCGCATCTTTATTGATAGTTAAATAACCGACTATCAATAATTACCTTGAATGGGTACTTATTGTGATGTGCTTGAATTTGAATGCCACACTTATTTTTGAATAAGCGCTCACTATTCAGGTTAGCCGGGAAAGGACCATGGGGTCGAATAACCCATTCCGAATATGTGATACGTCATTATGAATCGCATTTGATGACCGGTGTTGAAGGCCGGATATTTTTGAAAACGGAAGGATTACCGTCGAGTTACTCTACATCGGTTGATCTCCGATTTAGAGGTTTTATCACCCTTAGTGACGGGAAGTCCGGACGTGATTGGAAATTATCCGGATTTGCAAGGGCTTCGTGAGATGTGCCTTCGGTTCTGTTCGATCCCGGAACAGACTTGTATGGTTACGTGTCTGACATTACAATTTGAGATGTAAAGCTGATTTCTTTCAAATACATTTCTCTTGGTGGCGGAGAATTTATTCTCTTAGCTTAACACCCTTCTCTGAGACGTAGGAGCTCAGAGGTTATGTAGTTGAAATTTATCAGCGATATATTCGCAATTTGGTAATGTGGCATGCTGAGTGTTGATGTGTGATGATCAGTGTTTGATCATTTGTGATATGATCATTTGTTTGATCATTTATCTTTGTGATCATAGGTTGATCATCTGTTGACCCAAAGCGTGGCTTTTTGTGAAAAAGCGTAGCTTTGTGGACGAGACTTCGTCAGGGCCTCAACAACCCGGAAATGGTCGAAACGGGAATGTTCCGGCAAGGTTATGAGGGTCGCGCCCTTTAGGGTATGTCATTTCCTTCTGGAAAGGGGTGGTATCATGGTATGGAGCCCAAATACTTACTCATGTGGATACACTTATTTATTATGTGTGATGATGCTACCGAGCGCTCGGATAAAGGTCCCAAAGGACCGGGTGATGACATATTCGTGAGTTACCTGTTACAGGGGTAACCCGGCCTTGTTTGGCAGAGAGCAGTTTGTCTCTCGGGACGTCCAGCCAAAGGCGATCCTATTCGGTAGGAGGAAAGGAAGTTCATTAACCTGACCATTTGTTGGAAAATCCAAAGAAACAATACGAACCTTGTACGGTTTTAGTTGTAGAACCTGCCATTTACTTATGGTGGCGCCCCACTGTTTAGATGGTAGCTATAGTAGGCATAGTTCGGAATGTCTATGTTGGCTAAGATTAATATTATACTTTCGAAATGTTTTTCTGCACTATGCACTAATAATAATAAATCCAATGATTTGCGTAGTAAGCATATTTGACTATCATAAGAAGAAATCTCCTCCAATTCTGCGTTTGCATTGTGTGTGTGGCGGGAGGTCTTATGGTAGTTTCATTTTCCAAAAGCATTGCGAAATTGACTTTAAAATCTTCCTGTTGTTTGTTTTAAAGATAAGCTGTTTTAGTTCTCACACCAGTCACCATGACTGACTCGGAGTTTATTGTTCCCTTCCTAAACTCTGGGTGCCCATCATTTTCCACACGGGCAGTTTAGAGTTAGGTTATCAGGTTATTCTGGATTCAGAAGATGTTGTGGAGCTTAGTGGCGAGCTGGATGGCGAGACGTATCACTTGTATATGATAGTATTATTCCGCTGTGTATTCTGTATATGGACAAGTTCATATAACTGTCCAGTTTTGTTGTATATTGTTGTTGTAAACTCTGATGATGATGTGATGTATAAAATGATATAGTTCTTTGATTTAAAGATTATTCATTTATCTATTATATGTTGTTCCGCTGCGAATGTGAGATTCTGATATTGGTTCTGTTTCTATGTTTTTCTGTTTTTCTTTTCTTCTGTTTTCTTCTACCTCTTCTTTTTCCCCATAACAATTCGGTTTTCCGGCATTCGATTGCTCGGCAGTTGATACAGTGAATGTATTAATGTCGATTTTCGAGCGACGAAAAATCGCAGTCGTTACATTTGGTATCAGAGCATATGGTTAAGCGACAACCCTGCTCTGTTGGGTATTACTCATTAGAGATAGAGTCAATAGTGCTCTAGAATGAGTTGAGTGTAATAATAGATACGAGTGCGTATTTGTTAGTGAATATAAGATTGTTTTATATTGTGATGATTGATTTGTTGAGTGGTATATGGATTCTGGTCGGTATAGTCTGTACAACTCTATCGATAGGGATCTCTAAACACTTGTTCAGAACAATTCGACACGATATTGTTTTAAATTGGGTAAATGAAATAATTTACCTCGATTATATTTTGTATATAAAGAAATAATTTTCGGAAATTATTGAAGTGTATACAATTAATTGATTGTTTGGATGTTGAAATTATAAATATATATAAGTTAATAAAAGTTGTTTGAATAAGTTGAAATAAAACAACAATTGTAAAAGAATGAATTGTATAAGCAAATGAATTATAAGTATGAAGTTATAATTAAAAGATTTACAATGGTAAAATAATCTTATATATAGTAAGTGAAATCCTATAATAAAAGATTTGTAATGTGATTCATAAATAAATGAGATTTTTGAAAGAATTTAAAGCACTGAATTCACTATTGTTGCTGGGAAATAGTAAGGTGATGACTGCAGCATCATCAGTATCATTTTCGAGTTTCTGTGTGATTGATATGCTACCCATAATAAATTGGAAATTGAAGTATTTGTTGTGATAAACAAATTTGATTTAAAATCCAAGTTGTAAAGTGATAAATATAAGTGAAATAAGATTTATACTTATGATATGAAATAATAGATTTAACTTTGGTAAAGTTAATGAATTTGAGTAGCATAATGAAATATGATGTGAAATTTAACTAAAGGAAAGTTAAATAGATTAAATCAGATTTGGAAGTTTAGATATATAAGTTGTATAACTTATTAAAAGTGAGAAAATGTGAGTAAAACAGATTGTTAAAAATGGTTAAACAATTTTGTTAAGCAAATGAGATGTGAATTTGAATAAGTGATGAATTTGACTTAAGTAAAAGTTGAATAGAATTTATTTAGAATGGGAATCTAAATTTAATAAATAAGGGGAAACTTAAGTTAAGAAGTTAAACAAAAGATGTTTGAAATTGGAAAATAACTTAAGTAATGTTGAATGAAGTTGATTTTAATATCAAAGTAAATTAATAAAGTGAATTTATTAAATGAATATGAACTTGAGTTATATAAATAAAATTCAACTTTATTTATGAAATGAATTGAATAAATGGATTGAATGTTAATCAATTGAATGTAAATAATTGATATGAAAAAAATGAATGTAAGTGTTAATTCATTAAAGCTAATGTTATTGGAAGTTAATTAAATAAATTGAATGGAAGTCAATTTAATTTAAAAGTGTTGAACCAAATTGAATGTGAAATTTAATAAATTGGTTATGATTGAATCTGCGTTGGTTGTTATATGATTGTTAGTTGATTGTACATAAATTCATTAAGTATTAATGAAAGTAAATTAGCGAAATTAAAAGCTATGTAATTGAATTCAAATTGAAAGTAAATAAATTTGAATAGAAATAGAATTTGATTTGTAAGTGAACAAATGTGAATTAGTGAATGTAAACTAATTGAATTTGAACGAATGAATATTAGTAAAATTCAATGTCAACAATCAAATGTGATTAAATTGAAAACCAATTCATTGAATGTTAATGAGAAATAAAAGTAAACTGATTTGGTTACGAATTTGTTGGATGGTAGTTGAATGTTTATTGGATGATGGTTGCATTGTTGCTTTTGTTGCATTGCTATGTTAGCACATGTAGTTATTATGTTGCTATATGATGTATATTGATATTATTTTCATATCTACATGTTCTCATATGTTTGATTGAGTGTTTAGTAGGTGCGGATGGCGATTGCTTCGCATTTGGAGTTCGCTTTCGCGCTATATTAGTCGTATACGCTCGCTAATAATAAATAAGGTACATATCTCGGATTAAATATCGTACTTTTACACTTTTTTCCCTACGGGATGCCTCATCACTTGATGAGATGTATATTTGTGATATATATACACTGTCATTTTTTTTCCGGATCAAGCCGCACAAAGGAGACTCCGGCGAATTTTTCTGAAAATTTAAGGCGTTAGAATATTTTTGGGAAAATTGGAAAATTTTGAAAACTAAGTATGATTTGGAAACTTAGTAAAGTTTTTGTAAGAAGTTTAACTATGAATTTTTGGAGAAGTTAAACACTTAAGAGATTGTAAATCTAATTTGAACGGTTTGTTTTGGAAAGTTAATAGATTTTGTATCTTCTTCTTACTTGGTAATTTCGAGGACGAAATTCTTTTAAGGGGGGAAGTTTGTAACGACCCAGAATTTATATTAATAAAATTTTGAATATTTAATTGATTTTGAATATTAATAAGTGAATTTAATAAGTCGAATAATTTTAAATTCGAATATTGGATTTAATTGGATAATTAAATCGATAAATTAATAGTTGAAATTCCAGAAATAATTGAAATCTGGATTTAAAGTGATTGAAAATGATTTGTAAAGTTATATTAAATCATGTTGAAGTTATAGTGATGTTATAGAACTTTTAAAATTGAATTTAAAGTTAATTTGTGAAAATTGAATATTTTAATATTTAATCGATTAGTGAAATTAGCCATTTTTGGGACAGTCTCAGAATTGGACGAAACTAGTTCCATTGGATCCGTAATAGTTTGTTATTATCTGATTTCAATTTTCGTAGCAATCGGAGTTGTCGTTTGACTGTGGCAGCTCGAAACGCATTGAAATTGTTTTTAATATTAATTTGACGAGTTAAAATAGTCATTTCTCAAAAAGTCTTGGATTTCGACGAAACCAGTTTCATCGAATCCGTAATGTGATATTATTGTAATATTTCAAATTTCAAGTCAATCGGGTTTATCGTTTGTCCGGGGCAAGCCAAAACGCCTCGAAATCGATTTAAATCGGTTTAATTTAAATTGATCGTTTATTGCCATATCTCATACAGATGATCGAATTAGCTTCCGAAACCTGTTCCATTGTGTTCGGAACGCAGGATAAACCTTACGAACGCCAGGCGGCACGTGTGATTTGGAGATCATTTGGAAAGGTCGTTTTAATATTAATTTAATAAGTATATACGTATATATATACGTTTAACTAACGAAACCCTAGTCTATTCTCGTGGCCTCCACTCTCGTTTTCTATGGCCGAGAATTCTCGATCTTCTTCCTCGAATTTCTTCAAATCCAAGCATCGATTCGCGAAACTTCCTAAATGAAAGTTGTAAAGCACAATAAGAACTACGATTCCAACGGTCGTGATCGAGATTGGCATAACCAATCAACGGCAATTGCTCCTCAAAGCTGCCACGTTCGTGCTCATCTAGGGGGAGCTGGGGTCGACTGAGCTGGGTCTAGTCGTGGCCGTGGATAGCATTCGCAAAGAGCTTCGATATGGCGCCGGTATGATGAAGTTTCGTCGAAGGATGAAGGGGTGGCGGCCGGTCAAAGTTTGAGAGGGATGGGTTCGTTTTCAAAATGTGATGCCTGGGGAAGAAGGTCGCGTGGCCTTCGATCTGGAGCAAGGAAAATAGACGGCCGTGATTAATCGTAGGGGTTAATTATAAATTAAATTGTAAAATTTATTATCGTTAATTCGTGTAATCTTTAAACTGCGATATCTCTTTCATACGAGATCGAAATTTGACGAAACAAGCGGCGTTGGCTTCGATTTGTCGAGCTCTTCGCGATGCAACTGAATTGGACCCAATTGGAGCTAGTGTGAATTTCGGATGAAATTAAACGTCTGTTTATTTTATTCGAAATAAACGCTGAAATCGGAATTGAAATCAAGGTGAGAACTCCTCACTCAATCGAATGTTTTGTTTCGCTTTAAATTTTAAATAGTTAGATTTAAAATTGTTGAGAATGCTGATTGTGTGAATTGGATGATGATTGCTATTTATTGTGATAAATAGACATTATACGCCGTTATTAAGCGGAGGTTAATTATTAAAAACATATACCGCGATAATTTCACATTGAAGTGGAATTGGTATTATTTATATATATAGCGATATATACATATTGGCATATGTATATATTGCAGTTGTTGATTTCCCGCATTGTATAGCGGATGAGACCCTATTGCGCCGTTAGTAAGCGGATAATATTTATTAAACCCATATACCGCGATAATTCCGTACTGGAGCGGAATTGGTATTGTGTTAACATCTGTGGATGCAGGGAAACAGGTTGGAGGGATCCAACTGGATTCCTCACCGTATTGATTATTTACAGATATTGTGATATATTCTGTTGTCATATGATGATATATGATGTTTTGATTGTTGTGATTGATGATTGGTGTTGTTGCATCATCGGATCCATTTTTGAAGTTTAAAAATAACGATTGGATTTTAAAAGGATTTTTAAAAGTGATTTTTTGGAATAAATAGTTGATTATTTATAAAATGGTTTAAACTGGGATTTTTGAATTATAAACGGTTTATATAAAAGATTTATAAAATTGATATTTATAAATTTAAAAGTTGGAATTATAAAACGAGTTTTTATAAGTGTTAAAATGGAGTATAATTGGATTTCATAAGTTAATGAAATTTAATAGATTTATAATGTGAAGTTATAAAATGAATAGATCTTTGTAAATAAAAGATTTATAAGTAATTAACTTATAATTTAGATTTTTGGTATAAAATTGAGTTATAAATCGAATTTGTTAATTCAAGAATTTTTATAAATCGAAGTTTTATAAATAGAATTGGAATTTATAAACATTGTTTTATAAAATTCGAAATCACTTATTTTGATAAGTGAATTATAGAAGTAATTAAAGGATTTAAATCCACGATTTTGGATAGTGGATAATCCTTTAAATAAAATGTGTAGAAATGTTAAGTTTGGATAATGAAGTATATTCACGATTTTGGACAGTGAATATATTATTAAATAAAATGGGTATGGTTTGGAAAGTGATATTACGAAATGAAGTAATTATTTTAAAAGATGTTTTAAAACGTGTTAAGTATCGAAACATAGATTTCAACAGTTATTGTTGAAATAGACGTTTCGAGGAATAAGGAAATGGTGGACTATAACACTGTTGTTATAGTAAATGATTTCCGAAAGGAAATGTTTTATATAGTATTGGAATTTATATATCTATTTAAATTTTGTATCCCTATACTAGTGATTTTGAGTTGTCGTAACGATGTTTTACGTAACATTCGTTTTGACTCAAATAAAATTTGTGAAAGACAATGATTTCCTTAAAGAATGAAATATATACTTAATTTTGATTTAAGTATATTGAGTATTTTCAAATGTTGAAAATAAATGGATTTGTGAATTACTTATTATTAAATAAGTATGGAAATGTTTTTCCAATATGAAGTGAAATGTTTTGAGATTTTATCTTCAAAGATAAATTGAAATGTGGAAATTGATTTGAAATTGTTTTCAAATAGTTGAAGTGTGGAAATTAAATATCTTATAAAGATATTTTTGGAAGATAAATAATTTGGAAAATTATTTGGAATCTGATGATGTTGCGCATCTTTATTGATAGTTAAATAACCGACTATCAATAATTACCTTGAATGGGTACTTATTGTGATGTGCTTGAATTTGAATGCCACACTTATTTTTGAATAAGCGCTCACTATTCGGGTTAGCCGGGAAAGGACCATGAGGTCGAATAACCCATTCCGAATATGTGATACGTCGTTATGAATCGCATTTGATGACCAGTGTTGAAGGCCGGATATTATTGAAAACGGAAGGATTACCGTCGAGTTACTCTACATCGGTTGATCTCCGATTTAGAGGTTTTATCACCCTTAGTGACGGGAAGTCCGGACGTGATTGGAAATTATCCGGATTTGCAAGGGCTTCGTGAGAAGTGCCTTCGGTTCTGTTCGATCCCGGAACAGACTTGTATGGTTACGTGCCTGACATTACAATTTGAGATGTAAAGCTGATTTCTTTCAAATACATTTCTGTTGGTGGTGGAGAATTTATTCTCTTAGCTTAACACCCTTCTCTGAGACGTACGAGCTCAGAGGTTATGTAGTTGAAATTTATCAGCGATATATTCGCAATTTGGTAATGTGGCATGCTGAGTGTTGATGTGTGATGATCAGTGTTTGATCATTTGTGATATGATCATTTGTTTGATCATTTATCTTTGTGATCATATGTTGATCATCTGTTGACCCAAAGCGTGGCTTTTTGTAAAAAAGCGTAGCTTTGTGGACGAGACTTCGTCAGGGCCTCAACAACCCGGAAATGGTCGAAACAGGAATGTTACGGCAAGGTTATGAGGGTCGCACCCTTTAGGGTATGTCATTTCCTTCTGGAAAGGGGTGGTATCATGGTATGGAGCCCAGATACTTACTTATGTGGATACACTTATTTATTATGTGTGATGATGCTACCGAGCGCTCGGATAAAGGTCCCAAAGGACCGGGTGATGACATATTCGTGAGTTACCTGTTACAGGAGTAACTCGGCCTTGTTTGGCAGAGAGCAGTTTGTCTCTCGGGACGTCCAGCCAGAGGCGATCCTATTCGGCAGGAGGAAAGGAAGTTCCTTAGCCTGACCATTTGTTGGAAAATCCAAAGAAACAATACGAACCTTGTACGGTTTTAGTTGTAGAACCTGCCATTTACTTATGGTGGCGCCCCACTGTTTAGATGGTAGCTATAGTAGGCATAGTTCGGAATGTCTATGTTGGCTAAGATTAATATTATACTTTCGAAATGTTTTTCTGCACTATGCACTAATAATAATAAATCCAATGATTTGCGTAGTAAGCATATTTGACTATCATAAGAAGAAATCTCCTCCAATTCTGCGTTTGCATTGTGTGTGTGGCGGGAGGTCTTATGGTAGTTTCATTTTCCAAAAGCATTGCGAAATTGACTTTAAAATCTTCCTGTTGTTTGTTTTAAAGATAAGCTGTTTTAGTTCTCACACCAGTCACCATGACTGACTCGGAGTTTATTGTTCCCTTCCTAAACTCTGGGTGCCCATCATTTTCCACACGGGCAGTTTAGAGTTAGGTTATCAGGTTATTCTGGATTCAGAAGATGTTGTGGAGCTTAGTGGCGAGCTGGATGGCGAGACGTATCACTTGTATATGATAGTATTATTCCGCTGTGTATTCTGTATATGGACAAGTTCATATAACTGTCCAGTTTTGTTGTATATTGTTGTTGTAAACTCTGATGATGATGTGATGTATAAAATGATATAGTTCTTTGATTTAAAGATTATTCATTTATCTATTATATGTTGTTCCGCTGCGAATGTGAGATTCTGATATTGGTTCTGTTTCTATGTTTTTCTGTTTTTCTTTTCTTCTGTTTTCTTCTACCTCTTCTTTTTCCCCATAACAATTCGGTTTTCCGGCATTCGATTGCTCGGCAGTTGATACAGTGAATGTATTAATGTCGATTTTCGAGCGACGAAAAATCGCAGTCGTTACATTTGGTATCAGAGCATATGGTTAAGCGACAACCCTGCTCTGTTGGGTATTACTCATTAGAGATAGAGTCAATAGTGCTCTAGAATGAGTTGAGTGTAATAATAGATACGAGTGCGTATTTGTTAGTGAATATAAGATTGTTTTATATTGTGATGATTGATTTGTTGAGTGGTATATGGATTCTGGTCGGTATAGTCTGTACAACTCTATCGATAGGGATCTCTAAACACTTGTTCAGAACAATTCGGCACGATATTGTTTTAAATTGGGTAAATGAAATAATTTTACCTCGATTATATTTTGTATATAAAGAAATAATTTTCGGAAATTATTGAAGTGTATACAATTAATTGATTGTTTGGATGTTGAAATTATAAATATATATAAGTTAATAAAAGTTGTTTGAATAAGTTGAAATAAAACAACAATTGTAAAAGAATGAATTGTATAAGCAAATGAATTATAAGTATGAAGTTATAATTAAAATGATTTACAATGGTAAAATAATCTTATATATAGTAAGTGAAATCTATAATAAAAGATTTGTAATGTGATTCATAAATAAATGAGATTTTTGAAAGAATTTAAAGCACTGAATTCACTATTGTTGCTGGGAAATAGTAAGGTGATGACTGCAGCATCATCAGTATCATTTTCGAGTTTCTGTGTGATTGATATGCTACCCATAATAAATTGGAAATTGAAATATTTGTTGTGATAAACAAATTTGATTTAAAATCCAAGTTGTAAAGTGATAAATATAAGTGAAATAAGATTTATACTTATGATATGAAATAATAGATTTAACTTTGGTAAAGTTAATGAATTTGAGTAGCATAATGAAATATGATGTGAAATTTAACTAAAGGAAAGTTAAATAGATTAAATCAGATTTGGAAGTTTAGATATATAAGTTGTATAACTTATTAAAAGTGAGAAAATGTGAGTAAAACAGATTGTTAAAAATGGTTAAACAATTTTGTTAAGCAAATGAGATGTGAATTTGAATAAGTGATGAATTTGACTTAAGTAAAAGTTGAATAGAATTTATTTAGAATGGGAATCTAAATTTAATAAATAAGGGGAAACTTAAGTTAAGAAGTTAAACAAAAGATGTTTGAAATTGGAAAATAACTTAAGTAATGTTGAATGAAGTTGATTTTAATATCAAAGTAAATTAATAAAGTGAATTTATTAAATGAATATGAACTTGAGTTATATAAATAAAATTCAACTTTATTTATGAAATGAATTGAATAAATGGATTGAATGTTAATCAATTGAATGTAAATAATTGATATGAAAAAAATGAATGTAAGTGTTAATTCATTAAAGCTAATGTTATTGGAAGTTAATTAAATAAATTGAATGGAAGTCAATTTAATTTAAAAGTGTTGAACCAAATTGAATGTGAAATTTAATAAGTTGGTTATGATTGAATCTGCGTTGGTTGTTATATGATTGTTAGTTGATTGTATATAAATTCATTAAGTATTAATGAAAGTAAATTAGCGAAATTAAAAGCTATGTAATTGAATTCAAATTGAAAGTAAATAAATTTGAATAGAAATAGAATTTGATTTGTAAGTGAACAAATGTGAATTAGTGAATGTAAACTAATTGAATTTGAATGAATGAATATTAGTAAAATTCAATGTCAACAATCAAATGTGATTAAATTGAAAACCAATTCATTGAATGTTAATGAGAAATAAAAGTAAACTGATTTGGTTACGAATTTGTTGGATGGTAGTTGAATGTTTATTGGATGATGGTTGCATTATTGCTTTTGTTGCATTGCTATGTTAGCACATGTAGTTATTATGTTGCTATATGATGTATATTGATATTATTTTCATATCTACATGTTCTCATATGTTTGATTGAGTGTTTAGTAGGTGCGGATGGCGATTGCTTCGCATTTGGAGTTCGCTTTCGCGCTATATTAGTCGTATACGCTCGCTAATAATAAATAAGGTACATATCTCGGATTAAATATCGTACTTTTACACTTTTTTCCCTACGGGATGCCTCATCACTTGATGAGATGTATATTTGTGATATATATACACTGTCATTTTTTTTCCGGATCGAGCCGCACAAAGGAGACTCCGGCGAATTTTTCTGAAAATTTAAGGCGTTAGAATATTTTTGGGAAAATTGGAAAATTTTGAAAACTAAGTATGATTTGGAAACTTAGTAAAGTTTTTGTAAGAAGTTTAACTATGAATTTTTGGAGAAGTTAAACACTTAAGAGATTGTAAATCTAATTGGAACGGTTTGTTTTGGAAAGTTAATAGATTTTGTATCTTCTTCTTACTTGGTAATTTCGAGGACGAAATTCTTTTAAGGGGGGAAGTTTGTAACGACCCAGAATTTATATTAATAAAATTTTGAATATTTAATTGATTTTGAATATTAATAAGTGAATTTAATAAGTCGAATAATTTTAAATTCGCATATTGGATTTAATTGGATAATTAAATCGATAAATTAATAGTTGAAATTCCAGAAATAATTGAAATCTGGATTTAATGTGATTGAAAATGATTTATAAAGTTATATTAAATCATGTTGAAGTTATAGTGATGTTATAGAACTTTTAAAATTGAATTTAAAGTTAATTTGTGAAAATTGAATATTTTAATATTTAATCGATTAGTGAAATTAGCCATTTTTGGGACAGTCTCAGAATTGGACGAAACTAGTTCCATTGGATCCGTAATAGTTTGTTATTATCGGATTTCAATTTTCGTAGCAATCGGAGTTGTCGTTTGACTGTGGCAGCTCGAAACGCATCGAAATTGTTTTTAATATTAATTTGACGAGTTAAAATAGTCATTTCTCAAAAAGTCTTGGATTTCGACGAAACCAGTTTCATCGAATCCGTATTTTGATATTATTGTAAGATTTCAAATTTCAAGTCAATCGGGTTTATCGTTTGTCCGGGGCAAGCCAAAACGCCTCGAAATCGATTTAAATCAGTTTAATTCAAATTGATCGTTTATTGCCATATCTCACACAGATGATCGAATTAGCTTCCGAAACCTGTTCCATTGTGTTCGGAACGCAGGATAAACCTTACGAATGCCAGGCGGCACGTGTGATTTGGAGATCGTTTGGAAAGGTTATTTTAATATTAATTTAATAAGTATATACGTATATATATACGTTTAACTAACGAAACCCTAGTCTATTCTCGTGGCCTCCACTTTCGTTTTCTATGGCCGAGAATTCTCGATCTTCTTCCTCGAATTTCTTCAAATCCAAGCATCGATTCGCGAAACTTCCTAAATGAAAGTTGTAAAGCACAATAAGAACTACGATTCCAACGGTCGTGATCGAGATCGGCATAACCAATCAACGGCAATTGCTCCTCAAAGCTGCCATGTTCGTGCTCGTCTAGGGGGAGCTGGGGTCGACCGAGCTGGGTCTAGTCGTGGTCGTGGATAGCATTCGCAAAGAGCTTCGATATGGCGCCGGTATGATGAAGTTTCGTCGAAGGATGAAGGGGTGGCGGCCAGTCAAAGTTTGAGAGGGATGGGTTCGTTTTCAAAACGTGATGCCTGGGGAAGAAGGTCGCGTGGCCTTCGATCTGGAGCAAGGAAAATAGACGGCTGTGATTAATCGTAGGGGTTAATTATAAATTAAATTGTAAAATTTATTATCGTTAATTCGTGTAATCTTTAAACTGCGATATCTCTTTCATACGAGATCGAAATTTGACGAAACAAGCGGCGTTGGCTTCGTTTTGTCGAGCTCTTCGCGATGCAACTGAATTGGAGCTAATTGGAGCTAGTGTGAATTTCGGATGAAATTAAACGTCTGTTTATTTTATTCGAAATAAACGCTGAAATCAGAATTGAAATCAAGGTGAGAACTCCTCACTCAATCGAATGTTTTGTTTCGCTTTAAATTTTAAATAGTTAGATTTAAAATTGTTGAGAATGCTGATTGTGTGAATTGGATGATGATTGCTATTTATTGTGATAAATAGACATTATACGCCGTTATTAAGCGGAGGTTAATTATTAAAAACATATACCGCGATAATTTCACATTGAAGTGGAATTGGTATTATTTATATATATAGCGATATATACATATTGGCATATGTATATATTGCAGTTGTTGATTTCCCGCATTGTATAGCGGATGAGACCCTATTGCGCCGTTAGTAAGCGGATAATATTTATTAAACCTATATACCGCGATAATTCCGTACTGGAGCGGAATTGGTATTGTGCTAACATTTGTGGATGCAGGGAAACAAGTTGGAGGGATCCAACTGGATTCCTCACAGTATTGATTATTTACAGATATTGTGATATATTCTGTTGTCATATGATGATATATGATGTTTTGATTATTGTGATTGATGATTGGTGCTGTTGCATCATCGGATCCATTTTTGAAGTTTAAAAATAACGATTTGATTTTAAAAGGATTTTTAAAAGTGATTTTTTGGAATAAATAGTTGATTATTTATAAAATGGTTTAAACTGGGATTTTTGAATTATAAACGGTTTATATAAAAGATTTATAAAATTGATATTTATAAATTTAAAAGTTGGAATTATAAAACGAGTTTTTATAAGTGTTAAAATGGAGTATAATTGGATTTCATAAGTTAATGAAATTTAATAGATTTATAATGTGAAGTTATAAAATGAATAGATCTTTGTAAATAAAAGATTTATAAGTAATTAACTTATAATTTAGATTTTTGGTATAAAATTGAGTTATAAATCGAATTTGTTAATTCAAGGATTTTTATAAATCGAAGTTTTATAAATAGAATTGGAATTTATAAACATTGTTTTATAAAATTCGAAATCACTTATTTTGATAAGTGAATTATAGAAGTAATTAAAGGAATTAAATCCACGATTTTGGATAGTGGATAATCCTTTAAATAAAATGTGTAGAAATGTTAAGTTTGGATAATGAAGTATATTCACGATTTTGGACAGTGAATATATTATTAAATAAAATGGGTATAGTTTGGAAAGTGATATTACGAAATGACGTAATTATTTTAAAAGATGTTTTAAAACGTGTTAAGTATCGAAACATAGATTTCAACAGTTATTGTTGAAATAGACGTTTCGAGGAATAAGGAAATGGTGGACTATAACTCTGTTGTTATAGTAAATGATTTCCGAAAGGAAATGTTTTATATAGTATTGGAATTTATATATCTATTTAAATTTTGAATCCCTATACTAGTGATTTTGAGTTGTCGTAACGATGTTTTGCGTAATATTCGTTTTGACTCAAATAAAATTTGTGAAAGAGAATGATTTCCTTAAAGAATGAAATATATACTTAATTTTGATTTAAGTATATTGAGTATTTTCAAATGTTGAAAATAAATGGATTTGTGAATTACTTATTATTAAATAAGTATGGAAATGTTTTTCCAATATGAAGTGAAATGTTTTGAGATTTTATCTTCAAAGATAAATTGAAATGTGGAAATTGATTTGAAATTGTTTTCAAATAGTTGAAGTGTGGAAATTATATATCTTGTAAAGATATTTTTGGAAGATAAATAATTTGGAAAATTATTTGGAATCTGATGATGTTGCGCATCTTTATTGATAGTTAAATAACCGACTATCAATAATTACCTTGAATGGGTACTTATTGTGATGTGCTTGAATTTGAATGCCACACTTATTTTTGAATAAGCGCTCACTATTCGGGTTAGCCGGGAAAGGACCATGGGGTCGAATAACCCATTCCGAATATGTGATACGTCGTTATGAATCGCATTTGATGACCGGTGTTGAAGGCCGGATATTTTTGAAAATGGAAGGATTACCGTCGAGTTACTCTACATCAGTTGATCTCCGATTTAGAGGTTTTATCACCCTTAGTGACGGGAAGTCCGGACGTGATTGGAAATTATCCGGATTTGCAAGGGCTTCGTGAGAAGTGCCTTCGGTTCTGTTCGATCCCGGAACAGACTTGTATGGTTACGTGTCTGACATTACAATTTGAGATGTAAAGCTGATTTCTTTCAAATACATTTCTGTTGGTGGCGGAGAATTTATTCTCTTAGCTTAACACCCTTCTTTGAGACTTACAAGCTCAGAGGTTATGTAGTTGAAATTTATCAACGATATATTCGCAATTTGGTAATGTGGCATGCTGAGTGTTGCTGTGTGATGATCAGTGTTTGATCATTTGTGATATGATCATTTGTTTGATCATTTATCTTTGTGATCATAGGTTGATCATCTGTTGACCCAAAGCGTGGCTTTTTATGAAAAAGCGTAGCTTTGTGGACGAGACTTCGTCAGGGCCTCAACAACCCGGAAATGGTCGAAACAGGAATGTAGCGGCAAGGTTATGAGGGTCGCGCCCTTTAGGGTATGTCATTTCCTTCTGGAAAGGGGTGGTATCATGGTATGGAGCCCAGATACTTACTCATGTGGATACACTTATTTATTATGTGTGATGATGCTACCGAGCGCTCGGATAAAGGTCCCCAAGGACCGGGTGATGACATATTCGTGAGTTACCTGTTACAGGGGTAACCCGGCCTTGTTTGGCAGAGAGCAGTTTGTCTCTCGGGACGTCCAGCCAGAGGCGATCCTATTCGGCAGGAGGAAAGGAAGTTCCTTAGACTGACCATTTGTTGGAAAATCCAAAGAAACAATACGAACCTTGTACGGTTTTAGTTGTAGAACCTGCCATTTACTTATGGTGGCGCCCCACTGTTTAGATGGTAGCTATAGTAGGCATAGTTCGGAATGTCTATGTTGGCTAAGATTAATATTATACTTTCGAAATGTTTTTCTGCACTATGCACTAATAATAATAAATCCAATGATTTGCATAGTAAGCATATTTGACTATCATAAGAAGAAATCTCCTCCAATTCTGCGTTTGCATTGTGTGTGTGGCGGGAGGTCTTATGGTAGTTTCATTTTCCAAAAGCATTGCGAAATTGACTTTAAAATCTTCCTGTTGTTTGTTTTAAAGATAAGCTGTTTTAGTTCTCACACCAGTCACCATGACTGACTCGGAGTTTATTGTTCCCTTCCTAAACTCTGGGTGCCCATCATTTTCCACACGGGCAGTTTAGAGTTAGGTTATCAGGTTATTCTGGATTCAGAAGATGCTGTGGAGCTTAGTGGCGAGCTGGATGGCGAGACGTATCACTTGTATATGATAGTATTATTCCGCTGTGTATTCTGTATATGGACAAGTTCATATAACTGTCCAGTTGTGTTGTATATTGTTGTTGTAAACTCTGATAATGATGTGATGTATAAAATGATATAGTTCTTTGATTTAAAGATTATTCATTTATCTATTATATGTTGTTCCGCTGCGAATGTGAGATTCTGATATTGGTTATGTTTCTATGTTTTTCTGTTTTTCTTTTCTTCTGTTTTCTTCTACCTCTTCTTTTTCCCCATAACAATTCGGTTTTCCGGCATTCGATTGCTCGGCAGTTGATATAGTGAATGTATTAATGTCGATTTTCGAGCGACGAAAAATCGCAGTCGTTACACCATTCACCCTACCTACCTACTGTAGTTAGCCTGGATGTCGCATATGATTGGGTAGTAGGGCTCAGAATTTGGAAAAGTCAGCTGGAGGCTTGGTGATGCGGGCGACGTGATGAGGTGGTGATGTGAATCGCGTTGGTGGTCTCCGATATTGGATCGACGGTCTCGGCAGATGGTGCACATGCACGCGAGTACGGCATAGTCACTGGAAATGAAAAGAAGAAGAGGAGGCAGAAAGAAGGAGTACTGTTCTTTTTAGGTGCAAGTTCATTTCGTTTGGGCTTTGGGCCGCATGGTTGAAGGTGAGAACAAATTTCTTTTAATTGTTTAAAATGTATATAAAGCTAGTAACTTTGAAATGGAATATCTCAACCGTTTTAAACCCGATCAACCCGATTCTATTTGCGATGGACTCATATTGACGATTATAATGTTGTCGTATGACTTGTTAATAGCTTTGGACAAGTATAATTTTATGACATATGAAACTGAACTTATTTTAAATTACGTTATTTTAAATAATAACGTCGTTCAAATTTATATACCTTAATATTAATGTTTATTTGGCCAAATAAATTACTATTGAGTTAAACTGGATAGAATATGGTAACTGGATATTGGTTTAGTAGAATAAAGCACCGTTTTTCTAATTAAATTAATTTGGCAATTAATTAGCAGAATAAATCCCTGTTCTGCTATTTTATAGTTTTGGACATTTGATTATATATTGTTAACTGATATGCTACTTTGAATAAGTGATATATTAATTAATAATGGTTAAGTGTTGGATTTATTTTTAAAATCGTGGGTTATGTAAATATCTGTTATTAACTTGAAAAGTTAATTGAATAATATGGTAGCTTGTTTAAGTATCATGGTGATCGTTAAGCCTCCTTCGAATCTGACAAACTAATTATTAATTTGAAAGTTATTCTAAGAATAACTATTTTTATTATAAGGTTTAAAGATAATCATTATTTAGTAATAAGATTTGAAAAGGTAATAACTTATTAATAACAATAATATTTTAAAGATAATTTATAATTGTTTTAATAATGTTTAAGTTAATTATTTTATTAATATAGTTCTTAAAGGTTATTCCTTAATGAATGTTTAATTATTATTTTAAAGTCATTTTGTTATTATTTTAAAAATGTTTTTAATTTTGATTTAATTACTTATTTAAAATGATTTAACAATATTTTAATTTTAAATTAAAGTTAATTAATTATATTGATTTAAGTTATGTAATTATATTTAAAGGATAATTAATTTTTATATTAATATTAGTTTAAGGTTAATTAATTACTGTTTTAATAACATTTAAAGTTAATTAATTTTTATATTAACATTGTTTTGAAGTTAACTTATTAATACAATAATAGCGTCTAAAAATTTATTTAATATATTATTAATGAGATTTTAAAGATAGTACTTTAAATAAGGTCTAATTTAAAGGAAATAGAAGGATGTTTAAATAATAACTTAGTATTTAAGTTATTTAAAGTTATTTAAAATAATATATGGGTTATTAAGGGAACCTTAATGTCTCAAGGAGTTTATTAAATAAGTTGCTTTAAATATGAGAAGTATTTAATTAATAGTTCTGGATGTTTTTAAAAAGGATTTTAAATGAGTTTTTAAAGATTTGAGGAAATGTTTATAAATGAAGTTTTGAGATTTATTAAGAATGTTTTATGATGGGATTGCAGATTTATAAAGAAACTTTGTAAATAAATTTGGAGATATTTATAAAATAAAGAGACTTTGGGAAGAGATGGTTGGTACTCATGGCGTAATTCGAGGGGCAGGGATTGCCTACAGTTTACTATGGATTCGTTGGGATTGTGACGTAACCATTGTGTAAGCTATGTTCCCTAGTCGATATTGAACGGTACTTTCCATATCTATTTTTAAGAGTTCAAGTTTCTAAGTTTTGAAAGTGAAATGGTTTGTGAATATACGTATACCATTGAGATAAGTATATGGTTATATTTTCTAAGTATCGAAAATATAAGGGTTTGGGAATATAGTTATCCTGTTGAGATAAGTGTGTGGAATTGATTTCCAAGTATTTGAAATGTGATATTAATTAATGAAAAATTAATTTATGAGGCTTAGTGATTTTCATGGGAAATGCAATCCTGTTTGAATGCTTGTTTATTTGATAGTTAAATAACTGACTATCAAATCTTGGCATAAATATGTAATCCTTCTTAATTTTGGTGGTAGGGAAATATTCCTTACTTAACATCGAAGAATTTTAACTCGGGAAATATCTAGGAGAAACAAAGGGATTATATGGTACAGTAACCATCGGTGGTGTTATACTGTACATATAAACTCGTTTGTTCTTCTAGGACAAATGATAAGGAGATCTGTCCACTTAAACGGTTAGGGAGTGATCTCCGCTCTTATGTATTGTTTGATTATTTACTAAACAACAAGTATTGAGCATTTCGGAAATCGGCGTTTGGTTTTATGGAGCTCCCAGGAAACGGAAGAGTGTACTTGTAAGAGATGACTCAAACCCGTAACCACTTCGAAAACCATATACGATTCTATGGAGGAGATTCATGACATATTGAGATGTTGGGATCCATGTGTGATTCCAAGACCCGTTGGGGTATAGGAATCAGGGTGTGATTCCAGAGATGTGGGAATCTATATGTGATTCCAAGACTCGTTGGGGTATTGGAATCCATGTGGGATCTATTTTATGGTGGTGCGTAAGCTGGAATGCTAGACGTAGCCTCATCAGCGGGAATGACTAAAACCAGGGATAGGAGGTATGGCCAATAGGGTTGGCAAACCCATAGTGTGTAGTCGGCTCCATCTAGACGTTACCTACAATTGTTATGCATGCATTGGGCGATGCACTCAGTCTTAGCTAGACCAACTATGTTTTTCCTATGGTACATCACTAGGGATGTATGCTGCTTCTGTAACGACCCTCTATTTCGACCCATTCGCATCCGCACATGTCAGACTTGAATTGCTAAAAACAACCGATTGTTAATTTTATATTTGGCAAAACTCATCATATACAGTAAATAAATCAATCACAGACACAGAGTATTACAACAATAAGCAGTGGAAATTGATAAATAGTAGTTCATGAAGCTACTATATAAAACATCAGAGTTTAAAGGAAAATACAACATAATATCTCAAATACAATGTAGTCTCGAATACAAACAGATGACAAGTCTGAACAAACAACTGGATAGCTGAAAGCTGAATAAATATAGATGGATCTTCAGGAAAAACCCCAAAGCTCCAAAGGTGAGTCCCAAATGTTGTAACACTCAGTCTGACCCGAGCGTAAAGCAAAACACAAAACACTCGAGTCAGGATTAACATTCTTATTTTAATAAATTCAACTCAAGTGAAATGTCAACTGAAATACAGGTAACTTAAAGGATGTTTGGGATACCCATCCTCTAATGATCCGTGGAATTATCTACTATGTAGTAATATACGCTATTATAATATGTCTATAGTAAAGTAAACTATTAGAATAGCGTTAAGGCGTTACCCATATCCCCCTTAACATATTTTTATATATTCCCATAGCAGGAAAATAGGCGCAGGGAAGAAGTTGTTAAAAAATTTAGTCTCAGGGACAACAAGTTTGCTTTTTAGTCAGAAGGACACTTTTTAGTGTAAACAGAAAATGATAGTTACAACTATCATTCGTGGTTTACACTAGAAAATGTCCTTCAGCCTAAAAAGCAAACTTCTTGTCCCTAAAACTATATTTTTCTTCAACTTTTTCCTTGAGCCTAAAAAGCCCTTCCCATAGTCTATACAGTACCGCAATTCCTCCGTAAACTGGAGGGCTATCAGAGGGCACTCCATAGGTATGGTACAAACCAACCTTGTAGAAGGCGACATAGGGCATGCGACAAGGCACTCGAGACAATGCCAGGGAAGATATACCGTTTGCGGATCCGGATTGGTGGTAACGCATAGCAGCTACTACCGCCCACCTCGTGACACACTCCCAAATTAAAGGGTGCACCAAACAAAATCACAAAAGCAATAGAATGGTATCGAAGAAATGTGCTCGATCGGAGGAATGACCTCACTTGGCCCGGCTTGGCTCCTTTTTTAGCTGCATCAAGCTGACTCACGGGAGTCAGGTCTACATAAATACCATAGAGAATCATCACCAAACCATCCTACTTCATTCTGGAATCTCCACCACGTACACAGTTGTTAAAGTGGTTTTCAGTATTGGTAGAAAGTATGACAATATCCGATCCCGGGGTCTTTAACAACCAAACGCTTATTTCACACTGTGGTCATTTCAAATAGTTCATGCTTCATATCAAAATAAAATATCATATCCATTCAAAACCAAATAAATTCGATATCATCATTCACTTTAAATAATATTTATTTTCAGAATGTAACATTTTCAAAATTTATAACACTTTCGAAATCATAACACTTTGAAATCATAACACTTTGAAACCATAACACTTTGAAATCATAACACTTTCCACCTAAACAGTTTAGATGTTGAAAATAGTATATATATTAAAATACTTTCTAAGTTAAAATAGTTTTTATATATAATAAAATACTTTATATAATAAACTTAGTTTCCTCCAATTTCGCAAATCGATTTAAATCATCTTAAATTCCAAAATTCAGTTTAAATCAATTCCAGTTTAACCGTTTCAATTTAAAGTTCAAAGATTCAAGTTTAAATATTCAAACATTTACAATATAAGTTTCATTTATATTTCAACATTTAACTTTAAATTTATTCAAATCGGTAACTATTCCTTTAACAATTTTTATAACAATTTTATTTAAATCCCAATTTATATATTTAAATCAATATTAAATATTCAATCTCAATTTTGTTCAAAATTGAGAATATTCATTTAATCACTTTTTATCAAATCAAATTATAAATCAAGTTATAATCATATCCTTTCAAAATCTCAAAACTAATAAGTTTAAATCAATTCTTTCTTAAATTCAATTATTAAACAATTAAATTCTAAGTCAATATTAGTTTATCTTCCCAACCTTTATTATTAAAGTTACAAATCTATTTTAAATTTTTAAATAAATATTTTAAAACATATTATATATTAATTAAATTAAATTTTATTAAATTAAATCTTATTATTAATTGTATTTTGTATCAAATCTTATTTTATATATATTTTTAAAATAATAAAATTATGAGAAAAATCTTAAAAATTATATTTTTTTAAAACTAACATAAATTTAAAATTTCCAAAATATATAAAATTTTTGAAAATCTGAAATTTAGACATATATAAAATAACCTTTTTATGTTATATTTTAAAAATCAATATTCATTTAAAACCCATATATTCCCTTTCAGCAGTTGGAAATCATTTTTTCAAAATATAAACCAACGGTGTCCGTATATAATTTTCTATCATATGGTCAAGTGATACGGATATTTATCATTTCAATCCGCAATTTAAATATTTACGGGTATATATCATTTCAACTTGCAATCCCAAAAATTTAAATAAATGAAAATCACTTGGGTTTATCATTTCAACCCTTAACAATTTTCTCCTATTCTACCAGATCGTTCGGGTATGTATCATTTCAACCCATAGGGAATTCTAAACTAACAGGAAACTTGCAGAGTGATAACATATAGGATAATAATATAACATATCAAAACAGGCATATATCATCAGTGATAGATTAAATAAAATATAAACAACGGGATATGGCGTCATATCTCACAGGTGAACAGATACAGAAAATGGCATATCATATACAACAATTATATAATTAACAGTCCAATTTAGCAGCATATTTCAATTGTCGTTCCAAATGAAATAAAATTTAATAAATATAAGAATGTTAATCGTGAGTGATTGCTCACCTTTCGAGGCTAGAGAGATAACAAGAATAAGATGTGACAATCCAAGCACAGATTTCAAAGCACGCACGATAAACCCGAGTTCGTCAAACAAAGCGAAGCACGACGGACATGAATTGACGAAACAAGATATATACATATTTGTAATATTATATTTTAAAACTTCATATATATATATATATATATATATATATATATATATTAACTATCAAAATATCAACATATATAGTTTATACATAAATAAACACGTTGACGTTTATAAATTATACTTAAAAATCAAATAAGACTTGTATATAATAAATTCAAAATTAATAAACAAATCAATTTATATAACCTACAGACTTATATTCATACAAAAAAATTTCACTATTAAATCTTAAAACACATATAAAATAAACTCTCTATATATACATATTTGAATACCAGACTCATATATACTTATATATACAAACTAATATATAAGTTACATACATTAAAACCAATATTTATTATAAAATCAATATAAAATCCAACATATACCAGCTGTAACCAAACGAAAAAAATGTAAATATATATATATGTACCGTCAGACATATACTTGCATAACTTACATATTATATCAATAGACAGCTTACATCCAAATCTTAAATACCTACGTATATATATAAATCTTATATAAACCTTTACATATATAAGCAAACCGATTGGATATAACTACTGTATATACAAATGTTATACATATGTTTTAAAATCAAAGTATATATACATAGCTCATATATTAAATATATATATATAATTCCCTTTTCTTTTCTTTTTTGTAAACAAAGGCGCTGCGCAAGATTGAAGTGGGTGGAAGGTGGAATTGGTTGTAGGGGATGGGTTCGGTGGGTGGAGTTGAGGGGTCGGGTTTGTGAACTGGGCTGGGTTACGCGGCAGTGGTGGTGGAACTGTGGGCTCAGAGGGATGATATGACGAGGCGGGCGCGGAGTGTTTTCGGTGCACGTCTATTGGGTGAGCGAAGAGACAGTGGCTGTGTGGTGGAGAGAAGTCTGTGCGATGGGAAGTGAGCGGTTATGGATGATTGCCGAGCAGAGCAGTGGGCGAGGCCTGATTGGGGTTGTGCCGGTAGGTCAACTGCAGGCTACAATGGAGTGGGGCTGTTGGGTTTTGATAGACTACTGGCGTGGGTTGTCGGAGGAGGAGGTGGTCGGCCGAGCTAGTGGATGAGGTAAGTGTGCGGTTGTGGGTTTTGGTTAGAGCGGAGGCAAAGCAAAGGGAGCGAAAGGAGATGGTGGTTGGGTAGGCGGTGTGTCGGTTGATGGGGTGGTCGGAGAAAAAAGGGAAAAAATGCAGAGGAGAGATGGAGTGGAATTATGAAGAAGAAAGAGATAAGCAAGTGCAGGCAACAAAAACTTTATTATTATATATATTACTTTGTTAAACTGACAAAGGAAGAATACAAAGAGAGAGGGTGAAATGGATTGTACCGACAAATAAAGCAAACGGTGGATGAATAAATATAGAGTGAAAGGATTGGCAACAGTTATCCATTTTTTCAGCTGAATAATTAAAGTAATTTATTGCTTGATTGGGCTGCACGTTTCAAATTTGAAAAGGCCAGGGAAGTTAAAAGTCACAATTTATGGTACCGTTACCATGAACTGTTCAATCGTTTTGCCGCGCATCGGACCTCAAAATACAAAAATAAATATACTGCGGAGATCAGAACAACGAGATGAACATAACGGTATACAAATATCAGCTATACGACCATCCTATCAAAAGTCGATATTCGGTACCGAAAATGCTGCTAAAACACCGAAAATAAGAGAAACGGAGCAATAGTAGTCCAAATTTGGTGAAACGAAATATGACGTCTCACTCAGAAGATGATAAACATTTTTATTATATAAAAATATTTGGGTTTCAAAAATATTTTATTTTCATCAAATTAACTGAATTTAAATTTAAATTGGAAATTACACAATAAAACTAACTTCCATATTATCCAATGAAAATTTACTATTTGCTACGTTGAAATAGACGCATTCCAAATATCAAATTTCCATTGCTAAATTTAATTGTTTAATTTCAAGCTAAAATTTCAATTAATGATGTTATAAAACCGTTAAAATTTCTGGGTTGTTACAGCTTCGGAAGGATATCTCCGATCCTTATGCAGGAGACCGTACCTCAAAGTACTGAGGGCACCTCCATGGAAATCCTACACAATTAGCTAACGTGCCTTATTAGTTTTTGATTATATATCTAGTATTGTTGTGATGTACACTCACGAGCATCACAACTACTTGAGTTTTATCATTTTCACCCTTAGACATTATTATAATATCACTGAATTTTCTGATATAAAGGTTTGGTTGTCATAATTAAAAACTCATCTGTGTTTATATATGGCGTGGTCTTACGAGATAACTTTGTTTTAAAAAGTTTATTTAAACTTTAAGAATTCATTTGATTGTGTTCTCGTGCTGGTTTTACCAGACTGACCCAGGCGTATTTCCAGGTTTACGTGGATATTTGGAGCTTCAGGATACGAGCTGGAGGCCCAGAGATGTATTCACGTACAAGGTTATTTTTGTGTTGCATTCGTGGTTGTATTTATCAGCAATTGTAAGGACGGGTTGTTATTACTGTCCAAGCTGAAATAGGTTAGTATACTCTGATGGATGTCTGTAAATACATATATTACAGTTTTTTTGTAAAAATTTGTTAAATATTATAGATTATTTGTTCCACTGTGAGATTCTGTGTTGTTTAGTTCTTTTTGTCTTCTTTCTTCTTTCTTCTTTTGTTTCCCTAACTATCAGCTTTCCGTTCAATTTGGGTTGAACATGTGTGGTTTATTATCAGCTTAAACTGTACGAAAAAGTGGGTCATTACAATATATATATATATATATGTAATCTTTGATGCCACTTATATTATATATATATATAAAGGTATGAAAATAATTCACATAAAGTAGACAATTAAAATAAGAGTAATTGAGAAGAGTGAAGATGGAAAGGTAATTATGTTGCAGTTAAATCTAATCAAATCTAAATTAAAAAGAAAATTATCATGTAGTGTAATTCTACGTTACTTTTCTTCTATAACTACAATTTAACAATAATTTAATACCATATGGAATTTCATACTTAATTGTAGCAAGAAACCACCATTGAAAAACAAAAGAAGTTTATGTTATATCTAAATATGAAAAGATATATAATTAACATTGTTAGCACCAAAATTGGTCACTAACCTCGTTCAGAAAGATTGTGTGGAGATATAAGTGATGAAAGTAAATTAAACAGAGAAGACAATGCTAATTTAAATGTAGAAAGTAAGAACACCAAATTTATAGTGGTTCAACGTAATTGCCTACGTCCACTTTGTACAACTTTATTGATTTCCTTTATAGTTGATTACAAATACAATTCGTGAATCAAATGCTTGAGTGAAGTTGTTAAGTAGAGAAGATGAGTCTTGAAAATGGCAGAGTCCCCCCGGTGTTTTCTCTCCAAAAAAAGGATCCATTTCACTATGACCCTGCCCTTCTATTTATAGGCAAAGATGGGCTGGACTTCCCAAGTGGGCTGATTGCCGAACGCTCCAACCCGAGTACAGTGGTCGCTGTATGCCGAGCAAGGTTCGTCGAACGCTCGGATGCCGAGCAGTCCTTTCTGTGCCGAACGATGTGGTTTGATGTTTGGGAAGTGCAGGGTGTTAGTCAATCGAAGCCGAACGCTCTTCTAGACACCGAGTACTCTTGTGCCGAGTACTTCTGATGCTACCGGGTACTACGCCGAGTACTCATGTATGCCGAACCACAGATGTCGCCGAGTTCTCCTTGATGTCGAGTGCTCTCATATGCCGAGCAGTCTCGTATGCCGAGCAGTCTTGATGCCGAGCAGTCTTGATGCGGAGCACTCTTGTATGCCGAGCAGTCTTGATGCCGAGCATTGGTTGACGTCGAGTGCCAGTTGACGCCGAACACTGCTGGATGCCGAGTACTCCCTGACGCCGAGTTCCACTGGATGCGGAGTACTCCCTGACGCCGAGTTCCACTGGATGCCGAGTACCACGCCGAACACTCCTGAATGCCGGACACTCTCTGATGCCGAGTACTGGTTGCCGAGTACTACGCCGAGTTCTCCTAGATGTCGAGTACTAGTTGCCTGGCCAAATATCCAGGAAACACTTGCCCCCCAAAGTGTATCGCGTGGCCGAACGTGATGCGCTTTGAATCTGGTACAATTTATCTCGGAGGTATCTTCTCGAGAATGTTAGTGAAGGAGGTGCAAGACGAACGAGGTTAGGATGCCGAACGATACGTTCGAAGCCGAACGTACCTCGCGTGCCGAACGTCTCTCCGCTACGATGCCGAACACTCCAGTATTGACCGGTTCTACCGGGTATAGCCTCTTCGACTTCTACCTCTCTCTATATAACCAGGCGCCCTTCCGCCATTTTTCTTTTACGCCTTCTTTTCTATCATTCCTAGAGATTTGCAACTCTTGCCATCCTATCAGATATAAAGTCTAATTAATCCGTCTTCAACTTCGATCGTCGAATTAGGTATCATTCCTTCCACAATTGCATTACTTCCACTTTAGGTTCATCACACGGAAACGGGGTATTTCCTTAGCTGTAAATGTGTGGCTAGTGGAAGTGGTTTGCTCGCTTGGAGTCGCCGAACGGTGTATGGTAGTTAAGCCTGGCTCCTTTGTGCTGATCAAGATTGGAAGAAAAAAGGAAGATGGGGAGTCGAACGGCGTAACCTGCGCCGGGCGATCTGTCTCTGCCGTTCGACGTGAATGGAGAGGGAGCTGTGTGGAGCTATGTTCGAAGGTGGAGCGCTACTCTAGCCGAACGAACTTAGGCCTAACACTACCCTAATGCCGAACAGACACACACGCCGAATATCATTTAGACCGAACGACATAATCGCCGAACAACTGTCGTGCCGAACAGTACTTAGACATGCCGAACGAACACATACGTGCCGAACAAAACTTAGACATGCCGAACAAACACATTCATGCCGAACAAGACTTAGACATGCCGAACACACATATATGCCGAACAGGACTTAGTCATGCCGAACACACATATATGCCGAACAAAGCTTAGTCATGCCGAACACACATATATGCCGAACAGGACTTAGACATGCCGAACACACATATATGCCGAACAGAACTTAGACATGCCTAACACACATGTATGCCGAACAGAACTTAGGTCGAACAATTTCAATGCCGAACAGTATCAATGTCAGACTACACTTAGGCCGGCCACTTTATAAATCATATGCTTTCTGAATCTGGAACTGTGATCGCCTCAAGGCAAGCTTTTTGAGACGTTCAGCGATGACGGTCTTCGAAGGCGATGATTCGAAGCTAATTATTATATCTTTAAAAACCTTTAGATTCTTATCGCTTGTACACAATTGCTTGCACTAGTTCACACACCACGTGGGGGGAAAACTCGTGTTGCTAATTCTAACGTTCAACGTTTTTTAAGTATAGTTCTCTCAAGCACTTAGTTATTTATTTGGGATGTCGAGAAAATCTAGCTCCGCTACCATATCCGACAGGCCTGGGCCGTCATCGAGGCAAGGAGCCGCTGATTCTTCTAACCCATCGACTTCTCCTGCTCATAACTTGGCGCCTGATGCTCTGGAGGCAACCATCTTACTAGACAACCCGATCGATTCTCAAGCCTCGAAGATCAACGAAGCTGCTCTGCGATGGATATGCTCCATTCATGGGATTCCTTTTGCCGATGTGTTAGTTCCTTCGAGACACGATCGTCCTCATCTGCCCCCAGTCGGGTACACTACCTGCAACAAGTTCATGTGTTGGATGGGCAGCGTGCCTCCGTTCAATTTATTTCTCCGGGATGTTCTACAGTACATAGACATGGCTCCGTCGCAGCTGCACCCGAATGGCCATGCATTTCTATACGGGACTTACTTACTTTTCATGGCCGTCTTCTCCAGACCTCCAACCCCCGGTGATATCAGATACATTTATATGTTCAAGAGACGGAAAGACAGTCCTTCCTTTATGTTCCTCGAGCCATACCACAAATGCCAGATCTTGATAGGGGCATGTAGCAAATTCTCCCTGTACAAACAGGAATGGTTCTATGTGCGCTGCCCTTCTGGTTTCGCTAGGAGATGGGTTGAAGGCAGTAAGTCTCTCTGCTGAATCACTATTCGTATTTAATCGGAGTCATGCTTTTCCTAACTCTTCATTTCATCTTTTCAGGTATCAACCCGCGTCCGGAAGGCCGAGGATATTTTGAGGCTGTTGAAGCAATTAGAGCTCTTCCTGCTGAGGATCGAGACATCCGGACTATCATTTCAAATGAATCACTGTCGGGGTTTGGCTTGCTAGCCCCTGGTCGTCGGATCAGCCTTCCAGAAGGTGTTACCATTCCCAAACCTCCGTCCGGTAAAGGGAAAAAACTTGCCGGATCGTCGTCGCGTCGCGCTCCCGACACGCACGAAGAAGGCGAGCGCAAAGAGGATGATGCCCCTGAAACTCAGGGCGAGAACGTGGGTCCCGCTTGGAATCCGGCAATCGAAGTTCAGGATATTGAGACATCATCCTCCCCTTCGAAGGGAAAGAAGAAGTTGAAGTATACGGTTCAAAAGGAGAAAGTTGGTGGCACTTCAAAGGTCACACTTATTTCGCCTGAGAAAGAGGCTTCCTCACAGCATCTGGAAAGTTCTCTGAGGGGTCTGTCCAACCTGTCCATCCCCGATGATTTACTTAATTACGGGTTCGATGATCCTGAAGCTCTCAAATTTTCTTCGCCCGCTAGAGGCAATGTGGGAGTTCAACTCCCGGCTCAAGGAGACAACACTCCTATTAGCAAAGATAAACGAACGGGTCCATCGGGGGGAACACTAGGACACACACGCACACGCGCATTCCATAATATACTTCAAGTCTTTTTAATTCGTGAATTCTTCTTAACTCGTTGCTATCTCCATTCTTTGCAGGTGATATGGGCCGCTCTCACGGACTTGATCGCCTTCAGGGGTCTTCTGTATTCCATCACTCTGGACGGGATTCCGGTTCAAGTAGACGCAGGGACCGAGGTGATTATGAAGATAGGGACAATCGTCCTCGCGAGTCGTCTCACCGTAAGAAAGCACATTCTCAATCTTCCCAGTCCCGCGATCTTCCTCCTCCAACTGAGCCGGATAAAGAGAAGCCTTCGCAGAAGGGTTATCAGTCTGATGCTGCTCGAGAACAACACTCTAGTTCATCGAGTACGAAGCAAGTTCGAGAGCAACGTAAAAGAACGGAATTCTCAAAGCCTCCTCCTCCGACCCCTGCAGTGGACCCAACTGTTGCGGAAAAGATGGTCGACCTTAAGGCCAAGTTTCCGAAAATCTGTTTTGACGGCTTGAAATTCCTCCCAGCCATCCATCACATTCCTGGGCACGTAAAGCAAAGTGCCATTGCCTGCAACAACGACGTCTATGTTCAACATGACGCGTTCGTGCACTTGGTGGAGAAGATCTCGGAAGTATCTGTTGAGCGTCAACACGAGATTGACCGTCTGAATCTAGAGGCTGACAGCGATAAGAAAATCATCAAACTCCAAGACGAAGAGCTCGCTTTGTATAAGTCAAAGCTAGAAGCCGCTGAACAAGGCGCAAAAAATACTGCCGAAGCAGTTACTCGTTTAGAGGCGGCTCACAAAAAGGAGCTTGACGAAGCAGTCCAGCGCAGCGGTGCCCTCGCCCTAGAAAAAGACTCTGTCCAAAAGGAAAGGGACGCACTTGCTACCCAAGTCAAGGAGCTGAATGAATTACTTTCCAAGGAGAAGGAAGACAAAGTAGCCGCTCAAGAAGAATCGCAGCGATACTGTGATGAGATTGTTGCTACCCGACTCCTGAAGACAAAGCTCGATGACAAACTCGCCGGGGTCGAGAAAATGAAGGACGAGGCCCGTGAGGAGGGCAAAAGAATGGCTGTGGAAGAGCTTGATTCTCGCCTCGAGGCGGCCGTAGAAGCCGGCAGGGAAGAGGTCAAAAGTATGTTTGACCCGTTGATCGCCGAGTATGGAGCCCGCGTCCTTATGCACCGCAACTTAACATTTCTGGGCGACGGCTACCTCGAATCCCTGGCTGAGGCGTGGGAAACTTTGATAAGGATCAGGAAGGTCGAGTCGGGCTCCAACGAGGTCGATGAGGATGCCTTGGTGAAGGAGTTCCTAAGGGGGAATGAGCCATCGGACTTATCCGCAGCATTGGCACTTTATAGCAAAGGCTCTTCCCCTCCGGAAGAGAAGAATGACGAAGCTGGCCCGTCTGGGGCCAATGCTACTACTCCTCACATTGCCGCTCCTTACACTTCTCAATCGGCCGGTCGGCCAACACTTGACCCGTTCGAGCAGCATGCTAGTTATGATCCCGAAGATCCCGGGCTTGGTGTTCATGTGCTGTCACCTATCCTGGAGGGTGAAACCCCCCGTGCCACCGATAGCCAACCGGACCCTGGTAGGAAATTCTTCTTTCTCTAGAAGTTGAAGAGTTCCCGTCATTTTTCAGCAGTGGCTACCCATTCTAATGCTCATTCCTTATGTTTTCGTGCAGGTTGCTCTGACGCCGAGCCAACTCCGAGGAGCGATGACGCCAAGGAGGAAGCAGAGAAAACAAGCGACGTTGCTCACGCAGGAGTAACTCCCGGTCCAGACGCTCAAGTGATCGGGGCGCTAGATGATGACAAACTTGATACTTCGTCTCCTGCCGAAGGAAGCGATGAAATTGAAATCATTGGCGCCTCCAAGCATACTTCAGAGATGACAATGAAGGACCGTCTTGCCGACGAGGAGTAGAGAAAAGTCAAAGTCAAAGTCGAGTCTGAAATACTGGAACTCACTGACCCGCGGAACAGACCTTTGAAAATCATTCTCCCGGGCAGGTCCAAACCACTAGATGTTCCGTCTCCTACTCCTGACTCTGTTTCTCTAGCTAGCAAAAAGTCCAAGAAAAAGCATGAAGGAGAGGAGTCGTCGGAAACACCAAAGGAAGACAAGAAGAAGAAGTCAAAGAAATAATCGATGCACTTGTTCAACAAGTTTCCTGCTTAAGTTTTGTAATTGTTTTTATCTTCCGCAACTTGTAGTTTGTATAGAGAGGTCTGAATTTTGTAGGAGTGATCATGTATCCCCATTTTGGACTTATTGAATAAAATTTTAGTTTCTTTTTGTTTTAATGATTCTCTTGTCTTTATTTGGTTTGCTGACTAATTGTAGCCATAACTCAAGTTCTTATGAGTTGCATTATCTCCCGGTCCATTCTTGTGCTGTTCAAACATTTTTGGACATGGCGTACCTCTCGTCCCACATCTTTTGAGTACTTGGACTTCTTGCTGACTCTGTGCCCCGGGGACTTGGAGGCTTGAAATAGTTTATACTCTAGTCCGCGCTCCGGGGAGTTAGAGTACTTCGCTCCGCACTTCGGGGATTCGGAGTTTTAAGATCGTTTATACTCTAGTCCGCGCTCCGGTGACTTAGAGTACTCCGATCCGTGCTATGGGGATTCGGAGATTTTGAATCGTTTATACTCCAGTCCGCGCTCTAGGGACTTAGAGTACTCCGATCCGCGCTCTGGGGATTCGGAGATTTGGAATCGTTTATACTCTAGTCCGCGCTCTGGGGACTTAGAGTACTCCGATCCGCGCTCTGGGGATTCGGAGATTTGGAATCGTTTATACTCCAGTCCTCACTCCGGGGACTTAGAGTACTCCGATCCGCGCTCTGGGGATTCGGAGATTTGGAATCGTTTATACTCCAGTCCGCACTCTGGGGACTTAGAGTACTCCGATCCGCGCTCTGGGGATTCGGAGATTTGGAATCGTTTATACTCTAGTCCGCGCTCTGGGGACTTAGAGTACTCCGATCCGCGCTCTGGGGATTCGGAGATTTGGAATCGTTTATACTCTAGTCCGCGCTCTGGGGACTTAGAGTACTCTGATCCGCGCTCTGGGGATTCGGAGATTTGGGATCGTTTATACTCTAGTCCGCGCTCTGGGGACTTAGAGTACTCCGATCCGCGCTCTGGGGATTCGGAGATTTGGGATCGTTCGTACGAGTCTGTATGTCGTGTGGGATGATGTAATTTATCATCCAATTAAGAGATATAGAAACTTCATAGAAAATATGGCTTCAAGCCTTTATTAATGAAAATCAACTAAATTGCTTGACTACAACTTTTAAAACGGAAACTAAGTCATTCTTGAATGGAAACATGCAGGAAATAACAGTGCCTACAACAAGAAAGGAAAACATGCTAAATGTAATAGTGCCGCAAATGTTCACTGTTCCATGCTCGGGGGAGTGTCGCGCCATCAACGGTCGCTAGCTTGAATGTTCCTTCTCCAAGCTTCCGTTCAATGGCGTATGGACCTTCCCAGCTAGGATTCATGCGTGATGGTACCGGGAAGACTCGTTTCAGAACGAGATCGCCCACATCAAAGATTCTCGGGCGGACTCTGCCGTCGTAGTAACGCTTGACTCGATGTCTGTGCGCTGCCGCCCTTAATTCAGCTTCTTCACGCTTTTCGTCGATGCAGTCCAGTGATTCCAGCAAGAGGCTTTGGTTCGCCTTGGGATCATAGTATGTCACTCGGTGCGATGGAACTTCAAGTTCCACGGGTATAACGGCTTCAGAGCCGTAGGCCAAGGCGAATGGAGTGTGGCCGGTCGCAGACTTGTGGGTAGTTCTATACGCCCATAATGCTGTCGGGAGTTCATCTACCCACTTGCCTCCAGCCTTCTCCAGACGTTTCTTCAGTATGGACTTGATTATTTTGTTAACGGCCTCAACTTGTCCGTTAGCTTTTGGGTGTGCAACGGCGGCGAACTTTTTCTCGATGCCGTACTTTAAACAGAACTCTTTGAACTCTCTACTTTCAAATTGCGTTCCGTTGTCTGTAATGATGGTGCGTGGAAGGCCAAAGCGGCATATAATGTTTCGTACAACGAAGTTAATGACCTTCTTAGAGGTGATAGTGGCCAAAGGTTCTGCCTCAGCCCATTTCGTGAAATAGTCAACTGCAACTATTGCGTATTTCGCACCACCTTTGGATAGAGGCAAAGAGCCGATTATGTCGATTCCCCAGATCGCAAATGGCCAAGGACTGATCATTTGTGTGAGTTCCGTTGATGGAGCCCTCGGGATTTTCACATATCTTTGACACTTGTCGCATTTTCTTGCGTAGTCCGCGGCATCCCGGTTTACGGTGGGCCAGTAATATCCATAGCGGAGGATCTTCTTTGCTAGCGTTTGCCCCCCAGTATGGTCGCCACATTCCCCTTCGTGAACCTCTCTCAAGACTCGCTTTGTTTCATCATGAGCGATGCATCGTAACAACGGGACTGAGAATCCTTTTCGATACATTGATCCATCCTGCATTATGTAACGCGCGGCCTTTCGAAGGACCTGCCGTCTTTCGCTTCTTTTTCCTGGTAAAGCCCCGGTTGTCAGGTACAGTTTGAATGGGGTTATCCACGATTCCTTCTCGATTTCTGTTCCCAACACGCGATCGACTTTCATTTCGTCTATGCTCGGGGCATGCAAGACTTCGACAGGATACAATCCCATTTGCTGCGCATCGTCGGTACTCGCGAACTTAGCCAATAAGTCGGCTTCTTTGTTCTGTTCGCGCAGGATATGTGAGATGTCATAACGCTCAAGATGTGATAGTAGTTCTTGGACCTGAATGAGGTACGGAGCAAGCTTTCGTCCCTTTGCTTGGTAGTCTCCCCGTACTTGGTAAACCACCAACTGCGAGTCACAAAAGATTTCAACTGATTCGATCCCGAGTTCCCTGATGAGCTTCAAGCCAGCGATCAGTGCTTCATATTCAGCTTCGTTATTTGTAGCTGGGAAATCGAGCTTCAGGGCATAACAGATCGATCGGTTTTCCGGAGTTACAAGAACTACGCCCGCGCCGGAGCAACGGTCGTTTGATGCACCGTCAGTGTATAATTTCCATCGAACGGGGGGAATGCTGTCGTGATCGTCCGATTTGATGGGTATGGTAAACTCAGCGATGAAGTCTGCTAATGCTTGCCCTCGGATGGCTCTCCGTGGTAAGTACGCGATATTGAATTGGCTCAACTCGATGTTCCATCTTAGCAATCTTCCAGAAGTTTCCGGCCGTTGGAGTACCTGCCTCAGGGGTTGATCGGAATAAACACCGATTGAATGTGCTTGAAAGTACGGGCGAAGCTTTCGTGATGCAATCACCAAGCAATAAGCCAGTTTCTCTATTTTAGGGTAATTCCTCTCAGCCCCTGTTAAACGTTTGCTAACATAATACACCGGCTTTTGGATTCGATCCTCCTCTCGTACCAAAGCCGCACTTATCGCATGTGGGGATACAGCCAAGTATACGTACAACATCTCATGGTCAACTGGTTTTGATAGCATTGGTGGGCTCTCCAAATGCCTCACCAGATTCCGGAATGCTTCCTCACAGCTAGACGTCCATTCAAAATTTCTCTTTCCTTTCTTTATTATGTCAAAGAACGGGATGCACTTGTCAGTTGCCTTGGATATAAATCGACTCAGCGCAGCTACTTTTCCGTTCAAGCTCTGTACCTGCTTTATAGTCCTGGGCGCTTGTACATCTCGAATAGCTTGGATCTTTTCTGGGTTGGCTTCGATTCCCCTAGCGTTGACGATGAATCCCAAAAACATCCCTGATGCAACGCCGAAAGAACACTTCAACGGGTTGATCTTCATGCCATAAAACTTGAGTATGTCGAACATTTCAGCCAAGTCTTGAATGTGGTCGTTTGACCGTCGTGACTTCACGAGCATGTCATCCACATAGACTTCCATGGTTTTACCCAGCTGGTCCTTGAACATTCGATTCACCAAACGTTGGTAAGTTGCTCCAGCATTCTTCAATCCAAAGGGCATCACTACATAGCAATACAGCCCGACATTTGTAACGAAGCTGGTGTGTTCTTGGTCTGGAATATGCATTGGGATTTGGTTGTATCCTGAGTACACATCCATGAATGATAGTAACTCGTGTCCTGCGGTGGAATCGACCAACTGATCGATCCTAGGCAACGGGAAACTCTCCTTAGGGCATGCTTTGTTCAAGTCGGAATAATCTACGCAAGTCCTCCATTTCCCATTCGCCATCTTTACTAGCACGGGGTTGGAGACCCATTCCGGGTAGAGGGCGTCGCGGACGAACCCATTTGCTTTGAGTTTGTCCACCTCCTCTCCAAGAGCGGCGGATCTCTCCGGATCCATTCCTCTCCTTTTTTGCTTGACTGGGACGTATTTCGGGTCTATGTTCAACATATGACTCGTGATGGCGGGAGAAATCCCACACATATCAGAATGCATCCAGGCGAAAACATCAAGGTTCGCCCGGAGGAAGTCGCTAAGGTCTTCAGTCATTGCGGGGCCTAGCTGTGATCCGATCTTCAGTATTCGCGAAGGGTCGTCATGGCTAACCGAAATGTCAATTGTTAATTCGGCCGGTGCCGCCTTCTCTTCCTTGGGTTTCTCATCGTCGTCTCTCGGATCTATATCTCCGTAGATCCGAGAACTATGCCCGAGCCAGGGCTCGGGCACTACTTGTCAATTATCCGCATTGAGGATGCGGACGGGATTGTCCGCAACCTTTCCCTTCTCTCTCCGGTGGGCCTCTCGGAGCTCGGCCACATAACAGGAACTACCAGCTGCTTGGTCGCCGTGAACAATGCCTACTCCTTTGTCAGTCGGGAACTTCAAAGTTAAGCACCACGGGGCTAACGCTGCCCTAAACTCCGCCAGGGCCGGCCGGCCCAAGAAAACGTTATACGGAGAGTCCACATCCAAAACTACAAAGGGTAGAATTCGCACTCTCGGACGCTCGCCTTGTCCCAGTTCAACTGGTAACTCGACATATCCCACTGCATCAGTTGCAGCGCCGTTAAAGCCGTGGATACGAGCTTTGGATGGTTTCAAGTCTTTTGTTTCTAGCTTCATTTGATCGTAGGCCTTCTTGAAGATGATGTTGACTGAACTTCCAGAATCAATCAGAATTCTTTTTACGTATGCTGGTCTGATCGTTGCAGATATGACCATGGGGTCGATGGTCGGAGCCTCTACCTGATCAGCGTCTCTGCTTCTGAACACAATATCGTCTGTCATTACGCGCTGCTGCTTAGCAGGGGCTCCGTCCTCCATGTTCGAACAACACTCAAAATCTGCATGCTTCAAGGAACTTGCATATCGCTCCATCTCCTACCAATTCTTATCCGCGGGGTGAGGCCCGCCGATGATTGTATTTATGACCAGTCTACCAACGGTCCGGGCAGGCTCCTCGGGATGACGTGGAGCTGGTGCACGACCTGGGTTGGACGTTCCCTGTCCTCCCTCTTGTGGATCCTTCACAAATTCTTGCAATTTCTTCTGCCTGATCAACTTCTCGATAGCGTCGTGCAAGTGTCTACATTCTTCCGTATTGTGTCCATAAGTCTCATGGAAGCGACAGTATTTCTCGGTCCGCTTCTGTTCTTCAGTTGATTCTTTTGGACGTGGTTTTCTGTACTTAAAAGTATTGCAGGTGCATAGGTAAATGTTTTCAAGTGGGGCGTTTAGCGGAGTGTACTCGTTGTAGCTTGGAATTCTCGACTTCCACTTTCCTGCTTCTTTTCTTTTCCCTTGACTCCTTCCTCCGGACTCCTTGGGTTGCCCAGGTTTATTCTGGACGTTGACTTGGACCTTTCCCGAGCTGTCTCCCGATTGCTTCACAGCGATGTTGCTCTTTATTGACTCTTGGACAGGCCCTGGCGCCTTATCTTGTCGTACCCACCTAGCTTCCTCTCTTCTTATGAACTGGTGTGCCTTAGAGTAGAAACGCTCTAGCGTAGCTGGAGGTTTTCTTGCCAGCCAGTCTCCAAACTCAGAGTCTGGATCCACACCTTTCATTAGAGCCATCAGAATTACATGGTCATTGGGATTACTGACTTCAGTTGCTGCCACGTGGAATCTTTGCAAATATTCCTTCAATGATTCCCCAGGATTTTGGATTACACTTGACAGAGACATCACGTCCTTTGGGCGCGTAGTGTGTATCCTGAACTGCTCAATAAACTTCTTTGCCAACTCCTCGAAATTTGATACGGATCGTGGAGGAAGTCGGGTGAACCATATAGTAGCGATCCCAGATAGAGTAATCGGAAAGCACCTACACTTGGTGGCATCATTCGCTCTGGCTGAATCCATCATCCATTCGTACCTCATGACATGTTGTCTAGGGTCAGTCTTTCCTTCATATGCAGGAATAGTAGGCATACTAAACTTCCTGGGGTACGCCGCTTGCAACACAACATCCGTGAACGGAGTATGACTTCTTGACACTCCCCAGTCATCATTTGATAAGCCCTGATTCTCTTTCATCAATTGCCTGATCATGGCTGTCAGATCGGGTGTCTGTATGGAAGGCGGAAGGTTGGAGTCTGTTCTACGCGCCTGTCCATGCTGATGCCTCCTCTCTTGGCGATCTTCCAATCGTGCATCTTGAGGTTCAACATCGTTAGCATTTTGATGATCTGGGCCTCTATCTTCCATCTGTATCCCGGTCCTGAAGCTTCCAGCTCTTGCTTGGTCGCGGTCTCCAGCTGTTCGAACAGCAGCATCTGCTCGCGCAGCATCAGTCTTACGGCGTCTGCGCCTAGGAGGTTCATCAGAGGAAGTAGAGCTGTCGGATGAGGAGTAAGCAGCGGGATTGCCCCCAGCATTCTGTTGCTGCTGTTGAGTAAGTTGTGCCATCAGGTTGGCATTGGCTTGCATCTACTCTCCTAGTTGTCTCCTACTTTTCCTGAGCTCTCTCACCAAGTCGTTGAACTCTATTCTGGTGACAACTGGAGTTTGGTCCTGAGTGGCAACTCCTGTATTTGGAATTGCCGGTTGATTGCTAGGCCCTGCTTGTTGCACGCTAGCAGTCTCGTGGGCATCCGCATTGTGAGAAGCTGACCTGGTACGTGGTCTTGCCATTGTAGAGTTATCAGTGAGTCGGATCTTCTCTGGGGGATTTGTTCAATCCAGTAGCTTCAAAGCAGATCCTTGAGGTCTGAGAATTCGATTCTCGGTGAAAGCACCAAAGTGTTAGCACCAAAATTGGTCACTAACCTCGTTCAGAAAGATTGTGTGGAGATAAAAGTGATGAAAGTAAATTAAACAGAGAAGACAATGCTAATTTAAATGCAGAAAGTAAGAACACCAAATTTATAGTGGTTCAATGTAATTGCCTACGTCCACTTTATACAACTTTATTGATTTCCTTTATAGTTGATTACAAATACAATTCGTGAATCAAATGCTTGAGTGAAGTTGTTAAGTAGAGAAGATGAGTCTTGAAAATGGCAGAGTCCCCCCGGTGTTTTCTCCCCAAAAAAAGGATCCATTTCACTGTGACCCTGCCCCTCTATTTATAGGCAAAGATGGGCTGGACTTCCCAAGTGGGCTGATTGCCGAACGCTCCAGCCCGAGTACAGTGGTCGATGTATGCCTAGCAAGGTTCGCCGAACGCTCGGATGCCGAGCAGTCCTTTCTGTGCCGAACGATGTGGTTTGATGTTTGGGAAGTGCAGGGTGTTAGTCAATCGAAGCCGAACGCTCTTCTAGACGCCGAGTACTCTTGTGCCGAGTACTTCTGATGCTACCGGGTACTACGCCGAGTACTCATGTATGCCGAACCACAAATGCCGTCGAGTTCTCCTTGATGTCGAGTGCTCTCATATGCCGAGCAGTCTCGTATGTCGAGCAGTCTTGATGCCGAGCAGTCTTGATGCCGAGCACTCTTGTATGCCGAGCAGTCTTGATGCCGAGCATTGGTTGACGCCGAGTGCCAGTTGACGCCGAACACTGCTGGATGCCGAGTACTCCCTGACGCCGAGTTCCACTGGATGCCGAGTACTCCCTGACGCCGAGTTCCACTGGATGCCGAGTACCACGCCGAACACTCCTGAATGCCGGACACTCTCTGATGCCGAGTACTGGTTGCCGAGTACTACGCCGAGTTCTCCTAGATGCCGAGTACTAGTTGCCTGGCCAAATATCTAGGAAACAAACATAAAGAAAATTAAGAGTTTTACAATTTCATTTATTGACCTTAATGACATAATTAGACCTAAAACATAACTTTTATATTTAGGTATATGCATATATGTAATAAACTGAAATTTAATTTAGAAGCATGAAATTGAGTTAATCTAAAACAAATTAACCAAGTAAAATTTAGTTTTAATATTGGTTTAAAATTTCAAGGTACGAAGAAGATTTGATTAACACACAGACATGTATGTGTATATACATATACACATAATTTCAAGATTCAATCTAATAAAATTTAATCCATGATTAAAAGGAATAAGTGTGACAACAAAAATAATTAATTAAAACAAGCTTTACATTAACACTAAATAGGATAACAAACAAGAGGATTTGTTTATGATCTTAAATGAAATAAAACATAAATTATTTGGTTAGACAAATCATTAGACAATTATATAAAAAATCCCAACCATTCAGTTCCACAATAATTATTTCAAATCCAATTAAATCATCAACATTCAAAACCATACACGAATAGAATTCACAATTAAGCACAATACATAGGATAATTTTAAAATTGATTTTAATAAGTGGCTATAATTTACATATATGTGAAAACTTTATTTTAAACATCGTGAATGAATTATAAACTTACTCAATAAACCTTATCGTTCATCACACCTTTATTTGTGGCTTCTCCTTAGATTTCAAAGAAATCAGCATTTCGCCTTTCAAGAGAAGGATGAACCACATTTCTTTAATTTTTTTTATGTTGATTCGAATTTGGTTTGAGGTGTTTCTTGGAAGAAATTTTGACCATGAATGATAATAAAGAGGAAGAAAATTTATGCTATGTCAAAGAAACCAAATAAGGAGATTTTGTTCTAATAAAATTAAAGGAACCTTCACGTTCTCCTTATCAAAACTCCCTTCTTTAATATCTTTTTAAATTTCAATTAATTAATTCACTCCTCTCACCATTATATCGCTGGACCTAGCACATTCTTAATATGCAAATTTTCAAAATAAAAACTTTTATGTAATTATTTTATTATTTAAACATTGTTTAAAGATATACCGATATCGTATGTCGATATATGCAAATATATCTTTTACATATCCATTTAAATGTTACCAACAACATTCAAAACATCAAATAAATTAATAATTATTAATATTTAATAAATATTAATTAATTTAATCAAATTTTTAACATTTTACAAATTAATTAAATCGTGTGGTTCTTAAAGAAATCACAAATGCGGTTGTGCGACTCAGAGGTGTGAATTCAGTCAGCGATTAATATCGAACAACTCAAATATCAATGTTCACACGTCACCTTAGGAAGTGTGTGATAGTTTGGCTGAATTCATCACTTACAGGTATTTTTGATGAAAACAAATTTCACAAAAACTTAAGCGGCACCTTTTAGTAGTGATAATTTACACCAGTTCTACTAGTCAAAACTATATCACATGAGGACTTATGGAACTTGATTTTGGTCAAAACTCCAACATCGTCCAACTCAACTTTGTAATTCCAAATAAAAAATCCTTGGTTCAATAATAATAGTTATTATTAATTGTACTGCTCTGGCCAAAGACTTCGATTTTGAGTTGACTTCATATGACCGTGATACTAACTCCATAAAACTGATGAGACGAATTCTCTATTGAATAGTGTTTCACTTCCAATGCTTCTACTCGGACCCAACCATAGTCATTTGATGGACATCATGCCAAGATTTAACTGAAATCAAAGTGGAGTGTCTAAATTAAAGTTCTATAGTATTCTCAAGTCGAGGGAATTATGTAACATCGTTACATTGAAATTGTTTGTTTGACCTTAGTTATATTAACCAAGAAAGAACTCTCTAGTAGGGCATTCCATAGTTATTTGATAACTATTAGCATGTAAACCCATGATTCCTATAGCAGCCATGAGAAATATACCGCCTAACATTTGGAGAGAGTTACGATCTCTAGTCTCAATGAATGAATCGATATCCTTTCTCAAAACATCTTGACTAGGAATATTTAAAACAATATGTTATTTTCAATGTGATAAAATTCTTATAACTACAACACTTTGTAATTACTATCCATGGCATATCATTGAATGATTTACCATTTATATACTTCAAATTAATTACTTAATTATTTATATCGCCGCATAACAAGTATATAATAGAAAAAAACACCTTTTATATCGCCTCTAACGAATACTCCTAACTCTATCATTCTCCCACTTTCACCTGAGGCCAATTATGGAATCTTATTCCAACTTCATTGATCGGTTTTCTCAAAAACTAATTGGGTCAATCCCTTAGTGAATGGTTATGCTATTTTATTTTAATTATCTACTCTATTAATGAACTCACTTTGATGCTGATAAACTCCCTTTATCATATGGAACTATTCGAAGTATGTCTTTCAACTTCTAGTGAGCTTTAGGTTCTCTTACGTTCTATATCGTAGCATTGTTATCATATAACAATGTCAGGGGATTCTCAACATTTGGAATCACCCTTGGCTCAGTGTTAATGAATAAATTCGCTAACCCCAATAGTGTGGTAAAATAGTGTAAATTCAAAGAGATGCTCTGTTGAGGCAGTCAAAGTCATCAAGTCAAAGAGAGTTCCTATAACATTCCTTGGTATAGTCATCAAAGTCGGTCATATGAGCTTATGCAAGTTTGAATTCGAAGTCGGATATGCTATTAAGGTTCAAGTTCGAAGTAAAGTATGCTATAAAAGTACCAGTTCGATGTCAAGTATGCTATTCTAGTACGAATTCAAAGTCAAGTATGATGTGCAAGTCAAAAACCCATGTAAATTAATATTCAAAGTCGAATGACCATACAAGTTATAAGTCACAAGTTCGAATCGAATCAATAGTTTAAACAATATAATAGGCTCTAAAAATCCCCAAATCGATTTAGCGTTTACAAATTTGAAAATGTAAGAAATGATATGAGAGAATTTGTCCCCCAAAATGGCACCCCTATGTCCATATTTATAAGGGTGAGCGGCTCCACTTCGCCTTTCATTTTCTTCGGCAGGCTCATCTTCGGCATACTTGACTTCAACTGTGTCGACCTGGCATCAGTCTCTTCATTGTATAGCATCAATAAAAAGCGGCTTCAAGCATTGTTGAAGAGCGGTGTTGTCACTAGGCAGTATTGTGAAGGAGCAATTCTCTCATAATATAGTGTCAAAGTTGACGATTCATGGAGTTGATGGTTGGCTTCATTGGTTGAAGGCAACACTAAACACATATGAGAATCGGTAATGGTATAATATTGCATTGGTACAAGGTGGCTCTTTTCCTTATGTTGTTGGTGTCATGGATGATTTCGATGGTAATAAAAGAGTAACGACAAGGCTGATGAATAGCGACACTAATGGTTGCTATGGGTGGAGATGATATGCGGTGTTGACCATTGTCGAAGAGTGGTGTCACCAAGCATTCCCTCGATGTTGGTGATCCTTAGCGTCATTATAGGGCAATACGTTCGAAGTGCTTGTGAGGTGCGATACTGATAGAGTTTGGCATCAACAGAATGCGCTATTGGTCACTTCGATATTCATTAATGGCTCATGACATTGGTTGTTTTTTATGCTTTTGCCTCTTCATTTGCATGCGACACTGTTCCTTTTTCCTTGTTGATAGAATACGACGCGAAGAGATATGATGCCAAAGTGATGAAGTGTGGCATTGTTGATCGTAGAACCCTATTCCTTTAAGACTGATCATAAAAGGCGATGTCATCTCTACATTTCTCTTCTCATATATCTTCGGAGTCAATAAGAGGTAGCACTAATTAAGCGCATAGCGGCATTGATAATGTACGACATCTTTGAGGTTATTGATGGTGATAACATTTTTCATTGGCATCGACACTATTGTTTTAGTACTTTCTTATCACTTTGATTAAGTAGCACACTGAACTGATCGACGACAATTATAGTAGTAACATTTGCCCCCTCATAATGTAGAGGAGCCATTGGTTTTTCAAGCCAATAATCACGTCGTCATTTTTCCCTGCTTTTTGGTCTTCTCCTATTGATATAAACCGTCCATTTAAAATTTATCCAATGGTTTTTTGCTAGCCTATCACCTTTATAAATAGGCAGGTTCTTTCTTATTTTTTTCCTTTACCTATGATTAATAGCTAAAGCAAATCAGCATTCCCTTTAAGAGAACTCAAACTTCTTCGGTTCTTAATCGCTCAGCTCCCATTTAGGTATGATTTCTATTTCAATTTGATTAAGTTGAGATGTTGATTCAGTCAATTAAGTTTTTTTAAAATCGTTATTAGGGTTTAATTTTGGATTTTTGTTGATTTCAAATCTGATTATCAACGCTTTAAGAATTGAAATCGCGAATTTGTGATTCTTATAAGCCATTCTTTTACATTAATCCTTGAATTAATTGATGTTGTCAGAAAGGTTTGGGGTTTTCAGCTTAATGACGAGGTGGGTTGCCTATTTAAACTCGAATTCATAATTATTCTCAACCCAAATTGGTATCGCCACTCATGACACTACTAGTATGCAAAATTATTAGTTAGTCGGTAGTGTAAGGCCTTCGTATCGGCTAAATTAGTTTCAATATTAATTAATATAGACATAAAAATCTACATGTCTTGTGACAAAGATGACCTCGACTTCAGCATCACATCGACATTAACCCCTACCAACATTATCATAATTCATGAAATTACTAAGTTCACATATTATCTCATTATTTCAATAGCCAAAGACTTTCATGTTGTAAGCAACAGGAGCGAAGTGTGGTGATTCATTCAAAGTCATGCACACTATTGTTATTTGCGCATTTAAGTTGATTAGACACGAAAATAATTGGCTCGTTACTAGTTTTTAAAACAACATTGTGATATTAGCATGACATTTGACACCAATAAATCTTTTATTTTTTTAGTCAACACTAAACCTTTAATTCGCTAGAACGTGGCAACCCCTTTTTCTGTCATGACAGTCAATTAGCATCAATAGCTGTAACCCCTGGTTGAGAACATAAAGTTCATCGATAGTGCTTGTTGTGATTAATTACAACACTAATAAACTCATCATTAATTGAGGAGAACGTCATTCATCCTAGAAGTTTACCTATGAGCATAGTTTAATAGTCATAACTTGATTGTTTTTCTTTACATTCCCATGATCATTTTTGATAGTGTAAACGTAGCTCTATATGAATTCGGCATCACTGCTTTTAACACATTATAAATTATTGAACCAATTATCAGGTTTCCAATTCACATTGCCACTATTCGTCAACGTCGCTATACTTATCACCTCGTCATTAGTTATGGTTGTAGAGCTTGTTAACATTTTATAGCATAAGTTTTATGACATTGTCGACGTGAGCTTATAGATGCCCATAACTTTATTGCTTGTTACCGACCATAATATCTCAAATGTCGGTAACCTCATTATTTTTGGCACTAACTAACTTATAGCATTCACCATTGTTTTATGATTAAATTATTCTTAACAATGATTTATCTTATTTGCTATGCGCTCATGGACAATGCATGTTAACTCCCTTTTTATAGTTCTTTCATGATGTTTTTTTATCGAGATTTGAAATTCATGTTTTCTTACCAACTTGTCAAATGTTATTTATATACTATTGTCTTATGATTAATATATACCTTATCACCCTGGCAGTAAATTGATTATTTAAGGAACAATTTTAGATCTAGCATTAGCATGTACTAGAATTTTTATATGATATGAATAATGATAATTTCTTAAGATTAGAATATTATCACCTGATAAGAAAATGGAAGGCCAACAATCCCGCAAGTCACAAAGAAAGGTTGTAAAGAGACCAAACCTTCTCCTTCGGCTAGTAAGAAGGGAGACATTATTTCAAATCCATCGTACATTACCACCCAAGTTGAAGTGGACTCCATTCTTCAACAATTTGGAATTACTAGGGTTGAAGCCATTCCTATTAGCCCTACAGATAGCATTTATAACCCACAAATGGGATACTTTGCTTTTTCTGCGATTCATATCTGGCATACTGGCTATCTTCCTTTTTCAGGCTTCCTCTTAAGATACCCGGAACACCTAAATATAGTAGTAATCCTGTTTTTTGCCTAACGCTTATACATACCTGACTTTCCTGGAGGTCCTAGCTCGAGAAGCTAGACTCCCATCTCTCAGCGCTGACATTATTCATTACATAGCTGGTCCTACTAAGGCAGGTGAACAACTAGGTCATTAACTGTACCAAATGCATCCCCATGGAAAAAGCTTGATCTCTAAGAGTATTAATAAGACAAGAGTATGGGAGACTCAATTTTTCTTTGTCAAATGCTTCTCTAATATTAAAGGGACATTTTCTATCGCTAGTATGTCCCTTATCCTTACTATTTGATTATTAGATCCCCATCTCTTGATCCCTGTTTGATTATTATTCTTTCCTGATGGGTGTCCTTTTTTAGATCTTGCTTCCAAGTGTCTAAAATCCAAAATCAAAAGACCATGGACTCCCTAATCCATCTAGTTGAGAATAGGAGAAATAGACTTACACTGCTAATTCCATCGAAGCTCCTCCGATATTGTATCATCTTAGACCACAATAAGATCTTGGGAGAGCCACCAATGGTTAAATATAATTCTCATGGAAAAAGCTTATTAGTGATGGGAAAATCAGAAGTCTTTACCTCTAACTCTCCATTTAGCTGGATTCTGTTGATAAGTTTTAATGTGTTTAGAAACGAAATTCCTGATTCTATTGGTTTATTGACTCTTCCTTTTGCTTTAGGCTCGTCTGCCCTTGTTGTGGCTCCAATGAAACAAGGATTAAGGATAGTGCTCCTAAGAAGAGAAAGAGTAAGGATGTAGTTTCAGACTTAACTCAATTAATAAAACCTGCCTCCTTTAAAGACTCGATCGCTCAAGCTATTGAAGAATTGGATGAAGAAGAAACAGGCAATGATACTTTTATTGGCGCTCCATTTCCTTCCCAAGATAAGAGGTCCAAATTTGTGGGTGACTTCATCCCCATTGTCATAGATGAGATAGGGCATGTAAATATTGATCCAAGTCCCGGAGCGGTAAACTTGGATAAAGCTTCGAAAAAGCCCATAGAGGCTCGCACTGAGATACCCAAGGACACTCAAACTCCCAACCCCCTTTTAATATTACATTTCCTACTTCCCTAACATCTATCAACCGTATGTGCACTAAACTTGGTCTGATTCTTTCTTCAGATGATCCTTTCCCTTCGAGGACATAGACTCGAACTTCATTAATGAATTTTGAGAAACTTTCCAAATTGGCTATTCAATCTCCCTCGGTCACTTCTCTTGGATCATTGCAACCCCTGACTTATTCTGATGACCACCTTTTCCTGGTCCTCAAACAACTTTTATCGGTACGTTTTTCTATTTATTAGATTAACTTTAACTTTATAGATTTCATTTTAACTTAGATAAGTTATGTATTCTAGGTGGGAAAGCACATGCTTCTTCTCCAAGATGCCACTCAAGGGCTATCCAATGAGGTGGTCAAGCTTAAAGAAAAGATCTCCTCACTTCAAAATAGTATAATTGACATTACCATTGAGAGAGATGGGGCGATCCTTGAAAAAGGAAAACTTACTTCCTCCCACAAGGAAGAAAATAAAGCAAGGCAACTGTTAGAAAAAAATGAAAAACTTGAAAGTTGATCTCGGGTCCTCTAACATACTTAAAGCAGATCTAGAGAAGGTGACCAAGGAAAACATTGAGCTTGCAAAGGAAACTCCAAGCTAATCAAGAAGAACAAATTGCTAGAAAACCAACTATAAAGGAAGTCTAGCATCCTGGATTATTTAAACAACATTATTAGTGATGCCAAGAAAAAGGTCGTTTTCTTTCTAGATGTTGCTCTTCCCAAAATCGTTGAGAAGTGCTATAAAGATGCTTGGAATGTAGCATATGCAAACAACATTCAAAAATGCCTACACTTGGACTTTCCATCTCTTCTAGTCTTGAATGAAAAGTGTAAGAGAAAGTTTAATCTCGGAATAAAAAGGGACAAAAAGGCTCTTGAGGTAGAATTCCCCGTAGAGGAGAAAATCGATGCTGAAAAGTGGTTATCATTTGACGTGCTCCTATTGATGAAGGGCCAAAGCTCGATGAAGAAGATGACGACAATGATGATGATAATAATGATAATGATAATGAACGCAACGATGACCAAAGTGATGAAAACAGTAATAATGAGGGGGAGGTGATAGAATGGGTCTTTTTGATGAACCAGATGAAAGGGATGGATCTGATGACACTAACTTAGACCCAACTATTCAAGGTACAGAAACTACTAACATGCTAGACCCTTTAAAGAAAGATTCTCCTAATAAAAGCAGTACTTTCCAAGGTGAACTGTCTAAAGACAAAGGAAAGGTATCGTCATCGTCAGTTCTGCTGTCTTAGGTATGGATCTCTTTATCCAAATGCCTCAAGCATCAAGTAACTTTTAGTTAATACATTAACTGTTTTACTTAAGGAGAAAACCAAAATATTATTATAACGTGATGCTTGAAAAGAAACAAATAAATATGGATCGTCTAAATAGAGAATTGGACAAACAACTGAAAGAGTACAATGAATTTTCTGAGAAGTACAAGAAGCTTGCTAAGAGTGTGTCAAAGTTAAGATATTTCAAAGAAAGAGAAGTCGCTCCTCAGATGAAGAAATCCCAGCATCACCGGGAAATACTTATGAAAGAGAACTCTGAACTAATGACCCTCTTTTTTATATTAATTGATGACAAAAACACCCTAGTGGAGTTTCTATACAAAGCTTATTATGGGGGTTTTCTCAGAAGCTTTCATCGTAGATATTTGGACGAGTATGGTCCTCGTCTTGGAGTGTGTTAGAATGTTCCCAGAGTGGCTTCCATCCCACTTTCTTCTTGCTCTCTTCCCCCCAAAAAAATAAAGTACAATAGGAAGAGATTTATTCATTAAATGTAAAAGAAATCGATCTTGTATGAATCTGAATGTTTATAATATGTAACTTGGTGTGCTTGTGGTTTTAATCTCTTTAGTTTCCTTATCCTTAGTCTAATTTCAAAAGGATCTCTCAAGTAATACGGTCTCTAGGGATATCTTGAGTAAATTTTTCAAGCTAAGAAAAGATTTTAGGGAAAAATCTTTGATTCTCAAAACATTGCAATATGGGCAGGACATTTTTCCTTAGAGATTTACAAGAAGTCTACATGTGTTACCCTCATATCTGCTTTGACTTTTTAGATGATAAAAAAGATAAGTCACTTAGTGAAATCGGATCATATCACACCAAAATAATATGTGGTTATGATAGCCCTTCAGTTATGGAATGGTATTATCGTTGGTTCCCTCTTTCTCATACCTGAAAGGAATTAAGGCTTCCTTTGATTCTATTCTTATGTTGTCTACTAGGTCATTTAAAAAGGTTAAAACCACGGTCTCAAAACTTTGAATGTTGATTGGATGTTTTTTAAATAGAATTGTGATATAACCTTAATTTTGTATTACATGTAAACTCTGCTTATTATCAATAGAAAAGTTTGTTTCTCATACATTAATTCCTATATCCCCTATTCTTAATAATAGACTCAGTTAGTGCATACATCTGATTCTCTAGATGCTAAGATTATGTAATGACCTGCCTTTATGGACGTTTTAAGCAGACACACATGTCGGACTCAAACCATTCAAAAGGGTAGATTGTTATGGGGTAAATAAGAAAAAGAGAAAGAAATAAAACAAATACAGAATCTCGCAATGGAATGACAAAATATAATAATCAAATAACAGTTCATGAAGCTGTTTTAAAAATACATTTGATTATTCTTTACAACACAAACATCAGAGTTACATAAACAGGGATAAACAAATAAATGCAGCGGAAAAACATGATGCATCGAAATATAATAAATAATACTAGTACAAATCTTCGTCTTCGTCCTCCAGAAATAAGGTCTTCAACCCTGAAATGCTCAGGCTGACCTGAGCGAATTGAAAAGACAAAACACTCGAGTCAGAACTAAAAGATCTTATATAAGTTAAATCAACGGTAAATAAATATGAGTGGAACGGCGTCAGAGATGTTTACGGGGTTTGACATCTCCTATCCAGTGTCTAACGTGAGTGCAGTAACTTAAGAGATGTTCGGGATTCCCATCTCCTAAGGATCCGTTAAACTATCTACTGTGTAGTACAATACACTATTATAATATGTCTATAGTAAAGTAAAAGTATTAAAATAGCATTAAGGCGTTACCCATATCCCCCTTAACACATTTTATATATTGCCATAGTCTATACAGTATCGTAGGCTCCTCCGTGAGGTTTACCCAGAGGGCACTCCATAGGTATGGTACAAAAAAACTGGTAGAAGGCGCTCTAGGGCATGTGAACACGGCACTCGAGGCAATGCCAGGGTAGATTTACCAATTGCAGAACCGGGCTGGTGGTAACGCATGGCAGCTACTACCGCCCACCTCGGAACACACTCCCAAATCAAAATAAAGGGGTGGCCACCAAATCATCACAAATGTCATAATATGGTATCGAAGAAGCATGTCCGATCAAAGGAATGACCTCACTTGGCCCAGGTATAGCTCCTGTTTTAGTCACATCTAAGCTGACTCACGGGAGTCAAGGTCATGTCATACCTTATACAGAAATCGTTCGCCAAACCATCCTACTTCATTTCTGGAATCTCCACCACGTACACAATTGTGAAAGTGGTTTTCGGTATTGGCAGAGAGTATGACAATATCTGATCCCGGTCTCTTTAACAACCAAACATTTATTTCACACAGGATGGTTCTTTTACATTTCAAAAAGTCAATTCTCAAACCATATCATTTTCAAATCATATTCACTTTCAAAAATCACATTCACTTCCAAAATCATATTTACTCAAATATGTCATTTCACAAAAGGTATCGATTTCAAATTCCAACTTAGATTGTATCATTATCAAGGATTTAAGTATAAATACTTCAACTTTACACAGTTTGAAATTTTAGAAAATAGTTTAGATAATCATAAATAGTTTTAATAGTTAAAAACATATTAAATAGGTTTTATTAGGTTGAAAATGTTTTAAATAGATTAATTATAGATTAAATTGATTTAAATTAGATTAGGTAGATTTTTAAATATATTAAATAATTTAAAATAGATTAAATAGATTTAAATTATATTAAATAGATTAAATAAATTTAATTAGTTTAAAATAGGTAAAAATAGATTTAACAAATTAAAATAGTTTTAAATTGATAAAAATAGTTTAAATTAATTTAAAATAGATTTCAAAGTTATATCCAAACGTTTTTAGTAACTCAATTTCAAATAAATTCATTTATATTTGACACTTCAACTTTGAAAATCCAACTTAAATCCTTTGAACAATTCATTAAATCAATTCCAATTTCAACATTTACACTTGGATTTTCGAAAATAATTTAGTTTATATAAATCAATTTCTATTTAAAAATACCAGTTAACTGAATTCAAAATTTCAGAGATTTGAAAATCATTTAATTTAACCAATCCGGTATCCATATATAATTTTCTACCCTATGGTCAAGTGATACGGATATTTATCATTTCAATCCGCAATTTACAATTTTACGGTTATATATATCATTTCAAACCGCAATCCCAAATTAAATAAAAATCCATAAAATTGCTTGAGTCTATCATTTCAACCCATAACGATTTTTCCTTAATCTATAGATCATTCGAGTATGTATCATTTCAACCCATAGGGAACTTGCAGTGTTATAACAATATAAAAATACAACATCCAGTCATCCAATATCAACAATCAAACATCCATCACAATCATCATCCAAATCAACCAATAAACATCAATATATAACTGAAGATCAATAACAGGTATTAAATTGACAATTTAAATTCAATATTAAATTAAACGGTGATTAAATGCAATAAAAGCCAAATTTAACTAGAATGACAAATTAAACATACCAAACATCAATCAATTAATTTTTAATCACATCATAAATTTAATTTAACTAACCAAAGAAGGTTTAGCATTTGTGAGTGGGTTAAAACACTCACCTTTGATATTTAGAATGCAAAAACCCAAACAAAGACGCCTTTTACAATAATCTCCAAACTCGGCCAAACATATTTCATGCCGTCAGGAATTCCAATACGCGAGGAAACCACATGTCAATTAGAGTTTGTATGTGGATGATATTCAAGTTATACGAAATATTAATAAAATAGTATATATATACACAAATTTAATACAAAATACATATATAAAATAAAACATTGATTGACTCACGTTGCCAAATGCTTAGGAGAAGGATTGGAAAAACACTAAAGGCTTAGGCACTCATATGTATTCTTTTTGTTTAAAGCATGCAGAAGGTGTGAATGTAGGAAGAAAGAGACAAAAAATTGAGAATGGGAAGAAATAAATATGGAGGATCAGCATAGTTTATGAAAGGAGGAGGTGACAAAAGAATATAAAAACACAGTAAGCTTTTCAAAGAAACAATGTGGTTATGTGTTTAATAAATATGAACATGAACAGGCTAGCATGAATGATGCATGTGCATTAAATATGAATTGTTAATATTCACTAATGAGTTAATTTATAAAAATGTTAACACTAAATAGAATATGAGCATTTGGAAGCTTATAAATGAAGAATAGCAAGTTTGAATTGGTTAATGTGTATGAAAATGTGAGTATTTAATGCATTGGAAACGAAAAGTTAATGGACGAATTAATGCAGGCAGAAGTTATGAGAAAGAATGAATATTAAAAGTTGCAACGTGTTAAAATAAATGCTTAGATGCAAATATAAGAGGTATATAAGAATTAGCCTGAACAAAAGTAGGTAAGAGAATGTACAGCTAACAATAAGAATGGAAAATGAATAGACTGAGAATAAATGGAAATTTTATGAAATAAAGAGAGAGTTTTTTTTTACTTAATATGAATAGTTGAAATGTGAAAGTGAACAAGGCAGAGAAATAAATGAATGAGATAGTAGTTATCAAAAGCAATAAAATTTGAAACGTGCACGAATATGAATTCATGATGAACCTCACCTTTCATACTTCAAAATGAATATAATGGCACATTAATTCAGTATGGAAACATATTTCAATTCAATTAATTTCGTTAACCTCAAATCAACTCAAATTATGCCCATTTAAAAGTTTTATTAACATACAATAAATAAAATTTGAACACACCAATTAAGATAATGGGGACTACTGCTACATAAAATAAAAGGTGAACCATGATTCCAAATTCAAATTCAAAATTGGCGTTTTTCTCAGCATACAATCACGAACTTAAAATATTTAATTTATTCTAAATTTTACGATTAACATTAGAATCACCTTTGTACTGCCAAAGGCTGCTATTTAACGACCGTAAAATGTTGTTTCAAAATTCAATTTTTTTCTTTTTATAAATTACACTTACTTTAAAAACAACAACGTTAATTTTGTTTTTATTAAAACATCCTTTTTACTTTAACAATAACGTACGTTTCTTTCGTTAAATCATTAATTACAATTAATGTTTTCTTTAACTCTTTTAAATGAAAGATTCCAAATTGACATACTTGTAATTAATATCAAAATTACATTTTAAAACGGAACATTTCTTTCATTAAACTCCATTAATTTAAATTAAATTCCCTTTCCCTTTTATTGTAAGATTCCAAATCAAATTAATTGCAATCAATTTCAACATCAAAATTTAAAACGGAACCTAATTAATGGAAAGATAATTAAAACAATTGAATTCTTTTTATAGTAACTTAAATACATTTAAAAATTGTTGTTTACACATAAGAGTTATAAATTAACTTACTTAAATAGTTATCAATAACATACAAACAACAAAATTAGGTTTATATTCTAATTATTTTATCATTAATAAATCAAAAATTTTAATTTCTCATAATATTTAAATTCTGAAATCTTATTAAATTTAATAGTTTTAATTATCAAAATTTATGGTTTGTTACATTATTACATCAGTTACAGTGTCCAATTTCAACTGTAATTAAATCCAATTAATTATAATTGAATTCCAATAAATTGATTTAATTTGATTTCAATCCCTTTTATTCAACCAATCATTATTTTATGGACAAAGTTACATTGGTTTGTATTTTATTACATTATTATTCTTCCTTTATCATCTTTTACCATATTAGTCACGATAATTCAATTACATTTAAATTTATGTAAATTTTCACATTAATTATAATTTAAAATCCCAACTAATTTATTTATCTTTGTTTTACTCCTTTTTATTACATCAATTATTGCCCTGTTAATATAATTAACCTTTCTATACCTTTTATTACATTCACAGTTTGCAGTTATTGTCTTAACTCACATTGATGTAACATTTAATGACATTCAATTGCAATTGGTTTAAATAAATTGGTAACAAATAACAATTGTCACCATTTCTATATTTAATAACATTTGTAAGTTTATTATTTACAAATAATTTTTATAACTACCACTACCCTACTACTATTATCAGTTACAATTAATTACACCTTATTTCATTAATTAATCAACATTTGAATTATCAATTGCTCTTTTAATCCAATTATCCATTAATACATTCATTAATATAATCTATTTACAACCTATATCAATTATAACTCTTTAATTCTTTTAATTAATTGGAATTACATTTAAAGCAGTTATCAGTTACCTTAAATTAATACTATTTCACTTTATTTCAGTTATATTCTTATTATTAAATCACAAATTTTTTATTTCTTCCAACATTAAATTACAAAACTTTATTAAATTAACTAATTTTAATTATCGAAAATTATGGGTCATTACAGATTAAGGATAGGTTGCTTGCTTATGTAGAAGAGAAACGATCATCTCAAGATGACTCAACTTTGTGATTCCCAGATAATGCTAAGGCATAGGAGTGACATAGGAACTACTTTATATTAAAATCAACATTTAGGACTTACACAGAAATGACTGCTCACATAAAGGAGTAGCTTAAAGAAAAAGAAAAATAAGCTTCAGGCATTGAAAAAGAGAGCTGACACGATTTAAGGATCCAGTTTTTCAATCGAAGCCGACGTTGAGATAGCTAAACTATAGCAAAGAATAAGTGAACTTCAAGTAGATCTAATAAAGAGCCAAAGTTATTTCCAATCATTAGAGCTTACTACAAGTGAAGGCAAATTTGGCCTTCCTACCCCTACTCCTGGTAAAATGACCAGATCTCAGTCTTCGGCGAGCCTGGAATTCCTAGCTTTAATAAACCCTCCTTTAGGGTTCAGTAATGAAACGATCTCAAGGTGGGGTGAAAAGGTTAAATTTGAATGTATCTAAAACTTTAACAAGAAGTGGGATGAGAGAGTATCTCAATGCATTAGTGAATATGAAAGCAAAGTTCAAAAACTAAAGCATGAGAAATATGATCTTAACCAAAAGATTGAAAAGTTAAGGAGTATGGTTATTACTTTGTAAGATGCCAACAAGACTCTCCAACGCTCTTTAGGAACTCAGATTGCTTCAATTGATGATGCAAATACCATTCAAAAAAAGGAAAACAAAATCAAAGAACTTATAGATGTAGCATTCACCACATCACTGATCCTCTAATTGCCATGGACTTAGACAAGCTAGCATAGAATCTTAGCAAAGATTTGCTTTGAACAGATCCACTTACCTGCCTGATTTTTGTACCTGTAATTTTATATGTAATATATTAATTATAAATGAAATTGTATTGGAATGAAAGTTACCTCAAACGTAAAGTATGTGGCTTTGAATCAAATTGTCTGATTACCTTGCTTTTGTACTCCAAGCTTTAGATGTCTAGATCAACATTCTGTCTGTTAAGATAATTGGAATTTTTATATTAGAATTTGCTTTCTCAAAAAAGACCAAGAAATCTGTAACAATTAACAACAGAAAACCAAAAATCTATTTGATAGAAATTGTCCGTAGATTCATATCTGATAATAACAGAAGAGGACCAGTAACTTAAATATGGAAATAATAATAGAAGGTCGGAAATCATTATCTAGTAATAATAATAGAAGAACAAAAATCCATATCTGGTAACGAAAGCAGAAATCCATATTTGGCAGGCCAGAAATCAGTCTGGTAATAATAAAAGAAGACCAGAAATCCATATTTGGTAATGAAGACCAGAAATCCATATCTGCAATAATAATAATAATAGAAGAGCATAAATCCCATGTTTGGAAATAATAGAAGAAGAAGACTAGAAATCCATATCTGGTGATAATAATAGAAGACCAAAATTCCATATCTAGCAATAATGAAAAAAGACCAGAATCTCTTATTTGGTGGCCAAAAATTGCATTTGTTGGGAAGCATGAATAGCTCATATTTGATGGACTTTCCTTTAGTAGACTTTGTTTGACTTGAAGTGCTACTAGGCTCGGATTTTGATAGATCTTCCTCTAGATAATTAATTGATATGGAGCTTTACTTGGCTCTGATTTTGATTGATTTGGAGCACTACTTAGCTCTAATTTTGATTGATTTGAAGCACTAATTGGCTCCGATTTTGATTGATCTTCCTGTTGAAGATTTCAGTACTTTAGTGAGGCCTTTGATAAATGGAACTAAAGGCTTACTCTATCCTCCCTCTATGAGGTGCTTAAGTAAGGACTTTGATGATGGCACTGAAGGCTTTTATGGTGCTTTAGTGAGACCTGTGATGATGGCAGTAAAGACTTACTCTGACCTCCCTCTAGGTGGCTCTTCAACCAGGCCATGTACGCAGCGGTTGAAACCTTCCTGGTGCTTTAGTGCGGCCTTTGATGGCGACACAAAAGGCTTACTCCGACCTCCCTCTGGGAGGCTCTTTAGTAGGACCTTTATTGATGGCATTGAAGGCTTAGGGCCTTTGATGGCGGCACAAAAGGCTTACTCCGACCTCCCTCTAGGAGGCGCTTCAGTGAGACCTTTGATGGATGGGTCCTTTGATGGCCAGGGACCTCTTGCGGTTATGAGCCTTTGATGGCTGGGGCCTTTGATGTCTAGTGACCTCTTGCAGTCTTGAGCCTTTGATGGTTGGGGCCTTTGATGGCCAAATTTTTTATCCTAGGGGAATCCTACTCCTTAACCATGTAGATATTCTTATTTGGAACACCTTGTATTACTGAAAACTTGTTTAACATCTCCTTACATACTCGTTGAGCTTTCCTTACCCTAGGAAATTAATGATCATCCCTTCTAAGCTCCTGCATTGATTGGTGTTATGGTAGTTTGCAAGATGATAATGACAGTATGATCCTCCATGATTTTTTTCGAACTTGGGTCTCCTCTTTCATGATGGCCAATAATCAAGCTCTTCTTTAGTCAAAAAGTGGATGTTTTCAATAGTGGCAGTGAGAGTACAATCCTTCGAAAGTCATCATTTAGTTATTAGTCCTTTTAGAGTATGCTTAGCTCTTTTATTGCTTACTCTAGGCTCCTTAGCTTCCATAGCAAGGTTCCTTTTCAAAGAATCTCGAGTTTCATTTTGTCCTCGAGAGTGGCTAGGAATACTTTTCCACTTTCTAATAAATCGTTCGAAATCCTTTGTCATTTATTTTTTAAAATTGGTCCCCTTGGCTTGATGTTGAATCTCTCTTCTTATTTGTAACGCCCCACCTCTATGCCCACGCTAGCCAAGAACACTACGGTGTAATGTTGTCAACTAGCACGGAGAATAAGGCTATTGAGGAGCGACCATCCGTGTAATTGCTTTGTGCGAGCACCGATATGTCAGATAGTGTAACATGCATTTTTATTTCAGGAGGAAATTCGACATACCGATACAAACTCAAAGCTACTACACAGTGGCTATAATAGTTTAGGACAATAAATATAAAAATAACACAGATAATATAAGTGCGGAACACAGATAGAACAAAAAGTCTCATATATATAATAACTGATGTCAATTACAATACATTTGACATAATACAAATGATACAACTATAATTGTCGACTCTGAAAGTTATATATATACAAGTACATTATCGACTAATATACATGAATACATATCAACCTAAAACAATACACTGACTACTACAAAAAGACAAAGACCCCTTCAAAAGATATGAAAAGTCTTCATAGCTCAACAGCAACTCAAAGCAGGAAATCTACAACCTGAAATTACTCGGGTCTGACCCGAGTATTAAATTCAAAAGAAAATAATACACGGGTCAGTCTAATTCAAACTCAGTCATTAATGCACGGAAGCAATAATAATCAATATCAAAAAGGACGACCGTCACAGAAATCTCGTATACCCGACTCCTCGGTAAGAGAATCGAATAACGACAAATATAACACTAAACAGTGTTAAACAATAAATCAGCTAATCCAAATCACCAACAAAGATAGATAAAAAATTACCAATGCAGATAATTCAGAAAACAACAAAATTGTCTAAACAACAATTAATAACAAAATCTAATTGTTAAATAAATATTTAGAAACTCATAATCTAATTATCTAGAAGATAATTAGACAACACAAAATAATCAATTTAAAGCATCAATTCTGGTAGGGCTGTAGTATACGCACGCGTATACTGCCTCGCCACTACAACCCGAAATACACAAAAGATCAACGAACCAAAATCAAATGAAGATTCAAATCTCAATGCCACGGCCTCAAATGTCAAAGCAGGCAGACATGGACAATGTGCACACATGTACACATTGAAAATTCACAAATGTTCACAAGGTCAAATCCAAATCAGATTCAACTCAAGTGCAAATGGTCTCGACCAAAATATCAATGATCACTGCAACAATGAAATGTGCATGTACACAGCAAACAACTACAATTGTATACCAGCCAGATGAATACAACATGAAGCACTGCAACTCAAAGAACAGTGCAACTCAATGCTACAAAAGACCACTAGTATGAAGACTTCAAGCAATACAACTAAAATCAAGCTCAATGAAACAGTCAGTGTTATCAAAGAGCAGGTGATAATATGTACAAGTGCAGTATGCAAGAATAAACAACCCAGTATCAACATATTTGAAGTAAATGCAACCAGACAGTAACAACAACCGATGAACAAAGATGAATCAACTACAAGCCCAAGTGACTACAAGATGAACCAGACAGTGATAAGGAAATATCATAGTCAAGTATGCTACAATAAGAGTGACTACAGTTATGTATCCAAGTACAAGCAAGGTGTTTGCAAAGTCGAGATAGCATGGCAATGTCGAATGCACAACAGTGAACAAGTAAAGCATTTGTGTCGAAGCAAAGCCAATGCCAAGTACAAGATAAATCAGACAAGCAGGGACTAGCTACAACAAGATTCAAATGTACCAGTGAAACTGTATAAATAACAATGTCAAGTGCAGGCAATCAGCAGCACAAAGACTACATCAATGAAACAAGGTCGAACAATAACAAGTTCAAAATGCAGAAGTTAAGTCAACTGCCTCCAAAAGGTTACAGTACATATCAGAACATTATCACAAACCAAATCAAGTTCAACTGAACCAAGCATGTGCATAGGCAGTATGCATATGAGACCAGAGAAATCAAAATGAATATGATTCGCAGTAAATCAAACTGAAATAAAGTCAGAAAAACATCAAAGCAGGTCAGGGATAAACTCGAATGGCGGAGAAGATGTTAAAGTCAGAATTACATTAGGAAAGTTTCTGGAATGACAATCAAAGAATGATCGATCGTCACAAAATCGAAACCGTGGGTACTAAGTACCTTCCCAAAATAGCAAACATAATAATGGAAAGTTTCTGGAATGACAATCAAAGAATGATCGATCGTCACAAAATCGAAACCGTGGGTACTAAGTACCTTCCCAAAATAGCAAACATAATAATGGAAAGTTTCAACAACGTAAAAGCCAAGCAATCAAAGAAGCGAACCATGTCGCAGTTCAAAATCGCATAAAAATCAGAGAAACCAACCACATTCGAAAGATGGAATTGGATTAGATGTGAGTGATGAACACTCACCTTGCTTCGAAGCGGCGACGAACTCGACCTGATAGAAGCGGCTGAGCATCATAGAGACGAGCGAACTCGAAACCGAAGCCCCAATTCAGGTTCGCCAAGTCACAAGCAAGAAGAACGAGGCCGAAGCCGTAAACACAAGGGCAAAGCCCTAATTCAGTTGCAACGTAGAAAGACTAATTCCAGAGATCGAGCCGAAACCCCAATCCAGAATCGCCAGAGAGAAGTCAAAGCCCTAATTTCATCGAGCCACCATTTATTTTCCTTTTTCGTTTTGATTTAGGGTCGAGAAAAAATGATAAAGGGGGAAACAATCGCTGCTATTATCTCAATGAAAAGAAGGCAGACCCAATCCAATAAAAAGGGAACAGGCTAATACAAATTTTAAAGCCCGTGTACTCTTTTAATCAAAATTGTAAAAGAATTTCTACCGATTAAAAACTTCCATCAGCAATTAACAACCAGATTTAAACGTCTAGAGACTATAATTAATTGGTACTAAATCTCGGGTTATTACAGACTCCCCTCTTTATAGAAATTGCGTCCCCGCAATTTTCATAAGTAAGGTCGTCATTAACAATAAATTTTCTAACATAAACTGGTTAAGCTAGAAAAATTAAAGGTAGAGAATTCAAACCTCAAAGAAATCTTTTCATTTCATAAAAGAAATTCGCAATCCTCAACAAAATATAACTATCAAATAGATAATCAGAAAACAACAAAACTGAATGAACGCAAATATCAGCAATATTCAATTATCAATTAGACAATTAGAATTCAGAAATCACAAAACAGCAATATCTAATTATCGATACGATAATTAGAAAACACCAAAATCTAATTATCAACAAAGATAATTAGAAAACGAAATTCGCAAATCGCAAAACTGCAAATATCTAGTTATCCAGTAGATAAGTAGAAAACACGAACTTTATAATCAGCAAACTCTAACTATCAACAGAGATAGGTAGAAAACAGCAATTCAATAAAATCAGCAATCAACCAATATCTAATTATCAAAAACAATAATCAGAAACATCAAATATTCGATTATCAAAAACGATAATCAAATCTCAAATATCTAATTATCACAAGCGATAATCAAATCTCAAATCAACGAATATTTAATTATCAAAAACGATAATCAAATTTCTTAAATCAACAAATATTCGATTATCAAAAACGATAATCAAATCTACAAATATTTAATTATCATAATTGATAATCAAATTTACAAATATTTAATTATCACAATTGATAATCAAATCTCAAATATCTAATTATCACAAGCGATAATCAGAAATCACAAATGTCAGAAATCACAAATATCCGATTATCAAAAAGGATAATCAGAAATCAAAAATATCCGATTATCAAAAACGATAATCAGAAATCACAAATATCCGATTATCAAAAACGATAATCAGAAATCACAAATATTTCAATTAACGAGTCCGGAATTAACCGAAATAACAAACGTACATGTCCCATAACCACGAGTTTTACTAAATCGTTTAATTCTCTTCATTGTTTCCTTGAAAGTGCATAATTGTGTATTTTAAAAATAACATTCCACATTCTCAAACGGACAAGTCCGGAATTAAGCGAATCAGTAAAAGAAAGGGGTCATAGTCCTCGATTTTGCTGAAACGTTTAAATCGCTTCCTCATTCTTTTGAAAATGCAAACTGTAAAAATTTTGAAAACAATTTTAATTTATATTTTGAAACAACTTTTTAAAAAATAACGAATTTTGAAAACACGTGATTAAATTAGCAACATCAGTAGCAACTTTGATAAGGAAATTGCACTTCTCAAAATACCGTAAAAACGGACAACAAAATCAGCATTGCGGGAGAACCGCTTGTAAATCCATTTTAAAATTGACGGTTACTGAAGTTAACACGTCAAAATCTCATCAAAACAACTGGCATCAAAATATAATACCAATGAATTTTCATTCATCAAAAATGTCACAAGAATCTTCTCAAAGATAGAAAGGGGTACCATACCCTAAACTTGTATTCATAACAAGTCAATGACACACGAATTCACCAATGCACCAAAAATTGATAAAACTTATCAATAGAAATCGCGAAAATTGGTGAAGCACAGATTCTAGAAATCATCACAAGAAATCCAGAAAACACAAATTCTAGAAATCTACCCACGAAATCCAGAAATCAGAAAAATTCTAGAATCGACACACGAAATCCAGAACAAATTCCAGAAATCAACACACGAAATCCAAAAATCACAAAAAAAAGGGGGAAGTCCGAGCACACGGACGAGAAGCTATCTCATGGAAGCTATCCATTTAATTTTTCGAACACACGAATGGCCCGAAGACCTTTGACACACGAACGGCCCAGAAACCATCGAACACACGAATGGCCCGAAGACCTTTGACACACGAACGGCCCGGAAACCATCGAACACACGAATGGCCCAGAGACCATGGGGCGCTACCCCATATATGTGAGTAGAAACATCACACAAGCGGGGTCTAGTCTCCCTCGCAGACAAAGAGACATCACTCAATCGCTAGTCTAAATCACAAAAATGATCGTCATGATCATCAAGAAGTGTCAATTACACTAAGCTAGTAAATATATGAGTTTAGCTTCATGTCCCATAACCACTTGCTTAACTCAAATATTTACGAACAAACTGTAGATCTTCACTAGAAAATTGTCACAAAAGGTTCAATCGAACAAGTCCAAGAGTTAACCGACGAAGTAAACGCAAGCATTTCATACCACTTGTTTTACTAAGCCGTTTAATTCAATTTCTCATACGAGTGAAATAAAGGTTTGTATATACTAATAGATTGGAAAATGGTTTAGGAAAAGAGCTTTGTAGTAAAATAGTTTTGAAATCGTTTGGAGAAAAGAATTTTAATATTTACTACTAGTATAGGAAACCTTTATATTTTTAAAGTGACAAATCACAAAAATGATTGTAGAAACAATCAATCACAAGAATTCACATACAAAGATGTGAATAGAATCGAAAGAAATCGATACTGAATCCATCAAAAAGTATGTTCACAAAAATCCCGAAGAAAATGTCATTAAAGTTGCTAATAAATGATAGCAACAAATCGGGGAAATGATCAAGAATCGATTAAATTTGGAAACCAAATCAATTCACTAAAATTCACATTCGAAGACGTGAATAAAATCCAAAGAATTTGATTCCAAATTCATCAAAGCAGAAATACCCAAAAATTCCGGAAATAGAAGTTATCAAAGTCGACAAAGGTGATAACAACTAATTGGAAAAGAAGAATCGATTATCAATTGGAAAAAAACAAAGCAAAACGAGCATAGATGCATAAATGACTTCAACAAAAATAAGAATCAAGTCAATGTCGAAGTCAACAATTAATGGTCACAGTCGAGTACAAAACGAATCAATATCATCATCAAAGAATTCAACGGCAAACAAAATCAGGGTCTTGGAAATCAAGAAATTAGCAATTTCACAAAAACAAAGTGACCGAAGTCGAATGGAAATCAAGCCGAGGAAAACACAAAATATCAAGTTCAAAGTCGCTGAGATTCGAACTAGATATGAGTGAAAAATCAAAATCACTCAATTTGGAACCGATCGAGCTATTTTTCATCATAGTGTAACAGGTACACAATGACACCCATAGCATAGCACAAAAGTGGAACAAAGTCCAGAGGCCAAAATAGCTTTAATTGGCCAAATTCGAACAAAATCAACATCGGCTAAATCAATTCAAAACCGAAAACACAAGAACAAAATCCTCATCATCAAAAACCCAACTTGAGTTCGCAAAGAAAATGGAGGCAGAAGCCAAAATACTTTCATGAAATCAAAATCAAATGCACATGAATAAGCGTTAGGAATTCATACCTAACAATCAAAGATGATCATATGCAAAGATGAGAGATAAAACAATCGACAAATAGTTATAACACATGTTCCATCTAAGTTATGTTTTATAATTGTCCTAAACCCCAGGCTCTAATACCAAGCTGTAACGCCACACCTCTATGCCCATGCTAGCCAAGAACACTACGGTGTAATGTTGTCAACTAGCACGGAGAATAAGGCTATTGAGGAGCGACCATCCGTGTAATTGCTTTGTGCGAGCACCGATGTGTCAGATAGTATAACATGCATTTTTATTTCAGGAGGAAATCCGACATACCGATACAAACTCAAAGCTACTACACAGTGGCTATAATAGTTTAGGACAATAAATATAAAAATAACACAGATAATATAAGTGCGGAACACAAATAGAACAAAAAGTCTCATATATATAATAACTGATGTCAGTTACAATACATTTGACACAATACAAATGATACAACTATAACTGTCGACTCTGGAAGTTATATATATACAAGTACATTATCGACTAATATACATGAATACATATCAACCTAAAACAATACACTGACTACTACAAAAAGACAAAGACCCCTTCAAAAGATATGAAAAGTCTTCATAGCTCAACAGCAACTCAAAGCAGGAAATCTACAACCTGAAATAACTCGGGTCTGACCCGAGTATTAAATTCAAAAGAAAATAATACACGGGTCAGTCTAATTCAAACTCAGTCATTAATGCACGGAAGCAATAATAATCAATATCAAAAAGGACGACCGTCACAGAAATCTCGTATACCCGACTCCTCGGTAAGAGAATCGGATAACGACAAATATAACACTAAACAGTGTTAAACAATAAATCAGCTAATCCAAATCACCAACAAAGATAGATAAAAAATTACCAATGCAGATAATTCAGAAAACAACAAAATTGTCTAAACGACAATTAATAACAAAATCTAATTGTTAAATTAATATTTAGAAACTCATAATCTAATTATCTAGAAGATAATTAGACAACACAAAATAATCAATTTAAAGCATCAATTCTGGTAGGGCTGCAGTATACGCACGTGTATACTGCCTCGCCACTACAACCCGAAATACACAAAAGATCAACGAACCAAAATCAAATGAAGATTCAAATCTCAATGCCACGGCCTCAAATGTCAAAGCAGGCAGACATGGACAATGTGCACACATGTACACATTGAAAATTCACAAATGTTCACAAGGTCAAATCCAAATCAGATTCAACTCAAGTGCAAATGGTCTCGACCAAAATATCAATGATCACTGCAACAATGAAATGTGCATGTACACAGCAAACAACTACAATTGTATACCAGCCAGATGAATACAACATGAAGCACTGCAACTCAAAGAACAGTGCAACTCAATGCTACAAAAGACCACTAGTGTGACGACCCGGAATTTTTGGATATTTGAAATGAGAATATTTAATTGATTTTAAATATTCACAAGGGTAATTTTAACTTGAATTTCAAGTATCACTATTTATGGGGTAATTTAATTATTGAATTAAACAATTAAAAATTGAATAAAATGTTGAATCTCGAGTTTTAAACCAGTTAAAAATAGTTTGAAGGCTTATAAAATTCATATTAATAATACTGAAGATGATAGAACTTTTAAATTTGAATTTAAGGGTGTTTTGTTCAGTTTTTAAAAATATATCGTTTGAATTGAATTTAAAAATAGCCTTCCAGGGCACAGTCTCGGAATTCGACGAAACTAGTTCCATTGGGTCCGTAATATTGTTTTATTATCGGATTTCAAATTTCGTAATGATTGGAGTTGTTGAGTGAGTGTACGATATATAAACGTGTCAAAAAAAAAATTATATCGAAACAAGTTTAATTTAAATAAAAAAGGGGGGCCTTATTACATCAGCACACCACCTCCTTAAAATGCGCCTATAATCACGAAAGGAAATCGTGCTGAGCATGCCTCATTCAGTTTTAAATATCTCGTCCCCCTTTTCTTCCTCTAAAAGACTTCAGTTCAAACTGAAACGAAAATCATTCGTTCACATAAAAAAAACGCCTCCTTTTCATTTCTTTGTTTAAGAATCGAAACCCAGGTTCCACGAAATCAAGTTCAATAATGGCCGAAGCCTCTTCATCTAAAAACAAAAATTTATGCAGCGGAATCTCGATTTCGACTCAAATCGCGAGCGCCTGGCGCCTGTAGGCGATCGAACTCCGTCGCGATGATTAGGTCAAGCTCGAGCTAGAATTCGAATCGAGATTGTGATTGAGGCTCTGCTCCAATCGAGCAGATAGCTCGTGTGAGATCGCGAGTGCGTGGTAGGCAAGGTTGTCAGCGACAATGCAATTTAGGGCGTGCGAAGCTTGGGGATCTAGTCGCGTCATTGAGGCCGTGGAAGCTCGTCGATCGAGATAGAGACGCGATCCAATCTGGGTGTTCGTTTGTCGTAGGGGCAGTAAGGTATGGTCGAGGTGAGGTATTCGTTTTAACTGTTAATTTAATTAGCTTTTCAGAAGAAAAACAGTAAGGTATAATCACGTTAGTTTTAAATCTTGAAATATATATATAACCTGTATTTGATTTTTCCAGTAAGGCATGTATATTGGTTATTTTCAACTTAAAGATTTATATGTATATATACAAATATAGTAAAAGATAATAATATAAATCTATATATATATATATATATATACCAATACATATGCATATTTTGATTTAGATATGGAAGTAGAATTGTAAGACAGTATATATATTTATGTACATAAGACCTTGGAATAAATACAGGGGTTTATAAATAAATATATATATACCTTCTTAACTTACTAGTTTAATTTTTAATATAAGGTGTTGAGGAGACTAATTTGTTTAACAAACTTACTGAATTATTTTAGTTATCAAAAATAATTTGTGAAAAGAAAATCAGTTTAAAATTTAATTATTTAATTAAATTTAATTATTTAATTAAATTTAATCATTTCTTTTAAAGTGAATCATTAGTCAAAATTAAACGATAACGATAATTGATTATTCGATTTATTCGAATATTAATGGATTTCGTAATGATATTCAAGGTTAAAATCTGATAGAAGCAAACCGGATTGGATGTGGGTTGCAAACCAAAAATAAAGCTAAGGTGAGTTAATCTCACTCAGCTGAATTTTATTTTAAATTTAAATGGTTAAATTTAAATAATTGATTGAATGGTTGACTTGATTTGGATGTGCTATATTATATGTAGTAGTATATACCAATATATACATATTGGCATATGTATATATTGGAGTTGTTGATATTCTCGCATTATATAGCGGATGAGACCCTATGCGCCGCATAATAGCGGATGATATTTATTTAATCCCATATACCGCGATATTCCACCTTGAAGTGGAATTGGTATTTTATATTGTGCTAATGTCTGTGGATGCAGGAAAAACAGGTTGGAGGGATCCAACTGGACCCCTCAACATTTATTATATTATTCAATATCCTCTGTTGTGATTTTTTGAAATTTCCTGATAAAATATATTGGAATCTTGAATGTCATTGTTTGATTGAATATTTGGGTATAAGGAAATACCAGAAATATATCAATTGGATTTTTGGAAAAAAGTAAAGGAAGTAAATTTGTAAAAGAAATAATTATCGAAAAATTTGAATGAAGTAAGAATGAATTGAAAGATGGAAATGATGTTAAATACAAATAAATAACTTCGAATATGAAAAGTAAAGAATTTGCAATAACAGTAATTAAGGGATTAATGAATTGTAAATTCAAGTGATATTGTTCGAAAAGGAATAAGAAAAGTTTAAAAAAAAAAATTAAAGTTTAACTTAAAAAGGAAATTTGGGAAATCTAAAAATTGGTATTTCCAGTTAAAAGTATTTTAAATCAAATGAAGGGTTTAAAATCTGAAGTTGAAGGATCTTTGAAATAAATGGATTAAATTGAAAATCAATTTGGAAATTGATTTAAATATGTGAAACTGGGAATTTTAAGGAAGAATGTGGCAATGGAATTTATAAACGGGGTTTATAAAAGTAAAGTAATATCTCAGAGAATATTTGGAAAGAATAAATTCAAATTGGGAATTTATTAAGGGAAATGAGAAATTGTTTAAAAATAAATAGTGTTTTATTTTTAAGATGAGGAGAGAAGTATATTTCTTTGGATAGCCAAGTACGTTTTCCAAAGCAATTTTAAATATAAGTTAAAAGTTCTAATTTTGTTTTTAAAAGCATGTTTAGAAAATTGATTTATTTCTAAATGTTAAAGCCTAAAGTAAGATTTTCAAAATCTATTATAGTAGTAATTATATAAAAGTGATTTGGTATTATGTTTTAAAAGAGAAATTTAGTTTATATTTATAAAGTGGTTTTATTTTAAATATTCCTAAAGTATATATTTTAGTAAAGTATTAAAGTAGTTTTTAAATTTCAATGTTATAAAGTATATTTATAGTAAAGTGTTTTAAATTATTTTAAAATCTAAAAGTATTTTGTACTTGGTGTTTCAATGGAAATAAATATTTGAGAAGTGCATTCCGTATGAGGAAACTGTTTGAAATTGTTTTTGTAACGACCCGTAAATTTCAACTGTTTTAATAACGTAAATAGTTGAAATTTTGTGAAATTTTAAACGACAAAATTTTGAAATAAAAATTTAATATTTGGAATACGTCTAGTTAAACATAGCAACTGGTAAATTTTCATCCGAAAATATGAAAGTTTATTTCGCGCGTAAATTCACTTCAATTCAATCAGTTAAAAAGCGATGAAAATAAAATGTTTCCGAAACCTAAATATTTTTACATAGAAAAATTCTAAAGCATCTTCTGAGCAAGATGTCAGTTTGTCGTTTTTCAAAATTCGGACATCTTTGGCTCCGTCGATCTTATTTTTCAGCGTTTTTCTTGCATTTTCCGCCAGTAGAAAAATTCAAATTTTTATAATTCAATCGTACCACTGATATCCGTATACCGTTTGATCGTCTCGTCATTCTGATCTCAACGGTATTTTCAATTTTATTTTTTTCTTTCGAACCACGGTACGCCGTGAAATCGTTAAAACGGTTGACCGTTGCTATACGTTATTTGTGCCTTTTGGTTTTATGACCTTCAATATCCTCACCATGTTTGGAACAACGGTCATCAGGTTTTATTACCTTGAATTCATACGTTACTCTTTTCCAACATTTAATTTATATTTCCCATTCATTTCTACTGGTTCACACCGTCTCCATCTCTCCCTTTCCCATTCTCTTCCATCGGTTACTTTATCTTTTAAGTTGTTCCCTGCTTTTATTTTTCTATTCTGCTTTCACATTAATTAAAGAGAACGTATGTTTTCATTTTCTCTCACTGTGCATGCTTTCCCTTCCAACCCCTCTTCTCCCTCTTCTCAAAATATTTGTTGCGTTAGAATTGCTGCTCCTTTTGCCATGTAACCTGCTTCCCTTCCACCGATCTTGCTAACCCACCTCCGCCTTGTTCTCAGCTAGCCCATCCGCCTTTGCTCCATGCCCCGCCATCTTCCAGATGTGACAGCCACCTCCTCAACCGAGCTCTCCCTCTCTCTACCTTTTCCGATCACCCAACCCGCTTGCTCGCTCGCTTCCCTCTCAAATCGAAGCCACTGCCACCAAGTCTTCCCTTTAGCCACGTCCAACATCACACGATCGGTCGCCTTATCCCCTATCCATGTCAGCAGCACCCCAGCCACCCAAGTCCGCCCACTGCTGCTGCAAGCCTCGACACCCACATCAAAGCCTCGGCCATCCATTTTTCCTTCTGCCACACTTCCTTTTCATCTAGCTGCCCTCCACCAACCGCCGCCTGTGATCCAACAGATCCGCCACCACTGCACGGTCCAGATCCGCCTGCACCCAGCCTCCGTCCACCCGCTGTGCATCATCATGGCTCAGGTTCGCCATTTTTATGGTTCGCGAATTTTGAAACCTGCCTGTTCTTAACCTCTACGATTTGGATATCAAGTACATGTAAACTATAGTTTACTATGTGTGTTTAATAGATGGGTTAATGTATATACTTTTAATGTTTACAATATAAAGAACAGACATTAAGTCTGTTAGAAGTTATAAAGTATATAAGTATTATACATTGTATATTATAAAGTTGTTTTATGAAAGATGTTTTATAATATGTGAAATATAAGTTAATGCAAGCTTATGGTTCTTGGTTAGTTACAGTATTGGGTTTTAAATATAGGACACATTGTTACAGTAGATTTCGTTATATAAGTTTATATAAGGTTATACAGTATATATAATAGCATATATAGTTTACAACTTAATCTGGGTACGTATATATATTGTTAAATTATATAAATTTTGTAACTTGTTAATATTATATTTTATACTAATAATAGCCGTACGTGTGTTCTATGTATACTGTTTATTTAGAGTTTTATATATAAATGCGTTTGTTTAAATATTAATATTTCCAAACTTGTACAGATTGTTAGCTTACATTTTTTATCTATGTTGGCCGGCCTACTTTTGTACTAAGTATATACAATTAATATTTGTTACAATATGAGGTGATGGAACATATTATATATATAGTATAAGTTGTATGTGCTGTTATAAATATCAAGGCTGTAAAGATTTTGAATATAACTAGTATCAGCACTTTGATTTTTTTTATGGGTTATATTTAAACCAATAAATTTAGAATTACATATATGTTTAAAATTAACATGTGTTTGAATTAAGGAAATGATTTCATTAATAGTTTTACATAGTTATATATTTGTATATATAAATACAAGTTCGCTTATACCAATTACCTTCACCGACCCCGTTCTGATTTGTTCCATCTAATTCTTTTATCAGCTTTGATCGTTGATTCGGGCCGATGTTGATTTGATCCGAATTGTCATTCAAAATTTCAATGTCCGTATCAGTGTGCGTATCCGTGTCATCTCCTGTTCCTCTAGCCTCGAAAGGTGAGCACTCACTCACGATTAACGTTCTTTTATTTATTAAATTTGATTTCAATTGAAACGACAATTGAAATATGCTGCTGTTAGTTAATTACACTGTTATATATGCTATTACCTGTACCAGTTCACCTGTGACATCTGACACCATTATCTGTTAATTACTTATGCGATGATAATACAGTTTGGCTGATAATTGATTGATTGTTGATGTTTATATTGGACGTTAAATTGTTAATGATGTAAGTGATAAATAATTTGAAATTGAAATTGATATAGGATAGCTAAATGTTAAATTTGATTAAATGACATTTGTATAATATGACCCCTTTAACTGTTAAATTTATTGACACGTAGGATTTGTTTAATTACATTTTGAACCACTGAATGTATGTTGTTAAATTGATGATGTATGAAATTGTGAATTGAATGACGAGTGAAAACCGTAATGTAATAATCTTTAATCTACGCGAAATGATAGTGTAGATTCTAGAAATAATTATATTAATTCGTACAAATAACAATGCGAATTAATACGATTATTTCGGGATTATTTGAATTGATTATTGGATTGATATTGATTGTTGTTATTGCTTGTTTATTTACTTTGACACCATCCCAGTTATCACACTGCAAGTTCCCTTTGTTATGCTTTGAATTTGAATTTAATTGGAATCGGGTTGAAATGATAAATACCCAAATTAAACTTTGACCTTAGATATAGAGAATTAAATAAAAACCCGATTGGTCAATAATTTGATTTAAAAATAAATAAAGATTTTATTTGAATAAATAATATGGTTTTGAAATGAAGTTGAAATTTAAATTTTAATGAAAGGAAAATGTTAATATTTAATAAATCTGAAACAAACAATGTAATTGTTGAAAGTATGTTGTTAATTTGAGAAATTAATTGAATTTAGTTTGAAATTATTAAACTTTGAAATTATTTAATAATTAAGTTTTGAATTATTTAATAATTAAATAAGATTGGATTATTTAATGATTAAATTGAATTGAACTCTTTAATAAGTAAAATTGAACTTTTGAATAAGTGAACTTTACTTCGTAAATAATTGAAATTGAGTTTCTTGATTAAGTAAGTTTTGGAAAATTATTTAAGAAAGTAAATAAGTGAAATGGAATTTATTTAACAAGAAATGAAGATGTGATATTTTTGGAATTAATGTAAGACTTGTAATTGAAAGAATTGATTTGACGAATTTAGTTTAATTCAGAATTGTAAATTTTGATTTATTGAAGTTGAACTTAAGAATTGATTTAATGAATTGGAAATTTAATAGAAATTATTTTGAATGGCAAATTTTCTTAATGAATATTGAATGAAATCGATAAATGAATTTAAATTGATTTAAATGTTAAATCAAATTAATTTAAATGATTTCGGAATGAAACTTATTTACGAACTTGAATCAATATTTGAATTGTTTTAAATAGAAATTGAAATTGAATTATAAGATTTTGAAATTGTGAATTTGGGAGTTTTGAAACGTAAATTTGGAAATTGTTTTAGAAAGACAAATGAAATGTTGATTTACGAATTCTATTTGAAATTTGTTTGATTTGGTTTTTGAAATATATAAACGACCAATCGGTGTAATAATTACGAAAGTTATTAAAGGGACCGGGATCGGTAATGGATATACTCTCTATCTGAACCGAAACCACTTTAATAACTATACGCGGAGTGTTGATCCAGAATGAAGTGGATGGTTTTGATCAACGCGTTGACTGAAGAAAGAGAACGATTTTGGATGACCCTTGACATGACTAAAACAGGAGCCGCGCCGGGCCATTGAGGATCGCCATCTCTAGCGGACACACTTCTTCGATACCATATCTATTACTTATGTGATTCGATTTGGGTGCACCCCTCGATTTGGGAGTGTTGTTTCGCGGTGTTGGGGTAGTAGATGCTATGCCCAACATCAGTCCGGATCAGGCAACTACTAGTATCCTAGTTGGTATCGCCTCATGTACCTTGTCATACTGATTATCCTATTCGCGACCACTACGATTTTGATTTGTACCTTTAGTATATGGATTGCCCTCTGGTGACTTCCGGTTTTGGGGAAACTACGGTCTTGTATATGCTTTTGGGAATAAAACAGGTTAAGAGGTGTATGGGCCCTACTTAACCCTACTTTGATATCTTTATATTACTGATAGACATTATCTACTTAGCGTACATTACTACCTAGTAGATAGTTTAACGGATCCTTAAAGGATGGTTATTCCAAACATCCTTTGAGTTACTTGTATTTCAATTGCTATTTCACTTGAGTTGGATTTATGAATATAAGAATGTTAATCCTGACTCGAGTGTCTTGTGTTTTTGCTTTACGCTCGGGTCAGACTGAGTGTACCAGTATTCGAGACTCACCTTTGGAGTTGGAGCTTTGCTTGAAGATCCAGCCATCTATTCTGTTTTCAGTATTCGATGATTCCAGTGATGTATTCTGATTTGTATCTGATGTATCGTATTACTCTTCTGTTGTAAACTCTGATGTATTTTATATATTCATATAGTAGCTTCATGAACTACTATCTCTTTTATTTCCGCTGCACTTATTACTCTGTGTCTGTGATCTGTGATTATTTATTTACTGTATATGTTCAGTTTTGCCAAATTTAAATTAACAACGCGGTATTTTGAGCAATTCAACTCCGACATGAGTGTCTACCTATACACTTATAATGGATGCGAATGGTCCAAAATGGCGGGTCGTTACAGTTGGTATCAGAGCTTTGGTAGCTCTAGGCAAAACTTAACATATAGGGTAAATGTATTTACAGAATCACTCTCATTTGAGTTTCAATCTTTTCCCTTGACTCAATTCCTTTGAATTTTGGAACGTTCCCCTCGGTTCCGAAATTCATTCGTGTCCCTCACTATTCGTCTTCTTTCAATTCTGGAGCACCCCATAACTCCATTCTGAATGATATCTATAATAGATCGGCGGTCTCGCCAATCTTCGAATGATTCGTAAAGGAGCAAAACTCCTTTACAATTGGCATCGATTTACCGGAGATTTCTGTATCCTTGGTTTACGATGCTATCTATCTTCTGCTATACCTGAATTCTATCTTTTGAGATCGAGTGTTGATTTACCTCGGAATCCAGCATCGATCTTATTCCTGAAGTCACGGTTGACCCGGTTAAGGTTGCCCGCGACTTATACAAATTTATCCATCGCCTTATTTTGTTATTTAATTATCTCGTCTTGGTTTCAAACCTAGCTTCGAATCAAATTTCTCTTTGATTTAAGTCCATCAAATTTGAATCCCTATCCTTATTTTGAAAATCCATTCCTGTATCGTCGAGCAAAGAAATGTATTTCTAAATTTATATTGAAAATGTTGTTTTCTAATTTGATAAACAAAATAGTTTTGAATGATTATATTATATAAATATAAGTTTTCTGAAATTAAATTGTTAATGAATTTGTTGTCTGAAATAATAATATTTGATTTTCATTTATTGTTTTGTAAACCATTGACTATTGCATAATAAATAAATGAATTTATAAATTTAGTTATAATTTGATTTGGAATTTGAAATGAAGCTAATTCAGAAATTTGAGAATTTAGTTTCCGGTGATTTCGAACTTTGGTTTTAAAATTTTTAAATGTATATTATTGAAGATATTTTCAAATAGAAATCATTTTCAAAGAAAAAAAAAAGATGTTGAAATCAGTGCTCTTCTCTTTGTCGCTGGAAAATAATCTCGGTGATGGCGGCCGCATCATCGATATTCATTTTCGAGTTTCGAAGTGGAGATACTATTCTGTAGCTTTGCTACGGTTTTGTTTTGAAAAATATTTTGATTTGAATTTCTTCAGTATAATTTGATTTATATAGGTATCTTATTTTAAAATTTAATTTGATTTGATATAAATATATGATATATAACTCTAAATTGTTTAAAGTTAATCGGAAATCTAATTCTTAAATTTTGTTAAAGGATGATTTTAATTATAAATAAAACCAAAAATTTGGAATAAATATTTAAACTTGAATAATTGAATTGGGAAAATTTTATTTGTATATTGTTCAACTGCATTTTAATACAACTTACCTAAATCATTCAGAAGTTGAATATGTAATTGGATAATATATAAGATAAATTGAATTTATAAATAAAATTTGAGTGTTTATAATAAATGTTATACACTAAATTTTGATTATAAAGATGTTAATAGAGTTAGATAAGATAATAAGTAAACTCAGTTAATAATGAAATGAATTTGTTTGAAAGAATTAATAAATTTGTTTTGAAAGAATTAATAAATTGAAATTTTATCAACATATGCAAATACCTTGAATTTAAAAAGAAATTAATAAATGTAAATTAATTTAAATTGAAACTTTTATGGTTAAATTAATTTATATAGGTTAAATATATGTGATTAGATATATTAAATAGAATAAATTTAACGGTAATTTGGAATAAAGAAGAGTTTAAAATTGTTGAAAAAAATATGATTATAATAAAAGACTATTCAAATTTATGGTTTTAGAAATTGTAAATTGAAGAAAATGGGATAATAAGATAATGAATTTAGAAATAGTTGAGATTGATTTTAGTGAAATCAAATGGATTAAATCAATTATTGAATATCAATTAATTTAAAATTGAATTTATATGGTTTAAATTAATTGATATTTAGTATTTCAATCTGTTTTCTTTCTGGTGGTTTCTATTCTCCTACCTCGTTCCTTTTCGGGGACGAAAAGTTTTGAGTGGGGGAGAATGTAACGACCCGTAAATTTCAACTGTTTTAATAACGTAAATAGTTGAAATTTTGTGAAATTTTAAACGATAAAATTTTGAAATAAAAATTTAATATTTGGAATTCGTCTAGTTAAACATAGCAACCGGTAAATTTTCATCCGAAAATATGAAAGTTTACTTCGCGCGTAAATTCACTTCAATTCAATCAGTTAAAAAGCGATGAAAATAAAATGTTTCCGAAACCTAAATATTTTTACATAGAAAAATTCTAAAGCATCTTCTGAGCAAGATGTCAGTTTGTCGTTTTTCAAAATTCGGACATCTTTGGCTCCGTCGATCTTATTTTTCAGCGTTTTTCTTGCATTTTCCGCCAGTAGAAAAATTCAAATTTTTATAATTCAATCGTACCACTGATATCCGTATACCGTTTGATCGTCTCGTCATTCTGATCTCAACGGTATTTTCAATTTTATTTTTTTCTTTTGAACCACGGTACGCCGTGAAATCGTTAAAACGGTTGACCGTTGCTATACGTTATTTATGCCTTTTGGTTTTATGACCTTCAATATCCTCACCATGTTTGGAACAACGGTCATCAGGTTTTATTACCTTGAATTCATACGTTACTCTTTTCCAACATTTAATTTATATTTCCCATTCATTTCTACTGGTTCACACCGTCTCCATCTCTCCCTTTCCCATTCTCTTCCATCGGTTACTTTATCTTTTAAGTTGTTCCCTGCTTTTATTTTTCTATTCTGCTTTCACATTAATTAAAGAGAACGTATGTTTTCATTTTCTCTCACTGTGCATGCTTTCCCTTCCAACCCCTCTTCTCCCTCTTCTCAAAATATTTGTTGCGTTAGAATTGCTGCTCCTTTTGCCATGTAACCTGCTTCCCTTCCACCGATCTTGCTAACCCACCTCCGCCTTGTTCTCAGCTAGCCCATCCGCCTTTGCTCCATGCCCCGCCATCTTCCAGATGTGACAGCCACCTCCTCAACCGAGCTCTCCCTCTCTCTACCTTTTCCGATCACCCAACCCGCTTGCTCGCTCGCTTCCCTCTCAAATCCAAGCCACTGCCACCAAGTCTTCCCTTTAGCCACGTCCAACATCACACGATCGGTCGCCTTATCCCCTATCCATGTCAGCAGCACCCCAGCCACCCAAGTCCGCCCACTGCTGCTGCAAGCCTCGACACCCACATCAAAGCCTCGGCCATCCATTTTTCCTTCTGCCACACTTCCTTTTCATCTAGCTGCCCTCCACCAACCGCCGCCTGTGATCCAACAGATCCGCCACCACTGCACGGTCCAGATCCGCCTGCACCCAGCCTCCGTCCACCCGCTGTGCATCATCATGGCTCAGGTTCGCCATTTTTATGGTTCGCGAATTTTGAAACCTGCCTGTTCTTAACCTCTACGATTTGGATATCAAGTACATGTAAACTATAGTTTACTATGTGTGTTTAATAGATGGGTTAATGTATATACTTTTAATGTTTACAATATAAAGAACAGACATTAAGTCTGTTAGAAGTTATAAAGTATATAAGTATTATACATTGTATATTATAAAGTTGTTTTATGAAAGATGTTTTATAATATGTGAAATATAAGTTAATGCAAGCTTATGGTTCTTGGTTAGTTACAGTATTGGGTTTTAAATATAGGACACATTGTTACAGTAGATTTCGTTATATAAGTTTATATAAGGTTATACAGTATATATAATAGCATATATAGTTTACAACTTAATCTGGGTACGTATATATATTGTTAAATTATATAAATTTTGTAACTTGTTAATATTATATTTTATACTAATAATAGCCGTACGTGTGTTCTATGTATACTGTTTATTTAGAGTTTTATATATAAATGCGTTTGTTTAAATATTAATATTTCCAAACTTGTACAGATTGTTAGCTTACATTTTTTATCTATGTTGGCCGGCCTACTTTTGTACTAAGTATATACAATTAATATTTGTTACAATATGAGGTGATGGAACATATTATATATATAGTATAAGTTGTATGTGCTGTTATAAATATCAAGGCTGTAAAGATTTTGAATATAACTAGTATCAGCACTTTGATTTTTTTTATGGGTTATATTTAAACCAATAAATTTAGAATTACATATATGTTTAAAATTAACATGTGTTTGAATTAAGGAAATGATTTCATTAATAGTTTTACATAGTTATATATTTGTATATATAAATACAAGTTCGCTTATACCAATTACCTTCACCGACCCCGTTCTGATTTGTTCCATCTAATTCTTTTATCAGCTTTGATCGTTGATTCGGGCCGATGTTGATTTGATCCGAATTGTCATTCAAAATTTCAATGTCCGTATCAGTGTGCGTATCCGTGTCATCTCCTGTTCCTCTAGCCTCGAAAGGTGAGCACTCACTCACGATTAACGTTCTTTTATTTATTAAATTTGATTTCAATTGAAACGACAATTGAAATATGCTGCTGTTAGTTAATTACACTGTTATATATGCTATTACCTGTACCAGTTCACCTGTGACATCTGACACCATTATCTGTTAATTACTTATGCGATGATAATACAGTTTGGCTGATAATTGATTGATTGTTGATGTTTATATTGGACGTTAAATTGTTAATGATGTAAGTGATAAATAATTTGAAATTGAAATTGATATAGGATAGCTAAATGTTAAATTTGATTAAATGACATTTGTATAATATGACCCCTTTAACTGTTAAATTTATTGACACGTAGGATTTGTTTAATTACATTTTGAACCACTGAATGTATGTTGTTAAATTGATGATGTATGAAATTGTGAATTGAATGACGAGTGAAAACCGTAATGTAATAATCTTTAATCTACGCGAAATGATAGTGTAGATTCTAGAAATAATTATATTAATTCGTACAAATAACAATGCGAATTAATACGATTATTTCGGGATTATTTGAATTGATTATTGGATTGATATTGATTGTTGTTATTGCTTGTTTATTTACTTTGACACCATCCCAGTTATCACACTGCAAGTTCCCTTTGTTATGCTTTGAATTTGAATTTAATTGGAATCGGGTTGAAATGATAAATACCCAAATTAAACTTTGACCTTAGATATAGAGAATTAAATAAAAACCCGATTGGTCAATAATTTGATTTAAAAATAAATAAAGATTTTATTTGAATAAATAATATGGTTTTGAAATGAAGTTGAAATTTAAATTTTAATGAAAGGAAAATGTTAATATTTAATAAATCTGAAACAAACAATGTAATTGTTGAAAGTATGTTGTTAATTTGAGAAATTAATTGAATTTAGTTTGAAATTATTAAACTTTGAAATTATTTAATAATTAAGTTTTGAATTATTTAATAATTAAATAAGATTGGATTATTTAATGATTAAATTGAATTGAACTCTTTAATAAGTAAAATTGAACTTTTGAATAAGTGAACTTTACTTCTTAAATAATTGAAATTGAGTTTCTTGATTAAGTAAGTTTTGGAAAATTATTTAAGAAAGTAAATAAGTGAAATGGAATTTATTTAACAAGAAATGAAGATGTGATATTTTTGGAATTAATGTAAGACTTGTAATTGAAAGAATTGATTTGACGAATTTAGTTTAATTCAGAATTGTAAATTTTGATTTATTGAAGTTGAACTTAAGAATTGATTTAATGAATTGGAAATTTAATAGAAATTATTTTGAATGGAAAATTTTCTTAATGAATATTGAATGAAATCGATAAATGAATTTAAATTGATTTAAATGTTAAATCAAATTAATTTAAATGATTTCGGAATGAAACTTATTTACGAACTTGAATCAATATTTGAATTGTTTTAAATAGAAATTGAAATTGAATTATAAGATTTTGAAATTGTGAATTTGGGAGTTTTGAAACGTAAATTTGGAAATTGTTTTAGAAAGACAAATGAAATGTTGATTTACGAATTCTATTTGAAATTTGTTTGATTTGGTTTTTGAAATATATAAACGACCAATCGGTGTAATAATTACGAAAGTTATTAAAGGGACCGGGATCGGTAATGGATATACTCTCTATCTGAACCGAAACCACTTTAATAACTATACGCGGAGTGTTGATCCAGAATGAAGTGGATGGTTTTGATGAACGCGTTGACTGAAGAAAGAGAACGATTTTGGATGACCCTTGACATGACTAAAACAGGAGCCGCGCCGGGCCATTGAGGATCGCCATCTCTAGCGGACACACTTCTTCGATACCATATCTATTACTTATGTGATTCGATTTGGGTGCACCCCTCGATTTGGGAGTGTTGTTTCGCGGTGTTGGGGTAGTAGCTGCTATGCCCAACACCAGTCCGGATCAGGCAACTACTAGTATCCTAGTTGGTATCGCCTCATGTACCTTGTCATACTGATTATCCTATTCGCGACCACTACGATTTTGATTTGTACCTTTAGTATATGGATTGCCCTCTGGTGACTTCCGGTTTTGGGGAAACTACGGTCTTGTATATGCTTTTGGGAATAAAACAGGTTAAGAGGTGTATGGGCCCTGCTTAACCCTACTTTGATATCTTTATATTACTGATAGACATTATCTACTTAGCGTACATTACTACCTAGTAGATAGTTTAACGGATCCTTAAAGGATGGTTATTCCAAACATCCTTTGAGTTACTTGTATTTCAATTGCTATTTCACTTGAGTTGGATTTATGAATATAAGAATGTTAATCCTGACTCGAGTGTCTTGTGTTTTTGCTTTACGCTCGGGTCAGACTGAGTGTACCAGTATTCGAGACTCACCTTTGGAGTTGGAGCTTTGCTTGAAGATCCAGCCATCTATTCTGTTTTCAGTATTCGATGATTCCAGTGATGTATTCTGATTTGTATCTGATGTATCGTATTACTCTTCTGTTGTAAACTCTGATGTATTTTATATATTCATATAGTAGCTTCATGAACTACTATCTCTTTTATTTCCGCTGCACTTATTACTCTGTGTCTGTGATCTGTGATTATTTATTTACTGTATATGTTCAGTTTTGCCAAATTTAAATTAACAACGCGGTATTTTGAGCAATTCAACTCCGGCATGAGTGTCTACCTATACACTTATAATGGATGCGAATGGTCCAAAATGGCGGGTCGTTACAGTTTTCAAAAAGGGTTTGGAAATGGAAATATATCTTGCGAAGATATTTTGAGGTAATAAATAATTTGGAAAATTATTTATGATTGATGGATGTTTGTGAATGTTAATTGATAGTTAAATAACCGACTATCAATATTGGCCAAATGCGCTGATCGTTTCGAAGAGACCGGGATCGGGTTTGCTACATTACAGCGTGATAGGGGGTTCTCGCTTTGCGTTAGGTGGCGAACGGGAGACTCTTACCCCTACATGTCCCCGGGGGTAGTATAAGGCCTTTTGGGGTTGGTTTGCTAGGTGCTTACAGTCGAGAGGCTGGCCGTAAAAGCAAACCCGAGGTATCACTATGAGCCACAGCGGGGCTGGGATGGTTGAAAAGCCTACCGGTCGTGAGCCGTTACTGATGGTTGAAAAGCCTAGGACGTCACAGTGGTATCAGAGCTTAGGCTGGCGACAACCTTGGCTCTGGTGGGAATTTTGAGAGTATTAATAGATATGAGTGCGTATTTGTTAGTGAATATAAAATGGTTTTATATTGCGTTGATTGGTTTATTGAGTAGTTTATGGATTCTGGTCGATGTGTGGGACGCCACAACATTGATAGGGATCTCTAAACACTTGAATAGAACAATTCGACACAGTATTGTTTTAAAGTAGGGTAAATGAAATAATTTTACCCAAATTATTTTTGTATATAAAGAAAAGTTTTGTAAACTATTCTAGTTAATATATATATATATGGTTGTTTGGATATTAGAAGTGATAATATGGAATTATCATCATCATTATATGGAACTTAACTAGAAATTGAAATTTATAACCAAAGTGAAGAATAAAATTTTATAACAAAATGAAATTTGAAAATAGAGATTACAAATGTAATTTATAAAATTGAAATAAACTCCATATAACCAAATGGGATTTGTAAATGTGAATTATAAATGTGATTTATAATTGAAATTGAAATAAAGAAAAAATTCCAGAGTAATGTCTGAATAACATTGGATGGATTTGAAATTTGGAATTTTGGAAAAGTTTAAATTCCTTTGGATATGAAAATGGTTTTCAAAAGTTTTGAAGAAATAATAGTGATATTATTTCGGAAATATCTTTGAATTGAATTTGAAATCTGGTGGATTTGGAATTTAAAAATATTTGAAATGATTTTGAAGGGAATAAAAGAACTAAACTCTTTGTGGTCGCTGGAAAATAATTCCGATGATGATCGCGACATCATCGGTGTTCATTTTCGAGTTTCCACAAGAGGAATTGCTACCTGGATGTTTTGGGCTGGTGTTTGTTTGCAAAACTGGGTTGGTTTTGAAATTCAGAGGGATAATTGAATTTACCAAAGGAGTTTGGATGTAGTTGATTTCAAAAGTGGTTTTGGAATTGTGGGAAATTGTTTAAACTTTGGAATCTTATTTAAAGTGTTTATAGAATAATAAATATGTAGTGACTTCTAAAATTTAGAAGTAGGATAAATAAGTCTAAAATAAAATTGTTTTGTATTTTGGAAGATGAATAAAAATCCAAAACTTAAATCATAAAATAGATTGAAACTCAAGGAAAATTGTTAAAGTGATTTTTGGGACAAAAATCAAATATTAGGTATAAATTAGAATAAATTACTTAATGAAGTAATGGATTATGGAAATAGAACCTTAATTGGCTGAAAGAAAGTTGATTTTGTAATTTGGTTATGAAATGGGAAATGAACTTAGATTAAGTAGAAATTATTAATTGCAATCCGAGATAAAATACTAACAAATCGAATGTGGATAATATAAATAAAGCTCGACACATATTTTGGATGCTGTTAAGTGAAATAAATTGGAACAAAATTAACTTAAGTGTAAATGGAATATGACCTTGAAATATTATCCAAATGAGTTTGGGTTATGGACTTTGAATTGGTTAAATAGAAATTGAATTGTGAGTAAATAAAAAATTGGATGGTGAATTAAAGGTAAATAGTAGAATCAGAACTTGAGTTATCAATTAAAAATTCGACTTGGAATATCAACGCTTTAAATATATGTGGAAATGTGTTAAATAAAATGGAAATTTGATTAAGGTAATAATGGTTTGTATTGCAAATGGAATCCAAGTAAGTATGAATGAATAATGGCTTTGAATACTATTCAATAAACAGAATATTGAATTCAGAGTTAAATGGGCTAATTGAATGAATTAATGCGAACTGAAATAGAAATGAACTTTAGTTGTTAACTCAAGTGAATATTGAATGAAAGTGAGCTCAAATTGAAATGGTTTAAATAATTTGAGAATTGATGATTGAATGAAATAGTCTGGATTGTTTCGAGCTAAATAAATGGTTGTAAATAAATTGAAAAGAAAGGAATTAAAGGTAAATTGAGAGGAAGCAATTTAAATGGCTATTAATATGTAATTGAAATAGGTGTCGAAACCCTATAAATTGCTTTTGAAAGTTATTTTGGGTATATTGCTTATGTTATACGTGTGTTTAGCTAATGTAATTAAGTAAAATGTTAATAAACTTTGTGTATTGGTCACTTACCTGTTTAAGTTGAGTAAGTATAGGTGTTTGGAAGCCGCTAGGCTGTATTTGCTTGCGCAATATGCTATATAGTAGCCGCTTGCTTTAAAAATGCTAAAATAAGGTACGCCTACGCAAAAATTCAAAATAGGAGATATGAACTGCTTATATTGATATATTGTGATTTCCGGCCTGAGGCCGATGTATATATATATATATATATTTGTGCATCCTGCGATATCGCAGAAGTCCCTCCGTACAAGGGAGACTCCGCCAAAATTTTCCGTAAATTTTGGGAGTTAGAAAATTTTTGAAAATTTTCATTAACGATAAATGATTTAAATTTGCTAAGCACATAAAATTGAAACTGGATATTGAAATCTAATTCAAATGTGAATGTAAAGTGAAGTGAAATCGAAGGAACTAAGGAAAGTAAAGTTTGTAAATAAATTTTAATTGAGATTTAAATTAATTAGTAAGTGTAGCTAATTCAATATTCAAAATGGAAGCCAAATTGAAATCAAATGGAATTGTAAAGGGCAAAAGTGATTTGAATTTAATATGAACTTCAATAGTGAAGTGGAAATAAATGTAAGAAGTATGTAAACTATTTATATTGAACTTAAGAAGTATGGTGAGATTCTTAAGTAAATTGGTATTAGGATAATACTGAGTAGATGACTGAATGAAGATTTAAAACTGAAAGTTATGAAACGGGATAACAATTCGGGATAAGTGAATAGAAATCAAAATGAATGTGAATAAAAGAAATTGATATAGCTGATAATCAATTGAAATTAATACGTAGGATGTACGTATATTATTTTATTCGCATAGCTATTTGATCCAGAATTCGAGCACAGAATTTCGAGGTGATTATACCGATCCGAGTAGGATTTTTCACTCGATTTTCGACGGCGAACCTGGATATGGATTGTTGATTGATTCTGGATATTCTCTATCATAGTTTGTGGCTATGCAAGGAGAATGACGGTTTCCGATCAAGAAACCAAATCTGAGTCCGCACTAGGAAGTCGGGGGGACGATACTAGTTCGGAAGTGAAATTGTGTGATCGATTGAGCGATCGAATGTGATATTGCGTACGGATGATATATGTGCATCGTACGGGCTTAAGTAAAGCAAATATTGAAAATTTGTAAAGAAAGGTATAAAATGACTTTGGAATTGTGATTGAATGTTATTGCTTAATAGGATATACAGGTGTATAAAAGCAATGGATAAATTGGGATTTTTGATTTTAGAAGATAAAATTTAATGGCCCGACAAAAGGTATGTATTTGAATTTCTATATGAAATTTGATTGGGTTTTTGATCCAGCCACTTGGCTTTTTGTTTTCTTTTGAGATTGGGAGGCCGTAGAGCCATTTTGTAGTTGTACCGAGCTAGCCGCGCAAAGGAGACGCTGGCGAAATTTTTCGGAGATTTAGGGAGTTAGAAAAATTTTGAGAAATTTTTGATAATTCAAATTTGGTTTTAAATTTAAATTTGAATTGATAAGTAAGTAATATTGTCTGGGACTTATGGATAGGTTTGGAAAGTTAATAAGAGGGATAGTGTGTCTTTGATAAAAAGATCTGTTGGCAAATTGTTGGGAACTATTGGGTTGTGGGGAAGTAGTTAATGGGTTATGGATCATTCCTCTTAACTAGTAATTTCGGGGACAAAATTCTTTTAAGGGGGGAGGAATGTGACGACCCGGAATTTTTGGATATTTGAAATGAGAATATTTAATTGATTTTAAATATTCACAAGGGTAATTTTAACTTGAATTTCAAGTATCCCTATTTATGGGGTAATTTAATTATTGAATTAAACAATTAAAAATTGAATAAAATGTTGAATCTCGAGTTTTAAACCAGTTAAAAATAGTTTGAAGGCTTATAAAATTCATATTAATAATACTGAAGATGATAGAACTTTTAAATTTGAATTTAAGGGTGTTTTGTTTAGTTTTTAAAAATATATCGTTTGAATTGAATTTAAAAATAGCCTTCCGGGGCACAGTCTCGGAATTCGACGAAAATAGTTCCATTGGGTCCGTAATATTGTTTTATTATCGGATTTCAAATTTCGTAATGATTGGAGTTGTTGAGTGAGTGTAAGATATATAAACGTGTCAAAAAAAAATAATATCGAAACAAGTTTAATTTAAATAAAAAAGGGGGGCCTTATTACATCAGCACACCACCTCCTTAAAATGCGCCTATAATCACGAAAGGAAATCATGCTGAGCATGCCTCATTCAGTTTTAAATATCTCGTCCCCCTTTTCTTCCTCTAAAAGACTTCAGTTCAAACTGAAACGAAAATCATTCGTTCACATAAAAAAACGCCTCCTTTTCATTTCTTTGTTTAAGAATCGAAACCCAGGTTCCACGAAATCAAGTTCAATAATGGTCGAAGCCTCTTCATCTAAAAACAAAAATTTATGCAGCGGAATCTCGATTTTGACTCAAATCGCGAGCGCCTGGCGCCTGTAGGCGATCGAACTCCGTCGCGATGATTAGGTCAAGCTCGAGCTAGAATTCGAATCGAGATTGTGATTGAGGCTCTGCTCCAATCGAGCAGATAGCTCGTGTGAGCTCGCGAGTGCGTGGTAGGCAAGGTTGTCAGCGACAATGCAATTTAGGGCGTGCGAAGCTTGGGGATCTAGTCGCGTCATTGAGGCCATGGAAGCTCGTCGATCGAGATGGAGACGCGATCCAATCTGGGTGTTCGTTTGTCGTAGGGGCAGTAAGGTATGGTCGAGGTGAGGTATTCGTTTTAACTGTTAATTTAATTAGCTTTTCAGAAGAAAAACAGTAAGGTATAATCACGTTAGTTTTAAATCTTGAAATATATATATAACCTGTATTTGATTTTTCCAGTAAGGCATGTATATTGGTTATTTTCAACTTAAAGATTTATATGTATATATACAAATACAGTAAAAGATAATAATATAAATCTATATATATATATATCTATATATACCAATACATATGCATATTTAGATTTAGATATGGAAGTAGAATAGTAAGACAGTATATATATTTATGTACATAAGACCTTGGAATAAATACAGGGGTTTATAAATAAATATATATATATACCTTCTTAACTTACTAGTTTAATTTTTAATATAAGGTGTTGAGGAGACTAATTTGTTTAACAAACTTACTGAATTATTTTAGTTATCAAAAATAATTTGTGAAAAGAAAATTAGTTTAAAATTTAATTATTTAATTAAATTTAATTATTTAATTAAATTTAATCATTTCTTTTAAAGTGAATCATTAGTCAAAATTAAACGATAACGATAATTGATTATTCGATTTATTCGAATATTAATGGATTTCGTAATGATATTCAAGGTTAAAATCTAATAGAAGCAAACCGGATTGGATGTGGGTTGCAAACCAAAAATAAAGCTAAGGTGAGTTAATCTCACTCAGCTGAATTTTATTTTAAATTTAAATGGTTAAATTTAAATAATTGATTGAATGGTTGACTTGATTTGGATGTGCTATATTATATATAGTAGTATATACCAATATATACATATTGGCATATGTATATATTGGAGTTGTTGATATTCCCGCATTATATAGCGGATGAGACCCTATGCGCCGCATAATAGCGGATGATATTTATTTAATCCCATATACCGCGATATTCCACCTTGAAGTGGAATTGGTATTTTATATTGTGCTAATGTCTGTGGATGCAGGAAAAACAGGTTGGAGGGATCCAACTGGACCCCTCAACATTTATTATATTATTCAATATCCTCTGTTGTGATTGTTTGATATTTCCTGATAAATTATATTGGAATCTTGAATGTCATTGTTTGATTGAATATTTGGGTATAAGGAAATACCAGAAATATATCAATTGGATTTTTGGAAAAAAGTAAAGGAAGTAAATTTGTAAAAGAAATAATTATCGAAAAATTTGAATGAAGTAAGAATGAATTGAAAGATGGAAATGATGTTAAATACAAATAAATAACTTCGAATATGAAAAGTAAAGAATTTGCAATAACAGTAATTAAGGGATTAATGAATTGTAAATTCAAGTGATATTGTTCGAAAAGGAATAAAGAAATGTTTAAAAAAAAATTAAAGTTTAACTTAAAAAGGAAATTTGGGAAATCTAAATTTGGTATTTCCAGTTAAAAGTATTTTAAATCAAATGAAGGGTTTAAAATCTGAAGTTGAAGGATCTTTGAAATAAATGGATTAAATTGAAAATCAATTTGGAAATTGATTTAAATATGTGAAACTGGGAATTTTAAGGAAGAATGTGGCAATGGAATTTATAAACGGGGTTTATAAAAGTAAAGTAATATCTCAGAGAATATTTGGAAAGAATAAATTCAAATTGGGAATTTATTAAGGGAAATGAGAAATTGTTTAAAAATAAATAGTGTTTTATTTTTAAGATGAGGAGAGAAGTATATTTCTTTGGATAGCCAAGTACATTTTCCAAAGCAATTTTAAATATAAGTTAAAAGTTCTAATTTTGTTTGTAAAAGCATGTTTAGAAAATTGATTTATTTCTAAATGTTAAAGCCTAAAGTAAGATTTTCAAAATCTATTATAGTAGTAATTATATAAAAGTGATTTGGTATTATGTTTTAAAAGAGAAATTTAGTTTATATTTATAAAGTGGTTTTATTTTAAATATTCCTAAAGTATATATTTTAGTAAAGTATTAAAGTAGTTTTTAAATTTCAATGTTATAAAGTATATTTATAGTAAAGTGTTTTAAATTATTTTAAAATCTAAAAGTATTTTGTACTTGGTGTTTCAATGGAAATAAATATTTGAGAAGTGCATTCCGTATGAGGAAACTGTTTGAAATTGTTTTCTAAAAGGGTTTGGAAATGGAAATATATCTTGCGAAGATATTTTGAGGTAATAAATAATTTGGAAAATTATTTATGATTGATGGATGTTTGTGAATGTTAATTGATAGTTAAATAACCGACTATCAATATTGGCCAAATGCGCTGATCGTTTCGAAGAGACCGGGATCGGGTTTCCGTATACCGGGATTCTAGGTCTGGAGACTCGAATACCACTTCGATCCGGTTTGTACGTTTCGTGTAACGTGTTCGGAGTCGAAGATGGAGCAGTGAAGTGCAAGGGCTAGTCGCTACTAATCCTGAGGATATTTCCAAAATGGATGTAGTAGGAGTAGTGCCTTCGGTTCCGTTCGAACCCGGGACGGACTTGTATGGACGAATGCTTTCGTGACATCGTCAGGTGGACGATGGGCATTCTAAGGGATATGTGCTATAAAGGTATCATTTAGCCTCGAGCCTCATCAACCGGGAATGACTGAAAATCAGGGGTTATGCAGCAAGGCTTCGTGGGTAGCCCCCACTGGAGAGTAAGGTCATCCCTGTCTAGATGTCCCTTTTATTTCGGCTTAGTGGTGCGGTTGCTGATCCCAACCGTGGGGTGATTTTATTCGGAATTATCCAGTAAGGGATGGTTCCGGCCTTGTGTTGCAGGGGAGCGGGCGTACTCCTTGGTACTGTGATCTAGGCCACGTACTGTGATAGGTGGTACCCCAGTGCCTAGTCATTTGTTGGAAATCCATTCTTCCTACGTGCCTTGTACAAGTTTTGTTTGTATACCTAGTATGCTGGAATTTAATCATGTAACAATTTCAGCTATTTGAATAAGTATTTGTAAATAGACACTATTATAATATCAGAGGATTTTTATAAAAAGTGTTTTAGCTATCGTAAGGTAAAAACCCGACATGTTTATTTGTGGCGTGGTCTTACGAGATGCTCTTATTTTCAAAAGGATTTTTGAAACTTTAATAATCAATTGAGTGTGATTTTCTCACGCTGGTATTCCAGACTGACTCGGGTATTGTTTTATATGATGCTCGGGTCAGACCGAGATAAACAGGTTCAGGATATGATGCTGTGGAGCTCAGGAGATGAGCTGGATGACGATACGTACTCCCGTACTTGCTATTATTTTTCCGCTGTGTATTCAGTTGTATGTTATGGATGTTGATGTACTCTGATGATGTATTGTATAAACATATATAGTTTTTGATTTGTGTAAAGATCTGTTGATATATATTATATTTTATTCCGCTGCGACGGTTAGATTCTGATGTTGTTTCTATTTTTCTTCTTCTACCTCTTCTTCTTAACTAAAATGGTTCGATTTTCCGGGTCTGGAAAGTCGGGTCGTCACAACTAGTATGAAGACTTCAAGCAATACAACTAAAATCAAGCTCAATGAAACAGTCAGTGTTATCAAAGAGCAGGTGATAATATGTACAAGTGCAGTATGCAAGAATAAACAACCCAGTATCAACATATTTGAAGTAAATGCAACCAGACAGTAACAACAACCGATGAACAAAGATGAATCAACTACAAGCCCAAGTGACTACAAGATGAACCAGACAGTGATAAGGAAATATCATAGTCAAGTATGCTAAAATAAGAGTGACTACAGTGATGTATCCAAGTATAAGCAAGGTGTTTGCAAAGTCGAGATAGCATGGCAATGTCGAATGCACAACTGTTAACAAGTAAAGCATTTGTGTTGAAGCAAAGCCAATGCCAAGTACAAGATAAATCAGACAAGCAGGGACTAGCTACAACAAGATTCAAATGTACCAGTGAAACTGTATAAATAACAATGTCAAGTGAAGGCAATCAGCAGCACAAAGACTACATCAATGAAACAAGGTCGAACAATAACAAGTTCAAAATGCAGAAGTTAAGTCAACTGCCTCCAAAAGGTTACAGTACATATCAGAACATTATCACAAACCAAATCAAGTTCAACTGAACCAAGCATGTGCATAGGCAGTATGCATATGAGACCAGAGAAATCAAAATGAATATGATTCGCAGTAAATCAAACTGAAATAAAGTCAGAAAAACATCAAAGCAGGTCAGGGATAAACTCGAATGGCGGAGAAGATGTTAAAGTCAGAATTACATTAGGAAAGTTTCTGGAATGACAATCAAAGAATGGTCGATCGTCACAAAATCGAAACCGTGGGTACTAAGTACCTTCCCAAAATAGCAAACATAATAATGGAAAGTTTCAACAACGTAAAAGCCAAGCAATCAAAGAAGCGAACCATGTCGCAGTTCAAAATCGCATAAAGATCAGAGAAACCAACCAAATTCGAAAGATGGAATTGGATTAGATGTGAGTGATGAACACTCATCTTGCTTCGAAGCGGCGACGAACTCGACCTGATAGAAGCGGCCGAGCATCATAGAGACGAGCGAACTCGAAACCGAAGCCCCAATTCAGGTTCGCCAAGTCACAAGCAAGAAGAACGAGGCCGAAGCCGTAAACACAAGGGCAAAGCCCTAATTCAGTTGCAACGTAGAATGACTAATTCCAGAGATCGAGCCGAAACCCCAATCCAGAATCGCCAGAGAGAAGTCAAAGCCCTAATTTCATCGAGCCACCATTTATTTTCCTTTTTCGTTTTGATTTAGGGTCGAGAAAAAATGATAAAGGGGGAAACAATCGCTGCTATTATCTCAATGAAAAGAAGGCAGACCCAATCCAATAAAAAGGGAACGGGCTAATACAAATTTTAAAGCCCGTGTACTCTTTTAATCAAAATTGTAAAAGAATTTCTACCGATTAAAAACTTCCATCAGCAATTAACAACCAGATTTAATCGTCTAGAGACGATAATTAATTGGTACGAAATCTCGGGTTGTTACATTATTCTTGAGAAGACATTATCTCTCTTGCATTGCTTTCCTAAAGCAAAAATTGATGATGGTCCTTGATGAAATGGATTAAAGCTCCATTTATTGAGTTATAAGATGCTGCTTGTCTTCTCTTACTTTCTATCATCTTCAATGCTCTAATTTTTAATACTCGTTCTTCATAAAGCCGGGGATCATGAGTGATTTGATATGTGGGCTTAGTTGTTCTAGGCTCAGAAGATTCTTGTTCAGACATCTTAATACGATTGATCAACATTGTGTTCAAACTAAAGGTATGTTGGCTTGGAAGGATATTCTTGGTTGGGTAAGTTCTTTAAACCCTAAATATGCAGGCTATTGTAGTGCCACTTGGGATTTCAATGAAGTTGGAGGTTCAATCCCTTCTTCTAGCGCCAAAATGTTGACGAATAAATTTGGTAACCACAAAAGTGTGGTAAAATAGTGAAAATTCAAAGGGAGGTTTTGTTGAGGCTAGTCGAAGTCATCAAGTCAAAGAGAGTTCCCATAACATTCCTTAGTGTAGTCATCAAAGTCGAAATCATATAAGCTTATGCAAGTTTGAAATCGAAGTCAGATATGCTATTAAGTTTCAAGTTCGAAGTCAAGTATGCTATGCAAGTACCAGTTCAAAGTCAAGTATGCTATGCTAGTACGAATTCAAAGTCAAGTATGTTATGCAAGTCAAAAATCCATGTAAATTAATATTCGAAGTCAAATGATTATACAAGTCATAAGTCACAAGTTTGAATCGAATCAATTTGCTATGCTATGCAATTGTTTGATTTCTAAATCCTTATCTGTACAAGGTTTAAAAAATATAATAGGCTCTAAAAATCCCCAAACCGATTTAGGGTTTACAAAGTTGAAAAAATAAGAAATGAGATGAGAGAATTTGTCCCTCAAAATGGCACCCCTATGTCCATATAAGGGTGAGAGGCTCCACTTCGCCTTTCATTTTCTTCGGTAGGCTCATCTTCGGCATACTTGACTTCGACAGTGTTGACCTGACCTTAGTCTCTTCATTGTATAGCATCAATAAAAAGAGGCTTCAAGTATTATTGAAGAGTGATGTCGTCACTAGGCAATGTTTTGAAGGAGCAATTCTCTCACAGTATAATGTCGATGTCGATGACCCATGGAGTTGATGGTTGGCATCATTGGTTGAAGACAACACTAAACATAGATGAGAAGCGACGACGGTATAGTATTGCATTGGTATAAGGCAGCTCTATTCCTTATGTTGTTGGTGTCACTAAGCATTCCTTCAACTTTGGTGATCCTTGGCATCGTCATAAGGCAATATCTTCGAAGTGCTTGTGAAGTGCGATATCGATAGAGTTTGGCATTAATGAAATGCGCTATTTGTCACTTCGACATTCATTGATGGCTTATGACGTTGATTGTCTTCGATGCTTTTGCATCTTCATTTGCTTGCAACACTGTTACTTTTTCCTTGTTGGTAGGATGCATTGTGAAGAAATATGATGCCGAAGTGATGATGTGCGGCATTGTTATTCATAGAACCCTATCCTTCGACACTGATCATGAAAGGCGATGTCATCGTTGTATCTCTCTTCTCGTATATCTTTGGAGTCAATAAGAGGAAGCACTAGTTAAATGTGAAGCGGCATTGATGATGTACGACATCTTTGAGGTTATTGATGGTAATAACATTTTTCATTGGCATCGACAGTATTGTTTTGGTACTTTCTTATCACTCTGATCAAGTAGCTCACCGAACTCCTTCGACGGCAATTATAGTAGTAACACTCGGTTATAAATTTATGAATTTATTTATACTTTTTACATTGTTGTACCCTTTGGTTGAATCAGCTACTACTGGTTATTTGGAATAATTCCAACTTAAAGTTCTTAACTTAAGTGACCATGAACTTAGGATTGACGTACAATACTCGATATCATTAATGAAGTTCGAGCCTAAGCACTCCTTCATAAGGAGTTCTTTGTTTCCATAAACAATTCTCTAGTATTTCATAAACATCTGAGAACACTCTAAACTCTCATTAAGTGATCTTAATTCCAATTTGTTACTTGCTCTATGTATCAAATATAAGAGCGAAATGTGATATTGTAGAAAATATAACATGCATGATAATTTCTATTGCCAATGCATAAGGAACCCATCTTATATGCTCCATAGTAAACAATTTTAATATCATGTCAGCATATATCATATGGGACAATCCCATCATGCTTTTATGATGATTATAAAAGATGTCATTTTCAAAAACAAAGTCGAGTATTAGACAACCAAACTGAAGTGATTTTAACATGAATACAACATTAACAATCATAAGTTTGTTGTTTACTTATAGTTTTATGAATATAGTTTAGTACCTATCAATATTGTTTCTTACAGACACACGCTTCCTCTGCATTTTGAATGAATTCAAATTATTTGATTTCTCTGTCAAAATACCTTCTTAAATCTAATGCTTACTGTTTTCGTATCGTTTTTTTTAGATCATATCCAATATTCACAAATTCATTCATCGCTCCCGTTAACTCAGAGATATTTTGGTTGTTATGTGCAAACATTCTACTTTAAATCATTATATAGAAATTTTGTTGCAGCATGTATGTACCAAAACTCAAAGTCTTACCAAGCGATAAATTTTGTGAGTGAAATATGAATTAATTAATGCATGTTAAATGAAGAATCTGTTACATTAGTGTCAACAACTGAAATTTACGATGTTATTCTTATCAATGTGGCTTATATTCCAACTGCATTCACCTTCTTCTTGAAGACACTTTCATAGTCGATGGATCATATCCTTTCACTTAACAATATTAAAATCATATTTTGGCAACATAGTTGGAATCTATTCTGAATTTGCACATCATATCACATGGCGGAGTTAATACTCTTAATAGCTTACTTAAAACTAAGGAAGCTCTTATTCCCCACATTAATAAAATTTATAATTTATCTTTAATGTGCGAGATTTATCATAAGACATTCTAATGTGTTGTGCCTATTTAGTTCGATTTATTTTAATTCATCCTTCATTATCAGTTTTATCTTCAAATCATGTCCAGGTCCATTTTACTATTAATAATTATAAAGGAAATCCTTCGTTATGAAGTAGGCGTTTCTTGAAACAACAATTGTTTCTCAATGCAATGAAATAGGTATTCATTAACATTTTCTAAGGTACCTAAATACATGTATGAAACCTTTTCAGTTTATGATACTTATGTTCATAACATAAATTGATCAATCAATATTGGTCAGTTCCAAACTCCTTTGGAGTGATCCATACAAGATCCCTTACAAGCAAATATATGTGTAGCCTTGTATGGAATTAATTTTAACCATATGTTCTTACTCTTAAGTATGTAACTTTACAGAAAGAAGTTAACTCAACTTCACTCATTGTTAATCGTTTTTTATCCAACAAAGTCTAATTACTCCTTATCAATACATCATTGTATATCACATGGAGGATGACTTTTGATATATAATATTTTAGGTACTCTTGGAACTATTTTCCTATGTATTCATATTCGATCAAATCGAATTTTCTTATTTCTTTTGTATGTTACGCTTTCTACTTCCCTTTTATACTCGACAAACTTATAATAGACATACTACACGTTTATCAAATAGACATGTTTATTTTTATGATAATTCATCTGTGAATTAAACGACATATGTGGAACCATTTTTGGTATCGTTGGGCTTTTGGCTACATACATCTATATGTACCAATTTAAGTTTCACCAACTCTTATATCGCTCCCACTAAATGGGTGCTTTGTTCTTAATTCCAAAATAATTATAAAAATTATGGATACTTCTGTGTTATGTAGCTAATGCAATAAATACCATTATTCTAATAGATTTATTTCATAATGAATATTCAAAACATTCATAATAAAATAAAATTATTTACTTTCAGTCAATACTAAAATTTATTATTATTTTATAAATAAAATTTGGTATATTTGCAAAAATAATTTTTTGTACCTTAATGCATCCACTAATATATATTATATGGCATGCTCCTACTATTTCTACCATTACTGCAATAGCGCATGAAATACGAAGCTTCATTTACCTGCTTAATATGGGCAATTATTTCTTTTACTTTAACTAGTTTATAGTCGAGAATTTTCGATCAAATATCTTAAACTCATAGAAATAACTTTTATAGAAAATAATTTTCTATATTATAATAAAATTTGGAATAGGAATCACATTTCTCATTCTATACAAGCTATTTTTAGTATTTTATACCATCCTTATTTCTGATGTCCCTCATGAAACAGAGGTAAACACTCCTCTTCATCCAATTGTGCCTAAGTTGCATCCACTCTTGAACATTCAATTTCATTTCCAAAATGGTCAAACCATTCAAGTGAAATCCTTATTGCAATCAATCATATAGAATACATGATTTTACATAATGGTTTAGTTGCTTATTTCCAATGAACTAATTTCAATGAAGTTTCATACAATATGAACTATGATTGTTCACCATATAATATTTATATATGATTGAATATGGATCAAATATCCATATTCTTAGACTTCTTAAGAGTTTTAAACTCATAAAAGATAATAAACAGTCTAGGACAAATTAATTCTTAAGCCATTATAGCAAGAATATTTTAGTAGTTTTGTAAACTGGTACTTGCAAAGGTTTTGAAGTGAAAACATGCCAAAGGATCGAAAGGCGAGTATATTTATATTTCTTGTCAATCTTAATCAATTCAATTGTATACTTTAGTAGATAACATTTTATCAATTATATTAGTTGCACAAATTTATTAATGTAAATTATTTGAAATTTATATATCAAATGTTCTTATAATATTAGAAAGGTTAACAGTTACCATTTCATTTTTCTAATGAAGCTCCCACTAAATTTATATGTTTCTTAAAACCATAAGAAAAACATAGAAATCTTTCGATTTCTCTAATGGGCATTAGGACTCGTTTTCCTTGGGGTTTTGACCTTGAATTTTCTCAACAAATCATAGGCCTTTTAAGGATATGTAACACTTTATCGGTTGTATAACAACTCCTAACCCGTGGTCTTTATCCTAATCTCAATCTCGACCTTGAGTTTGGTCAACAAATCGTGTAAACCCTGGAAATTTACATAAAATTTAACAAGAATTTAATAGAGAATTTAAGTGGAATTTAATAAGGAAATTAAATTAAAACTAAACAAGGATATAAAAGGAAATTCTCACAATGTTCGAGTTTGGCTACGGAACTTGCACCATTGTGTTCATAGCGATTTTCTGAATGATTTTCATATATAACACCTTGTAATCTGAGTTAGCATGAAGAAGTTACGAGAATTATAATGAATTTAGAAATAAAAAATAAAAAATTTACAAGGCTTTAGGTCGACCCAAGAAGGCCCTAGGTCAAGTGGTAGCGGTCGACCTTGGCTTAGGGGCGGTTGACCCGACACGAGTAAAATCATAGGATTAACGATCGGGAGAGACATAAATTAACGGCCTGGATTCGTTGCTTGCATATAAAGTATTGGATGAGAGGAACAGATTTTCCATAAGCTAATCTAATGGCCCTAGACCTAACATAATAAATTTGTAACTAATGAAACCCTAGTTCTCCATTGGAAGCCTACAGTAACTAAACTTTGTCAAATTTTCTCCTTTAAACCTTAATTTTCTTAAATCTAAATCAATCCCTAATCAATCTAAGGGGCTAGAGCAAGTAATCAAAGGAGGAGTAAGGCGATTTAGGGAAGAAGCTATCGACTAGAGGCCATGTTCTCAAGTGCAAGAGATTAGACTAGAGTGAGTAGGCATAGATTAATAAATTGATTAATGGAATTAATTTTAAACTATTTTAAACAATTAGAATTGTAAAACCCAAGATTTAAACTTGCTAAATTAAATTTGAATATGTTCAACCCTAAGTCCTAAATCCTAGAATTTAATTTGTAATTGAATTATGAAAAAAATTTACTTGACACTTGTTAATGCTAAATTTAGGAACCCAAAATTAAAACCCTAATTGGATTGAAATTGGATACTAAGATGACATTAGAAAAATTAGGGTTAACTAATTGGAAATTAGGGTTAACTAGAATTATTAATTTACTAGAATTAAAGACAATTAACTAAAATAAATCGACGATTAAAATATGAATGAAACCTTAAATTTTATGCACGAACGGTAGACCTTGGGAATTCTGAGTCGATTGGTAGCGGTCGACTTAGGGTTTGTCTGGATTGACTATTCGAATGTGCAAATCACAAATTGAACTCGGCTTAATTCCTAAATTTAATAATAAAATTTATAAAATTAAATTGGAAACTATATAAACTATGGACTATTGGATTGAGCTAATTTGGGCTAAGTTTATGCATTTGAGAGAATAGGGAATATGGTTCCTTATTAGAGTGGTTAGGGCGATGTATTTCACAATATTTGATATCGGTATAGGCGAATATATTTCGCAATGGTTGATCTGGTAGGGGCGATGTATATTGTATACACGGAGTTGATTAGGGCGATTTATTTCACATAGGCTCAGGGGTGTTTCGTATGGGTGAGCGCAGCACTATCGGAGATGCTTTTTGAAAGAGTCTGATACTAACGGGAGATCCAGGTATGTAAGTTTCCTAGCATAACGTGTTACGGGTGGAAACCGGTGCAGTACAATAAGTGGCTATAAGTATTGATTAAATTGGAGCCCGATATTAACGGGAGTTTCTATGAGATGGACCTCGGTGCAGTATATTAAGTGACTAGGTATTGAGTAAATTTGTACCTAGTACTAGCGGAGTTCCTATGAAATGGACCCTGTGTAGTACAATAAGAGGCATTTCGCTACTATGATCGAGAGGCGAATAAGGGTGCATCCGATGAGTCATTATACAAGTTGCATTTTCAGTTCTTCCTCTTTGGTGTAGTGTTGATGTAGTTATGATAGGAGAGTAGTTCCCATTTTGTCTGATTGTTAGTGTGATGTTCGATCAGTAGGCTCGAGCTATTGAGTTAGATAAGAATCCTTAGTATTGGACCTTAGAAGTTCACGGACACTAGGTTTACATTTTATATCACTTAGAGTAGACATATGGTCAGTTGCACTTAGTCATCTCACTAAACTTGTTCTCATTCACTAGACTATTGTCTGACCGACCCCTTTCTTTCCATTTTCCACCACAAGATGATAGGTTAGCAGATGATTGGACATAGTACATGGAGAAAGGAGCTTCACGTTGTAGTTCTCATATTATTCATTATTTCCTGAGTAGGCATCTATTGTATTAAATATCAATAAAGCTTATATTGCACTTTGAGAATAATGTATATGTGAAATAAGTATTTTGGAAATTGTTTTTCTGAGATGTCTATTTTGTATACTTATATTTTAATTCTTTCCACTGTGAGATCTGGAAGTGTAGAATGTCTTAGAACTCCACCTTTATGCTTATGCTCTGTAATGTTTTAAAATCCCAACAGCTCGTGTTTCTCGGCATGAGGTGTCCAAGGTCACATTATGCTTTGGATCGGTGTGTCGGGATGTATGGTTTGTTACATTTGGTATCATAGCTTAGGTTTAGGATCCCCTGGGACTTAGGCACATATTAAGGGAATGTACTTGAAAAGTTTTTGAAAATAAATAGTTTTCAAAATGTTTTTTGAAATGTTTTCAAAATGGGTTTTAAATAAATATATATATATATATATATATATAAGTTTTCAAAGATATTTCCAAAGATTTTATCAATATATAGAGACTTCTTTTCATTCGTGCCTATACTATCTATGGGTAAGTTGAAAATACTTCCCAAACATAGATAGTGAGAATGAGTTCAAGATCCCAAGGAATGGCTTCGGAAAAGCAGTTAAGATTCTGAGTGTGGACATCTCGTTATGATTCCGTCAGTATCTAAAGCGAGAAGACAATATGTGCCTAACTAGTCTAAGGGAGTGTAATTATAATTTTATGATATATGTATTAATACACAACACCCTATACATTTTGACCCATAAGGTAGTTGTTGTCTTATCCCCTTATGTAAGAAAACAATTATGGGTTAGAATAAATGTTAAGGCTATAACAATTGAGGTGAAAAATAGATTCTTCACATTTATTATGATTTACCCATAAAGAAATGCTAGTAGCATTTTTTATACCAACTAGCAGCAATAAGTAAGTTATGGATTTAAGGGTATATTGAGAAGATTAGTACCAAGAGACCCATAAAATAAGAAAATTTCTCTAGTTAAAGTAGGAACCCTATTCTCATATTGGTAGTAGTTGCAAGGACTCATATTTACTTAAAGTAACTGCTAGGATATTTCTATATTGAAGTTGGATATTGTATTGGAAATGAAACTTGGGTTAACCATCTTTGGAAAGAAAGATAGAAACCTTATGCGCTTGAAGCATTGCTAGGTATAAGTGGACTTAGGTAATTATGTTGATGTTGTCAACTTCAATTCAAGTGATAAACAGATGAATTTTTTTTTAAAAGGTTAGAAACGGTAGATATCTAATATTTTAAATAGAAAATAAGTTGATTTACGATCTTATATTAAATAGTCAAATAAACTTTATGGGATTTGTGTATAAAGAAAAATTAAAAAAATTGGTAAAATGTTATTTTCAATAAATGTTTAAAAGCTTTTGTTTTATGCACATTCTTGTATTTACCCTCAATATACATTTTGCTTTTAGTAAAAGAACTTTTGAAAAAAAAATAGAGGTACATAAGACCTATTTTTTTGAACTCCTTTTGTAAATAAGAAATGACTAAGTATTCGAAAATGTTTTATTAATGTTTCTATTATAGTCTAAAATAATAATGATAATATTAATAAGTTAAAAATGCTACATTATCTTTAAAATACGCTTTTGAGAAAATTTCTTATTTATAAAAGAAATTTTTTAGAAAGGTGTTTTATATACACTTTGTTAAATTAAGCCTAAACCGTTTTGATAATTTAATTTAATAAAAGAAAATATTGTGATCTTAGTAAGAATGTTTTACAGTTTTACATACTAGTTTTATGGAAATGACGTTAAAAAAAGGTTTTGATTTAAAAAGGTAAAGTGAAAACATTTTGACTGTCAATTAATCTTAAAAAAGACGAAATGAATTGGATTTAAATAAGTAGTGTTAAAACAGCCTACTAGGAAAGAAATTGACTATGGAATTTGGAAGCCTTAAATGGTTGGGACAGAGATAAAAAGAAAAATGGGAATTAATCATCTTTTCAATTAATGGTTGAAGGATAAAGTATCAAATCGAACTTTCTATAATAGTGAAGAGTAAACACCGCTATGTATCTTTCCACCCAAGTATGGTTGGAATTGTAAAATCCTTGCGTAAGGAAGGTTGAAAAGTATGATTTGGGTGAACATATTTTTAGGTAATGAAATAGTAGGCTAAGATGCTTTATTACATCAAGAATGTTGTAGATGCGAAAGGTTTTTCGGTTTGTAGTGTGAAAGGGACAAGTAAGGTCTACTTCAATCCATATTAAGAGTAAAATAACAAATAGGCATTTCCTTGATTACATTGGGCAAATTTAAATGGAACAGTAAGTATAGAGTTGGTGCTATAGAAACAAGATATTAGTTGATACCAAATATATGAAAATAGGATACTTGTAGGTTATGGGAAGTCCAGGTATTGTGTTGTCCCCTATAGGCTATGGACATACCATGTGGACATGAATGGAAAGGTATCTATTTTATACATGTTATTGGAATTGTATCATTGTAGATGTGTTCCATGTATGCCTAATGTAAATCTTGGAATTGTAGGGTTAAGTATAGCATAAACTAGAATATGAGAAATAAGGGGAAAGTAGTCTCCAATATAATGAAAACCTTCATAAATGAAATAGTATGGTAAGTTCCAGATTTGTAGACCTACATGACCTGTGCAATCATAGCAAATTTTTGAATAATTGATATGGAGTATTAAACACCAAATTAGAAAGTTATTATAAAATGGAGCGGGATTTGGTAGCACTTTTATTCATTGGATTGAAGTATGTAGTAATGTAAATTTCTATAAATTATCCAGTTTAATACAGAAGTGTATAGCTTGAAATAAGAAGGAATATACCCAAAAATAAAAGGATGTACAGAATAGGGATTGTTATCGTATTTCGCACCATCTATTTCAGTATTTATAAAAAAGATAATTCCTTGTAATTCCAAACATGACACAAATCCTCTTTTAGATAATTTATAGAAAGTTACAGAGTTCACATTTATGGGGAAAATGTAGTTCAAATACATAACGAAAGAGTCTAGGATCACGGGCCTGATAATTGCCGAGCACTTGATTGACAATTAGTTGAGAGTCACTGTACACTTTGATTTCTATTATCTTGATATAGATCGCTGTCTTTATTCCAACAATTAAGGATTCATATTTGACCATGTTGTTTGTTGTCGAAAAAGGAATTTTAATGGAACGGTAAATTTGATGGTTGTTTGGGGTAATTAGAATATAACATGCTCCTACCCTTTGCTTGTTAAAGGTTTCATCAACATAAAGTTGCTAAGAAAGGGGTTTGGCCCTATCATCATTCATGGCTTCAGCATTGAAACTTGTACATTCATAGATGAAATTAGCCAGTATATATATCCTTTAATAGCAATTTTGGGTATGTAATAAATATCGTATTGGCTAAGTTCTATATCATATTTGATTAACCTCTCTGAATTTTCAGGTTTGTTGAACACCATCCGTAAAGGTTGATCGGTTAAAACTATGATAGAGTAAGCCTGGAAATAAGACTGAAGTTTTCAAGTTGTGAAGATCTGGCAATATGAAAACTTTTGAATGACTGGATAATGTTTTTTGGATGTGCTTAGTCTTTTGCTAATATAATCTACTAGATGTTGAACACCCATTATCGTCTTTGACTAATGCTGAACTCATGGCTTGATCCAAAGTGGCTAAATAAAGAAACAATTCTTCTCCATCTATCAGTTTTGATAATATTAGAGGTGTACCAAGATGCTTTTGTAGATATTTAAAGGCTTTTAACATTCGACGATCATTCAAAAGTAACATGCTTTTTAAGCAAGTTAAGAAAGGAATGCACTTATCAGTTGATCGATTTATGAACCTATTTAAGGCTGCGATCTTCCTATTTAAGCTCATTAGTTCTTCACCGTTAGTTGGTGCCTTCATGTTAATTATTGCCTTGATTTGATCAAGATTAACTTCAATTCCCCTACCGCGAAAAATTAAGCTTATAAACTTCCCAGACTGAATTCCAAAAGAGCGGTTCTGAGGGTTTAACTTCATATGATACTTCCGAAGGACTTCAAATGTTTTGGTTAAATTTTAAACATGACCTTCGGCTTGCTTGGATTTCATCAACGCAGACTTCCATATTTCAGCCTATCTATTTTGTGAACATCCAATTAAATAATCTCTGGTAGGTTTTCCTTGCAGTTTTAAGACTGAAGGGCATTAGTTTATAACAAAATAATCCCATTTTTGTCACAAAGCTTGTATGTTCTTCATCTAGCTTAAACATAGGGATCCGATTATAATTGGAATTAGCATCCATGAATGAAAGCAACTGATGCCCACTGGTGGCATCAACTAATTGATCAATTCTTGGTAAAGAGATGTAATCCTTTGGACAAAGTTTGTTTAAGTCGATAAAGTCTATGCAGATTCTCCACTTACCATTCAGCTTCTTTACTAATACCGAATTAGGAATCCATTTCAAATAATGGACGTCTCTTATGAAATTATTTTTAAGCAACTTCTAAACCTCTTCCTACAATGCAACACATCGGACTTTATCAAGAGGTTATCTCTTTTGTCTCATATAAGGGTATTTTTGATCGATATTAAGATAATGACACATGACCGAAGGGTCAATTCCTATCATACCATCGTGGGATCAAGCAAATACATCTAAATTATGTTGAAGAAAGGATATTAATTCTTTTCGCATGGTGGGGTGAAGGTAAGTTCCAATTTTAATAGTCTTATATTGGTCTTTTGAGTCAATACAAACTTCTTCAAGGGTCTCGGAAGTCATTGCCATCTCAGTATGGTTCTTGGATCTAGGTCAAGTTCGATTCATTCTCCTTCTCTTAGAACTTCTTTTACTGTGTGAACTAGTTTCCTCTTTCAGCTAAAAGATTTGTTGTTTTGTCCTAACCATATTTTATCAAACTGTTTTCGATGGCAAGACACCTGAATATTTTCCTAATAGTTGTGTTCTCTTGACTTAGTGAAATTCTTAGAAAATTCTAGGTATTTTTCACAATTTCAATGTCGATGTGGTTAACAGCTCTTTTGACCTTTTCCTTGCTTTTAGAGGAGATAGTGATATCCTTTGGTTTAACATCATTCACATAAAATGAATTCTTTCCTTTATCAACTATGTTCAATTTGGCATAATTAATTGCCTAGAGACCCACTGCTCCTCTCACAGACTTCCCTCATCACTCTCAGTGGAGAAATGAAGCAGCAAATGTTTTGTTGACACATATTCGTCAATGGCATCAAGAGGTAACCTCACGAAGAAGGCATTGTAGATAAATGACGCATCCATGATTACAAACATTATCTCAAAAAATTTGTAACATGCCTCCATACCCACTTTCATCATAAGGCTGCATTCTTCAAAGGAGATGGCCCCTTCGTCCTAAAAGCCTTATATTGGGGTCGGGCTTGGCTTAAGAATAGTTTTAGGAAGTCCCATTTTTTAAAAGGCATGCTTAAAAATAATGTTTACGCCAGCTCCTGTATCTACCATAATCTTGGAAACTTCTGAGAGTCCAATCTGGGCTGTAATCACTAGGGGACCATTATGAGAGTTGCAGACGCTCTGCTTATCAACGTCCCCAAAAGTAACTCTCAGTTCCAATCTTCTAACCTTCTCAGATTTCCATATCTCCAACAATGTGTCTTTACCATCTTTGGCTTCATTTATATACCACTTCCGGCTACTATTGTTGGATCCGACCACATGTGGACCGCGTACAATTACATGTATAAAGTTTCTAGGTGCTAGTAGTGATCTCGGCAATTAGGCTATTTGCTATGCAATCTCAGGCTCAAATAAAGGCATGCTCCAACACATTGTCAGTTCTTAAAAACTCATTAAGTTTTTCATCTTTTACAAGACTTCAATGAAAACCTTCAAAAATCTACAGTCTTAGCTGTGTTTCTAATAAACTCAACTTTCAACCCATATTTTCAATTAGTAGCCCCCCAAAATATAAAAAAGATTGTAAACCCCCAAACTTGCTTAGTAGCCCCCCGTTTGTTCCAAAATTACCCCTAAACTTATCTGTACTATTTTTTTTGAGTTTCTGTGTTCACCTCGCACTGACAAGACGTGGTTAGATACCTAACCACGTAGAGACTATGCGTGGTTTATCATATAACCACGTAGTGGCACTATGTGGTTTATCATATAACCACGTAGTGGCACTACGTGGTTATATTACCAAACACATTTGTTCGCTCCGTACTGGAACACCATTCATGTTTTAACCCAGCGTGGTACTTCCAAAACAATAAAAAAATTACGTAAAAGTTGGAAAGTAGGGTTTTGGAGTTTCGATGTTTTAGAACAGTGAAAAATTACGTAAAAGTTGGAAGAATTGAGAAAAAAGCTTCTTAAGGGTATTTTTGTCTTCAGAAATTTATTTTTTGAAGGGGGGCCTACTAAGTAAAATTATGGGTTGAAATAGAATTTGCCTTTTTCTTTTTCAGGGTCCCTACCAATCATTATGGGTTGGTTTCCTTTATCAATGGCAGCGACAACTCTTCTTTCTATACTATCAATTGCTTTTCTTATTTCAACTTGGTAATCGTCCAAGCATTTCATGATATTTTCAATAAAGGCGAGCACTATTTGCCAAAATCGGTCATCAGTAGAGAACAGAGGTAGGGAGCTCCCAACAGCATTTAGATTAACCACTTCATAAGGTGTTTCTTCAACATCTTCCTTAATCATTAAAGATTGAAGGTTCTTTCTTGTAGAAGACTTAGATTTCATTTTTCAAATAACAAGTTGATAGGAGTCAAGTGTTATACATTAGTATGTTGGATAGGAAGTTTTGGGCCCTCCTTCTAGTGTAAAAATGTTAGTGTGATTTTTCATCACAAACTAACACCCCAAAGTCCATAAGCTATTTTCAAAAGTAGTAAAATGAAAGCAATATCCAGCTAAAGGCTAAGTGCTTGAGCTGAAAGTATAAAGAGATAGGTACCGAATAGTAAAGAACACAAAATAATTGTAGTATTTTGGGAAAAGATCCCTACATCCATTGTGGTCAAGTCTTTGTTTTGTATTCAAATGTGTAGTGAATGGCTATACACAATCTAGTTAGCCTTGTCCGCCATTAATGAGTTTCTATACAAGCTTTTACAAATGATCTTAACGATATGTTATTAGTCTTCTAGATTTAAAATCAAATCCTTTTACTGTTGGTATGCACCATGTATATATAAACGATTTGTTGCTCTAGTATCACTATAGAGTAACTTCTCTTAGATTGCTGACTTGCCTCGCTTGTAAAGCTAAGATTTTGACATGTGTCATTATCTGGTCAGTTGTAGATTGACGTAAATTATTGTTGTGGCATTTCTATATATAGCTTTGAGTGTTGCGACTTGTATACTTTTCATAAGCTTTTGGCTGCCAGAGCCATTGATATGAAAGGAGGCTATCTTAATCGTCGACTTAGTTCTGCATTGAGGTGTATTGATTTTGAATGGAAGGGGCTATAGTCTTGTATGTTAAAAGTAACCATTTTTTGCCTATAATTCGTAGTGGCTTGAAGTCATTTCTCGAGATGATGACCATATGAAGTTTTGGAAGACAGATTGAAGATAGTTTATAGTTGTAACAATCCAAAATTTTGGCCATTGATTTTTAATATTTAGTTAATTTTAAATATTTAAAAAATTGAATTTTAGAATTTAATAACTTGAATTCAAATATAGTGATCGTTTAAAAATTAGAATTATGAATTAAAATATTAATTAAATGGATTTAACAATCTTTTTAACTCCTTTTAATTAATAAATAATATTGGTGAATTCAATTTGTAAATTTATTTTCAAAAATAAATAAAACGGATAAACATCGATCTTTGAATTGAAAATATAAAACAATATTTAAAAAAGCATGAAAATAGCATTCTGGGGCATTACTCGGATTTTGAGGAAACTCGTGTCATTGGATCTGGAAAAATGAATCATTGTATGCTGACGAGTTTAGTAGTGATTGGACGTATCGTGTGATCGAACGAGGTCGAAACGCGTAACGATTAATTTTTGAAAATTAAAATATTATAATTTGATTTAAAAGCTAACTTCTACATACGATAGAATTGGCTCTTGAAAATATTTTTATTGAGTTCGAAATAGGAGTATTTAGCTAGGAACGCCAGTGAGCATGCCTCGATTGAAGTTCGTCAATTTTCAGGTGTGAATGGTACTGGTTAGAGAATCCTATATATATGACCCCATACCCTTCATCTTTTCCCAAACCCTAATTTTACAACCCTAGCCGCCATTTAAACCTTCCTCCAAATTAATGGTCGTGGATGATCGGTGAGATACAGGCGCTTTCAGGCTAGGGCCTCAATATGAAAGATGTTCGCCTTGATGTGTTAGACTTGTTGATCAGTGGGATTGGCGTGACATGGCCAAAGTTGGCCAGAAAATGGGTTCGACGGTGCCAGTTTTTAACGCCTCATTCTCGGTGATGGCAGAGGAATAGAGGACAAAGCCAGTGTCTTTGGAGTCGTGGAGGTCGGGGCTATCTCTGGTGAAGAGGCGATGGCGGCTCAGGCGATGTGGAGGCGGCGGCGTGCAAAGAACCAACGTCGGTGTTTTTATAACATGCGGCCTGGATTTTGTTAAACGAGATTAGGGTAATTAAGTTGTAATTAGATAATTAATTATATTATTCAATTTAAAATTTTATAAACCCAATATATATTTCATATAAGGTCGGATTTGAACGCGGCGAGTTGCATTGTACTCGTACCGTCATTAACTACATAATGGAATTAGATTGGATGGATTTGGTGCTAGTAGAATTTAAGGCTAAAATCGAATGCCCGTTCAATTTTAGTTTAAAACGGAACGCCTTGGCAGTAAATAGAATTTTTGTGAGTTTACTCACCTTTAAATTAGCTAATATGTGTTATGATATAAATTTATTGTTGAATGCTTGGTTGATAGTTTAGTTATTGTTATTGTAGTTTGATTGATTATTTGGTTGAAATCTTGTTTTGGATAATGGATGACATATTAATCTAATTGCTGTGAACCCATATGATTATATATATTGTCCGTAATCATTGTATTACAGAGAATTTTTGTAGAGAGTCCCTAAGGGGTATCTCGCCAATAATAATTATTTATTTCCTTATGTTGCCTATATTAATGTTTAGTTGAAATTAATCATGATATTATTTAAATTGTTTAAGTGTCGTTATAGCAATTTTCGTTGTATCGTCAATTATTGAATATCATCTCCTAAATGCTTTGTATATGTTTAACTTGAGCTTGTATTTTTGTAAGATTAGATGTTTAAAATTCATTAATCATTTTAATTTAATTAATAATTTTAATTAATGATTATTTGAATTTAATGAATTGTTTCAATTAATGATGTTTAAATATTAATCATTTTAATTAATGATATTTAAATTTAGTTAATCATTTTAAGTAATGATATTTGAAATTTAAGTACTCATTCTAATTAAGATATTTGAATGTAATTAATCATTTTAACTAATGATGTTTAAAGTTAATTAATTAATTTAACAAAGGTATTTAAGTTAATTAAATGATTTAATAAAACTGATTAAAGTTAATTTAATTAAAGTGTTTTAAAGTTAATTAACTGATTTAGTGTATTAAAGTTAATGAACCGATTTAATAAGGTTTAAAAGTTAATTTACTGATTAGACAAAGGTGTTTTTGAGATAATTAATTGTTTTAATGAATATAATTGATTAGTTTATTAAAAGAGATTTTTAATGCGATTACTTATCTTTTAGGATAACAATACTGTTTTAAATTTATAAAAGATTATAAATGTGATTAATTATCTCCCAGGGTAATTAATGTTGTTTTAAATTTAATAAAAGATTTTAAATTTGATTTGTTTTCTTTGGGAAATTTAATGTGGCTTTAAATTTATAAAAAGTTATTATAAATCAACCTTCGGGAAGTTTAATATTGTTTTAATTTATAAAAGCATTCAAATTTACTTATTATCTTTTGGGATAATAAATATTGTATCAATACAATTGGTGGTTTATAAATGAGAAATCTTTTTAATAGAATTGTTTAAAAATAAAGCTAAGTGTAAATTGTTTTGGGTTTATAGTAAGAAATGTTTTAATGACATTTTTTTTGACCCTTGTTATAATACACTTAGTATTATAATTTTTCCTTTTAAAAAAATATTTCAAAGAGTATTTTTAAAGTGTTTTACAATATTTGAAATGCAAATCAAATGTTTTTAAAAAATAAAGTACGGTTTTAATAGTAAAATTCGATTCGGTTATGGAAAAATAGTTCCGTAAACTTTATTGCTTATTTGAAAAGGATCTAGTCATACTTTTAACATTAAACGTCGAGACTTGGACTCGTTTCTATCTCAAAGGTTAAAAATGTCGTCGGGGCAGTGCCTAGAGGTAACATTGCCTCAACTTGCCCACTTTATTTTCAACCAAGGGGATAGCAGTTGTTTGGAATCGATGAGTAGTAGGAAGAATATGAAATTGAATTTCCATATACGATCACTTTTAATTATCTTCGATGGTTGATTTATTAACTATTAGTTCAGCTTTCATCATGGTGTATTGTCACCTTAAAAACATTTTGTTACTCCTTTGAGCTTTGTTATCATTTGTCGGAAATGATGAAAACCAAAAAGCGAGTGGGGACCAAGTTATGTGGGGTTTCTCCCTATAGGGTATCTTCACATCCACTCTAGATTGGATTCGGTATGAGCATTGAGATGTTAAATACTCGAATTCTCGATAAGGTTGGTGGGGTCCAGCTTGGAGTTCTTGAGAGATGTCACAAGAAGGTAACCCTTTCAAAGTATATTTTTAGAGGTATACTTTCAATAAGGAGGGTGCACCCTTCTAGTCATTTGTTGGAATGTTTCCCTTTCCTTTATTTCCAAATTCTTCAATTTACCTCTTTCTTAGTTACATTGAGAAGTGTCGAGAGCATTCCACGATGTTTAATTATTTGTGTCCATTCTTTAAGTTTGGATTTTGATCTTGTAGATAATCATTCTTTCCAGATTGGATTGTTGATGTAACGACCCACTTTCCTATATAGTTTAAGCGGCCAATAAACCACACATGACCCACTCAAATTGAATGGAAAGGCAGATAGTTAGGGGAAAAGAAAGAAGGAAGAAGACAAGAAGAAAAATAACAACACGGAATCTCAAAGCGGAACGAATGATTTAGAATATACAACAAATCTTTACACAAAACAAGCTATAATATATGTATATACAGACATCAATAGAGTATACTAATCTATTTCAACCCGGACAGTTATAACAGCCCGTCCTTATAATTGCTAATAAATTCAACAATAAATGCAGTGGAAAATAACCATATATGTAAATACGTCTCTAGGCCTCCAGCTCGTCTCCCGAAGCTCCAAAACCTCCAACTAAATCTGTAAAATATGCTCGGTCTGACACCAAGCATTATAGAAAAATGACGCCCGAGTCAGTCTGGTAAAACTAGCGTGAGAAACTCAAATCACAAGTAATTTTATTTATTATAGCTTGTAAAATCCTTTAAAATCAAAGGTACCTCGTATGACCACGCCGCATTTAAACACAGACGGGTTTTTGCCTTACGATAACCAAAACCTTATATCAGAAAATCCAGTGATATTATAATAATGTCTAAGGGTGAAAATAATAATAATCAAGTAGTTGTGATGCTCGTGAGTGTACATCACAGCAATACTAGGTATATAATCAAAAAACGATAAGGCACATTCGCTAATTGTGTAGGAATTCTATGGAGATTCCTTCAGTACTTCGAGAATGGTCCTCTTGCACAAGGACCAGAGATATCCTTCCGAAGTAGCATACATCCCTAGTGATGTACCATAGGGAAAACATATCTAATCTCGCTAAGACCGAGTGCATCACCCCATGCATGCATAACAACTGTAAGTAACATCAAGGTGGAGCCGACTACATCCTATGGGTTTGCCAACCCTACTGGTCATGCCTCATATCTCTGATTTTAGTCATTACCGCTGGTGAGGCTATGTCCGGCGTTCCAGCTCACGCACCGCCACCAAAACAGATCATGGAACCACATATGGATTCCAATATCCCAACGTGTCTCGGAATCACACATGGATTCCCACATCTCAAATAGATCTTGGAATCACGCATGGATTCCCATACCCCAAGGGCTTCGAAACCACACATGGATTCCAACATCTCAATATATCACGAAACTCCTCCATAAAATCGTATATGGTTTCAGAATGGTTACGGTTTTCGAGTCATCTCTTACGAGTACACTCTTCTACTTCCCAGGCGCTCCAAAAACCAATCGTCGATTTCTCGAAATGCTCAATACCGGCTCTTTAGGAAATAATCAGACAATACATAAGAGCAGGGTTCATCCCTTAACCTTTTAACTAGATGTATCTCCTTATCATTTATCCTATAAGAACAAAATGAGTTTATACGTACAGTGTAGCACCACCGACGGTAACTGTACCATATAATCCCCGTGTTTCCCCTATATATTTCTAGAATTAAAATCCTTCGGTGTTAAGTAGGGAATATTTCCATACCACCAAAATAAAGAAGGATTACATATTTAGGCCAAGATTTGATAGTCGGTTATTTAACTATTAGATAAACAAACATTCAAAACAAGATTATATTTCCAATGGGAATCACTAAGCCTCATTTAATTAAATTTCCATTAATTAAAATCTCTTCCATAATATTTATCAAAACATTCATGTACTTATCTCATTGGGATAAGTATATTCACAAACCATTCCTTGCAAAAATACTTAAAGACTCTTAAAAATAGATTTTGGAAAGTATCGTTTAATATCGATCATGGATTGCAGTTCACCCAATGGTTATATCGCTATACCAGCAAATCATAGTAAAATTTAGGCAATCTTGCCCCTCGAATTATGCTATGAAAAATCAACCATTTCTACCCAAATATCTTTATTTTATAAATATCTCCAAATCTATTTATGAAATTTCTTTATAAATCTCCAATCTATTTTAAAAAACATTCTTTATAAACATCAAATCTATTTATGAACATTCTTTATAAACATTCTTTTTAAATCTCAAACCCTATTTATAAAACTTCTCCTTTTCAAATCTTTAAAAACTCATTAATAAATTCTTTTATAAATATCCAGAACCATTTATATACTCTTCCCATACTTAAACAACTTATTTACTAAACTTTTCAAGTTAGTAAGATTTCCTTGATAAACCATAAATTATTTAAGATAACTTTAAATAACAAGTTATTATTTAAACATCCTTTTATTTCATTTTAATTAAATCTCATTTAAAAAAAATTAGAATCTCATTAATAATATTAAATTAATTTAAAGCATTATTACCGTATTAATAAGTTAACTTCAAAACTATATTAATATAATAATTAATTAACTTTAAAAGTTATTAATATAATAATAAATTAACTTTTAGCTAATATTAATATGATTATAAATCGACCTATAGATACAGTTAAATAACTTAAATCAATATAATTGAATAACTTTAATTAAAATTTTAAGTATAGTTAATCATTTTAAATAAATAATTAAAACATAATTAAACATTTTAAAACAATAATTAAATAACTTTAAAATAATAATTAAATATTCTTAAATAACTTTAAGAAATAATAATCATAATAATAAAGTAATTAACTTTAAATCATTAGTTAAAACAATTATTAATTATCTTTAAAACATTATTAATAAATACTTATTACCTTTTAAATCTTATTATTAAATAATAATCATCTTTAAAAAACTTATAATAGATAATAATTATTCTTAAATTTACTTTCAAATCAATAATAAAAATTTTCAAATTTGATAAAGGCTTAATGATCTTAGTGGTGCTTAAACAAGCTGCCATATCATTCAATTTCACTTTCATAGTTAACAAATGATATTTACTTAACCAACGACTATGTAAATAAATTAAACACTTAACCGTCATTGGTTAACATATCACTTATTCAAAGCGGGATATCAATTAACGATATATAAAATCAAATGTCCAAAACAATAAAATAGTAGAACGAGAATTTATTCTGCTAATTAAATATCAAAATAATTCAATTAGCAGAACGGTGTTTTATTCCGCTAATAGGTGTCCAATTACCATATTCAGTCCAATTTAACTCAACACTATTTAATTTGGCCAAATAAACATCACTAATCAAGATATAAAATTTTAAACGACGTTATTATTTAAAATAACGTGATCTAAATCCAATCCGTTTAAATATGTCATAAACTTTTGCATGTCCAAAGCTACTAATAGATTACACTAAATGTTGTACTCGTCCATACGAGTACAATGTAAAAATCCATGTGTCAATTGGGTTAAATATGAGAAAGATAATCAATTTTCTAACTAACATATCAATTTATATAATAATTGAAATAAATTACCAAAAGTTCTCATCCAAAAGCCCAAACGGGCCGAGCCCATACTAAACAACCCGCATCCACCTCAACAGACCCTTCTTCCTTAACTCCACTTCCTCATCCCTATACACGAGAAAACGTGCACATTCGTGCACGTACACCGCTCCCTTGCTCCACCATTGTCTAAGCCAAACCCACCATCATACTCGACTCTTCCAGTGCATCTTGATGCTCCACTCCCCGGTGCCTTTGGTGGCCCCTTACAAATTCCAACTAATTCCACCAAAATTGAATTCGAGTTCCAGGTTCGACCAATACCCATGTCGCGACCACCTTTTCCATTACCATGCTTCACCAATTTTGGTCCCACGGTGTATCTCGCCAAGCTAGAGCCCACGCCAATCTCCATTTCACTCATCATCGACAAAATCTCCTTATAACCTAAACCTTAGTATTTTACTATCGTCGATCATCATCACGAAATGTTGTCTAACTAACACCAAAAATAATACGACTCAATACGAACCCAAGAGGCGTCGAACTATTCGACCTGGATCAAGAGAATTCGATTTTTGAAGTTTATGAACATTTTCCCCGTCTTTCTGTAATTAGATGATATCTCGCTCAATTTTTGACAACAATTCGAGCCAATTTTTAAAAAACTAGATAATGATATGAACAACTTTTATGTTGGAAGTTTAAACAAAAGGTTGGTAGGTTTGGAGATTGATTTTTGTAGTCGGAATGTGAAATTTTATTTAATGATAGAACAAGGAAATGAAGGGAAGCAGAAAGAAATGTGAACCCTCTTTGCGTTTTCCTTGAAGATATATATATATATATATATATATATATATATATATATATATATGCAAGGAAGCTTAATGGCTAAGCAAATCAAAACAAAGGAAGACATGGCCAGAGTACCTATGCAAGTGAAAGAGGGGACAAGAGAACAATAGTAGGGGAAAGGAAAATAAGAAAGTGGTTGCACCGTACGTAGTTATATTTTGATTTTGAGATTTTTAATAGAAATGATTGTCGTACCTCAGCACACCATATCACATCCACGTACAAGCCGCTGATGATAGAAAATAAAATGTGATTTGCGTACAACAATGTAACGCGATCACAATATAATAATAAAACACACCGGTTATCAAATGCTGTTAAATTTCGAAAATGCCAACATTTACCGTAAAAACACATCAAACGGAAATTTGAATATTTTCCAAATTAAAAATTAGGGAAAAATCCTATAAATTAAATTAAATATATGTAATTAAAAATCAATCAGTTATTTGGAACATAGATTTTATTACATTTTAAACAGAACTCCAAATCGAATATTTAAAATTAATTAAATATCCCAAAGATCAACGTGATAAAATTCCGGGTCATTACAGTTGATTCCGATCTATTTTCACGCTTCTCTATCAGATTATTTCCATTCTTTCAAATTTCAATTTGATATTATTTATTCCTATTCATTAAGTATGAGATTTGTCACTCTTTTATTTGGATTATTTCTGTTGTTTATTTCCATTCTTTCATGATTGGATTGTTGCTCTAATTTGTTTCCCATTTTTCATCTATGGATGTTATCCTTGTGAGGTAAAAACCTGTTCCACATTAGCGGGGTGGTCTCACAAAAATTTTGTATATTCATCATATGACTTAGTTTTCTCACGCTGATTTTCCAGCCCGATCCGGGTGTTATTTTATTATACTGCTCAGGTCAAACCGAGTTTTTCCCAGGTTGGCTTTGGTGATATAGAGTTATTGGAGAAGAACTGGATGCTTGCCTATTGTAGCGTTTTATTTTCCGCTATATCATATGTTATACCCATAAGCAATTTGTACGGTTTGAATTTTATAATTTTCCAGCTGATAAGGTTTGTTTTTAACTCTATTATACTCTGTATTTTGGAATGACAGTTTTTATTGTCTTTGTTATATTATATGTTGTCGATTTTGCTGTGAGATTATGATTTCCTTATTCTATGTTCCTTTCTTTTTATTTTACCCTAACAATTTGCCTTTCGGTGATTGGATGTTCAACATTTGAATACCGTTGATGTATTCGGTATCGTCTTTCGATGGTCGAAAAGGCGGGTCGTTACAACAGTCTTGGTGATGTATCATACTTGAAAGCCTTTAGTCTTTCGATCATAGGGCTGCCTAGACATTAGATTAATATTTAATTTTTGTGAGGGTCCATACATGTAATAGAGCTTTCAAGTTTAAGCCAAGGGTCACCTCTTTTGGCATTTGTAATGAGTACAAATTATAATATAACAATATTGATTGCCTCTCTTTGATTGAAATTGCCTTTCCACCTTTTCAAACCTAATAAGAATGCAAATTGAATTTAGTTTCAGTTATAGCACCTACAATCCATGCTAATTTTACTTGTATATGCTTGGTTTGGATGTCTAACCCATTTTTGTTGAATCTATCAATAAATAGTTTAATTTTAAATGGTAAATTAAGTAAAAATTTGATGGTGTAGAGTTTCAAACTAACGATGATGCATACAAAGTGGATAGTGGTTTTGGTTAAAACCAAGTCACTACTCACTCATTTTTATATACGCTAGAGCGATAGAGATATGAGTTATATTTACTTATTTTATTATTTAATTTTGAGTTAGGGTAAGAAGAATTTTGTTTGGTGTTAGACCATGGCCGTGTTTTGTTCATATCACAAGTTTTAAAAAAAAAGTACAAAACAACATCTACACGCAATAACAAAACATACAATTTTAAACCTTATAAATATATCGGGGGGACACTTCTCCCAATATAAAGATTCTGAGAAAAACCATTTTATTTCCACCAACCATCAAAACAGATAAAGAGAATGTTGATGTAAGTTTTGTTTGATTAAACGGTTAAGAGAGTGGTGTTGTAAACTTGTATTGATTTAAAACAACAAAAAGGATGCAAATCTATGTACCGGTTGATAGAGTTAAGAGCATTCCCTAGGGGAAATTATGTAATGGTTACGTATATCTAACTCGATAACCAATCTAATTCAAAATAAAAGGTATTTTCTTTCTATTATATACTTAATCTAATTTGTTATATTGATTAATTAATTAATTTAATTAAAAGTACATTTCATAGAAAATCCATAACTTGTATCTTTTGTGATATTAGTTATAATGTGTTATAACCACAAGTGATTTATCGCAATAAAACAAACATGCCATTTTAAATATTCCTAGTTAAGATGTATCCAGATTTGATATTGATACATCTGTTGAGACTCGAGTATGTAACGCTCTCCAAATGATGTGCAGTATATTACTATGGCTGCTAGGGGAACCAAGGGGTTACATACTGATAGTTATTGGATAACTATGGAATGACTCACTTGATAGTTTTATGTTAGTTAATATAACTAAGGTCCAGCAGAAAATATCATTGTGGCAATATTACAAAATTCTCTCGACTTGAGAATACTGTCGAGCTTTAATATGGAAACTCAGCTTTGATTATAGCAAAAATGTGGCATGGCATCCATCGAACGACTATAGTTGGATTGAGTGGAAGCTTTGGAAGTGAACACTATTATAAAGAGAATTTGTCTCCTCGATTATATGAGGTTAGTATAACGGTCAACTAAAATCAACTCAAAGTCAAATCTCTAGCCAAAGTAGTTCGGTTAATAATAATTGTTATTATTAAACCAAGGACTTTGTATTTGGACTATAAAGTTGAATACGGACAATATTGGAATTTTGACCATTACTATTTTCCAGAAGTCCTAACGTGATATAGTTTTGATGAAGAGAATTAGTGTATATAACTGTCACTACTGAGTAATGCTTAATAAAGTAAACTTGGATTTTACCGAAGCCAAGTAAGCAATAAACATAGCCTTAGAGTCATACCACATGTTGAGTTATGTGTGAACATTAATACTGGAATTGTTCGATATCAATTGTTGACCAAATTTACACCTAAAAGTGGCATGACCGAAACATTAAATACTCTATATTATCACCTAATTTAATTAATTATAATTATTATAAATTAATTAAATTAATTCATATTTGTGAAATATTAGTTGTAATTTTTTTATTTAATTTGTGTTAATCAATATTAAATAGTGTGTATATAATATTATAAACATACATATCGATATACGATATCGATGTGCATTTGAATTAGATTTAAATGTGTTTTATCGATCAGGCTTAAAGTGATTTTGAGGCCCGTATGGGAGCCTATCTTGGCCAGCCGTACAATTTTGATTCAAAAACTACGGTGAATGGGTATGAAAGAAAGAGGGATCTAGATCTTCCTTTTTCTCTTTAGATCTTTTCAACATTTTCATTTCCAACCTAACCTTTTAGCATATCATTTCTTTGGATCCTCCTCTTCATAACTTTGGCCAAAAACTCCCACTCCCTCCACAAATGTTTCAAGAAATTTAAATACAAAATTAAATCAAATATAAAGGTTGCTGGTTGTTGGATTCAGACTAATAGCATCTTATGGATTTCGAAATCGTTACGAAGAGTTCTGATTCTTTGTTTCAAGGTGTTACTTTTAAGCTTTAGGTAAATGCAGATCCTATATTTACAATCATATATGAATATATATATATATATATATATATATATTCCATCATGATATATATGTATCGTAGTTAGTTTGTATTTTATCACGTATCAATATATGTTGGTGTTGTCATCATTAGATGATAATGTTTATATATATTTATTAATTTTAAAAAAAATAACATACTTAATGCTTACAGCCATAGACTAAAAAATAAATTTTTATTCATTTTTGAGTATAATATTATTTTAAAATGATTATATAGTAAAATAGATTTTGATGCAAACATTATTATAAAATTATAAGTTTATATATTTTTATAAATATTTTGTGAAGTTCACGAGACAAAAATTTGAAATCGAATATAATATTTTATATATGTACATTTATTTCAATTTGAATGCATACATACATACATTATCATCTCGGCATCAAATACAAGAATTTACTGACATAGTTTGTGAGTTAGGGTTACTGACCTAAACTAAAAAAATTCACTTCCTTCTTCGATGCTCCACTCACCGCTCCTTCCCTTACTCTTCACTATGAACGCTTTCACCCCTACATCAGTGAACGAATCCTTGCTTCTTTTATTGCATATGGGTGTAGAGGTGTAGAGAAGATATGGTAGAGAGCTATTTTAGTTTGTAGAATTTATTTTGATTTTTATTTAAATTAATTAGGTGGTAGGGTTTTTGGGGATAGAGCTAATTCTTTAAAGTGGTATATAAGAACACTTAGGTTATATTTATAGATGGAGTAGTAGTGTCGAGAGAAGGAAATCTTCGAAATTTGAATCCTCTAGAAGCAAAATTAGAGGAATCAGGATACTTTTTTAGGGTTTTGGTTAATGGAGTTGAGGTAGTGGGCCTTAATGCATTTATTTTCATTTCTTTTCTCTTCTTTGCTATTTTCTTTTCTTCTTTTGTTCTCTTTAAGAAATAAAACATATAAGCCAAATTAAAAATTCAAATACTTCACTAAATCAATTCTCAATAAATTACAACTTCATAATTTTTATTTAATAAATCAATCATTTTATTGGAATCGTTTACTAGTTGATTTCAAATCTATATTATTAAAATTTATTCTTTTCAATTCCAATATTTCTTTCTAGATCCAATATTGTTGCCATAATTATAATTATTAAATTAAAGTTCTAATTAAATTCATTATTTGTTATAACTTAATTATAAATTAATCGCTTCTTAACCACGAGTTGTTACAGACTCCCCTTAAGAAAATTGCGTCCTTGCAATTCCCACTTAAGGAGAATCTATAACTAGCTAGATATATTCCATCTCTCTATACTATTGATTAATAAACAATATTGAAGAATAGATTACATACTTAACTCTTGTGCATCTCTAAATAACTTAGAATAAGTTTGTATCATCTGCTTCTCTGTTTCCTAGGTACAATCTGATGGGTTATCAGACCATTGAACCTTCACCAATAGGATCTTCTTGCTCCTAAGCTTAAGGAATTCTGAATCAACCAAATGAATCAGATGTTGCACATATTTCAAGTTAGGAGATATCTCGATCTCTGGAATGTCTCAAGGTTTAACAACTGTCTCTATGCCTCTTAAACTTCCTCAAGACACATGGAAGACATTATGAATGCCAGAGAAGTTATCGGGCATGCTACTGTATACACCATTTTACCAACGCGTTCAATAATCGGGTATCATCCTATATATCGAGGCGCCAACTTCCCTGATTTTCTAAACCTCATTTCTCCTTTCAGTGGAGATACCTTCACATATACCCAATCTCCAACTACAAATTCCAATTGTCTCACTAGAAGAAAAACTACTTTTGGTTGCAAATATTGGTAGCGTTTGTAAATCAAGTGCTACCATAGGCTCTAGGGGAAATGGAGAAACGCTGAGGTTAATATTTGCTTGTCCCACCTAAAATTTTCGTGAAAAATTTTCAAGTACCGTTAAATTTTCATTTCTTTTACTTCCACTTCACAACAACGCTCTTAGAAAAACCTAAGTCGCCAACTTCTTAATCCACCTCCAAATACCACTTCGTTGATCTACTCCACCTTTAAAGCACAAAATCATCATTAATCGACTAACACACCAGAAGCACCAAATCGTCGTATAGCTTCTTCCCCCATTATCTTCTCCCCCTTCACCAAATAGATAAACCCAAAAGAAACATAATTAGAAGAAATCAATGGAAACTCTCCCAAAGTTTAAACCACATCTTCCATTTGCTCCACTTAAATGGAGCTCTCCATGTCCAATTTCTGCCAAGACCAATGGTAATTTCCTACTTTTACCACCATTTCACTTGTGTTTTCATAATTACCTATTTATTTATTTTATCGTTAGTGGTTTTCTTGAGGTCTTCGAATAAGAAATTTCCGCAAATGTTGAAATTCATGCAACTGGATCTTACAAGTTGAAAGATTCATAGAAACACAATTATCGATCAAAAATTGCAAAATTGGGTTCACCTGAAAATGAACCCTACTCAATAACAGGTGATTTATAAACTACCAATATAATAGGTTTTTTTAAAACATTTTTTGACTTGGGATTTTGCTTTAGGTGCAGAATTCCAAATAAGTTCAAAAGTAAGAGCAATATTTTTTTACACGATGACTACAATTGCTGCAATCTCTTTATCTATTGTAATGGTGATTATACATCATTTTGTGTTACTTTTTGATCGATATAGAAGAAGAGCTCATCATGCGATTGTTAAAATTTGGGCTTCTATTACAATTGCTCCATTTTCCAAGTTTGAGTTGGTTGGTATGAAGAATCTGCCATCTTGGGATGTGCCTTCAGTGTTTCTCTCCAATCATCTAATTTTTCTTGATATTTATACACTTTTGACAAGTTAGGGATTTCAAGTTTATTAGCATAGGGAGTATTTTTTGTTTCCAATTGTTGGATGGGCAATGTTTCTTTTGGGAACTATTCCATTGAGGAGAATGGATAATAGAAGTCAATTGGTATTGATTCTATCTTTATGCACTCTTTTATTTGTATATTTATCCAATAAAACAATTTTATTGTAGTTTGTACTTGATGTTTATTAGACACATTGTTCAAACGATATTAATTTGGACGAACCTATTGCAGAAGACTGCCCATTAGGAATAAATAGTTATTTCCTGAAGTTGTACCAACGACTCAGATCTGTAAAAATACACTGATATGTCTTGATTTTTTTAAAGTCGGTCCTTTCCATAACAAATGGAGATGTAAATTACAAAGGGTTAGTGACAATGGTGACCTACATTCTGTGGTTCTGCACTGGAAATAATTCTAAGGAGAAAGAGGCCATGAAAATAAAGAAATTGTTGGATTTTTGGTATTCTCTAGGTTAAATAGAAATGCAGACAACTGATATTTAATAGTATTGTTATGAAAATAGTGGTCTTTAGCTTTTATGAAGTGATTAGTGTACCGAAATATACTTCTGCAGTAGAGTATGCATATGTTAAGCTATGCTTACCCCTAGGGTCTTTGGCCTATGTTGGTAAGACATGGTTTCAATAGACATTTGAAAATTAACTACCATTCCGTGACTCTTTATTTATATTAATTTTAAGCGAGGATAAAGTAATCAACTTACAGCTCTAGTTTGGGCATAATGGTTATTGAATATATCGTTTCCTAGAATACAGGACTATCTTAAACGTTGCATTGAGTTGGTGAAAAAAGGAGCATCCGTATTTTTCTTTGTGGAAGGCATATAGAGCAAGGATGGCAAATTGGGGTCATTCAACGTCAGAAAAAGCTGATTTGCTTTACATTGTTTGTTTTATTTACCTTGTAAACTATCAAAATGTTATGCTAGTTTAATAAACCAAAATTAATTTCAGACCTTAGCATCTGAAACTCTTCAATGTAGTAGTCCTTGACAGTGTCAAAAAGGTTCAATACTCTCATTATTAGGGCATTTCCAACTAGTGACTAGTTTCCCAAGATTGCTAGTTAAGGGATCATATTAAGTTACGGCTATGATTGATTATCATTTCAATTTGAATGTCTAGAACAATATAAAAAACATGTCTGGTATTATAAATGCCTTGTAAACTTGATTGGTGTGGTTATAAGTAGGTCAGTATAAATAAATTAATAATTTATCAACTGGCCCACTTTTTTGTTAGAACTGCTCTTAGTATGTTCTTTTAGGTTATATCATATGTATCGTTTCTAATTTATTCACCACTAAACTAGTTTTGCAAGGTCAAGTGATATATATTGCTATCTTCGAACACATGATAGCTTGCTTTAATATTTGGTCCTAGTTGTTTATTAATAGGTTGCTCTTTATACTCACTCCTAGTTGGTTCTTACCATAATTATTATGAGAAATGTTCCATCCTTTTATTTTATGTAGAAAGGAGCATTCAGTGTTGTTGTGAGAACTGGTGTGCCAGTGGTGCCAATTACTCTAATGGGAACTAGAAATCTAATGCATGTTGGAAAGGATGGCATATTGAACTCAGATTCTATGCAAGTTGTTATTCACAAGCCTATGATCAAAGAAAAAGCCGATGAACTGTGTAGAGATGTTAGAAGTGTCAATGCCGAAACACTCATTCTTTATGGTTTTGGAGTGCACAGAACGAGTAATTCAATCTTGGGTTAGATCAAAGATGTATATTTGAAAGGGAGAACCAAAAACCAAGGTATAGTTTTCTTTACTATTTCAAGGTAGTATCTAACATGATAGTTCACTTATTTACAAATTTAATATGATAGTTCACTAAACCTTATTTGTCCATCCATAACAGATATACGAAGTTTGAAATGGTATTTCAAGTTACAGTGTTTTTTATAAACAATAGAATATGGCAAGCTTTTACTGTCAGGACTCATGCACAATGTCCCTTTGTTGAATCATTAATCTCTGAAAATGTCCAGTACTGCAGATTTTGTTGATCCTGAGCCTAATTCATCCTTTATCTTATTTGCTCTATCTTCTCTGTAGCTTCCCTTAAAGAATAAGGATGGTTCAAAGTCACGATTTTTTCAGGGCATAGAAGATGTGCTTCGTAATGCTCAAGCCAATCCATTCCGAGTATAATACCAAACCCCAAGTATTCAAACATGATATCACAATAAAAGGAATAGCCATACAAAAGCAGTTCAACATCTTTACACACCATCCTGAGGGTTACATATCTCCTAATAGGATTTGCAATCCACAAAGATGTGACTAGGTAAACCACATCAAGATTGAGTTTATCCACTAGTGCTTTCGACACGAATAATTATGACACACCCGTATTGAACGAAACTCTAATAGGTATATCTTTGAATATAATTGTACCTTCAAGTATTGCAAGTGCCTTTCCCTTGCTCTTAGAAGTACTCCTAGCTATCTCTAATGCATCAAGCTTCCCTAACCATTAGTGAAATGTCCAATAGCTCTATAAATCCTGCATATCAGTTGAGAAGGTGCGTTGCGCTGCTACGGGAACTCCTTAGAGTAATGTCCCTTCACTCCATAATTGTAGCACACCAAATGATCTCTGACTCAATAATCGCCTTACTTCTCATCTTTCTTTTCCTATTTCTTCTTAAGGAACCTTGGTTGTTGTTTCTTAAAAGAAAATATACACTTCTGTCCCATATCTGCTTTGCTCTTTGGAGCTTCCTCTTTACTGTTGCCTTTCTCCTCTTCTTCAAGTCTTAATGCAGCATCAATAAGCTTCTCAAATGTGGTTTTAAGTTGAAGAATGAGAGATTTCCTCAGAGATTTTCTAAGGCCATAAACAAGCTTCTAATTCTTCTTTAGGGGTGTACAGATAACTCTAGACCATATTTGGATAAAGCTTCAAATTCTACTACATACTCAGCCAAAGACTTAGTGCATTGCTTCAAGTCAATAAATTTTTGTGCTATGGCTGCTTTCTCAGCTTCTAGAAGGAACTTCATCCCAAATATTCCTTTGGAATCCTCCTAAGTCATTTCTGATTCATCGGTCTTAGTTACAAGCAGCTCATATCAATCAAGTGCTCTTTCCTATAGTTGGCTGAAGGCAATCTGGACCTTTTGTTGATCGGTAATACCCATACGTGTGAAGATGCGTTTTCCTCCAAGCTTAGCATAATCACCACAAAACCTGGCAAAGTCAAATTGGGGAGTGGGAGAGTTTGGAGTTGTGGAAGCACTTGATTGTTGGATGGTCCTTACTGACTCCATAAGCTGTTCAGTGGTCGTATGAATCCATCAGATCCAGTACCAAAAAACTATCCTGGTTTACATTGACTTGAGCATGGTATTGCCATTTCTCATTGAAATGAAGTGAGATGTTGGTTAAGAATATCCAACATTAATTATTATTGATAATAATATATAACAACTAGAAATAACAAGTATGAGCCCGGATGATTACACCCCGTAATCATCATATTCACCAAGGTAATATTTGGTTTATCTATTTGTTACCCTAAGGGACAAGGTCTTTTAGGTCCATCTAGGCTAATGACTCGTGTCTCTATGTGATCTGTATTATTCAAACCTGCTTTGATACCAATCTGCAATGCCTCCTCTTCTATACCTATACAACCCAAGATATTACTAAGTAATACTAGAGTAATACAGAGAATGAAGCGACATGGGGAACACACGTGAATATTCCCTTGGACTAACACCGATACGTAGCTCAAATATCAATATTACTTACCATATTCATACTCGGTATCATTACAAAGCAATAAACACATGTGCCTCCTGGATGAACAATACACAATCACATATAATAAATATCAATCAAAGAACACAGAGTCAGAATGCAACAGATAAAATATAATACATATCACATAACACAATACATAAGTCCATGGGCTACAAAATGAAAGTCTCTAGCCCAATACATCATATATCATCAACCGCTATATAATAGACAAAATCATGAGGCTAGAAAAACGTATTGGGAATGTATCATCCTATAACTCCTATTAGCTTCCTATAAGTCCATACCATGCTCCATCAACCTTGAGTACATGCACTAAAAGTCTCTCCGACTAACACAAGTATTACAAAGAACAAACGATAAGACTATTTCTATTTATTTATAATGTCAAAATAATATAATGGCAAAGGAAGGTCCATAATAGAAAAAGAATATCATATAAGATATAATATAAGGAGAGATAGCCTATCAAATCATCTAAACAAAATCTAACATCACTTAAATCATAAAGATAAATTATCACAATCCAAACCACAAACAGTACACAAAGGATATCTCTGAAATACCAAACCATTAAGAGTATGGATATAACGGAGACCGGCTATACTTAAGATAGACAATCTCTAATATAGTCAACTCATTGGATGGTGAATGATATATGTCAATCCACAACACTTATAACCCCAAACCAGAAAGGGAGACCGATAGCACACAACAAGCTCGTGGAACCTAGTGTCTAGTAACCTCCCGCTAATAGTCGGATCTGTTCCTACAGTCTTAGTTACCTCGACGGACATCGTGACTCACCTCCACCTATGACTCGTCTACATGTAGCCTCGTCACGACCCTGCACTTGCTCTATGGTAACAGACTGTTGGCCTATGTGACACAGAGGCATTCACACACAGCGGTAGCACACAACTATATAATAAAGAGCGTAATGGATCTGGGACGCGACCCCACGATTAGGCCGCTAGGTGGATACTAGCCAATCATTTTCACTCCCAAACCAAAAATGGAGCTAGACAAAAATGGTCGACATATAATACTCATATCCTACAATGTATATGGCTCTATACTTAGACCAACACATGGTTTTATATGTATATAAGTCAACAAATGACTATAGAGTACTAAAGCTCTAATCCTAGCCGACACACAGCTCCAACTATTAGTTAACACATGACTATATTATACTCACCACTTCGAGTATCATCTCTCTCTCACACACACACACGCGTGCGTGCACGCACAAACACACACACACACACACACATATATATATATATATATATATATATATATATATATATGAGTAAATCATTATTGAGTGACATTTACTTACAGAGAATAATCAACAAATAACATAACGGTATCCCATAGCATCGCATGTTATTCGAATAATTAATCAAAGTTCATAAACTACACCCGATTCACACTAAATGCTTTTATATGACAAGTCTGATGAATAACTAAAAAAATGTTACCGAAAGTTCCATACCAGATGGTATCACTAAAATGTTTATTAAAATTCCTCCGAACACAAAAATAGGAAAACAATAACAAAAGTAAAAATATAATATAATAGATTTTTCTATAAAAAAATATAAAATAATATTAGTTGATATTAAAATAACTTTCAATAATATATAATTAAGCTTCCTTTACTTATTTATAAATCTTTATATATAACATTTCCATTTATACATATTGCATACATATAAGTTTATAATTGTGTATATACTTGTATTTATTTAGTTGATTATATTTTAATGTAAATTTAGGTTTCAGTTTGAATATATGTATAAAATTCCAAATGCTTTTTCTCTCTTGCATAAATATTCATCTTTACATTCCCAGATCTAGCAAACACACACCCTCATACTCAATCACAATATTTAACATATACACTTCCTCATATTCATCATCATCTATTCATGTACAGGGAAGTGTAAGTAAGCATGTACAAGCATGCACACATCCGTTCCCACACTGCCATAATCAAGAACACACACGCACATTGAAATACCTAGGCATGCAAGAAAAATAAAACAACGTGGGGGTGTCGACTGGTCACCTCCACTGGTCAATCTATGGCGATCGATCAGTGGACCAAAAAGGTCAACCGGTTGGCAACCCTATGCTGTGATTCGATTTCCTATAACCGGCATTTGCATCCCATATATCGATCGCTTGATTTCCTTTCCAATGCGCACCTATAATTCACTCCTTCATTCGATAATTCAATCATTCCGTTGCATTGATTTCATCATCTAAGATTGAGTGTATCTTCTTATTTAGAGGAGGTGTTGCTCGTTTCAGCAAATTGGGTTCCATTAGATTGAATAGACCATACATCATCTCAGCATCGAATACAAGAATTTACCGACATAGTTTGTGAGTTAGGGATACTCACCTAAAATAAAGAATTTCACTTCCTTCTTTGATGCTCCACTCACCGCTCCTTCCCTTACTTTTCACTGTGAACGCTTTCACCACTAAATAGTGAATAAATCCTTGCATCTTTGATTGTGTATGGCTGTAGAGGTATGGAGAAGCAATAGTGGAGAGCTATTTAAATTCGTGGAATTTATTTTGATTTTTATTTAAATTAATTAGTGGTAGGGTTTTTGGGATGGGGCTAATTCTCTAAATGATATATAATAACGCTTAGGTTATATTTATAGATGGAGTAGAATTGTCGAGAGAAGGAAATGTTTGGAATTTTAATCCTCTAGAAATGAAATTGGAGAAGTCGGGATATTTTTTCTTTTAGGGTTTTGGTTAATGACTTGAGGTATTGGGCCTTAATGCATTTATTTTCTTTTCTTTCCTTCTTTATTTTGCTTTAAAAAATAAAACATATAAGCCCAATTAAAAATTCGATTACTTCACTAAATCACTTCCCAATAAATTACAACTTCATAATTTTTATTTAACTAATTGATCATTTTATTTAAATAAATCATTTACTAGTTAATTTTAAATCTATATTATTAAAATTTATTCTTTTCAATTCCAATATTTCTTTTTAGACCTAATATTATTGCCACATTTCTAACTATTAAATTCAAATTTTAACTAAATTCATTATTTGTTATTACTTAATTGTTAATTAATCGCTTCTCAACTATGGGTTGTTACATGTTGACTCTGTCATATGTGTGATGCACAAATCTGAAAGGATTCCAAGTACTTTATCAAAACATGATTTTGACAGTTCTACCCGAAGGGATAAGACCTATCGATCGAAAATGTGTATTTAAGAGCAACACCGATGTAATTGGAATATAATGAGCAATATTAATAAGAATAACACCGTAAATTTCAATTGAAATTAGTGTAATGGTATCATTATTCAACATGCTAAAGTTAATTCAGATTTACTCATAAAATTAACATTTAGTATGAATTTGTGTTTTGGTACATATGTGTTGAAATGGAAAATTCTAAACAATGGTTTAGAATAAACTGTTTGCACATAACAACCAAAATGTCTCAAAGTCAGTGGGAGCGATATCAAGTTTGCAGGTTTTTCGAATATGACCTAAGAAATGATACGAAAGTATCATTCTATAAGCATTAGAATTGAGCAAGTATTTTGATAGAAACGTCAAATAGTTTGATTTTCAATCAAAAGGCATAACAAGCGCATGCCATAAGAAAGAAGCACTAAAAGGTACATAGATATTTCTAGACTATAAAGAAATAGCATACTGTTGATTGTTAATGATGTAATTATGTTAAAATCATCAATAGTTTAGTTGTTTAATACTCGATATTGAATTTGTAAATTATCTTTTATAATGTGTATATAGGATGTTGGGAATGTCCCCAACGGTATGTAAAGACACTGCATTAAAAATTTTAATATGGAATATGTAAGATGGATTCCTTATGTATTGACAATAGGAATCATCATACATGTAGTAGTCTACAATATCGTATTTTGCTTAGTTATTTGATGCATGAAGCAAATATCAGTCCAAAATAAGATCACTAAATGTTATTTTTAGTTTTCTCGAGTATTTATGAAATACTAGAGAATTATTTACATAATAACAAACTGCTTATGAAGTAGTGCTCGGACTCGAACTTCATAAACGGTATCAAGTATAATATGTCAATATTAAATTCATGTTTAAACCTTAGTTAAGGAGCTTTAAGTTGGAAATGTTCCAAACAATAAGTTGTGGCTGATTCAATTAAAAGGTTATGTACATCGCCTTGAATAGAATCACAATAACAACAATGTATATATAAAAATGCACAAATTTATAACTGAGCTAGAGATGATTTCAAGATTGAGAATATTGCATCATTATTATATGAAAACAATGTATTGATAAGAGCTCGCTAGAAGTCAAGAAACAATCTCCGACTAGTTCTACATGATAAGGACAGTTTATCAACAACAGAGATAGTTAACTGATAGAGTATAGTATTAAAACAACATAGCAGATCCATTCATGAAGGGTCTAACTCGATTAGTTCTCACCAAACTGATTGATGGGATGGGATAGAGATTCCATAATTGGCCCCAAGTGCAAGTGGAAGATTGATAAGGTTATGGGTATGCTCTATGGGCAACTAAGTAATTGTTACATATATCTAACTTGATAATCAATTTGTTTGAAATAAAAGGTGTTTTCTTTGTATTATACATTTGATATAATATGTTATTTTAGCTGATTAATTTAATTAAAAGTATATTTAATAGAAAATCCATAAACAATATGTTTTGTGATGGTAATTATAATATGTTGTAAATTATAACCATGAGTGATTTATCATAATAAAATAAACATATCGTTTTAAATATTCTTAGTCAAGATGTATCGAGACTAGATATCGACACATCCGTTGAGACTAGAGTACGTAATGCTTTCCAAATGTTGGGCAGTGTATTACTCATGGCTGATGGGGGCATCAATGGGTTACGTACTGATAGTTATTGGATAATTATGGAGTTACTCACTTGATAGTTTTATATTGGTTAATTTAACTAAGGTCAAATAGAAAATATCAATGTGACAATATGACATAATTCCCTTTACTTGAGAATACTATCGAGCTTCAACGTGGAAACTCCTTTTTTATTATAGTTAAATTATCGTGTGGCGTCCATCGAACGACTATAATTGGGTCGGGTGGAAGCGTTGGAAGTAAGACACTAATCAAGAGAGAATTCGTCTCCTCAATTATATGAGGTTAGTATCACGGTCAACTGAAGTCAACTCTAAGTCAAAATCTCTAGACAGAGCAGTTCTGCTAATAATAATTGCTATTATTGAACCAAGGACTTTATTTTTGGACTATAAAGTTGAATATATATGATATTGGAATTTTGATCATTACCAAATTCCATAAGTTCTAATGTGATATAGTTTTGACAAAGCGAATTAGTGTAAATAATTGTCACTACCGGGTAAATGCTTAATGCAGTAAAATTAGATTTTACTGAAGCTAAGTAAGTGATAAATTTAGCTATAATGTCACACCACCTGCTAAATGACGTGTGAACGTTAATGTACGAATTGTTCAATATTATTTGCTGATCGAATTTACACTTAAGGGTCACACAACCGAAATATTGAATACTTCTAATTACCACCTGATTTAATTAATTATAATTGTTACAAATTAATTAATATTTGTGAAATATTAATTATAATTTTTTTAAAATTTTGTTGGTCAACATTAAATAGTGTGTATAAATAGTTATAAATACACATATCAATATGTGATATCGATATGCATTTGAATTAGATTTAAATGTGTTTTTATTGATGGGGTTTGAAGTGATTTTGACACCCGTATGGGAGCCCATCATAGCCAGCCATATGAAGGGGATGGGATTTTCAATTTTGATTCAAAAAAAGAGGTGAACGAGTATGATAGAAAGAGGGTTTAGATTTTATTTTTTCTCCTTAGATCTTTTCTATATTCATCTCTAACCCTGTCTTTTAACATATTATTTCTTTGGCTCCTTCCCTTCATACTTTTGGCCGAAAACCCTCACCTCCCTTCTCAAATCTTTTAAGCAATTTAAACACAAAACTAAATCAAATACAAAGGTTGACGTTTGCTGGATTCAGAATTATAGCATTTTTTGGATTCTGAAATCATTTTAAGGAGTTTTGATTCCCCATTTCAAGGCGTTACTTCTGGACTTTAGGTAAAGGTAAACTGTAATGAACCGGATTTTCGACCCTCGAAAAACGACACTATTACGTCCATTGTATCACATGCCAAACATTCAAGTGCCAAAAATATCGATTTGTTAGGGTGAAAGAAGAAGGTAGAAGATAGAAGAAAACTAAACAACACAGAATCTCACAACGCAGCGAATAATATATAATACAACAATGATCTTTACAAAAAGGAAATATCTTTATTCATATATATAACATCAGAGTACACTAGACTTATCCTATGTTTGGGCAGTTATAGAAACCAATCCTTATTTTGAAAAACATACAGACTCTATAATACAACGGAAGAAAAATATACGTGAATACGTCTTGACTATCTAGCTCCTCTCCAACTCCAAAGTATCCAGCTAAACTTGGGAAAACATGCTCGGTCTGACCCGAGCATTACATAGAATAACGCCCGGGTCAGTCTGATAAACCAGCGTGAGTAAAACTCGATAACAAGTAACAACCAAACTGAATTCTACATTTGAAAACTTTCAAACAAATGGTATCTTGTAAGACTACATCGCACATAAAAACGGACAAGTTTTCACCTTATGAAAACCAAAACATTTTATATCAAAATCCAGTGATATTATCATAGTGTCTAGGTTTAAAGCAAATAGGTAAAATAGCTGAAATGCTTGCATCTCACATTCCAACATACTAGGTTCTCCAATCGAAAATGTAAGGCACGTATTGGAGATTGGATCCCAACAATGGCAAGGTAAGGAACTACCTTTCGATGATACACCTCTAGAAAATGCACCGATGCTAACACTGAGCCGGCTGCCCACTTTAACATGACAGACTTGATTAACTCACCCCCTTGACTTCGAGGCCTTATACAACCACGGTATTTGTGTGCAAACCAACTCTGAAAGAGACATCTAGAATGGGGTGACCGCTCCTAATGGTAGCTAACCACATAGCTCTTCTGCATGCCCTGTTTTTGCCATTCCTCCCGATTGTGAGGCTTGAGGCTACGTTTACCTTTATGAATAGCAATCCATCTTGGAATGCTAACACTGCCCTCTAGGCGTCAATGCAATGCCAGCATTCATCCATACAAGTTCTTCTAGGTCTGAATGAAACCGAAGACACTAACTCTACTACATCCATTTTGGAATCACCCTCAGGATTAGTAATAGTAGCCCTTGCATTTCAAAGAGCACCATCTTCAATCATCATGAAGATGTCTTCCACTCGAACGTACATGTTGGTTTGGAGTGGTTTTCGGATATATAAATCCGATCTCGGTCTCTCCGTACCAACAACCGATAATTTCCAATTACCTCATTCCCGGTTCTTTTGGAAGTAAGTATTCGAGACCTTATCGAGGAACTCGAATTTTCATTCATACTTCCTAAGTCAAATTGGGTCAAACTTGATAGTCGGTTATTTAACTATCAATAAACAAACATCCAATCATGGTTTAATTTCCATACGGAATCCACTAAGCCTTTATTAATTCTCTTTCATAAAAAAATACTTGATAAAACTTGACCAAAAGATCTTTTCAAAACACTATTTCTAAACCCCTAACGTTCCCTTTAAACTTGGAAACAATTCACATTATCTACCAAAATATTTTGGAAATTCCCTCTTCAAAATTCCATATTAAATGGCCAACATTTCCCTTTTAAAAACATCACCTACAATTAAACCCATTTACTTCACATTCCAAACCTCTTTATAAATTTCCAAACTAGATTTAAACTTCCTTTGAAATCTCTAAAATGATTTATAAATATCTTTCTAATTTAAAACTCTTTATAAAACTTCTTTATAAAACCTTTATTAAATTTCCTTTATAAAATATCATTTACAAATTATCTTTAGGTAAAATACTTTAAGTAAACCTTCAGTAAAATCCATTTATAAACAAGTTATTACTTATAAATAACTTTACAACATAATAGCACATGTGACGACCCGCCTTTTTGGTCAATTCAAGTCGTCAATAAACCACATATGTCCGACCCAAATCGTTCAAAAAGACGAATTATAAAGGGGGATTTTACAAGAAAAGGAAAGAAGAAGAGAGAAGAACTATATATAGAATCTCACAACGGAAGGATAAAAATATAATAATAACATAATTACCAAGCTGTTTATCAATATACATTTGATTCCATTTCAATATTATCAGACTTGTACATTTAACTGAGAATACCAATATAATGCAACGGAATAATAGTAGTAAGTACGGTCTTCCAATCTCCATCTTCGTCTTCAAGTAACTAATGTCTTCAAGAACCGAAACAACCTAGTCTGACCTGACCGTAATGAAAAACAAAACACTTGAGTCAGAACTATGTATTCTTATGCAAGCAAATTCAAATCAAACAATATAGGTACAGTAGTTTAAGAGACCAAACAAGTTGCATCGACTTCGTATGAGCAATCGAATTCAAGTTTGAATTAAATTTTCACATTTCGATTTACGAATTCATATTAAACTTATTAGTAATATACTCATTCTTGGAAATAATCTCTTCGACTAAATTGTCGATTTCATTTCATAGAACCATTTTTTTTAATAGATAAGATATCTTTTATTTTCCAACATTTCATTTGTAAATATCGTCTTTCAATTAATCTTTCAAAATATACTTTTGTGAAAATCCTATTTCACATTACACAATTGCCAAATTTCATTACTATTCAAATTAACAAAGTTAATTAAACCTTTAAATACAAAAGTTTTATTATTAAATATTCAATTTAATTAACTTCGGAATTAATTTACTTAATTTCTTAATTTAACACTTTTAATTGAACTTTAATTCAAAACAATTCTATTTAATCATTATATTTTAATTCAGTAAAATCGATTAAAATTCTCTTTTTAATTGAATTAAATATTTAGTTAAAATTTAATTACATATACAATATTAACAAATTTCATTAAATTTCAACTAATTAATATAACGAGTTTAAATCTCATTAATATTTACATAACCATTATAGTTCAATTTCATAATTTTAAAATAGTTCAATTAATATTTCATTTTAAAGTCCAAATTCACTTACTGGATTTCCAAAATTTAATATTAACTTCAACGTAAAACTTCAAATTTATAATTCACGTTAAATTTCCAAGTTCTTCTTAATTTCGAATTTAAATCTAAAATAAATTTCAATTGACCAATCAGTGTTTATTTTTTTCTATCCTAGGCCAAGTGATTTAATTTTGGGTATATATCATTTCAACCCATATCCCGGTTCAAATTTCAGTGTCCAAATCAATGCATACAGCAACAATATAAAAGTGATAACGTATCAATAAATCAATCAACATTCAATATCTAAAATTTTCCATAGCTAACGGGTTTCACAAGCAATTTGGGATCCTAATCAATCATTTAAATTAATTCAGCAAAATCATATATCACAACGTCGAATATTCATGATTTCCAATCCAAATATCAATCATATTTATCAACCAATTATTTGTAAAATCGTAGGATACTTACAATATGAATTTCTAATCCTGAGCTTAAAATCGCTCACCTTTGCAGATTTATAAATAAGAACGGGTACCATGATCTGGGCATAGACACGTTCTCACACACTAAAGCGGCAAGACGACGGCTGGTTCTCTCTTTCTTTTTCTTTCTTTGCAATGTGACCTTCTGCTTTCTCTCTCTTTTTTTTTAACGAAGCTCGTTGCTTCACTTTTGCATGCACAACTAAAGTTCACAACCAACATTGCTTCTTCCTATTTTTCTCACAGACCAATGTTTTTTTCCTTCTCTTGGCTAGGCTGGGGTTCGGTCATGGGTGAGGTGGTGAGTCGGTTGTGAGGTTGTTCGGGTGGCGTTCGGCGGTGGAAGGTGGTGTGCAACTGGTGAGCGGGTGATTCGGCTTTAGGTTTCGGTTGCGGGGAAGCGAAGTGGTTGCGGGTTCGGAACTGGGTGGACTTCGGTTCAGGGTTGGCTTGGTGAGGGTGACTGGAGCTGGTCCGTGGCTGGGCTAAAGGCAGTGGAGGAGGTGGCTAAGGTGGGTGGTTGTTGGTGGCTCGACGGAGGTAGGTGGACTTCGGGTAGGTGGTGACGGTTGCTGGCTCGCAGATGGTGCATGTGGGCTGCGGTTGACTGGGATGTTAGGGAACGGGTTCGCGGCTGGTGGTCTGGGTGTAGGTGTGGCTGGAAGGTGGGGACAGACGGAGCTGGGACTGCAAGGGAAGAAGGAGGTGGAAGAAGGCTTCGAGTTCGCGGGTTTTGGTGTAGGGACAGGTGGAAGCGGGTTGGTGGAAGCGGGTTGGTGGAGTAGGTTACCGCGGGTGTGATTTGGTCGGTGGCAGTGGCGGGGAGGACGTGGGTGGAGGAGCTGGTGGCAGATGAGGTTTGTTGTGTGAGCTGGTTGGAGTGTAGGGAAGGAGGAGATAAAAGAAAGAAGAAGAGAGGGAGAGTTACGTGGAGGGTTATAATATATATACTTTGTATTATAGTTTTCTCTTCTCAAGCAAACGTCAGAGCCTAGGAGAAAAATGGGAGCAGAAGGAGGAAATGTGCATATATAAATAATAGAGGAAGAGTGCATGGTCGTCATAAATGCAGCAATTAATTTCCTAGGCTGCGCACGCAAGGTTGGTCGGCTAGGAAAAGAATCTGTACTGCGAAATGAATGTATGTAATTATGACTCCAGGGCATGGTCAGGGACCACTATCTTGACCATATAGCGTTTTGCAACGGAAGCCCAAATACGAAAACAAATAAACCATGATGATCAACGCGATGAGATGAATCCAATGATGTAGTCAAATCTACGTTACGACACTCGTAGCAAAATTTCATCCGTCGTCGCTGTTACTGCTTCGAAATTAGACGACAATGGCAATTCTTGATAAACGGAGCTACAAAGGTTGGAATTGAACGGAACGAACTTTGACGTTTTAATCAGAAAATTTTCTAGATCATTTCTATGTAAAAATATTCATATGTTAAAATTTTATAATTTGCACTAAAAATGGCACCGACCGAGTTTCGGACGAATTTTGACGTAAAACAATTTTTATTGGCCTCATTTCAATGGATGCATTTGAAATATCTAGTTTTCGCTGTCAAATTTTTATTTTTAAAAATAAATTTTATTTCAACACCTTCGTTAAATTCTTTTTAAAATGTTGAAAAATCCAGGCTGTTACAATCTCCCCCACTTAAAACTGTTCATCCTCGAAAAAAGCGGAATAAGAGGACAAAAAGATAAACAGAAATCTAGTTTTCGAACATTTAAGAATTGGAAATTTCTTTGTTGAAATTCTATTATAACCAAATACTTCTATACCGAAATAATTTTATATTGAAACTACTTTTGATAACTCGATGTTTCAACAAGTTTATCCTCGTTCTTACAGAATCTGGCAATACGTTGATCAGACGTAAGGTTAAAAATCTCTAAGTACTTAGTAGACCCGTTTCAAAACCCAGTGAAAATACTTGAAAAACTTTTCAAAACAGATATGGAAAGTACAATCCAATCACTGAAATCAAACAAACGGGATCATCATGGAACGCAGTCCCTAAGGTCGCTCTCTCGCTAAGTCGAGAGGACAAAGCGACACGGCCTCAGGTGCCTTTAGGCAGTCACTGCCCCACGTCTTACGCCATGACATCCAAAACAACCATATATCGTAGATACACAATGGTTTCACCTGGATCCCCCAGGTAACATCCGTACCTGTGAGAAATCACTACTCTACGAATTACACTATGCAAAACACTCACATGGATCGTAGTCTACTTAATAGTAACACTAGTGGTTACGTCGCTATCACCCATAGACTCGAGGCAATCATCTGCCCCCTCGAATTACGCCATGTGGACCGCAGATACACAATGATTTCACCCGATTCCCCCAGAAAACATCTGTACATCAGGGCAATCGCTCTACCCAGGCAGATTACGCCCAAAACGATCATAGATCGCAGTTACACAATGGTTTCGCCTGGTTCCCCAGGTAACATCCGTAACCGTAAGCCTTCATAGCCCTGCGAATTTTGCTATGCAGTTGAGTCAAAGAAAACTCATGAGTATTATGTCAGGACAACCTATATCGATTAGGACCCATTTCTGGATCCACCCAAGTCCATCTGGGATCAAATCAAAGAATCAATAGAATTGTATCTATGATGTGGCCACAAAGTAGATAGTCAACAGAAGGTGCTTCCTATATCTTCAATTTCAAAATGTATATCATACTACACAAAGTACCTTTTCAAACCATCAATTTTGAATATATCATTCTTATATATTCCATTATATATAAGATCATCGCTTTTCAAATCGAGTACCTTTCAAAATAAATAGTTTTTGAACTAACTTCATACTTATACAAACCAGTTTCATATAAGAATCGAAAATTTTCAAATCAAATATTTATATAAAGTCAAAGGTCTTTGAAATCAATCCATTTTCAAATATTAGTTCAGTTTCAAATCCATATACGATTTCAACAATCATTTTTCCTTTCAAATCGAATATCATTCAAAATTCAAAATTTTCAAAATTTATAATCAATTGTTTTTCACAACTTCAGTTCTATGTTTATATTAAATCATATAAAATCAAATTTCTTTCCGATCAAATACTTTTTAAAATCAATAGTCTCAAATATATCAAATCATTCTTATATAAATTCCGTTGTATATAAGATTTATCTCTTCAGATCGAATACCTTCCAAAATCAATAGTCTTTAAAATCACCTTATACTTATATAACGTCCATCTTATATAAAAATCAAATTTTTTTTCTCAAAATAAATTATGCTGCATTAAGAGCCATATGGGATTGAATATCTTTGCTTTATAAAAGGTTTCGAATTTAGAATAGTTTTGTATATAAATTAGTTTGTAAAATAGTATTGTATATAAAATAATTCATAAAACAGATTTGTATATAAAATAATTCGTAAAACAGATTTGTATATAAAATAGTTTGTAAAATAGATTTTTATATAAATAGTTTGTAAAATAGATTTGTATATAAAATAAAATAAAAATAGTTTTGTATAAAAAATAAAATAAAAATAATTTTGTAAAATGGTTTTAAATTAATAGTAGTTTGCATAAAAAAATCCAACTTAAATTACAAAGGATATCCAACCAACAACTTTCAATTTTGGAATCAAAGCATATCAATTAAATTAGAACATAAGATGTACATATGTCATCATCACGAAATATCACATTCGATCGCACGCTCGATCACACAAGTTCGCTTTCGAACTAGTATTGTTCATTCGGCTTCCCTAATGCGGACTTCGAAAGGTTTATTGACTAGAAAACATCATTCTCCTTGCATAGCCATATACTATGATAGAGAATTTTAGAATCAAACAAAAAATCCATATCAAATATTCGCCATTAAGAATCGAATGAAAAATCCTAACACGAAATGGTGTAATTCACCTCGAACTTGTGTACTCAAATCCGGATCAAATTAATTATGCAAATAAAACAATATACGTACAACTTACATATTTATTCCAATTTGTATTATCACAATTACATTTTAATTTAAATTCATTATTAATCTCATTGATTAACACAAATATCACTTCATACTTTAATATTTGTTTCACAGAATTTCTCCATTTAATATAAAACATTTATATATTCATTCTCATAGCATTGCTTATATTTCTCTTCATTTTAAATTACATTCATTTTCACATGTAATATTTCTCATTTAACACTACATTTCATAAGAAATTTCCTTAAGTTTATAACCAATTTATAAAGGCTTAACTCCTTTTTACAAGACATTACTCGAGTTTAAAAGTTATCACAACTTTAATTATAACCGTTTAGTGCAACATCCGTTTATTTCATAAACATTTTACAAGTCATGAATTTATTTATAATCATTTCACTTTTAGTTCATATTTGTTTATCCAATTAGTTTTCACCTATGATTTCAACAAGTTTTTTTTTCAAATTGAATATTATTCAATATTTGTATATTTTAAAATTCCAAATCATCAATTTTCAAAATTTTCTTCAGTTTCATATTTACATAAAGTCATATCTATATAAAATCAATTTCTTTTCTAAATCACTTCGTAAGTGACTAAGTTTTAAAACCACAATTTCTTTTCAAAATCAAATACTTTACAAAAAATTATTTATAAATAAATGACCTTATAATTTTTTTTTTATTATTATATATTTTTATTATTTATTTATTTTTATTATTATTTACTAGGTTCAAAACATTTCTTAAAACTCTTTTCATTTAAGAACATTTCAAAACTAAATTTCATACCTGTATAATTCAAAATAAGCTTATACAATTTACTTATCAAAATATTTAACTTTTTAAAACTTGTTCAACCTCTATTAGTTTTTATTTTAAAATTTTCAAAACAAAACTTTATATACTTTCCAAAATTTCTTAGCTTTGAAAATTAATTCTCAATTTTGGAGTGTTCAACTTATTCAGAATAGTCGGAAAAGTCGTATTCCAATTAGAAACTAGAAATCAGCAATCAACCATCTCAACGAGATGCATAATCATTCCATCAATCAATCCTAATGCATAGGGTACAAGTGTTCATAATATCATTCAATCCGAAAACTCGAGAATTAAACACCGGTTCATTTCAAATATGTATATCTTTCGAATATCAAAACATACTTCAGGGATTTGAGTTAAAATCAGTTTCATTAAATAAACGAGTAGCAAATCTATTAGAGTGGCCTTCCCCACTTTGAAACTCAAAAATGAACATCGATGATGGGCCCTCCTCATCGAAATTTCTCTAGCAATAGAAGTGAGTTCTAGACTTTTATTTTCTTTGAAATAATTTTGAAAATCGTTTTGAAGACATTTCTTATTCGAAAAAATACCTTTCAAATAGTATAATATATTTTTTTCAAAATCTGAAATCAATTTCAAGTATCCGGCATTTAGATTCTCAAATTTTCAGTTTGGATTTCTTTCCAGTCTTAAATCATATATATATAAATCATTTCTCATATAGCATCATCTCACAATTGTTTATGTTTGCTTAAATTTAATATACAACTTTTAATCAACTAAATTTTCCAAGAGTTTTAAGTTATAATAAATTTGCAAAATACTAGTGTGTGTGTGTCTATATACAAAATACAAATACGTTCTCTCAACTCTTAACTCATTCTAGGGTTTTACTGACCCTATCTCTAATGAGTTAATCCTGACAAAGCTAAGGTTCTCGATTAACCTTCAGCTCTGAACCAGTGTGACAACCCGCCTTTTTGGTCAATTCAAGTCATCAATAAACCACATATGTCCGACCCGAATCGTTCAAAAAGATGAATTATCAAGGGGGATTTTACAAGAAAAGGAAAGAAGAAGAGAGAAGAACAATATATATATATAGATCTCACAGCGGAAAGATAAAATATAATAATAACATAATTACCAAGCTGTTTATCAATATACATTTGATTCCATTTCAATATTATCAGAGTTGTACATTTAACTGATCATACCAATATAATGCAGCGGAATAATAGTAGTAAGTACGGTCTTCCAATCTTTGTCTTCGTCTTCAAGTAACTAATGTCTTCAAGAAATGAAACAACCCAGTCTGACCCAAGCGTAATGAAAAACAAAACACTCGAGTCAGGACTATGTATTCTTATGCAAGTAAATTCAAATCAAACAATATAGTTACAATAGTTTAAGAGACCAAAAAAGTAACATCGACTTCGTATGAGCAATCGAATTCAAGTTTGAATTAAATTTTCACATTTTGATTTACGAATTCATATTAAACTTATTAGTAATATACTCATTCTTGGAAATAATCTCTTCGAAAAAATTCTCGATTTCATTTCACAGAACCATATTATTTAAATGATGAAATATCTTTTATTTTCCAACATTTCATCTGTAAATACCATCTTTCAATTAATCTTTCAAAATATATTTTTGTGAAAATCCTATTTCACCACTACACAATTGCCAAATTTCATTACTATTCAAATTAACAAAGTTAATTAAATCTTTAAACACAAAAGTTTTATTATTAAATATTCAACTTAATTAGCTTCGGAATTAATTTACTTAATTTCTTAATTTAACACTTTTAATTGAACTTTAATTCAAAACAATTCAATTTAATCATTATATTTTAATTCAGCCAAATTAGTTAAAATTCTCTTTTTAATTGAATTAAATATTTAGTTAAAATTTAATTACATATACAATATTAAAAATTTCATTAAATTTCAACTAATCAATATAACGAGTTTAAATCTCATTAATATTTAACATAACCATTTTAGTTCAATTTCATAATTTTAAATAGTTCAATTAATATTTCATTTTTAATTCTAAATTCACTTAATGGATTCCAAAATTTAATATTAACTTCAACGTAAAACTTCAAATTTATAATTCACATTAAATTTCCAAGTTCTCTTAATTTCGAATTTAAATCCAAAATAAATTTCAATTGACCAATCGGTGTTTGTTATTTAATTTTCTATCCTAGGCCAAGTGATTTAATTTTGGGTATATATCATTTAAACCCATATCCTGGTTCAAATTTCAGTGTCCAAATCAATGCATACAACAACAATATAAAAGTGACAAAGTATCAATAAATCAATCAACATCAAATATCTAAAATTTTCCATAGTTAATGGGTTTCACAAGCAATTTGGGATCCCAATCAATTGTTTAAATTAATTTAGCAAAATCATATATCATAGCGTCGAATATTCATGATTTCCAATCCCAATATCAATCATATTTATCAATCAATTATTTGTAAAATCGTAGGATACTTGTAATATGAATATTTAATCGTGAGCTTAAAATCGCTCACCTTGGCGGATTTTGAAATAAGAACGGGTACCACGATACGGTTACAGACACATGCTCACACACTAAAGCGGGAAGATGCCAGTTGCTTCTCTCTCTTTTTTTCTTTGCAATATGACCTGCTTTCTCTTTTTTTTACCGAAGCACGTTGCTTCACTTTTGCGTGCACAACAAAAGTTCGCAACTCAACATTGCTTCTTCCTATTTTTCTCATAGACCAATGTTTTTTTTCCTCTCTCGGCTAGGCTGGGGTTCGGTCCAGTGGCGGAGCTAGCTCCCAAACTTAGGTAGGGTCAAGCTAAAAATTTTTTAGTCCCACATCGCCAAAGTAACTTAAATTCTAGTGTATATATATCAATATGAGATTAAACCATTACAAAGTAATTAGTTGTAATGCATTGTAGGCCAACGAAGGCTGTGCCTGCCTCAGCTAGGGCGAACGACTTTGTTTCAGCTAGGGCAAAGAATTGGATTTCGATTTTTTGTGCCTAAATTTCGATTTTTCAGATAGGGCGGTGGCCCCAGCTGACCACACAGTGGCTCCGTCCCTGGTTCGGTCACGGGTGAGGTGGCGAGTCAGTTGTGAGGTTGTTCGGGTGCGGGTAGCGTTCGACGGTGGAAGGTGGTGTGCGACTGGTGAGCGGGTGATTCGGCTTCAGGTTTCGGTTGCTGGGAAGCGGAGTGGCTGGGGGCTCAGAACTGGGTGGACTTTGGTTCGGGGTTGGCTTGGTGAGGGTGACTAGAGCGGGTCCGTGGCTGGGCTAAAGGCAGCGGAGGAGGTTGCTGATGTGGGTGGTTGCTGGTGGCTCGGTGGAGGTAGGTGGACTCCGGGTAGGTGGTGACGGTTGCTAGCTCGCGGATGGTGTAGTTAGGCTTCGGTTGACTGGGATGTTCGGGAACAGGTTCGCGGCTGGTAGTCTGGGTGTAAGTGCGTCTAGAAGGAGGGGACTGATGGAGCTAGGGCTGCAAGAGAAGAAGGAGGTGGAAGGAGGCTTCGAGTTCGCGGGTTTTGGTGTAGGGACAGCTGGCAGAGGGTTGGTGAAGTGGGTTGTCGCGAGTGTGATTTGGTCGGTGGCAGTGGCGGGGAGGACGCGGGTGGAGGAGCTGGTGGCAGGTGAGGTTGGTTGCGTGAGCTGGTTGGAGTGTGGGGAAGGAGGAGGTAAAAGAAAGAAGAAGAGAGGGAGAGTTACGTGGAGAGGTATAATATATATACATTGTATTATATTTTTCGCTTCTCAAGCAAATGTCAGAGCCTAGGAGAAAAATGGGAGCAGAAGGAGGAAACATGCATATACAAATAATAGAGGAAGAGTACATGGCCGTCATAAATGCAGCAATTAATTTCCTAGGCTGCGCACGCAAGGTTGGTGGGCTAGGAAAAGAATTTGTGATGCGAAAAGAATGTATGTAATTATGACTCCAAGGCATGGTCACAGACCACTATCTTGACCATCTAGCGTTTTGCAACGGAAGCCAAGATATAAAAACAAATATACCATGGAGATCAGCACGATGAGACGAATCCAACGATGTACTCAAATCTGTGTTACGACACTCGTTGTAAAATTTCATATGTCGTCGTTGTTACCGCTTCGAAATTGGACGACAACAACAATTCTTGATAAATAGAGCTACAAAGGTCGGAATTGAACGAAACGAACTTTAACGTTTTAATCAAAAAAATTTCTTGATCATTTCTATGTAAAAATATTCATACTTTAAAATTTTATAATTCACACTAAAATTGGCGCTGACCTAGTTTCGGACGAATTTTAACGTAAAACAATTTTTATTGGCCTCATTTCAATGGACGCATTTTAAATATCTAGTTTTGCTGTCAAAATTTTATTTTTAAAAATATATTTTATTTCAAAATCTTTATTAAATTCTTATTTAAAATGTTGAAAAATCCAGGTCGTTACAGCACAACTTGGAAATCATTTATAAACTGTAAACTCTAAATTGATTAAAGAATTTAAGTTAATTCAAAACACACTTTACAAATTCAAAAAGGAGGCTTAGCAATCCCAATGATACTAGTTTAAGTTACCATTCAATTTCAGTTCGATCCCCAAGTCACTTAACAATTATTTACATAAGCTACTATATATGTAAATACAGTTCGTATCCAATCAAGGAATAACACGTCAATATAACCAGTTGGCATATACAAGTCCAAATAACATAACAAAAGGACGATGATTTATCCTGCTAAATAGATATTCAAACAATTCACTACTTAGAGCAAAGTGTTAATTTATTCTACTAACTTATGTCCAAATAATAAACAATTACATTATAGCAGAACGGGAATTTATTATGCTAAATATGTCCAAACAATCAAACAACCAACTTATAGCAGAATGGGGATTTATTCTGCTAACACATGTCCACAGAATCAAACCATTTACATAACTCATTCACAATTGTTTTATCTACTTAATGGTATCGATATTTGAATCCCTTGCGTTCAAAACCATTTTTGGAAAAGAAGTGCCTTTAAACAATTTGATTCTTGAAACAAAGGATTTAAAACTTAAAACTCCTTTCTAAAATTATTAATTACAAGTTAAGCTCTTTATTAAATCATAAATAATATTTATTAAATTTTAAATTAATTTAATTTTAAATTAATAAATAATTTACTTATAAATTAAACCCTCAATTAATCCTTTATTAATTATTAAATAATAAAATAAACCTTCAGTAATAATTAACTATTAATTAATCTCAATTAATTAATCAAATAATCTTTTAACTTAAACTTAAGTAATAATTTAAACCTTTAATAAATAATTATTTTAAATTAAAACCTTAATTAATTTATAATTAAAAATAATTAAACATTACCTTAATAATTAACCCTGTATTAAATTAATAATTAATTAAAAATAAATCATATAATTAACTCATAATTAATAGAAAATTAATCTTGCTTTAATTAATAATTAATTAAAATTAATCTTCCTTTTGAAAGATAATTAATTAATATCCAATCCTCAGTTAATTAGAATTAATAAACCTTGTTTAATACTTAATTAATTATTAATTATCAAAAAAATTGAAAAACAAATAAATATTAGATTCTTAATTAACTTCTTTAAACATTATTGTTAAGTTTGTAAAACATTTTTAAAACATCTTAAATTGAAAAAAACAAATTTTGCAAAAAACAGATTTTTAAGCGAAACTGCATCCATAGCGACAATCGCTATGGATACCCGTAATCTTTACTTTGTTTTCTGACTTTCTATTTTGATAACTTATCACTTCAAAACTTTCTAGCTTTGAAAATATAAAGTAAGTATTTTAAAAACCAAACAAAGTTTCTAACTTCAAAAATGATTTGATTTCAAAATCCAAGCTCATATTTTCACATGAGGATCTTTGTCGACAATCCAACTCAAAGCGCTAACTTCTAGATTACTAACTTAGCTTTTTCATTTTAGTTTCTAATTTAGCTTGACAAGTTACTTATTAACTTGACTTAACAAGTTACTTACTAACTTGATTTAACTTACTAACTTAAGTTACCCACTTACTTACTTATTTCACTTACTACCCTTCCACTTACTAGTTTAACTTACTAGTTTCCCTTACTAGTTCGCAACTAGTTTACTTACTAACAAATGTCTATACAACATATACATGCCACGAAGCAACCATAAGCAAGATTACATCATATAAACAAGTTTACAATTTTCCAAAATAATAATATAAACGTCATCTCATGTCAACCATATCATAAGCAACCAAACATGTAATAATCCAACACAAATTTGCATATATCATTCAACAATATAATCAACATAGAAAAGTTTAAAACTTTTTAGTTTAAACTAAGTTTACTCACCAAATGCCATCCAAACAAGACCAAACAAAGCTACCATTTGAATCTAAGCTAGAACTATGCTTTCCCTTCTAGAAAGATGAAGTTTTTGGTGGCCTTAAAGGCCAAAGTAGGTTAGGCCTTACTAAGTGAGCTCGGCCATGGCATGTTTTAGGAGGTGTGTGAGCTTGATAATGAAAAGAGAAGAGGTAGGAAGGAAGAAGAAGTGATTTAAACAAGTTTTTCTAAGGATTTTATTTTTTTCTCTCTTCTCTCAAGGCTAAAAGAAGAAGCCATGAAATTTTAACAAGGAAGAAGAAGAAGGAAATGAAAGCAAGGAGAAAAGAAGGAGAATATGTGGGTATATATAGGCATAAAATGAATTAAATAATATAACTTGTCATAATTACGTCCAGTCACATCACAAATCTTTTATTATATATATATATAATTATGTTTAGTCACATCACTCTTTATTATATAATTTTGTTTAGTCACATCACTCTTATATATATATATAATTATGTTTAGTTACATCACTTTCTTTTAAATATATATATATAATCAATTATTATGTTTAGTCACATCACTTTCCTTTAAATATATATATATATAATTATTATGTTTAGTCACATCACTTTCATTTAAATATATATATATATAATTATTATGTTTAGTCACATCACTTTCCTTTAAATATATATATAAATAATTATTATATTTAGTCACATCACTTTCCTTTTATATATATATACACATATATATAATTATTATGTTTAGCCATATCACTTTCCTTTAAATATATATATAAATAATTATTATGTTTAGTCACATCAGTTTCCTTTTAAATATATATATATATATAGTTATTAATTAAAACTATGATGTGACTAGAGATAATGATGGTTAATGATTACAACCTAAGATGTGACAATACTTATATGTATATAAGTTTATTATTTTTAAAACTATGTCTTGTCACATCACTTACTAATCCGAATTAACATAAGATAATTTATTTCTAAGTGTATTATTATTTAGTTAATAAACTCTTGTATATATGTGTATATGGTGCACAAAGACGAACAATGTTCCCGACAGCTTTCCGGTGTTGAAATGTCGAAATTTCGGAAAACGTTCTTCGGTCACATTTTCTATTTTTCTACAAACTATTTAATTTGGAAAACAAATTTTGAAAACAATTTTACCATTATTATTAATTAATTAAAATAAGTTTATTTTCATTATAAAACCTATGTATTGAATATTTAGAATTGATTAAATATTCACTAATCAAAGTAGTGAAATTCTGGGTCGTTACATTCTTCCCCCTTAAAAGAATTTCATCCCCAAAATTACACCTCGACCTATCCCAGAAGACACTTAACATTATATATTAGCTCGTATGATGTACATAGATCATTCTTATGCAAAATCTGATTCGATCCCAACTCGAATACATAACTTTCCTTCCAAACTAGAATCACTCACTCTATTCTCTAGTGCAGACTCCGATCAGGCTCCTTGATTTGGAACCTCTATTCTCCTTACATAGTTGTAACTATGATAAAAAAAACTTTAGTCCCACACCAAGAACCCTCATCAAGTGCTCTCCGTCAAAAGTCGAGCAATAGATCCTTATTCGAAACGGTGCGAACACCTCAAAGTCATGTACTTGAATCTTTGATCAAAACTATATGAAAATGAGAAATAATCTACGTCCACCCTACACACTTAATAATTAGTTCTCCCTAATACCAATTCAATTTCCACTAAATCATTTATGAAAACATTTCATAAACTACACTGGCTCAACTTGAATAATACTCCACTACAACCTAAGAGTATATACCTCTATTTGATTCCACTATTTCATTTTTCATTTACTTCCCTAAGGAAATTCAAGATCCAAATACCCGGTTTTATTTTCAAAAACTTTTTGAAATAGAACTCTATACTTTAAATCATACAAATATATAGATATAGCCCGAGTAACTCCAAAATGATACAAAGAGACTGGGTACTACCAAACAGTATTATACATTCCCTTACAAAGAAGAGTAATACTCAAGAGAAGTATTTACCATCTGAACACATCCCTTTCCCAATTTTAAGTTATTTTCGAGCCACTCAAACTAGTTAACTTAAAAATATTCCTTTTACTTCCAAATTCTCATTTTTGAAATAATACTATACATTTTCCAAAAAAAACATTTATCACTAACTTGCTTTGGGTTCGTTCGGGTTGAATTTGTTTCGATCATACAATGATAAAGAGAATAATTTACTAAGTGTATTACAATGTTCACCTAGGAAAATATCTGATCATTACTTAGGAGATTATTCCGATCATCATAAAACAATCAAGACTCATTCTCCCTAACCAATCCAAAGAAAACACTTCTTAACATTTTCATTCCAAAATTTCATACTTGAACCAAAATTGTTTTCAAATACTATTATTATTTCTCAAAATCTTGAAATCATTTTTCAAAGCACCGGGATTTAGGTTCTCAAGTTCTGAACCTAAATTCTTCCAACTTAAATGATAAATTTTATAAACTCATTTTATAAATCACTTCTATTAAACCATTTTAAATATTCATTCCAAAATATTCTAACTTTTAAATAAGATTCTACCTCAACTTTAACATCGAACGCCTTATAATCAGACTGTGAAACTTAATTCACAAGGTGTTCATTTTCAAAATTTTTTCCCCAATCGTTATCTACCCAACCCATATCTTAAAAAGGAAATTTCCTGTACACACTAACCATTTAATGCTTAACTGGACGAACATGACTAAACAAGCCTTAAATGATAATAATAACATATTATCATCTCCTAATATCTCAACCAACTATACTGTACTATTTTTGAAAATCATTCTTTTTATATATAAAATATATTCGAGTTAAATTTATTTCATTTACCCAATTTCAAAATAATACTGTGTCGATTAAACTTGTTTAAGTGTTTAGGAAATCTCTATCGATAACATTGGCCAAACGCGACCAGAATTCTTAAGCCACTTAACAGCTCAAACAACACAATATAAAACATTTTATATCACTAACAAATACGCATTGTCATACATACATACATATATACATACATATATACATACATACATATATATATATACACACACACGCACACACTCAAACTCATCCAAGGGTCTCACTTACCCTATCTTTGATGAGTCAAACCCCACCAAAGCCAAGGTTCTCGCTTAACCTTCAGCTCCGATACCAAATGTAACGAACCAGATTTTCGACCCTCGAAAATCGACACTAAGACGTCCACTGTATCACACGTCGATCATTCAAGTGCCGGAAATACCGATTTGTTAGGGTGAAAGAAGAAGGTAGAAGATAGAAGAAAACTAAACAATACAGAATCTCACAATGCGACGAATAATATATAATACAACAATGATCTTTACAAAAAGGAAACATCTTTATTCATATATATAACATCAGAGTACACTATATTTATCATAAATTTGGACAGTTATAGAAACTTGTCCTTATATTGACAAACATACAGACTCTATAATACAGCGGAAGAAAAATATACGTGAACACATCTTGACCATCCACCTCCTCTCCAACTCTAAAGTATCCAGCTAAACCTGGGAAAACATGCTCGGTCTGACCCGAGTATTACATGGAATAACTCTTGGATCAGTCTGGTAAACCGGCGTGAGTAAAACTCAATAACAAGTAACAACCAAACTGATTTCTACATTTGAAAACTTTCAAACAAAGGGTATCCTATAAGACCACACCGCATATAAAAACAGATGGGTTTTTACCTTACAATAACCAAAACATTTTATATCAAAATCCAGTGATATTATCATAGTGTCTAGGTTTAAAGTAAATAGATAAAATAGTTGAAATGCTTGCATCTTACATTCCAACATACTAGGTTCTGCAATCGAAAACTTAAGGCACGTATTAGAGATTGGATCCCAACAATGGCAAGGTAAGGAACTACCTTCCGATGATACACTTCTAGAAAATGCACCGACGCTCACACAAAGCCGCTTGCCCCTTTAACATGACAGTCCGGATTACCTCACCCCCTTGACTCTGAGGCCTTATACTACCACGGTATTTGCACGCATACTAACTCTGAAAGGGACATCTAAAATGGGATGACCGCTCCTAATGGTAGCTAACTACATAGCTCTACTACATGCCCTGTTTTAACCATTCCTCCCGGTTGTGAGGCTTGAGGCTATGTTTACCTTTCTAAATAGCAATTCATCTTGAAATGCTAACACTGCCCTCCAAGCGTTAATGCAATGCCAGCATTCATCCATTCAAGTTCGTTCTGGGTCTGAACGAAACCGAAGACACGAACTCTACTACATCCATTTTGGAATCACCCTCAGGATTAGCAGCAATAGCCAATGCACTTCAAAGAGCACCATCTTCAATCATCATCAAGATGTTTTCCACTCGAACGTACATGTTGGTTTGGAGGGGATTTCGGATATATAAATCCGATCCCGGTCTCTTTGTACCAACAACCGATAATTTCCGGTTGAATCATTCCCGATTCTTTTGGAAGTAATTATTTGAGACCTTATCGGGGAACTCGAAGTTTTATTCATACTTCCAAAGTCAAATTAGGTCAAACTTAATAGTCGGTTATTTAACTATCAATAAACAAACATCCAGTCATGGTTTAATTTCCATATGGGATCCACTAAGCCTTTATTAATTCTCTTTGATGAAAAAATATTTGATAAAACTTGATTAAAAATATTTTCAAAACACTATTTCTAAACCCCTAACGTTCCCTTTAAACTTGGAAACAATTCACATTATTTACCAAAACATTTCGGAAATTCCTTCTTCAAAATTCCATATTAAATGGCCAACAATTCCCTTTTAAAAACATCACCTACAATTAAACCCATTTACTTCACATTTCAAATCTCTTTATAAATTTCCAAACTAGATTTAAACTTCCTTTGAAATCTCTAAAATGATTTATAAATCTCTTTCTAATTTAAAACTCTTTATAAAACTTCTTTATAATACCTTTATAAAATTTCCTTTATAAGATATCATTTAAAAATTATCTTTACGTAAAACACTTTAAGTAAACCTTTAGTAAAATCCATTTATAAACAAGTTATTACTTATAAATAACTTTACAACATAATAGCACAACTTGGAAATCATTTATAAACTTTAAACTCAAAATTGATTAAAGAATTTAAGTTAATTCAAAACATACTTTACAAATTCAAAGAGAGGCTTAGCATTCCCAATGGTACTAGTTTAAGTTACCATTCAGTTTTAATTCGATTCCCAAGTCACTTGACAATTATTTACATAAGCTGCCTTACATGTAAATACAATTCATATCCAATCAGGGAATAACACGTCAATATAACCAGTTGGCATATACAAGTTCAAATAACATAACAATAGGACGGTGATTTATCCTGCTAAATAGATATCCAAACAATTCATTACTTAGAGCAAAGTGAGAATTTATTCTACTAACATATATCCACACAATAACCAATTACATTATAGTAGAACAGAGATTTATTCTGCTAATAGATGTCCAAACAATCAAACAATCAACTTATAGCAGAACGGGGATTCATTCTGCTAACACATGTCGACACAATCAAACCATTTACATAACTCATTCACAATTGTTTTGTCTACTTAATGGTATCGATATTTGGATCTCTTATGTTCAAAACCATCTTTGGAAAAGAAGTACCTTTAAACAATTTAATTATTGAAACAAAGAGTTTAAAACTTAAAACTCCATTTTAAAATGATTAATTACAAGTTAAGCTCTTTATTAAATCATAATTAATCTTTATTAAATTTGAACTTAATTTAATTATAAATTAATAAATAATTAAACCTTTAATAAATAATTTATTTATAAATTAAACCATCAATTAATCCTTTATTAATTATTAAATAATAATTTAAACCTTCATTAATAATTAACTATTAATTAATCTCAATTAATTAATCAAATAATCTTTTAATTAAAACTTAAATAATAAATTAAACCTTTAATAAATAATTATTTTAATTTAAAACCTTAATTAATTTATAATTAAAAATAATTAAACATTACCTTAATAATTAACCCTATATTAAATTAATAATTAATTAAAAATAAATCATATACTTAACTCATAATTAATAAAATTAATCTTGCTTTAATTAATAATTAATTAAAATTAATCTTCCCTTTGAAAGATAATTAATTAGTATCCAATCCTTAGTTAATTAAAATAAATAAACCTTGTTTAATACTTAATTAATTATTAATTATAAAAAAATTGAAAAATAAATAAATATTAAATTCTTTATTAACTTTTCTTAAACATCATTGTTAAGTTTGTAAAACATTTTTAAAACACTTTTAATTCAAAAAAACAAATTTTGCAAAAATTAGATTTTTAAGCGAAACTGCATCCATGACGACTATCGCTATGGATACCCATAATCTTGACTTTGGTTTCTTACTTTCTACTTTGATAACTTATCACTTTAAAACTTTCTAGCTTTTTGAAAATATAAAGTAAGTATTTTAAAAACCAAACAAAGTTTATAACTTCAAAAATGATTTGATTTCAAAATCCAAGCTCATATTTTCACATGAGGATCTTTGTCGACAATCCAACTCAAAGCGCTAACTTCTAACTTACTAACTTAACCTTTTCATTTTAGTTTGCTAACTTAGCTTGACAAGTTACTTATTAACTTGACTTAACAAGTTACTTACTAACTTGACTTAACTTACTAACTTAAGTTACCTACTTACTTACTTATTTCACTTACTACCCTTCCACTTACTATTTAACTTACTAGTTTCCCTTACTAGTTCACAACTAGTTTACTTACTAACAAATGTCTATACAACATATGCATGCCACAAACTAACCATAAGAAAAATTACATCATATAAATAATTTACAATTTTCCAAAACAATAATATAAACAACGTCATCTCATGTCAACCATATCATAAGCAACCAAACATGTAATAATCCAACACAAATTTGCATATATCATTCAACAATATAATCAACATAGAAAAGTTTAAAACTTTTTATTTTAAACTAAGTTCACTCATCAAATGCCATCCAAACAAGACCAAACAAAGCTACCACTTGAATCTAAGATAGAACTATGCTTTCCCTTCTAGAAAGATGAAATTTTTGGTGGCCTTAAAGGCCAAAGTAGGTTTGGCCTTACTAAGTGAGCTCGGTCATGGCATGTTTTAGGAGGTGTGTGAGCTTGATAATGAAAGGAGAAGAGGTAGGAAGGAAGAAGAAGTGATCTAAACAAGTTGTTATAAGGATTTATTTTTTTTCTCTCTTCTCTCAAGGCTAAAAGAAGAAGCCATGAAACATTTAACAAGGAAAAAGAAGAAGGAAATGAAAGCAAGGAGAAAAGAAGGAGAATATGTGGGTATATATAGGTGCAAAATGAATTAAATATTATAACTTGTCATAATTACATCTTGTCATATCACAAATCTTTTATAATATATATATATAATTATAATTATGTTTATTCACATCACTCTTTATTATATAATTATGTTTAGTCACATCACTCTTTTATATATATAATTATGTTTAGTCACATCCCTTTCTTTTGAATATATATATATAATCAATTATTATGTTTAGTCACATCACATTCCTTTAAATATATATAAAATAATTATTATGTTTAGTCACACCACTTTCATTTAAATATATATATATATATAATTATTATGTTTAGTCACATCACTTTCCTTTTAAATATATATATGTATATATATAAATAATTATTATGTTTAGTTACATCACTTTCCTTTAAATATATATATAATTATTATGTTTAGTCACATCAATTTCCTTTTAAATATATATATATATAATTATTAATTAAAACTACGACATGACTAGAGATAACGATGGTTAATGATTACAACCTAAGATGTGGCAATACTTATATATATATATATATTTATACATATAAGTTTATTATTTTAAAACTATGTCTTATCACATCACTTACTAATCTGAATTAACATAAGGTAATTTATTTCTAAGTGTATTATTATTTAGTTAATGAACTCTTATATATATGTGTATATGGTGTACAAAGACGAACAACATTCCCGACAACTTTCCGGTGTCGAAAGGTCGAAATTTCGGAAAACATTTTTCGGTCACATTTTCTGTGTTTCTGCAAATTATTTAATTTGGTAAACAAATTTTGAAAACGATTTTACCATCATTATTAATTAACTAAAATGAGTTTATTTTCATTACAAAACCTATGCATTGAATATTTAGAATTAATTAAATATTCACTAATCAAAGCAGTGAAATTTCAGGTCGTTACATAAACCCTATATTTACAATCATATATGAATGCATATAATATCCAGCATGATATATATATATATATATGTACTTCAGAAGATCCAAATTTTGTAAAAAATAATATATGTACTTTAGCTAGTTTGTCTTTTATCGCGAATCTATATATGTTGGTGTTGTCGCCATTGGATGATAATGTTTATACGTATGTGTTAATAAAAAAATTGCATACTTTGTTTATGATCATATATTAAAAAAAAAATTTATTTATTTTCAAGTATAATACTATTTTTAAATGATTATTTAATAAAATAGATTTTGATGCAAACATTATTATATAAAGTATATGTTTATATATTTTGTAAAGTTAACGAAAAAAAAATTAAAAAAAAATTGAAATCGAATATAATACACACACACATTTATTTTAATTTAAATGTTGCATACTAAAAATAAATAAACATGTATGTAAATATTAAAATTATATATGTAAAATATTTTATAAATATGTACAAGCTTATAATTATTTTGGTAAAAAAAATTTGTAATTGTCGTATAAAAAAAATTATTATTTTAATTAAAACATTTCGAAACCGAAAGAAATTATATTTATTATATGCAATTTATATGGTCGTATGTGTTTAAGTATATTTTATAGATATTAAATATATTTTTATGTATATGTATATATATTATAGTATTTATAAATATTATTTCAATACATGTATAAATTGAAAAAAATTGTTTCGCAATGTATACACACACAAACACACACACACACACATATATAGATTATATAATTTTAAAATTAATAGGTCTATTTAAATATTAAAATTATTATATATTTTATGTTATTCTGGATCTGAAATTTAAATTGAATTGAAAATTTGAATTTAAATTTATAACTATTTTGCTTTACACAGACACAGACACACACACGACAACACTTTTATATATATATATATATATATATAGGCCAATATGTCTGTTGCAATGTAAATTCCAGTATCTTTATATGGATACGTTAAACCATATACATCATTCATGTTGCACGTGCACGTACACACTTATTTGTATATGATACACATATTATATTATAAATTATAAATCTAACATTAATATAAAACTTTATATTACAAACCAAATTAAATATTGATTTTATTTAAAGTCAATTTAAATCATATCTAAATAAATTTAGACTTCATAAACCCAATAAGATCTAAAATGAAATAAAATTTGAAATTTACTCATTCACCCCGTTGCGTGTTAGTCCAGTTCCAACACTGGCTACCTGTATGAATTAATAAATTATATCTAAAGGCTCTCACACTAGGGGTATCTCCAACGATTTCAGTCCGTAACTTCAAGGGGTTGAATATTAGGGGTTAAATTTTATGAAAGTAACAAATAACCAGACGCTTATTTAATATGCGTTTGACACTGAATACCTATTAAAAAGCCCTTGAAGCTTGGGAGCGTTTGAGCTTAAGCACTTATTTAATATACGTATGACAATCATTCATTTAGTAAATTTTAAATTCATACGCTTGTTAAATAAGTGCACATGTATTGGACATTTATTTAATGGAAACCCGACCCTAAGCGTCTATTAAATAAGTGTTCAATTCAGATTTTGAATTGAAAACTAAATATGGAATTTGTATTTTTAAAGAGGGCTCTTTTAATATTTGGCCCTCGGTGATCTCTAAATAAGCCACTATCAACATTCATTTGTTAAGCCCTTTCAAATTTAGTCACAGCATGGCACTACAGAAGGCATTCTTTTTTTTCTATATTTATTTGCTTTACATTCTTCCCTATTAGAAATTATTTTTTACATTCTCATTTTTGATTTTTTTTCTTTATTTACTTCTCTCGTCGATAAATTTAAAAGCCTTCACTCCGAAGTGTATTATGATGGTTATAAGTTATGTATGTATATCCTAGAACCACGGGGAAAATGGAAGGACCGCTGATTATTTGTAATGCGGCTTTGAACCATCAGTCCCTATTTTTAAAGCCCATTCACAAAACATCCCTGGCATAATATGATTATAGATTTGGTCCCTGTTTTGTGAAATACATAAAATCTCCCTCAAATACCCCTTGCCGACATGAGAAGCCCTAACATTCGCCTAAAATTTTGCAGGAATCGAACTATAGTCCAAATTTATCTCGGTATGAAAAGGCGGCAAAGAAGAAAAGCAAAATCGACAAGGAAAAACAATGTATAACGTTAATCCTCTATTAAATAAACTTATGTAGGGTTTGTTCATTTTCTTAATATTTTGCTGTTAATCGGGTAAATTTATACTGTTTCTGTGTTTGTATCTGCTGTTATACATTTTTTCTATTATGATTTAGTCGACTAAGGTTTAATTTTTTCAATGTTTCAATTTATTTGATTGCTATATTGATGTAATGGATTAAGGTAAAACTGTTTTGCTGTTTGAGTTTATTTAATTTAATCTACTGAGTTTAATCCTAAAGATTTGACTAGAGTTATAGCATAGCTGGTTGAGTGGATTTACTTTGAAATGTTTTTACTAGAAACCTTTGTAATGATTTGCCGTAGTAAACCAGTTTGGTTGTGGGGATTAATTACTTTTTAAGGGGAATATCACTTTTGAAGTTAGAAATTAATTAAGTACTAGAAATGAAATTTTAAAATAAAATTTATATTAAAACTTTAAAATAAAATTAATTTTATAATTGAAACAACATTAAGTATTTACTTAAATTTCACAAAACTGAAACATAATTAAAAAAAATTACACTTCTGCTTGTAGTTTTGTTATATTTCAAAATAAAATTTACTATTAACATAAAAAAAAAATTGTAATGAACTTTTTTTAAATTTTAATTTTTTCCATTATTTTTTTATAATAAAATGCAATAATTTTTTGTTTTATTTAACAACATATTATGTATTATATCAACATTTTTTTTTGAAAACTCAATAGAACCCGGCGGGCCGGTAAACTCCTGAGGAGGGTATAGTAAAGCCGTCCGCTGATCCAAGCCCCCATACCTTCTGGTAAATTTATATAAGATAGGGAAGCACATGGTAGGAATTGAACCTGGGTCTTTTTACAAGAACCCAAGCCACCTTTCCACTGTGCCGCAACCACGGGCAACAAAATATTTCTTTCATGTCTAACAAATCATATGTAAAATATAGGCAAATGTTGAAATGGATGACGAAAAGACGTTGTCAGATTCAGAGCATGAAAACTCATTATCAAGTTCAGAAAGAGATAATTCTTCTAACTTCTAAGGTTTAAAAAAGAAGTACAAAAAGCTAAAAAGTGATGTTAAAGAGCTGGAAAAACAAGTTAGAGCTCTAAGGAATGATGTTGAAAATATAAAAAAAAAATTGGAAACTGTAGAAGATAAATTAGTGAATGATAACATTACAAAAACAACTGAAGGAGATTGTTCAACTGAAAATTAAGAACGAAATTGGAAAAATCAGAAGAAAATTTGGGAACTGAAGAGCATATATTGGAAAACGCGACAATAGTGACTGAAGAAAATGAGTTACATAACTCCTAATGAAGAAATAATTGATTTGCAGAAAAAAGAACTTTAACAAACAACTAAAGAAAAATGCTGAACTGAAAATGAAGCAACAGAATTGGAAAAATCAGAAGAAGATTTGGAAATTGAAGAGCATACGTTGGAAAACAATAATGGTGACTGAAAAAAATGAATTACCTATAACTGCCAATGAAAAAATCATAGATCTGCAGAAAAAGAACTTGTACAATTTGAAAATGCTTGCTTAACATATAACAAAAGGTAAGAAAATAAAATTGAAATAACACTATAATATCTTTATAATATTTCATTTTTTTTCAATTTCTTTGCAGCATCATAGGATACAAGAATACATATGAGAATATCATAATATCGTCTTGTATGCTACAAAATTACTTTTACAGACGAAGAGTTGATGAACAGGTATAATTCCTTAAATTCATTACAAATTTACTAGCTTAAAAGTTCAAAATGTTTAATCTATTTAAATATTTATATATACTCACTTATTATTTATTATCATAAAAATTTATACAAAATTTTGAAGTGCTGTTATAAAAATTTAATTATATTATATACAGGTTTTTATTTGGTATATAACAAATATTGCTAAAAAAAAGAATGAACAAAATATCTACTTCAGATCTGACGAAGTGGTATGTTATTATATCTCCTTGTTACTAATATTTTACATACACCAAGTAATAAATTTAGTGTATACTTACATGTAAATATTTTGCAGGCATCTCTGACAGTAAAAGCAAAAAACAATGAACTCATTCAAAAACATTTAAGAGATAAATTACTGTCAGATGAAAAACCAATTCAACTCCTGTTTTTTCCTATTAAACACTTGAATAATCATTCGTCACTTCATATCTATTATCTTGAGAAGCAGGAATGGCATCACTATAATTCTGTGAAAGCAAGACCAAACAACTGTGCACAAAAGGAAAATACGATAGTCAGCAATATTTATTTTGTATTGCAAGTTTAATTTTGTTCATTGTTGTAAACAAATAAGAATAAGAAGCCATTAGAAAAGAGGAGAGAGGAGAAAATGTTATTACTCAGATGTTAGTTCATGATTTACATTACAGACTCCTTTATATATAGGCCATGGAGCATAGCATTGGACCTATCCCATAATGTGGGACTAAACAAAATATAATAAACATTGTATAGCATATTCACACTTTATTATTTACATATATTATAACACTCCCCCTTGAATATGCGTCTTCAAAATCTTGAATGCTATGATAACTTGAAATTGTCCCTTTTGAAATGTGTATGTGATTGCTCCCCCTCATTATTATCTTGCTTGCATTTGTCCATTCAGTCGATATAGATATTGTCTGTTGCCTCATTAAAAACCTCTGTTAGAAAAACCCAGTGGGAAAAACCTTGAACGAGGAAAAGAGTGCAACTTGTAAAATCATATTAAAAATGATTTTCTTTCTAAAGAGTTTGATACTTCGGGATCAAAATAATGCCTCATTAAAACCTTACTAAGAAAAACCCAATGGGAAAAATCTTAGTGAAGGAAAAAGAGTACAATGACATATTTTATTTTCTTATTTCTTCAAATGAAGCTTGATACTTCTGGATCAAACTAATGCCTCGTTTAAAACCTTACTAAGAAAAACCCTACGGGAAAAATCTTAGTCAAGGATAAAAATACAATTTAACTTAAATAACATATTTGAGATGTTATTTCTTGAAAAGACGTTTGATTCTTCTAGATCAAGATAATGCCTCGTTAAAACCATAGTAAGAAAAACCCAGTGGGAAAAATCTTAAATAAGGAAAAAGAGTACATTATAACTTATTTTCAAATGTTACTGGGGAGTTGATACTTTTGGATCAAGATAATTCCTCATTAAAACCTTACTAATAAAAACCCAATGGGAAAAATCTTAGTTAAGGAAAAAGAGTGCATTATAAAATACTTATGAATGCTCCTCCTGATTTAAAATTTTCCTCTGAATTCATATTCGTCTTTCGATAACACAAATTGGTTATAGATACTTCTGGATCCATAAATATGAATCTCATCAATAATACAATTTATTAATAGTTTCATTCGATACAATCAAATTTTCAAAGATTGTTTCTTGCAAATATAATTTGCATTTTATGCATTTTGTATGCTACTTTTATGAAAAACACTTCATGTGCTTTCATTTTTGTGCTTCAAATCAGTTTTGTGTATTGCAACTATACATCTTTCATGAGTATTAAAAATTTCACAACAACATTACTAAAAAGCAGGAAGTAATCTACTCATGTTGAAGTATATCAAGATTTTCATTACAGCAATACTTAGTAGAAGGTTATAATTTACACTTCATGTCTTTCGTATTCTTTATAACTATAAAAGTTATATATATTCTTCAGGAATTTGTATGCTTTAATAAGTATTTGCATATCGCAACTACCACTTCAATGGATATTAAGAGTTTCATTACAATAATACTTAAAAATAGGAAGTAATCTACTCATCATGAATTATATCAAGATTTTCATTACAACAATACTTATAAGAAGTTGTAATCTACGCTCCTTGTTCTTTACCTTCTTTATAACCATCAAAGTTATTTATATTCTTCAAGAATTTGTGTAGTTTCATTGTTTATTATGATTTAAACAATATTTATACCTTCAGGGTATTTTAAGTGTTTCAAACACTTTCACTTCTTCAATCAATTCAATCATCTCTAAAAACGACATGCCTATGGCACTTAACATGTTGTTGATACTATATGTCCTTTAATAATTTTAGTGTGCTTTTGCCACTTTATATACATGTTTCTAATTTTATTTTATGGACTACAGGTCCATATTTCTTATTTAGGAGAATATCATGATGGCCAATCATGTTTTTCTCTAATCCAGGATCTTTAATCCATTTATAAACATAAGCGCTTTGTTATTTATAAATTTATAATCAATGATTATATAATTTCAGTTCTAGATATGATTTGTTGAGATCTCTTTATTTATCATATTTTAGGTACCTAAACCACTTCTAGGGTTATTTGACAATCATGTCATGGATCTCTTTTAGAGCACCCTTAAGTGTATCTTCAAGAACACCCTCCTCCTTTATTTGGCATCTTTATTACTTACTCCAAAAATATTTTGAACTGACTTTTGAACCACATTTCAGATGTGGTTTACACATTTGATCCTTCAGGGATTCAAATCTATATTGGAGAAAGTCTACTAGGGATATTATTGATAATTTATTCAAGTTACTTAATATTTTGCATCATCGTATATTTTAACAAATATTTAACACTGATGGTCAAAATAAGCTTGTATCCCTTTATCCCCCCCCCCTCAATGTTGACAAACATTGTCACATTAAATAATAATCATCTTTGGATTCTCATTTTGATCCATTATGATATTGCTACTAGCAAATACACCATACATATTAATAATAGGAGGATAATTCTTTTATCAGTTGATAAAATGCATTCAATTGATATTTCTTATTAGAGTTTGTTCTCATTCATTGATCTAGCCAATTGGAGGAATTTACTTATTGTGTAGATCATTTGAATACATACATGACTTCAGGTCATTCAACATTTATGTTGATTGAATTTTAAATCACTAAATAATATCTATGCATAATCTATAAGATGAGCTTATAACAAACTTCAGGTTGTTAGCTGAATATTTACATATATGGATGTATACGTGCGTCCACGTATTACACATATATTATAAATTTTCATCTTCTTTCTTATTTGAATTAGTGATTTTTTTAGAACAAACTATTATAAAGATCCAAACTATTAATTTCTATTTATAAATCAATGTCAATGTGAATCCATCAAAACCGCATGATAATGTTCAAAACATTTGATTTGGAACCATATCGAACTTCTGGTTCGAACAAAATATACACACAACTTCAGGTTGTGAAGTTTTATTCCTCAATTATATCTCAAATATCAATTTTAAACATTAATTATGATTACTTTCCTCAATTATATCTCAAATAACAATTTTAAACATTAATTTTGATTACTTTCCTCATTTATATCTCTAATATCAATTTTAAACATTAATTATGATTACTTATCAAAGAATAAATTATAATTGCATATAGACATTTCTACACATCTCTTTTGAGAGTTCCAAAAAAAATTACAGCAAGATAATAATAATGAGAGTATCTTCTGGATACATGGAATGTTACAGATACATATCTCCTCAAGACCGTATGTATAACTTGCATGAAATTATGATATGAAATATAGACTATCTCTTCAGGAGAATATTTAAAGATATTTCTTCAAGAAATGATCATGCATATAATATTTCTTATGAAATAATAACTAGGAACATGACCTTTATGATATAATTAGACATATGAACATAGAACAATATATTCTAGAGATAATTTAATTTCTTACCTATTTGGGAGGTTTGATATAATTAGAATGAAATATATGATACAATTGCATAGCTCTCAAACTTTTAGGATCTAATCTAAACTAAATTAGGATCCTTCATAATCAAATTTCTATGCATTTATTTGGTTTAATAAAATTACCAAATATATAAACAAATCTCTTCTAGAGATATATTATCATTTCCTAATTTATTAGTCTCTTTTAGTAATATTTTATTATCACCACTTCTGGAGTGAATTTATCTTTTCTAGAGGTATATATGCACTATTGGAATGCCATATCAATGTACAATATATATATATATATATATATATATATATATTAGAAATTACATAATTACTACCTTTACAATAACATAAAACATCTCTACTGGAGATTTCTGTTGTAACTATCTTTGAAATGACATATCAAACTTTAAATACAGTAACAAAATTAGATGCACCAAATGAAAGTAAGATGCGAAGGTAAAACCACTACTTCTGCGAGGATAAATTATTGATATTACTTCGAAACTTTTATATGATATTCCTTCAGGGAATATAGTGTTTCCTTTTAAGGAATTGCAATGTAACAAAAATAAAATTCCTATAACATCTCTTCTGGGATGTTGGATTTTGCAATATAAAATAAATAAATCTCTAAAACATCTCTTCAAGAGATTAATATATACACACACATATCCGTGTATATAAATAGTATGGCATATGAATTATCTATTCATACCAAATAATAAACATCCCTTTCCAAGACTAAATTAATAGTTACTTTTTCAATCCGGTGATATTTGAAATATCATATAACATAATATCTTCAGGATATTTGGTTAATATAATGTAAATTTGAAGATATAAGGTAAGGTATAACTCATTTGGAGATTTTTGTAATCTCTTGAATGTAGCATCATTATCTCATATAATGATTTATTAATTTCCTTTAACTTCTTCAAGAAGTACAATCTTATCATTTTACACAATTTCAATAGAGCTTCGGGCTTCTAATTCATGAACTTCAAGTTATTAATTTGTTATGAACTTCAGGCTCTCAAATTTTGTGTAAATTTCTCCCTTTTTTTAGCTTGTACATTTTGAAAAATTTTAAAAAAAATACTGATAAGAAATCGAACTTGTAAACTTTATCAGAAAGTCTTTTCATAATTCAAGACTTCAGGTCTTGGACTTTGAATTATACAACTTCTATTAAAATAATTTCTTTGCACCACTTCTGGTTGTTGTCAAAACCTATTTCTGTTTGACGATTAAATTTTATGATCCTCTTTTTTTTTCAGTTAGAACTTCTGGTTCTTTATTTTGAGGAAACTTGTAATTCACTGATTTATGGAAACTCAACTTTTTATCATTATAGAAACTGCAGGTTCTCAATTCTTATTTCCTTTTCCCTTTTTTTAAAGGAAATATTGAAAGATATTAAGCTTATCATGTAAGCTTTTATTAATGTTTCCATTCACTTCAGATGTGCTAAATCAAAATCAATGTTAAATTTAAACTTAATACGATCTTCTAGATACGTATTATCTTTATATTTGTTTCCCTAAGAAACAATAAAATATTTCTTCTAGAAATATAAATCATATATCAAAATAATTTTCAAAGCCTTTATTCAAATCTAAATCAAATCAAAAGGTTTTCAAAATGAAAACTCCATTTACCAACCATGTCTGATTTCTCAAATCCATGTCCAAACTAAATACAATCAAATTCAATAAATTTGCTTGAATCAACAATATCAAATTTTTTCAAGTTCAAACTTGCATTCTAAAATAAATGAACTCAAAAACATAAAAAAATAAGCATGATATTGAGATCTACAATATAATAATATCGGAAAAATAGCAACAAAAAAAATAGATCGGAGATATAATAACTAATAAGAATGAGATCTCAAAGTTTAGATCTATATAAGATCTAAAATTACAAGACTAATATAATAAAATCTAAAAGATAAGGCAATAGATTCAGATCTAAAGAAGTAGATCCAGAATGGAATGAGATCTAAAGAAATAAAAAATAAAATGATTTGGAAAGTTAGATCAATGAAATCAGAAAAATGACATACCGTTTTGAGATCTATAATTGGATCTGGAAAAGAATAGATCTGATTTCATAGATTATCACAATTGTATATCTATAATGTTTTTTTAAAGATCGTGCTGATAACGTGTTGTAAACAAATAAGAATAAGAAGCCATTAGAAAAGAGGAGAGAGGAGAAAATGTTATTACTCAGATGTTAGTTCATGATTTACATTACATAGACTCTTTTATATATAGGCCATGGAGCATAGCATTGGACCTATCCTATAATGTGGGACTAAACAAAATATAATAAACATTGCATAACATATTCACACTTTATTATTTACATATATTATAACATTCATAGAATTGTAAGATCACATATGCATTATTGTCAAATTAAACATAGCAATTTATGGTTGCCAAACTTGTCTAAAAAATTTCTTCCAAGTCAAAGAGTAAAATGGAATATTATGCATTTCATAATGCCAGGTTGTGCTATTGTAGTTCCATTAGTACATTACATATACCTGCCTTGTAGATGTATCATCATGTTGTATAAACATAGGATCTTAAATACACGACTCATATTGTAGATACTCAACTAGCATTCCAGCATGGACCATTCATTTAACTCTACCATTCTTTCATTTAGTTGTTTCAGGAAAAACTTTTGGTTATGGTTTTCTTGTATGTATATTTTATAATATTAATATTAAAAACATATTTTTTTTCCTGCAGAAAGACAATGCACTTATTTTAGTGAATGAGATATTAAAGGAAAAGGGAATAAACACAAAAATAAAAAAATGGTGTTGTTTCAAGATGAAGCATCAAAAAGACAGTTTCCTGACATGTAAGAAAAATATCATACATTTATATATTTTTTCATTTTATAAGTTGTATAACAAAATATTTCAACTTTAAAATACTTCAATTTTTCCATAATATTTTATCATTCATTCATACATACAAACATATACATATATATATATAATTCTAAATTGAAACTTTTAAATTTATTGCAGAGTAACAAGGGCAATGGATGTCATGCTATATATAAAAATTTGTTCATATAAAGACTACTTGACAACTTCGGAGGATTTCCATGAATGCAGAGAATATTTCTCATACCTTATTCTATCAGATTCAAAATATGGATGAGAAGGAAGCACAACAAAGTTTATATGAATGATATTTGGAAAAAGTTTATGTTATTTTGATATCTGAAAACAGTTTGTTTGCAATGCTAGTTTATGTTCATTGTGTGTCTGATAAAGTACTACTAAGTATTAGTGTTGATATAAATGTTGAAATATGTAAATGATGAATGATCAATGTTTTGTTGTGATAATATTTTGTTCTGCCCTATGTTCTAATGACCCAAATGAAATGTTGAAATTATACATCCAATTCTGTGTTATTAAATATGCTTATTTTTATTGTTATTTAATAATAATATGCTTATTTTATTGTTATTTAATATGCTTATTTTTATTCTGATGACCCAAATTAAATGTTGAAATGGTGTAACAACCTATTAATTTGAATCCTCATTTTTATTGTCATTTATTATGCTTATTTCCCTTATTTCTCTGTCTGAAAAACTCCATTTCAGATTTAGGATTGTAGTCCTTTTGGCAACTGCCTTTTTCCTTTTCATCCAAACCAATTATGATTGACATTGTTTTTTATCAGGACTGAAGCGTAAACAAGTATAACATTTAAGAGGTAACCACTCATATTGGATCTTCTGCCAAAGGTTTTATCCATTGTATAGAGTGACATTAACCTCTTAGACTAATTCTTCTTCCACTCTGATTTCAACTGCAACATAGCATAGTTAAGTCTCTCTCCTTCAAAGTTGCTTCGTCAAGCTTGACGGGTTTGCTACAGCATTAGCAATAGCCCCGAAAGTTTCTTTATCCCAAATCTTTAAATTCACCTCGGGAAGAACAATCCAAACAAGGATGGAAGTTAGGAGACCTTTGTCAAATTGTATATCATTTCACAATTTTGTTCTTCCATCAAAGAAATAAGGGTCATTCTTTAAAAAAAATTCACAATCAATTTTGTTATTGAATTTGATCAGAAAAAACCCATTTACACCAAAATATATCTCAAAGTTACCATTTAGATTACACATCTTGTTGATGTAGGCCTTAAGGTGCATGTAAAAAAGGTTTAGTAGCAAAACCATAAGCTAATATGGTCGCTTCCCACTTCTTACTAGTTCTGACATCCAGTTCTTCATTGAGGACGACCACCCTTTTGTTAATTATTTTTAATGGTGAGATTTAAGAAAGATCCGCATCAAGAATCTCTTCAGTCCCATTTTCTTTAATTAGTTCCATGCAAGAATTTTATTTTCTTTGCTCTGTTTGTGCTGACTGACCCTGAAGAGTGGATGTCTCTGTAAATTTGAGTCGATTCACTACTCTACCATTCTTGATATGTTTCTTATCCATATTCCAGTAATACCTATCTTGAAATAGACCTGAATTTCTTCCATTTGCATTGCATGTCTCTGTTTTTGAATAGTTGTGATCAAAAATCATGCTACCACCATATCTAACCGAGAATATTGCTAAAATCGTGCATTCGAGTTGTCTCCTCATCTTTGGCTATTTGATCATTGTGCACCCTTTCTATAGATTACCCTTTGAAATACTTTTTCATCTAATAGAGGCCGATCAGGTTAATGAGGATTCACTACAAAGACAAATCTGACGTCTCAGGTTACCAAAGTTTGTAACATTTTCAACTTATCTCAGTTGAAGAGACTACATTTGCACTGCCTAGTTCTCAATACTAAAAATGTCTCATGTATGTGATAAATTGGTTCTAATCCTGCTTCTAGAAACAAAGTGGAACAATTCATACTCAGCCCTGCATTCAACTAGATCGCACTCATATGTATTTACTGAAAATAACAGGAGAACCTCAATTTCAACCATGCTCACAATCGATATACACATGTTATAACTATTACTACTCTTCATTAACAGAGAGAAAGTAGCACTGTGGTATGATTTTCAATACTCCTTTACTTCATTTATGTTGCACATAAACAGTAACCTCTGAAAATAAAATCCGTATGCACAACGAAAAAAACATGCACACTTATACAAGATTACCCGATCACAATCTTGTCTGCTGTACTCAAACAATGCCTGTTACATTACCACCTGTAGTAACGACACCATTACATCCACTTCTGTATAATAAAGCTTAACTCCCCACATGCATAGAATTAGATATTATTCAACCAGAAGCATAGTTCCTGCACTAATTTATATCAAAAAATGCCTTTTAAACTTGAACACAACAGTCATACAATTTTTCATAATACAAATTTTGAACCTGTTTCAAACCAATCAATGCTTTAAAAACTGTTAAAATAAACAACAAACTTGAATACTAGACTGAATTTCAATTTCCCATTTAAGTCATATTACTTTGATAGCATAGAACACACTGAAGTCTAAAATATAAACCACAACAGTAATAAATTACAACAGCAAATAACTTGGCAATATCAAATAAAATAAAATTCCAAATTCAAAACAGTACAACACCAAATAAACTCTTTTGACATCTTCAACTTAAACAACCGAATTGTTAACTAAAGGACAAGTGCTCTTGTTGCGACCAACCTTTCGACATTTTCCACATCTTCGTTTCTTCTTAGCTTCACCAATAGAAGGTTTTCGTTTGATAGCTGGACCACCAGGGCCATGTTTAGGAATTGGAGGACAAACGACAGGATTTTCTAGAAGAACTTCAGGCTCCAGTATTTGGAACATGAGATATAGGAAAAAATATGATGCACGAAAGTATGAAGTAGAAAAATACTGATCAATATACTCATAAACATTCAAACTTTGAGATCTAATAGCCCGAATAGCATGTGGACAAGGAAATCCATCAATAGTCCACATATTGCAACTGCACCAATGATGTAAAAGTTCAACATGTTGCGACTCTTCAGACAATACTTCGAAACAATATTCATCAAATTTCTTAACGACCCAACCATAACCCAAACTAATAAAAGAATTCAAACGCTTTTCCATTGTTGGACATATCTCAGTTTTCCATGTTTGACTCAATTGTCGACATTTTGAAATTTGATCCATAATTATAATTCTAACAGAGTCTAGACAAGATGTTATTGGAAGATGCCTTTCTTCAATGACCCATGAATTGAAACTTTCGGCAATGTTAGCTGCCATTTCACCATACCTTTTACCTGGAAAGAAAGCATTTGCAAAGTGTTCAAATTTAACTCCATTAAGAAATTTAGAAGCTACATTACCCTCAAAATCTCTAAACAATTTCAATGCTACTTCAAACTTTCAATGAGTAGAAGCATATGCAACATCAACAAATAGCTTAACTATCCATTCCTTTCTAGATCACTTCCCAACATAGCATGCAAGTTTTTTTTTCATATGGTATATACAATAGCTATGACAAGAATTTGGAAACAACTTCGAAATAGAAGATATAATAGCTGGATGCCTATCTGATATAAATGTTATAATTCGATCATTTGACAACATTGATTGTAGATAAGAAAGAAACCAAGACCAATTGCTTTCATCTTCTCCTGACACAATAACATGAGCTATTGGAAAAAAACCTGAAAATAGGGAAAAATTTAATTAAATTCTGAGAGTATGATAAAAATAATTTGATCATTACTAATATTATAATAGAGTACAACAAATGTGGTAAAATAAATTCAAAACTTTAACAAAACAAAATGCATACCATCATTTCGTTATGTTGTTTAACATGCTTTAAATTTGTTTAAAATACATACTGGTTTATGAGACAGCTTGTGGCACACTACATGGTTACAAACATGATATTTTTAATTGAATTGAACTTTGTTCACATAGCTTTGCCAATGTGGACTTTGAACTAAAGAATGATTTTGCAATGCATTAGGGAAAGTAGTTCGACATCGACTACTAAACATTGATTCCATTACAGCTATTATTTCTATCGCACCTCTGTCTGTTGTGCTTCCGGGTATGGTTTGGTATCATCCTTGTGTTATATTAGGGCTTTTTTTGTAATCCTTGTTTATTTTTGTATATGAGAGAAGCTAATTATATACTAAGCATATGAAACTTGATTAGTTTATTGATTACATTTCATGAGAAAATATTATACCAAGTTTTTGATGTAATATCAAAACCATTGTATTATATATTGGAGGTGAAATTACAACATATTATAACACAGATCAAAAGTCCTATGGGAAAATAATTACTATAGCATGAAAGAATAAATACACTATACGAAACAACATTAAACATGTTTAGGAACAAAATTCCGCATTTTGTTTGACAAATGTAGTGGAGATTTCTAATTTTGATATAGCAAACTTGTTGGTTTGCTAATAAGAATCATCATATACTAAGAGAAGTCTATAAACAAAGCAATATATTTTTCGAATTTTAAATTCCTGAATATGTTCCCAGTACCATGTTATTAAATTTGTTTGGACAGTTCTGTAAATAAACTTGTTTTTTATTGCAAGCTCCTATGTCATATTTCAGCAACCTTGCACCCAATAAGCAGAAGAAATATCAAAGACATTAGTGGAGCTTGTTACAATAAACAATACATACCATCATTTCCAACATTCCATTATGCTATAGATAAATACATAACATCATTTCATTATTATACAGATAAATAATAATAAGAAAAAATAATACATACCGTCATTTCCATTTTTGCAGTTGCAGACATTAAGCAACCATAGTTTTTTCCTTTCATAAATGTACCATCAAGAATTATCATAGGTCTGCAATACACAAAACCTTTCTTACAAGCATCACACCCTATAAATATTCTTTCAAATTGGGAATTATACAAATTACGATTTAAATTAATATAACTTCCAGGATTAGTTTTCTTCAAATCACCAACATACCAATTAAGTTGATGATAGGACAAAGCAATAGAACCATGAATCTCTTCTATTGCTAATTGCTTTCCTTTATATGCAAAGTAGTAACTCAGTATAATATCATATTCATTTCTAAAATGATCAACTATATCTTTGGTTCTAATAAGAGGATTACTACGAATAAAATCCGTCACCAATCTTTTAACAAGTTTACTTGATATAGGTGGATGATTGATATCAACAACACCAGCACCACAGAATGAACAAGATTACTAGTTTTAAGTACAAAATAGTCTGGAAGATTAAATTTAGTTGATGCATGCACACGAAATTGGCAACCAACTCTAGAGCATCTTGCAGTTACTCTAACCATGTCATTTTTGATCATCTTCACCCTATAACCACCACGAAGACAATACAAAAGCAATTTGAGCTTAAACTCGCTAACGCCTCCAGGGAATAATTGACCATTTTCAGTAAATATAGAAATCGAACAATCCTTCTTCAAAAGAGACTTTAAATCATAATGAGCATTCCCATTTGACATAGTAGAAGCACAACTTGAAACATTATTTGTAGAACTAATGGCAGTAATAGCTGAATTACTACTAATATCAACATATTCGGAAGACATGCTTAGATTAACATTAATATGAAAATAACCTTCATGTCTAAACATAAAAAAGCACAATCTAGATTGCAAGTCGGAATCTGTTTCAATAATTCAGATTTTGTTTTCCAAATTAAAAGACAACTCCAAAGAAGGCGGTACATATTCTTAGAAAACATTGCATAGACTAACTTTCAAATCATGAAGAGAATAACCAGCAACAACTCTCTTGCTATAACTAATACCCTTATTAACAAATACAATCAAAACACCTTCATTGTTATCATCGGAACTGCAACAACAGAAAAAGAAGACATTATATTATCATTGGAACCGCAACAACAGAAAAATAAGACCCACAAATAATGAATAAGGAATTCCCACTACATATTCCATGAATGCATTGCATTTTATTATTTGGTTCAACTATTAAATAATGGAAAACGAGATTTGTCTACAAGGTTTAAGATGTAAACATCGATACGTATCCAAAACCGTCCCTTGTGGATTGGTTTTTGCAGGTATTATTTTACTAATGTGTGTTGGGTTTAGAAATGATAAATACACAATATTCAGAAGTGTTAATGTTTCTTAATTTGTGCAGGTACTTGATAAGTTTTTTGGGTATGAACCATATCCTGGATTTCACAAGAGTGTTAAAGAAAAAAAAATCAAAATTGAGCAGGATTTAAAGGCGAGGAAATCCATCTAATTACAAACACGTTGTCTCCGGTTTTGAATCCACCAAATTATGCAGTGCTATGTATACAATTAAATGATCTTTGGACTATGTACCATATTATGTGATGCTGCTATGTTATATGGGCTAAAATGAAATATTCATTTTCAGTTAACTATATTAGAGCATATACACACAATATCATCGTGTATTCAACGTATAATTCATCACATACTATTATAGTACCTTCCCAAATTGACACAATCATTGTATAGATACAAATAAAACATAGTAAGCAAGTGTCATATCCATGATCATTAGAATATCGTATCAAATTGTCAACATGAATCCACTCATAATACCAAATAGTAATATATATAAAATAGATGAATTAATTCAGTAGGGGTACACCATGAGAAATAAAACAATGTATAAATTTGTCAACCACGACCATCAGGTTATGAATATAGATGTTGGAAAGTCAAACAATAGACAAACATAGTAGCACTCCAATCTATGGAAAAAAATAAAAAATAAAATCACCAGAAACTCTTAAGGTATTTATATGTTTCATTAACTTGAACATGCCTGATTAAATTGACAATCCACTACAAAGACTTATGGTGAGACACATGAACCAACAGTTCATAAATGCACATATATAAGACAGAACACAGGAAATTTTGTCTTAAATATCAGCTTGCAGGAAACTATATTATAAACATAAATTCGAATAAACATGAACACAGTAATATGCAAACACTAAAAAACATTTAATAAAACAAACCTAAATTAAATTAAAAAAAAAGAAACATGTTTAACAAAAATGATAATCTACAACAATTCCACAGTAAAATGCAAGTCATATTGCAGTTTTTATTTTTTAACAGAATAAATACATATTGTAAATAAATATACACATATGAACAAAGAAGAGCTGCACATAAGCAAATTGGAAAAAGTAAAATGCAAGTAATATTGCAGTTTTAATATTTTAATAGAATAAATACAAACTGTAAATCAATATAAACATATGAACAAAGAAAAGATACCAGGAATGTTCAGATCCTTGTAACAGGAATGTTCAGATCCGTAATACCAGAAAATTGTTAAGAAATGGTATAAGCAACTGTAAATAAAACAAAAAGAAGCTAAAGTAAAATAAAAATAAAAAGCAATATAAAATAACACGATCTCAACAAATTGGAATACCTAGATAAGTAAAACCTAGATCAAATGCAGAATGAGAGCGATATACCGTCAATCTATAAATTATGGAAAAAGAAATTTAAAATCCAAATAGAAGCAGCAGCCGAGAGTGGATAACGAGATTCATGAGGAAGAAGAAAAGACACGCGAGCATGAAATTTGATTGTAGGAAAATGACAGAAAAAATGAATATGGCTGTAAATCAAAATTAAGGGCAAAATGAGAATAAAATAGGGGTATTTTGTATAAAGGATAAAAATTTGTATTTTTTAGCCTCAAGGACACAACCTCAATATTTTAACCAGAATGACAAACGTTCTTCCAAAAGAAGTGCTAAAGACAAATATTCTTTCAAAATTTGTCATAAGGACAAATCGTCAAAATTATCAACCACTACTCGTCGCACTACCACCCACTGCCACCAGCTGCACCACTAGGCTCTCCCCTGCCCCCAACACCATCCGCTGTCATCACATGCTACCGATAACTCTTAACTTAAAAACTGATATCTAAAAACTACTACCGGTAACTAAAAACTGATACCTAAAAACTCCCATCGACAAGTAAAACTGATATTAACAGCTGATATTCAAATAAACCACCCATAATCTCCTAGGTTTTCAAATTTATCAAATTCGATCACCATTATCTAACTTTACGGTTTATTCTTGAACAAGCATTTCAATTATAACAATCATCCTTGTAGAAAATCAGTTCATCATCATATTCAAAGCACAAACTCAAAAATAACAAATATTTTCGAAAATGATACCTACAAACTGGAAAACTGATACCTAACAGCTGATACCACTTCTTCTCCCATAATTCTTCCATGGATTGCTCTTCTTCTTTCTCAACTCGCTCTTCTTTTTTCTTGAATTGTTGTTTCTTCTAAAACACCACTTCACCATGGCGTCCCTGCCACCAGTCATCAATTTTCCATCATCAGATGACTTCAAATCGAGTTACTTCAAAACCTTAGCCATTGTCATCTACCGTCGAACCAACCACCCTCGTACCCAACGCCATCGCAGCAACCGCCCTTGCCGACAACGCCGTTTAAGCTTGACGCGTTCCAGACTCATTTGTGTGTTTGTCATGTTTGTTAATTTCTTGTCCTGCTTTCGAATTAAAATTCAAAAGTTGTCATTCATGCTAAAATATCGAAGGTCGATTCTTAAGGCTAAAATATTGAGAAATTTTGTCATTAGTTTTGTGAATAAAATAAGTAAAAGTTATTAAGATGAACTAAATTTACAAATAGACAACCGGAGGAATGTTTTGTATACAAGCATTGAAATCAAGGACCGGAGAGTTATTACTTGATTTGTAATTAATATTGCTGTATCAAGACAGTAATTAATGTACGCCAAAATCAATTTTGCTGTATCAAGACAGCAGAGGACTTCCTCATCTCAGCGAGGAAAAACTTTGACGGCTCAGCGATCTACTTTTGCTTCAACGCTTTATAATTACGGTTCGTTTATTCTTCTTTTCTCCGCAGTTCTTTAAACTTGGTCATAGCGTTCGATAATAAATTGCGATTACCTAGTACTGATTAAATATTCCTTTTCAATTTGCATTCTTCTGTTTAAAAGGAGTATATATACAGATAGTACTTCGTATAATTTATCAGATTAAAGCTTGATAGAAAACTTTCATCTGAATGATTTCGCACAAAGCAAATCGTAAGCTATACTGGATCTATTTTCCTGCCTAATTGAGTTTTTGATGGAACGAAATAGCTATATTTGTTTGTACTGATTATGAGGAATTATGGTATGCAAGTATGCAACTATGGGTGGTTCCTTTCTGAAATATTTAAGCAAAGAAAGTTAAACATTTATTCTAAACGTCTGATGGGTGAAATTTTTTGGTATGTGGATCCTAATCAACCAACTGCGTGCAGTAGCAACGATCTCGTTGTGCCTAGAGGCTAGAGAGGAGGTCATGTATTTCTTCTCTTACTTACATTTTGCTTATCTGAAAGCTGTTTCATTCAATCCGAGCTTTAAAATTCAATCTGCTCAAACTTAAAATGACATTTGGCTTTGCTCTTTAATCTTGACCTTAGTATGGGATACTTGGTGTGTATTAGAATTTTTAGTATTAGAAGTTAAATGTTAGTGATCTAATAAACTTGCCGTATGGGAGTCTATTATGAATTTTCTGCATGTATGGTTCACTAGCGCTTTGAATGAATTGTATTCTCAGTCACTTAATGTTTATATTTGAAATTTGAAGACTTCTTTAGATTTGGAGTAAGCTCAATATATGTTGATATGCACAAATTTTGAAGTTAACTTCAGCATTTGATCTGCCAGTATCTTGCTTTCACGAGCATGGTCACTGGCATATAAAGTAGACGAACATAAGCAGGGAATTTAACACACATATGCAACTTCTTTGTCTACAAAAATTCATCATAATATGTTCATATTTGTAGATTTATGGGAAGCAGTGATGAGCTGAATACACAGAGATATGCTGCTGATATTCAGTCTATAAAAGAAGCACAAGTTCGCATCAGTCCATATATTCATAAGACTCCAGTTCTCTCTTCATCATTTCTGAATAGTGAAATTGGACGACAACTATTCTTTAAATGTGAATGTTTCCAGAAAGGGTGAGACCTTTTCCTGATTGTGATCTTCAATTTCTTTTTTTTTTCAATGAAGATTTTATAGTCTAACATGCCAATTTTTGCAGAGGAGCCTTTAAAATTAGAGGCGCATCCAATGCTATTTTTTCTCTTGACGACAACAAAGTCAGTAAAGGAGTTGTAACTCATAGCAGGTGTCACTATTTGTAGTTCTATTCAAAAAATAAATAAAGTAAAGTAAAAAATAAATGTTGGATAATGATATAAGTTGTTCAATTCAGTGGAAACCATGCAGCAGCTGTTTCTTTAGCAGCGAAACTACGTGGAATCCCTGCTTACATAGTTATACCAAATAATGCACCAAAATGTAAAGTTGAGAATGTGAAGCGATATGGGGGGCAGGTTATTTGGTGTGAACCAACCCTTGAATCCAGAGAGAAAACCGCAAGCAAAGTACAAAAAGAAACAGGTGCTGTACTCATTCATCCATTCAATGACAAACATATAATAAGGTATGCGGCCGCATTTGATAAGTAATAGCATTGGCTTCACTAATATCAAGATTTAACTGACCATCAACAAGACAGTATGTGTATACTTCATGTATAATTCTTATATAGATGTGATTTACTTGATTTGGCCTGAAATTTTAATGTAAACAGTAGCTGAATATACTATCTTAAATGATGATACATTCTGTTATTATTTTCAACGACTTGAACATTAATTCTCCAGCGAAAACATAACAAATTTCCTCAATATTTTCCTACCTGAGTACTTGCATGCCTACCAGGATATGCATCAAATTGCCAACTAGTGGTTTGGAATCAAAGCGACTGTGATAACAGCAGTGACGGATTTACATGATTAAGTACCTGGGTTATAGCCGGGTTTACATTTTGAGATCGAATGTCCCACATGATCAAACTCATTCAAATCTACTCAGACCATACTTTTTTATTCTCTGTGTACTTTTTCAACTATAATTTTGTACTTAAAGCGGACCAGATATTATATCTACCTTTTAACCTTTTTAGCAAAAAGCTAGAAGAACATAAAAATGAGTACTAAATCTTATTATTTTTTGTAGCAAGAACCATAGATTTTTTATATTTTTTTGGTGGCAAGTAGCTGTAGATTTTTTTGTTCATTTGATTTTCTGAATCTAATTATTATCTTATTCAGTTATCAGATTCAACAAATATAACTGCGATCAATCGTTATTAAGTATAAAACTTCTGAATTGTTGTGATTTAAAACATTGGTAAATCGTTCATCCTTATTACATCATAACTTTAGTAAAATGATTACTATTTTGTTGATTAATCGAATTGACAGTTGGTGATAGTTTGTTTGAATTAAATCTTATATCTAATGATGTTAACTATTGTAGGAAATATCATAGTGAAGAAATCTATATGTTATGAACAACTACTGTACTTGAAAATAGGGCATTCAGGAAAACATGGTAAAGGAGGAATTCAGGTTGTCCTCTATTATCTCTATTCGCACTTTTCCATCTATTCAATTTTGCGGGTAACACAGCATAATTGATGTATTATTTGTGTCTTCTATAATGTCAAATTCAAAAGAAAAAAGAATGCTAGTTATTTATGTACCTTTTGCTTGAGTCAAATTTTTGAAACAACCCGAGTAGTTTAGAAATCTAGTTATGTTTTGGGATAATAGTGTTAGTAAATCAGATAGAAGACTCCCAGCTTTCCGCAAATTTTCATCATGAGAGTATTTCTTCTTATGAACAACTTTGAAAAATCCAACTATGAATAATTGTTGGTGAACTGTTCACGATAAAATCTTCTTAAACAGCCATTTTGCAACTTATGTAGCTTTACACGATTGTTGTTGGTGTATCACATGTTTTTAACACTTCACCTTGATACAAATAGCAAACTACAACATGTAATTGATCTCTACCTTCAACCAATTTGCCTTTTCAAGGTGAATTTGAAAGTAACTCAATTAAACCAATTTGCCTTTTCAGGGTGAATATGAAAGTAACTCAATGAAATAAAATAACACACAACCTCTATCATCTCTAGATTTATTAAAAACTCACATTACTCAATCATGCATGATCATGAACCGCTACAACCATCTAATAGTAATGTGTCTTCCATTATGAGACAAACTACCAGTCAACCTCAAAAGCGATTGTATTACATGAAGACTTTCACATGGTCTTCATGGATTTTTCAACTCAACACCCTTCATCACTCAATCTATACTCATGACACGATCAACATCAATACCTAGAGCATCATTGACATGAAGACCTCCATTGAAAGCATGATCATTTACATGATTATCACAAGCAGTGCACAAATTAACATATCTGCTAACTACGGATTAGGAACTTCAACTATCACTTGTTTTCTACACGATCGACCACTCTATAAAGGTTTTCCTCATCTGATACTTCTCTCATCACGACACAACCACCCTTTGACACTCTCAAAACTCCATCTCGAATATGGTAAATGCCAAAAATATTCATGCCACACGGTGTACAAATGAAAAAAAGTGAGAACCTTGGCGCACGACACGAGTGACACGGGCTTTTTAACATGATGCACATTTAATAACGATATTTTTTTATTATGCATTACAAACTAAAGAAACAAAGGTAATACAAATCGTGTTTTTGGTACATTTATTTTGTATCACATGTTTTATTTACATATTTTTATAGTAACCAATTACATGTGTGTGTATGTGTGTAGTTTGTAGTGTGTTATTTAGGTTAAATTTATTCTATATCAAAGTATAAAATACATAATCAAAATATATTAACAAAATTTACTCAACGATACATAAAATAACTATTTATTATAACATGCATACACAAAGAAAATAGAAGATAATATTCGTAAAATAATACTAAATGAGATGCAAATTGCTTGTTGGAATGTTGAAATTCTGAGTACTATTTATAATTAAAGTAGAGAGAAATGTAATATTGGAAGTTACAAATGATAGTTTTATCGTGTCAAAAAAACACTGATAAAATGTATGAAATTAGTTACCATTAGTAAAGGTTTGATATGTATGTATGTAATATGCATGCATGTATGTCTGTGTATATCTATGTGTGCGCTCGAGTGTGAGCGGAAAGTATATTAGGACACAAAAAACACAATATTTAATATAGTTAATCTCAACTACACAAATTTTATGTTATTTTTTGAGTCCTAGCCGCTCCTATATATATATATGTGTGTGTGTGTGTGTAGACTATGCAGATAAAGCGCCTATTTATTTCATAGCAATGAAGGTGCAAAAAGCTATACTGAAGACAATCCAATTTCTAAAATGAATTTATTATTAATTCCACGTCAGTGATGTAGGAAAAAGAAACACTATTTACTCCTATATAACAAAATTCGAGAATGTCTTGATTAGTGCAGTTCAAACTTTGTAACAAATAATGTTCTAACTTAGTTAATAGCTTTTACCTTGAACTTACACATATACTATAACTTTATCAATTTAGTTTAACAGCGAATTGATTAAATTAATTTTTATATTAAAATTGCTAAAGTGGATACTAAATAACCCTAATTTAGCTGACATAGCAACAAATAGTGGAATTTTAAGCCGACCCGCCATTTAGTAGTGTTAAATTGTAAAAGGGTAGCGGTCGAGAAGCGCTAAGCGCTTTAGTGAAGGTTCGATGGTGCTTTAATTGCATAGGATATGGATACATCTACGCGCGTGCGCACACGCACACACATTTATATAATACACACATATATATATAACCACAAAAGATTAATTTTAATTCTGTAACAATTTTTTTCAAATATATTGAAAAGGGAAAATGTATTATCATCATATTAGTAACTATATAAATAATTCAAAACCACATTATATTTATATTTGTATCTCTTGTGGATAAAATTTGAAAATAAAAATGTTAATTTGTTTGTAACAAGCTACTATTAGTTTCTTTATGATTTCACAGTATAAGAAACGAAAAATGATTTCATGGTATATGAAACGAAAAATGATTTCATGGTATATGAAACAAAAATAAGTTTATTAAGATAAGGTATCATATTACATAATATAACAATAAAATACTATATTTATTTTGAGGATATTGCATTAAAATATTTTAGTTCATGCATCATCTTTAGGTATCGAGGGTTCAATAATAATTTTTCTCAACAAAAGTGCAAAAAGAATTGAAAAACAATATCAAAACACAATTATATAGTTGGTATTAATTTTTTATATCTTTTGGTTTATGAAAGAAAAATAAAAATGAATTGAAAGAAAAAATACTCAAAAATATAAAAGATGCATCTTTGTTGCATCATATGCACCATTTACCTCGACGAACATTTCATTTGCGTCGCACCATAGGAACAAAAGATGTTAATATCTCACTAAACAACATCGTGCTCCATGGCACGTGCCACAATATTCATTTTACAACTATAATAAATGCAACCATGATAATCCAACTGATCGAGAGAAATAAGCTTATGTGAAAATGTTAGTATATGCCTCATGCTCCTCTTTAAGCATGTCATCATGCATACGAAACCAAAAGATTGAGTATTAGTAGCTTGACCCAATTGGAGATTTTACTCGTGTCGTTAGTCTTTTCATACATTGCATGTATGAAAAATGACACCCAAATCCATTATCCAAGGTTTCTCATCATTGGTGAGAGTAACACAAAACATCCTTATTTTAGCTATGTTGGACCATATATTGCTACCATTGTCATCGTGGATTGCTATTTTTTGGGTTTTTCTAATAAGCATCACATTTGTTGCATGTATATTCTTACAATAAAAACAAATGATATCGTTCGACATACTTCTATCATTAAATATATTTCCTTTCCTACGTGTATCCCTCGATGAATTCCTAGCTATCATAATCTTATTTTCAACTAGGCATATCAATGGATACTTTCGGATGGATGGTGTCATGTATTCATCCAAATACAAAATCATTTTCAGATATCAGATATCCACATCCATACATACGAACATCGGATTTTATCACATTCGCTTACGATCAATATATTTTAAAGTTCAGCGCATATTTTAAACATTGCACATAGAACAACTATGTACTACCATCTAAGTATCAAATTCCAAAATAAAATAAAATAAAGTGTAAAATGAAGCTTAGGTTCTACATATAGCTATTTTAATACCAATGCTTATAAAAATATAAGAGATAAGAAATATAATGATAAAAAATAGTTCTGAGAAGTGGATATTAATTTATATACACATGATATAAATTATTACATTGATAAAACAATAAATATCAATCATTATATGTAGTAAATACATATAATACATATATTATTATCTATATAAAAACCAGACGGATAATTTTTAAATGCAGATACATCAATTCTGCATCTGTATCCATTTTTTCGATTTCATATTTTTTTATTTTTCGGATACGGATGCGGTTGAATTTCATATTTTTCGGATATCCATCGATATATTTATTTTGAGCTAATTTTTCAATTGGCTTTTTTCTTCTAAGCTCGTCATTCAAGAGGCTGCTTTAAACCGTATCTGAATATACAACTTTATTAGTTTTATAACTGCTCGTATTTGTCAATTGATTTGTTATATTTTGAAATTCGTTCGAATTCTCATTTATATACTTCTCTTCATTCAGTCTCAACCACTTGTAGTAATCTTTGGCTCCTACAAAAATATCTACTATTCCATAAAATCTTCGTGGATGCACAATTAGGTATATAATGGAAAATTAAATCATGAAAGTATTGGAAAAATGTAGTTGTTTTCTTATCCATTTTCTCTTCTGTATATTCAAAATTTTTTCGTAAATATCCAATCGACTCTTTAACATTGTTGAGATATAAAATATCCTCGAATTTAGGTCTTCAAATATCTCGAATTTTCCATTCAAAACTTTGATTCTGCGAATCAAAATTTTGTTCGACCTTTAAAATAAAATCTCTAAATACAAAATGTATTAGCCTTGTGATGATTTGATTGTAATACCACTTGGTAGGATTTGAATGTGTAAAACTAACGAATGGAAAATGTTGTGAATGTTTTCTTTCTCAACATCTTATATTACCAAAATCATTTATGAATAGAAAATAATATGCGCACACAATACAATTATAATAACAATTTCCAAACAAACAAATAAATCAATCAATAATAAACAAACATAGACAATTAATCTAATAAATATAGACAAATAATAAATTGAACCAACAACTTAGATTGAAAATGAAGTATTGATCTCTGTGGTGTTGTCTTTTTACGTTTGGAGGAGAATGAAGTTTATGCAAAAGACCCTAATTTTTTTCATCTAAAAAAATTGATGCGATATTTGCTCTAAATTAATGCATGGCTACCTAAGTAAAATAAGGTGAACTTCTTAGGCAAGCCCAATTTCTTCGCCTCTTTTTAATGTAATGTGATTTGCAGTACCCAATTTTAACAACTGTAAGCATGAGATTCCCATTATGCATATGGGATCATCTAGCAATGTATTTATGTTAGTAGTATATGACACACATGTGTGTTTAATCTAATAAACATAGACAAATAACAAATTGAACCAATAACTTAGATTAAAAATGAAGTATTGATCTCTATTGTGCTGTCTTTTTATGTTTGGAGGAGAATGAAGTCTATGGAAGAGACTATAATTTTTTCATCCCAAAAAATTGGTGCGATTTTACTCTAAATTAACTTGTGGATACCTCAATAAAATTAGATGAACTTCTTAGGCCAAGCCCAATTTCTTCCTCTCTTTTTAACGTAATGTGATTTGTATTATCCATTTTTAACAACGGTAAGCATGAGATTCCCATTATGCATGTGGGATCATCTAGCAATGTATTTATGTTAGTAGAATATGACACATATATGTGTTTAATTCTTGTGCACAAATGTGACAAAGTATATGATCAATCTTTCGTTTTTAACTTTTTTTTTCAATGATGTATAAATAGCGATATAAATATTCGTATAATGATAGTTGCAAACAAAAATATAGAACAACATGTTGCAAACGAACGAGAGCTTCTTTATGATGTTTTTTTAATCATTTGTGTACAAATGCCAAACTATATATGTGTGTGTTTGTGTGCGCATGCGCACACACATATGAGGAAGGTTCTGTGACACATCTTTAGTATTAATAGCATATTTTGACAAACATTCTAAACGCTATAAAAATTTAGAGATTTTTTGTCTATATTATTAATATTTTTTTTAACAAAGCTAGCCGGCTTTAGAATGGGCCGTACCACTGTATAAAAATGGAAAAACGGGTGTTCTGTACATGCACAGAACAACTAAAAGGGTTTAAAGCGACCAAACCATTGAAAAAAAACACATGAGCTAGACAAAGGCTCCTAAACTACTATAACATCAAGACTAAACATCCTCAGAAGAGGAGGAACAACCACGGCCGTCATCCGACGCTGGATCAATAACATGCGAATAACCAGAGAAGAGAGAAACCAGATTTGGATCATAACCCTCAGAAGTAGGTGAGTAAATATATTTCCTATCCCAGCTGACATCATAAAACTTAATTTTGTTCGCCTTACCAATCTCGCAAACCCTAGTAAGGGACAGACCCTCACCCTCAATGTGATAGATAAGAAAACGACTCTCACTCTCAATATCACTAATAAAAGCATAAAAAGTGTCAGTCTCAGGTGAGAACCACATATCAGATGGAACATGAACCCAGACTCGTTCGTCAGGATTCCAAATAATAGAATCAGATACAGGAGAAAGATCAACCTCAATCTGGGCCTTAGGAGACATACTTGCAGAGGGAGGAACAACAGGAGCATCAACAGAGGGGTCTACTCCAACGGGAGCGATAAAAGAAACAGAAGGCGCAACCTTTGAAACCCATTTCCGGATAGGTAGACGTGGAAGTGGAAACCGATCAACAAGAGGAACAAAGCCACCGGAGGTCGAAATAGGACACACATCCGAGAGATGCCCCAAAGACTGACATGGCGTGCATATATCTGGTTTCCAGCTGTAGCGAACTTTGACCTCAGCAAAATGACCCTCATCTAGTTTGACTTTTAGCACCGAAGGTAATGATTTGGTAGGAGTTATTTCAATCAGAGCTTTGACATAAACTAGTCTCTTTCTGGCCACAGTCTTTGTATCATAACATATCACCTTACCAACAAGACCCATTAGCCAATCAATCCCGATAAGAGGCTGAAGAACGGATGAGATGTGAGAAAAGTAGGCCCAGACAGGAATAGATAATACCTGAACCTTAGCCCTATCAACATACGGACTTCAGGTAGTAATAATGAAAGGTTTCTCTTCTATGAGAATATGGTTGACTTCTAGAATACGCTGTCTTTCATCACTACGGGAGAATTTAAAATAGAACATTTCATTATCGAAATGAACACTAAGTCCTCCCCTAGGCTTTCACACCTAGTTGCAACACGCCTTAACAATCTGATAGGAGAGATTGTAGTCAAGGAAGAAATCCACCAAATAATCTTTTCAAAAATCAACACCGGCTTCTATCACTTCCGTCGGAGGTATCATAGCACCCTCGATCTCAACTTTATCAAAACAGCGAGGAGAATGCACACCTGCATTTTTTGGCAATTTGGAGAACAATGATGACCATTTTTGGAGCTGCCATAGGAGGAGAATCCACAGGGTCAGCCAGGGAAATAGGCGCAGGACCACCAGGAGTAGAACTGGAAAAGGGGATATCGAGCTCGGCATTGACACAAGCACCTGGAGTGCAGCGAAAACCAGAGACAGAGGATAAAATGCCCACTTCCCCAACCACAGTAGCACAATCCTTACTGCCTAACTCGGCATATTCCAAGGCTTTATCAACTATATCAGAAGGGGAAGCTACACTTTGCCCATTTACAACATCAGCAGATTTAGTTTCGAGATTCAATCCAACAAAAGACTTCGACCATGATGAGTTACTAGCAGTAGCTAAGAGCGGAGAAAGAAGATGTTAATCTGAAAACAACTGACAGCGTGGCAACTGTGGTGAGTTCATATCAGACAGCAGACTAGACATGGTATTTCCATTAACAGTCTTAACCACTTCAGGGTCGCACACGTTCTCCTGTGTCATGTTACAAGAAGCGACCACAGCAGATGCTGTCACATCAGGGCCAGGCAGAGACACAGTAGTAGGAGACGCACTGGTGTTGAGCATCGGAGAAGAGGCACAGAGAAGAATGCCAGAGCGTGAGTGGGATCCAACCAGACCTGGCAACGATGAAATGGGCGTTGACCTCTTCTTTTTAGGCATAGGAGAAAGTTGAGGCAGCGAGGCAGGGAAAGAAGAGACGAAGATAGGGAAAGAGCTCAGAAGAAGGGAGAAAGGGGAACCGGAGAAGTCGTTGTCGCCATTATTTATAAAATTATTCCTCTGTCACGGATGTTAATTTATTGACTATATTATTAATATTATCTCAACAAAAGATGAAATCATTTGAAAATTTCGAACTCTTCAAAGTTATGAGTCAATATAAACCGTTAAATCATATTTTTATAGTTGATTTGAAATACCAATTTCACTGTGGTTGAAACATTCAAATTGTTCAAATTTTTATAGATGATCTTAAGTATGATATGAACATATACACAAAATTCTATAGCTTTTGAGATAGTGTAGCACAAAATAAAATATTATAAGATTTTAAGGGATGCCACAAAACATCTGAACTTTCCTTACATACTACTACCTGCATAAACACACATCTAGAGTTTGGATGTTTTTTTTTTCAATATGCATGCTAAACATCCCATGCTATAACATTTCCATTAAATTAAAATTATATTTGTGGTAACTACTAACATAAAAAACTTTAATAAAAATCCATCGAAATAAAACCAAAATGGAAATGTGTACAATTAAACATAGTATAATCTTCTCTAATTTTTAATTGAAAATACAATACCGTGTCCAGTATATTATAATGGATATAATAGGGCATCCACGATGCAAATGTAGGGTTAGGTAGCACTAATCTTTTCATTATCCACTCTATGATAGAACATATTTCCTTTGCCCGACAAGTCACCTAATAAACATGAGAATTGAGTGGATACCAACTATTAATTTATAAACATTTCAGTATTTCTTCAATATACGTCATATAATGAATAAGACCTTCATTAGGTCTATGTTTGATCTGCGTATTGAGATAGTATAATATTATTTCTTTTTAAATACTAAACATTCTTGGTTTACTTTTTTTAGCACAATTTAGATTGATACCATCAACAAACATCACAATATTAACAATTTCGGAAGTTGAAATTTGGCATGCTTTTCTTTTCTCAAAAACTACTCCTTATAACCAGGATCGGCCCAAGGACATTTAATGCCCTAAACGAGCTTTATTTTTTCATTTTTTTGCCTTATTTCTTAAAAAAGAATAATAATTTCGAATGTAGAAACAAAATAAAAATTTTAAATGTAGAAACAAATTAAAAACTCTTTCATATATTAACGATAATCACAAAATATTGATCAACAAGTCATTTAGAGTACATATCAAAAACCAAAATGTCAACATGATATCATAACATGTTAATGCAATTAACGAAAACAACTTCTCGCATTTTTTGAAGCAAACGCATCTATTATCTCTTCATAGTTAAGCATATCTAAGTACTCATTTTCAATTGAAATCATAGCTAATCTGCTCAACCTTTCTTGTGACATAGTAGTTCGAAGATACGTTTTAATCAATTTCAATTTTCAGAAACTTCTTTCCGCCGAAGCAACCGTTACCGGAATAGTCAACAAAATTCGATAAGCAACCCAAACATTAAAAAATTCGCTTACATCCCGATAAGACCTCAAAAAACTTAAAATATCAATGGATTTAGTTACTTTCGATGGGAAAAATCTTTTTTAATTGTCGAAGTTCGTCGAAATTTTTTACCACAAATATCTTGCTCTTCATTATGCTCCAAAAAACCTTCAAATTTCGTGCACTGATTCTTCAACTCACCACTGTTAATATTTTTAAACTTCAAATTTAACAGAAAACCAAAAGTTCATTCGTAAAGCTTAAATTGCTCAAATCGGTCTCTGAGTGAGGTTAAAGCTTGATCTATTATATGAAAAAAATAAGTATCAATGGATTTAGTTACTTTCGATGGGAAAAATCTTTTTTAATTATCGACGTTCGTTGAATTTTTTTACCACAAATATCTTGCTCTTCATTATGCTCTAAAAAACCTTCTAATTTTGTGCAATGATTCTTCAACTCGCCACTGTTAATATTTTTAAACTTCAAATTTAACAGAAAACCAAAAGTTCTTTCGTAAAGCTTAAATTGCTCAAATCGGTCTCTGAGTGAGGTTAAAGCTTGATCTATTATATGAAAAAATAAGTAACTCTAAAATTATCTTTGGAAAATTACGTATCATTATTCTCTTCGATATCTTCATCAAATTGCTTTTTTCTACGCACAACTCTTTTTTTAAAAGAGATCGGATCAATACCAACTTCATTTGCAATTCCTTTAGCTGCCTTCATCATGGTTTCAAATTCATCTTCTCTAAGTTTTTCAAAAAATGCTACAAGCTCTTTGATATTTGTAATTGCATCTTCGATATCCATTTCCTCTCGTTGAAACATTTTACTTACTCGATTGATATTGTCTAATATTGTGTACTAAATACACAAACTAATCAAGAATTCAAAATTTTCTAAAGCATTTTGGCATGATCCTTTAGCCTCCATCATCACAACATCATCTCTAGAATTATTTACAATATCAATTAAAACATCTCTTAGTTTCGATGTTTGTGTTTTTATTGCTTTAACGCTTTCAATATGACTTTCCCACCGAGTTGCCGATAATGGTTTTGGAGTCAAACATTTCACATAGTTTCAAAGTATTTTCCATCGATGAGTTGAACCGGAAAATAAAGTGTAAATTTTTTGCACATAAGCAAAAAAGTTTCTATCTTTCATACATGATTTTGCCATATCACTTAAAGCAAGATTAAGACTATGACATCCACATGGAATGTAGAAGACTTTAAAATTTATATCAAGTAGCTTTTTTTGCACCTGATGTTTACCTACATTAAGTTTAATTAAGTATTTAATGCTATTGTCAAAAATTAAAATCAAGTTTAAGAAAAAATATATTTACCGTTGTTACCTTTCATGTTTGAACCATTGTCATAACCTTGTCCTCTCACATCATTAATATCAAGTTTAAGCTCAACCAAAATATTTTTAAGTTCTTTAAAAATGCCAAGCTTGGATGTACCGTCCACCTGTTATAAATTCAAGAAAATATTCTTCAACCTTGATGTCATTTGCATCATCAACATTCACACATCTTATAATAATGGACATTTGTTCCTTATGGCTCAAATTCAGAGTGCAATCAAGGATAATAGAGAAATATTTTGCTTTCTTAATCTTTATAAGCATTGCTAATTTGATCTTATTAGCCAACAAACTTATCGATTCATTTTGAATTTTGTGACTTAAATAATGATTATTGATTTCATTATTTACCATCCGTCTAAGGTGATCTTCCATAATTGAATCAAACTCAGCTATAAATTTGTATAAGTTGAGAAAAAAGTCCATTATTTTTCTCATAAATTTTCTCATTTAATCCACGAAATGGTAGATTATTTTGAGAAAGTGTTTTGACGACACCAATTATGCGCACAAGTACTTTTTTTCAACGTTGTTTTTCTTAATCAATTTGTGCTTCCATTGCTTTATCGATTGTTGCTTTTTGTTGAAGCCCTATATGCAAATCCACCCATTTGATTAGATTTTCATTGTGCAATGAATTACCTTCATGCTATCTTAGTTTAGTAGATAAATTATGCCAATCATTAATTCCTTCATCGGCTAATCTGGATGTTTTTTTTGTATGCTTAAATAGTTTACAATAAAAACAATAAACTTTATCATACTCATCCGAATACACAAGCCATTTTCTTTCATGCTATTCTCTCCATGGATAGCTGTTGATGTAATGTTTAGAAGAAAAGTGTCTAACATCAATCTTGTTTCTTGGAAACATACCATTTTCTTTCACAATTTTGATGGGACCACGTTGAATTAACATAATTCGTTTCGTATCGGTAAATTTTTTCCAATAGTCTCGGATCGTAATTTATATCAACACCCTTTTCAATATCATGTATAGCTACATCCCCAACATCTTCAACATCAACATTACCATGTACATTATTATCCTTGTTTACAACTTTTACAACATGTTGATCTTCAATTTCTACTTCAACATTCTCATTTGTAGGCTCTTCATCTCCATTTATCTCGATATCGACATCAATATTATCATGCTCAAAATTAATTTCTTCAACTTGACTTGATTTTGAAGTTTGAGATTTCTTTTGTCTTGTTTTGAATAAATTTGAAATTGAGCCTACTAATGATTTTGCTTCTTCATCTTTGCGTTATTTTCTCTTCCTATTTTGATAACCGGAATTTTGTTTTCGAATCCTATCTCGAATTGAAATACAACACAATATTGTTAATGATATTTTTTTTAGCATTTCACGTATTTTAATTCTTTCAAACTCAATTTTAATAGCTAAACATAATTTAATTCATTCAAATAAAGAATGTTATTCATTTCAAATTCATTCACAAAAAGAATGAAATCAACGCTGTTCATTTTCAAAAATTTTGTTCATTCACAAAAAGAATTGAATCAACTCAGTTAATTTTCAATGAACCAATTTGCAGTTTTATCATATTAATTTCCAACAGCATTACAGCAATAATATTGATAAGAAACTTGATAAAAAACCGAATATCTAACAGCAATCCTACTTTCAACAGCAATCAAAATAGCAATCATATTATATATAAAAATAAAACTAATAAAATTTTTATATTTTAGAAAATCACAGCAAAAGCAATTGCACAGCAGTACAGGTTAGGCCAGCATAGCACAACACTGACATAAGGCAGAACAGTAGCAGCAAAACAGAAATTAGGGCAAAATTGGATTTGGGGCTGCAATCGTCATGCTCGAGAGAACTTAGACTGAGAAGCGTGTGGCCGGTGGTTCTTTGGAATGAGCATGGCTTTCGTTCCTAGTGGTGGCGCACGAGAGGTTCTGGAGGCGTGGTTTCCGTTAGTTCGTCAGTCATCACTTTCGTTCGCGAATGAGAAACTTTTTTTTTTGTTGTCCATTGCGTACCTGTTGCCCTAGGCATTAGACTTGTTTGCCTTGGTCTTAGGTTAAGCCTAAGTCTGAGTTCTCTCGTGCATGCCGATTGCAACCCCAAATCCAATTTTACCCGAATTTTTGTTTTGCTGCTACTGCTTTGCTTTTCCTTGTGTCAGTGTTTTGCTCTGCTGCCGTAACCTGTGCTGTTGTGCAATTGCTTTTGCTGTGATTTTCTAAAATGTAAGTTTTTTATTAGTTTTATTTTTATATGTAAATATGATTGCTATTTTGATTGTCGTTGAAAGTAGGATTGCTGTAATGCTATTGGAAATGAATATGATAAACTTGCAAATTGATTCATTGAAAATTAACTGAGTTGATTTAATTCTTTTTGTGAATGAACAAATTTTTTGAAAATGAATAGCGTTGATTTCATTCTTTTTGTGAATGAATTTGGAAATGAATAACATTCTTTATTTGAATGAATTGAATTATGATTAGTTATTAAAATTGAGTTTAAAAGAATTAAAATACGTGAAATGCTAATATTTTTTTCATTAATAATATTGTGTTGTATTTCAATTCAAGATAGGATTCGGAAAAAAAATTTTGGTTATCAAAATAGAAAGAGAAAACAACATAAATATTAAGAAGCAAAATCATTAGTAGACTCAATTTCAAATTTATTCAAAGCAAGATAAAAGAAATCTCAAACTTCAAAATCAAGTAAAGTTAAAGAAATTAATTTTGAGCATGATGATATTGATGCTGATATCGAGATAAATGAAGATGAAGAGCCTACAAATGAGAATGTTGAAGTAGAAATTGAAGATCAACATGTTGTAAATGAGGATAATAATGTACGTGGTAACGTTGATTTTGGAGATGTTGGGGATATATCTATACATGATATTGAAAATGATGTTGATATAAATTACGAACCGGGACTACGGGAAAAAATTACCGATACGAAACGAATTATGCTAATTCAACGTGGTCCCATCAAAATTGTGGAAGAAAATGATATGTTTCCAAAAACAAGATTGACGGTAGACACTTTTCTTCTAAACATTATATCGACGGCTATCCACGGAGAGAAGAGCATGAAAGAAAATGACTTGTGTATTCAGATGAGTATGATAAAGTGTATTGTTTTTGTTGTAAGCTATTTAAGCATACAAAAAAACATCCAAATTAGCCGATGAAGGAATTAATGATTGACATAATTTATTTACTAAACTAAGAAAGCATGAAAGTAATCCATTGCACAATGATCGGTGGATTTGCATACAGGGCTTTAACAAAAAGTAACAATCGATAAAGAAATGAAAACACAAATTGATTAAGGAAAACAACGTTGGAAAAAAGTACTTGTGCGCATAATTGGTGTTATTAAAACACTTCCTTGAAATAATCTACCATTTTGTGGATCAAATGAGAAAAATAATGGGCTTTTTTGTCAACTTATAGAATTTATAGCCAAGTTTGATCCAATTATGGAAGATCATCTTAGACGGGTGGTAAATAATTAAATCAATAATCATTATTTAAATCACAAAATTCAAAATGAATCGATAAGTTTGTTGGCTAATAAGATCAAATTAGCAATGCTTATAAAGATCAAGAAAACAAAATACTTCTCTATTATCCTTGATTGCACTCTGGATTTGAGCTATAAGGAGCATGTGTCCATTATTATAAGACGTGTGAATGTTAATGATGCAAATGACATCAAAGTGGAAGAATATTTTCTTGAATTTATAACGGTGGACGGTACATTCGGGCTTGGCTTTTTTAAAGAGCTTGAAAATATTTTGGTTGAGCTTAAACTTGATATTAAAATTGTGAGAGGACAAGATTATGACAATGGTTCAAATATGAAAGGTAACAATGGTAAATAATTTTTTTCTTAAACTTGATTTTAATTTATTGACAATAACATTAAATACTTAATTGAACTTAACGTAGGTAAACATCAAGGCATGCAAAAAAGGTTACTTGATATAAATCCTAGAGCTTTTTACATTTCATGTGGGTGTCATCGTCTTAATCTTGCTTTATGTGATATGACAAAAGCATGTATGAAAGTCAGAAACTTTTTTTGCATATGTGCAAAAGATTTACACTTTATTTTCCAGCTCAACCCATTGATGGAAAATACTTCGAAGCTATGTGAAAGGTTTTACTCCAAAACCATTATCGGCAACTCGGTGGAAATGTCACATTGAAAGCGTTAAAGCAATAAAAACACAAACATCGAAACTAAGAGACGCTTTAATTGATATTGTAAATAATTATAGAGATGGTGTTGTGATGATGGAGACTAAAGAATTATGCCAAAATGCTTTGGAAAATTTTGAATCCTTATTAGTTTGTGTATTTGGTACACAATATTAGACAATATCAATCGAGTAAGTAAAATGCTTCAACTAGAGGAAATGGATATCAAAGATGCAATTACAAATATCAAAGAGTTTGTAGCATTTTTTGAAAAACTTAGAGAAGATGGATTTGAAACCATGATGAAGGAAGCTAAAGGAATTACCAATGAAGTTGTTGATCCGATCTTTTTGAAAAAGAGAGTTGTGCGTAAAAAAAGCAATTTGATGAAGATATCGAAGAGAATAATAATACGCAATCTACCAAAGATAATTTTAGAGTTACTTATTTTTTTCATATAATAGATCAAGCTTTAACCTCGCTTAGAGACCGGTTTGAGCCATTTAAGCTTTATGAATGAATTTTTGGTTTTTTGTTAAATTTGAAGTTTAAAAATACTGACAATGGCGAGTTGAAGAACCATTGCATGAAATTAGAAGGTATTTTGAAGTATAACGAAAAGCAAGATATTTGTGATAAAGAATTATTTTACGAGTTTCGACAATTAAAAAAGATTCTACCATTGAAAGTAACTAAATCCATTGATATTTTAAGTTTTTTGAGGTCTTATCAGGATGTAAGCGGATTTTTTAATGTTTGGGTTGCATATCGAATTTTGTTGACTATTTCGGTAACGGTTGCTTCGGCGGGAAGAAGTTTCTCAAAATTGAAATTGATTAAAACATATTTTCGAACTATTATGTCACAAGAAAGGTTGAACAGTTTAGCTATGATTTCAATTGAAAATGAGTACTTGGATATGTTTAATTATGAAGAGATAATAGATGCGTTTGCTTTAAAAAATGCGAGGAGTTGTTTCCGTTAATTGCATGAATATGCTATGATATCATGTTGACATTTTGGTTTTTGATATGTACTCTAAACGACTTGTTAGACCAATATTTTGTGATTATCGTTAATATATGAAAGAGTTTTCATTTTGTTTCTACATTAAATTTTTTTATTTTGTTTCTACATTTGAAATTATTGTTCTTTTTTAAGAAATAGAGCAAAAAATTTAAAAATAAAACTCGTCTAGGGCATTAAATGTCCTTGGGCCGGCTCTACTCAGACTGAGGAGCGTGTGGCCGTGTGGTTCTTTGGAATGGGCGTGGCTTTCGTTCTTGGTGGTGGCACGCGAGAGGTTCTGGAAGTGTGGTTTTCGTCAGTCGTCACTTTCGTTCGTGAATGAGAAACTTTTTTTTTCTGTTGCCCCTTGCGTGCCTGTTGCCCTAGGCATTAGACTTGTTTGCCTTGATCTTGAATCAGGCCTGCTTATAACATCCCTTACCATTTTTATCCGTTTTCCAAGGCCTCTACAATTCTAAATTTAGTCAACTTTTGATGGTAAAATTCCACTTCGATGGTAATCAACCGTCGTTACGACCACCACTAGTTTGTTTCTCATCAAAATACATACCATCTGACACCTACATAAACTCCTTTCATTGATGATCAAATTCTGATAATCTTTGATCGGAATTGCTAATTTCGATCACTAGAGATGTTGTTATAGCACGGAACCACAATCCATTGATTCCATATTAAGAGTTGCACCCGACAACATCCTTCGCCGCCACTAGATGCTAGATAAAAGATAATTGAAATATGGTGGATATGAAGTGTAATCGTTTATCGTGCAAACTTGAGTGTTGTTGCACAACACTCAAGTTTTGAAGTTAAGTTCTGCATATTTTATGCAGCACAATGAATTTTTTTGCATTTATCGTGTGTTGTTGCACAATTACAGATGTTGACATGACAAATATGTGCACTATAATTATTTTATTTTGCACGTCGCAACAATTATTCTTCACATAAAATATTTACCTTGCAAATTGACGGTCATTTTTAAACATTTAAAGTAACATGTTTCAAATACTTTCGAGTTTCGATTGAAAATTTGATATTTATAAAGCATTAATAAAATATTAGATTTTATGATGATTGATAAAGGAATTTACTGCACCGACTTTAATGCCATTTCAAACAATAATTTTATACATCGCTCCTATTAATGAAAAGAATTTAATAAATAAGATTTTCACCGTGTCTTTTTGAAATTTCGAAAATACCCTACCATCTATCAAAGGAATCTCAACAACAATTTGCAACCTTCACCACCTCCTTTCGACCATCCATCAACGAAATTTCTCCATTAATTTGAATCTAACACTACCGACAAAACTGCTTGAAATAAAGGTGTTGTGACGGCCAAAACTTTTGCACTTATAGCATACATCCATCCATTGATTTTTTTATTAAATAAAAAGTAAATTTCTGTAGATATTAAATGCATGTAAGTGCGATTTCTACTAGAAAAGTGGGATTTGGTTTACGTTTTTTTTCTTTTCAAATGGATGTAATACTAATGTTTTTCAAACAGGGACTTGAGTCAAAATCATCTTTTACCAAATCACTTGATGAATGCATATAGACATATAAAATCGGCAGTGTACACTTAAATGGATGTACTGTACTTTCAATCCGCAGTGGTCATCAAAGTGTAATCAAGTATATGGTGTGTTATTTTGCTTCGGTATCCGGTATCCTTTAGGAACTTCCGTATTCATCTAAAATTTCATACAAACAAATAATTATCATGTTTAGTCTATATTCAAATCTTTAATATCGTCAAATGTGACAAATATTGAAATGTATTTACATTCATAGTTAATATATTTGTCTAGTCAAGATCAAGTCAAACTTTAGATTGAACAACTTCATCTTTTTATTTTATTTTCTTGCAAATACCCATTTGTAACCAAGGTAGTTAAGGCGCTAAGGCGCAAAAAAGCGCCAAGCTGGAGCCTAGGGCTTTTTTGAGAGCCTTGAGCATGAGGCGGCGAGCAATCTAGACGGCTCTTGAAGTTCGATCCAGATTATGTATTTTAATTTGATCGACTTGATTTTGAGTTGGGGCTAGGCACAAATTTGTTTTTGAGCTGGGTGATTTAACTGGGTGTGGATAAATTGAAGGGAAGTTATGTGTTTGGGCTTATATTGGACCCAAAAAAAAATTCTCCAACAAAGTAGCCCAAGGCGCGCTTTTACAGCGCCTCAAAAGCCAGCGCCTTGGAGCTTTTGGGGGCTTTTGGGGCTTTTCCGGCGCCTTGTGCATCCATGTCGCCTCAGAAGTCAAAAAAGCCCCAGCATGGAGCCTAAGCGCGCCTAGGCGAGGGCTTTGATAACACTGTTTGTAACATACATATTTGCAACTTTGGATGTCTAGACTATATGTCCGGAGACTTTGCATCTTACGGTCTGTCAATGGATATTTTTGAATGTGGATAATACCATATCTGTATCCATATTCGAAATCATGTTTGGATGTCGAATATTTGTATTCACGGATACGAACGAAAATCAGATATTTATTATCTACTCTGCTCATGATTAATAAAGGTGGAACCCAGTGCACGAGACTCAGTGGGCTCTGGGGAGGTCGATAATGTACGCAGCTTTTCCCTCGCATTGCGAAGATGTTATTTTTGGATTCGAACCTGCGCGTCCAGATCACCATGCGGATGACCTAACCATTACGCCAAGGCTCCACCTCCTGCTCATGATTAATAAACTAAAAAAAAATAAACGAATTTTCTAGGTTCAATATAAACCCTTTTTAGTAACAATGCCACTATAAATACAGCAAATAAAAAAAATACAATGATAAAAATCAGTTTTGTACGACAAATATTCATCTATACACATATAAGATGAATTATAACCTTGATAAAAAAAGTAAATATCAATCATTTTATGTACAATAAATATCAACCATTTTATGTATTAAAATATGCATAATATCAACCATTATCTAGATAAAAGTCGATCACATAATTTTGAAAGCGGATATTATCATCTCCGTTTTCGTATTCGTTTTTTGGATTTCATATAAATCTTATTTTTTTTGAGACGGATGCAAATGGATTTCAGATTTTCTAGGTATCCATTGACAATTCTAATCTTTTAGGAGACAATATTTCACTTTGAATTGTTATTCTTCATATCAATCAATCATGTCTTCTTGCCATTTTTCAAAGATCGAGATTCAGTATTATCACTTACTATTGTATTTTCAAGTTTCTTAGTTATGACTTAAATCCATGCACGACCATTTACAACTAATATATATGATCTGTTTACTCATGTTGTATCATTAAATGCATTAGATATTGGACTTGCAAGTTTACGAGGATAAGTTATCATTTGCATATTAATCAAAGGTAAAAAGTATGTAAATCAAGATGTGATAACTTTGTCATTTCCATCAAGATTCATGCGGTTGTTCAATTAGTCAATTTCTCCTACCAACGATAGAAAAAAGTTGCTCGGTTTCTCCTACAAAAAAGGGAAAAAAACTCTCATCAAATAGCAGAAATAAGTGCAAATGAATCAACATCAGCAGAAATCACACCTCAACACCGCGGCTCTATATTAGTGTACTGTGGACACGCGATAGGGATTTGAACGACCAGTCAAAAATCCGTAAATGAATTTATTCATTGATGACATGTTGTAAAAGAGAGTATTTAAGCAATTTGCTTAAGGTGGATCAATTTCACAACACGTAAAACATGTTTCCCAACCGACAAGGATAATTAAATTCACATAAGCGTATACCAAACAATTAGTTGAATATGCATAGTAAGCATTGGTGGCGCTACTTTGTCTTTGAGGCAGCCAAGTGCCTACCTCTAGAATATTGCAATTTTGTATATGTAAATTTGAAAACAAAAATTTAGAGTCAAACACTTTGTTAAATGAAGGAGCAAAAGAGGGGAGATGAAGATAAGGAAAAGAGTGAATCGTTAGCTGCGTCCTTATATGGAATTGGGCACTGTACATCTTTTGTTTCATATCTTTTTTGTTTTATTTGGCAAATAATAATTTTCGAATCCATGCTTTTCAGCCAATTTTACTTCCACTTCTCAAAAGTTTATGTTCATCCTTTAACTTTATATGATTATATCATCTAAACTTCAAGTCTCTTAATTACAAATATGTATATTTATATTCACATTGGCACTCAATTATTGTATTAATCAAGATTTTGGAATACTTTAATTCATAGTAGAAAGAACATGCAATACAAATTTGTGACTTGAAATTTCGATATTTTCAATTAAAATCAAAGTAATATCCAAAAATATCAGTTTTGTATTACATATTTTTCTTTCTTTGTTTCATTCATGATGAAATGAAAATAGATCTAATGATGAGAAGTGATTGTAGCAAAATTTTAGCATTAATCTAGTATTATAATAATTTTACTGTAAGAACTGAAATTTCGTACATCTAACGACGACGACAAACAGAAAATAATGTCTGTGTCATATTTTCTAAACTTGCAAAACTAACTTATAAAAGTACCTCGATCTAGAAAATGGCTCAGCTAATGTTATTAGAGATACTTTCATGCCATTTTAAATGTGAACACGAGCACCATAATACTCTACAATTTGGTTAGACATGCAAGTAAAAATAAATGAATGTTACTTGTTGGTTACCTAGCATCATCTAATCAAATCATTTAGAGGGTGTGTAGGAGACTCAGTTACCATTTAGGTTTTGGCCAAGATCATTACACATTTTAAATTTAAGAAGAAACAATCATGATGATAAACAGCACAATTTCTGCAATATTCATCCTTTATCAGTTAACAAAATCTGCACTATTCATCATGATGATTTTACGCGAGCAGCTTTTGTCGACATAACTATGTGTTTTTGTTGAAAGAATACTAGTTATGTCAATATGAGTTCCAATCTGCCAGCTTTTGTTCTCTTCGTTTATCATTATCGTGTATTTGTATCACAAATTCCATCAGTTTTTACTTCAGGGACTGTTGTAAACTGAGTTTGACTAGGTATCTAGAATTCTTTTGTACATCTATTTTGTAGAAAAATTGTACTATGTTTGGGTGAAAATGTCATTTTTTTTCCTGACAGTGGACAGGGTACCGTATCTTTGGAACTTCTATCACAAGTCCCTGATATTGATACAATAGCAGTACCTATAAGCGGTATGCACCAGTAACATATCCTAAAATCTTGCCTTCTACGGTGTTCTATCCATCTCGTATGCTATTATGATGGTGTTTAATGTGTAGGGTGTTAGCTGCCGAGCCATTGGGTGCTGATGATGCTGCTCAATCCAAGTTAGCAGGAAATATCATTCAGCTAAAAGAAATCAACACTATTGCCGATGGGCTAAGAGCTTCCCTTGGAGATCTCACATGGTATTAATGAATTTTCATAGCATTTCTTGTTGAAGTTTGGATAATCTCATCTTACATTACGTAACCAATACCGAATTAATGTATACACTGCAGTGCTAACTAGCATTGTTGTCAAAAATCTTAAAATCCTACGATTTAAATCCCGTTTCAGATCGAATCTTTCCTTTTACGATTCGATTTATATTCCGATTCAAACTCAATTGAAACCACAGTAGAGAAAATTCATCAATACATATTGATGGATTCAACATACTTATTTTAATTTACAATTTCAATCCCAAGTTTTTTAAACAAAATAAAAACGGAACAAAAGAATTTAGGTTTAGATGTAGAAGTTTAAACATCAAAATCAACTTTAAAGTATATATGAATCTTAAAATATGGATCTTTTAAATCTACTATTTACGATTTAAATCCCGTTTCGATTTAAAATTTAAACTTTACGATTTACGATTTGAATCTCAATTTGATAACCTTGCTAACTAGTACTGTAAGAAAACATAGTTTGTTTCTAAAATTTGGAGAATTCAGTTTTTGAAATGGCCTAGGTAAACTATCTTTTCCAATGCTTTAAAACTGGTGGGTATATTGAGTTTTTGGAGGATACAAACTGCTCACTTGATTATATAAGAGACGCTGTAAAATTCACTGTTTTCTAATAATGTAACATTTACAGCTTTAGAATGAAGCCATATTGAATTTGTAATACTTAAGGTAAAAATACAATGATTAAAGTAAATCAATAAGATCACACAAGAACACAGAGAATGTATAAACACGATAGAATTGGCCTATATAAATTCAACGTTTCACATGAATTGTAATATATAAGTGCAGTGCAACCTGTTGGCTCACATAAACTGAATTCATTTGGTACATTTTCAGGCCAGTAGTTAGAGATTTGGTTGATGACATAATCGTCGTAGATGACAAAGCAATCGTGAATGCTATGAAAATGTGCTATGAGGTTTTAAAGCTAGCTGTTGAACCAAGTGGAGCAATTGGTCTTGCTGCTATTCTCTCAGACCAGTTTCAGAAAAATGACGCATATGCAAACTGTAATAAAATTGGAATCGTTCTTTCTGGTGGCAACGTTGACCTTGGTGTTCTATGGGAATCACTTGGAAGCAATTAAAATCATTCTCCACTGTATAAATCTACCATTTTGGCGTTATCATTTTCAGACTTTGCTTGTAATTGTTATCTGTAACCGTTTTGTTCTTAAACAGTCAAACATATATTATTACCACCATCAAACTAAATTGTGGACTTAATTATGATGTTACCGTCAAATTTTCAATTTTTGTAACTTCCATCCTTCCTCCTTTACTGCATCAAGAATCTTTCCCTGGAAGCTTAGATCTTGTTTACGTAGAGTGAAGGATGGTTATTAATACATTGTACTCACGAGTAACTCGAATAGGTTTATGCTGTTTTTCTACTTCAGATGGTCTAACCAGCTGTTATATTTATGATGATAAAACTTCTGCAGTTCAGCACTTGTATTATGTATTTGAGATTACGTCTTTCATTTCTTCCTGAATTGGTTGAGAATGAGTGTTAATTTTAAGTTGCTTGCTTTTGATGATCATATATAATTTGAATAAGCATTTTGAACAATCAAATGTATTCTTCAATCTTCATTGTAATTTAAATTTTATTATAATGTCAAATTTATCTTCGTTTTTTCTTTTTGGGTGCCTACCGTGAATCGAATATTGTAACACAAGGAATTCAGCAAGTATGCACTGAATTCGTTCACCTTCATATCCGTTTCGTCAAATAAAAACCGAACCCCAAGTCAGATTCTATCCAACCCATCTATCCTAATGACAATGCACGTGTCCCAGCAAAATGCTACGTGTCAACTTGTAAATATACTGTATCCATCAAACTTACACGTTCATCCATATGTGGCAGTTTCTAATTTTAAAATTAAGATTACGGAACCACAACCCTCTCTTATATTGCTCCATTTTTTTTCCTGTATTCAACAGTTATTCAATCAGAACAAAAATGCAGGCTCATCGTCACGAAGTTGGACACGGTGAGTACTTCGAAATGTTATGTGTTATTTTACATACAGTAATTATCTGAACTATGCATGTACATATGCATGAAGGTGAAGAACAGCACCATGAACACACACCAGTAATAAAGAAAGTGAAAGAAAAGGTGAAAAAGATAAAAGAAAAGATCAAGAAGCATGGTCATGACAATGAAGAAGAACACGAAGAGTCTCACAGTTTCACCACTGAAGAAGATTACGATGATGAAGAAGTTCAAATCGACCCTGCAGTGCATGGAGCGCATCCACATTGTAATTCTCAATTATATCTTCTATATTTGACATTGACTAAGAGAAATTTCTCTACTGACCTTTGTCTGCTTACGATTCTAGTCCATGAAAGTGTGGGGACGAAGAATTTAGTTGGTGGAAGAGATGAACACTTGGGAGGTCAAGGAAAAGTCAGTCTTGGTGAGGTGATGGCAAAAACAACTGCAGATCAAGATCCTTCAATGCCTAAGTGGGATCGGAGCACTCTCCTGTATCCTTCTGTTGCAGGTATTTTTAGTATCCTGCTATACTGAAAACAGCCACTTGTATGTGTTATCATATTGATTCATACTTTGTAATATAACAGAGGAGCAAATTGGAAAACAAAGCCATGATGTGGTGAATTTAGGGAAAATAGAAGGGAGGATGGAGGAGGATCCTGCTGCACCACCCAAGGTCAGAACTGGCACTGCTGCTAGTGCCACAACCGGTCAATTTTGGCCTCCTTATCGATCCTCAGTCGGTAAAATACCTTGATTTTGTTTGCCATCATTCCCTTTTAAATTATTTTATGGTAACTAACATCAACATATGTAGAAGGAACTGACAATACTACGAGTCCCAACGTCAACTTGGAAGCCATAACTGGGAGGGTGGAGGAAGATCCCGTTTGGGGTGCTACTGCTGAGCATTATACTCCAACCTACCCCTCCCCAATTGGTAACTTCACGCTTACCACCATTATTAATGTAAATGAAAATTCAAATACCAATGTTAAACAAGTGAAAATGTGAGTACAGGTGGTAGAGATGATGTAGGAGAATCACCAATTCTAACTTCATTCAAAGCCATGGCCGTAACGGATAAACCCAAATCAACTGAGTCAACTCAATCTACTTTAGAGAAGACACATGAGGATCAACCAATGCAGGAATCTGGACAAGAGCAGAAGCCGACCTCGAGCTACACAGACAAACTATCTTCAACCGCAACCGCGGTCAAAGACGCAGCCATCTCCGCTGCAGTCGGATCTACCGAGTACGGAAAGAAAATCGCACATTCTGTGTACGATACAGTATCAGGAGTCGGATCGCAAGGCAACACGGAAGGGGAGATGGGGCAAGGTGAGAACGTGGGGGAGACGGATAAGGGAGTGTCGATTAAGGAGTTCGTAGTAGGTAAACTGAGTCCAGGAGAAGAAGATAGAGCGCTGTCGGAGGTACTTTCGGAGACGGTGCATACGAAGAAGCAGGAGGTGGCGGGAACGAGATCGGAAGGAGGAAGTGGGGGAAAGGGGATGGTGGAGAAGATAAAAGGGGCTGTAGGCTCTTGGATTGGAGCGGGTAGCGGGCCTGGGGATGCGGCTCCAACCCATGAGATTAGCGGTGAGGGCGATTCAGTAATTTCATATTTTGCAATAGTGATTATTGGAAGCGTTTGATTTTGTTGGCTTATTTCGTTTTTTTTTTTTTTTTGTTATTTTGTGCAGGAGGGGAAAAAGAGACATATGCAAGTGCGCAGAAGGATTTGAAGCAATGAGCCCAGATATTTATTATATTTCTTTTGTTGTATGCTTTGACTGTATTTGTGTTATTTTCTGTTTCTGATGTTTTTGCCTTTTTTTTTTCCATCCCTCTCCCTATGTACCCGTTATTGTTTAATATTACTACAGTTTGTAACTACTCCAGTTATTATACGTCATTGTATATTTGTATTGGGTGCATGTATCGAATGCTTTTCTACAGTGAGAGAAAGTAAGGAATAAGTAAGAATTGTGAATCCGTCTACCTACCTCATACTGCATATTTTAGTAGCAAATTTTTTATGTTGATTTACAGTAACGATCGATAAATATCAGTCTTCAAATCTATATGCACACCATTTCTCAGTCCTCCGCGTTTACTTTAATAATAACTAGGGCCTAAAGTAAGGCTAAAGCATGTATTTTACTCGGTAAATATCTTGTTTTTCAGTAAAATGGTCCAGAGATACAGTACATTGTCATGTTAGAGACATGCATTGGTTTGTAAGACCGTTTTGTACTTGTACAAAAACAGTGCTTGCAGTGCAGCAAAACTGGATTTCAAGGGTCTGTTTGCAAGAAACGAAAACTGGGCATGTGAACCGGATCGATTGATGAACGGAAACGCTCCCAGACGTCAATATATCAATTTTCTACAACAGGGCAACGATGCTGGGAAAGTGAAATCGAAACGGCTGACGCCTTGTTACCAACGGTTATGGGGTAAAAAAAAGGACTGACACCTAAGTAAGAAGTGGTCATACAAAATAGTTAAATAGCACAATAAATAATAAGGTACAAATTAGTCATAAAGAACCGAAGAAAGTGGTCGAATAACACAGCAAATATTAAAGTACAAATTAGGACAATAATACAGAAATTTACAGCTGAAAGATAGATATGCAGTGCTGAACGTTATAAAAACATATTGGTAAACTCTCAAGCTTATTCTTTTGCGTTGTTTGTCGACATTCTAGGCCACAGGAGGTAATTTTTGCCACTCCTACATCCTGAATACTATATGTGTGTGTAGGTATGTATGTGTCTGTTTTTTTTAAACATGACAATATAAGATATTTTTATTTTTGCTGTTGGAGTGTTGGTCTGCCAGTTACTAGTTATGAAATTAAACTATGCACAGTTTATGTATGCCACGTACCGATCATTGAAGTAATGGTGATGTAGAGACTTAACTTAAGATTTAAACCAGTTATAGTTCCTTTAAGAGTGTGTAGATAAAGCTCAATGTGTAGGTAATTTAATGTAAAATGGATTGGAATCGATTAGCAAAACGGTTGCTTAGATTGAAAATGTCATACACAATGCTTATATGTAAATCAATATTTCCTCATTGTCATGTAAGCTACTTTCCTGCTTTTTTTGAAAAAATGAACAGGTTCTAACTTTCAAAAAGTTAAAAAGTAGTTTATTGAAGTCGATTTACATAGACCATTAACTAATACAGTTGATGTTGGGTTAAACTTTTGTGAAATATATGAAAATATAACGTGGATGATGATATAATCCCTCGGTCGGTCCCTCAAAACGTAGTAACTCATTTAGGAACCCAACACAAAAATCAAACTAAAGATTAAAAACAAAACAAAAGATTTATTAGATGGTTTTAAATAAGGTGCCCTCTACTATTGTCAAGTGACGTCCCTTGTCAAAAACTCTTGGAAACCAATGTCGGATGCATAGTTGTAAAAACTTGTGCATTTCAAAGGCATAAAAATTTTAAGGTAAAAATTATACCAAAGGTAGATGAATGGATAACCAAACACGCAGAAGAAGATAGAACATTAATGTTGCTCAATTTTTCTGCACGTGAAAGACAAGCCGGTCTGTAATTATAAGCCGGACCCAAATCGAAGACGGCCAGCATTTCTAAGGCCAGCCCAATCGAAGTCCTTTAACTCAGCACCACGCCAAGGATACAACTGTCCGACTCGACCCAAGGCGACATCCGGCCAACTCATCTTACTTGACTCGACTCAAAAGCAATAGGTCTTTGGTCCGTATCTACCTCATCCCACCAATGACTAGCCACCTTGTCTTGTCACCACACGATTTGCTCGGCTCGCCCCCTTCAGCTTTGTCCTAAGAACTCTTCAGCTCAATATTCAACAATCTTCGACAACAAACAACCGACCGTCACTGTAGAAAAGAAGCTTCTCTCCAGCCTTGTTATCTAGAAAAGTGTGCTAGACAACGAGAAGTACAACCTAGTATACCTAGTACTGTGACGTGTCTGCCAAAAGCGCACTCACTCTTGTACTATGTCCCCTTTCTCAGCACAAAACACGCCCCTATGTAACACCCTTAATTTTTGTTTAACATTATTCAAAAGATTTAATTGGATAAATTAAATAAAATGATGTGTGGTGTGATAAAGAGAAAAAGATTTGCTAACTAATATGGGTTATGCTTTAAGTAATCAGTTAATAAGATTGATTTAAAACATAGAATAGAAGAAACTAATGAGAACGGCAAAATGAGATTCATCCCTTATTTCATTCCCTAAACCACTCTTTCCCATTCATTTTCTCATTTATGTTCTTAATCAAAATAATAGCAAATGAGAGGCCATCAATTACTAGTAAAATAAAAAGGAAACTTTTAATGAACTGTGCAAAAACCGAGTAACAACAAATGGAAAATTTCAACAACCTCAAGTCGAGCGTGGAATGAAGTTGTTAAAGACAATAACATCCTGATCTCTGTCCCGCTAAAGTTATATCAATCACGTAATTTTAATTCAATGAATTGTGCAAAAATGTCAGCTGATGTGGTTCAAAACGCTAGAAAACAATGAGATAATGCCATTGTGACTTATGTGGTTGGTCCTAAACCATACTATCCTTATTTTAGGGACTACATAATTAGAGTTTGGAAACCTGAAGATGATTTCTCTGTCTACTCTAAGGAAAACGGTTTTTATGTTATTAAATTTAATAGGAAAATAGACCGTGATAAAATTCTGGAAGGAAGTCTTTATTACTATAACAAAAAATTGATGACGATGAAGAGATGGTCTCTTGGGATGCAATTAAATAAAGAACTTCTCAATTTTATTCCGATTTGGGTTTGTTTTCCTAATCTACCTCTTGACTACTGGACGGAAGAGGGGATTAGTCGGATCGCCTCAGTTCTTGGCTCTCCTATCAAGTTGGATAAATTTACTGAAGGTATAATTAAAATCACTTATGCAAGAGTTTTGATTGAGATAAATAACTCTTTTACCTTTCCGAATAGAATCCCTATTTTATCGGAAAAGGATGAAATTATAAGGCAAGAGGTATCTTATGAATGGAAACCATCTATTTTCTCTAACTGTTCTAGTTTTGGTCGTAATGAGATTGTCGATTTACTAAAGTATGGCGTCCTATTATCCCTTAAGACCAACCAATTGAAATCAATGATGTGAATATTGATGACCCTAACCAAGTCAAAGACAATGTTATGCCCACGCCAAATAACACAAAGTTACAAGGCGGTACAGTTCAAGGAGATACTATGAAAAACTCTCAAAATAGCGATATTAACAGCAATACACAACTACAATCTACAAATAAGAAACATACGGTCCAGTTTGAGATCGGTCTCTCGACTATTTATATAGACTCAATGCAAACTAATAATTGTCTAGTCTAGCTACAGAGGAGTCTCCTCAAATTTTTGAGGAAAATAATATAAGGAATCCATCATGATAGATGTTGCTCCTGGTTAAGCCATCGAATCCCCAATGGGTGTCGAAAGTGCTGAGCATACTCCAAATCCGCAACTGGTTATCAAACCCAGAGCCAGGTGCAAGACCAGACCTGTAGAAGCCCCTTTCGAGTTTAAAGCATCCACCTCAACTGATGTGGTAGATAATCCTGCATGGAATTTACTAGTTAATCAGTTGAAAGGAAAACATAAAAAGACGAAAAAGCCCAAGACATCCGGGGTCGCTACTACCCCATTGACAGTAGCAAAGTTGATAACTCTTAACTTATGGAGTTCCTCTTCTGGAACATTCGGGGTATGAATGCCCTATCTAAGCAGTTAGAGATTAAGAATCTGATTAATAGTAAGAGGTTCTCTTTTGTTGGTATTCTTGAAAACAAACTATCTACCGAACTCATTGATAGATTTATGTCTTTAGTTGACAATAAATGGAAATACTCCTACAATTTTTCTACCAATCCTAAAAGTAGAATCTTAATAATGTGGGACTCATCGCAATGGTCGATTATTATTATTCATTCTAGCGATCAGTTTATTACTAGTATTCATCACAATGCTAATGGCACTAGCCTATTGTGTACTACGATCTATACTTTCAACGAAGAAGCTAAGAGAAAGGATTTGTGGCATTATATTATGGAGCATCAAAAAAAATTAGTCTCCCTTGGGTTGTGGCGGGGGATTTCAACTCCATTTTATCGCCGAATGATAGAATTAATGATGGTATTTATAATACAGTGGGAGATCAGGATTTTATTGACTGTGTTACTTCTTCGAATCTTGTGGAGCCTAATTTTACCGGTAATTTTTTTACATGGAGGGGAGGCCAAAATCTTTCTATACACAGCAAAATTGATAGAGTTTTCATCAATTATTTATGGTTAAACACTTTTGATCAATTTGGTATTAATTTTGATCATCATTTGATCAGTGATCACTCCCAAATTATTCTAAACTTAGTTATTCAGAATGTCAAGAAGAAGAGAATACCTTTCAAGTATTGCAATTCTTGGCACTTGCAAAATGGATACCAGTTTGCTCTCAGCCATGCTCTTTTTCTGAAACTTCATGGAAATCCACTTTACATCCTTCTTGGAAGATTAAAGGCTGCTAAATCTGCATTAAAAATTGGGCCAAAAGTAAAATGAACTTTCAAACTACTATTACTGCTTTGAAACAGGAAGCTATTTACAGTCAGCTTATCAGACAACCATGAATGACAATTTAAAAAATCAATACATGATGAAAGACTCTCAGATTTATTTTTTGATGAAAAGAATTGCGATAGTAGCTGAGCAAAGAATGAAGTTCAATTGGTTGATAAAAGGAGATAGGCCAACAATTTTTTTTAAAACAAAATTAATGTTATCAAACCAAATCGAAGTCGTAGTTTTATGATTAATTCAGATGGCAAATGGACTTCAGCATCAGATAAACTAGCTCATGAAGTACTATGCTATTTTTTTGAACTGTTCTATTCAACACAGGAAACAAGTCAATTTCCAAGTATTACATGTAAAAGAATCCTCTCTAAAAATGCTAAAAACAATCTATGCAAACCATCTCAGATTGAGGAAATCAAAACTGCTATTTTCTAAATCAATGATAATAGTTCTCCCGGATCTGATGGCTTTAACTCAAGATTCTACAGAGTTCATTTGGATCAGATGAAAGAGGAAATTTTAAATGCTATGAATGGTATACTTCATTGTGGCAAAATAATAAGAGAAATCAACCATTCTTTTATTTGCCTCATCCCAAAAAAACCTGATGCTATCGATATCTCTGATTTTAGACCAATTTCTCTTTGTAATGCCTCATATAAGATTTTAGCCAATCTTCTTTGTAATCGGCTAAAACCTTATATGAATTGATCTCACACAATCAGAATGCTTTCATCCCTGAAAGAATTATTACGGAGAACTCTCTTCTTGCTTATGAAATGGTTAGAGGATTCAATAGAAAAAATTCCAATAACATTTGCCTGAAAATTGACTTGCATAAAGCCTATGATAAAATAAATAGACAGTTTATTCATCACATGCCGATTGCCATGGGCTTCCCTATGCTATTTGCAAATCTATTATATGAGTGTATTTCTACTTCAACTTTTCGGTGCTAATCGAAGGATCTCCATTTGGTTTCATTGAGAGCTCAAGGGGATTAAGGCAAGGCGAACCCCTCTCGCCATATTTGTTTTCTATAGCTATGGAGTTCCTTTCAATTAACCTCGAAGTGGAATATTTGAAAGGTAATTTATCCCCCATTCATGGTATTAATCCCATGATTACCCATTTATTATACGCTCATGACATATTAATTATGGCCAAAGCTAACATTTTAAATGCTGAAAGTATCATGCTGACTCTGCATAAACTGAAGTGCTTCTCTAGTCTAGATGTTAATGAGAATAAATCTACTGTTTTTTTAGTAAAGGGGCTAAAAACAAACAACAATTAGCTAACATATTAAAGGTTAATGTTGGTCAGCTGCCAGTGACTTACCTAGGCATCCCATTATCCAGTAACAAGCTAAAGACTAGGGATTTTGGTTGTCTAATTGACAAAATAAACAAAAAATTTAATCACCGGAATAGTAAATTGCTATTTATAAGTGGAAGAATTGAATTAGTAAAAACAATCATTTAACCAATTATTCAATTTTGGCTTCAATTTTGTCAATTCCCTATTAATGTCATTCAAAGAATCAATTCCATTTGTGCAAACTTCATTTGGAAATCGAAACCACACAAAATGAAGTGGGAAGATGTCTGTAAAACCAAGACCGAGGGGGGGGGGTCTGGGTATTAGGAAATTTGAGGATATGGTCAGAGCAGTTGCAGTAAAAATGGTCTGGAAATTCTTGCAAGGTGATTCTACTTGGGCTAAGTGGATGTATAACAAATATTGCAAAAATTCTAACTTTTAGGCTGTTGTCACAAATAATAGTGCTTCAAACAGTTGGAAGTTATTACTTAAAGCTAGACAATTGTGCTCAAGGCTTATTGATAGGAAAATAGTAAATGGGGAGACCACAAATATGTGGCTCAATCCTTGGATCAATGGGACTTCTTTGGTGGATAAATTTGGTGAGAGTTCTCTATCCATTTATGGTGGTAACAATAAAACAGTATCTACTCTCATTTCAGAAAATAAATGGAAATATCATCTTGAACATATTCCTACTGAATGTCACAATTTAGTGCATAATATTCAAATTCATAACCAAATGAATCATGATTTTTGGTTTTGGCTGCCTACCAAGAATGTCATTTTACTTTAAAATCAGCTTGGAATAACATAAGGAGCAAACACAATGAATTCAAATGGGCTAGTGTTATCTGGGATAACAAGTGTGCACCAAAAATGTCAACTTGTTCTCTATTGGCTATTCTAAATAGATTGAACACTAAGGAAAGAATCAGTAAATGGAATAACAACATTGGTCAATCATGTGTCCTCTGCTCTAACACAAATGAAGACAGAGACCGCTTGTTTTTTAGTTGTTCATATTCTAGACTTGTTCTAGATGACATTATGCATAAACTTCGGATTAATATCGAAAATTCTGCTAATATCAACTCTACTTTGGATATGATATGCCAAAATCAGAACAATAATAGCCTACACAATCACATAATGAGCATTGCTTTCACTTCGATGGTATGGCATATATGGTGTGAATGGAATTCGAGAATTTTCAAAAGTATAGAACTTCCAGTTTGTATTAGAAATACACTTATCTCGCAAGATTTCAAGAATCTAATCCTAGACAATTTAGATTCAAAGAAAATTAACAGAGAAATTGAACTTATCTTATCCAATTTTGGACTGCGTATTGATGCAAATATGGAGTTTCACCCTCCTTGAGCTGGTAGCTTCCCTGTCCTTTCAACTCCGATCAATTTGCTGCGGTTTTCAGACTTTGTGAAGCTTCTCGACCTCCATTAATTTGGTATATTGAAGCTTTTATTAGATCTACTTTTAGTTTAGACACTTGTGAGATGAGTCTCTCTCCTTCTGATCGCGCTGAAGTTACTTTGGGGTGCAGTTGTCCTCTGTTTGGTGTCTGTTCTGCTACATGCATCGTGATTTTGTTTTTCCTTTTTTTGCTTTGTATTTGTTTTTTTGTAATCGTTTTTGCCCCCAAGATGAACTTATGGATGATTTTGAGTATGGTTTCACTTGATTTTACTACTTTATCCGTTTGTCATCTTGGCTTTCGGGCATTTCTTAATGTACTGCTAATACGTGGACATGATATGTACTCTTTTCCTTGCAAGGCACCTATTTAGGTTAGGGGGATTGTAAGGTTTTAATGTGGCATATTATGAAAGCATACATCCTGTTTGTTATATAAAGTACCTTTTTCAAAAAGAAGAAGGAAAACCTAACAAATCCAAAGAGGAAGCTTACGGGAGATAATCAACATCAATCTCAAACTCTTTACCCAATCTAATGTGAATTATACTATCAATCTCAAGTTTTTTATGTTTATTTGTGGATCTTTGATCTATTTATGAATTAATTATGAATTGATTATATCATTATTGGATTAAATGATGATTTATTGGAATTTTTATGTAATTAATTTAGTAGGTTTTAAGGGTAAAATCTAATTTTTTGATCTCCAATTGATTTTAAATTTCTATACATGGTGTAAAACATTATTTTGGAGATGGATTTTCAATTTCATAAATTTTCAAGTTAATATGAAAATTTTATGAATTTTCCAAGATGGAAAACGTGTTTATTTCGGGTTTTAATTGTTAAAAATAATTAAATAATTATTTTAGCCTCGAAATTTTTATATGAGAGAGAATATGTAAATCCTTATTTTTAATAATTTTTGGGGATTTTTGTAACATCCCAAATTTTTGGTAACATTATTTAGAATATTTAATTAGTTAAATAAAATAAAATAACGTGTTGATTATGGATTGAGATTTGATTTTAATTAAGGAGCAGCCATGCCATTTAAAGAATGAATTAAAAGAAGAGATAAAATGAAATAGAGGAGGGGCAAGATAGGAATAAGGCCATTCCTTTATCCTTAACCCTTGGCCGTGTATCCCCATACACGTTTATTTCATTTCATTTGATAAATTTTAAAAGCTAGAGGCTGACCACCATTAACAAGGGCAAGAGGAAGATAAAGAAATTAAGGAGAAGCTTAATCAAATAAAATCCATTCAAATTTCAAACTCTTAAATCTCTAAAACTAAGGTGAATAATGATTGCGTCTCTGTTTCTTTTGTTTTCAGTTTTAAGATGAAATCCAAAATATTTTGCATTGATTTGCTATGTTTTTGAATGATGGAATGATTATATATACTTGTTGATGATTTATGTATGTTCATATTGACTTTATGATATGTTTTAAGGTGAAAACCCTATTAAATTACATCCAAATGCCTTGCGAATTTTTATATAGACCAGGAATGATATTTTTGAGATGGGTTTCAATTTTCAGAATTTTTGTGCATTTTATATGAATTTTTTAATGAAGAAAATATTATTTTGGGTTAAAAATTATTTACGGTTAAATAATTAATGGTTTGGGTCTGAAATTTATGTATGTTATAATACATATTAAAAGTGATTTTCTAGAATTTTTGTAAAATTTTCCTAAGTGTTTTAATGGATATATAAAATTATTTAAGGTATGCGACTTAAATGTTTCATGTATTTATAAAAGGAGAAGGGGCTTTTTGTAAATAATTCAAATTGTTATTTCTGGAAAGTCGACAGTACTTTTAGAAAAGTGAAACTTGAAACCAATCACAATTTGACAAACAAGGCAGGTTAGGTACAAAGAAATAGTTTAAAAGGACAAATATACAAGGTTTTTACTATTTCGATACTTTCGACACCGGGCTTTTGCCTTCTTACCTTCGTCTCCGAATCCATCGAAACCAATGCACATGGTATCGGGTAACTGATACGTAGTGAATTGGATATAGGCGGAAGGTATAGGGTCGAAACCAGGGGTTCCGAAGGGATTGAAGCATTACTTTGCTTTCAAAGGATGCTTGCTTGCTTTCGACTAAATAGCTTTCGACTTGGTTGGCTTTCGACCAGGTCAAATGGATTTAAATAAATGGTTTCGATTGGGTTGCGCTTTTTTTTAAATGACTGCTTTCGACTAAGTCGAAACCTTTAGTTGCCGCTTTCTTCCTTTTGACCCAGATGGTTTCGAAGGTGTTACTTTGTTTTGTAAAATTTGGCCACTTCTCCGATGCTTTTGAAGGGATGGTTTCGACACCATCGCTTCTTTACATAGGAATGATTTTGAAAGGAGTACTTTCGACTTTAATGGGTTTATGATCCTTTTGCACTACTTGAAGGCATAATCCAAATGGTTTCGATCAAAATGGTTTTTCGAAGGTTTTGAAGGGGTAAGATTTTGAATGGTTTTGAAAGGTTTCCACACGTTTTAAATTGAACCCAAATGCTTCAAAAGGTTTGTGTTTATAAAGGTTTGATGCTTTCGAAAGGTTTTAAAGAACGGTTTCGAAGGGGTAGTTCCCCAATGGTTTCGAAAGGTTCAAAAGGGAGGGTTTTTCTGATTGTTTTGAAAGGGCTGAAAGGAAAGGTTTTTCCAATGTTTGAGAAAGGCATGGTTTAAAGGTATTAAAGAAGAATGTCTACTGTTTTAAAGCTTGAAAGGAAGATTTTGAAAGGTTTCGAAAGGAAGGATTTGGCCTTTCGGCCTAGGTTAAGTAACGGGTTTTACTTGGTTTCAAAAGCGATACTTTCAAGGGTTTCGAAAGGGGTACTTACAAAGGTTTCGAAAGGGTTGTTTAAAGGTTTTGAACAAAGGTTTCAAAGGTACTACTTTGGCAATATAGCCTAAGTGTTTTAAGTTAAAAAAGGGTTTTAACTTATTTTGGGGGAATATGTAATCCTCATTAAATTTCATCAATATTATTTTGAGTAAAGTATATATAACATGGCAAAAAAGCTTAGAGTAAAGCCAAGAATATATTTTCCTTGTATATGTATGATTTAAAAGGTTAAATCAGTTTGAAAAGGTTTTCAAGGAAAAAGATGAAGGGTAGTTAACCCTCAGAGAATGACTCAGATTAGAAGACCAGATAGGACCTGTATAGGGTCGCGCACTGCACTCATTAGCTATTAGCCCCTAGCTAATTTAGTCCATAATTTCAGTGTGCAGGGCTTAGTCACAGGTAAGACTAAATTGATGGTTACACATAGAATGGAATATTTATGTATAGAGATAAGTTATTAGTTAGCCCGCAAAACCATTAGGATCAGTTGACCCTTGGAGAAGTAAGTTAAGGACAGACCGTCCAAAAGTTTTGTCTAATAGATGTTTAGACCATTTGATATTTTATCTAGTAGGCCCGAGTCAGCCAAAGGATAGTTAATCTAGTTTGCAGATAGTTAGTCCAGTTTGCGGGTAGTTAGCTCAGTTTTCGAACAGATAGTCCATTTATTACCTATTTTTAACATAATGGATATTGCTATTATTATTATCATAATTAGTTTGATTAACCAGTTTGGTTGTAGGAAAAGATTTGCAAAATATATGTTTTGAAAAGGATATTAGTGGGGGGAAACTTGTTCCCCTAAGCAGCGTGGTCACACTCAATATCAGTAAACCGAGATGTAACAGTATTTTTCACATCAGGCTCTAAGTCCGACTCGATGTTTTTGTTTCCCCTTAAACCCTCGAGTGCTTAAAATTGATTTGAGTAGACTGAGGGTTGAGGTTTACAGGTTTTAGTAATTTCGGCGAATAAAGTTTTCGGAGATGAGCAGCTGGCCGACGGATAGCTATTTAGGAGTTGTAGTTTATTTTATTTATTTCCGCTGTGTATATTAAGTCAGTTATGACTATATTGTCTTTGACCAACCAAGTGGACATCGTCATATGTCGCTCTTGGCATATTATTGTAAATTATAATTGATCAAAAATCTGGGAAGCGTTATGGATTATGTAACTTGGGTATGAATTTGTTTTGAAATGTAATCAATAAAATGTTGTTTTTTGAAATCTGTAATTCTGTTCATACTCAAGTGCTTCTGATATTATGGATACTATTAGCACTACTGTATTTTGTCACCGGAAGTTAATACCATGGATGACTGTAGCATCTGTAGCGCTTAGCTTTTGGCCTCCAGATACGGGATGTTACAACTTGGTATTAGAGCATACGTTTATGAAAAACTTTAAACTAAAAATGATTTTGAAAACATAATCCTAAAGAATAAGAGTAAGGTTGGGGTATGAGATAATGTTATAGTAACGTACTTGTATTTGCTATATATAAGTATACGCTTTATCTCTAGTCTCCTATCTTTGTTGGTTATTCTTCTTTATCTCATGAGGTTTGAATGCATATATGGATGGTAGAAGAGGAAGAGTTAACCCAGGAGGGAAGACACCGATGGGAATGCCAGACCTAATATGAGGAGAACCCAAGGTCAGGCACAAGCAGAGAATGTGGGTGCCGGAGTCCCGTAATTTGGAATTGAAGCTATGTATCCGTTTTTCATGAATATGATGCAAGCGGAAGTTGCTGCTGGAGTAATGGGAGGAGGAGTTCAGGAAGCTCCAGTTGCCAATGATTATGCTAAGTTGAGTGGAGATTATGCTAAGCTTGGAGGGAAGCCATTTATTGGAATGGAAGATGCTATTGAGGTGGAAAATTGGTTGCTGCACTGTGAGAGAATCTTTGTAGATTTGGGGTTCAATGATGAGCAGAAGAGGAGGCTTGCTTCGAGACAGCTTTAGGGAGCAACTTTGTTTTGGTGGAACAGTGTGATGGCAGGTGTGGACAAGGAAACTATGACATGGGCAGATTTTAAGAGGAGGTTCCAGGAGAGGTTCATGTCAGTGATGACACAGTTTGCTCTGATCAGAAAGTTTGCTGAGTTAGAGTAGGAAGAGATGTCTATTTTGGAGTATGCTAGAAGGTTCGAGGAGTTGGCCAGATATGGGTATGCTTCGGTGGATGCAGTGACAAAGAGGAATGAGAAGTTCATCAGGGGGTTGAAGCCTGAGTTAAGGGCTACATTACCTCATATTAGAGATCCTTTTGATGTTGTTGTGGAGATGGCCTTAAGGCATGAGGAGATACTTGATTCTCTAGAGAAGAGTAAGGCTAAGGAGGTCCAGGTGGAGCAAAGTCAGAATTCTTTCCTAAGAAAGGTGCTCAGAAGGGTAGAGCAGCTAAGAAAGGGAAGTCTTAGATTGTTTGCTTCATGTGCGACAAGAAGGGGCACTTTGCTAATGAGTGTCATGCTAGAAAGGCAAAGGAGGTGACTGGGAAGAGGAATGTCAGGTGCTTCAACTGCAACCAGATTGGCCACTATAAGAATCAATGCAAGGAGCCTACTAAGAATGGAAAGGGCAAGGTGTATGCATTGGAGCCTGCTGCTTTGAAGCCAATGGCTCAGGAGAAAGGAAAGGCAGTTTTGGGAGGTACGCTTTAGATTCATGGTATGTCTGTTAGCGTTTTATTTGATACTGTTGCATCACATTCTTTTATATCTAGATGTTTGATAGATAAGCTTGATCTAGAACCCACATATTTAGTTACTTCCTTATGGGTTGCGAATCCAATAGGAGGACATGCAACTCTAGGGTTGAGATGTGACGAGTTAGAGTTTGACTTGTTAGGTCATACTTTTGTTTGCAGTTTGCATGTGTTTGATTTTGTGGGGTTCGGAATTATCCTTGGAATGGATTGGTTAAGTGAGTACGATGCCATGATATTTTGCCAGGATAGGAAAATATCACTTAGACACCCTGATTGTAGCGACAGGATTGTTTATACCGTAGAAGGCTCTAGCAGTGAGGTGAATTCTTTGTTGGGTGTTATGGAGTTGGAAGATGAGCCGAATCGAGTTTTTGTGGTTAGAGAATTCACGGATGTTTTTGAGCCTGTAGTAGGATTGTCACCGAAACGAGCCATTGAGTTTCAGATAGATTTGGTTCCGAGAGCAGAACTAGTGAGTAGGCCGCCAAGCAAGATGACTCCTACGGAGATGAGGGAGTTGAAAGTGCAGTTGGTGGATTTGGAAGGCAACAGTTTTATCAGGCCGAGTAGTTCACCTTGGGGAGCAGCCCTAGTGTTTTCTAAGAAGCCGGACAGATCGTTAAGGCTATGTATCGATTATCGTAAGTTGAATAAAAAGACGATAAAGAATCGATATCCATTGCCAAGGATTGACGATTTTTTCAACCAGTTGAGTGGAGCCAAGGTATTTTTCTAGTTGGATTTGGCAACAGGTTTTCATCAGCTCAGAGTAGCAGAGAACAATATACCTTGATGGCGTTTAGGACCAGGCATGGGTCGTGCAAATGGTTAGTTATGCCGTTCGGACTGACTAATGCGCTGGCATTCTTTATGTATTTGATGAACCGAGTTTTTCGAGAGCACTTAGATAGGTTCATATTGGTTTTCATAGATGATATTCTGATACACTCTAAGGATGAGAAGGAGCATGAAGTTCATTTTAGAGTGGTGCTTGAAAGGCTGAGGTAGCATCAGCTAAAGGCGAAGTTTTCGAAGTGTCATTTCTGGAAGAAGGAAGTGAAGTTTCTTGGTCATGTAGTCTTAGAGAAAGGGTTGTCAGTAGATCCGACGCAGTGAATAGTTGGAAGAGACCCAAGACGGTGACCGAGATAAAGAGTTTCCTTGGATTAGCTGGTTATTATCAGAGTTACATTAAAGATTTCTCGCGGATAGCAGCACCGATGACTAAGCTAATGTGAAAGGACGTGAAGTTTGTGTGGACCGATAAGTGTGAGGAAGCATTCCAGAGTTTGAAACGCTATTGACCCATGCACCAGTTTTGATTGTTCCGGAAGGGAATCAGGATTTGGTGGTTTATACAGATGCGTGTGAAACAGGAATGGTAAATGTGCTAATCCAGAAGGGTAAAGTGATTGCCTATGCTTTTGGACAGCTTAGACTGCATGAGGTCAGATATCCGACGCATGATTTGGAATTGGCTGCAGTGATTTTTGCATTGAAGGTGTGGAGACATTACCTTTTGGGGGAAAGGTTTGAGTTATATACAGATCATAAGTCGCTGAAATATTTGTTCTCTCAGAAGGAGCTGAAGATGAGACAATAGAGATGCTTAGAGTTTATAGTTGCTTATGATTTTGGGATTGAGTACACACCAGGGAAAGGCAACAAGGTTGCAGATGCACTTAGCAGGAAACATCAGAATGCAGTTTTAACAATGATTGCTGAGTGGAAAGATTTTGAAGCCTTGTCAGCTTGTAGAGTGCAGTGGAGATCCGAGGTTGGGTCTAGTGGAGAGACTGTTGTGTTATCTTGTTTCGAAGTTCGACCAACGATGATTGAAAAGATTGCTTCTAAATAGGAGGAGGATCCAGTGTTAGCTGAATGGATCAGGAAATTAAGAGATGGAATCGAGGACGATGACTTGAAGGACTTCAGTCCTGACCAGAATGGGTGGTTGAGAAAGAAAGGGAGATTATGTGTTCCGAGTGTAGGAAACATAAGGAAAGAAGTTTTGGAGGAATGCCATCATTCAAAGTTCACTATTCATCCAGGAGGAACTAAGATGTATCAAGATATAGGGAGAAGTTTCTTCTAGGAAGGTATGAAGCAGGATGTTGGCTTATGGGTGAAGCAGTGTTTGAACTGCCAGTAGGTAAAAGCGGAACATTAGAAGCCGAGTGGGTAGCTTCAGCCATTAGATATTTCGGTATGAAAATGAGATTCTATTTCTATGGATTTTATCGACAGGTTGCCAAGGTCGAACAGAGGAAATGAAAGTATATGGGTGATAGTGGACAGATTGACCAAGAGTGCCTATTTCATTCCAGTTAAGTCAACTAGGACGACACCTGTTCTAGCGAAGTTATTTATGAAGAATGTGGTTGGACTGCATGGAATTCCTAGTAGTATAGTAAGCGACATAGATTCCTTTCACTAGCGAGTTCTTGAAGAGTCTATAGGAAGTTTTAGGAACCACGCTCAAGATGAGTACCGCTTACCATTCGCAGACTGATGGGAAAACATAAAGAGTTAACAAAGTCTTGGAAGATTTGTTAAGAGCTTGTGTTTTAGATTTCGGGGGATCATGGGAAGACCATCTACATTTAGTTGAGTTTTTGTAGAACAGTAGTTATCAGACCAGTATTGGGATGGCACCGTTTGAAGCTTTGTATGGAAGGCCATGCAAATCTCCCGTTTGTTGGTTGGAGATCGGGGATAGGTTGGTTCTTGGTCAAGATTTAGTTAGAGAAGCTGCAGAAATGATTGAGGTCATTTAGGCTAGAATGAAAGAGGCTCGGTCTAGGTAGAAAAGTTATGCAAATAGAAGATGGAAAGATTTAGAGTTCCCAGTTGGAGATTGGGTTTTCGTCAAGGTGTCACCGATGAAGGGTGTGATCAGATTTGAAAGATTAGGAAAGTTGGCACCAAGATTTGTTGGGCCTTTTTCTATTATTGAGAGGATCGGGAAATTTGCGTATAGAGTTGATTTACCAACCAGTTTGGCAGAAGTCCATGATGTTTTCCATGTTTCTCATCTCAAAAAGTGTGTTAGAGACCCGGAGACTACTACTGCACCGACTGTGCTAGAGGACTTAGTAGTAGAACCGGACTTGACTATAGCGAGGAAGCTTATTCGCATTGTTGCGAGAGATGAGAAGAGGCTTAGAACCAAGACGGTCGGATTAGTCAAAGTCCAATGGAGCGACGATGGCAGGGACTATACTTGGGAGATTGAGAGCAGAATTAGAGATACATATCCTGACTTATTTGATGGTATATTTTACCCTTTTGATTGATTTGTTGTGTGCCTTATCGTAATTTCGAGGATGAAATTCTTTAAGGAGGGGAGTCTGTAACACCCCATATTTTTGGTAACATTATTTAGAATATTTAATTAGTTAAATTAAATAAAATAATGTGTTAATTAGGGGATTGAGATTTGATTTTAATTAAGGGGTAGCCATGCGATTTAAACAATGAATTAAAATAAGAGATAAAATGAAATAGAGGAGGGGTAAAATAGGAACGAGGCCATTCCTATGTCCTTAACCCTTGGCCGTGTATCCCCATACATGTTCATTTCATTTCATTTGATAAATTTTAAAAGCTTGAGGTCGGCCACCATTAACAAGGGCAAGAGGAAGATAAAGAAATTAAGAGGAAGCTTAATCAAATCAAATCCATTCAAATCTCAAACTCCTAAATCTCCAAAGCTAAGGTGAATAATAATTACATCTCTATTTCTTTTGTTTTTGGTTTTAAGATGAAATTCGAAATATTTTGCATTAATTTGCCATGTTTTTGAATGATGGAATGATTATATATACTTGTTGATGATTTATGTATGTTCATATGACTTTATGATATGTTTTAAGGTGAAAACCTAATTAAATGACATCCAAATACCTTACAAATTTTTATATAGACCAGGAACGATATTTTAGAGATGGTTTTCATTTTCAATTTTTTTTGAATTTTTGTGGATTTTATATGAATTTTCTAGTGAAGTAAATGCTATTTTGAGTTAACAATTATTTAAGGTTAAATAATTAATGGTTTGAGTCTGAAATTTATGTATGTTAAAAAACATATTAAAAGTGATTTTCTGGAATTTTTGTAGAATTTTCCTAAGTGTTTTAATGGATATATAAAATTATTTAAGGTATGAGACTTAAATGTTTTATATATTTATAAAAGGAGAAGGGGCGTTTTGTAAATAATTCAAATTGTTATTTCCAGAAAGTCGGCAGTACTTTTAGAAAAGAGAAACTTGCAACCAATCACAATTTGACAAACAAGGCAGGTTAGGTACAAAGAAATAGTTTAAAAGGACAAATATCCAAGGTTTTTACTATTTCGATACTTTCGGCACCAGGCTTTCGCTTCCTTACCTTCGCCTGCGACTCCATCGAAACCAATGCACATGGTATCAGGTAATTGGTAATTAGGGAATTGGATATAGGCAGAAGGTATAAGGTCGAAACCAGTGGTTCTGAAGGGGTTAAAGCATTACTTTGCTTTCAAAGGAAAATGTGCCTACTTGCTTTCGACTAGATAGCTTTCGACTTGGTTGGCTTTCGACCAGGTTAAATGGATTTAAAGATATGGTTTCGATTGGGTTGCGCTTTTGTTTTAAATGACTGCTTTCGACTAAGTCAAAACCTTTAACCGTCGCTTTCTTCCTTTCGACCCAGATGGTTTCGAAGGGGTTACTTTGTTTTCTAATTTTCGGCCACTTCTCCAATGCTTTTGAAGGGATGGTTTCAACACCATCACTTCTTTACTTAGGAATGATTTTGAAAGGAGTGCTTTCGACTTTAATGGGTTTCTAATCCTTTTGTTCTTCTTGAATGCATAATCCAAATAGTTTCGGTCGAAACAGTTTTTCAAAGGTTTCGAAGGGGTAAGATTTTGATTGGTTTCGAAAGGTTTCCACATGTTTTAAATTGAACCCAAGTGCTTTCGAAAGGTTTATGTTTATAAAAGTTTGATGCTTTCGAAAGGTTTTAAAAAATGGTTTCGAAGGGGTGGTTCCCTAGTGGTTTTCAAAGGTTCGAAAGGGAGGGTTTTTCTTATTGTTTCGAAAGGGTTGAAAGGAAAGGTTTTTCCAATGTTTTCGAAAGGCATGGTTTAAGGTTTTAAAGAAGGATGTCTAATGTTTTAAAGCTTTCGAAAGGAAGATTTCGTAAGGTTTCAAAAGGAAGGATTTGGTCTATCGGCCTAGGTTAAGTAAAGGGTTTTACTTGGTTTCGAAAGAGGTACTTTCAAGGGTTTCAAAAGGTGTACTTTCAAGGGTTCCAAAAGGGTTGTTTAAAGGTTTTGAACAAAGGTTTTGAAGGTACTACTTTGGCAATATAGCCTAAGTGTTTTAAGTTAAAAAGGGATTTTAAATTTTTTTGGGGGATTAGGTAATCCTCATTAAATCTCATCAACATTATTTTGAGTAAAGTATATATAACATGGCAAAATAGCTTAGAGTAAAGCTTTGAATATATTTTCCTTGTATAAGTATGATTTATAAGGTTAAATCATTTTGAAAAGGTTTTCAAGGAAAAAGATGAAGGGTAGTTAACTCTTAGAGAATGACTCAGATTAGAAGACTAGATAGGACTTGTGTAGGGCCACGCCCTATACTCATTAGCTAGTAGCCCCTAGCTAATTTAGTCTAGAATTCCAGTGTGTAGGGCTTAGTCACAGGTAAGCCTAGAATGATGGTTACACATAGAAAAGAATATTTATGTACATAGACAGGTTATTGATTAGCCCACAAAACCATTATGATAAGTTGACCCTTGGAGAAGTAAGTTAAGGATAGACCGTCCAGAAGTTTGTCTAACAGATGTTTAGACCATTTGATGTTTTATCTGGTAGGCCCGAGTCAGCCAAAGGGACAGTTAGTCCAGTTTACAGACAGTTAGTCCAATTTGTGGGCAGTTAGCCTAGTTTTCAGACAGATAATCCATTTATTACATGTTTTTAGCATAACGGATATTGCTATTATTATTATTATTATTATTATTCTCATAATCAGTTCGATTAACCATTTTGGTTGCAGGAAAAGATTTGCAAATTATACGTTTTGAAAAGGATATTAGTGAGGGGAAACCCATGCCGCTAAGCGGCGTGGTCTCACTCGATATCAATAAATCGAGATGTCACAATATTATTCACAACAGACTTTAAGTCTGACTCGAAGTTTTTGTTTCCCCTTAAAATCTTGGGTGCTCAAAATTGATTTGAGTAGGCTGAGGGTTGAGGTTTACAGGTTTTAGTAATTTTGGTGAATAAAGCTTCCAGAGACGAGCAGGTGGTTGACGAATAGCTATTTAGGAGTTGCAGTTTATTATGTTTATTTCCGCTGTGTATATTAAGCCAGTTATGACTATTTTTCTTTTATTAACCATGGGGGCATCGTTATATGGCGCTCTTGGCATATTATTGTAAATTATAATTGATCCAAAACGTGGGAAGCGTTATGGGATTATTTAACTTGGATATGAATTTGTTTTGAAATGTAATCAGTAAAATGTTGTATTTTGAAGTCTGTGATTTTGTTCATATTCAAGTGCTTCTGATATCATGGATACCATTTGCATTACCGTATTTTGTTACCAGAAGTTAATATATGAATGACTGCAGTATCTGTAGCGCTTAGCTTTTGGCCTCCAGATACGGGATGTTACAATTTTTCCCGAGTAATTATGATTTTCTATGAATTTATTAAGCTAGAAAGGCTAGTAAATTATATCAAAATAATAATATGATTTGAATGGTTTGCAAATTATTTTGGAGAAGGTAAATTAACATTGCAGCAGTTTTTCTGAAAAGAATATGGTAAAGTATTTTATTAACCAATAGAAAATTGACAATAGGTAAGAGAGTTAGTGAAAATAAATGACTTTATATGGAAATAAAATTATTTCGAGTTTAATTATGAAATTTCCATGTCTCCTGATTAGAGGATCGAAATCCGTAACAAAGGCCGATAGCGATAGCAGTTATGAAGTGTAGGTCTCACTAGATAGTGGTGTAGGTGCATGATTTGTGATCGACATATTTGGATAAGATGCATAAGGGAAAAACCATTCTGCTATTCTGCTAAGTGGTGTGATTTGACTAGATTTCTATTTTGGTTCGAGATGGTATATTATTATTCACACAAGACTTTTTGTTTGACCCAAAGTTTTTGTTTTCCCCTTAAACTCTAGGATACTCATTTGAGTAGGCCGAGAATAGGGATTTTCAAATTAGACGAATAAGCTTTCGAAGACATGCATGTGACAAGTTAGCTAATGTAGGAGTTTTTATTTCTGCTGTGTTCTTTAAAGCTAATGTTATGGTTGAATGGATGTAATGATAGAATTTATATCTATCAAATATTAGACTCTGATCAACCAAGGGAGCATCTTCATATGTCGCTCTTGGAGTATTTTATAATAATTAATTTTTCTCTGAACATGGGCAACGAATGGGATTATGTAATGAATATGAAAATTTTATTTATGAAATGTAATAAAAGATTGATTAATGAAATGTGTTCGAAAATTTTCATATTCATGTGCTTCTGATTTTATAGATATGATTAACATTACTGCATTTTGTCACCGGAGAATAGTACTATTGATGACTGCTGCATCAGTAGCGCTTATTTTCGGGCCTCAAAATGGGGGATGTTACAACTTCGTATCAAAACATAGGTTTACGTAAATTTAAAAGATTTAAGGATTTTGAAAACATAATCTAAATAAATCAGAGAACAAGGGATATGGGATAATGCTATAGTAACATGCTTGTATTTTTCTTATATGTAAGTATGTATTCTCCCCTCTCTCTTAGACTGTTCTTATGTATCTTACTAAGGCTTGTATGCAGAGTATGAGAAAGCAAGATATGGAAGTAAGAAACAGAAGAGTGAATCTAGGTGGAGGAAGTACCACAACTAATGGAAATATTCAGTCCAATATTAGAAGAACCAAGCCAATAAGTAAATGCTAATCCAAATGCAAATGCCAACGTGAGTGATGGAACCCCACCAACATATATAGGGAGTATGTATTAGTTCTTTGTGAATATGATACAAGCTGGAGCTGCCACTGGTTTGGCTGGAGTTAATGATGTTAATGCAGGAAGAGAAAATCCAGAGGCGTCGGTTGGAAACTATGCCAAGTTGAGCCATGATTATACCAGCCTTGGAGGAAAGCCTTTTCTTGGAACGGAAGACGCTACCGAAGTTGAGAATTGGCTGTTGCACCGTTAAAGATTTTTTTTTGACTTAGGCTTGAATGATGAGTAGAAAAGGAGGTTGGCATCGAGGCAGTTGCAAGGAGCTGCTTTATATTGGTGGAACAGTGTGACCATATGAGTCCTAGAGGAGGAATTAACTTAGGCAGAGTTAGAAGGAGACTTGAGGAAAGGTTCCTATCTGAGATAGCCAAGTTAATAGGAAGTTTGCAGAGTTGGATCAAGGAGAAATGTCTGTCCTGGAGTACACAAACTAAGTTTGATGAGTTTTTCAGATATGGATATGCTACCATAGATACTGTGATTAAGAGAAATGAAAAGTTCATCCGGGGTTTAAAGCCAGAGATTGCCAGAGCAACAATGCTACATCTTAAAGACCCACTTAATGTAGTTGTGGAGATGGCGATATGGAATGAGGAAATTCTTTTGACATTTGGAAAGGATAAGGCAGTGGAGACTCAGGGTAGTTAAGGCAAGAGAAGGAAGTTCTTTCAGAAGAAGGGAGGTTAGAAGGGCGGAGTTGCTCATGAGTGTTGAACTTCTAAGCGAAAGAAGGTTGTGGAAAATAAAAATATGATGTGTTTCAACTGCGGTCTAGGTAGGACATTACAAGAATCGGTGTCCAGAACTGGCCAACGCTGATAAAGGGAAAGTGTTTTCTTTAGTGCCGTTAGCTTCTAGACCAACTACGGAGGAGAAAGGGAAGTCTGTGATGGGAGGTACGCTTTTGATTATGTCTTACTAGTTTAAGTATTATTTGATACTGTCACATCATATTCTTTTATCTCTCATTGTTTAGTAGGTAAATTAAACCTAGAAGCATCATACCTTGTTACTTCTTTAAGGGTTGTTAATCTAATAAGAGGTTATGCAACTCTTGGGATGAGATGTGGCCATTTAAAATTTGAGTGTTAGGTCATGCTTTTTCCTGCAATGTGACGTATTTGATTTTGTGGGTTTTTGGATTATTTTGGCTATGGATTGATTAAGCAGATATGAAGCTAGGATATTTTTCCAAGATAGAAAGATATCATTAAGACACCCTAATAGTAGTGATCGAATCACATACTTATTAAAGAATGCGTATTTCGATGTTTGTGCTTCATTGGGTGCAATTGAAGTGAATCAGGTTTTTGTCGTAAGGGAGTTTGTAGATGTTTTTGAGCCAATTACAAGACCACCGCTGATATGAGCTATTGAGTTTCAAATAGATCTTTTACCTAGAGCTGAACTCGTGAGTAGACTGCTTAGTAGTATGACACCTACTAAAATGAAAGAGTTAAAGGAGAAGCTGTTGGATTTAGAAGGAAAGAATTTTATTAGACCCAGCAGTTCTCCTTGGGGAGTGGCCATAGTGTTCGTGAAGAAACCAAATGGGTTGTTGAGGATGTGTATCGATCATCGAAACTTGAATGAGAAGATGATAAAGAATCGGTATCCATTGTTGAGAATAGATGATTTGTTTAATTAGTTGAGTGGAACCATAGTGTTTTCCCAATTGGATTTAGCAACAGGGTTCCATCAATTGAGAATAGCGGAGGATAGTATTCCATTAACGGTATTTCGAATAAGACATGGTTCATATGAATGGTTAGTCATGCCCTTTGGATAAACCAATGCGTCTGCTTTTTTTGTGAATTTGATGAACCTGATCTTCCAAGAGAATTTGGACAGGTTCGTGTTGGTATTTATAGATGACAATTTGATATATTCTAAGAATGAATAAGATCATGAAGTTCATCTCAGAATAGTGCTAAAAACGTTGAGGCAGCATCAATTGAAGCAAAGTTTTTAGAATGTCGTTTTTGGAAGAAAGAAGTGAAGTTTTTTGATCATGTAGTTTTAGAAAAAGGGTTATCGGTAGATCCAGCTAAGATTGAGGCTACTAATAATCGGAAGAGACCTGAGACTGTGACTGAGATAAGAAGCTTTCTGGGGCTAGCTGACTATTATCGGAGATTCATAAAGGATTTCCCTCGTATAGTGGCATCTACGGCTAACTAACCAGGTTGGACGTGAAGTTTGTTTGGGCCAATAAATATGATGAGACATCCTTAAAGATAAAACACTTATTGACTAATGTGCCTATGTTAGTTTTTGTAGATGGAAATCAAGATTTGATGGTGTATATGAATGTATGCGGGTCAGGGTTAGGAGCTATGTTAATGCAATGCGGTAAAGTGAATGTCTTCGCTTCTCGACAGCATAGACCACATGAAGTTAGATATCCGACTCAAGATTTGGAGTTAGCAGCGGTAATCTTTGCTTTGAAAGTGTGAAGACACTATCTGCTGAGAGAAAGATTCAAGTTGTTTACGGATCATAAGTCCTTGAAGTATTATTCTCTCAGAAGGAGTTAAATATGAGACAGTAGAGATAATTAGAGTTTTAGCAGCTTATCATTTTGGTATTGAGTATCCACCAGAGGAAGAAAATAAAGTGGTAGATCCACTTAGCATAAAACATCAGAATGTGGTGTTGCCTGTGTTAGCAGAATGGAAGGAATTAGAGGCATTAACTACATGTGGTGTGCAGTTAAGATCAATGGCTAGTTCTAGTATGGTAACTGCCATATTGTCATGTTTGAATTTTTTTCCAGTGATGATCAAAAGGATTGCTTCTAAGCAGAGAGATGATCCATTACTAGCTGAAAGGATTGGAGGATTAAAAGGTGGAACTAAGATTGATGATTTAAAGGATTTTAATCTCGACCAGAATGGATGGTTGAGGAAGAAGGGATGGTTGTGTGTTCCAGATGTTTGTGACCTAAGGAAGGAAATTCTTAGTTAGTGTCATCGATCGAAGTTTACTATTTATCCTAGAGGAATTAAGATGTATCAGGATAAGAAGAGAAGTTTCTTCTGGGAAGTGATGAAAAGAGATCTACGCTTATGGGTAAAGCAATGTTTGAATTGCCAGCAAGTAAAAACCGAGCATCAGAAGCCAAGGGGATTGCTTCAACCTTTAGAAGTGCCACTTTGGAAATGAGATTCTATATCCATGGATTTAATCGATGGGTTGCCAAGGTCGAATAGCGGAAATGAAAGTATTTAGGTCGTGGTAGATAGACTGACCATGAGTGCATATTTTATTCCCGTTAAGTCGACAACAACGACATCTGCTTTGGTGAAGTTATTTATAAATAATATTGTTATACTGCATGGGATTCCTAGTAGTATAGTCAGTGACAGAGATACTTTATTCACTAGCGAATTATGGAAAAGTCCGCCAGAAGTATTAGGTACCAAGCTGAAGATGAGTACCGCTTATCATCCAAAGACCTATGGGCAGACGGAGCGAGTCATTAAGGTACTTGAAGATTTGCTAAGAGCTTGCATACTAGATTTTGGTAGGTTATGGGAAGACCATTTTCACTTAGTTGAGTTTTCCCATGATAATAGTTATCAAACTAGTATAGAAATGACACCTTTCAACGCTTTGTATGAAAGGTCATGCAAATCACCAACATATTGGTTGGAAACCGGAGACAGATTAGTTCTTGGGTCCAGATATGGTGAGAGAAGCCATGGAAAATATTGACTTGACCGAGCATGAATGAAGGAAGCTCAATCTAGGCATAAAAGATACGCAGATAAATGGCATAAGGATTTAGAATTCTCGATCGGAGACCATATTTTTATTAAAGTACCACGATGAAGGGTGTGGCACGGTTTGGAAAGACGGGGAAATTGGCTTTGAGATACGTAGGTTCATTTTCTATTATAGAAAGGATCGGGAAACCCGCTAATTGGATATAGTTACCGAATAGTTTGAGAGGGATCCATAATGTTTTTCATGTTTCTCATCTAAGAAAGTGTGTGCATGATTCAAAGACTACTATTACTCTAGCTGCATTGGAAGGTTTAGTAGTGAAATAAGGTATGACCTTTATTAGACAACTAGTTCGAATTGCAGCAAGATATGAGAAAACGTTAAGGAACAAGATAGTCAAGTTAGTGAAAGTCCAATGGAGTGAAAATGAGAAAGACTGTACATAGGAGATGGAAGTCATGATTAAAGAGACTTATCCTGCATTGTTTTGAGGGTATGTTTTATATTTGTTATATATAGACTTTTTGCTAGTCAGATAAGCTGCTATTGTTTACCTGATTGATATGCTTGTTATTATCTTTATTGTAATTTCGAGGACGAAATTCTTTAAGAGGGGGAGCCTATAAGACCCTCAAATTTTTATTTAACATTATTTCAGAAGATTTAATTAGATAAATTATATAGAATAATATGTGGTGTGATAAGGAGAATAAGATTTGCTGACTAGCATGGGTCAAGCCTTAAATAATCAATTAATAAGATTGATTTAAAACATAGAATAGAAGAAAATAATGAGAAGGGAAAAATGGGAATCACCCCTTATTCCATTCCTTAAACCACTATTTCCTATTCATTTTCTCATTTACGTTCTTAATCAAAATAATAGCAAAAGAGAGGCCGACCATTAGTAGTAAAAGAAGAAAAGGAAAACCTAAAAATCTAAAGAGGATAAAGGAAGATAATCAACATCAAATCTCAAACTCTTTATCCAATCAATGTGAATAATAATATCCATCTCAAGTTTTTATGTTTATTTTCAGATCTATGATCTATTTCCAAATTGATTATGATAACATGACAAGTATGGATTGATTATATCATTATTGGATTAAAAGATAATTTATTGGAATTTTTATGAAATTGATTTAGTAGTTTTAAGGGTAGAACCTAAGTTTTGATCTCTAATCGATTCAAATTTTTTATATATTATGTAAAACATTATTTTAGAGATGAGTTTTCAATTTCATAAATTTTCAAGTTAATATGAATGTTTTATGAATTTTCTAAGATGGAAAAGGTGTTTATTTCGAGTTTTAATTATTAAAAACAATTAAATAATTATTTAGCCTCGAAATTTTTATGAGAGAGAATATGTAAATTCTGATTTTTAATGATTTTTGGGGATTTTTCCCAAGTAATTATGATTTTCTATGAATTTATTAAGCTAGAAAGGCTAGTAAATTATATCAAAATAATAATATAATTTGAATGTTTTGCAAATTATTTTGGGGAAGGTAAATTAACAATGCAGCAGTTTTTCTTAAAAGAATATGGTAAATTATTTTATTAACCAATAGAAAATTGACAAGGGACATGAGATTTTTTTTTACAAGTAGAACAAAATATTATTATTTTGCAGACAAGAGACAAAGGACAGAAGTTGGTGAAAAGATATGATTTTTTATAGAAATAAAATAGTTTTGAGTTTAATTATGAAATTACCATGGTGTCTTCTTAGAGGACCGAAATCCCTGATAATTGCCAATATTGATAGCAGTTATAATGTGCGACATCGACATGAAGAGATGCATATGATAAGTACTTAGGTAGGTATGAAATGAATTAGTTCATATAAATGTATAGGATTTTGGCATTACTTTCAACATCAATAGTTTTGTAAGTTAACAAAATATGATGACGACACCCTTATGTTTTCAGATTGCCATTCAGATTTTAAATGTTTTGGGGCTCGACATCAAACAGTCGACATCCTTTATTGGTTTTAAGCTTAACTTCCTTTGTCACCCTTTCGACGTCCATACTAAGTGGCATGAATGCCGTAAGTTAAAGTTTTTGACAACCACTTTAAAGCAAAGACGATGCCGCAAGTTCATATTTTTGCTATCAATTATTTTTATGTAATGATGCCGCAAGTCCATATTTCCGATATCAAGATGTCAGAAACCTTCAGATTTGATATCTTATATTTTATAGGACGAAAGCCATAAACTATGCAAATCCAAAGCCAGGTTTAGAGGTTCGAAAACCTCCTTTTGACATTGTAAAAAACAAAAGCTATTTCAAAAAGGATTGTACTTTAGCATAAGATTTTTGCTATGTAATGAGCTATGTTTCTCTTGTTTTAAAGAATGATTTTAAAGTAATATTGTTTTATAGAAATAAAGGTATTCAAGGAAATAAATTTGTGTCTAGCCAAGTTTTATATGAATTTTCCAAAGGAAATTATTACTTAAGGTTAAGTAATTTTGTGATGCCAATGATTGTTGATTGAACATATTTTGATGAATGATGTTATATGTTCTTATTACCATTTGATCAATTAATTTACATATTTATCATTGTCATGCTCACATAATTATGACCTAACATTGCATTTTGGGATTGGGAGCAGAATTACTTGTCAGATTGCCCCAACGGTGAGTATAGTCAAACTTAACTCCTGAGTGAGTAGAATTCCATCCAGGACATCAGATAGATCTAGCATGTTAGGATGTCCAGACCTGATCAAAAGAACATGATTTGAAAGATGTTATTAGTGATTACTAAGAGGTTCATAGAGATCCCATGAAAATTATGAAATGAAATATGTTATTGGTGGAAACAAATAGGTTCATAGTGATCCTATGAAAACTATGATTGGAGAGATGTTATTAGTGAAAACTAATAGGTTCGTAGTTGCTGACCCAAAAAATGGATCAACATCCATAAATAAGATGAAAGCACCAGTTTAGATATAAGTAAAAGAAAAAGTAGAAAACATACAAGAATACACAGAAGTTTTTATAGTGGTTCGGCGTAATCTTCGACCTACATCCGCATCAATCTATTTTATTAGTTGTTCTCTCTCTAGATCACAACTATTTGTACTAGATCTAGCCATAATTTGGCGGGTCCTAGATTTACAATGAGGATTGAGAGTGTTTGTGTTGTGGAGAACATAAGTGAAGAAGGTCTAATGGAAGCTCTAAGTCTAAGAGTGTAGATGGAAATCTAGTAGAAAGAAGATCCTTTTTTGTTAGCAGGTAGGTTGGTATTTATAGAGGAATTGAGTAGCATAGAGTCAGAGACCCAATAGCAATGAAGTCCAGGAGATAGCTCGGAGTTGCCCCATAAATCCCAAGCCAAGCCGAGTTATCATGATAACTCAGTGCCGAGTTATAAAGCTTGGTGCAATTTGCACCACTCCACTTGCATGCGTTTCCTATCTTCTAGTTGAGTTGTTTGAACCACGTTTTCATCGTCTTCGAGTCAAATCCTACGATCTCTTTGACATCCACTTTCCTTTGCTTCATTCGAGTCAATCCATAGAATAAGCCATCCAAACTCTGAGAAAACCACTTCATGTCGAGTCACTAGAGCAGAGGAGGAGGAGCAAATGGCTTAGGAAGTGAAATAGGGAGGCTCCATAACTCGGGGCTGGGTTATCATATCTCGGGACCGAGTTATGACCTTAGCCATTTTTTCTTCCAACTTTTCACAGTCCAATTCTGGAGTCCTTCTATTCACATTTCCAAGTCCGTGAATCAATCCATCTTCATTTTAATCTTCTAAGTCTAGTTAAATCTTCTTTGCTGATAACTCGGTACCAACCTATGGTGATAACTCAGTACCGAGTTATGGACTTTACATTTTTTTGGTTGGAATTTTCCCGAGCTATTTAGTTCATTTGAGTGCGCCTTGCAAATTTCAAGTCGTTTCGTCCTTATTTGAATCTTCTAAGTCTAACTGCAATCTGTTTTGCCAAAAAGCTGGTTGGACTTGCCCCCAAAGTACGCCTTTTGAATGTATGGCGTGCTTTGCTCAAGAACAAGTTTTGATAATCCATAATCAAATTTCGATAGTCGAGCTCTCCGGCTATTCCAGTCTAACCCTCTGGCTGATACAATCAAAATCAAGCTCTCCGGCTGCACAAATCAAGCTCTTTGGCTATTTGAATCCTGATCTATCAGCTAGAAATATCATCAATCGAATCCAAGTCATCTTGTGTTCGCCCAGGGCTTATCTTCCTTTCTCCGATTGCAAGGCATTCAAATCCTTTTATTGAGTCTACATCCACTCTAGGGCTTGTCTCGTTGGACCGTTGATCTTCCAATCTTGGGTTTGACCTCTTCGGATCATTTATCGCCTAATCTTGGGTTTTAATCTCTCTGGATTCTTATTGAGTCCAATCCATTCGCACTCCGGTAAGGGGACCTAACAACCAAAGTAAGCTCATCCAGTCACTCTCTGGTGAGGGGGCTTACTTTTTGTACAAGCCCATCCACTCGCTCTATGGCAAGGGAGCCTGCACCTTGCACTCCGATCCCAACTCTCCAGTCGGAACTCTAAGGCGGTGAATATCGTACAAGCCCATCCGCTTGCTCTTTGGGAAGGGGACTTGCACCTTGCACTCCAGTTCCATCTCTTGAGATGGAACTTAAAGCGATCAATATTGTACAAGCCCATCCGCTCACCCTCTAGTAAAGGGACTTGCACCCTTCACTCCGACCCTATCTCTTCGGACGGGACTTAAAAGTGGTTAATATCAATCATCACATTCAATGTAGATTTTTCAAAAGTCAAATATTCAAACCAAAGTAAAGCAAACAAGCAGATATCCTAGCGTTCATCCCGTACATCCGACTCATAGCATGCCTAGAGACAAATCTAGGTCTCGTACATGTGTAAGCAGTCCAAGATTATTATCATCCTAAGTAGCCATATTAGGCATCTGGCTCAGAGCGTGCCTAGGGACAGTTCGAAATCCTGTATATGTGTAAGTGGCCTGAGGTTAATGTCTTTATTACATAACGTGGAAAGAAAAGTACAATAAAAGAAACAAAAAAGAAATGCGTGAGAACGGAGTTCGACTCACACCCGTTCGTCTCAATCATTAGATCTCGAGTCTCGGACCAGATCCCTGGTTATTCCTCAATGCCTTCGCTACAAGTGGCGGTTGCTTCAGCCGCACTATCGCAGTTCGGTTCCTCACATAATGTTGTAGCTGGTTGCTCTGAACCAGTTCTTCTATCAGATCACAAAGGTGTCGACACTCGTTTGTTTGGTGTCCATCTAGCTCATGGAAAATGCAGAACTTTCTAGACTTTTTCTCCCGATCTGTAGGCTCTCTCCTAGCCGACTTTCCATAGAGGATCTGCCCCTTAGTGTCCAGATATATCCTCTTCGGGGTTTATGTCAGTGTAGGAAGAGAATTTTGGCTCCCTCCTTTGTCGTTTTGATTCTCCAAAGTTGTCATCGGTTCTTCTTTTTCCTTTATCTTTTCTGTTTACCGCTCCGGACAGTCCTCTGTCATCCATAGCGTTGACTTTAGCATCCTCATCTCGGCTTCAGCGTCTTCCTGATGAAAATATCTTTCAGCTTCTTGGTAGAATTCCGCAAGATCCATCAGTGGATCCCTTTCTAGTGCAATTTTAAAGTCGGTCTTGCTTGCGACTCCAAATACTACTGCCATTAAGATTACTGATGGATCCGACTTATCGATGGCCACAGCTGCCACATTGAATCTTGTCAAATAGCTCACAAGGTCTCTCCGGGCCTTTATTTAACACTTGATAGCATCATTACATTCTTTAGTCGCGAGACGTGAATTCTGAACTATCTCAAGAACTTACTCACCGGGTCGGTCCACGTGCTAATGAACCCATTTTCCAACTGACTAAACTACATCACCACCAAGTCTATCAAGTATAATGGGAAGCACCACCCTATTATCTCCTCAGTAGCGCCTAACACCTCCATATATCGGATGTATCTCATTAGATGGATCGTTAGATCCGACTTTCCATCATACATTTCTAGCGTCGGAAGCTTGAAATCGGTAAGGTTTCTGGCATTTCAGATATTTGAAGTGAATGGATCCCTATTTACATCCTCCAAGCTTTGGTCTAGGGGTCCACCTCTAATCATTTTCCTTACCAATTCACCAAGCCAATTTTCACAGTCCAATGAAGGTTTCCATCCAAAAGCAACACTTTGTCCCTTGTTCCTATAGGGGAATTCTGGCACATACTTTAGCACATATTCCTTTGGTTGCACATTAGCATTCTGATCCACAGCTCTGGTTTCATTCTATTCTCCATTCCTATGGGGAAGCTTTGGCATATATCCCTCTATTTATTGCACATTTACATTTTCATTTGCGTTTCTCGTTCCAGCATTACCCATTTTTGACATTCCAGCAGTCATACCAACATTGTCCCCAATATAATTCCTTTGGCACCGAATTGATTTATTTGTGGGGACATTGTTCCTATTTCCTTTACTCTGATTCAGATGCTTCTGCATTAGCTCATTGTCCTTGGTTCTGAATTCCTACAGCTCTAGCCATTCCTTGTTGTCCAGTCCTTTGGAAAAATCCTTCCAGCATCTTTTGTTGTCTAGTTATAATCCCATCTTGCATCTCCTTCATCATTATGTCCATCACTTTCTTGGCCACGTAGATGAAATGGTGAGAATTAGAGGACACCTCCCGGCTGCCCCTAGCCTCTGGTTGATTTCCTCCAATCCTAGATCTAGTGTTAGACCTGTCCATCTACTCCAAATCTCATATTCAATGTTTAGGTCTTAAAATCTGGCTCTTGTTTCTCAATAAAGCACCAAAATGTTAATCCAAAAAATCAATCAATACCCAGAAATCAGATGAAAGCACCAATTTAGATAAAAGTAAAAGAAAAAGTAGAAAACATACAAGAATACGTAGAATTTTTTATTATGGCTCGGTGTAATCTCCGGCCTACGTCCACTTTAATCTATTTTATAGTTTTTATAGTGGTTCGACGCAATCTTCGACCTACGTCCACTTTAATCTATTTTATTAGTTGTTCTCTCTCTGTATTATAATTAGTTAAATCAAATCTGCCCATAATCGAATGGATTCCAGATTTACAATGAGGATTGAGAGTGTTTGTGTTGTGGAGAACATAAATGAAGAAGTTTTAATGGAAGCTCCAAGTCTACGAGTGTAAATAGAAACCCAGTAGAGAGAAGATCCTTTTCTTGTAGCAAGTAAGTTGGTACTTATAGAGGAATTGAGCAGCACATAGTCAGAGGTCTAATAGGAATGAAGTCTAGGAGATAGCCCGAAGTTGCCCTAGAAATCCCAAGCCAAGTTGAGTTATCATGATAAATCAGTGCCAAGTTATCAATGATAAATCGGTGCCGATTTATCAATGATAAACCGGTGCCGAGTTATCAAGCTTGCTGCTACAATTTGCACCACTCCACTTGCATGCCTTTGTTATCTTCTACTAGAGTTGTTTGAACCATGTTTCCCTCGTCTTTGAGTTATATTCCATGATCTCTTTGATATCCGCTTTCCTTTGCTTCATTCTAGTCAATGCATAGAACATGTCATCCAAACTCTGGGAAAACCACTTCACGTCGAGTCAATAGAGTAGAGGAGGAGTAGCAAATGGCTTAAGAAGCGAAATGGGGAGGCTCCATAACTCGAGGCCGAGTATCATAACTCAGAGCGGAGTTATGGCCTTAGCCATTTTTGCTTCCAAATTTTCAGAATCCAATTCATGAGTCCTTCTATTAACATTTCCAAGTTTGTGTATCAATCCATCTCCGTTTTAATCTTTTAATTCCAGTTAAAGCTGCTTTGGCGATAACTCGATACCAACCTACGGCGATAACTCGGTACCGAGTTATGGATTTAGCATATTTTTGGTTAAAATTTTCCCAAGCTATTTCCTTAGTTCATTTGAGTGCACCATTTAGATTTCAAGTCATTTCTTCCTCGTTTGAATCTCCTGAGTCTAATTGAAATCTTCTTTTGCCAAAAATGGGTTAACAATAATATCCCATGAAAACTATGATTGGAAGATATGTTATTAGTGAAAACTAATAGATTCGTAGTGATTCCATGGAAACTATGATTGGAAGAGATGTTACTGGTGAAAACTAATAAGTTTATAGTGATCCTATGAACACTATGGTTTGAGACAAATAAAGCATTTGAGTTGAGACAGATAGTCCATTTAATTCAAGACAGATAGTCCATTTGATTTGAAACAGATAGTCCATTTTGGGAAGGGTAAACCTTGGGTGTGCCTAACCTTAGGAGGACAGATTAGTTAGACATACCCATGTTGTATACATGCATATGATCATGTTATGATTATTCCAACCATTGTGGTTACAGGTGCTTGATTTGTGATCAACATATTTGGATATGATACTAGTGAGGGGAAAATCCATTCCGCTAAGCGGCATGGTCTCACTAGATATCTATTTTGGTTCAAGATGGTATGCTATTATTCACACCAGACTTTTTTCCTGAATTTTTTTTCTCCTTAAACTCTCTGGCACTCATTTGAGTAGGTCGAGAGTAGGGATTTTCAGGTTAGACGAATAAGCTTCTAGAGACATGCAAGTGGAAAGTTAGCTAAGGTAGGAGTTTTTATTTCTGTTATGTTCTTTAAAGCTTATGTTATGGTTGAATGGATGTAATGATAGAATTTATATCTATAAAATATTAGACTCTGATTAACCAAGGGGGCATCTTCATATGTAGCTCTTGGAGTATTTTTTAATTATTATATTTTCTCTGAATGTAGGCAATGAATGGTGAAAGTCGCTATGCATAGGATCAAAGATGGCCAACAGTTGTAAACAATGTAAATGCAGCGAAAATATTAAAGTAGATCACATAGTCGATTTTATACTTGTTCGAACTTCCGTTATACGTCCAGCCCCAGACTCCTTCTGGAATTTAACTATCAACCCTATCTTAATCCAGAGGAACAAGTATTACACCGGTTGAGCAACCGAACAGGACTTCTACCACCTAGACAACCGAATATGACTTCTACCGCCTGAGCAACCGAACAGGACTTCCAATACAAATAGTAAAGTTGTTTCTGACTGAATATGCTCTTGAATAGCACTGATAAGTCAATAACGTACACCCATCATATAATCTTCTCCTTTGTGGTATAGCGTGTAATTTGTGAAGATAGAAAGTTTATTAAATCACTTAATGAGGTTTGCTTGAATGAACAAGTGATTTGAATGAAATATTGATTGCAAATGGTAAGATAGTTTAGACAATAAGAATGAGAATTTAAATCAGAAATTAGTGGTAAAAACAATTGAATTGAAGGCTATATATAGTGTTAAAGTGTTGTGACTTATCGTTAAAATGTGCGATCAAAAGGTACAGAAACAACTCTTGAAACAAGGGTTGTTTCTGTTCGATGAAGTGAAGTGTCTTTTCAGAAATATAGCCGTTATGCAATTTCAGTCGACTGAATAAAAGAATTCAGCCAACTGAAATATTAAAAATTTGAATCCGAGAGGAATTAGTACAAAAAACATGCAATTCAGTCGACTGAAATGGGTAGTTCAGTCGATTGAACATTCATATCAAATTGTGCGAAATTGTGCATGTGCATAGATATTCAGTCGACCGAATGACCTTGTTCAGTCGATTGAATTCTATTGATAAACAGAAATTACCATAGCTCATTTGGTTAGAGCACTTGCCTTATAAACTAGTGACCCAGGTTCGAGCCATACTCCATGCATTTTTTTGAACACTTGATTTTCATTTAAAATATGATTTTATCAATGACCCAAGTTCAAGTATTGCTTCATATATTATTATTATTATTATTTTGTTTTGTTTTTTAAATTAAAACTTTTATTACTTTTATAGAATGTTTCGAATGTGTATGTATATGTGTGTATACCACTGTGAGAAGATTTTAACATCTGTAAACTCTAGACATGACACTCTATGGCTAATAATACTTTGTTTGTCATCTTTGTCTTGTCTTAATCGTGTATATCGCTTCTTGTATCTCCATATACAAAATTTCATCCTCTTTTGTACTGTGTATTTTCATGTTGAACTTATTTGTTTGTCTCTTTTTAATGCTCATGTACCTGTAAGTTAGCTTAGAGATTCTTTGGCATAATTGTATAGTTGTTTTCATTAAAATCAAATAATAAAGGTTCTAACAAATGGGATTATGTAATGTGTGAAAATTTTATTTCTGAAATGTAGTAAAAGCCCGACTAATGAAATGTGTTTGAAAATTTTCATATTCATGTGCTTCTGATATGATTGATATGATTAACATGACTGCATTTTACCATGGGAGAATAATACTATTGATGACTGCAACATCAGTAGCATTTATTTTCGGGCCTCAAAATAAGGGAAGTTACACCCTAGTATGGAACAATAGCTAGCACGCCTCTCATCCATATGTTCCATCCAACTTTCAACTTTCCTACACCAACCACAGCAGCCAGATCAAGGTTCGGGAATGATTCCCACCTGTTTACTATGCAATCACAACCTCCAATGCATCAATCGCTGCAAATACCCTTTGTCATTCAACATCTAAGTGGTTGATTTTTATGCTTAGAATTTCCCTTCAGCAAGCAAAAAACAAAAGCTCTTAAATTTAGTAGCATTGTAATCTTACATGTTATATTCCTTATTATTTTCTTGTGATTCCTTGTAATTGTAAGACATCGTTATAGTAAGAAATCTTCATAATGGACGTAAGCAAGGTTAATCGAACCACTCTACACCTAGTGTCATTTCCTTTATTTGCTCATATACTCTTCATTTTCCATTTTATGCCTTGTGTTCTCAAGTAACATTTGCTAATACAAATGCATTAGCTTAATTTCAAGGTTGGCTAAATTTTTAGTCTAATTTTGATGCTAGAAAGAGGTCTTTTCCTAAAAGCTCTCACATTTCTTCTCTACTAAGAAGATCAATTATAGTTCTCACTATGAATCTTAATGATGAGAACGAAGGTAACAACTCTAACGACCATGAAACTAACAGTAACTCGTCAACATCGTTTGCCTCATCCTTAGGCTTAAGAGCAACATGTGACGAAATGTCCTCTAAGGTTTAACTAACATGGGAACTCTAGCCCACGAAGTGAAAGATTTGAGGATAAGGCTAGATGCTTAGAAGACAGTAAACTTCGGTATTCCACCTCCTCCAGTAGCTAAACTAACCCCTATCCCGATAGTGTTAAGGGTATGTCCTAAGGAAAATTATGTAATTTGTTACATATATCTAATTATGTTTAAAATAAAAGGTGTTTTCTTTCTATTATACATTTGTTATATTATGATATAACTAATTATAAATAATTAACTAAATTAAATAGAATATCATTAAATAATATTTTATATGATAGTAATTACAATGTGTAGTAATCGTAAGAAATTTATAACATTAAAAATAATATATTGTTTTAAATATTCCTAGTCAATATGTTTACATTCATTGAGAGTAGAGTGCGTAACGCTATCCAAATATTGGATAGTGTGTTACTCTTGTCTGTTGGGGGTACAATGAGTTATGTACTGATAGTTATTGGATAATTATGGAATGAATTACTTGAGAGTTTTTTATTGGTTAATACCATTAGAATTGGGCCAGCCCGTAGAGGGGTAATCGGATATTTTTTTTTCCATTATTGGATCTTTACTAGGTCTACGTAGTCTAATTCATTTAGAACATGTTTAAAATTTCCTTTAAATAAAATTAATAGTTTATTTGAATTTTATAAATGAAACTTATTTTATATAATATGTATTATATTTCATACATGTGTGTCATATACACATATGTGTATACGTGCACGTACAATAGAATAATGTGTACATGGTTTGACATACCCGTATACAGGTGTTGGGATTTATATTGCAATAGACATATTAGCCTATCGTGTATACTAATGTATTGTATAAATGTATATAAATGTGCATCAAATTATTGTATAAATATACAAACTTACATACATACATATGTATGTATGTATGTATAAAATTGATCATGTATTTAATATAGAATATTGGTTATAAATTATTTGTATAAATCATTTATGAGATATATGTATATAAATAAATAAATTTCAAAATTATTTTAAATATTAATTTGTAAAGTAATAAACTTTTTTATCATATATTATGTAAACAAAAATAGTTTTTTTATACATTGAATTATAATATATATACATAACCATATAGCTATTTAATTAATTAACATATGCTTAATTTCAGTTTAGATAATTTTAGATAGAATACATTATTAAAGTTAAAATCTGTAAGGATTAAATGGTAAAAAATTATTTAAAAGTATTTCTTGAATCAAAATACATAAATTTTATTATACAAAATTTTCCTAAAAATTATATTATGTATAAATGCATTATAAAATATTTAGTTTGCTTATTTGATTTAATAATTTAAAATGTTTATATATAAAAATATTTTTTTTATTTTTACCATCGAAAGGTTTTACGTGTGAATTTTTTTTAAAGAATTTTTGAATTACATATACCATATGAATTAATATTTTATTATTTGGTTTAATTGACAAAATCATATAATAATATTTTTATTAAAAAAAAAAATTAAAAATTTATCATTAGGCTGTAAGCTATAACAATACTTCCATATAAAATTTTTTTTCATGCACACACACACACAAATATATATGTATATATATGTATGTATGTATATGTATATGCATATGCATATGTGTAGGCATATGTATATAACCATCGACATGTGACAATATAGTAATATACCGATTCATGATAAGGTCTACCTAGTTAACATATGAACAATAGATTAAATAAGTGTTTGCGCCAAAATTGGTCACAAACTCCAGAAGTAGTGAAAGCACTAATATTTACACACAGATCCTCAATATCCAAACAAAGGTCTCAGATCCAGATTATGTAGAGAGTAAAAATGAAGAAATAACAAAATTAAAATGAAAGAAAGTAAGAGAAGACACAAGATTTATAGTGGTTCAGCTATCTCCGGCCTACACCCACTTTGAATTGATCCTTTTATTTCCTTTATACTGTGATTACAGTTACAATCCTTTGAATATCAATAACCAAAATAGCAGAGTTTAGCCCAAAAGAGAAGAAGAAGAAGAATATCCCCCTTTAGTTGCCATGAAGGTACTATTTATAGGAGTAGATCTGGAAATATCTGCCCCAAAACTCAGAATACCATTTCTCATGCGTAGATGGGCCCACCAGATCGATCTGGGGTTGTTTAGGATCGATCCCCGATCGATCCATGTTGTCTTCGTATCGATCCAAAAATAGACCAATGGAGTTGAGATCGATCATGGACATTCTTGAGTGAATAAGAAAGCTTCTGTGGAAATATCATAGCATTTGGACTTGTAGTTTGAGAGTTAAGATCGATCCAAGATTGCGTTTGTCAATTTATGCTGAAACCTTCGTATCGATCAAGAGCTTCGTATCCATCATATTTCGTATCCATCAATTCGTATCCATCGGTCCCTGTATTCATAGCCTTCGAATCGATCCGAGTCTCACGCACAGATCCATGTTTTACGCTCCATCCTGACCGTTTCCTTCGTATCGATCGATACAAATGCGATCAATATGAAAAGGGTCCTGAATCTTTCGTACCCATCCAGCATAGCTCCTTCCTTTTATGCCCTTCGTATCGATCAATAAGTGATCGATACGAGATACGCTTCCAAGCCTCCGTAACCATTGCCTTGTATCCATCCTCTGCTCCTTCCTTTGTATCCATCCAATCGATACGTATGCATCGATATGAAATCCACATCCATTAACCTGTATCATTCCTAGAGCTGCCTGATCGATACGAATTCGATCGATACGAAATGTATCGATACGAATGTCGATCGAATCCAAACCAAACATCACAACGATCGATATGAATGTATCGATTCAAAACCATTTCTCACCAATATAGACCCATCCATAACTTAAGCGTACGAACTCCGATTGATCCGAAATTCGAAAGGTAGCCTTACCTAGCCTTGTTTACCATTCCCTATCTATCCCACCTTGATTGGAGCTGGGTCTAATTTTGACGGTATCGATCATAGCCTTGTTTCCAATCGATCTCCAATCCTGATAACCATCCTTTTTAGCCAATTTGTTGATATCCCGGCCTTTACCAAAAGGTGGGGTAACATTTTCCCCCCAAAACATGCCTTGGAACATGAAGGCTTGTTTTGAATAGCTTCAAATCCGACATCCAAAGTCCGTATTCCATCTACAGCCATCCCATCCCATCCATAATCCAATCCATTACCAAGCCATTCTATCCAAGTGCCATAGCCATATCCTTATCCAAATCCGCGACTGCTCTGAGTCGATATCCAATACCAAATCCAGTAACCAAATCCTTAGCCAATTCCATATCCATCCGAACCCGACAACCGAGTCCTAATCCATCCATATCCGGTAACCAATAACCAAATCCATGACCTCTCCGGGTCGATATCCAAATCCGGGACCACTCCGGGTTCACAGCCAATCCTTAGCCATTCAAAGCCGAAATCCAAATCCATAACCTCTTCGGGTTCTTGCTGAGCATAGTCCATACTCGACGACTCGTGTGCCAAATCCTGCGCAATAGATCTTGGCCTAAGTCCTAGGCTAAACCTGGTTATCCCGGACTCTTGTCGAGCATAGTCCATACTCGACGACCTGAAATATCAAATAACAAATCCTGTTTATTAAATCATAGTCTAAATCCTAGGTCGACCTTGGTCACTCTGGACCCTTGCCGAGCACAGTCCATACTCGACGACCTGAATAAGTCGATTCGCCACATTCGGATGAAGCGACCTACCCCTTGCCAGGCATAATCCATACCCGACGACCTTTTTACCAAAAACCAGATGAAAATCCAATCAAATCCAATCCAAAATCCAGATCAAACCAGAAAACCAGAAATCCATATCAAAAATCCAAACCAAAAGACAAGCATTCAAACCAAAATACAAGCATCCAAATCAAAATCCAAACCTGAAAATCAACAAAACCAAGAGCCCAAACCGAACTCCAAAACCAAACCAGAAAAAGCAAATGTCCAAACCAGAAAGAAAAAGCAGATTTCACAAACTAGAGCATCATGGTTTATCATCATCTCAGAGCATGCCTAGGGGCTATCTCCATCCTTGTACATGAGTAAGTGACTTAGCCTTCCGCCTGGAGTTTGCTACTTATTCTATACCATCCCGATTAATTGATGACCAACCGACCATTATTCCTAGGCCTTGCGTCATCGTCGTTTGAGGTAGACGGTGGCTGCTCCTGTTCCACTGCTGCATTCCAAGTCCCGAAATATTGCCGTAACTGACCATCTATTACATGCTCCTCGATTATATACTTTAGATGCCTGCAACTGTTAGTATCATACCCGTCCAGGTCATGAAAGAGACAGTGCCTTCCTGATGCCCTCTCGCATTTCGAGGGTTCCCTCCTTGTCGGTTTTCGATAAGGAAGGCGATCTCGAGTTTCCATGTATATCCGTTCCAATGTCTCATTCAGTCCTGTGTAAGTGGAGAATTTTGGTTCTTCTTAAAGCTTCCTTGCCCGGTCAGAGTCATCATCCGATTTCCCCTTCCCTTTATCCTTATCCTTACCCGAGCTTTCACCGAATGGTCCTCCATCCTTAGCCATGTTTACTTCCTTTGATTTTACATCCAAGCTTGCATCCTCTTGCCGAAGAAATCTCTCGACCTCGTGAAAGAATTCCTCGAGATCCATTGGTGGATCCCATATCAACGGTATCTTGAAATTCGAATTGTCCCTGACTCCTGACATGGCTGCCATTAGAACCACTGATGGATCCGGCGATCCACCGAAGCAACCACCGCATTGAACCAGGTTAAGAAAGTCCTAAGCGACTCTCCTTTCCTCTGCTTTACTGATGTTAGTGTCATCACATTCATTGGCCTCTCGATGTGAATCCGAAACTGCTTCAAAAACCTATCCACCAATTCTGTCCATGTCCCGATAGATCCATTTTCCAACTGCCCGAACCACATAGCAGCTATATCCGTCAAGTACAGGGGAAAACACAAGGCATAACCTCCTTCGATGCCCCTCAGCACTTCCATGTGTCTTGTATACCTCATCAAATGGTCGCTAGGATCCGTCCGACCGTTGTATACTTCCAGAGTAGGCAGCTTGAACTCTGGTGGATTCCTAGCCACCTTGATGTTATGGGTAAATCGACTCCTGTTTACTCCTTCCAGATCTATGTTTGTTAGGCCTCCGCGCATAGTTCGCCTGATAATTTCAGCCAATCCAGTGTTGTTCACCAAGGGTTATCCCCCGTCTTCATTTCCTAACCGCCTCCCAAGTCCTTGAGGGAATTCTAGTACGTACTCCTCGTCACACACTCATGTATTCCTACTGGCACCATGCTGTGCAGCATCTCCTGGTATTCTTCCATGAATCAGTCTAGCATTACACGGTGGTGTGCCCCCGAGTCTAGGTCCATCCAAATTGATAGTTGTTTGCTGATTGGGGGCTGCCCCCTGTTGAGCCACTCCATCTGATTGCCTATTGAGTCCTTCTGGTCCAACTTCGTGGATCTAACCTCCTGCAAATCCTGTTGCCCAAGCCTATCCAAACTGTCTGAGAAGATTCTGCATCATCTCCTCCTGCCTTTTCAGCAGCCGCTCCTGCATGGAATCCATCATAGTCTGCATCTCATACCTTGTGATGTAGATGGATGCCTGATCTGCTCTAGCTCCAGAGGAAGCCTCTTGACTTCCCTCTTGATTGTTCCTTTCTGGTAATGTCCTTCTAGTCGATGGCCTAACCATGGTTCCTCCTAGATCTGTTCCTTTAGCTTTCCAGATCTGAACTCCAAACCTCAGAATCCCTAAGTGCTAGCTTTCTCAGTGAAAGCACCAAATTGTTTGCACCAATATTGGTCATAAACCCCAGAAGTAGTGAAAGCACCTGTATTTACACACAGATCCTCAATATCCAAACACAGGTCTTGGATCCAGATTATGTAGAGAGTAAAAATGAAGAAATAACAAAATTAAAATGAAAGAAAGTAAGAGAAGACACAATATTTATAGTGGTTCAGCTATCTCCGGCCTACGTTCACTTTGAATCGATCTTTTTATTTCCTTTATACTGTGATTATAGTTACAATCCTTTGACTATCAATAACCAAAATAGCAGAGTTTAGCCCAAAAGAGAATAAGAAGATCCCCTTTTAGTTGCCATGGACGTACTATTTATAGGAGTAGATATGGAAATATCTGCCCCAAAGCTCGAAATACCATTTTAATGCGTAGGTGGGCCCATCAAATCGATATGGGATTGTTTGGGATCGATCCCAATCGATCCATGTTGTCTTCGTATCGATCCAAAAATAGCCCAATGGAGTTGAGATCGATCATGGACATTCTTAAGTGAATAAGAAAGCTTCTGTGAAAATTTCATAGCATTTGGACTTGTAGTTTGAGAGTTATGATCGATCCAAGATTGCCTTTGTCAATGTAGGCTAAAACCTTCATATCGATGAAGAGCTTTGTATCCATCAATTTGTATCCATCGGTCCCCGTATCCATAGATTTCGAATCAATCCGAGTCTCACGCACATATCCATGTTTTACGCTCCATCCTGACCGTTTCCTTCATATCGATCGATACGAACGCGATCGATACGAAAACGGCTCCTAAATCTTTCATACCCATCCAATATAGCTCTTTCCCTGTGTGCCCTTCGTATCGATCAATAAGTGATCGATAGGAGATACGCTTCCAAGCCTCCGCAACCGTTGCCTCATATCCATCCTCTACTCCTTCCTTCGTATCCATCCAATCGATACATATGTATCGATACGAAATCCACATCCATCAACCTGTATCCTTCCTAGAGCTGCTTGATCGATATGAAATATGTCGATACAAATGTCGATCGATCCAAACCAAACATCACAACGATCGATACGAAGGTATCGATTCAAAACCATTTCTCACCAATATTTATCCATCCATAACTTGAGCGTACGAACTCCGATTGACCTGAAATTCAAAAGGTAGCCTCACCTAGCCTTGTTTACTATTCTCAATCGATCCCACCTTAGTTGGAGCTTGGTCCAATTTTGACAGTATCAATCATAGCCTTTAATCTAATCGATCTCCAATTCTGACAACCATCCTTTTTAGCCAATTTGTTGATATCTCGGCCTTGACCAAAAGGCGGGATAACAATAAGAAATTAAAAAACATTAATAAATAATAACAATACCTCTCACTAAGGCCTAGAGATCTCACTTTGAAATGATGAAATGACTCCTTGAATCGAATTCCAAATTCTACAGCTGCTGGCTCCTGAACTGCTTTACCACCGATGATCGAATAGAAGAGTTTTGATGTGATTTGTGCTTGGATATTTTAGAGTTTGGTACGAGGTACTTCTAGGAATTTTTTTAGAAGGAGGAGCAAAAGTGTGTGAGGAAATGGTGTAAAAGGTGGAATATAAATAGGAAGTCAAATGGAGAGAAAAGTAGGTCACATCCTTATCTCTCTCTTTTACCAATTCCACTCTTTTTTAACTGTTAAAAATCCTCCCTATTTAGCAATATTTGGCCGGCCTAACCAGGCTATTTCATTATGAAATATGCATGCCCCATATTGGGCCTTAAAACCAGTCCTAGCCCAAACGATGTCCATTGCATTTAAATCCAAATTTAAACGCGTACCGATATCGTATATCGATTAATATATTTATAACTATAATAAATAAACAGTTTAACATTGTTCAATGCATCAAGTAAAAAATTTTGTAATTATTATTTCATAAATAATAATCAACTTAATTAATTTATTACAATCAACAAACTAATTAAATCAGGTGATAAAGGAGCATTCATCTTTTTGGTTGTGCGACTCTTAGGTGTAAATTTGGTCAACGATTAATATCAAAAAATTTGAATATTAATGTTCACACGTCATTTAACTGGTTGTGTGACATTATGGTCAAATTTATTGCTTGCTCGGTTTCGGTAATATCCAATTTTACTTAATTAAGTGTTACCCAATTGTGACAATTATTTACACCAATTCTCTTCGTCAAAATTTTAACGCTCTGAACATATGAAATTTGGTAACGGTAAAAATTCCAATATCATTCATATTCAACTTTGTTGTTCAAACACAGATTCCTTAGTTCAATAATAAGAATAATTATTAACCGAATTACTCTAGCCACAGATTTTAACTTTGAGTTGACCATGATACTAACCCCATATAACCGAGGAGACAAATCCTATCTTAAATGGTGTTTCACTTCCAATACTTCCAATCGACCCAACTATAGTCATTCGATGGACGTGTGCCATGATTTAACTATAATTAAAGCGGAGCTTTCATATGAAAATCGACAATATTCTCAAGTCAAGAGAACAGTGTAAATTAGTCACATCGATATTTTCTGTTTGGCCTTAGTTATATTAACCAACGGGAAACTATCGAATGAGTAATTCCATAGTTATCCAATAACTATTAGTACATAACATCTTGGTACCTTCCAGCAGACATGAGTAACAAACTAGCCAACATTTGGAGAGCGTTACGTACTCTAGTCTTAATGGGTTCATCAATATCCAGTCTTAATGGATCTTGACTAGGAATATCTAAATTGATGTGTTTATTATATTATGATATGGTACATGATTACAACTATTTATAATTACTATCACCAAAACATGATTTATGGATTTTCTATTAAATATATTTTAATTAAATATTTAGTTATTTATAACACATTATAACAAATATATATAATAGAAAGAAAAACACCTTTATTTCGAACGAGAATTGATTACAGAGTTAATTAATTTACAATAAATTACAGAATAGACCCTAGGGCATACCCCTAACTCTGTCAATCTCCACTTGTACTTGGGGCTAATTATGAAATCACAATCTCATCCCATTGATTAGCTTCTCAAGAGCCGATCGAGCTAGACCCTTAGTGAATGGATCTGCTATGTTGTCTTTGGTATCTACTCTTTGTATCTCGACCTCTTTCTTCTCGATGAATTCTCTAATGAGGTGGAACTTCTGAAGTATATGTCATGACTTCTTATGTAATCTGGATTCCATATGAATCCCTCATTGTTGTACGAAATAATGCCATAGGATTCTCGATCTCGAGAACCACTTCGAGCTTATTCAAAAACTTGCGCATCGATACCACCTCTTTAGCTGCTTCATTGAGGGCGATGTACTTGGCCTCCATCATCGAGTCAGTTGCCGTCTCTTGTCTGGAATTTTCTAACTGACGGCTCCACTATTAATTGGAAGACATAACCAGACACTGATTTACTATCATCAATGCCACTCTGAAAGCTCGAATCCGTATAACCGTTCATAAGTAGGTCACCATTCCCATGAATGAGGAATAAGTCCCTAGTATTTCTTAAATACTTCAGTATAGATTTTACGGCCTTCTAATTCTTTTCTCCAGGATTAAACTGGTAATGACTCACACATCTTAATGCGTAAGCTACATCCAGTCTAGTACATAGCATAGCACATTATGGATTATACGACCGAAGCATAGGGGATCCTCTTCATATGCTCTTTCTCCTCATCACTATGAGGAATGTACTTCTTAGAAAGGACGATTATAGACTACGTTGGAACATTTCCATATTTGGAATTTTCTATACCGAACCTCTTTAGCATGGTATCTATGTATAGGAATCGTGACAATCCCAACAGCTTCTTAGATCTATCTCTATAGATCTTATACCAAGTATATATGCTGCTTCTCCCAAATCCTTCATGAAGAAATTCTTGGAAAGCCAAGCTTTCACTGATTGCAATAATGAAATGCCATTGCCAATCAACAAAAGATTTTCGACATATAACATTAAGAATACAGTAGAGTTGCCCTGTTCCTTTCTGTATACACATGCTTCCTTTATGTTCTGATAAAAACCAAACTATTTGATTACCTTATTAAAACACTTGTTTCAACTTTTTGAAGCCCATTTGAGTCAATAAATGGACTTTAACAACTTGTAGGTCTTACCCTCACTCCCACTGACTACAAAATCCTCGAGCTGCGACGTATAAACAGTTTCTTCTAAGTTACTATTTAGAAATGTCGTCTTAACGTCCATTTACCAGATTTTGTAGTTATACAATGTAGCAATGGCCATCATAGTCCGAATGGGCTTAAGCATGGCTACGGATGAAAAGGTCTCATCATAATCAGAACCTTGAATTTAATGGAATCCTTTCTCAACTAGCCTTGCCTTATAAGTCTCTACTTCCCTATCTTCATTTTGCTTATTCTTTAGAAATCCGTTTGCAGCCTATGGGTTTTGTCCCTTTGGGTACGTCTAACAAAGTCCATACTTTGTTTTCGTATATGGAATCCTTCTTGGATTTCATTGTTTTAAGCAAGAGTGCAGAGTCTTTACTCTGTAGTGCTTGTTGGAAAGGCAAAGGAGTTTCGTTATCTAAGACACAGTCTTACTTCTCGCCATCCATGAGAAAACCGTAGTATCTCTCTAGTGCATGAGATTCCATACTAGAGCTTCTAATAGATTGTGTGTTTTCATATGCAAGTGAACTTGGTTCTCCCACTGGTTCGGCCTCGGTGTTAACTTCTTGGATCTCATCTAAGTATTCGTTGTTAATTTCTTTCAATAGAAATTACTTTTTTAAAAAGATAGCGTGCCGAGAAACAATAACCTTTTCTTCCTCGATATTGTAGAATATATATCCCATCGAGTTTTTGGGATATCCTATAACGCTTCAGTTGGAACTGGACCAGCCTGCAGCAGAAGTTATAGGTGAATTTCAAAAAAATTCCTTATATTAGATCTTTATTGGGCCTATAAAGTCTAATACATCTAGAACATTTCTAAATTTTATGTATATAAAATCTCTTATTTTATTTAAATTTATAAATTATATAGTTTTATTTAATTTATATTTTAATATATATAATTATACACATATGTATCATATACATATATGTAAGTGTGTGCATGTGTAACATGTAAGCCCCTGCAAGGTATAACATGTCCAAATATAGATGTTAGGATTTATATCGCAACAGACACATTAACTCATCCGCTATGTATAGTATTTTGTCCAAATAAATGTATGTATTTAAACTTGTTACTTATATAAATATCACATATATCTAGATGTATATGTTAATTTTGTTCAAATAACTTTATGTATACGAAGATATTCAAAATATATATTTATATTTATCTATATGTATGTATATATAATTTATATGTATGTATGTATGTATATATAAAAAAATTAATATATATATATACATGCATATTATTATAATAAGTATTAAAATAATATATATACACATATAATATATACACACATAATATATTTTATTTTTCAAATTTTCCTTTTTTTAAATTTTGAACCAAATATATTTATGTATATCTATAAGGACAAATAATATATTTTTTAAATATATAAATATATTTATACATAAACATAGTTATAATAATATATATATTAACATAATAATTTTTTTATAACTCCAGATCGTAAATATAGCAATATAAAATTTTATTATTCATTTTTTATTTTAAAATATATTTAATTGATTTATTTACTCGAAAATATATAAATTATTGTAAAAAATTTACGAAATATCTTATCCGGATTTTAAAATTCCAGAAAATCTTATATGATATTTTAAAGTTTGAAAAAAAATTTCGTCATTTTTTTCCATCAAAATCTATTTGTAATTAATTATTTATTTTTTGACCATTATTTGTAATAATTTTAAAAAATAAAAAGTTAATTTTTTAATTCCAATTGTTTTTTCAAGAACTATTCTTATGCGAAAATAATTTTATAAAATAAAAAAAAAATTCAAAACATATTTTATTCTATATGATTTATTAGATAGTATATTGATTTAAATAATATTAAAAATAATAAATAATGATAGAAAATATTTTTTAGCTATCGAAAATTATTATCAATGTAACTAAACCTATATAAAATTATTATATCAATTATTATCTTAGAATGATATTGTAATTAAATATACACTATATATATAATTAAACGATGTATGTATGTGTATAATAATAATAAAATAATATTATTATTTTATCTAAATTCGGCTGTACACATATCATATATGTGAATTTTTAAAAAATGAATACATACATATAACCAATCTAGCTTGTGACAACAACAATACATATAAAATTCTCACCTATCTAACAATAATTATATTTTTATATATATATATATAATGAAATGTTAATCAGAAATAATATACTATGATTCGATGAATAATATACCTGAAATCCAATGCATTGTAGGACATCTTGTAATGATAAATTCTCTCCTCTTATAAGCTTTTCGATTCGGTAGACTACTAATCCTTAAACCGTTGACTTTTTACTATCGAACTAATTGATCTTGAATTGGTTTGAGCTTGATATGGTAGGGCTGCTAGGGCTAAAGTCGACAGGCAATAGAAGACGAAAGTGGTAGTAAAAAAATAATTTTTAATTAGGGTTAGAGTTGTCTGAATAGTGGATCATATCTTATACCAGTTCTCCCTTAATTCAAGCTATCCAAAACCAACAACCCAAACCTAATTGAGTCGCACCCCTTCACCCCTATTCCATTCGAAAATTCTTGCCCATCATTATGGGACAAGATCCCATTTAAGCTAGTAGAAAATATTACTCAGTTAAATCTAATTTAATCACTTATCCATATCATATATCGATCGATATATTTATAACTATTACAAATATATTTAATAATATTTATTCCTTAAATCATAATCAAAATTTTATAATTAATATTTTATAAATACTAAGTAATTTAATTAATTTATAACAATTAAAAACTAATTAAATCATTTGGTCAAAAGAGAATTCATCATTTCGGTTGTATGGCTCGTCATGAATAAATTTGATTAGCGATTAACATCGAACTAGTCGATTGTTAACGTTCACACGTCACTTAGCAGGTGATGTGACATTTTGGCCAAACTAATAGCTTACTTGGTTTTGGTAAAATCCAATTTCACTTTGTTAAGCGTTACCTAGTTGTGACTTTTTATTTACACCAATTTTCTTCTTCAAAACTATATCACTTTGGACTTATAAAATTTGTTAATGGTCAAAATTTCAATATTGTTATTCAACTCTATAGTCCAAACATAAAGTTCTTAGTTCAATAATAATAATAATTATTTATCGAACTACTCTGGCTAAAGACTTCGACTTTGAGTTGACTTGAGTTGACTGTGATACTAAACCCATATAATTGAGGAGATGAATCCTCTCTTGAATAATGCTTCACTTCCAATACTGCCACTCAACCCAACTGTAGTCACTCGATAGACGTCGTGCCATGATTTGACAATAATTAAAGTGGAGCTTTCATATTGAAGATCAATAGTATGCTGCAGTCGAGAGAACTGTGTAAATCAGTCACATCGATATTTTCCTGTTTGACCTTAGTTATATTAATCAACAGAAAACTATCGAGTTAGTTGTTCCATAACTATCTAATAACTATCAGTACATAACCTCTTGGTACCCTAAGCATTCATAAGTAATATACTGCACAACATTTGAAGAGCATTACGTACTCTAGTCTTAAAGGATATATCGATATCTAGTCTCAATTCATCTTGACAAGGAACATTTAAAATGGATATTTGTTTTCATTGTGATAAATTACTCATGATTACAACACTTTATAACCACTATCACAAAATATACCATTTATGGATTTTCTACTAAATATACTTTTAATTAAATTAATTAATTAATATAACACATTATATCAAGTATATAATAGAAATAAAACACCTTTTATTTCGAACAAGATTGGTTATCGAGTTAGGTATATGCAACAAATTACATGAGTTCCCCTAGGACATACCCCTAACTCTATCAATCTCTCACTTGCACTTGGAGTCAATTATGGAATCTTATTCAAACTTCTCTAATAGGTTTTATCAAAACCAATCGGGTCAGTCCCTCAATGAACGAGTATGCTATTATGGTTTAATCTACTACTATATTAATTAACTCTCTGTAGTGCTAATAAACTACTTTTATCATGTAGAAAAATTCAGAGTATGTCTCTCGACTTCTAGTGAGCTCTACATTCTGTTATGAACTATACCGTGACATTATTATTGTATAATGATGTTATAGGATTCTCAACATTTGAATCACCCTCAGCTTATTTTTAAACTTTTGCATTTATATTTATATACATTGTTTATTGTGACGCTATCCAAGGTGATGTACTTAGCATTTTCATTGAATCAACCACAGTCTTTCATTTGGAACATTTCCAATTAATGATTTTTAGCTTTAATTTATTATTGACATATTATACTCAATATCACTCATGAAAATTTGAGTCCAAACGCTCCTTCATAAGGAGATCGTTGTTTCTGCAAACAATTCTCTACTATTTCATAAATGCACGAGAATACATCAAATAACCATTTGGTGATATCAATTTTGATTTGATATTTGCTTCATGTATCACTACACAAATAAATCACAATATCGTAGAAAACATAACATGTACGATAATTTGTATTGCCAATGTAGAAAGAATCCATCATACATGTTCCACATCAAACATTTTAATAAGATGTCCTTGCTTATCATTTTGGAATATTCCCAATATCTTTTATACTTACTATAAAAGACATCATTTACAAAATCCAACATTAAGCATTAAAACAACTAAGGCTGGTTTTAACATAAGTATATTGTTAAAAATTAGCAATGTGTTGTTTACTTATTATTTAGAAATATCAGTGTACCTTTTAATATTCTTTCTTATGAACACATGTTTCCTCTACATTTTGACTGAAAATCAAACTATTTAACATTTCTATCAATTTTTGTTCAATTTTGATGCTTATAAAATGATACTTTCGTATCATTTCTTGGATCATATCCAAAAACTCACAACCTTTATATCGCTCCCACTAACTTCAAGACACTTTGGTTGTTATGTGCACATAGTCTATTCTAGATCATTATTTATATTCTTTTTCAGCACGTATGTAAACACTAAATCTTATCAAGTGATAATCTTGTGAGTAAATCCAAAATAACCTGATCACATTGAATGATGAATCTATTGCGTTAATTACAATAGTTGAAATTTGCGAGATTATTCTTATCAGCATTACTCATTAATTCCAACTGCAATAGCCTTGCTCATAAAACACAATCACGGCCGATGGATCACATCCTTTGGTTACGACTGTCCAAAACATATTTGATAATGTACTTGGAATTCTTTAGGATTTGCACATCATACCATATCATAGAGTCAACACTCTTAATGGTTTAATTAAGCAACCGAGGATTATATATTTTCAACATTGCTAAGAAACTCATAGTTTTTCTTCAATGTGCAAGAATACTTATTAGACATTCTAATGCAATGTGTTTGTTTAGGTTAGTTAATTTCATTTCATCTCATGTAATCAATAATATCTTTGAATCATATCCAATTCCATTTTACTACTAATAATTTCTTATAGAAATTATGTCACTATGAAGTCTGTATTTCTTAAAACAACAATTATTTCTCAGTGCAACTAAATGAGCATTCATCAGAATTTTATGAATTGCCATCTATAAAACTGATTTTTCATTAGTTCACAGTATATTTATGTTCACAACATAAATTATTCAACTAATTACTATCGGTCCTAAAATTTTCTTAGGACGATTCTTACAAGATTCCTTACATACTATTATTAGTGCAGTCTTTCGACTCGCACAACCTTCCAACTCCTTGGCCTAGGATATATTAGGGTTTCTTATAAACCTTCATCTTGTATGATTTTATAAACTATTATTTAGATGAAATTAATTTTAATCTTGTGTACTGCTTAAATACACGACCTTATAGAAAGAAGTTAACTCAACTTCACTCATAATTAATCGTACTTCATTCAAGTTTGGTTACTCCTTATCAGTACATCATTATGTATTATATGGAGGAGTGATCTTTGAGACTGATTGTTTATTCATATTAGATACTTACAGAACACCTTCCAATATACTCACCCATTCGATCAAATCGAATCAGTTCTGTTGCATGTTATATTATTTAGTTCCATTTAATATTCTATGAGCTTATTGTAACACCCCTAATTTCTGACAACATCATTCAGGAGATTTAATTAGATAAATTAAATAGAATAATGTAAGAGTTAGAATGATAAGGAGATTGAGATTTGAATAAAGCAATAAGTATGCCATGCTTAACAACTTAAATGGGCTTAAAATGGCTTTTATATTATTAATCAAACCATGGGCATTTTAATAAATAGCTGCACCACTCTTTATTTATGGCTATACACTTTCAATTGCCCATTCACGTACATTTTTCTCAATATCAAAGCGCAAATCAAACCTAAGGAGTCGACCATTACCAAAGATAAAAGAGGGAAAAATCTAATCAAGCTAAGGAATTAAAGCTAGGGGATTAGTCTACAACAAATCTCAAAGTCCTTAACATATTCAAGGGAAATAATAATTCAAACTCTATTTTGTTTTTATGATCATATGTTTTCAGTTTAAGATTAAATTCGTTTTTATGATGTTTTGGATGATATATGCTTGAGTTATAATATGCTTGATTTAAATCAAATTATATATATATATATATATATATATATATATGAATTTATACGGTTTAGGGCAAAACCGATTGTTAATGATTTTTGAATGCTATGGAAAAATTATATGTTACGTAAATTATGATTTTGGAGACGGGTTTCAATTTTTATAGTTTTCCAAGCCATGGAAAATTTATTATGAATTTTCAAAGGGAAATATGATAAAATTGAGTTTAAAATCAATATCGATTATTTCATCAAGAATTTGGGTCTGAATTAACATGTTAGATAACATGATGAAAGTGAATTTCTGTGATTTTTGGGGATTTTTCCAAATTGATTTACTATGGAAAATAAATTATTTTAAAAGGACTTATTTGCAATAATTGGATTGCTTAATGGAAGGGCTTAAACATTCATTTTTCTTTGATTTAGATTTGATAAATTCAACAGTTATTTTTGTAAAGGATTCCAAAAGTTTTAAGGCAACTAATTAAAAGATTACAAATAGGAGGTTAGTTATAAAGAAATTACTTAAATTAGCATGATTTTAGCGTTTATTCAGAAAAGTAGGTTCCGACTCCTTTAGAGGTACCTTTTGACTTCAATGCTTCCGCTTTAACTCAGTCAAAACTAATTCTGCCGTAACCCACCTAGTCGAAACCAATACAAAAGGTATCACTTAGATGGTACGTAGTGGATTGGAAGAAAGGCGGAAGTCATGGTGTCGAAAGCATTGTTTCCGATGCGGTCGAAACCTTAGTTTCACTTTCAAAAGAAAAAAACGCCTGTCTTGTTTTATTAAAAACTTTCGACTCAGTCGAAACAAATGCTTTCGGAAGGGAGTTTTCTAAATAGTTTTCGAAGGAGATTGCCATCCTAGGTTTTAAAGTATGAGCTTTCGAACGAGTTCCTTTATATTTTAATAAGGCTTTCGAAAATAATGGTTCCGACCTAGTCGAAACTTAGCTGCCGTTAATGAGCCTTTCGAGTGTATTGAAGTCATCAATGCTTTCGAAGGGTGCCTTTATTTTAAACTTATATTAAGCCACTTCCTAAATGCTTTCGAAAGGGGTTCAAGGGTTTCGAAGGCAATGGTGTCGAAAGGGGGTTTCGATGCTATCCTTCAAAGTTTTACTCAAAGGTTTTGAGCTTTCGAATAGATGGATCTAGCACCATCCAATTTCCCCAAATAATTTTTTTAAAGGTTTCGAAAATGATACTTTCGTATATAACCACTTTAACCCAAAAGACGTTTTTAGAAGTAAAACCCAATGTTTTCGAAAGGGTTCTTTCATTGGTTTCGACGCTATGTTTCTAAAGATATTTAAGTAATGTTTTGATACGTCCGAAAGGTATAATTTGGTTTCAAAAGAATTGATTTATAAAGCTTTGAAAGGTATATACTTAATGTTTTGAAAGGAAGTTTTCCATGCTTTCAAAAGAGGTTATCCTGAGGTTTTGAAATTAAGGTTTTAAGGTTTCAAAAGAAATAACCCAATCTCATTTTTAAAGGAAAACACATGGCATAAATAAAGAGTTTTGAAATGGAGTTTTTGAAGAAGTTTTCCTTGATTAACATGATAAAGGGATTAAACAAGTTTTATATAAAATGAATATGTAACGACCTGCTATTTTGGACCATTCGCATCCATTATAAGTGTATAGGTAGACACTCATGCCGAAGTTGAATTGCTCAAAATACCGCGTTGTTAATTTAAATTTGGCAAAACTGAACATATACAGTAAATAAATAATCACAGAACACAGACACAGAGTAATAATTGCAGCGGAAATAAAAGAAATAGTAGTTCATGAAGCTACTATATGAATATATAAAATACATCAGAGTTTACAACAGAAGAGTAATACGATACATCAGAGTTAAATCAGATACAACGGAAGAGTAACCCGATACATCAGATACAACTCAGAATACATCACTGGAATCATCGAATACTGAATGCAGAATAGATGGCTGGATCTTCAAGCAAAGCTCCAACTTCAAAGGTGAGTCTCGAATACTAGTACACTCAGTCTGACCCGAGCGTAAAGCAAAACACAAGACACTCGAGTCAGGATTAACATTCTTATATCAATAAATCCAACTCAAGTGAAATAGCAATTGAAATACAAGTAACACAAAGGATGTTTGGAATAACCATCCTTTAAGGATCCGTTAAACTATCTACTATGTAGTAGTGTACGATATGTAGATAATGTCTATCAGTAATAATAAGATATCAAAATAGTGTTAAGTCATGGCCCATTCCACCCTTAACACATTTTTATTCCCAAAAGCATATACAAGACCGTAGTTTCCCCAAAACCGGAAGTCACCAGAGGGCAATCCATATACTAAAGGTACAAATCAAAATCGTAGTGGTCGCGTATAAATGGAATACAAGTATGACAAGGCACATGAGGCAATACCCAAGGTAGTGATACTACCGTTCGTCTGATCCGGACTGGTGAGAACGCAACGCCGCAGCGCCCACAACACCGTGAAACAACACTCCCAAAATCAAGGGTGCACCAATCGACAACAAGTATAAGTAGTTCGAAGAAGTGTGTCCACTTGAGGTAGCTAATCCTCCATTGGCCCGGCACAGCTCCTGTTTTAGTCATTTCCAATTTGACACAAGTGTCAAGGCTATCCATTATCGTTCTCTTTCTTCAGTCATCACGTACATCATTCCAACCACTTTATTCTGGATCATCACTCCGTGCATAGTTATTAAAGTGGTTTCCGGTTTAGATAGAGAGTATATCCATAACCGAATTCCGGTCTCTTTAATAACTTCCGTAATTATTTCACCGATTGGTCGTTTATATATTTCTCAAACCAAATCAATTTCAATTTCAATTTCAATTCGTAAACCAACATTTCATTAGTCTTTCTAAATCAATTTCCAATATTTACATTTCAAAAACTTCCAAATTATCATTTCAAAATCTTATAATTCAATTTCAATTTCGATTTAAAACAATTCAAATATTGTTCCAAGTTCATACAGAAGTTTCAATTCGAAATCATTTAAATTAATTTAATTTAACATTCAAATCAATTTAACTTCATTTATCGATTTTATTCAATATTCGTTAAGTTACTTTATCATTCAAAACAATTTCTTTTAAATTTCCAATTCATTAAATCAATTTCTTAAGTTCAACTTCATTAAAACAAAACTTACAATTTTGAATTAAATTAAATTCGTCAAATCAAACTCTTCAACTTTCAAGTCTTACATTAATTCCAAAATATCACATTTTCATTTCTTGTTAAAGAAATTCCATTTCACTTATTTACTTTCTTAAATAATTTTCCCGAAACTTAATTTATAAAGAAACCCAATTTCAATTATTTACGAAGCAAAATTCACTTATCCAAAAATTCAATTTTACTTATTAAAGAGTTTCAGTTCAATTTAATCATTAAATAATTCATTATTAAATAATTCAAACTTAATTATTAAATAATTTCAAAGTTTAATAATTTCAAACTTAATTATAATTTCAAACTTAATTATTAAATCATTTCTCAAATTAAACAACATTCTTTCATTAATTACATTGTTAATATTTTGCTTCGGATTATTAAATATTAACATTTTCCTTTCATAAAATTCAAATTCCAGCTTCATTCCAAAACCATATTATTTATTCAAATAAAATCTTCGTTTTATTTTAAAATCAAATTATTGATCAATCGGGTTTTTATTTAATTCTCTATCTTAGGTCAAAGTTCAATTTGGGTATTTATCATTTCAACCCGATTCCAATTCAATTTAAAATCAAAACATAGCAAAGGGAACTTGTAGTGTGATAACTGGGATGGTGTCAAAGTAAATAAACAAGCAATAACAACGATCAATAACAATCCAATAATCAATTTAAATAATCCCGAAATAATCGTATTAATTCGCATTGTTATTTGTACGAATTAATATAATTGTCTCTAGAATCTACACTATCATTTCATGTAGATTAAAGATTATTACATTACGGTTTTCACTTGTCATCTATTTACAATTTCATACATCATCAATTTAACAACATACATTCAGTGGTTCAAGGTGTAATTAAACAAATCCTACGTGTCAATAAATTTAACAGTTAAAGGGGTCATATTATACAAATGTCAGTAAATCAAATTTAACATTTAACTATCCTATAACAAGTTCAATTGCATACTATTTATCATTTAATATTTACAATTTAACGTCCAATATAAACATCAACAATTAATCAATTATCAGCCAAACTGTATTATCATCGCATAAATAATTAACAGATAATTGTGTCAGATGTAACAAGTGAACTGATACAGGCAATAGCATATATAATAGTGTAATTAACTAACAGCAGCATATTTCAATTGTCGTTTCAATTGAAATCAAATTTAATAAATAAAAGAACGTTAATCGTGAGTGAGTGCTCACCTTTCGAGGCTAGATAGATTTGAAATGGTTACGAATCCAAGAACGAATTTCCAAAGCGAAGTGCGATTGAATGCGAATTTGATGACGAAGCTGATAAAAGGAATCGGTGAAATAAGTCAGACTGGATCGATGAAAATAGTTGATATAAGTGAACATATATATAACTGTATATATACAAAATCATATTTTTAATTCAAACGTATGCTAAATTATTCATATTTTTTTCAAATCAAAATTGCAACTTTAATATCAAAGATAATATATATATATATTAGTAAGCAAATTCAAGTGTGCCATGTTGAAACCAAAACCCACGCCAATATATATAAGTGGATTTAAATATGAGCATATGAATACCCTTTATCATCACTTAGTAATATAATATATTTTAAAATTTATACGTAATCTTATATAAATTTTTATATTTATATCTTATATACAAACACTGTCATTCAACATAAAAAGCAGCATACTAACATATCACAACTTAACGGGAAAACAAATATACAGTACTATCATAACATATACCACGCGACCAACTATATATAATTGTATATATACACGTTCAAAAACTAGCAGTATGTAACAAATAGAATGTTAACATATTGTAAAATATATCTAATTAAAATAACGTTTGGCCATGAAAGAGCTTTAGCCTTTAAAGCAAAATATGGGTATACTACACAGGTGGGGAACAACTTATACAACCTACACTTTAAAATATCACCAATACAATTCACATATATTATCCCTACAGATTTTGAAATCATATACTTACATATAAAAAAACTTACATATAGAATATACTGTACACTATTATATATGCAGAAATAATATAAACCATTACGTATATTATGTTTACAGTTCATGAAATCATATTCTAACTAAAAAAACTTTGTTACCTTTTTGTTCTTTTTCTTCTTTTTTTTTGGAGGGCGGTTTTCAGGCACAAGGCGAGTAGGCAAGATGGCTGAGGCTTGACGCGGCCGGTGATGGGACGTGGGTGCGGAGGAGTGTCGGAAGGTCAGAGGACATGGGGAAAGAGCTGCTTCGGTTGTAGGCGCAGTTTGTTTGCTGCCATGCGTGCATGCTCGGGTAGGTTGGGTTTGGTGATCGTGTTGGAGAAGCTCGGCTATAGTGGGAGATCGGTGTGGAGCTGCTGGAGGTGAGGCGGAAGATATGGTCTGACGTGGAAGAGGAAGGTGGTGGTCGAAGGTTGGAGATGGGGCTGCCATGGCGTGGTTGAGGTCATAGGGTCGGTTTCAAGGCATAAGGCAGCGGTAAACAAACAGGTTTCTTTTCTTCAATGAACAGGGAAAATGAAGTGTGGGCAAGAGTGGGAACAGAGGAGGTATAAGAAATGGCTACGGGAATGAAAGTGTGACTTTTAAGTGACAAAATATTTCTCTGGGCCAAGTTTTGACAGAACCCAATGGAAATGAAAGGACGAAAGCACGTTCTTGAACAGTGGTAAAGTGAATGGTCACGACAATAAATTTTTCGGGAATATGAAATGTTAATGGCTATACAGTTTAGATAGACACCCAATGGTCACAAGTAAACCAAAAGCACGGAAATTTTAGAACGAAACTTCAAACCCGGTACGGGAATGTTCCGTAGATTTCGCCGTCTCCCAGACTCCGAAATACACAAACCAATATACCGTAAAGATCAGTGCAACGAGACGATCACAACGATATACAGATACCAGTGGTATGTTTGAATTACAAAAATTCGAATTTTTTTTAATAGCGGAAAATGCAAGAAAAACGCTGAAAAATAAGATCGACGGAGCCAAAGATGTCCGAATTTGGAAAAACGACAAACTGACATCTTGTTCAGAAGATGGTTTAGAATTTTTCTATGTAAAAATATTTTGGTTATGAAAACATTTTATTTTCAACGCTTTTTAACTGATTAAATTGAAGTGAATTTTCGCGCGAAATAAACTTTCGTATTTTCGGACGAAAATTTACCAGTTGCTATGTTTAACTAGACGCATTTCAAATATTAAATTTTTATTTCAAAATTTTATCGTTTAAAAATTTCACAAAATTTCAACTAATTACGTTATTAAAACAGTTGGAATTTTACGGGTCGTTACAGAATACAAGGATATTAAACCACAGGTGTTGTTATTATGACGTTGTTATGATAACTTCTTCATATATTTATTCACTTTATAATGACCCCATAATGACACTTTGGGGAAGGGCAGAATAACTAGCTAGGTTGACCCAGTAGTGAATATAAATTAAGGGTGCTAAAAATATTAAATTAAAGATATTGTCAAAGGCTAAAAGGTTCATAGTAAGCCCATGAAAACTATGTATAGGAAAAGATATTGGTAGGGGCCAATAGGTTTATAGTAAACCCATGAAAACTATGTATAAACGAAGATGTCAAAAAGGCAGGTTCACAATAAGCCCATGAAAACAATGATTTGTATTGGCAAGGGTCAATTAGTTTGTAGTTAACCCATGAAAACTACGTCTGATCAAGATACCGACAGAAGTCAATAGGTTCCTAGTCAACACATGAAAACTAGGATAAGAGAAAATTTATTGAAGTTAACAATATGTACTGGGAGAACCCATGAAACAGTAAAGATATTGGCAGGAGCCAATAGGTTCTTAGTTATTCCAAGAAAATTATGAAATCGGGCAAGGAGTCCATAAACATTAAACCAGTTATTAGTAAGCCCATGAAATAATAGGTTAATAGTAACCCTCGAAATTATAAATTAGACAGTTAGTCAGAATAAATAGGGATGGGGAATTCAGAATTAATTTAATTGTTTGCATATCAACATAATATTTTGAAATGCTATGTTTTTAGCCATTGTGGTTGCAGGATCACAGTATATGGTTTTATAAATGTTTTAGGATACTAGTGTGGGGAAAACCCGTTCCGCTAATCGACGTGGTCTCACTAGGTATCTAAATGGTTTAAGATGGTAGATTATTGTTCATACCAGGCTTTATGTCCGACTCGAAGTTTTTGTTTTCCCCTTAAACTCTCGGGTACTCAATTGACTTTGAGTAGGTTGAGACTTAAGGTTTTCAGGTTTTCTTTTAGACGAATAAAGCTTCCAAAGACATGCAAGAGGCAAGCTAGTTACAAAGAGTTCTTTTTTATTCCATTGTGTATTTGTGCAACGATCCCGGATTTTTAACTAAGTTTAAATTGATAATTAATTTATTTTTTGAATAAAAATTGTGAAATTAATTGGTAAACAAATTTGAGTTTCTCCAAATTCAAATAAATTATGTGTTGAATCATTTGAATTTAAATCTTGCATATATATGTGAATATATATGTATATGTGCATATATGAGTAGATTTGAATATATATATATATTGGATTTGAATTTGAATTTTAAGTAAATGGTTATAAAATCATCTATGAAAAATATAAAGTAAACATTAGATAAATTTTACCAACATATTAAATTCATTTAGTATATAAAGTAATAAGACAAAGCAAAGGAAGAAAGAAATATATATATACTTAAATATGAACAAATATTGATAAGTATGAAACCAAAGAAAACAAATATATATATATATATTAGCTTGCAAGGGAAGACAATAGCAATTAATGCTAGCCTCCTTAGTACACAAGGGAAATATCATCAGCCACCAAGAGATAGGAAAAATCTCTGACTTGTTATACAAAAGAAAATTAATAACCCTGTAAACTCATTTCATATACATCACCCTGTAAACTCATTTTATATATCACTTCTCATCTCAATTTCGTCCATCAAAGATGAGAAAAAAAATCTGAAGTAAATATCATTCAAACTCAAACAAAATTCAATTAAAACAACAATACAAATCAATTCAAACCAAAGATCAAAGAAAAGGGTTTCAGCTTGCAAAATTTCACAAGCCTGGTTCAAAAGAAGAACTCTGTTCATTTCTGGAAATCACGGTGAGTAACATTCCTTTTAAAAAAAAACTTAAGTATGAAATCTGGTTGCATGTTAACACCTGGAAATAAGTATGATTGTGTGAATATATATAAGTGCATTATTTCGTGTATATATATATGAATGTATAGGTGTGTGCATCTGTGTTCTCTGTTCTTAGTTTTCAAAACTAAGATTTTAAACAAAATCCATTATCTCAAGATTTGATCTTTGTTAGGATTTAAGTTTCAAACAAAAATTGTTTGTTTCATCATAGATTGAAGTTTAAAAATTTATCAAAGTTAAAATAAATTTGGAATTGCTCTGGAAATAAAAATGAATAGGAAAGCTTTGGTTTTGTGTAAAATTCAAACATCTTAATTTAGCAATTCAGGAATATAAATTGTATCCCTAAACTAAATCATGATTTTTAAAAATGAAATCACAATTTTTAGATTGGGTTTGAATGAGCATGTCGGGGTTGATCAGACTTTGTGATTTTGGAGGTTTCTGATGATCCAAGTGATCAGGAAGGATGGGTTTTCCACTGGAGGTAGTGGAGTGATGTGTGAGCTCGGCAAAATTGTCAGAAGGGGGAATACACCACTGTGGCGGCGGCAGGTGGTCGTTAAAGTTTGTAACCCTAGTTTTTGGGTTTGATCGGAAATGGGTTCATCCCATCGCCTCTGGTGGATCGAGTTCCACCAGATTTTGGGAAATGGAAGCAGGGTTGTTGGCGAAGTTATGGCTGGAAGTGTAGGCGCTTCGGTGATCAGCATTGGGAGGACGAGGAGTTTTCCTGGTTGCGCTTTTGGTTCTAGGTTTAGGTTTGAACGCCCGATTTTGATTTCGAGAAGATGAGGGAGTTCTGGTGATCGGGGAGAGGAGCGTGGAGGATCGTCGACTTGCTCGACGATGTGATGTTGCTTGGAGTCGATCGTTGGCGACGTGTACGTGCACCGTGCACGGCAAAGGATTGGAGCTGGGATTGTTCTCGAGTTTGACTCGAGTAATTCGAGTACTCGACTCGAAGTAGGTTTTCGCGTGTTGTCTCGAGTATTTACTCAAGCAAAATTGTGTAGGACTCGAAGCAAGCATTGCCATGGCTCGGGTAAATGTTTGCCCAGATTTTTGATACAGAAACCTGTTCTGTTTTGAAAATTTTAAATATAATTTTAAAATTTTAAATCAAGGATTAAACTAAGTTATAAATCAAAAGTTTAGATATGAATTCAAGTCAGATTGAAACTTAGTTTGGGACTAAATAAAGTTTTTATGATTCAAAACTTGTTTAATAATTTTAAAGTGTTTAAGTAAAATTAAAAGATTTGACTTTAAAAAATGGAATTTGAATTGTAAAGAAAAAAATATATTTAAGCAAAGTAATTAAAGAATTGTTATTAGTTAATGAAGGTCATTAACTAAGATTATTTAAATAATTAACAATAAATTAGATTTCTTAATTTAATAATAATCATTTGTGGAATGGTTAAGTATAATTACTTTATGGAAGTAATTACGTAATTAATTTTTTGTACAATTAATTGAGTGTAATTGAATTAGTTTAAGTTAATTACTTAGGAATAATTAATTTAAGATAATCACTTGATGATTTAATAAATGTAATTACTTAATGTAATTAATGAAGTATAATTACTTAGTGAAGTAATTAAGGGTAATTACTGGATGTAATTAGTGGAAGATGATTTAATAATGGAAGTAATTTGGATTCAATTACTTCGTGTAAGGGATTAATTAAAGATAATTAATTAAGGAGTAATTAATTTATTTAATGAGTAATTTAGAGTAGTTAATTACTGGATAAGATTAATCAAAAGTGATTAATAAATGGGGTTTAATTAAAGATTAATTACTTAATGTAATTAATGTAAATAGAGTAATTAATTAAAGAAGTAATTAGAGATCATTAATTAATATAATTAATGATGTAATTAAGGGTTGATTAATTTAGATTAATCAATGATAAGTGATTATGAAGTAATTAATTAATGTGATTAATTAAGGATTAATGTAATTAATTTTAGTTAATTAATTAATGAGGTAATTAAAGTTTAATTACTGTAATTGGTTAAGAATAATTAATTTGTGTAATTAATTAAGGATAATTACTTAATGTAATTAAAGTATAATTAATAAAGGGTGATTAATTAGTACTTAGAGGATGATTAATTAATTTGTAATTAATTAATGGTTAAGTAAGTAATTAATTTAATTTAATTTAAATTAATTAGAGAATGATGATTAATAAATCATTACTTATGGATGACTGTATTCTATTGAATGCTGTGAATTGTTTGATATCCCTACTATGTGATGCTATGTGATATGAATTGTTTTAATTCAAGCTGTGATGAATGTAATTTATTTTATCTGTGAGTTATTTGTGGAATAAGAATAAGCGTTATAGTTTATACCGCTTATCAAATATATTGCTGTATTTGAATCTGTGATGATTGAATGATGTTGCACTATTGTGTTAAACCCCTGGACCACACCATACACACACAAATATGGATTGCACGTGGAAATCGGTTAAGTCACAGACCTTTGAAATAGTTTTAAAATTGAATTTTTGAATCCAAATGGTTTTGAAAATGGATTGGATTTAAAGTGGAAAGCTTCTGAAAAGGGATTTCAAAGATTAAAGTTATTTTCGAATAACTTGATTTAGTTTTGCGATTTGATTTAAATTTGCATTCAAAATTTGAGATTGAATTCTATGTTGAGAAATTATGATGTAAAAAGGATATACAAGTTTATATGGGTTTTAAACCATTTTTTTAAGTATTGTTTGGGAATTTGAATTAACTCAAAGATTTTAACTTGTATAAATGAGATCGGATTTTTCCGAAATAAAACTGTTTGTTTTCAAATGATAAAAGCTTTCATATAAGAAATGAAATTCCAATTTAAATTAAAGGAATTTCAAGTTTGAATTGAAAATGGTTTTCCAAGTTACGAATAAATCTTTGGAAACGTGTTTTGAAAGCTATAAGTTAAATCTTTGATTTAAAGATTTAATGAGTTAATCCAATTGAAATGGAAATCGATTTGAAAATCTATAAATAGATCTTTGTGAAACTGGGTGAACTTTGTGAGATGAATCTTTTTGTGTAAAAGATTAAAATGGTAATTTGTTTAAACCATTTGAAAGAAAGGTTTTGGGTAATAAGTGTGACTTAACTGAAATCCCAATATCCATATGTTTTAATATATTGTGCTCACTATTCGGTTTAGCCGGGAGAGGACTTTGTGTCATATAACCCATTCTGAATAGTGATACAACGTAAATGGATAGTATTTGAAGACCGGTGTTGAAGACCGGGTATTTGTGAGAACGATAGGATAACCTATCGATTGTCTCTGCACTGAGTAGCTACGGTATAGAGACTCTATTTGTGATGGGAAGTCCGATCGGGATTGTGAATACCCAGATTGCAAGGACTTCTTTGGAAGTGCCTTCGGTTCTGTTCGAACCCGGAACAGACTTGTATGGTTGTATGTCTGACACTACACTTTGAGATATAAAGCTGATTTCTTTCAAATACATTTCTGTTTAGTGGCGGAGATTTATTCTCTTAGCTTAACACCCTTCTCTGAGACGTACGAGCTCAGAGGTTATGTAGTTGAAGGTTATCAATGATATAATCCCAATTTGGTAGTGTGGCATGCTAAGTGCTGCTGTGTGTTGATGATCGTTCGTTGATCATTTGTGATCAAAGCATGGCTTTGTGAAGAAGTGTAGCTTTGTGGACGAGACCTCATCGGACCTCACACCCCGGAAATGGTCAAAACAGGAAAGATGCGGCAAGGTTATGAGGGTCGCACCCTTTAGGGTATGTCATTTCCTTCTGGATAGAGGTAACCCGGCCTTGTGTTGGCAGAGAGCTAGTTAGTTCTCGGGACGTCCCTCCAGAGGCGTACCCATGTGGCAGTAGGAAGTTCCTTAGCTTGACCATTCGTTGGAAATCCAAAGAAACAATACGAGCCCTTTACGATTACAATTTGTATAACCTGTCACCTCAGGTGGCAGCTATAGTAGGCATAGTATAATGGTACCTATGCTTGCTAGGATTAATATTATATTTTCGAAAGGATTTTCACACTATGCACTAGTAATAATATCAAAAGAGTTTTCTCGTATTAAGCATATATGACTATCATAAGAAGAAATCTCCTCCAAGTCTGCGATTGCATTGTGTGTGTGGTAGGAGGTCTTATGGTAGTTTCATTTTCCAAAAAGCATATCAGATTTCTCTTATGAACTATTTTTATTTTAAACAACTATTTTTGTTACTCATACCAGTCCCTTGACTGACTTGGAGTTTATTGTTCCCTTCCTAAACTCTGGGTGCCCACAATTTTCCACACGGGCAGTCTAGAGCTAGGGTTTTCAGATAGTCAGGTTTAGTAGATTAGTTGGAGCTAGTTCAGTTTTTGGAGTTCATGGACTACACTTACTTATCTTGGTGAAACGTGATGGGGGTTCGAGCTTGATGTTGGAGTTGTCGGACTCATTCTCTTTTAAAGATCGTTTGGAGTTGTCACTTCTGTTGTTTCCGCTGTAACATTATTATTTGTCTCTGATATTCTTGTATCATATAGATATCATTATTGTATATCATATTCTGGATATTGTATAATTTGTGATGTATATGATATCATTAATTTCTTTCTTCCGTTGTGTTGTTATACTTACTGTGTTATAAGCTCCAGCGAGCCAGATTCGGCGTTTGAATCTGCGGCATTCGAGTACAAGTGAAGTACGTGTGCCGATTGTCGAAGGCCGAGTCAGGACCGTTACAATTTGATTGTAATGGAAAAGTAGTTTACTTGCCTATATTAGACTCTGATCATCCAAGGGTTATCTTCAAATGTCGCTCTTGGCGTATGTTGTACTTATATTTTATCTGAACGTGGTTTGCGTACTGGGATTATGTAATGAACATGAAATGTTTTGAAATGGGATGTGGAATGTGTTTTGATGATTTAAATTTTTTCCATATTCTTGTGTTCCTGTGTATCAATATATCTAACATTGTTGTATTTGGTCGCCGAGGATTAATAACTATGGATGACTGCAGCATCCATAGCCGTTAGTTTTGGGCTTCCAAGTAGGGGGATGTTGCACTTATCATAGACTTATACATGCATATCAAATACACATCTCCATGTCCATGATAACTCATTGGTGAAAATGATGAAGTATATGGAACTGTTTTAGTATTAATAGACTTACGATTGCATACATCTATATGTATCAATTCAAAGAGTTCATCAACTCCTATGACGCTTCCACTAATTGAGTGCATAACCTTTAATTGTTTGAGATATAATTAACTTGTATCATATGATTCATAGTTATATAAAAATTATTTCTCAAAGCTACGACTTGGTCTATAATTCCAAAATAAATGTAAATAATTATAGATACTTCGGTATTTTTAATTACATCACTTTTGTTGTGAAAATTTATAGTTTTATTTCATATTATAATATCTACACTAAAATATAACTATGTCGATTTTTCAATTGATACCGAAAAATAATAACTATTTTATAAATATGTTAGGTATGTTTTACAAAAACAATTTTCTAACTTGATGCAACATTAAGTGTTACATGGCATTCTCCCACTATTTCAGCTATTACTATAATACCATACTTAATTCGAAGGTCCATTATTCACTTAGTATAGGTTATTTATTTCATATGAATCATATTTCTCATTCCAATATTTAGTATCAATTATTATTATTACAATTCTCGTATTCAATGTTTTTTTATGAAGCAGAAGTAACCATTCACTCTCTTCATTCCAACTGTACCTTAAATTACCTCTACTCCTATACATTCATTTTCCTTTCTAAATGGTCAAACCATTCAAAAGAAAACCCCTACTGCAATATCATGGCAAACTTTTTATAAAAGCACATTCGATCATCCTTAACATTTAAGGACATCAAATATGTTGCACTTTACGTAAACTGATCAGACTAACATTTCAGTTCGAACTCTTGGATTTTTCTTATAGTATTGGTTTAGTGTTACATTTATGATTTAACACAATACGATCCTTTTGTAACCGATCAAATTGAATACTCGATCTCACAGCACCGTTGGATTATTTCAAATGAACTAATTCATCGAAGTATCATATATTACGAACTGTGACCATTCCTTATATAACACTTATATGTGATAGTATATGGATCAAATATTGATAGTCTTGTATTGCTTTTAGATTTCGAAACTGATAGAATGCAATACATGATCTCGACCAAATAAACACGTAAGTGACTATATTATGAATGTATTTAGTAGTTGTAAAATCAGGCGTTTGCATGGGTATCGAAATGTTAACATGCAAGAAGCAATTACTAGTAAGTATATGTTATATTTATATTCTTCAATCTTTAATTCAGTTTATTTGCATATCCTAATTGATAAATTTTTATCAATTGTGTTAAATGAACAAATTTATCAACGTAGATTATTATAAAATTATGCATCATATGTTAAGATTAGAAAGGTTAAATGTTATAATTTCATTTTCTAATAAGGTCCCCTAGTCTTTTATGTTTTACCAAATCCTAAGCGAAACATAAAAGTCCTTCAACTTCACTAGTGGGTGTCGGGACTGGTTCGTCTTGGAATTATGACCTTGAGTTTGCTCAACAAATCATGGCTCCATGGACAATGGATAACTACTTATCAGTTGTATCATATACAATTCCTAACCCTTGATACCTTTTCCTAATTTCACTTCGACCTTGAGTTTACTCAACAAAATGAAACGAAATTATTCACTCGTACCTACCATGTCGCGACGGCCTAAGTATAGTATATATACCTTGAGTTTTCTCAACAAATATATATAGTTATCTTACCTTGTCTATTCAATATATTAATAATAATACACATAACATCCCTAGCTTGAGTTTGCTCAACAACTAAGGATTATGCAAGTAATTTATTAATACATATGGTAGAGGAAAACATTATATTGAAGATTCATAATCTTCAGTATATTATATTGGGTAATATCGACTTATGGAATGATGTATTTCTTATGAGATACCCTCATGATTCAAGTTTCGGACACATTGAAAATCACGGATACATATATTTACGTATGTATTTATTCCTTCTACCTATTTAGTGTTTCTTAATGTTCCAATTTTAATTATACATTCATAACATATAAGTTTTCTTAACGGTCCAACTTCTATATCTCATATAACTCATGCAATAGTCTTATGTATAATATTGTATTTATTATATCTTATTTAATTAGTTTGAATTAATTAACATTTGAATTAATTTTATATCATCTTAATATGACATTTATACTAAATATTTATTATATACAATAACCTTAATAGTGCAACACATATACCATATATTTGTATTTATTATTTAATTAATTAACCTTTTAATTAGTTTACTTAAATAAACAATTTAACTAAATTATATTAATTTCAAAATTCATTTATATATACAGACATGCATACTAATGTTATTTTAACATTTTAAGACAACATAACATATATCATAATATATAATACATGTATATATTTATTAATTAATTAACTTATTTAATTAATATATTTTATTAACCGCATTAATAAATTTTTATAAATTTCAAAACTAATTTATATTAATTTTCAAACATTTTTAATTTTTTATATATTATAATATTTATAATATGTATATATATTTTATTTTAAATTTAATAATAAAATTAAAATCTTATTTTTTAATTTTTAAATATTTTTGAAAATTAGCCCAAGGCCCAATTCAAATTGTGCCTTCTCTGTCAGGGATAAGCTTTGGGCTGTGAGCTTAATTGTTAACCCTAACATGGCTACATTTATAAATTTTATTTAAATAAAATCTATATAAATTTATTAATTATATAGTTTTATTTAATTTATATTTTAATACATATAAATATACACATATGTATCATATACATATATGTAATATATGTAGTAGTGTGCATGTGTAACATGTAAACCCGTTGTAAGGTATAACATACCCATGTATAGATGTTGGGACTTGCATCGCAACAGAAACGTTTGCTCATCGATATGTATTGTATGTTGTCCAAATATATGTATATATTTAAACTTGTTACTTATATAAATATCATATATATATATAAGTATACGTTAATCTTGTTTGAACAATTTTATGCATATGAAGATACTCAAAATATATATTTATATTTATCTATATGCATATAATATATATATATATGCATATTATTGTTGTCTCACTTTTTGGTCAAAGCCAGGGTATCAACACATTGGTAATTATCAGGATCAAAGATCGATTGGAAACAAGGCTACGATCGATATCGTCAAAATTGGACCGAGCTCTAATTGAGGCGAGACCAATAAGGAATGATTCACAAGGCCCGGTGAGGCTACGTTTCAAATTTTAGGTCAAACAGAGTTCATATGCTCAAGTTATGGATGGATCAATATTGGTGAAAAATGGTTTCGTATCGATACTTTCGTATCGATCATTATGGCGTTTGGTTCGTATCGATTGATATTCATATCGATATAATTCATATTGATTTGGCAACTCCAAGATTGATATGGTTTGGATAATGCACTGCACTTTTGGTTTGGATCGATCAAACTTCGTCTCGATACATTTTGTATCGATCGAGCAAGCATGGGATCGATATAAAGAATATGGCACTGGATGGATTCGAAGGCTTGAAAGTGTATTTCGTATCGATCATTCGTATCAATCGATACGAAGGAACTGGTCAAAGAATGGAGCGCATCGCATGGATCATAGGGCAAGTCTTGGATGGATGGTAATCTGATGGATACGCACCTATGGATACGAAATCATCATCCTACACTTGCAAACTCGAACTTGGATCGATCATATCTCACAATCTACACGTCATGAAATTTGGAGAGCAAGGACTTTGCACTATCATCTTTCACCCTGATCGATCTCAGCTGATTCTAACATAGGGATTATCGATACGAAGAACTTATTGATCGATCCCAAAGCATAAAGGTGGGTCCCTCCGATCTGCATATGGGCCCACATGGACCAAGAGACTTCTCTGCCTAATTTTCAGCCAGATCTTTGCAAATCTCCACCTATAAATAGAGAGAGCTTGGCTCAAGAAAGGGGATCTTCTCTCTGCTCTCCTTTATCTTCAAGCTTGGCTAAACTCTGCCATTTTAGCTATTGAATAGCACTCTATTGTAACTGTAATCACAATATAAGGGAATATAAAGAAAACTCTTGAAGTGGACGTAGGCCGGAGATAGCCAAACCATTATAAACTTCTTATGTTCTTTACTTACTTGCATTCATTTTCATTTGTTGTTTCTTCACTTTATTACTCTCTACATATAACTATCATAAGATCTGTGATTGGATCTACCTAGATATTGGTGCTTTCACACATTTGGGGTTAGTGACCATTTTTGGCGCTAACCCTTTGGTGCTTTCACTGAGAAGACTAGGACCCGCTACATCGGATTTGGTGTTCAGATTTGGAAGCTAAGGGATCGGATCTAGGAGGAATCATGGTTAGGCAATCGGCTAGAAGGACTTTACCAGAAAGGAGCCATCAAGAGGGAAGTCAAGGGGCTTCCTCTGGAGCTGGAGCAGATCAGGCATCCATCTACATCACAAGGGATGAGATGCGGACAATAGTGGATTCCATGCAGGAGAGATTATTGAAGAGCCAACAGGAGATGATGCAGAATCTCTTCAGGCAAATAGGCACAGCTGTAACCCAGAACCCAGGAAATGGAGCAACCACAACTGCCGGCAATGTAGAACAAGGAGTCAGAGCTATAGAAATCTCTGGAGGTCAGAACCAGAATGGAGAACGTGAAGGGAATTAGCGAAGGCCTGGGGGCATAACCTCGGGATCGGATATTGGAAGGCCCGTGAATGAAGCTTAGCAAGACGGGACCAATGCAAAAGTGAATGAGCAACATGAAGAGTACTACCCAGAATACCCTCTAGGACATGAGGGGCAAGATGGATTGGAGGCCACCCCCGAATGGAAAGGAGTGGATGGGTGGATTAATAAGATGGATTATGAGAGGAGGGCTACCGAGCAGAGGCTCTGAGGAAGTTAGTCGGAGTATGTTCACTCAGAATATCAGAAATGCAAGGAACCCTCCAGAATTCCAACTACCAACGCTGGAGGCCTATGATGGGAAGTCAGACCCAATTATGCACGTAACCAGATACATCAGGCATATGGAAGTGCTGGGGGGCATATGAGGAGGTTATGGCAAGATTCTTCCCTTTATACTTGACGGATTTGGATGCGCTCTGGTTCAGGCAGCTAGAGAATGGATCGATTAGGACATGGGGCTAACTAGTGGAACGCTTCATGAGACAATTCAGGGTCTACTTTATGAGACCAAAGAACGTAATGATGTTGGCATCGATGAAGCAGAGGACAGGAGAGTCCGTAAGGAATTTTCTAATGCGGTTCAATGAAGCCATGGCTTCGGTGGATTGCCCGGATCCATCAATGATTTTGATGGCGGCGGTAGCAGGAATTGCAGAAGGAACTGAGTTCAAAGAATCATTGGCACAGGATCCACCATAGGATCTCAGGGAGTTCTATCACGAGGCGGAAAGGTTTATACGATTAGAGGATGCACGTGCTGAAAGGCAGGAGGTGAACGCCGTGCAAGGCGAAAGAGCGTCTGGAGAAGGACGTGAGATGGATAAAGGAAAGAGAAAGCAGGATGATGGATATGATGGTACGAGGGAGAGATCGGGAACCCAAATTCGCTACATATACAGACTTGACGAAGAATCTGGAACAGATTTACTTGGAAACACGGGGGCAACTCCCCTATCGAAAACCACCCGGAAGGAATCCCACAGAGCGGGAGCGCATGAGTGGGAGGTACTGCCTATTCCATGAGCTGGAAGGGCATACCACAGATGAATGCCGCCACTTGAAGCACATGGTGGAACAATGCATCAGGAGTGGAAGATTGCCACAGTATGTGAGGAACCGGACAACAACGGTAGAACACGAGCAGTTACCGCCAGCACCAAACAAGAATGACCCTAGATCGGGGTCACGTCATCAGCCGATCGTGATGGCAAGGGCTGAGTTCAGGAATTGAACTTCGGTCATCAAATAATATTTATGGTTTTGTTTTTGAAAATAAAGTGGCTATGCCACTTACACATGTAAGGGAACCAGAGCGATTCCCAGGTATGCTCTGAGATGGTAATAGACCGCTATGCCCGGAGAGTCAGCACTTAGCTTTTTCTGTTTTTTCTTTGGAATTTGGAATTTGGATTTAATAAATGGATTTGGATTTTATGAAACAAATCCCTGACCGGAGAGTTAAGGGATGGATACTGGACGTCAGTTGGAAATTGATCGCTTTATGACCCTGTCCGGAGGGATATGGGCCAGAGTGCAAGAAGTGAGTCACTTCGTCGGAGAGCGATAGGATCGACTCACTTGATGTTGTTCCCCATTCATCGGAGAGTGATTGGATCGGGGTTCGACAAGAGTCCAGAGTGGCTGTAATCGCTTTAGGACTTAGGCCATGGCATCGCTTAATGTTCAGGGATACTAAACCGGAGTTCAGGGAGTGATTCCGCTTCTCTAGAGAGCGACAGGATCGGCTTGCTCGACGTTGTTTCCCCTTCACTGGAGAGTGATAGGATGGGATCCAGCAAGAGCCCGGAGAGGCTATGATCAGTTTAGGAGGACCAGGACATTGCTATATGCCCCCACTGGGGCCGGAGTGCAAGGGATAGGTTGCTTCGTCGGAGCGCGACAGGATCTGCCTATGCAATTGTTAAGTTTGGATCGAGCTTAGCAAGGGTCCAAAGTGGCCGTCGATGACCGAAGAGATCATAGGATTCGGTTACTGGCTTCTAAGATGTTAAATGGATATTAATTCAGCTTTGAATGACTAAGGATTGGACATGGACCTAGAATGGTCCTGGATTCGGTTAACGACCTGGAGAGGTCATGGATTCAGATAGTGGCTTTGAGTACCTAAGGATTTGGCTAAGGACCTGGACGGTCCCAGACTTGGACATTGACTCGGAACAGTCGTGGATTTGGCTATTGGACTTGGATGGAATTGCTTGGTAATGGATTGAATTATGGATTGTATGATATGGCTATCAATGGAGTGTGGATTTTGGATATCGGATTTAAAGCTATTCAAAACATGCCTTCCTATCGCAAGGCATGTTTTGGGGGGCAAATGTTATCCCGCTTTTTGGTCAAAGCCTGGGTATCAACACATTGGTGATTATCAGGATCGGAGATCGATTGGAAACAAGGCTATGATCAATATCATCAAAATTGGACCGAGCTCTAATTGAGGAGAGATTGATAAGGAATGATGAACAAGGCCCGGTGAGGCTATGTTTCGAATTTCAAGTCAAACGGAGTTCATACGCTCAAGTTATGGATGGATCAATATTGGTGAAAAATGGTTCCATATCGATACTTTCGTATCGACCATTATGGCTTTCGGTTTGTATCGATCGATATTCGTATCGATTCGTCCCGTATCAATATAGTTTGTATCGATCTGGCAACTCCAAGATGGATATGGTTTGGATAATGCACTACATTTTTGGTTTAGATCAATCAAACTTCGTCTTGATACATTTCGTATCAATCGAGCAAGCATGGGATCAACATGAAAGATAGGGCACTGGATGGATTCAAAGGCTTGAAAGTGTATTTCGTATCGATCGATATGAAGGAACTGATCAAAGAATGGAGCGCATCGCATGGATCATAGTGCAAGAATCGGACGGATGGTAATCTGATGGATACGAACTGATGGATACGAACCTATGGATACAAAATCATCAGCCTACACTTGCAAACTCGAACTTGGATCGATCTTATCTCACAATCTTCACATTAGAATTTTATGAAATTTGGAGAACAAGGACTTTGCTTTGTCATCTTTCACCATGATCGATCTCAGCTGATTCTAACATGGGGATTATTGATATGAAGGACTTATTGATCGATCCCAAAGCATGGAGGTAGGTCCCACCGATCTGCATACGGGCCCACATGGACCAAGAGACTTCGTTGCCCAATTTTCTACAAGATTTTTGCAGATCTCCACCTATAAATAGAGAGAGCATGGTTCAAGAAAGGGGATCTTCTTCTCTCAGCTCTCCTTTATCTTCAAGCTTGGCTAAACTCTGCCATTTTAGCTATTGAATAGCACTCCATTGTAACTGTAATCACAGTATAAAGGAATATAAAGAAAACTCTTGAAGTGGACGTAGGACGGAGATAGCCGAACCACTATAAACTTCTTGTGTTCTTTACTTACTTGCTTTCATTTTCATTTGTTGTTTGTTCACTTTATTACTCTCTACATATAACTATCATAAGATATGTGATTGGATCTACCTGGATATTGGTGATTTCACACATTGGGGTTAGTGATCATTTTTGGCGCTAACAATTATTATAAAAAGTATTAAAATAATATATATGTACACACACATGTAATATATTTTATTCTAAAATTTTTCCTTTTTGAAAATTATGAACCAAATATATTTGTGTATATCCATGGGTTTATACGGATCCGTAAGAACGGAAGTGTAAACGGCAATATAAATCATCAACAAAGTTAAGTGAACATACGCTAAGATTAGCCGAACCGCTATAAAATGCCACGTGTTTTTTCTTGCTCTTTTTAATTTACCTTTCTTCACTTTTATTATCTACTTAATCTATTGGGTGTTTATGCCATTTTTGGTTCAAACATTTATAACAGCAAAATAATATATTTTTTAAATAAATAAATATATTTATACATAAACATATTTATAATATATATATTAATTAATAATTTTTTTATGATTCCAGATAGTAAATATAGCAATATAAAATTTTATTATTGATTTTGTCGTTTTAAAATATATGTTAATTAATTTATTTACTAAAAAATTGATAAAATATTAATAAAAATATTTAATTAACATTTTATCCAAATTTTAAATTTCTATAAAATCTTATATGATATTTTGAAGTTTTAAAAAAAGGTTTCATAATTTTTTTTTGTCAAAATCTATTTTTAATCAGTTAATTGAATTTTGGCCATTATTTGTAATAATTTAAAAAATTACAAAATTGATGTTTTAATTCTCGTTTTTTGGCCAATACTATTATTATGTGACAATAATTTATAAAATTTTAAAATTTTTTTTCAAAAAATATTTTATTTTATATGATTTATTTAGATAGTATATTGATTTAAATAATATTAAAAATTATAATAATTATAAAAGATTTTTTGTAGCCGTCGAAAATTATTATTACTGTAACTAAACATATATAAAATTATAGGATTAATTATTATCATAGAAAGATATTATAATTCAATATGAACTATATTTATACATATATAATTTAACGATGTGTGTTTATGTAATAAAATAATATTATTACTATTTTTAAAATTCGGTTGTACATGTTTGATATAAGTTTAATTATTTTTAAAATGAATACATACATATAACCAATCAAGCTTGTGATAACAACAATACATATAAGAATCTCACCAAACTAACAATAATACACACACACATACCTATTTTTTCAAATAATATATATATTATATATATATATAATAAAATGTTAATAAAAAAAATTATATACTATGATTCAATAAAAATATACCTAAAAATCAATGCCTTGTAGCACATCTTGTAATTATGAATTCTCTCCTCTTATAAGCTTTTCGATTCGGCAGACTGCTAATCATTGAACCGTTGACTGTCAGATAATAATTGATCTTGAATTGATTTGAGCTTGATATGATGGGGCTCCTAGGGTGAAGTCGGCCAACAATAAAAGATGAAAGTGATAGCAAAAGACTAATTTTTAATTAGGGTTAGAGTTGTTTAAATAGTGGATGGAAGAGAGAAAATAGTGGACATATCCCATACCAATTCTCCCTTAATATGAGCCATCCAAAACCAACAAGCGTAGCCCAATTGAGCGGCACTCTTTGGCCCTATTCCAACCAAAAGTTCTTTGCCACCATCACGGGCTAAGATCCCATTTAAGCCAGTAGAAACTATTATTCAGTTAAAGCTAATTTAGTCGTTTATCCATATTGTATATCGATCGATATATTATAACTATTACAAATATATTTAATATAATTTATTCCTCAAATCATAATAAAATTTTATAATTACTATTTCATAAGTACTAATTAATTTAATTAATTTGGTATAATTATAAACTAATTAAATCATCTGGTCAAAAGAGAATTCATTATTTCGGTTGTCTGACTCATCGGGTGTAAATTTTGGTTAGCGATTAACATCAAACTATTCGAATGTTAACGTTTACATGTAGTGGTGTGACATTTTGGTCAAATTTATTGCTTACTTGGTTTTGGTGAAATCCAATTTCACCTTGTTAATCTTTATCTGGTTATGACTTTTTATTTACACCAACTTTCATCGTCAAAACCATATCACTTTGGACTTAATTGTCAAAATTCCAATATCGTCCATATTCAACTCTATAGTCCCAACACAAAGTCCTTGGTTCAATAATAACAATTATTATTAACTGAAATGCTCTAGCTAGAGAGTTTGACTTTGAGTTGACCTGATACTAACCCCGTATAATTGAGGAGATGAATCCTCTCTTGAATAGTGCTTCACTTCCAATACTTCCACTCAACCCAACTATAGTCACTCCATGGATGTCGTGCCATGATTTAATAATAATTAATGTGGAGCTTTCATATTGAAGACCAATAGTTTGCTCCAGTCGAGAGAACTAAACACAACGATATTTTATGTTTGACCTTAATTATATTAACCAACAGAAAAAAAATTTCCCATTAAAAACAAGACCTACACCTGTCAAATGATTCAGAATCAAGTGATAGGAGATAACCTTCGATTTTTAGTTTGTGTAGTCGTTTCTCACTAATATTCCTAGGTTATAATGCTAAAGCTAACTACCATTTATATTATTAGGAGAACTATTCACAAAACACACATTATTAGTATTGATCACATAAATGTCAGTTTCAATAACACCCCCACAAACTTTATTTCCATTCAAATTAATGTTATGATATTATTTTCACAATGAAATATATATCTAGTCTCAAACAATGTAGAAACAAATGCAATTCCACAAATATAGTCTTTAATGAAATAACAATTATTTAATACCAATACTGCTCCACTAAGCAAACATATATGATAACCTCCTATCGTTGTTGCATCAACGATAGATCCATCAAGAACTTGGAGCCTCATCTCTCCTTTTTCCATGTGGCGCCAGTTCCTAAGCCCATGTAACAAATTACATATTGAGTTTCAGATCCAGTATTTAAAACCCAAGACATTTTATTGATTATAAAATAGTTTTGAATCATAAATGTACCTTATGGAGCCGCCGAACCGTTCTGCTTTCTTTCTCTAACAATCTTTAGGGAAACAGAACAATTTCTATTTCAGTGACCTTTCTTATAGAAGTGGTGTCATTCACCCTTGTCATCAATCTTTTTACCTTTCGTAACCTTCCTTTTTCCACTTCTTCAAACCTTTCAAAGATATGCACAACGATTTACTACAAGCACAACAGCTTGATCCTTAGTTATAGACTAGGTCGACCTCAACATATTGAGAAGCTCCAAGAGATTCACATTCAATTGGTTCATATTATAATTCTATAACTACATATTGAGAGCCGCTCTCCTTCCTCATGTCACCTTGCAGATTGCCAAATATAGTAAAGCTAAGTTTTGGTTATTGCCTTGGATTGAAAAAGAGACTTTCCTTCAAAAATTCCTGACTAATGATGAGATCATGTTAGCTGCCCCTTCAGGCTCAGGCATTGGACTATATCAAAGATGTGTCATTAAGCTGCCTAGCTCGAGTTGTGCTAATGTCAATTCCTTATGGATGAAGTACTCCAATTTTCCTTACACTTTGGCTGATAAAGATGAATACTTATAGTCTTCTGACTTGAAACATCACTCCACTAGTTTAGTTTACAAAACCATTGCTACTCAGCCTGACAAAATTAGGTTTCCTTGGAATGCTAGAGTTTGGAACCTCTAAACCGTTGAGAATCTAAATCTTCTTCTTTGGAGGGTCATAAAGAATGCCATACATACTCTTCGTAATCTTGCTTACAGAAGAATTCCAGTTACTACCTCATGTACTTTCTGTAAGAGTTCCCCAAAGGATAATCACCATTTATATTTTCACTACTCCTTCATCCATTTCCTGTGGAAGAAAGTGAAACTCAGAGCTGGCTATGTGATTCCTTTTCGTGATAGCAAGATGGAATGGGCTAACATTTATAGACAAACTACTTGGAAGAACTCTTCATCATATGGCTTGCTTTTGATTTTAATTTTTTGCTTATAGCATATGGAAGTAAAGAAATACTAGGATCTTTGGTGGGAAATGCAAGAATAGGATGAGCTATATTATGAAATATATAATGGAATCTTCTCTGGCTTGAGAGATTCTCCACATAAATTTCCCACTGATATGATGGTGAGATGGAGGCATGCCTAATTTTCTTTCCTGACTTTGTTTTCCTTCCTTTGCTACTTGTTCTTTCTCGTTTCTATTGTGTTTCCTTTCCATGTAATTTCTTTTGTTTAATAAAATGGTAGGGGTCCATCAACCCCATTGGCCATGTCAAAAAAAAAAACCTATAACAACCCGCTCTGAAACAGACCAAAATTTCGACCTAGGAAAAGCCCATTGAAACTTAGACTCATTTAAAAACTAGCTATTGGTTGGTATGAAGAACAATACACACCTATTTATATATGCATTCAGAACTCACGGCGGAAGGAAAAAATATAATAGAAACATTACCCATTTCATTTAAAATCCAAATGTCATAAAATCTATGACATAATACCAATAACAACCGTCACATATCCTACAGCATTTTCAAAATGTAACATTGTTTTCCAATGGGTACATCAGAAAATAACATGACGCGATAAATAGATAAATTGATAAACTGCCACAAGATTCCTCCTCACCTTCGCCATCAGCATCGTCTTTCCTAACATGTGTTGTAATGTGGAGGGATTAGAAGAAACATATATTTGGTGAATAAAACCTAAACCCTTACTATAATAGTACTTAGGTAGTATAATTCAAATAAGAATATGTCTTTCGTATATTCGCTTAATTCTAAGTCTTTCCAACTTCAAGCCTTAAGGCTTTCCCAATTCCAATTCCACAACTGTTACTCTTACAATTCAGTGACTTATATCTATCGTCAGTAATGTCCTATCAATGTAAGAGATAGTACCTAAGCCATTTAATACATTTTTAATAGGAAGTAGGCAGACTCTGACCATTTAATACTTTATATAAGGTAGCTCCCCCATCATTTAATACCCATCCGAAGGCGAACTCCTCACTGGTACTTATCTATTTGACATTGCACAGAACCTTTTCGGTCACTTAATACTTCATATTGAAGCGCATCCTTTTCAAGCCATTCACTACCGTGCCTAACCATTAACCCCGACCGTTTACTACTTCCTACATAGGAAAGAAGCGGTCCCTTACACAGCCACTTAATCCCAATCTGTGAAGCATGTCCTTCATATTATAACCCATACCCTACAGTGATGCATCATATAAGTTTGACTATTCGTAGATACATGTAGCCAGATTGGTTGGGTAGATTTACCTTATAACATTTGAGACTAACCTTGCATCATCCATTATTACTTATTATGGGCGATGACTCACATCAGCCCCAAAGTCACACTGTTGGTAGGCAGATTAGCTGGGCTGACTTCTGTATGCTTTTGACTAACCTCACATCCTTATAACTTAATCATAATTTATAAAACTCTCTTAATATTATCACACATCTCACCTTATCCATTGTTAAGGCCTTATAAGAAACTTCTTATTTCGCATCTACAATTAATTACTTACCTAAGGGGGGATTCAATAAAAATAAAACCTATTAACTACACAATTAATACATTATAATTATACATTATTTACGCTAATATATATATATATAAACATCTAGCAAATTTCTAAGCGTGCAGAGATTTTTCCCTAAACTAGCGTTTAAATGTCAAATCTTCAAAAATTATACAAGTCCTGTTTCCATATTAACAAATATACCATAAATCCTATATCAATAATTCAATCAACAGACTTATATAAAATAGAATCCAAAATCAATTTATCTTATACTAAAGCAAAGAAATAAATCAACATTAGAAACTTACAATTTAAATACTCTTACATTCTTTTTTTACATGGAATTAGAAAAATAGAATTTCTATTCAAATTATGGAAATAGGCGGTGCAAAATACGAATAAGAATCCGTACCTTACATACCATTTCTTAAATAAAACCCTTAATAAGATTCAAAGAAAAAGATAAGAAGAGGAATAGAAGGTAAAACATTAAAATTGTAAAATTTATTCAAATTCTATTATTTTAAAATATAAAACAATTGAGATTCCAACCGAAGATTTGACACTTCGCTTTGGGGGAATTTTGAGGGTTTTATTATGATGTTTTCGTAAACCAGAATTCCCTGAGCCATATATCAAAACCAAACTATGCTATTCAATTACTATAATAAAAAAGACTAAGATTTCCATTTACAATAGGTCCTTAGCTCTTCCTCTTTTTGGATTTGTCATGCCTTCAATAATGCAACATCCCTAGTTTTGATAACATTATTCAGAAAATTTAATTAGACAAATTAAATAGAATAATGATGATAAGGGGATTGAGATTTGAATAAATTATGTAATGGGCCGTGTTAATAATAAAATTTTAATGGGCTTAAATTAGTTTATAAGTTAATTAAACTACACATGGGCACATTAGTAAATAGCCATTATATGGAACGTGGTTATACACTTCTTACTCTTGCCCATTCACCTTTCATTTCTCAATTCCACAAACGCAAATCTAAAAACTAAGAGCCGACCATTACCAAGGGAGAAAAAGAGGAAAAGTTCAACCTAAAGCTAAGGATCAAAACTAGGAAGGATTGATCAACAACCAATCTCAAATTCCTTATCATATCTAAGGTGAAAAATAATTTTATACCATCTCTATTTTATTATATGATTATGTGTTTTCGGATTTATAATTAAATTCATTCTTATAATGATATGGATATGGATGATAATATGTTTGAATTTTGTTAGGATCGAATTATTTTAATTCATATACCTATGAATTAGCATGGTTTTAAGGGAAAACCAAGGGTTCATGATTTCCGAATGCCATGGAAATTTTTTATGTTAAGTAAAACATGGTTTTAGAGATGGGTTTTAATTTTCAGAATTTTCCAAGCTATGGAAATTTTATTATGAATTTTTAATGAAAAATACGATATAATTGGTTTTAAAATTTATTTCAAAATTTTAGGGAGAAATTGGGTCTGAAATTTTAATATGTTCAATTCCATGAAGAAATTGAATTTCTGTGATTTCTGAGAATTTTTCCCAATTGATCTACTAGCGAAAATAAATTATTTTAAAAGAAGGACTTTTCTGAAATAATTGGTTTTGGTATATTGAAGGGCTTAAATGTTATAATTTTATGATTTAGATCTGATGAAAGTGCGGTAGTTTTAAATGTAAAGTATTTGAAAAGTTTTATGGTAGTCAATCAATGGTTTACAAATAGGCAAGTTGTTATAAAACAATTACTAAAAGTTGCAATGTTTCAGCCTTTAAATCAGAAAAAGGTGTTCCGCCTCAAATAGTAAGCGCCTATCGATTCCATTGATTCCGCTTCATCCTAGTCAAAACCTACTTAGTCGAAACCCACACAGTCGAAACCAATACACAAGGTATCACCTAGATGGTACACAGTGGATTGGAAGGAAGGCAGAAGCCTTAGTGTCATAAGGTAAGCTTTCGATGGGGTCGAAACCCCGCTTTGTTTTCAAAAGTTAAATTCTTGCCTTGTTTTACTTAAAGCTTTCGACATAGATGAAGCACATGCTTTCGAAATGGTCTTATAAATGGCTTTCGAAGAAGGTTGCTATATTATGTAAAGGGGCTAGCTTTCGAAGGGGAACTTTATCCTCAAATAGAGCTTCTGAAAGGATTGTTCGACCAAGTTGAGACTAAGCCGCTAATTTACCTTTCGACTGCATTGAAGCCATCTATGCTGTTGAAGGGTTACCTCTATTTTAACTTAAACTAAGCCTTTTTCCTGAATGCTTTCGAAAAGGGTTAAGGGTTTCGAAGGCAATGGAGTCGGAAGGGGGTTTCGACTCTATCCTTTAAAGTTTTAATTTAAAGGATTATGCTCTCGACTAGATGGTTCCTACACCATCCACTTTTCCCTTCAAACAATTTTATAACTGTTTCAAAAGAGATACTTTCGTATATAACCACTTTGACCCAGATGATGTTTTTAAATGGGTAGACCCTATGTTTTCGAAAGAGATACTTTCATTTCTTTTGAAGCTATGTTTAAAGAATGTTTCGACATTCTCGAAAGGTATAATTGGGTTTAGAAAGAGAATGTTTATCAAAGACTTTAAAAGGTATGTTTATTATGTTTTGAAAAGAAGTTTTTGTTTTCGAAGGAGGTCATCTAGAGGTTTCTAAAGTGATGTTTTAAAGTTTCAAAACAAATAACCCACTCTCACTTTTAGAGAAAGAAATACCATGGCATAAATAAAGATTTTTGGAAGTATTATTCACATTGTTATTAACCCATAAATGTATGTTGGGGAAGGGAAGAATAACCAGTTAGGTTGACCTAGTAGTAAATATAAATTAAGGAATGTTAAAACCTTAAAACTAAAGATATTGGCAGGGGCCAATAGGTTTATAGTAAGTCCATGAAAACTGTATATAACTAATGATATTGGCAGGGGCCAATAGGCTCATAGTCAGCCCATGAAAACTATGATTTGATACTGGCAGGGGCCAGTAGGTTTGTAGTTAGCCAATGAAAACTATATCTGGATTAAGATATTGATAGTTAGTCAATAGGTTCCTAGTTAGCCCATGAAAACTAGGTTAAGAGAAAAGATATTGGAGTTACCAATAGGTTCTTAGTGATCCCATGAAAACTATAAAAGTGGACAGATAGTCCATAAGCATTTAACAAGTTAATTGTAACCCTTGAAACTATAATTGAGACAGATAGTCAGAATGAATGGGGATGAGTAATCCAGATTTGATTTACTTGTTTTGCATATCATTATAATATTTTGAAATACTATGTTTTTAATCATTATGGATGTTGGAGCACAATATATGGTTTATAAATGTTTTAGGATGCTAGTAAGGGGAAAACACATTCTGCTAAGCGGCGTGGTCTCACTAGATATCCAAATGATTTGAGATGGTAGATTATTATTCATACCAGGCTTTATGTTTGACTCGAAGTTTTGTTTTCCCCTTAAACTCTCGGTTACTCAATTGATTTTGTGTAGGTTGAAAGTTAAGGTTTCCAGGTGTTCTTTTAGACGAATAAAGCTTCCGAAGACGTGTAGCAGGCAAGCTTGTTATTAGAGTTCTTTTATTTCCGTCGTGTGTTTAGATTATAAAGGCAAATTGTTTATGTTGTGCCCTTTTTTGGTACAAACACTTTGGTGCTTTTCATTGGGAGAACTCCGCTTTTGTAACAACCCGCTTATTTATCTATTGTATATTTAAATATTTTATTTAAATATTTCATCGTTAGTCGGATTTTAGTCCGAAAAGCTACTTTTTGCAAATAGTCGAATTGGGACTCGAGACCACTTCCATTGAGCTCAAAATGCCGTTTGCGACCTTTTTGAGTATAAGCTTCGATATGTTTGGAGTTAGTAGAATTTTGCTACTTTTTCACTTTGGACTTTGGGTTTGGTTCAGCCCATTTGCCCAATTCTGGTTTCATTAACTCAAGCTCCACTCCCTCTCCTCTTCATTACTTCACTTTCATTTCCTAACACTTAAGCTTTATCAAAAATGGAGAGTGGAATGGGAAATTAAAACTTCAAGCCCTAGTTTCCAATTTGCAAACCAAGTTCTAGCTCCAAATTCAAGAAGAAGCTTTGGTAAGCTTTCTCTTCTTCTTCTCCAACTCTTTCTCCATTCAATTTTAGAAATTTCCTAAACCTAATTTAGGAAAAGTTTCTCCTTTAAGCTTAGATTCAAGCTTGTTGGATTGGAATTGAAGAGTGATTGTTCTTGCCATTGCTCTATAGCTTCTTCTTCATTGATTTTGTGAAAAGGAGAGATTTTTATCTCACATCTACGTCTATAGCTATCATTTTTGTTAGGAATGAATTCCTAACACTTGTGCATATTCATTTGCTTTTGATTTGAGTTAATTTGGTGAATTTTCCAATTTTGGTGTTTTGAAGTTAAAATCTTTAAAAATCCTTTTATGGATGTTTGAACATGTTTTTGGTGATGCATCGAAGTGCCTACAGGGCTGGGTTGCCGATTTGCGTAAACCCTTAGTGCTCGTCGCTCGTTCGATCGCATTTCGGTTTGGATTTGTCGTTTTTGAGCTAGGCTGTTTTTTTTGCCTAGCAGAAAATTTCAGACGTCTGAAATAAATTTCAGACGTCTGAAACCAAATCCAGACGTCTGAAATAAATTTCAGACGTCTGAAACCAAATCCAGACGTCTGGTTGAAAAATCCAGACGTCTAGAAAGGGGTCTGGAAAAGGCAGTAACAAAATCCAGACGTCTGAAACAAAATCCAAACGTCTGAAATCAAATTCAGATGTCTGGTTGAAATTTTCAAACGTCTGAAATGGCCAAGGAATTAAAAATAAGAGGGAGAAAACACTTAAACTTCCAAAACCTAGGGCCAGACGTCTGGGAACACCTACCAGACGTTTGGAACTGTTTAATTTGCCTATTTTGGCTGTTTTTGAATGAATTTCCAAGGTTTATCGATTTTTGTTGATCCGACTTATTGTTATCAATTATTATCGACTTTGATGACCTTTTCTTCGGGATTTTTGTAATATCCATTCTTTGATGGATTTGGTATCGATTTCTTTGGATTTTATTCACGTCTTCGAATGTGAATTTTGATGATTGATTGTTTCTAAAATCGTTTTTGTGATTTGTCACTTTAAAAATATAAAGGTTTTCTATACTAGTAGTAAATATCAAAACTCTTTCATCAAAACGATTTTGACACTATTTTAATTACAAAGTTCGTTTCTTAAACCATTTTCCAATCTATTAGGATATACAAACCTTTACATCATTCGTATGAGAAATCTAATTAAACGGCTTAGTAAAACAAGTGGTATGAAACGCTTGCGTTTACTTCGTCGGTTAATTTTTGGACTTGTTCGATTGAATCTCTTGTGACAATTTTCTAGTGGAGATCTACAGTTTGTTCGTAAATATTTAAGTTAAGCAAGTGGTTATAGGACATGAAGCTAAACTCATATATTTACTAGCTTAGTGTAATTGACACTTCTTGATGATCGATGATGATCATTTTATGGTTTAGACTAGCAATGTACGATGTCTCTTTGTCCACGTGGAGGACTGTTCCTCGTTTTATTGAGCTTCGTCTCACTTCTCGCATGGGTCATACCTATTTAGGTACGTCGATGTTTACTTTTCGCATGGGTTGTACCTATTTAGGTACGTCGATGTTTATTTCTCGCATGGGTCGTACCTATTTAGGTACGTCGATGTTTATTTCTCGCATGGGTCGTACCTATTTAGGTGCGTCGATGTTTATTTACTTCGTGGAGCAATCGACTCAATAAGTTGGGGCATGGGGCGTATCTATTTAGGTGCGTTGATGTTCGTCTATGCATGGGTCGTATCTTTCTGGGTGCGTCAATGTTCGACTTTGCATGAGGTGTATCTTTCTAGGTGCATCGATGTTAGACATTACATGGGGCGTATCTTTCTAGGTGCGTCGATGTTTATTTATGCATGGGGCGTATCTTTCTAGGTGCGTCGATGCTAGAGCATGGGGCGTATCTTTCTAGGTGTGTCGATGTTCGACTTTACATGGGGTGCATCTTTCTAGGAGTATCGATGCTAGACTTTACATGGGGCGAATCTTTCTAGGTGCGTCGATGTTCAGTTTATTGGATTGGCCATCCTCTTTCTTGTGATTTCTAGATTTCTAATTGTTGATTTCTGGAATTTACGTTTCACTAGCTTTTACCATTGGCATTGATATGTATGTCATTTTTGTGGCTTGGTGAATTAAATTAAGAATATGATGTTCTTTTCTGTGTTTTGAGATTATTGAGATATTGTATGACTTTTGTGGGTTTTCTGATGTATACTTGACGTACTATGACATTTTTGGTTATCATACGTTTTATTATTATATCTCTTCTTATATCTCATTTTATCTGATAATTATAGCTAGACTGATCCGTTTATTATTTTCTTCTTAAATAATACTCGGGTCAGACTGAGATTTTACAGGTGCTTCTGCTTGACCTCCTATCTGGAGCCATCTTCTGACTTTTGGCTAACTACTCTAGTTTAGTAGTTTTTATTGTATACATTTGAGATTTAGACTCCTTGATGTATACATATTCTTTTGTCTTGCACTTGTGTCTATTCTTTTGTGTTATTGTGGATCTTATCTGACCACTACTCTGATGTACACTTTCATGTGTTATATTCATATCTATTTCCGCCTATGTGATATGAACTGTCTGTGGCTGATTTGTGTTATGTTTATTTCTATACTTGTTTCCGAAGTCCATATAGACACTGTGTAGTAGCTTTGAGTTTGTATCCATATGTCGGATTTTGAAATGAAAGTTATATTTTATCTGACATATCGGTGCTCGCACAAAGCAATTACATGGATGGTCGCTCCTCAACAGCCTTATTCTCCGCGCTAGTTGACGGCATTACTCCGTAGTGTCCTTGGCTAGCGTGGGTATAGAGGTGGGGCGTCACAGCTTGGTATCAGAGCCAAACTTCGGAACAATGTGGAATAATCTAGCAAGGATCATTGTCCTAAGTCTTTCTTAGGAATCGTTTCATAGGATTTGATTCGAGTCTTCGTATCGTTCTATCCTATTTTCTTTTATGATTCCTTGTTTTATCAATCATGATTGTTTGATATTCATTCTGAGAATAACTTTTTCTTCTTCTTTCTTTCTTAAAGAAGAGAAATGGTTAGATCTGGCCATACCAACGTCGGTCAATCCAGTGCTACTCCTCAGGAGGGAGTATTTATGTCTGCCCAGCAGCTTCTAGATCTTGTTAAGAATGCTCAAGCTATCGGACCCATTCTAGAGCATACTCATCCTAGATCCGGTTTTGCACGTTTGTGTAGAGATTATACCGATTTGGGTGGAAGGCCATTCCGGGGATCCGAGAGTGTCATTGAAATCCAAGCTTGGCTTAGATCATGCGACCGCATCTTTTCTCGCATGAATCTTGTTGATCTCCACCGAGTCCAAGTGGCTTCTAGCATGCTCCAAGAAAGAGCATTGGATTGGTATGAGCTTCTTATTTCTGAAATCGTTGAAGCAGATCTCACTTGGGAGCAATTCCAGGAATGATTCGAATTAAAATTTGTGCCGGAGGCTGAAAAAGTAACTTTGGCCCGGCGTTTTATCGACCTTGTTCAAGGTGAATCTTCTGTGATGGACTACGTCGCATCTTTCGAATCTCTTTCTAAATACAGGGTTGAATACATTAATACCCCATTGAAGAAAAATCAAAGATTTGTTTATGGCTTGAACAAGAATCTCAAGAAGCCATTACTTCTGAAATTGGAAGTTTCTTTCGATCAGCTTATTAATACCGCTCTTCATCTTGAAGAGGCCGATAATGAAAGTAATGTTGAAGTTGTGGGTGCCAAACAAAACTTCAACAATAACATAAAAAGGCCTATTAAGTTTAAAGGCCCCAATCCCGACAAGAAAGGGAAACAAGAAACTTCTGTAGCAAATACTCCTACCACTAGTCGTGGACGATGCTACAATTGTGATTCTATGGACCACTATGCAAAGGAGTGTCCGCAACCCCTTTATTGTCGCTATTGCAAAAGTTTGAGTCATCATATATCTGCGTGTCCCACACTTCTAGCAAGAAGGAGGGAAAGCTAAAGGTTGTGCAAGCCTCTACTAGCGCTTCTCTTGGTCAAGGTATCTATTCTATCCTTGATAACATTTATTTTGTGATTATCTTATTCAAGTTCTTTTTGATATGGGTTTCATCTCATTATTTTTATATCAAAGGAACTTGTGATTCTTTTTCTTTAAACATTTCTGGGCTTGATGACTTCTTTGAGGATTGCGAATCCGAATTGGTGGATCCGCAACACTCAATTTGCTTTTTATTGATGTCGAAATTATTTTATGTGATTTTTCCTTCCGAGCCGATTTCTATTTAGGCTTCGGAATTAATTTTTGTGAAAGGATTGGCTTAACCATTGTGTAGCCCATATCCTATTTTTCCAAGCGGACTATTCATCTTCGACATTTCCTATCTGTTAAGCAGATTTCTGTTTTTCCTCTGTGATTTTGATTCCAATTTGATGGAATCATTTTATTCTTTAAGCCCACTTGATGAGGAAAGTGATGTTTCTCTCATTCATGTAGTTTGAGAATTTTCCGGTATTTTTGAGTTTGTCTTAGGATTATCTTCTAAGAAATCTATTTAGTGGTGTTAAGGTCTTTTTAGCTCGACCTTGCCACCGATTTTCATTTGCTACGAGTTGCGGGAGTTAGCATTCCATTTACCGCATTCCGCACTCGTTATGAAACTTATGAATGACTTATTATGTCATTCGGTTTGTCCAGCTTATTTCATCCATTTTATGAATCGAGTATTCTACGATCTCGATGACTCCATTTTTTTATATATTGATTTTGGATGAAAACAGCAATTTAAAATTTTGCAAATCTTTTTCATAAGATTTATTTATAAGTACAATTAGATTTTTCTCTTAAATGAGCAAAGATAGATGATTTTGTGATTGTATTGCCCATTGAGTGCTTTAAGAATTCTGGTCGATGCGCTTGATCAACGTTATCGATAGGAATTTCCTAAACGCTTTGATGAGACAGTCAGACACAATATATTGACTTGTAAAAAAATGTAAATTTTTCAAGAAAGATTATTACATAAAGATAAATGTAATTTTGAAAATTTTAGCTTTTCGGGAAAGAAGAAGAAATTCTTTCTTTTCGATACTCTTATTCTTGTGATTCCCGAAGGGAACCAAGACCTTATCTTTTGTACCAACGCTAATCATATTGGTTTGGATGCCGTTCTCTTGCAAAAGAGAACGTGCTATCACTTACACTTCTAAATCATTAAAGCCGATCGAGACTAGGTATGCCACTCATGATCTAGTGCTCGCAGCTATTGTTTTCGCTTTTAGAGTTTGGCATCATCATTTTGGGGGAGAAATTTGTTCTCCACCTCGATCATAAATCTTTGGAATATTTATTTTCTCATAAGGAACTTCATGTTGACTCGAGTTCCTGGCATCTTATGATCTTGATATTCTTTTTATTCTCAGAAGGGAAATCGTGTTGCCAATGCGCTTAGTCGTAAGCAACAAGTGGTTGATTCTTTGATGATGTCTGAATGGAATTATCTTTTTATCATGTTCATCGGATGTTTTGATATACTTCGTTTTATTGAGCTTTATCTCATTTCTTTTATGGACTAGCGTCCGATGTTCTTTTATGGTGTTCGGTTCATTGGACGTACCGTTTTTGTACTACGTTGGTGTTCCGAAATTATTTGAGCTTTGTTTCATCTGGCATACTGTTATTGTACTACGCCGTTGTTCCAAATTATTCGAGTTTCTCGCTTCTCGGGCGTACCGTTTTTGTACTACGCCGTTGCACCGGCTCAATTTTCTACTATTCTTGACGTTTTCCACATCTTTTAATTATGGAAATGATTTTAGGTTTCCGATTTTTTTTTGAGCCTGGTGTTATAGTAGGGATTGAAGTTTCACCAGATTTGACTTTTGAGCAACATTCTATTCGCATCATTTCTTCGGGGGTTGAGTGCCTTCGAAATAAAGATGTTCTTTTTGTGAATGTCCGATGGTTCTTAATCCTAAGGATTTCTCTTGGGAATCCAGAGAATTCATCGAGCGAACACGTTCGGACTTACTCTTTCGTACTTTTTATGGTGAACTTCTTATTTCAAATTTTCTTTTGTGTTGATATGCCTATATGGTTGTTACTATTTATTTTCTTCTTAAGATTGCGAGGACGCAATTTCTTTAAGGAGGGGAGTCTGTAACAACCCGCTTATTTATCGATTGTATATTTAAATATTTTATTTAAATATTTCATCGTTAGTCGGATTTTAGTCCGAAAAGCTACTTTTTGCAAACAGTCGAATTGGGACTCGAGACCACTTCCATTGAGCTCAAAATGCCGTTTGCGACCTTTTTGAGTATAAGCTTTGATATGTTTGGAGTTAGTAGAATTTTGCTACTTTTTCACTTTGGACTTTGGGTTTGGTTCAGCCCATTTGCCCAATTCTGGTTTCATTAACTCAAGCTCCACTCCCTCTCCTCTTCATTACTTCACTTTCATTTCCTAACACTTAAGCTTTATCAAAAATGGAGAGTGGAATGGGAAATTAAAACTCCAAGCCCTAGTTTCCAATTTGCAAACCAAGTTCTAGCTCCAAATTCAAGAAGAAGCTTTGGTAAGCCTTCTCTTCTTCTTCTCCAACTCTTTCTCCATTCAATTTTAGAAATTTCCTAAACCTAATTTAGGAAAAGTTTCTCCTTTAAGCTTAGATTCAAGCTTGTTGGGTTGGAATTGAAGAGTGATTGTTCTTGCCATTGCTATTTAGCTTCTTCTTCATTAATTTTGTGAAAAGATGAAATTTTTATCTCACATCTACGTCTATAGCTATCATTGTTGTTAGGAATGAATTCCTAATACTTGTGCATATTCATTTGCTTTTGATTTTGAGTTAATTTGGTGAATTTTCCAATTTTGGTGTTTTGAAGTTAAAATCTTTAAAAATCCTTTTATGGATGTTTGAACATGTTTTTGGTGATGCATCGAAGTGCCTACAGGGCTGGGTTGCCGATTGGCGTAAACCCTTAGTGCTCGTCGCTCGTTCGATCGCATTTCGGTTTGGATTTGTTGTTTTTGAGCTAGGCTGTTTTTTTTTGCCTAGCAGAAAATTTCAGACGTCTGAAACCAAATCCAAACGTCTGGTTGAAAAATCCAGACGTCTGGAAAGGGGTTTGGAAAAGGCAGTAACAAAATCCAGACGTATGAAACAAAATCCAAACGTTTGAAATCAAATTCAAACGTCTGGTTGAAATTTTCTGACGTCTGAAATGGCCCAGGAATTAAAAATAAAAGGGAGAAAACACTTAAACTTCCAGAACCTAGGGCCAGACGTCTGGGAACACCTACTAGACATTTGGAACTGTTTAATTTGCCTATTTTGGCTATTTTTGAATGAATTTCCAAGGTTTATCGATTTTTGTTGATCCGACTTATTGTTATCAATTATTATCGACTTTGATGCCCTTTTCTTCGGGATTTTTGTAATATCCATTCTTTGATGGATTTGGTATCGATTTCTTTGGATTTTATTCACGTCTTCGAATGTGAATTTTGATGATTGATTGTTTCTACAATCGTTTTTGTGATTTTTCACTTTAAAAATATAAAGGTTTTCTATACTAGTAGTAAATATCAAAACTATTTCATCAAAACAATTTTGACACTATTTTAATTACAAAGTTCGTTTCTTAAACCGTTTTCCAATCTATTAGTATATACAAACCTTTACATCATTCGTATGAGAAATCTAATTAAACGGCTTAGTAAAACAAGTGGTATGAAACGCTTGCGTTTACTTCGTCGGTTAATTTTTGGACTTGTTCGATTGAATCTCTTGTGACAATTTTCTAGTGGAGATCTACAATTTGTTCGTAAATATTTAAGTTAAGCAAGTGGTTATGGGACATGAAGCTAAACTCATATATTTACTAGCTTAGTGTAATTGACACTTCTTGATGATCGACGATGATCATTTTATGGTTTAGACTAGCAATGTGCGATGTCTCTTTGTCCACGTGGAGGACTGTTCCTCGTTTTATTGAGCTTCTCTCACTTCTCGCATGGGTCGTACCTATTTAGGTACGTCGATGTTTACTTCTCGCATGGGTCGTACCTATTTAGGTACGTCGATGTTTATTTTCTCGCATGGGTCGTACCTATTTAGGTACGTCGATGTTTATTTCTCGCATGGGTCGTACCTATTTAGGTGCGTCTATGTTTATTTACTTCGTGGAGCAATCGGCTCAATAAGTCGGGCATGGGGCGTATCTATTTAGGTGCGTTGATGTTCGTCTATGCATGGGTCGTATCTTTCTAGGTGCGTCAATGTTCGACTTTGCATGAGGTGTATCTTTCTAGGTGCATCGATGTTAGACATTACATGGGGCGTATCTTTCTAGGTGCGTCGATGTTTATTTATGCATGGGGCGTATCTTTCTAGGTGCGTCGATGCTAGAGCATGGGGCGTATCTTTCTAGGTGCGTCGATGTTCGACTTTATATGGGGTGCATCTTTCTATGTGTATCGATGCTAGACTTTACATGGGGCGAATCTTTCTAGGTGCGTCGATGTTCAGTTTATGGGATTGGCCATCCACTTTCTTGTGATTTCTAGATTTCTAATTGTTGATTTCTGGAATTTATGTTTCACCAGCTTTTACCATTGGCATTGATATGTATGTCATTTTTGTGGCTTGGTGAATTAAATTAAGAATATGATGTTCTTTTCTGTGTTTTGAGATTATTGAGATATTGTATGACTTTTGTGGGTTTTCTGATGTATACTTGACGTAGTATGACATTTTTGGTTATCATACGTTTTATTATTATATCTCTTCTTATATCTCATTTTATCTGATAATTATAGCTAGACTGATCCGTTTATTATTTTCTTCTTAAATAATACTCGGGTCAGACTGAGATTTTACAGGTGCTTCTGCTTGACCTCCTATCTGGAGCCATCTTCTGACTTTTGGCTAACTACTCTAGTTTAGTAGTTTTTATTGTATACATTTGAGATTTAGACTCCTTGATGTATACATATTCTTTTGTCTTGCACTTGTGTCTATTCTTTTGTGTTATTGTGGATCTTATCTGACCACTACTCTGATGTACACTTTCATGTGTTATATTCATATCTATTTCTGCATATGTGATATGAACTGTCTGTGACTGATTGGGTTATGTTTATTTCTATACTTGTTTCCAAAGTCCATATAGCCACTGTGTAGTAGCTTTGAGTTTGTATCCATATGTCGGATTTTGAAATGAAAGTTATATTTTATCTGACATATCGGTGCTCGCACAAAGCAATTACATGGATGGTCGCTCCTCAACAGCCTTATTCTCCGCGCTAGTTGACGGCATTACTCCGTAGTGTCCTTGGCTAGCGTGGGTATAGAGGTGGGGCGTCACAGCTTTTCTCTGATTCTGTGGATTCCCTACCGTTGTTGGATTGCTAAAATCTAAGGAGGAGACCCAGATCCATCTTTCAGAAGTTATTTCTATTCTATTCAGATTGTTCCAGATCTAAGAAGAACTACATTCAACATGGTGCGCACTACCAGAACTGCTTCTAATGCCGCTGATCCAAAAGGAAGGGATAGGTGTTATCCCAACTTTTGGCAAAGCCGAGATACCCAAAGATTAACTAAAAATCAATGATTATTAGTCATGAACATCGATTGTGCATCGCAGGTTCACCATGGATATCGATGAATTTTTTCCGAGTCCGGATCGGGCTACAATTGATAAGACACGTCAAGCAAAGCCGGGAAAACCAACTTTCCGGATTTCAAGTCAAGCCGAGTTCATACGCCCAAGATATCATCGACGCAATTGAAGGGCATAGCCTTGAGTTCGCCTCCATTTGGTCCGAATCGACTAAGGTCGAATCCATCAAAACTCGACTCCAACAAGTTTGGCTCGATCTACTTCGAATCCATTTGAACACACATTAGTCCCAAAGCCTTCTTATTCGAATCCATCAGACGGCTAAACTTCGTATCCATCACCCAAAGCGGCATGTTCGAATCCAACAAGTTTCCCCTGATTGCTTCGAATCCGCGAGGGGTACTTTAGTTTCGACTCCATCAAGCGAGGCCTAGTTCGAATCCATTAGGCCGTCCCTTCCTTCGAATCCACAAAGCTGTAGGTATGAGTCCTTCGACTCCATCAAAGGAAGTTCCTTCGAATCCACAAAGGCTAATCAATTCGACTCCATCTCGTAAGATACTTCGAATCCACACTGTTTGAGGCAACCTCGAATCGATCAACTTTAACGTACCTAGATCGATTCGAACAGACCTTCGCTCATTCGATTCGAAGAGGGATGTCTTCGAATCCACTACCACGAATCGACCCAGTCAATCCGGAGTGAGAAGCGGATCGATATGAAGCATACGCACCATGTCACCATCTTCACATGCAGAAGCATCGATTCGAACCTATGGATTCGAACCATATCGATTCGAATGAATCCATGGGACGAAGAACACCAACTTGAATCGATCATAACTCGAGATCCACAAGTCCAAATGCAATGAAATTTTCACAGAAGCTTATACACATAATGAAGAATGTTCACACCAAATTTCAACTCGATTGGACACTTTCTTGATCGATTCGAACCAAGGGTCGAATCGATCCCAAAGTGAGCCCGGTTCTCCAGATTTCGGCCATGTGGCCCCCTCATATACTAGATCTGGTCTCCCTTCAGTTTAGGCGAAATATCAGCCTCCTACACCTATAAATAGAGCCCCTGGTCATTCAGAAAAGAGGTCGGAGAATTTTGAGAGCTAAAGAGCGCCCAGACTCTGCCAGATTCACTCCAGATCACCATTGTTGCCTTAGATTCAGACTTAGCTCAGAAAATCAGTTGTAATACAACACACGAAATTGTAATCTTCAAGCATCGAGCAATAAAATCATAAAAACCTTGAAGTGGACGTAGGCCGGAGATAGCCGAACCACTATAAATTGTGTGTCACTGTTCATTATTTCTGGATTGCTGTTTGTTGCTTGCTTAGATCTGATATTTGTGTTTGAATATTGCTGATTTGTATTCATACACTGGTGCTTTCACAACACTTGGGGTTTGTGACCATTTTTGGCGCAAACAATAGGCAAAATCCTGCATAGCTGACCACCGCAGGCCAAACATCAGCTGGAGTTCCAGATCCACTCGGTCCAGTAACTAGAGAGTAATTACTCTTATGTAGGAGCTCACTCAGAACCGTCAGGAGCTCACTCAGCAGATCCGTGCCAACACGAAACTCGTAAACCAACCGAATGAAGAAAGGCGAGGGAGATCTAGAAGGGAGCATGCCTCTTATTCCTTGTCTGAAAGCTCGGCGTCGTCTGACTTCAATCAGAGATCTATGCGCCGTCGGTTAGATGGGAACTACGTAGAAGCCTCTGGGCACCCACATGCCGTGAATACCGGACATGATGGGATAGGTCCTCCCACAGGGTGTCAAGCTGCACCCTCCTCCCGAGGAGGGACACTTCCTTACCACACTACTCATGACCACGCAGCAACTGCTGCTATAGCCCTGGATGCCGAGATCCAGAACCAACCAGATCCAGCCCCTCGTCACCACATTCATGCTCAGGATCCTCACTTCCATGAAGACCGGGAGCTAAGGAGGTGTGGAACGGACCATAGACAGTGATCGGACTGTCCTCGTAACATGGAACCCGACCATGACTTGGCCTCGAACATCCGAATGCCTGACATCCCAACCATGATACTCCAAATGATTAGAGAAAGTCAAGGCCTCACAAATGATGACTGGGGAATTTCTAGAAGTCACACCCCATTCACTAATGACATTCTCTATGCGGAGCCGCCACGTCGATTCAGGATGCCGACCTTGCCGATGTATGAACGAAATTTGGATCCCAATCAACATATTCTGAAATATGAATGGCTTATGAATGCCGCTCGAGCTAATGATACTGTTAAGTGTAGAAGCTTCCCTATCTCTTTGGGAGGCATTGCAACTACGTGGTTCACCCATCTACCACTCGGATCCATTTCATGTTTTGACCAGCTAGCTATTAAGTTTGTTGAGTAGTTTCGTATGCATGCTTTAAGACCCAAGGAGTGTTCAGTGTTACACAGGCTCCATGAGAGTCTCTTAGGCGTTATCTGGAAAGGTTCTATGCAGCTTGTGCCAAATTCAGTAATCCCAATGACAACTCTATTTTGATGGCATTGACTAAGGGGATCGATCCTGATTCCGAATTTGGTGATTGGTTGGCTGAGAAACCCCCCGCTTCGTTGGACCGTGTCTATGCAAAGGTAGCCCATTTTTTGAGGAGAGAAAGTGCTAGATGGTCTAGGAAGCAGGACATTGCGGGGCCCAATAGTGAAGGAATCCAGAGTAATGTTGCAGTAAAGTAGACCAGGGAGAGTTCCGGTAAAGTACAGTTGAACATTCCGAATAAGCAAAGTCAGTAGAAGGGTGATTGAGGTCAAGGAAAGAAGAGCGACCCTCACCGTGGGAGACCTAGAGTTCCTATGTTTGATCGATATACTCCTTTGAACAAGTCATTAGAGAGTGTTTATCTTCAAACCTGCAATACAGGGCAGTACTAGAAACTAGCTCTGAAACCATCATCAGAGAAGCAGATTCAGATCGGAAAGTTTTGTAGATTCCATGATTGTTACGGCCATAACACTAATGAATGCCGTCACTGTAGGATATTATTCAAAAGTTGATTAGAGAAAGAAAGTTAGAGCAGTTCGTCCGGGCTCCGTAGGATGGCGGAGCAGGCCCATCTAATCCCAATCAGGGCCAAGGCCAGGCTAGGCCCGAAGAACCCGCACATACGGGCGGGAGGCTGGTGGTTAATACTATGAGTGGTGGTCCTCATCTGGCTGATTGGAGCTGGAAGGAAATGGAGTCATATGCTAGTTCAATTAGGCATGTGAACTTCGAATGTTGTAGGGGTATCGAGGAAGAGGCCCCAACTAAGCAATAGAGGACGATGACATATGACATTGTTTTCAGAAACTATGATGACGATAGGGTCGAGGCCCCCATTATTGATCCATTGGTTATATCTACCTAGATAGGTCCTGCGTGGATGAAGAGGATCTTAGTTAACAGCAGAAGTTCCGTAAACATACTTTTCAAACGTGCTTTTGATCAAATGCTGATGGAAGCGGAGGATCTAAAACCATGCCAGTCGCGTATACATGGTTTCAATGGCAGTGCAACCATTCCAGCTCGGATGGTAAAGTTACCTATTGAGTTGTGTGTTGGTGATAGCCGGAGAGTTCGGATGTTAAAGTTTGTTGTGCTGGATATTCATTCTCTTTATAATGCCTTCCTGGGCCGACCGACCCTTGCGGAGTTCAAGGCAGCGATTGCCCTTGGTGTTTAACCCTGAAGTTCCCCACTGATAACAGAGTCAGGGTGGTACATGGTGATCAGGCAGCTGGACATGCCTATTATGTTGCGGAACTATGGGATGCGCAGCAAAAGGAGAAAGGTAAGGGCGTGGAGGAATCTTTCTACGTCCGCTCTATGGAGGATTGACAACTAACGCCTGAGCCATGGCTCGGGCGCCACGAAAAGTTTCCTAAAGATCTTGATCTTAGAGACAACGATGATGAAGGGGAAGTCAAAGAATACCAAGCTTCCCCGGTAGATTTGACAATTGATGTCCCGGTTAACGACGATGTTGATCCTAGAGTGGTAAATATCGGATCTTAGCTCATCCCACAGATGGGACAGGAACTGGTTGATTTCCTCCGAGAAACCCTCGATGTGTTTGCCTGGACTCATGCAAATATGTGTGCGATCTCACCGAATATCGCGAGCCATGCAATAAATATCGACCCGCGGCACGTCCCGGTGAAACAAAAAGGTACGGTATGGATCCATAGAGATCTGCCGCCCTGAAGGAAGAAGTGGATAAACTCAAGGCTAATGGATTTATTCGTGATTCTTTATACCCAGATTGGGTATTGAATCCAGTACTTGTCAGAAAGTCGAATGGAAAATGGCGGACATGTGTGGACTATTCAAATCTGAACAAAGCCTGCCCCAAAGACAGTTTCCTACTTCCCAGAATTGATCAACTGGTGGATTCAACAGCCGGACATTAGCTCTTATCTTTCATGGACGCGTACTCTGGCTACAATCAAATCCCAATGCACCTTCCTAACCAGGAGCACACTAGCTTTATCACTGATTTGGGACATTATTGTTACAAGGTGATGCTGTTTGGACTCAAAAATGCTGGAGCAACTTATCGGAGGCTTGTGAACCAAATGTTTGCAAACCAGATTGAAAAAACTATGGAGGTGTACGTAGACGACATGCTCGTGAAGTCGCGATTATTCAGCAACCATATCAGTGATTTAGAGACGATGTTCAACATACTATGACAGTACGGAATGAAGCTCAATCCATTGAAGTGTCATTTCGGAGTTGCATCTGGAAAGTTCCTTGGGTTTATTGTCAATGCCAGAGGAATCGAAGCTAATCCCAAGAAGATCTGGGCAATTCGAAATCTCAAAACTCCCAAAACAATAAAGCAGGTGCCAAGTCTTAATGGTAAGGTGGCGGCTTTGAGCAGGTTCATTTCCAGATCCATGGACAAGTGTATTCCCTTTTTCGATCTGATTAGAAAACAGAAACATAATTTTGAATGGACAGAGGTGTACGAGGGCGCATTCAGGGCACTAGTACAATATTTAGCAACACCTCCCATTTGTCGAAGTCGGTTGATCACGAGAAGTTGTATGTCTATCTGGTGGTTTCGGCGAACGCAATCAGTGCTACGCTAGTTCGAGAAGAGGATCGGATCCAATGGCCGGTCTATTATGTTAGCAAAAGATTGACGGGGGCAGAAAGAAACTACCCGAAGATAGAGAAACTGGCTTATTGTCTTGTTATAGCCTCGAGGAAGCTCCGTCCATATTTCCAGGCTCATCCGATCACTGTTTACACTGATCTGGCGTTATGACAGATTCTGACACGGCCTGAGACGTCTGGTAGATTGCTTAAGTGGAACATCGAGCCGAGTCAATTTGGCATCACTTATATCCCAAGGCGAGCTATTCAAGGACAAGTTTTGGTGGACTTCATAGCTGAATTCACCATACCAGAGGATTTTCCCGAAGTCAGTGAATCTCCCAAGTGTACATGGAAGCTATACACTGATGGTGCACCAAACAATGAATGCTTAGGCACAGGAGTGGTACTCGAAACTCCAGAGGGTCGATCCGTGTGCTGCGCTTTGAAGTTTGACCTCCGCACGGCTAACAACGAAGCCGAGTATGAATCTTTACTTGCTGGACTGAGGCTTCCCAAAGATTTAGGAGTCATTGTTGTGGAGATTTACCATGATTCTCAACTGATGGTGTGTTAGTTTCGAGGAGAGTACCAAGCCAAAGATTGGCCACCTACCGGGTTCAAGAAGTTTTGAATCAGTTCGACTATTATGCTATTCACTGTATACCCCAAGAGAAAAATCAGAAGGCCGATTCTTTAGCAAAACTGGCCAGCACTGGCGAAGCACATCGGATGGGACTCATCCTCGTGGAGACACTTACTGCTCCAAGTATTGATTGGGTGGAGATAAATTGGGTTCATGAGGCGACACCCGAGAGGGAGTCATGGATGACTCCAATCAGAAACTATCTTAAGCACGGAACATTACCCAAGTGCAGGAGCGAGAAAAGACAAGTTCTTCGAAAGGCTTCACGATTTGTCATCCAGGATGGAGTCCTATACAGAAGGGGATATTCTGTTCCTTTACTCCGGTGTATCGCCCACAATGAGATCAAACGAGTGTTACATGATGTGCACGAGGGAGATTGTGGCGATCACACTAGGGAGAAAGCCCTTTTGAAAAAGATACTTAGGTACGGGTATTTCGGGCCAACCGTAAACCGAGACACATCGGATTATGCTAAGAGATGTGACAGGTGCCAGAAACATTCCAGAATTCCAGGAGCCCCACCAACCGAAATTACTCAGATGGTCAGCCCGTGGCTGTTTGCCGGATGGGGAATTGATATAATAGGGTCTTTGCCTCTAGCCAAAGGTGGTGCGAAGTACGCCATCGTTGCAGTTGACTACTTTACTAAATGGGCGGAAGCTGAGCCCCTTGCTACTATCACGACGAAGAAAGTAATCAACTTTGTCGTGCGCAACATCATCTGTCATTTTAGCCTCCCACGAACAATTGTAACAGACAACGGGCCCAATTTGGTAGTGCCGAGTTTAAGAATTTCTGCCAATGCTATCGCATCCAGAAAAAATTCTCGATAGTAGCTCACCCTCTACCGAATGGATAAGTCGAAGGTGTCAACAAAGTCATCGAGTCCATTTTGAAGAAACGAGTGGAGAAGGTTGGAGGTAAGTTAGTCGATGAGCTCCCCATGGCCCTATGGGCATATCGAACCACCCACAAGTCCACGACCGGCCATACTTCGTTTGCACTTTCTTACGGATCTGAAGCCGTTATTCCAGTTGAACTAGAGGTACCTTCTCATCGTGTGACTTATTATGATCCAAAGACGAATGCCATCCTACTTGAAGAATCTCTGGATTTATTACATGAGAAGCGTGAAGAGGCTGATTTGAGGGCAGCCGCACATCGTAACCGAGTCGCCCGATTATATAATGCCAAGGTCCGACCAAGGACCTCTGAAGTTGGTGATCTCGTAATCAAGCGGGTCTATCCTGTCCCTTCACACATGAAACCGACATGGGAAGGACCGTATGTCATCGAACGGAGGCTTGAAGATGGCACATTCAAGCTATCGACCGTTGATGGTCTCACTCTACCGAGAGCATAGAACAGTGAAAGTCTCCATCGCTACTACATATGATTGGCTTTCATTCATTTAGTCTGCTTTCCTTTTCAAGTTTGTTTATGCAATTCAAGGATTTGTACTATTTGTAATAAGGCAACTGATTTTGCCATGATTTCTTATTTTAACAATAAAGCGCAAATCCGCAAAGCCAAGTTAATGATTCCTAGATGCATCATGCAACTGCCATGATGTACGAAGAGCCGAGTTCCATCTTTCGGTGGGACTCGTTCAAATAGAGAGTGATCATGACCCGACCGGTCACTCGCTAGATGAAACCCCGAGCTCGGGGGGAAAACAACAATAAATTAAAGAGAATTGACACACGATAACTCTCTAACTAACTCCAGCTCCCAGAGCTTGAGCTGGAGTGCAAACTCCAAAATTAGGACGTGAATCGACCGTCCAAGCTCGAGGAGGATGGATTCGTCCCTGTGTAGTTAATACCCACTATTACCCTGCTATAACTCTGCTATATCTCATAGCGGATTTCTACCACTACGATTTTTCCATATAGCCCCAAATATAGCCTTTCCGCTTTAAGCCCCGCTATTTCCGCTATATCCCATTATTCCTACTATATCTTCTTTAAAAGAAATAAATTGTAAATTGACATTTTATAAATTATGAAATTAATTAATTTAATTGAATTTTTAATATATTTTCAGAAATGAAAATACTCTAATATTCTACTAAATTCAATTATGTTATATAACAGTTTTAGGTTTATTTACAATATATTCGCACATGTTTTTATTTAAAATTATTTATGTATTAATTATAATTCAATTGAATGTTAATTTTTCATTTAATTACCATTTATATATTTGTAAAAATTTTAAGTATGAGTTATATATTTCTCCCCAGAACTGGGGGCATAACTCAAGTTCCAACCGCTGACCGAGATAGCGCAACGTTGGGACTCGACTCAACGTTTGATTATGACCCGAGGCCATGACCTCAGGACTTAAAGACCGGACTCAAGTTCAACTTAGAGACTAAAGCTTCACGAGTACATTGATTGGAAATGTGATTGCTAAAGTACATAGACAAATAAACATAGAGTTATGCCAAAAATAAAGGAGAAATTTTATTCACACTGTTCTTTGAGAAAGTAAGTACAAAATATGTTCAAAGAATTCCTATAAGCAGGGGCCAAACCCACATCTATACATGTCCTACAAAAAGCAAAAGAGAAGCTTATTCTAACCATCTACAAAAGAGGGAGCAAAAGTGAAAATCTACGCCTTCGTTTTGTTGTCCTTCTTGACTTTCTTTGGCGTAGATCTGCCCGAGCAACCACCCGAACCTCTCTTTGAACCCTTGCCTCCCCGGCTCGCTTCAGCTGGCTTGTCTCCAGCTGAGGAAATCGACATAGTCTCTTCTTGAGAGCTCATAAGGATTGAAGTGTCCTCTATGTGTGGAATCGGTGGAATGGTCGCACTCTCGATGCTCAAAGAATGAGGCACGCTGGTCTCAATAATGGTGCCACCTAGAGAAACCACAAGAATAGGGACTAGACCGGGACCCGCCATGCCTCCGTCGGCTCTACGAGCCTGCTCAATCTCAGCCTTAATCTCCTCTATTATTTGTTCCTCTCAATCCACATGCTCGCCCATCGAGAGACTGCCGGTTAGACTCGAGGAACCCGTGATAATAACATCTTCATCCACGTTGAAGGGCATCTCGATGCTAGGGTCGCTTTGGTGGCTGCAAATTGCTTCCATCAATTGGTCATCAAAGTCATAGCCGCTATGATGTGCCTCCCCAGTCGAAGAAGTAATTGTTACGGTGCCTCTGTCACTAACGCCTCCTGCTCGTGATGAACTTCTTGAGTTGCAGGAGGGTCGACCGGCGCATAATATAAGACTGAATGAAGATAAGAGAATATATTAGTAATATCATCTGATAGTGCTCTTGCATTTTGAGGAATAGGAGAAGTGTCTAGAATACCTTCCTCTAGTTGGCTCCCAGGTTGAGCCGACGGGCCTTCCGAGCTGCGTTCGATGATTGGAGAAAGATGTGGCCCGTCAGGATCATACCCCGGGATGGCTGGAGGATCAACAGAGGAAGATGGCTCAGTTTGAGACGCTGGGGGAATTTCAGAAACAACGACATGGCGTTCACTCCCGGATCCTTCTCCGACCTCTGGATACTTAGCCGCCAGGTCTTCCCTCTGAAGTGCGATAACTATATCGTGAAGGACTTTAGGCTCATCTCCGATCAACACTTGAGTTTCCAATTCAAACTCATCAACGGTTGCAACATTACAGATTGCTTTTTTGTCCTCAAGCAAGCGGTTCCTGGCATTATATAATTGAAAGGGATAGTCCCTGCCGAGTCAGTTCAGGTTGGGACTTCTCAGGACATTAGCGTTGTAGGTGACCAGAAGATCTTCAAATTCGCTTTCCATCTTGTCCTATACAGCTTTTATTTCCCTTTCCACCTTAGCGTCAGCTTCTTCGGCCTTTTTATTCACAGAATTCCTCTCTTCCATAAGTCTCACCGCCTCCTTGCATGCCTCCTGGGCCACTTTGTTAGCTTCGTCTTTCTCTTTATGGGCCTCAGTCAGCTTCACCTTTAATTCGGCGGCTTCTTTTAATGCGGCATCCTATTCTCGCATAATAAAAGTTTTGCGATGCCCCATTTCCTGCACCAAGTCCATGTGCGTTTTCCTCATCTCCTCCATGGACTTTCTGGCTTCCTCGGCTCTTTGTCTGTCTTCTATCTTAGTTTGTCTGGAGGACTCGAGTTCATTAGAGAGCACCTTTATTATCTTATCCTTATGAGACAGATCGCCTTCCAGTTTCTCGATAGCCTTGGCCCGCTCAAAAGACATAGCCGAAACTCGTTATGCCGTCTTAACCCATTCGCGATATTGACTATATGCGTCATGCATATAGTATTACACTAGTTTTTCTATGTTGTTCGGAATTCTTTTCAAGTTGGGAGGAAAGTGGAAGCCATCGAAACATATGTTTGGAAAATCTTTCTTCGGTTTGGCGATGCAGATGGTTCCCTCCCCCGTAGGCTCTATGACAGTTTATTCTATGATGGTAGGAGTTTCTGTTTCAATTCTTTGGCGCTGATCGCCAGTTTTGGGGGGGGGGGGTGAGGCAATGCTATTTGATGTGAAGATTCAGAAGAAGGCCTATTGGAGCCAGAGGGTTTAGAAGGTCCTCTCGATGGCGGAGATCGCGACTTAGAATGACGCCTGCTTTGATATGGTCTTTCTTTCTCTCTATCGTAGCGCTTGCGTTCTTGGCTAGGATCGTAGCTACGACCGTAATTTCTTTTGCTCTCATAGTGATGTGACTCAAAGTGCGAACTAGATGATTGGCGAGAAGAGCGGAGATTGCTAAGCATGGATCCTTGCTTCACCATCGTGTTTGCAAAACAAAAAGAGGAATAAAGTTAGTTATCACCAAAGATTAAGAAGCATATGATAGAGTGTCGTGTGGTGCCGTGAAGTGTGTGAATGCATGTGCAAACTCCCCAACCGACTGGTTGTAGTAGTTTTGCTTATCAGAGTTGGCACCCCTATATCTATTGAAGGTAGGCCTGCGCCGGTTCTTGATGGGGAGTCAAGCCCCTCTAGCCCAGGATCAGGGAATGACAGTATTTCATTAGGGATAGGAATGTCTGATAACCCTTTCAATAAACTTTCCGTCTGTGGGGAAGAGGTTTCCAGACCTACAGAAGTTACAATGAGCTGAGTTGCTTCAGTGGTCTTTTGCCTTTTACTTTTATGGGCAGAAGTTTTGCCTTTTCTCTTCAACATAGATGATTGAGAGCCCTGCGGAGGCGCGACCGCGAGCTCCTGAGTAGCTTCTGTACCCTCTACATCGCAAGGTTCGATGATTATTACATTGGGCGCGGCTTGAGCTCCCTCGATTGGGGGGATGATAGGGGCCCATCTTCCACCTTGTCTTATAAGGGCCACTCTTGGAACTCCCGTCAGCCCTATGCACTGTCCTCTTTCTATAAGCCTGGCGGCAATCAAATTACCGTCAGAGAGAACTTCGTCTATTTCACTTAACTCGGCAGGCACTGCCTGGAGTGTCCTCACTAACTCTTTGTATTGGGCTCCTTCGGGTCGTGGAATAGCAGCTGTAAAAGAGACACGGCAATGAATTCAGCATCGATTTATATTACCCAGTTAATTAAAGAACAAGTGAAAGTACTTACGTCTGACCAACCATCGTCTGGCGAACCCCGGTGGGCATCTCAAGTAGAACCACTCTATTTTGAAGTAGCTCAACTTACTCCACGCACATGCAATTACTTGGCAGTTCCTGACAGCTTACAGGAAAGTGAATGACAAATTATCCCCCCGACTCTTAACATTGAATAAAAATCTGATCTCGTCGACAGTCGGAGGACGGAGGAGATGCTCCATAAATATAATATATAAGCTATTGAGTAACGCGTATCCGTTAGAATGAAGCTGAGAAGGCGCGATCCTCAAAAAAAATAGCACGTCCCGAATAAACTGGTTGAATGAGGGAAATGTTCCAGCCACGCACATGAATCTATTGCATGCGGTGAACCCTTCCAGGGGATTATGCACTCTATCTTCTGGCCCTGGTAATCAAACTTCCTCCAAAGATTGTCCGTGCATAAGACAAATTTTGCCCAGCATTTCTTTTGAAATCTTGGACCGGACGGAATCTCCTGGATTCATAATCACCACTGCATCTGGCAGTTCATCCGAAGCAGGATACACTGTATCTACCGCGACATCCAGCATTTCAATTCTAGGAAATGGAGGACTTTGAACTTCTTGTTGCTCTGAGCTTCCATGATCCATAGCTATTGAACTCAGTAAAAACAGTTATTAGATGGAAAGAAATCCATGTTCCCCCCAGTGTAAGGTGAATAATCGTGTTGTGTAGTGAAGTGCTGCGCAATACTCTAAATTTCTACAAGGCTAAAAAATGATAAAGAGAAAAGACTTCGAGATTCGACCGGAGTGACAATCATCGCTGACCGTCTCAACCGTGCCATCTTGACTTCGAAGAACGATCCATGTTAAAATTGATTATGTTATAATTCCTTCGACGAGCTTTGGAGGATAGTCATATATGCAGTTTTTCGATCAAATCCAAATACGCAAGGCTAAAGCTTGTTGGAATTAAGTGTTCGAATATGCAAAAAGCAATGGAGTTCGTATCCATCATAGTTCACTTTGGATCGTTCCCTTGAAGCCATCATTTCGTATCAATCATATATGTGGACCGATAACCTTTTCGTATCGGTAAAAATTTCATATCGATCGATCGCCCGTTCGTATCGATCACTTCGTGCATCAATCGCTTCGTATCGATTCGAGGAGTTTGGTTTCGAATCGATCGAACCACCCCTCTTCCATCGATATGAACTAATACACACTCCTTGGATCGATCATGAAAGCTGCCTTCAATCATCTCCAAAGAATTTTGATCGATCCCACCTTGCATCGATATAAGTTCGAGATAGACTCGGGTTCAATGACTCCATCGGCTCCTTCCAGTTGCTCTCCTTCTTCTACTTCTCTAAATCGCCATTAAACACACCCTCAACCTTGACCTAGCCACGCTCCGGCACCAACGATGCCGAAAATGGCCATTGCCATGAACAGAATGGCATGAACACTCGAGTCTCATCACTCTAAGAATGGTTCTATCAATCGATTACCTAGCTCGAAGAATCTGGACTTAAGATTAAAGATTGGTTGTTTGAAGACGAAAATTCTACAGTTTATTTTCTCTTCGAATTGATACGAAGTAATAATAGAAGCAAGTGAGAAAATATTCTAAGTACGAAAAGTATTTATACTTCTTCGTATCGACCTTAAGGACGATTTGTATCCTAGTCACAAAAACCGTTTGAAGCGGTCGACATGCCAATCGATACGAAGCGCATCTGAACTTCAAAGCTTCATATCCATCAACACGAGGATATCCAGAGCCTAGCATCTCGTATCAATTAGTGTGAATCCCAGCACTTTGTATTAATCGATGCGAATCGATCCGAGGCCCAATATTTCGTATTCATCGATACGGAGCTTTCCCATGAATTAACATTTGTAAATCTCGTACCCATTGATATGAAGAGCACTACGTAATTATGTCTGGATCATTCAAATCCATCGATATGCAGCATGATTTTTTTATCCATCGATCCGAGACCTAATATCTCATATCCATCGATACGAAGCGACCATTTCGTATCCATCGATACGAAGCACACCTTATGTAAGTCCATCTCGTATCGATAACCATTGATACGAAGGCAACCTTCATACATCCTAGATCGATCCAGGAGAGGATCAATACAAAGAAAGGGATCTAAACAATGGTCGATCGTTGTTGCAACTCGGATTTCACATCGATCCAGGAGAGGATCAATACAAAACTTGATAAAAAAACTTGACAATGACCCATGAACGTGCAAGCATGAATGGGAGTCAGGTTAAAATATGTGCATGTAAGCCATATTAACATTTGATTTTCAAAGTTAACAAGAATTGGATGCTTAACTGATGACAGCCAGGACAATGGACAATGAATTGCTAGCACTCGACCTTTAGTTACAACAAAAACTGCATCATCATTAGTAGTCTACAATTCAACATTTATACTACCGGAAATTAACCAAGGGACATATCTCTTGACAAAAGGACAATAACTGTTCGATAAATCGGATATAATCCTTTTAGTATAAAGATTGCAGCTTTTCAAAGCATGTCATGTTGACACAGGACGTACTTTAGGGGGAAAATGTTATCCCGCCTTTTGGCAAGGCCGTGACACCAAGAACTTGACTAGAGACCGAAGAGAATCCGCTCTAGGAATCAGTTATCTACAGGTTCACGATGGATACAAGCAAACCTAGTCCGAGTTCGGATCGAGCCACAATTAGCATGGTATGACAAGCAAAGCTATGAAAGGCAATATGCCAAATTTTGGGTCAATCAGAGTTCGTATGCTCAAGTTATGAATCGATTAAGATCCATGTGAAATATGCCCATTTTGTATCCATTGCCCCGTATCCATCCATCTCGCATCCATCAGTTAGCCTCCATCGTTCATATCCATCGTTTCGTATCGATCGACATCGTTATGAAACATACATGACTCAAACAGTCGGTGCCCACCATTTGTATCCATGGGATTCGAGCCTATATCAATGGACTTCAACACTCCCTGGATCGATCACCCATCATTCAACTAACAGCTGCATGTTTCGTATCGATCGCCTATCTGATCGATACGAAAGATATGGCCTATGATCGATACGAAAACAAAGGCAGAGCATCGATACGAGAGGCAAAGTATGTGATGGATACAAAAGAAGCGTTCAACCCAAAGGAAGCAGCCACTATGCACGAATGCAGGATCTTCACGAAGCATGCACACCACATCATCGATACGAGCTGATGGATACGAATCCATCGATACGAAGTCTTCAGCCTCCCTAGCGAACTCAACCTTGGATCGATCGTATCTCTCAAACTACTAGTCCAAATGCCATGAAATTTTCACAGAGGCTTGCAAATAAACTCAAGAACAAAGTTGATCGATCGCAGCTCAATTGGAGCCAATCTTGATCGATACGAAGACAATGTGGATCGATCAGGGATCGATCCCAAATGACTCCAGATCGATTGTATGGGCCCAGCTACGCATGAGAAAGGGTATTTCGAGATTCGAGGTAGATATTTCCACCTCTACACCTATAAATAGCACCTCCACTACAACTAAAAAAGGACTTTTATGCTGCTGCTCTGCTGAAACTCCATTGTAACTTGAGTGCTAGCCATTGTTCTGTTGTAATTTAGTTTATAATCAGTAATAAACAACAAATCTTTCAAAGTGGACGTAGGCTACAACGCTGAACCACTATAAATTCTTGTCTTCTTTTACTACTGTTCATTTTTCTTGGTGTGATTATTAGAATAGCCTCATTTTTCATTCTATTTCGTCATTCTAATCTCTTCAATTACATTAGAAAAGTTTTATGCCCATTTTTGGTACAAACACTTTAGTGCCTTATTATATACTCTGATCAACCAAGGAGGCATCTTCATATGTCGCTCTTGGCGTATTTTGTAATTATTATATGTTATCTGAATGTGGTCTGCAAACTGGGATTATGGAATCAATTTGAAATATTTTGAAATGAGATGTGGAATTTGTTTGCTGTTTAAATTTTTTCCATATTCTTGTGTTTCTATGTATCAATGTATCTAATATCACCGTATTTGGTCGCCGAAGATTAATAACTATGGATGACTACAATATCCGTATTCATTAGTTTTGGGCCTCCAAGAAGGGGGATGTTATAAGTTGGTATCAGAGCGTGGTTTATGAAACTTTAAATGAAACTTAAACCTAAAAGATTTTTTTCAAGCATAATCCAATGAATCAGATAATAAGATTGGGGTTTGGGTTAATGCTATAATAACGTACTGTAATTGGTATATAGTTTTATATACACAAGTACGTATTCCCCGTTCTCTTAGACCGTTCTTTTGTATCTTACTAAGACTCGTATGTAGACTTTTGAGAAAGGAGATATGGAAGCAGAAAACGGAAAAGGAAATATCGGTAGAGGAAGCACCACAACTAATGGAAATGCTCGACCCACTAGCAAGAGGAACCCGGGTCGACGAGCTAATGCTAGTAATTAAAATGCTGATGCAAATTTGAGTGTTGGAAATCCACCAGTAGATATGGGTGTGACGTATCAGTTCTTTGTTGGTTTGGTGCAAGCATGAGATGCTGATGGTGTTGTTGGAAATGTTGGAGAAGCTAACCCAGTGGCTCCAGTAGGGAATAATATTGCTTTGCTGAGTAGAGATTACACAAGTTTGGGTGAGAATCCATTCTTAGGAATAGAAAGTGCCATTGAAGTTCAGAATTGGCTGTTGCACTGTGAGCGTATATTTACCGATTTGGGTCTAAAAGATGAACAAAAGAGAAGGTTGGCCTTTAGACAGTTGCAGGGGTCAGCACTACACTGGTGGAATAGTGTTACTACCGGAGTGCCGGAAGAGCAGTTAACTTGGGCTGATTTTAAAACAAGATTTGAGCAGAAGTTTGTGTCTGAGTTTGCTAAGTCAGAGATGATGAGGAAGTTTATGGATTTAGTTCAAGTAGAGATGTCAGTAGTCGAGTATGCTACTAAGTTTGAAGGTCTGCCTCGATATGGATATGCTATTATAGATACTGACATCAAGAGAAATGAGAGGTTCATTCAGAGATTGAGGCCCGAGCTTGCTAGAATGACCATGACACATGTTCGTGATCCATGTAATGTGGTGGTGGCTGTGCAGTTAATGCCCCGCTATTACCCCGCTATAACCCCGCTATATCTCATAGCGGGTTTCTGCCGCTACGATTTTTCCATATAGCCCCACAATATAGCCTTTCCGCTTTAATCCCCGCTATTTCCGCTATATCCCGTTATTTCCGCTATATTCCGCTATTCCCGCTATATCTTCTTTAATAAAATGAATTGAAAAATTCAATTTATACATTATAAAAATTATGAAACTAATTTATTTGATTTAATTTTTAATATATTTTTAGAAATGAAAATACTCTAATATTCTACTAAATTCAATTATGTTATATAATAGTTTTACGTTTATTTAAAGTATATTCGCACATTTTTTTATTTAAAAATTATTTATGTATTAGTTACAATTCAATTAAATGATAATTTTTCATTTAATTACCATTTATATATTCGTAAAAACATTAAGTACGAGTTTTATATGCTATTTTAAAGCCATCCGCTATATCCCGCTATATCCTCGCTGTATCTCCGCTATGACTTTTTGCACCTCCACCGCTTTGAATCAGTCGAGCGCTTTAACTGCACAGGGTGGTGGAGATGGCCATTCTCCATGAGGAGTTACTTGCTGATCAGGCTAAGGAGAAGTCAGTGGAAGCCCAAGGTTCTCAAGGGAAGAAGAGAACTTCCTTAAAAGGAAGGGTGCTTCGAAGGGAGATAGTGTTAAAAAGTTAAAGGCTAAGGTAGTTTGCTATAAGTGTGACGAGAAGGGTCACATTGCGAATAAGTGCCGATCAGGAAATGGGAAGAAAGTCACGACTAAGAAGAATGTGAAGTGCTTCAACTATGATGAGGTTGGGCATTACAAAAATCAGTGTCCAGAGTTAGTTAGGGAGGATAAAGGAAAGGTCTTTGCTATTGGACCAGCTAGGTCTACTAGAGCAGATAGGGAAAGACTGTGATGGAAGGTACGCTTTTGATTCAAAGTATTCCAATTAGAGTACTTTTTGATTCCGATGCATCACATTCATTTATATCTCAGTGTTTGGTTGATAGATTATGTTTAGAACCCACCTACCTTGTTAATTGCTTAAGGGTTGTGAATCCAATAGGAGGGTATGCGACTCTAGGGTTAAGGTGTTACCACTTACCAGTTAGAACTTGATTTGTTAGGTCGTAAGTTTGCATACAGTTTGTATGTTATTGATTTCGTAGATTTTGGAATCACCTTGGGTATGGATTTGTTGGGTAGGTATAAGGCTAGAATATTTTGCCAAGATAAGGAGATATCACTGAGACACCCTGACAGTCACAACCGAGTAATATTCTTAGTAGAGAATTCTGACAGGAGTGTTAGTGCTTTGCTTAGTTCTATGGAAATGGGAGATGAGTTAAATCAAGTTAGGGTAGCAAGAGAGTTTGCAGATGTCTTTGAGCCAGTCACTAGACTACCCCCTAAAAGAGCAGTTGAGTTTAGAATAGATCTTATGCCGGAAGCTGAACCTGTGAGTAGACCACCTAGCAGGATAACAACCATCGAGATGAAGGAATTAAGGTGCAGCTAGTGGATCTTGAAGGAATGAATTTTATTAGACCAAGCAGTTCGCCTTGAGGAGCGGCCACAATATTTGTAAAAAAACCAGATGGGTCGTTAAGGATGTGTATCGACTATAGTAAGTTAAACGAAAGGACCATTAATAATAAGTACCCTTTGCAAAGAATAAATGATCCGTTCGATCAGTTAAATGGAGCTAGATTTTTCTCCCAGTTGGGTTTGGCAACAGGGTTCCATCAATTGAGAGTGGCGGAAGATAGTATTCCTTTGACAACATTTCGGACTAGATATGGTTCATATGAGTGGTTAGTGATGCCATTTGGATTGACAAATGTACCTGCTTTCTTCGTAGACTTAATGAATCGAGTTTTCCGAGAGTACTTGGATAGATTTGTGCTGGTGTTTATAGATGACATCCTAGTATACTCTATTCTCCCATTAGGAAGGTAATTATTATTTTATGGCATAATAAGGAAGAGTCCTTATAAGGCCTTAATTTTGCAACAATGAGATGAGTATTATATGTATATGCAAAGTACTTAATTGATGGCTAAGTCATAGGGATGCGATGTTAATAAACATGACAGAAGTCTGTCCTTCACTTTTATGCTACCAGTAGTTGTGTACACTTCCTATTGATGTGAGGTATCCTTTATGATAAATATTTTTGATGATGCGAGGTTAGCCCCAAATTCTGAAGGGTTAAACCTGCCCAGCTAATTTGGCTACCAGTTCCTACGAATAGTCGGACTAATGTGAGACGTCACTATGAGTATAGGCCATAATACGAAGGGCCTACTTAGGGGTCTTGAGGTATTAGGTGGTTGTTTGAGGGCCCACTTCTTTATCCCAAATGGAGTATTAAATGGCCAAGGGGCTAGTTAATAGGCACGATAGATGGTATCTCGATAGGAATCCGCTTCAGGATAAGGTATTGAATGGCGGATTGAGGGTCTGCCTTTCCACAAAGAAGTATTAGGTGACTTGAGAGATTCCATATGGTACGAGCTAGATAGTTACCATTTAGGGGACCTCCTTGGGAATAGGTATTACATGGTAGGATCTGTCTCAATTGAGGTCTTAAATGGCCAGAGTCTGCCTATTTTCAAATAAAAGTTATTAAGTGGCTTGGTGCTATCTCTTGCATTATTAGCTATTTATGACATAGGATTTGGGTCATCGGATTTTAGAAATCTGGTTTTACAATGGAAGGTATTAAGGGATTGATTAAGGACCCGCCTCCCTTCCTTATAAGAAATATTAAATGTATTAAGTGGTTGTATGTAAGGTATTAAGTGGTTGATTGAGGATGGAGTGATGATGTTGACGAAGCTTAAAGGTGGAGTAGCTTGGCTTGTGGCTATTACAATTATTTACTTTCATGGTATTTTAAGTTGTACCCAAGTATTTAGACAAATGTTGTAACGGATCTAATGTTATGGCTTTTATAGAATTTTGTATTATGACATTTTGATGGTTTTGAAACAAATGGGTACAATTTGCTATTATATTTTATTCCATCCGCTATGGTTCTAAAAGAATAGTCATTTCTTTGTACTATTACCTCTTTTCCAACCAACAACCGACCTTAGAATGGATATAAGTTTGGATGGGACTTTTCTAGGTCGAAATTTAAGCCTGTTCCGAGGTTGGTTGTTACATTTGGTATCAGAGCCTATGTTACCCGATCAACAGGGAAACTATATGCATGCGGGACGTACTTGTTATTTAGAAAAGATTTTTCGAGAAAAAAATTCATAGTTCTTACTAAATATATACCCTTTTTTGTTGAACATATTAAAATACACCAGGCAACCTTTTTTTCAGCATATAATACTATCTTAAGAAATCGTCACTAAAGATTCAACCTACAGATAGTTGATATGGCTGATAATTAATCTTCTTTCGGACAACGGAACCCTACTTGCTGAATAACTCCTATTCGTGGAATGGTTTAGACAATAGCTTAGGACTGTTGACCAGATTCCTATTCCTCCAACTGCACCGGTGGCACCCACTGCCCAGCCTGCCGATGTAGTACCCCATCCTATTGACTTTCCTAAATTATTTAAGGACTTTCTTATTATGGTAGGGCAAACATACTCTGGAATCAAAGGATATTTGGAAGCTAAAGTAGGGATTAGTGTCTGTGAGAAAATTTATAGAGAGCTTGGTTGGAAGGATCGACTTAAGAGAAGAATATCAACTTGGCACCTCAAAGGAGAAGCTTTGATTGGCGGAACTTAGTGACCGAGGAAAACACTGGAAGGATATTCTCGTAGGACAAATTCAAAAATGTATTTGAAATAAGGTTTATGTCTAAGGTAGAAGTGAGATTATAATTGGATAAATCCATTCAACCTAGGCAAGGGGACTCCACTCTTAAGGAGTACATAGCTAATTTCACTGAGTTGTATATATTGTGGATGAGCCTGATATTTACACCTTTGAAAAAGGCCATGAAGTTCGTTAAGGGCCTATATTCCCTGCTGAGAGAAATGCTATTGACCCCAGTGCCAATTGGAGCCACGTATGAGATGTTGGTGGTAATGGCAATGCTGCACATGGCCAGTATGGAAGATAAGACGACAGAGAAGGAGAAGAATGCAACTACACAAAAGCAAGAAGGATGCAAGAAAGGAAGCTTTTGGGCTAACAAGAAGTCGAAGGCGAAGCTTAAGAAGGATGGTAAGGTATGCAAGCGATACCATAAGAAATGTCATGAAGCTAAAGGTTGTAGGGTGAGTCTGATGAAAAAAGTTTTTAAAGGGAAGTGCTTTAACTGCCGTGAGGAAGGGCATCTCAAGAATCAATGTTCTATGTTGGCAAAAGAAGGATCAAGCATACATTCTTATGCTATTGAAGCCATCCCTATTGTTAGTAGACCACTAAGAGACCAAGGGAAAGAAGCTATAGAAGGTATAACTCTTATTTTCGGGGTTACCATTTGTACTATGTTTAATTCAGGGGCATCGCATTCCTTTATAGCTAGAAATGAATTAAATTTCTTAAACCTTCAAACCTTGATCAGTAGAGGTTTGTAATCCTATTAGGGTTTGACACATCTCCCTCTTATTTGAAAAGACCTACTATTAGACATTTCTAACGTTGATTTCATATGTAATGCGTACGTTCTAAACTTTAAGGGGTATGGACTTATCTTGGGTATGGATTGGTTATCATATTATGGAACCATTTTTGACTACGATAAGAGGGTAGCATGATTAAGGAGTTGTGGATGTCATGACCTAGAAATTTTTAGTACATCCAAAGATTTAGTTGAGTTAAGCCATCTATACTCACCAAGTCTATCTATTATTGGAGAGCCATCATCTGTACCCGTAGTTTGTGAATTTTCTGATGTCTTTGAGGAGGTATGGAGTCATCGACCTCATATGGAGATCAAGTTCTGAATAGATTTGGAGAAGGACGCAAAGCTAGCCGCCTTGCGTTTGAGGCATATGCCCTCCAAAGAAAAAAGGGAGTTGGACAAACAAATCTCAGAGCTTTTGAAGAAAGGATTCATCCGACGGAATACTTATAAATGGGGAGCCCCAATTATTTTCACCACCAGGGCAGACGGTTCTTTAAGACTTTGCGTCGACTATAGGGAATTGAATAAATTGACAAGGAAGAATAGGTATCCTTTACCTAGGGTTGACGACTTGTTCGACCAATTTGTAGTAGCTAAAGTATTTTCTTAATTAAACTTAGCAACGAGATTCCATCAGTTAAGAATTACAACGGAAAGCAAGTCGAAGACTGCATTTCGCACACCAATGGACTCTATGAGTGGGAAGTAATGCCTTTTGGATTGACGAATGCCCTAGCATACTTTGTAGATATAATGAGTAGAGTATTTATGGGGCAACTCAATAAATTCGTTGTGGTGTTTGTCGATGATACTTTGGTTTTTTTCTAAGGAAAGGAGGAGCATGAGGACCACATTAGGGAGGTGTTAGAAAATTTGAGGAGGCACCAACTCAAGGCTAAATTTTCTAAATGACACTTTTGGAGAAGTGAAGTTAGATTCTTTGGGCATATTGTTAAGGATCAAGGATTGGTTGTAGACCCCAGTAAAATAGAAGCTGTCCAAGTATGGAAGACTCCTAGGAATGCATCTGAGGTTAGAAGTTTTCAAGGGTTGGTAGACTACTATGGTAAGCTCATCAAGAACTTTGCAAGAATAGCGGCCCCTTTAACCCAATTGACTAAGAAGAACCTAATATTTTCTTGGGACGATAGATGCACTAAGGCATTTGAGAAGCTTAAGGGGTAATTGACTAGTGCACCTATACTCACTATTCCTGGTAGAACAAAATCATTTATAGTTTAATAGATGCTTATGGCACATGGTTAGGAGTAGTTCAAATGTAAGAAGGGAAATTAGTTGCTTATGCTAGTAGGGAACTAAAGGATCATGAGAAGAGGTGTCCAGTTCATGACTTGGAATTGGCAGCAATTATCATTGCGTTGAACATTTGGAGGTATTATCTCTCGGGAGAAAGGTTTCAGTTATTCATTGATTATAAATCACCAAATACTTATTTTCCCAAAAAGATTTGAATCTTGGGCAGTAGAGATGGATGAAGTATATAGCATTGTTTGACTTTAGTATCCAGTACACCCCTGGAAAAGGGAACGTAGTCACTGACGCTCTTAGTTGGAGGCATGCCACCCTAGGTGCTATATATGAATGAAGACAGTTAGAGTTTTTCTCAAATTTTAACTTCTAACCTTCAACAGCATCCATCCAAGGCTTTCTAGTAGTCAAGGAGATTAGACCAGCCTTGATGGACTACATAGGGCATGAGCAAGCGAAGGATAAGAAGTTGGTAGAGATTATGGAGCAGTTGAGGAAATGAGAGCATTTTCCCCATGCTAGTAGGTATTTAGTTGATGAGAAGGGATGCTAGAGAAGAGATGGACTCCTTTGTGTCCCAATGGTTGTTGATTTGTTGAGAGAGGTGCTCTTAGAATGCCACTACTCAAAGATGACCATTTATCCCAGAGGAGAAAAAATTTACAGAGATATGAAGAGGATTTTCTTTTGGCATGAATGAAAAAGAGAGTAGCTGAGTTTCTTGCTAGGGGTTTGACGTGTCGAAGGGTTAAAGTTGAGCAAGTGAAGCTTGGTGGTAATTATTACCTTTGGGAATTCCGACTTGGAAGTGGGAGCATATTTCGATGGATTTTTTGGAAGGATTTGAGGTCAGAAATGCAATAAGGCTATTTGAGTGTTATGGATAGACTCACTAAGAGTGCCCATTTTTTCAGTTAGGAGAAATAGAAATACCACTGCTCTCGCACAGATTTACATCAAAGATGTTGTTCGTTTGCATGGAATTCCCGTGAGCATAGTCAGTGATAGGGACCCCTTGTTCACTAGTGAGTTTTGAAGGAGCCTACAAGCAGCTTTGGGAACTTCTTTGAATCCAGACCGATGGACAAATAGAGAGGGAGAATAGGATTTTAGTGGATTTGTTGAGAGCTTGTGTTTTGGACTTCGAAGAACATTAGGAGCAGCATATACCTTTAGTTGAGTTCGCATACAACAATAGCTATCAAGCGATGATTCGTATGGTCCATTTTGAAGCACTTTATGGGTAACCATGAAAATCGCCAAGTTGTTCGTGGGAAACCACCAACAAAGCATTGCTCGGACCTGATTTGATCCGTGATGCCATGGAAAAAGTAAAGTTGATTAGGAAAAGAATGAAGACACATAAGACTGTCAAAAATTTTATGCGGATATAAGGAGGAAAACAATTGAGTTTGAGGTTGGAGATATGGTATTTGTTAAGAACCCCCCTCTTAGAAAAGTAAATAGATTTGGCAAGTCTGGAAAATTGATGCCTATGGTCTATTCAGAGTTTTGAAAAAGAAAGGAAAACTTGCTTACCATGTAGAACTTTCTGACAAGTTGGCGGGGGTCCATAATGTTTTCCACGTTTCTCACCTTAGGAAATGCCTTCATGACACCGCCATTAGAGTTAAGTCTGATCAGTTGGGGGATTTATAGACGGAGCCAACAATGCCCTATGCCACTTCACGCATTGTGGAGCATAGAACTAGGAGACTCCATAGCAAAGTAATTAGGCTGGTTCTAGTAAAATGGGAAGACAGTCCGATGGAAAGCACATGGAAAATCGAGGGGAAGATGAAGATCACTCATCCAGAGCTTTTCACCGATAAATTTTCTCTCCAAAATTAGGATTTTTGGTTGCATTGTGGTTGTTAGATTGGATGGTAGGAGATTGTTGCTACACTTTTCACTATCACTTCGCACTTATATAGATATTTCTATGCATGTTTAGGGTATTTGCATACATACTTGAATGACACGATTACATATTCACACTAGAATTAAGCTCATTTTAGTATGTCTGCGGTACATAATCACATTGCACTATTAGTTGAGTAGATGATTATGTAGATAACTTGGTTATATAACATGGATATTATTGCATGTTACGCTGTTCGGCCCTTGAAAGATTTCAGGACGAAATCCTTTTCAAGAGGGGAATGTAATGCCCCGTAAAATAAACCAAAATTAAATGGAGTAAGTTGAATTAAATATAATAAGGTAGAAAATGGAAATTCTATAAAAGTCAGAATTTGACCAAGAAAGTTATTCTGTTGCATTCATGGCAAATTTCTGATCTGTTTCCATATATAGTATGCTAAAAACGGAGCTCAAACGAAGAAGTTATGAGCGTTTGAAGCTTTCAGATTTAAATTAATTTAGTTTGAATTTAAATTCAAATGAAAATTTGAATTTAGATATTAGATTGAGGGTTGAGAAAACGTTTAACTAACATTTAACGTTAAAAATAATTAGGGTGTAAAATTAATTAAAAACCAAAGAAAATACAAACATCTCCAAAACAAATGTACCAGTCGACCCCTTTATTGGGACTTGGTTGAGGAGGAGCGATCAACCGATCGATGCCAAAAAGTAACCGTGGTGGCTAGGGTTTGGATGTTTGTTATATTGATTTGTATGCTTTAGATTTATCCTTTTCTCACCTACTGTTGTGGGCATTTTCACCCAACGCATAGTGAATATGAAAAGACCAAGGAAAAATCGTAAAGGTCCTGAAATAGGCTAGAGCTGTTTAGAAATGTTCGCGAGGTCAAGATGAGAGCATAGGTCCCAACCGCGTCTTAATCCAAATAATGGTTTAAAAGGTATGATCTTTTTAAGATTTACCTAATAGGATCCGACAACAAAGCCTCAAATACCGTCTTCTGCCAAGACAAGGCACTGCATACACCAGTAAAGAGGCTGCTCTAAAAAATCAGGTCCGCACAAGCCTAATAAAACCCAACAGGTCTGATCCCGCCTAACCAGACCATTAGGACCGGAACCCCACATATCCGGCCCTACAAGACTAGAAAGCATGGGCCGGTCCCGCATAAGTCCAACCCAGCAGGGCCGGACTCAACTAAGTCCGGTCCTACAGGGCCGGACCCAGCTAAGCCCGGCCCAGTAGGGCCGAACACGCACAGGTCCGGCCCTAGCTGGGCCATAAATTCTGGTCTGGCCTGCGAGTGCCGGACCCACACAGGTCCGACCCTACAGGACCGGACCCTTGTTGTCCGGCCCAAGTCGAGCCCTTGTGGTTCGGCACAGCCGGAACCACTTGGCCCGGCCTGGGGCGGGACCCCACTGGTCCGGCACAGCCGGACCCTCTTTGTAACAACCCACATATTTTACGATTGTATATTTAAATGTTTTATTTAAATATAGCATCGTTAGTCGGATTTAAGTCTGAAATGTCACTTTTTGCAAACAGTCGAATTAGGACTCGAGACCACTTCCATTGAGTCCAAAATGGTGTTTGCAACCTTTTTGAGTATAAACATCGATATGTTTGGAGTTGAGTAAAATTTTGATATTTTCGTTTAGGGCTTTGGGTTTCAGCCCAATAACCTAACACCCAACCCATCTAATACCCTAACTCCCACTCCACTCTACTTCATTCCTTCATAACATTTTCTAACACTCAACCTAAGGTAAAAATGGGGGAAGAGAAAGGAAATTAGAATTCCAAGCCCTAGATTGATTAGGAAATACAAATTCTAGCTCCAACATCAAAGAGAAGCTTAGGTAAGCATCATCTTCTTCTTCTCCATCTCAATCTCTCTCCAATTTCAGAAATTTCCTATAACCTAACTTAGGAAATATTGCTTATGATCTTAGATTGGAGCTTCTAGAGTTGAAATTGAAGAGTAGTTGATCTTTTCTTTGCTTTAGAGCTTCTCGTTTGTGTTTTTGGGTTAAAAGGTGAGTTTTTGAACTCACATATATGTCTATATCTTTGATAGTTGTTAGGTAGTAATTCCTAACATCTCTTCCTTGTCCATTTGCTTTTGGATTGAATTGGTTTGATGAATATTCCAATTTTTGGTGTTTTGAGGTCAAATCTTTAAAAATCCTATCTTTGATGTTTGAACACGTTTTTGGGGTGTTTCGAAGAGCCATACAAGGCTGGGTTGTCGCTTGGCGTAAATCCTTAGTCTCCGTTGCTCGTCCGTTCGCCTCCGGTTAGGATTTTGCCCCACTTGGTGGCTAGGCTGATAATGCTGTAGAAGCAGGTTCAGTCGACTGAACCAGGAGGTCAGTCGACTGAACCAGGGGACAGAAAATACTCTGTACCTGTATCAGTCGACTGACCTTATGGTTCAGTCGACTGACCTGGAAACCGAAAGTTTCCAGGCATAGTATCAGTCGACTGACCACCTGGATCAGTCGACTGATCTGCTTGTCTCAGCCCAATTTGACTATTTTGCGTGGGTTTCCAATTTTAATCGATTCGTGTTGATCCGATTTGTTGTTATCATTTATATCGACTTTGATGACTTCTTATTCGGGATTTTTGGGAATATCCATTTTGATGGACTCGATATCGATTTTTATGGATTTGATTCACGTCTTCGTATGTGAATTTTTGGTGATTGATTGTTTCTACAATCATTTATGTGACTTGTCACTTTAAAATACAAAGGTTTCTATACTAGTAGTAAATATTCAAACTCTTTCACAAAGATGATTTCAACCTTATATTTAATACAAAGCTCGTTTATAAAACCGTTTTTTCCAATCTATTAGTATATACAAACCTTTACCTCATTCGTATGAGAAATCTAATTAAACGGCTTAGTAAAACAAGTGGTATGAAACTTTTGCGTTTACTTCGTTGGTTAATTCTTAGACTTGTTCGATTGAAATCTTGTGACAATTTTCGAGTGGAAATCTACAATTTGTTCGTAAATATTTAAGTTAAGCCAGTGGTTATGGGACATGAAGCTAAACTCATTTATTTACTAGCTTAGTGTAATCGACACTTCTTGATGATCGATGATGATCATTTTGTGGTTTAGACTAGCGATGTGCGATGTCTCTTTGTCCACGTGGGGGACAGTACCTCATTTTATTGAGCTTCGTCTCATTTCTTTTATGGGCTAGCGACCCATGTTCTTATATGGTGTTCGGTTCATCAGATGTATCGATATTGTACTACATCGATGTCCTGGCTTTTCGGTTCATTGGACGTACCGTTATTGTACTGCATCGTTGTTCCGAATTATTTGAGTTTCGGTTCGTTGTACGTACCGTTATTGTACTGCGTCGATGCCCCGGCTCTATGGTTAGCGACCATGAAATAGCGTTCCGTTTGAGATACACGTGTTGGTGAGTTTTCATGCTCCCGTTTGAGATAGGCCTTCCCCCTTTTTGTGATTTCTAGATTTCTAGTTGATGATTTCTATAATTTATGTTTCACCAATTTTGATGATAGGCATTGATGGGCTCTATCAATATTTGTGTTTTGGTGAATAATTTAAAGAATGTGATTCTTTTTGGATGTTTGAGATGATTTGAGATATTGTATGATTTTTGTTGTTATTTGATGTATATTTGTCACAGTATGGAATTTTTGTTATCATACGTTTTTGGTCATATCTCTTATCCTATCTCATTTTATATGATATTTATATCTAGACTGATCCGTTTATTATTTTCTTCTTAAATAATACTCGGGTCAGACCGAGGTATTTCAGGTGCTCCTGCTTGACTTCTTATCAGGGTCCTTCGCCTGACTTTTGGCTAACTACTTTAGCAATGTAGTTTTTGTTAGTATACATTTGAGATAGAGACTCCTTGATGTATACTTATTCTTTTGTCTAGCACTTGTACCTATTCTTTTGTGATGTAGTGGATCTTGTTTGACCACTACTTTGATGTACACTTCTATGTGTTATATTCATATCTATTTCCACCTTTGTGATATGAATATCTGTGACTGATTTGTGTTATGTTTATTTCTATATTTGTTTCCGAAGTCCACATAGCCACTGTGTGGTAGCTTTGAATTTGTATTCGATATGTCGGATTTCCTCTTGAAATGAAATATAAGCTATATTATCTAACATATCGGTACTCACACAAAGCAATTACACAGACGGTCGCTCCTCAACAGCCTTATTCTTCGTGCTAGTCGACGACATTACTCAGTAGTGTCCTTGGCTAGTGTGATTATAGAGGTGGGGCGTCACACTCTTGGTTCGGCATTTGTCGGACCCTCCTGGTCCGGCCCCCAGGCCAGACCCGCCCGGGCCGGCTTGGGGCCAGACCCCATAGGTCCGACGGTGCCGGACCCCACTGGTCCGGCACAGTCGGACCCACCCGGCCCGGCCTTAGGCCGGAACCAAAGGTCCGGCACAGCCGGACCCTCATCGTTCGGCATTTGCCGGACCCATCTGGTCCGTCCACCAGGCCGGACCGGCCCGGCCTGGAGCCGGACCCGGACCCCACAGGTCCGGCTGTGCCAGACCCCACTAGTTCGGCATCCCAAGCGGGACCCGCCTGACCTGGACCCACCTGGTCTGGGACTGCATTCCACTTGGTCCAGCCCTTCTGTGGCTGGACCCACCAGGCATACTGGTCCATTCCTTCTGGGGCTGGATCTACTTTTCTATACTCGAAGGAATGAGCTTATATAGTCCGGTATTCAAGATTGAAGGGTAAGGATGGACGATTGAAGCGATCTACCAGAATAGTATTCAAATAGCATCCCAGAGCAGTGGAACAACAGTAGAACCACAATCCAAGGGAAGAAAGGTTGAACCAAAGCCTAGAAGCCATACTCAGCTGCCTGTCCCTACAACCTCACTCTATAAATACTAGGCATATGGCAACATAAAAGGGGATGGAAGGAAATAACGAAGCTTCCATCAACAATGGCAGACAACTTTGAGAGATAAAAGCATTAGTCCTAATAGCAAGTTTATTCATATTCAAAGCTTGTACTTGTAATCAGATATGAAAGAGATAATAAAAGTGGACCAGTGGACGTAGGCACATTCAGGCCGAACGACTATAAATTCTGTGTCCTTTTACATTTCAGTCCTTTATTTATATCTTATTGCAAACCATTAATTTTCTATCTCAATTATTCGCAACTAAAATTTACCAAACAATAGCTCTATACTACAAATAGTATTCACAATCTTATTACAATACCTTGGAGGTGTTTGCCCATTTTTTGTGCAAACACCTACCTCCACCCTATGATTCTTGTGCGTTTCAACCCCTATACATAGAACCTTACTCTCTCTACTTTTTACACATATTATTTGGGAAATTCAGCGAAACTCTGTTATTGTTATCTCTCCAAATTAGATTTAGAAACTATGTAGAGAATTCAGGTAAGAATCCAATATATTTCTATTTATTTCTTCTTCCTCCAACCTATTCTTACTCTATTCCTCTCCAACTATTCTTAATCTAATAAAAATGTATACATCTTCCCTATTGTGTATATATATCAAAAGGAGAGAGACTCTAAAAGAGATTGAAAGGCATGCAAATCCAAGGAAGGCAAAGCTCAGGCTATTCTGTGAGTGGAACCCTTACTATTTCTTTTTCAATAATTATTTAGTATATCTCTATGGATATGAATATGCCTTAGGGATTTTGGATTTGCGAAAATATGATAGATAAAATCCCCCAAAATTCCTTTTTATTTCAAAATTTCAATTCTATGTGAAGATTATCAATTATTTATATCAATTTGTTGAAATTTTTTTCGTTTATGCAGTTTTTGATAATTTTATAGTTTATTCTACTTCTCCTCCTTCTTGGATTCAGATTGTGATTCTTCAATAAAATAAGGGTTTAGATTACAAATTCTATTCGTAGTTCACACCACTTATTCCATATAAATTTCCCTTCATCTATAACTTTGTAAAAGAGGAGTTAAATAGAATATGAAGTTAAGGTTGCAATTTCTATTGTTTACGATATTCCATTGAGTTGATGTAATAAATTGGGTTTCTGTTTTATTTCCAATTCTGTTATTGTAATAGGTTATGAATATTTATTTCTTATTTTGGATATTAGAATCCCTTGTTTTATATGTTGAAATCTTGGGAATTTGGAAGAAAAGGACTTGTAATATTTTGGTTAGGGAACTAACATTTAACTCTAGTTTAGGGTGTATAACATCACACATAGAATTTATTAGGCGCAACTATTTAATTACTTCTTTTAGCATAATTAATGTATATTTATGGCATATATTGCATAGTTAATTCGGCATTTGTTTGTTATTTATCCCCCATTAGGAAGGTAATTATTATTTTAAGGTTTATTAAGGAAGATTCCTTATAAGGCCTAAATTATGAAATGGTGAGATGAGTATTATATATATATGTATAGTATTTAATTTATCGCTAAGTCATAGGGATGCAAGGTCAATAGAGTTACATGACATAAGTCTGACCTTCACTTTGGGGCTAACAGTAGTTGTGTACACCTACTGATGTGAGATAACCTATATGATAAATATTTGCGATGACGTAAGGTTAGTCCTAAATTTTGTAGGGTAAACCTGCCCAGCTAATCTGGCTACCAGTTCCAATAAATAGTCAAACTAATGTGAGACATCATTATAAGTATAGGCCATAATACGAAGGGCCTGCGTCGGGATGTTGAGGTATTAAGTGGTTGTTTAAGGGCCTGCCTCTTTTCCCCCAAATGGAGTATTAAATGGCAAAGGGGCTAGTTATTAGACATGATAGATGGTACCTCGATAGGGGTCCACTTCAAGATAAGGTATTAAGTGGCTGACTATGGGTCCGCCATTCCATAAAGAAGTATTAAGTGACTTGAGAGATTCCATATGATGCTAGCTAGATAGTTACCATTTAGGGGTCCGCCTTGGGAATAGGTATTGAATGGTGGGGTTTGCCTCAATTGAGGTCTTAAATGGTCAAAGTCCGCCTATTTTCTACTAAAAGGTATTAAATGGCTTGGGTGCTATCTCTTGCATTATTAGTTATTTATGATGTGGGATTTAGGTCATAGGACTTTAGAAACCTGCTTCATGAATGGAAGGTATTAAGTGTTTGATTGAGGACCTGCCTCCTTTTCTTATAAGAAGTATTAAATTGTTTTATGTACGTAGATATATTCCTATTTTGAAATATATTGTCCAAGTACTGGAAAGGTAATACTCAAGGTTTTTATTCACCAGATATTTTTTGCTCTAACTCCCTCCTCATTATAACACAGGTTGAGGATGGAGTGATGTCGATGATAATGTTTGAAGGATGTGCAGCCTGGCTTGTGGCATTTATTATTATTTTCTTTTATGGTATTTTATTTTGTACCCATATATTAGACAAATATTGTAAGGATCTAATGTTACAGTTTTTATGGAATTTTGTATTTTTCCATTTTGATGGTTTTGAAATAAACGGGTACAATTTGCTATAATATTTTATTCCATCCGCAATGAGTTTTGAAATAATAGTTATTGCTCTATGTTGTTATCTCTTTTTCCAACCAATAGCAAACCATAGAACAGATCTAAGTTCTGATGGGCCTTTTCTGGATAGAATTTTAGACCTACCTTGAGGTGGATCGTTACAAAATGAATTTGTAACAGACGTTCGATACATGCACCAGAATAACTATAAGAAAATAAGCACAAGGATATGGCGAAAATGCCAAATTACTAACCAATAACAAAACCCAGTCTAGTCTTCCTCCGTAGAGGAAGATCCACTCCCCTCATTCGAAGATTTAGGCCCAATGACACGAAAATACCCAGAGAAAAGAGAAGCCAACGTAGGAACAAAATCCAAAGAGTCAGAGCAGTAGAGGAATTTCCTATCCCAAGTGGCATCCGATAGAATAGATCGATTCAAATCACCTCACTACTCGAGCATTGGTAGCGCAAGGCCTTCACCCTCAACATGATAGTATAGCCTCTTTTCTTCTTCATCTCCACCAACATACTTATAGAACCTACCACCCTTAGGGTCAAATCTCATTTCAGAAACATGAATCCAAGCATGCTCAGATGAGGCCCAGAAGATTTCCAACGAGGAAGGAAGAACTAAATTCAGAATAACCGTCGAACTGTCATTAGTAACATCAACAGAGAAAACATCAATGAACTGAGCCACAATCTCAGGAGAAGAAAGCATGCTTGTAGGGAAATTTTTTGGAACTTACTTCATGATAGGAGGGCAAGGGAGTGGGAACCTAAGCGATAACGAAACAGGAATGGCATCAGATTGCAGAGTGCAGGCTCAGTTAGATAGCCAAATATGTAACAAGACAAACAAATATTTGGTTTTCAACTGTAATGGTCATCAACAACTGAAACACGAACCTCAGTAAAACGAACAGGAAACTTGGAGGGAAGAGGCTTTTCTGTAGTTACAGTAATGAAAACCTTCGCATACACAAGCTTATTTCGAGCAACAATATAAGCATCGAAACATTTAAGCTTTCCAACAACACTCACTAACCAATTTAACCTAATCATGGGCTGTAACACAGAAGGAATATGAGTGAAATGAGCCCATACTGGAATAAAGAAAATCTGGTCCTTAGTTTTCTCTACCATCAGACTCCGAGGGGTTAATAATGAAGGGTTGTCCGACAGTAATGAATAGCTCCGCCTCGAGCACATGGAGCCTTTCTTCCTTTCTAGAGAACTTGTAAAAGAAATTGCAATTATCAAAGTGAACTTGTAGCCTACCCCTAATATTCCTACCCTATGGGCAATGATCATATACTGCTTGATAAGGTGGGTTAGAATCAAGAAAAATCCTACTAAATACTCGACCAAAAAGCACCACCTGCTTCCAAAACCTCTATTGAGGGGATCGTAGCACCATCCACCTCCTCAATAACAAAGGAACGTGGAACGTATTCACTAGCGTTCCTTGGCATCACACTAAAAGGTGACATCCACTTGCAGTTGGTCACTTGAGAATGACCCAGATCTTTATGAGCCAAAGTGGAAGCAACCTCTGCACATGCATTTGACTTAACACCTTAAGACACAATAGTTTATTAACCAATGTGCTATTTTGTGTGTATGTGTGTATATATATTGCCCTATTCAAATTAATAAGATGAATTTTACACATTAATGTAATTCTTGGTTTCAAATATTTCCCTAACTGAAAGTTCACCAATGTTAATTTTAGATATTAAATTATGCAATTTCACCAAAATTAATATATATATATGCACATTTTTTTATCATGTCTGTTTTTCAATTCAAAACCTTGGACAACAAAGATATATAAAGGGGAAGTGGGTCCGTTGTTGTAAATCCCAGCACCTATGTAAAGTCACATTAACTATGTGCACTACTTATCTATTCCACTTACACAATATACGCTAGAGTATATTAGGATATAATCATAATTTATGATATGTATAAACTGCTCTTTAATGGAATACTAAATCAATCAATTTAATTAAAGAGAGAAATGAAAGGTTTCTCTCTCTAATTTAAGCAAAATATTTCCTCAATTAATTGCATAACTTTTAGAGAGAGAAATGAAAGGTTTCCTTCTATAAATTAACTTTAACTAGTAAATATTACACATAAGGGTGTATTTGATACACTCATACATTTAAATTTAAATAATTTTTTAACATGTTAAATAATTGAAGACTTATTCGCTATATTTTAGATTGGATCTATATCCATTTTAGCATCATAGACTTAATTAAGATCAAAATGGATTTTTTTTGAAATTTATCCATTTAAACCACTTTTGGCTGGCCTACTTCCAACAATAGTATTAGAGAAAAATAGTCTACATGATCTCAATTAGCAATGTTAGGGCTAACTGATTAAAGCCTACCCATTTAGTAGGGTATCTAGAAAAATAGTGCCGAATGATTATGTTTGGGTAATCGAGTACTCTACTATACTCGGCTACCGGTCTGGCCAAAGGATGAAGCAAGCCCAAAGGTTATCCATAATATAAGGTCCAAATTAATTTTGGGCCTTGGACTACTTTCTCAAACTATGTCTTGAAAACTTTAAAAATTATATTTTTAATTTAAGGTTAAGTTTAAAATTTGATATGTTATAAATGTTATAAACATTTCAAACTTGGTTTTGAAAAGTTAATATATTAGTTTCAAAATATTTATCGTGATTATTTAATTAATTAGGTTAATTAATTAATTAATTAAAATTAATTAATTAAATTAAAACATATATTATGGTATGTGTACTTTTACCTTAGAATGTTTAAGATAAATAAAGATAAAATTTTGAATTTTATTAACATCATTTTAATTAAAATGTTTTAACCATTTAAATTAACTACAAATTATTTAATTAGTAACACATGCATAATGATGTATGTATATAATTACTATAAATGTTATAGTCTATATTCATCTTTAAGTTGTTAGCAATGAATAAATTAAAATGCAATGGTTGAAATTTATATGAAATTAACTAAAGTCTTAATTAAATAAATACTAGAATATAATTTAATTAATAGAAATTTAAATTAAGTTAAATATGAATTAATTAAAAAGAGTGGAACTAGAAAGAAACCCAAATAAGATTTAAGGAATAAATACATACATATAATACATATACCATGATTTTGGATGTGTTTGACACTTAAATCATAAGGCTATTTCAGACGTACATTATTCCCTGAATCGTTGTCACTTAAATAAATATATTAGAGATTATGAGGCTATAATATAAAAGTTGTCCTCCACCATTTATATGTTAATAGATTACTTACATATTTTTCGAGTTTCATCAAGCAAGAGATGTTATGTGTAGTACTATTAATATGTTAACTATATAAAGTAAGATACATGCACGTATTTGTTGAGTTTCCTCAAGGTACGTGCGTTATACTTGGGCCGTCACAAAATGGTGGGTATGAGTGAATAATCTCTTTCAATTTTTTGAGTTTCCTCAAGATCGAGATGAGGATAGGAAAAGGACTACAAATTAGGTGTTCTATATAATACAACCGATAATGTGTTATCTATTGCATGTGGGCCTATGATTTGTTAAGTTTCCTTAAAATCAAAATCCCAAGGAATGTGAGTCTGACATCCACTAGAGAAATCAAAAGAATTCTATGGTTTTCTTGGGGTTTTGAGTAACAAAACAATCTAGTGGAAGCCATATTAGAAAAATGAAATGGTAACAATTAACCTTTCTGATATTGTAATAATATTTGCTATAAAAATTTAAAATAGTATGCGTCGATAAATTTATGCAACCATTCAAATTGATAAAATGTTTATCAGCTAAGGTATATAATTGAACTAAATTAAAGATTGACAAGGAAATATAAAATATACTAACCTTAAATCTTTTAGCTTGTTGTCGCTTCAGGACCCATGCAAGAGCGTTGTTATACACTACTAGATACGTTCATAACTTGATCGCTTAAGTCCTTGTCTGTCTGAGACTGTGTATTGTCTTTAGTGAGTTTTGAACTCTAATAGCAATACAAGAATATATTGATCCATGTTCAATCACATATAAATGTTATATGGTGAATGGTCGCGGCTCATATTATATGAAACTCTGATGAAATTAGTTTGCTACAATTAAACAAATAAAACTAATGTGAGGTCGCATATTCAATACCATTGATTACAATAAGGCTCTCCTTTGAATGGCTTGACCATTTGAAAAGGAAAGCAAGTGTATGAGAGAGGATGTAACTTGGGCATAATTGGGATGAAGTGAGTGAACGGTCACCTCTGCTGCATAAAGGGACATCGAAAACGAGAATACTATAAGTACTAAAAGATACTCAATAAGAAATGAGAAATGTGATTTCTATTCCAATTGCATTATAATATAGAATTTTTATATACAAAGGTCATTGATATGAATTTTAGATATATGATCAAAAATTATAAAATATAAACTTAATACAGTAAAAGAAATAAATAACCTAAAACAAGTAGTTGAATGGAACTTCATATCTCATATGCTATTATAGTAATGGTGGAAAAAGTGGGAGCATGCCATTATTAGTGGATGTATCAAGATACGAATTTATATATATATATACCAAATATTATTTACGAAATAATAAATGTTTTCAATATTGATTGAGAATATAGATAGTTTTATTTAATATATCTAGAATAACAGTATTTATTGCATTAGCTATATAACATGGAAAAATCAAAAATTTTCAACTCCTTTTGGAATTATGGACAAAGCACCCATTTATAGGAGCGATATAAGAGTTGATGAACTCTTTAGATTAACATAAATGTATATGCAGTCGAAAGTCTAATGATACCAAAATGGTTCCACATATTTTATTGAATTCACTGATGAATTATCACAGACATAAACATGTGTTTTTGATTCACAAGTAGTATATTTATGTAAGTTCATAGACTATAAAACATAAGTAGAAAAACTTAACATGCAATGAAAATAAATATTTGGTCTGATCGAATAGGTGAGTATATTGGAAAAGGTTCCAAAAGTACCTAAAACAAATAAGATTCAATCTCAAAAGTCGCTCATTGCTATGATAAATAATGATGCATCAATAAGGAGTAAGCAGACTTTGTTGGATAAACTATTATTGATGATTAGTGAAGTTGAGCTAGCTTCTTTCTATAAGGTCGACTACTTAGGAGTAAGTACATGAGATTAAATTTAATTTCATCTAAAACAAAGCCTATAAAATCTTATAAGATAAGAGTTGATGAAACTACCCCTATGTATCCTAGGTAAGGAGTTGATAGATTGTAAGAGTCGAGAGAGTGCACGTGATACTTGTGATCTTGTGTGGACTGCCCTAAATGAATTTGGGACTAATCAATGTTGATTGACCAACTTATGTTATGAAAACAAGTTTCGTAACTTAAATACCAAATCATTTTTACATATACGTAGGTAATTCAAAAAATATGTATGAATACCTATTCTGTTGCACTGAGAAACAATAGTTGTTTTAAAAAATGCAACTTCATGACAAATAAATTTTTGTTAGAAATTATTGGTAGTAAAATGGATTTGGATACAATCCAAAGATAAAAATGATTACAAAAGATGAAACAAAATTAACCAAGCCTAAATAAACAAAACAATTAGACCGTCTAATAAGACTTCTCATACATTAAAGAGAAATTATGAATTTTATTAATGTCGAGAAAAGAACTTCCTCGGTCTTAAGTAATCCATTAAGAGCATTGACTCTACCATGTGGGACGATGTGAAAATCCAAAATGGATTCTAAGTATGTTATCAAAATATGAGTTTGGTATTAGTACCCAAAAGGATATGATCCATCCGCTGCAAAAGTGTCTTCAATAAAAAGACCAATGCAGTTGGAATATAAGCCACGTTGACAAAAATAATATCATAAATTTCAATTGTTGAAACTAAAATAGATTCGTCATTCAACATGCTTTAGTTAACTTAGATTTTTGTCCCAAAATTTATCGCTCATTACGTGAGTTTTGGTACATATAAGTCGAAAAATAATAATTCAAACTAGTGATTTAGAATAGATTGTTTCCACGTACCAACCAAAATGTCTCGAAGTCAATGGGAGCAATAAATCAATCTGTGAGTATAGGATATGATCCAAGAAATGATACGAAAGTGTATTCAATAAACATCAGAATTAAGCAAGTATTTGATAGGGAAATTAAATAGTTTGAATTTCAATCAAAATGTAGAGGAAGCGCGTGTCTATAAGAAAGAATATTAATATGTACTAAAATATTTCTAAAACCATAAGTAAACAACAAACTTATGATTGTTAACGATGTATTCACATAAAAATCATTTTAGCTTGGTTGTTTAATACCCAACATTGGATTTGAAAATGACATTTTTTTATAAACAGTATAAAAGGATAATGGGAGTGTCGTAAATGATATACGCATACATGATATTCAAATTGTTAAATATGGAGCATGTAAGATGGGTTCCCTATGCATTGACAATATAAATTATTATACATGTTATATTGTCTACAATATCACACTTTGCTCATGTATTTAATACATAGAGAAAGTTAAAAATCCAAATTAAGATCACTTATTGATAATTTAGAGTGTTCTCAAGTATGTAGAAATACCATGAACTATTTATAGAAACAACAAACTCCTTATGAAGGAGTGTGTGGACTTGAACTTCATTAATGATAATTAGTATAGTATGTCAATCCTAAATTCAAGCTAAAATTTAAATTAGGAACTTTAAGTTGGAATTGTTCCAAACAGTAAGTAGTAGCTGATTCAACCAAAGGCAAAGTACGTGATCTTGAATAGTGCTGCAATGTAAGAAGTATAAATAAATGCATAAATTTATAATTGAGCAGAGCTTGATTCCAAATATTGAGAATCTCATGAAAATTGTTACATGGTAATAATGCTATGATACATTTCACAAAAGAACCTAAAGCTCATCTGAAGTCGAAAAAAAAACTCTAAAAGGTTCCACATTATAAAGCTAATTTGTCAGAATCGGAGAAAGTTGATTGATAGAGTAGATAGTTTATTAAAAATAGCATACCCATTCAATAAGGGTTTGATCCAAATAGTTTTTGAGAAAACTGATCTAGGATTTAGATAAAGATTACATAATTGACCCCGTGCAAGTGGGAGATTGTAGAGTTTGGGGGTATGCCCTAGGGGAAATTATGTAATTTGTTAGATATATATAACTCGATAGCCAATACTTTTCAAAACAAAAGGTGTTTTCTTTCTATTATATGCTTGTTATATTATGATATAATTAATTAAGTAATTAGTTTCAAATATTCAAATAGAAAATCCTTAAATAATATGCTATGTGATATTAATTACAATGTGTTATAATCATGAAAAATTTATCACATTAAAAAAAACATGTTATTTTAGATATTTCCTGATCAAGAAGTTTCGAGATAGGATATCGATTTATCCTTTGAGACTAGAGTGCGTAACGTTTTCCAAATATTGGGTAGTATATTACTCATGGCCGTTGAGGGCACCTAAGGGGTTACATACCGATAGTTATTGGATAACTCTGGAATGACTCACTCAAAAGTTTTCTATTGGTTAATATAACTAAAGTCAAACAGATAACTCAAAGTGATGATGTTACATAATTCCCTCGACTTGAGAATATTAAGGAACTTGAATATGGAGACTCCGCTTTGATTATAGTTAAATCATGGTATGGCGTCTATTGAATGATTATAGTTGGGTCTGTGATGGAACATTAGAAGCGAAACACTGTTCAACAGAGAATTCATCTCCTTGGTTATATGGTTTTAGTATCATGGTCAACTTTAGTCAACTCAAAGTCAAAAACATTATTATTAAATAGAGAATATGTCTCTTTGGAAGTAAAACATTGTTCAATAGAGAATTCGTCTCCTTGGTTATATAGGTTATATAGGCTAGAGTAGTATGGTTAATAATAAATTTTATCATTAAACCAACGACTTTATCTATCGGCTAACCAAGTTGAATGTGGACGATATTGGAAATTTGATTAACACCAAATTCTATAGGTCCTAACATGATATAGTGATGACGACGAAAATTGGTGTAAATAATCGTTACTATCGGCTACTGCTTATAACGAGTAAAATTGGATTTTACCAAAAAAGACGTGTAAGTGATAATTCAACCAAAATATCATACCACCAGCTAAGATGATGTGTGAACATTAGTATTATAATTGTTCGATACTAATTGCTAGCTGAATTTACAACTTTGAGTCGCATGACCGAAATGATGAATTCACCAAATAAACCATATAATTTAATTAATTTATAACCATTGTAAATTAATTAAATTAATTATTATTTTTAAAATATTAATTACTAAAATTTATTTGATGTTTGATACCATTAGAATTTAGTAAAGTGCATATATAATAGTTGTAAATATGCGCATCGATATACGATATCGATAGAGTATTCAAATTAGATTTAAATAGAACAAATGCTGAATGGATATGGAAATTTTTGAGGTCCACTACACCACATTCTATAGGTGGCTATGTATGGTAGGTGAAGAGGATTTTGATGAGATTAATTGGGAATTAAATATGGAAGGTTTTAAAGGAGGGATTTGAAAGGTTTCAATAATTCTTTAAAACATATTCTTTCTCATTCATTCATTTGATTTTTTCTTGACTAATTTTTTTCACTTCCTTGTATTAAGTCATAGCCGAAATTCCATGGTGGACTAGAGCAAAAAATTCCAAAAACCAAACACAATTCAAGTTAATTTATTAGTGGTGGTTTTTTCACTTAATCTTTGCAACATTTGGAGGTTGATTCATGAATCTAGGAGCATCGATTCATTATTCAAGGTGTTACTTTTTGACAATAACCTAAGGTATTTTGATTTAATTTAACTATGTGATTCTCATATTTGTATGTATTAATCGAGTTTTTGATGAAGCCAATTTCAACCGGAGGTTAGAATGTCAAAACAAAGATAAAATGATTTAAGGACTTTGGAAACATCATAAAACACAAGAAAAGGAGATAATAAAAAATGCACAGAAGAAGTTGACTTGAGTTTTTGATCTTGACACTTGAGGTCGGGCCTGAGTCGTACCTGAGTTGAACCTAGGAAATAAGAAGGAAAACCTGAGCTGAGAAATGGAAAGGCAAAACAATATGACTTGGAGTTGGGCCCGAGTCAAACTCGAGATAAACCAGGGTCAAACCCTAGTCAACTCGATATCGAGTTATAAGTCACAACTCGGTACCTGGTTATGATTTTATTCAAATCAGACTCACAAAACTCTCAGTTTGAACTCTAAGCAATCATTATTGAGCAAAAATCGGATTAGACTCACAAAACTCTTAGGTCAGACTCAAAATCAGGTCAGCCCCGACCCGAAGCTCATGATTTTCACCGACATGGTTTTCACCTTCATGATTCACTCCAACATGATTATAACTATCTGGAATGATGGTATGACGTAAATGAATAAGTCATAAAGGCAATGGAGCTAAGTAAATAACTCAGCATTGAGTTAGGTCTATACCGACCTCTTTATTAGAGACATTTCACCTTCTAAACTCCATACAACTCCTATACTACTCCATCAACTCGTGATCAAGTGGTTTTCCAAGAGATTGGATGACCAACTCTAAAGTTGATGAGAAAAAACCAAGAACATAGGGTAACTCAAGTGATAATGGAAAGATCACTAGAATTGATCCAAAATCAATGATAAGAGCATGAAACACATCAACTTGAAGTTGGAAAAGTAGAGCAAAAGAGTTTGACTAATTTCCACTTAAGGAAATAAATCGGCATCGAGTCAAATGACTCGGCATTGAGTTATTATTTTGACTTAGTTGACCCCGCAATTTCTTGTGTGACATTGGACTAACTCCTCTACTACAAGCATGCTTATGACTCAGTACCATTGTTTCTCTATAAGTACAAACCATAGAGCAACCAACAGAGGGGCTTCTCCCTGATCTTTTCACTTTGTTCTAGATCTGGGATTCTACTGATCTTCACCATCTTCCTCTCTCACAATTGTCACTAAGGCAGCTACTTGTGGCAGTTCTAGGCCTAAGAACTTGTCAACTTCTTGTACTTGCGACTCTAATTCTCTGTAATCTCATAAAAACTCTCTCAGATCCATAATCAATAAAGCTATAAAATGGACGTAGGCTAGAGATTGCCGAACCACTATAAAAATCTTGTGTCTTCCTATTATTTTTCTTTAATTTCTACTATTATCTGCTAGAGCTAGGTCTCATAGTTCCCTATAACTCATTCTTGGGTGATGATCCATTTTTAGCATCTATATTTTGGTGTTTTCTCTGAGAAACTGAATCCAGGCTTAGATCCAGCTCTCTACTTTAGATTGTATAGATCTAGAAGTTAGATCTAGAAAGCTTTCTTGGAAATTTGATGATTTTCTAATAGAAAACCAAGGCCCCTAGGAAACAGACTAGATCCGAAAGATCCGTGGGGGTAGTGGCTGATGGTGATGAAGGAAACAATCAACAAACGAAAGTTAATAATGGAAATCAAATGCCAGGATCCTCTGCTAAACATGAAGTAATGACAAGAGAAGAGCTTGATAAGATGATTCATGAACTTAACCATTAAATGGCGGATAGCTAGAAAGCTCTCAAGGATCAGATGGACATGTTGCTAACCTTGCAGCCACAGATAACAAGAAGAGTTAGAAGAGAAACTTCTTCTGCAATAGAACAAGAGAACTCTTTGGTTTCTTACAAATATAGAAGGGATGGAAAGCAAAAGCAGAAGGAAGTAACTGTTGGAGTTATAGGAGGTGTTGCGAGAGGAAGTAGCAGTGCTCCCCTCACAAGAAAATAAATTGGTACTGAGACAAGATAGCTTGTTACCGACCCAAATATTCCACTTGATGATGTTCAAGAGGGAGATGTATTGTTGGTTTCTAGCTTTGATGATGACATGCAGCTAGATGATGGTGATGTTGAGTTGAATATTGGTGTTAACGGACAAAATGCTAGATCTGGAATTCAAAATGCCATGGCAAGACCAACTGGGCGCCAACAGAACTTTGCAGGAGTGGTTCTCTTGTAGAATGGAGAACTTAGACTTCAGTCGGTAAGCCAAGATCATTTGCGGAGCCAAACACTTGGTGCAGCCCCTGACAGTTGACCTACAGATTACCACGCCAGCAAGGAGTACATCAACGACATGGTCAAACGATTGGTAGAGGTTAGCAGGGGTAGGAAAATGAAGGTTGGAGTTCCGCACTAAATCGAACTCCATTCATTGAAAACTTTCTAAGAGAAGAATATCCTTAAAAATTCACCATGCCAACTATGCCATCGTACAATGGGACGATGGACTACGGACATCACTTGTTTAAATACGAATGGCATATGGATAGAGCTAGAGATATAGATGCTGTTCATGGTTGGTGCTTCCCTATCTTCTTGAAAGGTGTCGCTTCTATATAGTTTACTAGGTTCGCACCAAAGTCTATTTCTACTTTTGACGAATTAGCTTAGAAGTTCCTGGAGCAGTTTAGGTTCCACACTGCTCGACCAAATGATGTAATATCCTTATCAAGCTTATCTCAAAGACCCATGGAATCATTGAAAGGGTTCTTGAACCGATTTAACATTGTTGTGACGGAGGTCAGCAATCCAAAGAAAGATTTGGTATTCATGGCTTTAGTCCGGGCATCCACCCGAATACAGATTTTGGACGATGGTTAAAGATGAAACAACCAATAACTATGAAAGAATTTCATAGGAGGTGAACTATTCCTACGGGTAGAAGAAGCAGGACTGGCAGAAGGAAAGAATGATGATAGATAGTCAAAGGAAGTATTCCAGAGCAACATTGGGATTAACACTATAAACTCTGGTAATCAGAAGAAAAGAAGTCAAAACTTTGGTAATGGACAAGACATGAATGCAAAACGCTTGAAGAACTTTAGATTGGAAGATTACATGTCATTGAATGATACACCACATAATATATATGTTGATACTCAAGGAACCGAGAAATATAAGATGCCACCTAGGAGGGAAGCGACGAAGCAGGAGAAATGCTCCAAGAAGTACTATTGCTTCCATGAAACTTACGAGCATAACACCAACGAATGCCAACATCTGAGGAGTTTGATCGAGGAGCTGATAAGGAAAAATAAGCTCCAACGGTATGCTATGAAACCATGGAACGATAGAGAAATTGTAAAACCCTAGGTCTACTTGCTCAAAAAAAAGTGCCCAGACCCAGCAGAAAGGGGCCCTGGAAAGCTGATGAAAGACTGGTCATCAAATAACCTTTAAGTTAGTCGGTCACCTAGGATTGAAGTAGCAACCTAAAGCAATACCGTTTCATTCATCCTTATCCAATTTCCTTTAGCAAATAAGCCTCCCAGGGACATTTGAGGCATTGTAAATAGGCATGACTTTCCATTTCTTCTACTAATTAATAAAATCTGCCTCTTGAACCAATGGAACCGTGTTCTTGCCAGAAAAACTCTCATGCCATGCAGCTTGTAGCACAGCTGAGAAAATGCTCCTTTGTGCTCGAATGACGGACTGGAAGTGTGGTCTTACAAACCACTGGATCGTTGGGTCATATCAATCCCCTACCTTATAAGACTGGAATTTCCCAAGACCGGCAACGTTAGGAAGATCTGAACCACAAGATCGATAGGTCGTATGGATCTCTAGCCTTCTAAGAATTGGCATTGTCCTAAGACTGGCATTGTCGGGATGGTCTAAACTGCTGGATTGATAGGTCATATTGATCCCTAACCTTCTAAGAACTGGCGTTCTCCCAAGACTGGCAACATCGAGAAGGTCTAAACCGCCTGATCGACAGGTTGTATCAATATTCAACCTTATAAGAACCGACGTTGTCCCAAGACTGGCATCGTATCGGTTAGGCTTAAATTGTCGAATTGATGGGTCGTATCAACCCCTCACCTTCCAAAAATAGGCGTTTCCCAAAGACCGGCAACATCGAGAAGGAATTAACCACCAAATCGATGGGGAAAATCTATTCAAACCGCCGGATCGACGAGGAAAACCGATCCCAACCTTATAAAAACCAACACAGCCTCAAGAATGGAAACGTCGAGAAGATCAAAACTGCTGGATTAACGATCACATCCATCCCTCAGCTTTTGAGAATTAGCGTTGCTTCAGCAAAGTCGGGAAGACACAAAACCAACTGGTCGACGGTCAAGTTGACCCCTGCCTCTTGAGAACCAGTGTTGCTCTGACAACGTCGGGATTGTCCAAACCGATGGATCGATGGTTACATTGATTCCTTACATTTTGAGAACCAACATTGCCTTGGAAATATAAGAAAGAGAAGCCGACTCCCAAAAAGTCATTGTTGTTTAAAGACTGGCAGGAGCACACTATCATCAGGCAATAACGGGGAAAAGAACCACCTAGCCCTCAATAAATACGTTGCTGCCTGAAGATAGACGGTGAATTGATGAGGATACTTAATAACAAAATCTACCTTTTAGAATTTGTTGCTGCTCAAAAATTAGTGCCAGCAAGAAGGTTCTCAAAACCAAACTAGGAACCGATCGGATAATTTGGCTTTGGCCTTCAGGAATTTGCCATCACCCAAAGTCTGGTGATGGCTAGAAGGATTGATAACCTACTTAAGGACCGACTGGATCATTTGGTCTCAACTTCCAAGAATGTGCCATCGCCCGAAGAATGGTGGTGCTAAGGAAAAACCCTAGAATGGAACCATTGATACACTAGCTTTAAGAAGCAGAAGTCGGAGTGTAATGAGCCACCAATTTATCGCTTTGATAAATTATATTTATTTTTAAAATTTATTCAAATAAAAGGACGATTATACAAATAATATTGTTCCAAGTGATAGTAAGTAATAGTAATCTTATTTTGAATAAATATTTACAAATAGTTTACTCGAAATTTATATCAATAAAATGACATCATATTAAAATATAGATTTATGAATTTAAATTGAGATTTAATGATTTAGTAATTATTTTAAATGATGATAATTCATTTTGAATAGTTATAAAGTGATAATAAATCATTTATGATAGTTTTTATAAAAAAAATATTTTGTTTGGAAATATAAGGAAAAATCGATGACGCTTTATCGGTATAATAACAATTATTGTAAATAATTGTTAATATTAATTTATTTGGTTTTATAATTCAAATATGATCATTTTAGTTATTTTAAAATGATAAGAAATTTATTTTAAAATATATGTACGTTAATTAATAAGTGAAAACGTGATCGATATTCGGTTCCCCGGATTTCAACGATTTAACAACAAAAGTTGTTCGAAGATGTTTGAAGTGTTATGCACCTACATGCGCATGAATATATATATATATATATATATATATATATATATATGTCACATGCACATGATAACATATACATGTGTACATGAATATTTATATATATATATGTATGTATGTATGTATATAACAAAAATAAGTAAAAAATTCATAAAGCTTAACCTTTAAGTAACCAAAAAGCAAATATCAACTCATTGTACCACACCATCACCTCACATCACCATCACATGGCTTAGGAGGGGGAGCCGTGCATGTAGAGGGGTAAGGGGGAGTGGGCTAGGGGTGTTTTGGTAAATTTGCTTTTGAATATTTTATTCCAATTTTTTTCTATAAATACCACCACTCTTCTCATAAATTCCTAACACCATTCCACTTCTTCTTCCTCTTCTTTTCAAGCTTTCTAAGATCCTCCTTAGTAGCTTCTTATTCATAGAAAAAGATTATATAAAAGTTAGAAAAAAATATCAAATAAAAGAAGAAAATGTATACACTAGTTTATAGTATCAATCCACTACAAAACTGGTTCAAAACATCTCCTTTACCCTTCCAAAATCCACGGCCACCACCCCACACCACCAAGTCCATGAGTTCCAAGCTTTGCCGTGCACATCTAAGGGTCTTGGACTCGATTCCATAAGCTCCGGTGCGTCGATAGCGGAGCTATAGCCGATTTTATATTACCTCGAAGGGAAAATAAAGGTGAGAACTCCTAAACTATAATATTTTATTTTTGGATGATGATATGATGTTTGCAATGGGTATTTAATATGCTTTGATCATCAAGTTTGGTTGTTTCATATGAATATTGAATATATACTCAAGTCACGGAAATGCACGTCGATAAGCACAAAGGAAATCACTTTCCTTTATTTAATAAATTTGTGTATATGGAATGTTAAAATTCTTTAAAAAGGTTTTAAAATGAGTTTGAAATGCTTTATAAACATATGAAAGACTTTTCGTGAAGTTTAAAAAGAAATGGAAAATTTAGTCAAAAAAGGCGCATCGCGCAATGGAAGTTCGCGATTCCACGCCATAAAAGTCAAACGAATTTATAAAATGGAATATGGCTCGGAATTCTTCTAGATAAGAATTTTACAAACTATTATATCCATAATTTTCCAATGAAGAAAGAAAATCGAGATTTCAATAAGGATATTTTGAGATATGAGTAAACAATCTTTTGGAAAAATCGCAGTTTTGCAGTTCGAAATACAAAACTAGATTTCTTTGAAAATGATGTTTTAAATTATTTTAAAATGTGAAATAAATCTTATAAATCCATTAAAATGTTTTAAAAGTGATTTGAGTAATAAAAAATGAATTTCCAAATAATAAAAAGTCGTTTTGATCAATATAGCTTAAAAAGCACTTTTCCGCAGCAATTTTCTATAACTTTTAAATTTTAGTTTTAAACTTAATGATTCTTTTCCAAATCTATTATAAATGTTTTCAAATGGATAATTAAATATTTTAGTAATAATTTGGAGGTTTTTATAGCTTATTTAAAAGAGTTTAAATAAATGATTTAAAGAAAAGCTATTATAAATAAAATGGTTTAATCTTGGCTCTAAAAGCCAACGAGTAGGCTGGATTTTTCCATTTATAAATCCGGATGTGACGTTCTTAAACTAAGGAGATGTTCATAAGCAATCAGTGCTTTGGCTCACCTGGCCTCTTCCCTGGGCAAGGGATAGATAAGGTCAAAATGTCGGAAATAAGTTAAGTATAAAAAGATTTAATTTTCCAAAATTTAAATTAAATACAACTTTGATTTTATAGAGATAATCTTCTTATACATAGTGTTAAAGCCCGAAGTGGGAACTCATACTATTCGTGGAATTTAAAAAGTGATTTCGTCGTTATTCCGCCCATAGTATTTGTTGAATATGGGAATTGATATTGAGTAGAATTAGATAATTTCTATAGATTCTGCTCACTTAATATTTACTGATTTTAGGTTAACATCCTAGATAACATGTTTTGCACTAAATAAAATTTCGAGTTTTGAATTAAGAAATCTTTGTTAAAATTTAAATGAAAAGACTTGGAAATATTTCCTAAGTGAAAAATGAAATGATTTCAAATTATTTCAAGTTTAAAAAGGTTTTAAATAATCAAAGGATTTGATAAGAGAGGTTTAATGATTCCATATATATCAGAAAGAATGCTTTAGAAATATATATCTCCAAAAGAGATTTATGATAAAAAGTACATAATTAGTTAAAAGAATGATTCCCTACTCACAAAACCTCTTTTTATCGATGATTGGTTCGAAGGAACCGGGGTTGGATTTTGGTAATTCCTATCCCAAAACCACTTTGAACCAATGTATGTGTTCGAAAAATGAAGACCTGATAAAGAAAATGAAGGATAAAGACCAATCCTAGGGAAAGGTCTGCTTGTTGATAATTCTGGTTAGCTCCTAAATACTAAAGTAGTAGTGGTCCCTTCATTTTTGAAACTCCTTCGGTTGCAAGGACTTCTCACTACTAATCCTAGCGTTATTACCAGACATGATGTGGTAGGAGAGTGCCTTTGACTCCATTCAGCCGTAGAACAAGCTTGCATGGACGAATGTTTGATGTTGCATATCTAGTTACATAAGTGATCTCTACGAATGTATTATCTACTTGGTGGTGGAGAAGGCAACTTATCTTAGCTTAACACCCTTTCCTGAGACATACGAGCTTAGGAGTTATATGTTTGTAGAAATCAGTTGTGTGACCATGGAATGGCAGTGTGGCATTCAAAGAAAGATGATATGCTATGCGAAAGGTAATCGTTACCTCAAGTCTTACACCCGAAAATGGCCGAAATAGGGTAGATGCGGCAAGGTTATGTGGTTCGCAACCATTAGGATATGATCATCCCCTTATAGATATATTTATTCTCGCTATGATGTTCGGGTTTTAAATTATTATGGATGTATGCTATGAGGGCCCTCGGATAGGTAGGTAACAACCTGGGTGATGACATATTAGGTACTATCTAGAAAGAGGTAGATCGATCTTGTGTTGGTGGAGGACCATCAGTTGGCCCTCAGTACATTCCTCTGGAGATATGCTACCGAAAGGTAATCCCTTCACCTGGTCATTTGTATGGAAATCCATTCTCCAATAAGTGATTGCCATTTTGCTGCAGATGCAACGTTTATGGCTAGTATGCTGGAATTCAATCAATGTAACAATTTTGGCTAAGATTAATAGGTTTGCATGAAAATGTTTTCAAAGATATGTTGTTTCCTGGAGATTTGATCAGGCAACTAGTGCTCGGCATCTAGGAGCGTTCGGCGAAGTACACAGCATACATAGTGTCCGGCATTCACTAGTGCTCGGCATCTAGTAGCGTTCGGCGGAGTACACAGCATCCATAGTGTCCGGCATTCACTAGTGCTTGGCATCCAGTAGCGTTCGGCGAAGTACACAGCATCCATAGTGTCCGACATTCAGTAGTGCTCGGCATCCAGTAGCGTTCGGCGAAGTACACAGCATCCATAATGTCCGACATTCAGTAGTGCTCGGCATCCAGTAGTGTTCGGCGAAGTACACAGCATCCATAGTGTCCGGCATTCACTAGTGCTCGACATCCAGTAGCGTTCGGCGAAGTACACAACATCCATAGTGTCCGGCATTCAGTAGTGCTCGGCATCCAGTAGTGTTCGGCGAAGTACACAGCATCCATAGTGTCCGGCATCCAGCAGTGTTCGGCATCGACTGGCACGCGGCGGCAACCAATGCTCAGCGCTAGCGTTCGACATCATTAGAACTCGGTGATAGGAGAACTCGGCAACAAGAGCCCTCAGCATCCCAAGGTACTCGGCGTAGCACTCGGCGACAAGAGCGCTCGGCATCCCAAGGTACTCGGCGTAGCACTCGGCAACAGGAGTACTCGGCATCCCATGGTGTTCGGCGTAGTACTCGGCATCCAGAAGACATTCCGTATGCACAACTACTCAAGATAACGGTGTCGTTCGGCCTGCATGCACCGTTCGTTCAAGAGCTTGAGATGGAGGAACGTTCGGCCTCAACAGACAACCATCCTACACTTCCCATGACACCAACACACCGTTCGGCATAGAAGGAATGGTTCGGCGTAGCGGCGTTCGGCACACCTGGTTCGGCATACAGCGACCACTGCACTGGGGCTTGAGCGTTCGGCTATCCAGCCCACTTGGGAAGTCCAGCCCATATTTGCCAATAAATAGAGGGGGAGGGTCATAGTGAAATGGATCCTTTTTTAGAGAGAAAACACCGGGGAGACTCTGCCATTTTCAAGACTCATCTTCTCTACTTAACAACTCCACTCAAGCATTTGATTCACGAATTGTATTTGTAATCAACGATAAAGGAAATCAATAAAGTTGAACAAAGTGGACGTAGGCAATTACGCTGAACCACTATAAATTTGGTGTTCTTACTTTCTGCATTTAAATTAGCATTGTCTTCTCTGTTTAATTTACTTTCATCACTTATATCTCTACACAATCTTTCTGAACGAGGTTAGTGACCAATTTTGGTGCTAACACTTTGGTGCTTTCATTGAGAGTTGAATTCTCAGACCTCAAGGATCTGCTTTGAAGCTACTGGATTGAACAAATCCCCCAAAGAAGATCCGACTCACTGATAGGACATCCGTTGATTCTACTCAGAGTTCATACCAATAACTCTACAATGGCAAGACCACGTACCAGGTCAGCTTCTCACAATGCGGGTGCCCACGAGACTGCTAGCGTGCAACAAGCAGGGCCTAGCAATCAACCAGCAATTCCAAATACAGGAGTTGCCACTCAGGACCGAACTCCAGTTGTCACCAGAATAGAGTTCAACGACTTGATGAGAGAGCTCAGGGAAAGTAGGAGACAACTAGGAGAGCAGATGCAAGCCAATGCCAACCTGATGGCACAACTTACTCAACAGCAGCAACATAATGCTGGGGGCAATCCCGCTTCTTACTCCTCATCTGACAGCTCTACTTCCTCTGATGAACCTCCCAGGCACAGACGTCGTAAGACTGATGCTGCGCGAGCAGATGCTGCTGTTCGAACAGCTGGAGACCGCGACCAAGCAAGAGCTGGAAGCTTCAGGATCGGGATACAGATGGAAGATAGAGGCCCAGATCATCAAAATGCTAACGATGTTGAACCTCAAGACGCACGATTGGCAGATCGCCAAGAGAGGAGGCATCAGCATGGACAGGCGCGTAGAATAGACTCCAACCTTCCGCCTTCCATACAGACACCCGATCTGACAGCCATGATCAGGCAACTGATGAAAGAGAATCAGGGCTTATCAAATGATGACTGGGGAGTGTCAAGAAGTCATACTCCATTCACGGATATTGTGTTGCAAGCGGCGTACCCCAGGAAGTTTAGTATGCCTACTATTCCTGCATATGAAGGAAAGACTGACCCTAGACAACATGTCATGAGGTACGAATGGATGATGGATTCAGCCAGAGCGAATGATGCCACCAAGTGTAGGTGCTTTCCGATTACTCTATCTGGGATCGCTACTATGTGGTTCACCCGACTTCCTCCGCGATCCGTATCAAATTTCGAGGAGTTGGCAAAGAAGTTTATTGAGCAGTTCAGGATACACACTACGCGCCCAAAGGACGTGATGTCTCTGTCAAGTGTAATCCAAAATTCTGGGGAATCGTTGAAGGAATATTTGCAAAGATTCCACGTAGCAGCAACTGAAGTCAGTAATCCCAATGACCATGCAATTCTGATGGCTGTAATGAGAGGTGTGGATCCAGACTCTGAGTTTGGAGACTGGTTGGCAGGAAAACCTCTAGCTACGCTAGAGCGTTTCTACTCTAAGGCACACCAGTTCATAAGAAGAGAGGAAGCTAGGTGGGTACGACGAGATAAGGTGCCAGGGCCTGTCCAAGAGTCAATAAAGAGCAACATTGCTCTGAAGCAATCTGGAGACAGCTCGGGAATCAATGTCCAGAACAAGCCTGGGCAACCCAAGGAGTCCGGAGGAAGGAGTCAAGGGAAAAGAAAAGAAGCAGGAAAGTGGAAGTCGAGAATTCCAAGCTACAGCGAGTACACTCCGCTAAACGCCCCACTTGAAAACATTTACCTATCCACCTGCAATACTTTTCAGTACAGAAAACCACGTCCAAAAGAATCAACCGAAGAACAGAAGCGGACCGGGAAATATTGTCGCTTCCATGAGACTTATGGACACAATACGGAAGAATGTAGACACTTGCACGACGCTATCGAGAAGTTGATCAGGCAGAAGAAATTGCAAGAATTTGTGAAGGATCCACAAGAAGGAGGACAGGGAACGTCCAACCCAGGTCGTGCACCAGCTCCACGTCATCCCGAGGAGCCTGCCCGGACCGTTGGTAGACTGGTCATAAATACAATTATTGGCGGGCCTCATCCCGCGGATAAGAATTGGCAGGAGATGGAGCGATATGCAAGTTCCTTGAAGCATGCAGATTTTGAGTGTTGTTCGAACATGGAGGACGGAGCCCCTGCTAAGCAGCAGCGCGTAATGACAGACGATATTGTGTTCAGAAGCAGAGACGCTGATCAGGTAGAGGCTCCGACCATCGACCCCATGGTCATATCTGCAACGATCAGACCAGCATATGTAAAAAGAATTCTGATTGATTCTGGAAGTTCAGTCAACATCATCTTCAAGAAGGCCTACGATCAAATGAAGCTAGAAACAAAAGACTTGAAACCATCCAAAGCTCGTATTCACGGCTTTAACGGCGCTGCAACTGATGGAGTGGGATATGTCGAGTTACCAGTTGAACTGGGACAAGGCGAGCGTCGGAGAGTGCGAATTCTACCCTTTGTAGTTTTGGATGTGGACTCTCCGTATAACGTTTTCTTAGGTCGGCCGACCCTGGCGGAGTTTAGGGCAGCGTTAGCCCCGTGGTGTTTAACTTTGAAGTTCCCGACTGACAAAGGAGTAGGCATTGTTCACGGCGACCAAGCAGCTGGTCGTTCCTGTTATGTGGCCGAGCTCCGAGAGGCCCACCGGAGGGAGAAGGGAAAGGTTGCGGACAATCCCGTCCGCATCCTCAATGCGGATAATTGACAAGTAGTGCCCAAGCCCTGGCTCGGGCATAGTTCTCGGATCTACGGAGATATAGATCCGAGAGACGACGATGAGAAACCCAGGGAAGAGAAGGCGGCACCGGCTGAATTAACAATTGACATTTCAGTTAGCCGTGATGACCCTTCGCGAATACTGAAGATCGGATCACAGCTAGGCCCCGCAATGACTGAAGACCTTAGCGACTTCCTCCAGGCGAACCTTGATGTTTTCGCCTGGACGCATTCTGATATGTGTGGGATTTCTCCCGCCATCACGAGTCATGTGTTGAACATAGACCCGAAATACGTCCCAGTGAAGCAAAAAAGGAGAGGAATGGATCCGGAGAGATCCGCCGCTCTTGGAGAGGAGGTGGACAAACTCAAAGCGAATGGGTTCGTCCGCGACGCCCTCTACCCTGAATGGGTATCCAACCCCGTTCTAGTAAAGAAGGCGAATGGGAAATGGAGGACTTGCGTAGATTATTCCGACTTGAACAAAGCATGCCCTAAGGACAGTTTCCCGTTGCCTAGGATCGATCAGTTGGTCGATTCCACCGCATGACACGAGTTACTGTCATTCATGGATGCGTACTCAGGATACAACCAAATCCCAATGCATATTCCGGACCAAGAACACACCAGCTTCGTTACAAATGTCGGACTGTATTGCTATGTAGTGATGCCCTTTGGATTGAAGAATGCTGGAGCAACTTACCAACGTCTGGTGAATCGAATGTTCAAGGACCAGCTGGGTAAAACCATGGAAGTCTATGTGGATGACATGCTCGTGAAGTCACGACGGTCAAACGACCACATTCAAGACTTGGCTGAAATGTTCGACATACTCAGGTTTTATGGCATGAAGATCAACCCGTTGAAGTGTTCTTTCGGCGTTGCATCAGGGAAGTTTTTGGGATTCATCGTCAACGCTAGGGGAATCGAGGCCAACCCAGAAAAGATCCAAGCTATTCGAGATGTTCAAGCGCCCAGGACTATAAAGCAGGTACAGAGCTTGAACGGAAAAGTAGCTGCGCTGAGTCGATTTATATCCAAGGAAACTAACAAGTGCATCCCGTTCTTTGACATAATAAAGAAAGGAAAGAGAAATTTTGAATGGACGTCTAGCTGTGAGGAAGCATTCCGGAATCTGGTGAGGCATCTGGAGAGCCCACCAATGCTATCAAAACCAGTTGACCATGAGATGTTGTACGTATACTTGGCTGTATCCCCACATGCGATTAGTGCGGCTTTGGTACGAGAGGAGGATCGAGTCCAAAAGCCGGTGTATTATGTTAGCAAACATTTAACAGGGGCCGAGAGGAATTACCCTAAAATAGAGAAATTGGCTTATTGCTTGGTGATTGCATCACGAAAGCTTCGCCCGTACTTTCAAGCACATTCAATCGGTGTTTATTCCGATCAACCCCTGAGGCAGGTACTCCAACGGCCGGAAACTTCTGGAAGATTGCTAAGATGGAACATCGAGTTGAGCCAATTCGATATCGCGTACTTACCACGGAGAGCCATCCGAGGGCAAGCGTTAGCAGACTTCATCGCTGAATTTACCATACCCATCAAACCGGACGATCACGACATCATTCCCCCCGTTCGATGGAAATTATACACTGACGGTGCATCAAACGACCGTTGCTCCGGCGCGGGCGTAGTTCTTGTAACTCCGGAAAACCGATCAATCTGTTATGCCCTGAAGCTCGATTTCCCGGCTACAAATAACAAAGCCGAATATGAAGCACTGATCGCTGGCTTGAAGCTCATCAGGGAACTCGGGATCGAATCAGTCGAAATCTTTTGTGACTCGCAGTTGGTGGTTTACCAAGTACGGGGAGACTACCAAGCAAAGGGACGAAAGCTTGCTCCGTACCTCATTCAGGTCCAAGAACTACTATCAAATCTTGAGCGTTATGACATCTCACATATCCCGCGCGAACAGAACAAAGAAGCCGACTTATTGGCTAAGTTCGCGAGTACCGACGATGCGCAACAAATGGGATTGTATCCCGTCGAAGTCTTGCATGCCCCGAGCATAGACGAAATGAAAGTCGATCACGTGTTGGGAACAGAAATCGAGAAGGAATCGTGGATAACCCCATTCAAACTATACCTGACGACCGGGGCTTTACCAGGAAAAAGAAGCGAAAGACGGCAGGTCCTTCGAAAGGCCGCGCGATACATAATGCAGGATGGATCAATGTATCGAAAAGGATTCTCAGTCCCGTTATTACGATGCATCGCTCATGATGAAACAAAGCGAGTCTTGAGAGAGGTTCACGAAGGGGAATGTGGCGACCATACTGGGGGGCAAACGCTAGCAAAGAAGATCCTCCGCTATGGATATTACTGGCCCACCGTAAATCGGGATGCCGCGGACTACGCAAGAAAATGCGACAAGTGTCAAAGATATGCGAAAATCCCAAGGGCTCCATCAACGGAACTCACACAAATGATCAGTCCCTGGACATTTGCGATCTGGGGAATCGACATAATCGGCTCTTTGCCTCTATCCAAAGGTGGTGCGAAATACGCAATAGTTGCAGTCGACTATTTCACGAAATGGGCTGAGGCAGAACCTTTGGCCACTATCACCTCTAAGAAGGTCATTAACTTCGTTGTACGAAACATTATATGCCGCTTTGGCCTTCCACGCACCATCATTACAGACAACGGAACGCAATTCGAAAGTAGAGAGTTCAAAGAGTTCTGTTTAAAGTACGGCATCGAGAATAAGTTTGCCGCCGTTGCACACCCAAAAGCTAACGGACAAGTCGAGGCCGTTAACAAAATAATCAAATCCATACTGAAGAAGCGTCTGGAGAAGGTTGGAGGCAAGTGGGTAGATGAACTCCCGACAGCATTATGGGCGTATAGAACTACCCACAAGTCCGCGACCGGCCACACTCCGTTCGCCTTGGCATACGGCTATGAAGCCGTTATACCCGTGGAACTTGAAGTTCCATCGCACCGAGTGACATACTATGATCCCAAGACGAACCAAAACCTCTTGCTGGAATCACTGGACTGCATCGATGAAAAGCGTGAAGAAGCTGAATTAAGGGCGGCGGCGCACAGACATCGAGTCAAGCGTTACTACGACGGCAGAGTCCGCCCAAGAATCTTTGATGTGGGTGATCTCGTTCTGAAACGAGTCTTCCCGGTACCATCACGCATGAATCCCAGCTGGGAAGGTCCATACGCCATTGAACGGAAGCTTGGAGAAGGAACATTCAAGCTAGCGACCGTTGATGGCGCGACACTCCCCCGAGCATGGAACAGTGAACATTTGCGGCACTATTACATTTAGCATGTTTTCCTTTCTTGTTGTAGGCACTGTTATTTCCTGCATGTTTCCATTCAATAATGACTTAGTTTCCTTTTAAAAGTTGTAATCAAGCAATTTAGTTGATTTTCATTAATAAAGGCTTGAAGCCATATTTTCTATGAAGTTTCTATATCTCTTAATTGGATGATAAATTACATTATCCTGCACGACATACAGACTCGTACGAACGATTCCAAATCTCCGAAGCCCCAGAGCGCGGATCGGAGTACTCTAAGTCCCCAGAGTGCAGACTAGAGTATAAAACGATTCCAAATCTCCGAATCCCCAGAGTGCGGAGCGGAGTACTCTAAGTCCCCAGAGCGCGGACTAGAGTATAAACGACTCCAAATCTCCGAAGCCCCAGAGCGCGGATCGGAGTACTCTAAGTCCCCAGAGTGCGGACTAGAGTATAAAACGATTCTAAATCTCCGAATCCCCAGAGTGCGGAGCGGAGTACTCTAAGTCCCCAGAGCGCGGACTAGAGTATAAACGACTTCAAATCTCCGAATCCCCAGAGTGCGGAGCGGAGTACTCTAAGTCCCTAGAGCGCGGACTAGAGTATAAACGACTTCAAATCTCCGAATCCCCAGAGTGCGGAGCGGAGTACTCTAAGTCCCCAGAGAGCGGACTAGAGTATAAACGAATACGAATCTCCGAATCCCCAGAGTGCGGAGCGGAATACTCTAAGTCCCCAGAGCGCGGACTAGAGTATAAACGACTTCAAATCTCCGAATCCCCAGAGTGCGGAGCGGAGTACTCTAAGTCCCCAGAGAGCGGACTAGAGTATAAACGAATACGAATCTCCGAATCCCTAAAGTGCGGAGCGGAATACTCTAAGTCCCCAGAGCGCGGACTAGAGTATAACGATTTCAAATCTCCGAATCCCCAGAGTGCGGAGCGGAGTACTCTAAGTCCCCAGAGCGCGGACTAGAGTATAAACAACTTCAAATCTCCGAATCCCCAGAGTGCGGAGCGGAGTACTCTAAGTCCCCAAAGAGCGGACTAGAGTATAAACGAATACGAATTTCCGAATCCCCAGAGTGCGGAGCGGAGTACTCTAAGTCCCCAGAGCGCGGACTAGAGTATAAACGATTTCAAATCTCCGAATCCCCAAAGCGCGGATCGGAGTACTCCAAGCCCCCGGAGCGCGGACTAGAGTATAAACAGTCTCAAGTCTCCAAGTCCCCGGAGCACAGTGTCAGCAAACCAAATAAAGACAAGAGAATCATTCAAACATAAAGAAACTAAATTTTATTCGATAAGTCCAAAATGGGGATACATGATCGCTCCTACAAAATTCAGACCTCTCTATACAAATTGCAAGTTGTGGAAGATAAAAGCAATTACAAGACTTAAGAAAAAAACTCGTTGAACGAGTGTATCGATTATTTCTTCGACTTCTTCTTTTTGTCTTCCTTCGTTGTTTCCGACGACTCCTCTCCCTCACGCTTTTTCTTGGACTTTTTGCTTGCTAGCGAAACGGAGTCGGGAGTAGGAGACGGAACATCTAGTGGTTTGGACCTGCCCGGGAGAATGATTTTCAAAGGTCTGTTCCGCGGGTCAGTGAGTTCCAGTATTTCAGACTCAACTTTGACTTTGACTTTTTTCTTCTCCTCGTCGGCAAGACAATCCTTCATGCTCATCTCTGAAGTATGCTCAGAGGCGCCAGTGATTTCAATTTCATTGCTTCCTTCGGCAGGAGACGAAGTATCAAGTTTGTCATCATCTAGTGCCCCGATCACTTGAGCGTCTGGACCGGGAGTTACTCCTGCGTGAGCAACGTCGCTTGTTTTCTCTGCTTCCTCCTTGGCGTCATCGCTCCTCGGAGTTGGCTCGGCGTCAGAGCGACCTGCACGAAAACATAAGGAATGAGCATTAGAACGAGTAGCCACTGCTGAAAAATGACGGGATCTCTTCAATTTCTAGAGAAAGAAGAATTTCCTACCAGGGTCCGGTTGGCTATCGGTGGCACGAGGGGTTTCACCCTCCAGGATAGGTGACAGCACATGAACACCAAGCCCGGGATCTTCGGGATCATAACTAGCATGCTGCTCGAATGGATCAAGTGTTGGCCGACCGGCCGATTGAGCAACGTAAGGAGCGGCAATGTGAGGAGTAGTAGCATCGGCCCCAGATGGGCCAGCTTCGTCATTCTTCTCTTTCGGAGGGGAAGAGCCTTTGCTATAAAGTGCCAATGCTGCGGATAAGTCCGATGGCTCATTCCCCCTTAGGAACTCCTTCACCAAGACATCCTCATCGACCTCATTGGAGCCCGACTCGACCTTCCTGATCCTTATCAGAGTTTCCCACGCCTCAGCCAGGGATTCGAGGTAGCCGTCACCCAGAAATGTTAAGTCGCGGTGCATAAGGACGCGGGCTCCATACTCGGCGATCAACGGGTCAAACATACTTTTGACCTCTTCCTTGCCGGCTTCTGCGGCCGCCTCGAGGCGAGAATCAAGCTCTTCCACATCCATTCTTTTGCCCTCCTCACGGGCCTCGTCCTTCATTTTCTCGACCCCGGCGAGTTCGTCATCGAGCTTTGTCTTCAGGAGTCGGGTAGCAACAATCTAATCGCAGTATCGCTGCGATTCTTGTTGAGCAGCTACTTTGTCTTCCTTCTCCTTGGAAAGTAATTCCTTCAGCTCCTTGACTTGAGTAGCAAGTGCGTCCCTTTCCTTTTGGACAAAGTCTTTTTCTAGGGCGAGGGCATCGCTACGCTGGACTGCTTCGTCAAGCTCTTTTTTGTGAGCCGCCTCTAAACGAGTAACTGCCTCGGCAGTATTTTTTGCGCTTTGTTCAGCGGCTTCTAGCTTTGACTTATACGAAGCAAGCTCTTCATCTTGGAGTTTGATGATTTTCTTATCGCTGTCAGCCTCCAGATTCAGACGGTCAATCTCGTGTTGACGCTCAACAGATACTTCCGAGACCTTCTCCACCAAGTGCACAAACGCGTCATGTTGAACATAGACGTCGTTATTGCAGGGAATGGCACTCTGCTTCACATGCCCGGGAATATGATGAATGGCCGGGAGGAACTTCAGACCATCGAAGCAAATTTTTGGAAACTTGGCCTTAAGATCGACCATCTTTTCCGCAACAGTTGGGTCCACCGTAGGAGTAGGAGGAGGAGGCTTTGAAAACTCCGTTCTTTTACGTTGCTCTCGAACTTGCCTTGTACTCGATGAACTGGAATGTTGTTCTCGAGGAGCATCAGACTGATAACCCTTCTGTAAGGATTTCTCTCTATCCGGCTCAGTTGGAGGAGGAAGATCACGGGACTGGGAAAATTGAGAATGTGCTTTCTTGCGGTGAGACGACTCTCGGGGACGATTATCCCTATCTTCATACTCGCCTCGGTCCCTGCGTCTGCCTGAACCGGAATCCCGTCCAGAGTGATGGAATATAGAAGACCCCTGAAGGCGATCAAGTCCGTGAGAGCGGCCCATATCACCTGCAAAGAATGGAGATAACAACGAGTTAAGGAGAATTCACGAGTTAAAAAGACTTGAAGTATATTATGGAATGCGCATGTGCGTGTGTGTCCTAGTGTTCCCCCGACGGACCCGTTCGTTTATCTTTGCTAATCGGAGTGTTGTCTCCTTGAGCCGGGAGTTGAACTCCTACATTGCCTCTAGCGGGCGAAGAGAATTTGAGAGCTTCAGGATCATCGAACCCGTAATTAAGTAAATCATCGGCGATGGACAGGTTGGACAGACCCCTCAGAGAACTTTCCAAATGCTGTGAGGAAGCCTCTTTCTCAAGCGGAATAAGTGTGACTTTTGAAGTGCCACCAACTTTCTCCTTCTGAACTTTATGTTTTAACTTCTTCTTTCCCTTCGAAGGGGAGGACGACGTCTCAATGTCGTGAACTTCGACTGCCGGATTCTGAGCGGGACCCACATTCTCACCCTGAGTTTCAGGGGCATCATCCTCTTTGCACTCGCCTTCTTCGTGCGTGTCGGGAGCGCGGCGCGACAACGATCCGGCAAGTTTTTTCCCTTTACCGGACGGAGGTTTGGGAATGGTAACACCTTCTGGAAGGCTGATCCGACGACCAGGAGCCAGCAAGTCGAACCCTGACAGTGATTCATTTGAAATGATAACTCGGATGTCTCGATCCTCAGCAGGAAGAGCTCTAATGGCATCGACAGCCTCAGAATATCCTCGGCCTTCCGGGCGCAGGTTGATACCTGAAAAGATGAAATGAAGAGTTAGGAAAAGCATGACTCCGATCAAATACGAATAGTGACTCGGCAGAGAGACTTACTGCCTTCAACCCATCTCCTAGCGAAACCAGAAGGGGAGCGCACATAGAACCATTCCTGTTTGTACAGGGCAAATTTGCTACAGCCCCCTGTCAAGATCTGGCATGTGTGGTATGGCTCGAGGAACATAAAAGAAGGACTGTCTTTCCGTCTCTTGAACATGTAAATATATCTAATATCACCGGTGGTTGGAGGTCTGGAGAAGACAGCCATGAAAAGTAGGTAAGTCCCATATAGAAACGCATGGCCGTTCGGGTGCAGCTGCGACGGAGCTATGTCTATGTACAGCAGTACATCCCGGAGAAATAAGTTGAATGGAGGCACGCTGCCCATCCAACACATGAACTTGTTGCAGGTAGTGTACCCGACTAGGGGCAGATAAGGGCGATCGTGTCTCGAAGGGACTAACACGTCGGCAAAAGGAATCCCGTGAATAGAGCATATCCGTCGCAGAGCAGCTTCGTTGATCTTCGAGGCTTGAGAATCGATCGGATTGTCTAGTAAGATGGTTGCCTCCAGAGCATCAGGCGCCAAGTTATGAGTGGGAGAAGTTGACGGGTTAGAAGTATCAGCGGCTCCTTGCCTTGCTGACGGCCCAGGCCTGTCAGATATGGTGGCAGAGCTAGATTTTCTCGACATCCCGAATAAATAATGAACCTGGCCAAATGCTTGAGAAAGCTATACTTAAAAAACGTTGAACGTTAGAATTAGCAACACGATTTTTCCCCCCGCGTGGTGTGTGAACTAGTGCAAGCAATTGTGTACAGGCAATAAGAATCTAAAGGTTTTAAAGATATAATAATTAGCTTCGAATCATCGCCTTCGAAGACCGTCATCGCTGACCGTCTCAAAAAGCTCGCCTTGAGGTGATTACATTTCCAGATTCAGAAGACATATGATTTCTAAAGTAACCGGCCTAAGTGTAGTTTGACATTTATACTATTCGGCATTTAAGTAGTGATCGGCAATTGTATTGTTCGTCCTAAGTATAGGTCAGCAGGCATTCCGTTCGGCATTCAAGATTGTTCGGCCTAAGTATAATGTTCGGCTGTGTTTTGCTTGGTCTAAGTCTATGTTCGGCTAAAGGCCTCGTTCGGTTAAGTCATCGTCTAGTTAAAAGTTCTGTTCGGCATGTGTGTGTTCGTTTGGCATGTCTAAGTTCTGTTCGGCAGGTATGTGTGTGTTCTGTTCGGCAGGTATGTAACTGTTCGGCATGACAGTTGTTCGGCAATTATGTAATTCGGTCTAAATGCTATTCGGCGTATATGTCTATTCGGCATAAGGGTAGTGTTCGGCCTTAGTTCGTTCGGCTAAGTTTTTGTTCGGCGTTCTAGCGAGTATTCGGCCTCATTCAGACGAAATACTATTCGGCAGCCTCTATCGTTCGGCACATGACAACATACGCCGAACCATAACTATGCCATCCGAAACCCTTACCACCTCCAGGGTTTTTCTTTTCCTTCATTTTTGATTGTGGTTCGACGCGATGGAGCTAAATACAATAGCCACATGTGCAAACACCTCAAATCCTTCCTCCTCGCCTCGCATTATCGTTCGGCAATGAGGGCAACCTACTCGAAAGCTTCCTACAGGACACATTTGACTCATTTGAAACTTATTCAAGTTATACAAGGGGCGGTACCTAGATTGCAGTTAGGAGCTTAGGAAGGAATGTTCAAGTTGTAAATCTGTTCGACTAGAGAAGGTTTGAAATCTTGGAAGAATGACAGAAATGAAAAAGTAAAGGAGAAGGGACGGGAAGGACCTGGTTATATAGAGGGAGGTAGAAGTTGAAGAGGCTATACCCGGTAGAACCGGTCAATACCGGAGTGTTCGGCATCATAGCAGAGTGACGTTCGGCACACGAGGTACGTTCGGCTTCGAACGTATTGTTCGGCATCCATACCTTGTTCGTCTTACACCTCCTTCGCTAACATTCTCGAGAAGGCACCTCCGAGGTAAATTGTACCAGATTCAAAGCGCATCACGTTCGGCCACGCGATACACTTTGGGGGGCAAGTGTTTCTTGGAGATTTGACCAGGCAACTAGTGCTCGGCATCTAGGAGCGTTCGGTGAAGTACACAACATCCATAGTGTCCGGCATTCACTAGTGCTCGGCATCCAGTAGCGTTCGGCGAAGTACACAGCATCCATAGTGTCCGGCATTCACTGGTGCTCGGCATCCAGTAGCGTTCGGCGAAGTACACAGCATCCATAGTGTCCGGCGTTCAGTAGTGCTCGGCATCCAGTAGCATTCGGCAAAGTACACAGCATCCATAGTGTCCGGCATTCAGTAGTGCTCGGCATCCAGTAGTGTTCGGCGAAGTACACAGCATCCATAGTGTCCGGCATTCACTAGTGCTCGGCATCCAGTAGCGTTCGGCGAAGTACACAACATCCATAGTGTCCGGCATTCAGTAGTGCTCGGCATCCAGTAGTGTTCGGCGAAGTACACAGCATCCATAGTGTCTGGCATCCAGCAGTGTTTGGCATCGACTGGCACTCGGCGGCAACCAATGCTCAGCGCTAGCGTTCGGCATCATTAGAACTCGGTGATAGGAGAACTCGGCAACAAGAGCGCTCGGCATCCCAAGGTACTCGGCATAGCACTCGGCGACAAGAGCGCTCGGCATCCCAAGGTACTCGGCGTAGCACTCGGCAACAGGAGTACTCAACATCCCATGGTGTTCGGCGTAGTACTCGGCATCCAGAAGACATTCCGTATGCACAACTACTCAAGATAACGGTGTCGTTCGGCCTGCATGCACCGTTCGTTCAAGAGCTTGAGATGGAGGCACGTTCGGCCTCAACAGACAACCATCCTACACTTCCCACGACACCAACACACCGTTCGGCATAGAAGGAATGGTTCGGCGTAGCGGCGTTCGGCACACCTGGTTCGGCATACAGCGACCACTGCACTGGGGCTTGAGCGTTCGGCTATCCAGCCCACTTGGGAAGTCCAGCCCATATTTGCCTATAAATAGAGGGGGAGGGTCACAGTGAAATGGATCCTTTTTTGGAGAGAAAACACCGGGGAGACTCTTCCATTTTCAAGACTCATCTTCTCTACTTAACAACTCCACTCAAGCATTTGATTCACGAATTGTATTTGTAATCAACGATAAAGGAAATCAATAAAGTTGAACAAAGTGGACGTAGGCAATTACGCTGAACCACTATAAATTTGGTGTTCTTACTTTCTGCATTTAAATTAGCATTGTCTTCTCTGTTTAATTTACTTTCATCACTTATATCTCTACACAATCTTTCTGAACGAGGTTAGTGACCAATTTTGGTGCTAACATATGTCATTAAAAATAATATCGAGTGATTTTATGTTATAATGATTTGGTTATCATAAGGTAAAAACCCGTTCCGCATTTATGTGCGGTGTGGTCTTACGAGATACCTTTTTATTTTTAAAATGCGTATTCGAGTTCTCACACTAGTCCCATGACTGACTCGAAGTTTATTTTCCTTTCCTTTAAACTCTGGGTGCCTTAATTTTCCCGGGCAACCTAATAGTCGGATTTAGTTTAGAAGAAATCTGGGTGGAGCTTGAAGTATGGAATCAAAAGATTTTTCTTAAGATTGTTGTCTATTTCTACCACACCCTTTGACTGTAGTATTCCACATTTGTAAGAATAGGAATTTATAACTATCGATGTTTTAACTCTGATAACTATATCGTAATTTTGGTTGTAAAGTTTTTATTGAAATAACATATGCAAGATTCTTTTCTGTCTTTATTTTTCTTTCTTACCCTTGAGAATCCGCTTCTCCGGCACTTAGATTTAAGGCATGTGAATACTGAGGATGTATTAGTGTCGATTTCTAAGAGTCGAAGAAATAGGTCCTCACACGGAGCTTGATCGAATCTTCGGCCTAACCTTATGGAATATGATGCTGCCCAAATATTTGCTACATTAGGAAGGTACCGTAATATAACATCCAGAGGCCTGGTATCACCCAAAGATAGGTAATGTCGGGATGATGTAATAGTAAAATCTTTAGGAATCTGATGTTGCTTGGAGACTGGCAACGGCAGGAAGAAGTATTCACTTTCAAGGAGATCGAATCATTTGACTCTAACCTGCATATATCATCTATTGCTTAGAGGTAGGCAACATCAAGGTCGAATCTTTAGAATAGAATGGCCAGTGTGCTAGTTTTCGGAGATAGAAACTGGTGAATGACTTGATTTTCGACGCTGAACTTCCGTAACTCATTTGTCGCCCAGAGATTGGTAGCATAAAGAAAGGAATGCTCGAAATTGAGCAATCAAACTATTGGTTCCTGGAGTTAGTGATTAGTTTGCAAATTAGATTCTTGAGATCGCAAAGGGAGTGGAATCATGAATGATTCCCATAAAGATCATGAGAGCCCCATCGATGGAACTCACGCAAATGGTCAACCCATGACTGCTTGTAATTTAGGGAATCAGCATTATCGGTGTGCAACCGAAGGCGAAAGGAGAAGCTAAGTATGCTATCATTGTAGTCGACTATAGACGGTGAAGCAGAACTGCTTGCCATTAACAATGGAAACAGTAGGCGCATAACGTATGACATTTGTTACTAGACACATCAAGTTTTAAAATATTACATTCCTGTATGCCAAATATTATTTAAGAAATAGTAACTATTTTCGGTTAAGACCGAATATAGATACAATTTTGTTTTGATATGAATATTATGAACATTTGTTATAAAATAAATCTATTTTTTTCATTTTGATGATGGTATTTGTTTTCATAATGATAGGGATGTGTTAGCCATAGAAAATACAGAAGCATCTAAAATATTTAACAATTAATTTTGAGTTATAGACTAAGCTATATGTTTAATAAATAATTCTTTAATATTATGATTACGAGTCATATTGTGAATTGTATCTCAAATGATTAAGAGCTAAGCATCCATTCGATGGAAACGATAAAAGAGTTAACGAACTCCTCGGATTGATATATGTGTGTGTGTGTGCGCGCGCGCAATCCAAACTTAATGATACCATAAGTGGATCCAATTACTTCGTTAATTCATTAATGAATTTTCTTAAATATTAACATCTATATTATACACAAGTTAGACATCTATGACGAATTCATAGAAACAGAAGTAGAAAACAAGAATATGCAAAAGAACGAAAACAATTCGATTTGATCGAATAGAAAAGTATCTTGGATAAGAGTTCCAATAGTACCATATATAGAATAAATTCATTCTCAAAGCCACTCAACCTTATGCTACATAATGATGGATTGATAAGGAGTATCACACATTGTTGGACAACGTATGATTAATAATGAGTGAAGTTGGGTTACTTGATTCTATAAGGATAAGTACTTAAGAGTAAGCACATACGTTAAAATTTGATTTCATCTAAAGTAGAGATTACAATTTTTTATAAGAATTGGGAAATAATACCAATCTAAATATTTCAAGATTTGTGTGGTTGTCCAATTTACATTATGGACGTAAATTTTGTAAACTTAGAGCTAAATCTATTTTACCTAAGTCTATAGGCACTTCATAAAATATTTCTAATGCCTTTTCCACTACGTTGAGAAATAAATTATTGTTTCAAGAAACGCCACCTCTTTACTGGAGGAATTTCTCTCTAGAAAATTAGTGCTAGTGCAATAGACTTGGGTTCAACCCAAGATTCAAACATAAAAATTAGTACATATATGATATAAATTTAACAAATTCTAGAATGGACATAGTGTAACACCCTTAATTTTTGATAACATTATTCGAGAGATTTAATTAGATAAATTAAATAGAATAATGTAAATGTTAAGTGATAAGGGGATTGAGACTTGAATTAATTTAATTAAGGCCGAGCCTAATATAATAATTAATGGGCAAAAGAATGGTTTTGGGTTAATAAAATTATATAAGCGTATATCCGCCTATAACCCTTACCCTTATTTATTTTCGTTCCTGCCATTTTACTTCACATTCACGTCATTTTGCGAACTAAAGGCAAGAAGGAGGCTGGCCTTTAACAAGAAGGATTCAAATTAAAAGCTAGAGAATCAAGCTTAGGGGAAATCAATCTCAATCCAATCTCCTTATCTAAATCAAGGTGAATAATAATTCCATCACTACTTTGTTTTGAACCATATATTTTCGGACTTAAGGGTAAATTCATTTTTATGATACATTGGATGATAATATGCTTGATTTATAATTTATATGGTTTAAACAAGATTATTTAAAAGAGGTTATGCATGGTTTTAGGGCAAAACCGAGATTTAATGATATTTAAATGCCATAGGAAAATTTTATGTTATGAGAAACATGATTTTGGAGTTGGGTTTCAATTTTGAAAATTTTCCAAGAAATGGAAAGATTATTATGAATTTTGAAAGGAAAATATGGTTATATGAGTTTATAAATTTATTATGGAAAATATATTAAAAATTTAAGTTTGGAATTTTGATATGTTAGATAACATGATAAAAGTGAATTTCTAGAATTTTTGGGGATTTTCCAAAGTGATTTGCTATGCAAATTAAATTATCTTAGAAGAGGGACATCTTTGCAAAATTGGTTTTGCTTAATAGAAGGGCTTAATTGATTAACTTAACCATGGTTTAGATATGAAACTAGCGACAGTTATTTTGCAAAATAATTTGAAAAATTTAAGGCAACCATTCTAGTGTTGCACGTGGCAGGTTAGTTAGAAAAAGATTTGCTTTAAGTATTATTAAACGAGGTTTACTCAGAAAATGGGGTTCCGCCTACTTTGTGAAGTACCTTTCAACACAAAAGCTTTTGCCTTCAACTTTGTTGAAACCTACTAAGACAAAACCAATACATAAGGTATCACAATGATAGTACGCAGTGGATTATAAATAGGCAAAAGGTAAGATGTCGAAAGCATAGCTTTTGAAGGAGTCGAAACCTTGGTTTGTTTTTAAAAAGGAAAGTGCATGCCTTTGTTTTGTTTTAGCCTTTGAAGGTGTAACGACCCAGAATTTTTGATAATTAAAATTCGAATATCTAATTAATTTTAAATATTAATAAATGGAATTTAGAAGTCGAATGATTTATTTTTCGAATATTGGATTTAATTTGATAATTAAATCGATAAATTAATAGTGAAATTCCAGAGATAATTGAAAATCGAGTTTAAAATGATTGAAAATGATTTGTAAAATTTTATTTAATCATACTGGAGTTATAGAAAGGTTATAGGACTTTTAAAATTTAATTTGGAGTTAATCTGTGAAAATCGAATATTTTAATATTTAATTATCGACTGTAAAAATAGCCAATTTTCGAACAGTCTCAGAATTGAACGAAACCAGTTCCATTGGATCCGTAATAGTTAGTTATTATCGGATTTCAATTTTCGTATCCAACGAAGTTGTCGTTTGACCGTGGCAGCTCGAAACGCATCGATATCGTTTTAATTTTAAATCGTCGAGTTAAAATAGTCATTTTTCAAACAGTGTCGGATTTCGACGAAACCAGTTTCATCGGATCCGTAATGTGATATTATTGCATGGTTTCAAATTTCGTAATTTTTGGATTTACCGTTTGTCCGGTACAAATTAAAACGCCTCGAAATCGATTTAAATCGGTTTGATTTAAATTGATCGTTTATTGTCATATCTCACACAGACGATCGAATTAGCTTTCGAAACCTGTTCCATTGCGTCCGGAACGCGGGATAAACCCTAGAAACGATAGTGACCGTGCGTAAATCGGAGTTCGGAAAAGCCGGATGAATAGTGTTCGTCAAAATTATATATATAGCACTTCATTTATTTCCTTCTGAAGAAAATAAACCCTAACCCTAGTTCTGAAGCCAGCCGCCATATGCAAAACCAATGGCCGAGAATGAGCGATCTTCTTCCTAAAATTTCTTCCAATCCATCGACAGTTAGAGGAAACGTTTAACTACAATGTTGTAGAGCTAGGGGAGGGCTTTAATTCTATATGGGGATGATCGTCGTAGGCGAAGTGAATCAACGGCAAATGGGGCTCGAACGGCCGGAAGTCGCGCACGAAATTCGAGACCTAGGCGCGACCGAGCTGGCCATCGTTCATGTCGAAGGTGGCTCTTGTCAAGGGCTACGAAGTGGTGTATCTTGATCAAGGTGGAGGGGCTCGTAGTTGATCACGTCGTTAGGGTTAAACGGCGGCAGTGGGTGCGTACGCGAGTTTGAACTGGAGGGAGATGGAAGAAGGTTGCGAACGGTGATGATGCTAGGGCAACGTGATGTGCGGTCCAGATCGAGCTAGGTTAAAAATTTAAAATAAAATTGTAAATAATTGTATAAAAATTTGAGTAAACTTCAAAATGCAATAACTTGGTCATACGTTATCAGATTACGACGAGATTTTTTGCGTTGGAATCGTATTGACGAGCTCTTCGCTGTGCAACTGAATTGGAGCCAATTGGAGCTAGTGTAAATTTTGGATGAAATCAAACGTCTGTTTAGTTTATTCGAAATAAACGCTGAAATCAGAATTAAAATCAAGGTGAGATCTTCTCACTCAAAAAAAATTGAAAAGTGGAATTTTCAGTTATTGATTTGATTGCTATTGGATGTGATATTAGATATAGTAGGATATATATCTATATATAGCAATATATACATATTGGCATATGTATATATTGGATTGATTGATTTTCCACCTCGTATAGTGGATGAGACCCTATTGCGCCGTTAGTAAGCGGATATTTTATAAAACCCATATACCGCGATATTCCACCTCGAAGTGGAATTGGTATTGTGCTAACGTCTTTGGATGTAGGGAAACATGTTGGAGGGATCCAACTGGATTCCTCAACTATATTTACTTATTTACAGATATTGATATATATTCTGTTATCATATTGATATATGATATTGACTGTTGTGATGGACTAATTGGTGTTGTCGCATCATCGGATTCAGTTTTGAAATGTAAAACTAACGACTTTTACTTTAAAAAGATTTTTAAAGTGATCTTTGAAATTATACGTTTTATTGAATTTTTGAAGTAATTTATTTTAAATAAATAAATGTTCAAATCTTAAAGTTATAAAAGTTAAGATCTTTGTGAAATATAATCGAAGAGTGATTTTTGGAAGAAAAAGTCGATTGATTTATAAAATGGTTTAAGTTGAGATTTTTAAAATATTATAAACGGTTTACTTAAAAGGTTTATAAAGTTGACATTTTATAAATTAAAATGTTGGTATTATAAAACGAGTTTTTATAAGCGTTAAAATGAATTTTTAAGAATTTATAAATAAATGAAATTTATAAATTGTGAACTTACAAATGGAAATGATTTTGTAAAATAAAGGAATTATAAGTATTTAACTTATAATTACGGATTTTTGGTATAAGATTTGAGTTATGAATCGAATTGTTAATAAAGGAGATTTATTAAATTGAAGTTGTTAGAAAATAGAAATAGAATTTATAAACGTTGTTTTATAAATTCGAAGATCAATAAAATTTGATAAATTTAATATAGGAGGTTATTAAAGAAGATATATTCGCGATTTTGGATAGCGAATTATTATTGAAATAAATGGGTAGAAAAGATTGAAATTGAGTTAAGTGAAGTATATTCACGATTTTGGACATTGAATATATTATTAAATAAAATGGATTTATTTTTGAAGAAGTGATATTAAAAATGAGGTTAAACATTTTAAAGATGTTTTAAAATGTATTATGAATCGAAATCATAGATTTCAACATTCATTGTTGAAATAGGCGTTTTCGAGAAATAAGGAAATGGTGGACTATAACACTGTTGTTATAGTAAATGATTTCCAAAAGGAAATGTTTTTATCTAGTATTGGGATTTATATATCTACCTAAAATTTTCGAATCCCTATACTAGTGATTTTGAGTCGTCGTAACGATGTTTTACGCAACATTCGTTTTGACTCAAATAGATGTTAAAATTTATGATTTCCTTAAAGAATGAAATGTATACTTAATTTGATTTAAGTATATTGAATATTTTCAAATGTTGAAAATAAATGATTTGTGAAATACTTATTATTAAATAAGTAGGGAAATGCATTTCCAAAATGAAATGAAACGTTTTGAGATTTTATCTTCTTAAAGATAAATTGAAAATAAATATTGAAAACGATTGAAAATCGCATATCAGTAGATATTTTGAAATATAAATTCACTATGGAATTTATAAAGGAAATGGAAACTGTTTAGAAAAATAAACGTTGATTTATTTTTAAAGTGTGGAAAATTTATATCTTGTAAAGATATTTTTGGGAAATAAATAATTTGGAAAATTATTTGGAATCTGATGATGTTGCGCATCTTTATTGATAGTTAAATAACCGACTATCAATAATTACCTATAGATAGGTATTTGTTGTGATTGGATGGATTTGAATGCCACACTTATTTTTGAATAATCGCTCACTATTCGGGTTAGCCGGGTAAGGACCATGGGGTCGTATAACCCATTCCGAATATGTGATACGTCGTTATGAATTGCATTCGAAGACCGGTGTTGAAGACCGGATATTTTTGAAAACGGAAGGATTACCGTCGAGTTACTCTACATCGGCTGATCTCCGGTTTAGAGGTTTTATCACCCTTAGTGACGGGAAGTCCGGACGTGATTAGAAATTTATCCGGATATGCAAGGGCTTCGTGAGAAGTGCCTTCGGTTCTGTTCGATCCCGGAACAGACTTGTATGGATTGTGTGTCTGACGTTACAATTTAAGATATAAAGCTGATTTCTTTCAAATACATTTCTGATGGTGGCGGAGAATTTATTCTCTTAGCTTAACACCCTTCTCTGAGACGTACGAGCTCAGAGGTTATGTAGTTGAAATTCATCAGCGATATATCCCAATTTGGTAACGTGGCATACTGAGTGTTGCTGTGAAATGATCAGTGTTTGATCATTTGTGATATGATCATTTGTTTGATCTTATATCTTTGTGATCATAGGTTGATCATTTTGTTTGACCCGAAGCAGGGCTTTTTGAGAAAGCGTAGCTTTGTGGACGAGACTTCGTCGAGCCTCACACCCCGGAAATGGTCGAAACAGGAAGGATGCAGCAAGGTTCTAGGGAGTAGCGCCCCTTAGTGTATGTCATTCCTTCTGGATAGAGGTGGTATCATGGTATGGAGCCCAGATACTTAACCTATGTGGTTGCTGCATTATTATCTATGTGGTTTGTTGGAAATCGGGGATCCTCGGGAAGATCGGTTACGATCGGGGGATGGCATACGCGTGTCAGTAGTTACCTATTTTTGCAGAGGTAACCCGGCCTTGTGTTGGCAGAGATCCGGTTAGGTTCTCGGGTCGTCTATTCCAGGGACGTACCCATCGTGGAAAAGGAAGTTCCTTAGCCTGACCATTTGTTGGAAATCCAAACTCCAATACGAACTTTGTACGGTATTAGTTGTAGAACCTGCCATTTACGTACGGTGGTCACCACTGTTTAGATGGTAGCTATAGTAGGCATACGATACTGGTCGTATGTTGGCTAAGATTAATATTATACTTTCGAAATGTTTTCTACACTATGTACTAATAATAATATCAAAAAGAATTTGATTTTTGCGTAGTAAGCATCTTTGACTATCATAAGAAGAAATCTCCTCCAATTCTGCGTTTGCATTGTGTGTGTGGTGGGAGGTCTTATGGTAGTTTCATTTTCCAAAAGCATTGCGAATTTGACATTAAAATTCTCTGCTGTTTATTTTTTAAAGAATAACCGTTTTACGATCTCACACCAGTCACCATGACTGACTCGGAGTTTATTGTTTCCCTTCTAAACTCTGGGTGCCCACCAATTTCCACACGGGCAGCCTAGAGTTATATTATCAGGATATTCTGGATATTCTGGAGCTTTGGAGATAAGCTGGATGGCGAGACGTAGTATTTGTATCTGATAGTATTTATTCCGCTGTGTATTCTGGATGAGGACAAGTTTATATAACTATCCATTGTTGTATATTGACTCTGATGATTGATGTAAGTATAAAATGATATAGTTCTTTGTTTTAAAGATTATTCATTTATCTATTATATATTGTTCCGCTGCGATGTGTAAGATTCTGAATACTGTTTCTGTTTCTGCTCTTGTTCTGTTGTTGTTCTTCTTTCTTTTTCTTCTATCTTCTTCTTCTACCTTTTTCTTCTTTCTTAAAACCATAACTTTTCGGGTTTCCGGCATTCGATGGCTCCGCAGTCGATAAAGTGAGTATCGATGTTGAATTTTCGAAAGTCGAAAATTTTCGGGATGTTACATTTGGTATCGGAGCATATGCTTAAGCGACAACCCTGCTCTGTTGGGTGTTACTCATTAGAGATAGAGTCAGTAGTACTCTAGAATGAGTTGAGTGTGATAATAGATATGAGCGCGTATTTGTTATTTGAATATAAAATTGTTTTATATTGTGATGATTGGTTTGTTGAGTGGTATATGGATTCTGGTCGGTATTGTCCGTACAACTCTATCGATAGGGATCTCTAAACACTTGTATAGAACAATTCGGCACAATATTGTTTTAAATAGGGCGAATGAGATAATTTTGCCCAAAACTATTTTTGTATAGAAAAGAAATGTTTTTCTATAAAGTACTATAGTATATGGTTGCATGGTTGTTAGGAAAGTGATAATATTGAAATGTTATCATTATTATATGAAATCGGATAAGAAATTGAAATCATAACTCCAAAGTTAAGAGATAAATCCATATACTAATGAAATTTGAGAATGTAAATTAAAAATGTGATTTGTAATTTAAAACGGAATTCCAAAGAAGTTTTTGGAAATGTTTGAAAAGAATTTGAAAGTTTTGGAGATTTGGAAAGTTTAAATTCCTTTTTGATTTGAAAATGAATTTAGAAGGTTTGAAAAGTATTTTGGAGAAATGAAAGCTCTAAACTCTTTTCGGTCGCTGGAAAATAACTTCGGTAATGACTGCAGCATCATCGATGTTCATTTTCGGGTTTCCAAAAGAGGAATTGCTGCCAAATTGTTTTTAATGGAAGTTGTTTGAAAAATTTGGGTTTTGTTTTGAAAATTCAAGGGATAAATTGAATTGTTTTCAAAAATGGTTTTGAAAATGTTATTAAGACTCTGGAATGCTATATAAAAATATTTATGAGAATAATAAATGAGTTGATAACTTATACAATTTGTTGTGAATTAGATTGAATAAATTTAACTTAAAGAATGAAGTTAAAATTAAAGCAAGTATAAGTGAATCAATTTAATGAAAGTAAATTGAATGTTGAAAAATTCATTTCAAATTTGTAAAGTAAAGTATTGAAATAAAATTAGTAACGGAAACTAATTGAAGAAATGACAAATTAATATGGGTTGAGATGAATTAAAATTCACATGGAATTTAAAATCCAGTTTAATATGAGTGGTTATAAACCATAATAGTGAATTGAAAATAAATATAATGTGTATATGGAGTATTTACATTGAACTTAAGAAATGAAGTGTGAAATTCTTAAGTAAAATTTGATGATTGAACAAAAGAATAAAACTGGAGATAAAACTGAATATTGAAAACGAATTTGAATTGTGTGAAATAAAATGAAGTTTGAGATTGGTTTGAAGTGAACTAAAGTTAATTGATAAAAATTCAATATTCAGAAGTCGAACGGAATCCAAATTAGATTGGAATTGTGAATTAAATTCAAATGAATGTGAAATGTAAAATTGAATGGATGTAACTCCAATAGTGAATTAGAAAAATGATATAAGAAGTAAGTATTGAAATTTTGTAATAAAATGTGCAAAATGGTTTGAATATATGCAACTAGATATTATGGCTAGTAGGATATACAGGTTATAAAGGAATTGGAAATTTTGATTTCAAAGATAATTTGAATTGCTCGACTAAAGGTATGTATTTTAATTTCTATATGAGATTTGATGACTTTCTTGTCTAGCCGCTTGGCTTTTTCTTTTTCTTTTTGAAATCTGAGAGTCCGTAGGGACGTTTTGTAGTCGTACCGTATTAGCCGCGCAAAGGAGACGTTGGCGAAATTTTTCGAAAATTTAGGGCGTTAGAAAATTTTTGAGAAATTTTGAAAGTTTAAATTTGAATTTGAATTTAAACTCGAATTCGAATTGAGAAGTTAAACAATGTTGTTTGAAACTTAGAGTTGAAGTTGGAAAGCTAGTTGAAGTAATAACGAATCTTTACTAGAAAGATTTGTTTTGATAAATTGATAAAACTATTAGATATTGAAAGATAGTAGACGAGTTAAGGACATTTTTCCCTAACTTGTAATTTCGAGGACGAAATTCTTTTAAGGAGGGAAGTCTGTAACGACCCAGAATTTTTGATAATTAAAATTCGAATATCTAATTAATTTTAAATATTAATAAATGGAATTTAGAAGTCGAATGATTTATTTTTCGAATATTGGATTTAATTTGATAATTAAATCGATAAATTAATAGTGAAATTCCAGAGATAATTGAAAATCGAGTTTAAAATGATTGAAAATGATTTGTAAAATTTTATTTAATCATACTGGAGTTATAGAAAGGTTATAGGACTTTTAAAATTTAATTTGGAGTTAATCTGTGAAAATCGAATATTTTAATATTTAATTATCGACTGTAAAAATAGCCAATTTTCGAACAGTCTCAGAATTGAACGAAACCAGTTCCATTGGATCCGTAATAGTTAGTTATTATCGGATTTCAATTTTCGTATCCAACGAAGTTGTCGTTTGACCGTGGCAGCTCGAAACGCATCGATATCGTTTTAATTTTAAATCGTCGAGTTAAAATAGTCATTTTTCAAACAGTGTCGGATTTCGACGAAACCAGTTTCATCGGATCCGTAATGTGATATTATTGCATGGTTTCAAATTTCGTAATTTTTGGATTTACCGTTTGTCCGGTACAAATTAAAACGCCTCGAAATCGATTTAAATCGGTTTGATTTAAATTGATCGTTTATTGTCATATCTCACACAGACGATCGAATTAGCTTTCGAAACCTGTTCCATTGCGTCCGGAACGCGGGATAAACCCTAGAAACGATAGTGACCATGCGTAAATCGGAGTTCGGAAAAGCCGGATGAATAGTGTTCGTCAAAATTATATATATAGCACTTCATTTATTTCCTTCTGAAGAAAATAAACCCTAACCCTAGTTCTGAAGCCAGCCGCCATATGCAAAACCAATAGCCGAGAATGAGCGATCTTCTTCCTAAAATTTCTTCCAATCCATCGACAGTTAGAGGAAACGTTTAACTACAATGTTGTAGAGCTAGGGGAGGGCTTTAATTCTATACGGGGATGATCGTCGTAGGCGAAGTGAATCAACGGCAAATGGGGCTCGAACGGCCGGAAGTCGCGCACGAAATTCGAGACCTAGGCGCGACCGAGCTGGCCATTGTTCATGTCGAAGGTGGCTCTTGTCAAGGGCTTCGAAGTGGTGTATCTTGATCAAGGTGGAGGGGCTCGTAGTTGATCACGTCGTTAGGGTTAAACGGCGGCAGTGGGTGCGTACGCGAGTTTGAACTGGAGGGAGATGGAAGAAGGTTGCGAACGGTGATGATGCTAGGGCAACGTGATGTGCGGTCCAGATCGAGCTAGGTTAAAAATTTAAAATAAAATTGTAAATAATTGTATAAAAATTTGAGTAAACTTCAAAATGCAATAACTTGGTCATACGTTATCAGATTACGACGAGATTTTTTGCGTTGGAATCGTATTGACGAGCTCTTCGCTGTGCAACTGAATTGGAGCCAATTGGAGCTAGTGTAAATTTTGGATGAAATCAAACGTCTGTTTATTTTATTCGAAATAAACGCTGAAATCAGAATTAAAATCAAGGTGAGATCTTCTCACTCAAAAAAAATTGAAAAGTGGAATTTTCAGTTATTGATTTGATTGCTATTGGATGTGATATTAGATATAGTAGGATATATATCTATATATAGCAATATATACATATTGGCATATGTATATATTGGATTGATTGATTTTCCACCTCGTATAGTGGATGAGACCCTATTGCGCCGTTAGTAAGCGGATATTTTATAAAACCCATATACCGCGATATTCCACCTCGAAGTGGAATTGGTATTGTGCTAACGTCTTTGGATGTAGGGAAACATGTTGGAGGGATCCAACTGGATTCCTCAACTGTATTTACTTATTTACAGATATTGATATATATTCTGTTATCATATTGATATATGATATTGACTGTTGTGATGGACTAATTGGTGTTGTCGCATCATCGGATTCAGTTTTGAAATGTAAAACTAACGACTTTTACTTTAAAAAGATTTTTAAAGTGATCTTTGAAATTATACGTTTTATTGAATTTTTGAAGTAATTTATTTTAAATAAATAAATGTTCAAATCTTAAAGTTATAAAAGTTAAGATCTTTGTGAAATATAATCGAAGAGTGATTTTTGGAAGAAAAAGTCGATTGATTTATAAAATGGTTTAAGTTGAGATTTTTAAAATATTATAAACGGTTTACTTAAAAGGTTTATAAAGTTGACATTTTATAAATTAAAATGTTGGTATTATAAAACGAGTTTTTATAAGCGTTAAAATGAATTTTTAAGAATTTATAAATAAATGAAATTTATAAATTGTGAACTTACAAATGGAAATGATTTTGTAAAATAAAGGAATTATAAGTATTTAACTTATAATTACGGATTTTTGGTATAAGATTTGAGTTATGAATCGAATTGTTAATAAAGGAGATTTATTAAATTGAAGTTGTTAGAAAATAGAAATAGAATTTATAAACGTTGTTTTATAAATTCGAGGATCAATAAAATTTGATAAATTTAATATAGGAGGTTATTAAAGAAGATATATTCGCGATTTTGGATAGCGAATTATTATTGAAATAAATGGGTAGAAAAGATTGAAATTGAGTTAAGTGAAGTATATTCACGATTTTGGACATTGAATATATTATTAAATAAAATGGATTTATTTTTGAAGAAGTGATATTAAAAATGAGGTTAAACATTTTAAAGATGTTTTAAAATGTATTATGAATCGAAATCATAGATTTCAACATTCATTGTTGAAATAGGCGTTTTCGAGAAATAAGGAAATGGTGGACTATAACACTGTTGTTATAGTAAATGATTTCCAAAAGGAAATGTTTTTATCTAGTATTGGGATTTATATATCTACCTAAAATTTTCGAATCCCTATACTAGTGATTTTGAGTCGTCGTAACGATGTTTTACGCAACATTCGTTTTGACTCAAATAGATGTTAAAATTTATGATTTCCTTAAAGAATGAAATGTATACTTAATTTGATTTAAGTATATTGAATATTTTCAAATGTTGAAAATAAATGATTTGTGAAATACTTATTATTAAATAAGTAGGGAAATGCATTTCCAAAATGAAATGAAACGTTTTGAGATTTTATCTTCTTAAAGATAAATTGAAAATAAATATTGAAAACGATTGAAAATCGCATATCAGTAGATATTTTGAAATATAAATTCACTATGGAATTTATAAAGGAAATGGAAACTGTTTAGAAAAATAAACGTTGATTTATTTTTAAAGTGTGGAAATTTTATATCTTGTAAAGATATTTTTGGGAAATAAATAATTTGGAAAATTATTTGGAATCTGATGATGTTGCGCATCTTTATTGATAGTTAAATAACCGACTATCAATAATTACCTATAGATAGGTATTTGTTGTGATTGGATGGATTTGAATGCCACACTTATTTTTGAATAATCGCTCACTATTCGGGTTAGCCGGGTAAGGACCATGGGGTCGTATAACCCATTCCGAATATGTGATACGTCGTTATGAATTGCATTCGAAGACCGGTGTTGAAGACCGGATATTTTTGAAAACGGAAGGATTACCGTCGAGTTACTCTACATCGGCTGATCTCCGGTTTAGAGGTTTTATCACCCTTAGTGACGGGAAGTCCGGACGTGATTAGAAATTTATCCGGATATGCAAGGGCTTCGTGAGAAGTGCCTTCGGTTCTGTTCGATCCCGGAACAGACTTGTATGGATTGTGTGTCTGACGTTACAATTTAAGATATAAAGCTGATTTCTTTCAAATACATTTCTGATGGTGGCGGAGAATTTATTCTCTTAGCTTAACACCCTTCTCTGAGACGTACGAGCTCAGAGGTTATGTAGTTGAAATTCATCAGCGATATATCCCAATTTGGTAACGTGGCATACTGAGTGTTGCTGTGAAATGATCAGTGTTTGATCATTTGTGATATGATCATTTGTTTGATCTTATATCTTTGTGATCATAGGTTGATCATTTTGTTTGACCCGAAGCAGGGCTTTTTGAGAAAGCGTAGCTTTGTGGACGAGACTTCGTCGAGCCTCACACCCCGGAAATGGTCGAAACAGGAAGGATGCAGCAAGGTTCTAGGGAGTAGCGCCCCTTAGTGTATGTCATTCCTTCTGGATAGAGGTGGTATCATGGTATGGAGCCCAGATACTTAACCTATGTGGTTGCTGCATTATTATCTATGTGGTTTGTTGGAAATCGGGGATCCTCGGGAAGATCGGTTACGATCGGGGGATGGCATACGCGTGTCAGTAGTTACCTATTTTTGCAGAGGTAACCCGGCCTTGTGTTGGCAGAGATCCGGTTAGGTTCTCGGGTCGTCTATTCCAGGGACGTACCCATCGTGGAAAAGGAAGTTCCTTAGCCTGACCATTTGTTGGAAATCCAAACTCCAATACGAACTTTGTACGGTATTAGTTGTAGAACCTGCCATTTACGTACGGTGGTCACCACTGTTTAGATGGTAGCTATAGTAGGCATACGATACTGGTCGTATGTTGGCTAAGATTAATATTATACTTTCGAAATGTTTTCTACACTATGCACTAATAATAATATCAAAAAGAATTTGATTTTTGCGTAGTAAGCATCTTTGACTATCATAAGAAGAAATCTCCTCCAATTCTGCGTTTGCATTGTGTGTGTGGTGGGAGGTCTTATGGTAGTTTCATTTTCCAAAAGCATTGCGAATTTGACATTAAAATTCTCTGCTGTTTATTTTTTAAAGAATAACTGTTTTATGATCTCACACCAGTCACCATGACTGACTCGGAGTTTATTGTTTCCCTTCTAAACTCTGGGTGCCCACCAATTTCCACACGGGCAGCCTAGAGTTATATTATCAGGATATTCTGGATATTCTGGAGCTTTGGAGATAAGCTGGATGGCAAGACGTAGTATTTGTATCTGATAGTATTTATTCCGCTGTGTATTCTGGATGAGGACAAGTTTATATAACTGTCCATTGTTGTATATTGACTCTGATGATTGATGTAAGTATAAAATGATATAGTTCTTTGTTTTAAAGATTATTCATTTATCTATTATATATTGTTCCGCTGCGATGTGTAAGATTCTGAATACTGTTTATGTTTCTGCTCTTGTTCTGTTGTTGTTCTTCTTTCTTTTTCTTCTATCTTCTTCTTCTACCTTTTTCTTCTTTCTTAAAACCATAACTTTTCGGGTTTCCGGCATTCGATGGCTCCGCAGTCGATAAAGTGAGTATCGATGTTGAATTTTCGAAAGTCGAAAATTTTCGGGATGTTACAGAAGGAGTCAAAGCATATGGTTTCGAAAGAGTTGCCATTAACTTAAGATTGCTTTCAACTGGTTTCCTTTACTTATGAAAGAATGTTTTGAAAGAAGGGGTTCCGACCTAGTCGAAACCCTGCTGTTGTTCTATAGCCTTTCGATGGTATTGAAGATATCAATGCTGTCGAAAGGTACTTTGTTTTATAAGTTTAAGCCACTTCCTGTAGCTTTCGAAGGAGTTAGCGGTTTCCAAGACAATGGTTTCGAAAGGGATTTCGACACCAACCTTCTAATATTTTACCCAGATGTTAAATGCTTTCAAAAGAGATGGTGCCGATGCCATCAAGTTTTCCCTAATATTTTTATATGATAAAGGATGGTTTCAAAAGAGCTGTTTTCTCCTATATTTACTTTGACCGAAATAATGTTTTAAGTATAAACCCAATGCTTTCGAAAAGGGGACTTTCAATGATTTTGGAAGGGTTACTTCCACTGGTGTCGAAAGGTGTACTTTCAACTGGTTTCGAAGCTATGCTTCTAAAGTTAAATGCTAATACGTTAACATAATCGAAAGGTTTTGAAAGGAAGATTTTAAAGTATTAAGAGGCAGGAGCCTAATGTTTTGAAGATATAATTTAATGCTTTCGAAGGAGGTCATCCTATGAAGCTGAAAGCTAGGTTTCGAAGGTGTCGAAAGGTTCTATAACCAAAACTCATTTTAAAAAGTGAAACCCATGGCTAAATAAAAAGGAGTTTTGTAATGATTTTAAGAAGAAGCTTTCTTCGATAAAATAATAGGTTAAAGGTATTAGCCATGTTTTATATTAGACCCACAGGAGTGCTATTGCTATGTTGTTATGTTTGCTTCTTCAAATATGAATATATTCACTTTATATTGGATCCATAACTACATTTTGGGGATAAAGGGTAGAAAAACCAACTAGGTTAACCCAGTAGTGAATATAAATTTATTAAACTCCTAAATGAGTGGAATTGCATCCAGGAGGTCAGGAAGACCAGAATATAGGATGCTAAAATGTAAAAGGAAGACATTGGCAAGGGCTAATAGGTTCTCAGTAAGCCCATGAAAACTATGTATAGGAAAAGATATTGGCAGGGGCTAATAGGGTCATTGTTATCCCATGAAAACTATGTATAAAGGAAGATGTCAGAAAGACAGGTTCATAGTAAGCCCATGAAAACTATGATTTAATGCTGGCAGGGGCCAGTAGGTTTGTTGTTAGCCCATTAAAACTATATCTGGATTAAGATACTAACAGATGTCAATAGGTTCCTAGTCATCCACTGAAAACTAGGGTAAGAGGAAAGGATATTGAAGTCACCAATAGGCTCCTAGTCAACCCATGAAAACTAGGATAAGAGTAAGATATTGGAGTTACCAATTGGTTATTAGTGATCCCATGAAAACTATGTAATTGGACAGGGAGTCCTTAAATATTTAATCTGGTTATTGGTCAGCCCATGAAAACTAATAGGTTAATAGTAATCCTAGAAACTATAATTAAGACAGATAGTCTAAAAATGAATGCGGATGGGTAATCCAGAATGGATTTATTTGTTTTTCATATCATCACGTTATACCGTTTTGAATTGTTTTAACCATTGTGGATGCAGGAGCACAGTATATGGTTTTATAAAGGTTTTGAGATACTAGTGCGGGGAAAACCTATTTCACTAAGCGGCGTGGTCTCACTAGATATCTAAATGATTTGAGATGATAGATTATTATTCATACTAGGCTTTATGTCTGAATCAAAGTTTATGTTTTCCAATTAAACTCTCGGGTACTCAATTGATTTTGAGTAGTTTGAGAGTTGAGATTTTCAGGTGCCTATTAAGACGAATAAGCTTCTGGAGACCTGCAGGAGGCATGATAGCTATTTAGAGTTCTCTTTTCTTTTGATTCCGCTGTGTTGTATGTAATGACAAAGTTGTTATATTGCCTGTGTATATTCTGATCATCCAAATGGGGCATCTTCATATGTCGCTCTTGGGCGTATATTGTAATAAATATATTTTCTCTGAACGTGATTTGCGAATTTGGGATTACGTAATGAATTGGAAATATTTTGAAATGATATGTGATTTTGTTTAAAGTTTAAATTTTTTCATATTCATGTGTTGCTGTATATCAATGAATTTAACTTTACCGTATTTGGTCGTCGAGGATTAATATCCATGGATGACTGCAGCATCTGTAGCCCTTAGTTTTGGGTCTCCAAGTATGGGGATGTTACAAGTTGGTATCGGAGCATAGGTTTATGAAACTTTAAAAGAAAGTTAAACCTAAAAGATATTTGAAACATAATCCAATGAATTTGAAAATATGATCGGGGTTTAGGTTAACGCTATAGTTACATACTTGTATTATATATATATATATATATATATATAAGTACGTGTTCCCTTCTATCTTAGACTGTTCTTATATGTCTTACTATTTCTCGTATGCAGATTTATGAGAAAGAGGATACAGAAGCAAGAAACGGAAGGGGAAATCTAGGTGGAGGAAGCACCACAACTAACGGAAATGCTCGACCTAATGCCAGGAGGAACCAAAGTCGACAGCTAATGCTAATCCAAATGCTAAAGCCAATGTAGGTGCTGAAAATCCACCAGTAGATGCGGGGATGGTGTATCAGTTGTTGGCCAATCTTTTGCAAGCAGGAGCTACCAATAATGTTGGAGGAGCAAATCCAATAGCTCCAGTTGGATATAACTATGCCAAGCTGAGAAGAGACTACACTGGTCTGGGTGGAAAGCCGTTTATGGGAATAGAGGATGCAGTAGAGGTTGAGAATTGGTTGTTTAGCTGTAAGAGGATCTTTACTTATCTAAGCTTGGATGATAGGCAAAAGAGGAGGATGGCCTCTAGGCAGTTGCAAGGGGTTGCGCTTCACTGGTGGAATAGTGTGACCGCCGGGGTACCGAAGGAAGAGCTCACATGGGCTTATTTCAGGAGAGGGTTTAAATAGAGGTTGCTATTTGAGGTTGCTAAGTCGGCATTGATGAGGAAGTTCATGGATCTAGTTCAAAGAGAAATGTCAGTGATCGAGTATGCTGCTAAGTTTGATGAGCTATCTTGATATGGATATGTTATGGTTGACACTTATGTTAGAAGGAATGAAAGGTTCATTCGAGAACTGAGACCTGAGCTTGCTAGAATGACCATGACCCATATCCAAGAACCTAGTAATGTGATGGTGGATATGGTCATTTGCCATGAAGAGACGCTTGTTGTGTCTACTAGATAGAAGCCAGTTGAATCCCAGGGTCCTCAGGGAAAGAAGAGGAAATTCTTTAAGAAGATGGGAGCCCAAAAAAAGGATACTGCGAAGAAGGCAAAAGCTGAGTTAGTTTGCAACAAATGTAACAAGAAGGGCCATTGTGCAAATGAGTGCTAGTCAGGTAACGGGAAAAAGCCTGCAGAAAAGAAGAATGTGAAATGCTTTAACTATAATTAAGTTGGGCATTACAAGAACCAGTGTCCAGAGCGAATCAGGGCGGACAAGGGGAAAGTTTTTATTGTTGGATCATCAGCTAGGCCAACTGCAGCTGATAAAGGAAAGACTGTTATGGAAGGTACGTTTTTGATTCAGAGTATACTAGTTTGGATACTTTTTGATACCGGTGCATCACATTCATTTATATCTCAGAATTTGGTTGATAGGTGTTTGTACCAAAATTGGGCACTACTCTCTTCGGATGTGTTTGAAGAGATAAAATGAAGAAAATAAATGTAAAATGAGGCAGATCTAACAAACACACCAATCAACAGATAAGAAAATGCACAGAAACACACGGATTTAGAGTGGTTCGGCGTATTGCCTATGTCCACTATGAAATGACTAACGTTTATTGAATTTCACTCGTTGTTTACAAGAGATTACAACAGTACAACAGAAGTTTGATAATGATTTCGGCAGAGTATCAGCATAGTGAAGCCAAAAGTCCATTTTCTATAGGTCCAGGGTCACTATTTATAGGTGTAGACGGCAAATATCTCGCCCAGATCTCGGAAGGCTTCTTCTCTCACGTCAGCGGGCCCACGGGATCGAGTTTAAGTGATTTTGACTCGATCTGGGAGCGATACAAATTGGGTTCGTATCAATCCATAAATGGTCCTTGCAGGTTGAAATTGATCAGGTACATTCTTGAGGTGGTAGGCAAGCTCCTGTGAAAATTTGGTGGCATTTGGACTTGTAGATTTCGAGTTATGATCGATGCAAGTTTGGATTGGCAATGGGTTGTCGAACTCGTATCGCTCTCGTTCGTGTCGTTCTCGTTCGTATCGTTTCTAGGCACGTGTTTGTTAGACGTGGCGCTATCTTCTCGGATCGATCCACTTTTCATGCCGAGCAACCGAGTCTTTCACTTTTCGTGCTTTGTTCGTATCGATAGTTTGTAACTGCTTTATATCGATACGAACTCACGTATTCCATATCAATGCTTGCCCATGCCCTTCGTATCGATCTGAGATGATTCTTTTCGTATCGTTCTAAACTATTCCATTTGTATCGTTCACTTGAAGCTCCTTCATATCGATAGCTCTTGTCCTATTTTGTATCGATACGAACCTGCTCATCTTACATAGGTCTGCCATGAAGTCCTTCATATCAACCAGATAAGAGATCAATACGAACCAGGTTGCCTCTGTTTTATGGATACGCACTTAAGTGGCTGGAGGGATGGATATGAAATCGATGACCATGAGTCGATGGATACGAGAACCTCATGGATACGAACATGGTCTACTTTCTTGGTTTTGATGGATACGAACCGATGGATGCTAGATGGACACGTAGGAGGCTCTTTGAAGGGATGGATACGAATTTGCATGGATACGAATGGTGATGATTCCTTTGAACTTGATCGATCAATATCTCATGCATACGAACTCCAATTGACTTGAAATTTGGAACGCTGGCTTTTATAGCTTTGCTTGTCATATCATATTGATTGTAACTTGATTCGGACTCGGTCAGAATTAACTAGTATCCATAGTGAACGTGTGTATAACCGATCTTTGGGACGGACTATCCTTGGTTTTCAGTTAAGTTCTTGGTGTCACGGCCTTGCCAAAAGGTGGGATAACATTTGCCCCCCAAAGTACGTCATGTGAGAACATGATGTGCTTTGAAACTCTGCAATCTCTATTCTGAAAAAGTTCTTTCCGGTTCACTGACTGGTTGTTGCTTTTACTCAAAATATGTAACATTTGATTGATTTCCAATAATATAAATATTGAATTGTTGACTGCCAATCGTTGTACTGTGCGCTGTTGTAACTGAGTGTTGAATGACAACAAACTGTTGTTCATGGTTGTAATTGACATCGGGTGAGCATTTAATTCCTGTGAATTTTGTAAGTTAAATGGTAATTTGTTGCACATAAATCATATGTTACCCTGACTCCTGTTAACATTTGTACATTCGCGAGTCGTTGTCAGTTCTCTCTTATCGAATTCTATATCGATCCTCTCCTAAATCGATATGAAACTCAAGTTGTAACAATGCTTGACGGTTGTTTTAGTGTATCTCTTCCTATCGATCCTCTCCTGGATCGATGTGAAAAATTGAAAAAAAAAATTTGTATCGATGGCGATCGACACGAATTGGTTGGTTTTCAAAATACTCTGTATCGATGGATACGAATTGTTGTGAGCTGTTTGTTGATGGATACGAATGTGATGTTTCGTAGCGATGCATCATCGTAGGTTCGAACAGTTCACACAAGCCTTGTATTTGTGCTTCGTCTTGGTCGTGTGACGGATACAAGCTATGTTTCGTATCAAAGATGTTGAAACTACTCTGACTAATCACTGGACATGAATCGGTCTTCATACCGATTGGGTTGAAGGATACGATTGAGCCACTTCGTATCGATTATTGGGGTAGATCGCGAGTCGAAACGTTTCTTCTCCATGGTTTTTCTCGCATATAAATTCATTTTGAACTTAGCCAAATTCTCACTTGCTTCCATCCCAATACTTTGCTTTCGTGTCGATCATAAGTTCGGGAAAAAGAAACTACCTTTGCCTTCGAACCATATAACCCCTTAATCCCTTGAGTTAACTGCTCGAATTAGGTAATTAGTTGAAATAATCCATTTTAGAAAGATGAGACTCGAGTTTGAAATCAATTCGTCCAACTTCGTGGCCAATCCTGATGATGTTGATGCCAGAATTAGATCGGAGCATGGTTGAGGGAGGAAATGGTAATTGAACTATTTGGAGAAGGAGAAGGGATGATGGACACGAAGAGACCATTCGCATCGATTGAGGAAGAGTAATTCATATTGTTCAAAAACCAATCCGGTTCGTATTGATGGATATCGATAGAGCATCGTATCGAAGGTGGGAGTGGCCTTGTATCGATCAGAGATGGTGGGAGTTCGCATTGATTCATAACGATCGATATGAAAACCTACCTGCACGATCGATACGAAGCGTCAGTTCTACCGATCGATATGAAGATGTAGGCCGTGATCGATGCGAGATGAAGTGCTTGGAATTGATATGAACTAGCGTTGTGGTGATCGACACGAAGTCTCCTTCTTTGTGATCGATATGAATGGGGCTTCTGATGATCGATCCAAGTTTCACCCTTGATGGATACGAAATCTTGTGTACAATCGATTATTTGACTTCGATGATCTTCTGCCTTGCATAATTCGACTTAATTGTTTTACTGCATAACTGACTGCCTTTCGAAGCTCGTCGATGGAACTGTAACTTGACGAAATTTAATGATCTTTAACTTGAATCGGTTTCCGAAGTCTGGATGGCACGGTTGTGACGGTCAGCGATGACGGTCACTCCGGTTGGATTTTGAAGTCTTGTCGTTCGAACACCTTGTTAATCTCTGTAGAACCTTCTTAAGTAACTCATAGCACTGCACTGCACAACACATTCATGCATTTTACACGGGGGAACACACAGGATTATTGTCACCTAATAATGGTTTTTGATGAGTTGATTAGCTATGGAACCCGGGAGTTCACAGCACCAGGAGGCTCAAAGTCCACCTCTTCCAATAATAGAGATGCCGGCCATCGTGGCCGAAGTCATAAGTCCAGCTCCGGACGAGCTACTAGGAGCGACCTTCATTGGGAATCCACAAGATTCCGTACCATCCAATGTTTCTGAAGATATGTTGGGGAGAATTTTTTTGGGGCACGGGCTATCGTTGGATGATGTCCTACTACCAGGGTCGAACGACAGGTCACACACTCCTCCATAAGGGTACACCGCTTTTAATCGATTTTCTTACATAGTCAGGACGCTCCCACCACTCAATCAATATATTCGGGAGGCGTTATCTTCTTTAGGGATTGCCCCGTCACAGTTACATCTAAATGGGTACGCTCTTCTGAATAGCCTATTCATCATCTTCATGGAGCACCTTTTTCGGCCCCCGACTCCAAAGGCAGTTAGATTCTTATTCAATGTAAATAGCCGGGGAGATAATCCCTCTCTCACATTCTTAGAGGGAGGCAGAACTATCAAATCATGATTGGGAACTGGACCAAACTTAGCTACTTCAAAACCGAGTGGTTCTATGTTCGGTGCCCGCCAAGATTCGCTAGACTGTGGCTAGTTAGACGTAAGTGCCGCAAATTCTCTGTCGACTAATGGGATAGTTGTAATCGAGGTTGAGTCTAACATTACCGCTCCATCCCGGAATCCGAACCTCCCCTTTCCTTTGACCAACAGGTCCTCGAACCCAATCACTCATTGATTGATGAAAGGTAGCTTTAGCCATTGATTGAAGCGATAGAAGCTAGTCGCCAGAAGCAAAGCGATCTTTCCTCTTTTACAGCTTCAATTCCACGACGTGAAGGCGATCACTTTAAGGAAATAGTATGAATTTTTAAGAGGTGCCAGGCGAGATTAGAGAAATCGAAGCGGTGCTCACGGATGAAAATTTAAGGGCCGTTGGGCTAATTGACGGAGACCAGAGCATAGGGCTTGAAGGATCTCTCAGGGCGGCTCCCCCAAGATGAGCTAGGCGTAGAATGCCTGGAGTTGTAATTGCTGAGAAGGGTGGTGAAGAGGATACGCCCACTGAAAATGAACCCGTAGCCGGGCTCTCAGGTAGTCCTCGACATTCAGAGGGAAAGAGGAAAGGCAAGGCGGTTGCTCATAAGCTTCACAAGTCTTCAAGATGGAAATCCGTGGTCATGTCTCTGCTAGCCACTGGTGTTATAATTTTGGAGGCTCCTCCCCCACATATGGAGAATCCTTTCGAAGGACTTGTAGACATTCCAATTCTAGACTATGTGTCACTCCAACAAGACACCGAATTGGAAGGGCTTCAGAGCGCTTTAGATCTAAGCGAGTCAATTCCTTCGAGTATGGCCGATATAACCGGTTGGTCGGGGGGTTTGCACATGCATACACAAACTTCACGGCACCACACAGTTTCTAATCACAAGCAATTCATTTCTGGGAAATACCAACTTTGTTTTTCGTTTTATTTTACAAGCACGATGTCAAAGCGAGGATCTATGCTTGGCAGCCTCCGTTCTGCACGTCATTCATCTAGTTCATATTATGAGTCTCGCAGACGTGAAGCCGACAGAGACCGCGATCGCGGCTACTCTAGTCAAGAGAGGGAGCGCTGTGAGAGGGAAAGGTATAGAGAGAGGGAGAAGGAGTATAGGCGCCGATCCCGGTCACGCTCTCTGCCACCTAGAGGTCCAACAAAACCTTTTGGTTCTGGCAAACAAACCCATGAATGTTTTAATCAAATACCACCTTCCCTGGCACCAAGGCCTGACCAACAGTGTCGGAGGACCGAAACTGAAACTCTCATCATTACTGAACAAGCCATCACAGAGCCTACCGGGGAAGGTGCGATTAGAATCACTAAGCTGAAAAAAGATTTTCCAAATATCTGCTTTGACGGCTTCGTCTTTCCCCCGCACTTAAAGAGAATTCCCATCAAGGCAAAACAGACGATGCACGACTATATACATGATGTTTACGGCCAGTATCGGGAATGGATGGAGACCGCGGATAAAGTATCAGCGGTGGCCTTTGAGCGGGCAAAAACAATCGAGAAATTAGGGACTGGTCTCGCTCAGAAGGACCACATAATCCAGGTGCTCAATGACTAAAACGAGTCCGCGAGAAATTCAAAAACGGAGGATAATAAAAGAGCCGATGATGCAACCCGGAGGATGGAGGAGATGAGGCGAACACACTTAGCCCTGGTTGAGGTAATAGGTCGCCGGACCACCACAGTAATGGCCGAAAGGGATGGAGCGCTAAAAGAGCTTGAGGAGCTTAAAGCCAAACTTGCTGAAGTCGTCGAAGAGAAAGATGATGCAAATAATGCCATTGAGGAGGCATGCGAGCAGGCTGTGGTGCTCAGGGATGAGAGGGTGCAGCAATGCTGAAGGTTCAGGAAGCCGAAGCTAGGGTTGAGGGTGAAGTGAGAACGGCCGAGGCCAGGTTAGAGGGTGACATCGAAGACCTCCTCATTACATATAATGCCAACGTTCTGAAGCATCGAAATCTAAGCTGGCTCGAAGGCTATCCATCACATCGATACCATGCTTGGTGCCGCTTGGTTGAAGATGAAAAAAAGGAGCACCACACTGAATCCACTAATGAGTTTGAATTGGAGAATCGGGTGCTGAATGAGGATGGAAGAAGAGTTTCTCCACGACATCACTATCACATTCGAGAAGGAGAGGCTTAGTACTGAGCACCCGGATGCTGGAGAGGGTTCTGGCGTTGAGCATCATGATGCAGGTCCCGAAATTCCTATGCCAACCCAGCCCGAATCTACTCCTGCGGTTGATCCTTTATACGTGCTTGCTTACAATCCCGATGAACCGCGGTTGTCTCCAACTCGCAAGCACGTCTCCGAAGGTGCTCCGCCACCCATGAACCAATCTGAGGAAGGTATTCTGAGCATTTCTCGCATTTATTCAAAGTGGGGAGCGTTGTTTGAAGTAGTCACTATTACCTTTTCTCTTATCTTTATTCAGCGATATGAGCCACACCGTCCGTGCCCCCTGCAACCCAAGAGTCGCATCATAAGCAGGAGGCCCTTATGACAGAGGCGACCACAACAACGGCCGCTGCGCCAACTAACGGAGTGCAGGGGAGCACTTTTACCTTTGACAGGCAGATGACGGAGGAGCTTCTGAGTCATCAAAGTGACTCTTTTTCCGACCTGCCATTTGTCATGGGCGGGGAAGCATCCATGGTCAGTTCTTCGGGCCCAACTGGTAGCATCCCCGTGGATGCTCAGACTATCCATGAGGAAGAGATAATAGCGGAAATTAATACCGAGATGGAAGCAGCCGCGCGGGCCAATGGTATTGGAGGTGGTATGGATGGTCCTGGTCCAGCTCCTCTGCGAATGATTTCTCCTGGCAGCACAATTGTCGACACCGGTGTTCCTCCCTCGTCTTCCAATGTCGAGAGTATTCCTATTACTCCGGCTCCAAATTCAGAAAGTGTCCCGATTTTCGTGAGTTCGGAGGAAGAGATTACCATAATTCCCCCGGCTGGAGACCAACCACCAAAAGGAAAAGGCTCGAGGAGGCACCCAAGTGGTAGCTCCAGTGGGTCGATGCTGGGGAGGAAGAAGAAGAAACTGAGGGAATAGACGTATCTTCTCGCTCTCTTTTCTGGTAGATAGATAGGAATTTCTTTTTGCTTCTTGTAGGCCGTGTATAGATGCGGGTTTGGCCCCTGGTAGTAAGAATTCTTGGAACGAGTTTTGTACTTATCCTTCTTTTTCAAAGAATAGTTAAAATAGAATTCCATTTAGTTTCCAGCATAGTTTCGTGTTTACTTGCTTAAGTGTGTTAGCGCTTGAACTTCCATTCAATACACTTGTGAAACTTTAGTCTCTGAATCAGACCTGGGTTTGGTTGTTAAGTCCCAAGTTATGGCTTCAGGTTATAATTGAACGTCAAGTCGAGGTCCAATACTACACCATCTCGATCAGTAGCCGATACTTAAGTTTTGCCCTCGGTCCCAGGAATTAATTGAAATGGTCGGTCGACAGTCGTTTTTCACCTTTAACACATCGAGCTTGACTTTGTTGAAACGTAGCTGAAACAAGACGAGTTCGGGTGGTCGGATCACACTCGCTCATCTATGGGTAATTGCATCCACGCTCTGGGGATCTCACTTGTACGTCGGCGGTCAATCACGCCCATTTAATGTACAGAGATACGTCCACGCTCAAGGGACTTAAGTTACTTTATAAACGGTCAACCACACCTGTTTGATATTTAGAATTTCGTCCGCACTCTGGGGACTTAGATTGATCCGTGGGTTGTCAGTCACACCCAATTTGCGTTTACACTCCGGTCCGCACTTCGAGGACTCGGAGTTGTCTCATGGGTGGCTGGTTCACACCCGGTTTGTGTTATACTCCTACCCATGCTCTCGGGACTTAGAGTTAGCTAATGGGTAGCCAGTCACACCCATTTTGATGTTTATACTCCAGTTTACACTCTGAGAATCTGGAGTCGGTTAACAGACGGTCGAACACATCCGTTTTGAGTTTTAGGATTTCATTCACACTTCGAAAACGATAGATGTACTAGGATCGTGGATGATCGGATCACATCCACCCTGAGTTAACAAGCGAGGTCATTAGATGGATGGATCCATCCTCCTCGGACTTGGTTTAAATACGGGAGAAGTCGTTAGGTGGACGGATCCACCCTCTTCGAGCCCGCATTTGTATGTTTATACTCCAGCTCGCACTCTGGGGGCCGGAGTTTGTTAGAGGATAGTCGTGTATCAATCCTTTCTTGGCTTTAGTGTGATGTTTTGCCCCCGAGTTCGGGTTTCACTTAGTGAGTGACCGGTCGTATCACAGTCACTCCCTATTTGAACAAGTCCCACCATAGGATGGAACTTAGCTCTCCATGCATTGTGATGGTCGCATGACGCATTTAAAAAATCAATGCTCTGGCTCAAAGAGATTGCATTTTATTGCTGAAATAAGAAAGTAAGGCAAATTCAGTAGCCTTATTACAAATTCAAATTTCGAAATGCATAAACAAATTGCAAATGAAAAGCAGACTGAATGAATAAATAAAGCATGTTATGTGTAGTAGCGACGACGACTCTCGCTGTTCCAGGCTCTCGGCAAAGTGAGACCGTCAATGGTCGATAATTTAAAGGGGTTGTCTCCGAGTCTTCGTTCGATAACATATGGACCTTCCCAAGTAGATTTCATATGCGAAGGGACTGGGTAAATTCTCTTAAGGACGAGATCGTCGAGTTCAAAGGTTGGGGGTCAGACCTTGGCATTGTACAATCGGGCGACTCGACTTCGGTACGCGGCTACCCTCAAATAAGCCTCTTCACACTTCTCATCCAATAAGTCCAGAGATTCGGCTAGTAATATAGCATTTTTCTTCGGGTCATAATATGTCACATGATGAGAAGGCACTTCCAATTCGACTGGAATAACGGCTTCTGAAATTTAAGAAAGTGAAAACGGAGTATAGCCGGTTGCAGACTTGTGGGTTGTTTGATACGCCCATAGGGCATAGGAAGTTCATCGACCCGCTTGCCCCCAGCTTTTTCCAATCGTTTCTTCAGAATGGACTTTATAACTTAATTAACAGCCTCGACCTGTCCATTTGCTTGAGGGTGCGCAACTGTAGAGAACTTCTTCTGGATGTGGAATCGTTGACAGAAATTCTTAAATTCGACACTATCGAACTGGGTTCCGTTGTCAGTGATGATAGTATGTGGGAGACCAAATCGATAGATAATGTTGCATACAACAAAGTTGATCACTTTCTTCGTCGTGATAGTAGCAAAGGGCTCAGCTTCCGCCCATTTGGTAAAGTAATCAACTGCGATGATGGCGTACTTCGCCCCACCTTTGGCTAGAGGTAGAGACCCAATGATGTCGATGCCATCTGAGTTATTTCGGTAGGCGGGGCTCTCGAAATCCGAGCATGTTTCTGACATCTGTCACATTTCCTGGCATAATCCGATGCGTCGTGATTTACAGTTGGTCAATAATAACCATATCAGAGTACTTTCTTAGCAAAAGCTTGTCCCCGGTGTGATTGCCACATTCTCCTTCGTGTACATCATGCAATACTCGATTGGTTTCATCGTGGGCGATACATCGTAGTAGAGGAACAGAGTACCCTCTTCTATACATGACTCCATTCTGAATAGTGAACCGCGAAGCTTTCCAAAGAACTTGTCTTTTTTCACTCCTGCGCTCTGGCAGGGTCCCATGCTCGAGGTAGTTTTTAAACGGAGTCATCCATAACTCCTTATCGGGTATGACTTCAAGTGCCCAGTCGGTCTCCATTTGATCAATACTCAGGGAAGATAATGTCTCAACGGGAACGAGTCCCATTTGCTGTGCCTCGCCGGTACTGGCTAACTTTGCCAAGGAATTGGCCTTTTGATTGTGTTCTCGGGGTACGCAATAGATGGCATAATAATCAAACTGATTCAATATTTCCTGGACCTGAGGAATATAAGTGACCAGTCTCCGGTCCTTGGCCCGGTATTCCCCCTGAACTTGACACACGACCAGTTATGAATCGTATTAAATTTCCACAGCAATGATCCTTAAATCTCTGGCAAGCCTTAGTCCGGCTAGCAAGGCTTCGTATTCGGCCTTGTTGTTAGTCGCATAGAAATCGAACTTCAAAGCATAACATATAGATCGGCCTTAAGGAGTCTCAAGCATAACCCTAGCGCCTGAGCAGCGGTCATTCGATGCACCATCAGTATGTAGCTTCCAAACATATTTGCGGGATTCATTGGTTTCGGGCAAGTCCTATGAGATAGTGAATTCAGCGATGAAGTCTGCCAGGACTTGTCCTTGAATAGCTCGCCTTGGTGTGTAAATGATGTCAAACTGAGTCAGCTCGATATTCCACTTGAGTAACCTACTAGACGTCTCAGGCCGCATAAGGACCTGTCGTAACGGCTAGTCTATGTAAATAGTGATAGGATGAGCCTGAAAATATGGACGGAGCTTTCTCAAGGAATTGACAAGACAGTAAGCTAACTTCTCCAACTTTGGATAATTTATTTCCGCTCCCGTCAGCCGTTTGCTGATGTAATGGACCGGCCGTTGTATCCGGTCCTCCTCCCGAACTAAAGCAACACTGATTGTGTTTTCTGACACCGCCAGGTAGATGTACAGTCTCTCGTGGTCAATAGGTTTTGACAGAATGGGTGGTGTAGACAGGTGTTGAACCAGCGCTCGAAATGCGCCCTCACACTCTGTAGTCCATTCAAAGTTCTGTTTCCCTTTTCTGATTAGGTCGAATAAGGGAATGCACTTATCGGTCTTTCGAAATGAACCTGCTCAGTGCTGCTACCTTCCCGTTGAGGCTCTGAACTTGCTTTATAGTCCTTGGAGTCTCAAGATTTCTAATTGCCCATATTTTCTCGGGATTGGCTTCGATTTCCTGAGCATTAACGATGAATCTAAGGAATTTTCCGAATGCGACCCCAAAGTGACATTTCAACGGATTGAGCTTCATTCTGTACTCTCGGAGGATGTTGAACATCATTTCCAGGTCTTTGATATGATTGGTGGAGAATCGCAACTTCACAAGAATATCATCCACATACACCTCCATGTTATTTTCGATCTGGTTTGCGAACATTAGATTGACGAGTCTCGGATAGGTTGCCCCGTCATTCTTAAGTCCGAACGGCATCACTTTACAACAATAGAGTCCCAAATCGGTGATAAAGCTGGTATGCTCTTAGTCAGGCAAGTGCATAGGTATCTTATTGTAGCCAAAATATGCATCTATGAAGGATAAGAGTTCATGTCCGGCTGTTGAGTCTACGAGCTGATCAATCCGGGGAAGTGGAAAATTGTCTTTAGGGCAAGCTTTATTCAAGTCTGAGTAGTCAACACAAGTTCTCCACTTCCAATTAGGTTTTCTGACAAGTACGGGGTTGAACACCCATTTTGGATATAACGCGTCTCGGATAAACCCATTCGACCTGAGTTTATCCACCTCTTCCTTAAGGGCGGCAGATCTCTTGGGATCCATGCCACGCCTTTTCTGCTTGACCAGGACATGCCGCGGGTCAATATTCAATGTGTGGCTCGTGATGCCCGACGAGATCCCACACATGTCGGAGTGCGTCCGGGCAAACACGTCGAGGTTTGCCCGGAGAAATTCAACCAATTCCTCTTTCATCTGTTGGCTTAGCTAAGATCCAATCTTACCATTTCAGAATTGTCATCATTATCGATCGAAACATCGATCGTCATCTCTGCCGGAGAAGCCTGACTGTCCTTGACTTCGTCTTTGCTTTCAGTATCTCTCAGGTCAAGATCTCTTGGGAATTGGTTGTAGTGCCCGGGCCTTGGCCCAGGCGTTAATTTTCAATTGTTTGCAAAGCGGACGCAGAGAGATTCCTCTACGCCCTTTCCTTTCTCTTTTCGCCGCGCCTCCCGCAGCTCAGCAACATAACAGGCTCGTCCAGCAGCCTGGTCTCCCTAAATGACTCCGACTCCATTCTCGGTAGGGAATTTCAAAGTCAAACACCAAGGGGCGATAGCGGCCCCGAACTCAGGCCGGTCGGCCCAAGAAAGCGCCGTATGGTGAGTTAATATCTAATACAATAAATTGCAATATTCGGACTCTTCGGTGCTCTCCAACTCCCAACTCCACTAGTAGCTCCACCATCCTAGTAGTATAGTCGCACTCCCATTGAAGCCATCAACACGAGACTGGCAAGGCTTTAAATCTTTCGCTTCCATTTTCATTTAGTTATAGGCTCGCTTAAAGAGTATGTTCACCGAACTTCCACTGTCTACTAAGATCCTCTTCATCCAAGCAGGACCTATCTGAGCTGAAATGACTAGTGGATCAATGGTTGGGGATTCAACTCTGTCAGCATCTTTGTCTCGAAATACGATGTCGTCCGTCATCATTTTCTATTGCTTGGCCAGAGCCCCATCTTCCAAATTACTGCAACATTCGAAGCTCGCATGCCTAATAGAGCTGGCATACGACTCCATTTCCCTCCAGCTCCGATCCGCTGGATGAGGACCACCACTAATAGTGTTAATCACTAACCTCCCACCGGTACGAGCAGGTTCCTCTGTCTAACCTGATTTTGTACTTTATTTTGATTTGAAGGGCCCGCACCTCCACCCTGCGGCGCCCGAACAAACTGTTCCAACTTTCTTTCTCTGATCAACTTCTCGATAATATCCTGAAGATGTCAACATTCGTTTGTGTTATGGCCATAACTATCGTGAAATCTACAATACTTCGCAGTTTGAATCTGTTTCTCTGATGATTGCTTCGGAACAGGTTTTTTATATTGGATAGTATTACAAGTTTGCAAGTACACATTTTCCAGAGATGTATTTAAAGGAGTGTATGTGTCAAACATGGGAGCTCTACGTCGCGGTCCGCGATTCTGATCTAGCTTCCTACCCTGATTTCCATCGGCTTTCTACTGAGTCTGCTTATTCTGTATGTTTAACTGCACCTTTCTGGAACTCTCCTCGGTTTGTTTCACAACGACATTGCTTTGGATGCCTTCCATACTGGTCCCCGCGTCATCCTTTTTCCTAGACTGTTTCGCATCCTCCCTTCTCAAGAACTGAGCTGCCTTGGAATAGAAACGATCCAATGACGCAGGAGGTGTTCCGGCCAACCAATTGCCAAATTCGGAATCGAGATCGATTCCCTTACTCAGCGCCATCAGAATATAATTATCATTAGGGTTACTAATCTCAATGCATGCAGCATGGAACCTCTCCAAGTAACGTCGAAGTGTCTCTTCTGGGGCTTGAGTGACACTGGACAAGGTATTAACATCTTTGGGTCTTGTGACATGCATGCGAAACTGTTCAACAAACTTCATAGCCAACTGGTCGAAACATGAAATAGATCGGGGTGGTAAGCGAGTAAACCACATAGTTGCGATGCCCCCTAGGGAGATTGGGAAACTCCGGCATTTGACTGCATCATCGGCCTATGCAGCGTTCATCAACCATTCATACTTTAAAATGTGCTGGTTAGGGTCAGAACTCCCTTCATAAACAGGTAGAGTTGGCATTCTGAATCGCCAAGGCGCTTCAGCGTAGAGGATGTCATCGATGAAAGGGGTATGACTCCGGGAGATTCCCCAGTCGTTGTTAGTGAGGCCTTGGCTTTCACGGACCATCTGAAGGATCATTGTGGGGATGTTTAGCATCAAGACATTCTCAGCATGCTGGGCCAAGATGTGGTCAGGCTCCACAATGCGAGGATGGGCTAGGCGCGGTCGATGGTCCATACCTCACCTCCTTAGCTCTAGGTCTTCGGGAACATAAGGTTCAGGAGTATAATCACATTGGCAAAGGTTCAGATCAGTTTGGTTCCGAGTGTCAGCTTCCAACTCGGTGGCGATGGCAGCAGCGCGGTTATTAGCAGTGTGATAAGGAACCGTCCTTCCTTGCGAGGAGGGTCCGGTCTGGTGACTAGTTGATGGACCAACTCTCGGTTATCCAATAGTCAACGTGCGCTGATGTCCGGTAGCCTATGTATAGCTTCCATCCAACCGTGGGCAAGTGGATCTGTGGTTGTAATCAGAAGAAGTCGAACTCTCAATGGATGAGTAGGAAGCCTGATCCCTTCTGGATCTCCTTCGTCTTTCATGGTTCAACCGATTGGTTAACTCCGCATTGGCACGGAGCTGCTAGGTAAGCTGCTGGCGGCTTTGAGTCAGCTCTTGCATGAGTAGTTGGAATTCCTCCGTGGTGATAGGGCCTTGTGGATTCGAAGGTCCGGCGGCATTCTGGTCTGTAGAGGGAAGTTGTGCGGGGTTCTGCCTATCCCGTCCTTCTGGATCTACAACAGTTGAGGTAGTTCTGGTAGCGACCATGGTGACTAGTGAAGTTCTTTCCTAGAGTTGGTGCAAATCTGAATAGGATGGAAGAACTTCTAGGCTTGAGATTTGGATCTTCTCCTTAGATTTTCGCAATCCAATATCGGTAGTAGATCGAATGAGTAGGAGAAAAGCTGGGTTCTCTCAGTAAAAGCACCAAAGTGTTTGTACCAAAATTGGGCACAACACTCTTCGGATGTGTTTGAAGAGATAAAATGAAGAAAATAAATGTAAAATGAGGTAGATCTAACAAACACACCAATCAATAGATAAGAAAATGCACAGAAACACACGGATTTAGAGTGGTTCAGCGTATTGCCTACGTCCACTATGAAATGACTGATGTTTATTGAATTTCACTCGCTGTTTACAAGAGATTACAACAGTACAACTGAAGTTTGATAATGATTTCGGCAGAGTATCAGCGTAGAGAAGCCAAAAGTCCATTTTCTGTAGGTCCAGGGTCATTATTTATAGGTGTAGACAACAAATATCTCGCCCAGATCTCGGAAGACTTCTTCTCTCACATGAGTGGGCCCACGAGATCAAGTTCAAGTGATTTTGACTCGATCTGGGAGCGATACGAATTCGGTTCGTATCGATCCATAAATGGTCCTTTCGGGCTGAAATTGATCAGGTATATTCTTAAGGTGGTAGGCAAGCTCCTGTGAAAATTTGGTAGCATTTGGACATGTAGATTTCGAGTTATGATCGATGCAAGCTTGGATTAGCAACGGGCTGTCGAACTCGTATCGCTCTCGTTCGTGTCGTTCTCGTTCGTATCGTTTCTAGGCACGTGTTTGTTAAACGTGGTGCTATCTTCTCGGATCGATCCCCTTTTCATGCCGAGCGACCGAGTCTTCCAATTTTTGTGCTTTGTTCATATCGATAGTTTGTAACTGCTTCGTATCGATACGAACTCACGTATTCTGTATCAATGCTTGCCCATGCCTTTCGTATCGATCTAAGATGTTTCTTTTCGTATCGTTCTAAACTATTCCATTTGTATCATTCACCTGAAGCTCCTTCATATCGATAGCTCTTGTCCTATTTTGTATCGATACGAACCTGCTCATTTTTCATTGGTCTGCCATGAAGTCCTTCGTATCGACCGGATGAGAGATCAATACGAACCAAGTTGCCTCTATTTTATGGATACGCACTTAAGTGGATGGAAGGACGGATTTGAAATCGACGACTATAAGTCGATGAATACGAGAACCTCATGGATACGAACATGGTCTACTTTCTTGGTTTTGATGGATACGAACCAATCGATGCTGGATGGATACGAAGGAGGCTCTCTGAAGGGATGGATACCAATTCACGTGGATACGAATGGTGATGATTCCATTGAACTTGATCGATTAATATTTCATGCATACGAACTCCGATAGACTTGAAATTTGGAACGTTGGCTTTCATAGCTTTGCTTGTCATATCATATCGATTAACTCGATCCGGAATCGCTCAGAATTCACTAGTATCCATAGTGAACGTGTGTGTAACCGATCTTTAGGACGAACTATCCTTGGTTTCCAGTTAAGTTCTTGGTGTCACAGCCTTGCCAAAAGGCGGGATAACATTTGCCAAAAGGTGTTTTCCTAGTTGGATTTGGCGATAGGGTTCCATCAGTTGAGAGTGGCAGAGGACAGTATTCCTTTGACAACATTTTGGACTAGATATGGTTCGTATGAATGGTTAGTAATGCAATTTGAGTTGACTAATGCACCTACTTTCTTTGTGGATTTGATGAACCGAGTTTTTCGAGAGTATTTGGATAGATTCGTGTTGGTGTTTATAGATGACATTTTGGTATACTCTAAGGATGAGAGAGAGCATGAAGATCATCTTAGAGTAGTGCTAGAGACGCTGCGGCAGAATCAGCTAAAGGCAAATTTTTCCAAGTGTCGTTTTTGGAAGAAAGAGGTTAAGTTTCCTGGTCATGTTGTTTCAGAGAAAGGATTGTTAGTCGATCCAGATAAGATCGAAGCTGTGGACAATTGGAAGAGACCAGAGATGGTGACCGAGATCAGAAGTTTTCTTGGACTTGCTGGCTATTACCAGAGATATATTAAGGATGTCTCGCGAACAGTAGCGCCTTTGACTAAGCTTACTAGGAAGGAAGTGAAGTTTGTTTGGTCCGACAAATGTGAGGAAGCATTCCTTAAGTTAAAACATTTGTTGACCAATACTCCAGTGTTAGTAGTTCTAGATGGAAACCAAGGGTTGGTAGTATACACTGATGCATGTGGGACTGGATTGTGAGCAGTGTTGATGTAGAGATGCAAAACCATTGCCTACGCATCTAGGCAGTTTAGACCACACGAAGTAAGATATCCTACTCATGATTTAGAGTTGGCTGCGGTGATTTTTGCCTTGAAGATTTGGAGGCATTATCTCTTAGGGGAGAGATTTAAGTTGTATACCGATCATAAGTCTTTAAGATATCTATTCTCTCAAAAGGAGTTGAATATGCAATAGCAAAGATGAATGTAATTTTTGGCTGCTTATGATTTTGGTATAGAGTATACTCCTGGGATAGGAAATAAGGTAGCGGATGCTCTTAGTAGAAGACATCAGAATGTGGTGTTGACTATGTTGGCAGAATGGAAGGATCTAGAAGCTTTGGCCAGTTGTGGTGTAACGACCCTGAAATTCCGACCCAATTTTAAAATTTTTAGAACCGTTTTTTAATATAAAATGTGAAACTTACATACGGTTTCAATTAACGTCCAAACTTTGTTTCTAAATTGCGCCTAGATGGTTATAGATATGGGTAAAGTTTTGTCGGAAAATACCGCAGTAAATTTCGTTCGCATTTTATTGCACATCAGTTCATTTTAAAACGTGAAAATTTTATCTTCCGAACCTAAATATTTTACATAGAAAAATTCTAAATCATCTTCTGACAAAGACGTCATTTTTCGTTTTTCAAAATTCGGACATCTTTAGCTCCGTCGATCTTATTCTTCCGCATTTTGTTGCATTCTCCGTAATAGAAAATTTCGAATTTTCACAAATAAATTATGTTGTTATTCAAACTTCACATTTGGAATGCGTCTAGATAGACATAGGCGTACGCCAAATTTCGTCGAATAATATGAAAGTAAATTTCGCTCGTCGCATTTACATATTAGTTTAAATCGTATGTAAAAATTTTCTATCGTCTGAACCCAATTATTTTTCACAATGTTGCATGAGAAAAATATTCTGATCATGACGGCGTATTTCGTTTCGTCAAATTCCGCTTTTATTTGCTAGTTAAATTGTCGCTCGAGCAAATGGTTCAATAAGAATAACCGCTTCGCGAACAATGTCAAACCATCAATATCTTCATACCGTTGCGTTCGCCTCGTCGCGCTGATCAAAACGGTATATTTATTTGTGTCAATCGGAGTTCGGCGTTGTAAATTATAATTGTTTAACGAATGTGAATGCGTTCGTAAATTCAAAGAAAAAAAAACCAGTACACTTACGTTGCCACCTCAGCATATATTTGGTCAGCAAATAAAGATTTGGCTGCCACAAAATATTTCGAAAGTTTAAACGTCATTTTGGGAAACCCCTCTGCCTTGGGACCACGCGCTAGGCATCATTGCTCTGTGCATTCCAAAGTATGCTGCATTTATTCCCAGGTCTACACTTCCTCTTCATTGTTTCCATTTACTTCACTCTGGTACGTGCCCTCTCTTCTCCCTGTGCATCATTCTTTTTTCTTCCTTCTCTTCATAATTTTTTTCCTTCTTTTTCTTTTACTTCACTTCAAAATGAAACCCAACTCCTCAATGCATGCATGTCCACCCTCTCCCCAGCCCCTTCCCCACCTTCCCCAGCCCCTCCCCAGCCCCTCCCCAGCTCCCCAACTTCCCCAGCCCCTCCCCAGCCCCTCCCCAGCCCTTCCCCAGCTTCCCCAGCCCCTCCCCGGCCCTTCCCCAGCTCCCCAGCCCCTCCCCAGCCCTCCAGCCTCCCGTCCCCTGCCCAGCCCGTACCCTGCCATCCAGCCCCCTGCCCAGCCCGTCCCCTGCCCTCCAGCCTCCCGTTCCCTGCCAGCCCAGTCCGCCCAGCCAAGCGCTGCCTCCCGTCCCCAGCCAGCCCAGTCCGCCCTACCCCGCCTGCTCCTCTGTCCGTTACCCTCTCCGCTGTTCACCTCCGTCTCTCGTCACCACAGTCCCGACCCCGACCACCATGCTTCCTTTGAATACATAGTATATACACAATGTATTAGTTTGCAAAGTATAGAGAAGTTTGATTTTATTATATGGGCTACAGTATCTCAGATGTTGTTTCGCTTGCTTGACAGTTGTAGCTGATCCGGGATCTTAGGCCTAGGCTTCCATCTACCTTATTTTGCATCTAGTTCCTTGTTTGGGTATGCTTTGTATATATTCAAATCAATATATATATTGCAGTAAACAAATTATTAATTAATTATTTGTTGATTGCAGTTTGTGCTCGCTTTGCGTCGTGTTTATTAGGGTCTATTTATCTATTCGTCTTTGTGCTTCGTCATCTTCTCTAACCTCGCAAGGTGAATATTTCATTCACGACTCAATCTATTATGCTATGATAATCAAGTGATAATTGTTATGAATATTAATTTGGATATTAAATTGTTGATTGTTAAAATTGTTGAAATAAAAATTGTAAATCGCCATGCAAGTAAAATTTGAATATTGTTAGTTTACGACAAAAAGGTTGTGACACTAAAATTGTTATATGATGTTGAATGTGGTTGTTAATATAAGTGAGATTTAATATGAAATTGAAATTGGTGTAGGATAGCCAACAATTTAAAATGTATTATATATGTTGAACTTGACCCCTTTGGACGTTAAATAAATCGTCGCGTAGAAATAGCGGTAACTACACTTTGAACCATTGAATGTATGATTGATATAGTAATTTGATAATAGACACCAAGTGAAACCATAATGTAATAATCTTAAATCTGCATGAAACGATAGTGTGGATTCTAGGAGTAATTATATTAATTTGCATAAATAACAAATGTAAGTTAATATGATTATTTCGGGATTATTTAAATAAATTGTTATGTATGTTTGCTATTGTTTGTTTATTTACTTTGACACCATCCCTGTTATCACACTGCAAGTTCCCTTTGCTATGCTTTGTTTTATGTTGAATGATATCGGGTTGAAATGATAAATACCCAATTAAACAACTTGGCCTAGGATAGATAATTAAAAATAAGAAACCCGATTGGTCAACAAAAATTATTTTTGAAATTGAAATCTATTTGAAATTAAGAAATGAACTTAATAATTTGTTTGGAAATTAGGTAACAAACTTAATGGATTTAATCGAAATAAAATTAATAGGAATAAATTAATGGAGTTTAATTGAAACGGATTAATAAACCTATTTTATTGAATAAAATGAATTGGCAAATTTATTTGAAATGAGATTTAAAAACAAGGAAGTTTAGAATTTAATAATTTGAAATTTTATTAGATTTGGACTTGAAAACGATTTTAATTAAATAGATTTGAAACTTGTCGTAAATTAAGTTCGAGATTTAGAAAATTTGAATTAAGTGGAATACGAAACTAACTAAAGTTTTAGGGATTTAATTTAGTGATAATTTAAATCTAGAATGATTTTAAACTTAATAAAATTGATTTAATCAAATTTATGATTATGGTTAATGTAACGGTGAATGTAAATACGAATTGAAGTGAATAGAATTTGGTTTAAAATGATGTGAACTAAAATTTACCATTAATAAATTTAATAAGTGAGATTTATTAAATTGAACTTGAATACTTAACTATATTGTTAACTCAAATGTTTAAACCACAAATTTCATCGGGAAATATGATTTTAAATATTTGAAATAAATTAAATCGTGAAAATGACAAATTGTGAAAGTCAAATTTGCAGCTTGACTTTTGGACTTTGATTTGTTTAAACTTTAACTTAAATGACTATCGGGTAATAAATACGTAGTTATTAAAGAGACCAGGATCGGATATGGACATACTCTCTGTCGATACCGAAACCACTTTAATAACTATTATACGTGGAGTGTTGATCCAGAACGAAGTGGATGGTTTGGTGAATGCGTTGATTGAAGAAAGAGAGCGATATTGGATGACCCCTGACATGACTAAAACAGGAGCCGCGCCGGGCCATTGAGGTTCGCCACCTCTAGCGGACACACTTCTTCGATACCACATATATTACTTTTGTGATTCGATTTGGGTGCACCCCTTGATTTGGGAGTGTTGTTTCGCGGTGTTGAGGTAGTAGCTGCTATGCTCAACATCAGTCCGGATCACGCAACTACTAGTATCCTAGTTGGTATCGCCTCATGTACCTTGTCATACTGATTATCCTATTCACGACCACTACGTTTTGGTTTGTACCTTTAATATATGGATTGCCCTCTGGTGACTTCCGGTTTTGGGGAAACTATGGTCTTGTATATGCTCTTGGGAATAAAATGTGTTAAGGGGATTATGGTAACGCCTTAACACTTTTTTAATATCGTACTTTACTGATTAGACATTATCTATCTATCGTATTCTATTGTATATATAGATAGTTTATCGGATCCTTAGAGATGTTTATTTTATTCATCTTTAAGTTATGGACTTTTCCCTTGCACTTGATTTTCTTGTATAAGATTTTGAGTCCTGACTTGAGTGTTTCTTTTTGTATATGCTCGGGTCCGTCTGAAGCTATCCAGTTGCTGATCAAGGTTGGTTGAAGATGCTGAAGGCTTAGCATTTATCTTTATCAGTTTATTTCTATTCCTGTATTGATGTCCTAGTCTGTTGGACATTTATGTATTTTCTTTTAGTCACTTTATGTTAAGACATTGTTGTATTTTATGTAGTAGCTTCATGAACTGCTATTATGACGATGTAATTTCCGCTGCATTATTCTGTGACTGTTCTGTGTCTGTGATGTTGTATTGATTCTCATTTACATTTATGTATTTATAATCCCATAATGATTCGTGTTTTGTATTATTTAAGTTGACATGTGTGGATTATTGTCAATTTAAATGGTCCAAATATATGGGTTGTTACAGTTGGTATCAGAGCTTCGGTTTCCCTATAAACCTTAGTTTGGGATTATATATAAACTCATTAGAGATAGGGTAGCAATACCCTAGAATGAGGAGAATCGATTCAATATCCAAATCCTTTCATTTCAAACTTCTTTGATTCATTGATTGGACTTTCCTTAAAATTCCATGATTTTCTATCCTTGGTTTTAAAAATCTCTTTTGGTATTCCAGGATGGGTACCAGAGGAAATAATAGGGGAGGAAGGGGCCATGGTCCTGCTCAGGCTGCACCTGTCGCTCCAGCTCCTGTCAAATTCACCATTCTTAGTAAGGAGTATACACAACTGGGAGGTATTAAATTTTCTAGATCCGAGAACATTATTGAGGCTCAACAATGGCTTAAAGGCTTAGAGAAGATATTTTCTAGTCTAGAGATCACTGATGCTCAGAAGCGTCAGCTTGCTGCCTGGCAACTTCAGGATGCCGCGCAAGATTGGTGGGAATCAGTTACTTCTCGTATCGAGGAGAACACCATCACTTGGGCCCAGTTTAGGTATTAAATTATTTGGATTTCGTAGTCTAAATTCTTCTTTTAATGTTTGGAATGTTATTCATCTAGTCTATCTTTTGATTAGGGACATTTTCTCGGCACAATGGATGCCAGCTACTGGGAAAACCCAACTTTATAGAGCTTTTATGGATCTTAAGCAAGGCAGTATGACCTTTTTGGAGTACGAGAGGAAATTCAACGAACTCTCCAAGTTCGGCCCGGGATTGATTGATACACCCCTTCTAAAGAATGAGAAGTTCATTTTGGGAGCAAGACCAGAGTATTATGACTTGCTTACTGGCCACACTCACTGCACCTTCACAGAGCTTGTTGACTATGCTCTTAGATATGAGGCAAAGCCTAGGGGACCTACTGCCAAGGCCACTCCTACTCAGCCCTCCTCTAGCCAGCCCGGGAAGAGGAAGATGAACTATGATCAACAAAAGAAAGCTTGGCAGAAGACTACTGGATTGGGATACGCCCAGAAAAGCCCAATCGACCTTGCTAAGATCACTTGCTTCAAATGCGATAAGAAGGGCCATTATGCTAATAGTTGTCCATCTACCGGAGCTGCTATTCCACCACCTTCTACGACTAGGAGAGATTTATGCTATGTCTGCCTCCAGCCGGGTCATTTCAAGAAAGAATGCCCAATGTATAAGCGTGGCACACCATCTAGAGTATTTGCTATCACCACTCCTACACCACCTCCACCACCTGCTCAGGATGACCAAGGTACCTTACGAAGTACTTTTTCATTACATGATTTACCTATTAGGGTATTATTCGATACTGGTGCTTCTCATAGCTTCATATCTATTGATCTTTGTAATAAGCTCAAATTAGAACCTACTCTTGCTACTACTTCCTTATGCGTCTCCAACCCTATTGGAGGACTTGTCAACCTCAGTAGAATTTGTAAAGAGGTTGTGCTCTTGTATGGAAGATATCGATTCACTTGGGATCTTTATGTGCTTGGCTTCGCAGCATTTGACATCTTGTTAGGTGCTGATTGGTTAAGAAAATTCGATGCTGTTATTTCTTGCAAGGCTCGTTCTGTTTCTCTAGTCAATGACAAGGGTCTACCACTTGTCATTGAATGAAAATCACCGTAGAAATATGCCGGAAGCTTCATATTCTCTCTTGATGCTCACCCGGATGATCTTAGTACTACCCATATCGTTCAGAAATTTCCCGATGTATTTGGAGAGGTTAACTCTCTACCGCCTAAAAGGGAGATCGATTTCCGCATTGACCTTATTCCCGGAGCTACTCCCGTAGTTCTCCCTCATAGAAGAATGGCTCCTAAAGAGAAAGCGGAACTTAAAACTCAAATTGATGATCTATTTGCTAGGGGCTTGATTAGGAGAAGTTGTTATGAATGGGGTGCCACAGTTGTATTTGTCACCAAATCCGATGGGTCTCTTCGCATGTGTGTTGATTACAGGGAACTGAACAAACGCACTCTTAAGAACCGCTATCCGATGCCTCGCATCAATGATTTATTCGATCAGCTCCATGGAGCTAAAGTTTTCTCCCAACTTGATCTTGCCACTGGGTTCCACCAACTCAGAGTAGCAGAAGACAGTATTCATAAAATAGCTTTCTGTACCGAAAACGGATTTTATGAATGGTTGGTTATGCCATTCGGTTTGACCAACGCACCCGCTTATTTCGTCGACTTAATGAATCGAGTCTTCCGCGATGTCCTTAACAAGTTTGTTCTTGTTTTCATTGATGATATTCTCGTCTTCTCCAAGGACGAGAAGGAGCATGAGACACATCTTGCTTATGTCCTGGAAACTCTCTGAAATCATCAACTTAAGGCCAAATTCTCTAAATGCCACTTCTGGCGAGACGAAGTGAGATTCCTGGGCCACATAGTTTCTGAAAATGGGATTTCGGTCGATCCAGCTAAGATCGCCATAATCAATGTAAGTTCTATCCTATTCGTTATTTCTATTCAATCCCTCTTATCCCTTTCTAATTTGAAATTTATCTACAGGATTGGGAGACTCCCAAAACTCCTACTGATATCCGTAGCTTCTTTGGCTTGGCCGGCTATTATCGTAGATTTATTGAGCACTTTGCCCGGATTTCTGCCCCACTTACTGCTTTAACTCGAAAGGATGTCAAGTTTATTTGGAGTGAGAAGTGCGAATCAGCTTTTAATAAGTTGAAGGGTAAGTTAACTTCAGCTCCGGTTCTTGCGGTAATCGATGGAAATGAGGGATTAACTGTCTATACAGATGCTTGCCGAGATGGTTTAGGCGCTGTTCTTATGCAAAACGGAAGGGTTATTGCTTATGCTGGCCGCCAGTTGAAGATCCATGAAGTAAACTATGCAACTCATGATCTAGAGCTTCTCGCAGTTGTATTTGCTTTGAAACTGTGGAGGCATCATCTTTTGGGAACTAAATTTGAATTATTCACTGATCATAAGTCCTTGAGATATATCTTTTCTCAGAAGGACTTGAACCAAAGACAAGTCCGATGGCTCGAATTCTTAGCTGCATATGATCTCGACATCAATTATACTCTTGGGAAAGCAAATGTTGTAGCTGATGCTTTGAGCCGTAGCAGAGCAGTGTCATGTTGTAATCTTGTAGAAGGCATGCTATTTCAGCTTGTTATCTCCCCATCTCTTGTGGATCGCATCAAAGCTAAGCAATATGAGGACACCTTGCTTTATCGCATGAAGGAGTTAGTTCTTGGTAGAGTTGGAAATGCCGACAGTAAAGTGGGAGCACAGATAGATAGTAATGGAGTTCTGAGGATTGACAACCGTATTTGTGTTCCTAATGTCGATGGATTGAGACAAGAAGTGCTTAGAGAAAACCATCAGTCATCACTTTCATTTCATCCTGGTGTCACTAAGATGTACCGAAATATGAAGCGTTTATATTGGTGGAGTGGGATGAAGAGAGATATTTCTGTATATGTCAGTAGATGCACCACTTGCCAGCAAGTCAAGGCCGATCACCGGAAGACGGCAGGATTACTTCAACCCCTAGAGATTCCGTGTTGGAAATGGGATCAGATTTCTATGGACTTCATTGATGGATTACCGAGGACTAGAAAAGGAAACGAGAGTATTTGGGTAATTGTTGATAGGTTGACCAAATCTGCTCATTTTATTCCTGTTAAGACCACTCGTACTGCTTTGAGTTTGGCCGAGATGTATATGAGAGAGATTGTTAGACTTCATGGAGTTCCATCTATTATTGTGTGCGATAGAGACCCTTTATTCACTAATAAATTCTGGAAGGCATTTCAGGACGTCTTAGGCACTAAACTGAATCTGAGCACAGCTTATCATCCTCAAACAGATGGCCAAACTGAAAGGGTGAATCAGATTTTAGAGGATCTGCTCCGAGCTTGCATAATTGATTTCGGTGGATCTTGGGAAGACCATCTCCATTTGGTTGAATTCACTTATAATAATAGTTATCAGGTATGTCAAAATTTCAATTTGAACAAGAAAATTTGAATTGGAATTTAACCACCTTTATATTCAGGCAAGTATCGATATGGCACCGTTCGAAGCTTTATATGGACGGCCGTGCAAATCACCAGCTTGTTGGATTGAGCCTGGAGATCGATTAATTATTGGCCCAGATATGATTATAGAAGCATCCGAGAAGGTTAATGAGATCAGAAGAAAGATGAAGACCGCACAGGATAGGCCGAAGAGCTATGCTGATAGGCGTAGAAGGGATTTAGAATTCCAGGTTGGGGATGAGGTATTCCTTAAGGTATCACCTTTGAAGAATGTTATTTGATTTGGTCGTAGAGGGAAGCTCGCTCCTAGATTTGTTGGACCATTCACTATCACTGAGAGAATTGGTACACTAGCTTATAGAGTTGCATTACCAGAAAAATTTGAGGGCGTGCACAACATATTCCATGTTTCACATCTTTGGAAGGTTGTACATGACCCATCCATGACCGATCCTATTGCTCAGTTAGATGAGGTTGATATTGAGCCGGATTTGACTATAGAGAGGAGACCACTTCGTATTATTGATAGGGATACGAAGCAGCTTAGAAGGAAATCTGTTAGCCTAGTCAAAGTCCAATGGAGTCCCGATGATCGTGATTGTACTTGGGAAACCGAGGAGAATATCCGAGATTCTAATCCAGAATTATTTGTTGAAGGTAAATTCTATTCGATATTCTATACTTAATTCGATAATCTATTCTATATCCATCGTATCTCTGTTATCTGTTCTTCCATTCTTTACCTTGTTCCTTTTCGAGGACGAAAAGTTTTGAGTGGGGGAGAATGTAACGACCCTGAAATTCCGACCCAATTTTAAAATTTTTAGAACCGTTATTTTAATATAAAACGTGAAACTTACATACGATTTCAATTAACGTCCAAACTTTGTTTCTAAATTGCGCCTAGATGGTTATAGATATGGGTAAAGTTTCGTCGGAAAATACCGTAGTAAATTTCGTTCGCATTTTATTGCACATCAGTTCATTTTAAAACGTGAAAATTTTATCTTCTGAACCTAAATATTTTACATAGAAAAATTCTAAATCATCTTCTGACAAAGACGTCATTTTTCGTTTTTCAAAATTCGGACATCTTTAGCTCCGTCGATCTTATTCTTCCGCATTTTGTTGCATTCTCCGTAATAGAAAATTTCGAATTTTCACAAATAAATTCCATTGTTATTCAAACTTCACATTTGGAATGCGTCTAGATAGAAATAGGCGTACGCCAAATTTCGTCGAATAATATGAAAGTAAATTTCGCTCGTCGCATTTACATATTAGTTTAAATCGTATGTAAAAATTTTCTATCGTCCGAACCCAATTATTTTTCACAATGTTGCATGAGAAAAATATTCTGATCATGACGGCGCATTTCGTTTCGTCAAATTCCGCTTTTATTTGCTAGTTAAATTGTCGCTCGAGCAAACGGTTCAATAAGAATAACCGCTTCGCGAACAATGTCAAACCATCAATATCTTCATACCGTTGCGTTCACCTCGTCGCGCTGATCAAAACGGTATATTTATTTGTGTCAATCGGAGTTCGGCGTTGCAAATTATAATTGTTTAACGAATGTGAATGCGTCCGTAAATTCAAAGAAAAAAAAACCAATACACTTGCGTTGCCACCTCAGCATATATTTGGTCAGCAAATAAAGATTTGGCTGCCACAAAATATTTCGAAAGTTTAAACGTCATTTTGGGAAACCCCTCTGCCTCGGGACCACGCGCTAGGCATCATTGCTCTGTGCATTCCAAAGTATGCTGCATTTATTCCCAGGTCTACACTTCCTCTTCATTGTTTCCATTTACTTCACTCTGGTACGTGCCCTCTCTTCTCCCTCTACATCATTCTTTTTTCTTCCTTCTCTTCATAATTTTTTTCCTTCTTTTTCTTTTACTTCACTTCAAAATGAAACCCAACTCCTCCATGCATGCATGTCCACCCTCTCCCCAGCCCCTTCCCCACCTTCCCCAGCCCCTCCCCAGCCCTTCCCCAGCTCCCCAGCTTCCCCAGCCCTTCCCCAGCCCCTCCCTAGCCCTTCCCCAGCTCCCCAGCTTCCCCAGCCCCCCAGCCCCTCCCCAGCCCTTCCCCAGCTCCCCAGCCCCTCCCCAGCCCTTCCCCAGCTCCCCAGCCCCTTCCCCAGCCCCTCCCCTTCCCCAGCCCGTCCCCTGCCCTCCAGTCCCCTGCCCTCCAGCCCCTCCCCTCCAGCCCTCCAGTCCACTCCCCAACCCGTCCCCTGCCCTCCAGCTCCCTCCCCAGCCCGTCCCCTGCCCTCCAGCCCCCTGCCCTCCAGCCCTCCAGTCCCCTGCCCTCCAGCCCTCCAGCCCCTGCCCTCCAGTCCCCTGCCCTCCAGCCCTGCCTCCCGTCCCCTGCCCTCCAGTCCCCTGCCCTCCAGCCCTGCCCTCCTGTCCCCTGCCCAGTTTGTCCCCTGCCCTCCAGTCCCCTGCCCAGCCCGTCCCCTGCCCCAGCCTATCCCCTGCCCTCTAGCCTCCCGTCCCCTGCCCAGCCCGTCCCCTGCCCTCCAGCCCCCTGCCCAGCCCGTCCCCTGCCCTTCAGCCTCCCGTTCCCTGCCAGCCCAGTCCGCCCAGCCCTGCTCTTCCATCCCTGCCAGCCCAGTCCGCCCAGCCCAGCGCTGCCTCCCGTCCCCAGCCAGCCAAGTCCGCCCTACCCCGCCTGCTCCTCTATCCATTACCCTCTCCGTCGTTCACCTCCATCTCTCGTCACCACAGTCCCGACCCCGACCACCATGCTTCCTTTGAATACATAGTATATACACAATGTATTAGTTTGCAAAGTATAGAGAAGTTTGATTTTATTATATGGGCTACAGTATCTCAGATGTTGTTTCGCTTGCTTGACAGTTGTAGCTGATCCGGGATCCCAGGCATAGGCTTCCATCTACCTTATTTTGCAACTAGTTTCTTGTTTGGGTATGGTTTGTATATATTCAAATCAATATATATATTGCAGTAAACAAATTATTAATTAATTATTTGTTGATTGCAGTTTGTGCTCGCTTTGCGTCGTGTTTATTAGGGTCTATTTATCTATTCGTCTTCGTGCTTCGTCATCTTCTCTAACCTCGCAAGGTGAATATTTCATTCACGACTCAATCTATTATGCTATGATAATCAAGTGATAATTGTTATGAATATTAATTTGGATATTAAATTGTTGATTGTTAAAATTGTTGAAATAAAAATTGTAAATCGCCATGCAAGTAAAATTTGAATATTGTTAGTTTACGAAAAAAAGGTTGTGACACTAAAATTGTTATATGATGTTGAATGTGGTTGTTAATATAAGTGAGATTTAATATGAAATTGAAATTGGTGTAGGATAGCCAACAATTTAAAATGTATTATATATGTTGAACTTGACCCCTTTGGACGTTAAATAAATCGTCACGTAGAAATAGCGGTAACTACACTTTGAACCATTGAATGTATGATTGATATAGTAATTTGATAATAGACACCAAGTGAAACCATAATGTAATAATCTTAAATCTGCATGAAACGATAGTGTGGATTCTAGGAGTAATTATATTAATTTGCATAAATAACAAATGTAAGTTAATATGATTATTTCGGGATTATTTAAATAAATTGTTATGTATGTTTGCTATTGTTTGTTTATTTACTTTGACACTATCCCAGTTATCACACTGCAAGTTCCCTTTGCTATGCTTTGTTTTATGTTGAATGATATCGGGTTGAAATGATAAATACCCAATTAAACAACTTGGCCTAGGATAGATAATTAAAAATAAGAAACCCGATTGGTCAACAAAAATTATTTTTGAAATTGAAATCTATTTGAAATTAAGAAATGAACTTAATAATTTGTTTGGAAATTAGGTAACAAACTTAATGGATTTAATCGAAATAAAATTAATAGGAATAAATTAATGGAGTTTAATTGAAACGGATTAATAAACCTATTTTATTGAATAAAATGAATTGGCAAATTTATTTGAAATGAGATTTAAAAACAAGGAAGTTTAGAATTTAATAATTTGAAATTTTATTAGATTTGTTAGATTTAGACTTGAAAATGGTTTTAATTAAATAGATTTGAAACTTGTCGTAAATTAAGTTCGAGATTTAGAAAATTTGACTTAAGTGGAATACGAAACTAACTAAAGTTTTAGGGATTTAATTTAGTGATAATTTAAATCTAGAATGATTTTAAATTTAATAAAATTGATTTAATCAAATTTATGATTATGGTTAATTTAACGATGAATGTAAATACGAATTGAAATGAATAGAATTTGGTTTAAAATGATGTGAACTAAAATTTACCATTAACTAAATTTAATAAGTGAGATTTATTAAATTGAACTTGAATACTTAATTATATTGTTAACTCAAATGTTTAAACCACAAATTTCATCGGGAAATATGATTTTAAATATTTGAAATAAATTAAATCGTGAAAATGACAAATTGTGAAAGTCAAATTTGCAGCTTGACTTTTGGACTTTGATTTGTTTAAACTTTAACTTAAATGACCATCGGGTAATAAATACGTAGTTATTAAAGAGACCGGGATCAGATATGGACATACTCTCTGTCGATACCGAAACCACTTTAATAACTATTATACGTGGAGTGTTGATCCAGAACGAAGTGGATGGTTTGGTGAACGCGTTGACTGAAGAAAGAGAACGATATTGGATGACCCCTGACATGACTAAAACAGGAGCCGCGCCGGGCCATTGAGGTTCGCCACCTCTAGCGGACACACTTCTTCGATACCATATCTATTACTTTTGTGATTTGATTTGGGTGCACCCCTTGATTTGGGAGTGTTGTTTTGCGGTGTTGAGGTAGTAGCTGCTATGCTCAACATCAGTCCGGATCACGCAACTACTAGTATCCTAGTTGTTATCGCCTCATGTACCTTGTCATACTGATTATCCTATTCGCGACCACTACGTTTTGGTTTGTACCTTTAGTATATGGATTGCCCTCTGGTGACTTCTGGTTTTGGGGAAACTACGGTCTTGTATATGCTCTTGGGAATAAAATGTGTTAAGGGGATTATGGTAACGCCTTAACACTATTTTAATATCGTACTTTACTGATTAGACATTATCTATCTATCGTATTCTATTGTATATATAGATAGTTTATCGGATCCTTAGAGATGTTTATTTTATTCATCTTTAAGTTATGGACTTTTCCCTTGCACTTGATTTTCTTGTATAAGATTTTGAGTCCTGACTCGAGTGTTTCTTTTTGTATATGCTCGGGTCAGTCTGAAGCTATCCAGTTGCTGATCAAGGTTGGTTGAAGATGCTGAAGGCTTAGCATTTATCTTTATCAGTTTATTTCTATTCCTGTATTGATGTCCTAGTCTGTTGGACATTTATGTATTTTCTTTTAGTCACTTTATGTTAAGACATTGTTGTATTTTATGTAGTAGCTTCATGAACTGCTATTATGACGATGTAATTTCCGCTGCATTATTCTGTGACTGTTCTGTGTCTGTGATGTTGTATTGATTCTCATTTACATTTATGTATTTATAATCCCATAATGATTCGTGTTTTGTATTATTTAAGTTGACATGTGTGGATTATTGTCAATGTAAATGGTCCAAATATACGGGTTGTTACATGTGGTGTGCAGTTAAGATCGACTGCTAGTTCTAGTCAGAGTACTGCCATGTTGTCATGTTTTAGAAGTTCGACTAGGTTGATCAAGAGAATTGCTTCTAAACAAAAGGAGGATCCAATATTAGCTGAGAGGATTAGAAGGCGTGAGATGGGAACTGAGGTCGATGATTTGAAAGATTTGTGTCTTAACCAGAGAGGATGATTGAGAAAGAAGGGACGGTTATGTGTTCTAGATGTGGAGAACTTGAGGAAAGAAGTTCTTGAGGAATGCCATCGATCCAAGTTTACGATTCATCCTGGAGGGACCAAGATGTATCAAGATATGAAGAGGAGCTTCTATTAGGAAGGCATGAAAAGGGATGTTGGCTTGTGGGTTAGGCAATGTGTAAACTATCAACAAGTGAAAGCCGGACATCATAAGCCTAGTGGGTTACTTCAGCCTCTAGATATTCCAGTTTGGAAATGGGATTCGATTCATGGATTTTATAGATGGGTTTCCAAAGTCAAGGAGAGGAAATGAGAGTATAAGGGTTGTTTTAGACAGGTTGACCAAGATTGCCTATTTCATTCTAGTCAAATCAAACAGGACGGAACCAGTTTTGGTGAGGTTGTTCATAAAGAACATAGATAGACTTCATGGAGTTCCTAATAGCATAGTCAGACGACAGAGATGCTTTATTTACTAGCGAATTCTGGAAGAGTCTACAGGATGTGTTAGGCACTAAGATTAAGATGCGTACTGCATATCACCCATAGACGGATGGGTAGACATAGAGAGTCAATAAGGTACTCGAGGATTTGTTGAGAGCTTTTGTGTTGGACTTTGGTGGATCTTGGGAGGATCACCTACATTTTGTTGAATTTTCCTATAATAATAACTACTAGACTAGTATAGGAATGGGGCCTTTTGAAGCTTTGTATGTAAGGCCATGCAGATTCCCTGTATATTGGTTGAAGACTAGAGACAGATTGGTCTAGATCCAGATTTGGTTAGGGAGGCGCCAGAAAAGATTGAGTTGATCCAAGAACGGATGAAGGAAGCTCAATCCAAATAGAAGAGTTACGCAGATAAAAGGCGCAAGGACCTAGATTTCTCAGTTGGAGACAGGGTTTTCATAAAGGTATCACCAATGAAGGGTGTGGTACGGTTTGGTAAGTCAGAGAAACTGGCACTGAGATATGTTAGTCTATTCCGGATTATTGAGAGGATTGGAAAGCTCGCATACAAAGTGGAGTTGCCGAGCAGTATGGCAGGTTTTCATAATGTATTTCATGTGTCTCATCTTCGCAAGTATATGCATGATCCAGAGGCTACTATTCCTCCAACAGGGTTGGAAGATCTAGTAGTAGAGCCTAATTTGACTTTTGTTAGACAATCAGTTTGGGTTGTAGCGAGAGATGAGAAAAGGTTGAGGAACAAGACTGTCAAGATGGTGAAAGTTCCAGAGGACAAGATTCGAGATACTTATCCTGATCTATTTTGGGGTATGTCTATATTAGATTTATATAGATAATTCCTCGGTCAGGTAGACTAGTATGGTTGTTAGGAGTCGTTACAAATGATTGCTATGTTCGGTATATAGTCCTTATTGATTTTCGAGGACGAAATTCTTTAGGGAGGGGAGCATGTAACACCTCTAATTTTTGATAACATTATTCAGGAGATTTGATTAGATAAATTAAATAGAATAATATAAATGTTAAGTGATAAGGAGATTGGGACTTGAATTAATTTAATTAAGGCCGAGCCTAATATAATAATTAATAGGCTAAAGAATGGTTTAGGGTTAACCAAATTATATAAGGGTATATCCGCCCATAACCCTAACCCTTATATATTTTCATTCCTACCATTTTACTTCTAATTCATGTCATTTTGAAAACTAAAGGCAAGAAGGAGGCCGGCCATTAATAAGAAGAATTCAAATTAAATGATAGAGAATCAAGCTTAGGGGAAACCAATCTCAATCCAATCTCCTTATCTAAAGCAAGGTGAATAATAATTCCATCTCTATTTTGTTTTGAATCATATATTTTTGGATTTAAGGGTAAATTCGTTTTTATGATATATTGGATGATGGTATGCTTGATTTATAATTTATATAGTTTAAACAAGATTGTTTAAAAGAGGTTATGCATGGTTTTAAAGCAAAACCAAGCTTTAATGATATTTAAATGCCATAGGAAAATTTTATGTTATGAGAAACATGATTTTGAAGTTGGGTTTCAATTTTGATAATTTTCTAAGCTATGGAAAGATTATTATGAATTTTCAAAGGAAAATATGGTTATATGGGTTTATAAATTTATTATGGAAAATATATTAAAGTTTTGGGTCTAGAATTTTGATATGTTAGATAACATGGTAAAAGTGAATTTCTGGAATTTTTGGGGATTTTTTCAAAGTGATTTGCTAAGCAAATTAAATTATTTTAGAAGAGGGACTTCTTTGCAAAATTGGTTTTGCTTAATGGAAGGGCTTAATTGATTAACTTAACCATGGTTTCGATCTGAAACTAGCGGCAGTTATTTTGGAAAAGAATTGGAAAAATTTAAGGCAACCAATCTGGTGTTGCACATGGCAGGTTAATTAGAAAAAGATTTGCTTTAAGTAGTATTAAACCAGGTTTACTCAAAAAATGGGGTTCCACTAACTTTGCGAAGTACCTTTCAACATAGAAGCTTTTGCCTTCGACTCTGTCGAAACCTACTAAGCCAAAACCAATACACAAGGTATCATAATGATGGTACGCGGTGGATTGTAAATAGGCGAAAGGTAAGGTGTTGAAAGCATGGCTTTCGAAGTAGTCGAAACCTTGGTTTGTTTTTAAAAAGGAAAGCGCCTGCCTTTGTTTTGTTTTAGCCATCGAAGGAGTGAAGCATATGGTTTCAAAAGGGTTGCCATTAACTTAAGATTGCTTTCGACTGGGTTCCTTTACTTATGAAAGAATGTTTTGAAAGAAGGGGTTCCGACCTAGTAGAAATCTTGCTGCCGTTCTATAGCCTTTCAATGGTATTGAAGATATCAATGTTGTCGAAAGGTACTTTGTTTTATAAGTTTAAGTCACTTCCTATAGCTTTCGAAAGGGCTTACTGGTTTTGAAGGCAATGGTTTTGAGAGGGGTTTCGACACCAACCTTCTAATATTTTACCCAGATGTTAAATGCTTTCGAAAGAGATGGTGCCGACACCATCAAGTTTTCCCCTATATGTTTATATGATAAAGGATGGTTTCGAAAGAGTTGCTTTCGCCTATATTCACTTTGACAAATACTGTTTTAAGTATAAACCCAATGCTTTCGAAAGAGGGACTTTCAATGATTTCAGAAGGGTTACTTCCACTGGTGTCGAAAGGGGTACTTTCAACTAATTTCGAAGCTATGCTTCTAAAGTTAAATGTTAATACTTTAACATAATCGAAAGGTTTCGAAAGGAAAATTTTAAAGTATTAAAAGGCAGGAGCCTAATGTTTTGAAGATATAATTTAATGCTTTCGAAGGAGGTCATCCTATGAAGTCGAAAGCTAGGTTTCGAAGGTGTCGAAAGGTTCTATAACCAAAATTCATTTTAAAAAGGTAAACCCATGGCTAAAAAAGGAGTTTTATAATGATTTTAAGAAGAATTTTTCTTTGATAAAATAATAGGTTAAAGGGATTAGCCATGTTTTATATTAAACCCACAGGAGTGGTATTGCTATGTTGTTATGTTTGCTTCTTCAAATATGAATATATTCATTTTATATTAGACCCATAACTACATTTTGGGGATAAAGGGTAGAAGAACCAGATAGGTCAACCCAGTAGTGAATATAAATTTATTAAACTCCTGAATGAGTAGAATTGCAACCAGGAGGTCAGGAAGACCAAAATATTGGATGCTAAAATATAAAAGGAAGATATTGGTAGGGGCCAATAGGTTCTCAGTAAGCCCATGAAAATTGTGTATAGGAAAAGGTATTGGTAAGGGCCAATAGGTTCATAGTTAACCCTCGAAAACTATGTATAAAGTAAGATGTCATAAAGATAGGTTCATAGTAAACCCATTGTAACAACCCGAATCCAGTGGGTCCGGATTTTTCGCTAAAATGCTAAAATCCAAGCCCATTGAAGCCCGAGTTGGGTTTCTGGTATCCTACAAATAGGCAGACAAATATATCAGAGCTCAGATATATATCTCACAGCGGAACTGACTAAAATATAATAGTAAGTAAATAATCACCAATGTAATAACACTTTCTAAACAAGTGTCTCAAAGCTGGAAGTCTTTGCCATCTACCTAACCTGTAGGATGTTATGAGGAGGGGGTCAGAACTAAAGTTCTGGTGAATGGACAAATTATATACTTCTAAGTTTAATTCTACATATATTGCTTTATTTCCATTTTTTGTTATATTAGGTTTATTGGGTTTATAATACGCTCGCCTCTATGCGTAAATCGTACCCATATACTCCCTAGTAGATCAAAACCTAATAACTAATATATATATGTAGCTATATGCCTAATGACCGTATCGGTCCTAGGTACTACCCTTAGTAGCCTCCATATCCTCCTCGAAAAGGACTCCATCGTCTCGTTGCCAGGGCGTGCTATGACTACATCTGTAAAGGACTGCCTCATAAGGCCTACAACACAGATGTTCCTTCATCTACTATGAAAACGTAAAACTACGTTCGCACCGGTCTACACTAATGCTCGGACATCCACGATGTACCACCAAGTGCGTAGCTTGAGGACTACATGTAATTGTTATGTCTACTCCCTGAATCTCGCTTATCAAGGTCTACCTTGTACGGAACTAGGTCGGGGATTTTCTATTTTTGTAAAGGACTGCCTCGTTAGGCCTACAATACAGATAGTTTAGTTCTGTAAAGGACTGCCTCATTGGCCTACAATACAGATATTCTATTTCTATAAAGGACTGCCTCGTTAGGCCTACAATACAGGTATTCTATTTGGTCTGTCTATTTACTTATCGTGGCTATGGCCCCACATAGCCACCCCTCAACTAATCGAAAGACCTCTAAAGAGCTAAGTGGATGTGCCTTACTGCAAACAATCTAAACATCCAATTGGCGGCGCCCCTCATCCAATGTCTCGATAGTGAAAGTATCATTGGACTGTTGGTTTAACTCTAGTCTTTCCCGAACTCGCTCTTGGTTTTGATGCTATCTGATATCCGCATGCAACTATCCTTTGGGTCCTGCCCACTAAACTTACTTGCAAGTACTTGAACATATGAATATCCTACTCCAAACACCAACCCTTTTTGATTGCCTACAATGGTCCTGCCATGCAAAAAGCAGTCAAGGCATACTCTTTTGATGGAACACCTACATGTTGAATCATGGATTTTGATTCATGACAACGTACAATAATTAACAAGAAAAAGCAAAGAAGATGCAACTACTAACCGAAGGAGATATGCTCGCACTTTGGAAATCTCAAGGTCACATTGTATGAATGTGTTAGTACATGTATATTATGTTTGTAGAGTAGTTATTTTTGTTAAAATCTATCCTCAAAATCTCTCACAAACATCAAAAAATTATCCACCTTCATCGTAATTTTAAATAAGTTGGAAAATATGCATATATATGCTCAAACAGCCAGAGCAGTCGACTGGTACAATTAAACCAGTCGACTGGTTCAGCAGTTTGCTCATATATATACAAACATGCACATAAACGTGCACACACCTTCTTCGACCAGTTGGCTGGTATATTTTGACCAGTCGACTCCTGTATTCCAACTGTCATTTTTTATGAAAAGACACCTCCTTTGATGAAGAGTCTCAATCCATATTTCTTCTAAACAGATGCTTCTTTTGATGAGAACTATTCGTGAATGGTTATATCTCTTAGACAACTATATAAACACGTTAGTTCTACATCAAAATCATGAATTCAATTATTGCTTTCTGATCTTACTCTCTATTATTCTTTTTGTTATATAAGGCTATCATATTCTTCCTTCAATCCTTATTCACATTCACAAATTTAAGGATTAGATTATAGGAAGTTTTTGTACATCATTGACTCATTAGTGTTATTAAGAACACAATAAGTCAGAAACTAATTTGTATTTATTATTGATCCGTTCTGCTGCTCGGGTTAAGTAAAGACCTCTTCTTTTGCTGAGGCAAAATCCTGTTCTGCTGCTCAGGTCCCTGTTCGGCTGCTCAGGGGTTGTATAAACCTGTTCCTCCGGGTTAAGAGAGGATATCGTTGTTAGTTAAATTCCAGAAGGGAGTCTGGGACTGGACGTAGGACGGTGCTCCGAACCAGTATAAAATATACGGTGTCATTTTACTATACTGCTTTTATATTCCGCACTATTTACAGTATTACTATCATCACTATACTCTGTATTATCATATATCCATATTACACGATCCATAACACACTTTCATTTGGTATCAGAGCAAGGCATCGTATAACTGTTACACAGTTATTTGATACTTTGCTAATATGGAAAGTAACACTAGCACTGTCACTAACACTAGTTTTTCTGAAGGTCAATCTACAACACGACCTCCATTCTTCAATGGCATGAACTACAATTACTGGGCTACACGTATGAGAATCTATATGCAATCTAATAGTTTTGAATCATGGAATATTTCACAAAAAGAATACACTCCTCCTACTGGAGAATATTCTACATGGAGTAATACACAAAAATCAGGTGCAACTGCCAATGCTAAAGCAATGAATATGTTATTTTTTGCTTTAGAGAAAAACGAGTTTAATCGTATTAGTATGTGTGAATCTGCGTATGAAATATGGCGTACACTTAAGATCACACATGAAGGAACTAATAAGGTTAAACAAAGTAAAATCTCTATGCTCAAAAATCAATTTCAAAACTTTAGGATGAAGCAAGATGAATCAATTAGTGACATGTATTCTAGATTTCAAGACATTTATCATTCACTATTAGGACTAGGAGAAAAATATACTGATTTCGATATTGTTTCGAAAATCCTTAACTCTTTAACGGATGAGTGGGAAAGAAAAGTATTAGCTATCGAAGAAGCTAATGATCTCTATACCATGAAACCAGAAGAGTTAATAGGAAATCTAATGTCTTATGAAGTAAATTTGCAGGCAAAGAGAGTACATGCACAAGATAAAAAGAATATAGCTTTTCATGCACAAGAAGAAGAAGAAGGTTCTGATGATGAAGATCTTGCATTCATTGCCAAAAATTTCAAAAAGTTTTTGAAATTTCGAAAAATTAACAAAATTAATGGCAAAAGAAGCTTCAATAACGGATCCAACAAACCATCAAACTTTGCTCTAGAATGCTATAATTGTCATAAGAAAGGTCATATTCAAAAAGATTGTCCAGAACAGAAGAAAACCTACAAAAACAAGAGCAAGAAGGACAATTACAAAAGGAAAGCTTTCTCAGTAACATGGGATGATTCAAATTCCTCTTCATCATCTGAAAGTGAAAGCGACAATGACATTGAACAAGCTAATGTATGTTTTATGGCTACAGATAATGAGGTTAGTGATTTTACTTTTGATGATTTAATTGAGATTAATTCAGAACTCTTAGACACTCTTAAAAATCTCAAAAGAAAGTATAAGGAAACTCGTGAAAATCAAAATAAAGCAGAATTCGAAAAGGATATGCTTAAAGATGAGAAGAAAATACTAGAGGAAGAACTTGAAAATATTCAAAAATCATTCTCTAATGTTAATTCTCAACTTACCTTATTAAGTCAAGAAATTGAAGCTCAAAAGGAAAAGAATGATACTTTAGTTCTTGAAAATCACGAGTTAAAAACTAAAGTTAAAATGATTGAATTAGACAATATTGGTCTTAAAAGTAAGTTAGAAGATATTACTAAAAATGTCTCTAACTCTAATAAAGGAAGAGAAAATTTGTCTAAAATTATTGAAAATTCTCAATCTGTTTCAAATAAAAGAGGTCTAGGATATGTTAAGAAATCAATAGCTCCACATAAAATAGAAAATAAATGGAGAAAAGATTCTAAAAGTAAGATCACAAAAGATAATTCAAAAAGGACTAGTTCAAAAACTATAAAAATATGGATTCCTAAAACAAACAACAGTTTGATTAGGAAGAAATATATAAACTCCTTTTTTGAATCTGTATACAAAAATGAAAATTATATTATTAAAGGGAATAGTGAACCCTCTTGGGTTTGGTTTCCTAAGACCTAACTCTTAGGACCCTATAAGAAAAGTGGGTACCAATGTTATTTTCTTATTTTTTGCAGGTCCCACTCAAAAAGAGAGGAAAATGGATATTAGACAGTGGTTGCTCAAAACACATGACAGGAGACAAAAATATGCTATCAAATATTACTTTCTCAGAAGGAGGCTCTGTCACTTTTGGAGACAATTCCAAAGGTTTTATCATCGGCAAAGGCGATGTGAGCAACAACGGTACATCTAATTTACCTCTTATTTCAAATGTTTTGTTAGTTAAAAATTTGAAACATAATCTTTTAAGCATTAGCCAATTATGTGACAAAGGATTCAAAATCACATTTTCAGAAAATAAATGTAGTATTTTTGATCAAAATGAACATCTTATTTTTGAAGGTAACAGAGACAGAAATATTTATGTTCTTAATATGAAAATAAATCATAATTCAGATATGTGCTTAATAGCCAAATAAAATGATCCTTGGTTATGGCACAAACGTTCTTGTCATATTAATTTCAAAGCTATAAATAAACTTTCTAAAAATGATTTAGTAAAAGGTTTACCTAAAATGAATTTTAAAGTAAATAATATTTGTGATGCATGTCAATTAGGAAAATTAACTAAGTCATCTTTTAAATCTAAAAAGGTTATTTCAACAGTACAACCACTAGAATTACTACACATGGATTTATTTGGACCAACTCAAGTACAATCCATAAATCATAGTAAATATGTGTTTGTAATTGTTGATGATTTTTCTAGATATACTTGGGCTATTTTTATGAAAAACAAAAGTGATACTTTTGAGTATTTCAAAACTTTTGTCAAAAGAATACAAAATTTCAAGAATTTAAAAATAAAAAATATTAGAAGTGATCATGGTGGTGAGTTTGAAAATGAAGCTTTTGAACATTTTGTAAAAAGAAAGGAATAATCCATAATTTTTCCTTTCCTCGAACTCCTCAACAAAATGGAGTAGTAGAACGAAAAAATAGAACTTTACAAGAATATGCAAGAACCTTGTTAAATGGAAGTACGCTACCAAAACAGTTCTGGGCAGAAGCAGTTGCAACAGCCTGTTATGTATTGAATCGTGTTTCTATTAGACCACTAACCAAGAATACTTCTTATGAATTGTTCTATGGCAGAAAACCAAATATTTCGTATTTTAAAGTTTTTGGTTCCAAATGTTTTATCTTAAATACTAAAGATCAGCTTGGCAAATTTGATCCAAAATCTGATGAAGGAATCTTTATTGGATATTCAGATCGAAGCAAAGCATATCGAATTTTTAATAAAAGATCAAAAATTATTGAAGAAACATTACATGTAACTTTTGATGAAAATTTTATTACTAAACCGAGTATAAAAGATGATGAAGAATTTTCTGAAAATATCACAAATACTGAAACTACAAATTTTGAGAATTTTGAAAACATTGTTCATAATGAAAATCAAATTGATAATCCTGTTCAAACAGAAATAAGATCTTCACCTCGAATTTTATGGGATCATCCTGTTCAAAATGTGATTGGAGAAATTAATTCAAATGTTAGAACAAGAAGTCAATTAAATCAAATGGGTCATGTAGCTTTTCTCTCTTCAATTGAACCTAAAAATATTAAAGAAGCCTCTACTGATGATTATTGGATTATCGCTATGCAAGAAGAACTAAACCAATTCGAAAGAAATGACGTTTGGGATTTAGTTCCAAGGCCTAGTGATCAATCAGTCATTGGTACAAAATGGGTCTTCAAAAATAAAACAGATGAACTTGGAAATATCACTAGAAATAAAGATAGATTAGTTGCACAGGGATATAATCAAGAAGAGGGAATTGACTATGAAGAAATATTTGCTCCGGTCGCTAGATTAGAAGCAATACGTATCTTATTGGCCTATGCATGCTTTCATAATTTTAAACTTTATCAAATGGATGTTAAAAGTGCATTTTTAAATGGTTTTATAAAAGAAAATGTTTATGTTGAACAACCTCCTCTATTTATACATGAACAATTTCCAGACCATGTTTATAAGTTAAAGAAAGCCTTATACGGTCTTAAACAAGCACCTCGTGCCTGGTATGATTGTCTCAAAAGTTATCTTATAAATTCTGGTTTTGAAATTGGGAAGGTTGATCAAACTCTTTTTATCAAAAGAAATAAAAAGGATATTTTAGTTATTCAAATATATGTTGATGACATTATTTTTGGGTCTACTAATGAAAAACTATGTAAAGAATTTTCAAACATAATGACCAAAGAATTTGAAATGTCCCATATGGGTGAATTAAATTATTTTCTTGGTTTACAAATTAAACAACTTGACAACGGTATCTTTTTAAATCAAGAAAAATATTGCAATAATTTAATCAAACGTTTTGGTATGGAAAATACTTCTGCCAAACCAACTCCTATGAGTACAACAATACATCTAGAAAAAGATGAGAATGGCAAAAGTGTTGACCAAAAATTATATCGAAGCATGATTGGATCATTACTTTATTTAACTGCTAGTAGACCAGATATAATGATGAGTGTTTGTTTATGTGCACGATTTCAAGCAGATCCTAAAGAATCACATATGAGAGCAGTGAAACGAATTTTACGGTATCTTAGTAAAACCAAGAACTTTGGACTCTTTTATCCTAAAGAATGTCCTTTCGAATTAGTATCCTATAGCGATGCTGATTTCGGAGGAAGTTGAACGGATAGAAAAAGTACAAGTGGGACTTGCCATTTTATTGGACGGTCTCTTGTATCTTGGTTTAGTAAAAAACAAAATTGTGTTTCATTATCTACTTGTGAAGCAGAATACATATCTGCAGCTTTAGCATGTGCTCAAGTCATATATATGCAACAAACACTTAAAAGATTTTGGTTTCGACCTATCTAAATCAACAATATATTGTGATAACTCCAGTGCTATAAATTTATCCAAAAATCCAGTTAATCATTCACGAACAAAACATATTGACATTCGTCACCATTTTCTTCGTGATTGTATTGAAAAGAATTTAATAGATTTAGATTTTGTTCCTACAGAAAATCAATTGGCTGATATTTTTACTAAACCTTTAAATGAAAATTCTTTTATTAAATTTAGACGAGAACTTGGTATCGTCTCTCTTAAAGATATACTTTCCAACTAAGTTATGTGTATTTCTTGCCTTCTTATGTTTTCTGTTTTATAACTTCTTTCAGTTATTTTTTAACTACCTGTTTCCTTTATTTTCTCCCCATCACTCTTTTTCTTCCGGTAGAAAAGGTTTAATCTTTTCTAACTATCTATACTTTCTGAAGTTTTTCCCCTATATATATACTCTCTATTTGTATATTATCCTCACATTCTCTTTTGCAAACAAAATTACAGCCTTCTTTCACTTATTTCAAAACAATGTCTCTAGAACTTTTCTTAGCAAATATTATCATTCTTATGGCTTCTAACCACAACTCTTCTGATGAACCATCATGCGAAGATTTTTCAACACCATCTTCTGCATATGATTCCTATGATTCTCATTTACCCACTCTAACTACTAGAAATCATACCGGATATACTCCGGAAAAGAAGAAGTCTAGGCGGTTTTTGTTCTTCGGTTCCCCGAATACTAAACAAAAGATAGATGATATGCATCACTATCAACGGGAACTAGTTGAACTTAACCGTGAAATGTATTACGAGCAGAAAACAAATTCAAGACGTCTTCAGTTTCTTGCAGATATCGGATCGAAAATTTGTGGTTGTTCTACATCTAACGTACATCAACCAACATCTTTTCATCCTCATACTTCTCAACCGTCTTCCTCTAATTATAATCCATGGGAACCGAGTCCTCAACCTCCTCCAGTCTCTCCAAATTATTCGTCTCGGAATAACATTTGGTCTCCTCTTCAACCATATATTGAGAATACCAAAATAGAACTAGGAGAAGAAACTACACCGAAGACAACTCCAAGGAAGACTCCAAAGAAATCTCCCAAATGATTTCTTACTTTATTTGTATTTTGTTCCTAAGTTATGGTTTATATATTTTGATTCATTATAATTCTTTGTTTTCAAATAATTTTTTTTTTCCTAATGATCAAAAATCTCAAACAAAGATGGAATGAATGTTGGACATACTGTTATTGTGTATGAAAATCTCCTATTATATATATATATATATATTAGTACATAATTTAGATACATATATTTTTACAAGTCACAGATTCTCTGTACAAAAATTGTTCCAGGAGTCGACTGCCCGGTTTCAACCAGTCGACTGCCTTAACATTGTTTGCTCTCTGGTTTCCTTATCCATTCGACTAAGTTCCACCAGTCGATTGGTTTACCTAAGTACTTCTCAGGATAGCTTAAACAGCCGACTGGATATCACTCACCAATCGACTGCTGGACTTCATAATTATAATTTTTTGAAACCCGACCTATTTTTTTTTACCCTACAATCCAATAGACTTTTGCCACCTCAACTACATCTCCTCATAACCGATTCATTCCTCTTCATTTTTCAAATTTCAAAACCCTACCACCCCTTCAACTATTTTTCAAATTGCACTGCAATGGCACCTCCCAAAACAAAAAAAAATCAAAAACTTCATCTTCTTCCACTCAAGAACCCATTGATTCATACATTGCTCAATGGTTGTACGATGCTACTGCCATACAACGATGGAGGAAATTGAAAAATGTTCTAATTCTAGAGAGCTCCTTTGTTGTTTTCCCGGATTTCTCAGCCTACGGTCTTCTCAACATTGCTAGGCAGGGCAAATTAGAATCTCTACTTGACTATGAAAAGAACAAGCTTCCAATTAATCACATCATGGTTAAACTTTTTCTGGCTAACTTGAATTTGGGTCATCAAGGTCCAAGAGGTAACCGAGATAATTGCATTTGGAGCTTAGTATGTGGCAAGAAGGTATTTCTCCCAATTGATCGTATTGGTCATATTCTTGACACACCAACGGATGGGATAAATCTTCAAGAAGTTGATTGTGTAGTCCATACCAGAAATGAAATCAGTCACTGTTTTATAGAAGATAATTCAGACGGTACAAAGTCGATTGGTCTTCGTCCCACCGCCAGATTACTTCATCGGGCAATGATGCGATCTATTCTTCAACGAACCGGCACTTTTGATCAGGTTTATCAAGAAAATTTTTGTGCTTTGTATGCTATATACAATGGTCAAGACATTAATTGGATTCAACTCATAGTAGACAAGTTACTCAGCTTCAATCAAGGTGCTATGAAACGTATTTTCTATGCTGAGTACATAATGCGTTTACTCAAACATTGTGACGTCCCGGAACCAGATTCCGAAATTTCTACCGTCAGGATTCTAAATGCAAAGACTATAAAGCTCATGAAGTTGCCTCCTCCCACTCTTCGCATTTGCCTTATACAGATTGGCTTGCACGCGCATAATCGGGACAACCTCAACAACCAACAGCTGCTCCTTCTCAATCTTCAAGGCCAAGTGATGTTCGCATTCCCTCTGTAACTCTCTCATCAAAAGAATCAATGGATGTAGTTGCTCGGAATCAATTCCTTCTAGAAGCTCGTTTGAAAAGAATGGATGCTAAAATAGATAAGAAATTCGATAAGGTAAAATCATTCTTTGTCAAATTATGGGACGCAATCTCATGCTCCTCATCAAGTCCTCATGCTACTCAAGATCCGGGAAAGCGTCCTGCACCTCAATTCACATGGAGCACTTCAGATGAAGCTACTAGTTCTTCTCCAAGTATTGGCGGACCTCCTACTGAACCACAGCACAAAAGCAAAGGGAAGGACATTCAAGAAGAAGAAGAGGAAGGAGACGATGAGCAAACAGATTCCGATTAATCATTCATGGTTATCTCTGGTGTTGGTTTTTGAATATTATTCACTACTTTACTATTTTAAGAGACTTGTATAACTAGTCTCTCTATGACTACTGCTACTACTGCTACCTGGTTTTGTTCATACTTCATATTCTATATATGCTACCTAGTTATGCAATGCTTCTATTTTTCCTTTTTGTCGATGACAAAGGGGGAGAGACATAGGTGGACTAACATTTTATTTGCAGGAAACCGATAGCCATTTATTAAGGAGGAATAATAAATTCAGGGGGAGTTTATATTCTTTTGCTACGATATATATATTCTTCTTATACAGGTTGTTATCAATCAAAAAAGGGGAGAATGTTGAATCATGGATTTTGATTCATGACAATGTACAATAATTAACAAGAAAAAGCAAAGAAGATGCAACTACTAACTGAAGGAGTTATGCTAGCACTTTGGAAATCTCAAGGTCACATTGTATGAATGTGTTAGTACATGTATATTATGTTTGTAGAGTAGTTATTTTTGTTAAAATCTATCCTCAAAATCTCTCACAAACATCAAGAAATTATCCACCTTCATCGTAATTTTAAATAAGTTGGAAAATATGCATATATATGCTCAAACAGCCAGAGCAGTCGACTGGTACAATTAAACCAGTCGACTGGTTCAGCAGTTTGCTCATATATATACAAACATGCACATAAACGTGCACACACCTTCTTCGACCAGTTGGCTGGTATATTTTGACCAGTCGACTCCTGTATTCCAACTGTCATTTTTTATGAAAAGACACCTCCTTTGATGAAGAGTCTCAATCCATATTTCTTCTAAACAGATGCTTCTTTTGATGAGAACTATTCGTGAATGGTTATATCTCTTAGAAAACTATATAAACATGTTAGTTCTACATCAAAATTATCAATTCAATTATTGCTTTCTGATCTTACTCTCTAATATTCTTTTTGCTCTATAAGGCTATCATATTCTTCCTTCAATCCTTATTCACATTTACAAATTTGAGGATTAGATTATAGGAAGTTTTTGTACATCATTGACTCATTAGTGTTATTAAGAACACAAGAAGTCAGAAACTAATTTGTATTTATTATTGATCCGTTCTGCTGCTCGGGTTAAGTAAAGACCTGTTCTGTTGCTGAGGCAAAATCCTGTTCTGCTGCTCAGGTCCCTGTTCGGTTGCTCAGGGGTTGTATAAACCTGTTCCTCCGGGTTAAGAGAGGATATTGTTGTTAGTTAAATTCCAGAAGGATGTCTGGGACTGGACGTAGGACGGTGCTCCGAACCAGTATAAAATATCTGGTGTCATTTTACTATACTGCTTTTATATTCCGCATTATTTACAGTATTACTATCATCACTATACTCTGTATTATCATATATCCATATTACACGATCCATAGCACACTTTCATTACAGACCTGCCTCTGGAGGACTGCATCACTACGCCTACCCCAGAAGGCCATCCTAGAGTACCCTCACTACCCGTTAAAGTCTTGTACTTGCTTCTAGCCTAAAATAACTAAGTTGGACGTGCTTCTTCTGTGCTAAAATCCATGATGAACTGCTTCGTTAGGCTCTTCATCCTTTGGGCTGCTCCAAACGCATCTCACTCTTCTATTAGACCCTAAGTCTAATATTTTATTTTGCATTTAGTTTACTTTCCTTATTCTGTTGGCTACTTATTTACCCTAGTTAGCATAATCTTGTCCCGGCCTCACCTAACTATTGTGAGACCATCAGTTCCTGACTGAAAGGGAATGCTGTTGGTATGGGCCACTTCTCTTATCTTGCTTATCAACTTAATTTAAGTCTTAAATTTATTAAAATAAGCCTCTTCTATTATTCCTGCTTTATTTTTTTATCTAAATTTAAGTCTAAAATAAGCCTTTTCTGTTCTTTCTACTTAATTTTAACCTATGTTATAATTTTACTTGTAATTGCCACTTTTATTTTCTTCTATAATCTTTATATTATAAATATAATTACAAGCGTCTCTTTTCTATTCTTGTATGTCTTCTTTATTATGATGTTAAATTCTCTTTATATTATATGACAAGCTTAGCTTTGGACTACGTCCGCTTGTCACAAATTTACTTATCATAATAACTACTTTATTTTTATTCTATTATCTGCACAGTAAACGCATATCTATGTACATTTCTGTTTGTAGCTTCTAGTCTTATCTAATAATTAACTTGATTCCTTCAATTCTTTGTTTTATCTCCTTATATTATAGGAAGTAGTTCTATTCTATTTGGTTGGTTACGAAAACTGTGCTAAAAATTCATTTCCATATTTTAATACTAAATAATGCTATACACAATAATCCGTAACTGCAAGATATTTCTTTTATTATCTCCTTACTTTTTGGATAGTACAAAATACAGCGGTTTCTCTATTTTACACTAATTCCCTTTTTCTTTCTTTTATTCTTGCAATCGTTTATCGTTATCTTTTTAAATATTAAACTATAGAAATGCATTCTATTTTCTAAACCAACCAATTAGTCTATCACATACTTCCAAATCAAATTATTATATTTTTCTTTAAGTTATTACTCCCGTTTTAGCATAATTACTGTAAATGTCTTCCTTCTAGGCTTAAACCTTTTTCTATAATCGTTAAGCCTAATTTTATACATATTTAAATGGATCTCTATCTTCCTTTTCCATATAAATAGTTAAATATAAATTTACAGTATCAGCATAATAAATTTACAGAGTTAACTACTAGAATAAATGCTTAATTAAATAATTAATGGAAATCTAACGATAACATATCATAAACGAAAAAGGTATATAATTTAAATCCACTCACCTATCGTCCTTAGCTTTGCTTGTGCGCAGCTTGGCTCCATGGTCCTTCTGGATCCCCTTCTAAGGTGTATAATATTTTTATTAAGAAGATCTCCTCCCTAGAAATATTTTCTTTTTAGGGTCCAGCCTCAGGCAATGAACCCATTGGGAGAAAATCTGATTATGAGAAAATAGCTAAGCCTATAGTTCTATTTATAGTGGAGTTTGGGGATCTCAAACCGTTAGATTCTTGGATTGAACCTGGAGCCACCACATTACAGGGTCGTTTGGAGCCATCAGATTAATCAACGTATTGCTCGGATCACTCAAAAATCGAATTTCAATTCGTTCTACACGTATCTGGATGAAAATTCTTCCAGGTAACAACGCGGGTCGACCCTAGGGTCGACCTGTGTTCTCCTTGGGTCGACGTGGAGGTCGACCTAGGAGTGCTTTAGGTTGACCTATGGGTCAACCCATATATATATATATATATACACACACACACACACACACACACACACACACACACACACACACACTTCTTGTTCTTTTCTCTGCTTTTTGTTTCTTTCGTAATTTCTCCATATTAACTCGGATTTTGATAAGCTATATAGGGAAATTGATCAGAAAATCGCCACGGACACAATGGTATATGTCTCAAGGCCATATTCTGACAATTTCAAAAAAAAAAATATTTTCACTATTCATTGTTATTAGATTATTTAATTTTATAAAAGTACGGGGTGTTACATTCTCCCACCCTTTAGGAAATTTCATCCCTGAAATTCGACAAGGGTAAAATTATGTAATTCCTCGCATTAATCACAACCATTTTGTGTACATCCAATTTTACAACCATCCATGTTCTTATGCAAGAGTGTTATTCAATACAAAATATATGCATGTACATGAATTTCTAAGCGGTGCCTCCTATATGGTTGCTTTTCTTTCTTAAAATTTATTTTTAAAACATGATGCACACATCCTATATATACTTGCAATTTCTATATGAATGCAATATTTTAAAAACTCAAAGCATTTTTCATCCAATTTTTCCCACACTCCTACTGAATAGTGGTGTAGTTCAACGAATTTTTCATACAAATCCTAACACACAACTTTTAATATTCAAATTTCAGAAAAATCTAATTTTCTGAATTCGATTTCTTATGTCAGAAAGAAGGTAGAAGGCGGAAAAACTTCATATTTCTTTGATTTTCTTTTGCGCACATCTTTCTCCATACTTGGAATTTAGGCTGCTACTCTATAAAATTTCCTATTTATTTTTCCCACGCACAGTTTACATAAGAAAATATCCCTTTTTAAAATTTTCAGTTGACGTTTCTGGCGCTTTCTTTATATTTGTAATTTTCCTTTTAGTTATTCTTATATCTGCTTTTACTTTTCTTTCTAAAATAATGTCTTATGTCCTTATTCTCTAATTGTGAACATCAACAAAACACAGAGAAAAAGCATCTATACTGATTTACTACAATAGGAGTCAAATTCTTAAATAAGAGTGCAATTTTATAACTAAAAGAGAGAAAAAAAACCCTACTACAAATTGATACCAAATAGGTAACAATAGTAGGCTAACACAGTTATCATCTAGGGCTAGGTCGCCTAGGACCATGTCTGTCCTGACATAAGAAGGTCCTAATGAATGAATCTAAAAAGATAAGATGCTCCTCCTGTCCTCTAGTACTTGCCACAATCTTGTGTTGTGTCCTAGCTATCTCCTGTTCTCCTTGCAGGAGCTCTGCATGCTTTCTAGCGAGCTGCTCTTGCCTTTCGACAATGGTCCTCATCTGCTCATCGTAGCTCATCGGTGGATGGGGTTGGGAGGGTCCTGCTCCCTCTCCCTAAGATCCTCGTCCCTAAGTACTCTACATCGCGGGCTCTAGTGGCAAGACGGGCCACTGCGACTCTGTATGTCCAACGCCACCTCCAAACGATGGCGAAGGAAAGCTCTACAGCCCGTCGAAATACTGTGTCACCTGGTAGTGTGGCGAGGGTTGTGGCTCCTCCTCCTGTGGAACCTTTATATGTGCCAAATCTATACCCATCCTTCTCAGGGTGGAGGAATTTTTCATAGGGTGGATCTGCTCACTATAAGTCTCTTTATCTATCTCAGCTCTAGCCCACCTAAAGTCCCGTGTCCAAAAATGACTAAAGATCATAGAAAATCAGTGACCTCTCGCTGCTATCACATACTGGGCCATGATCGCCTTAGCCCAGTTCACTTGTAAGCCTACAAATATGGTGTAGGTGTCCTGCCTCACTATGGGATATATATATATATATATATATATATATATATATATATGGTCATAGCTCCCCGTCTTGGCGAAAAGGTTATACTGCAGAATGCGTATAACCAGCCTAGCTAACGGGCGTAACTATCCCACGTGCCAATCGGGGTGCTGGGGGTCTACTAATATCTGATGTAAGACGGCATGGTCTGTCATCTCAATTTGGCTTACATCTTGACTATGCCCTCTAATCTCCAAAATATCAGCAGACTGTGTCTCAGAAAACGCTACTTCTACTCCCTTGACCTCCGACTGGAAGGCCATATCATCGTCCCCATCATTAGTACGTTAATTAGCATCAAAAAGACGAAATAACCTGAGGTACGCTCTCCGCTCGAACGTCTCGTGACTCAGAATCTATCGCAAAGATGGGGAAAAAGGTGAACCAAAGATGGTCTTGGAGGCATGGTGAAAAACCTTCAGATCTACGGGAAAGAAGTATGGATATGGGTAGGTCTTGCGATATGCTTCAATTTGACACTAACCATGAGCTGATTGGTGGAGTTTTGAGGGGTTGGAGGTTGTTGGAGGTGGTGGAATTGGGTTCGACTGCTGCTATTTTGGGGGAAGGAGTTGGAATGACGAAGACGAGGGGTTCGAACGCGTTTATACACATAAAAATGGATTAATGCTGCGTCTCTTTCGAGACCAGGATCGACCCGCCTTACTCCACGGTCGACCGCCATGTCGACCTGGGTCGGCCTAGTGTTTTTTTTTCATCGTTTAGCCTACCCACCGTGTCTGCCTCGCCTGTCTCCTCCATAACTAATCTAAACCCAATCCAACTCCATCAATTCCCGGTTTGCTTGAGTTGTGGTCACAACTTGGCTAAATATTCCTGACTGCTCTACACCCTCCAAGTGGAGTCTAGACTTCTTTTATACTTCAACTAAATCTTTATTAATATCTACAAACTTGCTCCAACCACTTTAATCGCCTAACCCAAAAATTTCTTTTTCAAGACTGTTTTAATGTTTTACAGCTAGAAAATATTTTAATATGCTTATCTAGGTAATAACTGTACTTACAAACCACTTTATACTTAGAAATTATTTCCAAAATACGTTTTTACTTGGGCCAAAACAGATGTTGCGTAAAACACCGTCACTACAGCCCAAAATACTAGTTTATAGATTTAATCCAAGTAATATCTAAGTGGGCTCATTGAGTTGTTGTCTTCCTTTTTTGTTATCTTTTCTTCTTTGTTCTCCCTGTTTCTCTTTGATTCAAAGTTTGTTTTGAATCTTTTTATTGTGTTGCAATAAAACTGGTAGGGGGCCAGTCAACCCCGTTGGCTTTGCCAAAAAAAAATAATACATATTTTTTTAAACTACAAAGTTCTCTATATATTTCTTATTTAAAACCATAGCTCTTCTTTATCCTCAAACTACTTTATTTTTTTTCAAATCTCCAAAAATGCTTCATTTTCTTTCAAAAGTTGTCCTCTCTCAATTTTCCATGTTTAAACCAGTACAAATATAAAGCTGTAAACTTTTAAGTTTAAAACTTGGAAACTTTAAAAAAAATTCAAATTCTTAAAAGTTTAATTATTGGGCTAGACTCAAAGTGGCTTCTTAACTTCCTTACACTTTTCCAAATATCCCCACGAAGTTATTCTTCTCAATCCAATTATATATGTTCTTAACCCACTTCCTTCCTCATGCTTATTTTTATTCCAAGGCCACATCGTCAAATCTTCTTTTTTGAAACAATTATGAATCGGCAACTTTTTTCATGAGGCTACCCTTTTCTATACTGAATATTGCATATCTAAAATCTTTGCCATTCTAGGTCTTATAGCTCTTGGGATTTCTATAATCCAAACTTTGATATACAAAACTGTTCCCCAAAACTCTTTCCAAATGTTGATTTTCTCAAAAGAGTGGATTCCATTTTTTTGGGTCTAGGGGTATATACATATTTATATTAAAGATACAAATACGTTCACTCACTATTTACCTAGGAATCCTAAACCTAGGCTCTGATACCAAATGTAATAATCCGAATTTCAATGGGTCCGGATTTTTCACAAAAATGCTAAAATCCAAGCCCACTAAAGCACGAGTTGGGTTTCTGGTATCCTGCAAATAGGCAAAGACAAATATACCAGAGCTCAGATAAATATCTTACAGCGGAACTGACTAAAATATAACAGTAAGTAAATACTCACCAATATAATAACACTTTCTAAACAAGTGTCTCAAAGCTTGAAAGTCTCTGCCATCTACCTAACCTATAGGATGTTATGAGGAGGGGGTCAGAACAAAAGTTTTGGTGAATGGACAAATTATATACTTCTAAGTTTAATTCTACATATTAGGTTTATTGGGTTTATAATACTCTGCCTCTATGCGTAAATCGTACCCATCTACTCCCTAGTAGATCAAAACCTAATAACTAATATATATATGTATGTATGTATGTATGTATGTATGTATGTATGTATATGTAGCTATATGCACAATGACCGTATCGGTCCTAGGTACTACCCTTAGTACCTTCCATATCCCCCTCGAAAAGGACTCCATCGTCTCACTGCTAGGGCGTGCTGTGACTAAATCTGTAAAGGACTGCCTCGTAAGGCCTACAATATAGATGTTCCGTCGTCTACTATGAAAACGTAAAACTGCATCCGCACCGGTCTACACTAATGCTCGGACATCCAAAATGTACCACCCAGTGCGTAGCTTGAGGACTATACGTAATCGTTCTGTCTACTCCCTGAATCCCGCTTAACAAGGTCTACCTTGTTCGGAATTCAATCGGGGATTTTCTATTTTTGTAAAGGACTGCCTCGTTAGGCCTACAATACAGATAGTCTAGTTCTGTAAAGGACTGCCTCATTGGCCTACAATACAGATAGTCTATTTTTGTAAGGGACTGTCTCGTTAGGCGTACAATACAGTTATTCTATTTGGTCTGTCTCTTTTCTTATCGTGGCTATGGCCCCACGCAACCACCCCTCAACTAATCGAAAGACCTCTAAAGAGCTAAGTGGTTGTGCCCTAATGCAAACAATCTAAACATCCAATTAACGGTGCCCCTCATCCAATGTCTCGATAGTGAAAGTATCATTGGACTATTGGTTTAACTCTAGTCTTTCCCGAACTCGCTCTTGGTTTTGATGCTGGCCCGATATCCGCATGCGACTATCCTTTGGGTCCTGCCCACAAAACTTACTTGCAAGTACTGGGACATACGAATATCCTACTCCAAACACCAACCCCTTTTGACTGCCTACAATGGTGCTGCCATGCAAAAGTAGTCAAGGCATACTCTTTTGATGGAACACCTACAGACCAGCCTCTGGAGGACTGCACCACTACGCCTACCCCAGAGGGCTAACCTAGAGCACCCTCACGTCCCGTTAAAGTCTCGTACTTCCTTCTAACCCAAAATAACTAAGTTGGACATGCTTCTTCTGTGCTGAAATCTATGATGAAATGTTTCGTTAGGCTCTTAATCCTTTGGGCTGCTCCAAACCCATCTCACTCTTTTATTAGACCCTAAGTCTAATTTTTTTATTTTGCGTTTAGTTTACTTTCCTTATTCCATTGGCTACTTATTTACCTTAGTTAGCATAATCTTGTCCCAACCTCACCTATCTATTGTGAGACCATCAGTTCCTGACTGAAAGGGAATGTTGTTGGTATGGGCCACTTCTATTATCTTACTTATCAACTTAATTTAAGTCTTAAGTTTATTAAAATAAGCCTTTTCTATTATTCCTGCTTTATTTGCTTATTAACTTAATTTAAGTCTTAAATAAGCCTTTTCTGTTCTTTCTACTTAATTTAACCTATGTTATGATTTTACTTGTAATTGTCACTTTTATTTTCTTTTGTAATCAGTATATTATAAATATAATTACAAGTGTCTCTTTTCTATTCTAGTATGTCTTCTTTATTATGATGTTAAATTCTCTTTATATTATATGACAAGCTTAGCTTTGGACTATGTCCGCTTGTCACAAATTTACTTATCATAATAACTACTTTATTTTTATTCTATTATCTGCACAGTAAACGCAGATCGAGGTACATTTCTGTTTCTAGCTTCTAGTTTTATCTAATAATTAACTTGATTCCTTCAATTCTTTGTTTTATCTCCTTATATTATAGGAAGTAGTTCTATTCTATTTGGTTGGTTATGAAAACTGTGCTAAAAATTCATTTCCATATTTTAATACTAAATAATGCTATAAACAATAATCCGTAACTGTAAGATATTTCTTTTATTGTCTCTTTACTTTTTGGATAGTGCAAAATACAGCGGTTTCTCTACTTTACACTAATTCCCTTTTTCTTTCTTTTATTCTTGCTATTAAGTTTATCGTTATCTTTTTAAATATTAAACTATAGAAATGCATTCTATTTTCTAAACCAACCAATTAGTCTATCACGTACTTCCAAATCAAATTATTAGATTTTCCTTTAAGTTATTACTCCCGTTTAGCATAATTACTGTAAATGTCTTCCTTCTAGGCTTAATCCTTTTTCTATAACTGTTAAGCCTAATTTTATACATATTTAAATGGATCTCTATTTTCCTTTTCCATATAAATAGTTAAATATAAATTTACAGTCTCAACATAATAAATTTACAGAGTTAACTACTGGAATAAATGCTTAATTAAATAATTAACGGGAATCTAACGATAACATATCATAAACAAAAAAGGTATATAATTTAAATCCACTCACCTATCGTCCTTAGCTTTGCTTGTGCGCAGCTTGGCTCCATGGTCCTTCTAGACCCCCTTCTAAGGTGTATAATATTTTTATTGAGAAGATCTCCTCCTTAGAAATATTTTCTTTTTAGGGTCCAGCCTCAGGCAATGAACCCATTGGGAGAAAATCTTATTGTGAGAAAATAGCTAGGCCTATAGTTCTATTTATAGTGGAGTTTAGGATCTCAGACCGTTGGATTCTTGGATTGAACCTGGAGCCACCACGTCATAGGGTCGTTTGGAGGCATCAGATTAATAAACGTATGGCTTAGATCACTCAAAAATCGAATTTCAATTCGTTCGGCATGTACCTAGACGAAACTTCTTCCATGTAACAATGCGGGTCTACCCTAAGGTCGACCTGTGTTCTCCTTGGGTCAACCTGGGAGTGCTCTGGATTGACCTATGGGTCGACCCATATATATTTTTTTATTTTCTTCTTCTTGTTCTTTTCTCTTCTTTTTGTTTCTTTCGTAATTTCTCTGTATTAACTCGGATTTTGACAAGCTATATATGGAAATTGATCAGAAAATCGCCACGGACACAATGCTATAAGTCACGAGGCCATATTCTTGCAATTTCAAAAATGTTTATTTTCACTATTCATTGTTATTTGATTATTTAATTATATAAAAATACAGGTGTTACACCCATGATAACTATGATTTGATCCTGGCAGGAGCCAGTAGTTTGTAGTTAGCCCATGAAAACTATATCTGGATTAAGATATTAACAAATGTCAATAGGTTTCTAGTCAGCCCCTGAAAACTAAGGTAAGAAGAACAAATATTGGAGTCACCGATAGGTTTCTAGTCAATGTAACGACCCGCATTTTTTTCCGATAATTAATATATTAATTAGATAAGATTTTAGGATTTAATATTGTATGATATTAAAAATTTAAGATTTTTTAATAAGAAAATAATTAGAGTGAAATTTAATAATGTTAATTTAACGTAATCGATGACTATTTGACTGTAATCTCAAGTAATTGAAATAATTGCAAAGTTAAATTGGTTAGAAATTGTAAATAATGAAATGAATTAAATGTTTTATTAAATGGTGAGATAGTATGTAATTAATTGAAATTGAATATAATCAGTGTTGTGTAAGTAGTTATAACATTGTTTATAGATAATATACTTATAAATGTGATTAAGTTAAGTAAAAGGAATAATTGTTATTTATCACCAATTTATTTAATCAGTTGAAATTAAATTGGAAATAAGTTACAATTAATCTAATTAAATATGGCAGTTAATATGAATTAAGATGATAATTGTAGAATATTAATGTAATAAGATGTAACCAATGTCAATTATATCCGTAAAACGATAGTGGAGTGAATAATAAGATGTAAATCAAAATGAATGAATTTATTTGAATTTAAAATTTTAATTATTGAATTTATTACAATGGCAATTGAACACTGTATTTAGTGCAATTTTTAATATTGAATTTGACATGGGAAATTTGTTTTAAAAGATTATAAATTTCTAGGTAATCAAAAATGATAAAAATGGTTAACCATTAAATTTGAATTGAAAAGTGATTAATTAATATAATAATAATTTATTTAATTAACGTGAAAATAGCCATTTTAGCCACTGTCTTGGCTTTCGACGAAACCAATTTCATCGGATCCGTAATAGTGAATTATTGTAGGATTTCAAGTTTCGTAGCGATCGGACTTATCGTTTGATCGTGCGGGCTCGAAACGCGTAGAAATCGATTTAATGAATTCAATTGAAATAAGCTGATTTTAAAAGCTAACTTCTTTATACAATGGAATTAGGACTTGAAACCTATTCCATTGAGTTTAAAAATATCAAAAACATCTATTTTGATATATAGGATGACCTAATTTCATTTTGAAAAACGGAACGGGCTTTTCAGTTCATTATTGTCATTTCGAATCAATTCGATATGTTATTCATCCTTATCGGGGCTTGTCTATATAAATAGTTTTTCCTAATCCTAGTAGCCTTTTTATTTATTAGTATTGTACGTATTTGTCTATTCAATCAGCAGCTTCTTCCTTCTTCTAATGGCAAAAACCCAAAAACCCTAAATTCAATTTCAAAATCAAATTCAAAATTCAAACTCTCCAAACTATAGCAAATTACATATCGTTGGAAAGCTCTCAACGAGCGCAATCCACCGAAAAATTCATTTTTCAATTGGGTGCATCGTTTTCCCAGAAAACGACAAAGAAACCTTGGCCGTTAAAACTAGGGTTTGTTGTTTAATGGTGGATCTCCGGCTTTGGATCGATCGGAAGGAACCATGGCGTAGGGCTTGGCGAATGGAGTTGATCCATGTGGATAGGTTGGTATGGATTGGCCTCGAGTTGGCCAGGAAATCGATTATTGATTGGCGGTGGCAGGTCCATTCGGTTGCACCAGGGGAGGTCGTTCGTTCAGGAGAGTGCGGCCTGGAGAGGGCTGTGGATCGGCGACGTCTGATCAGGGAAAGATGGTCGTGGTAGGCAGCGGTGATCGATCGTCTCTGGTGATTGAGGGTTGAGCAGTGTTTCGAACGCAATCTGTAAATAGGTTCGTGCGCATGTAGGAAAGGTACTAGTGACGTGTCGACTTTATTTTATTATTTAATTTAAATTTAAATTTTTGATTTCAAATGTCTAACGATCATAACTTTTTCATACGAGCTCAGATTTAGAAGAGGTTTTCTCCATTGCGATCATATTAGAATTCTGGACATTTTGAAACTAGTTTGGTTACTTTCTAAGACTATTAGAATTTTGGCCTTTAATTGGATTTTAAATTGATTTGAAATCAAAGGTGAGTGTTTTAACCCACTCACAACTACTGAAACAACCCACACCCCTTAATATACCCAAAAGGACACATTAAAAGGCGTGGTGTGTTGTAGGTATAACTGAAACTAACAGAGACTAAGATTCACAGGACAAAAATAGGTAAAAACAACGGAAACTAAAATAATAACTTATTCAAAACAAAAACTTCATAATTGCTTCATAAGTCAAATACCAAATACAACATACATGTCTCAAAACCCAATATGTCTCGTAGTCTCAACAAAACCAGTGTATAAATATCCCTCTCAAGTGCCAGTACATAGAAAGAAAAACGAAAATAAAAGTAGGGAAAGACATAGCAGAATCTTCTCCAAGAAACCTCCAAGCAACTGCAATCTATGCCCTCTCCCTTGATTGCCTATGGGGGGAAAAGGAGAAAATAGAGGAGTAGGTCAGACTAAAAGTTTGGTGAATGATAGTAACTAATAGAATCTTTAAGCAAAGTAAAAGTAATAGACACTTCAATAGTTCTAGTATATATAAAAGGAAACAAAGGAAATAGGAGAGATAAAGCTGGAAATAAATACGAATTAACTAGGACTCAATTAATAAGATAGGTTAACTTTGATTGTTTGCACTTGTCTTTGATAGCTGCTTTGATTAGGCTGAATTCCTAATTCTACCCGTTGATTGGCCTGCTACTCCATAGAATCTACTATGGACCGGACGTTTCCCTACAAAGTAGACTTTGGTGTCTACGAAAGACACACTTACTAAGCGTTTGGAACTCATAGAAATTACTGAGCACCAAAATGGAAGTCGCACGCGTAACTGCCACCATGCCTATGCTACCTGTTGCTCCCTCTTTTGACCTTTTATTTTCCCTAGCCAGCATTAGTGTGCCCCTCGCCTCACTTCAGGATTATGAGAAGCACCTCGTCTCACTTTAGGGTTATGTGAAACACCATGTCCATAGAAAAATAGGGGAAATGCTGTTAGTACTGGTCCCTATCAAACAATAATCTAGTTGCGTCCCTTGTTTAAACCCCCTTGATTTGAACTACCATAGATTGACCGTTTATTACCACTATAAGCATAAGTGTACCTCTCGCCTCACTTCAGGATTATGTGAAACACCTCGTCTCAGTTCAGGATTGTGTGAAACACCGTAACCATAGAAATATTAGGGGAATGCTATTTGGTACAGGTCCTACTCTTATCTTTGCTTATTAACTTAGATAAATTATTTAAATAAGCCTTTATTTTATCAATTACTATTATTGCTTATTAATTTATCCTAAGTCTTAAAATAAGCGCCATAGTTTCAATAGTTTACCATTGTTTCCATAGTTTATCAATTTATAACTTACTTTATAATCATGCTTATTACTTATCCCAAGGTCTAAGTATGAAAATAAGCTTCTTTCTTCTTTTATTCTTTTTAGTTAAATTCTAAGTTATAAATAGGCCAATCTTCTTAATTCAGTCCAATTAGTATCACAATTAGGGATAATTTCAGTCCTATTCCAATTATATTACAGTCTTTGTGATTTTCATCTCATATTTCATTATTTCATATTTCTTATAATTTTATCCAATTTTGCGTTAATTCTATTCTAATCCATACGCGAAGAAGAAGGAGAAATAAAAGAAAACTGAAAATAGAAGGAAATCCAAGGCGCAGGAAGAAGATGTAAATAACACATAAATAACAGTAAATAAATTAAAATACTGTAAATAAACTGTAATTAAATGGGAAAAGCTATAATTAACAGAAATTAACTAAAATTAACTAAAAAGAATAGCTATAAGGAATAGACTGAAAATAATTCTAAAAACTGTAAATAAATTACTAAAAAGTTTACTAAAAAATCATAGTTAAACTACAACTATTGGAAACCCTATTATTTTAAATTACTTAAAGAAATTTAAAATATTTACAATCACTCACCTCTGGTCCTTAGCTCTTCCCTTTAGGCCTTCACGGGTACACTTGGGGTTGTTAAATATTTTTATTTATAACAATTTCCTCCTTGGAAAATTATTCCGCTTAGGCTCCTTCCTGAAGAGGAGAACTCAATTGGAGAAAATCTTAGAATGAGAAAAAGTGTTAGGCCTATGTATCTATTTATAGGGGGAGAAGTGGATCTCAGACCGTTGGATTTGGGGATTGAATAGGATGGAACCACGCCATAGGCTGAATAGGAGCCATCAGATGCAAGAATAGGCAGGCGGGTCGACCGGGCGGTCGACTGCCCTTGTGCCCAGGTCAACCGGCCGGTCGACCTGGCCTTTTTTCGTTTCTTTGATTATTTTGTTCCTTGCTCATATAAACTCGGATTATGATGTTCTATATATGGAAATTGACCAGAAAATTACAACGGACACAACGGTGTAACTCCCATGGTTCAATTCTGATAATTTCACAAAGTATTTTTATTATTTAATTAATTAATGAATTAATTATTACGGGTTAAATTTTGGGTTGTTACATTCTCCCCTCCTTAAGGGATTTCGTCCTCAAAATCTCTAAGGGTAAAAGAATGTACTAAATGTTTTCATCCAATTCTACAACCAACTACTCAATCATCGACGATTCATCCATTGTCCTTAATTTTTTTTCTAATGCAATTTATGATACTTATGTAATGAGTGTAGTGTAAATATCCCTAACTAATGAAAAAGATTAGGCAGTCCACTGATTCAGTTGTCCTCCTTTTATGCAATCATGTTTGTGCCATGTTTCCAAATGAATGCAAAAATTCCCCAATGATAACTGATAGTTCTATATGCGTGCTACAAACATCATTCAAATGCAACAACCGTTTGATAATCATCCATTTATAGCAACCATAGAAATAAATTAAAAATGCACACATCCTTATGCATATGCTCCAGTGTCCTAATTAGGCTGATCCCTAAAGAATAATAATGCCTAGTGTACCTATATGCGTCCATTAGCATCCACTAACAAACACTTGCACTCACTAGCATACATCATTCATAACATGTTTTAATAACATGTTTACATCCAATCCTACCATCCATAGGTTAAATCCTAAGTTCTACCCTTCCAAAGAATAATAAAGGAAAGAACCTATTCAAAAATAAAGATGGAAACAGGAAATTCTAAAACTTATTACCGAAAAGATGAGGATATGAGATATGAATTTTCTCCTAATCAAACCAATCTTCTCTGAAGTCTTTCTTAACTATGTTGGAACCAAGGCAATCCCTCGGTAGATCCTATCCAACGTGAAGGCAACTTGCGCGGTCTTTCATAAAGAGCTTCGAAAGGTGCCGCTCTAATGCTAGCTTGAGAACTACTATCTTATGTGAATTCCAATAAAGAAAGATGCTTTTCCCAAGTTTCTCCAAAATCAAGAATATCCATTCTCAACCATGCGTGTCTTACTACCTTACTCATTTCACTTTACTATCTTCTTTAGTCTGCACACATGAATCAACATTCCTAGGTTCTTACTAGTGTCCTATACATTCCATGGGAATTACTATCATTACTTCCAAATGTAATCACTGCTATCCCCTACATGGTCTTGCACTTTTTCTGTTACACCTAGGAAATGATTTCTCTATACTCCATATTTATAAGAGTTTGGTTGGGTATTTATCGTTTCAAAAACTAAGACTTCTAAATTTTCAAAACATCAAATCCCAAAATCTTTGTCTTTAAAAGGTGTTATTTTTGAGTTTCTATTAAATTCAAAAATACTTGGTTACTTAACATTATTTCCCAACCTAGAGGGAAAAACTTTCAAATCCTAAATCCAAAATTTATTCTTCGTTTTCATTTAAAGATCTTTTCAGTTTTCTATAAAAATTTGAATTTTCGAATTCTACTTTTATTAAGTTTTTCATTTCCAAAAACTTATTTACTTTTTCGCCAAATCATTTTCTTTTAAAATATCTTTAAACTGTTTTTATGTATTTCAAAACATCTTCTTATTATACCTCACGGTCTCATACCTTAATGTATTGGAACTACTTTCTCATATGAGAAATTATTAACACTAAAATCTTCTTTGAACCTTTTAAAAGAGAATTTCATGTTTATGTGAAATTACAAGGAACTTATTTTATATTTTTCAAAATAGGCTATACAAAATATGGTGCTTTTCATACCTTGTATATCTCTTTCATGTATTCCTTGTAACTTGCACAAAACATTTTTATTGGTTTCATAGAAAATTATACCATTACTCTTTTCATTCCAATAGATTAAAGTATATTTAATTTATATTCTTCCATGATAAATATTTTATAATATCTAACTTACACATTTTCCTTTCAGAAAAACTCATCTTCAAAACTGTTTTAATATTCCCATAACTGCAAAAACATTTCCTTATACTTATTAAAAATAACAAGTGTACTTTACAAACCATTTTGTTTCTATACTTTGAAATTATCTTTTAAAATACATTTTTATTTAGGTTAAAACGGATGTTGCGTAAAACACCGTTACTACAACCCAAAAATACTAGTGTATGAATTAAATTAAATAAATACCTATAAATATCATATACCTATGTAAAAATATTTCTCTTGGGAGTCACTTACTATAGCAATAGTGTTATAGCCTATGCTCTTTTTATTTTCACGAATACATCTATTACAACAATAAATGTTGTAATCTACGTTTTTGATACTTAATACATTTTAGGTTTTCATATTTAAAATCTCTGTTTTCTTACAAAGAAACTAGTGAGCTATACACGTTCTATAATTCTTCAAAAAGAATTTCACTTTTAACAAAATTTATATCATATAAAAACCAATTTAAATTTCTTACCATATTCCAAAAACCCCAGTATTTACTTTAAAAAAATATTGACAATTCTTCTTTTCAATTCTAATAATTTCATTTTATTGGGTTAGACATAAAGTGGATTTTCCTACTTACTACCCTAGGAATATCCTTCCTAAACCTTGGAAATCTCATTTCCTTACTTAAAGTCTTTTGTTCCTATACTCATATTTATTCTAAGGTACTACCTTTAAATCCAGTTATATGAAACAATTATAATTTCTTCAATTATCTACACGTGGCTTTTCTCCTTTTATTAACAACTGCATTTATTATACATCTTTAATCTTTGCCTACCACTCTTTGGATTTTCACAATCTGAACCTAAATGTACAAAACCATTTCTCAAACTCTTTCCCATGTGTAGACCTTTTCTATGCCCAAGCAACACACTTCCTTATGCCAAAAGTGATACTATAAGAATTTTGCCTTCCACCGATGAACGCAGAGCGTACAAAGAACCTCTTCAAGATGAATAGCATGCTCCTCCTTACTCTTTGAAAACACCAAAATGTCATCCATGAATACAACCATAAACTTATTTAGGACTTCTCCAAAGACGCGTCTCATCAAATCTACGAAGTAGGCTAGGGCATTGGTTAGCCCAAAGGCATAACCAACCATTCATAAAATCCGTCGGGTGCCTAAATGCAGTCTTATCAATGCTATTATCAACGACCCTAAGCTGATGAAATCCAATGGCTAAATCAAGCTGAGAGAATACTGCAGAGCCAACTAACTGGTCAAAAAGGTCATCTATCCTAGGGAGTGGATATCGGTTCTTCTTCGTGAGCTTATTTAATTCTATATAGTCTACGCAAAGTTGAAGGGAACCATCCACCTTAGTAGCGAAGACGACTGGCGCTCCCCACTCCGATATGCTCTTTCTTATAAATCCTTTCTCCAAAAGCTCACGGATCTGCTTGCTCAATTCCTTCCTCTCCCTAGGTGTCATGTACCTCACGGGTAATGCCACTGGTCTAACATTATCAATCAAATAAATCCTAAAGTCAATCTCTCTCTTAGGGGGTAATCCCCTAACTCCTCAAAGACGTTTGGAAACTCTCTCACGATGGGAACCGAATCTAACTCTGATGACGACGAATCGAGGGAATAAAGGAAGCTCAACATAACCGACCCTTGTAGGTCGCAAGAAACCTCGAGAGTCCAACCGTTGCATGTCTCTAGTCTAATGACTCTCCTTTCGCTATCTAATATAGCTCCATCCGTAGATGGCCCATCCACTGCAAAAAATCATCCCATACCCCGAAAATCCCAAAACATAGGCATCGTAGTCAAATTCTACACTTAGGATAAAAAATTTCAAACCCCTACAAACCATAGATAAGTGTGCCGATCCTCCTATGGGGTTTGAAACAACAATGGGGTCTACTACTAAAGATGTCTAAGTGCAAACAATCTACTAGAGATGAAAAAGTGTGATGTTCCAGAATCGAAAAGACTCTGAATGGGAAAATCAGAAATAGAAATCAAACCTTCTACGGTGACTTTCCTACCTCTCCCTAGTCCGCTGTTGGAAGGTGCTGCATCCAAAGCATGAATCTGGGCTGCAGGTGCGCTCGCTCCCTGCCCCGCCTTCTGAGGACCAAACTTACTAAGATGACCGGGTTGTCCATAACTATAACACTTCTTTACCTTTTCTCTATTTCAGTCTTTTGCATAATGTCCAACCATTCTACAGCGCTTACATATCCCATTTTTCTTGATTCGCTTCTGAGGTCCTCCCTCATTCCTCCTGTCCTTGTCCTTATCCTTCTTGTCCTTCCCCCACTGCTTCTTAGAGCTTGTAGGAACCTTCTCAAGCTCTCCCTTCAACTTCCAAGATGTAGGTTGACCACTCTATTGGTCCTCTAAACCTAACCGACTAAACCTCTGCTCCATATTCTCCGACCTAGCTCGCATCTCCTCTGAATTCTCCATGCCAGAAAAAGTTATGCCTCGTATACTAGCTAAGTCCTTGCAGAGCATAGAAAAGTTGGCTAATGTAGGTGGGTTAAAGGGATTTCCACCTACCGATGTTGTATTGGGCACTTGCCCTTGCACCTCTGGTGTCGTAGCTCTACAGAACCAGTCAATCATATTATGCAAAGAAAAGAAAAACTTAGGCTTGAAAGAATTGAAAGAAGATTGAACTGGACTTTGAGGGGATTTTTAGAAAAACTCGTTTATACTTGAAAACTATTTCTAAGAATTCCTTGAAAAATACTTTTAAAATAAGTTATTTGAAAGAAAATACTTTACTATTAAAATAAATTTTTAGGAATCCTGTAACCTTAGGCTCTAATACCAAGTGAAACACCCCATACCCCTTAATATACCCAAAAGGACACATTAAAACGTGTGGTGTGTTGTAGGTATAACTGAAACCAATAGAGACTAAGATTCACAAAACAAAAATAGGTAAAAACAACGGAAACTAAAATAATAACTTATTCAAAACAAAAACTTCATAATTGCTTCATAAGTCAAATACTAAATACATCATACATGTCTCAAAACCCAATATGTCTCATGAAATAAAAATTCGTAGTCTCAACAATAATTAGAGTATAAATATCCCTCTCAAGTGCCAGTACAAAGAAAGAAAAACAGAAATAAAAGTAGGGAAATACATAGCAGAATCTTCTCCAAGAAATGTAACGACCCGCTATTTCGAACCATTCGCATCCACACATGACGGACTTGAATTGCCTAAAACTACAAATTGTTAATTTATATTTGGCAAAACTCAGCATATACAGTAAATAAATAAATCACAAAATCATAGACACAGAGTAATATAACAATAAGCAGCGGAATAGATAAATAGTAGTTCATGAAGCTACTATATAAACAACAGAGTTTGAAGTAAAATACAATAGAATATCTCAAATCCAATGTAGTCTCGAATACAAACAGATGACAAGTCTGAACAAAACAACTGGATAACTGAAAGCTGAATAGATATAGATGGATCTTCAAGTGAAGCTCCAACTCCAAAGGTGAGTCTCAAATGATGTGTCACTCAGTCTGACCCGAGCATAAAGTAAAACACAAAACACTCGATTCAGGATTAACATTCCTATATAGTAAATTCAACTCAAGTGAAATGTCAACTGAAATACAAGTAACTTAAAGGATGTTTGGGATAGCCATCCTCTAAGGATCTGTGGAACTATCTACTATGTAGTAATATACGCTATTATAATATGTCTATAGTAATGTAAACTATCAAAATAGCGTTAAGGCGTTACCCATATCCCCCTTAACACATTTTATGTATTCTCGTAGTCTATACAATGTAGTATGCTCCTTCGTAAACTGGAGGTTTACCCAGAGGACATCGCATATGTACGGTACAAAACAAACTCGTAGAAGGCGCGATAGGGCATGCGACAAGGCACTCGAGGCAATGCAAGGGTAGATATACCATTTGCACTCCCGGATTGGTGGTAACGGATAGTAGCTACTACCGCCCACCTCGTGACACACTCCCAAATCAAAGGTGCACCCAATCAAATCACAAAAGCAATAGAATGGTATCGATGAAATGTGTCCAATAGGGGGAATGACCCCACTTGGCCCGGTATAGCTCCTGTTTTAGCCACATCAAGCCGACTCACGGGAGTCAGGGCTACGTAAATACCATATTGAATCGTCACCAAACCATCCTACTTCGTTCTGGAATCTCCACCACATACATAGATTTAAAGTGGTTTTCGGTATTGGTAGAGAGTATGACAATATCCGATCCCGGTCTCTTTAACAACCAAATGCTTATTTCACACCGTGGTCATTTCATTTCAAATAGTTCATACTTCATATCAAAATATCATATTTATTTCAAAACTATAAAATTCGATATCATTATTCACTTTAAATAATATTAATTTTCAGAATCGTAACATTTTTGAAATTATAACACTTTCGAAATCATAGCACTTTTGAAATAGTAACACTTTGGAATTCGTAACACTTTGGAAATCATAACACTTTGGAAATCATAACACTTTTGAAATCGTAACACTTTGGAAATCATAACACTTGGGAAATCATAACACTTTCCACCTAAACGGTTGAGATGTTGAAAATAGTACATATATTAAAATAGTTTATATATATTAAAATACTTTATATAATAAATAGTTTCCTCCAATTTCACAAATCGATTCAAATCAACTCAAATTCTAAAAATTCAATTTAATTCAATCCCAATTCATCAATTTCAATTCAATTCAACCTCTCAATAAACCATTTTAATTTATATAGATTTCAAATATAGATTTGAACTACCAATTAAACCATTTCAATTTCAATAGGTTCCAAAGTTTAAATATTCAAACATTTACAATAACTCGATTTGATACATTTCATTTACACTTCAACTTCAACTTTATTATTATTTAGTTTTGAAACATTCACTTAATCAATCCAATAATCATTTAAATAAAATCTCGAATTTTAAATTTAAATAAAACTAAATATCCCATTTCAATTTATTTAAATTTGAAAATATTCCTTTAATCGCCTTTAATCAAAAATCAAGGTATAAATCATATCCTTAATCTCAAATTCAATAAGTTTAAATCAATGCTTATCTAAATTCAATTATTAACACAAATTTTAAATTCCAAGTCAACATAAATTTATCTTCCCAACCTTTATTATTAACGTTATAAAAATTTATTTTTAAAATATTAATATAAATTTGAATAAATACTTAAACATAATATATACTAATTAAATTAAATTTTATTAAATTAAATTTTATTATTAATTTATTTAATATAATATATATATATATATTAAAATAGTAAAATTATAAGTAAAATCTTAAAAAATTTATTTTCAAAACTATCTTATAATTTAAATTTCCAAAACATAATTTTAAAATCTAAAATTTAGAATTGTATAAATAACATTTACATATATATATTTTTTAAATCAATATTTATTAAAACCCATATATTTCCTTTCAAATCTTTAGAAATCATTTTCAAAATATGGACCAACGGTGTCCGTATATAATTTTCTATCCTATGGTCAAGTGATACAGATATTTATCATTTCAATCCGCAATTTAAATATCTACGGGTATATATCATTTCAACCCGCAATCCCAAAATTTCAAAATAAATGAAAATCACTTGGTTTTATCATTTCAACCCATAACGATTTTCCCTTATTCTAGAATATCGTTCGGGTATGTATCATTTCAATCCATAGAGAATTCTAAACTAACAGGGAACTTTCAGATTGAGAACAAATACGATAATAATATAATATATCAACAACAGGTATATATCATCAGTGATAAATTAAATAAAATATAAACAACAAGATATGGTGTCATATCTCATAGGTGAACAATTACAGATAATAGCATATCATATATAGTAATTATAATATTAACAGTTAAATCAAGCAGCATATTTCAATTGTCATTTCAAGTGAAATCAAATTTAATAAATATAAGAATGTTAATCGTGAGTGATTACTCACCTTTCGAGGCTTGAGAAATTTGATAATGAACTGGATTACGAATCCAGGCACGAATTTCCAAAGCAAAGCAAGATGGACACGAATTCGACGAACAAAGCTGATAAATTGGAATTGATGAGAACAAATCAAATCAGCTTGATATAAACTAAGACGAAATGAATATTATATCTATATATATTTTTCTCTGAAATCAATATAAAATTTGGAAACCCAAACTTAGGTTCATCTGTATAAATTAATATATAAACATATACAAACTCACATATAATAAAAATCAAACATATATACATATTGTAACGACCCGTATTTTTTACGGATCGAAAGATTCGTAAAAGCTGTTGTCTTTAGGACGTTAGTGTTGTTGATTCGTTCAGAGTTAGATCGTCCATAAGTTAGACCGTTCAAGGTTTAAGACGACTAGAGCTTAAGTCGTGTAGAAGTTAGGTCATCTAGGAGTTAAGCCGTGTGGTAGCTTAGGTCGTGGGGTAGGTTAGGTCGGGTGAACGACTTAAGAGATTGGAGCAACCTACAGGATTTGACCGACTTAAGGAGTAGACGACTTAAGGAGTAGACGACTTAAGGATTGGAATGACCTAAGGAAAGGCAGACTTAAGTCAATGACCGACCTATGGAAGATAGCAGCTTAGGGGAGTTAACGACCTAGGGGGTTAAGCGGGTTAACGACTTAAGGAAGCTAGGTCGTTCAAGCGACTTAAGGATTATAGGTCGTAAGTGGTTGAAGACCCTGTGTTGGAGTTAGGTCGTAAGTCGTTGGGACTTGGCTTAGTTTTAGGTCGTTAGGCCGTGTACAGTTAGGTCGCGACTTATGATAAGTCGTTAGGTCGCGCACTTGAGATTGTCGCTAAGTTGCGAGGGTGTTGAGTCGATAAGTCGCAGGGACGTTAAGTCGTTGAGTTGTTGAGTCGTTAAGTCGTTAAGTCGTTAGGTCGGCATTGTTGTTAGGTCGCGTGTGTGTTAGGTCGTGACTTCTGTTAAGTCGCACGAGTGTTAGGTCGGGGATCTGCTAGGTCGTAGGTCGTGAGAGTTAAGTCATGGACGACTTAAGGGGGCGGACGACCTAAGGAATTTCTAGCCTATAAATACGGGGTTTTTCTTCACTTTTTGGGATCCGGATTTTGAAGCGACGAAGTCCTGCCATTTTGAGAGCTCGAGTGCTGCACTTCTTCACTTCTTTTCTCCACTCTAATCTTGTGATTCCTTCCATCCAAATCGAAGATCCAAGAGCTTAGATTGAAGATCTTCAACCATCGAAGAGAGATTTCATCGTTTGAAGCGGAATTTTGGCGGATCAAGTCAGATCCTTCACTGTCCAGATCTGAAGTGTGTTGCTTTTGAAGTGTTTAGGTGATTCGGTGAGTGGTGGTTATCTCTCACACGGATCCAAAAGAGTATATCGGATTGATGGCTTGATTTGGTGTTAAAATAGTGATTTCCATGCATTTTCTTAAACTTAAGTATAGATCCATTGTTCATGATCATTTGACATCCTATTTACAACATGTTAACCTATACAAGTTCATTCATCAAGTTGTAGAGATATTGCTCATGATTCATACTTGATAGATTTGGACTCTTTATTTACAAGATTGCCATTATTGTTTATTAGATCATGTTTGAATGCTTGATTACTTGGATTAATGATTGACTTGATTGATGGTTTTAAATTAGTTGATTGATGATTTGATTTGGACAAGTTGGTCGAAGATGATTCAAAAGCTAAGGGAAAGGCTCTTGAATAAGAAAAGCTGCTCGTGGCATATGATGCGGATGATAAAGCTCATATGGATAGATTTGATGATGATGTTGAGATGAGGCTTTGCTATGATGAGATGAAGCAAGGCATGATGTGAGATAGCCTTGGTTAAGTCCAGATGGGATCATTCCAAGCATGTTGATGACTCGGTGAAATGGTTTGAGATTGAGGATAATGGTTGGCTCGAGAGGCGCTTGAGCTAGTATGAGAATAGTCGTCGAGGAGGATGACTAGAAGGCTGAGATTTCATCGTTGTTGAAGGTTCTAGCAAACTCAAAGCAAGAGTACGCTGGGCAGATTCGATAGTCCCAAAAGACTACAGTTGGTGGTCGAGTACTCTGGGCAGATTCGATAGTCCTAGGCACGGGCTGCGACGACGTGCGGAGTTCTGTCTAGAACCGGGGTTACCATTGGCCCTTGACGGATGGCTGAAAGAATGTGTCGGTCATTCAATTAACGGTGGTATCGAAGCAATGATAACAATGATAACCAGAGTCATGGATGTTTGGTTGTATCGTCATTCGGTCTCAAGAGCGATATTTTCTAGGTGCTTATCTGATCTTGGTTTAGGCCTTGGGGGTTTGTGCTTGGAAAACATCGACCTTGACTCGAGTGATAATTGATTTACTTTAAATGTTTGCTTTACTATGTTTACTTCTGCTTATTGTGTCTGGGGGCTATCACTGTAGAAAGAGGTGGAGTGGGAGGGTTGGGTTCCTATTCCTTTTACCTTTATGCTCTTTTGGTATGTTGTTAGTTAATTTACCGCTCATTAAGACTGTTGTCTGACTCAAGGTTTTATGTTCAACTCTTATTACCTTGGGCTGTTCATCCATTTTGGGATGGGCAGACTAGGTAGCAGGTGACAGGTGCTGTTCTTAGTTTCCAACGAGGCCGATGACGAAGACGAGCTGGAGGCTTGCATATTATTTTCTTATTATATGTACTGGATGTTCCGCTGCTTGTATTATTCTCTAAGTGATATGTAGTGAGGCTAGATGTATTGACTATTCAAATGTTTGTATTCAACTATTATGAAGCTTAATTGATGAGATTCTATTTTGTGAAGCTTCACTATATATATTCTCTATTGTATTTTATCCATGCGCCGTGAGTAATATGATAGATTCTGCTGTTTTAAATTACCTTGACGGTCGTCCATGGCTGCCTGGCACACCCTTCAGTGCACTATTTCTATGTTTAGTGCAGGGGTCATGGGCGGTCGTCACATTTGGTATCAGAGCTTTGGTTAATCGATTTTACCCAACGCTCGTTGACGTAACTATGTATGAGAGACATAATTGTATTTTGATGGATGATTACTATATATAATATAGTAGCTTAGAAGGATTTGAGTCCTTTATGCAGTTGTTTCTCAAGGTGTGCTGATCATTTCTTTTATAGATATTATGGATGAGTCGAAGAGGGAGACCAGCTGCTATGGAAGGTCGTGCTATTGAGGGGGCTGCTGATTATGCAGCTATGTTCGAAGCTATGATGACTTCGATCATGAGAAGGATGCCAGCTTTGGGGTCAGCAGTTGATGTTGGAATTCAAGTTCAAGCTCCAAGACCGGTGGATTTTGCTAAGCTGTGTAAAGACTATACTGCTCTTGGAGGAAAGGTTTTCATGGGAACAGAGTCAACTATTGAAGTTCAGAGATGGATAGATGCTTGTAGAAGAATCTTTGGTGACTTGGGAATTGAGGATGCAACCAAAAGGAAGCTAGCATCAAGACAGCTTCAAGGGAGAGCTTCTGATTGGTGGAACTCTATCACCATTGATACTCCGGAGGAAGAAATTACTTGGGAGCAATTCCAAGCTAGATTTGAAGCTAAGTTCATTTCTACAACTCAGAAATCTGTTCTGTTTAAGAAGTTTGTAGAGCTCAAGCAAGATGGAAGACCGGTTCTTGAGTATGTTTCTGAGTTTGAAGCTTTGTCCAAGTATGCCCGGTCGTATATTGAATCTTCATATCAGAAGAACGAGAAGTTTGTGACAGGCTTGGACATTTATCTTGGGAGGCAGTTGGTGGATCATCTGGACGATCCATTTGAGAAGCTTGTGGAGAAAGCTCTCAGGCACGAAAGTCTGTTTCCTAAAGAAGGATCTGTTGTTGCTGTGACCAAGGAAGAGTCTAAACCACAGCAAGGTGGAAACAAGAAGAGGAAGCAGCAGCAAAAGGGTAGGGATGGTCAGAAGAAGCCGAAGGGCGAAGTGATCTGCTACAATTGTCAGAAGAAGGGCCATTTCTCCAGAGATTGCAAGAATCCAAAGGTGCCGGTGAAGTGCCACAACTGTGACAAGCCGGGGCATATTAAGAAGAATTGTCCAGAGCCGCGGAAGGACAAGCAGATTGTTCAAGCTTATGCTTTGGGGGTTGTTCCATCATCTTCAAAAGCTCCTACTGCTGAAGAGAAACGAAAAAGTGTGGTGGTTCAAGGTACTCTTTCCATTTGTGGTGTTCCAGTTAGAGTGTTATTCGATACTGGGGCATCGCATTCTTTTGTTTGTAATGAACTTGTAGGCAGGTTGGGTTTAGAACCGGATATCGTTGATAGGCCATTGGTTGTGACTAATCCAGTTGGGGGTTCGTCTTGTCTGTGTATGCTATGCCGTGGTCTGATTGTATCGAGTCATGATTGCTCTTTTGTTTGTGATTGTTTTGTTCTAAACTTTGCGGGGTTCGGAATTATTTTGGGTATGGACTGGCTTAGGAAGTATGCAGCAAAGGTTGATTGTGAAAGATTGGAGGTGACAGTCGAGAATGTGGAAGGGCGAAAGGTTGTGATACGATGTAAGCATGAGGAAGGCGTCTTCATGAGCTTTATGTATTCGCTGGTTGTTCCACGGGATGGACTGTCATCGGTGCCAATCGCTAATGGATTTGAGGATGTCTTTGATGAGATCAAAGGGTTACCGCCGCATAGAGAGACCGAGTTTCGTATCGATTTAGTTGAAGGAGCCAGACCTGTTGTGATGCCTCTTAGGCGGATGGCGCCTAGAGAACATCAAGAGTTGAGGGTGCAAGTTGATGATCTTTTACAGAAAGGATTCATTCGGCGTAGTGTGTCCGAATGGGGTGCACCAGTTGTGTTTGTAACCAAAGCGGATGGATCGTTGAGGTTGTGTGTGGATTATCGTGAGCTGAATAAAGTGACTAAGAAGAACAAGTATCCATTGCCGAGAATAGACGACTTGTTTGATCAGCTTCACGAAGCCAAGGTGTTTTCTCAGATGGATTTAGCTACGGGATTTCACAAGTTAAGAGTGGCTAAGGATAGTGTGCCGAAGACTGCTTTCAGGACACCATCCGGTTTCTTTGAGTGGCTGGTAATGCCGTTTGGATTGACCAATGCACCAGCATATTTTGTGGATCTTATGAATAGAGTGTTCAGAGATCAGTTGAACAAGTTCGTACTAGTGTTCGTGGATGATATTTTGATTTATTCCAGAACTGAAGAAGAGCACAAGACGCACTTGCATATTGTTTTGGAAATCTTACGGAAACATCAGCTGAAGGCTAAGTTTTCGAAGTGTCACTTCTGGAAGAATGAAGTGAGGTTCTTAGGCCATATTATCTCTGGAAATGGAATAGCGGTTGATCCTGCCAAGGTGGCAGCAATCCAGGATTGGGTTAGACCTAAGAATACATCTGATGTGAGAAGATTTCTTGGATTAGCAGGATATTATCGTCGATTTATCAAATACTTTTCCAAGGTAGCTGCACCATTAACAGGATTGACGAAAAAGAACCAAGTATTCAGATGGGATGCTAAGTGTGAGCAAGCTTTCGAAATTCTGAAAGAGCGACTGACAAGTGCTCCTGTTTGACTATTCCGAGTGGAAATGATGAGATGGTGGTTTACACCGATGCATGTGGTACTAGACTTGGAGCAGTGCTAATGCAGAAGGGTAAAGTTGTTGCATATGCAAGTCGACAACTGAAGCCGCATGAAAGGAATTATCCGACTCATGATTTGGAGTTAGCGGCAATTGTTTTTGCTCTAAAGATGTGGAGACATTACCTATTGGGAGTTCGATTCGAGTTGTTTATAGATCATAAGTCGTTGAAGTATCTTTTCTCCCAAAAGGATTTGAATCTTAGGTAGCAACGATTGCTAGAGTTTTTGGCATCATATGATTTTGGTATAGCCTATACTCCGGGAAAGGGTAACGCAGTGGCAGATGCGTTAAGTCGAAGACATGCAGGATTGGGAGCCATGTTTTCAGAATGGAAGGATCTCGAGTATTTAGCTGGATTTGACTTCAGGCCCAGATGTGAATTGGAACCTGAGATGTTGGCAAACTTATCGATAAGACCGACTCTTGTGGAAAGAATTGGCAAGACCCAAAAGCGAGACGATAAGCTTGTCAAGATTATCCGTGTTGGAATCTGGATTGGACCCAGAAAAGGATAAAGGATTCGAGGTCGATCGAGAGGGTTGGCTTCGGAAGCAAGGACGACTAGTTTTTCCCGATATAGATGAATTGAGAAATGAAGTTCTGCAGGAAAGTCATCACTCGAAGCTGACAATTCATCCAGGTGGAAATAAGATGTATCGGGATATGAAGAGAACCTATTACTGGGAAGGTATGAAGATGGATGTTGGAAATTTTATTTCCAAGTGCATGAACTGCCAGTTGGTAAAAGCCGAGCAGAAGAAGCCCAGTGGATTGCTACAGCCATTAGAAGTCCCTACATGGAAGTAGGAGCAAATATCGATGGGTTACCTAGAACCAGAGCGGGAAATGAAGGGATTTGGGTCATCGTGGATCGTTTGACTAAGAGTGCAAGATTCATTCCTGTTCGATCAACCAGGACTGCATCAAAGTTGGCTGAGTTGTATGTTAAGTGGATAGTTCGACTCCATGGTATTCCGAAAAGTATAGTGAGCGATCGAGACCCATTGTTCACTAGTGGATTTTGGAAGAGCTTTCAGGAAGTTTTGGGAACCGAGTTGTGTTTGAGTACAGCTTATCATCCCCAAACAGATGGTCAAACTAAGAGAGTCAACCGAGTTTTGGAAGATCTCCTCAGAGCATCCGTTTTAGATTTCGGAGGATCATGGGAAGAACACCTTCATTTGGTAGAATTTTCATATAATAACAGTTACCAGTCAAGCATTGGTATGGCACTGTATGAAGCATTGTATGGAAGACCATGTAACTCTCCGACATGTTGGTTAGAAATAGGAGAAAAGCTGATACTTGGGCCAGAAATGATTCGACAGACTTCAGATTGCATAGAAATCATTCGGCAACGAATGAAGGCAGCCCAAGACCGACAGAAAAGTTATGCCGATAAGCGTCGTAAGGATTTGGAATTCGACGTAAGTGATATGGTTTTTGTGAAGATTTCTCCACTGAAGAATGTTATTCGATTCGGGAAGAAAGGAAAATTGACTCTGAGATTTGTTGGACCATTCCCGATCATCGAGCGAATTGGAAAGCTCGCCTATAAATTGGAGTTACCAGGAAAGATGTCGAGTGTGCACAATGTTTTTCATGTATCGTATCTACGGAAGTATGTGCACGAATCGAATACAGTAGTTTCTGCAGATAGCTGTGAAGATTTTGAAGTTGATCCAGTTGTTGAGAGACCTCGTAAGCCGCTTCGTGTTGTGGGAACTGACACGAAACAGCTTAGGAGGAAGGTAGTTAGGTTGCTCAAGATACAATGGAGTGATGATGTTAACGACTGTACATGGGAGGTGGAAGAGAGGATGAAGGCAGCTCATCCTGAACTCTTCGAGGTATGGCTATAAGGTGTCGTGTCATCTCACGACATTGTAACTTGTTCTAGTTTTAGAATTATGCCTGCTAGGTTAGAATTGGACGCATGGTTTGTTGATTGCTATGGATGGTAGGCATGCGGAATAGTTTTGATTGCTCTTGTTTGTTTGGAATTTCGGGGGTGAAATTCCTAAGGGGGAGAGAATGTAACGACCCGTATTTTTTACGGATCGAAAGATTCGTAAAAGCTGTTGTCTTTAGGATGTTAGTGTTGTTGATTCGTTCAGAGTTAGATCGTCCATAAGTTAGACCGTTCAGGGTTTAAGACGACTAGAGCTTAAGTCGTGTAGAAGTTAGGTCGTCTAGGAGTTAAGTCGTGTGGTAGCTTAGGTCGTGGGGTAGGTTAGGTCGGGTGAATGACTTAAGAGATTAGAGCAACCTACAGGATTTGACCGACCTAAGGAGTAGACGACTTAAGGGTAGACGACTTAAGGATTGGAGCGACCTAAGGAAAGGCAGACTTAAGTCAGTGACCGACCTATGGAAGATAGCAGCTTAGGGGAGTTAACGACCTAGGGGGTTAAGCGGGTTAACGACTTAAGGAAGCTAGGTCGTTCGAGCAACTTAAGGATTATAGGTCGTAAGTGGTTGAAGACCCTGTGTTAGAGTTAGGTCGTAAGTCGTTGGGACTTGGCTTAGTGTTAGGTCGTTAGGCCGTGTACAGTTACGTCGCGACTTATGATAAGTCGTTAGGTCGCGCACTTGCGATTGTCGCTAAGTTGCGAGGGTGTTGAGTCGATAAGTCGCAGGGACGTTAAGTCGTTGAGTTGTTGAGTCGTTAAGTCGTTAAGTCGTTAGGTCGGCATTGTTGTTAGGTCGCGTGTGTGTTAGGTCGTGACTTCTGTTAAGTCGCGCGAGTGTTAGGTCGGGGATCTGCTAGGTCGTAGGTCGTGAGAGTTAAGTCGTGGACGACTTAAGGGGGCGGACGACCTAAGGAATTTCCAGCCTATAAATACGGGGTTTTTCTTCACTTTTTGGGATGCGGATTTTGAAGCGACGAAGTCCTGCCATTTTGAGAGCTCGAGTGCTGCACTTCTTCACTTCTTTTCTCCACTCTAATCTTGTGATTCCTTCCATCCAAATCGAAGATCAAATCGAAGATCCAAGAGCTTAGATTGAAGATCTTCAACCATCGAAGAGAGATTTCATCGTTTGAAGCGGAATTTTGGCAGATCAAGTCAGATCCTTCGCTGTCCAGATCTGAAGTGTGTTGCTTTTGAAGTGTTTAGGTGATTCGGTGAGTGGTGGTTACCTCTCACACGGATCCAAAAGAGTATATCGGATTGATGGCTTGATTTGGTGTTAAAATAGTGATTTCCATGCATTTTCTTAAACTTAAGTATAGATCCATTGTTCATGATCATTTGACATCCATTTTACTACATGTTAACCTATACAAGTTCATTCATCAAGTTGTAGAGATATTGCTCATGATTCATGTTTGATAGATTTGGACTCTTTATTTACAAGATTGCCATTATTGTTATAATTGTTTATTAGATCATGTTTGAATGCTTGATTACTTGGATTAATGATTGACTTGATTGATGGTTATAAATTAGTTGATTGATGATTTGATTTGGACAAGTTGGTCGAAGATGATTCAAAAGCTAAGGGAAAGGCTCTTGAATAAGAAAAGCTGCTCGTGGCATATGATGCGGATAATAAAGCTCATATGGATAGATTTGATGATGATGTTGAGATGAGGCTTTGCTATGATGAGATGAAGCGAGGCATGATGTGAGATAGCCTTGGTTAAGTCCAGACGGGATCATTCCAAGCATGTTGATGACTCGGTGAAATGGTTCGAGTTTGAGGATAATGGTTGGCTCGAGAGGCGCTTGAGCTAGTATGAGAATAGTCGTCGAGGAGGATGACTAGAAGGCTGAGATTTCATCGTTGTTGAAGGTTCTAGAAAACTCAAAGCAAGAGTACGCTGGGCAGATTCGATAGTCCCAAAAGACTACAGTTGGTGGTCGAGTACTCTGGGCAGATTCGATAGTCCTAGGCACGGGCTGCGACGACGTGTGGAGTTCTGTCTAGAACCGAGGTTACCATTGGCCCTTGACGGACGGCTGAAAGAATGTGCCGGTCATTCAATTAACGGTGGTATCGAAGCAATGATAACAGTGATAGCCAGAGTCATGGATGTTTGGTTGTATCGTCATTCGGTCTCAAGAGCGATATTTTCTGGGTGCTTATCTGATCTTGGTTTAGGCCTTGGGGGTTTGTGCTTGGAAAACATCGACCTTGACTCGAGTGATAATTGCTTTACTTTAAATGTTTGCTTTACTATGTTTACTTCTGCTTATTGTGTCTGGGGGCTATCACTGTAGAAAGAGGTGGAGTTGTAACGACCCAGAATTTTGAACAAATTAAATTGAGAATATTTAATTAATTTTAAATATTTGAACGATAATTTAATTTGAATCCCGAATATAACTTTAAATCGGCGATTAAATTATAGAATTTAATCTGTTAATAGTTGAATAAAAATTTAAATCTTCAATTTTAAGCTGAAGAAAAATATTTCAAAGGCTTAATAAAATTCGTATTTATCATACTGAAGATAATTAAAGCTTCAGAATCTAATTTCAAATTGATTTGATCAGTTTTGAAATTAAATCGCTCGAACCGATATTTATGAAATAGTCGTTTTTCAAACAGTCTCGGAATTCGACGAAACCAGTTTCATTGGATCCGTAATATTGAATTATTGTCGGATTCCAATTTTCGTAATTTTCAGAGTTGTTATGTGAACGTACGACATATAAACGCCGAGACAATAATTAACCGATTTGATTTAAAAATAAATTTATACTCTAATCAACATCAGCCGTTCTTCCTTCAAATCACTGTCTCCTCTCGTACACCCCAATATTATCGTGTCCCCTCCTTCTCTGATAAAATACATGAAAGAAAATCATTCCTTTCAAAACAAAAATCTATCGTTCAAAATAAACGAAAAGCTCTCGTTCACAGATTTAAAACAATGGCCGCGTATGCTATTCTCTTTCAGCTAATTGAAACGCGCTTCCTCCTCTAACTTCAGCTCTCCAACAAAACCAACGAAAAACACTTCGTTCAAATCAAACCCATCTCTGGTTTTTCAAATCGCAATTCCCTCTTTTCTAAATCAAAAGAAATGGTGGCCGCAACTCATTCGATTTGGGGTAGAGATCTCTCGAGATTCAAACTCGAGCTCGGTGGACTCGCGATAAAAACGACAGCGACAAGGGCTGGAGTTCGATGGGGGTTCGCGCGCGTCATTCGAGGGAGAGGTCGGCGCTGCAGGCGGGGTTGCGACTAGGGGATGGCGGTGGCGAGGCAACACGTTGTAGTGATCAGCGACGTCAATGGCGCGATCGACAATGGCGTCATCGACTGGGTTCACGGGAGGATGGGCGACGTCGCGTAGCGCGATTCGTGGGGATCGCGATGGGTTCGCCTGGGATGTTGGCGGCGACGAAGCTGGGTTCGCGGCATTCGTAGAAGGAGGCGATGTCATCGACGATGGTGACGAGCTACTCGAGCTTGGATTCACAGTTCGAACGGCGAAGACGTGAGTTGAGATTGGGTTCGTTTTTTTCCAGCAAGGTATAACTCGTCTTAATTCTAATTCTATGTCTATAGAATAAGTATATAGATATTAGAAATAATAATAGCAGTAAGTTTATAAAACAGTTTATCTCAATTTAAAGATTTATATATATAATTTGTGCATATGCAATAAAACAGATTTCTAATATTAATTGCAGAAAGCAAAGATTTTTTTTTACAGTAAAGGGATTACTGTTTGTTGTTTACGGAAAAAATAAATAAAACCGCCTCTGTTTGTAATTTGATATATGGATTGAAAAGAAAAAAATATATATAGTTAGTTTAAACGAAAACATTTGTTTAAACTTAAAATGATTAAATTAATTATTCGATTTAATTCGGATATTAATAGATTTTATAAATTTGTTTATACCAGGTTAAAATCGAGAAAAACAAAACTGAAATGGAAATTGGATTGCAAAATAAAAGCTAAGGTGAGATTTTCTCACTCACATTGAAAAGTGGAAATTTTCAGTTATTGATTTGATTGACTGTTTGATTGCTATTGAATGTGCTATTAGATATGATAGGATATATCTATATATATAGCAGTATATACATATTGGCATATGTATATATTGGATTGATTGATTTCCCGCCTCGTATAGCGGATGAGACCCTATTGCGCCGTTAGTAAGCGGATCTTTATAAAAACCTATATACCGCGATAATTCCGTACTGGAGCGGAATTGGTATTGTGCTAACATCTTTGGATGCAGGGAAACAGGTTGGAGGGATCCAACTGGACCCCTCACATTGATTGATTTTATTTATACTATGGTATAAATCTGTGAATGATTATATTGATGTTATTGATCATATCGATGTCTGGAAAATTGTTGAAAGCTAAAATTTAGCTGAATGGATGTTTGATATCATTGGATTCCAAAAATAAACGAAATTGAATTTTTGGAAATCAAAAATAGAAATTTCTAAGTGAATTTGATTTTGGAAATTTAATAAATTCGAAGAAAGGAATTTTAAAGTATAAAAAGTTAATTTTTATAATCTTATCGAATTAATTCCAGAATCAAGTGAAAATGTTAAATAAATGGATTTCGTAAAATAGTGATTATAAATTGAAGAATTTAATTTAAGAATTTGGATTTTTAAATAGACTGAAAGAAACAATTGAAATATATTTTCTTTGAAAGGAATTTATTTAAAAGAAGATAAGTTGGAAATCCAATTAGGAATTTAATTGGTAAGTTGAAACGATTTGGGAAATCAATGTAAAATGATTTCAATTTAAAGAATCCATTTAAAAACAGGATATTGTATAATTTGAAAAGAATAAGAATTTATTTTAGTAGTGAAAATAAATTTAGAAATCAATTTGTAATTGATTTGGAGTTAAAGTAGAATTAGAAATTAATTTGAAATTCGATTTTAGATTCAAAAGTGAATATTTGGAAAAATGAATCCAATTGAAATAAGGAAATGTGAATTTAAAATGGAAATGATGTTAAAATGATTTATAAAGGGATGAACTTTACAATTGTAAAGTTTTAAAAGAACGATTTTTGAAAATAAATGAATTATAAGTATTAACTTATAAGATGGACCGTTAGTATAAAAAATTGAGTTATGAATTGAACTAATTAATAAAGAAGATTTATAAATTGTAGTTTTTATAAATGGAAATAGAATTTATAAACGTGTTTATAAATTCGAAATAGATTAAATTTGATAAATTAAATATGAAAGATTATTAAAGTAGAGTTTATTCACGATTTTGGACAGTGAATATAATGCTAAGTAAAATGGATTCATTTTTGAAGAAGAAATATTTTAAAAATGAAGTTAAACATTTTAAAGGTGTTTTAAAATGTGTTATGAATCGAAAGCATAGATTTCAACATTATTGTTGAAATAGACGTTTTCGAGAAATATAAGGAAATGGTGGACTATAACACTGTTGTTATAGTAAATGATTTCCGAAAGAAAATGTTTTATATAGTATTGGGATTTATATATCTATCTAAATCCGAATCCCTATACTAGTGATTTGGAGTCGTCGTAACGATGTTTTACGCAACATTCGTTTTGACTCAAATAGATGTTGAAGTTTATGATTTCCTTAAAGAAGAAATATATACTTAATATTGATTTAAGTATATCGAATATTTTCAAATGTTGAAAATAAAAAGATTTGTGAAATACTTATTTTTAAATAAGTATGGAAATGCTTTTCCAATATGAAGTGAACTGTTTAGAGATTTTATCTTTTAAAAGATATATTGAAAAGTGAATATTTGAAAATTTGTTTTCAAACGGTTAAGTGTGGAAATTATTATATCTAGTAAAGATATTTTTGAAGATAAATAATTTGGAAAATTATTTGGAATCTGATGATGTTGCGCATCTTTATTGATAGTTAAATAACCGACTATCAATAATTACCTTTAGATAGGTATTTGTTGTGAATTGGATGAATTTGAATGCCACACTTATTTTTGAATAATCGCTCACTATTCGGGTTAGCCGGGAAAGGACCATGGGGTCGTATAACCCATTCCGAATATGTGATACGTCGTTATGAATCGCATTTGAAGACCGGTGTTGAAGACCGGATATTTTTGAAAACGGAAGAATTACCGTCGAGTTACTCTACATCGACTGATCTTCGATTTAGAGGTTTTATCACCCTTAGTGACGGGAAGTCCTGACGTGATTGAAAATTATCCGGAATTGCAAGGGCTTCGTGAGAAGTGCCTTCGGTTCTGTTCGATCCCGGAACAGACTTGTATGGATTGTGTGTCTGACGTTACAATTTGAGATATAAAGCTGATTTCTTTCAAATACATTTCTGTTGGTGGCGGAGAATTTATTCTCTTAGCTTAACACCCTTCTCTGAGACGTACGAGCTCAGAGGTTATGTAGTTGAAATTTATCAGCGATATATCCCAATTTGGTAACGTGGCATACTAAGTGTTGCTGTGAAATGATCAGTGTTTGATCATTTGTGATATGATCATTTATTTGATCTTATATCTTTGTGATCATAGGTTGATCATTTTGTTTGACCCGAAGCAGGGCTTTTTGAGAAAGCGTAGCTTTGTGGACGAGACTTCGTCGAGCCTCACACCCCGGAAATGGTCGAAACAGGACGAATGCGGCAAGGTTCTAGGGAGTAGCGCCCCTTAGTGTATGTCATTCCTTCTGGATAAAGGTGGTATCATGGTATGGAGCCCAGATACTTAACCTCTGTGGTTACTGCATTATTATTATCTATGTGGTTTGTTGCGAATCGGGGATCCTCGGGAAGATCGGTGACGATCGGGGGATGGCATACGCGTGTCAGTAGTTACCTATTTTTGCAGAGGTAACCCGGCCTTGTGTTGGCAGAGATCCGGTTAGGTTCTCGGGTCGTCTATTCCAGGGACGTACCCATCGTGGATAGGAAGTTCCTTAGCCTGACCATTTGTTGGAAATCCAAAGAAACAATACGATCTTGTACGGTTTTAGTTGTAGAACCTATCATTCACTTATGGTGGTCACCACTGTTTGGATGGTAGCTATAGTAGGCATAAGTGCGGAATGCCTATGCTGGCTAAGATTAATATTCTACTTTCGAAATGTTTTCCACTATGCACTAATAATAATATCAAAAAGAATTTTGATTTTTTCGTAGTAAGCATCTTTGACTATCATAAGAAGAAATCTCCTCCAAGTCTGCGTTTGCATTGTGTGTGTGGTGGGAGGTCTTATGGTAGTTTCATTTTCCCAAAAGCATTTCGAATTGACTTTAAAATTCTTCTGTTGTTTATTTTAAAGAAAGATAACTGTTTTACGATCTCACACCAGTCACCATGACTGACTCGGAGTTTATTGTTCCCTTCTAAACTCTGGGTGCCCACCAATTTCCACACGGGCAGCCTAGAGTTATATTATCAGGATATTCTGGATATTCTGGAGCTTGGAGATAAGCTGGAGGTCGAGACGTAGTATTTGTATCTGATAGTATTTATTCCGCTGTGTATTCTGTATGAGGACAAGTTTATAAAACTGTCCATTTGTTGTATATTGACTCTGATGATTGATGTATGTATAAACTGATATAGTTCTTTGTTTTTAAAAGACTAGTGTTTATCTATTATATATTGTTCCGCTGCGATATGTGAGATTCTGATATTGTCTCTGTTTCTGATGTTGATGTTGTTGTTCTTCTTTCTTTTTCTTCTTTTCTTCTTCTTCTACCTATTTCTTCTTTCTAAAACCCTCACTATTGGAGTTTCCGGCGTTCGATTCTCGGCAGTCGATAAAGTGAGTATCGATGTCGAATTTTCGAAAGTCGAAAATTTCAGGTCGTGACAAGTGGTATCAGAGCATATGGTTAAGCGACAACCTTGCTCTGTTGGGTGTTACTCATTAGAGATAGAGTCAGCAGTACTCTAGAATGAGTTGAGTGTAATAATAGATATGAGCGCGTATTTGTTATTTGAATATAAAATTGTTTTATATTGTGATGGTTGGTTTATTGAGTGGTATATGAACCTTCGTCGGCACAGTCTTGCAAAACTGTATCGAAGGGGTTTCTAAACACTCGAATAGAACAATTCGACACAGTATTGTTTTAAATAGGGTGAATGAAATAATTTTACCCAAAATTATTTTTGTATATAAAAGAAATGATTTTCTATGAATTACCATAGTATATGGATGCTTGTTTGTTAGGAAAGTGATAATATTGAAAGTTATCACTATTGTATGAAATTAAACAAGAAACTAAAATCGTAACTCCAAAGTTAAGAAATAAATTCACATACAAATGAAATTTGAGAATATAAGTTATAAATGTGATTTGTAATTTAAAACGGAATTCCAGAGAAGTTTGGAAATGTTTTGAAAAGAATTTGAAAATTTTGAAGATTTGGAAGTTTAAATCTTTTTGATTTGAAAATGAATTTCAAAGGTTGGAAAAATGTTTTGAAAAGATAAAAGCTCTAAACTCTTTTCGGTCGCTGGAAAATAATCCTGATGATGGTGGCCACATCATTAGAATTCATTTTCGGGTTTCCAAAAGAGAAATTGCTGTCAAATTGTTTTAAATAGGAGTTGTTTGAAAATTTGGGTTTTTGTTTTGGAAATTCAAATGGAATTTGAATTGTTTTCAAATGGTTTTGGAAAAGTGGAAACGACTCTGGAATCCTATTTCAAATACTTACGAAATATTAATAAGTTGATAACTTATAGAATATTGAAATTTGATTAGAATGAAATTCAAATTGGAAAACGAATGAATTAGTGAATGAATGAATAAATTGCAATTGTAAGTGCAAGAAAATGAAATTGAAGGTTAAAATTCATTTTGAATTTGTAAGTAAGTGAGACTGAATTGGATTTGATTTGTAATAAACAAAGCGAAGTATTGAAATAAGAAAAATTAGTAAGCGAAACTAAGTGAAAGAAAGAAAAAAATAGTGATATGAATCATCTATAATTGAAAGATAAAATTCAATATTTCAGAATAGAAGTTAAATAGAATTCAAATTGAATTGAACTTTTGAATTGAACTCAAATGAAAATTGAAATGCAAAATTGAATGAAATTGAATATGTAACTTCAATAGCGAATTTAAAAAGGATATAAGAAGTATATATTGAAAATTTGTAATCGAATTTGCAAAATGATTGAATGCTGTAACTAGATATAATGGCTAGTAGGATATACAGGTGTATAAAGGGATTGGAAAATTTATTTCACAGACAATTCGAATTGCTCGACAAAAGGTACGTATTTGAGTTTTAATATGAGTTTTTGATGATTTCTTGTCTAGCCGCTTGGCTTTTTCTTTTTCTTTTTGAAATCTGAGAGTCCGTAGGGACGTTTTGTAGTCGTACCGTATTAGCCGCGCAAAGGAGACGCTGGCGAAATTTTTCGAAAATTTAGGGCGTTAGAAAATTTTTGAGAAAATTTTGAAAGTTTAAATTGGAATTTGAATTTAAATTTGAATTGTTAAGGAAAACAATGATGTTTGAAAATTATGAAAGTTGGAAAGTTAATTGAATGATAACGAATCTTTATTAGAAAGATTGGTTTTGAAAATTTGAGAAAACTATTATATTGTGAAAAATAGTAGACGAGTTAAGGACCTTTTTCTCTAACTTGTAATTTCGAGGACGAAATTCTTTTAAGGGGGGAAGTTTGTAACGACCCAGAATTTTGAACAAATTAAATTGAGAATATTTAATTAATTTTAAATATTTGAACGATAATTTAATTTGAATCCCGAATATAACTTTAAATCGGCGATTAAATTATAGAATTTAATCTGTTAATAGTTGAATAAAAATTTAAATCTTCAATTTTAAGCTGAAGAAAAATATTTCAAAGGCTTAATAAAATTCGTATTTATCATACTGAAGATAATTAAAGCTTCAGAATCTAATTTCAAATTGATTTGATCAGTTTTGAAATTAAATCGCTCGAACCGATATTTATGAAATAGTCGTTTTTCAAACAGTCTCGGAATTCGACGAAACCAGTTTCATTGGATCCGTAATATTGAATTATTGTCGGATTCCAATTTTCGTAATTTTCAGAGTTGTTATGTGAACGTACGACATATAAACGCCGAGACAATAATTAACCGATTTGATTTAAAAATAAATTTATACTCTAATCAACATCAGCCGTTCTTCCTTCAAATCACTGTCTCCTCTCGTACACCCCAATATTATCGTGTCCCCTCCTTCTCTGATAAAATACATGAAAGAAAATCATTCCTTTCAAAACAAAAATCTATCGTTCAAAATAAACGAAAAGCTCTCGTTCACAGATTTAAAACAATGGCCGCGTATGCTATTCTCTTTCAGCTAATTGAAACGCGCTTCCTCCTCTAACTTCAGCTCTCCAACAAAACCAACGAAAAACACTTCGTTCAAATCAAACCCATCTCTGGTTTTTCAAATCGCAATTCCCTCTTTTCTAAATCAAAAGAAATGGTGGCCGCAACTCATTCGATTTGGGGTAGAGATCTCTCGAGATTCAAACTCGAGCTCGGTGGACTCGCGATAAAAACGACAGCGACAAGGGCTGGAGTTCGATGGGGGTTCGCGCGCGTCATTCGAGGGAGAGGTCGGCGCTGCAGGCGGGGTTGCGACTAGGGGATGGCGGTGGCGAGGCAACACGTTGTAGTGATCAGCGACGTCAATGGCGCGATCGACAATGGCGTCATCGACTGGGTTCACGGGAGGATGGGCGACGTCGCGTAGCGCGATTCGTGGGGATCGCGATGGGTTCGCCTGGGATGTTGGCGGCGACGAAGCTGGGTTCGCGGCATTCGTAGAAGGAGGCGATGTCATCGACGATGGTGACGAGCTACTCGAGCTTGGATTCACAGTTCGAACGGCGAAGACGTGAGTTGAGATTGGGTTCGTTTTTTTCCAGCAAGGTATAACTCGTCTTAATTCTAATTCTATGTCTATAGAATAAGTATATAGATATTAGAAATAATAATAGCAGTAAGTTTATAAAACAGTTTATCTCAATTTAAAGATTTATATATATAATTTGTGTATATGCAATAAAACAGATTTCTAATATTAATTGCAGAAAGCAAAGATTTTTTTTTACAGTAAAGGGATTACTGTTTGTTGTTTACGGAAAAAAAAAATAAAACCGCCTCTGTTTGTAATTTGATATATGGATTGAAAAGAAAAAAATATATATAGTTAGTTTAAACGAAAACATTTGTTTAAACTTAAAATGATTAAATTAATTATTCGATTTAATTCGGATATTAATAGATTTTATAAATTTGTTTATACCAGGTTAAAATCGAGAAAAACAAAACTGAAATGGAAATTGGATTGCAAAATAAAAGCTAAGGTGAGATTTTCTCACTCACATTGAAAAGTGGAAATTTTCAGTTATTGATTTGATTGACTGTTTGATTGCTATTGAATGTGCTATTAGATATGATAGGATATATCTATATATATAGCAGTATATACATATTGGCATATGTATATATTGGATTGATTGATTTCCCGCCTCGTATAGCGGATGAGACCCTATTGCGCCGTTAGTAAGCGGATCTTTATAAAAACCTATATACCGCGATAATTCCGTACTGGAGCGGAATTGGTATTGTGCTAACATCTTTGGATGCAGGGAAACAGGTTGGAGGGATCCAACTGGACCCCTCACATTGATTGATTTTATTTATACTATGGTATAAATCTGTGAATGATTATATTGATGTTATTGATCATATCGATGTCTGGAAAATTGTTGAAAGCTAAAATTTAGCTGAATGGATGTTTGATATCATTGGATTCCAAAAATAAACGAAATTGAATTTTTGGAAATCAAAAATAGAAATTTCTAAGTGAATTTGATTTTGGAAATTTAATAAATTCGAAGAAAGGAATTTTAAAGTATAAAAAGTTAATTTTTATAATCTTATCGAATTAATTCCAGAATCAAGTGAAAATGTTAAATAAATGGATTTCGTAAAATAGTGATTATAAATTGAAGAATTTAATTTAAGAATTTGGATTTTTAAATAGACTGAAAGAAACAATTGAAATATATTTTCTTTGAAAGGAATTTATTTAAAAGAAGATAAGTTGGAAATCCAATTAGGAATTTAATTGGTAAGTTGAAACGATTTGGGAAATCAATGTAAAATGATTTCAATTTAAAGAATCCATTTAAAAACAGGATATTGTATAATTTGAAAAGAATAAGAATTTATTTTAGTAGTGAAAATAAATTTAGAAATCAATTTGTAATTGATTTGGAGTTAAAGTAGAATTAGAAATTAATTTGAAATTCGATTTTAGATTCAAAAGTGAATATTTGGAAAAATGAATCCAATTGAAATAAGGAAATGTGAATTTAAAATGGAAATGATGTTAAAATGATTTATAAAGGGATGAACTTTACAATTGTAAAGTTTTAAAAGAACGATTTTTGAAAATAAATGAATTATAAGTATTAACTTATAAGATGGACCGTTAGTATAAAAAATTGAGTTATGAATTGAACTAATTAATAAAGAAGATTTATAAATTGTAGTTTTTATAAATGGAAATAGAATTTATAAACGTGTTTATAAATTCGAAATAGATTAAATTTGATAAATTAAATATGAAAGATTATTAAAGTAGAGTTTATTCACGATTTTGGACAGTGAATATAATGCTAAGTAAAATGGATTCATTTTTGAAGAAGAAATATTTTAAAAATGAAGTTAAACATTTTAAAGGTGTTTTAAAATGTGTTATGAATCGAAAGCATAGATTTCAACATTATTGTTGAAATAGACGTTTTCGAGAAATATAAGGAAATGGTGGACTATAACACTGTTGTTATAGTAAATGATTTCCGAAAGAAAATGTTTTATATAGTATTGGGATTTATATATCTATCTAAATCCGAATCCCTATACTAGTGATTTGGAGTCGTCGTAACGATGTTTTACGCAACATTCGTTTTGACTCAAATAGATGTTGAAGTTTATGATTTCCTTAAAGAAGAAATATATACTTAATATTGATTTAAGTATATCGAATATTTTCAAATGTTGAAAATAAAAAGATTTGTGAAATACTTATTTTTAAATAAGTATGGAAATGCTTTTCCAATATGAAGTGAACTGTTTAGAGATTTTATCTTTTAAAAGATATATTGAAAAGTGAATATTTGAAAATTTGTTTTCAAACGGTTAAGTGTGGAAATTATTATATCTAGTAAAGATATTTTTGAAGATAAATAATTTGGAAAATTATTTGGAATCTGATGATGTTGCGCATCTTTATTGATAGTTAAATAACCGACTATCAATAATTACCTTTAGATAGGTATTTGTTGTGAATTGGATGAATTTGAATGCCACACTTATTTTTGAATAATCGCTCACTATTCGGGTCAGCCGGGAAAGGACCATGGGGTCGTATAACCCATTCCGAATATGTGATACGTCGTTATGAATCGCATTTGAAGACCGGTGTTGAAGACCGGATATTTTTGAAAACGGAAGAATTACCGTCGAGTTACTCTACATCGACTGATCTTCGATTTAGAGGTTTTATCACCCTTAGTGACGGGAAGTCCTGACGTGATTGAAAATTATCCGGAATTGCAAGGGCTTCGTGAGAAGTGCCTTCGGTTCTGTTCGATCCCGGAACAGACTTGTATGGATTGTGTGTCTGACGTTACAATTTGAGATATAAAGCTGATTTCTTTCAAATACATTTCTGTTGGTGGCGGAGAATTTATTCTCTTAGCTTAACACCCTTCTCTGAGACGTACGAGCTCAGAGGTTATGTAGTTGAAATTTATCAGCGATATATCCCAATTTGGTAACGTGGCATACTAAGTGTTGCTGTGAAATGATCAGTGTTTGATCATTTGTGATATGATCATTTATTTGATCTTATATCTTTGTGATCATAGGTTGATCATTTTGTTTGACCCGAAGCAGGGCTTTTTGAGAAAGCGTAGCTTTGTGGACGAGACTTCGTCGAGCCTCACACCCCGGAAATGGTCGAAACAGGACGAATGCGGCAAGGTTCTAGGGAGTAGCGCCCCTTAGTGTATGTCATTCCTTCTGGATAAAGGTGGTATCATGGTATGGAGCCCAGATACTTAACCTCTGTGGTTACTGCATTATTATTATCTATGTGGTTTGTTGCGAATCGGGGATCCTCGGGAAGATCGGTGACGATCGGGGGATGGCATACGCGTGTCAGTAGTTACCTATTTTTGCAGAGGTAACCCGGCCTTGTGTTGGCAGAGATCCGGTTAGGTTCTCGGGTCGTCTATTCCAGGGACGTACCCATCGTGGATAGGAAGTTCCTTAGCCTGACCATTTGTTGGAAATCCAAAGAAACAATACGATCTTGTACGGTTTTAGTTGTAGAACCTATCATTCACTTATGGTGGTCACCACTGTTTGGATGGTAGCTATAGTAGGCATAAGTGCGGAATGCCTATGCTGGCTAAGATTAATATTCTACTTTCGAAATGTTTTCCACTATGCACTAATAATAATATCAAAAAGAATTTTGATTTTTTCGTAGTAAGCATCTTTGACTATCATAAGAAGAAATCTCCTCCAAGTCTGCGTTTGCATTGTGTGTGTGGTGGGAGGTCTTATGGTAGTTTCATTTTCCCAAAAGCATTTCGAATTGACTTTAAAATTCTTCTGTTGTTTATTTTAAAGAAAGATAACTGTTTTACGATCTCACACCAGTCACCATGACTGACTCGGAGTTTATTGTTCCCTTCTAAACTCTGGGTGCCCACCAATTTCCACACGGGCAGCCTAGAGTTATATTATCAGGATATTCTGGATATTCTGGAGCTTGGAGATAAGCTGGAGGTCGAGACGTAGTATTTGTATCTGATAGTATTTATTCCGCTGTGTATTCTGTATGAGGACAAGTTTATAAAACTGTCCATTTGTTGTATATTGACTCTGATGATTGATGTATGTATAAACTGATATAGTTCTTTGTTTTTAAAAGACTAGTGTTTATCTATTATATATTGTTCCGCTGCGATATGTGAGATTCTGATATTGTCTCTGTTTCTGATGTTGATGTTGTTGTTCTTCTTTCTTTTTCTTCTTTTCTTCTTCTTCTACCTATTTCTTCTTTCTAAAACCCTCACTATTGGAGTTTCCGGCGTTCGATTCTCGGCAGTCGATAAAGTGAGTATCGATGTCGAATTTTCGAAAGTCGAAAATTTCAGGTCGTGACAGGGAGGGTTGGGTTCCTATTCCTTTTACCTTTATGCTCTTTTGGTATGTTGTTAGTTAATTTACCGCTCATTAAGACTGTTGTCTGACTCAAGGTTTTATGTTCAACTCTTATTACCTTGGGCTGTTCATCCATTTTGGGATGGGCAGACTAGGTAGCAGGTGACAAGTGTTGTTCTTAGTTTCCAACGATGCCGATGACGAAGACGAGCTGGTGGCTTGCATATTATTTTCTTATTATATGTACTAGATGTTCCGCTGCTTGTATAATTCTCTGAGTGATATGTAGTGAGGCTAGATGTATTGACTATTCAGATGTTTGTATTCAACTATTATGAAGCTTAATTGATGAGATTCTATTTTGTGAAGCTTCACTATATATATTCTCTATTGTATTTTATCCATGCGCTGTGAGTAATACGATAGATTCTGCTATTTTAAATTACCTTGACGGTCGTCCATGGCTGCCTGGCACACCCTTCAGCGCACTATTTCTATGTTTAGTGCAGTGGTCATGGGCGGCCATCACACATATTATATAAATTTTCTAAAAATCAATTTAAAACATACAGTTAAAATAAAATATATATATAAAGCTTACATAATATAACACTTAAACATATGATAATTACTTTAACAAGGCTACTATGTAAAAGTACATATACATATATAGTTCAAATCTCACTCAACGTATACGAAACCCGTAAATAAACATAGTACATACAAATTATATATATATATAAAACAATATATAAAAAGGTACATATAAGACAACTTGTATATACTTATATATATATAAACCGAGAATCACATAACCTATAAAACTTACATATAATGGACATATTATATATATATAAACCCATCTACACAAACAGGTTATATATGCTATACAGAGAATAATATATGAACTATCGTATAATTTCCATATATATAATATATATATCCTTTAAATCAAAAGTTATAAACCCATATATTATAAAAGTATATATAGACTAACACACATATAGTCTGCATACACATCTATATACACAGACCATATATATTAACAATATATAAATGCAGACACTACATAATGTATGCAGGAATATATATATATATATATATATATATATCTGTGTGTGTGTGAACAACTTAATATGTATAAACAAAATATGCAGACTTATATATTTAAACAGTTATATGTAAACAAATCCTCTGATACAACATTTATATAAACATACTTTAAAGTCAGTATTTGGTAACCCATAAATAAACATATATATATATATAAGAACAAACATATTATATACAACTAATATAAATATATACATATCTTATAATTCTTATACAAACTTATATATGTAGACGAACATATAATACTGTAACTTGCATGAATTAACAAAGTAAAATAACAGATTATAAAAACTTGTATAACTTAACATATATATATAATTTATAAACTAACCTATATAAAGAAGAAGTAAAGGAGGCTTAGCTGTGTGGGGAGGTGATGCTCGGTGTTGTACGGCCGTGGTGGAGGGGCTTTGGGTCGCGGGTTGAGGGCCGCGATGGGTCTGGGCTGAAGTGATGGGAGAGGGGAGGAAGGAGGCCGCATGTGGTGGGTTCGGCAAGCTGGGTCGTGAGAAGCTTCGGCTTGGAAACTTTGGCGGCAAAGTAAGCAAAGACGAGGGGAGCTGGGAAGGATGGCATGGGGAGTGGATGGTGGCAGGGTGAGCAAGGTACGGGGCTCCAGAAACGAAGAGGCCATGTTTAACTGATGTCAAGAGCAGGTGGTGGAGGCAAAGGAAAGGCCGAGCACAGAAGAATCAGTTTCAAAGAAAAATTATTCATATATATTTTTATTTTATTTTTTATAAAACACAAAACGAACAGATGGCGGCCATGCCTGAAGGAGAGGCAAGCAGCTTCGAAGATGTAGGAGAAGTATGGATGAGAATAAAAGATATAAATTTTATATTATAAATTTTCTTGAACCGAAAAATAGAAATTGAAGAGACCGAAGGAAAATGAATAGTTGGGGATATAAAGGGTCAAAAGATGAAATGATAATTGTTGATGGTTGTTGGTTTATACAGGGTGAGAAATGAATGGTCATGGGAAATCCAAAAGCCAAATTGCGGAACCGATACGAAAATCGTTCCGTAGATTTCGCCGTCTCCCGGACTTCGAAATTGACAATTGAATATACTGTGGAGATCAGCACGATGAGACGATCAAAATGGTATACAAAAAGCAGTGATACGACCTTCATATTAAAAGTCGATATTCGGTACCGAAAATGCTGCTAAAACGCCGAAAATAAGATAAACGGAGCAATAGCAGTTCAAATTTGGCGAAACGAAATATGACGTCTCACTCAGAAGATGATAAACATTTTTATTATATAAAAATATTCAGATTTCAATAATATTTTATTTACATCAATTTTTAACTGATTTAAATTTGAAATTGAAATTACACAACAAAACTAACATTCATATTTACCAGTGAAAATTTTCCAGTTGCTATGTTAAAATGGACGTATTCCAAATATCAAATTTTCATTGCCAAATTTTATTGTTTAATTCTAGGCAAAATTTTAGTTAATTACGTTATAAAAACTGTTAAAATTTATGGGTCATTACAAGAAACCTCTGAGCAACTACATTCTACTGCTCTCTCTCCATATTGCCTATAGGGGAAAAGGCGAAAATAGAGGAGTGGGTCAGACTAAAAGTCTGGGAATGATAGTAACTACTAGAATCTTTAAGCAAAGTAAATGTAATAGACTCTTCAATAGTTCTAGTATATATAAAAGGAAACAAAGGAAATAGGAGAGATAAAGCTGGAAATAAATACGAATTAACTAGCACTCAATTAATAAGATAGGTTAACTTTGATTGTTTGCACTTGTCCTTGATAGCTGCTTTGATTAGGCTGAATTCCTAATTCTACCCTTTGATCGGCCTGCTACTCCATAGAATCTACTGTGGACGGGACGTTTCCCTACATAGTAAACTTTGGTGCCTACGAAAGACACACTTATTAAGCATTTGGAACTCATAGCGATTACTGAGCACCGAAATGGAAGTCGCACGTGTAATTGCCACCATACCCACGCTACCTGTTGCCCCCTCTTTTGACATTTTATTTACCCAGCCAGCATAAGTGTGCCCCTCGCCTCACTTCAAGGTTATGTGAAGCACCTCGTCTCACTTCAGGGTTATGTGAAACACCGTATCCATAGAAAATTAGGGGAAATTTTGTTGGTACTGGTCCCTATTAAACAATAATCTAGTTGCGCCCCTTGTTCAAACCCCCTTGATTTGAACTACCATAGATTAACCGTTACTACCACTATAAGCATAAGCGTACCCCTCGCCTCACTTCAGGATTATGTGAAGCACCTCGTCTCACTTCAGGATTATGTGAAACACCGTAACCATATAAATATTAGGGGAATGTTATTTGGTACAGGTCCTACTCTTATCTTTGATTATTAACTTAGATAAATTATTTAATTAAGCCTTTATTTTTATCAATTACTATTATTGCTTATTAATTTATCCTAAGTCTTAAAATAAGCGACATAGTTTCCATAGTTTACCATAGTTTCCATAGTTTATCAATTTATAACTTACGTTATAATCATGCTTATTACTTAACCCAAGGTGTAAGTGTGAAAATAAGCTCCTTCATCCTTTTATTCTTTTTAGTTATAATTCTAAGTTATAACTAAGCCAATCTTCTTAATTCAATCCAATTAATATCATAATTAGGCATAATTTCAGTCCTATTCCGATTATATTACAGTCTTTGTGATTTTCATCTCATATTCCATTATTTTAGATTTCTTATAATTTAATCAAATTTCTCGTTAATTCTATTCTAATCCATACGTGAAGAAGAAAAAGGAGAAATAAAAGAAAACTAAAAATAGGAGGAAATCCAAGGCATAGGAAGAAGATGTAAATAATAGTAAATAAATTAAAATACTGTAAATAAACTGTAATTAAATGGGAAAAGCTATAATTAATAGAAATAAACTATAATTAACTAAAAAGAATAGATAGAAGGAATAGACTGAAAATAATTCTAAATACTGTAAATAAATTACTAAAAAGGTTGCTAAAAAATAGAAATTAAACTACAACTATTGGAAACCCTATTATTTTAAATTACTTGAAGAAATTTAAAATAATTACAATCACTCACCTCTGGTCCTTAGCTCTTCCCTTTAGGCCTTCACGGATCCACTTGGGGTTGTTAAATATTTTTATTTATAATGATTTCCTCCTTGGAAAATTATTCTGCTTAGGGTCCTTCCTGAATAGGTGAACCCAATTGGAGAAAATCTTAGAATGAGAAAGTGTTAGGCCTAGGGTTCTATTTATAGGGGTAGAAATGGATCCCAGACTGTTGGATTTGGGGATTGAATAGGATGCAACCACGTCATAGGCTGAATAGGAGCCATCAGATGCAAGAATAGAAGACCAGATCAGTTTAAACAATGCAAATTACGTGTTCAACTTTCGAACAAACGAACGTTCATTCGTTCACAAAAATAGGCAGGCGGGTCGACCGTCCTTGTACCCAGGTCGATCGGCCGGCCGGCCTGGCCTAATTTTTTTTTCGTTTCTTTGATTATTTTGTTCCTGGCTCATATTAACTCGGATTCTGACGTTCTATATATGGAAATTGACCAAAAAATTATCACGGACACAATGGTGCAACTCCCATGGCTCAATTCTGATAATTTCACAAAGTTATTTTATTATTTAATTAATTAAAGAATTAATTATTACGGGCAAAATTTCGGGTTGTTACAACTACTAAATTATCTTATGTTAGTTAAATTAAATTTATGATGTGATTAGAAATTGATTGATTAATGTTTGGTATAGTTAAATTTTCATTCAAGTTTAATTTGAATTTATATTGAATTTAATTGAATTTAATTTAATACTGAATTTAAATTATTAATTGAATACCCGACAATGATAACCAGTTAATTGTTGTGATATATTAGCTGATTTGAATGATGATTGTGATGGATGTTAAATTATAGATATTTGGATGATTGGATGTATGTTTAAATTATATATTGTTATCACACTGCAAGTTCCCTTAGTTATTGTTATGAAATCATTATGGGTTGAAATGATACACACCCGAACGATCTATAGATTAGGGAAAAATCATTATGGGTTGAAATGATAAACTCGAGCGATTTTATGGATTTTGAATTTCATTCGGGATTGCGGGTTAAAATGATATATATCCGTAAATATAAATTATTGCGGTTTGAAATGATATATCTGTATCACTTGACCATAGGGTAGAAAATTATATACGGACACCGGATTGGTTAAATTAAATGATTTTAAATCTTTAGTTTTTGAATCCGGTTAAATGATATTATGAAATAAAATTTGATTTATTTGAACTGAATTATTTTCTAAGTCCAAGCATTTAATATGTTGAAATTGATACTGGTTTAAATGAATTGTTTAAAGAATTTAAGTTGAGATTTTAAGTTGAATTTTGAAACATTAATGAAATTTTTCAAAATTGAGTTTTTGTAAATGTTTGGATATTCAAACTTTGAGATCTATTGAATTTGAAGTGTTTTAAATTTGTAGTTCAAACATGGATTTGAAATCGATATAAATTTAATGGTTTTAATGGGAATTTGAATTGAAAGATTAAAATTGAGTTTTGTTGATTTGAAATTTGGATATGGTCCATATTTATTGAAATGAAAATAACAGTTTGATTTGATTACTATTTCCAAAATAAATTATTTAATATATAAACTGTTTAAAACTTATTACTTTAAATTTTAGATTATTTAGATTTTAAAAATATTTACTATATTAAGTCTATTTTTAAACTATTTAAATTTATTTTAAATTATTTTAAACTATTAAACTATTTTTAACTATATTACACTAGATTAAACTATTCTTAACTATTAAACTATTTTAACTATTAAACTATTCTAAACTATTTTAAACTATTTAAACTATTTATGGCTATCTAAACTATATTCTAAAATTTAAACGGTGTAGGGTTGAATTGTTTATATTTAAATTCTTGATTTAAAAGCGAATATGAATTATTGATGTTATAACCTACGTTGAAATTTGAAATGGTATTTTCTAGTGAAATGACATATTTGAGTAAATATGATGATTTTGAAATGGGAGTTTAACCTATTTTATGGATATGATTTCGAAAGTGATATGATTTCGAAAATGAATATGGTTTCGAAAGTGATATGATTTTGAGAATATGATATTTTGAGATCAATTATGAATTGGTTTTGGAAATATAAAAACCATCCGGTGTGAAGTAAACGATTGGTTGTTAAAGTGACCGGGATCGGATATTGTCATACTCTCTGCCAATACCGAAAACCACTTTAACAACTGTGCACGTAGTGGAGATTCCAAAACGAAATAGGATGGTTTGGCTAATGATTCTGTATGAGGTATTAACGTAACCCTGAATCCCTCGAGTCAGCTTGATATGACTAAAATAGGAGTTATACTGGGCCAAGTGAGGTCGCTCCTCCTATCGAGCACATTTCTTCGATACCATATTATGAATTTGTGATTGAATTAGTGGTCACCCCTCGATTTGATTATGAGAGTGTGTTCCGAGATGGACGGTAGTAGCTGTTATGCGTTACCACCACTCGGGGAGTGCAAACGGTAGAATCCTACCCTGGCATTGCCTCGCATGCCTTGTCACATGCCTTATCGCGCCCATTACGAGTTTGGTTTGTACCGTACCTATAGAGTACACTCTGATAGCCCTCCAGTTTACAGAGGAGTTACGGTATTGTATAGACTACGGAAATATATAAAAACGTGTTAGTGGGGATATAGGTAACGCCTTAATGCTATTTTAATACTTTACTTTACTGTAGACATATTATAATAGCGTATGGTACTATGTATGTAGATAGTTTAACAGATCCTTAGGAGATGGAATCCCAAACATCTCTTAAGTTATTGCACACACGTTATACACTAGATAGGAGATGTACAACCCTGTAAACATCTCTGAAGCCGTTACACTCATATTTATTTATTGTTGGTTTAACTTACATAAGATCTTTTAGTCCTGACTCGAGTGTTTTATCTTTTCATTATGCTCGGGCCAGTCTGAGCTTTTCAGTGTATTAAAGATCATTTTACCTCTGGGACAAAGACAGAGATTTGTATGCTATTTATTATATTTATACTACTGCATCATGTTGTTCCGCTGCATTATTTATTTATTTCTACCATATGTAACTCTGATCTATATTGTAAAAGTGTAATCAAATGTTATTTGTAAAATCATTTCATGAACTGTTTATTTGATTATTATATTTTGTCATTCCGCTGTGAGATTCTTTGTTTGTTTTTTCTTTCTTTTCTCTTTTTTTCTTATTTACCCCATAACAATCCTTCATTTTGAATGGTTTGAGTCTAACATGTGTGGTTTATTGTTGATTTAAACCGTCCAAAAAGACGGGTCGTTACATTTGGTATCAGAGCTTTGGTTTAGGGATAACCTTAGCTTTGTGGGGCTTGACTCATTAGAGATAGGGTAGTAATACCCTAGAATGCGTTGTTTTGAGCGTATATATATATATGAGAGTGCATGCTTGCTAGTGTTATAAAATGTTTTTATATTATGTTAATTTGTTCTGTTTAGTATTTAAAATTTCTGGTCGGTACATAGGACGCTATGGCATCGATAGGGATTTCTAAACACTTAATAGGGAAGACCGACACAATATTGTTTTGAAATATAGGTAAATGAAATAATTTTACCTAGTATTATATTTGTATATAAAAGAATAATTTTATAAATAATATAGTTGGATGTGATATGGTGTTTGTTAGGTAGTGAAATTTTATAAATATTGATTGTAAAATAAGATTTACAAATACAATGATTTTAATTAGAAATTTGAGAACTTAATTCTGGTTTTGAAATTTGTTTTCAAAGGATTTTGGAATATAATATTATTATTAGTTGAAAGTATTTTCGAATATAAATATTTTCAATGTGATTTGAAAGAAATGTTTTAAAGGGATTTTGGAAGGAAATAAGTTCAGTACTCCCCTCTCTAGTTGCTGGAAAATAATTTCGGTGATGAGTGCGCGCATCATCGACGATCATTTTCGAGTTTCAAAGTGGGAAACCGCTGTATAGTTTTACTGCACATTTGTTTTGATAAACAAATCTCAAATTTTAATTTATAAATATGATTTGATATATAAAGGATATGAGTATGTATATTATTTCAAGGTGATTTAAATAAATCCAGAATTGAATTCTTAAGTTCCTGTTGAATTAATGGTTTCAGTTGTAGAAATAAAGTGGAATTTTAATAATTGGAAACTTCTAAAATGAAAAATAATAAATTAAGAGTTAAATGATTAATGAAATGTAAAGAAATTGAAGATTGTCACTTGTAAATTTAAGAGTAATGAATTTAGAAGATGTAATTATTGAACATTTTGTTAACTAAAATGAATAGATAAGCTTATGTAACATTCAATTACATTCTTAAAGCATATATATAACTTACCGGAAATTTTTAAAAAGTTGTAATGTTAAATAGGAATATGTAATAAAATATTATCAAGTAAAATTTAAGTAATGAAAGTGTTCAAATGGAATTATTTCTATAAATAAGAATTTTTATGTTACAAAAAGCTATAAACTTAAGTTAATAATTTGAAATGCTACTAATTAAATTTAATAGAAAAGTGAATACTGTAAGTAAATGATTATAGACTTCAATTAATGTTTGAAGTTATTTATAATTAAAATGTGTAGTAAAAGTGAATAATATATTAATTAAATGATTATAACTTCAGAAAATGTGAAATGATTCAGAAATAGATTTAATATTCAATAATACTATATATGAAAGAAATAAATGTGAAAAAGAAATAATCTATTAATGGTGAATTAAATTTGTAAAGAGACTTACGTAATATTTTAAGAACTAATTATGGATGATCTAAATAATTGAATGGAAATAACTTATGTAAGTAAATGGATGTAAAGTAATCGAAAAAGGGAAATGAATTTTGTAAGTAATGTATTTAAATTAATGAAAATAATCATTGTGTGAATGAATGCAAACAAATGAACAATAAATAATGTGAAAGGAAATTAATAAGAATAAATTTAAATAATATTCGAAATTCTTGGTTGTTTTGGCTTATGGGATGTTTGGGAAAGGATACTTCTAACTGTGTAAGGATGTATAAATTACCTATTAAATAATTATCTAAGGCTGTTGAGCATAGGTTACACTTGATAGTTTATTTATCACCTTGTACGATTAAAAGTTTCTGAACCTGAACAAACAGTTTATTTTGGTCGCTATGGATGTATGATGAATTGTTTGTATTGTTGTTTGCATATGATTATTTCATTTTTGTTTTGTTTTGTTGTAAACTGAAACAACTAATATGTTGCCTTTTTACATAATTCAAACTCTTTGGATTTATATAAGTGAAATATAGGTTTATAGAAGCAATAACTACTGCTTTTGGTTTCATAAATAAAAGTTGTTTGCCCGACAAATAGATACGTTATTCGGATTACGGTCTTATAGCGATTGTTTGCACAAAAAATGGACAAACACCTCAAAGTTGTATGATTTAGTAGATCTTATGTTGTTCTTAGTGATTTGGGTGATTTATGCGAATATATGAAAAACAAGGGCTAAACTGTAAAAAAGACACGCAGATTTATAGTGGTTCAGCCAGAATGTGCCTACGTCCACTTTATATGTTATTTCTCTTCTCTTATTTTGATTACAAGTACAAAGCTTTGATACAAGTAAAAGAAAGTTGTTTGAAAGTTCTCTCCGTGCTTGAGCTCTCAAACTTGTCCCCCATTGTTGTACCCCTGCCCCTCTATTTATAGAGTGAGGCTGGGGGTAGGAGTCTTGGAGGTATATAGCAGCTGGCAGGCCTGGGCTGACGCAATCTAGCCTGGTGGAGTTGGTCCGGTTTGCTCTGGTTCGATGGGAGCAGGTTGGTCCGGTGGTACTTGGTTCGGTGGGAGGAGGTGAGTAGGTTGGTCCGGTGGTTCGGTGGAAGTAGGTTGGTCCGGTGGTACTTGGTTCGGTGGAAGGAGGTGAGTAGGTTGGTCCGGTGGTTCGGTGGAAGTAGGTTGGTCTGGTGGTACTTGGTTCAGTGGAAGTAGGTTGGTCCAGTGGTACTTGCTTCGGTGGAAGGAGGTGAGTAGGTTGGTCCGGTGGTACTTGGTTCGGTGGAAGGAGGTGAGTAGGTTGGTCCGGTGGTTCGGTGGAAGTAGGTTGGTCCGGTGGTTCGGTGAAATTCTGGTTCGGCTATGGGGATGGTTCGGTGATGCTTGAATAGGTATGGTCCGGTAGAGGCTGGTTCGCTCCTTACTTTCTCCCGTTGGCTCTTCCTCATCTGGACTTGGTAGTGATAGAAACGTACCCAACATTTGCCCCCCAAAGTAGGGCATATGCTGATATATGCCGTGCTTTGTTTCAAGTTACCCAATTTCGGCGTTCCCCTTCGACTTCTAGTACCGAACCGGTTGGTCCGGAGGTCCACCTTCGTCTATAAGTATGGAACTAGGGCCTTTGTTATCTCCTACCGAACGAAGCAGTCGAGCCAAATCAGTTGCATAGCCGAATCAAATTTTATCCTTCTACCGAACCGCTTCAGCCTGCCGAATCAGGTACTTAACATCCCTTCGTCGAATGAAACTTGTGTGTACCGAATGAACTTTAGTTGTGAATGCCGAATGGGCTCGTAGCATGGGTGCCGAATGAACTCTAGTTTAAACGCCGAATGAGCTTGTAGCATGGGTGCCGAATGAACTCTGAATACCGAATGACTTTTAACCTTCACCTTACCGAATGACAATAGGAATTTGAGCATTTTGATTTTATGAGTGAAATTCTAGACTGCACGCACTCGCTTCTTTACTTCCTTTATTCTAACGACGCACTTCTTTGTGTTTGCAGATAAATGTCTCGAAAAGCAGAAACTCGATCAGATAAAAAGAAGTCCCAGGGCGAAGGAGAATCTTCCGCAGTGCCCCTGCTCAGCCGGGACCGGAACGTCACGGATCTACCCCGAGATCACTAGTGGATGGGTACGGCCCTCAGGAGCTTCTGAACTCCCCGCCCGATTGCTTTCCCAGCTCCCTTAAGGAGGACCAGCTCGATGTCATCTCTCGTTCTTTCGGAATTGATAGGGCGCGCATGCGGTTGCCAGGGAGAGACGTTATGCCATATGACCCTCCCGAAGGGTACTTTGCCTACAGCAGATACCACTGCATGTGTGGTGCCATTCCGCCTCTTAATGCTTGGGTAGCCAGCTTCCTTACATATCTAAAGGTGGCCCCATTCCAGCTTCAACCCAACTCCTATGCTATACTGGTGAGCCTCTTCGTCATCTTCCAGAGGAAGTATGGTCGTGCTCCTTCCAACCAGGAGATCCGGTACTTATATAATCTGAGGGGCTATAAGAAGGGGTCCCCATACATCAGCTTGGAGTCAGCTGTAACCTTCAAGCCGGTCTTGGATCTGTATTCCAAATTCAGCATGTTCAAGAAGGAGTGGTTCTTCGTCAGGGACGATTCTGTTTCTATTCAGCGTTTTACTTCTGGATGTAAGTCGATGCTTTATTTATAATCTCCATTCTGATTGCGATGCTTCTTCATACGTTTTCATTTTTGCTAGCGACAGGTGGCTTTGCAGTTGTGGAGACTGATCGCCTGGTTCAGACGACGGCTGAGATAGAAGCTATCCCCGGGAGAGATAGATCAGCTGCCTACCTGATCAGAAATGCGACCCTCCTGGAGTATAACTTGATCCTTCCACAGCAGTCAGTAGTCAAGCTGAGGGAAACGGCGGAGGAGAGGGCGGCTGCTCAGGCTAAGGGAGGTGTCACAGTAGAGAGTGGCAAGAGGAAACCTTTCACGAAACCTCCAGCTGTCGGAGGTAAGAAACTTAAGAAGTCGGACGGTCCTTCCCTCAGCAATTGTCCACTTACCCAGGGGGAGGAAGATGTGGAGGAGGAGAGAGGTGAGGGTGGAGCTGACCGGGAAGGTGGCGACCGTGGTGATGGCATCGGGGCCTTGCTTCCTGGGCAAGCAGGCGAGATTCAGGAGTGGACGGATGATGCATTCCACCAAGCTTTCGAGGGGCTGGACGGGGAACCGGCTCTGATAGAGAAACCTGGGAGAGCTGACAAGGCTGGGACTGGTGCAAGCGAGCCTCCTCAGATTATTCCAGCCAAGGTGGCTTCGACGACTCAAGGTGAACTTTTGACTCCTGCGGGCTCCATTTATGATAGGGACTTAGGAATATTTTATGATCCGCTCCCGTCCTGGAATGAAATTCAGGACTCATTGCAATATCCTACTCCCCCCAAGGTTTGTACAACCACAGATGTGTTCTCTTTCTTCTTTTAACTTTTAATTTACCGTGTTTTCTCGAATTATGGATCAATGTAAGCTTGTGACACTTGTTCTTCATATCATGAGCAGGTAAAACGGCCAAGGCCTCAGATCTTCGGCACAGGCTTGAACAGTACAACCTCTCCAAAGCTTCCGCCAAGCCGAAGACTCCGACCCACCATTCCGGGGATGTAGTCGACTACCGTCCTCTTCTCGGGGTTATTGAAGAGGGTATTCAGAAGAGAAAGAGGAGTCATCCCTTATCTGAACCTTCACTCGGTCCCCAGCCCCCAATTCAGCCTCTTCATGACATCACAGAGGAGGATACCGAGTTCGCACTCTCTCCGCACCTGTCTGAAAATCCTATCGTCACTCGGATTGATCGTCCTGACTTGGTTTGGAATCCATTTGCGGGTCATCCTGACCTGGATCCAAGTTCCCATGATATTACTTTTGACGAGGTTACCGGTGAGCACCTTCCCCGCAATCCCATGGTACGGGTGCTTGACGAGGCTAAGTCCTTAGATCTCGATTTACTTACTACTCGGATAATTAGCATGGAAGACGAGGCCAAGGCTAATTTTGATCGGGTGGCGGAGGAGACTAGGAAGCTGATGGGGCATCATGCCCGGCTGGTTAAGGCTGGAGAGGAGATTGGGAGTGCCAACATCCGACTACGATTGGTGGTTTCGGATCAGGCCAAACAGCTCGCTGATCAGGCCATTCAGATTTCTCATCATGAGGCTGCTTCTAGACGACTAAAGAAAACCATGGAAGAGGCCAGCCGGGCCGAACTGCGGAAAATGGAAGCTACTTGCAAAGAACGGATCGACATGGCTATTGCCACGGTGGACGAGGTTCGGAAAGCGGATCTTGAGCAGGCAGAGGAGTTGTCCGGGAAACTTGAGGCTGCAGAGCTTGCTCAAGCCAAGTTGAGGGAGGAGATGGAGGCAATGCGGGAATCCCTTCTGGTTGACTGCTCGAGATACCGATCAGAGAGAGATGTTGCCGTTGAAAGGTTGTCAGCTTCCGAGGCCCAGATGAGGGAGTTTGAGGAGAATGAGGGGATGATGGACGAAATGCTTCAGGACATGTACTTCCGAACCTGGAAGCAAGGCAACCTATCCTGGATGGATGATTATCCTACAGTCATGGCTAAGATCTATCTTCGGGCTCTGGAGGAGGCCAAGGCTGATGCGGATAAAGATGGTGGCGTGGCCTTCAGCATGGATGTGGTCACTGCCCAGTTTGCCAAGGGGGAGAAGGTGGCGGTGAAGGAGGGTATGCGGTTGCTTGCTGCTGAGGAGGCAGGGGTGCAAGTAGATGATGATGACCAGGATGGCCAAGAAGCAGATGTTGGTAAGTCTTCCTCTTTAGTTTCCCCATTAACTTGGTTGCTTCTCCCTAATGAATCCCTTCTTTGTCTGGACAGGTGGGCAACAGGACAAGGAAAAAACTCCAATGCAGCCGGCCCCTTGATTATACCTGGAAAAACTCTTTTTGTGGACTTGACAGGGTTGTAGATGTTAGTCTTAAAACCGTAAAGTAGCTTTTAGGTTCTATTATTTTGCTACTTGTAATAAATAGCTCTATTCTTGATGTGTAATTCTTTAACTTAAGCTGATTTTGTCGTCTTCCGAATGTTTGTTGCTATTTTGACATGTCATATGAGAAATATAGCTATGTATATTCTTGTAATTGAATTGTGTTTGATGTCAGGTTCTGGTTTTAAAACATAATTTCATGACTTGCAATATTAGCGTGTGGTGTGAACAAATTATAGTCATGTATTTGTACACAAAAGAAGAAAATACCGCCTTTCATGTTTTAATCGTAGATGGCAGTTTTGAATATCTTGTATGACCGAGCATGGAACGCAGTTGAATTCCCTGCCATCCAATCGTGAGTCCCTACACCCATTGGCGAGTATCTCCTACTCTGCATCCTGTACTTTAGGGACTGTTATAGAGGATAGGAGAAAAGCTTTTTAAGTAAAATTGAAATATGTGAAAAAGTAAAACTTCCAATCACGGAAGGCCTTCGATGTGCTTAAGTTCATGGCAAACGGGTTTTGTAGTCACTTTCCCTAGCTGTGGGTCTTGGAGACATTTGTCACCCATCTTACGCCTCCGTGGGGAGTTAATTCTTTTTTACCACAGCCGCACTTAAGACACATCGGAGCCGAGATCGCGCACAGTAACTACCCGGGCCATTATGGCCCGTAATCGTGGGTATTATTCGATTTACTGTGGCCGGCTAGCGTGGGTGCCGATCGTCAACTGTGAACTGCCCCTGGCTGGCCACACCTTATGTTGGGGCTTATAGTCGGTTCATAGTTGCCGGCGAGCCTAACGCCGTAATGAGCTACCTCGGCTATAGTCGGCCTTCTCGGTGGCTTATAATTGGCTCATTACAGTTGGCTTTAAGGGCCGTCGCGAGCAATGAGTTAACCCGCAGCAGAGGGATGCTGGAGCAAAGGTGTCTCATTGGCGAGGGCATAGATTCGCATAGTACCTGTTAGGTCTTGTCCAGGTGAAGTTGCGTTGTGGAGTGCATCGAGTGAAAATGCTACTTGCACAGGATTTTGTTCAACAGAAAAGGATAATGTTAACAAGCAGCCAAGATATAAAGGAACTAGTTAAAAAAGAGACAAGGTTTTTTAAAGTGGTTCGGCATGAAAAAGCCTACGTCCACTGATTCTCTTTGTTAATTCACTTCATATGGGCAGTACAAGTTAAGAAAAGTATCGACGGAGGTGCTGGATGTTCCATGCCCTCTGGAACACCTCTCCGTCCACTGTTGACAAAATATAAGCTCCATTGTGGAGATCTTTATGAATTACATATGGTCCATCCCAGATTGGGTCTAGTGCTCCGGGGAGAGGGAAGATTCGCTTGAGGACAAGATCCCCTTCTTGTAAGGTACGATGCTTGACTTTGGAGTTGTATTGTGCTGCCACTTTCTGCTTGTGGGCTACTGCTTTAAGGACTGCATCATTTCTTCTCTCCTCAACTAGATCCAAAGACATGTGGAGGAGTTCTTCATTCTCTTCTGGGTTATAGTGGATCCTACGGTGGGAAGGCACAATGGTTTCAACTGGGAGCATAGCCTCTGATCCGTATGCCAAAGAGAAAGGAGTGTGCCCCGTTGATGTTCTGAAAGATGTGCGGTAGGCCCACAGTGCCGTAGGGAGTTCATCCACCCAAGCACCCTTTGACTTTTCGAGCCTCCTTTTTATTAGAGTTTTCAGAATTTTGTTGACGGCTTCGACTTGTCCGTTTGCCTGGGGATATGCTACGGATGAAAAGCTTTTGTGAATTCTGTGCTCTTGGCACCAGTTGGCGAATTCCTCGCTGTCAAACTGAAGTCCATTGTCTGATATGATTTTGAGTGGGACCCCGTACCAGCATAGAATATTTTTGATCAAGAAGTTAATAACTTTTGCTGAAGATACTTTATTCAGAGGTTCCGCTTCCACCCATTTGGTGAAATAATCAACTGCCACTATAGCATATTTGGCCCCGCCTCGCCCCATCGGTAGCTCGCCGATTAAGTCAATTCCCCATATTGCGAAGGGCCAAGGGCTGGTCATTTGAGTAATCTCAGTTGTTGGTAGCCGCGGAATCTTAGCAAACTTCTGGCATTTGTCACACTTTTTAACGAAATCTAGGGCGTCCTTGCTTAATGTGGGCCAGAAATATCCATATCGGAGTATCTTTTTTGCTAATGTTTGTCCTCCAGTGTGATCTCCGCAGCTTCCCTGATGGATGTTGGATAAGATCTCCTTGGCTTCCCTCCCAGCGACACACCTTAATAACGGGTTAGAGAATCCGCGCCGATAGAGGATGTCTTCTTGCATTGTGTAGCGGGATGCTTTCCTCAAGATTTTCTTGACTTCGTTACGCCCGTTGGGTAGTGTGCCACTTTGTAGGTAGTCACGGATGGGAGTCATCCAAGTTGCTTCCTCGGTTGCAGCTATCAGATTCACTTGCTCAAAACTTGGAGCCAGTTGCTTTGAGATGGTTACTGCCCCGAAGATGGTGATGTCTCTCACACTTGCTTGCTTCGCCAATTCGTCGGCCTCTTGGTTCTCTTCCCGAGGGATGGGTTTGACTAAGTAGTGGTCCAATCGGCTGAGAAGTAACTTGGTCTTCTTTAAATATGCTATGAGTCGTTCTTCTCGAGCTTGGAATTCTCCTAGTATTTGATTAACAATAAGTTGAGAATCGCTGTGAAGACACAAAGAATTGGCTCCGATTTCTATGGCAATTTCTAGTCCGGCTATCACTGCTTCATACTCTGCATCGTTGTTCGTGGCAGCGAACTCCAACCTTATAGCATAGTGCAGTTTGTTTCCCCTGGGAGTGATTATTACCACACCTGCTCCCGAGCCTTGTTCGTTCGATGCACCATCCACAAAGAGATTCCACTTGATATCTTCTGTTATTTCCAATTGCTCCTCATCTTCGTTGGTAGTGAATTCTACAATGAAATCAGCCATGGCTTGTCCCTTGATGGTGGTGCGAGGGTGATAGGTGATATCATACTGACTTAGTTCAATGCACCATTTAAGTAGTCGCCCAGAAGTGTCGGGACGATGGAGTACCTGCCTCAGTGGTTGATCGGTCAGAACTTTGATGGAATGGGACTGGAAGTAGTGACGCAGTTTCCGTGATGTGATTAGTAAACAGTATGCTAGCTTCTCAAGTTTAGGATATCTGACTTCCGCCCCAGTAAACCTTTTGTTGACGAAGTAAACTGGCCGTTGCGTGCGGTTGTCTTCCCTTACCAAGGCAGCGCTTAGGGCGTGAGATGACACAGCAAGGTATAGGTATAATTCTTCGCCTTCGCTTGGAGTCGAGAGTACCTGTGGTTTCTGGAGGTGTTCGATTAGGTTAAGGAAAGCGGTTAAGCATTCGTCAGTCCATTCGAACTTTCCCTTGTCTTTCTTTAGGGCTTCGAAAAAGGGGACGCACTTGTCCGTCGCCTTGGAGATGAATCGGCTTAGAGCGGCCACTTTTCCATTCAAACTTTGCATTTCCTTCCGAGTGGAAGGTATCTTGATATCCCTTTACGCTCGGACTTTTTCAGGGTTTGCTTCTATCCCTCTGGCATGAACGATGAATCCTAAGAACTTTCCTGATGACACTCCGAAGGAGCATTTTAGTGGATTCAACTTCATTCCATATTGTCGAAGTACTTGAAACATCTTGCTTAGGTGGCTTACGTGATCTTTGGCTTTCCTTGACTTTACCAGCATGTCATCCACATATACTTCCATAGTTTGTCCTATTAGCCCTGCAAACATCTTGTTGACGAGGCGCTGGTAGGTGGCTCCTGCATTTTTAAGTCCGAAAGGCATTACCTTATAGCAGTATAAACCTCGGTCGGTGATGAAACTAGTGTGGTCTTGGTCGGGAGCATGCATAGGAATTTGGTTATATCCTGAGTATGCGTCCATAAAAGATAGGAGCTCGTGCTCGGCTGTGCTGTCTACAAGTTGGTCGATTCTGGGAAGTGGGAAGCAATCCTTTGGGCAGGCGTCGTTTAGGTTGGAAAAGTCAATGCAGGTTCGCCACTTCCCATTAGCCTTTTTTACCAGCACCGGGTTGGCGATCCATTCCGGGTAGATAGCTTCTCGTATGAAGTCATTGGCGAGTAGATTCTTTACTTCTTCATCGAGGGCTGCTGATCGCTCTGCCCCCATACTTCTCTTTCTTTGTTTTACAGGCGCCTTGGTAGGATCAATGTTTAATACGTGGCATGCTATGTCGGGGGAGATTTCGGTCATGTCAGCGTGTGACCAAGCGAATACATCCAAGTTGTGGCGGAGAAAATCGATGAGTTGTTCCTTCAATTCGGCTTTTAGTTGGGACCCAATTTTCAATAGTCTACTTGAGTCGTGCTTGTCTACAGATATAAACTCCATAGCCTCTGCAGGCTCGGCGGTGGCCTCCTCCTCTTTGTCCCTAGGGTCTAATTCATTGAAAGGGTCGCTGGTATATCGAAGAGGAGGGGCTTTCTTTAGTTGCTATGCTTCTAGACTTTTTGTGCAGAGGGCAATCTCTACACCCTTCCCTTTATCCTTCCTGTGGTTGTTGCGAAGTTCAGTCACATAGCAGTCTCGAGCAACGTCCTGGTCTCCTTCCACTTCCCCTACTCCATTGTCTGTTGGAAATTTCATCTTTAGGCACCATGGGGCTAGGACAATTTGGAAGTCAGACAAGGCTGGTCTTCCTAAGAAGGCGTTGTAGGCCGAATGGTTTTCTATTAGCACGAACGTCTGCTTCCGTACAATGGAGCGGGGATGGCTTCCAATCTCAACAAAGAGGTCCAGTTGCCCGAGGGGCATCTTAGCATCCCCAGTGAAACCGTGAAGTGGTTTATTGCAGGGAGATACATCCTTCATTGATAGCTTCATTTTGTCGAATGCGTGTTTGAACAGAATGTTTACTGAGCTTCCCGTGTCTACCAGGATTCGGTAAACTTCGGCGGGACCAAGTCGGGCAGAGATGACCATGGGATCCATGTGAGGGTACTGCCTTCCTTCTAGGTCACGCTTACCGAATGTGATGTCATTACTTTCTTTCCGCTTTGGGTGGTGCTCTTCTATAACCGAATTGACACAGTCTTTATTGTCTCTAAGCGACTTTCCATACCTTTCCATCTCTTTCCAGCTTCTGTCCGCGATGTGCGGTCCTCCTGAGATGGTATGGACCACTATTTTCTCTTGACTAGAGCTGCTAGTGTTGCGGTTTCCTCTGCTGGTGTTCGGTGAGGGTAGCCTTGGGTTTTCATTGGCAGGAGCTGGAGTCCTGTCCTGACTTTTTACATAACGTTCCAGTTTCTTCCTTCTGATGTGTTCCTCAATCAGATCCCGGAGATGATGGCATTCATTGGTATCATGCCCGTGAGATTCGTGGAAGCGGCAGAACTTTCCATATTTCTGCGCGTTATCTGATTCCTTTTTGTATGGTGGGCGTTTGTATCTAACTTCGCTTTGGGTGGCAAGGAAGATATTTTCTACGGTCTCGTTCAAAGGAGTGTAAGTGTCGAATCTCGGCCCAGGCCGATATAGGCGCTTTTCTCCCTTCTTGCCCCCAGCATTGTCTCTGGAATCATTTCTTCGAACGTCCTTTGCCACAGCGGGGGCGTTGCTGTGAGTTGCCTTATTTTGCTGTCCTGACTGCCCCTCAACGGCAGCATCCTCAAGCCTCATGTATTTCCCGGCTTCATGGAAGAAATCGGGTAAAGTAGCTGGTTTTTCGTTCGTCAATCTTCTAGCAAATTTAGTGTCTGGATGCACACCACTACAGAGGGCCATTAGGATAAGCTTCTCATCGGCATCTTGGACTACGGCTGCTGTGGCATTGAATCGGGTTAGGTATTGCTGCAGTTTTTCTCCAGGTTTCTGTTTGACGCTGGATAAGGAATAAGCGTCCTTAGGTTGTTCCACATGGATGCAGAACTGACTGATAAACTTTTCTTTCAACATTTCCCACAAGCTGATGGATCCCTGAGGTAGATGACAGAACCAGGAGGTAGCGAGATCTGCTAAGAAGAGCGGAAAGCATTTGCATAGTACTCCCTCTGTTGCTCCACTCATGAGCATATGTTGCGTGTACCTCTGTAAGTGTACAACGGGGTCGGAGGTTCCTTTGTAAGGTTCCATTGTCGGCATCTTCCATTCTCGGGGAGTGATAGCAATTTCGATATTGCGGGCGAAAGGGCTGGTTACCCTAGCGCCTATCCATCGATCTCTTTGCTCCCGTTGGACACACTCTCTGAATAAGCATGTCATCCTTTCATCAGAATTTGGAGCAGATAGAAATGAGTTTGGTTCTGTTCTGTAGGATTGATTCCGTCCAGATGACCTGTAGGGATGGTATCGTCTATCATTCCTCATATTTTCCAGTGGCTGCCTTTGATCTTCTGGGAGCATGCTAGGGTCGGCTACAGTTGGCCCTTGCCTTGATCTTCCCCTGCCGGGTTCTGATCTAAGCACTTCCTCGGGTCCAACTTCGGGCTGGACTCTAGCTCGGCCCCGTTCACTGGTGTTTCCGTGGTTAGGTAGTATGACAGGCTCAGCTACAGTTGACCTCCGTCCGGTACCTCCCCCGTTGGGTTCGGTACCAAACGTTTCCTCAGGCCTAACTTCGGGTTGTGCTCGGTCTCGGCTCCTACCATGGCTATTTCTACCGTTAGCTCCTTCGAAGAAGGAAGATCTTTGTTGTCTTTGAGATTCTCCAAACTGGGACTCGCCCCATGATTCAGTGTTGCGGTTGGCTTCTTCAGCGTCCCTTAAGCGTGACATGAGATGGTCCACCAAGGCTTACTGTTGGGACGTGAAGCGGTTAGTTACTTCAACCACAACTCTGTCCAAATCTGCCCTAGTAATTGCTGTAGGCTGTTCTGTGGCAGAAGTGGTTGGGTTAGCCTGTCCTTCATTTGTTACTGTTGCCGGAGGAGGGCGATTTACTTGATTCGTGACAGCTGGATCTGGAAGACTGCTGGATGCGATGTTTTTTCCTTTGTTAACATCTTTCCTCTGTTTGGGAGGCATGTTTTCCAAGTGGCGGACGATGCTGTTAGGAAAACTGTTAAGTGGATGAAGCTGAAGCTTTGAGCTTCTCGTTCTCAGTGAAAGCACCAAAAATGTTTGTACAAAAAATGGACAAACACCTCAAAGTTGTATGATTTAGTAGATCTTATGTTGTTCTTAGTGATTTGGATGATTTATGCGAATATATGAAAAACAAGGGCTAAACTGTAAAAAAGACACGCAGATTTATAGTGGTTCAGCCAGAATGTGCCTACGTCCACTTTATATGTTATTTCTCTTCTCTTATTTTGATTACAAGTACAAAGCTTTGATACAAGTAAAAGAAAGTTGTTTGAAAGTTCTCTCCATGCTTGAGCTCTCAAACTTGTCCCCCATTGTTGTACCCCTGCCCCTCTATTTATAGAGTGAGGCTGGGGGTAGGGGTCTTGGAGGTATATAGCAGCTGGCGGGCCTGGGCTGACGCAATCTGGCCTGGTGGAGCTGGTCCGGTTTGCTCTGGTTCGATGGGAGCAGGTTGGTCCGGTGGTACTTGGTTCGGTGGGAGGAGGTGAGTAGGTTGGTCCGGTGGTTCGGTGGAAGTAGGTTGGTCCGGTGGTACTTGGTTCGGTGGAAGGAGGTGAGTCGGTTGGTCCGGTGGTTCGGTGGAAGTAGGTTGGTCTGGTGGTACTTGGTTCGGTGGAAGGAGGTGAGTAGGTTGGTCCGGTGGTTCGGTGGAAGTAGGTTGGTCCGGTGGTTCGGTGAAATTCTGGTTCGGCTATGGGGATGGTTCGGTGATGCTTGAATAGGTATGGTCCGGTAGAGGCTGGTTCGCTCCTTACTTTCTCCCGGTGGCCCCTTCCTCATCTGGACTTGGTAGTGATAGAAACATACCCAACAGCGATATTATATTGTTGTCTCGTGGTTTGGGATATTTATTTTGAAATATGATATATATCTTGTTGTTATTGATATTATTAGTTTCCCGGACCTATTCATATAAAGGAGACTCTACCGAAATTTTCCGTGAATTTTAGACTTAGAAATTTTTTGTGAAAGTGAAAATATTTTCAAACTTTTATTAAACTTGAATATGAAAAATTAATTGTTATAAATTGGATTATTTTATTTAAAATATTTAATTATGTAAATTAATTTGTTTATAAATTGAATACTTTGAACAAAATATATTAACTCCTTAATTCTTCCTTTTCCCTTTTTGAGGACGAAAAGTTTTGAGTTAGGGAGAGTGTAACGACCCGCATTTTTTTTGATAATTAAAATATTAATTAAATAATATTTTAGGATTTAATATTGTATGAAATTAAAAATTAATGATTTGTTAATAAGAAAACAATTAGAATGAAATTTAATAATGTTAATTTAATGTAATCGATGACTATTTGAATGTAATCTCAAGTAATTGAAATAATTGCAAAATTAAATTGGTTAGAAATTGTAAATAAGGAAATGAATTTAATGTTATATTAAATGGTGATATAGTATGTAATTAATTGAAATTGAATATAATCAATGCTGTGTAAGTAGTTATAACATTGTTTGTAGATAATAAACTTATAAATGTGATTAAATTAAGTAAAAGGTAACAATTGTTATTTATCACTTATTTATTTAATCTGTTGAAATTAAATTGAAAATCAATTGCAGTTAATCTAATTAAATATGGTAGTTAATATGAATTAAGATGATAATTGTAGAATATTAATGTAATAAGATGTAAACTAATGTCAGTTATATCCGTAAGATGATAGTTGAGTGAATAATAAGATGTAAATCAAAATGAATGAATTTATTTGAATTTAAAATTTTAATTATTGAATTTATTTGAATTTAAAATTTTAATTATTGAATTTATTGCAATGGCAATTCAACACTGTAATTAATGCAATATTTAATAATGAATTTGACATGGGAAATTTGTTTTAAAATATTATAAATTTCTAGATAATCAAAATTGATAAAAATGTTTAACCATTAAATTTTAATTGAAAAGTGATTAAATTAATATAATAATAATTTATTTAATTAACGTGAAAATAGTCATTTTGGCCACTATATCAGATTTCAACAAAACCAATTTCATCGGATCTGTAACAGTGAATTATTGTAGGATTTCAAGTTTCGTAGCGATCGGACTTATTGTTTGATCGTGCGGGCTCGAAACGCTTAGAAATCGAGTTAATGAATTCAATTGAAATAAGCTGATTTTAAAAACTAACTTCTTCATACAATGGAATTAGGACTTGAAACATGTTCCATTGAGTTTAAAAACATTGAAAACATCTATTTTGATATATGGGATGACCTACTTTCATTTCGAAAACGGAACGGGCTTTTTGGGTCGTTATTGTCATTTCGAATCAATTCGATATGTTATTCATCATTATCGGGCCTTGTCTATTTAAATAGATTTTCCTAACCTTAGCAGCCTTTTTATTTCTTATTACTGTACGTATATGTCTATTCAGTCAACAACTTCTTCCTTCTTCTAATGGTAGAAACCTAGAAACCTTAAATTTAATTTCAAAACCAATTTCAAAATCCATTCTCTCTAAACTATAGCAAATTACATATCATTGGAAAGCTCTCAACGAGCGCAATCCATTGCAATAATTCGTTTTTCAATTGGATGTATCGTTTGACCAGAAAACAACGAAGAAACCTCGGCCATTAAAACTAGCGTTTTCATTTAACGGTGGATCTTCGACTTTGGATCGATCGGAGGGTACCATGGCGTAGGGCTTGGCGAATGGAGTCAATCCATGTGGATATGTTGGTCTGGATTGGCCTCGAGTTGGCCAGGAAATCGCTTATCGATTGGCGACGGTGGGTCCATTCGTCTGCACCAGGGGCGGTCGTTCGTTCAGGGGGTGCGGCCTGGAGGGCTGTGGATCGGCGACGTCTGATCAGGGAAAGATGGTCGTGGTAGGCGGCGGTGATCGAATGTCTCTGGTGGCTAAGGGTTGAGCAGGTTTTCGAACGTGATCTGTAAGTTGGTTCGTGCACGTGGAAGAAAGGTACTAGTGACGTGTCGACTTTATTTTATTATTTAATTTTCATTTTCATTTCGAAATGTTCTAATGATCATAACTTTCTCATACGAGCTTGGATTTGGACACGGTTTTCTCCATTGGGGTCGTATCGAAATTACGGACATTTTGGATCTTGTTTGGCTACATTCTAAGACTGTTAGAATTTTGGTCTTTAATTGGATTTTAAATCGATTTGAAATCAAAGGTGAGTGTTTTAACCCCCTCACAACTACTAAATTATCTTTTGTTAGTTAAATTAAACTTATGATGTGATTAGAAATTAATTGATTGATGTTTGGTATATTTAAATTGTCATTCGAGTTTAATTTGAATTTATATTGAATTTAATTGCATTTAATTGCATTTAATTTAAAATTGAATTTAAATTGTTAATTGAATACCTGACAATGATAACCAGTTAATTGTTGTGATTTATTGGCTAATTTGAATGATGATTGTGATGGATGTTAAATTGTAGATATTTGGATGATTGGATGTATGTTTAAATTATATATTGTTATCACACTCCAAGTTCCCTTAGTTATTGTTATGAAATCATTTTGGGTTGAAATGATACATACCCGAACGATTTATAGATTAGGGAAAAATCATTACGGGTTGAAATGATAAACCCGAGCGATTTTATGGATTTTGAATTTTATTCGAGATTGCGGGTTGAAATAATATATATCCATAAATATAAATTATTGCGGGTTGAAATGATATATCTGTATCACTTGATCATAGGGTAGAAAATTATGTACGGACACTGGATTGATTAAATTAAATGATTTTAAATCTTTAATTTTTGAATCCGGTTAAATGATATTATGAAATAAAATTTGATTTATTTGAACTGAATTATTTTCAAAATCCAAGCTTTTGAAATGTTGAAATTGAAACTAGTTTAAATGAATTGTTTAAAGAATTTAAGTTGAGATTTTAAGTTGAATTTTGAAATATAAATGAAATATTTCAAAGTTGAGGTTTTGTAAACGTTTAGATATTCAAACTTTGAAATCTATTGAATTTGAAGTGTTTTAAATTTGTAATTCAAACATGGATTTGAAATCGATATAAATTGAATGGTTTTAATGAGAATTTGAATTGAAAGATTAAAATTGAGTTTTGTTGATTTGAAATTTAGATATGCTCCAGATTTGTTGAAATAAAAATAACAGTTTGATTTGATTACTATTTTCAAAATAAATTATTTTAATATATAAACTTTTTAAAACTTATTACTTTAAATTTTATATTATTTAGATTTTTAAAATATTTACTATATTAAATCTATTTTTAAACTATTTAAATCTATTTTAAATTATTTTAATTTATTTTAAACTATTTTTAACTATTAAACTATATTAAACTATTTTAAATTACTAAACTATTTTAAACTATATTAAACTAGATTAAACTATTTTTAACTATTAAACTATTTTTAACTATTTTTAACTATTAAACTATTCTAAACTATTTTTAACTATTAAACTATTCTAAACTATTCTAAACTATATTCAACTATTTTTAAACTATTTAAACTGTTTATGACTATCTAAACTACTTTTTAAAATTTAAACGGTGCAGGATTGAATTGTTTATATTTAAATCCTTGATTTAAAAATGAATATGGTTTAATGTTGTTATAACCTACGTTGGATGTTGAAATGGTATTTTCTAGTGAAATGACATATTTGAGTAAATATTATGATTTTGAAATGGGGGTTTAACCTATTTTATGGGTATGATTTCAAAAGTGATATGATTTCGAACATGAATATGGTTTCGAAAGTGATATGATTTTGAGAATATGATATTTTGATATCCATTATGAATTGGTTTTGGAAATGTAAAAGAACCATCCGGTGTGAAATAAGCGTTTGATTATTAAAGAGAACAGGATTGGATATTGTCATACTCTCTGCCAATACCGAAAACCACTTTAACAACTGTGCATGTGGTGGAGATTCCAGAATGAAGTAGGATGGTTTGGTGAACGATTCTGTATGAGGTATTAACATAGCCCCGACTCCCTCGAGTCAGCTTGATGTGACTAAAACAGGAGCTATACCGGGCCAAGTGAGGTTGCTCCTCCTATCGGGCACATTTCTTCGATACCACATTATGACTTTGTGATTGATTTGGTGGCCACCCCTCGATTTGATTATGGGAGTGTGTTTCGAGGTGGGCGGTAGTAGCTGTTATGCGTTACCACCAGTCCGGGAGTGCAAATGGTAGAATCCTACCCTGGCAATGCCTCGCGTGCCTTGTCACATGCCTTATCGCGCCCGTTACGAGTTTGGTTTGTACCGTACCTATGGAGTTCCCTCTGATAGCCCTCCAGTTTACAGAGGAATTATGGTACTGTATAGACTACATGAATATATAAAAATGTTTTAAGGAGGATATGCGTAATGCCTTAATGCTATTTTAATGCTTTACTTTACTGTAGACATATTATAATAGCGTATTGTACTATGTATGTAGATAGTTTAACGGATCCTTAGGAGATGGAATCCCGAACATCTCTTAAGTTATTGCATGCACGTTAGACACTGGATAGGAGATGTACAACACCGTAAACATCTCTGAAGCCGTTACACTCATATTTATTTACTGTTGGCTTAACTTACATAAGATCTTTTAGTTCTGACTCGAATGTTTTGTCTTTTCATTATGCTCAGGCCGGTCTTAGCTTTTCGGTCTATTGAAGACCATTTTACCTCTGGAGGACGAAGACGGAGATTTGTATGCTATTTATTATATTTATATTTCTGGATCATGTTGTTCCGCTGCATTATTTATTTATTTCTGTTATATGTAACTTTGATCTATATTGTAAAAGTGTAGTCAAATGTTATTTGTAAAACAACTTCATGAACTATTTATTTGATTATTATATTTTGTCATTCCACTGTGAGATTTTGCGTTTATTTTTTTCTTTCTTTTCTCTTTTTTTTCTTATCTACCCCATAACAATCCTCCCTTTTGAATGGTTTGAGTCTAACATGTGTGGTTTATTATCGATTTAAACCGTCCAAAAAGATGGGACGTTACAGTCAACCCAAGAAAATTATGATAAGAGTAAGATATTGGAGTTCCAATAGGTTCTAAGTGATCTCATGAAAACTATGTAATTGGACAGGGAGTCCTTAAATATTTAACCCGGTTATTAGTCAGCCCATGAAACTAATAGGTTGTAATCCTGGAAACTATAATTGAGACAAATAGTATAAAAATGAATGGGGATGGGTAATCTAGAATTGATTCATTTGTTTTACATATCATCATATTATACCGGTTTGAATTGTTTTAACCATTGTGGATGCAGGAGCACAATATATGGTTTTATAAAGGTTTAGAGATACCAGTGAGGGAAAAACCTGTTCCGCTAAGCGGTGTGGTCTCACTAGATATCAAAATGATTTGAGATGGTAGATTATTATTCATACCAGGCTTTATACCTGAATCGAAGTTTATGTTTTCCCCTTAAACTGTCAGGTACTCAATTGGTTTTGAATATTTTGAGAGTTGAGGTTTTCAGGTCCCTCTTAAGACAAATAAGCTTCCGGAGACGTGCATGAGGCATGATAGTTATTTAGGGTTCTCTTTTCTTTTGATTCCGCTGTGTTGTCTATAATGGCAAAGTTGTTATATTGCATGTGTATATTCTGATCATCTAAGAGGGCATCTTTATATTTCACTCTTGGACATATGTTGTAATAAATATATTTTCTCTTAATGAGATTCGCGAATTTGGGATTATGTAATGAATTGGAAATATTTTGAAATGATATGTGATTTTGTTTGAAGTTTAATTTTTGTCCATATTCATGTGTTTATGTGTATCAATGAATCTAACTTTGTCGTATTTGGTCGTTGAAGATTAGTGATTATGGATGACTGCCGCATCCGTAGCCGTTAGTTTTGGGCCTCTAAGTAGTGGGATGTTACACATAGATCATTAGAATGTACAATACAAAATCTCGTACGTTAAAGAGTAACTATGATTTTTTATCGATGTCGAGAAAATAAATCATATGTAATAACAATCTCTTTAGTTACCGACAGTCTATGCAAAGTATAGCCTTTGTCACATGGCATGATACTTTAAATCTAAAATGGATTCTAAGTATGTTAACAAAATATGATTTTGGTAATTGTACCTAAAAGGATATGGTCCATCCGCCATTAGTAAACTTTGAGAAGAACATCGATGCAGTTGCAATTGTATAAAACAATGTTAAAAGGAAGTGATATTATTGATTTCAAATTTTGAAATTGGTGGAGTAATTTTTCTAGTTAACATGCTTAAGTCCATTCGATTCTACTCATAAATTGTTGCATGATATGAGAGTTTTGGAACATATATGTTGGAATGGTACTTTTAAATGATGATTAAGAAGAACATGTTTGCATAGAACAACCAAAATGTCTCGAAGTAAATAGGAGTGATAACGTAGTTTGTAGTTTTCTGGATATGATCCTTGATCCGATGTAACAATGATGTCTAATAAGCATCCCGAGATTGATAAAGTATTTTGATGCAGAAATCTTTAGTCAAAATGCAAAGGAAGCGTTTATTTGAAAGAAAGAAAATCAATGGTGCTAAACAATTTCTAATATTATAAGTAAATAGTATATTACTGGCTATTAACAATGTAGCAGTATTAAAATCAGTATTAGTTTGGTTGTTTGATGAAGGATTTGAAATAGACATCTCTCACACTCGGTATAAAGGGATGTTAGGATTCTCCCAATCTATATACACAAACATTATATTGAAATGTTTAATAGGAACATATTATGTAGATCCCTTATGCATCGATAATATAGATAATCATATATACTATGTGGTAAGTTAGATCTTGCTTATAAACTTGGTGTATTAAGCGAATATCAAATCTAAGGTAAAGTCACTGAATGGTAATAATGAGTATTCTCGAGTATTTATGAAATAGTAGAGGATTGTTTATGGAAACAACAAACTCCTTATGAAGAAGTGTTCAGACTTGAAGTTCACAAATGACACCAAATATAGTAAGTCAAGCTTAAATTCACATTTAACCTTAATTAAGAAGGTTTAATTTGGAAATGTTCCACACAAGAGGTAGTGGCATATTTAACAATAAAAGCTAAGTACATCACCTTGAATAGCGCCGCAATGGAATTAGTATATATTCACAAATTAATAAGAGAGCTAGGGGTGGTTACCACCATTGAAAAATACAATAATGTATTGCGATTACTATAATGCGGTATAGATTTAACTTAAACGAACGCTTGATAAGAAATTGAGGTATGTTCTCCATAAGTAACATCTGATACAAAATATTAATATCACAGATCCATTAGCTATGGAACCTTCTTAGTCTAATTTAAGTAGACCGATCAAAGGTATTGACGTAAGACATTGTAATTAACCCGAAGTGCAAGTGGGAGATTGGTAGAGTTAAGGGTGTGCCATAGAGGAAATTATATGATTTATGACATAACCTAATTCTTATGTAAAAATCTTGTTTGGAATGAAGTAGGCTTTTGGTTTTATTTTATATTTATCTTTATATATGGAGATAAAAATAATGAATTAAATACATTAGATATATATAAGTAGAAAATCCCTAGGAGAAGTATTTTAACATATGCAGCTACGAATGTGTTTGTAACTATGAGTATTGAATCATTATATATTTCCTTAAATTCTCCTAGTCAAGATGTATAGTGAAAAGGATATCGATATGTCTGTTGAGACTAGCATACGTAAAACTCTATGTTCTACCTTAATTTTTACTCAGTTATATTCATACTTTGGCTAAATAATTCGGGACTTGAAAGGAAAATACTTAAGAATTTCTTGCATGTAAATGCAATAAGTATCAACACTTCAACCGAAACCTAAAAGCTCTACGATATGCATGTTATCCAATATTCAAACCAAGCGACATCTCAATGGATCATTCTATCCAAATTGGTTAGTACCGAATGACCTGAAGTCAAAGGGGGCTCACTTTAGTCGATTGGTGACACTACTTGCAACTTTAAAGAAAAAATAATTTTTGGATGGGCAAAACTGATCGGTATCGACCACTCCTTGATGGGAAATTTTGTTACAAAGATCCAAAGCTTGAAGACTTGAGCATATATGAAGAAAGAGCAAAGAAGTACGAAGTAAAATCATTCGGCACAGAGTAAAATCAGTCGGCTGTGAATGATATGATTTTAATGTTATTGCGGGATGAACTACTTTTCTATGGCTACGTGTAACACCCCGTAAAAATTGGTGATAACTAATAAATAATTAATAAGGCTCTAAAAATGTAATTTGGGTAAATGTTAGAAATTGACTACGAAACTTGCACCACTACGTTCGTGGTGATTTTCTGAGCAACTTGAGTATTTTGAGTTACATGATCGGAGCTCAAACGAAAAAGTTATCAGCGTTTGAAGTTTTCGAAGGAAAAATAATTAGAAATGAAAAAAGGAAATAAATTACATTAAATGTAGACCCCACCAGTCAACCCTCACCTTGGACCGACCAATTGCTAGTTGTCGACCGTCTATATGAGAGCGGTCGACTGGTCATATGGTGGCGGCTAGGGTTTGAACCTTGTCTAACGGCCCAGATATTACTATTTTAATCTAACATATATAGTTGATTCGAGTGCCAATAAATATAGGCCTAACTCCTCACTTTTCTGCTCATATTTTTTAATCAAAGAAGTAAAGCTCTGCCATTTTCCCTTCTTCACTACTTTTAGAAATTATAAAATATTATTTACACACACACATTTGTGTGCGTATGCAAATCAGGGTAGGGCAGAAAATGAAAAGGAAGAAGAGAAGAAGCAAATCAATGTTGCGCAAGAAAACGATAGGATTTTATAGTTATAGATCTATATTCTCCTTAACCCCAAATCTTTTCTGAGATCCATAATTCTAAAAGTGTGTATACATATTCTTTTGGATTAGAATGGAAAAGGAGTCAAATAAAGGATAAACTCAGGTTTGGAAGATTTGGAAAGCTTAAAATGTGAGTGAAAAATTATATAAGTTATTTATAATATTGAAATTTACATCGTTGAATTTTATTTAATTATTATGCCTGCATATGATCTAATGAGTTGTAGGCTTAAAATAAATGAATAGGATTATCGCCTAGATATTCTATAAAATAGGTAATTAGAATAGAATAGTATGTACAAACTAATCAGGAGATTTGAAATCAATCCCAAATATTTATTACTGTAGAATGTTTGTAAAGTTGTAAAGTTTATTTCAGATTTATAATTAGGTTGTAAATTAAGTTGCTCCAGTTGACTTAGAATATTAATTTCTATGTTTTAATTTATTGGGAGTGGGGTATAATTTAATTGTATCTATTTGTGCGTAATTTTCATAAATTATCCAAGTCCAAAAATATGAATAAAAGGTGCACCGTTTGACTTAATAAGGAATATACCAAAAAAGGAATGAGACATGTAAACTATGGGTACTTCTCCGTAGATTGCACAGTCTATTTCATTATAAATTAAAATAAATAATTTATTGGAATTTCAAACGAAGCAAAGCCTCATTTTTAGGTAATTTATGGAAAGTTATAATTATAGTCCTTTTAGGAACGATAGCTCGGATAAATAAAAATATGGAAAGGAATGTTCTAGTTTGGAATTTATTAGTTAGAAATAGGAATACACACACATGTATAACCTCACTTATCAACTAAAAATAATATATATATATATATATATATATATATCTGTGTGTGTGTTTATATATATAGTATTTACAATGATGTTAGTAATAGTTATTAATAATATAGCAATTAAAGGACTAGGAGGTTGAAAAAGAAAGGAAAGTAATTCCAAAATTTATAGACAATAACTATAAATTTAATGGGCAATAAATTTATAGTTAATAGAGAGTTAAAGAAATTAAACGGGGACTGGTAAGTAGTTTAATATGGCATTTATGGGGAAATGTATAGGCATAATAGGTTGAATTAAAATGAGCAAATAAATGTTATTAGAAATTGTCCAATTAGAATAATAACCACCATTTATTATGGACAACTGACATTTATGGAATAAAATAAATAAGTATATAAAGTAGAATATAAATGCAAGAAGGCAATATAATTTTCATAGCGGGATACTATACAACCTTAATTATACGATTAGAACAAGCGTAAATTAGTGGACCTTGCCCAACATTTAAGCCTAGGATGGTTGGTTTGGTTTAGTGTGTTGAGATGCGACACAACACAAGTCTACCCTTCACCTAGATGCTACCAGAAGTTGCGTATACTTACTGCTTATGTGAGACATCTCTAAACATAGGACACGTGAGGAAGGGATATGCATTGCAGATAGGTAGGGAAAAATATACTGAGGGTTCACCGTGGATTTGAAGTATTAAATGGACTGGTACTTTTAAGAAAATGGGGTCTTCTTCATTTCTAGCAATAGTATTAAGTAATTGAAATGGGCATTTTCCTTGACTTACATTAGGTTAGTCTAAATAAGATGTCAACCAAAGAAGGTCGAAGGGCTATGTCAGTATTTTTTGGACTGGTATTTTGCAGTAAGGATGACATATAGGCTATGACTGCCAATGGTCCCGAGTGGTCGGCAATAAAGGCTCAAGTTATGCCCTAACAAATTTCGCTTTCTACTAATATAGAATCCGTACGTGATACGCACAGAGCTCAAAGTTAGATGGTTAGACGATTTTTTGTTTGGAGGTAGGGTAGTTAACCCCTAAATGAGTCTTTGAGATGCGTTAGTAGTACGAAAATTAAATTGTATATATAGAGTCATATATAGGTGTCATCGGTCTCTATAGCTCAGAGCGATTGACTAGCGTTTACATAGTGGAGGGTCCTCTTTGGGATTGAGGTATTAAATGGTCGTTGGCTCTGCCTCCTCCCTATTTAAGAATTATTAATTGGCCAGGGATTTTGGGTAGTATATGTTATAGTTAAGTGTGTAATTTTCTAGTCACCAGAACGTTGTTCTGATGCCCATCCTCACTACAACCCACATGATAGATTTAGAGGGACAAGATAATGGTGCAAGACGAGAACGGTAGATGATGAAGTCTTGTTATTCATGCTCGGCGCTAACAAGTCAATTGGATATCTAAGGAATACTATTGATTTCTAGGTAGCAGCCTCAGACAATATTTATATTTTATTAATTTTTCAACTCCGCTATGAATTTATATTGATCGCACTCTAATATACTTGTGTTTATTACATGTAAAACCAACGATCTGACCCTAATGGACTTGGGTTTTGATTTAGTCGAAATTCGGGCCTATTAAGCTGTGAGTTGTTACATTTTGTATCAGAATTTAGGTAAGTTGATCATAGGAATTAGGATACACTAAGAGAACATATTTATATTTTAACCTATAAATGTATATATTATACGCCAAACTCTATAAATTTCGACAATAGAAGTAGTTGCAACCATATTCCAAAAGGATGGACGCGACAAGTATGAGTTGGGCCAATAAATAGTTAAATTTATACACCTATCCCGATTACCTCATGGTGCATTGGCTGTACCATAAGGCACTGACCAAAGAGAGCATGAGCATGACACATAGAAAAATTCCAAAGGTTGGATGGTACTTGATTCCTTTATTGGACTAGGCTTCCTTATTACTGTAGATTTCAATGGATTGTCGATTGAAGACGTATATTTCATCCAGACAAATGGGAAGTAAGAACCTATATTTTGTAAGTATCTGAAAGCAAGTTGCAAAGAAGGGTGGAGAAAGTTCCCACAAGAAAGTGTACATTAACTACCATAAGATGATAGCCGAAGTTTCGATAAATATGAGTTAAGATTGAGTAGGAAAGAAGAACAGCCCAAAAATGAACAATTAAAGTCCATTTCTAAGTCCAACCCCATGTGAAAGAATTTGACAAAAAGATTTTTGGAAAATTCATTAATCGTTTTGAATGAGTTTTTTAAAGGATTTATTAGGAAGTTGTTGTTTTGAAAAAGCAAGGAAAATTTGAAACTCTTAGTTTAAAATTGGTTGGGTCAAAGTTTCTAATTAAAAGGTTTTGCAAAAGTGTAACAACCCGCAAATTCGTAGCATTTAATTATCGCCATTAGGTGATTAAATCGTTCGTAAATTTTTATTGAAATCAAAAATCAATTTGAAGTCCTTTTATAAAATGGTTGGTAGAGTTTCTATATCGAGTAGAAATTCTTTTAATAAAATTTCGTATTATGGAAACGGGCTTTAAAGAGAACTATTGTGGCCCATACTCATTGTTGCCGTGATAATCATCTAGACCAGCCGGCCCTATTTCTTTTGTTCTCTAACTCGTTCCTTTTTGCTCTGAAAAGAAAATGGCGGTGGTTATTTTTCTTCGATCTGAGAAATTTAGGGCTTGGCCTCGCTCGTTCTTTCGATGCTTGCTAAGGCTTTCGTTCCTCTGTTGCCTTCGAATCTGGAATTGAGGCTTGTACAAATTGAAGCGCCGCTCGAAAGTAGACTTCAATATTCTTGATTTGCTCACGGCTCTTCAATTTGGATCGAGTTCCTCTGTGATTTCGGTATGTACTTTGCTCGAGAAGGTGATTCTTGCTTGCTTTGGATTTGGGTGCTCCTTCTAGTCGTCGATGACTTGTTTGCTCGAATTCAACCAATTTCTGGGCTTCGCGATCTCGTTTTCAAATCATCGTCACACGAGATGATTTCAGCTGGATTGAAGCTTCAAAACTTCAACTCTCGACCGAACTGAGGTGAGTTTACTCACATCTATTTCATACTTCAGACGTTAGGTTTTCTTGGCTATTCGATTTCGTTTGAGTATTGGGGTTGAATTCTGGGTTGTTCACTCATTTCGATGTTGTTGATTTCGTTCTCTGTCTATTTCTTACTGCCTTGTACTGATATTGTCTTATACATTCTAATAGTGGCTTCGGCCATTGTCAGTGTTTTGAGATTGAACTATTTTGATATGTCATTTGCGGTTCCACTTGAACATCTGGACTTGAGTCTATTCATTCTGACCTTTACCTTGTCGAGTCAGTGAAATAATTGTAGTTTTGAACTAGTTGGTCTGCATGTCGTATGAGGTTGTTCTCTAGTTGGTCTGTCCTAATCTGATCATTGAAGTGTTGTATGGTTATAGCCTTGGTGCTGATCATGTTGCACTCTTTTAAATATATCTGCACGTGGTTCCTGCCACTGTTGCATGCTTAAATCCATGCCTCTATTTTTGTAGTCATGGATGTTTAAGTGTTTATATGTGCACTTCTAGTTGAATTTGGTTTGCCTGGTTGCATTACTCATGCTTGTGACTACTGGTGACATGAATAGCTTCACTGACTTTGGTCAGTTGAGTGTCCCTTGCTCCTGAGTTATATGCATGTGTCTGCTGTATTCAATCTTGTGTTCTGTGAAGGCAGGAATCTCTGATATGTGTATGTTTATATACGTATATATAAGCATATATCTATCTCTGCTCAATTTGGTCATCATTTAAAGTATTCACTGAACCTGTATGCTTGCCTTCATATGAATTCAAGATTTTATACAGACGTTGTAATCACTCTTTGGTCTCATTTGTATATGTGTTGGTCATTTGAACATCACTGAGTTGCATTTCCATGTTCGATCACTAAGCACTTGTCATGTTGCATGTTGCACTTCACTGTTTTGTTTATCACAGTTGCTCCCTTTGACCTGATCGTTTGATATATTCTGAGCATTCGAGTTTGTTTATGATGTTGGTACTTCACTGTGTCACTGTCCATGTTCGTTTGTGACAGTCTTGAATCTGCATCCATGTTCCTCATTGCTATGTTGTATGTGTAGTATACTGGTGCAATTGATATCGTTTTCCAATCTTCCTACATTGTCCACTGTTCTTATGCACTGAGCATTGCTTTGGATTTAAAGTGCCTGACCTCTTTGATTTTCTTTGAGGTCTGGTTCCTTCATGATGTTGTACCTGTTTTGCAGTAGCAATTGTGCAGTAGCTGCTGTCCAATTTGCTTTTGTTACTATAACTTGTATACTTCATGTGTCGGCTGCAATCTTGTTGCAGTCTTGCCTTGTATTCGCGAGGTGCCATCTCGAAGTCTGTACATTACTATGTTGTATTTATATCCATGCTTGCATTTGACTGGATATTAAATTTTATAGTTTGGTCAAAAATGTTGCTGTCTCTGTTTTCTGTTAGTTGATTTGAACTATGATCGAGACTTAGTTTTATGTCTTGACCATTTACAAACTGCACTTGCGCTTGATCATGGTTGCAGTTTTCATTTATTCTTCAACATACCATGTTGTCCCGACCTTTGCATACCTTCTCTGAATTGTTGAGCCTGGACACATATTGTTCATGTGTACATATTTCGTATTCTCTTAGTTGAAGCTTTATGCTGTTGCACTGCCTTGTTCTCAAATCTGATACATTGCATTGATGCCTTGTATCATTTGCATTTTTGTCATTTTGCTTCACCGATGACCTTATTTTCTAATGAGGCTGATCTGCGTCTTTTCTATTGGGTGTTGTAGTGCCATATCTTTGGTGCTCTCGCCTTCAGTTTGCTATTTCCCTGTGCCTTGCTTTGCGACATGTTGAACTTGTTTCACTTGTTGTCTCTTTCATTGGATACACTGTTTCATTTCTCTGATGCAGCCTTGCCCTTAAATACAAGTGGTGGCTGCATTTTCGTAGCAGTCTTACCCTTGTCCCTTGTGGTGACTTTATATTCTGCTGTGGCGAGGCGGTGCACGCGTGCGTGCACTGCAGCAACACTGCATTGACATATTTTAATTGATATTTCTTTAGTCCTTAATTCATTGACCTGTTGCGTAATTCGTAGGCTGTATTGGCGAGGCAGTACACGTTAGCGTGTACTGCAGCCAATTAGCATTGACGTTTTTAAATTGACATTTCAATTGCTTAAACTGCTTTGGATTTCTGTTTAGTGTTATATCTGCCGTTATCCAATTCTCGTATCGAGAGTTGGATATACGAGATTTCTGTGACTGTCATCCATATTGAGATTGATTATTATTGCTTCTATGCGCTAATAACTGAGTTTGAATTAGATTGATCCGGGTATTATTTTCTTTTGAATGTAATACTCGGGTCAGACCGAGTATTTACAGGTTGTAGATTTTTAGCTTTGGGTTGCTGCTAGAGCTATGAAGACTATTTATATCATTTGATGTGGTCTTTGTCTTGTTGTAGTAGTCAGTGTGTTTGTTTTAAGATGATAATGTATTCATGTATATTAGTCGATAATGTACTTGTATATATAACTTCTTGAGTCGACAGTTGTAGTTGTATCATTTGTATTGTGTCAAATGTATTGTAACTGATATCAGTTATTGTATATATGAGACTTTTCGTTCCATCTGTATTCCGCATTTATGTTATCTGTGTTATTTTTATATCCATTGTCCTAAACTATTATAGCCACTGTGTAGTAGCTTTGAGTTTGTATCGGTATGTCGGGTTTCCTCTAAAGATGAAATGCAATGTTTTATTATCTGACATATCGGTGCTCGCACAAGGCAATTACATAGATGGTCGCTCCTCAACAGCCTTATTCTCCGTGCTAGTTGACAGCACTACACCGTAGTGTTCTTGGCTAGCGTGGGTATAGAGGTGGGGCGTCACAAAAAGGGTTTTCCGTTTTTGAAATGAACGGAAAATTGAGCGTAGATTTAGTTCGATAATTTTTTCAATTTTTGTAAGCTTGAAGATTTTTAAAATTCTTTCTTTAAGGGGTGGATAAATGGAACTGGTACTTGATTAAAATGAGATAAAGAGAATAGATGGGTAAGAATGCTCGATAATGAATGTAGGAGGAATATTCCTATATAAGGAAAATACAGAGAATAACAACTGAAATAAATTGTGCCGCTTTTCATATTAATGAAGAAAAGCACAAAGACTAAAGTTAGTAGGCAAACGCACTACAAATGAGTCAACATTGGGAAATTTAGATGGAAACAACATTAGGAATTTATATGAAAATAGGATTAGTAACCTAGTTAGAAATAATATAGGAGAAAAGCAATAGGAGTAGAATAGGAAGAATAGATAAAATTTTGGAGATATATAATATCTGCATATATATTTTAGATAGACGCCTAGATAGATGCACAATATGTGTATCTTTTAAATGTCCCCCTCATATGCTAATAAAATCTTCGTCAAGGTTGAAAGCAGAAATAACATGTGTAGTAAGAAAATAATAGGATAAAGTTACCCTCGTCTACTCCAGATTTCATTTTTTTAATAAAGATTATAGAATATTTTTTTGAAGAATGGTTTGGTATGATAATTAAGTTTTTGAATGTTTTAAGTTCAAAAAATTTATCTTTAAAAGAAGTAAATTTCCATTATAGTAAGTCTTTAAAAGGGGAAAGTTGGTTAGAATGGAAAAATTTTCACGGCTCCTTTTAGAAACCAAGAGATTTTAGAATTTGATAAAAAGGATTTTGTAAGTTTATATTTTTAAAGATAAAGATTTTGGATTAGGCACTTCGTGATTGTGAAGTTTTAGTTTTATAAAGAGTGGTGAAATCCAAACCAATTTTTGATATAGAGTAGAAAAGGATAACTGCTTATATAAGACAGGGTAAGGTTTAGGCTATGAATAAAATATCTATGGATGCTTGTAAGGTGGCAATAAGAAATCCCCATGAATATAAGGGATATTGGAATGAACCTAGAAATGTTTGATTAGACATGTGTGGAAGCTATAGGGAGAACCCTCACGATAATGGGTAATGATATCAAAATACAATTTTGCAAATCGTAAGGTATACTCACATGAAAGATCAAGGATAAGGAAAGTAAATACCAAAATTTGAGCATAACACCGAAAAGATTTTGATTCAGAGAAGATAGTAATATGACTGGAAAAGAGAGTATTAAGATTGAAACATGCATAAAGGATGTTGGCTGACTCAAGATTAAAGAAGGCAAGATAGATGGTAGGAAAGTTATCTCACTAAACAAATTTTTCGGATAAGTTATTCTAAATGTGTATAGTTTATATTTCTTACTCACTCTAGAGTGGGAATGCAAAATTTATCCCATAATCGGGTGGAATGATTAAAGTATTATATGGATCTTATTCATTGAGAGACAAGGAGGTAAGTTAAGACATGCAGATTATAGTTGAATGGCATACTAGAAATGTCCATCTTAATTGTGTAATTAGTGATAGGATCACACCAGTTTATAATGATGGACATCTTCTAGCATTTATTTCTTTTAGTTTTTGGGTTGTAATCTCTAGTTTTCTCTCATCAGATATTGAAAAAAGATATGATATGATATGATAGGAGATATGTTCCTATTTTAGTACCACGTTTGAATGTTTGACCACCGGTGTAAATAAGAAAATCTCATAACGATACTTAACTAGCGATAAATGCTAATAAAGATGAAGTTAATTAGGAAATTACGTTAGCAACTAGAAATAAAGAATGCTGAAACCCTTAAAATTGTAGAAGTTCGGGAAAAATAAATTTTAGCAAACGGAGGATGGGGAGTGGTTATTGCAAAGTCACGGGTCATTATCCCTATGGCTTAAAAGCTAAAATTTATAAATACGCTTCTAGGTAATTTATTATTTTAGAAATAAAGGAAAGATTATCCAAATATAGGATTAAGTGCATATTGCTAGGGTCAATCATCTGTAGTAACTTATTTACTGAATCCCGATTATGTTAAGATGTGGTTTGATTAGTTTTTAAGGATGGAGTGGAATTATTTTGGAAAATTGTGTTTGAATGCTTTTGAAATTTTTTGTTTAAACGATTTTGAGAAGTTGGGATCAAATGCTTTTAGAAAATTTTGTTCAATTGCTTTTAGAAAGAAAAAATGGTGTTTAATTGCTTTCGAAAATTCAATTTTTCATACTCCTTAGCAAGTTTGATTAAAAGAGAGAAAATGTTTTCTTTTGAAATGAGAACATTTTTGATTTTCAAATGCAGCATGTTTTGTATAGGGAGCGTTGATATGTTTGCGAATATGAGTTTTACTATCCAATAAGGGTGACAGTATAAAAACATAGATAATAACCGGAGAACAGGTTGTTTTATCTTTGGAATTTCTATTTCGATAGTTGATAGTGAAATAAAACTTCCATGTAGGATAATTACGTTTTAACATCTAAAAATAAATCTTCTTATGCAAATTATATTTGGAAAAGTTTTGGGGGCAAAGGAAATGGTTCCAAAGTGTAACAGAATAGGTATTCAAAAGAAGGGTGGAAATGTAAAATTTTCCATCCAAATTCCGTTTTCATCATAAGAATATTGATTTAGAGCATTAGATTTACAAGATTTTGAATGTTAGAAATTGTATATTAGGTTTTGGATGGTAGGGATTGGATGCAAAATTGATTGAACATACTTCTACTAGTAGCTCCTATTAGTAAGAGCGGAATTATTGAAAAAGGATTTTAAATTTTTGAAAACTTTGCGTACATATAGAACTGCCGGTAAATCTATTTTGTTTGCATTATATTTTCAAAAATGCTTTTAAAAGAATGCATTAATATATGAGGAGCCGATGTAGAATCATTCTGAATGCATGTCTTATATGTTGTGATACACCATGCACTTGTACACGTTTAGCTGCAAAAATGGCTGTACACTAATTGGTTGGATAGGTTAGATTGGTTGCACACTATGTTACATGACTCAACCCTTGGGGAATTTTGGGGTAGAAATTCTTTTGAAGAACACCCCATAAAATTAAAGATAATTAATAAGGCTCTGAGAATGGAATTTAAGAAAATGTTGGAGTTCGATTACAAAATTTGCACCATTATATTCGTGGCGATTTTCTGAGCATTCATATTTCGGGTTTCACGATTGGAGCTCAAACAAAAAAGTTATTAGCGTTTGAATTTTTTAGAGTGAAAATAATTAAAAATGAAAATAGGAAGTAAATTACATTAAATGTGGATTCCACCAATCGAACTCCTCATTGGACTGATCGACTACCAGCAGTCGACCGCCTATAGAGAAGCGATCAACCGGTCGTATGGTGGGGGCTAGGGTTTGAACCTTGGCCAACATCCCAGTTTATATTGTTTTAGTCTAACAGATACTGTTGACTTGAGTGTCTATAAATATGGGTCTAACCCCTCAATTCTTTTCTCATATTTTCTAATCAAAGCAGTAAAGTTCTACCATTTTCCCTTCTCTGCTACTTCTAAAAATTATAGATTATATATATATGGAAATCGGAGAAGGATAGAAAACAAAAGAGAAGAAGCAAATCAACATTGCGAAAGAAAAATGTAGGATTTTATAATTATACATCTATATTTCCCTTTACCTCAAATCTCTTCTCAGGTCTGTAATTCTAAAAGTATGTATATAACTTCTGATACATATTCTTTTGAATTTGAATGGAAAAGAAGTCAAGTAAAGGGATGGATTCAGATTGGGAGATTTGAAAAGCTTAAAAGGTAAGTGGAAAATTATATAATTTCTTTATAACACAGAAATTTATATCGTTGAATCTTATTTAATTATTATGCTTGTATAAGATCTGATGAGTTGTAGGCTTAAAACAAATGTATAGGATTATCGCCTACATATTCTATAAGATAGGTAATTGGAACAGAAATAGTATGTACAACCTAATCTAGAAATTTAAAATCGTTCCTAAAAATTTATTATTATAGAATGTTTGTAAAGTTGTAAATTCTATTCTAGATTTATAATTGGGTTGTAAATTAGGTTGCCATGGTTGACTTAGAATATGAATTTCTATGTTTTATTTTATTGGGAGAGGGGTATAATTTAATTGTATCTATTTCCATGTAATTTCCATAAATTATCCGACTCCAAAAATATGAATAAAAAGTACATCATTAAATTAAGAAGGAATATACCAAAAGCGAAAGAGATGTGTAAAGTATGAATATTCTTCTCCATAGTTCACATTGTTTATTTCAATATAAAAGAAAATAATTAATTTCTTGTAATTTCAAACAAAGCAAAATCTCATTTTTGATAATTTATGGAAAATTACAACAGCTTTTAGGAAGCATAGCTATAAAAACTCGAGAATTTTAATAATATATTAAAATATTAATAAGGGTAAAAATATAATTTCACATAAAAGGATAAAATTGTAGATTTCTATAAATGAAGGAATTTGACTTTTCCTCTGTGTCAAGTAGATTTTTCTTGCCCAAATTCATATGTAAGCTGTTAGAAACAAATATCGTATGAAGGAGATACAGAATGTTATCGCAGCGCACATTTTGTGTTTTGCACCTATTTTGAAATTAGATTTAAGATTTAATACAAGAATAAAGAAAAACTAATTTATTAAGAAATAATTTTAGTATGTATGAATTACTCTAAGAAAAGAAGGGAAAAAAAGAGAAGAGAGGGTACAATGGTGTATGTGCATTTAAAAGAAAAGAAAGAAAAGTATTATATATGCACAAATGTGAAAATGCTTCAAGGAGAAAGCATTAACGATGAAACTATTGTTGTACTTAATTTAAAGGATAGATTTAATATACTTAAAAAGGAATGTAACAATATATTTAGAAAGAAGAGAATGCATCTACTTTTATATATTTGGAAAGTGAAGATAACGATGTTCGAAAGTAACAAGATATTGTGAAAGAAATGCAACGTAACCACACACACACACACACACATATATATATATATAAGAAGGTATCTAGTAAAATAAACATTACATATTTTGAAAAGAAAAGGTAAGAGTGTATTAATTGAATGAAATCATTTATTCAAAAAAGATATGCTATGCCATTTCTTATTTATAGAGAATCAGGATAAGTCTGGTTTTTGAACTTTAAAACATTAATACAATCAATTAATGTAATTGATTGCTGAATTTATTATAAAGAAAAAGGTCTCTAATTAATACACATACATATATATACTTTTGAATATACATCCAGGATTCCCCATAAAAGTTAATTATATATATATGTGTGTGTGTGTGTGTGTTAATGTGTAGGGTACCAATTAATGAAATTGATTTCAATTAAATAAATACACATGTATGTATGTAGAATATCAATTAAGGATGTTTATTGGAATTATAATAATTAATGACATCCGTTTAAATTGTAATTAATTGACTTTATTATAATTAGTAGCATTTATTTAATGCAATGTGAAGGTAATGTTACTAAAAGAAATGTGAAAGGGTTTTGTATATGCACTACAAGAAAATCACTAATCAGTAGCATCTTAGAATAGCGTTTAAAGGCCCAACGCTCTTTTAGTCTCCTGATAACTAGTACTAAAAAATCATCAACGCTGTGTAATGAACTCTTATTGCGGGCTTCCAATTTATTCCAGAGGCCGCCTTTTTTTAGTATTATTCCCGCAATTCTACTTTTCACGCTTAGATGTCCTTCTTCTTCTTCCCTAGAAAATTTAAAACCTAAAAAAACTCAATCAGGTACGATGCTCGCACAATTGTTGCCGCTGGTCGTCTCCAGCATATTCCTTCATTTCGAACTCAATCAGGTATGATTTTCGAAACTGTACCTGTTTATATTCCTTTCCTCTTCTTCCAATTTATATTCGCTTAGTCATTAGGTTTTGATCTCTTTCAGAACTATCATGCTTTTGTGCATATTGATTTATTTGATTTATTACATCGTTCAATCTCTTTCAATAGTTATAAGATCTTATATCTTGTCCGTAACTCAATTACCCTAATTGTTCCAACTACTATATTCAATAGAAACATCCTTCTCTATGCTTTCTTGCAACTTTTAGCATCTCCTGGAAAAGACACTAAAATTGAGTTGCATTCTAGGTAGTTTAATTGCAATATTATATTTATTTTTTGATAACTTAGTTCAGATTTTGTTTGTTCCTAGTTTTAGTATTTTAGAGAGTGTGATATGTAATTTTGTTTGTCTTAATAGTTGGTTTAACTGGGGTATAAACTCAATTGAGTCGGTTAAGTAGTGCTGCTAAATATAAAAATGGATTAAGAGGTTCTTACATGGTTTGTTTGTTGTTGTCGGACGATATAGGAATGATTAACTTTTTGCTAATTTATATTTTTTTTAATAGGCTGTTTAGATTGTAATGTGCTTTTTCCAGTAGGCTATATACTATTACTTTTAATTAGCATTTTAACTATGTTTTACAAGCTTTTCTTATATACCAAAGTGTAGAAAGCAATTTCAACATGTTGTATCACTGCGTTTTACAATTATGCGACAACACAAGTCAAAAGAGTTTCATAATTTATTTCATCGGTTTCTAACAGTGACATTAGAAAACGTCATATACTACAAATGAAAATATTTTTGACATGGTTTAAGCCAGAGTCAATGATCTATTTAATGTGAAAACTACTTTTCTACCTTGTTATTTTTGTATAATTAATACTATTATAATGCTTACTTACTATAGAGTATTATGATATAATTGCTTTTCTTGGATCCAAGCATAATAGAAATTCTTTCAATCCTAAATTTAATGTGACTGCGTTACTGCATGCATAATCTGAATATTGTTGCCAACAGGTGATGGGTAGGAGAGCTATGCCCGAAACAGTTCCTGAACCTAAAACAGTTGCTGATAATGCAAATGGTGCAAATTCTGTTGTTGCCACTATATTTTTGACATCTGCATAGAGACTCTCTTCTATCCCTGATAACTAAGAATTACTTGGATTAGGCTTTAGCCTCATACACTGCAATTGATGATCGTCTTTCTAAGGGTATGGTCTTTCTAAATTCCCTTATTTTTTTCATTTTGAGTTAAACGATGTAATGGTATATCAATATTATTCGAGTGCTTTTTTCATTTTGAATTTTGTTATCTGAAAATGACCTTGTTTAATTGTTGTTAGTAATAGAAGAAAACGATCTCACACAATGTTCGAAAATGTATTAAAGGTCGGTACTACATATGTGCTAGGCTACACTAATCAAAAATATCATAAAGATTGACATGATATGTTTAATAATACATTCCAAAAAGTTTTCGTAAAGAAACTATGGAAACCGAGAAAGAAAAAATGTTATGTATATACATACTTGATGGACACAACATATATTAATTTTTACGCTTTTTTAATTGGTGAACTAATGCCAAGATAGATGCATAAGATACTGTAAAGATATATACATACTCGCTTCATATGCTAATATGAACATTGGATTGTGATAACATATTTATTACAACCGAACTAAGCAAAGAGGAAGCAAAGTTTGCTGAAAATGTATCTATAATGTAGTCGAGTGGTCTCCATCATCAATAACAAAATTTGACCTCTCAGCAACCCCAAGGGGATGCTAATAACCCAACTAGGTAATTCTACAACTATATATATATATATATAGTTGTGTGTACAAACACACAGATACATACATGCATACATATATGTGTGTGCGTGCACGCACATGTTTATGTGCATGTGTGCGTGTGTGTTTATCTCTACTACTAATAAAGAAAAATGGTTGAACTAATTTATTTGGCGTCCTTTTGAAATTCCAAAAATGCCCTTGCTTTCCGTTTACATGTTTGCACTCAAACAAAGTATCTACGTATACAATAATACAAACAGCCTGTGTGCGAAGCACGGATACATACTAGTATATATAATGCTTAATAGCTGATATTTTTTTTTCAATATAGTCTACTCGCAATAGCTGAGGAGATGATGGCTGAGTTCCTGTCCAAGGAGACTGGAACTGCCATCGACTGGGTGTAGATGGTTAGAATGAAGGTTGATTCTTCGTTCTATCTTGCTTTTGTGCGTTCTTTTATTTCAAAGTTCTTAATTTAATTAATCTTTGCTATAATTTTCTGATGAAGTAATTCCTCCATTTTATCGCATAGCCTGGTCTGGACTTCATTGGAACCATTGCTGTATAACACAACTGTTGTGGTGTTGCAACAAAAGCACGTGGTTGTGCGAGTCTCAATCCCACCAAGGTGATTTATCCTTCTGAAATATTTCTATTTACGGATTGTTGTTTTTTTAGGAAGCTTTAATAGTATTTCTTTTCCTCTCATTGATTTATGGTTGTTATATGATTCATAGTTTGTATTTTAGCTAGGTGCTTCGAACCCTAAATTAATTGCTTTACAGTTCACACTTTCGATGTATGTTAAGTTTTAGTTGATCGTCATATATTTTAGATTAATGTATTCATCTTAGTATGAACTCAACCTCTGCACTGGGCTGCATGTACAGTAGTGCTCTGAGCATAACCAATGACCTTTGAGTTTCACTCATGTCCTGCCCTTAAGTTACCATAGTACACAGATACGTCCTTAGGAGCCTAAGGCAGTGTTGTTTTGATGCATGGCTATTAGTAATGTCTTGTTTGGCCCAACAAGAATTTCATGGTAGTAGAATTGGAGTTTGGGTTCGTTTTCTTTTGGATGGAGGATGGTGGAGGGGATGATGAGATTGGTTAGGGAGAAGGTTATGAGAAAGGTTATGCTTATGGTAGAAGACATTGTCAGTGTTGGATTTGCAAAGGTTTTACATACGATTATTTATATAGGTTGAGGGAGAATTGCTTGGTCAGTGATGTTATTGTATGTGTATGATTAGTTATGGTAGCATGTATATCTGTTGTAAAGATTCTGTCCTGCAAAGCATCTGAAAGCATGCAATACTACACTTGTTAACGATAACAATAGTTTTATACATTGATATTCTTTTCAAACCTTCAAAAAATTACTTCCGAAATGAAAGAATCATTTACTGTAAGAAAGAAAGAAAGAAAGGCAATTAAGGTTAATTGTCAAATTACAGGCTTTAACAAAAATTATCAATATAACTAAAATGAGTTATTTTTATTATTTAGTAACCAAATAACAAACACTTAATATATCTTTGTATTACGAATGTATGTATGTGTGTGTGTGTATATGTTCACTAATTATTAATTTCAATCTATCCTACGACAGTTGAAAATTTTATGAACTACTGTACAAACTTGGACAGTAATGTTTGATAGAAACATGACCCTAGTAATATCCCATGCATGCTTCAAAATCAAATATTTTATGAAATCGGATTCAGTTTGTTATTATGATGGTTTTTTTAACGACCTAATATGTTTTAGTTTAAGTGATTTGAGGTGAACTTTTAGTTTAGTTTAAAGTACGTCAAAATGTTTGGCCATAAATATCTATGAATAAAACATTGTAGATAATTTATTTGCAATTAAAAGACAATTCCTACTAACAATTTATGAGTAAAAGTATATTCTTTTAAAGAATCCATTGCACTTTATTTGATACTTCTCTTTATGATGTGCAAATAAGTAAATTTACCTTGAATTTATGATGTGGGATATATGGTGATAGGCAATGTTTGGATCAGTTGATGATGTCAATGTTTGGATCAGTGAAGTTTGATGGTCTGGGTGGTTTCTCTATTGGCATCAGTGTGCAAGCTTTGCGATGGCAGATGTGTATGTGATGATGGTGGGTATGTTTATGGCAGAGGTGATGGTCATGTTTAGTGGGTTGTATGAGAATCAGAGATGAGGCAGTAAGGTTTGGGTGAAATTGTTGTAGTGGGTTGTTGTAGCTTGTGGTCTGCAGTGAAGTTGCACAGTGAGGTGATGTTGGAGTGTGTGGAAAGGAGTTTGATGATGTTAGTATGAACAGAGTTGCAGACCACAAGTGATGAGGTGATGTTGGGTTGTATGAAAATCAGAGATGAGGCAGTAAGGTTTGGGTGAAATTGTTGTAGCAGGTTGTTGTAGCTTGTGGTCATTGTTCGTTCGGGTTGCAGGGTTTTAGGTACGAAGTGATTGCAGGCGTCGAATATTGGAGGCAGTAAGGAACTGTGATGTTTATGTTCTTGATTGAAGCGGTAGGGTGTTAGGTGCAGGTGGAAGAAGTTGAAGGGCGGTTAGTGATTGGATATGCGGGCAGTGTATTTGTTGGCTGGTGGTGGTCAGAGAAATAGGTGGTGTATGTTGATAGTGCAATGTACGTGAAGTAATTATGGTCAATGGGGTGCGATGAAGTTTGGTCGATAGAATTGATGATGGCTTTATGGAGCAGCAGCTTGGAAGTGTTGTATTGATTGCTATAGAGGAGGCAAGCAATTAAATGGTAGCTTGGGTTGGTCGAAGCAAGGCAGTGGTGGGGCTGTGGTTGTGAACTGTTTTATTTTGCAGTTGAAGGGCTTGGATGATGGTGAAACAGAGATGGTTCTGGTCATTGTAGTTTATGTGGCAGTGTTGGGTGTATGGTGAAACGGAGGTGGAAATGATGGAAATGAGAAGTAGGATGTTTCAGAGGTGTAGCACTGATATGAAGAAAGTTCAAGGGTAGTTGAAGTGCGGCGAGTGATCTTAGCATTTTTTATAATAGATTTAGGTATGTAGTATATAGTCCTATGCTTATTTTCATCTTGTTACATGATTTTTCCAGTTAACAAATCAGAAGCTTGACCATACACTATAGTTAATCACAAAAGTAGTCAGACTGAGTAAACCACTGATATTGTCGTGCAATGCTGAACTGATGCAAAAAATCACCAGAGTTTGTTCTGAACTGAGTAAACTACAACAAAAACTACTTTGAACTAAAGTAAACCAAAACAAAGCTATCCCCAATGATCAAAAGTAGAAGTAAAACGATTCAAGTAGTGTTGAGTTAGCCAAACTGTAAGATTACGTCTAATCCGAGAATACTGAAAGGCCAAAACTGGAACAAAACTTACAAGCAATAAAGAAAACTACTGACTAAAAAGTTGCTAGAATAAAGAACCTATGCCTGGAACAAAGATTGATTGAAGTAAACAAGAGTGGTAGGATATTTGAGAAGTGGATTTGAATTGCAGAAGTTTGGATGCACTGCAGTGAACAAGAGCTGCAGTATGCTGATGGTTTGTGTCTGAATTGTGATATGCAGTGGCCAGAGGTAGTTTGTGGTCAATGTTCTATTGTGATGTTTTGTTGCACTGCTAAAGTATATGCAGGGAGATGTGATGATAAGGGTCTCTAGTAAGGAGTAGGTGTGGTCAGAAGTGGTGACGACTTGGGGTTCACTGATGTCGAGAAGAGGATAGGGGATGTTTGATGGTATTTAAATTGCAATGTGGCAGAGTGCTGTCAGAGGGAGTTGTGGGTGAATGGATATTGATGTTAAATGGTTTGGTGATATATGTTGAGTTGGTGAAGTGATGAATTCTGAAGTTTATGATGTGATCGATGAAGTTGATTGTTATGTGAAGGGGAAGTATTTGTCTGTGGGTGGTGTGTAGTGATTAGGCAGAAGTGTGGAAGGCCAGAGGAAGTTTGGTTGAACTGCAGAGATCGGTATGTGTGGTAGGGGACTGGTGAAGTCTGTAGTAGAGTGGTGAGTGATCACTGATGAGGCTGGAAGTGCTAGTGGTCAGGTGATAGTGTTTTAAACCAGTTGTGATTGTGGTGAATTAGTGCCGCAGATTGGATTTGTGAGTGGAGTTTGATTGGTGGATGGGAGGTGACATTTGAGGGATGGTGATGTGGAGGTGAAAGTTGAGGTTTGTTCATGTGGCAGGGAGGAAGTTTGAATTTAGTTGAAGTGATGGTTGCTGTGTGGTCCGGAAGCAGTGAAGGGTGAAGTGGAGTGGCAGTGTGGGGGTGGGTATTGCAGATTGTAGGCTATTGGTTGAATGTGAATGAGGCTATGGTAGCGTGTGGAAGCTTGAGTTGTAAGAGATGAAGCAGAGGGAAGATGGTCGAGGTTGTAGTCGTAGTATGTTTGATGGTTGCTTGTTAGGTGGTCATAAAGTTTGGGGATGGTAAAAATGGTGGAGCATTGGATGTTTTGATAGGTTGAGGAGGGTGGAAGTTGATGGTTGTATTGATGCTGAATTGAGGAGAGGAGTTTGACTGTGCTGGGGAGAAGGATGATGGCAGCAGTTTTGGGTAGGGGAGGAGATGGTGGTTTTGAGTGGTCAGGCAAGATGTCGTTTCACCAAATCCTATTTAGTACTGGCTTTGGATGCTTGTGCAGTAAACATATATGTTCACATCCTCTCAACAGTACCCTAGTGTGGTTTGAACTGAATGTACAATAACAATCACAAATTCACCATATTATGCGATGAGTTCAAATCATTAAAAGCTAATGTGCTGAAATACAAATGACTAGAAATGAACAACTGCGATAAAGTCGGTAGCTTCCTTATCGTCTATAATGATAAAAGCACTATCTAATATACAAAACTATAAATACAGTCCAATATGATATATTTTTTATCTTCCTTTTATTATATTTTGCTTGATACATAATATACAATTACAGAAGTTTAGTGGCCAAAAGTAACTTTGTGTCAAATTTTGTGGTGAATTGTTACTCAATATTGTTAGCTAAAAACAACAAAGGTTTAGACTTCGCTTTCAATCGCTTCTCTGTATATTTTCAGTTGACAGCAGTTTTGAAAAGTATGGCAGTGGTTAGCGAAAATGCTAACAATCCTAACATGCATATTGTGTGTGTATTTAAAAAGAAAAGAGGTGATCTTGGTATTAATTCCAGGAATAGGTCCTGGCTGTCTAGTGATTTTACCTCCAAGCTCTTTGGTAACTAAATCAACAGCTTCAGCACTTTTATACTTTGTCTACTTTGTCATTTAATGCAGGAACTTGGTTAACATTGAAGCAACCTGGAGCAATGTTTAGATCCTTGCAAGAATCTTCTGTAGCAGCCATTTCCGTATCATCGTCTCCATAACTGAGTATTTGTGTCTATTTGTTAGACTATTTTGAGCTATTATCATGTGACCATGTCTTGTAGTATTTGTGTTCATTTGTTAGACTATTTTGAACTATTATCATGCGACCATGTCTTGTAGTATTTGAAATATTAGCAGAATTATTTGAAACTTTTCCACTGGTTTGATTGTGTGTTTCCAAATTAGAATTCACTACAACGTTATCATTGTTACATATAGTTGTTGTCATCTTCTCGATTTGTTATTTTTGGGATCCACATTTTAATATATATATATATATCTGTGTGTGTAATGTGTATAAATATATCTATCTGTGTGCATATATATATATATATGTGTGTGTGTGTGTAATATAATAAAATGAAAATTGAAAAAATGCTGAAAATTAATATTATATAGGATAGCGTTTGAAAAACGCTATTGATTCATCAAACGCTATCGCAACTCTATACGAGATGTAAGATTTTTCCACCAAAAACGCTATAATAGAACCAAAAACGCTATAGTAGTAAACAAAAACGCTATGCAAGCATGACAAGAAACGCTATCGGAAAACATTGTAACGCTATAACATGGTTTGACGAAACGCTATAAAATGTGATCAAAAACGCTATAGAATTTAAATGAAGGATTATAATTCCCTATAGCGTTTAAGTTTAATAACAGCGGAAAAACGCTACTGTAGGTTGCAAACGCTATGAACTTTTGTAAACGCTATTAGATATTATAGCGTTTACCTTCCTGCTATGTAATGTTGCCAGCCTACCATAGCTTGTCGTTCCACGGCGTTCTCTGAAACGCTATGGTAGCCTGTTATAGCGTTTTTCAAACGCTATGAAAAGCATAAAATTTTGTTGTGATGTGTAAGGATAAAAAGTGGTATGAATGAACGAATGATTTTTCTAAAAATAGAATTCATTTAATTTCTATCTATAAATACAATGGAAATAAATATACATATATACACATACACATGTACTTCTAAATATAAATACATGATTTTCCACCATATTCAAATAATAATAATGCTGCAGAACATCAGTGAATGATATTGATTAATTAAAATAAATGGTTACTAATGACATCAAAGGAGGAAAATGAAGAGGTTACCTTCTCTAAATGAAAAGAAAATGAAATAAATTTTCTATACATAAAAGCAAATAACTTGTGGGTAAATATGCAATTTTATCTAAACCTAGTTTTCAACTATAAATACATAGCTAAACCCCATCATTCTTCATTCTAAAAACCTTAGCCTACATCTTCTTGTTCTTCTTTCTCCTAAAAAATGCTTAAAACATTTTGTATATTCTCTTCCTTGAATTTTCTTAATAAAATAGAAAGATTATAGATCAAATTAAAGGAGAAAGAATCAAAACAAATGAGAAAGGGAGAAGGAAAATAAATCAACAAAAGAGAGAGAGGTGGTGAAATCAAATCAAATCAGAAGAGGAATTCCTTTGAGGTGGGTAGGTATATTTTTAATAAGTCGATTTATATGAAGATAATTTTAGTATACCCTGTCTGATTTGGATATTTAGAAACTAAATTGAGAATCAAGTTGTTTACATCTGAGATTAAATAATAAATGTAAATCGATGAGAACCTATTGAATAGAAATTGATCTAGTTTAAACCCCTTCTCTAATCAAGTATGAATTCATATAACCTGTTAAAATAAACTGTTTATATAGATTTCCTATAACATGTTAATATTGATGTTAATAGTAATCCAAGGTTGAACCATTTCTACTTTAAATTTGTAAACTAAATTTGAATAAGAAATTGTGATAATTGCAAACTTGAGTTCACTACTATTGCTATAAGACGAAACTGTAAATTACGATGGAAAGTTGAAAAAGAACTGATTAATGAAATAATTAAAAACCCTAAAACAATAATAATCTTTAGTTAAATAGTGACGACCGATCGACTACCCTTGTCGGAGCAGTCGACAACAAGTGGTCGACTGCTCCAGTATATAGCGGTCAACCGGTTAGCATTCTAGACGAGAAATATGAACCTCGGCCTATGGCCCAGGTTATAGATAAAATATTTTGTGTGTGCAGTTGTGTGTGTGTGTGTGTCTATATATATGGATGTCAGTATAGGTAGGGAAGCTAGTTCCCTATATGGAGACACTGGGATGTTGCGAGACTAGGTAAATGATGTTTACTCAACAAGGATCGATATTCGACTAGGGGCGATTCTATCACAAATTGCACTCATAAGAGGTTTTATAGTGAACGTGCACCACTAATGTTGATGCTTGATAAAGTGTGTAGCCCAACACAATAGGAGTTCTTGGGTATTCACTAATGACGTGACATGATGTTGTGTTGTTATTGGACATCGACATATGCAATAATAGGTGTTACGTTACCATTGAAAGGTGGACACGGATGCAGATGATGAGACACTTTAGCGAGTTAGTATTGTAGGCTTCGCCTCAATGCGTAGCTAGAGTATGTGTAGTAATAGTTGTGGGAAACTTAGTCCGATGGTAGAAATTGTAAGGAAACCTATGTTAGAATTGTTGCATGTAGTTGTAATGTTGGAAATGGTAAGGTAATCCTATGTAGAGTAGCTCCAGTAGCTATTAGCCAATCATTAGCCATCTGAAGTACGATTAGTTGTTTGACCCTTAGTATGAGTCTGCACAAGTAATTAGTGTAGGTGCGTATTGAGCCAAAACCCTTAGGTAAATAAAACAAATAGCTCATGAATACTTGTAGGGCATTCTTGGTCATATAGAGTATTACTAAAATCAACTGCATGTGATCACCATATGTTAGTAGTGTACTCATTCGCTACACTTTTTGTTTAGCACACTCCTTTCATTTTCTCCCACAGTAGGTAGACTAGGCATCATTTGATTTGGTCTAGTCATGATACGTGATGGAAGGTGCTAAGTGCTAAAGTTCCATTTTCATTTTCCCCATGTAGCTATTTATTGTTTTAAATGTTTGTCAAACTCTACATTGTATCTTTGGAAAAATTGTATATGAATTAAGTATACTTGGAGACTATTATTTTCTAATATGTCTATTTTCAATATTTATATTTTAATTCCTTCCATTGTGAGATCTGAAAGTGTAGAATGTTTTAGATTTTGTCTTAGTCTCTATAACGTTTAAAAACCAATAGCTCGCATTTCTTAACGGACGCTAATTCAAAATTCACTTTAGGCTTTGGGACGATGCATCTTGGTTGATTATTACAATTGCTTTGATAAATTAAAATGTGAAAATGAATGTTCTAGTTTAGGAATTAATGGTTAGAAATATATATATATATATATATATATGAATATATAAATATATATATAACTATGCTTATCAATTAAAAATAAAAATATGAATATATCTAGTGTATTTACGATGATATTCGTATTAGTTATTAATAGCATAGTAATTATAGGACTAGTAGGTTGAAAAAGGAAGGAATAGTAATTTCAAAATTCATGGACAATAACTACAAATTTAATGTGCAATAAATTTGTAGTTAATTGAGAGTTAAAAGAATTAAATGGGGGACTAATTAAGAGTTTAATATGGCATTTATGGGGAAACGAATTGGCATAATAGGTTGAATTAGAATGAATAAATAAATGTTATTAGAAATTGTCCAATTAGAATAATAATGCCTATTTATTAAGGATAATTAACGTTTATGGAATATAATAAATAAGTGTATATGGTAGGAACTAAATGGTAGATGGCAATATAAATTTCATAGCAGGAAATTATACGGCCTTAATTATACAATTAGAACAAGCGTACATTAGTGCGCCTAGCCCAGCATTTAAGCTTAGGATGGTTGGTTTGGTTTAGTGGGTTGGGATGCGAGGTCAGTAGAGTTACATAACATAAATCTGCCATTTACCTAGAGGTTATCGGTAGTTGTGTGTACTTACTATTAATGTGAGACATCTCCAACCCCAGGACCCATGAGGAAGGGACATGCTTTGCAGATAGGTATGGAAAACATAACAAGGATTTGTCTTGGATTTGAGGTATTAAATGACCTAGTACTTTTAAGTAAAATGAGATTGGTTCATTTCTATCAAGAGGTATTAAGAAAATAAAAGGGGCATTTTCCTTGACTTACATTAGGTTAGTCTAAACGGGATGTCAATTGATGCAGGTCGACGAGTTATAGCAGTATTTCATTTGGACTAGTATTTTTCAGTAGGGCTGACATATTGGCTATACAACCAGCAGTCCCAAGCAATCGGTAGCAAAGGCTTGGGTTATGACCTAATGGATTTCGCTTCCTACTAGTATAGAATCCATATGGAATACGCACAGACATCAAAGTTAGATGGTTAGATAATTGTTTGTTCAAAGGTGGCTAGTTAATCTTTAAATGAGTCTTTGAGATGCGTTAGTAGTACGATAATTAAATTATATATTATAGAACCATATATAGGTGTACTCGCTCTCTATAGCTAAGACCGTTTGGTTAGCATTTATGTTGCTGAGGGACCGCTTCGAGGACTGAGGTATTAAATGATTATTGGCTCTGCCTCATCCTTATTTAAGAAGTATTAAGTTGTCGAGGTTTTTGGGTTGTATATGTTTAGATATATATGTACATAGACACATATACAGTTATATCTTTGAGGAGGTTAAGCATACTGTACGCACATTTAGGGGTAAACGGATTAGCCGTAAATAATAGACATAACACTTAAATGAAAATCAATCGGCATAAATTAACATTATTGGTAGAGTGTGTAATTTTCTAGTCACCAGAACGTTGTTCTAACCCCCCTTCCTCATTATAACCCACAAGATACATTTAGAGGAACATGATACTAGTGTAAGACTGGAACGGTAGATGATGAAGTCTTCTTTTTCATGCTTGGCGCAGACAAGGCAATTAGATATTCAAGGAATACTATTGATTCCAAGGTAGTAGCCTCAACCGGTATTTATGTTCTATTATATTTTCAATTCTACTGTGATTTTATATTGATTGCACTTTGATACACTTGTGTTTATTATAGGTTACCAAAACCATCGATCCATACCCTAATGGACTTGGGCTTTGATTTAGGTGAAATTTGAACCCATTAATGTGTGGATTGTTACTCTACAACTTCAAATTTGGAAGATTACTTGTTCAAACACATTCTGTCGACTATAGTGGAGGAGTATGCCTATAAATAGAAGGCTACGGACAACTAAGAAATTACTTTTTGCTCTATCCCGAATTTTTGCACTAATACTCAGCCATTTTTAAATCAATCGTTTTCTAGATCTGAAATCATTGCAAAAGTAGTTGTAATTGTGAAAGTAATCTGAAATAACATTGATAGTGAACGTAGGTTTAAGACTCTACCTGAACCAGTTTAAAAATCTTGTGTTTTCCTTATTATAATTTCATGTTTTTGTCTAATTTACTCTCTTTTAGATTCGATTGGGGTGTTTTCCTAATTTTCGTGCAGACATTTTAGTTCTTTCATCAACAACGAATCCCTTAGCTATAGATCTATTATTTTATGGATTTGAAAAAAGTCTATAATTAGATCTGACAAGATATAACTCATGGAAATTAAAAAAAACAACTAGATTTTGAGCTATTTTTTAAGAGGACAATGAAGGATCGCACCAAAATGAAGAAGAAATTAATCAAGCATCGAAATTGTCGGGATCTTTGTCTCAGCAAGAGGCTGTGACAAAAGCTAAGGTGGAGAGATGATGTTAGAGATAAACTTGAAGATGCAGTAACAACAAGCTCAAATGGATATTACGAAAAATATACAAGAGAAACTGGAGGTGTTAACTCATCCACTATAATAAGATAGATAGCATAGGCAAAAGATAGATAAAAGAAATTTATCATCATCCGATTCCAGTTAAGAGAGCTCGTCTTCATCAGAGCGGAAGCGTAGACCATACAAAAGACCGATGTAGAAGGGAGCTGGGGTAATGTAGATGGTTATAGAAGATGGAGGCACTCAGCCAAAGCAAAACTGGTTGGCACCGACCGGTCAAAACCTATTGGTGTCAACTAGTCTGCTGAACGCCTCCACTTATCTGATAGTGAGGAGGACTTACAAAATAAAGATGCTGATGAAGGGTGAGCAACCGGTCCTTAGGATGATGGTACTAAAGCTAATACAAGTGAACCTCTTAGAAGGGGGCGGAGTCTTATAAGACATCAAAGAGGGTCAGGACGAATGGTTTCCCTAGAGTCAAAGGAACGTAGATGTCATATAACTAATTGAGACAGTTTACCGCGCCAAATATTCGGGGATGCTCATAATGATCGCCATCTACAGGGTTAAGGTAGTGAAGAGTACACTGTCGATATGATAAAGAGATTGATGAGTTGAAATCAGCATCGAAAGAATAAAATAAATGGTTCATCAGGGAGTAGGACCCCGCTCATTGAAGCAAAGTATCCGAAGAGGTTTTTGATGCCGACCATGTCGAGGTACAATGGAATCACTGATCTAATGCAACATTTGTTGATGTATGGATGGAACATGAACAGTGCACATGCAATGGATGCTGTGAGATGTAGATGTTTTCCCATCTTTTTAGAAGAGCTGACGACGATATGGTTCAGTCAGCTTAAGCCTAGATCCATATCATCATATGATCAATTGGTGAGATGATTTATGGAATAGTTCTAGGTGTATACTGTTTAACTTAAGGATGCTATGTCATTATCGAATATGCATCAGAGTTTTGGAGAGACCTTTAAAAGCATTCTAAAAAAATTAAATAGTTTTGTGACAGAAGTGAGTAACCCCAAGAAGGAGATAGCATTAATAGCGCTTATGAACAGGGTTCACCCACAAAATTGGTAGATGGATCAAAAGAAAAGGAACCACCTACTTTGAAAGAGTTTTAATATATGGAATCTCAGTTTCCACGCATGAAAGAAATAGATTTGGAAGTAGGAATGGCTTTTGGCGGTCAGGATGAGCCAAGCTATGTCATTCAGAGCAAAATAACTATCAAATACAGTGGCGGTAGTGTTGGAAATGCTGTAATGAATGCTAGAGACAATAAAAAAAATTTAAGAACCAAAACACTGCTGGGAAAAAGCAAGATAAGAAGAAGAATTTGAGATTCCTCTATAATAGAAATTATAAAGAGCTGACCGGCTTTGTCAAAAAATATCTACTTTGCTATGCAAGGTATAAAACATTACAAGAAGCCACCCTAGAGAGAGGATACTAAAGAGGAGAATGCTCTAGAAACTATTGTCGCTTTCCTGAAACTCATGGGCACAAAAAAAATTAATGTTGGGATTTGAAGGATGCCATTGAAGAATTAATTCTCAAGAAAAATCTATAGCAGTATGTTTGAAACCTACAGGCGGGCAAGCGAAAATCAACTCCAGAGACAACAAAACTTGAGAGATAAAGTTGGGCCCAGAGGAGAGGGGATAAGACAGCCAGCTAGGGGTATTATGATTAACACCATATCCGAAATTGGAGAAAACTTAGAACGATATGGAGCGCTATGGCATCTCTTTAAGGCATGCGCCTTACGATATGTGTTATGCCATTGAAGAGGGAGCTCCAGTAAAGTAGCAAAAGATAACAAAAGATAACATTGTATTCCAAAATAGAGAAAATGATGGGGTCGAAGCATGGACGCTTGACTTAATGGTGATTATGGTTTCAGTAGGGTTAGGTATCATGTACGTAGTCCTTATTGATTATAGGAGCATGGAGAATATCTTGCTCAAACAGACCTTCAATAAGATGAGCGTTGACGAGAAGGATCTGGAGCCATATAAATCTTGCATCTAGGGATTCCTTAGGGAGGTTAGAGATCTGATCCAATGCATCAAATTGTCTGTTGAACTGGGAGAAGGAGACCGCAATGTAGTGCGATTGTAGAATTTTGTGGTGGTAGAAGAATTTTCTTATTATAATGCTTTATTGGGCAAATAAACCCTTGCTGCTTTTCGAATTGCACTCTCTCCATCGTGCTTGACGATGAAGTTCCTAATAGAGAATGGAGTGGGGGCGATTCAAGGAGACCAGAGCACAGGTCGATAGTACTACGTTGCTAACCTTAAAGAGGCGAAGCGATGAGAGAAGGGGAAGAGTGCAGAGAAGCCTATCTGCACCAAAAATTCCAATGTATAACAACTAACGCCTAGACATTGGCTTTGGCAAACTGGTAAAATTTTTAAATCTATAGACCCAAAAAAAGAGACAAAGGAGCCCCTGGATTGATGTCCCAATAGACGATGACAATCTTTAAGAGGTACTCAAAGTTGGATCTCAACTCAGCTTGAATACGAGAAAGAAGTTGGTCGGGTTTATCCGGGCGAACATGGATGTGTATGCTTGGACACATTCCAAAATGTGCGGAATATTTCCTGAATTTACTTGTCGCGCACTGAATGTGAGCCTAAGTTATCCTCCTATGAAGCTGAAAAGACAAAGTATGGAACTAAAGTTATATGCCGCATTGAAAGAAGAAGTGGATAAACTGAAGGCAAATGGCTTTATTCGTGATGCAGTATACCTTGAGCGGGTATCAAATCCAGTGTTGGTCAAGAAGGCGAACATGAAATGGCGAACATTTATTGAATTCTTTGACTTGAACACAGTGTGCCCAAAGGACTGCTCCTTGTTGTCAAGGATTGACCAATTAGTGGATGGAACTTTCAAACATGAGTCGATATCTTTTATAGAAGCATACTCCGGCTACAACCAAATTGCGATGTATGTCATGAATCAACAACATTTTTTTTATCATAAATTTGGGTAGATATTGCTACAGAGTCATATCGTTCAGTTTAAAGAATATTGTAGCTAGTTATTGGCGTTTGGTTGACAAGATGTTCAAAGAACCGATCGGATGGATAATGGAAGTCTATATGGACAATATGCTTGTGAAATCAAGGCGATTGGCGGATCACATGGCCGACCTTTCAGAAATATTCAATGTGCTTCGAAAGTATGGAATGAAATTGAATCCACTGAAATGTTCTTTCAAAGTTGCATCGGGCATGTTTTTGGGTTTCATTGTAAACTCGAGGGATATTAAAGCTAATCAGAAAAGATCAAAGCATTAAGATTCCTTACCACCCCAACAATAAGGAGGGAAATACAGAGCTTGAACGGGAAAGTCACAACATTAAGTCGATTCATTTCAAAGGTGACTAACAAGTGTATACCATTCTTTGATGCCCGTAAGAAGTTAAAAAGAAAGTTTTGATGGCCAAAGGAATATGAAGCTGCATTTCAGGATCTGTTGGAGCATATTAGGAAACCACCGACATTATCCAAGCCTTTGAAAGGAGAAGATCTATACGTTTACTTAGCCATATCAACCCATGCCTTAAGTGGAGTCTTGGTATATGAGGAGTGCAAGATCCAAAGGTCGGTTTTCTACATCAGCAGGCAGTTCAATGAAGTAGAAAAGAATTTTCCAAAACTAGAGAAATTTTCATATTGTGTTAATTTCATTGAAGAAGCTGTGATCATACTTCCAGGCTCATCCAATAAAGGTGTTGGATGATCAACCACTTAGATAAGTGCTACATCATCTCGAGACTTTAAGGAGACTGATAAAGTGGAACATCGAGTTATGCCAATAAATATAACTTATCATCCTAGAAAGGCGATTCGAGGACAGACATTGGTGGATTTCATTGCCGAGTTTAATCGTCCGAGATGATAAAGTGGAAGAAGAGTTGCTCCAACTCTCAATGGAAGTTATAAGTTAATGGAGCCTCCAATTCCATGGTAGGAGTGTTTCTCGTAATCCCAAAATGATGGAGGGTATGTTATGCTTTAAAGCTAGAGTTCTAAGTAATAATCAATGAAGTTCAATATGAAGCGTTGATTGTGAAACTCATGATAGCAAAAGAGTTGGGAGTCAAAACACTGCATATCTTCAATGACTCTCAATTAATGGTTTGCAACGTAAAGAAGGAATTTTAGGCTAAGGATACAAGACTCGCTCTTTACCTATCAAAAAAGTATTGGAATTTCTAGACGATATTGAGCTACATAATAATGTACATCCCAAAAAAGAGAATACAAATGCTGATTCATTAGCCAATTTGGTGAGTTTTGGAGATGTAAAGCTATTGGGAATTGTTCTAGCATAGGTTTTGACAACTCCAAGCATTGATGAGATAAATGTCGATTGGATCTTGAAGGTCGAGGAAGAGAATAAGTCATGGACTACTCCATTCAAAGATTATTTGCTAAAAGGGACTTTCTCGAAAGGAAGAAATGAACGAGGAATCTCCTATGTAAAGTACCTTGGTTCATTATGCAAGGAGTAAAATACAGGAGAGGATACTCTATCCCCCTGCCGAGGCGTATCACCGAATACAAAGCTATGAAGATCCTTATAGATGCACAAGAAGGAAGCCACGGTGATCACAATGGCCAACTGTCGATCGAGATGTAGCTGACTATTCACGGAGAAGAGACAAGCATCAAATATTTGAAAATATCCAAGAGCCTACCCAATGAGCTTATGTAAATGGTTAGCCTATGACCATTTGGGGAATATATGTCATTAGAGTGCTAATGCTGAGAGATAGAGAAAAGTATGCAGTAGTGTTTGTGGACTGCCTTCTGAAATCGGCTGAAGCAGAAATGCTTACAACGATCACTTCGGCGAAAGTGATCAACTTTGTGGTGAAGAACATTTTTTGCAGATTTGGAGTTCCACAGAAGATAATCACTAACAATGAGACACAATTCGAAAGTGCGAAATTTCTAGAATTATGTGCTTAATAACCGATTGGGAAGGGCATTGCGATGTAGAACGTCCATAGATAAATAGATAGGTGGAGGAAGTAAACACGATCATCAAATCCATCATTAAGAAGAGATAAAGAGAGCGAAGCGCAACTGGGTGGATGAGTTACCATTGTTGTTGTGGGCTTATCTGACAGATCAGAAGTCCACAACTGGTTATACCATATTTACTTTAGCCTACAAAACTGAGGTAGTGATATCGATCGAAGCTGAAGCCTCTTCTCAGAGAATATTACACTGTGAATTTAAGGTGAACAAGGAACTATTGCTTGAGGCACTCGACTTGGTTTAAGAAAAGTGAGAAGAGGCTCACTTAAGGATAGCTTCTCACTAGCGAAGAGTAGCAAAACAGTTTAACGCTAAGGTCAGAAACTGCACCTTCGAGATAAGCGATCTTATTTTTAAACGAGTAATTCTAGGTATGAGGGCACTTGGCCCAAATTGGAAATGTCCCTATATTATTTAACAGAAGCTTGGAGATGGAACTTTCATGCTAACAACTGTTGATGAGATCCTAATTCCATAGGCAAGGAGCAACAATCATCTAAGAAGCTATTTTAATTAATTTGATGTTTGTAAATAAGGCATCTTATTCATCAAAATTTGATGTAATAAGGCAATAATTGTCGTTCATTTATTCATAAATAAAGTTAGTTTTTTGAATTAATGGAACCATATTCTTAAAGTCTGACTTCGTGCTGCAAGAGTAGTGGCAAAATCTGACATTCTTTGTTTTGAAAGCCAGATGTCTAGGTTCCCGTAGATAGGTACCAACCAACTGTTGAGACTTGGTTTTGATTCATGACACGAAGCTATCACTACGACATACAGATTTGACGACTGTTACGACAAAAAGAAACAAGGAGATGAGACTTTAAAAACAGGTGCATCGACTATGGTATTTTGTTTTTGAGTCTTAGTTCAATATTGTTAAAATCTCTCCTCGATTACATCTACATTAGCTTATATATATATTAATCATAGTATTTATCAAATATTATATATATATACATAAGCATAAAGTCATAGAATTCAATATATCTATGTAATTGTGCAAACTGCACAAAAACAACCAGGTCAGTCGACTGACCACCTGAGACAGTCGACTGACACTGGAATTTTTGTGCAGCATGCATAGTTACATATGTATACGAATTTAAAAATAAATATTATTTTGAATATTCAGTCGACTGACTCAGAGGCTCAATTGACTGAATTTCTATAACAGTCACTTTTCGAAAAGATACGACTTTTTGTGAAGAGTTGCGAACCTCTAACGAAAAGATTCGGACACAACACTTCGATCGAAACTCTTCACCAACAGTCGCTGCTTTCTAATCTTTATAAATACATATTTAAACTTCATTTCATATCACTGAATAACAATCGAATATTCTTATCTCTCTGATCTAACTCTCTGAAATCTATTTGCTATCATACTTTCAATTATTCTGCATTAAAGCAATACTAAACCTTTCTATTCTTCATATACTTCAAATATATATATTTATACTCGAGGAGAAGATTATAGGAAGGGTGTACTACAAGTGACAAATCCGTGTTATTAAAAACACACAAAGTCAAAACTATTTTTGTATTTGTTGAAGTCCTGTTCTGCTGCTCAGGCGTGTGAAGTCCTCTTCGGCTGCTGAGGCAAAATCATGTTTTGCTGCTCAGGTCCTTGTTCGGCTGCTCAAGGGTTTTATATACCTATTCCTCTGGGTTAAGTGACGGTTATTAGTGAAATTCCAGAAGGAGTCTGGGACTGGACGTAGGACGGTGCTCCGAACCAGTATAAAAATCTCTGGTGTCATTTTTACTAAACTGCTTTTATATTCCGCACTATTTACCATATAGTTATCATCACTACACTCTGTATTATCATATATCCATATTACACGATCCATAGCACAATTTCATTTGGTATCAAAGCAAGGTCATCATATAACCGTAACACAATTATCTGGTAATCTAATAATATGGACACTAACACTAGCACTAGCTTCATTGAAGGACAATCCACTGCACGTCCACCACTATTTATTGGTATGAATTATAACTATTGGGCAACACGTATGAGAATATATATGCAAGCAAGTGGTTTTGATTCATAAAATATAACTCAGTCGGAATATACTATTCCTACTACAGAGTATTCTACTTGGTCAAATACACAAAAACTAGATGCCACAGCAAATGCAAAAGCCGTGAATATGTTGATTTGTGCCTTAGATAAAAATGAGTTTAACCGTGTTAGCATGTGCAATACTGCATATGAAATATGGCGTACACTCAAAATTACTCATGAAGGAACTAATAAGGTCAAACAAAGCAAATTATCCATGCTCAAAAGTCAGTTTCAAAACTTTAGGATGAAAGAAAATGAATCTATATATAAATGATATGTATTCAAGATTTCAGGATATCTACCATTCTTTAGTAGGACTAGGAGAAAAATATTCAGACTTTGATATTGTTTCCAAAATCCTTAACTCTTTAACGGAAGAATGGGAAAGAAAAGTTCTCGCTATTGAAGAAGCGAACAATATTTCCAAAATAAATCCAGAAGAGTTAATAGGAAATCTAATGTCCTATGAAGTAAATTTGCAGGCTAAACAAATTCAAGCTCAAGATAAAAAGAATATAGCATTCCATGCAGAACAAGAAGAATCAGATTCAGACAAAGACGACCTAGCTTTTATTGCCAAAAACATCAAGAAATTCTTGAAATATAGAAAAGGAAACAGAAATAATGGCAAGAGAAACTCAAACAGCAATAAACCACCATCTTTATCAGTTATGGAGTGTTTTAACTGTCACAAAAAAGGGCATATGTAGAAAGATTGTCCAGATCAGAAGAAATAATATCGAAATAAAAAGAAGGAAAAGGTCAAAAGAAAAGCCTTTTCAGTCACATGGGATGATTCATATTCCTCATCTTCTTCTTCGGGAAGTGAAAGTAACAACGATAATGAACAAGCTAACGTATGTTTTATGGCTAAAGCTAATGAGGTTAGTGATTTTACTTTTGATGATATGATAGAAATAAATTTTGAATTATTAGATACTTTAAAAAGTCTCAAAAGAAAATATAAAGAGGCTGTAGAAAATAAGAACAAGGCATAATTCGAAAGAGATATGCTTAAAGACGAGAAGAAAATATTGGAAGAAAAACTTGAGAAAACTCAAGAATCACTTTCAAATGTTAATTCTCAACTTATATTATTGAGTCAAGCAATTGAAACTCAAAAAGAAAAGAATGATGGTCTTGTTTCTGAAAATCATGTTTTAAAAACTAATATTAAAATGGTTGAACTAGAAAATTCAAGTCTAAAGACCAAACTAGAAGGAATCACTAAAAACGTTTCAAATTTTAATAAAGGAAGAGAAAATTTATCTAGACTTATTGAGAGTTCACAACCTGTTAACAATAAAAATGGTTTAGGATATAATAAAAATAATCGTAGAAATAGCACTAGATACGCTTTTATGTATAATAAAAATGTTAGTGCTACTACTAAATTTCGAGTAAAGTCGAAATCAAATTTTCATAGAAATTCAAACACTGCTATAACCAATAATGTTTATAATTTCTCTAGAAGTACAAAATCATTGACGGGAAATATGAATAAAAATTATCTAAGTATTTGGGTTCCTGTTAACTGGAAAAATAGAGAAAAATACATTGATGATTATTTTGATATGGTAGTTAGTAATAAAAAAATATATTTTTAAAGGTTCAACCACACCCAAATGGGTATGGTTTCCTAAAAATTAGGAAATTATAAGAACCTTGGGTATCACATGCTTTAAATGTTAAATTTTTTGATACCTTACATTATAAGTAGTAGTTATTTTGTTGTTCTATGTTAACACTTATGTAGAATATAATTTATGTCATCGTATAAACTCTCCTTTTTGTCGATGACAAAGGGTGAGAAAGATATTGCTCTAACACTATTTGCAGGAATAAACGATGCAAGCACAGATTAAGGGGTAAGCATATAATAGAGTAAGTTGTTGCTTCTCTTATGTTCTAAAAACATTAGTCATTTCAAAACATTTTGGCTTGTACTTAATAGCCAATGTTTTCGTATCTTTTTCAAAAACTCTTGTTTATGGAAGTTTAATGTATGAATGGTTGTTTCTTTCATCATATCTATGACCTTATGGCTTCATACTTTTATATTCATTATTCCTTTTTGTCGATGAAAAAGGGGGAGAAATATTATTACTAACATTGAGAATGCAAGATATAGAGTGTCAAAGATTCAGGGGGAGTAAGTATTTATATTATATATACAGTCGAAATCTATATTTATTTATAGGTTGCCATCAATCAAAAAGGGGGAGAATGTTGAGACTTTGTTTTGATTCATGACACGAAGCTATCACTACGACATACATATTTGACGACTATTACGACAAAAAGAAACAAGTAGACGAGACTTTAAAAACAGGTGCATCGACTATGGTATTTTGTTTTTGAGTCTTAGGTCAATATTGTTAAAATCTCTCCTCGATTACATCCACATTAGCTTATATATATTAATCATAGTATTTATCAAATATTATATATATATACATAAGCATAAAGTTATAGAATTCAATATATCTATGTAATGGTGCAAACTGCACAAAAACAACCAGGTCAGTCGACTGACCACCTGAGACAGTCGACTGAAACTGGAATTTTTGTGCAGCTTGCACAGTTACATATGTATACGAATTTAAAAATAAATATTATTTTGAATATTCAGTCGACTGACTCGGAGGCTCAGTTGACTGAATTTCTATAACAGTCACTTTTCGAAAAGACACGACTTTTTCTGAAGAGTTGCGAACCTCTAACGAAAAGATTCGGACACAACACTTCGATCGAAACTCTTCACCAACAGTCGCTGCTTTCTAATCTTTATAAATACATATTTCAACTTCATTTCAAATCACTGAATTACAATCGAATATTCTTATCTCTCCGATCTAACTCTCTGAAATCTATTTGTTATCATACTTTCAATTATTTTGCATTAAAGCAATACTAAACCTTTCTATTCTTCATATACTTCAAATATATATATATATATTTATACTCGAGGAGAAGATTATAGGAAGGGTTTACTACAAGTGACAAATCCGTGTTATTAAGAACACACAAATTCAAAACTATTTTTGTATTTGTTGAAGTCCTGTTCTACTGCTCAGGCGTGTGTAGTCCTCTTCGGCTGTTGAGGCGAAAGCCTGTTCTGCTGCTCAGGTCCTTGTTCGGCTGCTCAAGGGTTGTATATACCTGTTCCTCCGGGTTAAGTGAGGGTTATTAGTGAAATTCTAGAAGGAGTCTGGGACTGGACGTAGGACGGTGCTCCGAACCAGTATAAAATCTTTGGTGTCATTTTTACTACACTGCTTTTATATTTCACACTATTTACCGTATAGTTATCATCACTACACTCTGTATTATCATATATCCATATTACACGATCCATAGCGATCCATAGCGCACTTTCACCAACTGCTCTGGTCCATGATAGAGTCGTTGGAGTATAATCGGACTTGGGGTCGATTGGATGATTCACCCCTACGTATCTTTTCTTCGATCGATGCCCAAAGATAGACATGGTTAGAGAGGAATGCCTAGAGATATGCGTTCAAAATACTGATTCCTAGAGATTGGAATCAGTCTGCAATTGGACTTTTCTTGTGGATATTTTACTAAGTTATATCAACGCTCGTGTCGACATGGGAAGATAACCCATAAAACCTCAGCCACATTGATAGAGTAAATCTTTGTTTATAGTTGAACGAGACATGTACGACTGATAATAAGCAAACTTGATCGATGAAATACAACTTTATTTAGTTAAAAATGTTTGACTGATAATAAACAAAACTAAATAACAGACTAGTACTTAGAAATCGTTGAAACTTGTTTACATGTATAGAATTACAGTAAATAACGATATTGCACATATCACCGACATACACAAGTATGGTATATAAGTAATTTTATTATAGATAGTTGTATATTTTTTGTAGGCAAGTACATAGAAAACAAAATAAAAGGTGTGATAATGTAAATGAGAGAAAGTTGAACAGAAAACACGTTTTTATTACATTCATCTTTAAGTACAAAATTGTGTGAGCCGTTCCTGCACAATGATGGCCTATGCACATGAAAAGAAAACGAAACAAAAAGTCAAAGAACAGTCTCTATAAAGCAGTAAGGCCGACTACTTCTTCTTCAACATCTTGACACCCTTCATAGTGCCCACGCCAACATGTTTGTGTTTGCCCTTTTTGATGGTCTTGGACAGTGGCTTGTCATCATCTTTATCCCAATCATAACTGGATGAAGCAGTGGGAATTTTCTGAGGGCCAGGGACATCCCAAAAAACTAGCGCGAAGGGTGGAAAATAAGAACCCAAAGTGAGTCGGAGTTTGATTTAGAGCTAGAAGAGACAACGATATCGAAAGAGGAACCTTCTCCATGCCCATCTCGAGCTTAACGTCCAATGGAGAGATTGATCGCCTTTTTACCTTGGAAAGTGTCTCTTGTCATTTCTCGCCATTGATTGTCAGGTCATCACCAATAGGGATATCAATGTCCTCCAAGCTCTTCAGGGACCCTATCTTCTCGGAATCGGGACTAGGTCTAGAACCGTTGGGCTAAAGAGTAGGAGTTAGTGTTGTTGAGATGATAATTGATGAAGTCATACAAGTGTTGGGATCTCAAGCAGTTGTAGCATGTGGTAGAATTGGAACGCTAGCAATTGACTTATAAGGCGATAAACGGAATGGAAAAGATTAGTTATCTTCTTAGGAGACATTTAGAGCTTCTTGAAAACTATGGATGTTAGAGATATAGCTTCGGATGGAAAAGTCTCTTTTGTAGGAGAATATATGATTTCCCCTTCCTAAGGAACTTTAGGCAGTGAAGGAAGAGTGGGAGGAACTGACGAGGGAATGAAGTCCGGAGCTTCTAGGTCGTAACTATCTGAAGTAGTTGTGGTTGCGGAATCAAGAGCGATAGACGTAGGTATATTAGAAACAACAACCTTAGAAGTGGTCGAAAGGGAGATAATAAGTTCTTCCTAAGACCCCTTTTTAATAGGTCCAATGTTGTTTGCATGATTCGAAGAGCTTGGACTGACTGGAGTCTCGACCTGTGCAGTTAATGCCCCGCTATATCCCCGCTATAACTCCGATATATCTTATAGTGGATTCCTACCGCTACGATTTTTCCATATATCCCCAACATATAGCCTTTCCGCTTTAATCCCCGCTATTTCCGCTATATCCCGTTATTTCTGCTATATTCCGCTATTTCCCCTATATCTTCTATAAAAAATTGGATTGAAAAATGATATTTATACGCTATAAAAATTATGAAATTAATCAATTTCATTGAACTTTTGATATATGTTTAGAAATGATAATACTCTAATATTCTACTAAATTAAATTAAGTTATATAATAGTTTTACGTTCATTTACAATACATTTGCACATATTTTTATTTAAAATTATTTTTGTATTAATTATAATTCAATTGAATGTTAATTTTTCACATAATTACTATCTATATATTTGTAAAAACAACAAGTATGGGATTTATATGCTATTTTAGAGTAATCCGATATATCCCGCTATATCTTCGCTACATCCCCGCTATGACTTTTTGCACCTCTACCGCATTGAATCCACCGAGCGCTTTAACTGCACAGGTCTCGACATGCATCTGCATAGATGTTGCAGCTTCTAAGGCCTTGATCTCCAATCCTTTTTCCATAGCCACCAAATCTTCTTCATCTAATAGTTCATCCCTGGCCTTTATGTGTGTAAATGGATAGCCATCTCCCAACCATTTAAGGCTCATCATCTCAACGACATTTGCATAGAATCCTAGGAGAGTGGCATCATTATCTTCTGATCTATTTTTCAAATTTCTCCTCAGACTGGGCAAGGTATCCCTATAGTTCGACCATCTTTTGTTCGAACTCGACCAATTTAATTCTCAGGTCCACGGTTTCCTCTACATTATAATGAGTGATGTTTTAAGCTTAACCTCTTAACTCTTTTTCTTTTTTGAGCTCTTCTCTAAGCTTATCAATCTCAGCCTAAAGCATAGCCTTCTAGACCTTAATCACTTTTAACCTCCTTTTCAAGGCTGTCGCTCGCGATATGTGCATATTTTAGTTGTTCATCGAGAAGAACACATCTGGTCTTGTGTGCGATGGCCTCATATACTAGTTTTTCTTGACCTTTTTGATGGCCTTGTCCTTGGCCTCTATTTTTTTCTAGAGTCTAATTAGCTCCTTTTGTAGTCATAGAAGGCTTTTCTATATCAAAGCTTTTGATGATCAACTGGTTGGCTCAGTTGACGTCAGATAATCCCTTGGCGAGATTTCTCCATTGTGCATATTGTTTCATCGCCTCATTGCCTCTGGAAATGTACTTTAGCAGATAGTCTTTGAGGGCATTCCTGATGTCACAATCGAACATAACTCCATGTAGACAAAGGTCAGCGAACGTAGCACATTTTGCGTAATGGATAATATGTTGACCTTAAGTGGGAGGTGGCGGAACAAACTATCCGACGAAAGCAACTTTCTAACACTATGAGGTTTGTGAGAAGTAGAAAAGCTGGATTGTTTGGACTTATGGGAGAGAGCATTATGAGCCATAGGTCGCTCGGTAGTGAAAGTCGTTAGAGCTTGATAAGTTTAGGGAAGGCCTGAATGAGGAGGAAGGCGATCTTGAGAGGATTGCATGGGAGAGCATTCCTGATAAGGGGAATCAGAAGCACGCCTAGACCTAGAGCAGTCGTGTGTGTCCCTATATGCGTTCAAGTAGAGATGCTTCTCTTCAGCGTCGAGTCTTTCTTTTTCTTTCCACCTGGCCCTTTCTTCTTTGGACTCGTGATATCGGTCCCGGTAGGAGTGCGAATCCCCTTTAATCGAGAGTGATGGTGGTTAATCCCTTGGTAGACATTATCAAAGTGACTTTGTCCTTCCATTATACCTGAAATAAAGAAAGATTTAGGCTCGAACTAGTGAGTTGGATTGAGAACGAATGCAAAGTGAGCGTGTTTGTGATCCAAAGTAATGTGTGAAATATTGGTGCTCCTTAAGTAATACATGGACCATGCTTATGGGGTTAAAAAGACGGTGTTTCTTCCCTAACAGAAGGCCTGGGCATGCCAGTAGGAGTTAAGTTGAAATCAGAAGGATTTTAGGCGATAAGATCGTTGAAGTTCGGGTCTCCGAGAGCGAAGTCTGGAAAACTCCTGATGTCACCCAACGAATAGAAGACAGCATTGGTCATATCTGTAGGGGTTGACTACCTAATTGGACCTTGGTTTGGTTTAGGTGCATGTTATGAATTCTTGATGGCGAGTCGCTTTGGTATAGGGGCAGGTGTAGTCGGGTTGGCTTCAACAGATGTTTCCCCAAATGACACATCTCCATCATCATCGTCTTCTTCTGAATCTTCTTCCTCCTCTTTATTCTCTTCTCCTTTTTCTTGGATGTTTTCTTCCTTTACTTCTCATATTTCCTCATGTTGTTCCCCTTTTACGGGGCATGAAACCTCCTCAAGATCCATAGAGACCCCTTAGGGAGTAGGGGGATCATTTGCAATTGTCCAAAGCGACATAGAGCCTTTCTTTGTAGGACTACAAAATTATGTTGTTCAGTTTTGGGTGTCGGCGGCTTGAAAATCCCAAAGTCTCGACATTTGAACTCGTTGAATGCTGAAGAGTGTTCGATAAACAATTTTTGTAAAATCATCTCGGTAGAATTCAAATGTTCATTCACCACCAAAGATAGAACATCAATTCGTTTCACCACAATCTCCCTAATCCCCTTTTAGTTTTGACTAGTCAAAGTGAAGCCCAAGGTCGAGATAGGCGATGGGGATGATAGTGCAAGTCAATGGCAATGGTGGTTGATTGAACGAGGGGGACGTCGAAAATAGAAGTGCCGACGGCGACTTAAACCCTCGGTGGCAACCCACTATTGAAGATTGAGATTTGGATAAAGAATGGTGGGAGATAGTTTAGACTAGAATAGCGCATGTTCTTGACTAATCGATGATGGTTGGTTTGTGTAGAGATCGAAACGATGACGCTAGTGGAGGCATGGGGCGACGACGACGATAGTATGTAGAGGGTAGATGTAGTTGAAAAGTCATAAGAGCAAAGAAACAAAGGAGCACGAAATGAAAGTGAAGTGAAATATTTTTCTAAGTGTTGAATTTATACAATTCTTTAAAAACCAATTGGTGCCAACCACAATCGATCGATACTGAACGGTTTAGAAGCTAAAAAATAAAAGAAAGAAATCTACCTGATCAGATGTGACGACCTCCATATACCTATGGTATTCAATATAGTCGTAAACCCAATATAGTTGTAAAGTACGCTAGAACGATACCTGACCGACGAAGAGTGATAGTCAAAGGTTAAATAGCCAATACAAATCAAAGTCTTTCATAAATCTTTCAGTGCAAATGATAAAATATAATAACCAACATAGGTATAAAATAGACGAAACAATATGTGTAACTCAAATGAATCAAAACCAAATGAAAGTAGCAGATCCATCACGGCCATACAAACGGGAATATAGTTTATACATCAAATAATAAACTCAAGAAAACTGTCTCCAATGGAAATCACAAGTACCGGTTTCTCCATGGTACTACACTGCGGAATATCAATAAGCTCTACAAATAAAATATATGTAAGCTTCAGCCTCCTACTTGTCCTGTAAAAAGTTCCAAGCACTAACTTAGACCTGCCATATAATCTACTCATTTTAGAGCATCTAATAAAATAAGAAGCAAAACGTAGAACCTCGAGTCGGACACTGTCTGGTGTGAGTGATGAACAATCTCAAAATACTATGCAACCGGATACAGTAAAAGTGGGACACTAGACATGAGAAGTCATACTTGCCATGTCCCTACATCCAACGAGTTAGCACATAACATAATATATATACTGTCATCATATGAGTGTACAACACTAAGTATAACATGGGTGTTGCGGCATCTACGTAGTAATAACTACGTCACAAGACATCGACCTTAATCGTACATCGATCAAGGGAAACATAGTAATCATAATGCATATATTAATCAAAGCAATCAAATCTGGCATCACACTCTTGAATGCTTGAGTATAACTCATGTGATCAACCCAGATGGTCAATGACTACTCAACATCGTATGTACTCAATACTCAAACTCACACCTTCTCATATGGCTAGGGATATGAATTACTCAGATGTCCAACTACACTTAGACTACATTGCCCTAAATGAGCACCTATCACGACCTTAGAGTTATCCAATGACCTCTAGCATATGGACCGATAGTAGAACCACCTCTTATCTACTTCATAAGTGATCACTCAGCATTGCCCCCTCGGTAACACATCTCATGCCAGTCACTTCCCCTATGAAGTACTCAATCAGTACGAATTGCAGTGTCAATTCATCGGAGTAAGGAACATTACATAAGGTTCCTAGAATCCCCTACATTTGACTTAGAGAAACCATCAATTTCTCCTATGTATATCCCGAAGCAATCATAGGGAATCTCGACATCGTCATCACATTACAACAGTGATTATCCAATCACCATATATCCACAACCACTCTATGAAACCTCATGCGATCAATACCACATGCTCCATATGATGCCCCAACCTCACCACGCTCGCCATGTAGTTGGAGCATGGCAACAATGGGTTAACAAGATGCCACTCCATCAACTTACCCCCAAGTTTCACTTCGTTTGGCCTGAAGTCATTAAGTTTAGGCCTGGAATAAACTCTCCTCCTTCCCTATGACCCAACCCCAAAGTATATTCATTGAAATTTCAAAGTCCTGTGGGTTCGATACCAAACCACTTGGTTGGGTACCGAACCACTTTTAGTTCTAGGAGTTCATCCATCCTACTTTATGATGCGTCTCCTTGGCCGACCCTTAGAATCTCCACTGCACTCACCCCAAGTTTCACATTCGAAGCCTCGGACCGAACCACCTCTCCAAGAGCGTAACTCCACCATCTCCACTTTAAATCACATGCGATCAATACTGAAACTTCTGGACAACATCAACAACACTCCATGTTGATTGCATGTCTTTTGCGCTATTTTTGATTAATCGGTTATGATGGATCGATCATTCTAAAATACTTGTCTTTGCTTCATCATTTTCTAGGTTGGTTTTCCCTCTACTCCAAATGCCTTGGCTTCCGTGCAATTCATTTGCATCGATTTGGCTCCAAACACTCTAAACCGATCTAGTGAACAAAATGCATATCGATACGCCATGTCCTAATCTAAGTAAACAGACAATACTACCAAACATGCATCATATCATCTTCATAAAGTCAATACAATCACTATACCATCAGATGTATCCATAATATCACTAGAATCAAGTCAAAACACAATATTTCAATCCATATGAACATGCATTCAATTTTTTTAGAACTACATCATTTAAATTCATTTTGAAAACAAGGGTAAATTTAGATTTGATAAAAATCATGTTTTTAACTTAAAAATCATTTCAAAAACATAACTTAATTCCATATGAGCCATCATAGCATAGTGAGAGACATTAATAACTCACCTAAGTGTCCAAATGCACAAAAACCAAGTAGAATCCAAAATGAACAGTACTAACCTTAATTCAATGCACCTAGTTAGCAATTAATGAATCATCTACTAATCTTCTTGCCAACTGCTGTAACGACCCACCTTTTTGGACGGTTTAAATTGACAATAAACCACACATGTCAACTCAAACCATTCAACAAGGAGGATTGTTAATGGGGTGAATAAGTAAATAAGAGAAAAGAAAGAAAAACAAAATACGGAATCTCACAGCGGAATGACAAAATATAATAATCAAATAAACAGTTCATGAAGCTGTTTTACAAATAATATTTGATTACACTTTTACAATATAGATCAGAGTTATACATACAACAGGAATAAACAAATAATGCAGCGGAACGACATGATGTAGTGAAATAACTACAATAAATAGTAGACTAATCTCCATCTTCATCCTCGGAATAAAATGGTCTTCAATACACTGAAAAGTTCAGATGTAAGGACCCGTAAATTTTCGACAATTAAAAATATTTAAATTAATAAGTTGTTGGTGTTAATATTGAAAGAACTTAAGAATTTAAGAATAAAAAATAAGAAAATGACTATAAGGAAATGTAATAGTATTAATTTAAGGTGATTGATAACTATTTTAAATGTAATTCCAAGTAATTGCAATGATTAAAGGTTATAATTGGTTATATATTGTAAATAAGGAAATAATTTAAATGTTGTATTAATGGGTCAGAAAATATGTAATTAATTGTAATTGGATGAAATCAGTGTTGTGTAAGTATTTATAACATTTGTTTGTAAATAATAAAACCATAAATGTGATTAAATTAAGTAAAAGGTGACCATTGTGATATGTTACCTACTTATTTAATTTGTTGAATTAAATTGGAAATCAATTGCAATTAAATGTAATTAAATATTACATTAATAGAAATTAAGATGAAATTGGAGAATATTAATGTAATAAGATATAAACCAATGTTAACTATGCCCATAGAGTAATGATTTATTGAATAAAAAGATTGAAATCAAATTGAATCAATTTATTGGAATTAAATTATAATTAATTGGATTTAATTATAGTTGAAATTGAACACTGTAATTAGTGAAATATTTAACACTGAATTGATATGTAAATTTGTTTTAAATTATTGTGAATGTCTAAGTAATCAAAAGTGATAAAAATTGTTAGTTATTAAATCTGAAATTAAAAAGTGATTTAATCAGTTTAATAATAATTTATTTAATTAACGTGAAAATAGCCATTTTGGCCACTATCTCGGATTTTGACAAAACCAATTTCATCGGATCCGTAATGGTACATTATTGTAGGATTTCAAGTCGCGTAGTGATCGGACCAATCGTTTGATCGTACGAACTCAAAATGCGCAGAAATCAATTTAATTGAAATCAATTTGGAATAAGCTGATTTTAAAACTAACTTCTTCATACGATGGAATTAGAACTTGAAACTTGTTCCATTGAGTTTAAAAATATCAAAAACATCTATTTTGATATATGGGATAACCCACTTTCGTTTTGGAGGTAGAACGGGCTTTTTGGATTGATATTCGTCGTTCATACAAATTCGATATGTGTTTATTTTCTTATCGGGCTTTGTTAATATAAATAGTCTTGTTTCTCAAACTCTAGCAGCCATTTTCTTATTCTGTATGTACATCAACTTCTGTCTATCCCTTTCTTTTCAATGGCAGAAACAAAATCAAATTTGCAAACATTATTCCAATTTCAAATTCAATTTCAAAAATTTAAACTCCTCTAAACCTTGACATATTATATACCGTTGCGAATCACTCGACGAGCGTAACTCACTGCAATGATCCGTTTCTCGAATCGTATCATCGTTTGGCCAGAAATTAGTGTTTTATTCTCGGCCGTCTATAGGCCATAGCTTCGTTTAACGGTGGATTTGCGACAAGGAGTCAATCGGAGGACATGGGCATGTAGAGGGTGGCGAGCAGCTTCAATCCATGCGGCTACTTGGTGTCATGGGTGATCGGAGTCACCTAGAGATGGGCAAGAAGTGGCGGTGGCCATATGTAGGTCGTGGTGGTTCTAGGAGGTTAGGTGGTCGTGCGAGCTCAGCGTGGGGAGAGGAGGTGATGGTGGTCGCAACGGCGAGGTCAGATTTGGTCGAAGTGGCTCGTGGGTGGTGCAAAAATTGAGGAAGGGGGTGGCGGCTGCAACCCTAGGCTAGGCCAAATTCGTTCCTGATGGATGTTGTGTGTTTTTTTGGTGAGGAGACAAGCTGACGTGGTGTGGTGGTATATTGTTCTTTGATTTCTTATTTAATTTAAATTTATTCTTTTCAAATGTTCTAATCAACAAAACTTTTACGTACGAGGTCGGATTCACACGCGGTTTGCTCCGCTGGGATTGTATCGGAATTACAGACATTTTGGAACTGGTTCGGACGAATTCTAAGATGTTGAATATTGGGCCTTATTTTGGATTTCAAATCAATTTGAAATCAAAAGTGAGTGTTTTGACCCACTCACAACTACTAGATTATCTTATGTTCGTTAAATTGAATTTATAATGTGATTAGTAGTTGATTGATTGTTGTTTGATATGTTTAAATCGTCATTCCTGTTACATCTGAATTTATTGAATATAGTTGCCATTTAATTTAATATTAAATTTTAAATTACCAGTTTATACCTGTTGATGATAATCAGTTGTCTATTGATGTTTATTGGTTGATTTGAATGATGATTGCGATGGATGTTTGATTGTTGATATTGGATGACTAGATGTATATTTTATATTATTATAACACTATTAAGTTCCCTATGGGTTGAAATGATACATACCCGAACGATCTGATAGATTAGGGAGAAATCGTTATGGGTTGAAATGATAGACTCGAGCGATTTCATGGATTTGTAATTAAATTTTGGGATTGCGGGTTGAAATGATATATACCCATAAAATTTTAAATTGCGGATTGAAATGATATATATTTGTAGCACTTGACCATAGGATAGAAAATTATATACGGACACCGGATTGGTTAAATTAAATGATTTTAAATCCTTAATTTTTAAAGTTAGTTAAATGATATTTTGAAATAAAATTTGATTTATATAAATTGAAATATTGTTGAAATTCGAGTTTTAAATGTGAAATTGGAATTGGTTTAAATGAATTGTTTAGAGGACTTAAATTGAAATTTGAAAGCAAGACGTGGTCCAGATGTGTTGAAATGAAGGAAATAGTATAGTTTGATATTAATTCATTTTAATATAAATTGTGTAAAGAGATATTATTCTAAAAATCCTGATTATTAAGGTTTTCAAACTATTTAACAATTTTAATCTATTTTAAACTATTTTAAACTATTTAACCAAATTAACCATTTAATTTATTTTAAATCTATTTTAATTTATTTTAAATCTATTTTAATTTAATTTAAATCTATTTTAATTTATTTTAATCCATTTTAATCTATATTAAATCTATTTAATCTATTTTAAATATATTTAATCTATATTAAATCTGTTTAATCTATATTAAACTGTTTAATCTATTTTAAATCTATTTAAACTATTTTAAATTTATATAAACTATCTTAAATCGATTTAAAACTATGATAATCCATTTTTAAACTATTTTAAAGTATTTCAAACTATTTAAAAAATTATTTTGAAAACTATTTATGACTATCTAAACTATTTTCTAAATTCTAGGCTATGTAAAGTGGAAGTGTTTATATTTAAATCCTAAGTTGAGATTTGAAATGATATTTTCTATTGAAATAACATGTTCTGAGTAAATATGATAATTTTAAATGAGGGTTTAACCTATTTTGGAAAGTGTGATTTTGAAAGTAAATATGTTTTCGAAAGTGAATATTTTTTCGAAAGTGAATATGATTTCGAAAGTGATTTTGAGAATATGATATTTTGGTATCAATTATGAATTTGATTTTTTTGAAATGTAAAAGAACCATCCGGTGTGAAATAAGCATTTGGTTGTTAAAGAGACCGGGATCGGATATTGTCATACTCTCTGCCAATACCGAAAACCACTTTAACAACTGTTCATGTGGTGGAGATTCCAGAATGAAGTAGGATGGTTTGGCGAACGATTTTGTATGAGATATTTATGTAGCCCTGACTCCCGTGAGTCAACTTAGATGTGACTAAAACAGGAGCCACGCCGGGCCAAGTGAGGTCATTCCTCCTACCGGACATGCTTCTTCGATTCTATATTATGACTTTGTGATGATTTGGTGGCCACCCCTTGATTTTGATTTGGGAGTGTGTTCCGAGGTGGGCGGTAGTAGCTGCTATGCGTTACCACCAGTCCGGATCCGCAAATGGTAGAATCCTACCTTGGCATTGCCTCGAGTGCCGTTTCACATGCCTTATCGTGCCTTCTACGAGTTTTGTTTGTACCATACCTATGGAGTGCCCTCCGATAGCCCTTCAGTTTACGGAGGAATTACAGTACTGTATAGACTACGCGAATATATAAAATGTGTTAAGGGGGATATGGGTAACACCTTAACGCTATTTTAGTACTTTACTTTACTGTATATATATATTATAATAGCGTATTGTACTACATAGTAGATAGTTTAACGGATCCTTAGGAGATTGTAACGACCCGTAAATTTCAACTGTTTTAATAACGTAATTAGTTGAAATTTTGTGAAATTTTAAACGATAAAATTTTAAAATAAAAATTTAATATTTGGAATACGTCTAGTTAAACATAGCGACTGGTAAATTTTCGTCCGAAAATACGGAAGTTTATTTCGCGCGTAAATTCACTTCAATTCAATCAGTTAAAAAGCGGTGAAAATAAAATGTTTTCGAAACCTAAATATTTTTACATAGAAAAATTCTAAACCATCTTCTGAGCAAGACGTCATTTTTCGTTTTTCCAAATTCGGACATCTTTGGCTCCGTCGATCTTATTTTTCAGCGTTTTTCTTGCATTTTCCGCTATTAGAAAATTCGAATTTTTTTAAAATTAAATCGTACCGCCAATATCTGTATACCGTTTCGATCATCTCGTCGAGCTGATCTTCACGATATATTTATATGTTTGTTTCGGAGTCCGGTATGCCGTGTAATCCGCAAAATGGTCAGCCTTATCTATATTTTTTTTTTCCTTCTGTTTTTCCCTATGCCGTTTCATGATCCTACGTGAGAAACTAGGAGTCACTGGCTAATAATAACTCCTAGAATTCAACCAGTGGCAATTACTATTCAGCCTTTTCAAAATTTCAATTGCTTCTTCATTTAAAACCTCTGGTTAGTAAGTTTTCCTCTCCTCCTCTACTTTACATCTACCTACCTGCTTGCATTATTTCACAGTGGCTACAACTTTACCTAAAGGTATTTATATATAAAGCTCTGCCACGTCCAACATTTTTAAGTGAATATTTCATCTCGCCCCTCAAACTAATTCATCAGCGACCCCACCTCATCTCGGAACTCCACCGCCATCTCCTCCCTACCGCCTCCACCCTCCAGCCGTCACTATCAACCGAGAACTGCCCAAGCCTCCGCCCGCTTGACCACCAATCCCACAACGCAGGCGCCCCTCCACTGTTCTTCTCTCCTCTCTGTTCGCCTTCCACCACCATCGGAATTCCCTTCCCCATTCGCAAAGTCCCGTCCATCTTCACAGCAGCAGCTACACGCGCCACCACCACTTCGCCGATCGGGCAGCAACACCACCACCCAGTCGCCCACTTCCCAGTCCCACCACCTTCCGGCATTCCTTTAACCCATTTCCTCCTCCACCCTACTCACAGACGCGCGCGTCACCGCGGCAACATCATTTCGCCACCAGTCTCAAGACGAGCCCAGCCTCGTCCGCACCTCGTTCATGCTCTTGCTTGCCGAATATACTTGTATGTCTCTATATATATTTGAGTTTATACTTTATACATACTATAGGATTATATATATATTTTCAGCTATGTTGTATATAAGTTTATAGTTATACAAATATAAGATGTGTACTGCATATATTCATAATTTTTTTTTTTTTTTTTAAATTGAACGTACGCGTTTAAATATATAAAGAGTTCATTTTTATGTCAGAATGTAATACATATGTAAGGTTAGATATTGTACTAGTTTATATATATATAATGTTCCGCAGTCCTTTAGTATTGTATGTATATAGATTTAAATAGGACAGTTTATATATGATATGCAACGCAAATATATTTATAGTGATATGTCCATCTAAGATTTATGTTCATATACGATTAGTTATAATATTATATAAAGTAAGATTTTAAATGAAGGTCATCACATATAATTGAAGTAAAAGGTTAGTTTACATTCTAGTTATATTACAGCCTACATTTTTACAATATTTATATATAATATGTTGGACTTGCTGTGTGAAAGAAAACAGTGGAATAGTGGTTAAATATTTATGCCTAGATTAGTGATATAAAGGTATGTCTGCATTTTTGTACATACATGTGTCAGGTTATGTAAGTTACTTTCGGCAGTTAACACATGTATTATAAATTGTTATTTATATGTAGATGAGTTGTACTATACATTCGTGATTAAGCTATATAAGAATTTGTGGTCTGCATACGTTATAGTGATAATTATTTTAGTTATATATATTAATAAAGTATATAACCTGTTACATAAGTTATATGGGCTTAATGTATATTTATATAAATTCGTTATTTATCTAGGTATATATTTGTTTGGTTTTAAAATTTACATATAGAAACTTTGTTTTAAAATTAAAACAGCGAGTTTGAAAGACATGTATATAAACATTTGGTTAATAAATGTTTGAAATTAGAATATGATTTTTATGTATATATAATATCATATGTTATATCTATAACAAATTCTCTTATACCAATCATTTATCGATCCAGTCCTGATTTGATTTCGTCAATTTCTATTGTCAGCTTTGCTTGTCAAATTCGCGTTCAATCTAGCTTTGCTTTGGATTCGTAACTCATCTGATTCTCGTTCGTCTCTAGCCTCGAAAGGTGAGCACTCACTCACGATTAACGTTCTTGTATTTATTAAATTTGATTTCAATTGAAACGACAATTGAAATATGCTGCTGTTAGTTAATTACACTGTTATATATGCTATTGCCTGTATCAGTTCACCTGTGACATCTGACACCATTATCTGTTAATTATTTATGCGATGATGATACAGTTTGGCCGATAATTGATTGATTGTTGATGTTTATATTGGACGTTAAATTGTTAATGTTAAAATGATAAACAGTATGAAATTGAACTTGATATTGGATAATTAAATGTTAAAATTGATTAACTGACATTTGTATAATATGACCCTTTAACTGTTGAATTTATTGACACGTAGGATTTGTTTAATTACATTTTAAACCACTGAATGTATGTTGTTAAATTGATGATGTATGAAATTGTAAATAGATGACAAGTGAAAACCGTAATGTAGTAATCTTTAATCTACATGAAATGATAGTGTAGATTCTAGAAATAATTATATTAATTCGTACAAATAACAATGCGAATTAATACGGTTATTTCGGGATTATTTGAATTGATTATTGGATTGATGTTGGTTGTTGTTATTGCTTGTTTATTTACTTTGACACCATCCCAGTTATCACACTGCAAGTTCCCTTTGATATGTTGATTTTGAATTGAATTGGAATCGGGTTGAAATGATAAATACCCAAATTGAACTTTGACCTAGGATAGGAAATTTAAATAAAACCCGATTGGTCAATGAATTTGATTTAAAATAAATAAAGATTTTATTTGAATAAATAATATGGTTTTGAAATTAAGTTTGAAATTGAATTTAGTTTGAAATTATTAAACTTTGAAATGATTTAATAATTAAGTTTGGAATTATAATTAAGTTTTGAAATTATTAAGCTTTGAAATTATTTAATAATTAAGTTTTGGATTATTTAATAATTAAATAAGATTGAATTATTTAATTGAATTGGATTTTTAATAAGAAAAATTGAACTTTTGAATAAGTGGATTTTACCTCGTAAAGAATCGAAATTGAGTTTTCTTTATTAATTAAGTTTTGGAAAATTATTTAAGTAAGTAAATAAGTGAAATTGAATTTCTTTAACAAGAAATGAAAATGTGATATTTTTGGAATTAATGTAAGACTTGTAATTGAAAGAATTGATTTGATGAATTTAATATATTTCAAAATTGTAAGTTTTGATATAATGAAGTTGAACTTAAGAATTGATTTAATAAATTGGAAATTTAATAGAAATTGTTTTGAATGATAAAGTAACTTAACGAATATTGAATGAAATCGATAAATGAATTTAAATTGATTTGAACGTTGAATTAAATTAATTTAAATGATTTTGAAATGAACTTATATACGAACTAGAATCAATATTTGAATGGTTTAAAATAAAATTTGAATTTGATTTATAAGATTTTGAAATGGTAAATTGGATGTTTTGAAACGGAAATTTTGGAAGTTGATTTCGAAAGACAAATGAAATGTTGATTTACGAATTCTATTTGAAATTGAAATTGATTTGGTTTTTGAAATATATAAACGACCAATCGGTGTAATAATTACGAAAGTTATTAAAGAGACCGGGATCGGTAATGGATATACTCTCTATCTGAACCGAAACCACTTTAATAACTATACGCGGAGTGTTGATCCAGAACGAAGTGGATGGTTTCGATGAACGCGTTGACTGAAGAAAGAGAACGATTTTGGATGACCCTTGACATGACTAAAACAGGAGCCGCGCCGGGCCATTGAGGATCGCCATCTCTAGCGGACACACTTCTTCGATACCATATCTATTACTTTTGTGATTCGATTTGGGTGCACCCCTCGATTTGGGAGTGTTGTTTCGCGGTGTTGGGGTAGTAGCTGCTATGCCCAACATCAGTCCGGATCAGGCAACTACTAGTATCCTAGTTGGTATCGCCTCATGTACCTTGTCATACTGATTATCCTATTCGCGACCACTACGATTTTGATTTGTACCTTCAGTATATGGATTGCCCTCTGGTGACTTCCGGTTTTAGGGAAACTACGGTCTTGTATATGCTTTTGGGAATAAACAGGTTAAGAGGTGTATGGGCCCTGCTTAACCCTACTTTGATATCTTTATATTACTGATAGACATTATCTACTTAGCGTATATTACTACCTAGTAGATAGTTTAACGGATCCTTAAAGGATGGTTATTCCAAACATCCTTTGAGTTAATTGTATTTCACTTGCTATTTCACTTGAGTTGGATTTATTAATATAAGAATGTTAATCCTGACTCGAGTGTCTTGTGTTTTGCTTTACGCTCGGGTCAGACTGAGTGGTTCAGCTTTCGAGACTCACCTTTGAAGTTGGAGCTTTGCTTGAAGATCCAGCCATCTAGTCTGCTTCGGTATTCGATGATTCCAGTGATGTATTCTGATTTGTATCTGATGTATCGTATTACTCTTCTGTTGTAAACTCTGATGTATTTTTATATATTCATATAGTAGCTTCATGAACTACTATCTCTTTATTTCCGCTGCATTTATTACTCTGTGTCTGTGATCTGTGATTATATCTATTTACTGTATATGTTCAGTTTTGCCAAATTTAAATTAACAACGCGGTATTTTGAGCAATTCAACTCCGGCATGAGTGTCTACCTATACACTTATAATGGACGCGAATGGTCCAAAATTCTGGGTCGTTACAGTTGGTATCAGAGCTTTGGTTGCTCTAGGCAAAACTTAACATATAGGGTAAATGTATTTACAGAATCACTCTCATTCGAGTTTCAATCTCTTCCTTTGACTCAATTCCTTTGAATTTTGGAACGTTCCCCTCGGTTCCGAAATTCATTCGTGTCCTTCACTATTCGTCTTCTTTCAATTCTGGAGTACCCCATAACTCCATTTTGAATGATATCTATAATAGATCGGCGGTCTCGCCAATCTTCGAATGATTCATAAAGGAGAAACACCTTTACAAATAGGCATTGATTTACCGGAGATTTCTGTATCCTCGGTTTACGATGCTATTTATCTCCTGCTATACCTAAATTCTATTTCTTGAGATCGAATGTCAATTTCCTCGGAATTCTACACCGATCTCATTCTTGAAGTCACGGTCGATCCGGTTAAGGTTGCCCGCGATTTATATAAACTTATCAATCTTCCTACTTTGCTATTAATCATCATATCTTGTTTCGAACTTATCTTCGAATCAAAAATTCTCTTTGATTTGAGTCCATCAAATTTGAATCTCTACCCTTGCTTTGAATCCATTCTTGTATCGTCAAGCGAGGAAATGTATTGGTAAATTTATATAAAAATGTTTTATATATTGTGTTGTTTGAGTTGTTGATGTTGATTTGGGTTTTCGATCGATTCGTCTGATCAACGCTATCGATAGGATTTCCAAAACACTTGAACAGAGCAAACTGACACAATATTATTTTCAAATTTGGTAAATGATATAAATTTGTTGATATATTGTAAAAATATAAGTTAAAATTTTCTGGAATTTAATAAGTAAAATTTTCTGGAATTTAATAAGTAAAATTTTCTGGAATTTAATAAGTTAATTAAATTGTTGTTGAAATGATAATATTTGATTATCATTTATTGTTCTAAATAAATTTATAAATACGGTTTATAAATTGATTTGAAATTTGAAATGAATTTAATTCAGAAATTTGAGAATTTAGTTTCCGATGATTTCGAACTTTGGTTTTTAAAATTTTAAAGTATATATTATTGAAGTATTTTCGAATAGAAACCGTTTTCAAAGAATTTTAAAATGTTGAAATCAGTGCTCTTCTCTTTGTCGCTGGAAAATAATTTCGGTGATGGCGGCCGCATCATCGATGTTCATTTTCGAGTTTCGAAGTGGAGATACTATTCCGTAGCTTTGCTACGGTTTGTTTTGAAAATATTTTGATTTGAATTTCTTCAGTATAATTTGAATTTATATATATAAGTACCTTATTTTAAAATTTAATTTGATTTGATATAAATATATTATATATATATCTCTAAATTGTTTAAAATTAAACGGAAATTTAATTCTTAAAAATCATGTTAAAAGATGTTTTCAATTATAAATAAAGCTAAATTTGGAATAAATATTTAAACTTGAATAATTGAATTGGGAAAAATTTATTTGTATATTGTTCAACTGCATTCTAATACAACTTACCTAAATCATTCAGAAGTTGAATATGTAATTGGATAATATATAATATAAATTGAATTTATAAATAAAATTTGAGTGTTTATAATAAATGTTATACACTAAATTTTTGATTATAAAGATGTCAATAGAGTTAGATAGGATAATAGGTAAAACCCTGTTAATAATTAATAAAATTTGTTTTGAAAGAATTAACAAATTGAAATTTGATCAACTTAAGAAAATACCTTGAATTTAAAAGAAATTATTAGATGTAAATTAATTTAAATCGAAACTTTTATGTTTTAAATTAATTTATATGGGTTAAATATATGTGATTAGATTCATTAAGTAGAATAAATTTAACAGTAATATGGAATAAAGAAGAATTTAAAATTGTTGAAGAAAATATGATTATAATCAAAGACTATTCAAATATATGATTTTAGAAATTGTAAATTGAAGATAATTGGATAAAAAGATAATGAATTTAGAAATAGTTGAGTTTGATTTTAGTGAAATCAAATGGATAAAATCAATTAAATATCAATTAATTTAAAATTTGAATTTATATGGTTTAAATTAATTGTTATTTTATATTTCAAATCTGTTTTTCTTTCTGGTTGTTTCTATTCTTCTACCTCGTTCCTTTTCGGGGACGAAAAGTTTTGAGTGGGGGAGAGTGTAACGACCCGTAAATTTCAACTGTTTTAATAACGTAATTAGTTGAAATTTTGTGAAATTTTAAACGATAAAATTTTAAAATAAAAATTTAATATTTGGAATACGTCTAGTTAAACATAGCGACTGGTAAATTTTCGTCCGAAAATACGGAAGTTTATTTCGCGCGTAAATTCACTTCAATTCAATCAGTTAAAAAGCGGTGAAAATAAAATGTTTTCGAAACCTAAATATTTTTACATAGAAAAATTCTAAACCATCTTCTGAGCAAGACGTCATTTTTCGTTTTTCCAAATTCGGACATCTTTGGCTCCGTCGATCTTATTTTTCAGCGTTTTTCTTGCATTTTCCGCTATTAGAAAATTCGAATTTTTTTAAAATTAAATCGTACCGCCAATATCTATATACCGTTTCGATCATCTCGTCGAGCTGATCTTCACGATATATTTATATGTTTGTTTCGGAGTCCGGTATGCCGTGTAATCCGCAAAATGGTCAGCCTTATCTATATTTTTTTTTTCCTTCTGTTTTTCCCTATGCCGTTTCATGATCCTACGTGAGAAACTAGGAGTCACTGGCTAATAATAACTCCTAGAATTCAACCAGTGGCAATTACTATTCAGCCTTTTCAAAATTTCAATTGCTTCTTCATTTAAAACCTCTGGTTAGTAAGTTTTCCTCTCCTCCTCTACTTTACATCTACCTACCTGCTTGCATTATTTCACAGTGGCTACAACTTTACCTAAAGGTATTTATATATAAAGCTCTGCCACGTCCAACATTTTTAAGTGAATATTTCATCTCGCCCCTCAAACTAATTCATCAGCGACCCCACCTCATCTCGGAACTCCACCGCCATCTCCTCCCTACCGCCTCCACCCTCCAGCCGTCACTATCAACCGAGAACTGCCCAAGCCTCCGCCCGCTTGACCACCAATCCCACAACGCAGGCGCCCCTCCACTGTTCTTCTCTCCTCTCTGTTCGCCTTCCACCACCATCGGAATTCCCTTCCCCATTCGCAAAGTCCCGTCCATCTTCACAGCAGCAGCTACACGCGCCACCACCACTTCGCCGATCGGGCAGCAACACCACCACCCAGTCGCCCACTTCCCAGTCCCACCACCTTCCGGCATTCCTTTAACCCATTTCCTCCTCCACCCTACTCACAGACGCGCGCGTCACCGCGGCAACATCATTTCGCCACCAGTCTCAAGACGAGCCCAGCCTCGTCCGCACCTCGTTCATGCTCTTGCTTGCCGAATATACTTGTATGTCTCTATATATATTTGAGTTTATACTTTATACATACTATAGGATTATATATATATTTTCAGCTATGTTGTATATAAGTTTATAGTTATACAAATATAAGATGTGTACTGCATATATTCATAATTTTTTTTTTTTTTTTTTAAATTGAACGTACGCGTTTAAATATATAAAGAGTTCATTTTTATGTCAGAATGTAATACATATGTAAGGTTAGATATTGTACTAGTTTATATATATATAATGTTCCGCAGTCCTTTAGTATTGTATGTATATAGATTTAAATAGGACAGTTTATATATGATATGCAACGCAAATATATTTATAGTGATATGTCCATCTAAGATTTATGTTCATATACGATTAGTTATAATATTATATAAAGTAAGATTTTAAATGAAGGTCATCACATATAATTGAAGTAAAAGGTTAGTTTACATTCTAGTTATATTACAGCCTACATTTTTACAATATTTATATATAATATGTTGGACTTGCTGTGTGAAAGAAAACAGTGGAATAGTGGTTAAATATTTATGCCTAGATTAGTGATATAAAGGTATGTCTGCATTTTTGTACATACATGTGTCAGGTTATGTAAGTTACTTTCGGCAGTTAACACATGTATTATAAATTGTTATTTATATGTAGATGAGTTGTACTATACATTCGTGATTAAGCTATATAAGAATTTGTGGTCTGCATACGTTATAGTGATAATTATTTTAGTTATATATATTAATAAAGTATATAACCTGTTACATAAGTTATATGGGCTTAATGTATATTTATATAAATTCGTTATTTATCTAGGTATATATTTGTTTGGTTTTAAAATTTACATATAGAAACTTTGTTTTAAAATTAAAACAGCGAGTTTGAAAGACATGTATATAAACATTTGGTTAATAAATGTTTGAAATTAGAATATGATTTTTATGTATATATAATATCATATGTTATATCTATAACAAATTCTCTTATACCAATCATTTATCGATCCAGTCCTGATTTGATTTCGTCAATTTCTATTGTCAGCTTTGCTTGTCAAATTCGCGTTCAATCTAGCTTTGCTTTGGATTCGTAACTCATCTGATTCTCGTTCGTCTCTAGCCTCGAAAGGTGAGCACTCACTCACGATTAACGTTCTTGTATTTATTAAATTTGATTTCAATTGAAACGACAATTGAAATATGCTGCTGTTAGTTAATTACACTGTTATATATGCTATTGCCTGTATCAGTTCACCTGTGACATCTGACACCATTATCTGTTAATTATTTATGCGATGATGATACAGTTTGGCCGATAATTGATTGATTGTTGATGTTTATATTGGACGTTAAATTGTTAATGTTAAAATGATAAACAGTATGAAATTGAACTTGATATTGGATAATTAAATGTTAAAATTGATTAACTGACATTTGTATAATATGACCCTTTAACTGTTGAATTTATTGACACGTAGGATTTGTTTAATTACATTTTAAACCACTGAATGTATGTTGTTAAATTGATGATGTATGAAATTGTAAATAGATGACAAGTGAAAACCGTAATGTAGTAATCTTTAATCTACATGAAATGATAGTGTAGATTCTAGAAATAATTATATTAATTCGTACAAATAACAATGCGAATTAATACGGTTATTTCGGGATTATTTGAATTGATTATTGGATTGATGTTGGTTGTTGTTATTGCTTGTTTATTTACTTTGACACCATCCCAGTTATCACACTGCAAGTTCCCTTTGATATGTTGATTTTGAATTGAATTGGAATCGGGTTGAAATGATAAATACCCAAATTGAACTTTGACCTAGGATAGGAAATTTAAATAAAACCCGATTGGTCAATGAATTTGATTTAAAATAAATAAAGATTTTATTTGAATAAATAATATGGTTTTGAAATTAAGTTTAAAATTGAATTTAGTTTGAAATTATTAAACTTTGAAATGATTTAATAATTAAGTTTGGAATTATAATTAAGTTTTGAAATTATTAAGCTTTGAAATTATTTAATAATTAAGTTTTGGATTATTTAATAATTAAATAAGATTGAATTATTTAATTGAATTGGATTTTTAATAAGAAAAATTGAACTTTTGAATAAGTGGATTTTACCTCGTAAAGAATCGAAATTGAGTTTTCTTTATTAATTAAGTTTTGGAAAATTATTTAAGTAAGTAAATAAGTGAAATTGAATTTCTTTAACAAGAAATGAAAATGTGATATTTTTGGAATTAATGTAAGACTTGTAATTGAAAGAATTGATTTGATGAATTTAATATATTTCAAAATTGTAAGTTTTGATATAATGAAGTTGAACTTAAGAATTGATTTAATAAATTGGAAATTTAATAGAAATTGTTTTGAATGATAAAGTAACTTAACGAATATTGAATGAAATCGATAAATGAATTTAAATTGATTTGAACGTTGAATTAAATTAATTTAAATGATTTTGAAATGAACTTATATACGAACTAGAATCAATATTTGAATGGTTTAAAATAAAATTTGAATTTGATTTATAAGATTTTGAAATGGTAAATTGGATGTTTTGAAACGGAAATTTTGGAAGTTGATTTCGAAAGACAAATGAAATGTTGATTTACGAATTCTATTTGAAATTGAAATTGATTTGGTTTTTGAAATATATAAACGACCAATCGGTGTAATAATTACGAAAGTTATTAAAGAGACCGGGATCGGTAATGGATATACTCTCTATCTGAACCGAAACCACTTTAATAACTATACGCGGAGTGTTGATCCAGAACGAAGTGGATGGTTTCGATGAACGCGTTGACTGAAGAAAGAGAACGATTTTGGATGACCCTTGACATGACTAAAACAGGAGCCGCGCCGGGCCATTGAGGATCGCCATCTCTAGCGGACACACTTCTTCGATACCATATCTATTACTTTTGTGATTCGATTTGGGTGCACCCCTCGATTTGGGAGTGTTGTTTCGCGGTGTTGGGGTAGTAGCTGCTATGCCCAACATCAGTCCGGATCAGGCAACTACTAGTATCCTAGTTGGTATCGCCTCATGTACCTTGTCATACTGATTATCCTATTCGCGACCACTACGATTTTGATTTGTACCTTCAGTATATGGATTGCCCTCTGGTGACTTCCGGTTTTAGGGAAACTACGGTCTTGTATATGCTTTTGGGAATAAACAGGTTAAGAGGTGTATGGGCCCTGCTTAACCCTACTTTGATATCTTTATATTACTGATAGACATTATCTACTTAGCGTATATTACTACCTAGTAGATAGTTTAACGGATCCTTAAAGGATGGTTATTCCAAACATCCTTTGAGTTAATTGTATTTCACTTGCTATTTCACTTGAGTTGGATTTATTAATATAAGAATGTTAATCCTGACTCGAGTGTCTTGTGTTTTGCTTTACGCTCGGGTCAGACTGAGTGGTTCAGCTTTCGAGACTCACCTTTGAAGTTGGAGCTTTGCTTGAAGATCCAGCCATCTAGTCTGCTTCGGTATTCGATGATTCCAGTGATGTATTCTGATTTGTATCTGATGTATCGTATTACTCTTCTGTTGTAAACTCTGATGTATTTTTATATATTCATATAGTAGCTTCATGAACTACTATCTCTTTATTTCCGCTGCATTTATTACTCTGTGTCTGTGATCTGTGATTATATCTATTTACTGTATATGTTCAGTTTTGCCAAATTTAAATTAACAACGCGGTATTTTGAGCAATTCAACTCCGGCATGAGTGTCTACCTATACACTTATAATGGACGCGAATGGTCCAAAATTCTGGGTTGTTACAGAGATGGTAATCCCGAACATCTCTTAAGTTATTGCACTCACGTTAGACATTGGGTAGGAGATGTCAAACCCCATAAACATCTCTGACGCCGTTACACTCATATTTATTTACTGTTGATTTAACTTACATAAGACCTTTTAGTTCTGACTCGAGTGTTTTGTCTTTTCAATTCGCTCGGGTCAGTCTGAGCTTTTTAGTGTATCGAATACTGCTTTCTGGAGGAAGAAGACGGAGATTTGTATACTATATTATTTGTTTTAATTTTCCACTGCATCATGTTGTTCTGTTGCATTATTTATCTATTACTATTGTATGTACTCTGATTTTGTACTGTAAAAGTGTAATCAAATGTTATTTATAAAACAACTTCATGAACTGTTTATTTGATCATTATATTTTGTCATTCCGCTGTGAGATTCTGTGTTTGTTTTTCTTTCTTTCTATGCTTTTCTTATTTACCCCATAACAATCCTCCTCTTTGAATGGTTTGAGTCTGACATGTGTGTCTACTTATGCACTTGGCGGGTGCAGCATGACAGGGGGTTCTCGTTTCTGGGTTTGGTAGCGAACGGATGACTCTTACTCCTACATGTCCCGTGAGGTTGGTGCAATCGAGAAGCTGGCCGTAAAAGCAGAACATAGGTACGGCTGTATGCTATGGTGGGTGTTACACCACTGGCGACGTCCCGTTACATTTGGTATCAGAGCTTTGGTTTAGCGATAACCTTAGCTTTGTGGGGTCTAACTCATTAGAGAATAGGGTAGTAATACCCTAGAATGAGTCCCTGAGTGTATATATATGAGAGAGCATATTTGTTAGTGTTATAAAAGGTTTTTGTATTGTGTTAATTTGTTCTGTTTAGTATTTATAAATCTGGTCGGTACATAGGATGCTATGGCATCGATAGGGATTTCTAAACACTTAATAGGGCAGACCGACACAATATTGTTTTGAAATATACGTAAATGAAATAATTTTTCCTAGTATTATATTTTGTATATAAAGGAATAATCATTATAAAAATATATAATTGTATGTGATATGTTTGGTTGTTTGTTAGGAAGTGAAATTTATATATATTATGTAACGACCCGCCTTTTTGGACGGATTAAATCGACGATAAACCACACACGTCAAACTCAAACCATTCAAAAGGGCAGATTGTTACGAGATAAATAATAAAAAGCAGAGAAAGAAAGAAAACAAACACATAATCTCATAGCGGAAAAGAAACACATGATGCAGTGGTATAAATATAATAAATAGCAATAATACTAAATCTTCGTCTTCGTCCTTAAGAAAGCAGTCTTCGATACACTGAAAAGCTCAGACTGACCCGAGCGAATTGAAAAGACAAAACACTCGAGTCAGAACTAAAAGATATTATGTAAGTTAAATCAACAGTAAATAAATATGAGTGTAACGGCGTTAGAGATGTTTACGGGGTTTGACATCTTCTATCCAGTGTCTAACGTGAGTGCAATAACTTAAGAGATGTTCGGGATTTCCATCTCCTAAGGATCCGTTAAACCATCTACATGCATAGTACAATATGCTATTATAATAGTGTCTACAGTAAAGTAAAGTATTAAAATAGCGTTAAGGCATTACCCATATCCCCCTTAACACATTTTTATATATTCCCATAGTTTATACAATACTGTAAATCCTCCATACTCTGGAGGGCTATCAGAGGGCACTCCATAGGTATGGTACAAACCAAACTCGTAGAAGGCGCGATATGGCATGTGAACACGGCACTCGAGGCAATGTCAGGATAGGACTCTACCATTTTGCAGAACTGGGCTGGTGGTAACGCATAGCAACTACTACCGCCCAGCTCGGAACACACTCCCATAATCAAAATCTATGGGTGGCTACCAAATCATCACAAAGTCATAATATGGTATCGAAGAAGCATGTCCGATCGGAGGAATGACCTCACTTGGTCCAAGTAAAGCTCCTGTTTTAGTCACATCTAAGCTGACTCACGGGAGTCAGGGTCACGTAAAAACCTCATACAGAATCGTTCGCCAAACCATCCTACTTCATTTCTGGAATCTTCACCACGTGCATAGTTGTTAAAGTGCTTTTGGGTATTGGCAGAGAGTATGACAATATCCGATCCCGGTCTCTTTAACAACCAAACGCTTATTTCCCACCAGATGGTTCTTTTACATTTCAAAAGTCAATTCATAATTTATATCAAAATATCATATTCGATTCAGCCCATATTATCTTTGAAATTATGTTCTCTTTAGAAATCATATTGACCAAATAGGTTAAACCCTCATTTCAAAATCATCATATTTACTTAAATGCGTCACTTAAATTTCAACTTTAGTTATAATATCATTTGACCATATTTGCTTTTAAAACAGGGATTTAAATATAACCACTTCCACTTTACAATTTAGAATTTAGAAAATAGTATAGATAGTTACAATAGTTTAGTATAGTTCAAAAATAAATTTTAAATGGTTTGAACTACTTTAAAATAATTTAAAAAGTGGATTAAAATATTTTAAATAGGTTTAAAATATTTTTAGTAGAATTAAAATAGATTAAATAGATTTTAAATAGATTAATTAGATTTAAAATAGATTAATAAGATTTAAAGTAGATTAATTAGATTTAAAGTAGATTAAATATATTTAAAATATATTAAATAGATTTAAAATAGATAAAATCGATTTAAAATAGATTAAATAGATTTAACAAATTTAAAATGGATTAAAATGGGTTAATTAGTTTAAAATCGGATAAAACAGATTAAATTGGATTTGAAAAGATAAAAATTGATTAAAATAGTTTAAATTGATTAAATGGTTTAAAATATTTTAAAATAGATTAACTTAGTTTAATAGTTTGAAAATCTTACTAATTAGTAATTAAAATAACAGTTTTAACAGTTTATATTAAAATAATCAATTTGAGATTAACATCAAATTTAACTATTTCTTCCATTTTAATAAATCTGGACCATATCCAGATTTCAAATCAAAACCCAATTTCAAATCTTGAAGTCTCAATTTAAGCTATTCCAATTCAATAGATTTCAAAGTTACAATTTCAGACGTCTTCAATAACTTAATTTCAATAAATTTCGTTTATACCTCAAATTCAAATTTAGAATTCCAATTTAAACCCTCTAACCAATTTACTTAATACAATTCCAAAATTAATCTTTTAAACAATTCACTTGAACAATTCAGTTTATATAAATCAAATTCTATTTCAAAATATCATTAGCTGAATTCAAAATTCAAAGATTTAAAATCATTTAATTTTATCAATCCGGTGTTCGTATATAATTTTCTACCTTATGGTCAAGTGATACGGATATTTATCATTTCAATCCGCAAATATTTAAATTTACGGGTATATATCATTTCAATCCGCAATCTCAAATTAAAATAAAATCCATAAAATCGCTCGAGTCTATCATTTCAACCCATAACGATTTTCCCTAATCTATAGATCGTTCGGGTATGTATCATTTCAACCCATAGGGAACTTGTAGTATTATAACAATATAAAAATATAAAATCCAGTCAACCAATATCAGGAATCAAACATACATCACAATCACCATTCAATCAATCAATAAATAACATCAATTAACTGATTATCATCTACAAGTATTCAATTGACAATTGAATTTAATAATAAATTAAGTGACGATTAAATGCAATAAAAGTCGTATTTAACTGCAATGACAATTTAAATATACCAAACGTCAACCAATCAATTTCTAATTACATCATAAATTTAAATTTACTAACATAAGATAATTTAGTAGTTGTGAGTGGGTTAAAACACTCACTTTTAATTCCAAATCGAGTTGAAATCCAAAATAAGGCCCAAAATTGAACAGTCTCAGAATTCGTCCAAACCCATGCCAAAATGTCCGGAATTTCAATATGATCCCAACGTAATAAACCGTGTGTGAATCAGAGTTCGTACGGAAAAGATATACAAGTTAGAACGATTGAATTTGAAATTTAAATATGAAAAAAAAAAAGAATTACCACTCAAAACTACCACGTCAACGTTTGTCTCTTCCAAAACCCAAACTGCCTGATGCTCGTTCAAAACCCTGTAACACGCGCGCCGCCTCTTCCAGTCCTTGCCGCACGCGCTACAGACGAACTCCGACCACGACAGCACTGCCGCGGCCACGCCCCAAGCTCCTCGACCCCCAGCGATCATCTCAAGGTCAACAGTCGCGAGAAAAGGAGGTAGCCGCCGGTGCAAACGAACCCTAACCCAATTAGTCACGTCGATCCAACCATCAGACGACCAAATCAGCCACGCCGATGAACTCGGCTCACCACTCTCCACACATCCATGCCACCCAATCGACGATCCGTCGAACTCAAATGCAACCCAATGAACAGCAGAGGATGATTCGGAAAATACCGGACAAACCAGAATCCGATTGTAAAAACGAACTGTAGATTTGAGTTGCGCTCCTCGAGAGCTTCGAATCGATATATAATATGATATAGTTGAGGAGTTTTAAATTTTCGATTTGATTTTGATTTGCAATTGAATCTAGAATTTTGGGTTTCTGTCATTTGAGAAGGAGGAACAGATAGAAGTTGATGTACGTACAGAATAAGAAAAAAAATGACTGCTAGGGTTTGGGGAAACAAGACTATTTATATTAACAAAGCCCGATAAGAAATAAACACATATCGAATCTATACAAACGACGAATAGCAACCAAAAAGCCCATTTCGCTTCCGAAACGAAAGTGGGTAATCCCATATATCAAAATATATGTTTTCAATATTTCTAAATCCAATAGAACAGGTTTCAAGTCCTAATTCCATCGTATAAAGAAGTTAGCTTTAAAAATCAGCTTATTTCAAATTGATTTCAATAAAATTTAATTAAATTGATTTCTAAGCGTTTCGAGTCTGTACGATCAAACAACAAGTCCGATCGCTACGAAACTTGAAATCCTACAATAATTTACTATTACAGATCCGATGAAACTAGTTTCGTCGAAATCCGAGACAGTGGCCAAAATGGCTATTTTCACATTAATTAAATAAATTAATATTAGATTGATTAAGTCACCTTTTTAATTTCAAATTTAATAACTAACAATTTTTATCATTTCTGATTCCTTAGACCTTTCCAATAATTTAAAAAAAATTACATATCAATTCAGTGTTAAATATTACACTAGTTACAGTGTTCAATTTCAACTTCAATTAAATCCAATTAATTATATTTTTAATTCCAATAAATTGATTTAATTTCGATTTCAATCTTTTTTATTCAATCAATCATTACTCTATAGACATAGTTAACATTGGTTTATATTTTATTACATTAATATTCTCCAATTTCATCTTAATTTACATTAACGTAATATTTAATTACATTTAATTGCATTTGATTTCAAATTGAATTCAACAATTAAACAAATTGGTAACAAGTGACAATCGTTACCTTTACTTAATTTAATAACATCTGTAAGTTTGTTATCTACACACAAATGTCATAACTACTACCACAACACTACTTTTATTCAATTACAATTAATTACATATTATTTCACCAATTAATATGACATTTAATTTATTTTCTTATTTTAAATTTTTACTAATTATAACTTACAATTATTATAATTACTTTGTGATTTCATTCCATTTGTCATCCATTACATTAAATTTACATTATTAAACCCTATTTCTTTATTTACAAACTAAATTTTTTCTTTACAATCATTCCAATTAATTGGACATACTTTATAGTAGTTATCAATTGTCCTGAATTAACATTTTTAACGCTACATTCTAGTCATTTCTTATTTATCAAATTCTTTTTTAACGCTACAAATTTTAATTTCTTCCAATATTAAATTACAAATTCTTATTTAAATAAACTATTTTTAATTATCAAAAATTATGGGTCGTTACACTCTCCCCCACTCAAAACTTTTCGTCCTTGAAAAGGAAAAAGAAGGAATTAAGGAATTAATATATCTTATTCAAAATATTAAATTTATAACGATTAACTTACATAATTTAATTATTTAAATAAAATATATCAATTTATAACAATTAAATCCTTTAATACCCAAGCAAATAAAAGTTCGAAAAACATTTCACAAGATTTTTCTAAGCCCAAAATTCATAGAAAATTTCGGTAGAGTCTCCTTTGCACGGAAAGGTCTGGGAGAAATAATAATGATAATAATAACAATATATATTATATATTTAAAAATAATATATCCCAAACCACGGGAAAAACAGTATAATATCGCTAAAAAATCATAATCCGAGAACGTACCTATTTGTCGGGTAAACAACGCTTAATTTATGAAACCCAAAGCCGTGGCAATTGCTTCCATAAACCTGTATTTCACTTATATAATCCAAAGAGGTTAATTATTATATAAAAGAGAAATATTTAAGTTGTTTCAACTAATAACAACAAATCATTGCAACATAACAACAATCACTTGCAGCCACAACCATACAATCATCACATGCAATCAAAGTAATCAGTCATCCATCAATAGCAATCAACAAATAGTTTATTCAGGTTCAGAAACTTTTAATTGTATAAAATGACAAGTAAACTACTAAGTATACCATACACTCAACAGTCTTAGATAAAACTTAATAGATTATTCATACATTCTAAACAATTTAAAGTATCACTTCCCAAACATCTCATAAGCCAAAACAAACAATAACTTCAAATATTATTTACATTTATTCTCATTACTCTTCTTTCACATTATTTACTATTCATTTTTTGGGTTCATACAATGATCATTTTCTTTAATTTACATTCATTACTTACAAAATTTCATTTCTCATTTATTCATACAATGCCATTTTCCTTTCATTACTTTACATTCATTGCTTACATAAGTTATTTTCATTCCAATTATTCAGATTATTCATTATTATTATGTAAGTCTCTTTACAATTTAATTCACCATTAATGGATTTTTTTCTTCCATATTCATTTCCTTCATATATAATATTATTGAATATTTAATCTATTTCTGAGTCATTTCACACTTTCTAAAGTCAAAATCATTCAATTAATAGAGTATTCGCTTTAATTATAAATGGCTTCAACATTAACTTAAGTTTATAATTATTTACTTACAGTATTCATCTTTTCTATTAAATTATAACTACTAGCATTTTTTACGCACCTTAATTCTTCACTTATAAGCATAATTCCATTGAACACTTCATTTCCTAAGTTTACTTGTAAACTATTCTATTACATATTCTTATTAAATATTTCAACTTTTAATATTTGGTAAGTTATACATTATGTCTTTTAGAATGTAATTGAATGTTACACAAGTTTATCTTATTTATTTTGATTAACAAATGTTCAATAATTCATCTTCTAAATTTTCATTATTCTTTAATTTTACAAGTTTTCAATTTCTTATATATACCATTAATCACTTAGCATCTAATTACTTATTTTCTCATTTCAGTAGTTCCCAATTATTAATATAGTCAAGCTTTCGTTTCATTATAATAATTGAAAGCTGCTAATTATCAAAAGTTTAAGAACTAAACTCCGGGTTACAATTCAAGTCATTTTAATATAATATAGATTAAAATCCTTTATAGATCAAATCATTTTTGGAAAAAAAACATGTAGTAAACTACTACAACGGTCTTCCCACTTTGAAACTCGAAAATGAATGTCGATGATGCGTGCACTCATCACCAAAATTATTTTCCAACGACGGAGATGGGGGTACAGTACTTATTTCCTTTAAAACATTCCTTTAAAACATTCCTTTCAAATAATATTGAAATATTTATATCGAAAAATACTTCCAAATAATACTAATATTATATTCCAAAATATTTTGAAAGAAATTTTTCAAAAATCCCAGAATTAAGTTCTCAAATTCCAATTTATATTCATTTTATTGACAATCCCATTTTGCAACCAATATTTATAAATTTTAATTCCTATCAAACAACATATAACATCCAACTATATCATTTATAAAAGTTATCCATTTATATACAAAATATAATACTAGGCAAAATTATTTCATTTACCCGTATTTCAAAACAATATTGTGTCGGTCTGCCCTATTAAGTGTTTAGAAATCCCTAACGGTGCCACAGCGTCCTATGTACCGACCGGAATTTATAAATACAAAACAGAACAAATTAACACAATACAAAACCTTTTATAACACTAACAAATACGCTCTCTCATATATATACACTCAGCGACTCATTCTAGGGTATTACTACCCTATTTTATATGAGTCATACCCCACAAAGCTAAGGTTATCGCTAAACCTAAGCTCTGATACAACTTGTAACGACCCACCTTTTTGGACGGTTTAAATCGACGATAAACCACATACGTCAGACTCAAACCATTCAAAATGGCAGATTGTTATGGGGTAAATAAGAAAAAGCAGAGAAAGAAAGAAAACAAACACAGAATCTCACAGCGGAATGACAAAACATAATAATCAAATAAACAGTTCATGAAGTTGTTTTACAAATAACATTTGATTATACTTTTAAAATACAGAATCAGAGTACATACGGCAGTAATATTTAAATAGTGCAGCGGAACAACATGATGTAGTGGTATGAATATAATAAATAGCAATAATACTAAATTTTTGCCTTCGTCCTCCAGAAAGCAGTCTTCGATGCATTGAAAATCTCAGATTGACCCGAGCGAATTGAAAAGACAAAACACTCCAATCAGAACTAAAAGATCTTATGTAAGTTAAATCAACGGTAATAAATATGAGTGTAATGGCGTCAGAGATGTTTACGGGGTTTGACATCTCCTATCAGTGTCTAACATGAGTGTGATAACTTAAGAGATGTTCGGGATTTCCATCTTCTAAGGATCCGTTAAACTATCTACATACATAGTACAATACAATATTATAGTAATGTCTACAGTAAAGTAAAGTATTAAAATAGCGTTAAGCCATTACCCATATCCCCCTTAACACATTTTTATATATTCCCATAGTCTATACAATACTGTAATTCCTCCATAAACTGATGGACTATCAGAGAGCACTCCATAGGTATGGTACAAACCAAACTCGTAGAAGGCACGATAGGGCATGTGAACACGGCACTCGAGGCAATGCCAGGATAGGACTCTACCGTTTTGCAGAACTGGGTGGTGCTAACGCATAGCAGCTACTACCGCCCACCTCGGAACACACTCCCATAATCAAAATCGAGGGGTGGCCACCAAATCATCACAAAGTCATAATATGGTATCGAAGGAGCATGTCCGATCGAAGGAATGACCTCACTTGGTCCAGGTATAGCTCCTGTTTTAGTCACATCTATGCTGACTCATGGGAGTCAGAGTCACATAAATACCTCATATGTAATCGTTCGCCAAACCATCCTACTTGATTTCTGGAATCTCCACCACGTGCACAGTTGTTAAAGTGGTTTTCGGTATTGGGAGAGAGTATGAAAATATCTCATCCCGGTCTCTTTAACAACCAAACACTTATTTAACACCGGATGGTTCTTTTACATTTCAAAAGTCAATTCATAATTTATATCAAAATATCATACTCAATTCAGCCCATATTAATTTGAAATTATGTTCGCTTTCGAAATCATATTGACCAAATAGGTTAAACCCACATTTCAAAATCACCATATTTACTTAAATGCGTCACTTAAATTTCAACTTTGGTTATAATATCATTTGACCATATTTGCTTTTAAAACGGGGATTTAAATATAACCACTTCCACTTTACAATTTAGAATTTAGAAAATAGTATAGATAGTTATATTTGTTTAAATAGTTTAGTATAGTTTGAAAATAAAATTTAAATGGTTTAAATAGATTTAAAATAATTTTAGTAGAATTAAAATAGATTAAATAGATTTAATATCGATTAATTAGATTGAAAATAGATTAAATCGATTTAAAATAGATTTAACAAATTTAAAATGGATTAAAATGGGTTAATTAGTTTAAAATATGATAAAATAGATTAAATTGGATTTAAAAAGATAAAAATTGATTAAAATAAATTAAAATAGTTTAAACTGATTAAATGGTTTAAAATAATTTAAAATAGATTAACTTGGTTTAATAGTTTGAAAAGCTTACTAATTAGAAATTAAAATAACATTTTTAACAGTTTATATTGAAATAATCAATTTGAGATTAACATCAATTTAACTATTTCTTCCATTTCAACAAATCTGGACCATATCCAGATTTCAAATCAAAACTCAATTTCAAATCTTGAAGTATCAATTTAAGCTATTCCAATTCAATAGATTTCAAAGTTACAATTTCAAATGTCTTCAATAACTCAGTTTCGATAAATTTCGTTTATACCTCAAATTCAACTTTAGAATTCCAATTTAAAGCCTCTAAGCAATTTAATTAATACAATTCCAAAATTCCAAATTTAATCTTTTAAACAATTCAAATTATATAAATCAAATTCTATTTCAAAATATCATTTAGCTGCATTCAAAATTCAAAGATTTAAAATCATTTAATTTAACCAATCCGGTATCCGTATATATTTTTCTACCTTATGGTCAAGTGATACGAATATTTATCATTTCAATCCATAAATATTTAAATTTACGGGTATATATCATTTCAACCCGCAATCCCGAATTAAAATAAAATCCATAAAATCACTCGAGTCTATCATTTCAACCCATAACGATTTTCCCTAATCTATAGATCGTTTGGGTATGTATTATTTCAACCCATGGGGAACTTGCAGTATTATAACAATATAAAAATAGAACATCCAGTCATCCAATATCAGCAATCAAACATACATCAAAATCACCATTCAACCAATGAATAAATAACATCAATTAACTGATTATCATCTACATATATTCAATTGACAATTAAATTTAATAATAAATTAAACGATGATTAAATGCAATAAAAGTCGTATTTAACTAGAATGACAATTTAAATATACCAAACATCAACCAATCAATTTCTAATTACATCATAAATTTAAATTTACTAACATAAGATAATTTAGTAGTTGTGAGTGGGTTAAAACACTCACTTTTACTTCCAAATCGATTTGATATCCAAAATAAGGCCCAAAATTGAACAGTCTTAGAATTCGTCCAAAGTAGTGCCAAAATGTCCGGAATTTCAATACGATCCTAGCAGAACAAACTACGAGTGAATCCGAGTTCGTATGGAGTAGATATACAAGTTAAAACGATTGAATTTGAAATTTAAATAAAATGAAATAAAAAAGAATTACCACTCAAAACTGCCACGTCAACATTCGCCTCTTCCAAAACCCTAACTGCCTGATGCTCGTTCGAACCCCTGTAACATGCACGCCGCCTCTTCCAGTCCTGGCCGCACGCGCCATAGGCGAACTCCGACCACGACTGCTCTGCCACGGCCACGCCCCAAGCTCCTCGACCACCAACAATCATCTCAAGGTCAACAGTCGCGATAAAAAGGAGGTAGCCGCCAGTGCAAACGAACCCTAATCCAATTAATCACGTTGATCCAACCATCAGACGACCGAACGAACAGCGCCGATGAACTCGGCTCACCACTCTCTACACATCCATGCCACCCAATCGACGATCCGTCGATGTCGATCACAACCCAATGAACGACCGAGGATGATTTGGCCAATACCGGACAAAACAGAATCCGATTGCAAAAACGAACTGCAGATTTGAGTTACGCTCGTCGAGAGCTTCGAATCGATATATAATATGATATAGTTTGAGGAGTTTTAAATTTTCTATTTGATTTTGATTTGCAATTGAATCTAGAATTTTAGGTTTTTGTCATTTGAGAAGGAGGAACAGACAGAAGTTGATGTACGTACAGAATAAGAAAAAAAATGACTGCTAGGGTTTGGGAAAACAAGACAATTTATATTAACAAAGCCCGATAAGAAATAAACACAGATCGAATCTGTACGAACGACGAATAGCGACCAAACAGCCCATTTCGCTTCCGAAACGAAAGTGGGTCATCCCGTCTGTGCAGTTAATGCCCCGCTATATCCTCGCTATAACTCCGATATATCTTATAGCGGATTCCTACCGCTACGATTTTTCCATATATCCCCAACATATAGCCTTTCCACTTTAATCCCCACTATTTCCGCTATATCCCGTTATTTCCGCTATATTCTGCTATTTCCGCTATATCTTCTATAAAAAATTGGATTGAAAAATGATATTTATACGCTATAAAAATTATGAAATTAATTAATTTCATTGAATTTTTTATATATGTTTAGAAATGATAATACTCTAATATTCTACTAAATTAAATTAAGTTATATAACAGTTTTACGTTCATTTACAATACATTTGCACATATTTTTATTTAAAATTATTTTTGTATTAATTATAATTCAATTGAATGTTAATTTTTCACATACTTACTATCTATATATTTGTAAAAACAACAAGTATGGGATTTATATGCTATTTTAGAGTAATCCGATATATCCCGCTATATCTTCGCTACATCCCCGCTATGACTTTTTGCACCTCTACCGCATTGAATCCACCGAGCGCTTTAACTGCACAGCATCTCGTATATCAAAATATATGTTTTTGATATTTCTAAATCCAATGGAATAGGTTTCAAGTCCTAATTTCATCGTATAAAGAAGTTAGCTTTAAAAATCAGCTTATTTCAAATTAATTTCAATTAAATTTAATTAAATTGATTTCTACGCGTTTCGAGTCCGTACGATCAAACGACAAGTCCGATCGCTACGAAACTTGAAATCCAACAATAATTTACTGTTATGGATCCGATGAAACTAGTTTCGTTGAAATCTGAGAGAGTGGCCAAAATGGCTATTTTCACATTAATTAAATAAATTAATATTAGATTGATTAAGTCACCTTTTTAATTTCAAATTTAATAACTAACAATTTTTATCATTTCCGATTCCTTAGACCTTTCCAATAATTTAAAACAAATTACATATCAATTCAGTGTTAAATATTACACTAATTACAGCGTTCAATTTCAACTGCAATTAAATCCAATTAATTATATTTTTAATTCCAATAAATTGATTTAATTTTGATTTCAATCTTTTTATCAATCAATCATTACTCTATAGACATAGTTAACATTGGTTTATATTTTATTACATTAATATTCTCCAATTTCATCTTAATTTACATTAACGTGATATTTAATTGCATTTGATTTCACATTGAATTCAACAATTAAACAAATTGGTAACAAATGACAATCGTTACCTTTACTTAATTTAATAACATCTGTAGTTTGTTATCTACACACAAATGTCATAACTACTACCACAACACTACTTATATTCGATTACAATTAATTACATATCATTTCACCAATTAATACGACATTTAATTTATTTTCTTATTTTAAATTTTTACTAATTATAACTTACAATTATTATAATTACTTTGTGATTTCATTCCATTTGTCATCCATTACATTAAATTTACATTATTAAACCCTATTTCTTTATTTACAAACTAAATTTTTTCTTTACAATCATTCCAATTAATTGGACATACTTTACAGTAGTTATCAATTGTCCTAAATTAACATTTTTAACGCTACATTCTAATCATTTCTTATTTAGAAACCACAAATTTTAATTTCTTCCAATATTAAATTACAAAATATTATTTAAATTAACTATTTTTAATTACAAAAAATTATGGGTCGTTACATATTAGTTGTAAAAATAGGATTTACAAATAAAATGAATTTAATTGGAAATTTGAGAACTTAAGTTCCAGGGTTTTGAAATTGGTTTTCGAAAGATTTTGGAATATAATACTAGTATTATTTGGAAGTATTTTCTTATATAAATATTCCAATATGATTTGAAAAAAATTGTTTAAAGGGATTCTGGAAGGAAATATGTCTGTACTCCACTCTCTGTTGCTGGAAAATAATTTCGGTGATGAGTGCATACATCATCGACATTCATTTTTGAGTTTCAAAGTGGAAAGACAGTTGTAGTAGTTTCACTGCACGTTTGTTTTGATAATTAGATCTTAATTTTGAATTTCTAAATATGATTTGATCTATAAAGGATATATATATATATTATTTTCTATGTGACTAAAATGAACCAGGAGTTTAGTTCTTAAATTTTTCTAATAATTAGCAGTTTTCAATTATTGTAATGAATGAAATCTTAATTATTTTAGTAATTGGAAGTTTTTAAATGAAGGAAAATATAGTAATTAGATGCTAAGTGATTAATGATATATATAATAAATTGGAAACTTGTAAAATTAAAGAATAATGAAAATTTAGAAAATGAATTATTGAACATCTGTTAATTAAAATAAATAAGGTAAACTTGTGTACTGTAACGACCTATCTTTTTGGACGTTTTAAGCAGACACACATGCCAGACTCAAACCATTAAAAATGGCAGATTGTTATGGGTAAATAAGAAAAAGTGAAGAAATAAAACAAATACAGAATCCCACAACGGACTGACAAAATATAATAATCAAATAACAGTTCATGAAGCTGTTTTATAAATACATTTGATAATTCTTTTAGAACCCAAAAATCAGAGTTACATAAAATATGAATAAATAAATAAATGTAGCGGAACAACATGATGCAATGGAATAAATATAATACATAGTAATAATACAACTCTTCGTCTTCATCCTCCTGAAAGTGGTCTTCGATACACTGAAAAGCTCAGACTGACTCGAGCGAATTGAAAAGACAAAACACTCGAGTCAGAACTAAAAGATCTTATGTAAGTTAAATCAACGGTAAATAAATATGAGTGTAACAGCGTCGGAGATGTTTACGGGATTTGACATCTCCTATCTAGTGTCTAACGTGAGTGCAATAACTTAAGAGATGTTCGGGATTACCATCTCCTAAGGATCCGTTAAACTATCTACTATGTAGTACAATACGCTATTATAATAGTGTCTATAGTGAAATAAAGTATTAAAATAGCGTTAAGGAGTTACCCATATAATATCCCCCTTAACACATTTTTATATATTCCCATAGTATATACAGTACTGTAACTCCTCCATAAACTGGAGGCTATCAGAGGGCACTCCATTGGTATGGTACGAACCAAACTCGTAGAAGGCGCGCTAGGGCATGTGAACACGACACTCCAGGAAATGCCAGGGTTGATATACCAATTGCATATCCGGACTAGTGGTAACGCATAGCAGCTACTACCGCCCACCTTGGAACACACTCCCATAATCAAAATCGAGGGGTGGCCACCAAATCATCACAAAGTCAAAATATGGTATCGAATAAATGTGTCCGATCGGAGGAATGACCTCACTTGGCCCGGAGTGGCTCCTGTTTTAGTCACATCTAAGCTGACTCACAGGAGTCAGGGTCGCGTAAATACCTCATACAGAATCATTTTCCAAAACATCCTATTTCATTTATGAAATCTCCACCACGTACATAGTTGTTAAAGTGGTTTTCAGTATTGGCAGAGAGTATGACAATATCCGATCCCGGTCTCTTTAACAACCAAACGCTTATTTCACATCGGATGGTTCTTTTGCATAAAAAAATTCACAATTGATATAAAAATATCATATTCGATTTCAAATCTTATTTCTTCCGAAATCATATTCACTTTCAAACTATATTCACTTTGAAAATCATGTTCACTTTTAAATGATCGATAAGGTATGTTAATTAATTCCTCATTTCCAAATCATCTTATTCACTCAAATATGTCATTTTATTCTCAACTTAGGTTATTACATTATTTAACCATATTCGCTTTAAAGTCAAGGATTTGAATATAAATACTTCAAATTTACACGTTTGAAATTTAGAAATAGTTTAGATAGTTAAAAATAGGTTTAAAATAGTTTAAAATAGATTGAAATAGTTTGAATAGTAAAATAGTTTAATATAGATTTTTAAATTAGGTTTAATTAAATTTAAAATAATTTTTATAGATTTAAAATAGATTAAATGGATTTAAATATTATTTGAATAGATTTAAAATAGATTAAGTAAATTTAAAATAGATTAAATAGATTTTAAATTATATTAAATAGATTTAAAATAGATTAAATAAATTTAATTAGTTTAAAATTGGTAAGATAGAGTAGATTGGATTAAATAGGTTATAATAGATTAAAATAAATTAAAATAGTTTTAAATTGATTAAAATATTTAACTTAGTTAAAAAATAGTTTAAATTAGTTTAAATAGATTTTTAAAGTTATATCCAAACATTTTTCATAACTCAATTCCGATAAATTCATTCATTTGACACTTCAACTTTGAAATTCCAATTTAAATCCTTTAAACAATTCATTAAATAAATTTCAATTCAACATTTACGCTTGGATTTTCGAAAATAATTCAGTTTATATAAATCAATTTCTATTTCAAAATACCAGTGAACTGAATTAAAATTTTAGAGATTTACAAATCATTTAATTTAACCAAACCGGTGTCCGTATATAATTTTCTACCCTAGGGTCAAGTGATACAGATTTTTATCATTTCAATCCGCAATTTAAAATTTTACGGTTATATATCATTTCAAACTGCAATCCCAAATTAAATAAAATCTATAAAATCGCTCGAGTCTATCATTTCAACCCATAACGATTTTTCGCTAATCTATAGATCATTCGGGTATGTATCATTTCAACCCATATGGAACTTGCAGTGTTATAACAGTATAAATACAACATCCAGTCATCCAATATCAACAATCAAACATCCATCACAATCATCATTCAAATCAATTCATAAACATCAATAGATAACTGATAATTAATAACAGGTATTAAATTGACAAATTAAAATTAAATATTAAATTAAACGATGATTAAATGTAGTAAAAGTCAAATTTAACCAGAATGACAATTTAACATACCAAACAGCAATCAATAAATTTCTAATCACATCATACATTTAATTTAACTAACATGAGATAGTTTAGTAATTGTGAGTGGATCAAAACACTCACCTTCGATTTTAAATCGAATTAAAATCCAAAAATAGGCTCAAAATTCAACAGTCTCAGAATTCATCCAAACTAGTGTCAAAATGTCCGAAATTTCGATACAATCCCAACAAAGCAAACCACGCTTGATCCGAGTTCGTATGCACAAGTTATGATAATTAGAACGATCGAAAATTTAAATTAAAATAGAATAAAAAAAACATTACCCACACGTAAGCTACCACGTCATCATCTCCTCACTCACGTAACCTCTCCAGTCAACATCGAACGCACCAAAAACCTGACTTTGACCATCGATACCTGGCGCCTCCGGCCACCATTTCATCGCCGAACACCACCTCTTGGCCCCCCTCGACGCGGCGCATCCAGCGTGCTCCATGTGCCTTGCCCTCGTGGCCCCCAGAGATGGGCGCCGCCACCTTAGCCGAAACCCTAATCGAAATAATCACGGCGATCTGGCCGTTGAATCGCCGAACAAACTATACCGATGAACTGCGTGCAGCGATCTCCACAGCCCCGTACCCTCCAATCGACGATCAGACGAATTTGATCGCAACACGATGTGTGGCCGAGATTAAATCAACTATTTCTGGACAAATGATGATCCGATGCGAGAAACGAACCATTGCAGTGAATTATGCTCGTTGAGAGCTTCGAATTGATATATAATTCGATATATTTTGAGGAGTTTAAATTTTTGATTGAAATTTGATTTGAAATTGAATTGGGAATTTGTTTGTCTACCATTGAGAAGAAGAAGTGGACAGTTGAAATTGTACGTACACATAAAAGGAATAGGGAATAGCTAGGGTTTATAATAGGCTATTTACAGACAGATCAGAATATAGAAATGAATGGACTAGATCAATTTGAAGGTTGAACGATAAACGACCGAAAAAGCCCGTTTCGTTCCCGAAACGAAAATGGGTAATCACATATATCAAAATAGATGTTTTCGATAGTTTTAAACTTAATGGAACAGGTTTCAAGTCATAATTCCATCGTATGAATGAGTTAGCTTGAAAATTAGTTTATTTCAAATTGATTTCAATTAAATTTAATTAAATCGATTTCTACGCGTTTCGAGTCCGTACGATCAAAGGACAAGTCCGATCGCTACGAAACTTGAAACCTTACAATAATTCACCATTATGGATCCGATGAAACTGGTTTCGTCAAAATCCGAGATAGTGGCCAACATGGCTACTTCAATGTTAATTAAATAAGTTAATATTTAATTAATTAAATCACTTTTTCATTCAAATTTGATAGTTAACGAATTTCATCATTTTTAATCACTTAGACATTTACAATGACTTAATACAAGTTTATATGACAATTCAGTGTTGGTTATTACACTAATTACAGTGTTCAATTCAACTGTAATTAAATCCAATTTAGTATAATTTAATCCCAATAAAGATTTAATTTGATTTCAAACTTTATATTCAATCAATTATTACTCTAATAGCATAGTTAATATTTGTTGATATCTTATTTCACTAATATGCTACAATTTCCATCTTTTTATTTATATTAACTACCATATTTCAATTATATCTAATTTTTGTCAATTTCACACATTAATTATAATTTAAAATTCCAAATTAATTTATTTATCTTGATTTCACTGTTTTATTAAATCAACTATTACATTATGAATATAATTAACATTTCTATTCCTTTTATTACATTCACAATTTATAGTTATTGTCTTAACTCACAATAATGTAACATTTAATGACATTCAATTGCAATTGATTAAATGAATTGGTAACAAATAACAATTGTCACCATTTCTATATTTAATCAGATTTGTAAGTTTATTATTTATAACAAAAGTTATAACAACTTACACTATACTAATTCTACAATTATTAATTTAACCTACATTAACTGCACTAATTAAGTGAATTAATTGCAATTGATTTCAAATTTAATTTAACAGGCTAAATAAATAGGTAACATATAGTAATTGTCACCATTAACCTTTAGTCACATCTTATAAGTTCATTATCCACAACAAGTGTTACAATTACTACCACAACACTAAATTTATTCAGTTACAATTCATTACACATTATTTCATTAACCAATCAACTTTTTAAATTATCAATTTCTTCCTTAATCTAATTATCAATTAATACATACATTACTATAATTTATTTACAATCTATATCAATTATAACTTTTTAATCCTTTTAATTAATTGGAATTTCATTCAAAGCAATTATAAATTACCTTAAATTAATACTATTACATTTTATTCCAATTATATTCTTATTATTTAAATCACAAGTTTTTATTTCTTCCAACATTAAATCACAAAACTTTATTAAATTAACTATTTTTAATTATCGAAAATTTTCGGGACGTTACAAGTAACATCCAACCATATTCTAAATGACACATATATAACTTACCAAAATGTTAAAAGTTGAAATGTTAAATAGAAATATGTGATAGAATATTACACAAGTAAACTTAAGATAATGAAAGTGTTCAGTAGAATTATTTCAATAAATAAGAATGTTGATGTTATAAATTGTTATAAACTTAAGTTAATGTTGAAGCCATTTATAATTAAAGTGAGTACTATATTAATTGAATGATTATAACTTCAAAAAACATTGAAATGATTTGGAAATGGATTTAATATTCAATAATACTATATATGGAAGAATGAATGTGAAAAAGAAATAATCTATTAATGGTGAATTAAATTGTAAAGAGACTTACATAATGATGGATAATCTAATAATCGAAATGGAAATAACTTATGTAAGCAATAAATGCAAAGTAATGAAAAGAGAAAAATGGCATTATATAAATGAATGGAAATGAATTTTCTAAGTTGTGAATGTAAATTAATTTAATAAGCTATGTATGAATGAATGAAAATAGACAAGCAGTAAATAATATGAAAAGAAATTTGTAAGAATAAACTTAACGGCATTTGAAATTTATTGTCTGTGTTGGCTTATGGGATGCTTAGGAAGTGATACTTTAAATTTCTTAGAATGTATAAATGATCTATTAAGTTATCTAAGACTGTTGAGTGTATGGTATATTTAGTAGTTTATTTATCATTTTATACGATTAAAAGTTTCTGAACCCAAACAAACCATTTGCTTTGGTTGCTATGGATGGATAATTGTTTTCTTTTTTGAAAATGTTCTTTGTACTATTTGTTTGCGAATGATTATTGTATGTTGTGATTGTTTTGTTTTTATTAGCTGAAACAACTTAAATATTTCTCTTTTACTTAACTATTAACCTCTTTGGATTGTATAAGTGAAATACATGTTTATGGAAGCAATAGCTACTGCTTTTGGTTTCATAAATAAGCATTGTTTGCCCGACAAATAGGTACGTTCTCGGATTACGGTTTTATAGCGATATTATATTGTTTTCTCGAGGTTTGGGATATATCATTTTAAAATATGTAATATATATTGTTATTATTGATATTATTATTTTTCTCAGGCCTCTCCGTACAAAGGAGACTCCACCGAAATTTTTCGTGAATTTTGGACTTAGAAAATTTTGTGAAAGTAGAAATGTTTCCAAACTTTTGTTAACTTGAATATAAAATGGGATTTAAATTGTTTATAAATTGATATATTTTATTTAAATTATTTAATTAAGTAAATTAATTGTTTATAAATTTAATACTTTGAATAAGATATATTGATTCTTTGATTCCTTATTCTTTTTTTCCCTTTTCGAGGATGAAAATTTTTAAGTGGGGGAGAGTGTAACGATCCGTAAATTTTCGAAAATTAAAAATATTTAAATTAATAAGTTGTTGGTGTTAATATTGGAAGAACTTAAGAATTTAAGAATAAAAAAATAAGAAAATGACTAGAATGAAATGTAATAGTATTAATTCAAGGTGATTGATAACTACATTAAATGTAATTCCAAGTAATTGCAATGATTAAGGGTTATAATTGGTTATATATTGTAAATAAGGAAATAATTTAAATGTTATATTAATTGGTCAGAAAATATGTAATTAATTGTAATTGGATGAAATCAGTGTTGTGTAAGTATTTATAACATTTTTTTGTAAATAATAAAACCATAAATGTGATTAAATTAAGTAAAAGGTCACCATTGTGATATGTTACCTATTTATTTAATCTGTTGAATTAAATTGGAAATCAATTGCAATTAAATGTAATTAATTATTACGTTAATAGAAATTAAGATGAAATTGGAGAATATTAATGTAATAAGATGTAAACAAATGTTAACTATGCCCATAGAGTAATGATTTATTGAATAAAAAGATTGAAATCAAATTGAATCAATTTATTGGAATTAAATTATAATTAACTGGATTTAATTACAGTTGAAATTGAACACTGTAATTAGTGAAATATTTAACACTTAATTGATATGTAAATTTGTTTTAAATTATTGTAAATGTATAAGTAATCAAAAGTGATAAAAATTGTTAGTTATTAAATCTGAAATTAAAAAGTGATTTAATCAATTTAATAATAATTTATTTAATTAACGTGAAAATAGCCATTTTGGCCACTGTCTTGGATTTCGACGAAACCAATTTCATTGGATCCGTAACGGTGAATTATTGTAGGATTTCAAGTTGCGTAGTGATCGATTGGTCGTTTAATTGTACGGACTTGAAATGCCCAGAAATCAATTTAATTGAAATCAATTTGGAATAAGCTGGTTTTAAAAATAACTTCTTCATACGATGGAACTAGGACTTGAAACATGTTCCATTGAGTTTAAAAATATCAAAAACATCTATTTTGAAATATATGATGACCCATTTTCGTTTTGGAGGCAGAACGGACTTTTTGGGTCGATATTAGTCGTTCGTACATATTTGATATGTGTTTATTTTCTTATCGGGCTTTGTTAATATAAATAGTCTTGTTTCCCAAACCCTAGCAATCATTTTCTTATTCTGTATGTACATCAACTTCTGTCTATCTCTTTCTTTTCAATGGTAGAAACAAAATCAAATTTGCAAACCCTATTCCAATTTCAAATTCAATTTCAAAAATTTAAACTTCCCCAAACCATGACATATTATATACCGTTTTGAAGCTCTCGACGAGCGTAACTCACTACAATGATTCTTTTCTCGAATGGAATCATCATTTTGCCAGAAATCAGTGTTTTATTCTCGGCCGTCCATAGGCCTTAGCTTCATTTAATGGTGGATTTGCGACGATGGGTCAATCGGAGGGCATGGGCACGTAGAGGGTGGCGAGCAGCTTCAATCCATGCGGCTACTTGGTGTCATGGGTGATCGGAGTCGCCTGGAGATGGGCGAGAAGTGGCGGCGGCCATATGGAGGTCGTGGTGGTTCTGGGAGGTTAGATGGTCGCGCGAGCTTAGCGTGGGGAGAGGAGGTGATGGTGGTCGCAAAGGCGAGGTCGGATCTGGTCGAAGAGGCTTGTGGGTGGTGCAAAAATTGAGGAAGGTGGTGGCGGCTGCAACCTTAGGCCAGGCCGCATTCGTTCCTGATGGTTGCTGCGTGTTTTTTTGGTGAGGAGACAAGCTGACGTGGCGTGGTGGTATATTGTTCTTTGATTTCTTATTTAATTTAAATTTTATTATTTTCAAGTGTTCTGATCAATATAACTTTTACGTACGAGGTCGGATTCACGCGTGGTTTGCTCCGCTGGGATCGTATCAGAATTTCGGACATTTTGGAACTGGTTTGGATGAATTCTAAGACTGTTGAATTTTGGGCCTTATTTTGGATTTCAAATCGATTTGAAATCATAAGTGAGTGTTTTAACCCACTCACAACTACCAAATTATCTTATGTTCGTTAAATTGAATTTATAATGTGATTAGAAGTTGATTGATTGCTGTTTGATATGTTTAAATTGTCATTCCCTTTAAATATGAATTTATTGAATATAATAGCCATTTAATTTAATATTAAATTTTAAATTAGCAGTTTATACATGTTGATGATAATCAGTTGTCTATTGATGTTTATTGGTTGATTTGAATGATGATTGTGATGGATGTTTGATTGTTGATATTGGATGACTGGATGTATATTTTATATTGTTATAACACTGCAAGTTCCCTATGGGTTGAAATGATACATACCCGAACGATCTGATAGATTAGGGAGAAATCGTTATGGATTGAAATGATAGACTCGAGCGATTTCATGGATTTGTAATTAAATTTTGGGATTGCGGGTTGAAATGATATATACCCATAAAATTTTAAATTGCAGATTGAAATGATATATATTTGTATCACTTGACCATAGGATAGAAAATTATGTACGGACATCGAATTGGTTAAATTAAATGATTTTAAATCCTTAATTTTTAAAGTCAGTTAAATGATATTTTGAAATAAAATTTGATTTAAATCAATTGAAATATTGTTGAAAATCCGAGTGTTAAATATGAAATTGGAATTGGTTTAAATGAATTGTTTAAAGGACTTAAATTGAAATTTGAAAGCTAGACGTGGTCCAAATGTGTTGAAATGAAGGAAATAGTCTAGTTTGATATTAATTCATTTTAATATAAATTGTGTAAAGAGATATTATTCTAAAAATCCTGATTATTAAGGTTTTCAAACTATTTAACTATTTTAATCTATTTTTAAACTATTTAACCAAATTAACCATTTAATTTATTTTAAATCTATTTTAATTTATTTTAAATCCATTTTAATTTATTTTAAATCTATTTTAATTTATTTTAGTCTATTTTAATCTATATTTAATCTATTTTAAATCTATTTAATCAATATTAAATCTGTTTAATCTATTTAATCAATATTAAATCTGTTTAATCAATTTAATCTATATTTAATCTGTTTAATCTATTTTAAATCTATTTAAACTATTTTAAATTTATATAAACTATCTTAAATCGATTTAAAACTATGATAATCCATTTTTAAACTATTTTAAAGTAATTCAAACTATTTAAAAATTTATTTTTAAAACTATTTAAACTATTTATGACTATCTAAACTATTTTCTAAATTCCAGGCTATGTAAAGTGGAAGTGTTTATATTTAAATCCTAAGTTGAGAATTGAAATCATATTTTATAGTGAAATAACATGTTTTGAGTAAATATGATAATTTTAAATGAGGGTTTAACCTATTTTGGAAAGTGTGATTTTGAAAGTAAATATGTTTTCGAAAGTGAATATGTTTTCGAAAGTGAATATGATTTCGAAAGTGATTTTGAGAATATGATATTTTGATATCAATTATGAATTTGATTTTTTTTAAACTTAAAAGAACCATCCGGTGTGAAATAAGCGTTTGGTTGTTAAAGTGATCGGGATCAGATATTGTCATACTCTCTGCCAATACCGAAAACCACTTTAACAACTGTGCACGTGGTGGAAATTCCAGAATGAAGTAGGATGGTTTGGCAAACGATTCTGTTTGAGGTATTTACGTAGCCCTGACTCCTGTGAGTCAGCTTAGATGTGACTAAAACAGGAGCCACCCCGGGCTAAGTGAGGTCATTCCTCCTATCGGACATGCTTCTTCGATACCATATTATGACTTTGTGATGATTTGGTGGCCACCCCTTGATTTTGATTTGGGACTGTGTTCCTAGGTGGGCAGTAGTAGCTGCTATGCGTTACCACCAGTCCGGATCCGCAAATGGTAGAATCCTACACTGGCATTGCCTCGAGTGTCGTGTTCACATGCCTTATCGTGCCTTCTGCGAGTTTGGTTTGTACCATACCTATGGAGTGCCCTCTGATAGCCCTCCAGTTTACGGAGGAATTAAGGTACTGTATAGACTATGGGAATATATAAAATGTGTTAAGGGGGATATGGGTAACGCCTTAGCTCTATTTTAATAATTTACTTTACAATATACATATTATAATAGCGTATTGTACAATACAGTAGATAGTTTAACGGATCCTTTGGAGAAGGTAATCCCAAACGTTTCTTAAGTTATTGCACTCACATTAGACATTGGATAGGAGATGTCAAACACCGTAAACATCTCTGACGCAGTCACACTCATACTTATTTACTGTTGATTTAACTTATATAAGATCTTTTAGTTCTAACTCGAGTGTTTTGTCTTTTCAATTCGCTCGGGTCAGTCTGAGCTTTTTAGTGTATCGAAGACTGCTTTCTGGAGGACAAAGACGAAGATTTGTATACTATATTATTTGTTTTAATTTTCAGCTGCATCATGTTGTTCCGCTGCATTATTTATCTATTACTGTTGTATGTACTCCAATTCTATATTGTAAAGTGTAATCAAATGTTATTTGTAAAACATTTTCATAAACTGTTTATTTGATTATTATATTTTTGTCATTCCATTATGAGATTCTGTGTTTGTTTTTCTTTCTTTCTCTGCTTTTCTTATTTTCCCCATAAAAATCCTCCTCTTTGAATGGTTTGAATCTGACATGTCAGGTTTATTGCCAAACTGTCCAAAAAGGTGGATCGTTACATCAGACTGACCCGAGCGTAATGAAAAGACAAAACACTCGAGTCAGAACTAAAAGATCTTATGTAAGTTAAATCAACAGTAAATTAATATGAGTGTAACGGCTTTAGAGATGTTTATGAGATTTTACATCTCTTATCCAGTGTCTAACATGCGTGCAATAACTTAAGAGATGTTCGGGATTCCATCTCATAAGGAACCGTTAAACTATCTACATACATAGTACAATATGTCTACAGTAAAGTAAAGCGTTAAAATTGCGTTAAGGCATTACCCATATCCCCCTTAACACATTTTAGGAAATAAGCAGACGAAAATAAGATCGGAGATCACCTCCTAACCATTAGTGGACGGATTCCTTATCATCGTCCTAGAAGAACGAAATGAGTTTATAGTACAGTATTGCACCTCGAATGGTAACTGTACCATATAATTCCCATGTTTCTCCTAGATATTTCCAAAGTTATGTTTTGGTCCAGACTTTGATAGTCGGTTGTTTAACTATCAATAAACAACCATTCACAATACAACAATTTCTCACCGAAAATCACTAAGCCTTGTTTAATTTAATTTCAATAAATTAAATCTCTTTTAGCAAAAAGGGTATATACTTATCTCACCGGAAAAGTATATTCATAAATCATTCCTTTCAAAAATACTTGAAAACTTTTTAAGAAATATATAGATATAAGTATATTTGGAAAGTACCCTTTTGGTATCGAGCATGGATCGCAGCTCGATGGTTGCGTTTCTATCCCAAAAAAATCAAACTTAACTGAGGCAATCTCTGCCTCCCGATTCCGCCATGAAATTATAACATTACTTCCCGAAATCTTTTATTTCAATAATTATCTCAAAATAATACTTATAAAGTTTCTATAATAATTTCCAAGTTAATTTAGGAAATACTCTTTAATAAAAGTTTGCTATATAAAATAATATTAATATGGTATAAATTATCCTTTGAAATAATAATACTGATTAATTTTTGAATAATAATTAACTTTAAAACAAATCATTATAAGATAACTTTAGTTAATAATTAAAATATACTTTTAAACACTTAAATTAATTAGATAGCTTGAAAGCCATAATTAAATACTTTTTAAATAACTTTTAAGGAATCATAAAATAATTATTCTTGAAACAATCCTTGGATTCAAAATCAACTTCCAAATTTGAAAAGCGGCTTATTAATTCCAATGGTACTTATCCAAGTTACCATCTATTCCATCACAATTCAGAACAACAGATTCAGATACATCAACCCATTTTTAACAATCAATTCAACATCATATTGCCCAAGATAATTATCAACATGATAAATAGATTTCCGTACAAATGTGATAGCAGAACAGGGTTTTATTTCTGCTAGTAAATGTCCAAAAACACACATATTTAGTAATAATGGTAGAGCGGTGATTTATTCTGCCCATAGGGTCCAATTAATTTTATTAGCGGAACGGTGTTTTATTCTGCTAAACAGATGCCAAAACATCGTAATTAATTTAAATTAATTCATCGTTATTTTTATCTGGGCAACTAACTTCAATAGGCGGGTCATATAAATTTAAACGACGATATTTGTTTTAATTGGATAATTAAATTTATGGTCGTTTAAATATACCATAATTTTTCGCTTATTCAAACTCGACAACAATTCGAATGACGATGTAGTGTTCGTCGATATGAACAGATCGTAATAAATTTCGCTTCAATCGAAATTCGTATGCATTAGTTATGACATTTTAAAATTTACAATATATATATATATATATATAATTTAACATTTTTAATTTAAAAAACCTTTTCCCTTTTTTCTTTGGGCCGAAGTCCACCAACATACCCAAACCCGTTCCCCATTTTTCTTCTCCTCCCTTTCTCTTTTTTTCTTCCAGTTTTCCCCTCTCTCACTTTCATTTGTTTGGAAACATGAAGTTGTGCACATGCACACGACCTTCGGTCGACAAACTTTGTCGCCGTCCATCCAACCGAGTCACCTACGACTGCCACAAACCGACCACCCATCTAAAATCGCCACCAACCTTCAGCTTCGAGTTTTTTGAATCTTCACCCAAATACTGGAATATGTCGTGCCACACAATCGCCTCGCCCCTCCACCACAGTCGACCATCCACCACCGAAACTCACCCACGTCAACGCTATCACCTCCGCTGCCATTCCCCCTATATGTGCACGCCTAACTCCCTCTCCCCTTATCACATTTCCACACGAAACCGAGACCCAAAACAAATACCTAAAACCCTAAAACTCCTCGCTGCGCCCAACCCACACCACTAGAACGAAAACCCCACGGTCAAAACATTGCTCTCGACTCCACCGTCACCCCGAAACCAACGACCCGCCGCCTCATCCATTCCCAAACCCAAAATAAAATTTTAAGTGAAATTTGATCATCTCAAAAATTCTCGAAATCTAAGCTTTTAGAAATTGTAATTTCTTCACTAAAAATCCTATTTTCATGCTACAATCACGTTTATATGTATGAATCATTTATTTTAAGATGTTGAAAAATCAACAAAATCTGGTTACTTACTGTAAATTGGCAATTTCAAACAATATATAAAATTTACAAGCTACAAACTATTTTTAGTGTGATCTAAACCCAAAAACAAACACTTCACTAATTTACATCATCGGCAAACTCAAAATTAATTAAGAGATAATGATTTTTGAACTTGAGCAATAATCGGTTTCCACCTCTGTAAATATGACAGAGTATTATAAAACATTCAGGTTTTCTAAAATTAAATTCTCACCGTGATCATGTTAAGATCTTTGAAAACTTCCAATTGATCTTTAGTTTTTATTTGAATGTCTTGAAAAAACTTGTTTGCTTGGCTTTTGAATTTGGAAGAACAGGTGCTTCTTTTTTTTTCTTTTTCTTTTTACTGTGTTTTGTTTACAGAATTGTTTTACAGTGTTTTGAAACTGAAGCGTAACACACATACAAGCCTATATATTCATGTTTATGCAAGTATGTGATGATGCATTTGTACAATGTTTTATGATGGATGGATTGAAATGAGGTGGTTGCTGATATGATATGATGTTGAGACGAAGAGAAGTTAAGATGTATGTTTTGATCTTTCCTATTTTTAACCAGACATGCAATATGTTTATATATTTTCTTTTCTTCTTTCTTTTCTTTGCTTTGCTGAGTTGATATATATATATATATAACTTGTTTTGCTTTAGCCTACATACTCTTAGACCAGGCCTTGTTTTCATTAGTAACTTTGTTTTACTTTTTACTTGCAAAATTTATGACCAGATGTGTTTATATATATATATATACTACTAATAATGATAATTCAATCAACATGAAATCAACCGCGTCCTTTTGAAATTCCAGTTATACCCTTTCAACCTTCATCTCTGTTTCTCGCTTCAAGTTCTCATTACTTCTTCATCTTCGCTGAAAATAGAAACGGTTCCAGATCCCACGCGATTCTACATCCACCGTCTTCTCTAATGTCTCTCCAGCAATCAATCGATGGTTAGTCCACTGAACTGCAAAAATTAGGGCTACTTCAGCACGATTCCAAATAATCGGCTAAGGATAGTACGTCACCAGCTAAGCCCTAACAGAACCCACACCTACTTGATCTACAAGCTCGAACTCCCTGCCCCAAACAAGGACAACGAGCCTCAAGAGTCCCTTCACATAGAACGTGAAGCTTCATTTATCATCCAAATAAAGAACCCTAACAAGAGCAGGTCGTCCGACAGCGGTTTTAGAGGTCTTCAAACCAAGTGCAGGGCTCTTTTTCCAGCGAGCTTGCAAGGGCGTTTTGGTAGTAAAGGGTACGGCCCTGCCGATCCTCCAGACTTCTTAAACTATGAAGGGTGCGAGTTCCTGCTTATATCGGCTTCGGATGATTTGGAGGAGGAGCTCGGGTTGGAGTTGAAGGGAGAGGTCGATGAGAGTAGAGCTGATAAGTCATGTTCTAATTTGATCCAGATGTTTGGTGAAGCAAGATCTGCTAAGCCTTTTCTTAGTGGTACCTGGGTGTGAATTTTTCCTGTTGATTAAGGTAGTCTTTTTTTGTGTACGTAAGCATGTGTTATCTTAGTGCGGACGGTCTTGGGATGTTTGCATGGCTAGATGTATCTGGATGTAGATTGTTGTTTCCAGTTATGTATGTGTTGTATATATAATATTTCTGATTTAATTATAAAATCAAATCTGATAAGTGATAAATAATAGAATGGTTATCATTTATATTATTCTATATATTTATTGAAGACTATAATTATGTTCACATATAATATTTTACATCTATCAAAAAGCTACCTTAATTGTTGAAAAGGAGATTTGCTCTAATCTATTTAGTTTTTTTAAAACATTGAGAGTTATTATGTGACGTTTTACTTTTCTCCTTTTATTTTGCTTTTACATAGCAAACCAAAACAAGTGTAAAAAGGTTAAGTTCTGGACCATGTCATAACTCAGCTTTTTTACGAGACGGACCCATTTTTTGTATTAGTTAAGTTGTGTAATCAAGGTATAATGGAGGACTATATGTGTATGCATATATATTTAAGATAATTTAAACTGACTTTAAAGCGGAAAAATGTCACCATTATCCAAAAGGGACTTAGAATAGCATGGGCTTTTGGGATAATCAAAAGTGGAGTATTTTTGTTGTTGTTGATGCTACCCACATCCAGAACACGTATTAAGTATATTGTAGTGCAGCAAAAAGCCTAAATGAATTTTGGTAGGTATTCGGTAGTTATGCAAATGTATTTATCGCTTCTATTAAGGCATTTATTTTTCAACATCTGCATCTGCATAGTTGCATGTGATTTTGAAACTTAACTTGCTTTTGTTGCAGTGTTATCCTGTTTCTAATTGCTTCTTTTGATATTTAATGTGGTTGCATTAGGTTGTCAGTTTTGAATGTTGTGGCAATGCGAACTCAATAGTTCATTTAATTGGAAGGTGAAACCTTGATATGTAAAAATTATTTGCCGAACTATGGGAACCATGATGTATGCCATACATCATTACAATTTTACCTGAACGTAAAATTGTCAGTAAACATATTGTAATGATAGAAATCTTTCTTAAAAGATGATTTAATTGCAAAAGTCGTATTATATTTCTGAGCCTAACACACTATCATCCCTGCATCCATCATCACACTGCCAGTTTTGCATCCATCCATCATCACACATAAATTTTTGGTTTGCAAAAATCAAATTTGTAAACACATAACACTATACTAGGTTTCATTTGATGCTTTGAGATATTATTATGTAGCTTTAGTTCCAGTTTAATAAATGTATTTTACTTTCCTCGTTCTGTTTAGATAATAATCTAGCTATGTTGGTTTTGTCAAAATTAGTACCAATTTGATTTGCCTATTTAGTTTTAGGTCATTATCTTCCATGCTTTATCAGAAGGCATGTTATTAAATTCTATTTTAACCATAAAAGTAGTTTTCAAATTGCTAAATATTGAACTTCCATTATTGCAAAAGGAATTTCATTTCAGGAGCTGGAGTGTGAGAAATTTATTTTAACTTCATGCAATTTTTGTTTTAACTACTTTCGGATGAAGGAAATAAACATCTATTTTGGTGATCTTATAAGTTAACTATAATTTGTATGTTAGAAGGAAATGAACGTGTTAAGGGGGTGAAAATTCGTCCACGTTTAGTTCCGTATAAACTATTTATAAACACCATAATTCATATGTTTAAAACTAAATTTGCTTTGGCCTGTAGATTGTAGAGCTTTGCAAGTGCAAGGAAGATGTTAAAAACAAGGTTCATTCAATAATGGAGAAGTATGCTGAACGTGGTTTGCGATCATTGGCTGTGGCTAGACAAGAGGTCCCTGAAAAGTGAAAGGACAGTCCAGGGGGACCATGGCAATTTGTTGGGCTGTTGCCACTTTTTGATCCACCAAGGCATGATAGTGCCGAAACAATCCGTAGAGCTTTGAATCTTGGTGTCAATGTTAAGATGATCACTGGTAAGTTGCCCTATCATATTACTACCGATTTTTAGCATCGTTAATTGATGATATACATGTACATGCTTCAATTCTTTTCAGCTGATCAGCTTGCTATTGCTAAGGAAACTAGCCAAAGACTTGGATTGGGAACTAACATGTACCCTTCCTCTTCTTTGCTTGGACAAAACAAAGATGCATCAATTGCTTCTCTTCCGGTTGATGAATTGATCGAAAAAGCTGATGGGTTTGCTGGAGTTTTCCCAGGTGAGTGTTGCACACCTGATCATACTCTCAATGTATTACAGTTTATGAAGTTATGGTGGGTTTAATATATGATGCATGTCGTTTGAACAGAGCACAAATATGAAATCGTTAAGAAGTTGCAGGAGCAGAAGCACATCTGTGGTATGACTGGAGATGGTATGAATGATGCCCCAGCTTTAAAGAAAGCTGATATTGGAATTGCAGTCGATGATGCTACTGATGCTGCTAGGAGTGCCTCTGATATCTGTGGCATCGACTTTTTAATTTGTTGTTTCTTTTACTTTTATTTTGAAGTATAATTCTCATGTAACGACCCGTAAAATTTCAACTATTTTAATAACGAAATTAGTTGAAATTTTGTGAAATTTTAAATGATAAAATTTTGAAATAAAAATTTGATATTTGGAATACGTCTAGTTAAACATAGCGACTGGTAAATTTTCGTCCGAAAATATGAAAGTTTATTTCACGCGTAAATTCACTTCAATTTAATCAGTTAAAAAGCGATGAAAATAAAATATTTCCGAAACCAAAATATTTTTACATAGAAAAATTCTAAAACATCTTCTGAGCAAGATATCTGTTTGTCATTTTTCCAAATTCGAACATCTTTGGCTCCGTCGATCTTATTTTTCAGTGTTTTTCTTGCATTTTTCCGCTGGTAGAAAATTCGTATTTTTATAATTCAATCGAATCACCAATATCTGTGTACCGTTTTGATCGTCTCGTCGTGCTGATCTCCGCAGTATATTTATTGGTGTGTTTCGACGTCCGATGAACGGAGAAAACTGTGAAACGATTACCGTATCCGTAACCATTTCCGGACCTTTTGACTTATGTGGCGCATTCATCTAACCAACGTATAAACTAGATGGCCACTTGCCTTTTTATAATTTTTGAATTCAATTAGCATGACTTTTGCTATTCATCTGCTCAATATTTATGGATCGGTTACTTTGAGAAAACAAAGTCATATTGTCAAACATATATTTATTCCTTTGCCTGTTCGTTTCTATTATACTCCATCTTTTCAAAACTCCAACCCGTTCACTACATGTCCCTGCCTTTCTCCAAACTTTACCTCGTCAGTTCCTTTTCCCGTCCACTTCCCCTCCGCGCCACTTGCCTCCGACCACACCCCACCACACAACCTCTGCCACGTCATAAAGCCCGCTGCCTCCTTCATCTCCGGCCTCCGACCCAAACCCTCAGCCACCACTTCCATGCATCATCCACTGCCTAACCCTTGCAGCCTCCAACCAACCCGCATGTGACCGGATCCAACCACCTCGACATCAAACCCGCTGCACCTATTCTCTTTCTTTGGTCAGTGCGCGTCTCTTCTTCTCCTGCATGCTCACTCCTACTCCGCAAGCCACAACCCGAGCCGGCCCCACAAATCCCGCCCTCACCCTCTTCTCCGCCACTGCCGATGAACACGCACGTGCCGCCCCTCTATGTCATCCACCACCGAGACTAGAATCCGCCACCGTTCAACTGCTGGTCCCGCCAACCATTTCTCTGCCGAGATCCACTGCTTTCATCTTCCCTTCTTACATCTTTCTTCTCCAGCAAGTGCCACATCACTAATGCAACTTCCCCACCTTAAAGCCCATGCATATATCTGTAAGATCTAGTTTACAGTACAACTATTTTCATTTTTATAAATTACTATGGGTTACGTATATATCTATTATTTGTTTTAAAATGATATATTGGTTAGTACTATTTTTAATATATAGTTTGTTTACAACATATATTGCATTATACAGGAGATTTTTCTATTAGTTTATGTATTTTGATTTGTGGGAAGAAAATATATGTTACAGTGTAATTTTAAAATGTTATAAAATATAAGACTTATATATATATTAGTTTATATACACTATTTGGGTTTTATAAAATATGAGTATGTAAGTTTCTATTTATGTTTGGTTTGTAGAGTAGCTGATCTGAGTCTAGTTCATATACCTATTTTTAAACTGATTTTGAAATTGAAATGATGTGCGTCAGCCCGTATGAATTGAAATGATGTAAGCATTATATATGCGTGTGTATCTAAATATATGAACGTTTACTGTATCATACATATAAGCCTGTATTACTCTATAAATTATAAATGGTTTCGGCTGTTAAGTATATGGTTTTAAGTATAAATACTGTTTTAAGTTGTATTGGATTTAGATATAAGTTATAAAGTTAATTTTATATTTGCAACTATAAGTTGCGTATGTTGGTCTGTGTGTATATGTAAAGGTTTACTTAAGCTTATAGGTATATAGAGTTGCCCACACGTATACAGGTAACAAAATACAAAGGATCATGGTTAAGTTAGATTATAATAAATGTTTAAAGTGATATGTGCAGATTTATAGATGATTTCCTATAACATATATGTGTTTAAAAATATATATATGCTAGTTAAATATATCAATGTGTATATACTATTCGTATATATATATCTTTATACAATGGAAGTCTTATCCTTCCTTTTTCTGAAAAATGCTTATTTTCCTATGCTTATAGTTTACATCAGTTTAGATATCTATATAGGTATAGCGTATGGGTATGTAAGTCATATTTGCATATTTACATAAGTATACATATATTTGAACGTTTTATTTGATATATTATGATATAAAAATATTATATATATATATATATATATTTATGTTATTTTGATATTTATCTTGATTTAAAACATTGATTTCTGAAAGAATGCAATAATATAATCTACTCTTCGTTTATATTATATTAGGCTGATTCTAAATTGTTTTATCATTTCCTCATTATCAGCTTTGTCCGTCAAATTCGTGCCAATTCGGTTTTGCTTTGGAATTCGTACTTGGATCAGTAACTCGTTTCATTGTCCATTCTCTTTAGCCTCGAAAGGTGAGCAATCACTCACGATTAACGTTCTTTTATTTATTAAATTTGATTTCAATTGAAACGACAATTGAAATATGCTGCTGTTAGTTAATTACACTGTTATATATGCTATTGCCTGTATCAGTTCACCTGTGACATCTGACACCATTATCTGTTAATTATTTATGCAATAATAATACAGTTTGGCTGACAATTGATTGATTGTTGATGTTTATATTGGACGTTAAATTGTTAATGTTAAAATGTTAAATAGTGTGAAATTGAAGTTGATATAGGATAATTAATTGTTAAATTTGATTAACTGACATTTGTATAATATGACCCCTTTAACTGATAAATTTATTGACACGTAGGATTTGTTTGATTACACCTTGAACCACTAAATGTATGTTGTTAAATTAATGATGTATGAAATTGTAAATAGATGTCAAGTGAAAAACCGTAATGTAATAATCTTTAATCTACTTGAAATGATAGAGTAGATTCTAGAGATAATTATATTAATTCGTACAAACAACAATGCGAATTAATACAGTTATTTCGGGATTATTTGAATTGATTATTGGATTGATATTGGTTGTTGTTATTGCTTGTTTATTTACTTTGACACCATCCCAGTTATCACACTGCAAGTTCCCTTTACTATGTTTTGATTTTGAATTGAATTGAATTGGAATCGGGTTGAAATGATAAATACCCAAATTGAACTTTGACCTAGAATAGAGAATTAAATAAAACCCGATTGGTCAATAATTTGATAAAAAATATAAAATGAAGATTTTATTTGAATAAATAATATGGTTTTGAAATGAAGTTGAAATTTGAATTTTAATGAAAGGAAAATGTTAATATTTAATAATCTGAAACAAAATGTTAACAATGAAATTGATGGAAGAATGTTGTTTAATTTGAGAAATAATTGTAATTAAGTTTGAAATTGTTAAACTTTGAAATGATTTAATAATTAAGTTTGAAATTGTAATTAAGTTTGAAATTGTTAAACTTTGAAATGATTTAATAATCAAGTTTGAATTTATAATTAAGTTTGAAATTATTAAACTTTGGAATTATTTAATAATTAAGTTTTGAATTATTTAATAATTAAATAAGATTGAATTATTTAATGATTAAATTGATTTGGATTCTTTAATAAGAGAAATTGAATTTTTGAATAAGTGAATTTTACTTCGTAAATAATTGAAGTGGAGTTTTCTTTATTAAGTAAGTTTTTGGAAAATTATTTAAGTAAGTAAATAAGTGAAATTGAACTTCTTTAACAAGAAATGAAATGTGATATTTTTGGAATTAATGTAAGACCTGTAATTGAAAGAATTGATTTGACGAATTTAATTTAATTCAATTTGTAAGTTTGAGATAATGAAGTTAAATTTAAATAATAGATTTAATAAATTGGAAATGACTAAAACAGGAGCTGTGCCGGGCCAATGGAGGATTAGCTACCTCAAGTGGACACACTTCTTCGAACTTCTTATACTTGTTGTCGATTGGTGCACCCTTGATTTTGGGAGTGTTGTTTCACGGTGTTGCGGGCGCTGCGGCGTTGCGTTCTCACCAGTCCGGATCAGGCGAACGGTAGTATCACTACCTTGGGTATTGCCTCATGTGCCTTGTCATACTTGTATTCCATTTATACGCGACCACTACGATTTTGATTTGTACCTTTAGTATATGGATTGCCCTCTGGTGACTTCTGGTTTTGGGGAAACTACGGTCTTGTATATGCTTTTGGGAATAAAAATGTGTTAAGGGTGGAATGGGCCATGACTTAACGCTATTTTGATATCTTCTTATATTACTGATAGACATTATCTACTTAGCGTATATTACTACCTAGTAGATAGTTTAACGGATCCTCGAAGGATGGTTATTCCAAACATCCTTTGAGTTACTTGTATTTCAATTGCTATTTCACTTGAGTTGGATTTATTAATATAAGAATGTTAATCCTGACTCGAGTGTCTTGTGTTTTGCTTTACGCTCGGGTCAGACTGAGTGGTTCAGCTTTCGAGACTCACCTTTGGAGTTGGAGCTTCGCTTGGAGATCTAGCTATCTATCCAGCTTTCAGATATTCGATGATTCCAGTGATGTATTCTGATTTGTATCTGATGTATCGTGTTACTCTTCTGTTGTAAACTCTGATGTATTTTATATATTCATATAGTAGCTTCATGAACTACTATCTCTTTTATTTCCGCTGCATTTATTACTCTGTGTCTGTGATCTGTGATTATATTTATTTACTGTATATGTTCAGTTTTGCCAAATTTAAATTAACAACGCGGTATTTTGAGCAGTTCAACTCCGGCATGAGTGTCTATCTATACACTTATAATGGATGCGAATGGTCCAAAATAGCGGGTCGTTACATCTCATGTCATCATTTTCATGTTAAATTCAGCTTATTTTTTAGTGTTTCGACCATTCACATGCTATCATGGTGTACTAGATTGTAGAAAGATAGCATTGGCTATTTTATTTCACTTTTCCTTTTTTTCTTGCACTGATACAAAAACTTTTGATTCTGTACAGCGGTAAAGGGTGAAGAGTGTTTCCGTACTTTTTCTATTATCAACAAAGCTACAGGCTTAGCTGTGAAACTCGCTCTGGGAAAAGAGCATCCTGTAAGCACACCTCAACTTTCATTTTTTGGTTGGCCTCTTTATACTAACTACGAGCTTGCAGTTTGATCATGACTGTTCCGATTAAGGTCCTTGACGGCTCAGAAAGACTAATGTCAGAGGTGGCGAATGCACAACAGCAGCCTTCTTCGAGGTAATTCCCTTAATTGTTTACAATACATGCAATAAACTAGCAATTTGGTGTTTGGTGGATAAGTTTATAATTTGATCTGGAATTCACATAAAATTGTATCCTGAATTTAGAGCAGTAACAATTACATAAAACTGTTTTGTAACACGACAATCATATGATATAAACAAAAACAATGGTCCATCTACCTTTAGTTTGTTTCCTCACTTTGATTACGAAGGGAAATACTACAGGTCTAAACTGTAATAGTAACATAACTTTTTGTGAAAATAAAATGTTTACACTGATCACTGAACAAGGGAAAAATTGATAAGAATGATAAAATGTACGTGTGCGAAAAAAAAACCAAGATATATAGGCTGAAAAGAACAAATATAACTCATGATCTCTAAATGATAACTAGCAACACATTTACCTATATCATTTAATAGTAACTGGATTCCAAATGCATGCCACTCTTCAGCCAACACTCCCAGTTGATGTTCAACCACTATCCACTTAAATTCCCTAATTTCCGTTGCACAGCTTACTAGAAACTGGAACAATATAGGTTAAATCTGTTTTCAACAAGCTTGCTAGACAATTTTTCATGTTCTATGCGAAACCAACCTTTTACGACTTTAGAAAGGGCGGAAATAATTGTGCAGCAAACATAATAAACACTTGCAACGACAATTGCGTAGGAAACACCAAGAGAAAGAGATCCTTGATGGAGGTTTAGGAATTTTTTTTCATTTACCTTTGAGTTTTACACATACGCTCTTCCAACAAAAAAAACCACATTACTAACATACAATCAATGAATTATAGGATCATCCGACAACCACAGCACATGACCAAGGAATTACACCAAAAAATGAGGCTCAAACAATCAAGAAAACGGGTAAAACAAAATAATAATTGGATTTTTATGTACCTACTAAACATAAAGTCCAACGTTTCTCCATTTATGTTGCTGGGTCTTCTAGACACGACAGACTGTTTTGTGTTATCATTTCGTACTATCGTTTTGTCACTGCTCTATTTTGTGTTGCTCATTGACTGTATGCAGCATCTATACTATTTGCTTTCTATAAATCTGTTCACTACCTTAGCATCAGGATTTCATACATTTTCTGGCTATATACATTTATTCCTTTAAATTACATCTCCACATAAGAGGGGATTGAATATTGCCCTACCATGCGATTTGTCGTAGCAAAGTGGCATTTTTCCACCCCTGCATTATGTTGTTTTACATAGGTTATGAGAAGCAAGGCACGACTCAAATGTGGTTAATTTATATGGAATGGTACGTACCATTCAACTTAAATTATACTTTCCATATCCACTAAACACACTATTCACCTTAATCTTAGACACACCATCATACATTATTTACCATCATAGGTTGATGAGTTTGTACTGGAAGGTGTTGACAGTCTAACGGCGAAAGGCATCAACTGGTATTAAATAAAATAAATTGCAAAATTAAATAATCCTGCATTTTAAGCCCCTGTCAATTTGCAAAATTAAATAAAAAATATGCTCATTTGAAAATCAATTGCAAATACTGACTACTTTCCGCTAGCTGGATCAAATTACGGATGCTATTATAAGCCCTATCAATACACTTGTACTGAAACAATCTGTCAGTTTATTTGATCATTTCAGGCAGAAAGTGATAAGATTTGTTAATAGTTTTCAATGAGCATGTTTTTGCACTCACTTTTGCGAAGTGGTCCAAAACGAGAATAAATTTATTTTGAAAAAAAAGAATCAACAAAGTATATCAAAATTTTGATTTTGTTCATAGTCAATGGTGTATTTTAATCAAACCTATATCATCGATAACAATTTTCAGAACAGTTCATAACTAGATTTTCGTATTGAATGGTACTGTTTATGTACCTGATGACCAACATCCCATATAATCTTATCCTCAGGAGTGTTGAAAACATGATGAAGAGCAACAAATAGTTCCACCACGCCTAAATTCGCACTCAAATGACCTCCTGTCTTCGACACTGAGTGCACTATGTCCATTCTCAGTTCAGCTGCCAATTGCTCCAAATCCTACATTCTGTGATTTTAAATTAAATTGAAATATAACAGAAAAATAACCCTGCATCTTTTTTGGTCTTCTCTGTCTTCTGTCTTTAACCTTGATTAGAAAAGAAAACATTAAATGTAATAAATGGCTTTTAACTACCTCTAACTATTAAGCATTAAACATTGTTTACCGAAGTTCCTAACGCTTATTGCGTTATAAAAACCAAGGTTCAAAATCTCAATTTCAGTCTCGGTTTCAATCATTTGTATTTTTAGCAATTTCGATCTAATTCGTAAATTTCGGTTTCGGTTTCGATTTCGAATTTTGTTAATTATTTTTCATTTAGTTACAAATAATTGTTTAATTTATTGAAACAAAATGTATAATTTATCTTTAATTGAAAAATAAGATATAAACGAACAATATTAATTAACTCTAAATATTTATAACACTAAAAATTGTTTGTTCGTTACTTCGTTTCCAACTTTTTTAAATCACCATTTATATATTTCATGATACAGTATGTTTACTAAATTAAAATATCAGTTTTCAATTTGTCTTTTTGACTCATTCATGAATTTATTGTATAGTAATTTTCTTTCACGTAATGAATCAATTGGTTTTTTTAATACAAGTTTGATTTCAAAGTTTTTTTTTTAATTATACAACATCCGTTGCCCTATTTTGCCTTTTCTTTTTTCTAAATAAGACCACTTAGTCTGCAAACTGTTGATAAAACTCCAAAATGACACCTTTTGAATGTTCATGTATTTGAAACTAATATTAATTCTTGGTTTGAATTTCTTATGTATAATCTGAAGGTCAATAGGTTTTTTTTATTGAATTGGAATTTTAGTTTGGTTTTATTTCAATCCCTCCTGAACCCACTGAAATCGAAACGGAAAGACTGGAATCTCAGTGCTTCCTTCGAAGCCTCCAACCACGATAAAAACACTTATAAACAGAAAATTATAGTTGAAAACAAACACACTCCAGTCATTATTAAAACACACTCCAATCATTGATGCACACAATTCAAATTCTTTGTCCAAATGCTTGGTTATTCATAGTTCACACATTTAGTTACGTATAAGTTAATTTTTGGTGGCAATAACAGTTTAAATCAAATAAGTCAACGACAGAAATTATTGCTATAAAAGTACCTTTCTTTTTCCACTACGACACAAGCACTTGCTTTTGGATAAATGATATACTTGACAAAGCACACACGATATCAACATGTCTCGGGTTCTTCAAACCTAATTAACCTTATTCAAGTTTAAAATGTTAGCAGCCTCTACGCCTTGCATTTCAATATGGTTTGTTACATGGTGGACATCCTTAGATGCAGGTTCTTTCGTACTTCATTTGGTTCAAATAATGTTTTAAATATTGTTTTGTTCAAACTTTAAGATGAGTAATTTGATACTAACCATATGTTTCATTTACAAGATTTGATACAGGTTCCTTCATTTAAAAAATTAAGGAGAATAATTTTTGAGAAATGCACCGTAAGGTGAGCTTATCAAGGATACCCCTTTTATATCTGATATTTTTTCTAATTAACAGTAAGCTGTCGCATACTAAAATTTTGCCAAATTAAAATCATTTTGAAGGCAACGCAGAATATATTATAGTGTTAGTTATCTCCTTAATTTGTTCTATTGTAGAAATATATAATTTAACATATATTCTATTATTGTTAATAAAACATTTAAATTACATTTTTATTTCATATTTACAGTGACATACATGCAATTTTGCAATTGCATTACTCATTGGGTTACCCCAGTTACATTCTTTACTACCCCTCTTCCGTATCTTTATGCCTTTATACACATACTGGGAGTCACCTTATAGCTCAGCCAGTAAACTTATTCTATTGAACAACATAATTGGTACTCAGTTCTACTCTCTTCTCAATAGTAACTGTGGTTTGTAGCAAAATAAATGCACTGGACAGGAGAATTAATAAACTAACTACTACATATATTTTTATATTTTTAACTTCTGACTATCTCCATATGTGCTGTTGAGTTTTTGTATCCTTTTTCAAACATTTCATTCGCCTTATGTTATAGTGCTACCTTTTTACGATGACATACGGTGTGTCCCTCTCACACTTCAAGCTCCTATGCTGCAACATGTTTCCACTATTTTCCCCTATGCATTTGCTGACTGTTTTAGTCTTCCAACTAACCAACCAAACCAATGGTCCACCACATTTTATCCCATGATCACTGTAGTCAACAACTAATATATTCAGCAAGTGCTTTACTTAGAAGTTATTAACTAACTTTTTCACATAGCGTAAAATATACAGGAAATAAAGGGTAATGGAAGGACAATGAAATCTGGATATTTGAGACATTCCCTGTAGAACTTCGACAGAATAGTTATTCACTGAGGGACCGAGGCATGCGACCAAGAGCAGCTGAAGTAGCATGGGCTGTTGATGCAACTGAGGCAACATCAGGCTGATCCTAGTTGCAACTGCGGATATGCATTGAAGCTTTGAGCTGAAGTGGACTGAAAGTTTGCTTAAAGTTAAGCAAGCAGTGTGAGATGTGAGATTCAGGATGTTGAGTGAGCAGCTGGTCCTTATTTGAAAAGATTAGCATGGAGTCAAGAGTAGTTGCATGATTTTAGTACAACCAATATAACAAATTTCTCTCCTACCAATTACTGGACCTTCACTTGATTTTTCAAATTAATCAGCCTCTTCCGGTTTCATATAGTTATTATTACTTTTTGCATTTGGTTATTGCTTTGTTGGGCTGACTCCAACGCCATGTTGATATAGTACTTTCTGCTCATTGATGTACTTCATTTTTAGTTTAAACTACTATACATGTTACTAGAGATTTGATTGCATGCATATTGTGATTAAACGCAAGCCCATCTGTTTGTGTTAATTTGTACATGGCTCCCTCCGACACTATAGCATTTTTAGATGTCCAGCAAATGTCCACACGTTGTTGAATTAATGCATGCACATTGTGATTAGATGTAGGCCCACTTGGGCGTGCATACATACTCGTGTGTATATATATATATATATATATATATATATATATGTTTTATTTGACTTGTAAGTTTTTGTGTTAAACATTTGATTTTAAACATGCTTCACTATATTTTTAAACAATTGTTAATTGTATTGACTAAAACAATTTTAAGTGTTCATATTCCTATTTATTTTATATTTAGACATTTAAAAATTCAAGGAATTAAAAGTTTGCTAATAACATTTTTTCTCGAAACACTATTTTGTAAAAAGATCCTCTTTCACAAATGGTTTAAATGTTTTTATTAAAAAATTTCTCATTTCTATCATATATTTTTTTCCTTCTTGAATTTATATGTATATAAGAAAAATCCAAATTTTAAACTCTTTCTATTTATACAACAATATATTTCAATAGCTATATTCATTTCTATTTATAATATATTCTTTTCTTTTCATCTATATTTTCTATGAATTTGTTTTCAATTTACATATAAATTATGTCGTTGTTATGATTATATAAGAAATTCCATTTTTAAATCAATTTTCTATTTTATAAATAAAATCTGGAAAATTCAAATATTATCTTGGTTTAAAACTATATATTTTTACCAGTTATCATTTAATAAGGGATTTATTTTGATTAAAAATACCATATTATTGAATATTCAAAATTAATATTCAAACTCAAGACGACAAAAATTCTGGGTCGTTGCAATAACATACATGTACATCAAAACTCTTATTTATAGAATTAATTCCATTTGAACACTTTCATTACTTAGGTTTTACTTGTATAATATTCTGTTACATATTCCTATTTAGCATTGAAACTTTTTTAAACATTTCTGGTAAGTTATATATATGTTTTAAGAATGTAATTGAATGTTACACAAGTTTATCTTATTCATTTTAGTTAATAAAATGTTCAATAATTACATCTTCCAAATTTTTATATCTTTTGATTTACAAGTTACAAATTTTCAATTTCTTTACAGTTCCATTAATGACTTAGCTCCTAATTTCTTATTTTTCATTTTAGAAGTTTCCACTATTAAAATAGTTAAGATTTCATTTTATTATAATTGAAATCCTTAATTTACAAAAATTTAAGAACTAAATGTCGGGTTCAATTTCAAATCATTTTAAAATAATACACACAAACACACTTTTATACCTTTTATATATCCAATTATATTTAGAAATTAAAAATTAAGATTTTTTTTATCAAATAAAATGTGTAGTAAAGCTACTAAAGTGGTCTTCCCACTTTGAAACTCGAAAATGAATGTCGATGATGCGGCGGTCAACACCGAAAAAAATTTCCAACGACAAGAGAGGGGAGTACATAACTTATTTCCTTTTAGAACATTTCTTTCAAATCACGTTAAAAATATTAATATCTGAAAATACTTCCAAATAATACTAATATTATATTCCAAAATCTTTTGAAAATCAATTTCAAAACCCCGGAAATTAAGTTCTCAAATTTCCAATTTATATTCACTTTGTTTGTAAATCCTATTTTGCAACTAATATTTATAAAATTTCGCTTCCTAACAAACAAACATATCATATAAACCTATATCCATTTATAAAATTTTCTTTTATATACAAAATATAATACGAGGTAAAATTATTTCATTTACCCATATTTCAAAACCAATATTATGTAGGTTTCCACTATTAAGTGTTTAAAAATTCCTAACGAAACCATAGTGTCCTATGTACCGACCGAAATTTATAAATACTAAACAGAAAAAATTAACACAATATAAAAATATTTTATAACACTAACAAGTAAGCTCTCTCGTATATATACTTTCAAAACAACTCATTCTACGGTATTACTACCCTATCTGTAATGAGTCAAACCCCACAAAGCTAAGGTTATCACTAAACCAAAGCTCTAATACCACTTGTAACGACCCACCTTTTTGGACGGTTTAAATCGACAATAAACCACACATGTCAACTCAAACCATTCAAAAGGGAGTATTGTTAATGGGGTGAATAAGAAAATAAGAGAAAAGAAAGAAAAACAAAACACAGAATCTCACAGTGGAATGACAAAATATAATAATCAAATAAACAGTTCATGAAGCTGTTTTACAAAAAATATTTGATTACACTTTTACAATACAGATCAGAGTTATACATATAGTAGGAATAAGCAAATAATGCGGCGGAACAGCATGATACAGTGAAATAAATATAATAAATAGTAGACTAATCTCCATCTTCATCCTTCGAATAAAATGGTCTTCAATACACTGAAAAGCTCAAATTGACTCGAGCGTAATGAAAAGACAAAATACTCGAGTCAGGACTAAAAGATCTTATGTAAGTTAAATCAAAAGTAAATAAATATGAGTGTAACGGCTTCAGAGATGTTTATGGGATTTTACATCTCCTATCCAATGTCTAACGTGCGTACAATAACTTAAGAGATGTCCGGGATTCCATCTCCTAAGGATTCGTTAAACTATCTACATACATAGTACAATACGCTATTATAATATGTCTACAGTAAAGTAAAGTATTAAAATAGTGTTAAAGCATTACCCATATCCCCCTTAACACATTTTATATAAATGTCGTAGTCTATATAGTACTGTAAACTCCACCATAAACTGGTGGGCTTTTAGGGAGCACTCCATAGGTACGACACAAACCAAACTCGTAGTGGGCGCGATAAGGCGCGATAAGGCATATGACAAGGCACGCGAGGCAATGCCCAGGGTAAGATACTAACGTTTTCGGATCCGGACTGGTGGTAACGCATAGCATCTACTACCGCCCACCTTGGAACACACTCCCAAAATCAAATCGAGGGGTGGCCACAAAATCAATCACAAAGTAATAAATATGGTATCGAAGAAGCATGTCCGATCGGAGGTGCGACCTCACTTGGCCCGGCGTAGCTCCTGTTTTAGTCATATCAAGCTGACCCGAGGGAGTTGGGGCTGCGTTCATACCTCATACAGTAACGTTCGCCAAACCATCCTACTTCGTTCTGGATTCTCCACCACGTGCACAGTTGTTAAAGTGATTTTCTGTATTGGCAGAGAGTATGACAATATCTGATCTCGGTCTCTTTAACAACCAAACCCTTATTTCACACCGGTTGGTTCTCTTACATTTCCAAAACCGATTCATAATAGATATCAAAATATCATATTCTCAAAAATCATATCACTTTAAATCATATTCACTTTCAAAATCATATCACTTTCGAAATCATATCACTTTCGATATCATATCCACAAAATAGGTTAAACCCTCATTTCAAAATTATCATATTTACTCAAAATATGTCATTTCACTAGAAAAATATCATTTCAAATTCCAACGTAGGTTATAACATCATTTAACCATATTCGCTTTTAAATCAAGGATTTAAATATAAACAATTCAACCTTCCACCGTTTGAATTTTAGAAAATAGTTTAGATAGTCATAAATAGTTTTAATTAGTTTTAAAATTGTTTAAAATAGTTTCTAATAGTTTTAAAATAGTCTTAATAGTTAAAATAGTTTTAAAATAATTAAAGTAGTTTAAAATAGTTTCTAATAGTTTAAAATAGTCTTAATAGTTAAAATAGTTTTAAAATAGTTTAAGGATTTTAAAAGCAGTTAAAATAGTTTAATATAAAATGGTTTGATTATTGGAAATGGTTTATATAGTAAATAGTTTCGAAAATCTAAATAATCTAATATAAAATAACAGATTTTTTAACAGTTTATATTAAATAATGTTATTTGAAAATAGTATCAAATCAAACTGTTTCTTTCATTTCAACAAATCTGGACCATATCCAGATTTCAAATCAACAAAACCCAAATTTAAATCTTTCAATTCAAATTCTCATTAAAACCATTTCAATTTATATCGATTTCAAATCCATGTTTGAACTACAAATTCTAAACCACTTCAAATTCAATAGGTTTTAAAGTTTAAATATTCAAATGTTTATAATTGCTCAATTTTGATAAATTTCATTTATATTTCAAAATTCAACTTTAAAATTTCAATTTAAATTCAGTAAACAATTCATTACAACCAATTTCAATTTTAGCATTTTAGAAGCTTGAATTATAAAATAATTAAATTCATATAAATCAAATTTTATTTCATAATATCATTTAACTGGATTCAAAAAGATCAAGGATTTAAAATCATTTAATTTAACCAATCCGGTGTCCATATATAATTTTCTACCCTATGGTCAAGTGATACGGATATATATCATTTCAATCCGCAATAATTTAAATTTACGGGTATATATCATTTCAACCCGCAATCCCGAGTTAAAATTCAAAATCCATAAAATCGCTCGAGTTTATCATTTCAACCCATAACGATTTTACCCTAATCTATAAGACCATTCGGTTATGTATCATTTCAACCCATACTGATTTTCTTAACAATAACTAACGGAACTTGTAGTGGGATAACATATAAAATAAATATAACATCCAATCATTCAAAATGTCAACACTTAAGCATCCATCACAATCATCATTCAAATCAACCAATAATTCATAGCAATTAATTGGCTATCATTACCCGGTATACAATTAACAAATTAAAATTCAATACTAAATTAAATAGCAATTAAATTCAATATAAATTCAAATTTAACTGGAATGACAATTTAAATATAGCAAACAGCAATCAATCAATTTCTAATCACATCATAAATCTAATTTAACTAACATAAGACGGTTTAGTAGTTGTGAGTGGGTTAACACACTCACATTTGATTTGTCATCGATTTAAATCCAAAATTAGCCTAAAAATTTAACAGTCTCATAATGCAGCCAAACCAGTTCCATAATGTCCGGAATTTCGATACGATAGCAATAGAGAAAACCACGCGTTAATCCGAGCTTGTATGCAAAGGTTATTAACGTTAGAAGATTGGAAAATTTCAACTTCGAGCCTTACTTCAGTCCGCCGCCTCAAATACCCGGTGCTCGCTTTGAGTTTTTGCCAAAAGACCTGAGTCGACTTCGAGTCTTACTTCGGTCCGCCGCCTCAAATCCCCGTTGCTTGCTCTGAGTTATTGCCAAAACGACCCGAGACCCGAGTCATTTGGTTCCTGACCCGAAGTCGCTTCAAGGTTTTCGCCTCTGGAACCCGAAACGCGACCCGAAGTACCTGCAATTTTTTTTTCAAAGTTGAAATTAGGATTTTGATGTTGTCAGCCATTGCAAGGAAGGAAGGAGCAGACGGAGATAAGCAGTACGTACATAAATCAGAAATGAGAAACAACTAGGGTTTGTAACAGCATATATATAGGCAGTGCTGAAATAGAAAAGGATGCACCAGATCGATTTGGATCAGAACGATAATAACGACCCAAAAAGCCCGTTTCGTTCCCGAAACGAAATTGGTCATTCAGTATATCGAAATATAGGTTTTTGATATTTTTAAACTCAATGGAACTAGTTTCAAACCCTAATTCCATTGTATATAGAAGTTAGCTTTTAAAATTAGTTTATTTTAATTGAATTCGTTAAATTGATTTCTACGCATTTCGAGCCTGCACGATCAAAAGGTAAGTCCGATCGCTACGAAATTTGAAATCCTACAATAATTCACTGTTACAGATCCGATGAAATTGGTTTCGTCGAAATCGGAGACAGTGGCAAAAATGGCTAAATTTCACGTTAATTAAATAAATTATTATTAAATTGGTTTAGTCACTTTTCAATTCAAATTTAAAAATTAACAAATTTATCATTCTTGATTACATATAAATATATAATCCATTAAAATAAAATTTCCATGTCAAATTCAAGAGTTAACGTTACATTAATGTTAGCGTCCAATTACAACTGTAATAAATTCCAGCTAATTATAATTTAATTTGAATAAATTCTTTTATTTTGATTTCCACTCTTATAATTATATCAACTATCACCTTATGGATATAATTAACATTGGTTTACATTTTATTACAACAATATTCTACACTTGTAATCTTAATTCATATTAACTGCAATATTTGATTTACATTAAACTTTTATTGATTTCCAAATTATTTCAACATATCAAAATGGGATGATAAATAAACAATTGTTACTTTTAAGTACCTTAATCATATTTATAAATTTATTATTTACAACCAAATGTTATAACTACTTACACATCACTGATTTCGTATTCAATTTCAATTAATTACATAAAATCTCACCATTTAGTACAAACATTTAATTTATTTCCTTATTTACGATTATCACCAAATTAACTTTACAATTATTTCACTTGATTGAAATTACATTAAAATAGTTATCAATTACATTAAATCAACATTATTAAATTACATTCTAATTGTTTTGTCATTAATAAATCATAAATTTTAATTTCACACAATATTAAACTCTAAAATTATATCAATTTAATAGTTTTAATTATCAAAATTTATAGGTCGTTACAACTACCTACTAATTACTTGATGTGGCTTATTAAAGTAAGGTTTCATGTCTCTTTTGGCTATGGAGAGATTAATAGGAGTTAGAATGCTTTTAGAAAGTGCGGAAATGATTAGGGGATTGTTCCATCAGTTCCACTAGGCACAAATTCCTAAAAGGCTAATGAGCCTAATTTGGGTTTCACTAATTACCAGTATTAGTTCAAAAACTATCAAACTTCAAATGGTCATATTTCCTAAACGGTAAAACCAAAAATCTAACATAACCACCCTGCGGAATGGGAATCCATCGTATCTTTCATTTCAAAGTGGTTTTGGCACCTATTTCGACTCTTGTCAAAAGTTATACGCCTTATAATTTTTTAAGAGTAAAGTTGTCCGATAAAATTACTTAGGGTAAAAATTATCACTACTTAACAATATCCAAAGTTATAGTCTCATACGACCTAAGTGGATTTAAATATAATATTTTACGATCATCTGATACGTAAAATACGGCCGTAAAATATGCATCTGTACATTCTCTCCCCCCGCCCTTCAGGAATTTCACCCCCGAAGTCCCATGGTAAGTCAAATAATATAGTCACCTCGTATGTCTAACAATCATAAGCAAGTATAGCACCCATCAAACATGCACACACAAATAAGTAAATACATACAAGGTACTAAATTACTCTATATGATATCGAAATTGAAAGTAAATATGGTAAAAAGAAAGTCCTACCAAGGAAAGAGCTCCGGATAAGCAGTTTTTACGCTCTCCTTGAACCCCTAAGTGCAATTGCTCTTGCTTTCACCCCATTGAACCTTCATCAACTTCACTATCTTCCATCTAAGCCGCTTCATATCATATCTAACTATACGAATAGGCCTACGAGGTCTCGACGCTTTTGCTTGAATCTTGATATCATATAATTGATTTGGTGTAACAGTTACGCCTATGTTGTGCACAAACTTTTGCAAATAAGAAACGTGGAACATATTTTGTACAACCGTCATCTTCTGAGATAAGTCGAATCTATAAGCTAGTTTTATAATCATCTCAAGTATCAGAATAGCATGGGCTTTTGGGATAATCAAAAGTGGAGTATTTTTGTTGTTGTTGATGCTACCCACATCCAGAACACGTATTAAGTATATTGTAGTAATGCAAAAAGCCTAAATGAATTTTGGTAGGTATTCGGTAGTTATGAAAATGTATTTATCACTTATATTAAGGCGTTTATTTTTCAACATCTGCATCTGCATAGTTGCATGTGATTTTGAAACTTAACTTGCTTTTGTTGTAGTGTTATCCTATTTCTGATTGCTTCTTTTGATATTTAATGTGGTTGCATTAGGTTGTCAGTTTTGAAACTCAATAGTTCATTTAATTGGAAGGTGAAACCTTGATATGTAAAAATTATTTGCCGAACTATGGGAACCATGATGTATGCCATACATCATTACAATTTTACCTGAACGTAAAATTGTCAGTAAACATATTGTAATGATAGAAATCTTTCTTAAAAGATGATTTAATTGCAAAAGTCATATTATATTTCTGAGCCTAACACACTATCATCCCTGCATCCATCATCACGCTGCCAGTTTTGCATCCATCCATCATCACACATAAATTTTTGGTTTGCAAAAATCAAATTTGTAAACACATGACACTATACTAGGTTTCATTTGATGCTTTGAGATATTATTATGTAGCTTTAGTTCCAGTTTAATAAATGTATTTTACTTTCCTCATTCTGTTTAGATAATAATCTAGCTATGTTGGTTTCGTCACAATTAGTACCAATTTGATTTGCCTATTTAGTTTTAGGTCATTATCTTCCATGCTTTTTCAGAAGGCATGTTATTAAATTCTATGTTAACCATAAAAGTAGTTTTCAAATTGCTAAATATTGAACTTCCATTATTGCAAAAGGAATTTCATTTCAGGAGCTGGAGTGTGAGAAATTTATTTTAACTTCATGCAATTTTTGTTTTAACTACTTTCGGATGAAGGAAATAAACATCTATTTTGGTGATCTTATAAGTTAACTATAATTTGTATGTTAGAAGGAAATGAACGTGTTAAGGGGGTGAAAATTCGTCCACGTTTAGTTCCGTATAAACTATTTATAAACACCATGTTAGCGTCAAAATTGGTCACTAACCCCCAAATGCAAATGAAAGCACCAAATAACAATCACCGCTCACAGATAGAATGTATGTAGAGGATGTTAATATGAAGAATAACAGAAATTAAAATGAAAGCGGTAAAGACAAAGAATTTATAGTGCCGAACGGTCTTGGAGTGGAGGTATGCCGAACGACAATAGAGTGAGGTGTGCCGAACGGCATTGGAGTGGAGGTATGCCGAACGGCCTTGGAGTGGAGGTATGCCGAACGACATTAGAGTGAGGTGTGCCGAACGGCATTGGAGTGGAGGTATGCCGAACGGTCTTGGGGTGAGGTATGCCGAACGTTCTTGGAGTGGAGGTATGCCGAACGATACTGGGGTGAGGTATGCCGAACGGTCTTGGAGTGGTGGTATGCCAAACGACATTAGAGTGAGGTGTGCCGAACGGCATTGGAGTGGAGGTATGCCGAACGGTCTTGGAGTGAGGCCGGACGCTCTGCATGCCGAACGACCTTAAATACCAGTTGACCCATTCGTGTCGAATCGTAGAATAGCCGAACGTTCATGGATGCCGAACGTTCCTTATATGCCGAACAAAGCAGTTGTGCCGAACGTCATTTGAGTGAGGTGTGTCAAGCGACACCCGGGTGAGGTGTGCTAAGCGACACCCGAGTGAGGTGTGCTAAGCGACACCCGAGCGAGGTTGATTCCTGAAATTTGTATCGATCATAACTTGAGCATATGAAGTCCGATTGACTTGAAACTTGCAACTTTGGCTTCCTCCTCTTTGATCGTCGTGTCATATCAATTCTAACTTGATTTGGACTTGGACAAAATTCATCGATGTCCATAGTGAACCTGCGGTATACAACTAATATTCGGAACAAGTAATCATTGATTTTTTGCTAATTCCTTGATATCTCGACCTTGCCAAAAAGTGGGTTAACACTTTGGTGCTTTCACCGAGAACGCAAACACTTGGGAATTTTGGAGCTAGGAACTTAGATTCTAGAAAGCAATGGCCAGGCCATCAACTAGGAAGCAAGCGACAGGAAGGAGCAATCAGGAAGGGAGTCAAGAAGCTTCCTCTGGAGCTGGAGAGGGCCGAGCCTTGATCTACATCACTCGAAACGAGATGGAGGCAATGATGGACTCAATTCACGAAAGATTGATGAAGAGCCAACAAAAAGCGATGCAGAGCTTCTTTGAACAAATGAGAACAGCCGGAGCACAGAACTTAGGACCGGCTGCAGTTGCTGCCGATATGGGGCAGGAGACTAGAGCTACAGAGAACGCTGAAGGTCAGAACCAAGAACAGAATGCAGTGCCCGAAGGCAATCAACAAGGGCTTGGGGGCAGACCCTCAGGATCTGACATTGGAAGACCCACGGACGGAGATCAGCAGGCTAGAGCTAACGCCAACATTAATGAACCACATGAAAAATATTACCCAGAATACCCTTTGAGACCTGGGGGGCAGGATAGAGGCATGTTGAGGGGACAACCCCTTGATGGAGATGAAAGGATGGCTGGATTAGTGCGGCGAATAATGAGAGGAGGATTGTCAAGCGGAGGCTTAGAGGATGTCAGTCGGAGCCCGTTCACTCCGAATATCAGGAATGCGAGGAATCCTCCAAAGTTCAAGTTACCCACACTGGATACTTATGATGGAAAGTCAGACCCGACCATGCACATTACCAGGTACATCAGGCATATGGAAGTGCTGGGGGCATCCGAGGAAGTGATGGCACGATGCTTCCCTTTATTTTTATCAGATTTGGCTGCGCTTTGGTTCAGACAACTAGAGACTGGATCAATCAGGACATGGGGTGAGCTAGTGGAATGCTTCATGAGACAGTTTAGGGTCCATGTGACGCGACCCAAGAGTGTGATGACTTTAGCCTCGATAAAGCAAAGGACCGGAGAGTCCATAAAAGATTTTCTATTGCGATTCAATGCATCGGTGGCTTCTGTAGATCGCCCGGATCCATCAATGATTTTGATGGCGGCAGTAGCAGGAATTGCAGAAGGCACCGAATTCAAAGATTCTCTGACCAGAGACCCACCGCAAGATCTAGGAGAGTTTTATCATGAAGCTGAAAAATTCATTCAACTAGAGGAATCACGAGCCGAGAGGCAGGAAATAAACACTACACGAAGCGAAGGAACCGCAGGAGGACAGTCTGGAGTAGACAAAGGAAAGAGAAAGCAGGACGATGCACAGGACGGTCCTGATAAACGGAAGAAATTCCGAGAACCCAGATTCAGGCAATACACCGGTTTGACGGCAAGCCTGGAACGAATTTACACTGAAACTCGAGGGCAGCTCCCTTATCGAAAGCCGCCGAGAAGAGATCCCACAGAGCGGGAACGCAGAACTGGAAAATATTGCCTATTCCATGAGCTGGATGGGCACACGACCGATGAATGCCGCCACCTAAAGGATGAGGTGGAAGAACATGCTAGGAGTGGTAGATTGCCACAATATGTCAGAGAACCGACAGCAGTGGTAAGGCCTGAACAGCCACCGCCTCCATGTAACAGGAACGATCCAGGATCGGGATCACGACTCGTCATCAACTGATCATGATGGCAAGGGCCAAGTTCAAGATATGAACTCTGGTCAATCACTTTTCTTAGATTTGCTTTCAAAATAAAACGGCTATTCCACTCACTCACGTATGGGAACCAGAGAGATCCCTAGGCATGCTCTGAGATGGTATAGACCGTTCAGCCCGGAGATGCGTTGTTTAGTTTTTCCCTGATGTTTGAGATTGAACATCTAGGGTATGAATTTAATAAATAAACTTGAATTTCCTGAATAAGCCTTTGACCGGAGAGTTAAAGGACGAATATTACGTACTGATACAAAATGATGATCGCTTTATGACCCTACCCGGAGAGACGGGGTCCGGAGTGCAAGAAGAGAGTCGCTTCGCCGAAAAGCGACAGGATCGACTCACTTGAGCGCTGTTTCCCCCTTCACGGGAGAGTGACGGGATGGGATCTAGCAAGAGCCCGAATAGGCTATGATCGGCTTAAAGATTTTGGCCATGACATCGCTTAATGTTCAGAAACGCTGAACCGGAGTGCAGAAAGTAAGTCGCTTCGCTGGAGAGCGACAGAATCGACTTGCTTAAGCGCTGTTTCCCCTTCACCGAAGAGTGACAGGATGGGATCCAGCAAGGGCCCGGAGAGGCTATGATCGGCCGACGATTTAGGCCAAGATATCGCTTAATGTTCAGACACACTGAACTAGAGTGCAAGAAGTGAGTCGCTTCGCCGAAAAGCGACAGGATCGGCTCACTCAACGTTGTTTCCCCTTCACCGGAGAGTGACAGGATGGGATCCAGCAAGAGCCCGAAGAGGCTATGATCGGTTTAGAACAACCAAGACATCGCTATATGCCCTAACTGGGGCCGGAGTGCAAGGGATAGAAAGCAACGCCGGAGTGCAACATGATCTTTCTATTCAATCGTTAAGTCTGGAATGGACTTAGCAAGGGTCCGGAGTGACCATCGATAGTTCAGAGAGGCTATAGAATTTGGTTACTGACTTCCGTAAGTGGAAGTAGATACTGATTCGGCTTCGAACAGCCATAAATCTGATTGACAATACTAAAGAAATAAATAGAACATAAGCTCACTGCATTCGATCTGAAGCTATTCAAAACACGCCTTTTACCAAAAGGCATGTTTTGGGGGGCAAAGTGTTAACCCACTTTTTGGCAAGGTCGAGATATCAAGGAATTAGCAAAAAATCAATGATTACTTGTTCCGAATATTAGTTGTATACCGCAGGTTCACTATGGACATCGATGAATTTTGTCCAAGTCCAAATCAAGTTAGAATTGATATGACACGACGATCAAAGAGGAGGAAGCCAAAGTTGCAAGTTTCAAGTCAATCGGACTTCATATGCTCAAGTTATGATCGATACAAATTTCAGGAATCAACCTCGCTCGGGTGTCGCTTAGCACACCTCACTCGGGTGTCGCTTAGCACACCTCACCCGGGTGTCGCTTGACACACCTCACTCAAATGACGTTCGGCACAACTGCTTTGTTCGGCATATAAGGAACATTCGGCATCCATGAACGTTCGGCTATTCTACGATTCGACACGAATGGGTCAACTGGTATTTAAGGTCGTTCGGCATGCAGAGCGTCCGGCCTCACTCCAAGACCGTTCGGCATACCTCCACTCCAATGTCGTTCGGCACACTTCACTCTAATGTCGTTCGGCATACCACCACTCCAAGACCGTTCGGCATACCTCACCCCAGTATCGTTCGGCATACCTCCACTCCAAGAACGTTCGGCATACCTCACCCCAAGACCGTTCGGCATACCTCCACTCCAATGCCGTTCGGCACACCTCACTCTAATGTCGTTCGGCATACCTCCACTCCAAGACCGTTCGGCATACCTCCACTCCAATGCCGTTCGGCACACCTCACTCTAATGTCGTTCGGCATACCTCCACTCCAAGACCGTTCGGCATACCTCCACTCCAATGCCGTTCGGCACACCTCACTCTATTGTCGTTCGGCATACCTCCACTCCAAGACCGTTCGGCACACCTCACCCCAGTATCGTTCGGCATCTGGAGACGTTCGGCATGATGGAGGTTCGGCACTAAGGATCGCTCGGCATTGCACCTCGCACCTCCATACCTCAGTACCTCGCACCTCCATACCTCAGTACCTCGCACCTCCATACCTCGGTACCTCGCACCTCCCAACGTTCGGCATCCATGGTTCGGCATATGGAGACCACTCCATTTGGGCTGAGGTACTCGGCCACCAGGCCCACCAGGGAAGTCCAACCCATCTTTGTCTATAAATAGAGAGGCAGGGGCACAGTAAAAAGGGGATCCTCTCTCCTACTCTCTAACTTTCTATTTCCTAAGGCTAAGGCTATCCTACCAGTTTGTAACTGTAATTGATTCGAACATCAATAAAAAGGAAATTTCTAGAGTGGACGTAGGCCGGAGTCAGCCGAACCACTATAAATTCTTTGTCTTTACCGCTTTCATTTTAATTTCTGTTATTCTTCATATTAACATCCTCTACATACATTCTATCTGTGAGCGGTGATTGTTATTTGGTGCTTTCATTTGCATTTGGGGGTTAGTGACCAATTTTGGCGCTAACACACCATAATTCATATGTTTAAAACTAAATTTGCTTTGGCTTGTAGATTGTAGAGCTTTGCAAGTGCAAGGAAGATGTTAAAAACAAGGTTCATTCAATAATGGAGAAGTATGCTGAACGTGGTTTGCGATCATTGGCTGTGGCTAGACAAGAGGTCCCTGAAAAGAGAAAGGACAGTCCGGGGGACCATGGCAATTTGTTGGGCTGTTGCCACTTTTTGATCCACCAAGGCATGATAGTGCCGAAACAATCCGTAGAGCTTTGAATCTTGGTGTCAATGTTAAGATGATCACTGGTAAGTTGCCCTATCATATTACAACCGATTTTTAGCATCGTTAATTGATGATATACATGTACATGCTTCAATTCTTTTCAGCTGATCAGCTTGCTATTGCAAAGGAAACTAGCCGAAGACTTGGATTGGGAACTAACATGTACCCTTCCTCTTCTTTGCTTGGACAAAATAAAGATGCATCAATTGCTTCTCTTCCGGTTGATGAATTGATCGAAAAAGCTGATGGGTTTGCTGAAGTTTTCCCAGGTGAGTGTTGCACACCTGATCATACTCTCAATGTATTACAGTTTTTGAAGTTATGGTGGGTTTAATATATGATGCATGTCGTTTGAACAGAGCACAAATATGAAATCGTGAAGAAGTTGCAGGAGCGGAAGCACATCTGTGGTATGACTGGAGATGGTGTGAATGACGCCCCAGCTTTAAAGAAAGCTGATATTGGAATTTTAGTCGATGATGCTACTGATGCTGCTAGAAGTGCCTTTGATATCTGTGGCATCGACTTTTTAATTTGTTGTTTCTTTTACTTTTATTTTGAAGTATAATTCTCATGTCATCATTTTCATGTAAAAATTCAGCTTATTTTTTAGTGTTTCGACCATTCACGTGCTATCATGGTGTACTAGATGGTAGAAAGATAGCATTGGCTATTTTATTTCACTTTTCCTTTTTTTCTTGCACTGATAAAAAAACTTTTGATTTTGTACAGCAGTAAAGGGTGAAGAGTGTTTCCCTACGTTTTCTCTTATCAACAAAGCTACAGGCTTAGCTGTGAAACTCGCTCTGGGAAAAGAGCATCCTGTAAGCACACCTCAACTTTCATTTTTTGGTTGGCCTCTTTATACTAACTACGAACTTGCAGTTTGATCATGACTGTTCCGATTAAGGTCCTTGACGGCTCAGAAAGACTAATGTCAGAGATGGCGAATGCACAACAACAGCCTTCTTCGAGGTAATTCCCTTAATTTTTTACAATACATGCAATAAACTAGCAATTTGGTGTTTGGTGGATAAGTTTCTAATTTGATCTGGAATTCACATAAAACTGTATCCTGAATTTATAGCAGTAACAATTACATAAAACTGTTTTGTAACACGACAATCATATGAAATAAACAAAAACAATGGTCCATCTACCTTTAGTTGGTTTCCTCACTTTGATTATGAAGGGAAATACTACAGGTCTAAACTGTAATAGTAACATAACTGTTTGTGAAAATAAAATGTTTACACAAATCACTGAACAAGGGAAAAATTGATAAGAATGATAAAATGTACGTGTGCGAAAAAAAAACCAAGATATATAGGCTGAAAAGAACAAATATAACTCATGATCTCTAAATGATAACTAGCAACACATTTAACTATATCATTTAATAGTAACTGGATTCCAAATGCATGCCACTCTTTAGCCAACACTCCCAGCTGATGTTCAACCACTATCCACTTAAATTCCCCAATTTCCATTGCACAGCTTACTATAAACTGGAACTATAGAGGTTAAATCTGTTTTCAACAAGCTTGCCAGACAATTTTTCATGTTCTATGCGAAACCAACCTTTTACGACTTTAGAAAGGGCGGAAATAATTGTGCAGCGAACATAATAAACACTTGCAACGACAATTGCGTAGGAAACACCAAGAGAAAGAGATCCTTGATGGAGGTTTAGGAATTTTTTTTTCATTTACCTCTTAGTTTTACACATACGCTCTTCCAACAAAAAAAAACCACATTACTAACATACAATCAATGAATTATAGGATCATCCGACAACCATAGCACATGACCAAGGAATTACAGCAAAAAATGAGGCTCAAACAATCAATAAAACGGGTAAAACAGAATAATAATTGGATTTTTATGTACCTACTAAACATAAAGTCCAACGTTTCTCCATTTATGTTGTTGGGTCTTCTAGACACGACAGACTGTTTTGTGTTATCATTTCGTACTATCGTTTTGTCACTGCTCTATTTTGTGTTGCTCATTGACCGTATGCAGCATCTATACTATTTGCTTTCTATAAATCTGTTCACTACCTTAGCATCAGGATTTCATACATTTTCTAGCTATATACATTTATTCCTCTAAATTACATCTCCACATAAGAGGGGATTGAATATTGCCCTACCATGCGATTTGTCGCAGCAAAGTGGCATTTTTTCCACCCCTGCATTATGTTGTTTTACATAGGTTATGAGAAGCAAGGCACGACTCAAATGTGGTTAATTTATATGGAATGGTACGTACCATTCAACTTAAATTATACTTTCCATATCCACTAAACACACTATTTACCTTAATCTTAGACACACCATCATACATTATTTACCATCATAGGTTGATGAGTTTGTACTGGAAGGTGTTGACAGTCTAACGGCGAAAGGCATCAACTGGTATTAAATAAAATAAATTGCAAAATTAAATAATCCTGCATTTTAAGCCCCTGTCAATTCGCAAAATTAAATAAAAAATATGCTCATTTGAAAATCAATTGCAAATACTGACTACTTTCTGCTAGCTGGATCAAATTACGGATGCTATTATAAGCCCTGTCAATACACTTGCACTGAAACAATATGTCAGTTTATTTGATCATTTCAGGCAGAAAGTGATAAGATTTGTTAATAGTTTTCAATGAGCATGCTTTTGCACTCACTTTTGCGAAGTGGTCCAAAACGAGAATAAATTTATTTTGAAAAGAAAGAATCAGCAAAGTATATCAAAAATTTGATTTTGTTCATAGTCAGTGGTGTATTTTAATCAAACCTATATCGTCGATAACAATTTTCAGAACAGTTCATAACTAGATTTTCGTATTGAATGGTACTGTTTATGTACCTGATGACCAACATCCCATATAATCTTATCCTCAGGAGTGTTGAAAACATGATGAAGAGCAACAGATAGTTCCACCACGCCTAAATTCGCACTCAAATGACCTCCTGTCTTCGACACTGAGTGCACTATGTCCATTCTCAGTTCAGCTGCCAATTGCTCCAAATCCTACATTCTGTGATTTTAAATTAAATTGAAATATAACAGAAAAATAATCCTGCATCTTTTTTGGTCTTCTCTGTCTTCTGTCTTTAACCTTGATTTGAAAAGAAAACATTTAATGTAATAAATGGCTTTTAACTACCTCTAACTATTAAGCATTAAACATTGTTTACCGAAGTTCCTAATGCTTATTGCGTTATAAAAACCAAGGTTCAAAATCCCAATTTCAGTCTCGCACTACAAGAAAAGTAGATTTTTATAACGCCAGTAGATAACGCTTTATCCCATAGCGTTATCATTTATTTTATTTTGTTTAAGTTATCCCATAGAAAAGGATGCACCAGATCGATTTGGATCAGAACGATAATAACGACCCAAAAAACCCGTTTCGTTCCCGAAACGAAAATGGGTCATTCAATATATCGAAATATAGGTTTTTGATATTATTAACCTCAATGGAACTAGTTTCGAACCCTAATTCCATTGTATATAGAAGTTAGCTTTTAAAATTAGTTTATTTTAATTGAATTCGTTAAATTGATTTCTACGCGTTTCAAGCCTACACGATCAAACGGTAAGTCCGATCGCTACGAAACTTGAAATCCTACAATAATTCACTGTTACAGATCCGATGAAATTGGTTTCGTTGAAATCGGAGACAGTGGCCAAAATGGCTAGATTTCACGTTAATTAAATAAATTATTATTAAATTGGTTTAGTCACTTTTCAATTCAAATTTAAAAGTTAACAAATTTATCATTCTTGAGTACATATAAATATATAATCCGTTAAAATAAAATTTCCATGTCAAATTCAAGAGTTAACGTTACATTAATGTTAGCGTCCAATTACAACTATAATAAATTCCAGCTAATTATAATTTAATTCGAATAAATTCTTTTATTTTGATTTCCACTCTTATAATTATATCAACTATCACCTTATGGATATAATTAACATTGGTTTACATTTTATTACACCAATATTCTACACTTGTCATCTTAATTCATATTAACTACAATATTTGATTTACATTAAACTTTTATTGATTTCCAAATTATTTCAACATATCAAAATGGGATGATAAATAAACAATTGTTACTTTTAAGTACCTTAATCATATTTATAAATTTATTATTTACAACCAAATGTTATAACTACTTACACATCACTAATTTCGTATTCAATTTCAATTAATTACATAAAATCTCACCATTTAGTACAACATTTAATTTATTTCCTTATTTACGATTATCACCAAATTAACTTTACAATTATTTCACTTGATTGAAATTACATTAAAATAGTTATCAATTACATTAAATCAACATTATTAAATTACATTCTAATTGTTTTCTCATTAATAAATCATAAATTTTAATTTCACACAATATTAAACTCTAAAATTATATCAATTTAATAGTTTTAATTATCAAAATTTACAGGTCGTTACAACTACCTACTAATTACTTGATGTGTCTTATTAAAGTAAGGTTTCATGTCTCTTTTGGCTATGGAGAGATTAATGGGAGTTAGAATGCTTTTAGAAAGTGCGGAAATGATTAGGGGATTGTTCCATCAGTTCCACTAGGCACAAATTCCTAAAAGGCTAATGAGCCTAATTTGGGTTTCACTAATTACCAGTATTAGTTCAAAAACTATCAAACTTCAAATGGTCATATTTCCTAAACGGTAAAACCAAAAATCTAACATAACCACCCTGCGGAATGGGAATCCATCGTATCTTTCATTTCAAAGTGGTTTTGGCACCTATTTCGACTCTTGTCAAAAATTATACGCCTTATAATTTTTTAAGAGTAAAGTTGTCCGATAAAATTACTTAGGGTAAAAAATATCACTACTTAACATTATCCAAAGTTATAGTCTCATACGACCTAAGTGGATTTAAATATAATATTTTACGATCATCTGATACGTAAAATACGACCGTAAAATATGCATCTGTACATTCTCTCCCCCCGCCCTTCAGGAATTTCACCCCCGAAGTTCCATGGTAAGTCAAACAATATAGTTACCTCGTATGTCTAACAATCATAAGCAAGTATAGCACCCATCAAACATGCACACACAAGTAAGTAAATACATACAAGGTACTAAATTACTTTATATGATATCGAAATTGATGGTAAAAAGAAAGTCCTACCAAGGAAAGAGCTCCGGATAAGCAGTTTTTACGCTCTCCTTGATCCCCTAAGTGCAATTGCTCTTGCTTTCTCCCCATTGAACCTTCATCAACTTCACTATCTTCCATCTAAGCCGCTTCATATCATATCTAACTATACGAATAGGCCTACAAGGTCTCGAAGCTTTTGCTTGAATCTTGATATCATATAGTTGATTTGGTGTAACAGTTACGCCTAAGTTGTGCACAAACTTCTGCAAATAAGAAACGTGGAACATATTTTGTACAACCGTCATCTACTGAGATAAGTCGAATCTATAAGCTAGTTTCCCAATCATCTCGAGTATCAGAAAAGGACCTATGAATCTCAATGCTAACTTCCTCTTAGTACTGAATCAAATTCTTTAATAGAGAGATACTTAAAAGCACCATATCGCCAACAGATAAGTCAAGGCCATGTCTTCTCTTATCACCGTATCTCTTATGTCTATCTTAAGCAGATGTCATTGGTTGTCGAACGATCTCAATTTTCTCCAAAGTTTATTTTATCATATCTGGCCCAAGTATCAGTTGCTCATCCGCTTCCCACCAACAAAAATGAGCATTGCATGGTTGGCCATATAATGCCTCAAATGGTGTCAAATCAATGCTAAATTGATAACTATTATCACATGTGAACTTAATAAGATGCAGATGACCGCTCCATGAGCCTCAAAATTCAAGAATGCAAGCCCGCAAAACATCCACTAAAATACGATTCACTCTCTTGGTCTGCCCATCAGTTTGTGGATGATAAACTATACTCAAATGCAGCTACGCTCTTAATGCCTCATGTAAGATCTTCCAGAATCCGATAGTGAATAATTGGTCTCAATCGCTTATAGTGCTCTTCAGCATACCGTGGAATCACAATATCCACTTCACGTGTATATTAATTTTAAAAGGTTTAAAATGTTTATAAATTTTAAATTATGTTTTATAATTACACACACACATATTTATGGATATATATATATATATATATTTATAGATAAATGTTTAAGAAATATATATATATATATATATATAATTACTAAAATCATACTTAATTTGGAATTGTTTAAAAATCATTTTAAATTTTGAAAATGTTTTTTAAATTGCTAAAGTATATGCATATAGGTTTTTTATTTAAATGAATATGTATATTCTTGTCAAATCAGACAGCAAATATATATACGTAAATTCATGATAAATAAAGATCAATTTGCACTTGTGTATTGACATAGATGAATGGATATGTAACAGAAAATGGATTAGAAATTACCAATGTTGTAGCCTTAAATGTGCATCTTGAATGTTGAATCCAAAACTTCTTAGATCCAATCTATAATCCTCTAGAAATGCAGCTAATTGAAGAGAGTGCCACACATTTGATATAGATTTAATTTGATTTAAGATTTATTTGGGAATGAAGGGAATAAGACCTTTGTAATTTTCGACCAAAAGCAGATAAGGGGAGGCAAAGTGTAAAGTGAAAATGGGATAGAGGATGGATGGTTTAAATAGGCAATGGGAATGAGTAAAAAGAGAAGATTTGGATTTTCTTATTTACCTCTTCACTTTTTCCAATTCAAACCCAGATATTTCAAACAAATATCATCTCTCCCCCTACAAGCATGGCCGACTTATACACCGATCCAAATTCAATCATTATTCATTTTAAATCCAATTTAAATGTTTATCGATATCGTATACCGATACGTATATATATCTTTTATATGCGTACTTTAGTAATATCGGTTTAAAAAAATCAAATAAAATTTAATAATTCATAAATACTAATTAATTTAAATAATATTTATCAATTAATCGTATGATATTTTTAAGCATTCAACATTACGATTGTGCGACTCAAACATGTAAATTCAATCAATGATTAATATCAAACAATTCGAGTAATAAAGTTCACACATCAACTGAGCTAGTGGTGTCACAGTTTGACGGGATTTATTGCTTACGCAATTTTGGTAAAAGTCGATTTCGCTATTTTAAGCAGTACTTGATAGTAACAATTGTTTACACCAATTCTCTTCGTCAAAACTATATCACATTAGGACTTATGGAATTTGGTTTTGGTGAAAATTTCAACATCATCCACATTCAACTTGTATAATCTAAACATAAAGTCATTGGTTCAATAATAACAATTATTATTAGTCGAACTGCTCTAGCCAGAAACCTTGAATTTGGGTTGACTACAATTAACTACAGTACTAACCTCGTATAACTGAAGAGACGAATCTCTATTGAATAGAGTTTAACTTCTAAGGCTTCAACTCAGACCCAACTATAGTCGTTCAATGGACGTTGTACCATGATTTAACTATAATCAAAGTAGAGTGCCCACATTGAAGTTCAATGGTATTCTTAAGTTAAGAGAACTATGTGATATTGCCACTTCGATATTCTTTGTTTGGACATAGTTATATTAACTAATAGAAAAACTTGAGTGAGTCGTTCCATGGTGATCCAACAACTATCATGTAATGACCCTATTTTTTATTAACATTATTAGGACATTTAATTAGCTAAATTAAATGAAATAATGAAATGGTTAAGGGATTGAGATTTTTTGTAAATAAGGGGTAACCGTGCCAAAATAAACCAATGAACTAAGGGAAAATGAAATGAAATAGGTTACAGTAGTAGATGAGGGGCAAAGTAGGAATAATTCGTATCCTTACACCCTAAACCCTCATACATGTTCATCTTCACATTCAAAGCAAAATCAAATACTAAAGAGGTCGGCCACTATTAAGGGAAAACAAGAAGAAGACAAGCAAGAATCTAAAAAAAGGAAGTTTAAGCAACTTAATCCAAGATCAAATCTCAACTCCTTAATCACAGCTAAAGATGAATAATAGATTACATCTCATGTTTTCTTATTTTTGGTTTTAGATTGAGATCCAAATTACTTTACCAATGTTTGCCATGTTTTGATTGTTAAAATGAAAATATATGCTTGTTGATGATTTATGCTATTTCATATGGATTTTATGATAAGTTTTAATGTGGAAACTCTATTAAATCACATCCAAATGCCTTGCGATTTTTATGTAAGATTAGAAATAATATTATGGTGATGAGTTTCAAATTTCATAATTTACCGAATTAATGTGAATTAATTATTAATTTTCTAGTGAAGAAAATAGTTAATTGGATTTAAAATTAATCATGGCTATTTTATATATGTTTTGGATCAGAAATTTAAATATGTTAGAAAACATATTAAAAACGATTATGGGAATTTTTGTAGAATTTTCCTAAGTGTTTTATTAAGTATACAAAATTATTTAAGGCATGAGACTTAAATGTTTTATATGTTTATAAAAGGAGAAGGGGAAATTTGCAAATGTTTTAAATTATTTACTCCTGAAATTCAGCAGCTCATTTAGAAAAGATTTTGAAAAAGAAATTAGCAACCAATCATATATTGACAAGCAAAGCAGGTTGGTTGAAAAGAAATTACTCTTTAAAGTTAAAAATCAATTTTACAAAGGTTTTGCAGTTTCGCTACTTTCGGCTGCTACCTTTCGACTTCATACTTCCGCCTCCATTCTAGTCGAAACCAATACACATAGTATCAAAAGCCTTGGTACGTACTAGATTAGAGATAGGCGAAAGGTATAGAGTCGAAATAGGGTTTTCGAAGGAGATCAAAACCTTGTTTTGCTTTTGAAAGAAAATGTGTCTGCTTTGTTTTCAAAAAGAATGCGTTCGAATAAGGTAGCTTTCGACTTAGTCAACTGTTTAGAGGAACGTTTTTGCGCCTTTGTTTTATAAAGAAGCTTTCGAAGGGGTCAAAATCCCTAACTCTTGCATCCAACCTTTCGGAGTAAAGCTTTCAAAAGGGCTCCTTTGTTTTAAAAGTATAGCCGCTTCTCCAATGCTTTCGAAGGGATAGGTTTCGACACAATCCACTTCTTTACTTAGGAAATTGCTTTCAAAAGTGTTCCTTTCGACTTAGTTCTTTTAAGATCCTTTTTGAAATTTTGAAGGTTAAACCCAAAGGTTTCGAAGGAAAGGTTTTAATGGTTTCGAAAGGTTGTTCTACATGTTTTTAATTGAACGCATTACTTTTGAAAGTTTTGATTTATGTAAAGGATTTAATGCTTTCGAAAGGTATATGTTAAAGGTTTTGAAAGGGTGGTTCCCCAATGTTTTCGAAGGGTTTACCTTAGTGTTTAAATGGAGGGTTTACAATGTTTTCGAAAGGCATTTTTAAAGTGTTTTAAAAGAGGATGTCTAGGGTTTTATAAAGCTTTCGAAAGAGATGTTTTCAATATTTCCGAAAGCTCTATTGTAAATGGCTTCGAAAGGTATGTTTTGGCCTTACGGCATAAGGTTATAAAGTAAAATATTTTACTTATATCGAAAGAGGTACTTTCAATGGTTTTGAAAGGGGTTGTTTAAAGCTTTTAAACAAGAGTTTCGAATGTGTACATCAACAATGTTTTGTGTAAAGTATATATAACATGGCAAAGTGATTTGAGTAAAGCTTAGAGTATATTTTACTTGCTTAAGTATGATTTAATGGGTTAATCAATTTGAAAGAAATGTTTTCAAGGAAAATTTAATAAGGTAGTTGACTCTAAGTAAATGACTCGGATATTAGAATATCAGATGGGATTGGTATGGAGTCGTGCCATATACTTTAGCTAGTAGCCCCTAGCTAATATAAGTCCAAAATTCCAGTGTGTAGGGCTTTGTCACAGGTAAGACTAACATGATGTTACAAACAAAAAGAAATATACAGAGTATAGATATGTTATTGGTGAGCCTGCAAAACCATTAGGATCAGTTGACCCTGCGAGAAGTAAGTTAGGGACAGACCGTCCAGAAGAGTATATAATAGAAGTTAGATTATTTGTTTAATTTGTCTAGTAGGCCCGAGTTAGCCATATGTTAGTAGTTAGCCAAACAAAACTATAGTGTTCAGACAGATAGTCTATTTATTACCTGATTTGTATGCATACATGATATTGCTTTTATTGTTTTAACCAGTTTGGTTGCAGGATTTTGATTTGCAAAAGATAAGTTTTTAAAAGGATATTATTGTTTTAACCAATTTGGAGACTGTCGAAAATTGGGCTAAAATCGGACGTCCTTCGGTTTTAGTTCCAAACTGGAACGCATCGGCGACAACAGAAAATTTTAGTGAATTCAACTCACCTTTTTGGTTAACTAGTATGATATATAGTTGATAAAAATTGTTGAAGGATTGTTTGGATGAATTATTATTATTTATTAGTTGGTTTGGATATATTCCCGCCTATTGGAGCGGATGACCCTTTGTATACGAATTCCACCTCGAAGTGGTTGATTTATATTTTATGATTATATGACGTTTGTGATGCAGGGAAAATAGGTCGAAGGGATTGAATGGGATTCCTCACAACTGTTGATTTTATTTACATATATATATGCATATATATATATATATATATAAGCTGTGATATAGGGGGAAACATGTTGGAGGAATCCAACGGAATTCCTCACTATTGTTGAATTGTTTTCAATAATATTTCTTTATATGGATTATTGAAAAATGAAACCGATTGTGAACATTATGGTTAGACCATTGTTATATGTTAAAAACTAAAACCCAGTAGTGATAGAAAATCGATATTGACATTAGTTAAGTGTTGGGTGGCTATTAGCCTCAATTTATTTTAAAAATACTACAAAGTGCCGTTTAAGTTGGAATTGGTTTTTGAGACCAGAAACGATTTTTAAATCCGAAATTTGGTTTCGGAAATATTGTGTTCTAAGGATTATTTATTTATTTATATTAATATTGTTTAAAAGTCATTTAATTATAATATTACTTCAAAGTCATTTAATTATAGTAATATTATTTTAAGGTTATTTAATTATTGTTTAAAAGATATTTAATTATAATATTGTTTTAAAGTTAATTAATTATAGTAATATTATTTTAAAGTTATTTAAATTATATTTGTATTGTTTAAAAGTTATTTGTTTATAATTAAAATGGTTTTAAAGAAATTATCGAAATGTGGAAAGAGTAACTACTTCAGGAATAATTATGGCTATGAAATTAATAATAAGGATTATTAATAAGGTTTTAAAATAGATTATTACTATTTATAAAAAATGGTAAAGAGTATTATTATTGTTCTTAAACAATATTTTGAAATTATTAATTATTATTTTTAAGATGTTTTAAAATTAACAAATTTCATTTATTTATAATGTTTATTGTTAATAATCATTATTATATAATGACAAGTAAAATATTTTTAATTATTTATAATTGTTTCTGAGACCCAAGATTAGAGTTGAAAGACTTAGATTTTATAAAGAAGTTATAAAATGGTTTGAAGAGTTAAGGAAAGGTTATTTGCAAGGTGAAGAGTTTATAAATAGTTAGATATTTATAAATGAATTTTAGAAAACGGGTAATAGATTTATAAAAGACGTTTTATAAATGGTTTATGGATTCATAAAGGGTTATCAGTGATCTTTGAAATGTACAAGAAGCTTATAAGTGATTAAATTTTTATAAAGGGATTATAAATGGTTTATAGGAGATCTATAAACCATATAAATGTTCTGGAGGATTGTAAGAGAATTTATAAATGATTTGAGAATTGAATGAAAAGAACATCTTTTTCAATCTTGTGTACAAACATATACTATTGATAGGGATATTTTCTGAGTATTGAAAATATAGGAATTGGTGGATATATCTTTGTAAAAGTATTTTTTATACAAGTAATTTATAAATGGCTTTATTTATGAAAAATTTATAAAAGCAGGCTAGTGATTGCTTATTTGCTTAAACAATATTGGTTTTTCCCTATGAAATAAATTTCTAATTGAATGTTTGTTATTCGATACTTAAATAACCGACTATCGAAGATGGACCCAACGTAACTTTGGAAATATCTAGGAGAAACACGCGAGTTATATGGCACAGTCATCTCCGATGATGTTGTACTGTGTGTATAAATCATGTTTCATTCTTCTAGGACAATGATAAGGAAATCCGTCTACTAACGGTTAAGAGGTGATCTCCGATCTTATCTTTGACTGTTTATTTTCTAAAGAACCGAGGTTGAGTTTACCGGAAATTATCGAACGTTGTTTCGAAGAGACCGGGATCAGATATGTTATCTGAAAACCACTTTGATCCAACAAATGCGTTTTGAAATAAAGACATCGTGAAGAGCATGGAATTGAAGAAAGAGATGTAAAATGCAAGGGCTAATCGCTACTAATCCTGAGGGTGATTCCAAAATGGATGTAGTAGAAATAGTGCATTCGGTTTCATTCAGACCCAGAATAACATGTATGGATGAATGCTATCAGCACATTGTCATTGGAGGGCCATGAGCATTTTAAGTATAAATGTTCTTGAAAGGTAATCGTAGCCTCAAGCCTCATCAATCGGGAATGACTAAAACAGAGGAGATGCAACAAGGCTATGTGGGTAGCTCCCAAGAAGGGTATGATCATCCATATCTAGAGTCGCTATTATCTCTCAATTGTATGCTTCGGGGACCATTAACGGAAAGGTGATCATATTCGGTACTATCCAGCAAAGGGTAGGTCGGTCCTGTGTTAGCAGGGATCGTTAGATACAATCTCGGTACATTGTTCTAGAGGTGTACTATGACGGGCGGTACCCTGATAGCCCAGTCATTAGTTGGAATCCATTTTCCAATACGAGCTTTAGGTTTTAGTTGTGTACCTAATATGTTGGAATGTGAGATGCAAGCATTTCAGCTATATTCATATTTTACTTGACCCTAGACATTATTATAATATAAAAGGATGTTTATAGAAAACGGTTTGGTTATCGTAATGTGAAAACCCATTTGTGTTTATGTGCGACATGATCTTACGAGATATCTTTCATTTCAAATATTTTTTATAACTTTAATTCCAGTTGGGTGTGTTTTTCTCACGCTAGTTTTCTAGACTGACTCGAGTGTTATTTTATTATAATGCTCGAGTCAGACCGAGCATATTACATATTCGTTTGGATGCTTGGAGCTTCAGAAGACGAGCTGGAGAACTAGAGACGTATTCAAGTATATGGTTGTTTTTTCGCTGTATTCATTGTTGTGTTTATCAGTAATTGTGAGGACAGACTGTTATAACTGTCCAGGCTCAAAGGGTTAGTATACTCTGATTGATGTTTGTATATACATATATTACAGTTTGACTTTTGTGTAAAGATTTGTTGTATATTATATATTATTCGTTTCGCTGTAAGAATCTATGTTGTTTAATTTTCTTCTTATCTTCTTCCTCCTTTCTTTTCCCCTAACAATCGGGTTTTTCCAGCATTCGATTGCTCGACATGTGATACAGCTGATGTATTAGTGTCGATTTTCGAGGACCGAAAATCATGTTCGTTACACAAAGCGATCCTGAAGAAATGAGTCAAATTTTGTAAAATCAATGTGATTCAAGGCTTGGAAAAGAAGTTTGTGTTTCTTAAAAAATTAACAATAAAATAAAAGATAGAAAGATGTCATCTAAGAGCATCTCCAACAGTTTGGAGTGCGGATTTGAGAATTTCCGCACTCCAAAATATTGGAGCCCTCATTTCTACAACAGAAATGAGGGCGGGCGCCTGTTGAACAGGCGCCTGATGTCCAGGCGCCTGTTCAACAGGCGCCTGGTTAATGCGCCTATGTCAGGCGCATTTTCCCCATTTCCTCTCATTCCTCCCTCTTCTCAACCTCCATTTTCAAACCAACTTCACGTCCAAATGCCGCCCCGTCCGGTCAAAACCGGTAGACGCACCGTTCGATATACGACTGATGCAAATATCGGACCTGCTCATATCCCTCCCGATGCTACCGTGACTCCAGCCGATCTTCGATCTTTGCACGACTTGCCTCCTACTGTTTCGCATCGACTTACTGCAGCTATAGCGACGCCACAGGTATACGTTATTTATTTATTGCTTAATAAACGACCATGTAAATATAAATGTATAATAATTCCTTATTTACCTTAACATTAAATAATCATATATTTAGGTTCGTCACGTAGCGATGAGAGGTAGTTGGTATAGGTGTATGTCTGAATATTTTGATCAGTTACCGGAGCCGATTTTGGATAGGCTACATGCATCACCTTTTGGTGAATTTCTTGCTTTACCTAGATTTGCACATGTAGATCGTTGTCTAGTAGAGGCCCTTACCGAGAGATGGTGGCCGACCACTCACACATTTCATTTTCCTGATTTTGAGTTAGGACTGACTCCCCTAGATTTTTATATGCTCACTGGCATAGAGGTTGGTCGACCTGACCGTCTCCCTGTTCCATTTGATAGTTCATTCGAGGAGTTCGAGTCATATTCAGCTTATTTACCGACTATGGCCGATGAGGAGGTTAGAGGAGGAGCTGTTACTCTACCTTGTTTGCAGCGTTATATAGTAGAGTACATGGCCGTTGAGGATATGCACACTCCCGTTATCCGTGCATTCATACTATACCTTTTTGGGTCTACATTTTTTAGTAACAATAAGGGTACTATTAGACTTGGTTTTCTGGCTGGGTTAGTAGATGTGGATGGACTCCATATATATGATTATGGTACTGCTATTATTGGTTATTTGTACGTAGCATTAGATACATATGCGCTACAGCAGTCCAGACAGATGTATGGCTTTTGGTACATTCTTCCATTTTGGTACTACGAGTATACCGCCAATATGCACCCTCGACTTGTTGTAGAGGCGAATGCCACACCTTATATTTACTTTCCCAGATTGCGTCGTTGGGGTCCTCCTATGCATTTGTCCCGTGTTGCACAAGGGGTGCACAATGAGTTGATGGAGGCTAGACAGCAGATGGATATGAGACGGCGTGGTAACATTATCATTCGTCCATGGGATCAGTACTTACAGTTCCTAGAGCCCGGTCCTGACCATCCACTCACTTTTCATGTATCCATGTCGCGACGTAGGATCTGCTTTCAGGTTGCTACATGTCCTTTCATATGGTATTTAGGGGATCGGTGTTGGCTACAGTTGTATGGTATAGTTCGCATTCCATCAGATCCGCTACCATGGGATGATATGTACGGTGATATTCGGGTTGGACCAGCTTATATTCATGCGATGAGGGGTGCGGGTTGGGTGGATGGTGAGCCATTTACAGTTTTGGGAGACTTTGATTCATATTGGGCTCGAGTAGCCCCACGTGCTTACGCTTTACCTGATTATATTCGGGGTTTGAACTCCGATCATATTGGGCCGCGTACCTCTTCTGGTAGAGTTCCACTACCGCCTTCCACCTTTGAGCCTACATCATCTCAGTACACACAGCCTCCTACTTTCGACCCACCACCCCATTCGTTTAGAGCGTATGATGTACACGGTCAGGTTGTGGAGTATCCCTTGCAGTATCCTACAGACGACGCTATTACGGGTATACCATCCGCCGGATTGTACCAGCCTCATCAGGTCTGTATTAGTTTTTAATTTTCCTTAATTTACTTGTCAATATATTACTTGTCATTATATTATCCACTTGTGTATAATTTTTCTTGTGTGCATATCAGTTTTCTCAGTACATGGATTATAATAGACGGATGATTGCTGCATTTGAGCGTATGACGCTCGATTATACAGGGATGATGTATCAGAGTTACCAGACCGCGGTCCAACAACAGCAGACTCAATATGATGCTCAGATACAGGGATTACAGACCCAGATTCAGCAGCTTCAGGAGCAGCTCCATGCGGGACCTCAGCCGCAAGACTTTGATGACGTCAACGACGATAGTGACGACGATGAGGAGATTGATAGCGGTTCTGATCACATAGACTGATGTGCTCCATTTAGATGTTTTAGACTGTGTTATTATGTGACTGTATATATGGTGGTGATGATGCTAATTTATGCTTGGTTATTATTAAGCTTATATGTACTAGAATTGTGAAGATGTTGATGTAACAAACACATTTGTGTTTGTTTGGCAATCAGTTTATGGATGTTTGACACGTGGTCTTTAATCTCATGCTTCATTTTATTGTACGCGGATCACGACTTGTTTATTTAAGAGAAAGTTTTGTACTCATATTACACAGCATTTAAAAGTTCGGTAAATTCAATCAATGAGTAACATAATATTTTCGGCTACTGAATTGAAACATTTAGTAAATGTTTTTATACAAACTGATCAGATGTGCGACGATGAAGAGATAATGGCAACTCAGTTTTGGGACACCATTGCTGAACTATACAATAACAATGTTGAGTGTAGAACCAGACGTACGAAGGTAGAGTTGAGGACTACGTATGGGAACTTCTGCAACGCCTGTACGCGGTACAGTACAGTTATCAATGAAGTTATATTTGAAAATGTATTCGAACCAACCCGTTCCACCTTTGAAGGTCGTTACTTTCTCAAATATCACAGCACGTTCACTGGCCATGAGGCTTATATCGTACGTCGAAATTGGCTAGAACGATTTGGATATCCTTAAGTTGAGTGTATTCTCGTTGAGTTTGTTACTTGTTGGTTGTAGTGGTTTTTTTTGGTTGGTTGTATTACTGTTGGCTGTTTCAGTAACAATGGCTTGTTCATTTCTGTATTATTGCGTTAAGAAAATGGCTACAGTCGAATGATGTGATGATACAGTTGTTTGATGGGATGGCTACAGTTGTATGATAAGATAAAGTAATATTGCTACAGTTGTACGATAAGAACCATTCAACACTGCTCCTACATACAGTAGTTGCTTAAACATGGGATGGCTACAGTCGTTTGATGGGATGGCTACAGTTGTATGCTGGGATGGCTACAGTTGTATGATGGGATGGGAACAGTACCGGGAATTAAGCTATAAAAGGCTTGCTAGATGTTGAGAAGTATTATTGCTCAGTCTTAATTCATACAATTTCAAATATAACAAATGGCGGCCGAAGATTATATATTTTTTGATGATAGCGACGACGAATTTGATGAAATGATGGAAGATCATTTTCGCCGCGAAAAGGAACTACTAAGTATGGCTGCGCTACAGGTTGGTCAATCTAGCAGGCAACACGGTGGATCAGTTGTTGGTCGTCGGTATAAAAATCGTAGACATTCATGGCACAACGACAGACTGATGAAAGACTACTTTGTTCCGAATCCTACTTACACAGATGCCGATTTTAGAAGAAGATTCCGCATGCGGCGTCCTCTATTTCTTAGAATCCTCCAATGTATCAAGCAGCATGACAAATACTTTATCTTCAAACCCAATGCATCTCGTACAATGGGTTTGACAGGAATTCAAAAAATGACAGCTGCACTCAGAATGCTTGCATATGCAGGACCGGCGGACGCACTTGACGAAAATTTGAAAGTGGCGGAAAGCACGGTATTAGAGTGTTTGGAACATTTCTGTCAAGCTATCGTGGACATTTACGGTGATCAATACTTACGCCGACCGAACGAGGCCGATATAATTAACTTATTAAATATGCATGGTAGTAGAGGTTGGCCCGGAATGTTAGGCAGTATAGACTGCATGCATTGGGAGTGGAAGAATTGTCCAAAGGCGTATGCTGGAGCTTATCAGGGTAAATCTCATAGGTCCTCTATTATTCTTGAAGCTGTAGCGTCTTATGACTTATGGATATGGCATGCATTTTTTGGAATGCCAGGTTCGAACAATGATCTTAACGTAGTCGAACGATCTACGTTGTTCAATGATTTAGCAAACGGAAGATCTACTCCTTGTACATTTACTTTGGGAGGTAACACGTACGATCATGGATATTATCTAGGTGATGGTATATATCCGAAATGGAGTACCATTGTCAAGACAATTTCTAACCCACAAAACAATAAACAAGCAAAGTTTGCAGCGATGCAAGAAGGCCAGAGAAAGGATGTTGAAAGAGCATTTGGGGTTCTTCAGTCTAGATTTGCCATAGTCAGTAATCCATGCAGACTTTGGTCACCAGTTAAAATGACAAAAATAATATACACTTGTATTATTTTACATAATATGATTATAGAGGATGAAAAAGACATGGAAGAAGATTACGTGTACGAGGGTGCTCCTACACCACCGCCTGTTTGGCGCAACGATATGATTGGAAGCGCACTTGAACTCGAGTTTCATGTACAAAGTCAAATGTCATACCGTAGTGCTCAACTTCATCGAAGACTACAAAATGATCTCATAGATCATCTTTGGGGGTTTTCTGGAAATCAGTGAAACTCTATTTGTATTCGTACGTTTTCTACTACTGTTTATGTTGTTTCGTATTAAGGTTATTGTAATATGTTTCCGTATAATTAAGCTAAGGGTGTTAAAATCACTTTTTAGTGTAATGCAATTTGAATGAAAAACTTATATTACTAATTGCTTGCATTAAGAACACAATACAAATAACGGTACTTAAAGATACAATGGTTGTAGAAACGGTAATTCATTTACTGATCCTCTTCAAGTCTACGCCTCATAATTTCTCTCCTTCTTTGCTCCGTATACTGCAGCTGTTCTGCAGACATATGTGACGTATCCATAAACATGATTGCATCTTCATCTCTTTGGCGGTTTCCAGCAATAAGTTGATCCATTCTTGATAACTTTTCTTGGTGTTGCAGTGCTCGAGTGTCCATTGCCCGGTTAAATCTTTCCTCAGATTCAAGCATGAGTTTTTTAATTTCGTCTTGATCCGCTGCCGCAGTCTGCTTCTTTTTGGCCGCTTTTGCACCCTGTGGCCTAACAAAATGATCTTCATTTGGGGATGGGCCTTCTTCTGATCCTAAACCGAAGCTTCCTTGGGATTCCATAGGACTGGAGGTTTCTCCAACTCTAGGCGTTTTACCCCTACAGCTGTTTGATTGAACTTGTTGAACGGTCTTCTGAAGCGATGATTTCCATTTAACATGCTCGACCAACATGTCATATACGTGCATGAACTGATAAAAATGTGGTGCTTGTTTACTATCAGGTTTATAGATTTGTTTGAACAACTTGTTTGCGGCCATTCTCTGTTCAAAAAAAAACTGGTAAACTTAAGGAACTAAGATGAAAAAAATACAATGAAATTACATTGAAGCTTACTAAATGTGTTTCATTCCCAAAGCCACTAGGATTCGTTTGCTTCAATTTGAACATTTGAGAATCGAACGTTTGCGTTTGACGATTTATTTTTCCATAATGACCTTTGACCGAAGATAGCGTTCTTTTTCGATTAATGTTTTTCCGATTGTAGCAATTAGTAATTTTGCCCCAAAAAGATTCACCACTTTGATCGGTCCCTCGAATAGGATCGACTGATAGTGCACAGTAAATGTAGCAAAGATCGTAGTCTTCCGCAGCGCTCCAACTTGCATTAGTTACTTCCCCCCAACAGGAATCGTAGCGTCTTGCAAGTCGTATTCGTCAAAACTGGCCCTTGCAGCTACAACGTCGAAATCGGAGTACATTTTCAGTTGAGATCGGTGGCAGAAAAAATTGCAAAAATGAAAATTGGTTTGAAATGAACGAAGAAGAGGGAGTGTTATTTAAAGAGGAAAAACGACCGTTGGGGAAAAGACCGTTAGAAGATAGTAGGCGCCTGTTTAACAAGCGCCTACTAGCAACAGGCGTCTGTTGCCAGGCGCCTGTTGAACAGGCGCCTGATGTTCAGGCGCCTGTTCAACAGGCGCCTGGCAACAGGCGCCTGTTCAACAAGCGCCTCAACGCATTGGGCATTCTCAGCCCGAAGCCCCCCAAATCTGCACTATCACACATTCTCGCACTCTGTTGGGGACGATTTTGGGTGCGGATTTGAGAATTCTCGCTCTGTTGGAGATGCTCTAAAGAACGGCAAATTTTATTTTAAGATCAAGAATTACTTATCGTACGTACATCATTTTCTAATTAGAAATAAGTAACTTTTTTTTTAAATTGCATTACTAAATCTTTTCAAAACTCATCAAATTAAAACCCTTAAAGTTATCAATCAACACAACACATTTTCACGAAAAGTTGATTAACGTTTTAACCAAGAAATCGGAATTTTAAGCTTGAAAAAGGAAAAAAGAAAAAGAAAAAAGGATTTGTTTTAAGCCCAATAGTAAAGTTAATAAATTCGAAATCACAAATTTTAAAGCTTCCTAACCATTTTTCAAAACTCTTTAGAACAGCATCCGTCATCAATAATCTAACCTGCTACTTCAAAATACATATCCATAATCAAAACTCAAAAATGGTACTCCAAGAGTAAAGTTAATCCATGTTCTGAGCAAATATAAAACATTTTAACGTTTAAACCATTAGCAAAGAAAGAAATTAATGCACTTTTAAAGTTTTAAAGCACGTGCGACAACATTAAAACCCACAGTTTTGCTGAAAATCAAGCAACAAAGTAAAAAAACTCCACGTGAGATGTTACTCTGGTCTTCCTAAACCTAAGCCCACAAAATCCATGGAATTCATGATTCTGCAAAGTACAAACTCCATGTAATTTTAACTAAATATATCGTGATTTCAACTCAATTCTTACGCAATATATGTTAAAAAAGTAACGCATTTCAAATTTGAAGTTCAAGCTTCAAGAACATTTCACATTTGAAACTGTACGCAAAATACATTAAAGAAACGAAAAAGCCTTACACTTGGCAACAGTGTCATTGTAGCAGACAACCATTTATGAATCGGTGTGACAACAGCGCCCACTGTATGCCTGTACCCATTCTCTTATAAACAGTCAATATTGTATTTCAGATTCTATTATCTCTCTCAACTCCTCCAAGCAAAATATCAGAATCCTACAAAGCTTATAGTTTACACACTTCTCATGCAATGGACGTGTACATTTCAGAGGAGTATATGATCAGAAGGCGAGAAGAGAAGAAGATGGTTCAACAGAGGAGGAAACAAACGGTAGATAACAGAGATCCAGAAAGAGGAAGGAAGAAACAGACAGCTTGGATTGAAAAAGATTCTAAGGGCGATAATGTATTTCTTAAAGATGATTTAGTCTTGTGCATCTCAGCTTAAGCTTTAACAATATATAAATTAGCCCATGCCTACAATTTTGTAAACAAGTAGTTCTTGTCATTTCTTTCAGAGCAATATAGTAACGTTCCTAGGCTAAATGTATTGTTTCCTAATATAATATCATCTGTTTGTTTTGGGGAAGAAAAATACAACGCTTGCACAAGCTTATAAAATAGATATCGTGGCATTTATAATATAGCTATAACTATATATACCATCTACTCGTTTTGACATGCAAAAGACCAATTGTTCTTGTTTGTTCAATGTAAAAAACACATAAGCACACATATATTATGTATATTTAACGCTCACCGATTGCGCTGTAGCTGTGAGCATCTTCAGCACGAACAGGTGCAATGGCGGACACCACAACGGAAGCCCCAAAAAGCACCAAAACAATTGCAGTGAAATTAACCAAGAAAGCTTCTGAACCATATTTGTCCACCCCTGAACTTTCAAGAAAAGTCAATTTTTCAAGAAAGCCTAATTCGCCTGTGGCCACTGCTAATATGAACACCAATAGACCAAACAGTGCATGCCAGGGAAGGGCGTTGCGCCTTAGTGCAGGTGTAGCACCCGGGAAGAAGAAGGTAACAAAACCAAATATCCACTGAAGAAAAGAATTAAATAGAATTTTATGAGATTTGAACAGGTACAAAAAAAACTAAGCTGCGGGCATCTCTAGTATGAAATTTGAGTACATCTGAGTCCCACAGGCACATGAATGCAATCAACAAAATTTGATTTTGATCCCCCCCCCCCCCCCCCCCAACAGTAAAACAAAACAAAAAACAAAAAATTATACTTCTCAGATCTTTTGCTGCTGGTATAAGTATATAGAAACCTATAGTACAGAAATTTTATCGCGACGGGGATTTCAGTTGGTTGAATTTATTTTTCTTTGTGCTCGGTATTCTTCTACAACATGGGTTTCAGTACCCAATTCAAGTTTTCCTGGTATTTCACCAGTCTTAAGTATCCAGCAGTTATCCCAAGTGTTTTAGAACATTCTGTCTACAACCAGCACGCATATACCAAATTTTCAAGCAATGCTTAACTGAGAATATCGCTTTATCTACGATGAGACATTCATTTAGATTATATGCAATTTATGCATGTCTAGAGGCTAGAGAGTAAAGACTCAACTTTATGATGTGACATTTACCTGAAAGCCATATAAACATATAGTACCAATGCCAAGCCATGAATGCAAACTGTACAGATTAGCTATTCCACTTTCATTGTGAAATTTGAAGGCTGCGTAAATTCCAACAGCACCAAGAATTATCGCAATCGCATGAAGAATCAAGTGGATCAATTTTTTCACTTCTTTACTAAAGGGAAGACCTCTATAACTCATTATAGCTGTAATAGAAAAATTCAAATAACAGGTGAGATAAACTGTATAACAAATAAAAATCACATACTTGAGTCCAACTACCGTACCTTCCCCGCCAAGGATAATAAACCCGATCAGCATGAGAACTGGGTGCAGCTGCAAATCAGTATTAAAAAAACGAAAATAATAAGAGCGCATATTTGTAGAGCTTGGAAAAGCATATGATCACTTCAAGCGTAATGTCAAGAGGATGATAACAAAGAGCCTACATGGATTGCATAACGTTTCCAAAAACCTTTGCTGCTAAAAGCTAATTGGAGGAAGAGGGCAGTTGATATACAAAAAACTGGATCAGTAATTGTTTTTAGTAAATTAGTTAACCCAAGGTGAAATGCAATTTCACTTCATCATTATGCATTAGTTCTTATGAAATAAAAATTATGACGCATACTCAAAAGACCTGAGGTTCAGGACATAAATATGTTTACATTTGCAGGAGAACCTTCCCTATACGGTTTACCCGTATTACATTTAACCCTGCCTTTAGTTAAAATCACTCCATAACAAGACCATTTATGTGCTGATTCTGATTCGATACATAGGCAGTTAATTAGCACTGACAGCAATTAGTAATAATCTTACTAAGCGCCATTTTGAAAGGTAGGTAAATTTGCACAACAGTAACTTCATGGTTTTCAGTTAGACCATGTAGTATGACCGGTGCTGTGTTATGTAGCACCAAGGTAACTTCTTGTTTTGCAGTTAGAGACTGTAGTACGACTACTGCTCAGATGTGCTGTATCCTATTCCTAGGGGTTTGAATTCAGGATGGTGTTTATCATACAAATTCTTTTTTAAGAGGTGTGACTTTATTATGGTGTATGTCATACAAATTCTTTTTTAAGGGGTGTCAATTTAGTATGGTGTTTGTCATACAATTTTTTTTTAAGGGGTTTGAATTTAGTATGGTGTTTGTCATACAAATTTTTTTCAACGTTTTTAAATATCATGGAAAAATAAGGCAATCATTATCTGTTCACTGTATACAAATACCATGCTTTAGAAAATCAATAATGCATACATATGCATGTATACATGCATGCACACATATATATATGTGTGTATACATATACATATACATACATATATGGGTGTGTTTGTGTGTGTAACAAGGTTCAAAAGTTAGGTCTTTGATTTCGTTTCGCTCGATTCAAATATCAGTTCAGTTTCAAAAAAACCTTAAGATTCCTTGTAGTTCTGATTTCAGATTTCATTACTTTTCGGTACTTTTTTGCATAACTATATTAATAAATACTTCACATTTACATAAAGCTCCAAATATTCCTTTTTTTAATCCCTGTACTTTTTTTTTCTTTAAAATCTTCACTGCATGTTTGTATTTAATCTACAAATCCATTTTTAAGCACTAGAACTAATACAGATTCTTTATTTTCTAGACAAGCCCGGCGAGCCCAACAGCAACCACAAATATCAATTTACTTCCTGATGCCCCCAGAAAACCGTTGTCTTCAACAAATAGGCATGTGGTTTCCCTTCCAAAATAAACATCAATAAAAATAAAGTCTTTTATTTTAGTCAAACACGCAAGCGCCAGATGATCGACTTCAACAGGTCGCTCGACTTGTAAATACTCGACATCTTGAATTTGGGTTGCCGGTTCGAAATCAAAATCAGATTCTTTTCGTTTTTTAGATTTTTCTTTAATTCACTCAATCATTCTTCTCATGTGCTTCAACTTGAAATAAATTATGTTTCACATTTTTTAAACGGGAAAAAAAATTTTCAGTCTAACCAAAATGGTATTTTGAGTGGATTCCGACATCGTCAACATCGAAATGGGACCGGAATGAAGTAAATTCCTGCATCGGCCAAATTTTAAACTTATATTTGTGTGCGCGCACGGATACATACACATGCACGTGCAACCCCACAAGATGTCCAGCTGGTAAGTAATATAGCCAACTAATCAAATGTGACAGGTTTAAATCGAGTAACAGCCCAGTTGTCGCTACTCACTCTATTATTAGCTAGTGTATGTCTGGGGAGTTTTCAAAGTTTATATGAATAAGCTTGGTTTTTTGAATTACAAATATGTGTGTGTGAGAGAGAGCACGCGCGTGGGGTCGCACTTATATTAACTCATTGAAAACAAGACAATCATCGTGTATGTGCGTCTACATATGAATGTTCAATGCCATGTCCCTATCTGGTAACACCTCGTTAATACCCTTATGTGTGTGGCAATGATCAACTACACCTTATTTTTGCTACACCTCAAATCCCCTGATTTCAACCATGTGTTTTGAATTGAATAATAGAATAAAGTGACAACAAAGAAAATTTTGTACGATAAATCTGGGAATTAGGTTAACGGATTGATAATGAGAAGCAACATGATGGTTTAATGAAACGAGGGAAATTTGCTAGGTTTTAATTAGTGAATTGGACTTAACTATTTTAAAATTATGGTTGGGATATAATTTGTATTCATACTCTAAACCACATTTTTCTTATCAACTTTAATTTACACTTTTTTATGAGGAAAAAAATCATTTTTATGAAAAATAAACAAATCATTTTTATGAAGAAGTACCTACTTGTTACAACTATTTGTATTAAATAAGTTTATGAACATCCGGTGCTAGTTAATTTATAAACAATTAGTTAGTATTATAACATTTTTCAGTTTTTAACTATTGATTTACTAATTTTTTGATAAAAATGATTTTTTGTCCTCGTAAAAGGGTATAAATAAAACCTGATAAAAAAAATCTGGTTCTGAATATGAAACAAATTATACCAGTAACCATAGTTTTAGAACAGTTAAAGTCCAATTCACAAATTAAAACCTATCTCATTTCCCTCATTTCGTTAAACTAGGGCTGTTATGGTAACGGTAAATTTACCATTACCATACCATTACCAGCCAATCGGTTACCATTTTCGAGTGAAATCGGTATACCGGTTTAATCGGTATGGTAACGGTAAATTTACCATTTTCAACGGTAAATCATCGGTAACATTTCTTCAATACCAGCGGTAACGGTAATTTTACCAGTCAATTTATAATACATGTATATTCATGTAACATGCTTTATTATAGGCATTTAGAACCAAACAAATGATTAAATTTAGTTTATTAATCAGGTGAAATAATGTTAAATACACTTCACTTCTTTCTCATTTACGTCTTTTATTAAGTAACACTATAAATTGTATAATGGAGCACCGTTATGGTGTGAATACGTGTTATGTTACTAAACTTTTTTAGACAAACGGTAATTTACCATTATCAGTGTAACGGTTACCAGATTATCGGTATACCAGTCTTCGGTATACCAGCCTATCGGTAACGGTAACGGTAAGCAATTTTCGTTTACCAGTCAAAATGGTACGGTAACGGTATTTGTGAAATGGTAACGGTAACCATTATCATAACAGCCCTACGTTAAACACATTGCTTCTCATTATCAACATGTTAACCTAATTCCCTCTTTTAAATCACTCTCATCTCTTTTTCTTCTTTTTGCATAAAAAAATTCATGTCAAAATGAATTTTTGTAGGTGTGTTATATTTGTTAGCGAGATCATCTTGACAATTTTGAATCATTTCGAAACTTTTAAACCCTTCAAAATTAAATTTCAAATTGACGTTTGTTAAAAATACATTCGACGTCTCATATTTAATTGACTTTGAAGGGCTAATAGTTTCAAATGATTTGAGATATTATCAAGATGGTCTTGCTAAAAATAGAAATACATGCAAAATCACTTCGATATAAATTTATTTCGTGTGAGATGAAAATGAGACGAGAAAGGGATTTGTAGAGCATATCCAACGGTAAAGGGTGGGTCGATATTAAAAAATTAATTTTTTTTAACTGATACACACTCGCTCATCCCCAATAATTCAACGTACTTTACTTTTTATCCGACATATTAAATTCTGGGTAAGAATGTGTGATCACGATTGCAGTACATATGATGAGTAATTATTTGTGACCACATATTCTTATCCGGCATTATAAATGCCGATAAGAAAACAACCTTATGTTGCCAAATCAATCCCCAAAGTTGTTTAGCTTGGTCCAAATGAAACAACCAAGCCCTATTGGGGATGGGTCTCTGATTGATCCACCCTACCCCTATTGGATATGCTTTAAGATGGAGATCATAATGCTTCCCCATAATTAGCAAAGTGGTAGATAAATGATAATGGATCGTTAATTTTGTTCAGTTATTGCGCTGGTGAATAATAATATTGTTCCGTCAAAGTTATATGTGTAATACTTTATGAGTAGGAAGGAACTACTTACATCATTTAACGAAGACGAAAAAGTTTAGCATAACATTTGTACATGTTGGGATTTTAAAACAAAAACTGAAAGTGCATGATGTGAAATTATAGTATGTATGGAGATACAATCGTTTAATTTAACAATCCCAACAATTAGCATGGTTGTCAAAGACATTCATCAGCGATGTAATATGGATCTTGACAAACATAACAAAGAGTTTCATTGTCACCATTAGAAGATTTTGGAATGCTATAAAGGCTAACAGAGATGATTCAAAACCAAACATTTAGCCAATGGGACGTGAATCACAATAAAAACTTACTTGCTCAGATCAACACATGTCTTTCAGCATCTTTTTTTCATTTTTTCGTGGTTTTTTTTTTCTTTTCTTGAAAGGATAAAAAGACTGATCTGATATAACCTCGGGGAACATATGTGTGCCTCTAACATACATTTGGATACTTTAAGGATGTGTTGTCTATCGTCGTCGTGGTTCGAACACTGCACCTTCCTTTTAATAACTTCTTCCTTAACTACCTAGCCACCATGGGGGCTAGGTATTTCAGCTATTTTTGAAAGTATTGTTTGAATATGCTAAAATGCATCAATTGACTTGGACCAGTAAGTTTTCTGAGTCGGTGTATTAATTTATGAACACTTAATTTTAATTTTAATCAAAGCAAGTGACCCAAACCATCTGCAACTATGGTTTAAGATTCCAATCAAAACTCGAAAATTCATACCCTTTTTTTATCACTCTGACAGGCATTGAATTAAGGTTGATAACATTAATTTCTGGATAGTTAGTGAAGGATTGTTAAAGACAAGATTTGACATTTTAGATGAAACTTTGGAACAAGTAGTCACCAGACCAAGCCAGGTACAAAAGAACCACAAGGATCAATATAGAGCTTCTAGATTGAGCATAACTGCTTCTGGATGCAAATAGAAGCTTTTGCATTTTCTATTTCAATTTAAATAGGCCAATTAGTTGGAGTTCAATTCTTCCGTCCCCTTCTTACCTGTTCCATGTGCCACAATAAATCACGGACATTTATCACAACAACATAATGAATGGATTAGTTGCATAATCCGTATCACGGAATCTGAGTTGCCAGCAATGGATTTGTTATATGCATTTTGTCTTTATTAGGCGAGAATGGGTACATGCATGACCCTAAACTAAATAGAATGAAGGACAAATTGGCTAAAAGCTTCTTCTCTTTTCTCTGTAGTTACTCTACTTCATGTATTTCTTCTCTCAATATTACAAAACTTGCTCTATTCATTTAGTTATAGCTTCATGGTTGTAATAAATAGGCTTTGAACCAAAACTAGCATTAGAATCTTCACCTTATACTAACATTGGACACTTGTATATTTCAGCTTATACACTAAAACGATGATTTTCTAAATTTTGTAATATTACTAGTACCGGTACTGATACTTTTCTTCTTAATATGTGTTTCAGATTCCTAGTTACTTGGTTGATAGAAAAAAATTAATTAAAGCGCCATGTGGAAATGCATTTTAGCAGATATATTGTTGTTAACAACTTCTGAAATAACCATCATCTTGATTTGCATCAACCGATCCATACCCAAGTTTAACATCGATCTCAAAAGGACATTAATAGCGTATTTAGAACAATATTACTGGTTAGCTTTACAGTTGCATACACCGTACACTAACGGTAACAACAAAATTGATTCTTTTGTCTAACTGTCTAATCATCAGCTGTGAAACAAAGTCCACTATCAAAGAAAAAACACCTAGGAACTCAAATTACAAAATCAACAAACAAATCCGCACTTACATTGAAAATAAGACCTTTATTAGTGGCCTCGAAGGCCAAACCACCACGAAAATGAACGCACCAAACAACCACCATGACCGCTGCCGCCACTGCGAGCAGATGAGAAACATATGTGAACGGAGCTGCAGTAACACCCACTAATCCACCCATCTTTCCGATTTTGCTTTTATCACCTATTTTCGGTTGATTTATTTTGCAGCGACCAATTGGATTATATAGGAATTTGGACTGTGGAGGATAGATTTCGCTTTTGCCACGCAGCAGTATGGAGACCCAATTTTGTCTTCAGCTCTATGCGAGCGTATGTTCTACTTACTTCTGTGATTAGATCAGAATCTGACCGTCAGATTTTTGTCCTGTAACGCTGGGTTGTATTATTACACGTGTATCGGCGTTATTTTGTTGCAGTCACCAATGACGTTGGGCTGACTGAGATTTAAAAAAAAAATGAAAAAAAAATACGAGAAAATGAAAAATCAACGTCCAAAAGAACATCCAATGCCATCTCACGTGGGTACCAAAACCCACAGCAGAAACAAAATAGTTACCAATGGTTGTTCGGTATTACAACTTACTTGATTGTTCGGAGCATTGGACAATTTAGATAGGTCCGACCCAATGTAAATTTGAGCTTTGAACAAAAGAAGAAGAAATTTTGAATGCTTGTAGTACTAGAAAAATCAAATAAAAATAAAAAGGTGGGAGATAAGGATTGTACCTTGCTCCCTTTATTTGCCAACTCAAGTGAAAGATTATAGAGTTAAGAGTATGTCGTAAAGGCAATCATGTAATTTGTTATATATAACGTTATGTTCAATCTTATTTAAAATAAAAAATGTTTTTTTTCTATTATATACTTATATTGTATAGTGATATAAATAATTAAATAATTAATTTAAAGTATATAGATGAATATCCTTAAATGATACGTTATGTGATAGTAATTACAAAGTGTTGTAATCATGATAATTTTATCGCATTGAAAATAACATAATATTTTAAATATTCATAGTCGATATATTTCGGAAAAAAATATCGATTTATCCGTTGAAAATAGAGTAGGTAACGCTCTCCAAATGTTGGGTAGTGTCTTTCTCTTGGTTGTTGGGAGCACCAAGGGGTTACATACTAATAGTTATTGGATAACCATGCAATGACTCACGCGAGAGTTCTTTGTTGGTTAATATAACTAAGGTCAAAAGGACAATCTCGAAGTGACGACGTTACACAATTTCCTGGATTTTAGAATATTATGGAACTTCAATGTGGACACTCCACTTTGATTATAGTTATATCGTGGCATGACGTCCATCGAACGACTATAGTCGGGTCTAAGTTGAAGTAGTAAAAGTTTGATTAAAAATTTTTATTAAATAACCGTAACTGGACTTTTGTGTAAAATATCGCCAATCTTTTGAAGGTTGTTTAAAAAAAAGAAATTATTAAATAACTATAACTGGACTTTTGTGTAAAATATCATCATTCTTTTGATTTCCTTTTAAATTAAAATTAAACTTACATAAAATAGTGAAACTTAATTTTAACAATTCATATGTATGTATATGTATATGTATATAAGTTCATATATATATATATATATATATATATATATATATAATAAAACTATGGACAATAAAAGCTCATATAAAGGAAACATTAACAATGCATACTTCTTATATGTTGCACACATACACAATATACACTGGTAGTATATTTGGATTTATTCACAATTCATACTATGTTCAAATTGATCATCAATGACATTTAATAAATGATTAATCTAATTAGAGAGAGTGTGAGAAATGAAAAGATTCTCTCTTCAAATAAAACTATATATTCCCCTAATTGATTGCATAAATTTTAGAGAAAGGAACGAAAGGTGTCCTTCTCTGAATCAACTTTAATAAGTAATTGTTACACATATGTGTGTAGTTGATACACTCATGCATTTAAATTTGTATCAAATTCAAACTCTTTTGAACTAATTAAATAAAACAAGGATTTTATTTTAACCACATTTTAGATTGGATCTAAAATCTATTTAGATTTCATAGGATAAATTCAAAATAAGAATTTTTTATAATCTACCTATTTCACCCGCTTCTAACTGGTCTGGATCCAACAATGATATCACAGTCAAATAGTCTATGCAATCTAAATTAATCATGTCAGGGATAATTAATTAAGCTCACCAATTTAGTAGGGTGTGTAGAAATGTAGTGTCTAGGTTTGGTAATCGGGTACCGTGCCCTCACTTGCTACCAGCCTAGCCTAAAAAGTGGAGCGAGCCCAAAGATTTCCCTAATAGAAAAGACCTAATTTGAATTGGGTTTTGGGCTAATTTTCAAAAAAAATTTGAAAATTAAAATGAAATTTTGAATTCAAAAGTTAAATTTAAAATAAGAAATACATTATAAATGTTATATTGTGATTTAAAAATTGTTTTGAAATTAAAATAAGATTTTAAATTAAAAAGTTATATTTAGAATAAGAATTACATTACAAATGTTATAATATTATTTTCAAAGTTGGCTTTGAAAATGTATATTATAGATGTTATAATATAATTTTCAAAAGTACTTTGAAAATATAATAAACATATTTTTAAAATTTTAATATTTATTAATAATTTTAATAAATTAAATTAATTAATTAAATAGTTAATCAATTAAAGTATATACATGTACAATGTGTGTGTGTATTACATTATCTTGAATTATTTAAGATGATGTAAGTATATATGTATATACATAAGAAATTTACAAAATTAATATTTAATTAAATTATCTAATTAAATTATCTAATTAAATAAGTTAATTAAAGTTTAATTGAGAAATAAAAAAGTAGATGTGTGTGTGTATAACCATAAATATTATGGTATACATATTCTACTAAAATTTTTAATTGAATAACATAAAATTAATTGTAATATTCATTAATTAAGTAAGATTTAGTTAACGTAATGTACATTAGATAATTATCTAAGTTGATTAAATTATAAATGTTATATAATAATTAAACTTACATAATATGAATATATAGAACAAAAGTGGAACGATAAGAAAGCCAAATAGACTTAAGGAATAAATACATACATATAGTATGCATACCGTGATTTATGATGTGTCTGATACTTGAATCACGAGTGTATTTCATAAGAAATACATTATTCCACAAGTCGATATCACTCAATTTGATATATTAAGGATTATAAGATATAAGTATTGTCCTCTACCATTTATATATTAATAAATCATTTGCATACTCTCGAGTTGTTGAGCAAACTCAAGCTAGGGATGTTATGTGTAGTATTATTAATAGTTAGAATAGACGAGGTAAGATAGCCATAAGCATTTGTTAAGCAAACTCATGGTATAAATACTGTACTTAGGTTGTCGTGCAATGGTAGGTACGAGTGAATAATCTCTTTCAGTTTGTTGAGCATACCCAAGGTCGAAATAAGATTAGGACAAGGAACCATGTGTTAGGAGTCATGTATGATACAACCGATAAGGAGTTATCCATCATTTGTAGAGCTATGACTTGTTGAGCAAACTCAAGGTCAGAAACCAAGACAGACGAGTTCAAACATCCATTAGTGAAGTCAAAAGACTTCTATGTTTCATCTTAGAATTTGAAGAAACATAAAAGACTAGTTAGAGCCTTATTAGAAAAATAAAATGGTAACATTTAACCTTCCTAATATTATAGGAACATCCATTGTGCAAAGTTATAATAATCTACATTGATAAATATATTTTTAATATAAATAATAAATTTTTATCAGTTAAGATATATAAATGAACTAAATTGAATTGATGATTGATAAATAGAAATGTAAAATATACTTACTATTAAATATTATTTGCATGTTATTGTTTCAAGACCCATGCAAGCATCAAATTTTACAACTACTAAATACATTTGTGACATCTGCATATTTATTTGCCCAAGACTGTGCATTGTCCTTTATGAGTTTCAAACTCTAAAAACAATACTTGAATATGGATGTCTGATCCATATTCGTTCACATATAAATATTATATGGTGAACAATCATAATTTGTAATGTACGACACTTTGTTAAAATCAATTCAGTAGAAATAAGCAAGTAAAGAATAATGTGAATGATTGATTACAATGATAATATTTTCATGTCAAATGTAACACTAGACTGAGAGCTACAAGATTGATCTAAGAATTCGATAACTGAAATGTCAGTTTGATCAATTTACATAAAATGCAACTTATTTGATATTCTTAAATGTTAAGGATGACTGAATGAATTTTTTGTAAAGAGTTCATTATGATCATGTAGTAAGGCTTTTTTTTAATGGTTCAGCCATTTAGAAAAAAACGAGTGTGTATGGGTAGATGTAACTTAAGGCACAGTTGGGATGAAGAGAGTGAATGGTTACTTCTGCTTCATAGGGAAATATCGGAAACGAGAATTGTAAAATAATAATAGATACTTAACAAGGAATAAGAAATATGATATCTATTCCAAATGTATTTTCACATAGAAATTTATTTTCCATGAAATTTATTTCTTTGAATATAAATACTTGATCTGAAAATTTTTCGATGGTAAACTAGTTACGGTAAATGAACTAAATAGCCCATATTAAGTGGTTGAATGGACCTTCGTGTTTTATACCCTATTATAGTAATTGCAAAAATAATGAGAGCATTCCATATAACACTTATTGGTCACATCAAGTTACAAAAATTATTTTCGTAAAATGTACCAAACATTATTATTTATAAAATAATAATTATTTTTTAGTACTGACTAAAAAGTAGACACGGTTTTATTCAATATGAATATACATTATAAAATAAAACTTTAGTAGTGGAATTTGTGATGCATTGGAAAATCCAGAAGTATGTATATATTTTTGCAATTATTTTAGAATTATGGACTTAGTCACAGTTTTGAAAATAATTTATGATTATATGACTACGAATCGTATGGTACTAGCAAATTAGATCTTAGACAATTAAGGGCAAAACAACCATTTAGTGGGAGCACTATAAGAGTTGATGAACTTATGGATTGATGCATGTAGATGTATGCAATTGAAAGTTCCAAAATGGTTCCACGTACTTTATGGTATTCACCGATGAATTATCACAAACATGAACATGTGTATATGATATACGTGTAATATGTTAACGGTGAGTCCATAGAATATGAAATCGAAGTAGGTAAAATAATGTGCGATAGAAGATAAAATAATTTGATTTTATTGAATAGGTGAGTATATTGAAAAGAGTTTCGAACATACCCAAAATTAATAAAGATTCAATCCTCCATATGATACAGAATGATGTATCGATAAGAAGTAATCGAAACTTGTTGAACAAACTATGATTAATTGTGAGTGAAGTTGAGTTAACTTCTTTCTATAAGGTCGTGTACTCAGGAGTAGCACACAAAGTTATAAGTAATTTCATCTAAATAATGGTTTACAAAATCATACAAGATAAGGGTTTATAAGAAACCCCAACATATCTAGGCCAAGGAGTTGGCAGACCGTGTATGTTGAAAGACTCCCATAATAATTATATGTGAGGTATCTTGTATGAATCACCCTAAAAGGAGTTTAGGAACGATTGTCATTGGATGGCCAATTTTTGTAAACTAAAATCAAATCAGTTTAATATAAGGCAATTCATAAAATATTTATGAATACCTATTTTGTTACACTACAAAATAATTCTTGTTTGAAGAAATACCAACTTCATAGTGAAGGAATTTCTTTTAGAAATTATTGGTAGTAAAATGGATTTGGATACGATCCAAGGATAAAACTGATTTAAGGAATTAAATGAAATTAACCAAATCTAAGTGAACACTATGCATTTGAATGTCTAATAAATATTCTTGCACATTGAAGAGAAGCTATGAGTTTCTTATCAATGTCGAGAATAAATAATCCTTAGCAATCAATTAATCCATTAAGAGCATTGACTCTAGTATATGTATGATGCACAAATCCAAAAGGATTCCAATTACATTATCAAAATGTGATAGTTGTACCCAAAGAAATATGATTCATCAACTGCAAATGTATCTTCTAGAGAAAGATTAATGCAATTGGAATATAGTGAGCAATATTGATAAGAATAAATTCGTAAATTTCAATTGTTGAAATTAACATAATAGATTCGTCATTCAATGTGCTCAAGATAATTCAGATTTTACTCATAAAATTACCGCTTGGTATGACTTTGTGTTTTGGTACATATATGCTGAAACAGAAAATTCTAAATAATGAGTTAGAATAGACTGTTTGCATATAGCAACCAAATTGTCTCGAAGTCTGTGAGCAATATTGAAATAGTTGGTTTTGTAACATCCCTAATTTTTGATAACATTATTCAGGAGATTTAATTAGATAAATTAAATAGAATAATGTAAATGTTAAGTGATAAGGGGATTGAGACTTAAACTAATTAATTAAGGCCATGCCTAATAAACTAACTAATGGGCTTAAGAGTGGGTTTTTATTTAATTAAATTACATAAAGGTATAATTGGAATTGCTGCCCATAACCCTTACCCATATATATGTTCGTTCCTACCTTATTCTTCGAATTCATGTCATTTTGAAACTAAAACGCAAGAGAGAATGGCTGTGACGCCCCACCCCGAGACCCACATTAACAAAGAGTATTACTGGATAATACGGTCTGTTAATGCGGAGAATAGGGCTAGTTAGGAGCGACCATCTATAGCTTTGTCTTAAATATCTATTAAATACATCGATTAATGCTCTAAAAAATTTTCTATCTCAAGTGGATCGACATATTCAATAAATGCTTAATACAAAACTACAAGTGGCTAACGAATGTATCAAAACAAAATACAACAACTATATGTACATCACATCATAGAACAATAGATAAACATATATATATATATACATATAAATTGATACATCACTAGTACTATACAAAATGATACATCATAAGTGGTATGAAGACCACACTACATACAACGAGTCAAAACAATATATATACATATCAGAGTCAAACAAAAGGCTACAAGACTACACAAAAGGGTGATAAAAATATATCCAAGCGGAAGCATCAAAGCGAAGCTAAATCCAAAAGCAGGTATCTAACTTGAAACAACTCGGTCTGACCCGAGCATAAAATACACGGGTCAGTCTAGCTAAAACAATCAGTTTAGTAAGATAAGTGATAATATGAAGCATAAGGTAAATGGTGATGATTCTTCTCAAATGAGAAGAAATAATAGCTTAAGTAAGTACATGTCATTACTTCAAGTGAAGTAGTATCACTAAGCATCTATATAGCCTTAAAAGAGATAAACTCAAATACAAAAGCAACTAAGCATAAGCATGCCTCATATCATCGGCATAAACCCAAAATAACAATAATGGTTTCGATGAACCATACTCCCAAATAGGAGAAATCTCAAAACTCAAACTCGCCATAAATGGCAATCTCAAATTTATTCTCAAAATAGAGAAATCTCAAAGCTCGAAAATACGCCACAATGGCAACCACATGTATCTCCTTAAAGGAGAGTGAAAATCTCAAATAAATGCAATGGAATGGCAAATCTCAAATCCCAAAATAAACACCAAGTGTTGGCAAACTCAAATTTCAAATATAGAACTCGATAAGGAGTTCAAGTTTCCAAAGATGTAATCGCCATATATAATGTCTCGAATGGCTCAAATGGCCAAATATGTAAAAAGGCGATACACTTGGAAAATCACAAATAATCAATGAAATCATCTCAAAGATATAGCACGTACTTATGGCTGAAGCCCGCCAATAACTCTCTCATAATAAGGCGCCACGTCTCTTAGACAAGCGTCCCGAAGGACAAATACGTCTCTTAGACAAACATCCCGAAGGACAAATACGTCTCTTAGACAAACATCCCCAAGGACAAATGACCCGAAGGTCCAGTACTGGCAAATACGTCTCTTAAACAAATGTGTCACAAACTCTCAGATAGGAACCTGAAAAGTGTTAACGTGCGTCTCATACCACACGTTCTCATTAATCGGTTTACTAATCGCTAGCCAACGCCGCACTAGAAATTAGTGAAAATATTTGCCTCATCTCATCGGCAGATACGACCCGAAGGTCAAAACGATCAAATGGACAAGTCAGGAATTAACCAAAAAGATAAACGCACGCGTCCCATACCACGTGTTTTACCCAATCATTTAATTCTCCTTCTTATACGCTTGAATAGTGCAAAAACGTGTAGTTTATATAGAAAATAATTTGTTTGAGAAAACAAGCTTTTAAAACAATTTTTCGAAATTGTTTTTGAAAAACAATCTTTGAATTTCCCTTATTATAGAGAATATAGAATATATAGTTTTTATAGCTTAAAAATAATTATAAATATTATATAATAATTATTTCAAAAGCCGATTCATTTTAAAAATCATTTCAAAATTATTTAGAAAAAACCGTGCTCGAAATCAAAGAAAAATCATCGAAAAACACCAAAACCGACATTCAAAAACATCTCAAAAATCGATTCGTATTGAATCACAAGTTCACCAAAATTATGGCTCGCCTATTGATAGGCTTCATGGCCTTCAAAACAGTTCAGAAATATCACAAAAACAAGATGCAGAAGTTGGAAAACAGATTAGAAAACAAGGCAGAACACAAATGCATAGGCCAAAAACAATACTCAGGTCTGAAATCTTCTCCGGGTTCAACTTTCATACATGATTCGAATGGCTTAATGACCTCGGAATAGTCTAAAATTTGATACGCACAAAGTATAACAATTTATCTATGAGCTGGAAAAAGATTCACTGAATTCCGACATGAAATGTTAAGGATATGAAATTTCAAACATGGACTCCGGCCATGTTGAATTTTGCCAAGGTCTGAAAACCCTCTCGTGTTCAACTTACAGGCATGAAACAGGTGATCAAACGGCCTTAGATTTAACTGAAAATTGGTTTGCACATAGTAGAAAACTTTAACATTCAAATAAAAAAAGAATTGATGAATTCCGACAGGAAATGAAAAAGGTACGTTGTCTCAAACATGGACTCAAGCAATGTTTGCAGTAGCTTAGAAAATGGAAATATGTACAGGCTTGAAAACCATCTCAGGTTCAACTTTTAGGCATGAAACAGAGGACCAATCGACCTCAGATTGAACTGAAAATTGGTATGCATGTAGTAGAAAACTTCAACTTTCAAATAAAAAAAGAATCAACGAATTTTGACATAGGAATAAGAAGATATGGTCATGCAAAGTAGCACCCAAACACAGTTTATCAAAGACAAGAAACAACTATAGGAATATTTTTATAGAGACTATATTTTGCTCAGTTTTTTATTTTTGAAGCTTTGCTTCAGCTAGAAATTATGAGTTTATCGCTAACCTTGCAATTGTTGAAGATTAAACTCGGATTTGCAGCTGAAAGGTGAGAGCTTGGAGCTAGAATTTGCTTCAAATACCTGTAAAAGCTCAGAATAGAAACATGCAAGAGAAGAAATAGCAGTTAACAGACAACCCATTCACAAAAATAGAATTTTGATGAAATAATGTTGTTTTGGAAGTGATTACATGTAGAATTGAAGCTTTAATTTGATAAAACAACAAATTGTTTGATTTAATTTGGAGATTTGGCTTAGATTTGAGAAGAAGGTAAAGTTTTCTTTCTTTTGGTTTTTAGTTTACTGTAAATGAAGAATAGAACGTACAGGGAGGAGAGAAACCTCTTTTCTCTTTTCTGGTTATGTGATAATGGGCTTTGACCCAAAAGAAATAGAAAATAATTAGCCTAAGTAAAAACCAAATTTATCACTTAACACAAATATACACTTATGTAATTAATAAAACAACATATTTACACAAGTTTTCTTCACAATATGTTTATACATACATATTTTCATGTTTAATAAAACATTCTACAACTAATAAAAAGATAATTTTAGTTATAAAAATATTTTTATTATTAAAAACTCTTATTTTTAATTAAATACACAATTTACACAAATATTTACATAAAACACCATTTTTAACTCCAAAAATTACACAAAAATAATTTTCTTGTATAATAAAATGCAATAAATTATTCTAACATCGTTTTTATAACCAAAACTTATTTTTAAATAAAATTTCACCTTTTTATTTACAATACACATATTAAAACAAATACTTCACTTAAAAATCAATAAAAGAAGCATTTGGCAATAATTACTAGAATTATTGCATTTTCTCAAATAAAAATCATATTTCACTCATATTTCTCACTTACAACCAAGATAATGTTTCTAAAACTTTATTTTCACATTTTACATTTAAAATCCACTATTTATTCCAAATAAACAAATTTTAAATCTCCAACTAATTTTTATTTCTCAATATTAAATTATAACCATCGTTATAATTTAATATTTACAGGTAATCACCAAAACCAGGGTTGTTACAATGGCCATCCGTTAAGAGAGCAAGAGAAATACAAATTAAAAGCTAGAGAATCAAGCTTAGGGAAAATCAATCTCAATCCAATCTCCTTATCCAAATCAAGGTGAATAATAATTCCATCTCTATTTAGTTTTGAATCATATATTTTTGGATTTAAGGGTATATTCATTTTTATGATATATTGGATGATGATATGCTTGATTTATGATTTATATGATTTAAACAAGATTGTTTAAATGAGTTTTTGCACGGTTAAGGTAAAACCGAGATCTAATGATATTTAAATGCCATAGGAAAATTTTATGTTATGTGAAACATGATTTTGGAGTCGGGTTTCAATTTTTATAATTTTCCAAGATATGGAAATATTACTATGAATTTTCAAAGGAAAATATGGATATTTGGGTTTATAAATTTATTTTGGAAAATGTATGGAGAATTTAGGTCTGGAATGTTGATATGTTAGATAACATGATTAAAATGAATTTCTGGAATTTTTGAGGATTTTTCCAAAGTGATTTGCTATGCAAAATAAATTATTTTAGAAGAAGGACTTCTTTGCAAAAATTGGAAGAGCTTATTTGATTAACTTAACCATGGTTTAGATCTAGATTAGCGGCAGTTATTTTTAGAAAAGAATTTGAAAAAGTTAAGGCAATCAATCAGGTGTTGACATGTGGCATGTTAGTTAGAGAAAAGTTTGCTTAAAGAAGTATAAAATCTGGTTTACTCAAAAATTTGGTTCCATCTTCTTAGGAAAGCACCTTTCGACATAAATGCACCCGCCTTTATCTTAGTCGAAACCAACTATGCTGAAACCAATACAGAAGGTATACCATGATGGTACCCAATGGATTGGAGGAAGGCAGAAGGTAAGGTGTCGAAAGCATAGCTTCCGAAGGAGTCGAAACCTTGGTTAGTTTTTAAAATGGAAAGCTCCTGCCTTTGTTTTAGCCTTCGATACAGTCAGAGCATATGGTTTTGAAAGAGTTTTTAAAAGGTTTCGAAAGGGTTGCCATTAACTTAAAATTGCTTTTGATCGGGTTCCTTATTTCTGGAAGAATGTTTTGAAAGAAGGGGTTCCTACCTAGTCGAAACCCTACTGCCATTTTATAGCCTTTCGATGATGTTGAAGATATCAGCACAGTCGGAAGATACTTTGTTTTATAAAGTTTAAGCCACTTCCTACAGCTTTCGAAAGGGGTTAGGGATTTCGAAGGTGATGGTTTTTGAAAGGGGTTTCGGCGCCAACCTTCAATGCGTTACCTAGATGTTTTATGCTTTTGAAAGAGATGGTGCCGACGCCATCAAGTTTTCCTCAATATTTTTACATGATAAAGGATGGTTTCGAAATAGATGCTTTCGCCTATATTCACTTTGACCCAAATAATGTTTTAAGTATAAACCCAATGCTTTCGAAAGGGGTACTTTCAATGATTTCGGAAGGGTTACTTTCAATGGTGTCGAAAGGGGTACTTTCAACTGGTTTCGAAGCTAAGCTTCTAAAGGTTAAATATTAATACTTTACTACAATCAAAAGGTTTCGAAAGGAAGGTTTCAAAGTATTAAAAGGAAGGAGCCTAATGTATTGAAGGTAGATTTTTAAGGCTTTCGAAGGAGCTCATCCTATGAAGTCGAAAACTAGGTTTAGAAGGTATCGAAAGGTTTTATAACCCAAACTCTATTTTTAAAAGAAAAACCCATGGCTAAATTACAGGAGATTTTATAATGGTTTTGAGAAGAAGATTTCTTTGAAAAAGTAATAGGTTAAATGGATTAATCGTTTTTTACATTAAACCCACAGGAGTGGTATTGCTATGTTGCTATATTGCTTCTTCTAATATGAATATATTCACTTTATAATGGACCATAACTGCATTTTGGGGATAAATGGTAGAAGAACCAGTTAGGTTAACCCAGTAGTGAATATAAATTGAATAAACTCCTCAATGAGTAGAATTGCATCTGGGAGGTTAGGAAGACTAGAATATAGGATGCTAAAACATAAAAGAAAGATATTGGTAGGGGCCAATATGTTTTTAGTAAACCTATAAAAACTATGTATAGGAAAAGATATTGGTAGGGGCCAATAGGTTCATAGTTAGCCCAGGAAAACTATGTATAAAGGAAGATGTCAGAAAGACAGGTTCATAGTTAGCCCATGAAAGCTATGTATAAAGGAAGATGTCAGAAAGACAGGTTCATAGTAAGCCCATGAAAACTATGATTGGATACTGGTAGTGGCCAGTAGGTTTGTAGTTAGCCCATGAAAACTATATACGGGTGAAATCTTGATAGATGTCAATAGGTTCCTAGTCAACCCATCAAAACTAGGATAAGAGTAAGATATTGGAGTTACCAATAAGTTCATAGTGATCCCATGAAAACTATGCAATTGGACAGGGAGCTCTTAAAATGTTTAACCGATATTAGTCAGCCCATGAAAACTATTAGTTAATAGTAATCCTAGAAATTATTATTGAGACAGATAGTCTAAAATGAATGGGGATGGGTAATCCAAAATTAATTCATTTGTTTTGCATATCATCATATTATACCGGTTTGAATTGTTTTAACCATTGTGGATGCAGGAGCACTGTATATGGTTTTATAAAGGTTTTGAGATACTAGTGAGGGAAAAACCCATTCCTCTAAGCGGCCTAGTCTCACTAGATATCAAAATGATTTGAGATGGTTGATTATTATTCATACCAGGCTTTATATCTGAATCAAAGTTTATGTTTTCCCCTTAAACTGTCAGGTACTCGATTGGTTTTGAGTATTTTGAGAGTTGAGGTTTTTAGGTTCCTCTTAAGAAAAATAAGCTTCTGGAGATGTGCAGGAGGCATGATAGCTATTTAGGGTTCTCTTTTCTTTTGATTCCGCTGTGTTGTCTGTAATGGCAAAGTTGTTATATTTCATGTGTATATTCTGACCATCCAAGGGGGAATCTTCATTTGTCGCTCTTGGCGTATGTTGTAATAAATATACTTTCTTTTAACGTGATTTGCGAATATGAGATTATGTAATGAATTGGAAATGTTTTGATATGGAATGTGATTTTGTTTGAAGTTTAAATTTTTCCATATTCATATGTTTCTGTGTATCAATGAATCTAACTTCGCCGTATTTGGTCATCGAGGATTAATAACTATGGATGACTGCAGCATCCATAACAGTTAGTTTTGGGCCTCCAAGTAGGAGGATGTTACAAGTTGGTATCAGAGCATAGGTTTATGAGACTTTAAAAGAAAGTTTTCAAACCTAACCTAATGAATTTGAAAATATGATCGGGCTTAGGGTTAACGGTATAGTAACGTACTTGTATTTGATATATAGATATATATATAAGTACGTATTCCCCTCTCTCTTAGACCGTTCTTATATATCTTACTAAGGCTCGTATGCAGATTTACGAGAAAGAAGATATGGAAGTAGGAACGAAAGAGGAAATCTAGGTGGAGGAAGCACCACAACCAACATAAATGCTCGACCTAATACCAGGAGGAATCAAGGTTGACAGGCTAATGCTAATCCAAATGCTGAGGCCAATGTAGGTGTTGCAAATCCGCCAGTAGATGCGGGGATGGTGTATCAGTTGTTGGCCAATCTGTTGCAAGCTGGAGTTGTCGGTAATGTTGGAGGAGCTAATCCTTTGGCTCCAATTGGGAATAATCATGCTAAGCAGAGACTACACCAGTTTGGGTGGAAAGCCATTTGTTGGAATGGAGGATGGTGTTGAATTTGAGAATTGGCTATTGAGATGTGAAAGGATATATACTGATCTAGGCTTGGATAATGGGCAAAAGAGAAGGCTAGCCTCTAGGTAGTTGCAAGGGGCGGCGCTTTGCTGGTGGAATAGTGTGACCGCCGGGGTACTGGAGGAAGAACTAACATGGGATGATTTCAGAAGAAGGTTTGACCAGAGGCTTCTGTCTGTGGTTGCTAAGTTGGCATTGATGAGGAAGTTCATGGATCTAGCTCAAGGAGAGATGTCAATGGTCGAGTACGCTGCTAAGTTTGATGAGTTGTCCCGATATGTATATGCTTTGGTTGACACTGATGTCAGAAGGAATGAAAGGTTCATTCAAGGATTGAGACCTGAGCTTGCTAGTATGACCATGACCCATATCCGAGAACCTTGTATTGTGGTGGTGGAGGTGGCCATTCACCATGAAGAGGTGCTTGTTAATTCTGCTAGAGAGAAGCTAGTTGAATCCCAGGGTTCTCAGGGAAAGAAGAGAAAGTTTATTAAGAAGAAGGGAGCCCAGAAAGGGGATGTTGCCAAGAAGGCAAAGGATGATTTAGTATGTTATAAATATGACAAGAAGGGCCATTATGCAAGTGAGTGCCCGTCAGGAATGGGAAAGAAGGCTGCAGATATAAAGAATGTGAAATTCTTTAACTGTGATCAAGTAGGGCATTACAAGAATCAATGTCCAAAGCCAGCCAGGGCGGACAAGGGGAAAGTTTTTTCCATTGGATCATCAGCTAAGCCTATTGCAGCTGATAAAGGGAAAACTGTGATGGAAGGTATGTTTCTTGTTATCTCGCCTTTTGACAAGGCCGTGAAACCAAGAACTTAACTGGAAATCGAGGACAATCCGTCCCGAAGATCGGTTGTACACAGGTTCACTATGGATGTCAATAAATTTTATCTGAGTCCGGATCAAGCTACAATTGATATGACGAGACAAGCAAAGCTATGAAATCCAGCGTTCCAAATTTCAAGTCAACTGGAGTTTGTATGCTCGAGTTATGGATCGATCAAGTTTCATGAAAAGCATGCTTACTTCGTATCCACACGGTTCGCATCCATCAAGCCTCAATAGTTCGTATCCATCAACATATAATGTTTCGTATCCATCAAGTGCTCAGCTTCGTATCCATCAGGCAGCCCTTCCCTTTGTATCCATCAACCAGTAGCATCATTCCTAATCCACCTAGTCAACTGCTACCATCTTCGTATCGATCCCTTTCTACCCATTTCGTATCGTTTAGCCAATGGAACGGTACGAACCCGAAGCTTTCCATCGATACGAAGTGGTTCACGGTGATCGATGGAAATACATAAATGCCATCGATACGAAGCTGTATCCAAAAGGTCGATATGAGGAGCTTACACAAGGATGGATGCGAAGTGGCCTTCAGTCTTCGATACGAAGAGGCTTGCGATCATCGATACGAACGAAGCCTCACATACTCGATACGAACAAGCCGCAAGCAGGGAAGAGTCAACCAAAAGAAACGGTCAACGAGCATGGAAAGTGGATCTCCCCTGGATTCTAGCGCCACGTCATCTAATCGACACGTGCAAAGCCACCGGTGCGAAACCATCAATACGAACGACATTGATACGAATTCAACAGCCTTCGAAAAGTACAAACTTGCATCGATCATAACTCACAATCTACCAGTCCAAATGCCACCAAATTTTCATAGGAGCTTGCGTACAACCTGAAGAATGCTCATGATTGATCTCGACTCGATTGGATGAAATTTTGATCGATATGAAATTCGTTCATATCGATCACGGACCGAGTGCAAATGTCATGGGACCGATCGCGTGGGCCCACCCACGTGCGAGAAGAGGGCTTCCGAGATCTGAGCGAGATATTTGTAGCCTACGCCTATAAATAGCAGCCTTGGACCTACAGAAAAAGGACTTTTGGCTCTTCTACGTCCAGACTCTGCCGAAATCATTGTTGTACTCGAGTTTTACTGTTGTAATTCATTGTAACCAGCAAGCAAAAGTTAATAAAAGTCAACCATTTCATAGTGGACATAGGCCATAAGCCGAACCACTCTAAATATGTGTGTTTCTATGCGTTTTTCTTGCTTATTTTGGTGTGTTTGTTAGATCTGCCTCCTTTTCATTTATATTCTTCATTTTATCTCTTCAAACACGTCCGAGGGGTGTTGTGCCCAATTTTGGTGCAAACACTTTGGTGCTTTCACTGAGAGAACCCAGTTCTTCTCCTGCTCGTTGGATCTACTATCGATATCGGATTGCATAAATCTAAGAAAAAGATCCAGATTTCAAGTTTAAAGTTCTTCCATCCTATTCAGATTTGCATCAAGTCTAGGAAAGAGCTTCGCTACCCATCATGGTTAACACAATGACTACCTCAACTGCCGCAGATCCAGAAGGACGGGACAGACAGAATCCTGTATAACTACCTCATGCCGATCAGAATGCTGCCGGACCATCAGATCCACAAGGCCCTGTCACCAGGGAAGAATTTCAATTTCTAATGCAAGAGCTTACTCAAAGCCGTCAACAGCTTACTCAACAACTGCGAGCCAACGCAGAACTGACTAACCAACTAAACCATCATAGACGAAGGAGATCCAAAAGGGATGAAGGTTCCTATTCATCCACCGAAAGTTCAGCCTCTTTAGATTTTAATCATAGATCCACGCGCCCGCGACTGGACAGAAGTTACACACAGGCCACTAGGCATCAACACACATTGAATCTTGGGCAATCAAGAGTTGGCCCATCAACCAGCCATCAGACCAGACCCTCCTCCCGAGGAGGTGCTGCCCTATATCACATTACCGACAATTGTACTACCACTGCTACTGATTTGGGAGTTGATGCTCGGAACCAAACGGATCCGACCCACCTCCAACGCTACCATACTCCTGAGCCTTATGTCCCTGAAGACATAGAACCAAGGAGGCGAGAAATGGACCATCGACCATGACCGGCCCCTCCTCGCATTGTGGAACCCGACCACACCTTGGCCCAACACGCTCAAAATGTCCAGATGCCGGACATCGCGACGATGATCCGTCAAATGATCCGTGAAAGTCAGGGTCTTACTAATGACGATTGGGGAATCTCCAGGAGTCACACCCCTTTTATTGATGAAATACTCTATGCTGAACCACCTCGGCGATTCAAAATGCCGACTTTACCTATTTGCGAAGGGATCTCTGACCTTAACCAACATATCTTGAAGTATGAATGGTTAATGAATGCTGCGTGAGCTGATGATGCAGTTAAGTGCCGAAGTTTTCCGATCTCTCTAGGGGGCATAGCAACTATGTGGTTTACCCATTTACCGCCTCGATCCATCTCTTGTTTTGACTAGTTGGTAACAAAGTTTATTGAGCAGTTTCACATGCATGTCACAAGGCCGAAAGATGTTAATACTTTTTCTAGTGTCACTCAAGCTCCTGGAGAGACACTCAGACATTATTTGGAAAGATTTCATGCTGCATGCGCTGAAATTAGCAACCCCAATGATAATTCAATTCTGATCGCACTAACTAAGGGGATCGACCCCGACTCCGAGTTCGGCAACTGGTTGGCCGGAAAACCACCTGCGTCATTGGACCGTTTCTATTCCAAGGCGGCCCAATTCTTGAGAAGGGAGGATGCGAAACAGTCTAGGAAGAAGGATAATGCAGGGCCCAGTGTGGAAGGAATTAAGAGCAATGTTGCTGTTAAACAAAACGGGGAGAGTTCCGGAAAAGTACAACCGAATATACAAAATAAACAGAATCAACAAAAAGTCAATGAAAACCAAAACAAGAGACGAGATCAGAACCGCGAGCCATGACGTAGGGCTCCTATGTTTGATAGTTATACCCCTTTGAATACGTCACTAGAGAATGTGTATCTACAGACCTGCAATACTTTTCAGTATAAGAAACCTGCTCTAAAACAATCATCGGAAAAACAGATCCAGACAGGAAAGTTTTGTAGATTCCATAAGAGCTATGGACATACACAAATGAATGCTGTCATTTGCAAGATATCATTGAAAAGTTGATACGTGAGAGAAAGCTGGAGCAGTTTGTGCGAGCGCTGCTGTCCGGAGGTGCGGGCCCATCGAATCAGAACCATATGCCAAATCAGACAAGATAGGAGGAAGCCGCTCGTAATGGCGGGAGGCTGGTGATAAATACTGTTAGTGGTGGTCCATATCCAGTAGATCGAAGTTGGAGGGAAATGGAGTCGTATGCCAGCTCTATTAGGCATGCAGACTTTGAACGTTGTAGTAGTTTGGAAGATGGGGCTCCGGCCAAGCAACAGAAAACGATGACTGACGACATCGTGTTTTGAGACCGAGATGCCGATAGAGTCGAAGCCCCAACCATCGATCCACTTGTCGTTTCAGCCCAAATAGGTCCTGCTTGGATGAAGAGGATCCTAGTGGACAGTGGAAGCTCAGTAAATATATTGTTTAAACGAGCTTATGACCAGATGAAATGAAAGCAAAGGATCTAAGGCCTTGTCAATACCATATCCACGGATTCAATGGAAGCACGACAATACCCACTGGGATGGTGGAGCTACCAGTAGAATTGGGAATTGCAGAATGCCGGAGAGTCCAGATACTACAGTTTGTTGTGTTGGATATTGTGAGAAATGCGGATTAAGGATCTTAAGGCTAGAATTAACACTAGAGGGGGGTGAATAGTGTTTTAAGAAATTTGTTAATCTTTTTGAGTTTATCTTAATTTGTTAACAATGTATACACTAATTAGACACAGATATGAACACAGAATCAAACACAGATGCAAATATAAAGTAAAAGCAGTAAAGGAAAGAACACACCGGATTTTATACTGGTTCAGAGTTACCCTACATCCAGTACCGCACAACTAAGTACGGATTTCCTTTCAAAAGCAATTCAACAATTACAACCCTCGGTTTCAAGGCTACGAGGTACACCCTCCAGAATCACAATCCTCTGGGTACCAATACTTGATTTCCAGGGCAACAAGTTCACCCAATTGATTTCCAAGGCTACAATCACACCTTCTCTCGCTCAATTGATTACAAAAAGTCTATAACTCAGATTATCAGTTGGATCTTGTAGAGATAGTGGAGAGAATCAAAACCAGAAATTATCTAGTTAGATTCGATATTGATTTCGGCAGAGTAATGGTGTAATTTGTAAATAAGAAAATGGAGAATAAGAAGAGAAGTTAAATCAGAGAAAAAGTGATTAAAATTCGTTGAAAACACCCTTTAGTTATAGTAGATCAATAGCCATGTCCATTGGTGAAGGGATGTGGGGAATAGACACTTCTTTTTAAAAAACAATTTAATTGTCACCATGTCGACAGGGGTACATGTGACCATGTCGACATGCCCTTGTAATTTTTGGTGATTAGTTTTTCTTTGAAAATAATTTCTATATTATATTATACTTATATTTAAACTTTAAAATATACTTATATATAGTTATAATACATAAATAGCTATAGAGAACAATATTAAAATATATATAATAATTTTCTATACTTTTATATTTAAATCTTAAGTATAAACATATAAAACAGCTAAATATATTAATATCAGAATTACAGTTTAAAAACTTAGGATAATAATTTAAAATCAAAGATATTTAAAATTAAGGATATTTAAAACTAAGGATATTTTGAGGCTAAAATATATTGAAAAACCAGGACAGATGATTTTGGTTTTTAAACAGGAATATTTAAAGTCATTTTGAAAAACAAGCTATATATATTTTGAAAATCATTTTGAAATAAAAGTAAGTGGATACAAAAAGATGTTCCACTAGATTTTTCGTAGGTTCCATCCTACTTAGGGTTCCATCCCTTTAACGAGCACGAAGTGGATTCCATTCCACGAATAAAATAGATTTTAAGATGTCAGTGCCTTTCTATGAGTTTTAACAATATTCCTAACTATATAACTTATCTTGGAAACTTGAACTCTTGAAATTCTTGATACTCATGAGTCTTGAATCTTGATATCTTCAATCTTTTGATCTTGAATCTTTATACTGTACAGTTCTTTATTCTTTAGTACCTGCAAACATATCTATATATATCTACACAATAATGTTAGTATTATATATTTTATAATCTAATTCTAAGTAAGGTTATTGTCATCAAAACCAACTCCTCAGGGACTAACAATCTCCCCCTTTTTGATGATGACAACCTTTTTTTATAAAATATCACTTCTATCCTAATACTTCTAATAACTCCCCCTTAATCTATGCCTAACTATCCTATTTTATACTTCTCCCCCTTTATCATCAACAAAAACTTACTCTAAACTAGATAACTCCAAACTATATAACTCCCCCTAAAACTTATCACTCTATGACGTGTGATTATAATGATAGTGTTATCATAAATAATTAACACTTAAATCTAATACTAAAATATAATCCTAAACTATTACCTATCCTAACTAAGAATTCACAATAATACTAACACATATAAGAACACGAGTTTATTTATTACGAGTATGGTTGTATTTACATTTGCGTTTGAAAAACATAAAAACACAAATAACAACGGAAAGAAAGAGAAGAAACTAATGTGTGTTTCTGAACATATGAGATTTATGAATTGAACAGTTTGGATAGTGGAAACAGAAATTTCCACGTTGTTCGACAAGATTCCCATTTTTGTCGAAACACACTTCTCCAACACATACTACTTGGTCATCATCCTCCTCGTGTGCTTCTTCTATTGGTTCTTCTTCTTCTTCGTCGCTGACCTCATGTTCTTGATTGAGTGAAGAGTCTTCATCGATCAAGATAGGGTTAGCCTGGTTATCCATTAGGAATTTTTGTAAATTCCTAAGAATCTTGCCTTGCCTCTCTTGCTCTTTTGCCATACGAAGTTGAGTCACTTGAATTTCAGTCAACATCTGAAGAGTATCCTTCATAGACTCCTCCAATTTAGTTACACGTGCGAGAGTAGTGCATTGGAATGGACCAGAAGTAAGAGAGGGGAATGAGAAAGTTGATTTTATGTTTGATTTAGAGGAAGATGCCATTATTTTATATATTTCAGAATAGAAAATGAAGAGAAAACAGAGAGAATGAATAAGAATTCGAAATAGAGAAGAATATATAACTAAAATTTTGAATTTTGGTGGGAAATTTTAAAAAAGAATAAAAACGTTACATGTCGGCATGTCTTCCTAGGGGATGTCGACATGGTCCTTATATTTTAACTCTATGATTTATTTTAATATTAATTATTAATTATACTTGTTATTTATATTTTATATTTCAGTTATAGAACAAATACCTAATTCTCTTCTTAATTTAGTAAATATTGATTCATTTAAGGGTTTTGTTAAGATATCAGCGATTTGATTCTCAGAGTTTATATATTCGAGAGTAATTACTTCTTTAGTTATCTTATCTCTAAGAAAACGATGTCGAATATCAATATGTTTAGTTCGAGCATAATGAGTAGGATTTTTAGATAAATTTATTACACTAGTATTATCACAATAAATTGGCGATTTTGAGATATTTAATCCAAAATCTCTTAAGGTTTGTTGCATATATATTACTTGAGAACAAGCCAAAGTAGCAGAAATATACTCTGCTTAAGTTGTTGATAGAGAAACTGTATTTTGCTTTTTACTAAACCAGGAAACAAGAGAATGTCCTAAAAAGTGACAAGTTCCACTTGTACTTTTCGGTCTGATTTATATCCAGCATAGTCAGCATCACAGTATGATATTAAATCAAATGAATCATTTTTAGGATAAAATAAGCCATAATCAGAGGTGTGTTTAATATATCTTATGATACGTTTTACAACTTTTAAGTGAGTTTCTTTAGGATGAGATTGATATCTTGCACAGAGACATACACTATGCATGATATCAGGTCTACTAGCAGTGATATAGAGCAATGATCCGATCATTCCTCTATACAACTTTTGATCTACATCTTTCGAGAGATCTTCTTTACTTAGATATTCATTGGTTGCCATGGGAGTAGGTTTTCCACTCGTAGTAGTCAAACCAAATTTATTAACTAGTTCTTTAGCATATTTTTCTTGACTAATAAAAATACCATTATCTAACTGTTTTATTTGCAATCCTAGAAAGAAGTTTAATTCACCCATATGACTCATCTCAAACTCTTTTGTCATTATTTCAGAAAATTCTTTATTCATTTTGAAGTTAGTTGAACCAAAAATGATATCATCTACGTATACTTGAACTAGTTGAATATCATTTTTATTTCTTTTAATAAAAAGAGTATTATCTATTTTACCAATTTCAAAATTTGATTGTAATAAATAAGATCTTAGTCTATCATACCAGGCTCTAGGAGCTTGTTTTAGACCATTTAAAGCTTTCTTAAGTTTGTACACATGGTTTGGTAATTTTTCATCTTCAAAAATGGTGGTTGTTCAACATATACTTCTTCTTTTACAAAACCATTTAAAAATGCACTTTTAACATCCATTTGAAATAATTTGAAATTATTATGATTTGCGAAAGCAAGTAGAATCCTAATGGCTTCTAATCTTGCTACATGAGCAAAGGTTTCGTCACAATCTATACCTTCTTCTTGACAATAACCTTGGGCGACTAAACGTGCTTTATTTCTAACGATCTCACCTTGTTCATTCATTTTATTTTTATAGACCCATTTAGTTCCAATTATAGTTTTATCTTCAGGTCTAGGAACAAGTTCCCAAACTTCATTTCTAGTGAATTGATATAATTCTTCTTGCATAGCCAAAATCCATGAATCATCAGTTGATGCTTCTTTAGGATTTTTGGGTTCAATAGATGATATAAATGCTACATTACTCATTTTAATTAGTTGATTTCTAGTTGTAACAATAGATTGCATATCTCCTATTATATTTTCAATAGGATGATCTTTTAAAAGTTTAATTCTTTTATTAGGATGATTAATTTCATTATTAATTTCGGTTGATTTCTGATTTTGAGTAATTAAATCTTCTTCATCATTTGTAATTTCAAAATCTTTTAAATTTTCATCAAACGAAACATGCATTGTTTCTTCAATGGTGTTAGATCTTAAATTAAAAACTCTATAAGCTTTACTTCTATTAGAATATCCGATAAAGATTCCTTTGTCGGATTTAGGATCAAATTTATCCAAATTATCTTTTGTATTTAAAATAAAGCATTTACTTCCAAAAATTCTGAAGTATGATACCTTAGGTTTCTTTCCATGAAGAAGTTCATAAGGTGTCTTATAAGTTAAAGGTCTAATTAAAATTCTATTCAGAATATAACAGGCGGTAGCAACAGCTTCTGCCCAAAAGTGTTTTGGTAAATTACCATCTGAAAGCATAGTTCTTGCACACTCTTGTATCGTTCTATTTTTACGTTCAACTACTCCGTTTTGTTGTGGAGTTCTTGGAAATGAGAAATTGTGAGTTATTCCCTTCTTATTGCAGAATTCCTCAAACTTTTCATTTTCAAATTCACCACCGTGATCACTACGAATAGTTATAATTTTTAAAGATAATTGATTTTGAATCCTTTTTGTAAAGTTCTTAAAACATTCTAAAGTATCACTTTTATGTTTCAAAAATATTGTCCATGTAAATCTAGAATAATCATCTACAATTACAAAAACATATTTACTATGATTTATTGACTGAATTTGAGATGGACCAAATAAATCAAGATGAAGTAACTCAAGGGGTTTTAAAGTTGAAATCATATCTTTTAATTTAAAGGAACTTTTTCTAAGCTTTCCTAATTGACATGCATCACATAAACTATCTACTTTAAAATTCATTTTAGGGAGGCCTCTTACTAGATCATGTTTTGACAGTCTAGATAAGAGTTTGAAATTCAAATGTCCAAATCTCTTATGCCAAATCCAAGGGTCACTTGCATTTGCCAAAAGACATAGGTTATCATTTGAAACTTTCATACTAAGAATATAAATATTCTTTTTCCTAATTCCCTCAAATATTATGGTTGAGTTATTATCTTCAATATGACATTTATCTTTTTCAAATTTAATCTTATATCCTTTATCACATAGTTGACTTATACTTAGCAGATTGTGTTTCAGATTCCTAACTAGCAAAACATTAGTAATAAAAGTAGTTTCAGAGTTACCGACATTGCCGATGCCAATCACGTATCCTTTTGAGTTGTCTCCAAAGTTAACCAGTCCTCCGTCCTTGTATATAATATTATTCAGCATATCCAGATTACCAGTCATGTGTCTAGAGCATCCACTATCAAGTATCCACTTATTCCTTTTGATCTGCATAGATTGTCCATTGTGGATTGATTCCTTAATACCCATAAAGCATATTTCCTGCACATTATAAAATTTGGGTAGACAACTAGAATTTGAATGACATTCATATGCAGAATCATGGAATAATGATGATTTAAACAATTCTAAACTAATTTTAACAGATTTTTCAAAAATAGCCATTTTAAAACTTTTCAAAATTCAGATTATGAAACTTTTGAAAACAAAGCTCTGATACCAAATGTGAGAAATGCGGATTAAGGATCTTAAGGCTAGAATTAACACTAGAGGGGGGTGAATAGTGTTTTAAGAAATTTGTTAATCTTTTTGAGTTTATCTTAATTTGTTAACAATGTATATACTAATCAGACACAGATATGAACACAGAATCAAACACAGATGCAAATATAAAGTAAAAGCAGTAAAGGAAAGAACACACCGGATTTTATACTGGTTCGAAGTTACCGTACATCCAGTCCCGCACAACTAAGTACGGATTTCCTTTCAAAATCAATTCAATAATTACAACCCTCGGTTTCAAGGCTACGAGGTACATCCTTCAGAATCACAATCCTCGGGGTAGAGATACTTGATTTCCGGGGCAACAAGTTCACCCAATTGATTTCCAGGGCTACAATCACACCTTCTCTCGCTCAATTGATTACAAAAAGTCTATAACTCAGATTAGCACTTGGATCTTGTAGAGATAGTGAAGAGAATCAAAACCAGAAATTATCTAGTTAGATTCGATATTGATTTCGGCAGAGTAATGGTGTAATTTGTAAATAAGAAAATGGAGAAGAAGAAGAGAAGTTAAATTAGAGAAAAAGTGATTAAAATTCGTTGAAAACACCCTTTATTTATAGTAGATCAATAGCCATGTCCATTAGTGAAGGGATGTCGCGAATAGACACTTCTTTTAAAAAAAACAATTTAACTGTCACCATGTCGACAGGGGTACATGTGACCATGTCGACTTGCCCTTGTAATTTTTGGTGATTTGTTTTTCTTTGAAAATAATTTCTATATTATATTATACTTATATTTAAACTTTAAAATATACTTATATATAGTTATTACACATAAATAGCTATAGAGAACAATATTAAAATATATATAATAATTTTCTATACTTTTATATTTAAATCTTAAGTATAAATATATAAAACAGCTAAATATATTAATATCAGAATTATAGTTTAAAAACTTAGGATAATAATTTAAAATCAAAGATATTTAAAATTAAGGATATTTAAAACTAAGGATATTTTTGAGGCTAAAATATATTGAAAAACCAGGACAGATTATTTTTGTTTTTAAACAGGAATATTTAAAGTCATTTTGAAAAACAAGCTATATATATTTTGAAATTCATTTTGAAATAAAATGTAACGCCCCACTCTGAGACCCACTGTAACAAAGAGTATTACGGGAGTAATACTGTCTGTTAAAGCGGAGAATAGAGTATAGTGGAAGCGACCATTTGTAATCAAGCTATAACTATCTACTGAATACGTCGAAAGGATGGCATCTATATTTTTTTTCAAGTGGTTCGACATATTCGGTAAATGCTTATAACGAAATTACAAATGGCTAAAGATCTATCAGGACAAAGCATAATAACATAATAATAAAACATCACAGAACAGAATCACATAACAGATATAAAATCCCAGCACAATACATCGTCAATACAGATCCAAATACTATAAGTGGGTACAAAGCCACTGCCCACACATGTCAGTCAAAAATATGTACATATCAAAGTCTGAATAATAACAGAGTAGCGGAATAGCGGACAAATAAAAGCGCTATCTATCAGCATAGCAGATAATGTCCAAGCGGAAGCACAGAAGCTAAGTCCAGAGACCTAACCTGAAACAACTCGGTCTGACCTGAGCGAAAACACTCGGGTCAGGCTAGCTAAACAATCAGTAATAACTGAGATATATATAATAATGCGGTACATAAATAAAGCAGTACTTTTCCTAAGAGAAGAGTATTTTGGACCACATGAATATAATGACGGTCCCTAATCATCAATCAACAGTAAAAATATCCAAAGAGAATATCAGCACCAAAGTGTTGAATAAATAAAATCGCCTCATATCATCGGCGTAGCCAAAGCTATATAAAGTTGCCCATAGGCAATAATCCCAAGAGTGACCAGAGTCTGTAATCAATGCCCAAGCAAAGATCGATGCTCCAAAGAGCAATGGGGATATACTGAAAAGTCAATGAAATCAAACACTGAAAAGCAGTGTCCAGAGACACTGAGAATCCACAAGGTAATCGCACTTACATCGTATGGTTCCATAGAACCAACACTGAATGGCGGTACTCGAATGGATATAAAAATCATCAGATAATACAAGTATAGCACGTGCACCGACCGGAGTCGTTATTGCCAAGTACTGTAGAGTTGTGATCGATCACTCGCACAGATGCGGAACGCGCGAGATGGCGAGATCCTTCCCAGAAGGATAAAGGCCCATAGGCACAAGCCGAAAAAGAAACTGCTCCATAGAACAGGTGTCCAGAGACGGTTTCCTAGAGGCGTGGTGACCCAGAGGTCCAGTACTGGCTGCCCAGAGGCTAATGTGTCACAAACTTCTTGGAGAGGAACCCGTAAAGTGTTAACAATGAGTCCCATACCCCACGTTCGCACTAAACGGTTTACTAACCAATAGCAAGCTCACACTCCAAACAATAAAAAGTCCACCTCGTATCATCGGTAAACTAGACCCAAAGGTCAAAACGATCAATCGAATAGGTCGGGGATTAACCGGAAAGAAAATACACACGGTTCCATAGGCCGGATATTTACTAAACGTTTAAGCACCTTTCCACTTCGTTCGACGTGCTAAAAAGTGAGTGTGAGATTTTTATTATAGAAAATAATGGTTCGAAACGGATATATAATTGATTTTGAGAACACTTTAAAACGGCTTCTGAAAACTCTCCTATTATGGAGTAAATAATTTACTAATTAAAAATAATATTATATAATAATTTCAAAAGCCATTTCGGAGCGAAAAATCCTTTTAAAACCTTTTTATAAGGCCCATGTACAAAATCCAGAGACAAATCTCAAAGAAATCGATAAAACCAGAAAATCACTGAAAATATTCTAAGTGTTGGAAAATAGTCCAAAACTGACGCGAACCCAAGTTCGGAAAATTATTCGGACCAGCAGACTGAATCCGAATGGCATTAAAATTGGTAGGAACGTAGTCCGGCATTCCTACTTCAGAACGCAAAATGAATTACTCGATTCCGACTTGAAACGAAGGCGTAGCGACGTTCCAAAGTCGGACACAGAAACATGAAATGCACTGTTTTGCACAGCGATCTGGGTTCAACTCTGACAGGAAATTCGAAGGGTCTAATGAACTCAGATGATGACCAAACTTTCTTGATATGGATTTCATAACTCCATCTTTCCAACGAGACCAAAATCGTCAAATTCCGACTAGCGGCTCAAAAGTTATGACCAAAATAGTTTCAGTTTCATCCACAGAGCTAATATGTGTATCGCTTTCGGGAAGATAGTAGAAAAATTAATTTTTGACCTAGTTAGACTCAAACTTACAGAAAACTCACTGAACAAAAATTGTAGCATAGGTTTTAAGCTTTCCGGAACATCCAAAATTATCTAATTCGGATCAAAATCGAGAGAGATACATGCAAAACAATATCAGATTGAAACTCAAGTTAACTTGTTAAAGACAGAATTGGTCTTATGTCTTTGAACGCATTTCAGGTCATCTAAATTGCAAAATTATAGAAAACTTACTGACCAAAAATGGTAGCATATGTTTTAAGCTTTCCGGAACATCCAAATTTATCTAATTCGGATCAAGAACGAGAGAGATACATGCAAAACAATATCAGATCAAAACTCAAGAATTGGTCTTCTGTCTTTGAATTCATTTCAGGTCATCTAAATTGCAAAATTGTAGAAAACTCACTGAACAAAAATTGTAGCATATGTTTTAAGCTTTCCGGAACATCCAAAATTATCTAATTCGGATCAAAAACGAGAGAGATACATGCAAAACAATATCAGATTGAAACTCAAGATAACTTGTTAAAGACAGAATTAGTCTTCTGTCTTTGAACGCATTTCAGGTCATCTAAATGGCAAAATTACAGAAAAATCACTGAACAAAAAGTGTTCCTTATTGAATCTAGTTTGCAGCAAAAAATAACCTGACCAAAAACGGATGAGAAATGAAGAAGTTATGCCTGATTTCTTTTCAGCTACAATTTCAAAACGAAAATTATAGAAGCATCAAGTAAAAAAAGGATTTAGCTAGCAATTTTACCTCAACCAATATAGCAAGCAACCTGTGTGCACACCCAAAATGAAAGCAAAGAGGATCAAAGAGCTATGATTCACATGTTACATAATAAAACATGTGTTACTAAATGATTACTGAAATCAAAAGATGATTAAACACATATAAGAAGAGGTTTTTAGCAATATACCTCTCAGAAAAGCAACAAAGACTATTATAGCATCAACCCAAGTTAGCAAAAGATGATTAGGAGGCTATAAGATCAAAAAAACACATAAAACATGTGTTACCAATTAAATTTCAGAAATTAGAGAGATATAAAAATGGATTTGAGGTGGGTATTTGCATTACCTTTGCATAGAATGGCTTGCATAAGCAAAAACTAGAAGGAGATGAAGATAGAGGCCATTTTTGTTATGAAAGCTTTAGGAAATGATTAGGGTTTTGATTAGGGATGAATGAATGAGGTTAGGAGAGTTTGAGATAATTTATAGAGGAGGTTTAGGGTGGGTTATTGGGCTAGGTTTAGAAACCCAATAAGAAGAGAGTTATTTACATGTTTTCCAAAAATTAGTCTAAGTGTTCATGTATGTTTATAAAACTCATTTTTCTTATCCAAACCCGTTTTAAAACTTCTCTTAAAATATTTAACTTTCCAAAATAACATTTTATCCTTATTTTAAAATCCCATATTTCCCATTTAATTAAAATAGCCTTTTTCAAATAAATTTTGTTATTCCAAATCCTTTTATGCTTCATTAAAATAAATAAAAATCCTAACTTTTATTTATTAATTGGTAATGCAAATCCCGGGTTGTTACAGACTCCCCCTTAAGAAAATTGCGTCCCCGCAATTCCTTAAGATAGATGTCGTCTATAACGTCAAATCCACAAAAGAAGTGATAGAGATAAAATAGAGAATTCTCACCCGCAGAAGAAGATGGGAGAAAGCCAAGATAAGAGCGTTCGATAGATTCTCTGGTCTCCCAAGTGCAGTCCTTAGGATTCGATGACCATTGAATCTTCACGAGTGGAACCTCTTTGTTGCGAAGGCGTCTAACCTCCGAATCAAGTACACGAAGAGGTTACTGCTCCAAAGATAAATCAGGTAAGATCTCTAAATCAGGCACAACATGCGGCTCAATGATAGAATCAGGATCGCGGACACACATGCGAAGCTGGGAAACATGGAACACGTCGTGCATTCCAGAGAAGTGAGCAGGTAGAGCCACACGATAAGCCACGGGGCCGATGCGTTCCGTAATAGGAAATGGTCCAACATAGCGAGGAGCCAACTTCCCTGTAGAGCTGAAACACACAACCCCCTTCATGGGAGAGACCCGAATAAAGACATGATCACCAATGGAGAACTCAAGAGGCTTCCTACGGTTGTCCGCGTAGGATTTTTGACGGTTCTGCGCCTCTTTCATTCTCTGACGAATAAGAATAATCTTCTCCGAAGATTCCCGAACTGAATCTGGACCAAGAAGGAGCTTCTCGCCAGATTCTAACCAACACGCAGGAGAACGACATAGCCTTCCGTAAAGAGCCTCGAAAGGAGCCATGCCAATACTAGACTGAAAGCTGTTGTTGTAGGAGAACTCTACAAGCGGTAAGTGATCCTCCCAACTACCTCCGAAATCCAGAATACAGCAGCGCAAAAGATCCTCTAAAACACGATTCACCCTCTCCGTCTGACCGTCGGTCTGAGGATGATAAGCAGTCGAGAGATTCAGCTTTGAGCCCAAATCTGACTGTAGGCACTTCCAGAAGTGACTAGTAAAGATAGTGTCTCGATCACAGACGATAGAGCTAGGAATGCCATGAAGTCGAACGACTTCCTTCACATATAGCTTGGCAAGCTGAGGAGCAGTCCGAGTGGACTTAATAGGAATGAAATGAGCTGATTTGGTCAAGCGATCGACTATGACCCAAATAGAAGTATGGCCTGACCTCGATCGAGGCAGACCGTCAATAAAATCCATGGATATCTGATCCCATTTCCACAATGGAATCTCTAGTGGCTGAAGAAGACCGGATGGACGCTGATGCTCAGCTTTGATCTGTTGACAAGTCATGCAACGGCTTACATAACTTGCAACATCACTCTTCATGCCCTCCCAATAATATACCCGACACATATCAACATACATCTTGCTCGAGCCGGGATGGATGGTGTACTTAGTGCGATGACACTCGTCCAAAATGTCATGCCTAAGTGATAAATCAGATGGTACCAAAATACGGTTCTTCCTGCGAAGACACCGATGAGAATCAATAGAATAATCCAACAATGTCTCATCACTGGATCCCGACTCAAGGAGATGAATATATCGCAACAAGTCTGGATCCTGCCGTTGAGCATGGGCAATGCGATCCAATAGAATAGGTCGAGCTTCCAAGCTGAATAACAAGATCTGAGAATCAGAAGACGGAGCTCTATTTCGAATATTACACATAGAAAGAGTCTCAAGAATATCCCACTCGGCAACCATCATAGAAACAACTGCCGAGTGTTTGCGACTGAGCGCATCTGCAACACGATTCCCCTTGCCAGGGGTATACTGAATATCTAAGTCATATGAGGCGAGAAACTCGAGCCATCGCTGCTGCCTCATATTGAGATCCTTCTGACTGAATAAATACTTCAGAGACTTGTGATCGGCGTAAAGAGTGAAGCGTTCGCCTAATAGAAAGTGACGTCACGTCTTCAAAGCAAAGACGATAGCTGCCAACTCAAGATCATGAGTCGGATAGCGAACCTCATTCGGACGTAGCTGCCTAGAAGTGTTAGCAACTACCCGATCTTTCTGCATAAGCACAGCACCGAGGCCGCTACCACAAGCGTCGGTGTAAACAACAAGATCCTGGTTACTCTCAGGAACTACAAGGATTGGAGCATGAGTGAGGAGTTCCTTCAATCGCTGGAAAGAAACTTCACACTTATCAGACCAAATAAAGCGAACCCCCTTACGAGTCAGAGTCGTGAGGGGAAGTGCAACACGAGAGAAATCCTTGATAAATCGACGGTAATAACCCGCCAGACCAAGGAAGCTGCGAATATCATGAACATTCTCAGGCTGCTTCCAATTCTGAATAGCTTCAATCTTGACAGGATCAACAGAAATACCCTCAGAAGAAACAATATGACCCAAGAACCTGACCTTGCTCTCCCAGAAATGGCACTTGGAGAGCTTGGCCCTAAGCTGATGCTGGCGAAGAGTATCCAAGACGATCCGCAGATGACGAGCATGCTCTACCTCGGATCTAGAATAAATAAGAATATCGTCGATGAAAACCAGAACGAATCTATCGATGTATTCCCGGAATACTCGATTCATAAGATCGATGAAGAAAGCCGGTGCGTTCGTCAAGCCGAACGGCATGACCAACCACTCAAAAGAACCATAACGAGTGCGAAATGCTGTAAGAGGAATGCTGGCTTCTACGACTCGTAGCTGATGGAATCCGGTGGCGAGGTCGAGCTGAGAGAAGACCTTCGCACCGCTCAATTGGTCAAACATGTCGTCTATACGAGGAAGTGGGTAGCGATTTCTGATGGTCAACTCATTGAGCTTGCGATAGTCAATGCAAAGTCTAAGAGAGCCATCAGCCTTCTTAACGAAGACCACAGCAGCACCCCATGGCGAAGAACTGGATCGGATGAATTGCTTCGCTTCAAGCTCAACTAACTGCTTCCTGAGTTCCTCATTCTCCTTAGTAGACATTCTCGTAGGAGGACGCCCAACTGGATGAGAGCCTGGGATGAGATCGATGGGGAACTCAATAGCTCGCTTTGGTGGTAAACTAGATACTGGCTCGAAGATATCGGGGAAATCCCGAACAACTGGAATACGAGATATGTCTACCTCATCATCTCGTGAATCAAGAGAAAATAAAGTAACATCAGAAATCCCAACATCCTGAAGAGCAATAGCTAACGGAGCGGACGAGTCAGGATGACGAAGAAATAATATCCGCTCCGAACAAATGATTTTGGCATCGTACTGAGCGAGCCAATCCATGCCAAGAATCATGTCAAAGCCCAAATACTCCATAACGTGCAGATTCGCATGGAAAGAAAATCCACAAAGATCGATATCTATATCCTCACAAAGCAAGCTAAGGGTCGTGGATCCACCGATGGGATTCACAATCCTTAGTGAAGAAACCAAACAAGTAACATCCAAAGATAAAGTATCAACTAGTTCCTTTGATACGAATGAGTGAGAGGCACCCGTATCAAAGAGAACTCTACGAGATCTACCATGAAATAAAATAGAACCTTCAAGGACGGAAGGATGTGTACCTTTAGGCTGAGTAGAAGTGGTAGGAGCCTTGGCAGCATTAAGCCTGCCGGGCTTGGCACTAGCTGGAGCAATAGGACAAGCGGAGATCCTGTGTCCCTCCTTCTTGCAGAAGGTGCAATAGAGATGTTTGGGACACTCTCGAACATATGATCGGTAGATTTAGTTAAGCACGATTAAAAGATAGATAATTCATTAAGGAATATTACGGAATATAATAGATTCCTACACATATTCCTAACTTATTTATCTAAATGTGGATATGTTCAATTTGGATCGTATTATAACGTATTGTACTACGTGTCTGTTCTGTGTTTGTTATGCTTAATTCTGATCCTTGGCTCTGATACCAAGCTGTAATGCCCCACTCTGAGACCCACTGTAACAAAGAGTATTACGGGAGTAATACTGTCTGTTAAAGCGGAGAATAGAGTATAGTGGAAGCGACCATTTGTAATCAAGCTATAACTATCTACTGAATACGTCGAAAGGATGGTATCTATATTTTCTTTCAAGTGGTTCGACATATTCGGTAAATGCTTATAACAAAATTACAAATGGCTAAAGATCTATCAGGACAAGGCATAATAACATAATAATAAAACATCACAGAACAAAATCACATAACAGATATAAAATCCCAGCACAATACATCGTCAATACAGATCCAAATACTATAAGTGGGTACAAAGCCACTGCCCACACATGTCAGTCAAAAATATGTACATATCAAAGTCTGAATAATAACAAAGTAGCGGAATAGCGGACAAATAAAAGCGCTATCTATCAGCATAGCAGATAATGTCCAAGCGGAAGCACAGAAGCTAAGTCCAGAGACCTAACCTGAAACAACTCGGTCTGACCCGAGCGAAAACACTTGGGTCAGGCTAGCTAAACAATCAGTAATAACTGAGATATATATAATAATGCGGTACATAAATAAAGCAGTACTTTTCCTAAGAGAAGAGTATTTTGGACCACATGAATATAATGACGGTCCCTAATCATCAATCAACAGTAAAAATCTCCAAAGAGAATATCAGCACCAAAGTGTTGAATAAATAAAATCGCCTCATATCATCGGCATAGCCAAAGCTATATAAAGTTGCCCATAGGCAATAATCCCAAGAGTGACCAGAGTCTGTAATCAATGCCCAAGCAAAGATCGATGCTCCAAAGAGCAATGGGGATATACTGAAAAGTCAATGAAATCAAACACTGAAAAGCAGTATCCAGAGACACTGAGAATCCACAAGGTAATCGCACTTACATCGTATGGTTCCATAGAACCAACACCGAATGGCGGTACTCGAATGGATATAAAAATCATCAGATAATACAAGTATAGCACGTGCACCTACCGAAGTCGTTATTGCCAAGTACTGTAGAGTTGTGATCGATCACTCGCACAGATGCAGAATGCACGAGATGGCGAGATCCTTCCCAGAACGATAAAGGCCTAGAGGCACATGCCGAAAAAGAAACTGCTCCATAGAACAGGTGTCCAGAGACGGTTGACCAGAGGCGTGGTGACCCAGAGGTCCAGTACTGGTTGCCTAGAGGCTAATGTGTCACAAACTTCTTGGAGAGGAACCCGTAAAGTGTTAACAATGAGTCTCATACCCCACGTTCGCACTAAACGGTTTACTAACCAATAGCAAGCTCACACTCCAAACAATAAAAAGTCCACCTTGTATCATCGGTAAACTAGACCCAAAGGTCAAAACGATCAATCGAATAGGTCGGGGATTAACCGGAAAGAAAATACACATGGTTCCATAGGCCGGATATTTCCTAACCGTTTAAGCACCTTTCCACTTCGCTTGACGTGCTAAAAAGTGAGTGTGAGATTTTTATTATAGAAAATAATGGTTTGAAACGGATTTATAATTGATTTTGAGAACACTTTAAAACGGCTTTTGAAAACTCTCCTATTATGGAGTAAATAATTTACTAATTAAAAAAAATATTATATAATAATTTCGAAAGCCATTTCGGAGCGAAAAATCCTTTTAAAACCTTTTTATAAGGCCCGTGTACAAAATCTAGAGACAAATCTCAAAGAAATCGATAAAACCAGAAAATCACTGAAAATATTCTAAGTGTTGGAAAATAGTCCAAAACTGACGCGAACCCAAGTTCGGAAAATTATTCGGACTAGCAGACTGAATCCGAATGGCATGAAAATTAGTAGGAACGTAGTCCGGCATTCCTACTTCAGAACGCAAAAGGAATTACTCGATTCCGACTTGAAACGAAGGCGTAGCGACGTTCCAAAGTCGGACACAGAAACATGAAATGCACTGTTTTGCACAGCGATCTGGGTTCAATTCTGACAGGAAATTCGAAGGGTCTAATGAACTCAGATGATGACCAAACTTTCCAGATATGGAGTTCATAACTCCATCTTTCCAACGAGACCAAAATTGTCAAATTCTGACTAGCGGCTCAAAAGTTATGACAAAAATAGTTTCAGTTTCATCCACAGAGCTAATATGTGTATCGCTCTCGGGAAGATAGTAGAAAAATCAATTTTTGACCTAGTTAGACTCAAACTTACAGAAAACTCACTGAGCAAAAATTGTAGCATAGGTTTTAAGCTTTCCGAAACATTCAAAATTATCTAATTCGGATCAAAAACGAGAGAGATACATGCAAAACAATATCAGATTGAAACTCAAGTTAACTTGTTAAAGACAGAATTGGTCTTCTGTCTTTGAATGCATTTTAGCTCATCTAAATGGCAAAATTACATAAAACTTACGAACAAAAATTGTAGCATATGTTTTAAGCTTTCCGGAACATCCAAAATTATCTAATTCGGATCAAAAACGAGAGAGATACATGCAAAACAATATCAGATTGAAACTCAAGATAACTTGTTAAAGACAGAATTGGTCTTCTGTCTTTGAACGCATTTCAGGTCATCTAAATGGCAAAAATACATAAAACTCACTGAACAAAAATTGTAGCATATATTTTAAGCTTTCCGGGACATCTAAATTTATCTGATTCGGATCAAAAACGAGAGAGATACATGCAAAACAATATCAGATTGAAACTCAAGATAACTTGTTAAAGACAGAATTGGTCTTCTGTCTTTGAACGCATTTCAGGTCATCTAAATGGAAAAATTACAGAAAACTCACTGAACAAAAAGTGTTCCTTATTGAATCTAGTTTGCAGCAAAAAATAACCTGACCAAAAACGGATGAGAAATGAAGAAGTTATGCCTTTCTTTTCAGCTACAATTCCAAAACAAAAATTATAGAAGCATTAAGTAAAAATAGGATTTAGCTAGCAATTTTACCTCAACCAATATAGCAAGCAACTTGTGTGCACACCCAAAATGAAAGCAAAGAGGATCAAAGAGCTATGATTCACAAGTTACATAATAAAACATGTGTTACCAAATGATTACTGAAATCAAAAGATGATTAAACACATATTAGAAGAGGTTTTTAGCAATATACCTCTCACAAAAGCAACAAAGACTACTATAGCATCAACCCAAGTTAGCAAAAGATAATTAGGAGGCTATAAGATCAAAAAAACACATAAAACATGTGTTACCAATTAAATTTCAGAAATTAGAGAGATAAAAATGGATTTGAGGTGGGTATTTGCATTACCTTTGCATAGAATGGCTTGCATAAGCAAAAACTAGAAGGAGATGAAGATAGAGGCCATTTTTGTTATGAAAGCTTTAGGAAATGATTAGGGTTTTGATTAGGAATGAATGAATGAGGTTAGGAGAGTTTGAGATAATTTATAGAGGAGGTTTAGGGTGGGTTTTTGGGCTAGGTTTAGAAATCCAATAAGAAGAGAGTTATTTACATGTTTTCCAAAAATTAGTCTAAGTGTTCATGTATGTTTATAAAACTCATTTTTCTTATCCAAACCTGTTTTAAAACTTCTCTTAAAATATTTAACTTTCCAAAATAACATTTTATCCTCATTTTAAAATCCCATATTTCCCATTTATTTAAAATAGCCTTTTTCAAATAAATTTTGTTATTCCAAATCCTTTTATGCTTCATTAAAATAAATAAAAATCCTAACTTTTATTTATTAATTGGTAATGCAAATCCCAGGTTGTTACATAAAAGTAAGTGGATACAAAAAGATGTTCCACTAGATTTTTGTAGGTTCCATCCTACTTAGGGTTCCATCCCTTTAACGAGCACGAAGTGGATTCCATTCCACGAATAAAATAGATTTTAAGATGTCAGTGCCTTTCTATGAGTTTTAACAATATTCCTAACTATATAACTTATCTTGGAAACTTGAACTCTTGAAATTCTTGATACTCATGAGTCTTGAATCTTGATATCTTCAATCTTTTGATCTTGAATCTTTATACTGTACAGTTCTTCATTCTTTAGTACCTGCAAACATATCTATATATATCTACACAATAATGTTAGTATTATATATTTTATAATCTAATTCTAAGTAAGGTTGTTGTCATCAAAACCAACTCCTCAGGGACTAACAGATATAGATTCGCCATACAATGCCTTATTGGGCCGGCCGACCCTAGCCGAGTTCAGGGCTGCCATCGCCCCTTGGTGTTTGACTTTAAAATTCCCTACCGACAATGGAGTCAGAGTTGTTTAGGGAGACCAGGCTGGTGGACGAGCCTGTTATGTTCCTGAGCTGTGAGAGGCGCAGTGAAAAGAAAAGGGAAATGGCGTAGAGGAATCTCTCTACGTCCGCTTTGCTGAGAATTGACAATGACGCCTAGGCCCAGGCCCGGGAACCCCAACCAATTCCGCAAGGATCTTGACCTGAGAGATACTGAAAGTGAAGACGAAAGTAAAGATAGTCAAGCTTCCCCGTTCGAACTGACGATCGATGTTCTGATCGACGATAATGACGATTCTAGAATGATAAAGATTGGATCTCAACTAAGCCAACAGATGCAAGAGGAATTGGTTGAATTTCTTCGGGCAAACCTCGACGTGTTTGCCTGGATGCACTCTGACATGTATGGGATTTCGCTGGACATCGCAAGCCACGCATTGAATATTGACCTGCGGCATGTCCCGGTCAGACAAAAAAGGCGTGGTATGGATCCAAAGAGATCTGCCGCCCTTAAAGAAGAGGTAGAAAAGCTCAAATCGAACGGTTTTATCCGAGATGCATTATATCCGGAATGGGTGTCAAATCCTGTACTTGTCCGAAAGCCAAACGGGAAATGGAGAACATGCATCGATTACTCAGACTTGAATAAAGCTTGCCCTAAAGACAGTTTTGCACTTCCCCGGATCGATCAGCTCGTAGACTCAACAGTTGGGCATGAGCACTTATCCTTCATAGACGCATATTCTGGCTACAATCAAATCCCATGCATTTGCCCGACCAAGAGCATACCAGCTTCGTGACCAATATGGGGCTTTACTGCTACAAAGTTATGCCTTTTGGACTCAAGAATGTTGAGGCAACTTATCAACGGTTAGTTAATCGAATGTTCGCTAACCAGATTGGAAAACCCATGGAGGTGTATTTGGACGACATGCTCGTGAAGTCGCGATTCTCCACTGATCATATCAAAGACCCGGAGTCAATGTTTAATATCCTCCGAGAATATAGAATGAAGCTTAACCTGTTAAAATGTCATTTTGGGGTCGCATCCGAAAAATTCCTTGGGTTTATCGTCAATGCTCGAGCGATCGAAGCTAATCCTGAAAAGATCTGGGCGATCAGAAATTTGGAAACTCCAAGAACTATAATGCAAGTCCAAAGCCTCAACGGGAAAGTAGCCGCACTGAGCAGGTTCATCTCAAAGTCCACTGACAAATGCATTCCCTTCTTCGACCTGATCAGAAAAGGGAAGCGAAAATTCGAATGGACTACGGAATGTGAGGGCGCATTCCGAGCACCAGTTCAACATCTTTCTACACCATCCATTCTATCAAAGCTTATTGATCGTGAAAGGTTGTACATTTACTTTGCGGTATCAGAGAACGCTATCAGTGCTGCCCTAATCCGGGAGGAGGATCAGATACAACGGCCTGTATATTACATTAGCAAACGACTGACCGGGGCAGAGAGAAATTATCTGAAGCTGGAAAAGTTGGCTTATTGTCTTGTTATTGCCTCAAGGAAGCTCCATCCGTATTTTCAAGCTCATCTTATCACCGTCTACACTGACTAGCCGTTACGATAGGTCCTTATGCGGCCTGAGACGTCTGGTAGGTTACTTAAGTGGAATGTCGAGCTAACTCAGTTTAAAATTACTTACACTCCAGGGCGAGCTATCCAAGGACAAGTCCTAACGGATTTCATAGCTGAATTCGCTATCCCGGAGGACTTGCCTGAAACCAGTGAATCTCCCAAGTATATCTGGAAGCTGCATACTGATGGTGCATCAAATGACCGTTGCTCAGGTGCAGGGGTTGTACTTGAAACTCCTAAAGGTCGATCTATATGCTATGCTTTATAGTTTGATTTTCACGCTACCAACCACGAAGCCGAATATGAAGCCCTGCTTGCCGGATTGAGACTCGCCAGAGATTTAAGGGTCATTGCCGTGGAGATTTATTGTGATTCGAAATTGGTCGTATGCCAAGTCTGGGGAGAATACCAGGCCAAAGACCGAAGGCTGGCTGCTTACTTAGCTCGGGTCCAGGAGATATTGAACCAGTTCGATTATTATGCCATCAACTGCATACCCCGAGAGCACAATCAGAAATCTGATTCGTTAGCAAAGTTAACTAGTACAGGTGAAGCATAAAAAATGGGACTCGTTCCTGTGGAAACGTTAACTTCCCCGAGCATCGATCAAATGGAGACAGATTGGGTTTGAGGTTATTCCTAATAAGGAGTCGTGGATGACTCCATTCAGAAATTATCTCGAGCATGGGACCCTGCCAGAGCACAGGAGTGAAAAGAGACAAGTTCTTTGAAAAGCTTCGCGGTTCACCGTCCAGAATGGAGTCATGTATATAAGGGGATACTCTATTCCTTTGCTCTGGTGTATCGCTCACGATGAGAACAAACGAGTATTGCATGATGCACACGAAGGAGAATGTGGCGATCACACCAGGGGGCAAGCCCTTGCCAAGAAAGTGCTCCGATATGGATACTATTGGCCGACTGTGAATCGCGATGCATCAGATTACGCCAAAAAATGTGATAGATGTCAGAAGCATGCTCGGATTCCAAGAGCCCCACCTACCGAAATAACTCATATGGTCAGTCCATGGCCGTTTGCAGTATGGGGCATCGACATTATTGGCTCTCTACCTTTAGCCAAAGGTGGTGCTAAGTACGCCGTCGTAGAAGTTGATTACTTTACCAAGTGGGCGGAAGCTAAAGCCCTTGCTACAATCACAACAAAGAAAGTGATCAACTTCGTAGTGCACAACATCATCTACCGATTTGGTCTCCCACATACCATTATCACAGACAACGGAGCTCAGTTCGACAGTGTTGAATTTAAGAATTTCTGTCAAAGGTTCCACATCCAGAAGAAGTTCTCCTCCGTTGCACACCCTCAAGCAAATGGACAGGTCGAAGCTGTTAATAATGTTATAAAGTCTATTCTAAAGAAACGACTGGAAAAGGCCGGGGTCAAATGGGTTGATGAACTTCCCATGGCTTTATGGGCTTACCGAACAACCCACAAGTCCACGACCGGCCACACTCCATTCTCTCTTTCTTGTGGTTCAGAAGCCGTTATTCCAGTTGAATTAGAAGTGCCTTCCCATCGTGTGACATACTATGATCCAAAGACAAATGCTACACTACTTGCCGAATCTCTGGATTTATTGGATGAGAAGCGTGAAGAGGCTGATTTGAGGGCAGTCGCATATCGAAGTTGAGTCGCTCGATTATACAATGCCAAAGTCCGACCCTGAAACTTTGAACTCGGCGATCTCGTCCTCAAGAGAATTTACCCGGTCCTTTCACATATGAAGCCAACCTGGTAAGGGCCGTATGTTATTGAACGAAAGCTCGGAGATGGCACATTCAAATTATCGACCATTGACGGTCTCACACTTCCAAGAGCCTGGAACAGCGAGAGTCTTCGTCGCTACTACACATGACAGGCTCTGTTTGTCTATTCAGTCCATTTTTCATTTGCAATTTGTTTATGCATTTCGAAATTTGAATTTGTAATAAGGCAACTGACTTTGCCATATTTTCTTATTTCAGCAATAAAATGCAATCTCTTCGAGCCGGAGCTGTGATTTATTCGAAATACATCATATGACCATCACTATGCACGGAGAGCTAAGTTCCACCGTACGGTAGGGTTTATTCAAATAGGGAGTAACTGTGATACGATCGGTTACTCACTAAGTGAAACCCGAGCTCGGGGACAAGTCATCACGCAAAAGCTAAAAAAGGATTAATACACGACAATCCTCTAACCAACTCCAGATTCCCAGAGTGCGAACTGGAGTATAAATCTATAAATGTGGTTTCGAAGAGGGTGGATTTGTACATCTAACGACTTCGCCCGTATTAAAACCAAGTTCGAGGAGGATGGACCCATCCGTCTAACGACCTCGCTTGTTAACTCAGGGTGGATGTGAGTCGCGACCATCCACGATCCTGATAAATCCATCATTCCCGGAGTGCGAACAAAATCCTAAAGCCCAAACAAATGTGACTGACCATCTGTCGGCTAACTCCAGATTCCCGGAGTGCGAACCTGAGTATAAACATCAACCAACTCTGGATTCTTAGAGTGTGAACCGGGGTATCGGCAGCAATTAACTCTAAGTCCTCAGAGCAAGGATTGGATTGTAAACTTCGACTAACTCTAAATCCCCAGAGAGTGGATTGGAGTTTAGACACAAACCGGATGCGAATCGATTATCCGTAAGACAACTCTGAATCCCCGGAGTGCAGTCATAGTATAAACATCGAATAACTCTAAATCCCAGAGTGCGGATTGGAGTATAAATGCAAACCGGGTGTGATTGACCACCCGTGACGATAACTTAAGTTCCCAGAGCGAGAACTTATTTAAAAAAACCTTGTGCAGGTATGACAGACCACCGATCTACAAGTGCAATCCCCAGAGCGTGGATACGATCACCGATAGACGATCAAGTGTGATTCGATCACCTAAACTCGTCCTGTTTCAATTCTACTTCAGCGAAGTTTAGCTCGATATATTAAAGGCAATCAACGATTGTTAATCAATCTTTTTAATTTTTCCTCGGAGCTGGGGGCAGAACTTAAGTATCAGCCACTGATTGGGACGATGCAATATCGGAATTCAACTTAGCGCTCGATTGCGGCCCGAAACCGTGACTCTGGAACTTAGCAACTAAACCTGGGTCTGGTTTAAAGGCTAAAACTCCATAAGTGTGTTGAATGAAAGTTCAAACGTTAAAGCACTTTAACAAAAGAACACAAATTGAGCTAAAAACAAAATGAAATTTTATTTCAATTGTTCTTTGGAAGAAAAAAGGTAAGTACAGAACTATACCAAAAGCCCTACTAGCGGGGGCTGAAACCGCATCTATACACGGCCTACAGAAAGAAAACAAAAGAAGATTCCTGCCCATCTACCAAAAATGAGCTAAAGAGACATGTCTATTCTTTCTTCTATCTCGGCTTATTCTTTGGTGTCGACCCACCGGATTCGCCGCTTGGTTTCCTTTATGAACCCTTGCCTTTTGGCGGCCGATCTCCAGTTGGGGGCATTATATCAACGTCCTCCTCCGAACTCAAGTGAATAGGAATGTTTCCTAAAGGCGGAGTCGGAGTAATAAGATCAATGTTAGCAGGCGGAAGAGGCATACTTGTATCGACGACAGTCCTTCCCGGGGAGATCATCTACAAGGGGGCTGGGCCAGGTCCTGCCATCCCGCCTCCAAAGCCACTGCCCCACGCGGCTGCCTCCATCCCAGCATTGATTTCAGCTATAATCTCCTCTTCATGAAGTGTTTGTGCATCGCCGGGGACTCCCGCAGTTGGGGCCGAAGAACTAGTCATTGGTGCGCTTCCACCCATAACGAATGGCAAATCGGCAAAGGGGTCACTGTGATGATCGAGAAGTTCCTCCATCGTCTACTCATCAAAAGTAACTGTGCTTCCCTGTGCTCCGTCAATTGGTGCCATGGTCATTGTGGTGGTCGCTTCAGTTATGATGGCCTCCTACACATGATGTGATTCTTGAGTTGCAAGAGGCATAACCGATGTTGCTCCGATCACTGGATAAAAACAAAGGAAGGACTGTTAGTAATTATTTCAAGTGACGCTTCCGATCTTGGATAAGCTTAGAAATGTTCAGATTACCTTCCTCAGTTTGGCTCGCGGGTGGCGGATTAGCTTCAAAGACTTTCTCGCGGGCGAGAGGTAACTGCGGTTGATCTGGGTTATACGCAGGAACGGGTTGAGGGTCAACCATAGGTGTGGATTCAGGCTGAATCGGCCCAAGAGTTTCGGAACTTGTATCATGATGCTTGACACCAGAGCCTTCTCCAACCTCCGAGTGTTGAGCGCCAAGTTTCTCCTTTTCGTATGAGATCATTCTGTCATGGAGAACTTTCCGTTCATCTTCGTTCAACACCCGGTTCTCAAGCTCGAACTCATCAACCGATTCTGCTTGTTGTTCAGTTTTTTCATCCTGCACCAACCAGCCCCAAGTGTTATATAGGTGTGTCGGATAATTTTCGAGCCAGGTTAGATCCTTATACTTCAGCACTCTAGCATTGTACGTAATTATAAGATCTTCAATATCGGCCTCTAACCTGGCCTCCGCCATCTTAACTTCCTCCTCAAGCTTAGCCTCGGCCTTCCAAACTTTAAGTACGGCCACATCCTTTTCGTCCCGGAGCACCACCGCTTGTTCGCACGCCTCCTGGGATGTTTTTTTTGCATCGTCCTTTTCCTTGACGATTTTGGAAAGTTTGGCTTTAAGCTCATTGAGTTCTTTCAGAGCAGCGTCCCTTTCGGCTGTGACGGTGGTGTTTTGGTGGCCCATCTCCTCCACCAAAGCAAAATGCGTTTGCCGCATTCTTTTTATAGATTGAGTTGCCTCATCGGCTTTTTGGGTGGCCTCTATTTCAGATTTCCAAGAGGATTCAGCTTCATCATTGAGCACTTAAATAATATGGTCTTTTTGGGCGAGGTCGGTTTCTAACTTCTCAATTATTTTCGCTCGCTCAAAAGCCACCACTGACGCTTTATCAGCGGCTTTCATCCACTCCTTGTATTGGGTATAAATATCATGGATATAGTCATGCATCGTTTGTTTAGCCTCAGATGGGATTTTCTTTAAGTGAGGAGGGAAGATAAAGCCGTCGAAGCAAATGTTCGGAAAATCTTTTCTCAACTGGGCAATTTTAATCGCTCCTTCCCTAGTAGGCTCAGTAATGGCTTATTCTATGACAAGGGGAGTTTCGGCCTCAGTTCTACGACGTTGCGGATCGGGCCTCGGAGCGAGAGAAGATGGTTTTTGACATGGAGGCTCCGAGTGATGCGTGTTGTGAGTAGAAGGTTGCGTAGAGACTCGAGGAGGTGAAGAATGCGATCGAGATCGATATCTATATTCTCTATCTCTATCTCTATCCCTCTCATAATGTTCTTGGCTAGAATAACCTCGATCGTGGTTTCTATCATCCTCCCTCCTACGGGACTCATAATACGAGCTCGATGATTGGCGCGCTGAATGGAGACTTCCAAGCATAGAATCTTGCCTAGTCATTGTATCAGAAAAGTAAAAGAAAAACAGAATTAGTGATCTCCTGAAGTGAGCAACTTATTATTGGAAATCGTGTAGTGCCGTGAAGTGTATATGTATGTGCAACCCCCCGTCCAATCGGTAATGTCGGCCACGCTTGTGGGAAGAGACTCGCTTAAGTCTAGAGCACTTTGAAGCTCCTCCAATCCGGTGTCATGTTGAAGTGACACATGGTCCGGGATTGGGATATCGGCAAGCCCATCGATAGGATTCTCTACTTGGGGGGAGGAGTCTCCGTGATTCTAACACCGGAGGCTGGCAGGGACATAACTACAGATTTCCACCTCAAAGACATATCACACTTATAAGCGGTTGACTTGCCTTTTCTCCTTCCCTCCAAACCCTGAAAACTAACTGAAGGCCTGGCTACGGGCTCATCATCAGTAGGTGTGTCCTCTCTATCGCCTTCCTCAACTATTCCAATCCCGAGTGCTCTGCGTTTGGCCCATTTTATCGGAGCTGTTCTGATCGATCCTTCGAGTCTAATGCTCTGATTTTGATCGATTAGCCCAACATTCCTCAAGTTCTCATCCGTGAGTACCGAATCGATTTCTCTCATTTCACTCGGCACCCTTGAAGAATTCAAATTATCTCTTTAAAGTGGGCACCCTCTGGCCACGAAATCGAGGATGCGAAAGGAATAAAATGTTAGAATGGATACCAAGTAGGATCACTTATACAAACAGTGTAAAGCTGAAGCACTTACGCCTAACTATCCATCGCCTAGCGAAACCTGGTGGGCATCAGACATAGAACCATTTAGTTTTGAAGTAACTCAATCTATTCCAGGAGTCGGTCACAATCTGGCAGTTCCTAACCGCCTCTAAGAACGTGAAGGAAGGGCTGTCTCCCCGACTTTTGACATTAAATATAAATCTGATTTCTTCTAGAGTTGGGGGCCGCAAGAGATGCTCCATAAAGACGATGAATGTGCTGTTTAACAAAGCATACCCGTTCGGATGCAGTTGCGATGGAGCAATCCCTAAGAAAGCCAACACTTCTCTAACGTACTGATTAAATGGAGGAAATGTCCCGGTTGTGCACGAATGTCGATTAAAAGCAGTATACCCATTCGGGGGAGCGTGTGGCCTGTCATTTGGCCCCGGAAGTAGAACGTCGTTTAGCGACAGCCCATGGCGTAGGAAAATTCTTCCAAGCATAAATTCGGAAACATTAGATGGAACTGAGTCTTGCGGGTTCAGAATTACATTTACTCTAAGAAGCTCATCCCAAGCTGGACTTATAACTTCAGCCGCGATAGTTGGTATTTCTATTACCAAGGAAGGTGAACTCTGTGCCTCATGTTGTGGTGAACTTGTGGGTTCCATAACTAATCAACTTATCAAAAACCATCATTAGATGATAATAAGCTCGTGTGTTCCCCCAGTGTGAAGTGCATGAATGTGTTGTGTAGTGTAGTGCAGTGCTACATATTACTTAAGAAATTCTACGAAAGTTTAAGGAATATTCAAACGAAGAGACTTCGAGATTCAACCGGAGAGACCGTCATCACTGACCATCACAACCGTACCATCCAGACTTTATAGACCGATCCACGTTAAAGTTTACTGAATTTTGTCAAGTCATAGTTCCGTCGACGGGCTTTGAGGGGTAGTCAAATATGCAGTTTAATGGTCAAAGTCCAGATATGCAGGGCTAAAACTCGTCGGAGTCAAGGGATCGAATATGCATGAAGTTTCGTATCTATCCATGTTCGAACTTGGATCATTCCTTGAAAAAGCCTTAATTTTGTATCAATCAGAAACGTTTGTTTCGTATCGATCAGAAACGTTCGTTTTGCATCGATCAGAAAACATCAACTTCGCACCGGTCGAATGCATCAACTTCGTATCGATCCAAAAATCATACTTCGCATCGATCGAACACCTCAGCTTCGTATCGATCAAAGAGGCACCAACTTCATACCGATCAAGATTGGCTAGCTTCATATCCATATCGATTCAGAGCTATCGATACAAAGTTTAAGAACCCATAATCGATACGAAATTAGAGGCAGGCGACTGAAGCAAAAATGATCGATACGGAATCCAAGAACCAACAAGCGATACGAGGTCAAAGCCAGGAGACCAATACGAAGCTCCCAGTTATGGGTCGATACGAAATGAAACATCCTCTTCCCCAATTCGTCGACACGAAATTAAGGCCAAACAACTGTCCACCAACTCCTTCGTATCCCTCCTCACTCCTTCTTCTCCAATCAACACAAACATCATTAACCCTTCCTTGGCCTCGCTCTGAACCAACTCCGGCAACAATATCATCGGAATTGGCCAGGGATACGAGTGGAATGGCACAAGAATTCGATTTTCGTCATTTGGAGTTGATTTTAATTGATTAATTACCTAATTACCTAATTACCTAATTAGAAAAGTTAATTCAAGGAATTAACAGGTTAAATGACTCAAAGATGAAGGCAAGTTTCTTTTCTCTTTTATTCTGATCGATACAAAGGCAGTGTGTAGCAATGAACGCAAGTGGAATTTTTTCTAAGTCCAAAATGTATTTATATGAACTCGAACTCAAGGGAACAAAGGAGATTCGTCTCCCAGTAAATGGACCAGTTGAAATGGTCAGGGGCCTATCGATACGAAGGGCGTTGGGCCAACATGCCTGGAATGAATCCCTTCATCGATGCGAAGACATAGCTTCGTATCCATCAGCCTAGAGCAATGCAGAGATTGACACTTCGTACCCATCACCGAGTTACCATCTGTTTCGTATCCATCAATTCGAAGCTCATCAATACAAAACTTACAACAAATTCTTACTTGAATCACTAGATTTCACCAATCTAAAACACTTATTTCGTATCCATATGCTCAAAGACCCAAGCTTCATATCCATCGATACGAAGCACTTCCGAGGTCTATCCATTTCGTATCGATAGCCATCGATACGAAGCATGCATTCCAACATCTCGGATCGATCCAGGAGAGGATCGATACGAAAGAAGTTACTTAAAATGACTATCGGTCGTTGCTACAGCTCGAATTTCACACCGATTCGGGAGAGGATCGATACAGAATTCGATGCAAGAAGGCTGACAACGACTTGCCAACGTATGAACGTTAGCGAGAGTCAGACTAACATACATACATGAATGTCGGACTAACATTCAATTTTTAAAATTCAGTGGGAGCGAATGCTCAACTAATGACAATCATAACAGCAGTCAACAGTTTGCTATCATTCAATACTCTATTACAATAGTGCACAGTACAACAATTAGCAGTCAATAAGTCATGTTACTAAAAATCAATCAAGAGTCATAGCTTTCAACGAGAAGACAACAACCGTTCAGATGAGTCAGATAAAACTGTTCAGGATGAAGATTGCAACTTTTCAAAGCACGTCATGTTCTCACAAGACGTACTTTGGGGGGAAAATGTTATCCCACCTTTTGACAAGACCATGACACCAAGAGCTTAACTGGAAATCGAGGACAGTCCGTCCCGAAGATCGATTGTACACAGGTTCACTATGGATGTCAATAAATTTTATCCGAGTCTGGATCAAGCTACAATTGATATGACGAAACAAGCAAAGCTATGAAAGCCAACGTCTCAAATTTCAAGTCAATTGGAGTTTGTATGCTCGAGTTATGGATCGATCAAGTTTCATGAAAAGCATGCTTACTTCGTATCCACACGGTTCGCATCCATCAAGCCTCAACAGTTCGTATCCATCAATGAATATTGTTTCGTATCCATCAAGTGCACAGCTTCGTATCCATCAGGAAACCTTTCCCTTCGTACCCATCAACCAGTAGCATCATTCCTAATCCACCTGGTCAACTGCTACCACCGAAATGAGCTATTGAGTTTCAGATAGATCTTGTGCCAGGAGTTGAACCTATAAGTAGACCACCTAATAGGATGACACCAACAAAGATGAAGGAATTGAAGGTGCAGCTAGTGGATCTAGAAGGAAGGAATTTTATTAGACCAAGCAGTTCGTCTTGGGGAGCGGCCGTGATATTCGTGAAGAAATCAGATGGGTCGTTGAGAATATGTATCGACTATCGTAAGCTGAATGAAAGGACGATAAAGAATAAGTATCCTTTGCCGAGAATTGATGATCTATTTGATCATTTGATTAGAGCCAGAATGTTTTCCCAGTTGGATTTGGCGACAGGGTTCCATCAGTTGAGAGTGGCAGAGGACAGTATTCCGTTGACAGCATTTCGAACTAGATATCGTTCGTATGAGTGGTTAGTGATGCCATTGACCAATGCACCTGCTTTCTTTGTGGATTTGATGAACCGAGTCTTCTGAGATATTTGGATAGATCCGTGTTGGTGTTTATAGATGACATTTTGGTATACTCTAAGGATGAGAGAGAGCATGAAGATCATCTTAGAGTTGTGCTAGAGACACTAAGGCAGAATCAGCTAAAGGCGAAGTTTTCCAAGTGTCATTTTTGGAAGAAAGAGGTTAAGTTTCTTGGTCATGTGGCTTCAGAGAAGGGATTGTCAGTCGATCCAGATAAGATCGAAGCTGTGAACAACTGGAAGAGACTAGAGACAACGATCGAGATCAGAAGTTTTCTTGGACTTGCTGGCTACTACTAGAGGTTCATCAAGGATTTCTCACGGATAACAGTGCCTTTGACTAAGCTTACCAGGAAGGAAGTGAAGTTTGTTTGGTCCAACAAGCATTCCTTAAGTTAAATCATTTCTTGACCAATTCTCCAGTGTTAGTAGTTCCAAATGGTAACCAAGGGTTGGTAGTATACACTGATGCATGTGGGACTGGATTGGGAGCAATGTTGATGTAGAAGGGCAAAGTCATTACCTACGCATCTAGGTAGCTTAGACCGCATGAAGTAAGATATCTTACTCATGACTTGGAGTTGGCTGCGGTGATTTTTTCCTTGAAGATTTGGAGGCATTATCTCTTAGGGGAGAGATTTGAGTTATATACGGATCATAAGTCTTTAAGATATCTATTCTCTCAGAAGGATTTGAATATGCGATAGCAGAGGTGGCTGGAGTTTTTGGCTGCTTATGGTTTTAGTATAGAGTATACCCCAGAGAAAGGTAATAAAGTAGCAGATGCTCTTAGCAGAAGACATCAGAAGGTGGTGTTGGCTATGTTGGAAGAATGGAAAGATCTAGAAGCTTTGGTCAGTTGTGGTGTGCGGTTAAGATTGACTTCTAGTTCTAGTTAGAGTACTGCCATGTTGTTTTGTTTAGATGTTCGATCAGTGTTGATTGAGAGAATTGCTTCTAAGCAGAAGGAGGATCCAATATTAGCCGAGAGAATCAGAAGGCTTGAGGTTGGAATTGAGGTCGATGATTTGAAAGATTTTTTTCTTGACCAGAGAGGATGGTTGAGAAAGAAGGGATGGTTATGTGTTCCAGATATGGAGAACTTGAGAAAAGAAGTTCTTGAGGAATGTTATCGATCTAAGTTTATGATTCATCCTGGAGGGACCAAGTTGTATCAAGCTATAAAGAGGAGCTTCTATTGGGAAGGCATGAAGACAGATGTTGACTTGTGGGTTAGGTAGTGTGTAAACTGTCAACAAGTGAAAGCTGAACATCAGAAGCCGAGTGGGTTGCTTCAGCCTTTAGAGATTCCAGTATGGAAATGGGATTAGATATCCATGGATTTTATTGATGGGTTGCCAAGGTCAAGAAGAGGAAATGAGAGTATATAGGTTATTATGGATAGGTTGACCAAGAGTGCCCATTTCATTCCAGTAAAGTTGACTAGAACGGCAACTGTTTTGGCGAAGTTGTTCATGAAGAATATAGTTAGACTTCATGGAGTTCCTAGTAGCATAGTCAACAACAGAGATGCTTTATTCACTAGTGAATTCTGGAAGAGTCTATCGGACGTGTTAGGCACTAAGCTCAAGATGAATACTGCATATCACCTATAGACAGATGGGCAGACAAAGAGAGTCAATAAGGTACTCGAGGATTTGTTGAGGGCTTGAGTATTGGACTTTGGTGGATCTTAGGAGGATCACCTACATTTGGTTTAGTTTTCCTTTAACAATAGTTATCAGACTAGTATAGGAATGGCGCCTTTTGAAGATTTATATGAAAGGCCATGAAAATCCTCTACATGTTGGTTGGAGACTGGAGACAAATTGGCCTTAGGCCCAGATTTGGTAAAGGAGGCGTTAAGAAAGATTTAGTTAATCTGAGAACGAATGAAGGAAGCTCAATCCAGACAGAAGAGTTATGCAGATAAAAGGCGTAAAGACCTAGAATTCTCAGTGGGAGACATGGTTTTCATTAAGGTATCGTGTGGTACGGTTTGAAAAGTCGGGGAAGTTGGTCCCAAGATATGTTGTTCCGTTCTAGATTATAGAGAGGATTGGAAAGCTCGCATAAAGAGTTGAGTTGCCGAGCAATATGACAGGTGTCCATAATGTATTCCATGTGTCTCATCTTCGCAAGTATGTGCATGATCCAGAGGCTACCATTCCTCGGACAGAGTTGGAGGACTTGGTAGTATAGCTTGATTTGACTTTTGTTAGAAAACCAGTTCGGGTTGTAGCAAGAGATGAGAAAAGAATGAGAAACAAGACAGTCAAGTTGGTGAAAGTTAAGTAGAGTGACAACGAGAAGGACTGTACTTGGGAGACAAAAGACAAGATTGGAGATACTTATCCTGATATGCTTTGAGTGTATATCTATATTAGATTTATATAGATATTTCCTTGTCAGGTAGACTAGTATGGTTGTTAGGAGTCGTTACAGATGATTGCTAGATTAATATTTAGTCCTTACTGAATTTCGAGGATAAAATCTTTAAAGAGGGGAGCCTGTAACACTCCTAATTTTTTAATAACATTATTCAAGAGATTTAATTAGATAAATTAAATAGAATAATGTAAATATTAGAGTGATAATAGGATTGAGATTTGAATACATTAGAGACATTGGTGATATTTCTAAAATTATATAAATATTTTGATAGAAATATCTAATAGTTTTATTTTCAATCAAAATGCAGAGGAAACATGTGTCCATAAGAAAGAGCATTAAAGGATGCATGGATATTTCTAAAATTATAAATAAACAACATGTTGTTGATTGTTAACTATGTACTTATGTTAAAATCTGTAGTAGTCTGGTTATTTAATACTCGACCATTGATTTGAAAATGACATATTTTATAATCAATATAAATGGATATTGAGATTGTTCCGAAATGATATACATAGGCACTGTATTAAATTATTTAATATCAAGCATGTAAGAAGGATTCCTTATGCATTAGCTTTGCAATTTTCGTACATGCTATATTGTATACACTATCACACTTTGCTCATGTATTTGATACATAGAGCAAGTAAAAAAATCCGAATTAAGATCACTTAATTATAACATAGAGTGTTCTCAAGTATTTATGAAATACTAGAGAATTGTTTATAGAAAAAAGAACTCCATATGAAGGAGTGCATGGACTTGAACTTCATTAGTAATATCGAGTATAGTATGCTAATCCTAAATTCATGTTCAAACTTAAGTTAAGAATTTTAAGTTGGAATTGTTCCAAATAATAAGTAGTGGTTGATTCAACTAAAGGCGACCTTGATGTAAGAAATAAAAATAAATGCACAAATTTGTAACTTGGCTATGAGTGATTCCAAATGTTGAGAATCCCATGACATTATTATATGATAAAAATGTCGCGATATAATTCGTAAAAGAACTTAGAGCTTACTAGAATTCCAAAGACATAATCTAAATAGTTCCCGATCAAGGCAGTTTATCAGGGTCGGAGAGAGTTGATTGACAAAGTATATGATAAAAAAATAGCATATCTATTCACTAAAGGACTAACCCGATTAGTTTCTGAGAAGACCGACCGAAGAAGTTGGAATTAGATTCCATAATTGGCCCTAAGTGCAAGTGGGAGATTGATAGAGTTAGGGGTATGCCTTAGGGACAATTATGTAATTTGTTACATATATCTAACTCCGTGCCCAATCTTGTTCAAAATAAAAGGGGTTTTTCTTTCTAATATACTTGTTATATAGTGATATAAATAAATAAATAATTAATTAATTTAAAGCATATAGATGGAAATCCTTAAATGATATGTTATGTGATAGTAATTATAAAGTGTTGTAATAGTGAAAATTTTATCACATTGCAAATAACATATTGTTTTAAATAATCCTAGTCAAAATGTTTCAGGAAAGGATATCGATTCATCCGTTAAGACTAGAGTACGTAATGCTCTCTAAATGAAAGGTAGTGTATTTCTTGTGGCTGTTGGGGCACCAAAGGATTACATACTGATAGTTATTGGAAAATCATGGAATGCCTCAATCGATAGTTCTTTGTTGGTTAATATAACTAAGGTCAAAAGGACAAACTCGAAGTGACCATATTACACATTTTCGTGGATTTGAGAATAACATAGAGTTTCAATGTGGACACTCTACTTTGATTGTAGTTAAATCGTAGCATGGCATCCATCGAATGACTATAGTCCGGTCTAAGTTGAAGTAATTGAAGTGAAACACTATTCATTAAAGAATTCATCTCGGTTATATGGGTTTAGTATCACGGTCAACTACAGTCGACTCAAAATCAAAGTGTTTAGCCAAAGAGTACGGTCAAAATAATTATTAGTATTGAAGCAAGAATTTTGTGCTTGGAATTACAAAGTTGAACGTGGACGATGTTGGAGTTTTCGGCCAAAAACAAAATACATAAGTCCTAATGTTATATAGTTTTGACAAAGATAATTGGTGTAAATAATCATTACTATCAGATACCGTTTATAATATGTAAAATTTGATTTTATGAAAAAGATGTGTAAACGATAAATTAAGCCAAAATGCCACACCATTAGCTAAGGTGATGTGTGAACGTTAATATTCGAACTGTTCAATATTAATCGTTGATTGAATTTACACCTTTAGCTCTCACAACCGTAATGATGAATTGTAACGACTCACCTTTTTTGGACAGTTTAAATCGACAATCAAACACATGCCGATTCCAAACCATTTAAAGGGGAGGATTGTTAATGAGGTAAATAAGAAAAGGAAGAAGAAACAACCACAGAATCTCGCAGCGGAAAGATAAAATATAATAATCAAATAAACAGTTCATGAAGCTGTTTAATATACATTTGATTATCATTTATACATCATTTATCAGAGTTATACATATACAACAGAACAAATAAGATAATGCAGCAGACAACATGATGTAAGGATAATAATAGTAATAGTATACCAAATCTTTGTCTTCGTCCTCCAGAATAGATCTTTAATAAGCTGAAAAACTCAGGACTGACCCGAGCGTAATGAAAGGACAAAACACTCGAGTCAGGACTAAAATATCCTTATGTAAGTCAAATCAATCGTAAATATATATGAGTGTGACGGTGTCAGAGATGTTTACGGGATTTGACATCTCCTATCCAGTGTTAACGTGAGTGCAATAACTCAAGAGATGTTACGGGATTTTCCATCTCTTAAGGATCCGTGAAACTATCTATTATGTAGTAAAATACGCTATTATAATATGTCTACAGTAAAGTAAAAGTATTAAAATAGCGTTAAGGCGTTACCCATATCCCCCTTAACACATTTTATATATTCACATAGTCTATACAGTACCGTAACTCCTCCCGTAAACTGGAGGGCTATCAGAGGGCACTCCATAGGTACGGTACAAAACAAACTCGTAGAAGGCGCTCTAGGGCATGTGAACACGGCACACGAGGAAATGCCAGGGTAGATATACCATTTGCGGATCCGGACTGGTGGTGATGCATAGCAGCTACTACCGCCCACCTCGGAACACACTCCCAAAACAAATCCGAGGGGTGGCCACCAAAACAATCACAAAAGCAATAGAATGGTATCGAAGAAATGTGTCCGATCGGAGGAATGACCGCACTTGGCCCGACGTGGCTCTTGATTTTAGTCACATCTAAGCTGACTCACGAGAGTCAGGGTCACGTCATACCATATACAGGATCATTTGTCAAACCATCCTACTTCATTTCTGGAATCTCCACCACGTACATAGTTGTTAAAGTGGTTTTCGGTATCGACAGAGAGTATGTCCATATCCGATCCCGGTCTCTTTAACAACCAATCGCTTATTACACACCGGATGGTTCTTTTACTTTTTCAAAATCAATTCATAATTGATATCAAAATATCATATTCGCTTCAAAAATCAAATCCATTCCAAAATCATCATATCTACTCAAAATATACTATTCCAGTTCAAACATCATTTCGCCCCAATATCTCATTTCAATTTCAAAATCGTTTCGAATTTCAATTTAGGTTGTAACTTCATTTAGCCCAATTCGTATTTAAAACCAAGATTTAAATATAAACATTTCACCTTATTGACCAGCTTGAATTTTTGGAAAATAGTTTGAATAGTTAAAAATAGCTTAAATAATTAAAAATAGTTAAAATACTCTAAAATGTTAAAGATAGATTTCAAAATAGTTTTAAATTGATTTAATATAGTTAAATAGATTTAAAATAGATTAAATATAATTAAATAGGTTAAATAGCTTTAAAATGGATTAAATATAATTAAAATAAATTAAAATAGGGAAATTAGTTCAAAATAAATTAAGTTGGGTTAAGTAGATTTAAAAATAGATTAAAATAAGTTAACATGGTTTAAGATAGGTTGGAATAATTTAATATAGGTTAAAATAGTTTAATATAAAATAGTTTAAGTATTTAAAATGGTGTATATAACAGAATAATTTAAATTTTTTTTTGGAAAAACCAAAATGAAATAGCTCCAAAGTCAAAATATTTCAATTCCAACATCCCAATCCGAATCAAATCCCAATTTCCATTAAGTCAATTAAATCTCGATTTCAATCCAAATCAATTCCGACTTCGATTTCAAATTTATTCAATCCCATTTTCAAATCCAATTAATTCAATTTCAATTCATATCGATTTCTTGCTAAATCTTCAAATATCGACTCAAAACCCTTAAATCAAGTTAACCTCCAATATCCAATTTGAAATCCAAATTTCCAAATACTTTTACTTGGTAAAGTTCAAAGTTTGAATAAAAGTCTCATCCTTTTAATCAATTCAATTTCTGAAATTTAAATCATAATTCGATCATAACTTAAAAATCCCAACTCAATTATTTAAACGTTTCATTTACCAAATTTTTAATTTTTAACATTCTAAGCTCAAGTTCGAAAGAAATTCTATTTTAACAAATTTGGTTTTCATTTCTTTTAAATCAAAAATCATTCAAATAAATTTCAATCAGAAATTTTAAATCATTTAATTTAACCAATCCGATGTCCGTATATAATTTTCTATCCTATGGCCAAGTGATCAGTTATTTCACTTAATTTTAGGGATAGATATATATCAATTCAATCCAAATCATAGTGTCATAGGTATATATCATTTCAACCTATTTCTCAATTTATTCAAAATAATTCAATTTACAACTGTAAATAATATACAGGGTGAGGACATGATATATACAAACAAATAAACATCCAAACATTCAAATATCAATCAATAGCATCCAACGCAACCAATCATCCAAACAGACAATATAATTCACGGAAATTTCATAGTTATTAATGTTCGCTAATCTAATTGTGATTAAATTCCCATTTCAATTTGACTGTCAATTTTAATTTCTAATATTAAATTTAATGAAAATCTAGATAACAATAAAATTTATCAAACAATGACCAATAAAATCATATCACATCATAATATCAAATTTAACCAGCATCAAGATATTCTAGTACGTTCTGAGCGTTATAAAACACTCACCTTGAGTTTTCAATTTTAAATCAAATTGAACAACGTTCGATTTAACCTAATATTTTAACGAGCTCCAAATATCTCCGGATCTGCACTGCAACGTAGCTCTCGACTATGCAATTCCGGCGTCGCCGGTTTCGTCCGATTCCGACCTCGCACGGAAGAGATATGAGGTTTTAAAGATTTTATATATATTTATATAAATTAAATTACAATCTTTTATTTATATATATATACTAGATCAAATCTAGCCGTTCACTCCGCAGTAGGAAATCAAGGCCGCAAGTTCGTTCCTTCTTCGTTCGTGATCACCATGCAAGTTTGAATCCAACGTCGACCACCCCAATTCGCAAACCGCTTCCACTATAGACCACCAGACGACAATCGGCGACCGGCATACGCAAGCTCTACGCGTCCCCTACCAACGACCAGAGTGCCTCCAAGCTCGGTCACCCCTTTGGCATGAAAAACGATAGTAACCAAAGGAAGTACACGGCCAAAAATCCCCCTCCACGCGACGAGAAAAGCGATCTCCACCGTTGGATGCATTGAGCTCAGAGAGCTCTACAGTTTTGTTGTTGGAAGATTTTTGAGATAGTTTGTGGATTGAGAGAAAAATGAGGGAGAAGGAGATTGTTTATCAGCCATTAAAATTAACTCTGGCCGCGACGAATAAGAAGTAGGGTTTCTGAAAGGAACGTGAATATATACGTATAAACATTAAATTAATATTATTTTCCACAATTAACATGATTTTCGAACGGACTCCAAACTAGACGTGCCGACAGGCGTTCATAATGTTTTACCCACATTCTGAACACAATGGAATAGATTTCGGGGACTAATTCGATCGTATGTGGAAAATAGATTTTCGAATCGAATTAAAATATTGAATTTCCGATATAAATTTCGACGCGTTTCTAACCCGTATGACCAAATGATAACTCTATACGCTATGAAATTTGAAATCCGATAATAATACACTATTACAGATCCAATGGAACTGGTTTCGTCGAATTCCGAGATTGTGCCTCGGAAGGCTATTTTTACTTGTCGATTATAATATAAAATTTCCATTTCTAATTATTCAGTTTTAAATCCAATTTTAAATGTTAGCAAATTTCATTGTTGTTTAAATAAACTTTCAATTTCCGGTTCAATTTTCAATCATATTATATTCAGAATTCAATTATTCAAATATTTGCACTATTAAATTTAAACGATTTTGATTATTCAATAATTCACTATCTTTTTGACTATTTGAAAATGAACTTATAAGACTTAACGTTAAAAATGAATTCAAATTACAGAACGACTATTTTCATTATATAGTTATTCAATTCCCATTATCCAATTATCCAGTTAATTTCAAATATTGAATTTAAACAATTTAATTGTTCAATATTCAACAAATTCCAATATTGGATTTTAAATGAATTCTCATTATCAATCAATTACTTTATTACATCCAATGAATTCCACATTATTATTTAACTTCAGCTATTGATCATGAACTCAGCTAATATATAAAATTTCATTTCCATTGCAATAGGTTTCCAAATTCAATTCGACTGACTAAATAAACAAGTAAGTTATAATAATTATCACCATTTACTTTTAATCACACTTATATGTTTATTATTTACAAACAAGTGACACAATTTCGTATATAATACCAATTTTATTCCCTTCATAGCTAAGTTATAACATTTAAGTCCTTTCAATTGATTGGAATTTCATTCAATTCATTGATAATTAACTCAGATAAATATTGTTGCAATTCATTCTAGTTATTATTATCATAAATAAATTACAAATTTTTAATTCTTCCAACATTAGATCATGAAATCTTATTAAATTAACTATTTTAATTATCGAAAATTTACGGGTCGTTACATGAATACTCCAAAAAACCACATGATTTAATTGATCTATTATCATTTAAATTTATTGAATTAATTAAATTTTAATATTTATGAAATATTAGTTATTAAATTTCATTTGATTTTTTCGAATGCCATTACTATTTAATAAAAGTGCATTTATAAAAATTATATATGTACATATCGATATACGATATCGATAAAATTTAGATTTGATTTAAATCAATTAATTACTAGGCGGATTTTGAAATTTTTGAAGGCTTATCACTTTCTTTAGCTAGCCATACATGTATAGAAAGGGAATTTGATTTGTATTTAATGAGCAATAAAAGTGGGAATATTTAGGGGAGGAATTAGAAAGGTTTCAATGTTTTTCTTGAAAACAAATTCTCTTTCATTATTCATTATTCATTATTCCTTCTACAGACAGTTCATCTTTTCTCTCTCTTCGCCTTCTATTCTGGCAAAATAATTGCCTTCAAGGCTTAAGAAAAATTCCAAAACTAAATCAGAATAAAATTAAAAATATGGTGGTTTATACCTCTTGATATCTGTAATGTTTGGCGGTTGATTTCTGGATTAAGGAGCTATCTCACCATCCAAGGTGCATTCTTTTAGCTACATCTCTAGGTAATAATTATAATTTCATTTATTCTTCACTCACCTTGTTCAAATGAATTGGATCCATCACATATCTCATCTCATCTGTATATTTGTTTATTCGATTACATAGATTAGATTCCCCTTTTGCTTCATATATTCATCATGTTATTTTAATTTTAATCTATTTTAAAATATAGTTCAATTAATTACCTGTTCATCTTGTTTTCTTTAGATTTATTCCATACAATTTCACATTTAATTAATTGTTCAAATTGATTATATAGTTTATATTCGAAACCATTGCAACAAATACATATGTTCCTGATTTGTCATATCAGGTTTGTTATTGTTTTTAGATATGTTATTCAAAAAAATTCTTCTGATTGAAACTAAACTTTTAATTATTGACATAATTTTATTAATGATTACATATACAAATATGAATAAAATGCATATGTTTTCTATTTGAAATTACTTTAGAAATTTTATACATATGTTTTGTGCTTGTTGTTTTGAATAAAATATTTTTCTTATTGAATATTTTGAAAGTTGTTTAAAAATAGGAAATTGTTAAATAACAATAACTGGACTTTTGTGTTAAATATCACCAATTTTTTATTTCCTTTTGAATTAAAGTTAGACTTTATTTTGTTACTTTAATTTTCATAGCAAGTGTTAGATTTTATAAATTTTATACATGTACATGTTGTTTTAGGTTTGAAATATAATTTACAATGATGGGTATATGTGTATGTGTATGTCAATGTAAATTAAGATTCTAAAATGGAATTTTGTGTAAAATCATAATATTAGTCTTAATTCCTTCCGAAGTTTGAAACCAAATTTAAACTGTTTTTTTTTCTATTTTAAACTTACAAACTAGTGAAAATTAATTTTAACATATTCATATGCATGTATGTATATGTATAAAATTTCATATATATATATATATATATATATCTGTGTGTGTGTGTGTGTGTGTATGTGTGTTTAAAAAAACCTATAAGCAACAAAGGCACATATAAAAGAAACATTAACGATGCACGCTTCTTATTTGTTGCACTTACACAATATACACTCCTAGTATATTTGGATTTACTCCATCAATGACATTTAATAAATCTTTAATCTGATTGGAGAGAGAGAAATGAAAAGCTTCTCCCTCTAAATAAAACTATGTCTTCCATTAATTGATTACATAAGTTTTAGAGAAAGAAATCAAAGGTTTCATTCTCTAAATCAACATTAATAAGTAACTATTACACACATGGGCGTATTTGATACACCCATACATTTCAATATTAAATTCAAACTCTTTTAAACTAATTAAATAAAATAAGGATTTTATTTCAGATACATATTAGATTGGATATAAAATCTCTTTAGACTTCATTGGACCAATAGATTCAAATAGGATATTTTTTGAAATCTACCTATTTTACTCGCTTCTGACCGCGTCAAATCCAATGGTAATGACATGGGAGTGAAGCCCTATGAATTCAAAGTTCTACATCAAAAGTGAATTAGATCAGTACCGATCAAAATTTTGATCGGTATCGAGATTATTTCTTGGGCCAAACCATGTGTTTCATTGGAGATTTTCTATGTAATTGAAGAGTGAAGTACTATAGCAATTGTATCTGCATTGAGTTAATTGCAAGTGTGGATGATCAACTCCGGAACTTTGTAGGATTGAACAAGTCCCATATGAGACAAATCATATGAGTACCAAGATGATTCTTGAAGTGTAGTCATGTAAGTGGATATTGAAGAAGAGGCACGTTAACACTCATAGAGTAAGGGGTATGTCCTAGGGGCAATTATGTAATATGTTACATATATTTAACTCGATAACCAATCTTGTTCAGAATATAAGGTGTTTTATTTCAATTATATACTTGATATAATTTGTTATATATTAATTAATTTAATTAAAAGTATATTTAATAGAAAATCCATAAATGATGTGTTTTGTGGTAATAAATATAAAGTGTTCTAACCATGAGTAATTTATCATAATAAAAATAAATATACCATTTTAAATATTCCTAGTCAAGATGTATCTAGACTAGATATCGATTTATTTGTTGAGACTAGAGTACGTAACAACTCTCCAAATGTTGGGTAGCATATTACTCTTGACTGTTGGGGGGCACCATGGGTTACTAATAGTTATTAGATAACTATGGAACAACAAACTCGATAGTTTTCTGTTGGTTAATACAACTAAGTTCAAACAAAAAATATCGATGTGACTAATCTACACAGTTCTCCCGACTTGAGAATACTATTGATCTTCAATGTGGAAGCTCCGATTTGATTATAGTTAAATCATGGCACGACGTCCATCGAACGATTATAGTTGGATCGAGTGGAAGCATTGGAAGTGAAACACTATTAAGGAGAGGATATGTTTTCAGTTATATGAGGTTATTATCATAGTCAACTGAAGTCAACTCAAAGTTAAAGTGTTTGGCCAGAGCATTTCGGTCAATAATACTTGTTATTATTGAACCTAGGACTCTGTGTTTGGACTATAAAGTTAAATACAGATGATGTTGAAATTTTGACCATTACCAAATTCCATAAGTCCAAACTAAATATAGTTTTGACGAACAGAATTGGTGTAAATAATTGTCACTAAAAGGTATCGCTTAAGTGTTAGTGAAATCTGAATTTATTGAAAAGACCTGTAAGCAATGAATTCAGCCAAAATATCACACCACTAGCTAAGGTGAAGCATGAACGTTGATATTTGAACTGTTCAATACTAATCGCTGACTGAATTCATATCTTTGAGTCGCACAACCGCATTTGTGATTTCTCCGAAAACCACACGATTTAATTCATTTGTAATGTTGTAAATTGATTAAATTAGTTAATATTTATGAAATATTAATTAATATTAATTTATTTGATATTTTGATTGGTGTTGGAAATTATTTAAATGCATATATAAAAGTTATATTTGCATATATCAATATGCGGTATCGATATAATTTTAAACATGGTTTAAATAATAAAATAGTTACATAAATGGTTTTTCTTTTATTTAGAAAATTTGCACATTAAGAATGTGCTTGGACCAGCCATTATGAGAGGAGGAAATTAATTAATTGAATTAATTTAAATTTAAAACAGAATTAAAGAAAGTAGCTTTGATAAGAGAATGAGAAAGGTTTATTTAATTCTATTAAAACAAACTCTCCTCATTTTGATTTCTTTAGGAGGACATAACTTTTTATTCCTCTTCTCTATTATTCATTCATGGTTGAAACGTCTCCCAAAAACTTCAATTCAAATACAAATCAACATCAAATTAAATCAAAGAAGTTGGTTCATCTTTCTTGTAATATGGAATGCTGATTTATTTGAAATCTAAGGAGAAGTCACAAATCAAGATGTGATGAAAGGCAAGTTTTGTCGGGTAAGTTTATAATTCATTCATGATATTTAAAATAATTTTTTTACATATATGTAAACTATAACCACTAACTAAAATCAGTTTTAAAATTATTCTATGTATTGTGATTGACTGTGAATTCTATTTGTGTGTGGTTTTGAATGTTGATGATTTAATTGGATCTGAAATAATTAACAGTTTTGGAATTGATTTGTTAAATCCTTTTATAATTACTTAATAATTTGTCTAACAAAATAACTTATGTTTTATTTCATTTGAGATCTGAAACAAATCCCCCTTTTGTTATTCTATTTTAGGTTGTCGTATATCTTCTTTGTTTTAATAAATTACTCTTGTTGTTTCACTCGTCCCTTTTTAATCATGGATCAAATTTTAACAGATTGAATTATAAAATTATATGTGTGTGTGTGTATATCAATATGTGTGTCTGTTTGTGTGTGTATATATAAATTAATCAAGTCTTCTTTATACCATGAAATTGTAAACCTATATTAAACTAAACTTAATTTTGTTGATTTCTTTTCAATTAATCCAGTTTCATGTTTCAAAATTAAATTTTAGTTCGTTACGTATATGTTTATACCAAAATATAATTCATTACGTATATGTTTATACCAAAATATAAACTTATATTTTAGATCCAATTATATCATTAGGGTCAATAAATCAATTAGGTTTTAAATCTTATATGGTATTAAATAAACTGTTTAATTGGTAACTACAAAAGGGGATAAAGTAGAATTACACTTGATTATTTCCCTTTTTCACTTAGATTTGATTAGATTTGATTGGCACATAAATAACTTTTCCATCTTCACTCTTTTAATTTACTCTTACATTAATTGTCTCTTTATGTGAATTATTTTCATGCTTTTATTTATGTAAATGTATAAGTGGAAACAAAGATTACATATATGTATATATATGTATAAACTATATATATGTGGTACTATCAATATGTTTTTACAAATCATATACATATAATGTAGTATACTCAAACATATGTACATACTTAGGCATTTATATTCCCGATATGCATGCGAGAATATAACATGTATTTGTAAGTCTGTGTATACACACATACACATGCACACAATAGATATAAATCCCAATATCTAAATTACATACATATATATATATGTGTGTGTGTGTGTGTGTAAACATCTCTATATTAGTTCGTTTATGTTGTCATATATTTGAATGTATGTTGATGCATTCCTAAAAACATTTTATTGAAATATTAACATGTTTATTTAACAAATGATCAATCTAATCGGAGAGAAAGAAATGAAAGTTCTCTCTCTCCAATTAATAGTGTTTATTCCCTTAATTAATTGCATAAGTATTAGAGAAGGAAACAAAAGGTTTCCTTCTTGAAATAAATTTCAATAAGTAAGTGCTACATACATGGGTGTATTTGATACACTCATTTATTTATTTAATTTTATATCAAATTTAAACGCTTTCAAAATAATCAAATAAAATAAAGAATTTTATTTAATACACCTTTTAAATTGGATCTAAAATTTCTTTATACTTCATAGGCCCAATAGATCTACAAAAGATTTATTTTTAAATTTACCCTTTAACTCAGCTACGGGCTGGCCTAATTCCAACAGGAATGGTTCCAACATGATCGGAATTGATCATATTTATGGTCTGTATCGATATGATTTAGTTGTGGTAGGTTGACTCAATCTCCTTTCTGACTTCGTGGATCTGATGTTTTACCAGGTCTTCCACGTTCTGAGGACTTTACTAGACAATTCTGCTATAAATGGAAGCACTATATTAACTTAGAAAGGACTTTTAGCCTTTATCTTCTTCATCTTCTGTTAGGAAATCAATTCTATGGTTTCGATGATAACAACTATACAATAGAAATCGAATGTACATATATATCTATATTTACAGGTAGTTGATAGAGTAACATCACCAAAGAGACTAAAACAATACTTAAGAGAAGAATCAAAAGATGTCAAATCAGTAGAAGTTGAAGAGAAATAGGACATGCACAAGATAAAGCAACATGCAAACTTTCAGACGTCTGAGAGCACTATCCAGACGTTTGAATAATTCCTCTGGCTCATAATTCAGAAGCAATCAGACGTCTGGTTACCAACGTCAGATGTCTGAAAAGTACTCAGGCCTAAAACAGATATGAAGACCAGACGTCTGAGGTTACCTTCCAAACGTCTGATTCGAGACTCGACTGTGCATTTTCAAAGATCAACTGCCACATTCGAAAAGACACATCCACTTCTCTTTGTCGCAACTCTTCATCACCATCAGAAGCGACTTTACGGATATTACAACAGATGCAACCATACAAGAAAACTCTTCATCACTATAAATAGCATCAGGAATTCAAGAGAAGAACTTACCTGACTTACTTACACTCTTATCTCTTGTACTCTGATTTATTCCTGATCTATAAGCAATCAAATACCTGTAATTAACCCTTCCATATATACAGAACTCCTCATTCAGATATTCTCTAGATAGATATATATTGGAAGCACTTTTGTACTCAATAGTCAACATCCGTGTTATAGAACACATTCTTGACAAAGAAACTTTGCTATTGTAAACATGTTCCTCTGGGTCAAGCGAGGGTTAGTTGAAAGGAAATTTCGAAGAGGAGCTTCGGGACTGGACGTAGGACGGGAGGTCCGAACCAGTATCAAATACCGATGTGATTATTTTCATTTACTTTGCTACTATCGTTTATAGAGTTATATTATATAGTTAGCTGTTTATACTTGCATATAATCTATACGATCCACTCATATAGACTTTCAATTGGTATCGGAGCAAGGTTCGTTTAAAAGAACAGTAACACGTTTTTTAAATCATTCTAATATGGCAAGTATTTTTCAAGAAGGACAATCCACAACACGACCCCCACTTTTTAATGGCTCTAATTATTCATATTGGTCTACACGTATGAGAATTTTTATGGAAGCTAATGGTTTAGAAATTTGGTCAGCCACTCAAGGTAAATATGAAGCTCCAACTACTGCTATGAACACATGGACCGATGCACAAAAGACCTTAGCATCAAATAATGCTAAAGCTATGAATGTTGTATTTTGCTCACTTGACAAAAATGAATTTTCACGTGTCATGTTATGTACAACTGCATTTGATATTTGGCGTACCTTACAAATTACACATGAAGGTACAACAAAGGTCAAACAAACTAAAATTTCAATTTTGCAAAACCAATTTTCATCATTTAAAATGCAACAAAATGAAACTTGACGCAGCGGATTAATCAAAATGATGTAGATCGGTGAAAATAGCAGTCGATGGATTGATGAATGCTGAATTGCCCGAATTCGTTGATCCGAAGATACCGAACTCTAGCTATCTCGAACTCGTTGATCGCGCACGATACCGGGTTCAAAGATCTTCAATTCTTCAAGCGTTGATCAAGCGCACTTGATTCCGCGAATCGGCTTCTACAATCGTTGAATCGAGCGCACTCGATTATCCGAAAGAGGAGATAGGAGATTACACTCAACTACCAATTTGAATGAAAGCACAAAGCAATCAAAAGAGAATTTTATTCAATATTCAACAACCTTTACAAATGACTTCACTTGCCTATTTATAGGCTACAACATACCAACACAGAAAAAGTACAAGTCATAAGTCGGCAACCGACTTATCACATCTCCGACCTAACATAAGTCGCATACTATTTACAACACAGTTCAGAAAAAGCTTAAAAATATTACAAGTATTTAGGTCGGTTCCGACTTAACAATAGTCGACCTATGAACCCAGACGACCTACGACATAACAGTACAACACAGCGACACAACTTAGACAAAATACAACAGAAAATACAAGTACTTAGGTCGAGAGCGACCTACGACCTATAATGATTCGACCTAAGAATGTACGCGACTTAGCATAGGTCGGCAGCGACCTAACAACAGTTTCTTCACAGCTTCAAGAATCAACGGTTCAGATGGACGCGGCATCAAGATCTTCGGTTACAAGTTTCTGCGACTTAAAACCTTAGCGGTATTCCAAATCAACGTTTAAAGAGAATCAAGGGCAGAGGTTAACTCGGCAGACACATCAACGGCATCCCGTGCTTCGCGACCTAAAACATGCGCATCCCATATCAGCGACCTAAGATCAACGGTAGAAATTAACTCGGCAGTTGAATCAACAGCATCCAGTGTTTCGCGACTTAAAGCATGACTCGTTAGGTCGTTCAGACGACTCAAAGGACTTGTTAACTCGCAGAAATTTTCCTTGAGTCGTTGCCGAGTCACACTAGGTCGTTGATACGACTTTAAGACTTCATTAGGTCGCGAACATCCTTCCATAGGTCGGTTCCGACCTAGAACTTCATTCTCCCAACATTGCTCACCCAACCTTAACTCGGTGATATTCTTTTTAGGTCGGTCTCGACTTATCAACTTGTTAGGTCGTATGCGACCTAATACTTCACCAAATTGGCCTGTGCAACCACTTTCTTCGGCATCACTTGTTCCCCCCTCTAACTCCTTAGGTCGTGAACGACCTACACTCTCCTTAGGTCGTGAGCGACCTAAGCCTTTAACTTTCTGCACTGCATCATCCTCCCCTGGTTGAGAGAAATTCGACCTCGAATTTGCACACTCTTCATCCCCAACAAACTCATCCCCATGATATGGTACAAGATGTTTAACATTGAATACGTCAGATGTATACACATCATCTGGCAGCTTCAGTTTATAAGCATTTTCATTGATTCGTTTCACAACTTCCACCGGACCAATTTTCCTGGCTTTCAACTTGTTGTACGCGCCTACTGGAAAACGATCTTTCGTTAAAACTGCATAAACCAGATCACCTTCATTAAACTCAACATTTCGTCGTTTCAAATCTGCAGATTGTTTATACTTCTTATTTGCTTTCTCCAATCGTTCTTGAACGATTTTATGACACTCTGTCAGCCCTTCAACAAAGTCAACAGCTTTCTTAATTGTCCCCTTTGAGTGTGGTATCATCGTTAAATCTAACGGTCCTTTCGGTAAGCTCGAATAGACAATCTGAAATGGACTGAACCCAGTACTTCGATTCACAGCATGATTATGAGCAAATTCTGCCTGGCATAACTTCACATCCCAACTCTTCAGATTATCTTGAACAAGACACCTCAACAAGTTTCCCAACGATCGATTAACCACCTCCGTTTGTCCATCAGTTTGCGGATGATAAGCACTACTAAACTTCAGCTTTGTTCCCACCATTTTCCACAAACTCAACCAAAAATGACTCAGAAATCGAGTATCTCTATCCGACACAATAGATTCTGGCAATCCATGAAGTCGATAGATCTCTCTGAAAAACAACTGAGCAACATGAACAGCATCCGCCGTCTTCTTACAAGCAATAAAATGTGCCATCTTCGAAAATCGATCAACCACCACATAAATGGAATCATTACCACGCTGCGTTCTCGGCAACCCCAACACAAAGTCCATACTCACATCAACCCATGGTTTACTTGGTACAGGTAATGGCATATATAAACCAGCATTAGTCGTAGTTCCTTTCGAAACCTGACAAATATGACAACGCTCCACAAACCTCTCCACTTCTTTCCTCATCGATGGCCAAAAGTAGGATTGTGAAATTAACTGTAAGGTACGGTCTCTCCCAACATGTCCTTCTTCGTGTAACTCCTTGATAATCTTCATTCTCAGACTACCCTCCGGTATGCATAATCGACTTCCTTTAAAAAGAAAACCATCTACCATCAAAAACTCATCCGTCTTTCCCTCCTTAACTTTATCAACAAACTTCATGAAGTAAGGATCTTCAACAAATAATTCTGGCAATATTTCAAACCCCGTCACTTCAACTTTCAGCGTAGCCAACAAATGACTCCTACTCAAAGCATCAGCCACACGATTTGTCACCCCTGACTTGTGTTTCACAACAAAAGTAAACTGTTGCAGATATGCAATCCACGATGCATGTCTCGCTGAAATCTTGTCTTGCCCTTGCAAATGCTTCAATGCTTCGTGATCAGTATACAGAACAAACTCCTTCTGAAATAGATAATGTCTCCAGTGCTTGATGGATTGTACAACAGCATAGAATTCCACATCATACGTATTGTATCTCATTTTCGCTCCTGACAACTTCTCACTGAAATATGCAATTGGACGTCCCTTCTGACTCAACACCCCTCCAATCCCAACCTTGGATGCATCAGTATGTAGTTCAAACACCAACTGAAAATCAGGTAGCACTAGAATTGGGGCAGACGTCAGCAATTCCTTGATTTTTCCAAAAGCAATCCCTGCTTCCTCTGACCATGAAAACTGTTTACCTTTCATGCAATCTGTAACAGGCGCCATCACACTACTAAAGTGTGGAATAAACCTTCGATAAAATGAAGCCAACCCATGAAAACTACGAACTTCCGTTATCGTCTTGGGCTGCGGCCAATTTCTGATCGCCTCAACTTTACTTTGGTCAACCTGTATTCCTTTCTTTGAAACAACATACCCCAGAAATAAAACACTGTGCGTCATGAACACGCATTTCTTCGTAGCAGCATAAAATTGTTCTTGTCTTAGTACCATCAGCACTTCTCTAAGATGATTCAGATGTTCCTCTGAACTCCCACTGTAAATAAGAATATCATCGAAATACACCACCACGAATTTCCCAATGAACGGTCGAAAAATCTGATTCATCACCCTCATGAACGTACTTGGTGCATTGGATAAACCAAATGGCATGACCAACCATTCGTATAGACCCTCCCTGGTTTTAAAAGCAGTCTTCCACTCATCGCCTGGTCTGATACGAATTTGATGATATCCGCTCTTCAAATCAATCTTCGAAAAGATAATAGCTCCGCTTATTTGATCTAACAAGTCATCCAACCTCGGCATCGGAAATCTATATCTCACAGTAATCTTGTTCAATGCTCGGCTGTCAGTGCACATCCTCCATGTCCCATCCTTCTTGGGTACCAATAAAGCTGGTACAGCACAAGGACTCAGACTCTCCTGCACACGCCCCTGCTCAAGCAATTCCTCTACCTGCCTCCGCAATTCTTCATGTTCCTTCGGACTCATTCGATAATGTGGTCTGTGTGGCAACACAGCACCTGGAACAAGATCTATCTGATGTTGTATATCCCTCAACGGTGGCAACTCCGTTGGTAACTCCTCTGGAAATACATCGTCAAATTCTTTCAAAACTGGTTTAACTTCTTCTGGAATTTCAACCTCTTCACTGCTTTCTCGTCCTATCAACAAGAATACTTCTGGTTCTTCCTCAACCTCTTTAACAAACTCTTTTAAAGTCAATAAAGTTTTCAGTTCTTCAATTTCTTCTGACTTACTTTCTTCTTGTGATCTCTTCTTCGGAACTAAGATAATCTTCGTGCCTTTAAACATAAAACTGTAGCTATTGGTCCGACCGTCATGTAGTACTGCTCGATCATACTGCCATGGTCTTCCCAATAATAAGTGGCAAACATCCATCTCTACTACATCACACCATATTTCATCTTTGTATTTCTTCCCAATAGAGAATGGTACACGAACTCGTCTATCCACTTTCACTTCTCCTCCTTTTCTCAACCATGCTAACTTGTATGGACTCGGATGTTTCTCTGTTTTCAATTTCAACTTTGTCACAGCTTCGGTTGAAATAATATTATCACAGCTTCCTGCGTCAATCACAAACTTACACACCTTCCCCAGAATAGTACATGTTGACTGAAAGATATTACTCCTCAACCAACTATCTTCCTCCTGCTTCGGTGTTAAACACGATCTCCTCAGCATTAGGTTACAACCTTCATCTCCTGACGCAACATCCTGCTCATCCTCCTCAGCTGGATTAGAACAATCTCCATCAACATCCTCATCTTCAACTTCTACAATCATGGTTCTCTTCTTTGGCTTTGGACACTCACTGCTTTTATGACCCAACTCCTGACAATTGTAACATTTGAAACCATTGTTAACCTTTGCCTTCTCAACCTCCTTCACCACTGGTTTACTGATAGGTTTAAAAACATTAGAACTTCCTCCAACACCCTTCGATTGATTGTTAGAATTAGTAAACACACCACTTCCTCGTCTCCCTTGTTTTTCCCAAGCCAACGCTTTCTGATGTGCTTCTGCCACAGATCTTGGATCGAACATATTAACCATATCCTGAATCTGCATTCTCAATCCCCCAATGAATCTAGATGTCAGCTGCTCTTCTGTTTCCATTATATCATTCCTCGCAATCAGTTGGTAAAATTCATCAGCATAGTCATTAACTGTCTTTGTGCCCTGCCTCAAGTTTTGCAAACGTTGATACATCAAAGATTGATAATTGTAAGGTAAGAACGTTGCTTTCATCAATTTCTTCATCTTCTCCCAAGATTCAACTTTTGACTTTCCCATTCGTTCACGTGTAAGTTTAGTTTGCTGCCACCATGCTAAAGCTCTACCCCTCAGCCTTGTAGCAACCAACTTTACTCTACGATGTTCTGGAACTTCTTTAAAGTCAAAAATCTCTTCAACATTAGCTACCCAATCCAGAAACTCCTCTGCTTGCATACCACCTTTGAATTCAGGAATCTCAGTCTTCATCCCCGACTCCCACTTGTGATCATACTCAGAATAGTTTCTTCCTTGACCTCTTCCTTGAATACTACCACCATCATACTCCTCTTCAAAATCAGATGCATAACGATGTCGATTCTGACCACCAACATCTCTACTACCATTGCGCCTTCCACCATCATCCCTTCTATCAACGTTCCTCCGTGCATGATCATTCACGTTCCTCCCATGCCCTTGATCATTTTCATCACTTCGGTCTCGATTAGAATGTGGTGAGACTCTACTACCCCCATGGTTAGATTCTGGTGAAACCCTTCTCCGATTTTGATTCATCTCCGTCATAAGCCTCTCTAACCGGCCAATTCCTTCGTTAAGCTTTTCACTAAAATTCTCATTGATTCTTTGCTCCATCTCATCAGCTTCTTCTCTTCGATACAAAGCTTCTACGTTTTGGTGGCGATTAGCTCTTCTTGGCGGCATACTTGAAAATTTCACAAATTCTTCAAATTTCAAACACTTTTCGGATTTTGATCCAAAATGAAACGGATCGAAAACTTCCACTTTGTAGCAAATCGCGATGAACACGATGGACAAAGTTTCGGCCTCCAATGCAAATCCGAACTTCAATCTTCAAACAAATGCGAACAACTCTTCCTCTCGGCCGTGTCTCAACACTTCAAACTCGGCTTCTCTTCAAACTTTAAAACTCTTCAAATGATTAGGCTCCAAGTCTCGATCTAGCTATGATTGGCTAGAACCAGCTCCGATACCAAAACTGACGCAGCGGATTAATCAAAATGATGTAGATCGGTGAAAATAGCAGTCGATGGATTGATGAATGCTGAATTGCCCGAATTCGTTGATCCGAAGATACCGAACTCTAGCTATCTCGAACTCGTTGATCGCGCACGATACCGGGTTCAAAGATCTTCAATTCTTCAAGCGTTGATCAAGCGCACTTGATTCCGCGAATCGGCTTCTACAATCGTTGAATCGAGCGCACTCGATTATCCGAAAGAGGAGATAGGAGATTACACTCAACTACCAATTTGAATGAAAGCACAAAGCAATCAAAAGAGAATTTTATTCAATATTCAACAACCTTTACAAATGACTTCACTTGCCTATTTATAGGCTACAACATACCAACACAGAAAAAGTACCAGTCATAAGTCGGCAACCGACTTATCACATCTCCGACCTAACATAAGTCGCATACTATTTACAACACAGTTCAGAAAAAGCTTAAAAATATTACAAGTATTTAGGTCGGTTCCGACTTAACAATAGTCGACCTATGAACCCAGACGACCTATGACATAACAGTACAACACAGCGACACAACTTAGACAAAATACAACAGAAAATACAAGTACTTAGGTCGAGAGCGACCTACGACCTATAATGATTCGACCTAAGAATGTACGCGACTTAGCATAGGTCGGCAGCGACCTAACAACAGTTTCTTCACAGCTTCAAGAATCAACGGTTCAGATGGACGCGGCATCAAGATCTTCGGTTACAAGTTTCTGCGACTTAAAACCTTAGCGGTATTCCAAATCAACGTTTAAAGAGAATCAAGGGCAGAGGTTAACTCGGCAGACACATCAACGGCATCCCGTGCTTCGCGACCTAAAACATGCGCATCCCATATCAGCGACCTAAGATCAACGGTAGAAATTAACTCGGCAGTTGAATCAACAACATCCAGTGTTTCGCGACTTAAAGCATGACTCGTTAGGTCGTTCAGACGACTCAAAGGACTTGTTAACTCGCAGAAATTTTCCTTGAGTCGTTGCCGAGTCACACTAGGTCGTTGATACGACTTTAAGACTTCATTAGGTCGCGAACATCCTTCCATAGGTCGGTTCCGACCTAGAACTTCATTCTCCCAACATTGCTCACCCAACCTTAACTCGGTGATATTCTTTTTAGGTCGGTCTCGACTTATCAACTTGTTAGGTCGTATGCGACCTAATACTTCACCAAATTGGCCTGTGCAACCACTTTCTTCGGCATCACTTGTTCCCCCCTCTAACTCCTTAGGTCGTGAACGACCTACACTCTCCTTAGGTCGTGAGCGACCTAAGCCTTTAACTTTCTGCACTGCATCAAAACTATAGTAGACATGTATTCTAGATTTCAAACTATTCAACATGATCTTATGGCATTAGGAGTTAAGTTTACTGATTTTGATTTAGTTTCTCGAATACTCAACTCTTTAACACCTGATTGGGAAAGAAAGGTATTAGCTATTGAAGAAGCTAATGATCTCTCCACTCTCAAAGTTGAAGAGTTGATAGGAAATTTGATGTCCTATGAAGCTAATTTGCAGGCATGTAAAGAATTAAATTCGGAGATGAAGAACATAGCATTTCCATCAATAAAGAATGATGACTTAGATTTAGATGAAAATGAGATAGTATTCATTGCCAAAAACTATAATAGATTCAAGAAATTTAGAAAGATGACCAAGTTTCAAAAAGAAGGAAAAACCAACTCAACAAATCTATCTCAAATTAAGTGCTATGAATGTGATCAATACGGACACATGAAAAAGGATTGCCCAAAACTTAACAATGATAAAAAGAAGAGCAAATTTGAAAAACTCAAAGAGAAGAAAGCTTTCAAAGTAACGTGGGATGACTCCGATTCTTCATCTTCAGAAAGTGATAGCGATAGTGATGGAGAACAAGCTAATGTGTGTTTTATGGCACAAAAAGATGAGGTATGTCCGGAACTTAGCTATGAAGAATTACTTGAACTTAGCATAGAATTAGATGATAAATTTAGACAAATTAAAAAATTGAACAAAGAATATATAGTAAAAGTAAATAGATTAGAGCTTGAAGTAGGAATGTTGAAAGATGAAAAAACTATTTTAGAAGAAGAACTTGAAATATCTCAAGAAAAACTAAGAAATAATGTGATAGAAAGTGAGAACATTACTCTAGTAAAAGAAAATGTTGATCTTAAAAATAATATTGAATTATTGAAAACAGAAAATAGAGAGTTAAAAGAAAAATTAGATAAAATTACCAATAATGTATCAAAATTCAACAAAGGAAAACAAGATTTGGAAAATCTTATCAAAACATCAAAACCATCAGGTAATAGAAATGGAATAGGATTTAAAAAATGTTCTAAACAAAAGGAAAATAATGCTAAAAAATTTAATCATATAGAAACTAGAAGTTTATCTAAACAAAAATTGAATACCAAAAATATGAAAATTTGGGTTCCTAAAACAAATAATAATTTAATTAGACAAAAGCACATCAGTAATTACTTAGAAAATGTAGTCTATAATAAAAACTATATTTATAAAGGTACCAAACCATCTTAGGTATGGCTACCTTCTTCTAACAATTAGGACCCTAACCAAATATATGGGTACCAATTAAAACATTTTTTATCTTGCAGGTACACAAAATAAAAAATAAAGAGAAATGGATACTAGATAGCGGTTGCTCCAAACATATGACCGGAAACCCAAAAATGTTATCAAATATTACATACATCGATGGTGGAACGGTAACATTTGGAGATAATTCAAAGGGATTTGTCATAGGCATTGGAGAAGTCATCAACTCTGGTATATCTAATTCTCCTATTATTACAAATGTTTTATTAGTAGAAAATTTAAAACATCGTCGCCTTCTAAATAAATAACATCAAAATTGATTATTGTATGTATTTTGTAAGTTGTTATATATTTTCCAATAATAAAGACTTTTACTATCAAAAATTGATAAATAAATAAAACCATAAATTTTATACTATTTTTTAGCAAAATTGCCCCTTTCAGACGTCTGACTATTGTCTTCAGACGTCTGATTCACTGATATATGTCACAACGTTAAGCACTGTGCATATGTCAGATGTCTGAAATAGCCCCCAGACGTCTGGAATGAAGCTCTGCCTTCTCCAAAAAAACTTTCAGAATAATTCAGACGTCTGAACTAATTTCCAGACGTCTGACTGACTTATCTGTTTCACAAATAAACAGAAAACAGACGCCTGTGTTAAGCTACAGACGTCTGATTAGTCTTTTTGTCTCTAAATTTTTCAAACTTTGCCAAACCAGACGTCTTACATATACCAAACAGACGTCTATTCGCTTTATCTGTACAATTTTTAGGGCAAACCAGACGTCTACTTTCAAACACAGACGTCTGGAATTCAATCGACCGTTATTATAACCCTAAAATAATGACAGTTTTTTTTCACTTTTCAAACCTCATACCATATTTTCTCTCTGCCGATTTCCAATTATATTACCAAACCCTAATGATTTTCAAACGAAACCAAGATGCCTCCTCGTACAAAAAATATCAAAGCTCCAAAACGCAAACTAGACCAACAATCGACATCTTCAAATCCTCAAGTGTGCTCAGACGAGCAGATTGAACGATGGATGCTCAAGGCACCCCATTCGATGTAAAGATATCAAGAGATTCAAAAGAAAAAACTTCATATAGGACCTTTTTATAATTTACTTAAATTTCCTATGTACGACCTCGATGAACTTTGCAAAAATGCTGGATTGGAGACTTTAATTTCTTTCACACCGAATGATGTTCAGATAGATCAACTTGCTATTACGCCAATCTAGATAGCACTGCTGTCTGGAATACCGAAGACGAGGACAATTGGTTGTGGTCAAGTGTTTATGGAAATACCATACGTTTAACTCCGAGATTAATCGGAAGAACTTTGGGATGCTCCGACACCGGTGAAGATCTTCACAATATCCCAGATATGCGTTTTAAGCCAAGGAATAACATCACCCATCAAATATGGGAGGACGAAATGCCCAAATTTGCTTCAAAATTTTTGCATCCTAACGCTCGATTGCTCACAAGGATGATAATCAATACAATTGTTCCGCGGATGGGGAGTCACGAGCAAATAACGGAAATGGAGCACAAAGCACTTTATGCTCTTTTTAGTGGAACAAGGGTAAATTGGGCGAAGTTCATATTTGACGAGCTCAAACAATTTTGGAATCGATCAAGGCCATTGATTATCTATCCTACCTATATTATGAGGCTTCTTCGTGCACATAATATTTCATCATATCTCTCGACGTTCGAAGAAATTTCCCCAAAATATGCTTCCACAAAATTCTTTTCTTTGATGCATTTGCCTGAAACTCCTTCGGAATTCATGTCTTTTGAAGATTGGACGAATCATCGACAATCTAGAAGAGTTAAAAATCCTCCTCAACCATCTGCTGTTCCATCTCAACAGCCAGAACAACATAGAGAAATTACTCCTCCTCCTCCTGCTCCATTTGATTATCCAGGACAAGAAGACGTTATAGAAACTCGACTAGAAACAGACCCTAATGAAAGTATTCGAGATCTTACACTCAGAAATCAACGTATATTATCTCAAAATCAAAAATACTTGGCTAGGCGAATCAACAAATTTGAAACTTCATTTGCTACACGACTAGCCACAGTCGAAGACTCTCTCTCCACTGTCCTATCAGTTCTAAAAGAGGTTCTACAGCGAGTTCGTGGTCCTTCACCACCTTCTGAGGATTGGCCTACTCCTGTACCCTCTCCTCCTACAAAACACTCTAAATTATTTGACGATGATCCTTCCAACGAAGCTTTGACATCTCTTTCTAAGCCAGGCACTTCTGACAAACCAAAGGAAGATGATCCAAAGGAAGCTTCTCCTAAGGAACTCTAGAATTTAGGTTTTTTTTTTCGCTTTCTCATTCAAATCTATGAATGTAACTTCTTCATATTATTAATGATAATTTCTTTTTGGCTAGACCTTTTAAATATTCTTTTTGATAATGTCAAAGGGGGAGAAATATATATATATATCTTAACAAAAAAACTAAGCACATATTCAAGGGGAGATTTAAAATATATATATATAAGTACATTGAATAGTTGTCATCATCAAAAAGGGGGAGATTGTTAGGAAATCAATTCTATGGTTTCGATGATAACAACTATACAATAGAAATCGAATGTACATATATATCTATATTTACAGGTAGTTGATAGAGTAACATCACCAAAGAGACTAAAACAATACTCAAGAGAAGAATCAAAAGATGTCAAATCAGTAGAAGTTGAAGAGAAATAGGACATGCACAAGATAAAGCAACATGCAAACTTTCAGACGTCTGAGAGCACTATCCAGACGTCTGAATAATTCCTCTGGCTCATAATTCAGAAGCAATCAGACGTCTGAAAAGTACCCAGGCCTAAAACAGATATGAAGACCAGACGTCTGAGGTTACCTTCCAGACGTCTGATTCGAGACTCGACTGTGCATTTTCAAAGATCAATTGCCACATTCGAAAAGACACATCCACTTCTCTTTGTCGCAACTCTTCATCACCATCATAAGCGACTTTACGGAGATTACAACAGATGCAACCATATAAGAAAACTCTTCATCACTATAAATAGCATCAGGAATTCAAGAGAAGAACTTACCTGACTTACTTACACTCTTATCTCTTGTACTCTGATTTATTCCTGATCTATAAGCAATCAAATACCTGTAATTAACCCTTCCATATATACAGAACTCCTCATTCAGATATTCTCTAGATAGATATATATTGGAAGCACTTTTGTACTCAATAGTCAACATCCGTGTTATAGAACACATTCTTGACAAAGAAACTTTGCTATTGTAAACCTATTCCTCCAGGTCAAGCGAGGGTTAGTTGAAAGGAAATTCTGAAGAGGAGCTTCGGGACTGGACGTAGGACGGGAGGTCCGAACCAGTATAAAATACCGGTGTGATTATTTTCATTTACTTTGCTACTATCGTTTATAGAGTTATATTATATAGTTAGCTGTTTATACTTGCATATAATCTATACGATCCACTCATATAGACTTTCATCTTCTACTCTCTGCACAACATTGTCACTTTTGAGCTTTCTTTTGCTATTTTAGATCTAAAAACGAATTGTAAAGCTCTTGTAGTTGTGACAATCAATCTCTAATAAGATTAAAGTGGACAAAGGTCAAAAATTTTGCCGACCACTCTAAAATCCTTCATGTTTTACTATTTTCTAATGTTTGAATTAGATCTATCTCATTTCTAGTAGATTTAGGGTATTGTGCCAACTTTTGGTTCAACAGTTTTGGTGCTTTCACCAATAATAGAGCTTCTTAGGAGTAGATCTAGCTTAATATCGTTAATTAGTTCATCTAGAAGTTAGATCTATAACTTTCCTATTGTAGATCTAAAGTAATGGCCCATAAGAGATCGGAAAGATCTAGAGCTATGGTAGGTGGAGAATATGAAGATTCAAAGAAAGCAACCAACCGATGACTGCTTTTCTAGGACCATCTGCCCTATAGGAGATGGTGACAAAGGTTGAATTTGATAGGCTAATGGCTGAATTGAACTAGAGGATGGTGGACAACCAAAAAGCGCTGCTCGATAGGATGGACGCAAGTATTGCCTTGTTGACCCAGCAATCTCAAAGGCGTTGGAAGAGCCAAGAGATGCATCATCTTCAAGTTCTGGAGAAGAGAATTCATCTTCATCCGATCAGAACAGAAAGGGACGAGAAGCAAAAAATAAAGGAAAAGACTATTAGAGCATGAAGGAAGACTATAGGAGGAAGTGGCCAAGTTTTGGCCAGGACAAGAGTGACCGGTACCGATCAAAATCATATCGGTATCGATCACAATGATGGTGGTCCTAGAGTTTAGTTACCTGATGTCATCAACTTGTCAAATAGTGAAGATGATTTATAGGACATTGGAAATGACGCTAGGCAGGACGTTGGAACACAAAACGCTGATGCTCAAATGACCACCATAGAACTAGTTGGACGTCATAGAAGATCTAGAGGAGCGACTCTCCCGGAGACAGGAGAGCCTAGACGTCATCAAGGGAACAAAGATCGTTTATGAAGTCAAACACTCGGGGCTACTCGTGATAGTCATTTTACCGATCACTCGGGCTAATGAGGGATATATTGCTGATATGGTAAAGCGATTGGTGAGTGAAAACCAATGGAGAAATAATAAAGAATGTGGTTCCATACTTAGTTAAAGTCCATTCACAAACAATATTTTCTTGGAGGAAGTAACACAGGAAGTTCGTAATGCCTACGATGCCATCGTATAACAGGACAACGGATCCTAGCAGCATCTATTAAAGTATGAATGGAACATGGATGGTGCCAAAGCGACTGAAGCAGTAAACTGTAGGTGTTTTCCCATCTTTTTATATGGAGCGGCTTCGATGTGGTCCACCCGGCTCACCCCCGAGATCCATATTGACGTTTGATGTGCTAGCGAAGAAGTTTATGGAATATTTCGGGCTCCACACCGACCGAGCAAAGGATGTAATGTCCTTGTCGATTATCAATCAAGGTACCAGAGAGACTTTGAAGGGATTTTTAAGCAGATTCAATACTACCGTGATGGTAGTTGTAATGACCCGTATTTTATGTATCGTAGGATCATAAAATATTATTTTTAAATTCGCATGTGGTTGTTTGACTCTATAACTTTGGAAAATGCCTACTAGTGACATTTCCTATATATAATTTTTTTTGAACGATTTTACCCTTGAAAATTTGTATCGGCTATAACTTTTGAAATGAGCTGCATTAATGCCCAATACCCTTTCCATTGGAAAGATACGACGGTTTCCATTTCCGTAGAGTGTTCATAATAGTGATTTAGGCTTTCTAGCTAGAAGATATGGTTGTTTGAAGATTAACAGTTTTTGGAGTAGCTTAGTTGGTAATTAGTGAGTTTGGAGGTAAGCCCTCTAACCCACTTTGGGTTTGGAGACATTATATGGCTAAACCATCATCCCCAAATCACTTTTACACCTTCTTCCATAGTCTAAGCCTCCGTAACCAATTCTCCATCCAAAATTTTGTCTTTTCTCCTCTAAATCAAGTCCAAATCATAGATTTGTGATAGATTAGCAACGAGATTCATTAGAGATCTTCAAATCTATATTTTTTGGGAAGAAAAATTACACCTTTTATGTTCATTTTTGGACCTACCTCAATTTGTGTGCAAAACTTGGATTTTCGGGGTTTTGGTGAGTGATTTATCATCTCTCACCTTACTATATTTGTATCTATAGGTTTTAACATGTTTTGAATCCATTTTTAAAGCTAAAATTTAGTTTAATGCTATTCTAAACCTCAACCTGCAGTAAAAACGTGAACACATAGATTTTTGGAGTTCTAGACATGTTGTTTAGATATGCGATTGCTTTGATAAATGTTAGGCTATGTCATATACACCTTGTATGATGATTTCTATGATTGATTGCATGATTTACATGTTTCAATGTTGTTTAGTGCATGTATAGCATTTGTTTATATGCTTGTATGGTTGAAAACACTCATCGAAGCGGACTAGAGGTATGAACCGTAAAGATGGACTTTGATGGATTGGTTTTAGAGCGTTTGGGGTCATATCGTTGTATAGACGATGCATGAGGGTCAAAGTATTAAGTGTAGTGATGGAATCAGCGTGATTCCTAGGGCTGAATAAGCTATAGGTTATGGGTCGGTTGGTGGTGGGTTGGTGGTCGAGTGATGAAACATGGTCGGCGGACGAGTAGAGTAACGTGGTCGGTGGCCGAGTGGTGAAACGCGGTCGATGGCCGAGCAGAGGAATGTTGTCAATGGCCTAGTGGTGAAGCGTAGTCGGTGGTCGGGCATGGGGGTTGGTGTTGTTCAGGGGACCGAGCATAGAAGGCGGTTCGATAAGGGAGATTTGGTTCGAGCCTAGCTTGGCTCGGTAAGGAGTTGGACCGAGAAAGGTGGAGCAAGGAGTTTAGCTATAGACTTCGAGGCAAGACTCAGGTTGTTTGGTAGTCTGAGGACTTGGTTTAGGGTAAAGATGGATGACTCGAGGATGGCTTTAGATGACTTTGGAATGGCGATCGACGAAATATAACGACATCGACGACTCGATGGGGCAAGTAACTATGACATCTGGTAGGGGACCGAAATGACTAGTTTTGCATGATAGCTCTTAGAGTAGAACATGAGGTTATGATGCTTGTGAGTAGGGCATGATAGTCTGCGTGTACCCATGTGTTTGGACATCTACGTGTTCCCAGTCCTTAGCCATTTGCATAGGCAAGAGTTAAGCATCTATAGGATAGTTCTACTAACGGTAGTGTGCTAAAGGATAGATGGATAGCTCTGTGGTTTGTGATGCTCATTATTGGGATAGGGCAGTTTGTGTGTACCTAAGGTAGTCTGCGTGTACCCATGTGTTTAGAGGTCTACGTGTGTCTAGTCGTTTGCTATCTGTATGTGCAATGAGTTGAGCGTCTAAAAGAGTTATTGTACATCTGAAGCACTTGAGTGAGAGATGCGAGGATGTATGGTAGATGCTACGTTTACTGCGTACTTGGTATGATGTGTGATATCCCTATACCCTATATTTTCCTCTTGTGATGGTAGTTAGCATATATTGTGTTCATGTGATAACTCTTTAGATGCAGGGACAGGTTAGGTGTGGTTGTTCATATTGTATACCCTATTTACTACATACCAGTTTTATAGTATTTTAAGATGATATATTTCTCACTCCAGACTGTTGTCTGACCCGAGGTTTTATGCTTTGCTTCTTATTATCTCGGATATTCTTAAATGAGTAGATTAGAGATAGTAGGTCTGGATAGTGCATGGAGCTATACAGAGTACAAGCAGGAGGCTATGCTTTCACACACACACACGGTTGGAGCTTACTATCGCTTATATTCCGCTATGCAGTACTGTGGAAATATGTTAGTACTTGTATTATTAGAGACAGTTATGGAGTTTATTATGGAGATTCAAGATGTATAAACTCTTTATTTCGGTTTTTGTATGGTCTGTGAACTTGATGCACTCTAATGTTCTTATTTGTGGTTCATTTGATTCTATCAATATCTTTCCTGTTTTTCATCTATTTTGTTATATTATATTTTATCTATGCAATATGAGATGTTCTACAGGTTTTATGTTTCGATTTTTCTCTTTTATATTCTTGACTACCATCCTGCATTGGCCGGGTACCTCCACAGTGCATCACATAGGTATATTTGGTACCTAAGGTATAGGGTGGTTGTCACATATGGTATCAGAGCTTAGGTTGTGTGGACGACCTAAGTTGATACTTGGATCCATTAGAGATAAGGAAGGAGTTATTGTCTTAGAATGGATCCAACGATATATGAGGGAGCGTACTTGTTATATTTTGGTTTTCAAAACTATATAGTAATATATTATAGTAAGCCGCATTGCACATATGAGTACCATTGATGTAGTTTTCCTCGACCGATCATTCTTATTACAATTTGTATGAATGGACATGCATACTGGGAATTCTACGCTAGAAGCTAAGAATGGTCGTGGGAACAACTAATGACTTGAAAGTGCAGGCAGTGTTCATCCATATGACGGTAAGCATAATGCGAGTAGCCTAAAGAGGAGCTACGAGGGCAGTGGTGCTCAAAAGCAATTGCAACAGGTTGTTCTTCCTTAAGAAGAAGCTAAACTGCAAATATATGGAAGTAGCAAGAGAATAAGGGATAACGATGGTGGGCAATAGTCCTAGAAGAAAGGTGATCAAAGGAAAGGCAAGTAGGTGCCAAGGTGCTTTAATTGCAAAGAAAGGGCTCATATTAGTGAGGACTGTAAGGACCTAAAAGGGGGTGAGAAGAAGTGCTTCAATCGTGGTAGGGTCGGGTATGTTAAAATAGATTGTCCAAAGCCGGTTGGGGAGGCGCAACCCTAAATTAAGAATGGTCCAAAGAAGAGCAAATGGAGCCTATTTGCTACGATTGTTGGAAGAAGGGCCATATTGCTAAAGAGTGTAAAGCCGGAGGCAAGAAGTGCTACAGCTGCAACAAGCTTAGGCATATCAAGAAGGATTGTCCAGAACCGCCAAGTAATAAGCAGGTTGTGTCTGCTTATGCTTTAAACGCTATTCCAGCTTCGTCGAGTGCTCCATCAGCGAAGGAGAAGGGGAAGAGCGTCATTATACAGGGTATGCTTTCTAATTTTGATACACCTGTACGTGTTTTATTCGAAACCGGAACTTCACATTCCTTTATATCTAGTGATTTGGTAGATCGATTGGGATAGAAACCCGAGATAGTTGACCGACCTTTTATTGTCACAAACCTTATTGGAGGATCAACTAGCCTGTGCATGGTTTGTCAAGAGTTATCCTTATCGAGTCATGGGTGTTTGTTTACTTGTGATTGCTTTGTTTTGGGTTTGGTGTGGTTCGGTATTGTAACGACCCTGAATTTCACCGCTTTGATTTATGAATATTTAATTAATTTTAAATATTCAAATAATAGATTTTATAAGTAAATAAAACTTTTTTAAATATGAATAATGATAGTGAAATAGTTTTCAAATTTTTTTACAAAAATATTTAGTTCAAAGAGGAATCGAAAATGTGACCGGAATTCATTTTTCGAATTTTCGACTCTTCGTCGAATAAAAGTTGTCGGAAACATTGTAAATCCTAGTATAAATATTCACATACATTTATAAGTTAGGTTTATGTATTATAGTAGTATATATATATATGTGTGTGTGTGTGTGTGTGTGTGTGTGCATATATGTGTGTGTGTGTATTTAGGATAATATATGTTGTATTTTATAAACAAACGGAAAAGGTCAATGTCATGTCATTATAAACATGTTTAAACATGTTGGCCTGTGGGGTTTAAAAGGGGATAAGCTTGTAGAATGAGTAACATGGGGTGGAGGGGACAAGGTGATGTGGAAAACTAAGAATGAAGGGTAAGGTACAAGGGCATTGAGATAATTTACTTTGATCTCTTGCTTATAAATAGCCCTTTAACTTCTTCAATTTCACCATCTTTTCCTTCTACCATATCTTTCTCAAATCCTCTCCAAATGGAGTATTTCAATTTTTCAAACCATAAAAGATTTCAATGGCTACAACTTTAATGTGTACCACTTCTTCAAATTTTGAGCTTAGCCATGTCCAAATCTCATTTCTTTGCAGAGTGTTTTCGGACGCAATTTTTTTTACTCCGAGAAGACCTCTTCTTTCTTAGGCCATATCTCCCTCAAAACATGTCCAAATTAGTGATTCTTTTTTTAAATTGTAGAGAAGAGAATTTAAAAGAACTTTCTCTTTGATAATTTTTCCAACTTCCATGAGTAACTCATCCAAAAATAAGTTGGAAGATGACCCATTTTCGGGTTTGATTTTTGTGAATTCGATGATAATCCAAACTCCGTCCATCATTCAAGGCCAAGATCCACCATACCTTGGGCTTAGATACTTGGCAAGGAAAGAAGGAGGAGGAGGAGGGTGTTGAAGTGTTGTTGTTAGTTGGGAGCATCTCGGGTCGCTTTGGATAAGTTGGTGGCCTAATAGTGAGTAAAGCTCACTAAGTTAATTAAAGTTTCTAACTTTAGTTATGTTAAATATTTGTTGATTTAATCATATGTGATTGGTTGGATATAGGATTGATTTGTGTGTATATATGTTTATGTTTGGAATGTGGTTGATTGAAAATGACATATAACTTGAACATGCAAGTAATTAAGTTAAATTTGTTTATTAGATAATTCCTTAGCTGGTTATATTTAATTATGCTATGTATATTTTTGTAATCATGCATGGAATGTTGTAGGCTAAAGTAAGGTTAGATATTTAGTTAGTCATGTGATGCGGCATTGAAATCCCTTACTTTAAAATTATCTTACTTAGGTGTTTCTAATTTTTTTTATAGTATTAAAAGTTTTACTTTTTACGATCCAAAACTTTATTCAAGTTGTAGAAGTAAATTTAAAACTAAAAGATAATATTTTTGAAGCTATTTGGTATTTAACAAGTTTTCAAAATTTAGGGTCATATATCAATAGTCGTTATAAGTACAGTTTGTGAAAACGGACTATTTTTGAAATCTGAATTTAATTTCACTTAAGTATCTTTTGAACATGCTTTCTAAACTTATTATAAGAAATAAAAAGGAAATTTTTATTATTTCATGATTATTTAATTAACTAATTGAGTAAGGTAATTAGTACTTACTTATTAGTCAAGTTAAGGTAATTAGCACTTAATTACTTTTAAGTAAGTTAATTATAATTTGTTAATTAATAAAAGGTAAATCATCATTTAATTAATTAATTAGGGATCGATTGATTATTATTTAAGTAATATTAATTAAAATTCTTTATTTAAGTTTTAATTTATTATTATTTAATTAAATAATTGAGATTAAATAATATTTAATTATTACTTAAAAGTATAAATTTTTATTTAATTAGTTATTTAATATTTAATTACTAATTAAAGGTTTACTTATTATTAAGTAAAGAGTTTAATTGCTACCTAATTTCTAAATAAAATTTTTAAAGTTTTAAACCACTTTAATTCTGAAGATCGATTTTGTTTTAAGGTAACTTTCTTTTAAAAGAATATTTTAAATCCAAGGGATTTCTTTGTCGACTACCCTTAAGTAATCTCAATTGAATATGAAACCCAGTAACATTTGTTTAGCAGAATAAATCACCATTCTGCTAATTTCGCTATATTTGACATCTATTAGAAGAACCAAACGCCATTCTGGTATTATATATATATATATATATATATATATTGAAATGGTACTTAGATACAACATGTCACTGGGACAACAAACCACAAATCATGTGTGGATAAATGTTTGAATCACGCTATGCAAGTTTTAAACTTGTGACCTCTCACACCAAAGTCGAATCACTTAACCACTGGGACAATGGTTCTTGTCAAATCCCCGTCTGCTATTATAGTAACTTGAACATCTTACCTATATATTGATTTGTTTGTTGTTGGCTGATTCACTTCACATATCTGCTTGTTATGTAAATAACCATGTTATAACTGGAAAGTTAAACTGAATTAAATGAGAACCATTATGGTCACTACGCCTCCTTTTGATTTTGTGAAATAAATCATTTTAAATATATTTTAAAAAATATATTTTAAATTAAAGTTATTATTGTTCGAACTGGCTAAATGTCCATCGAATTGGAAAAATAGCCGATCAAATTTATTATAAAAATAACCATAAGCGCACGGTGTATGATTGTAGCACGTGGCGAGTACGGGTCGATCCATAGGGAATTGTTTAGATTTTTAAATTTCTACTCAATCAAATTAAACCAAGATTTGAGAGTGTTAAGCTAATAAATTTGTAAAAACTAACAAAAGCTAGAATGGATAAAAAATATGAGAGTAGAAGGTAATTTAGAGATAAATCCACTCTCTTGATCACATAAATCAACACAACATGAAATTATGATCTCTTTTTTTGGTCATTTGTTAGTTTAATTGATGTGTCTATCAGAAGTATGAAATATTTGTGCTATTAATTAGCCCAATATAAACCATCAAACTATAACACATCCATTATACCACTTCTTAACTCTCATCAAAATTGCAATGAAATTGAAAATAAAATCTATTCTAAGCATGATCTATTAACTATAGATTAGAAATACAGACCATCAAATTTTGATTTCAACATTCACTTCAAATTACCATAATCATATGTAGATGAAAATGTAATTTGTGTTTGTGTTTGTTAAAGCATAGCCTATTTGGTGTTAACAACATAGGCTATCAAATGCAAAGCTAAAACAACAAGTTAAACCAATTCAAACATTGTCATTAAGCACAAAAAGAGATCACTAATTAGCGAAATATTGAATCTATATGATAAGAGAGCTTCATTACCCCTAAATTGAAGGGGTTTAGCCTCTCATATTTGTTATCATATCAACAAATGTAAAATTCAACATGAAATAAAAACAAGAGGAAAGTAGAGAGCAAATTAAATAGAAAATGAAATAAAAGGTAAATGAAAAAGAAAAGAGAAATTTTATTTTTGAGCCTCAAACTAAACTAACTAAATGGAGGCTAAAGAGGTTAAGAGAGATTACATGAAGCTTAAGGGGTGTTTATACAAGCTTGAAACCCTAATCCACATTTTTGGGGAATACCCAAACTACCCCTCTAGGAAGTGTGGTTACCAAGTAATCATTAGCACATATTAATCCTCATTTAAATGTGCATGAAGCTTTAATGGCCATTAGCATGTGCATTAGCTTCTAATTGTACATCAAGATAGGTGGGTAGGCGAGGTCCTCCATATTGTCATGAAATGAATTATTTTTATCTTCATTTTTTTTCCAACTCTTGTGCATGCATATTTCTTCATGAAACCAATTGTATTTGAAGCAAAATTCCTACAAAATAATATAGAAATTTCCAAGTAATTTTTCTCAAATTAATATATGCACAAAAATGACCATTTTGTCCCTATATGAAGATGAATATGTGACGATTTGAAAATAATTTGAATTTTGGTTTAAACATGTTAAAACACCCTATATGATCATTTATTTAATTAAATTCAATATAATATGGAAGTAAAAATATGCACATTTACGTGCACATCAAATACCCCCACACTTATCTTTTTATTCATCCTCGAATAAACTAAAACTAAGATAAATCCGTTTTCGTAGGAAACACGATTGCATTGAGTGTATGCAACAAGCCGTTAAACCTCTAGGTGTACCTAGTAGGACGAGTGTTGTCTCGTGAGGGTTTTCAGCAGATACTACCCACAAAATCCAAATGTGAAATGAAAATATTTACAAAATGAAAAATTCCTAAATGCAAGATTTATTTACAAAGATATGGATGCAAAATTTTGAAAATATTTACAAATGAAGGATTTACTTTTAATTCGATAGAAATAAGTTAAATATAAATTTTGGTTATTATCAAGAAATTTAAGTCCTTTTACTTGCCAAAATTTCCAACAAAAATCAAGTTATCATAACAAATAGACTATAGTTTAACTCGTTGTTTCGGTTGAGAACACAGTGTAACTATGAAATGAATCCTTAGTTGATTATCAAAGTTTATCAGTGGCATTTTTATTTCTTTTCAATAACAAGCCAAATCAAACAAGTCAAAATTATGCTTGGATTTCAATTGCTTACTCACTCTTATTTGAAAATTTTATCGATAATAGCAATATTTACATATGCCTAACTCGGATAAATTGAGGCCAAATATATTACCCAAGTACTGCCTTTCGGGCTTACGTGAGGGGAATACAGAGCATGGCGAGTGAACACACAAGTGTGAACACCTATCGACTGTATGCTTTATTAATGAAAGAATTATTATATACATACACCTAACTCAGATAAACTGAGGCTAGATATACCGATCGTGCACTGTCTTTCGGGCTTACATGGGAAGGATATAGAGCATGGCTAGTGAACACACTTGCATGTGAACACATGACACTAGGTGTTAATAAAAGAAATATATATATATATATATACATATATATAGTTTTTTTGTGTTTTTTTGAAGAGAGAGTTTTGCAAAATCATCATAGCACCATTTAACTTAGAAGATAAAAAATGTTATATCCTTTATTTCAAATCCACCACTTCTAACCAAAGATTTTTAATTAGGATATACTTCATAATTAACACGTATGAACCTTCCTATATACTAGTTAAACCATAGTTACTTGTAATCAAACTTTATTTTATTTTTGTTAAGACAAATAAATTGTCAAAAATTTTAATTTAATAACCAAAACCATATATTTATCCTATAGCGTTTCTTTAAAAATAAATCAAAATGCTAAAAGAATTTTTTTTGTTTTTTTCTGTATTTGAGATTTTTTTTATTTTTTTGAGTTTAGGAAGGAAAATGAAAAAAATAAACCATGAAAAATCGAAATGAAGATGAGACTCCCCCCACCCTTGATTTTAACCGTGTCCCAACAGTTAACCCAAGTGAAAGGAGAAAAAATAAAATAAAAATATGACCTATATTTACATGAAATGGTTATTATTCACACTACATCAGAAAGAATATAGTCAAGAAGTAAATGAAACGGTCTTCTGAAGACCAATTCACTGGTCTCTTCAAGTATGAGAGACACGGCCTAAGCTCAGAAAACCAAACCATAAAAGATTTCAAAATTGAACGTTGATTTGGAAAAACGAATGTCGTTTTACTGAATATCGCTTGAGTTGTTTTAGTTTCGATGATTTTTGGGGTAGATAGAATAAATGGTTGAAGTTCAAGTTTATTTTCACCAATTTGAAATTCAAGCTCATCATTGAAAAATTCTTCAAAATTATTGATTTTCGAATCAAAATGGTGATTTAAATCTACCCCTTCAGAATTCAACAACTCCTTTTCAAAAAGTCCAAAAAATTTGTGTTCATTAAATTCGTCTTCCTTTGTTGGATTATTAACGAATTCATTGCATGTATCAATTTCAAAATCTAACGTTGTCTCATTTAATTTTTCAAAATTGGAGAAAGGAAGGTCGAATTTTAAATTTGGTTCCACACTCTCAAAATAATTGAAATCAAACTCAATTACCACATTCCCAACAACTTCATTAAGATTTTTTTTTCAATTTCCAAAATTGTTATTTGAAAATCGTCAATTTTGGTAAAAGATGGATTACTATTTAGCTCATCACTAGTTGAGATTTGCTTTTGTTGCTCACGCATTTTTTTGTAGGTTTCAAGCAACGAATTTGTGTGATTGTTATAAATTTCGTCCATTTGCTCAACAAAATCAAATTTATAATTATTAATGTGAGAATTTTTATTCTGAACTTGTTGAGAAAAAAATTGTCAATTTCAATAAATGGTGGATTATCATTTGATTCTTCATACGTTGGGATTTGATTTTGTTTCTCACGAAATTTTTTGTAGGTTTCACGCAACAAATCCCCGTAATCTTTTTCCATTTGCTCAACTAAATCAAATTCATGATTATTAATTTGAGAATTTTCAATTTGAATATGTTGAGAACAAAAATTGTTTATTGCGCCAAAATTGAAACTATTCCCATTGTCAAAATTATTTGAAAAGTGGTTCAAATTTCCATTTTGATTTTGAAATTTATTTTGGAGTTCGAAATTGTTTTGACATGGGTTATAATCAAAATCGTTGGAATTTCGAAGTGAATTAAATTTTTTATTATTTTGAAAAGAATAGCACAAATCATTCATTACTTGATTTTGTTGTGTAGAGAGTTCAAGTAAAGACGAAATTGTTTCAATGTTATTTTCGAAATTTGAGGGTTGGTCAATGTTTTGAAAACTTTGTTCCAAATTTTAATTATTTTCATTATTTTGTAAATTTTGTAGTTCAAAATTTGAATTGTTTGTATAATTTTTATCGATGAAATATCCATAAGAATTTGGTGTGAAATTATATGGATTATATTGATTTTCACAACCATTGTAAAATTCCGGCGAATACGAAAATTTGGACATTTTCAAGATGTTTTATTTTTTTTGGGATTTTTTTTTAAACGAAAAGTATTCACAAAGAATTTTAAAAAAAGGAAATTTGATTTTTGATTTTCAAAATTTTTTATTTTTTTGAAAATATTTTAATTTTTTTTTTGTTTGAAAAGATTCTGATTTTTTTTGGATTTTTGTTTTTCTAAAAAAAATTAACTCAAAATTTTTTGGATTTTTGATTTTGATTTAAAAATTTCAAAAGAAAGGCTTTAAAATTAAGTTAAGGAGTATTTACAAATTTTTTTAGTTTTTGAATTTTGAATTTTTTTATAACTATGCATGAACTAATGCAACTAAATGAATGCAAGGATTTAATTAAAAATTATTATCCTAAGTAGCTCTTAACCCAAAATTGTATAATCACACTTTGTCTTAGATCAATAAGATAGTTCTCGGCTAGTTAACGGACAGGAGTTATCGGTGCACCACGAATCACCGTAGCAATGCAGCTGAATGTTTAAGTACCTTCAAAGAAACAATTCAGTATAACATTTACGAATCACTGTAATATTTATAACTGATTATTGCTCTGCCGTAGCCTAGACACCAAGAAAATAAATTGTCAAAAAATGACAACTTGTCAATATATAATTAAGTGTTATCGATGTCTAACCGTTATTATTAATCAAAATTCTAGAATGAAATGCAAAGCAGAAATTAAACGTGAATTAACGTTGCAACTACGAATGAATTTTTGTTTTTGTTTTTTTTTTAAAAACTATAAATGCAAGCAACCAACAATGCAAGACAAATAAAAACAATAGATAGGGGTTAAAAGCAGTAAAAAAATTTATAAGCAAGCAACCAATTATTATTTTGGCAAGCTAACCAAAGCAAGCAACTCTTCCTATCTGCTTTGGCAACCTGAAAATAAAAACAAGATATATATGCAGTTTATTTTTTTATAAATGTTTTTGCTGTTTTTTAAGGGTGAAATAAATAGAGCAAAATAGATCTCAAAACAAAAGAAAAATGAAAATAAAGCAAACCCCTCCTTTTTTTAATTTAGAATGGAACTAAAAACATATAAAACAAATTAAACAAAAGAAAACAAAAAAATATATTATTTTTGTTTTTTTAAGGATAAAACCAAACAAAACCAAAGGAAAGGAAAGCTCAAAAACAAATTATAAGGACGGACTAAAAAATAAATAAATAATTGTAACAAAACTAAATAAAAACAATTTTTTCAAATGAAAATTTCAAAGCCAACTCACAAACACAATTCTAGCCCGGCCCAATTACAAAAGAGATACTATCCCAACCTTTTGTCATTCCAAAACTATACAAATCAAATTCACCTAAAAGAAAAATCACTTCCTAATCTTCAATTATCGTTAAAAAAATTGCACCCAAAAACCAAAGTTCGCCGCTTTTTAAAAAATCATGTATTCAATTCGTGGTTCAATTTGTAGTGTTCAAGAGTGTTGAATATTCGCGAGTTCGAAGAGGTTGTCGGCGATTGATAGTTCAGGTGAGGCAATTCGATGTTGGTGGAGGCGCGGATTGTGGTGGAGGAATAAAGGCGATTGTGGGGTTCAGAGCGTTCGATGTTCGATGCTTGAGTTAGGGGAAGGCGAATTGCAGGTGATGGGAGGTGGTCGATTGATGTTGAGAAGGTGGTCGTGGCTGCAATTGGGGATGAAGGCAATTTGGTCGAGTGAAGCACGGGATAATGTGAAGACCCAAAATTTTTTGAGAATAAAAATTACTTTAAAATAAATACAAGAATGAATAAAGTAATTAAGTGGGAGAATGATAGTTAGAGAAAATAAGAATGGGGAGAAAAATAGCTTGAAAATAAATATCAGAAGTGAGTGAAGAAATTATGCATGGAATAAATATTTTTATACAGTGATGAGAGGAAAATGATTAAGTATAAAATGAATTCAAAATTTCACATGATTTGAGTAGGTCTGAATATTGTATAGAAAGTATATATACATATGATCAGAGAAGTATGGGATGGTAAAATAAAAATCCTCTTGATAATTAAATTGCATAGAAATCAGTCAAGAAATATTTATGAGTGAGAATGTATTTTGAAATAAATTAAGGAAGAAATAAATAAAACAAGTTAACTGGAAATTTAACTTATAAAAAGGGAACATGAAAAATAACTCGGGTGTAATAAGAATACATTGTCAAGTGGAGTCATAGGAAAACAATGTGCAGGTAAAAATCATGCAAATAGCATGCATTCAGAAAAGAGGAAAACAAGTTGTTTAACCAGAAATAGAAATCAAAAGGAATGGCATATTTAGCCACAATTGCACACACATAATTCTCTGAGTAATGCAAGGTTAAAATGGGTTTTTTCCTTTAGTAAAACCCTAGTAAAATGATTTAAATCAAAAGGGAAAGTAGAGGTTTTCTCTGAGGGAAAAACAGAAACACATTGAAAAAAAAATAGAAAGGAGAGCTCACCCTGTTTTCAAGCTTAGGCATTCTCGGGGAAGAGAGGAGAAAGGTGAGTGATAATCACTTATGAGATTTAAGGCATTAAGTCCCAAGTAAGGGCAGCCAATTATTTTATATGAAAAATCATTTTATGATTTCTGTTAATCTTTTTTTTTCTGAATAAATATATGATCATGAATGGCATTTTGGTTGAACTATTGGTTGCTGTTTTGATTTGTTTTTGGTATTGACTATTTTTGTTTTGAAATTTGTTTAATCAATCATACAACCTGATTACAGAACTGAGTTTATGACTTAGTTTTTATAGGAGAATAATTTGATTGATTTATTGAGAAATAGGGTATTAAATAAAGAAATGATTAGGCAGTATGAACAAAGAGGTTTATGCTCATGCCTAGTTCATTTAAAAGTTGATATGAACAAAGTAATATGGTGAAAATGTGTTGAGTTGTTCAGATTAAAATCCAATATGTTTATGGGTTTTTCTCAAAACCCATATCCTATGTTCACAATAAAACAAATATGGTAATTCTTATAATTTCAACAGATTTATGTAAGAAAAGAAAAAAAATTCTAGAAACCATTATACTAGCAAGTTTTAGAAAAAAAATGATCTAGCAGAAAAGACTTTGAAATGGGTTGTGAAATTTTGTATGAATGATTGGCATGTTTGGATATGTTTTTTTAAGGGGATTAAAATTCTTGACTTATGAAATGAAGAAAGAAATATAAAAGTATGCCTGGAATTATAAAGAAAATTCCTCAAATGAATATACAAACATGGTCTCTAAATTACAAAGTAATTTAGGAGAGGTGCCTTGATCTACTCATCATCAGGTGGATGATGAGTATGTGCATGACTTGTTCAAGTCCTGAAGGCCTCTGTGCAAAGGTTAACAGAATTGAGTCCTTTGCAATGCACACTTTTTGTTCAAAGGCAAGAGTATGGACCATATAAAAATATAAAATGGGATTGAAAGGTTATGGTATGGATTTTTAGGAAGCTTAAATCCATAGGAGTTTGTGCATGTACAACTGAATGGATTGAATGAATGAATGCTGGGTGCATGTTTGTTAAATAAATTTAAATGTGCATATACTCAGGTTTAACATGAAATCAAATAGTGTAAAATTTATATGTTCTCTGCACAGTTTTAAGAATTTATAATTTGTTTTAATAATGATTTCACTCATACCAGAATTTTATTCTGACCCTATTTATTGCCCTTGCAATATTTGGGGTGTCTCATTTCCATTGAGGCAGCTCAAAATATTGTTGCAGGTAGAGATGCATAAGTAGATTGCTTGCTTGGAAAATTAGAAGACTTGCTTGAGTTTCTTTTTTTAAATATGCAGTAGTTCATTGTAATAAAGATAGCTAGGCAAACTTTCTTAAGTCTATGCAGACCTTTCAGCATTGTAGTGGCTTTGTTTATTTGAAAAGAAGATGTAAAACTTAAATATTATATGTGTCTGAAGTTACAGATCTAAGTGACTGATTTTGATATTTTCTGATGGACTATGATGGGAAAAATTATGCCATGTAATTTAATATGTGGACATGCTTTCTTTATCAAAGGTTGTTAAATTTTTAAATAGAAAAGTTGCATTAGTTTATGGATAAGCATGTAGCTAAAAATTGTTAAGTAATATTGAATCTAGCATTGGCTAACCAGAAGAGCTTGACCATGACTTATAACTGATATAGGATCATGAGAGGCTTGAAATCTTAACCTGAAAATCCTCTTTGAACATCTGATTTTACAATGAAGAATTTGCATTGCATTATATAGTAAAAATGAAACATATATGCTTTGTACTTATAATCTGAAATGTAACTGTATTGAACTGAGCCTATCTAATCACCTATTTGGTTTAAGTCAAGGGAGTCTTGTCTTTAACAAGTTTGTTGAAAAAAAATGCATTGCTATGTAGTCTACCTAGATGTTAAACATGCTAAAAATCCCTCTGTTTGATTGATCACTTTCAATTGTTGAATAATCTAAGAGCTTATAAGTACTCTTCTCAAAATGTTCATCTGAAAGTTTACATTAGGCTGATTTTGATATTGCTTCAATCATTATATTCATGCAAGTCCATATCTGGTATGCTAGATTATGTTAGCATTTTAGCTTGCCTGTAGTTTTTCCTCTGCCTGGTTTAAAATACACTGATCACCAAATGTTCAAAGAACATTATAAATATTTTAAGACATGAGTATAGTTACTTGACACAAACATTGTTAGAGTAAACAATAAGCACCCCGGGAAAAAATTCTCAAACTAGAGTTGTTTTTAGTACTCTGCATAAATTCAAAGGAGAAACAATAAGTAGCAAACTCATGGATTCCTAGACAAAAAAAGCATGAGTATATTAATCCAGAAATTAAATTATTGGGCCATAAAGCAAGTTGAGAAGTAAAACAAGATTCAAAAAAATATATAGTTATATCAGAATTAAATAAGAATAAAAGAGATGGCTATGTAACACAAAATCTCTTGAATATGAGAAACTTTGTGTGATTGAATTTCTTTGCTAATTTAATTACTCTGATAGGCAAAGAAACATTTATATATCTTCATATATATAAATGATATGATTGAATTGAAATACTGATATTTTTATATTGGTAAAATATGGATCTTGGGGAAATGAGAAATGAATTAATGAAGTGACCAAAAAAAAGAAAAAGAAAACTCACTAAAAATCACTAAGACAAAGGCTAATAGAAGTGGGTCATTTCAGTTGGTATTAGAGCTATGTTGTTAAAACATAGCATAGATATATTATCCAATCTTCTTGTATGGATAAAAATTCTAATATATATATATAATAATGATAGAAATATATATCCACAGTAGGAATAAATTGCAGATAATGATTAAATTAGAAATATGACTAACTAGCTATGCAATTGAATAGTGAATCATGGTAGGGAGACCACCAAGTCATGGAGCAGGACCCTCCAATACAGCACCAATGGTTAATTTGCAAGATTTGGTGAGAGCATTTAGAGAAGGAGTAGTGCACAGGGAAGAGAATCCTCATGAGGAATTAGCTAAGCTATTGAAGACATTCTCAAACTTAGGAGGCAAGGATTTTGAAGGCACTGAAGGGGTTATGGGTGTGCAGACATGGTTGAGAACTCTAGAAAGAATATTTGCAGATATGCAAATCAATGATCAAAGGAAAAGACAGATAGCTTCTAGGAGACTCAAAGGAGCAGCATTAGATTGGTGGGAGGTGATCATCACAGGAAGGCTAGAAAATGAGATAACATGGGATCAATTCAAGGAGATGCTTGAGGCAAGGTTTGTCCCAGCAACAGCTAAGGCAACATTGCTTGAGGATTTCATAAGGCTGAGTCAAGGACCAATGAGTGTGACTGAATACACTCAAAAATTTGAGAGTTTGTCTAAGTATGGAACTATGCTCATAGGAAATGAAGAATCAAAGAATTCAAGATTTATTCAAGGACTCAATGTTGGTTTGAGTAGAGCAATGTTACCATACAAAGACAGGACATTTGATCAAGTCATAGACCTTACTCTTTCTTTTGAACAACATGACAATGCAAGGGAAAAATTTAGGAGCATGAGGGCTAACAATCAAAAGAAGGGGAAAAATAGAGCACATCCCTATGACAAAAAGAATATGGATAAGAAAGTGGAGGGAGCAGCCACTGGGGAAGCTAAGAAGAAAGTTACTTGTTATAATTGTGGCAAAGAGGGACACATGAGTAATAGGTGTCAAGCAGCCAAGAAGGCACCATTTAGCTGCTATAACTGTGGGAAAGAGGGCCATATTAAAAGAAACTGCCCAGAGTTTAAGAAAGGAGCAAAGGTAGGAGCATTGGAAACAAAGGCAAAGGCAAATGCAGCAGGAAGCTCTGGACAATTGGAAGGTATACTTCTAATTAAAAGTTACCCAATCACAGTTATATATGACACTGGAGCTACACATTCTCTGATATCACAAGACATAGTGGAAAAATTAGCTCTCACATGCAACAAAGTTGAAAAACCCTTGTTTATTCAAAGTCCCCTGGGTAGCTCTTGTTTGCTAGGATTAAAATGTTTGGGAGTAGAATTAAACATAGGAGGAAATGTGTTTAAATCTGATTTGTTTGTATTGAAATACCCTGGAATAGGAATTATTTTAGGGGTAGATTGGTTGAGTAAATTCAAAGCAATTTTGAATTTAGAAAATTTCACTATATCTTTGAAAATAGAAAATGGTAAAAATATTTTAGTCATGAGTGAAATAGCTAAAACAAATTGTCTTAATCAAATATGGAATTTGACTGAGAAGGAATTAATTTTAGAAAACATAGAAGTAATAAGAGAATATCCAGATGTTTTTGGTAGTAGGGGTACCAGATAATAGACCAGTTGAATTTCAGATAAGGTTAATTCCTGGATCAAGTCCTATCATCAAGAAACCTACTAGAATGGGTCCAAAAGAATTAATAGAATTGAAGCAACAGTTGGAAGAATTGGAGCAGAAAGGCTTCATAAGGCCTAGTAGTTCCAACTAGGGTTCTCCAGTTGTATTTGTGAAGAAACATGATGGTACACTAAGGATGTGTATTGATTACAGAGAATTGAACAAAGTGACCATCAAAAACAAATACCCACTCCCCAGATGTGATGAACTATTTGATCAATTGAATGGAGCAAAGATCTTCTCAAGGCTAGATTTAGCCTCTGGGTTTCATCAGATGAAGGTAGAGGAAGAAAGCATTAAGTATACTGCCTTTAATACAAGGTATGGGTTATATGAATTTTTGGTGATGCCTTTTGGATTGACAAATGCACCATCATATTTTGTAGATTTAATGAATATAACATTTAGAGATTTTCTAGATAAATTTGTGGTTGTTTTTATTGATGACATATTAGTGTATTCAAAATCAGAAGAGGATCATGCAAAACATTTGCATCTGGTTTTGTCTAGACTGAGAGCACATGATCTAAAGGCCAAATCCTCAAAATGTACATTTTGGCAGAATGAAGTAAAGTTTTTGGGGCACATTGTATCACAACAAGGAGTTAGTGTAGACCCAACTAAGGTGATAGCAGTGCAAGCATGGAGTAGACCCAAATCAGTGACTGAGGTGAGATCATTTTTGGGAATGGCAGGCTATTATAGGAGATTTATAAAAGACTTTGCAAGAATAGCCATTCCATTGACCAAGCTAACTAGGAAAGAGCAGCCATATGTGTGGACAGAGAAATGTGAGCAGGCCTTTACATTATTGAAGAAAGCATTGATGGAAGCTCCAGTTTTACAAGTACCCGAGGGAAATGAAGGATTAGTAGTTTACACAGATGCTAGTGAATCTGGACTAGGGGCAGTGCTCATGCAACATGGTAGAGTCATAGCATATGCATCAAGGCAACTCAAGCCAAATGAAACTAGGTATGCTACACATGATTTAGAACTAGCTGCTGTAGCATATGCATTGAAGCTATGGAGACATTATTTATTAGGTGCTAAGTTTGAATTGTTTACAGACCATAAGTCACTTAAATACTTGTTTTCCCAAAAAGACTTAAACATGAGGCAACATAGGTGGGTAGAATTTCTAGCTGCTTATGATCTTGATATATTGTATACCCCAGGAAAAGCTAATAAAGTGGCAGATGCATTAAGTAGACATCAAGCAAAATTGGCAAGCTTAATGATGGCTGAGTTCAAGGATTTGACAATCCTTAGTGAGGTGGAAGTGAAAGAAGAAACTAGTGTATCAGATAAGACACATAGTGAGATGATTGAATATGGTAAATTAAGCCTCATTTCCTTAAAATCAACACTGGTTGATAAAATAGGACCAATGCAGAATCAAGATATAAATTTGAAGGAGAAAAATAACATGATATCACAAGGCATGACAGTGGAAAACTATGAGGTAGATGATAAAGGATACTTAAGGAAAAAGGGGAAATTCTGCATACCAAATGTAGAGGAACTGAAGCAAGAAGTTATGGATGAGCATCACAAAACAAAATATACTATACATCCAGGTGGTACAAAAATGTACCATGATCTTAAGAGGAATTACTGGTGGCCAGGGATGAAAGGAGCAGTGGCAAAATATGTGGCAAATTACTTGACATGCCAACAAGTAAAGGCAGATTATCAAAGACCCTCAGGTTTACTGCAACCTTTAGAAGTGCCTACCTGGAAGTGGGAAAGCATTTCAATGGATTTTGTGGATGGTTTGCTAAGAACAAGAAGAGGCAATGATAGTATTTGGGTAGTGGTTGATAGGCTTACAAAAACAACACACTTCATTCCTATAAATTCAAACAGAAATGCCCATAAACTAGCTCAGTTATTTGTGAAAGAGATAGTGAGATTGCATGGCATCCCTAAGACTATCATTAGTGATAGAGATACTTTGTTTACCTCAAGGTTTTGGAGTAGCTTTCAAGAAGCTATGGGGACAGAACTAAGCCTAAGCACAGCCTACCACCCACAAACAGATAGGCAAACTGAAATTGTTAATAAGATTTTTAGAAGATTTGCTTAGAGCATGCATACTTGATTTTGGAGGCAACTGGGAGGATCATATTTATTTAGCTGAATTTGCTTATAATAATAGCTACCAGTCCACCATAGGAATGGCTCCATGTGAGGCTTTGTATGTGAAGCCTTGCTTATCTCCTGCATGTTGGATGGAGGCTGGTGAAAGAGTGTTACTTGGACTAGACAGTGTAAAAGAAACTTCTGCAAGAATTGAATTAGTGAGGCAAAGAATGAGAGTAGATCAAGAGAGACAAAAAGCATATGCAGATAAATGGAGAAGGCCAATATAATTTGAGGTAGGAGACTATGTGTTTCTCAAAGTTTCACCAATGAGGAAAATATTGAGATTTGGCAAAACAGGGAAACTATCACCAAGGTATATAGGACCATATGAAGTTGTTCAAAGAATAGGGACTTTAGCTTATAGGTTGAAGTTACCAGAGGAATTGAGCAAAATACATAATGTATTTCATGTATCCCAATTGAGAAAATGGGTGCATGATAAGGAGACCATTCTTGAATCTCCTACACATGTTGAAATTCAAGAAAATCTGGTTTATAAAAAGGAACCAGTGGGCATCGTGGCTAGAGAAGAAAAGAAACTGAGAAATAAAATAATTAAACTAGTTAAAATCCAATGGAGTTTAGATGGAAATGACTGCACATGGGAGGCTAAAGATAGGATGAAGGATAAGTACCCTAATCTATTTTCTGCTTGAAGGTATGTCTAGAACTGTAATAACTTTAAATATTACTTAAGTGTATTTGACTGATCTTAGATGAATGAATTTCTGATATGTTTGAAATATACTAATGAACCAATATATAATTGTGGGACACAATTCCTTTTAGGGGGAGAGTATGTGAAGTCCCAAAATTTTTGAGAATAAAAATTACTTTAAAATAAATACAAGAATGAATAAAGTAAATAAGTGGGAGAATGATAGTTAGAGAAAATAAGAATGGGGAGAAAAATAGCTTGAAAATAAATATCAGAAGTGAGTGAAGAAATTATGCAAGGAATAAATATTTTTATACAGTGATGAGAGGAAAATGATTAAGTATAAAATGAATTCAAAAATTCACATGATTTGAGTAGGTGTGAATATTGTATAGAAAGTATATATACATATGATCGGAGAAGTATGGGATGGTAAAATAAAAATCCTCTTGATAATTAAATTGCATAGAAATCAGTCAAGAAATATTTATGAGTGAGAATGTATTTTGAAATAAATTAAGGAAGAAATAAATAAAACAAGTTAACTGGAAATTTAACTTATAAAAAGGGAACATGAAAATTAACTCGGGTGTAATAAGAATACATTGTCAAGTGGAGTCATAGGAAAACAATGTGCAGGTAAAAATCATGCAAATAGCATGCATTCAGAAAAGAGGAAAACAAGTTGTTTAACCAGAAATAGAAATCAAAAGGAATGGCATATTTAGCCACAATTGCACACACATAATTCTCTGAGTAATGCAAGGTTAAAATGGGTTTTTTCCTTTAGTAAAACCCTAGTAAAATGATTTAAATCAAAAGGGAAAGTAGAGGTTTTCTCTGAGGGAAAAACAGAAACACATTGAAAAAAAAATAGAAAGGAGAGCTCACCCTGTTTTCAAGCTTAGGCATTCTCGGGGAAGAGAGGAGAAAGGTGAGTGATAATCACTTATGAGATTTAAGGCATTAAGTCCCAAGTAAGGGCAGCCAATTATTTTATATGAAAAATCATTTTATGATTTCTGTTAATCTTTTTTTTTCTGAATAAATATATGATCATGAATGGCATTTTGGTTGAACTATTGGTTGCTGTTTTGATTTGTTTTTGGTATTGACTATTTTTGTTTTGAAATTTGTTTAATCAATCATACAACCTGATTACAGAACTGAGTTTATGACTTAGTTTTTATAGGAGAATAATTTGATTGATTTATTGAGAAATAGGGTATTAAATAAAGAAATGATTAGGCAGTATGAACAAAGAGGTTTATGCTCATGCCTAGTTCATTTAAAAGTTGATATGAACAAAGTAATATGGTGAAAATGTGTTGAGTTGTTCAGATTAAAATCCAATATGTTTATGGGTTTTTCTCAAAACCCATATCCTATGTTCACAATAAAACAAATATGGTAATTCTTATAATTTCAACAGATTTATGTAAGCAAAGAAAAAAATTTCTAGAAACCATTATACTAGCAAGTTTTAGAAAAAAAATGATCTAGCAGAAAAGACTTTGAAATGGGTTGTGAAATTTTGTATGAATAATTGGCATGTTTGGATATGTTTTTTTTAAGGGAATTAAAATTCCTGACTTATGAAATGAAGAAAGAAATATAAAAGTATGCCTGGAATTAAAAAGAAAATTCCTCAGATGAATATACAAACATGGTCTCTAAATTACAAAGTAATTTAGGAGAGGTGCCTTGATCTACTCATCATCAGGTGGATGATGAGTATGTGCATGACTTGTTCAAGTCCTGAAGGCCTCTGTGCAAAGGTTAACAGAATTGAGTCCTTTGCAATGCACACTTTGTGTTCAAAGGCAAGAGTATGGACCATATAAAAATATAAAATGGGATTGAAAGGTTATGGTATGGATTTTTAGGAAGCTTAAATCCATAGGAGTTTGTGCATGTACAACTGAATGGATTGAATGAATGAATGCTGGGTGCATGTTTGTTTAATAAATTTAAATGTGCATATACTCAGGTTTAACATGAAATCAAATAGTGTAAAATTTATATGTTCTCTGCACAGTTTTAAGAATTTATAATTTGTTTTAATAATGATTTCACTCATACCAGAATTTTATTCTGACCCTATTTATTGCCCTTGCAATATTTGGGGTGTCTCATTTCTATTGAGGTGGCTCAAAATATTGTTGCAGGTAGAGATGCATGAGTAGATTGCTTGCTTGGAAAATTAGAAGACTTGCTTGAGTTTCTATTTTTAAATATGCAGTAGGTCATTGTAATAAAGATAGCTAGGCAAACTTTCTTAAGTCTATGCAGACCTTTCAACATTGTAGTGGCTTTGTTTATTTGAAAAGAAGATGTAAAACTTAAATATTATATGTGTCTGAAGTTACAGATCTAAGTGACTGATTTTGATATTTTCTGATGGACTATGATGGGGAAAATTATGCCATGTAATTTAATATGTGGACATGCTTTCTTTATCAAAGGTTGTTAAATTTTTAAATAGAAAAGTTGCATTAGTTTATGGATAAGCATGTAGCTAAAGTTGTTAAGTAATATTGAATCTGGCATTGGCTAACCAGAAGAGCTTGACCATGACTTATAACTGATATAGGATCATGAGAAGCTTGAAATCTTAACCTGAAAATCCTCTTTGAACATCTAATTTTACAGTGAAGAATTTGCATTGCATTATATAGTAAAAATGAAACATATATGCTTTGTACTTATAATCTGAAATGTAACTATATTGAACTGAGCCTATTTAATCACCTATTTGGTTTAAGTCAAGGGAGTCTTGTCTTTAACAAGTTTGCTGGAAAAAAAAATGCATTGCTATGTAGTCTACCTAGATGTTAAACATGCTAAAAATTCCTCTGTTTGATTGATCACTTTCAATTGTTCTATAATCTGAGAGCTTATCAGTACTCTTCTCAAAATGTTCATCTGAAATTTACATTAGGCTGATTTTGATATTGCTTCAATCATTATATTCATGCAAGTCCATATCCGGTATGCTAGATTAAGTTAGCATTTTAGCTTGCCTATAGTTTTTCCTCTGCCTGGTTTAAAATACACTGATCACCAAATGTTCAAAGAACGTTATAAATATTTTAAGACATGAGTATAGTTACTTGACACAAACATTGTTAGAGTAAGCAATAAGCACCCCGGGATAAAATTCTCAAACTAGAGTTGTTTTTAGTACTCTGCATAAATTCAAAGGAGAAACAACAAGTAACAAACTCATGGATTCCTAGACACAAAAAAAGCATGAGTATATTAATCCAAAAATTAAATTATTGGGCCATGAAGCAAGTTGAGAAGTAAAACAAGATTCAAAAAAAATATAGTTATATCAGAATTAAATAAGAATAAAAGAGATGGCTATGTAACACAAAATCTCTTGAATATGAGAAACTTTGTGTGATTGAATTTCTTTGCTAATTTAATTACTTTGATAGGCAAAGAAACATTTATATATCTTCATATATATAAATGACATGATTGAATTGAAATACTGATATTTTTATATTGGTAAAATATGGATCTTGGGGAAATGAGAAATGAATTAATGAAGTGACCAAAAAAAAAGAAAAAAAACTCACTAAAAATCACTAAGACAAAGGCTAATAGAAGTGGGTCACTTCAGATAAGCGGAAGTAGGTGATATTGTTTTTGGTGAAGGTGTTGTTAGGTTGGTCAGTGGAATTTTTTTTTCCGGTTCTTTGTGAGGGGAGAAGATATGGTGGAAGTAGCTGCTGTGATGATAGTGTGCTCTGGTTATGATGGAGGGACAGAAGTGTTGAGTGGAAGGTTAGTGGTTAATGGCAGTGGAGATATTGCAAGTTGGATAGGAAGTCTGAAAGTATCTTAGTCTGGTGGTGAGTTGAAGTGTGATTGCAAGAGGGAGATGATGGATTTGTGGGAAGGGGGGGTTGCAGGCTGTAGACAGTGGAAGTAGAATATGTAAGGCAGTTGGGGATGTTTGTGAACTTGGCAGTGTGGTAATTAACCGTTTTGTATGTTGAGGAGTTTTAACTGTGGAGTGGAGAAAATTTTGCAGCAGTGGTATAGATGATGGTTTAGGTTAATAAGGAAGAATGAGCAAGTAGAAAAAGGCAGTGCACATGCACAGTGGAAGTGCTGTTGTAATGCACAAACGAGATTTGAATGATGGTTGTAGTGTAGTAATTGATGTAGTGAAGGTTTGGTTGAACGGGTGATTCGCTTGTTGGAGGAGGAAGGAGTTGTATTGCTGAACTGGTAGGAATTCGATGAAGTGTTTGCTGGTGTGCAGCAGCAGATGTTTTAGAAGTGTTGTGATGATTGGAGAAGTTGTGAAGTGTTGATGGTGGATGTTTTAGAAGTGTTGCTGCTGTTCGCCAGCAAGTAGGGGCGGAGGAGAGTGGTTCGGTGATTGGTAGTTGCGGGTGAATGAAGTTAATTGCTGAGTGGATGTGATGTAGAAATGGAATAAGGCAGCAATGTTGTGATGTAGAAATAGATGTACAGTGGAGAATGTCTGTAGTGATGTGGACAGTCGTGCAGTAAGGAGATTGTGAATGTGAGGATGGAGATGTGGAGTTGAAGGGATGTCTGTGGTGAATGTTGTATAAAAGTGGCAGTTAAAGGAAGCAATGTTGTATAACAGTGGTATGTGGCAGTTTTGTGACTGTGGGGGGGAGGGAGTTTGGTTTGTGGAGATACTTGACTGTGCACTGTTGAGGCAATGTAACAGAGAGGTTGAAAGGTAGCAAGAAGATGTTGGCAACAGTTGTAATTTTTTTCAATGTAAATGTAAAATTATAAAAAGAAAATGAAACTGTAGTACATTTTTTTCTTTTTCAATTGAAGTTGTGTATTTTTATTTTGGAAAATCAATACAAATGCATGTAACAGAATGAGAACAACAAAGACACAAAATGAAACAAATTGTAATAGCTGCAACAGTTTCTATCTATAAAAGTAAAGAAGAGAAGATAAGAGACACACAAATGAACAAACTAGTGGACAACACACAAAATGCAAAAACAATTGCACAACATATTTTTTTTTGTTTTTTGTTTTTTTTGAATAACAAACAACACAAACACGCAATGAAATCAAACAAAACTAACTCGAAGAATAGAAAATAAAAATCAAAACTATTCCCCGGCAACGGTGCCAAAAACTTGTTCGAACTGACAAGATGTCCATTGGATTGGAAAATAGCCGATCAAATTTATAATAAAAATATCCACAAGCGCACGGCATACGATTATAGCACGTGGCGAGTACCGGTCAATCTGTAGGGAATTGTGTAGATTTTTAAATTTCTATTCAATAAATTAAACCAAGATTTGAGAGTGTTAAGCTAAAAAAACTGTAGAAACAAAAGCTAGAATGGATAAAAATGTGAGAGTAAAAGGCAATTTAGAAATAAATCTACTCTCTTGATCTCATAAATCAACACAACATCAAATTATGATCTCTTTTTTTGGTCATTAGTGAGTTTAATTGATGTGTTTATCATAAGTATGGAATATTTGTGCTATTAATTAGCACAATATAAACCATCAAACTATAACACACCCATTAAACCACTTCTTAACTCTTATGAAAATTGCAATGAAATTGAAAATAAAATTGTGACGACCCGGAATTTTGAGCAATAAACAATTTAATAATTTATATTAAATATTAAATTGTTTTGATATATCTTGGATTTATAAGACTTAAATGAATACTTTTCTTTAAATAAATATTGTATTTGTGAGTTTTATCTTTTAAAAACTAATTAATTATGTTTCCAAACTTCTAATATTTCTTTAGTGATTTGGGAATTATCATTTATTTAATATTAGGTCTTTTCAAAGCTATCAAATAAATAAAATATGGGTTTAAATATATAAGATAAATGTTTAAATAGTTTTAAAACTTGTTCTAGCTTTAGTATATAATATTAAGTAAGTAGTTATAGTAAAGATATAATTTCTTTTATAAATCATTTCAAATTGTTAAATGTGTAATTTATTTTAAAATAATAAATAAGAATAAACATATAAAATTAATAGATGAAAGTAAATATAGGACTTCACCTATATTTTTAAAGCAACTTGACTAAAGTAAAATAACAAGATCACAATATAAAACAAGTAACAAAGTAAATATATCAAACAAGGAAATATAAAATATACATAAGTTAAATTTTATTGTTTGTAAATTATAAAACCAATACACTAAATAATCAAATAACATGTTAGAAATATCATTCACTGACATTTCATTTTCAAACCAAGAATCTGCATAAGCAAGGAAACAAACAAAAGAAAACAACATTCTATTACATTTCAAAATGTAAACCAGGCAAGAAAATACATAAGAATGATTTCCCAGCCTTCAAATTAAATCTGCATAGTCAAAGAAATAAATACACTATAAAACAAATCAAACAACCTGGTAGGGATAACATTCATTTGCATTCAAACTTGAAAACTGCATAGCTAAGTAAGCTTGAAAAATATACTTGTATAGGATAAGTATGTAAACCAAGTGGCTCGAATATGACATGGGCAGGCAGTCTTAAGTACAAAAAAATCAAATAAAGTGTAGGCTGGTAAGAAGAAAATGTGTAAGAAAAAGAATCAAAGGCAAAGTAAAATGTATTTTTACTTGTAGCTTGTAGAGTAAGACTCAGGCAAGGAAAAAATATAGATAAGTATAAAATGTAGGCTGGTAAGGTAAATAGCATGCATAAAGGACATAGCATTAAATGATAGTAAGGCAATATCTTTTCTAAGTACAAAAGCATGCAATCTCGGCCATAAGCTATAAAAAATTATCTCTGGGAATTGTACAACTTGTACACTAGTTTGCCTAAAGAAAAATGATACCCTGTTTCATATATATCAACCTGTAAACTCTTTCATATACCAACTTGCATATCTGTCTCGAGCAAAAAAATCTGAGGCATACTCCATTTTAAAACTCCAACAAAATCTCAGTTTAAAACAACCATTTTCAAAGAAAGAAAGGCCTGCCTGCATTCTTTCAATAATCTACATGCATTCAAAGTCTTCAAAATCTCTCAGCTATTTCTTCAGCATTTCAAAAGGGGCAACTCAAGTTTTAAAAAGCTAATGCAAGGCCAGTTTTAAAAGTTTTCAAATCTCTCAAACAAGAGGCTCTGTTCTTCTTTTTGAATCGAGGTGAGTAACATTTTGTTTAAAAATATAACTTAAGTTAATGTAGTGTTTGTTTCTCTGTGATAATGTGAATTTTGGTATATATGTTTGTGCAAATCTATGTATATCTGTTACCTTTGATACTCTGTTATCTGATGATATCTCTTTGAGTAGATTAGTAAACAAATCCCTCACCACTTGATCTACTAATTGTTTGAATGTAGGAAGTAAACAAAAGTTGTTGTTTGGCTATAATCTAGTTGTTAAAAATCTAGTAAAGATGAATCAACCTATAATTTACCCTGGGAACCAAGAAAGCAAAATACAACTTTATATATGTTTAAATCAAAACTCTGATTTTAAGGATTCAGGAGTATAAATCGATTCTACATACAAAACCATGATTTTTAAGACAAGAATTAATATTTTTAGAGTTTGGGTTAGGGAGCAGTTTTAGTTCGTCCATTTTTGCCTTTTTGAGCTGCCGTAGGCGATCTCGACGACTGGAGATGTCGTGATTGGGTCTGGGGGTAGAGGAGGGACCAGTGGACCTGGGAAAAATGGTGGAAGCAACGGTAGGTCACTGTGGTGGAGATGGGAGGTTGATGAAGTCTGGTGACCTAGTTTTTACTAGGTCGAATGGATTGACCACCACGGCGCGTATAGTTGTTCGAGTGCACTGCAACTCGGGGAGGTGATAGAGGAGAGATAGACGAGGCTGCAGCCAGGGGTGGTGGACTTCTGGTGGTCGGAAATTGGCGAGGAAGGCGAACTTCCAGGCTTTGAAGTTGGGTGTTATTTGCGTTCCAGGTTTAGTTTGAAACTCGAATTCAAATTCGAGTTGGGTTGGAGCTAATCTGTCGATCGAGTTGGGGTAGTGGAATGGTTTTGGATGTGGGACGATTATCACTGATGATCGAAGGTGACTAGGGGCGACGTGCACGTGCACGGTGGAGCGTTTCCTGGGGAGGCTGTTTTTTTTTGTGGTTTCGGAACTAATGTTGGGAAACTCGAGATTTACTCGAGTAGGACGTGGTTTTGCTCGAGTGAATCCCTATTTTTACTCGAAGTAAATAAGGGTGAGCTCGGGGTATGGTTGTTTCCAGTTTTAACCTGTAGCTTGTTCTCAGTTTTAAATTGTTGGGTTTTAAAATTTAAAACAAAGTTTAGCTAAGGATAAATAAATGTTAATTCCAGATTTTGAATGAAAGAAAGTTATAAATTTAAATAAGTTTAAATATTTTGGAATTTAGAAGGGATTTGACTTAAAGTCCCTTCATAGCAAAGTATTGCTTAATTTGTAATTTAAGTTTTTTTAAAGGTTAGTTTATAAAGTGATTTAAAGTTAATTTAGTGATCATTTGAACTTGGGGTTTAAAGTGAAGTTCAAAAAGAAATAATGAAATAAATGTTTCCAAACTTATGGAAGTAAAATTTAAATAAATAAATGAGAAATGAGTTTTCTTTAAGTAATAAAGATTTAAGTTTTAAATTCATTAACTATTAGAATAATTAGAATGATAATCGATAATTTGTATTGATTAAATTAGTAATTATAAGTGGAAATGTATTAATTAAAGTAAATAATGAGTTAAGTAATTAATATGTAATGGAGAATCATAGATTCGACTTTAATTAATAAATGAAGGGTTAATGGAACTTATAATTACTAATTGAGGAAATCGTAAGTTATTATTTAGAAAAGAAATTAAATAAATAATAATGAAGGTCATTAACCAGATTAATTAATATAATTGATTTTTAGTAGTTAATTAGATTAATTAATTTAATAATCAACATTGTAAATGTTTAAGTGTAATTACTTAATGGGAATTAAGTAAGAAATTAATTACTCACTTTAGTTAATTAAGTAATTGATTAACTTGAGTAAATTAATTAAGTCTAATTAATGGGGATTAACCAATTGATAATTGGGAGATATAATTACTGAGGAAAGTAATTGATGAATAATTACAGGATGTAATTAATTGGATAATGATTTGTTAATAGAAGTAATTTGGATATAATTACTTGAAATTAATCAAGGGATTAATTAAATCTGTTTATTGGGAGTAATGAATTAAGGATAATTAATTACTGTATGTATTAATCAAGGTGATTAATATATGTGATTTGGAAATTAGTTTTCTTAATAAAAATTAAGAAATAAAATAACTAATTAAAAGTTAATTACTTGATGTAATAGAATTAAATAGTAAATGTAATTAGAGATCATTTATTATAAATGCTGAAATCTTAAAATGAATTTATTTGGAATTAATTAATAAATGAAGAGATTTATTAATAAAATAAATTAAGTCATGTAATTAATTTAGGTTAATTAATAAATGAAGTAAGGTAAAGGTTATTTCCTATATTTGGTTAAAGATAATTAATTTGTAAAAATAACTAAAGGATAATTTACTTTAAATGTAATTAAAGATAATTAATCGAGGATGATTAATTAAAATGAATAATTGGATGATGATTAATTAATTGATTGATTAATTAATAGAAGTATAAGCAAGTTTAATAATGGTGGAGTAATTAATTTAATTTACATTAAATTAATTAAAGATTTGTAATTAGTTTAATTCATTTTAAATTAATTATAAAATGAGGTGATTATTAATCTTTGTTTATATATGATGGATGATATTGATTTCCATGATTGATTGTGATCTCAGATATATATCTATTGTGTTATGGATGCTTGGTTAAGTATGATGATATTGATTATCTGTTGAGTAGATAATATGGATTATCTGTTTATGATGATGATGTTATTCTCCATTGTTATATTGTGTTTTATCTATCTGTGTTGATATAGATAATAAATTTAATTGTTTTAACTTTAAAACAACTTGGCCTTAAAAGATACGGTTTGGATTTCGATGAGACCGGGATCGGGTTTCCGTATACCGGGATTCTAGGTCTGGAGACCCGAATACCACATCGATCCAAAATAACGTTAGGTCGTGAAATCCAAATGGAGCAAGTGAAGACTCGAGGTATAAGAACTATTCGTCAGTATAACTCTATGGGTGATTCCGTAATGAGTTTGACGGAGATAGTACTTATAGATTCGAGATGGTGGTTCAAATTGCAAGGGTTATTGTCGTTAACTCTGAGGGTGATTCCAAAATGAGTGTAACGAGATAATGCCTTCGGTTTCGTTCGAACCCGGAACGAACTTATATGGATCGAATGCTTTCAGAACATCGTCAGGCGGGCGATGAGCATTCTAAGAGATGTGTTCTCTAAAGGTAATCGTGACTTCAAGCCTCATCAACCGGGAATGGCTAAAACAGGGGAGGTGCAGCAAGGCTTCGTGGGTAGCACCCACTTGAGAGCGAGATATACCCCTGTCTAGAGTCCCTTTTATTTCGGCTGTGTGGGCGGTTTAGTAGCTACAACCGCCGGGGTTGTCTTGTTTGGAACTGTCCAGTAAGGGATGGTTCCGGTCTTGTGTTGCAGGGGACTTAGGGTGGGTCCTCGGTACGGTGATCTAGGCCACGTACTGTGACGGGCGGTACCCCAGTAGCCCAGCCATTGTTGGAAACCCATTTTCCCTACGAGACTTTACGGTTTTGATTATATTACCCACGTTGTGGCTAATATGCTGGAATTTAATAGATGTAACAATTTCAGCTATTTTCTATTTACTTGAAAACCCTAGACACTATTATAATATCACTGGATTTCCTATCAAATGTTTTGGTTAGCGTAAGGTAAAAACATTTCCATGTTTATGTGTGGGATGTCTTACGTGATACCTTTTGTTCTCAAAGGTTTTTCAAGTTAAAAAACTTTAACCTGTTACTCATACCAGACCCATGTCTGACCCGGAGTTTATTTCTGTTTTTCCTAAACTCTCGGGTACCCAAATTTTTACGGGTAGCCAAGGGATTCAGGTTAGCTTTGACGTATTCTGGAGGAGCAATGGAGCAGGAGGCTTCAGCGTATAGATATATAGTGATTCCGCTGTGTTAGTATTTATCTGTATTCCGCTGTGTTGTATCTCTGTATTGTATTGAGATGTATCGAGTTGTATTAACTAGACAGGTGTTTATAACTGTCTAGTATGTGTTGTATTATCTGTGTAACTCTGATATATATGATATTATGTAATCTTTTATGTGATATATTATATTTCATTCGTTCCGCTGTTGAGATTCTGGTGTGTTTTCTTCTTTCTTCTCTATCTTTTCTATTTCTCACCCTTTTCTTTCTTCATAGTGATGCGATTTTCCGGTAGTGGAAGGTCGGGTCGCTACAGTTGGTATCAGAGCACTAGGTTGAGCGAATACCTAGGCTCTTAAGTAATTTATTTCTTGAGAAAGCGTATTTGTATTTTTGATATATATATATATATATATATATTTATATTCTACCTATTGTTGGGTTACCCGTTCAGGTTTTCCAATATAATTTATAAAGGTAGATAAGGTAGTGGTGTGTAACACGACTACCAATGGTTGAATTTGTTGAGGTCGGAAGTGTATCGACCGAGACGGTATTGGGTCTACAGTCCTTCTCGAGTGAATTTGTGGTGAAAGGATTTCACCAAGTCTCTGAAGGTAATCTGTTAAGATTTGGAGATCATTTTTTTGTAGTGTATAGTTTGGATGAGTAGAGTTGGATCTGTCGGTTGGACAGCAGCGAGTTATGGTATCTTGATACCTCAGGATGTTGTAGCTGTGTGATGAGACACAGTGACTATGGATGTCTCCGAAGATGTTTTCTTTGGAACAAGTTAAGGAAGTGAGTCTGCTTCGGTGTTGTGGCTGTGTTCAGCAGGATGTTTCTGGTTGGTTTGAGGTACGAGTTTCTCGAAGAGCTTTAGATTGGGAATTCCTTGGTATTGATGTCAGCAGTGCAGCTCGGAGTGTTCTGTGTATTGGCAAGAAGCTTTCTAGCTTAGCAGTGGAATTCAGAAGCAGCTAAGTGGTTTCGTTTCTTTGTTGGATTGGCCAGTTAAGCTTAGGCTATTCTGTTTGGTAAAGAGAGAACAGTTTTTCTTTGGAATCAGGATGGATTAATCGCAAAAGTGACTTGCGATAGTTGGAGCGTTCTCTTGTGTTTCGGATATTTCTCTGGATGACTTTAGGAAGTCAGAGTTTTGTTAGCATCTGGAGATTGAGTTTGGTATCGACTGGATTCCAGCAGTGGTACTGATGGTTCAGCTTAGTAGTGGGATGGTTTTTGGAGGAAGTTTTTAGTGAAGCAACTCAGGATTCGGAGGAACTTCTGAGTTATATTTTTGGAATTTGTTGTCCCGTGTTTGCTTGTGTTCGTCATCAGCATTGTTATCTACTCAGATCAGAGTTGTGCAGCGGAAGCAGTTGGGAGTGCATCTGCTTTTCTTTCTGGAGAAGAGAAGTTGTTTTCTACGGATGATGGTAAAAGTTGTGCTCTTGATTTTGGTCGGTCTTGAGAAGATCATTCTACTGGATTGTTTTTGGATTCAGATGGTTCAGAAAGGCATCTGCGGAGATTTAGCTAATCAGTAGGGATGAAGGCAGCTTTGGATCGTCCGAAGAGTTTGGTGGATAAGAGACGGAGGAATTTGGATTTCAGAGTAGGAGATTTGATTTTGGATGAATTTTCTCTAATTCAAAGAAGCTCTATAATTTGGTAAGTCCGGAAGTTAGCTTCGAGGTGTTCTGGAGTTTCTCTGTGTTTTGGAGAGGTAGGTGTTTGGTCTTCAGATTTGGATTGCTAGTTTGGATAGCTGGGATTCGTTGTATTTCACGTATCTCTGAGGGAGTACGTGTAAGATTCTATCTCTGGTTTTGGAACCAGCAGTTCAGGGAGTTTTGGTTGCGAGTCAGACTCGTCTGTAGTCTGATATCCTGTCTAGTTGTGTAGATCTAGATGAGTAGGAGTTCTGTAGCTTAGTTGTATAGATTGTTTGGATTCTGTAGAGCGAGTATCCCGGTACTTATACTGGGGAAACTCGAGAGAACTCTATCCAGGATTTTTGTCTCGATAAATAGGTTTGTTTGATTTGATGATTTGGTTGATATGGTTGTTAGCTTATGATTGATATATGCTTGTATTTTAAAATTTAAATCTTAAATAGATTATTAAATTACCTTTGTTTTAAATTTCGAGGACGAAATTCTTTTAAGGTGGGAGGAATGTGACGACCCGGAATTTTGAGCAATAAACAATTTAATAATTTATATTAAATATTAAATTGTTTTGATATATCTTGGATTTATAAGACTTAAATGAATACTTTTCTTTAAATAAATATTGTATTTGTGAGTTTTATCTTTTAAAAACTAATTAATTATGTTTCCAAACTTCTAATATTTCTTTAGTGATTTGGGAATTATCATTTATTTAATATTAGGTCTTTTCAAAGCTATCAAATAAATAAAATATGGGTTTAAATATATAAGATAAATGTTTAAATAGTTTTAAAACTTGTTCTAGCTTTAGTATATAATATTAAGTAAGTAGTTATAGTAAAGATATAATTTCTTTTATAAATCATTTCAAATTGTTAAATGTGTAATTTATTTTAAAATAATAAATAAGAATAAACATATAAAATTAATAGATGAAAGTAAATATAGGACTTCACCTATATTTTTAAAGCAACTTGACTAAAGTAAAATAACAAGATCACAATATAAAACAAGTAACAAAGTAAATATATCAAACAAGGAAATATAAAATATACATAAGTTAAATTTTATTGTTTGTAAATTATAAAACCAATACACTAAATAATCAAATAACATGTTAGAAATATCATTCACTGACATTTCATTTTCAAACCAAGAATCTGCATAAGCAAGGAAACAAACAAAAGAAAACAACATTCTATTACATTTCAAAATGTAAACCAGGCAAGAAAATACATAAGAATGATTTCCCAGCCTTCAAATTAAATCTGCATAGTCAAAGAAATAAATACACTATAAAACAAATCAAACAACCTGGTAGGGATAACATTCATTTGCATTCAAACTTGAAAACTGCATAGCTAAGTAAGCTTGAAAAATATACTTGTATAGGATAAGTATGTAAACCAAGTGGCTCGAATATGACATGGGCAGGCAGTCTTAAGTACAACAAAATCAAATAAAGTGTAGGCTGGTAAGAAGAAAATGTGTAAGAAAAAGAATCAAAGGCAAAGTAAAATGTATTTTTACTTGTAGCTTGTAGAGTAAGACTCAGGCAAGGAAAAAAATATAGATAAGTATAAAATGTAGGCTGGTAAGGTAAATAGCATGCATAAAGGACATAGCATTAAATGATAGTAAGGCAATATCTTTTCTAAGTACAAAAGCATGCAATCTCGGCCATAAGCTATAAAAAATTATCTCTGGGAATTGTACAACTTGTACACTAGTTTGCCTAAAGAAAAATGATACCCTGTTTCATATATATCAACCTGTAAACTCTTTCATATACCAACTTGCATATCTGTCTCGAGCAAAAAAATCTGAGGCATACTCCATTTTAAAACTCCAACAAAATCTCAGTTTAAAACAACCATTTTCAAAGAAAGAAAGGCCTGCCTGCATTCTTTCAATAATCTACATGCATTCAAAGTCTTCAAAATCTCTCAGCTATTTCTTCAGCATTTCAAAAGGGGCAACTCAAGTTTTAAAAAGCTAATGCAAGGCCAGTTTTAAAAGTTTTCAAATCTCTCAAACAAGAGGCTCTGTTCTTCTTTTTGAATCGAGGTGAGTAACATTTTTTTTAAAAATATAACTTAAGTTAATGTAGTGTTTGTTTCTCTGTGATAATGTGAATTTTGGTATATATGTTTGTGCAAATCTATGTATATCTGTTACCTTTGATACTCTGTTATCTGATGATATCTCTTTGAGTAGATTAGTAAACAAATCCCTCACCACTTGATCTACTAATTGTTTGAATGTAGGAAGTAAACAAAAGTTGTTGTTTGGCTATAATCTAGTTGTTAAAAATCTAGTAAAGATGAATCAACCTATAATTTACCCTGGGAACCAAGAAAGCAAAATACAACTTTATATATGTTTAAATCAAAACTCTGATTTTAAGGATTCAGGAGTATAAATCGATTCTACATACAAAACCATGATTTTTAAGACAAGAATTAATATTTTTAGAGTTTGGGTTAGGGAGCAGTTTTAGTTCGTCCATTTTTGCCTTTTTGAGCTGCCGTAGGCGATCTCGACGACTGGAGATGTCGTGATTGGGTCTGGGGGTAGAGGAGGGACCAGTGGACCTGGGAAAAATGGTGGAAGCAACGGTAGGTCACTGTGGTGGAGATGGGAGGTTGATGAAGTCTGGTGACCTAGTTTTTACTGGGTCGAATGGATTGACCACCATGGCGCGTATAGTTGTTCGAGTGCACTGCAACTCGGGGAGGTGATAGAGGAGAGATAGACGAGGCTGCAGCCAGGGGTGGTGGACTTCTGGTGGTCGGAAATTGGCGAGGAAGGCGAACTTCCAGGCTTTGAAGTTGGGTGTTATTTGCGTTCCAGGTTTAGTTTGAAACTCGAATTCAAATTCGAGTTGGGTTGGAGCTAATCTGTCGATCGAGTTGGGGTAGTGGAATGGTTTTGGATGTGGGACGATTATCACTGATGATCGAAGGTGACTAGGGGCGACGTGCACGTGCACGGTGGAGCGTTTCCTGGGGAGGCTGTTTTTTTTTGTGGTTTCGGAACTAATGTTGGGAAACTCGAGATTTACTCGAGTAGGACGTGGTTTTGCTCGAGTGAATCCCTATTTTTACTCGAAGTAAATAAGGGTGAGCTCGGGGTATGGTTGTTTCCAGTTTTAACCTGTAGCTTGTTCTCAGTTTTAAATTGTTGGGTTTTAAAATTTAAAACAAAGTTTAGCTAAGGATAAATAAATATTAATTCCAGATTTTGAATGAAAGAAAGTTATAAATTTAAATAAGTTTAAATATTTTGGAATTTAGAAGGGATTTGACTTAAAGTCCCTTCATAGCAAAGTATTGCTTAATTTGTAATTTAAGTTTTTTTAAAGGTTAGTTTATAAAGTGATTTAAAGTTAATTTAGTGATCATTTGAACTTGGGGTTTAAAGTGAAGTTCAAAAAGAAATAATGAAATAAATGTTTCCAAACTTATGGAAGTAAAATTTAAATAAATAAATGAGAAATGAGTTTTCTTTAAGTAATAAAGATTTAATTTTTAAATTCATTAACTATTAGAATAATTAGAATGATAATCGATAATTTGTATTGATTAAATTAGTAATTATAAGTGGAAATGTATTAATTAAAGTAAATAATGAGTTAAGTAATTAATATGTAATGGAGAATCATAGATTCGACTTTAATTAATAAATGAAGGGTTAATGGAACTTATAATTACTAATTGAGGAAATCGTAAGTTATTATTTAGAAAAGAAATTAAATAAATAATAATGAAGGTCATTAACCAGATTAATTAATATAATTGATTTTTAGTAGTTAATTAGATTAATTAATTTAATAATCAACATTGTAAATGTTTAAGTGTAATTACTTAATGGGAATTAAGTAAGAAATTAATTACTCACTTTAGTTAATTAAGTAATTGATTAACTTGAGTAAATTAATTAAGTCTAATTAATGGGGATTAACCAATTGATAATTGGGAGATATAATTACTGAGGAAAGTAATTGATGAATAATTACAGGATGTAATTAATTGGATAATGATTTGTTAATAGAAGTAATTTGGATATAATTACTTGAAATTAATCAAGGGATTAATTAAATCTGTTTATTGGGAGTAATGAATTAAGGATAATTAATTACTGTATGTATTAATCAAGGTGATTAATATATGTGATTTGGAAATTAGTTTTCTTAATAAAAATTAAGAAATAAAATAACTAATTAAAAGTTAATTACTTGATGTAATAGAATTAAATAGTAAATGTAATTAGAGATCATTTATTATAAATGCTGAAATCTTAAAATGAATTTATTTGGAATTAATTAATAAATGAAGAGATTTATTAATAAAATAAATTAAGTCATGTAATTAATTTAGGTTAATTAATAAATGAAGTAAGGTAAAGGTTATTTCCTATATTTGGTTAAAGATAATTAATTTGTAAAAATAACTAAAGGATAATTTACTTTAAATGTAATTAAAGATAATTAATCGAGGATGATTAATTAAAATGAATAATTGGATGATGATTAATTAATTGATTGATTAATTAATAGAAGTATAAGCAAGTTTAATAATGGTGGAGTAATTAATTTAATTTACATTAAATTAATTAAAGATTTGTAATTAGTTTAATTCATTTTAAATTAATTATAAAATGAGGTGATTATTAATCTTTGTTTATATATGATGGATGATATTGATTTCCATGATTGATTGTGATCTCAGATATATATCTATTGTGTTATGGATGCTTGGTTAAGTATGATGATATTGATTATCTGTTGAGTAGATAATATGGATTATCTGTTTATGATGATGATGTTATTCTCCATTGTTATATTGTGTTTTATCTATCTGTGTTGATATAGATAATAAATTGAATTGTTTTAACTTTAAAACAACTTGGCCTTAAAAGATACGGTTTGGATTTCGATGAGACCGGGATCGGGTTTCCATATACCGGGATTCTAGGTCTGGAGACCCGAATACCACATCGATCCAAAATAACGTTAGGTCGTGAAATCCAAATGGAGCAAGTGAAGACTCGAGGTATAAGAACTATTCGTCAGTATAACTCTGTGGGTGATTCCGTAATGAGTTTGACGGAGATAGTACTTATAGATTCGAGATGGTGGTTCAAATTGCAAGGGTTATTGTCGTTAACTCTGAGGGTGATTCCAAAATGAGTGTAACGAGATAATGCCTTCGGTTTCGTTCGAACCCGGAACGAACTTATATGGATCGAATGCTTTCAGAACATCGTCAGGCGGGCGATGAGCATTCTAAGAGATGTGTTCTCTAAAGGTAATCGTGACTTCAAGCCTCATCAACCGGGAATGGCTAAAACAGGGGAGGTGCAGCAAGGCTTCGTGGGTAGCACCCACTTGAGAGCGAGATATACCCCTGTCTAGAGTCCCTTTTATTTCGGCTGTGTGGGCGGTTTAGTAGCTACAACCGCCGGGGTTGTCTTGTTTGGAACTATCCAGTAAGGGATGGTTCCGGTCTTGTGTTGCAGGGGACTTAGGGTGGGTCCTCGGTACGGTGATCTAGGCCACGTACTGTGACGGGCGGTACCCCAGTAGCCCAGCCATTGTTGGAAACCCATTTTCCCTACGAGACTTTACGGTTTTGATTGTATTACCCACGTTGTGGCTAGTATGCTGGAATTTAATAGATGTAACAATTTCAGCTATTTTCTATTTACTTGAAAACCCTAGACACTATTATAATATCACTGGATTTCCTATCAAATGTTTTGGTTAGCGTAAGGTAAAAACATTTCCATGTTTATGTGTGGGATGTCTTACGTGATACCTTTTGTTCTCAAAGGTTTTTCAAGTTAAACAACTTTAACCTGTTACTCATACCAGACCCATGTCTGACCCGGAGTTTATTTCTGTTTTTCCTAAACTCTCGGGTACCCAAATTTTTACGGGTAGCCAAGGGATTCAGGTTAGCTTTGACGTATTCTGGAGGAGCAATGGAGCAAGAGGCTTCAGCGTATAGATATATAGTGATTCCGTTGTGTTAGTATTTATCTGTATTCCACTGTGTTGTATCTCTGTATTGTATTGAGATGTATCGAGTTGTATTAACTAGACAGGTGTTTATAACTGTCTAGTATGTGTTGTATTATCTGTGTAACTCTGATATATATGATATTATGTAATCTTTTATGTGATATATTATATTTCATTCGTTCCGCTGTTGAGATTCTGGTGTGTTTTCTTCTTTCTTCTCTATCTTTTCTATTTCTCACCCTTTTCTTTCTTCATAGTGATGCGATTTTCCGGTAGTGGAAGGTCGGGTCGCTACAAAAATCTATTCTAAGCATGATCTATTAACTATTGATTATAAATATAGACCATCAAATTTTGATTTCAACATTCACTTCATTACCATAATCATATGTAGATGAAAATATAATTTGTGTTTGTTTAAGCATAGCCTGTTTGGTGTCAACAACATAGGCTATCAAATTCAAAGCTAAAACAAGTTAAACCAATTTAAATATTTCCATTAAGCACAAGAAACGATCACTAATTAGAAAATGTTGAATCTTCATGATAAGAGAGCTTCATTACCCCTAAATTGATGGGGTTTAGCCTCTCATATTTGTTATTATATCAACAAATGTAAAATTCAACATGAAATAAAAATAAGAGGAAAGTAGGGAGCAAATTAAATAGAAAATGAAATAAAAGCTATTCTACTTGCATAAGAAATGAAAATACACTACTAGCATGAAAGGAAAAGTGCATGTAAATAAAAAGAGAATAAACTAAAATTGCATATAAAAAATTACATGAAAGGAAATGGCTAAGTAGCCATGAAAAAGAAAAGAGAAATTTTATTTTGAGCCTCAAACTAAACTAACTAAATGGAGGCTAAAGAGGTTAAGAGAGATTACATGAAGCAATATCGGTATTTATACAAGTTTGAAACCCTAATCCATATTTTTGGGGAATACCCAAACAACCCCTCTAGGAAGTGTGGTGGACAAGTAATCATTAGCAAGTGTTAATCCTCATTTAAATAAGCATGAAGCTTTAGTGGCCATTAGCATGTGCATTAGCTTCTAATTGTACATCAAGTTAGGTGGGTAGGCGAGGTCCTCCATATTGTCATGAAATGAATTATTTCCATCTTCATTTGTTTTCCAACTCTTGTGCATGCATATTTCTTCATGAAACCAATTGTATTTGAAGCAAAATTCCTACAAAATAATATAGAAATTTCCAAGTAGTTTTTCTCAAATTAATATATGCACAAAAATGACCATTTTTCCCCTATATGAAGATGAATATGTGACGATTTGAAAATAATTTGAATTTTGGTTTAAATATGTTAAAACACCCTATATGATCATTTATTTAATTAAATTCGATAAAATATGGAAGTAAAAATATGCACATTTACATGCAAATCAATTATTTATAACATTTGAAGTTTATTATCATTTTTAATATGTTATTTAAAGGATAATTAAGCAATTATTTTATTAAAGATGTTTTGAAATATTTTAATACGTTTCTAAATGATTGTTTAAAAATCATCATTTTGTTAATGTGATTTAAAGATAATTTAATGTTTAAATAGTAACTTGTTTATTTAAAAAAGGTTTAAATAATTGGTTTTTTATCAAAGGAACTTTATTGATTAAAAATTTATTTAAGAAGTTTCGTTTAAATAAGGAAAGTTTATAATAGAAGTTTTATAAATGATTTTGGAGATTTATAAAGAGTTATAAATATGGTTTTGATAGTTATAAAAGACTTTTATAAATAAACTGGAAGATTTATAAAGTGTTTTATAAATGGATTTGGAATTTAAGTAAAAGAGATTTCATAAATGAATGAGATTTATTAAATGGATTTGTTGAAGAAATCTATAAAAGAATTTGAGATTGGGATTTCCCTTAATCGACCTTCTCAATTGTGGTGGCATGGAACATTCGTTTCACACTTAACATCGAAAGAATAGTGTTTGGAGTTATCCTTATCTCTATGTTAAATAACACTTGTTTTGATCCTTTTTAATATGATTTTGAAATGAGAAATCTTTCACAATGTTTTGTGAATACAATTATGCCAGTGTGATAAGTATATGAATATATTAAATAAATATTTTGGAAAGAGATTTAAATAAATGAAGGACTTATTTTGAGGCTTAGCGGTTGCTATGGGTAATTAAATCTCTGAATTATTGCTTATTTGTTTATTTTATAGTTAAATAACCGACTATCAAATCTGAACAAAAATATAACTTTGTAAATATCTAGGAGAAACATGTGAGTTATATGACACAGTTATCTTCGATGATGCTATACTGTGCGTATAAATCTCGTTTTGTTCTCCTAGCAAAAATGATAGCGAGTTCCATCCACATAAACGGTTAGGTGGTGATCCCTACTCCTATGTATTGTCTGATTATTTCCAAAAGAACCGGGGTTAAGTTTACCGAAACTATCGAATGTTGTTTCAAAGTGACCGGGATCAGATAAATATAAATTATCTGAAAACCACTTTGATCCAACTTAAGCGTTTTGAACTGAAGACATCTTGAAGATCATTGAAGATGGAGCTTTTGAAGTGCATGGGCTACTAGTCCTGAGAATGATTCCAAAATGGATGTAGTAGAGATAGTGTGTTCGATTTCATTCAGACCCAGAACGAACTTGTATGGATGAATGTTGGCATTGCATTTCTTCCTGGAGGGCAGCGTTAGCATTCCAACATGGTCTGCTGGAAGAAAAGGTAAACCTAACCTCAAGCCTCACACCCGGGAGTGACTAAAATCAGGGAATATGCTTCAGGGCTATGTGGTTCACTACCATTAGGGTATGGTCATCACTCATCTAGATCAATATTTTATATCATGCATGCTCGCAGCCCATTTAGGTTGTTGATCCCAACCAAGGTGATGACATATTCGACGCTATCCAGTAAGGGTTAGGGCTAGTCTTGACTCACAGGGAGTCCATGTGAGGCTCCCGGGTTGTTTTATCTAGAGATGCGTTGTGACAGGTGGTACCCTAGTGCCTTATCATTGATGGAATCCATTTTCCAATACGTACCTTTACGGACTTAGTTATGCCTAACTACTGAAATGTGAGATGCAAGCATTTTATCTATATTAATATGTATTTGTATCTTAGACATTATTATAATACCACTGGATTTTCTATAGAAAGTGTTTTGGTTATCGTAAGGTAAAAACCCATCCGTGTTTATGTGCGACGTGGTCTTATGAGATACCTTTTATTTTAAAGGATTTTATAAGTTACAATAAATAAATTCCTTGTTATTTGAGTTTGTCATGCTAGTTTTACTAGATTGATTCGGGTATTATTTTTCTTATAATGCTTGGGTCATCCTGGGCATATTTTCTAAATTTAGCTGGATTTTTTAGAGCTTTCAGGAGACGAGCTGTATTCTCCAAGGCGTATTCACGTATCTTATATTCTTCCACTATTGTTGCTTCCTTTTCTGTTTTGTGGTAATCAGAATTTGTAAGGACATATTGTTGTAGCTGTCAAGGCTGGTAATAGGATATTGTACTCTAATGTTGTGTGTAAATAAAGGTGATTGCTTTTTATAAAGATTTTGTGTATATTATATATTTCTCGTCACCATGTGAGATTTTATTCTATTTTTCTTTCTTTAACCCCTAATGACATGTCTTTTTAAATGATCGGTGCATGAATACCATGTATATATGAAGTGTCGTCTTTAGGTGTAAGAAAGGCTAATCGTTACACATGGTATCAGAGCTTAGGTTAAGCGAACACTAGGCTTTGGTGAGAGTAAACTCATTTGAGATAGGGTAAGTAAGACCTTAGGATGAGTTTGAGTGTAAATATTGAGTGCATATTTTAGTGCTATAAAAATGTTTTATATTGTGTTCATTTATATGTAGAGTGGTTTATGAATTTTGGTCAAGACGTGGGGCACCACGGTGTCGATAGGGGTTTCTAAAAACTTAAACTAGGAAAATTAACATTGTATGGTTTTAAAATATGGTAAATGAAATAATTTTACCTAGGAATGTATTTTATATATAAAGGAAATAATTTTAAAAAATAAAGTATAGTTTTATATGATGTGATTATTGTTACAGAGTTGATAATATTAATTATTATCATATAGCATTTGATTAGTCATGCTCATCCAATTTTGAGCATTGACTATTATCTGATATATTAGTAGTTTTCTTTTCTCCATCATAAGTTAGGTAGATAGAATTTGTGGGAACATTGAAGCGAACATCTTGTGAATAAAGTTTCATGGTTTGACCATAAGGCGTTCGATGATAATGCTGGGTCAAAAGTATTGGGTTTTATTAAAAGAATACTTATTAAAAACAAAGGAAACATATTTTGAAAATGAATATTTGAGGAAAGATTTTATATACAGTAATTTATAAACCAAAATTATAAAATATGTTTTGAAAATAAGATGGATTTTCAAAGAATCTAAATCCTAGTGACTTTGATAAAGTTTTCAAATGAATTTTGGAAAAGTAGTAATAATTTTACTTAAAAATACTTTAAAGTGTAAATATTTTGGAAAGAAAATTATAGAAAGACATGTTTACTTTGGTTTTGTTTGGGGAATGAGTTCCGATTTGTTTTGTAATGATCAGAATAATCTTCTAAGTGACAATCGGATGTTTGCTTAGGCAGATGTGATAGTACACTTAGTAAATTATTCTCTTTGTCATTGTACAATCGAAAGGAGTTCGAATCCGAATAAATCCAAAGCAAGTTGGTAATAAACACTTTGTTAAACTATTTATCTGGAAATACATATACAAGTATTCAAAAAGGGGATTTGAAAATAGGAAATAATTTTATAATTAACTAGTTCGAGTGACTCGAAAGTGACTAAAAATGGGCAGGGGATGTGTTCAGATGGTAAACACTTCTCTTAAGTATTACCCTTCTTGGTAAGGGGATATATGATACTATTGGTAGTACTCAGTTCCTTGATATCATTTTGGAGATACTCATGCTATATGTAGGTTTTCTAAGGGTTAAATATGAAGTATCGTTTCAAAATGATTTTTAAAGTAAAACCCGGGTATTGGACTCTTAAGTTTTCAAAATATAAAGGTATCTTGATTTAAAATGGGTTAATTAATGAAGTTAAAATTAAATTAAATTAATAAACTTTGTTTTATTAAACCATGTTTTTTATTTTAACATCTATAAAGTGAAAAAGTATTTGATGTTATTGGGCCGGCTAATAAACGTCTTTAACTTAGAGGTGTCTAAGAAAAAGTAGATTCTAGGATGGAGTTTAGATACCAACATCCTACTCTTTTTGGCTACTTACCAGACCAATTGGTTAAAGAGGTTGGATTAGTTAACTCATTTTTGAGACCTAAAATATTTTGGGCCTACATCTGAATAGTTAAAAGTAAATGGAATTAAAAATCAGGTGTTTTGTATATACACTTAGGATGTAGGAGAGTATTATACAAGTAATAAACTAAAATAATTTTATGAGAAGGTTTCATAACTAAAGTTATATCATTCAAAAATGTTTGAACCTAAGTTGAAATTTTTGTGAAATGTTTTCATAAATATTTTTGGGAGGGTTAACAGCAACTGGGTAACTAAAGAACCTTTAGATGAGTACTTAGGCTGTAAGTAAACCATTTCCCTTTCTCATATAATTCTCGATCTAAGATTCGAGTACATGACTTGAGGTGTTTCACACCGTTCTGAAAAAGGATACATCGTTCGATTTTTGATGGTGAGCACTTGCTGAGGGTTCTTAATTTAGAACCGAAGTTTTCTATCATAGTATATGGCTATGTAAGGAGAATGGAGGTTTCTAATTACGAAGCCTGACAAAGTCCGCACTAGGAAGTCGGGTGAGCGATACTAGTTTGGAAGTAAAGCTATGTATTCGAGTGAGTGATTAAATTAGATCTTGCATATAAATGATCTATGTACGTTATATGGACTGATGAATAGTATTGGGTTTTCATGTTGTGAAATTTCGAGGACGAAATTCTTTTTAAGGGAGGTTGAGTGTAACGACCTGGAATTTCACCGGTTTGATTTGTGAATATTTAATTAATTTTAAATATTCAAATATTAGATTTTGTAATTAAAATAAAACTCTTTTAAATAATGAATAATGATGGTGAAATAGTTTTTCAAATTTTTTTGCAAAAATAATTAGTTCAAGGAAGAATCGACAATGCGACCGGAAATCGTTTTCCCAATTTTCAACTATTCGTCGAATAAAAGTTGTCGGAAACATTGTAAACCCTAGAGTATAAATATTCACATACATTTATAAGTTAGGGTTATGTATTATAGTATTATATATATATATGTGTGTGTGTGTGTGTGTCTGTGTATTTGTATATATGTGTGTGTATTTAGGATAATATATTTTGTATTTTATAAATAAATGGAAAAAGTGAATGTCATGTCATTAGAAACAAGTTGGCTCATGGGGTTTTAGTTTGGCGAGAGGAAAGCTTGTAGACGTGAGGACCATGGGGTGGAGTGGACAAGGTGATGTGGCAAGCTAAGAATGGAGGGTATGGTACAAGGACATTAAGGTAATTTACTTTGTTCTCTTGCTTATAAATAGCCCTTTCACTTTTACTTCTACCATATTTTCTCATATCTTATCCAAATGGAGTATTTTTTTTTTCAAATCGTAAAAAATTCCAGTGGATACAACTTTCATCTGTACCGCTTCTTCAAAATTTGAGATTAGCCATGTCCAAATCTCATTTCTTTGTAGAGTGTTTTCGGACCCAGTTTTTTTTATTCCGAGAACACCTCTTCTTCCTCAGGCCATATCTCCCTCAAAATAGATTCAAATTGAGTGATTCATTTTTGAAATTGTAGAGAAGAGAATTTATAAGAACTTTTCCTTTGGCAACTTTTCAAAATTCCATGAGGTACAGGTCCAAAAATCAGTTAGAAGTTGACCCATTTTCGGGTTTGATTTTTGTGAGTTCGATGATAATCCAAAGTCCCTCCACCATTCAAGGCCAAGTTCCACCATACCTTGGGGCGAGCCATTTGGCATGGAAAGGAGGAGAAGGAGGGTGTCGTAGTGTTGTTGTTAGTCGGGAGCATCTTGGGTTGCTTTAGACTAGTTGGTGGCCTAACAGTGAGTAAAGCTCACTAATTTAATTAAAGTTTCTAACTTTAATTATGTTAAATATTTTTTATTTAATCATATGTGATTGGTTGGATATAAGATTGATTTGTGTGTGTACATATTTATGTTTAGAATGTTCTTGATTGAAAATGACATATAACTTGAATATGCAAGTAATTAAGTTATGTTAGTTTATTAGGTATGTCCTTAGTTGGTTATATTTAATTATGTTATGAATATGTTTGTAATCATGCATGGAATGTTGTAGGCTAAAGTAAGGTTAGATATTTAGTTAGTCGTGTGATGTGGCATTGAAATCCCTTAATTTAAAATTATCTTACTTAAGTGTTTCTAATTTTTTTATAAAGTTTTAAAAGTTTACTTTTTACGATCCAAAACTTTATTCAAGTTGTAGAAGTAAATTTAAAACTAAAAGATAATATTTTTGAGTTTATTCGATATTAAGCAAGTTTTGAAAATTTAGGATCATATAGCGATAGTCGCTATAAATGTAGTTTGTGAAAATGGACTATGTTTGAAATCTGAATTTAATTTTACTTAAGTATCTTTTGAAAATGTTTTCAAAACTTGTTATAAGAAATAAAAAGGTAATTTTTATTATTTTATTTATTTCATGATTATTTAATTAACTAATCGAGTAAGGTAATTAGTACTTAATCATTAATTAATTTAGGGTAATTAGCACTTAATTATCTTTAAGTAAGTTAATTATAATTTGTTAATTAAGAAAACATTAATCGATATTTAATTAATTAATTAAGGATTAATTATATATTTAATTAAAATTAATTAAAATTATTTATTTGAGTTTTAATTAAGGATTATTTAATTAATTAATTGAGATTAAATAATATTTAATTATTATTTAAAAGTTTAAATTAATAATTATTTATTTAATAGTTAATATTATTTAATTATTAATTAGAGGTTTAATTATTTTGAATTAAAGTGTTTAACTATTATTTAATTTTTAAATAAAAGATTTAAAGTTTTAAACCACTTTAATTATGAAGATTGGTTTTGTTTTAAAGTAATTTTCTTTTAAAAAAATATTTTAAATCCAATGAATTTCTTTGTCGACTACTCTTAAGTAATCTCAATTGAATATGAAAATCGATGATATTTATTTAGTAGAATAAATCAGCATTCTGCTAATTTAGTTATATTTGACATCTTTAGTAGAACCAAACACCATTCTACTCTTATATTAACTTGGACATGTGTTTTCTATAACAAAATACCATCTTCTATTATAATAACTTGGACATCTTACCTATATGTTGATTTGTTTATTGTTGGCTGATTCCCTTTACATACCTGCTTGTTATGTAAATACTCATGTTATAACTGGAAAGTTAAATTGAATTTAATGAGAAGCATTGTGGTCACCGCGCCTCTTTCCGATATTGTGAAATCAAAAGTATATTTTTAATAAAGATTTTAAATTAAAGTTATTACTTATTTATAATGTTTAAAGTTTATTATCATTTTTAATATGATATTTAAATGATAATTAAGCAATTATTTTATTAAAGATGTTTTAAAATAATTTAATACTTTTCTAAATTATTGCTTAAAAATCATCATTTTGTTAATGTGATTTAAAGATAATTTAATGTTTAAATAATAACTTGTTTATTTAAAAGTGGTTTATATAATTGGTTGTTTATCAAAGGAACTTTATTGATAAAAATTTATTTAAGAAGTTTTGTTTAAATATGGAAAGTTTATAACAGAAGTTTTATAAATGATTTTGGAGATTTATATAGAATTATAAATATGGTTTTGATATTTATAAAAGAGTTTTATAAATAAACTTGGAGATTTATAAAGTGTTTTATAAATGGATTTGGAATTTAGGCAAAAGAGATTTCGTAAACGAAATAGATTTATTAAAAGGATTTGTTGAAGAAATTTATTTAAAAAAAATTGAGATTTGGATTTCCCTTAATCGACCTTCACAATTATGATGGTATGGAACATTCATTCCATACTTTATAAAGATTTTATGTCTTAATCACTTAATGCATAAGCAAAATAAAGTAAAGATTTGATTTTACTTGATTTGACATGATTTTGTCCTTTTATGTTTACTTTTTCTTAATGATTTTGTAGAAATTTCTAACCTTAATTAGCAAAATTAAACTTGATTAGTTAATTGTTAATATTTAACATATTTAAAAATATGTACATGTATATGTACATAAAAGTGCAACAACGTGGCGATAAATTTTATTCGACAAAACGCTGATTTTCAACAATGTTTTACGGTCACATTTTGACGTTTTTGTTAAACTATTTATTCATGTAAACCAAACTTGAAAATAAATTTCTTATCATTTTTAAATAATTAAAACAAGTATATTTGGCTTATAAAATAATATAAAACAATATCGAAATTCATTTGCAAAATTGACATTGATTTTGTTAACGCGCGACGAAATTTGTCAATCACTATAACATAATTATATATATAATTATAAAACTTTTATCCACCAATTATTATCATTATATAATGATTTTAAAAGCAATTACTTATCCTTTGAAACAATTATTGGACTGTATATTCAATTTTATCGAAAACCGGTTTTTGTCAATTTTGTCAATGTTACGGTGAAAGTCCAAAATCTTTGTTCAATTCTAAAAATAAGTTCACCATTCTTATTTATTGTATAAATCATGATTATTTAAGTTTGAAAAGTCTATATTTGAATATTTAAATACATTAAATATTTCATTTTCAAAGTGGTAAAATTACGGATCGTTACAGTTCTGTTTAATTAACTTAATAGATTGTTTGGACATCTTTTTAGTAGGACAAATCACTATCCTGCTATTATGTTGTTTGGATATGTATCTTCCAGTTGGTTTATATTGACAAGTTATTCCCTGAATTGGTTATGGATTTTATTTACATATATGTTGCTTATGTAAATAACTGTTATGTGACTTGGAAGTCAAATTTAATTAAAATGGTAACTTGATTTAGTACCATTGTGGTCACTAAGCCTCCTTTCAAATTTGTAAATTATGGTTTTAAAATTGACTTTAATTCTATATCAATTTGAGGTTAATTGTATTAAATGATTTTGGAGATTTATAAAAGAGTTTTATAAATGATTTTGGAGATTTATAAAAGAAGTATTATAAATGATTTTGAGATTTATATAAGAAGTTTTAGGGATAATTTGCCTCACATTCCTAGAGAAAACATCCTCCCCAAACTAAACTTACATTTCTAGTCCTTGTTTTCAAATCCGCCTATGCCAAAAGGCCCAAATACCCTTTACGTTTTTAGCATTTCAAACGCATATAACTTTTTATAGAAACATCGGATCAGCATACCGTTTTCACCAAAAAATCATAAATTTTATTATCTTTAAAATGAGATCCATTATTGATACCAAAGAATAATATTTGCAGTTAGGCTGCAATTATTCCATATATTTGCAGAGAATTCTGCAATTTTTGAACATCATCGATTTTTCTTCAAATGTCGGCAATTATTCCATATAATTGCAGACTTTTATGCAATTATATGGAATAATTGCAGACTTTTATGCAATTATATGTAATAATTGCAGACTTCTCTGCTATTACTCCATAATTGCCTACTTTTCTGCAATTATTCAGTATACTTGCCATTATCGATTTTTGAACATCATCGATTTTTCTTCAAATGTCAGCAATTATTCCATATAATTGCAGACTTTTATACAATTATATGGAATAATTACAGACTTTTATGCAATTATATGTAATAATTGCAGACTTCTCTACTATTATTCCATATAATTGCCGACTTTTCTACAATTATTCAGTATACTTGCCATTATCGATTTTTGAACATCATCGATTTTTCTTCAAATGTCGGCAATTATTCCATATAATTGCATACTTTTATGCAATTATATGGAATAATTGCTGACTTTTATACAATTATATGTAATAATTGCAGACTTCTCTACTATTAATCCATATAATTGCCGACTTTTCTACAATTATTCAGTATATTTGTCATTTTCTGCAATTATATGAAATGATCATCAATTTTTTGTTAAATATCGGCAATTATTTGGAATAATTGCAGACTTTTATGCAATTATATGAAATAATTGCAGATTTTTCTGTAATTATTTCATATAAGTGCATACTTTTATGTAATTATATCAAATAATTGCAGAAAGCTCTGCAATTATTCCAAGTAATCACAGAAAAGTGCAACTATAGCATATAATTGCAGACTTTTCTGCAATTATTGCATATAATTGCGGAATTATCTGCAATCATACTATATAATTGCAAACTCTTCTGCAATTATTGCAGATAATTGCTGAATTGTCCACAATCATATTGTTTGCACAAAAAATGGACAAACACCTCAAAGTTGTATGATTTAGTAGATCTTATGTTGTTCTTAGTGATTAGGGTGATTTATGCAAATATATGAAAAGCAGGGGTAAACTGTAAAAAGACACGCAGATTTATAGTGGTTCAGCCAGAATGTGCCTACGTCCACTTTATATGTTATTTCTCTTCTCTTGTTTTGATTACAAGTACAAAGCTTTGATACAAGTAAAAGAAAGTTGTTTGAAAGTTCTCTCCGTGCTTGAGCTCTCAAACTTGTCCCCATTGCTGTACCCCTGCCCCTCTATTTATAGAGTGAGGCTAGGGGTAGGGGTCCAGGATATGTATAGTTGCTGACGGGCCTGGGCTGATGTGATCTGGCCTGGTATGTCTTGGTTCGGCATTGCTTGGTTCGGAGGTGGTTGGAGCGTATAGTGGATCGGTAGTCGCTTGGACCGGTGGTGGGATGGAAGAATATTGGTTCGGTGGCAGTAGGTTGGACCGGTGGCACTTGGTCCGGCGTGGAGATATGAAGGCTGGTCCGGCTGGTTTGGTAGGAGGTTGGTTCGGTGGGAGATAGGCAGGCTGGTCCGGTTGGAGATATGAAGGCTGGTCCGGTTGGAGATATGAAGGCTGGTCCGGTTGGAGATATGAAGGCTGGTCCGGTTGGAGATATGAAGGCTGGTCCGATTGGTTCGGTAGGAGGTGGTTCGGGGAGACCGAATGAAACACACCCAACACTTGCCCCCCAAAGTGGGGCACGTGCTTATAGGTGCCGCGCTTTGTTTTAGCTGAGCCATTACATTCGGCCTGAGGACCGAACCATCTGATCCGGCCATTAGACCTTGCTTTATAAATAGGAGTCCCAAATCTTCTTGCTTTCTTACCAAATGCGATAACCGAACCATTCCCTCGAACTGCCGAATCAGGTGAGTTTGTCTTTTCTGCCGAACGAACTTCTAGGGCTAGGCTACCGAATGAACTCGAACATTTTGGACCCTCGAATAACCGAATGAATCTTCTCATTGGGGTGCCGAATGAACTCGAACATTTTGGACCACCGAATAACCGAATGAAATTTTACATCTACTTTTCCGAATGTAATAGGAGTTTGAGCGTTTTTTGAGTGAAACTCTAGACTGTACACACATACTTGTTTACACCCGCTGTTCTAACGATGTTCTTATTTGTTGCAGATAAATGTCTCGAAAAGCAGAAACTCGATCAGACAAAAAGAAGTCCGGGGGCGAAGGAAGTTCCTCCGCCGTGCCCCCAGCTCAGCCGAATCCCGAACGTCACGGGCCAATCCCGAGATCACTAGTGGACGGGTACGGCCCTCAGGAACTCTTGAACTCCCCGCCCGATTGCTTTCCTAGCTCCCTCAAGGAGGAGCAGCTTGACGTCATTTCCCGGTCTTTCGGAATTGATAGAGCGCACTTGCTGTTGCCAGGGAGAGAAGTTATGCCGTACGATCCTCCTGAAGGGTTCTTTGCCTACAGCAGATACCACTGCATGTGTGGTGCCATTCCACCTCTTAATGCTTGGGTAGTCAGCTTCCTTACATATCTCAAGGTGGCCCCATTCTAGCTTCAACCCAACTCCTATGCTATCCTGGTGAGCCTCTTCGTCATTTTCCAAAGGAAGTATGGTCGTGCTCCTTCCAACCGGGAGATCCGGTATTTGTATAATTTGAGGGGCTATAAGAAGGGGTCCCCATACATTAGCTTGGAGTCAGCCGTGACCTTCAAACCGGTCTTGGATCTGTACTCTAAATTCAGCATGTTCAAGAAAGAGTGGTTCTTTGTTAGGGACGACTCCGTTTCAATCCGGCGCTTTACTTCTGGATGTAAGTTGATGCTTTTACTTATAATTTCTATTCCGATTGCGATGCTTCTTCTCATACTTTCTCATTTTTGCTAGCGACAGGTGGCTTTCCGATTGTGGAGACTGACCGCCTGGTTCAGACGGCGGCTGAGATAGAAGCCATTCTTGGGAAATATAGATCATCTGCCTTCTTGATCAGAAATGCGATTCTTCTGGAACATAACTTAATCCTTCCGCAGCAGTCAGTAGTTAAGCTGAGGGAAACGGCGGAGGAGAGGGCGGCTGCTCAGACCAAGGAAGGTGTTACGGTAGAGAGTAGCAAGCGGAAACCTTTCACGAAACCTCCAGCCGTCGGAGGTAAGAAACTCAAGAAGTCGGATGGTCCCTCCCCCAGCAACTGTCCACTTACCCAGGAGGAGGAAGATATAGAGGAGGAAAAAGGTGAGGGTGGAGATGGTCGGGAAGGTGATAAAGGTGGTGATGGCATCGGGGCCTTGCTTCCTGGGCAAGCGGGCGAGATTCAGGAGTGGACGGATGATGCGTTCCACCAGGCTTTCGAGGGGCTGGACGAAAATCCGGCTTTGGTAGAGAAAACCGGGAAAGCGGACAAGGCCGGGACCGGTGCAAGCGAGTCTTCTCAGACCATTCCAGCCAAGGCGGCTCCGACGACTCAAGGTGAACTCTTGACTACTGCATGCTTCATTAATGATAGGGACTTAGGAATATTTTATGACCCGCTCCCGTCCTGGAATGAAATCCAGGAATTATTGCAGTATCCTACTCCTCCCCAGGGTTTGTACAACCACAGCTGTGTTTCTTTTCCCTTTTTTTTTAACTTGTAATTTACCGCGTTTCTCGAATCATATAGTGATGTAAGTTTGTGACACTTGTCCTTTATATCAGGAGCAGGCAAGACGTCCAAGGCCTCAGATCTTCGACACAGGCTTGAGCAATATAAGCTTTCCAAAACTTCTGCTAAGCCGAAGCCCTCGACCCAATGCTCCGGGGATGTAGTCGGCTACCGTCCTCTTCTTGGGGTCATCGAAGAGGGTATTCAGCAGAGGAAGAGGAGTCATCCTTTATCCGAACCTTTGCCTGGTCCTCAGCTTCCGGCTCAGCCTCTTCATGATATCACTGAGGAGGGTAGCGAGTTTGCACCTTCTCCGCACCCGTCTGGAAACCCTTCTGTTATTCATATCGACCGTCCCGACTTGGCTCGTAATCCATTTGCGGGTCATCCTGATCTGGATCCAAGCTCTCATGATATTACTTTTGACGAAGTCACTGGTGAACACCTTCTCCCCCATAACCCCATGGTACGAGTACTTGATGAAGCCAAGTCCTTAGATCTCGATTTGCTCACTACTCGTATAGTCACTATGGGAGACGAGGCCAAGGCTAATATTGATCGGGTGGCGGAGGAGACCAAGAAGCTGATGGGGCATCATGCCCGGCTGGTTAAGGCCGGAGAGGAGATTGGGAGCGCCAATATCCGACTTCGATTGGTGGTTTCGGATCAGGCCAAACAGCTTGCGGATCAGGCTATTCAGATTTCTCAGCATGAGGCTGCTACTGGACGATTAAGGAAAAACATGGAAGAGGCCAGTCGGGCCGAATTGCGGAAAATGGAAGCTACTTGCAAAGAGCGGATTGACATGGCTATTGCCACGGTGGACGAGGTTCGGAAAGCGGATCTCGAGCAGGTGGAGGAATTGTCCGAGAAACTTGAGGCTGCAGAGCTTGCTCAAGCTAAGTTGAGGGAAGAGATGGAGGTGATGCGGAGGTCCCTTCAGGCTGATTGCTCGAGATACATATTGGAGAGAGATGCTGCCGTCGAAAGGTTGTCGGCTTCCGAGGCCCGGATGAGGGAGTTTGAGAAGAATGAGGGAATGACGGATGACATGCTCCAGGACATGTATTTCCGAACTTGGAAGCAGGGCAATCTCTCTTGGATGGATGATTATCCCAGGGTCATGGCTAAGATCTATCTTTGGGCTTTGGAAGAGGCCAAGGCCGATGCGGATAAAGATGGTGGCGTGGCCTTCAGCATGGATGCGGTCACTGCCCAGTTTGCCAAGGGGGAGAAGGTGGCAGTGAAGGAGGGTATTCGGTTGCTCGTTGCTGAGGAGGCAGGGGTGCAAGTGGATGATGACGACCAGAGTGGCCAGTAAGCTTATGCTGGTAAGTTTTCCTTTTTAGCTTCTCGATTAACTTGGTTGCTTATTACTAATGAATCCTTTTTATGACCGGACAGGTGGGCAACAGAGCAAGGACAAGACTCCGACGCAACCGGCTCCCTGATTAGACCTGGAAAATTCTTTTTGTAGGCTTGACATGGTTGTATACGTTAGTCTTAAGACAGTAGAGTAACTTCTAAGTTGTAATTCTTGCTACTTGTAACAATCAACATTATTCTTAACGTGTAATTTTTTAACTTAAGCTGATTTTGTCGTTTCTTGAATATTTGTTGCTATTTCGACATATCGTATGAGAAATGTAGCTATGTATATTCTTGTAATTAAATTGTGTTTGATGTTAGACTCTGGTTCTAAACCATAATTTTATGACTTGCAATATTAGCGTGTGGTGTGAACAAATTATAGTCATGTATTTGTACATAAAAGAAGAAAATACCGCCTTTCATGTTTTAATCGTAGATGGCAGTCTTGAATATCTTGTAGGACCGAGCATGGAATGTATTCGAATGTCCTGCCACTGTGAGTCCCTACACCCATTGGCGAGTATCTCCTACTCTGTATCATGTACTTTAGGGATTGTTATAGGGGATAGGAAAAAAGCTTTTTAAGTAAAATTGAAATACGTAAAAAAGGTAAAACTTCCAATCACGGAAGGCCTTCGATGTGCTTAAGTTCGTGGCAAACGGGTTTTGTAGTCACTTTCCCTAGCCGTGGGTCTTGGAGACATTCGTCACCCATCTTACGCTTCCGCGGGGAGTTAATTCTTTTTTACCACAGCCGCACTTAAGACACATCGGAGCCGAGATCGCGCACAGTAACTACCCGGGCCATTATGGCCCGTAATCGTGGGTATTATTCGATTTACTGTGGCCGGCTAGCGTGGGTGCCGATCGTCAACTGTGAACTGCCCCTGGCTGGCCACACCTTATGTTGGGGCTTATAGTCGGTTCACAGTTGCCGGCGAGCCTAACGCCGTAATGAGCTGCCTCGGCTATAGTCGGCCTTCTCGGTGGCTTATAATCGGCTCATTACAGTTGGCTTTCAGGGCCGTCGCGAGCAATGAGTTAACCCGCAGCAGAGGGATGCTGGAGCAAAACTGTCTCATTGGCGAGGGCATAGATTCGCATAGTACCTGTTGGGTCTTGTCCAGGTGAAGTCGCGTTGTGGAGTGCTTTGAATAGAAATGCTATATACTCAGGATTTTGTTCAACAGAAAAGGATAAAGTTAACAAGCAGCCAAGATACAAAGGAACAAGTTAAAAAAGAGACAGGGTTTTTTAAAGTGGTTCGGCACGAAAATGCCTACGTCCACTGATTCTCTTTGTTAATTCACTTCATATGGGCAATACAAGTTAAGAAAAGTATCGACGGAGGTGTTGGATGTTCCATGCCCTCTGGAACACCTCTCCGTCTACTGTTGACAAAATATAGGCTCCGTTGTGGAGATCTTTATGAATTACATATGGTCCATCCCAGATTGGGTCTAATGCTCCGGGGCGAGGGAAGATTCGCTTGAGGACAAGATCCCCTTCCTGTAAGGTACGATGCTTGACTTTGGAGTTGTATTGTGTTGCCACTTTTTGCTTGTGGGCTGCTGTTTTGAGGACTGCATCGTTTCTTCTCTCCTCGATTAGATCCAAAGACATGTGAAGGAGTTCTTCGTTCTCTTCTGGGTTATAGTGGATCCGACGGTGGGAAGGCACAATAGTTTCAACTGGGAGCATAGCCTCCGATCCGTATGCCAAAGAGAAAGGAGTGTGCCCTGTCGATGTTCTGAAAGATGTGCGATAGGCCCATAGTGCCGTAGGAAGTTCATCCACCCAAGCGCCCTTTGATTTTTCGAGCTTCTTTTTGATTAGAGTTTTCAGAATTTTGTTGACTGCTTCGACTTGTCCGTTTGCCTGGGGATATGCTACGGATGAGAAGCTTTTATGAATTCGGTGTTCTTGGCACCAGTTGGCGAATTCCTCGCTGTCAAATTGAAGTCCATTGTCTGATATGATTTTGAGTGGGACTCCATACCTGCACAGAACATTTTTGATCAAGAAGTTAATAACTTTTGCTGAAGATACTTTATTCAGAGGTTCTGCTTCCACCCATTTGGTGAAGTAATCAACTGCCACTATAGCATATTTGGCCCCGCCTCGGCCCATCGGTAGCTCGCCAATTAAGTCAATTCCCCATATTGCGAAGGGCCAAGGGCTGGTCATTTAAGTAATCTCAGTTGTTGGTAGCCGTGGAATCTTAGCAAATTTTTGGCATCTGTCACATCTTTTGACGAAATCTGAGGCGTCCTTGCTTAGGGTGGGCCAGAAATATCCGTATCGGAGTATCTTTTTTGCTAATGTTTGCCCCCCGGTGTGATCTCCACAGCTCCCCTGATGGATGTTGGATAAGATTTCCTTGGCTTCCCTTCCGGCGACACACCTTAATAATGGGTTAGAGAAACCGCGCCGATAGAGGATGTCTTCTTGTATTGTATAGCGGGACGCTTTCCTCAAGATTTTCTTGACTTCATTACGCCCGTTGGGTAGTGTGCCACTTTGTAGGTAGTCTCGGATGGGAGTCATCCAAGTTGCTTCTTCGGCTGCGGCTATCAGATTCACTTGCTCAAAACTTGGGACCGTTTGCTTTGAGATGGTTACTGCCCCGAAGATGGCGATGTCTCTCATACTCGCTTGCTTTGCCAATTCGTCGGCCTCTTGGTTCTCTTCCCAAGGGATGTGTTTGACTAAGTACTGATCCAATCGGCTGAGAAGCAACTTGGTCTTCTTTAGATATGCTATGAGTCGTTCTTCTCGAGCTTGGAATTCTCCTAGTATTTGATTAACAATAAGTTGAGAATCGCTGTGAAGACACAAAGAATTGGCTCCGATTTCTATGGCAATTTCTAGCCGGCTATCACTGCTTCATACTCTGCATCGTTGTTCGTGGCAGCGAACTCCAACCTTATAGCATAGTGCAGTTTGTTTCCCCTGGGAGTGATTATTACCACACCTGCTCCCGAGCCTTGTTCGTTCGATGCACCATCCACAAAGAGATTCCACTTGATATCTTCTGCTATTTCCAATTGCTCCTCATCTTCGTTGGTAGTGAATTCTACAATGAAATTAGCCATGGCTTGTCCCTTGATGGCGGTGCGAGGGTGATAGGTGATATCATATTGACTCAGCTCAATACACCATTTAAGTAGTCGCCCGGAAGTGTCGGGACGATGGAGTACCTGCCTTAGTGGTTGATCGGTCAGAACTTTGATGGAATGGGATTGGAAGTAGTGACGCAGTTTTCGTGAGGTGATTAGTAAACAGTATGCTAACTTCTCAAGCTTAGGATATCTAACTTCTGCCCCAGTAAACCTTTTGCTGACGAAGTAAACTGGTCGTTGCGTGCGGTTGTCTTCCCTTACCAAGGCAGCGCTCAGGGCGTGGGATGACATAGCGAGGTATAGGTATAATTCTTCTCCTTCGCTTGGAGTTGAGAGCACCGGTGGTTTCTGGAGGTGTTCGATTAAGTGAAGGAAAGCGGTCAGGCATTCGTCAGTCCACTCGAACTTTCCTTTATCTTTCTTTAGGGCTTCGAAAAAGGGGACGCACTTGTCCGTTGCCTTGGAGATGAATCGGCTTAGGGCGGCCACTTTTCCATTTAGGCTTTGCATTTCCTTTCGGGTGGAAGGTATCTTGATATCCCTTAGCGCTCGGACTTGTTCAGGGTTTGCTTCTATCCCTCTGGCATGAACGATGAATCCTAAGAACTTCCCTGATGACACACCGAAGGAGCATTTTAGTGGATTCAACTTCATTCCATATTGCCGGAGTACTTGAAACATCTCGCCTAGGTGGCTTACGTGATCTTTGGCCTTCCTTGACTTTACCAGCATGTCATCCACATATACTTCCATAGTTTGTCCTATTAGCCCTGCAAACATCTTGTTGACGAGGCGCTGGTAGGTGGCTCCTGCATTTTTAAGTCCGAAGGGCATCACTTTGTAGCAGTATAAACCCCGGTCGGTGATGAAACTAGTGTGGTCTTGGTCGGGAGCATGCATAGGAATTTGGTTATATCCTGAGTATGCATCCATAAAAGATAGGAGTTCGTGCCCGGCTGTGCTGTCTACAAGTTGGTCGATTCTGGGAAGCGGGAAGCAATCCTTTGGGCAGGCGTCGTTTAGGTTGGAGAAGTCAATGCAGGTCCGCCACTTCCCATTAGCCTTCTTTACTAGTACCGGGTTGGCGATCCATTCTGGGTAAACAGCTTCTCGTATGAAGTCATTGGCGAGTAGATTCTTTACTTCTTCATCGAGGGCTGCTGATCGTTCTGCCCCCATACTTCTCTTTTTTTGTTTTACAGGCGCCTTGGTAGGATCAATGTTTAACACGTGGCATGCTATTTTGGGGGAGATTCCGGTCATGTCAGCGTGTGACCAAGCGAATACATCCAAGTTGTGGCGGAGAAAATCAATGAGTTGTTCCTTCAATTCAGCTTTCAGCTGGGACCCAATTTTCAGTAGCCTACTTGAGTCGTGCTTGTCTACAGATATAAACTCCATAGCTTCTGCAGGCTCGGCGGTGGCCTCCTCCTCTTTGTCCCTAGGTTCTAATTCATTGAAAGGGTCGCTGGTGTATCGAAGAGGAGGGGCTTTCTTTAGTTGCTATGCTTCAAGGCTTTTTGTGCAGAGGGCAATCTCTACACCTTTCCCTTTATCTTTTCTGTGGTTGTTGCGAAGTTCGGTTACATAGCAGTCTCGTGCAATATCCTGGTCTCCTTCCACTTCCCCTACCCCATTGTCTGTTGGAAATTTCATTTTCAGGCACCATGGGGCTAGGACAATCTGGAAGTCAGATAAGGCTGGTCTTCCTAAGAAGGCGTTGTAGGCCGAATGGTTTTCTATCAGCACAAACGTCTGTTTCCTTACAACGGAGCGGGGATGGCTTCCAATCTCAACAAAGAGGTCCAGCTGCCCGAGGGGCATCTTCGCATCACCAGTGAAACCGTGTAGTGGTTTATCGCAGGGAGATACATCCTTCATTGATAGCTTCATTTTGTCGAATGCGTGTTTGAACAGGATATTTACAGAGCTTCCAGTGTCTACCAGGATTCGGTAAACTTCGGCGGGACCGAGTCGGGCAGAGATAACCATGGGATCCATGTGAGGGTACTGTCTTCCTTCTAGGTCGCGTTTACTGAATATGATGTCATCGCTTTCTTTCCGCTTTGGGTGGCGCTCTTCTATAACCGTATTGACACAGTCTTTATTGTCTCTAAGCGACTTCCCATATCTTTCCATCTCTTTCCAACTTCTGTCTGCGATGTGCGGACCTCCTGAGATGGTATGGACCACTATCTTCTCTTGACTAGAGCTGCTAGTGTTGCAGTTTCCTCTGTCGGTCCCTGGTGAGGGTAGCCTTGGGTTTTCATTGGCAGGGGCTGGAGTCCTGTCTTGACTTTTTACATAACGTTCCAGTTTCTTCCTTCTGATGTGTTCCTCAATCAGATCTCGGAGATGATGGCATTCGTTGGTATCATGTCCGTGAGATTCGTGGAAGCGGCAGAATTTTCCAGACTTCTGTGCGTTATCTGATTCCTTCTTGTATGGTGGGCGTTTGTATCTAACTTCGCCTTGGGTGGCAAGGAAGATATTTTCGACGGTCTCGTTCAAAGGGGTGTAAGAGTCGAATCTTGGTCCTGGCCGATATAGACGCTTTTCTACCTTCTTGCCCCCAGCATTGTCTCTGGAATCATTTCTTCGAACGTCCCTCGCCACAGCAGGGGCGTTGCCATGGGTCGTCTTACTTTGCTGTCCTGACTGCCCCTCAATGGCAGCATCCTCAAGCCTCATGTATTTCCCGGCTTCATGGAAGAAATCGGGTAAAGTAGCTGGTTTTTCTTTTGTCAATCTTCTAGCAAATTTAGTGTCCGGATGCACCCCACTGCAGAGGGCCATTAGGATAAGCTTCTCATCGGCATCTTGAACTGCGGCTGCTGCGGCGTTGAATCTGGTTAGGTATTGCTGCAGCTTTTCTCCGGGTTTCTATTTGACCCTGGATAAGGAATAAGCGTCCTTAGGTTGCTCCACATGAATGCGGAACTGACTGATAAATTTTTCTTTCAACATTTCCCATGAGCTGATGGATCCTTGGGGTAGATGACAGAACCAGGAGGTAGCAAGATCTGCTAAGAAGAGCGGAAAGCATTTGCACAGTACTCCCTCTGTTGCTCCACTCATGAGCATATGCTGCGTGTACCTCTGTAAGTGTACAACGGGATCGGAGGTTCCTTTGTAGGGTTCCATTGTTGGCATCTTCCATTCTCGGGGGGTGATAGCAATTTCGATATTGCGGGCGAAAGGGCTGGTTACCCTAGCGCCTATCCCTCGATCTCTTTGCTCCCGTTGGACACACTCTCTGAATAAGCGTGCCATCCTTTCATCAGAACTTGGAGCGGATAGAAATGAGTTTGGTTCTGTTCTGTGGGATTGATTCCGTCCAGACGACCTGTAGGGATGGTATCGTCTATCATTCCTCATATTTTCCAGTGGCTGCCTTTGATCTTCTGGGAGCACGCTTGGGTCAGCTACAGTTGGCCCTTGCCTTGATCTTCCCCTGTTGGGTTCTGATCTAAGCACTTCCTCGGGTCCAACTTCGGGCTGAACTCTAGCTCGGCCCCGTTCACTGGTGTTTCTGTGGTTAGGCAGCATGACAGGCTCAGCTACAGTTGACCTTCGCCCGGTACCTTCCCCGTTGGGTTCGGTACCAAACGTTTCCTCAGGCCTAACTTCGGGCTGTGCTCAGTCTCGGCTCCTACCACGGCTACTTCTGCCGTTAGCTCCTTCGAAGAAGGAAGATCTTTGCTGTCTCTGAGATCCTCCAGACTGGGACTCGCCCCATGATTCAGTGTTGCGGTTGGATTCTTCAGCGTCCCTCAAGCGTGACATGAGATGGTCCACCAAGGCTTCCTGCTGGGACGTGAAGCGGTTAGTTACTTCAACAACAACTCTGTCCAAATCTGCCCTAGTAATTGCTGCAGGCTGTTCTGTGGCAGGAGTGGTTGGGTTAGCCTGTCCTTCATTTGTTACCGTTGCTGGAGGAGGACGATTTACTTGATTCGTGACAGCTGGATCTGGAAGACTGCTGGATGCGATGTTTTTTCCTTTGTTAACATCTTTTCTCTGTTTGGGAGGCATGTTTTCCAAGTGGCGGACGATGCTGTTAGGAAAACTTGTTAAGTAGATGAAGCTGAAGCTTCGAGCTTCTAGCTCTCAGTGAAAGCACCAAAAATGTTTGCACAAAAAATGGACAAACACCTCAAAGTTGTATGATTTAGTAGATCTTATGTTGTTCTTAGTGATTAGGGTGATTTATGCAAATATATGAAAAGCAGGGGCTAAACTGTAAAAAGACACGCAGATTTATAGTGGTTCAGCCAGAATGTGCCTACGTCCACTTTATATGTTATTTCTCTTCTCTTGTTTTGATTACAAGTACAAAGCTTTGATACAAGTAAAAGAAAGTTGTTTGAAAGTTCTCTCCGTGCTTGAGCTCTCAAACTTGTCCCCATTGCTGTACCCCTGCCCCTCTATTTATAGAGTGAGGCTAGGGGTAGGGGTCCAGGATATGTATAGTTGCTGACGGGCCTGGGCTGATGTGATCTGGCCTGGTATGTATTGGTTCGGCATTGCTTGGTTCATAGGTGGTTGGAGCATATAGTGGACCGGTAGTCGCTTGGACCGGTGGTGGGATGGAAGAATATTGGTTCGGTGGCAGTAGGTTGGACCGGTGGCACTTGGTCCGGCGTGGAGATATGAAGGCTGGTCCGGCTGGTTTGGTAGGAGGTTGGTTCGGTGGGAGATAGGCAGGCTGGTCCGGTTGGAGATATGAAGGCTGGTCCGGTTGGAGATATGAAGGCTGGTCCGGTTGGAGATATGAAGGCTGGTCCGGTTGGTTCGGTAGGAGGTGGTTCGGGGAGACCGAATGAAACACACCCAACACATATTATATAATTGCAGAAAATTTAAAAAACATCAATTTATAAATGCGCGAATAACTTGTCATGCCATTGTTTTTACATATGCACAATGCCACTCATTAGAAAGATAATAAAATTTGTGATTTAATGGTGATAACAGTTTGTTAATTTGTCGCTGTTACAAAAAGTTATTGCGTTTTAAAGATTGATAATAAATGGTGTGCAAAAATTAATTATGGATGTGAGAATAACATCCACATATGAAGAATCAACGTTCAATAATGGAGCAGTGGGGTATTTTAGGAAAGAAAATTGCAGTATTTGAAAATAGGGATGTAATTTATATCTTTTTTTAGGGAGGATGTTTTGTGAATTAATTTTGATTCTAGGGATGTGTCCCTCATTTTCACGAAGTTTTATAAATGAGTTTTGAATATTTATAAAAGAGTTTTATAAATGGATTTAGAATTTAAGCAAAAGTAGAGTTCATAAATGGAAATGATTTATAAAAAGGATTTATTGAAGGAATTTATAAAAATGAATTTGAGATTAGGATTTCCCTTAACTGACCTTCTTAATTTTGGTGGTATGGAACTTTTGTTCCATGCTTAACACTGAAGGAATATCGTTTGGGTTATCCTTATCTCTAATTTAAATAACATTTGTTTGATTCTTTTAATATGATTTTGGAATAAGAAATCTTTCAAAAATGTTTTGTGATATACTTATGTCAGTGAGATAAGTATATGAATGTTTTGATAAACCTTTTGAAAAGAGATTTAAATAAATGAAAACTTATTTTGAGGCTTAATGGTTGCTATGGGAAAATAATTCTTTGGATTATTGTTTGATTTTGTATTTGATAGTTAAATAATCGACTATTAAATCTTGACCTACTTTAACTTAGGAAGTATGTTGTGTATATTCAAGTTCCCCAGTGTGGACTCGAATGTTGCATACTTCCAAAGAATCGAAATTGAGGTAGTCAAAAATTAATGCTTAGTTGGGTGACACTAGTTTCGAATAAGTATGATTTATCCATACCACTCCAAACTGATTTCGTTCATGACGGATCATTATAAAGTATTCTATGGAGCTATACTATTCTTCCCGAGGGTGACTCCAAAACGAAAGATAGTAAATGTTGAATGTTTGTTCGATCCCGGAACAACTTGTATGGATGAATGCTGGTATTGCATTTCTACCTAGAGGGCATTGTTAGCATTACAAGATGGTCTGCTATGAGGAAAAGGTAATCATGGCCTCTCAAGCTTCACATCCCGAAAATGGCAAAAAGTAGGTAGGCCGCAAGGCAATATGGGTCGCACCCATTAGGGTATGATCATCATAAGCTCTAGAGTCGATATTCTTGTATGCTTCGGGGCCCATTTATGGTTGTTGATCACAATCAAGTGGTGATCATATTCGGTACTATCCAGTAAGTGGTAGGCCGATCTTATCATGCCGAGGTCGAAAGGTTTTCGATCTCACTGTACATTTTATCTAGAGTTGTATAGATTTTCGGAAGGTAGTCCCTTACCTTGCCATTTGTTGGAAATTCATTCTCCAATAAGTACCTTCGAATTTTGATTGTATATATTATTGCTGTCATGTACACGCATCATAGTTACTTGGTTATTAAATATTTTAAACCCTATGCATTATGATAATATCATTGGAATTTCATATAAAATGTGATATCCCGGGTTTTTGAGCAGTATAAATTTAATAATCTGTATTGATAATTTAATTGGATTGATAATTATCCTATGGAATTTAAATTTAAATTGGTTAATTTAATCTTTTAAAAGTTAATAAATATTGAATTTGGCAATATTAATAAGATTTGTTTGTTAAAGCTAATAAAATCTTATTCTATTTATAATATATATATTTGATATATATTGTGAATGGAAATATCTTTTGTTTTGTTTTAAAGATGAATTTTCAAATTTGTAATATATATGTATGAATTGTGATTTAAAGCTTTGTTTTAAAATTAATATTTTTCAAAAGATAATTTAAGTTTAATTCAATTGTTTTCAAAATATAAGATAATTGTTTATTTTAAATATGATAGTTTAAAAAAAGGGTTTAATCAAAGTTTTATTCTAGTTTTCTTTAAAGTGTTAAATTTTAAATGGTTATATAAATGTTCTAGATTTTAAAATACATGTATAAGGAATTTATTTATATTTATAATTAGTTTTAACATATATTCTTTTAAAGGTAAACTAACATTTATTAATTAAGTAACTTAAAAAGTAAGTTTATATTTACATTTAAATTAAATAAAATTTATTTAAAAACACTTAAGTAATATGTGTAAACATATTAACATGATTAAAGACACTTGTAAGCTAAATGGATGTACATGGACATTTGTCCAATTTATAAAATAAACAAGTGGCAAGATTTTATTTTCTTTAATATTGAATTAAATTAATTTAATGATACAAAATATCATGTGTTAGAGAAAACCTGGTTATTTCTTTCCAGTTCAAAAATTCTCAGTTCGAAATCTTCTTCCTCCATCTTCTATTTCTCTCCATCTATTCTAAAATCTAAAAGAAAACTAAAAACAAATCAAATCTGCAACTTAAATCTACTTTCCAAATGAAGTTCAACTACAAGTCATCTGTAGTTCAACACTTTTAAGCAAAAAGAAGATCTATAATTTCAAAACCTGAGATCAATGCTAAACAGCATCTTCAACCTGGAAACTAAATTCAAATCAAAGGAGAATCAAAAGCTTTTCAGAATTCAAAATTTAAAAGCCTGGAACTTATGCTCTCTGCCCTCTGTTTCTTATTTTAAGGTGAGTAAATTCTTTTAAAAACAGCTTTTAAAATCTGTGATTTGGCTTAAATGACTGTGATGAATCTCTGTAAAATATGATTGCATGTGTTTATACGTGTAGGTGCATGTATATATATATGTATATGAATTGTCCCTGTTCTCTGTTTTATAACCTGTGAGTAAATATTTCTTTTAAAAACAGTTTTAAATATGTTATTATACTTGGATGCATGTGATGAAATCTTGTAGTAATATAGTAGATAATGTTGCATGAATGTATGGATGTGAATGTATATATATATATATATGAAATGTCTGTGATATGCCTGTATATACTTCTCTGTTTAATGGCAGACCCAAGATTATCACACAAAAATTTCATATCTTCCCATCTAATCGAATTCAAGCTAATATTTTTAAAGAAGATATGTTTGTATCATTATAATATCATTTTTAAAAATATTTTTGAGTAGAATAAATAAACAGGATGGCTGGAAAGTAGGAATGTCAGTAAGGATGAATTCAAGTCGAAAATCAATGTTTATAATTTCATGATTTGATTTCACAATCGGATTCGAATTAGAAAATAATGAATTTTGATATTGGTTTCATAATTTTTAAGTTAACAATTATTGAAAAGTTTTGAGTTGAACGGGAAATTGTTTTCTGCCGATTTCTGGCAATCGGAGTGGTAATGTTGGTCGAGTTTTGGCATGGAGGTGGCCGATGTGTCGATGATCTCTGGAAAAATGGTGAGATAATTTTTAGATGGTCGGAGTGGTGGGTCGGTGGCGATTTAGGGTTTAAACTCGTTTTTCTGTTGAATTGGTTCTCGAAAGAACTGCAGCATCGTCAGGGCGATTCAGGCGATCGGTCTAGGGGGAAAGAGTTCGTGGGTTGTCGGAGCAGCTTCGGCCAGAACTGCGTGGACTCTGGTGGTCTGAAGCGGCGAGACGAAGGAAATTTGGTGATCCAGTTTTGATGACGATTTGGGTTCGAGTGTTTCGATATGCTAGAATTTGATTTCCGGTGAGCTTTGATGATCTGAGGGGTCGAGGTGTTAGGGTCGGTCGTCGATGACCTGTTGACGTCGATAGGGTTGGACGGAGCAGCGGTGAACCCGCGTGCACGTGCACGTGCACGTTTGGGATATCTGGGATTTGAGGGCTTTGGGGAAGAAGGGGAAAACTCGGGACGCTCTCGTGTTGCTCGCGGGGAAGACTCGAAGCGGAGACGTGTGTCGATTTACTCGAGAGTGACTCGGTGTTTTAGAGGGGTTGACTCGGGTTGATCTGGGTTTTAAACTGATAAGCTTGATTTTAAAAATGTTTTCAAGTTAAAGTGATGTTCAAAGTAATTATAAAGGAATGTTAAATTAGATTTAAATTATATTTAAATAAATAAGTTTAAAGATATGAAATTTGGAATTTCCAAAGTTAAATTATTGTTTATTTAATCTATTTAAGCATGTTTGAATGGATATTCAAGATTTTAAGTGCATATAAAATTATGGGTTTAAATTGTTTTGTTTAAAGGTAAAATTTTATTCATATATAAAATTATTTCTAAATGTTTCAATGGAGTTTAATGGTAGAATTTAATATGTGATTTAAATGAAAAGTTTATTTTTAAAGATGGAAATTTTATTAAGGCAATTAATAAATAAATTGAATTAAAGGTTAATTACTATTTGAAATTAAGAATAATTACTTAATGAAGTAATTAGTGGAAATGAATGTAATTAATAAATAAATGAATTAGAGATTGAGGGATTCATTCAAGATAATCAATTTATAATTAAGTGAGTAAATTTCTTAATGAAGTAATTAATGAATAATTACTTAAAGTAATCAGGAGGAGTAAATTATTCATGGAAGTAATTAGTTGAAGTAATCACTTGTTGTAATCAATTAAGGAATTAATTAAGTTAATTGTTTAAAGTTAATTAATTATGGATTAATTAATTAAAGAATTAAGAATTATTTAATGATGGGATTAATTACTTGTTAATGAAATTAGTTAAGAGAGATCATTTAATGAAGTATTTAGAAGATAATTACTTATGTAAGTAATTAAGAGTTAATTACTTAATTATTTTAGTTAATTAATTAATGTGATTAGTTAAATGTGTTTAATTTAAGATTAATTACTAAGTGTAATTAATTTAAAAGTAATTAATTAATAAAGTAATTAATTAAGGATTATTTGTTAATTTAAATTGATTAATAATTACTTAATGGAGTAATTAAAGATTAATTAATTAGATTAATTAATCAAGGTTAATATAATTAATTAAGGAGTTAATTAATTAAGATAAGTAATTACAAGTTATTAATTACTGTTTATGATTAATTAAGGTAAATTAATGAATGTAGTTGATTAAAGATTAATTATTTAATTAACTAGAAGGTAATTAATTAATGAAGTAATTAGAGGGTTATTAATTAATCAAGGTTGATTAATAAAAGCAATTAATTTAAGTATGATTAATTAATTGTAATTAATTAAGGATTAATATAATTAATTATAGTTAATTAATTAATGAAGGTTCATTAATTATTGTAATTAATGATAGTAATTAAAGGTTAATTACTGTATATGGTTAAGAATAATTACTTGAATGTAATTAAAGTATAATTAATCAGGGAAGATTAATTAGGGAAGATCATTAAGAGATGATAAATTAATTAATTTGTAATTAATTAATGCTAGTAAGCAGGATTAAGGTAATCCAAGTAATTAAAGGATAGTAATTAATTTAATTAAAGGTTAATTAAATTGATTTGGAATTAATCAATTCTGCTTTTGAATGATTGGTTAATATTGGATGATTGATATTGGGTGATTGGTTGATATTGGATGATTTGGATATCTCTGATATATGTGATAGGCTGCTTTGTGAAATGAATGTTGATATGAATTATCTATTATGATAATGTGATTCATTTATCTGTTTTATATCATTATGTATATAAGTTTAAATGTTTAAACCTTTAAACAACTTGGCCTTAAAAGATACGTTTTGGATTTCGATGAGACCGGGATCGGGTTTCCAGATTTGGATATCCGAAAACCACATCGATCCAAATTAAACGTTTGATCGTTAATCCAAGTGGAGCAAGTGAAGACTCGAGGTGTAAGAACTATTCTTTGTCAGTATAACTCTGTGGGTGATTCCGTAATGAGTTTTACGGAGATAGTACTTTCAGATTCGAGATGAAGATTCAGAGTGCAAGGATTATTGTCGTTAACTCTGAGGGTGATTCCAAAATGAGTGTAACGAGATAATGCCTTCGGTTTCGTTCGAACCCGGAACGAACTTGTATGGATTGAATGCTTTCAGCACATCGTCAGGTGGACGATGAGCATTCTAAGTGATGTGTTCTGATTAAAGGTAATCGTAGCCTCAAGCCTCATCAACCGGGAATGGCTAAAACAGGGGAGGTGCAGCAAGGTTAGTGGGTAGCACCCAAGTAGTATAAGATTCCCCTGTCTAGAGGTCCCTTCTTTTTATTTCGGCTGTGTGGGCGGTTGCTAGCTACAACCGCGGGGTTTCTTATGCGGGAATTATCCAGTAAGGGATGTTCCGACCTTGTGTTGCAGGGGAGCGGGCGTACTCCTCGGTACGGTGATCTAGGCCACGTACTGTGACGGGCGGTACCCCAGTAGCCCTGCCATTGTATGGAATCCAAAATCCAATAAGTGCCGTACGATTTAGTTGTGCCCAACTATGTTGGAACGTGAGATGTAAGCATTCCAGCTATTTCTGTATTTTATTTGAAAACCCTAGACCCTATTATAATATAATCGGATTTCCTATCAAATGTTTTGGTTATCGTAAGGTAAAAACATTTCCGTGTTTATGTGCGGGAAGTCTTACGAGATACCTTTTCTTTCAAAGGTTTTTCAAAGTTAAACAAGTTTAAACCGTTTACTCACACCAGACCCATGTCTGACCCAAGTGTTTATTTTCTGTTTTATTAAACTCTTGGGTACTCAATATTGTATTGAGTAGTCGAGGGATTCAGGTTAGCTTTGACGAATGCTGGAGGAGATTTGGAGCAGGTGGCTTCAACGTGTAGATATTATGGTTTCCGCTGTGTTAGAGTTGTGTCGGTATTGTATTGATATATAGAGATGTATGATAGACAGATGTTTATAACTGTCTAATATGAGATGTATAGTTGTGTAACTCTGTTGTATATGATACTATGTAATATTTTATGTGATATATTATATTTCATTCGTTCCGCTGTGAGTATCTGATGTTGTTGTTCTTTCTTCTTTCTTTTCTTTTCTTCTTCTATCCCTTTCTTTCTTAATTCATGATACGTCTTTCTGTGGCTAGAAAGCCGGGTCGTGACAGTTGGTATCAGAGCAGTAGGTTGAGTGAATACCTAGCTCTGGAGTGGTGTCTATCTTGAGAGAGCGTATTTGTAATTTTTATATAACTATATATATATACCTATTCTACCTAGGTGTTGGATTACCTGTTCAGGTTTTCCAATATGAGTTATAAAGGTAGATAGGGTGGTGGTGTCTGTAACACGACTACCATTGGTTAAAGTCTGAATGTTGAGGTTGGAAGAGTATCTGTCGAGACTGTAAACCTAATACCGTCTCGAGTAAGTTGGGCAATATGGAGTAAGAATTTCTCGGATCTCTGAAGGAAATCTTTTTAAAAGATTCGAAGTCCATTATTGGAGTGTAAATTTGGTTGAGCTCGGGTGAGCAGATTTTCTAGAGTTGATCTGTCGGTTGTGCAGAAGTAAGTAATGGAAGCTTGGCGACTTCAGGAAGGAGCAGCTGTGTGATGAGACGCAGTATCTATAGATGCTCCCGAAGGAGATGTTCTTTTTGGAGCAAGATCAAGAAGGTATTGGAGAAACAGTTGATGCCTACCGTAGGAAAGACTCGGCTGTATAGGAATTCTCTGATATCGAGTAAGAGAGTTTTATCTATTTTGAAGTATGGGACTAAGGTCGATTAGTTGTTCTTCGGACATGGTCTCATTGTTTCCCTTAAGAAGAGTAAGTTGTTGGCGTTTGGTTTGGAGCCCGAGTTTCTTTTGGGATGTCTGTCATCTCGGAGGTTCGTTGTGAGGTTAGTTGATGGTTTTAGCTTTGAGAAGCCTATGGATTAGAAGTTTTTGGTTAGCTGTGGTAGTAGTGCAACTCGAAATGTTCGGTGTGCTGACGAGGAGGTCTTTGGCTTAGTAGTATCATCGAGATAGAGTTTGGAAGCAGTAGTGTGGCTCGTTTCTCCGGTGGTTCAGAAATCTTTGTGGTTCTTCTATCAGCAGTCCGGGTAGATGGTGAAGTTTTCTTGAAGGGTTAACCTTGTTTGAAAAAAAAAAACTTAAGGCTCTTTTAATTGGTAAAGAGAGAACAATTTCTTTGGAATCCGAACTAGGTAGGATCGCAAGAGTGACTTGCGATTAAATTGGGAATTTATCTTGGGTAATCTTTTGTGTGAGATGGAGGTTTCTCATGTGGAAGTAGGAGCTACTGAAGTAGTCAGAATTTTTCCGGATGTCTTCGAAGAAGTAGAAGTTTGTCTTCATCTGGAGTTGAGTTCCGTATCGACTTGGTTCCAGAAGCGATACCGGTGGTTAGTCTGGTAGTAGGATGGTTCCTAGAAAGAAGAGTTGGTGTAGCATCTCAGAACTTTTTGAAATGGATTGGTCATATCTATTTTTCAAGTTTGGATTTCAGCAAATTTTGGAAGGATCATCTTGTTGATAGGATCTAGAGATCATTTTGTTCTTGGTTCGAATTTATTTCAAGAAGCATCAGCGAAGGTTAAGCTGATCAGGAAGAGATGGGGTAGTCCAAGATTGTTTGGTGAGTTATGCAGATATGAGGCAGAGTTTGGAATTCGGAGTTGTAGATTGGAAACTTGCTAAGTTTTCTCCGATTATAAAGCTATAAGATTGGTAAGTCTGGAAGCTAGCACTGAAGTATTTTGGATTTTCCTGTGTTCTCGAGAGGAGTAGTTCTTTTGTCTACAGGATTGAATGGCCAGTTGGATATCTGGAATGCATTGTATTTCACGTATCTCTGAGGGAGTACGTGTATGATGCATTGCTAGTGTGGAATCTGCAGTTCAGATGGATTTGGAAGTTGAGCTAGACTTGAGTATGATCTGATATTTTGTTCAGATTGGTGGATCTAGAGAAGAGAGGAGCTCTGGATTATGGTGGTGTAGTTTGTTTAGCTTCTGTAGAGCGAGTCTCCCGGTGATTTATATCCGGGGAAACTCTAGATAGTGTTAGTAGATCTATCCTGATTTGTATTAGGATAGCTAGTTAGGTTTGTTTGATTGTTTGATTGGTTGCTTTCGTTGTTAGGAATTGGATGATATGTATGTGGTTGCTGTTTAAAATTAAAATCTTTGCTGGATTATTAAATTAACTTTGTTTTTAATTTCGGGGACGAAATTATTTTAAGGGGGGAGGAATGTGATATCCCGGGTTTTTGAGCAGTATAAATTTAATAATCTGTATTGATAATTTAATTGGATTGATAATTATCCTATGGAATTTAAATTTAAATTGGTTAATTTAATCTTTTAAAAGTTAATAAATATTGAATTTGGCAATATTAATAAGATTTGTTTGTTAAAGCTAATAAAATCTTATTCTATTTATAATATATATATTTGATATATATTGTGAATGGAAATATCTTTTGTTTTGTTTTAAAGATGAATTTTCAAATTTGTAATATATAAGTATGAATTGTGATTTAAAGCTTTGTTTTAAAATTAATATTTTTCAAAAGATAATTTAAGTTTAATTCAATTGTTTTCAAAATATAAGATAATTGTTTATTTTAAATATGATAGTTTAAAAAAAGGGTTTAATCAAAGTTTTATTCTAGTTTTCTTTAAAGTGTTAAATTTTAAATGGTTATATAAATGTTCTAGATTTTAAAATACATGTATAAGGAATTTATTTATATTTATAATTAGTTTTAACATATATTCTTTTAAAGGTAAACTAACATTTATTAATTAAGTAACTTAAAAAGTAAGTTTATATTTACATTTAAATTAAATAAAATTTATTTAAAAACACTTAAGTAATATGTGTAAACATATTAACATGATTAAAGACACTTGTAAGCTAAATGGATGTACATGGACATTTGTCCAATTTATAAAATAAACAAGTGGCAAGATTTTATTTTCTTTAATATTGAATTAAATTAATTTAATGATACAAAATATCATGTGTTAGAGAAAACCTGGTTATTTCTTTCCAGTTCAAAAATTCTCAGTTCGAAATCTTCTTCCTCCATCTTCTATTTCTCTCCATCTATTCTAAAATCTAAAAGAAAACTAAAAACAAATCAAATCTGCAACTTAAATCTACTTTCCAAATGAAGTTCAACTACAAGTCATCTGTAGTTCAACACTTTTAAGCAAAAAGAAGAACTATAATTTCAAAACCTGAGATCAATGCTAAACAGCAACTTCAACCTGGAAACTAAATTCAAATCAAAGGAGAATCAAAAGCTTTTCAGAATTCAAAATTTAAAAGCCTGGAACTTATGCTCTCTGCCCTCTGTTTCTTATTTTAAGGTGAGTAAATTCTTTTAAAAACAGCTTTTAAAATCTGTGATTTGGCTTAAATGACTGTGATGAATCTCTGTAAAATATGATTGCATGTGTTTATATGTGTAGGTGCATGTATATATATATGTATATGAATTGTCCCTGTTCTCTGTTTTATAACCTGTGAGTAAATATTTCTTTTAAAAACAGTTTTAAATATGTTATTATACTTGGATGCATGTGATGAAATCTTGTAGTAATATAGTAGATAATGTTGCATGAATGTATGGATGTGAATGTATATATATATATATGAAATGTCTGTGATATGCCTGTATATACTTCTCTGTTTAATGGCAGACCCAAGATTATCACACAAAAATTTCATATCTTCCCATCTAATCGAATTCAAGCTAATATTTTTAAAGAAGATATGTTTGTATCATTATAATATCATTTTTAAAAATATTTTTGAGTAGAATAAATAAACAGGATGGCTGGAAAGTAGGAATGTCAGTAAGGATGAATTCAAGTCGAAAATCAATGTTTATAATTTCATGATTTGATTTCACAATCGGATTCGAATTCGAAAATAATGAATTTTGATATTGGTTTCATAATTTTTAAGTTAACAATTATTGAAAAGTTTTGAGTTGAACGGGAAATTGTTTTCTGCCGATTTCTGGCAATCGGAGTGGTAATGTTGGTCGAGTTTTGGCATGGAGGTGGCCGATGTGTCGATGATCTCTGGAAAATTGGTGAGATAATTTTTAGATGGTCGGAGTGGTGGGTCGGTGGCGATTTAGGGTTTAAACTCGTTTTTCTGTTGAATTGGTTCTCGAAAGAACTGCAGCGTCGTCAGGGTGATTCAGGCGATCGGTCTAGGGGGAAAGAGTTCGTGGGTTGTCGGAGCAGCTTCGGCCAGAACTGCGTGGACTCTGGTGGTCTGAAGCGGCGAGACGAAGGAAATTTGGTGATCCAGTTTTGATGACGATTTGGGTTCGAGTGTTTCGATATGCTAGAATTTGATTTCCGGTGAGCTTTGATGATCTGAGGGGTCGAGGTGTTAGGGTCGGTCGTCGATGACCTGTTGACGTCGATAGGGTTGGATGGAGCAGCGGTGAACCCGCGTGCACGTGCACGTGCACGTTTGGGATATCTGGGATTTGAGGGCTTTGGGGAAGAAGGGGAAAACTCGGGACGCTCTCGTGTTGCTCGCGGGGAAGACTCGAAGCGGAGACGTGTGTCGATTTACTCGAGAGTGACTCGGTGTTTTAGAGGGGTTGACTCGGGTTGATCTGGGTTTTAAACTGATAAGCTTGATTTTAAAAATGTTTTCAAGTTAAAGTGATGTTCAAAGTAATTATAAAGGAATGTTAAATTAGATTTAAATTATATTTAAATAAATAAGTTTAAAGATATGAAATTTGGAATTTCCAAAGTTAAATTATTGTTTATTTAATCTATTTAAGCATGTTTGAATGGATATTCAAGATTTTAAGTGCATATAAAATTATGGGTTTAAATTGTTTTGTTTAAAGGTAAAATTTTATTCAAATATAAAATTATTTCTAAATGTTTCAATGGAGTTTAATGGTAGAATTTAATATGTGATTTAAATGAAAAGTTTATTTTTAAAGATGGAAATTTTATTAAGGCAATTAATAAATAAATTGAATTAAAGGTTAATTACTATTTGAAATTAAGAATAATTACTTAATGAAGTAATTAGTGGAAATGAATGTAATTAATAAATAAATGAATTAGAGATTGAGGGATTCATTCAAGATAATCAATTTATAATTAAGTGAGTAAATTTCTTAATGAAGTAATTAATGAATAATTACTTAAAGTAATCAGGAGGAGTAAATTATTCATGGAAGTAATTAGTTGAAGTAATCACTTGTTGTAATCAATTAAGGAATTAATTAAGTTAATTGTTTAAAGTTAATTAATTATGGATTAATTAATTAAAGAATTAAGAATTATTTAATGATGGGATTAATTACTTGTTAATGAAATTAGTTAAGAGAGATCATTTAATGAAGTATTTAGAAGATAATTACTTATGTAAGTAATTAAGAGTTAATTACTTAATTATTTTAGTTAATTAATTAATGTGATTAGTTAAATGTGTTTAATTTAAGATTAATTACTAAGTGTAATTAATTTAAAAGTAATTAATTAATAAAGTAATTAATTAAGGATTATTTGTTAATTTAAATTGATTAATAATTACTTAATGGAGTAATTAAAGATTAATTAATTAGATTAATTAATCAAGGTTAATATAATTAATTAAGGAGTTAATTAATTAAGATAAGTAATTACAAGTTATTAATTACTGTTTATGATTAATTAAGGTAAATTAATGAATGTAGTTGATTAAAGATTAATTATTTAATTAACTAGAAGGTAATTAATTAATGAAGTAATTAGAGGATTATTAATTAATCAAGGTTGATTAATAAAAGCAATTAATTTAAGTATGATTAATTAATTGTAATTAATTAAGGATTAATATAATTAATTATAGTTAATTAATTAATGAAGGTTCATTAATTATTGTAATTAATGATAGTAATTAAAGGTTAATTATTGTATATGGTTAAGAATAATTACTTGAATGTAATTAAAGTATAATTAATCAGGGAAGATTAATTAGGGAAGATCATTAAGAGATGATAAATTAATTAATTTGTAATTAATTAATGCTAGTAAGCAGGATTAAGGTAATCCAAGTAATTAAAGGATAGTAATTAATTTAATTAAAGGTTAATTAAATTGATTTGGAATTAATCAATTCTGCTTTTGAATGATTGGTTAATATTGGATGATTGATATTGGGTGATTGGTTGATATTGGATGATTTGGATATCTCTGATATATGTGATAGGCTGCTTTGTGAAATGAATGTTGATATGAATTATCTATTATGATAATGTGATTCATTTATCTGATTATATCATTATGTATATAAGTTTAAATGTTTAAACCTTTAAACAACTTGGCCTTAAAAGATACGTTTTGGATTTCGATGAGACCGGGATCGGGTTTCCAGATTTGGATATCCGAAAACCACATCGATCCAAATTAAACGTTTGATCGTTAATCCAAGTGGAGCAAGTGAAGACTCGAGGTGTAAGAACTATTCTTTGTCAGTATAACTCTGTGGGTGATTCCGTAATGAGTTTGACGGAGATAGTACTTTCAGATTCGAGATGAAGATTCAGAGTGCAAGGATTATTGTCGTTAACTCTGAGGGTGGTTCCAAAATGAGTGTAACGAGATAATGCCTTCGGTTTCGTTCGAACCCGGAACGAACTTGTATGGATTGAATGCTTTCAGCACATCGTCAGGTGGACGATGAGCATTCTAAGTGATGTGTTCTGATTAAAGGTAATCGTAGCCTCAAGCCTCATCAACCGGGAATGGCTAAAACAGGGGAGGTGCAGCAAGGTTAGTGGGTAGCACCCAAGTAGTATAAGATTCCCCTGTCTAGAGGTCCCTTCTTTTTATTTCGGCTGTGTGGGCGGTTGCTAGCTACAACCGCGGGGTTTCTTATGCGGGAATTATCCAGTAAGGGATGTTCCGACCTTGTGTTGCAGGGGAGCGGGCGTACTCCTCGGTACGGTGATCTAGGCCACGTACTGTGACGGGCGGTACCCCAGTAGCCCTGCCATTGTATGGAATCCAAAATCCAATAAGTGCCGTACGATTTAGTTGTGCCCAACTATGTTGGAACGTGAGATGTAAGCATTCCAGCTATTTCTGTATTTTATTTGAAAACCCTAGACCCTATTATAATATAATCGGATTTCCTATCAAATGTTTTGGTTATCGTAAGGTAAAAACATTTCCGTGTTTATGTGCGGGAAGTCTTACGAGATACCTTTTCTTTCAAAGGTTTTTCAAAGTTAAACAAGTTTAAACCGTTTACTCACACCAGACCCATGTCTGACCCAAGTGTTTATTTTCTGTTTTATTAAACTCTTGGGTACTCAATATTGTATTGAGTAGTCGAGGGATTCAGGTTAGCTTTGACGAATGCTGGAGGAGATTTGGAGCAGGTGGCTTCAACGTGTAGATATTATGGTTTCCGCTGTGTTAGAGTTGTGTCGGTATTGTATTGATATATAGAGATGTATGATAGACAGATGTTTATAACTGTCTAATATGAGATGTATAGTTGTGTAACTCTGTTGTATATGATACTATGTAATATTTTATGTGATATATTATATTTCATTCGTTCCGCTGTGAGTATCTGATGTTGTTGTTCTTTCTTCTTTCTTTTCTTTTCTTCTTCTATCCCTTTCTTTCTTAATTCATGATACGTCTTTCTGTGGCTAGAAAGCCGGGTCGTGACATAAAATGTTTTGGTTATCGTAAGGTAAAAATCCATCTGTGTTTATGTGCGATGTGGTCTTACGAGACACCTTTGATTTAATTTTTTTTCAAGTTATAATTAAATTCTTTGTGATTTGAATTTCTCACGCTGGTTTTACCAGACTGACCCCAGCGTTGTTTTCTTATAATGCTCGGATCAGACCGAGCATATATTTAGATTAGCTTTGGAGCTCAAGAGACGAGCTGGAGGTCCAATAAATATCTCTAATATATCTCTTTATTTCCGCTGTTTTGGATGAAATTTGCATCAGTTATGTAGGGATAGGTAGTTATAACTGTCCCAAGGTAGAAGTTGTACAATTATGACCCTGATGTATCATTTTGGAAATGACTATGTAAAATTTTGTATTGATTATTATATATTGTTCCATTGTGTTGTGAGATTCTGTGTTCTTTAGTTTCTTCTTGCCTTTTCTTTTTCTTTCGCCCCTAATGATCTGTCTTTCCAGCACTTGGATGTTTGGCACATGAATACCGTAAATGTATTAGTATCGATTTTTAAGGATCGAAAAGGCAAGTCATTGTAGTTCTAGTGACTAGTAAATTAAATATCTTATACCTAACACTAAACTTATGCCGATTGTTCACCATTTCTTGTTATGTTAGATTTTATCATTGTCATTACGACTCCATCACTGCGTATGAACTGTTCTCATCTACTTCCCATAGATTTATATCTATATATTAATAAATATATATCCCATCATCCACTAATGGACCTAGATACTATCGTCTATAGTATATATCGCTCAGCTCCTCATAAGGCATTGCCCCGCTACATTATGATCGTCATATCACTTAAAGAAATCCTATAGTGCGCATTGTTGACCTCCAGTCTATAAGGTCCTGTATTCTTTGATGATTTCAGCTTTATCTGCTTTATATATCGTGGATTTCCGGCCCTACGCACCTCCACCCCATCCATGCTTTGAAAGAATCTCTGTATGGGTTAATTAGCCTTGCCCTATCAAACATACTAACAATCAACTATGGTGATGCATAATCCAACTGAATCAATCCTAATAGGCAGAAGTGATTAGTTAAGTGTAACCCTATCCTTTCCGTTGACCGCAAGTGACCTATGTCGAGCTCGCTAAATATGCAACTCCTACCCCTTGTTTTGGTACCTACGCATGCTATGCCCTGTTGCATAAGTCTGATCCCCCCATCATCCATTTAGATTGCCTAGTGCAATCAAGACAATACCCTCCTCTAACAAATTCGAAGCAGACTACTGGTGCTGTTATAGTCTCGCCATCCATAAAAGGTCCGCCCATTGCCAGCAATCACGGAGGTTCCTTTCCAAGCACCCACAAAATTAAGGGTATCCCTTCATTTATACGCAAGCATACTCTCCAGGGGTCCTAATGGTTGGATAAGTTTTTGGCATCCCAACCCAGTCTAATAACCTTAAGTCATTTATTCTCTATAATTATAATAGACAAGTTATCATTATTCACACCCATCATCAATGCATATACGAGGCTACATATATACATATTTCATATTCACGTATATTTATTCTTTTTATGTTTTCTTTACTACCTCTACATCTTTTATGTTTGACCTAGATTTTCATTTTACTATGCGTTTAACTTTTAACTTATCAAATTCATTTACCGCTTCTCATTTTTTGTCATCAATATCGTTGCTACTACATTCAATGGTTCAACTTTGATTTTTATTCCATTTCATTTAATTATTAGACTTAATCCATTTCATTCAATTATCTAACTTAATTAATTTCATTCAATTGCCAGACTTAATCCATCACATTTAATTATCAAACTTAATCCATTTCATTCAATTATCAGACTTAATCCATTTCATTTCCTACTTCTTTTTCTTGCCTATTACGCATACTTCCTTTTTCATTGGTTTTCACTTTATTAAATTTTTAGTTTCATTCTTATTTAAATTTTACACCTTTTGGATTTACTAAATTTTAATAAATTGGAATCTGAACTTTAACAATTAACTGTTACATAGTAAATTTCCATATTTTATCACAAAGAGGTGGTTTGTGCGATATTGTAATTACGAGGGGTTCTCAATTTATTTATTGAAATAGACAGTACAAAATACAATAACTGCCTTTATTTTGTACATCTCTTTCTTTTATAGACATATATTTATTCCTTATCGTTTCAAACATCACACTTTTGCTAAATTTAAACTTGACAGTATATGGAAATCCACTTACAATAATATACATACCAATGAATTAAAATATCCCTAAAATCCCATAAGTCTAATTAACTTTGTTTTCCAGTCTCAGTTACCAATATCAAATAAATTGAAATACCAATTAATTATGTTTTAGTTAACTAATCCAATGTAAATTTGATAATTAAAATCATTTTGCTATTATAGAATTAAATCTAATAATTATGTCTCTTATTAAACAACACCAGTCAAAAAAGCTTCTTTTCTTCCTTCCATGGGGACCATTCCCCCATCCTTTTCCTCTGTCTATTATGTCCCTCACCTTGCTTCATCCCCTACTTCTTCGTACTTTCACCATGCTCCTATCTCTGCATCTCCTAAGCTTGCTCCTCCTGCCCCTGACCCTCCTCCTATCTTTGTTCTTTGTGTACTTCCTCATTCTTCGTCTGGTTCTCCTCCCAAGCTTGTCCCACCTGATCCTATCCCTCCTCCTCTCTTTGTCCTTTGCGAGCTTCCTTGCTCTTCGTCTGCTTCTCCTTCCTTACCTTTGTCCTCTAACAACACTCTGCCCTGGACTTCTCTTTTCAAGTCCAGGCCACGTAATGCTGGCAGTTATTGTCCATAAGAAATACCTTTGAGCTTCTCTGGTGATGTTCTTTTGCCATCGAATGATATCATCAAGGCTGGTAATGAAGTTTGGAAGGACTACCTAGTGGGATTCTTCCTTGATAAGCCTCTGCCGTATTCTGTTGTGGTTTATCACTTGAAAAGGGTGTGGAAGCTGAAGGGTGAAGTATTTGTTAAGTCTGACGGGTTCCTCTTTCTATTTAATTTCTCCTTTGATGATGATCGACATAGGATAGCTGAGGCTGATTCGATAATGATGAAAAACAAACTATTTATCTTGAAGCTATGGGATGCAACTGTTGGCAATAGTTGTGGCACTATACGTTCAGTACTTGTATGGATTAAGTTAAGAAACATACCACTTTATGCATGGTCCCACTATTAAGACATAATACTTGCTTCCATCTGTTCTTATCCGCTTTGTTTATGGACTGGGCTTTTGCTTCTTTGGCCCATTCTTTCTTTTATCTTATTTCTGCCTGTATAAATAAACGAGTAGATTAGCATTTTGTATTATGTTGAGATAATAACAAAGTAAGCAATAAAGAAATTCTGTTTTCTCTTTCAAATCTTATTTTGGTATCAGAGCTTTATAGCCGAAAGGCATTTTGTTCATCTCCTCAATCCCCTTCATCTTACTTTGAAGATTGAAAGGTTATTTGTGTGTGGCTCCTCAGAAAGATTTCATCATTGGAGTCCACATACCGTTCTTGATCAAGAGCATCAGTGCTCATCATAACACCTGTGCCGCCAGGGTTTGGATCAGAGAATTCTCATCATATCCAACCGGTAACAACAAGTGTTTCCTCATTCTTTTCCCTGCATCTCAATCTCTTTTTCAAACCTGCTGTGCATGTGTATTATATCAATTTCATTGATATAATACACACCCACCATTTTCTTGATTCCTATTAGTTTCCTGGGAGCAAACTGTTGTCCACCACTCCAAGAAACTCCGTTTCTTTGTTTTTCCTCTCATTCCTGCTTCAACAAGGTTCTTCAGATTCAAGAATCTGAACAAAGATGGCAGACAGTGGCGAAGAATCTGCATCTGTCACCTCGAGAGATCATAATAATGGCACCACCAGCATCCCTGCACTTGTTAAGCCAAAGAGTCATGTCATCACCATCCCTCTCGATGAAGACAACTTCATCTTGTGGAAATATCAAGTTGAGACAGCTCTAAAAGGTTATGGCCTTCAAGAATTCGTGCAAGGGACAAAAGCTGTGCCTCCTGCAATAATTTTTGATAAAGACAAAAACCCTGTTAGTAACCCAGACTATGTTCAACACCAAAAACAAAACAACTTACTTGCATCATGGCTAATATCCTCTATAAGTGCCAATCTTTTATCTCAAATTGTTGGGTGCAATACATCATATGAGATCTGGTCCACTATAGACCAGATTTTTAGCTTTCAATCATCTGCTCGAATTATGCATTATAAAAGAGAACTTCAAAATGCCAGAAAAGGGGACAGGCCCATGAGAGAATACATCACAAAGATCAAGAACTTACGTGATAGACTTAGTGCTGTGGGGCACAAGGTTGCAGAAAGTGATCAGATACTCACTCTCACTAGTGGTTTGGATGAAGAATATGAGTCTCTTGTTACATTCATAGCCACACAACCTGTACTGCCAAATCTACAGTATGTACATGCTGCCCTCCTTGCTCACGAAGGGAGAATTGAGCAAAGAAAGTCTACACAAGGTGAAGTGAACATTAACTTTGCAGCAAATACAGGAAATAAGAATCAATCAAAAACACCCAACAGTTCTAATAATCCTGGTCATCAAGTTCAACGTGGAGGTCATTCCCAAAGAGGCAGAGGCAGAGGAAGGTCCAACAATTATAGCAGAATAAAGTGTCAAATTTGTGAGAAAACAGGACACATGGCAAATGAATGTTATTTCAGATTCAACTCTGAATATAATTCAGGACAATCAAGCCAAAAGACACACAATGCAAACATGGCTCAAGTGAACCAGCAAACCAGAACCAACACAGATGATACAAATGAAGATACTGACAGAAATGATGATACTAGCACAGATGATTGGTTCCCAGATTCAGGTGCAACCAACCACATCACTAACAACCTTCAGAATCTCAACTTAGGAAACAAGAAATACAAAGGTACGCATTCTGTTCTTATGGGTGATGGTGAAGCCATAAAAATATCACATGTTGGAACTGGCAGTGTTAATGGTGGTAGAACTCTCCTTTTGAACAACTTATTGAGAGTCCCTAGGATCAAAAAGAATTTAATAAGTGTCTCTCAATTTGCCAAGGACAACAGTGTGTACTTTGAGTTTCACCCAAAATTTTGTCTTGTTAGGGACTTACTAAATAAGAATATATTACTACAGGGTGAATTGGACAGGGGTCTTTACAAATTCAGCAACATGGGTACAAGAAAACCTACTAATAGGGCATCTTATCCTAACCCAGTTAACTTCAATGTTGAGAAAGGGAATAATACTCTTAGTTTGTGGCATTGTAAACTTGGTCACCCCAAGATTGATGTTGTAAAACAAATTCTTAATGAAAGTAAAATTGTTTTTAGAAATTTCTCTGTTGCTTTTATATGCTCACATTGTCAAAAAGGAAAAAGTCACAAGTTGACTTTTAGCAAATCAGAAACTATATATTATGAGCCATTGAAATTAGTGGCAGCAGTTCTTTGGGGTCCAGCCCCTTTATCATCAACACAAGGAGACAGGTACTATCTCTCACTTGTTGATGCTTTTACTAGATTCACATGGATATATTTTCTCAAAAACAAGTCAGACACATGTAATGCAATTAAACATTTCATCACTTATGCTGAGAATCAATATGACAGTAAAGTCAAAATTATGCAAACTGATGGTGGTGGTGAGTTCAAACCCTTAAAAGCATTTTTTGATAGCAAAGGGATAATGCATAGAACCACCTGCCCACACACATCAGAACAAAATGGCTTGGTGGAAAGGAAACACAGACACATAGTTGAAATAGGGTTAACTCTGCTATCTCAGGGATCACTACCTATGAGATACTGGAAAGAAGCTTTTGCTACTGCAGTGTATCTCATAAATAGGATGCCAATAAGATTGTTGGATAAACAATCTCCATATGAGAAATTGCATAGGGTTAAACCTGATTATAATAACATGAAAATGTTTGGATGTTTGTGCTTCCCTTATCTCAGGCCATATAATAAGCATAAATTAAGCTTAAGATCTAGTGCTTGTACCTTTATTGGTTATGCATATAATCAGAAGGGATACAAATGCTTAGATAAAGATGGGAGAATATACATTTCAAGACATGTGGTTTTCAATGAAAATGTTTTTCCATTTGCAGATAGAGTAAAGGAAAAACATCAAACAAGTAGCAAAGCAATCAATGTACCAATAATTCCTGAACTAACTGAACTGGCAAATGAGATTCAAGATGGTGGCAATAGTCATCAACATAAAGAAGCATCCATCACTAGCACAAAGACTGGTTACAGTTCAGACAGATCAAACTCAAGCAACATTCATAATAACTCTCATATCAACCAGGAACAGCAAACAGGGCAAGAACATAGTAAAGATGGTTACTCAACAACAAATACAACTGGTGATCATAGTGGGAATTCTGAAAATGAAGACACTAACAGCCTCAGTGAAGATATGGATCAACCACAACCAAGATATGAACATCCTATGATCACAAGGTCCAAAAGTGGGATTTTTAAACCTAAGACATATACTGCTGTTCTCAATATAGTTGAACCAACTAATTATGAACAAGCTGTAAAAGATGAAAAGTGGAGAAAGGCTATGGATGAGGAATATGATGCTTTAATTAAAAATAGAACATGGAGTCTGGTCACACCACCAAAGCACAAAAATATTGTGGGAAGCAAATGGACCTATAAAATCAAAAGGAACACTGATGGGAGTATTGCTAAATATAAGGCCAGATTAGTTGCAAAAGGGTATACACAACAATTCGGTTTCGACTTCAAAGAAACATTTTCACCAGTCATCAAACCAGCCACCATAAGAATAATCATGACAATTGCATTACACAAGCACTGGAGAATAAAACAACTAGATGTGCATAATGCATTTCTAAATGGAGAACTTCATGAGGATGTATACATGCAGCAACCAATAGGATACTGTTCAGAAACATACAGCACACATGTATGCAAGTTACACAAGGCTATATATAGTCTAAAGCAGGCCTCAAGGGCATGGTATGAGAAACTAAAAGTTACTTTAGGTAACATGGGTTTTAAAGCAACCAAGTCTGACAATTCGTTATACATCAGAAAGAATGGTGAAAATATCATCTACATACTAGTTTATGTAGATGATATTCTCATTACTGGTGACGACATGGAAGAGATAAATCATGTCATAATTCTCCTAGATAAGCATTTTGCCATTAAAGTCTTAGGGGAAATCAATCAATTCCTGGGAATACATGTTCAAAGAAAATCAAATTCAAGTCTATTTCTATCTCAAAAGCAGTACATATCTGAAATCCTTATCAGGGCAAACATGGACAAGGCAAAATCACTAGCTACACCCATGACAAGCAATCTACACCTATCCAAACATATAGATGAAGCTATTGACAATGTTAAGCAATATAGAAGTATTGTTGGTGCACTGCAGTATGTTACTATTACACGACCAGAAATCTGCTATAGTGTGAATAAAGTATGCCAACATATGCAGAGACCTTTAGACACTCACTGGAAAGCTGTTAAACGAATTTTGAGGTACTTAAGGGGCACAATTAACTTTGGGCTTCTATAAAATCAAGTAAAGAGATTACGATACAGGCTTACAGTGATGCCGACTGGGCAAGTGACTTAGATGATCGCAAGTCCACCACAGGGCACTGTGTCTACCTTGGATCCAACCCAGTATCTTGGTGTACCAAAAAGCAACCCACAATCTCCAAATCGAGCACGGAGGCAAAGTATAGGGCCTTGGCTAGCGTCACGGCAGAGATTATGTGGACTGAAAGCCTAATTTCTGAATTAGGGCTTCAGGCAGCTAAAGTTCCCACAGTCTGGTGCGATAATATGAGCACCATATCTCTCTCGATGAACCCAGTTCAACACTCGAGGACTAAGCATATGGAAGTAGATCTCCACTTCGTTCGTGAGAGAACCGAGGCCGGGAAACTTCAAGTTAATCATGTGCCATCCCTGTTCCAAAAGGCTGACATCTTGACCAAGGCTTTATCTAGCAAGAATTTCACCAGATTCAGGGATTTCTTATGTATTGTAAGTGGCGATGACGAGAGTAGTAAAGAGGAAGACATGGAGGGTGCTGGGAAACCCTAGCTTTATTTGAGGCGGGGTATTAAGACATAATACTTGCTTCCATCTGTTCTTATCCGCTTTGTTTATGGGCTGGGCTTTTGCTTCTTTGGCCCATTCTTTCTTTTATCTTATTTCTGCATGTATAAATAAACGAGTAGATTAGCATTTTGTATTATGTTGAGATAATAACAAAGTAAGCAATAAAGAAATTCTGTTTTCTCTTTCAAATCTTATTTCCCACTATGGCATAAAATGGTTAGCTTCTAGAATAGGGATGTTCTTATGCATGGATCAATCAACGGAAAAACTTGAGAGGATTACTTTTGCAAAATGTCTTGTTGAGGTGAAACCTGATCATGAGCTTGTGGAAAAGTTTCCAATTAAGTTGCTTGATGGCAGTGATCAATTGGTGCAAGTTAGCTTTCTTTGGAAACTAGAAATTTGTGCTTTATGCTCTGAGTTTAGCCACACTGATCTAACTTGTCTTTTGGCTCCTAAAGAAAATATGGTGGAGGTACCGGATGGTACTTATCCTATTGTTGGTGATGAGGGATGTAGAAGTTTAAATGAAGTCACAAGCAAGCGTGATAAAATAAAACAAGTGTGGAAAAAAGTATAAGATAACATAAAGAAATTAAGGGTAGCATAGTGATGTTAAATAGAACCAATCAGAATGATCATGTTGTTGAAGTTGCCTTGGAAAATACTGTTGAAATTAAGGAGGTTGATGTTTCTCTTAAACCCATTATTGATAAAAATCTAACAGTCAAACATACTGGTGGAGTTAATTTTACTTTGAACAAGTTTCAAGCTTTGGCAAATGACGATGAAATTGGTCTTGATGTAATAGATTTAGAAGCTTAGGGAAATGGAAATGCACATGTTTATGATGTTTATGAGGGAGAGTATCTCGAAGAAAGCTGTGAAATTCCACCTTCTGGTCCTGTAGCACATGTTGTTTCTCCTTGAAGCGCGACCTTACCAAACTCGTTACTTCCTTTGCCTGTGATTGATAGTGCAGCCATTGAGAGGGAGATTTGTCTCGAAGCAAATTCTGTTTTTCCCAGGGTCGTCCCCGAAGTCTCAAGAGATTGCAGTGGCGAGATAGAAGTGTGTAAATTGGTGCACAGTAAATCTCTTATGCACATGCACACTCAATATGGAAATGTAATGGACAGAAGACACTCCAAAACGCACCTGACTGAACTTGAACAACTACATAATGAAGGAAGCAATCAATATAGTTTAAAAGAAACAGATTCAAACTTCTGCAAGGAACTTGAAAATCAAATCTTCCAGCTCGTAAACTCCATGCATGAAAATCCTGTTCAACCATCTTCCCTTTCTTCTTTCCTCTCAAAATCTATCTCTTCATCCTCTTCATTGCCTTCTACTTTACCACCATCTGACACTCCATTGTTCCCCTATGTCAATAATTCCATTATCCCTGGGTGGGTAAGTAAAGATAAAGGGTTGCAAGCTATCAACAGCCTTGGTAGCACAGAAGTAATTAAAAATCCTCCCTCAACCAAAAATGTTAAGTCCAAAGCTGCATTTTCAGATTCCCAATCTCCTGCAACCAAGAGCAAGAAAAACACAATCCATCAATCTTTATAGATAATGATGATACAAAGCATTGGAGTGTGGAACAATAGAGGAGCTCATAGTCACTTGAAACTTGATCAAGAAATCTCATAAAAACCCATGATTTGAAAATCATTGCCATTTTAGAAACAAAACAAAATCTTCCACTTACTATTCAAGCTGCAAGCTATATAAACCCTACATGGAATTTGCTTCATAATCTCTGTGATGCAGAATATGGTAGGATTTTTTTCCTATATGATCCTAACTCCTACACTTTGTCTAATATCCTCTCATCCTGACAATCCATTCACACTCATGTTTCTTGCCTTCAGTCACCCTCTTCCTTTTATCTAACTTTTTTTTATGCTGACAACTCCTCTGCATCTAGGCAAAACTTTCTCGACTTTATTCCTCATCTTCGGCAAGAAACACATCCATGGTTTGTCATGGGTGACTTCAACTGCTGCCTTCACTTGGATGACAAGCATGGTGTTCCGCCCTTACTGCCAAAGCACATCCAACCTCTAAACATTGCTTTCTCTGATTCTAATCTATTCAAAATTCTTACTTCTATGGCTAAATATACGTGGAACAATAAAATTAGGAGTGGTGCGAGAACTTTCTAAACCATAGATTATGCCTTCTATAATCTCAAATCCCTTTCTTTTTGGCCCAATCTTTCCATTTCTGTTCCTAATCATATTTTGTCTGATCACTCTCCTTTAATTCTTTCTTCCGGTACAACTGTGGTTATGGAAAAAAGAAGCATTAGATTCTTCAATGCTTGGACTCTCTCCACTGAATTTATACCATATATTAAGCAATGCCTGGTCCACAAATTGTTATGGTAATCCTATGTTTATATTGTGCAGGAAACTCAAACTTGTTAAGACGGCTCTGAGATCTTGGGCGAACAGTCTGTATGGGGATGGAACAAAGAAGTCTTCCCTTCTTAAGGAAAAGTATAAAATGGTGCAGGAACACATGATGTACAACCCTGACTGCATTCAAGCTGCCGAGGAGGAAGGGAAACTTTACACTTTACACAACCAAGCTCTTGATAGTGAAAGCAGTATGAAAGAACAACAGTTGCATAATAAGTGGCTCCAGTTTGGAGATCGTAATACTGCGTTCTTTCATGATTCGATCAAAATTAAGCAAGCATGAGAAAATATTCGCATGATATGTGGCTAGGACAGTACTCTTTTCTCGACTCCTAATCAGATTGACTCTGCCTTCTTCAGTTTCTACATGGATTTACTGGGTAACTCAACCAACTTTGCACCTGACCTTAACATGTTTGATGAAATATCCCTTCCTATCCTCACTAGTGAACAGTCTGCCTTGCTAGTTGTTAAAGTTACCGATGAAGTGATTAAGCAAACATTATTTGCAATGAATAAGAAGTCCAATGGTGGCCCTGATGGATTCAATGTGCAATTCTTTATGACAAGCTAGGATATAATCCATCATGATTTTCGTAAGGCTATGCACAACTTTTTTGACAAATGTACTCTCCTCTTCGAAGTTAATGCTACTAACCTAGTGCTGATCCCTAAGACATCTGATGCTAGCATTGTCTCTTCATTCAGACCTATTTCATGCTGCAATGTAGTATATAAGTGTATATCCAAAATTCTTGCAACTAGACTTGTTCGAGTTATTCCACATATCATTTCCCAGAATCAGGTGGCCTTCTTTCCTAAAAGTAGCATTTTGGATAACATACTTCTTGCCCAGGAGCTACTTAGTGGGTATGGAAGATCAAATGCTAAACCGGCTGCAATGATGAAGCTTGACCTAATGAAGGCGTATGATTCAATCCACTGGACTTCCATAGTTCGTATTATGGCCTTAATGAGATTTCCTAAACCATATGTGGGGTGGGTGTATGAATGTATCTCTTTTCCAAGCTTCTCCCTCATTCTGAATGGTCATTTCGTTGGTTATTTCAAAAGCAAGCAAGGGATTCGACAAGGTGATCCTATATCCTCTTATATATTTATTCATGTGATGGAGGTTCTCACTAGATTTATCAACCTAAAGTATAGTGCAAAACTGATTAGCTTTCACCTGAAGTGTAAGTTCCATAATGTGACAACCCCGATGTTTGCTGATGACATCATGATCTTCACGAAACAACAACTCTCTTCCATCCAGTGTATATTATCCACATTGACATCCTTCTACTTTATGACTGGTCTAAGACTAAACCAATCTAAATCTAGCATCATTTTATCAGGCACTAATTTACAACTTTCTTCTTGTCTATTGCAAGCCTCTGGCCTTCAGCTGATGGACACAAACATGTCATATTTAGGTCTTCCTCTAATTTCTTCCAGACCGTCCTTATCTGACAGCCTTCCCCTGTACAACAGAATCACTTCTTCTTTGGACAGGTGGGCAAATCGATTTTTATCTCAGGCTGGAAGGCTTACTCTCATCAAATCAGTAAGCTTCTCCATGGTTGTTTATTGGTCAAAAGCTTTTATCCTGCCTAGTAAACTTTTGAAAATGATTAGAAGTGTTATGATGAGGTTCTTATAGTCTGGATCAATCCATAAAAAGAAGCCCATGCCTTGCTCCTTCAGTCTGCTTAAAAAGCCAAGAGACAAAGGAGGGTTAGGAGTTATTAACATATTGAATTGGAATGTGGCAGCATTTAGTACACACTTCAACTCTGTACTTTCTAGACAAGGAAGTGTATGGGTGAGCCGGGTGTGGACACATAGAATTGGCAGGAAGGACTTTTGGAGTTTGAAAGTCCCACAAATTTGTAGTTGGACATGGAAAAAATTGCTTGAATTGAGAAACACTTTCCTACCTTTGATTGTCATGAGATTGGCTGCATCTTCTGAAGTAAAGTTCTATCATGATCCCTGGGTAGCCCCTGGTTTGATTCTCACCATTCTATTGAGTCATCAGCAAATTCTACAAACTGGTATTCCATATGCAGCTAAGGCTTTTGATTATATTAATCAAGGCTACCTTCATCTACCTTACACTTCTAATCAACTTATCAGATCTGTGTGGTCTTAAATTAAGGGTAGCAGTTTTCAACCAGTGAGTGCTGATCAGGTTGAGTGGAGGGCTAGGCAACATTCTGTTTCTCATGTTTATTGTCTGCTCACTGGGCTTAATAGTATGCCAAATTGTAGGTGGAGGAAGATAATCCGGAATGAAGATTCCATACCAAAAGAAAACATGATGCTATGGAAAGTTGTTCATAAAGCCTTGCTAACTAGAACTGTCTGGTTGAGAATGGATCTCAACCTTGGAGACTTGTGTTTTTTCCGTTCTAACAGTCCTAAAAAATGTGAACACATTTTCTTTGGCTGTGATGTAAATTTATCACTATGGAGACGGATGATGGTTATTGCAAGTAGTAGTTTATTGTCTTCCCCATCAACTACTGACTTGAGTTTGATTTAAAAATCAACTAGATGGAGAACTATGAAATCTAGACTGTTAACGCTGCATTTGAAGAAATACTTGTCTCTGGTTTGGTGTGAGCGTAATCTTATTTGTTTTGAAAAGAAAAGGAGAGCTGCTGAAGTTCTATGGAAGGTTTTAAAAAATGAAATTCTTGAAGCATTGTTGAGATTGTCTATTTTCCCCTCTGCTTCGAGTGCTGCTTGGAGATAATTTATGTTGTCTTCGGGTTCTTTTGTGTCTCCTTCTTTTTCTGTTCTCTTTGTCTTCTTTGTGTCCTTATTGTCTTCTTTACTTTATGCTTAGTGTATTTTTTGAAGCTTGAAGTTTGTTTTGAACTTCTTTATTTTATTGTTCTTTGCAATAAAATCAGGTAGGGGCCATGTTAACCCCGCTAGCCTTTGCTAAAAAAAATATAATTATGCCTCTATAATTGTCATTATAAATTACTAGTATAGCAGCACGCAAAATGCATGCTTGTATAACTTTGCTCACGACCATACAGGTTTAAAAACAATTACAACACTACGAAAAAAGAAAACTGAACAGTTTCCAACAACTCTCATTTTATTCATCACCTTAAATAACACAACATACACAACTTGACAACAAAAATCTCATAATGCAGACATAGACCATTCAATGCACTCAAAGTCAATAGTCTAACCGTCAATCTTAATAGCTTTAACCTCTGGTTTCTTTGATCTCCTCCTTGGGCACAGTGACAGTGAGAACCCCATTCTCCATGGTTGCCTTCACCTGATCCATCTTTGCTTTCTCTGGCAGCATGAACCTCCTCATAAACTTCCTACTGCTCCTTTCTACCTTATGCCACCTTTACAGGATTAAGCTCCATCCACTCCTAATGATTAAGCACCATTGGCATTAATTGAATTAGTGACCAAATTGTTTTGATTCAAAATTAAATAAGCTTACTTACTTTACATAGTTTATTAAACTAAAAATAACGGATCACTTTAATGCATTCCAATCAACCATATAATAAGTCCAATCAATCAACATATTAGAAAAGGCTATAATTTTATTTATGTAATTAATTGTTTTATTAACCACCGAAAACTAATACGAAAAAAACTATTTTTTGATAATATATATTTGTGAATTCGTTGTAAAAAAGGTTAAAACACACCCAGCTTTGTACGTAACACATGATCACTTAAATAGTTGAATATAATAGATTAGTTTAATTAGGAATGCAAAACTAAACCTGTTTGTTTACTGACCATATAGTTTATGAATTCCTTTAGTCAGAATAAACACATAAATTTAAAATAAAAAATAATTTACCCACTAAGGTTTCCACATTATCCCAGAAACGAATTTTACAAATTTGTGATACTTTTACTTCCTACTACTTTATGGGAATCAGATTCATTTTAAACATCCTATAACATTGAACAAAAAATTCATAACTAATTTCCTTATCAAATCTGTCAATTGAGAACTATATCAATTTACTCCACAATGTTTTTCATACTTGGTTATCATGTACATATATATGTAGCTATGATCTCAAAATTATTCAAATAATATTTAAAGGAAAAAGTGAATTTGAATATTATTCCTTACACACTAATGTCAGGATCAGTGAAACTTATTTTTCATGATGGCCACGACCAATACTTATTCTTCCAGGCCGATGGTTGGCAAAGGACCATGAAATCCCAGCAGCTGAATTCAAAGGAAACAGTGCATTAATATGGTTAAAATATGAGAAAATATAAGTTGTCTTGTATCTTTTAAGAAGACGGATATTTGTACTTATAATGAATACATATTTACCCATAGACTGATATTCCATTTGTCTAAGTTATTGGACAATTATGTATAGATAAACAACCAAACATTATGAGTGCTCTCCTCCTCTGCATGATGACTCGTTTTCCGATAAAAAGATAAACAACCAAACATTTGTGGTTCATCGAAGATATTCTGTTTGTCTAAGTTGTTGGACAATTGTTTATCCAAATTATTTTAAAAACAGTTCTACATATTACAAAACTTAGTTCAATTGTGGATACTATTAAGAAAACGTTACAATTCTAAATTGCCCTCACATGATGCCAGATTGCTTTGATGAGCTTATGGAGGCAAAATTGTTTATTGGTTGTTCGTCAAGTGTAATATTTGTCTTTACATAATACTTTCATTGTTATTTTGAATTTGTCAATGTGATGTTGAACTCAATGTAGTCCTATGTGGGATCTGTGCAAGGATATCAGTGATTGGAAGAATAAATATATTGTCAGCCTAAGGAAATGGAATTGATAAAACTACAAAATTTTCAAATTTCAACATGTACCAGCAAATATTCAACATATAAGAGAAAATCTATTGTCTGGTCTAAGGGTCTTCTTACATAGCTTCATAAAGTCACAAATGAGAACAACTACCTTGATTATCTATGTTTATTTAATGTTGGATCAAGTTCGTCTACCAACATCTATGGCTATTCAATCTTTAATCTGATAAAAAAATGTACTATTTTCAGCCCAAAAGCTTTAGTTAATTGAATTGCCTATTCACATTATTTTCTCTCATTTCTTCTCTAGTTTTATCACAGAGTTCCAAAAGTAATATAAAATCACTCTGTTACTTTTAATTATCAAAAGTAATTAAAAAAAAATCAAATAGACGATAATCATGGGGACAATACATGTATATTAATAACTTTCAAGTTAGAACTCTATGTCATCTAAAAATGTACAACGCTACCTTGAAATTTTGCATGATATCGTTCGTGCTAAGATATAACTATCCTGATAAAAAAACGTTATTCGCTAACCTAGAACTATTTAAATATCTAGATAATAAACGCGACTAACATGATACTTTATTTGATTCAAGAGGGATTTTTTTTTGGACAACATTGAGTGTTCTAAGTTAGGTAGTGAAGATAAAAGTAAAATAACTTATTTGGATGTAAAAAAATAGATAACAAAATTGAACTTAGGTTGAATAACGATTTAACAAACATATGGGAACGATGTACATCCATAACTAAAATTGAGATAGCCTTGTTACCAGTAGATAGATTAAAACAACCGACAGACCCAATTTCCATGCAAAAACTCAATTTACGATAAAATAAAAATGTACAAAAAAATAAATTTATATAACAATTAAGTCAATTCAGCTAAATGTTTGCAAATCTACGTCAAATTATATTAGTTCAAACCATTACCAACAAAACTACTTCGACCCGCTAGACTGAAAAAGCCTTATTGCCCCTAGCAAACGGATCCCTCGTCCATTCATGCGATTCAAAAATACAATTTAAAAAAAGTTAGTTATAATTTTTGAAGAAGAAACTAAAAGTACATAGTTGATATAATATGAATTGAGTCAGCGGGTCCCTTGATTTAAAGTTAAAATGGTACCTTATTTTATCTTTCTCGTCCACTTCATCATTCCATGTACCATGTATACAAAATTAAGCATCAACAATCACACTGAAGGTTAATTCAACAAATACTCAGCAACATTAACATTTCTACTTTAATTCATTTGAACTGAGAAAAAAATTCAAAGCAAATATAGCAGGCCATCAAACATTAAATGAAGAAAAAGTTCAACAACTAACAAAGCAAACAGTGTCGTAGTCAAATTTGAATGAATTGAGTTGCGGAAGTGCAAACTATCGAACTGTAATGAAATATGAAAATCTAGAGTTGAAAATTTAATCTGAGTATATCTCAAAACACTGTTGAAATATGAAACTATCGAACTCAAAAACTATCGAACGCAGTTTTGGCAGTTCAGATCACTTCGACCATGTCTCAAATTTAATTTGATTAAACCCATACGTACAACATGAGTCTAATCGAATCATAAAGTTAATTTGAATTGGTAATTGAAAATCTGGAGTTAGTGAAAGAGTTGAAGAGAAGTAACCTGAAGGAGTGCGAGAGAAGATGCTAAACGTGACATCGACGATGAGGGAATGTGGCGACGATGAGGGAGGGCGGCGACGGTGGAAGTTAAATTTGTAAATAATTTGGAATGTTAGCGGTGCGGACTTAGAATTGGATTTTGAGGAGCCGACTTTGGGAAAGTATGGTAATTGGGGGAAGAAAGAGCGTGTTAGGGTTTATGAAGTGGAAGGGTTTTTGGAACTACTGAGGGTATTTTGGGAATTGCGAAAAGACACGGTTGAAATTAGTTGGTTGAATTTTCATTATTAGTAGTAGAGATAGGGAAGTTTACAGTCTTCAACATTTCATACATGTGAATTTATTGCAATTTAGATTCAATTCTCAAACATATAGGAATAGATATGCAACAATATACTCTAGTATTATATAAAAATATATAATGTTCCCACTCTCCTTTAATAAGCGCTTCCAAATCTCAAGATCTAATCTAAATCTAACCCTTTTATCCGTATTCTCCATTTTTGACCCCTTATTCAAATCCACAAACAATATTTCTACAGATCTCGTTAGAAATTGGATTAGGAAAAGAGATTTAGATTTAGATTTATTAATTAGAGCCAGATGTAAAAGTTAACCTTTAATGAGCAACCTAATCTGAAACTATTTCCTATCCTATATTCTTTTCTATTCTTCTCCAAAGTGTATCTGTGCAATCTAGATCTATTATATGTATTTAGAAATTTTGGAGGAGAAAGGAAAATGACAGAGCTTCTGCTTTCATTAGAAAAATAATGAGTTGGAAGTGAGATCCTAGGTCCTAATTTATAGAGGTTCAAATCAGCGCTAACCGTCGGATAGAAATAGATTAGAACTAGGCCATACAGCCTTAATTTACAACTACCACCAAAATAAGGCCGAATAACCGCCTCATGACCCTAGTCGATCGTTATCTTATGCCTTAAATAATTTTATTAAATGTTAAGCTGCCATTAACATGAACAGTGTTAAACAGTCATTAATTAATTTCAACTTGTTTCCTTAATTCCACATATAATTATTTCTAAGTACAAAAATTCAAACGCTGATAACTTTTTCGTTTGAATTCTGATTGGAAAAGTTTATATATGAAAATTGGTCAAAATATTGCCATTAATCCAATGGTATAAGTTTCGTGGCCAAAATCTAACATTTGTAAAAATTCCTTTTTCACTGTTTATTTATCATTAATTAATTTCTATTTTAATTAGTTACCGTAAAAATGCGGGGTGTTGCACTTCTTCTACTTCTCTTCCTTTGTATCTTTCTCCTCTTTCCTCTCTTTTTCCCTCTTCTTCCATATTAATCACATTTTCCTCTACCACTCTCTCATTTCCTTCACCGACATTTGCCTCGCCTACCTGGTCTTCATCGTCCACTTGATTACCATCGTTAAAGTCATGAGTATGGGTAGAAGACCTAATAATAGCCCGAAGCTTCTTACAAGGAAGGTGAAAGGGAACAACATATCTATTAGGTTGAAGAATGCATAATTAATGAAGCATCTTATTAGTAAAAAGGAAGGTAGTGGTGCAGAATTCAAAGTCGACAGTCTTTAAAGTCTCTAAAGTGGTGGTATGTGCATCGTTGAAATCTCGATCGGGAAGATTTTTGAAGAGTATGTGAAAGAAGTTAGGCACTTAGATGAAGGTATTTAAGTATGAAATGGACATTAGAGAAGGAAACTTACGTTTGGACAGCTAGAGGCGGTTGAAACAAAATGGACAACGAACAAAGAAATATTCTCTTTTTAAGTAACACCACTCTTTGTGAAGCACTCCTATGACCTTATAGTGATTATAAGCCTCAATGATCAATAGAGAATGCGAGTTTTCTCTTTTCTTGAAGCTTAAAAGATGTATTAGCTCTCCAAAATTAAAAGGATGACATAACCGCATCATGGACATAACATGCAGAGAATTGAGTAGGGCATAACTATTGGGTTGTTGGAGCAAACCCGATCTCTTATAGAAGGAGTTTGATGAATTCATTGAAGGGCGGGACAAATCCACCTAAATATATATACTAATTACATGTGGTGTACTACTGGAGCGGATTGTGCACTCACTGATGAATCTTGGCTAATAAGCCATCATCCTCTAGGATCCCATGCTTAATACAGAGAACGAGGTGATTTCATGGTTAGTAGAGATTGTATTTGGTCCAGAGGGTTGTCTAAGACTCTCGGGGCATGACTGCTCGTTTATTGGTGGACGCGGATCTTAAATAGGTGCCGCTGGAATGATTTCCCTTTGAAGTTCAACTATAATTGAACATATTGGTCCAAATGAAGTAGGCGTAGAGGCCTAAGTAGTCGAAGAATTGGCCTTGGGAGGAGTAGAAGGATTAAAACTGACTTTGTGCGAGGATATTGCCTAGTCATTCTGACTTGAAAGCTTGATAGCTAACGTAGTCACATATTATTTTTCTTTAATATTTGTTTAATTATAATCCGTCTGACCGATGTGTAGAATCCAAAGGATGTCGATGTGTGTTGACTAATTGGGTTTTGAATATAAATTAAGGCAATGTGAAGTGTCTGTCTTCTTATTATGCATCCTATATCCAAAGCATTATGTATGGAACACTCTATGTAGATAGCTCGCTCATGCTGGAAAATGAGCCTTGTCGCATGATGGAACTATGTCGGATCTTACTTGTTATCGTAGGGTGAACAATAACAAAACCATTATCCAGAACGACATGGTGCCTTCTTTTTAGGGACATAAGACTTTGCCATAACATGGAATATTGACTTGTGCAATATATTCGGATGCTGGAGTGCGTTCGACGTAACCATTCTTCAAAACCATCTCATCGAAGTCTAATCATCAATTTGTATTCAACCAATGCCAAAATAACTCTCTTGTTGTGAAATGCACATATAAAACTCAATATGACTATCAGGCTAGAGTTGACCATGGGAAAGATCAAAGCATGAAGGGTGGTAAAATTAAACTAATACCAAGTAGTAGGGAAATCAAAGCAAGCCCAAGAATTCTTGGTGATAACTTCGAGTATGACCCAAACCTTTCCTAAGCCAACTTGAATCTTGAGGTAATTGAGAGTAATAAAGTGTTCGTCCAAGAATGGAAGGCAACAACCACCTCCTTGTCCCTAGTTGAACGATGGTAAGCAAGGCATGATAGCAACATCACCAACGACAATAACGACATCTCCCATGGCACCAACACCTTGTGCCGACAACCTACCTTCCTTTAGTTGAGATTTGAGATCAAGAGATTATGACAAAACGAGGTCGGAGCTAAATTGATGAGGACAATAATGGAGAGATTGTCTAAGGTGTGTTGATGGTAGCTGTTGTAGAGGCAGATCTGACGGTGGCTTGGAAATGGAGTTGAGACACTTAGTCGGTGGCTATTGGAAGCTTGAGATCACAAAAGAAAAATACTTGGTGCTGGGCAAAAATGAAAAAGTAGGGTGAAAATTTTCTAAGTTCCGAATATTTATACGGGCCTAAAAGCCACTCGGTAATCATGTCGTATCGATCAAAAGTAGTCGGCACCAAGATGGTTTGTAAAATATAGAAAAAAAAGAGAGAAAGAGAAGGAAGCTTATTCGTTTAAGATTCGACGTAGCTTCTGAAAAGATAAGAACTCCAAACACAACTTTTTTTGCAATAGAGTTGGTATGTCGACTATTTAAAGTGATGAACAAATGCTTTTGGAATAGTGACAATGCTTCAAGATGGTGGTTGATCGACCAATAAACTTCATACATCAAACTCTATATTTCCTGTCTTGATCTAAAGCATGCTTTGCCTCATAGAAGCATACTTTGGGGGCCAAAATGTTTCCAACGTTCGAACCGAGCAGCTTCTAAGTGAATCTAGACGTCGTAATGAAGACAAAATGAATCAAGTTCTTAAGGGCATGCTTGGAATGACATGGGAGTGAAGCCCCATGAGTTTAAAGTCCTAATTCAAAAATGATCGGTAACGTTCAAATTTTGATTGGTACTGAGATTATTTCTTAGTTCAAATCATGGGTTTCATTAGAGATTTGACGTGTAATCAAAGAGCGAAGTACTATGGCGATTGTATCAGCACGGAGTTGATTGCTAGTATAGGGTATATTTCAGAAAGACTGGATGAACAACTCCAGTATTTTACAGGATAGGACAAGTCGCATATAAGACAATAATAAGGGTACCGAGATGATTCTTGAAGTGTGGTCATGTAAGAGGATATTGAAGAATTTGCACATGGCAAGAAGCAGATTGGCATGGTGCCAACATGATCGGCATTGATCATATTTATGATCGATGCCAATATGATTTAGATGTGGTAGGTTAACTCAATCTTCTTTCATGACTTCGTCGATCTGATGTTTTACCTGGTCTTCCATGATCCGGCGACTCTGGTGGATGATTCTGCTATAAATAGAAGCAACATGGAAATTTAGAAAGGACTTTTGGTGTCCATCTTATTCATCTTCTATTCTTTACACAACTTTATCACCTTTGAGCTTTTTTGCTGTTTTAGATCTGAAAATGAATTACAAAGCTCTTGTATTTTTGACAATCAATCTCTAATAAGATTATAGTTGATGTAGGCCATAAATTTTGTCGAAAAACTATAAAATACTACGTGTTATTACTATTTTCTGCTTTTTGAATTAAGTTTATCTCATTTCTAGTAGATTTGGGATGTTGTGCCAACTTTTGGTTCAAGACCCACACACGCCACCATTTCCACAAACTCAACATTTATTTCCTTAATGCTCACATAGTCAAAAATCAAATATTGTATCAAATTCAAATAACCAAATGCTAAGAAAGGTATCTGGATATCAACAATCATATGATAACATGCAAGAACTCACTAGCTCTTATGAAAGTGCACATTTCTACCAATATCGATCACACCATGTCAAAGGTTCATTGGGAAGGAACATAACTAAATCGAAGACAATGAAGCATTTAGAAAAAAGGCAAATAGTTCAAAATGATGAAAGTATGTTAGCTAAAGCTTGGGAGATGTAACACCCCATAAATTTTAATAATAATTAATATTGATTAGAGGGTGAAATCATAGTTTCATGTTGATTGTATGTAACTTCTGATTTACAATTTTAATGGTTTGGATGTATTCTTTGTAATGAAGTTTGGAATTTATATGGTATTAAATTAATTGGTTAAATTGGTGTTTGTAAAGAAAGGTAAAGTAAAATTTTACTTCATGTTATTCCTCTTTAATCTGAATTTTATTAGATTTAAATGTGACACGAATTTCTTTTCCAACTTCATTTTCCAAGTTCTCTCTTATTTTGATATGTCAGTTTTTTGTGAATTGTTTTCATACTCTTATAAATATGTATGTGTTTGTGTATATGTGTGTTGTAACAAAGATCACAAATATGTGTGTGTGTGTATATGTCTAAACCATGTACATGTGATACTATCAATATGTTAATTCAAACCATATACATATATGGTAGTATATTCAAACATATGCATATAGTCAGACATTTATACTTTCAGTATGCATGTGAGATTATCACAGGTAGATGTAGGTATATCATTTATGTATTTACAATAGATATAAATCCCAATGTCTAAATGTGTGTATATATAGTTATGCACATGATTGTATTAGGTTATTCATGGTGTTGTATGTTTGAATGTATACTTGATGCATTCCCAAATTAAACATTTAGTTGAAATTTTTATACAATTAATAACATATATAAAATTGAATTAAATAAAATATGATTTTATTTAATACTAGATTGGATATAGTAAAACCATTAGACATCATAGGCGCATTGTGATCCAAATATGGGTTTTTTTTTTAAATATACCTGTTTCACCTGCTGTAGATCCGCTGGGTTCCTTCAAATAACAATTAGGTTAAATAGGAAATCTCGAGGTGACAGTATCACACAATTCTCTGGACTTTAGAGTATGTTGAACTTCAATATGGTATTTTACTTCGATTATAGCTAAATCATGACATGACGACTATCGAGCGACTATAGTTGGGTCTAAGTTGAAGCCTTGGATGTAAAATTGTAACAACCCGCATATTTTACGATTCGTATATTTAAATGTTTAATTTAAATATAGCTTCGTTAGTCGGATTTTAGTCCGAAAAAGTCACTATTCGTAGAAGAACAATCGAATTAGTGAAAAGTCTATGAGGATCGAGATATGGAGGTTTCTAATTGAGAAAAACTGTCTTACAGGGATTCAAACGTCTGAAAGGAAGCATTCAGACGTCTGAAATCATTCGAGTCAATCCAGAAAGGAAACACTACTACAAAACAGGTCATTTGCATCACCTCATTTGAATCGGTTTAAGTAAAAACTGATGCAAATAGAACTATTTGCATCAGTTATGTCTTAATAATCGATGCAATTGGTACGTGGAAAGCAATAGATAATAAAAAATTAAATTTGCATCAGTTGTCACCAACAATTGATGCAAATACGTCGATGCAAATAGTTTTAGTCGCATCGGTTTTAAAGTCAATCGATGCAACTACATCCAAAATAATAATTTACGCATCGGTTCCCTTACGGAGGCGATGTAATTTCAAATTAGTTAGGTTATTCGCTGCTCACTTTTACATCCCGCCTTTCCAAATTTTTTTCACTGCTCCCATTCTTTTCCCCAAATAATTCGCCATCTTCAAAAAAAAATAACCCTAAAATCACTGTTTGCTGGATTGATTTCACCATTAGCATCCACGGTCAATAATACGGTTAATCCAAAAGCTTAAACCCTAAGAGGAGGTTACCCTAAAGCTTGAACCCAAGTTTCTCTGAAGAATATTCATCGGCCATGGCATCATCTGCGGTGCTCAGAAATACTAGCAATTCAAGGAACCTTCTTCTGCTCCCATCTCACTCTTCTAATTTGTACCATTCTTGCTGTAGAAGTGGATTGTCACAGTCTCATTATCTGCAGTCATATCTTGTCGGAGCCAATGTTCAGAAACCGTATGATTCTTCTACTACTGGATTTCTCCGTTTTTGATCTATGGCCACCTTCACTCGAACGTATTGCTCTCGTCTATTGTTTTGGATATGCTTTTTGGTTTTAATTTGATAATTGTCCGCTAATATATGCAGGAATAAATGTTGAAATGTTAGCTGATGATAATACTACTTTCAGGTTTAGATTTGTAGGGTTTTGTGACTTTTTTTTCTTCCACAAGCAAGATAACTCCTTGTCTGGACTTCATTTCCCAATGAAATCAATGGAATGTAACAATTAGATTCCGATAATTCAGTTAGGTGGAATAAAACTTTTACTTATTTGAAGGTTAAATATAGCTTAAAAAATTATAGCTAGCTTTTAAATGTACCTTTAAACTTATTCAATGCATAAGAAACAATTAAGAGTAGGGGTAATTCAGTTTGATCTCCTATTTCTTCTGGAATGTAACAGAAATTCAGTTTATTGACAAAATAATTGAATAGCGAATGTTCTATGCAAAACCAAGTTGCCTGATATTGATTATTTTTTGGCTTCAGGAAGACTCATGTAAATGTTGGAACGATTGGCCATGTAGATCATGGGAAAACTACCCTTACTGCAGCTATCACAAAGGTATTTTTCTGTCGATAAACTAGAATAATATTAAATGTTGTGCTAAGCTGTCAATGCACTTCTGTATTTCATAGTTCTGTTTATTACAGCGAACAGAATAAGAGAAGCTTAGTCAAGAATGCAAGACTTGCATTTTGTTTGTTCTATTTAGGACTTTAAGCCTTTATGTTTCTATTGGGTGTAGGTGCAGGTGCAGTTGATATTCAGAAATTCATATTCTTATATGGATAGGGCTATATGCACACTCTGCTCTAAATCCACACCATTTTGTTTAGGAAAGAAGAAAATTACTTAGTGATAGCGGGTGTGGAATTAGTAAAGAGTAGCATAGAATTAGTTCCATCCTTTTTATATTTATCACTTAAAAGTAAGACAATAATATTGAACTAATTATGTACAACATAGTATGACCTTGAAGTGTAATATAAACATGGTACCTGGTTTGTTACGTGTTTGTTTCTTCAGGTACTAGCTGAAGAAGGAAAAGCAAAGGCCATTGCGTTTGATGAAATTGACAAGGCTCCTGAGGAGAAAGCTAGAGGAATTACCATATCTACCGTAAGATTATACTCCACATTTAATATTATTATTATGTTTTAATATTAGTGCTACAAAGTTATAACATCTATTCATTCTTATCCAGCTACTAATTTCATGAAGGCACATGTGGAATATGAAACTGCTAGACGTCATTATGCTCACGTAGATTGCCCTAGACATGCTGATTATGTTAAAGTAAGTCGTAAAGTGATGCTTCAACTGCCTTCTGTAGTTTTCGCAAGTTCCTTTTCTTATGTGTCAGCATTGATATTTCCTATGTTTGAAAAAAAATTACTTCAATATTAAATGTATGGATCAACAAAAATCTCAGTTAGGCAGGTAGACTTGCTATAATTAATCCTATGGTTTTCTCAATGCAAGCTTATTGCGCTAGAATTTTTATATTGCCATTTAAATTGATCCGTATGTCAACAAGAGTCGATCCATTTTTTGCGGACTGGAGATTTTAAATCAAAGAAATTGATTCATATTGCATTTAAAAAGATTCGGCAACCTAGGAAGAAGGGATGAATGGGAATAATCAATATTTTTCTGTGGAACAAGGCTACTACGTCTTCTCTTGTGTCTCTAATATTATTCTAAAAGGAAACAGTTTGTGGGTTCAGTGGATTAACAATCACTATATAAAGGGCAATAATTTTTGGACTATGCACTTGCAAAATAATTATAGTTGGATATTTAGGTCTATCCTGGATTGCAGATCTTGCCTTAGTCCTCATGTTTAGTTTATTCTAGCTATGAACACTTCTTTAAGTTTCTGGCATGATCCCTGAGCTAAACATGATTTAATATTATCTCATGTTCTATCATCTTGTCAAATTAACTTGACAAGTATACTTTGTCCGCTTCAGTTGAAAGGTACCTGTGCATTGGGCAAGTTACTCTTCCTCGAACAATTCTATTATAAGAAGTATATGGAATGCAATTTAGTTAAACTCTTTCTTAAGTTCTGATAATGACAGACTGCTTTGGGGCGGGAAACAACAATCTATTAAATATGTACACAAATTGATATATGTTAATTTCTCCATAAGTTATTTCCCTTGGAATTCTAGAATTTGGGTCGGCAAGGATATTCCAAAGCAAAAAAATTTGTTGTGGAAAATTTTGAGGAATGGAATACATATTATGGTCAACCTTTGTATCAGATGCATCATTCAAGATTGCTCTTGTATGTTATGCAACAAAGCTGCAGAAACTTCAGAATATCTTTTATTTGAACGTGAGTATGTGCATTATATTTGGGAAAAGATATCTGCTAACATTGACAAAAGGCAAATTGCTGTCAGCCCTGATGATGAATGGCATTTAATCTTCAAATCTACTAGATGGTAAGGTTTTGTAACATGCTGCATATTAATTTTGCTCTCAAAAAAGTTGTAGCTGAGGTTTGCAACAAAAGGAATGCTCGGATTTTCAATGGCCAAAGGAATAACAAAGAAGTAATACTGCATGTGTGCATGGAAGGAATTATCAGGAATATTAGGAGGATTTGATTCTAAGTGCTTCTGACCAGACTATGGCTACTGCCATTGGTATGATCTGTTCTAAATTTCTTATTGTTCCTCTTCTTCTATGTCTTGTTCTGCCCTTGTGTTTGTTGTGTCTTGTTTTTTTGTTTGTTTTCCTGTATTTTTCTCTCTTCCTTGTGAACTTTTAAATCTATTTTTTTATTAATAAAATAGATCAATCAACATGCTTGCAATCTGTTCTGGCTAACAACAGTTTGTATTCTGCAGGATCATATGCATATGCAGATTGCACAGCTCAACTTCAGGTAGCTCAAGTACAAAATAAGATGAAGGTTGGTGCATTTGATGACCATCTTCTGCTTAATTTATCCACTGTCAACGATACATCTCTTCTCTGTATATATGTATTTTTGTGTGTCTACATATATCACGCTGCATTTATTTTTTACTACTGACTGTCTAACTATGTACTGTGGAATTTATTTATGTTTTTCATTCTTTTGTCGAATTATTAAATCTGATTATGTATTTGCCATCAATTTTTATTTTGAATGATTGTAATATTGCATGAAATAATTGTTTGTTGTAATCAATGATATATATATAGTCTAATTGAGTACTGTAATAATAGTTTCTGAGAATGGATTTTTTGCATTAGGTATAAATAGCTGATGCAATAGAGAGATTAGTTTGTATCGGTTGTTATAAAAAACCGATGCAATAGAGGGAACATGGGGGCTGTGTCCAAGTTACCAACCATGATATTTTGCATCAGTTGTTAATAACAACCGATGCAAAAAAGACCATTTTGCATCGGTTTCAGAACTGATGCAAAAGTGTTAAGCCTGTTGCATCGGTTGCATATGCATCGGTTGTTGAATTGTTGCAAAAGGGGGGTAAACAACCGATGCAAATGGCCTGTTTTGTAGTAGTGAAATAGGATAAAATTGCCATTTCAAACGTCTGAAATAAACGATTCAGACGTCTGAATATTGTTCTTGACAACTTCTGTTTTTCCAGATTCAGACGTCTGAATCGTTCATTTCAAACGTTTGAATGAAGGTAGAAAACTCATATTTTTCCAGATTCAGACATCTGGTTTGGAAATTTCAGACGTTTGAATGAAGAATGAAGTTGAGAATCACCAATTTGGACTCGAGACCACTTCCATTGAGTTCAAAATAGTGTTTGTGACTTTTTTGAGTATAAGCATCAATATGTTTGGAGTTGAGTAAAATTTGGATGTTTTCATTTAGGGCTTTGGGTTTGGGTTTCAGCCCATTAACCCAACATATCAACCCAACTCCACTCCACTCCTCTTCACTCCTTCATAATATTTCCTAACACTCAAGCTTTAGAAATATGGGGGAAGAGAAAAAGAATTAGAAATCCTAAGCCCTAATCTTCTTTGCAAATTCAAGTTCTAGCTCCAAAATTCAAAGAGAAGCTTTGGTGAGCATCTCCTTCTTCTTCTCCATCTCAATCTCTCTCCAATTTCAGAAATTTCTTATAACCTAATTTGGGAAATTATTGCTTCTAGACTTAGATTGGAGCTTCTAGAGTTGAAGTTGAAGAGTAGTTGATCTTCCTTTGCTTTCAAGCTTCTCCTTCATCGTTTTTGGGTTTAAAGGTGAGTTTTTGAACTCACATCTACGTCTATATCTTTGATAGTGTTAGGTAGCAATTCCTAACATCTATTCCTTGTCTATTTGCTTTTGAATTGAATTGGTTTGATGAATATTCCAATTTTTGGTGTTTGAAGTCAAAATCTATGAAAAATCATTATATGGATGTTTGGACATGTTGGTCGGAGTGTATTGGTGAGACTTTAAGGTTGGGTAGTCATTTGGCGTAAATCCCTAGCAATCGTCACTCATCCGATCGCTTCCGATACGATTTGGCCATCATTAGCCTAGGCAAAATACTTCCAGAACTTCAGGTTCAGACGTCTGAAATATAAAATTACGACATCTGAATCTGCTTGTCCCGGCCCAATTTACCTATTTTATGTGGCTTTCCAATTTTAATCGATTCGTGTTGATCCGATTTGTTGTTCTCTTTTATGTCAACTTTGATGACTTCTTCTTCGGGATTTTTGGGAATATCCATTTTGATGGATTCAGCATCGATTTATATGGATTTAATTCACGTCTTCGTATGTGAATTTTGATGATTGATTGTTTCTACAATCATTTCTGTGATTTGTCACTTTAAAATACAAAGGTTTTTATACTAGTAGTAAATATTCAAATCTTTTACAAAGATGATTTCAAACTCTATTTTTAATACAAAGCTCGTTTATAAAACCGTTTTCCAATCTATTAGTATATACAAACCTTTACCTCATTCGTATGAGAAATCCAATTAAACAGCTTAGTAAAACAAGTGGTATGAAACGCTTGCGTTCACTTTGTTGGTTAATTCTCGGAGTTGTACGATTGAACTCTTGTGATAATTTTCGAGTGGAAATCTACAATCTGTTCGTAAATATTTAACTTAAGCTAGTGGTTATGGGACATGAAGCTAAACTCTTATATTTACTAGCTTAGTGTGGTTCACACTTTTTAATGATCGATGATGATCATTTTGTGATTTAGACTAGCGATGTGCGATGTCTATTTGTTTGTGTGGGAACTAAAAACCCCGTTTGTGGAGCTTCGGCTCAAATTTGGCGGGGTAGCGACCCGTGGTCTGCGGACCGTTTGTGGGGCTTTGGCTCAAAATTTATGGTTAGCGACCATGGAATAGCGTTCCGTTTGTGATACACACGTGTTGGTGAGTTTTCATGCTCCCGTTTGTGATAGGCCTTCCCCCTTTGTGATTTCTGGATTTCCAGTTGTGATTTCTAGAATTTGTGTTTCACCAATTTTCGTGGATTGGCATTGATTCGTTTTGTCAATATTTGTGTTTTGGTGAATTATTAAAGAATGTGATTCTTTTTAGGTGCTTCGAGATGTTTTAAGATATTGTATTATTTTTGTTGTTATTTGATGTATACTTGACACAATATGGCATTTTGTTGTTATCATACGTTTTCGTCATATCTCTTATCCTATCTCATTTTATCTGATACTTATAGCTAGACTAATCTGTTTATTATTTTCTTCTTAAATAATACTCGAGTCAGACCGGGATATTTCAGGTGCTCCTGCTTGACTTCTTATCAGGGTCCTTTACCTGGCTTTTGGGCTAACTACTTTAGATTAGTAGTTTTTGTTATTATACATTTGAGCTATAGACTCCTTGATGTATAATTATTCTTTTGTCTAGCACTTGTATCTATTCTTTTGTGATGTAGTGGATCTTGTTTGACCACTACTTTGATGTACACTTTTATGTGTTATATTCATATCTGATTCCGCCTTTGTGAAATGAATCTTTGTGACTGATTTGTGTTATGTTTATTTCTATATTTGTTTCCGAAGGCTCAAAGCCACTGTGTGGTAGCTTTGAGTTTGTATTTGATATGTCGGATTTCCTCTTGAAATGAAACGTAGGTCATATTATCTGACATATCGGTACTCGCTCAAAGCAATTACATAGATGGTCGCTCCTCAACAGCCTTATTCTTCGTGCTAGTCGACGCCATTACCCCCATAGTGTCCTTGGCTAGCGTGAGCATAAAGGTTGGGCGTCACAGCTTGGTATCAGAGCCAAACTTCAGAACAATGTAGAATAATCTAGCAAGGATCATTGTCCTAAGTCTTTCTTAGGAGTCGTGCCTTAGGATTAATTCGAGTCTTCATACCGTTCTATCCTATTTCTTTTTATGATGCCTTGTTTTATCAATCAAGATTGTTTGATATTCATTTTGTGAATAACCTTTTTCTTCTTCTCTCTTTCTTAAAGAAGAGAGATGGTTAGACCAGGCCGTCCCAGCGCTGGTCAATCTAGTGCTACTCCCCAAGATGGAGTATTTATGTCAGCTCAACAACTTTTAGATCTTATGAACAATGCCCGAGCTGCCGGACCCGTTCCAACACCAACTCATCCTAAATTCGGGTTTGCATGCTTGTGCAGAGATTATACCGCTTTGGGTGGAAGGCCATTCAAGGGTTCCGAAAATGTTATAGAAATCCAAGCCTGGCTTAGATCATGCGATCGCATCTTTTCCCGCATGGATCTTATTAATTCACTTTGAGTCCAAGTGGCTTCTAGCATGCTCCAAGAAAGAGCATTAGATTGGTATGAGCTTTTGATTTCTGAAATTATCGAAGCGGATCTTACTTGGGAGCAATTCCGGGAAAGATTCGAATTGAAGTTTGTGCTGGAGGCTGAAAAGGTAACTTTAGCCCGATGCTTTATTGACCTTGTTCAAGGTGAATCTTCTGTGGCAGATTATGTCGCATCTTTTCAATCTCTCTCTAAGTATGGGGTCGAATATATTGATACCCCATTGAAGAAAAATCAGAGATTTGTCTATGGGTTGAATAAGAACCTCAAAAAGCCTTTACTTTTGAAACTAGAAGTTTCTTTCGATCAACTTGTAAATATCGCTCTTCGACTTGAAGAGACCGATAGAAAAATTGATGTTGAAGTTATGCGTGCCAAACAGAACTTCAACAATAACATGAAGAGGCCTATTAAGTCCAAAGGCCCCAATCCCAACAAGAAAGGGAAACAAGAAACTCCGGTAGCAAAGACTCTTACCTCTAGTCGTGGTCAATGCTACAATTGTGGTTCTATGAACCACTATGCAAGCGAGTGTCCGCAACCCCTCTATTGTCACTATTGCAAAAGTTTGAGTCATCATATATCTGCGTGTCCCATACTTCAAGCAAGAAGGAGGGAAAGCTAAAGGTTGTGCAAGCCTCTACTAGCACTTCTCTTGGTCAAGGTATTTTCTACCCTTGACGATATTTGTTTTGTGATTATCTTATTCGAGTTCTTTTTGATTTGGGTTCATCTCATTATTTTATATCAAAAGAACTTGATGATTCTTTCTCTTTTTATTTTTATGGGCTTAATGACTTCACTGAGAATTGTGAATCCGATTGGTGGATCCGCAACCCTCGGGTTACTTTGTGAAAAATGTCGAGATTATTTTATGTGATTATTCTTTTCGAGCCGATTTGCATGATTATGCGTTACTTAGGCTTCGAGATTGATTTTTGGGGAAAGGATTGGCTTAATTATTATGAAGCCCATAACCTATGTCCAATGTGGACTATTCATCTTCGACATCTTCAATCTGTTAAGCAGATTTCTTTTGTTCTTAATGATTTTGATTTCCAAATTCGGTAATATCATTTTAATTCTTTAAACCTACGGGATTAGAAGAATATTATTTCTCTCATTCAAGTAGTTTGTGAATTTTTCGGAATATATTTGAGCTTGTCTTAGGATTATCACCTAAGCAATCTATTGAATGGTGCTAAGGTCTTTTCAGCTCGACCTTGCCACCGGTTTTCATCAGCTACAAGTTGCGGAGGGTAGCATTCCACTTACCGCATTCCGCACTCGTTATGATTCTTGTGAGTGGTTCGTTATGTCATTCGATTTGACGAACCTTCTACCTTATTTCATCCATTTTGTGAATCGAGTATTCTATGAATATCTCGATGAGTTTATCCTTATATTTATTGATTATGGATGAAAACTACGATTTGAAAATTTGCAAATCTTTTTTTTAAGATATTATAAGTATGATTGGGTTTATTCTTAAAACGAGCAAGGAATATTTATAAATTTTATAAGAGACATGTTTATCATAGAAGATGATTTTGTGTTGTTTTGCCCATTGAGTGCTTTAAGAATTCTGGTCGATGCGCTTGATCAACGTTATCGATAGGAATCTCCTAAACGCTATGATGAGACAATCAAACACAGTAAATTCTTGTAAACAGTTAATTTTCCTAAAAAGATGAATATATAAAGTTAATTATAATTTTGAAAGTTTAGCTTTTCGGGAAAGAGAATCGATTAAAGGAACTCTTTTCCGATGCTTTTATTCATGCAGTCCCCGAAGGAACCAAAAATTTATTGTTTATACCGATACTAGTCGTATTGGTTTTGGTGTCATTCTCTTGCAAAGGTAATGTGTTATCGCATTTGCTTCTTGACAATTAAAGCTTGTCGAGACTAGATATGCCATTCATGATCTGGTGATCGCGACTATTGTTTTCGCTCTTAGATTTTGGCATCATTATCTATTGGGAGAGAAATTTGTTCTCTGCTCCGATCATAAATCTTCGAAGTATTTGTTTTCTAAAAAAGGAACTCAATTTGCGTCAACAATGTTGGCTCGAGTTCCTTGCATCTTATGATCTTGATATTTTTTTTATACTTCCGGAAAGGGCAATCGTGTTGTCGATGCCCTTAAGCCGAGAGCAGCAAGCGGTTGTTTCCATGATGATATCCGAATGGAGTGATCTCGAGGCTTTATCCACTTGTGAGATTCGAGATCGTGAATCCAATTCATGTTCATCTCTTGTTGTGTGTAGCCTTGAGGCCCGTCCTTCTCTTTTTGACTATACCTCTTTTGACTGAACTCTATGTCCTGTTATATTGCATGGAGTTCCTACTTCTATTGTTTGCAATCGTGATCCATTATTTTACTAGTGGATTTTTGTAAGGTCTTCAAAAGCTTTGGGAACAAAGCTTAATTTTAGCACCGCTTATCATCCTTTGTCCGATGGACAAACCGAGCGTGTGAATCAAACTCTTGAAGATCTCCTTCGTGCACGTGTTCTTGATTTTGGTGGAAGTTGGGAAGATCATATTTCTCTTGTTGAGTTTTCCTATAATAATAGCTTCCAATCTTGTATTGGTATGGCACCTTTTGAGGCACTCTACGGAAGGCTATGTCGATTCCTTCGTGTTGGCTTAAAGCCGGTGTGAAGCTAGTTTTAGATCCAGTCTTTATTGGTGTTCATTTGTGTTTCACCTAAGAGGGGTGTTGTGCATTTCAGTCGATCGGGAAAGTTAGCACCTCGTTATGTTGGTCCATTTCCCATCACCGAACGTATTGGTTCTATGGCTTATCGCTTTATATTACCGGCTCAATTTTTTTGCTATTTGTGACGTTTTCCACGTCTCTCAAGTACGAAAATACCTTAGGGATTCCGATTCTAATCTTGAGCCCGGTGTATTTGAAGAAATTGAAGTTTCACCGGATTAGACTTATGAGCAACATTCTATTCGTATCATTACTTCGGAGGTTAAACGCCTTTGAAATAAAGATATTCTTCTTGTGAAAGTTCAATGGTCCTCAAATCCTAAGGATTTCTCTTGGGAATCTTGAGAATTCATCGAGCAAACACATCCACACTTATTCTTTCGTGCTCTTTATGGTGAACTTCTTATTTCAAATTTTCTTTTGTGTTGATATGCTTTTATGGTTGTTACTTTTTATTTTCCTCTTAATTATTGCGAGGATGCAATTTCTTTAAGGAGGGGAGTCGGTAACAACCCGCATATTTTACGATTCGTATATTTAAATGTTTAATTTAAATATAACATCGTTAGTCGGATTTCAGTCCGAAAAAGTCACTATTCGTAGAAGAACAGTCGAATTAGTGAAAAGTCTATGAGGATCGAGATATGGAGGTGTCTAATTGAGAAAAACTGTCTTATAGGGATTCAGACGTCTGAAAGGAAGCATTCAGATGTCTGAAATCGTTCGAGTCAATCCAGAAAGGAAATAGGCTAAAATTGCCATTTTCAGACGTCTGAAATAAACGATTCAGACGTCTGAATATTGTTCTTGACAACTTCTTTTTTTCCAGATTCAGACGTCTGAATCATTCATTTCAGACGTCTGAATGAAGGTAGAAAACTCATATTTTTCCAGATTCAGACGTCTGGTTTGGAAATTTCAGACGTCTGAATGAAGAATGAAGTTGAGAATCACCAATTTGGACTTGAGACCACTTCCATTGAGTTCAAAATGTTGTTAGCGACTTTTTTGAGTATAAGCATTGATGTGTTTGGAGTTGAGTAAAATTTGGATGTTTTCATTTAGGTCTTTGGGTTTGGGTTTCAGCCCATTAACCCAACATATCAACCCAACTCCGCTCCACTCCTCTTCACTCCTTCATAACATTTCCTAACACTCAAGCTTTAGAAAAATGGGGGAAGGGAAAAAGAATTAGAAATCCTAAGCCCTAATCTTCTTTGCAAATTTAAGTTCTAGCTCCAAAATTCAAAAAGAAGCTTTGGTGAGCATCTCCTTCTTCTTCTCCATCTCAATCTCTCTCCAATTCAGAAATTTCCTATAACCTAATTTGAGATATTATTGCTTCTAGACTTAGATTGGAGCTTCTAGAGTTGAAGTTGAAGAGTGGTTGATCTTCCTTTGCTTTCAAGCTTCTCCTTCATCGTTTTTGGGTTTAAAGGTGAGTTTTTTAACTCACATCTACGTCTATATCTTTGATAGTGTTAGGTAGCAATTCCTAACATCTATCCTTGTTTATTTGCTTTTGAATTGAATTGGTTTGATGAATATTCCAAATTTTGGTGTTTGAAGTCAAAATCTATGAAAAATCATTATATGGATGTTTGGACATGCTGGTCGGAGTGTATTGGTGAGTCTTTAAGGTTAGGTAGTCATTTGGTGTAAACTCCTAGCAATCGTCACTCATCCGATCGCTTCCGATACGATTTGGCCATTATTGGCCTAGGAAAAATACTGCCAGAACTTCAGGTTTAGACGTCTGAAATATAAAATTCAGACGTCTGAATCTGCTTGTCCCGGCCCATTTTACCTATTTTATGTGGGTTTCCAATTTTAATCGATTCGTGTTGATCCGATTTGTTGTTATCTTTTATGTCAACTTTGATGACTTCTTCTTCGGGATTTTTGGGAATATCCATTTTGATGGATTTGGCATCGATTTATATGGATTTAATTCACGTCTTCGTATGTGAATTTTGATGATTGATTGTTTCTACAATCATTTTTGTGATTTGTCACTTTAAAATACAAAGGTTTTTATACTAGTAGTAAATATTCAACTCTTTTACAAAGATGATTTCAAACTCTATTTTTAATACAAAGGTCGTTTATAAAACCGTTATCCAATCTATTAGTATATACAAACCTTTACCTCATTCGTATGAAAAATCTAATTAAACAGCTTAGTAAAACAAGTGGTATGAAACGCTTGCGTTCACTTCGTCGGTTAATTCTCGGACTTGTACGATTGAACTCTTGTGACAATTTTCGAGTGGAAATCTACAATATGTTCGTAAATATTTAAGTTAAGCTAGTGGTTATGGGACAAGAAGCTAAACTCTTATATTTACTAGCTTAGTGGTTCACACTTTTTAATGATCAATGATGATCATTTTGTGATTTAGACTAGCGATGTGCGATGTCTATTTGTTTGTGTGGGGACAAAAAACCCAGTTTGTGGAGCTTCGGTTCAAATTTGGCGGGGTAGCGACCCGTGGTCTTCGGACCGTTTGTGGGGCTTCGGCTCAAAATTTATGGTTAGCGACCATGGAATAGCGTTCCGTTTGTGATACACGTGTTGGTGAGTTTTCATGCTCCCGTTTGTGATAGGCCTTCCCCCTTTGTGATTTCTGGATTTCTGGTTGTGATTTCTAGAATTTGTGTTTCACCAATTTTCGTGGATTGGCATTGATTCGTTTTGTCAATATTTGTGTTTTGGTGAATTATTAAAGAATGTGATTCTTTTTGGTGCTTCGAGATGTTTTGAGATATTGTATGATTTTTGTTGTTATTTGATGTATACTTGACACAGTATGGCATTTTGTTGTTATCATACATTTTTGTCATATCTCTTATCCTATCTCATTTTATCTGATATTTATAGCTAGACTGATCCGTTTATTATTTTCTTCTTAAATAATACTCGGGTCAGACCGGGATATTTCAGGTGCTCCTGCTTGACTTCTTATCAGGGTCCTTCACCTGACTTTTGGGCTAACTACTTTAGATTAGTAGTTTTTGTTATTATACATTTGAGCTATAGACTCCTTGATGTATAATTATTCTTTTGTCTAGCACTTGTATCTATTCCTTTGTGATGTAGTGGATCTTGTTTGACCACTACTTTGATGTACACTTTTATGTGTTATATTCATATCTGGTTCCGCCTTTGTCATATGAATCTCTGTGACTGATTTGTGTTATGTTTATTTCTATATTTGTTTCCGAAGGCCTCATAGCCACTCTGTGGTAGCTTTGAGTCTGTATTTGATATGTCGGATTTCCTCTTGAAATGAAACGTAAGTCATATTATATGACATATCGGTACTCGCACAAAGCAATTACACAGATGGTCACTCCTCAACAGCCTTATTCTTCGTGCTAGTCGACGCCATTACCCCGTAGTGTCCTTGGCTAACGTGAGCATGGAGGTGGGGCGTCACAAAAACACTATTCAGTAGAGAAAGCATTTCCTCGGTTGTATGAGGTTAATATCATGGTCAACTGCAGTCAACTCAAAGTCAAAATTTCTAGCCAGAGTGGTGTGGTTAATAATAAATGTTATTGTTGAATCAATGACTTTATTTATGAACTAACAGAGTTGACTGTGGATGATACTGAAATTTTAACAAAAACCAAATACCATAAATCCTAAAGTGATTTAGCGTTGATGAAGAAGAATGGTGTAGATAGTCATTACTAAAAAATATCGTTTAAAATTATAAAATTGGATTTTACCAATGAGATTTGTAAGCAATGATTTCGGTCAAACTGTGACGCCCCTAGCTAAGGCAATGTGTGAACATCAGTGTAACAACCCATGCTTTACGTATCAAAGGATCGTAAAATATTTTTATTTTATTCGTATGAAGTCATATGACTGTAAAAATTTGGGAAGTGACCCTTTGGGACATTTTCCACATCTATGATTTTTGCTAAATTTCTATATGACCATTTTAAACCTGAAAATTTTGATTGGACTATACATTTTGATAGGAGCCGATTTAGCGCCTCAAACCACTTACAATGCTTCAAGATGATGGTTTTTCATTCTGTAGAGTGGACGTAATAAAAAACGGACTTACCATTTGAAAGTTATAGTTGTTTTAAGGTTTGGCTGCTACTGGCCAACATTAGTTGGTAATTAACTAATTCTGTGTTTAGACCCACTAACCCACCTCAAAAATTGTGCTAATGGGAGGCTGTAAGAACTGATCTAAATCATTTCCATCTTCCATAAAATAGCTCTAAACTTCCATTAACCCTAATTTCATCAAAAAGCCTACCTTTTCCTTACTAATCTTAGCCAAATTATCAATTTGAGTGGTGATTAGCATATATAAGCTTGAGATTATTATTTTGGCTTATTTGCATTCCTTTTGCTTGCTTTCCACTTCAGATTTAAGGAAAGGAATTTGTATTTTATGTATTTGGTGAGTTTTTCTTGACATCTCACTTTACTATGCATGTTTCCATCGTTAAAAATGAATTTTTTGACATAATTTTGACCCTAAACTGTTTTCTAACTTTAATTATATTTTAATATATGTTTATGATCGAATTTTAAAGGTTTTAAAGTGGTTTCTAAATGGTTTTGCAACTTATTTTTTTCATATTCATATAGTAGTTAAAAGTTAGATTCAGATTAGGATTTGCTTGATTATCATGTTCATATGTATTGCATGTATGAATGGATGTATATGTATGGTATTCCATGATTGTATGTTGTGCTTTGATATGGTTTGCCAGTGCTTTTAGGTAGTTAGGAAAGGAGTGGTCGAATTGGAAAATCGAAGGTAATGATGGTCGGAATTGGATAAAACTTGGAGGAGGGGCTCTGGAGCACCGGGGAGCTCAGGATTCAAGTCGCATCAAAATAGGAGTTGTGTAACGACCCGTAAATTTAACCGGTTTTAATAACGTTATTAATTGAAATTTTAGAAAATATTAAACGATAAAATTTTGAAATATAAATTTGATATTTGGAATGTGTCTAATTAAACATAGCAACTGGTAAATTTTCGTCCGAAAATATGAAAATTTATTTCGCGCGTAAATTTACTTCAATTTAATTAGTTAAAAAGCGATGAAAATAAAATGTTTCTGGAACCAAAATAACTTTACAAAGAAAAATTCTAAACCATCTTCTGAGTAAGATGTCAGTTTCTCGTTTTTCCAAATTCGGACATCTTTGGCTCCGTCGATCTTATTTTTCAGCGTTTTTCTTGCATTTTCCGCTAGTAGAAAATTCGAGTTTTTATAATTCAATCGTACCACTGATATATGTATGCCGTTTTGTTCGTCACGTCGTGCTGATCTCCGTCATATATTCTTTTCGGTAATTCGGTGTTCGGTGCACGGTGAAAACGACAAAACGGTTTGTCGTACCGGTTCTGTGTTTGGGCTTTTGGGTTTCCAATGCCTTTTCATAGATAGGCCGTCTCAATCAATAGCCATCTGCTCTGTTTAATTTCAGAATTCAATTCTCTGACCTTTACTATTCAATGACTTTTACCATTCCATCAACTCGGTTAATATTGCTATCTTATATCGGTCCGTTGGTTCTCTTCCTCTCCTCTCTGCTTTGTAAAAATAAAAGGGGATTTTATAAACTGTTGCCTGGAAACGAAATTGTTTTCATCTTCATTCTTGTTTTCACCTCCACCCATCACCCTACGGCCACATCAACCTTCCAACCACCACTGACCCAGACCACCCTCTGCCACTTCGTCCCCTAGCACCGCCTCCCCTCACCATCGCATCGGACTCCTCCCAATTAACCGCAAGCACACCATCTCCTCAACTCTGCTCTCAACCTCCGCCTCACGGGTCGTGCTCCACCCTAGCACGCATGCACAACAACTCCTCTCAGCCACCAAGCATGCAACCCGAGACCAAGCAATCTCCTCCACGCCGTGCTTCCATGCCTCTCCATCTCTCGTCACTCACCCTGGCCGAGCCTCCTCTGTTACATGGGGTAGGTGTGTATTTATTTGGCAACTGCTGTATACATATATTTTGTAGTTATGTTTAAACGGGTGCGTGTGTTATATAATAATAGTATATATATATATCTGATAGTTTGTTTAAGTTTATATCAATTATATATCTTTTATAAGTCGTGTAAAATATTGATTACATATCAGTTTAAAAATATTGTGGAACATATATATGCTCTGTTTAGTGTGTGTTTTAAAAACTAGTAGCTTATATAAGTTATATGCTGTTTTTTTATACGAGTTATAAACTCTGTTTTTTCTATGCATAAATACTTTACTATTATGCGTGAGTGTATATATATTATGGTATGCAAGCTATAGTTGTCACATTATATATATATATTATATATGGTACGCGTGTATACAACATTTGATAGATATAGGTTGTTTGCAAGTTTTATATATTGTAAATATTAGTTTATTAAGTATATAAATTTATATATGAGTTTTATATTTTCACATTGGGTATACAGCAAGTTATGTAGATATAGAATTACAGGCCGCGATTGTCATTTCATTTTTTTTACATATAATGATTTGGATAAGACGTTTGTATATGCTTGATTTGTTATAATATGTATAGTTAGTAGGACAGCTTTTATAGGTTAAGGCATGTGTTTTAGTATATAACAGAGAAGAAATTATAAGTTTAATCATATAAATTTATGTTGTTATATATATTTTATATAGAAGCTGTATATATATACACATATACATTAGTTATGGAAGCTTTGCAAGTTCGAGAGGTTATAAATATCAGTCTTATGTGCAATATTTGTATACTAGTTTACAAAGCCTACTGTATTCAAAATTTTGTACAGTATATATATAATAGATTTTATAAAATTTTATGATATGATAGTAAGTAGTTCACGTCAGTGCATATGTCATGTAATGTATGTTGTTAGCTATATATGTTAGAGGTTTTGGTCACACTAGTTTACATATCATATCATAAGTCTGCATATGTATACATATTAGTCTTGGTTCATTTAGCTTATTTTATATATACATTTTACACATATATTGAATTCAACTTATATGTGTCTTAATATATTGTTTATAGGTATTTATATTTAGTATCTACTTGAAAATGTGTGTATATATATATATATATATATATATATATATATATATGTATATGGACTCTACTTTAATGTGTGGGTTTATTATGTAAGGTGATAGTTTATATATTAAAATAAAGCAAATTTATTTTGATTTTTGAAAGTATATATATATATAATATAATAATTAAGTATATATATGTATTTATTTCAAACTATATTTTATGTAAATTTGTTTGTTTTATTATATATGTTTATTTTAAACAATTATTTTGAAAAATACATATATATTAAAATTTAATTGGCGTTGAATTCAGAATATGATTTTGAGATACATAGATAGTTATATGCATAGTTATACATATATATAGATATAAGTTCACTCATACCGTTTATCTTCATCGATCCAGCTCTAACTCGACTTCATCAATTCCTTGTCGTCAGCTTTGAACGTCAAATTCGTGCCAATCCAAATAGCTTTGAAGTTCGTGCTTGGATTCGTAACTCATTTCATTGTCAAATTTCTCTAGCCTCGGAAGGTGAGCAATCACTCACGATTAATGTTCTTATATTTATTAAATTTGATTTCAATTGGAATGACAATTGAAATATGGTGCTGTTAGTTATTATATTGCTATATCTATGTCATCATCTGTATCTGTTCACCTGTGACACCTGACATCATTATCTGTTATTTATATTGATATATATATATATATATATGTCATCATCTGTATCTTTTCACCTGTGACATCTGACACTCTTATCTGTTATTTATACTGATGATATATGCATGTTATCGTTGTTATATTATTATCATATCTGTTATCACTCTGCAAGTTCCCTGTTAGTATAGAATCACTATGGGTTGAAATGATACATACCCGAACGGACTTTAGAATAGGGGAAAATCGTTATGGGTTGAAATGATAAACCCAAGCGATTTTCAAATTAAATTGAATTTGGGATTTCGGGTTGAAAAGATATATACCCGAATATATTTTAAATTGCGGATTGAAATGATAAATATCCGTATCACTTGACCATAGGATAGAAAATTATATACAGACACCGTTGGTCTATATATAAATATTTTGAAAACATTTCTACGGTTTTGAAAGAAATATATGGTTTTAATAAATAATGATTTATTAACGTTGATTTAATAAAGTTGATTTGAATCAATATGAAATATGTTTAAGTATTTATGTAAAAATTATATTTTTAAATATAGAATTTATAATGTTTCAGGTTGAAAGATAAATTTGAATTTATTTGGAATTCTTAATTATTTAAGAATGATACTTAAATAAGTTGATTTGAAATCTATTAAATTTGAAATTTAAGATATGTTTTATAACTTGAATTAATTAAGAAGTGGCTTTAACGAATATTTCAAACTTATATAAATTTAAATGGGATATTTTGTCTATATAAATTGTAAATTTAAGTTGTATTTTGATGTATTGAAATGATTAAAGAAATATTTCAGAAACTAAATGTAATGAAATTAAATTGGGACATAAATTGAATTATCGAATTTAGTTTTGAAATGTCGAATATTTAAACTTGGAAATATATTGAAATTGAAATGGTTTATTTATGGTTCAAATAGGCATTTGAAATCGATAATTTGAAAGGGTTTATTGAGAAACTAAATTGAATTGAAATTGATGATTTAAGATTTAATTAAATTTTAATTTTGGAATTCGAGTTTATGTGAATTGATTTGTGAATATCTAAACTGTTTAAGAGGAAAGTGCTAGGATTTCAAAGTATTATGAACTTCAAGTTTTGATTTCCAAAGTGTTATGATTTTAAAAGACTTATGATTTCGAAAGCGATATAACTTTGGAAAGTGATATGATTTTGGAAATGGATTTATTTAAAGGAAAAGTGATACCGTATTTATATGGTTTTGAAATGGCAATGATATGTCGGTTTTGAAATATAACTATTTTGAAAATTTATTAAATGACCATCGGTGTAATAATACGTAGTTATTAAAGAGACCGGGATCGGATACGGACATACTCTCTGTCGATATCGAAACCACTTTAATAACTAATATACGCAGAGTGTTGATCCAGAACGAAGTGGATGGTTTTGGTGAACGCGTTGACTGAAGAAAGAGAACGATTTTGGATGACCCCTGACATGACTAAAACAGGAGCCGCGTCGGGCCATTGAGGATCGCCATCTCTAGCGGACACACTTCTTCGATACCATATCTATTACTTATGTGATTTGATTTGGGTGCACCCCTCGATTACGGGAGTGTTGTTTCGCGGTGTTGGGGTAGTAGCTGCTATGCCCAACATCAGTCCGGATCACGCAACTACTAGTATCCTAGTTGGTATTGCCTCATGTACCTTGTCATACTGATTATCCTATTCGCAACCACTACGATTTTGGTTTGTACCTTTAGTATATGGATTGCCCTCTGGTGACTTCCGGTTTTGGGGAAACTACGGTCTTGTATATGCTCTTGGGAATAAAAATGTGTTAAGGGTGGAATGGGCCATGACTTAATGCTATTTTGATATCGTACCTTACTGATTAGACATTATCTACTTAGCGTACACTATTACATAGTAGATAGTTTAACGGATTCTTAGAGGATGGTTATCCCAAACATCCTTTGAGTTACTTGTATTTCAGTTGATATTTCACTTGAGTTGGATTTATTGATATAAGAATGTTAATCCTGACTCGAGTGTTTTGTGTTTCTTTACGCTCGGGTCAGACTGAGTGATACAGTATTCGAGACTCACCTTTGGAGGTGGAGCTTCGCTTGGAGATCCAGCTATCTATCCAGCTTTCAGTTATTCAGTTGATTCCAGGGATGTATTCAGATCTTGTATTTGACTATTGTATTGAGATATCTATTGTATTCGAGACTTCTGTTGTATCTTGTTTAACTCTGTTATATATATAGTAGCTTTATGAACTACTATTCTTTTGTTTCCGCTGCATTATTGTTATCTTACTCTGTGTCTGTGATCTGTGATTATTTTATTTACTGTATATGCTGAGTTTTGCCAATTTAAATTAACAATCTATTGTTTTTAATTATTCAAGTCGGACATGTGTAGATTTATTGTCGATTTGAATGGTCCAAAATACTGGGTCGTTACAAGTGGTATCAGAGCTTTGGTAGCTCTAGGCAAAACTTAGCATATAGGGTAAATGTATTTACATAATCACTCTCATTCGAGTTTCAATCTCTTCCTTTGACTCAATTCCTTTGAATTTTGGAACGTTCTCCTCGGTTCCGAAATTCATTCGTGTCCCTCACTATTCGTCTTCTTTCAATTCTGGAGCATCGCATAACTCCACTTCGAATGACCCTTATAATGAATCGGCGGTCTCGCCAAACTTCGAATGATTTTGTAAAGGGGTGAAACTCCTTTACAATAAACATTGATTTACCGGAGATTTCGGTATCCCCGGTTTACGACGCTATTTATTCCCTACTACACCTGAATTCCATCTCTTGAGATCGAGTGTTGATTTACCTCGGAATTCAGCATCGATCTTATTCTTGAAGTTACGGACGACCCGGTTAAAGTTGCCCGTGAATTAAATAAACTCATCCATCTCCCGATTGTGGTAATTAAATTATCTTATCTTCTGTTTCAAACTTATTATCGAATCAAAATTCTCTTTGATTTGATTTCCATCAAATTTGAATATCTATACTTATTTTGAAATCCATCCTTGTATCGTCGAGCGAGAAAGCGTATTTGTGAATTAATATTTAAAATGTTTAGTATATATTGTGTTGTTTGAGTTGTTATTGTTGATTTGGGTTTTCGATCGATTCGTCTGATCAATGCTATCGATAGGATTTCCAAAACACTTTAACAGAACAAACCGACACAATATCGTTTTCAAAATTTGGTAAACAAAATAAAGTTTTGTATGATTATATTATATATAAGTTTTCTGAAATTAAATTATTAATGAATTGGTTGTCTGAAATAATAATATTGATTTTCATTTATTGTTTTGTAAACCATTGACTATTGCCTAATATAAATAAATGAATTTATAAACTTGGTTATAAATTGATTGGAATTTGAAATGAATTTAATTTAGAAATTTGAGAATTTATTAATTTCCGGTGATTTCGAACTTTGGTTTTAAAATTTTAAAGTATATATTATTGAAAGTATTTTCGAATAGAAATCATTTCAAAGGATTTTTAAAATGTTGAAATCAGTGATCTTCTCTTTGTCGCTGGAAAATAATTTCGGTGATGGCGGCCGCATCATCGACATTCATTTTCGAGTTTCGAAGTGGAGATACTATTCTGTAGCTTTGCTACGGTATTGTTTTGAAAATATTTTGATTTGAATTTCTTCAGTATAATTTGATTTATATGGGCATCTTATTTTAAAATTTAATTTGGGTTGATATAAATATATTATATATATCTCTAAGTTGTTTAAAGTTAATCGAAAATCTAATTCTTTAATTTTGTTAAAGGATGATTTTAATTATAAATAAAACAAAAATTTGGAATAAATATTTAAACTTGAATAATTGAATTGGGAAAATTTTATTTGTATATTGTTCAACTGCATTCTGATACAACTTACCTAAATCATTCAGAAGTTGAATATGTAATTGGATAATATATAAGAAAATTGAATTTATAAATAAAATTTGAGTGGTTATAATTAATGTTGTACACTTAAATTTTAATTATAAAATGCTAATTGAAATAAATAGAATAATAAGTTAATTGAATAATAGATGAATATAATAATTTTGTTCTCAAAGAATTAACAAATTGAAATTAGATCAACTTATGGAAATAGCTTAAATTTAAAACCAATTATTGAATATAAATTAATTTAAATTGAAATTTATATGGTTTAAATTAATTTATATGGTTTAAATATATGTGATAAGATATATGAAGTGGAATCTAGTTAACAATGAATTGGAATGAAAGAATTAAATTTATTGAATAAAATAGGAGTACAATAAATGATTATACAAATTGATGATTCAGAAATTGTTAATTGAAGATGACTAGATAATAAGATAATGAATTTAGAAATAGATAGATTAATTTAACTTAAGTGAACTAAAAGGATTTAACCAAACTGTTATATATTAGTTAATTTAAATTGAAATTTATATGGTTTGAACTAATTTTTTTACTTGTATTCCAATCTATTTTCTTTCTGGTTGTTTCTATTCTCCTACCTCCTTCCTTTTCGGGGATGAAAAGTTTTGAGTGAGGGAGAATGTAACGACCCGTAAATTTAACCGGTTTTAATAACGTTATTAATTGAAATTTTAGAAAATTTTAAACGGTAAAATTTTGAAATATAAATTTGATATTTGGAATGCGTCTAATTAAACATAGCAACTGGTAAATTTTCGTCCAAAAATATGAAAATTTATTTCACGCGTAAATTTACTTCAATTTAATCAGTTAAAAAGCGATGAAAATAAAATGTTTTCGGAACCTAAATATTTTTACATAGAAAAATTCTAAATCATCTTCTGAGTAAGATGTCAGTTTGTCGTTTTTCCAAATTCGGACATCTTTGGCTCCGTCGATCTTATTTTTCAGCGTTTTTCTTGCATTTTCCGCTAGTAGAAAATTCGAATTTTTATAATTCAATCGTACCATTGATATATGTATGCCATTTTGTTCGTCTCATCGTGCTGATCTCCGTCGTATATTCTTTTCGGTAATTCGGTGTTCGGTGCACGGTGAAAACGACAAAACGGTTTGTCGTACCGGTTCTGTGTTTGGGCTTTTGGGTTTCCAATGCCTTTTCATAGATAGGCCGTCTCAATCAATAGCCACCTGCTCTGTTTAATTTCAGAATTCAATTCTCTGACCTTTACTATTCAATGACTTTTACCATTCCATCAACTCGATTAATATTGCTATCTTATACCGGTCCGTTGGTTCTCTTCCTCTCCTCTCTGCTTTGTAAAAATAAAAGGGGATTTTATAAACTATTGCCTGGAAATGAAATTGTTTTCATCTTCATTCTCGTTTTCACCTCCACCCATCACCCTACGGCCACGTCAACCTTCCAACCACCACTGACCCAGACCACCCTCTGCCACTTCGTCCCCTAGCACCGCCTCCCCTCACCATCGCATCGGACTCCTCCCAATTAACCGCAAGCACACCATCTCCTCACCTCTGCTCTCAACCTCCGCCTCACGGGTCGTGCTCCACCCTGGCATGCATGCACAACAACTCCCCTCGGCCACCAAGCATGCAACCCGAGACCAAATAATCTCCTCCACGCCGTACTTCCATGCCTCTCCATCTCTCCTCACTCACCCTGGCCGAGCCTCCTCTGTTACATGGGGTAGGTGTGTATTTATTTGGCAACTGCTGTATACATATATTTTGTAGTTATGTTTAAACGGGTGCGTGTGTTATATAATAATAGTATATATATATATCTGATAGTTTGTTTAAGTTTATATCAATTATATATCTTTTATAAGTCGTGTAAAATATTGATTACATATCAGTTTAAAAATATTGTGGAACATATATATGCTCTGTTTAGTGTGTGTTTTAAAAACTAGTAGCTTATATAAGTTATATGCTGTTTTTTTATACGAGTTATAAACTCTGTTTTTTCTATGCATAAATACTTTACTATTATGCGTGAGTGTATATATATTATGGTATGCAAGCTATAGTGGTCACATTATATATATATTATATGTGGTACGCGTGTATACAACATTTGATAGATATAGGTTGTTTGCAAGTTTTATATATTGTAAATATTAGTTTATTAAGTATATAAATTTATATATGAGTTTTATATTTTCACATTGGGTATACAGCAAGTTATGTAGATATAGAATTACAAGCCGCGATGGCCATTTCATTTTTTTACATATAATGATTTGGATAAGACGTTTGTATATGCTTGATTTGTTATAATATGTATGTTAGTAGGACAGCTTTTATAGGTTAAGGCACGTGTTTTAGTATATAATAGAGAAGAAATTATAAGTTTAATCATATAAATTTATGTTGTTATATATATTTTATATAGAAGCTGTATATATATACACATATACATTAGTTATGGAAGCTTTGCAAGTTCGAGAGGTTATAAATATCAGTCTTATGTGCAATATTTGTATACCAGTTTACAAAGCCTACTGTATTCAAAATTTTGTACAGTATATATATAATAGATTTTATAAAATTTTATGATATGATAGTAAGTAGTTCACGTCAGTGCATATGTCATGTAATGTATGTTGTTAGCTATATATGTTAGAGGTTTTGGTCACACTAGTTTACATATCATATCATAAGTCTGCATATGTATACATATTGGTCTTGGTTCATTTAGCTTATTTTATATATACATTTTACACATATATTGAATTCAACTTATATGTGTCTTAATATATTGTTTATAGGTATTTATATTTAGTATCTATTTGAAAATGTGTGTATATATATATATATATATATATGTATATGGACTCTACTTTAATGTGTGGGTTTATTATGTAAGGTGATAGTTTATATATTAAAATAAAGCAAATTTATTTTGATTTTTGAAAGTATATATATATATAATATAATATAATAATTAAGTATATATATGTATTTATTTCAAACTATATTTTATGTAAATTTGTTTGTTTTATTATATATGTTTATTTTAAACAATTATTTTGAAAAATACATATATATTAAAATTTAATTGGCGTTGAATTCAGAATATGATTTTGAGATACATAGATAGTTATATGCATAGTTATACATATATATAGATATAAGTTCACTCATACCGTTTATCTTCATCGATCCAGCTCTAACTCGACTTCGTCAATTCCTTGTCGTCAGCTTTGAACGTCAAATTCGTGCCAATCCAAATAGCTTTGAAGTTTGTGCTTGGATTCGTAACTCATTTCATTGTCAAATTTCTCTAGCCTCGGAAGGTGAGCAATCACTCACGATTAATGTTCTTATATTTATTAAATTTGATTTCAATTGGAACGACAATTGAAATATGCTGCTGTTAGTTATTATATTGCTATATCTATGTCATCATCTGTATCTGTTCACCTGTGACACCTGACATCATTATCTGTTATTTATATTGATATATATATGTCATCATCTGTATCTGTTCACCTGTGACATCTGACACTCTTATCTGTTATTTATACTGATGATATATGCCTGTTACCGTTGTTATATTATTATCATATCTGTTATCACTCTGCAAGTTCCCTGTTAGTATAGAATCACTATGGGTTGAAATGATACATACCCGAACGGACTTTAGAATAGGGGAAAATCGTCATGGGTTGAAATGATAAACCCAAGCGATTTTCAAATTAAATTGAATTTGGGATTTCGGGTTGAAAAGATATATACCCGAATATATTTTAAATTGCGGATTGAAATGATAAATATCCGTACCACTTGACCATAGGATAGAAAATTATATACAGACACCGTTGGTCTATATATAAATATTTTAAAAACATTTCTATGGTTTTGAAAGAAATATATGGTTTTAATAAATAATGATTTATTAACGTTGATTTAATAAAGTTGATTTGAATCAATATGAAATATGTTTAAGTATTTATGTAAAATTTATATTTTTAAATATAGAATTTATAATGTTTCAGGTTGAAAGATAAATTTGAATTGATTTGGAATTCTTAATTATTTAAGAATTATACTTAAATAAGTTGATTTGAAATCTATTAAATTTGAAATTTAAGATATGTTTTATAACTTGAGTTAATTAAGAAGTGTCTTTAACGAATATTTCAAACTTATATAAATTTAAATGGGATATTTTGTCTATATAAATTGTAAATTTAAGTTGTATTTTGATGTATTGAAATGATTAAAGAAATATTTCAGAAACTAAATGTAATGAAATTAAATTGGGACATAAATTGAATTATCGAATTTAGTTTTGAAATGTCGAATATTTAAACTTGGAAATATATTGAAATTGAAATGGTTTATTTATGGTTCAAATAGGCATTTGAAATCGATAATTTGAAAGGGTTTATTGAGAAACTAAATTGAATTGAAATTGATGATTTAAGATTTAATTAAATTTTAATTTTGGAATTCGAGTTTATGTGAATTGATTTGTGAATATCTAAACTGTTTAAGAGGAAAGTGCTAGGATTTCAAAGTATTATGAACTTCAAGTTTTGATTTCCAAAGTGTTATGATTTTAAAATACTTATGATTTCGAAAGCGATATAACTTTGGAAAGTGATATGATTTTGGAAATGGATTTATTTAAAGGAAAAGTGATATCGTATTGATATGGTTTTGAAATGGCAATGATATGTCGGTTTTGAAATATAACTATTTTAAAAATTTATTAAATGACCATCGGTGTAATAATACGTAGTTATTAAAGAGACCGGGATCGGATATGGACATACTCTCTGTCGATACCGAAACCACTTTAATAACTAATATACGCGGAGTGTTGATCCAGAACGAAGTGGATGGTTTTGGTGAACGCGTTGACTGAAGAAAGAGAACGATTTTGGATGACCCCTGACATGACTAAAACAGGAGCCGCACCGAACCATTGAGGATCGCCATCTCTAGCGGACACACTTCTTTGATACCATATCTATTACTTATGTGATTCGATTTGGGAGCACCCCTCGATTACGGGAGTGTTGTTTCACGGTGTTGGGGTAGTAGCTGCTATGCCCAACATCAGTCCGGATCATGCAACTACTAGTATCCTAGTTGGTATTGCCTCATGTACCTTGTCATACTGATTATCCTATTCGCGACCACTACGATTTTGGTTTGTACCTTTAGTATATGGATTGCCCTCTGGTGACTTCCGGTTTTGGGGAAACTACGGTCTTATATATGCTCTTGGGAATAAAAATGTGTTAAGGGTGGAATGGGCCGTGACTTAACGCTATTTTGATATCGTACCTTACTGATTAGACATTATCTACTTAGCGTACACTATTACATAGTAGATAGTTTAACGGATCCTTAGAGGATGGTTATCCCAAACATCCTTTGTGTTACTTGTATTTTAGTTGATATTTCACTTGAGTTGGATTTATTGATATAAGAATGTTAATCCTGACTCGAGTGTTTTGTGTTTCTTTACACTCGGGTCAGGCTGAGTGATACAGTATTCGAGACTCACCTTTGGAGTTGGAGCTTCGCTTGGAGATCCAGCTATCTATCCATCTTTCAGTTATTCAGTTGATTCTAGGGATGTATTCAGATCTTGTATTTGACTATTGTATTGAGATATCTATTGTATTCGAGACTTCTGTTGTATCTTGTTTAACTCTGTTATATATATAGTAGCTTCATGAACTACTATTCTTTTGTTTCCGCTGCATTATTGTTATCTTACTCTGTGTCTGTGATCTGTGATTATTTTATTTACTGTATATGCTGAGTTTTGCCAATTTAAATTAACAATCTATTGTTTTGAATTATTCAAGTCGGACATGTGTAGATTTATTGTCGATTTGAATGGTCCAAAATACTGGGTCGTTACAAGTTGAGTTGAGGAGTCAGTACCGAGAGGTCGTGTAAACATCGAGAGCTTTGGTGCAGTGGAAATCGGCTCGGTGGGTGATGGTTCTTCAAATTAGGGCTTAGGGTGATAAGTAGAAGGCAAGTGCTAAAGTTTGGCTAAGTGATTGACCAAGCTTTGAGAGCTTTAGAGGAAATGGAAACAAGAGCTTTTGGACTTAGCACCAAGAGGTTGGAGTTGATGCCGAGAGCTTTAAGAGGAGTGGCCGAGATCCAGGCACTTAGAAGATGGAGCTTCGGAAGAGAAGGAAGAAAACTTAACAAATATTTGGTTAATTACACCTCTCGGTACCGAGAGGTCCGGTCGGTGCCGTGAGGTCTAGTTTGATGGGATGAGGGTGGGATTTTCAAAAGGTGGAGGGGAGGCCCTATTGGTCGTGTTGAAGGTGATTATTTGTTTGTTTGGGGTTTGATGGCGATGCATTAGCATGATGATAGCTTCGGGACTTCGGTGATGACAGCTCAACGGTGAATAGAGTTAGATTCCGATGATGGCAGCTCGATGTTGAAAGGAGTAGTGAGAATGTTTGTCCATAAATGGAAAGTTTTACGAAGGGTGACTCATGGATAGAACATGAGAATGGTTCCTCGAGAATAATGAAAGCTAGATGGAGCAAGAAAAGGGCTATGATATGCGTGCTAAGGGATCGTTGATACTCGAAGTGTTTTCTAATGTCCTCAAAAGTAGTGGTATTGTGGGGACGCTCATGGGTACTTTGGGTCAAGTATCATCTTACATTGAAAACTAGGATTTCCATTAGTGCTTGACATAGGAAAGGCCATACGAGTTATCATATTTATATAGCACATTGAGTGATAGTGACTATTGTTTGATGGATGTTATGGTTGCTTTGATTATTTTCTTATGTAGTCTATCACTCTAGGGTGTCACTGGATATAGGTATTGGGGATAGGGATACCTGGACGTCCATCATCATACTTAGTTTGCAGTATACCTTTAAGATATTCATAAAGTAGCGTATTATGTTCGTTATGTGCTAACTCTTTGGTTGCAGGGACATGTCAGGTATGGTTCATATACCCTTGTTCCTTACTATATCTACTTGTATAATATTTTTAAATTTATTTATCCCTCACACTAGACTATTGTCTGACTCGAGGTTTTATGCTTTGCTTCTTATTATGTTGGGTACTCTTAAATGCATATAGTAGATAGCAAGTCTAGGTGCGACGCAGTAGCTGTGTAGAGGACGAGTTGGATGGAGCTATATCATATTATATATGGGTTTCTATGCTTATTCCGTTGTGCAACATTGTGGAGCCTTGTTAGTGCTTGCTTACTACTATTATTATAAGACATGTATTCTAGTTTATTTCCATTTTGTATGAACTCTATTATTTTCTATATAACTCTGTGGATTTGTACTTTGATATTTGGATCACTTTGTTATTACTATCTCTCCTTTTTTATATCTGTAATGTATATTATATTTTATTCCATGCTCTATGAGATATACGATAGGTTATGTCATGTTTTATTTCATTTTCAATCATTGATAATCGTCCTACATCAGCTAAGGAGCTACGGACCATATAGTTATTTTTGGGTTCCAGTGTTGTAGGGCGGTCATCATATTTGGTATCAAAGCCTAGATCACACAATTAATGTGAGTTAATACTGTGCACTACAAGAAAATTCATTTTCAATTGCAGAACATGATGGCGTGTTTATGCATGATGCTGTTGCAAGTCATTTTATTCAAGGAGAAAAGATAATAAACGCTGTATCACATTAAAGTTTTTTGGCACAGTACATTCCTTCCCTCTCTTTTATCCCCAAAATTTCACTTTCCCTCATTTCTATTATTCCCATATTATTCCACATTTCCCCTTAATATTTTCTTCCCCAAAAATCAAAGGGTTAAACCCTAATATCCATTAATTCGAATCCAATATCTTTCACGTTTGCTCAACAATTCTTCCCGATAAATCAAAATGAATAAACCCCAAGCATCCATCGATTTAAATCGAAAATCTTCATCAATCACTTCCATCTCCCGCTTAACGGTCGTCGCTTGTCGGTTGTCATGCTCCAATCTTATCATTTGAACTAGTGATTTGAGCTATTGTAATTGGAAAACCAATAGTGCAGCCGTGAATCATTTAAAACTCCACTTTACCATTGGTCACCATTTTCTATCACTCACCACCACTACATTCCAGAAAACCTAACAGGATATCATTCCATTGTGGCCCACCCTTGCTTCTGCAAAGCCTCATAGAGTGGTCACTAAACCCACTAATGACTGCATAGCTGAATGAAATCCACCTATACTCCCACGCCTCCTTCAGGTATCTATGTTTCAAACCCTTACCTCTTAAGTGTAATCAAGGATGATTTTTTAACTGAAATAATTTATCAATCAAATTAATTTAACTGAGATGATTTGTTAACTGAAATAATTTGCTGAACAAATGTATGCTAAATAAAAATAATTTTTTATGTTTAATGGTGTTGAACTAATTATTTTGATTGGTTTTATTTACATGATCTATTAACCATTGGTGACTAATTTGGTTGCAATTTAATTAACTGGGGTGAAAGATAATAAATTTATTGCCTATTTTAGATAAATTTATATCATGAAAATAGAGGGTTAAATTGTGAATTAGTGTGAAAAGGTATAAGTGGCATTTGTTTTTGAAAGTGCAAGGTGACTCTATAGATAAGCCTTAAAAATTATAATAGTGAATTTAGTATCATCGAATCCTTAAGCTAAAGTAGTATGTGAACAAAACCTTGATGGATAACATTATTTTATGAAGGAGCATGGATTGCAATTATGTCATGCATGGTAGTCTAATGGTTTATAGGTAACTTAAATTGGTAAAGTTAAATTATTTTTGCAATAAGTGTTACCTTATTAGTCCTACTTAATATGCTACCAAGTAAAAGAACCTTTCAGTAGAGAAAGCATAGATGACCTCATGGTGTAAAACAACTACAAAGTGAAAATAATTGTAAGTTTATTAAAAAAGGTCAACCAAAACTACTCAATAAAATGAATTTCGACTGATTCTTGAACTAGTTCTTAGAATAGTTAATACAGAAACTAACAATAAAGATGGCTGGACAAAATCAACGTTGAAGCCTAGTGGCCATAAATCCATATATTGTATGGATACCTTAGAACTGTTTGTGTAGAACCATCCAATTTCACATAAGTTTTGATTTCTTTTTTTTTCACAATTCAACCCATTTTCTGTATATTATTCAATATATTCTGGTTTGAGGATTATTGAGTTAAACCTTAGTTGGGTGGGCATACATGGAGTGTGGCATTAGGTAGGAGGAAAATGAAAACTGTAGATCTTAGCCTTTCTAAAAGTGACGTAACTTCTCTAAGTTTATCTTTGAGCAACCTCATCTTGGATTTCTCCATAAATGGACTCGCCATTTTTGATTTGGTTGCTTTGTCGGGACTTTCCATGAGAATTAATTTCCATGATAAGAATGTTCATAACAACTGTTGCTTGTTTGTAAAACTTAGTTTGTATTTTTCAAGTAATATTTTATAGAATATATTAATCCTTATTAATTTACATTAACATATGAAAAGGATAAACTGACATTTAAGCAGCCAATACATACCACTATGCCATTGTCTGGTAGCAGTTTTTTGCTCTACTACAGATTGATTTCTTGGAGTAAGTAATTGAAGTTGTGTTTTAAGTCTTGTAGGTGGAAATGGAATAGCAAGGTTGTCTCCAACAATAATAGCATTGGACAGTCAATTCGATCATGTGAATCTAAAGTGATATAACTATAAAATATTAGTACTAATTAGCCCTTTGTGCCATAATTTCCTTAAGTACTTGTTTGAAGTTTGATTGCTTTTTATGCACAGTTTATTTCATATGAAATCTAAAGTTAATGCTTTGCTCTTATTTTCTATTTTGCTAGGTTTTATCGAAGGTACTGAGCGCCTGCATTATTGTTTTGCAATAAATGGTATGAATCTGGTATAGATATATAGGTTGCAATCTACACATATGCTGGACTCCTCTTTGATGCATCCGCTTTTGCAGGTTAGACTTTCTTTGTTACAGACCTTTTTGAATCCCAACAGTGTTATTTATAAATATACAAGTGTTGAGTCCGACGGTCGATTTTATTTTCAGGAAAATTATATATCAATTTTACTTTAAAGAATTTTGAATGTGATTATGCTAATGTTGGTAAGATTTTTGGGAAATAAGATATACATATTTTTTCCAAAATGTAGAGTGTTTAAGCAGTCAATTTGGATCTTTGTATGTCATGGATAAGTGGGGTTCATAGTTTATTATATTGTAACCAACAAGGAAATAATATTATGTAATAACTTATTAATTAAGAATTAATTTATTCAAATTTCAAGCACAAGGTTTCTTATGTCTTAAGATAAACTAACAATACTATATGCTTTAATATAGATACATGTTGAACTTTAGTTCTTTCCTCCTTTGAGCCACTGGATAGTGCATCCTCCTGGAATTAGTTCTTAAGTTAAATTTCATTTTGATAAAATTTGCTTTTCACTATGCCCACTGGATAGTGCATTCTTTTCTTTACCGATAATGTCAGCGATATCACTGAATATTTTTTCAAATGATGTCGTATTATGTTTAAAGCAATAGGAGCTCGAAATTCAATTTAATAACACCGTTATGAATATTTGTAGAAAAGAATTAAACAGTCTGATATTGGAGAGATAAGAAACATTTAAAGCAACATGAGCATCATTCTCTATATACCTTAATGGTTGGCTTGCACTCAATCAGCTTAGAATGGAAGCCTGAAGAAATAAATAAATAAATTAGAAAACATGCTGAGCTGGATGGTTGATTTAAAGGAATTAAACGAAGAATGATTCTTTGGGCATCATTAGTTCTGGAATACAAGGTAATTCTTCTTTTATTGCCCAACATAACACCAAAAAGATAGAAATTGTGTATTCATTGGTGAACTAAGTCCTGGTTCTAAATCAACCTTTTCTGTTCTGTTTGATTGATACTTGATGCGATTAGTACTGATAATGGTTCTATAAAGTTCACTAATAGTTTTTTGATGACTTTTTTATTTGCAGCTGTTTTACAATACAGCGCAGTATTATCGGGCTTATTATGGACATAAAACAGTAAGTACATTATTATATAATAACCTTTTCCTTTCCATTTAAGTTTTACTTCATTTTATGTTTAAGATACAACACTATTAAAGCTACATGTATGCTTATGCTTGATGCTAGAAACATTCTATATTTTATGTCAGAATCCTCATTTAGTTTTGATTGGTCTTCTCTTAGTTGTTTTAGCAATGCAATATCTCAACCGGTAGTCAGAGATGCTAAAGATTGTTGTCCAGAACTTGTAATCGTGCCTTACAACTTTGAGGCATATGAAGAGGTATAGTAAGTTCGTAACCGAGGAACCTCATATACAGACATACATACATATAAACATACCATGCATGCGCACGCACACACACACACACAAAAGATCTGATAATATATTGTGGATATGTATTGAACTGTCCAACGCGTGAAAGAAGAAAGAGCAAAATGTTTGAATATAGGCATATGTTTTTATTGTCAACGGAAGAATGTTATAATTTTCCGAATGGTTATATATGTATAAGATAATAAGGAAGGGTGAATGTACAGATAGCACAGGTCAACTACACAGAAAATAGAACGTGGGTTAGGAAGTATGCAGAATATAGTTGAAGACTTGAAGTAACTAAATTTTGTGTTTCATTTCATGACTATTTGGCGGTCAAGTTATTTACATTTTTGGAACTTCTAGTGGATTCATGGAAAAATCAACATGATCAATGATATTACGTAGCGGGTTTCTATTTTTCCTGGAATGGGAGTTTTACATAATGTGCTCCTCTAGAACTTCCCTTAGTTTAATCTTTGAGGGCTTAAATATGTCCTCTGAAATCTTATATTCACATTATCATATGGTAAAATACTTGAAAGCCCAGGCGCAAATTTGATCGGAATTATAATGCCCATGATCTCCATTGGAGTTTCAGTAGACCTGATACCCGATTTGTCTCCGATTTTAAAATTTGAAATGTATTTGTGAAAAAAAATGATAGTATTTAGATAATACAAAATAACTTTATATACCGGAGTTAAATGCTGAAAATCAGCTGTATTCGTAAAAACGTATGTGTATTCTAAATAGATCCTTGAAAAAGAATTCTGAAGTTGGATTATACGCCGATTAGTATTCAGTGATATCCAATTATTTCTCCCTAAAGATTCAATATATTAGCTTGAACAGTTGCCAATAACAGGCATGCTTTTTTGGAGCACCCTCATTTCTGGAGCAAAGTCCACAGCTTAACGGTAGTATCACATTATTTAAAATTCAAATTTTGAATGAGTAATATACTTCTTATGTATAGATTTTCTCCATATTCGCTATTATGTTGTTTAGTCCTTTTTATACATAAGCTCTGATTTTATATATTTTTACATACTTTAGGCTTGATTATTTCCTTGGATAATTAGAAATTTTTGATTCAATTTCCATAGTGTGTTATAATGTGGTGAGTTCTGTTTCATAGGTTCATGATTATATAATGAATTTTTTGTATCATAAAACTTCAGATGTGATTGGTTTCTAAAAATTTCCCATCCTTTTAGTTATAATGTGGGTAGGCTTGCCTTGGTCCATGTAGATGGTTAAATATTTGAAAATGAATTATTCAGGGAAATTAACCTATGTTATAATTCAGACCATTGTCTGTGTTATAACATAGTATTACAGTTATGCCCCCAGTGTATTTGGGTCTTTAAGACAATATAGGGGTAATAGTGTGAAATACTGTGTTATATAACAGAGGAGATTTTCTATGCTATACACTGGCTCATATAGGTGTTTATTATTTCATGTACTACAGATATTCTCACAATTAATCTTTAATTTTGATTTGTTTTCTGAAGATAACTTACATACCATAAGTATAACGCACACACGATTGTTTTTATGAATATCTATAAAATTAGGACCTTCAGCCTTTTTATTAGACCTATATTATTTGATTAATATGTCAAATTTGCTTTAACTGATAGTTTGTTAAAGTAAGAAGTAGGTATGTATAATGAATATGTTTTCGTTATTCCTATTAGTACAACAATGTTATGTATCATAACTTGATATATATTTTATTCATTATGTCTCGGATAATTTGTGCAAAATCTAAATTGAGAATACAAGAGAAAGCAACTTTTCAATTTTCGACGATGAATTGACTTGTGGTGGTAAGAGCTAGGGATTCATCAATACTATCACAGATTCACAGTAAGTGAACTATGAAATGAAATTATTCCTTATTATCTTTAGTTTGCATAGCACAGGGGTACTTCTGATTTATTTGTTATGAAAATGATAATGAAAAGATAAATAATGTAGTTTTTGTTCTTCTGCATTGTATAATGCCTGGTAATAATCCGCTTCTTGTTGCTGTATTTTCTAAATCACACGTTATTTTTGTTTTATTTCACGTCAATGTCTGTTTAGTTAAACTGATGTACTGGCAGTCTATTTAGTTAAAATGATGTACTAACAATCTTTATCTTTTTTGTTATGAAAAATTATATAACTTGCGGATGATGTTTGGATTTGAAAAATAACTTATGTGCTTCGTTTTGACAGGTGCTGAATGATGATACCGGGGTTACTACAAGCTGGAAGGAAGGAAAAATTATTTTGCTGCATTCATTCTCTTTCAAATCGGTCATGCTTGGATTAACGTATTTTGTATTGACGTTCATATATCTTTGCTTTTAGTATGTATCGTTTTGGTCAGCTATGGTTGTATGTATTGTTTTTTTTAAGATCACAAATATTTGAAACTTTGTGTATGAAATATTATGGATATATATTTAAATATATATTGTGGTTTGGCTTTATGTCTTCATTTGATTACGTACATCATTATGTGATAATTGTGTTTTTTGAAAATTTATAATATATTAGTAGAATTGTAAGCTTGGATGTACCTAGTAAAAAAACCGTAGGGATAAAAATTTATAGCGTTTTAACTGTGCTATGGAAAGGTTGTTTTTTCCAGTTTTATATACTATAGCATTATGATAGTGCTATAAACAATTTTCATAACAAAAAAACAACGCAATAAAAGACAGCAAACCGCTATAGAAAGTAGCTGTACTATTGCAGTAGATAACGCTGTAAAATATTGTATTCTATAGCGTCTATAGACGCTGTTGTATATTTCATATGTGTGCCAGCCTGTTTTTACATAGCAGTCATGAAAACGCTATAGTTTCACTTCATAGCGAATTTCCAAGGCTATTAAAAGTCATGTTTATAGCACTCATAAAACGCTATGAAATGTCCTTGTCCATAGCGTCTCTTATAGCGTTTTGTATGTTGCTGTTATAGGTCACTGACCTATTACAACATGTTAATATACAGCGTAAGAAAAAACGCTATAATAGCTTCTAATAGCGTTTTTTAAACGCTATTAAAGGGTGTTTTTGTTGTAGTGGTGGTTCAGTAGAGAATGAGGAGGAGTTATCACCCTAGACTGGATCAAGAGTACATATATATATACGAGAGAGTGCACACTTATTATATATTTGGTTTTTAAAACTATATATTAGTATATATAGTATATAAGTTGCATGCACAGACGAGTATCATCGACACAATTTTCTTTTTGAGAGACTGATCGTTCTTGCTACAGATCGAGAATGAGCCAACAAACAAGAAACAACGTAAGGAATTCCATCTTCGGAATTGAGGAAGGAGCGAGTTTTGGGGCTGCTATCCCTGACTTGCAAGTCGTGTTCAATGCGATGATGGTGAACATGATGTAGAATACCCAAGCGGCCACTATAAATGTTGTAGGATTGGTTGGGCACTTAAGAGCGTATCATTGGTGACATTAAAGTAGATGATGCCATGAAAAGGAAGTTGGCCTCTAAACAGCTTCAAGGGTGGGCCATGAACTAGTGGAGTGCCATTACTATTGCTACACTCGAGGATCAATTCAATTGGGACCAGTTCAAGGCTAGGTTTGAGGAGAAGTTCGTTTTGGCTACCCAGAAGTCGGTGTTATTCAAAAGATTTGCTGATCTAAAGTAGGGAGATATATTTGTATCCAAATATATTCCTGAGTTCCATTCTTTATCGAAGTATGGGATGTGTTTCATCGACACTCCGTTGAGGAAGAACGAGAAATTTCTTGTAAGTTTGGACGACAATCTAGGGAAGAAGTTGGTGAGTCATATCGATGAGCCATTCGAAAGGCTTGTTGATAAAGCTCTTCGCCAGGAGAGTTTATACCCTAAGTCCAAATCAGTTGTTGTCGCTAAGAAGAGAAAAAATCGCAATAAGACGGTGGAGGCAAGAAGAAATGGAATGGAAACAGAAAGCAGTTCTAGGGAAAGAATGCTAAGAAAAAAGGTAAATGGGATCCTGTTTGTTTGGTTTTGGAGATAACGGTTACCTAATCAGAGACTGCAAAGATGATCGGAAGAAGAAGTGTTAAAACTGTGGAAAGTTTGGATATATGCAGAAAAGTTATTCAAAACCAAAACAACAGAACCAGGTTATGAAGGCGTACGCTTTGGACACTGTCCCGACATCATCAAATGCTCCCTCGGTGAATGAGAAAGGAAAGAGCGTTGTTATTTAAGGTATGCTTCCCATTTATGATGTTCCCATACATGTTCTATTAGATACTGGGGCTTCACATTCCTCCATATCTAGTTATCTAGGAGATAGATTTAGATTGAAACCCAAAATAGTTGACCGACCTTTGATTGTTATGAACCCTGTTGGAGGCTCCGCTAGCCTATGTATGGTTTGTCGTGGTTTGGTCTTATCGAGTCATGGATACTTTTTTGTTTGCGATTTCTTTGTTTTGAATTTCTTTAGGTTTGGGATTATCTTGGGGATGGAATGGCTAAGGAAGTATGTGATGGAAGTGGATTGCGAGAAGATAATGGTGATGATCGGGGCTGTGGAGGGGCGGACGGTAGTGATTGACTACCTACCGGAGGATGGGGTTATGGTTAGCTTTCTATATTTTCTCGAGGTTCCATATGATGGGTTGTCCTCTGGGCTTATCATTAGAGAATATCCAGATATATTTAAGGAGGTATTCGGATTACCGCCATATCAAGAGATTGAGTTTCGTATAGCCTTAGCAAAGGATGCCAAACTGATAGTTATGCCTTTGAGGCGTACGACACCAAGAGAGAAAAAGGAGTTAGAGGTGCAAATAAAGACCCTATTGAACAGGGTTCATTTATAGGAGTATATCAGAGTGGGGCGCACCTGTAGTATTCGCCACTAAGGCATTTGGCTCTTTAAGGTTATGTGTAGACTACCGTGAGCGGAATAAGGTGATAAAGAAGAACAAGTATCCACTCTCATTTATTGATGACTTGTTCGATTAGCTCCATGGTGCAAAGGTGTTCTCCCAATTGGATTTGGCGATGATATTTCACTACTTGAGAGTAGCGAAGGAGAGTGTGTCGACCATCTCGTTTCGTACGTCTTTTGGTTTCTATGAGTGGTGGGTTATGTCATTCGAGATAACCAATGCTTCGACATGCTTTGTTGATATAATAAACCGCGTCTTTAGGGATCAAGTAAATAAATTTGTACTTGTATCCGTGGATGTTATCCTTATTTATTCGAGGATGAAGGAAGAACACCAGGAGCAGTTGAGGATTGTGCTCGAGGTGTTGAGGAAACACCGATTGAAAGCAAAGTTTTTGAAGTGTCACTTCTAGAAGAGGGAAGTGAGATTCTTGGGCTATGTCATCTCTGAGCAGGGCATCATAGTAGATTCTGCCAAGATGGCAGTGGTTCATGATTGGAGTCATCCCACGAATGCTACGAATATGAGGAGTTTCATAGGATTGGCGGGTACAAACGTTCTATCAAGAACTTCTCGAAGTTAGCTGCACCGTTGACCAATCTGACAAGGAAGAACCAGACTTTTGTACGGGACACAAAGTGTGAGCATGCTTTTGTGAGGTTGATGAGTGCACCAGTATTGACCATTCCACGTGGGAATAAGAAACTGACGGTATACACAGACGTCTATGGTACTGGACTTGGTGTGGTATTGATGTAGAAGGGAAAGGCTGTCGCGTATGATAGTCGACACCTGAAGTCGCATGAGAGAAAGTATCCAAATCATGATTTGGAGTTAGCGGCGATGGTGTTTGCTTTTAAGAGTGGGAGACACTACTTATTAGGAGAAAGGTTCAAGCTGTTCATAGACCACAAATCCTTGAAGTACCTTTTCTCCTAGAAGGATCTTAACCTTCATCGCCACCGATGGTTAGAATTATTGGCCTCCTATGACTTTGGCGTTTCCTATACGCCCAACAAAGTAAATGTGGTCGCCAATGCATTGAGTAGAAGACATGCCAGTTAGGGAGCGATGTTCATGGAATGGAAGCGGTTGGAGTATATTGCTAGTTATGATTATAGACCTTATTGCAAGTTAGAGCTAGAGATGTTGGCAAGTGAAACAACCCGTATATTTGGACCATTTAAATTGACAATAATCCACACATGTCAACTTAAATAATACAAAACACGAATCATTATGGGATTATGAATACATATATGTAAATGAGAATCAATACAACATCACAGACACAGAATAGTCACAGAATAATGCAGCGGAAAAGTACATCATCATAATAGTAGTCCATGAAGCTACTACAGAAATACAACAATGTCTCAACATAAAGTGACAAAGAGGAAATACGAGATGTTCAATACATAAGTTAATCAAATACTAGAAAGGAAATAAACTGATAAAAATAAATGCTAAGTCTTCAGCATCTTCAACCAACCTTGATCAGCAACTGGATAGCTTTAGACTGACCCGAGCATATACAAAAGAAACACTCGAGTCAGGACTCAAAATCTTATACAGGATAATCAAGTGCAAGTAATAAAGTTCATAACTCAAAGATGAATGTGATACACATCTTTAAGGATCCGATAAACTATCTATATATACAATAGAATACGCTAAATAGATAATGTCTAATCAGTAAAGTATGATATCAAAGTAGTGTTAAGGTGTTACCATAATCCCCCTTAACACATTTATAATGCCATAGTCTATACAGCACCGTAAACCCCACCGTAAACTAGTGGTTATCAGAGGGTACCCCATAGGTATAACACAAACAAATCGTAGTGGTTGCGAATAGGATAATCAGTATGACAAGGTACATGAGGCGATACCAACTAGGATACTAGTAGTTGCCTGATCCGGACTGATGTTGGGCATAGCAGCTACTATCCCAACACCGCGAAACAACACTCCCAAATCAAGGGGTGCACCAAAATCGAATCACATAAGTAATAGATAAGGTATCGAAGAAGTGTGTTCGCTAGAGATGGCGATCCTCAATAGCCCGGCGCGGCTCCTGTTTTACTCATGTCAGGAGTCATCCAATATCGTTCTCTTTCTTCAGTCAACGCGTTCACCAAAACCATCCACTTCGTTCTGGATCAACACTCCGCGTAAAGTGGTTTTCGGTATCGACAGAGAGTATGTCCATATCCGATCCCGATCTCTTTAATAACTACGCATTAATTACCCGATGGTCATTTAATATTAAAGTTTAAACAAATCAAAGTCCAAAAGTCAAGTTGCAAGTTTGACTTTCAAAATTTGACACTTCACAATTCAATTTATTTCGAACGTTTAAAAATCATGTTTCCAAATGAAGTTTTAGTTCAAGCCCTTGAGTTAACAATACTTAAGTATTCAAGTTCAATTTAACAAGATCCAAATTCTACTTACTAATTTAATTCATAAACCATAGATTCAATTTACTGGTCAATTTGTTTCAAATCATTAAATCAAATTCTATTCATTTTAATTCATATTCACATTCATCATTACACTAAATTTAATCAGAACTTTGATTTAATCAATTTCAACAGCTAAATCGAATCCTTAAACTTTAGTTGGTTTTGTATTTCCCTTAAGTCAATTTGTTACTTAATCTCAAATTAAATTTTATAACAAATTCCAAATCTATTAAATTTATCCGAGTTAAACCTAATCTCAAATCTAATAAATTTCAATTTATTAAATTCTAAAACTTACTTGTTTTTAAATCTCATTTCAATTAAATGTGCCAATCCGTTTTATTTAATCAAATAGATTTATTAATCCGTTTCAATTAAATCCATTAATTTATTTCAATTAGATCCATTAATTTATTACAATTAAATCCATTAATTTATTACAATTAAATCAATTAATTTATTACAATTAAATCCATTAATTTATTACAATTAAATCCATTAATTTATTACAATTAAATCCATTAATTTATTACAATTAAATCCATTAATTTATTACAATTAAATCCATTAAGTTCGTTACTTAATTTCCAAACAAATTGTTAAGTTCATTCCTTAATTTCAAATAGATTTCAATTTCAAAATGATTTTTGTTGACCAATCGGGTTTCTTATTTTTAATTATCTATCCTAGGCCAAAGTTGTTCAATTTGGGTATTTATCATTTCAACCCAATATCATTAAATAAAACAAAGCATAGCAAAGGGAACTTGCAGTGTGATAACTGGGATGGTGTCAAAATAAACGAACAATCAATAGCATCCATACATAACAATTCAACAATTTATTTAAATAATCCCGAAATAATCGTATTAATTTACATTTGTTATTTATGCAAATTAATATAATTATTCCTAGAATCCACACTATCATTTCATGCAGATTAAAGATTATTACATTATGGGTTTTCACTTGGCGTCTATTATCAAATTAACACATCAATCATACATTCAATGGTTCAAAATATAGTTAACACTATTTCTACGTGTAGATTTATTTAACATTAAAAGGGACAAGTTCAACATATATAATCCATTTTAAATTGTTGACGATCCTATATCAAATTCAATTTCATATTAATCATGACTTATATTAACGACCAAATTCAGCATCACATAACAATTTTATTGTCACAACTATTTACCATAAACTAACTTCAAATCACAATTTAACATCAACCATTAACGTCCAAATTTATCAACAAAATCTATCACTTGATTATCGTAGCATAATAGATTGAGTCGTGAATGAAATATTCACCTTGCGTGGTTAGAGATTTGACGACGAAGCACGAAGACGAATAGATAAGAGGCACTACAAGTATGACAAAAAGGCGAACACAACTACAATCAAACAAATAATTAAATTGACAATTTCGTTCAATATAATATATATTTTTCATATATAATCATACCAAACAAAGAACTAGATCGATTCGTCAAGCTGAGTGGAAGCCTAATTCTCTGAAGTTGTAGCTGGAACAAAACACAGCAAAACACTGTATGTTAGTAACCAGAAATTTCAAAAGTAACTACTGGTTCAAGATATAGCAGTTTCATATATATATTTCTATATATATACAACGGAATGAAATGGAGTAAGGTTGCGACCAAGGCGAGGCACGGCGGTGACGGTGGCAGGGGATGTCGTGGTGGTCGGAGAAGTCGGGTGCAGGCTGGTGGGTGGACGTGGGCTGTGGTGGTGGGTTCGGCGGACTGTTGGTGGAAGGCTCGGGCGAATGGTCGGACTGGTGGCGGCTGGCTGGTTGGGCGGACGGGGCCAGGCGTAGGCTGGGCTGCTGGAGTGGGTCAGGTCGGACTAGGCAGGTGGGCGAGGTCAGGTGGAGGCTGGGTGGCAGGGCGCGGCTGGGCAAGTGGAGGTCGGACTGGGTGGGAGTGGGTGGAAGGTCGGGTTTGGGTTTTCGGGTGGAGACTGGGGTCCGGTGGGCTGACTGGGCAGTGGGTTCGGAGGCGGCAGGCGGGTGGAAGGCGGACTGGGCAGGGGCGGTAGGGGAGGCAGGGCGGTAGCTGGCGACTGGTGGTGGGCGGATTGGAATCGGCGGACTGGGCTGGTGGCGGACTGGGTAGTAGATGGTGGAGGGCTAGGGTAGGCTGACGGCTGGTGGAGGCGGAGGCTAATGGAGGCGGAGGCTTGGGGAGGCTGACGGTTGGTGGGTAGTGGGCGGGCTGGTGGAGACGGAGGCTAATGGAGGCGGAGGCTTGGGGAGGCTGACGCTTGTTTACTGGCAGTGGGTAGAAAATGATATAAAGTATGGAAAATGAAAGAGGAGGGAGAGAAAGGCAAATGAAGCTACGTACCAGAATAATTTAGAGAATGCAAACCAAATGAATTATGAACGAGCTTGTTTATATAAAATAGTATAGGGATTTCAAAGGCCTCAATTTATTGTCTCGGTAACCCAAAAGACTGTTGGGTTTTCAAGGCAGCTGAATAGTCAAGGCTCCTAGAATTCCAACAGGGTAGATAAATGAGGTGCCGGTCTGTACAGCGTAACGGACCAGTTTGTTATCCGTTGAACGATTATAATTTGCAACGCCGAACTCCGATTGACACAAATAAATATACCATTTTGATCAGCGCGACGAGGCGAACCCATCGGTATATAAATATCAGTGGTATGCTAAAATTATAAAATTCAAAATTTTTATTACGGAGAAAATGCAGCAAAATGTCGAGAAATAAGCTCGACGGAGCTGAAGATGTCCGAATTTTGAAAAACGAAAAATGACGTCTTGGTCAGGAGATGGTTTAGAAATTTTCTACGTAAAATATTCCGGTTCGGAAGATAAAAATTTCCACGTTTAAAATGAACTGATGTGAAATAAAAGCGAACGAAATTTAACTGCGGTATTTTCCGATGAAACCTTTACCCATATCTATAACCATCTAGGCGCAAATTATAAACAAAGTTTGGACGCTATTGAAACCGTAGGTAAGTTCCACATTTTATATTAAAATGATGGATTTAAAAATTTAAAAATTGGGTCGAAATTTCAGGGTCGTTACATTCTCCCCCACTCAAAACTTTTCGTCCTCGAAAAGAAACGAGACGGTGAAGTAAGAATGGAGTAAGCAGAAAAGTCAAGATAGATTTTAAGAAAATTTGATTTGTACCTGATGTTCACAATTCGGGGTTTGAATCCCGGATACTATCCTCCGTTTCCCATGTGCAATCTCGCTCATCCGTACTCCACTGGACTTTGACTAGATTTATAGACTTCTTTCTTAGTTGCTTTATTTCACGATCGACTATCCGAAGTGGTCTTCTTTCGATAGTCAAATCTGGCTCGATATCTACTTCATCTAACTGAGCAATAGGAATGGTCATGGATGGATCACGCACGACTTTCCGAAGATGTGAAACATGGAATACGTTGTGCACGCCCTCAAACTTCTGGTAATGCAACTATATAAGCTAGTGTATCAATTCTCTCGGTGATAGTAAATGGTCCAACAAATCTTGGAGCAAGCTTCCCTCTACGACCAAATCGAATAACATTCTTCAAAGGTGATACTTTCAGAAATACCTCATCCCCAACCTGGAATTCCAAATCTCTTCTACGCCTATCTGCATAGCTCTTCTGCCTATCCTGTGCGGTCTTCATCTTCTTTCTTATCTCATTTACCTTATCGGATGCCTCCATAATCATATCTGGGTCAAGAACTAATCGATCTCCAGGCTCAATCCAACAAGCTGGCGATTTGCATGGCCGTCCATATAAAGCTTCGAACGATGCCATATCAATACTTGCCTGATTATAAAGGTGGTTAAATTCCAATTCAAATTTATTGTTCAAATTGAAATTTTGTCATACCTGATAACTGTTATTATAAGTGAATTCAACCAAATGGAGATGGTCTTCCCAAGATCCACCAAAATCAATTATGCAAGCTCGGAGTAGATCCTCCAAAATCTGATTCACCCTTTCAGTTTGGCCATCTGTTTGAGGATGATAAGCTGTGCTCAGATTCAGTTTGGTGCCTAGGACGTCCTGAAACGCCTTCCAGAATTTACTAGTGAATATAGGGTCTCGATCGCATACAATACTAGATGGAACTCCATGAAGTCTAACAATCTGTCTCATATAAATCTCGGCCAAACTCGAAGCAGTACGAGTGGTCTTAACAGGAATAAAGTGAGCAGACTTGGTTAACCTGTCAACAATCACCCATATACTCCCGTTACCTTTTATGGTCCTCGGTAACCCATCAATGAAGTCCATAGAAATCTGATCCCATTTCCAACACGGAATCTCTAGAGGGTGAAGCAATCCGGCAGTCCTCTGGTGATCGGCCTTGACTTGTTTGCAAGTGGTGCATCTACTGACATATATAGAAATATCTCTCTTCATCCCACTCCACCAATATAAACGCTTCATATTACGATACATCTTAGTGACACCAGGATGAAATGAAAGTGATGACTGATGGTTCTCTCTAAGTACTTCTTTTCTCAATCCATCGACATTAGGAACGCAAATACGGTTGTCGATCCTTAGAACTCCATTACTATCAATCTGTACTCCTATTTTACCGTCAACATTTCCGACTCTACCAAGAACTAACTCCTTCATACGATAAAGCAAAGTGTCCTCATATTGTTTAGCTTTTATGCGATCCATAAGAGATGGAGAGATGACAAGCTGAAATAACATGCCTTCCACAAGATTACAACAAGACAATGCTTTTCTACGACTCAATGCATCGGCTACAACATTTGCTTTCCCAGGAGTATAAGTGATGTCGAGATCATATGCAGCTAAAAATTCGAGCCATCGGACTTGCCTCTGGTTCAAATCCTTTTGAGAAAAGATATATCTCAAGGACTTATGATCAGTGAATAATTCGAATTTTGTTCCCAAAAGATGATGCCTCCATAGTTTCAGAGCAAATACAATGGCAAGAAGCTCTAGGTCATGTGTGGCATAGTTTAATTCACGGGTCTTCAACTGACGGCCTGCATAGGCAATAACCTTTCCATTTTGCATAAGAACAGCGCCTAAACCTTCTCGGCAAGCATCTGTATAGACAGTTAATCCTTCACTTCCATCGATTACCGCAAGAACATGGGCTGAAGTTAACTTACGCTTCAACTCATTAAAAGTTGATTCGCACTTCTCACTCCAAATAAACTTAACATCCTTCCGAGTTAAAGCAGTAAGTGGGGCAGAAATCCGGGCAAAGTGCTCAATAAATCTGCGATAATAACCGGCTAAGCCCAAGAAACTACGAATATCTGTAGGAGTTTTAGGAGTCTCCCAATCCTGTAGATTAATTGATTCAAATTAGCAAAAGATAAGATTGTTTGAATAGAAACAACGAATAAGATAGAACTTACATTGATTATGGCGATCTTAGCTGGATCAACCGAAATCCCATTTTCAAAAACAATATGGCCGAGGAATCTTACTTCGTCTCGCCAGAAATGGCATTTAGAGAACTTGGCTTTAAGCTGATGGTTTCGGAGAGTTTCTAGAACATAACGGAGATGTGTTTCATGCTCCTTCTCGTCTTTGGAGAAGACGAGAATATCATCTATGAATACAAGAACAAACTTATTAAGGACGTCCCAGAACACTCGATTCATCAAGTCGACGAAATAAGCAGGTGCGTTGGTCAACCCGAATGGCATAACCAACCATTCATAGAATCCATTCTCGGTACGGAAAGCTGTCTTATGGATACTATCTTCCGCTACTCTGAGTTGGTGGAATCCAGTGGCTAGATCAAGTTGTGAGAAGACTTTAGCTCCATGGAGCTGATCGAATAAATCGTTGATGCGAGGCATCGGATAACGACTTTTGAGAGTGTGTTTGTTTAATTCTCTGTAATCAACGCACATGCGAAGAGATCCTTCTGACTTGGTGACAAATACAACTGCGGCGCCCCATTCAGAACAACTTCTCCTGATCAAGCCCTTAGCAAATAGATCATCAATTTGAATTTTTAGTTCAGCTTTTTCTTTAGGAGCCATCCTTCGGTGTGGGAGAACTACGAGAGTAGCTCCAGGAATAAGATCAATACGGAAATCGATTTCCCGTTTAGGCGGTAGAGAGTTGACCTCTCCAAATACATCGAGAAATTTCTGAACAATAGGAGTAATATTAAGATCATCCGTATGAGCATCAAGAGAGAATATGAAGCTTCCGGCATATTTCTGAGGTGATTTGCATTCAATGACAAGTGGTTGACCCTTGTCGCTTACTAAAGAAACTGAACGAGTTTTGCAATAAATAACAGCATCAAATTTGCTTAACCAATCAGCTCCTAAAAGAAAGTCGAATGCTTGGAATCCAAGTACATAGAAATCCCAAGTGAATCGAGAAAAATCATACATAAGTGCAACTCCCTTGCAAATACTTCGGAGGTTAGCGGGTCCTTCGATAGGATTGGAGACACATAAAGAAGTAGTAGCAAGAGTAGGTTCTAATTTGAGATTATTACAAAGGTCAACTGATATAAAGCTATGTGAAGCACCAGTATCGAATAATACCCTAACAGGTGTAGCATGTAAATGAAAAATACTTCGTAAGGTACCTTGGTCATCCTGGGCAGGTGGTGCAGAGGGTGCAGGTGTGGTGATAGCAAATACTCCAGAGGTGGTGCCACGCTTATGCATTGGGCAGTCTTTCTTGAAATGTCCCGGCTGGAGGCAGACATGGCATAAATCTCTCCTAGTCATAGAAGGTGGTGGGACAGTAGCTCCGGTTGATGGACAGCTATTAGCATAATGACCCTTCTTATCGCATTTGAAGCAAGTGATATTAGCAAGGTTGATTGGGCTTTTCTGGACGTATCCCAATCCAGTAGTCTTCTGCCAAGCTTTCTTTTGTTGATCAAAGTTCATCTTCCTTTTTCCGGGCTGGCTAGAAGAGGGTTGAGTAGGAATGACCTTGGCAGTAGGTCCCTTAGGCTTCGCCTCATATCTAAGAGCATAGTCAACAAGCTATGTGAAGGTGCAGTGAGTGTGGCCAGTAAGCAAGTCATAATATTCTGGTCTAGCTCCCAAAATGAATTTCTCGTTCTTCAGAAGTGGTGTATCGATCAAGCCAGGTCCGAATTTTGAGAGTTCATTGAATTTCCTCTCATACTCAGAAAAAGTCATACTGCCTTGCTTAAGATCCATGAAAGCTCTATATAGTTGGGTTTTCCCAGCAGCTGGCATCCATTGTGCCGAGAAAGTATCCCTAATCAAAAGATAGACTAGATGAACAATCATTCCAAAGATCGAAGAAAGAATTTAGACTACGAAATCAAAACAAATTTATACCTAAACTGGGCCCAAGTGATGGTGTTTTCCTCGATACGTGAAGTAACAAATTCCCACCAATCCTGTGCGGCGTCTTGAAGTTGCCAAGCAGCAAGCTATCGGTTCTGAGCATCAGTGATCTCCAGACCCGAAAATATATCCTCTAAGCCTTTAAGCCATTGCTGAGCCTCGATAATGTTCTCGGATCCAGAAAACTTAATACCTCCCAATTGTGTGTACTCCTTACTTAGAGTGGTGAATTTGACAGGAGCTGGAGCGGCAGGTGCAGCCTGAGCAGAACCATTGCCTCTTCCACCCCTATTGTTTCTTCTGGCACTCATCCTGAAATACCAAAAGAAATTTAGAACCAAGGATAAAATCATAGAACTCTAAGGAAAACCCAATCAACGAATCAAAGAAGTTTGAATTGAAAGGATTTGGATATTGAATCGATTCTCCTCATTCTAGGGTATTGCTACCCTATCTCTAATGAGTTTTATAATCCCAAACTAAGGTTTTTAGGGGAAACCGAAGCTCTGATACCAACTGAAACAACCCGTATATTTGGACCATTTAAATTGACAATAATCCACACATGTCAACTTAAATAATACAAAACACGAATCATTATGGGATTATGAATACATATATGTAAATGAGAATCAATACAACATCACAGACACAGAATAGTCACAGAATAATGCAGCGGAAAAGTACATCATCATAATAGTAGTCCATGAAGCTACTACAGAAATACAACAATGTCTCAACATAAAGTGACAAAGAGGAAATACGAGATGTTCAATACATAAGTTAATCAAATACTAGAAAGGAAATAAACTGATAAAAATAAATGCTAAGTCTTCAACATCTTCAACCAACCTTGATCAGCAACTGGATAGCTTCAGACTGACCCGAGCATATACAAAAGAAACACTCGAGTCAGGACTCAAAATCTTATACAGGATAATCAAGTGCAAGTAATAAAGTTCATAACTCAAAGATGAATGTGATACACATCTTTAAGGATCCGATAAACTATCTATATATACAATACAATACACTAAATAGATAATGTCTAATCAGTAAAGTATGATATCAAAGTAGTGTTAAGGTGTTACCATAATCCCCCTTAACACATTTATAATGCCATAGTCTATACAGCACCGTAAACCCCACCGTAAACTAGTGGTTATCAGAGGGTACCCCATAGGTATAACACAAACAAACCGTAGTGGTTGCGAATAGCATAATCAGTATGACAAGGTACATGTGGCGATACCAACTAGGATACTAGTAGTTGCCTGATCCGGACTGATGTTGGGCATAGCAGCTACTATCCCAACACCGCGAAACAACACTCCTAAATCAAGGGGTGCACCCAAATCGAATCACATAAGTAATAGATAAGGTATCGAAGAAGTGTGTTCGCTAGAGATGGCGATCCTCAATGGCCCGGCGCGGCTCCTTTTTTAGTCATGTTAGGGGTCATCCAATATCGTTCTCTTTCTTCAGTCAACGCGTTCACCAAAACCATCCACTTCGTTCTGGATCAACACTCCGCGTATATTAGTTATTAAAGTGGTTTTTGGTATCGACAGAGAGTATGTCCATATCCGATCCCGGTCTCTTTAATAACTACGCATTAATTACCCGATGGTCATTTAATATTAAAGTTTAAACAAATCAAAGTCCAAAAGTCAAGTTGCAAGTTTGACTTTCAAAATTTGACACTTCACAATTCAATTTATTTCGAACATTTAAAAATCATGTTTCCAAATGAAGTTATAGTTCAAGCCCTTGAGTTAACAATACTTAAGTATTCAAGTTCAATTTAACAAGATCCAAATTCTACTTACTAATTTAATTCATAAACCATAGATTCAATTTACTGGTCAATTTGGTTCAAATCATTAAATCAAATTCTATTCATTTTAATTCATATTCACATTCATCGTTACACTAAATTTAATCTGAACTTTGATTTAATCAATTTCAACAGCTAAATCGAATCCTTAAACTTTAGTTGGTTTTGTGTTTCCCTTAAGTCAATTTGTTACTTAATCTCAAATTAAATTTTATAACAAATTCCAAATCTATTAAATTTATCCAAGTTTAGACCTAATCTCAAATCTAATAAATTTCAATTTATTAAATTCTAAAACTTACTTGTTTTTAAATCTCATTTCAATTAAATGTGCCAATCCGTTTTATTTAATCAAATAGATTTATTAATCCGTTTCAATTAAATCCATTAATTTATTTCAATTAGATCCATTAATTTATTACAATTAAATTCATTAATTTATTACAATTAAATCCATAAATTTATTACAATTAAATCCATTAATTTATTACAATTAAATCCATTAATTTATTACAATTAAATCCATTAAGTTCGTTACTTAATTTCCAAACAAATTGTTAAGTTCATTCCTTAATTTCAAATAGATTTCAATTTCAAAATGATTTTTGTTGACCAATCGGGTTTCTTATTTTTAATTATCTATCCTAGGCCAAAGTTGTTCAATTTGGGTATTTATCATTTCAACCCAATATCATTAAATAAAACAAAGCATAGCAAAGGGAACTTGAAGTGTGATAACTCGGATGGTGTCAAAATAAACGAACAATCAATAGCATCCATATATAACAGTTCAACAATTTATTTAAATAATCCCGAAATAATCGTACTAATTTACATTTTTTATTTATGCAAATTAATATAATTATTCCTAGAATCCACACTATCATTTCATGCAGATTAAAGATTATTACATTATGAGTTTTCACTTGGCGTCTATTATCGAATTATTACATCAATCATACATTCAATGGTTCAAAATATAGTTAACACTATTTCTACGTGTCGATTTATTTAACATTAAAAGGGACAAGTTCAACATATATAATCCATTTTAAATTGTTGACGATCCTATATCAAATTTAATTTCATATTAATCATCACTTATATTAACGACCAAATTCAACATCACATAACAATTTTATTGTCACAACTATTTACCATAAACTAACTTCAAATCACAATTTAACATCAACCATTAACATCCAAATTTATCAACAACATCTATCACTTGATTATAGTAGCATAATAGATTGAGTCGTGAATGAAATATTCACCTTGCGTGGTTAGAGATTTGCCGACGAAGCACGAAGACGAATAGATAAGAGGCACTACAAGTACGACAAAAAGGAGAACACAACTGCAATCAAACAAACAATTAAATTGACAATTTCGTTCAATATAATATATATTTTTCATATATAATCATACCAAACAAAGAACTAGATCGATTCGTCAAGCTGAGTGGAAGCCTAATTCTCTGAAGCTGTAGCTGGAACAAAACACAGCAAAACACTGTATGTTAGTAACCAGAAATTTCAAAAGTAACTACTGCTTCAAGATATAGCAGTTTCATATATATATTTCTATATATATATATATATACAACGGAATGAAATGGAGTACGGTTGCGGCCAAGGCGAGGCATGACGGTGACGGTGGTTGGGGATGTCGCGGTGGTCGGAGAAGTCGGGTGCAGGCTGGTGGGTGGACGTGGGCTGTGGTGGTGGGTTCGGCGGACTGTTGGTGGAAGGCTCGGGCGAATGGTCGGACTGGTGGCGGCTGGCTGGTAGGGCGGACGGGGTCAGGCGTAGGCTGGGCTGCTGGAGTGGGTCAGGTCGGACTGGGCAGGTGGGCGAGGTCAGGCGGAGGCTGGGTGGCAGGGCGCGGCTGGGCAAGTGGAGGTCGGACTGGGTGGGAGTGGGTGGCAGGTCGGGTTTGGGTTTTCAGGTGGAGACTGGGGTCCGGTGGGCTGACTGGGCAGTGGGTTCGGAGGCGGCAGGCGGGTGGAAGGCGGACTGGGCAGGGGCGGTAGGGGAGGCAGGGCGGTAGCTGGCGACTGGTGGTGGGCGGACTGGAATCGGCGGACTGGGCTGGTGGCGGACTGGGTAGCAGATGGTGGAGGGCTAGGGGAGGCTGACGGCTGGTGGAGGCGGAGGCTAATGGAGGCGGAGGCTTGGGGAGGCTGACGGTTGGTGGGTAGTGGGCGGGTTGGTGGAGGCGGAGGCTAATGGAGGCGGCGGCTTGGGGAGGCTGACGCTTGTTTACTGGCAGTGGGTAGAAAATGATATAAAGTATGGAAAATGAAAGAGGAGGGAGAGAAAGGCAAATGAAGCTACGTACCAGAATAATTTAGAGAATGCAAACCAAATGAATTATGAACGAGCTTGTTTATATAAAATAGTATAGGGATTTCAAAGGCCTCAATTTATTATCTCGGTAACCCAAAAGACTGTTGGGGTTTCAAGGCAGCTGAATAGTCAAGGCTCCTAGAATTCCAACAGGGTAGATAAATGAGGTGCCGGTCTGTACAGCGTAACGGACCAGTTTGTAATCCGTTGAACGATTATAATTTGCAACGTCGAACTCCGATTGACACAAATAAATATACCATTTTGATCAGCGCGACGAGGCGAACCCATCGGTATATAAATATCAGTGGTATGCTAAAATTATAAAATTCAAAATTTTTATTATGGAGAAAATGCAGCAAAATGCCGAGAAATAAGCTCGACGGAGCTGAAGATGTCCGAATTTTGAAAAACGAAAAATGACGTCTTGGTCAGGAGATGGTTTAGAATTTTTCTACGTAAAATATTCCAGTTCGGAAGATAAAAATTTCCGCGTTTAAAATGAACTGATGTGAAATAAACGCGAACGAAATTTAACTGCGGTATTTTCCGACGAAACTTTTACCCATATCTATAACCATCTAGGCGCAAATTATAAACAAAGTTTAGACGCTATTGAAATCGTAGGTAAGTTCCACATTTTATATTAAAATGATGGATTTAAAAATTTTAAAATTGGGTCGAAATTTCAGGGTCGTTACAACAAGTTTGACGGTTGGGTCTACTTTGATTAAGTGGATCGTTAATAGTCAAAGGTAGGGGTGGGCACGGTCGATTAACCGATCCAATCAGTTAAATTTTTCGGTTAACAGTTAAAAGAGGAATGGTTCGGTTAACCGGTTTCGGTTAATTTTGGTTCTGGTCTATCGACCGAACCGGTTAAAATTAACTGCAGTTAACCGGTTAATTTATCTGGTTAACCGTTATAATTAAACGGTTAACCGTTTAATTTAACTGGTTAAATAAACTGGTTAACCGACCAAACATCATATATACATTCAAATAGTAATAATAACAGATTTATACTTCATTTCATAAATCACAAGCATTACAGACATACCATCACACACATAAATCACGGACACAGTGAGCAAATTGCAACTACAATTCAATTCATGGTACATTCAGTTCATACTTCACTTCTGTTCTCACTCACAGTTCGTACCTTACATTACAATACAAGCATTAGTTACAGTGATTACATTAGCAATTCAATCCAAAGTCCGAAGAGATAATAAGAATACATTAATACGAAGACTACAAAGTCAACTCCCAGTCTATATTCTCAAACTTCAGTCTCCACTTTCCATTCTCCAAGTCCGTTTAAACAAAAATAAACATAATAATTTAGCAATATAACTGTAAAGTGTAAACCTGTTATGCAAAAAAGTAATTGAAGCATACACGTTCACACCAGACTTTTATATATGTTCGTATATTTTGGTTCCCTATCTGAGAGTTTATTAATTGTCTATTTATATATGTTCAATTAGAGTCAGGTTTCCTAACCTAGTTAAGCAACCGAACAAATGATATAGTCTATTTATTGTTCAAAACAACCCTAACTGAGAGCTAACAACCTGCTTATTGAGACAACCCTAACTGAGGCAATATAAATATAACTCAATTCTCACTCTCGGTTGCATATATTTAAATATATAGATGTATACACCCTAAAAGGTAAAACCACTCACACAAATATATATCTTTGTATATTCAGACACTCATGGTACTTTATCAACGGCCTTAAGATTTTGGTTCCCATATGTACCGGCTCAGAACACACACCTGCATATTTATATATACATACATACATATATATATATAACAATCAACCTCTCTTCATATTTAGAAACCAAACAAATTTACAAAATGAACCAATTTTTTTTACATAATATAGGCCGAGCACAAAGTAAATGAATAAACCAAGCCCGAACTACCTTAACAAAATACACACAGCATCCTAAATTTCAATTAGCAAATACAAATAGCATCTTCAAAAAACACAAATCTTAGCCAAGTTAACTCTACTCATAGCAAACTTGCTCCATATAAATATAGAATAAATTATTCACAAAACGTGTGTGTGCATGCATAAATCTATGCATATATATGATCAGAGGCATTTGGCTGCTGCTATATTGTATGTGTATTGCGTTTATTAAGGTATATATATTTGTTGAGTTGTTAGTGCAATTGCTGCTTTGGTTTTGATTGGCACATTTGAATCATTTTTTCTGGGATTTGTTTCCTATATAGATATTTTGATTTTGACAGTAAGTTAGTGTGTTGGAGTTCCTTAAGTTTTTATTTACTTTGCTCATAGTCTTAACAACTTAACTACTTTATTATTACTAACGCTGTCTTGGTTTATAAGTAATTTATTTATAATGTTGAGTGCTTCTATATTTTGTGACCTTGCTAGTACAACTATTAAGCTAAAGAACTGGAGCTATTTTATATCTTGTTTAGCTTTTGTATTAGTAAGGAGCTCATTTGCATGTTGAACTAAATTACATGAAGAAAGTCTCCTTCTTTAAATGTTTTTCATTAGTCCTCTACACTTTGTTGTTACATGCGTGGACATATCCAATAACTCACGCTCCCAAAGGGATACAACCACACATATATACACACTGCTGAAGATTAATCTATTCTAAATTTATATATTTTTATATATATTTTAGCAAATAAATATATATACTTATATTCGAGGTATAAATTAATGGAGCTTACAAATGTATAAAGGTGTACAGACCCGAAAATTGAACAAACCATGTTTAATGATTTAAACTTATATAGATATACTTTTCTTCGATTTAGTATGTTAGAACAAAGTATGAAATTGTAGCAGCCTTTCTCAATAAAATGGATGTGATGACCTATACCCATGTAAATTTGTATATACAAGCTCAAATATATATAAAGTGACACACATATGGAGATATTCATAAATACACTCATAGCTACAGTGCAAGGAAACACCCGTTTAAAACTCCAAAATGCATGCATATATCAAAAGGAACACACACACATGCAATAAAGGCATAAAGCATAAAAGCCTAGCACCCTATAAATTGCAGCACATGTATATTTAAATATATAGATGCACTTGATTACATGTTGCATTTCAAATGAACAAATTATTTTCTAGCATTGGATGAATTAGACTTATATATAAAAAAACAATGAAAGAAATTGGTCGCATGAAGTAGTAAGCCTGTATGGGTAGTTAGTGCTCCTATCGTGCTTACTATATAAGACTTGACTGTAAGAATTTTAAAAGATTATATATCTGTATATTCCTTGAATTCAAACAATTTATCAAAATGGTATTCTAGATGTTTGAATACTAGAATAAAAAAGAAAATCAAATCAAATTTGAATAAAGAAATCAAATCTGACCTACAATTAAAGGTGCTCTATTTGCTGACTTATAGCTACCATCTAGCATTATGAACCATTCACTTACCACTTAAGCCATCCTTAGAAAACTCCTCCATCTCCATCGGATCAATATCAACATAGAAAAAAACTAAAACTACAAAAAAAAAATCAAACTTAGGTCCTTACTCTTCCCGCTAGCATTCACCATTGCTCAGATCGACGATCCAGATAGCAAAGAATGAAGACAAAGGCGGTGGAGGATCAGGTTATATTGGATTCTTGGTTAGCTGTAGCGACAAACTTTGTAGATCTAGGGTTGAACGAGATAATTAATTTTTGAAATGTGAATAGCAGCTGCAAAGGCGCAAATCGATTAAGTTAGGGTTATAGGATGGGTTGGACCGGGTTGAGGGCATTAGGAGTGAGCTATTCCATTGTTGATTAAAAAAATAGTTCAGTTAACGGTTAACCGATATATGAAATGTGGTTAACCGTTAACCGACCCGACTTTGGTCGGTTAACGTCGGTCGGTTAACCAAAAGTTCGGTTAACCGATTTTATCGGTTAAAGCGGTTTGGTTAAGGTCGGTTTGGTCGGTTAACTCGGTTAAATGCCCACCTCTAGTCAAAGGCGAGATGCTAGACTAGAAGAGATCATAGCAAAAATAGGAGGAGTAGAGTCTGAAGATATAAAGAAGTACGGACTCGACCGAGCAGGTTGGCTCCGTAAGGATGAGAGATTATTTATCCCCAATGTTGATGGATTGCGAGACGAGGTGCTACGAGAGTGCCACCATTATAGGTTGACCATATATCCCGGTGGTAATAGGATGTACCATGATATGAAGCAGAACTATTACTGGAAGGGGATAAAAAAGGATGTCAGGACATTCATCTCGAAGCGTATGAACTGCCAGTTGGTGAAAGCGGAGCAAAAAAAGCCAAATGGGTTGTTGCAACCGCTTGAAGTTTTTGAATGGAAGTGGGAGCAAATATCGATGGATTTTATTGATGGACTGCCAAGGACTCGAGCAGGGTACGATGACATTTGGGTCATAGTCAATTGATTGACCAAGAGCACTAAATTTACACCCATCAAGTCAAGTAGAACGACAGCCAAATTAGCCGAGTTGTATGTGAAATGGGTTATACGATTTCATGGTATGCCAAAGAGCATTATGAGCGACCTTGACCTGTGGTTCACTAGTGGGTTTTGGAAGAGCTTACAAGAGGCATTGGGGACCGTGTTTCATAACAGTATAGCTTACCGCCCACAAACTGATGGGAAGACCGAGGGAGGGAATCGTATCTTGAAGGATCTCTTACGAGCTTGCATACTCGATTTCGGTGGCTCGTGGGATGATCACTTGCATTTGGTGGAGTTCACATACAATAATATTTATCATTCTAGTATCGGTATGACATTGTATGAAGCATAGTATGCCCGACCATGTAGCGCCCTTTCATATTGGTGGAAAGCGGTCGAGAAACTAATACTTGGGCCAGATATGATTAGAGTAACTTCGGAGAAGATAGAGATCATTCGGCAATGAATGAAAGCTGCTTACGATAGGCAAAAGAGCTACCCTGATAGGAGGCGTAGAGATTTGGAGTTCTCCGCCGACGATATGGTGTTTGTGAAGATTTCCCCTTTGAAGAATGTTATTTAATTCGATAGTAAAGGGAAGTTGGTGCTGAGATTTGTAGGACCTTTTTCGATAGTAGAGAAGATTGGGAACCTATCATATAGGGCCGACTTACCTCAGAAGATGGTGGTTGTGCACAACGTCTTCCATTTTTCTCATCTGCTAAAGTTTGTGCGCGATTCAGGCGTAACAATTACACTGGATCAAGTTGATGATATAGAGATTGAACCAGAAGCTTCTAGACCTTGTAGGCTGGTTTGTATTATCGAATGTGATACGAAATAGCTTAGGAGGAAGATGGTGGAGGTAGTGAAGGTTCAATAGGGTGAAAGTGAAGGCGATTGATGTGGGAAACCGAAGAGAGCATGAGGGCCAAATATCCGAAGCCCTTTGTATGGTAAGACCTACTATTATTCGTATTTACTTTCGCCTTTGATATCATATATGGTAGTTTAGTATCTGCATTCTAGGATAGAACTACCAATGTTATTGGTTGCATGACTGCTTGTTTGATATTTATGGTGGTTGCATCTGTTTGTTAGATATGCAGGGTAACTATGTTTGATTTATTTGCAGATTTCGAGGGTGAAATTCCTAAAGGAAGGAGAGTGTAACGACCTGTATTTTATATTGCTAAGGATCATAAAATATTTTTATTTATTCATATGAGGTCAGATGACTGCAGAATTTTGGAAAAAATACTCTTAGGGACTTTTCCACATTTATGATTTTTACTGAATTTCTATGTAACCATGGAAAATCTTTTCTGGACTATAACTTTTGATAGGAGTCAAGTTAGGGTCTCAAGCCCCTTCTTTCCTTCAGGATCATGGTTTATCATTCTATAGAGTGGTCATAATAGGAAAATGGACTTACCATTTGAAAGTTATAGCTATTTTAAGGTTTGGCTGCTACTGGCTAGCATTAGTGGGTAATTAACTAAGTTAGTGTTTAGACCCACTAACCCACCTCGAAAATTGTGCTAAGTGGAGGCTTTAAGAACTAATCTAAGTCATTTTCATCTTCCCCAAAATAGCTCTAAACCTCCACTAACCCTAATTTCATCAAAAAGCCTACATTTTTCTTACTAATCTTAGCCAAATCATCAATTAGAGGGGTGATTGGCATATATAAGCTTGAGATTATCATTTTGGCTTATTTGCATTCCTTTTCCTTGCTTTCCACTTCAGATCTAAGGAAAGGAATTGGTATGTTAGGTATTTCGTGAGTTGTTCTTGACCTCTCACTCTACTATGCATGTCTCTATAGTTAAAAATGATTTTTTTAACATGATTTTGACCCCAAATAGTTTTCTAACTTCAACCACATTTTAATATATGTTTATGGCCAAATTTTGATGGTTTTAAAGTGGTTTTTAAATGGTTTCGCAACTACTTTGTTTATATTCATATGCTAGTATAAAAGTTAGATTTAGATTAGGATTTCCTTGATTATCATGTTCTTATGTATTACATTTATGAATGGATATATATGTATGATATTCCATGTTTGTATGTTTTCCTTTGGTATGGTTTACTAGTGCTTTTAGTTAGTTAGGAAAGGGGTGGTCGAACTGGCAAATCAAAGGCAAAGATGGTCAGAATTGGACGATTCATGGAGGAGGGGCTATGGAGCATTGGGGGAGCTCTGGATTTAAATCGCATCAAAACTGGAATTAAGTGAAGGAGTCAATACCAAGAGATCGTGTTGGTACCGAGAGCTTTTGTGCAGTAGAAATCTGCTCGGTAGGCGATCGTTCTTCAAGTTGGAGGCTTAGGGTGATGAGTAGAAGGCAAATGCCAAAGTTTGGCTAATTGATGGACCAAGCACCAAGGCTTAGAGAGCATGGAAGCAAGAGCTTTTGGACTTAGCACCAAGAGCTTTGGAGTTGATGCTGAGATCTTTAAGAGGAGTGATCAGAATCCAAGTACTTAGAGGATGGAGCTTTGGAAGAGAAGGAAGAAAACTTAACCAATATTTGGTTAAGTACACCTCTCGGTACCGAGAGGTCTAGTTTGATAGGATCGAGGTAGAACTTCAGAAAGAGAGGGTGTAGGCCCTATAGGTCATGCTGATGGTGTTTGTTTGCATATGGTTTGGTGATAATGAAGTAGCATGATGATAGCTTCAGAACTTCGGTGATGGTAACTCGAAGGTGAATGGAGTTAAGTTCCGATGATATAGGCTCGTTGTTGAAAGGGGTCATGAGAATGTTTTCCACAAAGGGAGGGTTCTAGGAAGGGTGACACGTGGATAGAACATGAGAATGGTTCTATCTTGGAATGGAGGAATGTGGAATGGTTCCTCGAGAATAATGGAAGCTAGATGGAACAAGGAAAGGGCTCAGATACACATGCTAAGGGATTGTTGATACTCAGAGTGTTTTCTGATGTACTCAAAAGCAAGGGTATTGTGGGGGACGCTGATGGGTAATTTGTTTGGCTACCTCAGATCGATTATTTGAATCCGTATTCCCTGGACCGATGGATTTGGGTCTAGTATCAGCTTCGGGCTAGAGACAAGTACAGTGAAAACTAGGATTTCGATTAGTCCCTAGCACAAGAAAGGTCATATGAGTTATCATATATTTAGATTACATTGAGTGATAGTGAGGATTATTTGATGGATTCTTTGGTTGCTTTGATTATTTTCTTCCATGGTCTAACACTCTAGGGATGGCACTGGAGATAGGTATTGGGGATAGGGATTTTGGACACCCTTCATCATAGTTAGTTTGCAGTTTACCTATATATATTCATAAAGTAGCATACTATGTTCATTATATGCTAACTCTAATGGTTGTAGGGATATGTTAGGTATGGTTTGTGTACCCTTGTTCCTTACCATATCGACATGTATAGTATTTTGAGATTTATTTACCTCTTACACTAGATTGTTGTATGACTCGAGGTTTTATGCTTTTCTTCTTATTATCTCAGGTACTCTTAAATGTGTAGACTAGATAACAGCTCTAGGTATGATGCGGTAACTGTGTAGAGGACGAGGTGGATGGAGCTATCTCATATTATATATGTATTTCTATGCTTATTCCGCTATGCAACACTGTGGAACCTTAGTAGTGCTTTCTTATTACTATTATTATGAGACTGTTATTCGACTTTATTTCCATTTTGTATAAACTCTATTACTTGCTGCATAACTTCGTGGATATGTACTCTGATATTTGGATCACTTAGTTATTACTGTCTCTCCTGTTTTATATCTGTATGTATATTATGTTTTATTCCATGTGCTGTGAGATATACAATAGCTTGTGTGATATTTTATTTCATTTTCAACCCTTGATGATCATCCTACATTGGCCGGCCATGTCAACAGTGCATCATATAGTTATTATTAGGTGCAGGTGGTATAAGGTGGTCGTCACAATTAGTATTTGAATTGTTCAAAATATTAGTCTTTGACTGTATTCACACCTATGAGTTACACAATTGAATTCATTCGGTCCTTAAATCACCACTCGATTTAATTAATTTATAAAGCGCTATAAATTAATGAGATTAATTGCTATTAATAAAATATTAATAATTGTTGTGTTTAACGTTTGGGGTGTATTTAGTAAATAGGGTAGCTTCTAGGAATGTTTTGGGTACTACTAGTAATTAGTTGGGTGCGTATATGAAGTTATATATATGTGTCTATTGATATACAATATCGATAAGAATTTGAATTGGATTTAAATGAAATTAGTTTCCATTGGGTTTTGGGATCCATTTGGTCCATATTTGACAAAGTTTAGTCCCGCCAAAAATGAGGAAGGATAAGGGGTCTTAGGGCATGACTTGTAAGAGGAGATGGTGAAAAGATATTTCTACTAGATCTCATATTTAAGTGAACATAAGCCATCACTTTTTAGTTTACTTTTTTGCTCCATCTCTCTCACTCTTTGGCCACCATATCCCCATGTACTCCAGCCCATAGCTGGCTCCAACACACCCTACAACATATATAAAACTCTTTCAAGTGTTGGCACTTTGAAGTTTGCACCTTTGGACGAGCATCTAGGATATCACGGAGATGATTTGAATCAACGTACGAATCATAAGCTACTTCTCTTAGGTACATTTTTTGCATTATATATATATTGTTCATTATATATTGTTCATATCGCTATAACAATTTTATACATATGATATTGTTTCCTCATAAAAATTAGTATATACTTGTTTGCGCCAAAATTGGTCACAAACACCCAATTGTAGATGAAAGCACCAACTCACAATCACAGATCACAAATAAAATATATGTAGTGGATACAAATATGAAGAACACTCAAAATTTAAAATGAAAGCATTAAAAAGATAGGGTTTATAGTGGTTCGGCGTTGTAGCCTACATCCACTTTGAAGAGTTTGTTGTTTATTGATGATTCTCAAATGGTTTACAACAGTACAATTGATAATACTCAAGTTACAATGGAGTTCCAGCAGAGTAACTGCGTAGAAGAGCAAAAGGTCCCTTTTCTGTTGGAATTGGTGTGCTATTTATAGGTGTAGATCTGAAATATCTGCCTTTGAACTCGAAATACTCCATCTCATATGTGGAAGGGCCCACGTGATTGATCAGGGGTCATTTGGGATCGATCCCCATCTCCTTCGTATCGATCAAGTTGGTGTCCATTTGGGCTGAGATCGATCATGAGCGTTCTTCTGAAGGTATGTAAGCTACAGTGAACATTTGAAGGCATTTAGACTTGTAGATCTCGGGTTATGATCAATCCAAAGTTGGATTTGTTGGTTGGTTGATAGCTTTGTATCGATCCCTGTTCGTATCGATACCTCTTCGTATCGATTAAACGTATATCGATGACGTGGAGCGCTGACTTAGGGGAGATCCACTTTTTATGATGCACGACTGTTTCCTTTACTTAACCATGCCTTCTTCGTATCCATCGGCTGCCAAGCTCTTCGTATTGCTCGATCATCTAGCTCTTCGTATCGATCCTTGGCCATTGGTTCGTATCGATCGTTTGACTGATCGATACGAAATACACAGAGATGGAATCAATACAAAGCAAGCAGTTCGTGGGGCAAACGAACTTAGATTGATTCCTATGTACTTCGCATCGATGCCTGGTGTGTGTCTTCGTATCGATCCATGGCTCATTGCTTCGTATCGATCAATCAACTGATCAGTACGAAACATGTTGGAGTGGGATCGATACGAAGTGGATGAACATGGGATGGATCGGTACGAAGCACATGGATACAAAGGGAATGGGTTCAAAGCAGATGGATACGAACTTAAATGGATACGAGATTGATCCATGATCCCGAGTCGAAGCGGCCGCTTCCTTGACCCGAAGTAAGCCCTTTAGCGGCTCGAAGTATGGTGCTTGATGACCCGAAGTAACTTGTAAATACGCTAATCCATCAAAGACCCGAAGCAAGCCCTTCTCTAACCCGAATTAACCTACTTGAAAACCCGAAGTAAGCCTAGGGACGACTCGAAGCAAACCCTAAGCAACTTGAAGCGACTCGATTTTCGTCGAAACCATATTTTAAGTATCTTGCACTGTTTGTCTATCGATTATGCTATATCCTAGCCTCGTGATCATGTTTATTATCTGTGATAATCCAACTTCGATCATTATGAAGTCGAGTGGGTTAAATCCACCTGTATGTTGCCTTGCCAAAAGGTGGGTTAACACTTTGCCCTCCAAAACATGCCTTGTGATAGGAAGATGTGTTTTGTAGTGCCATAAACTAGATGTTCGTATCCTATTAATGACCTGTAAAGAGATCGATGATCTTACCTGATACTGAATAGCGACCGTTCGAGATCGTATGTCGTTCGAGGCAATATGTGACAGTTCGAGGCCGGATGTCGTTCGTGGCAAATTATGACCAGTCGGGGTCGGTTGCCGTTCGTGGTGAATTGTGACCATTCATGGTCGAGTGCCGTTCGTGGCGAATTGTGACCGTTCGAGGAAGGGTGCCGCTCGAGGCGAATTGTGACCGTTCGAGGTCGAGTGCCATTTGAGGAGAATTGTGATCGTTCGAGGTTGAGTGTCGTTCGAGGGGAATTGTGACCGTTCGAGGTCGAGTGCCGTTCAAGGTGAATCATGAAATCATAGACATCATGTTTACATTCAAATGAGCCTTACAATAGAAATGTTCAACTAAACCAAATCCAAATGCAAAAAAGATAAAACAAAAACAAAACAGAAACGTCAAAGTGCAAACACCTCCATTGTTGCGATTTATAGTCATCTTAGAGCATGCCTGGGGACCGTTCGTGATCCCGTACATGTGTAAGCGATTTAACCGTTGTTAGTGTGGAATTTGCTACATATTCGTCATTACTCCAATCAGTTGATGCTAAGCCGATGCCTTGATCCGAAACTGTTCTCATTTGATGCAAATAGCGGCCGCTCTTGTTTCACCGTAGCTACCCGCCTTTTCACGTACTACAACAGCATACCATTCCGGATATGTCCTTCTATCTCATCCCTCAAGTGCCCGCAATCATTCGTACTATGGCCGCTTAGCTCGTGGAATAAGCAATAATCGTCTGATTTCTTTTCATTATGGGTTAGATCCCTCCTAATTAGTCTCCGGTAGGGAACCTACCCCCTTGTGTCTTGATATATTCGCTCTAAAGTCTCGCTCAACTCTAAATAAGAGGTAAATCTTGGCTCCTTTCGCGGTCGCCTCGACTTGTCAAAGCTGTTCTCTGCTTTTCGCTTCCCTTTATCCTTATTTGAATCTTTCCCGGGCGGATCCCCGCCTTTGACTACATAAACATCAACTTCATCTCCTTCCTCTCTCTCGGCCTTTGCATCTTCCTATCGCAGAAACCTTTCTGCCTCATGGTAAAACTCTCCCAAGTCCATAGATGGATCCCTTGTCAATGAATTCTTGAATTCCGTGCTATCAGTTGTGCCAGATACAGCTGCCATCAGAACAATGGATGGATCTGGCCGATCCATTGATGTTGCCGCTGCATTAAATCGTGTTACAAAACTCCTCAAAGACTCCACGGTTTTCTGCTTCAGTTTCTCAAACTCATCGCGTTCTTGGGCCTCGAGATGTGAACTCTGTACTGCCTCATAAACTTCTCAATCAACTCGGTCCATGTTCCAATAGAGCCGCTTTCTAATTGTCTGAACCGCAGCACTGCTATATTTGTCAAATACAATGGGAAACACCAGGCTATGACTTCATTCGATGCCCCCAGTGCCTCTATGTGCCTCATATACCTCGTCAGATGAACTACAGGATTCGTCCTCCCATCATACATCTCCAGTGTAGGTAGCTTGAATTCAGGTGGGTTCCTGGCCTGCCTAATTGCGGGAGCGAAGGGGCTCCTGTTCACATCTTCTAGATCTCTATTCACTAATCCTCCTCTCATGGCACGTCTGACCATCTCTGCCAACTTGTCGCTGTCACCAAGTGGTGATCCTTGTCTGTTGCCTCCGATCTGCCCCCCGAGTTCACGAGGGAATCCAGGAATCTGCTCCTCTAGACGAGCATCCATTCCTCTATCAATGCCAAATTGCATTGTACCACCTGGTATCCTGTTTCGGATTGGTTCAACATAATCCGGAGGCGTGCCCCCTAGCTCAGAGGCTGTTCCTGATGGTCCCGCTCTATCCTGAATCATGGTTGCTCCGTGTCCCTGACTTTGGTTCTGGATTCCCCTTGTTCCAGCTGCTTCATTCTCTCGATTCTGCACTCCAGCTTGTCCAATCTGCCGGAGTAGATTCTGCATCATTTCCTCCTGCCTTTTCAACATCCCTTCCGGCATAGCCTCTTTCATCATCTCCATTTCGTCTCTAGGGATGAAAACTGAAGTCTAATTAGCTCCTGAAGAAGCCTCTTGACTTCCTTCATGCTGACTCCTTTCCGCTTTTTGTCTTTTTGTTGATTGCTTCGTCATAGCTTTCTAAATCCAAGTTCTTAAGCCTTCAAATCCAAAATCCAAGCTTCAAAATCCCTGAATGCTAGCCTTCTCAGTGAAAGCACCAAAATGTTTGTGCCAAAATTGATCACAAACACCCAATTGCAGATGAAAGCACCAAATCACAATCACATATCACAGATAGAATATATGTAGTGGATACAAATATGAAGAACACTCAAAATTTAAAAGGAAAGCAGTAAAAAGACAGGGTTTATATTGGTTCGGCGTTGTAGCATATGTCCACTTTGAAGAGTTTGCTATTTATTGATGATTCTCTACTGGTTTACAACAGTACAATTGATAATACTCATGTTACAATGGAGTTCCAACAGAGTAACAACGTAGAAGAGCAAAAAGTCCCTTTTCTATTGGCATTGGAGAGCTATTTATAGGTGTAGATCTGAAATATCTACCTTTGAACTCGGAATACTCCTTCTCACACGTGGATGGGCCCACGTGATCGATCAGGGGTCATTTGGGATCGATTGGGATCGATCCCCATATCCTTCATATCAATCAAGATGGTGTCCATATGGACTGAGATCGATCATGAGCGTTCTTTCGGTGGTATGTAAGCTACGGTGAAAATTTGAAGGCATTTGGACCTGTAGATCTCGGGTTATGATCGATCCAAAGTTGGATTTGTTGGTTGCCTGATAGCTTCGTATCGATCCCAGTTTGTATCGATACCTCTTCGTATCGATCAAACGTGTACCGATGACGTGGAGCACTGACTTAGGGGAGATCCATTTTTGTGCTACACGACCGTTTCCTTTACATGACCATGCCTTCTTCGTATCCATCGGCTGCCAAGCTCTTCGTATCGATCGATCGTCTAGATCTTCGTATCGATCCTTGGCCATTGCTTCGTATCGATCGTTTGACTGATCGATACGAAATACACAGAGATGGGATCGATACGAAGCAAGCAGTTCGTGGAGCAAACGAACTTAGATTGATTCCTATGTACTTCGCATCGATGCTCGGTGTGTGGCTTCGTATCGATCCATGGCTCATTGCTTCGTATCGATCAATCAACTGATCGGTATGAAACATGTTGGAGTGGGATCGATAAGAAGTGGATGAACATGGGATGGATCGGTACGAAGCACATGGACAGGAAGGGAATGGGTTCAAAGCAGATGGATACGAACTTAAATGAATACAAGATTGATCCATGATCTTGACTCGAAGCGGCCGCTTCCTTGACCCGAAGTAAGCCCTTTAGGGACTCGAAGTATGGTGCTTAAGGACCCGAAGTAACTTGTAAATACGCTAATCCATCAAAGACCCACAATAAGCCCTTCTCTGACCCGAAGTAGCGTGCCTGAAAACCCAAAGTAAGCCTAGGGACGACTCAAAGTAAACCCTAAGCAACTTAAAGCGACTCAATTTTCGTCAAAACCATATTTTAAGTATCTTGCACTATTTGTCTATCGACTATTTATCTTGGCCTCGTGATCATGTTTATTATCTGTGACAATCCAACTTTGATCATTATGCAGTCGAGTGGGTTAAATCCGCCCGTATGTTGCCTTGCCAAAAGGCGGGTTAATAATACTAAATTAGTTTAAATAATAAATTTATATGAAACTGTTAATTTAAATTCAAAGTTACAAATGTATGTAAATATTTTAAACTCGACCATATTTGTATTCTTATATATTAATTTTCTAAAATTATAAATATTTAATGTTAATTTGAAATGATTATTTACAAATTTTAAAACCTAAAATACCCTAAAACTATTTTAAAACAACACTATATTTAGTTAATTTATTTGAATTATTTTTAGCTACTAAAATTAAAAAATATATCCTCTAGCTAAAAACTGGTTTACGCCATCGTATTGTTCAATTACAATTGGGTAGCTAATCCTACTTATAAATTACCCAAAAATAGTTTTTCATAGAAGTTCTCAAAAAGATAAAACGATGAATAGATATCCCAAAAGAAAATTTAGTTTGCTACACTAGGAGATATAATATAGACTTAAGCATCGACCTAGTATAAACTTTTAGTGAAGACAACTCATCGAACATTATACTCCTGATCAATAATTAATCTTGTTTTACTTAGCGTTCCCATTTTTCCCTTCTCAAACACACACACACACATATATATAATCTTAAATTAAATACATACATATGTGATGTACTCACATTTTGCTTGATTTTTATCAGTTTTAGTGACTATGTTGGTTGGATAGCTTATTTTGATGTATAATCGATGCTTGATTGCATGGATAAGTTGTCTTTACTGGCCTAATCATGGTTATTTAGTTGCTTGACTATCACTATAATATTCCTTCTACCAACTTCATGTTTTGTATGTATGGTTCTATAGTCGTATTTATAAGCCCACACTAGATGATACAGTTTTTTCTTGGTGTTGCATGGTATTTTAGTCTCACTCCCGTGGTTCATGTTTTGGTCTTGTTGTTATTTAAGGAACCTACTCTAGGGACTTAGGGTTTTTTTTCTACTTTCTTAATTGTACGAGGGGTTTTTGCTACCTGTCAGGCTTATTAGCAGCTTCATTTTAGGTGTTTAGAATAAAATTATACATGTGCTCTCCTCCTTAGGAGGATCACTCATTTTCCTCAAAAAAATTATTATTTAATACAGTGTTCACTTTTAATATTATATGTATGTATGTATGTACACACACACACGTTCTTTTAATATAAAAAAATTAGTTTTTGATTTAAAAAATATATTTTGTTTCTTACTGGCCAAATAATGTTTTATATCTATATAATTTTGTAATATATATATACATATAAATTGTTTATATATATATTAAAAAGTGCGGTCTATTTTAATAACTAAATAAACAAAAAAAATATAAATATAAAACAAAGAAAAAAATTTCTTAGTGCCCAATAATGTTTTACATACATATAATGTTAAAATATTTATTTTATAATACGTGTATGTATGTATAAACTATTTATTCATATTAGAACATTGTCATGTATTTTAAATTAATTAATTAATTAAATGTATATAAATAAATGAATATGATTTTCAGATGTAATAATTGTATTATATAAATATATATTTTTAAATTTAATCAAAGGTATATTAACTTGTATTTTAAGATCTAGTTTTGAATTTTAAAATGTTTTACTAAGTCTTACTTAGATATATTAAATACAAAATTTGAATTTAAAATGTTTTGAATTAGTAAAATTTAGATTAGAGTTTTATATTTTGTTATATATAAATAATTTCAAAAAAAAATTATTTATATATTTTATAAAAAAACTAAAATTTTTTTTAAGACTAACATGTATAAATGGCTAATGTTTATATTGTGGATATAAATCTTAGTATCTGCCTATGTAATCATTAACCACGTACACCTTGATATGTTGCACATTACACTTATTTATACATATGAGTATATATTGATATACTCAAGACATATAAGTGTTAAATTAATTAACATACACTAATTAATTAAATCAAGAAGGTTAAATAAACTATTATTTTATTTGAAAAACTTTATAGGCCTACTAAGATCCAGTTAGGAATTTTTCTATGTAATTCACTCATTTCACTTGCTGCTGACCGGATGGGTTCCAACACAAACCACTCTACATCTTATGTTATTTAAACTTACATCACATTTTACTCTTTTAATCACTCTTCGTTTAATATTTTAACAACATTTTTAGTGAGCGGTCTTTATTAAAAACCACCACTAATCATCATTTTGAGTTTGGTTAGAAAGAGGGTCTCCCATAAAAGCTTCACTTTCTTCTCTTCAAAAAACCTATTCTCCTCTAAAAGCACTTACCATGCAACCTAACAATTGTGAAGTAGAGGTCGACAAGTCGAATGCTTATAACACCCGAGGCTAGTGCCATTAGCTCCATCTAGGAATTAGGAATAACATGGCTCAGCTTGGTTAATGGGATAGGCAATATATGGAAAATGGCCCGTGATCTAAATGATCTTCACACTCGAGTGGAAGCTAATGAAACCATAAACTATGGTCAAGGTGTCCCTATTGCAATGGACAGTACACCTCTCCGGCCTATGTTTCTTAGCACTTTCAACATCATACATAATGCTACGGAGAGATTTGAGCTTGAAGCCTCTGTCGAGTTTTGTTCTTGCTAGGGACATTGATGTGCATGTTATTCCCGCTCATGACTTTGCTAGCGGCACTCCTGTGCCCGAGCAAGTCCACTACCCAAAGCACATGCCGATAGGAGTTCTCTTCCCCTAAAAGACAATGTACCTTTAAACGACTTAGGTTAGCAGATATGGGCATGATTTATGTTTCAACTGTATAAGTGCTGAAGGGCAAGCAAGAAATGACGAGTCCATGCAAGGCTCATTCATTCCTAATATTAACAAGAGATCTCAAGACATCGCTCTCGTGGGAAGCAAGACCACTACTCCAAGTGTCATTCCCTAAAATGAAATAGAATGTCGCCTACCCTAGTTCGTTGTTGCCGCTCACTATCTCCTTATCGATGCCCGGAAGATCCACGCACCACCCATAGGGGCAGATGCGGGTCTTAGAGATAAGCTGGAATTGCTTAGATAGTGAATGCTTAGAATCCAAACTCGAAACCAAAGGGTGAGGGTTTCTCTAATGACAAGAATGCAAAATCGTTCTCAGAGGAGGTACTAGGTACCTACACTGATTTAATGTATGGTTTACTTCCCACCAAAAAGTATAATAGTGATAGTGGATTATCCTATAACAAACTGTATTTTGGACACTTAGTAATTAAGACAACAAATCAGTTTAATTGAATTAAATTAAACGTCTTAATTAGACCAGTGGCTTAGAAGGTGAACTTTTAAAGATAAATGAATTAGGATTCGAGATCTATTCCATTGCATTCGTAATTCCATTTATACATGAAAAGCATATAAAGTTTGTTAAAAGTAGATAATAGGATAAAAAGAGAAAAATTGAGGAGTTAGGGGCAAAATGGTAAAACTTAAGACAATTTTCTTTATAATTTATGAAATAAACATTTCTTCCTGGTTATCTTCTTCTTCCTAAAAAGAAAACAAAGTTTTCTAATTTATTTTCTCCTTAACTTCTTCATTACTCAACATAAAAGTATAAATAAATACTCTAAATTCAAGCTAGAAGATTCATTACAAATCTATCCACTCAGGTTAACAACTTGGTTAGGATTAATTTTAGATTTATGAATTTAAAGTTTAAAGAGTTGATATTGAACTTGAGCTTGGGATTTTATTGTCATTGGTAAATGAGATTTACACTCTATGCTCTATAATCACCATTTCTACTATATTTCTTGTTAAATTCCAATGGTTGGGCTAGGGCTTGATAAATGAATTCAAATTTAGAATTTTAGAGATGAGAATTGTTTTGAATGAGTGTTAATGAATGTTTAATCATAAAGTGAATGTATTGGAAAAACTTAAGAATGAATGTAGTATCTTAATATGTTGGTTTGGATTGTATTTTTATTGCTTGCTTTGGGAATGTCTGTATGTGTAGAGATGGATTAGGACATTAGTGAATGACATTGTTGGATGTATGTAGGAATTGGAAAGGTAGTTGAGTAATTATACTTGTATGTTGGTTGAATGGAATTCATTGTCTCAAAGTTATTCATTGAGTATAAAAGGAAAATAATACTTATTTGAATGACGAATAACTTAAAACAAGGGCATGAATCGAGTTGGAGAGACGTATATGCAAAGTGTCTCGATGACACGGAGCAAAATGTCAGCAAGAAAGGATAAAAGACAAATGAGAGAAGAGGAAGAAGGTAGAATGAACTTTCTCAATGGGAAATTCTTCCGTCAAGGTCCAAGTTCAGCTTGAATCAGGTATGGAGACGTCTTAAACCCCATTCAAACGTATGAATTGTTGAAGTCTGGTTTCTTGCAATAATCAAGTGTAAATCAAGGGTGATTCAAAAGTTTGGATACACATTTCAGATGTTTGAAATCAAAGCCAGATGTCTGGTTCCCTAGTTCAAACATCTGGTTGGTTGTTGAATTAAATAACTACATTTGGTTTTGAGATTTTAGGATTTGGGTGTCTGGGTTTGGTTTGTCGACTCAGGAGATACTAAGGAGCAATAGTAAGTGTTTGCACCGAAAATAGACAAACACCTCCAATCAAATTATCATAACAAATTCAAAAGAAAATAAACGCAAAGAAAGTATAGGCGCGCATATTTATAGTGGTTCGGCCCTAATGGGCCTATGTCCGCTATTCATACTTATTCCCTTTCTTATAATTCAGCTTTTACAGGAGTTTTAAGATGAAATAAAATGAATTATGATTGAAAATTGAGATCTGAAGCTCGGTTCGGTTATTTCTACAACATAGAGTCTCCAGGCTTCAAAAAGTTGCCTTTGTGAATGCCAAATGCTTGGATATTTATAGGGCTGAAAAAGGTGATGTGATTAATCTGGAATGTTGAGAAATTTCCATGTATAACTCCCCCAAATCAGATTCTTTTGCATATAAAATATATGATTTCTAATTCCCAAGTATATGCAGATTTTATTCCATATTTGGCTCATTTGGTTTGGTTGGAAACCCGATTTGATGTTGGTTGGTTTGGCGAAGTGCATGTGGTCGTGTTGTTGGTCAAGTTCGTGCACTTCAATCTCTTGTTCGGTTCCCTCCTCTTGCTATGGCTCAGTCTCCACTTGATGTCCTATCTGGTTCATCCTCTGTTCCCACCGAATAGATGATCATGTTCGGTACCTTGGGTAGCGAACATGATATTTTGTTTGTACCTTGGAGAATTGAATAGGATCTCATGTTCAGTGGCCTAGGATACCGAACATGGGAGAGGGGAGGTTTGCCTTTTTCTCTACCCTTTTGCTCTGCCTATCTATTTGCCTTTAGCTATGCCTGATTTACCTTCCAAGCCTCCTAATGCTTTGGTCTCGTGGGAGAAATTGCCCATAACACTTGCCCTCCAAAGATCATCTTGTAAACTACGAGGTGGGCTTTTTTGTGTCTCCCCTTGAATTCCTTAGCAAACTTACATTTCTATCTCTTTCCCCATTTTGGCTTGGCATGTTTCTTGTTCGGAAATCAGGGTTTGTTTGGTAAGCCATTGGTTCAACACTTCCTCGGTTTGGCATGCCATCGGTATAAGGCATGCCCACATCCCCATATAAACTCCTACACCTCTCTCCACCTAACACACATGTTCATTTTTCTAAGTCGCTAATTTTTTCGAGATTGTTCGTCTCCCTTGTGATGTCATTGCCAATCTTCTTTCCTACCGCCTCCAATTCAACGTAGCTTCCATCGATGACTGTCACACTATCTGGTAAGCACTTCTTCTTGATTTTGTATCCATATTTACCGATTTGTGGCTATGATTTAGACTTTTCCTTGTCAGGTCAGGGCTTAGGGTTTAGGCTTGCTCGATTCTGGCTAAACACAAGAATAAGGTTGTTTGTTGTGTTAAGAGAGGCATGGTTTGCCCAAAAACATAGCCGTCTAACCTCTTTGTACAGTGGGATCTTTGGACCAAAGTCTTGGGTATGACTCTTCCTAGGTTCGGCCTTCGGACAGGAGAGACTGGTCATTTATCGATCTCTTCCTATTGTTTGGATTTGTTAATTGGGTTAGACTTCACATAGGCTTCACCGGGTAGAGTATGAATACAAAATAGTTTTTCTAATTGTATCGAGATGTTTAGGTTAACATTGCTTTGGTTCATTTTCAATGTACATGCACATACTCATGCAAACACACGAACACTTCCTTCCTCTGCAATAATTCATGAGATACATTATCATATTAGATAGGCATGTCGGGTCGTCGAAAGACTCATTTCCAGACTGTTTCTGGAGATCAGGTTCCTTCTTATTCTACACCCTCGGATCCCACACCATCGAAGCGCTACTTCGATAAACCCAGTTCCGCTCGCTGTTTGATGTACAGGTACAGACCATCCAAGCTTTTAGTGAATCCTATCAAATTCGAACCCTCCATTATAACTACCAAGAAACTGGATATCATTAAAGCCACTCATGACATTCCCATAAAGGATTTCCTTCTACATACTTTAGAACAATTGGCTCATGCTTCACAAGAAGGGTACATGGCCTATTATCGTTATCACTATGCGGTCGGAGCCCCTCCTCCTCTTCCTTAGTGTATCGCTGGTTTCCTTATGTACCTAAAGATTTCTCCATTCCAGTTGCATCTGAACGGGTACGCTATCCTTACTAGCTTGTACGCCATTTTCATGAGGGAGTTCCAAATGCCCCATACCCACCATCAAATTAGATTACTTTACGCTATAAAGAGAAAACTGGAGGGTTCTCCTTTTTTCTATCTTAAGGTGGGGAGCAATTTTAAGCCTATTTAGAACCTATACTTTAAGTACAGTATGTTCAAGTGTGAATATTGTTTTCTCCGGGATAGCTCTCTGTGCTTTCGTCAGTGGCATTCGGGATGTAAGTCTCTTTCTTTCACCATCTCTTTCTCATAGCCTTGTGAAATTTTGTGTTAAGTGATAATTTTTCTTTCTTCAGATCTTCTTCCAGGTCTGGTGAGAGCAGCAACCGAGGATGATTTAAAGGATTTTCTACAGAAACTCCAACAAGTCTCGAAGGAATTTCATGAGGTTCCTCATCTTGTTAATGATGAGAATATAAGGCAACTCGAGCTAGTGGCCACTGGTTGCTCAATCGAGAGAGGCAAGCAACCTTTTACTCATAAGCCTGCCAAGAAAAAGAAAGGAATGGACCTGGTTAACGATGAGATGAGTGAAGTGCCAACCTCTCAGCCTTTTGTTTCTATTTCCCTCTTGACTAAAATCCATATGGAGTTGCTCCTATTGTTCTCACGGGTTCAAAGGAACCGGAGTCAGATTCGTTCAAAGTCGAACATTGCAAAAGTGGCCGGCTTAAGTCTTTAAGGGAATGAGATTATGACAGTATTCGCATGTAGAAAGCAGGATAAGCAGGCTCCCATTCTCATGATAGCGATCGTACCACTTTGGATCATAGCGAAGCGCATTCTTTTGAGCTTGTTGGTTTAGATATCCCATCTAATTTAGAGGTGGATGAAGCTTTAAATCGTGTTTTTGGACCCGAGGAGGGGGGAAATTTCATTCCCAGGGACATTTCTATTTCTAACTATCTTCATGAACCGGAGCTAGGGATCGACTATGGGGATTCTGAGTCAATAGCGAAAATCCAACGTCAGTTGGAGACCCATAAGGAGCTTAAGGGTCTAGATGATGCACACTTTCACACACACACACACACACACATTAACATATTTGCATGCTCATGCCAGAGTTATACACTTTCTAAGCATTCTCTTTGATATTAACTCATCATGCCTTACAATTGCAAGAAGCATGAATACGAAAAGAGAGAAGCTACTCTCCAAGATGAAATAGTTAGTGCCTCCTAAGGATGTCAAAATGGAGGCATCTTCATTCGAACCCAGTGAGAATGTTGCGCAACCAATTACAGAGTTGAAGACTAATGAGACTATTCACTATCATCTGTCCAGGAATGAAGGCGACCACGACCCCAAGAAAGGCTTACAGAAAAGATCCCACTCCTCTAGTGGTAAATCAAGATCTTGAACCCCAGTTTGTCCCTCTAAATCTCCTTGTCTTTTTCCTTTTCCATTATTTGATTTGGAGGCCTCCAAACAATAGGAGAAGATGGATAAGAGGAGAGAGATTATTCCTACCATTGGGAAAAAAGACAAGGGGAAGCAGCATAAGGAAGCGGGCATCATTACCGACCCTTCGAATTCAAACTTTGACAAATTTCAGCAACCTTATCAACCAAGAGATCCCCTGGCCCGCTTTCTCGTCGAGGTACCTTCTCTCTCCTTTGCGAGGTTGATTGATCTCCTTGTCGATGGACTAGATGGCATGAAGGCCCTATCTAAGTTTCACTCTTAAGTTATCATGGCTGGAGAGGAGATCAACAAGAAATATGTTGAGCAAAACATTAATATTTTTTATTTAAGGAAGCTGCTGCACCAGAAGGATCTAGATCACAGGAAGGTGGTCGATGCTTTAGAAAAACCCAAATAGAAGAGATTAAGAGGTCCAAGGCCGTTCATGCTGAAGAGCTGGAGCAATTGAAGTAGGATCACTCTGCCAATATTAAGGCTGCGAAGAAGGATTATAATGAAAAAGCTGGGCAGCTTTTCGATGATTACAAGAATGTCGGGCCAAATTTACAAGGAGGGTGGATGAGCTTTGGGAGGTAGTTGAGAGATCGGAACCTTCCATCACTGACCTAACGGAAAGAGTGGTTAAGTGGAGAGTCGAGAGGGTCTCCCAACAAGCAGAGGTTAGAGCTCTATTAGCCGAAAAGGCCGACGAGACTTCTAGAGCCGAGAAGCTGCAAGCAGAGTGCGATGAGATGAATAGTTAGCTCGACCAGGTGGAATCTCTCCTATATGAAATTTATTACAGAATGTTTAGGAAAAAGAGCCTGGCATGGATAGATGACTACCATGAGTTCATGGCATCAATCCATAAGTGCTTCATCAAAGAGGCAAAAACGCAAGTGAGTTGGGTGGTTCTCCCTTTAGTCTTGAAGCTATCGACGCTCGCTTTTCAGCAGAGGAGAACGAAGCCATTCATCTCAGCTCCCTTAAGCTAGCTGATGCTAAAAAGGCTCGAAAAGAGGAGGAAGAGCAGAGGAAGAATGGTGGCTCAACTTCTAGGGCGACAACGTAAGGTTAGGTTTCGAAACGAGTTATTTATGTCCTGTGAACGACCATTTTCCATGTTTCTTTAGATCCATCTACCATAAGCCATCCTTAGGAAATTCCTCCGCTTGGATCACACTTGTCCTCCCAGCAATGTCCCATGTTCTCTTAAAGTACATCCAAGCTAACTTGGGGAAAAACATGTCTGACAACTCTCCTCATTTCCCTGTAGGTGGTTCGCTTATGATAGGTCCTACTTATGACAGGCCCTGCTAGAGCTGTAATTACTCATGTCATTTCGCCATCAAGTGTTATGCCCCTGGGCCCTTTTGGTCCTCCTTCCAATGAAGCCCACAACAAAATGATTACTACTCTCAAGGAAACCCTAACATTAAGATTTTAGGTGCAACCGATCCTACTTAGGAATTCGATAAGGATGAAACCTTAAAGCAGCAAGTCCAGTTGAGATTCCACGTTGATGGCAAGGGTCAAGATGAAGCCCACGAGGAACTTAAGCGCATGAAGAAGCAAAAAGCAAAGATCGATGTAGCTGCTGGCACCAAGCGAGAGGAGGAGCGGAAAGAAGGTGAGAAGAAGGAATTTAAGCGCCACAGTTGGAAGACCATCTCCAAGTCCAAGTGAACGTCGTGCCTGCAACCCATCTGTGTTTTCTTTTTTTGGGAAATACTATTGTGTATATTCTTTATTTTTTTTATTAAACTCTGGTGTTTTTGAGTTCTCTCCTTATAAGATGACCACTCCTTCAGCAAAAAAAAAACTATACTATCTTTTCTTAACCAATTTTGATGCATTGGTAATGTAACGGCCCAGAATTTTCGACCCCGAAAATTCTAGATAGTTAGGAAAAGAAGAAAAGAGGTAGAAGAAGAAGAAAACAGAAAACCAAACTCAAATCTCACATTCGCAGCGGATAAAATATAATATCAAATAATATTCTTTATACAAAGAAAACTGTATCAGTCAATTACATTTTAATACGTCAGAGTTACCACAATTCACAATCACTAGACAGTTAAAATAACTTGTCTCAGACTACTATCAATACAACTCTCAAATATTCAGCGGTAAACTCCATACGTTCCTGCCATCCAGCTCGCCTTCGGAGCTCCAGAACGTCCTTACCTGAAATCTGTAATACTCGGTCTGACCCGAGCATTACATTAAAGTAACACCCGAGTCAGGCTGGAAACCAGCGTGAGTAAACCCGTCTAACATGGAAAACTAATGCATACAACTTATTTAAAACCTGGGGTAACTCGTACCTTATTACGAGTTCTTAACTTGCCATAGTCAAATACACATCTTACAATCATATCTAAGCATTATTACTCAGATTAAATGCCTAAGTTTATATCATTTATTCCATTCCAGCCTATTTGATTTCACATATCAAATCTATAAAGAACTATTGTAGATTACAAATCGAAGTGGTTTCAGTATTTACTGATATCCGACCCCGGTCTCTTCGAATTCAATGTCATCTCTAATACAATTTAAATCCAGGATATCATACAACAATTCAACTCAGATAGGTAATCTACATTATCACAGTTTAACCCATTCATATCACAGAGCATCACACATCAGAGATATCAATCAATTCAAGGAATCCAATACAATTCAATCATCCATAAGTAAGATCAACTGATCCCTTGATTATAATTAATTTAAACCAGATTAATTTCTTATGAATGAATTACTAATCCTGGTTAATTAATATTAATTATTTACAAACCATTTTAATTAATTATCCTTTAATCATTTATTAATTAACCTTTAATAATAAATTAATTAACTTTTAATTATTAATTAATTGATCATACTTAATAAATCAATCAACCTTTAATCATTAAATAATTAACCTTTAATTATTTAATTATCCTTAATAAATTGCATTAATTTCCTTAATTAATCAACCTTTTAATTAATTACATAAATAAATTAATCACCTTGATTAATTAATCTCATTAACCATCCTTAAATAAGACCTTAATTAACTTAAGATAAACCACTTCTCTTTATTAATTACTTAACTACATCCTTTAAATTTTTATTGAAATAAAAACTTAAAATTAATTAACAAACAAAATCAATTGAGATCTTTTCTTGATTAATTAAAATTTAACACTCTTAACTCAAATCACTTCTTAATTATATCTTTAAAATTTCATTGAGAAACTTATCTATTATTACCCCATTATATAATTATCTTTAAAACAAAATTTTAAAACATTGTAAATCTTTGAAAACTGATTTGAACTTGTAATATTTTGTTTTGAAAACTTGGCATCACTTCTTTGAAAACTTAATCCCTCAAATAACTTTAAAACTATTTAATACTTTTATTTTTTTTCCTTTTTAAAATATGTTTTATTTTAAAACTTAAAAACCTGTTCCCAGCAAAACACTCTCAAATGACTCGATCAAAAACCTGAGGCAACACATCTTTTCCCGAGCTCTTACCATATTTTTTTATTGTTTTGATTTTAAATTTTAAAACCCGTTAAACTCATACGAACGAACCCGGGCCAAAATCGAAAATCCATGAGATCCACTTCGAGATCCCACCTTCTTCTCCAACCCAAAAACATCAGACACCATTGATACCCATGCACATGCACAGGAGCTCCGATCGACTTCGATTATCGTTGCGACCTTTGACATATCACCGACGATCTCTCTGACTCACCCAAACACCCAGATCATCGATACACATAGGAAATCGAATTCGAGCTACTCAGCACCACCAGGAACCCAAAATCTCCTCAACGAAAACGCCTCACTGCGACGATCTCGACCACCCGAGGCTACGCAACTCCAGCCAGAGCTTCGGTTATCATCCACGCGTCGATCCCCGTCGGTGCGATCAGCTCCGGTCCACTTACTATGATACAGTATTACCAAATCCGACCTCGTCCAAACATAGGTTTAAAAACCTAAATCAAACTCGTCCTTCCTCCACGATGATCAGGAATTTTTCTGACCATTTTTCCCGAGTTCATCCATCACCCGGCTACCCTCAGCCACGATCCCAAACCCTAACAAAGACTAGATAGAGAGAATTGGAATTTTTGATTTAAATTCTAAACTCTATAACTTAAAACAGAGGTGATACAGATATATTCATACATGCACGCAGGTTTCTACATTCCTATATACATATATCCAGATTTAAACAACATGCATACATAATTTCAAACATATATCACAATTCTACTTCCAACATTTATCATATGAATCCAAATCAAATTTGTTTAAGCATAGTTTACTCACCTTTATATTAGAACAGAAAAATAGGACTTTGCTTTTTGAACTGGAACTTGAATGTTGATCATTGAACTGCTGTTTGATTTAGATTTGTAACTTGATTTGTGATGCAATTTGAATTGGAAACTGATCCGAGATTTTAACTAAAGCCTGATCTTTGCATTGCATTTCCAGGTTAAAAACCGAGGCTTTGAATTGCTTTTGATTTATTGTTTGAACAGGTTTTGATTTTCCTTTATTCCTTTTATTATTTTCAATTTTCAGGTTTGAAACGAATGAAAGGAAAATGAAGAGAAAGTTTTAGCTTTGATCTGAAAATGAATAGCCAGCTTTCTTCTCTAACACTACATTGTTTATAAATTTTCAAATTAAAAGAAAAAGGATTTGCCACTTGTTATTACATGATATTATGATTCTTACACTTGTATTCTCAAGTAATACTATGCTTACACATATTTCATAAGATAATAAGATGATTACACTTGTCTTTATTTACATGTATAAATGTTTAAATATATTTTTATATTATATTTTACAATTATACATTTTTTTACTTATAGTTATATAACTTTTTAAATAAATAATATAAATCCCATTAATACATTAATTAATAACTATATATATACTTAGTGTTTTAAAAATATAGATTTTAACTTTAAATGTCTTTTGAAAATTATTGTATTGAATTCAAATCAATTCTTCATAATCACAATACATACATATATATATATATATACATATTTATATACTTGTATATGTATACACTTAAAATTTTCAACATTTATTATAGTTTCAAATCCATTTATATATCCATATATTTTTTTATTATCGGAATTTATTTGTTCGACTTGTAAATCAGTATTTCAAATGACTTTCCCAGTTAATTTCCAATTAACAGACGTCTAAAAATCCGGGTTATCACATTCCTCCCCCCTTTAAATCTTTTCGTCCTCGAAAAGGAACAAAGCAAGAAATTTATTAAAATGTTGATTATCAGTTAAATTATTCCTTAGACATCTTAACTCTTAACTCTTTTTATTATATAAATTTTCAAAACACTTTTAAAACTACATAATATTACCAAATAGTTTTATAAAAATACTTTTATAACTCGATGTCTCAACCAGTCCATCCTTGTTCTCACAGAAATTCGGTTATACGTTGATCATGCGTAAGACTGAAAATCTATAAGTACTTGGTAAACCCGTTTTCAACACCTAGTGAAAATACTTGGAAAATAATTTTATTGAAAATATTGAAAACATTTTTGAAATCAAGGAAATATCTTTGGTGAGAATGCTCTGGAAATCATCACCCCTATCCATGGTCACAGTTACATCCCGGGGTACGTTGCCATCGCAGCAAAAGTCCATGTAACTGATTACACCATGGAACCCACAACAGATCGCAGTTACATTCCAGGGTTACGTTGTCGTCGCAGCAAAAGTCCATGTAACTGTTGGCTCTCAGCAGCACACACGATTTTTGCTGTCAAAATGAAACTTCTCCACTCTAACATAGGTCACAGTCTACCGATGTAAAATCAAACGCAGACTGTTGGCTCTCAGCGGCTCACACGACTTTTGCTATGTTACCATAGTGTCGTAGTCTACCGATATAAAATCAAACGTAGACGGTTGGCTCTCAACGGCTCACACGACTTTCGCTATGTTACCATAGTGTCGCAGTCTACCGATATAAAATCAAACGTAGACTGTTGGCTCTCAACGGCACACACGACTTTCGCTATGGTATGCAGTAGATCGCAGTGACATCGAGTTACACTGTCGTCACAGCATAACCCAAATGCCTCTGTAGGCATCAGCGCCCTCGACTTTCGCTACCAAATAATCCTCAGGAACTAGTTTTGTCCGGACTCCTCACAGGATCAACTTTAGAAACCCCCCTTATGGCTCAAGGCAGTACCACCCTGTGGCACTCCTGAGAAGTTCATTTCAAGGGAGCGCCTTTTCCCCCAGAGCCAATCTCAAAACACTTTATACTATACACTTATAGTATCTTTAAATTATACCCTTATGATTTTTATCAAAATCTCCTTTACACAAAATCGATATCCCAAATCGGTAGTTCCAAACTTGGCTTTCTAAATTTCCAAAACTGATTTTTCTCAAAAATCAAAAGCCTTTCCAAAATCCATAGGTTCCCAAAACCTTTTCCAAAATTATTCTCATAAAATCCCTTATATATATAGATATAGATATATATAACTTTGGAAATCTTTGGATCATTTCAAACTTGTATAAAACCTCTTTTATACTTCAAATATTTTCAAAAATCCTTTCCTTCCGGCTATAGATTCAACAAGGGGAGTTTATCATATATAACAAAGATATATAACTTTATTTATTCCAAATCAAATATTCAAATTTGATTACTCTTTTATAAAGTTATTAACCATATCACTTTTCTATAAAATGAGTTATAATCACAGAAATATTCAACTCCCATTTTATTTCATCATTTATTTTTCAAAATATACCCTTCCATTTCAAAATCATTTTACAGTTTTTATCCACAAATTTCCAGTATCAATTTCATTCTAACCCGTACGATGTACACATATCATCTATACGCTATATCAATCTGATCGCTCACCCGATCACACAATTTCACTTCCGAACTAGTATCGTCCACCCGACTTCCTAGTGCGGACTCAGATCTGGTTTCTTGATCAGAAACCGTCATTCTCCTTGCATAGTCATAACTATGATAGAGAATATCCAGAACCAATCAACAATCCATATCCAGGTTCGCCGTCGAAAATCGAGTGAAAAATCCGAACTCGGATCGATATATTATCTCGAAATTCTGTGCTCGAATCTGGATCAAATCACTATGCGAATAGAATAATATACGTACATCCTACGTATTTATCATCATTGATTATTAGCTAAATCAATTCTCTTTTACTTCACATTCATTTAGATTTCTATTCACTTATTCACAATTGCTCCCAATTTCCACTTGGGTTAATACTTCAATTCTTATCTCAATTGGTATTCAATTATAGACAGTTTGAACTTTATCCAGCTTAAATTTAGAAAATAGCTTGAAAAAATAAAAATAGATAAGTAGTTGAAAAACAATATTTAGTTTGTAAAATAGCCGTAAAATAGTTAAGTAATTGTAAAATAGTTGGAAAATAGTTAAATAGTTATAGAATATTTAGGTAATTGTAAAATAGTTGTAAAATAGGAATTAGTTATAAAATAGTTGAAAACAGTAATTAGTTTATAAAACAGTTGAAAATTTGTTAAATAGTTTCAAAAAAATAATAATTGTAAAACAAGTATAAGATAGTTTTAGGTTTAAAAAGAAAAGTTGTATAGTAAATAGTTTGGAAAAATAGATTTATATTAAAACAATTTATTTTGAAAATAATCCAGAGTCAAAATGTCAAATTTCCCAAACTCCATTCCAACCAATTTCCAATTCAAGTTGTTCTTATTTAACTTCCCCTAAGTTAAATTTAATTCACTTAATCGAGTCAATCTTACCCAATTTGAATTTCAAACTTATACAACTTCAATTTCACTTCAAATTAATTCAATTCAAAATTTCCATTTGAATTCTATGCTTACCCATCTTCAATCATAATTTCAATTAATTCAAATCAAATTCAATTTGAACAAATTCTATTCAAATCTCAACTTAAAACCATCTCGAATTATATAAATTCGAGTTAAATATTTTAAATGTTGATTTAATCCCTTAAGTCAAATTAACCCTTACTTTTAAATTAAATCAACCTTTATTTTTAATTTAACAACTTAAATCTTTAAATCATTTAATTCTGAATCCAAATTCCAAAATTCCATTTTAAAATTATCTTTACTTAACTTATTACAAAGTTCAAATAAGAATTCAAAAATAATTTAATCTTCAGATTCTAATTTGTTATCCATTTCTTACTTCAAAGCCAATTCTCAGTTTTATAGATTATTTATAACAATAGAATGATATCAGGATAAATAAACATCCAAATTTATCCAAACACCAATTAACAGCATCCATTTTCAATTTCCAGACCTCAAACCCATTTTGAGATCACTCATAACTCCCATTTAAAATCAACCATTTAACTACCCAAGTTAAATTTCAATTTCATCTTGAAATTTCCAATTCAAGTTGTTCATTCTAAACTCATTTAACTTTCCTTAAGTTAAATTCAATTTAATCCAGTCAACTTTACCCAATTTGAATTCCCATTTCAAATTTTAAATTTTATATTAATAATCTTCCCACTTATAAGTTCAAAAACTTATCACTTTGGGTTTTCATATCACATTCCAAGGAAAAATTTAAAACTCAACACTTAGAGTTTATTTCAAATCATCTTTGATATTATGTATATCTCTCATCTATACATATTTATTTCCTTTACATACCAAGTTATACCTTAAATTTTTAAACCACCTTTGGTTTTAATTCAAAACAAATTTCTTTAAAACAATTTCAAGTTTTCTGGATTTAGATTTAAAATTTCACAATTTAAAATTATCTTCAATTTCAATTTATAAATCATATTTACCTAAAAGTTTACTTCCCTAAAACATTTCATTTTACCTAATCATTTAAAACATTTCATTATTAAACACAACAACCATTTATGATAATAACCAAGATTATCATATCTGGAAACAAATTCATTATTATCTTTATTCTGAATACACTTCTACAAATTCAAGATTTTAATTTCAGTTTGGATCCATTTCAAACTTATCTTCATTCAATTTCAATTTGGTTGTATTACTATTACCACTTAATTCTCATTATTTTATTTAATTCCAATGATTCAACAACCAATTTCTTTAATATATTTAATAATTAGGAAAATATATTTCTTTATATATATCAAAAAATAAACTTATATAAAAATAATTTATTTTTAAAACCATTTTAAAATCTTTATATAAGAAAATAACAAGTACGCTCTCATATATAATATTCTCAACTCATTTTAGGGTACTATTGACCCTATCCTTAATGAGTAATCCCACTAGAGCCAAGGTTCTTGCTTAACCTCGCTCTGATTCCAAATGTAACGACCCGGAATTTTCAACCCCGAAAATTCCAGATAGTTAGGAAAAGAAGAAAAGAGGTAGAAGAAGAAGAAAACAGAAAACCAAACTCAAATCTCACATTCGCAGCGGATAAAATATAATATCAAACAATATCCTTTATACAAAGAAAACTGTATCAGTCAATTACATTTTAATACGTCAGAGTTACAGCAATTCACAATCACTAGACAGTTAAAATAACTTGTCTCGGACTACTATCAATACAACTCTCAAATATTCAGCGGTAAACTCCATACGTTCCTGCCATCCAGCTCGCCTCCGGAGCTTTAGAACGTCCTTACCTGGAATCTGTAATACTCGGTCTGACCCGAGCATTACATTAAAGTAACACCCGAGTAAGGCTGGAAACCAGCATGAGTAAACCCATCTAACATGGAATACTAATGCATACAACTTATTTAAAACCTGGGGTAACTCGTACCTTATTACGAGTTCTTAACTTGCCATAGTCAAATACACATCTTACAATCATATCTAAGCATTATTACTCAGATTAAATGACCAAGTTTATATCACTTATTCCATTCCAGCCTATTTGATTTCACATATCAAATCTATAAAGAATTATTGTAGATTACAAATCGAAGTGGTTTCGGTATTTACTGATATCCGACCCCGGTCTCTTCGAATTCAATGTCATCTCTAATAAAATTTAAATCCAGGATATCATACAACAATTTAACTTAGATAGGTAATCTACATTATCACAGTTTAACCCATTCATATCACAGAGCATCACACATCAGAGATATCAATCAATTCAAGGCATCCAATACAATTCAATCATCCATAAGTAAGATCTACTGATCCCCTGATTATAATTAATTTAAACCAGATTAATTTCTTATGAATGAATTACTAATCCTGGTTAATTAATATTAATTATTTACAAACCATTTTAATTAATTATCCTTTAATCATTTATTAATTAACCTTTAATAATAAATTAATTAACTTTTAAGTATTAATTAATGGATCTTACTTAATAAATCAATCAACCTTTAATCATTAAATAATTAGCCTTTAATTATTTAATTATCCTTAATAAATTGCATTAATTTCCTTAAGTAATCAACCTTTTAATTAATTACATAAATAAATTAATCACCTTGATTAATTAATCTCATTAACTATCCTTAAATAAGACCTTAATTAACTTAAGATAAACCACTTCTCTTTATTAATTACTTAACTACATCCTTTAAATTTTTATTGAAATAAATACTTAAAATTAATTAACAAACAAAATAAATTGAGATCTTTTCTTGATTAATTAAAATTTAACACTCTTAACTCAAATCACTTCTTAATTATATCTTTAAAATTTCATTTAGAAATTTATCTATTATTACCCCATTATATAATTATCTTTAAAACAAAATTTTAAAACATTGTAAATCTTTGAAAACTGATTTGAACTTGTAATATTTGTTTTGAAAACTTGGCAACACTTCTTTGAAAACTTAATCCCTCAAATAACTTTAAAACTATTTAATACTTTTATTTTATTTTTCCTTTTAAAAATCTGTTTTATTTTAAAACTTAAAAACCTGTTCCCAGCAAAACACTCTCAAATGACACGATCAAAAACCTGAGGCAACACATCTTTTCCCGAGCTCTTACCATATTTTTTTATTGTTTTGATTTTAAATTTTAAAACCCGTTAAACTCATACGAACGAACCCGGGCCAAAATCGAAAATCCCCGAGATCCACTTTGAGATCCCACCTTCTTCTCCCACCCAAAAACATCAGACACCATTGATACCCATGCACATGCACAGGAGCTCCGATCGACTTCAATCATCGTTGCGACCTTTGACATATCACCGACGATCTCTCTGACTCACCCAAACACCCAGATCATCGATACACATAGGAAATCGAATTCGAGCTACTCAGCGCCACCAGGAACCCAAAACCTCCTCAACGAAAATGCCTCACTCCGACGATCTCGACCACCCGAGGCTACGCAACTCCAGCCAGAGCTTCGGTTATCATCCACGCGTCGATCCCCGTCGGTGCGATCAGCTCCGGTCCACTTACTATGATACAGTATTACCAAATCCGACCTCGTCCAAACATAGGTTTAAAAACCTAAATCAAACTCGTCCTTCCTCCACGATGATCAGGAATTTTTCTGACCATTTTTCCCGAGTTCATCCATCACCCGGCTACCCTCAGCCACGATCCCGAGACCACTACGTTCATCGATCACCAGAAAAAGCTTTAAATCCAAAATTCGTTCATCACAAGAATTCTCTCTCGATTCTAAGTTAAATTTTTTGATTTAACTTCTAAAAATCATGGTTTTTAATGGAGATTACGATTATATAGGAGAATCCAAGAATTTTTATACTTGGTTTTACCTATTTATAAATTTTCCACTGTCCTATCTATATCTCTAGAATTATACTAAATTATTTCACTTAAAAATAATTTTAAATCTTAGTAAATGTATAAACAAACATAATTCGTTTGAATTCCAAACCCTAACAAAGACTAGATAGAGAGAATTGGAATTTTTGATTTAAATTCTAAACTCTATAACTTAAAACAGAGGTGATACAGATATATTCATACATGCACACAGGTTTCTACATTCCTATATACATATATCCAGATTTAAAAAACATGCATACATAATTTCAAACATATATCACAATTCTACTTCCAACATTTATCATATGAATCCAAATCAAATTTGTTTAAGCATAGTTTGCTCACCATTATATTAGAACAGAAAAATAGGACTTTGCTTTTTGAACTGGAACTTGAATGTTGATTATTGAACTGCTGTTTGATTTAGATTTGTAACTTGATTTGTGATGCAATTTGAATTGGAAACTGATCCGAGATTTTAATTAAAGCCTGATCTTTGCATTGCATTTCCAGGTTAAAAACTGAGGCTTTGAATTGCTTTTGATTTATTGTTTGAACAGGTTTTGATTTTCCTTCATTCCTTTTCTTTGTTTTCAATTTTCAGGTTTGAAATGAATGAAAGGAATATGAAGATGAAGAGAAAGTTTTAGCTTTGATCTAAAAATGAATAGCCAGCTTTCTTCTCTAATACTACATTGTTTATAAATTTTCAAATTAAAAGAAAAAGGATTTGCCACTTGTTATTACATGATATTATGATTTTTACACTTGTATTCTCAAGTAATACTATGCTTACACATATTTAATAAGATGTTAAGATGATTACACTTGTCTTTATTTACATGTATAAATGTTTAAATATATTTTTATATTATATTTTACAATTATACTTTTTTTTACTTATAGTTATATAACTTTTTAAATAAATAATATAAAACCCATTTATACATTAATTAATAACTATATATATACTTAGTGTTTTAAAAATATAGAATTTAACTTTAAATGTCTTTTGAAAATTATTGTATTGAATTCAAATCAATTCTTCATAATCATAATACATATATATATATATATACATTTATATACTTGTATATGTATACACTTAAAATTTTCAACATTTATTATAGTTTCAAATCCATTTATATATCCATATTTTTTTTATTATCAGAATTTATTTGTTCGACTTGTAAATCAGTATTTCAAATGACGTTCCCAGTTAATTTCCAATTAATAAACGTCTAAAAATCCGGGTTATCACAGGTAAGGTCGAGCATATGTTACTCCCTAATACTTGTGATTTTTGTGCTGTAAACATCTGGATGTCTGACAATTATAATTTGTATGTATGACTTGTTTATCCATTATCCGTGCATGCTCTATTTTTTCCTTTCTTGCTTATAGATGATTATGTAATTCACATACGCCTTATGTAAGTTTGTCTTGATAGTCGCTATCTGCCGCCATCGAACTTTACTATCCGTCGTTTGCTGAATTTTGACATGCTTACCAGGTGGAAACAACTAGGTTGCTGTCATGTCATGACTGCCGGCCAGTTGGGTTCCTTATGGCCCCCATGGGTTTAAAGTTATCGACTACAGTGATGGAAACCTGGTTATGGGATCATTATGGTCAACCATTGCTGGCGAGGGGTTTGAGCCAATCGTTAATGATTGATGCATGGTTAAGGGATCACTCTGGTCCACCACAACCGGCAAGAGGTTTGGGTTGACCGTCAAAGATGGACACTTGGTTAAGGGATCACTCTGGTCCACCACTACCGACATGAAGTTTGGGTTGATCATCAATGGTGGACACTCGGTTAGGGGATCACTCTAGTCCACCACTACCAGCAAGAAGTTTGGACCGATCATCAATGATGGATACCCGGTCAAGGGATCACTCTAGTCCATCACATCCGGCAAGAAGTTTGTACCGATCGTCAATGATGGACACCTAGTTAGGGATCACTTTGGTCCACCACTATCAAGAAGAAGTTTGGGCTGATCGCCATTGATGAACACCTGGTTAAGGGATCACTCTGGTCCACCACTATCGGAAAGAAAATTGGTTTGATCTCAATGATGGACACCCGGTTAAGGGATCACTCTGGTCCACCACTACCGACGAGAAGTGTGAGAGGAGACATCATGACAACACAACTTTGCCCCCAAGAAAAGAAGTCAGCTCTTTGTGCCTATGCAATGTTATCTTTAGGGTGCTAACGCTAGTCCAACGCATTCAAGTGGTAATTTAAAGATACATTTCCTTATCGTTGCTTATCATGATAAGATTTTAAGGAAAGAAAACTTTATTAGAATCCATTTCATAATTGTTTCGATTGTAGAATTACATTACAATTAGAGAAACAGTAGAAGTCTAAGTGAAATAATGATAGAGATAGTGTGCATTCCAAGCCTTTTTGAATATGGCTTCATCTATAGTGCTGAGGATGAAAGCTATAATGACAAAGGATTTTGGTCATTTAAATTTGAAATATTTAATTAATTTGAAATATTGAAAAAATTATTTTATAAGTCAAAATAGCTTAAATTTCAAATATAAGGATTTACTGTGAATAAAAATGATTTCGAAAGCTGATTTAAATTTTGTTTAAATAAGAATGAAGATAGTAAACTTTTAAATTTGAATTAAAAGTAATTTGAATGGTTTTAATAATAAATCGTTTTAATTAACGTGTGAAAATAGCCTTCCAGAACACTATCTCGGATTTTGACGAAACTAGTGTCATTGGATCCATAATAGTGAGTTATTGTTAGTTAAAGAATTTCATGGCGATTGGACGTATCCTTTAGTCATGCGAGCTCGAAATGTGTAGAAATTAATTAAAAGAATTTAAATAAATATAATTTGATTTTGAAAGTTAACTTCTGTATATGATGGAATTGGATCCAGTACTAGTTCCATTGTTTTCAGAATGTGGGTACTTAGTACAGATAGCCAGGCGGCATGCCTCATTTGGAGTTCGAAATATTTTGACGTGAATAGTGTTTGACATTATCTGTATAAGGACCACATCCCTTGTTTTCTTGCCCATAACCCTAATTTGAAAGGGCAGCCGCCATTAACTCTAGCTACCATCTAACATCACTCATTTCTCTGGCCATTAAAGACCGCGATTGGGGAAGTGGTCAACATGGAAGTTGTGGAAGGTGGCCAGACGAACTCATCTACGGTGGTGGATCACCGTAATTCGGTCGGCAGTGGCGGAAATTTCACGATGAACATCATTTTCCTTTTGGGCTTGCCAGCGAGCTAGAGGCGATAAAGGAAGGCCGCATGGGTGTCGATGGGTCGAGGACAGCAAGGCGATGTTGCAGCGGCGATCGGAGGCTTTTAGCGGCATTATGGGGTGATTGAAGACGGCGCCTAGGTTCGTTCGAACGTGTTGAAAGGGAGTGCGGATTAAGGATCTTAAGGCTAATTTAATACTAGAGGGGGTGAATAGTGTTTAATGGATTCTAAGACTTATATGAACTAATTTAAAAATTATGATATAAACAAATGCTTAACTTAATCACAGAATCAAACACAGATGCAGAAAGTAAATAAAAAGCAGTAAAAGGAAAGAACACACCGGATTTTATACTGGTTCGGAGTTACCCTACATCCAGTCCTGCACCAAGGCAAACACCACATACAGATTTTTATTATACCAATGTCGAGATTACAATCCTCAATTTCTAAAGGCCTTGAGGTACCCTCCTGTCTTCGAGTCCGGGGCAAACTCTCTTGATTTACGGGACACAAGATCACCCAATTGATTTCCAGGCACAACCATACCTTATAGAGAGACTCGATAAACTTTTGATTACAAATTGATCCTATAACTCTGAATAGCACTTTGATCTTCGAGAGAGGACAGAGAATCAAACAAGAATGAGATTCTAATTTGATTCACTTGAAAATTCGGTAGAATTTCGGCACGATCTTAAAAATATTAAAATTTTAGAATATGGATATGTGGAGAAGGAGTGAAGAAAATAAGAAATTAGTTAGTTCAAAAATTCGTTTGTGAAGGCTATTTATAGACCAGTAACGGTCATAACCATTTGGAAAGAGATTTAAACGAATAGACACTTCTTTTGAAAATTGAAACTTTTGAATTTAACGGCAACCATATCGTCATGGGGTATCCCATGATGTCGACATCCCTTAGTTAAAAACAATGTAAAATTTGTTTTGAAAATGGTATTGAAAGGAAAACAAAATGAAATGTTCTGGAGTAAAATAAACTAATTTTCCTATATTTAAAATAAAGAAGAGTAGAAAAATATATTTTTAGAATGTATGTATAAATTTGATTTTAAATCTCAAGTATATATATATTATAAAAGAATATTTAAAAATCAGAAGATAGATTTAAAAACATAAGAAGTTTAAAACAAGAGTTTATTTAAAAACAAAAACAAAGAATATTTTAAGGCTAAAACATCTTTTAGAAAATCATTTGAAAAGATAATTTTTAAGGCTAAAACATTTTGAAAAGTAGTTTTGAAAATTAGTTTGATAAACCATTTTGAAGTAGTTTTGCAAGCTTCTTCCTGCAGAATATCTCATCACATCAGGACTCGAGAACTTGTACAAAACCAGGATGTTCGTGGGTTTGTAAGCCACTTGTTGTAGGTTTGTAAGCTACTTGTCGTGGGTTTGTAAGCCACTAAGAAGGTAGAAATGGCTTCCATCCCAAATGAAATTTGGAATGAAGATTTCCATGCTATTATGAAGTTTTAACAAAACTAGACACTTATCTTGAAACCTTGATCTTGATTCTCATGAGTCTTCAAACTTGATTTCTTCATTCTTGATCTTTATACTGTTCAGTCTTCAATAATAAGTACCTGCCTTATATATATCCTGCATAATAACATTCATATGTATCTAGACAATAGTGTTAGTATATAAGTTATAATAAAATAAGTTACAAAGGTTGTTGTCATCAAAACAACTTTCTCCACTTCCTAAAAATCTCCCCCCTTTTGACGATGACAACCTTATAAAATATACTCACCACTTCGATCATACCATAACCCCCCTTACACCAACAACTCCCCCTTACTCCAAGCCTACTATTTTATATAACTTCTCCCCCTTTGTCATCAACAAAAAAAAAGACCTATAAACCTTGAACTTAATATAAAATGAGATAAACAAACATATGACAAAAGGATAATAACTATGTATGAGTGATATAAAATATAGCATCCTAAATTAAATGGAATTCAAGATTTTATACACCATAGATTGTTTTTAGAAGAACATTAATTAAGGTAACACTTATATACAAATTAACAAACCAATATACAATTAAGAAAGAGAAAAACGAAAAACGCTAACGAGGACCCTTAACTATTGGTGATTTATGGATCGAACAATTTGGATAGTGGAGACAAAAGTTTCCATATTGTTCAACCAAGTTCCCATTAGCGTCAAAAAGGACCTCTCCAACGCAAATCACGCCATCGTCTTCGTCCATATGAACATTCGGATTCGGCAGAGGATGTTCTTATCCTCTTGTGGTTCTTCTAGAGGCTCTTGTTCTTCAGAATCCATGGCTTATGATGATTCTTCGATGACAATGGGATTGCCATGGTTACCCATAAGGATTTTTGTAAATTCCTAAGGATTCTGCCTTGCCTATCTTGTTCTCTAGTCATTAGTAGTTGACTTACTTGAATTTCCATCATCATTTGAAGCAAATCTTTCATCTTCTCTTGTAATTTGATGACTCGTACGTGTGTGGAATGTTGAAAAGGGCCAGAATAAAGAGAGGTGGGTGAAGAAGGTTCAATATTAGAAGAGGAAGCCATTAATTTACTATTTTAGAAGTTTATTACAGAGAATAGAACATAGAAAAGGAGTAAAAATCGAAATATATAAATATATAACCATATAACTAATTTTAGAGGGAAATTTAAATTTGAAAATCTTGGCCAATATGTCGACATAGAGGGATGGGTCATGTCGACATGCCCAGTTCAATTTATGAGAAATTTTTATTTATATTAATTATTAACTATACTTGTATTATTTATAATTTATATTTCAGTTAATGAACATATACCTAATTCTCGTCTACATTTAGTAAAGTTTTGTTCATTTAATGGTTTGGTTAATATATCAGCAATTTGTTTTTCAGTATTAATATATTCAAGAGTTATGCTTCTTTACTTATATTATCTCTAAGAAAATGATGTCTAATATCAATATGTTTTGTTCTAGCATGATGAGTTGGATTTTTAGATAGGTTTAATGCACTAGTATTATCACAATAAATTGGTGATTTAGTTATAGTTAATCCAAAATCTTTTAAATTTGTTGCATATATATAACTTGAGAACAAGCCAAAGCAGCAGATATATATTCTGCTTCAGTTGTTGACAAGGATATAGTGTTTTGCTTCTTACTAAACCAGGAAACCAAAGAATGTCCTAGAAAGTGACAAGTTCCACTTGTACTTTTTTGGTCTGATTTACAACCAGCATAATCAGCATCACAATATGAAATTAAATCAAATACATCATTTTTGGGTAAAATAAACCATAATCCAAAGTATGTTTTACATATCTTAAAATTCTTTTAACAGCTTTTAAGTGAGTTTCTTTAGGTTGAGATTGGTATGTTGCACAGAGACAGACACTATGCATGATGTCAGGACGACTTGGTGTTGTATAAAGCACTGAACCAATCATTCCCCCATATAATTTTTGATCAACATCTTTTGATTTATCTTCTTTACTTAAAGCTACATTAGTTGTCATTGGAGTTGGTTTCCCACTAGAAGTGGTCAATCCAAATTTATTAATTAAATCCTTAGCATATTTTTCTTGACTAATGAAAATTCCTTTATTTAATTGTTTGATTTGAAGTCCTAAGAAAAAACTTAGTTCTCCCATACGACTCATTTCAAATTCTTTAGTCATTATATCTGAGAATTCTTTATTCATTATGTTATAAGCTGACCCAAATATTATATCATCCACATATATTTGTACTAATTGAATATCATTTTTGTTTCTTTTAATAAAAAGAGTTGTATCTATTTTACCAATTTCAAAACTAGATTGTAGTAAATAAGATCTTAGTCTTTCATACCAGGCTCTAGGAGCTTGTTTCAGACCATATAAATCTTTCTTTAATTTATATACATGATTTGGAAATTTATTATCTTCAAAAAGTGGAGGTTGTTCAACATAAACATCTTCTTTTACAAAACCATTTAGAAAAGCACTTTTAACATCCATTTGATATAACTTGAAATTATTGTAGTTTGCGAAAGCAAGTAGAATCCTGATAGCTTTTAGTCTTGCTACAGGTGCAAAGGTTTCGTCATAATCAATTCCTTTTTCTTGACAATAACCTTGCACGACTAAACGAGCTTTATTTCTCACGACCTCACCAAGTTCATTCATTTTATTTTTATAAACCCATTTTGTTCCAATTATACTTTTATCCTCAGGTCTAGAAACAAGTTCCCAAACATCATTTCTGGTGAACTGATTTAATTCTTCTTGCATAGCAAGAATCCATGGATCATCAGATGATGCTTCCTTTGGGTTTTTAGGTTCAATAGTTGATATAAAAGCTATATTACTCATACTATTTAGTCGATTTCTTGTTTTAACTATAGATTCAATATTTCCTAGTATATTTTCTACATGATGATCTTTTAATAGCCGAATTCTTTTATTAGGTTAAATGATTTCACAATTAGTTTCATTAGGTTCATTATTTAAAGTTACAAAATATTCTTCATCTTCTATTTGTACAGTATCTTTAAAATTTTCATCAAAAGATACATGCATCGTTTCTTTAATAGTGTTAGTTCTTAAATTATAAACTCTAAATGCTTTACTTCTATTAGAATATCCGATAAAGATACCTTTATCGGATTTAGGTTCAAATTTATCTAAATTATCTTTTGTATTAAGAATAAAACACTTACTACCAAAAACTTTAAAATAAGCTACTATGGGTTTCTTATTGTAAAGTAATTCATATGGTGTTTTATTTGTTAATGGTCTAATTAAAATCCTATTTAATATATAACAAGTTGTAGCGACTGCTTCAACCCAATAGTTTTTAGGTAAGTTACAATCAGAAAGCATTGTTGTAACGCCCCACCTCTATGCTCATAATAACAAAGAGTATTAAAAGAAATACTGTCTATTATTACGAAGAATAAGGCTGGATAGGAGCGGCCATCCGTAGTTGGCCTTACACTGGTATTGGTTACCTCGATAGGAGTGGTATATACTTTTCATTTTTCATCTTATTTATTTACTCCCACCGACATACCCAATTAACAGTATAAAACAAACTACGATGGTTCATAATAGTTTAGGACATTAGATATAATAATAACACAGATAATATAAATGCGGAACACGGATAAAAACAAAAGTCTCATATATATATATATAACTGATGTCAGTTATAATATAGTTGACACAATACATATGATACAACTACAACTGTCGACCTGGAAGTTATATATACAAGTACATTATCAACTAATATACATGAATACATATCATCCTATACAATGACACGACTTCTACAAACGACGAAAACTACTTCAAATGATATAAAAAGTCTTCATAGCTCAACAGCAACTCAAAGCAGGAAATCTACAACCTGAAATACTCGGGTCTGACCCGAGTATTAAATTCAAAAGAAAATAATACACGGGTCAGTCTAATTCAAACTCAGTTATTAATGCACAGAAGCAATAATAATCAATATCAAATAGACGACAATCACAGAAATCTCGTATATCCGACTCCTCGATAAAAGAATCGGATAACGGCAGGTATAACACTAAACAGTGTTAAACGACATATCAGCAAATTCAAACCATCAGTAAAGATAAGTGAAGAAAATACTAGTGAAGATAATTTAGAAATCATCAGAATTTCCTAATTGGCAATTAACAACAACATCAAATTATTGAATAAATAATCAGAAACTCATAATCTAATTATCAATGGATAATTAGACATAAAAAAATGATCAATCGAAATGAATCAAATAAATTTCCCAAATATTGAATTGAACACAAAACCATTCAAACAATTGAAATAACAATTTAAATTGTCAAATCTGATTGGGCTGCAGTACACGCTCGCGTGTACTGCCTTGCCACATTAAAATGTTAAAACTATGTGGCTGCAATACACGCACGCGTGTACTGCCTCGCCATAACAGAATATAAAATCATCACATCACCAAATGTAAATCATCAAAACGAAACTACAGAGGTCAAGTCACGACAATCATGACTCAATGCTACTGCAACTAAAATGAATCAGAATTTACAACCCAAAGATTAACAAACCAAAGAAAGGCGTAAAATCATGCAACTGTGGAACATAACAGTACAGCTCCAAAAATATACACATGAAGAATACACTGCAACAGGTTAGGAACCACACATATGAAACAGCAACAAGTGATGTACACATGAATGCACCTACCCTCGATTATCAGTGAACAACCAAACTGTTCAAACTCAATAGAAAATCCCAATACAATATTTCACAGTCCAATATACTATGGACAGTGGAAAATACCACACCAAACTCAAATGCAACTCAAGTAAAGATACCGACTACACAAAAGTTCAATTGAATCGAGTTCAGGTCAGACCAACCAGAATAGATGCAATATGTACGCAAGTAAATGCAACTACAAGAGGATTCTTGAAATACAACCAAACCTGACCAGGCTGTATACATGTACACATATGCAAAGGCTTCAACAAAGAAGACAGTGGCAAATGCACTTTATCAAAACATAGCAGTATGGAAGAATGCAAACCAAAGAACATCTACAAAGGAATGAAGACCCAAACTACAGTTCGAGTTATATCCCAGTGCCAACATACCCAACTAGAGGTGCAGACTACAAGTGAATACAGACTGGAGACCAACATAATGCAACAGCCCCAAAACTCGAAAGAACAAGATGCAACAAAGGTAAATACAACACAGTGGAACCAGAGTCTACTCCTAAACAACTTCAAAGTGCAACAGAGCTCACGGCAACAACTACAAGTCCAATGTGACAGCAAACTCGAATGATCAAAGAGCAACAAAGAAGATGGGTCGAGACAAAGCTCACAGGGGCCAGAAGATCAAAACTTAATTCACAGTGAAGTCAAAACACACGAAAATAAAATTAACCGTGAAATAAAGTGTTAAACAAATGTTTCAAAGTCCAGTGATGCAAATGCATCAGCAAAGCAAATGCCAACCAAGAAATTCATGAAACAAGAAAAATAGTGAATGACCAAGTTCAAAATATACGTATTAATCTACTCGAAGTCAAAGCCTACAGAAAATCAGGATATTCAATACCGAGAGAATCAAAGAATTCATAGCCGTGTGTGACCAATTCAAAATCAAAAGCCAGTGGTAAACAAATATCTCAAAAATTCAAAGCCGTGAAAATCACGAAATCAAGAATATACGAATTCAAACTAGATGTGAGCAGATCACTCACCTTCGCCACGAATTGGAGCAGTCGAAGCCGGGCACTAAAAAGAACGAGCGAATCCCAGCGAAACCCTAGCAGCCTCGAGTGACTCCAAGCGGTATGCGATCAACAAGGCGAGGATGAAACGTCATTCGATCGAGCTGTGGGGGTTGGCGCCTTTGATTTCTCGATGCCCTAATTTCAAACGATGAAGAAGGGACGGATTCGAATTGAATAAGAAGGAAACGGCCACCATTTTTATTTCTCATTTTGATTTTTGGATTTAGGGTTACGAATTAAAAATGGGAGAAGGGGGTCGGGTTCCCTCTGATACTATCACGGTGCCAACAGTTATGGGCCATGCTATTTCAATTTGTAAAGCCCAATTAGCAATTAACAATTTATAAAAGAGTTTTAACTCTATAAATTCCAATTGCAATTTTAAATAACCATTTTATCAAAGGATTCCAATCGATCAAAAACTCAATCGAGCAATTAACTAGCATTCTAATCGTTTAATGACGATATTAAATTCTCACAAAAGCTCGGGTTGTTACAGACTCCGCTCCTTATAAAAATTGCATCCCCGTAATTTTCATAATTAAGGTCGTCCACAATTATTATCCTTCTAACATAAGCTGGTTAAGTTAGAAAAATAAAGATCGAGAACCCAATACCAACGAAATCTTTCAATTTCATAAAAGAGATTCACAAATTTTCAACAAAATCTAATTATCTAGTAGATGATCAGAAAACAACAAAGCTGAATAAATGCAATCATCAGTAATGTTCAATTATTAACTAGATAATTAAAATACAGAAATTTACAAAACAACAATATCTAATTATCGACAAAGATGATTAGAAAGCACAAATCACAACTCGCAAAACCACCAATATCTAGTTATTCAACAATTAATCAAAAAAACACAAACTCCATATCAGCAAACTCTAACTATCAACAGAGATAGAAAGAAAATAGCAATTCAACAAAAATCAGCATAATCTAGATTCAATTAGAGACTAGAAAATCTCGTATCAATAAAATCAGCAAACATCCAATTATCTAAACGATAGTCAGAAAACAAATCAACAGCTATCAAATTATCAATTATCTACTTATCAAAAAGACAACAAATATTCAATTATCAAAAACGATAATCAAATTTCAAATCAACAATTATTCGATTATCAAAAACGATAATTAAATCTCAAATCAACAAATATTCAATTATCAAAAGCGATAATTAAATCTCAAATCAACAAATATTTAATTATCAAAAGCGATAATTAAATTTCAAATCAACAAATATTCGATTATCAAAACGATAATCAAATTTCAAATCAACAAATATTTAATTATCAAAAGCGATAATTAAATCTCAAATCAACAAATATTCGATTATCAAAACGATAATCAAATTTCAAATCAACAAATATTTAATTATCAAGAGCGATAATTAAATCTCAAATCAGCAAATATTTAATTATCAAAAGCGATAATCAAATTTCAAATCAACAAATATTCAATTATCAAAACGATAATCAAATTTCAAATCAACAAATATTTAATTATCAAAAGCGATAATTAAATCTCAAATCAACAAATATTCGATTATCAAAACGATAATCAAATTTCAAATCAACAAATATTTAATTATCAAAAGCGATAATTAAATCTCAAATCAACAAATATTCGATAATCAAATTTCAAATCAACAAATATTTAATTATCAAAAGCGATAATTAAATCTCAAATCAGCAAATATTTAATTATCAAAAGCGATAATCAAATCTCAAATCAACAAATATTTAATTATCAAAAGCGATAATTAAATCTCAAATCAACAAATATTCGATTATCTAAAACGATAATCAGAACTCATATCAACAAATATTCAATTATCACAAGCGATAATTAAATTTCAAATCAACAAATATTCGATTATCTAAAACGATAATCAGAACTCATATCAACAAATATTCAATTATCACAAGCGATAATTAGAAACAACAAATATCTGATTATCAAAAATGATAATCAGAACTCATATCAACAAATATCTAATTATCACAAGCGATAATTAGAAACAACAAATATCTGATTATTAAAAATGATAATCAGAACTCATATCAACAAATATCTAATTATCACAAGCGATAATTAGAAACAACAAATATCTGATTATTAAAAACGATAATCAGAACTCATATCAACAAATATCCAATTACCTGCAGATAATTGGAAACAACAAATATCTAGAAATCAATTAAGAAGACTAGAAAATCAACATAAAAGCTTGGATCGATCCCATCAGATGGCGAGTTTTTAATTCGCCGCACGTGCATCAACAAATGGCCGAAGCCTACCAAGTACTCAACATAATTTTGGCGCCCATCAGATTGACCCGAAGGTCCGCAGAGTGACTCGAAGGTCTAGTACTGGTATTTGACCCGAAGGTCCATCATATGACCCGAAGGTCCATTATAGTGGCTCGAAAGCACACGAAATCATCAAATATTTCAATTAACGAGTCCGGAATTAACCGAAATAGCAAACGCACATGTCACATACCACGTGTTTTACTAAATGGTTTATTCTCTTCATCGTTTCTTTGAAAGTGCAAATTCATCAAAATCATCAAAACAGCAGATATTTCAATTAACGAGTCCGGAATTAACCGAAATAGCAAACGAACATGTCCCATACCACGTGTTTTACTAAATCGTTTAAATCTCTTCATCGTTTCCTTGAAAGTGCAAAATTGTGTATTTCGTAAAAATACACTTTACATTCTCAAACGGACAAGTCCGGAATTAAGCGAATCAGTAAAAGAAAGGGTCATAGTCCTCGATTTTGCTGAAACGTTTAAATCGCTTCCTCATTCTTTTGAAAGCACAAACTGTAAAATTTCTGAAAACAATTTTTATTTATTTTATAAAATAACAATTCACATTCTCAACTGGACAAGTCCGGAGTTAAGCGAATCAGTAAAAGAAAGGGGTCATAATCCTCGATTTTGCTGAATCGTTTAAGTCGCTTCCTCATTCTTTTGAAAACACAAACTGTTAAAAATTTATAAAACAATTTTCATTTTAAAACAATTTTTCAATCACGTGATTAAAGCAGCAAATCAGTAACAATTTCGATAAAGAAATTGTACTTCTCAAAATACCGTAAAATCGTATCTCAAAATCAGCATTGCGGAATAACCGCTTGAAAATCCACTTTTAAAATTTGACGGTTACTGAAGCCAAAGCGATAGTAAATTTAAAACGTCAAAATCACATCAAAACAATTTACATCAAAATGTAATATCAGTGAATTTTCATTCATCAAAATGCCACAAAACACCGTGCTTCAAAATATAGCATTGGTGTAAAAATTCCGTTATAAAAATAACGGCAACAAAATACGTTTCATAACCAAGCATCGGTTCAACGTAAAATAAATGCAATAACATGCAATTCAAATTTGCACGTACTACAAAATAAACAAAAAAATAATTCGAATGTATCTTCAATGAAGATAATTCAAAACAGCAAAAATCTAATCAATATATGATTAGCATAAAAGAAAACCAGCAAAGATCTCAATAAAAATCACATAACTACAATTGGTTCGAATCCTCAATTCGGATTCGAAATTCTCAAAGAACAAAATAAACACAGCTATGTAAACAACAAACGAAATTCATATTAATTTCATATTTTGATTTTTAAATCAAAAAGATTATCAGTTGTACTCAGCGAAGACAGTTTCACTGTTTCCACTGCGCACTCTGATAAACAGTGCTCAAATCAATCAAATCAACAAAACACGGTTTCACTTTCTATTTTTAAATAAAGATATTTAAAAATTTCATCCAAATTTCAAAACTTTAGTTTTGACTCAAAGCACAAATAAAACATCGACTAATAGTTGTAACACATGTTCCATCCAAGTTATGTTTTATATTATGTCCATAAACCCCAAGCTCTGATACCAACTGTAACGCCCCACCTCTATGCTCATAATAACAAAGAGTATTAAAAGAAATACTGTCTATTATTACGAAGAATAAGGCTGGATAGGAGCGGCCATCCGTAGTTGGCCTTACACTGGTATTGGTTACCTCGATAGGAGTGGTATATACTTTTCATTTTTCATCTTATTTATTTACTCCCACCGACATACCCAATTAACAGTATAAAACAAACTACGATGGTTCATAATAGTTTAGGACATTAGATATAATAATAACACAGATAATATAAATGCGGAACACGGATAAAAACAAAAGTCTCATATATATATATAACTGATGTCAGTTATAATATAGTTGACACAATACATATGATACAACTACAACTGTCGACCTGGAAGTTATATATACAAGTACATTATCAACTAATATACATGAATACATATCATCCTATACAATGACACGACTTCTACAAACGACGAAAACTACTTCAAATGATATAAAAAGTCTTCATAGCTCAACAGCAACTCAAAGCAGGAAATCTACAACCTGAAATACTCGGGTCTGACCCGAGTATTAAATTCAAAAGAAAATAATACACGGGTCAGTCTAATTCAAACTCAGTTATTAATGCACAGAAGCAATAATAATCAATATCAAATAGACGACAATAACAGAAATCTCGTATATCCGACTCCTCGATAAATGAATCGGATAACGGCAGGTATAACACTAAACAGTGTTAAACGACATATCAGCAAATTCAAACCATCAACAAAGATAAGTGAAGAAAATATCAGTGAAGATAATTTAGAAATCATCAGAATTGCCTAATTGGCAATTAACAACAAAATCCAATTATTGAATAAATAATCAGAAACTCATAATCTAATTATCAATGGATAATTAGACACAACAAAATGATCAATCGAAATGAATCAAATAAATTTCCCAAATATTGAATTGAACACAAAACCATTCAAACAATTGAAATAACAATTTAAATTGTCAAATCTGATTGGGCTGCAGTACACGCTCGCGTGTACTGCCTCGCCACATTAAAATGTTAAAACTGTGTGGCTGCAGTACACGCACGCGTGTACTGCCTCGCCACAACAGAATATAAAATCATCACATCACCAAATGTAAATCATCAAAACGAAACTACAGAGGTCAAGTCACGACAATCGTGACTCAACGCTACTGCAACCAAAATGAATCAGAATTTACAACCCAAAGATTAACAAACCAAAGAAAGGCGTAAAATCATGCAACTGTGGAACAGAACAGTGCAGCTCCAAAAATATACACATGAAGAATACACTGCAACAAGTTAGGAACCACACATATGTAACAGCAACAAGTGATGTACACATGAATGCACCTACCCTCGATTATCAGTGAACAACCAAACTGTTCAAACTCAAAAGAAAATCCAAATACAATATTTCACAGTCCAATATACTATGGATAGTGGAAAATACCACACCAAACTCAAATGCAACTCAAGTAAAGATACCGACTACACAAAAGTTCAATTGAATCGAGTTCAGGTCAGACCAACCAGAATAGATGCAATATGTACGCAAGTAAATGCAACTACAAGAGGATTCATGAAATACAACCAAACCTGACCAGGCTGTATACATGTACACATATGCAAAGGCCTCAACAAAGAAGACAGCGGAAAATGCACTTTATCAAAACATAGCAGTATGGAAGAATGCAAACCAAAGAACATCTACGAAGGAATGAAGACCCAAACTACAGTTCGAGTTATATCCCAGTGCCAACATACCCAACTAGAGGTGCAGACTATAAGTGAATACAGACTGGAGACCAACATAATGCAACAGCCCCAAAACTCGAAAGAACAAGACGCAACAAAGGTAAATACAACACAGTGGAACCAGAGTCTACTCCTAAACTACTTCAAAGTGCAACAGAGTTCACGGCAACAACTACAAGTCCAATGTGACAGCAAACTCGAATGATCAAAGAGCAACAGAGAAGATGGGCCGAGACAAAGCTCATAGGGGCCAGAAGATCAAAACTTAATTCACAGTGAAGTCAAAACACACGAAAATAAAATTAACCGTGAAATAAAGTGTTAAAAAAATGTTTCAAAGTCCAGTGATGCAAATGCATCAGCAAAGCAAATGCCAACCAAGAAATTCATGAAACAAGAAAAATGGTGAATGACCAAGTTCAAAATATACGTATTAATCTACTCGAAGTCAAAGCCTACAGAAAATCAGGATATTCAATACCGAGAGAATCAAAGAATTCATAGCCGTGTGTGACCAATTAAAAATCAAAAGCCAGTGGTAAACAAATATCTCAAAAATTCAAAGCCGTGAAAATCACGAAATCAAGAATATACGAATTCGAACTAGATGTGAGCAGATCACTCACCTTCGCCACGAATTGGAGTAGTCAAAGCCGGGCACTAAAAAGAACGAGCGAATCCCAGCGAAACCCTAGCAGCCTCGAGTGACTCCAAGCGGTATGCGATCGACAAGGCGAGGATGAAACGTCATTCGATCGAGCTGTGGGGGTTGGTCCTTTGATTTCTCGATGCCCTAATTTCGAACAATGAAGAAGGGACGGATTCGAATTGAATAAGAAGGAAACGGCCACCATTTTTATTTCTCGTTTTGATTTTTGGATTTAGGGTTACGAATTAAAAATGGGAGAAAGGGGTCGGGTTCCCTCTGATACTATCACGGTGCCAACAGTTATGGGCCACGCTATTTCAATTTGTAAAGCCCAATTAGCAATTAACAATTTATAAAAGAGTTTTAACTCTATAAATTCCAATTGCAATTTTAAATAACCATTTTATCAAAGGATTCCAATCGATCAAAAACTCAATCGAGCAATTAACTAGCATTCCAATCGTTTAATGACGTATTAAATTCTCACAAAAGCTCGGGTTGTTACAATTGTTCTAGCACACTCTTGAATCATTCTATTCTTATGTTCTACCACTCCGTTTTGTTGTGGAGTTCTTGGAATAGAGAAATCATGAGTAATTCCTTTTTGATTACAGAAATTTTCAAAATTTTCATTTTAAAATTCTCCACCATGATCACTACGAATAGTTTTTATTTTTAAAGAAATTTGATTTTGAATTCTTTTAGCAAAATTCTTAAATAATTCAAAAGCATCACTTTTAAGTTTAAGAAAAATTGTCCAAGTATATCTAGAATAATCATCTACAATTACAAAACATATTTATTGCGATTAATTGATTGAACTTGAGATGGACCAAATAAATCTAAATGAAGTAATTCTAGAGGTTTAGAAGTAGAAATCATATCTTTTAATTTAAATGAACTTTTCTTAAGTTTTCCTAATTGGAAAGCATCACTTATACTATCTACTTTAAAGTTTAACCTGGGAAGACCTCTAACTAAGTCAAGTTTTGATAACCTAGATAACAGTTTGAAATTTAAATGACCAAATCTTCTATGCCAAATCCAAGGGTCACTTGTATTAGCCAAAAGACATAAGTTATCATTTGAAACTTTCATACTAAGGATGTAAATGTTTTTCTTCCTAATTCCTTCAAAGATAATATTTGACTTATTATCTTCGATGTGACACTTATCTTTTCCAAATTTAATCTCAAAATCTTTATCACATAGTTGACTTATACTAAGCAAATTATGTTTTAAATTCCTAACTAGCAAAACATCATAAATAAGAGGAGTTTTAGAATTACCGACATTGCCGATGCCAATCACATATCCTTTTGAGTTGTCTCCAAAGTTGACCAATCCGCCATCTTGATATATAATGCCATTGAGTATCTCTGGATTTCCAGTCATATGCCTTGAACAGCCACTAGCACGTATCCATTTATTTTTCTCAATTTTCATAGTTTGTCCATTGGTTGTTGATTCTTCAAAAGCCATGTAACATGTCTATTCCTGCATAACAAACCAATTCGGTAGATAACTTGATTTTTCATAAAAACTATAAGCAGACTTATGATACTTTGATGAAATGCATAAATTCAAACTAGTATTAACAAAATTTCCTAAAAATGCCATTTTTAACTTTTTAAGTTTCAGATTATGAAAATTATGAAAACCTATGCTCTGATACCAATTGAAAGGGAGTGCAGATTAAGGATCTTAAGGCTAATTTAACACTAGAGGGGGGTGAATAGTGTTTAATGGATTCTAAGACTTATATGAACTGATTTAAAAATTATGATATAAACAAATGCAGAACTTAATCACAGAATCAAACATAGATGCAGAAAGTAAATAAAAAACAGTAAAAGGAAAGAACACACAGGATTTTATACTGGTTCGGAGTTACCCTACGTCCAGTCCTGCACCAAGGCAAACACCTCGTATAGATTTTTATTATACCAATGTTGAGATTACAATCCTCAATTTCTAAAGGCCTTGAGGTACCCTCCTGTCTTCGAGTCCGGGGCAAACTCTCTTGATTTACGGGACACAAGATCACCCAATTCATTTCCAGGCACAACCACACCTTATAGAGAGACTCGATAAACTTTTGATTACAAATTGATCCTATAACTCTGAATAGCACTTTGATCTTCGAGAGAGGACAGAGAATCAAACAGGAATGAGATTCTAATTTGATTCACTTGAGAATTCGGTAGAATTTCGGCACGATCTTAAAAATATGAAAATTTTAGAATATGGATTTGTGGACAAGAAGGAGTGAAGAAAATAAGAAATTAGTTAGTTAAAAAATTCGTTTGTGAAGGCTATTTATAGTCCAGTAACGGTCATAACCATTCGTGAAGAGATTTAAGCGAATAGACACTTCTTTTGAAAATTGAAACTTTTGAATTTAATGGCCACCATGTCGACATGGGGTATCCCACAATGTCGACATCCCTTAGTTAAAAACAATGTAAAATTTGTTTTGAAAATGGTATTGAAAGAAAAACAAGATGAAATGATTCTGGAGTAAAATAAACTAATTTTCCTATGATTTAAAATAAAGAAGAGTAGAAAAAAAAAATTTAGAATGTATATATAAATTTGATTTTAAATCTCAAGTATATATATATATATTATAAAAGAATATTTAAAAATCAGCAGATAGTTTTAAAAGCAAACGAAGATTAAAAGAAGAGTTTATTTAAAAACAAAAACAAAGAATATTTTAAGGCTAAAACATCTTTTTGAAAATCATTTGAAAAGATAATTTTTAAGGCTAAAACATTTTGAAAAACCATTTTAAAGTAGTTTTGCAAGCTTCTTCCTGCAGAATATCTCACCACATCAGGACTCGAGAACTTGTACAAAACTAGGATGTTTGTGGGTTTGTAAGCCACTTGTCGTAGGTTTGTAAGCTACTTGTCGTGGGTTTGTAAGCCACTAAGAAGGTAGAAATGGGTTCCATCCCAAATGAAATTTGGAATGAAGATTTCCATGCTATTATGAAGTTTTAACAAAACTAGACACTTATCTTGAAATCTTGATCTTGATACTCATGAGTCTTCAAACTTGATTTCTTCATTCTTGATCTTTATACTGTACAGTTTTCAATAATAAGTACATGCCTTATATATATCATGCATAATAACATTCATATATATCTAGACAATAGTGTTAGTATATAAGTTATAATAAAATAAGTTACAAAGGTTGTTGTCATCAAAACCACTATCTCTAGTTCCTAACATGTGTTAGGGTGGAGAGGATTAGCGGCGTGGATTAGTTTAGCTAATTACGTAATTAAGGTGGATTAATTTGGTTAATGATGAAATTAAATGAAAATAATTGTATTATTTAAATTATAAATCTTATAAATGTGATAACTTTTTTATACGAGGTCCAAATCGAACGCGGTCGGTCGCGATAGGATCGTATCGACGATATCTACATTATGAAAATAGATTGGTGGATTTTGGAGCTTACAGAATTTTAGGCTAAAATTGAACTCCCTTTCGATTTAGTTTAAACCGGAACGCTTCAGCGATAACTGGAATTTAGTTGAGTTAAACTCACCTCTCTGACCAACTCATATTTTATATAAGTACGAATATTTTCATTGTTGCCTGTGATTGCCTTTTTGGATGATTTACTGTTTTATCACGTGGTTTGGATTTATTCCCGCCCTTAGAGCGGATGACCTTTTATATGTACCCGCCTAGTAGCGGATTACCCTTATTATATGGTTATATACTGTATATGATGCAGGGGTACAGGTTGGGGGGATCCAACTAGATTCCTCACCACTATTGATTTTATTTTTCATATATATTGTGTTATATGATTTGTTGGATGCCATATTTGATGACATGGACATGATTTTGCTTATTTAGTGCTACAGTAGCACATGGCCTTATTTTTTAGTATTTCAAAATATTATAAAGTGAAGATTTTGATTTAAAAGGATTTCAAAGTGATTTTGAAATAACATATCTTTTTAATAATTATTCTTGAATTATTAAAAGAAGGAGGTTATTTTAAATAAAATAAAAGGTACGATTTTTGGTATTATAAACTAATAGTTTGTGAATATGTAAAACTGGGATTTTCGAATTGTATTATAAAGGTTTTAAAAACTTAATAAATAATTCCATCTTTTGTTATAAAGGAAATACAATTTTAAAAGAAGATAGAAATAGCTTGAAGCAAATATTTCTGAAATGGTTTATATATAAGATTTATAAAAGTAATATTTTACAAATAAAGTAATAGATTTGTAAACGAAGATTTATAAATATTAAAAATGGAATTGTAATTGTAATTTGGTAAATAGATTTATAAATGGGATTTTATAAATAAATGAGATTTAAAAAGGAATGGATTTATATTTAGAATTTTATGAATAAAGAGAAGTTTTATAAAATGGAAAGTAGATTTATAAACATAGTTTTATAAATATGGAAATGATTTATGTTTAGATTTGAATATGGATTTTTATAAAGGAAATACATTCACGTTTTAAAAGCTAAAATAATCTTTTAAATAAATGTTTTTAAAATGATATTTTTAGATGGAGTTTAATGGTTTTAAAAAGTGATTTAAAATGTCCTAAGTGATGAAAGCATAGATTTCAGCATTTATTATTGTATAAACATTTTCGAGAAAGCAAGGAAAGAACAAACTATAACACTGTTGTTATAGTAAGTGATTTCCGAAAGGAAGTGTTGTATATAGTATACTGAATTTTTATAAATATAAATAGTTGGACCCCTACACTATTGTTTTGGTTTATCATAACGATGTTTTACGCAACATTCATTTTGACCCAATAAAGCGTGTTTTGGAAAATATGAAGCTTTCCTCAAAATATTTGTAAATATACTTATTATGGATTTAAATATGTAGAGATATTTTCTAAGTGTTGAAAATGAAATAGTTTGTGAATATACTTATACCGTTGAGATAAGTATATGTAAATGTTTTCCAACTATCAAAGATTTAAAAGTGGTTTTGAGAACATATATTTTTAAAGATATTTTGAGATAAATATTTGGAAAGTGATTTAATTGATAAAAGATTAATTTAACAGGCCTATTGACTGCTTGTGTGCTAGATTGAATTTTTGGCCATTTTTTGGTTTCTTGACTTGATGTGGGAACTGATTAGTTGTGCACTTAGTACGAGGCCAAATGAGTAGGCTTGATTATCGTTTGGTGTTAAGAATGACGATTCGAGTAGGGCGGAGTGACTATGGTACTTCAACCTATCGAGCTTCCTTCTTGGCTGAAGGATAGCAAGTTGAGAGTTGGAAACATGATAAGTCTGTGAGACTTGGTTCCCATATGAGGTTGAGGGCCTCTTATCGATTGTTGGTCCGAAGAGACCAGGATCAGATTTATCTGAAAACCACTTCGGACCAATGTATGTGTTCAAAATTGCTGATTGTTGAAGACAATGATTTTGAAGATGGAGATCTTCATGATGTAGAGCTGCTTGCCCCTAGCCCCGGGATTCCATAGTTTATATATATGGTGGCAGTAGTGCTTCATTCTAAAAATCTTCGATGCAAGACTGCTTGCTACTAATCCTAGGATTGATTCCCGACAGGACGTAGAAGGAGAGTATCTTCGGTATGTCCTATTCTTGGACAACTTGTATGGACGAATGTCTGACATTGCATTTCTAAGACCACATGCATTGGTTTTTACAAACATACATCTGTTTGGTAGTGTAGGAGGTAACCCCTCTTACACTTAACACCCTTCTCTGAGACGTATGAGCTCAGAGGCTATACTTTTGTGAAAATCAATTAGTGTGTTGTTGGAAACGACAATGTAGCTTTCAAAGTGGGATTTGTCATGTGAAAGGTAAAACGTTATTTTAAGCCTCACGCATCGAGAATGGCTGAAATAGGGTATGCCGTAAGGCTATGTGGATCGCACATATTAGGGTATGGACATCACCTTTCTAGATTACCTTCTATATATCGGGTTTGTTGTGTATGTTGTGGCCATGGATAAGTTGGGAACGACCGGGGTGATGTCATATTCGGTTCTATTTTCGACACCAGATGGGTCTTTGGGTAAGCCGGTCTTGCCAGATGCAAAGGATCATAGTGTTGGTCCTCTGTACATTCCTCTAGAAATGTACTGTATAAAAGGTAGTCCTTTACCTGCCGTTGTATGGAATCCATTCCCCAATATGAGCCTTTATGGTTTTAGTTGTAAACATATTATGCTAGAATTTAATTATGTAACAATTTCGGCTAGTATTAATATGTACATGTATCCAAGACACTATTATGATATCAGAATATTTGATATGAAATGTTTTGATTATCAAAAGGTAAAAGCACGTCTGTGTTTATGTGCGACATAGTCATACGAGACACCTTTGTTTTGAAAGGATTTTATAACTTTAAAAATCCAATTGAGATGTGTTTTCTCATGCTGGTTTACCAGACTGATCCAGGCATTCTTCCCTTCTAATGCTTGGGTTAGAACAAGTATATTTGTAGATTCAGTTTGGATGCTTTGGAGCTTCGGAAGACGAGCAGGAGGTCTTCAAGTCGTATTAATGTGTATGTTTATTTTTTCGTTGCATTGGTTGTATTAAATTATCGGAATTTGTGAGGACTGGTTGTTAAAACTGTTAAGGCCGATGATTAGTGCTTAGTTATTTGTGTACTCTAATTTGATGTATGTACATTACAGTTTCTCTTTTATAATGATGATGGATATTATATTTTATGTTTTTCAACAAAATTGTGAGATTCTATATTGTTTGGTTTTCTTTCTCTCTTCTCTTCTTTCTTCTTTCTTTCCCCTAATTATTCGCCTTTTCATTCAATTTGAGTTGGACATGTGTGGTTTATGGTCAGCCTGAAATGTGCGAAATTGCGCATCGTTACAAAAGCTCCATTGCCCAAGTCTTTGTGGATGATGTACGACCCTTTCCAAACTGGGTCGAGTTCCTCTGGTCTAGGGAATATTCGCTACACCACTAGGTCCCCTTCCTTGGGTGGAGGTGTTTGCCTTAGAATTGTATTATACGACTATCTTTTGCTTGTGTGCTTCGACCTTCAAGGCGGCTTCCTCATGCTTCTCATCGATCAAGTCTAGTGACATGTTCAACAACTCCTCGTTTTCATGTGGGTCATAGTAAATCTTTCGATGTGATGTCACTGCTGTCTCCATCGATAACATTGCCTCCAATCCGTAAGCTAATGAGGAAGGAGTATGTCCCGTTGCCCTTAAAGGAAGCACGATAAGCCTACAATGCCATAAGAAGTTCGTCCACCCATGCTCCCTTTGCTTTTTCTTGCCACTTCTTTATAAGTGTTTTCAAAACTTTGTTAACTGCCTCCACCTTTCTGTTAGCCTGAGGGTATGCTACCACAGAGAAGCTTTTCTTTATTTCATGCTGCTGGTAGAAATCGATGAACTCCTTGCTGTCAAACTATAATCCGTCGTCCGAGATGATCTAAAGAGGAACTCCGTACCTGCATATCACATTCTTAATCAAAAAGTTTATTATTTTTGCTGTTGACATCTTAGTAAGGGATTCAGCTTCCACCTACTTAGTAAAGTAGTTAACTACCACTACATCATACTTAGCTCCACCCCGCATCATTGAAAGTTCTCCGAGATCGATTCCCTAGGCCGCAAAGGGCCAAGGGCTAATAATGTGAGTTAGCTCGGTCGGGGAAAACCTATGAATCTTCGCATACTCCTTGCATAGTCCATCGGATCATGGTTCAATGTTGGCTAGAAGTATTATAACACCCCCACCTCTATACACATACTATTCAATAGTTATACTATAGAGTAATACTGTCACATAATACAGAGAATAAGGTGATATAGGGTACACACATGAATATTCCTTTGGACTAACACTGGTATGTATTAAAAACAAAAAATACAACTCACCAACAGTATCGGCACAAAGTAATAAACATGTATGCCTCTAGGATAGAACAATACACAATATATACAATAAATATCACAGATTACAAAGTCAATCGCAGCGATAATATATAATATATAATATTCAAAATATATCCAATTCACATCACAATTATATGCATACAAGAGACAATACATACATAATAATAATCTACCATACCAATTATCTAGTCTCCTCTATGCCCAGAATACAAACTGGTCTCATCATCCTTGTACCTAAAATGTCTCGGACTGACCCAAGCATTATATAAATAATAAACGGGTCAGACTATATCTAAATCAAGCTTGTGCATACATACATATATATATATATATATATATGTGTGTGTGTGTGTGTGCGTGTGTATATAGAATATGCATAGTATAATGGCGATGACATAAAAACAACAGTATAACAAGATAGCAACAACCATAAAACCCAATATAAAGATTTCATCACCCATATAAATCACATCTAATATTATCTCATCGAAACAATAATAAATGGGTGAATCAACCATATATAAATTCACCATCAATCCAGAAATCATCGATGATGAGATATCCTCAACGAACGTCAGGAGATGATGAACAATGCCTACAATATCTCTCAATCTCATATTATAAAATACCATTATCAAATCACTAAAATCAATAAGAAATATTTGAGCCAGCTCCAAGCTGTGACGCCCCACCCCGAGACCCACATTAACAAAGAGTATTACTAAGTAATACTATCTGCTAATGCGGAGAATAAGGCTGGTGAGGAGTGACCATTTATAGCTTTGTCTTAAACATCTATTAAATACGTCGATTAATGCTCTAATTTTTTTTCCTTTCTCAAGTGGATCGACATATTCAATAAATGCTTAATACAAAATTATAGTGGCTAACAGATCTATCAGAACAAAATACAACAAAAAATGTACATCACATCACAGAACAACAAACAAATAGATATATATATACATATACACTGATATAAATACCAAAACAACATATATTTTAACAAGATTTCAACACAATAAATCATACAATCATATATCTATGTTTAACCAAAAATATTTTACAACGAATAAAAGATAATTTAGTTATAAAAATATTATCATTATTAAAAACTCTTATTTTTAATTAAATACACAATTTACACAATAGTTTACACAAAATTCAATTTTTTAATAATGCCCAAATATAAACAATAATAAGTCGGTCATCTACTTGAGAAGAATATGTCGTCTGCCTAAGAGGGATAAGGGGTTGACCATACTCTGGACATAGTTTCAGGTATAATCTTATCTATATATAGTATACGTCTATCTACCACCCACATACATACACTAGAACCTGACTGCAGACTGACAGCATGTCTGCTTGCTCTAGGAGCCACACATAGTCCATATGACTGACTCCTATAGTCATCGGTTACCATTACCTCTCCACTTTTGGTATCATGACAATGCACCACCATAGGCTCGACAACGCATAGCCTCTTCAGCCATGACTACCAAAATATGCCCCTATGGTAACTGATTGATGGCTTATGCGACACAACGGGTAACACTACCAATCTCGTGATGTGCATCGAATATTATAAACAATAACGGTGTCACGGATCTGGGGCGCCACTCCACGATTGGCACCTAGGATGGGTACCGGCCAATCTGGTTCATCCCAAAACAAAATGGGAGCTAGACAAAAGATAGGCAAACACATACCATATATTCATCAAAAGCTACATCTCGCCTCCACATACACTCACCGAATCGGGTCGTACACAACATAACAGCGTATGAGTGTCATCCATGAGCAAAGAATAAATGAACAAATAACACAACGGCGATCCATACCACCATGTGTTACTAGTCCATTTATCCAGTGCACATACATTACACTCGTCCTTTCTTATTCTATATAACAAGTCCAAAGAATAACTAGAAAAGTGTTATCGAAAGTCCCATACCAAACGGTATCACTAAACAATTTATTTTGATTTCTCGTCACACATACTAAAACAGCATAAAATCATAGAAGGATGTCATCATCGTATCATATCAAAATCATCACCTAAATACCTATCAACGGTGAATCCCTCATATCATCGGGATCAATATAAAGAAGATAAGAAATCAGAAATCAGAAACTAATATAAAATAGATTATTCAAATAAATATAAAAACATATGAATCAATACTTAATAATAAAACATTCAAAACATAAATTTTATAAAATAACAAATTAAATTCTAAGAGATTAATAATAATTAATACATATTCTTAGGATTTATTAAATAATTATCTACTCTCAAATATAATTTTTGAATAGTTATAAACATCCAAATTAATTAAAGTTTTTCATAATCAAAAAATTATATTATTGAAACTTAAATAATAGATATACACACGAAAAGTAACACTTTTATGCAACGACCATTAAAGACCATTAAAATAAAATAAGTAAAATTCAATTTTGAATTTACTAGATTCACTTTATGATTGAATTTATTAGCTTATTCAATTTATATTTATGTTTTAAATATATATATTTTCTAATGAGTGTATATATACATATTATACTACTCAAAACAATTTAATATATTCATAACCTATTAAATATCAATGAGAAATAATAACCTATTTCTCTAGATTGTCCTATAGGCTTCTTCCAAATTTAGTTAAAATCAAAAGCTAAATATTATACTAAATAATTTATACCTAAATTAAATAATCCATGACTATTATTAAATAGAATTTTCTTTTTAATTAAATATACAATGTCCTAAAGTATTTTTACTTGTAAACCTAGTTATTTATATAAATGATTAGTTAACATATATTTAAAGATAAAATAAATATTCAAACATTTATACACACCAAAACACAAAACATATTTATTTCCAAGTTGCATAAACCATGTTCTAGCACTCACATAAGATTCATACGGCCTATTGCTTAAAGACAATTTTACTCATATAAATGTAAACACCCAAAGAAAAATAAAATTATTAGAATGCACAGACCATCATAGCAGAAGATATACAACTAGCAAATAATGTACACACCTACAAAATCGCGCGCGTGTGTGTATCCACAGCATATACACATGCATGTTCACACTCGCCAACACCTAAATGCACACATGCACTGAGATATTACATGGACAAAAATACGCACATGGGTGGAGAAGCCAAGATTGACCATCATAGGTCGACATAAGCTCTTCTAAGGTCGACCACATTAGGCCGACCATGGCTAGGGTAGGGTCGACCTGAAGGGATGAGCCCAGAAGTATTTTCGACTTTCAAAAGATTGGTTTTCAGTGCTTTCAAATCTAATTCAGTTCAATTCAATGCAAATATAATTCATAGCAACAAAAAATTCAAACATTATAAATATATATATATATGAGAATTCAAGGATATGGACATAGTTTTGTGAGGTTATACTCACATGTGGCTTCTTCTTCTTCCTCCCTTTATTTGAACGCACATACATACACAACTAGCAACACAATCCAACTAGCTCCTCAACATAGATACACACAAATATAGAGATACATATATCCAAATTTGAGGAATTAAAACAATTTTTTTGATTTTAAATTCCAAAATAGAGGGTGTTAACAAGAAAAATTGTCAACATCCCCAATGCTATGTGAAAGGTAAATGAGCTCAAATGAAACCAAGCTGTTGGAAAGATCTCTCCTTTCAAAACCTACCTTTCGACCAGGTTGACTTAGTAGAAAGGGTTTAAGGAAATTGCTCTACCTTTTGATCAGGTTGGCTTAATCGAAAGGGTTTTAGGTGTTAACTCTAACTTTCGACTAGGTTGACTTAGTCGAAAGGCTTTAAGAAGTTAGATTAGGAATGCAGGCTATAGAAGTTGCATCCTGCTCGAAACCTTTCCATTAGGTGTGTCGAAAGGAGCTAATCATCTTGGCTTTTCATTCCTTTCGATCATGTCGAAAGGCTTGTCCCGCCCCTTTCGATCTTGTCTAAAAGGATGTATGTTTCACTAATATGACACAGTAGCTTTCTACCTCCTGGTTTTGCTACTTTTGTTGTGGAACCCCTTCGAAAGGGTTGTAGATGGAGTTGGGGATAAACCCCATTCGAACGAGTTCCTCTTTATACAATTGTTAGCCAATTATAAACTGGGACCCCTTAGTTACCCCCTTTTGACTGAGTCGAGTGGGGTTCCACTCTTTCTAAACAGGTCCAGCTTATAATGCCTAAGCTTCACTTTGTTTTCCCTGTATAAGATCGATCTGGATATTCCCCAATTTCATAAATTCACCAATGTCGAAACCCCATCATCAATCTCATTTTCATTTTCTATGTTGGTTTTGATGATGATGTGTTTCGACTGCATATATCCAAGTCTATCCTATGCATTACATAGACAAAAAGAAGTTAAGAGAATAGGTTAGAATCAAGTGCAATGGATCATTAGACTAGCTAATGATCTAAATTATCTTCCTCCTCATCAAAATCCTTAATGAACCATCCATCTCTCTTTTATTAATAATCCAAAATGAGTTACAATTAAAAGACTTTATCCCCAATTTGATTTAGTGTTTCTTGAGGATTTAATTGCAGCTAAGAAATTGGAGTAGAAAGAAATGAATTTGGGATTCCCAAAATTCGGTCCCCAAAACCGGACCCTTTGGGTCTTATTTATAGATGCAGGTCGGCCCCCTTTCGCACCTGTGCCTTCGACTTGGTCAAAAGGTCCCCATCTTATATGTCGCCTCTTGCTTTTTGACTTGGTCGAAAGTTCATGTCTTCCTTCGACACGGTCGAAAAGCATCTTCTCCGAATTCTTTGATTTACCCTTGCGCTTCCTTGGTCTTTCTCCAGCCTTTTCGACTAAGTCGAAAGGATCCTTTACCAACCTTCTGCCTTTGTTAAGTTATGAGTATCTTTTCTTGCTGCTTCCTCTAGAACACCTTTCGACGTTGTCGAATGGTCTCCAAATGCACTTTTTTCCTTCATGTTGCTTTGTTGTCATTTGAAGTTAGATAGGTGCCTCCGACTCTGTCGATAGGTTGCCTATAGGGGCTTCGAAGATGTTGATGTGCCGATGGTTTCGATGATGTTGAGTTGCTTTCGAATGTATGTTCATGCATTTGTGTGGAACCCCCCAATGTCTTTGGCTTCGACCGGTTCAAAAGGCTTGTATATGCTTTCGAAAGGGTTGTTATGAGGGAAAAACCCTTAGTTCAGAAAGGTCTAGCATGTCCATGGGAGATTAACATTCATTGCCTTCGAAAGGAGGTTCCGAAGTAGTCTTTGTTGACCCATCTGTGTAGAAAGGTCTTAGAAAGGCAGAAAGGTGGCTTTGTTTCTCCTTTTTTCATCTTTTTTGGAGGATCGCTCGTGTTTCATCACCTATGAGGGTGCCTGCTGCTTATGACTCTTTCGAGAGCCTTCCCAATGCTTTCGAAACATTCATTCATGATCTTTGTCGAAACCCACCTTAATAGATGTTGGTGCTTTTCTTATCTTCTTTCATGCCTTTGTTCATTGGGTGGATTTTATGGCTAACATTTTGCCCCCCTTATACGGAAGAAGCTTTTTTTCTTTAGGACAAAAATTTTAGAACTTTCTTTCTCTTTATAACTTTATTTTTCCTGCAAAATTCAAAGTAAGTGATATTCTCGATTACTAGCTTATTATGATATTTATATGCATGTTTCAGCATATCAACGCTTCTATAGTAAGTTGGTTAATCCTAATTCAAAAGATATGAGGCCTATAATCAATAGCCATTAATGCATATAATAAATGTAGTCTACGGACTCCTTATGGGAAATAGTCAATAATTGCGAATAGGGGCTATAAGTTATTATCAGAAAATAAGCCTTTGTATCCCATCTACTCTAATATGTATTTGAACATTTCCTAGAGATTTGAATGATCCTGAAGCCTTCATTCAGATGTTGGTGAGCATCATTTGGAGTTATAATACATTAACCCTAATTTAGGTATCAAGAAGACCAGTTTGAAATTTCTGGTTGTTTGTAGCAATCTCTACTCCACTATTTTATACCCCAGGCTTAGGATTTTATTTAGGAAGCAATGAAATTTGACTCAAATTAGGGTATTAACTTGTGAAGTTTGAAAATTAACAATGAGACACCCAGAATTCAGATAGCAATATACTAAATATATTCCGCTGAGTGACATTTCTAAACCCAGATTTGGGTATTTAGTAACAATTGTCTTTATATTAAGATCCCGAGCCCAGATTAGGGTATATGGCGGATAATTAGAGATTATTAGCAATTATCTTTGTAAAAGGAATCTCCGGCCCAGATTAAGGCATATGCTGGGTAGACATAAATTCATAGTAATTGTTTTCATAACACAATTCCTTGGTCCAGATTAGGTCATATGTTGGACAACCAGAAGTCCATGGCAATTGTATTTATAGTAGAAACCACAAGCCCAGATTAGGGCAACAAGGGAAAATCAAGCAATAATCCCGAAATCCAGATTCGGGTATAAAGATTGTAAGTGATTAATAAAGATCTGAAACCTAGATTCGGATATTAATAGATGATGTTTAGAAATGAAAGTCCCAAAACCTAGATTCGGGTATTCAATAGACGGATTTTTGCTTTACTCCTTAGATTCTATCTGCTTTGACATATATAGATATAGTAGTAATCTGATTGACCGCTTCTCAAGCTTAGACACCTTAGTCCATAAGTTGATTTGCCACCTCTTGGGCCTGGACATCTTAGTCCATTGGAAATTTACTACTTCTCAGGCTTGGACATCTTAGTCCATTATTTGATTAGCCTCTTCTTAGTCTTGGACATCTTAGTCCATTGTCTGATGCTCTTGGTTAGCTCGTCTTAGAGGCTAGAACCAAGGACTTACCCAACCTACCTCCAGGAGGCATCTTGACCTGGCCAAAGATGCGTTCAAGGGCTTGTCTGGTGCTTTACCCTGTCCATCTTATGGCACGGATAAAGGCTTACTCCGACCTTCCTCCAAAAGGTGCCCTACCCTGGCTATAGCGTGGCGCATATAGGGGCTTGTTCGGTTCTTTACCCTTGTCATCTTATGGCGTGGATAAAGGCATACTCCATCCTCCCTCCAGGAGGTGTCTTGACCTAACCAAAGGCGCGGCCAAGGGCTTGTCCGGTGCTTTAACATGACCATCTTATGGCATGGCTAAAGGCTTACTCCGCCCTCCCTCTAGGAGGTTCTCTACCCTGGTCATCTCGGCGCGGACAGAGGCTTTCTACCGTCTTAGGTAGACTATCATCTTAGGTAGTATCCAAATATAAGGAGCATTTCATCCCGACCATCTAGATTTTCTTTCTGAAGAAAGATATGCTTTATTCATTCATTTTTGGAAAATATGGTCTCAAATGTTCGGCATTCCATGTTCTTGGAACCATATTGCCTTCTAGTTGGCATAATTTGTAAGCTCCTGGGGAATTACTTTGCAGATGATTAGTTGTCCTTCCCAGTTTGGTCCCAGGGGTCCATCTATGGGATTCCTGGTATTTGCCATCACTCTTTGGAGTACCAAATCCCCTTCGTGAGATGGCCGAGTTCTCACTTTTGAATTGTAGTACCTTGAGATTCTTCTTTGATAATCAGCGGTTCTTACTGTCGCTTCATCTCTTAACTCATGTACCAAATCTAAGGATTTTCTTTTTAGCTTTTGATTTTTATTGAATGCATAGACGATTCTCCGATGTGAGAGTATTTCAATCTCGATTGGTAACATCGCCTCACACCCATATGTCAAAGAGTGGGGAGTATGTCCCGTCGCCATTTTAGTGGACATTCGATAAGCCTATAATACAAGTGGTAATTCTTCTACCCAATTTCCTTTTGCCTTGTTTAGCCGCTTTTTCAGAATTGTCTTTATGGTTTTTGCAGCTTCCACTGCACAATTCACTTTTGGATGTGCGATGGATGAAAAACTTTTAATGATTCCATTCTTGTGGCAAAAGTGAGAGAATTCTTCACTCTCAAATTGTGTCCCATTGTCAGAAATTATCTTCAGGGGAATTCCAAACCTGGTTATGATATTCTTGATAATGAATCTGAGTACCTTCCCATAAATTATCTTTGGAAGCAGTTCTGCTTCAACCCATTTGGTGAACTAGTCTATGGAGACAACGGCGTACTTTGCTCCTCCTTTTGAAATTAGCAATAGGCCAATCAAGTCTATTACCCATACGTCAAAGGGCCATGGACTTGCAATTAGAGTCAATTGACTTAGGGGCAATCTAGGAATCTTTGAGTATTTCTGACATTTTTCACATCTTCTTACATCCTCGATGGCTTGACTTACCATACGTGGCCAATAAAATCCTTGCCTCATTATTTTCTTTGCAAAGTTTCTTCCATTTTAATGATCTCCACAAAACCCCTCGTGTGCTTCAACCATTAATTTTACTCCATCATTGATGCTCACACATATTAGATAGGGAAGAGCATATCCCTTTTTATAGAGGATTCCATCCATTACTATGAAGGTTGGAGCTTGCCTCCTGATTTTCCTTGCTTCACCTTTGTTAGATGGGAGTGTTCCTTTAACAAGGTATTCAACAATGAGTGACATCTAGGTGTCATCATATATGTTACTTGGTCTCGATTGGTCAACCCTTTTATCTGATATTTCTTTATTACTTTCTTTTCTCTCTTCCCCTTATGATTTTGCTTGAGACCTTGTCAGAACTAACAATTCTTTTCCCTTTTCAGATGCCTCCTCTCCAGTACTTGGAATTTCCTTATATCCCACTGGAATAATACGTGTCTCCGCAGATCCCCTTGAGCTTGCTAGTTTTGCTAGGGAGTCTGCTTGTGAATTTTCCGCTCTTGGGACTTGGTGTATTGAAAAGTCTTCAAACAAAGCAAGCATTCTTAGTATCTTCTTCACATATAAAGATAGCTTGGGGTCCTTTGTTTGATATATCTATTTCACTTGGTTACCATTAGCCGAGAATCACTAAAGATCTATATTCACGGAATTTTGAGTTCTAATGCCAAGGTTAATCCTGCTACCATAGATTCATATTCTGCCACATTGTTAGTTGCGGGGAGTCCCAATTTCATGGCATAATGTAAATGGTGTCCATCTAGTGTGATGATTACATATCCTGCACGGCCCCTTGTTCGTTTGATGCACCATTAACAAATAATCACCACATAGCCTCTGGTCTTTCTCCTTTTTCGATTTCTCCTTGATAAAGTTAGTGCACTCATTAATGAAGTCTGCTAATGCTTATCCCTTGATTGCAGCTCGTGGCTGAAATTCTATGTCATATTGGCTGAGCTCAATTCCGCATTTTACCAATCGTCCTAAAGTTTCTGGTTTACTAAAGACTTGCTTAAGGGGAAAATTGATCAATACCTTGATCGGGTGTGCCTGAAAATATGCTCTAAGCTTTCGAGCTATGAGAATCAAGCAATAGGCTAACTTTCCTATCACTGGGGATCAGACTTCTGCATCTTTCAACCGTCTGCTCACATAATATACTAGGAGTTGTGCCCCCTTCCCTTCTCTAATCAATACTGAACTAATTGCGTGCTCTGAGACTGCCATATATAGGTATAAGGTTTCTCCATTCTCGAGACTAGAAAGTATCGGTGGCTTTTCATGGTGGCTTTTTAGTTCCTGAAAGGCTTTCTTGCAATCTTCCCCCTATTCAAAGTTCTTCTTCTTCCTGATTATATCAAAGAAGGGTATACACTTATCGGTAGCTTTAGAGATAAATCTACTTAGGGTAGCCACTCTTCCTGTCAAACTCATCACTTCCTTGCTGGTTTTAGGTTCGGCCATGTCCCTAGTGGCTTGAATCTGATCTAGACTAGCTTTGATCCCTTGGGCACTTACAAGGTATCCTACAAACTTTCCAGAATGGAATCCAAAAGAACACTTTTATGGGTTTAGTTTCATTTGATATTTTCGTAATACCCTGAACATTTTTCCAACTCTTTAAGATGATTTTCGGGTTCGCCATACTTTAACAGCATATCGTCTACATAATCTTCCATGTTTCAGCCAATATGATCCTTAAACATTTGGTTGACCAATATTTGATATGTTGCCCCTGCATTTTTTTAACCCAAATGGCATTGCCTTGTAACAATAAATCCGCCACTCAGTTATGAAGCTAGTGTGCTCCTCATTTGGTTTGAACATTGGTATTTGATTGTACCCTGAATAGGCATACATGAGAGACAACAACTTGTGCCCACTTGTTGCATCTACTAATTGGTCTATTCGCGGTAGTGGAAATTTCAGGAATGCTTTGTTCAAATCCATGTAGTCAATGCAAGTCCTCCATTTCCATTTGATTTCTTTACTAGACCAAGATTGGCTAACCACTTTAGGTAGTATATTTCCCGAATAAATCCATTCTCAAGAAGTCTATTAACCTCTTCTTTCAAAGCATCTGATCATACCTTTTCCATCTGTCTCTTTTTCTGCCTTATGTTGGTTGCTCTTGGATTGATGTTGAGTGCATGACACATGACTGTTGGACAATTTTCGCCATATCGAAATGTGACCAGGCAAATGCGTCTTTGTTGACTGTGAGAAATTGTATCAAATCCTTCTTCAAGTCACCATTAAGATTTTTTCCCACCTTGACCACTTTGGTGGCATCATCTGAATATATGTATAATTCATCAAGATCCTCTATGGGTTTTATCCTTTCTGTTTCCCCTCGGCAATTGAATTCTGTAACTATTAGGCTTTCTTCTACTGAATTAGCATCAATTCTCTTTCTCTTACCTCCAGATGGAATGTACCTTTGATACATACGTTTGTCAGATTTATTAATTTCAACCTTTACTTTGAATGTTGGATGTGAAAATCTATCATCCGAAGGCTGTAAAATAGTAGAAGAGTCAAATTAAGAAGAATGCTCCCTTTTATACCGGTCTAGAGTAGCAACATACATTTCTCGGGAGCTGAACTGTTCCCCTCATACAATGCCCCATCATATTTTTGTCAAGAATTTTTACCATGAGATATTTCGGGAAGACGAAGGCATCTATTTCATCGAGAGCTGACCTGCCAAAGAAGGTGTTGTAGGATGAGGGTTGGTTGATTATCACAAAAATGGTCTTGAAGGTTCTACAGGTTGGTGGCACCCCTATTTATACAAGTAGCTTTACTTGCCCCACCAGTGTTGATCCTTTGTTATTGAACCCAAAGATGGGTTCCATGCTAGGCTCCAATTTGTCTTCAGGAATGTTCATCTAATCGAAGGCGTGGTTGAAGATTACATTGACTGCACTACCAATGTCAACCAGAATTTTAGAGATGATTGATAATCCAATTTGAGCAATAATCATCAAAGGATCATTATGAGGATGGTGAACCCCCTTTCTCAGCTCTTGAGGAGTGACAACAAGGTTCGACATCTGAACGTTGAGACGTGGATTCTTCAGTGAGGGTTTCTCTTGGACAGAGAAGATGCTTTCTTTAGGTTCCTTAATGTACCTGTTGTGGGCCCCCGTGCTGTTTCCCGCTAGATGCGGTCTTCTGTGAATTACATCAATTCTTTTTACTGGTGGGCTCAATCTTTGGGGGTCTTCATCTTCCAATACATTTACAACATTGTCGGGGTGTTTCTGTAGACCATTCTCTATACGTTGAGCTTTTTGTTGGTCCATAATAAATGCCTTCAAATGACCCTCACGGATCAGTTTCTGGATAATGCCAGTTAGAACCTTGCACTCATTGGTCTTATGACCGTTGGCCCTGTGATAAGCACAGTAATCTCCTCCTTTCCTTTTTTTCAGGGTTATTCTTGGCTTTAAAGGAGGTCAGAAAGTTGACTCTTTCCTTGGCTACGGCATAAATGTAAGACAGTGGCTTGTTTAAAGCGACTGTTTTAGCGATTGGCTCTTCCCATCTTATTCTTATGTGTCCTCGATCTTGGAAAAATTTCCACCCTTCTTTCTTGAGGATAACTTTCTTCTTAACATAGTAAAGCTCATCCATCCAGATGAACTTGTCATCCTAGAAATGGAAGTCTTGTAAATCTTTACAGCCTTTGAAAAAGAGCTGCTTCCAGAAGGGGGTGTTTCCTATCAAGCCGGAATGAACTGCAATTAGCTTGTCTCGATCATTCATTTCTTTGGCTTTTAGAGCTTCAACATTGAAGCTCTTTAGATAACCTTCCGAGGATTCTCCCAGTCTTTGCTTTATATTGGCCAAGACTGCATAGTCGATCGTGGGATCTTCGCAAATGCAAAATTGGGCGAAGAATTCATAAGAGAACTGCTTCCATGAGTATATGATTTTCTTCTGTTACTATCTGTACCATTTTGCTACAGCTCCCTGAAGAGTGACCGGGAATAATCGGCATCCGATAGCTCCACATGTATTGTACAAATCCATTTGTCCATCAAAGGCCATTAGATGATCGTACGGGTCTTTAATCTCATGATATTTCATTGATGGGATCTTCACATATGGCGGGATGACTGTGGCCATGATCTCATCAGTGAAGGGTGGCACTCTTTCATTGTCATTTACATTTTCATCCAATGTTCTCTTCCCATTGATATTCATAGCACCCTTTATTGCCTTTTCAGCTGCACCTTTTAAATAAGCCTCAACATTACGGTAATTATTCTAGTCTGGGCAATACTACTTTGATGTTGGGATTCCTGATTGTTCAAGCGACTTGTCGAAAACTCTTCCTTGATGGTTAACTTTTGACTGAAGACGCTCCATCTTCTTATCGGATGTTAAGTCTATTTTACTTTTGTATTCAGTGGAGTTGGCTTTTAAATTTCTCATGGGGGAAACCACGTCTTCCCCCTAAGTTGGTTTTGGTGCCTTTGAAGTTTCCTGAGATAGTGCCATTTTAAGTAGCTCTTGCATCTCCTGTAGCTGCTGCTCCAAGTGTTTAATCTTTTCAGCATTATCATCTTGCCAAGATGGTAACAAAGGCTGTCCTTGAGCAGCACTATCCAGATTAAAGGATGGAGTTATGTTCTCCTCAAGAGTGGTGGTGTGGACAACTCCTTCCTCAATTCTGCTTAATCGTTTAGATGTCATTTTCCTACACAAATTAAATGAACCAAAATTAGTCTAGAATATAGTGACAAGGTCGGAGTTTGAGCCCTTCTTCTAGCACCAAAAATGTTAAAAAGAAAAATTGTCAACATCCCCAATGCTATGTGAAAGGTAAATGAGCTCAAATGAAATCAAGTTGGTTGAAAGATCTCTCCTTTCGTAACCTACCTTTCGACCTGGTTGACTTAGTAGAAAGGTTTTAAGGAAATTTCTCTACCTTTCGATCGGATTGGCTTAATCGAAAGGGTTTTAGGTGTTAACTCTACCTTTCGACCAGGTTGACTTAGTCGAAAGGCTTTAAGAAGTTAGTTTAGGAATGCATGCTAAAGAAGTTGCATCCTACTCGAAACCTTTCCTTTGAGTGTGTCGAAAGTAGCTAATCATCTTGGCTTTTCATTCCTTTTGATCATGTCAAAAGGCTTGTCTCGACCCTTTCGATCATGTCAAAAAGGATGTATGTTTCACTAATATGACACGGCTGCTTTCAACCTCATGGTTTCGCTACTTTTGTTGTGGAACTCCTTCAAAAGGGTTGCAAATGGAGCTGGGGATAAACCCCTTTCGAATGAGTTCCTGTCTGTACAATTGTTAGCCAATTATAAACTGGGACTCCTTCAAAACCCCACTTTCGAATGAGTCGAGTGGGGTTCCACTTTTTCGAAACAAGTCCAGCTTATAACTGCTTAAGCTTCACTTTGTTTTACCTATATAAATCGACCTGGATATTCCCCAGTTTCATAAATTCACCAATGTCAAAACCTCATCATCATTCTTATTTTCGTTTTCTATGTTGGTTTCGATGATGATATGTTTTGACTGCATATATCCAAGTCGATCCTATGCACTGCATAGACAAAAGAAGTTAAGAGAATAGGCTGAATCAAGTGCAATGGATCATTAGACTAGCTAATGATCTAAATGATCTTCCTCATCAAAATCCTTAATGAACCAGCCATCTCTCTTTTATTAATAATCTAAAATGAGTTACAATTAATAGAGCTTTATCCCCAATTTGATTTAGGGTTACTTGAAGATTTAATTGTAGCTAAGAAATTAGAGTAGAAAGAAATGAATTTGTGATTCCCAAAATTCGGTCCCCAAAACTGGACCCCTTCGGTCTTATTTATATATGCAGGTTGGTCCCCTTTCGCGCCTGTGCCTTCAACTCGGTCGAAATGTCCCCTTCTTATATGTTGCCTCTCGCCTTTCGACTTGGTCGAAATGTCATGTCTGCCTTCGACATTGTCGAAAGGCGTCTTCTCTGAGTTCTTTGATTTACCCTTGCACTCCCTTGGTCTTTCTCCAGCCCTTTCGAATAAGTCGAAAAGATCCTTTACCAACCTTTCGCTTTTGTTAAGTTATGAGTATCTTTTCTTGCTGCTTCCTCTAGAACACCTTTCGACGTTGTCGAAAGGTCTCTAAATGTGCTTTTCCCTTCATGTTGCTTTGTTGTCATTGGTAATTAGATAGGTGCCTCCGACTCCGTCGATAGGTTGCCTATATGAGCTTCGAAGATGTTGATGTGCCGATGGTTTCGATGATGTTGAGTTGCTTTCGAATGTATGTTCGTGCATTGATGTGGAACCCTCCCCTAATGTTTTTGGCGTCAACCGGTTCGATAGGGTTGTTATGAGGGCGAAACCCTTAGTTCAAAAAGATCTGGCGCATTCATGGAGGATTAATATTCATTGTCTTTGAAAGGAGGTTCCAAAGTAGTCTTTGCTAACCCAACTTTGTCGAAAGGTCTTAGAGAGGTGGAAAGGTGGCTTTGGTTCTCCTTTTTTCATCTATTTCGGAGGCTTGCTCGTGTTTTATAACCTGTGAGGGTGCCTGCTTCTTACAGCTCTTTTGATACCCTTCCCAATGCTTTCGGAACCTTCATTCATGATCTTTATCGAAACCCACTTTAGTAGATGTTGGCACTTTGCATATCTTCTTTCATGCTTTTGTTCTCTTGGTGGATTTTATGGCTAACAGAGGGTTTTGGTGCGTGAGCTTCAGGAGCAAGATATAATTGACAGTAAAAGATTTTTGAGTAGCTTGCATGAGAATATTTGTGGAGGTTAAAGAATATTCTAGGTATTGGGCTTGAGTGTTAAGTTTAGGCCTTAAATATAAAGTGAACAAATAGTTATATTTATTTTTCTTTATTTATATAATAATTTCTATTTGATTCAAATATATTCAGATTCTCATTTTGAAATCATTTCTTTTCAATATTAATATGATACTTTAATTTCCACATCTTTATAAAACATTATTTTCTCACTTTTAGTTTTTTAAAAATTTTAATGAACACATTTTCATAATTTAAACCCTTTTATTCAGTTATTTCTAAATCAATTTATTAAACAAATCTACAAATTCCAATTTAATTAAATAAATTACTATTATTGACGTTAATTGATTATTACTTAAAAATCGGGTTATTACAGACTTCTCTCCTTAACAAAATTGTGTCATCGCAATTTCCTATAAGGAAGAATCTATAGAAAAAACAATTACACCAAACTTATTCTAAATTTCATTTTAAAATACCAAGATCTACCAAAATTAAGAATTACTTTTTAGAATTTTTAAATTATTCATTCAAAGTAATTTTCCAAATATACCAGTTATATATATATATATATATATATATATCCCCAAAATTTCCATTCTATTACAACTCATATTAATTTGAAATTAATTTTGTTTAAACAACCTTTAAAATATTTCACAAACAAAAATTTTCAGTCCGAACTTTCTTTTAAAGCCTTTTTACTATTAATAAAATATCTTTCAATGTATTTGTTAATTCCAAAACATTATATTACAACTAAAATTATTGTCAAATAATATTTTACTACCAAAATAGTATTAATATTATATATTTACATAAGTATTCAACTCTTCAAAGATAGTTCTATATTATTTATCTAAATAATTCTTACTTAAATGATTTATCACATTTCAAAATAAAACACTTCATTCTTTACCATTTAACAATGCATAAACCCCAAATGCAATTTTCCTTTTTCTTCAAATATTTAATAGTAATAATTTTAAATAATTACATTCCAATTTTTTTTCCTTTTAACAACTTTCTAGATCTGTTTTAATTTTACAATTTCATTACTCACATTTATACTCTTTAGATCATCTATTATCTTATATTTTAGAATTTCAAAATTTTAATTAAATTTCATCCAATTATATAGAAATATTACATTCTTTCATTAGTAATGTTATACTTTCCCATATTTCAAAATAATAAAGTTCAAATTATACTCATACTTACTTTCAAAACCCCAAATTCAATAATATTTATACATTTCTAACTATACCAAAATATTATCAAATATAAAAATATACTTATATTCACAAATTCTCATAAATAATAAAATATAAAAATATTTCCTCGCCATTTATTATAGTGATTACCACTATCAATTGGCTACAATATTGATATAATCAATAATGCCTCGCCAGTGTTCTTAGCTTTCTACTCACATCCAAATGGTTGCAAACATTACTTAAAATACATATAAATATCTATATATACTTGATGTCATATTGTTTCCAAATGACTTGTCCAAGTGTTTAGGAATCCCAATCGATAACATTGATCAAGCGTATCGACCATAATTCTTAAATCACTTAACGGACAAGTTAACATAATTTTACTTCCAAAAATATCTATACTTTATATAATATATATACCTTTGTAACAAATTTAAATCAATAATTGAATTCATTTCTCAAGTTTGATAAATGCACACAAATTTCAAAATTAAATCCAACTCCAACAATTTCAAATGAGCAAACAAACTCAAAAGACTAAAATAAATGCATTCGGGGGAAACAAATAAAAAAGTTCTCTACTGCGCACTCTGATCAAAATCAAATCAAAACTTGATTACAATATCAGATCAAACACCACAATACAATACAAAACTATCTAAAATCCTAAATACAAATGTTACTGATTGGACTAACTCCTTTCGTACTTGCTATTCCAACCATTTTAAACTAATTATATAATAAGATACATATATTTGTAAAATCACAAATACATCCCCTAATTATTACCGCCGATAATCATTCTATATATATATACACACACACATTATCTCTTATTATAGAAAATTACGCAATACTCCCAAGGGTTAGGGATTCTAAGTCTTATCTAAGGTCTCGACTCATGCCTCTAATATAGAATGTATTGTTCTAAACCTGCTCTGATACCATTTTGTATCACCCCTACTTCTATACCCATACCATCCAAGAGTACACAGTCATATCATAGGATAATATGGAGAATAAGGTGATATGGGGTATACACATGAATATTTTCTTGGGCTAACACTGGTACGTATTAAAAACAACAAATATAACTCACCAACAAATGTACACAGTATCGACACAAAGCAATAAACACGTGTGCCTCCAGGATAAAACAATACACAATATATACAGTAAATATCAAAGATAACAAAGTCAATCGCAGCGCTAATATATAATATTCAGAATATATCCAATTCACATCACAATGATATATACACAAGAGAATATACAATACAAAATAATAATCTACAATACTAATTATCTAGTCTCCTCTATGCCCAGAATACAAACTATTCTCATCGCCCTTGTACCTAAAATGTCTCAGACTGACACGAGTATTATATAAATAATAAACGAGTCAGACTTTATCTAAATCAAGGGTTGTGTGTGTGTGTGTGTGTGTATATATATAATATGCATAGTATAACGGTGATGACATACAAACAATAGTATGACAAGATAGTAACAACCACAACACCCAATATAAAGACGTCATTCCCCATAAATGACATCAAATATTATATTATTGAAACAATAATAAATGGGTGAGTCACCCATTTTTGAAATCACCATCAAATCTAGAAATCATCAATGATGAGATATCCTCAAGTAACATATGGCGATGATGAAGCAATACCCACAATATCTCTCAGTCTCATATTATAAAATACTATTATCAAATCACTAAACTCAATAAGAAAGATTTGAGGCAGCTCATAGGCTGTCTGCTTGAAAAGAATAGGCCATCTGCCTAAGAAGGATATAGAGCTGACCATACTCTAGACATAGTAGGTATAATCTCATCTATATATAGTTATGTCCATCTACCACCCTCATACATACACATACACCAGAACTAGATTGGAGAATGACAGCATGTATGCTTGCTCCAAGAGCCACATGTGGTCTATATGACATGACTCCAACAATCATCGGTGACCATTAACTCTGCCCTCTCGGTATCGTGACAATGGTTCACCATAGGCTCGACAACACGTAGCCTCTTCGGCCACGACTACCGACATGTGCCCCTATATTAACTGACTGTTGACCTATGTGACACGAGGAGAAACTGCTACCAAGTTCATGGTGGGCATCGAATATCATAAACAACAATGCTATCACGAATATGGGGCGCGACCCGACGATCAGGCCGTTAGGGTGGATACTTGCTAATCTAGTTCACCCCTAAAAAAGAAATGGCGCTAGACAAAAGGTAGACAGACACAAATCATATATCTAATCAAAAGCTACGTCTAGCCTCCACAAACACTTATCGCAGCGAGTCAAATACAACATATCCCTATATGAGTGTCATCCTCGAGCATAGAATAACTAAATAAATAACACAATGGCATCCCATACTACATGTGTTACTAGTCCATTTATTCAATGCTTATACATCACACTCGCCCTTCCTTATTCTATATAACGAGTCCAAAGAATAATTGAAAAAGTGTTACTTAATGACCCATATCGGACGGTATCACTAAACCGTTTATTCTAATTTCTCGTCACACAGAATAAACAACATAAAATCACAGAAGGATGTCATTATCGTATCATATCAAATTCATCACCTAAATCAATATCAACGACAAACCACTCATATCATTGGAATCCATATAAAGAAGATAAGAAATCAAAAATCAGAAACTAATATAAAATAGATTATTCAAATAAATATAAAAACATATGAACCAATACTTAGTGATAAAACATTCAAATAATTTTATATACCAAAATAAATTCTAGGAGATAAATAATAATTAATACATATTCTTAGAATTAATTAAATACTTCTCCTCTCAAATATAATTTTTAAATAATTATAAACATCCAAATTAATTTAAGTTATTCATAATCAAATAATTATATTCTCGAAACTTAAATTATATATATGAAAATTTACACTTTTATAAGATGACAATTAAAGACTATTTAAATAATATAAATAAAATTCACTTTAGAATTTATTAGAATCATTTTTATAGTTAAATTTATTAGCTCCTTAAATTTATATTTACATTTAAAAATATATAATTTCTAATAAGCATGTTGTTTGCACCAAAATTGGTCACAAACCCCAAAAGTAGTGAAAGCACCAGTGTTTACACACGAGTCCTTAGTATCCAGTCGCAAATCTCAGATCTAGATGTTGTAGAGAACCAAAATGAAGAAATAAGAAAATTAAAATGAAAGAAAGTGAGAAAAGACATGAGATTTATAGTGGTTTGGCTATCTCCAGCCTACGTCTACTTTGAGTTGATCCTTTTATTCCTTTTATACTGATTACAATTATAATCCTTTGAAAACAATTAACCAAAACAACAGAGTTTCGCCTAGAAAAGAAGAAGCTTTCAACCGTCATGGAGTTGCTATTTATAGGAGTAGATTTGGAAATATCTGCCCCAAAACTCGGAATACCTCTTACCATACGTAGGTAGGCCCACTAGATCGATCTAGAGTGGTTTGGGATCGATCTAAGATCAATCCATTTTACATTCGTATCGATCGAAATCGGCCCCAATTGGGTTGAGATCGATCAGTTGAGCTCTTGAGTGAATAAGAAAGCTTCTGTGAAAATTTCATAGCATTTGGATCTATGGTTTGAGAGTTATGATCGATCCAAGGTTGAGTTTGCAAGTAGGCTGGCGATTTCGTATCGATCGATTCATATCGTTCACCTTCGTATCCATCCTATTCCACCACCTCGTGTCCATCGTTTACGTATCCATCCAATAGATGCATATTGCATCGATATGAAAACCTATCGATCCAAAGTACACAATCCATATCGTCCTGATCAATACGAAAGCATCAATACGAATCAGTTTTCCATGAACATTGATCCATCCATATCTTGAGCGCATGAACTTCGATTGACCTGAAATTCGAAGTGTAGCCTCACTAAGTCTTGTTTTTCATTCCCAAGCGATCCCACCTTGATTGGACCTTGGTCCAATTTTGACGGTATCGATCATAGCCTTGTTTCCAATCGATCTCCAATCCTGATATCCATCCTTTTTAGCCAATTTGTTGATATCTCGGCTTTGTCCAAAAGGTGGGGTAACATTTTCCCTCCAAAACATGCCTTGCGATAGGAAGGCGTGTTTTGAATAGCTTTAAATCCGACATCCAAAGTCCATATTCCATACATAGTCATATCATCCAACCCATAATCCAATCAATTACCAGGCCATTCTATCCAGGCACCATAGCCATATCCTTATCCAAATCCCCAACTATTATGAGTCGATATCCGATTCCGAATCCAGTAACCAAATTCTTAGCCAATTCCATATCCATCTGAACCCGACAACTTAGTTCCAATCCATCCATATCTGGTAACCAATAACCAAATCCATGACCTCTCCGGGTCGATGTCCAAATCTAGGACCGCTCCGAACATTTATCCAAAGCCGGGACCTCTCCGGGTCCAAATCCAACTCCATAGACCTCGCTGGGTCATTTTATCCTACTCCGACTCGACTCTCCGGTCATGGGCTTATCCACAGTTTTCCTTCTCCGGCCTCGATTCTCTGGTCAAGGGCTTGTATTCGCTGGCCTCGACTCTCCGGTCGATGACTTATATTCTCCGGCCTCGACTCTCCGGTCGAGGACTTATATTCTCCGGCCTCAGCTCTTCGGTCGAGGACTTATTCCGTGTTCGAGTCCATTCCATCGCTCTCCGGTGAAGGGACCCATAGCTCGCGGTTATTGCCCCGTCTCTTCGGTCGGAACTGTTACCATGTGACCTGTAGTATTTATTACGTTAATTTAAATCCAATCATCATAGAGTTCAATTGATAAAATAGGAGTCCGTATAACCCATAAAACTAAATGATCATACTACCAAAAAAGAAACCAGAGTTTTGCGGAAAACAGAAAAAACAAGATTTCATAAACTCGAGCATCACGGTTTATCATCATCTCAGAGCATGACTAGGGACCATCCTCGATCCCGTACATGTGTAAGTGACTTAGCCGCATTATTTTGGGGTTTATTACTTATTCCATGCCATAAATCCAATCAGTTGATAATTAGCTTATGACGATGCTTAGATCCAGTGCCATCTTCATTTGAGGTGGGCAGTGGCCGCTCCTGTTCCACTGTCACAGCTCGATTCCTTATGTATTGTTGCAAATGACCATTCCTCACATGTTCCTCAATAATATCCTTTAGATGCCTGCAGTCGTTCGTATTGTGCCCATCCAGCTCATGGAATAGGCAATGCTTTCCCGATGCCTTCTTGTATTCAGAGGGTTCCCTTTTTGCCGGCCTTTAATACTAGAGGCGCCATCGAGTGTTCAAGTAAAATCCTTTCTAGATTTTTAGTCAAATCGGTGTAAGAAGAGAATTTAGATTCCCTCTGTTGCCTTTTCGATGTGTAAACTTCAACCTCTCTCCCCTCTCTTTCAGCCTTCGCATCTTCCTGTCATCGAAACCTCTCTACTTCATGGTAAAACTCCCCGAGATCCATCGGTGGATCCCGCTCCAACGATATCTTAAAGTCTGAATTATGTGCAATCCTTGAGACTGCTGTCATCAAAACCATCGACGGATCGGGTCGATCCACCAAATCCACTACCGCATTGAATCTGGCTAAGAAATCCCTAAGTGATTCTCCCTTCCACTATTTTATCGATGTTAAAGTCGTCACATTCTTGGGTCTCACGATGTGGACCCGAAATTGCCTCATAAACCTCTCGATTAACTACGTCCATGTGCCAATAGAACTGCTTTCCAGTTGTCTGAACCATAGTGCTGCTATATCCGTCAAATACAAAGGGAAACACCATGCCATGACTTCCTCTAATGCCCCCTCTGATGCCCCCAGTACTTCCATGTGCCTCATATACCTTGTCAAGTGAACAGCGGGATCCGTTCTCCCATCATACATCTCCAGCATTGGTAGTTTGAAATCTGGTGGATTCCTAGCTTGCCTGATCATAGGAGAAAAGGGGCTCCTATTCACATCCTCCAAATCTTTATTCACCAATCCTTCCCTCATAGCCCGTCTGATCATGTCCGCTAACCTGTCGTTGTCATCCAGTGGTAGCCTCTGTCTGCTATCTCCATCCTGCCCCCCGAGTCCGCAAGGGAATCCTGAAACCTGTTCTTCTGGACAAGCATCCATATCCCGACCAATGCCAAACTACACAGCGCCGCCTAATATCCTTCCTGGAATTGCGCCAACATGATTCGGGGGCATGCCCCCTGGTTCAGGGGCCGTTCCTAATGGTCCCACTCTATCTTGTATTCCGGTTGTTCTATTTCCTTGGTTCTAATTCTGGACTGCCAATGTTCCTACTGTTCCTGTAACATTCCCCCTTTTGACCGCCTCCAATCGGTGATTAAACCAACTTAAAACGTTCAAAAAGACGAATTGTTATTTAGTTAATAACGTTTAAACAGAATCAGCCACAGAAACACAGAATAATAACAATGAATTAGAACAAATGAATCTTTATTTCATTACTATAAATCTTTTTGAATACATCAGAGTTTATACAATTTTAATACTGATACAGCGGAATATCTTAAAATACAATTTTCTTCTGAAAACTAAAGTGATTCTTTACTCTCTCTCTAACTTCGCTGCTCGAAAATCTTCAAGCTGTAAAATACTCGGTCTGACCCGAGTATTATATTCAAAAGAAAATAATACACAGGTCAGTCTAATTCAAACCAGTTTATTAGTGCATAGAGGCAGTAATAATTTAAATAGACGACAGTCACAATAATTCTCGTCTATCCGACTCTTTTAACAAAGAAATCGGATAACGAAATTATAACACTTAACAGTGTTAAACAATAAATCAGCAGATTTAAATCATCAACAGAGATAAATAAACAATTTATCAATCGACTAAAATCAATTTAAAACAATTGAAATTGTCACTTTAAAAACCATCAAAATTCGATTGGCTGCCGTACATGCACGCGTGTACGGCCTCGCCAATACAGCATAAAAGATCAATGCATCACGACGCAAAGAAATATCAATTCAAAACTGTCGATTTTTGGGTGGCTGCAGTGCACGCACGCGTGCACTGCCTCGCCACTACAGTGCGTAGAAACTGCCAAGGTCAAATCCAAAAATCGGGTTCAACTCCAGTGTAAGAAAAACGAATGCAGGAAGACATGGACAATTAACACTTCAGACTACTTAATAACACCAGCAAGTAGACTAGTATGGCAACATAGCAAGCTCCTAAATGCACTGTGCATCTACAACCAAGTGATATACAATATAACTGACAGTACAAGTTAATAATATGAGCTTGCTATGAATCATATCAGTAGGCATGCATAACAATGAATCTAAAAATGCAACAAGCCCCAACAACCAAGAAATGCACATGTCCAGTTTCAAGTGACTCCAGTTCAACAAATTCAGAGATTAGGCAGAAGATACACGGAAATATCAACATGGATGCAGACTCAAGTCAGTCTGTAAGCAATTCAAAGTGACAGTAACCAATGTGCAAAATATATATTCAAATATGATCGAGTGCAACAGGTCGCAATGATGCAGACCAAAAGGGCATGGAACTGGAGATTGCTACCTGAATAGAAATGCACATGAATGTGATGGCAACAGTTCAAGGCAACAGTGACAACCCAAATGCAAAATAGGTCGTACATATATAATGACAAATTGCATAAACAACTTCAAGTGTGCTAATGCATATAAACATGAAGAGATGCAACATGACAGTAAACAGGGCCACAAGACCACCAAGTTCAACAGTCGAATATCATATCAATAATACAACATGGCAATGCAGACTCTAGTATACTGCAGTCAGTGAACATATATGCAGACAGCAAACTCAACCAGCAAACTCACTTGTACTTCAATTACACGATGCAAACCAAGGTTGCAATTATGAAACAGCGTCCACAATGCAGACTCGATGCAAAAGACATGGAAGCAAGTGCTATCGAACCACAATCACACAAAGCGAAATGCATATATACTTATGTACAGGTCGCCCAAAAGAAGTGAAAGCAATATGACTCCAGACCATAAGCACAACACCAAGTGAATATACATGATAGTCACTGCAATAAGACAGTGACACAGTGAAGACAGTGATACAAGCTAATGAATGCAAGATGCAACACAATGAAGACAACATAGTACAAGACACAAAACTGAATACAATGCAGATTGCATCAGACCACAACATGATCAACTACAAGATCCAGTGAATCGAGTTCAAATATGCAACAATAAAAACTCAAGCTAGATGTCAACAAGCAACATATAGCAGTGCAATTGAAGAGACCACAAGTATGTGCAAAACTGCAGTGCAACAAGCCGGAGAGGTTGAAATGAGAACAACCAAACATGACAGGGATGTAGCATATACAATAAACCATGCAACTCAATAAAGCAACACTGGTATATGCAGTACAAAAATGCAAGTGACAGTGAATATGTACAAGTGCAGTGTTCAAGACAGAGCAAGCAAGTTTGGCATCAGGATAAAAAAAATCAACAGAGATGATCAAGTGACCAAATCCAAAGCTAACACACATATATATACATGATGCAAATGCACAAGTACAGGGCGAGCAAAATCAAGAAAGAATTTTTCAAAAAATGACCGAAGCCAAATGTAACAGCAGTTTTGAAAATCAAGTCAAAGCCGAGTAAAACAGTGCAGAGATGACCAACGTTGAATTTAAAATTCACAGGAATGAAAACAGTGATGGCCGAGAAAAATCAAAAATCGTTTTTTTTTTAGTCAAGACGAAAATATAATTCAAAGCCGTGATTCAAAATCGAGAACATGCCGATAATCTCAGCCCCAAAATATACGCATATATCCAATTTGAAAATGTCAAAGAAAATCGGAAGCCTTAAACCCAGCACGAATTAGATGTGAGAAATAAAATTCCTCACCTTAGCTATCGGAGCAGATCGAAGAAGGAAAGAACGGAGCCCTAATTCGCGAACGATCGGAGCTATGGAGGTCGGCCGCCTTTGATTGGAAGGAAACCCTAGCTTTTGGAGACGAGCGAAAACAATATCGAAGCCGAAGCCCTAACTTTCAGATTGGAGGAAGAAAGAAACTCGTGGCCGCCATTTTTATTTCTCTTCGATTTTTTTTTCGTTTGATTTCGTTTTACTGAAGAGAAGGGGGGCAACGTATATTTGCAGAAATAAGGGTAAGGGGATCGGTATGGGGTGGTATGGGTGAGGTATGGGTTGAGTTACTTTATTTTTTTTATTTTCTTTTTCTTTTTAAAATCTAATTTGTTTTTGTAAATATTTTCTTTAATTTGTTTTGTTTAATCATGTTGCTAAATTTAAACTATGTGTATATATTCATTTCGTACAAATAAAAATTTAAATAAAAGAATTTCAATCGATTTACAAATTCCAAATTCTAACAGAAATTAACAATTCGATATTAAATCGTTAATTGACGAAGATTTTATCGTTATAAAAATTTCAACAATAAACAGCAAATACCTGTCAACTTTAATCGTTTATTGATGATTAAAATTTTGGGCAAAACCCCAGTTGTTACAGAAATTCAAATTGAATTCAATTAAATTTTATACGCGTTTATACGCCGTATGTTCATAAAACAATTCCGATAAATACGAAAATTGAAATCCAGTAATAATTCAATACTACGGACCCAATGAAACTTGTTTCGTCAAATTCCGAGACTGTCCCTCGGAAGGTTATTTTTAAATTCAATTCAAACGATACAATTTCAAAATTGAACAAATCGCTTTTAAAATCAATTCTGAAGCTTCTATTATCTCCAGTATTATCAATATGAATTTTCTAAGCCTTTAAATTATTTTTAACCGGCTTAAAATTGAAGATTCAAATTTTATTCAACTTTCAATAGATTAAATTCAAAAATTTAATCGCCAATTCGTTCTGATAATTTGAAATTCAAGTCAAATCATCATTCAAATATTTAAAATTAATTAAATATTCTCAAATTAAATTGTTCAAAATTCAGGGTCGTTACAAACTCCCCTCCTTAAAAACTTTTCGTCCACGAAAAGGAAAAGTTGTTAAAATTTCATTAATATTTATACCCTACTCAATTTTTTTACTAAGCTTGAAACTCAATACAAATAAATGAATATAGGATTCATTTCATTTGTTTAATCTCATTAGTTTTGTTTATCTTCTCTTTTGTTCAATGATTTTCAAAAATCAAAACCCAAAAGTCTTTTACTAACATTTTCGATTTACAACTCAGATTCAAACTTAAAATTCTTCACGTTAGAGATTTATATAATATATCTCTTCCAAAGCTGTGGACTTTCCAAAACATTACAAAGATCCTCTTCCTTAGTTTATTAGGTAGGAATTTTGAAATTTTAATTTCAAACTATTGATTTGCTATTTAAAGTTTGAAAATACTTGCTAACTCGAAATTTAACAAGTTCATCTTCGTTCTCACAGACATTAGGCATACGCTGGCCAGGCGCAGGTCTAAAAATCTCCAAGTACTAAACATACTTGCTTCAATTTCCAGTGAAAATACTTTTAAAAATTCTTTTAAAAATGGATATGGAAAGCACGTTCCCCCATGGATTACAGTTCCACCCGGCGGTTACGCTACTATCCCAGTAGAGTCGCTTGTGGCTGTAGATTTCTCATCTCTTAAATTTCGCCATGGTTGTCGCCATAGATTGCAGTACACATGGCGGTTACGCTACTATCCCAGTAGAATCGCTCGTCTGTAGGCATCACGCCCCTCAAATTTCGCCTGGCATTAGATTGCAGTTTACCCGGCGGTTGCGCCACTATCCCAGTGGAATCGCTTGTAACTGTGGGCATCTCGCCCCTCAAATTACGCTAATCATCAATCAAATCTAATCTCATCGCGATGATCTATCGCGAAGGATTTCCGATTCAAATAGTCACTCTGACTAAATGTAAATTCTACGTAGCTACGAATTTCAAATGGACACTCTTCACGAGTTCCAATACCTTCTCAAATAATAAATGGAAGGTACTTTTCCATATCCTCAGTGTAGAAAACATAATATCATATATGTAGTACTTTCATTTCACATTTCGTACATATAACATCTATGTAAACATACATAAGATTTCCATAACAATGTCTTTCTAAACTAACGGTTTTCAAATTTACCGCATTCATATATATAAGTTCTGAAAACCTACATATCTCATATTCATAACAAAATAGAGGATTTCAAAATTTCCCTCTAAGTCGATTTGGAAATTTAAGGTTATCTCAAACCTAATTCATATTCATAATTCCATTTATTATCGACTTTCACATTCGATTTGAATTACACGTTACATCGTCAATTCTCAACACAGAATTGATGTCTATCGATATATAACCTCTGAGCTCGTACGTCTCAGAGAAGGGTGTTAAGCTAAGAGAATAAATTCTCCGCCACCAACAGATATATATTTAATAGAGATCAATTGCTATGTCATCAATTCACAATGTTAGACATACAATCCAAATCATCATCTGAAATTCAAAGCTCAACTTATATTGTCTTTGATGTCGAAGTTAAACTCAATTTTAACTCAACGATTCAATCTTTTTGAAAAATTTCAAATTGAACAAATTGTTCAAATTCTCATTTAACTTTTCAACTTCGACTTCAAAAATGAATTTCAAATCATTTATTCCTTACGGAATATATTCAGAACATTTCATTTTTGGAAAAACATTTCCATACTTATTTAAAAATAAGTAATTCACAAATCCATTTTATTTTCAACATTTGAAAATATTCGATATACTTAAATCAAAATTAAGTATATATTTCATCTTTAAGGAAATCATTCTCTTTCACATATTTATTTGAGTCAAAACGAATGTTACGTAAAACATCGTTACGACAACTCAAAATCACTAGTATAGGGATTCGAAATTTAGATAGATGTATAAATCTCAATACTATACAAAACATTTCCTTTCGGAAATCATTTACTATAACAATAGTGTTATAGTCCACCATTTCCTTTTATTCGAAAACGTCTATTTCAACAATGAATGTTGAATTCTATGGTTTCGATATTCAATGCCTTTTGAAAACATCTTTTTAAAACAATTACTTCGTTTTAAAATATCACTTTCCCAAACATGTCCTTTTTATTCAATAATATATTCACGGTCCAAAATTGTGAATATACTTCATTTAACAAGTTATAAAAATTTACTTATCAAAATAAGTCGGTTTCGGATTTATAAACAACGTTATAAATTCCATTCCTATTTATAAAGACTTCAATTTATAAAAATTGCTTTATTAACCCATTCCTTTATAACTCAGTTTTATATCAGAATTTTAATTTACAAGTAAATTACTTATAAATTCTTTTATTTCGCAACTTCGATTCATTTTATAACTTCACATTATAAAACTTTTAATTCTGAAACTTTTCATCCACTTATGAAATCCATTAAATATTTCACTTTTAACACTTGTACAAATCATTTTATAATTCCAAAATAATATCAATCTTTTCAAATATTCCATTTAAACCGTTTATAATAATTCAAAAATTCCAATTTAAACTATTATACAAATTTATCAGTTTTCCATTTCCAAGATAATCACTAGTTCTTTAGTAAATCGTTCATCGACTTGGTTTTCAATCTAACCGCATTTGATTCATTCACATTGGATTTTACTAACATTCATTCAAATTCAATTAGTTCACATTCACTAATTCATATTCAAGTTAGTTTGCTTCAATTCAAATCAAATTTGGTTCTATTTAGATTTCTTACCTTTCAATTTGAATTCAATTTACATAGCTTTCAAATTCCATTAATACAATTTCATTAACACTTAATGAATTTCTATACGATCAACTGGCAACCAATGCACATTTAACCAAATTTATTTACAAAGGTGGTATCAGAGCTTTGGTTTACCCAAAGCTTAGTTTATGATGTTTAATATGAATAGTTACTAGAAACACTTTTAAAAAGGAGAATGTTTTTCAAATCCAAAGAAGTATAATATTGTTTTAGAAAATATAAGATGAATGAATTTGGAATAGATCTTATATAAGTAAAGTGAATATTGAATATGAAATAAAGATTTTTAACTTAAGAAAAGTTAAATTGAAGTGAGTTGGCATTAATAAATATATGGATTTGAAATTTAACTAAAAGAAAAGTTAAATTGAATTGAATTAGTATCAATAAATATATGATTTGAAATTTAACTAAAGGAAGTTAAATAAATCGTACTTGATTTGATAAATTATTGAGATGGAAATTTAAACTTGAAAGATAAGTGATTATATCATATGAATTGGGAAGTTTAAATTAATAAGTTGTATAACTTATAAAATGAGGAAATTTAAGTAAAACCAGTTGTTAAATGGTTAAACAGTTTTGTTAAGTAAAACAAAATCTGAATTCTGAATAGTGATATGAATTCGACTTTAATGAAAGTTAAATAAAATGATTTTTGAAAGAAAAATCTAAGTTAAGTTAAATAAATGCAAGTGAAGATAAAAATGGAACATAGTTAAGTAATGTTGAATGAGGTTGAATTTGATATCAAAATGAATTGATAAAGTGAAGAATGAATATGAATTTGAGTTATATAAAGGAAATTCAACTTTAATTGTAAAAGTGAATTAGTGAATATGGTGAGTATAAGAATTCAATCAGAATTAGAATATAAACCAATTGAAATTAAGTGTGTTGAACCAAATTGAAGGTAAGCAAAGTAAATAAATTTGGTTAAGTTGAATGTGCATTGGTTGCTAGTTGATCGTATGGAAATTCATTAAGTGTTAATGAAATTGTATTAATGAAATTGAATTGATGGAAATTGGAAGCTAAGTAATTGAATTTAAATTGAAAGATAAGCAAATATAAATAGAATCGAATTTGATTTGAATTGAAAGCAAACTAACTTGAATATAAATTAGTGAAAGTAAGCTAATTGAATATGAATGAATGTTAGTAAAATCCAATGTGAATAAATCAAATGTGATTTAAATTGAAAATCAATTCAATAAATGATTCACTAAAGCACTAGTTGATTATTTTGGAAAATGGAAAATTGATAAATTTATATAATAGTTTAAATTGGAATTTTTGAATTATTATAAATGGTTTAAATAGAAGATTTGAAAAGATTGATATTATGTTGGAATTATAAAATGAATTTGTATAAGTGTTAAAAATGAAATATTAATGGATTTCATAAGTGAATGAAGAATTACAGGATTAAAAATTGTGAAGTTATAAAATGAATCGATGTTGCAAGATAAAAGAGTTTATAAGTAATTTACTTATAAATTAAATTTTTGATATAAAACTGAGTTATAAAGGAAGGGTTAATAAAGTGATTTTTATAAATTGAAGTCTTTATGAATAGGAATAGAATTTATGAACGTTGTTTATAAATTCGAAACTGACTTCTTTTGATAAGTAAATTTTTATAGCTTGTTAAATGAAGTATATTCACGATTTTGGACAATGAATATATATTGAATAAAATGGACATGTTTTGGGAAAGCGCTATTTTAAAACGAAGTAATTGTTTTAAAAAGATGTTTTCAAAGGCATTGAATATCGAAACCATAGATTTCAACATTCATTGTTGAAATAGACGTTTTCAAGAAATAAGGAAATGGTGGACTATAACACTGTTGTTATAGTAAATGATTTCCGAAAGGAAATGTTTTGTATAGTATTGGGATTTATACATCTATCTAAATTTCGAATCCTTATACTAGTGATTTTGAGTTGTCGTAACGATGTTTTACGTAACATTCGTTTTGACTCAAATAAATATGTGAAAGAGAATGATTTCCTTAAAAGATGAAATATATACTTAATTTTGATTTAAGTATATCGAATATTTTCAAATATTGAAAATAAATGGATTTGTGAATTACTTATTTTTAAATAAGTATGGAAATGTTTTTCCAAAGATGAAATGTTGTGAATATATTCCGTAAGGGATAAATGATTTGAAATTCATTTTTGAAGTCGAAGTTGAAAAGTTAAATGAGAATTTGAACAATTTGTTCAATTTGGAATTTTTCAAAAAAGATTGAATCGTTAAGTTAAAATTGAGTTTAACTTCAACATCAAAGACAATATAAGTTGAGCTTTGAATTTCAGATGATGATTTGGATTGTATGTCTAACATTGTGAATTGATGACATAGCAATTGATCTCTATTAAATATATATCTGTTGGTGGCGGAGAATTTATTCTCTTAGCTTAACACCCTTCTCTAAGACGTACGAGCTCAGAGGTTATATATCGATAGACATCAATTCTGTGTTGAGAATTGACGATGTAAGCGTGAAATCCAAATTGAATGTGAAAGTCGATAATAAATGGAATTATGAATATGAATTAGGTTTGAGATAACCTTAGAATTTCCAAATCGACTTAGAGGAAAATTTTGAAATCCTTTATTTTGTTATGAATATGGATATGTAAGTTTTTAGAACTTATATATATGAATGCGGTAAATTTAAAACCGTTAGTTTAGAAAGACATTGTTATGGAAATCTTATGTATGTTTACATAGATGTTATATGTACGAAATGTGAAATGAAAGTACTACATATATGATATTATGTTTTCTAAACTGAGGATATGGAAAAGTACCTTCCATTTATTATTTGAGAAGGTTTTGGAACTCTCGATGAGTGTCCATTTGAAATTCGTAGCTACGTAGAATTTCCATTTAGTCAGAGTGACTATTTGAATCGGAAATCCCTCATGATGGATCATCGTGATGAGATTAGATTGATTGATGATTAGCGTAATTTGAGGGGCGAGATGCCCACAGTTACAAGCGATTCCACTGGGATAGTGGCGCAACTGCCGGGTAAACTGCAATCTAATGCCAGGCGAAATTTGAGGGGCGTGATGCCTACAGACACGAGCGATTCTACTGGGATAGTAGCGTAACCGCCGTGTGTACTGCAATCTATGGCGACAACCATGGCGAAATTTAAGAGATGAGAAATCTACAGCCACAAGCGACTCTACTGGGATAGTAGCGTAACCGCCGGGTGGAACTGTAATCCATGGGGGAACGTGCTTTCCATATCCATTTTTTTTAAAAAAATTTTAAAAGTATTTTCACTGGGAATTGAAGCAAGTATGTTTAGTACTTGGAGATTTTTAGACCTGCGCCTGGCCAGCGTATGCCTAATGTCTGTGAGAACGAAGATGGACTTGTTAAATTTCGAGTTAGCAAGTATTTTCAAACTGTAAATAGCAAATCAATAGTTTGAAATTAAAAATTTCATAATTCCTACCTAATAAACTAAGAAAGAGGATCTTTGTAATGTTTTGAAAGTTCACAGCTTTGAGAGATATATATTATATAAATCTCTAATGTGAAGAATTTTAAGTTTGAATCTGAGTTGTAAATTAAAAATGTTAGTAAAAGACTTCTGCGTTTTGATTTCAGAAATCAATGAACAAAAAGAGAAGATAAGCAAAACTAACGAGATTAAACAAATGAAATGAATCATATATTCATTTATTTGTAATAAGTTTTAAGCTTAGAAAAATTGAGTAGAGTATAAATATCGATGAAATTTTAACAACCTTTCCTTTTCGTGGACGAAAAGTTTTTAAGGAGGGGAGTTTGTAACGATCCTGAAATTTCAAAAATTCAAATTGAAAATATTTAATGAATTTTAAATATTTGAATGATGAATAGATCTGAAATTCAATTTTCCAGAATAAATTTTGCGATTAAATTTTAGGATTTAATCTACTGAAAATTTAATAATAATTTGTATCGGGATTTATAAATGAATGTAAAGAAAATCTGCTTTTGGATTTAAAGAAAATCAAAATTATCTTATTTAATTTAAAATTAAAACACTACATTTTTGATATGATAAGATATAGGCAAGTTAAAATAATATAGATATAAATGATGATGTTTAAAAGGAAATAAATTTTATCTACAAAATTTAAATAGCACAAGTTTATTAATAAAAACAAATTATATAAAAATAATAAAAACAAAATTTAAAATGAGAAAAGAAAAAAATCACGTTTAAACCCATACTTCAGCCCATACCCTATACCCATAACCCCCCACGATCTCCTCTGCACAAATACGAACCCGACCCCCCATTACTTCCCTCATTCGAAAAACCCTAGGAAACAAATAAATCAATGGCGGCTTTGAATTAGTTTCTCGTTCGATCTGAAGAGACGAGGACTTTGTTCGATTCTATTCACTCGTATGCGATTCTTCTACACTTTGGTTCTTTGCGGCATCGTCTTCTCCAGCTCTGTGAAATTAGGGCTTCGTTTTCGATCATTCGTGCTCGCCGATCGATCGTTGGTGCTTTGGGAAGTAAGGTGAGTACTTATTAGCTACTCACATCTTATTCAAAAGTCATATGATTATTATTATTATTTTTTTTTTTACTTCTTATTTTCCATGAAAAACTTCTGCTTTGAATTCTCTGGTCATTTCAATTTATTTGTTGCTTTTGATATTCTCTTGTTTCCTGTTTCGTAAATTTTGAATTTGACTTCGATCTTGATGTGAATTCAATTGGGAATTTTCGTTGTTTTGTTTTGATCTCGTGATAACTTCGGTTTTAGATATGTTTCTATTTGCATGCCCGGATGTTGATGATTCTTGAAGTTGCTTGTTTCACTTCATGTATGGCTGGACTGTGAGCAAATTGTTTTAATTTAAAGTTTTAAAAGTTTGGCTTGAATAATGATCTGCATGATTGAATACATGAGTAAATCTGTAGGTCTGTATGTATTTAAGTATTTGAAGTTAAGTAATTCACTTTAAAAATAGTTAATTACAGAGATGATTTTAATTACTCAACAATTCCAATACCCTGTGAGTAAACCTATAGACCTTGATCTGCTTCATCTCTGATCCATATGATTGAAATCATGATATGAAATATGTTGTGTGAATGTAAAATATTATTGTTTGTCTGAATGCCTGAGTGTATATTTTTGGATATATGAGGATAGGCTTTGTTCTTAGTGCAGTCTGATTTGACACTTGATGTCACTGTGCATTGTTGTTGCATATTTGTAGTAGGGTCTGCAGTTTTATGTATGTCTGGTCTGCTTTGCTTGATTCACTGAATGTGCATTGCACTGCCTTCATGTTTTGTTTTGAGTTGGTGTTGAAGTTGCACTGCAGTTCAATTTTCTGGTCAGTTTCTCTGTCTTGATTATGGCTTCTTATATGCATTGTGTATGTATATATGTGACTGTCTGCATTTTTCGTGAGTCTTCTTGCATCGAGCTCTGTCCACTGTTCTTTGAGACATTTGGTTCATGCGTTCACATACATCTGTGATCATATATGTAGTTGTTGCACTTCACTGTCGCATGCACTCTGTACCAGGATGTTAACCATGAACTTGCCTCCGTACATTCATGTAGTCTGCATTTCAATGGTATTGTGGTACCTTGTAGTTTGCATGGTTCGCATATTTTTGTCATCACATTTTGTCAGGCATGTTTAGTGGCACCTTTCTTTAGTCAAATCATTCGTATTACCTTGAGACTTTGTAGTGGATAATTCGTATTTCCATTCTTGGTTATCATCTTCATATATATATGCATTCCTGGGCTCTGTCTTTAATCTGTTTATTCGATATTGAACTAGTTTATGTAATTCCATGACATTGGCATTGGTCTTGACTTTAGTCTTGTCATTTAATTGAATCATACATGCTTGCATCCATGTAGATATTATGCATTTAGTTCCAGTGTAGACTTTAATCATGGTAGTTTGGATCCTTTTGTTGCATGCACTGTCCATTCATATGTGGATTGATGTGAGCATGTTGTTGCTGGCTCATTGTTACACTGTTTCCAGATGTGGTCTTTGATCTCTGTTGTATGCACTATTGAGATTTGTTTTGCCTCTGACTTGTTGCATTGATGTTCATTTGTTCATGCTGCATATATCACTCTGCATTTCATATGCATCTCCCTTGCATTCCATTGATTCTGTTAGCATGCACCTTTATACCTTTGACGTGCAGCTTGAAATTTTATATAGGATGGCTGTTGTGCACTTGATTTAGTTGTACACTTACTGTGCACATTTCATATCATGCCCTGATATTGTGCAGCCCACTCGACACTGTGTTGCTTTGACTGTTCATTGTCCTAGTGCTGAACCTATTTTGGGTTTGACCTTGTTTTTATTTCTGTGCTTTTTGGTTGGTGCACATGAGTTGGCGAGGCAGTACACGCGTGCGTGCACTGCAGCCACCCAGAATCGACAGTTTTGAATTGATATTTCTTTGCGTCGTGATGCATTGATCTTTTATGCTGTATTGGCGAGGCCGTACACGCGTGCGTGTACGGCAGCCAATCGAACTCTGATGGTTTTAAAGTGACAACCTCAATTATCTTAAATTGATTTAGTCGATTTGATAAATTGTTTATTTATCTCTGTTGATGATTTAAATCTGCTAATTTATTGTTTAACACTGTTTAGTGTTAAAAAATTTCGTTATCCGATTTCTTTGTTAAAAGGTTCGGATAGACGGGAATTATTGTGACTGTCGTCTATTTAAATTATTACTGCCTCTATGCACTAATAAACTGGTTTGAATTAGACTGACCTGTGTATTATTTTCTTTTGAATATAATACTCGGGTCAGACCGAGTATTTTACAGCTTGAAGATTTTCGAGCAGCGAAGTTAGAGAGAGAGTAAAGAATCATTTATTTCGAGAAAATTGTATTTTAAGATATTCCGCTGTATCAGTATTAAAATTGTATAAACTCTGATGTATATAAAAAGATTTATAGTAATGAAATAAATTCTCATTTGTTTTAATTCAGTGTTATTATTCTGTGTTTCTGTGGCTGATTCTGTTTAAACGTTATAAACTAAATAACAATTCGTCTTTTTGAACGTTTTTAGTTGGTTTAATTACCGACTGGAGGCGGTCAAAAGGGGGAATGTTACACTTAATGAATATAATACTCGGGTCAGACCGAGTATTTATACAGCTTGAAGATTTTCGAGCAGCGATGTTAGAGAGAGAGTAAAGAATCATTTATTTCGAGAAAATTGTATTTTTAGAAATTCAGCTGTATCAGTATTAAATTGTATAAACTCTGATGTATATAAAAAGATTTATAATAATGAAATAAAGATTCATTTGTTTTAATTGACTGTTATTATCTGTGTTTCTGTGGCTGATTCTGTTTAAACCTTATAAACTAAATAACAATTCGCCTTTTTGAACGTTTCAAGTTGGTTTAACTACCGACTGGAGGCGGTCAAAAGGGGGAATGTTACAGTTCCAGCTTCGTGATCCACATTTCCAGTATCTCCTGCTACTCTATTTCTCTGGTTTTGCACTCCAGTTTGTCCAACCTGTCGGAGTACATTCTGTATCATATCCTCCTGCCTTTTCAGCATAGTTTCCATCTCGTCTCTAACGATGAAGATTGAGGCCCGATTAGCTCCTAAGGAAGCCTCCTAACTTTCTTCATGCTGACTCCTCTCCGTTCCATGTCTCCTTGTCGATTGGTTAGCCATTGCTTCCTAGAATCCGAGTTCCTAAAGTTTCAGATCCAAAATCCAAGCCTCCAAATCCCTGAGTTCAGTTCTCAATGAAAGCACCAAAGTGTTTACGCCAAAATTGATCACAAACCCCAAAAGTACTAAAAGCACCAGTGTTTACACATGAGTCCTTAGTATCTAGTCGCAGATCTCATATCTAGATGATGTAGAGAACAAAAATGAAGAAATAACAATATTAAAATGAAAGAAAGTGAGAAAAGACACGAGATTTATAGTGGTTCAGCTATCTCCGGCTTACGTCGACTTTGAATTTATCCTTTTATTCCTTTTATACTGATTACAATTACAATCCTTTGAAAATAGTTAACCAAAATGACAGAGTTTCGCCTAGAAAAGAAGAAGCCAATACCCCTTTTCAGCCATCATGGACTTGTTATTTATAGGAGTAGATCTGGAAATATCTGCCCCAAAACTTGGAATACCTCTTCTCATACATGGATGGGCCCACCAGATCGATATGGAGTGGTTTGGGATCGATCTAAGATCGATCCATATTACGTTCGTATCAATCTAGATCGGCCCCAATTGGGTTGAGATTGATCAGGTGAGCTCTTGAGTGAATAATAAAGCTCTTGTGAAAATTTCATAGCATTTGGATGTATGGTTTGAGAGTTATGATCGATCCAAGGTTGAGTTTGCAAGTAAGATGGCGATTTCGTATCGATCGATCCATATCGATCACCTTCATATCCATCCTATTCCCCTGCCTCGTGTCCATCGTTTGTGTATCCATCCAAACGATGTGCATTACATCGATACAAAAACCTATCGATCCGAAGTACACAATCCATATCGTCCTGATCGATACGAAAGCATCGATACGAATCGGTTTTCCATGAACATTGATCCATCCATATCTTGAGCGCATGAACTCTAATTAACCTGAAATTCAAAGTGTAGCCTCACCGAGCCTTGTTTATCATTCCCAATTGATCCTACCTTGATTGGAGCTTGGTCCAATTTTGACGGTATCGATCATAGCCTTTTTTCCAACCGATCTTCAATCCTGATATCCATTCTTTTTAGCCAATTTGTTGATATCCCGGTCTTGTCCAAAAGACGGGGTAACGCATGTGTGTGTATGTATGTATGTATGTTATATAGTACCCAAAACAATTTAATATATTTATAACTTATTAAATATCAATGAGAAATAGTAACCTATTTTTCCAGAATGTCCTAAAGGATCCTCACAAATTTACTTAAAATAAAATGATAAATATTCTACTAAATAATTTATTCCTAATTAAATAATCAATGACCATTACTAAACAAAACTTTCTTTTTAATTAAATATACAATGTCCTAAACATCTTTTTATTTGTAAATCTGATTATTTATATAAATGATTAGTTAACATATACATTAGGATAATATAAATCTACAAACACTTAAGATTCATATGCACTCACATAAATCTACAAACACTTAAGGTTCATAAACACTATTTTTAATTAAATATACAATGACCTAAAGGATTCTCACAAATTTCTAGATTCCATATACCATGTTCTAACACTCAAATAAGGTTCATACGCACTCCTGTTGCTTTAAAATAGTAGTACTCATATAAATATGAACACCCAAAAAATAAAATAATAAATGCATAGACCATCATAGCCGAAGATACACAACTAGCAAATAATGTGCATACCCATATAACCATATATGTGTGTGTATCCACATCATATACACACGCGTGTTCACAATCTCTAGCGCATAAACGCACACATGCACTGAGATATCACACGAAAAAAATATGCACATAGGGAAGAGAAGATAGGATTGACCATCACAGGTTGACCTGAGCTTTTCCAAGGTCGACCGCATCAGGTCGACCATGGCTAGGGTTGGGCTGACCTGAAGGGTCAAACCCGGAAGAAATTTTCACTTGTAGAAGATTGGTTTTCAATGCTTTCTAATCTAATTTAGTTCAGTTTAATGCAAATATAATTCACAGCAACAAAAACAATTCAAACGTTATAAATATATATGAGAATTAAAGGGTTTGGACATAGTTTTGTGAGGTTATACTCACCTGTAGATGCTTCTTCCTCTCTTCATTTGAATGCACAAACATACACAACCAACAACGCAACCCAACGAGCTCCTCAGCATAGACATACATAAGTATAGAGATACACATATCCAAATTTAAGAAATTAAAACAATTTACTTTTTTTATTTTCAATTCCAAAGTAGAGGGTTTTGGGTGTATAAGCTTTAGGAGCAAGATATAATTGACAGTAGAAGTTGTATGAGTAGCTTGCATGAGTAAATTTGTGGAGATGAAAGAATATTCTAGGTGTTGAGCTTGAGTGTTTAAGTTTGGGCCTTAAAATATAAAGTAAACAGATAGATTTATTTACTTTTCTTTATTTATAAACTAATTTCTTTTTGATTCAAATATATTCTCATTTTAAAATCACACTTTTCCATATTAATATGATATTTCAATTTCAACATCTTTATATAACATTATTTTCTCACTTTTAGTTTATTAAAATTTTAGCAAACACATTTTCATAATTTAAACCCTTTTATTCAATTATTTCTACATCAATTTATCAAACGAATCTACAAATTCCAATTTTATTAAATAAATTACTATTATTAACATTACTTATTACTTAAAAATCTGGTTGTTACAAGTATCCATACCGCAACACTTTCTTCGTCAACGCCTATCTTCTAGTGTGATCTCCGCAGCTCCCTTGATGTATGTGTTGCAAAACCTACTTATCTTCCCTTCCGGTGACGCAACTCAATAATGGATTAGAAAATCCTCTTCGATACAACACTCCATCCTGAATGACAAAGAGAGGCACTTTCAATAGGATGTTCCTAGCTTCATTCCTATTCCCTGGTAATTTTCCTTCACTCGGGTGCCTTATTAACAGTGTCATCTAGGTCTCCTCTCCATTGATAGTTGCAACCACGCTTACCTCCTTAAAGCTGAGATTACACTGGGTCGTAATGGATACCGATCCCAATAGAGGCCTATCTTCTAAACTTGCCAACTTCATCAACTCATCCGCATTCTGATTCTCCTCCCGGGGAATGTGCTTGATCATGTAATGCTCCATTTCATTAAATAAGACCTTCACCTTCTCCAGATAGGATTTCAAGCACTCTCCCTTAGCTTGGAATTCTCTGAGCACCTGGTTCACTATCAACTGCGAGTCGTTATGTATTCATAGTGACCTGATTTCCAGCATCTTCCCTATCTCTAACCCTGCTAATAAAGCTTTGTATTCCACCTTATCGTTTGTTTCCTTGAATCCAAGCCGTATTGCATAACTTGGCTTCTTTCCTTTGGTCATCAACAATACCAATACTGCACCGGAGTCATGATCATTCGATGCTCCATCTACATACATCCGCCGCTTAAAAGCTTCCTCCTCCAAGGGTTTTACTTCATTGTCTCATATGGTAAACTCAACAATAATGTCTGCCAGAGCTTGTCCCTTGATCGTAGTTCGTGGATGATAGGTTACCTTGTACTGGCTTAACTCGATACTACGTTTGGTAAGTCTCCTCGAAGTATCAGACTTGTGTAGAACTTGTCTCAGGGGATGATTTGTAAGCACTCGGATAGGGGTAAGATCGAAAATAGTGCCTCAATTTTCGGGATGCTATTAACATACAATATGCCTGTTTCTCCAGCTTAGGATGCCTCGATTCCAGCCCGGTAAATGTTTACTCATGTAGTATATTGGATGTTGCACTCGATCTTCCTCCCTAACTAATGTTGTGCTAAGGGCATGGAATGGTACCGCTAAGTATAGATAGAGGTCTTCCCCTTCAACTGGTGCAGAAAGGACTTGTGGTTTCTATAAGTGTTCCAACAAGTTTAAGAAAGTGGCTAAACACTCGTCTGTCCATGTGAACTTTCCTTTTTCTTTCATGAGTGCTTCAAAGAATGGAACACACTTATCTGTCATCCTAGATATGAACCTACTTAGCGTTACCGCCTTTCCATTTAGACTCTGGATCTCCTTCCGGGTTTGAGGAATTTTGATGTCTTTCAAAGCCTGAACCTATTCTTGGTTAGCCTCGATTCTCCTTACATGCGCAATGAAGCCCAAGTACTTTTCAAAAGATACCCCAAAGGAATATTTTAGCGGATTCATCTTCATCCCGTATTTTCATGGAATTTGAAATATTTCCTCCAAGTATAGGATGTGATCTTCAGCCCTCTTCAGTTTCACGAGCATATCATCGATGTATACTTCCATTGTCTTTCCCATTGGGTGGGCGAACATATCATTAACCAAGCATTGATATGTTGCTTCTGCATTCTTAAGCCCAAACGGCATATCCTTGTAGCAGTAAGGCCCTAAGTCGATAACAAAGCTAGTGTGTTCTTGATCGGGGATGTGCATTGCAATTTGGTTGATCCAGAGTATGCATCCATAAAAGATAGAAGTTCATGCCTGGACGTTCCATCCACTACTAGCTGGTCAATCCTCGGGAGTGGGAAGCAATCCTTAGGACATGCAACATTCAGGTTGGAGAAATAAATGCAGGTTCTCCATTTTCCATTCGACTTCTTGACCATGACCGGGTTTGCGATCCACTCTGGGTATAGAGATGATGAAGCCATTTCCCAAAAAGGTCTTCACCTCCTCATTTAGCGCTTTTGACCGCTACGGACCCATACTCCTCTTTTTTTCACTGGAATTTTCTTTGGGTCAATGTTTAAAGCATCACATGTTATTGAGGGAGAAATCCCGCACAATCCGCATGAGACCAGGCAAGCACGTCCTGGTTGTCCCATAAGAATCCAATTAGCTGTATCTTAAGACTTTGTTTCAAATCAGATCTAATTTTTATAAGTCTCGTAAGATCACTACCATCAACTTCCACAAACTCCATCGCCTCTTAGGGCTCAGCTATGGCCTCGTCTCCTCCATCCCTCGGGTCAAGCTCATTGTGAGGATCGTTTGTGAAACCGAGAGGGGGGCCCTCCTTTAGTTTCTATGCAAGGGTGTTCTTGGCATAGAAAGCGATTTATGTGCCTTTCCCTTTTTCCTTTTTGGTTGTTTTCTCGAAGCTCCACCACATAGTTTTCCCTTGTAGCATCTTGGTTTCCTTCCATCACATCTATCCCACTGGCCATTGGGAACTTCATGGTTAAGCACCACTGGGCCATGACTGCATAGATGTCAGATAAAGCCGGTCTCCCCAGGAAGGCGTTGTATGTCAAGAATCGATCCAATAAAGAAAAAGTTTGTTTTCGTATGGCTGGCCAGGGACGAGTTCCTATCTCGACAAACAAATCCAACCTCCTCAAACACGTCATGCCCTCTCCTGTAAAGCCATGTAACTGCCGGTTACATGGTGCAACATTCTCTATAGACAATCTCATCTTGTCAAATGTATCCTTAAACAGAATATTTACCGAGCTTCCATTATCAACTAGAATAAAATGCACCTCTGTGGGTCAAGCATAGCTATAATAACCATAGGGTCAGTGTGCGAGTACTTCTTACCTCGTAAATCGGTGTTGCTAAAGGTGATCACATTTGCTGTTAGCTTTGGGCCTTGTTTATTTGTTCCTCGCCTATAGCATACACATAAGCTTCTCTGTTCTTTAATGACTTTGCATATCTTTCCATCTCTGTCCAGCTCCTATCGGCTGCGTGTGACCCTCCTGCTATGGTGTTGATTACCAATCTTCCATCTTTCTCATGGTTGGAACTGGATCCCTCACCGTCATCATTCCCAAGGGGGACATGCCTTGGGGCCTACTTCTTAAGAGCCAAAGGAGCATTCGTACTCTTACCATACTCGCCCAATTTGTTTCTCCTAATGTACTCGTCGATTACATCCCGCAAGTGACGACGTTCATTAGTGTTATGCCCATGAGATTCGTTGAATCTACAATACTTTCCATGTTAATTTTTTCTTCAATTTCCTTCTTTGGCGTAGACCTATTATATTTAAGCTCCCATTATGTGGCGAGGTAGATATTTTCTATAGTATCGTTAAAGTCTGTCTACGTGTCAAACCTCGTACCAGGCTTGAACCTCTTTCGCTCCATTTTCTTTCCACCAGAATTGCCAGGGTTATTATTTTTATTTTTCTTTGCACCACTGCCTTCATCGTTTTTAACCATAGCGTTCACACTATTAGAAGCCTTCGATGGTTTAATAGTTGTTCCAATCTGTCGCCTCGTTGCTGCTTCCTCCAATCGCATGTACTTTACAGCTTCATAGATGAAATCCTAAAGAGTAGTCATTTTCTCCTTGGTCATTCTTCAACTCATCTTCATATCAAGATGGACATTACCGCACAATTTCATAAGAGTCAATTGTTCATCGACGTTCTACATACTAGTGGTTGCAGCGTTGAAACGAGTCAAGTATTGCCATAGAGTCTCATCCTCCCATCGCTTCATATTTGATAAAAAGTACGGGTCCTTGGGTTGCTCTATATAAACTCGAAATTGGCTGATAAAATTTTCCTTTAACATTTCCCACGAGTGGATCGAGCCGGGAGGAAGACTGCAGAACCATATAGTCGCCAAATTCGATAGGAAAAGGAGAAATCACTTGCATAAAACTTTCTTTGTTGCTCCATTCGTTAGCATATGTTGCGTGTATCGTTGTACATGTACTATAGGATCAATCAAGCCTTGGTAGGGATCCATAGTAGGCATCCGAAAGCTACTTGGATTCTAAGCAGTCTCTATCTCTACCAAAAATGAACTGCTAACTCTTACACTTATTCCATGTTCTATTTGCTCGTAACAGACACACTCCCTTATAAGTCGTGTCATGCAATTTTTTGGTTTGGGGGACGAGCAGAGCTGGGTCGACCTCTCTCGTCTAGGCGAGAGGCTTCTTTCATGCCTTAAGGATGACTTATTATGCGATTTTGACTTCGTTCTCTACTTCGGGATAGTTCATGGTGATAAGTTTGTCTTCCATTAGTTGCTACTTCAGTCAAAATTGGAAAGCGTTGCCTAGGTCAGAGAGGTTCAGCCATAGCCGCCTCTGGTTCATCACTTCCCCTGTTTGGTTTGGTTTTGAACTAGTCCTTGGGTGTGAGGTCCAGCTGAGCCCTTGCTCGACCTTTTTCCTCGAAGTTCACTCATCCTACTGCTTGATTTTCTTGATCTGATTCGCCACTAGAGTGTGACCTCCTTCGTTTCCTGGAATCCCGGGACCGAGTCCTCCCTCTAGTTTCACTATTGTGCACAGTTGGTTGTGTTTGCCCTAAGCGTGTCATGATTTGATCCACAATGGTCTAATGTTGAGCAGTGAAGGGTGTGTCGAGATCCGCCAAAACTATGTCCAAGTCACCCTTGATGATGGTGTCTAGCCTCGGTGTACTGGATGAATGGTTGTCTTGATTAACAACAACTGGATTGACGTTCCTGTTGACAACGCCAGTCTTGCTCTTAGATTTAGAAGGCATGGTGAAAAATCATTTCTTGGTGAAAGCACAAAAAATGTTTGCGCAAAAAGGTACAAACACCTTTAATCAAATTATTAATAACAGATTCAACATAAAATAATTGCAAAGAAAGTAAAAGACATACAGATTTATAGTGGTTCAACCGTAATGGGCCTACATTCACTGTTCATATTTATTCCCTTTCTTATAATTCAGCTTTTACATGAGTTTTAAGATGAAATACAACGAATTATGGCTGGAAATTGAGATTTGAAGCTTGGTTTGGTTATTTCTACAACACAGAGTCTCTAGGCTTCAAAAAGTTGTCCTTATAAATGCCATATGTTGTGATATTTATAGGGGTGAAGAGGTGATGTGATTAATTTGGAAGGTCGGGAAATTTCATGTATAACTCACTCAAATCAGATACTTTCGCATATAAAAGATATGTTTGGTAATTTCTAAGTATATGCAGATTTTATTCCATTTATGGCTCGTTTGGTTCGACTGGAAACCTTGTTCGGTGCTGGTTGGTTCGGAAAAGTGCATGTGGTCGTGTTGTTGGCCAGATTGTTGCACTTCCCTCTCTTGTTCGGTTCCCTCCTCATGCTATGGTTATGTCTCCACTTGATGTCCCATTTGGTTCGGCCTCCATTCCTACCGAACAGATGATCCTGTTCGGCACCCTGGGTACCGAACAAGGGAGGGTGGGAGGTTTTCCCCTTTCTCTACTCCTTTGCTCTGCCTATCTACCTGTCTTCCCTTAACCATGCCCGAGTTACCTTCCAAGCCTCCCAATGCCTTGGTCTCGTGGGCGAAATTTCCCATAATAGTAAGAGTTCAAGTTTGGTACACCAGGTCTTGAAAAGTTTATTATTGATGTTAAGCAAAATAGAGGCTACAGTGATAGTTCTAGTTCGTGATGTGATTCAATTCATATTGTGGTTTTATAGAGTCGTAAGGACTTCAAAACGCGATGATTAGAGTATTGTGATATATTATTCCATACAATGTTGTATATACGGAGTAAGTCTGCATCGATTGGCTACGACCTTGAGATTTGATTTGCACAGATGATTTGCTTCATGAGGCATGGTTGTCTCAATAGCACTTGTTAGGCGGCATCGAGATAGAGATTATGAGACGTCATGTCTTGGTAGCAAAGGCATAGGCATTGAGCTACTTTGTAGCAAGGGTTATGAGCCTGAGGTTACTTGTCCCTAAGTTCTTTTGGTAAATAAATGATAATGGTTAGACACGTATGTATCCGTTTGAGTTCAATACGGTTATAATAGATGGATGATGCGTTTGAACATCATGGTATTGGCGTCATGTTGAGGATCATACTTAGCGGAAAATTTGAGACCTGTTAACCTAATATGTAGCGGTTGAGTTGTACTATGTTGCTGAGATGTGTGAAAATGAAACTATAAGGATATAAATATTATAATCTATCAAATTATTGATTAATCTGTGTGTGTGTGTGTGTGTGTGTGTATATATATATATATATTGAAAAATATCATGGAAAGAATACATAAATGATTAGGTATTCTTTTTTTATTATAGTAGAATAGTAAAACACAGAACTTCTACTTTTGGCGGTGAAGAAAAATACCATTTTTAAGGAATAACAATGTTCCTTGTCTTGAATGAAAAAATGAAATAAAATAAAAATAAAAGTATTTTGGAGTGATTCTTGTTTTATCGTCATTGCAACCACTTTTTCATCCATTTCAAGACATTTTACGCAAAGAAGAAGAATAGAAAGAAAATGAAATTAATGCAATAAAATTGGACAAAAGAAGCATATAGTTTTGGAGACGTATCCCAACTTGCAATAATCTATGACCATACAACTTTTAGGTGAGTACTACAGTCTAAGCATGCTACCTAACAGTCTTTGTATTGACAGAATTCCGTGTGTGTGGGGGGGGGGGTGGTAGGGGGAAGTGGTTATAATAGAAAACCATCTGTACCTTGTCTTTTCACATCATTTGTACCGCCTCAATTTTTATTTTATTCTACAAAACCATTGTATCATATCACCATGTGACATTTATGCCTCTTTGATGTAGGCCAAGCTATAATTGCCCAAGGCATAAGTCGTGACCGACTTATCAATGCTAAGGACATAAGTCGTGATCGACTCAAGGAAGGCAGAGCCATAAGTCGTCTACGACTTAAGAAGAAGGATCCAGGAAGAGCAACACAAGTTGAGAACAAACAAGGGATAAGTCGTCTACGACTTAAGAGAAGGGATGAGTCGCTGCCGAGTTACGACTTAGTTAAGTCGCCTGAACTATCTACCGAGTTATGCAGAAAGAAAACAGAGCAAACTGGTGAAGTGTTAGGTCGTGAACGACCTAACGAGTCAAGAGATAAGTCGCGAAGCACTGTGGCCGTTGTTTTCTCTGCCGAGTTAATCTCTACCGTTGTTCTTTAGGTCGCTGATATGGAATGCGCATGTTTTAAGTCGCAAAGCATGGGATACCGTTGATGTGTCTGCCGAGTTAACCTCAGCCTTTGATTTCTTTAAGCCATTGATGCCGCCTGTTATTTTTAAGTCGTTGAAGCCTGGTGCGTTGATTCTTCTACGAGTTAATCTATGTCGTTGGTTTGTAAGTCGTTGTATGCTATACTAAGTCGCTGCCGACTTAAGTTGTGTCGATGTGTTGTAAACTGTTATAAGTCGTAGGTCGTCTGGGTTCATAGGTCGTCTGTTGTTAAGTCGGAACCGACCTAAGTACTTGTAATTTTTTTAAGTTTTCTGAACTTTGTGTTGTAAGTGGTATACGACTTATGTTAAGTCGGAGATGTTGTTAAGTCGGTTGCCGACTTAGGAGTTGTAATATTTTTCTGCTTTGCGTGTTGTAGCCTATAAATAGGCGAGTTGTTTCATTTGTAAAGGTTGTTGAATATTGAATAAAATTCTCTTTTGTTAGCTTTGTGCTTCCAATTTCAATTGGTAGTTGAGTGTATCTCCTATCTCCACTTACGTCATTCGAGTGCGCTCGAATCATCGTTTGCTGAAGCCGATTCACGGAATCTTGTGCGCAAGATCAACGTTGAAGAATCGTAGATCTCTTTCCCGGTATCTTCGGATCAACGAGTCAGAGATAGCTAGAGTTCGGTATCTTCGGATCAACGAGTTCGAGCATTTCAGTATCCATCAATCCACAGATTGCTACTTTCATCGATTGAAGATCGTCTAGAATTATCCGCTGCGTCAGTTTGGTATCGGAGCTTGTTCTAGCCAATCATAGCTAGATCGAGACTTGGAGCCTAATCATTTTGAAGTTGGGCCGTGGTAAACAAGTGAGGCCGAGAGTAAGAGGAAGAAGAGTCATCATTGTTCGAAGATTGTTTGATCGGATTTGCATTGGAGACCGAAACTTTGTCCATCGTGTTCATCGCGATTTGCTACAAAGTGGAAGTTTTCGATCCGTTTCATTTTGGATCAAAGTCCGGAAAGTGTTTGAATTTGAAGTGTTGAAGAATTTGTGAAATTTTCAAGTATGCCGCCAAGAAGAGCTAATCGCCACCAAAACGTAGAAGCTTTATATCGAAGAGAAGAAGCTGATGAGATGGAGCAAAGAATCAATGAGAATTTTAGTGAGAAGCTTAATGAAGGAATTGGCCGGTTAGTGTAACGACCCGCCATTTTGGACCATTCGCATCCATTATAAGTGTATAGGTAGACACTCATGCCGGAATTGAATTGCTCAAAATACCGCGTTGTTAATTTAAATTTGGCAAAACTGAACATATACAGTAAATAAATAATCACAGATCACAGACACAGAGTAATAAGTGCAGCGGAAATAAAAGAGATAGTAGTTCATGAAGCTACTATATGAATATATAAAATACATCATAGTTTACAACAGAAGAGTAATACGATACATCAGAGTTAAACTAGATACAACGGAAGAGTAACAGATACAAATCAGAATACATCACTGGAATCATCGAATATCTGAAAGCTGGATAGATAGCTGGATCTCCAAGCGAAGCTCCAACTCCAAAGGTGAGTCTCAAAAGCTGAACCACTCAGTCTGACCCGAGCGTAAAGCAAAAACACAAGACACTCGAGTCAGGATTAACATTCTTATATTAATAAATCCAACTCAAGTGAAATAGCAATTGAAATACAAGTAACTCAAAGGATGTTTGGAATAACCATCCTTTAAGGATCCGTTAAACTATCTACTATGTAGTAGTGTACGATAAGTAGATAATGTCTATCAGTAATATAAGAAGATATCAAAATAGCGTTAAGTCATGGCCCATTCCACCCTTAACACATTTTTATTCCCAAAAGCATATACAAGACCGTAGTTTCCCCAAAACCGGAAGTCACCAGAGGGCAATCCATATACTAAAGGTACAAAACAAATTCGTAGAGGTCGCGCATAAATGGAATACAAGTATGACAAGGCACATGAGGCTATACCCAAGGTAGTGATACTACCGTTCGCCTGATCCGGACTGGTGAGAACGCAACGCCGCAGCGCCCGCAACACCGTGAGACAACACTCCCAAAATCAAGGGTGCACCAATCGACAACAAGTATAAGTAGTTCGAAGAAGTGTGTCCACTTGAGGTATCAATCCTCCATTGGCCCGGCACAGCTCCTGTTTTAGTCATTTCCAATTTGACACAAGTGTCAAGGCTATCCATTATCGTTCTCTTTCTTCAGTCAACACGTACATCATTCCAACCACTTCATTCTGGATCATCACTCCGCGTATAGTTATTAAAGTGGTTTTCGGTTTAGATAGAGAGTATATCCATAACCGAATTCCGGTCTCTTTAATAACTTCCGTAATTATTACATCGATTGGTCGTTTATACATTTCAAAACCAAATCAAATTCAATTCAATTTCAATTCGTAAATCAACATTTCATTTGTCTTTCAAAACCAATTTCCAATAATTTACGTTTCAAAACTTCCAAATCCACAATTTCAAAATCTTATAATTCAATTTCAATCTTTATTTTAAACAATTCAAATATTGATTCAAGTTCGTAAATAAGTTCATTCCGAAATCATTTAAATTAATTTAATTTAACATTCAAATCAATTTAACTTCATTTCGATTTTATTCAATATTCGTTAAGTAAATTTTCCATTCAAAACAATTTCTATTAAATTTCCAATTCATTAAATCCATTATTCAAATTCAACTTCATTAAAACAAAACTTACAATTTTGAATTAAATCAAATTCGTCAAATCTATTCTTTCAATTACAAGTCTTACATTAATTCCAAAAATATCACATTTTCATTTCTTGTTAAAGAAATTCCATTTCACTTATTTACTTCCTTAAATAATTTTCCAAAACTTAATTAATAAAGAAACTCAATTTCAATTATTTACGAAGTAAAATTCACTTATTCAAAAGTTCAATTTCTCTTATTAAAGAATTCAATTCAGTTTGATCATTAAATCATTCAATCTTATTTAATTTTTAAATAATTCAAAACTTAATTATTAAATAATTTCAAAGCTTAATAATTTCAAACTTAATTATAATTCCAAACTTTATTATTAAATCATTTCAAAGTTTAATAATTTCAAACTTAATTCAATCATTTCTCAAATTAAACAACATTCTTTCATCGATTACATTGTAAATATTTTGTTTCAGATTATTAAATATTACAATTTCCTTTCATTAAAATTCACATTTCAACTTCATTTCAAAACCATAATATTAATTCAAATAAAATCCTTATTTTATTTTTAAATCAAATTTATTGACCAATCGGGTTTTATTTAATTTTCTATCCTAGGTCAAAGTTCAATTTGGGTATTTATCATTTCAACCCGATTCCAATCCAATTCAAAATCAAAGCATAACAAAGGGAACTTGCAGTGTGATAACTGGGATGGTGTCAAAGTAAATAAACAAGCAATAACAACAAACAATATCAATCCAATAATCAATTCAAATAATCCCGAAATAACCGTATTAATTCGCATTGTTATTTGTACGAATTAATATAATTATTTCTAGAATCTACACTATCATTTCATGCAGATTAAAGATTATTACATTACAGTTTTCACTTGTCATCTATTTACAATTTCATACATCATCAATTTAACAACATGCATTCAGTGGTTCAAAGTGTAATTAAACCAATCCTACGTGTCAATAAATTCAACAGTTAAAGGGGTCATATTATACAAATGTCAGTTAATCAAATTTAACATTTAACTATCCTATATCAAGTTCAATTGCATACTATTTAACATTTTAACATTAACAATTTAACGTCCAAGATAAACATCAACAATCAATCATTTATCAGCTAAACTGTATTATCATCGCATAAATAATTAACAGATAATGGTGTCAGATGTCACAATGAACTGATACAGGCAATAGCATATATAACAGTGTAATTAACTAACAGCAGCATATTTCAATTGTCGTTTCAATTGAAATCAAATCTAATGAATAAAAGAACGTTAATCGTGAGTGAGTGCTCACCTTTCGAGGCTAGAGATGGACGAAAATGAGATGAGTTACGAATCCAAGCACGAATTCCAAAACAAAGCTAGATTGAACGCGAATTCGACGATCAAAGCTGATAGGCAGGGATCAATGAGAAAAATCATCAGTTTGATAGAAACAGAAAATATATATTATTATTATTTCCTTGAAACCGATATTTTAATTTAAGACAAATATTAAAATAAAATAAATATATATGTAAATAGAATCGTTGTTTAAATTAAAACACATGTATATAAAAATCAAACATATATACTCAATATAGTTGAGATAAATACATATAAATACACACTTTTAACATACATAAACACTGACATATAACGAAATATGCACTTTTATATATATATTGTATCATATAACTCATGTTCACAAACTATGACATTTATATACATAAGAACAACCAGATCATGTATAAAACTAATAAAATTTTCATACTTTAAAACATATATGAGCTGCCGATTTTGTAACTTGTATAAACCCACTACACATGCTATAAAAGAACAGAAACAGTAGCCTCCACTTATAATGTAATATGCATATAATATTATTTTTAATAACATCTCTTACTTTATAACTACAACATGCATATACTCTGTAAACCGAAGCAGTTTTATACATATAATACTTATATATAAATAAGTGCTAAATCGAGAAATAGGAATACGTACCTACTTACTTAGTTAAATATGTTTACAGTCGAACTGATATAACTCTATACATAACCATTAACAAACGAATATAACTTTTATAAGCTACTATTATTAAAACAAGTATATATAAAATATGCAAATAACAGATTCTAACATATTTAAACTATATATACTATACTATACTTATTATATTAATATATTTAAGCTTTCAAAGTTTTTTTAAAAATACAAGTTATACATACATATATATTGACCCTTTGAAAACTTAGTAAAATATGAATTGATATACTGACCTATACATCTCTGCAGGTTATTTTAATTAACTTCTATAATAGTGTTTTAAAGTCAATATAAAAATCAAGTAAAATATACTTAGCTTAACAGATCACAAAACTCTATATAACTTATACTGTACCATAACCATATCCATATATATATTAGTATAAGTTTATAACAACAAATATTATACTTTAAACTTTAAACAGCCATTATATAAACATACTGACCTATGTATACATAAAATAGATTTAAACAAAGTAAGTATATAATACCTTAATATAGAATAAGTATTGGCTAAAGAGGACAGCAGGAAGGCTCAGCAGGGAGGGCGAGTTAAACGGTGGCGGATGGTAGGTGGCCTGCCGGGTGGTCTGCGTGAAGTTTGGTAGTCGGGGAAGGTGGTGGACGGAGTTTTAGAGAAGGGGAGGAGCGAAGTTGCAGAGAAGGAGGAAGGGTTGCAGGCGCTTGTCTCCGGTGGAGCTGGGGACGGTTGACGATGTGAAGGGAAGGGCTGCTCGTAATGGTGGCACAGAAGGGTGGTTCGGTGGAGTTTGATGGGGCTTCGGGTTCCAGGGGAGGGCTCGGCAGGATGGTTCAGGCTGCTATGCCGATGGGGTGGAAGGAGAGGGTAAGGCTTGGGGTTGGACGGCCGAAGTCAGGTGGGCAAGGCAATGCGGAGGGCTATAAGGCGGAGTGGCCTGGCGAATGGCGGATCTGGTGGAGGGGTTGCCGCGGCCAATGGGTGAAGGGATGTCAGGTGCAATACGGCTGGTCGGGGATGCGGGTTTTGGGCTGTAGCATGGTGTAGCAAAGTGTAAGGTTGCTTGGCACATATAGGGGAGGAGAGAGGCACTGGCGGTGGGTTTCTTTGGGCGGGCTGAGTCATTTAGGTGTGGGTTCGGTTTCGGGTGGAAGATCAAGGGAGTTTGGCGGGTGGTGGTTTATCGGAGATGATGACGTGGGCGGCTGGCACTGACGCAAGGCAGGCGCTCGGTAGAGTGGGTTGAAGACTCGAGGCAAGCAAATGAGAACTGCAGGGTATCCAAAAATAAACTTCTAGGCAATATGGACGAGCAAAGATACGTGAATGGTGGTATTCCAATTGAAGAAGAAGGTCCCAGGTAGAGTAACAGAACTATATTATCTTTTAAATGGAATAAGAATAGAAAACGAACCCGAGAAAAATGAACCAATATATAATTCGAAATAGCAAAAGTCATGGAATAACAAAAGTCATGACAGTTGGATTCTGGAATTATTAATATCAAGTGGCTGTTACAGGTAGACAAATGAAAGGCCACGGAAGCCAAAAGCTAGAAATTTGATACCGATACGATTTAATCGTTTCACAGATTCAGCTGTGCACTGGTCATCGAAATTGAAAGTTGAATATATCGTAGAAATCAGCACCATGAGACGATCTATACGGTATGCAGATATCAGTGGTACAATTATCCGATCAAAAATCGATATCGGTACCAAATGCTGTTATTTTGCCGAAAATAAGATCGACGGAGCCAAAGATGTCCGAATTTGGAAAAACGACAAACTGTCATCTTGCTCAGAAGATGGTTTAGAATTTTTCTATGTAAAAATATTTAGGTTTAGGAAACATTTTATTTTCATTGCTCTTTTAACTGATTAAATTGAAGTGAATTTACGCGCGAAATAAACTTTCATATTTTCGGACGAAAATTTACCGGTTGCTATGTTTAACTAGACGTATTCCAAATGTAAAATTTTATTTCAAAATTTTATCGTTTAAATTTCACAAAATTTCAACTAATTATGTTATTAAAACAGTTGAAATTTACGGGTCGTTACATTCTCCCCCACTCAAAACTTTTCGTCCCCGAAAAGGAACGAGGTAGGAGAATAGAAACAACCAGAAAGAAAAACAGATTTGAAATACAAAATACAATTGATTTAAACCATATAAATTCAAATTTAAATTAATTGATATTCAACAATTGATTTAATCCATTTGATTTCACTAAAATAAATCTCAACTATTATTAAATTCATTATCTTATTATTCAATTATCCTCAATTTACAATTTCTAAAATCATAAATTTGAATAGTCTTTTATTATAATCATATTTTCTTCAACAATTTTAAATTCTTCTTTATTTCCAAATTACTGTTAATTTTATTCTACTTAATATATCTACTCACATATATTTAACCCATATAAATTAATTTAAAACATAAAAGTTTCGATTTAAATTAATTTACATCTATTAATTTCTTTTAAATTCAAGGTATTTTCATATGTTGATCAAATTTCAATTTATTAATTCTTTCAAAACAAATTCATTTATTATAAACACTCAAATTTTTATTTCTAAATTCAATTTTTATTATATATATTATCCAATTACATATTCAACTCTGAATGATTTAGGTAAGTTGTATTAGAATGCAGTTGAACAATATACAAATAAAATTTTTCCCAATTCAATTATTCGAGTTTATATATTTATTTCAAATCTTGGTTTTGTTTATAATTAAAATCATCCTTTAACAAAATTTAAGAATTTGATTTCCGATTAACTTTAAACAATTTAGAGTTATATATAATATATTTATATCAAACCAAATTAAATTTTAAAATAAGATACTTATATATATATAAATCAAATTATACTGAAGAAATTCAAATCAAAATATTTTTCAAAACAAAACCGTAGCAAAGCTACAGAATGGTTTCTCCACTTCGAAACTCGAAAATGAACGTCGATGATGCGGCCGCCATCACCGAAATTATTTTCCAGCGACAAAGAGAAGAGCACTGATTAAACATCTAAAATTTCTTTGGAATGATTTCTATTTGAAAATACTTCCAATAATATATACTTTAAAGTTTTAAAACCAAAGTTCGAAATCACCGGAAACTAAATTCTCAAATTCTTGATTTAAATACATTTCAGATTTCAAATTTGCATTATAGCCAAGTTTATAACTTCAATTATTTATATTGCAATAGTCAATTGTTTACAAAACAATAAATGATAATTAAATATTATCACTCCAACAATTAATTTATTACAGTTTGGTTAAAGAAAATTTCATACTTATATATATTGTAAAATCATATAAACTTTATTTTATTTTTTCCAAATTTGAAAACAACATTTTAAAATATAAATTTACAAATACACTTCCTCGCTTGACGATACAAGAATGGATTTCAAACAAGAATAGAGATTCAAATTTGATAGACTCCAATCAAAGAGAATTTTGATTCGAAGATAAGTTCGAAACAAAGATATGATGATTTAATAACAAGTAGGAAGATTGATAAATTTATATAAATCGCGGACAACCTTAACCGGGTCGACCATGACTTCAAGAATAAGATCGATGTGGAATTCCGAGGTAAATCAACATTCGATCTCAAGAAATAGAATTCAGGTATAGCAGGAGATAGATAGCATCGTAAACCGAGGATACAGAAATCTCCAGTAAATCAATGCCTATTGTAAAGGAGTTTTGCTCCTTTACGAATCATTCGAAGATTGGCGAGACCGCCGATCTATTATAGATATCATTCAAAATGGAGTTGTGGGGTGCTCCAGAATCGAAAGAAGACGAATAGTGAGGGACACGAATGAAATTTGGAACCGTAGGGAACGTTCCAAAATTCAAAGAATCGAGTCGAAAGGAAGAGATTGAAACTCGAATGAGAGTGATTCTGTAAATGCATTTACCCTATATGTTGAGTTTTGCCTAGAGCTACCAAAGCTCTGATACCAACTGTAACGACCCGCCATTTTGGACCATTCGCATCCATTATAAGTGTATAGGTAGACACTCATGCCGGAATTGAATTGCTCAAAATACCGCGTTGTTAATTTAAATTTGGCAAAACTGAACATATACAGTAAATAAATAATCACAGATCACAGACACAGAGTAATAAGTGCAGCGGAAATAAAAGAGATAGTAGTTCATGAAGCTACTATATGAATATATAAAATACATCATAGTTTACAACAGAAGAGTAATACGATACATCAGAGTTAAACTAGATACAACGGAAGAGTAACAGATACAAATCAGAATACATCACTGGAATCATCGAATATCTGAAAGCTGGATAGATAGCTGGATCTCCAAGCGAAGCTCCAACTCCAAAGGTGAGTCTCAAAAGCTGAACCACTCAGTCTGACCCGAGCGTAAAGCAAAAACACAAGACACTCGAGTCAGGATTAACATTCTTATATTAATAAATCCAACTCAAGTGAAATAGCAATTGAAATACAAGTAACTCAAAGGATGTTTGGAATAACCATCCTTTAAGGATCCGTTAAACTATCTACTATGTAGTAGTGTACGATAAGTAGATAATGTCTATCAGTAATATAAGAAGATATCAAAATAGCGTTAAGTCATGGCCCATTCCACCCTTAACACATTTTTATTCCCAAAAGCATATACAAGACCGTAGTTTCCCCAAAACCGGAAGTCACCAGAGGGCAATCCATATACTAAAGGTACAAAACAAATTCATAGAGGTCGCGCATAAATGGAATACAAGTATGACAAGGCACATGAGGCTATACCCAAGGTAGTGATACTACCGTTCGCCTGATCCGGACTGGTGAGAACGCAACGCCGCAGCGCCCGCAACACCGTGAGACAACACTCCCAAAATCAAGGGTGCACCAATCGACAACAAGTATAAGTAGTTCGAAGAAGTGTGTCCACTTGAGGTATCAATCCTCCATTGGCCCGGCACAGCTCCTGTTTTAGTCATTTCCAATTTGACACAAGTGTCAAGGCTATCCATTATCGTTCTCTTTCTTCAGTCAACACGTACATCATTCCAACCACTTCATTCTGGATCATCACTCCGCGTATAGTTATTAAAGTGGTTTTCGGTTTAGATAGAGAGTATATCCATAACCGAATTCCGGTCTCTTTAATAACTTCCGTAATTATTACACCGATTGGTCGTTTATACATTTCAAAACCAAATCAAATTCAATTCAATTTCAATTCGTAAATCAACATTTCATTTGTCTTTCAAAACCAATTTCCAATAATTACGTTTCAAAACTTCCAAATCCACAATTTCAAAATCTTATAATTCAATTTCAATCTTTATTTTAAACAATTCAAATATTGATTCAAGTTCGTAAATAAGTTCATTCCGAAATCATTTAAATTAATTTAATTTAACATTCAAATCAATTTAACTTCATTTCGATTTTATTCAATATTCGTTAAGTAAATTTTCCATTCAAAACAATTTCTATTAAATTTCCAATTCATTAAATCCATTATTCAAATTCAACTTCATTAAAACAAAACTTACAATTTTGAATTAAATCAAATTCGTCAAATCTATTCTTTCAATTACAAGTCTTACATTAATTCCAAAAATATCACATTTTCATTTCTTGTTAAAGAAATTCCATTTCACTTATTTACTTCCTTAAATAATTTTCCAAAACTTAATTAATAAAGAAACTCAATTTCAATTATTTACGAAGTAAAATTCACTTATTCAAAAGTTCAATTTCTCTTATTAAAGAATTCAATTCAATTTGATCATTAAATCATTCAATCTTATTTAATTTTTAAATAATTCAAAACTTAATTATTAAATAATTTCAAAGCTTAATAATTTCAAACTTAATTATAATTCCAAACTTTATTATTAAATCATTTCAAAGTTTAATAATTTCAAACTTAATTCAATCATTTCTCAAATTAAACAACATTCTTTCATCGATTACATTGTAAATATTTTGTTTCAGATTATTAAATATTACAATTTCCTTTCATTAAAATTCACATTTCAACTTCATTTCAAAACCATAATATTAATTCAAATAAAATCCTTATTTTATTTTTAAATCAAATTTATTGACCAATCGGGTTTTATTTAATTTTCTATCCTAGGTCAAAGTTCAATTTGGGTATTTATCATTTCAACCCGATTCCAATCCAATTCAAAATCAAAGCATAACAAAGGGAACTTGCAGTGTGATAACTGGGATGGTGTCAAAGTAAATAAACAAGCAATAACAACAAACAATATCAATCCAATAATCAATTCAAATAATCCCGAAATAACCGTATTAATTCGCATTGTTATTTGTACGAATTAATATAATTATTTCTAGAATCTACACTATCATTTCATGCAGATTAAAGATTATTACATTACAGTTTTCACTTGTCATCTATTTACAATTTCATACATCATCAATTTAACAACATGCATTCAGTGGTTCAAAGTGTAATTAAACCAATCCTACGTGTCAATAAATTCAACAGTTAAAGGGGTCATATTATACAAATGTCAGTTAATCAAATTTAACATTTAACTATCCTATATCAAGTTCAATTGCATACTATTTAACATTTTAACATTAACAATTTAACGTCCAAGATAAACATCAACAATCAATCATTTATCAGCTAAACTGTATTATCATCGCATAAATAATTAACAGATAATGGTGTCAGATGTCACAATGAACTGATACAGGCAATAGCATATATAACAGTGTAATTAACTAACAGCAGCATATTTCAATTGTCGTTTCAATTGAAATCAAATCTAATGAATAAAAGAACGTTAATCGTGAGTGAGTGCTCACCTTTCGAGGCTAGAGATGGACGAAAATGAGATGAGTTACGAATCCAAGCACGAATTCCAAAACAAAGCTAGATTGAACACGAATTCGACGATCAAAGCTGATAGGCAGGGATCAATGAGAAAAATCATCAGTTTGATAGAAACAGAAAATATATATTATTATTATTTCCTTGAAACCGATATTTTAATTTAAGACAAATATTAAAATAAAATAAATATATATGTAAATAGAATCGTTGTTTAAATTAAAACACATGTATATAAAAATCAAACATATATACTCAATATAGTTGAGATAAATACATATAAATACACACTTTTAACATACATAAACACTGACATATAACGAAATATGCACTTTTATATATATATTGTATCATATAACTCATGTTCACAAACTATGACATTTATATACATAAGAACAACCAGATCATGTATAAAACTAATAAAATTTTCATACTTTAAAACATATATGAGCTGCCGATTTTGTAACTTGTATAAACCCACTACACATGCTATAAAAGAACAGAAACAGTAGCCTCCACTTATAATGTAATATGCATATAATATTATTTTTAATAACATCTCTTACTTTATAACTACAACATGCATATACTCTGTAAACCGAAGCAGTTTTATACATATAATACTTATATATAAATAAGTGCTAAATCGAGAAATAGGCATACGTACCTACTTACTTAGTTAAATATGTTTACAGTCGAACTGATATAACTCTATACATAACCATTAACAAACGAATATAACTTTTATAAGCTACTATTATTAAAACAAGTATATATAAAATATGCAAATAACAGATTCTAACATATTTAAACTATATATACTATACTATACTTATTATATTAATATATTTAAGCTTTCAAAGTTTTTTTAAAAATACAAGTTATACATACATATATATTGACCCTTTGAAAACTTAGTAAAATATGAATTGATATACTGACCTATACATCTCTGCAGGTTATTTTAATTAACTTCTATAATAGTGTTTTAAAGTCAATATAAAAATCAAGTAAAATATACTTAGCTTAACAGATCACAAAACTCTATATAACTTATACTGTACCATAACCATATCCATATATATATTAGTATAAGTTTATAACAACAAATATTATACTTTAAACTTTAAACAGCCATTATATAAACATACTGACCTATGTATACATAAAATAGATTTAAACAAAGTAAGTATATAATACCTTAATATAGAATAAGTATTGGCTAAAGAGGACAGCAGGAAGGCTCAGCAGGGAGGGCGAGTTAAACGGTGGCGGATGGTAGGTGGCCTGCCGGGTGGTCTGCGTGAAGTTTGGTAGTCGGGGAAGGTGGTGGACGGAGTTTTAGAGAAGGGGAGGAGCGAAGTTGCAGAGAAGGAGGAAGGGTTGCAGGCGCTTGTCTCCGGTGGAGCTGGGGACGGTTGACGATGTGAAGGGAAGGGCTGCTCGTAATGGTGGCACAGAAGGGTGGTTCGGTGGAGTTTGATGGGGCTTCGGGTTCCAGGGGAGGGCTCGGCAGGATGGTTCAGGCTGCTATGCCGATGGGGTGGAAGGAGAGGGTAAGGCTTGGGGTTGGACGGCCGAAGTCAGGTGGGCAAGGCAATGCGGAGGGCTATAAGGCGGAGTGGCCTGGCGAATGGCGGATCTGGTGGAGGGGTTGCCGCGGCCAATGGGTGAAGGGATGTCAGGTGCAATACGGCTGGTCGGGGATGCGGGTTTTGGGCTGTAGCATGGTGTAGCAAAGTGTAAGGTTGCTTGGCACATATAGGGGAGGAGAGAGGCACTGGCGGTGGGTTTCTTTGGGCGGGCTGAGTCATTTAGGTGTGGGTTCGGTTTCGGGTGGAAGATCAAGGGAGTTTGGCGGGTGGTGGTTTATCGGAGATGATGACGTGGGCGGCTGGCACTGACGCAAGGTAGGCGCTCGGTAGAGTGGGTTGAAGACTCGAGGCAAGCAAATGAGAACTGCAGGGTATCCAAAAATAAACTTCTAGGCAATATGGACGAGCAAAGATACGTGAATGGTGGTATTCCAATTGAAGAAGAAGGTCCCAGGTAGAGTAACAGAACTATATTATCTTTTAAATGGAATAAGAATAGAAAACGAACCCGAGAAAAATGAACCAATATATAATTCGAAATAGCAAAAGTCATGGAATAACAAAAGTCATGACAGTTGGATTCTGGAATTATTAATATCAAGTGGCTGTTACAGGTAGACAAATGAAAGGCCACGGAAGCCAAAAGCTAGAAATTTGATACCGATACGATTTAATCGTTTCACAGATTCAGCTGTGCACTGGTCATCGAAATTGAAAGTTGAATATATCGTAGAAATCAGCACCATGAGACGATCTATACGGTATGTAGATATCAGTGGTACAATTATCCGATCAAAAATCGATATCGGTACCAAATGCTGTTATTTTGCCGAAAATAAGATCGACGGAGCCAAAGATGTCCGAATTTGGAAAAACGACAAACTGTCATCTTGCTCAGAAGATGGTTTAGAATTTTTCTATGTAAAAATATTTAGGTTTAGGAAACATTTTATTTTCATTGCTCTTTTAACTGATTAAATTGAAGTGAATTTACGCGCGAAATAAACTTTCATATTTTCGGACGAAAATTTACCGGTTGCTATGTTTAACTAGACGTATTCCAAATGTAAAATTTTATTTCAAAATTTTATCGTTTAAATTTCACAAAATTTCAACTAATTATGTTATTAAAACAGTTGAAATTTACGGGTCGTTACAGTTAGAGAGGCTTATGACGGAAATGAATCAAAATCGGAGAAGGGTTTCACCTGAATCTAACCATGGGGGAAGTAGAGTCTCACCGCATTCTAATCGAGACAGAAGTGTTGAAAATGATCAAGGACGTGGCAGGAACGTGTGATCGTGAACGGAGGAATGTCGAAAGAAGGGATGAAGGTGGACGACGCAATGGTAGTAGAGATGTTGGTGGTCAGAATCGACATCGTTATGCATCTGATTTTGAAGAGGAGTATGATGGTGGTAGTGTTCAAGGAAGAGGTCAAGGAAGAAACTATTCTGAGTATGATCACAAATGGGAGTCGGGGATGAAGACAGAAATTCCTGAATTCAAGGGTGGTATGCAAGCAGAGGAGTTCCTAGATTGGGTGGCTAATGTTGAGGAGATTTTTGACTTCAAAGAAGTTCCAGAACATCGTAGAGTGAAGTTGGTTGCTACGAGGCTGAGGGGTAGAGCTTTGGCATGGTGGCAGCAAACCAAGCTTACACGTGAATGTATGGGGAAGTCAAAAGTTGAATCTTGGGAGAAGATGAAGAAATTGATGAAAGCAACGTTCTTACCTTACAATTATCAATCTTTGATGTATCAACGTTTGCAAAACTTGAGGCAGGGCACAAAGACAGTTAATGACTATGCTGATGAATTCTATCAACTTATTGCAAGGAACGATATTATGGAAACGGAAGAGCAGTTGACATCTAGATTCATTGGGGGATTGAGAATGCAGATTCAGGATATGGTTAATATGTTCGATCCAAGATCTGTGGCAGAAGCACATCAGAAAGCATTGGCTTGGGAAAAACAAGGGAGACGAGGAAGTGGTGTGTTTACTAATTCTAGCAATCAAGCAAAGAATGTCGGAGGAAGTTCTAATGTTTCCAAACATATCAGTAGACCAGTGTTGAAGGAGGTTGAGAAGGCAAAGGTTAACAATGGTTTCAAATGTTACAATTGTCAGGAATTGGGTCATAAAAGCAGTGAGTGTCCAAAGCCAAAGAAGAGAACCATGATTGCAGAAGTTGACGATGAGGATGTTGATGAAGATTGTTCTAATCCAGTTGAGGAGGATGAGCAGGATATTGCGTCAGGAGACGAAGGTTGTAATCTAATGCTGAGGAGATCGTGTTTAACACCGAAGCAGGAAGAAGCTAGTTTGTTGAGGAGTAATATCTTTCAGTCAACATGTACTATTCTGGGGAAGGTGTGTAAGTTTGTGATTGACGCAGGAAGCTGTGATAATATTATTTCAACCGAGGCTGTGACGAAGTTGAAATTGAAGACTGAAAAACATCCGAGTCCATACAAGTTAGCATGGTTGAGAAAAGGAGGAGAAGTGAAAGTGGATAGACGAGTTCGTGTTCCATTCTCTATTGGGAAGAAATACAAAGATGAAATATGGTGTGATGTAGTAGAGATGGACGTTTGCCACTTATTATTGGGAAGACCATGGCAATATGATCGAGCAGTACTACATGACGGTCGGACCAATAGCTACAGTTTTATGTATAAAGGCACAAAGATTATCTTAGTTCCAAAGAAGAGACCACAAGGAGAAAGTAAGTCAGAAGAGATTGAAGAGCTCAAAACTTTGTTATCATTGAAGAAGTTTGTGAAGGAAGTAGAGGAGGAACCTGAAGTGTTTTTGTTAATTGGGCGAGAGAGTCAGGAAGTGGTTGAAATTCCAGAAGAAGTTAAACCAGTTCTGAAAGAATTTGACGATGTATTTCCAGAAGAGTTACCAACGGAGTTGCCGCCGTTGAGGGATATACAACATCAGATAGATCTTGTTCCAGGTGCTGTATTGCCACACAGACCACATTATCGAATGAGTCCGAAGGAACATGAAGAATTACGGAGGCAGGTAGAGGAATTGCTTGAGCAGGGGCGTGTGCAGGAGAGTCTGAGTCCTTGTGTTGTACCAGCTTTATTGGTACCCAAGAAGGATGGGACGTGGAGGATGTGTACTGACAGTCGAGCATTGAATAAGATTACTGTGAGATATAGATTTCCAATGCCGAGGTTGGATGACTTGTTAGATCAAATAAGCGGAGCTACTATATTTTCGAAGATTGATTTGAAGAGCGGATATCATCAAATTCGTATCAGACCAGGAGATGAGTGGAAGACTGCTTTTAAAACCAGGGAGGGTCTGTACGAATGGTTGGTCATGCCATTTGGTTTATCCAATGCACCAAGTACTTTCATGAGGGTGATGAATCAGATTTTTCGACCGTTCATTGGAAAATTCGTGGTGGTGTATTTCGATGATATTCTAATTTACAGTGGGAGTCCAGAGGAACATTTGAATCATCTTAGAGAAGTGCTGATGGTATTGCGACAAGAACAATTCTATGCTGCAACGAAGAAATGCGTGTTCATGACGCATAGTGTTTTATTTCTGGGGTATGTTGTTTCAGAGAAAGGAATACAGGTTGACCAAAGTAAAGTTGAGGCGATCAGAAATTGGCCGCAGCCCAAGACGATAACGGAAGTTCGTAGCTTTCATGGGTTGGCTTCATTTTATCGAAGGTTTATTCCACACTTTAGTAGTGTGATGGAGCCTGTTACAGATTGCATGAAAGGTAAACAGTTTGCATGGACGGAGGAAGCCGGGGTTGCTTTTGAACGAATCAAAGATCTTTTGACCTCTGCACCAATTCTAGTGCTACCTGATTTTCAGTTGGTGTTTGAACTACATACTGATGCATCCAAGGTTGGGATTGGAGGGGTGTTGAGTCAGAAGGGACGTCCAATTGCTTATTTCAGTGAGAAGTTGTCCGGAGCGAAGATGAGATACAGTACATACGATGTGGAATTCTATGCTGTTGTACAATCTATTAAACACTGGAGACATTATCTATTTCAGAAAGAGTTTGTTCTGTATACTGATCATGAAGCATTGAAGCATTTGCAAGGACAAGATAAGATTTCAGCGAGACATGCATCGTGGATTGCATATCTGCAACAGTTTACTTTTGTTGTTAAACACAAGTCAGGAGTGATGAATCGAGTGGCTGATGCTTTAAGTAGAAGGAGTCATTTGTTGACAACGATGAAAGTTGAGGTGACTGGTTTTGAACTATTGCCGGAGCAGATTGCAGAAGACTCTTATTTTAAGAAATTTGTTGAAAGGGACAATGAAGGGAAGACTGATGAGTTTATGTTGGTTGACGGTTTTCTTTTTAAAGGAAGTCGATTGTGCATACCAGAGGGTAGTCTGAGATTGAAGATTATCAAGGAATTACACGAAGAGGGACATGTTGGGAGAGACCGTACATTGCAATTGATTTCACAATCCTACTTTTGGCCATCAATGAGGAAAGAAGTGGAGAGGTTTGTTGAGAGATGCCATATCTGTCAAGTTTCGAAAGGAACTGCAACTAATGCGGGTTTATATATACCGTTACCGGTACCCACTAAACCATGGGTTGATGTGAGTATGGACTTTGTGCTGGGGTTGCCGAGAACGCAGCGTGGTAATGATTCCATTTATGTGGTGGTTGACAGATTTTCGAAAATGGCACATTTCATTGCTTGTAAAAAGACGGCGGATGCTGTTCATGTTGCTCAATTGTTTTTCAAGGAGATCTATCGACTACATGGATTGCCAGAATCTATTGTGTCGGATAGAGATACTCGTTTTCTGAGTCACTTTTGGTTGAGTTTGTGGAAAATGGTGGGGACAAAGCTGAAGTTTAGTAGTGCTTATCATCCACAAACTGATGGACAAACTGAGGTGGTCAACAGATCATTGGGAAACTTGTTGAGGTGTCTTGTTCAAGATAATCTGAAGAGTTGGGATGTGAAGTTATGTCAGGCAGAATTTGCTCATAATCATGCTATGAATCGAAGTACTGGGTTCAGTCCATTTCAGATAGTATATTCGAGCTTACCGAAGGGACCGTTGGATTTAACGGTAGTGCCACAATCAAAAAAGACGGTTAAGAGAGCTGCTGATTTTGTTGAAGGACTGACGGAGTGTCATAAAATCGTTCAAGAACGATTAGAGAAAGCAAATGAGAAATATAAACAATCTGCAGATTTGAAACGAAGAAGTGTTGAATTTCATGAAGGTGATTTGGTTTATGCAGTGTTAACAAAAGATCGTTTTCCGGTGGGAACGTACAATAAATTGAAAGCACGAAAAATTGGCCCGGTGGAAGTTGTGAAACGAATCAATGAAAATGCTTATAAACTGAAGCTGCCAGATGATGTGTATACGTCTGACGTGTTCAATGTTAAACATCTTGTACCATATCACGGGGATGAACGAACTGATGTTGAGGAAGATGCAAATTCGAGGTCGAATTTCTTTCAACCTGGGGAGGATGATGTAGGCCAAGCTATAATTGCCCAAGGCATAAGTCGTGACCGACTTATCAATGCTAAGGACATAAGTCGTGATCGACTCAAGGAAGGCAGAGCCATAAGTCGTCTACGACTTAAGAAGAAGGATCCAGGAAGAGCAACACAAGTTGAGAACAAACAAGGGATAAGTCGTCTACGACTTAAGAGAAGGGATGAGTCGCTGCCAAGTTACGACTTAGTTAAGTCGCCTGAACTATCTACCGAGTTATGCAGAAAGAAAACAGAGCAAACTGGTGAAGTGTTAGGTCGTGAACGACCTAACGAGTCAAGAGATAAGTCGCGAAGCACTGTGGCCGTTGTTTTCTCTGCCGAGTTAATCTCTACCGTTGTTCTTTAGGTCGCTGATATGGAATGCGCATGTTTTAAGTCGCAAAGCATGGGATACCGTTGATGTGTCTGCCGAGTTAACCTCAGCCTTTGATTTCTTTAAGCCATTGATGCCGCCTGTTATTTTTAAGTCGTTGAAGCCTGGTGCGTTGATTCTTCTACGAGTTAATCTATGTCGTTGGTTTGTAAGTCGTTGTATGCTATACTAAGTCGCTGCCGACTTAAGTTGTGTCGCTGTGTTGTAAACTGTTATAAGTCGTAGGTCGTCTGGGTTCATAGGTCGTCTGTTGTTAAGTCGGAACCGACCTAAGTACTTGTAATTTTTTTAAGTTTTCTGAACTTTGTGTTGTAAGTGGTATACGACTTATGTTAAGTCGGAGATGTTGTTAAGTCGGTTGCCGACTTAGGAGTTGTAATATTTTTCTGCTTTGCGTGTTGTAGCCTATAAATAGGCGAGTTGTTTCATTTGTAAAGGTTGTTGAATATTGAATAAAATTCTCTTTTATTAGCTTTGTGCTTCCAATTTCAATTGGTAGTTGAGTGTATCTCCTATCTCCACTTACGTCATTCGAGTGCGCTCGAATCATCGTTTGCTGAAGCCGATTCACGGAATCTTGTGCGCAAGATCAACGTTGAAGAATCGTAGATCTCGTTCCCGGTATTTTCGGATCAACGAGTCAGAGATAGCTAGAGTTCGGTATCTTCGGATCAACGAGTTCGAGGATTTCAGTATCCATCAATCCACAGATTGCTACTTTCATCGATTGAAGATCGTCTAGAATTATTCGCTGCGTCACTCTTACACCATCAAAATACGTTGTTACACTGGTTATAGTAGGGCTAGTCACAATATATTAACTTTCATACATGATCCATGATAACTTTTTACGTGCCTTCTCCATACATAGATCTTTATTTGTTTTATCAGGTTGAACTGCTAATGGATTGACTTGGTTTTTCGCGATTGAGAGCCTGCGTAGCTTTCTTAACTCCTATTTCTTCTCTCTTTCTTTCATTCTTTCTCCCGCAAATTCTACACATCTCCCTTACATATAACTTACTCATATTTCTCTCCCTTCTTTTCCTGAATTTTCCTTTATAATATAATAATCAGTTTCTTGTTCATGGCTGGAAAAGTTAGGATTTGAATAGTTTTAAACACATTTCATTAGCTATTCATAACATTCTATCATTAGCACAATGTCGTTCTGTGGTACACAAGATAAGTGCAAGGCCTGCGACAAAACTGTGCATTTCATCGACTTACTAACTGCTGATGGTGTAAATTATCACAAGTCTTGCTTTAGATGCAGCCAATGCAATGGAAATCTTACCGTAAGTGTGTATATAACTTTTTTTTTGGTCGTCTTTTCTTTTTAAACTGGCACTTTATTTAAATGATAATTTTTGAGAAGTTACATGTTAACATACACAAGTGTGCATGTAACATTATGAGTACATACTTCCATGTACATGTACATGAAAATATCAGAATAATGATCGGATATTAGTGATGTTATATTCGTAAATTTTACACATTGGGTTATGATTACTACTTGATTCAGATGTGCAGCTATTCATCCATGGACGGTGTTCTCTACTGCAAGCCTCATTTTGAGAAATTGTTCAAAGAGACAGGCACATTCAATAAACGATTTCTAACCCGTAAGTTTACTACTTTATATAATTAACATCTATATATTTTATAGGATTATTGACTTGTCCTTTCATTGCATGTTTCTTTTGATCAATCCTGGATTATACCCATTCAGCCCCAAAGTCTCGAAGCAAAGATACAGTACGTTACACTTTCATCGTTTTAATTTAAATCTTAGTGTTCATCTGTTCTGAAAGTAACGTAAATATCGATTGATTTGCTTGGATATACACAGAATAGTGCACCAAGCAGAGTTTCTTCCATGTTTTCTGGGACACAAGATAAATGTGCAGTCTGTAATAAAACTGCGTACCCGCTTGAGAAGGTTCCATATATACCAATTTCTTTTAGCTATAATCCATTTGATGATGTTCATTTTCTGTGTCTAAATATCTATATACTAATATTAATGCCTAAACAATTTGTAGATAATAATGGAAGGGGAAAACTACCACAACAACTGTTTCAGGTGTTCACATGGAGGGTGCAAACTAACAACATCAAACTACGCATCGTTGAATGGAATTTTATACTGCAAGCATCATTTTGCACAGTTGTTCATGGAAAAAGGGAGCTACAGTAAATTAGCAGAGAGAGGTAAGAAGCACTCAGCTGATCATTCGGCAACGCAATCTGAATGTGGAGAGGCAGAGACAGGGGAAGTTGAGGCACAGCCAGAGTCTAACCCTGAGACAACTGAAACTGAATCATAAACAAATGTATTTATTCTTTTGAAAAAGTCGCAGTTTTTCTGTATCTAGTTATTTTTCTGATTTGTTGTTTGATTATTTGGAAAAGGATGTTATATATTTTGAATATATTAGTATGATAATCAACTCCTGATAGAGGCAAATATCCGTTGTATTTTTATCATAATATGTGATCAATTTGCTGCAAATCCGGTTTAACAAAAATAATATCAGCATTATGCATGGATGAGATGTTGGAAAACCGTCTTTGGTTTCTCAAGTACTTAAATGTGATAAAAATGAACAGATAGAAAAGATGGTAAACTGTTACTGTAAACTTGAGAAGAAAACATTTTATTGCAATTTTTTTGTTAACTTAAAATAATACAAATACAAACGGTAACAATGCATGGGAATATAATAATTGCTTTATAAAAAAACAATTAATCATTATGACACTCGTACAATTAAGTATGATTTTATTGAAATATAGTCATTCTAATCTTAAAAAACCAATTGTTTTAAGATTTTTGCGAATTTTCAAACACAAATAGATAATACAAAATAATATTTTTTATGATTGAATTTCTTTTTTGGGTCTTTAATCCAATTCATCGAAAATGGTGATCTACTTCTATTATTTCTTGTCCATAACCCCATTATATGGTCAATTTTTGCGATGATAAAACGTGGTTCTAATTAGTATAGCAATATGTATTCTTAAAATGGAGAAATAGTCAAAATAAAAGTAAAATTCATATAAAAAAGGGAAAAAAAAATCAAAGATGCTGCAACTTTTATTTTTGGTCATGGTCAATTCCACTATCTTAATTCAATCTATAAGAGTACGGTTTTAATAAACATAGACGCTATTCACTATGTGGAAGTATAAATAATAATAATAATAATAAGCAGATGGTTCACATCATTCTCAAACTGTAGGGAAAAAACAGAGCTTTAAGGTTCAAATTTGCATATAACGTGCTTATACAAATAGCCTCGGATCTAAACCGATATATGCCACTTCCTTTTCTCCTCCAACGCAATATAACAACCCCAAGAATCCATATCTTAGCAGCGCATCTTTCTTATCCTTTGTCATTCTCTGACTTGGTGACCTTGTTGTACATGAGCCTGCATGCATGCAAAAAGAGAGCATATAAGCCTGTCAGATCACTTTCTTGCAGGCATCGCTAAATAAATCTACCATCCTCATTTTCCTGGAAGAGAAAGTATACCTTTACTTGGGCATAAAGTACATTCTTGCAGATTTCACGGCCTTTTTAATATAGCAAATAGACCAATTCGCTTAGTTGCTTAAACACTGCACAATGTAATCCAGATGTCCGTGAGCATATAAGAGTAGTTGAGATTGGTTCGTGATTCTTAAAAGGCCTTTAATTCAGTTAAATATAGCACTTCAGTCATTTATCAAAAACTATGATACCACTAAAGCCTAGTGCAGATTACATATTGCTCAAAAAAGTCAATATAGAACAACTAAATTAACAACCATTACCCACAAAATGATGTAAGAATTTATTCATTTTAAATTTAAATACAAGAAAAATACTAAAGAGGGAATTAGGCAAAAGGACAAACTTTGAAAAAAAATTAGGCTGAAGGACACAAAGTTTCATTTTTGGACTGAAGGACAAATTTTGAAAGAAAATTAGGCTGAAGGAAAATGCTAAATATAATTAGCATTTTGTACAGTGCAAACATTGTACAAAATGCTAATTATAACTAGCATTATATCCAGTTTTACACTGTACAAAATGCTAGTTGTATTAGCATTGTCCTTCAGCCTAATTATCTTCCAAAGTTTGTCCTTCAGCCTAAAAATAAAACTGGTTGTCCTTCAGCCAAAAATTTTATGAAAATTTGTCCTTGTGCCTATTTTCCACAATACTAAATATATTTGAGGTTTAAAAAAGCAAATATACAAAAATTAGGCATCGTATTGGTTAATTTATGCGAAATTGTGATTTTGATGTTTCCTTTTTTGGATTTATAGTACATGACAAATAGCATTGTGCAAAATCAGTAAAATATGATTAAAGGATCAGTAGTCAAAATGCAACTATATATGTTTTCATTTAGTAAATCGATGATTTACGACAGACAAGAATTATTTGAGTGTCCGGACTATCAAAACAAATAATATTTTGTCTTTGCTGACATGTAACATATGTAACAAATGTTCAATAGTAGTTCATGAAGCTACCATGCATTACTAGTCATATTGTTAGGTATTCATGCAAATTTTCAGTCACTTGATAAGTACACCACTTCAAAAGGGAATGTGATAACTATATTATGCTTAGTAAATAAAAGTGATGTGATCGAACTGATTCATTGATTCAAGATCAAATTCTAGCTTATTCTGAGATGTCATATAAATATGGAAAGACCAATAACAAATGCATTGTGCACTCAAAATCAACCATATAACAACAAAAAAACACATGAAACCTGACCAAGCTATATAACATTGTAGAAATGATAGAACTATAAAGTAAAAAACTGTGAAACCATACTTCACTTTGTTTTATTTACCTTAAAAATAGTGTTATCATGGATGAAGAAGCTAATGTGAAAAATATTGGGAGGTATCATTATTTTTCTTTGAACAAGAATAAATAAAATCGACATAAAATAAGAGGCTCAAACTTGATCGTTTTGGTTGAGTCGTCGATTAAGAACAACGATGAAGTTGGCAGTGAAGATTCAACGATAGTGAATTAGATAGACTATGGGCACACTTATCGCATCCACTAAAAATGTTAAGTAATGGCGTTAGACAAATGAATATAACAAATGCGTGTACATACATGTATATATAGAGTTCAAGTGCCTTGTGAGTTCATTGGATCTATCAGGAAAGTATTGATAGTCAATAATTATTAAATGTACCAAAGCATTCAAATCAGTTTTAATAATACTTCTAAGAATTGTAATAGTACTTTCAAATGTTTCTAATGATTTGGTTTCAAAAAACATGAATTAGTTTTATTCTCTGAAATAAAATATGTATACATAATTTATTATGCATGTTCTATAGAAATAAAGAAGAAATGTGATTAACCAAACTAATTCTATACCAAAGCTTGGTCATAATCTCAGTATACATTTTTGCGAAAATTCTGATTTGGATGCTAGTTCACAAAATTGGAAAGATAGAGTTGTTTATTTTAAGAATTTGAACTACAATACACATCTCATCACCGATTCACCATTATGCTAACTCACTAATTTGCTTTTTAAAAAAGACATTCGACAAGAAAATTGGGATTTAAAATTCATTTTCAATGGTCTTATCAAAACGCATAGCAACTATTTCAAAATAACATATTGAAAACAAATATCAGAAGTAAATAATGAAAAAATACCGAAATCATTACTATAGGTAAAGAGAATGATGACGATATCATGAGAAACTTCAAATAGGCGAGCGTCGGTTGGAGAAAAGATGATCAGAGGAGGAGCGATGGGAGAAACGATCCAACAAAGCTGGTTGTGAAATCCCTAATTTGTTAAATCCCTAGTCTTGATTTTGTTTTGAATATGGGGTATGACTGAAATAAATTCAGATAACTGTCAACATCAATTTTCATACAACTTCAACTGAAAATTAGGGGTTTCAGATTTTAGAGTTTGGATCAAACTAAGAGCATCTCCAACATTTCGGAGGATGGAAATAGGATTTCCACACTCCGAAATGTTGGAGGTCTCATTTCTCCAATAGAAATGAGGCCAGACGCCTGTTGAACATGTCTGTTTAATGGACACATGATGTCCGACGCCTATATCAGGCGCAAACCCCCATTCCCTTCATTTTCTCCTCTTTCAACCTCTTCGTTTAATTTTTTATTTTACTGTGTCGAAATGTCGCCCCGTCCGGTCGAAACTGGTAGACGGACCGCTCGATATGTGACAGTTGCCAATATCAGACCGCTCATGTCCCTCGTGACTCCAGACGTTTTTCGATCCTTGCACGACTTGCCCCCTACTATTTCGCATCAACTTACTCCAGCTATAGCGACGCCACAAGTATACGTTTATTTCTTTATTGTTTGCACAAAAAATGGGCAAACACCTCCAAGTCGTATGATTTAGTTGATTTTATGTTGTTTTTAGTGATCTGAGTGATTTATGCAAATATGTAAAAAGCAGGGACTAAACTGTAAAAGACACACATATTTATAGTGGTTCAGCCATAATGTGCCTACGTCCACTTTATATATTATTTCTCCTTTCTTGTTCAGATTACAAGTACAAAGCTTTGATACAAGTATATGAAAGTCGTTTGAAAGTTCTATCCGTGCTTGAGCTCTCAAACTTGTCCCCCATTGTCGTATCCCTACCCCTCTATTTATAGAGTGAGGCTGGGGGTAGGGGTCTTGGATGTATATAGCTGCTGGTGGACCTGGACTGGTGCAATTTGGCCTGGCAAAAGTTGGTCCGGAATGCCTTGATCCGGTGGAACTTGGTCCGGTGGTGAGTGAGATTAGTTTTGGTTCGGTATTGCTATTCTGGAGTTGGTTCGGCTGTAGGTGGAGTGGAGTTGGTTTGGCTATGCAGGGAAGTGGAGTTGGTTCGGCAATGGGTGGAGTGGAGTTGGTTCGACTATGCAGGGAAGTGGAGTTGGTTCGGCAATGTGTGGAGTGGAGTTGGTTCGGCTATGCAGGGAAGTAGAGTTGGTTCGGTGGTGGCTTCCCTCATCTTGGTTCGGTAATGCCGTTCTAGCGAAAATACGCCCAACACTTGCCCCCCAAAGCGGGGCATATGCCTGCACATGCCGCGCTTTGTTTTAGCTTGGACATTCTCATCCGGTCCTGTGTGCCGAACCAGTTGGTCCGGTCGTTCCTATTTTCCTATAAGTATGGGCATTATGCTCTCGTTATTCCCTACCAAGTGAGATAGCCGAATCAGATTTGCCGGATCACGCTTGACTACCGAATCAGGTGATTGCCGAATGACTTTCGTGTTCCGAACTACCGAACGAACCCGTGGAGTTCGAGTGCCGAATGAATCTTTGTGCCTTGAACTACCGAATGGGCTTGAGTGCCGAATGAAACTTCGTGCCTTGAACTACCGAATGGGCTTGAGTGCCGAATGAAACTTGAACCTTGTTATACCGAATGAGTTTATGTGTTTATAAGTGAAACTCTAGGCAACATACACTCGTTCGTTTATATCTCTACATCCTTATTCTAACAATGTGTTTTCTCGTGTTGCAGATAATGTCTCATAAAGCTGAAACTCGCTCTGACAAGAAGAAGTCCAAGGACCGAGGAGAGCCTTCCGTAGTGCCCCCGGTTCAGGCAGCACCAGAACGACAGGGACCAACTCCGAGATCGCTAGTTGACGGGTACGGTCCTCAAGAGCTTCTGATCTCACCGCCCGACTGCTTTCCTAACTCCCTCAAAGATGAGCAGCTTGACGTTATTTCTCGCTCTTTCGGGATTGACAGGGCGCGTATGCTGTTGCCAGGGGAAGGAGTGATGCCATATAATCCCCCCGAAGAATATTTCGCTTATAATAGGTACCATTGTATGCGTGGGGCCATTCCCTCGATCAATGCCTGGATAGTCAGCTTCATCACCTACTTGAAGGTGGCTCCATTCCAGCTTCAGCCTAACTCTTACACCATCCTGGTGAGCCTGTTTGTTATCTTCCAGAGGAGATACGAGCGTCCTCCTTCCAACCGGGAAATCCAGTATCTGTACAACATGAGAGGCTACAAGAAGGGGTCTCCGTATATTAGCTTGGAGTCGGCCGTGTCCTTCAAGCCAGTCCTGGATTTATATTCGAAGTTCAGCATGTTCAAAAAGGAATGGTTTTACATCAAGGATGGCTCTGTTTACATCCGTCGCTTCACCTCTGGCTGTAAGTTGAACCTTATTTATGATTTCCGTTCTGACTGCAATGCTTCTTCTTATGTGCTTTTATTTCTTGCTAGCGACAAGTGGCTTTGCGGTCGTGGAGAACGATCGCCTGGTTCAGATGGCTGTGGAAATAGAAACCATTACGGGAAGGGATAGGTCGGCTTCTTACTTGATCAGGAATGCTACACTTCTGGGGCATAACCTTATTCTACCACATCAGTCCGTGGTCAAGCAGAGAGACACGGCGCAGGAGAGGGCTGCCAACGCTAAAGGAGGGGCTACGGCGAAGAGCAGCAAAAGGAGGCCCTTCTCGACACATCCAGTTGCCGGGGGGAAGAAACTCAAGAAGTCCGATGGACCCTCCCCCAGCACATGTCCAGATGTTCCGGAGGAGGAATATGTGGAGGAGGAAAGAGGTGGGGATGAAGGCGGTGAGGCGGAGAGTGGAAGTGGTAAAGAAGGTGACGGTGATCGTCACGGCGATGATGGTGGCGAAGGACAGGGCGGTGATGGCACCGGGGCTTTGCCTCCTGGGCATGCAGGCGTGATTCAAGAGTGGACAGATGACGCTCTCCACCAAGCCTTCGAAGAGTTGGAGGAAGGACCGGCCTTGGTGGAGAAGCCCAAGAAAGCTGGTAAGGCCGGGACTGGCGCCGATTTATCTTCCGGGAGTGCTTCTACTGAGGCAACTTATGCGATTCAAGGTGAATTTCTCTTTACTCTTTTTAATTCTTGAATGATGGCTCAATGCATGCTGGTGACACTTGGTTTTCATTCCAGGAGCGGGCAAAATGGCTAAGACCTCAGATCTTCGGCACAGGCTTGAACAATACAGACTTCTCAAAGCTTCGGCCAAGCCGAAGACTCCTACTAACCGCCCTGGAGACGTAGTCGGCTATCGTCCTCTTCTTGGAGTTATTGAAGAAGATATACAAAAGAGGAAAAGGAGTCGATCTTCGTTTGAATCTCCTCCTGGCTTTCCGGCCCCACTCCAACCTATTCACGATATTACGGAGGAGAATACTGAGTTTATGCCTTCCCCACATCCGTCTGAGAATCCAACCGTCACCCCGATAGATCACCCTGGCTTGGTTCGTAATCCGTTTGCGGGTCATCTAGACCTGGACCCGGCCTCTCATGACATCTCCTTCGATGAGGCTACTGGTGAGCACCTTCTCCCTCGCAATCCTATGGTACGGGTGCTTGACGAAGCTAAGTCCCTGGACCTTGATTTGCTTACCACCCGGGTTGTAACTCTGGGGGATGAAGCTAAGGCGAACATCGACCGGGTTGCCGAGGAGACCATGAAATTGATGGGGCATCACGCCCGACTAGTCAAGGCCGGGGAGGAAATTGGGAGTGCCAACATTCGGCTACGGTTAATGGTTTCCGACCAGGCTAAGCAACTTGCCGATCAAGCCATTCAAATTTCTCATCACGAGGCCGCATCCAGGCAACTGAAGAAGACTATGGAAGAGGCCAGCAAGGCAGAGTTGCGAAAAATGGAGGCCGCCTGCAAGGAGCGGATTGACATGGCCATTGCGACGGTGGATGAGGTTCGACAATTATCGGGGAGACTTGAGGCCGCGGAGCTTGCTCAGTCCAGGTTGAAGGAGGAGATGGAGGCGATGAGGATATCCCTTCAGGCTGACCGCTCACGATACCGATCGGAGAGGGATGCTGCCGTTGCAAAGCTGTGTGCTTCTGAGGCCCGAATGAGGGAGCTTGAGGAAAACGAGGGGATGATGGATGAGATGCTCCAGGATATGTATTTCCGCACTTGGAAACAGGGTAACTTATCCTGGAAGGATGATTACCCCCGAGTTATGGCCAGGATTTATCTCCGGGCTCTGGAGGAGGCTAGGGCTGATGCGGATAAAGAGGGTGGCGTGGTCTTCAGAATGGATGTGGTCACTGCCTAGTTTACCAAGGAGGAGAAGGTGGCAGTGAAGGAGGGTATGCGGCTGCTCGGTGCTGAGGAGGCAGGTGTGCAAGTAGAGGACGATGATCAGGATAGTCAGGAAGCAGGCGCTGGTAAGTCTTCCCTTCTAGTCTTTTCGTTAACTTGGTTGCTTATCACTAATGAATTCTTTCTTTGACCGGACAGGTGGGCAACAGGACAAGGGTAAAGCTCCGATACAGCCGGCTCCTTGACTTGACCTAGATATCTTTTTGTTGACTTGACATTGTTGTATATGTTAGTCTCAAAACAGTAACGTAACTTTTAGGTTGTAATTTATGTTACTTGTAATAAACAACATTATTCTTGACGTGTAATTTTTTAACTTAAGCTGATTCTGTCGTGTTTGAACGCTTTCGTTATTTTTGATGTGTTGCATAAGAAGTATAGCTGTGCATATGCCTGTGATTCTATCGGGTTTGATGTCAAGTTCTTGCTTAAAACGTAATTTCATATCTTGCAATGTTAATGTGATGTGTGAATAAATTATAGCTACGTATTTATACACGAAGAAGGAAGTACCGCCCTTCATGTTTTAGTTGTAGATGGCAGCACTAAATGTCTTGTGTGACCGAGTATGGAATGCAGCTGAGTGTCCAGTTGTGAGCTCCTATTCCCATTAGCGAGTGTCTCCTATTATGTGTCCTGTACTTTAGGGATCGTTATAGAGGATATGAGGAAATTTCTTTAAATAAAATTGACATATGAGAAACCGTAAAACTTCCAATCACGGAAGGCCTTCGATGTGCTTAAGTTCGTGGCAAACGGGTTTTGTAGTCACTTTCCCTAGCTGTGGGTCTTGGAGACATTTTTCGCCCATCTTACGCCTCCCCGGGGAGTTTATCTTTTTTACCACAGCCGTACTTAAGACACATCGGAGCCGAGATCGCGCACAGTAACTACCCGGGCCATTATGGCCCATAATCGTGGGTATTATTCGATTTACCGTGGCCGGCTAGCGTGGGTGCCGATCGTCAACCGTGAACTACCCCTGGCTGGCCACACCTTATGTTGGGGCTTAAAGTAGGTTCACAGTTGCCGGCGAGCCGAATGCCGTAATGAGCTGCCTTGGCTATAGTCGGCTTTCTCGGTGGCTTATAATCGGCTCATTACAGTTGGCTTTAAGGGCCGTCGTGAGCAATGAGTTAACCCGCAGCAAAAGGATGCCGGAGCAAAAGTGTCTCATCGGCGAGGGCATAGATTCGCATAGTACATGTTAAGTGTTGTCCAGGTGAGGTTGCGCCGTGATGTGTCTTGAATGGGGATGTCATTACACAGGATTTTGTTCAACAGAAAAGGATAAAGTTAACAAGCAGCCAAGATATAAAGGAACAAGTTAAAAAGAGACAAGTTTTTTAAAGTGGTTCGGCACGAAAATGCTTACGTCCACTGATTCTCTTTGTTAATTCACTTCATATAGGCAGTACAAGTTAAGAAAAGTATCGACGAAGGTGTTGGATGTTCCATGCCCTCTGGAACACCTCCCCGTCCACTGTTGACAAAATATAAGCTCCATTGTGGAGATCTTTATGAATTACATATGGTCCGTCCCAGATTGGATCTAGCGCTCCGGGGCGCGGGAAGATTCGTTTGAGGACAAGATCTCCTTTTTGTAAGCTACGATGCTTGACTTTGGAGTTGTATTGCGTTGCCACTTTTTGCTTGTGAGCTGCTGCTTTGAGGGCTGCATCATTTCTTCTTTCCTCAATTAGATCCAAAGACATGTGGAGGAGCTCTTCGTTCTCTTCTGGTTTATAGTGGATCCTACGGTGGGAAGGCACTATAGTTTCAACTGGGAGCATAGCCTCCGATCCGTATGCTAAAGAGAAAGGAGTATGCCCCGTTGAAGTTTTGAAAGATGTGCGATAGGCCCACAGTGCCGTAGGGAGTTCATCCACTCAAGCGCCTTTTGACTTTTCGAGTTTCTTTTTGATTAGAGTTTTGAGAATTTTATTGACGGCTTCGACTTGTCCATTTGCTTGGGGATAAGCTACGGATGAGAAGCTTTTGTGAATTCCATGCTCTTGGCACCAGTTGGCGAACTCCTCGCTGTCAAACTGAAGTCCATTGTCTGATATGATTTTGAATGGGACTCCGTACCCATTTGGTGAAATAGTCGACTGCCACTATAGCATATTTGGCCCCGCCTCGGCCCATTGGCAGTTCGTCAATCAAGTCAATTCCCCATACTGCAAAGGGCCAAGGGCTGGTCATTTGAGTAATCTCAGTTGTTGGTAGCCGCGGGATCTTAGCAAACTTCTGACATCTGTCACATTTTCTGACGAAATCTAAGGCGTCCTTGCTTAAGGTGGGCCAGAAATATCCATATCGAAGTATCTTTTTTGCCAAAGTCTGCCCTCCAGTGTGATCTCCGCAGCTTCCTTGATGGATGTTGGATAAGATTTCCTTGGCTTCCCTTCCAGCGACACACCTTAATAAGGGTTTAGAGAAGCCGCGCCGATAGAGGGTGCCCTCTTGTATTATGTAGCGGGAAGCTTTCCTCAAGATTTTCTTGACTTCACTACGCCCGTTGGGCAGTGTGCCACTTTGTAAGTAGTCTCGGATGGGAGTCATCCAAGTTGCTTCTTCGGTTGCAGCTATCAGATTCACTTGCTCAAAACTTGGGGTCAGTTGCTTTGAGATGGCTACTGCTTCGGAAATAGTGCCGTCTCTCATGCTAGCTTGCTTCGCCAATTCGTCGGCCTCTTGGTTCTCTTCCCGAGGGATGTGTTTGATCAAATAGTGATCCAATCGATTGAGAAGCAACTTGGTCTTCTTTAAATATGCTATGAGTCGTTCTTCTTGAGCCTGGAATTCTCCTAGTATTTGATTTACAATAAGTTGAGAGTCGCTATGAAGACACAAAGAATTGGCTCCGATTTCTAAGGCAAGTTCTAATCCAGCTATCACTGCTTCATACTCTGCATCGTTGTTGGTGGCAGTGAATTCTAACCTTATAGCATAGTGTAGCTTATTTCCCCTGGGAGTGATTATTACCACACCTGCCCCCGAGCCTTGTTCGTTTGACGCACCATCCACAAAGAGATTCCACTTGATGTCTTCTGCTATTTCCGATTGCTCCTTACCTTCGTTGGTAGTGAATTCGGCAATGAAATCGGCCATGGCTTGTCCCTTGATGGCGGTGCGAGGATGGTAGGTGATATCATATTGACTTAGTTCAATGCACCATTTAAGTAGTCGCCCAGAAGTGTCGGGACGATGGAGTACCTGCCTTAGTGGTTGATCGGTCAGAACTGTGATGGAATGGGACTGGAAATAGTGACGCAGTTTCCGTGATGTGATTAGTAAACAGTACGCTAGTTTCTCAAGTTTAGGATATCTGGATTCCGCCCCTGTAAACCTCTTGCTTACAAAGTATACTAGTCGCTGCGTGCTTTTTGTCTTCTCTCACCAATGCGGCGCTTAGAGCATGAGATGACACAGCAAGGTACAGGTATAGCTCTTCGTCTTTGTTCGGAGTTGAGAGTACTGGTGGTCTCTGGAGGTGTTCGATTAAGTTAAGGAAAGCTGTTAAGCATTCGTCAGTCCATTTGAATTTTCCTCTCTCTTTCTTTAGAGCTTCGAAGAAGGGGATGCATTTGTCAGTCGCTTTAGAGATGAATCTGCTCAGGGCGGCCACCTTCCCATTTAGGCTTTGCATTTCCTTTCGGGTAGAAGGTATCCTGATATCTTTCAGAGCTCGGACTTGTTCAGGGTTTGCTTCAATTCCTCTGGCATGGACGATGAATCTTAGAAACTTTCCTGATGATACTCCGAATGAGCACTTTAGAGGATTCAGCTTCATTCCATATTAGCGAAGTACTTGAAACATTTCATCTAGGTGGCTTACGTGATCGTCAGCTTCCCTTGACTTTACCAGCATGTCATCCACATAAACTTCCGTAGTTTGTCCTATTAGCCCCGCAAACATCTTGTTGACGAGGCGTTGATAGGTGGCTCCTGCGTTTTTAAGTCCGAAAGGCATTACCTTGTAGCAGTACAATCCCCGGTCAATGATGAAACTAGTGTGGTCTTGATCGGGAGCATGCATAGGAATTTGGTTATATCCTGAGTAAGCGTCCATAAAAGATAAGAGTTCGTGCCCGGCTGTGCTGTCTACAAGCTGATCGATTCGGGGAAGTGGGAAGCAATCCTTCGGGCAGGCGTCATTTAAGTTGGAGAATTCAATGCATGTTCGCCACTTTCCATTAGCCTTCTTTACCAGCACTGGGTTGGCGATCCACTCTGGGTAGATGGCTTCTCGTATGAAGTCATTGGCAAGTAGGTTCTTTACTTCTTCATCGAGGGCTGCTGATCGTTCTGGCCCCATACTTCTCTTTTTCTGCTTTACTGGCGCCTTGGTAGGATCAATGTTTAGTATGTGGCATGCTATGTCAGGGTAGATTCCGGTCATGTCAGCGTGTGACCATGCAAATACATCCAAGTTGTGGCGGAGAAAATCAATGATTTGTTCCTTCAACTCTGCTTTTAGTTGGTACCCGACTTTCAATAGTCTACTCGAGTCATGTCTGTCTACAGATACAAATTCCATAGCCTCTGCAGGCTCGGCGGCGACCTCCTCCTCTTTGTCCCTAGGGTCTAACTCATTAAAAGGGTCGCTGGTATATCGAAGAGGAGGGGCTTTCTTTAGTTGCTATGCTTCCAAACTTTTTGTGCAGAGGGCGAACTCTACACTCTTCCCTTTATCCTTCCTGTGGTTATTGCGAAGTTCAGTTACATAGTAATCTCGAGCAATGTCCTGGTCTCCCTCTACTTCCCCTATTCCATTGTCCGTTGGAAATTTCATCTTCAGGCACCATGGGGCCAGGACAATTTGGAAGTCAGACAAGGCTGGCCTTCCTAAGAAGGCGTTGTAGGCCGAGTGGTTTTCTATCAGCACAAATGTTTGTTTCCGCACAACGGAGCGGGGATGACTTCCAATTTCAACAAAGAGGTCCAGTCGCTCGAGGGGCATCTTCGCATTTCCTGTGAAACTGTGTAGTGGTTTATTGCAGGGAAGAACATCCTTTAATGACAGTTTCATTTTGTCAAAGGCATGCTTGAATAGGATATTTACTGAGCTTCCAGTGTCTACTAGAATTCGGAAAACTTCGGTTGGACCGAGCCAGGTAGAGATAACCATGGGATCCGTGTGAGGGTACTGCCTTCCCTCCAGGTCACGCCTACTGAATGTGATGTCACCATTCTCTATCTGCTTCGGGTGGCGTTCTTCTATAATAGAATTGACGCATTCTTCATTGTTTCTAAGTGACTTTCCATACCTTTCCATCTCTGCCCAGCTTCCATTGGCGATGTGTGGCCCTCCCGAGATGGTATGGACCACTATCTTCTCTTGACTGGAGCCGCTGGTGTTGCGATTTCCTCTGCCTATTTCTGGGGAGGGTATCCTTGGGTTCTCATTGGCAGGAACTGGAGTTCTGTTCTGACCTTTTACATAGCGTTCTAGTCTCCTTCTTCTGATGTGTTCTTCAATCAAGTCCCGGAGATGATGGCATTCATTGGTATCATGCCCATGGGATTCGTGGAAGCGGCAGAATTTTCCAGACTTAATTGCGTTATCTGATTCCTTCTTGTGCGGGGGGCGTTTGTATTTAACTTCGTCTTGAGTGGCCAGGAAGATGTTTTCAATCGTTTCATTCAAAGGGTTGTAAGCGTCAAATCTCGGTCCTAGCCGATATAGACGCTTTTCTCCCTTCTTGCCCCCAGCATTATCCCTAGAGTCATATCTTCGAACATCCTTTGCTACAGCGGGCGTGTTGCCATGAGCTGCCTTATTTTGTTGCCCTGACTGCCCCTCAGTGGCAGCGTCTTCAAGTCTCATATATTTCCCAGCTTCATGGAAGAAATCGGGTAAAGTAGCTGGTTTTTCTTTTGTCAATCTTCTAGCAAATTTAGTATCCGGATGCACACCACTACAGAGGGCCATTAAGATAAGCTTCTCATCGGCATCTTGGACTGCGGCTGCTGCGGCATTGAATCGAGTAAGATATTGTTGCAGCTTCTTTCCAGGTTTCTGTTTGATACTGGATAAGGAATAAGCGTCCTTGTGTTGCTCCACATGAATGCGGAACTGGCTGATGAACTTTTCTTTCAACATCTCCCATGAGCTGATGGATCCTTGGGGTAGATGGCAGAACCAGGAGGTAGCTAGATCCGATAAGAATAGTGGAAAGCATTTGCACAGCACTACTTCTGTTGCTCCACTCATGAGCATATGCTGTGTGTATCTCTATAAGTGTACAACGGGGTCAGAGGTTCCCTTGTAAGGTTCCATTGTAGGCATTTTCCATTCTCGGGGGGTGATGGCAATTTCGATATTGCGGGCGAAAGGGCTGGTTACCCTAACACCTATCCCTCGATCTCTTTGATCCCGTTGGACGCACTCTCTGAACAAGCGTGCCATCCTTTCATCAGAATTTGGAGCAGATAGAAATGAGTTCGGTTCTGCTCTGTGGGATTGATTCCGTCCAGATGACCTGCAAGGATGGTACCGTCTATCATTCCTAATATTTTCCAGTGGTTGTCTTTGGTCTTCTGGGAGCATGCTAGGGTCAACTACAGTTGGCCCTTTCCTTGATCTTCCCCTGCTGGGTTCTGATCTAAGCACTTCCTCGGGTCCAACTTCGAGCTGGACTCTAGCTCGGCCCTGTTCATTGGCGTTTCCGTGGTTAGGCAGTATGACAGGCTCGGCTACAGTTGACCCCCGCCTGGTACCTCCCCCGTTGGGTTCGGTTCCAAGCGTTTCCTCAGGTCCAACTTCGGGCTGAGCTCGGTCTCGGCTCCTACCATGGCCGCTTCTGTCGTTAGCTCTTTCAAAGAAGGAAGATCTTTGTTGCCTCTGAGATCCTCCAGACTGGGACTCACCCCATGATTCGGTGTTGCGGTTGGACTCTTCAGCATCCCTTAAGCGTGACATGAGTTGGTCCACCAAGGCTTCCTGCTAGGATGTGAAGCGGTTAGTCACTTCAGCCACAACCCTGTCTAGATCTGCCCTAGTAATTGCTACCGGCTGTCCTATGGCAGGGGTTATCAGATTTTCCTGACCTTCATTTGGTACTGCTATTGGAATGAGACGATTTACTTGATCTGTGATCACTGGACCTGGAATACTGCTGGTTGCGATGTTTTTTCCTTTGTTAACATCTTTCTTTCGCTTGGGAGGCATGTCTTCCAAGAAATGAGCGATGCTGTTAGGAAGAAAGTTAAGTGGGAGAAGCTGAAGTCCGGGGTTCAGTTCTCAGTGAAAGCACCAAAAATGTTTGCACAAAAAATGGGCAAACACCTCCAAGTCGTATGATTTAGTTGATTTTATGTTATTTTTAGTGATCTGGGTGATTTATGCAAATATGTAAAAAGTAGGGACTAAACTGTAAAAGACACACAGATTTATAGTGGTTCAGCCAGAATGTGCCTACGTCCACTTTATATATTATTTCTCTTTTCTTGTTCAGATTACAAGTACAAAGCTTTGATACAAGTATATGAAAGTTGTTTGAAAGTTCTATCCGTGCTTGAGCTCTCAAACTTGTCCCCCATTGTCGTACCCCTACCCCTCTATTTATAGAGTGAGGCTGGGGGTAGGGGTCTTGGATGTATATAGCTGCTAGTGGGCCTGGGCTGGTGCAATTTGGCCTGGCAAAAGTTGGTTCGGAATGCCTTGATCCGGTGGAACTTCGTCCGGTGGTGAGTGAGATTGGTTTTGGTTCGGTACTACTATTCTGGAGTTGGTTCGGCTGTAGGTGGAGTGGAGTTGGTTCGGCTATGCAGGGAAGTGGAGTTGGTTCGGCTATGCGGGGAAGTGGAGTTGGTTCGGCAATGGGTGGAGTGGAGTTGGTTCGGCTATGCAGGGAAGTAGAGTTGGTTCGGTGGTGGCTTCCCTCATCTTGGTTCGGTAATGCCGATCTAGCGAAAATACGCCCAACATTTATTGATTGATGAACAACCATGTAAGTGTATATGAATGATAATTGTTTGTTTATTTTAACATTAAATAATCATATATTTAGGTTCGTCACGTAGCGATGCTAGGTAGTTGGTATAGGTGTATGTCTGAGTATTTTGATCAGTTATCACAGCCGATTTTGGATAGACTACATGCGTCACCTTTTGGTGAATTTCTAGATTTACCTAGATTTGCACACATAGGTCGTTGCCTTGTAGAGGCCCTCACTGAGAGATGGTGGCCTACCACTCACACATTTCATTTCCCCCGATTTTGAGCTAGGACCGACTCCTTTAGATTTTTATATGGTCACTAGCATAGAGGTTGGTCGACCGGACCGTCTCCCTGTTCCATTTGATAGTTCATTTGAGGAGTTTGAGTCATATTTAGCTTATTTACCGGCTTTGGCCAATGAGGAGGTTAGAGGAGGAGCTGTTACTCTCACTTGTCTGCAGCGATATATAGTAGAGTACATGGCCGTTGGGGATATGCACACTCCGGTTATCTGTGCCTTCATATTATAACTTTTTGGATCTACATTTTTAGTAACAATAAGGGTACTATTAGACTTGGCTTTTTGGATGGATTAGTAGATGTGGATGGACTGTATATATATGATTACGGTACTGCTATTATTGGTTATTTGTACGTAGCATTGGATACTTATGCGCTTCGGCGGTCTAGACAGATGTATGGATTTTGGTACATTCTTCCGTTTTGGTACTACGAGTATACTGCCAATATGCACTCCCGACTTATTGCAGAAGCAAATGCCAAACCTTATATTTACTTCCCTAGATTGCATCGTTGGGTTCCTCCTATGCATTTGTCTCGTGTCGCACAAGGGGTGCACAATGAGCTGATGGAGGCTAGACAGCAGATGGATATGAGACGGCGCGGTAACATTATCGTTCATCCATGGGATCAGTACTTATAGTTCCTAGAGCCCGGTACTGATCATCCACCCACTTTTCAGTTTTCCATGCCACGACGCAGGGTTTGCTTTCAGATTCCTACATGTCCATTCATATGGTATTTAGGAGAGTGGTGTTGGCTATAGTTGTACGGTATAGTTCGTATTCCATCGGATCCGCTACCATGGGATGATATGTATGGTGATATTAGGGTTGGACCAGCTTATATTCTTGCGATGAGGGGTGCGGGATGGGTGGATGGTGAGCCTTTTACAGTTCCGGGAGACTTTGATTCATATTGGGCTCGAGTAGCCCCACGTGCTTATGCGTTGACTGATTATATTCAGGGTTTGAACTCCGATCATATTGGTCTGCGTACCTCTTCTGGTAGAGTTCCACTACCGCCTTCCACCTTTGAGCCTACATCGTCTCAGTACACGCAACCTCCTACGTTCGACCCCGCTCGTCATTCATTTAGAGCGTATGATGTACATGGTCTCGGTGTTGAATTGCTCGAATCTCCATTGCCCGGTTATATCTATCTTCAGATTCAAGTAGGAGTTTTTTAATTTCTGCCTGATCCGCTCCAGCAGCCTGCTTCTTTTTGGCCACTTTTGCTCCTTATGGCCTAAGAAAATGATCTTCGGTAGGGGTTATGTCTTCTTTTGGTCCTAAACCTTAGCTTCCTAGTGATTCCCTAGGACTAGAGCTTTCTCCAACTCTAGGCATTTTACCACGACCACTGTTTGATTGGACCTCTTGAATGGTTTTCTGAAGCGATGATTTCCATTTAACATGCTCGACCAACATGTCATAAACATGCATGAACTGATAAAAATGTGGTGCTTGTTTACTATCAAGTTTATAGATTTGTTTGAACAACTTGTTTGCAGCCATTCTCTGTAATAAAAAACAGTAGTATAATTAGAGAACTATGATAAAAATTAGAACAATGAAATTATATTAAATCTAACCAAATGCATTTCATTTCCAAATCCACTAGGATTCGTTTGCTTTAGCTTGAAAATTTGAGAATCGAATGTTTGTGTTTGACGATTGATTTTACCATAACGAACTTTGATTGAAGATAACATTCTTTTCCGATCGATGTTCTTCCAATTGTAGCAATTAGTAATTTTGCCCCCAAAAAGTCTCACCACTTTGATCGGCACCTTGAATAGGATCGATTGAGAGTGCACAGTAAATGTAGCAAAGATCGTAGCCTTCCGCAGCGCTCCAACTTGCATTAGTTACCTCTCCGCCAATCGGAACCGTAGCGTCTTGTAAATCGTAGTCTTGAAAACTGCACCTTGCAGCATCGACATCGAAATCAGAATACATATTTAGTTGCGATAAGTGAGAGTAAAAAATTAGGATTGTTGGAGGAAATTGGTTGTGAAGGAAAGAAGATGAAGGGGGTTGTATTTGAAGGTGGGATAGAAGGGTTCAGTGGAATATGACCGTTGCAGATAGCAATTGGGGGGGGGGGGGAGAAAGCAAAGGTGCCTGTTAAATAGGCGTCTCAATATGGGGCGCCTGTTCAATAGACGCCTCAACATATCTGATATCCCCACACTCTCGCCCTCCCCCCCGCTTTCCACACTATCCAGATTTTCAACCTCTGTTGGAACCGCTTTTGAGTGTAGATATGCAATTTTTGGATCTTTACCCAATAGTTGGAGAAGCTCTAAGAACGTAGAGAAAAGAAACTGTAACGTTTCTTTACTCGGGGATAAGGGAGAATAGCTATGAAACACGGTAGTGTTGCTTGGGTTCCAGAGAATTTGATTTTGGACAGCGACGGTAAGCAAAATTTCATAACAATCGATTTAATTAAAATTTGAGCCATTTGTTCACTTTTTCTTGTATTCTGATTTTTATGGCACCTTCTCAACTCTCAGCTTTGTCTCTAAATTTAATCTATTTTTTCTTCGCCAATTTCACCCCTCTCAATATATACGAGAGACACTAGTTTAAGCTGGTTCTCATACCCCTAAAACTCAAATTAGGGGTTCTATTTCTTTCCACTATAATTGTTAGATCCTGCCTTTTAAGTTTTAATAAGACAACTACTGTTAGATCCCACGTTTTAAGTCTCAACACACACACTACTGTTATATTTGCAGAAATATATACCAGGAGACAAGATGATCGTCAACATTGGAATCGAGCTCAAATATTAAAGACAAAAAATAGAGTTTATTGTATATTAGTTGATTTACTTATAATGTACAATCTCCTATATGATGATCACCCACACAAATATTGTTTTGAAAATTATTTTCAAACAAATTCAAGAATTTCAAATTTTTAAAAGAAAATTAAATTTAAAACACAGGAAAACAAACATGTGCAACAACAGACTTTTCAAAAGTTTGAAAATATATTTCGAACGTTTGAAACAAAAGTCAGACGTCTGAAATATATTTTCAGCCGTTTGAAACAGCCAATTTTTTCACTATTTCGTTTCTGCATTTTCCTTTAAAATTTCAGCCATCTGAATTTTATTCAGTCAACTGACTTGTACAAGAAGAAGCGTCTTTTCACATAAATTCAAATTCTAAAGATTCTTTCCCAAAGGTTGCAATCTTTCTAATGGCTATAACCATTCAATTAGAATCTTTCAAAACTATAAATAGAGTTGAAATTTGTCTTCTTAATTCACAAATTCTTACTTTCTTTCTACTCTCTATATTCTTGTGAATTACAAAGCGTTCGAAACTTTTACTTCCTAAATCAATTTGTTCAAATTACCATCTCAAGAAGAGGAAGGGTGTACTTTATTGACCCATCTATGTTATTCAAAAGCACACAAAGTCAAACACTTTACTACTATTTGTAGTCGAAGTCCCATTGGAGATCTTTAGGCATGAAGTCATGTTCGACAGTTCAGGCAGTTTGTTATATACCTATTCCTTCGGGTTAAGTGAGGGTATGTTTAAAATCCAGAAGGAATCTGGGACTAGATGTAGAACGAAAATTTTGAACCAATATAAAAATATATGGTGCATTTTACTTTACAACATTTATTATTACAAATACTCGTACAAAATTTAATCTAGAAGAATTATTCATATTACTCGATCTATAGACACTTTTAATTGGTATCAGAACCTAGAATTCTATCGATCGTCAAGACACCATAGAATAATGGCCAAAAAAGGATACAGTCAAAAGGCAGCAAGTAAAAACTCTAGTACTTCATTGACACCACCAATGAGGACTATAAAAAGGCACTTTTTGATTTACAAATTTTAGTAAAAGATAATAATGAATTAGTTAGTATAAGAGATAAGTTCTTAAAGCTTAATTTTATTATTTTAGAAAAGATTAAATCTATCGAACTTGAAAATGAAAAATTAGATTTAGAAAACCAACATGGTGTTTTGAAAAATAATTTTATGACCTTAAACATTGTTTAGATGAACAAAACACTATTTTTGGAAAAGAGGAAGAAAATTTTTTAATTTTTTTTTAGATTTTGTTATCTGGTTTTTTGACCCAGCAAAACTCGGTCATATTAGACTAGTCACAGATGAAGAATATTGAGGCAAGCAACTTGAGAGAATAGCCAGAAGGCTCAAGGAAGTGGGTGAACCAAGCCCGGGAACCAAAGTAAAGCACACCACTCACAAAAAAGTGAATTTTGCCTAAGTCTATGGTTCGGTACCGACCCATAATATCTTATGGGGATGGTTCCATCTTCTCAACACATGCTATCCAAGTAACTACAAACCCATTCCCGAGCTCCAATTATCGTTTGCATGTTATCTCCATGTTCTCCACAAGCAATTCGGATAAACAACTCCAACCTTTCACCAACCCATAAACTAGACTCAAAAACATGTCAACAATGAATCAAACAACTATGAGGCCATAAAGCTGATGGTATGGCGATCAATCTCCAAAAGTCCAGAACACTAAATGATAAAGTTTTATGGGTCGGTACAGACCCATAGCTATGTTTAGGTACCAACCCATTGGAACTGCTGAGCTGGCGAAGTCTTTTTCTTTAGCAATTGCCGAAAGATTATGGAGAACATGTGTTTGGATGTGCTTGAGGCTTTCCCGCCGACATACACCTATAAATATACAATGGGAGGCTTCATTTAGGGGATCTTTTTGACTTTCTAGAATTTGTATTAATTTCTTGTAATAGCTTATCGTTCAACAATGAACCATAATAATATCAGTTGTACTTTCAAAAATAAATTGAGAAGAATTGTTAAGTGGACGTACCACATTACGCCGAACCACTATAAATTGTTTGTCTATTTTTTATTGCTCATTTTTCATTTATAATTCATTATTTTATTTCTCTACATATCCTATTGGGTGTTTGTGCCAATTTTGACGCAAATATTTTAGTGCTTTTACTGAGAAACGATATTCACAGGCATGTTTGAATCCATCATCTACTATTGGATTGTCTAAATCCGTGAGATAGATCTAGTTTTTCTTCATTTTATAATTCCCCGCTACTTAGATTTTCAAAAAATCTACCTAAGTACTTTCTACCATGCTTGCTAGAAGAGATCGATCTACCACCTCATGCGCTGCAGATGATGTTAAGGAGATTAACCCTTAGTTTACTTAAGAGGTTGCACAACCAAGCGCTACATATGTTCTAGAACCTGCTGATGTGGTTACTAGAGTTGAAATGAACCGCACGATGAAACAAATGGAGGATAAGCTTCAGGAGAGCCACAACGAATTAAATGCACAGATGAAGCAGAGTTTGGATTTATTGAATCAATTAACCATCAGTCGCAGGAGAAACGGGAGGGACAAAACTCCTTTTGATTCAGAGTTAGACAGTTTCTTTTCATCAAAACATAGACACAGGGATGGAAATAGAAAATGCAAAGAAAAGATGTCAGGAAGTTGAAGTAGAGGCCGATTCGAAACTGCTGCCAAGGTATATGGATTGGTACCGAACCAACTAGGCCATTCGGTATCGAACCATCCATTATGGGCGATGGTGGTCAACTCCCAGGAGATACTACTGGTTTAACTTCTAGACGTGTTTCGGATGCTCAAAATGTTGGAGGAGAGGCGAGTACTACAGATCCACCACGAAGGAGTTATCAAGCTGTCGAATGAACGGTTCTTCTGAAGTCAGTTGAACCCAGGTTTTATGAAACAACCCAAGAGCATTTGTCGGGCCAAACACTTAGGGCAGATCATATTTATCACCGTTCAGTAGAACAAGATTTAACTGAGATCGCCAGGAGGCTTATTAATGAAAGCCAGCACCGGACCAACGATGATTAGGGTTCCTCTCCCAGCTGGAATCCATTTACAGAGAATAATTTGAATGAAGAGTAACCACGAAAGTTTGTTATACGGACGTTGCTGGCATAAGATAGGAAGACTGATCTGAGACAATATTTGATAAAGTATGGTTGGCATATAGACACTGCCAAAGCAAGTGATGCAATTAAATGTCTTTGTTTTTTGATTTTTCTTGAAGGGGTGGCGACAATGTGGTTTACCCGTTTACCGCCAAGATCCATATCGTCTTTTGCTCAGTTGGCACAAAAATTTATAGAACAGTTTCATATGCACACCACCATCCAAAAGATTTTATGTTTCTTTCTAACCTCTTTCAGCGAAAGGAGGAGTTAATAAAAGATTTTTTGCATAGATTCCATACGGCAACTACGGAAGTGAGTAATGTGCAGGAAGATGTTGCTTTAATAGCATTAATTAGGGGAATCCATTTGAAAACTAATTTTTGAAAATGGTTGTAAATGAAACACCCCATCAATAATGGACATCTTTCATAGAAAGGTTAATCAATTCTTGCGCTTGAAAGAAGCACGCAGTCATCCAAGAGGGTTAATGTTGGGCCTTCATTTGAAATGATACAGAGCAATGTCGTCATGAAACAATCTAGAGGGAGTTCCGAAAATGTGGATGTGAGCATTGAGAACAAAAATGATAATCAAAAGTAGAATGATAATGGAGCTAGAAAGCGTAAACCAGAAAATAGGAATTTCCCTTGGATTCCTAAGTTCGATAGTTATACCCCATTGAACAGTTCCATTGAGAACATTTATTTGGCTACTCAAGGGAAAGAGCAGCCTAGGAAGCCAACTCCTAGGGAGTCAACAAGGAAGAGAGAAAATCTGGGAAATTTTGCAGGTTCCATGAGACCCATGGTCATAATACCAATGAGTGTCGATATTTGCGAGATGTAATTGAGGAGTTAATTAGGAGGAAAAGGTTGCAGCAGTTCGTTCAAGTCTCGCAGGTTGGCGGGCAGGGACCTTCTAATCCTCAGCAGGGGCATGCAGGGCCTGGTGTTAATGAGCCCAGACGGCTTGAAAAACGTCTTGTTATTAATACAATCATAGGTGGACCACATCCAGCTAAGACAAGTTGGGGTGAGATGGAGCGGTATGCTGGTTCTCTTAAGCAAGTAGTGAGTGATAGTTGTTTTGCCATCGTAGATGGAGCCCTAGGAAAACAGCTTAGAAGTGTGACTGATGATATCATCTTCTGTAATAGAGATTCAGATGGAGTGGAGGCTCCAACTATTGATCCACTTATTCTTTCGACCATGATTGACCCTATCGTAGTAAGGAAAGTTCTGGTTGATTGTGGGAGTCCGGTTAACATTTTGTTTAAAAAGGCCTATGATCGGATGTATTTGAAGGCAAAGGACTTAAATCAGTGTAAATCTTGGATCCAAGGATTTAACTGGTCAACTACTGAACTTGTAGGTTGTGTGGATCTACCGACTGTTCTTGGAGAGGGCAATCGCAAGCAGGCGCGAGTTGTGCCTTTCATTATGTTGGATATATTTTCCGCATATAACGCTTTCTTGGGTCGTCCAACCTTTGCTGAATTTAGAGTGGCTATCATTCCTTGGTGTTTGACAATGATGTTCCCTACTGAAAACGATGTGAGGATTGTTCAAAGGGATGAAGGGCTTGGCCACAAATGTTATGCTGCTGAGCTTAAGGAGGCAAAGTGTAAAGAAAATGGAAAAGGTGTAGAGGGGACACTCTGCATCAAGGCTCTGGATGCATAGAAACTAATGCCTAAGCTTTGGATCGGGAAACATAGTCGGTTCCATAAGGATATGGATTTGAGAAAAGAGCCAAGCCAAAGGATGGAAGAGCTGCACCAGCTGAGCTAACGGTCAACATCCTAGTCAGTCAGGATGATCCTACATGGGTCTTGAAGATCGAATCAAAGCTTGGCACAAGGATTATGAAAGAATTGGTTGGTTTACTTTGAGCAAACTTGAATGTGTTTGCCTGGACTCACTTGATATGTATGGAATATCGCCGAAGATAACGAGCTATGCAATAAAAGTTAATCTGAAATCCATTCATGTGAAACAGAAATGCACGGCTAGGTTTAGAGAGATCCGCTGCACTCAAAGAGGTGGTGGAGAAGCTGAAGGATAATGGCTTTGTTCATGATGCTTTATACCCGGAAATGGCTATCAAACTCAGTTTTGGTGGAAAAGTCAAATGGGAAGTGGAGGACATGCGTTGACTATTCTAATCTATATAAGGCATGCCTTAAGGATAGCTTCCCGCTCCCAAGGATTGATCAGCTGGTGGACTCAACTACTGAACACAAACTATTATCATTTGTGGACATGTATTCTAGATATAATCAAATTCTGATGCACGTATCGGATGAGGAACACACCAGCTTTATAACAGATCTGCGGCTATACTGCTATCTTGTTATGGCCTTTGGATTGAAGAACACTGGAGCAACTTACCAAAGACTAGACATGATTTTTAAAGATCAGGTCAGCGATCGATGGAGGTTTACGTGGATGTTATGCTTGTGAAGTCACGACAATTAGGGAACCACGTTGATGACTTGGCTGAGATGTTCGGTGCCCTTCGAAAATACGGAATGAAGCTCAATCCCTTGAAATGCTCATTTGGCGTTGCAACAGGAAAGTTTTTGGGCTTCATTGTGAACTCCCATGGGATTGAAGCCAATCTAGAGAGATAAAGGCATTAAGAGATATAGATGCTCCAAAGACAGTTAAAGGGGTCCAGAGTCTAAATGGAAAGGTTGCAGCCCTAAGCCAATTCATCTCAAGAGCCTTAGATAAGTGTATCCCATTCTTTGACGTAATTAAGAAGGGAAAAAGCCTGAAGGGAAGAAGGACTTTCACTTGGACGCAGGAATGCACAGACGCATTCCAGGATCCGGTGAATCACTTAGAAAGGTCCCAAAACCGTTGGATGACAAGGATTTGTTTATATACTTAACAGTGTCGGTGCACGCTGTTATCCCGCCTTTTGGCAAGGCCGTGACACCAAAAAGTTGACTGGAAAACTAAAGACAGTTCGGCGTAAAAGTTCGTTATACACTGTTTCACCATGGATATCGATGAATTTTGTCCGAGCCCAGATCAGGCTACAATTGATAGGACACGGCAAGAAAAGTCATGAAAGCCAGCACTCCAAATTTCAAGCCAATCCGAGTTTGCGTACTCAAGTTATGATCGATGCAAATTGAAGGAGATAATTCCATTTTCGTATCCATCAATGGGCCTCATTTCGTATCCATCGATTTCGTATCGATCAGAGCAGCATCTCATTCGAATCCATCTGTTCGTATCCATCAGTAGGCCGCACTTCGTATCGATGGACTTCGTATCCATCAATAGAGTTTGCTTCGTATCAATCGGAATGGCCAGGTCTTCGTATCGATGAGCTTCATGTCGATCAACCTTCGGCCAGAGAGACTTATTCGAATCCATCGGCATGGCTCCTTGTTCGAATCCATCAGTAACTAGTCCACTTCGTAATGATCACCTAACGTCAACTTCGCATCCATCAGAGATTCGCTGCTTCGTATCCATCATGGGACCATGTTCGAATCCATGAGCAGAGACTTGTTCGTATCCATCAGGTCAACGAGCTTGGGTGACGTGTTATTCTTCGATACGAGCAAGGCGAAATTCATGGAGTTGACACGGTCATCTCGGAGTAAAGAATGGATCGATGCGAGGTATGCACGCCACATCACCGCAAGAGCACGTGAGGTGATCGATTCGAAAGCATCGAATCGAATTAGTCGATTTGAACCAGACAGCATGCCGAAGGATCCCATCTCGTATCGACGATATCTCCCAAACCACTGGTCCAAATGCTACAAAATTTTCACAGAAGCTTGCACACAAGGTAAAGAATGTTCCTGCCAAGTTTCAGCTCGATTGGACTAATTCTTGATGGATACGAAATCAATTCGTATCGATCATAGATCGAGTCAAAACTTGGTGGGACCGGTCGCGTGGGCCCACTCACGTGCCAGAAGAAGTCTCCCGAAGTTTAAGCGCGATCTCAGCCTCCTACGCCTATAAATAGCCCCCTGAAGCCTACAGAAAAGCGATCTTTTGGCGATTCAACGTCCAGACTCTGCCGGATTCAATTCTACATCTTATGATCACTGTTGTATTCGAATTTCAGAGCTATCATCAATTGTAATATGTTGTAACAGATTAAAGTTATCAAGTGAATCAATAAAATCATAAGCTTCAGAGTGGACGTAGGCAAGATCGCCGAACCACTATAAAATCTGTGTTGTTTATTGCTATTCTTTTCAATTTTCTGAGTGTTCTTCATTTTTATTTCTCTACATATTTGTTATCTGTGAATTGTGATTGCGTACTGGTGCTTTGAACGACTATCGGGTGTTTGTGACCAATTTTGGTGCAAACACACGCTTTAAGCACCACACTTGTTTGAGAAGAATCCCATGTCCAACGACCAGTCTAATACATCAGCAAGCGATTGATGGGAGCCGAAAGAAATTATACAAAGCTGGAAAAGCTCGCATATTGCCTGTTAATCGCTTAAAGAATACCGTGTCTCTATTTCTAGGCTCATCCGATCAAAGTTCTTACCGTCCAGCCTTTCCGATAAGTCTTGCAAAACCACAAGACTTCTAGAAGGCTGTTGAAATGGAACATTGAATTGATCCAATACGACATATCTTATCACTCTTAGAGAGCCATTCAAGGTCAGGCTTTGGAGGATTTTATAGCTTAGTACACTACATGGGATGATATCCTAGGGAGCAGTAGTGAACATAGTGCTAGATGGAAGATGTACACAGATGGTGCATCTAACGAATGATGTTCTGATGCTGGAGTCATGTTAGTCACTCCTAAGGAACAACTGACTTGTTACACTTTGAAACTTGATTTTCCCACAACAAATAATGAAGTAGAATATGAGGCCTTGATTGTGGGACTCAAGATTGTCAAAGAACTGGAGGTTAGGACCTTGCATATTTTTTGTGACTCCTAGCTGGTGGTACTCCAAGTACGGAAGGAGTTTCAAGCGAATGGAGAAAGGCTAGCTCTTTACCTAAACAAAGCCCATGAGCTGCTCAATGATATCGATTACTAACCAATAATGCATATTCCTAGAGAGGAGAATGAAAAAGCCGATTCACTTGCTAAGTTGGCCAGCTCGGGAGATGCACAGCTCATGGGTCTCATGCCGATGGAAATATTATCAGCACCAAGCATCGACGGGATGGATGTCAATTGGACCTAGGAAGCTGAACCTGAGAAGGAGTTGTGGATGACTCCAATAAAAAATTATCTACAGAGAGGGATCCTTCTAGAAAGGAAGAAGGAAAGACAACAACTCCTTCGTAAAGATGCCAGAATTATCATGCAAGGAGTACTTTGCAGAAAGGGATTCTCTATGCCCATGCTGCGGTGTATTGCCAATAACAAGGCCAAGTGAGCCTTGAAGGAAGTCCATGAAGGGGCTTATGGTGACCGCATCGGACGACAAATCCTGGCGAAAATGATTCTTCACTACCAGTGTTTCTGGCCGACTGTCAACCGAGATGCAGCTGATTACATAAGAAGGTGCGAAAAGTGCCAGAGTTTCAGTAAAATACCAAGCGCCCCGCCGACAGAAATTACTCAAATGGTCAGCCCATTGCCACTTGCAGTTTGGAATCGATATCATTGGTGTTTTACCAACAGTTAAGGGTAATGCAAAATACCCTATTGTTGAAGTTGATTACTTCACTAAGTGGGTCGAGGCAGAGCCGTTCCATGATCACCATGAAGAAAGTAATGAACTTTTTTATCATAAATATTATATGTCCCTTTGGAATCCCATAAACGATCATATCAGACAACAGAACTCAATTCGCCAACATCGAGTTCAAAGACTTCTACCATGGGCATCGTATCAAGAAAAGATTTGTCACTGTAGCACACTCCCAAGCAAATGGACAGGTCAAAGCAGTGAATAAAATCATTAAGTCCATCCTAAAAAAGCGATAGGAGAAGATCAAGGGAAAGTGGATCGATGAACTACCATTAGCACTATGGGCTTATCGAACGATCCACAAGTCAACGACTGGTCACTCTCCATTCACTCTAGCATATGGATCAGAGGCCATGATCCCGTTGAGCTCAAAGTAACTTCTCATTGAGTGACTCATTTTAACCCACAGACGAATGAGCAACTCCTACTGGAGTCTCTAGACGTGATCGATGAGAAATATGATGAAGCTGAGTTGATAGCAGCTGCACACCAAAATCGAGTCGTCCGATATTATAACACTAAGGTCAGAACTCGGATCTTTAAGATCAGCAATCTCATTCTTAAATGGATCTCTCCCAACCCTAGGAACTTGGGTCCGCTATAGGAAGGTTCATATGCAATTGAGCAAAAGCTTGGTGATGGCACGTTCAAGCTAGTAATGATAGGCGGGATCTCATTCCCATGGGCGTGGAATAGTGAACATTTACGATGCTATTTCACTCGATTGTGAATTTGTAAATATTTTTCCATGTAATTAGACAAAATCTATTATTTTGACGTTTTATAAAATGAAATTACTTTCGAAGCTCATTAAATCTATTTATTCCTGATCTGACACTACAAATATTATTGTGTCTATATAAGCTTACATGTGAAAAATGAAGGTATTCAGGTACCTAGGAATAGGTGCCAACCAAACTTTTGCAGTCCATTAACGAACGTGCAAAGTATAATTGCATTTGGCGTTTAAAATGGATGTCAAACAACTTCTCTAACCATTGAGCTAGGGGCTAGAGTATATATATTTAAAGCTCAAAGGTCGAACGAGATAGTTCGCCTACAAAGCTCGTGCCTTAATCCTGGGAAAGAACCCATGCCTTGCTCAGAGTAGACATGACTAAAGGTCTACGCCCGGAGATAGGCAAGATCTTACATACAAATGTCCTAGAAAAGTGTGTGTGTGTGTGTGTGTGTATAAACTGCTATGTTAAGTGGTTAACTTCGATCGATGCCCAGAGTTTGGCATGGTCATGAATGTCCGGAGAGACATCCAACGATGATTTGCATTGACAATAACAATGAGTGAATTGGAAAGACATTAAATATAAAAGGCATTTATCAAACACTTGTAGAATACAATAGCGTATGATTTTTGTTTGATGATAATAAACATATATATATATTTGTTTAAATGTATTTGTTATTGTACTATTTTATTTTTCCACATAATTAAATAAATATTTGTTGATAAAATAAATAACTCAGAATTCATATTTAAACAAAAAATTTATTCAAACAAATATTTTATTACAAATTCAAATATTCCAAATTTGAGCTCCCACTACATTTACACATTTTCAATTACAATACATTTTCAATTACAACATAATTTCACCTCACTACATATTCACTCAACACTCGTATTTGATCTTCAACTTTATTCCGGCCTGTATCCAGCATCTGAATTATCTGCAAAATAAATACTAACACAATAAAATTGAAAAAGAAACATTTTATAGTGTAAAATGAAGTGTGTTTTGAAAATATTATTTGCCTCAGTTATTTGGGTTGTTCGTCATCATTTTATTTTATTCATCTTACACGAACAACTTGTGACATGCATAGTGTATCACTGTACATGCCACAAGGTCATGCACACCGATACACACTTGCTTGATAAAATTGCAGGGACAGGTGTGCACAAGGTTAAACCCAAGCCTAGGCTGGATTCAACTCAGGTGCAATACAAAAACAAAAATAGAATAGTTAAGTACAAGTTCCAATGGTCAGTCAACATGAACATGAAGGTACACATGTATGCATATATATGCATATAAACATACACATGTCAGTTCAGGGATGAAAGCTAAACAAGGTTTCAAAGATAACAAAGAAATGTACAAAAGCAGTTCAACATGAATAAAAGTTCAATACAATGTCCAAGCTCACAACAACAAGTGCACCAGACTTACAAGGAAACCAGCATGAACACAAACATGGTCAAAGGCAACCGGACATGTTCATATGAAGACCACACTCCAACAAGCTCTCAAATTCAATGCAATGGTCAGGAGCAATATAGACAAGACTTTGCACTTGAACCAGATCACAAAATGGATCAAAACCAGTTCATCAATAAAAATACACAAGACATGGACAGGCTTTCGAGTTCAAGTGCATAAGCAAACATGAACACAAGCAAAACCATAATGCAAAACAGTGCAACATGAAAATGCAAGAGACTCAATCAAAATGACATGAAGACATGCAACATAGAATTCAACTCAAAGCAAAGACTTGAGACTAGGTACATGAAATAACTCGAAGCAATGCAAGGGAATCATACATGGAAGCAAGCACTCGAGAAATAGAACAGTGGATAGAGCACAACAACACAGCTGTGAACACAAAGAAGCAGATCATTGAGATCAATATGAAGTGCAGACTCAACCAAAGCAGACCACACATGAACTAGACTTCAAAAACAAGTCAAGGCAGTTTTCTAATCAGTGTAGCATGAACACCACAACACAAAACCAGAGCAGACTCCAAAATGCAATGGCAACAAATTGAACCACACATGTTAACATGAATGCATACATTTAGAAATGAACCAACTGGAGCTGCAGTAATCACAATACACAAATATGCATATATACGTATGTATGTATACATGTATATAAGCATATAAAAATTCAAAGCCGTGGGTCATGAAAAAAGTCAAGAATTGTTTCAAAAAGTCAGAGCAGCGAATGGGCATATGTTTGAACAAGCCATTGAACAAGTCAAGATTCATAAAGTCCAAATCTATCTCAAATTCAAGTATCAAGCCGTAAGAGAACGATGCCAAAGTCAAAGCAGTAAAGAACGGAAAGAAAATTCAAATAATGATAAGATGAACAAGTCAGATTAATCACATCGTTTAATTGAAAATCGTATGGCCGAGCAAACAACTAAAAAATTCAAACAAAATATATACGAACGAGATTATAGGATTTCGAACCTATTTAACCCAATCTCATCATCGGCAACTACTCATTCGAGTTCAAGCAAAATCAAAGAGCAAGCACCAATCCAGAACTCGAATCGAGTTCGAAAGCAAATTAAGCCGAGCATAATCACAAATTAAAAGGAGAAAATTGCATACCAGTTTTATTGATTCGAACTCAATAATTGAAGCAACCGAATGCACTCAAGCTAGGGATCGATTGACGATGCAAACCAGAATCGAATTCATCACTTCAATTGATTGATATTAAGGCGGCGGCTTCAAGTGCAGAACCCAAATCGTTGAAGAGGAACAAAGAAAGGCGACCGAAGTCATCACTAACCAAAAAAAAGAGGAAGACGTTCTTTTTACTTTGATTAATTAAGTGGGCCGGTTGTTTATTCTATATTAGGCTTAAGTTTTTAAATTAGGGTTTTGTGTCTAGTTTTATTTTTTATTTGTAATTTCTTTTTTAAATATTGTGAATTTCTAGTTGTGTAACTAGGTACAAACCACGCGGCGTAGTTTTAGAATGGATGCCAAGTTCACACAACATTGGCCAGAAAGCAAAAAGAAACAAAGGTACTCAATTACTGCAATGAAACAAAAGCATAAAGGATGCAGATGATTACTTTTTCCTATGCTTCTTTCCTTTTTGTTTTCCCTCACTAGAAGACTACTTGCCTCCTTTTGCTTCGAGGTTCCTTATGTTTCCTCATCCTCCACTCCCTTGGCCCTTTTGCTGGAGTACTTTGTGATAAAGAAATGGGCACGCTTTGAGTATTACTTCCCACAAGAATGGAGTCAGAAGGCAAAGCAAGGGACAACGGCTTTGGAGGTGGATCAATTAGCTCTTGCTTGATTTTGGTAGCATCTAATACGTCCCGAACTTGTTGATATAGAATATCCTATATCATAGGTTTAAAAGTAGTTTCCGAAGACACCATCACCAAAATGTCCTCATCAACTTGAATCTCCTGGAACTCACCAGTCCTTTCTTCATCTAAAGCTTGGATCTTCTATGCATCGGAACCAGGGGCATCACTGGTCGGAAATGCTCGGGATCATCCCTGAGATAGATATGCCAGTTGAGTTAGTAATTGTTGCATGCAGACTCTTTTGGATGCTTGCCTTTGGTAAATATGAAATGGCAGGTTGACCTGTAATTTTAAGTAGATAAAATGAGAAATTAGCAATGACGACCGATGACATGTGCGCCCTCTCAAATAACGGTGAAGTTAACGATGTACCTCTACTAGAGTGTGGTTCCAAGTGTGTAGGAGTACCATCTGAAATCCCTTCATGAATAGGAGATAGCATGTTGGGCTTGTGATAGTATGGTGCGTTCGAATTATACCCAGGATCCAATGGAACAGCGGAAGCAACTGGTGGCTTAGAGGTAGGACCTATGGAAGCATCATGAAGAGTGGTGCTGGAGCCTTGAGCTTGATCCTTTTAAGTGACTACAGCTCATTCATGATGTAGAATAAGCTTACCGGTTCTGAGCACCTCAATTTCTTCTTCACTCAGAGGTTCTTTCTTCAACTTCTCCACGTCCACCGCTCCTTCCCTAAATGCTTTCTTTCATCATCAACTAATATCTCCCATGCCATCGCTAAAGTGTGAGGATAAGCCTTACCAAGCCATGCCAAATCTCTAAACTTGAGAACATTAGCATTGTATTTTGTGTAAGTGGATGAAGCTATCTTTGATCCATTTCTCCACATAGGCCACCACTTCATCAATTCTCTTAGACTTATCCATCGCCTCATCTCTTTCTTCACGTGCATCATCTCTCTCCTTTTCCACATCCAGTTTTTCATTTCAATATTTGTGGGCCATCATAAAAGCCTCATTTTCTCCTTCTTTTCCTTCTTTAGTTGACCTTTCATCATTTTAACTTTCTAGGCTAGACCATGATTCCTATGGTGAATGGACTCCACCTCGATCATGTGACTTTTCCACTCTTACTCAAGAGTTGTTTGCAATCCCTTAATTTTCTCATCAACCTCCTCTTTCGACTTCTTCAATTCAGCAACTTGTTGATCAAGATGAGCAATGGTCGCATTATTCTGATCTTCAATAAGCTTCATTCCTACAATCTCAACTTCCAATTCCTCGGAGTATTCCAATATCCTTTCAACTAACCTCCTCCAAGTGAAATACTGATCATAGATGTCATTAATATAAGCCACCGTCTTAGTTTGGTATCGCTTAGTAATATCCTTTATATTTGGAACAAATTTGTAAGCTTTGAAATTAATTCTAAGAAAATGACGCTGCAAGTCAGCTACCAGAGGATTCAAGAGATCGGTCGCTCTACTTGTACAACAGGTTGCTTCTCAGGTTGTTCGATTGGTTTCTCCATAGGTGTTTTATCATGTTTGCATCGAGATGAATCTAACGCAATGGATTTTGAATGATGCTGAGATTGCTGAGAAGTATAGGACAATGATGGCTGCTTGACCGAAGGAGAAATATAAGATGTATCATCACGTAGACGATCGTCCTGGCGACTTGAATGCTTCTCAGTACCCTTAGATGGGGGAGATCTAGATCTAAATGATGCCGAGACGATGAATCATTTGGCCGATGGTCCTTCTCTTTGCTTCCATGATCCCGGCTTGAGTGCCGGCTGGACTCAGATCCATGACTAGGCTTGTAGGACCGAGAGGTTGGTTTACATCTCGGATAATATCCTGCATGCTCCTGGAAATCATTATATAATCCACGTTGGTCCATCGAATCTACATATAAAACAAGAATGAATTAGTCTTGACTGAATCTGAGCACTACACAAATAGATTGAAGTGTGTGTATGTGTGTGTGTGCAAGTGTCCGTCAAATGGACCACAGGTTCTAATTTTGCTAATAGAGGTGACCTCTCCTACCTTTGTCAAAGGAATATCTTCACTGAAGCGGATAGTGGATCCAACCTCCTAAAGGCTCATATTTGCAAGCCCAAAAGAATCAATCGCATCTAGTATGGCCCCAAAGGTAGCATACGGGTCTTTAGAAGTATGTATGGAAGTAACTAGAGGAGGCGGGATCTAAGCTTTCTTTTTAGGAAGCTTAATCATAAGGCTTTTCCTCTGAAGTGGTTGTTGACCGTTATCGTCGTCACCTTCCCCATCCCGCCCTCCTACTTATTCATCTCCACCTCTGATTTCACCCTCTTTATTAGGCTTCCGAGCATCACCTGTTTGAACCACTGGACTTTGGACTGGGAGCACCGGTGATTCGTCTCCGTCATTCCCAGCTGCTAGCTCATCTTCTTCACTATCTGCCAGCTCATCTTCTTTACTATTTGCCATCTCATCTTCTTCACTATCAACGAAAACTAAAGCTGGACCGACACTACGATTAGGATCCAATAAGTTGTGAGCCAGGAGATTTTCGTCATTAAGGAACAATTTAGCTCTTCTTTCCATTACGGGGAGCGCTTGAAACAACTGTATAGTATTAACCAAGGTAGCATTCCTAGCTTTACGAGGAACATCTGCGAAATGTAAAAAGTCGACTAGAAATTGTACAGTCAAGGATATATATTTATATCTAAGAAACATGAATCGAACTTACTTCAAATAACCATCATTGTGCAATCCCAATAGGCAATGGATAAAAAAGAAATCTTCCTTGAAATAACTCAATTTATTCCGGGTTCCAACCATAACTTTGCACATCCTGGATGAATCTAGGAAAATATAAGAAGGGCTTCCCTTATGATGCTATAAACTATACAGATATCAGATCACTTGTTGAAAATGATGAGCAAAGATGATATATAAGCAATTCAAAAAAGCATAGTTATTTGGGTAGAGCTGGGTAGGAGCCAACTACATTTGAAGCAAAATTTGTCTTATGGACGGGTTGAATGGTGGAACTCCCCTTAACATGCACATATACTTGTTATAGGCTATATATCCTTTGAGAGGATAATGTGCACTTCAGCGATGAGTCGAGATTAAAACATCATCCCATGGAATATTATGTTTATTGCAGATCCTTCAGAGCGACGCTTCATCAATTTTGGAGGCGACTGAGTCAATGGGGCTTTCCAATATAATCACGTCTGAAAAGGTGTTAGGAGCAGGTTCCACTTCAAGTAGTTGTACAATTACTTTCGGAATCCCCTACGAAGGCCAATCTCCTTGAGGAATGTTTGGTCGGACATCTGGTTATGCTAGAGTTTGTTGCTTTGAAGACACTTTCATAGAGCTAGATTCTGTTTCAAATTCATTATAATGTACCGTCGGTTGGTCTTCGACCAGAGCAAAGAGGTGTTGTGAACGTCCGATATCCATAGCTATAATGGAAAATTCAACATGATAATTAATATTAGACGAATCAAAAGTCAACACCTCTGTGCCATAGTGAATCTAGTGCAGTGGAGTACAATGCCGTGAAGTGCAAATGTCAGATATAGTGCACCAGTCCATTTCAAAAATCGGAGATCACTCGAAGTGACTGTCGTTGTCGACCGTCTCAACAAGCTTCATGTCATCAAAAGCATGCTTGGAATCCATTGGAACCTAGAGTGCCGAAACTCAATGGAGTTTTGTCACACTTGAACAAGAAGAAAATAAAAATCCCACTAAGGGAATGGTTCGGCACTGAACCATCCCGCATAGGCGATTTTCGATTTTCCCTCTTTCTCTCCCCTTGTCACAAGAACTTCAACTCCATCCACCGCATCCAGGAATGCTCCCCAACGTCGTTCATCTCCAGCGATTCTCTACCCTCATCACTCACCAAAATAGGCTTAAGTTCAAAGTTATGTGGTTTGGAGAATGGATCATGCCTGTATGGATCGGGTGCGGGCAAAGGGCAACATCAGGCGGCGTTCGATTGGAAGGATCAAGGCAGGCGACAACAGTCAGATTAAGACGTAGGAGGCTGTGGCATTCAAATTTCTATCTCGGGTTTTGAAGTTTTTTAATGGTAGAGCTCAAGATTGAGAAAGATAACAAAGCAAAGTAAAGGAGAGGAGATGGGTCGTTTTTTGTTTTGTAAAGACCAGGCCAAAATTCTCGGCTACAAACTCGCTCAAAATCTATGGGTCGGTACCAAACCATATGGTTCGGTACGGAATGATCCAATAAAAAAGAGAGAGAAGGGAACCATATGATGCAATAAAAAAAGAGAGAAGATAGTGAAGCATGATCCAACATGTATATGTATTTACCTATGCTCGCATACTCCTGAAACCTAGCAATCAAATACATGTACGTGTGCACACTCATGTATATAGAGTGATTAATTTCATGATTTGATCAATGGAAAATCCTAACTTGGAGATTCTGGAAATGAAAATATTTGAGAATATTGAACTTGGATTGAAAAGTCATGGATGTGGATTCCAATTTTACAATCTTGGACGTTATTGAAATGTCATGATGAATGGGAATAGATATGGCTATTCACATAAACGGATCTAAGGAAAGATAACAACTATTCAAAACATAAATTGGGATTTGACACGACGATCCTAATTTACATCAATTCAAAGCACATCATGTTTGAAATGAGATGTACTTTGGATAGCAAGTGTTATTCAGCCTTTTGACCCAGCAAAACTCAGTTAGATTAGACGGGTCACACAAGAAGAATATGGAGGCAAGCAACTCGAGTGCATAGCCAGAAGGCTCAAGGAAGTGGGCGAACCAAGCTTGGGAACCAAAGCAATGCATACCACTCACAAAACAAAGGGAATTTTTTCTAAGTCCATGGTTCGGTACCGACCTATAATATCTCATGGGGATGATTCCATCTTCTCACCGCATGCTTGCCAAGGTCCTAGAAACCCATTCCCAAGCTCCAATTATCATTTACATGCTATGCTCCATCGTTCCATGAGCAATTCGGATAAGCAACTCCAACCTTTCATCGACCCATAAACTGAACTCAGAAACATGTCAATAATGACTAAAACAACTACGAGGCTATAAACTGATGGCATGGCGATCAATCTCCAAAAGTCCAGAACACCAAATGATAAAGTTTTATGGGTTTTTACCAACCCATAGCTATGGTTAGGTACCGACCTAAAGAAATTACTTAGCTGGCCACATCTTCTTCTTCAGTAACTGCTGGGCGTTCATGGAGAATGTGGGTTTAGACGTGCTTAAGGCTTTCCCTCGACCTACACCTATAAATAGATCATGAGAGGCTTCATTTAGGGGATCTATTCAACTTTCTAGAATTTTTTATTAATTTCTTGTTATAACTTATCATTCGGCAATGAACCATAAGAACATCAGTTGTGCTTTCAGAAATAAAATGAGAAGAATTGTTAAGTGGACATAGGCACATTACGCCGAGCCACTATAAATTGTTTGTCTATTGTTTATTTCTCATTTTTCATTTATAATTCATCATTTTATTTCTTTACATATCCTATTGGGTGTTTGTGCTAATTTTAACGCAAATAGATTTGAAAAGACAGTGATTCATTACGGTATTCTTTAGATAATCCAGAATCTAGAAATTTTCTTCTCGAAAATGAGAATTGTATGTTAAAAAATGAGAATTCTAAATTAAATAAAGAAATTGATATTCCTAAAAATAGCAATATTTCTTTTGAAAACAATAATTGAGACTTTAAAGTTAAATTTGGGAAATGTAAAAATGAATCCGCAAAATTTAATAAAGATCAAAATGATTTAAACATGATTTCTTCTAGTTCCAGGTCTTTACATGATAAAAGTGGTTTAGGTTATAATAAAACTAATTGCAGAGATAGTACTAGATACTCTTTCATGTATGATAAAGATATTAATGCTAATACTAGATTTTAAGTAAAATCTAAGTCTAAGTTTTATAGAAATTTAAGTACTTCTGTGACCAATAATGTTTATAATATCTTTAGAAGTACAAAATATTGACATGATTTATAAATAAAAATTATCTAAGTATTTGGGTTCCCGTTAATTGGAAAAACAGAGAAAAATATATTGATGATTATTTTGATATGGTAGTTAATAATGGAAATTTTATTTTCATAGGTTCCCCAAAACTCTCTTGGATATGGTTACCTTCGACCTAACCCCTTGGAACCTAATGTAGGAAGTAGGTACCAAAATATAATCAATTTTTTGCAGGTACCCAAAGAAAGACCAAAAGGATGAGATGTAATTCAAATAGCAAATGTTCTGTACATATGATGGAGAATGAGCATTTATGGATAATGGAATATTAAAAAATGTGGTAAATCTAACTCATTTTTTCTTTTTATAAATAGTTTGGGGTTATTATTTTTAATTTTAGAGTATCACAAATTAATATTTTTGTAATAAATAAATAAATTTCATATACCTTTTTATACGAAACGTTGCTTTCAAAAGTGCTAGAAATATTTAGAACAATTTTCTTTATGCTAAATGAGTGTGAAATATTATTACAAGGGAAATAAAATATTTTTTTTGAAAGAAACAAATATTTTTACAAGGTACAACTATGCTTAATATTGTATGCATCATTTTCATATTTAACATTAGCTAATGTTACATCCATTTTGTTTTTTCTTGAAATTGTCCAATAACTACATATTTTCTGACAAAGCTTAAGAGGTATAATTTATATTAAAAAACCCTATATAAAATGGTACTAAAATATATAATAGCACACACTTAAAACAATTATTTTCTTATACCAAATATTTAAAAAATATCAAGGTAATTATTATCGTTGGCCACTTCGATCCTTTGCATAAGACTAACAAGTGTTTGCACAAAAATTGGGCAAACACCTCCAAGTCGTATGATTTATTCGATTTTCTGTTGTTCTTAGTGATTTGGATACTTTATGCAAATATGTAAAAAGCAGGGACTAAATTGTAAAAGACACACAGGTTTATAGTGGTTCGGCCAGAATATGCCTACGTCCACTTTATATTTTATTCTCCTTTATTGTTCAGATTACAAGTACAAAGCTTTGATTACAAGTGTATGAAAGTTGTTTGAGAGTTCTCTTCGTTCTTGAGCTCTCCAACTTGTCCCCCATTGTTGTACCCTTGCCCCTCTATTTATAGAGTGAGGTTGGGAGTAGGGGTCTTGGATGTATGTAGCTGCTGGTGGGCCTGGGCTGATGCAATCTGGCCTAGCAACGTTGGTTCGGTAGTGCTTTGGTTCGACCATGGGTGGAGGCGTGGATTGATCCTGTGGTGGTGAGTGACTCGGTAGGGAGTGGTTCGGTAGGGCCTTGGCTCAGTAGTGAGTGGTCCGGTAGGGAGTGGTTCGGTAGGTGATTGGTCCGGTAGGGAGTGGTCCGGTAGGGAGTGGTTCGGTAGGGAGTGGTTCGGTAGGTGATTGGTCCGGTAGGGAGTGGAGAAATGGGTTGGTTCGGTATGGCGTGGAGAAATGGGTTGGTCCGGTAGGGAGTGGTTCGGTGGTGAGAATACGCCCAACATTTGCCCCCCAAAGTGGGGCATGTGCTTGCATATGTCGTGCTTTGTTTTGATTTTTCCATTCGGCCCAAGCGCTGAACCAGCTGGTCCGGTCATCCTATGCTTGCCTATAAGTATGGGCTTTATGCTCTCGTTATTCCCTACTATCCGAAATAGTCGAACCAAATTCTTGCCTGCCGAATCAATCACTTCACCGAACCAGTTGGATTGCCGGATCAGGTGAGTTTCTCTTCCGCCGAATGACCTTTATGCTTGAATTACCGAATGATCTCCTAAGGAGCTTAAGCGCCGGATGAACTTCACGTCTCGACTTACCGAATGACACTTTTATGTTTTGAATTACCAAATGATCTCCTAAGGAGCTTAAGCGCTGGATGAACTTCACGTCTTGACTTACCGAATGACACTTTTATGTTTTGAATTACCGAATGATACTCCAGATTGTTAGGTATTTGCTTGTTTATATTTCTATACTCCTTGTTCTAACGATACACTTTCTCGTGTTTGCAGATAATGTCTCATAAAGTAGAAACCCGTTCCGATAAAAAGAAATCTAAGGATAAAGGAGAGTCCTCTATCGTGCCCCCAGCCCAGGCAGAACCGGGGCGACATGTACCTACCCCGAGATCGCTAGTGGACGGGTATGGTCCGCAAGAACTCTTGAACTCACCGCCTGACTGCTTTCCCAACTCCCTTAAAGATGAGCAGCTTGATGCTATATCTAGATCTTTTGGGATTGATAGAGCGCAGATGAGGTTGCCGGGGAACGGAGTGATGCCGTATAACCCCCGCAGAAGGATATTTTGCCTATAGTAGGTATCATTGCATGTGCGGTGCCATTCCTCCGATTAACGCCTGGATAGTCAGCTTCGTCACATACTTGAAGGTGGCCCCTTTCCAGCTTCAGCCTAATTCCTATGCTATCTTGGTGAGTTTGTTTATTATCTTCCAGAGGAGATACGGGCGTCCTCCGTCTAACCGGGAAATCCGGTACTTGTACAACTTGAGAGGCTACAAGAAGGGGTCTCCGTATGTTAGCTTAGAGTCGGCTGTGTCCTTCAAGCCAGTCCTGGATTTATATTCGAAATTCAGCATGTTCAAGAAGGAATGGTTTTTTATCAAAGATGACTCTGTTTCCTTCCGCCGCTTCACCTCTGGCTGTAAGTTGAATCTCATTTATGATTTTTGTTCTGACTGCAATACTCCTCCTTACGTTCTTTATTTCTTGCTAGCGATATGTGGTTTTGCGGTTGTAGAGAACGATCGTCTGGTTCGGATGGCTGAGGAAATAGAAGCCATTTCGGAAGGGGAAAGGGTGGCTTCTTATTTGATCAGGAATGCTACTCTTCTAGGGCTCAACCTGATTCTGACACGTCAGTCTATGGTCAAGCAGAGAGACACAGCTGAGGAGAGGGCTGCCAAAGCTAAAGTAGGGGCTACGGCGAAGAGCAGTAAAAGGAAACCCTTCACAAAGCATCCAACTGCCGGGGGGAAGAAACTGAAGAAATCCGATGGACCCTCCCCCAGCACATGTCCAGACGTTCCGGAGGAGGAAGATGAGGAGGAGGAAAGAGGCGAGGGTGAAGGAGGTGAGGCGGAGAATGGAAGTGGTGGAGAAGGTGATGAACAGAGTGGTGATGATACTGGGGCTTTGTCTTCTAAGCAAGCGGGTGTGATCCAGGAGTGGACGGACGATGCTTTCCGCTAGCTTTCGAAGGGCTGGAGGAAGAAACGGCTCTGGTAGAGGAGCCTAAGAAAGCTGACAAGGCCGGAGCCGGCGCCGACTCATCTTCCAAAAGTGTTCTAGTTGAGGCAGCCCCCGCGACTCAAGGTGAATTTTTGACTTCTACAGACTCCATTTATGATAAGGACTTTGGAATATTTTATGGTCAGCTCCCGTCCTGGAATGAGATCCAGGACCTATTGCAGTATCCCACTCCTCCCCAGGGTTTGTATAACAAAAGCGTCTTCTTACTTTTTCCTAACTTGACATATTTCTTGAATTATAGTTCAACGTCTGCTTGTAACACTTGGTTTTTGTCCCAGGATCGGATAAAGTGGCCAAGACATCGGGTGTTCGGCACCGTCTTGAACAATATAAACTTCTAAGGGCTTCCAGTAAGCTAAAGCCTCCGACTAACCGCCCTGGAGACGTAATCGGCTACCATCCTCTTCTCGGAGTTATCGAAGAGGATATCCAAAAGAAGAAGAGGAGTCGCTCCTTGTTGGAGTCTCCACCTGACCCTCAGCCCCCGACTCAGCTTCTTCAGGATACCACAAAGGAGAATACCGAGCTTATTCTTTCCCCGCACCCGTCTGAGAATCCTACCGTTACCTCGACAGACCATCCTGGCTTGGCTCGTAATCCGTTTGCGGGTCATCCGGATCTGGATCCGGGTTCTCACGATATTTCCTTTGATGAGGCTACTGGTGAGCACCTTCTCCCTCGTAATCCCATGGTAAGGGTGCTTGACGAGGCCAAGTCCCTGGACCTTGATTTGCTTACCACTCGGGTTGTAACCTTGGGGGACGAAGCTAAGGAAAACATTGACCGGGTTGCTGAGGAAACCAGGAAGTTGATGGGGCATCATGCTCGACTGGTTAAGGCTGGAGAAGAAATCGGCAGTGCTAACATTCGACTGCGTTTAATGGCTTCCGACCAGGCCAAACAACTCGCTGATCAAGCCATCCAGATCTCTCAACATGAGACCGCATCTAGGCAACTAAAGAAGACCATGGAAGAGGCCAGCAGGGCAGAGATGCGAAAAATGGAGGCCGTTTGTAAGGAACGGATTGATATGGCTATTGCAATGGTGGATGAGGTTCGGAAAGCGGATCTCGAGCGAGTACAGGAGATGTCCGGGAAACTCGAGGCTGCGGAGCTTGCTCAAACCAAGTTGAAGGAGGAGATGGAGGCGATGAGAAAAACCTTTCAGGCTGACAGCTCGCGATACCAATCGGAGAGGGACGCCACCATTGCAAAGCTGTCGGCTTTTGAGGACCAAATAAGGGAGTTTGAGGAGAATGAGGTTATAATGGATGAGATGCTTCAAGATATATACTTTTGCACTTGGAAACAGGGCAACTTATCTTGGATGGATGATTACCCCCGAGTCATGGCCAGGATTTATCTCAGGGCCTTGGAGGAGGCTAAGTCCGATGCAGATAAGGAGGGTGGCGTGGCCTTTAGAATGGATGTGGTTATGGCTCAATTCACGAAGGAGGAGAAGGTGGCGGTGAAAGAGGGTATGCGGCTGCTCACTGCTGAGGAGGTTGGTGTGCAGCTGGAGGATGATGATCAAGGAGCAGAGGTTGGTAAGTCTTCTCTTTTAGCTTTTTGTAACCTGACCGCTTATCGCTTATCTAATGGATTCTTCTTCTGGATTGGACAGGTGAGACCCCCGAGGTACCGACTACCTCCGGCCAGCATGCTGAGAGTTCCGATCCCATGGCTAAGTAGATATTGGAGGGCCGACAGGATAGAGATGAAGCTCCGATGCAGCTGACTCCCTGACTCGACCTGGATGTCTTTTTGGTTTGTTTGACATTGCTGTCTACGCTAGCTCTAAAACATTAGTGTAACTTTTAGGCTGTAATTATGTTATTGGTAACAAACGAATTTATTCTTAGCCTGTAATTTTTTAACTTAAGCTAATTCTATCATATTTGACTGCCTTAGTTATTTTGATGTGTTGCATAAGAAATACAGCTGTGCACATGCCTGTGATTCCATCGTGTCTGATGCCAGTTTCTTGCTTAAAATATAATTTCATACCTTGCTAAGTTAATGTGATGTGCGAATAAATTATAGCTATGTATTTATTTACAAGAGAAGAAAGTACCGCCCTTCATGTCTCAATTGTAGATGGTAGCTTTGAACGTCTTATACGACTGAGTATGGAACGTAGTTGATTGACCTGTCATCCCATTGTGAATCCTTATCCCCATTGGTGAGCGTCTCCTACTTTGTGTCCTGTACTTTGGGGATCGTTATAGAGGGTAGGAGGAAAGTTTTTAAATAAGATAGAAATACAATAAAAAGTACACGGAAGGCCTGCGATGTGCTTAAGTTCGAGGCAAATGGGTTTTATAGTCACTTTCCCTAGCTGTGGATCTTGGAGACATTTGTCACCCATCTTACGCCTCCGCAGGGAGTTTATCTTTTTTACCACAGCCGTACTTAAGACACTCGGAGCCGAGATCGCGCACAGTAACTACCCGGGCCATTATGGCCCACAATCGTGGGTATTATTCGATTTACCATAGCCGGCTAGCGTGGGTGCCGATCGTCAATCGTGAACTGCCCCTGGCTGGCCACACCTTATGTTGGGGCTTAAAGTAGGTTCACGGTTGCCGGCGAGCCGAACGCCGTAATGAGCTACCTAGGCTATGGTCGGCCTACTCAGTGGCTTATAATCGGCTCATTACAGTTGGATTTAAGGGCCGATTGCGAGCAATGAGTTAACCCGCAGCAGAGGGATGCTGGAGCAAAAGTGTCTCATTGGCGAGGGCATAGATTCGCATAGTACCTGTTAGGGCTGGTCCAGGTGAAGTCGCGCCGTGATGTATCTTGAATGGAAATGCCATTACACAATATTTTGTTCAACAGAAAAGGATAAGGTTAACAAGCAGCCAAGATATAAAGGAACAAGTTAAAAAGAGACAAGTTTTTAAAGTGGTTCGGCACGAAAATGCCTACGTCCACTGATTCTCTTTATTAATTCACTTCATATGGGCAGTACAAGTTAAGAAAAGTATCGACGAAGGTGTTGGATGTTCCATGCCCTCTGGAACACCTCTCCGTCCACTGTTGACAAAATATAAGCTCCGTTGTGGAGATCTTTGTGAATTACATATGGTCCGTCCCAGATTGGATCTAGCGCTCCGGGGTGCGGGAAGATTCGCTTGAGGACAAGATCTCCTTTTTGTAAGCTACGATGCTTGACTTTGGAGTTATATTGCGTTGCCACTTTTTGCTTGTGAGCTGCTGCTTTGATGGCTGCATCATTTCTTCTTTCCTCAATTAGATCCAAAGACATGTGAAGGAGTTCCTCGTTCTCTTCTGGGTTATAGTGGATCCTACGGTGGGAAGGCACTATAGTTTCAGCTGGGAGCATAGCCTCCAATCTGTATGCCAAAGAGAAAGGAGTATGCCCCGTTGATGTTCTGAAAGATGTGCGATAAGCCCACAGTGCCGTAGGAAGTTCATCCACCCAAGCGCCTTTTGACTTTTCGAATTTCTTTTTCATTAGAGTTTTGAGAATTTTGTTGACGGCTTCGACTTGTCCGTTTGCCTGGGGATAAGCTACAGATGAGAAGCTCTTTTGAATTCCGTGCTCTTGGCACCAGTTGGCAAACTCCTTGCTGTCAAACTGAAGTCCATTGTTCGATATGATTTTAAGTGGGACTCCGTACCTGCATAGAACATTTTTGATCAAGAAGTTAATGACTTTTGCTGAAGATACTTTATTTAGGGGTTCTGCTTCCACCCATTTGGTGAAATAGTCGACTGCCACTATAGCATATTTGGCTCCACCTCGGCCCATTGGCAGTTTGCCAATCAAGTCAATTCCACATACTGCAAAGGGCCAAGGGCTGGTCATTTGAGTAATCTCAGTTATTGGTAGCCGCAGAATCTTAGCGAATTTCTGACATCTGTCACATTTTTTGACAAAGTCTAAGGTGTCTTTGTTTAAGGTGGGCCATAAATATCCATATCGGAGTATCTTCTTTGCCAGAGTTTGCCCTCCAGTGTGATCTCCGCAGCTTCCTTGATGGATGTTGGATAAGATTTCCTTTGCTTCCCCTCCGTCGACACACCTTAATAAGGGGTTAGAGAAGCCGCGCCGATAAAGGGTGCCTTCTTGTATTATGTAGTGGGAAGCTCTCCTCAAGATTTTCTTGACTTCGTTGCGCTTGTCGGTTAGTGTGCCGTCTTGTAAGTATTTTTGGATGGGAGTCATCCAAGTTTCCTCTCTGATTGCAGCTATCAGATTCACCTACTCGAAACTCGGTGCCAGTTGCTTTGAGATGGCCACTGCTCCAGAAATAGTGCCGTCTCTCATGCTTGCTTTTTTTGCCAATCCGTCGGCCTCTTGGTTTTCTTCCCGAGGGATGTGTTTGATTCGATAGTGATCCAATTGATCGAGAAGCAGCTTGGTCTCCTTTAGATATGCTGTGAGTCGTTCTTCTCGAGCCTGAAATTCTCCTAGTATTTGATTTACATTAAGTTGAGAATCACTATGAAGACATAAAGAATTGGCTCTAATCTCTAAGGCAAGTCCTAATCCAGCTATCACCGCTTCATACTCTGCATCGTTGTTGGTGGCAGCGAATTCCAACTTAAGAGCATAGTGTAGCTTATTTCCCCTGGGAGTGATTATTACCACACCTGCCCCCGAAGCTTGTTCGTTTGACGCTCCATCCACAAAGAGATTCCACTTGATGTCTTCCGCTATTTCCGATTGCTCCTTACCTTCGTTGGTAGTGAATTCGGCGATGAAATCGGCCATGGCTTGTCCCTTGATGGCGGTGCGAGAATGGTAGGTGATATCATATTGACTTAGTTCAATGCACCATTTAAGTAGTCGCACAGAAGTGTCGGGACGATGGAGTACCTACCTTAGCGGTTGATTGGTCAGAACTCTGATGGAATGAGATTGGAAATAGTGACGCAGTTTCCGTGACGTGATTAGTAAACAGTACGCTGGTTTCTCAAGTTTAGGATATCTGGCTTCCGCCCCTGTAAACCTCTTGCTTACAAAGTATACTAGCCACTGCGTGTGTTTGTCTTCTCTCACCAAGACGGCGCTTAGAGCATGAGATGACACAGCAAGGTATAGGTATAGCTCTTCGCCTTTGTTCGAAGTTGAGAGTACTGGTGGTCTTTGGAGGTGTTCGATTAAGTTAAGGAAAGCTGTTAAGCATTCGTCAGTCCATTCGAACTTTCCTTTGTCTTTCTTTAGAGCCTCGAAGAAGGGGATGCATTTGTCAGTTGCTTTAGAGATGAATCTGCTCAGGGCGACCACCTTCCCATTTAGGCTTTGCATTTCTTTCCGGGAAGAAGGTATCCTGATATCTTTCAGAGCTCGGACTTGTTCAGGGTTTGCTTCAATTCCTCTAGCATGGACGATGAATCCCAGGAACTTTCCTGATGATACTCCGAAGGAGCACTTTAGAGGATTCGGCTTCATTCCATATTGGCGAAGTACTTGAAACATCTCGCCCAGGTGGCTTACGTGATCGTCGGCTTTCCTTGACTTTACCAACATGTCGTCTACATAAACTTCCATAGTTTGTCCTATTAGCCCCGCAAACATCTTGTTGACGAGGCGCTGATAGGTGGCTCCTGCGTTTTTAAGTCCAAAAGGCATTACTTTGTAGCAGTACAATCCCCGGTCAGTGATGAAAATAGTGTGGTCTTGGTTGGGAGCATGCATAGGAATTTGGTTATATCCTGAGTATGCATCTATAAAAGATAAGAGTTCGTGCCCGGCTGTGTTGTCCACAAGCTGATCGATTCGGGGAAGTGGGAAGCAATCCTTCGGGCAGGCGTCATTTAAGTTGGAGAAGTCAATGCATGTTCGCCACTTCCCATTAGCCTTCTTTACTAGTACCGGGTTAGCGATCCACTCTGGGTAGATGGCTTCTCGTATGAATTCATTGGTAAGTAGGTTCTTTACTTCTTCATCGAGGGCCGCTGATCGTTCTGCCCCCATACTTCTCTTTTTCTGTTTTACTGGCGCCTTGGTAGGATCGATGTTTAGTACGTGGCATGCTATGTCTGGGGAGACTCCAGTCATGTCAGGGTGCATCCATGCAAATATATCCAAGTTGTGGCGGAGAAAATCAATGAGTTGTTCCTTCAATTCTGCTTTTAGTTAGGACCCGACTTTCAATAGTCTACTCGAGTCGTGTCTGTCCACAGATACAAATTCCATAGCCTCTGCAGGCTCGGCGGTGGCCTCCTCCTCTTTGTCCCTGGGGTCTAATTCATTGAAAGGGTCAATGGTATATCGAAGAGGAGGGGTTTTCTTTAGTTGCTATGCTTCCAAACTTTTCATGTAGAGGGCAGTCTCTGCACTCTTCCCTTTATCCTTCCTGCGGTTATTGCGAAGTTCAGTTACATAGCAATCTCGAGCAATGTCCTGGTCTCCCTCTACTTCCCCTATTCCATTGTCCGTTGGAAATTTCATCTTCAGGCACCATGGGGCCAGGACAATTTGGAAGTCAGACAAGGCTGGTCTTCCTAAGAAGGCGTTGTAGGCCGAGTGGTTTTCTATCAGCACAAATGTTTGTTTCCGTACAACGGAGCGGGGATGACTTCCAATTTCAACAAAGAGGTCCAGTCGCCCGAGGGGCATCTTCGCATTTCCTGTGAAACCGTGTAGTGGTTTATTGCAGGGAAGAACATCCTTTAATGACAGCTTCATTTTATCGAAGGCATGCTTGAAAAGGATATTCACTGAGCTTCCAATGTCTACTAGAATTCGGAAAACTTCGGCTGGACCGAGCCGGGCAGAGAAAACCATGGGATCCATGTGAGGGTACTGCCTTCCCTCCAGGTCACGCCTACTGAATGTGATGTCATCATTCTCTATCCGCTTCGGGTGGCATTCTTCTATAATAGAATTGACGCATTCTTCATTGTTTCTAAGTGACTTTTCATACCTTTCCATCTCTGCCCAGCTTCCGTCGGCGATGTGTGGCCCTCCCGAGATGGTATGGACCACTATCTTCTCTTGACTGGAGCCGCTGGTGTTGCGATTTCCTCTGCCTATTTCTAGGGAGGGTAGCCTTGGGTTCTCATTGGCAGGAATTGGAGTCCTGTTCTGACCTTTTACATAGCGTTCTAGTCTCCTTCTTCTGATGTGTTCTTCAATCAAGTCCCGGAGATCATTCATTAGTATCATGCCCATGGGATTCGTGGAAGCGGCAAAATTTTCCAGACTTAATTGCGTTATCTGATTCCTTCTTGTGCGGGGGGCGTTTGCATTTAACTTCGTCTTGAGTGTCCAGGAAGATGTTTTTGATCGTTTCATTCAAAGGGGTGTAAGCGTCAAATCTCGGTCCTGGCCGATATATACGCTTTTCTCCCTTCTTGCCCCAGCATTGTCTCTAGAGTCATTTCTTCGAACGTCCTTTGCTACAGCGGGCGTGTTGCCGTGAGCTGCCTTATTTTGTTTCCCTGACTGCCCCTCAGTGGCAGCGTCTTCAAGCCTCATATATTTCCTAGCCTCATGGAAGAAATCGGGAAAAGTAGCCGGTATTTCTTTTGTCAATCTTCTAGCAAATTTAGTATCCGGATGCACCCCACTACAGAGGGCCATTAAGATAAGCTTCTCATCGGCATCTTGGACTACGGCCGCTGCGGCATTGAATCGGGTTAGATATTGCTGCACTTTCTCTCCAGGTTTCTGCGTGATACTGGATAAGGAATAAGCGTCCTTGGGTTGCTCCACATGAATGCGGAACTGGCTGATGAACTTTTCTTTCAACATCTCCCATGAGCTGATGGATCCTTGGGGTAGATGGCAGAACCAGGAGGTAGCTAGATCTGCTAAGAATAGTGGAAAGCATTTGCACAGTACTCCCTCTGTTGCTCCGCTCATGAGCATATGCTGTGTGTATCTCTGTAAGTGTACAACGGGGTCAGAGGTTCCCTTGTAAGGTTCCATTGTTGGCATTTTCCATTCTCGGGGGGGGGGGGTGATGGCAATCTCGATATTGCAGGCGAAAGGGCTGGTTACCTTAGCGCATATCCCTCGATCTCTTTGATCCTGTTGGACGCATTCTCTGAACAAGCGTGCCATCCTTTCATCAGAATTTGGAGCAGATAGAAATGAGTTCGGTTCTTCTTTGTGGGATTGATTCCGTCCAGATGACCTGTAGGGATGGTATCGTCTATCATTCCTAATATTTTCCAGTGGCTGTCTTTGGTCTTCTGGGAGCATGCTAGGGTCAGCCACAGCTGGCCCTTGCCTTGATCTTCCCCTGCTGGGTTCTGATCTAAGCACTTCCTCGGGTCCAACTTCGGGCTGGACTCTAGCTCGGCCCCGTTCATGGGCGTTTCCGTGGTTAGGCAGCATGACAGGCTCAGCTACAGTTGACCTCCGCCTGGTACCTTCCCCGTTGGGTTCGGTTCCAAGTGTTTCCTCGGGTCGGCGTTCAGACTGAGTTAGGCCTTGGCTCCTACCATGGCCGCTTCTGTCGTTAGCTTCTTCGAAGAAGGAAGATCTTTGTTGCCTCCGAGATCCTCCAGACTGGGACTCACTCCATGATTCAGTGTTGCGGTTGGACTCTTCAGCATCCCTTAAGCGTGACATGAGTTGGTCCACCAAGGCTTCCTGTTGGGTTGTGAAGCGGTTAGTCACTTCAGCCACAACCCTATCCAGATCTGCCCTAGTAATGGCTGCCAGCTGTCCCGTGGTAGGGGTTGTCGGATTTGCCTGACCTCCATTTGGTACTGCTGTTGGAATGGGATGATTTACTTGATCTGTGACCACTGGATCTGGAATACTGCTGGTTGCGATGTTTTTTCCTTTGCTAACATCTTTCTTCTGCTTGGGAGGCATGTCTTCCAAGCAATGAGCGATGCTGTTAGGAAGAAAGTTATGTGGGAGAAGCTGAAGTCTAGAGTTCAGCTCTCAATGAAAGCACAAAAAATGTTTGCACAAAAATTGGGCAAACACCTCCAAGTCGTATGATTTAGTCGATTTTCTGTTGTTCTTAGTGATTTGGATACTTTATGCAAATATGTAAAAAGCAGGGACTAAATTGTAAAAGACACACAGCTTTATAGTGGTTCGGCCAGAATATGCCTACGTCCACTTCATATTTTATTCTCCTTTATTGTTCAGATTACAAGTACAAAGCTTTGATTACAAGTGTATGAAAGTTGTTTGAGAGTTCTCTTCGTTCTTGAGCTCTCCAACTTGTCCCCCATTGTTGTACCCTTGCCCCTCTATTTATAGAGTGAGGTTGGGAGTAGGGGTCTTGGATGTATGTAGCTGCTGGTGGGCCTGGGCTGATGCAATCTGGCCTAGCAACGTTGGTTCGGTAGTGCTTTGGTTCGGCCATGGGTGGAGGCGTGGATTGATCCTGTGGTGGTGAGTGACTCGGTAGGGAGTGGTTCGATAGGGCCTTGGCTCGGTAGTGAGTGGTCCGGTAGGGAGTGGTTCGGTAGGTGATTGGTCCGGTAGGGAGTGGTCCGGTAGGGAGTGGTTCGGTAGGGAGTGGATCGGTAGGTGATTGGTTCGGTAGGGAGTGGAGAAATGGGTTGGTTTGGTAGGGCGTGGAGAAATGGGTTGGTCCGGTAGGGAGTGGTTCGGTGGTGAGAATACGCCCAACAACAAGTATAATATATTTGTTAGAGACGGCGTCAGCATGACCGCATCCGTCAATTCAATGTAAGGTTTTCTATAACCAAGTAAGGCCGATCACCATTAGAAGATAACAAGAGAAGATAAGCAAGAACCAAAAAGGAAGAAGCTTAATCAAATTTTTTCAAGAGCAAATCTCAACTCCTTAACAACAAGCCAAGGTATAGGTTACATCTCATATTTTCTTATTTTTGGTTCTAGATTAGATCCGAATAGGTTTTGCAAAGTATTATGCCATGTTCTGAATGATAAATAGATATATATGCTTGTTGATGAATTTTGTTTGTTCATATAGATTTTTATGATAAGTTATGGTTGAAAAACCTATCAAATGGCATCCAAATGCCTTGCGATTTTGATATAAGGTCAGAAATATTATTCTAAAGATAGGTTTCAAGTTTCATAATTTTCTGAATTACTGTGGATTTATTATGAATTTTCTAGTGAAGAAAATGATTACATTGGGTTTAAAATTAATTACGGCTGTTATATGTTAGCTTTGGGCAAGAAATTTATATATGTTAGAAAACATATTAAAAGTGATTTATGTGAATTTTTGAAGAATTTTCCTAAGTGTATTAACAAGTATATAAAATTATTTAAGGTATGGGACTTAAATATTTTATATGTTTATAAAAGGAGAAGGGGCAATTTGTAAATTATATTGTTAAACTTTAAAATTCGGCAGCATTTTTAAAAAAGACTTTGGAAAAGCATTAGCAACCAATCATGTGTTAATAAACAAAGCAAGTTAGTTAGAAAGAAATTATTTTATAAAGTTAAAAAATCAGTTTTACAAGGTTTTACTGTTTCACCACTTTCGGCAAATACCTTTCGACTTCATACTTCCGCCTCCATCCTAGTCGAAACCAATACACATGGTATAAAAGACTTGGTACACAGTGGATTGGAGATATGCAAAAGGTATAGAGTCGAAACAAGTCATTTAAAGGGGTTGAAGTAGCTTTTGAAAACTTAGGACAATTTTGGTTGCAAATGAGGCCTTTGAATGAGACGGCTTTTGACTTGGTCAATTGTTTTAAAGAAAAAGAGCTTTCGAAAGAGGTTGCCGCCTTTGTATTGAAATAAGCTTTCGATGGTGTCGAAACCTTTGCTACTGCATTCTACCTTTCAAAGCAATTGATGTGCACGTAAATGTGCATATTTTTACTTCCATATTTAATCTAATTAAATTAAATAAATGATCATATTGGGTATTTTAAAATGTGTAACGACCCGTAAATTTTGATAGTTTTAAAATATATTTAACTGGAAATTTTGTGAAAATTTTAATAATTGAATTTTGTAATAAAAATTTTATATTGAAATATGTCTATTTAAACATAGCAAATGGTAAATTTTCAATTAATAATATGAAAGTTTATTTTTCTATTTCAATTCAATCAGTTAAAAATTGATAATAATAAAATGTTTTCTAAACCTGAATATTTTATGCAACAAATTTTTAAATCATCTTCTGAGTGAGACGTCATATTTTGTTTCTTCAAATTTGATCTTCTCTAGCTCCGTTTATCTTATTTTCTGCAATTTTGCAACATTTCCGATGGCAGAAATTTGGAATTTTATAATCCAATCGTATCACTGATATCTGTGTACCGTTTTGATCGTCTCGTCGTGCTGATCTCTACGGTATATTCAACTCTCTATTTTAAGGTCCGATACGCGACGGAAACGATGATAACGGTCCGTTGTAACGGTACCAAATTTGTGTTCTTTCACTTCCAATTGCTTTTCAGGTCTAAACGTGCAAGCCAAGCAATTTAATAAATTGCTTTATTAACGTTGCTAAATCAATTGTCATTTCAATTTATTATTTGTTTGTACGTTATTTTGGGGTCTCTTCGTGTCCTTGCTCTCGTTTCCTTCTTTTACCTGAAGTCGGCTGTCTCTTCATTTTTCCCGAGCAAATGAACCTTTCCTCTACCTTTTGGTTCTGTTCTTTTACAAAGGCAATTAGGTATATACATAGCTACTGTTCTTCCTCCAAATTTCCTTTCCCATCCAGCACCTTCATCATCCGTAAAAAAAAGGAATTGTACGAAATTGTGTCTACATTGGATCTTCTTCCTTCTATTTGCTCCTCTTCTTCTAGCTAATATATATGTTCTTTTCCGGTTCCTGTTGCGTGAGAAATTTTTTCTCAAAGCTGCTTCTCTGGTTCCCATCACCACCGGAGCTCACGCATGCCTCCTCAACCCGTGAACCACCGCCCTAGCACTTCATCCACACCCGCCAGCAGTCGATCCACCTTTCCACCTGAAAAATCCACTTCGCCTCTACCTATCAACTCATGCATATCCCCACGTGAAGAGAAGCTCCATATATGATTTCATACTGTGAGGTTATATATAGGTACGTTGTGAGATATTTTGCTCATTCATTTGATCTCAGCATTTTATAGTTTTAGTTTAAATTTTCGTATAATATATGTCAGTGTATATTTTATATCATCTCAAATCTGCACTCCTCTTCTTGGTTCTATACTCTTTCGCTATTATACTATATATATATGCTTATAATGTTTGGCTTATAAAGAATTTATATGTATATAGTCTTTACATGTAACTCTTATCTACCGAAGCTATGTTGTATATAGATTATAATTACAGTATTTTATTTTTGTTCAGTAATATATATATACATATATATATTATATATGAAGGTATCGTACATATATATAACAGTTCTATTATATTTTTAGTATATTTAGTTCTAATATGTATATGTTCTAGTATTTAAGTTGTATGAGTCTGTTATTTTATTAAATATGTTTGACTACTGTATATATATTGGTGTTTATATATTAAGCTATGTATGTATTAATATTCGGCTATGATCTGCTTGGGTTATTTATATACACTATAATAATGTAAGTCATATTGTTCTTTTATGTTAGTTTATATATCTATCCACATATAAGTACACATATATATGTACGGACTTGGTCAGAAGCCATGTTTTGTGGCTGTAGTCATACTTTACTCATAGAAGTTTTGATCTATATATAATATGCTAGTCTGCATCTTTTTCGTTGCATATATTTAGGCTTCTATGAGTTTATATTGGTCTGTGAGTAATGTGTGTTATGTCAGTATATTTTTTTTGTATGTAAGATTGAAATAACTTATATACCATATATTAACTAACTATATATGTTATTTATATGACCCTGTTGTTGAATATATTATATAAAGAAGTATTTTATATATATAGCTTAACAGTTCCTTTTATTTTTCCATTGACTAACTAGTTGTTAGAATATATAGAATATATGTAAGCCTATATGTCCTGTAGTTACCTAGTCTGCATACCTTTTTCCTAAAGCACCTACTTTGTTTTGTTTTAACTTTTGAAATGTATATAGATTAAAAAATTTGGTATATGAATTTTATATATTGATTTGTTTTAAAGTATTGATTTTTACATAATAAGTATGTTTTACAGTATGTATATATTTATAGCAATATGTTACAGAGTTTTGAAAGGAAAATGTTTAGTTTCAAGAAATATTGATTTTTAAATGATGTATACTTAGATTTTAGGTTGGATGGGTGTTAAGTTAATATGGATTTTAATATATGTGTTTAAGAATAAGGATCTTTATCATATATACATATATGTATATCATTTTAATATATATTGAATTAAAATATTGATTTTAAAGAAAATTTAATAATAATGTATATATTATCGGTTTATATCAAAACTGATTATCCTGATCTCATCGATTCTTATCTATCAGCTTTGTCGTCAATCTGTGCCAATCTAGTTTGCCTCGGGATTCGTGCTTGCAGTTCGTAACTCAACTTCTTTGTCTATATATCTAGCCTCGAAAGGTGAGAAATCACTCACGATTAACATTCTTGTATTTATTGAATTTGATTTCAATTAAAACGACAATTGAAATATGCTGATGTAGTTATTTAAATTGTTATATATGCTATTATCTGTAACTGTTCACCTGTGGGATATGACACCATATCCTATTGTTTATATTATATTGTTATTGTTGATATATGCCTGTTTTTATATTATTATCTGTTATCACTCTGCAAGTTCCCTGTAGTTTAGAATTCACTATGGGTTGAAATGATACATACCCGAACGGACTTTAGAATAGGAGAATTTCGTTATGGGTTGAAATGATAAACCCAAACGATTTTCATTTGAATTGAATTTGGGATTGCAGGTCGAAATGATATCTACCCGTATATATTTAAATTACGAATTGAAATGATAAATATCTGTATCACTTGACCATAGGGTAGAAAATATATACAGACACCGTTGGTCTATATATAAATATTTTAAAATGATTTCTATGGTTTTCAAAGGGAATATATATATGGTCTTATTTAATATTGGAAATGTTTTATATAGAAATAAGTTTTAGTATAAAGTTGATTTAATTAATATAATATGTCTAGGTATTATATTCCTAAATAGATTATTAAGGATTTGTATAAGTTAAGGAAGATAATTTGAATTTAGTTGAAATTGTATTCAATAAAGAATTTTATTTTATTAAACCGATTTGAAACTTATTGAAATTGAGATTTAAGATATGATTTATAACTTGGGTTTGATTTAAGTAATTAAATGAATATTTCTTGTTTAAATAAATTTAAGGAAATATTTAGTAAAAATGTAATTTAAGGCTAGTCAAATGATTTTGAATTTATTAAGTGAATATTCCCTGATTAAATAATAACGAAATTTAATCAAGAGCTATATGAAACTGTTAAATTTAACTTTGAAAATGTTGGATATTAAAGCTTTGAAGTATACTAAAATTTAAATGGTCTATTGAGAACTGAATTGAATTGAAGAATTGAGCTTTGAATAAATTTGAATTTGGAATTTGAGTTGATTTGAATCGATTTGCGAGACTTGGGGAAATTTTAAATACATTACTTTATAAATTATTTAACCTATATAAACTATTTTGGAAAATAGATATATTTGAAATGAAATGATATTTGGGTTTGAAGTATAAATTAAATTGAAATGACCACGGTGTTATAGTGTATATTTCTACATTATAGATAGTTCCACGGATCCTTAGAGGATGGTTATCCCAAACATCCTTTAAGTTAATTGTATTTCAGTTGATATTTCACTTGAGTTGGATTTATTGATATAAGAATGTTAATCCTGACTCGAGTGTTTTGTGTTTTACTTTACGCTCGGGTCAGACCGAGTGATACAGCATTTGAGGCTCACCTTTGGAGTTTGGAGCTTCATTTGGAGATCCAACTATCGATTTAGCTTTCAGCTTTTCCAGTTGATTTGTTCAGAGAGGTCATCTATTTGTACTGAAGACTTCACTGTATTTGAGATATTCTGTTGTATTTTATTTTAACTCTGATGTTTATATAGTAGCTTCATGAACTACTATTTTATCTATTCCGCTGCGTATTATTGTATTACTCTGTGTCTGTGATTCTGTGATTGATTTTTTTACTGTATATTCTGAGTTTTGCCAAATTTAAATTAACAATCTATTGTTTTGAATTATTCAAGTCCGACATGTGTGGATTTATTGTCGATTTGAATGGTCCAAATAACGGGTCGTTACAGTTGGTATCAGAGCTTTGGCTCTAGGCAAAACTTAGCATATATAGTAAATTTATTTACAGAATCACTTTCGTTCGAGTTTGGATCTCTTCCTTTTGACTCAATTTCCTTTGAACTTTGGAACGTTCCTTGCGGTTCCAAAATTCATTCTTGTCTCTCCCTATTTGTATTCTTTTGATTCTGGAGTATCCCATAACTCCACTTCGAATGATCTCAATAAGAATAGGATCCCACCAATCTTTGAATGATTTGTGAAGGGGTGAAACTCCTTCACAATTGGCATTGATTCACCGGAGATTTCTATATCTTTGGTTTAGATGCCGCTATCTCTTGCGATCGAATGTTGATTTTTCTTGGAATTCTGCATCGATCTTGCTCCTGAAGTCACGGTTGACCCGGTTAAGGTCGCCCGCGATTTATATAAGTATATTCATCTTTTTTTTTTGAAATTTAATTATCTCATCTTCGTTCGAGCTTATCTTCGAATCATAATTCTATTTGATTAAGAGTTCCTCTAATTTGAATCTCTATCTTTGTTTGAAATCCATTCTTAAATCATCCTTTGAAAATCGGGTTTGTTTGTATTCTAGAAATTTTTTTAAACCAAAATTATTATTTTCATAAGTATGATTATATTCTATATATAAAAGTGAAATGTTTTCGATAAAGATTTAATACCCTTTTTAAAATGAGAATTTGAGGTTTCGAAAGGATTTGTAATTTTGAAAAATTATATAAGAAATTTGATTTATCTAAAAATGATTTATGATTGAAGGATTTTAAATTTGAAATTCGAGAATTGAACTCCGGTATTTTGAAATTGGTTTTAAGATTTTGAAATATATAATAATAATATGATTTAAAAGTATTTTCCGAATAAGAAATGTTTCAAATGATTTTAAATAAGTTTCGAATGATTTCGAAGAAATTTCAAAAGAAGTTTGAGAAAATAGAAGTCCAGAACTCACATATGTCGCTGGAAAATAATTTCGGTGATGAGTGCACGCATCATCGACACTGATTTTCGAGTTTTAGAGTGGGGGAGAGGCCACTTTAGTAGCATTGCTACGCGAGTGATTTTGCGAAACCAATTTTGATTTCAAATTTCGAAGTAAGATTTGATATTCAAAAGATATATGTATATATATTTGAAATTATTTGAAGTAAGCCGGTGTTCAGTCCTTGAGTTTCGGATTTGATATAACCCTATCTATTAAAATTGATTTACTGATTTGTTGCTGATTTCCAACTCTTGAATTTGAAAATGATTTCTTCAACTATTTTGAAGGTTCAAGCACTTCCAAATCAAGGTTAACTTTTCAAAGCTAAGAAATTTTGAAAAGTATAAAGTATATAAGTTTGGTATGTATGTTAAAGTATGTAGTAATATGATTTAAATAAGTTGAAACTGTTTTGTTAAGTAAATGAATAAGGCAATTTTAAATTTTTCGAATATGAAATTTAGATTTGAAATGTTTTGAAAAGAATTTGGTCTTCAAAATATTTTGAATAAAGTTTAGTTTAAATGTTTTAACTTAGTAACATCTTTATGAAACTATATATTTGACAAGCTGGAATAAATATATAAGTTGTACGTATGTTGTTTTATTCGCATAATTAATCTGATCCAGGTTTGAGTACACAAGTTCGAGGTGAATTACACCATTTCGTGTTAGGATTTTTCATTCGATTCTTGATGGCGAATGTTTGATATGGATTTTGGGCTTGATTCTAGAATTCTCTATCATAGTATATGGCTATGCAAGGAGACTGATGGCTTTTAGTCGAGAAACCATATCGAAATCCGCATTAGGGATCGAATGGATAATACTAGTTCGAAAGCGAACTTGTGTGATCGAGCGAGCGATCAAATGTGATTTTGCGAAATGATGACGTATGTACATCTTATATTCTAATATCAGTGATATATTTTGACGCTGAAATTGAAGGCTGTCGGGTTAGAATATCTTTGCTTACTAAAAGAAAATTTCCAATTTAAAATTACAAAGATATATAACCCATAAAAGCAAAGATATTCAATCCCATATGGCTCTTCATGCAGCGTAATTGATTTTATAAAATTTTGATTCTTATATAAGATGACTTTATGTAAATATAAGATGATTTTGGAAATGAATTGTTTGACTTAAATTATATTGATTTGGAAATTTGGATTTATTTTCTAAATTTATTATTTTGGAAACTTTGAAACGGAAGATATTTAAATTGAGAAGAAATAATTTGGTGAAAGCGTATATGATTTTGAAAAATACATTGATATTGAAACAAATTGAAATTGAGAACCTTGTGTTACTAAAAACTTGATTTGGGAGTTATCGAACTTATATAAAAAAATTTGGTCTGTATAAGTATGATGTTGATTCGAAAACCATGGATTTGAAAAGGTACTCAATTTGAAAAGTGAAATCTTATATAATTGAAGTCTATATAATTGTGATTTGATATACTATTGATTTTGGAAAGTATTTGATTTGAAAATGAAATCTTATATATAATGGAATTTATATAAGTATGATATTTGAAATTAATTTGAAAGGTACTATATGATACATATTTTCGAAGTAAAGATATGGAAAGTGCCTTCTGCTTGATATCCGATTTGTGGCCACATCTTGGATTCATTCTATCGATATTATTCTCTCTGATTTTTGGTTTTCTGGATATGATACTCGAGTGTCCTTCGAATTCCATGGCGTTACCCATGGTCTTACGAACTCGACTGCATAGCATAATTCGCAAGGCAGTGATTGCTTAAAAGGTACGGATGTTTCCTGGGGGATCCAGGCGTAACCATTGTGTATCCGCGATCTATGGTCGTGTTAGTGGCGTAATCCACAAGGCAGAGATTGCTTAAAGGGTATGGATGCTTCCTGGGGGATCCAGGCGTAACCATTGTTATGTATCCTGCGGTCCACAGTTTTGTTATCATGGCGAAATTCGCAAGGCAGTGAATGCTTAAAAGGTACGGATGTTTCCTAGGGGACCCAGGCGTAACCATTGTGTATCTGCGATCCATGATTTGTTTGTTTTTTTTGTTTGGATTGTACTTTCCATATCTGTTTTTAAAAGTTTTCCAGTATTTTCACTGGGTGTTGAAACAGGTCCACTAAGTACCTGAAGAATTCTAGCTTTGCGCCTGATCAACGCACTGCCAGAGTCTGCAGGAACAAGGATAAACTTATTGAAACATCGAGTTATAAAAGTATTTTATTCTAAAGGTATTTTATTTTAAAGTATTTCCAACAAAGAAATTTTGTATTAATATTTGAAATTGAAATCCTTATGGTTTGAATTAATTATTCATGCCCGATACTATTCTTTTGAATCTACCTTATCTCCTCAGCTTTATTTATTCACCTATATTCTGTTTTCCAAATCCTCCTTCTTTTCCGTGTTGACTATATCCTTTTTAAATATTGTTTATTTATATACTACATGGTTTAATAGTAAATTATTAGTGTTATAAATATTTTAGAAGTTATTAATTAAATAAAGTATTTAAAGTAAATGATTGGTGATTTATTAATAATATTTGAAAAGTATCTTGAGATAAATTAATAAATTTATGAATTATGGATTAAATGTTTTCAATAACTTCTTTGTAAATATAACTAAGGATGTAAATAATTGTTTTCAAATAGTTTTCATATCTTTATAAAGGGGTTATTTAAACATATAAATGGTATTTATAAAGGAAGCAAGAAATTTTACAAATGGTTTTTTGAAAGGTTTTCAAGCCTTAAAGATAATTGAATTGCAAATGAAGTTTTCAAATAAATATTTCAAGTAAAATTTATATAGTTTAAATTAGTTGTTTATCCTTGTCTTTTAATCTATCTTTTCTGCCTAGTTGTTTACATTCTCCTACCTCCTTCCTTTTCGGGGACGAAAAGTTTTGAGTGGGGGAGAGTGTAACGACCGTAAATTTTGATAGTTTTAAAATATATTTAACTGGAAATTTTGTGAAAATTTTAATAATTGAATTTTGTAATAAAATTTTTATATTGAAATATGTCTATTTAAACATAGCAAATGGTAAATTTTCAATTAATAATATGAAAGTTTATTTTTCTATTTCAATTCAATCTGTTAAAAATTGATAATAATAAAATGTTTTCCAAACCTGAATATTTTATACAATATATTTTTAAATCATCTTCTGAGTGAGACGTCATATTTTGTTTCTTCAAATTTGATCTTCTCTAGCTCCGTTTATCTTATTTTTTGCAATTTTGCAGCATTTCCGATAGCGGAAATTTGAAATTTTATAATCCAATCGTATCACTGATATCTGTGTACCGTTTTGATCGTCTCGTCGTGCTGATCTCTGCGGTATATTCAACTCTCTATTTTAAGGTCCGATACGTGACGGAAACGATGATAACGGTCCGTTGTAACGGTATCAAATTTGTGTTCTTTCACTTCCAATTGCTTTTCAGGTCTAAACGTGCAAGCCAAGCAATTTAATAAATTGCTTTATTAACGTTGCTAAATCAATTGTCATTTCAATTTATTATTTGTTTGTACGTTATTTTGGGGTCTCTTCGTGTCCTTGCTCTCGTTTCCTTCTTTTACCTGAAACCGACTGTCTCTTCATTTTTCCCGAGCAAATGAACCTTTCCTCTGCCTTTTGGTTCTGTTCTTTTACAAAGGCAATTAGGTATATACATAGCTACTGTTCTTCCTCCAAATTTCCTTTCCCATCCAGCACCTTCATCATACGTAAAAAAAATGAATTGTACGAAATTGTGTCTACACTAGATCTTCTTCCTTCTATTGGCTCCTCTTCTTCTAGCTAATATATATGTTCTTTTCCGGTTCCTGTTGCATGAGAAATTTTTTCTCAAAGCTGCTTCTCTGGTTCCCATCACCACCGAAGCTCACGCATGCCTCCTCAACCCGTGAACCACTGCCCTATCACTTCATCCACACCCGCCAGCAGTCGATCCACCTTTCCACCTGAAAACTCCACTTCGCCTCTACCTATCAACTCATGCATATCCCCACATGAAGAGAAGCTCCATATATGATTTCATACTGTGAGGTTATATATAGGTACGTTGTGAGATATTTTGCTCATTCATTTGATCTCAGCATTTTATAGTTTTAGTTTAAATTTTCATATAATATATGTCAGTGTATATTTTATATCATCTCAAATCTGCACTCCTCTTCTTGGTTCTATACTCTTTCGCTATTATACTGTATATATGTGCTTATAATGTTTGGCTTATAAAGAATTTATATGTATATAGTCTTTACATGTAACTCTTATCTACCGAAGCTATGTTGTATATAGATTATAATTACAGTATTTTATTTTTGTTCAGTAATATATATATATATATATATACATATATATATATATATTATATGAAGGTATCGTACATATATATAACAGTTCTATTATATTTTTAGTATATTTAGTTCTAATATGTATATGTTCTAGTATTTAAGTTGTATGAGTCTGTTATTTTATTATATATGTTTGACTACTGTATATATATTGGTGTTTATATATTAAGCTATGTATGTATTAATATTCGGCTATGATCTGCTTGGGTTATTTATATACACTATAATAATGTAAGTCATATTGTTCTTTTATGTTAGTTTATATATCTATCCACATATAAGTACACATATATATGTACGGACTTGGTCAGAAGCCATGTTTTGTGGCTGTAGACATACTTTACTCATAGAAGTTTTGATCTATATATAATATGCTAGTCTGCATCTTTTTCATTGCATATATTTAGGCTTCTATGAGTTTATATTGGTCTGTGAGTAATGTGTGTTATGTCAGTATTTTTTTTGTATGTAAGATTGAAATAACTTATATACCATATATTAACTAACTATATATGTTATTTATATGACCCTATTGTTGAATATATTATATAAAGAAGTATTTTATATATATAGCTTAACAGTTCCTTTTATTTTTCCATTGACTAACTAGTTGTTAGAATATATATAATATATGTAAGCCTATATGTCCTGTAGTTACCTAGTCTGCATACGTTTTTCCTGAAGCACCTACTTTGTTTTGTTTTAACTTTTGAAATGTATATAGATTAAAAAATTTGGTATATGAATTTTATATATTGATTTGTTTTAAAGTATTGATTTTTACATAATAAGTATGTTTTACAGTATGTATATATTTATAGCAATATGTTACAGAGTTTTGAAAGGAAAATTTTTAGTTTCAAGAAATAATGATTTTTAAATGATGTATACTTAGATTTTAGGTTGGATGGGTGTTAAGTTAATATGGATTTTAATATATGTGTTTAAGAATAAGGATCTTTATCATATATACATATATGTATATCATTTTAATATATATTGAATTAAAATATTGATTTTAAGGAAAATTTAATAATAATGTATATATTTTCGGTTTATATCAAAACTGATTATCCTAATCTCATCGATTCTTATCTATCATCTTTGTCGTCAATCTGTGCCAATCTAGTTTGCCTCAGGATTCGTGCTTGCAGTTTGTAACTCAACTTCTTTGTCTATATATCTAGCCTCGAAAGGTGAGCAATCACTCACGATTAACGTTCTTGTATTTATTAAATTTGATTTCAATTGAAACGGCAATTGAAATATGCTGCTGTAGTTATTTAAATTGTTATATATGCTATTATCTGTAACTGTTCACCTGTGGGATATGACACCATATCCTATTGTTTATATTATTTTGTTATTGTTGATATATGCCTGTTTTTATATTATTATCTGTTATCACTCTGCAAGTTCCCTGTAGTTTAGAATTCACTATGGGTTGAAATGATACATAACCGAACGGACTTTAGAATAGGTGAATTTCGTTATGGGTTGAAATGATAAACCCAAACGATTTTCATTTGAATTGAATTTGGGATTGTGGGTCGAAATGATATCTGCCCGTATATATTTAAATTACGGATTGAAATGATAAATATCTATATCACTTGACCATAGGGTAGAAAATATATACAGACACCGTTGGTCTATATATAAATATTTTAAAATGATTTCTATGGTTTTGAAAGGGAATATATATATTGTCTTATTTAATATTGGAAATGTTTTATATAGAAATAAGTTTTAATATAAAGTTGATTTAATTAATATAATATGTCTAGGTATTATATTCCTAAATAGATTTTTAAGGATTTGTATAAGTTAAGGAAGATAATTTGAATGTAGTTGAAATTGTATTCAATAAAGAATTTTATTTTATTAAACCGATTTGAAACTTATTGAAATTGAGATTTAAGATATGATTTATAACTTGGGTTTGATTTAAATAATTTAATGAATATTTATTGTTTAAATAAATTTAAGGAAATATTTAGTAAAAATGTAATTTAAGGCTAGTCAAATGATTTTGAATTTATTAAGTGAATATTCCCTGATTAAATAATAACGAAATTTAATCAAGAGCTATATGAAACTGTTAAATTTAACTTTGAAAATGTTGGATATTAAAGCTTTGAAATATACTAAAATTTAAATGGTCTATTGAGAACTGAATTGAATTGATGAATTGAGCTTTGAATAAATTTGAATTTGGAATTTGAGTTGATTTGAATCGATTTGCGAGACTTGGGGAAATTTTAAATACTTTACTTTATAAATTATTTAACCTATATAAACTATTTTGGAAAATAGATATATTTGAAATGAAATGATATTTGGGTTTGAAGTATGAATTAAATTGAAATGACCACGGTGTTATAGTGTATATTTCTACATTGTAGATAGTTCCACGGATCCTAAGAGGATGGTTATCCCAAACATCCTTTAAGTTAATTGTATTTCAGTTGATATTTCACTTGAGTTGGATTTATTGATATAAGAATGTTAATCCTGACTCGAGTGTTTTGTGTTTTACTTTACGCTAGGGTCAGACCGAGTGATACAGCATTTGAGGCTCACCTTTGGAGTTTGGAGCTTCATTTGGAGATCCAACTATCGATTCAGCTTTCAGCTTTTCCAGTTGATTTGTTCAGAGAGGTCATCTATTTGTACTGAAGACTTCACTGTATTTGAGATATTCTGTTGTATTTTATTTTAACTCTGATTTTTATATAGTAGCTTCATGAACTACTATTTTATCTATTCCGCTGCGTATTATTGTATTACTCTGTGTCTGTGATTCTGTGATTAATTTATTTACTGTATATTTTGAGTTTTGCCAAATTTAAATTAACAATCTATTGTTTTGAATTATTCAAGTCCGACATGTGTGGATTTATTGTCGATTTGAATGGTCCAAATAACGGGTCGTTACAACATGTATAAACCAAAATTCAAATTATTTTCAAATCATCATATATTCATCTTCATATAGCGGCAAAATGGTCATTTTTTGCATATATTCATCTTCATATAGCGGCAAAATGGTCATTTTTGTGCATATATTAATTTGAGAAAATTTACTTGGAAATGTTTATGTTATTTTATAGGAATTTGAACTCAAATTACAAGTGGTTTCATGGAAAATATGCATGCACAAGAGAAGACAAGCAAATGAAGATGGAAATAATTCATTTTCATGAATCATAGAGGACCCCACCTACCCACTTACTATGATGTACAATTAGGAGCTAATGCACATGCTAAATGACTATTAAAGTTACATGCACATTTAAATGGAGGATTAACACATGCTAATGATAACTTGGTGGTGGGTAGTTCCCAAAAAATGGATTAGGGTTTCCAAACATGTATAAATACCCTATATGTTCATGTAATTAGCCTCCTACTCTTCTTTTAGCCTCCATTGAGCCTCCTCTTGTAGTTAGTTTAGTTTGAGGCTCAAAAATAAAATATAAACTCTCTTTTATTTTTCATGGCTACTTAGCCATTTTCTTTCATGTAATTCTTTTTATGTAATTTTAATATATGTTATTTTCCTTATTGTTTATTTCATGTTAGTAGTGTAGATATTTTTATTTTATGCAAGTAGCTTAGCTTTTATTTCATTTAGCTCTCTTTTTCTTCTTGTTTTTGTTCTATGTTGCAATCTACATTTGTTGACATGATAACAAATATGAGAGGCTAAACCCCTTCAATTTAGGGGTAATGAAGCTCTCTTAATCATGTATATTCAACATTTTGATAATTTTTGATCTATTTTTGTGCTTAATGGAAATGTTTGAATGGGTTAAACTTTATTGTTTTGGCTGTGAATTTGATAGCCTATGTTGTTGACACTAAATAGGTTATGCTTAAACAAACGAAAACACAAATTACCTCTTCATCTACATATGATTATGGTAATGAAGTGGATTTTAAAATCAAAATTTGATGGTCTATATTTCTAATCAATAGTTAATAGGCCATGCTTAGAATAGATTTTATTTTTAATTTCATTGAAATTTTCATGAGAGTTATGAAGTGGTTTAATGTGCGTGTTATAGTTTGATGGTTTATATTGGGCTAATTAATAGCACAAATATTCTATACTTATGATAAACACATCAATTAAATTCAGTAATGACCAAAAAGGAGGGATCATATTTCATGTTATGTTGATTTATGTGATCAAGAGAGTGGATTTATCTCTAAATTGCCTTCAAACTCTCATATTTTTTTATCATTTTCTTTTGTTAGTTTATTTACATTTTTTTAGCTTCAACCACTCTCAAATCTTGGTTTAATTTGATTGAATAGAAATTTTAAAATCTATATAATTCCCTACGGATCAACCCATACTCGCCATACACTAAAATTGTACGTCGTGCACTTGCGGTTATTTTTAGTTCAAATTCGGTCGGTTATTTTCTAATCCGATAGAGATTTAGCCAACGAACAAGTTTTTGGCTTAATTGCCGGGGAGTTGATTTGATTTTGATTTTCTATTCTTCGAATTATTTTTTGTTTGATTTTATTGTGTGTGTATTGCATTTAAAAAAATTATGTTGTGTGTTTGTGTGTGATTTTAATGTTCATTGTGTTTATATGCTAGTTTCTAGTTCTATATGCATTTGCATTTCTATTAAATAAAATACACAATTTAAAAAACAAAAATATTTTATTATTTACACTTGCATCTTTTTTTTTACATTTACATTTTTTACATTAACAGTTTCCTGTTTCTTTTGACTGCAGTACATTTGCTTCTTTATTCACATTTTCTTCACTTCAGTTTTCACTTCTCTGTTTATAAAATTTCTGTGCATTTGTTGCTCTGTGCAACTTCCTTCTGCCCTCTGCTTGCCTGCACATTAGTGCAACTTCCTTTTATTTCCTCACTTCACAAACATCTCAACAACTCCACCATCACAATCTGGCCATAAACAACTGCCCACACACCATACATACTTGCCTGCCACACCCTTCATTCATCATCAACCACATACAACATTTGCTTGCATAACACCCTACATCTCTGCATATCCCTGTAATTCATATACAAACCAAAAAATCATTGTCTTCGTCCTTCCCCACTTCATTTCTGACAAAATCACTACTTCTCCAACCAAACCCATCATCATCACTTCACTATATTGCAACCATCCAATTTGCAGACACTCCATCACCATCCCTAAAACCATCTACATTTCTACCACACAATTACTTGCCAAAAACATCGCATACATCTCACTGTCATCCTCCAGCCTTCCAAACAACTGCTTGCTGCATCATTTCAACACTTGTACACTCTCCATACAAAACCAAACAAGCTTGTGCACATCCATATACATTTCTGACTGCCTTCAGTTGCCTCGATGCATCAGCATTCTGTCATCTCCAATCCACTAATTCACAAAACACCCCTTGCCTTCAACAGTAATCTGCCACCAGAGTTCCACTTCATCAACTATTTCTTCACCATCACCATCCATTACCCCCAGCAACTACAACTCCAATTAACCACTTCCCTTCTCTGGCCATCAATTCCCTGGCCGTTCCACATCTACATAACAAAACTACCATCACCACATTTCCAGACTTCCACACATCCACCTACTGCTTGTACAAGCAATCACACTACTGCCATCAAACAATCAAACAAACTTCATCCACTTCAAACTCGCCTTCTACCCCATCAGCCTGCATACTACTCTTCACCTGCCAAAAAATTCTGTGGATTACTGCACATCAACAGCCTCATCATCATTTCCACACACTTGCCTACATAGACCACATACCAACACTGCACCCATACCGCAACCTCGCAAAACTCACCTGTCGGCCTGAACCTCCAACCTCTGCAACCTGACTGCGACCTTCACCCAAACCCAAATCGTCCCGAACCAATTTTCACCATCTCCATCAAACTACCTGACCATCAGCACCTATTCCAAATTCGTGACCCCACAGCAACATCGTAATTTGATTTTTGATTTTGGACTTTCGGAACTTTAATTGGGAATTTTTGTTCAGTTTTGAAATTTTGAGATAATTGTTTGTGTGAAATCGGTATATGAAATATGATTGAGTGATTTTCAGTATTTGTATGTTACTTTGTCAATTGGGTTGTGGGCTTCTTGGGTCGAGTTATTATATTATTATTATTATTATTGTTTTCCTTTCTTTTGTTTTGTTTAGTTTAGCTTGTTGTGTTGTTTGTTCAAGTCTTTTTTTTTATTTTAGTGTAAATTCATTTAGCTTTTGTTTTTGTTCTATCTTCAAAAATGTATCATTTTCAATTATCCTTTTTAGGTTGTAAATTGCAGGAAATCGGTGGAAAATAATTGCTAGCTAAAAATCTGCTTTGCTTGCGTAAAAATATATATATTTGCCGTTTAAAAATTGCTAATAAATCTACATGCTTTGGTATCATGCTCTTATCCCATGTTTTGTTTTATTTGCATTGTTGGTTGCTTGCATTTAAAAAAACAAAAATCCATTCGTAGTTGCATTGTTCATACACGTTTAATTTCTACTTTGCATTTCATCCTAGAATTTTTATTAATAATAACATTTAAACATCAGTAACGCTTAATTGTATATTGACAAGTTGTCTTCTTTGAACAATTTAAATTCTTAGTGACTAGGCTACGACAGAGCAATAATCATCAGTTATAAATATTATGGTGATTTGTAAATATTATACTGATTGTTTCTCTGAAGATACTTAAACCTTTGGCTACATTGCTACAGTGATTCGTGGTGCACCGATAAATCATGTCTGTTACCTGGCTGAGAACTGTCTTGTTGAATTAAGACAAAGTGTGATTATACAATTTTGGGTTAGGAGCTACATAGGCAGAAAAATTTATAATTAAACCCTTGCATTCATTTAGGTACATTAGTTCATGCATATTAAAAAAAAATTCAAAATCCAAAACTAAAAAATTGTAAATATTCTTTAATTTGGTTTTTTAATCCTTTCTTTTGAAAATTTTGATTCAAAATTTAAAAAAAAATTGAGTTAGTTTTTTCTAGAAAAGCAAAAATCCAAAAAGAAAATATAAAACCTTTTTCAAAAAAAATTGAAAAAAAAAATCCAATTTCCCTTTAGAAAAATAAATTCTTCTTTGTCAATAGTTTTCCTTTAAAAAAATCCAAAAAAATATTAACGAAACTGTCTCACTTTCCTTACTCACTTGAATTTTATGATAGTATTGAAAATCAATATAATCCATATAATTTCGCACCAAATTCCTATGGATATTTCAATGACAACTATTGTACAAACAATTAGAATTTTGAGCAACAAAGTTTTCAAAACGAGAACCAACCCTCAACTCTTGAAAAAAGCATGGAAACGATTTCGTCTTTATTTAAACTCTCTACACAACAAAATCAAAGGATAAATGATTTGTGTAATTCATATTTGTGTAATAACTCAAGTCAAAGTTTTCAAAATAATCAAAACATGAATTCACTCCAAAATTCAAATGATTTTGATTATAACAAATGCCAATTCAATTTCGTACTTCAATATGAGTTTCAAAATCAAAACAAAAATGGAAACAACTGTTTAAATGATTTTGGCAATGGGAGTTGTTTCAACGATGGTGAAGATTTTTGTTCTCAACAATTTCAAAGTGAAAATTTTCAAGTTAATAATTATAAATTGGATTATGTTGAGTGTTTGCACAAAAAATGGACAAACACCTCAAAGTTGTATGATTTAGTAGATCTTATGTTGTTCTTAGTGATTTGGATGACTTATGCAAATATATGAAAAGCAGGGGCTAAACTGTAAAAAGACACACAGATTTATAGTGGTTCGGCCAGAACGTGCCTACGTCCACTTTACATGTTATTTCTCCTTTAGATCTCAGATTACAAGTACAAAGCTTTGGTCCAAGTATCTAAAAGTGTTTGAAAGTTCCTTCCGTGCTTGAGCTCTCAAACTTCTCCCCCATTGTTGTACCCCTGCCCCTCTATTTATAGAGTGAGGCTGGGAGCAGGGGTCTTGGAGGTATGTAGCTGCTGGCGGGCCTGGGCTGATGCAATCTGGCCTGGCAACTTTGGTTCGGCAATGCCCTGGTTCGGTATTAGATGGTTGGAGTTGAGGTTTTGATTCGGTGATACTTTGGCTCGGTAGCGAGTGGAGGGAGCTTGGTTCGGGAGTATTCTGGTTCGGTAGCCGGTGGACTTTGGTTCGGTGGGAGTATGGACCGGTGGAGGCTTGTCTAGTGAATCCTTGGCTCGGTGACGAGTTGATTCGGGCGAGGGTGGTCCGGCAGGCGTTGGTCCGGTAAAACCTGGACCGGTAGTTGTTGTTCGGTGAAGCCTGGACCGGTGGCTTGCATGCTCTGCTTCCTTGTGCTAGACCGGTCCCGAATGGTTCGGTGACTCCTTCTTTATCCTGATTCGGTGGTGGTGGAGTGGCTTTGCCAAAAGGCGGGATAACATTTGCCCCCCAAAACATGTCTTGCGGTAGGAAGGCGTGTTTTGTAATGTCATAAGCTGGATGTTCGTATCCTGTCAACAACCTGTAAAGAGCTTGATAGTTTTATATGGCCCCAAATGACGACCGTTCGGGATCGAGCTACTTGGGATGAAGCGCGGCCGTTCATGGTCAAGCGCCTAACTTCAAATGACGACCGTTCGCGATCGAGTCACTTGAGGTGAAGTGCGACCGTTCGCGGTCAAGCGTCTAAATCCATGCGACGATCGTTCGAGATCGAGTCATTTGTGGTGGAATGTGATCGTTCACGGTCAAGCGCTTTACTTCAAATGACGACCGTTCGGGGTCGAGTCATTTGAGGTAAAGTGCGACCGAGCCCGGTCAGGAGGCGGACCTCAAATGGCGACCGTTCGTGATCAAGCCACTTGGGGTGAAATGTGACCGTTCGCGGTCAAGCGCCTTACTTCGAATGACGATCGTTCGAGATCGAGCCATTCGTGGTAAGGTGCGACTGTTGGCGGTCAGGGGGTGGACCTCAAATGGCGACCGTTCGCGATCGAGCCACTTGGGGTGAAATGTGAGTTGTGCCGTTCGAGGCGAGTTTGTGACTGTTCGAAGTCGGGTGCCGTTCGAGGCGAGTTGTGACCGTTCGAGGTCGAGTGCCGTTCGAGGCGAGTTGTGACCGTTCGCGGTCGGGGTGCCGTTCGAGGCGAGTTTATGTGTGCCCGGGGGGGACTTAATACCATCCAAACCAGATTCACGTTCGGGTGAGTTTCTGGATTGTCTGTTGTGGCGGTTTATCACTATCTCAGAGCATGCCTAGGGATCGTTCGCGATCCCGTACATGTGTAAGTAGCTTAGCCATTTTAGAATTATCAAAACCAAATATTCATTCAACTGATGAAATTTAAAATAGAAATGTTCAGCAAAGTCAAATCCAAATCTAAGAAATAAAGAACAAAAGCAAAGTAGTGACGTCGGAGTGCAAACGCCTATATCGATGTGGTTTATAGTTGTATCAGAGCATGCCTGAGGATCGTTCGTGGTCCTGTACATGTGTAAACAACTTAACCGTATCAGTGTGGAGTTTGCTGCTCGTTCGTCGTTATCTCGATCAATGGATAATAAGATGACGTCTCGATCCCGAGCCGTCTTCAGTTGGTGCGGGCGGTGGTCGTTCTTATTCCACCGTTGTGGCCCTCCGAAGTATGCCTTGTTGGCAACGAGGTATGCTTCGCTCAAGAACTTGTGTTGGTGAAAGCAAATTTGTCGGCATCAAATTCTCATTTCTTTGGATGTTTGACAGATGTTAACTGAGTGAGGGGCTTCGCATGCTCCTTGTTTCTGGTCCTTGGTGGTTGCCCCCAGCTATTTGCTTCATGGTAGAAGGAAAGTTTGAATGAGAGGACGCCTCTTGGCTGCCCCCTTGCTGAGTTCCTTCCATAGCGCTTTTCCTTGTATGAGGCTTCTTCATCATCTAAAAGCTAGATCTAGAAACCTATTTTCTGGATCTTAACTTTTTTCTTTCAGATCTGGAGTTGGATCTTCTTTCTAACATAGAATAAGCTTCAGATCTGAGATTCCCTTGTTCTTCTCAGTGAAAGCACCAAAAATGTTTGCACAAAAAATGGACAAACACCTCAAAGTTGTATGATTTAGTAGATCTTATGTTGTTCTTAGTGATTTGGATGACTTATGCAAATATATGAAAAGCAGGGGCTAAACTGTAAAAAGACACACAGATTTATAGTGGTTCGGCCAGAACGTGCCTACGTCCACTTTACATGTTATTTCTCCTTTAGATCTCAGATTACAAGTACAAAGCTTTGGTCCAAGTATCTAAAAGTGTTTGAAAGTTCCTTCCGTGCTTGAGCTCTCAAACTTCTCCCCCATTGTTGTACCCCTGCCCCTCTATTTATAGAGTGAGGCTGGGAGCAGGGGTCTTGGAGGTATGTAGCTGCTGGCGGGCCTGGGCTGATGCAATCTGGCCTGGCAACTTTGGTTCGGCAATGCCCTGGTTCGGTATTAGATGGTTGGAGTTGAGGTTTTGATTCGGTGATACTTTGGCTCGGTAGCGAGTGGAGGGAGCTTGGTTCGGGAGTATTCTGGTTCGGTAGCCGGTGGACTTTGGTTCGGTGGGAGTATGGACCGGTGGAGGCTTGTCTAGTGAATCCTTGGCTCGGTGACGAGTTGATTCGGGCGAGGGTGGTCCGGCAGGCGTTGGTCCGGTAAAACCTGGACCGGTAGTTGTTGTTCGGTGAAGCCTGGACCGGTGGCTTGCATGCTCTGCTTCCTTGTGCTAGACCGGTCCCGAATGGTTCGGTGACTCCTTCTTTATCCTGATTCGGTGGTGGTGGAGTGGCTTTGCCAAAAGGCGGGATAACATTGAGCAAATGGATGAAATCTACAATGATCACACGGGTTTGTTGGTCAAAACATATATGAAACAACATGAGAAACAAAATCAAATCCCAACGTGTGACGAGTCAAATAATAATCCACCTTTTACCCAAAATGATGATTTTCAAATAACAACTTTTGCAATTGAAAACAACAATCTTAATGAAGTTGCTGAAAATGCGGTAATTGAGTTGGATTTCAATTCTTTTAAGGGTGAAAAACTCAATTTAAAACTCGATCTTCCTTTTTCAGATTTCAAAAATTTGAATACAACAACTTTGGATTTTGGAATTGATACATGTAATGAAGTTGTGAATAATTCAACTAAGGAAGACGAATTTAGTGAACACGTTTTCTTTGGACTCTTCTAAGATGAGTTGTTAAATTCTGAAGGGGAAGATTTAAATCACCATTTTGGTTTTGAAATCAATAATTTTGAAGAAGTTTTCAATGATAGGTCTGAATTTCAATTTGGTGAAAATAAACTTGAACTTCAACCAATTGTTTTATCTCCCCTAAAAATCATCGAAAATAAAACAACTCGTATGGTTTTTAATAAAACGACATTTGTTTTCCCAAATCAACATTCAACTTTGGAAACTTTTATGATTTGGTTTTCTGTGCTTAAGTTGTGTCTCTCATACTTAACAAGACAAATGAATCGTTCTTTGGAAGACCATTTCATTTACTCTTTAACGGCATATGTTCTGATGTCTTGTAAATAGTAATCTTTTCATTTTCATGTAAATATAGGTCTTGTTATTATTTTTCTCCTTTCACTTGGGTTGACTACGAGGACACAGTCAAAATCAAGTATGGGGGGAGTCTCTTCTTCATTTTTTATTTTTCATGGTTTATTTTTTGCATTTTTCTTTCCAAAATTCAAAACAAATTTAATAAACAAAGAAAAAAAATCTCAAAAACAAAAATTTCTTTTAAGCCTTTTAATTATATTTGAAGAAACACTATAGGGTAAATATATGGTTTTGGTTAATTAAATTGAAATTTTTGATAATTTATTTATCTCAACAAGAATAAAAATATAGTTTGATTACAAGTAACGATGGTTTTACTAGTATATAGGAAGGTTCATGGTAATAATTATGAATTATATCCTAATTGAAAATCTTTTTTTAAAAAAGTGATGGATTTAAAGAAAAGGATATAACATTTTTAATCTTCTAAGTTAAATGGTGGTAAGATGATTTTGCGAAACTCACTCTTCAAAAAAAACAAAAACAAGATAAAAACAAAAAAAAAACATATAAAAAAAGAAAAAATAATATATTTGTATATATGTACATATTTTTTAACATCTAGAGACATGTGTTCATACGCAAATGTGTACACTCGCCATGCTCTGTTCCCTTCTCACGTAAGACCGAAAGGTAGTGCACAATCGGTATATCTGGCCTCAGTTTATCTAAGTTAGGTGTATGCATATAAAAATTCTTTTATTAATAATGCCTATAGTCGATAGGCGTCACTCGCCACACTCTGTATTCCCCTCACGTAAGCTCGTAAGGCAGTGCATGGGTGATATATCTGGCCTCAGTTTTCTGAGCTAGGCATATGTAAATATTGTCAATATCAATAAAATTGTCAAAAATAGTGAGAGCAAGCAATTGAAATCCAAGCACTATTTTGACTTGTTTGATTAGATTTTTTATTCAAAAGAAATGAAAATACCACTTTGAAAAACTTTGATAATCAACTAAGGATCCATTTCATAGTTACACTGTGTTATCAACCGAAACAACTAGCCAAACTAGAGTCTATTTGTTATGATAACTTAATTTTTGTTGGAAATTTTGACAAGTAAAAGGACTTAAATTTCTTGGTAATAACCAAAACTTATATTTAACTTATTTGTGTCAATTTAAAAGTAAATTTGTCATTTGTAAATATTTTAAAAAACTTGCATTCATCTCTGTGTAAATAAATCTTGCATTTTGGAAATTTTCACTTTGCATTTGGATTTTATGGGTAGTATCCGCTGAAAACCCTCACTAGACAAAACTCGTCCTACTAAGGACACCTAGAGGTTTAACGGCTTATTGCATACACTCAATGCAATCGTGTTTCCTACGAAATGGATTTATCTCAGTTTTAGTTTATTCGAGTACGAATAAAAGATAAGCATGGTGGTATTTAATGTGCACGTAAATGTGCATATTTTTACTTCCATGTTTAATCTAATTAAAATAAATAAATGATCATTTTGAGTATTTTAATATGTTTAAACCAAAATTCAAATTATTTTCAAATCATCATATATTCATCTTCATATAGGGGCAAAATGGTCATTTTTGTGTATATATTAATTTGAGAAATTTTTTACATGGAAATTTTTATGTTATTTTGTAGGAATTTGAACTCAAATTACAAGTGGTTTCATGGAAAATATGCATGCACAAGAGAAGACAAGCAAACGAAGATGGAAATAATTCATTTTCATGAATCATGGAGGACCCCACCTACCCACTTACTATGATGTACAATTAGGAGATAATGCACATGCTAAATAGCTATTAAAGTTACATGCACATTTAAATGGAGGATTAACACATGCTAATGATAACTTGGTGATCACACTTCCTCAAGGGTAGTTTGGTTAGTTCCTAAAAAATGGATTAGGGTTTCCAAACATGTATAAGTACCCCATATGTTCATGTAATTAGCCTCCTCCTCTTCTCTTAGCCTCCATTGAGCCTCCTCGTGTAGTTAGTTTAGTTTGAGGCTAAAAGATATAATATGAACTCTCTTTTATTTTTCATAGCTACTTAGCCATTTTCTTTCATGTAATTCTTTCTATACAATTTTAATATATGTTCTTTTCCTCTGTGTTTATTTCTTGTTAGTAGTGTAGATCTCTTTATTTTATGCAAGTAGCTTAGCTTTTATTTCATTTAGCTCTCCTTTTCTTCTTGTTTTTGTTCTATGTTGCAATCTACGTTTGTTGACATGATAACAAATATGAGAGGCTAAACCTCTTCAATTTAGGGGTAATGAAACTCTCTTATTCATGTAGATTCAACATTTTGATAATTTTTAATCTCTTTTTATGCTTAATGGAAATGTTTGAATGGATTAAACTTTGTTGTTTTAGCTTTGAATTTGATAGCCTATATTGTTGACATCAAATAGGCTATGCTTAAACAAACAAAAACACAAATTACCTCTTCATCTACATATGATTATGGTAATGAAGTGGATTTTAAAATCAAAATTTGATGTTCTATATTTCTAATCAATAATTAATAGGCCATGCTTAGAATAGATTTTATTTTCAATGTCATTGCAATTTTCATGAGAGTTAAGAAGTGGTTTCATGGGTGTGTTATAGTTTGATGGTTTATATTGGGCTAATTAATAACACAAATATTCCATACTTATGATAAACACATCATTTAAATTCACTAATGAACAAAAGTAGAGATCATAATTTAATGTTATGTTGATTTATGTGATCAAGAGAGTGGATTTATCTCTAAATTGCCTTTAAACTCTCTTATTTTTATCATTTTATTTTGCTAGTTTATTTACGTTTTTTTTGCCTCAAACACTCTCAAACCTTGGTTTAATTTGATTGAATAGAAATTTTAAAATCTATATGATTCCCTGTGGATCGACCTGTACTCGCCATGTACTAAAATTGTAGGCCATGCGCTTGCAGTTATTTTTAATTTAAATCTGATCGGCTATTTTCTAATCCGATAGAGATTTAGCTGATGAACAGCAATGCTCTCGAAAGGGTTCTTTCGCTTTAAACCCCGAGCCGCTTCTCTAATGCTTTGGAAGGGGTTGGTTTTGAAACCATTCACTTCATTTACTTAGGAAATTGCTTTCGAATGAGTTGCTTTTGACCTAATTCTTTTAAGACCTTTCTTATATTTTTAAAGTTAAACCCAAACTTTTCAAAAGGAGTTGTTTTAAAGGTTTCGAAACTATGTTCCACACATTTTTACTTGACCTAATGCTTTCAAAAGGTTTGTTTTAAGCAAAGGACTTTAATTCTTTGCAAAGGTATATGATAAAGGTTTCGAAGGGGTGATTCCCTAATGTTTTCGAAAGGTTTACCTTTAGTGTTTAAATGGAAGGTTTCCAATGGTTTCGAAAGCCAAGTTCGTAATGTTTTGAAAAGAGGATGTTTAAGGTTTTATAAAGCTTTTGATAGGGACTCTTTCAATGTTTTCGAAAGTTCTTTTATAAATCGTTTCGAAAGGTTTGTTTTGGTCTTTCAGCCTAATGTTATAAAGTAAAGTAGTTAACTTGTTTCGAAAGAGGTACTTACGAAGGTTTCGAAAGAGATTGTTTAAAGATTTTAAACAAGGGTTTCGATGGTTTTCGTCAACAATGTTTTGAGTAAAGCATATATCATGGCAAAGAGATTTGAGTAAAGAAAATAGTACGTTTTTCTTGTTAAAGTATGATTTAAAGGGTTAAATCATTTTGTAAAAAATGTTTTCAAGGAAAATTTGATGGGTTAACCCTAAGTAAAGGACTCTGAAGTGACCCACTTCTTCCTATTCTAATTTATGTGATTTTTAGTGAGTTTTAAAAAAAAAACAAGTGATCACTTCTTTAATTCATTTCCCCCAAGATCCAAAATCTTACCAATATAAAAATATTAGAACATGAATCAAAACATGTCATTTATATATATGAAGATATATAAATGTTTCTTTGCCCATCAGAGTAATTAAAATTGCAAAGAAAAATCAATCACATAATATTCTCATATCTGAGAGATATTATGTCACATAGCTTCTTTCTGGTTTTAATCTTTTTTTTCTTGTTTAACAAGCTAAATTCTTTCTTAATTTAAATAATATTCTTTTAATATTTTCTTATTTTATTTTTCAGCTTGTTTCTTAATCCAATTGATTAATTTCCAGATTTTCAATCAATACTTTCCTTTCATATGTGAAATCAGGAGTTTAACACTTATAGTTTTTCTTTTGAATTTCATACTAAGTGTTAAAACAACTCAAGCTTGTGAGTTTAGCCCGGGGTACTCATTCCTATCACTAATAATATTTTTATGTCATGTACAAATACTTGTATCTGGATTTATAATGTATGTAACAGTCCTATGATTATTGTAGTAGTAGTGTGAATTAAAGCCCAGTCAGTGGAAAAACAATACAAGTAAACAAATGCTAACTTAATCTAGCATACCAAGTAAAATTTTGCACATATATGTAAACATCATGTTCCAGACAATTTATTTAAAGGATCAAACCCAAATGAGACTGTGGTGCTTACCTCTAATGGGTATTGAATGATGGCTATTGACATAAACCAGGTTGCAGTAAGGTAATGGTCATGCTTAACCTTCAACCAAATTCTTTGATATTGTAGACTCTTAAAGTTTAAACAAGACCAAATGCAAACAGACTTTAGACAATATATGATGCAACTGAATATTGTTTAATATGGTTATAGTGAAGGCTACTAGTACTATGCACACATCATTCTATAACACATTTGCAATACTGGAAATCAGACATGTAAGAATGATTTATGGACTAAAACTTCAAGCTTCTCATGGTCTTATATCAATTTATAAGTCATGATCAAGCCTTACTGGCTAAACCAGAACAGGTTCAACCATCACCTAGCAGTTCTACTACATGCCTTATCAAAAGATAGCCACTGCAGTTTCACTATTTAAAATTTATCAGATATGTTAAAGAAATTATGTCCACATATCAAATTACATGGCCTAACTTCCTTCATCACAGTCTACCAGAAAACATCATGATCAGTTACTTAGATCAGTAGCTCAAGACACATATAATACTTAAGTTTTACAAATTCTTTTCAAATGAACAAAGCCACTACAATACTGAAAGGTTTGCATAGACTTAAGAAAGTTTGCCTAGCTATCTTTATTACAATGAACTACTGCATTTTCAAAAACTCAAGTAAGTCTTCCAATTTTCCAAGCAAGCAAGCTATTCATACTTCTCTACCTGCAACAATATTTTGAGCTGCCTCAATAAACTGAGACACCCTAAATATTGCAAGGGCAATAAATAGGGTCAGAATAAAATTCTGGTATGAGTGAAATCAATATTAAAAATAACTTGTAAAATTCTTTTAAGACTGTGTAGAGATCATATAGGGTTTGATGCTTTTCGGTTCCATAATAAGCTTTAGCATATATATAATTAAACCTATACATCAAGCATACATTCAAGCAATCATTCATTCAATTTGTTCAATTGTACATGTACAAAACTCCTATGGATTTAAACTCTTAAATTCCACAGAGGCCTTCAGGACTTGAACAAGTCATGCACATACCCATCATCCACCTGATGATGAGTAGATCAAGGCACCTCTCCTAAATTACTTTGTAATTTAGAGACCATGCATATTTATTCATTTAAGGAATTTTCCTTTTTAACTCCAGAAATACTCTTGTAATACTTTCTTCATTTCATAAGTAAGGAATTTAATTTTCTTAAAAATCATATCTAAACATACCAAACATTCATACCAAATTTCACAACCCATTTCAAAGTCATTTCTGCTTGATCACATTTTTCTAATAACCTGCTAGTACAATAATTTCTATAAATTTTCCTCTGCTTAAATAAATCTACTGAAATCATAAGAAATACCATATTTGTTTTTACTGTGAACATAGGATGTGGTTTTTGAGAAAAACCCAAAAACATACTGGATTTTGATATGAACAAATCAGCACATTTTTACAATATTGCTTGGTTCATATCAATTTTTAAATGAACTAGACATGAGCATAAACCTCTTTGTTCATGCTGCCTAATCCATTTTTATTTAATACCCTATTTCTCAGTAAATTAATCAAATTATTCTCTTATAAAAACTGAGTCATAAACTCATTTCTGTAATCAGGTCATATGATTGATTAAACAATTTTTCAAAACAGAAATAGTCAATACCAAAAACAAATCAAAACAGCAACCAACAATTCAACCAAAGTGCCATTCATGATCATCAAATATTTATTCAGAGAAATAAAGATTAACATAAATCATAATATGATTTTCATATAAAATAATTGGCTGCCCTTACTTGGGTCTTAATGCCATAAATCTCCTAAGTGATTATCACTCACCTTTCCCTTCTTTTCCCGAGAATGCCTAAGCTTGCAAACAGTGTGAGCTCTTCTTTTTTTAATGTGTTACTGTTTTTCCCTCAGCGAAAACCTCTGATTTCCCTCTTGATTTAAATCATTTTACTAGGGTTTTACTAAAGGAAAAACCCATTTTATCCTCACATTACTCAGGGAATTATGTGTGTGTTGTAATGGCTAAATGTGCCATTTTCTCCTGGTTTCTATTTCTAATAAAAGCAGTTATCCACTGCTTTTCCTGTGTGCATGCAATTTGCATGATTCACTTGCATATTATTTTCAAGTGGCTTATTTTCACAATACCTTTCATTATACCTGAGTTATTTCTCATTCCTAGCTATTATCTCAGCCTATTTGTTTACTCTTGATTCATTTCAAAATTGTACTTATGCACAACTAATATTAAACTAGTTTTTAGCCATTTTAATTTACCAAGGAATATATATATATATATATATTTTATCATCCCATGCTTTTCTGACCATATATGTATTTTTCCATACAATATACACATATGTACAAGTTATGTGAATTTTAGAATACATTTCATACTTAATCATTTTCTCCTTATCACTTAATTGTTGAAAACAATTTTCTCCTTACTGAATTATTTTATTTTCTTTTAATATTCATTTTCAAGTTATTTATATAATACATATATATATACACACAAAAATATGTGAATATAAAGCTCCTCTTTACTCAGTTATCTTTCTCCCCATTTTTTATTTATTTTCACTAACAATCATTCCCTCACCTATTTACCTCATTCATTCTTGGTATTTATTTTCCATTACCTGTTTTTCTTTAAAGTAATTTTTATTCTCAAAAATTTTGGGTCTTCACATACTATCCTCCTAAAAGGAATTATGTCCCACAATTATATATTGGTTTATTAGTATATTTCCAACATATCAGAAATTCATTCATCTAAGATCAGTCAAATATTCATAAATAATATTTAAAGTTATTACAGTTCTAGACATACCTTCAAGCAGAAAACAGATTAGGATACTTATCCTTCATCCTATCTTCAGCCTCCCATGTGCAGTCATTACCATCCAAACTCCATTGGATTTAACTAGTTTAATTATTTTATTTCTCAGTTTTTTTTCTTCTCTAGCCACAATGCCCACTGGTTCCTTTTTATAAACCAGATTTTCTTGAATTTCAACATGTGTAGGAGATTCAAGAATGGACTCTTTATCATGCACCCATTTTCTCAGTTGGGATACATGAAATACATCATGTATTTTGCTCAATTCCTCTGGTAACTTCAACCTATAAGATAAAGTCCCTATTCTTTGAACAGTTTCATATGGTCCTATATACCTTGGTGATAGTTTCCCTGCTTTGCCAAATCTCAATATTTTCCTCATTGGTGAAACTTTGAGAAACACATAGTCTCCCACCTCAAATTCTACTGGCCTTCTTCTTTTATCTGCATAGGCTTTCTGTCTCTCTTGAGCTACTCTCATTCTTTGCCTCACTAATTCAATTCTTGCAGAAGTTTCTTTTACATTGTCTGGTCCAAGAAACACCCTTTCACCAGCCTCCATACAACATGCAGGAGATAAACAAGGCTTTCCATACAAAGCCTCAAATGGAGCCATTCCTATGGTGGACTGGTAGCTATTATTATAAGCAAATTCAGGTAAATAAATATGATCCTCCCAGTTGCCTCCAAAATCAAGTATGCATGCTCTCAGCAAATCTTCTAAAACCTTGTTAACAATCTCAGTCTGCCCATCTATTTGTGGGTGGTAGGCTGTGCTTAGGCTTAGTTCTGTCCCCATAGCTTCTTGAAAGCTACCCCAAAACCTTGAAGTAAACAAAGTATCTGTAACGACCCAGAAATTCTGACATTTGAAATTCGAATATTTAATTAATTTTAAATATCAACAAGTGGAATTAATTAAGTCGAATGATTTATTTTTCGAATATCTGGATTTAATTGGATAATTAAATCGATAAATTAATAGTTGAAATTCTAGAAATAATTGAAAATTGGATTTAATGTGATTGAAAATGATTTATAAAGTTATATTAAATCATGTTGAAGTTAGAATGATGTTGTAGAACTTTTAAAATTGAATTAAGAGTTAATCTATGAAAATTGAATATTTTAATATTTAATCGACTAGTGAAATTAGCCATTTTTGGGACAGTCTCAGAATTGGACGAAACTAGTTCCATTGGATCCATAATAGTTTGTTATTATCGAATTTCAATTTTCGTAGTAATCGGAGTTGTCGTGTGAACGTGGCAGCTCAAAACGCATCGAAATTGTTTTAATATTAATTTGGCGAGTTAAAATAGTCATTTTTCAAAAAGTCTCGGATTTCGACGAAATCAGTTTCATCGGATCTGTAATGTGATATTATTGTAAGATTTCAAATTTCGTGTCAATCAGATGTACGGTTTGTCCGGAGCAAGCGGAAACACATCGAAATCGGTTTGAATCGGTTTAATTTAAAATCGATAGATTATTGCCGTAACTCACACTGATGATCGAATTAGCTCCCAAAACATGTTCCATTGTGTTCGGAACGCGGGGTAAACCTTACGAACGCCAGGCGGCACGTGTGATTTGGAGATTGTTTGAAAAAGTCGTTTTAAAATAAATTTAATATTATTTATATACGTATATATATACGTTACAAGAAAAACCCTAGGGTTTCATCTCAAAGTTCAGCCGCCACTTGATATCATCAATGGCCGAAAATTTTCAATTCTTCTCTCCTTAAAATCTCTTAATCCATCAATCTATACAAAAATGTTCCAACTACAAAGTTGAAGATGACATCGAGTACTTCAAATCTATATGGTGAAGATGGGTTTTCGTCAACCATAGGCGGAGTTTTCGACCTGCGTTCGCGCTTGAGTCGACCACGTTTTTCACGCCATGGGGGTGGCCAAGCTCGACAAGCTTCTGGGCGTAGGTAGGCGTGGTGATGGGCTACACAACGGTGGTCTTTGATCATCGTGAAGCCGAGTGTAGAGGTGGTGGTAATTCGATGCAAAGTGGCGGCTTGTTGGGTTATCACTTTCGAACGTGAGCCTGGATGTTTCATGCGTGAAAGAAGAAGGGGGAAGGTGAGATGCGGCTGGGATCTGATGGTGTGAAATTGTGCGGCCAGAATTGATTAGGTTAAACAAATTGACAAAGAAATGTAAATTTATATATATATTAATTCGCATAATCTTTGAAATATCGTATCTTTGTCATACGAGGTCGAAAACGCGCGAAACTATTTGCGTTGGAATCGTATGGTCGAGCACTACGCTATGGAATTGGATTGGATTCATTTGGAGCTAGTGTGAATTTCGGGTAAAATTAAACGTCCGTTTAATTTTATTCGAAATAAACGCTGCAACCGTTTTAAAAGCGAAGGTGAGAACTCCTCACTCAATCGAATGTTTTGTTTCGATTTAAATTTTAAATAGTTAGATTTAAAATTGTTGATTGTATGCCTGGATGATAAATTGATATCTGTTGTGTTGAAATAGACATTATACGCCGTTATTAAGCGGAGGTTATTTATTAAAAACATATACCGTGAATATTTCACATTGAAGTGAAATTGGTATTATATTTGTATATAGCAATATATATATATTGGAATATGTATATATTGGAGTTGTTGATTTCCCGCATTGTATAACGGATGAGACCTATTGCGCCGCATAATAGCGGATAATATTTATAAATCCCATATACCGCAATAATTTCACTGTGAAGTGAAATTGGTATTGTGCTAACATCTGTGGATGCAGGGAAACAGGTTGGAGGGATCCGACTGGATTTCTCACCGTAGTGATTTATTTACAGATATTATTGTATATTTTGTTATCATATGATGATATGTGATATTTTGTTGTCGTGATTGATGATTGGTGCTGTTGCATCATCAGATCCATTTTTGGAAGTTTAAAAATACGATTTGTAAATTATTAAAAGGATTGGTTTATTTAAATTGGGATTTTTGATTTATTTTAAAATGGTTTATAAGTATAAGATTTATAAAATTGATATTTTATAGATAAAAAATAATTGAGTTATAAAGGAGTTTTTAAAGTGTTAAAAATGAAGTATAAGTAAATCTTATAAGTAATAAGATTTATAACTTGTGAAGTTTTAAAAGAATGATTTTTGCAAATAAATGAATTATAAGTATTTAACTTATAATATGGATTTTTGGTATATAATTGAGTTATAAATTGATTTGGTTAATAAAGTGCTTTTATAAGTTAAAGTTGTTATAAAATACAAATGGAATTTATAAACATAGATTTATAAATCCGAGAAACGACTTATTTTGATAAGTTAAAATTTTATAGCTTATTAAAGGAAGTATATTCACAATTTTGGACAGTGGATAATTCTTTAAATGAAATGTGTAGAAATGTTGAATTTGGATAACGAAGTATATTCACAATTTTGGACAGTGAATATATTATTAGATAAAATGGATATGTTATGGAGAAGTGATATTACGAAATGAAGTAATTGTTTTAAAAGATGTTTTAAAACGTGTTAAATATCGAAAACATAGATTTCAACATTCATTGTTGAAATAGAGGTTTCGAGAAATAAGGAAATGGTCGACTATAACACTGTTGTTATAGTAAATGGTTTCCAAAAGGAAATGTTTTATATAGTATTGGGATTTATATATCTATCTAAATTTCGAATCCCTATACTAGTGATTTTGAGTTGTCGTAACAATGTTTTACGTAACATTCGTTTTGACTCAAATAAATGTGTTTAAGATAATGTTTCCTTAAAGAATAAAATATATACTTATCTATGATTTAAGTATATCGAATATTTTTCAAATGTTGAAAATAAATGGATTTGTGAAGTACCTATTATTAAATAGGTATGGAAATGTTTTCCAATATGAAGTGAAATGTTTTGAGATTTTATCTTCAAAGATAAATTGAAATGTGGAAATTGATTTGAAATTGTTTTCAAATAGTTGAAGTGTGGAAATTATATATATTATAAAGATATTTTTGGAAGATAAATAATTTCGAAAATTATTTGGAATCTGATGATGTTGTGCAGACCTATTGATAGTTAAATAACCGACTATCAATAATTACCTTGAATGGGTATTTGTTGTGATTTGCTTGAATTTGAATGCCACACTTATTTTTGAATAAGCGCTCACTATTCGGGGTTAGCCGGGAAAGGACCTTTGGGTCGTATAACCCATTCTGAATTAGTGATACGACGATATGGATCGTATTGAAGACCGGTGGTGAAGACCGGGTATTTGTGAAAACGATAGGATGACCTATCGATTGTCTCTGCACCGTTGGCTACGGTATAGAGATTTCCTTTGTGATGGGAAGTTTTATCGGGATTGTGAATATCCGGATTGCAAGGGCTTCTTTGGAAGTGCCTTCAGTTCTGTTCGAAACCGGAACAGACTTGTATGGTTACATGTCTGACATTACATTTTGAGATGTAAAGCTGATTCTTTCAAATACATTTCTGTTGGTGGCGGAGAATTTATTCTCTTAGCTTAACACCCTTCTCTGAGACTTAAGAGCTCAGAGGTTATGTAGTTGAAGGTTATCAGCGATATATTCCCAATTTGGTAATGTGACATGCTGAGTGTTGCTGTGAAATGATCATTGTTTGATCGTTTGTGATATGATCATTTGTTTGATCATTTATCTTTGTGATCATTTGTTTGACCCAAAGCATAGCTTTTGTATAAAGCGTAGCTTTGTGGACGAGACTTTGTCAGGGCCTCAACAACCCGGAAATGGTCGAAACAAGAATGTTGCGGCAAGGTTATGAGGGTCGCGCCCTTTAGGGTATGTCATTTCCTTCTGGAAAGGGATGGTATCATGGTATGGAGCCCAGATACTTACTCATGTGGACACACCTTATTTATTATGTGTGATGATGGTTACCGAGCGTTCGGATAATGGTCCCAAAGGACCGGGGGATGACATATTCGTGAGTTACCTAGTTACAGGGGTAACCCGGCCTTGTTGGCAGAGAGCAGTTTGTCTCTCGGAGCGTCCAGCCAGAGGCGTTTCCTACGTGGCATAGGAAGTTCCTTAGCTTGACCATTTGTTAGAAAATCCATCTTCCAATACGAACCTTGTACAGTTTTAATTGTAGAACCTGCTATTTAACATAGCAGCTATAGTAGGCATAGTATAATGGTACCTATGCTGGTTAAGATTAATATTATACTTTTGAAATGTTTTCTACACTATGCACTAATAATAATAATCCAATGATTTGCATAGTAAGCATCTTTGACTATCATAAGAAGAAATCTTCTCCAATTCTGCGTTTGCATTGTGTGTGTGGCGGGAGGTCTTATGGTAGTTTCATTTTCCAAAAGCATTGCGAAATTGTTTTATTTTCTTTGTGGTTGTTGTTGTTTTAAAGATAAATTGTTTTAGTTCTCACACCAGTCACCATGACTGACCTGGAGTTTATTGTTCCCTTCCTAAACTCTGGGAGCCCACCAATTTCCACACGGGCAGTCTTGAGTTAGGTTATCAGGTCATCCTGGATTCAGGAGATGCTGTGGAGCTCATTGGCGAGCTGGATGGCAAGACGTATCACTTGTATATGATATTATTTATTCCAATGTGTATTCTGTATATGGAAAAGTTCATATAACTGTCCAGTGTGTTGTATTGTTGTTGTAAACTCTGATGATGATGTAATGTATAAAATGATATAGTTCTTTGATTTAAAGATTATTCATTTATCTATTATATGTTATTCTGTTGCGAATGTGAGATTCTAATATTGTGTCTGTTGTTTCTTCTTTCTTTTTCTTCTATTTTCTTCTACCTCTTCTTTTTCTCCATAACAATTCGGTTTTCCGGCATTCGATTACTCGGCAGTTGATACAGTGGTCGTATTAATGTCGATTTTCGAGTGACGAAAAATCGCAATCGTTACATTTGGTATCAGAGCATATGGTTAAGCGACACCCTGCTCTGTTGGGTGTTACTCATTAGAGATAGAGTCAGTAGTACTCTAGAATGAGTTGAGTGTAATAATAGATATGAGTGCGTATTTGTTAGTGAATATAAAATTGTTTTATATTGTGATGATTGATTTGTTGAGTGGTATATGGATTCTGGTCGGTATAGTCAGTACAACTCTATCGATAGGAATCTCTAAACACTTGTTCGGAACAATTCGACACGATATTGTTTTTAAATTGGGTAAATGAAATAATTTTACCTTGATTTTATTTTGTATATAAAGAAATAATTTTTTTGAAATTATTAAAGTATATATGATTGATTGTTTGGATGTTGAAAATATAAATATATATAAGTTAATTAAAAGTTGTTTGAATCAACAATTGTGAAAGAATAAAGTGTATAAACAAATGAATTATAATCTATGGAATTATAATTTAAATGATTTACAATGGTAAAATAATCTTATATATAAAAGTGAAATTTTATAAGTAAAAGATTTATAAATGTGAATTATAATCTAAAAATAAATAAAATTCAAGAGAAATGTTTTGAAAGGATTTGATGTTTTGGAAAATTGTTTTGGAGAGATGAAAGCTCTAAACTCTTTTCAGGTCGCTGGAAAATAATTCCGATGATGATCGCGACATCATTGGTGTTCATTTTCGGGTTTCCAAAAGAGGAATTGCTGCCAGATTATTTTAAATGAAAGAATTTTGGAAAATTTGGATTTGGTTTTGGAAATTCAAAAGATAATTTGAATTGATTTCAAAATGGTTTTGAAAGGTTGAAAAGACTCTGGAATCCTATTTAAAATATTTATGGGAATGATAATGAGTTGATAACTTATACCGTTTGAATTTTGATATAATAAATTTAACTTAAAGGATGGAGTTAAATTAAAGTAAGTATAAGTGAATCAATTAAATCTAAGTTGTGATTGTTGAATATAAGTAATCAAGTTTTGAATTTATAATATGAGATAATAAATTTTACTTTGGTAAAAGTTAAATAAAAATTGAATCTGAATTGGATTTATGAGTGGAAACTTAAGTTAATTTGAACAAATGATGTTTGAAATGGAAAATAACTTAAGTAATGTTGAATGAATTTGATTTTGATATCAAAGTAAATTAATAAAGTGAATTTATTAAATGAATGTGAACTTGAGCTATATAAATGAAATTCAACTTTATTTGAAAAAAATGAATTAGCAATTAAATTAATGAATGAATGAATTGAATGTTAATCAATCTAATGTGAACGAATTGATATGAAACAATGGATGTAAGTGTTAATTCATTAAAAGCTAAATGTTATTGGAAGTTGAATAATTGAATGTAAGTCAATTTAATATCGACCAATTGAATTAAAGGTGTTGAACCAAATTGAATGTAAATTTAATAATTTGGTTGTGTAGAATATACATTGGATGTTATATGATTGTTGGTTGATTGTAGTATAATTCATTAAGTGCTAATGAAATTGAATTGATTAAAATTGGAAGATATGTAATTAAATTCAAATTGGAAGTAAATAAATTTGAATAGAATTGAATTCAATTTGAATTGAAAGTGAACTAATGTGAATATAAATTAGTGAATATGAACTAATTGAAAAGGAAGAATTGAATGTCGTTGTATGTGAATTGGTTGTAAACAATTACAAGTGATATTGAAATTTTATAAGTGCTTATAAAACTTGTTTAGTATGCATTTCTTTAATATGCATGTGTTGTAGTTGTTTAAAAGAGTAAATTGTTAATAAACTTATATATATGTCACTTACGTGTTTAAATTGAGTAAGTACAGGTGCAGTGGCTGCCGTTCGGTTGATTGGGTTCCGCTAAAATATGCTAATAAATAACTACTTTGCTTAAAAATGCTAAAAAGGTACGCCTACGCAATAAAAATAGGAAATATGAACTGTTTTTCTGCTTTTCCGACCGGGTGGGTCGATGTATATATATTTATGTCTATTGTGATCCTACTACGATCGAACCGCGCAAAGGAGACGCTGGCGAATTTTTCTGGAAATTTAAGGCGTTAGAAAATTTTTGAACTTTTGAAAAAAAAATTTGTTAATGAAAAGTTGATTTCTAAATTATAATGAAAATATACGAATTGAACTAGAAAATGGAAACCATTGTTTTGGTTGAAGTTAAAGGTTTTGAAAAAGGTGAATATAAAATTTTCACTAAGTGGATTTTGAAAAGTTAATGAATTTGGGAATTTTTCTTACTTGGTAATTTCGAGGACGAAATTCTTTTAAGGGGGGAAGTTTGTAACGACCCGTAAATTCTGACATTTGAAATTCGAATATTTAATTAATTTTAAATATTAACAAGTGGAATTAATTAAGTCGAATAATTTATTTTTCGAATATTTGGATTTAATTGGATAATTAAATCGATAAATTAATAGTTGAAATTCCAGAAATAATTGAAAATTGGATTTAATGTGATTGAAAATGATTTATAAAGTTATATTAAATCATGTTGAAGTTAGAATGATGTTGTAGAACTTTGAAAACTGAATTAAGAGTTAATCTGTGAAAATTGAATATTTTAATATTTAATCGACTAGTGAAATTAGCCATTTTTGGGACAGTCTCAAAATTGGACGAAACTAGTTCCATTGGATCCGTAATAGTTTGTTATTATCAGATTTCAATTTTCGTAGTAATCGGAGTTGTCGTGTGAACGTGGTAGCTCGAAACGCATCGAAATTGTTTTAATATTAATTTGGCGAGTTAAAATATTCATTTTTTAAAATGTCTCGGATTTCGACGAAACCAGCTTCATCGGATCTATAATGTGATATTATTGTAAGATTTCAAATTTCGTGTCAATCGGATGTATGGTTTGTCCGGAGCAAGCGAAAACGCATCGAAATCGGTTTAATTTAAAATCGATAGTTTATTGCCGTAACTCACACAGATGATCTAATTAGCTCCCGAAACACGTTCCATTGTGTTCGGAATGTGGGGTAAACCTTATGAACGCCAGGCGGCATGTGTGATTTGGAGATTGTTTGAAAAAGTCGTTTTAAAATAAATTTAATATTATTTATATACGTATATATATACGTTACAAGAAAAACCCTAGGGTTTCATCTCAAAGTTCAGCCGCCACTTGATATCATCAATGGCCAAAAATTTTCAATTCTTCTCTCCTTAAAATCTCTTAATCCATCAATCTATGCAAAAATGTTCCAACTACAAAGTTGAAGATGACATCGAGTACTTCAAATCTATATGGTGAAGATGGGTTTTCGTCGACCATAGGCGGAGTTTTTGACCTGCGTTCGTGCTCGAGTCGACCACGTTTTTCACGCCATGGGGGTGGCCGAGCTCGACAAGCTTCTGGGCGTGGGTAGGCGTGGTGATGGGCTACACAACGGTGGTCTTTGATCATCGTGAAGCCGAGCGTAGAGGTGGTGGTAATTCGATGCAAAGTGGCGGCTTGTTGGGTTATCACGTTCGAACGTGAGCCTGGATGTTTCCCGCATGAAAGAAGAAGGGGGAAGGTGAGATGCGGCTGGGATCTGATGGTGTGAAATCGTGCGGCCAGAATTGATTAGGTTAAACAAATTGAAAAAGAAATGTAAATTTATATAAATATTAATTCGCATAATCTTTGAAATATCATATCTTTGTCATACGAGGTCGAAAACACGCGAAACTAGTTGCGTTGGAATCGTATGGTCGAGCACTACGCTATGAAACTAGATTGGAGTCATTTGGAGCTAGTGTGAATTTCGAGTAAAATTAAACGTCCGTTTAATTTTATTCGAAATAAACGCTGCAACCGTTTTAAAAGCGAAGGTGAGAACTCCTCACTCAATCGAATGTTTTGTTTCGATTTAAATTTTAAATAGTTAGATTTATAATTGTTGATTGTATGCCTGGAAGATAAATTGATATCTGTTGTGTTAAAATAGACATTATACGCCGTTATTAAGCGGAGGTTATTTATTAAAAACATATACCGCGAATATTTCACATTGAAGTAAAATTGGTATTATATTTGTATATAGCAATATATATATATATATATATTGGAATATGTATATATTGGAGTTGTTGATTTCCCGCATTGTATAACGGATGAGACCTATTGCGCCGCATAATAGCGGATAATATTTATAAATCCCATATACCGCGATAATTTCACTATGAAGTGAAATTGGTATTGTGCTAACATCTATGGATGCAGGGAAACAGGTTGGAGGGATCCGACTGGATTCCTCACCGTAGTGATTTATTTTTACAGATATTGTTATATATTCTGTTATCATATGATGATATGTGATGTTTTGTTGTCGTGATTGATGATTGGTGTTGTTGCATCATCGGATCCATTTTTGGAAGTTTAAAAATACGATTTGTAAATTATTAAAAGAATTGGTTTATTTAAATTGAGATTTTTGATTTATTTTAAAATGGTTTATAAGTATAAGATTTATAAAATTGATATTTATAGATAAAAAATAATTGAGTTATAAAGGAGTTTTTAAAGTGTTAAAAATGAAGTATAAGTAAATCTTATAAGTAATAAGATTTATAACTTGTGAAGTTTTAAAAGAATGATTTTTGCAAATAAATGAATTATAAGTATTTAACTTATAATATGGATTTTTGGTATATAATTGAGTTATAAATTGATTTGGTTAATAAAGTGCTTTTAGAAGTTAAAGTTGTTATAAAATACAAATGGAATTTATAAACATAGATTTGTAAATCCGAGAAACGACTTATTTTGATAAGTTAAATTTTTATAGCTTATTAAAGGAAGTATATTCACGATTTTGGACAGTGGATAATTCTTTAAATGAAATGTGTAGAAATGTTGAATTTGGATAACAAAGTATATTCACGATTTTGGACAGTGAATATAATATTAGATAAAATGGATATGTTTTGGAGAAGTGATATTACGAAATGAAGTAATTGTTTTAAAAGATGTTTTAAAACGTGTTAAATATCGAAAACATAGATTTCAACAATCATTGTTGAAATAGACGTTTCGAGAAATAAGGAAATAGTGGACTATAACACTGTTGTTATAGTAAATGGTTTCCGAAAGGAAATGTTTTATATAGTATTGGGATTTATATATCTATCTAAATTTCGAATCCCTATACTAGTGATTTTGAGTTGTCGTAACAATGTTTTATGTAACATTCGTTCTGACTCAAATAAATGTGTTTAAAAGAATGTTTCCTTAAAGAATAAAATATATACTTAACTGTGATTTAAGTATATCGAATATTTTTCAAATGTTGAAAATAAATGGATTTGTGAATTATCTATTATTGAATAGGTATGGAAATGTTTTCCAATATGAAGTGAAATGTTTTGAGATTTTATCTTCAAAGATAAATTGAAATGTGGAAATTGATTCGAAATTGTTTTCAAATAGTTGAAGTGTGGAAATTATATATATTGTAAAGATATTTTTGGAAGATAAATAATTTCGAAAATTATTTGGAATCTGATGATGCTGTGCAGACCTATTGATAGTTAAATAACCGACTATCAATAATTACCTTGAATGGGTATTTGTTGTGATTTGCTTGAATTTGAATGCCACACTTATTTTTGAATAAGCGCTCACTATTCGGGGTTAGCCGGGAAAGGACCTTTGGGTCGTATAACCCATTCCGAATTAGTGATACGACGATATGGATCGTATTGAAGACCGGTGGTGAAGACCGGGTATTTGTGAAAACGATAGGATGACCTATCGATTGTCTCTGCACCGTTGGCTACGGTATAGAGATTTCCTTTATGATGGGAAGTTTTATCGGGATTGTGAATATCCGGATTGCAAGGGCTTCTTTGGAAGTGCCTTCAGTTCTGTTCGAAACCGGAACAGACTTGTATGGTTACATGTCTGACATTACATTTTGAGATGTAAAGCTGATTCTTTCAAATACATTTCTGTTGGTGGCGGAGAATTTATTCTCTTAGCTTAACACCCTTCTCTGAGACTTAAGAGCTCAGAGGTTATGTAGTTGAAGGTTATCAGCGATATATTCCCAATTTGGTAATGTGACATGCTGAGTGTTGCTGTGAAATGATCATTGTTTGATCATTTGTGATATGATCATTTGTTTGATCATTTATCTTTGTGATCATTACTTTGATCATTTGTTTGACCCAAAGCATAGCTTTTGTATAAAGCGTAGCTTTGTGGACGAGACTTCGTTAGGGCCTCAACAACCCGGAAATGGTCGAAACAAGAATGTTGCTGCAAGGTTACGAGGGTCGCACCTTTTAGGGTATGTCATTTCCTTCTGGAAAGGGGTGGTATCATGGTATGGAGCCCAGATACTTACTCATATGGACACACCTTATTTATTATGTGTGATGATGGTTACCGAGCGCTCGGATAAAGGTCCCAAAGGACCAGGGGATGACATATTCGTGAGTTTCCTAGTTACAGGGGTAACCCGGCCTTGTTGGTAGAGAGCAGTTTGTCTCTCGGAGCGTCCAGCCAGAGGTGTTTCCTACGTGGCATAGGAAGTTCCTTAGCCTGATCATTTTTTAGAAAATCCATCTTCCAATACGAACCTTGTACGGTTTTAATTATAGAACCTGCTATTTAATATAGCAGCTATAGTAGGCATAGTATAATGGTACCTATGCTGGCTAAGATTAATATTATACTTTCAAAATGTTTTCTGCACTATGCACTAATAATAATATTCCAATGATTTGCGTAGTAAGCATCTTTGACTATCATAAGAAGAAATCTCCTCCAATTCTGTGTTTGCATTGTGTGTGTGGTGGGAGGTCTTATGGTAGTTTCATTTTCCAAAAGCATTGCGAAATTGTTTTATTTCCTTTGTGGTTGTTGTTGTTTTAAAGATAAACTATTTTAGTTCTCACACCAGTCAGCATGACTGACCTGGAGTTTATTGTTCCCTTCCTAAACTCTGGGTGCCCACAAATTTCCACACGGGCAGTCTAGAGTTAGGTTATTAGGTCATCCTGGATTCTGGAGATGCTGTGGAGCTCATTGGCGAGCTGGATGGCAAGACGTATCACTTGTATATGATATTATTTATTCCGCTGTGTATTCTGTATATGGACAAGTTCATATAACTGTCCAGTGTGTTGTATTGTTGTTGTAAACTCTGATGATGATGTAATGTATAAAATGATATAGTTCTTTGATTTAAAGATTATTCATTTATCTATTATATGTTATTCCGTTGCGAATGTGAGATTCTGATATTGTGTATGTTGTTTCTTCTTTCTTTTTCTTCTATTTTCTTCTACCTCTTCTTTTTCTCCATAACAATTCGGTTTTCCAGCATTCGATTACTCGGCAGTTGATACAGTGGTCGTATTAATGTCGATTTTCGAGCGACGAAAAATCGCAATCGTTACAGTATCTCTATCACTAATGATAGTCTTGGGGATGCCATGCAATCTCACTATCTCTTTCACAAATAACTGAGCTAGTTTATGGGCATTTCTGTTTGAATTTATAGGAATGAAGTGTGCTATTTTTGTAAGCCTATCAACCACTACCCAAATAATATCATTGCCTCTTCTTGTTCTTGGCAAACCATCCACAAAATCCATGGATATGCTTTCCCATTTCCAAGTAGGCACTTCCAAAGGTTGCAATAGGCCTGAGGGTCTTTGATAGTCTGCCTTTACTTGTTGGCATGTCAAGCAATTTGCCACATATTTTGCTACTGCTCCTTTCATCCCGGGCCACCAGTAATTTCTCTTGAGATCATGGTACATTTTTGTACCACCTGGATGGATAGTATATTTTGTTTTGTGATGCTCATCCATGACTTCTTGCTTCAGTTCCTCTACATTTGGCAGACAGAGCTTCCCTTTTTTCCTTAAGTATCCTTTATCATCTACTTCATAATTCTCTACTGTCATGCCTTGTGATAACATGTCCTTTTTCTCCTTTAAATTTAAGTCTTGACTTTGCATTTCTCCTATTTTATCAACCAGAGTTGACTTTAAAGAAATGAGGCTTAGTTTACCATATTCAATCATATCACTGTGTGCCTTATCTGCTACTCTAATTTCTGCTCTTATTTCTACTTCACTGAGGATTGTCAAATCCTTGAATTCACTCATCATTAAGCTTGCCACTTTTGCTTGATGCCTACTCAATGCATCTGCCACTTTATTAGCTTTTCCTGGGGTGTATAATATATCAAGATCATAGGCAGCTAGAAATTCTACCCACCTATGTTGCCTCATGTTTAAGTCTTTTTGGGAAAACAAGTATTTAAGTGACTTGTGATCTGTAAACAATTCAAACTTAGCACCTAATAAGTAATGTCTCCATAGTTTCAATGCATATACTACAACAGCTAGTTCTAAGTCATGTGTAGCATACCTAGTTTCATTTGGCTTGAGTTGCCTTGATGCATATGCTATGACTTTACCATGTTGCATAAGCACTGCCCCTAATCCAGATCCACTAGCATCTGTGTAAACCACTAGCCCTTCATTACCCTCTGGAACATGTAAGACTGGAGCTTCCACCAGTGCCTTCTTTAGTGATGAAAAAGCTTGTTCACACTTCTCTGTCCACACATATGGTTGCTCCTTTTTAGTTAACTTGGTCAATGGGATGGCTATCCTTGAAAAGTCTTTTATAAACCTTCTATAGTAGCCTGCCATTCCCAAAAATGATCTCACCTCAGTCACTGATTTGGATCTACTCCATGACTGCACTGCTATCACCTTAGTTGGATCTACACTAACCCCTTGTTGTGATACAATGTGCCCTAAAATTTTTACTTCATTCTGCCAAAATGTACATTTAGAGAATTTGGCCTTTAAATCATGTGCTCTCAGTCTAGAAAAAACTAGATGCAAGTGTTTTGCATGATCCTCTTCTGATTTTGAATACACTAATATGTCATCAATAAAGACAACCACAAATTTTTCTAGAAAATCTCTAAATGTTCTATTCATTAAATCTACAAAATATGATGGTGCATTTGTCAATCCAAAAGGCATCACCAAAAATTCATATAATCCATACCTTGTGTTGAAGGCAGTATACATAATGCTTTCTTCCTCTACCTTCATCTGATGAAATCCAGAGGCTAAATCTAGACTTGAAAAGATCTTTGCTCCATTTAATTGATCAAATAGATCATCAATTCTGGGGAGTGGGTATTTGTTCTTGATGGTGACTTTATTTAGTTCTCTATAATCAATACACATTCTTAGTGTACCATCATGCTTTTTAACAAACACCACTGGAGAACCCCAGTTTGAACTGCTAGGCCTTATGAAGCCTTTCTGCTCCAATTCTTCCAGTTGTTGCTTCAATTCTATTAATTCTTTTGGACCCATTCTGTAACGACCCGTAAAATTTGATGGTTTTAAAAGTATTTTTAACTGGAAATTTGTGAAATTTTAAACAATAAAATTTGAAATTAAAAATTTATTATTTGGAATACATCTATTTTAATATAGCAACTGGTAAATTTTCATCTGATAAGATTGAAGTTATTTTCCTGTGAAACTTCATTTCAAATCAAACCGGTTAATAACAGTGAATTTATAAGTTTTCCAAAACCAAAATATGTCAACAGGAGAAAATTTATTCAGATCATTCTGAATCAGACTGCAAAATTCGTTTTTCCAAATTTGGACTTCTACTGCTCCGTTTATCTTATTTCTGGTAATAGCAGCATTTTCAGTACCGATTATCGACTTTTGATTGGACGATCATACCACTAATATCTGTATACCATTTTGATCGTCTCGTCGTGCTGATCTCAGCGATATATTTATTTCTGTATTTTGAGGTCCGGTACGCGACAGAAACAATAAACTGTTCGTCGTATCGGTACCCAAAATGTTGACTTTATTTCTTCCTTCGGTTTCAAAATTTAAAACGTAAAGGCTGGACCACATTATTACTTTGCTTTAATGAGTCAGCTCAATTGGAGGCACCGTTGAAAAATTCAATTCACCTTATATTTATGTACGTTTTCATTTTACCAAGTCTGTTCATTCACTTTTGAATTTCCTTTTTCTCCTCCCACCTTTTCGTTTCTCAGCCAATTGATATCCTCACGAAACCCATTCCCTAGCCTTTCACCTCTCCTCTGTGACAACAGCCTTGTACTCGTCCACCTTCCCTAGCCTTCACCATCGAGAGCACCAACAGCATTCCCCTCTTTTTTCTTCACCTGCGTGCATCTGCCACCACCCAGGCCTCACGCCTCAGTCCAAACCCACCCTCATCTCCCTGACCACGGCAACCACAATCCAACCTTCCCGGATCTGCCCACCGTTCCGCCTCCACCACCAAACCCAGTAGCTAGAGCCGCCACCGTCCACTCAGCTTTCCCTTAGCTCAGGCCAAGACCTGTTCCTTCTTTTCCCCTCCTTCGTTTGTTTTGCACAGGTGCATAAATTATTGTAGTATATGTGTATGTTATATGTTATAGGGTAAGTTGTTTACTTTATATACAAATATGAACTAAAGGCTGTACGTGTACTACAGTAGTTACATTTTATGTCTAAAGTATTTACATATATATATATCTTCTAATTTTTTTTATCTACTGTAATAGTATTATACATATCTATTTTATAAGTCTACCATGTAGATAAGTCTGTTAGTTATACAAAATTTTAAGTATATATATATTTGTCGGTTATGTTCTATAGTTTATATTCATAAGTGTATAAGTGGGATAAACATATTGGTATTCTGTAAGTATACATTTGCTTAATTATACAAGAGTATGGGTTGTCTGCATTATATGTATGTATATATGTAAAGTCTGCACATAGCTATTTCATTTGCTGTTTATATCACTCACACATATTATATCGTGCACGTGATAGTTTGAAAACAAATGATTTCGCATGCATGTATATTTTCATATAAATTTTAGGTTGAGATAATTACGGTTCATCTGTGGATTTTATAGCCGTCTATCAATTTTTGATTTGTGTATATAGTATTAGTATAAGTATGTAAGTTTTATAAACTGTATATGATATTGTTATGTATGTTAGCATGTACCAGGATTTTCTATTACCTGTTAGTATAAATTTTATTATATTTATATTTATATTTTAAGTTTTCACTTACTTTTAAAGTAACAGAATATAGATTTTGAGACTGCTTCCAATTGAAAAGTTATTTTGCATATTTTGGGTGAAAACTATATATATATGTACATTGATTTGGTATAGGTGCTTAACTAAGAACACTGATCTGAAAAAAAGTATATTTTATGTTTTAGAAAAATTTGATTAGAGAAAATTTATTATTATATATATAGTAGTTCCTATATATGCACCTGAGTTCTGTTTTTATACATCAATTATATATAGATATTTGTGTACTGGATATGTATGTGTGAAATAACAGTTTTATTTTATAATATATTTCATTATTTTGAAATATATATGTCATTTTGAAAGGGATAAAATATAACCTAAGTATTTTCATTTATATATATATATATATTTAATTTAATATGTGTGAAAAAATTATATTTGATTTTTTTTTGCAAAATAATATGTATATAGTTATACATATAAGTTCATTCATACCATTTATCTTCATCGATGCCGTTCTGATTTGATCCTATATATCAGCTTTGTCCATCTAACTCGTGTCCATCGTGCTTTGCTGCGAAATCCATGCTTGGATCCGAAATCCATCTCATTGTCTATCCTATCTAGCCTCGAAAGGTGAGCAATCACTCACGATTAACATTCTTGTATTTATTAAATTTGATTTCAATTGAAACGACAATTGAAATATGATGCTGTAGTTATTTAAATTGGTATATATGCTATTATCTGTATATGTTCACCTGTGACATCTGACACCAGTATCTAGTATTTATATGCCTGTTATTACTATTGTCTGTATATGTTCACCTATGACATCTGACACCAGTATCTGTTATTTATATTGATGATATATGCCTGTTGTTATATTTTATATTATCTGTTATCACTCTGCAAGTTCCCTGTTAGTATAGAATTCACTATGGGTTGAAATGATACATACCCGAACGGACTTTAGAATAGGAGAAAATCGTTATGGGTTGAAATGATAAACCCAAACGATTTTCATTTGAATTGAAATTGGGATTACGGGTCGGAATGATATCTACCTGTATATATTTAAATTTCGGATTGAAATGATAAATATCCGTATCACTTAACCATATGATGAATATATATACAAACACCGTTGGTTCATATATAAATATATATAAATATTTTGAAAATGAATTCTATGGTTTTGGAAAGAAATATATTGTTTTAATAAATGTTGAGCCTTAAATTATTATATATAAATGAGAATGATTGATTTAAATACATATAATATGTTGAGTATTTAAATATATTTCAAAATAGATTTTGGTAATAATTTGAATAAGTTAAGGTTGGGAAGATAATTTGAATTTAGTTGAAATTGTATTCAATAAAGAATTTTATTTGATTAAACCGATTTGAAACTTATTGAAATTGAGATGTAAGATATGATTTATAACTTGAGTTTGAATTATAAGTAATCTAATGAATATTTCTTGTTTAAAACAAAGTTTAAGGAAATATTTAGTAAAATGTAATTTAAGGCTAGTTAAATGATATTGAATTTATTAAATGAATATTTCCTGATTAAATAATAAGTGAAGTTAAATCAAGAGCTATATGAAACTGTTAAATTTAACTTTGAAAATGTTGAATAATAAAGCTTTGAAATATATTGAAAAAAAAATTTAAATAGTATATTTAGAACTGAATTGATGAATTGAGCTATGAATGAATTTGAATTGGGAATTTTAGTTAATTTGAATCGATTTGTGAGACTTGAGGAAATTATAAATACTTTACTTTATAAATTATTTAATAAACATACACTATTTTGGAGAATAGATATATTTGAAATGGAAATGATATTTTGATTTTGAAATAAATAAATTTAAAATGACCACGGTGTTATAATGTATATTTCCACCTTGTAGATAGTTCTGAAGATCCTTAGAGGATGGTTATCCCAAACATCCCTTAAGTTACTTGTATTTCAGTTGATATTTCACTTGAGTTGGATTTATTAGTATAAGAATGTTAGTCCTGACTCGAGTGTTTTGTGTTTTGCTTTACGCTCGGGTCAGACCGAGTGATACAGCATTTGAGACTCACCTTTGGAGTTTGGAGCTTCATTTGGAGATCCAACTATCGCCTCAGCTTTCAGCTCTTCTAGTTGATTTGTTCAGAGAAGTCATCTGTTGTACTGGAGACTTCACTGCATTTGAGATTTTCTGTTGTATTTTATTTTTAACTCTGATGTTCATATAGTAGCTTCATGAACTACTATTTTATCTATTCCGCTGCGTATTATTGTATTACTCTGTGTCTGTGATTCCGTGATTGATTTATTTACTGCATATGCTGAGTTTTTGCCAAATTTAAATTAACAATCTGATATTTTGAATTATTCAAGTTAGACATGTGTGGATTTATTGTCGATTTGAATGGTCCAAAATACCGGGTCGTTACACATTCTAGTAGGCTTCTTGATGATAGGACTTGATCCAGGAATTAATCTTATTTGAAACTCAACTGGTCTATTTTCTGGAACTCCTATAACTTCTCCAAAAACATCTGGATATTCATTTATCACTTTTATATTTTCTAGAGTTAATTCCTTTTCATTCATGTTCCATATTTGATTAAGGCAATTTGTCTTAGCTATTTCACTCATGACTAAAATATTTTTACCATTTTCTGTTTTCAAACAAATAGTAAAATTTTCCAAATTCAAAATTGTTTTGAATTTGCTCAACCAATCTACCCCTAAAATAATTCCTATTCCATGGTATTTCAATACAAACAAATCAGATTTAAACACATTTCCTCCTATGTTTAATTCTACTCCCAAACATTTTAATCCTAGCAAACAAGAGCTACCCAGAGGACTTTGAATAAACAAGGGTTTTTCAACTTTGTTGCATATGAGAGCTAATTTATCCACTATGTCTTGTGATATCAGAGAATGTGTAGCTCCAGTGTCATATATAACTGTGATTGGGTAACTTTTAATTAGGAGTATACCTTCCAATTTTCCAGAGCTTCCTGCTGCATATGCCTTTGCCTTTGTTTCCAATGCTCCTACCTTTGCTCCTTTCTTAAACTCTGGGCAGTTTCTTTTAATATGACCTTCTTTCCCACAGTTATAGCAGCTAAATGGTGCCTTCTTGGCTGCTTGACACCTATTACTCATGTGTCCTTCTTTGCCACAATTATAACAAGTAACTTTCTTCTTAGCTTCCCCAATGGCTGCTCCCTCCATTTTCTTATCCATATTCTTTTTGTCATAGGGATGTGCTCTATTTTCCCCTTCTTTTGATTATTAGCCCTCATGCTCCTAAATTTTCCCTTGCATTGTCATGTTGTTCAAAAGAAAGAGTAAGGTCTATGACTTGATCAAATGTTTTATCCTTATATCGTAACATTTCTCTACTCAGACCTGCATTTAGTCCTTGGATAAATCTTGAATTCTTTGATTATTCATCTCCTATGAGCATAGTTCCATACTTGGACAAACTCTCAAAATTTTGAGTGTATTCAGTCACACTCATTGGTCCTTGCCTTAGCCTTATGAATTCCTCAAGCAATGTTGCCTTAGCTGTTGCTGGAACAAACCTTGCCTCAAGCATCTCCTTGAATTGATCCCATGTTATCTCATTTTCTGGCCTTCCTATGATGATCACCTCCCACCAATCTAGTGCTGCTCCTTTGAGTCTCCTTGAAGCTATCTGCCTCTTTCTTTGGTCATTAATTTGCATATCTGCAAATATTCTTTCCAAAGTTCTCAACCATGTCTGCACTCCCATAACTCCCTCAGTGCCTTCAAAATCCTTGCCTCCTAAATTTGAAAATGTCTTCAATAGCTTAGCTAATTCCTCATGAGGATTCTCTTCCATGTGCACTGCTCCTTCTCTAAATGCCCTCACCAAATCTTGCAAGTTAACCATTGGTGTTGCATTGGAGGGTCTTGCTCCATGATTTGGTGGTCTTCCTACCATGGTTTCACTATTCAATTGCATAGCTAGTTAGTCATATTTCTAATTTAATTATTTTCTGCAATTTATTTCTACCGTGGATATTTTATTTCGATCATTATTGGATATATATATTATATATATATATATATTTTGAATTTTATCCATACAAGAAGATTGGATAATGTGTTTATGCTATGTTTTAACAACATAGCTCTGATACCAACTGAAGTGACCCACTTCTTCCTATTCTAATTTATGTGATTTTTAGTGAGTTTTTTTTAAAAAAAAACAAGTGATCACTTCTTTAATTCATTTCCCCCAAGATCCAAAATCTTACAAATATAAAAATATTAGTACATGAATCAAAACATGTCATTTATATATATGAAGATATATAAATGTTTCTTTGCCCATCAGAGTAATTAAAATAGCAAAGAAAAATCAATCACATAATATTCTCATATCTGAGAGATAATATGTCACATAGCTTCTTTCTGGTTTTAATCTTTTTTTTTTCTTCTTTAACAAGCTAAATTCTTTCTTAATTTAAATAATATTCTTTTAATATTTTCTTATTTTATTTTTCAGCTTGTTTCTTAATCCAATTGATTAATTTCCAGATTTTCAATCAATACTTTCCTTTCATTTGTGAAATCAGGAGTTTAACACTTATAGTTTTTCTTTTGAATTTCATACTAAGTGTTAAAACAACTCAAGCTTGTGAGTTTAGCCCGGGGTACTCATTCCTATCACTAATAATATTTTTATGTCATGTACAAATACTTGTATCTGGATTTATAATGTATGTAACAGTCCTATGATTATTGTGGTAGTAGTGTGAATTAAAGCCCAGTCAGTGGAAAAACAATACAAGTAAACAAATGCTAACTTAATCTAGCATACCAAGTAAAATTTTGCATATATATGTAAACATCATGTTCCAAACAATTTATTTAAAGGATCAAACCCAAATGAGACTGTGGTGCAGACCTCTAATGGGTATTGAATGATGGCTATTGACATAAACCAAGTTGCAGTGAGGTAATGGTCATGCTAAACCTTCAACCAAATTCTTTGATATTGTAGACTCTTAAAGTTTAAACAAGACCAAATGCAAACAGACTTTAGACAGTATTTGATGCAACTGAATATTGTTCAATATGGTTATAGTGAAGGCTACTAGTACTATGCACACATCATTCTATAACACATTTGCAATACTGGAAATCAGACATGTAAGAAAGATTTATGGACTAAAACTTCAAGCTTCTCATGGTCTTATATCAATTTATAAGTCATGATCAAGCCTTACTGGCTAAACCAGAACAGGTTCAACCATCACCTAGCAGTTCTACTACATGCCTTATCAAAAGATAGCCACTGCAGTTTCACTATTTAAAATTTATCAGATGTGCTAAAGAAAGTATGTCCACATATCAAATTACATGGCCTAACTTCCTTCATCACAGTCTACCAGAAAAAATCATGATCAGTTACTTAGATCAGTAGCTCAAGACACATATAATACTTAAGTTTTACAAATTCTTTTCAAATGAACAAAGCCACTACAATACTGAAAGGTTTGCATAGACTTAAGAAAGTTTGCTTAGCTATCTTTATTACAACGAACTACTGCATTTTCAAAAACTCAAGTAAGTCTTCCAATTTTCCAAGCAAGCAAGCTATTCATACTTCTCTACCTGCAACAATATTTTGAGCTGCCTCAATAAAATGAGACACCCTAAATATTGCAAGGGCAATAAATAGGGTCAGAATAAAATTTTGGTATGAGTGAAATCAATATTAAAAATAACTTGTAAAATTCTTTTAAGACTGTGCAGAGATCATATAGGGTTTGATGCTTTCCAGTTCCATAATAAGCTTTAGCATATATATAATTAAACCTATACATCAAGCATACATTCAAGCAGTCATTCATTCAATTTGTTCAATTGTACATGTACTAAACTCCTATGGATTTAAACTCTTAAATTCCACAGCCTTTATTTCCAGTTCCATTTTACATTTTTATATGGTCTAAACTCTTGCCTTTGAACACAATGTGTTCATTGCAAAGGACTCAATTCTGTTAACCTTTGCACAGAGGCCTTCAGGACTTGAACAAGTCATGCACATACCCATCATCCACCTGATGATGAGTAGATCAAGGCACCTCTCCTAAATTACTTTGTAATTTAGAGACTATGCATATTTATTCATTTAAGGAATTTTCCTTTTTAACTCCAGAAATACTCTTGTAATCCTTTCTTCATTTCATAAGTAAGGAATTTAATTTCCTTAAAAATCATATCTAAACATACCAAACATTCATACCAAATTTCATAACCCATTTCAAAGTCATTTCTGCTTGATCACATTTTTCTAATAACCTGCTAGTACAATAATTTCTAGAAATTTTCCTGTGCTTAAATAAATCTACTGAAATCATAAGAAATACCATATTTGTTTTGACTGTGAACATAGGATGTGGTTTTTGAGAAAAACCCAAAAACATACTGGATTTTGATTTGAACAAATCAACACATTTTTACAATATTGCTTGGTTCATATCAATTTTTAAATGAACTAGACATGAGCATAAACCTCTTTGTTCATACTGCCTAATCCATTTTTATTTAATACCCTATTTCTCAGTAAATTAATCAAATTATTCTCTTATAAAAACTGAGTCATAAACTCATTTCTGTAATCAGGTCATATGATTGATTAAACAATTTTTCAAAACAGAAATAGTTAATACCAAAAATAAATCAAAACAACAACCAACAATTCAACCAAAATGCCATTCATGATCATCAAATATTTATTCGGAGAAATAAAGATTAATAGAAATCATAATATGATTTTCATATAAAATAATTGGCTACCCTTACTTGGGTCTTAATGCCATAAATCTCCTAAGTGATTATCACTCACTTTTCCCTTCTTTTTCCGAGAATGCCTAAGCTTGCAAACAGTGTGAGCTCTTCTTTTTTTAATGTGTTACTGTTTTTCCCTTAGCGAAAACCTCTGCTTTCCCTCTTGATTTAAATCATTTTACTAGGGTTTTACTAAAGGAAAAACCCATTTTATCCTCACATTACTCAGGGAATTATGTGTGTGTTGTTATGGCTAAATGTGCCATTTTCTCCTGGTTTCTATTTCTGGTAAAAGCAGTTATCCACTGCTTTTCCTGTGTGCATGCAATTTGCATGATTCACTTGCATATTATTTTCATGTGGCTTATTTTCACAATACCTTTCATTATACCTGAGTTATTTCTCATTCCTAGCTATTATCTCAGCCTATTTGTTTACTCTTGATTCATTTCAAAATTGTACTTATGCACAACTAATATTAAACTAGTTTTTAGGCATTTTAATTTACCAAGGAATATATATATATATATATATCATCCCATGCTTTTCTTACCATATATGTATTTTTCCATACAATATACACATATGTACAGGTTATGTGAATTTTAGAATACATTTCATACTTAATCATTTTCTCCTTATCACTTAATTGTTGAAAACAATTTTCTCCTTACTGAATTATTTTATTTTCTTTTAATATTCATTTTCAAGTTATTTATATAATACATATATATATACACAAAAATATGTGAATATAAAGCTCCTCTTTACTCAGTTATCTTTCTCCCCATTTTTTTTATTTTCTCTAACAATCATTCCCTCACCTATTTACCTCATTCATTCTTGGTATTTATTTTCCATTACTTGTTTTTCTTTAAATTAATTTTTATTCTCAAAAATTTTGGGTCTTCACAGACTTGGATATTAGAATACCAGATGAGAGTGGTATAGGGTCGCGCCCTATACATTAGCTATAGCCCTTAACTAATTTAGTCTAAAATTGCAGTGTGTAGGGCTTAGTCATAGGTAAGACTTAAATGATGTTACACACAGAAAGGAATATATAGAGAAGGAGGATAGGTTATTGGTGAGCCCACAAAACCATTAGGATCAGGAGACCTAGGAGAAGTAAGTTAAAGACAGACCATCTAGAAGTGTGTCAAATAGATGTTAGATTTATTTATTTTATCTAGTAGGCCCGAGTCAGCCAATGGTTAGTAGTTAGCCAAACAAAACTATATTGTTCGGATAGATGATCCATTTATTACATGATTTATGAGCATATATGATATTGCTATTATTGTTTTAATCGGTTTGATTGCAGGATTCTGATTTGCAAAAAGATATGTTTTAAAGGGATATTAGCAAGGGGAAACCCGTTCCACTAAGTGGTGTGGTCTCACTTAATATCAGTAAACTGAGATGTAATAGTATTATTCACACCAGGCTTTATGTCCGACTCGAAATTTATTTTTCCCATTAAACTCTGAGGTGCTCAAAATTCAATTTGAGTAGATTGAGAGTTAAGATTTTCAGGTTTAGTAGGTTGGACGAATAAAGCTTCCGAAGACGTGCAGGAGACAAAGCTAGCTATATAGGAGCTATTTTGTTTTATTTCCGCTGTGTTGTAGTAAGACTGTTATGTGTATTTAAGTACTCTGGTCATCCAAGGGGGCATCTTCATATGTCGCTCTTAGCGTATTTTGTAATAATTATATTTGATCAATACCTAGGAATCATTTGGGATTATGCAATGGAATATGAAACATAGTTTTGCAATGTAATCGGTAAAGTTGATTTTGAATCTGTGATTTTGTTTCATATTCATGTGCTTCTGATATTATGGATACCATTAACATTACCGTATTTTGTCACCGGAAGTTAATACTATAGATGACTGCATCATCTGTAGTGCTTAGCTTCGGGCCTTAAGATATGGGATGTTACATTGTCCATTATGCATCATCTGTAGCAGCTTTATTGCATGTTGCTATTTGGTCTCAATGAAGGCATGAGTTCAACTTCTCTTCTAGTATGTTGCTATGTCATTGCTTCTTGATGTTTGGCTTTGGCTTTCGGTTGACATAAGTAATTTTCAATACTTTTACTACCTGCTTCTGTAGTCCACTACTCATGTAAGTATCTGAATCTGATTTGATTCTTCACTTTCTTTTTCGACGTACTCAATATTATGTTGCTTTCCATTTCAATAAGTATCCACTTCTGTTCTGCTAACATGATAATTGAAGTTGTTAGTATGATGTGTGCTACATCCCTTTCAAGTGACTTTGATATGAAATTTGCCATGATTTGTTGTACTTCTTTTAGTTTAATATTACCATTATGCTTGAACCCTAATTTATTTACCTTGGAAAATCCTATTTGTAATATGAATAACTACACTCAAAGAATAAATACTCAATAGCTTTTGGTTATGCATCACATAATGGACATTGTATGTTATCTATTCTGCTCCATTTTCTAGCTATGTTTCTTGTTGGTAGCTTGCCATTGATTGCGAAGTATATACAATATGCCATTTTAGTAAAATTAACCTTGTTCCATATGCATTTGTTCCACACTACCGTTGGTTGTTTACCTTTGATATGCTTCCAAGTTTTCTTAAATGAAAATTTACCATTATTGCTTGTAGTCTACTCCCACTAATCACTTATTGCATTGCTGTCAATTAGAATTTTACTTACAATCTCTTTATATGGATTAGTAACTAGATGTAAATGTGGTTTCCATTGGTGGACTTTGATAATCATAGAAATGGGAGCATTAGTCCCTCCCATTATTAATAGGTTGCTTCATCCTGGTTTGTTTATAAAAGAATCATGTTTAATCTAGAGATCTAACCATAAACTCATTTCACTGTCACATTTAAATTTTCTTGTCATAATATATTTGCATGTGTTTGCATCAAAATTGGTCACAAACACCCAAGGATAGATTTATGTAGAGAATTAAGTGAAGAAAGTAAATTTAAAACTGAGGAATAGATTAACCTAACAGCAAATAGAAAGCAATAATCAGAAACATAGAGATTTATAGTGGTTCGGCGTTGTAGGTGTACGTCCACTTTAAAATTAACTTTATTGATCACTTATGAATCTGATTACAACAGCAAGGAATAGAGGAAATTTGATTACAATAAAGACTAAAGTAACGAACAGTCTAAAGATCCCCAAAATGAACCATGAGGCCTGTATTTATAGGGAGAGATGATGAGATATTTCGCCAAGATTTCGGCAGAAGGCTCTCTAGGTCCATAGGGGTCCACCATAACGATCGGTAGACTTTACTTGACAATCAATAACGATTGGCTAAATGTTCACCGATCATTTTTTTGCATCCAATTCAAGTGCAATCGTTTTTGGAGGGTCCCACATGCCTCTTGACATTGCTCCTCAAATATGGAATCATTCTGACTTGTAACTTAGGAGATATGGATCGATCTTTGTTGAACTTGGATTGTGCACTGAAATATGCCGATCATTTTTATTACTTGGCAAAAATGATCGGCTAACAATGAATGACCAACCCCTAATTTCAACTTTATGGCCTACAATCGTTTTTGTAGGCTTCAATCTTCATTTTTTTGATGCCTTGGAAGTTTCAAATGAATTGGCCTTGAGGATCTCGAGATACTGATCATTCTCCGATGATTTGAGCTGTTTTATGGATTGTTCTTGATTGACCCGTGCAAGTCCTTGCTTCGTCCGTAACTTGAGCATATGAACTCCGATCGACTCCAAACTTGAAATATAACATGACGGGGCTATGCTAGTCACTTAATGCTAATTGCACCTTGATCGAGACCTGGTCAATCTGCTTGACCATTTCCTATAGTATTGTATTGAATCGATTCCTAATGCTAATGACCATCCGTTCCTAGCCAAGTCGATGGTATCACGGCCTTGCCAAAAGGTGGGATAACATTTTCCCCCCAAAGTACATCTTGTATCATACATGACGTGCTTTGAATTGTTGCAAGCTAGAATCATCTGAAAGAAACCCATCTGGTTCATCAAATAGTCGTTATCCTTTCATTGAGGTGTTTTCTTATCAAATGTCATATTTTCCTTATTCGTCATGATGATTGGTCGATTTCCAATAGCATAAACATGGGATCATTACTTGTTAGCGATCATCTTATTTTGACTCTGGAAATCCCTAAGCTTCAGCAAGTTAGCTTTTTTTTTTCTCTTGACGACTCTAGGTGCATTCAGTTTTTTATCAATTTTAGAAAATTAAATTTTGAAACGTATACTTATATGTATACGTGTATGTACCTGATTCCCGAACACAATTACACGTTCATGAGTTGTTGTCAAGTTTAAGGAAATAACTTTCTATAAATAGTTTCCACCAATCATCATTCTTTCATGCATGTTCTCTTCCTTATATATATATATATATATGCCTAATCCTCCCTTTCTAAGAAAATAAAATTCAAATCGTTCGGGATTATAAAACGATAGGCATATGTTAGGTCATGAAATGATCGACGTATGGTTTAGATAAAGAATGATCGACATAGAGCCGGGAGGTGGATCGATCTGCTAAAAACATGGATGTGGATCGATCGGCATATAACTTGGATATGGGACGATCGACATAATTTTTTGGGACCTATAATGATCGACATACACCTTTCTTATATAAGCACCGACACTTAGCCATTTCTCCTTCGACTTATTTTGTATCGTTACATTTTGAAGCTAAGAAAAACAAGCTTCCCTTTTCTTTCCTCGTCAATCCAGACAACGATCCGCATCTCGAAAACCATTGTCCCCTTCAGATTTTGCCTTGATTCGATTATATATTTTCCACCTTTCCCAAATCTTAAACTTAGGTAGAACAAATTCAAACTTGCCTTATAATTCAAGATGAGACTTTGAACTTCATTAGTGTAGTGTTAATCGATTTGTTCAGCTGAAGCTTTTGTCTTTCCCATTCCTACGATCGTTTCTGGAGAAAATGATGTGACTTATCTTATTGAGGGATGATTTTATTGTAGCTTTAGTCGACCGTTTGCTGAGGAAGATGGTGTAGTGGAAATAAAGAGGTCGTACGATCGATCCATCATGGTCATTCTTGGACGATCGGTGAAGCCTCTGGACATTGGAGTTTGAAGATCGCCTTTAAACGATCGGCAATGCTTTGGAGTTGGAGGGTTATAAGAATGATTGGTGGAATTGGCTTCTAAGAACGATCAGATGATGCTATCTAGGGAAACGATCGGCCTTGTTTGCATTCACGAATGATCAGTCTTGTTTGCATTCATGAACGATCGAACTTGTTTGCAAATGAACTTTTTTCAAAAAATGGAACTTAAATAAGTAAACTTGAACTAAATGATGAGCTTTGGCCTTGCATACTTGAACAGACATTAGGACTTCCATATGGCTTGCATACGATTTGAACTGCATATTTGGTAACAAATTGCCTTAGAACCATGATACGAACCAATTCCTTTGACTATTATCTTGAAGCTCATCAGTAACTTAGATAAAAACCAAACACTTGCTGGTTGACGATCGATCGTGAAACTCAAGCTGCATCATTTTTCGACGACACATAGAACAATTGAGATTGTCAGGAATGACGGTCTCTCCGGTTAATCCTCAAAGTCTCATCGTCTTTTCTGTCTTTAGTTTTGCATGAATTATTACCGTACCATATAGCACTTTATCGCACCACACTAGCACTCACTATACACTGGGAGGCACGAGTTACTTTATCTAGCCATAATTTTACTAAGTTTAATAGCAATGGGTTCTAGACGTTCTGGGTGCCTCGCAACTACGCCAGCTGGATCATCTTCCCAAAGGGATAACTCTGACGTAGAATCAAGTTCAGCAACTGAATCCGATAGTCCGCCATCTAGTCATCATTCAGAACAGTAAGAAAATTCGGGCTCTCAATTTGATCTCTTTGATGATGTTCCCATCTTTCCACCAGAGGTTATTGATCCTGCTCCCGACACTCTAGAGGATGCAATCATTCTAGAGAACCCTTCTGATTCAGTAGCTTCAGAAATTAAGGAAGATGCCCTCCAAAGAATCTGTGTAAGGCATGAAATTCCTTTCGACGACGTGTTGGTTTCGTCGTGGGATGATAAGGCTCATAGGCCCTAGAAGGGTATACCGTGTTAAATAAGTTTATGTGCTGGGCCGAATGTATCCCGCCATTTAATTCATACATTCATGAGATTCTTCATTATTTAAGGATAGCTCCAGCGCAGCTCCACCCAAACAGTTGCGCCCTTCTTAATTGTACTTATATGGTATTTATGGAGTTTCTGCACTGTCCTCCAACCGTCGAAGATGTTCAATTCATTTTCACTTTTAAGCGGGGGACAGGGAGTCTCTTGTTTACATTTCTCGAATCGGCGAAGAGCTGCCAGATTTTGATTGGTGTGTGGAACAAGTTAAGTGCCTTTAAAAGCAAATGGTTTTTTTTCCCTGCCCGCCCAGTTTCGCTCGACAATGGCTGGAAAGACGTAAGTGTTGCCCACTATTTTCATGTTAGCATGGAAAAATGATATCCGGGTCGCATTCCTGACTGTGTTACTCCTTCATAGGTGTCGTCACCCGACCCAGCGGTAACATTTATGAAGAGGCGGTCTTAATTCTGAAGAATGCTATGCTTGAGGATAGGAACATTGAATATTTGCGCATGGACCAACGTCTCGTTACTTTTTGTTTGATAGATGATGGCCTCCGCATGGGGCTAACCGAAGTTGCTCAGACGACAGGGACAAGACTATGAGATGCAATCAATCATAGGGATAATCGAGCCAATCCTATGGTGCACCCAATTATGAGTGCTCAAGAATTTACTGATATTAATGTTGGAGGATATAAAGGTGATGTGCCCGGTCACAATGGTGACAAATCCGGTCCTAGGGTTGATGTCGGGTCCTCGCAGGCCTCACAACCCCCATTTCTTGATAGGAGAAAGAAGAAAATGTTCGCACATAAATTTCCAAAAAGTCGCCTCTTTGACTAATCCCAGTCATCGATGGCTCCTAAAGTTGTTTAAGATGAATCTTCCTCCCAACCATCAAAGCGTTCAAGTTTACCACTTGACTCTTTGTCTGGTCTACAGATTCTGCATGATCTTGACGCTTTTTACTTTACTGATATGAGCATCGAAGGGTCGAAATCTCCCACTAGAATTGGCGCTGGGATTCCTACTTCTGGAGGGGAAGTTACACCAATGAGCAAGGCTCCTGCAGCTGATTTGTTGGGGGTTTCACTAGGACAATTGCACACACTTGCACCCCTCAACACTGCATTGTACTTGACTTGTGCTCCTTAATGCTTAGAGTTGACTAATTTCCATTTTTCTTTGCAGAAATGATGGTGAAGAAGAGGAATATGTTTGATTCCCTCCGGGATATACACCACCAATCATCAGGTTTATGCTTTGGCTCCTACCATGGCAGTCGAGATTATTACGATTCTAGCTATCGCCCCAGCCGGGATCGGGGTCATCAAGATAGAGGTGATAAGGATAAGCAACCCCAGGATAAACATAGATCAAGATTGAGATCTCCTCCTTCAAAGGGTCCCGAAAGCCAGTTGATTACAGGGACTTACCTATCGATCCCTCTCGTGGTCCTTCTACCACTCTAATGCCTCCACAGCCTTTGGTTCCATCTCATTCCCAGCGGCCGAGCGATCGTCGACGCCATAGTGAACATGCTGCTGCCCATAGGCCTAGCAAAGAAAGTACTAAAATTGAAGCTACTACTGAAGATTCTACGATCAATCCAACTGCTCTATGGCACAGCTTCATAAAGACTTTCCGAACTTGTGCTTTAAAGGGTTCTATTTTCCTTCTAACTTGAAGAGGGTTCTGGACCATGTTCAGAAGATGACTATTGACCGTGTCACTGACATCCACATGTAGTATCGCGAATGGATGAAGGCAGTAGAAAAATGTCGAAAGTCTCCTTCTAGTGCGTGACGGAGATTGAAAAGCTAAAACACCAAGAAGCTCAGGATAAAAGAATCATTGACACTTTGACAAACGAGCTAGAAGCCTCTAGAACCTTCTTAGTGAAAGCCGAAGGAAAAGCTAATGCTGTTATGAAATCCATGGAAGAGATGAAATCCAGCCATCTTGATATGGTTCAAGTATTGCATCATCGGAATTAGGAGATAGCGTTTGAGCGGGATACAGCTCGGAATAATGAATCTGCGTCTTTGAAGGAGATAGCGGATCTCAAGGTCAAGCTTGAGTATGCAAATAAAGAAAAAGATGATGCCCAGAAGATTGTTTAAGATGCTTATGATGAGTTGGTAAACGTCAGACTTGAGAGGGACACGGATGTCGAAAGGGCCAAAAATGTCGATGAACTTATAAAACGTGAAGCGGAAGCTACCAAGGGCAAAGTTAGGGAGTAGATAATGAATGAGCTTGACCCACTTCTCGTTCTTTACAATGCTAACGTTCTCAAGCATAGGAATTTGACATGGCTTGGTGAAGATTATCCCTACCAGCTTTGGCGCGATTGGGAATTTCTCGTTGTGGAAAAGAAGAAACTTCTTAACTCAGAGGATATCAATCTATCTAGGCTTGAAAATGAAATGCTATCGCTTATTCACATGAAGTGGGTGAAGGATCCGGGTCAGCGCAACCCGATATTACGACTGAATTGCCCCTGGCACCCCAGGTCTCTCTAGCTCCGTAGTAGGCTCTTCAACCATCCCCGGGTATGATCCAGACAAGCCATAAATTTCTCCAATTCAAAAGCGCCGTTCTGAGGATGCTTCGGTTACCCCTGGAAGCCATACATAGGAAGGTATTCTGTCGACCTTTCCTATCTTTCACAAAAGTTGGGGTGTTATTATTTGATATTCCTAATCTTTTCGCATATTTTTTCTCAGCTTCGAACCTATCAGATGTTACTCCTCTTCCTTCTCAAGAGCCCCAGTTGGAGTCGCAAGCGGCAGCGACAGAATCCATTAAAGTTACAAGTTCGGCCACTACTCAAGGTGCTCAAGAAGAAGCCTTTGTTATTGATGATCAATTCATGGAGGCATTATTCAAGGAGGGAAGCAACCCGCACCATGAAATTCCTTTTGATGAAGATGTCGTGATCATAGGTTCTTTCGACCCCACTGGGGAGCTCAGCATTAAAGAGCGTATTGAGAGAGAAGAACTGTTGAAAAAGGAGGTAATAGGTGAGCATGTTGACACGGTCTCTAATGAACCGATTCCTGTCCCACTCCAGATAATCCCCTCTATAGGGACCAATTCCTCGGGATTATATCCCACATGTTCTAGTGCTGAGAGTGCCTCCATCCCTTCTGCTTCTAAAGATGACACCGCCTCGATTCATATAACCGAGGATACTTCTTTGAAGAGAAGTTGAGGCGGAGAAGGGTCAAAGAGAGGGTCTAGCAGTAGTTTGGAAGGAACTAGTCCAAAGAAGCAAAGGAAAGATAGAAAATCCAAGAAATAATCTTTGGATTGGGGCGATATGTAAATAGTTTAGATGATTACATTTCCTTTCTATTGGTCTACTTGTTCGGGCATGACCCTCCACTTTTGTCTTGCATTTTGGATAAACTTGAATAATGTACAACAAGTTTAGTGTAAATAAGAATTTTTTTATTCTTGTATTCACATTTTCAAAATTTCAAGCTATCTTGTTTTTCATTTTATGTACTTGTGATTCATTGCTCGTCAGATCATATGTCGATTTGATTCATCCATCCCAAGGCCTCCCTAAGGTCGTGGCCTCGAGTTGTATCAAACACTAGGCTCGAGCCTTAGTGTTATGCCATCGAATTCAGCGGTATTTTGAGTAACTATACTCCTGCCCCTGGTTTTGGTCTAGCGGGGTCAGATGTAGAATGGTCGAACTCCATCCTTAGCGCGTTTATACTCCTCCCGTCGGTTTCAAGCCAGAGTTCGTGGAATAGTGAATGGTCGGACTGCACTCTTCTATTCATTCATGTTCGTATCCGCACTTTGGGGATAAGATTTAGTTGATGGGTGATTGGATCGCACCCTATCTATGTTTATACACTAGTCCGCACTCCGGGGACTTAGAGATATTTCACGGGTGGACGATTCACACCCGATTTATGTTTATACTCCAGTCCGCACTCCGGGGACTTAGAGTTATTTCGAAGAGCAGTTGGATCGTACTCTCCTTAATTGATTAATTTTCCTCCTCAGGATCTGGGGTTTGATTTATCGAGTGATCGGTTGTGTTATAGTCACTCTGATTTTATCTCATTTCCACAATTGGGCAGGGTTATTCGATCATCAGATTGTCGGCCATATTTATTCCTTATTGCGTGTCCCATCCTTTGGATTGTGAATACGAGTTGTTAAATGAACAAGTAGATTGAGCTCATCTTGTTTAATCCCATTGGGAGTTAGCATGATTGATTGATTTCAAACTCTAGGAGCCTGTGCATACATATTGACATCAATCAGTTTCTCTAAGTAGTTATCATATAATGTAACATCAAACATAAATATAAACGAAGCCTAAAATTTTATTCATTAAATAGAAAGGAATAAAATAAAATGTCTTATTACACATTCAGAAAAATTGAACGCTAAAGCAAATTCTGAAAGTAAATACAACTAAAATATAAAAGAAATAAATTAAGCAAAACAGCGTCGTAAATGTTCGCTATTCCAACCCTTGGAAGTGTGATGCCATCGATAGTCGTTAGCTTGAAAGTTCCTTCTCCAAGCCTCTATTCGATGACATATGGTCCTTCCCAGATTGGATTCATATGCGATGGGGTAGGAAAAACGCGTCTCAGGACGAGATCGCCTAATTCGAAGGTTCTAGGTCGAACTTTAGTGTTGTAATAACGACGACTCGATGTCGATGTGCAGCTGCCCTTAGGTCGGCTTCTTCGTGCTTCTCATCTACAAAGTCAAGAGATTCCAAGAGGAGATCTTTATTTGTTTTTGGATCATAGTAAGTTACTCAATTAGAAGAAACCTCGAGCTCAATAGGAATAATGGCTTTGGAACCGTAAGCGAGGGCGAATGGAGTATTGCTAGTCGGAGACTTGTGGGTGGTTCTGTAAGCCCACAATGCTGTAGGGAGTTCATCCACCCACCGACCTCTAGCTTTCTCCAAACGCTTCTTCAAGATGGACTTTATGATCTTATCTACAGCTCCAACCTATCCATTTGCCTAAGGGTGAGCAACCGCTGCAAACCTCTTTTCAATACGATATCTTCGACAAAATTCTTTGAATTCAACACTATCGAATTGAGTCCCATTATCCATTACAATAGTTTGCGGAAGACCGAAGCAGCATATGATGTTTCAAACAATAAAGTTGATTACTTTCTTGCTTGTGATCATGGCTAAAGGTTCTGCTTTGGTCCATTCGGTGAAGTAATCAACTACAACGATAGCGTACTTTACGCCACCTTTAGAGATCGATAAGGAAGATCCGATAATGTCTATACCATACATGGAAAATGACCATGGGCTGATCATTTGCATGATTTCTATTGGCGGAGCTCTTGGGACTTTTGCATATATATGGCATTTATCACATCGTCTCATATAATCAGCGGCGTCCCGATTTACGGTCGGCCAATAACACCCATAATGGAGTATTTTCTTTGCCGGAGTCTGCCCCCTAGTGTGATCACTGCATTCCCCTTCATGAACTTCTCTTCGAACGCGTTTTATCTCATCATGAGAGACACACCGGAGTAGGGGGACTGAGGAACCTTTCCTGTATATAGTTCCTTTCTGCATAATATACCGTGAAGCTTTGTGAAGGACTTGTCACTTTTCATTTCTTTTGTCTGGTAGGACTCCATGCAGTAAATAGTCTTTGATCGGAGTCATCCACGATTCCATTTCAAGCTCCGCTTCTGGTGTCTGGTCGACTTTCATCAGGTTTATACTTGGGTTATTTAATACTTCGACTAGAACCAAGCCCATCTACCGTGCATCGCCGGACTAGCAAACTTTGCCAATGAATCAGCCTCTCTGTTTCGATCTCGTGGGACATGCAAAATGTCATAGTATTCAAATTCTACCAACAACTCTTGGACTTGGGTAAGGTACGAGGCAAGCCGTTGTCCTTTGGCCTGATAATCTCCCCTAACTTAATACACCACCAACTGCGAATCGCCAAAGATTTCAAGAGATTTTATTCCAAGTTCTCTAGTGAGTTTAAGTCCAACAATCAGAGCTTCATACTCAACTTCGTTGTTTGTTGCTGGGAAATCAAGCTTTAATGCATAACTGATTAACCGATTTTCAGGAGTTATGAGCATAACCCCAGCTCCAGAACAATGATCGTTAGATGCTCCATCAGTGCACAATTTACACCATATAGTAGAGATTTTGGTGTCTTTTGGAGAATCATCCTGCATAGTAAACTTTGCTATAAAGTCTTCCAACACCTGACCCTAGATAGCCCTCCGAGGGAGGTAAGTAATGTCGAATTTACTGAGCACAATATTCCACTTGAGCAACCTTCCAGATGTCTCAAGACGCTGTAGGACCTGTCGTAATGGCTAGTCGGTGTAAACATTGATCAGATTCGCCTAGAAGTACGGACTAAGCTTTTGTGATGCAATTAACAAGCAGTATGCCAATTTCACTATTTTTGGATAGTTCCTTTCAATGCCCATTAATCTTTGCTGACACAATACACCGACCTCTGGATCTGATTCTCCTCACGAAGCAATGCAGCACTAATAGCGTATGCCGATACAGCCAAATAACTGTACAACTCCTCATGATCCACCGATTTTGACATGATAGGGGGTCTCTTCAAATGATTCACCAAAGCTTGAAATGCGTCTTTATAGTCGTGCATCCATTTAAAGTTTCTTTTTCCTTCACTAATCAAATCTAAGAAAGGAATGCATTTGTCGGTAACTTTGGAGATAAATCGGCTTAAGGCAGCAACTTTTCCATTCATACTCTAGACCTGTATAATAGTTCTTAGCGCTTGGATATCACAAATAGCTTGAATCTTCTTGGGATTAGCTTCTATCCCATGAGCATTGACAATAAAGCCCAAGAATTTCCTTGATGCAACACCAAAAGAACACTTCAAAGGATTGGTTTTCATCTTGTAATGTCGGAGGATGTCAAACATTTCCGCTAATTCTCCAATGTGGTTGCTTGATCATCGTGAGTTCACTAGCATATCATCCGCATACACTTCCATTATTTTTTCGATCCGATCTTTAAACATCTTGTTTGCCAAATGCTAATAAGTAGCTCCTGCATTCTTTAATCCAAACGACATTACTACATAACAGTACAATCCAACATCGGTAATGAAACTGGTGTGCTTTTGATAGGCGATATGCATCGGGATTGGTTATATCTCGAGTATAAATCCATGAAAGATAGCAATTCATGTCCTATGGTTGAATCCACCAGCTGGTCAATCGTCGATAGGGGAAAACTTTCTTTCGGATACACCTTGTTCATATCTAAATAATCAATGCACATTCTCCATTTCCCATTCCCTTTCTTTATAATTATAGGATTAGATACCCATTCAGGGTAAAGGGCGTCGTAGATAAACCTGTTGACTTTTAGTTTATCCATCTCCTCTTTGAGAGCGGCAGATCTCTCCGGATCCATATCGCATCTTTTTTGTTTCACCGGGACATACCTCGGGTCAATATTCAATGCATGACTCGCAATGGCAGGCGAGATTCCACATATGCCAGAGTGAGTCCAAGCAAATACATCTAGATTCGCTCTGAGAAAACCAGCAAGTTCCTTCATTATCGGAGGGCTAAGCTATGATCCAACCTTTAGGACTGTGATGGGTCATCGTGGCTGACTGTGATATTAATCGTCAGCTCAGCTGGTGCAGCCTTAGTCTCTTTAGGCTCTTCTTTGTCATCTCTTGGATCTATATATCTATAGAACCGACTGTGGCGCCCGAGCCAAGGCACATGCGCTAGTTGTCAATCTTCGGTAGCTTGGATGCGGACGGTCTTGTCCACACCCTTACCTTTTTCTTATGCTAAGCTTCCCTTAACTCGGCTACGTAATAGGCACGTCTAGTCTCCTGATCACCATGAACAACTCCTACACCATTATCCGTTGGAAACTCTAAGTCAAAGACCACAGGGCAAGAGCTTCCTCGAATTTAGCTAGGATCGGTCGACCCAGAAAAACATCGTATGGAGGGTCAACATCCAAGACAATAAATGGGAAGATCTGAACTCTCTTCCGTTCACCTTCTCCCAACTCAACAGGTAGTTCTACATAACCAACAGCTACGGTTCCATCCTTATCTGATCATAAGCTTTTTTGCAAACTATATTCACCGAACTTCCACAATCAATCAGAATCCTTCTCACCAAAGCAGGACCAATCATTGCTGAAATAACCATTGGGTCGATTGTTGGAGTCTCCACCTTATCTGCATCTTTGTCCCTAAACACAATATCATCCGCCATAGTACATTGCTTTTTTGCTGGAGCTCCATCTTCCATATTCAACCAGCATTCAAAATTCACATGCCTAATCGCGCTGGCATAGCGCTACACTCTTGCCAAATCCTATCTGCCGGGATAGGTCCTTCGACTATCATTTTTATCCCCAACCTTCCATCATTCTGTGCAGGCTCCTTAGCCCTGCGCGACGCTTGTCCCCGGTTGGGGTCAGAAGTCCCCTGCCTGCCATCCTACGGAGCTTTCACAAACTGTTGTAATTTCTTTTCTCGAATCAGTTTTTCTATAACATCCCAAAGATTCCTATTCATTTGTATTGTGCCCATAACACTCGTGAAACTGACAATATTTCCCAGTCTGCTTCTACTTCTCTATTAACTCTTTTGGAGGAAGCTTTATGTACTGCATGGTATTGGATGTAGACATATCGATTTTCTCTAGGGACGTATTCAACGACGTGTTGTTATCATACATTAGAATCTTGGGCTTCAGCCTTCCAGCATCCCTTTTTTCGTTCTCAGTTCCTATCTCCGCCTCTCTTTTATTGATTTGGTTTATTCTGAACATTAACTTGGACTTACGTAGAATTGTCATCAAACTTTTTTTTATTGCAATTTTACTATATGCTCCTCCATTTGGTCCCGCAACGTTCTTTTTTCTGGTGGACCTGGCTACCTCCTTTCTCAAAAATCGAGCCACCTTTGCATAAAAGCGCTCCAACATTGCGGGCGACTTACCAGCTAGCCAATCACCAAAAATAAACTCTGGGACAATCCCTCTCATCACGGCCATGAGTATCACATGATCATTTAGATTACTGACCTCCGTAACAGTTGTATGAAATCTCTCCAAATAATCTTTCAAAAACTCTCTCGAAGCCTAAAACATGCTGGAAAGGGACACCATGTCTTTAGGACGAGTCGTGTGCATCCGGAATTTCCATACAAACTTGGTTGCCAAATCTTCGGATTTAAAAATTAATCGCAGGGGTAGTCTCATGAACCACTTCGATGCTATTCCATAGAGAGTTATTGGAAAGCATCTGCACTTGGTCGCATCATCGGTTTGCACAGAATCCATCAACCATTCATATCTCATGATATGCTACCTGAGGTCGATTTTTCCCTTATAGGCAGGCATTGATGACATCTAGAACCTCCTTAGGTATTCTGCGTGTAGGACATTATCAGTGAATGTGGTATGGCTTCTCGAGAATCCCTAGTCATCATTAGTCAAGCCCTAGTTCTCCCTCACCAATTGTTTGACCATTGCCGATAAGTTCGGCGTATAGATGGTTGGTGCCAAGCGGTGGTCGTGTTCCACCTTGCGTGAACGGTCCGATCGATATCTGCGGGCCGTTTCATACCTTCTTGGTTCTATATCTTCTGGATGCGCATCTTGTACATTCATTTCACCATCATTCTGGGGAAGAACCCAGTCAACATTCAATCAGACTCCATCATCCAAACTAACAGTAGCAGCTCCAATTTGAATCCTAGTGTGCAGGGTAACTTTCCTTCTCTAGCGGAGGGACCAACACTGGTCATCCCTGGCAAACCACGATGGTCTACCTATTGACGCCCCGAAGTTTCTGCATGATATCCGTCAGTTCTGCAATGCCTATGTCTGTGGTGTCCATCCGATGAACTAGAGCTTTCCGACATCGAGTAAGGGGTGGGATCCTTCCTAGCTTTTGCCCCTTTGCTGCTGATTGATTTGGTTCATCAAGTCGATATTGGTATGAATCTGCTGATTTAGCTGTCGACGGCCCTCCATCAGCTCTCTCATTAAATTATGAAATTCAGCTCTGGTAATAGAATCAGTGGGATTCTAAATTTCAACTAGATCAGCATTCACATTTGTTGGTTGATTGCTTGGGTCTCCTTGTTGAATGCTAGCAGTCTCATTTCCATCCATGTTCTGAGAAGTAGATCTAGTTTGTCTCACCATTATCAATCTCCTTTCTTAGACTTCAGCAAATCTGAGTAGTATAAGCAACTTTATGAAGATAACCATAGATCTCCTTCGGGGATTTATCCAATCCAATAACCACAAAGAGGATCCTAGCAAGCTGAATCAGGTTCTCAGTGAAAGCACCAAAATGTTTACACCAAAATTGGTCACAAACACCCAAGGATAGATTTATGTAGAGAAGTAAGTGAAGAAAGTAAATTTAAAACTAAGTAATAGATTAAACTAAAAGAAAATAGAAAGCAATAATCATAAACATGGAGATTTATAGTGGTTCGGCATTGTAGGCTTACATCCACTTTTAATATTAGCTTTATTGATCACTTATGAATCTGATTACAGTAGTAAGGAATGGAGGAAACTTGATTATAATAAAGACTAAAGTAACCAGCAGCGTAAAGATCCCCAAAATGAACCATGAGGCCTGTATTTATAGGGAGAGATGATGAGCTATTTCGCTAAGATTTCGACATAAGACTCTCTAGGTCCATAGGGGCTCACCATAACAATCGGTAGACTTTACTTGACAGTCAATAACGATCGACTAAATTTCTCTAGAATCATGTTTAATCTAGAGATCTAACCATAAACTTGCTTCACGATCACATTTAAATTTTCTTATTATAATATATTTGCATATATCTATGCATTTCAATTTTTTTAAATATTTGATTGATTGTTTTTGGGCATGATATTCAAGAAGTTTCCTCTTTTTAGATACTTAATTTTCATCCACATTTCCCCATTGCCTCATTATTAATAAATCTCCAAAATAGTTTTAAAATGATAAGTTATACTAAAGTCATTTAAATTTATTATTCTAGTACCCTCTTCTTTTTTGGCCTATATAATTTTCCCAACTCATCTTGTGATGTCCCCCTCTCCAAATATATTCAATACATCCCCATTCTATTTACTCATTGATGCTACAGGGATGCGATATTTTTGCAGTCAATATAGAATTATTGCATACACTGTTATTTTGATTCATTCTACTTTATCTGCTATTGATAGAGGTTTACTCAATCTTGTTGCCATTCTTTCTTGAATTTTCTCTACCTAGACTATATAATTACCATCTTTAATCTAATTTAGCGATAGTGGCAACCCCAAGTACTTAATTGATAATGCTCCTTCAGTTGTTTTTTAGTATTTCTAATACTTGTTAAATTTTGATGATAAAAAATCACACATAGAAAGGAAATAAATATACAAAAGATGAAAAGAGAAAATTTAAATTTCCCCTAATTAATAGGCATATTTGGTTTTGCTTATTTTCTTTCTAATTGGATAAACAATTTATTCTCTACCAAAAATAATAATTTGGGAATTAAGTAATTGATTGCTAAGAGAAAGTGGAAAAGTGTGGAAAACTATTTGGTGTTACACTCTTCTTTCGTCTTTTTTTTTCTTCTCCAAACACTAAGAAGCCATTACCATTGATATTAAGGTTTCGTTCTCAATTAGATTTTGATTCTAGTTTTTTAACTTTTATTTGGTAGTTTTTTTAGAATCAATATAGAGAGTGGTTAATGGAATCATGTGTGTTGGTTTTTTTATTTCTTTGTATTTTGGAACTATGGTCACCATTGTTTGTCTTCAACTATCACTACTTTTATCCAGTATTATCCCTTTGTGACTTAGGTGATATGGGATCTTACCATAGGCCTTCTCGAAAATTTTATCATTTATTAGGTTTTGCACAATAAAAATCCTATCGCTTTTTATTGTACTTGCAATGCTTGATGAAATATGCTTTTCTCTAATATTCATTAATTTCTAACCATGCAAACTTATTCAAACAGTCAAAAATACCTTCAGTACCAAGTGCATTAGACTAATTTGTTTTAACAAATAACATCAAATCATGTACATATATAAGATGTGTTATACATGGCTGTATTTTATTTATAGGGTTTATGCTATTCTTAATTATTTCCATTCCTATTAGAATTGAAAAATATTTCATTACCATACTAAACAAATAGGGTGACAATTAGTCTCCCTTTCGAATACCTTTACTACTTTATATACATCCCACTGGCTTTCCCTATACCAAAAATGAAAATGTAGGGATATCGATACATTCATATACTAGATTACATAATTTATCTGGAAAGTCCATACTTTTTATAATATGATGTAAAAAATTTCCTATTAACTCTATCATATTCTTTTTGTAAGTCTATCTTTGAACACACATTATCTCCTAGTTTATTATTAAAGTTCTTACCATTTCACATGCTAATAAAAAGTTTTCATATATTAATCTTTCTAGAACAAAAGCACTTTGATTTATAGAGACTAAAAATCATTAAAACTCTCTTATTCTATTACTTAACACTGTTGTTATTATCATATAAATAAAATTGCAATATGAAATTGGTCTGTAATCTCCCAAATTTGAAGGATTCTTACCTTTGGAATTAAAATAATAAAAGTATGGTTCATACATTTTGGTATTTTTCCTTCTTTAAAAAAGTATTTTACCACTTTGAGTATTTGATCTTTAATCTTTTCGCAATGTATTTTATTAAACTTAGTGTTAAAACCATCTGGTCTTGGGCTTTTGTTATCCCCTACATCAAATATAATGTGTTTAATTTCTTCTCCCTCAATTGATGCTAACAATACTTCCTCTACTATACATAATATTTTAACTTAGTTTTGCATATTATATTAGATATTTTCATACTTATCACATGAGTATTATATATGTCTATAAAATATTTTACTGCCTCCTCTGCAATTTTATTATATTTATTTTAGATTGACTCTCACCGTCAAATACATTTTTTATATTATTGATATGTTCTCTACTATTTTTTTTGAATATAAAAATTTAGTACAATCATTCCTATGTGTTAACTTGTAACATCTTGTATAATAAACAAAAGAAAATAAGATAAGATAAATTCATTAAACCAGATAAGGCTAAAAATGAAAATTTTGCAAAAGTCAGAATTTGACCACGAAAATTATGTCATTGCATTTGTAGCAATTTTCTAATCAATTTCTATATATATATATATATTTTGTTGAGAACGGAGCTCAAACAGAAAAGTTATGAACGTTTGAAGTTTTCGAATTTAAATAATTTAAATAGAAATCAAATTCAAATAAATAAATACTTCCTAGATTTGAAATTTGAAAGTCAACAACAATTAGATTTTGAGTTAAATAATCGTTAAAAATTAACATTAATGTTAAGAGGTAATTAAGGAATATAATAAATAAAAACAATGGAAAATATATGGTTCCTAAGAAAAAATGAACCGGTCGACCGTCTACCCTGGGCCGGACTTCCCCTAGCAGTTGACTGGTGGAAGCTAGTGGTGGCTAGGGTTTTGACACTTTGGACGTCCGAATTTTATTATTTTAAACTAACCTAAATCTGACGGTTATGGTGCATTCTAACTACTATAAATAAGAGCCCAACCCTCTCACTTCCATTCACAAATTATTTTTGGAACCCAATGAAGCTCGATAAAAAGTATTTTTAAGGTTTCAGGTAACAAATTCTAGATGTTTATTACTTTATTTATAATTATATTCTCCTCCAGTCCCTTGATTTCTAAATCTAATCTAAATATACAAATCTCTTGTTGTATATATAAAAAAGAAGAGATCTAAAAGAGATTATAAAAGGCGTGGAAAATCCAAAAAGAAAAGAAAAGCTAAGGACCTATAGTGAGTGAAAATCTTAGTCTTTCTGTTTTAGTAATTGAATAGTGCAGTTTGTATTTGGTATATGCCTTGAGAAATTTTGGTTTATGAAAACATCATGTTAAAATCCCCTAAAGTTTCCCCAAAGAAAAATGTCAACTATTAGGTTGGAATCTCAATTGTTTTTATATTAAAATAATGGGAATTGTGTAGATTTGTAATTAGTGTTTTACCGTCTATCCCACTTCTTATTCCTTTTCTTTGAAGTTGATTAAGGGTTTTGATTAGGAAATGGTGTATAAGGTATGAATTCTTATTCATGGTTTGCACCACTAATTTTCTATAATTTGAATAAAATGTCCCTTGCCTAATTTTATGTAAAAAGAGGTTGTACAGAGCATAAAAAATTGAAATTGTAAGTTTATATTATTATTGGTTTATCCCATTGTTTTAGTATAAAATAGGTTGAGTATGAATTTTATTCGTATACAAGTCTGTTTATTGGGTTTTTGGATATGGGTTTATGGCATATTGATAATATGGAAATAGGACTTGAGTGTACATTTAAACACTAGTTTAAGGTGTCCATCCTTAGAAATTGCCAGGTGCGTACTTTTATACACACACACACATAGGGTAAGTTTATTGGAACATGGAATATAGACACTATTGGTGACACAGTAGATCTCCACCATTAGATTGCCCCCTAATTTCCACTTCCCATATAAGGACAAAAAGATCCAATGGTGCAGATCTCTTGTGTCACCAATTGTGTCTAATTTTGTGTCCAAAGAGCCGCCCCCATATATAATATATATGTGTGTGTATTAGCATAAATAATGTATAATTATAACATATTGATTGCATAGTTAATAGACTATTAACTATTGTTAAATCCCCCTTAGAAATGTAATTGATTGTAGAGGTGGAATAAGAAAGATTTCTTATAAGGCCTAGATAATGGATAAGGTGAGATGTATGATAATATATACAAAGAGAGTGTTATTAATTATGGCTAAATTATGGGGATGCGAGGTCTATCAAAAGCATAAAAAAGTCTTCCCAGCTAATCTGGCTACCAGGAGTGTGATTTTGGAGTTGATGTGAGACATCGCCTATATAAGTAACAACGGATGACGCGAGGTTAGTCCCAAATTCTGTAGGGTAAACCTGCACAGTTAATCTAGCTACTAGTACCTAGGAATAGTCGGGCTAATATGAGACGTCACCGTGGGATACGAGTCATAATACGAAGATTCCACTTCAGGGATTGAAGGTATTATGGGGTTGTGTTGGCACCCGCCTCTTCTCCATGTAGGAAGTAGTAAATGGTGGGTATTATTGGTTAGGCATGGTGGATGATATCTCTGGAAAGAGCCCGCTTCGATAAGAAGTATTAAGTGGCTGAAGAGATTCCGTGCACTATTGACTAGATAGCTACTAGTGAAGAGTCCGCCTTGGGATAGGTATTACATGACGGGGACCTGCCTTAAATGAGGTATTAAATGGTCGGGGTTTGCCTAGTTCCCATTAAAATGTATTGAGTGACTTAGGTACTATCTCTTACATTGATAGGATCTTATTAACATAGATATGGGTTATTGGGCTAAAAGCATAATGGCTATAGAATTGAATTGGGAAAGCCTTAGGGCTTAAAGTCAGAAAGACCTAGAATAATGTTAATATAAGAAAGACATATTCCTATTTAAATTATACTGTCTAAGTACTATAATAGTAAGCCTTGAGATTTTCATTCACTAGACATATATTTTTCTAACTCCCTTCTCATTACAAAACAAGTTAGGAAAGACTATGCTGAAGGCGGAGGGGAGGAGTAACTTATGGCAGTTACTTATTTATCTATTCATGTTACTTTCTGATGTACCCATTGAAAACAATGTTATATTTGGTTCAGAGCTTAGATTATCCAATCAACATGGGTAGATATATGCATGAGAGGCATACTTGTTACTTTTGAAAATGTTTTTCAAAAATCCAACTAAATATATACACACTTATTTTAAACGTACACAAAAACACTAGGCAAATCTTTACTTCAATATATAATACTATCTTAGGAAATGTAGATGGAAAATATTTGTTTGTACCAAAATTCGGTACAACACTCTTCGGATGTATTTGAAGTGGTAAAATGAAGAAAGTAAATGTAAAATAAGGCAGATCTAACAAACACACCAATTATCAGATAAGAAAAAATGTTGAAACACACGAATTTAGAGTGGTTCGGTGTATGGCCTACGTCCACTATGGAATGATTGATGTTTTTTTATTATAGCTCACTGGTTACAAGTGGATTATAATAGTACAATCGAAGTACAATAGCAATTTTGGTAGAGAATCAACGTAGAGAGGCCAAAAGTCCATTTTCTGTAGGTCCAGGATCACTATTTATAGGCTTAGGCAGCAAATATCTCGCCCAGATCTCGGAAGACTTCTTCTCTCATGTGGGTGGGCCCACAGGATCGAGTTAAAGTCATCTTGACTCGATTTAAGAGTGATATGAATTGAGTTCGTATCGATCAATAATTAGTCCTTTCAGGCTGGGATCGATCAAGTACATTCTTGAGGTAGTACACAAGCTCCTGTGAAAATTTGGTAGCATTTGGACTTGTAGATCTTGAGATATGATCGATGCAAGTTTGGATTTGTATGACATTGTCGTCTTCGTATTGGTACTATATCATATCGGTCATGCATGGCTCTGTTCATATCGATGCCTGCATGCTACTTCGTATCGATGGTTGGAGGCCGCCTTCGTATCGATGCTTCATGTTTCCTTCTTTGTATCGATCGGTGGTTGTTGCTCTTCATATCGATGGTGGGAGATCGATACGAGATGGATGGAGGGAGACCGATACGAAATGGACATTTGTTGATGGATACGAAGTGTTGTTAACATGATGGATATGAAGTAGCTTCATTTTGACGGATATGAAGGAAGTTAGTAGGCGATGGATATGAACTGAATCTCTCGTGGGGAATGGATACGAAATTAGATGGATACGAATAGAGTTGGTTTTCTCAACCTTGATCAATCAATATCTTGAGCATACGAACTCCGATTAACTTGAAATTTGGAATGTTGGCTTTCATAGCTTTGCTTGTCGTGTCATATCAATTGTAGCTCGATCCAGTGTAACAACCCGCATATTTATCGATTTTATATTTAAATATTTTATTTAAATATTTCATCGTTCGTCGGATTTTGGTCCGAAAAGCTACTTTTTGCAAACAGTCGAATTGGGACTCGAGACCACCCCCATTGAGTCCAAAATGTCGTTTGCGATCTTTTTGAGTGTAAGCTTCGATATGTTTGGAGTTAGGAGAATTTTGCCACTTTTCACTTAGGGCTTTGGGTTGGGTTTCAGCCCAATAACCCCACTTAACCTCCTACCTCTCTAACTCTTCATCCATTCACTCCCATTTCATTTCATTTCCTCAAGCAAACTGAAAATGGTGGAGAGGAAGAGGAATTAGAAATTACAAAACCCTAGTTCCATTTGCAAACTCTTGTTCTAGCTCCAAATTCAAAGAGAACCCATTGGTAAGCTTCACCTCCTTCTTCTCCAACACATTCTCCTTTCAATCTCAGAAATTTCCTAAACCTAAATTCGGGAAATGTTTCTCTTTTAGCTTAGATTCAAGCTTGTTAAGTTGGAATTGAAGAGTGATTGCCCTTGCCATCGCTTCAAAGCTTCTTCTTCATTTGTTTGGGTTCAAAGGTGAGATTTTTATCTCACATCTAAGTCAATAATTATCTTCGATTGTTAGGTATGAATTCCTAACACTTATCCTTGTGCAATTCCTGAGTCGTTGTGGCTCGACCGATCGTTATCGATGTCGTTTGGCCATTTTTTGGCCTAGGTTCAGGGAATGCCCTGAATAACAGTTTCAGCCGTCTGAACGTATGGTTCAGACGTCTGAATGGAATACTAGGAATTTTCTTCTCCCAGCATTCAGACGTCTGAATCAAAGTTTCAGACGTCTGAATTGGTTCGTTTTGGACCAGAAAAGAAATAGGCTAAAAAGTGCCTATTTCAGACGTCTGAAGTCTAGGGTTCAGACGTCTGAATTCTGTTCTGGAAAATAGTTTATTTTCCAGATTCAGACGTCTGAATTCTTGATCTCAGACGTCTGAATCTGCTGTGTTTTGCCTATTTGCCTTTTTAGCTTGAATATCCAACTCTAATCAAGTCGGGTTGATTCCCTTTTAGTTGTTATCATTTATTATCGGCCACTTTGTTAAGTCGCCCGCCTTTTAACACTTAGGTCGCTTGTCTTCACTAAGTCGTACCGTTTTGACTCTGCGTATAACTCTGCGTAGGCAATCTTATCTGAAAGCCATTTAATTGAACTTCTTACTTTGATGATTTTGAGAATTGATTTCTTTGAACTTTACTCACGTCTTCGAACGTGAATTTTTATGATTGATTGTTTCTACAATCACTTCTATGATTTGTCACTTCAAAATATAAAGGTTTTCTATACTAGTATTAAATATCAAAACTCTTTCATTAAAACGATTTCAACTCTATTTTCAATATCAAAGCTCGTTTCTTAAAACCGTTTTCCAATCTATTAGTATATACAAACCTTTACCTCATTCGTATGAGAAAATATAATTAAACGGCTTAGCAAAACAAGTGGTATGAAACGCTTGCGTTTACTTCGTCGGTTAATTTATGGACTTGTTCGATTGAATCTCTTGTGACAGTTTTCTAGTGCAGATCTACAATTTGTTCGTAAATATTTGAGTTAAGCAAGTGGTTATGGGACATGAAGCTAAACTCTTATATTTACTAGCTTAGTGTAATCGACACTTCCTTATGATCATGACGATCATTCTTGTGATTTAGACTAGCAATGTGCGATGTCTCTTTGTCCGTGTGAAGGACTGTACTTCATTTTATTGAGCTTCGACTCAATCAGGAGGAGCTTCGGCTCAAAGTCCGCAATGGGGGACTATACCCAGTCAGGAGGAGCTTCGGCTCAATCAGGAGGAGCTTCGGCTCAAAGTCCGCAATGGGGGACTATACCCAGTCAGGAGGAGCTTCGGCTCATCAGGAGGAGCTTCGGCTCAAAGTCCGCAATGGGGGACTATACCCAGTCAGGAGGAGCTTCGGCTCAATCAGGAGGAGCTTCGGCTCAAAGTCCGCAATGGGGGACTATACCCAGTCAGGAGGAGCTTCGGCTCAATCAGGAGGAGCTTCGGCTCAAAGTCCGCAATGGGGGACTATACCCTGTCAGGAGGAGCTCCGGCTCATCAGGAGGAGCTTCGGCTCAAAGTCCGCAATGGGGGACTATACCCAGTCAGGAGGAGCTCCGGCTCATTTTCATAGGATTGGCCATCCTCTTTTACTGTGATTTCTGGATTTCTAATTATTGATTTCTGGAATTTTATGTTTCACCAGCTTTTACCATTGACATTGATGAGTATGTCATTTTATGGTGGCTTGGTGAATTAAATTAAGAATATGACATTCTTTTCTCTGTTTTGTGATTATTGAGATATTGTATGACTTTTGTGGGATTTCTAATGTATACTTATCATAGTATGACACCTTTTTGTTATCATACGTTCTATTATCATATCTCATATTCTATCTCATTTTATCTGATAATTATAGCTAGACTGATCCGTTTATTATTTTCTTCTTAAATAATACTCGGGTCAGACTGAGATTTTTCAGGTGCTTCCTCATGACTTCCTTTCTGGAGCCATCATCTGACCTTTGGCTAACTACTCTAGTTTTGTAGTTTTTGTTTGTATACATTTGAGATTAGACTCCTTGATGTATACATATTCTTTTGGTTAGCACTTGTATCTATTCTTTTGTGTTATTGTGGATCTTTCTGACCACTACTCTGATGTACACTTTCATGTGTTGTATATTTATTCATATCTATTTCCGCCTTTGTGATATGAATTGTCTGTGACTGATTTGTGTTACGTTTATTTCTATATTTGTTTCCGAAGATTATATATAGCCACCGTGTGATAGCTTTGTGTTTGTATCGGTATGTCGGATTTCCTCCTTAAAAGATATGCATTCTATTCTATCTGACATATCGGTGCTCGCACAAAGAAGTTACATGGATGGTCGCTCCTCAACAGCCTTATTCTCCGTGCTAATTGATAGCACTACACCGTAGTGTTCTTGGTTAGCGTGGGTATAGAGGTGGGGCGTCACATCCAGACTCGGACAAAATTTACCAGTATCCATAGTAAACCTATGTATAACCGATCTCCAGGATGAACTGTCCTTGGTTTCTAGTCTAGTTCTTGGTGTCACGGCCTTGCCAAAAGGCGGGATAAAATTTGCCCCCCAAAATACATCTTGTGTGAACATGACGTGCTTTGAAAAGCTACATCCTTCATTCTGAAAAAGTTCTATTCGATTCACTGAGTAGTTGCTATCTTTTCGTCAAAAAATGTAACCTATGATTGATCTTCAGTGATGTAGATGTCGAACTATTGATTGTCAACGATCATGCAGTGTATTGCTGTAATTGAGTGTTGAGTGCAGCGATTTGTTGTTCACTATATTGATCGTCATCAGGTGAGCATTCAGTCCCTTTTAACTTTGAAAATCGAATGTTAGTTCGTCATACATGCACATATGTTAACATGACTCCTGTTCATGTTTGCATATTTGCGGGTCGTTATCAAGTTCTTTTGATCGAGTTTCGTTTCCATCCTCTCCTGAATCGATGTGAAATTCGAGTTGTAACAACGTTCGATGGTTGTTTTAAGTCCTTCCTTCGTATCGATCCTCTTCTGGATCGATCTGAGATGTTGGAATGTATGCTTCGTATCGATGGCTATCGACACGAAATGGATGGTCCTTAAGAATGCTTCGTATCGATGGAATTGAGTGGCTCAAATATGATCATGTAGTGACTTTCGTATCAATGGGCTTCACATTGATGGATACGAAGTTGATGGCTGGTCACTGATGGACACAAAACGTACAAGTGTTAACTCATGGGACAACTTCATGAAGAATATGCCATTTCTCATTCCTCTGTTCAAGAGGGATGCCTTGTTATAGATAATCTTTGATAAGAGTCATTCATGACTCCCACTTTGGCTCCGTCTCTAAGGTCTAGTCGATCTTCATCTGTCAATGCTTGGAATAATATGTATTTCGATTGGGACAAAGTTTGTTTGTCGTGCATCCCCAGAACTGGCTAGCTGGGCCAGTGACTCGGCTTTTTCATTTTGTTCTACAAGGATGTGTGCAATGGTGTAATACTCGAAGTCGGCTAGTAGCTCTTCGACCCAGCTGAGTTAAGGAGCAAGACGTTGCCCCCTAGTCAGATAATCTTCCCTGACTTGGTATACTACTAACCAGTAATCACATAAGATATGTAAAGTTTCCACTCCAAGTTTTCTTGCAAGTTTCAGCATGGCGACCAAGGCTTCATACTTAGCTTCGTTATTTGTTGCAGGGAAGTTGAGTTTGAGGGCGTAGCAGATCGATCGTTCCTCAGGAGTCATTAACACAACTTCGATATTAGAAAGCCAATTATTGGAAGCTCCATCTATGTACGTTCTCCATCGGTTGGACGGTTCTTCGCTGTTCTTCGGATAATCGTCTGATGCTGTGAATTCACATTTGAAGTATGCTAGTGTTTGACCATGGATAGCTCTCCGAGGGAGATAAGTGATATCATATTGGCTTAGCTCGATACTCCATTTGAGTAACTTTTCAAACATCTAAGGTTGCTATTGGACCTATCGTAACGGCTAGTCGATATAGACATTAACGGGGTGAGCTTGTCAATAGCTAGCCTTCATCATATACTCAACCTTGGTTTCGTTTCTCTTCACATAGCATTGCGATGCTTATGGCGTGTGTTGACGTGACCCAATTGAGGTATAGATCTTCACGATCCAACGGCTTGGGTAAAATGGGAGGTCTCTCTGAGCGATCTATCAGAGCTGGAATTGCATCAACGCAGTTCTTAGCCCACTCAAAAGTTCTCTTCCCTCTCTTGGTTAGGTTGAAGAAGATAATGCACTTGTAGATGGCCCTAGGGTTGAATCAGATTAGGACGGTAATCTTCCGACTTAGCTCTGTACCTGCTTGGTTGTTCTTGGTGCATAGATGTCTCTAATTGTCAGATTTTTTTGGAAATTAGACTCAATTTCACGAGAATAGATGATGAAACCCAAGGATTTTTCTGACGCAACGCTGAAAGAGTAACTCAAAGGATCGAGTTTCATTCCGCATTCTTTAGAGAGCACTGAATATCTCTACCAAGTCATCAATGTGGTCGTTTGATAGTCATGATTTCACGAGCATATTAACCACATATACTTTCATCGATTGGCAGATTTGATTTTTGAATGATCTGTTAATCGTCCTTTGGTAAGTAGCATAAGTGTTCCTAAGTTTGAATCCCGCGATTACAGCTTAGCGTAATAGGCCTAGGTCAGTAATGAAACTATTATATGCCTTGTCTAGGACATGCTTCAGTATCTGATTCTATCTGGAGTTTTATGCCCATGGAAGTGAGTAATTCATGTCCGATGGTCGAGTCTACCGGTTGGTTGATCCTTGGAAATGGAAAAATGTGCTTTGTCATGCCTTGTGCAAATCTGGGTAATCGACGTACGCCCGCAACTCTCCGTTTTTTTTCCTGTAAGCAAAGGATCAGACACTCATTTTGGTTAGAGGGCATCATGGATAAACCCATTGGTTTTGAGCAAATTCGCCTCCTCTTTAAGTGCAACAGATCTCTATGGATCCACGTCGCATCGTTTTTGTTCACCGAGATATACCTCATGTCGATATTTAATGCGGGGTTCTTCATGGTTGGCGATAGTCGACATATATACATGAGATTGAGTCCAAGTGAACATATCAAATTCACTTGAAGCAAAGCAGTTAACTCTTTCATCATCATTACGCCGAGTTGTGTTCTGATCTATAATACTCGTGATGGGTTGTAGGCACTTTATGTGCTTATTTGCAATGGTAAATGATCAAGCTTGTAGGGACGATGAATCAAAGGCTTAGTAGAGTTTAGCCTTGTATCGCGTGCTGCAGCATGGCTGGCTCCAGCTATGAGTTTGAATCTACTTGTGTTTCCGAGTAATCCGCTTTCCATTCAATGTACTCGGGATTCATTGCTCATCGGAAGGGTCAGAATGATGATCGGTTGCCCATAAGTTCGGCGTCGATGTGATGATTCTATCTCTAAGCATCCTTTTGGTCGTAAGTTCAAGTTGTTATAAATACTAGGCACAAGCTATAGGATTGAGTAGTCGTATCCAGCTCTTGGATGATCACACTCGCGCCCCCAGTCTTGGGTTGATGGACGTATTGTGCGAATGAACGAGCCTAGCTTCTATTGTGTTTATACTGTAGTCTAAGCTGTAAGAGCCAGAGTTGTTTGATGAACGATCAAATTACATTCCTCTTATTTCTCGCGCGTGCCCCCAAGTCTGGGGAATATCTCAATAAGTGGCAAGGTAGATCGTGTATGCTTCAATTTCGTATTCTATCCCGTTGAACAATGGGATCAGGTTGACCAATGGAGGGCGAGTCATGCCTATCTTGCAATATGTTCTAGTTCTTTCCTCTATGCAGAATACTTCGCTGCTTCACCCACATTCGAACATGACCTAGGTTCTGGACGGTCAATGACATTCACTTCGCTGCTTATGTCGCCATACTCTAGGAAAAAACTGAAGAGTGAATCGTCCAGTCAGATCCAATGCAGGACTGATGCTTCCCTTGTCGAATCCAGGGTAAGAATCGATGCAGGGACATTAAGGTTGCACTTGTTGTGAATTGCTCGTTCAGTCGGATAGTGGTAAGAGTCAAAGAATGAATGGTCGCATTGCATTCTTTTGGAGTTGGGCGATCAACCACATCCGTTTCAATTTACGTTCTCCCATTAGATCTTGGGATAAAGTCAGCTCAAATATAGTCATGTCATGCTCATCCGATCTCATGCTCTTCCTAATGGATCGAAGGAAGGTGATGGAGGATGAATGGTCAAGTCACACTCATTCATGGTTTATTCTTCTATCCATGCTCCGTTGGTCAAAGGTTTTCGATGGACGTCCGGGTCACATCGATTTGTAGTCGAAGAGGATCGATATTGACCATTGATTCAACGACATGATGTAGAATGCTTGGACCTCATTTCCTATCGATCCAATGGTATGATATTAAAGGTACATATCGATATTGCATGTCGATCCGGCGGTACGATATAATTGGTTGCCCGTAACTTCGGGCATCATTCTAATTGGTTAGCATTAAGGCCTCCTTGTAGTCGTTGCCTTAAGTTGTAAAGGACGCTAAGCTAGAGATGTAGCGAGTCACCTTTCTCTTCTTTCAGTGATTTGTGCCTCTAACCCCAGTCTTGGGTCAGTAGAGTGAGTTTGTGGACAGTTTAATTGCAGTTGTAGTAAGTTTATACTCCTCCTATCGAGTTTAGGTCAGAGCTGGCGACTGAATGATCGAACCACATTCATTCATCTGTCTATGCTCATAGCCGCGCTCTAGGGGTTAGAGTCAACTGAAGGGCCATTCATCACGCCTATTTGATGCTTCTACCCCTGTCCACAGTCTGGGGACTAATTTTTTTTGTAGAAAATGGTTGGACCGCATTTTCCTCGATTAATTCCTCTGGCACTAGTCAATGGCGAAAGTCGATGTGTGCTCGGTCACATTATGACAACTTTAATTTTATGTTTCTCCTACTGAATTATAGGATGAAATTGATTGGCAAGTGGTTGGGTCACACCCATCCATGTTGCGTGCACTATCCGTCGGATCATAGGCGAGAGTTAGCGGATGAACGGTCGTGTCATGTTCATTTGCGGTAGGATGGGTAGTCACATCCATTTAGAATAGGACGTTCAGCTAGGTCCTTTTTGCAAATCTACGTCTCCCTGTCGAATCAAGGAAGAAATTTTGTCTTGTAGGATTGGAGTGCATCCCTATAAAATTATGTTACGGGTCCCGTGCCAGGGACAAGAGTTGATACATGGAGATGGTCATGTCGTGCCCGCTTAGTGCTAAATGGTTGGATCACATCCGATTTTTTGTGATAAGTGTACCCCCATGTCAGGGGAAGAGTTAGAAAGAAGACGGTCGAACCACATCCGCTTTTTGTACTACAGAACTTGCTGAGGAATCAGAGTTGATTGATGGACAATCGAATCACATCCCTTTAGGTATTAATATTCCAGTCCTAGCATTGAGGACTGGAGTTGGTTGATGGGTGGTCTATCACACCCATTTGGTCTTTATACTCCAGTCTGCGCTCTCGGGACCAGAGTTAGTTGATGGGTGGTCAGTCGTACCCAATTGGTGTTTATACTCTAGTACGCACTCTGGGGACTTATAGTTAGTTAATGTTTATAATCCAGTTCGCACTCTGGGAATTTGGAGTTCGTTTATGTTTATACTCCAGTTCACACTCTGGGAATCTGTAGTTAGTTGATGTTTATACTCCAGTTCACACTTTGGGAATCCGGAGTTAGTTGATGGGTGGTCAATCACACCCATTTGGCATTTGTGCTCTAGTCGACGCTCTCGGGACTAGAGTGGGTCGGTGTTTTATACTCCATTTCGCGCTCTGGGAAACTGGAGTTAGTTGATGGATGGTCAGTCGCACCCATTTGGCATTTACACTCCGGCCCGCGCTCTCGGGACCAGAGTTAGTTGATGGGTGGTCAGTCACACCCATTTAGGTTTTTGTTTATACTCCAGTTCGCACTCCGAGAATGTGGAGTTGGCCAATAGATGGTCAGTTACATATGTTTAGGATTTAGGATTTTGTTCACACTCTAGGAACAAGAAGTTGATCAGATACGTGGACAGTCGTATCACATCCACCCTGAGTAGGCAAGCGAAGTCGTTAGATGGACAGATCCACCATCCTCGAGCTTGTAAATATGAAGGGTGAGGCCGTTAGATGGCCAGATCCATCCTCCTTGGGTTTAGGTTGAACATGGGCGAAGTTGTTAGGTGGACGGATCCACCCTCCTCGAGCCCACATCCGTAAGTTTATGCTCCAACTCGCACTCTGGGAGCCGAAGTTAGTTAGAGGATTGTTGTGTATCAATCCCTTTTGGCTTCAATGTGATAGCTTGTCCCTGAGCTCGGGGTTTCACTTAGCGAGTGATCGGTGGGATCTCGATTAATTTCCACTTATCTGCCCTCAATGAAGGATGAGATTTAGTTTATGGACGGTTGGATCACGTCCATGTTCATTTGGATTCCACTTCTACCAAGCCTAAGGAGTAAGATTAGTGTTCTGGCAAGCTTTGAGCTCGAGCAGAGGAAAGGATGGTCGAACTACATCCACTTTGAGTTGTGTATTTTACCTTAAGTAAGGTGCAAGAATTGGAGAGCAGACGGTCGAGTCACGTCCACTTTATACTTTACGTTTTTCCGATCGAGCTGAGGAAGAGAATTGAAATGATGACTCATGATGATTAGCGAGTAGGCAATCAGTTGTTGACGACTATAAATTGAGGGTTGGCCCCTGATGAAGTCGGTTTAAGGCATGATTGTTTTGCCGAATAACAGGTGCAAACTTGAGAGTGAATGGTCAAATCATATTCACTTTAAACATGTGTTCTCAAATAACCCCAAGTGTCTAATGTAGGATTGGATGCATTGACGGCCACGTCACGTCCACCATTGGTGTGATTTTGATTTTACTGGGCATCAGAAGAAGCATATGTATTTTGGCGAGCTTCAAGTACGAGATGGAGAGTGCATTGTTGGGACATATAACTCCAAGTCTTTCTGAGATCTCCTAATTAAATTGCATAGGAGGATGAGTGGATGGTCGGTTGCATCCACTTTGTACTGGAGTCCTGACTTTGTCGGTCTCTTCTGCTTTGATGCCCTACCCCTAAGTCAGGGGCATATAGTAGCTGATGAGTGGTTGAATCATGCTTGTGATGATGATACCTCAATGACCCGACCATAGTCCACGGAGGTTGTTTGGCACTGAACCTTGAGTACTCGGTTACCTGCACCATTTACAGGTAGTTTATTTCAAGTCGGTCATACTTCGCAACGTAAATGAAATTGAAATAGAAATAATTCAAAAGTGATCAGATCAAATCTCATTAATAAGTGAAGCAATGTCGTATGCTCGCTATTGCACTTCGGTCCAGCCTCTCTTAGTTGGAAGTCTAACGCAAGTGGTTCAGTTGAATCAAAGTTCTTGATCGATAGGGGTCGTGGGTTCCCTGCCCAACATTTTATGGGGTTTTCACATATTGTCGAAGCTTTCTTTTCCGGACAGCCTTATGGCGTTGGCGTCCACGGTAGCCATCTAAGGAAGAGGAGCTTCTCGATTTAGATTATGGAGTAGGTTTCCTCCTTATCTTGCCATATTGATCCTTCATCTGGTTCATCAACTCAATATTGGCCTGGATATGTTGGTGTAGTTGTTGGCGGCTATCCACCAGTTCTCTTATCAAAGTCCGGAAATAAGCTCTTGTGATGAATCCATTTATGGGTATTGGCAGCAACTGGCTGTGGACTTTGATCTATTCATTGGTGGTCAACTTCTTTATTCCTGTCAGCAATATGAGAAATATAACTGGTATGTCTAACTGTGATTGAAGGTCTTCTTTGAGGAATAAGGGAAGACATCTGCATTTGATGGCATTCATCACCCTTGGCGAAATCCACACGCCATTCCCACTTCATGAGGTAGTGACGAGGGTTGTATTTCCATAGTACACCGACATGGTCAGCATGTTGAATTTTCACTGGAAATTTTGTATGTAGAACAGTTTCAATGAATAGGTTTCAGCTGGGAATGATACTCCAATCGTCGTTGTCAGGTACATTTTCTAGCTATGTGATCTTGTAACACTGGTGAATGATGTATGCACGATTGCCCAATGTTCGAGTGGTTGGTAATGCCGATTGGATGGTGAGTTGGTTAAGATGGGCTCACAGATCAGTGATTATTTCTAATTTTCACCCTGGTAGGAGGCCCATATAAAATAGTAAGGAAGTCCTCTCAAGTTTGTATGCCATGCTTCTAGTCATATGGACATTGTATGATGAAGATGCGGGCATTTGAAGATGGTTTAGTGGTGACCAGCTATACTTTGAGTTGGCAGAGAAGACAGTATATGGCAGTCGTCATATTAGCCATTATACCATAGTTATCAATTCAGCAGTTTGAAAGATGGTCAATTGGGGGAAGTTGCAGTCCACCTAAGAAGCATGAATATTAAACAACTCTAGGTCTTGGCATATTTACTAGGTTCTCCAGCCTCTGGGAGCACTGGTTGAGTAGTATTTCTTTACCCATTCCTTGATTGCAATTCAGCATTTGCTGATGTAATCCCCTATGTCCCGTTCAGTCATGGAACGATCTGGAGCGTGGATGGAATGTTCCTTTATTAAGTTGAGTTTTGAATTCACTATGCAGGTGCTCTACGCTATAGGAAAAAAATTAGCCTCTTTTTCAGAAATTTGGGTCGTACCCGAATATTTTTTGTTGAAATTTTGTATCGTTCTCAGCAATGTTTGAACGATACAAATGTTGGTGAAATTGAACGATTTGAAAAGTGGACACTTGGATCGATACGAAAAGCACACAGCTGGATCGATATGAAGTATATTTGAGTATCGATAAGAATTGGACGCAACTGGATCGATACGAAGTGTATCCGAGGATCGATACGAATTGGACGCAACTGGATCGATACGATGTGTATCCGAGGATCGATACGAATTGGACACAGCTGGATCGATTGGAAGTGTATTTGAGTATCGATACGAATTGGATGCAGCTGGATCGATACGAAGTGTATGTGAGTATCGATACGAATTGGACACAGCTGGTTCGATACGAAGTGTATCTAAGTATCGATAAGAATTGGACGCAGCTGGATCAATACGAAGTGTATTTGAGTATCGGTACGAATTGGACGCAGCTGGATCAATACGAAGATATGGATATGAAAATCATGATATTTTCTGGATACGAAAATATGGATACGAAAATCATCATATTTTCATGGATACGAAAATATGGATACGAAAATCATCATATTTTCTGGATACCAAAATATGGATATGAAAATCATCATATTTTCTGGATACCAAAATATGGATACAAAAATCATCATATTTTCATGGATATGAAAACATGGATATGAAAATCATCATATTTTCTGGATACGAAAATATGGATACGAAAATCATCATGAATGTAGTTCCTCTTAGATCTGGAGCAATCTGAATAGAATAGAAGGAACCACTGGACGGTAGGTCTTGATCTCCTCCTTAGATTTTTGCAATCCAATGACGGTAGTAGATCCACAGAGTAGGAGAAGCTGGGTTTTCTCAGTGAAAGCACCAAAGTGTTTGTACCAAAATTGGGCACAACACTCTTCGGATGTGTTTGAAGAGATAAAATGAAGAAAGTAAATGTAAAATGAGGCAGATCTAACAAACACACCAATTAAAAGATAAGAAAAAATTCCAAAACACATGAATTTATAGTGGTTCGGCGTATGTCCTACATCCACTATGGATTAATTGATGATTTTTGATTATAACTTGTTGGTTACAAGTGGATTACAGCAGTACAATCGAAGTACAATAGCAATTTTGGCAGAGTATCGGCGTAGAGAGGCCAAAAGTCCATTTTCTATAGGTCTAGGGTCACTATTTATAGGCGTAGGCAGCAAATATCTCGCCCAGATCTCGAAAGACTTCTTCTCTCACGTGGGTGGGCCCACGGGATCGAGTTTAGGTGATTTCGACTTGATTTAAGAGCGATACAAATTGAGTTCGTATCGGTCAATAATTGGTCCTTTCAGGCTGGGATCGATAAGGTACATTCTTGAGGTAGTACACAAGCTCCTGTGAAAATTTGGTAGCATTTGGACTTGTAGATCTTGAGACATGATCGATGCAAGTTTGGATTTATATGACATTGTCGTCTTCGTATCGGTACTATTTCGTATCGGTCATGCGTGGCTCTGTTCATATCGATGCCTGCATGCTACTTCGTTTCGATGGTTGGAAGCCGCCTTCGTATCGATGCTTCATGTTGCCTTCTTCGTATCGATCAGTGGTTGTTGCTCTTCGTATCGATGGTGGGAGATCGATACGAGATGGATGGAGGGAGACCGATACGAAATGGTCATTTATTGATGGATGCGAAGTGTTGTTAACACGATGGATACGAAGTAGCTTCATTTGATGGATATGAATGAAATTAGTAGGCGATGGATATGAACTGAATCTCTCTTGGGGAATGGATACAAAATTGGATGGATACGAATAGAGTTGGTTTTCTCAACCTTGATCGATCAATATGTTGAGCATACGAACTCCGATTGACTTAAAATTTGGAACGTTGGCTTTCGTAGCTTTGCTTGTCATGTCATATCAATTGTAGCTCGATCCGGACTCGGGCAAAATTTACCAATATCCATAGTGAACCTATGTATAACCGATCTCCAAGACGATATGTCCTTGGTTTCTAGTCAAGTTCTTGGTGTCACGGCCTTGCCAAAAGGCGGGATAACAATATTGTAACTCCAAAGTTAATAAGGCAACAAATGTGCAATAATAGGGAGCTACAAGAATTTAATAAGGATATAAATGGAGCAATTAAGGAGATTACTATGCTAGTTATGGAGAGATAAGGAAGGCATAATAGGAAGAAAAAAAATTAGAATGAATAAATAAATGGCTTTACAAATTGTCTATTAGAATAATAATCATTTATTACGGACAATTGACATTTATTGAAATAGCAAACAAACATGTTTGGTAGTATTAAATATTATAAGGTAGTGTAATTGTCATTAGGGTAAATTATATAACCTTAATTATACAGATGAAGGTTAGTGACCCTAGCCCAATACATAAAAATAAATGGGAGATAAGAACCTATGTATTGTTAACATATGAAAGTAAGGAATGACAGGAGTCAAGCAAGATGTAGTGGAGCAAGTTCTTGTAAGAAGATGTACATTAATCACCACATATAGATAATCATATTTTTATAAAGATCGAATAGAATAGAAAGAAAGTTCAAAAGAAAGGACAATTAAAGTCAATTTCTAAATCTGATCCCATTGGAAAGAATTTGATAAATGATTTTTGGAAAATTCCTTGAAATGTTTTTCAAAGGATTTATTGGAAAATTATTGTCTTGAAAAAGAAAAGAAATTTATAATTTATAATTTTATTGGGTCAAAAGTCCCCGATTAAAAGGGTTTTTGGTAAAAAGGATTTTTCATTTTTGAAATACTAGTTCAAAATTGGTTTGGTCAAAAAGTTTTCGATTTTTGGAGAAAAGGATTCTCTGTTTATAAAATAAATGTAAAATAGGGCATAGATTGGACTTGATGAATTTTCTTCTGTTTCATAAATTTGGAAGTTCATTTTTGTTTTAAAAAACATTCTTTTTAAAATGGGGGATTAAATGGAAATGGGACTTAATTAAATTAAGGAATAGAGAATAGAAGAATAAGAATAACTAGGAGAGGAGGAGCATTTCCATATAAGAAAAATGTGGAGAATATCAGCTGAAGTAGAAGCCAATTAATTAGGAGAAATATAAATAGAGGCAATATTGGGAGATTGGGATAGAAATAACATTAGGAATTTATATAAAATATGATCAGTAATCTTGTTAGAAATTAATAAGATAGAAGTTATCTTTGTCTATTACACTTTTCTTGTTTAAGGTTATAGAATATTTTCTTAAAATTTGCTTTTTACAATTTGATTGAGTTAAATGAAAATAATTAATAAATGAGTTGGGATAATTTAGTGAATTTTATAAGGAAAAGCATTTATGTGAGGACGAGAATTTTATATATACAATTTTCTATTTAGAGCTTGTTTGAATAAGAATAAAATACCATTGAATTTAAGATGGTAATGAAAGTGAAATAAATTGGGATTGATAAGAAAGGCTTGTGAAAGATTATAGGAGTTTAAATTAGACTAAAATGAAGTTATAAAAAGTATTTAGCTAAGTGACAATACATTAAATACTATTTTTGGGATAATATAACAACTCGAAATTAGAAATCTGGCATGCGTGTGGTCTACTAAAATAATTATCTTGTAACTATAAATATCTTTGAAATAATGAATGTCCAATAAAGGAAAACCTATTAATTTGAAATGCTATTAAAGTTATAATCTTCGTAATAGATCTAATAAGGAGCTAAAGTTGGAAAATAATAATAATATATCTTTAAAATGGTAGTCAATGAACTTTTCATAAGTATAGGCCATAATTTCATGAAGTACTAAATGCCGATTTCGAATTTAATGTAACAAAAAATATTGGTATGAAACGATTTATTGAAAATTATTTTGTATGTTATAGAGGTTTTTGAGAAGAGAAATTATTTGGCTAATTTTGGGAACTAAGCAATTTTTAAATTGACAAAAAGGGTGTCCAAGTTTATATTTTTTAAGGTAAAAGTTTCAGATAAGGTACTTTATAATTGTGAACTTTTAGTTTAATGAATGGTAAAGACTTAGACTATAATTTTTATAGGGAAGGTAATGATCACTACCTATGTAAGACCAGGTAAAGGTTTTAGGATATGAATAAAAGAGGAATAGTATGTACATCCCGATTTGGAAATTTTAAATCAGTCCCAGATATTGTGTTGTAGAATATTTGTAAAGTTATGAAATTATTCCATATTTATATTTGGGTTGTAAGTTAGGTTGCACTGGTTTACTTGGAATGTGAGTTTCTATGATTTGATTATTTTAAACGGTTTTCTGTAACTTCCAAAAAAATTTCAATTCCAAAATATGTATATTAGTGTAGCATTTGAATTAATAAGGATTATACCAAAAATGGAAAGAGATATGTAAGGTACGGATATTCTTTCTCGTAGTTTACATCGTCTACTTCATTAAAAGAAAAGAAATAATTCCTAGTAATTTCAAACGAAGCAAAGATCTCACTTTTGGTTAATTTATGATAAATTATAAAGGTAATCCTTTTTGGAAGGATAGCTTCGTTAAATTAAAATGAGCAAATGAATGTTCTAATTTAGAAATTAATATATAGATACACGTATAACCGTGCTTAACATGTAAAAATAGAAATATATAAATAACATAATTTGTATTAGTTAGTAATTAATGGATTAGAATTTATGGATATTAATTACTAATTTAACGGGACATATATTTGTAATTAATGAAAGAAATTAAATGAAGACCATTACAGAATTTAATATGGCATTTATGGAGGAACTGAATCGGTATAACAGAGGGATTTTGAAACTGGTAGAAAGAAAAGGGATTTAAATGAAGATTGATTAGAGATGATCCAATTTTGAAAATAATGGCCAATTATTAAAGGTATATTAACTGAAGTAATGAATGAACAATATTTACTAGAAACCAAGAGGGAAAATTAAGGAAGATAGAAAATTAAGTGGAATGCCATACTAAGAATGTTCATCTTAATTTAGTAAGGAGTATTAGGGCCACAATATCATTAACACTAGTTAGTGATAAATGAAAACTTCCAGCAAAATTTTATTTTAGAATTTTTAGGATTATTATCGCTAGTTATCTCCTTTATGTTATGGGAAAGTGTATGATATGGTATAAGATATGTTCATGTTTTATCATTGGGCTGATTTTATGGATGAGATTAGACCGCTAGACAAATATATATATAGGAACATGATAAATAAGGAAATTACATAAGGACACTTAACTAGCGATAAATTATAGATAAGACTGGAAGGTAATAAGGAAATTAGGCTAGTAACTAGGAATAATGGATGCTTTAGTCCTAAAAATTTTAGGATTTTGGGAAAAATAAAGTTTAGCTTACAGAGAGACACCATTCAAGGATGACCCTTCACTTTAGAGGGAATAAGACGAACAGGGATGAAGAAGAAGGTCGTAGAATTTGGCACTAGGCGTTTGACATGCTAAAAAAAGAATTGATTAGGCAGTGATTGAAGGCCGCACAAGATCGCTAGAAATTCTATGCTGACATGTGAAGAAAAGTGTTAGAGTTTGATGTAGGGGATATGGTGTTTATTGAAGTTTCTCCTCTTAGATAGGTCGTGAGATTTGGAAAGTCAGAAATGTTGGCACCAAAATTTGTTGGGCCTTTCCCAATTTTAGTAATAATAGGAAGACTTGCTTACTGCGTGGAGCTACCGGATAAGTTGGCAAGAGTCCACGACATTTTTCACGTTTCACACTTGAGTAGAGCCTGATCAATTAAGGGACATTGAGAAGAAGCTAATAGTATCTCGTGACACCGCACACAGTATGGAGCACAAAACTAGGAAACTCTACAACAAAGAAATTAGGTTGGTTTAGGTACAATAAGGGGAAACCCAATGGAAACCATGAGGGCTTCTCATCCTAAGCTTTTCACTAGTGAATTTTCTCTCCAAAATAAGGTTTTGGTTGCATCATGGTTGCTAGATTAGATGGTAGGAGAAGGTTGCTACACTTTTTGCATGTTTAGGATGTTTGCATACAAGCCTATATGTTACGAAACTTGCATTCACGCTTGGATTGAGCTTGCTTATAGTATGTCTATGCATATAATCACATTGCACACTTGGTTGATTAGATGGTTGTGTAGGTAACTTGGTTGTATAACATGGATTTTTATTACGCATTATGCTGTTCGCCCCTTGGAAAGATTTCGTGCACGAAATCCTTTAAATGAGGGAAGAATGTAGCATCCTATAAATTAATAAGAAATAAATAAAATAAAATAAGATAGATTAATTAAATAAGATAAGGCTAAAATTGGAAATTTTCCCAAAGTCAGAATTTGACTATGAAAGTTATGCTAATGCGTTCATGGCAATTTTATGATCAATTTCCGTATATAATATGTTGAAATCAAAGCTCAAACAGAAAAGTTATGGACATTTGAAGTTTTCAAATTTAAATAATTTAAACAAAATTCAAATTCAACTAAATAAATAATTGCTAAATTTTAATTTGAAAGTTAACAGCAATTAGACTTGGGGTTTAAGTAATCAGTAAAAGTTAACATTATCATTAATCGGTAATTAAGAATATAATAAATAGAAACAATGACAAATAAATGGTTCCCAAAAACAAACAAGCCGGTCGATCGTCTACCGTAGACCGGTCAATCGAATTTGGTCGACCAATAAGGTAGGGGCAATCGACCGCTGGAAGCTAGTGGCAGTTAGGGTTTTAACATTTTGAACATCCAGCTTTTACTATTTTAAACTAACCTGAATCCGAAAGTTCTGGTGCATTCTAACCATTATAAATAAGAGCCTAGCCCCCTTACTTTCATCGAAAAATTATTTTGGGAACCTAGCGAAGCTCTGTTAGTCTCTCTCTTCAGATTCAGAAAAAGGTTTTTAGGGTTTTAGGTAAGAGATTCTAGGTGTTTATGACTTCATTTGTAATTCTACTATCATCCAATCCCTCAATTTCTGAATCTAATATATATACAGATCCCTAGTTATATATATCAAAAAGAATAGATCTGAAAGAGAATATAGAAGGCATGGCAAATCAAAAAAATAAGAAGAAAATCTAAGGACCTATGGTGAGTGAAAATCTTAGTCTTTCTATTTTAGCAATTGAACAGTGTAGTTTGGACTTGACATACGTATTAGGAAATTTTGGTGTACGAAAACATAAGATTAAAAACCCCCAAAATTCCCCCAAAGCGGAATTTCAATTTTTAGGTTGGAATCTCAATTATTTTTATATTAAAATAATGGGAAATGTGTAAAATTGTAATTTTAGTGTTTACCTTCTATTCGACTTCTTATTCCTTTTCTTTGAATTTGATTAAGTGTTTTGATTAGGAAATTGTAACGACTTGCAAATTTATCACTTTGATAAATTATATTTATTTTTAAAAATATTCAAATAAAAGGTTGATAAAACAAATAACATTGCTTTGAGTAATAATAAATAGTTATGATTATTCAAATAATTGTTTTAAGATGATAATAATTCATTTTAATTAGTGTTAAAGTGATAATAAATCATTTATAACGGTTTTATAAAGATACATAATTGATTTAAAAATATAAGAAAAATCTTTATCGATATAAAAATGCTTTTTGAAAACAATTGTTCAATATTGATTTATATGGTTTTATAATTCAAACGGGATCTTTTTACTTAATTAATAATTGTAAGAAATTAGTTTTCAAACTTTCTTTATATATATATATATATATATATATATTGACTAAGAAATGAAAATGTGACTAGAAATCGAAATTGGGATTCATAACGATCAACATGTAGAAGTTGTGCAATAGTGCGGATTAAATGTAAAATACATATGTACATATCCATGTACACATCAATGGACATGTACACATGCATATAAACACACACATATATACTAATTATATAAAAAATCAAAAAAATATAAGATATTTTAATAACTCCTTAACACTTAAGCAACCTTAAGTCAACACTACACATCTATGTACAACCATCATCACATGAACATGGGAAGGGGTCATGTCAGATGTGCCTAGGTGGTGCTGGAGTGGACTTGGCCATGCTAGGTGATGATGAAGGAGTAGGTGCCACATAAGTGTAATGATGGTGGAGAGAGAAAACACTTAAAATATCTAAGGTAATTATCACCATTTGTCACAATAAATGTCACACACAAGGGGGCACATGGCCTTGCCCATGCTTGAGGTGAATTTTGGGCATCCTAGGGTGGTGTAGGAGGGAGGTGGTAGGTGGTGGAGGTGATGGCGAGGTGATAGCTCATGATGATGTTTGTAGATATCCTGATGAACTTGCCTATAAATACCCACCTTCTTAGCTCATTTTCCGTCTTCCATAAATTTTCCAAACTAGAACCAGGATAAATTCATTTTTTTCAAATCCTCTAAAATTCCAGTGGTTACAACTTTCTTGTTTACCACTTCTTCTCATTTTGATCCTAGCTATGTCAAAAACCCAATTCTTTCCCGTACATTCTCGAGTTTGATTTTTGTGAATCCAAGAATACCTCTTCTTCTTCTAACCATATCTCCCTCACAATAACTCAGAATTAAGTAATTCTTTTTTTAAATTATAGAGAAAAGAATTTGCAACAACTATACAGCTGACAACTTTTCCAAATTTTGAGTGCAACATAGTAAAAAAGCGAAAAGAAGATGACTCATTTTCGGGTAAAATATTGTGAACTAAAGACCTCTTCTTTTTCCAATTTTCAAGCTCTTTGACCCTAACCCTTATACCATAAGCTATGGTAGTGGAGGAAGGATGGCTGAGAGCAAGGAGGGTAGTAAAGTTGTTTTAGTGATGATTTAGTGAAGTGTCGATTTGTTTGAATGTTGGTAGAAAGAATTGGACTTGGAAATGGGTAAGATATCTCCATTTATACTACTATATATATTGGATGATATAATATTGTTTTGTGCTTGGTTGTCATGATTGTTAATCATGTTTGGTAGTTTAATATGATTTTTTGATTTCATTAACAGGTCACACTAAATACACGTCGAAAATCACAAAGGAAATCACTTTCCTTTTATTAATGAAATGATATATATGAAATATTAAACCTCTTGAAAATATTTTAAAATTATTTTGATAACGTTTTATAAACACTAGAATTTTTTTTGGTGAAGTTTGAATAAGAAATGAAAAATAAGTCAAAATTAGGTGCATCGTGTAATGGTAGTTTGCGATTTTGCACCGTAAAATTTAAATGAGTATATAAAGTGGAATATAGCTCAGAATTCTTTGTGATAAGAATATTATGAACTATTATATCCATAGTTTTCAAATAAAGAAGTTGATCGAGATTCCAATAAGCAGATTTGAAATATAAGTAAACAAGTTTTCAAAATAATCGCGATTTTGTAGTTCGAAATCCAAAAAGGAATTTCTTTTAATTTAATATTTTTGAATGTTTTAAAAATATAGAAAAGTCTTTACAAACATTTTAAAATGTTTTAAATGAGATTTGAGTTATATAAATAAATTTTCAAATGATAGAAAGTCGTTTTGATCAATATAACTTTAAAAACACTATTCGCGGCACTATTTGCAACGGTTTTCAATAACAATTAAAATATGGTTTTAAATTGGACAATTCTTTCCCAAATCTTTTATAAATGTTTTTAAATAAATAATTAAGTGGTTTAAATATGATTTGAAGATTTTATAATTTATTTAAAAGAATTTAAATAAACGAATTAAAGAAAAGCTGTTATAAATAAATGTTTTAATCTTGGCTCTAACAGACCAACGAGTACACCTTATTTTTCTATTCCTAAGATCTGGATGAGGTGCTTAAACAAGGGAGATGTTTAGGAACAACTAGTGCCCTGGCTCACCTGGACTTCCCTAGGGGAGGATATATAAGGTCGAAATTTCGAAAACGAGTTAAGTATAAAAGATTAAATTTTAAAAATTTTAATCTTTTATTTGGATTTGCCATCTTAGATAACATGTTTTCAACTTATTTAAAAGTTACATTTTGAAAATAAGAAATCTTTGTTAAGATTTAAATAAATGATTTGGAAACATTTTCCTAAATAAAATGCTTTGGAATTATTCCAAGTTTTAAAAAAGATTCAATTTAACAAAAGAATTTAATAAAGAGGGGTTTAATAATTCCGTATATACTGACAAGAATGTTTTAAAGCTATATATCTCGAAGATATTTTTCGATAAAAAGAAATGAATAAATCAATGATAATCACCTACTTATATAACATCTTTTTTATCGATAATTGGTTTGGAGAAATCAGGGTCGGATTTGGGTAATTCCTATCTGGAAACCAATTCGAATCAATTTATGTATTCGGAAATACAGAAGATATATTAAAGACCTTGCATTTTAAACCATATTGATTGATCTCTATGAATGTATCATCTATTTGGTGGTGGAGAAGGCGACTTCTCTTAGCTTAACACCCTGTCCTGAGACATACGAGCTTAGGAGTTATATGTTTGTATAAATCAGTTGTGTGATAGAGAAATGGCAAAGTGACATTCCAAGTGAATATGTGCTATATGAAAGGTAATTGTTACCTCAAAACTCACACCCAGGAATAGTAAAATAGGGGTTGCTTTAAGGCTAAGTGGCTTGCTACCATTAGGGTATGAAATCACCTTTCTAGATATAAATTTTTTTTTCCCGCTATAATGTTGGGTTTAACTTATGTGGTGTATGCTTGAGATTCCGGATAGGTCAGTAATGGTCGGGCGATGTAATACTCGGTGATATTCGTATATTATATTTTCGGATAGGTCGGTCTTAATTCACACGAGGACTAACATAGGGGACTCGGGTGCATTCCTATAAAAATGCACTATATGGGAGGTAGTTCCTTACCTCGCTATTCAGTTGGAAATCAACTATCCAATAAGTGTCGTACGGACTTGGTTGTGCAAATACTGAATGCATTTCAGTTAAGATTTATAAGTTTATTTGCAAATGTTTTCAAAGAATGTCATTAAAAATAATATTAATTGATTTTACATGTAAAGTGTTTTTAGTTATCTTAAGGTAAAAACATGTCCGTGTTTATGTGCGGCGTGGTCTTATGAGATACTTTTCTTGTCAAAGAGCTTTTGAATAATATGAAGTAAATTAGATTTGAAGAATCTAAACATGAAGATTAAGCCTGTATGTAATTAGAGAATTGCATAATTGTTTATTGCATCGTAGGCTCCATGAGTACTATTTGTGGTAGGAGAACTAGGTTGGTTTGATCCTGTATCTAATTGGATACCCAATTAGATTGGAGTACGTAGGCAATCACAAGTGGAAGTGATGCATCCCCAAAAATAATATAACCCGTTCCTGTTTATCTGATATAGGTTGTTATTTCTCTAATCTTCATGAATCTTTCCTGCTTATCATTTATTCCACATTGACATGTTTATTAACTTTATAGGTAAAGATATTGCTACCCCTCTCATCAGAGTGCGCAGTGGTAGATTTGTAGACATTGGTATTTGGCTTGTATTAAACACACCTTGTAGAATTAATAAATTCCTCTGATAATTCATAGAAACTGAATTTGTATCATATATTAGCAGTGTTAAATATTTATCAAATAATATCAAGTATTGAATCAGTAGTTTTCATTTGTAGTTTAAATCAGATGGGTTTTCGGCAATTTTGACAAGTCCAGAAATCTACGTCATCACAGAAATGGTGTGTATGTTATGGATTCTTATTCGTAGTTTGCATCGCTTATTTCCATAATTTGAATAGAAAGTCTCTTGTCTAATTTCATGTAAAAAGAATGTGAATAGAGCGTAAAAATAATTGAAATTGTAAGTTTCTGTTATTATCCATTTATACCGTTATTTCAGTATAAAATAGATTGAGTTTGAATTTTATTTGTATACAAGTTTGTTGATTGGATTTTTGGATATTTGTTTTTATGGTATACTAATAATATATTTTGAAAGAGTTGATATTTAAACGCTGGTTTAGGACGAAATCTCCATAGTCTTAGAAATTGCTAGGAGTGTACTTATATATATATATATATATATATGCACAAATAATGTATTAATTGCATAGCTAAAAGGCTATTAATTATTATTAAATCGCCCTTAGGAAAGTAATTAATTATAGAGGCGTAATAAGAAAGGTTTCTTTTAAGGCCTAAATAACGGATTCGATGAGATGTGCGATAATACACACACACACACACACACATATAGTGTTCTGAATTATGACTAAGCTATAGGGATGCGAGGTTAGTAAAAAGTGCACAAAAGTCTGCCCAGCTAATCTTGCTACCAGTAGTGTGACTTTGGGGTTGATGTGAGGCATAGACTATAATAAGTAACCACAGATGACACAAGGTTAGTCCTAAATTATGTAGGTTAAACCTATCTAGTTAATCTGGCTACCAGTACCTATGAATAGTCGGGCTAATATAAGACGTAAAGGTGGTGTACGGGTCATAATAAAAAGGACCTACTTCTGGGATTGATGGTATTAAGCGGTTGTGTGAGGGCCTGCCTCTTTTCTATGTAGGAAGTAGTAAATATTTGAGATTATAAGTTAGGCACGGTAGAGGATATCTCGGGTGTTATCCCGCCTTTTGGCAAGACCGTGACACCAAGAAATTGACTAGTAACCAATGACAGCCCATCCTAGAAATCAGTTATACGCAAGCTCGCTATGGATATCGATGAATTTTGTCCGAGTTCGGATCGAGCCAAAATTGGTAGGACATGACAAGCTAAGCCATGAGAGCCAACGTTCCAAATCTCAAGTCAATCCGAGTTCGTATGCTCAAGTTACGAACGATACAAAATTGGACGAAAATCAGTCACCGGTCGACTCGCTCCCTTCGACTCGCTCCACATCACTCAGAAGTGACAACTTCGACTCGCTTCACTCAGCGACCAACTTTGAGTCGTCCAGGTTCGACTCGCTTCGCATCCCTCAGAACTGCCCTCTTCGACTCGCTCTAGTTTGAAACCATCGAGAGTGCACACTTCGACTCGCTCCAGTTTGAAACCATCGAAAGTGCACGCTTCGACTTGCTTCGCTCAAACAACTGTTCGACTCCATCGAACTCAACTCCGATTGACAAAGTCGCCGTTCGAATCGATCGAACCATGCACTTCGACTCGATCAATCATTGTTTACTTCGACTCGCTCAATCAGTGCGCGCTTCGACTCGCTCAAAACAGCGTCAAAGCTAGAGCGATCCAAAAAGGTCAAGCGCCACATCACCGAGTTGAATGGAAGCGAGTCGAAACAGAAGCGATTCAAAGGAAACAGCCTAACGAAAACCTCATTTCGTATCGATCATATCTCCTAATCTACAAGTCCAAATGCTATGAAATTTTCATAGAAGACTACGTGCATGCTGAAGAATGTCCATGCCAAATTTCGACTCCATTGGATGAAATCTTGATCGAGTCAAAATCTGCTCGTGTCGATCACGGATCAGACCGAAACTTCACGGGCTTGGGCGTGCGGGCCTGGTCACGTGCCAGAGAGGGTCTCCCGAGATCTGAGCGAAATATCAGCCTCCTACACCTATAAATAGACCCCCAAAGCCAACAGAAAAGGGGTTCTTCTTCCTCTTTGAGATCTCCAACGCCCGGACTCCGCCAGATCCAGATCTGAACTCAATTGCTACTGCTACCAAAGAAATTCACTGCTGCAAATCATAATTGCCTGCTGTAAATCATTGAATTCACTTGTAAACACAAACGAAAGATCAATAAAGCAAACTACTTCATAGTGGACGTAGGCTATACGCCGAACCACTCTAAATTCTTGTGTCTCCTTGCACTTTAATTATTCTCATTTCTGAAATTTGGAGTTTTTGTTAGATAATTCCTCCTTTTCCATTTAATTTCTTCACTTTATCTCTTCAAAGAATTCCGAAGAGTGTTATGCCCAATTTTGGTACAAACACTTTGGTGCTTTCACTAAGAAAAACCAATTTTTCTCCTGCTCTATGGATCTCCTATCTATATTGGATTGCATAAATCTAAGAAGAAGATCCAGATCTAGAACTTTGAAGCCATTCCATTCTATTCAGATTTGCATTAGATCTAGGAAAGGACTTTCATCTCCTCACCATGGCGAGCACACGTACCACTTCTACAGCTGCTGATCAAGGAGCACGAGACTGACAAAATCCCATGCAATCACCTCCATCCAACCAAAATGCTGCAGGACCTTCAGATCCATCAGGTCCAATCACTAGACAAGAATTCCATACATTGCTTCAAGAGTTGACCCAAAGTCGACAGCAACTAGCGGAATAACTACGCGCCAACACGGAGTTGACTAACCAGCTAAATCGCCAAAGGCGAAGAAGATCCAGAAGAGACCAAGGTTCTCACTCTTCCACAGAAAGTTCAACCTCCTCCGATGGCCAAACTAGATCCACACGTCCACGGTTAGGTGGAAGCTACACCCAAGCCACGGGACACCAACCTGCTTCGAACCTTGGGCAACCTAGAGCCAGACCATCCGCTAGCCTCCGCACAGAACCTTCAACTCGGGGAGGAGCTGCTCCTTATCATGTTACCGGCAACATTGCTACTACCATCACTGCCGGACGGGGAGGTGATGCTAGAAACCAAGCTGATCCTCAACATACCCAACGAGAGCAGACTCCTGAGCCTTATGTCCCTGAGGATGTTGAACCAAGGAGGCGAGGCATGGACCGTCGACCGCGTCCGGTCCAGACTCGCGCTGTGGAACCCGACCACACCTTGGCACAACATGCTCCAAGCATCCGAACACTGGATATACCAGCGATGATCCGTCAAATGATCCATGAAAGTCAGGGTCTCTCTAATGACGACGGGGGAATCTCCCAGAGTCATACCCCTTTCACCGATGATGTTTTATATGCTGAACCACCTCGGCACTTCAGGATGCCAGCCTTGCCAGTTTATGAAGGAAGTTCTGATCCCAATCAACACGTCCTGAAATACGAATGGCTGATGAATGCTGCTAGAGCTGATGACACAGTAAAGTGCCGTAGTTTCCCCATTTCCCTAGGGGGCATCGCTACCATGTGGTTCACTCGCTTACCACTGCAATCCATCTCTAACTTTGACCAGATGGCCACCAAGTTTGTCGAACAATTCCGTATGCATGTGGCGAGGAAAAAGGACGTTAACACTCTGTCTAGTGTTATGCAAGCTCCCGGAGAAACACTTAGACGTTACTTGGAGCAATTCCATGCTGCGTGTGCAGAAAATAAGCAATCCCAACGATAACTCTATCCTGATGGCACTGACTAAGGGGATTGATGCTGATTCTGAGTTCGGAAATTGGTTAGCTGGAAAACCACCAGCGTCATTGGACCATTTCTATTCCAAGGCGGCCCAATTCCTGAGAAGGGAGGATGCGAAACCGTCTAGGAAGCAGGATGACGTAGGGCCCAACATCGAAGGTATCCAAAATAACGTCGCTGTTAAACAATCCGGAGATAGTTCTGGAAAAATTCAGTGGAATATCCAAAATAAACATAATCAGCAGAGGGACAATAGAAATCAAAACAAAAAACGCGATCAGGATCGTGGACCACGGCGTAGAGCTTCCATGTACGATAATTACACTCCATTGAACATGTCGTTGGAAAATGTGTATTTGCAGACCTGCAATACCATGCAGTATAAGAAACCTGCCCCGAAACAACCAACTGAAAGACAAATCCAAACGGGAAAGTTCTGTAGATTCCATGAAAGTTATGGCCACAACACCAATGAGTGTCGTCACTTACAAGACCTCATTGAAAAACTGATACGTGAGCAGAAGTTGGATCAGTATGTACGGGCGCCACAATCCGGTGGTACGGGCCCATCAAATCAGAATCGTGCACCGAATCAGGAAAGAGAGGAGGAACCCGCTCATGCAGACGGGAGGTTGGTCATCAATACAAGAAGTGGTGGTCCTCACCCAGCAAATCGAAGCTAGAAGGAAATGGAGTCGTATGCCAGTTCTATCAGGCATGCGGACTTCGAGTGTTGCAGTAGTTTTGATGAGGGGGCTCTGGCCAAGCAACAGAAAACGATGACGGATGACATCGTGTTCAGGAGCAGAGACGAAGATAAAGTCGAAGCTCCCACTATTGATCCATTGGTCGTCTCAGCACAAGTAGGACCCGCTTGGATGAAAAGGATCTTAGTTGACAGTGGAAGCTCTGTGAATATTTTGTTCAAGCGACCTTATGATCAAATGAAGATTGAAGCCGCAGACTTGAAGCCTTATCAATCTCGAGTCCATGGTTTCAACGGAAGTGCCACTATACCCACTGGAATGGTGGAACTGCCAGTAGAGTTGGGAGGGAGAACGTCGGAGAGTGCGGATGTTGCAGTTCATTGTATTGGACATAGACTCCCCTTACAATGCTTTCTTGGGCCGACCGGCCCTCGCTGAATTCAGGGTAGCCATTTCCCCATGGTGTTTGACCTTAAAATTTCCCACTGATCATGGAATAGGAATCGTTCAGGGAGATCAGGCTACTGCCAGAGCCTGTTATGCTGCTAAGCTGTGGGAGGCGCAGCGAAAGGAGAAAGGAAAGGGCGTAGAGGAATCTCTCTACGTCCGTTTCGCCGATAATTGACAATTAATGCCCGGGCCCAGGCCCGGGCACCCCAGCCAATTCCTCAAGGACCTTGATCCAAGAGAAGCTGAAGACGAAGGAGAATCTAAAAAAAATCAAGCATCACTGGCCGAACAGACGATTGATGTCCCGGTTGACAGTGACGATGATTCGAAAATGATAAAAATTGGATCTCAGCTGAGCCAGCAAGCTCAGGAGGAATTGGTTGAATTTCTGCGGGCAAGCCTTGACGTATTTGCCTGGACACATTCTGATATATGTGGGATCTCGCCGGACATCGCGAGCCACACTCTGAACATTGACCCGCGACATGTCCCGGTAAAGCAAAAAAGGCGCGGTATGGATCCAGAGAGATCTGCCGCCCTTAAAGAAGAAGTAGAAAAGCTTGAAGCGAACGGATTCATTCGAGATGCACTATATCCTGAATAGGTGTCGAATCCCGTGCTCGTCCGAAAACCGAATGGAAAATGGAGAACATGTGTCAATTATTCCGATCTGAATAAAGCCTGTCCCAAAGACAGTTTCCCACTCCCCAGAATTGATCAGCTAGTAGATTCGACAGCTGGGCATGAACTCTTATCCTTCATGGACGCGTACTCTGGTTACAATCAAATACCGATGCATTTACCCGATCAGGAACATACCAGCTTTGTGACCAACCTGGGGCTTTACTGCTATAAGGTTATGCCATTCTGACTCAAGGACGCCGGAGCTACTTATCAACGATTGGTCCATCGGATGTTTGCCAATCAAATCGGGAAAACAATGGAAGTATATGTAGACGACATGCTTGTGAAGTCACGACTCTCCACCGACCATGTTAGAGACCTGGAAACTATGTTCAACATACTTTGAGAATACAAAATGAAGCTCAACCCACTGAAATGTCACTTTGGAGTTGCATCCGGAAAGTTCCTTGGGTTCATCGTCAACGCCCGAGGAATCGAAGCTAATCCTAAAAAGGTTTGGGCAATCAAAAATCTTGAAACTCCCAAGACTATAAAGCAAGTCAAGAGTCTCAATGGAAAGGTAGCGACATTGAGCAGGTTCAATTCAAAGTCCACTGACAAATGCATTCCCTTCTTCGATCTGATCCGAAAGGGGAAACGAAACTTTGAATGGACCACAAAGTGCGAGGGCGCTTTCCAAGCACTAGTTTAACATCTTTCCACACCGCCGATGCTGTCAAAGCCAATTGATCATGAGAAGCTGTATGCGTACTTGGCGATATCAGAAAACGCTATCAGCACTACCTTGGTCCGAGAAGAAGACGGGATACAGAAGCCAGTGTACTACGTCAGCAAACGATTAACTGGGGCTGAAAGGAACTATCCGAAGTTGGAGAAGTTGGCTTACTGCCTTGTAATCGCATCAAGAAAACTCCGACCGTATTTCCAAGCACATCCCATAGTAGTCTACATCGATCAGCCGTTGCGATAGGTCATTTCGCGGCCTGAGACGTCTGGTAGGCTACTCAAGTGGAACATCAAACTGAGTCAGTTTGATATTACTTACACTCCAAGACGAGCAATACAAGGACAAGTTCTCGCTGATTTCATAGCTGAATTCACCGTTCTAGAGGATGTACCCGAAACCAGTAAATCCCCAGAATATGTTTGGAAGCTGTATACTGATGGTGCATCAAACGACCGGTGTTCGGGCGCTGCTGTTGTACTCGAAACCCCCGAAGGTCGATCTATATGCTACGCTTTGAAGTTTTACTTTCATGTAACCAATAATGAAGCTAAATACGAAGCCCTCTTAGCTGGCTTGAAACTCGCCAGAGATCTGAAAATTATCGCTATGGAAGTTTACTGTGATTCATAATTGGTTGTGTGTCAAGTACGGGGAGAGTATCAGGCAAGAGATCGAAGGTTGGCTGCTTACTTAGCTCGAGTTCAAGAAGTACTAAGTCAGTTCGATTACTACGCCATCTATTGTATACCTCGGGAGTGCAACCAGAAGGCCGATTCATTAGCAAAGCTAGCCAGTACAGGTGAAGCTCAACAAATGGGACTCGTTCCCGTAGAAACGCTATCTTTCCCAAGTATCGACTTGACAGAAATAAACCGGGTATGCGAAATCGTTCCCGAAAAGGATTCATGGATGACCCCACTCAGAAATTACATTGAGCACGGGACCCTGCCGGAACGCAGGAGTGAGAAGAGACAAGTCCTCCGAAAGGCTTCAAGATTTACCATCCAGAATGGGCTCATGTACAGAAGGGGGTACTCAGTTCCCCTACTCCGGTGTATCGCTCACGATAAAATCAAACACCTGTTGCGCGGTATGCATGAGGGAGAATCTGGCGACCACACCGGAGGGCAAGCGCTTGCCAAGAAAATACTTCGCTACGGATATTACTGGCCTACCATGAATCATGATGCATTGGACTATGCAAAGAAATGTGATAGGTGCCAGAAATATGCCCGAATCCCTAGAGCTCCTCCTACTGAGATAACGCAAATGGTTAGCCCATGGTCGTTCGCAATGTGGGGCATCGACATCATCGGTGCTCTACCTTTGGCAAAGGGTGGTGCGAAGTACGCCATCGTCGTAGTTGATTACTTTACAAAGTGGGCTGAAGCCGAAGCTCTCGCTACCATTACAACGAAGAAAGTAATCAACTTTGTGGTTCGTAACATCATCTGTCGATTCGGTCTCCCACACACCATCATTACGGACAACGGAACCCAATTCGACAGTGCTGAATTCAAAGATTTCTACAAACGATTTCACATCCATAAGAAATTCTCCGCAGTTGCACACCCTTAGGCAAACGGACAGGTCGAAGCAGTTAATAAAGTTATAAAATCCATCCTGAAAAAACGACTGGAAAAGGTCGGGGCAAGTGGGTCGATGAACTTCCTATGGCTCTGTGGGCTTACCGAACAACCCACAAGACCGCGACCGGCCACACTCCATTCTCTCTTTCGTACGGTTCAAAGGCCGTTATTCCAGTCGAGCTAGAAGTACCTTCTCATCGTGTGACATACTATGATCCAAAGACAAATGCTATATTACTCGCTAAATCTCTCGATCTACTGGATGAGAAGCGTGAAGAAGCCGATCTGAGGGCAGCTGCGCATCGAAGTCGAGTCGCCCGATTGTACAATGCCAAGGTCCGTCCGCGAACCTTCGAACTAGGTGATCTCGTCTTAAAAAGAATCTATCCGGTTCCTTTGCATATGAAGCCGACATGGGAAGGACCGTATGTTATTGAACGAAGGCTTGGAGATGGCACATTCAAGTTATCGACCATCGACGGTCTTACCCTGCCAAGAGCTTGGAATAGCGAGAGCCTTCGCCACTATTACACCTGACAGGCTATTTTTTATCCATTTAATTTACTTTCCTTTTCTGCAATTTGTTTATGCATTTTGAAATTAGAACTTGTAATAAGGCAACTTACTTTGCCATACTTTCTTATTTCAGCAATAAAATGCAACCTCTTCGAGCCAGAGCTGTGATTTACTTGAAATACTTCATATGACCATCACTATGCACGGAGAGCTAAGTTTCACCATACGGTGGGATTTATTCAAATAGAGAGTGACTGCGGTGCAACCAATCACTCGCTAAGTGAAACCCGAGCTCGAGGGCAAGCCATACCCCAAAGTCAAAAAAGGATTGATACACGACAATCCTTCATCAACTCTGTATTCCCAGAGTGCGAAGCGGAGTATAAACATCAACTCCGAACTCCCAGAGCGCGAGTCGGAGTATAAACATCAACTCTGTATTCCCAGAGTGCGAAGCGGAGTATAAACATCAACTCCGAACCCCAGAGCGCCAGTCGGAGTATAAACATCAACTCTGTATTCCCAGAGTGCGAAGCAGAGTATAAACATCAACTCCGAACTCCTAGAGCGCGAGTCGGAGTATAAACATCAACTCCGTATTCCCAGAGTGCGAAGCGGAGTATAAACATCAACTCTGAACTCCCAGAGCGCGAGTCGGAGTATAAAAATCAACTCCGTATTCCCAGAGTGCGAAGTGGAGTATAAGCATCAACTCCGAGTTCCCCGAGCGTGAACCAGAGTATAAACATCAACTCCGTATTCCCAGAGTGCGAAGCGGAGTATAAACATCAACTCCATACTCCCAGAGTGCAAAGCGGAGTATAAGCATCAACTTTAAATTCCTAGAGCGCGAATTGGAGAATAAACAACAGCCCCGAACTTCCAGATCGCAAGTCGGAGCATAGGCATCGACTCAGGATTCCCAGAATGCGAAACGGAGCGTAAACACCAAATTCAGGTTCCCGAAGCATGGATCGAAGTATAATTATCAACTCCAAACTCCCGGAGCGCGAGTCGGAGTACAAATGCCAATTCCAAGTCCTCAAATAGCGGACGTATGATTGAAACTCAAGCCGGCGTAACCAACCACCAGTAAACAAATGAGGATCCCCGGAGCGCGGATATGATCATCGATGATCAGACAAGCGTGAATAAACCGCTCAATCCCCGTTTGTCTCAAACACCCATCCGGCGGCACTAAACTCGCCATGCTATAAGGAAAGGGCAATCGTTGACTGATGTTTTACAACATACCACCAAGACTAGGGGGCAAGACCTAAGCGTCAACCATCAACTGAAGCAATGCGGCGTCAAAATTTGACTCGTTTCCCAGTCGCAAACCATGTCCACAATACCCAAACTTGGCAAATGGAAACTAACTTCGTTCGGAAACTGAAACTTCACAAGTGCATTTCAAACACTGAAACACTTAGATAAATACACAATGGCAAAAAAGAAGTCAAAAAAGAAAATTTCCATTTCTATTGATTATAGAAGAAGTTCGTGTACAAGTTTCCAAAAAAATTCCTACTAGCAGGGGCCGAACCCGCATCTATACACGGCTAACAAAATGCAAATCAAAATACACCGGGAGAGCATGCCTAATCTTTCTTTTTCCTTGGCTTCCTCCTCGGTGTGGACCCGCTAGAACCATCGCCAATCTTCCTCTTCGAGCCTTTGCTTTTCGGCGGTTGGTCTTTAGGCGAGGGCCTTATGTCGACGTCCTCCTCCGAACTCGTGTGAATAAGAATGCTCCCTACGGGCGGAGTCGGAGGAACGGGATCAATTACAGAAGGTGGAATGGGAAGGCTGGTGAGAAAGACAGTACCACCAGGAGACATCATTCCGAGCGGGGCAGGTCCCGATGCTGCCATCCCACCTCCAAAGCTGCCACCATAAGCCGCTACTGCCAGTTCAGCGTCAATCTGAGCAAACATCTCCTCTTCGGTTACTGCTCGAGCCCCGCTAGGGGCATCAGCAGTCGGCATTGAAGAGCTTGTAGCAGGATCAGTTCCACTCATGACAGATGACAAGTCAAAACGAGGATTGTCGTGGCGGCAAAAGAGTCCATCCATCAGCTGCTCGTCGAACACGATCGTACTCCCCTGCATGTCATCGAGCGGGGCAGCTGTACTCATGGGGTTGCTTCGGTCACGATAGCCTCCTGCATTTGATATGGTTCTTGAGTGGCAGGAGGCATGGCCGGTGCAACATCGATCACTAGACAAAGAATAAAAGAACTGTTAGGACTAAACTCGATCGAAGATTCCGATTTGAGAAAAATATGTGGAATGTTCAGAATACCTTCCTCAGTTTGGCTCGTAGGCGGCATAGCGGCATCGGTAACTTGCGCTGCAGCCGGTGACATCTGCGGCTGATCTGGATTATAAGCAGGAACAGCCTGGGGATCGACCGCAGATGAGGATTCGGGCTGGGTTGACGTTGGAACTTCAAGACTTGCTTCGTGATGGTCAACTCCATAACCCTCTCCCACTTCAAAGTGTTGGGTGCCAAGTTTTTCCTTCTCGTGCAGAATAATCGACTCGTGGAGAATCCTCTTTTCATCATCAGTCAGAATGCGATTCTCGAGTTCGAATTCATCCACGGACTCGCCCTGATGCGCCTCTTTCTCTTCCTCAACCAGCCGGCCCCAGGCGTTATAAAGATGTGTAGGGTAATCGTCGAGCCAGGCTAGACCCCTGTGCCTCAACACATTAGCATTATAAACAACGAGCAAGTCCTCGATGTCATTCTCTAGCCCGGACTCCGCCGACTTTACTTTCTCCTTGACCTCAGCCTCCACCTTGTGGACTTTAGCCACTGCCGCATCCCGTTCACCCCTAGGCAGAACAGTTTGGTCGCACGCCTCCTGGGCTGCACTGTTTGCGTCATCTTTCTCCTTGGCCATGTTGGCGAATTTGGCCTTAAGTTCATTTAACTCCTTGACTGCCGCATCCCGCTCGGCGGTAACTGTAGTGTTCCGGTGACCCATCTCCTCCACCAGGGCAACATGTGTATGCCTCAGCTTCACCATCGCCGCCTTCGCCTCATCAGCCTTTTTGGTGGCCTCAATCTCCGATTTCCGAGAAGACTCGGCCTCAGCAGTCAGCACTTGGATGATCCGGTCCTTTTGAGCGAGATCAGTCTCCAGTTTCTCAAGTGCTTTAGCTCGCTCAAAGGCCACTTTGGAAGCTTTCTCCGCAGCCTATACCCATTCCCTGTACTGGGTGTAGATGTCATGAACGTAATCATGCATCGTGTCTTCTACCCCTGATGGAATTCTCTTCAAGTGAGGGGGAAGACGTAGCCATCGAAGCAGATATTTTGAAAATCCTTCTTCATCTGAGCTAATTTAAGGGGCCCTTCTCCTATGGGCTCAGTAGGGACTTGCTCTGTAATCATGGAAACCGTAGTCTCGATTCTCTGAAGATGAGTTTCAGACCGAGAAACGTGAGAGGACGGCCTGTGACGAGGGGGCTCTGGTGGGTTTGAAGTTTGGACAGGGGGTGGAGATGGAAGTCTAGGAGGAGGAGAGTGTGATCTAGACCGATGTTGGTACTCTCTATCCCTGTCACGCTCGTACCTATCCTGATTAAAATACTCGCGATCGCGATCCCTGTCCGAATCCCTCCTGCGGGAATCATAATAAGAAGAAGTTTTTCGGACGGAGCGAAGACTCCCAAGCATCAATCCCCTTCTAGACATTGTACCTGGAAATGATAAACGAAGAAAGAGTTAGTAACTTCCTAAGTTGGACGAAGTACAGTTGTGAATCATGTAGTGTAGTGAAGTGTATGCATGTGCAATCCCCCGACCAACTGGAAATGTCGGCCGCACTCGTTGCAAGCGACCCGCTCAGTTCAAAAGCACCATCGAGCCCCTCCGTCCCGGCGTCGTGTGGAGACGACATAAAATCCGGGATAGGAATATCAGCAAGCCCTGCAAAAGGACTCTCCACTTGCGGGGGAGGAGCCTCCGAAATTCTAATACCCTAGAAAGGTAAAGACACGACCATGGATTTAAATCTCTTAGATTTAAGGCGTTTGTGAGCAGTGGCCTTGCCTTTTCTTCTTCCTCCCGAATCCAGGACATCGGCCGAGGGCCCAGCTGTAAGCTCGGTATCGGTAGGCGTTCTTTCCGGATCAACTTCTTCGGCGATCACGACTGCGGGCGCTTTGCGCTTCACCTGTTTCTTTGGGACCACTCTATGTATCCCTTCCAGATGTATGCTCTGTCTCCATTCTATCAGCCCGACAGCCCTCAAATTCCTGTCGGTCAGGACTAAGCCTATATGCCTCTCTTCGCTCGGAAATGCTTGAAGAATCCGAACAAGCTCTCTGAAGTATGTGCCATCGGGACGAGAGATTGCAGCTATAAGAAAGGAAAAATCTGTCAGTTTTGAAGTCAGTTACTAGTATCTCAATGATTCAAGAGAGAAGTGGCAACACTTACGTCTGTCCAACCACCGCCCAGCAAATCCAGGGGGTCACCGAATGTAGAACCATTCAATTTTATAATAACTTAGCCTTTCCCAGGAGCCTAGCACAATGTGGCAGCTTTTGACCGCCTCCAGGAAGGTAAAAGAAGGGCTGCCTCCACGGCTTTTGACATTGAATAAATATCTGATTTCAATCGGCTTCAGCGGTCGAAAGAGGATCTCCAAAAATAGGACAAAGGTGTTGTTCAACAAGGCATACCCGTTGGGATGTAGCTGAGATGGAGCTATGCCAAGAAATGATAACATCTCAATATATATTCATTGAAGGGAGGAAGTGTCCCCGCTGTGCAAGCGTGACGATTGAAAGCAGTAAACCCCTCTAGGGGATTGTGTGACCTGTCAGTTGGCCCAGGAAGTAGCACGTCGTCAAGCGACAAACCATGCCTTAAGCAAATCCGTCCTAACATATCTTCGGAGATACCCGACGGCACAGAATCTGTTGGATTGAGAATAAACCGAGCACCCGAACGCTCATCCGGAGCTGGCTCTATGACTTCGGCTTCGATAACCGGTATCTCTATGGTTGGAGGAATAGAACTTGGGAGTTCCGGCTGCTGAGAACTTGAAGGATCCATGACTAGCTAGCTTATAAATAATCATTGTTAAACTAACAAATAACACTCGTGCATCCCCCGGTGTAAGGTGTGTGAGCATGTTGTGCAGTGCAGTACTGTATATTATTTGAGAAGATCAACCGGATTAAGGAAAACGTGTAAACGACGAGACTTCGGGATTCAGTCGGAAGGACCGTCATCGCTGACCGTCACAACCGTGCCATCTAGTTATTAGCTATCAGTCCGAGTTAAAATGTGTTATTATTTTAGTAAGTTCCAGTTTCATCGACGAACTTCAATAGGCAATCAGGTATGCGGTGAAACAATTAAGTCCAGTTAAGCAAATCTGTAGCTCGTCGGAGTTAAGTGGTCAAAGACACTAGAATTTTCGAAATCGTCGAAATTAAATCAATGGTTAATCATCAAAAGTTCAAGTTCAAGACAATCGCTCCGGTTCAAGTTCGAAATGTTCACTAAGGCTCGGGTTCGAATCGATTGTTCGGGGTTGCACAGTTCGACTCGTTCCAAAGCCCCGTGTTTTGACTCGCTTTGAAGCCTCTGCTTCGACTCGGTCCAAAGCCACGCGCTTCGACTCTCTTCGAAGCCTCTGCTTCGACTCGATCCAAAACCCCTGTTTCGACTCGATGAAAAACTACGCAGTTCGACTCGATCCCAAGGCACTCCACTTCGAACCGTTCCAAGGCCACTATTTCGACTCGTTCAAAAGATGTACTTTTCGACTCGATCCAGGGCCATTGTTTTGAGTCCATCAGACACAGCCCCTTCGTATCGATCCACAGATGCAAAGCGTTCGACTCAATGCGAAGCTCCACCATCGATCGATACAAAGGCCTCCGCCTCATCATCTCGAAACCGCTACTCCACATCGACACGAAGCTGAGGCCAAGGACTTTTCGATCGATCGCGACACTGATGGATTTGGTGTTAAGAATCGAGTGTCCTCGTTTACATGATGGTTTCGCTCAATGGATTACCTAAATTTGTCAACTGGTTCAAATAATCGAAGGTATGAATCGGTTCGAAGGCAAGGATGTTTGTTCTATCTCCTCGAGTTTCTGAGCGTTACGAAGGCAAGGAAGGAGAGCGAAAGGTGAAAAGTGAAAAAACGGCTAAGTACGAAGTATTTATATGGACTCGAAAGCAAGGAGAATAAACGATTCAAATCCCATTGGAGTCGAACACGTGCTTCGACTCCCTCTTTAGTGCATTGATGCGGAGCTCCCCTTCATATCGCTTGTCTTCGACTCCGTCTCCGATGCAGCATTACAAGCCATCACTTCGACTCGCTCCTCCATCTCCTATGCACTTCGACTCGCTCCTCCGTCTCTCGTGCATTTCGACTCGCTCCCTTCGACTCCGTCTCCTGTGCGTTTCGACTCTGGCTCCTATGCAGTTCGAATCCAAGACCGAGTCGAACAAAGCAGTTCGAACCAAAACCGAGTCGAACAACCAGTTCGAATCCATAGAACATGACTTCTAGAGGCCAACTCCATCAACTCGGCGTACTTACTTCGCATCCATAAATCCAATAAAAATCATCTTCGATGTTTCAACCCTTCACAACGATTCAGGAGAGGATCGTTACGAAGGAACATTCGAAAGCAACCATCGGGCGTTGTTGCAGCGAATTTCACATCGGTTTAGGAGAGGATCGATACGTAATTCAAAAGTAAAATAAACTGACAACGACTCGTGGACGTACGAATGTCAACGAGAGTCAGGTTAACATATATGCATGAATGTCGGACTAGTATTCAATATTCTGGATTTTCAGGAATCAGAAACTCATCCATTAGCGATTACAACAACAAACTGGTAACCACTAGCATACATCAATCAATTACAACAATGCACGGTACAGCAGTCGACAGTCAACAGTTTACATTATCAAGAAGAACGGTCAAAGGTTACAGCTTTCATCGAAAAGACAATAACTATTCAGAGTAAAGATGGCAGTATTTCAAAGCACATCATGTTTCCACAAGATGTACTTTGGGGGGCAAATGTTATCCCGCCTTTTGGCAAGGCCGTGACACCAAGAAATTGACTAGTAACAAATGACAGTCCATCCTAGAAATTAGTTATACGCAGGCTCGCTATGGATATCGACGAATTTTGTCCGAGTCCGGATCGAGCCAAAATTGGTAGGACATGACAAGCTAAGCCATGAGAGCCAACGTTCCAAATCTCAAGTCAATCCGAATTCGTATGCTCAAGTTACGAACGATACAAAATTGGACGAAAATTAGTCACCGGTCGACTCGCTCCACATCACTCAGAAGTGAGAACTTCGACTCGCTTCGCTCAGAGGCCAACTTCGAGCCGTCCAGGTTAGACTCGCTTCGCATCCCTCAGAACTGCCCTCTTCGACTCACTCCAGTTTGAAACCATCAAGAGTGCACACTTCGACTCGCTCCAGTTTGAAACCATCGAAAGTGCACGCTTCGACATGCTTCGCTCAAACAACTGTTCGACTCCATACTCAACTCCAATTGACAAAGTCACCGTTCGAATCGATCGAACCATGCACTTCGACTCGATCAATCATTGCTCAATTTGACTCGCTCAATCAGTGCGTGCTTCGACTCGCTCAAAACAGCGTCAAAGACAGAGCGATCCAAAAAGTCAAGCGCCATGTCACCGAGTCGAATGGAAGCGAGTCGAAACAGAAGCGAGTCAAAGGAAACAGCCTACCGAAAACCTCAGTTCGTATCAATCAGATCTCCTAATCTACAAGTCCAAATGCTATGAAATTTTCACAGAAGACTACGTGCATGCTAAAGAATGTCCACGCCAAATTTCGACTCCATTGGATGAAATCTTGATCGAGTTGAAATCTGCTTGTGTCGATCACGGATCGGACCGAAACTTCACAGGCTTGGGCGTGCGTGCCTGGTCACGTGCCAGAGAGGGTCTCCCGAGATCTGAGCGAAATATCAACCTCCTACACCTATAAATAGACCCCCAAAGCCAACAGAAAAGAGGTTCTTCTTCCTCTTTGAGATCTCCAACTCCCGGACTCCGCCAGATCCAGATCTGAACTCAATTGCTGCTGCTACCAAAGAAATTCACTGCTGCAAATCATAATTGCTTGTTGTAAATCATTGAATTCACTTGTAAACACAAAAGAAAGATCAATAAAGCAAACTACTTCATAGTGGACGTAGGCTATATGCCGGACCACTCTAAATTCTTGTGTCTCCTTGCACTTTAATTATTCTCATTTTTGAAATTTGGAGTTTTTGTTAGATAATTCCTCCTTTTCCATTTAATTTCTTCACTTTATCTCTTCAAAGACTTCCGAAGAGTGTTGTGCCCAATTTTGGTACAAACATCGGGAAAGGCCTACTTAGGTAGGAAGTATTAATTGGCTGAAGAGATTCCATGTAATTTCAGCAAGATAACTACTAAAGAGGAGTCTGCCTTGGGATAGGTATTAAATGATTGTGACCCACCTTAAATGAGGTATTAAATGGTCGAAGTCTGCCTAGTTCTCATTAAAAGGTATCAAGTGACTTGGGTACTATCTCTTACACTGATAGGATACTATTAACGATAGATATGGGTTATTGGGCTAAAAGCATATCTATAGAATTGGATTGGGAAAGTCTTAGGGCTTAAAGTCATAAATTCTTAGAATAATGTTGATACACGGAAGACATATTCCTATCTAAATTATACTGCTTAAGTACTATAACAGTAAGGATTGAGATTTTTATTCACTGGACATATATTGTTCTGACTACCTCCTCATTACAACACGAGTTAGGAAAGACGATGCTAAAGGCGGAGGCTAGGAGGAAACTTATGGCAGTTACCTATTTATATATTCATGTTATTTTCTGATGTACCCATTGGAAACAATGTTATATTTTGAAATTGTTGGACTATGGATATGTGACGGTTGTTATTGACATTGTGTTATGGATTTTTATGGCATTCGAGTTTTAAATGAAATGGGTATTGTTTTGTTATTATATTTTATCCTTCCATCGTGAGTTCTGAATATGTAGATAAATAGCTCTGTATTGTTCTTTGTACAAACCAACAGCCAGGTTTGGAATGGGTCTAAGTTTCGATGGGCTTTTTCTGAATCGAAATTTAGGTCCGTTTCAGAGTAGGTTGTTAAAAAACCAGTCTGCTTTTTTCTTTTTGTAAAAAAATATTATATTGGCATACAATTCTCTAGATATATTACTTTGATTAAAGAAAACTTTTTTACTTTTTCTTCATCTCTTGAGTTTTCATCTATTACATATTGTAATATCTTTTCTCTTTTCTTAAATTTTCTCTGGTTCTTTTGTTTAAACTTTTTTCTTTATTCCAATTTTTAAGATATGTTTTCTATTTTTCAAAAGCATATTAAATTGAAACTATTCTTTTACCATAACATGAAAACTCTAAACATTTTTTCATTACCTCCTTATACTCCTTATCAAATATCTATCTATTTTTGTATCAAAATGGAATACTTTTATCATTATTGCCATTTTTACCATTATGCATTAACCTAGTAAGTATAGCAGTATGGTCACTTGTATTTTGTTTTAAGGTATAATGCATAAACTTAAAAATCACAATGTGATATCTATTGAAATTATATGACTCAAACACATGTTAGTTTGAAGACAAATTAAGAAATTAATTAATATAATTAATTGATCGAAAAGTTCTATAATATGAGAAAATAATTGTTTTTTGCATCAAAATAAGTGAAAATCAAATTTTGGAAAAACGATAGTTTTCGAAAACCTTCTATGCGATTAACTAACTTCATCCCATGATATTATAATATCATTAACTCTCTCTCCTATTTATTGAGACCTGGGGCTACTAGAAAATAACTCTATACATCTAAAAACTATTCCTAAAAAATATCCCTTTTGTAAGAAACATTTGATTAGAGATTCAACTACTGTACTTTAGAAATATCTATCAATTAATTACTAATCTCTCCCCTTTTATTTACTGAAAGCAATACATTAAATTGCCGAACCATACATTAAATCTTTATGTTTATGTTTTTAGTTTGTTTGTGTGTGACCGTTGATTGTATATAAATATTCTTTTATTCACTTAGAATCAAATTAGTAATTTATCATCAGACCTGAATCTATAACCTCTACTATAGAATTTATTCCATAGTTGTTGGGTGTGTTTCCACCACCACCGAACCAAAGGGAAGAAGGCACCACCGAATCACCCACTGCCGAACCAACATATTCCCGGATCAGAGCCACTGCCGAACCAACATATTCCCGGACCAGAGCCACTGCCGAACCAACTCCAAAACAGCACTGCCGAACCAAAGCCAAGTCCCACCGAATCAAACTCCAACCAACCATCGCCGAATCACTCACCGCCGGACCAAGTCCCACCGGACCAAGTTCCACCGGACCAAGGCGTTCCAGACCAACTTTGCCAGGCCAGATTGCATCAGCCCAGACCCACCAGCAGCTATATACATCCAAGACCCCTACCCCCAGCCTCACTCTATAAATGGAGGGGCAGGGGTACAACAATGGCAGACAAGTTTTGAGAGCTCAAGCGCAGATAGAACTTTTAAACAACTTTCATTTACTTTTATCAAAGCTTTGTACTTGTAATCCGAACTAGAAAGGAGAAATAATATATAAAGTGGACGTAGGCACATTCTGGCTGAACCACTATAAATCTGTGTGTCTTTTACAGTTTAGTCCCTGCTTTTTACATATTTTCATAAATCATCCAGATCACTAAAAACAATATAAAATCAACTAAATCATACGACTTGGAGGTGTTTGCCCATTTTATGTGCAAACATTTTTGGTGCTTTCATTGAGAGCGCTGAACCCCGGGCTTCAGCCTCTCCCACTTAACTTTCTTCCTATCAGCGTCGCACATTGCTTGGAAGACATGCCTCCCAAGCAGAAGAAAGATGTTAACAAAGGAAAAACATCGCAACCAGCAGTATTCCAGATCCAGTGGTCACAGATCAAGAAAATCATCCCATTCTAGCAGTAGTACCAAATGAAGGTCAGGCATATCCAACAACCCCTGCCACGGAACAGCCGGCAGCAATTACTAGGGCAGATCTAGACAGGGTTGTGGCTGAAGTGACTAACCGCTTCACATCCCATCAGGAAGCCTTGGTGGACCAACTCATGTCACGCTTAAGGGATGCTAAAGAGTCCAACCACAACACTGAATCATGAGGTGAGTCCCAGTCTGAAGGATCTCAGAGACAACAAAGATCTTCCTTCTTCGAAGGAGCTAACGACAGAAACGGCCATGGTAGGAGCCGAGACCGAGCTCAGCCCGAAGTTGGACTTGATGAAACGCTTGGAACCAAACCCAACGGGGGAGGTACCAGGCGGAGGTCAACTGTAGCCGAGCCTGTCGTACTGCCTAACCACGGAAACACCAATGAACGGGGCCGAGCTAGAGTCCAGCCCGAAGTTGGACCGGAGGAAGTGCTTAGATCAGAACCCAGCAGGGGAAGATCAAGGCAAGGGCCAACTGTAGCTGACCCTAGCATGCTCCCAAGAGACCAAAGACAACCACTGGAGAATATTAGGAATAATAGACGTTACCATCCCTACAGGTCATCTGGACGGAATCAATCCCACAGAGAAGAACCGAACTCATTTTTATCTGCTCCAAATTCCGATGAAAGGATGGCACGCTTGTTCAGAGAATGCGTCCAACAGGATCAAAGAGACCGAGGAATAGGCGCTAGGGTAACCAGCCCTTTCGCCCGCAATATCGAAATTGCCATCACCCCCCGAGAATGGAAAATGCCAACAATGGAACCTTACAAGGGAACCTCTGACCCAGTCGTACACTTATAGAGATACACACTGCATATGCTCATGAGCGGGGCAATAGAGGGAGTACTGTGCAAATGCTTTCCACTATTCTTAGCAGATCTAGCTACCTCCCGGTTCTGCCATCTACCCCAAGGATCCATCAGCTCATGGGAAATGTTGAAAGAAAAGTTTATCAGCCAGTTCCGCATTCATGTGGAACAACCCAAGGACGCTTATTCCTTATCCAGTATCAAACAGAAACCTGGAGAGAAGCTGCAGCAGTATCTAACCCGATTCAATGCCGCAGCGGCCGCAGTCCTAGATGCCGACGAGAAGCTTATCTTAATGGCCCTCTGTAGTGGTGTGCATCCGGATACTAAATTTGCTAGAAGATTGACGAAAGAAAAACCAGCTACTTTACCCGATTTCTTCCATGAAGCTGGGAAATATATGAGGCTTGAAGACGCTGCCACAGAGGGGCAGTCAGGACAACAAAATAAGGCAACTCATGGCAACACGCCCGCTGTAGCAAAGGACGTTCGAAGAAATGATTCTAGAGACCATGCTGGGGGCAAGAAGGGAGAAAAGCGCCTATATCGGCCGGGACCGAGATTTGACGCTTACACCCCTTTGAATGAAACGATCAAAAACATCTTCCTCGCCACTCAAGACGAAGTTAAATACAAACGTCCCTCGAATAAGAAGGAATCAGATAACATAATTAAGTCTGGAAAATTCTGTCGCTTCCACGAATCCCATGGGCATGATACCAATGAATGCCATCATCTCCGGGACTTGATTGAAGAACACATCAGAAGAAGGAGACTGGAACGCTATGTAAAAGGTCAGAACAGGACTCCAGCTCTTGCCAATGAGAACCCAAGGCTACCCTCCCCAGAGATAGGCAGAGGAAATCGCAACACTAGCGGCTCCAGTCAAGAGAAGATAGTGGTCCATACCATCTCGGGAGGACCACACATCGCCGACAGAAGCTGGGCAGAGATGGAAAGATATGGAAAGTCACTTAGAAACAATGAAGACTGCGTTAATTCTGTTATAGAAAAACGCCACCCGAAGCGGAAAGAGAGTGATGACATCACATTCAGTAGGCGTAACCTAGAGGGAAGGTAGTACCCTCACATGGATCCCATGGTTATCTCTGCCTGGCTCGGTCCAGCCGAAGTTTTTCGAATTCTAGTAGACACTGGAAGCTCAGTAAATATCCTATTCAAGCATGCAATCGACAAAATGAAACTGTCAATAAAGGATATTTCTCCCTGCAATAAACCACTACACGGTTTCATTGGAGATGCGAAGATGCCCCTCGGGCAACTGGACCTCTTTGTTGAAATTGGAAGTCATCCCCGCTCCGTTGTGCAGAAACAGACATTTGTTCTGATAGAAAACCACTCGGCCTACAACGCCTTCTTAGGAAGGCCAGCCTTGTTTGACTTCCAAATTGTCCTGGCCCCATAGTGCCTAAAGATGAAATTTCCAACGGACAATGGAGTAGGGGAAGTAGAGGGAGACCAGGACATTGCTCAAGACTGCTATGTAACTGAACTTCGCAACAACCAGAGGAAGGATAAAGGGAAGAGTGTAGAGATTGCTCTCTGCACAAAAAGTTTGGAAGCATAGCAACTAAAGAAAGCTCCTCCTCTTCGATATACCAGCGACCCTTTCAATGAATTAGACCCCAAGAACAAAGAGGAGGAGGGCACCGCCGAGCCTGCAGAGGCTATGGAATTTGTATCTGTAGACCGACATGACTCGAGTAGACTATTGAAAGTCGGGTCCCAACTAAAAGCAGAATTGAAGGAATAACTCATTGATTTTCTCCGCCACAACTTGGATGTCTTTGCATGGTCACACGCTGACATGACCGGAATCTCCCCTGACATAGCAGGCCACGTACTAAACATTGATCCTACCAAGGTGCAAGTAAAACAGAAAAAGAGAAGTATGGGGGCAGAACGATCAGCAACCCTCGATGAAGAAGTAAATAACCTACTTGCCAATGACTTCATACGAGAAGCCATCTACCCAGAGTGGATCGCCAACCCGGTGTTGGTAAAGAAGGCTAATGGGAAGTGGCGAACATGCATTGACTTCTCCAACTTAAATGACGCCTGCCCGAAGGATTGTTTCCCATTTCCCCGAATCGATCAGCTTGTGGATAGCACAGCCGGGCACGAACTCTTATCTTTTATGGACGCATACTCAGGATATAACCAAATTCCTATGCATGCTCCCGATCAAGACCACACTAGTTTCATCAATGATCGGGGATTGTACTGCTACAAGGTAATGCCTTTCGGACTTAAAAACGTAGGGGCCACCTATCAGCGCCTCGTCAACAAGATGTTTGCAGGGCTTATAGGACAAACTATGGAAGTTTATGTGGATGACATGCTGGTAAAGTCAAGGGGAGCCGATGATCACGTAAGCCACCTGGATGAAATGTTTCAAATACTTCGCCAATATGGAATGAAGTTGTATCCCCTAAAGTGCTCCTTCGGAGTATCATCAGGAAAGTTTCTAGGATTCATCGTCCATGCCAGAGGGATTGAAGCAAACCCTGAACAATTCCGAGCTCTAAAAGATATCAGGATACCTTCTACCCAAAAGGAAATGCAGAGCCTAAATGGGAAGGTGGCCGCCCTGAGCAAATTCATCTCCAAAGCGACCGACAAATGCATCCCCTTCTTCGAAGCTCTAAAGAAAGAGAAAGGAAAATTCGAATGGACTGACGAATGCTTAACAGCTTTCCTTAACTTAATCGAACACCTCTAGAGACCACCAGTCTCTCAACTCCGAACAAAGGCGAAGCGCTATACCTGTACCTTGCTGTGTCATCTCATGCTCTAAGCGCCGCACTGGTGAGAGAAGACAAACGCACGCAGCGGCCAGTATACTTTGTAAGCAAGAGGTTTACAGGGGCGGAAGCCAGATATCCTAAACTTGAGAAACTAGCATACTGTCTACTAATCACTTCACAGAAACTGCGTCACTATTTCAAGTCCCATTCCATCAGAGTTCTGACCGATCAACCACTAAGGCAGGTACTCCATCGTCCCGACACTTCTGGGTGACTACTTAAATGGTGCATTGAACTAAGTCAATATGATATCATCTACCATCCTCGCACCGCCATCAAGGGACAAGCCATGGCCGATTTCATTGCCGAATTCACTACCAACGAAGGTAAGGAGCAATTGGAAATGGCAGGAGACATCAAGTGGAATCTGTTTGTGGATGGTGCGTCAAACGAACAAGGCTCGGGGGCAGGTGTGGTAATAATCACTCCCAGGGGAAATAAGATACACTATGCCATAAGGTTGGAATTCGCTGCCACCAACAACGATGCAGAGTATGAAGCAGTGATAGCTGGATTAGAACTTGCCTCCGAAATCGGAGCCAATTTTTTGTGTCTTCATAGCGACTCTCAACTTATTGTAAATCAAATACTAGGAGAATTCCAAGCTCGAGAAGAACGACTCATAGCATATTTAAAGAAGACCAAGTTGCTTCTCAATCGATTGGATCACTATTTAATCAAACACATCCCTCGGGAAGAGAACCAAGAGGCCGACGAATTGGCGAAGCAAGCTAGCATGAGAGACGGCACTATTTCTAGAGCAGTAGCCATCTCAAATCAACTGACCCCAAGTTTTGAGCAAGTGAATTTGATAGCTGCAACCGAAGAAGCAACTTGGATGACTCCAATCCGAGACTACTTACAAAGTGGCACACTGCCCAACGGGCGTAACGAAGTTAGGAAAATCTTGAGGAAAGCTTCCCGCTACACAATACAAGAGGGCACCCTCTATCGGCGCGGCTTCTCCAACCCCTTATTAAGGTGTGTTGCTGGAAGGGAAGCCAAGGAAATCTTATCCAACATCCATCAAGGAAGCTACGGAGATCACACTGGAGGGCAGACTTTGGCAAAAAAGATACTCTGAAATGGATATTTCTGGCCCACCTTGGGCAAGGACGCCTTAGATTTCATCAAAAAATGTGACAGATGTCATAAGTTTGCTAAGATTCCACGGCTACCAACAACTGAGATTACTCAAATGACCAGCCCTTGGCCCTTTGCAGTATGGGGAATTGACTTAATTGGCGAACTGCCAATGGGCCGAGGCGGGGCCAAATATGCTATAGTGGTAGTCGACTATTTCACCAAATGGGTGGAAGCAGAACCCCTAAATAAAGTATCTTCAGTAAAAGTTATTAACTTCTTGATCAAAAATGTTCTATGCAGGTACGGAGTCCCATTCAAAATCATATCGGACAATGGACTTCAGTTTGACAGCGAGGAGTTCGCCGACTGGTGCCAAGAGCACGGAATTCACAAAAGCTTCTCATCCGTAGCTTATCCCCAGGCAAACGGACAAGTCGAAGCCGTCAACAAAATTCTCAAAACTCTAATCAAAAGAAACTCGAAAAGTCAAAAGGCGCTTGGGTGGATGAACTCCCTACGGCACTGTGGGCCTATCGCACATCTTTCAGAACATCAACATAGCATACTCCTTTCTCTTTGGCATACGGATCGGAGGCTATGCTCCCAGTTGAAACTATAGTGCCTTCCCACCGTAGGATCCACTATAACCCAGAAGAGAACGAAGAGCTCCTCCACATGTCTTTGGATCTAATTGAGGAAAGAAGAAATGATGCAGCCCTCAAAGCAGCAGCTCACAAGCAAAAAGTGGCAGCACAATACAAATCCAAAGTCAAGCATCGTAGCTTACAAGAGGGAGATCTTGTCATCAAGCGAATCTTCCCGCGCCCTGGAGCACTAGATCCAATCTGGGACGGACCATATGTAATTCATAAAGATCTCCACAATGGAGCTTATATTTTGTCAACAGTGGATGGGGAGGTGTTCTAGAGGGCATGGAACATCCAACACCTTCGTCGATATTTTTCTTAACTTGTACTGCCCATATAAAGTGAATTAACAAAGAGAATCAGTGGACCTAGGCATTTTCGTGCCGAACCACTTTAAAAAACTTGTCTCTTTTAAACTTGTTCCTTTATATCTTGGCTGCTTGTTAACTTTATCCTTTTATGTTGAACACAATCCTGTGTAATGACATCCCCATTCAAGACACATCACGGCGCAACCTCGCCTGGACAAGACCTAACAGGTACTATGCGAATCTATGCCCTCGCCGATGAGACACTTTTGCTCCAGCATCCCTCTACTGCGGGTTAACTCATTTCTCGCGACGGCCCTTAAAGCCAACTGTAATGAGCCGATTATAAGCCACCGAGAAGGCCGACTATAACCGAGGTAGCTCATTACGGCGTTCGGCTCGCCGGTAGCCGTGAACCTACTTTAAGCCCCAACATAAGGTGTGGCCAGCCAGGGGTAGTTCACGGTTGACGATCGGTACCCATGCTAGCCGGCCATGGTAAATCGAATAATACCTACGATTATGGGCCATAATGGCCCGGGTAGTTACCGTGTGTGATCTCGGCTCCGATGTGTCTTAAGCACGGCTGTGGTAAAAAAGATAAACTCCCCGCGGAGGCGTAAGATGTGTGACGAATGTCTCCAAGACCCACAGCTAGGGAAAGTGACTACAAAACCCATTTGCCACGAACTTAAGCACATCGAAGGCCTTCCATGATTGGAAGTTTTACTGTTTCTCATATGTCAATTTTATTTAAAAGAACTTTCCTCCTATCCTCTATAACGATCCCTAAAGTACATGACACAGAATAGGAAACACTCGCTAATGGGAATAGGAGCTCACAACTGGACACTCGGTTGCATTCCATACTCAATCACACAAGACATTCAAAACTGCCATCTACAATTAGAACATGAAAGGCGGTATTTTCTTCTTTCGTGTACAAATACATGGCTATAATTTATTCATATATCACACTAGCATTGCAAGGCATGAAATTATGCTTTAAGCAAGAACTTGACATCAAACACAATTGAATTATAAGCACATGCACAGTTATATTTCTCACACAATGTGTCAAAATAGCAAAAACATTCAAAAAACGACAGAATCATCTTAAGTCAAAAAATTACACATCAAGAATAAATGTTTTTTTATTACAAGTAACATAGTTACAACCTAAGAGTTACGTTACTGTTTTGAGACTAACATATACAACAATGTCAAGTCAACAAAAAGATATCCAGGTCAAGTCAAGGAGCCGACTGCATCGGGGCTTTACCCTTGTCCTGTTGCCCACCTTTCCAGTCAAAGAAGGAATTCATTAGTGATAAGCAACCAAGTTAACAGAAAGACTAGAAGGGAAGACTTACCAGCGCCTGCTTCCTGACCATCCTGATCATCATCCTCTACCTGCGCACCTGCCTCCTCAGCGGCAAGCAGCCGCATACCCTCCTTCACCGCCACCTTCTCCTCCTTGGTAAACTGGGCAGTGACCACATCCATTCTGAAGACCGCGCCACCTTCTTTATCCGCATCAGACCTATCCTCCTCCAGAGCCCGGAGATAAATCCTGGCCATAACTCGGGGGTAATCATCCATCCAGGATAAGTTACCCTGTTTCCAAGTGCGAAAATACATATCCTGGAGCATCTCATCCATCATCCCCTCGTTTTCCTCAAGCTCCCTCATTCGAGCCTCAGAAGCACGCAGCTTACCAACGGCAGCATCCCTCTCCGATCGATATCGTGAGAGGTCAACCTGAAGGGATATCCTCATCGCCTCCATCTCTTCCTTCAACCTGGACTGAGCAAGCTCCGCGGCCTCAAGTCTCCCCGATAATTCCTGTACCCGCTCGAGGTTCGCTTGTCGAACCTCATCCACCATCGCAATGGCTATGTCAATCCGCTCCTTGCAGGCGGCCTCCATTTTTCGCAACTCTACCCTGCTGGCCTCTTCCATAGTCTTCTTCAGTTGCCTGGATGCGGCCTCGTGCTGAGAAATTTGAATGGCTTAGTCGGCAAGCTGCTTAGCCTGGTCGGAGACCATTAACCATAGCCGAATGTTGGCACTCCCAATTTCCTCCCCGGCCTTGACTAGTCGGGCATGATGCCCCATCAATTTCCTGGTTTCCTCGACAACCCGATCGATGTTCGCCTTAGCTTCATCCCCTAGAGTTACAACCCGGGTGGTAAGCAAATCAAGGTCCAGGGACTTAGCTTCGTCAAGCACCCGTACCATAGGATTGCAAGGGAGAAGGTGCTCACCAGTAACCTCATCGAAGGAGATGTCATGAAAGGCCGGGTCCAGGTCTGGATAACCTGCAAACGAATTACGAACCAAGCCAGGGTGATCTATCGGGGTGGTGGTTGGATTCTTAGACAGATGGGGGGAAGGCATAAACTCAGTATCCTCCTCCGTAATATCGTGAATAGGCTGGAGTGGGGCCGGAGGGCCAGGAGGAGATTCAAACGAAGATCGACTCCTCTTCCTCTTTTGTATATCTTCTTCAATAACTCCAAGAAGAGGACGATAGCCGACTACGTCTCCAGGGCGGTTAGTAGGAGGATTCGGTTTGGCACAAGCTTTGAGAAGTTTGTATTGTTCAAGCCTGTGCCGAAGATATGAGGTCTTGGCCGTTTTGCCCGCTCCTGGAATGAAAACCAAGTGTCACCAGCATGCATTGAGCCATCATTCAAGAATTAAAAAGAATAAAAAGAAATTCACCTTGAATCGTAGAAGTTGCATCAGTAGAAGCACTCCCGGAAGATAAATCGGCGCCAGTCCCGGCCTTACCAGCTTTCTTGGGCTTCTCTTCCAGGGCCGGTCCTTCCTCCAACTCTTCGAAGACTTGGCGGAGAGCGTCATCTGTCCACTCTTGAATTACGTCTGCCTGCCCAGGAGGCAAAGCCCTGGTGCCATCACCGCCCTGTCCTTCGCCACCATCATTGCCATGACGATCACCGTCACCTTCTCTACAACTTCCACTCTCCGCCTCACCTCCTTCATCCTCGCCTTTTTCCCCCTCCACATTTTCCTCCTTCTAAACATCTGGATGTGTGCTGGGAGAGGGTCCATCGGACTTCTTGAGTTTCTTCCCCCCGGCGACTGGATGTATCGAGAAGGGTCTCCTTTTGCTGCTCTTCGCCGTGGCCCCTCCTGTAGCTTTAACAACCCTCTCCTCCGCCGTGTCTCTCTGCTTGACCACGGACTGATGTGGTAGAATAAGGTTGTGCTCCAGAAGTGTAGCGTTCCTGATTAGGTAAGAAGCAGACCTATCCCTTCCCGTAATGGCTTCTATTTCCACAGCTATCTGAACCAGGCGATCGTTCTCCACGACCGCAAAGCCACCTGTCGCTAGCAAGAAATAAAAGCACATGAGAAGAAGCATTGCAGTCAGAACAGAAATCATAAATAAGCTTCAACTTACAGCCAGAGGTGAAGCGACGGATGGAAACAGAGTCATCCTTGATAAAAAAACCATTCCTTCTTGAACATGCCGAATTTTGAATATAAATCCAGGACTGGCTTAAAGGACACGCCGACTCCAAGCTAATATACGGAGACCCCTTCTTATAGCCTCTCAAATTGTACAAATACCGGATCTCCCGGTTGGAGGGAGGACGCCCGTATCTCCTCTGGAAAATGACAAACAAGCTCACCAGGATGACGTAGGAGTTAGGCTGAAGCTGAAATGGAGCCACCTTCAAGTAGGTGATGAAGCTGAGTATCCAAGCATTGATCGGGGGAATGGCCCCACACATACAATGGTACCTACTATAGGCGAAATATCCTTCGGGGGGATCATATGGCATCACTCCATCCCCCAGCAATAGCATGCGCGCTCTGTCAATCCCAATGGAGCGAGAAATAACATCAAGCTACTCGCCTTTGAGAGAGCTAGGGAAACAGTCGGGAGGTGAGTTCAGAAGCTCCTGAGGGTCGTACCCATCTACTAGTGACCTCGGGGTGGGCCCATGACGTCCCGGTCCTGACTGAGCTGGGGGCACTGCGGAAGGATCTTCTCTGTCCTGGGATTTCTTCTTTTCTGATCGGGTTTCAACTTTATGAGACATTATCTGCAACACGAGAAAACACATTGTTAGAATAAGGATGTAAAGACATAAGCAAGCAAGTACATACAGCATGGAATATCGTTCGTAATTCAAAACTTAAAAGCCCGATCGGTAGTTCGAGACTAAAGTTCATTTGGCACTCAAGTTCATCCGGTAGTTCAAGGCCTGGAATTCATTCGATACTCGTGCTCTCCGATCCCATTCGGTAATTTAATCATAACAGTTCGTTCAGTAGAAGGAAAACCTCACCTGGTCCGGTGGTCGAGACTGGTTCGGTACTTAGTTGATTCGGCTATTTCAAACAGTCGAGTCTGGTTCGGTATTTGATTGGTACGGCTATTTCAAACGATGGAAGATGAACAGAGACATGAAGCCCGTATTTATAGACCAACAAGGATGACCGAACCAACTGGTTCGGTACGTAGGACCGAATGAAACAAAGCACGACATATGCTGGTATATGCCCCACTTTGGGGGGCAAATGTTGGGTGCGTTTCCACCACCACCGAACCAAAGGGAAGAAGGCACCATCGAATCACCCACTGCCGAACCAACATATTCCCGGATCAGAGCCACTGCCGAACCAACATATTCCCGGACTAGAGCCACTGCCGAACCAACTCCAAAATAGCACTGCCGAACCAAACCCAAGTCCCACCGAATCAAACTCCAACCAACCATCGCCGAATCACTCACCGCCGGACCAAGTCCCACCGGACCAAGTTCCACCGGACCAAGGCGTTCCGGACCAACTTTGCCAGGCCAGATTACATCAGCCCAGGCCCACCAGCAGCTATATACATCCAAGACCCCTACCCCCAGCCTCACTCTATAAATAGAGGGGCAGGGGTACAACAATGGCAGACAAGTTTTGAGAGCTCAAGCGCAGATAGAACTTTCTAACAACTTTCATTTACTTTTATCAAAGCTTTGTACTTGTAATCTGAATAAGAAAGGAGAAATAATATATAAAGTAGACGTAGGCACATTCTGGCTGAACCACTATAAATCTGTGTGTCTTTTACAATTTAGTCCCTGCTTTTTACATATTTGCATAAATCATCCAGATCACTAAAAACAATATAAAATCAACTAAATCATACGACTTGGAGGTGTTTGCCCATTTTTTGTGCAAACAATAGTAAATTATTATTATAGCTTGTTGATGTACAAGATTATATATCAACTATGTCAGATTCCTCAAAGGATAGAGGTAAAAATTTAACTGTAATAGGACTTGAAGGGAAAGGAGATAATGACACTTGAAAATTGAAGATGGAATCGGTTCCTAAGAACATAAGACATTTAAAATCATTTACGCACATGCTGGGGCATTTAGAAGATAAGGCCCTATTTGTTTTCATTTTTGGTTTTTAGTTTTTGAAGTCCATTTTCAATTTTTCATTTTGAGTGTTTTTAATATTTTGAAAAATGTATTTGGTTCTATAATTTTGAAAAATATTTTTTAAACTAAAAATAAAAAATGCTATTCCAAAAAAAAATGACAATTTCAAATTTGGTTGGATTTTGGCCATTAAATATAGAAGTGAGAGGAGATAATGAATGAGACTAACAAAAAATATCATGAAACTAGAAAAATCATAAATGGACAAAGATCATAAAATGATAATGACTACTGAAATGTCAACTATATTAAAATGCGACTAACTCATATTATGCTACAAATTAACCATATCTCAACTCAAAATCATTACAAGATAGATAAAATATATCAATTGTATCACTACAGAAAGAGGAAAAAAGTTTTTATGTATCTTATAGGCAAGTAGTCTTTGCTTTTTAAGTGGCTCTTCTTCTTCATGCTAAGCCTTCTATTTTCTGACAAATACTAATATACAAGTATATCAATATATATCATCACCATGAACTTTTTGAATACTCGATTACATCTATTATTTCAATATGAAGGGTAATAGATTGATGGAAATAGTGTTATCAAAGCAAATATTGAAATAAATCATTTACTTGGGAAGTGATAAACATGCAAGCATGATAAAGTTTCCAATATTGACCCACAAGTTAGTAATAAATTATACAAACATCACACAAATCTAATCAAAATCATTTTTGGAATCGAGAATTACCTAAGCGCACATCGAAGCAAGCAAGAGAAACTTGACCAATTAAGAAAGAGTAAGTAGTTGTGTAGCCCTATTCACTCATAACCTGCATCGTTAAATTTATTATCATTAGCAAAGCAAGTTCCTATTAAGAAAAGAAAAAAAAAGACAAATTTCATACTTAACTATCTAGGTTCATGGATGAGTCGTTATGTAATCATTCCACATTTGTATAGCAATTTGATCTCTGATATGTCCCATTTGAGTTGTTTGACTAACATCAAATTGTTTGATTTCTTGATTTTGATTTGCATCTAATGCATGTTCAAATACCATATTCTCATATGAGTATTGTGAGAAAAGAGCATCCAAAGCATGTTCTTGTAGAATAAAGTTATGTAATGTGCAACAGGCAATAGGAATTTGTCTTTGCCTACGAAGTGGATAATTGGTCATTAGTTGTAGAATCGAAAATCTTGCTTTTAAAACACCAATACAACACTCGATTATATTTCGACATGATGAATGCTTATAATTGAACAAATCTTCCTTTCCACGTAGTCTTTCTCATCCGTTATAATCACATAAATGATATCTACGTCCTCGATAAGGAGCCAGAAATCCAGGCACGTTTGGATATCCAGCATCAACAAGGTAATATTTATCTATAAAATAGTGGCCATGTATTATACAAATATTATAAAGATAAGTATTATGTAACTATTTATAAAATAATATTTGATGGTGACATTTTATGTAACTATTTATAAAATAATATTTGTTTCTAGTTCTTGTAACTACATCGATGAATACTCGAGAATCGTTAGCACCGCCTTCCCATCCAGCATATACAAATACGAATTTCATATCAAATCACATGCCACCATGACATTATGTTATATTGGTTTTCCTTCCACGAAAAGGTGTTTGCCTCAATGTGGGCACCCATGCAGCAACATGTGTTCCATCTATTGCGCCAATACAATCATAGGATAAATAATACTACAATATTATTTGTGTTTGTTATTTGATAAATATAAAAGTTGTGCTAAAAAATGACCTTAAAGTAGGGATACTTGTTTACAAGACGTTCATGTATGACATCTTGATCCGTTGGACGTATTATCTCCATGCCCAAAGAACAAACAGCTCGTAAAACTCTTCTAAACCATTTTGGAATAGTATGGTGTGAATGCTGAAAACGATCGGCAATAATACTATATCTTGTTGTGTGTCCTATTATCATTAGAAACATTGCCACACCCACCTCTACGCTTACTTTTCTTCCTCCATTCAAAATTCCTTTCCCTTTTAGAACATCACAAAAATTAAAGAATACTGCATTTTAAAATTTTGATGACATATAGAAGGATTTCCATTCAAAACTTCAAGTAAGAACATCCTTCCCGTAAGCGTTAATTTCTACAATGTATTCTATTCATGATTCTCCTTTGGTTAGCAAAAAAGTAATTAATCATTAACATATCACCGAACTCTTCATCACAGTAGTCCGTAAATATAAAATCATCATCAGAACTACAGCCCTCATCGGATTCATAAGAAATGATATTAGATCCAATAGACATTACTCTGCATAAAATTGATACTCGACTTGGTTATTGAGGGTTGACATTATAATTCATTTGATACAAAATTTAGAAGCTGGCTGATGCTTGGAAACTTCTTATTACTGGCCAATTTGGATTTGCACATGCATGCATATATATTCTTCTCTAATGAATTCAATTCAACTTGTATGCACTAGTGCTTTCTGAACAATGTATTCACTGATAGTGCTAGGAACAGGTGTTATTATCAAGGAGAACTGAGATATTATTAAGGCTGCATTTGTATGAAATAAGAGACTCAGTTGCTGAATGCTGAATAGTCTTAAATAAGCATCAACTAGAATTTTATACTCAAGCATTTTTGTAATGTAATAATGCATATTAAGAAGGTTAAATAGCAATATATAGGGTTTTATTATAGAACAATTGCTACAGTGAGGAAGGGGTGACTTTAATCATTTGTTGTGTGCCAACATACAGGCTAAAGTTTACCTTAGATTTGACAGAGGGGAAAACTTTCCACTAGCTCTGAATTTTTGTCTAACCTGCAAAGCATATCAGTATACAAATGTATATCAGTATACATGTATCAATGGTGGCATAGCAAATTTCTTATTTAAAATTTGTTGCAACTTAACAATGTATTGGCAGAATACCAATATATTTCTTTTCTTACTATATATTTATATATATATAATTTTCATTCAGTTATCTGACCTTATTTATAAAAGCAGCACTTGTTTATTTATTTGACCTTGTTTTGAATATTGTTTATATTATTCTTGTGTTGGATATAGCTAAATAAGCATACTTGCAATGGGACTTCAGACCAATGATAAAAATAGTTAGCAAATTATATCTATCACACTTTAATATAGGCACGATTATATAATTAGTACTTGGTTGATAATATATATATATATATATATATGTATGTATGTATGTATATGTATATAAAGTTATTAAAACTCTAAAATATTCTAAAAGGACCATTAATGTTTAAAAGTCAAAAACAAAACTTGTAAGTACAACTAGGAAAAGACGGTTAGTTTGCCTACATAGGTCTTTAAAGGAACCAAAAGTATTAAAGGTTGTGATTTAATCTCATAAGGACTTGTACAAGTACAATCAAGGATGAAGGAGAACTAGTTTGAGGAGCAGGTGGTTGCTTTGTGAAAACGAAAAAGCTCCAAAAATAAGCATAAAATTCTGCCGAAAACTGCGATAGCAGTAGTAATAGCAGCCACTTAACATGTTTTGAGAAAACAAATCTCTCTAGCAATGGAGACAAAGCACTCTACAATGATGACTAGGAAAATCAATTTGTCTTTACAGACAGTTTTTTCTTGTACCCGTAGTAAATAAATCAATAAGCATCTTTTCAGGGTTTCACTATTTTTATAAAAACGTCCCTTGAATATACAGTGCATATTATATTGATTATTTTGCAATCCTTTACATTCCAGATTATCTGATATATACATAAATGTAATAAATAGTAAAGCTATTTGATTCTACTTGGCAATACATACAATATACAATATGATACTACTTGGAAACTCCAAATGCAAAGCTATACAGATAGTTTGCACTTCAAAAAAGAAACAGTAAACATGAAACTGTTGGAATAACAAAATTGCCTAGCTATATATTTGAACACCACACAACTGGAAACAAATAACTGATTTTGCAGCCTATATGCATTCTATATAACTAATATATATGAATCATTTTAATAAAACCTGCAACATCTTAACAAAATCGAAGATCATTCGTGCTTAACCCTAGTTCACAAAAGATAAATCGACGGAATCGTCAAATCATTCGCGCTTGATGATAGATATTACTAGTTTGAAGTAAACGAGATAACTTAGTAATAAAAATCGAATTTACCTGAATTTGGGATGATATTTGAAGAGGACGGCGATTTTTCTCACAATGGAGATACAGAATTTGCGGCCGTCGAATAGGAGTAGAGTTTTGAACGTGTTTTGTTTGTGTTTTGAGTTTTGAATTTTTGGTGGCCAAAAACTGGGAAAATAAAAAAAATCAGTTTTCAATTTTTTAAGTCCATTTTGAAAAATTGGCTGTTTTCAAAAATGAATTTTACAAAAACAAAGAAAACAAGTTTTCAGTATTTTGCAAAATTGAAAACTAAAAATACTTTTACCTAAAAACCAGGAAACTAAAACCCAAAATCTCCACAAATGAAATATCAATTCTTACATTTATTGGAATCTTAATTGTTTTATGTTAGTAGAATTTGTTTTGTTATTGCAATTGGAATAGTTTATATTCAATTCCACTACCAACTTTTCTCTATTGTTGTGGTAAAGGGTTCTAAAAAGAAAATAAGTTAGGAAATGGTGTGTAAAGTACGAAATCTCCTATCTGTAGTTTGCACTACCTATTTCTCTACTCTAAATATGAATCCCTTTTCATTGAAGTGGAATTAAATGGTTTAAATTGTAAGTTCTATTCCTTGAAATAGAGGCATTAATTCTACTATATTAATATATAAAATAAGTTTGGTATTTGATTCTATTTTGTTAATGCAAGTCTATTCTTTGGCTAAGGATATTAGCTATTTTGTAAGTTATTGTTTGGAGTTAGACATGTATCAATTTGGAAGCTTTGAAATTTTAAACGATTAGTATAGGAAGCAAAAATCTTTGCATGCTTTGGAATATTTAGTTAGCCTAAATTACATATATATATATATATATATTATCATATATATATATTAACAATGTATTAATCGCGTAGTATAGAATAAATAGGTTAGTACATAACGTTAAACCCTTAGGAAAAAAGTTAAGGATAATTATGGAAATTAATCCATTATTAAAGGTAGAATAAGGAGTTTTCCTTATATGGCCTTAATGCGAAATGCAGTGAGATATATATATATATATATATATACACATAGTATACATATATTGTAGTATGTTAGGAGAGTGGAAATTTAACTAAATTATTGGAAATTTAACTAAATTATAGGAATGAGAAGTCAGTCAAAAGCACAGAGAAGTCTGCCCATCTAATATGGCTACAAGTAGTGTCACTTTGGGACTGATGTGAGACATTGCCTATAATAAGTATCCATGGTGGACGGGAGGTTAGTCCTAATTCTATAGGTTAAGTCTGCAGAGCTCATCTGGCTACCAAAAGCTATGAATAGTCGGGTTAATGTGAGATGTCACAGTTTTGGTTATGGGTAATAAGAGGTAGGCCTGCTTCTGGGTTGAGGTATTAAGTGGCTATTGTATAGTCTTCCTCCTTCATACATAAGAAGTATTAAACGATCGAGATTATCTTTTTGGTGTGGTAGTGTGGAATCTTGGGAGGGGTCCACTTCGAGATCGAGGTATTAAGTGGCAATAGTAGGATCCGCCTTTTCTCATAAAGAGGTATTAAGTGGCCTAATGAGATTTTGTGTGATGTTAGTCAAGAAGTACCAAAGAGGGGTCCGTCTTGGGTTTTGGTATTAAATTACAAGGATCTTCCTATGGTATAAGTATTAAATAGTTAGAGTCCGCCAAATTCTAATTAGAGAGGTATTAAGTGGCTTAGGACTTTCCCTCATATTGTTAGGACATGATTGACGGTAGTTGCGTTGGACAGAAAAGGGCCTTTGGCCTACAGTTGAAGGTACGTTGTGGAGTTGGACGGAAGAGTTTTCATGCTTATAGTTGGAGGTATTTTTAGTAGGGTACAATACAAAATGTGAAAGATATATTATTATCTAAATGATACTGCCTAAAAACTATTAAGTTGATAGAGGAGATGAAGGTCGCGGCGATGACTTGTGGCAGTTAATCTATCCATTTGAGTTTTTGATATATTATGATGTATCCAGTTTCAGACGTTGATGTTATTTTGAGGCATTGTATTTTGGATATTCAGGATGTGAGATTCTGATAGCATAAATAGATAGCTTTGTATATCGTTCATCGTATTAATACTATCAACCTATAGCCATCTTTGGAATGGGCCTAAGGTTCGATGGGCTTTTATTGGGTCAAAAATTAGGTCTGTCACGAGATGCGTTATTACATTCTGCCCCTTCTTCAGACCTTCAATGAACTTCTCAATCTTTTTCACAGAGTATTGAAATGCTCACTTCTATACTTCAACAAAGCATTAAAGCGATGAATGTACTCTGCCAAAGTCATCTTTCATGCTTCAAGTATGTAACTCCCAACATAAAGCGCTCTTCTGGGATTCGAGGGTAACCTGAGCTTCGAATCGCTCCTTAAACTACTCTTAGGTTATCTCCTCCTCTGAGACCTCAACAATTATAGCCCCCACCAGTCTAATGTATCCTCCTAGAGCTGATGAGAAGCCAACCTCCACCTTTGAGCATTATTATATGCCAAGACTTCGAAAATATGTTCACATATGTTCAACCAATTTAACACCTCCAAGGTAGACTCCTTCGCTATGAATTCATATCCTTCGTAGCTCTTGAAATCCTTATTCATCTTAGAAAAGTCTACTTCTCTTACTACCTCCTATCTCAGCTCAACAACTCCAATTAACGATTGCCTCATTATCTTCGTCATAAACTAGCGGAACAAAGCATTCACATCATTCCTCCTTCAACTGGTGCAAGCAAATGAGTACCGATTTCAGTGCGAACTTCTGGGTTTGCCTCCCCTCTTTGGCCATTAGTTTGAGTATTATCATCTCCCCTACTTGGATTCGCTCTAACACTTCCTATGGTCTAAGGTCGGTTACGTAGATCCATTTTTCCTTCTTCATAAGCAAGGGGTCGTAAAAAACAGAGGTAAAGAGAGCAAGATCAATTGGAGAGGAGTATATATATATTCTCCTATATATCTATATCAAAATGCAAGTACGTTGAATATAGCGTATACCCTTCCTAAGGTGTTCATATTTAACTACTAAATCTATAGTTACCTCTGCTTTACTTAGGTGTTTCCCCGGACCTAAACTCTGATACCATGTTGTAACATCCCCCATTTCGAGACTCAAAAACAGAAGCCGATGATGCTACAGTCATCACCAAAATCATTTTCCAACGAAAAAGTGAGTTTTATTATTTTGCATAGCATAAGTAAATAGACCAGCTAAATAAATTTTTCATTACATCAATTTTTCATTACATAATTCATTACATTATTTTAATCCAAAACGTTGCCCATGTAGGGGTAAACATAAACAAAACATAGATAGAGTAGTGTTACGTTCAATATCAAGACGTCAACACAACACATAACCAGTTATAAATCCTAATGTTACAACGTGGAATTTTAAAATACTTTTTATTATAAACAAGCCTCCTGCTTCATCTTTAGAATCATTTTTCCTTCTTCAAAAGATACATGTCTAAACCATATATTCAACCTACTCGAATGAGTACCCATGAGTTTATGGGAAATAATAAAAACATGAGTCAGACATAAAGCCTAGTTTGAGTAATGTAACGACCCAACCTTTCGACCCTCGAATGTTGACACTAAATACATCCACGATAATTGTGTGCCGCACACCCAAGTGCTAGAAAGGTAAATAGTTAGGGTAAAATAAAATAAAATGAATAGGAAAAGAAAGAAAGAACACAATATCAGAATATCACAGTGGAACAATAATATATTATACCAAAAGACAGTACAAAAGGTTACTCGAAGTACAGAAATTTTAGAGTTATAAAACCTAAGTACTATCATAAGCCTAGATGGTTATAATTGTCTATCCTTATAATGTTGATTCATACATAATATAGTGCAACAGAAATAGAAATGGATAGATAACAGAAGCCTCCAGCTCGTCTCTTAATCTCTGAAGCGTCCAAAGTAAAACCTGCTTTACTCAGCCTACTCGAAAGAGTACACGAGGAATTTAGGGAAAACAAAAACCATATGTCAGACGTAAGTCTGGTATGAGAGAACCCAAGATACATGTAACATATAACAATAAGTTTTGAGACCGTATAGATTGCCGTAATGGTTTTTCCCTCAAAAGAAACCAACCATTCGATGAGTGAATATAGATAATGTCTAGGGTGTAGAACATAAATCAGAAAATAGCTGTTGTGTGAACACCACAACAATACTAGGTATACAATCAATACCGCTAAGGCGCGTTCGCATATGTGTAAGGATTTCCGCAGAGGTTCCCTCAATACGTCGAGAATAGTTCTCCTGCATAAGGATCATAGATATCCTTCCAAGCGTCGTATATCTCTAGATAAAATATACCATAAGATAAGCCATAGCTAGTCAACGCCAAGACGTTAACCGAATATCATCAACTCCCACTAACAATATCAATAGCATCTCTAGATTTGGAGTTGAGTACCCAATTTGGGCTCGCTAAACCCTTCATGGCTATGTACCCTATCATTAGTTTTAGTCATTTATCGATGTTGAGGCTATGTTCGGCATGTCTCACACGAGTGTTCATCACTCGAATAGAAAATGAATCCCTAAATGGATTCCATCATCTCGAACAGATCATGAATTGCTATATGGATTCGAACATCTTGAACAAATCTTGAATATCGACTTAGATTCCCACATAAGTCCTTCGACGAATGGTAATGTTGTCCTCTCTTCTAGAATACTCCTCAAGGTAGACAGTCCCACACGATCGCATAGTTCAAAATGTTAACCCTAACCTCTTCCTTGGACTTAACCTTAGGATAGACAGACCAACTCTATAACATTTCACTTCATAACCACTTCCAGAACATAGAACTCATATACTAGTTTCAAAGTGGTATTCGGTAAGTAGAACACTTACCAATCACGAACTCTTCAAAACTAATTCGATGAATTTCCAGTAAACTCAATTTTGATTCTTTTAGAAGTAAGCGAACTATATAAAGAGGAGTCCATCCCATGGGATCTTGTGTATATAAGTTCTTAAAGCTAGAAACGTTTCATACCATGCTCCTTCCCGGGGGTACTTAAAGGCTTAATCAAAAACGATTGTTTATAGAAATCAAGGTTCGTATACTTAATTTTTTTTGACATTCCAACTTATACTATCTCTAGGTAAAAAGTAACACTAGGTAAGTTAGAGCACTAGTTGCATATCAAGGCCTTGTCCAGATACATCATTCTTGACTCTCACAGATAGAGAAGTTTACCTCATCGGCTTTTAGTGTTATGTATAGTATTAACCACTTCCATAAACGAGTAAGAAATCAACACGATTAACACCTTTCCGACCTTCCCAACTTAACTATTCCTAGGTCAAGGGTGAAGACAGTAGCTTAGAGCGCTATTGCTTCTATCCCTACTCGAACATCAATCTTAACACTCACAAATAGATATGCCTACTTTGTTGGCTTTTAGTGTTAAGCATAGTTAATTACTTTTCAAACAAGTAATTTAATAATTAACCACATATCAATTTCTAACCCCTTTTGAAATCATTTGTTTATACTTTTAAAAACCCTTTCTAAAAATGATATATACACATATATATATATAGTAATTTACTTACAAAACTGGATATTTAATAAAACAACTTAAAAGGTAATATTATAAAAGATATTTATCGATTAATAAAATATTCAACTAATTTTTTAAAAACTATATAAACTTAAAAATGCTTTTAAAATACTTTAAAATATTTATAATAGGTTTTACAAAACTTATACAAGATAATTAATCATTTTATAATCTATTACTTAAATAGGAAAGGAGAAACCACAATTTGCTTTCAACCACAATTTGCCAAGTGGCGCTCCAAATTTAATGCAACTGTCCATCCTAATTTTTCGAACTTATTTCTGTTTAAATAACATGTTTTTATCAAGTTGTAATTTTTTTAAACTGTCGAGGTTTTCTTTTTTCCCCATTTTCACGTTCCTGACCTATTTCTACCCCAATCAATCTACGGATCTTGACTTACAAATTACTCAAACTATAAATCCTGATTTAGAAGAACAGCCTTTACAATGTTGATTCAAATTTGAGCAAGGGTGTTAAGACTGAAGATGACTGTTAACACTAGGGATTGCAGTTGTATTTGCTTTCATGCTTTGGTTCAATTCTTCCAGTTGATGGTGGTTATTGTCAAATTCATGCTCTAATTCAATTCCAATGCACTTATTAAATCACATTTCAATTATTGATTCTCTATGATCAACAACTACTGCCTTCATCTTCATAAATTTTTACAACCACTTCTGTTTCTCTTACTTCGCTCAGTTCCATGTTGGGGAAACCTCTCTCACTTCTTTCTGCTTAATAAGATCTGGGTAACTACCTTCTTATATTTAAATTTCTCTAATTAAAAATTTTCAAAATTTGCAGATAATTATCAGCACTGATGTTGGTTTTTCTTTCTTCACTACCGAGTAAAATGATGAAAAGTCATCTAGGAGTTTTGAAGGACTCAGTATCATTGCTAAAAATGTGTCAAGGTACTATTTATTTGATTTTTATCATAAATTAATTTAGCAGTTAAAATTATAAAATTAACAGTCAAGGATATTCATAGGTGTTTTATCAATAATCAAATTTTAGTGATTTGGAGAAGTATGAAATTAAATGAACAAAAGAGTTCAATTGTCATAATTAAAATTCAAAATATTCTGTAAGGATGAGTGTTGTTTTGCTTACCAAACCACTTGACAATTATGTTTATGTTTATGTAAATCTTTAGTAATTTGTGATATTCTCTGTTTAATTTTTCAAAAGCATAAAATTCCATGGATATATTCCCCTCTGAATTAGTAGACATTGATTGGATTGCTCCATTAGCAGTAACAGGACTAAATATTATCTCTTCATATTCGTTAGCTTCTTTCATAAGTCCTACTTCTGAAAAGTGTAACTTGAATGGTTTAATCTTATCTTATTCAATCAACATGACTATGTGACGCAGCCTACAGGTTCACACAACTCACGAATTGATGAATTCGCGGAAAATGAATCGATGAAACAAGATGAATCGATGAATTAAAGATACCCAAGTGCCCAAATCCGTTGATCTCTCGAGATACCGGATTCTAACTATCTTCAACACGTTGATCGCGCACGATACCGCGTTAGAAGATCTACGATTCTTCGATGTTGATCTCGCACACGAGATTCCGTGAATCGGCTTCAAGTTCGTTGATTCGAGCGCACTCGAGTATCTGAAGATGGAGAAAGGAGATAATACTCAACTTCCAATTTTAATGGTGGCACAAAGCACAAACTAATTTTTATTCAATATTCAACCCCCTTACAAATGACAACACAGCCCTATTTATAGGAAATTACAACACACACGACTCACCAGTTACAATACGACTTAACAAACAAACAATCGACTTAAGAAAATACAAACAAACGACTTAAGAAATATAAACAAATGACTTAAGAAAAAGCGGCACAGCGACATAAGATAATTCGCGACTTAAGGAACTCGGCAGCGACCTACTGGAGTGGCATTTCGGAGCTTCGCGACTTAAGGATTTGGCAGCGACATAAGCTTTGCGACATAAGAAACTTGCTTGCGACCTAAGGAACTGCTCATTCGCGACCTAGGGCTTCGTTCGCGACCTACTGGAGGCGACTCAAAGATATGTCGTTCGCGACCTAAGCTTCGTTCGCGACCTACTGGAGGCGACTCAAAAAGATGTCGTTCGCGACCTAAACTTCGTTCGCGACCTACTGCTTCGCGACCTACTGCTTTGCGACATAGGGTTTCTGGAGCGCTTCGACCTCGCGACATAAAAAAGTCGTTCGCGATTCAAGGTATGCCGCTGCATCATCCTCCCCTTGTTGGAAAGAATTCGACCTTGAATTCACGCTCTCCTCTTCTTCGACAAGCTTCTCCCCATAATACAGAATTAAGTGTTTGACATTGAAAACATCAGAAGTATGAACATTTTCCGACAACCTTAACTGATACGCATTATCATTGATCTTCTTCAAGATTTCTACTAGACCAATCTTTCGAGCTTTCAACTTGTTGTAAGTTCCAACTGGAAAACGATCTTTGGTCAATACTGCGTAAACAAAATCACCCTCTTTAAAGTCCACACTCCTTCGCTTCTTATCTGCCAATTGCTTATACTTCTCATTTGACTTAAGCAATCGTTCATGAACAATCCTGTGACACTCCTGCAACTCATTCACGAAATCACAAGCTCGTTTAACAACCCCTTTCTGAAGTGGAACTGTCGACAAATCCAACGGTCCCTTCGGAATTGCTGAATATACCACTTGAAATGGACTGAATCCAGTACTTCGATTAACGGCATGATTATGTGCGGATTCTGTCTGACACAATTTCACATCCCAGCTCTTCAAATTATCCTTCACAAGACATCTCAACAAGTTTCCTAAAGATCTGTTCACCACTTTTGTTTGCCCATCCGTTTGTGGATGATAGGCGCTACTAAAATTCAGCTTAGTCCCAACCATCTTCCACAGACTCAACCAAAAATGACTTAGAAATCGAGTATCCCGGTCAGAAACAATAGACTCAAGTAGCCCATGTAGTCGATAAACCTCTTTAAAGAACAATTGAGCAACACGGACTGCATCGGCGGTCTTCTTACAAGCTATGAAATGTGCCATCTTCGAAAATCTATCCACCACAACATATATAGAATCATTCCCTCGTTGAGTTCTTGGCAAACCCAAAACGAAATCCATGCTAACATCAACCCATGGTCTAGTAGGCACGGGCAATGGCATATACAATCCTGCATTCATAGCTGTCCCTTTGGAAACTTGACATATGTGACATCTCTGCAGAAATCTTTCAACTTCTTTCCTCATGGAAGGCCAAAAATATGATTGAGAAATCAACTGCATGGTACGATCTCTTCCCACATGACCTTCTTCATGCAATTCCTTCACAATCTTCATTCGCAAACTGCACTTTGGTATACACAATCGATTTCCCTTAAATAGAAAACCTTCTACCAACACATACTCATCTGTCCTCCCTTTCTCGACTTCATCTACAATCTTGGCAAAGTAAGGATCCTCAACAAACAAATCTGGAAATACATCAAACCCCGTCACTTCAACTCTCATCGTAGTCAACAAATGATTTCTTCTACTTAATGCGTCTGCCACACGATTTGTAACTCTCGACTTATGCTTTACAACAAATGTAAACTGTTGCAAGTATGCGATCCATGAAGCATGCATGGCTGCAATCTTATCCTGTCCCTGCAAATGTTTCAATGCTTCATGGTCAGTATACAACACAAACTCTTTGTGAAACAAATAGTGTCTCCAATGCTTTATGGCTTGGACAATAGCATAGAACTACAAGTCATAGGTAATGTATCTTGTCTTGGCTCCAGAAAGTTTCTCGCTAAAATAAGCAATTGGACGACCCTTTTGACTTAACACTCCACCAATTCCAACCTTAGACGCATCAGTATCTAGCTCAAAGAGCAACTGAAAGTCCGGGTATCTAAGAATCGGTGTTGTAGTCAAGAGTGTTATGATCTGTTGGAAAGCAGAATCAACCTCTTTAGTCCACACAAACTGCTTTCCTTTCATACAATCTGTCACCGGTGCCATCACGTTACTGAAATGTGGAATAAACCTTCGGTAGAATGATGCTAAACCATGGAAACTTCTCACTTCAATTACAGTCCTGGGTTGTGGCCAATCCTTGATTGCTTCAACTTTACTTTGATCCACCTGGATACCTTCCTTGGACAATACATACCCCAAGAACAAAACACTGTTGTCATGAACATGGACTTCTTTGTTGCCGCGTAAAATTGCTCCTGATGAAGTATCATAATCACTTCCCGCAAGTGTTGTAGATGCTCTTCTGTGCTTCCACTGTATATCAATATATTATCAAAGTATACCACCACGAACTTACCAATAAACGGTTGAAAGAACTGATTCATCACTCGCATAAAAGTACTAGGTGCATTCGAAAGACCAAATGGCATGACCAGCCATTCATACAACCCCTCCCATGTCTTGAAGGCTGTCTTCCATTCATCCCCTGGTCGAATTTGAATCTGATGATACCCACTCTTCAGATCAATCTTTGAAAAGATAGCAGCTCCACTCAACTGATCTAATAAGTCGCCCAATCTTGGCATCGGGAATCTGTACCTCACCGTAATCTTGTTTAGTGCTCGACTATCTGTACACATTCTCCAAGTTCCATCCTTCTTTGGCACTAACAAAGCTGGTACTGCACAAGGACTTAAACTTTCTTGTACGCGCCCTTGTTCAAGTAACTCTTCCACCTACCTTCTCAACTCTTCGTGCTCCTTTGGACTCATTCTATAATGTGGTCTATGTGGTAACACAGCTCCCGAAACAAGATCAATCTGGTGTTGTATGTCTTTGAATGGTGGTAACTCTTTTGGTAATTCTTCAGGAAACACATCTTCAAATTCCTTCAACACTGGCTTAACTTCCTCAGGAATTTCAACCGCTTCACTACTTTCACGTCCAATCAACTAAAATACTTCAGGGCTATCCTCTACTTCTTTGACAAATTCCTTCAAAGATAACAGATTCTTTAGTTCCTCGATTTCCTCCAACTTGCTTTCACTTTGTTGTCGCCTTTTAGGAACTAAAGTGATTCTAGTGCCATCAAACATGAAACTATAGCAGTTAGTCCTACCATCGTGTTGCACGGCTCTATCGAACTGCCACGGTCTTCCCAACAACAAATGACATACATCCATATCCACCACGTCACACCAAATTTCATCCTTATACTTCTTTCCGATGGAAAAAGTTACACAAGCTCTTCGACCAACCTTCACTTCCCCACCTTTCCTCAGCCAAGCCAATTTGTAGGGTTTGGGATGCTTCTCTGTCTTTAACGCCAACTTCTTTACATCTTCTGTAGAGATGATGTTATCACAACTCCCTGCATCGATAACAAACTTACAAAATTTTCCCAAAATAGTGCATGTCGACTGAAAAATATTACTCCTTAACCAACTAGTCTCCTCTTCCTGCTTTAGCGTCAAGCAAGATCTCCTCATCATTAAAGAATATCCCTCGTCTCCCATCAATAATTCTTCTTCCTCCTCAACCTGTGGTGAATTCGAACATTCTACTTCTGCATCCTCATCCTCAACCTCAGCAACCATTGTTCGCTTCTTAGGCTTCGGGCATTCATTGCTCTTATGACCAAACTCCTGACAGTTATAACACTTGAAATTATTATTGACCTTGGTCTTAGCAGCTTCATTGACAACCGGTTTACTAACAGCCTTGGAAACATTAGTATTGCTACTAGCCCCCTTCACCTGATTTCTCGAACTTGTAAACGCACCACCTCCTCTTCTACCTTGCTTCTCCCAAGCTAGAGCATTCTGGTGTGCTTCAGCAACGGATCTCGGATCAAACATATTTACCATATCCTGAAATTGCATTCTCAATCCTCCAACAAATCTAGATGTCAACTATTCCTCTGTTTCCATGATATCATTTCTAGCAATTAGTTGATAAAAATCATCTACATAATCATTTACCGACTTTGTCCCTTGTCTCAAATTCTGTAAGCGCTGATACATAAGAGACTGATAATTATAAGGCAAGAAAGTAGCCTTCATCAACTTCTTCATCTTTTCCCATGAAACAATCTTCGACTTTCCCATTCTTTCCCGTGTAAGTTTAGTTTGTTGCCACCATGCCATAGCTCTTCCCCTCAATCGTGTAGCAACCAACTTAACTCTACGATGCTCGGGTACTTCCTTGAAGTCAAAAATTTCTTCAACATTTGATAACCAATCCAGAAACTCTTCCGCCAGCATTCCCCCTTTGAATTCTGGAATCTCTGTTTTCATACCCGACTCCCATCGACGATCATCTTCGGAATCTCTATTTCGATTTCGCCCTTGGCCACGGTTTCGACAAGAGCTACTACCACTATCATTGGATTCCTCCAAATCTGACGTATGTCGATGTCGATTCTGACCATCAACATTTCTGCTACCACGCACGTCTGTTTCTCCCGAAACTGACGGTTCTCTTCTTTCCCGATCCGATGGTGGTGACATTCTTCTCCTCTCGAAATTTGATGGCGAAATTATATGTCCACCTTGATTTGAACCGGGTGATGCTCTTTGTCGAGTTTGATTCATATCCATCATGAGCCTTTCCAATCTACCAATTCCCTCATCAAACTTCTCATTGAATTTATCACTAATTCGTTGCTCCATTTGTTCAGCATCTTCTCTTCGATACACATCTGCAACATTCTGATGACGATTAACTCTTCTTGGAGGCATTGTCAAATCATCAACAAATCCAAACACACACTTCGCTTCGATTAAAAAAATCTGTTTTGATTCGAGATTGAGTTTTGATTCGAGATTTATAAACTCCCAACTTGTTTGAAATTTCACGAACACCCAACGAACTTGGAAAAGTTCATCTAGTAGCTCTGATACCAAATGACGCAGCCTACAGGATCACACAACTCACGAATAGATGAATTCGCGGAAAATGAATCGATGAAACAAGATGAATCGATGAATTGAAGATACCCAAGTGCCCAAATCCGTTGATCTCTCAAGATATCGGATTCTAGCTATCTTCAACACGTTGATCGCGCACGATACCGCGTTAGAAGATCTACGATTCTTCGACGTTGATCTCGCGCACGAGATTCCAAGAATCGGCTTCAAGTTCGTTGATTCGAGCGCACTCGAATATCTGAAGATGGAGAAAGGAGATAACACTCAACTTCCAATTTTAATGGTGGCACAAAGCACAAACCCGTTTTTATTCAATATTCAACCCCCTTACAAATGACAACACACCCCTATTTATAGGAAATTACAACACACATGACTCAACAGTTACAATACGACTTAACAAACAAATAGTCGACTTAAGAAATACAAACAAACGACTTAAGAAAAAGCGGCACATCGACATAAGATAATTCGCGACTTAAGGAACTCGGCAGCGACCTACTGGAGCGGCATTCCGGAGCTTCGCGACTTAAGGATTTGGCAGCGACATAAGCTTTGCGACATAAGAAACTTGCTCACGACCTAAGGAACTACTCATTCGCGACCTAGGGCTTCGTTCGCGACCTACTGGAGGCGACTCAAAGATATGTCGTTCGCGACCTAAGCTTCGTTCGCGACCTACTGGAGGCGACTCAAAGAGATGTCGTTCGCGACCTAAACTTTGTTCGCGACCTACTGCTTTGTGACCTACTGCTTCGCAACATAAGGTTTCTTGAGCGGCTTCGACCTCGGGACATAAGGAAGTCGTTCGCGATTCAAGGTATGTCGCTGCATCACTATGGTATAACCATATATGAGAATATAACTTTAGTCACACTATGATCTCTCTATGTTATGACCATAAAGTGCACTTACATCTTATGTATATTTAGGATTGGTGTTAAAAAACAGGTTCTACAGAGAAATGGGATATGGATGATGATAAAATGCAATGCACCATTATCACTTTATTAGGATTACACTAGAACCTGAAGGCCGTCTTCCTGAATTTTACTTGATCCTCGGCCTTCCATACATGATTCAAAATCAAGATGTAATTCATATCCATTATGTCCTTTCACGTTCATTCATAATAGATGGGAAACATGTACCAAAGGACATTCAAATATAAAAAAGGTGATGTTTTTTAACTTATGTCCATAAAGTTTGCTACGGAGATGGCAATTGTGTGTTGAATAGATATGAAACCACATAAAGCAATTTTCAGGGTCACTTAAATAAGTTTTCTAGGTGCGTTCATGGACAAATTGGATTAGAGGTTAAAGGTTAAAGATTAGAGCAATTGCGGATAATTTGTTTTATGAGAGGTTGGGTAGATGTAAAAATTTAGTTTCAGAAAAACTGATATAACATTTTTTAAGTCCAACTTATTGGAGATAGGTCGTACTAAAAAGTTATGTTCTAGGAAAACCCTGGAAATCGAACCATTGAATTGCTTCTTTTTCCGCTGCTGACTTAACTTTTATGTCCAACGAAAGAGCCGCTACCGCTTTTGCTTCCAATCATTTTTCCGTGAATGTACACCCTATGAATTGATGTATACAAAGGTTATAGGGAATTTATAGAATTGATTTATATAAGCATATAACTTTCTTAATGAAATGATCCTATAATTTCTTTGCCTATTGCGTGTAAAAGGTCTTTTAACTATATCTTGATAGTGCTCTGTATATTAAGCAAATGATGACAACTGAATTTCCAAGATCGGATTCATGTACTTTGATGCTATGTTTGATGATAATTGTTCCAATAACCGTAGCTATACTGATTTCGGTTTCCATATTTCTTTTCCGTAATAATATATCTTTTGCTTAATTAATAAGAAACCAGATAGATTGTAGGTTGAGACTTGATATCTCTCACAAACTGTATGCTCCTAACTTTGTTAACTGCTTCATGACGCGGAGGCTTAAGATAGATGAGAATATTTTTGTTAACATTTTATATGAGTCTCACATGAAGAATTTACTCCCTAAAAGGTGTATTTTGTTCGGAATAAGAGACGTAATTTTTGAATTTTGATTAGTTTTAAATGCCTTATTTAAAAATAGATTCTTATGATTACCAATTACATTAATAATGCAACTTATGTCAACTTTAGAATGGACAAGATACTGTTTAATTCATAATAAACAGAAATAATATCAAAACTGCAACTGTTCTAACAACTAAATGACATCCGCAATTTTTTATATTACCGGCTAAGTTTATGCCTTTTATTAGCGTTATATTCATTTTTATGCCTACATAGTACTTTTTGTGCCTAGAAAGAAAACAATTTGTAATGGTCCTATTTAAAATTCATTTCCACATCAGCTATCACAATACAGAGTTGCGATTAATTAACATATTTCTTGCTATCATTTGAAGGATTGATTAGATTATATGTCCATATGATACTTAATATGTCCATTTCTAAGACTTATGTGCTACAATTGTAATAAAAATAAAATTACAAATCTAAAAGTATTACACGATCCCTATTTATTTCCAGTACTGGATGAATCATGTGTATCTGCATGTGTTAAAATAAGAAATGGTTTGGAATTCATATATTTCATTCAGTTTGTCATTATGTTGATAAATAAAGCATGTCCATCATCTTACACTCCTTCTCTTTTGCATAAAATTTTATCATGTAAAAACTCTCTTTAGACAAACCAAAGGTTCATACATTTGTACTTTGTTCCAGCAACAACCCCATGTTTTTCTTAAATCTATATATTTTTAGATTAAAATTGAGTCATTCAGGATTAATTTATACTCTGTATTATGGAGTAAAAACACAATTAAATTAATCAAGTCGAGTAAATTAGGACGATAAAGTACTCAGTTGTCAATCATGTTTTTGAAACATTGTTGTGAGATTATAAATACACTACGTACGCTTAAGTATCTAATGTAATTTTATTCTAAATAATATATTTCTTGACATATTAATCAATAATGAATGAAATACATGTCATGTCTGAATTTCATGTCGGTCAGGATGATTATATCTAAATATACCATTGTGTGATGGGCTAAAGCTACATATATACTCTATGTTTCCTAACTTTCAAAAGTAATAGAAACAGAGATCTTCATGGTTAATGAATATAAAGAGTTGTTAGAACAACTACTATGCAGGTACTAATACTATGATTATATATTTTCCTTCCCATGCTATATGAATTATAACATGCAGTTAAAATCTCATATCTAGCATTAATGCATTGTCCTAGACATTAGTAGCATAATATTTATTGACATTAAATCAATCCTTTAATATAAGGGATACATATATAATTTATTTTTATGCTATGTAAGATTCCCATACAAGAAGACCGTCCCATACGAAACAAATAAGGAGGCAAGAAGGAAATAAAACCATTCATTACCAAACATATAACCGTATGCGTATGTGTATGGTATTAAATCACCATAATTAAATTTCAATTTATTGCAGTGAAATTATTGTACAATAGACATAACGTGGGGTTATTATATCACAATTATGGATTACTTTAAATGCAAGAAGAAAATTAGACCAACAAGACACAAAATTTTTAACATCCATTTCAATATCATAGTTTTAAATAAAAATGATTTGACCGAACTATTTTTGTCCCGTTGTAGGCGTTATTATTTTGCCTTAAACAACAGTTTCAATCATTGAAGAATGATGTACTAATTCCTAGAAAACCTTACCAGGCGTGAAGGGGAGGATAAATACTATATTGGAATGTTTATGTGATAAATTTGTTTATGTTGTATCATGAATATTATTAGACTCTGCATGCATGCAAAAAGAGTAAGCACAGGCTCTTGCATTTTCATGTTAGTATGAAACTACTATATACTGCATTACTTCCCCAGATCTGGCATCCAAAAGAGTAATTTTTCCCTACTTATTTCTATAAGAGAAATATATGCTTTTGTGTCAATTGGAATTAGTTTGATGATTTTAGTTAACAAGAAGAAAGGGTTGGTACCAAAGAAGCTGTTAAGGAAGCAGTGGTCGAACAAGGGGAGCGTGGACAACAGTGGGTCGGATACTTCTGAAAGAGTTGGTAGGGAGGAGGTTAAGTTTACTCCTTCCAGGAATATGTGGCATTTCGTTTCCTGATTGTTCCAGGTCTTGATTACATTGTTTAGAAGGCAGTGGCATTTACTTGGTAGTTTGTTTTCTTTCTTTCTTTTTCTTTCTGAAGGAAAAAGATTTGTATTTGGGAAGTGGGAATGGTTTTTGCGGTTGAATAGAGGGTTACATGTAACTGAGTGTTTATTATATGATGATGATGATGGGGACGAGATACTGATGAATTTTGATTACTTGGTTTTTACTGTCCTTCATGTTACTGAAATTGTTATTTCAAAATTTGGTGGATAACGCAATGTTAATTTAAAGAGGCTATGGAATGTTAAATAATTAGAACTACATCAAATTATAGTTGAAGCAGTTGCCGCAGTCTACTATATAAGTTGGCACAAGTCACAAGTCATGGTTGATGTATCACTGCAAGTTATCTAAGTGGTTGTTAGCGCAACTTATATTATGGAAGTCTATCGCAAACTTGGTTTGAACAATTACGGCATTTAATAACCTACCGCACACAATGGATAAACGCTTCCCAAGTTAAAAGGCTACCGTGTATTATTACTGCTCCTGAAAATATCACTAATCTTTGATACACGGAAACTAACGACTGCGTTGAAGTTTTTCACATTTATGTTTAGACGATAATTATTTAAAGATTCAAGATTTGTTTTCTAAAAAAGCGCCACATGACATTTTCTCATCGGTCTATATCATCACCCTTTTATTCAAATGAAAACATGCTCGAGCATTATATATACACGTTTACCGCATATATGATGATTAATAGTTCTAATCAAGAAAAGAGTCACATGTCCCTGTTTTTGATGTTGTTATACAAAAAGTCCTTGCAGAAATGAATATGTAAATTTGGTTCCTATTTTTCAAAAATAAAAAAACGCAAAGTGTCTTGCACTTTTCTGACAGAAAATGCAAGATAACTTGCACTTTTCTAATTTTGAAATATTTTTCGAAATTTTCGAAAATTTTGAAAATTTTGAAAAGCGCAAGTTAACTTGCACTTTTTATCAGAAAAGCGCAAGCTAGTTTGCGCTTTATAATTTTGAAATTTTTTTGAAAATTTTAAAAATTTTGAAATTTTTGAAAAGCGCAAGGTAACTTGCGCTTTCTATCAGGAAAGCGCAAGCTAGTTTGTGCTTTCTGATTTTGAAAATTTTGAAAATTTAAAAAGCGTAAGCTAACTTGCGTTTTCTTATTTAGAAAAAATAGGGACTTAATTTAGATACTTATTTCTACAGTGACTTTTCTTGTAACACCATCAGAAATAGGGACCTTTCGTGCAAAGCCCCCCTAGTTCTAATTGCTAGATGAACGCTACAATTTAATGGAAGTTATTCAATACCGTCATATGAAAAACAAATGTCAGTTATCCAACAACAACCATCTACTATAAACACACCCACAATCTAAACTATTATATTGATTCTTCTACTATTAGTGCAAATTACTTATGAAATCTATATAACCATTTGCAACCTACAAACTCATGAAAAGTACAGATCTTTACCATCACAATCAATAAATTATATCATCTCCACTCTTATTATAACCGCTGCATTAATTTTTATACTGTTATGCCTTTTTGTGTAGCTAACCTTAACAAATTTATCTATATTGGGAGACTGGAGCTAACATGGTAGGCAAACTGTTTAGATTGGTGCAGAAGCTAAGTTTTAATTTCAACCTACGAACCATGGCATGATCAACAGAGGGAAAGAAACTAACAGTTAGCACGACTCCCAGTGTCCATCTTTCGTATATGCCAGTAGATAATCAATCAACTGGTCAGGTAACTTCTGAAACTGTTAATATGATTTTAGTTAACAATACATATTCTATTCAGACATAACACTTCTACACATCAAACTATCACAACTTGACTAACAATAGAGAGGGCGATGCACCCACATAATTAACAGTTGAGTCAAACACTGTGGAAAAACTATGTTGATCCTCTTTCTTACTTTCCAACTGTATGTTTTATCCAAACATCAAACTACCTCACTTACAAATTGTTTTACAAACTAAAACAACAACTAAGCCAAAGAGGAAGAAGGAAGTGGACCGAGTATTGGCATAACCACATAGCTAAGACGAAATATGCTCACAAATTTATTAAAATTATTGGTTGCAGGGTACGCCTGAATTCCCAGATAGCGTGAAACCAACCAAGTCTAATGGAGCTCAAACTAGCGATAGAGGAGGAATATTCGAATAGGTGATGATTCAACCTAAATATACTATGAAACAATCATTCAAAATCTATTTGAATTTGTTTATAAGGATGCTAATGAGATAGAAGGACAGGGAAGAAAGGACAAAAAAGAAAGAATAGTTCTAAAGAACTCTGTCAACTGTACTCCACTCCCTATTTATTTGAAAAAAATGTTGTAGTTTGCACCTTCGTTTTCTACTCATCAGCTTTTATGTATGTCTTTTATGTTTATATGTTTGGTGACCAAATGTATCAATGTATATATGTGTCCATATTTTATTGTAATGATATAATTCTTTCTACCAATTTAAATTGCCCTTTATTAATCTTTTATACTCAATAAGTTATCGTCTAAAGTTATATATATATATATTATTCATGTTAGAAATATTACACAGAGATCATTTGTTCAATGACTTAAATTAATATCAAATTAAACCTTTGACTTGTAGAGCTAAAGCTCCTTTTTTTCTATTTTCCCTCTACTTGACCTTATTTATGTTGATCTTGTGTTGAAACGGTAATCAAAATAAGTTAGATTTATATATGCATGTATATTAGCATATAAGTATATAGATCTGCAGGTTGCTCAAAGTGATTGTGATTTCGTCCTGGACAAATAAGACATTGCTTCAGTATGAAGTCAGATTAGAAGATTCTAAGGAACTAACTCAAATGAGGACAAAGGAGGCTGTATCTTTTGGATTACTAAAGACTTATCTTGTTTAAGTGTCGTTTGGAGGAAGTGTTGCTGTTTTCATTGTCTTGTAAAAAGCTCAGATCTGTTTTGAAGCTCGGATCTGAATTCGAGCATCAGTGAACGTTGTAGGTTGCTATGAACTTTCTGTAGTCCTGGACTCAAAAACAGCTTCAGTCTGAAGCTATGAGAACTAAATAGAAGATAAGTTCAGATTGTATACTTACTTTGTGGTTTCTGGATGGAGTGTAAATCTTCGTTTAGTTGTTGCTTTTCGAGTGGTTGCTGCTGTTCTTCTCTTCGAATGTAAAGGAAGAAGTTTGCTCCTTGATGGCCGCCATTTTCGTTATTTTTAGGTTGTTTCGGAAAGAGAAGAGTTATGAAGTAATTGAAGTGGTCGTATTGCCTTCTTTTACTGTGAGAAGTGTCTCGAACAATCTAGAGGTTTTCAGTTTTGATGGGCTTTGGGATGTTTTAGTACGGGCCTGTCTTGTTTTATTTTGTAGTTGAGTTAACTTTGTCTTAGGGCCTGCATTTGGCTATTGTATTTTGTTTGTTGGACTTGGTTTATAATTTTAATAGAAAATTTTGAACCCTTTTTCAAAAAAAAATAATGGTAACCATTATCGAAAAAATAACCGTAAAGCATCAAGAATACCATTAAAAAATTTCAAACATAGGTTTAATTGCAAATCATTGGGAATAAATATACTAAGCCTGTAAATGGTCGGATACGAAGTCCGATAGTGTGAAATTAATTTCGAATATCCATATCCGTGGATGCGGACGGATGTCGGATATTTATCGAATATTTTTCGATCAGTTCACAAGTGATAAATCTAAACAAATAAATAGAAAATTTTGATTCATTATAAATCCATTTCGATATTAAAAAAAATCCATTTCGATATTAAAAACATAAAATATAATAAATATGCTAAGAAAAATAATTTTAAGCAGCAAATATTTATAAAATTATTTTTGTACACATATTAAATTTTTTGACCTAGATGAAATAGTAAAGGACAATTATCTTATATACTAAAATACATAAAAATATAACTATAATCTTGACAAAAATCGGACGAATGATTTTCGAATGTGGATATGACCATTCTGTATCCTTTTCAGAATATCGAATAATTTTTCACTTTTCGGATACGGACACCGAAGCATTTTGGATTTTTTAGGTGCTAATTCCTCTCTTTCATTTGGTTGTATTTTGAAAAATGTTTCATTTAGGAACAATGTTCTAACCACAAATGTTCTATGTAATTTGACACATCCAAATCCAGCATCACTACAACGTTTATGGCAATTTATTATCGTTTTACAAAATGAAAAAGTGGATTAGTAAATATTCTATCCCTATTTGATATACTATGTAGCCGTCTGGTAGAAAACAATAAACATATGAAACACGTTTAATATGGTGCTGGATACTTCTGTCAACGTAGAAAGCTATATAACCCTACTATCCAACGATCATCTTTCCTCTGCCCTTAATAAAGTTTACAAAACTGTACTGCAACAAAAATTGATGAAGTATATATATAACATATTTGTAAGTCAACTATAAATTAAAAAATAATTTCACTATGATTTCCTACGATATTAAACTAGCATGTTACATGTTTAATATATTTGTTACTTACACACATCGTCTCACTTTATGAAAAATAAATCATAGAACTGCTTACATAATATAGATTAATAGTGCAAGTAATATACATAGTTTACACACTACTTCTATGTCTACTACTATCAAAGAACTACATTCATGACTACGCTTAATTCTATGAATCTTCAAAATTTAATGTAATGTTCCCAATTTAAATGCGAATAACACTTTACCTACATATACATAATAAAATCTGGAAATGATAAGAGTCGACACTAACCACAACAACACATAAACAAGAACATTGACAAAACGTCAAATTCCTCACTCCAATCATAATAAATCACACAAATCAGTCACAATCTTTTGAAATGCACTTGGTGCTAAATAACAAAATGGAACATGAGAGATAATGAAAAGACTTTAAAATTCCCATCACGAAAAACTAAGATCGTAATATGGTTATAGACTCTGCCCGTATGCGTAGCACGGGCCACACACTAGTTTACTTAAAGATAAGAAAAACCATGTTTTCTATATATTTTAAATAAGCCCTTCTAATTTAAAAATTCATAACTAATTATTAAAATTTCATAAAGTCTCAAACCACATTTAAAATACTCGAAAAAATTAGCAAACACTTGTAAAAAGAATAGAACAAAATACATAAATTTATATATCTTTTCAAACCTTTAAAGTCCCAAAATAAAGGCTAAAACGGGACAGTTTTGGACAAGTGGAAGTATGATCACTTTTCGTGTTACTCAACTTTTCAACATCCAATCTTTTTATGGCAACAAGCATATGTATAAAAAATCACAAATATGGCGAGAAACCTCTAAGGATCTCTCTGCCAAGTTCCATAGAAATTGCTGAACACAAGGCAATTCCTAATTGCATTTATAGTAACTATCGCTATAAAAAACATAAGGAAATTCCTAATTGCATTTACAGCAACTATCGCTATAAAAAACTTTCAAATCCAGGTCCAATTCAAACCTATGTTCATTTATAACCTATGTGTTTTATTTCAAGGCTATTCTACATATCATACAAGTCTATACATATGGATTGCGTATGCTATTTGCTTTCAAACCAAGAATCGAAAGAATATTACAATCATATATCAATATTCATTCACGCATCATATATATTCAAAAACAAGCACGCGCGCACGCGTGCGCGCACGCACACACACACACACACATATATCTCTATGTGTGTGTACGAATATATGTATATATATATATATATATATGTATATATACATACATACATATATATATATCCATTCAATGCTGAGTTAACTCACCCTTAAGAAAGTGAACAAGCAAGTCTAAGCAACCAAGTCCAAACTCTACCTTGCAAACTCCTAACTTCCTACCCTTTTCTAGCTTTGGACATGATTTTTAAGCAATAATGCCTATATATGCTCATGGCCTATCCATGATGAGGAAATTTTCTTTAGTTCTTCAAGATATAACCTGATGGAAGGTGTTGTGATGTTGTCCTAAGGCCCTTGTCCAATTTTAAGTTGAATTGAAGTTGTTTTGAAATGTGTTTTATTAGGAAATTTACGAAGAGAAAGAGTGAAAGAGTGATAATATTTATATAAAAAATGTGAATGGATTCATGGGATATTCCCCTCATTTTATAGGTTTCACATGTGTTCTTAACCTTGTTCTCACCTCCCATAATGCCATGAAAGGCTCACCCCTCCATATGCCCATCACTTCTCTTTTACACCTCTTACCTTTAGTAAATGACTACACTACCCCTTTCATTCAAATATCTCTTATCCATTTGAAGCTTCCAGAATGTTCCACTTGCTTCATAAAGCAAAATGTGTTAATTAGTTCCTAATGTGTTAATATGTTCATTTGCTTAGTATGAAAGAGTTCAAATAACTATATCGATTAATAAGCCATTTATCAATAAACCGATTTTTGATCACATTATTGATTTTTCTTCAAAGTATATATTTTGTAAACAAATCTAAAACACAAAATTATTATTATTATTTATTAATTAAAAGATGTTTAACAAGGTTATAAATCATTTTTTAACACTTAACTATATTTCAAAATGTTTCGATATTCGAAGACAAAGTGTTCAAATTTTTGGGTGGCTACATTCTCCCCCACTTAGAACATTTCGTCCTCGAAATTCATACAAGAACGAAAATCAAAGAAGATAGAAGAACAAGATACATGTATATAGTTCTTCTGAAATTATATACAAACCCAGCTGCAAACTAAATGCATATTAAGTGACTCCACTTTAAGCGGTGAGTACACGATAAAATATATAGGATACTAAGATAAGAAGAAACCCTTAGTCTATAAGCAACTTTGGATAAAACTCCCACAAACTATCCTCTGTCTTCCCTGTACAATACCAAGCATCCTTGCTCCACTACACTTGAATTAACTTATTAAAGAAACAAGCATATGCCAATACTTAATAGCATTCACAACCACTAGCAAACAAGACATGCGGTTTGGTTCAAAACTCTTCATAAGAAAATATAACATATCGTACAAATGTACAAATTCTGTATGATATACAAGGACCATCCGTACATAATATTTATCCTGATCACTTGCTCGATCATATAGATTTCACTTCCGAACTAGTATAGATCACTTGACCTCTCTAGTGCAGACTACAATTTGGTTCTTTTATTAGAAACGTCTGTTCCCCTTGCATAGCCATATTCTAATATGATAGAAAACCTTGGAATCATATCAAAAATCCATATCAAGTGTTCGCCATCACGAAGCTAGTGAAAAATCCTTGCTCGGACCGGTGCCAATCACCTCAAATTATGTACTCGGATATTGGATCTAGAACAGTCATGTGAATAAAACGATCTACGTATAACTTACGCACTTATCCTATTGGTTTCTTAACTACAACAATATCCTTTAACCGACATTCATTTATACTAATAGTATATCTCTTTAAATAATAAAATCATTTATGAAACATTTCATAAATCATAACTTCAAGTTCATAAACATTTTAAAACTTTAATTCATATTCATATAATGCTCCACTATCTTCTAAGAGTATATATGAAATATCAAATTCATTCTACTTAACAAGGATGTTCAACAATTTAAGAGTTAAAAAACTCAACTTTCATATTCATGCTAAAATACTTAGCTTCAACTTCTATACCAATTCGAAAGTTTCCGACTATCCAAAATTGTTGAAATAGTATTTCATTTTAACAAATAGAAACTATCAAACATATCATAACATGATGAACATACCATACTATCCTAACACATAGGATACATGCGTTCATAAAATAACTTAATAAGCAAACTTTAGAACTAAACACGGGTTTTATTTCAAATCAATCAAAATAATAATATATACTTATATCCTCAATACATCAAATCATACTTTTGGGATAAAATCCAAACATATTTTACGAAAACAACTATATAGCATCCCCATATAGAACCCAAAAAATGAACGCCAATGATGCTGCAGTCATCAATAGAATTATTTTCAAGTGATAGAAGTGAGTTGAGTAAATCCAAATCATACCTTTGATACTCAACCAAAATCATTTCAATGCGGTATTAAATACTTCGTATAATTTACTAAGTATCATGATCACAATTTTGTAAACCAATTTCCCAAATACATACTTTTGAATAATACTATTATTATTTTCACTCAAAATCTTGAAAACCATTTTCAAAAACAACGGGATTTAAGTTCTCAAAACATCAGTTTCAATCCTCTTTGTTTATAGACCATATTTTATAAACCATACTTATATAAAGTTACTTTCTTATATAATTTTTTCCACAAATGTCTATTTACCAAATACCTTATCTTTAGATTATGATAAACATCTTTTACTAAAATTAATTTTTAAATCAACATTATCACCGAACGCCTTATAGTCAAACTGTGAAACTCAATTCACAAGGTGTTCATTTCAATGTATCTACAAATACTTCCTACCCAACTCAAGCTATTACAAAGGTAAGCTATCGACGAATTAGAGTAGTACAAACAAGAATTAGCAACCAAAATTGATGTTCCAAACATGTCTAGGATGACTAAATAATCATCAAGGTTACGGGATGTAAAACTATGAGCAACACTAGTACAAACCAAATACGAATAAAAAGTCATAATCAAATCATATACCCTCAAGAATTCGCTTCCTCTTTATAGTTGTAGAAGTGGATGGTGTAGAAGAAAGTGCAAAAACCTTAGACTGTTTTCCCTTCTGAAGCATCAGACAATCCCTGACTAAATGACCTGGTTGGTGGCAGTTGTAGCAACTCTTTGATGCAAACTGTGCCTTGGCCGTTTGTGGCTTAAACTTCAAAACCTTTGTGATCGGTGCTTTCACTATCTCCGCCCTAACCACTTGCCCTCCTTTCCCTTTCTTGTTGTTTTAAGAAAAATGATCCTATTGTCCAAACTTATGGCATGTAAAACCAAATATATATTTTGACGGCTAAAACTTCCGCTTGTCCCCAGCTGGAGTAGAAATAGGCGACTTTGAAGCTAAGCTCTCAAACCTCAAAGCCATGTTCACTAAACCCACAAAAGACCCCATGATGTGATTAGTCATATCCCATTGGAACTCAAGATGCATAGCTGTAATGAGCATCTTGAGCATCTCGTTCTTCTTCAGTGGTGTGTCAACTAACCCCAACCCAGACTGAGACAAACCAAAGAACTGATTCTCATACTTCGCCACTATCATGGCCCCTACTTCAGATCTAAGAAGATCCTAAACAACAAAGTCTTTTTGGCTTTCTAGATCCATCTCAAACCTCTTTAAATTGGTCCCAAGAGAAGTCGTTTTCTTGGAAATCAACTGTAATAAAGCTCCACTAATCCATAGCTAGGTCTGTCAGATGTCGCGATGCCAACCGATGCTTCATCACGTCATCCAATTACATATTCCCAAATATTCGTTCACAAAACCTAAGCCAAGACTAAACTTTTATAATCATCTCCAAGCCCTTAAACCTCTTACCTCAAACCTTTTATAATCATGATAGATGAAGAAAAATTCATCTGAGTCTTGACCTGCATGACCTCCTCTACAATATCCACCCTCGGTTCCTTAATTGGAGCAACATTCATTAGTGCTCGATTCCTGCCATTCGTGATAGTACTACCCCATCCACCCCTACCACCTCTAGCATTCGTAGCTCTAGTACTTATGGTTTGTACTACCTGAACATAGCCAAATATCTTTAGGATACAAAAGGATAGAGTTATCTCAAAGAAAGAGTTTATTACTAATGAAAAGCTAAAAAAGGGTGTAGGTTTATAGAAAAATATAAATAAGCTCTCATATGTATAATACACTCGTCTCATTTAGGGTGTCACTTACCATATCTTTAATGAGTCATGCCTAACTAAATCCAAGGTATTCGCTCAACCTTAGCTTGATACCAAATGTAACGATCAACCTTTTTAAGGTGGTGTCTACAAATGGTAACCTTGTTTCTAATTTTACGGTCAGCCTCTTGACTTCCAAACCAACCCGTAAAGGGACGTGTAGGGGTAAGACTCAAAGCTTCGTAGCTAGTTCATAGTGTGAGAACCCCCTATCACACAGTACATAAAACAATCAGGAATGATAACATATAATATCAAAAGATTGTATGATATGTTAGTTTGAATAAAGAAATTTCAAAGTTATAAAACCTAAGTACTATCATCGACCTGGACAATTATAACTGCATGTCCACACAATGCAAATTCATACATAATACAGTGCAACATAAATAGAAATGGATAGAAAACAGAAGCCTCCAGCTCATCTCCCGATCTCTGAAGTGTCCAAACTAAAACCTGCTTTACTTAGCCGTCACTAAAAAGTACATGAGGAATTTAGGGAGAACAAAAACCAAGTGTCAGGCATAATTCTGGTATAAGAGAACACAAGATACATGTAAGATGTAATAGAAACTACTGAGATCGTACTGATTGCCATAACGGTTTCCCCCTCAAAAGAAACCAATCATCTGATGAGTGAATATAGCAGTATAATAGACAATGTCTAAGGCGCAGAACATATATCAAAAAACAGTTATTGTGTGAGTGCCACAACAATACTAGGTATACAATCAATACCGCTAAGGCGTATTTGCATATATGTAAGGATTTCCACGAGGTGCTCTTAGTACGTTGAAAACTATCCTCCTGCACAAGCATCAGAGATATCCTTCCGAGTGCCATATATCTCCATATAAATTGTACCATAATGTAAGCCATAGCTAGTCAACCCCGAGACGTTAACCGAATATCATCAGCTCCTACAAGCAATATCGATAACATCTCTAGATTTGGAGTTGATATACCACATTTGGGCTTGCTAAACCCTTCACGGCTATGTTCCCAAACTTTGGTTTTAGTTATTTACCAATGTCGAGGATACATTCGGCATCTCTCACATGAGTATTCATCATTCGAATAGAATACAAATCCCCAAATAGATTCCATCATCTCGAACAGATCATGAATAGCTACATGGATCCGAGCATCTCAAAAAGATCTCGAATCTCCATGTAGATTCCTGCATAAGTCCTTCGATGAGTGTTAACGTTGTCCTCTCTCTTGGAATACTTCTCAAGATAGACAATCCCTCATGATAGCATCGTTCGAAATGTTAACGCTGACCTCTCCTTGGACTTAATCTTAGGATAGATACTTCAACCCTATAACATTTCACTTTACAATCGCTTCTAGAACATAGAACTTGTAAACTAGTTTTGAAGTGGGTTTTGATAAGTAAAACAGTTACCAATCTCTGTCTCTTCAAAACTAATTCGATGAATTTCTAGTAAACTCAATTTTGGTTCTTTTAAAAGTAAGTGAACTATATAAAGAAGAGTCCTCCCCAAGGGATCTTGTATATATATAAGTTCATAAAGCTAGAGACGTTTTATACCAATGCTCCTCCATAGGGACTAACAAAGGGTATGAAGCCGTGAAGCTTTTAGATACTTCTTAAGTTATAATTGGTTAAGTTCGATAGTCGACTAATCGACTATCCAGTCCAAAACAATCGTTTATAGAAATCGTGGTTCATACACTTAACACGTTTCCGGCATTCCAACTTATACTATCACTCGGTAAAGAGTGAAGCCAGATAAGTTAGAGAACTAATTGCATATCAATGCCTTGCCTAGACACTTCCTTTTGGACTCTCATGGATAGACAAGTCTACCTCGTCGGCTTTTAGTGTTAAAGATAGTATTAATGACTTCCATAAACGAGTAAGAAATCAACACATTAACACATTTCTAACCTTTCCAACTTAACTATTCCTCTATCAAGAGTGAAAATGATAGGTTAGAGCACTATTGCTTCTATCCCTACTTAAACATCAACCATAACACTCACAAATAGATAAGCCTACTTCATTGGCTTTTAGCGTTAAGCACAGTTAATTACTTTTCAAACAAGCAATTAAATAATTAACCATTTATCCACTAAGCAATTTCTAACCCATTTGAAATCATTTGTTTATACTTTTAGAAACCTTTTTAGAAATTATATATATATGTACAATAATTTATTTATAAAACTAGATATTTATTAAAATAATTTAAAAGGTATTTCGATGGAAGCCCTAGCTTTAGATTGTCATAAACTTTCTTTGACTTATGGTTCGATTTTAGGTATTTCAATCCTATCTTCATCCACAGCAATTGCTTCTATCCTACAACATACTGCCATGACATGGGAAGGTGATGTCTTGGGTAATGCTAGTTGCGATATCCTTTGTAATTGATAGTGAAAATATCACAGCTCCTTCGAATTTAAAAACGGTTGCATATGAAGGTTTTAGGCAACAGCTGTTGGGCTTGATATGTATAAATCTATGACTGCATCAAATATGGTCATTGTTAATAAAGAAAATGCTCCACTTACTGTTGGAATGGAAACTAGTACTGTAGGAATAAATAATAGATCTCATGTTATTCATAGCTCAGGGATTGATAGCTCGAGAAAGGTAATAAATTATGTGGGCAACAATGAACCTGTTTTTGCCCGAAAATGTACAAATATATCTCCTTTTCATCAACATCAGCTTCCCCCTGAAGTTCCTGCATATTTGAATATTGTTGCTGCTCCATCATAGGATTGTATTCCTCCTACAATAGCTCACCAGTCAAATGAGCTGAAAACAGGCTTAAAATGGTCATCCTTATTCTCTTCATTGCCAAAAAATGTAGGAGAATTTGTGCCCTGATCTTTTGAAATGGTTGACAAAGATAGGGTTTTGATCCCCCCTCCAGAGGTAATTCAAGCAGGTATTGAATATCGGTCGGACTATCTTGTTGGTTTTTTTTGGACAATAACCTAAGCTTATCTAGTGGTTAAGGATCATTGCTTCAAAGCTTGGCAACCAAAGGGTAACCTTCTAATCCATATGGATAACTCTATATTCTTTTTCAAGTTCTCAAGGCCTAAGGAGCGTTTACGTATACTTAGTAAAGATCCTATATTTATCAGAGGCAAGCCTTTTATAGTCACTCCTTAGAGTCCATCAATTGACTGTGCCAGAGAGCAGGTACTATATATTCCTGTTTGGACCTACTTCTCTCATATTCCCTCTATTTTGCAACCTATGTTAGGTCTAAACTAGCTAGCTAGTGCGGTTGGTAAAGTAAAATGTTTTGATGCTATCACCATAGCTAGGGACAAACTAGTCTATGCTAAAGCTTTGATTGAGATTTCCTCGAATAAGCCTTTACCAGATACTATCAAAGTTAGAGTGGCAGAGGATCAGGTAGTGGAGATAGTAGTTCGATATGGTTGGAAGCTAGACATTTGTAATTCCTGTCAGCCTTTCGATCATACATCATCCGCATGCTCTTGTTCGTCATTTGTTGGTCCTCTCTCGGTTAGGACCCCTCTTCCTAGGCCCCCGAAAATGAAATGGATCCCAAAACTCCGCGACTTTCCTCCTCCAGTGGCACCCTCCGACCCTCCTGTTGAGCCTTTGGGGCCTCCTACTGTTCCTCCCACTGATGCTGATATGGTATCCTCTGTTTCTTCTAATTTTTCCAATCCTAGTGATTCGTATATTGTATGGCACTCTGCAGAGATGGCTTGGATCCATGTATAGTCTGACATGAGATATGACCCGGCTAGACATGATTTCCATACTTTTTTAGTGATGATGATGGTGAATCTAGGCGTTTGTATTACTCTATAGATGGTGGTGATCTTATTCTCACGGTGGATGGAGCACGTGGTAAGCGGAATAGACCTTCTCCTTGATGATAGTTGGGACATGAGATATTTATACTGTAGGGAACACCTGGGTTTTGATTTGGATATTGTATCTCATTTTGAAGATTTTTTGCATGTCTTAGGTCCTATTGGAAGTGATTCTTCCTCCTCTTGGGAGGAAGAACCGTTGTTTCCTTAGGTCAATTATATAGCTGCAGAAGCACCTTTGCTTCTCACCTTTTATGTACTCTAAGTGGAATGGCAACTATAAAAACCATATAGTTGTTTCTATGCACGTACAGAACACCTTTTCTTCGTATATTTACAGTGGCACGACCCACTATAAAGTCGGCTGGCTTTGCCAAAAAAAAATTAAAAGGTAATATTACAAAGATATTTGTACTTTAACAAAATATTAAACTAATTTTCTAAAAACTATATATACTTAAAAATTCTTATAAAATAATTTAAAATTCTTATAATAGGTTTTAAAACATTTACACAAAATATTACTTAAAAATAATCGTTTTATAATTTACTTAAAAACTAGAAAAACCATGTTTACTATATATTTTAAATAAACCCATCTACTTTAAAAATTCATAACTAAGTATTAAAAATTTATAAAAATGTCAAACCACTTTTAAAATACTCTCATTAAAGTAATAAACACTTGTAAAAATAATTAAAAAATACTTAAATTTAAATGTCTATTCAAACCTTTAAATTCCCATAACAAAGGCTAAAACGGGGCAGTTTTGCACAAGTGGAAATATGATCACTTTTCAATATGTTACTCAACTTTCAACATCCAAACCTTTTATGGCAGCAAGCATATGTATAAAAAATCACTAACATGGCTAGAAGCCCTTAAGGATTTCTCTATAGAGTTCCATAGAAATTGCCGAACACAAGGCAATTCCTAAGTACATCTATAGCGACTATCACTATAAGAGCACTTTCAAATCCAAGTCGGATTCAAACCTATGTTCAACTACAACCTATATGCTTTGTTTCAAGGCTAGTCTACAAGTTATAAAAGTCCATTCAAGTCAATATATATGATTTACATATGCCATTTGCTTTCAAAGCAGAAATCAAAAGAATATTACAATCATATACCAATGTTACAACATATATCAATATTCATTCGCGCATTATATCTATTCAAATACAAGTACAAACACACACACACACACACACAGATATATATATGTATATGTATATGTATGTGTATGTGTCTGTGTGTGTGTATATATATATATATATATCCGTTCAATGGTGAGTTAACTCACCCGTAAGAAAGTGAAAAAGTAAGTCTAAGCAACCAAGTCTAACCTTTACCTTGCAAACTCCTAACTTCTTACCACTTTCTAGCTTTGCACTTGATTTTAAGGCAATAATGCCAATATATGCTCATGGCCTATCCTTGAAGGGGCGATTTGATTTGGTTTTTCAAGATACAACTTAATGAAAGGTGTTGTGATATTGTCCTAAGGCCCTTATCCACGTTTGAGTTGCCTTGGAATTGTTTTGAAATTTAATTTCTTAGGAAATTTATGAAGAGAAAGAGTGATAACTTGTATGTAAATTTTTTGAAATGGATTCAAAGGGTTTGGCCCTCCTTTTATAGGCTTCGCATGGTGTTCCTCAACCTTGCTCTCACTCCCTATCATGCCATGGAAGGCTCGCCCCTCCACATGCCCATCACTTCTCCTTTACGCCTCTTACCTTTAGTAAATGACTAACCTACCCCTTTCATTCAAATATCTCTTATTCATTAGAAGCTTCTAGAATGTTCCATTTGCTTCATGAAGCAAAGTGTGTTAATTTAGTTCCTAATGCATTCGTATGTTCATTAGCTTAGTACAAAAGAGTTCGAACAACTTATATCGATTAAAAAACTGTTAATCGATAAACCGATTTCCGTTCACATTATCGCTATTTCTTCGAAGTATATATTTTCGTAAAAAAATTTCAAAAACAAACTTCTTATCATTTTCAATTTATCAATAGATGTTTAATAAGGTTATAAAATCATATTTATAACTCTTAACTATATTTCAAAATGTTTCGATATTCGAAGGCAAAGTGTTCAAATTTTCGGGTCGCTACAAGTAAAATCTTTGCCCTAGTCATCCATAATGAGACCACATCGCTAATGCGGAATGAGATTTCTCCTCACTTCATCATCATCGTCGTCAAGATACATTATATATGTAAAAAAAATTCTGTGAAAAGCAACCATCTGCATATACAATCATGGATTGTACCCTGTACTTATCATCAGGTTATGAACCGTGTCATATATCAATTCAAGGTAAGTATACCCTATACTTATCATCAATTATAAAGCATGTCATATAATCATTCATCATCCATTCAAACTTCACCTAATATCTTGTTTTAGACTTTCATTGTTAAGTTATCATTAACTTATTTAGTGGCTATCTCCCTAGGCCAAACTATCACTTATTAATCTTTTCTTGAACAACATCACTTGATGAAATGGCAACTCATTCCACCAATAGGAGCCAACCTGACTAGAGCCACCATTGCTATCCTAAGAGGTTAAATGTAAACAACCTAAATACATTCCAGTAAGCATCCTTACTAAGCGTTAATAGCCCCTCTTAGTCCCTGAACCGCTATCGTTTACGTTGTCGATTTGTTTATTTTAATTATAACACCACCATTATATTTTAGCACCCTACCTTAACTCCCCTTTAGAGTTTTTAATCTTTTAGGATTGAACCCTATCGTGGCACCCTGGCATATACTGCTGGACTTCAGACTAATAGTCAAGGAACCCTACCATCTGATAACTCCATGAGCCGACGTGTCTTTACAATCATAGTTCAACCCTTTTTATTCATTTATTTATAGTCTACCATAACTCTTTGGATAAAACATTTTTATCTTAAATTAAATGGTACCCTATCATTTACTAGCTACTCTAAGCTTTCCTTTATTTCAGAAATAAGTTAATACAATTTTAAGATATTGAAATTCCACTTTTATTTCAACACTATAAAGTAGTTCAATCACACTTGGAAACTGTCAAAGTTCCCTAAACATTTTCTTATTTTACTTAGAATAATTTAGCTTCCCAAGCTATAACAATATTACTTCAGTTCCTACATTTTTGCTATCTCATAGTTTTGAATGTTGAACCTAAACATTATGTGATTGTTATACCATAGCCACCGTTGGTCAATAGCTCCCCATGCTATCATGTATTACCCTTTAGGCAATGGTCGTGGGTTATCTTCCCTATGGTCATCATGTACTATCTAATATATAGTTATCGTATACTAACTCATCAGATGCCATCGCATGTTAATCTACCTAAGGACATCATGTGCTAACTTGCCTAAAGCCTTCGAGCTTTATCTGATTCTTAGTCATTGCGTTTCATCCTTTCAAGAGCCATCAGGTGCTACATCTCCTAAAGCCATCATGCCCTTCTATATCTTCATATGCTAGGTTCCACAATTAGATTTAGTGTGTTAAGTTCAATAGAGCCTTTGTGTGATAGATCTTTCAAAGGTATCGAGGTTAAGTATTTGGAATGTTATCTCGTGTTATCCAATTCTTGGCATCGTGGGTTAAGGTAAGCTATCGTGAGTTAAATAGCGATTTTGTAATACACAATCATATCATATCGACTATCACCTAAATGTTATCATTTCCCATCCTCGATTAAGGCAACCTATCCATAAAATCCATAGAAACTGAATTCCACTTCCAACTTGGTACTTCCAAAGGTTAAGGTAAACCACTCGGCTTATAATGCTTAGCATTCACTTGCAGATAGATGAAGCAATTCTATACACATTCTTTTATATCTCTCCTTATCCCTTCCCTAAAAAAGACTCCCTTCATATAACAATACATCTTCATGCCTCTCGGATGAATAGTAAACTTTGACCAATATCTTTCCTCCAAGACTACCCTTCGAAGGTCTCCTACATCCAGAACACACGGTCTTCCTTTCTCCCTCCTTCGAGTCAATCTCAAATCCTTTCAGCTCCTCCATATCTACTCCCTTCTATACTCACCTAATTCTTTCTACAACTAGTGGTTCCTCCTTCTACATTGCAGCAATTTTATCTATAAGTGTTGGACGTACCTCTAAACTTGTTAGCATATCCAATTACTCAATCATGTATTCTACCTATAATGCACTCCGCAAGAGGCTAACGTCTCCAACATTTTCCATTCATCAATTATGGCTAGCACTCCATTCTGATGCTTCCTGCTTAAAGCATCGACAACCTTGCCCTTTTTCCTGCCGTATATTCTAACCAGAATTTATATGTCGCCAAGAAATCCAACCATCTCTACTGTCTCATATTCAACTCCTTCTAATAGAATAGGTATTTAAGGGACTTATGGACCGTATAAAACTCCAACTGTTATCCCAACAAGTAATGTCTTCAAATCTTTGGCGCAAACACCACTGCTACCAACTTTATGTCATGATCCGATATCTTACCTTATGCGGTCTTAATTACCTTGATGCATAAGCTATCACTCGCCCTCTTTGCATCAACACCGACCCCAAACCTATTCCACAAGCATCAGTGTACACTACTAGATCCTGATTCCCTTCAGGCACAACCAATGTAGGATTTCAATAACTTCTTCAACCACTGAAATGACCCTTCACACTTATTAGTCTACACGAACTTCTCATTCATCCGGATCAACTTAGTCAAAGGTGCTTTTGTATGTGAGAAATCTTTAATAAATCTGCAATAATAGCCAGCCAATCCCAAGAAACTTCTCATCTTTGTAACCATCTCTGGTCTCTTTCAACCTTTAATAGTTTCTATCTTTAGTGAATCTACTGTTAATCCATTTTCTAAAACAACATGCCCAAGAAACTTCACTTCTCGTTCCTAAAAATGGCATTTCAAAAACTTTGCCTTTAACTTGTGTTGTCTCATTGTCTCCAACACCAATCTCAAACGAACTTCATGATCTCTTTCATCCTTAGAATACACTAAGTTGTCATCAATGAAGACCAACACAAATCTATCCAATTAATCGAAGATTTATAATTTCTACGAAAAGAATTGGGGCGTTGGTCAGTCCAAATGACATTACTAACCACTCATACGAGCTATACATTGTTAGTAACGCGGCCAGTGGAATACTATCTTCTACTACTCTTAGTTGATGGAAATCCATTGCTAGGTCTAGCTATGATAACACCTGAGCTCCACTAACCTGATTGAACAAGTCATCTATCATGGGTAACGGATAACAATTCTTCATTGTCAACTCATTCAGCTTCCTATAATTAATACACATCCTTAAAGATCCATCCGAGTTCTTTACAAATACCATAGATTCTTTCCTAGGCAAACTACTCGACCTAATGAAACTATTATCCTCAAGTTCCATTAGTTGCTTCTTCAATTATTCCATCGCCTTGGGTAGCATTCAACTAGGTGGTCTACTAATAGGCTGCACCATTGACATCAAATCTTTTCGAAATTCGATTGCCTTTCGTAGAAGTAATCGCGTTACGGTTTCAAAAACATATACAGATTCTTAGACTACACATACTCTACTGATATCATCTTCTCGATCCTCCATAGCATATAACATCAAATCCGACTCCTCCTTCATTATATCCAACACTACCATAATTCTCTCTCCTTCAGTTGGATTTCGTATGGCGATAATCATATCCGCACAATAAATCCTAGCATCATTTTGCACCAACCAGTCCATACCTAAAATCACCCTATACCCTATGAATCAAACACATATGTGTCACTAACAAATGTGCACACAAGTCGAACTCTATGTGGGTGTACCTTAATCCAAGAGTGGCATACCCACCGATCAGATTAACCAAATGGAAGGACGTAACCAAATAGGCAGTGTCTAATTCTAACCTATCAACTGTTAACCCAAAAAATGGATCAATACCTTGGATTGAGTGTGAAAGCACCAGCCCAGTTCTTACAGAGTAATAGTACAGTGAATAAATGTAAAAAAAGTAAAAATAGTAAGAAGACAAGAAGATTTTATAGTGGTTTGGCTGTTAATGAAGCCTACATCCATTTTATAACTTTTATTATTGACTGATTGCTGTTACAAGGTAAATCGGGTTACAAAGTTGTTGAATACCCAAGTTATACTAAGTCCCCAATGCTACAGTTCACTGGAGAAACATAGTGAACTCCTTGATGACTATTGTGAGGGAGGAGAAGAGTGAAGAAGGTTTTCTGCAGAGTCCCAGCAGCCAGTCCCCAGGATCCCCTTTACGTTGCCAATAGGTTAGTATTTATAGAGGTTGGAGAGCTATTGGGCTAGGCCTTCTTGCCATATGCTTGCAAATGACCGTAGGAAGACGCACTGCAAGTTTCATCATGAACCGAGCTAACTTGATGGATCTCTAGCGACCTATAGCTTCTAGTTTGGTGGCGATCCAATGGCTTGAGATGCTTCCCCTTACCTTCTACCTTAAAGTTCATAGCGATTTGGCGAAATGCTATGGATCGCTAGCAATCCATAGTACATGGATCGCTGACAATCCATGTACTTAACTGATTTCTAGACTTTGTCTTTTGGGGTGCATTTGTTGTCTCGTGTTGGTGTCCTCTATGTAATTTCGTAGCACGTTGCCTTGTTTTGATGACGATCTGCATACTGTTGCATTAGACTACTGATTGAACTAGACGAATGCTCGCCTTTCGATTTAACTAGCTCAAATTTCCATCAAACTTAGCCGTTGTCCTTAGATTAACCATTGGACCATAATGCAAGTGAATTCATGAATCCGTGAGCCAAGATTATGGATCGTTAGCGATCCATCACCTTTTCGTATTTTCGCTTTCTATTCCTCTGATTTCTCTTGGTTAGTTGCTCTAGTCTTTTTAGTTGGCTCTTGAGCTACTCTGACTCGACCAAGCTGTTTCGACTTCCTTTGAATTCTGCTAGGTTAAAACCCGGATAACATTTTCCCCCAGAGTATGTCTTCGTTCAAAACAAGGCATGCTCTGGAAGTAATTGCTTTCTAGTTTCTGCTTGGAGAGGTTTAAGTAATCGTGTTAGAGCCGTACGAATTTGACTTTTGCTATTTAGTTGCTCGTTAAGTTTTGACCTAACTATCGTTACTTGTCATAACATACCAAGTTTTACCCCATAACTTTTAAAATTCCTTGAAGAAGCACGTGGATCTCGCTAGATAAATTTGAGATCGATCGCATGCGACTCGATGGATCGCTAGCGATCCGTAGCCGATGGATCGCTAGTGATCTAATGACTTAGGCATTTTTCTCGTGTAATCTCCTATTTAACTACCCTGAGCGGATCCAACACCTCACTTCCATCTTCTTTCTATGACACGAGCTTATCCATTGCGAATCAACCAATTCTCGAATGATCCCTAAATGCAACCGCTCCACCACCTTCGCCGATCTTTTATCTCCGGAATTTCTCGCCGTTGATCGATTTAAGGCACGCCGTTGCTTCGACTTCGTTCCTTGCTCCTTCTGGATCGCCTCCAACCAGACCCTAACTCTATCATCTCCTTCCTTGGATCGCCACTGACCCTCCTTGCTTAGATCGCTGGGTTAAAAACTTCGACCATCTTTGCCTTTTCATTCTTGATTCGAGGTGGGTAATGCTAATTCTGACGTTCATTTAGCGATTTGACGATGGAGTGTATTGGTGATGATTATAGTAAAGAGTTTGAGTTGATTGTGATTTTATGGAAGAAGATAGCAAATCGAATCTTGAGTTCTTCACGGAACGGCAATTGGGCCTTGCGTCAGTGCCAGACATGTTTTGTTGTCTTCATCTATAGAATCAAAATTGACTTGTACTAAGCTACATTGCTGATACAACACGACGCATCGCGAATTGGTTTTAACCCTTTTGGAGGGGGATAACAACTTAGGATAGCGTCTCATAAGCAGCTTATGTTATTGTCGCCTTCCAGAGAATTCAGACCGGTCTTGCTTCTTGCACGTTTGGTGTACCTTACTGGGAAGAGCTTTCCGTGTCGCTTCGGATAACAGATCCGTTATCGATCATTGATCAATAACAGGTCAGTGTAGAAGAAATAATTTCAAAAAATGATACAAAAAGCCCTTTCATTCTTTACTATGAGCGAACTATCTACACGGGATAGATCGTTTGTAGTACTCAAGACACCGAGCTCACACCCTCCCCCATAGATAACACACTGCACTTGCCCCGGTATATACTTGAAATCAGACGTGTCAACGTGAATCGGTATCCTTTCAGAATTCAAGTGTTATAGGAGATTTTTTTAGTTAAAGATAGAATTACCTAACTGCTTGGGGTGCAAGTCCTGTTGTATAAAATGAATTATCTGTCTTCTTTCTCTGAGTCCAACGGAGGAAGTCCAACACTTTCAGAAACTGAATCATCGTCTGTCGCCCCTTCCTCTTCTGCTTGGCGGCTTGAATACGGTCAGCTAGTCCAGTTAGTTCAGTTATGGATTGGACTCTACCGAATTTTAGAGTTCTTCTTAACCAGCCGGAGAGAGCTTCCTCCGTAATCTCCGCCAAGGTTTTGCATAACATTTGCTTGCAACATGGCATTCCAGAGGATGACGTGCGCTTGTCTAAGAAGAATGAATTCACATATACGCCACCTCCGGGATACACGGCTTGCCATTGATATATGTGCCTAAATGGAGCAGTGCCTCCCTTCAATGACTTCTTGAGAGAAACTCTTTCGAACTTGGGAATTGCCCCATTCAAAATTCATCCTAATGGGTATGCGATCTTGGCTTGCCTGAACGTTCTGTTTATGGGGACATTTTACTGTGCTATGAGTTTCAACGAGTTGAGATATTAACTCTCGTTTAAGAGGAGAGACGAGTGTCCATCCCTTGTTGTCATTGAGGCCCAGAGGAATCGCAAGATCATGCTGCAACTTCAAAGCAATTTGTCCCAATTCAAGACTCGATACTTCTTCGTTAGAAGTCCTAAAGGGTTCGATCGCCTTTGGACAACGAGGGTAAGTCCTCTTCTTTACTCATCGAATTCTGGAGTTTCTAACAAGTCAGATGCTTCCTGCAGTTATTCCGAAGCCAAATGAAGAGTTATCGCTTGACCAAATTTTCCGTACTCTGAAGGCTGTAGATGCCGGGGAGAGATCGGTTAGATTTCTGCTAACAAACGCAAATTTGCTCTGGTATAGGCTGTTGCATCTAGGAAGATACGCCGTAGCGGTTGAAGTTCCATCTCCTTTCCGCTCCAAAATAGGAACGCGCTCCACATCTTTGTCACATGATTCTGAAGAGGGAGTTTTTCAAAAAAAGGAGGGCTTGTCTGGCCAGTCAGCTGAAGAGATCCATGAAAGAAGAGATGTCGCGACTGAAGCCAACTGTCCGGCCAGAGTGTCCCTGATTCCTGAGGAAGAGGAAGAAGAGTTCAATCAATGAGAAGGCTAAGCTGCAATGACAACAGAAAAAGAGGAGGGTGAAGTTGAGAGTAGTAGTAGCTATGATTCCTCCTCTAGTGATGGTGATTTTGATGCAGGTTCTAGTGACGGAGACTCTGAATCATGTGACGAGACTCCAGGGATGAGTCCCATTCTTTCGGATTTGCCCCACCGAGAAATCTGCAATAAAGATGCTATGCAAGTAGCTAAGCGACATTAGGGGATTTGGGCAACGTCTATGTGGATATTGACGAACTTATGGGGGAAGATTTCAAATTCTAAGAGACGTCTCCTTGCTCGATGCATGTTGCGCCATAAATCAGTCAGGTTTCTACCACAATGGCCGCCCAATCTGGTTTGTGACGTCATTTTAGGCCCTCCCAGACACATTACACATTTTACTAGGGTCACATCCACTTACACACACATTATTCAAGCCTACTTTTTGTTACTAAATCTCTTTATTTATTTTTTATGTCAGGTACCATGAGAGGACATGGTCTTTAGGACGATCTCGAGGAATTCACCATTCACAACGTTGGTCGAAACGATCCATAAGCCGTCATTACTTTCGCAAGACCGAGGAGTAATGGAGAAAGCGGAAGGACTTGGATGCTGAACCTCATCGTCAAGATGAGAGGGGATGGGGTCGGACATACAAAGGTGGCTATAAGAAGAGAAAAATCCTTGATGAGCGTGAGGAACCGTCTAATAAGTCAAAGGTTGATCGCGATTCTCATCCTTCTGTGCAACAGGCCTTTGCTCCGGCCCAAGCTTCCGTCGCTTTTGAAATCTACGTTTCCTCCATTCAGGCTCCGTCTTTATCTTAAGTTCCATCGTCCCATGTGGCGCTCGCCCTTGGTTCTTCATGCTCTCACCAGAGATCGGCTTACATTCTTCCGTCTGGTCCTCCTAGACTTGAAGTAGCACTCCTCGGGTGGTTTTTTAAAGGAGTTAAGTTTGATCGCAATCTTCGCCCAGTCCGCAAAGATTCCTATACGCCCCACCTTGCAACAATCCAAGGTGATTTAGTTCAAGCCGAGGGATGGAAAAAACTATGCAAACAGCTGGCTGATGCGAACCGCAATAACTACCAAGAGGTCCTCTCCTTTGAATCGGAGAAGGATGACCATGAGAAGGCATTAGCAGAATGCGACGCTAGAATTGAACGAATGGTACAAGAAAGGGACACAGCACTCCAAGAGAGTAAGAATAACGCCGACTTGCTGAAAGAGCTGAAAGAGGCCCATGCAAAAATAGAGATCGTCTTTCGAGATGAAATTAAGAAGGCTCATAGAGACGAAGTCAAGTTGAAAGAGGAGCTAGAAGCTCACAACACGATTATTGAAGCCTAGAAGAAAACTATTGCTGATTATGACAAGATTGTTGAAGGGCATAACAAAACAACCATAGAGTATAAAGGGATCATGATGTCCCATGATAAGACTATCTCCGATCAATCCCAGATGATTTCCCTACTCCAAGAAAGATTTGCGCAGCTTAGCGCCGACAAAACTCGAGTTGAAGTTGAAAAGTCCGTCGTTACGGTGGATTATTTGGAGCTGTAGGACGCCTTAGATAGGAAAATGGAGAAGATGGACGATACCATCTTAAACTTCTACGTCAACTCCTTGTTGCATCAAGAGACTCTCAGTTATTTGGGCCCCAAGTTCGCACATACTCTCACCGTGGTTTGGGAAGAAATTTTGACCCGTTTCCGAGATAGCGGGGATGTTTACATTGAGCGGGAGCTAGAGGATGCCTACCTTAACGAGGAGTCAAAGAAAGCATTGACAGAAAGCCAAGAGATCCTGCTAATTGAAAAGGAACAGGAAGTTGCCGATATGGCCATGATTGCAACTGTCAAAACGTTGCTAGAACCCCTTGTTTCTGGACTTGGCGAATCGTCAAGATAGCCTCGCAATCTATTGGCGAGTTTAGGCCCGAAGCTTCTCCGCAGATTGTGCAATCATTAAAAGAAAGAGAAGGCGGTGAATATGAGATCGACATTCTTGGCCACTCCTCTGATGCAGGTAACCTTCTTGTTTCTCCCGAGTTTGAGAATTTCCAGCTCACGCCGCAAGAACAAGACGAACTTAACGCTTTCAATTTTGATCTTATAGGTCCATCCTCCTTATCTGTTGATTCGTTGGTTTCTTCGATGCCCGGACCCATTGCTATTTCAACCACCTCAGTGCTTTTTATGTAGCTGCTCCGACTATTGCGTCTGTGTCTGGTTCGCAGCCGGGACCGGAATTTGAGAAGATCGCTGCATTGCATGGCTAGGATAACCCTTCTGTATTTTTGGAGGGCGACCTTACGGCAACCGAAGCTCAAGAGTAGGAGGATTAGACTGAGCAGCCGCGTAAATCCGAACAATAACTTGTCGCCGTTAATAAAGAAAAGGTTGAAGCAATAACCTCGAAGAGCCATCGCAAATCCCTGAAGCGCGAGACGAAAGGGGAGTCCTCTGAGAAAGTTGGCCAACAGGGAGGAGATGCCGGCACCGAGGAGATAGTTGATATCACCGGCAGCGACACTACCCATAGCCGGGATCCTGAATATAAACAAAAAATTCGAGCTAATGGCGGGAAGGGGAGTGGGGGAAAGAAGCGCTGAGATGTCCGGATGGTAGTGGAGCTGATTTTCAAGACATTTTGTTTTGTTTTGTTCAAGTGTGGAGTCTGCACTTACTGCTTTTGTTGTAGCGTTTGTATTTTTCTTTTGTTGGCTGATATTGTGTGGGTACGGTCTCCACATTTTGACTTTGTATGCAAAACATTATAAGTAATACAATGCTGACATTTTGATCATAATTTTACCTGTCTAGTTATCTGTGTTTCATGCAGTTATGTCAATTTCATTTGCTGCAATTTTATTTTATCTAGTCATGTGATTATCGCAAAAATTCTTTGTTTACAGTAACAGAACTGTGAAATGTCTTGTTTTTTAGTATTTTTGTTTAAGTATCGGCGTGTGCCACACAATTCATGAGGCTGTTTACTTCGAACACCTGACAAATGACCGGTTGATCCAAGTGTTCATTTATTATTTTATATTTTATCACCAAGCTTGCTTTATGGTTCCTATCCTTGGGAACTTATGATTTGAACGGCTTAATTACCGATTTATTGTTGGTCAACAATTGGAATTTTCTACCGATTTGTAGCATTTTAATTTTGTTAGATTGATGCCTGTTGCTCCCCATAATGGGAATGGGTTGATTCTTGTTATTCCTGCAATGGGCGAGTTTTCCCGATATTGCCGAGGCAATACCGGTATTTAGAAGTATGTGCGGCTTATGAAATGCGTGGCTTTTAGAAGTGTGTGTGGCTTATGGGATGCGCGGCTTTCGGGACCGATACGACCCGTCGATCCAGAGCGGTTTCGAAACTTCTCGATGTTGCCAATCTTCGGGCAACGTGAGGAGTCATGCTTTTAAGAGCATGATTCCACGGCTCAAAAAGGTAGTGCGTGTGTTATGGGATGTGCGGCTTTGATCTGAGCCTTCCCGGTGCTACCGAAGCAACACCGGTTCTTAGAAGACGGGGATCGGGTTCCGCCGATCCAACGGGTTGAGTCAATTTTCTTCCGTCGACCCGGCGGGTAAGTGGGGCATACTTGAGCATAATTCCACTTTCTCAAGCAGCGATTAAATGGTTTTGAGCCGATTTGATCCCGTCGATGCAACTGGTTACTTTTATGAATGCAGTTTTATTGGTTTAGAAAGCAAAACAATTTTATAAAGAAAGGTTGGGCAAATTCTGCCTATTTACAATGCCCTCGGCGTTCAGAGGCGGCTTACTTATTGAAAAATAGAAAGTACGTAAGATAGTTTCAGATAAAGTAAGGATGATGTGAATCGCTGTTCCGTGTTCGGGGAATTTGGATTCCATCCACGTTTGTTAGTTTGAAAGTTCCATTCCCTAGCTTTTGAATGACCACATATGGCCCTTCCGAGTTCGGGCCGAAGGCTCCCGGTACGGGATAGACTCTTTTAAGGACGAGGTCTCCCACTTCAATGGTTTGGTTGCGAAATCTGGAGTTGAAGTACCGTGCGACCCTTTTTTGGTGAGCAGCGGTCCTCAGTTCGGCTTCTTCCCTCTTTTCGTCAATCATATCAAGGGACTCGAGTAGGAGCTGCTCGTTTTTCCTTTGATTGAAATTCTGTCTTCGATGGGAGGCGACTTCTAGTTCTACGGGGATCATTGCTTCTGAACTATATACCAAAGTAAAGGGGCATGCCCTGTTGCTGCTTTGTGTGTTGTTCTATAGGCCCATAATGAGAGTGGAAGTTCATCAACCCAATTTTCTTTAGCTTTAGTCAACCACTTTTTGATAGTGGACTTGACGATCTTGTTTATTGCTTCCACTTGCATGTTTTCTTGTGGATGAGCGACCGCGAAAAAGCTCTTCCTTCGATGGTCTTGTTTATGTTTTGGTTCATCGCCATGTCACTCTGCCCACCATTCATCGGTTGCAAGCTGGTAGACTTCCTTTCTAACTCATGCGCCTCTTCCAATCTCAAGTATTGACCCGCCTTACAGTTGAAGTCCTTCCTAGTGGTAGGTTGTTTCATTTTGATCCATTTTCCGAACTTAGTTTCGGGGTAGATGGTGCGGACCAAAGCCATGAAAACTATATCCTCGTTTGAATTGCTTACCTCTGTCACTATGGTATTGAACCGATTCATGAAAGACTTCAAAGATTCATTTTGTCCCTGGAATAGGCCGGATAGGGAAATCACATCTTTAGGCTGTGCTGTGTGAAGTCTGAACTAATCAAGAAACCTTATTGCTAGTTGGTCGAAAGTGGAGATGGATCTTGGTGGATGCCTAGTGAACCACATGGAACCAATTCTTTATAGACAAATTAGGAAACATCTACATCGAACAGCATTCGAAGCATTCGCTCCGTCCATGTACCAATTGTACTTGTACAGATGGGGTTTTAGGTCTTTTGTTCCATCATAGGATGGAATAGTTTGCATAGTAAACTTTTTTGGGTACCGCTCATTCAAGATCTCCTCAGTTAAAGGGGTCCGACTTGGAGCGGATCGCACTCATCATCTCTTCTATTATTGTTCTCATCCATCAGTCACTTGACTATATCCGCAATAAATGCCTCTGATGTTCGGAAGTCCGGGGGTCCACCATCAGTCACTAGACCGAGTGTTTGGCTTTGCAAATGGTCTTGGTGAGTGGGCTAAAGCCTAGGCTCTCCTGTCTTCGAAAGAGCCCCTCGGGATCCCGTTGGCTTGTGGTTGGCCTGATTGGGGCAGTTTGGACATTCCTGGCGTTATCGAAAGCATTAGCATTTCCTTCCAACTTGTCATCGTTAAATTGCTCTCCATCTTCGAAGTTGGAGAGTTCCATGGCTATATCCTCTTATGGGGTCTTCGCTCCTTGGTTCAAGTTCATAGTTGGTTGCCTTGCGATCGGCGGAGTACTTGTGCTTCCTTTTACGATGATTCCCACGGTTCCAGCTATCACTCCTCTTTGCGGCTGCTTTCCGTTTCTTTTGTTTAGAGCAGAAACGGAAGAATTTTCTTGTTCTACGGCAGCCATAGGTTCTGCCATAGTCCTTGAAGAAGGATGTGATTGGAAGGTCAAGAGGGCATTAAGCTTATCCACCAGAGCTTTCTGACTGCTTTCCATTTTCTGATTGATTTCATCAACCATTTATTCAATTCATCTCCTGTAACGACTTCGCGTTGATTGGAGGATCCTGGCCTTTGATCTCCTACGTTGGCACCATTTACTTCTATTTGTTGATGATTCGTCTCTTCTTTGGCTATTGCTGCCCCTATGGATCTTCCAGAAGTTCTTTTTCTTCCCAGAGCCATCAATTTTTAACAGCAAATCTTTTTAACAGAGATTAAGGATCTAACTTCTGAACATATATGATCCAAAGTAGATAGCTAGATCTAAGCCTGAGTTGGATCTCTCAATGAAAGCACCAAAATGTTAACCAAAAAAAGGATCAACACCCTAGATTGAGTGTGAAAGAACCAGTCCTGTTCTTACAGAGCAATAATACAGAGAACAAATGTAAAAAAAGCAGAAATAATAAGAAGACAAGAAGATTTTTATAGTGGTTCGACTGTTAATGAAGCCTACGTCAACTTTATAACTTTTATTATTGACTGATTGATGTTGCAATGTGTATTGGGATACAAAGTTGTTGAATACCTAAGTTAGACTAAGTCCCTAAGGCTAGAGTTCACTAGAGAATCACAGTAAACTCCTTGAATGACTATTGTAAGGGAGGAGAAGAGTGAAGAAGGTTTTCTACAGAGTTCTAGCAGCCAGTCCCTAGGATCCCCTTTATATTGTAGACAGGTGAGTATTTATAGAGGTTGGAGAGCTATTGAGCTAGGCCTTCTTGCTAGATGCTTGCAAATGACACCAGGAAGATGCATTGCAAGTTTCATCATGAACCGAGCTAACTTGGTGGCTAGGTGGCGATCCAACGGCTTGAGATGCTTCCCCTTACCTTCTACCTTAAAGTTCATGGTGATCTGGCTAAATGGTATGAATCGCTAGCGATCCATAGTACATGTATCGCTAGTGATCCATGTACTTAACTGATTTCTGGACTTTGTCTTCTGTGGTGCATTTTTTCTCATGTTGGTGTCCTCTATGTAATTTCGTAGCATGTTGCCTTGTATTCATGACGATCCGCATACTGGTTGCATTAGACTGCTGATTGAACTGCACGAATGCTCGCCTCTCGATTTAACTAGCTCGGAATTCCATCAAACTTATCCATTGTCCTTAGAATACCCATTGGACCATGATGCAAGTGAATTCATGAATCCACGAGCCAAGATTATGGATCGTTAGCGATCCATAGACGATGGATCACTAGCGATCCATCACCTTTGCATATTTTCGCTTTCCATTCCTATGATTTCTCTTGTTTAGTTGCTCTAGTCTTTTTGGTTGGCTCTTGAGCTACTCTGACTCGACCAAGCTATTCCGACTTCCTTTGGATTCTGCTGGGTTAATAACCCAAATAACATCAACAAAATCTCTCAAATTGAAAGATTGAGTAGCACCAATATCAAATAGAACTCTAACTGATATATTGGTACTCAAAATCGTACCTCCAAGCACACCCTTTCCTTTCTCCTCAGCAGTCGGTCCATACGTAAGTCCTTCCAAAGCATAAACCTTTGCCTGCTTTGCTTTTGGGCAATCCCTCTTCTTATGACCTAGCCTATTACAAATTAAGCACTTAGCAATGTCCTTATTCTCCGGTTGGGTACACTCAGTGGAGTAATGCCTTTTATGGCATAGTTAAAACAAGTGACATCAACTATTTCCGGCTTCTTGGCCCCTCCTCCAGAAGTCTTTCCTCCCTTCTGATTCTTTCCACCCTTCTAATAAGGATTGACTCTTTTTTCCTGCCCACTTTTGGGTCAAACATCCGCTTCCTTCTCTTCCTGGAACAAACTATCACACCTCATAGCCATTTTCACCACCATATCAAATGGAGCCAATAGATGAGCAACCATCTTTTGATTCAGCCCGTTCCTCCGACCTTTAATGAATTTCTTATTCTTTTTCAATAGAATATTGATATACTCCCTTCCATGCTTCAACAAAGCATTAAAGCACTGAATGTACTCTGCCAAAGTCATCTTTTCCCGCTTCGAGTTAGGGAAATTCCTACACAAAGCACTCTTCTGGGATTTAGGGATAAACTAAGCCTCGAATCGCTCCTTAAACTGCTCTTAGGTTATCTCCTCTTTTGGGACCTCAGTAATTACAGCCTTCCACCGGTCTAATGCATCCTCCTAGAGCTGACGAGAAGCCAACCTCCTCCTTTGAGAATTTTTATATACCGTGTATTCAAAAATACATTTGCATACTTTTAACTAATTTGACACCTACAAGGCAGACTCCTTCCCTGTGAACTACTTTTTCCACAGCTCTTGAAATTCTTATTCATCTTGGAAAAGCCTATTCTCTTGCTATCTCCTACCTCAGCTTAGCAACTCCAGTTAGCTGTTGCATCATCATCTCAATCATAAGCTGGTGGAATAAAGCATTCATATCCATTCCCCTTTAACCAGGGCAGACACTTGAGTATTGGTTTCAGTACAAACTTCTAGGTTCACCTTCCTTCCTTAGCCATTAGTTTGAGTACTGTATTCTCCTCTACTAGGATTTGATCTCCCACTTCCTACGGTCAAATATCGGTTACGCAGATCCATTTTTGCTCTCTGCATAAGAAAGGGTTCATTAGAAATAGAAGTAAAGAGGGTGAGATCAACGGAGAGAAGTATATATATTCTCCTATATATCTATATCAAAATACATGTACGTTATATATGGTTTATACTCTTCCCAAGTTGTTCATATTTTACTAATAAGTCTATACTTAGCTCTATTTTACTTAGTTGTTTCCCCTAACCTAAGCTCGGGTACCACGCTGTAACATTCCCCACTTCAAGACTAGAAAATAGATGTCGATGATATTGCAATCATCATCAAAATCATTTTTCAACAACAAAGTGAATTCAGTATTATTTTGCACAACATAAGTAAACTGAGAAGCTAAATAACTTTTTCTTTATATCAATTTGAATTACATAATTCATTAAACCAATTTAACCCATAACGTTGCCTACATAGGGGTAAATATAAATAAAACATGGATAGAATAGTGTTGTGTCCAACATATAAAGATGCCAACACATCACGTAACTAGTTATAAATCTGGTTTTACACAATGGAATTTTATAATACTTTTTATTATAAATAAGCCTCATGTTTCGTCTTCAGAATATTTATTTGTTCTTTAATATATACCAGTCTAAACCATTAACTCAACCTATTTGAATGAATACTATTTAGTTTATGGGAAATAATAAAAACACAAATTAGAAATAAAGCGTACTATGAGTAAAAACTTTACCCTAATATTCCATATAAGACCACACCGCTAACGAGGAAAGGGTTTCCCGTCACTTTATCATCATCAAGATACATCATATATGTAAACAACATTACATAAAAAGCAACCATATGCATTTACAATCATGAAGTGTACCCTACCCTTATCATCCGGTTATGAAACATGTCATATATCAATTCGATTTAAGTATACGCTATACTTATCATCGGTTATAAACCATGTCATTCAATCATCCATTATCCATTCAAACTTCACTTAATCTCTTGTTTTAGGCTTTCATCATTAAGTTATCATTTACTTATTTAGTGATTATCTCCCCAGACATATTTATTACTAATTCATCTTTTCTTGAATAACATTACCTGATGAAATGACCACTCATTCCACCAATGTAAGCCACCCTAACTAGAGTCACCCTGACTGTCCTAAGAGGTTGAATGTAAGCACCATAAATACATTCTAGTAAGCATCCTTGCTAAGCGTCAATGACCCATCTTAGTCCCTAAACCGCTATCGTTCACATTATAGATTTTTTTATTTTAGTTATAACACCTCCCTGATGTTTTGGCACCTTGCCTTAACTCCCTATTATAGTTTTTATATCTTTTAGGATTGAACCCTATTGTGGCACCCTGTCATATACTGTTGGACTTTAGACTAATAGTCAAGGAACCCGTCATCTAATAACTCTATGAGCTGGTATACCTTTACGATCATAGTTTAATCCATTTCTTTCATTTATTTATAGTGTACCTACACTCTTTAGATAAAACATCTTTATCTTTCAACTTATATAATACCCTATCATATACTAGCTATTTTAAGCTTTCTTTCATTTCAAAAATAAGTTAATACAATTTTAACTTATTAAACTTCCTCTTTTACTTCATCCCTATGAAATTGTTTAATGACACTTTGAAACTATCTTCCAAAATACCTTAAGCATTTTGTCATTCTACGTAGAAAAATTTAGCTTTCCAAGCTATCTTAATTTAACTTTAGTTATCGCATGCTAGCTATCTTATAACTTTCGATTGTTGCACCTAATCATCATGTGTTAGTTATCCCATAGCCATTGTGGGTCAATAACTCCCCAAGCTATCATGTATTAGTATTACCCTTTAAGCAATGGTCATGGGTTATCTTCCCTATGATAATCGTGTACTATCTCATATATAGTCATTACATACTAACTAATCAGATGACATCGCATGTTAATCCACCTAAAGCCATCATGTGCTAACTTTCCTAAAGCCTTCTTGCTTTATCTCATTCTTAGTCATCGCGTGTCATCCCTTCTAGAGCCATCGTGTGCTATATATCCTGAAGCCATTATGTGCTATCTCATTCATAGCCATTACGAGCTATCCCTTATATAGCCGTCGTGAGCTATCCCTTCTGTAATCTACATGTGCTAGGTTCCATACATAGCTTTCGTGGGTTAAGCTCAATATAGCTATTATGTGATAGCTCTTTCAAAGCCTTCGTGGGTAGATAACTGGAATGTTATCGCATGTTAACCCATTCTTAGTCATTGTGGGTTAAGGTAGACTATTGTGAGTTAAATGGCGATTTTGTAAACATACTGAAAACTGAATCATCGCCTATTTAAGTATTAACTTTACACCAAATCTCATTTGATGTTGACCAAATCTCATTTGATGTCGAATTCTCATTAGCTATTGTTTATCTTTATTGTTCACTTTTTAAAAATGGGTTAATATTATCTTCCATTTATTAATTAATTATCACTAACTAATTACTCTTTTCCTCAGTCAATTAATTCATATAAAATCGAAAATTGATGGAAAAACTCCCAAAAATTCACTAAAAATTAATTTTATCATCCTTTACCTATTACTAAAATTTTAGGTCAAAATGATTAGTTTTATTATTTTTGATAATTAATTTTCCAAAAATTAACCATTTTCTCAACTTAGAAAATTCACAAAAATTTGAATTAAATTTTAAAAATTTTACAACATAAAACCCATCTTTATTTCACCATTATAAACATCATATTTCAGTTTCAAATTATTTTACTTAGATTATTTCATGCTTTACCATGCAACATGAACAAACTAACTTTACTTAAATTTCTAAACACAACCAAATAATGTTTAATTATCCAAACATGTTTAACATCACCGTAAAATTTGATAAAAAATTAAATTTGAACCCAATAGGTTATGATAGGTTTTAGAGAAAGATGTTACTCACCTTTGGTTAAGAAACCCTGCTTAATCTTCTTTGTTCCTTAAAGTTGAAAGCTTTAATCTTCTAGCTTTGAAATCTTCTTCCTTTTTATTTCAAAATAATGGTCGACCTTAACTAGATCTTTTAGGAATTTTTTAAACTGAAATGAAAAGAATGAATGTGGGAATGGGGCTGAAGAAAGTGGGCTAGTGTTTGGCTTGGGCTAATATCCCGTTCTAGCCTAGTCACACTATTACATTTCCCTTTACACAAACTTTCCCGTCCAATATATAATTATTTTTTTACTAACATGGCCAACCTAAATTGCTCTAGTTACCTTTTGCCCATTCAATTAACTTTATAAAGTGTCCTATGCTTAATTAATTAAATCACCCTTAGGTTATCCTTGCAATTAAATCATCTTATTCATCTCTTTAATAATATCTTATTATTATTATTTTAATTCAATTTCTCATATTACAGACCCTTTAAAATATAAAGTGTTATAGGAACCCTACGTAACAATGCATGCTTAGCTAAGCACGTATGAGAAAGTCTTTAACTTTTTAGGTCTAAGTGATGTTTTGAAAAGACATTTGGCATCTTTGCACCTCCAAGGAGAAGCAACGAACTGGTGGGAAGTTGTTACTACTAAAAATGATGAGAGAAATATTATATGGGAAGATTTCATGAAAAAGCTTGAAATGAAGTTTTTCTCTAGAGCAAACAAAGGATTATTATTGAAGAAATTCATTAACCTAAAGAAGGGTGACATGACTACAGCTGAGTATGTGAACCAGTTTGATGAGTTTGCTAGATTCAGGTTCAAACTGGTCAACACCTCGAACAAGAAGGTGATGAAGTTTGCAAAAGGATTAAGCTAACCACTCAAAAGTTAGTGCTAAACCAGATTCCACGTGGAGCCTTAAAGGATTAGTTGAGGTGACAGTATTGAATTCGGTTAATGGAGAGTTATGAAAGGAACTGCCTAAGAAAGAGGTAAACCAACAATATGGGAAATGCAAAAGGGAGGATAATCATGGAAAGAAAAAGAAGAAGAAGGCATAATCGATGTAGAAAAAGGGGACATGTAGTGAAGAACCATAGAGTTTATCATACACAATTTAAATGTTATAACTATAACTAGTTGGGCCATATGATACCGAGTTTGCCAAGGAAAAATCAGATAGTCAAAGTCTATGCATTGGAATTTTTCCCATGTGCCAGTATGCCACCATTGGCTCAAGATAAAGGTAAGTAGTTCATGATGGAAGTTGAGTTATTACTTTTGAATTGTTAGGTGTTATTATTGAGAGTTATGCTTTAAATCTCACGTGGTGTGTAAGCCTTTTTATGCCATGATTTGACTTCGAATATATATAGTGTAGATTCCTTTAGTGATACATATATATTGAAATTTTTGGGACATGGGTTGAATTTTGGAATAGTTTAGATAACTTGATATGAGAAAATATTGGATGGTAAAAGTGGTTGATTTGAATGAAGAGTAAAGGACTGGACATAATTTTGTTGTATATCGTGATCCCGTTAGCCATATGATGATGAGTTGATATCTATCTTTAATGGAGTTTCATATACCTTCGTTAGAGATTTTGATCTCCCTACTTAAACAAATTAAACTTGGTAAGCATGGTAACATGCCACTTTAGCAAATGATTATACAATGACGGTTGGTTGGCAAGTTTTGAATTGGTAAAGGAGAGAGATTATATTGTGGTTAAGCAAAGGAAGGTTAAATAATTTATTTTGAATTGTCATCGAGAGGAGATGTCAGTATACCAACAAATGTTTGTATTAGGATCTATATGAAGGAGGTTAGACCAAAATGGTATTTGCCTAGTATTGGAATATATATTTGAAGTAGAATTTTACTTGGATAATTTAATAGTAAAAATAGCGAAATGGGAATTTCAATCGATTGGGTCCCATTAGCCAATCGTTTGAAATATTTTAAGATATGGATGAATATTTTTATGTGAAAACTTAGAATTTATTTTGTAATAGAGTCCCAGTGACCCAAATGATGCTACTATGTGATCTGACATGGTGATCGGTCCATGATGTAGAAATTTAAATAATTGACATTCACATTCTTTTGTTCTACATCGTTGCGGTAATGATCGGAGAAGGAAGCGAATGATATTTAGAATGCTTGTTTGTTTGATATCACTATAAAGGTGATAATTTGAGTTAATTTTTGGATAGGTGTCATTGACCTGAAGTTTCGGGTAACGTTACACCATATATGTCATATGGCATGGATGGATGTTGTTTAGCAACCAAGTGGTTATCATATTATGGTAGATGTTACATATCGATGTAGTTCATCGTGCAAGTGATTGCCATCTTACTGTATATGTTTTGAGGGGATAGTTATTAGTTATTTATACTTGAGTGATAGTTGCAACTACAAGTATATGGTTTAGATTGGATGTGACACGAGTTCGATAATATGGTTATGCTAGGACATCATCCATTTTCCTAATGTTCCTAGATATGTCTTGGGTACGGTGTTACTATGATTATTGAGTATTATGTTGATTAGAGTTTGATCTTTATTAGTAAAATACTTTCCATATTGGATTTGTGGGAAAAATTACATGAGAAGTATTTTTGCCTAATCTGGATAAAGGATTTTGAACCATTAGAATAAACCAAATTTGAGGAACTGAAGAAGGATATTATAGTTTGCAAGCATAAAAGATACATAAGCAATTTTATGGAAAATGGAATTTTGAAGGTTCAGATATGACTTTGAATGAGGATGTTAATGCAAAAAATGGATCAACACCCTTGTTTGAGTTTGAAAGCACCAGCCCTGTTCTGACAGAGTAATATCACAAATAATAGATATAGAAAAAGAACAGTAAAAGAAAGAAGACAAAGAATTTTTATAGTGGTTCGGTTGTTAATGAAGCCTACGTCCACTTTATAGTTTAATTATAGAATAATTGCTATTACAAGAAGTGTTTGATTACAAGGCTTTGATTATCCCTAGGTAGATTGAATCCCCAGAGTTGGAATCCACTGGAGAATCACAGTGAATCCCTTTGGAGATTGTTGTGAGGGATGTAGAGAGTGAAAGATGTTTCCAACAGATCTCTAGCAACCAGTCTTGAGAAGATCCCGTTTATGTTGTAGGTAGGATGGTATTTATAGGGATCGGAGAGCTTCTGGGCCAGGCCACTTCATCAACTTCTCGCAGGTAGGTATAGAACGACCTAATGGGGCTTAGCTCGCGATCCGAGCCAAAACCATGGGTCGCTAGCGACCCATGGTCTATGGATCGCTAACGATCCATAAACTTGGCTCGTATGCGAGCTAATGACTTGGCTCCTTTTTCCCAATGCCTCCTTAGTTAGCTCGCTAAAGACTCATGGGCAAGCATGGACCGCTAGCGATCCATGGTGTATGGGTTGCTAGCGATCCATACACTTAGCGTTTTTTCAGTATCCTTCTTCCTTCCTTCTCTTCTTCCCTACATCACAAGGACCTTCCGTTTTGCATGGATCGCTAGCGATCCATAGTGTATGGGTCGCTGGTGATCCAAGCACTTAGGATATTTTTTGGAGTTTGGAGTTTGGGATGTTTCCATGGTCTTGTGTTGTCATTGTTTGCGTAGTCTTGTTGCACATTGTTCCGTTTTGATGACAATTTACTAGCTGTTTGCGCTCAGCTGCTGATTGGGCTGAAAGAATGCTGGTTTCTTGGTGTAGTCAATCTCATTCGTTGCCTTAGTAATATAGCTTGGCTCTAATTACCTCCTTTCCTTAGCGTTTCTGGTTAAGTTCTAAATCATTCTGATGTCATGAGATTGTTCTGTTTCCTGTTGGATCCTGCTAGGTTAAAAACCCGGATAACATTTGCACCCTAGACTACGTCTTCGTTGTAAACAAGGCGTTCTCTGGAAGTTTATCGCTTTCAATGTCTGTTCGTCAAAGCCTAAATAATCGCATTAGAGTTTTACAGATACATGGCAGGTTATGCCGTTGATTGGCTAGCTTTGGTCCTGAATGTTGTTGCTTATTGTAACGGATCAAATTTCTCTCCATAGCTTCTCGATTCGAAATGATTGGTAGATGTAGGAGTTCAAGTTCGAGAAAATTTCACCTTCAATTTCATGGGTCGTTAGCGATCCATGTGGGAAGGGTCGCTAGCGACCTGACTGCTTGGAGAAATTTGTACTTTGTAGAGATGGGTCGCTGGCGATCTATGATGGATCACGTGCGACCCAACTACTTAGCAAATTTCCTTTTTTCACTCTTTTGTCTGCCTATATATGTGACATTAGTCGACCCTTCCACTCATTTGAACTGACCTGACTACCAACTCGAGCCAATCCCCCTTAACCTCTTCATGCGATTCAAGCCCTTATGTGATCGAATTCCTATTTCTACCAGAGATCCGATCCTCTTGCTCACCAAAACCCTAGCTGATCTATCTCTTGGTTCGAAACCCTAGCTTGCCTTTGAATCATCCCGGCCCACCATTAGCTCGCTGCCGACCCACCATTAGCTCGCTTTCGACCTGATTGCTTGGTTACTGGCTTGCCTTTAGGACTACCGATCCAAGCTTTTCAACCAATTTCACGCTTAAAGCTTAATCCAAGGTAGGTCTGCTAATTAGTTGGCTATTTACAGTGTTCGAGTAACGATTTGATGGCGGGTTTGCATTTGTGATGTTGGTCGTGAGAAGTTTTAGTTGATTGCGGTTTAATGGAGGAAGATAGTAAATCGAGTCTTAAGTTTTCTCCCGGAATGACGTTCGGGCTTTGGCCCAATGCTTGACGCATTTTGCTATCTTCCTCCATTATACCAGAATTGACTTGTGCCCAGTTTTGTAGCTGTTACTGCATGTCACACCACTAACCGATCCCGATTCTACCAGAGAATTCAGACATATCTTGCTTGCTTGTTGCATGCTCGGTGTCCCTGTAGTGAGAAGAGTTTTCCGCGTCGCTTCGGAAAATGGATCCGTCATCGATCATTGATCGATAACGGGTAAGTGTACAGGAAGTAAAAACAAAAAAACAAGCGATGTGGGAAGTCCTTTTCTACTTCTGTTGCGAGCAAACTATCTATACAGGATAGAGCGTTTGTAGTGTTTTGGGCACCTAGTTTATCCCATATAGACAGCACACTGCACTTGCCCAGTTTACATTTGAAATCCGATGAGCCGGTCATGAATTTATGTCTCTTCGGAATTCAAGTGTGGTAGGGGAAACTTTTAGCTTAGGATAGATTTACCTGACCGTTTCAGATGCGAGTTCTGTTATTTAGAATGAAGTAGCCATCCATGCATCGTAAGACAAGTGGGGGAAGCCCGACACTCTCAAAAGCCGAGTCATCATCCGCTCTTTCTTCTACCACTTCAAAAGCTCAGTATAGCCAGTTGGTCCTGGTTGGGCCAATCGTGGATCGAATGCTTCCCAACTTTAGAGTTCTACTTAATCCACCTGAGAGAGCTTCCTCGGTGGTTTCTGCTAAGGCTCTTCATAACATCTGTGCGCAACATAGAATTCCAAAAGAGGATGTGCGTCTGTAAGAGAAGGACTAGTTCGCTCATATGCCTCCCCCGACATACACCGCTTGCCACCAGTATATGTGTTTGAATAGAGCTATGACTCCTTTTAACGACTTTCTGCACGAGACTCTTTTGAACTTGGGTATTGCCTCATTTCAACTTCATCCTAACGGCTACGCCATTTTGACTTGCATACATGTTCTTTTCATGCGGACGTTCAACCGCGTTCCAAGCTTTGATGAGTTGTGGTACTTTCTGTCATTCAAGAGGAGATATGACTTCCCCTCCTTGATCATAATTAAAGCCCAAAGAAATCAGAAAATCGTCCTGCTCTTGCAGAGTAACTTGTCGCAATTCAAGTGAAATATTTCTTTGTTAGATGCCCTGAGGGGTTCAATTGTCGGTGGACGACAGTGGGTAAATTTCTTTTTTCCATTTATCGAGCTCCGATGTGTTGCAATGGTGTTTTTAACCAGCCGTATATCTCTTGTAGTTATTCCAAGGCCAAATAGAGACGTGGCTCTCGATGAAGTTTGTCAGACTCTAAAGGCTATTGATGCCGAGGAGAGATGCGTTAAAGTGTTACTGACCGATGAAAACTTGCGTCGATATGGATTACTGGCTCTGCTAGATCTGCCATTCAAGTTGAAATTCCCTCTCCTAGTCGATCCAAGGTTTGTACAAGATCTACTTCTTCCTCCCACGATTCCGAGGAAGGCGCCTCTCAAGAGAGAGAGAGAGCCCATCCGGAGGATCAACTGAGGAGGGCTGTGAAGGAGGAGACGCTACTGTGACTGGACTCAACGGCCTGGTTTGCCCCCAATACCAAAGAAAGGGGAAGAAGAGTTCAAGCAAAGGAAGGCAAAGCCGCATTGGACTCGGAAAAGGAAGAGGGGGAGTTTGAGAGCAGTAGCGATGAGTCTACTGCAAATGATGATCTTTATGCAGGATGTTATGACGAGGACTCAGAATCGTGTGATGAAACTCCAGGTATGAGCTTCTTTCTTCCGAGCTCACCTCTCCCTGTTATAAGCGATAAAGACAAAGCTCCAGAGGCTGGAGGGCATCGAGATTCTCCAAGTAAAGACGTCGTAGCGGAGTTCGGGAATTTAATGACGTTTATGTTAACTTTGACGCGCTCATGAAAGGAGATTTTAATTTTGATGTGGTGCCTCCCCGCACAAGTGATATTGCGCCAGAAGTTAGCCTGGTTCCCCCTGCGATGGTCGGAGCTAGTCCAATTCCACCTACGACGGCCGTTTGTTCTGGTTTGTGATGATGTTTTAGGCCTACCTTAGAAACAGACTACATGTCTTACTAGGATTACACTCACTTCCATCCTTTATTTTCGTGGTGTTTATTTTTATGCTTCTAAAAATTTTTATGTATGCTTTATGCCAGGTATAACAAGAGGACGAGGCCTTTATGATGACTTTGAAGAATTCACCGACTCGTAGTGGTATTCCAAGCGCACCTCTGGCCGCCATCAATTTCGAGAAACGGAGGAGGAATATAGGAGGAGGAAGGAGCTTGAAGCTGAAATCCGCCGCCAAGAAGAAAAAGATCGAGGCCGATCGTATAAAGGCGAGTATGAGAAGAGGAGATCTTTCGAAGAAAGGGATGAGCCATCGAAAAGGTCGAAGTTTGAACATCGCTCTTATTCTTCAAAGTTCGCTCCAACACATTCTTCAGCGGGACAAGAAATTCCCACTACTTCTGCTCCGACTCCGCCTTCAACTCATATCCTGTCGTCTTCTATTTTAACTTCCCCCGGTGCTTCCTGCCCCCACCGGAGACCTGCCTACCTTCTTCCTTCGGCCCCCCTAAGCTCGAGGCAGCGCTCTCCGGATGGTTCCTGAAAGGGGTTAAGTTTGATAGCGATCTGCATCCGATCCACAAAGACTCATATATGCCTCACCTCCAAGCTATACAACACGATTTTGAACAGGCTGAAGGATGGGAAAAGTTGTGTAAGCAGTTGGCGGACACCAATTGCAATAATTATTAAGAAGTCCTTTCTTTCAAATCAAAGAAGGATGAGTTTGAGAAAGTACTGTCTGAATGTGATGCCAGAATTAAACTGCTAAAGGAAGAGAAAGCAGTAATGCTGCAAGAGAGCAAGAGAAATGCCGACTTGCTAAAAGAGGTGAAAGAGGCGCATGCCCGAATAGAGATCGTCTATAGAGATGAGATAAAAAAGGCACATGTAGAGGAGGAAAAATTAAAACAAGAAGTGACTGTCTACAGCGCAATGATTGAGGATCAACGGAAAACTATTGCCGATCATGACATCATTGAGGGGCACAACAAAACTATTTTTGACCAAGCCGAGACCATTGCCAAGCTATAGGCTCGGGTCGCACAGCTCAGTGCCGATAAGTCTACCGTTGAAGTTGAGAAAGCTACCATGAGAGTGGATTACTTAGAGCTCCAAAATGCCTTCGAAAGAAAAATGGTGAAGCTAGACGCAACCATTTTGAATTTTTACGTTAACTCATTGTTGCATCAAGGAAGTCTCAGCTATCTGGGTCCGAAGTTTCCACGCACTCTCACTTTGGTTTGGGAGGAAATCTTGTCTAGTTTTGCCGATAGCGGCGACGTCTATTCCGAGTGGGAGTTGCAAGACGCCTATCTCAATGACGAATCAAAGAAGGCGTTGCTCGAAGGCAGGGCTTCGAGTCGAAAGAGAGTAGGAGGCAACCGATACTGCCTTGACGACTGCCGCCGAAGCGCTCACCAAACCTTTTATTTCTGATGCAGGCGAATCATCAGAGCAGCCCCACAACCTGCCAGCAAGTTCGGGACTTGAAACTCTCCCTCAGGTAGTGGAGCCATCGAAAGAGGGTGCAGGTGGTGAGTATGAAGTTGACATTCTCGACCATTCCTCTAGGGAAGGTAATGTTCTCGCTTCCTCCAAGTTCGGGAGCTTCCAACTTACGCCGCAAGAGCATGACGAATTTAACGCTTTCGTTTTTGATCTTATAGGTCCGTCCACCTTTCCTGTTGATGTGCTAGCTTCTTCAGCTCCCTGGCCCACTGCTATCTCTACAACCTCCGTGGTCGTCTCTGTTCCTGTTCCTATTCCTACGTCCGTTTCTGGCTTGCAGCCAGGGCCGGAGTCTGAGTAGATAGCCGCACTTCATGGCCTGGATGATCCTTCTGTGTCTTTAGAAGGCGACGTGACAGCGGCAGAAACTAAGGGGGAGGAAGTTCAAACCGAGCAGCCTTGCAAGACACGGCATGAACTGGTTGCTATCAAGAAGGAAAAGGTTGAAGTAATCAAAGCCTCAAAGAGCTCCTGCAAACAACGGAAACGCAAAGGGAAAGGAGACTCTTCTGAGAAGGATACAAAGGGAGAAGTGGACATCTCCACTGAAGTGTTTGTTGACATTACTGGAATTGATAGCACTCCTAAGAAGAGACAGAAGCTACCAACAAAGGGCGGAAAGGGAAGCAGTGGAAAGAAGCTTTGAGAGGCTTGTATGGAGACTGATTTGATTTTCTGTTCCTTTTGAGTCATTTTGTTCAAGTGCAGAGTCTGCACTTAGTATTTTTGCTGTGGAGTCTATATTTTCTTTTTTGTTGGCCGGTGTTGTGTGGGTATGGCCCCCACATTTTGACCCCGTGTAAAGAAAATTATAAGCAATATATTGATATTTTGACTGTATTCTCATTTGTCTGCTCATATATGTTCTATGTAGTTGTACTTGTTCTATTTTATACTTATCTACTTCTATGATTAACAGAAAATGTTAACCATACCTAGCGATTAATAGAATTCGCAAATTTTGAACTTAGCAGAATTTACAAATTCTGAACTTAGCAAAATTATGAACTCAATAAATTCTAAACTTAACAAATTCGGAGCTTGTGACCTCTTTGTTTGTAAATTCCGAACTTAATAAACTCTGGATTTAACAAAATTCTTTGTTTAAAAATTCCTTGTTTGGAGTGACAGAACTTGTGAACTTATTGTTTTTTATTCAAGTACCGTTGTATGCCCCCAGTTCACAGGGCTGTTTACTTCAAACCATTTTCGAATGACCAGTAACTTAGGATTTAGATAATTTTCATATCTAGCTTGGCTAAGTCACAGCCTGATTTTTCTTTTTTCGGAAGTTTTGTAACTTTAGCATGTAATCCAGGTTTCTTGTGATATTCTAGCAAGTATGCGATATCTGTGTGTTGGAGAGGTGCACATTGCATGGGTTAACTGAGGGTAGTTTTTACTATTAAGTGCCCTTAGTTGAAACTTTTCTGTCGGTTTGTAGCATTCCAGATTTGTTGGAGTTATGCTCATTATTCCCGATTATAGGGGTAGTTAGTGCTGGTTATGATAGGTGTTGTTTCTGGGATCGATATGGTTTGCTGGTCCAGAAAAGTTTTTAGTGCTCCTCGATGCCGCCTATCTTTGGGCGATTGGAGGAGTTAGTATTTTAGAATTTAGTGTGTGGATTATGAATTACATGACTTTTCATTTTCCTCAATGTTGCCTATCTTTGGGCAGCGCGAGGAGTTATTATTTTAGCGCACGGCTTATGAGGTGCGCGGCTTTTGTTTTTCCTCGGTGTTGCCTATCTTCAAGCAACGTGAGGAATTATTATTTTAGTGCACGACTTATAAGGTGCGCGACTTTATTTTTTCCTCGGTGTTGCCTATCTTCGGGCATAGTGAGGAGTTATTAGTTTAGTGCGCAGCTTATGAGGTGCTCGACTTCTGTTTTTCCTCGGTGTTGCCTATCTTCGGGCAACGTAAGGAGTTAATATTTTAGTGCGCGGCTTATGAGGTGTGCGGCTTTTGTTTTTCCTCGGTGTTGCCTATCTTCGGGCAACGTGAGGAGTTATTATTTTAGTGCGCGGCTTATGAGGTGTGCGGCTTTTGTTTTTCCTCGGTGTTGCCTATCTTCGGGCAACGTGAGGAGTTATTATTTTAGTGCGCGTCTTATGAGGTGCGTGGCTTTTGTTTTTCCTCGGTGTTTCCTATCTACGGGCAACGTGAGGAGTTATTATTTTAGTGGACGGATTATGAGGTGCACGGCTTTTGTTTTTCCTCGGTGTTTCCTATCTTCGAACAATGTGAGGAGTTATTATTATAGTGCGCGGCATATGAGGCACGCGGCTTTTGTTTTTCCTCGGTGTTGCCTATCTTCGAACAATGTGAGGCGTTATTATTTTAGTGTGCGGCTTATGAGGTGCGTGGCTTTTATTTTTCCTCGGTGTTGCCTATCTTCAGGTAATGTGAGGAGTTATTATTTTAGTGCATGGCTTTTAGTTTTCCTCCCAGTTTTTGCCTATGTACAATGCCCCCGGCATCCCAGGATGGCTAATTTGCTGGAAAACAGAAAATACATAAGGTAGCTTTCAGACAAAGTAACGGCGAACCGATTCGCTATTCCAGGCCCTGAGAACTTGAGTTCCGTCGACGGTTGTTAGCTTGAAAGTCCCGTCTCTTAGCTTTTGATTAATGACATATGTTCCCTCCCAGTTTGGTCCGAAGACCCCCGGAACTGGGTAAACTCGCTTGAGCACAAGATCTCCCACTTCGAAGGTTTAATTGTGAACTTTGGATTTGAAGTACCATGCGACCTTTTCTGGTGGGCGGCAGTTCTCAACTCTACTTCTTCTCTTCTTTCATCAACCATATCTAGCGATTCGAGTAGGAGCTGCTCGTTTTGTTTTTGATTGAAATTCTGCCTTTGGCGCGAGGGGACTTCTAATTCAACAGGAATCATTGCTTCTGAACCATATGCTAGGGTGAATGGAGTGTGGCCGGTTGCTGCTTTGTGGGTAGGTCTGTAAGCCCATAGTGCGGGTGGAAGCTCATCAACCCAGTTTTCTTTGGCTTTTGCTAGTCGCTTTTTGATAGTGGACTTGATGATCTTGTTTATCGCTTACACCTGCCAGTTTGCTTACGGATGAGCCATTATGGAAAAGCTCTTTTCAATTCAGAAGCGCTTATAGAAGTCTTTGAACTCGGCACTTTTGAATCGGGTTCCATTGTCGGTGATGATTTGTTGTGGCACACCAAACCTGCAAATGATATTTTTAGTAACAAAGTTAATAAATTTCTTTGTGGTTATGGTGGCCAACGGTTCCGCTTCGGCCCATTTTGTGAAATAATCTACGGCAACTATAGCATATTTGGCTCTTCCTTTTGCTATTGGCAGAACGCCAATCAAATTCATCCCCCATATTGCAAACGGCCATAGGCTGACCATTTGTGTTAGCTCCATTGAAGGAGTTCTCTTAATTTTGTTGAATCTTTGGCAGCGATCGCATCCTCTAGCGTGATCTGCGGCGTCGCGATTTAGTGTTGGCTAGAAGTACCCGTATTGAAGGACTTTCTTTGCAAGGGTCTGCCCCCTAGTGTGGTCTCCGCATTCGGCCTTATGTACCTCCTTTAGGATTCATCGTGCTTCGTCATTGGTCACACACATAAGAAGGGGGGTTGAGAATCCCCTTCGATAGAGTATTTCATCATGTATCATGAACCGTGGCGCCTTTTGGAGGTGCTTCTTCTGTTGATTCCAATCAGTTGGAAGGGTTCCTGCAAGTAGATAGTTCTTTATCGGTGTCATCCATGTATCTGGTTCGACAGTGGTTTCGAGAATCCAGTCTACACCCATTTCGTCTATGCTTAGGTTGGCCAAAGTTTCGACTGGGACTAGTCCCAATGATTGAGCTTCTCCTGAACTTACCAGTTTAGCCAAATAATCCGCCTTTAGTGTTTTGCTCCCGTGGGATGTGAGTTATGGTTTAGTGCTCGACGTCGCTTAGCAGTTCCTATACTTTAGATAGGTACGGGGCGAGATTCTCACCACGCGCCTGATACTCCCCTTTTACTTGATAGACGACTAGTTGTGAGTCATTGTATATGTGAATAGATTTTATTTTGAGCTCCTTCACAACTTTCAGTCCAGCGATCAATGTTTCATATTCGGCTTCATTGTCTGCGGTGAGGAATTCCAAGCGCAAAGCGTAGCTAATGGCCGGCTCCTCGAGGGGTTTAAGCACTACTCCTGCTCCCGAACAGAAGTTGTTGGATGCGCCATCGACGAAGAGCTTCCATTGTGTGTCTGTTTCTGACTGAACTTCCTCCTCATCATCCCATATAGTAAATTTGTCGATGAAGTCGGCAACCCATTGATGGCGTTCCTTGGGTGGTATGTGATATCATATTGACTCAAATCTATATTCCACTTGAGTAGTCGTCCGAAAGTTTCTGGTCGGTATAACACTTGCTTCTGGGGCTGGTCAGTCAATACTTTAATTGGATGAGCCTAAAAGTATGGTCGTAACTTCAGGGATGTGATCAAGTGGCAATACGCTAGCTTTTCCAGTTTTGGGTAATTCTTCTCAACTATGGTGAATCATTTGCTAATGTAATACACGGGTCGCTAGATTCTCGCTTCTTCGCGCATGAGTGCGGCGCTCAATGCATGCGGTGAGACCGCTAAGTAAATAAAATAGATCTTCTCCATCCACCAGCTTTGATAAGATTGGGGGAGCTTCCATGTGTCGTAGCAACTCTTCGAAAGCTATTTGACAAGCTTCACTCCATTCGAAGTTTTTCTTTCTCTTCTTTAGTTCATCGAAGAACGGTATGCACTTGTTTGTAGCTTTTGAGATAAATCGACTCAGTGCTGTGACTTTTCCATTCAAGCTTTGAAGTTCCTTCTTATTTCTCGGTGCTTGGACTTCTCGTAGCACCATTATTTGTTCTGGATTTTCTTCGATGCCTCGGGCACTGACTATGAACCCCAAGAATTGTACAAAGGCTACTCCGAAGTGACATTTGAGCGGGTTGAGCTTCATTCCATACTTCTGGAGTATTTTGAACATTTCAACGAGATTTACTAGATGGTTACCAGCTACTCGAGATTTGACCAACATGTCGTCCATATAAACTTCCATAGTCTTTCTGATTTAACGTTTGAACATGGTATTTACTAGCCTTTTGGTATGTTGCCTCAACGTTTTTAAACCAAATGGCATTACTCTGTAGCAGTACAGTCCCAAACCAGTGATGAAGCTGGTGTTTTCTTGATCTGGGTCATGCATCATGATCTGATTGTAGCCTGAGTATGCATCCATAAATGACAGCAATTCATGCCCCGCCGTTCCATCTACAAGCTGATCGATTCTTGGGAGCGGCAAGCTATCTTTCGGGCAAGCTTTCTTTAGATCCGAGAAGTCAATGCAAGTTTGCCATTTTCCATTAGTATTCTTGATTAAGACTGGGTTTGATAACCATTCAGGGTAAGTTGCATCTCGGATGAAGCCGTTAGCCATCAGTTTATCTACCTCCTCTCTCAGTGCCTCAGACCGCTCAGGTCCAAAGCTGTGCCTTTTTTGCTTTACTGGTGTGAATTTGGGATCAATATTGAGCGTGTGGCAGGCAATTTCGGGTGATACCCCACACATATCGGAGTACATCCAAGCAAATACGTCTAAGTTGGCATGGAGGAATTTAGTTAGTTCTGATCACATCCTGTTTCCCATGTGGGATCCAATTTTCAGGACCCGTGTTGGATCATCCATACAGACTGGGACAGACACCGTCAATTCTGTCGGTGCTGCCCGTTCCTCCCCTGAGCTCTTCTTTCTAGGGTCCAAAGCCTCATCGAATCAGCTATGCCCCAAGCCAGGAGCGGCTCTGTAGTTGCTATTCGGAGGGTTCACAGATGTGGAGGGTTTTCCCCACATCATTTCCTTTTTCCTTTCTTCTTGACTCATGCAATTATGCGATGTAGCATTCCTGGGCGGCGCTTTGGTCTCCTTTCACAATTACGACTCCGTGCTCTGTAGGGAACATCATTGTAAGGCACCATTAGGCCAATCCTATTCTGAAGTCGGCTAATGCGGGCCTCCCAAGAAGGAGTTGTACGCTGACATTTCATCTACGATCACAAAATTCTGAAGTAGGGTGACCCTTCGTTCACCCTCTCCAAGCTGCACATGTAGGTTAATTGTTCCCACCGGTTGTCTGGGTTCATCAGTAAACCCCAAAATCTTTGTTTGGCATGTAGATACGCTTTTCATGCCAATCTTCATTTAGTCGAAAGTACGTTTGAAGAGCATGTTAATGGAGCTTCCACTATCAACCAACACCCGTTGAATTACCGCAGGTCCGATTCCTATCGTCACCACCATTGGATCAAGGGTTGAATCCTCGATCCCTTTAGTGTCATGATTTTGGAACACTACATCATCATTCAAAACCTTTTGCATCTTGGCCGGAGTTTCATCTTCTATAGCTAAACATGATTCCTTTGGAGCATGTTTCAACGAACTTGCATATCGCTCCATTTCTCCCTAACTTCTTTGCACAGGATGTGGTCCCCCAGATATTTTTCCATTAATAAGCCTTTGGTCAGTTCATTTCGACCCTTCTTCGCTAGTTCCAGCTTGATTCCTTCGTTCTCTTGGGTGCTGAGGAGTCATAGATTAATCGAGGTTTTGTGGCTGTTTTACGTACTGCTGGAGTTTGTTATTCTGGATCAGTTCCTCAATGAGATTCTTTAGGTGGTGGCATTCGTTCATATTGTGACCGTGTGTCTCATGGAAGTGGCAGAATTTCCCTAAGCGCTTTTGCTGCTCAGTTTCCTCCTTTCTTTGTGGCTTTTTGCATTCCTCAATCCCTTGAATCGTGAGAAAAATGTTTTTTGGTGTGTCGTTCAAGAGGGGTGTAGACTTCGGGCCTAAACCCTTTGAGCTTTTTATTGTTACCAATACCATTCTTCTTACTAGGGTTTTGACTTTTTCTCTTTGAATTTCCGCCTTTCCCAGTGATTCCTTCAGCAGTCCGAGAAGCATGCGCATTTTGATTCATTGCTACGTCGCTTTGCCCGACGTTCGTCGATTGCACACTAGTAGACTTCCTTTCCAATTCCTGTGCTTCCTCCAACCTTATGTACTGACTTGCTTTACGATTGAAATCTTTCATGGTGGTAGGTTGTTTCATCTTAATCCACTTTCTATATTCAGTTTCTGGGCGAATGGCACAGACTAATGCCATAAAAACCATGTCTTCGTTGGGGTTACTTACTTCCATCACTGCAGTGTTAAACCTATTCATGAAAGATTTCAATGATTCATTACTCCCTTGGAACAATCCGAATATGGACATGACGTCTTTTGGATGCGCGGTATGGAGTCTGAACTGATCAAGGAACCTTGTAGACAGTTCATCAAAAGTACAGATGGATCATGGTGGAAGCCTACCATATTGACGCAACTTATTCGAGAAAGATAGGAAAGCATCTGCATCGAACAGCTTCGGAGGCATTGGCTTCATCCATGTACTAACTATATGTGTACAAGTGAGGTTTTGGGTCCTTTGTCCAATCATAGGGCCGAATAGTTTGCATTGTGAATTTTTTTTTTGATATTTCTCATTCAAGATTTCATCGGTGAAGGGAGTCCGACTTGGTGTAGATCCCTATTCATCGTCTGTTTTATTTTTACTCTCCTCCATCAATCGTTTAACCATATCCGCTATGTATGCCTTTGATGTCCAATAGTCCTTAGGGCGGCAATCGGTCATTGCGCTAAGTGATAAGCTTTGCAAATGGTCTTAGTGAATGGGCTGAGACCTAGGCTCCCCTGTCTTCGGGTAGCCATTCCTGTAGGGTCACATTGACTTGCGATTGGTCTAATTGGAGTAGTTTGGGTATTCCTTGCATTATCAAATGCATTGGCATTTTCTTCCAATTTTTTGTCTTGCTCTCCGTCCTCCGAGTCGAAAAGATCCATAGCTATGTCTTCCACCGGGGTCTTTTCCCCTTGATTCAAGTTCAGAATAGGTTGCCTTTCGGCGAGTGGAGTACTTGCATTTCCATCCACGTTAAGTCCTGTTGTCACCCTTTTTTGTATCTGTTTTCCGTTTTTCTATGTAGACCAGAAACGGTGGAATTCTCTTGTTCTATAGCAGCCGCGGGTTCAGGCATAGTCCTTGGAGCAGGGTTTGATTATAGGGTTAGGAGAGCGTTAAGTTTATCCATTAGAGCCTTTTGGCTACTTTCCATTTTTGGGTTGATCTCATCAACCATCTTATTCAGCTTATCCCTGGTGACAACTTCATACTGACTAGAGGATGCTGGCGCCTGGTTCCCTAAGTTAGTGCCATTTACTTCAGTTTATTGGGGATTAACATCTTCTCCAGCTACTACTGCCCTTATGGATCTTCCAAAGGCAGTTCTTCTTCTTCCAAGGGCCATTGATTCCAAATAGAGGATTCTTCAAGCAAAGATTACGGATCTAACTTCTGGACCTATGGGATCCAAAGTAGATAGCTAGATCTGGATCCCGAGTTCAAATCTCAGTGAAAGCACCAAAATGTTAGCCCAAAAATGGATCAAAACCCTGGTTTGAGTTTGAAAGCACCAGCCCTGTTCTGACAGAGCAATATCACATATCACAGATATAGAAAAAGAAAAGTTAAAGAAAGAAGACAGAGAATTTTTATAGTGGTTCGACTGTTAATGAAGCCTACGTAGTTTTTTTATAGATTGATTGTTGTAATAAGACGTGTTTGATTATAAGGCTATGACTATCCTTTGGTAGATCGAATCCCCAGAGTTGGAATCCATTGGAGAATCATAGTGAATCCCTTTGGAGATTGTTTTGAAGGCGGTAGAGAGTGAAGAATGTTTCCAGCAGAGCTTCAGTAACCAGTATGGAGAAGGTCTCATTTATGTTGCAGGTAGGATGGTATTTATAGGGATCAGAGAGCTTCTGGGCCAGGCCACTTCATCAACTGCTCGCAGGTAGGTATAAAACGACCTAGGGGGTTTAGCTCATGATCCGAGCCAAAACAATGGGTCGCTAGCGACCTATGGGCTATGGATCGCTAGCGACCTATAAACTTGGCCCGTACGCGAGCTAATGACTTGGCTCCTTTTTCCCAATGCCTCCTTAGTTTACTCGCTAAAGACTCATGGGCAAGCATGGATCGCTAGCGATCTATGGTGTATGGGTTGCTAGCGATCCATACACTTAGCATTTTTTCAGTATCCTTCCTTCCTTCTCTTCTTCCCTACATCACAGCGACTGTAACGCCCCACCTCTATGCTCATAATAACAAAGAGTATTAAAAGAAATATTGTCTATTATTACGAAGAATAAGGCTAGATAGGAGCGGCCATCCGTAGTTGGCCTTACACTAGTATTGGTTATCTCGATAGGAGTGGTATATACTTTTAATTTTTCATCTCTCATTTATTTACTCCCATCGACATACCCAATTCTAGTATAAAACGAACTACGATGGTTCATAATAGTTTAGGACAATATATATAATAATAAAACAGATACAAAAGAATGCGGAACACAGATAACAAAAGATCTCATATATATATATATATATATAACTGATGGCAGTTACAATACAGTTGACACAATACATATGATACAACTACAAATGTCGACCCAAGAAGTTATATATACAAGTACATTATCGACTAATATACATGAATACATATCATCTTAAAGCAGACACACTGACTACTACAACAAAACGAAGACCACTCCAAATGATATAAAAAGTCTTCATAGCTCAACAGCAACTCAAAGCAGGAAATCTACAACCTGAAATAACTCGGGTCTGACCCGAGTATTAAATTCAAAAGAAAATAATACACGGGTCAGTCTAATTCAAACTCAGTTATTAATGCACAGAAGCAATAATAATCAAACATCAAATAGACGACAGTTCAAATAAATTCACCTATCCGATCCTTTAACAAGGGAGTAGGATAACGGTGAATATAACACGTAATAGTGTTATACAACAAATCAGCAGATTCAAAATATCAACAAAGAAAAATGAAGAGATTATTGATGAAGATAATTTAGAAAACAACAGGATTGCCAAAATCGGCAATTTAACAACAAAATCATCAGATTAAACCAAATCAAAATACACTTTAAAAATATGTCGAATTGGCCTCACGAAACAAATCCAGCAATTGAAATATCAATTAAAATTGTCAAATCTGACTGGACTGCAGTACACGTACGCGTGTACTGCCTCGCCACTATAGTATGAAACGCATAAAAGATCAAGGAAATTCACAAACGAGCACAAGGTCAAATCCAAATCAGATTCAACAGAAGTGCAAATGGCCTTGACCAAAATTCAGAGTATCACTGCAACAATGAAACTGTGCATGTACACAGGTCAAGAAAGTCAAGACAAAGAAATGGTAACACAAAAGTTCAACAACAATTCAACAATATATGCATACAGACATACATATGTATATATGCATCTATAATGCAGACTTATGAATGAACCAGTATCATAGTGATACAGAGGGAATTGGTTAGTACAATCAGTTGAAAAAGAATGAAGTGATTCAAAGTTCAAAATTCCATATTGAAGAAGCCATAGCCCCAAACCAGAAAATCAGATAACCAGTACAACAGTGAATCAAGACTACAGCATCAATGCAAAAGCACACAAGGTCAGCCAATGGCAACAGTGCAATGACTACAGTGATGAACAAATGGTCAAGCTACAAGAAAAATCAACCCAGACTAAGCAAACACATGAATGACTCAAATGGACAAATGCAACATCAGGTTATACTACAGAAGTACAACAAGCTACATAGAACAATCAGTGGCAAATGCATGTACAAGCGAGCACATGAACACAGCAGTCTCGGTCAAGACACAATGACAACTGCAAATGACAGAAATGATCAACCAAGTTCAACAATCAAAGTCAGGTACAAGATCAACAATGTACACAGTGGCTATAGAATGCAAACACAACTACTGGAATGAATGCATAATGAATACATGAACAACAGTACAAGTCAGGAAATATGATGATCAAAAGATGAACCAGACAAGTGCACCATTAAAATAACAATACAGCAATGAACCAAACAAGTCATATACATGAAGACTATAAAGAAACAGAGCTACAAAGTATATGCAGTGGCAACAAGGTGTTATAACAAAGTCAGACCGAAGTCAATTCGCAAGTACAAAAAGCAAAGCAAATGTAAACAAGACGAAGTCAACAGATAAATTCACGAAAAATCAAAAAGGCGAAGTCAAAGGAAATCAACACAGTGATGGCCGAGAATATTGAACAGCTCAAATTCAAAATCAAGAGCATCAAGTATCAGATATGAAATTGACAAGGCTAAAGGAATCATCAATCAACAAAACAAATCGAACTAACTAAACGTGCGTTTGAATCAGATGTGAGTGGAAAGCACTCACCTTATTTCCCAGAGCACCAACTATCGATCGGCGAGCACTTACGAGGAACAACCCACCGGATCGAGGCAATCATCGTCGGCCTCTTCAATTTTGTACAAGCCATAATTTGGATCGAAGGACGAAGCCCTAATCGCAAGCAAAGAAAGAAAAGGAACGACCATTTCTTTTTCTTACGTCTATTTTGGTGTAGGGTTTTCGAATGAGAAAAAAAAATGAAAGAAAGGGGGGAACGGGTCGAACAAAAACAAGAAAGGGAGATGAGCTCAGAAAATTGTCACGGCCACAATTTTTATAAGGAAGAGGGCCAAATAAATTTTAAGCCCGCATATCCTTAACAAACAATTAGTTAGTATAATTAATCATTTTAACAACGATAATTAATTGTTATAAAATCCCGGGTTGTTACAGACTCCCCTCCTTATAAAAATTGCGTCCCCGCAATTTTCATAATTAAGGTCGTCAACAATTATTATTCTTCTAACATAAACTGGTTAAGTTAGAAAAATAAAGATCGAGAGCCCAATACCAAAGAAATCTTTCAATCCCATAAAGGAAATTCACAAAACATCCATATCTAACTATCGATACGATAATTAGAAAACAACAAAATCTAATTATTAACAAAGTTAATTAGAAAACACAAATCACAAAATCGCAAATATCTAGTTATTCAACAAATAACTAGAAAACACGAACTTCATAATCAACAAACTCTAACTATCAACAGAGATAAAGATAGATAGAAAATAGCAATCCAATAAAATCAGCATACTCTAGAATCAATGGGAGACTAGAAAATCTCATATCAATAAAATCAGCAAACATCCAATTACCAAACGATAGTCAGAAAACAAATTAACAAATATCTAATTATCAAAAACGATAATCAGAAACATCAAATATCTAATTATCAAAACGATAATTAGAAAACATCAAATTTCTAATTATCAAAACGATAATCAGAAAACATCAAATATCTAATTATCAAAACGATAATCAGAAAACATCAATTATCTAATTATTAAAAATGATAATCAGAAATCTCAAATCAACAAATATTCGATTATCAAAAACGATAATTAAATCTCAAACCAGCAATTATTTAATTATCAAAAGCGATAATTAAATCTCAAATCAACAAATATTTAATTATCAAAAGCGATAATTAAATCTCAAATCAACAAATATTTAATTATCAAAAGCGATAATTAAATTCCAAATCAGCAAATATTTAATTATCAAAAGCGATAATCAAAACTCAAATCAGCAAATATTTAATTATCAAAAACGATAATTAAATCTCAAATCAGCAAATATTTAATTATCTAAAGCGATTATTAAATTCCAAATCAGCAAATATTTAATTATCAAAAGCGATGATTAAATCTCAAATCAGAAAATATTTAATTATCAAAAGCGATAATTAAATCTCAAATCAGCAAATATTTAATTATCAAAAGCGATAATTAAATCTCAAATCAGCAAATATTTAATTATCAAAAGCGATAATTAAATCTCAAATCAGCAAATATTTAATTATCAAAAGCGATAATTAAATTCCAAATCAGCAAATATTTAATTATCAAAAACGATAATTAAATCTCAAATCAACAAATATTTAATTATCAAAAGCGATAATTAAATCTCAAATCAACAAATATTTAATTATCAAAAGCGATAATTAAATCTCAAACCAGCAATTATTTAATTATCAAAAGCGATAATTAAATCTCAAATCAACAAATATTTAATTATCAAAAGCGATAATTAAATTCCAAATCAGCAAATATTTGATTATCAAAAACGATAATTAAATCTCAAATCAACAAATATTTAATTATCAAAAGCGATAATTAAATCTCAAATCAACAAATATTTAATTATCAAAAACGATAATCAAAATCAACAATTATTCAATTATCAAAAACGGTAATCGAATTTCAAATCAACAAATATTCAATTATCAAAAACGATAATTAAATCTCAAACCAGCAATTATTTAATTATCAAAAGCGATAATTAAATCTCAAATCAGCAAATATTTAATTATCAAAAGCGATAATTAAATCTCAAATCAGCAAATATTTAATTATCAAAAACGATAATTAAATCTCAAATCAACAAATATTTATTTATCAAAAGCGATAATTAAATTCCAAATCAGCAAATATTTAATTATCAAAAGCGATAATAAAATCTCAAATCAGTAAATATTTAATTATCAAAAGCGATAATTAAATCTCAAATCAGCAAATATTTAATTATCAAAAGCGATAATTAAATCTCAAATCAGCAAATATTTAATTATCAAAAGCGATAATTAAATCTCAAATCAGCAAATATTTAATTATCAAAAGCGATAATTAAATCTCAAATCAGCAAATATTTAATTATCAAAAGCGATAATTAAATCTCAAATCAGCAAATATTTAATTATCAAAAACGATAATTAAATTCCAAATCAGCAAATATTTAGTTATCAAAAACGATAATTAAATCTCAAATCAACAAATATTTAATTATCAAAAGCGATAATTAAATCTCAAATCAGCAAATATTTAATTATCAAAAGCGATAATTAAATCTCAAATCAACAAATATCTAATTATCACAAGCGATAATTAGAGACAACAAATATCCGATTATCAAAATGATAATCAGAACTCATATCAACAAATATCTAATTATCACAAGCGATAATTAGAGGAAACAAATATCCGATTATCAAAACGATAATCAGAACTCATATCAACAAATATTTAATTACCGATACGATAATTAAATCTCATAACATCAGATATCTAATTACCTGCAGATAATTAGAAACAACAAATATCTAGAAATCAATTAAGAAGACTAGAAAATCAACATAAAAGCTTGGATCGATCCCATAAGATGGCGAGTTTTTAATTCGCCGCACGTGCATCAATAAATGGCCGAAGCCTACCAAGTACTCAACATAATTTTGGCGCCCATCAGATTGACCCGAAGGTCCGCAGAGTGACCCGAAGGTCTAGTACTGGTATTTGACCCGAAGGTCCGCAGAGTGGCCCGAAAGCCCAACAAATGACCCGAAGGTCCAGCAGATGACCCGAAGGTCCAACATAGTGGCTCGAAAGCACACAAATCATCAGAATCATCAAAACATCAAATATTTCAATTAACGAGTCCGGAATTAACCGAAATAGCAAACGCACATGTCCCATACCACGTGTTTTACTAAATCGTTTGATTCTCTTCATCGTTTCCTTGAAAGTGCAAAATTGTGTATTTTGTAAAAATACACTTTACATTTTCAAACGGACAAGTCCGGAATTAAGCGAATCAGTAAAAGAAAGGGGTCATAATCCTCGATTTTGCTGAAACATTTAAATCGCTTCCTTATTCTTCTGAAATCGCAAACTATAAAATTCCTGAAAACAATTTTATTTATTTTATAAAAATAACAATTCACATTCTCAACTAGACAAGTCCGGAGTTAAGCGAATCAGTAAAAGAAAGGGGTCATAGTCCTCGATTTTGCTGAAACGTTTAAGTCGCTTCCTCATTCTATTGAAAGCGCAAACTGAAAAATTTTGTAAAACAATTTTCATCTTTAAAACGATTTCCAATCATGTGATTAAAACAGCAAATCAGTATCAATTTCGATAAGGAAATTATACTTCTCAAAATACCGTAAAAACGGGTCACAAATCAGCATTGCGGTATAACCGCTTGAAAATCCACTTTTAAAAATTTGACTGATACTGAAGTCAAAGCGACAGAAATTTTCAAACGTCAAAATCTCATCAAAATAATTTACATCAAAATGTAATATCAGTAAATTTTCTTTCATCAAAAATGCCACAAAACACCGTGCTTCAAAAATTTAGCATTGGTTCAACGTAAAATAAATGCAGTAACGTGCAACTCAAATTTGCACGTACTACAAAATGAACAAAGAAATCATTCGAACATATCTTCAATGAAGATAGTTCAAAACAGCAAAATCTAATCAATATATGATTAGCATAAAAGAAAACCAGCAAAGATCTCAACAAAATCACATAACTGCAATCGTTTCGAATTCTCAATCGGATTCGAAATTCTCAAAGAAACAAAATAAATACAGCTATGTAAACACAAATGAAATTTATTTCAATTTCATATTTCGATTTTTAAATCAAAAAGATTATCAGTTGTACTTAGCGAAGACAGTTTCACTGTTTCCGCTACGCACTCTGATAAACAGAACACAATTTAATCAAATCAACAAAACACAGTTTCACTTTTATTTTTTAAATAAAGATATTTAAAAATTTCATCTAAATTTCAAAACTTTAGTTTTGACTCAAAGCACAAATAAAAACACCGACCAATAGTTGTAACATATGATCCATCTAAGTTATGTTTTATATTATGTCCATAAATCCCAAGCTCTGATACCAACTGTAACGCCCCACCTCTATGCTCATAATAACAAAGAGTATTAAAAGAAATACTGTCTATTATTACGAAGAATAAGGCTGGATATGAGCAGCCATCCGTAGTTGGCCTTACACTAGTATTGGTTATCTCGATAGGAGTGGTATATACTTTTAATTTTTCATCTCTCATTTATTTACTCCCATCGACATACCCAATTCTAGTTAAAACGAACTACGATGGTTCATAATAGTTTAGGACAATATATATAATAATAACACAGATACAAAAGAATGCGGAACACAAATAACAAAAGATCTCATATATATATATATATAACTGATGGCAGTTACAATACAGTTGACACAATACATATGATACAACTACAACTGTCGACCCAAGAAGTTATATATACAAGTACATTATCGACTAATATACATGAATACATATCATCTTAAAGCAGACACACTGACTACTACAACAAAACGAAGACCACTCCAAATGATATAAAAAGTCTTCATAGCTCAACAGCAACTCAAAGCAGGAAATCTACAACCTGAAATAACTCGGGTCTGACCCGAGTATTAAATTCAACAGAAAAAAATACACGGGTCAGTCTAATTCAAACTCAGTTATTAATGCACAGAAGCAATAATAATCAAACATCAAATAGACGACAGTTCAAATAAATTCACCTATCCGATCCTTTAACAAGGGAGTAGGATAACGGTGAATATAACACGTAATAGTGTTATACAACAAATCAGCAGATTCAAAATATCAACAAACAAAAATGAAGAGATTATTGATGAAGATAATTTAGAAAACAACAGGATTGCCAAAATAGGCAATTTAACAACAAAATCATCAGATTAAACCAAATCAAAATACACTTTAAAAATATGTCGAATTGGCCTCACGAAACAAATCCAGCAATTGAAATATCAATTAAAATTGTCAAATCTGACTGGACTGCAGTACACGTACGCGTGTACTGCCTCGCCACTATAGTATGAAACGCATAAAAGATCAAGGAAATTCACAAACGAGCACAAGGTCAAATCCAAATCAGATTCAACACAAGTGTAAATGGCCTTGACCAAAATTCAGAGTATCACTGCAACAATGAAACTGTGCATGTACACAGGTCAAGAAAGTCAAGACAAAGAAATGGTAACACAAAAGTTCAACAACAATTCAACAATATATGCATACAGACATACATATGTATATATGCATCTATAATGCAGACTTATGAATGAACCAGTATCAAAGTGATACAGAGGGAATTGGTTAGTACAATCAGTTGAAAAAGAATGAAGTGATTCAAAGTTCAAAATTCCAGATTGAAGAAGCCATAGCCCCAAACCAGAAAATCAGATAACCAGTACAACAGTGAATCAAGACTACAACATCAATGCAAAAGCACACAAGGTCAGCCAATGGCAACAGTGCAATGACTACAGTGATGAACAAATGGTCAAGCTACAAGAAAAATCAACCCAGACTAAGCAAACACATGAATGACTCAAATGGACAAATGCAACATCAGGTTATACTACAGAAGTACAACAAGCTACATAGAACAATCAGTGGCAAATGCATGTACAAGCGAGCACATGAACACAGCAGTCTCGGTCAAGACACAATGACAACTGCAAATGACAGAAATGATCAACCAAGTTCAACAATCAAAGTCAGGTACAAGATCAACAATGTACACAGTGGCTACAGAATGCAAACACAACTACTGGAATGAATGCATAATGAATACATGAACAACAGTACAAGTCAGGAAATATGATGATCAAAAGATGAACCAGACAAGTGCACCATTAAAATAACAATACAGCAATGAACCAAACAAGTCATATACATGAAGACTATAAGGAAACAGAGCTACAAAGTATATGCAGTGGCAATAAGGTGTTATAACAAAGTCAGACCGAAGTCAATTCGCAAGTACAAAAAGCAAAGAAAATGTAAACAAGACGAAGTCAACAAAGAAATTCACGAAAAATCAAAAAGGCGAAGTCAAAGGAAATCAACACCATGATGGCCGAGAATATTGAACAGCTCAAATTCAAAATCAAGAGCATCAAGTATCAGATATGAAATTGACAAGGCTAAAGGAATCATCAATCAACAAAACAAATCGAACTAACTAAACGTGCGTTTGAATCAGATGTGAGTGGAAAGCACTCACCTTATTTCCCAAAGCACCAACTATCGATCGGCGAGCACTTACGAGGAACAACCCACCGGATCGAGGCAATCATCGTCGGCCTCTTCAATTTTGTACAAGCCCTAATTTGGATCGAAGGACGAAAGCCCTAATCACAAGCAAAGGAAGAGAAGGAACGGCCATTTCTATTTCTCACGTCTATTTTGGTGTAGGGTTTTCGAATGAGAAAAAAAATGAAAGAAAGGGGGGAACGGGTCAAACAAAAACAAGAAAGGGAGATGAGCTTAGAAAATTGTCACGGCCACAATTTTTATAAGGAAGAGGGCCAAATAAATTTTAAGCCCGCATATCCTTAACAAACAATTAGTCAGTATAACTAATCGTTTTAACAACGATAATTAATTGTTATAAAATCCTGGGTTAGCGACTTTCCATTTTGCATGGATCGCTAGCGATCCATAAGGCATGGGTCACTGGCAATCCAAGTACTTAGGATATTCTTTGGAGTTTGGTATGTTTCCATGGTCTTGTGTTGTCGTTGTTTGCGTAGTCTCATTGTATGTTGTTCCATTTTGATGACAATTTACTAGCTGTTTGCGCTCAGCTGCTCATTGGGCTGAAAGAATGCTGGTTTCTTGGTTTAGTCAATCTCAGTCGTTGCCTTAGTAATATAGCTTGGCTCTCATTAACTCCCTGCCTTAGCCTTTCTGGTTAAGTTCTAAACCATTCTAATGTCGCGAGATTGTTCTATTTCTTATTGGATCCTACTCGGTTAAAAACCCGGATAATAGAGGAGTATGTAGATTCTTTCCAATCGTCCATCAAAATGAAAAGAAACTATCTATTCAAAGAAACTCTTTTGGAGTGGCAATTTAAAGATGTATAGTTTATGTTGCATATAAGGTGCATGTGAATTATATATTATATAGTCGATCTTTTAACCACCATCACTATCTAGGTTAGAATTTTTCTTAGGTTAGAATTTCGCTTAGATTTAGAATTTTGATTTTTATGCATGAATTTGTTGAAGAGAATATGGTTTTTCATGTTTGGATGCTTGCTTGTTTGTATTTCATAGAACTTAGGATGAAATGTTTGTATAATTGAGGAAGTGATACATTGGGTCTCAAACTTGTTGAATATTTGGAGAAGTGATATAATAGGAGTAATGATACCACTTAAATTAGATTGGAAACTATGGTGGAAGATATGTTATGCTCACCAGGTTAAGGCATCGATCATTTTGATGTTCTTAGGTGAAAGAAAGAATAGTATAATGATTCAGGTTATTTGGGTTTGTTTAGGTAAGACATTATCCACTTTTGAGTTACCTTACCTTAGCAAACCAAAATATGATCGAAGAAGGTACTACTGGAATGATTTGATATTGCATATGTGCATTTAGGAATGGTCTGAGAAATTGCTTTTTGGTTAGGGCATGTTTGTGCTAAGGTCACCCATTATTGTGCATCATGGTATTATTTATTTGATTTAGTAGCATGGATTGCAGAAGTCGTAGATATGCATGTACATTTGAAGTTGATGTTTAAGAATAACTTTATGCCATTAGTAGAGATTGTTAAATAGAGTTGGGAAGAATAATTTGGTTAGGGGTACTTGAAAAGTGACAACTAGATTCGATCTTTTCATTTTGACTCATTTTTGAAACATTTTTATTTACTTGATTGTTAGTCCAGTTGGTATCTAGGTTTAGTTGGATAGTTTCTTTGGATAATTGTATTATTCGTGTTATGGATTGTGCTATAATTTTTGTGTATTTTATATGCTTTGATTATTATGATTTGTTGATGTATGAATTCACGATATGTCATGTTAAAGTGATTCGCTATTGCTTACATATAGAATTCATTGCTTTAGGTGCCACTTTCATAGATTTTGAAGTTTCATGGAAACTATACACACTTTAGCATATGAATGGGAGAGAAACTCATTGCAATCGAAGAGGCCAATGGTCTCTCAAAACTCAAGGTTTAAGAGTTATTGAAAATTTATTTTCTCATGATGTTAATTTGCATGTAAGAAAGGAACAAGCATAAGTAAAAACAACTATAAGTTTTCAAGTGAGGAAACTCGCAATTTGATGAGGATGACCTTGTATTTATCGCCAAATATTGCAATAAATTGAAATGTTTCAAGAAGAATTGAAGATTTGGCAATAACAATAACTTATCTTCATCAAAATTCTTTGAATGTTAAATGATGAGACACATAAAAAAGGATTGCACTGAGATGATAAGAAGAAAATAAATTTCAAAGACAAAAACAGAAGATTTTCAACCATTCTAATCCACTTAGGACGACTCAGAGTCATCTTCAAACAATGACAGCGACAGCAGTGCTGATCAAGTAAATGTTTTCTCCTTGATAAACTATGAGGTAATTCTAAATTTTATTATGAATAATTATTTGAAATCACTTCTAAATTAGATAATAAATATAGGGTTACTAGAATATAAGTTAAAGAATTAAAAGGAAAATTAAACCGGGAGAAAATAGAAATTGAAAATTTAAAAGATGAAAGAGTAATTCTTGAAGGAGATTTACAAAAATCATAAGATTCCTACGAAAATTTAACTACTTATAATCTTGCTATAAATGATGAAATTAAAGCATTTTGAGATAAGATTAAACTTTAAAGGATGTTGGTGATTTAAATTGTCTTTTGAAATTTTTTAAGATAATGTGAAAGAGTTGAATGTAAAATTGCAAAATTATCGAATAACGTTTCCAGATTTTATGAAGGACAAGAAACTTTATCAAAACCAATAAACATTTTTAAACCAGCTTTTAATAAAACTAGGTTAGGATTTAAAATTCAATAGTAAAAAATCCAGTCCAAAAAATATAGTTCTTTATACACCAATCTATGAAGTCTAAAAGATCTACTTTGAAAATAAATAAACTATAATTTAGGTCCTTAAAATAAATAATAATTTTATTAGGAAGAAATATATTGATAATTTGCTAGTAAATACTCATAAAAATAGTGATCTTGTTTTTGAATTGTCAACATATCCCACTTGGATATGGTAATCTAAAATCTTACTTTTAGGACCCATGGAAAGCGAGTATTAATATATTTGTGTCTACACACATATATATATATAATAATTTTTGTCGGTACCCAATAGTAAAAAGAAAAGTTGGGTACTAGACAATGGATGTTCCAAGCAAATGATGGGCAATGCAAGCATGATAACTAAAATCACTTTTATAGTTGGAAGAACTATCATCTTTGGACATAACTCAAAAGGATACATCATTGGACGAGGGAACGCCATCAATGTGGATATAACTAACTCTTGTTTATTATTAATGTCCTACTTATAGAAAACATAAAACACGGTTCACTTAGTATTAGCCAATTATGTAATAAAGGTTTTTCGATTTTATTTGAAAATATATATTATTAATAAGAAATTATAAAAAGATAATTAAAGTAACTTAATTGCAAGAATTGTCTAAGGAAGATTTGATTAATTGAGTGTTGGACACTTTAATAGGTTAATTAAATAGACTAAGGTTAATTAGAAAAATTAAAGTCAGCCTAACTAACGAGAATAAATAGATTTAAATTTTGAATGAAAGAATCTTGTATAAAAGGAGATAGATTAGTGAGGATAAATTGGAGGGGGATAAGACTATTAATAAACAAACCCCTTAACACACCTTCCACCTACTTTACATTCATTCTCACATACAAAATAGAATCAAACAAAACAAAAGGCTCTTAATCAAGGTAGGCCATCATTTTCAAGGAAAGAGAAGGGAAAATCTAAACGAAAGGTAAAGCTTCAAATCTAAAGGAAAAGAGGAGATTTAATCAATGTTTTCAAAGTAAGTGAGTAAAATTTCCTTCAAAAAACAATCCAAATAGTTTGGGTTTGGATTTATCATTATTTGGATAATTTGAATGTTGATAAGTTTGATTTGATGATGTTAAAAGATTTTTGTTTATGTTTAGTGAATTAAAGTAATAGAATTTAGTCATGTTCTTGTGTAAAACATTATTTAATCATTCCCAAATGCCTTGAAATTATGATATGGTGTTTCTAATGATAACATAGAGATAGGTTTTCAATTTAGTAATTTTTAGATGTAGAAATAATTTACTGCAAATTTTCTAAGTGGAAAATAACCAATTCCAAATAGAAAATAATATTTAAAAATCTGAAATATTTACCAAAGTTAAAAAAGGTGTTTTAGATTTTGGCGAATTATTGGGAATTTTCCCATTAATTTTCGGACTTACATGAATTTATTGGCTAAGAAAAATATATCTTAATTTACAATATAATTAAGGAGATGATTAATGAACGAAGCCCAATTTTTGGCTATAGTCAGAGAATGCTTTTAGAAACAAAAGCAACTAGTGGATAAAAGGTCAGGTACAAATTAGGTTAAAAGTTACTACTTTAATATGGAAAATGTTACCACGCCTTTTGGTCAAGGTCGGAATATCAACAAATTGGCTAAAAAGGATGGATATCATGATTGGAGATCGATTGGAAACAAGGCTATGATCGATACCGTCAAAATTGGACCAAGCCCCAATCAAGGTGGGATCGATCGGGAATGATAAACAAGCCTCGGTGAGGCTACACTTCGAATTTCAGGTCAATCGGAGTTCACATGCTCGAGTTATGGATGGACCAATATTCATATGATCGATTGGAAACAAGGCTATGATCGATACCGTCAAAATTGGACCAAGCTCCAATCAAGGTGGGATCGATTAGGAATGATAAACAAGGCCCGGTGAGGCTACACTTCTAATTTCAGGTCAATCGGAGTTCATATGCTCGAGTTATGGATGGATCAATATTCATGAAAAACTGGCCTGTATCGATGCTTTCGTATTCATCATTATGGATACCAGATGATGGACACGAAATGATGGATCCCGGATGATGGATATGAAATGATGGATACCAAGTGATGGATACCAGGTGATGGATACAGATGATGGATATGAAATGATGGATACCAGATGATGGATAAGAAATGATGGATACCAGATGATGGGTACCAGATCATGGATACTAGATGATGGATACCAGATGATGGATATGAAATCATCAGCCTACACTTGCAAACTCGAACTTGGGTCGATTATATCTCACAATCTACGCGTTGGAACTTTATGAAATTTGGAGAGCAAAGACTTTGCACTATCATTTTTCACCATGATCGGTCTCAGCTCAATCGGAGCAGTTTATGATCGATGTGAACTCGCTATGGATTGATCAAGCATCGATCCCAAATGACTCCAGATCGATCATGTAGGCCCATCTGGGCTTGAGAAAGAGTATTCCAAGATTCAAGGCAGATATTTCCAGCTCCACACCTATAAATAGTACCTCAATGGCAACTAAAAAGGGATCTTGTTCTTTCTTTTTGGTGAAACTCTGCCATTTTGGTTATTGATTTCAAAGGTTTGTAACTGTAATCACGGTATAAAAAGAAATAAAAAGGATCAATTCAAAGTGGACGTAGGACAGAGATAGCCGAATCACTATAAATCTTGTGTCTTCTCTTGTTTCTTTCATTCTAATTCTGTTATTTTTTCATTTTTATTCTTTACATTATCTGGATATGAGATCCGTGTTTGGATATTGAGGATTTGTGTGTAAACACTGGTGCTTTCACTATTTCTGGGGTTTGTGACCATTTTTGGCGCAAACAGAAAAATACCAATTTCGATTTAATTATGGGTTTACCACTATAACATGCGATGGTTTTTGAAAATATCAACCTATGACAGTTTATAAATAATCAACCCATGATAACCTATGAATGATCAATTTGTGACAGCTAACAAAATTATCAACGTGCGATGGCTTGTGAAATTGTCAACTTGCGATACCTTGTGAAATTGTCAACTTGTAATGGATTGTGCAACTATAAACCAACGATAGCTTTTACACTTAGCCTGCAATGGCTATTACACTCAACATGTTATAGCACTAAATTTCAACTTGTGATAGTTTATAAATGTCAACATGCGATAGCATATAAGGTTCAACATACGATGGCTTGTAAAGGTTAAATGTGATAGCTTGGGAGCTAAACCTTCCAAGGTAAAACAAGAAATACTTAGTTGCATTTCGGAAGCCATTTTCCATATGGTGGTTTGAAATTCCATAATGATGAAATTATGAAATAAATTTTACAAGTTAGAATTGAATTAACTTATTTTTGAAGTGTACTAAGCTTGAGGAAGCTAACAAATGATAAATGAATTGTTTAAATGAAGGATAAAGATGCTTTATCTTAAGAATGCATAGGTTACACAATGAATAAATAAAAGAAACGGTTTGAACCCAAGGTCATAAAGATATATTGACTAATGGAGTTACTGAATGGCAGAATGTCAAGACTAATATAGTCAATAATTCAATAGGTATATGGCATGGTACCATGACTTAGGAAGTCAATAAGGGTTCAATCCAGGAAAATGAAACTTTGGGTAAGTATATGGTAGGTGCCAAACATCTAAATGGATATATTTTAATGAATGAATCCGCAACGCGAAATGAAAGTATTTTAGGGGCAAGGAGGGGCTATTGATGCTTAATAAGGATGCTTGGTAGAATGTATTTAGGAGCTTATATTCAACCTCCTAGGAGATTCAGGGTAGTTCTAGTCTTGATGGCACCCATAGTGGTGTAACGACCCGCATTTTTCAGATAAATTAAAATATGGAATTTAAGAAGATTTTGTAATTTAATATTGGAAGAAAGTAAAATTTGTGATTTAGTAATGAGAATAATAACTAGAATGAAATTTAATGATGTTAATTTAAGTTAATTGATAACTATTTTAATGCAGTTTCAATTAACTAAAATGATTGTAAATTTAAAATTGGTTTTAAATTGTAAATAAGTAAATAATTCAAATGTTGTATTTAATGGTAAAATTGTATGAGATTAATTGAAATTGGTTAATATAGAATAATTAATCAGTATGTGAATTCATTTGCTTTTGTTTGTAAATAATAGACTTGGAAATGTGTTTGAATTAATAATAATTGCTTTAATTATCATTCTGTATTTAATCTGTTGAAATTAAAATGAAAATCAATTGCAATTAATCTACTTAAATATTGCAACTAACGTGAATTAAAATGATAACTGTAGAATATTGATGTAATAAGACATAAACCAATGTTAATTATATCTATAGGGTAATGATTGATTCAATAATAAGATATAAATCAAAATAAATGGATTTCTTTGAATTTAAATTATAATTAATGAATTTATTTCAATTGAAATTGAACACTGTAATTAGTGCAACATTTAACATTGGATTTGACATGGAAATTTATTTTTATAGATTATTAATTTCTGGGTATTCTAGAATAATGAAAATTGTTAACTATAAAATTTGAATTTAAAAAAAGGGTGAAATTAATTTAATAATAATTTATTTAAATTAACGTGAAAATAACCATTTTGGCTACTTTCTCAGATTTCGATAAAACCAGTTTCAACAGATCCGTAACGGTGAATTATTATAAGATTTCAAGTTTCGTAGCGATCAGACTTGTCGTTTGATCGTGCGGGCTCGGAACGCGTAGAAATCAATTTAATGAATTCAATTGAAATAAGCTGATTTTAACAGCTAACTTATTCATACAATGGAATTAGGACTTGAAACCTATTACATTGAGTTTAAAAATATCGAAAACATCTATTTTGATATATGGGATGACCCACTTTCGTTTCGAAAACGGAATGGGCTTTCCGGGTCGTTATTGTCATTTCGAACAAATTTGATATGCCATTCATTCTTATCTGTTCGTATCCATATAAATAGACTTTGTTTCTCAAACCCTAGCAGTCTTTCTGTTTATTTTGTATGTACATCAACTTCTATCTATTCCTTTCTTCAATGGCAGGAACCAAATTCCAATTATAAAGCCTAATTCAATTTCAAAACCAATTTCAAAATTCAAACTCTCCAAACTATAGCATATTATATATCGTTAGAAAGCTCACGATGAGCTAAATCCACCACAGCAATTCATTTTTTAGTTGGATGCATCATTTGACCAGAAATCGAGGATGAACCTCGGCCGTCGAAATTAGGCTTTCGCGATCCAACGGTGGATCTTCATCCGATCGACGATCGGGAAGAGGCGTTGGGAAGAGGGTGGAGAGCAGGCCTTATGGTGGTTGTTGTTCATCGTCAAGTGGTCAAATTTCACCAGAAATCGTGGCTATGGGGCGAGGCACCTGGAGGCGTTTCTGGTGGTCGCGTGTGGGGGATGGGGTCGGCCGTGGATGAGGAGTATGGTGGTGGGTCCAGATCTAGGCTGAGGCGAACCTGGAGGTGGCAATTGGTGGTCAACGGCAGTGGTTTGGTGACGGCTTCATGCATCCCGTACGAGCAGTAGGGTTTCGAATGTAATTTGGAGGTGACGTGTTGTTTAAATTAATATATTTATTTTATTTATTCTATAAATAAATCTTTTTCATACGAGGTCGGATTCACGCGTTGTTTGTTCCGTTTGGATCGTATCGAAATTCCAAACATTACGGAACTGGTTTGGATTAATTCTAAGACTGTTCGAATTTGGCCCTTCGTTTGGATTTTAAATCGATTTGAAATCAAAGTGAGTGTTTTAACCCACTCACAACTACTAAATTGTCTTATGTTAGTTAAATTAAATCTATGATGTGATTAGAAGTTGATTGGTTGCTGTTTGGTATGTTTAAATCGTCGTTCCAGTTAAATCTGAATTTTATTGAATATAATTGCCATTTAATTTAATATTGAATTTAAATTGTTAATTGAATGCCTGTTAATAATGACCAGTTTATTTGTTGTGATTTATTGGTTGAATTGAATGATGATTGTGATGGATGTTTAATTGTTGATATTGGATGAATTGATATTTTATTTATACATTGATATCACATTTGCATGTTCCTTAGTCATTGTTAGGAAAATCAATATGGGTTGAAATGATACATACCTGAATGATCTATAGATTAGGGAAAAATCGTTATGGGTTGTAATTGTAAACTCGAGCGATTTTATGGATTTTGAATTTTAATTCGGGATGCGGGTTGAAATGATATATACCCGTAAATTTAAAAAAAATTGTGGGTTGAAATGATATATATCTGTATCACTTGACCATAGGGTAGAAAATTATATACGGACAACGGATTAGTTAAATTAAATGATTTTAAATTCTTAAAATTTTGAATCCAGTCAAATGATATTTTGAAATAAAATTTGATTTATATAACCGGAATTATTTTCAAAAATCCAAGCTTTAAATGTTGAAATTGGAATTGGTTCGAATGAATTGTTTAAAAGAATTTTAAATTGGAATTTCAAAGTGAATTTTTAAGTATAAATGAAATTTATAGAAATTGTGTTATTGTAAACGTTTGAATATTTAACTTTGAAATCTATTGAATTTGGAGTTTCTTAAATGGATAGTTCAAACATGGATTGGAAATCGATAAAGATTTAAATGGTTTTATTGAGAATCTGAATTGAAAGGTAAAAATTGAGTTTTGTTGATTTGAAGCTGGATATGGTCTAGATTTGTTGAAATGGAAGAAATAGTTTAATTTGATATTAGTTTCAAATTAATTATATATTTTAATATAAACTGTTTAAAAATATATTATTTTACATTCAGATTTTTTTAGATTTTTAAACCATTTTTATATTGAACTATATTAAACCTATTTTTAACTATTTTAAACTATTTAAACTATTTAAATCTATTTTAAACTATTTAACTATTTTAATCTATATTTAAACTAATTTAAACTATTTTAAAATAATTTAAACTATTTTTAGTATTTAAAAGTATCTTAATCTATTTTAAACTATTTTAAACCATTTAAACTATCTTAAAGTATTCTAGCTATTTTAAACTATTTTGAAACTATTTAAACTATTTAGGACCATCTAAACTATTTTCCAAATTTCGGAGTGTGTAAAGTTGAAGTGTTTATATTTAATCCTTGGTTTAAAAGCGAATATGGTTAAATGATGTTATAATCTACGGTGGAGTTTGAAATGATATTTTCAAATGAAAAGACATATTTTGAGTAAATATGATGATTTTGAAATGAGGGTTTAACCTATTTGTGAATATGATTTCAAAGGTGATATGATTTCGAAAGTGAATATGATTTCGAGGGTGATATGGTTTGAATTGAATATGATATTTTGATATCAAATATGAATTGTTTTGTAAATGTAAAGAACCATCCGGTGTGAAATAAGCGTTTGGTTGTTAAAGTGACCGGGATCGGATATTGTCATACTCTTTGCCAATATCGAAAACCACTTTAACAACTTTGTACGTGGTGGAGATTCCAGAATGAAGTAGCATGGTTTGGCGATCTGTATGTATTTACGTAGCCCTGACTACCTCGAGTCAGCTTGATGTGACTAAAACAGGAGCCACGCCGGGCCAAGTGAGGTCGCACCTCCGATCCGACATGCTTCTTCGATACCATATTATGACTTTATGATTGATTTGGTGGCCACCCCTCGATTTGATTATGGGAGTGTGTTCCAAGGTGGGTGGTAGTAGCTGCTATGCATTACCACCAGTCCAGATCCTCAAAACGGTAGTATCCTACCCAAGGCATTGCCTCGCGTGCCTTGTCACATACCTTATCATGCCCATTATGAGTTTGGTTTGTACCGTACCTATGGAGTGCCCTCCGATAGCTCTCCAGTTTACGAAGGAATTACGGTACTGTATAGACTACGGGAATATATAAAAATGTGTTAAGGGGGATATGGGTAACGCCATAACGCTATTTTAATACTTTACTTTACTGTAGACACTATTATAATAGCGTATTGTACTATGTATGTAAATAGTTTAACGGATCCTTAGGAGTTGGAATCCCAAACATCTCTTAAGTTATTGCAATCATGTTAGACACTGGATAAGAGATGTCAAACCCCGTAAACATCTCTGACGCCGTTACATTCATATTTATTTATTGTTGATTTAACTTACATAAGATCTTTTAGTTCTGACTCGAGTGTTTTGTCTTTCATTATGCTCGGGTCAGTTTGAGCTTTTCAGTGTATTGAAGACCATTTATCTCTAGAGGACGAAGACGGAGATTTGTATACTATATTATTTCATATATGTTCCACTGCATCATGTTGTTCTGCTGCATTATTTATTTATTCCTGTTGTATGTAACTCTGATCTGTATTGTAAAAGTGTAATCAAATGTTATTTGTAAAACAGCTTCATGAACTGTTTATTTGATTATTATATTTTGTCATTCCGCTATGAGATTCTGTGTTTTGTTTTTCTTTCTTTCTTTTCTCTTCTTTTTCTTATTTACCCCATAACAATCCTCCCTTTTGAAGGGTTTGAGTTTGACATGTGGTTTATTGTCGATTTAAAACATCCAAAAAGGTGGGTCGTTACAGATGGAATGAGTGGCTATTTCATCGATGACATTGTTCGAGAAAAAGATGTGATTGAAATAACCCACCATCTACATCACCTGACCCGCATCTAAAAAGTGATGTTGGCAACGCAGATGCCGTTGATGAAGGATCGTTTTTGAGGAAAATTATAAAACAGATCACAAAGCCATCTACAATACTCTACATTTTTTAAAACTCATAGCGGAAGGAATAAAATATAATAATCAACAATACAATCCCAGATAAATTGATTCCAACTACAACATCTCTTTATACCAGTAACGGGAATAATCTATTGTTCGGGAATATAATAGTATATAACTAATACAAAAATGCATCCACCGTACCAACTTGCCTCCAATTCACCACCAGTCCTCCTTATCGACCTATTAGAGTATAACTATAAAGAAGAAAATGATAGAAGGGTCAGATGTACGTTAGGTGAGTAAAACACATCATATAAGTGTATAATACTAATAAGGTTGTAAAACAATACTTGTCCTCAAAAATCAAACCTTAACATGTGTCACATCCACATAACAAGTTAGCTAAACACAATATAATATTATAGTGATGTCATATGCTACGGTCTCACTAAAATCTATTATATGCCTAATTATATGCACATGATTGAGCCTAAAGTTCTCTACCCGCTATTGTTAGACATCTTTGGTTACAACGAAGAACTCATTTCCTCTGAAAAGTGTACTGTAACCGTTGTCATCAATCGTGAATCGAGAACTTAGCTCCTATAAAAAATGCGCCGCAACGCTATCGTTAGTTGTTGTCGACTACACCGAAGAACTCATTTGCTTTAAAAATGTATTGTAACGCCTGTCTTGGTAATCATCATTGTTAGACGTCACCGGTTGCATCAAATAACTCATTTCCTCTAAAAACATATTGTAATGCCTATCTTCATAATTGTCATCATTAGATGATACCGGTTGCATCAAAGAACTCATTTCCTTTAAAAAAATGTACATTAATGCTTACTCGCATAATCATCTGCCGACCAATGAATAATGAACCTACCAAAACTAGGACACTTTTTTGAAATATCTCAAAAAAGAGCAATCAATATACCAACGCATTACACATATCACCATGATCGCAATGCTATCAACCATACATGAAACAGAGATCATATGCGAGAGTTATAAATGTTTGAAATTCAGGGCCAATATCATAATTTATAGTTTAATCATTAATATATATATATATATATATCTTTTCTCTTCATTCACATAACTGAAGCAACCAACATCGAACCACCCAATCTATTATCCCTTTCCATTGTCGTCGGCGCCGCCCCAGGCCAAACCACCTAAATCTAATACCATAGTTGTGATCCCTATCCCCGTTGTCCACGTCACCAATTTCTGGCTAGCTATGCCACTCCACATTTCTCCTCCAATGTCAGCCATGTGAGTAAGCGGAATAGGGATTTTAAGGCTAAATTAACATGGTGTGAATAGTGTTTAATTGATTATATGATTATTTTTCAAATTCTTTAAGATTCTACTTGGAATGATGTAATTAATAATCACACAAGCAATCATAAAATCAAAATGCAGATAAAAGTAAATGCGGTAAAAGTAAAAAGGAAAGAACATACTAGGATTTTATACTGGTTCGGAGTTACACTACATTCAGTCCCGCACAATTTCTTGTACAAATTTCTTCTCAACTAGTAAATGCAAATACAATCTCGATTTCAAGGCTATGAGACACATCCTCTAGAATCCCGACTTTTGGTAAGAGTCACTTGATTTCCGGGCTACAAGCACACCTACTAGATTTACGGGCTACTAAGCACACCCAATTGATTTTACGGGCTACAATCACACCCACAAGTATACCAGTATGATTTGATAGAGTTTTACAGAATCAGATCTTCGATCTTGATTACAATTGATCCTATAACTCTTAAATAGCACTTTGATCTTGGTTTGAGTGAGAGTGATGAGAGAAATCAGAGAGTAGATGAAGAAGATACAAACTAGTGATGTTGAATTTTATTCTGGTCAAATTGTGACAGAGTTTGGGTATATTTGATTTAGAAAATGAGAGAGTGGAAGAAGGAGAGATGAATAAGAAAGTAGATGTTACAAATTCATTTGGAAGTCTTATATATATATGGAAACAACGGTCATGTCCATTCGCGAAGAGATATGACGAAAGACTCTTCTATTCAAATTTGAATTATGAAAATTATGGTCGTTATGTCGACATACATAGATAGAGTATATCGACATACTCTTCACAAAATTGGAAAACACTTTAAAAATATCATTTTGAAATTCCATTGCTTTTAAAATAATTTGATACTTTGTAGAATCATTTAAATATAGTTTATACACATTTTAAGCAAAATAAAACTTTATTAAATAATTTTGAAAGATTTAATAAGAGTATTCAATATAATGTAAATAATATATATAAAATAAATATAGTTATAAATTATAAGTAAATATCTAAAATCAAAATATAAATATCGAAAATAAATATAAGGAAGATATAAACTAAAATACAAAAAAATATAATGGATTAAAATATACTTAAAAACTTTATATAACCTCTTTGTAGATATAAAAGGTTAAGAAATTATTTTGAGAAATATTATGAATAGATGTTTGAAAAGATTATTTTGAAAACTAGGATATTTAAAACTTATTTGAAATAGAGAGATGGAGAGATTAAGAAAGTGCTATCGGGGATTTAACAAAAATTCTATGACTTTATAACTTATCTGGAATATCTTAAACTCTTCAATACTTATGAGTCTTCAATAATCATCATCTTGAATCTACTCTTGATATTGTACAGTCTTCTTAATCAACACCTATCTAATATCATGCACTATATACTGTATATATTTGATAAAACATTAGTATCTATATTTTATATTGTGTCCTATAGTTGTAATCATCAAAACCAAAACCAAAACCTAAGGTACTAACAATCTCCTCCTTTTTGATGATGATAACTCTAGATATAAAATATAATATAACTCTCCCTAGGTTACAAAACTCCCCCTTAATCTATGCCTAGATTTTATATATTTCTCCCCCTTTGTCATCAACAAAAATAACCACCTGAAACTATACCTCTAATACTATCTCTTAATCTAATTCTAACTCTAACTCCCCAAAATAAAATACTAACTGATATATATATATAGGAATTATATATAATGATGATGAGAATGATTTCATAAAATAATAACTGATATGCAAAATTAGATAATAATGAAATAATCATAATCAATCTAAATATTCATCCAATCCAACAAAAGTTAATGTCACACACCATTCAAAAAAATCCACACTAATCAAACCAATCAAATTCAAACCCAATCAAGTATTATTATTTATATACAATCAAAGTATTATTATTTATATACAATCAAACCAATCAACAATGAAAAATTCATAATTTTAATTTAAATGCGTACATATTTTAGTTATGTTTCTCCATACTTCTCATTAAATGTCATTGTGAAGCATATATTAGCGTTCCCTGTATCTGGTTTGCTATCACTTGAGGAAGTATCTGAATCTTATAGTGTTGCACTATAAGCCCTTCTTCGTTTTATGGATGAATCAGTATTTAATGTAGTTTTTGGTTTATCAAGATGTGGATAGTCTTGTTTTAAATGGCTAGGTTCATCATAGTTATAACATCTAATGCAATTTCCGCTTTCGCTTCCATTTCCAGGATTTTTCTTGTCATTTCTTTTGAAATTGTTCAACTTCCTATATTTTAAAAAATTTCTGAAATTCCTTGTCATGAAAGCAATTTCTTCATCGTCATCGTTGTCTGAATCTAGATTATCCGTCATTGCATTAAAAGCTATAGATTTCTTCTCTATTGCTTTGTTTTCTCTCCTGCCCTGCATTTGTGCTGCAAAAGACATTAACTTGCCAATCAACTCTTCAATTTTAGAGTACTGATGTTATTAGCCTCTTCGATTGTAAGAGTCATTTGATCCCATTTTGGAGTAGTGAATTGTACCCAGTGTAAAAAGTGAGTATACTATATCTTCGAATCTACTATACATATCAGTTATGAGCTCATTTGGACTCATTTTGAATAATTGAAACTGGTATGTTAACATGGAAATTTTGGTCCATTTAACCTTACTAGTGCCTTCATGTGTAACTTGCAAAGTTCTCCAAATTTCAAATGTAGACTTATATATGGATACTCTTCAAAATTCATTTCTATTTAGTGAACAAAATAATATATTCATAGCCTTGGGTTACTTTGTGCAACTGTTTTTTGGTCAGCAGTCCACTGTGCAAAGTTAGTCTCGGGTTCAGTGTAATCAGTTTGTGTGATATTCCAAGTGTTTAAACCAATTAATTGTAAATAAATTTTCATTCTGCATGACCAATATGTGTAATTACTACCATTAAAAGTGGAGGTCAAGCAGTAGATTCTTCTTCGACAAATGAGTTACTAACAAGTGTATTAACAGTGTTACTAACATCACTATTGCTAGTGTTGGTAGCCATTTAAACTCTTTCAAAAATCAGATGATGAATCATTTGAAAACCAATGCTTTAATACGAAATGTGAGTCAGCAGAATAGGGATCTAAGGCTAAATTGACACAAAAAGGGGGGGTGAATAGTGTTTAATTGATTATATGAATATTTTCAAAATTCTGTAAGATTCTACTTGGAAAGATGGAATTAACAATCTCAAAATCAAAATCTAGATAAAAGTAAATGCAGTAAAAGTTAAAAGGAAAGAACACACCAGGATTTTATACTAGTTTGGAGTTACCCTACATCTAGTCCTGCACAATTCCTTATAAGGATTTCTATTCAACCAGTAAATGCAAATACAATCTCGATTTTAAAGCTACGAGACATACCCTCGAGAATCCCGATCTTTGGGTAGAGTCACTTGATTTACAGGCTATAAGCACACCCACTAGATACGGGCTACTAAGCACACCCAATTGATTTTACCGGCTACAATCACACTCACAAGTATATTAGTATGATTTGATAGAGTTTTACAGACTTAGATCTTCGATCTTGAGTACAACTGATCTTATAACTCTTGAATAGCACTTTAATCTTGGTTTGAGTGAGAGAGACGAGAGAAATCAGAGAGTAGATGAAGGAGAATCAAACTAATGATGATTGAATTTGATTCTGGTTGAATTTCGGTCAATTTTGGGTATATTTTGGTTTAGAAAATGAGAGAGTGGAAGGAGGAGAGAAGAAAAAGAAAGTAGATATTAAAAATTCATTTGGAAGTTTGGTATATATTGGGAAACAACGATCATGTCCATTTGCGAAGAGATACGACGAAAAGTCACTTCCATTCAAATTTGAGTTTTGAAAATTACGGCCACTATGTCAACACACATAGGTAGATTATGTCGACATACTCTTCACAAAATTGAAAAACACTTTAAAAATATCATTTTGAAAATCTGTTGCTTTGTAAAATAATTTGATACTTTGTAGAATCATTTGGATATAGTTTATACACATTTTAATCAAAATATAACTTAATAAAACTTTATAAAATAATTTTGAAAGATTTAGTAAGTGTATTCAATATAATGTAACTAATATATATAAAATCAAGATGGTTACAAATTATAATTAAATATCTGAATCAAAATATAAATATCATAAAATAAACATAAGGAAGATATAAACTAAAATACAAAATAAAAAAAATAGATTAAAATATACTTAAGAACTTAATATAATTCCTTTGTAGATATAAAAGGTTAAGAAATTATTTTGAGAAATATTTTGAATAGATGTTTGAAAATATTATTTTGAAAACCAGGATATTTAAAAAATATTTAAAACTTATTCGAAATAGAGAGAGAGAGAGAGAGAGATCAAGAAAGTGTTATCTTGGTTTTAACATAAATTATATGACTCTATAACTTATCTAGAATATTTTGAAATCTTCAACTCTTCACTACCAATGACTCTTCAATTGTCATCATCTTGAATCTACTCTTGATAATGTACAGTCTTCTTAATCAACACATGTCTAATATCCTACACTATATATTGTATGTATCTTGATAAAACATTAGTATCTATATTTTTTTTAATGTCCTGTAGTTGTTATCATCAAAACCAAAACCTATGGTACTAATAAGCCCCTCCTTGCAAATTTGTGGCACCTGCCATTCGATCTGAGATGATCAAGAACCACTGTGAGCATTTTCTCATCCTCCTCTACAAACCCATGTCCCCCGATTGACATACTGTAACGACTCGTAATTTTAGATAATTAAAAAATATTAAATTAAATAAGATTTTGGAAATTTAATATAGGAAAAAATTAAAAATTTATGATTTATTAATGTGAAAATAATTAGAATATGATTAATAATATTGCTTGAATGTTATTGACAACTATTTTAATGAAATTTCAATTAATTGAAATTGTTGAAAAATTGATTTGGCTAAAATGTAAATAAGGAATTAAATTTGGTAATTTATGGAATTTATGAAATTGAATATTAAAATTAATATGGTAAAAGGATAATTGTAGAATATGAATGTAATAAAATGTAAACTAATGTTAATTATATTTATATGATATTTTATGATTTAATAATAAAAATGAGAATCAAAATATAAGAATTTGATTGAAATTAAAATATAATTAACTAGGGTTTTATTTGAATTGCAATTGAACTTTGAAATTAATGTAATATTTAAATAGTGGATTTAACATGGATATTTTATTTTAGTAGGTTATTAATTTCTATGTAATTAAGGATGATAAATTGTTAACTTTAAATTTGAATCTAGAAGTGATTAAATTGATTTTTAATTTAATAATTTATTTAATTAACGTGAAATTTAGTCATTTTGGCCACTGTCTTGAATTTTGACGAAACCAGTTTCATCGGGTCCGTAACAATGAATTATTGAAGGATTCAAATTTCGTAGCGATCAGACTTATCGTTTGATCATGCGAGCTCGAAACGTGTAGAAATCAATTAAATGAATTCAATTAGAATAATTATATTTTAAAAGCTAACTTCTGTGTACAATGGAAGTGAGGCTTGAAACTAGTTCCATTGAGTTTAAAATATCGAAAACCTATATTTCGATATATTGGATGACCCACTTTCATTTCGGAAACGGAACGGGCTTTTCGGGTCGTTATTATCATTTCGAACCAATTCGATTTGTTTATTCATTCCTATCCATCTGTTTATATAAATAGTTTTTCCTAACCCTAGTAGCCTTTTTGTTCCTTATTCTTGTATGTAAAATTCTATCTATCTGCTTCTTCCTCCTTCTCAGTGGCTGCAAATCCAAAATCCTAATTACAAATCAAAATCAAATCGAAAAATTTAAACTCCTCAAATCATAGCAAATTATATATCATTGGAAAGCTCTCGACGAGAGCAATCTAGATCTACAATTAATTTTTGCAATCGAATCACCGGTTGTTTAGAAATTGGTGATATGTCTCAATCGTTCGTTTCTAGGGTTTTCGATCCAACGGCGGATCGTTGATTATACGACGATCGGAGGGTACCTGAGCGTTGAGGAGGCCGAGAGGAGTGCATCCATGGGTTCATTCATATCTATAGGGTCTCGTCTTCGCCAGAAAATGCATTCAAAAGTCACGGCGGCGGAGGTGAATTGGTGGTGGCGGATGTGGCCGCGTGGTGTCCAGGTGGGCGCCAGGAGATGGTGGACACGGCGAATGTGTTTGATCGTGGCAATAGCACGTGTAGTGGCGGCAGCAAGAAGTTGAACAAGGCAGCTAAGACATGGAGATCGTGTTCAAACTATTTGAGGTAGGGTTTCTCGATGGAGGCTGTGGGTACGTGGCATTATTTAATTATTATTTATTTTAATTTTAATTTTAAAATTCAATGTTCTAACACAAATAACTTTTACATACGAGCTCAGATTCATGCTCGATTTTCTCTATTACGATCGTATCGAAATTCCGGACATTATGGAACTGGTTGGGTTGGATTCTAAGATTGTTCAAATTTCGGGCTTTATTTTGATTTTAAATCGACTAAAAATCAAAGGTGAGTGTTTTAACCCACTCACGAATACAAAATCATCTTATGTTAGTTAAATTAAATTTATGATGTGATTGGAAATTTATTGATTGCTGTTTGATATTTTAAATTGTCATTTAAAATTTAATTTGAATTTATATTGAATTTGATTGCCATTTAAAGTAATATTGAATTTAAATTGCTAGTTAAATACCTGATAATGATGACCAGTTTATTTGTTGTGATTTATTGGTTGATTTGAATGATGATCGTGATGGTTGCTTATTTGTTGATATTTTGGATGATTGGATGTTATATTTATTTTATATGTCATTATCACACTGCAAGCTCCCTTAGTTTGCTGTTAGGAAAAAATTGCTATGGGTTGAAATGATACATACCCGAATGGTCTTATAGATTAGGGAAAAATTGTTACGGGTTGAAATGATAAACTCGAGCGATTTTATGGATTTTGAATTTTACTCGGGATTGCAGGTTGAAATGATATATACCCATAGATTTAAATTATTGCAGGTTGAAATGATATATATCCGTATCACTTGACCATAGGGTAGAAAATTATATACGGACACCGGATTGGTTAAATTAAATGATTTTAAATTATTAATTTTAAATCCAGTTAAATGATATTATGAAATAAAATTTGATTTATATGAACTGTATTATTTTCGAAATCCAAGCTTTTAAAATGTTGAAACTGAAATTGTTTTAAATAAATTGTTTATAGAATTTAAATTGGAATCTCAAAGTTGAATTTTGAAATATAAATGAAATTTATCAAAATTGAGCTAATGTAAATGTATGAATATTTAAGCTTTGAAACCTATTGAATTTGAAGTGGTTTAAATTTGTAGTTCAAACATGGATTTGAAATCGATATAAAATTGAAATGGTTTTTATTGAGAATTTGAATTGAAACCTTTAGTCTTTTGAATTGAAATCATTGAACTGGAATTGATTTAAATTGAATTTTTGGAACTAAAGTTGATTTGAATTGATTTGTGAAATTGGAAGAAACAATTCAAATTTGAAACTATTTTCGATATGAACTCTTTTAACATATAAACTATTATCCTCATATAAACCATTTTAATATATTAATAATTTTTAATACATTAACTATTTTTAATATATATCCTATTTTAATATATAAACTATTTCCAATATATAAACTATTTTAATATATAACCTATTTTAATATATAAACTATTTATAATATATAAATTATTTAATCTATAAACTATTTTAAAAATATAAACTATTTTAATATATAACCTATTTTAATATATAAACTATTTTAATATATATTATTTTAAATTTATAAACAACTTATAATATATATATATATACTATTTTTAATGTATAACTATTCCAATATATAAACTACTTTCAATATTCAAACTGTTAAAGTTGGAAATGTTATGATTCAGATTTAATTGATTTAAAGGCAATATTTTGATATGAGGGTTTAACCTATTTGTGGTTTGATTTTGAAATGAATATGATTTAAAAGGAATAATGATTTCGAAAGTGAATATGCTTTCGAAAGTGATATGATTTTAAAGGGAATATGATATTTGATATCAATTATGAACCGGTTTTGGAAATGCAAAAGAATCAACTGGTGTGAAATAAGCGTTTGGTTGTTAAAGAGACTGGGATCTGATATTGTCATACTCTCTGCCAATACCGAAAACTACTTTAACAACTGTGCATGTGGTGGAGAATCCAGAATGAAGTAGGATGGTTGGCGAACGTTACTGTATGAGGTATGAATGCAACCCTGACCCCCTCGGGTCAACTTGATATGACTAAAATTGGAGCCATGCCGGACCAAGTGGGGTTGCACCTCCGATCGGGCATATTTCTTTAGTACCATATTTATTACTTTGTGATTGATTTGGTGGTGACCCCTCGATTTGATTATGGGAGTGTGTCTCGAGGTGGGCGGTAGTAGCTGCTATGCGTTACCACCAGTCCGGATCCGTAAAATGGTAGTATCCTACCCTGGGCATTGCCTCGCATGCCTTGTCATATGCCTTATCGAGCGCACTATGATTTTGGTTTGTATCGTACCTAAGGAGTGCTCACTGAGTATCCCACCGGTTTGGTGGAGCTTACAGCATCTGTATAGACTACGGTATTTATATAAAAATGTGTTAATGGGGATATGGGTAACGCCTTAACGTTATTTTAATACTTTACTTTACCGTAGACATATTATAATAGCGTATTGTACTATATATGTAGATAGTTTAACGGATCCTTAGGAGATGGAATCCCGAACATCTCTTAAGTTATAGCACGCACGTTAGAAACTGGATAGGAGATGTAAAATCCCGTAAACATCTCTGAAGCCGTTACACTCATATTTATTTACTGTTGATTTAACTTACATAAGATCTTTTAGTTCTGACTCGAGTGTTTTGTCTTTTCATTACGCTCGGGTCAGCCTGAGCATTTCGGTGTTGAAGACCTTATTTCTGGAGGACGAAGACAAAGGTTTAGTATATTATTACTATTTATTAAATTTATTCCGCTGCATTATTTATTTATTCCTGTTGTATGTATAACTCTAATTGTATTGTAAATGTTTAGTCAAATGTTATTTGTAAAACAGCTTCATGAACCGTTTATTTGATTATTATATTTTGTCATTCCGCTGTGAGATTCTGTGTTTTTTTTCCTTCTTTTCTCTTATTTTCTTATTTACCCCATTAACAATCCTCCCTTTTGAATGGTTTGAGTTGACATGTGTGGTTTATTGTCGATTTAAACCGTCCAAAAAGGCGAGTCGTTACACATACCGTCGCCGTTTCACCATTGAATCGAAATGGATAACCCATGTTTACTGAATTTCCATTTTGTTTTCTGATCAATCCGTACACCCAATCGACGAAATTACACCACCAGTGGATTCACGTTGTCGAGAACTACTACTTTGAGATATAATATGTATGATTTGGAATAATTTTGCATTTCGTACTTTATAATTAGAGGAGATTATCTATTACTAATTAATAGATTTTAAACTATCTAACCTGGGCGTAATACACCCTAATCATGTTTATATAAAAAAATCACATTTTAAATTTTATTTACATCTTTTAAAACATGATTTACAACCATAAGGCATGAATTACTATATCTTACTAATATATACATGAATATGATTAATGTCACTCACCAATTAGCCATGCATTTTCTCCAATCCAAGGTGAATCCTCCTCCTTCTTCGCTGTCAAAAAATTCTCCAGCTTGAAAATGCCAAATCCCACAATAGCTTCAAATTGTTTGCATAGCTCTCTTCACAGTGATCGGTCCAATATATTAATTTGTTTAATTTGGATTTTATTTGGAATTGATTTTGTTTAGAGATTAGATGAAGAAGAAGATCGATATTAGAGGTAAGATGTTTAAGCTAAAGTGTGATTAGAGAATAGGGTTTTAATTTCTATTTATATGCCGATATAATTCAAATCTAAGCTAAAGTCTTGAAATTAATGTATTATAAAAATGCTACTGGGTTTGACTTCTTTTAATTTCTAGCCCGTTAAACCAAATTTAGCGAGTTATACATGTTTTCTAACTACAAACGACATTCCAGACGCAATGGAATATGTCCCAGAGCCGAATTCCATCTCCTATAAAAATGTACTATTTTTTCCTATATGTAAAATTAAAATTTAGCCTTTTTAATTTACTTGTTTAAATTTCGTAAGATTATGGGGTGTTACATTCTATCTCCTTGTCCTTTTAATTCCCAGAGGCAGACAATGCAATTTTCTTTTCAGTGTACAGACATACAAAAAAAAACCTAAATACATTCATCTAGCGTCCATTATACAACACAAGAAAAATACAACCAAGATTATATAATACATATGACAGATAAAATAGGATGATATGACATGAGATGAGTGCAAATGCAACTAAATCGGCCACCTATATGAACGCACATGTAGTGCAACCAAGTATGCAAACATCCTTATATATTCATATTCATATTCATATATATACATTTACATATATACACACACATATTATATATATATATATATATATATATATATATATATTGCGTCTATACATCCATGTGCAACATCTATATCAAAGTGCAAGTAAACAAACACATCCATAAATGTAATCACTAAACACATATATAAAGAAATAATAAATAAATAACATAAGTAAAATTATCTAACATAAATTATAACACCTAACTATATGTATCTATCCTAGGTTGGAATATATATACATTCAAGCCATCACTGTACAAGCTAAGCTGCTATAACTCAAACAATCAACCATCGCAAACATAACACGCCATAAGGACGTGCATACAACCAATCATAGCATCGGTACATCCATGCCTCTGTAATCTAGCTAGCTAAAGCAAACATGAATATCAAACAACCTAATCAATAACCTACAAACTAACTAAAAGAGGAACTTATTGAAAGAGAGCACGTGATGGGGAACTCAAACCACCTCTCCAATTTCCCACGTATTCTCATCAAAACCCTTTCTTTGTCGTACTTGGACTAATTTTATTTTTGTTCTTATGCCAATCACAGCAAGCTCTAAGACATGAATACACCTACGGAGTATTCTAGAATTTTTCTCTACATTCACCTCATAAGCTAACCAGGCTCTAATACAATTGCTAAATCGTCAACGTACGTTAGTAGATGGCATAAACATAAAACCTATGAAAACCCACCGACTTTTCTAGAAGCCCACCCAAATGTGCTGGCTACCCTACTCTTTGTATGATCGAGAAAGGCCTAACAACTTATGGCGCTAGGTTTCCCACATAACATATCTTAATAGCGAGTCTTTAACCTACCTAGCTACCTACTGTGAACTCTTTGTGCGTACTTAACCTATGCAGCTTCCATTTCTTTGTGCACCACTTCAACTTTTACTAAAGTGCCTATAATCATATATTGTCCAAGTTTCACTTTTATCCAAATAGACTTCACTATTGGAATATCTCCTTCGATAAATACCTTGCAACTTACTCCACCACTTGCTTCTTCATCCTCGATCATTAATAAATTCTCTTTGTATAATTTGATGTACCTCACTAAACTCCTTCTTTAAGTTTATAGGGATGACAACATGATCACGAACGGTGTCTCCCCTCTAAGTGGACTAACATTTTGGATTCTTAGATGAACCCAGAACTCCATCGGCATTTAATTGCAAACATCATAAATGGATGATGCCTTAATTTTGATGAACACAATATTACTATAATGAACTCATAAACTAGGTTATGCATTCTTCGCTTATTTTTCACACGTATCGAGCACTGAAAATAAGTTATGCATAAAAGGCCATTATTTAGTAAAATTGACTTAATAAGGTAGTTCTTTCAATCCAAGTGATGACCGAAAAGAACTAATCTTACCTCTTAGTCAATTTTATTTCAAGTAATTAAATCTAGCCTTTCTTAAAATTTCCATTGTACCATAGTACTTGCCAGTCAAGACATTTACTTCATGCCTTGAAATCATATAACACAAGATACTTCAAAAATAATATTAACTTGTGAAGTCGTATAAACTAACATATAGCTTGAGTACCCTTATATACATTGCCATACTCCAAAAACACTGTGCATAGACAAGGGTAGTCCTCCTCTATCAATGACTGTCTCATACAACCAATCTTCTACTATCCAACCATTTAGGAATTTTTTCACTCAATAACGTTCTCATCTTCTCAACTTATATATAAGTGTACCTGGCCTTTAATGTAAACATATATGTTAATTTCAAACAACATTCAATAACATCTGTCTTAATAATTCAAATAATATATTTAAACTAGTTATTTCCTTCATAAGTATAAATCATCTCAGTATTATTTATTATAAGAATAATCTACTACCTCAAAATAGTATACATTTTTTTCCAAATCGATAATATACTTCAAAAATTCTTTGTTTTCATCATACTCGAGCATCATTGTGTAATCTATTTTTTTCAAATTTCCTTCAAAACAATAATATTATTATCATTTTATATCAAAACAACAACATTTATTTAATTCATTTTTTCACAATCACTTTATAATTATCTAATTCAAAAATAATAACTTTCTTCATTAAATCCCAAAAATCCATTTTAATGTTAGTTATATTAAAAGTAGTAATAATTTATCCCAAAAATAATCATGGAAAATATCTCTTTGTTATTATTATTCTCAAAATACCTCTTTTTTGTATTAATTAAACAATTTATTTTCCTAGACTCCATAATGCAATCATAGTATACTTTGCTCAGATTTGGACAGTCTTCCAAAATCATATTACTATTTATTTAAATTCCACCTTAAATAATAGTAAATTCTCAATTTAAAATAGATTTTTTGTTATCATTTCAAAACTTTCCAAAATTCATATGTAATACCCTCATTTATTTCCAGTGTAAATTCCTAAATCGCAAATTCATTATACATATTTCTAGCAAGTCCTAAGTATAATGACATATTGAATAGCTATTCACCATAACCATTTCAAATTTTATGGGCTATGTGGCTCATTTATAGCTCCAATCAAATTTTCAATTGAAAATATTAATAACATTTCAATTTAGTTTTTTAATCAAAATTTTTGATCTCAAATCTTATTCGATACAAAACTAATAAGATTTGGAAACCATAAACTTCACCATTGACTTTGTCCAATGTTTAATTTCGATCGTCACACTTTTTTTCCAAAATAAATTATTTAAATTCTACTTTAACAATTCTCAAAACTTTTAACTTATACTTTTCATATTTACAACATTATTTCACATAATTTATAACCGTTTTATCACATACATACATACATACGTGTGTGTGTGTGTATTTTATCGTTTTTAATTAGATAATTTCCAACACATTTGAATAATACGTCATGTATACACATAATAATATTCATGAAATTCACTTTCGGCTACTAACTATATTCACAATGAATTTGAAAATAATTTGTAAAATCTTTAAAACATTTATTAATGCATGTTTTTCAAAAGTTTATATCTCAAAGCATTCAAAAATACATACATTACAATTGGAAAATTTCATAAGATTAAAATAATAATTTTAAATTCCTTTTTTTCAAATTCATATTCTATCCAAAATTATTCTAATTTGACATAGAAAAATAAACTTCTAAAACAAGTCTTTTAAACTTTATAAATTAGAAATTTTCACATAAGCATAAAGAACGCGTAATATTTTAATTAATTTTTTTCAAAGTGTGACCAAAATGTTTATAAAATAATGGATGTTCAAAATATGCGTTTTACTTACTTTTTTTCAAAAGTTTCATTGTCCAAAGCAAATACACATCAGAGTATAAGTACAATAATATGTCTTACATTATGCAAAAATAAAAGTTTTAAAAATAGTAATGTAAAATTACTTATTAAAATTTCCCATTTTTGGAATTCACACTAAAGAATTATTATTTTTTGAAACATTAAACAAACTTCAACTTCTTTATTTTTTTTTCAAAAATCTCAAATGCTAGTATTTCTAATTTTTTAGGAATTTTTTTTAATTAATTTAAATAAATAAATTAGAGTAGATTAAAACCTACACAAGTTGAACTAGGTCACAAAATCTTAAAAAAATGCTTAAGTGCCTTCATTACTCCCCATCAACATTTCGCTATGTTCAATGGACTCAATGGTGATGCTCTTCTTCTTATCCATCTCTAGTCCCATAATTTACTCTACTGCTACTTGGCATATAAACCCCCTTTTAGCAATTGTCTATGGAGTAAATTGCAACAAACATGATGGGTTTATATTCCATCTCAAACTATTTAAATCCCAACATTTTTTTAACTCGTAGTTGTTTACTTTTATAAGGGATAAGTCAACAACTATTTCTACAAGTCAAAATTATATAGATTGTGGCATAAGTATAATATATATGTATGTATGTATGTATTATAAATAATAAAATTACACATATGTTCTCTCATACACCCTAATTTAGGAATTGCCTAACCTAGGCTCTAATACCAATTGAAACAACCGGCAATCCATGTCCCTCTAACCCATGACCAAAAAGTGGTGCTAGCATTATGGAAGCCATCGATGGAAGATCATTTTTGAGTAAAATTATAAAATAGATCATAGATTTATCTACAATACTCTGCATTTTCTAAAACTCACAGTGGAAGAAAGAAATATAATAATCAATAATACAATCCCAAATAAATAAAGCAACATAATATCAAATTGATTTCAGCTAATACATCTCTTTATACTAGTAACAGAAACAATCTAATGTATGGGAATAAAATAGTAGATAGCTGATAGAAAAATGTGTCTCCAACTTACCATCATGTCTCTAAGTCACCACCAGTCCTCTTTATCGACCTATCAGAGTATAACTAAGAAGAAAAAATGGTAGAAGGGTTTAGGCATACGTTTAATGAGTGAAACGCATCGTATAAGTATAAAGTACTAATGAGCTATTAAATCAACACTACTCTCGAAAATCATACCTTAATCCATGTCACCTTCACCCAACAAGTTAGCTAAAAGTAATATAATACTATTGTGATATCATATGCTAGGTCTTATTAAAATCCATCATATGCCTAATCATACGCATATAATTAAGCCCAAAGTCTCTAGCCACTATTGCTAGGTGTGATTGGTCACACTAAAGAACTCATTTCCTTTAAAAAGTATACCATAACATCTACTCTATCGAAATCGTCGTTATTAGACATCACCAATCACATCGAAGAACTCATTTACTTTAAAAAGTTGGACATATCCATCATCATCAATTGTGCACTAAGAACTTTGCTCCTTTGGAAAATGCACCACAACATTGTCATAAGACATTACCGACTACACCGAAGAACTCATTTCTTCTAAAAAATACTCTAATGCCTATCTTCATAATCATCATTATTAGACATCATCGATTAGACCGAAGAACTCATTTGCTCTGGAAAATGTACGATAATTCCTATCTTCGTAATCGTCATCACTAGACGACACTGGTTACACAGAAGAACTCATTTCCTTTGAAAAATTGTGCCATAACGCCTACTCTCATGATTGTTAGTCGAATAATGCATAATGATGTATCCAAACTAGGACACTGTTTTGATATATCTCAAAACACAAAAACTATATACCAAATCTTTCATTGTCCTGCCACGATTGCAATGCCATAAACCGCATGTGAAATGGAGATTGTATGCAAGAGTTATAAATGTTTGAAGTTCGATGGAAATATCATAATTTATAGTTTAATTATTATTAGAGTGTGTGTGTATCTTTTCTCTTCATTCACGTAGCTGAAGAAACCAAAATCGAACCACCTAATCTACTATCCTTTTCCATCATCGACGATATCACATAAGGCTAAATCACCCCAACCGGACACCATGATTGTGATCCTCATCCCCAACCCTTGCATTGAAATTTCCAGTTTCCACCATTTGATATGAGATGATCAGTAACCATGTGAGCATCTGCTCTTTCTCCTCTACAAACCATATCCCACGATCAGCGTATCATCATTGTTTCATCGTTGAATCGAAATAGATGGACCACATTTACTAAACTTCCAGATGTTTCCTAATCAATATATACACCCAATCGATGAAGGTACACCACCAGTGGATTCGTGTCGTCAAGAACGATAACTTTAATGTATAATATATGTGATTTGGAACAATTTAGTATTTCACACTTTTAATTAGGATATTATATTTTGCTATTAACAATCAATAAAATTAGATGTTTAATCATTTAGCCATGGCGTACTATACCGTAATCATGTTTATATGAAATAATAAATCACTTTTCAAATTTTAGTTACATCATTTATAACATGATTTATGAACATAATGGATTAATGTTATATCTTACTAATATATACACAAATAGGATGAGTGACATTCATCGATTAGCTTTGCATCTTCTCTAATCTAAGGTGAATTCTCTTCCTTCTACGCTACCCAGAAATTTCCTGTATTGAAAATAAGCTCTCGACGGCTTAAAAGTTATTTGCATAGCTCTTTTCGTGGTGATCAGTCTCATATATTAATTCTATTTGATTTCTTCTAAATTCTAGCCCGTTAAACCAAACTGAGTAAGTTATATATATATATATTATAATTATAAACGACATTCTTGACATAATGGAATGTGTGCCGAAGCCTAATTCCAAATATTTTAGAAATCTACTATTTTCTCCTTTTTGTGAAATTACAATTTTGCCTTTTATGACTTAATTGTTTAATTATAATAAAATTATAGTGTGTTATAGTGATAAACATGCCTAGAGAGTTAATTATTAAAATAAGTTAATTAACGTTAAGATCAACACCTAAATAAGAACTAGGTGATGGTTGTGAATCTCATTAATGATTTTACGACATGGTTCATAATAACTTGATGACAAGTATAGGGTATACTTAGACATAAATGGATGAATAAAAATACGACATGCTTCATATGTGTATGTTAAGAATAAGGTATACCTATGACTTGAGAATGATGTTATATTAATGTTTAAGCTATGATGATTACTTAAATGATATGATATAATTGCTATGATGTATAAGTGAAGGGAAAACACATTCCATGTTTTAGCGGCGTTGTCTCGCTATATGTATGCTTAGGGTAATGTTTTACTTATACCAAGCTTTATCTCTGACCCATGTTTAAATTGTTTTCCATAAACTCACAGATACTCATTCAAGTAGGCTAATTTTATGGACTTGGATAGATTTTTGTTTGAAAGAGGAATAAAGAAGCCAAAGATGAAGTATGGCGCTTGTAACTAATAAAAGCTGTTTTCATTCCGCTATTGTAAAACTATAGTTTATAACTGGTTAATTGTTCATCTTGGAATCATTATAAGTCGGGCATAACACTTATATTTATGTTTTTTATAGTTTACCCCTACGTGGGCACGTTTTGGGATTATGGAAAATGTAATGACAATTATGTGTAATGAAATATTTTTAGCTGCTCTATTCACTTAATGTTGTGGAAAAATATTACTGATCTCAATTTGTCGTTTGAAAATAATTCTAGTTATGACTAGAAATTATTGGCATTCATTTTCGAGATTTTGAAATGGCGGACGTTGCAACTTGGTGTTAGAGCTTAGGTTAGGGGACACTTAAGTAAAATAGAGCTGAATTAAAACTAACTAGTTGAAAAATAATACCTTAAGGAGGATATGCGCTATATATATAACGTACTTTGTAACGACCTAGAATTTTGGTTATTTGAAATTAGAATATTTAATTGATTTTAAATATTTAAAAGTAAATTTTTAACTTGAATTTCAAATATAACGATTTATTGGATAATTTAATTATTGAATTTAATAATTGAAAATTGGTTAAATAGTGAAATTTTGAATTTTTAGCTTGATAAAAATAATTTAAAGGTTTATTAAATTTCTATTAGTAAGAATGAAGATAATAAATTTTTTAAGTTGGATTTAAAAGCGATTTACTCGATTTTAAATATCTTGTTTAAATTAACGTATAAAAATAGCCTTCCGAGGCACAATCTCGGAATTCGACGAAACTAGTTCCATTGGATCTGTAATAGTGTATTATTGTCGGATTTCAAATTTCGTAGTGTTTGAAGTTATTGTTTGGTCGTACGAAATAGAAACACGCTGATATTAATATCGAAAATTCAATATAAAAATTGGGCTCAAAAAACTATCCTCTACTATGATCGAATTAGGACTCGAAACATTTTCCATTGCATTCGTAACAGAGGTATAACATTATAAACGCCTAGCGGAAAGCCTCGATAGGGGTTTGAGATTTTAAGCTACGAAATCGAGAAGGTTTGGAGATTTAAATAATATAGATATTATTTGATTGACAATATTTCCATCAACCTTTTTCCCTTCACTCCAGTCACTATAGAAAACCACCCACATGCCAACATCACTTCCCTCTCTTCTCAGTTTTAAATCCACGCAGCCGATTATAGTGATGAAAATAAAATAAAATAATGAACTTCAAAAAAAAAAATCTCCCAAAATATTCAACTGAAAATTCCCAAACGAGTCCCTAAATTCAAGTTTTTGAATTCTCTTCAAATTGGTATATATGTTGAATGGTGCGACATGGATTTGAGGGAGTCGACTGTGAAGTCGAACGTGTGCTTTAGGCTAGGGTTGTGATTTTCTCATGATTTGGGGATCGATGGATGGTTTGGAGAATGGGATTGCACTCGGGGGAGAGAGGCGCACGTGTGGCCATAGTTTGGTGGCGTGCGGTTGACATTTGCTAATCGCGATATTGGCTATGGCGTCGAGCACGAGCAGGTTGATCTTGGATTTGGGGACTCGGACGTGGCATGATAGTATGGGGTCGAATGAGGAGGTGGAGGGCGACGCAATGGTGAAGTCGATGATGGTGGGTGGATAGCCGTGCACGTGCATGCGTGCATTGGGTATTTTCGGCCATGGGAGTTCAAATTCTACTGAGTGGCATTTTTGGGGAAGAAGGCATTCTTGCTGGGCCGGGTTTGCTTATGGTATGGGCCTTCTTTTATCAAAAAAAGAGAAAGATTTTAAATTTTAAATTTTAATTCATGTAAACTTAAAAACCTATAACTCATGCATGCGAGGTCGAAATTGGACGAAACTTTTTGCGTTGTGATCGTGGTGATGAGGACTTCGAAATGAAACTGGTTTGGACCGATTTAGAGCTTGTTACAATTTTGGGTTAAAATTGAATGCCAGTTCGATTTTAACTCAAAAACAAAATGTTTGGTGACAATAAAAATCAGTGTGAGTAAATCTCACTCATTTGGATGATTGGCATTAATTTTAAATAGTTAAAATTAATTATTGATTGATTGGATAATTATTATTACCAGTTGAATGTGATATTATATATAGTAGTGTATATATTAGTAGTTGGATTGATATTTCCCGCCTATTGGAGCGGATGAGACACTATGCACCCCGCATAATAGCGGATGATCATATATACCACGATATCCCCCTCGAAGTAGGATTGGCAATTTTATGTTGTATTAACATCTGTGGATGCAGGGAAACAAGTTGGAGGGATCCAATTGGATTCCGCAAAAATGTTGAATTTAATTTTCATATATAGTGATATATGGTCTGTTGAACAATCTGTGATAGATTATAGTGTGATTTGAATTGTTTGGATACTACGGTAGCATTGACCTAGATTTTTGCTATTTTAAAATACCATAAATATATATATATCTATACATTAAATTTGAAAAGGAAAATAAAAATGGATTTTGGAAGTTAAGTATTTATATATGATTTTGGATAAATTAAAAGAAATTTATTTGGATAAAATAAATAATTTGACTTTAAAATTTGTACCTAACTATTTTGAAATATTGTAAATAGAGATTTTTGGAATAATGTGTATAAAAGATTTTTAATAAAAATTCTTAAATGGTACTTGTTAAATATAGAAGGTTTTAAAAATCGAGAATTAAAAATAGATTGGAAGAATAAAAGGGAAATTTGGAAATAATTATAAAATTGGTTATATTAGATCCTCAATAAGATTTCTAAATTACGAAATGGAAGTAAAATTGAGATTTGGTTGCTTTTGGAATATAGTTGGTGTTATCCCGCCTTTTAGCAAGGCCGTGATACCAAAAGATTAATTGGAAACCAAGGATCGCTCATTCCGAATATCGAGTACGCACAGGTTCACCATGGATATCGATGAATTTTATCCGAGTCCGGATCAAGCTGCAATTGACAAGACACGACGATCGAAGCAATGAAAGGTGACGTTTCAAATTTCAGATCAATCGGAGTTCGTATGACCGAGATATGATCGATACAAGTTAAGGAAAATATGTTGTTCGAATCGATCCTGTTCGACTCGGTCATAGAGCCTTGTTCGAATCGATCATGTTCGACTCCATCCAGAACCAGACTCTTCGCATCGATCCAGAAGCGGCGGCATCGTATCGATTTAGTTCGTATCCATCGTGATCGCACTACTTCGTATCGATCAGGGGTTGGCTCAGTTCGAATCGATCACCGAGGCTTAGTTCGTATCCATCCAGTTCGTGGTTGTTCGAGTCGATAGCGTACGTGTCCTTGTTCGTATCCATCATGCTCAAGCAAGTTCGCTTCGTGTCAATGGCATCTGCAGCGATCGATACGAAGTGCACCAATAACTATCGATACGAACGAGGGCTACGACGAATCGACAATTGATTCGAACAAGGACTAAAGCAGATGGATGCGAATAAATGGTCAATACAAACTGGACCCCGATGTTGGATGCGAATAGAACTCTCCCAACTCAGCGCAAAAAGTGGATTGACCTAGGAATTTCGTGCCACATTACCTTGCGCGCGCATGCTTTTGATCGAGTCGACGAGATCGATACGAACGTATCGAGTCGAACAAGACAGCAAACCGAAAGCTCAAGTTTGTATTGATCATATATCCTAATCCATAAGTCCAAATGCTATGAAATTTTCATAGGTGCTTACGCGTGTTCTAAAAAATGTCCACGCCAAATTTCGACTCCATCGGACGCAATCTTAATCGATACGAAATCCATTCGTATCGATCACAGATCGGGCCGAAACTTCATGGGCTTGGTCGTGCGGGTCTACTCACGTGCCAGAAGAAGTCTCCTAAGATCTGAGCGAAATATCAGCCTCCTACACCTATAAATAGAGCCACAGGGCATACAGAAAAGAGGATCTTCTTCTTCTTTGAATTCTCCAACGCCGAGAATCTGCCGGATCTAGTTCTAAACTCCATTGCTGCTGCTGCAAACGAATTTCACTGTTGTTGTACTCGGGTTTTAGAACTATAACTCACTGCAATCCATTGTAATCAATGGTAATCGACAAGTGAACATCAGTAAAGTCATCAACTTCAGAGTGGACGTAGGCAAGATCGCCGAACCACTATAAATTTTGTCTTGTTTACTGTTTCCCTTTGGATTTTCCGAGTGTTCCTCATTTTCAATTTTCTACATACTTCTTATTTGTGATCTGTGATTGTGAACCGGTGCTTTCATCGATAATTGGGTGTTTGTGACCAATTTTGGCGCAAACATTTTGGTGCTTTCACTGAGAGTTGAACTCGGGAATCCTATCGTTTGGAAGTTGAGTTTGAAGGCTTAGAGATTCAGATCTAAAAAGCTATGACAAGGCAATCAAGTAGAAGACAAAGGCCAGAGAGAAGTCAGCATGAAGGGAGTCAAGAGGCTTCTTCAGGTGCAAATCAGACATCAATCTTCATCACCAGGGATGAGATGGAGACAATGATGAAAAGACAAGAGGAAATGATCCAGAAATTGTTTCTTCAAATTGGGCAATTGGGAGCGCAAAACCAAGGAGAAACCAGAGTTTAGAATGGAGCAGGACCATCTGGCACAGCCCTAGAACTAGGGGGCGATAACCCAAAGCATGTTGGCCCAATCCCGGACGGAGTACCAGATGGAACTGTGCAACGCGGCATTGACAGAGAAATGAATGCTCAGCTAGTAGAGCAGATTCCAGGAATCCCTCGGTAACTCGGGGGGCAAATCGGAAACAACGGGCAAGGACTACAACTTGGAGAAAGTGACAGATTGGCGGAGATTGTCAGACGAGCCATGAGAGGCGGACTAGTGAATAGAGATATGGAGGATGTGAATAGGAGTCCCTTTGCTCCTATGATCAGGCAAGCCAGGAATCCACCAGAATTCAAGTTACCAACATTGAACATGTATAATGGGAGGACGGATCCTGCAATTCATCTAACTAAGTACATGAGGCACATGGAAGTGCTGGGGGCATCGGAGGAGGTCATGGCCCGGTGCTTCCCACTGTACCTGGCAGACATAGCAGCTTTATGGTTCAAACAACTGGAGTGCGGTTCCATTTGGACATGGACCGATTTGACTGAAAGGTTCATGAGGCAGTTCAGGGTTCACATTTCAAGACCCAAAAATGTGATGAGCTTGGCAGCACTGAAGCAAAGAACCGGGGAGTCTTTGAGGAACTTTCTAACACGATTCAATGCGGCGGCATCATCAGTGGATCGACCCGATCCATCCATGGTTTTGATGGCAGCTGTATCTAGCATAGTTGATGGCACAGATTTCAAGAATTCATTAATAAGGGATCCCCCTATGGATCTAGGAGAATTTTATCATGAGGCTGAAGGATTTTTGCGATTAGAGGATGCAAGTGCTGAAAGAGAGGAAGGAGAAGGAGTTGATGTTTATGCAGTCAAGGGTGAAAATCCTCCTAAAATAGATTCAGGAACTGACAAAGGGACACGAAAGGCCAAGGATAATGATGATGGACCAACACGACCACGGAAGGAATCAAGATTCACCTCCTATACGGAGTTGAATGAGACTTTGGAGCGAATCTACCAGGACACCAGGGGGCAGATTCCTTATCGAAAGCCAATGAGAAGGCATCCGACCAACAATGAAAGAAGGTCAGACAAGTACTGCTTATTCCATGAGCTGAATGGTCATAGCACGAATGATTGCAGACACTTGAAGGATGAGGTTGAGGGACATATCCAAAATGGTTTTCTATCGCAGTATGTAAGAAGGGGAATAGCAACGGTGGAATAGGAGCGACCACCACCTACACCTACTGGGGACGGCTCAGGATCGAGGCATCAACTTGTCATCAATTGATTGGGATAATGACAAATAAGTAGCAAGCACCACACCAATGCGATTAAGTCTTTTTACACATGTACAGGACCGCGAACGATCCTCAGGCATGCTCTGATATGACTATAAACCGCATCAAAGTAGGTGTTTGCACTTTGACATCCCTGTTTTGCTTTTGTTTTCTATTTCTCATATTTAGACTCAATTTTGTTTAAGATTTCTGTTGGAAGACTTATTCTGAATAAAAATCCACTACCTACGATTCCACAACGGCTAAGCTACTTACACATGTACGGGACCGCGAACGATCCTCAGGCATGCTCTGAGATGGCGATAAACCGTCATAACAAACAGTTCAGAAACTCACTCGAACGTGAAATCTGGCACCAATGTTACCAAGTCCCTCCCAGGGCACACATATTTCTCCTCGAACGGCACCCGACCGCGAACGGTCACAATTCGCCTCGAACAGCACCCGACCGCGAACGGTCACAATTCGCCTCGAAAGGCACCCGACCGCGAACGGTCACAATTCGCCTCGAACGGCACCCGACCGCGAACGGTCACAATTCGCCTCGAACGGCACCCGACCGCGAACGGTCACAATTCGCCTCGAACGGCACCCGACCGCGAACGGTCATAATTCGCCTAGAACGGCACCCGACCGCAAACGGTCACAATTCGCCTCGAACGGCACCCGACCGCGAACGGTCACAATTCGCCTCGAACGGCGCCCGACACCGAACGGTCACGTACTACCTTGAATGCCATACGATCTCGAATGATCGTCATTCACGGTCAGATAAGACTACCAATTTCTTTGCAGTTCATCGACAGCCATTCGCCGCGAACGACATCCGACCCCGAACGGTCATGTACTACCTCGAATGACATACGATCCCGAAAGATCGTCATTCGCGGTCAGATAAGACTACCAATTTCTTTGCAGGTCATCGACAGGATATGAACGTCCATCTTATGGCATTACAAAACACACCTTCCTACCGCAAGGCATGTTTTGGGGGGCAAGTGTTATCCCGCCTTTTAGCAAGGCCGTGATACCAAAAGATTAACCGGAAACCAAGGATCGCTCATTCTGAATATCGAGTACGCACAGGTTCACCATAGATATCAATGAATTTTGTTCGAGTCCGGATCAAGCTGCAATCGACAAGACACGATGAGCGAAGTAATGAAAGATGACATTTCAAATTTCAGATCAATTGGAGTTCGTATGACCGAGATATGATCGATACAAGTTAAGGAAAATATGTTGTTCGAATCGATCTTTTTCGACTCGGTCATAATCGATCATGTTCGACTCCATCCATAACCGGACTCTTCGCATCGATCCAGAAGCGGTGGCATCATATCGATTTAGTTCGTATCCATCGCGATCGCATTACTTCATATCGATCAGGGGTTGGCTCAGTTCGAATCGATCACCGAGGCTTAGTTCGTATCCATCCGGTTCGTGGTTGTTCGAGTCGATAGCGTACGTGTCCTTGTTCGTATCCATCATGCTCAAGCGAGTTCACTTCGTGTCGATGGCATCTGCAGCGATCGATACGAAGTACACCAATAACTATCGATACTTACGAGGGCTACGACGAATCGACAATCGATTCGAACAAAGACTAAAGCAGATGGATGCGAATAAATGGTCAATACGAACTGGACCACGATGTTGGATGCGAATAGAACTCTGCCAACTCAGTGCAAAAAGTGGATTGACCCAGGAATTTCATGCCACATCACCTTGCGCGCGCACGCTTTTGATCGAGTCGACGAGATGGATACAAACGTATCGAGTCGAACAAGAGAGCAAACCGAAAGCTCAAGTTTGTATCGATCATATCTCCTAATCCACAAGTCCAAATGCTATGAAATTTTCATAGGAGCTTACGCGCATGCTAAAGAATTTCCACGCCAAATTTCGACTCCATCGGACGCAATCTTGATCGATACGAAATCCGTTCGTATCGATCACGGATCGGGTCGAAACTTCACGGGCTTGGTCGTGCGGGCCTACTCACGTGCCAGAAGAAGTCTCCCGAGATCTGAGTGAAATATCAGCCTCCTACACCTATAAATAGAGCCCCAGAGCATACAGAAAAGAGGATCTTCTTCTTCTTTGAATTCTCCAACGCCGCGACTCTGCCGGATCTAGTTCAAAACTCCATTGCTACTGCTGCAAACGAATTTCACTGTTGTTGTACTCGGGTTTCAGAACTATAACTCACTGCAATCCATTGTAATCAATGGTAATCGACAAGTGAACATCAATAAAGTCATCAACTTCATAGTGGACGTAGGCAAGATCGCCGAACCACTATAAATTTTGTCTTGTTTACTGTTTCCCTTTGGATTTTCCGAGTGTTCCTCATTTTCAATTTTCTACATACTTCTTATTTGTGATCTGTGATTGTGAACCGGTGCTTTCATCGACAATTGGGTGTTTGTGACCAATTTTGGCGCAAACATTTTGGTGCTTTCACTGAGAGTTGAACTCAGGAATCCTATCGTTTGGAAGTTGAGTTTGAAAGCTTAAAGATTCAGATCTGAAAAGCTATGACAAGGCAATCAAGTAGAAGACAAAGGCCAGAGAGAAGTCAGCATGAAGGGAGTCAAGAGGCTTCTTCAGGTGCAAATCAGACATCAATCTTCATCACTAGGGATGAGATGGAGACAATGATGAAAAGACAAGAGGAAATGATCCAGAATTTGTTTCTTCAAATTGGGCAATTGGGAGCGCAAAACCAAGGAGCAACCAGAGTTTAGAATGGAGCAGGACCATCTGGCACAGCCCTAGAACTAGGGGGCAATAACCCAAAGCATGTTGGCCCAATCCTGGACGGAGTACCAGATGGAACTGCGCAACGCGGCATTGACAGAGAAATGAATGCTCAGCTAGTAGAGCAGATTCCAGGAATCCCTCGGGAACTCGGGGGGCAAATCGGAAACAACGGGCAAGGACTACAACTTGGAGAAAGTGACAGATTGGCGGAGATGGTCAGACGAGCCATGAGAGGTGGACTAGTGTATAATGGGAGGATGGATCCTGCAGTTCATCTAACGAAGTACATGAGGCACATGGAAGTGCTGGGGGCATCGGAGGAGGTCATGGCCCGATGCTTCCCACTGTACCTGGCAGACATAGCAGCATTATGGTTCAGACAACTGGAGAGTGGTTCCATTTGGACATGGACCGATTTGACTGAAAGGTTCATGAGGCAGTTCAGGGTTCACATTTCAAGACCCAAAAATGTGATGAGCTTGGCAGCACTGAAGCAAAGAACCGGGCAGTCTTTGAGGAACTTTCTAACGCGATTCAATGCGGCGGCACCATCAGTGGATCGACCCGATCCATCCATGGTTTTGATGGCAGCTGTATCTGGCATAGTTGATGGCACAGATTTCAAGAATTCGTTAATAAGGGATCCCCTTATGGATCTAGGAGAATTTTATCATGAGGCTGAAGGATTTTTGCGATTAGAGGATGCAAGTGCTGAAAGAGAGGATGGAGAAGAAGTTGATGTTTATGCAGTCAAGGGTGAAAATCCTCCTAAAATAGATTCAGGAACTGACAGAGGGACACGAAAGGCCAAGGATAATGATGATGGACCAACACGACCACGGAAGGAACCAAGATTCACCTCCTATACGGAGTTCAATGAGACATTGGAGCGAATCTACCAGGACACCAGGGGGCAGATTCCTTATCGAAAGCCAATGAGAAGGCATCCGACCAACAATGAAAGAAGGTCAGACAAGTACTGCTTATTCCATGAGCTGAATGGTCATAACACGAATGATTGCAGACACTTGAAGGATGAGGTTGAGGGACATATCCAAAATGGTTTGCTATCGCAGTATGTAAGAAGGGGAACAACAATGGTGGAATGGGAGCGACCACCACCTACACCTACTGGGGACAGCTCAGGATCGAGGCATCAACTTGTCATCAATTGATTGGGATAATGACAAATAAGTAGCAAACACCACACCAACGTGATTAAGTCTTTTTACACATGTACAGGACCGTGAACGATCCTCAGGCATGCTCTGATATGACTATAAACCGCATCAAAGTAGGTGTTTGCACTTTGACATCCCTGTTTTGCTTTTGTTTTCTACTTCTCATATTTAGACTCAATTTTGTTTGAGATTTCTGTTGGAAGACTTATTCTGAATAAAAATCCACTACCTACGATTCCACAACGGCTAAGCTACTTACACATGTACGGGACCGCGAACAATCCTCAGGCATGCTCTGAGATGGCGATAAACCATCATAACAAACAGTTCAGAAACTCACTCGAACGTGAAATCTGGCACCAATGTTACCAAGTCCCTCCCAGGGCACACATAATTCTCCTCGAACGGCACCCGACCGCGAACGGTCACAATTCGCCTCGAACAGCACCCGACCGCGAACGGTCACAATTCGCCTCGAACGGCACCCGACCGCGAAAGGTCACAATTCGCCTCGAACGGCACCCGACCGCGAACGGTCACAATTCGCCTCGAACGGCACCCGACCGCGAACGGTCACAATTCGCCTCGAATGGCACCCGACCGCGAACGGTCACAATTCTCCTCGAACGGCACCCGACCGCTAACGGTCACAATTCGCCTCGAACGGCACCCGACCGCGAATGGTCATAATTCGCCTAGAACGGCACCCGACCGCGAACGGTCACAATTCGCCTTGAACGGCACCCGACCGCGAACGGTCACAATTCGCCTCGAACGGCGCCCGACCCCGAACGGTCACGTACTACCTCGAATGACATACGATCTCGAATGATCGTCATTCGCGGTCAGATAAGACTACCAATTTCTTTGCAGGTCATCGACAGCCATTCGCCGCGAACGGCATCCGACCCCAAACGGTCATGTACTACCTCGACTGATATACGATCCCGAACGATCGTCATTCGCGGTCAGATAAGACTACCAATTTCTTTGCAGGTCATCGACAGGATATGAACGTCCAGCTTATGGCATTACAAAACACACCTTCCTACCGCAAGGCATGTTTTGGGGGGCAAGTGTTATCCCGCCGTTTAGCAAAGCCGTAATACCAAAAGATTAACCGGAAACCAAGGATCGCTCATTCCGAATATCGAGTACGCACAGGTTCACCATAGATATCAATGAATTTTGTTCGTGTCCGGATCAAGCGGCAATCGACAAGACACGACGAGCGAAGTAATGAAAGATGACGTTTCAAATTTCAGATCAATTGGAGTTCGTATGACCGAGATATGATCGATACAAGTTAAGGAAAATATGTTGTTCGAATCGATCTTGTTCGACTCGGTCATAATCGATCATGTTCGACTCCATCCAGAACCGGACTCTTCGCATCGATCCAGAAGCGGCGGCATCATACCGATTTAGTTCGTATCCATCGCGATCGCATTACTTCGTATCGATCAGGGGGTTGGCTCAGTTCGAATCGATCATCAAGGCTTAGTTCGTATCCATCCGGTTCGTGGTTGTTCGAGTCGATAGCGTACGTGTCCTTGTTCGTATCCATCATGCTCAAGCGAGTTCGCTTCGTGTCGATGGCATCTGCAGCGATCGATATGAAGTACACCAATAACTATCGATACTTACGAGGGCTACGACGAATCGACAATCGATTCGAACAAAGACTGAAGCAGATGGATGCGAATAAATGGTCAATACGAACTGGACCACGATGTTGGATGCGAATAGAACTCTGCCAACTCAGTGCAAAAAGTGGATTGACCCAGGAATTTCATGCCACATCACCTTGCGCGTGCATGCTTTTGATCGAGTCGACGAGATGGATACGAACGTATCGAGTCGAACAAGATAGCAAACCGAAAGCTCAAGTTTGTATCGATCATATCTCCTAATCCAGAAGTCCAAATGCTATGAAATTTTCATAGGAGCTTACGCGCATGCTAAAGAATTTCCACGCCAAATTTCGACTCCATCGGACGCAATCTTGATCGATACGAAATCCGTTCGTATCGATCACGGATCGGGTCGAAACTTCACGGGCTTGGTCGTGCGGGCCTACTCACATGCCAGAAGAAGTCTCCCGAGATCTGAGCGAAATATCAGCCTCCTACACCTATAAATAGAGCCCCAGAGCATACAGAAAAGAGGATCTTCTTCTTCTTTGAATTCTCCAACGCCGCGACTCTGCCGGATCTAGTTCTAAACTCCATTGCTGCTGCTGCAAACGAATTTCACTGTTGTTGTACTCGGGTTTCAGAACTATAACTCACTGCAATCCATTGTAATCAATGGTAAACGACAAGTGAACATCAATAAAGTCATCAACTTCAGAGTGGACGTAGGTAAGATCGCCGAACCACTATAAATTTTGTGTTGTTTACTGTTTCCCTTTGGATTTTCCGAGTGTTCCTCATTTTCAATTTTCTGCATACTTGTTATTTGTGATCTGTGATTGTGAACCGGTGCTTTCATCGACAATTGGGTGTTTGTGACCAATTTTGGCGCAAACATTTTAGTGCTTTCACTGTGAGTTGAACTCGGGAATCCTATCGTTTGGAAGTTGAGTTTGAAGGCTTAGAGATTCAGATCTGAAAAGCTATGACAAGGCAATCAAGTAGAAGATAAAGGCCAGAGAGAAGTCAGCATGAAGGGAGTCAAGAGGCTTCTTCAGGTGCAAATCAGACATCAATCTTCATCACCAGGGATGAGATGGAGACAATGATGAAAAGACAAGAGGAAATGATCCAGAATTTGTTTCTTCAAATTGGGCAATTGGGAGCGCAAAACCAAGGAGCACCAAACTTCAGAATGGAGCAGGACCATCTGGCACAGCCCTAGAACTAGGGGGCGATAACCCAGAGCATGTTGGCCCAATCTCGGACGGAGTACCAGATGGAACTGCGCAACGCGACATTGACAGAGAAATGAATTCTCAGCCAGTAGAGCAGATTCCAGGAATATCTCGTGAACTTGGGGGGCAAATCGGAAACAACGAGCAAGGATTACAACTTGGAGATAGTGACAGATTGGCGGAGATGGTCAGACGAGCCATGAGAGGCGGACTAGTGAATAGAGATATAGAGGATGTGAATAGGAGTCCCTTTGCTCCTATGATCAGGCAAGCCAGGAATCCACCAGAATTCAAGTAACCAACATTGGACATGTATAATGGGAGGACGGATCCTGCAGATAATCTAACGAAGTACATGAGGCACATGGAAGTGCTGGGGGCATCGGAGGAGGTCATGGCCCGGTGCTTCCCACTGTACCTGGCAGACATAGCAGCATTATGGTTCTGACAACTGGAGAGCGGTTCCATTTGGACATGGACCTATTTGACTGAAAGGTTCATGAGGCAGTTCAGGGTTCACATTTCAAGACCCAAAAATGTGATGAGTTTGGCAGCACTGAAGCAAAGAACCGGGGAGTCTTTGAGGAACTTTCTAACGCGATTCAATGCGGTGGCAGCATCAGTGGATCGACCCGATCCATCCATGGTTTTGATGGCAGCTGTATCTGGCATAGCTGATGGCACAGATTTCAAGAATTCGTTAAAAAGGGAACCTCCTATGGATCTAGGAGAATTTTATCATGAGGCTGAAGGATTTTTGCGATTAGAGGATGCAAGTGCTGAAAGAGAGGAAGGAGAAGGAGTTGATGTTTATGCAGTCAAGGGTGACAATCCTCCTAAAACAGATTCAGGAACTGACAGAGGGAAACGAAAGGCCAAGGATAATGATGATGGACCAACACGACCACGGAAGGAACCAAGATTCACCTCCTATACGGAGTTGAATGAGACTTTGGAGCGAATCTACCAGGACACCATGGGGCAGATTCCTTATCGAAAGCCAATGAGAAGGGATCCAACCAACAATGAAAGAAGGTCAGACAAGTACTGCTTATTCCACGAGCTGAATGGTCATAGCACGAATGATTGCAAACACTTGAAGGATGAGGTTGAGGGACATATCCGAAATGGTTTGCTATCGCAGTATGTAAGAAGGGGAACAACAACGGTGGAACGGGAGCGACCACAACCTACACCTGCTGGGGATGGCTCAGGATCGAGGCGTCAACTTGTCATCAATTGATTGGGATAATGACGAATAAGTAGCAAACACCACACCAACACGATTAAGTCTTTTTACACATGTACAAGACCGCGAAAGATCCTCGGGCATGCTCTGATATGATTATAAACCGCATCAATGTAGGTGTTTGCATTTTGACGTCCCTGGTTTGCTTTTGTTTTCTGTTTCTCATATTTAGACTCAATTTTGTTTGAGATTTCTATTGGAAGATATATTTTGAATAAAAATCCACTACCTATGATTCCACAACAGCTAATCTACTTACACATGTACGGGATCGCGAACGATCCTCAGGCATGCTCTGAGATGGCGATAAACCGTCATAACAAACAGTTCAGAAACTCACTCGAACGTGAAATCTGGCACCAACGATACCAAGTCCCTTCCTGGGCACACATATTCGCCTCGAAGGGCACCCGACCGCGAACGGTCACAATTCGCCTCGAACGACACCCGACCGCGAACGGTCACAATTCGCCTCGAACGGCACCAGACCGCGAACGGTCACAATTCGCGTCGAACGACACCCGACCGCGAACGGTCACAATTCGCCTCGAACGGTCACAATACGCATCGAATGGTCACAATTCGCCTCGAACGGTACCCGACCATGAATGGTCACAATTCCCCTTGAACGACACCCGACCGCGAACGGTCACAATTCGCCTCGAACGGCGCCCGACCCCGAACGGTCACGTACTACCTCGAATGACATACGATCCCGAACGATCGTCATTCGCGGTCAGATAAGACTACCAATTTCTTTGCAAGTAATCGACAGCCATTCGCTACGAACGACATCCGACCCTGAACGGTCACGTACTACCTCGAATGACATACGATCTCGAACGATTGTCATTCACGGTCAGATAAGACTACCAATTTCTTTGCAGGTCATCGACAGGATATGAACGTCCAGCTTATGGCATTACAAAACACACCTTCCTACCACAAGGCATGTTTTTAGGGGCAAGTGTTATCCCGCCTTTTAGCAAGGCCGTGATACCAAAAGGTTAACTGGAAACCAAGGATCGCTCATTCCGAATATCGAGTACGCACAGGTTCACCATGGATATCGATGAATTTTGTCCTAGTCTGGATCAAGCTGCAATCGACAAGACACGACGAGCGAAGTAATGAAAGATGACGTTTCAAATTTCAGATCAATCGGAGTTCGTATGACCGAGATATGATTGATACAATTTAAGGAAAATATGTTATTCGAATCGATCCTGTTCGACTCGGTCATAGAGCCTTGTTCGAATCGATCCTGTTCGACTCCATCCAGAACCAGACTCTTCGCATCGATCCAGAAGCGGTGGCATCATACCGATTTAGTTCGTATCCATCGCGATCGCACTACTTAGTATCGATCAGGGGTTGGCTCAGTTCGAATCAATCAACGAGGCTTAGTTCGTATCCATCCGGTTCGTGGTTGTTTGAGTCGATAGCATACGTGTCCTTGTTCGTATCCATCATGCTCAAGCGAGTTCGCTTCATGTCGATGGCATCTGCAGCGATCGATACGAAGTACACCAATAACTATCGATACGAACGAGGGCTATGACGAATTGACAATCGATTCGAACAAGGACTGAAGCAGATGGATGCGAATAAATGGTCAATACGAACTGGACCTCGATGTTGGATGCGAATAGAACTCTGCCAACTCAGTGCAAAAAGTCAATTGACCCAGGAATTTCGTGCCACATCACCTTGCACGCGCAAGCTTTTGATCGAGTCGACGAGATCGATACGAACGTATCGAGTCGAACAAGACAGCAAACCGAAAGCTCAAGTTTGTATCGATCATATCTCCTAATCCAGAAGTCCAAATGCTATGAAATTTTCACAAGAGCTTATGCGCGTGCTAAAGAATGTCCACGCCAAATTTCGACTCCATCGGACGCAATCTTGATCGATATGAAATCCATTCGTATCGATCACGGATCAGGCCGAAACTTCACTGGCTTGGTCGTGCGGGTCTACTCACGTGCCAATAGAAGACTCCCAAGATCTGAGCGAAATATTAGCCTCCTACACCTATAAATAGAGCCCCAGGGCATACAGAAAAGAGGATCTTCTTCTTCTTTGAATTCTCCAACGCTGAGACTCTGCCGGATCTAGTTCTAAACTCCATTGCTGCTGCTGCAAACGAATTTCACTGCTGTTGTACTCGGGTTTCAGAACTATAACTCACTACAATCCATTGTAATCAATGGTAATCAACAAGTGAACATCAATAAAGTCATCAACTTCAGAGTGGACGTAGGCAAGATCGCCGAACCACTATAAATTTTGTGTTGTTTACTGTTTCCCTTTGGATTTTCCGAGTGTTCCTAATTTTCAATTTTCTGCATACTTGTTATTTGTGATCTGTGATTGTGAACCGGTGCTTTCATCGACAATTGGGTGTTTGTGACCAATTTTGGCGCAAACAGTTGGGTTAGTTAAGAAGTTAATTTATAATTGGAATTCAATTTAAGAAATTGATTTGTAAATGGAATTTAATGTAGAAATCAATTATAATGGATGTAAGTGATGTGAAACTATTATAAACTAGAATTAAAACCTGTGAGATTTATAAACAGTGTTTATAAATAAAGTGAAGTGATTATCAGTGGATAAATTGAAATTATAAATTCACGGTGAGGATTTATAATGAGATGGGTAAATCGGTTTAAAAATAAATGATAGATTTACTTCTAGAAACGTGAAAAAGGGGATTTACGAAATTGGGACGTAAATCAAATTGGTGATAAATCGAGAGGGATTTATAAATATTAGACTGGCTATATTAGAATTGGAAAATATATTTTATCGGGAAGTTAAGTTTGTTTAAAAAAGAGGATTTTAAATTATTAATCTAGGTAATTTAAAAGTTTTTAAAAATATTTCAAAAAGTTAGTTATTTAAATATATTTTTTAAATTGTCAAAATGAATTATAAGTTTTATAAACAAGTCTTGTAAATCGACTAGAATCTTATTAATAAATCAGAATTAATTATTGTTTCAAAGTTATGTAATTATTTTAAATTGTTTAAAGTCTATTTAATTATTAATTAAGTTGGTTTATTATGGGTTGATATTAAGTTAATTATTATTTAATAATTAATTAGTATTATTATTTTAAAGGATAAATTATTCAATAGTAATATTGTTTTATATAATAACTTTTATAGAAGAGTATTTGCCTAAATTAAACTTGGAAAATTATTATAGAAACTTTATAAATATTATTTTGAGAAAATTATTAAATAAAGTTTTGGGAAAGTAATGGTATACTTTATGGTGAAATCGGAGGCAGAGATTGCATGCGGTTAAATTTTGGATTTCTCTGGGATAGAGACGTAATCATTGAGCCGTGAATCAATGGTGGATACCGCATGGTGCTTTCCATATTTATTTTAAAAGGGTTTTTCAAATATTTTTGAAAAGAATGGTTAGTGAACGTACTTACTCCGATAAGATAAGTACATACCTTTTGATAAATAGATTTAATTTATTAAAATTGAATTAAATTAGACTTATTGTTTTCAGTGGAAAATGAACTCTTTGGTTGAATGACTACTTATTTGATGATTAAATAACCGACTACAAAATCTGGACCCAAAATATAACTTTGGGAATATCTAGGAGAAACAAGAGAATTATATGATATAGTTACCGTTGGAAGGTTCTATACTGTATGTGTAACAACCCGAAATTTTCGATCCCGAAAATCCCAGATAGTTAGGGAAAGAAGAAAGAGATAGAAGAAGAAACAGAAAATAAAACACAGAATCTCACATTCGCAGCGGATCAAAATATAATATCAATTAATAACAGTTATACAAATGAAATCTGTACTTGTCAAATTACACTTTAATACATCAGAGTTACAACATATACACAAACACTGGACATATACAATCAACATGTCCCAGATAAACTACAATATATCACAACGGAATACACTCCATATGTCCCTGCCATCCAGCTCGTCTTCTGAGCTCCAGAACGCCCTTACCTGAAATCTGTAATACTCGGTCTGACCCGAGCATTACATCAAAGTAACACCCGGGTCAGGCTGGAAATCAGCGTGAGTAAACCCATCTAGCATGGAATACAACAGCATAAAACTTACATAAAACCCAAGGTAACTCGTGTTGATATACAAATTCATAATTCGCCAAAGACATCATTGATTTCACACATCAATATCTATGTACCTCTACATAGTTAAAGTAGTCCAATTACTTAAATCATCCCATTCCAGCCTATTTATTTCACATATAACCTCTATAAGGAATTTTATAGAAGATTTACACATCGAAGTGGTTTCGGGTATTTACTGATACCCGACCCCGGTCTCTTCGAATCAAATTTCATCTCTAATTCCAGTTTAAGTAGATACAAATCAACTATAATACAAGGTATTATAGTCACACAGCAAATTTATTATCAATTGATATTCCACATTATTCTGTTCAATCCATCATATCATATTACCGTACATCACCACTCAATATTTGAGATATTCCCTATCCAAGTCATCCAATATCCTTAAATCATCCATAAGCCAGATTCACTATATAATTCCTAATTAATTTAATTAATTTCCAATTAAATTAATCATCAACCTTAATCACTTAGATTACCTTTAAATCATGTTTACTTCACATTTATTTATTTACAAATAAATAAATTAATCATCCATTAACCATTCATCTTAATTAATCATCCTTTAATTATCTATCTAAATTAATTATCCATAATTAATTTCATTAAGTAATTACCCCATTGGTTAATTATTCTCCATTAATTAACCTTGATAAATTAACCTTAATGATTTCAATTGATTAATTAGTCCTCAATTAATTAATTAATCACACTAGTTAATTATAAATTAATTGACCTTTAATAATTAATTAATTACAACAATCAACCCTTAATTACTCTTATTAAATAATAGTTAATTGTCAACAATTAATTACTCTTTAATTACTTTTATTAATTAATTACTCTTAATCACCCAAAAATTAATCAGTTAAAAGATAAGTCATTTATCTCAATTAAAATCTTATTAATTAAGTAAACTTTAAGAATTTACTTACTAAGTTAAATGATTAATTCAACTTAATTTATCAACCACTTAAATAAATACTTTATTTATCAAAGAATGATTAAGGGTATTATAAAAGCTTAATTATGTTTTAACTATAAAACATTATGTTACAATTTATCCTTACCTGAGACAAAACCCCAGATTTCTCAAACCAAACCCGAGTTTCCTTCCCTATTTTTCCGAGCTTCAGTTTAAAAAAAACTTGTTAAGATTTAAACTGTTAAAATACTCCCTCAAAACACACTCGAGACAACCCGAGCCATCCTTCAATTTTTCCCAGGTCGATCCCGAGGCAAAATCCATCGTTCCCAAAACGAATACTGGTGCACAGATTGACTTGTGCACATGCACCGTACATCGACGATGCTCTGGACTTTCCGACCACCATCGACAAGTCATTGACCATCTCCACCCTCGATCTCAACCACCCAAAACCCAAAGCAAGCTCAAAATCGAAATCGTGTTAGTCACCACCATCAGGCATTAAACCATGACAATCAACCTTGCCTCGCACCACCTATTCCGACCACCAGCGACTTCGTATTCATGTCTGGAACCTCACCGCACCTCCACTTCCTCAATCCCTCTGCACCGGTCACACTCGATGATACATCTCCATAGCAAATGCCACGAAAACATTGCCCAACCCATCAGAACAGTAAACCATACAACGCCCCTGTACCGCCGCCCCGATGAACGATGAACCTTCCAACCATTTTTCCCGTGACCTCCTCCCTTCCAGCCACCTCCAGGCACGATCTCGAACACCCCAGGTTCACCCATCGTCAGAAATCGATGATAACTCAATTCCCGTTCAAACCCAAATTACTCAATCAAAACATGTTTAAAAAACTTGATTTTACTTCTAAAAATCATCATTTCCAAAATCGATTCAGATCATATAAGTTAAACTTGAGATTTATCTACTTTGATTTTTGAATTAAATCGATTTACCACTGTAAATTTAATTTTATCATAATTGCTTCAGGTGTATACTTGAAACTTATTTTTAAAAATCAAATTTGACAATTACTAACAAATTTCTTTCAAAGATAAACATAACATAAAAGTATTTATATAAGGAGGTATTGATTTCTTGATTTAGTTTTTGTCTGTAACTAAGAACAGAGGTAATAACTATATACAGACATGCAGATCCATATTCACATTCATATATACAATCATTTCTAAATAAACATGCAAAACATGTTACTTATCATAATTTCCAGGATTATCTTATGCAATCATATATATATTGACAGATTAAGCTTTAAGATGCAAGTTTACTCACTTGTTCAACTTAAAAACAGAGAACAGTTATTTCCTGGAAATTAGTTTTCTTTGATTTGCATTCATCTTGAATCTTTTTGCTATGATCAGGTTGAAATCTTGAAACTGCAGATTTTCTTACTACCAGGTTTGAAAGTTTTGAACTTGAATCAGTTTTTGAGATAATCTGATCTTACCTTGATCTGATATTGATTTGTTGTTTGTTTTATATTTTCTGGTTTTGCTTTTGATTCTTGAGTTTGATTTTCTTTTCTTTCCTGGTTTACTATGTTGTGAACGAACTAGAACAAGGGGTATGCATATATAGAAAACAGGTTTTACAGGGGTAGGCTTTTGCTGTACAAAATTTTGGTTTTCTTGAGTCAGAGATATTTTCTTTCTTGAAACTGAAATGATTTACAAAGGCTACGAAATGACTTTGTTCTTGTACTGGATATGATAGTTTTTAATTCATGTCTCCTTACAAGTTAACATACTTATCCTATTTCCTTTGTATGTACATAGATTTTTGTATTTGCCTTGCATATCTATATTCACAGCAAACATACATTCCTTTGCCTAATTTTACTTATACCCTTTCGCTTAATTTAAAATTGTTATAGTTATTTGTATATGTTTATCTTATGTTGCATACACACAAAACCCACTTATATACTTATTTTTAACATAAATCTTTATTTTTATTTCCATTTTAAGCTTAAACTACCAAATACTTAATTCATATTAACATATTTTTATTTTAAGCTTAAGTATTATCACTTAAATTATTTTCTTATATATATATACACTTATATTTAGTGTTTAAAAGGTAGAGTTTTATTTCTAATTTTCTTTGAAATATTTATTATGAATTTCCAAACCATAGTTTTTAAGCCAATTTATATATATATCCAGATATTTTAAATATCAGAAATTCATTTTGTTCGACTGACCAAAATTAATATTTCATTAATAAAATCAGTTAATTATCCGATTAACAGACATCCAAAAATTGGGTCGTCACAGTATGTATAAACTCGTTTCGTTCTTCTAGGATGATGATAAGGAAATCCATCCACTAATGGTTAGGAGGTGATCTCAAATCTTATTTTCATCTATTTATTTCCAAAAGAACCAGGGTTGAGTTTACCGGAAATATTGAACGTTGTTTCGAAGAGATGGGGATCAGATAAGTTATCTGAAAACCACTTCGATCCAACGAATACGTTTTCGTAGTGAAGATAAGAGCAAGGAATAGAAGATGGAGCATTGAAGTGCAAGGGCTAATCGCTACTAATCCTGAGGAGGATTCCAAAATGGATGTAGTAGGAATAGTGCATTCGGTTTCGTTCAGACCCAGAATGGACTTGTATTGACGAATGCTATCAGCACATTGTCATTGGATGAAAATGAGCATTCCAAGTATAAATTCCTTAAAAAGGTAATCGTAGCCTCAGGCCTCATCAACCGGAAATGACTGAAAATCAGTGGAGATGCAGCAAGGCTAAGTGGGTCACACCCAATTAAGGTATGTTTATTACCTTTCTTGATACCCTCGGATATTATTACTACGGTGCACGGAAGAACTTGATAAGGGTGGGAACACCCAGGGTGATAGCATATTCGATCTATCCGGGTTAGGGGTAGTCCGGTCTTGTGTTGCAGGGCATCCCAACGAGGTCCTCGGTACATTTTTATAAATGTGTGTTGTGATAGGTGGTACCCCAATGCCTAGTCATTTGTATGGAATCCATTCTCTAATACGTGCATTTATGGTTTTAGTTGTAGAGCCTAGTATGCTAGAATTTAATTAATGTAACAATTTGGGCTATTTGAATAAGTATTTGTACCTAGACGGTGTTATAATATCTAATGATTTTGATATAAAATGTTTTGGTTATCGTAAGGTAAAAACCCATCGTGTTTATGTGTGGTGTGGTTTTACGAGATATCTTTATTTTTCAAAGGATTTTGATAACTTTAATAATTCAAATTGAGTGTGTTATCTCATGCTGGTTTTCCAGCCTGTCTCAGGTGTTATTTTATTATAATGCTCAGGTCAGACCGAGTATTATAGATACAGGATAGGATGCTATGAAGCTCAGGAGACGAGCTGGATGACGAAGTCGTATCACACGTATTTGATTATATTCTGCTGTGAATTGTATGTTGTATATTCAGCACTTGTGAGGACAAGTTATTATAACTGTCCGGTATTGAGTTGTTGATTTGTTGTACTCTGATGATGTTATGTATAAATAACAATTATAGTTCTTTTGTATAAAGACATGTTATTATCTATTATATATATTGTTCCACTTTGATTGTGAGATTCTGAGTTGTTATTTTTATGTTTCTTCTTCTACCTCTTTCTTTTTTTCCTCTAACGATCTGGTATTTCCAGCAATTGATTGCTCAGCATCTAATACAATGGGCGTATTGATGTCGATTTTCGAGGGTCGAAAATCCGGGCTGTGACACTTGGTATCAGAGCTGAAGGTTAAGCGAAAACCTTGGCTTTGATGGGGTAACTCATTAGAGATAGGGTCAGTAGTATCCTAGAAAGAGTTTGAGTGTAGTAATAGATATGAGAGCGTATTTGTTAGTGAATATAAAATTGTTTTATATTGTGTTGATTGATCTATTGAGTGGTTATGGATTCTGGTCAATACGAGTAATTAAGGTTATTGATAGGAATCTCTAAACACTTGAACAGAGCAATTTGACATGGTACTGTTTTGAAATGGGGTAAATGAAATAAATTTGCCCAGACTATTTTTATATATGAAAGGAATAATTTTTCATAAATATTATAGTTCTGTATGGTGTGCTTGGTTGTTAGGAAATGGTAATATTGAACTATTATCATTTGTTGTTGTGATGATTGAATAAAAGTTGATGTTATAATCAATAGTTAAGAAAATAATTTCATATAACAAAATGGGATTTTGTAAATATGATGTGATTTATAAGTTGAAATGGAATGAAATTCCAGAAGTATATTTAAATATGATTTGTTAAAAGGGTTTAAAGGTTGGAAATTTGGGAATTTAAATCCCGTTAGTTTTGAAATGTTTTTCAAAGTCTTGGAAAATAATCATGATATTATTTGGAGACGTTTTTGAGTTGTAAATATTTTAAAAGAATAAAAGCATTAAAATCACTTCGGTTGATGGAAAATAATTTCGGTAATGACTGTAGCATCATCGACGTTCATTTTTGAGTCTCCAAGGGAGGGATTGCTACCTTAATGATTTGCAATTGGAGTTGGTTTGGTAAAACTGGTTTTGGTTTGAAATGAAAAAGGGTGATTTGGTATACCAAGGGATTTTGTGTGCGTGTATATGATTTCAAAAATGATTTGAAATACTTAGAACCAAAAGAAATGTTTAAAACTCGGGGATTTTGATTTCCTTGTTTATTGCAAATATAAAGGGATAAGATTGAACTTATAAAATCTGGAAAGAAAAATTGAATGTTGAAAATGGAAAATGAAATTTATCTTAAGAAGAGTTAAATGAAAGTAATGTAGCAGCGGATAACAGAAAATGTATGATGCAGTGAAAGTAGCGATCGATGGAATAGAAGATACCGAATAGCCCAAATCCGTTGATCCAAGATACCAGATTCTAGCTATCCCAAACACATTGATCGCGCACGATACCGTGTTTAAAGATCTACGATTCATCGTACGTTGATCTAGCGCACTAGATACCGTGAATCGGCTTCAGCGATCGTTGATTCGAGCGCACTCGAATACCGAAAGTGGAGATAGGAGATCACACTCAACTACCAATTGAAGAAGTGGCACAAAGCACACAAACAAAGTTTTTATTCAAAATCAACTTCCTTCAAAGTTACAACTCACCCACTATTTATAGCATTTTACAACACCCAGAACACTAGGTCGTTATGCGACCTACGACCTAACTTAGGTCGGCAGCGACCTAACAACAGTACAACACCAGCATTACATCACAAGATATCACCTATTTACAACACAACACATAGGTCGGCAGCGACCTAACAATACAACTCACGCGACCTACGACTTAAAGAAAAAATACAAACACATTACAACATAGTATCACGACATACGACCTAGTAACAAATGCGACCTAAAACAATGCGACTCAAGATATCCAGGCGGCATAGGCTTTGTACGCGACCTAACATAGGTCGTAACTTGTTAAGGTCGAAGCGACCTAAGAAGATGATAGCATGAACGACCTACGGGTGATGCATAGGTCCTAGGTCGTTCCGACGTTTCGCTGCGTAACTCTGTTACCTCGCTAGGTCGTTTGCGAGCTTCACTAAGTCGCTGGAGCGACTTAAAGGGATCGTTAGGTCGTTCGTGACCTAACACTTCACCAAATTGGGCTGTATCATCCTGGAGCGACATAAAGGAACCGTTAGGTCGTTCGCGACCTAACTCTTCACCAAATTGGGCTGCATCATCCTCCCCTGGTTGAAAGGAATTCGTCCTCGAATTTGCACCTTTCTTTTCCACAACACGCTCATCCCCATGATATGGAATTAAGTATTTGACGTTGAAAACATCAGAAGTATGAACATTATCTGGCAATTTCAATTGATACGCATTCTCATTGATTTTCTTCAAAATTTCTACTGGACCAATCTTTCTCGCCTTCAATTTATTGTACGTTCCTACTGGAAAATGATCTTTTGTCAACACGGCATAAACCAAATTGCCTTCTCTGAAGTTCACACTCCTTCGCTTCTTATCCGCCAGTTGTTTATACTTCTCATTCGATGCAAGTAATCGTTCATGAACAGTTTTGTCGCACTCCTGCAACTCAGTCACAAAATCACCAGCTCGCTTAACGACTCCCTTCTGATATGGTATCGTTGTCAAATCCAACGGTCCCTTTGGCAAGCTTGAATATACCCCTGGTTGGGAAAAATTCGTCCTCGAATTTAAAAGTTCTTCCCCATTGGGTTGTTCATCTCCATAATAAGGCATAAGATGTTTAACATTGAACACGTCAAAAGTATACACGTCCTCCGGCAGCTTCAACTTATATGCATTTTCATTGATCCATTTTATAATTTCTACTGGACCAATCTTTCGGGCATTCAACTTGTTATAAGCACCCACTGGAAAACGATCCTTCGTTAACACAGCATACACCCAATCACCCTCGTTGAACTCCACACTTCTTCTCTTCTTATCTGCAGCTCGTTTATACTTCTCATTTGTCTTCTCCAAACGTTCCTGAACGATTCTATTGCATTCTGTCAACCCATCAACAAAATCAGCAGCCCGTTTAACTGTCCCCTTCGGTTGTGGTACTATCGCTAAATCCTCCATTTCTTTAACCAACTCTTATGTAGATAATAGGCTAATCGAATCCACCTCCTTCACCAACAAATTACCCTCTTCATCTCCTGACTTACTTTCCTCATCCTCATCGAACTTTGCTGGTTGTACATTCTCAACTTTACGTTCATCATGCTTCGTCGGTGGAAAACTTCAACTTCATGTTCGTCAAACTTTGTTGGTTGACAAACATCAACTTCATCTGTATCTAACTTCGCGGATTGTGAACAATCAACTTGATAGTCATCAAATTTCGTGGGTTGAGAAGAATCTACTTTATCTTCATCAAACTTCGGCGGTTGAGAACATTCGACTTCATCTTCCACTTCAACACTACCTTTCACTTCTTCAACAAATTCTTTTGAAGATACTAAATTAGTTGCTTCCTCCTTCTTCTCTGGTTTGCTTTCACCTTGTTCACGCTTCTTAAGAACTAAGGTAATTTTGGTTCCTTCGAACATGAAACTGTAGTTGTTGGCGTGACTATTATGTTGTACAGCTCTATCATACTGCCATGGACTTCCCAATAGTAAATGACATACATCCATATCAACCACATCACACCATATATCATCTTTGTATTTCTTTCCAATAGAAAATGTAATTAATGCTCGTCTTCCCACTGTCACTTCTTCACCTTCCTTTATCCATGCCAGTTTATAAGGTCTAGAGTGTTTTTCAGTCTTCAACCCCAACTTCATAACGGCTTCTTCAGAAATAAGGTTATCGCAACTTCCCGCATCAATAGCGAATTTACAAACCTTTCCCAAGATAGTACAAGTAGACTAAAAAATATTGTTCCTTAGCTAAATAGAATCGTTCTCATGCTTTGGCAAATTACACCCTTCGTCTCTACGTCCATGTATGTCTCTATGATCATGCAGATTTCTTCTACTCAGTCGTTTGACATCACGACATGGTTCATTGTCAAATTCTCGTGGAGTTATTCTCTCCTCATCTTTGTAACCATGGTGATCTTGTCTCATTGAAATTGATGATTCCCTTTTATCTTGATAAGATTGTGGCGACACCCTCCTTGCTTCCGTAACTGATGGCGAAACTCTGTTTCCTCCATTGTTCAAGACTGGTGACCTTCCTCTTTGACTTTGATTCAAATCCATCATCAACTTCTCCAACTTTCCAAAACCTTTATTGAACTTCTCTTCGAGGTTATCACTAATTCGTTGCTCTATTGCCTTAGCATCTTCTCTTCTATACACATCGGCAATATTCTGATGACGATTACCTCTTCTCGGATGCATTGTTGAATCTTCAAACACACACTTCAATACTTAGCTTTGAAAAAGATTTGGTTCGGCTCCAACTAACTCAAACTCGGACTTGATCAACAAAATGATGCACGGTTTCAACTAGCTCGGCCTAAACTTAATTGGCTCGGCTTGAACTCTTCAATAGGAATTGGCTCGGTTGAAATTGAAACAAACACTTCTCCTTGGTCCAACAGGCTTGTCTTATCTATGATTGGCTAAGTCTTGGTCTGATACCAAATGATGCAAATCTCGATCTCCAACACTTTGACTTCAAACTCTTCAAATAAAATTGGCTCCAAGACTCGGCTTAGCTATGATTGGCTAAGTCTAGCTCTGATACCAAATGATGGAGCAGCGGATAACAGAAAATGTATGATGCGATGAAAGTAGCGATCGATGGAATAGAAGATACCGAATAGCCTAAATCCGTTGATCCAAGATACTGGATTCTAGCAATCCCAAACACGTTGATCGCGCACGATACCGTGTTTAAAGATCTACGATTCTTCGTACGTTGATCTAGCGCACTAGATACCGTGAATCGGCTTCAGCGATCGTTGATTCGAGCGCACTCGAATACCGAAAGTGGAGATAGGAGATCACACTCAACTACCAATTGAAGAAGTGGCACAAAGCACACAAACAAAGTTTTTATTCAAAATCAACTTCCTTCAAAGTTACAACTCACCCACTATTTATAGCATTTTACAACACCCAGAACACTAGGTCGTTACGCGACCTACGACCTAACTTATGTCGGCAGCGACCTAACAACAGTACAACACCAGCATTACATCACAAGGTATAACCTATTTACAACACAACACATTGGTCGGCAGCAACCTAACAATACAACTCACGCAACCTACGACTTAAAGAAAAAATACAAACACATTACAACATAGTATCATGACATACGACCTAGTAACAAATGCGACCTAAAACAATGCGACTCAAGATATCCAAGCGACATAGGATTCGTACGCGACCTAACATAGGTCGTAACTTGTTAAGGTCGAAGCGACCTAAGAAGATGATAGCATGAACGACCTACTGGTGATGCATAGTTCGCTAGGTCGTTCCGATGATTCATTGCGTAATTCGGTTACCTCGCTAGGTCGTTTGCGAGCTTCACTAAGTCGCTGGAGCGACTTAAAGGGATCGTTAGGTCGTTCGCGACCTAACACTTCACCAAATTGGGCTGTATCATCCTGGAGCGACTTAAAGGAACCGTTAGGTCGTTCGCGACCTAACTCTTCACCAAATTGGGCTGCATCATCCTCCCCCGTTGAAAGGAATTCGTCCTCGAATTTGCACCTATCTTTTCCACAACATGCTCATCCCCATGATATGGAATTAAGTATTTGACGTTGAAAACATCAGAAGTATAAACATTATCTGACAATTTCAATTGCTACGCATTCTCATTGATTTTCTTCAAAATTTCTACTGGACCAATCTTTCGCGCCTTCAATTTATTGTACGTTCCTACTGGAAAACGATCTTTTGTCAACACGGCATAAACCAAATCACCTTCTCTGAAGTTCACACTCCTTCGCTTCTTATCCGCCAGTTGTTTATACTTCTCATTCGATGCAAGTAATCGTTCATGAACAGTTCTGTGGCACTCCTGCAACTCAGTCACAAAATCACCAGCTCGCTTAACGACTCCCTTCTGATATGGTATTGTTGTCAAATCCAACGGTCCCTTTGTGTAACGACCCGTAAATTTCAACTGTTTTAATAACGTAATTAGTTGAAATTTTGTGAAATTTTAAACGATAAAATTTTAAAATAAAAATTTAATATTTGGAATACGTCTAGTTAAACATAGCGACTGGTAAATTTTCGTCCGAAAATACGGAAGTTTATTTCGCGCGTAAATTCACTTCAATTCAATCAGTTAAAAAGCGGTGAAAATAAAATGTTTTCGAAACCTAAATATTTTTACATAGAAAAATTCTAAACCATCTTCTGAGCAAGACGTCATTTTTCGTTTTTCCAAATTCGGACATCTTTGGCTCCGTCGATCTTATTTTTCAGCGTTTTTCTTGCATTTTCCGCTATTAGAAAATTCGAATTTTTTTAAAATTAAATCGTACCGCCAATATCTGTATACCGTTTCGATCATCTCGTCGAGCTGATCTTCACGATATATTTATATGTTTGTTTCGGAGTCCGGTATGCCGTGTAATCCGCAAAATGGTCAGCCTTATCTATATTTTTTTTTTTCCTTCTGTTTTTCCCTATGCCGTTTCATGATCCTACGTGAGAAACTAGGAGTCACTGGCTAATAATAACTCCTAGAATTCAACCAGTGGCAATTACTATTCAGCCTTTTCAAAATTTCAATTGCTTCTTCATTTAAAACCTCTGGTTAGTAAGTTTTCCTCTCCTCCTCTACTTTACATCTACCTACCTGCTTGCATTATTTCACAGTGGCTACAACTTTACCTAAAGGTATTTATATATAAAGCTCTGCCACGTCCAACATTTTTAAGTGAATATTTCATCTCGCCCCTCAAACTAATTCATCAGCGACCCCACCTCATCTCGGAACTCCACCGCCATCTCCTCCCTACCGCCTCCACCCTCCAGCCGTCACTATCAACCGAGAACTGCCCAAGCCTCCGCCCGCTTGACCACCAATCCCACAACGCAGGCGCCCCTCCACTGTTCTTCTCTCCTCTCTGTTCGCCTTCCACCACCATCGGAATTCCCTTCCCCATTCGCAAAGTCCCGTCCATCTTCACAGCAGCAGCTACACGCGCCACCACCACTTCGCCGATCGGGCAGCAACACCACCACCCAGTCGCCCACTTCCCAGTCCCACCACCTTCCGGCATTCCTTTAACCCATTTCCTCCTCCACCCTACTCACAGACGCGCGCGTCACCGCGGCAACATCATTTCGCCACCAGTCTCAAGACGAGCCCAGCCTCGTCCGCACCTCGTTCATGCTCTTGCTTGCCGAATATACTTGTATGTCTCTATATATATTTGAGTTTATACTTTATACATACTATAGGATTATATATATATTTTCAGCTATGTTGTATATAAGTTTATAGTTATACAAATATAAGATGTGTACTGCATATATTCATAATTTTTTTTTTTTTTTTAAATTGAACGTACGCGTTTAAATATATAAAGAGTTCATTTTTATGTCAGAATGTAATACATATGTAAGGTTAGATATTGTACTAGTTTATATATATATAATGTTCCGCAGTCCTTTAGTATTGTATGTATATAGATTTAAATAGGACAGTTTATATATGATATGCAACGCAAATATATTTATAGTGATATGTCCATCTAAGATTTATGTTCATATACGATTAGTTATAATATTATATAAAGTAAGATTTTAAATGAAGGTCATCACATATAATTGAAGTAAAAGGTTAGTTTACATTCTAGTTATATTACAGCCTACATTTTTACAATATTTATATATAATATGTTGGACTTGCTGTGTGAAAGAAAACAGTGGAATAGTGGTTAAATATTTATGCCTAGATTAGTGATATAAAGGTATGTCTGCATTTTTGTACATACATGTGTCAGGTTATGTAAGTTACTTTCGGCAGTTAACACATGTATTATAAATTGTTATTTATATGTAGATGAGTTGTACTATACATTCGTGATTAAGCTATATAAGAATTTGTGGTCTGCATACGTTATAGTGATAATTATTTTAGTTATATATATTAATAAAGTATATAACCTGTTACATAAGTTATATGGGCTTAATGTATATTTATATAAATTCGTTATTTATCTAGGTATATATTTGTTTGGTTTTAAAATTTACATATAGAAACTTTGTTTTAAAATTAAAACAGCGAGTTTGAAAGACATGTATATAAACATTTGGTTAATAAATGTTTGAAATTAGAATATGATTTTTATGTATATATAATATCATATGTTATATCTATAACAAATTCTCTTATACCAATCATTTATCGATCCAGTCCTGATTTGATTTCGTCAATTTCTATTGTCAGCTTTGCTTGTCAAATTCGCGTTCAATCTAGCTTTGCTTTGGATTCGTAACTCATCTGATTCTCGTTCGTCTCTAGCCTCGAAAGGTGAGCACTCACTCACGATTAACGTTCTTGTATTTATTAAATTTGATTTCAATTGAAACGACAATTGAAATATGCTGCTGTTAGTTAATTACACTGTTATATATGCTATTGCCTGTATCAGTTCACCTGTGACATCTGACACCATTATCTGTTAATTATTTATGCGATGATGATACAGTTTGGCCGATAATTGATTGATTGTTGATGTTTATATTGGACGTTAAATTGTTAATGTTAAAATGATAAACAGTATGAAATTGAACTTGATATTGGATAATTAAATGTTAAAATTGATTAACTGACATTTGTATAATATGACCCTTTAACTGTTGAATTTATTGACACGTAGGATTTGTTTAATTACATTTTAAACCACTGAATGTATGTTGTTAAATTGATGATGTATGAAATTGTAAATAGATGACAAGTGAAAACCGTAATGTAGTAATCTTTAATCTACATGAAATGATAGTGTAGATTCTAGAAATAATTATATTAATTCGTACAAATAACAATGCGAATTAATACGGTTATTTCGGGATTATTTGAATTGATTATTGGATTGATGTTGGTTGTTGTTATTGCTTGTTTATTTACTTTGACACCATCCCAGTTATCACACTGCAAGTTCCCTTTGATATGTTGATTTTGAATTGAATTGGAATCGGGTTGAAATGATAAATACCCAAATTGAACTTTGACCTAGGATAGGAAATTTAAATAAAACCCGATTGGTCAATGAATTTGATTTAAAATAAATAAAGATTTTATTTGAATAAATAATATGGTTTTGAAATTAAGTTTGAAATTGAATTTAGTTTGAAATTATTAAACTTTGAAATGATTTAATAATTAAGTTTGGAATTATAATTAAGTTTTGAAATTATTAAGCTTTGAAATTATTTAATAATTAAGTTTTGGATTATTTAATAATTAAATAAGATTGAATTATTTAATTGAATTGGATTTTTAATAAGAAAAATTGAACTTTTGAATAAGTGGATTTTACCTCGTAAAGAATCGAAATTGAGTTTTCTTTATTAATTAAGTTTTGGAAAATTATTTAAGTAAGTAAATAAGTGAAATTGAATTTCTTTAACAAGAAATGAAAATGTGATATTTTTGGAATTAATGTAAGACTTGTAATTGAAAGAATTGATTTGATGAATTTAATATATTTCAAAATTGTAAGTTTTGATATAATGAAGTTGAACTTAAGAATTGATTTAATAAATTGGAAATTTAATAGAAATTGTTTTGAATGATAAAGTAACTTAACGAATATTGAATGAAATCGATAAATGAATTTAAATTGATTTGAACGTTGAATTAAATTAATTTAAATGATTTTGAAATGAACTTATATACGAACTAGAATCAATATTTGAATGGTTTAAAATAAAATTTGAATTTGATTTATAAGATTTTGAAATGGTAAATTGGATGTTTTGAAACGGAAATTTTGGAAGTTGATTTCGAAAGACAAATGAAATGTTGATTTACGAATTCTATTTGAAATTGAAATTGATTTGGTTTTTGAAATATATAAACGACCAATCGGTGTAATAATTACGAAAGTTATTAAAGAGACCGGGATCGGTAATGGATATACTCTCTATCTGAACCGAAACCACTTTAATAACTATACGCGGAGTGTTGATCCAGAACGAAGTGGATGGTTTCGATGAACGCGTTGACTGAAGAAAGAGAACGATTTTGGATGACCCTTGACATGACTAAAACAGGAGCCGCGCCGGGCCATTGAGGATCGCCATCTCTAGCGGACACACTTCTTCGATACCATATCTATTACTTTTGTGATTCGATTTGGGTGCACCCCTCGATTTGGGAGTGTTGTTTCGCGGTGTTGGGGTAGTAGCTGCTATGCCCAACATCAGTCCGGATCAGGCAACTACTAGTATCCTAGTTGGTATCGCCTCATGTACCTTGTCATACTGATTATCCTATTCGCGACCACTACGATTTTGATTTGTACCTTCAGTATATGGATTGCCCTCTGGTGACTTCCGGTTTTAGGGAAACTACGGTCTTGTATATGCTTTTGGGAATAAACAGGTTAAGAGGTGTATGGGCCCTGCTTAACCCTACTTTGATATCTTTATATTACTGATAGACATTATCTACTTAGCGTATATTACTACCTAGTAGATAGTTTAACGGATCCTTAAAGGATGGTTATTCCAAACATCCTTTGAGTTAATTGTATTTCACTTGCTATTTCACTTGAGTTGGATTTATTAATATAAGAATGTTAATCCTGACTCGAGTGTCTTGTGTTTTGCTTTACGCTCGGGTCAGACTGAGTGGTTCAGCTTTCGAGACTCACCTTTGAAGTTGGAGCTTTGCTTGAAGATCCAGCCATCTAGTCTGCTTCGGTATTCGATGATTCCAGTGATGTATTCTGATTTGTATCTGATGTATCGTATTACTCTTCTGTTGTAAACTCTGATGTATTTTTATATATTCATATAGTAGCTTCATGAACTACTATCTCTTTATTTCCGCTGCATTTATTACTCTGTGTCTGTGATCTGTGATTATATCTATTTACTGTATATGTTCAGTTTTGCCAAATTTAAATTAACAACGCGGTATTTTGAGCAATTCAACTCCGGCATGAGTGTCTACCTATACACTTATAATGGACGCGAATGGTCCAAAATTCTGGGTCGTTACAGTTGGTATCAGAGCTTTGGTTGCTCTAGGCAAAACTTAACATATAGGGTAAATGTATTTACAGAATCACTCTCATTCGAGTTTCAATCTCTTCCTTTGACTCAATTCCTTTGAATTTTGGAACGTTCCCCTCGGTTCCGAAATTCATTCGTGTCCTTCACTATTCGTCTTCTTTCAATTCTGGAGTACCCCATAACTCCATTTTGAATGATATCTATAATAGATCGGCGGTCTCGCCAATCTTCGAATGATTCATAAAGGAGAAACACCTTTACAAATAGGCATTGATTTACCGGAGATTTCTGTATCCTCGGTTTACGATGCTATTTATCTCCTGCTATACCTAAATTCTATTTCTTGAGATCGAATGTCAATTTCCTCGGAATTCTACACCGATCTCATTCTTGAAGTCACGGTCGATCCGGTTAAGGTTGCCCGCGATTTATATAAACTTATCAATCTTCCTACTTTGCTATTAATCATCATATCTTGTTTCGAACTTATCTTCGAATCAAAAATACTCTTTGATTTGAGTCCATCAAATTTGAATCTCTACCCTTGCTTTGAATCCATTCTTGTATCGTCAAGCGAGGAAATGTATTGGTAAATTTATATAAAAATGTTTTATATATTGTGTTGTTTGAGTTGTTGATGTTGATTTGGGTTTTCGATCGATTCGTCTGATCAACGCTATCGATAGGATTTCCAAAACACTTGAACAGAGCAAACTGACACAATATTATTTTCAAATTTGGTAAATGATATAAATTTGTTGATATATTGTAAAAATATAAGTTAAAATTTTCTGGAATTTAATAAGTAAAATTTTCTGGAATTTAATAAGTAAAATTTTCTGGAATTTAATAAGTTAATTAAATTGTTGTTGAAATGATAATATTTGATTATCATTTATTGTTCTAAATAAATTTATAAATACGGTTTATAAATTGATTTGAAATTTGAAATGAATTTAATTCAGAAATTTGAGAATTTAGTTTCCGATGATTTCGAACTTTGGTTTTTAAAATTTTAAAGTATATATTATTGAAGTATTTTCGAATAGAAACCGTTTTCAAAGAATTTTAAAATGTTGAAATCAGTGCTCTTCTCTTTGTCGCTGGAAAATAATTTCGGTGATGGCGGCCGCATCATCGATGTTCATTTTCGAGTTTCGAAGTGGAGATACTATTCCGTAGCTTTGCTACGGTTTGTTTTGAAAATATTTTGATTTGAATTTCTTCAGTATAATTTGAATTTATATATATAAGTACCTTATTTTAAAATTTAATTTGATTTGATATAAATATATTATATATATATCTCTAAATTGTTTAAAATTAAACGGAAATTTAATTCTTAAAAATCATGTTAAAAGATGTTTTCAATTATAAATAAAGCTAAATTTGGAATAAATATTTAAACTTGAATAATTGAATTGGGAAAAATTTATTTGTATATTGTTCAACTGCATTCTAATACAACTTACCTAAATCATTCAGAAGTTGAATATGTAATTGGATAATATATAATATAAATTGAATTTATAAATAAAATTTGAGTGTTTATAATAAATGTTATACACTAAATTTTTGATTATAAAGATGTCAATAGAGTTAGATAGGATAATAGGTAAAACCCTGTTAATAATTAATAAAATTTGTTTTGAAAGAATTAACAAATTGAAATTTGATCAACTTAAGAAAATACCTTGAATTTAAAAGAAATTATTAGATGTAAATTAATTTAAATCGAAACTTTTATGTTTTAAATTAATTTATATGGGTTAAATATAAGTGATTAGATTCATTAAGTAGAATAAATTTAACAGTAATATGGAATAAAGAAGAATTTAAAATTGTTGAAGAAAATATGATTATAATAAAAGACTATTCAAATATATGATTTTAGAAATTGTAAATTGAAGATAATTGGATAAAAAGATAATGAATTTAGAAATAGTTGAGTTTGATTTTAGTGAAATCAAATGGATAAAATCAATTAAATATCAATTAATTTAAAATTTGAATTTATATGGTTTAAATTAATTGTTATTTTATATTTCAAATCTGTTTTTCTTTCTGGTTGTTTCTATTCTTCTACCTCGTTCCTTTTCGGGGACGAAAAGTTTTGAGTGGGGGAGAGTGTAACGACCCGTAAATTTCAACTGTTTTAATAACGTAATTAGTTGAAATTTTGTGAAATTTTAAACGATAAAATTTTAAAATAAAAATTTAATATTTGGAATACGTCTAGTTAAACATAGCGACTGGTAAATTTTCGTCCGAAAATACGGAAGTTTATTTCGCGCGTAAATTCACTTCAATTCAATCAGTTAAAAAGCGGTGAAAATAAAATGTTTTCGAAACCTAAATATTTTTACATAGAAAAATTCTAAACCATCTTCTGAGCAAGACGTCATTTTTCGTTTTTCCAAATTCGGACATCTTTGGCTCCGTCGATCTTATTTTTCAGCGTTTTTCTTGCATTTTCCGCTATTAGAAAATTCGAATTTTTTTAAAATTAAATCGTACCGCCAATATCTGTATACCGTTTCGATCATCTCGTCGAGCTGATCTTCACGATATATTTATATGTTTGTTTCGGAGTCCGGTATGCCGTGTAATCCGCAAAATGGTCAGCCTTATCTATATTTTTTTTTTTCCTTCTGTTTTTCCCTATGCCGTTTCATGATCCTACGTGAGAAACTAGGAGTCACTGGCTAATAATAACTCCTAGAATTCAACCAGTGGCAATTACTATTCAGCCTTTTCAAAATTTCAATTGCTTCTTCATTTAAAACCTCTGGTTAGTAAGTTTTCCTCTCCTCCTCTACTTTACATCTACCTACCTGCTTGCATTATTTCACAGTGGCTACAACTTTACCTAAAGGTATTTATATATAAAGCTCTGCCACGTCCAACATTTTTAAGTGAATATTTCATCTCGCCCCTCAAACTAATTCATCAGCGACCCCACCTCATCTCGGAACTCCACCGCCATCTCCTCCCTACCGCCTCCACCCTCCAGCCGTCACTATCAACCGAGAACTGCCCAAGCCTCCGCCCGCTTGACCACCAATCCCACAACGCAGGCGCCCCTCCACTGTTCTTCTCTCCTCTCTGTTCGCCTTCCACCACCATCGGAATTCCCTTCCCCATTCGCAAAGTCCCGTCCATCTTCACAGCAGCAGCTACACGCGCCACCACCACTTCGCCGATCGGGCAGCAACACCACCACCCAGTCGCCCACTTCCCAGTCCCACCACCTTCCGGCATTCCTTTAACCCATTTCCTCCTCCACCCTACTCACAGACGCGCGCGTCACCGCGGCAACATCATTTCGCCACCAGTCTCAAGACGAGCCCAGCCTCGTCCGCACCTCGTTCATGCTCTTGCTTGCCGAATATACTTGTATGTCTCTATATATATTTGAGTTTATACTTTATACATACTATAGGATTATATATATATTTTCAGCTATGTTGTATATAAGTTTATAGTTATACAAATATAAGATGTCAAGTTCTAGTGGTCCAGTGGTTAAGACATAGTGGAGTTGCTACATTGTGTTGTAGTGGCACCGGTTCGATACCCAGCGGCCACAATAATGAGACATAGTGCACGGCCACTTATAAAACCGGCTTAACCAAAGGCTATGGAATACAAAGTATCCATGGCCCCAAAGTTTAATCAGCAAAAATGACGTTTGTGCGATTCGCGATTTGGGGTGTTTTTCCCGTTTGACTTGTTTCGGTTGATCTCTCGTCTGCCCTCATGTCGTTGTTGCCGCCTTCGTCTTCTCCTCGTGGTGCCGGTCTCGCTCCCTCAGATGCTCCTTTGTCTGTTGGTAGATCTGCGGTTTCAGCCGGTGATTTCCCTATGGCCGACCTGTTGGTGGATTTAGATACGACGAAGCCTCCTGCCAGTATTGTAGCTGCTGTCAATTCTCACTCTTCAACTCCGCTATCGCCTTTGCTTCTGAGCAGGGGTTCTTCTTGTTGGTCGGAAACTGTTGTTAGGCCGTCAATTTGTGTTGAACAGTCTAGTCTTCCTCTTGGGTCTGGTAGTGATGTTAGTGCGGTGCCTTGTGCATGTTTGTCTGATGATTGTGTTCTCTGCAAAGCTCCAACAGGGGATTCTATTCGATGCACCCAAGGTGTTTGTAATTATGCCTCAACAAGTATCCCTCTGTCTACTGATTCGATTGCTAATTTGGTGGATCCTCCTCCACCTCGGCCTGTCCCTAAGTGGTCCTCCTTGTTTTCAAAATTGCCTAGTAATGCCGGTTTGCATACGCCACGTCTTTTTGATAAAGTTGAAAATGAGGGTGTGATGATTCCGCCTTTGGAAGTAATCAATGCCGGTGTGGATTTTTGGAAAGACCACTTAGTCGGTTTCTTTCTTGACTCCAATCCGCCATATCATCTTGTTAAGGCGAGGTGCAACTCCTCGTGGAAGCCTAGATGTGGTCTCAGTGTTCACTTTGACAACGAAATGTTTTATTTTAAGTTTTCGCGTAGTGATGAAAGGCAACGCATTCTAGAGGCCGACCCAATTCTGATTGACGGCAAGCCATTCATTATAACTGCTTGGAGTCCTTCTGTTGATCGTGTGAAGGAGCAAGTGCTATCTATCCCTGTCTGGGCCCATTTCTCGCATATTCCTTCCGTTCTCCAGCCTCTTATTGGGATTGATTGGCTTGCTGGTCTTGTAGGAAAGGTAATATGTTATGATGCAAATACTGTAGCCAGAAAGAAGCTAGTCTATGCCAAAGCTCTAATTGAGATTACACCTGATAAGCCTCTGCCTTGTGTTTTGAAGGTCAGATTAGATGAGAGCCACGTTGCGGAGGTCAAAGTTTGTTATAGTTGGAAACCAAAGATTTGCACTTCTTGTCAGTCCTTTGGCCATATTGCCGATACTTGCTCCTTTACGACTGTTCCTCTTGTTGACCGTCCTCCTCTACCCCGTCCTCCTCTCCGGAAGTGGGTTCCGAAGGTTGCTCCTATTGTTCCCTCAGTTGTTGTTTCGGTAGCTCCCGTTGCTATTGCACCCTCTGAGGCTCGTCCTTTTGTAGCTCCTGATTTAGCTCCGAGTTCTGTTGCTCCCGTTGTCCTTCCACCAGATAACGCTCCATCTAAATTCTCTCCTTCTACGGCCCTGGAGGAGATTCCTTCTGTAGACTCTTCTGATATCATTTCCTGGAATTCGGAGGAACGTGCTTGGATTCATGCTCCTTCTGATATGCGATATTCACCTGAGAGAGACACCTTTTATGCTTTTATCAGTGAAAATGAGGGTGAGAGTCGGTTTCTTATCTACCATATTGATGGGGATGGTTTGTGCCTTACAAGGACTGGCGAGATTGGCGATGAGAACAAAAGTAAGTTTTATGACGTCTCTTGGGATAGGAAATATATTTACTCACCTGACTCTGTTGGGTATGATCCTCACCTGGCTTCTCTTTTCATGGGATATTCTCATGTTATTGGTCCATCTTCGGCTGATGGTCGTGTTTGTTCTCCCTCTTCTGAGGATGATTAGTCATGCTGTGTTTAGTAGTCTAGGCATCTTTGTCTAGCTCCTGTGCTTTCTATTTATTTCTTTTTTTATTTTGGGCCTCCTGCCCTTTTAGTTGTTCTGTGCCTGTGCAGAGCACCTGTTTGTTCATTTATATTCAGTGGCACGGCCCACTATAAAGCCGGCTAGCTTTGCTAAAAAAAAAAAAAAAAAAAAAAAAAGATGTGTACTGCATATATTCATAATTTTTTTTTTTTTTTTTTAAATTGAACGTACGCGTTTAAATATATAAAGAGTTCATTTTTATGTCAGAATGTAATACATATGTAAGGTTAGATATTGTACTAGTTTATATATATATAATGTTCCGCAGTCCTTTAGTATTGTATGTATATAGATTTAAATAGGACAGTTTATATATGATATGCAACGCAAATATATTTATAGTGATATGTCCATCTAAGATTTATGTTCATATACGATTAGTTATAATATTATATAAAGTAAGATTTTAAATGAAGGTCATCACATATAATTGAAGTAAAAGGTTAGTTTACATTCTAGTTATATTACAGCCTACATTTTTACAATATTTATATATAATATGTTGGACTTGCTGTGTGAAAGAAAACAGTGGAATAGTGGTTAAATATTTATGCCTAGATTAGTGATATAAAGGTATGTCTGCATTTTTGTACATACATGTGTCAGGTTATGTAAGTTACTTTCGGCAGTTAACACATGTATTATAAATTGTTATTTATATGTAGATGAGTTGTACTATACATTCGTGATTAAGCTATATAAGAATTTGTGGTCTGCATACGTTATAGTGATAATTATTTTAGTTATATATATTAATAAAGTATATAACCTGTTACATAAGTTATATGGGCTTAATGTATATTTATATAAATTCGTTATTTATCTAGGTATATATTTGTTTGGTTTTAAAATTTACATATAGAAACTTTATTTTAAAATTAAAACAGCGAGTTTGAAAGACATGTATATAAACATTTGGTTAATAAATGTTTGAAATTAGAATATGATTTTTATGTATATATAATATCATATGTTATATCTATAACAAATTCTCTTATACCAATCATTTATCGATCCAGTCCTGATTTGATTTCGTCAATTTCTATTGTCAGCTTTGCTTGTCAAATTCGCGTTCAATCTAGCTTTGCTTTGGATTCGTAACTCATCTGATTCTCGTTCGTCTCTAGCCTCGAAAGGTGAGCACTCACTCACGATTAACGTTCTTGTATTTATTAAATTTGATTTCAATTGAAACGACAATTGAAATATGCTGCTGTTAGTTAATTACACTGTTATATATGCTATTGCCTGTATCAGTTCACCTGTGACATCTGACACCATTATCTGTTAATTATTTATGCGATGATGATACAGTTTGGCCGATAATTGATTGATTGTTGATGTTTATATTGGACGTTAAATTGTTAATGTTAAAATGATAAACAGTATGAAATTGAACTTGATATTGGATAATTAAATGTTAAAATTGATTAACTGACATTTGTATAATATGACCCTTTAACTGTTGAATTTATTGACACGTAGGATTTGTTTAATTACATTTTAAACCACTGAATGTATGTTGTTAAATTGATGATGTATGAAATTGTAAATAGATGACAAGTGAAAACCGTAATGTAGTAATCTTTAATCTACATGAAATGATAGTGTAGATTCTAGAAATAATTATATTAATTCGTACAAATAACAATGCGAATTAATACGGTTATTTCGGGATTATTTGAATTGATTATTGGATTGATGTTGGTTGTTGTTATTGCTTGTTTATTTACTTTGACACCATCCCAGTTATCACACTGCAAGTTCCCTTTGATATGTTGATTTTGAATTGAATTGGAATCGGGTTGAAATGATAAATACCCAAATTGAACTTTGACCTAGGATAGGAAATTTAAATAAAACCCGATTGGTCAATGAATTTGATTTAAAATAAATAAAGATTTTATTTGAATAAATAATATGGTTTTGAAATTAAGTTTGAAATTGAATTTAGTTTGAAATTATTAAACTTTGAAATGATTTAATAATTAAGTTTGGAATTATAATTAAGTTTTGAAATTATTAAGCTTTGAAATTATTTAATAATTAAGTTTTGGATTATTTAATAATTAAATAAGATTGAATTATTTAATTGAATTGGATTTTTAATAAGAAAAATTGAACTTTTGAATAAGTGGATTTTACCTCGTAAAGAATCGAAATTGAGTTTTCTTTATTAATTAAGTTTTGGAAAATTATTTAAGTAAGTAAATAAGTGAAATTGAATTTCTTTAACAAGAAATGAAAATGTGATATTTTTGGAATTAATGTAAGACTTGTAATTGAAAGAATTGATTTGATGAATTTAATATATTTCAAAATTGTAAGTTTTGATATAATGAAGTTGAACTTAAGAATTGATTTAATAAATTGGAAATTTAATAGAAATTGTTTTGAATGATAAAGTAACTTAACGAATATTGAATGAAATCGATAAATGAATTTAAATTGATTTGAACGTTGAATTAAATTAATTTAAATGATTTTGAAATGAACTTATATACGAACTAGAATCAATATTTGAATGGTTTAAAATAAAATTTGAATTTGATTTATAAGATTTTGAAATGGTAAATTGGATGTTTTGAAACGGAAATTTTGGAAGTTGATTTCGAAAGACAAATGAAATGTTGATTTACGAATTCTATTTGAAATTGAAATTGATTTGGTTTTTGAAATATATAAACGACCAATCGGTGTAATAATTACGAAAGTTATTAAAGAGACCGGGATCGGTAATGGATATACTCTCTATCTGAACCGAAACCACTTTAATAACTATACGCGGAGTGTTGATCCAGAACGAAGTGGATGGTTTCGATGAACGCGTTGACTGAAGAAAGAGAACGATTTTGGATGACCCTTGACATGACTAAAACAGGAGCCGCGCCGGGCCATTGAGGATCGCCATCTCTAGCGGACACACTTCTTCGATACCATATCTATTACTTTTGTGATTCGATTTGGGTGCACCCCTCGATTTGGGAGTGTTGTTTCGCGGTGTTGGGGTAGTAGCTGCTATGCCCAACATCAGTCCGGATCAGGCAACTACTAGTATCCTAGTTGGTATCGCCTCATGTACCTTGTCATACTGATTATCCTATTCGCGACCACTACGATTTTGATTTGTACCTTCAGTATATGGATTGCCCTCTGGTGACTTCCGGTTTTAGGGAAACTACGGTCTTGTATATGCTTTTGGGAATAAACAGGTTAAGAGGTGTATGGGCCCTGCTTAACCCTACTTTGATATCTTTATATTACTGATAGACATTATCTACTTAGCGTATATTACTACCTAGTAGATAGTTTAACGGATCCTTAAAGGATGGTTATTCCAAACATCCTTTGAGTTAATTGTATTTCACTTGCTATTTCACTTGAGTTGGATTTATTAATATAAGAATGTTAATCCTGACTCGAGTGTCTTGTGTTTTGCTTTACGCTCGGGTCAGACTGAGTGGTTCAGCTTTCGAGACTCACCTTTGAAGTTGGAGCTTTGCTTGAAGATCCAGCCATCTAGTCTGCTTCGGTATTCGATGATTCCAGTGATGTATTCTGATTTGTATCTGATGTATCGTATTACTCTTCTGTTGTAAACTCTGATGTATTTTTATATATTCATATAGTAGCTTCATGAACTACTATCTCTTTATTTCCGCTGCATTTATTACTCTATGTCTGTGATCTGTGATTATATCTATTTACTGTATATGTTCAGTTTTGCCAAATTTAAATTAACAACGCGGTATTTTGAGCAATTCAACTCCGGCATGAGTGTCTACCTATACACTTATAATGGACGCGAATGGTCCAAAATTCTGGGTCGTTACACTTTGGCAAGCTTGAATATACCCCTGGTTAGGAAAAATTCGTCCTCGAATTTAAAAGTTCTTCCCCATTGGGTTGTTCATCTCCACAATAAGGCATAAGATGTTTAACATTGAACACGTCAAAAGTATACACGTCCTCCGGCAGCTTCAACTTATATGCATTTTCATTGATCCGTTTTATAATTTCTACTGGACCAATCTTTCGGGTATTCAACTTGTTATAAGCACCCACTGGAAAACGATCCTTCGTTAACACAGCATACACCCAATCACCCTCATTGAACTCCACACTTCTTCTCTTCTTATATGCAGCTCGTTTATACTTCTCATTTGTCTTCTCCAAACGTTCCTGAACGATTCTATAGCATTCTGTCAACCCATCAACAAAATCAGCAGCATGTTTAACTGTCCCCTTCGGTTGTGGTACTATCGCTAAATCCTCCATTTCTTTAACAAACTATTCTGTAGATAATAGGCTAATCGAATCCACCTCCTTCACCAACAAATTACCCTCTTCATCTCCTGACTTACTTTCCTCATCCTCATCGAACTTTGCGGTTGTACATTCTCAACTTTACGTTCATCATGCTTCGTCGGTGGAAAAAATTCAACTTCATGTTCGTCAAACTTTGTTGGTTGACAAACATCAACTTCATCTGTATCTAACTTCGCGGATTATGAACAATCAACTTGATGGTCATCAAATTTCACGGGTTGAGAAGAATCTACTTTATCTTCATCAAACTTCGGCGGTTGAGAACATTCGACTTCATCTTCCACTTCAACACTACCTTTCACTTCTTCAACAAATTCTTTCGAAGATACTAAATTAGTTGCTTCCTCCTTCTTCTCTGGTTTGCTTTCACCTTGTTCACGCTTCTTAAGAACTAAGGTAATTTGGGTTCCTTCGAACATGAAACTGTAGCTGTTGGCGTGACTATTATGTTGTACAGCTCTATCATACTGCCATGGACTTCCCAATAGTAAATGATATACATCCATATCAACCACATCACACCATATATCATCTTTGTATTTCTTTCCATTAGAAAATGTAATCAATGCTCGTCTTCCCACTGTCACTTCTTCACCTTCCTTTATCCATGTCAGTTTATAAGGTCTAGGGTGTTTTTCAGTCTTCAACCCCAACTTCATAACGGCTTCTTCAGAAATAAGGTTATCGCAACTTCCCGCATCAATAGCGAATTTACAAACCTTTCCCAAGATAGTACAGGTAGACTGAAAAATATTGTTCCTTAGCTAAATAGAATCGTTCTCATGCTTTTGCAAATTACACCCTTCGTCTCTACGTCCACGTATGTCTCTATGATCATGCAGATTTCTTCTACTCAGTCGTTTGACATCACGACATGGTTCATTGTCAAATTCTCGTGGAGTTCTTCTCTCCTCATCTTTTTAACCATGGTGATCTCGTCTCATTGAAATTGATGATTCCCTTTTATCTTGATAAGATTGTGGTGACACCCTCCTTGCTTCCGTAACCGATGGCGAAACTCTGTTTCCTCCATGGTTCAAGACTGGTGACCTTCCTCTTTGACTTTGATTCAAATCCATCATCAACTTCTCTAACTTTCCAAAACCTTTATTGAACTTCTCTTCGAGGTTATCACTAATTCGTTGCTCTATTGCCTTAGCATCTTCTCTTCTATACACATCGGCAATATTCTGATGACGATTACCTCTTCTCGGATGCATTGTTGAATCTTCAAACACACACTTCAATACTTAGCTTTGAAAAAGATTTGGTTCGACTCCAACTAACTCAAACTCGGACTTGATCAACAAAATGATGCACGGTTTCAACTAGCTCGGCCTAAACTTAATTGGCTCGGCTTGAACTCTTCAATAGGAATTGGCTCGGTTGAAATTGAAACAAACACTTCTCCTTGGTCCAACAGGCTTGTCTTATCTATGATTGTCTAAGTCTTGCTCTGATACCAAATGATGCAAATCTCGATCTCCAACACTTTGACTTCAAACTCTTCAAATAAAATTGGCTCCAAGACTCGGCTTAGCTATGATTGGCTAAGTCTAGCTCTGATACCAAATGATGGAGCAGCGGATAACAGAAAATGTATGATGCGGTGAAAGTAGCGATCGATGGAATAGAAGATACCGAATAGCCTAAATCCGTTGATCCAAGATACCGGATTCTAGCAATCCCAAACACGTTGATCGCGCACGATACCGTGTTTAAAGATCTACGATTCTTTGTACGTTGATCTAGCGCACTAGATACCGTGAATCGGCTTCAGCGATCGTTGATTCGAGCACACTCGAATACCGAAAGTGGAGATAGGAGATCACACTCAACTACTAATTGAAGAAGTGGCACAAAGCACACAAACAAAGATTTTATTCAAAATCAACTTCCTTCAAAGTTACAACTCACCCACTATTTATAGCATTTTACAACACCCAGAACACTAGGTCGTTACGCGACCTACGGCCTAACTTAGGTCGGCAGCGACCTAACAACAGTACAACACCAGCATTACATCACAAGATATCACCTATTTACAACACAACACATAGGTCGGCAGCAACCTAACAATACAACTCACGCGACCAACGACTTAAAGAAAAAATACAAACACATTACAACATAGTATCACGACATACGACCTAGTAACAAATGCGACCTAAAACAATGCGACTCAAGATATCCAGGCGGCATAGGCTTTGTACGCGACCTAACATAGGTCGTAACTTGTTAAGGTCGAAGCGACCTAAGAAGATGATAGCATGAACGACCTACTGGTGATGCATAGGTCGCTAGGTCGTTCCGATGTTTCACTGCGTAACTCTGTTACCTCGCTAGGTCGTTTGCGAGCTTCACTAAGTCGCTGGAGCGACTTAAAGGGATCGTTAGGTCGTTCGCGACCTAACACTTCACCAAATTGGGCTGTATCATCCTGGAGCGACTTAAAGGAACCGTTAGGTCGTTCGCGACCTAACTCTTCACCAAATTGGGCTGCATCATCCTCCCCCGGTTGAAAGGAATTCGTCCTCGAATTTGCACCTTTCTTTTCCACAACACGCTCATCCCCATGATATGGAATTAAGTATTTGACGTTGAAAACATCAGAAGTATGAACATTATCTGGCAATTTCAATTGATACGCATTCTCATTGATTTTCTTCAAAATTACTGGACCAATCTTTCGCGCCTTCAATTTATTGTACATTCCTACTGGAAAACGATCTTTTGTCAACACGGTATAAACCAAATCGCCTTCTCTGAAGTTCACACTCCTTCGATTCTTATCCGCCAGTTGTTTATACTTCTCATTCGATGCAAGTAATCGTTCATGAACAGTTCTGTGGCACTCCTGCAACTCAGTCACAAAATCACAAGCACTCTTAACGACTCCCTTCTGATATGGTATTGTTGTCAAATCCAACGGTCCCTTTGGCAAGCTTGAATATACCCCTGGTTGGGAAAAATTCATCCTCGAATTTAAAAGTTCTTCCCCATTGGGTTGTTCATCTCCATAATAAGGCATAAGATGTTTAACATTGAACACGTCAAAAGTATACACGTCCTCCGGCAGCTTCAACTTATATGCATTTTCATTGATCCGTTTTATAATTTCTACTGGACCAATCTTTCGGGCTTTCAACTTGTTATAAGCACCCACTGGAAAACGATCCTTCGTTAACACAGCATACACCCAATCACCCTCGTTGAACTCCACACTTCTTCTCTTCTTATCTGCAGCTCGTTTATACTTCTCATTTGTCTTCTCCAAACGTTCCTGAACGATTCTATGGCATTCTGTCAACCCATCAACAAAATCAGCAGCCCGTTTAACTGTCCCCTTCGGTTGTGGTACTGATTGGGTTTGAGGAAGTTAATTGATTTCGGAAAATTGTTTAAACTGATTGGGTTTGAGGAAGTTAATGGGTTTTGGACCATTCTTCTTACCTTGGAAATTTCGAGGATGAAATTATCTAATTTCAAATTTCGTAGTGTTTAGAGTTACAGTTTAGTCGTACGAAATAGAAACGTGCTAAAATTAATACCGAAAATTCAATATAAAAATTGGGTTCAAAAAGCTATCTTCTCCATACGATCGAATTAGGACTCAAAACATTTTCCATTATGTTTGGAATAGGGATATAACATTATAACCGCCTAGTGGGACGCCTCGAAAGGGGTTTGAGATTTAAAGCACGAAATCGAGACGGTTTGGAGATTTAAATAATATATATTATTTGATTGACCATATTTCGAAGGGTGTGGCATAGATTTTAGGGAGTCGACTGTGAAGTCGAACGTGTGGTTTATGCTAGGGTTGTGATTTTCTCAAGATTTGGGGATCAATGGATGGTTTGGAGAATGGGATCGCACTCGAGGGAGAGAGCCGCACGTGTGGCCATAGTTTGGTGGCGTTCGATCGAGATTTGCTAATCGCGACTTTGGCTAGGGCGTCGAGCACGAGCATGTCGATTTTGGATTTAGGGACTCGGACGTGGCATGATAGTGAGGGGTCGAATGAGGAGGTGGTGGGTGTCGCATTGGTGAAGTCGAATCGATGGATGGTGGGTGGATAGCCATGCACGTGCACGCGTGCGTTGGGTATTTTCGGCCATGGGAGTACAAATTCTGTTGAGTGGCATTTTTGGGGAAGAAGGCATTCTTGCTAGGCCGGGTTTGTTTGTGGTATGGGCCTTCTTTTATCAAAAAAAGTGAGATTTTAAATTTTATATTTTAATTCGTGTAAACTTAGAAATCTATAACTCATGCACGCGAGGTCGAAATTGGAAGAAACTTTTTGCGTTGCGATCATGGTGATGAGGACTTCGAAATGAAACTGGTTTGGATAGATTTGGAGCTTGTTACAATTTTGGGTTAAAATTGAATGCCAGTTCGATTTTAACTCAAAAACAAAACATTTGGTGACAATAAAAATCAGTGTGAATAAATCTCACTCATTTGGATGATTGGCATTAATTTTAAATAGTTAAAATTAATTATTGATTGATTGGGTAATTATTATTACTAGTTGAATGTGATATTATATATAGTAGTGTATATATTAGTGGTTGGGTTGATATTTCCCGCCTATTAGAGCGAATGAGACCCTATGCGCCCCCGCATAATAGCGGATGATCCTATATACCGCGATATCCCCCTCGAAGTAGGATTAGTATTTTTATGTTGTATTAACATCTGTGGATGCGGGGAAACAGGTTGGAGGGATCCAACTGGATTCCACAAAAATGTTGAATTTAATTTTCATATATAGTGATATATGAGCTGTTGAATAATCTGTGATAGATTATAGTGTGATTTGAATTATTTGATTGCTACGGTAGCATTGACCTAGATTTTTGGTATTTTAAAATACCATAAATATATATATTGAATTTAAAAAGGAAATTAAAAAGGGATTTTGGAAGTGAAGTATTTATATAGGATTTTGGATAAATTAAAAGAAATTTATTTAGATAAAATAAATAATTTGACTTTAAAATTTGTACTTAACTATTTCGGAATATTGTAAATAGAGATTTTTGGAATAATGTGTATAAAGGATTTTTAATAAAAATCCTTAAGTGGTACTTGTTAAATATAAAAGGTTTTAAAAATCGAGATTTAAAAATAGATTGGAAGAATAAAAAGGAAATTTGGAAATAATTATAAAATTGGTTATATTAGATCCTCAATAAGATTTCTAAATGACGGAATGGAAGTAAAATTGGGATTTGGTTGTTTTTGAAATATTGTTGGGTTATTTAAGAAGTTAATTTATAAATGGAATTCAATTTAAGAAATTGATTTATAAATAAAATTTAATGTAGAAATCAATTTATAATGGATTTAAGTGATGTCAAACCGTTATAAACTAGAATTGAAACCTATGAGATTTATAAACAATGTTTATAAATAAAGTGAAGTGATTATCAGTGGATAAACTGAAATTATAAATTCACGGTGAGGATTTATAATGAGATGGGTAAATTGGTTTTATAATAAATGATAGATTTACTTCTAGAAATGTGAAAAGGGGGATTAACGAAATTGGGACGTAAATCAAATTGGTGATAAATCGGGAGGGATTTATAAATATTAGACTAGCTATATTGGAATTGGAAAATATATTTTATCGGGAAGTTAAGTTGTTTTAAAAAGTGGATTTTAAATTATTAAACTAGGTAATTTAAAAGTGTTTAAAAATATTTCAGAAAGTTAGTTATTTAAATATACTTTTTAAATTGTCAAAATGAATTATAAGTTTTATAAACAAGTCTTGTAAATCGACTAGAATCTTATTAATAAATCCGAATTAATTATTGTTTCAAAGTTATGTAATTATTTTAAATTGTTTAAAGTCTATTTACTTATTAATTAAGTTAGTTTATAATGAGTTGATATTAAGTTAATTGTTATTTAATTATTAATTAGTATTATTATTTTCAAGGATAAATTATTCAATATTAATATTGTTTTATAGAATAACTTTTATAGAAGAGTATTTGCCTAAATTAAACTTAGAAAATTATTATAGAAACTTTATAAATATTATTTTGAGAAAATTATTAAATATAGTTTTCGAAAAGTAATGGTATACTTTTATGGTGAAATCGGAGGCAGAGATTGCATGCGGTTAAATTTTGGATTTCTCTGGTATAGAGACGTAATCATTGAGCCGTGAATCAATGGTGGATACCGCATGGTGCTTTCCATATTTATTTTAAAAGGTTTTTTCAAATATTTTTGAAAAGAATGGTTAGTGAACGTACTTACTCCGATAAGATAAGTACATACCTTTTGATAAAGAGATTTAATTTATTAAAATTGAATTAAATGAGACTTAGTGTTTTCAGGGGAAAATGAACTCTTTGGTTGAATGACTGTTTATTTGATAGTTAAATAACCGACTATCAAATCTGGACCCCAAAACATAACTTCGGGAATATCTAGGAGAAACACGGGAATTATATGGTACAGTTACCGTCGGAAGGTGCTATACTGTACGTTTAAACTCGTTTCGTTCTTCTAAGACGATGATACAGAAATCCGTCCACTAGCGGTTAGGAGGTGATCTCAGACCTTATTTTCATTTATTTATTTCCTAAAGAACCGAGGTTGAGTTTATCGGAAATATGGAACGTTGTTTCAAAGAGACCGGGATCGGATAATTTATCCGAAAACCACTTCGATCCAACGAATACGTTTTCGAAGTGAAGATAAGAGCATGAAATAGAAGATGGATCATTGAAGTGCAAGGGCTACTCGCTACTAATCCTGAGGATGATTCCAAAATGGATGTAGTAGGAATAGTGCCTTCGGTTTCGTTCAGACCCATAACAGACTTGTATGGATGAATGCTATCAGCACATTGTTGTTTCCTGGAGATTTGACCAGGCAACTAGTGCTCGGCATCAACTAGTGCTCGGCATCAGGTAGTACTCGGCATCAGTCAGTACTCGGCATCAGATAGTACCCGGCATCAGTTAGTACTCGGCATCAGGTAGTACTCGGCATCAGATAGTACTCGGCATCAGTTAGTACTCGGCATCAGGTAGTACTCGGCATCAGGTAGTACTCGGCACCCAGTAGAAATCGGCGACAGGAGTACTCGGCATCCAGAAGACGTTCGGTGTACATGACTACTCAACATGACAGTATCGTTCGGCCAAAGGAATCGCTCGGCCAGAATGCATCGTCCGGCCATAGAGCATTGTTCGGTCAAGAGCTTCGGATAGAAGCACGTTCGGCTTCGACTGACAACCATTCTGCACTTTCCACACATCCAACATACCGTTCGGCATGGAAAGGATGGTTCGGGCTTCGACTGACAACCATTCTGCACTTCCCACACATCCAACATACCGTTCTACATGGAAAGGATGGTTCGACATCATGGTGTTCGGCATACCTGGTTCGGCATGCAGCGACCACTATCCTTGGGCTAGAGTGTTCGGCTACCGAGCCCACTTGGGAAGTCCAGCCCATCTTTGTCTATAAATAGAAGGGCAGGGTCACAGTGAAGATGGATCTTTTGGGAGAACGATGGGGAGACTCTGCCATTTTTCAGACTCATCTTCTCTACTTAACAACTTCATTCAAGCATTTGATCTACGAATTGTATTTGTAATCAATCATTAAGAAGATCAATAAAGTTTAATCTCAAAGTGGACGTAGGCAATTACGCTGAACCACTATAAATTTGGTGTTCTTACTCTCTGCATTTAAATTAGCATTGTATTCTCTGTTTAATTTACCTTCATCACTTATTTCTCTACATAATCTTTCTCTACGAGGTTAGTGACCAATTTTGGTGCTAACACTTTGGTGCTTTCACTGAGAATTGAATACTCAGACCTCAAGGATCTGCTTTGAAGCTACTGGATTGAACAAATCCCCCAAAGAAGATCCGACTCATTGATAGGACATCAGTTGATTCTACTCAGAGTTCCAACCAATAACTCTACAATGGCGAGACCACGTACCAGGTCAGCTTCTCATAATGCGGATGCCCATGAAACTGCTAGCGTACAACAAGCAGGACCTAGCAATCAACCAGCGATTCCGGGTGTAGGAACTGCCACCCAGGACCAAACCCCAGTTGTCACCAGAATAGAGTTCAACGACTTGATGAGAGAACTTAGGGAAAGCAGGAGACAACTAGGAGAGCAGATGCAACCTAACGCCAACCTGATGGCACAACTCACTCAACAGCAGCAACAGAATGCTGTGGGCAATCCCGCCCCTTATTCCTCATCTGATAGCTCTACTTCCTCTGATGAGCCTCCCAGGCGTAGACGCCGTAAGACTGAAGCTGCACGAGTAGATGCTACTGTTCAAACAGCTGGAGACCGTGACCAGGCAGGAGCTAGAAACTTCGGAACCGGAGTGCGGGTGGAGGCTAGAGGCCCAGACCATCAAAACGCTGACGATGTCAAACCTCAAGATGCACGATTGGCAGATCGCCAGGAGAGGAGGCATCAGCATGGACAGTCGCATAGAACAGACTCTAACCTTCCACCTTCCATACAGACACCAGATCTGACAGCCATGGTCAGGCAATTGATGAAAGAAAATCAGGGTTTATCGAACGATGATTGGGGAGTATCAAGAAGTCATACTCCATTCACAGATGTTGTGCTGCATGCGGCGTACCCCAGGAAGTTTAGTCTGCCTACTATCCCTGCGTATGACGGAAAGACCGACCCCAGACACCATGTCATGAGGTACGAATGGATGATGGATTCAGCTAGAGCAAATGTTGCCACCAAGTGTAGATGCTTTCCAATTACTCTATCTAGGATTGCTACTATGTGGTTCACCCGACTTCCTCCGCGGTCCGTATCCAATTTCGAGGAGTTGGCAAAGAAGTTTATTGAGCAGTTCATGATACACACTACTCGTCCGAAGGACATAATGTCTATGTCAAGTGTAATCCAAAGTCCTGGGGAGTCATTGAAAGAATATTTGCAAAGGTTCCATGTTGCGGCAACCGAAGTCATCAATCCCAATGATCATGCTATTCTAATGGCTGTAATGAGAGGTGTGGACCCAGATTCTGAGTTTGGAGACTGGTTGGCGGGAAAACCTCCGACTACGCTAGAGCGTTTCTACTCAAAGGCACACCAGTTCATAAGGAGAGAGGAAGCTAGGTGGGTAAGGCGAGATAAGGCACCAGGGCCTGTCCAAGAGTCTATGAAAAGCAACGTTGCTGTGAAGCAGTCCGGAGACAACTCGGGAAAGGTCCAAGTCAATGTCCAGAACAAGCCTGGGCAGCCTAAGGAGTCCGGAGGAAGAAATCAAGGGAAGAAGAGAGAAGCGGGGAAGTGGAAATCAAGAATTCCAAGCTACAAGGAGTATACCCCGCTGAATGCGTCTCTTGAGAACATTTACCTATCTACCTGCAATACTTTTCAATACAGAAAGCCACGTCCAAAGGAATCAACCGAGGAGCAGAAGCGAACCGGAAAATATTGTCGCTTCCATGAGACTTATGGGCACAATACGGAAGAGTGCAGACACCTGCACGACGCTATCGAGAAGTTGATCAGGCAAAAGAAGTTGCAAGAATTTGTGAAGGATCCACAGGAAGGAGGATAGGGAACGACCAACCCAGGTCGCGCACCAGCTCCGCGTCATCCCGAGGAGCCTACCCGAACTGTGGGTAGACTAGTTATAAATACAATTATCGACGGACCTCACCCCGTGGATAAAAATTGGCAAGAGATAGAGCGGTATGAAAGTTCCCTGAAGCATGTAGATTTCGAGTGTTGTTCGAACATGGAGGATGGGACCCCTGCTAAGCAGCAGCGCATAATGACAGACGATATAGTGTTCAGAAACAGAGATGCTAATCAGATAGAGACTCCAACCATCGACCCGATGGTCATATCTGCGACGATCGGACCGGCATATGTAAAAAGAATTCTGATTGATTGCGGAAGTTCTGTCAACATAATCTTCAAGAAGGCTTATGACCAAATGAAAATGGAAACGAAGGACTTGAAACCGTCCAAGGCTCGCATACATGGCTTTAACGGTGCTGCGACCGATGCAGTGGGGTATATTGAGATACCAGTTGAACTGGGACAAGGCGAGCGTCGGAGGGTGCGAATTCTAACCTTCGTAGTTTTGGATGTGGATTCTCCATATAACGTTTTCTTGGGCCGGCCGGCCCTGGCTGAATTTAGGGCAGCATTAGCCCCGTGGTGTTTAACCTTGAAGTTCCCAACTGACAAAGGAGTGGGTATTGTTCACGGCGACCAAGCAGCTGGTCATTCCTGTTATGTGGCCGAGCTACGAGAGGCCCATCGGAGGGAGAAAGGAAAGGTTGCGGACAATCCCGTCTGCATCCTTAATACAGATAATTGACAAGAAGTGCCCGAGCCCTGGCTCGGGCATAATTCTCGGATCTTCAGAGACATAGATCCGAGAGACGACGATGAGAAACCCATGGAAGAGAAGGCAGCGCCGGCTGAATTAACGGTTGACATTTCAGTTAGCCGAGACGACCCTTCGCGAATACTGAAGATCGGATCACAGCTTGGCCCCGCGATGGCTGAAGACCTTAGTGACTTCCTCCGGGCGAATCTTGATGTCTTCGCCTGGACGCATTCTGATATGTGTGGGATTTCACCCGCCATCACGAGTCATATGTTGAACATAGACCCGAAATACGTCCCGATTAAACAAAAAAGGAGAGGAATGGACCCGGAGAGGTCCGCTGCTCTCAGAGAGGAGGTGGACAAACTCAAAGCTAATGGGTTCGTCCGCGACGCCCTCTACCCTGAATGGGTATCCAACCCCGTGTTGGTGAAGAAGGCAAATGGGAAATGGAGAACTTGCGTAGACTATTCCGACTTGAACAAAGCATGCCCCAAGGACAGTTTCCCTTTTCCTAGGATCGATCAATTGGTCGACTCCACCGCAGGACATGAACTGTTATCATTCATGGACGCATAATCGGGATACAACCAAATCCCGATGCATATCTCGGACCAAGAACACACCAGCTTCGTTACAAATGTCGGGCTATATTGCTATGTAGTAATGCCCTTCGGATTGAAGAACGCAGGAGCAACCTACTAGCGTTTGGTGAATCGAATGTTCAAGGAACAACTTGGTAGAACGATGGAAGTCTATGTGGATGACATGCTCGTGAAGTCACGACGGTCAAACGACCACATTCGAGACTTGGCTGAAATGTTCGGCATACTCAAGTTTTACGGGATGAAGATCAACCCTCTGAAGTGTTCCTTCGGCGTTGCGTCGGGGAAGTTTTTGGGATTCATCGTCAATGCTAGAGGAATTGAAGCTAACCCAGAAAAGATCCAAGCTATTCGAGATGTGCAAGTGCCCAGGACTATAAAGCAGGTACAGAGCTTGAACGGAAAAGTAGCCGCGCTAAGTCGATTCATATCCAGGGCAACCGACAAGTGCATCCCGTTCTTTGATATAATAAAGAAAGGAAAGAGGAATTTTGAATGGACGTCTAGTTGTGAGGAAGCATTCCAGGATCTGGTGAGGCATCTGGAGAGTCCACCAGTGCTATCAAAACCAGTAAACCACGAGATGTTGTACGTATACTTGGATGTATCCCCGCATGCGATAAGTGCGGCTTTAGTTCATGAGGAGGATCGAGTCCAGAAGCCGGTATATTATGTTAGCAAGCGTTTAACGGGGGCAGAGAGAAATTACCCTAAAATCGAGAAATTGGCCTATTGCTTGGTGATTGCATCACGTAAGCTACGCCCATACTTTCAAGCACACTCAATCAGTGTTTATACCGATCAACCCCTGCGGCAGGTACTCTAACGACCAGAAACTTCTGGAAGATTGCTAAAATGGAACATCGAGTTGAGCTAATTTGATATCGCTTACTTACCACGAAGAGCCATACAAGGGCAAGCATTAGCAGATTTCATCGCTGAGTTTACCATACTCGTCGAACCAGATAATCACGACGTCATTCCCCCCGTTCGGTGGAAATTATACACTAATGGGGCCTCAAACGATCGTTGCTCCGGCGCGGGTGTAGTTCTTATAACTCCGGAAAACCGATCAGTCTGTTATGCTTTGAAGCTCGATTTCCCAACTACGAATAATGAGGCAGAATATGAAGCACTGATTGCTGGATTGAAGCTTATCGGAGAACTCGGGATCAAATCAATTGAAATCTTTTATGACTCATAGTTGGTGGTTTACCAAGTACGGGGAGATTACCAAGCAAAGGGACGAAAGCTTGCTCCGTACCTTGTTCAGGTCCAGGAACTACTCTCGAATCTTGAGCGTTATGACATCTCGCATGTCCCGCGTGAACAGAATAAAGAAGCCGACTTGTTGGCTAAGTTTGCGAGTACAGGCGATGCGCAGCAAATGGGATTGTATCCCGTTGAAGCCTTGCACGCCCCGAGCATAGACAAGATGAAAGTCGATCGTGTGTTGGAAACGGAAATCGAGAAGGAATCGTGGATGACCCCACTAAAACTGTACCTGACGACCGGGACTTTACCAGAAGAAAGGAGCAAAAGACGCCAGGTCCTTCGAAAGGCCACGCGATACGTGATGCAGGATGGATTAATGTACCGAAAAGGATTCTCAGTCCCATTATTACGGTGCATCGCTCATGACGAGTTGAAGCGGGTCTTAAGAGAGGTTCACGAAGGGGAATGTGGCGACCATACTGGGGGGCAAACGCTGGCAAAGAAGATCCTCCGCTATGGATATTACTGGCCGACCGTAAATCGGGACGCTGCAGACTACGCAAGAAAATGTGACAAGTGCCAAAGATATGCGAAAATCCCGAGGACTCCATCAACCGAACTCACGCAAATGGTTAGTCCCTGGTCGTTTGCGATCTGGGGAATCGACATAATCGGCTCTTTGCCTATATCCAAAGGTGGTGCGAAATACGCGATAGTTGCAATCGACTATTTCACGAAATTGGCTGAGGCGGAACCTTTGGCCACAATCACCTTTAAGAAGGTCATTAACTTCGTTGTACGAAACATTATATGCCGCTTCGGCCTTCCCCGCACCATCATTACGGACAACGGGACGCAATTTGAAAGCAGAGAGTTCAAAGAGTTCGGTTTAAAGTATGGCATCGAGAAGAAGTTCGCCGCCGTTGCACACCCGAAAGCTAACGGACAAGTCGAGGCCATTAACAAAATAATCAAGTCCATACTAAAGAAGCGTCTGGAGAAGGTTGGAGGCAAGTGGGTAGATGAGCTCCCGACAGCACTATGGGCTTATAGAACTACCCACAAGTCCGCGACCGGCCACACCCCATTCGCCTTGGCATACGGCTCTGAAGCCGTTATACCCGTGGAACTTGAAGTTCCATCACACCGAGTGACATACTATGATCCCAAGACAAACCAGGACCTCTTGTTGGAATCGCTGGACTGCATCGAGGAAAAGCGTGAAGAGGCCGAATTAAGGGCGGCAGCGTAGAGACACTGAGTCAAGCGGTACTACGACGGCAGAGTCCGCCCAAGGATTTTTGATGTGGGTGATCTCGTTTTGAAACGAGTTTTCCCAGTACCATCATGTATGAATCCTAGCTGGGAAGGTCCATACGTCATTGAACGGAAGCTTGGAGAGGGAACATTCAAGCTAGCGACCGTTGATGGCACGACACTCCCCCGAGCATGGAACGGTGAACATCCGCGACACTATTTCATTTAGCATGTTTTCTTTCTTGTTTTAGGCACTGTTATTTCCTGTATGTTTTCGTTCAGTCGTTGCTTAGTTTCTTTTTAACTATGTAATCGAGCAGTTTAGTTGATTTTCATTAATAAAGGCTTGAAGCCGTATTTTCCATGAATCACTAATGTTTCTATATCTCATAATCGGATGACGAACTACATTATCCTGTACGATGTACGAACTCGTATAAACGATTTCAAATCTCCGAATCCCCAGAGCGTGGATCGGAGTACTCTAAGTCCCCGGAGCGTGGACCAGACTATAAACGATTTCAAATCTCCGAATCCCCAGAGCGCGGATCGGAGTACTCTAAGTCGCCGGAGCGCGGACCAGAGTATAAACGATTTCAAATCTCCAAATCCCCAGAGCGCGGACCGTAGTACTCTAAGTCCCCAGAGAGCGGACTAGAGTATAAACGATTTCAAATCTCTGAATCCCCAGAGCGCGGACCAAAGTACTCTAAGTCCCAAGAGCGCGGACTAGAGTATAAACGATTTCAAATCTCCGAATCCCCAAAGCGCGGATCGGAGTACTCTAAGTCCCCGGAGTGCGGACTAGAGTATAAACGATTTCAAATCTCCGAATCCCCAGAGCGCGGACCGGAGTACTCTAAGTCCCCAGAGTGCGGACTAGAGTATAAACGATTTCAAATCTCCGAATCCCCAGAGCGCGGACCGGAGTACTCTAAGTCCCCAGAGCGCGGACTAGAGTATAAACGATTTCAAATCTCTGAATCCCCAAAGCGCGGATCGGAGTGCTCTAAGTCCCCAGAGTGCGGGCTAGAGTATAAACGATTTCAAATCTCTGAATCCCCAGAGCACGGATCGGAGTACTCTAAGTCCCCAGAGTATGGATCGGAGTGCTCTAAGTCCCCAGAGTGCGGACTAGAGTACAAACGATGCGAACCTCCGAATCCCCAGAGCACGGATCGGAGTGCTCTAAGTCCCCAGAGCACGGATCGGAGTGCTCTAAGTCCCCAGAGCACGGATCGGAGTGCTCTAAGTCCCCAGAGTGCGGACTAGAGTACAAACGATGCGAACCTCCGAATCCCCTGAACGCGGATCAACTTACTCTAAATCCCCGGAGCGCAGATTTAGAAAAAAGTCCAAGTACTCGAGAAATGTGGAACAAGAAGTATGCCACGTCTGGAAATGTTTGAACAACACGAGAATGGACTGGGAGATAATGCAACTCATAAGAACTTGAGTTATGACTACAGTTAGTCAGCAAACCAAAGAAAAGCAAGAGAATCGTTCAAACGAAAAAGAAACTAAACTTCATTTAATAGTTCAAAATGGGGTTACACAGTTACTCCTACAAAACTCAGAGTTAAGAACCTATCTATACAAACTACAAGCTACAAAAGATAAAAGAAACTACAAGACTTAAGCAAGAAGCTCGTTGAACGAGTGTATCGATCATTTCTTCGGTTTTTTCTTCTTGTCTTCCTTTGTTTTTTCCGACGACTCCTCTCCTTCACGCTTTTTCTTGGATTTCTTGCTTGCTAAAGAAGCAAAGTCAGGAGTAGGAGACAGAACATCCAGTGGTTTGGACCTGCCCAGGAGAATGATTTTCAAAGGTCTGTTCCGCAGGTCGGTAAGTTCCAGTATTTCAGGTTCAACTTTGACCTCGACCTTTTTCTTCTCCTCTTCGGCGAGGCGGTCCTTCATGCTCATCTTTGAAGTATGCTCAGAGGCGCCAGTGATTTCGATTTCATCACTCCCTTCGGTAGGAGATGAAGTGTCAAGCTTATCATCATCTAGCGCCCCGATCACTTGAGCATCGGGACCAGGAATTACCCCCGCGTGAACAACGTCGCTTGTTTTCTCTGCCTCCTCTTTGGCGTCATCGCTCCTCGGAGTTGGCTCGGGGTCAGAGAAGCCTGCATGAAAACAAAACGAATGGATATTAGAACGAATAAATGCTGGAAAATAACAAGATCTTTTGAATTCTAGAAAGGAAGAGTTTCCTACCGGGTTCTGGTTGGCTATCGGTTGCGCGTGGGGTTTCACCCTCCAGAATAGGAGATAGCACGTGAATGCCAAGCCCGGGACCTTCAGGATCATAGCCGGCATGCTGCTCGAACGGGTCAAATGTCGGCCGACCGGCCGGTTGAGCAGCGGGAGGAGCAGCAATATGAGGAGCCATAGTCTCAGCCAAAGACGGGCCAACTTCATCACTTTTCTCTTTTGGAAGGGGAGAGCCTTTGTTATAAAGCGCCAAAGCTGCGGATAGATCCGCTGGCTCATTCCCCCTAAGAAAATCCTTCACCAAGGCATCCTCATCGACCTCTTTAGAGCCCGACTCGATTTTCCTGATCTTTACTAAGGTTTCCCAGGCCTCAGCTAGAGATTCGAGATAGCCATCGCCCAAGAATGTTAAGTCACGATGCATAAGGACGCGGGCTCCGTACTCAGCAATCAACGGGTCAAATATGCATTTGATCTCTTCCCTGCCGGCTTCTGTGGCCGCCTCGAGGCGAAAATCAACCTCCTCCGTAGCTTTTCTTTTGCCCTCCTCACGGGCTTCGTCCTTCATTTTTTCAACCCCAGCGAGTTCGCCATCGAGCTTCGTTTTTAGGAGCCGAGTAGCAACGATTTCATCACAATATCGTTGTGATTCTTCTTGAGCAGCTACTTTGTCCTCCTTCTCCTTGGAGAGTAGTTCTTTCAGCTCTCTGACTTGCATGGCGAGCGCGTCCCTCTCTTTTTGAACGGAATCTTTTTCTAGGGCAAGGGCACCACTGCGCTAGACTACTTCATCAAGTTCCTTCTTGTGAGCCATCTCTAAACGAGTAACTGCCTCAGCAGTATCTTTTGCGCTTTGTTCAACGGCTTCCAACTACAACTTGTACGAAGCAAGCTCTTCGTCTTGATGCTTGATGATGCTCTTGTCGTAGCCAGCCTCCAATTTCAGGCGATCAATCTCATATTGATGCTCAACGGACACCTCCGAGATCTTTTCAACCAAGTTTACAAACGCGTCATGTTGAACATAGACGTCGTTATTACAGGAAATGGCACTCTGCTTCACGTGCCCAGGGATATGGTGAATAGTCGAGAGGAACTTCATACCATCAAAGAAAATTTTCGGAAACTTGGCCTTAAGATCGACCATTTTTTCCGCTATAGTTGGATCAACCGCGGGAGCAGGGGGAGGAGGCTTTGGAAGTTCTGCTCTTTTCCGTTGCTCCCGAATTTGCCTTGTGCTCGATGAACCGGAGTGCTGTTCTCGAGGAGCATCAGTTTGGTAACCCTTCTGTGAAGACTTCTCTCTATCCGGCTCAGTTGGAGGAAGAGGATCACGGGACTGTGAAGATTGAGAATATGCCTTCTTACGATGAGACGAATCGCGGGGATGATTGTCTCTATCTTCATAATCGTCTCTGTCCCTGCGTCTACCTGAACCCGAGTCCCGTCCGGAGTGATGAAATATGGAAGAGCCATGAAGGCGATGGAGTCCGTGAGAGCGCCCCATGTCACCTGCAAAGAATGGAGATAACAACGAGTTATGAAAAACCCGGGAAATAAAAAAAACTTGAAGTGTATGATGGAATGCGTATGTGCGTGTGTGTCCTAGTGTTCCACCCGACGGACCAGTTCTTTTATCTTTACTAATCGGAGTATCGTCTCACTGGACTGGGAGTTAAACTCCCGCATTGCCTCTAGCGGGAGAAGAAAGCTTGAGGGCTTCAAGATCGTCAAACCCGTAATTAAGTATATCATCGGGGATAGAGAGATTCGAAAAACCCCTTAGAGAACTTTCCAGGTGCTGTGAGGAAGCCTCTTTCTCGGGCGGGATAGGCATAACTTTTGAAGTGCCACCAACTTTCTCTTTCCGAATTTTGTATTTTAACCTCTTCTTTCCCTTCGAAGGGGAGGATGACGTTTCAATGTCGTGAACTTCGACAGCCGAATTCCAAGCAGGACCCACATTCTCGCCTTGGGTCTCAGGAGCTTCATCCTCTTTGTGCTCGCCTTCTTCGTGTGCATCGGGAGTGCGGCGTGATGACGATCCGGCCTATTTCTTCCCTTTACCAGATGTTGGCTTGGGAATAGAAACGCCCTCCGGAAGGCTAATCCGGCGACCAGGGGCAAGCAAGCCAAACCTCGATAATGACTCGTTTGAAATGATGGTCCGAATGTCTCGTTCCTCGGCAGGAAGAGCTCTAATGGCCTCAACGGCCTCAGAATATCCTCGGCCCTCCGGACGTGGGTTGATACCTAAAAAAGATGAAACAAGGAGTTAGAAAAAGCATGACTTCGCTTAATCGCGAATGATGACTCAACGAAGAGACTTACTGCCTTCAACCCATCTCCTCGCAAAACCAGGAGGGCAACGCACGTAGAACCATTCCTGTTTGTACAGGGAGAATTTACTGCATGCTCCTGTCAAGATTTGGCATTTGTGGTACGGCTCGAGGAACATGAAGGAAGGGCTGTCTTTCCGTTTCTTGATCATATAGATATATCTGATGTCGCTAGAGGTTGGAGGCATAAAGAAGACGGCCATAAAGAGTAGATAGGTCCTATAAAGAAACGCGTGACCATTCAGATGTAGCTGCGACGGAGCAATGTTGATGTACTGCAACACGTCCCGAAGGAACAAGTTAAACGGAGGCACACTGCCCATCCAGCACATGAATTTGTTGCAAGTGGTATATCCGACTGGGGGCAGGTGAGGACGATCGTGTCCCGAAGGGACTAACACATCGGCGAAAGGAATCCCGTGGATGGAACATATCCGTCGGAGTGCGGCTTAATCGATCTTCGAAGCTTGTGAATCGATCGGATTGTCCAGTAGAATTGTTGCTTCCAGGGCATCGGGTGCTAAGTTATGAGCAGGGGAAGTCGACGGATTAGAAGTATCAGCGGCTTCTTGCCTTGATGACGGCCCAGGCCTGTCGGATATAGTGGCGGAGCTAGACTTTCTCGACATCCCCAATAAATAATGAATCTGGCTAAGTGCCCGAGAAAACTATACTTAAAAAACGTTGAACATTAGAATTAACAACACGAATTTTCCCCCCGCGTGATGTGTGAACTAGTGCAAGCAATCATGTACAAGCAATAAGAATCTAGAGATTTCAAAGATATAAAAATGAGCTTCGAATCGTCGCCTTCGAAGACCGTCATCGCTGACCGTCTCAAAAAGCTCGCCTTGTGGTGACTACAGTTTCAAATTCAGAAAACGAATGTTAATTTAAGTTCAGATTTATGTCTACTAAAGCTAGGGAGTTAATGATCCGGGTCAGTTTCATGTGATAGTGTGCTTAGGTCCTGGTCCTTGTTTTGCTATATGAATAGGCAAGGTTAATAAGTGTTCGGCCTAGTTCCTGCTCGGCTAAAGGTATTGTTCGGCATTTGTATTGTTCGGCATTTATGATGTCCGGCATTTGTATTGTTCGGCATTTATGATGTTCGTCATTTGTATTGTTCGGCATCTATGATGTTCGGCATTCGTATTGTTCGGCATTTATGATATTCAGCATTCGTATTGTTCGGCATTTATGATGTTCGACATTTGTATTGTTCGGCATTTATGATGTTCGGCATTTGTATTGTTCGGCATTTGTGACTGTTTGGAAAAACGTCATTCGGCTGAAATCTTGTTCGGCCGGGACAACATTCGACATCCTATTTGGCTCATACTCGCTCCACATCTTTCCATTGCACTACCCGGCATATGGCGAATCGTGCCGAGACAAGGTTACGCCGAGCGCCAACGCTCGACACACCGTCCTCTACAGCAACCTCATTCCTCCTTTTCTTCCTCCATCCACACCGAACAACGAGGACGAATCGTCCGGTGAGTCGCACCGAACCATCCTGTTTGGCATTCTAACCAACTCCTACCTTCCTCCACATCGTCTGGCCCTAAAAATCCGCACAACATTTACGAACTCGAGCTTCATGTTGAAACCCCTTTGTGGATTTAGTTAGAGGGATTGTTACCTAGTTAGTAGAGCACGACTTGGAGAAATTTGGAGTTGGGGCCGCGGTTTTGATTAGTGCCGAATAGGTTAGGAAGAGTTGTTAAGTCTTTGAAGGTTGTTAACAGGCGAGTTTCTCGAAAACAAGATAGGAGAAGTGAGCGTGAAAAGAGAAGGAGGAAGAAGGTATCGACTTTTATAGGATAGAAGGAGAAGTCGAAAAGGCTATATCCGGTGGAACCGGTCAAAGCCATAGTGTTCGTCATCGGAATACAAAGTCGTTCGGCATGGGGAGCGTTCGGTTTCGACTGCTTCGTTTGGCATCTATACCACGCTCGTCATGCACCTCCACCAATGATATTCTCAAGAAAACGTCTCTAAGGAGAGTTAACCTAGATTCGAAGCAAAGTACGGGGGATACGCAATCCAAAGCGTATCACGATTCAGTCACGTAATACACTTTGGGGGGCAAGTGTTTCCTGGAGATTTGACCAGGAAACTAGTGCTCGGCATCAACTAGTGCTCGGCATCAGGTAGTACTCGGCATCAGTCAGTACTCGGCATCAGATAGTACCCGGCATCAGTTAGTACTTGGCATCAGGTAGTACTCGGCATCAGGTAGTACTCGGCATCAGATAGTACTCGGCATCAGGTAGTACTCGGCATCAGGTTGTACTCGGCACCCAGTAGAAATCGGCGACAGGAGTACTCGGCATCCAGAAGACGTTCGGTGTACATGACTACTCAACATGACAGTATCGTTCGGCCAAAGGAATCGCTCGGCCAGAATGCATCGTCCGGCCAGAGAGCATTGTTCGGTCAAGAGCTTCGGACAGAAGCACGTTCGGCTTCGACTGACAACCATTCTGCACTTCCCACACATCTAACATACCGTTCGGCATGGAAAGGATGGTTCGGGCTTCGACTGACAACCATTCTGCACTTCCCACACATCCAACATACCGTTCGGCATGGAAAGGATGGTTTGGCATCATGGTGTTCGGCATACCTGGTTCGGCATGCAGTGACCACTATCCTTGGGCTAGAGTGTTCGGCTACCGAGCCCACCTGGGAAGTCCAGCCCACCTTTGTCTAAAAATAGAGGGGCAGGGTCACAGTGAAGAGGGATCTTTTGGGAGAACACTGGGGAGACTCTGCCATTTTTCAGACTCATCTTCTCTACTTAACAACTTCATTCAAGCATTTGATCTACGAATTGTATTTGTAATCAATCATTAAGAAGATCAATAAAGTTTAATCTCAAAGTGGACGTAGGCAATTACGTTGAACCACTATAAATTTGGTGTTCTTATTCTCTGCATTTAAATTAGCATTGTATTCTCTATTTAATTTACCTTCATCACTTATTTCTCTACATAATCTTTCTCTACGAGGTTAGTGACCAAATTTGGTGCTAACAATTGTCATTTAAGGAAAATGAGCATTCCAAATATAAATTCCTTAAAAAGGTAATCGTAGCCTCAAGCCTCATCAACCGGAAATGACTGAAAATCAGGGGAGATGAAGCAAGGCTAAGTGGGCCACACCCAATTAGGATATGTTTATCACCTTTCTAGATACCCTCAGATATTATTACTACGGTGCGCGGAAGAACTCGGTAAAGGGTGGGAACACCCGGGGTGATAGCATATTCGGTCTATCCAAGTTAGGGGTAGTCTGGTCTTGTATTGCAGGGGATCCCGGCGAGGTCCTCGGTACATTTTTCTAGATGTGTACTATTATAGGTCGTACCCCAGTGCCTAGTCATTTGTATGAAATCCATTCTCCAATACGTGCCTTTACGGTTTTAGTTGTAGAGCCTAGTATGCTGGAATTTAATTAATGTAACAATTTGGGCTATTTGAATAAGTATTTGTACCTAGACACTATTATAATATATGATGATTTTGATATAAAATGTTTTGGTTATCGTAAGGTAAAACCCGTCGTGTTTATGTGTGGCATGGTCTTACGAGATACCTTTGTTTTTCAAAGGATTTTGATAAATTTAATAATTCAAATTGAGTGTGTTTTCTCACGCTGGTTTTCCAGACTGACTCGGGTGTTATTTTATTATAATGCTCGGGTCAGACCGAATATTACAGATATAGGATAGGATGCTATGGAGCTCAGGAGACGAGCTGGATGACAAAGACGCATCACACGTATTTGATTATATTCTGCTGTGAATTGTATGCTGTATATTCAGCACTTGTGAGGACAAGTTATTATAACTGTCCAGTATTGAGTTATTGATTTGTTGTACTCTGATGATGTTATGTATAAATAACAGTTATAGTTCTTTTGTATAAAGACATGTTATTATCTATTATATATATTGTTCCACTGCGATTGTGAGATTTTGTGTTATTATATTTCTGTTTCTTCTTCTACCACTTTCTTATTTTCCTCTAACGATCAGGTATTTTCGGCACTTGATTGCTTGGCATCTAATATAGTGGACGTATTGATGTCGATTTTCGAAGGTCGAAAATCCGGGCCGTGGCATACTTATATTTTGATATAGATATATTGGTGGATATATCTATCCCTCTTCTATTGTTCTAATTTTATCTACTCTTGTGTTCTTACCAAACTTGCTTACATAGAAAGCTAGAATGGACTTGTGAAGTGGACACTTGACCTCGGGAGTTGCAAAAACAAATGCTTGTAGGGTAATTGCTAGTATGTAAAAAATGGTTAAAGAGAGGAGGCAACTCCTGAAATTTAGGCTAGACCCGGTATTCAAATGCCTGCCCCGGCTACTGGAGGAATGGATATGAATTCTCTTTTCCACCAATTTATGATGGAACTGATAAGGAAATCCATGGTGTTACCTGTTGTTCGTATCCATCGCGTTATCGGTAGCTCGTAACCATCGTGTTATCACTTGTTTGTAACCATGCTACTGGTTCAACTTCATATCGATCGACTGAAGTTAATTCCGATCGATACGAACAAGACCAGGTCCACCAACACAAGCAGAACGACTTCAACCGATACGAACAATGCCACGGTGGTTCGAGTCGAATAGACCCACTCCGATCGATACGAACAGAACAGACGATCGATACGAACAACATACTACAGATCGATACGAACAACATACTACTAATCGATTCGAATAAGGCACGTGCATAGAGGAGACTCGGTCGATTCGGCATGAACTTCGAATCGATCCTAAAGTCAAGTGCCACGTCAACTTGAAGGCACGTGCTCGATAAAGATTCGAACTGATCGATACGAATGTATCGATTTGAATTAAGCAGCCTACCGAAAACTCGAACTTGCATCGCTCATAACTCGCAATCCTCAAGTCCAAATGCTATGAAATTTTCACAGGAGCTTACGTACAAATCAGAGAACGTCCATGCCCAATTTCGACTCGATTGGACCACATCTTGATCAATACGAAATTCGTTTGTATCGATCACGGATCGAGTCAAAATTATGTGGGATCGGTCGCGTGGGCCCACTCACCTGCCAGAAGGAGTCTCCCGAGATTTGAGCGAGATATTTGCATCCTACGCCTATAAATAACATCCCAGGGCCTATAGAAAAAGGATCTTTTGGCTCTTTGATGTCCAGACTCCACCGGAACCATTTTCATACTTCAAGGCTACTGTTGTACTCGAATTTTATCATTGTAATCCACTGTAATCAATTGTAATCAGCAAGTGAATAGCAATAAAGTCATCAACTTCAAAGTGGACGTAGGCCGGATTGCCGAACCGCTATAAACTCTATATTTCTTACTGCTTTCATCTAAATTTTCTGAGTGTTCTTCATTTTTAATTATCTACATACTTATTATCTGTGATCTCTGATTGTAAACGTGTGCTTTCATCGACAATTGGGTGTTTGTGGCCAATTTTGGTGCAAGCATTTTGGTGCTTTCACTGAGAAGGCTAATTCAGGGATTATATCATTTGGAAGTTGAATTTGAAGGCTTAAGGATTCAGATCTGAAAAGCTATGACAAGGCAATCAAGTAGAAGACAAAGAACAGAGAGGAGTCATCATGAAGGGAGTCAAGAAGCCTCCTCAGGAGCTAATCAGACTTCAGCTTTCATCACCAAGGATGAGATGGAGATGATGATGGGAGCCATGCATGACGAGCTATTCAAAAGGCAAGAAGAGATGATGCAAAACATCCTAAGACGAATTGAGCAAGCGGGATCAACTGGAGCTATTGGAGTTCAGACCAACGAAGCAAGACCGGAAGGACCAAACCGGGAACCAGATAGAGTGGGACCATCAGGGGCAGCCCTTGAACTAGGGGCACCCCCCAGGAGCATGTTGATCCAACCGTAGGCAGGATACCGGCTGAGATTAGACCGCAAGGAGCTAACAGAGGAGCGGATGCTCATCCAGAAGAGAAGATTCCAACAAACCCTCGCGAACTCGGGGGGCAGATCAGAGGCAATGTACAAGGATTACAGCTTGGAGATAGTGATAGCTTGGCAGAAATGGTCAGACGAGCCATGAGAGGCGGACCAGTAAATAAAGATCTAGAAGATGTGAACAGGAGTCCTTTTTCTCCTGTGATTAGAATGGCTAGAAATCCAACAGAATTCAAACTACCAACATTGGAAATGTATGATGGGAGGACGGATCCTGTGGTTCATCTGACAAGGTATATGAGGCACATGGAAGTAGTGGGGGCAACAGAGAAGGTCATGGCCCGGTGCTTCCCATTGTACTTGACAGACATAGCAGCACTATGGTTTAGACAATTGGAGAGTGGTTCCATTGGAACGTGGACCAAGTTGACTGGGAAGTTCATGAGGCAGTTCAGAGTTCACATTTCAAGGCCCAAGAATGTGATGAGTCTGGCGACACTAAAGCAGAAAACTGGTGAATTTCTGAGGAATTTCCTAACACGATTCAATGCAGTAGCAGCATCGATGGATCGCCCAGATCCATCCATGGTCTTAATGGCAGCCGTAGCTGGCATCGCTGTTGGAACGAAGTTCAAAAATTCACTATGGATCTAGGAGAATTTTATCATGAGGCCGATGGATTCCTGCGGTTAGAAGACGCAAATGTTGAAAGAGAGGAAGGAGAAGGAATCGATGTTTATGTAGTCAGAGGTGGAAATCCTCCTGAAAAAGGTGCAGGAATTGATAAAGGGAAACGGAAGGCCGAGGATAGCGGTAATGGACCGACGCAACCACGAAAGGAACCAAGATTCACCTCTTATACGGAGTTGAATGAGACTTTGAATCGAATCTACCAGGATACCGAGGGGCAGATTCCTTATCGAAAGCCAATGAGGAGGGATTCGACAAGCAATGAGAGAAGATCAGACAAGTATTGCTTATTCCACGAGCTGAATGGTCATAGCACGAATGACTGCAGGCCCTTGAAGGATGAGGTTGAGGGACATATCCGGAATGGTTTGCTATCGTGACATATGAGAAGGGGAACAACCATGGTGGAACAAGAGTGGCCAACACCTGCATCAACCGGGAACGGCTCGGGATCGGGGCATCAGCTTGTCATCAATTAATTGGAATAATGACGAATAAGTGGCAAAATTCACACCAATGCGATTAAGTCATTTATGCATGTACAGGACCGCGAATGATCCTCAGGCATGCTCTGATACGACTATAAATCGCATCAATGTAGGTGTTTGCACTTTGACGTCCCTGTTTTGCTTTTGTTTTCCATTTCTTATGTTTGGACTTGATTTTATTGGACATTTCTGTTGGAAGACTCATTTTGAATGTAAATCTGTTATTTGTGATTCCATAACGGCTAAGCCACTTACACATGCACGGGGTCGCAAACGGTCCTTAGGCATGCTCTGAGATGGCGATAAACCGTCGTAACGAACATTTCAAAAACTCACTCGAATGTGAAATCTGATATTAATGATACTAAGTCCCCCCCTCGGGCACACACAATTCGCCTCGAACGGCAGCCGACCGTGAACGGTCATAATTCGCCTCGAACGGCACCCGACCGCGAACTGCCATAATTCGCCGCGAACGGCACCCGATCACAAATCGCCTCGAACGGCACCCGACCGTGAACGGTCACAAATTGCCTCGAACGGCACCCGACCACGAACGGTCACAATTCACCGCAAACGGCACCCGATCACAAACGATCACAAATCACCTCGAACGGCACCCCGACCGCGAACGGTCACCACTCGCCGCAAACGCCATTCGACCGCGAACGGTCACATATCACCTCAAATGACATACGATCTCGAGCTATCGTCATTCACAATTAGGTAAGACTATCAATCTCTTTTCAGGATATTAACAGGATACGAACATCCAGCTTATCGAATTACAAAACATACCTTCTTATTATAAGGCATGTTTTGGGGGGCAAGTGTTATCCCGTCTTTTGACAAGGCCGTGGCACCAAGAAATTGACTGGAAATCAAAGACAGTTTGTCCCAAAGATCGGTTATACACTAGTTCACTATGGATATCGATGAGTTTTTCCCTAGTCCAGATCAAGCTAGAATTGATATGACACGACAATCAAAATGGCGGAAGCAAACGTTCTAAATTTAAAGTTAATCGGAGTTCGTATGCTCAAGATATGATCGATGCAATTTCAGCAATCACCTTGTTCGTATCCATCAAGCTTTGACTATTCGTATCCATCAAAAAGCCATAGTTCGAATCGATCTGTTCAAATCCATCGTGCTATCCATCTGTTCAAATCCATCATGTTACCTGTTGTTCGTATCCATCGCGTTATCGGTAGCTCGTAACCATCGTGTTATCACTTGTTCGTATCCATGCTACTGGTTCAACTTCGTATCGATCGACTGAAGTTAATTCCGATCGATACGAACAAGACCAGGTCCACCAACACAAGCAGAATGACTTCAACCGATACGAACAATGCCACGGTGATTCGAGTCGAATAGACCCACTCTGATCGATACGAACAGAACAGACGATCGATACGAATAACATACTACAGATCGATACGAACAACATACTACTGATCGATTCGAACAAGGCACATGCATAGAGGAGACTCGGTCGATTCGGCATGAACTTCGGATCGATCCTAAAGTCAAGTGCCACGTTAACTTGAAGGCACGTGCTCGATAAAGATTCGAACTGATCGATACGAATGTATCGATTCGAACTAAGTAGCCTGCCGAAAAATCGAACTTGCATCGATCATAACTCGCAATCCACAAGTCCAAATGCTATGAAATTTTCACAGGAGCTTACCTACAAATCAGAGAACGTCCATGCCAAATTTTGACTCGATTGGACCACATCTTGATCGATACGAAATTCGTCTGTATCGATCGTAGATCGAGTCAAAATTATGTGGGATAGGTCGCATGGGCCCACTCACGTGCCAGAAGGAGTCTCCCGAGATTTGAGCAAGATATTTGCATCCTACGCCTATAAATTACATCCTAGGGCCTACAGAAAAAGGATCTTTTGGCTCTTTGACGTCCAGACTCCGCCGAAACCATTTTCATACTTCAAGGCTGCTGTTGTACTCGAATTTTATCATTGTAATCCGCTGTAATCAGTTGTAATCAGCAAGTGAACAGCAATAAAGTCATCAACTTCAAAGTGGACGTAGGCCGGATTACCGAACCACTATAAACTCTGTGTTTCTTACTGCTTTCATCTAAATTTTCCGAGTGTTCTTCATTTTTAATTCTCTACATACTTATTATATATGATCTATGATTGTAAACGGGTACTTTCATCGACAATTGGGTGTTTGTGACCAATTTTGGCGCAAACAGGTTCCCAATGTGAAAGACGGGGAATGATAGTATTTGTGTAGTATTCGATAGATTAACAGCACACCCATTTTATTCTAGTAAAGTCAACAAGGGTGGAAGGTAGCTTAACGAAGCTATATGTGAAGAATGTTATAAGGCTCCATGGGATTCAGCGTAGCCTAGATAGTGATAGAGACTCATTGTTTACCAGTGAGTTTTAGAAAAGTTTGCAGAGTGCATTGGGAACATGGCTGAACCTAAGTATGTATTACCACCCACAAACAAATGGTCAAATGGAAATGGTGAACCGTTTATTAGAGGATTTACTAAAAGGATGTGTTTTAGGTTTTGGAGGATCTTGGAAGGTCATTTGCATTTGGTAAAGTTTTCCTTATAATAATAGTTACCAGTCGAGTATTAGAATAGCACCATTTAAGGAGCTTTATGGTAGACCATGTAAGACACCCATTTATTGGTTGGGTACAAGTCATAGGCTCATGTTAGGATGTAACAACCCGCAGCTTAATGGGTCTGAATTTTCACTAAATCGAAAATCAAAGTTCACTAGGGTACGAATAATTGGTGTTGGTATCCTGTAATAAATTAAAAGTGTATCATAATAATAACAATAAGAACTCACAATGGAAGTATAAAATATAATAAAACATATAATTACTGATCAAGACTAATACCTCCAGTACATAATGATTTCGCCAGTGTCGAGCATGCATAAGGAAATCTGAATTCGACCTTTCCCATCTTATACCAGTATATGTCCTTCTAAATTTTATCCTATGGGTGTAATGAGGGTTAAAAAAAGGGTTCTGCTAATTGGTAAATTACATGCTTTATACATAACACTAGTTTATGCCGATTGTCTTCCATTACATGTTATGTCTACTATTTTAACTTAGGTGTCTTGACTTCATGTACGCGTACGGTATGCACCATCTACCCGAGATATACAATAATTACATGCATACACACACATACATATATTCATACTTACATACATAAGTACCATAGTCCCCTTTGAACAAGGATACTTTTCCCACTAGAATCTGTAACTCAGCACGTCATTAGGATCCATCATCAACGCAGTAACACATTCTCGTTGTCGTCCATACCAAGGAACTCTCATAGTGCCTAATAACGGCATTATATATGTTTAGCATATTCTATCTCGTCTTGAAGACTGCTTAATATCATGGACTCGGCTCCATAGTATATCTTATTCGTTTGAAAGACCTCCATTAAAGTTATTTAGCCTTGCCTCCCAATAAACAACTGTAAGACGATGCATGTCCTAAATGTGATCTACACTAGTAGGAAGTGTAGCCCATTTAGGCATAACCCTTGTCTTTCCGTTGACCACTTAGGACCGATGATGATCTCGACCTATGTAAATAGCTCCTACTCCTCATATATATGGTACCAACTCACCGCCATAGCACCGAGCCTACGCTCACCATCCCATTTATATTGCCTAAAGCAACCTAGGAAATGCCCATTTGGTTACATAACACGTACCCCTTAAAAGGTTGAAGCAGACCCTACTTTGCCCTTTGACACTTAGATCAGGGTGAACCATACTACTTTGGTATATTCCCTTCACATATATGCAAATGTATAATTCCATGAATCCTACAGTTAGATATGTCCCATAGCAGTATAATGTATACAGAACTGCTGGTGGTTACGGTGAGCAAACTTTTGTTGTGTAACACTACTAACCTTGCATTACAATCCATATAAATGACTATATCATATTTAAGTACTCTAAGTTATTGACTAAATTCAATAATTCACACCCTTCATAAAAGCATAATTGAGGCTACATAAATTTATTTAGTTCCTACGCCTCTCTGTTGAACTGTTGGTATTTATTTATTTTTACCCAACTTGCTTCTTGTTTCATTTATGCCAATTTAATGTCATTTACCACTTACTTTTATTTTAATAGATTAAATACCTTTTTCCTATTTGACTTCCATTTGATATTATTAAGTATATCCTACTGTTCCTTTTCAACTATTACCATATTTCTTTGATTACTATAATTCTCTTAATTACTCATTTCATTGCTTTACATACATTTCATCACTTATTGTCATTTTCAAACTTATTGCATATATTAGATTTATAATTGAATATTTGTTATTATCTCTACTTACAATACTTCCATTTATACTTAGGGATTTCTGCATTTTAATATATTGGAGTTACATCTTTCCAAAAGAAAATGTTAACGGTGTAATTTTCTATAAATTATCTAAAAGATAACTTGTGTTACTTTTGGAATTACAAGGAAATTATATTTTCTGTTTTGTTGAAATAGACATAAAATATGGTAAACATTCTTATTTAATACATCTCTTTCTTTTAGGCATGTTTCTTGTTATTTCAAACGATATGCTTTTATTTATGTTTATAAAACTGGATAATTTATAGAAATTTACATTGCAGCATAGTTCATTCCAATGCATTAAAACACTACTGAAATCCCAATCCAAATTATAATAACTTCCAATTCATATTTACTCACATATATCATTTAACCAACAAACCTAGAATTAATATACAATCTTATGAATTTAAGGACTACTTTCACCCTTGCTTTCCAAATTCTAATATATGCACTATTTAATCGAGTAAAAAATTCACAGAATACGTAGGCATGGTTTTCAAATTCATTATAGGTATATATTTAAGCCTACAACTCCAAAATTAAATTCAAGCATACAAGGAACATATTTACAATGATATGAATCCAATATTATATAAAAATATATAATTTCCTATGCACCTCTAAGCTTCCAAATCTCAAGATCTAAACCTTGTTATTCCTATTTGACTCCCTCTTCTTCCTAATGAAACATGTACCGAAAGAACATACATATTCATTAGAAATTTAGACCCAATAAGAGATTTGAATTTAATATAGATTCGGATTTACAATTTACCTTGGCTTTGGCGATTCGACTTAATCACATTCTTCTTCTCCATTATCCTCCATTATTATCCACTTATATATATATATATTATAGTTTATATGGATTTTAGAATTTGAGGAGAAGAGAAAATGGCAGAGCTTTGCCTTTCTCCAGTAAATAAGAGGAGAAAGTGTAGGGTTAAACATGTATTTATAGGGATTTGAATCAACGCCAACCATTAGATTTAATTATATTAAATCCAGGCCATTCAACCTAGATTCAATTTACAAACGCTGGCTTCCACCTGTCGACCACTATGATGGCATCGGTTATGACCGGTCCCAATAAAAGGGTCGACTGGTCGCTTGTTTATGTTAATTAATTTCTACATTTCATTTAATTCCTTTTAAAACTTATTTTGTTCAATCCTGACAGATCTAATTTAATGTTAATTTTTGCTTGGAGTTAAGTAACCATTAATTGCAGTTAACGTTAATTAATTAGATTTATTTCCTTAATTACATATAAAATTGTTTCCAATTTGAATTCTTCAAACGTTAATAACCTTTCATTTGAACTTCGAGCATAAAACTTTATATATGAAAATTTATTAGAAAATCACTACGAAGACAATGGTGTATGTTTTGTAGCCAAATACTTACATTTGTAAAATTTCCATTTTCAACGTTAAAATATTAACCCAAAAAATGGTTCAATCTCCAAAAATCAGATGAAAGCACCAGTTCTTTTATAATAAATGTAAGAAGTAAAAATCCTAGATTAAGTAAGTAAGTAAGTGAGACGACCCGAAACCGACACCCTCTGAATTCGACAATAAACCACACATGTCCGAACCAGAGTGCACCGATTATAGATAATCATGAGAAAGAAAAGAGAGGGTGAGAAGAAAGAGAGAAGAAAGAAGAAGAGAAGAGAAGAAAATGAGAGAAGCAGAACCAAAACAATACATAATCTCACATCGCAGCGGAATAACATATAATATAGATCAATAATCTTTTCAAATAGAAACTGTAATATACATAATCAATATTAGAGTACACAATAAATAATCATCAGCTTGGACAGTTATAATAACCTGTCCTCGTAAATGCTGATGATTTACAACAACAACAATGCAATGTAGTGGAAAAATAAACAGATACGTGTATACGACGTGAAGATCTTCAGCTCGCCTGCTGAAGCTCCAAAAGCACCAAATCTGAACCTAAAAATATACTCGGTCTGACCCGAGGATTGAAAGGGAAGAACACTCGGATCAGTCTAGTAAACGAGCGTGAGAAAACACACCTCAACTGAATTTATAAAGTTATCAAAACTTTCCTTTATCAAAACAAAAGGTATCTCGTAAGACACGCCCACACATAAACACGGACGGGTTTTTCCCTTACGATAACCAAAACTTTTTCATATCAATTCGATTATGTTATACTAGTGTCTAGTATACAAATAATAAATTAAATAGCTGAAATTGTTACCATTATTAAATTCCAGCAATACCAGGCTCTATAAAACCAAATGGCAGGCACGTAGTGGATTTTGGATTCCATACAAATGACTAGGTTAAGGAACTACCTTTTTCAAAACTCAGTACACCTCTAGAGGGATGTACCTAGGGTCTAGATACTCGGCGTCTAAACAAACACAAGACCGGCCTACCCCTCCCTAGATAGTACCGAATATATTATCACTCCGGTAGTTACTGACCTAAAAATCCATGGCCATGAGCATACATAACAATAATCAGATACATGACGTCAAAGCATGTAAAGATATATCTAGAAGTGTGATGACATCTCCTAATGAAAGTGACTCATTTTAGCCTTGCTGCCTCTATCCAAATTTCAGTCATTTTTCGAGGAGTGAGAAAGGTGTCGATTACCTTTCACATATCACATGTGACGACCCAACTTTCTACTACCAGAAAGTTGCATCATCTTTAAGAAAGAAAGGGGTGAGAAATAGAAAAGATAAAGAAGAAAGAAGAAAACAATATCAGAATCTCAACAGCAGAACGAATGAAATATAATATATCACATAAGAGATTACATAGTATCATATACATCAGAGTTACACAGATATTACAACACATACTAGACAGTTATAAACACCTGTCTAGTTAATACAACTCGACACAACTCAAATACAACATAGAGATACCAACACAGCGGAACACTATACATATCTACAACACTGAACCCTCCTGCTCCATTGCTCCTCCACAATTCATCAAAGCTAACCTGAATCCCTTGGCTACTCGTAAAAATTTGAGTACCGAGAGTTTAAGAAAAATAGAAAATAAACTCCGGGTCAGACATGGGTCTGGTATGAGTAACAAGTTAAAGTTGCTTAACTTTGAAAATAAAAGGTACCACGTAAGACTTCCCACCCATAAACATGGAAAAATTTTTACCTTACGCTAACCAAACATTTGATAGGAAATCCAGTTATATTATAATAGTGTCTAGGGTTTTCAAGTAAAATACAGAAATAGCTGGAATGCTTACATCTCACGTTCCAACATAGTTGGGCACAACTAATACGTACAGCACTTATTGGAGATTGGATTCCATACAATGGTAGGGCTACAGGGGTACCGCCCGTCACAGTACCTGGCCTAGATCAGCGTACCGAGGATTACTCCCAATCCCCTACAACACAAGGCCGGAACATCCCTTACTAGATAATTCCCGGATAAGAAACCCTAGCAGTTGTGGCCACAACTGCCCACACAGCCGAATATAAAGGGACATCTAGACAGGGGAAATCTCATCCTACTTGGGTGCTACCCACTAACCTTGCTGCACCTCCCCTGTTTTAGCCATTCCCGGTTGATGAGGCTTGAGGTCATGATTTGTGACGACCGCCCATGACCCCTGCACCGAATCTAGAGATAGAGCGCTGTAAAGTGTGCCAGGCGACCATGGACGATTGTCAAGGTAAGATTTAAAACAACAGAATCTATCGTATTACTCACAGCGCATGGACAAAATACAATAGAACATATGTATAGTGAAGCTTTACAGAACAAAATGACATCATATAAAACTCCATAATAGTTGAGTACAAGCATCCCCATAGTCAATACATCAAGCCTCACTACATATCTCTCAGAGAATACAAAACAGCGGAATATCCAGTACATATAATAAGAAGATAATATGCAACCCTCAAGCTCGTCTTCGATATCAGCATCGTGAGAAGAGAACAGCACATGTCACCTGCTACCTAGTCTGCCCGTCCCAAAATGGACGAACAGCCCAAGGCAATAAGAATTAAAACATAAAGCCTTGAGTCAGACAACAGTCTTAGTGAGCAGTAAATTAACTAACAACATACCAAAAGAGCATAAAGGAAAAGGAATAGGAATACAACCCTCCCACTTCAACCTCATTCTACAGTGATAGCCCCCAGACACACACTAAGCAGAAGCAAACATAGCAGAGCATACAATTTAAAGTAAAGCTACTATCACTCGAGTCAAGGGCGATGTTTTCCAAGTACCAAGGCCTAACTCAGATAAGCACCCAGAAAATACCGCTCTTGAGTCCGAATGACGATACAACCAAACATCCATGACTCTGGCTATCACTGTTATCATTGCTTCGATATCACCGTTAATTGAATGACCGGCACATTCTTTCAGCCGTCCGTCAAGGGCTAATGGAAACCCCGGTTCTAGACATAACTCCCGCACGTCGTCGCAACCCGTGCCTAGGACTATCGAATCTGCCCAGAGTACTCGACCTTCAACAGTTGGTCGTTGGGACTATCGAATCCACCCAAACGTACTCTTGCTTAGAGCATGCTAGAACCTTCAACAACGATGCTATCCAAGCCTCCTAGTCATCCTCCCCGACGACTATTCTCACATCCATTCATTATCCTCAACTCGAATCACATCACCGAGTTATCAACATGCTTGGAATGATCCCGTCTGGATTAGACCAAGTCTTCATCACATGATTGTCTCGCTTCATCACATCCTCGCGAAGCCTCATCTCAACATCACATCATCAAATCTATGCATAAGAGCTTCATCATCCCGCTACATATGCCACGAGCAGCTTTTCCAATTCAAGAGCCTTTCCCTTAGCTTTTGAATCATCTTCGATCTAGATCTAATCATCAATCATCTAGTTCATAACAATCAATCAAATCAAACATCAATCCAAGCAATCAAGCACTCAAAAATGATCTAAGTAGACAATTATAACAATAATGGCATTTTCGTAATTAAAGAGTTGAAAGTCCAATAAGCATGAAAACATGGATTATATCTCTATAAACTTGATGAATGAACTTGCATAGGTTAATTTATGATAAAATGGATGTAACATCATCATGAACAATGGATCTATATGGATCTACACTTTGGATGAAGAAAATGCATGGAAATCTCTATTTTAACACCAAATCGAGCCAACAATCCGATATACTCCTTTGGATCCGTGTGAGGGATAATCACCACTCACCAAATCACCAAAACAAACCCAAATCAACACGCTTCAGATCTGGACAGCGAAGGATGAAGCTTGATCTATCACGAATCCGCTTCAAACGAAGAAATCTCTCTTGAAAAGATGAAGATATTCAACTTTAGCTCTTGAATCTTCAATCTTGATCTTTGATTTGGATGGAAGGAAGCACTAGATTAGAGTGGAGAAAAGAAGTGAAGAAGTGTAGAAGTCGAGCTCTCAAAATGGCAGCACTTCGTCGCTTCGAAATCCGGATCCCAAAAAGTGAGAACAACCCCTCCTATTTATAGTTGAAAATCTCTTAAGTCGTAACTCGGTATTAGGTCGCCTCCGACCTACGACCTAAGATCTTGCCGACCTAAAACCCATACGACCTAACAGCTCTTCGACCTAATAGATATGCACGCGCACCCCAACTCCTAGGTCGCTCACGACCTAACGGCTTAGCAGTCCTACAACTTACGACTCAACTGGGTCTCCGACTTAACATAGCGCGCGACATAACAGAGCTCTCCATCCTACGACCTAACGAGGTTACGACCTAACAACTTAGCCAACACACGTGACCAACAGATGCCACAACTTAACTCCTCAGCGACCTAACACATGACGACCTAAAACAACACGCGACCTAACTCCCACGCGACCTACCAACCTATGTGACCTAACTAAAACAGAACTCACGACCTAACTTAGGTCGCGTACGACCTAACTACTAACCAGCCATCCCCTACTCTGCCTAACTCTTAGGTCGCTAACAATTAGATCGCTAACTCTTATAGGTCGCGAACTATTATAGGTCGCATCCCACTAGCTTCCTTAGGTCGCTGCCGACCTAAATATACTAGGTCGCTAACTCGCTAACCACTAGGTCGTAAGTTCCTTAGCTCGTGCCTCCCTTAGGTCGTTACCGACCTATCCCTTAGGTCGCTCAAAACCCTTAAGACTTCTCTCTTAGGTCGTCTACGACCTAAACCACCCCGCGACTTATCACCTGAACGACTTAACACTTAGGTGCGACTCAAGACAGTGCGACCTACCACTTAATCTGGCTGCGACCTAGCCCTTAACTCGCCTATCCCCTTAGGTCGCAGACCTTCTCTAAGTCGCTCACGACTCATCTTCTAAGTCGCCAGTCAACATTTAACTAACCTCTAGGTCGCGTACGACCTAGGACTTAGGCAAATTTCAACCAAAATCTGAAACAACTAGAAAATGCTGAAAATCCCAGATTTTGACAAACTTTTCGATCCGTAAAAATACGGGTCGTTACATTCTCTCCCCCTTAGGAATTTCGCCCCCGAAATTCCAAACAAACAAAGCAATCAAGGACAATTCTGCAGGCCTACCATCCATAGCAATCAATAAACCATGCATCCAATTCTAGCTTAGCATGCAGAATTCTAAAACTAGAACAAGTTACAATTTCGTTAGATGACACGACACCTTAGGGCCATACCTCGAAGAATTCAGGATGAGCTGCTTTCATCCTCTCTTCCACTTCCCACGTACAGTCGTTATCATCATCACTCCATTGTATCTTGAGCAACTTAACTACCTTCCTCCTAAGCTGTTTCGTGTCGGTTTCCACTACACGAAGCGGCTTACGATGTCTCGTATCGACTGGGTCAACTTCGAAATCTTCATAGCTATCAGCAGAAACCACGGTATTCGAGTCGTGCACATACTTCCGTAGATACGATACATGAAAAACATTGTGCACACTCGACATCTTCTCCGGTAATTCTAATCTATACGCGAGCTTTCCAATTCGCTCGGTAATCGGGAATGGTCCAACAAATCTCGGAGTCAATTTTCCTTTCTTCCCGAATCGAATAACATTCTTTAGTGGAGAAATCTTCACAAAAACGATATCTCCTACGTCAAATTCCAAATCCTTTCGACGCTTATCAGCATAACTCTTCTGACGGTCTTGGGCTGCCTTCATTCATTGCCGAATGATCTCTATACAATCTGAAGTCTGTCGAATCATCTCTGGCCCAAGTATTAGCTTTTCTCCAATTTCCAACCAACATGTCGGAGAGTTACACGGTCTTCCATACAATGCCTCATATGGTGCCATACCAATGCTTGACTGGTAACTGTTGTTGTACGCAAACTCCACCAAATGAAGGTGATCTTCCCATGATCCTCCGAAATCCAAAACACAAGCTCTAAGGAGATCTTCCAAAACTCGGTTGACTCTCTCGGTCTGACCATCTGTTTGAGGGTGATAAGCTGTACTCAAACACAACTCGGTTCCCAAAACTTCCTGGAAGCTCTTCCAAAATCCACTAGTGAACAATGGATCTCGATCGCTCACTATACTCTTCGGAATACCATGGAATCGAACTATCCATTTAACATACAACTCAGCCAATTTTGATGCAGTCCTAGTCGATCGAACAGGAATGAATCTTGCGCTCTTAGTCAGACGATCTACAATGACCCAAATCCCTTCATTTCCCGTTCTTGTTCTAGGTAGTCCATCAATAAAATCCATCGATATCTGCTCCCACTTCCATGTAGGAATTTCTAATGGCTGAAGCAATCCACTTGGCTTATTCTGTTCGGCTTTTACCAATTGGCAGTTCATACACTTGGAAATAAAATTTCCAACGTCCTTCTTCATACCTTCCCAATAGTAGGTTCTCTTCATATCCCGATACATCTTATTTCCTCCTGGATGAATTGTCAACTTCGAGTGATGACTTTCCTTCAGAACTTCACTCCTCAATTCATCTATATCGGGAACAACTAGTCGTCCTTGCTTCCGAAGCCAACCCTCTCGATCGACCTCGAATCCTTTATCCTTTTCTGGATTCAATCCAGATTCCAAATCACGGATAATCTTGACAAGCTTATCATCTCGCTTCTGACTCTCGCTAATTCTCTCCACAAGAGTCGGTCTTATCGATAAGTTTGCCAACATCTCAGGTTCCAATTCACATCTAGGTCTGAAGTCAAATTCGGCTAAATACTCGAGACTCTTCCATTCTGAAAACATGGCTCCCAATCCTGCATGTCTTCGACTTAACGCATCTGCCACTGCGTTACCTTTTCCCGGAGTATAAGCTATACCAAAATCATATGATGCTAAAAACTCTAGCCAACGTTGTTGCCGAAGATTCAAATCCTTTTGGGAGAAAAGATACTTCAATGACTTGTGATCCGTAAACAACTCGAATCGAACTCCCAATAGATAATGTCTCCACATCTTCAGAGCAAATACAATCGCCGCTAACTCCAAATCATGAGTTGGGTAATTCCTTTCATGCGGCTTCAGTTGTCGACTGGCATACGCAACAACTTTATCCCTCTGCATCAGCACTGCTCCAAGTCTAGTACCACATGCGTCGGTGTAAACCACCATCTCATCATTCCCACTTGGAATAGTCAAAATAGGAGCACTCGTCAATATCTCTTTTAGGATTCTGAAAGCTTGCTAACACTTAGCATTCCAACTGAACACTTGGTTCTTCTTCGTCAATCCTGTTAACGGTGCAGCTATCTCGGAGAAGTCTTTGATAAACCGTCGATAATATCCTGCTAATCCAAGAAAACTTCTCACATCAGATGCATTCTTAGGTCTAACCCAATCCTGGATTGCTGCCACCTTAGCGGGATCAACCGCTATTCCACTTCCAGAAATCACATGGCCTAAGAACCTCACTTCACTCTTCCAGAAGTGACACTTCGAAAACTTAGCCTTCAGCTGATGTTTCCGCAAGATTTCCAAAACAATACGCAAGTGCGTCTTGTGCTCTTCTTCAGTTCTGGAATAAATCAAAATATCATCCATGAACACAAGTACGAACTTGTTCAACTGATCTCTGAACACTCTATTCATAAGATCCACAAAATATGCTGGCGCGTTAGTCAATCCGAACGGCATTACCAGCCACTCAAAGAAACCAGATGGTGTCCGAAAAGCAGTCTTCGGCACACTATCCTTAGCTACTCTCAACTGGTGAAATCCCGTTGTCAAATCCATCTGAGAAAACACCTTAGCTTCGTGAAGCTGATCAAACAAGTCATCTATTCTCGGCAATGGATACTTGTTCTTCTTAGTCACCTTATTCAGCTCACGATAATCGACGCACAATCTCAACGACCCATCTGCCTTGGTTGCAAACACAACTGGTGCACCCCACTCGGACACACTACGCCGAATGAATCCTTTCTGTAAAAGGTCATCAACTTGCACCCTCAACTCCTGCTGTTCCCTAGGCGCCATCCGCCTAAGAGGCATCACAACAGGTCTGGCTCCTTCAACTAGATCTATACGAAACTCGATCTCTCTATGCGGCGGCAACCCTTTGACTTCGTCAAAGACATCCTCGAATCCATTTGCGATTGGCACTAAAGACAGTCCATCCCGTGGAACAACTAGCGAATACATGAAGCTCATGAAGACGCCTTCCTCATGCTTACATCGTATCACAATCTTTCGCCCTTCCACATTCTCGACTGTCACCTCCAGCCTCTCACAATCAACCTTAGCCGCATACTTCCTAAGCCAGTCCATACCCAAGATAATTCCGAACCCCGCAAAGTTCAGAACAAAGCAATCACAAACAAAAGAGCAACCATGACTCGACACAACTAGACCACGGCATAACATACACAAACAAGACGAACCCCCAACTGGATTAGTCACAACCATTGGCCTATCAACAATATCCGGTGCCAAACCTAACCGGCCTACGAGTTCATTACAAACAAACGAATGCGACGCTCCAGTATCAAACAGAACTCTAACCGGAACACCACATAGGAAAAGAGTACCTTGAACAACCACACTCTTTCCCTTCTCTTCAGCAGTAGGAGCTTTTGAAGACGACGGAACAGCTCCCAAAGCATAAGCTTGCACAATCTGCTTGTCCTTCCTCGGTTCTGGACAATTCTTCCTGATGTGCCCTGGCTTGTCACAGTTGTGACACTTCATTGGCACCTTCGGATTCTTACAATCCTTAGAGAAATGGCCCTTCTGCTGACAATTGTAGCAAGTCACCTCGCCTTTCGGCTTCTTCTGGCCATCCTTACCCTTCTGCTGCTGCTGCTTCCTCTTCTGGTTTCCACCCTGCTGTGGTTTAGACTCTCCCTTGGTAACAGCAACAACAGGTCCTTCCTTAGGAAACAGACTCTCATGCCTAAGAGCTTTCTCCACAAGCTTCTCAAATGAATCGTCCAAATGATCCACCAACTGTCTCCCCAGATAACTGTCCAAGCCTGTCACAAACTTCTCATTCTTCTGATATGCAGACTCAATATATGACTGGGCATACTTGGACAAAGCTTCAAACTCAGAAACATACTCAAGAACTGATCTTCCACCTTGCTTGAGCTCCACAAACCTCTTGAACAGAACAGACTTCTGAGCTGTAGAAATGAACTTAGCTTCAAATCTGACTTGGAATTGCTCCCAAGTAATCTCTTCCTCCGCAGTATCGATGGTAATAGAGTTCCACCAATCAGAGGCTCTCCCCTGAAGCTGCCTTGATGCCAACTTCCTCTTAGTTGCATCATCAATTCCCAAATCACCAAAGATCCTTCTACAAGCATCTATCCATCTCTGGACTTCGATAGTTGATTCTGTTCCCAAGAAAACCTTTCCTCCAAGAGCAGTGTAGTCCTTACACAACTTAGCAAAATCCACCGGTTTTGGAGTTTGAACTTGAACTCCAACATCAACTGCCGCTCCCGGAACTGGTATCCTCCTCATGATCGAAGTCATCATAGCTTCGAACATGGCTGCATAATCAGCAGTCTCTTCAGTAGCACGGCCTTCCCTAGCAACTGGTCTCCCTCTTCGACTCATTCTCAATATCTATAAAAAAGGAATGATTAGAACCTCTAGAGAAACAACTGCATAAAGGACTCAAACTCTACTAAGCTACTATATTATATATAGTAATCATCCATCAAAATACAATTACGTCTCTCATACGTAGTTACGACGGCGAGCATTGGGTAAAATCGATTAACCAATGCTCTGATACCAAATGTGACGACCGCCCATGACCCCTGCACCGAATCTAGAGATAGAGCGCTGTAAAGTGTGCCAGGCGACCATGGACGATTGTCAAGGTAAGATTTAAAACAACAGAATCTATCGTATTACTCACAGCGCATGGACAAAATACAATAGAACATATGTATAGTGAAGCTTTACAGAACAAAATGACATCATATAAAACTCCATAATAGTTGAGTACAAGCATCCCCATAGTCAATACATCAAGCCTCACTACATATCTCTCAGAGAATACAAAACAGCGGAATATCCAGTACATATAATAAGAAGATAATATGCAACCCTCAAGCTCGTCTTCGATATCAGCATCGTGAGAAGAGAACAGCACATGTCACCTGCTACCTAGTCTGCCCGTCCCAAAATGGACGAACAGCCCAAGGCAATAAGAATTAAAACATAAAGCCTTGAGTCAGACAACAGTCTTAGTGAGCAGTAAATTAACTAACAACATACCAAAAGAGCATAAAGGAAAAGGAATAGGAATACAACCCTCCCACTCCAACCTCATTCTACAGTGATAGCCCCCAGACACACACTAAGCAGAAGCAAACATAGCAGAGCATACAATTTAAAGTAAAGCTACTATCACTCGAGTCAAGGGCGATGTTTTCCAAGTACCAAGGCCTAACTCAGATAAGCACCCAGAAAATACCGCTCTTGAGTCCGAATGACGATACAACCAAACATCCATGGCTCTGGCTATCACTGTTATCATTGCTTCGATATCACCGTTAATTGAATGACCGGCACATTCTTTCAGCCGTCCGTCAAGGGCTAATGGAAACCCCGGTTCTAGACATAACTCCCGCACGTCGTCGCAACCCGTGCCTAGGACTATCGAATCTGCCCAGAGTACTCGACCTTCAACAGTTGGTCGTTGGGACTATCGAATCCGCCCAAACGTACTCTTGCTTAGAGCATGCTAGAACCTTCAACAACGATGCTATCCAAGCCTCCTAGTCATCCTCCTCGACGACTATTCTCACATCCATTCATTATCCTCAACTCGAATCACATCACCGAGTTATCAACATGCTTGGAATGATCCCGTCTGGATTAGACCAAGTCTTCATCACATGATTGCCTCGCTTCATCACATCCTCGCGAAGCCTCATCTCAACATCACATCATCAAATCTATGCATAAGAGCTTCATCATCCCGCTACATATGCCACGAGCAGCTTTTCCAATTCAAGAGCCTTTCCCTTAGCTTTTGAATCATCTTCGATCTAGATCTAATCATCAATCATCTAGTTCATAACAATCAATCAAATCAAACATCAATCCAAGCAATCAAGCACTCAAAAATGATCTAAGTAGACAATTATAACAATAATGGCATTTTCGTAATTAAAGAGTTGAAAGTCCAATAAGCATGAAAACATGGATTATATCTCTATAAACTTGATGAATGAACTTGCATAGGTTAATTTATGATAAAATGGATGTAACATCATCATGAACAATGGATCTATATGGATCTGCACTTTGGATGAAGAAAATGCATGGAAATCTCTATTTTAACACCAAATCGAGCCAACAATCCGATATACTCCTTTCGATCCGTGTGAGGGATAATCACCACTCACCAAATCACCAAAACAAACCCAAATCAACACGCTTCAGATCTGGACAGCGAAGGATGAAGCTTGATCTATCACGAATCCGCTTCAAACGAAGAAATCTCTCTTGAAAAGATGAAGATATTCAACTTTAGCTCTTGAATCTTCAATCTTGATCTTTGATTTGGATGGAAGGAAGCACTAGATTAGAGTGGAGAAAAGAAGTGAAGAAGTGTAGAAGTCGAGCTCTCAAAATGGCAGCACTTCGTCGCTTCGAAATCCGGATCCCAAAAAGTGAGAACAACCCCTCCTATTTATAGCTGAAAATCTCTTAAGTCGTAACTCGGTATTAGGTCGCCTCCGACCTACGACCTAAGATCTTGCCGACCTAAAACCCATACGACCTAACAGCTCTTCGACCTAATAGATATGCACGCGCGCCCCAACTCCTAGGTCGCTCACGACCTAACGGCTTAGCAGTCCTACGACTTACGACTCAACTGGGTCTCCGACTTAACATAGCGCGCGACATAACAGAGCTCTCCATCCTACGACCTAACGAGGTTACGACCTAACAACTTAGCCAACACACGTGACCAACAGATGCCACAACTTAACTCCTCAGCGACCTAACACATGACGACCTAAAACAACACGCGACCTAACTCCCACGCGACCTACCAACCTATGCGACCTAACTAAAACAGAACTCACGACCTAACTTAGGTCGCGTACGACCTAACTACTAACCAGCCATCCCCTACTCTGCCTAACTCTTAGGTCGCTAACAATTAGATCGCTAACTCTTATAGGTCGTGAACTATTATAGGTCGCATCCCACTAGCTTCCTTAGGTCGTTGCCGACCTAAATATACTAGGTCGCTAACTCGCTAACCACTAGGTCGTAAGTTCCTTAGCTCGTGCCTCCCTTAGGTCGTTACCGACCTATCCCTTAGGTCGCTCAAAACCCTTAAGTCTTCTCTCTTAGGTCGTCTACGACCTAAACCACCCAGCGACTTATCACCTGAACGACTTAACACTTAGGTGCGACTCAAGACAGTGCGACCTACCACTTAATCTGGCTACGACCTAGCCCTTAACTCGCCTATCCCCTTAGGTCGCAGACCTTCTCTAAGTCGCTCACGACTCATCTTCTAAGTCGCCAGTCAACATTTAACTAACCTCTAGGTCGCGTACGACCTAGGACTTAGGCAAATTTCAACCAAAATCTGAAACAACTAGAAAATGCTGAAAATCCCAGATTTTGACAAACTTTTCGATCCGTAAAAATACGGGTCGTTACATGATTACCTTAACAGAACTCATCACTTAGAATGTTCATCGTCCACCTGACGATCATCTGAAAGCATTCAATCCATACAAGTTCGTTCCGGGTTCGAACGAAACCGTAGGCATTATCTCGTTACACTCATTTTGGAATCATCCTCAGAGTTAACGACAATAACCCTTGCACTTTGAATCTTCATCTTCACTTGAGATTCACGACCTATCGTTAATTTGGATCGATGTGGTTTTCGGATATCCAAATCTGGAAACCTGATCCCGGTCTCATCGAAATCAAAATCGCCATCTTTTAGGTCCAAGTTGTTTTAAAGTTAAAACAATTCATTTTATTATCCATATACACAGATAGAAAATTCATAATATCACTGATAGATAATCTACAGTATCACAGATAGATAATCTACAATATCACAGATAGATAATCTACATTATCCATATACTTCAACCAAAGCAACCATATCTTACAGCATTACTTATCTCATATTTGAGATTTCAAACCATTCAAGGAAATCAATATCATCCATCCATACATAAGTAATGATTCATATACACACCATTTATAATTAATTTAAAATAAATTAAATTAATTATCTATCTCTAATTAATTTAAAGTAAATTAAATTAATTATTTCATCATTATAAATCTTGCTTACATAACCATTAATTAATTACAAGTCAATTAATTAATTATTCTCAAATTTCCATCTTAATTAATCATCATGGATTAATTATCCTTTAATTACATTCAAGTAATTATTCTTTAATTAATTACCCTTAACCAAATATAGTAATTAATCTTTAATTACTTCATTAATTAATTAACTATAATTAATTACATTAATCCTTAATTAATTATATTAATTAATTACTCAAAACACTTATTATTGATTAATTCATATTAATGAATCAATATTTTAATTACATCATTAATTATATATTTTAATGATCCTTAATTACAATTTAATTAATTATTCTACTTAAATTAATTACATTAAGAAATTAATCTTTACTCAAACCACATTTATTAATCACTCTTGATTAATCACATTTCAGTAATTAACAACCCTTAATTACTTCATCAAATAAATTAATTACTCCTTAATTAATTATCTCAATTAATCCCTTGATTAATTTCACAAAGTAATTTAATCCAAATTACTTTCAATATTTAAATCCTCTTCTATTAATTACATATAGTAATTACCATTAATTACTTCATTAAGTAATTTCACTTCATTAATTACATTTAAATAATTATACTTATCAAATCATCAAATGATTAATTTATATTAATTAAACTAAATTACTTAACTTCAATAAATCAAATTTATTTAATTAATTACCTTGAGTAATTAATTCCTTTAATTACACTTAAACAATTTCACACTTTATTTTCTTTAATTAATTAATCTAATCAATTATTAAAATTATCACATTGATTAATTATTAAACAAATCTTAAGTTAATGACCTACATTAACTATTAACAATCCTTAATTTCTTTTCTTAAGAAATTTAACTTAGATAAATCAATATTAATTACAAGTTAGTTGATCCTTAAAACCGATTAATTAACCACTAATTATTTAATTAATTTAAGTTTTTAGCTGTAACTTAATTAACCTTTAATTACTTGATTAATTAATCTTTAATCATAAATTTAAAATCTAATCTTATTTAATTAATTAATTAAACCTTAAATCATTTAAACTAAATTACTTTAAGATCAATTATTTATCCCATTAATTTCTTAATTTTCAGTATCAACTAGATTTAACATCTTACCTTGATTTACATTTAATTATATTACTAAATTAAGTTTTAAATATTAACATAAAATAATCTTAGCTTAACAAATTTAAGTTAACTAATTACATAACTTATTAAGTCAATGTTTAAAGAATTCATTTACACTTGAATTTTACATTAAGAAAAGTCTTAAACTAAATTTATTTAAATTTAAAAACTTTTTAAAACTGGGTTGGAGACTACTTCGGGTCCTACCCGTGCTCTACCCGAATCCTACTTCGAGACAACCTGCCTTTCTGCTCGACTCTGTCTCTAATCTTTCCCTTTCTTCTACATTCTTTTAACTAAGTTTATTTTCCTAAGTTTTACTAAAACCTCTACGATGAAACCGCTTGCGACACGAATCCTAACTCGAGCAAATCGATCGCCTACTCGAGAACTACTTCGAGTCGATCTCGATTCGAAACTGAGACACGCAACGTCATCGACATCATCGTCATGCACGTGCACAGTGCCACGGTGAACCTCCATCGCCTGAGTCGATCGCCAACAGATCGACTATCTTCCACTCATTCGTTCTCAGCACCCCACAACTTCGATGGTACACAAAAATGAGAAATGACCATTCGACGTTCAGATCAAAAAGAAGCTCCGACCAACTTCTCCTCGTTCAGGCGATACGAACCACTAGAGACTTCGAAACTCCGGCTACACCACCGTTAGCTTCCACACTACCCTTCCCTTGAAATTCGTGAAGCTCGATCAACTAACGATGACCCAGTCATCACGTTCCGACCACCACAAACAAGAGTCCTAAACCCTAGTTTCGACCACCGCCTACTCCACTGCGATCAAAATTTACTCCTGACATTTTTGCCGAGTTTGTCGTACATTCCCCTACCTCCAGTTGAAAACTCGAGAGCCCAGTGATAGTCTATCACCAGGAAATGGGCAAAAGCCATTCTCAGTTCAACTATGAACTGCACCTTCGACACTTAATTAAAAATCAAGATTTATATATTAAAAACCCTATTTTTCAGAGATGATTCACATCATAAAATTGAATCAATAAATTATAACACTTGATTTTTATCATACTTGCAAGTGTCAACAGTACTATGAAGATTTCAAGCATATGTGAATTTTATTTTGCTAGAAAAATATATTTCTTTAATTTATAACCAAACAAACATATTGTTTGGATCTTCCAGCCTAATAATGATCAAAGAGATTTGATTCTTGGGTTTTAATCAAGTCTTGATGCTCTAAATCAAGAAAATAGAGATGATTCTAGTATGTATAGGCATACACACATTCAAATGTTTATAACACAGAGAAAAATCATGGATATATATGTATAACAGGGTATCTTTAATTTCACCCTTCACAGGCAACAGATATACAGATATATTTTTAACTTTAAATTTAAATGGTTTACTCACAGATAAGTATTCAGCAGATTCAAACCTTTAAGTTTTAAAAGTAAAGTTACTCACCTGTAAATTTGAAAACAGAGACAGAGCCCCTTTTATCTTGATTTTGAAAAAGCTTGAACTTTAAAACTTGAATTGCCTGAAGCTTGTTACTGGAACTTGCAAATTGAAATCACTTTTAATGCTAAGATTATCTAGCTTTCAAAACAGAATTTGAAGCTGCTTCTTTGTTTTGAAACTGCAGTTGCAATGCTATTGAAACCTTTTTTTTATTTTGATTTCCATTTTTGTTTTGAGATGAAAATAAGTTTCATTTGAAATACTTTCTAGTATGCTAAGTTTTCTTTTGTATACGAAAAGAAATGAAAAAGATAGATTGATATAGAAAGGAGGTTTACAGTTTATAATTTTTACTGGTACAAAACTTTTACTACTTTGGTCAGAGATCTTTTTCTATTCTATGGGCTGATATAATCTTGTTTGTACTTAGAGACATGTTAGCATTTATGAAGTTGTCCTTTATATCTACAATCTTTATACTTTATTTCATTTCGTGTGTACTAGATACCTTTCCATATATTTTTAAGTGTACATAGTTATTTTACTACCTGTACAAACATGAAGACATATTTCTTTTTATACTTAGTTTTATATACTTGCCTCCATACTTAATTATAGCTACAAATATACAAAGCCTGGCACATCTTCCTTTATTTTATAAACATATTTTATTTGCCTTAGTCCTTATACTTTGCAGGCCTACACATTTTTACTTGCCTGCCTAAATTTTATTTACAGGCAACATTTCTATTTATACAAGCCTAGCAGCTTTTTACTCCATGTACAAATTATAAAGTATACCTAAATAATTTACAATTCTACCTTCCTTTTATTTTTAAACTTAAACTATTAAATACTCCATTTACTTATTATTTATTTATTACTTATGTTTGTAACCATTATTTATTTATACTTATGCTCAATATTTATAAAGTTTATTTTATTTTAAACATTTTTGAAAGACTTCATTTCGAATTTACAAATCATAGTTTCCCTTAATTAATAAATTTAAAATAACAATCCTATTCATATTAAAAATCTATTTGTAAAAATATTACATTATTAATACTGTTTAAAAATAACTCATTATTAAATTAAAATAATTTATAAAAGAAATTATCACTTCATTAATAAATTGCTTATTTAAACAAACTATATTTAAAAATAATAAAACAACCTTATTGTTAATCTTTTTTAAATTCAAACTTAAACTAAAATAAATTTAAAAAATTAATATTTCTCTTAAGTATTTTAAACCATACAGTTATTTATTTAATATTAACTTAAATCAATTTCCCCAAATTACCAAAATATATTAAAATTAGGAAACAAGATTTATTTATTAAATTTAAAATAAAGCTTATCTATTCACAATATATATACAAATATATATATATATATATACATTGTAAATAGAAGACAATTTATTAGCTTTTAAAAGATAAATTATCAGTTAAATGTTTATTTAAAAGAAGATTATTAAATCAATTCAAATCTTATTAACAAATATTATCAAATCAATTTAATTTTTTATGCAGATTATTAAATTGATATTGCCAGAAATTCCGGGATGTCACATTCCTCCCCCCTTAAAAGAATTTCATCCCCGAAATTTAAAACAAAGGTAATTTAATAATCTAATTAAAGATTTAATTCTAAAACACAAGCATATATTAATTATATGCTAACAACCATAGCAACCAACTCATCCAATCAAACAAATCTAACTATCCAGACAAAATCAGGATAGGACTATCTAGAGTTTTCCAGGTATAAACACCGGGATACTCGTTCTACAGAATCCAAACAAAACTATACTACTAAGCTATAGAGCTCCTACTCATCTAGATCTACAAAACTAGACAAGATATCAGACTATAGAAAAGTCTGACTCAACAACCAAACCCTCAAGAACTGCTGGTTCCAAAACCAGAGATGGATCATATACGTACTCCCTCAGAGATACGTGAAACACATCGAATCCCAGTTATCCAAACTGACATTCAATCCTGAAGACCAACACTTATCCTCACAAACACAGAAAAGATCCAAGATACCTCAGAGCTGGCTTCCCAGTCTTACCAAATCTTAAAGCTCCTTTGATCGGAGAAAACTTACTCAAAATCAAATCCCCGACTTCGAAATCCAAATTCCTCCGTCTCTTATCCACAAAACTCATCTGACGATCCTGGGCTGCCTTCATCTCTACTAACCAGCTCAACCTTCACTGATGCCTCAAAAACAACTCATCAAAATGATCCACTCACAAACAATCCAAGAACACAAACTCTACTCCTCAAACACCAGAAGACTGAACTTACTTTTCCTATCTGAAAAGATAAAACAGATGCACTCCCAAACTGCTTCCGCTGCACAACTCTGATCTGAGTAGATGAAAATGCTGATGATGCACATGAGCACAAACTGGATAACACATCCTAGAAATATGGTTCAACAGATCCATAAAGAGAAAACTCTGAAATCCGAAAGATTTCTGACAAACCGAGAGAACACTCAACTATCGCAAGTCACTTTTGCGATCAACCAAATCTAATATCCAAAGAAAACTGCTCTCTCTTTACCAATCAGAACAGCTTAAGCCTATCCAGCTAATTCACCGAAGAAATGGGTCCACACTACTGCTTCTGAACTTCACCTCTAGCAAACTGCTAACAAATGACCTCCTTGCCTACTCACAGAATAATCTGAACTGCGACGCTGCACTGATGACAAAGATTCCCTAATCCAAACTCCTCGACAAACTCAGCCTCAACACCAAAGCAGACACCCAGCTGAACTCAGCCTCAACACCAAAGCAGACACACTTCCTTAAACTTGCTCCAAAGAAACATCTTCGGAGACATCCATAATCACTGTGTCTCATCACACAGCTACTAATTCCCGAGGTATCAAGATACCATCACTAGCTTCTGCTCAACTGTCAGAATCCAAACTCTACTCAAAGATGGACTCCGAACCTTAACAGATATCCTTCAGATATTGGTGAAATCCTTACACCACAACAAAATTCACTCGAGACAGTATTAGGTCTATAGTATCGACAGATACACTTCCAACCTCAACAAACTCCAACCATTGGTAGTCGTGTTACACACACTACTACCCTATCTACCTTTATAACTTATATTGGAAAACCCGAACAGGTAACCCAACAGATAGGTAGAAATAAACAAATATATATATATATATATATCAAAATTACAAATATGCTCTCTCAAGAAAGAAATCACTCCAGAGCTTAGGTATTCACTCAACCTATGCTCTGATACCAAGTGTGACGACCCAACTTTCTACTACCAGAAAGTTGCATCATCTTTAAGAAAGAAAGGGGTGAGAAATAGAAAAGATAAAGAAGAAAGAAGAAAACAACATCAGAATCTCAACAGCGGAACGAATGAAATATAATATATCACATAAGAGATTACATAGTATCATATACATCAGAGTTACACAGATATTACAACACATACTAGACAGTTATAAACACCTGTCTAGTTAATATAACTCGACACAACTCAAATACAACACAGAGATACCAACACAGCAGAACACTATACATATCTACAACGCTGAAGCCTCCTGCTCCATTGCTCCTCCACAATTCGTCAAAGCTAACCTGAATCCCTTGGCTACTCGTAAAAATTTGAGTACCCGAGAGTTTATGAAAAACAGAAAATAAACTCCGGGTCAGACATTGGTCTGGTATGAGTAACAGGTTAAAGTTGCTTAACTTTGAAAAGCCTTTGAAAATAAAAGGTATCACGTAAGACTTCCCACCCATAAACATGGAAAAAAATTTACCTTACGCTAACCAAACATTTGATAGGAAATCCAGTTATATTATAATAGTGTCTAGGGTTTTCAAGTAAAATACAGAAATAGCTGGAATACTTACATCTCACGTTCCAACATAGTCGGGCACAACTAATACGTACGGCACTTATTGGAGATTGGATTCCATACAATGGCAGGGCTACTGGGGTACCGCCCGTCATAGTACCTGGCCTAGATCAGCGTACCGAGGATTACTCCCAATCCCCTACAACACAAGGCCGGAACATCCCTTACTGGATAATTCCCGGATAAGAAACCCTAGCAGTTGTGGCCACAACTGCCCACACAGCCGAATATAAAGGGACATCTAGACAGGGGAAATCTCATCCTACTTGGGTGCTACCCACTAACCTTGCTGCACCTCCCCTGTTTTAGCCATTCCCGGTTGATGAGGCTTGAGGTCAAGATTATCTTAACAGAACTCATCACTTAGAATGCTCATCGTCCACCTGACGATGTTCTGAAAGCATTCAATCCATACAAGTTCGTTTCGGGTTCGAACGAAACCGAAGGCATTATCTTGTTACACTCATTTTGGAATCATCCTTAGAGTTAACGACAATAACCCTTGCACTCTAAATCTTCATCTTCACTTGAGATTCACGACCTATCGTTAATTTGGATCGATGTGGTTTTCGGATATCCAAATCTGGAAACCTGATCCCGGTCTCATCGAAATCAAAATCGCCATCTTTTAGGTCCAAGTTGTTTTAAAGTTAAAACAATTCATTTTATTATCCATATACACAGATAGATAATTCATAATATCACTGATAGATAATCTACAGTATCACAGATAGATAATCTACAATATCACAGATAGATAATCTACAATATCACAGATAGATAATCTACATTATCCATATACTTCAACCAAAGCAACCATATCTTACAGCATTACTTATCTCATATTTGAGATTTCAAACCATTCAAGGAAATCAATATCATCCATCCATACATAAGAAATGATTCATATACACACCATTTATAATTAATTTAAAATAAAATAAATTAATTATCTATCTCTAATTAATTTAAAGTAAATTAAATTAATTATTTCATCATTATAAATCTTGCTTACATAACCATTAATTATATACAAGTCAATTAATTAATTATTCTCAAATTTCCATCTTAATTAATCATCCTGGATTAATTATCCTTTAATTACATTCAAGTAATTATTCTTTAATTAATTACCCTTAACCAAATATAGTAATTAATCTTTAATTACTTCATTAATTAATTAACTATAATTAATTACATTAATCCTTAATTAATTATATTAATTAATTACTCAAAACACTTATTATTGATTAATTTATCTTAATGAATCAATCTTTTAATTACATCATTAATTATATATTTTAATGATCCTTAATTACAATTTAATTAATTATTCTACTTAAATTAATTACATTAAGAAATTAATCTTTACTCAAACCACATTTATTAATCACTCTTGATTAATCACATTTCAGTAATTAACTACCCTTAATTACTTCATCAAATAAATTAATTACTCCTTTATTAATTATCTCAATTAATCCCTTGATTAATTTCACAAAGTAATTTAATCCAAATTACTTTCAATATTTAAATCCTCTTCTATTAATTATATATAGTAATTACCATTAATTACTTCATTAAGTAATTTCACTTCATTAATTACATTTAAATAATTATACTTATCAAATCATCCAATGATTAATTTATATCAGTTAAACTAAATTACTTAACTTAAATAAATCAAATTTATTTAAATAATTACCTTGAGTAATTAATTCCTTTAATTACACTTAAACAATTTCACACTTTATTTTCTTTAATTAATTAATCTAATCAATTATTAAAATTATCACATTGATTAATTATTAAAAAAATCTTAAGTTAATGACCTACATTAACTATTAACAATCCTTAATTTCTTTTCTTAAGAAATTTAACTTAGATAAATCAATATTAATTACAAGTTAGTTTATCCTTAAAACTGATTAATTAACCACTAATTATTTAATTAATTTAAGTTTTTAGCTGTAACTTAATTAACCTTTAATTACTTGATTAATTAATCTTTGATCATAAATTTAAAATCTAATCTTATTTAATTAATTAATTAAACCTTAAATCATTTAAACTAAATTACTTTAAGATCAATTATTTATCCCATTAATTTCTTAATTTTCAGTATCAACTAGATTTAACATCTTACCTTGATTTACATTTAATTATATTACTAAATTAAGTTTTAAATATTAACATAAAATAATCTTAGCTTAACAAATTTAAGTTAACTAATTACATAACTTATTAAGTCAATGTTTAAAGAATTCATTTACACTTGAATTTTACATTAAGAAAAGTCTTAAACTAAATTTATTTAAATTTAAAAACTTTTTAAAACTGGGTTGGAGACTACTTCGGGTCCTACCCATGCTCTACCCGAATCCTACTTCGAGACAACCTGCCTTTCTGCTCGACTCTGTCTCTAATCTTTCCCTTTCTTCTACATTCTTTTAACTAAGTTTATTTTCCTAAGTTTTACTAAAACCTCTACGATGAAACCGCTTGCGACACGAATCCTAACTCGAGCAAATCGATCGCCTACTCGAGAACTACTTCGAGTCGATCTCGATTCGAAACTGAGACACGCAACGTCATCGACATCATCGTCATGCACGTGCACAGTGCCACGGTGAACCTCCATCGCCTGAGTCGATCGCCAACAGATCGACTATCTTCCACTCATTCGTTCTCAGCACCCCACAACTTCGATGGTACACAAAAATGAGAAATGACCATTCGACGTTCAGATCAAAAAGAAGCTCCGACCAACTTCTCCTCGTTCAGGCGATACGAACCACTAGAGACTTCGAAACTCCGGCTACACCACCGTTAGCTTCCACACTACCCTTCCCTTGAAATTCGTGAAGCTCGATCAACTAACGATGACCCAGTCATCACGTTCCGACCACCACAAACAAGAGTCCTAAACCCTAGTTTCGACCACCGCCTACTCCACTGCGATCAAAATTTACTCCTGACATTTTTGCCGAGTTTGTCGTACATTCCCCTACCTCCAGTTGAAAACTCGAGAGCCCAGTGATAGTCTATCACCAGGAAATGGGCAAAAGCCATTCTCAGTTCAACTATGAACTGCACCTTCGACACTTAATTAAAAATCAAGATTTATATATTAAAAACCCTATTTTTCAGAGATGATTCACATCATAAAATTGAATCAATAAATTATAACACTTGATTTTTATCATACTTGCAAGTGTCAACAGTACTATGAAGATTTCAAGCATATGTGAATTTTATTTTGCTAGAAAAATATATTTCTTTAATTTATAACCAAACAAACATATTGTTTGGATCTTCCAGCCTAATAATGATCAAAGAGATTTGATTCTTGGGTTTTAATCAAGTCTTGATGCTCTAAATCAAGAAAATAGAGATGATTCTAGTATGTATAGGCATACACACATTCAAATGTTTATAACAAAGAGAAAAATCATGGATATATATGTATAACAGGGTATCTTTAATTTCACCCTTCACAGGCAACAGATATACAGATATATTTTTAACTTTAAATTTAAATGGTTTACTCACAGATAAGTATTCAGCAGATTCAAACCTTTAAGTTTTAAAAGTAAAGTTACTCACCTGTAAATTTGAAAACAGAGACAGAGCCCCTTTTATCTTGATTTTGAAAAAGCTTGAACTTTAAAACTTGAATTGCCTGAAGCTTGTTACTGGAACTTGCAAATTGAAATCACTTTTAATGCTAAGATGATCTAGCTTTCAAAACAGAATTTGAAGCTGCTTCTTTGTTTTGAAACTGCAGTTGCAATGCTATTGAAACCTTTTTTTTATTTTGATTTCCATTTTTGTTTTGAGATGAAAATAAGTTTCATTTGAAATACTTTCTAGTATGCTAAGTTTTCTTTTGTATACGAAAAGAAATGAAAAAGATAGATTGATATAAAAAGGAGGTTTACAGTTTATAATTTTTACTGGTACAAAACTTTTACTACTTTGGTCAGAGATCGTTTTCTACTCTATGGGCTGATATGATCTTGTTTGTACTTAGAGACATGTTAGCATTTATGAAGTTGTCCCGTATGTCTACAATCTTTATACTTTATTTCATTTCGTGTGTACTAGATATCTTTGCATATATTTTTAAGTGTACATAGTTATTTTACTACCTATACAAACATGAAGACATATTTCTTTTTATACTTAGTTTTATATACTTGCTTCCATACTTAATTATAGCTTCAATTATACAAAGCCTGGCACATCTTCCTTTATTTTATAAACATATTTTATTTGCCTTTGTCCTTATACTTTATAGGCCTACACATTTTTACTTGCCTGCCTAAATTTTATTTATAGGCAACATTTCTATTTATACAAGCCTAGCAGCTTTTTACTCCATGTACAAATTATAAAGTATACCTAAATAATTTACAATTCTACCTTCCTTTTATTTTTAAACTTAAACTATTAAATACTCCATTTACTTATTATTTATTTATTACTTATGTTTGTAACCATTATTTATTTATACTTATGCTCAATATTTATAAAGTTTATTTTATTTTAAACATTTTTGAAAGACTTCATTTCGAATTTACAAGTCATAGTTTCCCTTAATTAATAAATTTAAAATAACAATCCTATTCATATTAAAAATCTATTTGTAAAAATATTACATTATTCATACTGTTTAAAAATAACTCATTATTAAATTAAAATAATTTATAAAAGAAATTATCACTTCATTAATAAATTACTTATTTAAACAAACTATATTTAAAAAGAATAAAACAACCTTATTGTTAATCTTATTTAAATTCAAACTTAAACTAAAATAAATTTAAACAATTAATATTTCTCTTAAGTATTTTAAACCATACTGTTATTTATTTAATAATAACTTAAATCAATTTCCCCAAACTACCAAAATATATTAAAATTAGGAAACAAGATTTATTTATTAAATTTAAAACAAAGCTTATCTATTCACAATATATATACAAATATATATATACATTATAAATAGAAGACAATTTATTAGCTTTTAAAAGATAAATTATCAGTTAAATGTTTATTTAAAAGAATTATTAAATCAATTCAAATCTTATTAACAAATATTATCAAATCAATTTAATTTTTTATGCAGATTATTAAATTGATATTGCCAGAAATTCCAGGATGTCACATCACATCACATCATCTTTGAATGCCACATTGCCATTTCTGTTGACTACTAATTTCCTTTCACAAAAATACTACCCCTGAGCTCGTACGTCTCAAGGAAGGGTATTAATCTAAGAGAAGTTGCCTTCTTCGCCACCAAACAGATGTACGTTTGTAGAAACCAATGTATGTAATCATTAGAAATGCAATGTCAGACACTCGTCCATACAAGTTGTCCAGGAACAGGACAAACCAAAGGTACTTTCCTACCACATCATGTCGAGAAATCCCTAGGATTAGTAGCGAATAGTCCTTGCATTGGATATTTCATAACGAAGAGACTACTGCTACTATATGTTTATTACGATTTTAACCCCAAATGATCAACAAGCAGTCCTTCACTATGAAAATCCTAAACATCAATATCATCGGCCAACCTGCACAATCGTCGTATGAATGTTGGTCTGAAGTGGTTTTCAGAAAAATCTGATCCTGGTCTACTCACACCAACAACGCAAAAGCGTTTCTCAACCTCACGTAGAAACTAAGTCTCATAGACTTATCACGTTTCCAACTTTCAACTTGCTATCCTTCGGCCAAGAAGGAAGCTCGATAGATTGGAGTAATCACTCCGCACTATACGAATCAACATTCTCAACACAAACGATAATCAAGCATACACAAATGGCTACGTACTAAGTGTACGACTAAATAGTTCCCACATTAAGTTGAGGAACTAAAATGGCCAAATTTGATAGTCAGTTATTTAACTATCAAAGCAAACAAATTAAATCTAGCACTTAAGTAATCATTGGGCCTGATTTCATTAATCGTTTATAAATCGAATCACTTTCCAATTATTCACTTCAAAATACCTTTTAAAAGATAATATTCAAAACCATTTCCCTTATTGGATATTTGGAAAAAAAATTCATATACTTATTTTAATAATAAGTAAATTCACTACTTATCTTATTTTCAAACCATTTAAATTATAATATCACTTTTCAAAACATCCATTTTATTTAAAGGATTATTCACTTTCCAAAATCGTGAATAATTCCTTTTCCAAATTCATTACTTCTACATATTTTATTTAAAGGATTATTCACTGTCCAAAATCGTGAATATAATTCCTTTAATAAACTTACATTTTTAACTTATCAAATTAAATTGATTTCACATTTATAAAACAGTGTTTATAAATTCCATTTATATTTTATAAAAACTTCCATATACAAAATTCCTTTTCTAACCAATTCCATTTATATCTCATTTATAAGTCAAAATCCAATTATAAGTTAATTCACTTATAAATATCTTATTTACAAATTCTTTCTTCTCAAATCTTATTTACTTATAAGATTTAACTATAACTCCATTTTAACACTTACAAAATTCGTTTATAATGCCATTACTTTTTCTTTATAAAATATCAATTTTATAAATCTCATATATATAAACCATTTATAACAAGTTAAAAATCCCAATTTAACTTATTTTAACAATTTTATAAATCTTATAAATAAACCATTTATAATAAATTCAAAATTTTCATTTTAACTTATTTTTAGCAAAATAGTTATCTCCATATTTAAAAAAAGTCATATTTTGATTATATTTCACAAAGCCATAATTATTATTAAATAAAAATTGTAACTTTTTATTTATTTAAAATAAATTTATTCCTTTAACAATTCAAAAATCATATACTTTCAAAATCAGTTTGAAACCCTTATTAAATTGAAATCATCAATTTAATATTTTTAAATTTTCAAAATAAGGCCCAATGCTACAACAACCCTAGATAATGGCATTCACATCAATCATATCAATCATGGCATCCAAATATCTTATATCACATGATAACAGCACATATATCAATATCATTAAATAAAATCAACACTAATGAGGAATCTAGTTGCATCCCTCCAACCTGTCACCTGCAACAAATATACATATTAGAAAATATGTACAATGTCCGCTTCGAGGCAGACGTGCATACGAAAGGTCATCCGCTCATACATGGGAACACATAGGTTCTCATCTGCTCCAATAGGCAGGAATATATCCAAATACCAATATATATATAATATATCATATATCATCCAAACAATCATCAATCAACATAAATAAATTTATTATCACTTATATAAAAATATAAGCAAGTCAGAGAGAGTGAGTTGTACTCACTTTGATTCCAATAGCCGTTTCAGCGTTTTATTCCGAATAAAATTAAACGAGCGTTTAATTTTACCCAAAATTTTCACTAGCTCCAATCAACTCCGAACCATTTCTATAATGTAATGCTTGTCAATACGAACGCAATGCAATTTGTTTCATCCGATTTCGACCTCGTATGAAGAAGTTATGCCATTTTAAAGATTACACAATTTTATATACAAATTAATTTACAATTATTTTTTTTTATTTTAACCATAAAATTAATCCAGGCCGTTGCTTTTTGAAAAGGAGATCTGAGCTGCGTATTACATCTTCTTCATTCCCTCTCATTCAACTTCTTACACAAACAAACCCATGCCGCCATTCCTCCCATCGGTGCCGCGATTACCACACTCACCGATAAGATGATCAGACCGCACCACGTCGTGCGCAATCCTCCACCACACCCACGGCCAAAGACCAGCAAACTCGAGCCCCTTCTTGAGTCGTAGCACCCCATTGAACACATGGCAAACACGAGGCGAATTCGCCTCGATCGTCGCATGAAATCCCATCACCACCGATGTATTTATAGATCTCATCGCGCTCTTCAATGTTGTAGTTGAAAGATTTTGGTAATATGGGATGAATCGAGAGAAAAACCAAGAAGAAGGAGGAGTGTTTTTGGCCATTGAAAAAAAATAGTGGCGGTTGAAACCCTAGGGTTAGGTTAGGGTTTGCAAATAGAAAAAAGTGTGGCCTTTTATAGAAAATTTTGCGCACTATTCATCCAAAAAATTTCCAAACCCCAATCAAAGCGTGCCGCCTGGCGTTTATAATATTTTACCCCTATTCCAAACACAATGGAATATATATCTAAGGCCAATTCCATTCGTATTTGTAAGATAGGTTTTCGAATCGAATTATTTTAAATTAAATTTACTTAAATAAATTTCTAAGCGTTTCAGCTTCGTACGACCAAACCGTAAGTCCGATTGACACAAAATTTGAAATCCTAAAATAATATAACATTACGGATCCAATGAAACTAGTTTCATCAAAATCCAGGACTGTGTGAAAAATGACTATTTTTACATTAATTAAATATTAAAATATCCAATTTCTAGAAATTAACTTTTAATTCAATTTTAAAAGTTTACTATCTCTAGTCTAATCCAAATAGAATTTAAAACAACTTTATAAATCATTTTCATTCTTATTAAATTCAAATTTCAATTATTTACACAATTTCAAATATTAAATTAACAATTTAATTATCCAAATAAATCACTATATTCGAAATATAAGTTATTCAACTTACAGAATTTACTTTTCAATATTTAAATCCAATTAAATATTCTAAATTTATACGACTAAAAATCTAGGTCGTTACATTCTTCCCCCCTTAAAAGAATTTCGTCCCCGAAATTACCAAGTAAGAAAAGATGCTACAACTCCATTAACTTTCAAAACAATTTCCTTAAAATAGATTATCAAATATTTTAAGTGCTTAACATTCCAAAATCAATAGTCACAACTTCGTTATTACACTTTTATAAAAACTTTTCCTAAGTATTCAAATTCGTTTATAGTTATTAACTAATATCAATTCAAAAATCAACTATTATCATTTCAAAAACCAACAAATATCATTTCAATTTATAAATCAAAACTCAAAATTTTAGTTATAAAATTTTTTCCAAAATTTCCAAAAAATTTCTAAAGCCTTAAATTTTCAAAAAAATTCGCCAGAGTCTCCTTTATGCGGTTCGATCGTAGTAAAATCACAATATATATATATATATATCACAAATATACATCTTATCTTCGAGGATGAGGCATCCTGTAGGGAAAACGTGTAAAAGTACGATATGTAATCCGAGATATGTACCTTATATATTATTAGCGAGCATATACGGCTAATATAGCATGAAAGCGAGCTCCAAATGCGAAGAAAACTCAATCCGCACCTAGTAAACACTCTACAACCAAATAAGAAACATGTGTATAGAAAGTAATATCAATATATAACATATATTATACAACTATCATATGGAAATGAAACATATGCAACATAAGCAATCCTCAAACAACTATCATCCAACTAACATCCATCCAACAAATTTACTACCAAATCGATTCATAATCAAATCAATATACATTCCAAATTTTATTAACATTCACTTGATTTGGTTTTCAATTTATTCACGTTCAATTAGATTTGATTGATTTACACATTCAATTATTTTACTTTCACTAATTTGCATCCAAGTTAGTTTACTTCCCATTAATATCGAATTCTATTCTATTTAGATTCACTTCACTTTCAATTTGAATTCAATTATTTAACTTTCAATTTCATTAAACATTAAGGAATTCATATTCAATTAACTAACAATTGATTATATTCAATTTAGATTGGATTCAATTTAGCTACATTCACTTTAGATTCAATTCATATTTACTTAGTTTACATTCAACTAATTTATATCCAATCCAATTCAATTTTATTAACATTTATTTGTTATTTACATTCAACTTCATTTACATTTACATCGATTACTTAGTATATTTCTTATAATACTAATAACACTTATGATTTATTTCCTAAATAACTTACTTACGTTCAATTTACATTTTTTATACAACATTTCTAGTGTTTATTTTTTTGATTCACAACTTAATTTATATTCCATTCACTAATCATTAGTTCAATTCAATTCATTTTGCAACTTAAGTTGAATTTCATTTATTAACTCAAGTTTATATTCATTTCAATTTCTTCACTTAGCACATTTAATTCATTTTGAATATCAAATTCAACTTCATTCTGCATTACTTAAGTTAGATTTAATTTCAAAATTCATTTTATTCTTCTTAACTTAAATTTCAACTTATAATTCAAATTCTCTTACCACTCTTATTCAATCAAATAGAAATTTGTTTTGCTTACTATCTCTCAAATTATAAGTTTTAAAACTTATTTACTTAAGATCCATGAATATTTACTAAAGCCTATTCACATGTTACATTTCAATTTATAGTTATATAATCACTTTACGTCTTAAGTTTATATTTAATTTTATTTGATTCATTTCAAATATCTATTTTATTCATTTCACACTCAATTAGATTTATTTAACTTTTCTTAAGTTAAAATTCAAATCATATATTTCATTTAAATTCTTTTATTTATAAATCACATTTATAAATTTTTACTTATATAATTTCACTTATTCACTTTACTTATATAAGGTCATTTCAAATTTATTTATCTTATTGTTTAGATTTTAATAATAACAAGTTTTTATTAAACACAACAAATAACAAATGGTAATAATCAAATATTACCATTCATTAACAACAAACAATCAATTAATTTATATACTACTATATAAAATATAATCAAGGTAAAATTATTTCATTTACCCAATTTCGAAAACAATATTGTGTCTAATCTCCACGTTCAAGTGTTTAGAGATCCTTATCGATAACGTTAGCCAGACGTAACGATCAAAACCCATAAGCCACTCAACAGCTCAATCAACACAATATAAAACATTTTTTATTCACTAACAAATACGCGCTCATATATATAATACATTCAAACTCAATCTAGGCGCTACTGACCCTATATATATTGAGTACACATCAAAGCCTAGGAGTATACTAAACCTAAGCTCTAATACCAGCTAAGACGACCCGAAACTGACACCCTCTAAATCCGACAATAAACCACACATGTCCGAACCAGAGTGCACCGCTTGTAGATAATCATGAGAAAGAAAAGAGAGGGTGATAAGGAAGAGAGAAGAAAGAAGAAGAGAAGAGAAGAAAAAGAGAGAAGCATAACCAAAACAATACAGAAACTCACATTGCAGCAGAATAACATATAATATAGATCAATAATCTTTTCAAAGAGAAACTGTAATATACATAATCAATATCAGAGTACACAATAAATAATCATCAGCTTGGACAGTTATAATAACCTGTCCTCACAAATGCTGATGATTTACAACAACAACCATGCAATGCAGCTGAAAAATAAACAGACACGTGTATATGACATGAAGACCTTCAGCTCGCTCCAAAAGCACCAAATCTAAACCTGAAAATATACTCGGTCTGACCCGTGCATTGAAAGGGAAGAACGCCCGGATCAGTCTGTTAAACTAGCGTGAGAAAACACACCTCAACTGAATTTATAAAGTTATCAAAACTTTTCATTTATCAAAACAAAAGGTATCTCGTAAGACACGTCCACACATAAACACAGACGGGTTTTTCCCTTACAATAACCAAAACTTTTTCATATCAAATCTGATTATATTATACTAGTGTCTAGTATATAAATAATAAATTAAATAGCTGAAATTGTTACCATTATTAAATTCCAGCAATACCAGGCTCTACAAAACCAAATGGCAGGCATGTAGTGGATTTTGGATTCTATACAAATGACTAGGTAAATGAACTACCTTTCCGAAAACTCGGTACACCTCTAGAGGGATGTACCTAGGGTCGAGATACTCGGCGCCTTAACCAACACAAGACCAGCCCACCCTCCCTTGATAGTACCGAATATGTCATCACTTCGGTCGTTACCGACCTAAAAATCCGTGGCCACGAGCATACACAACAATAATCAGATACGTGACGTCATAGCATGTAAATATATTTCTAGAAGAGTGATGACATCTCCTAATGGGAGCGACCCATTTTAGCCTTGCTGCTTCTATCCCTGTTTCAGTCATTTTCCTAGGAGTGAGGCCAAAAAGGTATCGATTACCTTTCACATATCACATCGCATCATCTTTGAATGCCATATTGCCATTTCCGTTGACTACTAATTGCCTTTCATAAAAATACAACCCTTGAGCTCGTACGTCTCAAGGAAGGGTGTTAAGCTAAGAGAAGTTGCCTTCTACGCCATCAAACAGATGTACATTTGAAAAACAAATGTACGTAATCATTAGAAATGCAATGTCAGACACTCGTCCATACAAGTTGTCCAGGAATAGGACAAACCAAAGGTACTTTCCTACCACATCCTATCGGGAAATCCCTAGGATTAGTAGCGAATAGTCCTTGCATTGGATATTTCATAACGAAGGGACTACTGCTACTATATGTTTATTGGGATTTTAACCCAAAATGATGATCAAGCAGTCCTTCACTATGAAAATCCTAAACATCAATATCATCGGTCAACCTGTACAATCGTCGTATGAATGTTGGTCCGAAGTGGTTTTTAGATAAACCTGATCCCGGTCTCTTCGCACCAACAACGCAAAAGCGTTTCTCAACCTCACACAGAAACTAAGTCTCACAGACTTATCACGTTTCCAACTTTCAACTTGCTATCCTTCGGCCAAGAAGGAAGCTCGATAGATTGGAGTAATCACTCCGCACTATACGAATCAACATCCTCAACACAAACGATAATCAAGCCTACATAGATAGCTACGTACTAAGTGTACGACTAAATAGTTCCCACATAAAGTCAAGGAACTAAAATGGCCAAATTTGATAGTTGGTTATTTAACAATCAAAGCAGACAAACAAAATCTAGCACTTGAGTAACCACTGGGCCTGATTTCATTAATCGTTTATAAATCAAATCACTTTCCAATTATTCACTTCAAAATATCTTTTAAAAGATAGTATTCAAAACCATTTCCCTTATTGGAAATTTGGAAAACATTTTCATATACTTATTTTAATAATAAATAAATTCACTACTTATCTTATTTTCAAACCATTGTAGTGGAAATTAGCCACAAGGGCCTCTTTAGCAAGTGCAATTAGTTTCTAGGACACACAGTTGAAATAATTACTTTTAAGGACAAAATGCAAAATAATTAGTTTCTAAGGCCTAAAAACCTATGAAATTATGTCCTTGAAAGTAATTGGACTGCTGACTTTGTCCTTAAAAGTAATTATTCTGCTGACTTTGGCCTTGAAATTAATTTCTGTAGATGTGTGTCCTAGAAACTAATTGGACTGCAAAGTTTGTCCTTCTAGTGAAATGCCCCTTAAATTAAAATATCACTTTCCAAAACATCCATTTTAGTTAAAGGATTATTCACTTTCCAAAATCGTGAATAATTCCTTTGCCAAATTCATTACTTCTACATATTTTATTTAAAGGATTATTCACTGTCCAAAATCGTGAATATAATTCCTTTAATAAACTTACATTTTTAACTTATCAAATTAAATTGATTTTACATTTATATAACAGTGTTTATAAATTCCATTTATATTTTATAAAAACTTCCATATACAAAATTCCTTTTCTAACCAATTCCATTTATATCTTATTTATAAGTCAAAATCCAATTATAAGTTAATTCACTTATAAATCTCTTATTTACAAATTCATTCTTTTCAAATCTTATTTACTTATAAGATTCAACTATAACTCCATTTTAACACTTACAAAATTTGTTTATAATGCCATTACTTTTTCTTTATAAAATACCAATTTTATAAATCTCATATATATAAACCATGTATAATAAGTTAAAAATCCCAATTTAACTTATTTTAACAATTTATAAATCTTATAAATAAACCATTTATAATAAATTCCAAATTCTCATTTTAACTTATTTTTAACAAAATAGTTATCTCCATATTTAAAAAAATTATATTTTGATTATATTTCACAAAGCCATTATTTTTTTTACATAAAAATTTTAACTTTTTATTTATTTAAAATAAATCCATTCCTTTAACAATTCAAAAATCATATACTTTCAAAATCACTTTGAAACCCTTATTAAATTGAAATCATCAATTTAATATTTTTAAATTTCCAAAATAAGGCCCAATGCTACAACAACGCTAGATAAAGGCATTCACATCAATCTTATCAATCATGGCATCTAAATATCTTATATCACATGATAACAGCATATATATCAATATCTGTAAATAAAATCAACATTGGTGAGGAATCTAGTTGGATCCCTCCAACCTGTCACCTGCAACAAATATACATATTAAAAAATATGTACAATGTCCGCTTCGAGACAGACGCGCGTATAGAAGGTCATCCACTCATACACAGGAACGTATAGGGTCTCATCTGCTCCAAAAGGCAGGAATATATCCAAATACCAATATATATATATATATATATATAGATAATATATTATATATCATCCAAACAATCATCAATCAACATAAATAAATTTATTCTCACTTATATAAAAATATAAGCGAGTCAGAAAGAGTGAGTTGTACTCACTTTGATTCCAATAGCCATTTCAGCGTTTTATTTCGAATAAAATTAAACGAGCGTTGAATAAAATTAAATGAGCGTTTAATTTTACCCAAAATTTTCAGTAGCTCTAATCAACTCCAAACCAGCTCTATAATGTAGTACTCATCAACACGAACCCAACGCAATTCATTTCATCCGATTTCGACCTCGTATGAAGAAGTTATGCCAATTTAAAGATTACACAATTTTATATACAAATTAATTTACAATTCTTTTTTTTATTTTAACCTAAAAATTAATCAAGGCCGTTGCTTTTTGAAAAGGAGATCTGGGCCGCATATTATATCTTCTTCATTCCCTCTCATTCAACTTCGTACGCAAAAAAATCCATGCCGTCGTTCCTCCCATCGTTGCCGCGATCACCACACTCATCGATAAGATGATCGGACCCCACCATGTCGTGCGCCATCCTCCACCGCACCCATGGCCAAAGACCGATCAAACTCGATCCCCTCCTTTAGTCGCAGCACCCCCTTGAATGCATGGCAAACACAAGGTGATTTCGCCTCGATAGTCGCATGAAATCCCATCACCACCGATGGATTTGTAGATCTCGCCGCGCTCTTCAATGTTGTAGTTGAAAGATTTTGGTAATATGGGATGGATCGATAAAAAACGAGGAAGGAGGAGTGTTTTAGGCCAATGAAAAAAAAGTAGTGGCGGATGTAACACTAGGGTTAAATTAGGGTTTGCAAATAGAAAAAAGTGTGGCCTTTTATAGAAAATTTCGCGCACTATTCATCTAGAAATTTTCTGAACTCCAATCAAAGCGTGCCGCCTAGCGCTTATAATATTTTACCCCTATTCCGAACACAATGGAATATATATCGAAAGCCAATTCCATCGTATTTGGAAGATAGGTTTTCAAATCGAATTATTTTAAATTAAATTTACTTAAATAAATTTCTACGCGTCTTAGCTTCGTACGACCAAACCATAAGTCCGATTAACACGAAATTTGAAATCCTATAATAATATAATATTACAAATCCAATGAAATTGGTTTCGTCGAAATCCAAGACCATGTGAAAAATGACTATTTCTACCTGTTAATTAAATATTTAAATATCCAATTTCTAATTCAATTTTAAAAGTTTACTATCTCTATTCTAATCCAAATAGAATTTAAAACAACTTTATAAATCATTTTCATTCTAATTAAATTCAAATTTCAATTATTTACATAATTTCAAATATTAATTAACAATTTAATTATCCAAATAAATCACTATATTCAAAATATAAGTTATTCAACTTACAGAATTTACTTTTCAATATTTAAATTCAATTAAATATTCTAAATTTAAACGACTAAAAATCTGGGTCGTTACAGTAAGAATAGCAAAAAAGTAAATAACACACAAGAATTTTTACAGTAGTTCAGCGTAAATTTTGGTTTATATCCACTTTAATCTCTTTTATAGCGCTTAAGTGTTGTTTATACATCATACTTATTCCAATTTGATTCAAAGTTATTACATCACATATCAAAATCGTCATGTGTTCATTCGGGATTTATTCGTTTCACTCTAATTACAAGGCGTTCAAATTCTTTTATCAAAATCAAATATGTTTCCATTCTAGGGTTTGATCTCTCCGGATCATTTTACATTCAACTTAACATGCGATCTCTCCAAATCATTTATCGTTTATGCTAAAGGGACGATTTGTTTGGGTCGTTTAACATTCTAGTTAGGATGTGATCTCTCCGGATCGTTTGGAGGCTTCTCTCTTTCTTCCCTTCTACTCTCTATCTCTCAAACTCTCTAGAAACTCCATTGTAATTCTGAGATCCACTAGATTGTGGTTAGACTTGATATAACTAGTTGTAATCTGGAGAGAGAGAGAGGGAACAACTAATAAAGGAGATTAAAGGACGTAGGCCGAAGATTACACCGAACCACTATAAAAATTCTTATGTGTTTTTTACTTTTCTTCTATTCTTACTTGCTTTATCTGGGATTTTTACTTCTTTTACACTTATTATAAAAGAACAAGTGCTTTCATCTGATTTCTAGGTGTTGATTTATTTTCTAAGTTAACATTAATAGTTATTAATTAATTTCTTTTAATTAATTATCATTAAATTTATAGGGTGTTACATAGGACCCGACTTGGTAAGAGATGCTATTGAGAAGGTAGAGGTGATTCATGCTAGAATGAAAGTTGCGCAATAAAGGAAGTAGTTGAGTCGGTAAGAGAAGAAAGGAATTAGAGTTCACAGTGTGAAATCATGTGTTCGTAAAGGTTTCATAATATGAGGTGTAATGTGCTTTGAGAAGGGGTAGAAATTGGCTCCTAGATATGTGGATATGTTTCTGGTGATTGAGAGGATCGGAAAAATTGCTTATAGAGTCAAGTTACCAAGTAGTTTGGTAGGTCTGCATAATGTATTCCATATATCACATCTGAGGAAATGCGTGCATGACCCTAGTAGTGGAATCAAGGGTGATAGTTGACCTATCTATAGAACCAGATTTAACTTGTGTAAGATGACTGAAAGGGATAGTTGGTTGAGAAACGAGAGAGCTAAGGAAAAGAGTTATCAAACTTATTCATGTCTAGTGGAGTAATGATAAAGATGATTATACTTGGGAGATGGAGGATATGATTAGGAATATCTATCCCAAATTACTTTAGAAATTAATATATGTGGCAATGTGCTTTGTTTATCTATTTATGTAGTAGCAATAACACTAGTGTACTATGTTATAATATGATTATGTGCTAGTAATCACACTAATGCATCTATTTGATGATCGATTAATTACATTAGTTGGGTACTAGTGTAACTTTTTGGTACTTGTGCGTACTTATTGATGATGACTTTGCACTATCGGTGTGTTAATGTAATTTTTCTTCTTCCTTACCAAAACTTCGAGGATGAAATTTCTATAAGAAGGGGAGACTGTACCACCTAATATTTTGGAGTGCTATAATATGAGAAATTAAATTAGTAATAAGAAATTATACAAAAATAATATAATTGCAAGAATTACCCGAGGAAGATTTGATAAGTGTGGGACACATTAAAAAGTTAGTTAAATAAACAAAGGATAATAAAAGAAAATTAAGTCATCCTTATTAATTGGAATAAATAAATTTGAATTTTGAGTGAAAGAATCTTGCATTAAGGGAAATAGATCAACGAGGATAGATCAAAGGGATTTAAAACTATTAATATAAAAACCCCTCACCGCACCTTCTGCCTCCTTTGCATTCATTCCTACTTACAAAATAAATTCAAACAAAACAAAAGGCTCTCAACCAAGGTCGACCACCATTTTCAAGGAAAGAGAAATGAAAATTAAAACCAAAGGAAAAGCTTTCAAATTCTAAAGGAAAAGAGAAGGTTTGATCAAGGTTTTCAAAGTTTAAGGGAGTGAAACTCTATAAACCTTCCAATCAAGTTTGGCATTGGATTTATCAATATTTGGATGTTTTGAATATTGATAAGTCTGATTTGATGAAGTTAATGATTTTTGTTAGTCTTCAGTGAATTAAATTAACAAAATTTAGAATTGTTTAAGAGTAAATAATGAATTAGTCATTTACAAATGCTTTGAAATTTTGATATAGTTTTCCTAGCAATAATATAGAGATGAATTTTCAATTTCATAATATTTGGATGAAGAAATAATTTATTATGAATTTTCCGAGCGAAAAATGGCCAATTTCGAGTAGAAAATACATAAATTATTAAAAGTAGATATTTTAATCCAAAATTTTTACTAGATGTAGAAGGTGTTTTTAATTCTGGTGAATTATTAGGAATTTTCCATTTAATTTCAAATTGATATGGCTAAGGAGAATATACCTTAATTAACAACGTAATTAAGGAGATGATTAATGAATGGAGCTCAATTTTCAGATATAGTCAAAAATACTGTTACAAAACAACATAAACTAGTGGATAAATAACAGATGCAAATTAAGTTAAAAGTTATTGCTTTAATAAGAAAAAATATCAATTTTCATTTAATTATGGATTTACCATTATAATATGCGAAGGTTTGTGAAACTATCAGCCTGTGATTACTTACGAATAATCAACATACGATAGATGGTAATGTTGTTAACTTGCGATGGTTTGTGAAATTATTAACTTGTGATGGCTAGTGAAATCATCAACTTACGATAGCTTGTGAAAATTTTCAACTTGCGATGTCAAGTAAAGTTGTCAACTTGCGATAGCTTGTGAAATTTTCAACCTACGATAGCTCATGAATAATCAACCCGTGGTAGCTATAAAACTCAACATGCGATGGTTATAAGGCTCAACTTGTGATGCAACTTATGATATTTTATAAATGTCATCATGCGATAGCATGTAAGGTTCAAAATGCGACGGCTTGTAAAGGTTTAACATGCGATAGCCAAGGGAACTAAAATTTCCTAAGTAAAATAAGAAATACTTGGTTGCATTTTGGTAGCCAGTTTCCAAGATGTTAGTTTGAAATTTCATAAGGATGAAATTATGAAAGAAAATTTATAAGCTAGAATTGTATTAATTTATTTAAACTTTAAAATGGACTAATCTTGGGGAAGCTAAATAATGATAGATGAATCATTTAAATGAAAGATAATGGTGTTTTATCTAAAGAATGTGTAGGTTATGCAATGAATAAATAAAATAAACAGATTGAACCCAAGATCGTAATGATATATTGATTGATAGAGTTGTTTCATGGCAAGGTGCCAAGACTAATAAAGTCTAAAATTCAATAGGTATCTAGCTAGCTGCCACAACTTGGGAAGTCTATAGGGTTCATCTAGGAAAATGAAGCTTAGGGTAAGTTTATGGCAGGGTGAAAAACGTCTAAATGGATGCATTTTAATGAATGAATCCGCCATGTGAAACGAAAGTGTTTATAGGACCAGGAGAGCTATTGATACTCAATGAGGAAACTTGTTAGAATGTATTTTGGGTGCTTACATTCAACACCCTAGGAGAGTTAGTGTGTCTCTAACCAGGATGGCTCCCACGGTCGAATGAGTAGCCATTTCATCAGTGACATTGTTCGAGAAAAGATGGATTAGTGATAGACAAGCCTATGACGGTAAGCACTAAAATAAGTTAATGATCATGTTAAGATCGACACTTAAATAAGAGATTAAGTGATGGTTGCGAATGCGAATGATGATTGTAGGACACGGTTAATAACAAGCCGATGGTAAGTATAGGGTATACTTAGACTGAAATGGATGAATGTAAATATGATATTGTTTATATGTGAATGTTAAGTATAAAGTATATTTATGACTTAAGAATGATGCTATAAAATTGCTTAAGTTTTGCTGAGTGCTTACATGATATGACGTAATTGTTGTGATGTATAAGGGAGGGGAAAACCCATTTCATGTTTTAGCGGCATGGTCTCACTATGTGTATGCTTAGGGTAAAGTTTCATACCAGGCTTTATGTCCTACCTGTGTTTATTATTTTCCATAAACTCATGAGTACTCATTCGAGGTTGATGGTATGGGCCTAGATGGGCTTCTTTTGGGAAGACGAATAAAGAAGCCGAAGACGAAGGAGGGTCATAGCTAGTAAAAGTTTGTTTCATTCTGCTATTGTAAAACCAGAGTTAATAACTAGTTAAGTGTTCATGTCGGCATCTTCATATGTCATGCATGACACTATTATTTATGTTTTATTATATTTTACCCCTACATGGGTATGTTTTGGGATTATGAAAGATATAATGATAATTATGCGTAATGAAATTTGTTTAGCTTATCTATTCACTTAATGTTGTGAAAAAAATACCGATTTCATTTTTTCGCTTGAAAATAATTCTAGTCATGACTGTTACATCATTCACATTAATTTTAGATTTCGATATATCAGACATTACACTAAATAAGTCCATAGTCCAAAATATGCTATGCAAGGTTCGAAATTGTGACCTTAGAACCAAAGTTATAGCATCTTGCCAATAGGACATGATCTTGGATGATGATTTTCTCATATTAACCTCAAATACATATAAGTGAATTATCTAAAACTGAAACTTCAAAAGTATTACCATAAAAGAATTTGAAGTAGCAAATTTATGTGATGAGTGCCAAGCTGGAGAACATAAAAAGATTTCCTTCAGATCTAAAAATGAGTTTTCTATAAAAACAACTTATTTAATTACAACATTTAGATCTATATGGTCTAACATAAGTTAGATCTATTAACCTTAACAAACTAGTGTGAACCCGTATTATGCACACGGTCTTCTTAGTTATAGTGTGATGCTAAGGACACCGTGAAAATTGCCGGGGGTGACCAATTTATTGATTTTTTTACACTACGATTAACGGTCAACCACCGACCAAGCAATGTTTGATCAATGGTTGCCCGTTAACCACGGTGCTCCGGGCAGAAAGTGTTGTGCCATTAGAACTGCTCTAATTCTATATTAAATTTACCGCATTTATAAAATTTGGGGAAAATCAAAATATTGGTTATTCTTTTATGGATTTGACATATTGAGCAAAGCCAAACCGGCACATCATCTTCTTTTCATTGTTGTTGAAAACATTATTTATTTTGTAATTTAACATAAAAAGTGTAGCTTATGATCCAAAAGGGTTGCTGATCTAGATAATCTCGGTTCACTGGCATAATTAACCGATTTCAAAGAAAGGTCCAAAAGAATTTAAAGTTATACACTAAACATATGTCAATATAATTAACGATATGTATTATTTAAGTAATCTATAATCGCGATCAACTTATCTATAGTAGAAATGAAAAATAAAACACATTTTTCAAAATCAAGCAGGTTAAATGAACCAAAGACACCTATAAACTATTGCAATAGTTATACCAAAATGAGTAGCTTTTGAGAATTTTAAATATCGATGACACTTCAAGTGTGATATAAGTAAAATGGAATTAGTAAAGTGAATGAAATCTTTTTTGCAAAGTGTCATTTTTTCCTGAAGGATTTATGTTAAATGATATAAGAGCACAAATGTACATAGCCATTCAGCATAAAATTAGAGAAAATTAAAAATCTAAGTACGCTCCTAAATTATTATCACACATCATCTTCTTCTTCAACTACAACAGGTTGATCTTCTTTGAACTAGGAATAAAGACCACCTTTAAGATGGAATACATTCTTGTATTGTACCCATTCAACACCATTAAGTAGACTGTTATCAAAGACCTGGATTGTTGACCTTCTGAAGACTTTATGATCGTTTCACGGTCCCCTATTTGAACATGCAACAATAATTTTTGCATCTTTACTAAGTTTGGTTTTACACTTTGTATAAACTTGGGATTCTCTTGAATTCTAGAAAATATGCCGAAGAATGCAAAATGCAGCTCATGTTGTCCATTCCTTTGTTAATCTGTAAATTTCGCATTAATTGCACCGGGTGGATTTCCCTCTTTGAACTCTACCTCAGGGCAGACATCCAAAATTACAAAGTTGTTCTTTTTTTGTAGTCTGTAAGTTACATTTGCATCCATACTTCTAACCCTTTAATGAAGCAGAACCTCACCATTGATTTTCCATTCCTCCTTGGCTAAAATTCAAAAGGAGAAGAAAAAAATATGATCAACAACCTTACTATAAAAAAATTCAATCTTAATTACGCTTTAAAGCAAAACAAAAGGTACATGCCTGGTTTCTTTAGAATGTGTCACTTTTACTAACAAATGATAGCAGGGAATGCGTAATTGTGAATAAACATTTGGAAGAAATATTTATCTTTTCCTATTAGTAGTATCTAAATGTAATACGTGAAAGGTTTTTTTAAAGCATAACATCTGCATTTGAGAACCATTAAATATTTTAACTATCTTAGCTTCTTTATATAAAATTTGTTGTATTTAACAATAAGGTTTGTTCGCACTAAACAATCTAACAAAAATGAAATAAAAATGGAACTACGTTGGAGAAAAAATGGTATAACTTAAAATAATAACATGCAAGAAAATTGTCTATCATTTACAAATTATTTTATTGAGTTTTGTAACACAATAATAAGACTTAACCAAAAACTACATTGGCTAGAAGATTTTACACGTAACTACGTACCATTTTGCAGGACTATAATAGATCAACAATGATACTAAAAACTAAAGAATCAAGACAGTATGTTCTAGGTGGTGAAAAACATTGTAGCAATAAGTACGATCATGAATATAAAAAATGTAACAAGAATTTTTTTTGTTTGAATAGGACTGCAAAAATCAGTTGTTGGCAATGAAATTAATACCAAATCATCCTTTATAGATAATACTATAAAATTTATACATGTGAACTTTATAAAACTCGGTTTAACCTATAAAATTAAAATATTGTATAAACATATGTAAATTGTGTATATTAAAACTAAACCAATATACACCTTATTTGGAAAATAATTGCTAGTAAATTGCTAATATTACTTTATTGCATATCAAATAAAAAACATAGCCAAACATTCATATTTTTTTTATGATTAGTGGTTGTTCAATTAGTTGGGTATTCTAACTTTGCGGTATGAAAAAATATTAAACTTCACCAAATCTAAGTAGCTAACACGGTGTAAGCAAGTACAACTAATATTTTAACCAAAGATGAAAATTGGTTAAAAATCAAAAGCATGAGTAATGACTGAATTTTGCAAATTTAGTGCCTCACAAAATGTATCTGAAAGAAATAAAGACTTTTATCCGAAGATAAATTTTGCTTAAAATTAAAAGAAAATTGCAAAAATAATAGTCTAGATACGGTACACTAGTCAATGACTCCTCAGTATCTTTTGTGCTGAGATAATTTCTCTCCTTTAAAAGCTATAATGCTCCAATGAAGATCTTTACCATTGCTATCCAGTTTTTACTTCAAGAATACATGATACAAAATCAATAAGTTACGACTCTATATGGTATTACAAAATAAAAGAAACCAACTTGAACTAAAAAAAACTCATAGCTTTACCTATATGCATTTTATTCTCTTCAATGCAATAACCAAACACCCCTGTGAATAAACTAAAGATAATATGGAAACATCATATACCTTAATCCAAGAGTGTATTTATGTTAATAAACAAATACTAAAAGAAAACCAAATTCAAAGAAATGATCCACATAGACAATGTGGTTTTTGAATAAGCATCTATAGCAGAGTAAATAAGACATTGATCATGTCAATAAATCTATTTACCCATGAGTTAGGTTGCTCTTTACTAATTGAATTTCATGAAAACATACCTATTAGTATTTTTTACATATATTCGTGGATGGACCACTAAGTAAGTAGAACAATTAAAACTAACACTAATGAGTAATTTTGGGGAATAAACAATACTCAAAGATGTAATTGTTGGAGAAAACTTCTATAGGAAATTATCCTTGCTCCCATTTTTGCGGTTTTCCGATGAAAATTAGAGCTTGTAGTTGGTTCTAATAATGCATGAATTTTGGCACATGCAATGTTTATTTTGACAAACATATAAATTAAAATTTCATCATAAAATATTTGTAAAGAAATGGTTTTAAAATAGCATGTAATCATCAGGACCATCGAGGCTAAGAAGTCAATAATAGAGTTGTCGGGACCTAATCTACTATAGAGCTTGGATCAAAACCATTTATATAACATCATTCATTTGATTTCATTATTATCAAGAAGTGTTTCTAAATAAAAATTTATTTCATTTGTAAGCAGCGTTAAATGCCTATTGAGAAAGAGGGAAATTTGGTATTCGGGCCTTTTGAGAAGTGAGGATATTGCACAAAAATATTAAATTTCATTTATTATTCTTATTTATCTTATTTTTAACATCCTACCAACGTTAGTTCTTTCACCAGTTACAATATTTTATGAATATTGCACAAAAATATTCATGTTTAAGACCGAGCAAGAATAGCTTACTTAATCAGTTTCTAACAATTTTAAATGTCGTAAAACACTATGAAAGAGCATTTACACACACACACTCATACCACAATGTAGAAGATGCATTAAAATATTGAAGTAAACTTTTTAAAAAGCATGAAGATAAATACCTAAGGCGGCATCAATTAATCACATTCCCATGGTTGCATATTCTCCTGGATGAATTGCTAAATTACCGATTTGAAAATGAAAGGAATTTCCTTAGAAGTGGAAGGTAAATAGTTACTAAACATACTTTTGATACTTAATTAGAAGAAACTTTGAAACCAACAAAAAGATCCTTAATGATCTAAAATGGGAAAAGGAAAATAGCCTAAAATTTGGGAAAATAATATGGATACCAAGATGAACCTTATCGTCATATGCAAAGAACTATAAATACTAGAAATTAAAACCTAAATTAAAGCTGTAAATAAAAGAAATCAAAACATACATGTTGTAATTAAATTCAACAGGTTGCATTAGTCAGTGGTGTAAGAGGGAAAACCAAATCGATTTGGGAAATCATGAACAATTACAGCAAATCAATACGCAATAGAAAAAAAATTGAGATAAGGGGAGAAACTACACAAATAAATGTACCAATTGTTCTTTAACGAAGGAGCATGGAAATTTTTATATGCAAGCATAGAGAAGATGGGGTTGGGGGTAGAAACGTAAGGCGGTTGCTATCTGTGGATTAATGAGTCGTGACATTTTACAAACGAGGACAGGAAAAAGGGTAGATGAACATCACATATATAGGGTGAAGGATCTACCAAAATAAAGTATGTGGAAAAGGTGTTATAATACACAATAAGGCATAATTAATCGCCCAAGGGTACAACTAGAAGGAAGAAATTGACTATGATAAAACATTAGCCCCTCTAGCTTGACTGGTAGCCAAAAAGGTATTATTAGTCTTTTCGTGTCATCATAATTTTAAACTATACCAAATGGATGTAAAAAGTGCTTCTGAATCATTAAATAAAATGTTTACATCAACGACCCTCTTTATTTGAACATTAAAAATTTGTAGGTCATGTTTACAAACTTAGACAGGTGCTTTACAGCCTTAAACATGCATCCTGACCATGGTATGGTAGTTGAAAAGTTAGCTTTTGAAATCAATAATGATATCAATAAAGTTCATACTACACTTTTTTATTAAAATGGAAAATAAAAATTGTTATTCTTTAAATTTATACAGATGATAAATTTTTTGGATCAACAAGTGAAAATTTATATAATGAATTTTAAATATAATGAAATTAAATTTTAAGTTTTGTGATTTGATCTTTGAATGTATTAATACTCCTACTTTTTCTATACTTATTTTAGGTAAATCAGAGGGTTTCATTAAAAGTAATAGGGGAGTTAGACAAGGAGATCCACTATCAGCTTATATGTTCTATGGTAATGGAGTATTTTTCCATTTTAATGGGGATTGAGGCTATTAAATGTAATATCACCCTAATAAATAGAGTTCAGCCTTCTATTAACTATCTTATTTATGCAAATGACCTTATGCTTTTTATCAAGGCAAATAAAGGCAATGCAGAGACTACTAAACAAATTTTAGAATGTTTGTATAAGTATGGAGGGTTACAATTAAATGAATTTAAAAGTAAAGCATATTTCAGTAAGTATAGTAGATATAAAAAGGAAGTTTTAGATTCTTTAAATATTGCTAAAGGTAGCTTCCTATAAAATATTTGGGTTTGCCTTAATCTGTTAATCAGATAAAAGATTCTGATTGTTCTATGCTCAACGAATAAATTCAAGAAAGAATGGAAACTTGGTCATGTAAGTTATTATCAATTGCTGACAGAATGGAACTTATCAAAACGATTATATATGCTATTATTTTGTATTGGCTACTAACATATCATATTCCAGCTGCATCTATTAAGAAAAATATAAAGTAGATCTGCTGACTTTTTATGATGGGGAGGATATCATAAAATCAGTTGGGATAAAGTTTGTAGGCCTAAAAAGAATGGGTTTTGGCAATAGAAACATGAATGATGTTAGTTTAACTTGTCATTTAAAGTTATTTTGGAGATTTATTAGTGCAGATTCATTGGATGAGATGTAAATATTTAAAAAATGGCAATTTTTGGAATATAATGCCAAAAAACAATCAATCTTATGCTTGGAGACAAATATTAAAATGTAGAGAAATCGGCAAATCATTAGTGGAAAGAAAATTTAAACTTGATGAAGAAAATAGTTTATGGTTTGATCCTTGGTTTCAAATTGAATCTTTTATAAATAGAGTGGGGTGGGACAATTTAGTCATTTGTGGTGGTTCAAATGCAACCGTGGCAATGATCATCAAAGATAATCAATGGCAGCCATATTTACATCCTATAACAAACCCATATAAGCATGATATTTGCAAAATTCCTTTAGATTCTACTACTGACAGTGATTATTGGGAATTGATAGCTAAAAATAAAGAGAGGTTCACTTTTAAAAACACTTGGGAGGTTATTAGAAATAAATAGCACAATGTTGAATAGGTTGATTGCATTTGGAACAAAGTGAATAATCCCAAGATGGCATTTTGTACTTGTTTCGCTATTAACAGCATACTGCCAACTTGGGACAGAATTAATAAATGGGGGTAATAATCCTAATTCACTTTGTTTCTTATGCAAATTGGAGAATGAGTGTGATAATCATCTGTTTTTTGAGTGCAGTTATATTATTACATTTGGAATCGCATTCAATCTATTCTGGGTATTACGAGCAATGGATATATGGATCTCAAGCAAGCAATACAATATACTAACAACAAATTCTTGTCAAAATCTCTTGAGAGAGACTAAGCTCACATTTTGATAACTACTACAGTATATCGTATACGTAAAGAAAGAAATAATCGAACTCACAACAAAGTTAGCTTATGTGACGACCCGGAATTTTTGAGTATTTGAAATTGGAATATTTAATTAATTTTAAATATTCAGAGGTTAATTATCAACTTAAATTTCAAATATCACTGTTTATTTGATAATTAAATTATTTAAATTAATAATTGAAAATGGAGAAAATACTGAATCAAGAGTTTCAAGCTTGTTAAAAATATTTTTAGGGCTTAGAAAATTCATATTATTGATACTGAAGATAATAGAACTTTTAAAATTGAATTCGAAAGTAATTTGTTCAGTTTTAAAAATATATCGTTTAAATCAATATTTAAAAATAGCTTTCCGAGGCACAGTCTCGGAATTCGACGAAACCAGTTCCGGTGGGTCCGTAATATTGAATTATTATCGGATTTCAATTTTCGTAGTGTTTGGAGTTGTGGTGTGAACGTACGTTAGATAAACGCGTTGGAAATTTAATTGATAATAACCGGTTCAGAATTTAATTATAATGTATACTGTTGATCAGTCAAAAGATTTTCCTTCACATCAAAACTGTACCCTTCTTTTCAGAAATACTGTAGCCTAGCTTCTCTAATACACCATCTTCTATTTATCTATTCAAGCACGCAATCTTCCTCAGAACGAAATCAAAGAAATAAAATAAATGGGATAGTCTTCTTTAAATCGCGATATTTCTTTCTTCCTCTTTTAGCTCAAAATCGTCTGAATGAAAAAAATCAATAACCCCCTCATTATTTTTTCTACCGAGCATAAACAAATCACGGCCGAACGACAACTTCTCTATTCTAATTCGTTCGAAGTTCAAAGCATATCAATCGCGCCCAATTCTCTTAATCGAATGAATTCTCGTTCGAGTATTTGTGGAAGTCGTGGTTCGAATCGACCATGGTGGAGGGGGAGGCACGCCGAGTCTAGTGTTTTCGCTGTTATCGGAGGAAGGTCGTAAGCGACCGTTATGGGGGCAAGGCGAGGCGCACTGGGATGGAAGGGGGTATCGCGGTCACAGGTGGGGAAGTCGCGTAAATTCGTAGGTCTGGAGGAGACGTTCGCGAGGCATCGTGATGCCATGGAAGGGGTCGGCGCGAGCTCACGTTGAAGGGATCGAGTGCAATTTTGGGATGGCAGTAGCGATCGAGGCTGGCAGTAGACTGGAGGCGCGTGCAAGCCGAAGTGGTCTCGCGCATTCGTGCTCGCGTTGAAGGCAGAGTAGCTAGGGTTTTCGCAATTTCAAAGGCAAGGCCGCAGTCGTGGGTTCGTCAAGCACTGAGACAGTGAGGTACCATTGATTTACTTTCGATTAATTTATATACACACATATACAGAAAGCAGAAAATAAATAATTACATTTTGAATCGATATAAAGTAAGTTTTCAAATATATATAGTTAAGTAGGAATATTATGGACAGTCTAGTAAATTTCTGGTAATTTTATTAAGAAAAGGAAAACAAATTTTGATAATAAAATTATATATATAAATATACACATCTATTTTAATAAATATGGGAAATTGGTTTAATAAACTTATTTGATTTACTTTAGTCATTAAAAAATATTTTATTGATAGAAAATTTGTTTAAAAATAAATTATCGGTTTAAACCCAAATTATTAGCTAAATTAAATGAATAAATAGAGATTAATTATTTGACTAATTTAAATATTAATATACCGTACAAATGCTTATACAAGGTCTAAAATCGAGAAAATACAATTCAGAATGGGACTGGAGTGGAATAGACTGCAAATTTAAAAGCAAAGGTGAGTTAATCTCACTCAGTTAAATTTAAATTTAAATGGTTAAATTTAAATAATTGATTGGATGATTGCATTGATTGATGTGCTATATATATATAGTAGTATATAGTAATATACACATATTGGCATATGTGTATATTGGAATTGTTGATATTCCCGCATTGTATAGCGGATGAGACCCTATGCGCCGCATAATAGCGGATGATTTTATATAAAAACCCATATACCGCGATATTCCACCTTGAAGTGGAATTGGTATTGTGCTAACATCTGTGGATGCAGGGAAACAGGTTAGAGGGATCCAACTGGATTCCTCAAAATATTTAATTTTGTTTAAATATTTTGTGATATGATTTTTGATATCCTGTGATGAAATATATGGATAATTGGATGTTATTGTTTGGTTGGACCGATTTGGATAATGCCGAGTTATCAAAATCTCTAGAATAGAAATTTTGAAAGAAATAAAAGAATAAATTTTTAAGCTAAATAATTCTAGTGAATTTGAATAACTTAAATAATGAATTGTAAAAGAAATAAAGTAATTTCTAAATTCGAACAAATATGGTTAAAGGGGGATTTTGAATTAACATGAGGGTAATGAATTTTAAACTAAAGTGATATTATTGGAAAGAATAAAGAAATTATTTTTGAACGTAAGGATTAAATTTAATAAAGGGATAAAGAAGGAATTTTGGAAGTTTTTAATTGGTATTTTCAGTTAAAAGGGTCTTAACTCAAAATTAAGAAATAAAATCTGAGAGTAAATGTAATTTGAAATAAATGAAGTAAATAAGAAATTTATTTCAAAGTAAAGTAAATGGGAAAATCAATGGGAAATTGATTTGGTTGTTTAAAATTGGAATTTAAAAGAGAAGAGAGATTTTGGAATTTATAAACTGGGTTTATAAAGTAAAATAAAATATCAGGGGATATTTGGAAATATAAATTCAAGGTGGGAATTTATAAAGGGATATGAATTGGTTTAAAATAAATGTTGATTTATTTTTAAAGGATGGGAATGAGAAGTGTATTTCTCTGGATAGCCAAGTACGTTTTTCAAGGTAGTTTTAAATATAAGTTAAAGGTTTTAAGTATGTTTTAAAAATGCATGTTTTAGGAAATTGATTATTTCTAAAGGTAAATTTCCAAAGTAAGTATTTTCAAAAATCTATTATTGTAGTAATTATATAAAAGTGATCTGTTATGTTTTAAAAAGAGAAAGTTAGTTATATTTATAAAGTGGTTTCATTTTAAATATTCCTTAAGTATATATTTTAGTAAAGTATTAAAAGTAGTTTTAAACTTCGATGTTATAAAGTATATTGATAATAAAGTGTTTTTAAATTATTTTAAAATCCAAAGTATTTTGTACTTGGTGATTCAGAGAAAATAAATATTTGGGAAATGTATTCCGTAAGCGGAAATTGTTTTGAAACTGTTTTCAAAGGGAATTGAAAATGGAAATATATCTTGTAAAAGATATTTGGGCAAATAAATAATGCGGGAAATTATTTATTGTGTGATGGTTGCTTGTGGATGTTAATTGATAGTTAAATAACCGACTATCAATATTGGCCAAATGCGTTGATCGTTTCGAAGAGTCCGGGATCGAGTTTCCGTATACCGGGATTCTAGGTCTGGAGACTCGAATACCACTTCGATCCGGTTTGTACGTTTCGTGTAACGTGTTCAGAGTCGAAGATGGAGCTGTGAAGTGCAAGGGCTAGTCGCTACTAATCCTGAGGATATTTCCAAAATGGATGTAGTAGGAATAGTGCCTTCGGTTCCGTTCGAACCCGGGACGGACTTATATGGATGAATGCTTTCGGGACATCGTCAGGTGGACGATGGGCATTCTAAGGGATATGTTCTGAAAAAGGTATCGTTTAGCCTCAAGCCTCATCAACCGGGAATGACTGAAAATCAGGGGTTATGCAGCAAGGCTTCGTGGGTAGCACCCACTTGAGAGTAAGGTCATCCCTGTCTAGATGTCCCTTTTATTTCGGCTTAGTGTTGCGGTTGCTGATCCCAACCGTGGGGTGATTTTATTTGGAATTATCCAGTAAGGGATGATTCCGGCCTTGTGTTGCAGGGGAGCGGGCGTACTCCTCGGTACTGTGATCTAGGCCACGTACTATGACAGGTGGTACCCCAGTGCCTAGTCATTCGTTGGAAATCCATTCTCCCTACGTGCCTTGTACGAGTTTTGTTTGTATTACCCACGTTGTGGCTAGTATGCTGGAATTTAATAATGTAACAATTTCAGCTATTTTAATAAGTATTTGTATATAGACACTATTATAATATCAGAGGAATTTGATAAAAAGTGTTTTAGCTATCGTAAGGTAAAAACCCGACATGTTTATTTGTGGCGTGGTCTTACGAGATGCTTTTATTTTCAAAAGGATTTTGAAACTTTAATAATCAATTGAGTGTGATTTTCTCACGCTGGTATTCCAGACTGACTCGGGTATTGTTTTATATGATGCTCGGGTCAGACCGAGATAAACAGGTTCAGGATATGATGTTGTGGAGCTCAAGAGACGAGCTGGATGCCGATACGTACTCCCGTACTTGCTATTATTTTTCCGCTGTGTATTCAGTTGTATGTTATGGATGTGATGTATTCTGATGATATATTGTATAAACAGATATATTTTTCTGTTTGAGTAAAGATCTGTTTTGTATATATTATATTTTATTCCGCTGCGATGTGAGACTCTGCTGTTGATTTTCTGTTTCTTCTTCTTCTACCTCTTCTTCTTTAACACAAATGGTTCGATTTTCCGGGACTGGAAAGTCGGGACGTTACAGCTTAAATAAAGAGCGAAGATGGTTACTTATCGAGACAGATAACGGAGTTATTCTTCATAAGTCAAAGAAAAAATTTAAGGATCAAACCAAGTTTGCCTATTTAGCTTATGACCGGAGTAGAGATGCGGGTAGCAAGCATGTGGAATACTACCTATATCACCCGAAAGACCTCCAACTTAAGCAGTTCCAACAAGGCAGTGATTACAGATTGGAAGATCACTGAGAGCCAAATAACTTCCTAGTTATTGTGCATGGTAGAGAATTAGCAGATCTAAGTCGCGATGATCTCAGATCTGTTAATTTTTCTAATTTTCAGAAAAATTATGATTGTTACGGTGAAATTAAAGGGATGAGAAGAATTTTTAACGAGTGCCTCTCGTATTGGGAAAGAGGAGAAGCAAGAGGTGTTATGGAGTAAGGTAGAAGCTTGGAAGAAGCTAAATATTGTTTCTGCCATTAACAAGTTTCCAAAGTTGTGTATACTTAAGTAGTGTAATGAGTCGGTGTAGATAACCCTAGATGAGCAAATATGGTTTGTTATCGGGTAGGTTATGTTATGTAATCACCTGTTTGTTTTGCTTGGGCTGTAGCCTGTTTCAGCGTTGCTTCAAAAAAAAGGATGTTGTGTAGTTCATTAGCATGGATGTCATACTATGCAATGTTGCTGGTTTTTTCCTTGTTCTTTATTTCTCATAGTTATTGTGTGTATGGACTATGAAGTATTATTATTATTGTTTTACTCTAATTTTTGGTAAGGTGTTGAGTTATCTTAAAGTGGGTGATTTTTTGTAGTTTTTGTTTTGAATGTAAACCAATGAGTCATATGTCAAGGTTGTAAAATGCTTATAAATGCTCCAGAAATTCTTCTCCTATGTGAATTTTTTAAATGATTACCTCCCTAGTGGTCAATGTAATTGTACACACAATATTAGTTGATGTATGTGCATTTATTGTTTATAGAATACATTTTAATATTTAACTATGCGGTTCAAATATATCAGTTAAAGTTTGAGATAAAAGCATTACTCTAATTCTCATAGTTGAATTAGTATGTATTTAACTGTGATTTATTTAACAGTAACAATATGACATTTTAATTTAAGCAAAAAACATGAGTTCAAATATGCTCACATCCTTTCTTTAAATATGAATAGTGGTCAATATAATTGTACACACCATATTAGTTGATGTATGTGCATTTATTATTTTATAGAATACATTTTAATATTTAACTATGCGGTTCAAATATATCGGTTAAATTTTGAGATAAAAGCATTACTCTAATTCTCATAGTTGAATTAGTATGTATTTAACTATGATTTATTTAACAGTAACAATATGAAATTTTAATTTAAGCATAAAACATGAGTTCAAATATGCTCACATCCTTTCTTTTGATGACATCCATCATTAACATAGTTTCATTTTGACCAATAATTTTAATTTCTTCTTGAATATGTAAACAAAGTCATCCATGACATGGAAAATTGCGACAGCCGTAATTAGCGATTTCGAGTTTCAATTTTGAAATCGCTCCTACATCTTTTCGTTTTCCATCTATTTCAAGCTTGCCAATTTAACCTAGCACTCTGATCATTCACTTCTATCAATAGTTGCATCCTTTCAATCTGATCCAAGCTCCATTTTCCGTTCCTGTCTTTGCGATGTTACCCTAGGCCAGCGCTCATGGCATTCTCACTGCATAGTGCTAATTTCCCTCCTCTGCCTACTCGTACACCATGTTTGGATGCCCATCAGGTTGAATTGGGAGCGTTTAAGAGTCTGGAGGGTTTGCTACTTCTGCTTTTGGGGCTGGGCCATCAGATGTAGGGTCCTTTGCTGGTGTGGCTGATGTTGGATTACATTTGAGATATGCTGTCGTTTTGGTAGATGGTACTTGGCTGCCTAATGTCGGAAATCTAGGTTCATGTTCGTCTGATGTTGCTATTTTGGTAGATGATTCAAGTTCAATTTTGGGGCAGCTGCCCTCTTCTACTATTCTGCTACCAAAGGTACCTCCTGAGCCCATTATTGCTCCTTCGGTTGTTGAGAAAATTGCATATCATGTTGGTAATGTTGAACAGCACAGGCCAGTTTGTGGTTCGTCATCCTTCTTTAAGAAGGAGCGTGGAAATGCAGGTTCCTTCGTTCCATTCTAAGTAATATGTTGTTGAATTTTCGTACAATCCTGTCTTACCCCCTAAGGAGATGTCGGTATTCTATTTTGTAAAGACTATTTAGTCGGTTTCTTTTTAGATGAGGCTTCCCACTACACTATTGTGACAAAACATGTACTTTTTTGTGAAATTGCGTGGTTCGGTTAATGTTAGGTGTAATAATTCAATGTATTTTTAAAATTTTCTAACCCTATGGAGAGGTCTTGTGTTTTTGGAAATGGACTATATTATTATTAAAGGTAAAGTGTTTATCATTACAAAGTGGAACCCATCTGTCGACCTCGTCCATGAGGAAGTTTTATCAATACCCGTCTGGGCTCATATCTCTAATATCCCCTGGGTTTTCTAGTCGCTTGTAACAACCCAAAAATTTAAGCTATAATAATTAATTAAAAAATAAATTAAATAATATAATAAGTTTTTAAAATTTTTAGAATTGAGCCATGGGAGTTGGGCCATTGTGTTCGTGGTAATTTTCTAGTCAATTTTCATATATAATTTGTCAAAATCCGAGTTAGTATGAAGAAGATACGCAAGAACGAAGAAATCAACAAAACGAAATATATATATACACACACACACATAAGGGATGGGCCGACCCATGCCAATGGTCTGATCAACCTTAGGATCGACCCAAACCATACATAGGTCGACCTAGGGGTCAACCCCCATAGTAGCTAGGTCGACCCGCCTTATTATTTGGACGCATAAGTGTCCAGGTGCGTGCCGAACGAACTGTTTTGATTTTTCTTCAATCCTGTGCGTTCGTGCTTCCATCCGACGGTTCCTAGTGAGCCTGTGACATGGTTGCACCAGATTTAACCTTCAAATCCAACGGTCTAAGATCCATAAGCTACACTATAAATAAGACTCTAGATCTAGCTATTTTTCTCATTCCCAATTGGGTTCATTGCCTGTGGCTGGACATTATAAAGAAATTTTTTCTTAGGAGATCTTTTTAATAAAAATATTCTACGCCCTAAAGTGGATCAGGGAAGGCCAAGGAATAGAGCTAAGGACCACAGGTGAGTGTTTTGTAATTATTTTATATTTTTAAGTAATTTAAAATAATAGGGTTCTCAATAGTTGTACTTTTTCTTTAATTTTGAGACAGTTTTTAAATAAGTTATTTATAGTTAGTTTTTAAAGTTCTTTCAGTCTATTTTAGTCAGCTATTTTTATTCAACTATTTTATTCGGTTATTTACAGTTATTTGTATTTATTTACATCTGTTTTACGTTAGAATTTAGCCTGTAAATGTTAGTTTCTTTTTATTCCTTTTTACGCGAATAAAATATAAGAATATTAAAATGAGGAGAATTCGCTAATATGGATTAAAAAGAAATAAACGTTGAATTTACAGAAATTAGATGTAAAATAAGAAAGAATTGTAATAAAAAGAAGATAGACTGAAATAGGAAAATTTGAGACATTTGCAAGCATGTTTATAACTAGTGGTTATAACTAAAAAGATAGAATAGAAGAGTAACAATTATAACATATGTTATAATTAAGAAGAAAGAACAGAAAAGGCTTATTTTAAAACTTAGATTAAGTTAATAAGCAAATATAGTAGAAATAACAGAAGAAGATTATTTTAAAACTTACACTAAGTTAATAAGCAAACATAGAAGAAGGGCTCGTGCCAACAGCATTCCCTTTCAGTCAGGAACCGATGGTCTCACAATAGTTAGGTGAGGATGGGACACGCTTATGCTAATTAGGGCAAATAAGTGGCCAATAGATTGAGGCTCAAATCTGGGGATTTGAGAAAGGGGCGGAAACTAGAATTTAGTTGTTAGGACCAGTACCGGCAGCATTCCCTTTCAGACTAGGATTGATGGTCTCATAACACTTAGATGGGGCTGGGCAGCATTCCCTTTCAGGACTTGGAATGATGGTCTCACAACAGATTAGGTGAGGCTGGGCATGCTTATGTTGATTAGGGTAAATAAGAGGTCACCATAGGGGGCGACAGTTAGCGTGTACCGGCGATGAACGAGCGTGCGGCATTGATTAGGGTAAATAATTCGCTACTGCGTCTTAAGCGCTAAACAGGTGTCTTTTGCTGTGACCAACATGATTGGTTCATAGTGGCACAACAGAGATAGAAGGCCGATCAATGGGTAGAATTAGGATTTCAGCCTACTTAAAATAGGATTAGGGTTTCAACCTAATTACAGCAATCTAAGACAAGTGCAAACAATCACAATCAAAGAAAATAGAATCAGAAACAGTATTTTATCCCAATTTTATCTTTTCTGTATTTTTCATTCATACTAGAACTGTTGCTTAGTCTATTATCTTTATCTTGCTTAAGAGTACTAGTAATTACTTTCACTCACCAGACTTATAGTCTGACCCACTCCTCTATTTCCCCTTTTCCCCTATAGGCCAGCAGAATCGAGGATAGTAGATTCAGACTACTTGGAGATATATTCTTGGAGTTCTTCATGTATTCTTCTTTTCAGTTTCTTTTCATTTGACTTTGGATGTAATAATACTTTATGAGAGGGATGATTTTTATTGTTTATGTACTCTGATGATGTCACTGAGATCGTATTTTTGACGAGACATGTGTATTTAGTTTTTAAGATATTATGTTTTGAAATGAAGTTTAATTTTAAATGTCTAGTTATTATTTGGAGAAATTAATTTAAAGGACAAAAATTTGTATATTTTTAGCCTCAAGGACACGACCTCAATATTTTACCCACAAGGACAAACATTCTCCTAAATTTTTTTCATAAGGACAAACATTCTTTCAAAATTATTCATAAGGACAAACATTTTTTCAAAACTGCTACCGAACTAAAAATTGATACCTAAAAACTGCTACCGATAACTACAAACTGATACCTAAATACTTAAAAACTGATACCTAAAGAAAGTGGTCCTTCAGGCTAAAATACTGAAGGTCTGTCCTTGAGGCTAAAATACTGAGAAATTTTTTCCTTGACAATAATTTCCTGTTTTTATTTAAATGTTTCCGCTGTTTTTCTATTTATCTTATGAATCTTAGTCTCTATGATGCTTTAACTATACCTATAACGCACCACATCTTTTAGTGTGCCCTTTTTGGGTATACTAAGGGGTGTGGGGTGTTTCATCGCTTGAGGGGCTTAATTGGATTGTCAGTCATATTGGTCAGTTAATTTGTTTTTATATCTCCACCGAGCATAGGCAGCCACTCTGTTTCACCAAGGCTCTTATGAAAATTACCCCCTCTAGGTAGTTGCCTACTGTATCCCGGTTTCCCTGGCCGTTGGTTGCTTACATAGACATATCGTATTAGTGGAAGCCATCTATTTGTGATCATTGTCATTCTTTTGGTATAACCTCTTTTCCTCATTCCATGGCAGCTAAGAATCCCTTTCCAAAGCCTTCCTCTAGGGGTTGGCATAACAAAGTTCCCCATTCCAATAGTCTTGTCTCTTCCGCTTTATCATGCCCCGCTACTCTTCCCCCGACCCTGTTGTTCGTCTTCCCTCTGACATCCCTATTAGGCCCCTCCCTATGTGTCTCCATTGCCCCGCCTATGGCCCCACTTACTCTTCCAACACCCTTTTTGGAAGAGATTCTCTGACATCGAAGGAGAAAGAAGATATTGCTGGCCCGTCCGGCACTGAGCCCTAAGTTCCTCCTCCCATTCAATCGGCTAAGACTTTGTCTCTTGAACCTCTCTAGCAGCATGCTGGTTATGACTCGGAGAAGCCCGGACTTAGCATTCACATCTTATCCCCAATCCCTGAGGGTGATACACCGAGGACCACCGAAAGTCAATTGGAAGCTGGTACGAAACTTTACCTTCTAAAGTTTAGGAAGTCACCACTTTTGACAGATAAAGGATGCATTCTAACATCTGCTTTTCATGAATTCATACAGGCCACTCTGGTCCCAAACCGACTCCAAGTAGCGATGTCGTCACGGAGCGGGAAGAAAAGAAGTCGAGGCACCTCATACCAGAGATACCCCTGGTCCTGATGCTCAAGTAATTGGGGCGCTAGATAAGGATAAACCCAATGACCCTTCACCTGTCGAAGAACATTACGATGTAGAAATCACGAGCGCTTCCGAGCACACTTCCAAGTTTAGCATGAAGGAGCAACTTGAGGAGGAGGAGAATGAAAGAATCAAGGTAAAGACAAAACCCAAGGTGGTGGAGCTAGACGATCCCCTAAATAGGCCGTTGAAAGTTATTCTCCCTGGTGGGACCACACCCTTGGAAGTTCCTCCTCCTCCTTCGGATACCACGCCGCTAGGAAGCAAAGGGTCCAGGAAAAGATGCTTAGCTGAGGAGACTTCGAAGAAGCCGAAAAAGGAAAAAAACCAAGGAAATAGCCATCGTCTTGCCATATCTTGTTTAGCTTAAATAAGTTATTGTTTTCCTTTTCTCTTTCTTTTGTCAATGGTCGTTCTAGATAGACTTGGCCTTTGAACTTCCGGAGAAGTTGTAAGGAAAAAATTTGAGAAGTAAATAAATTTTTATTCCTTTGCATTTATAGATTTTCATCACATCACTTATAATTTAATCTGCAACTTAAATTCAAGGATTCGTGAGTCATTTAAACTCCTGTCCACTTTAGACGGACTTAGAGTTCTTCTTTCCACATTTTGGGACTTAAGAATTTTTCGAAATCGCTGACATTCTAGTCCCCTCTCCAGGGACTTAGAGCACTTTAGTTTGCACTATGGGGACTTAAAGATTTTTGTTTTAATCATTTATACTCTAGTCTGCGCTTTAGGGACTAAGAGTACTCTAATCCACTTCAGGGATATTGTGATTTTGAAATTTGCTTATATTCTAATCCGCAATCCGGGGACTTGGAGTACTCTAATCCGCTTCAAGGATTTAGACATTTTTGCATAAAAGAATTTTGAAAATTTCATCACCTTGCTGCAACCAAAGTACTTTGCTTTGTTGTCTTAGCAATTCCTACTGCCTCTATGTGTAACGACCCGTATTTTATGTATCTAAGGATCTTAAAATATTTTTTTTGTTGATATGAGGTTGTATGACTCTAAAATTTTGGAAATTAACTCTTACGGACATTTTCCACATCTATGATTTTTTTCGAATTTATATATGACTATTTTGACCCTATAAACCTTTTTTGGACTATAACTTTTGATAGTTGCCATGTTAGGGTCTTAAACCACTTCCAGTGCTTTAGGATGATGGGTTTTCATTCCGTAAAGTGGTCATAATAGAAAAGAAGACTTACCATTTGAAAGTTATAGTTGTTTTAAGTTTTGGTTGCTGTTGGCAAGCATTAGTGGGTAATCCTTTAAGCCCGTGTTTAGGCCCACTAATCCATCTCAAAAATTTTGTTGTTTTAAGTTTTGGTGCCACTGTCCTGCATTAGTAGCTAATTAACAGAGCCTGTGTTTTGGCCCACTAGTCCATCTCAAAAAATGTGCTAAGGGGAGGCTGTAGAAACTCATCTATGTCATTTCTATCTTCTACAAAATAGCTCTAAACCTCCATTAACCTTAATTTCATCAAAAGGCCTACCTTTTCTTACTAATCTTAGCCAGATCATCAATGAGAGAGGTGATTAATATACAGAAGCTTGAGATTATCATTTTGGCTGATTTTCATTTCTCTTTCTTGTTTTCCACTTCAGATCTAATGGGAGAAATTGGTATTTTAGGTATTTGTTGAGCGTTTCTTGACCTCACTCTGCTATGCATGTTTATATAGTTAAAATATGTGTTTTCAACAAGATTTCGATCTTAAGATGTTTTCTGACTTTAATCACACCCTTATTTATGTTTATGGCTGAATTTTAAAGGTTTTTAATTGGTTTTAAATGGTTTTGCAACTCCTTTTTTCATATTCATATGCTAGAGTAAAAGCAATATTTATATTAGGATTTGCTTGATTACTATGTTCTTTTGTATTGCATATGTGAATGGATGTATATGTATGATATTCCATGTTTGTTTGTTATGCTTTGATGTGGTTTAGTAGTGCTTTTAGGTAGTTAGGAAAGGAGTGGCCGAATTGGAAAACTGAATGCAAAGATGATTAGAATTGGATGGAACTTGGAGGAGGGGTTCTAGAGCATGGGTGGAGTCCTGGATTTGAATCGCACTAAAAGTTGAGCTAAGGAATGGACTTGGTAATAAAAGCTTCTGGTTGGTACCAAGTGCTTTTGGTTGGTGGAAAATGCTTGATGGATGTTTGGTTCTTCAAGCCAAGGCTAGGGGTGATGAGTGAAGGTCAAGTGCTAGAATTTGGCTAAGTATCAGACTTTATACCGAGAGCTTTAGAGGGCATGGAAACGAGAGCTTTTAGAGTTTGTACCAAGAGCTTTGGAGTTGATGTTGAGAGCTTTAGTGGGTAGTGGTCGGGGTCAAAGCACATGAAAGATGGAGTACTAGAAGCAAGGGAAGAAAGTTAGCCAAGATTCGCTAAGTACCCAACTCGGTACCGAAAGCTTTTGATCAGTATCGAGAGGTTTTAAATGATGGGTTCGGGATGAAACTTCTAGGGAGAGAAGTAGAGGCCCTACAGATCACACTAAAGGTGTTTGTTTTTTTGCTTGGAGTTTGATGGCAATGCAGTGGCACGATGATAGCTTCGGGACTTCGGTAATGACAACTTGACGGTGAATGGAGTTTGGTTTTGATGATGTCGGCTCGATGTTGAAAGGAGTCATGAGATGGTTATCCACAATAGGCGAGTACTAGGAAGGGTGACCCTTGGATAGAACGTGAGAATGGTTCTATCGTGGAATGGAGGAATGTGGAATGGTTCCTCGAGAATAATGGAGATTTGATGGAGCAATGAAGAGGCTTGGATACGCATGCTAAGGGATCGTTGATACTCGGAGTGTATTATGTTGTGCTCAAAATAAGGGTATTGTGAGTGCACTCATGGGTACTTGGAAAGGCTACCTGGATGACTGGAAAGGATCCATATACCTTGGACCATAGGAAAGGGTCTAGTATCAGCTTTCGTCCAATGATGAGTACACCGAGAACCGAGATTTCCATTAGCCCCTAGCATGGGAAAGGTCATACAAGTTATCATATATTTAGAGCATATCATGTGGTAGTGAGGATTGTCTAATGGATGTTATGGTTGCTTTGCTTGTTCTCTTCCGTAGTCTATCACTCTAGGGATGTCATTGGAGATAGGTACTAGGGGTAGGGATATTTGGACACTCATCGTTATACTTGGTTTTGCAGTGTACCTTTACTATGTTCGAAGAGTAGCATATTATGTTTGTTCTGTACTAAATTTTTGGTTGCAGGGACAGGTCGGGTATGGTTCGTATACCTTTGTTCCTTACTATAATGACTTGTATAGTATTTCGAGATTCATTTACCACTCATACCAGACTGTTGTCTGACTCAAAGTTTTATGCTTTGCTTCTTATTATCTCGGACACTCTTAAATAAGTAGACTAGATAGTAGGTCTTGGTGCGATGCAGCAGCAGTATAGAAGATGAGCTAGATGGAGCTATTCGTACTATATATGGATTCCTATGCTGATTCAGCTGTGCAACACTGTGGGGCCTTGATAGTGCTTTCTTATAACTTTTATTATGAGATGGTTATTTGAGTTTACTTCCATTTGTATAAACTCTATTACTTGATGTATAACTCTCTGAATCTGTACTCTGATATTTTGATCACTTAGTTATTACTGTCTCTCTTGTTTTATATCTACGATGTATATTATATTTTATTCCATGCGTTGTGGGATATATGACAGGTTCTTTGATGTTTTACTTTATTTCAATCCTTATGATCGTCCTACATCGACGGGCATGTCAGTAGTGCACAATTTGGTTATATTGGGTGTTAGTGGTGTAGGACGGTGATCACATTTGTTATTAGGGCTAAGGTTGCATAATTAACCTGAGTTGATCCCGTGGTCCAGTAGAGATAGGGAAGGACTATCACTCTAGGTTGGATCAAGAGTGTGTGCATATATACATATATATATATACATATATATATAGACACATATATAAGAGTGCATACTTGTTATATATTTTGGTTTTCAAAACTATGTAGTTTTATATGTAGTATATAAGTCGCATGCACACACGAGTACCATCAGCACAATTTTCTTTTTGAGAGACTGATCATTCCTGTTATAGATCAAGAATGAGCTGGCAAATAAGAAATACTACGAGGAACTCCATTTTCGGAGTTGAATAAGGAGCGGGTTCATAGGCTGCTAACCCTAACTTACTGGCTATATTCAATGCAATAATGGAGAGCATGTCATGGAATGCCCAAGCGACCGCTCCAAATGTAGCTGTTGGCAGTGGTGCTCAAGTGCAGACACCAAAGGATGACTTTACCAAGCTATGCAAAGATTACTCTACCTTGGGGGTCAAGCCATTCCTTCGAACGGAGTCGGCTATCGAAGTGCAGGATTGATTGGACACCTACGAGCGTATTTTTGGTGACATGGAAGTAGATGAAGCCATGAAAAGGAAGCTAGTCTCTAGATAGTTTCAAGGTTGGGCTGTGAGTGGGTGGAATGTTATTACTATTGCTACACCCGAGGATCAGTTTACTTGGGATAATTTCAAGGCTAGGTTTGAGGAGAAGTTCATTTCAGTTGGCCAAAAGTCAGTGCTATTCAGGAAATTTGCTGATCTAAAGTAGGAAGATATGTCTGCCTCTGAGTATATTGCTGAGTTCGAAGCTTTGTCAAAGTTTGGGATGTCTTTCATCGACAGTCCGTTGAGAAAGAATGAGAAGTTCATTATAGGTTTGGACGACTATTTAGGGGAGAAGGTTGTGAGTCACATCAATGAGCTATAGAGAAACTTATCAAGAAAGCTCTTCGTCAGGGGAGTTTATACCTCAAGTCTAAATCAATTGTTGTTGCTAAGGAAGATCTAAAACCGCAACAAACTAGTGGAGTCAAGAAAAAATGGAACGGAAAGAGGAAACAATCTCAGAGAAAGAATGCTCAAAAGAAGGGTAAATAGGAGCTCGGTTGTTTTGGTTGTGGAGATAAGAGTCACCTAATCAGAGACTGCAAAGCTGATGGGAAGAAGAAGTGTTACAATTGCGGCAAGTTTGGACATATGTAGAAAAATTGTCCAAAACCAGCACAGCAGAAGCAGGTTGTGAAGGCATATGCTTTGAATGTTGTCTCGGCTTCATTGATTGCTCCCTTGAGGAAAGAGAAGGGAAATAGCATAGTTATTCAAGGTATTCTTTCCATTTATAATGTTCCCCTACGTGTTTTATTTAAACCGAGGATTCACATTCATTCATATCTATTGACCTAGTAGATAGATTGGGATTGAAAACCGACATAGTTAATCGACCTTTTTTATGATGAACCCTGTTGGAGGCTCCACTAGCCTGTATATTGTTTTCGTGGGTTGGTCTTATTGAGTCATAGATTCACTTTTGTTTGCGATTTCTTTCTTTTCAATTTCGTGGGGTTCAGGATTATCTTGAGGATGGATTAGCTAAGGAAGTATCTGGTATTAGTGAATTGCAAGAAGCTATTGATGACGATCGGGGCTGTGGAAGGGTGGATGGTAGTTATTGGCTGCCTGCAGAAAGATGGGGTTATAGTTAGCTTTCTATATTCGCTCAAGGTTTCATAAGATGGGTTGTCACCTGTGCTTCTCATTAGAGAGTATCCAGATGTGTTTGAGGAGGTGACCAGATTACCGACGCATTAGAAGATTGACTTTCATATAAACTTAGCGAAGGATGCCAGACCACTAGTTATGCCTTTTAGGTGTATAACACCTAGAGAGCAAAAGGAGTTGAAAGTGCAAGTAAATGACCTGTTGAAGTGATGGTTCATTCATAGGATTATATCCGAGTAGGGCACACCTGTAGTATTCACCACTAAGGCAGATGGCTCTCTGAGATTATGTGTAGGTTACGGTAAGCTGAATAAGGTGACAAAGAAAAACAAGTATCCACTCGCATGTATCGATGACTTGTTTGATCAGCTCTATGGTGCGAAGGTATTCTCCCAATTGGATTTGGCAAAAGGATTTCACTAGTTGAGAGTAGCGAAGAAGAGTGTACTGATCACAGTGTTTCGTATGTCGTTTGGTTTCTAACAGTGGTTGGTTATGCCATTCGGGCTAACCAATGCTTTGACATCTTTATTGATCTCATGAACCACATCTTTTGGGGTCAGCTAAATAAGTTCGTGCTTGTGTTCATGGATGATATTCTAGTCTACTCTAGGACCAAAGAGGAACACAAGGTTCACTTAAGGATTGTGATTGAAGTGTTGTGGAGGCACAAGTTAAAAATGAAGTTTTCGAAATGTCACTTCTGGAGAAGGAAAGTGAGATTCTTAGGTCACGTCACAGTAGATCCTGCTAATGTGGCAGTGGTTGAGGATTGGAGCTAACCCAAGAATGCTACGGATGTGAGGAGTTTCCTAGAATTGGTGGGATATTATTGATGCTTTATTAAAGACTTCTCGAAGGTAGTCGCACCGTTGACCAATTTGACGAAGAGGAATCAGACTTTTGTTTGGGACGTGAAGTGTGAGCAAGCATTTGTAAGTCTGAAGGACATGCTGACGGGTGCATCTCTATTAACCATTCCAAGTGGGAATGAGGAACTGACAGTATACACAGATGCCCGTGTACTAGATTAGGTGTGGGGTTGATATAGAAGGCGAAAGTTGCCGCATAAGCTAGTCGACAGCTGAAGCTACATGACATGAAGTATCCAAATCATGATTTGGATTTAGCAGCGATAGTGTTTGCTTTGAAGATTTGAAGGCACTACTTATTAGAAGAAAGGTTCGAGCTGTTCATGGACCACACACCCTTGAAGTATCTTTTCTTCCAGAAGGATCTCAACCTTCGTCGGGAGCGATGGTTGGAAAGCTTGGCCTTCTATGACTTTAGCATTTCCTCTTCACCTGGTAAAGGAAATTTGGTAACCGATGCATTAAGTAGAAGACATGCCAGCTTAGGTGCGATGTTCCTAGAGTCGGAGCAGTTGGAGTATATTGTTGACTGTGACTTAAAACCTCATTGCGAGTTAGAGCCAGAAATGATGACGGGTTTGACGATCAGACCGACTTTAATTTAGCGGATCGGTACAAGTCAGAGGCGAGATGCTAGACTAGCGAAGATCATGGTGAAAGTAGAAGGAGGAGTAGAGTATGAAGACTTGAAGAAATACTCATTCGACCAAGAAGGTTAGCTCCGTAAGGATGGGAGATTGTTTGTTCCTAATGTTGATGGATTATGAGATGAGGTGCTACAAGAGTGCTACCATTCTAGGTTGACAATAGATCCTAGTAGTAATAAGATGTACTATGATATGAAGTAGATCTACTATTGGGAGAGGACGAAGAAGGATGTCGAGACATTCATCTTGAAGTGTGTGAACTGTTAATTGGCGAACGTAGAGAAAAGAAGCCAAGTGGGTTGTTGCAACTGCTAGAAGTTCCCAAGCGGAAGTAGGAGCAAATATCGATGGATATTATTGATGGACTGCCAAGGATTCGAGCAGGGTACGACAGAATTTGGATCGTAGTTGATTAGTTGACCAAGAGCACTAGATTTATACCCATAAAGTCAAGTAGAATAGCAGCCAAACTGGCCGAGTTGTATATGAAATGGCTTGTACGATTTTATGGTGTGCCGAGCGACCGAGACCCATTTTTCACTAGTGGGTTTTGGAAGAGCTTAGAAGAGGCGTTGGGGACCGAGTTGCATCTCAGTATAGCTTATCACCCACAAACTAATGGGCAAACCGAGAGAGTGAACTGTATATTAGAAAATTTCTTATGGGCTTGCATACTCGATTTTAGAGGCTCGTGGGATGACCACTTGCATTTGGTGGAGTTTGCATACAACAATAACTATCAGTTTAGTATCGATAAAGCACGTTACGAAGCATTGTATGGCCGACCATTAACACCCTTCGTGTTGGTTGGAAGTGGGCGAGAAACTGATACTTGGGCTAGATATAATTAGAGAAACCTCAGAGAAGATTGAGATCATTTGACAATTAATGAAAGTTTCTCAAGATATGAAGAAGAACTACGTTGATGGGAGAAATAAAATTCAGGATTTCTCCACTGGCGATATGGTGTTTGTGAAGGTTTCTCCTTTGAAGAATGTTATTCAATTCGGTAGTAAGGATAAGTTGAAACCGAGGTTCGTTGGTCCTTTTCTAATAGTAGAGAGGATTGAAAACCTAGCATATAGGGTTAACTTACCTCAAAGGATGGTGAATGTGCACAACGTCTTCCATGTCTCTCACTTATAGAAGTTTGTGCATGACTCAGCATGATAATTGCACCGGATTAGCTTAACGATATCGAGATTGAAAAAGAAGCTTCGAGACCTCATAAGCCGGTTCATATTGTCGGGCGCGATACGAAATAGCTTAGGAGGAAGACGGTGGAGTTAGTAAATGTTCAAGGGGGCGAAAGTGAAGGCGATTGTATGTGGGAAACCGAGGAGAGAATGAGGGCCACATATTCAGATCTGTTTGTATTGTAAGGCAACTGTTTATCGTATTTACTTTTACCTTTGATGGCATATAGGATAGTTTACTATCTCGAATGCTAGGATAGGCTTATTTACGCCATTGGTTGCAAGGCTGCTTGTTTGATATGTATGATGGTTGCATATGATTGTTAGGCATTTGGATTAACTATGTTTGACTTAATTGGGGATTTTGGGGGCAAAATTCTTAAGTGAGGAGAGTGTAACGATCCGTATTTTACATATCGAAAGATCGTAAAATATTTCTATTTTATTCACTTGAGGTCGTATGACTCTAAAATTTTGGGAAATGACTTTTAGGGACATTTTCCACGTCAACGATTTTTTCCGAATGTCTATGTGACCATTTTTACCCTAAAAACCTTGTTTAGGCTATAATTTTTGATACTAGCCAAGTTAAGGTCTTGACTACTTCCATTGCTTCAGGATGATGGTTTCTTACTCCGTAAAGTGGTCATAATAGAAAAATAGACTTACCACTTGAAAGTTATAGCTGTTTTAAGTTTTGGTTACTACTGGTTTGTATTTGTGGGTAATTAAATAAGCCCTTGCTTAGACCCACTAATCCATCTTGAAAATTGTGCTTAGGGGAGGCTGTAGGAACTGATCTAAGTCATGTCCATCTTCCCTAAAATAGCTCTAAACCTCCATTAATCTTAATTTCATCAAAAAGCCTACCTTTTTCTTACTAATCTTAGCCAAGTCATCAATTAAAGAGGTGATTAGCATATAAAAGCTTGAAATTATCATTTGTCTGATTTGCATTTCTCTTCCTTGCTATCCACTTTAGATCTAAGAGAAGAAATTGGTATTTTAGGTATTTGGTGAATGGTTCTAGAACTGTTATGCATGTTTATATAGTTAAAAAATTTGTTTTTAACATGATTTCGATCCTAAGATGTTTTACAGCTTTAGTCACATCCTAATATGTGTTTATGGTCGAATTTTAAAGGTTTTTAATGGTTTTGCAACTTCTTTTGTTAATATTCATATGCTAGAGTAAAAGCTAGATTTAGATTCGAATTTGCTTGATTATCATGTTATTATGTATTGCTTGTATGAATGGATGTATATGTATGATATTCGATGTTTGTATGTTGTGCTTTGATGTGGTTTGCTAGTGCTTTTAGGTAATTAGAAAAGGAGTGGTCGAATCGGCAAATTGAAGGCAAAGATGGTTGGAATTGGATGAAATTTGGAGGAGGGGTTTTGGAGCATGGATGGAGTCCAAGATTCGAATCTCACCAAAATTGGAGCTAAGGAAATGACCCAGTATAAAAAGCTTCTGGTCAGTACCGAGTGCTTTTGGTTGGTGGAAAATGCTCGGTGGATGTTTGGTTCTTCAAGTCAAGACTAGGGGTGATGAGTAAAGGTGAAGTGCAAGAATTTGGCTAAGTATTAGACTTCATATCGAGAGCTTTTGAGGAAATAGAAACGAGAACTTTTGGAGTTCGTACCAAGAGCTTTGGAGTTGATGCTGAGAGCTTTGGTGGGGAATAGTTGGGTTCAAAGCACTTGGAAGATGGAATACTAGAAGTGAGGGAAGAAAATTAGCCAAGATTGGCTAAGTACCCAACTCAGTAACGAAAGAGTTTGATTGGTACCGAGAGATTTTAAGTGCTAGGTTCAGGGTGAAACTTCCAGAGGGAGAAATAAGAGCCATGTAGGTCATGCTGAAGGTGTTTGTTTGTTCGCTTAGGGTTCGATGGAGATATGGTAGAACGATGATAGCTTCAGAACTTCGGGAATGACAACTCGACGGTGAATAGAGTTTGGTTTCAATGATGGTGGTTCGATGTTGAAAGAAGTCGTGAGATAGTTATCCACAATGGGTGGATTCTAGAAAGGGTGACTCGTTGATAGAACATGAGAATGTTTCTATCGTGGAATGGAGGAATATGGAATGGTTCTTCGAGAATAATGGAGATTTGATGGAGCAAGGAAGAGACTCGGATACGCATGCTAAGGGATCGTTGATTCAGAGTATTTTCTGTTGTACTCAAAGCGGGTGTATTGTGAGTGCACTCATAGGTACTTGAAAATGCTACCTCGGATAATTGAAAACGATCTGTATACCCTGGACCATTTGAAAGGGTCTAGTATTATCTTCTGGCTAAAGATGAGTACATTGAGAACCAGGATTTCCATTAGTCCCTGGCATGGGAAATGTCATATGAGTTATCATGTATCTAGAGCACATCGAGTGATAGTGAGGATTGTTTGATGGATGCTATGGTTGCTTTGCTTATTCTATCCGTAGTTTATCAATCTAGGGATGTTATAACAACCCACACGTTAATGATCCTAAATTTCGACAAGAATCGAAACGCAAGTCCATTAAAGACAGATTGTTGGATTTTGTACTTGCAAATAAGCACGAGCATTATCGAAGATTTATAAAATTTAAACTCACAATGGAAACAATAATAGGATATAAAATATTGATTATGGCTACTACCTTGGAATTAATGGTATTCCTTGGATATCAGATTGCCACATCAGCATTGAGCATGAGAGAAAAGAATACTTCTCTAATAATCAATTATGTCTAGCTCCAATGACATGTTCCTCTAAATCTATCCTATGGATTGTAATGAGGAGGAGGTCAGAACAACATTCTAGTGGCTGAAAAATCTATAGAATGTCCATAACATAAGTATATACCGATTGGTTTCCAATTAATTGTTATGTCTACTATTTTAAGGTTAGCCAAACCTAACCTAGTATTGCACACACGATTTATCTAACTACCCATCCCAAGCCATGATATACAGACGTGGCCTATCAACCACCCAATACTTCCAAATCCATTAGCCACTTAATACTTCCAAATATGAAGCGGGCCCCTACTATCCTCAAGTCCTTCAACTACTTAATATTCTAAAGGAGAAATAGGCAGACTTTGGCCATTTAAGACCTTAGTCGGGGTTGTCCTCATCATTTAGGACCTATCTCTAAGGTGGACTCCTAGCATCGTCGTCGCTGGTATATTGGTCCTAGCTACAAAGACTTTTGACCACTATTTAAGGCTTTATAATGTATAATATCCATACTACTAATGCATCTACCGTTATTAAAGTCTTAGCCATGTGATATACTATACCCAAGCCACTTAATGCCTTATTAATATGGCTAGGCAGGCCCTTGGCCATTTAACACATATTCATAGGTAAGCCTTCGCCATTTAATACCTAACCCTGAGGTGGACTCCTCACTCGTAGTATCTAGTTGGCATTACTTGGAATCTCATTGGGCTACTTAATACTTCTTTTATAAGAAATGGGTGGACCCTATAATCTAACTGTCGCTTAAGATCCCAATCCTAAAGCAAACCCTTCTCGAGATATCTACTACCACTCTTAATAATTAATTTGGAATCTCACCAAGTTACTTAATACTTCTTTTTAGAAGAGAGGCGGACCCTACAGCCACTAAATACCTCAAACCCGAAGCGAACCCCTTTGGAGATATCCCTCACTGCTCTTAATCACTGATTTAGACCATTTAAAACTTTTTACATAGGAAAGAGGCGGGCCCTCAAACAACAACTTAATACATCTAATCCTAAAGTAGGTCTTATCTCTTGCATAGTCACGGTTCCTATGATTGGTGATGTCTCACATCGGTAGTAAGTGCACATGACTGCTAGTAGCCTCTGAGTGAAGGTCGGTCTTCTGTCATGTGACTCTATTGACCTTGCATCCCAATCTAATAAGTCCAAATAACTATCCTAAACCTATATAAAATTTACATCATACGTCATAGATCTTAGTACTGTTCCTAGGTTGAATATTGGCTCAGTTTACTAATCCCCTTTTTTTATTTAAGGCAATAAGATTTACCTTAAATACTTAGTTACCCACAAATCCCCTTTTAATATTCCATAAATGTCAATTTGTCCATAATAATCCTAATTGACATTTCCTAAGACATTTATGTATAACTGCTAATTTTCAATTAGTAACCTTTCTATAACTATTCCATTTTTATCAATCCCATTAATCCATTTACATCCATTAACTGCAACTCCCGTTTCGTTCGTCATTTATTTTCCTATTAATTGGAGCTACTACATTTTTTGCCACATTAATTAATAGTAACCCCAATTGAATTCATATTTATTAACCATCAATTGGGGTTTCAATCTTTTATATCCTATCAATTATTGGAAACACCTAACTTTGTTGCCCTTTAATAGGAATTACTACCCTTCCTAATTTCTCCTATTCGCTTTCCCATTCTATCTAAAAATAACCTATCCTAAGTGAATGTTACGCATAAATAACGCATAAATAGACATTATTCTTATTTATTAATGCAATAAATACATATAAACTACCTACTCCTATCCAAAATTTATTTTAGTTGTAAATATTTAACAAGAATATGCTTTCCATGTTTAATTTGCTGAATTAGATTCCTTAGGAAGATTTTCTGTTATAATTTCCGTAAATTAGTTTAAAGCAAAAGATAACAAAAGGAAAGATTGACTCTGTTTGAAATTATAAGGAATGAACAACTTCGTTTTATTTGGTATAGACGGTGTAAATTACAGAGAATAAACCTATACTTTACACAACTCTTCCTTTTAATTTTCATATATTCTTTGTTAAATCAAACATCGTCTTTTTCTATAAAAAGTGGAGAAATAAACAAATTTATAAAAATCAAATGGATTCATCCCACAAATTAAACTATGGAAAATCTATAATTTAACACAAATATGGCAATATTCAGAATCCTATCAATATTTTACACCCCAAGTACAGATCTGGAATAAAACTATACATCATTCTAAATTAAAAATCTTTGGGACTGATTTCTAAATCAAGGTGTATCAACATTTCAAATCAAATCTAAAACAAGAATATGTAGGCAAAAGTTTTCTACAATATTTGGAGCCTACAATTCAAAAATAATATTGATTTAAGCACAAAAATAAAACGCATGCTAAAGGAATAGATTCGAAATCTTAAACAATATATAAATTTCCTACCCACCTTTTTAAAAGCGATCCAAATCTCCAAATTTGAAGTAGAACCTTTGATTCATCACCAAATCCTTTTTAATCTATGAAATATGTATAAAAAGGGTATATACATATGTTAGAAATTCAGATTTGAGAAGTGATTTGAAATTGGGAGAGAAAATAGATACAAATATATAAATATATACAAATTACCTCGAATACGCGTATTGTTGGTTAATTCTCTTTCTTCTCTTCTAATTTCCATTCCTCTCCAATTTGTATAAATATTTTAAAATTTAGAAGAATAGTAGAGAAGTGAAATGGCAGAGCTTTGCTACTGCCTCCAAAAAAATATGAGAAGAAATGAGAGAGTATGGCCTAAATTTATATGTGCTAGAATCAACCACAATCGTTATTTAAAATATAAAATCGGACCGTTTAGGCAAATGCTAACCCTAGCCGCCGGTTGCCTAACCGGTCGACCGCTCCAAAGCACCGGTCGACCGCTACATGTCTACTATTCGCAATGGACATGTCGACCCGTGGGTCCCAATAATTAATATATAAAAGTTAGTATATTATACTAATTATTTCCGTTTTGAATTCGTTTTCTTCCACAACTTCTTCATTTGGACTCTGATCGTAAAACTCCAAATATTAAAGTTGCTCAGAATTTCACCCAGAACACAATGGTGCAAGATTCATGATCAAATTCCATCGTTTGAACAAATTCCATTTTTGGAGCCTAATTAACTAGCTAACTAATTAAATAACTAACGCCAAATTACGGAATGTTACATTCTTCCCCTCTTAAATGAATTTCATCCCTAAAGTTATACAAATGACTAAGTCATGGTTCTAGCTCGTAATTATCCTAAACTACACAACCAATTAGTGTATAACTAATTTTGCAACCAAATATGGACATATGCATACTGTATCACAATATAGAAAACACGCATGCATAATGATTCTAAATCCGATCCACTTATATGAATGCATTTCTTTGCATTTTTTTTTGAAAAATATGATGTAAAAAACCTATATATATATACTGGCAAATCTATATGTATGCAGATTTTGAAAAATATTTTCACCAAAAATTTCCACACTCCTACGAATATAAGTACGGTGTAACCAATTTTGCATCAAATTCCTACAATCCAAAAATCTAACGCATCGTAGAATCGCTTCCTAAACTTTTACTCCTATGCCCAAAGAAGGAATTTAGGTGGAGAATTTAACATTCTTACCATTCTGTAAGTTTCTCATTTTCGTAGTACAATGAAAATTTCCTTGCAGCTCCAGATTTAATTCAAATTTTCCACGCACAAAATGCATGCGGAGGCTTGTTTTCAAACTCGGAAAAGGAATTGAATCTAAAAACAGACTTGAGTGCGTCGTTAACAAGGTATCGAAATACGAATTCCAAGGCTAAAGCATTTTCCCCCTTATTATTACTTGTGTTTTATCGTATCACCAATCCTAATATACTTTAAAATCCGCAAATTCTAGCTCTATTTGTCTTCCCTACGCATAACATATGCCCTTCAAAGTCAAAGATTTCACAAACACCTTTCTCGCTTTTCAAATTTATATGTCATCTGAAGAAAATAAATAAAAATATATTTAGATGTACAGTTTCCCTTGAAATCAAATTTTGGATAAAAACTCTAAAAATTGTTTAAGAGCCAATAACAACTCAAACCCAAAACTTCTTTTTCAAAAGAGAAACTTTTAAATCAAGTGAAACTTTTCAGAATATTTTTCTTTTTAAAAAATTCTGATAAATTAAGCCATAATTCAATGTAGTCGGAAATCAGTTATGAGCTAAACGCATAAACCAAATTCTAAAATCCCACAACTAACCTCAACTCCCAAAACTTGACATTTTATAAAAAAATGTCAACATATCTATTGTTCAAAAAATTTAGCTTTTAAGGAACATGAGAAATTACCCATGATACCAAAACAACTTTACACTATTGTTGCCCTGCCTTTTGGTCAAGGCCGGGATCTCAATAAGTTGGCTAAAAAAGATGGATATCAGGATCGGAGATCGATTGGAAACAAGGTTATGATCGATACAATCAAAATTGGACCAAGCTCCAATCAAGGTGGGATCGATAGGGAATGATAAACTAGGCTAGGTGAGGCCACAGTTCTAATTTCAGGTCAATTGGAGTTCATATGCTCGAGTTATTGATGGGTCAATATTGGAGAGAAATGGTTTTGGATCGATACCTTCGTATTGATCATTGTGATGATTGGTTTGGATTGATCGGTCTTCAGATCGATGCATTTCGTATCGATGCACTTTGCATCGACTAGTAGACTTTAGGAAGGGAACGGGTTGATGGGTATGAAATTCGTATCGATACGCACGTATCGATTGGATGGAAAAATAAGTCAGTGCACTTCGTATCGATCAAGGCTGGGATCGATACGAAGAGTGAAACAGTGGTCATAGGGATATTAAATGAGCATTTTGTATCGATCAATTATTGATTGATACGAAGGACACTTGGGATCGATACGAAGGTAGGTGCAAGGGATGGATACAAAGCAATGGTTACAGGGAAAAGCATTTTGTATAGATCACTCGTTGATCGATTCACAGGACACACTCAGGGATCGATATGAACATGGCATGGATCGAAATGAAGAAGGAATGGTGGATGAATGCGAAGGACATGGATATGGAGTATGGATACGTAGCTGATGGACACAAGCTGATGGATACGAAATACATGGATATGAAACGGTCAGCCTACTTGCAAATAAAAATTTGGATCGATCATAACTCTCATTCTACAAGTCCAAATGCTATGAAATTTTCACAAAGGCTTTCTTATTCACTCAGGAACGTCCATGATCGATCACAACTTCATTGAACTATTTTTGGATCAATACGAATTTGATCAGGATCAATCCTAAACGACTCCAGATCTATCTGGTGGGCCTACCTGCGCATGAGAAGAGGTATTCTAGGTTTTCGGGTGGATATTTTCATATTTGCACCTATAAATAGCAGCTCTATGGCAACTAAAAAGTGATCTTCTTTTGCTTTTCTAGGCGAAACTATGCCATTTTGTTTACTGATTTCAAAGGCTTGTAGTTGTAATCTCAAAATAAAAGGAATAAAAGGATCATTTCAAAGTGGACGTAGGTCGGAGATAGTCGAACCACTATAAATCTCGTGTTTTTCCCATTTTCTTTCATTTTAATTTGGTTATTTTCTTCATTTTAATTCTCTCCTTTATCTGGATCTAAGATATGTAAATGGATATCGAGGATTTGTGTGCAAACACTGGTGCTTTCACTACTTCTAGGGTTTGTGACCAATTTTGGCGCAACCACTTTGGTGCTTTCATTGAGAGGGACTAGCGCCCGCTATACCGGATTTAGAGTTTAGATTTGGAAAGCTAAAGGATTGGATTTTGGGAAGCAATGGCTAAGCAATAAACAAGGAGACAGAGAATGGAAAGGAGTCGGCATGAAGGAAGTCAGGAGGCCTCTTTAGGAGCTAATCAGAACTCAGTTTTCATCACCAGAGATGAGATGGAGATGATGATGGATGCTATGTTGGAAGGGATGCTGAAAAGGCAGGATGAGATGATGCAGAACCTACTCCGACAAGTTGGATAAGCTAGAGTGCAAAATCAAGAGAACGTAACTGCAGGAAATGCTTGAAATAGGGATCGTGAAGTTGGAGCAGCAAGAGCGGAGACAGTTCGGAATCAGGATCAGGAGCATGGAGCAACCGAGATTCAGGATTGAGTGGGACCATCAAGAATAGTCCCTGAGCTAGGGGCACGCCCCTGAATCATGTTGGCTCAATTCCAGGAAGGGTACCGGGCAGCGCTGTGTAGTTTGGCGTTGATCGGGATATGGATGCTCGTCCAGAAGGATCGGTTTCAGGATTCCCTCACGGACTCGGGGGCAGGCTGGAGATCGCAGACAAAGGCTACCACTTGATGACAACGACATGTTAGCGGACATGATCAGACGGGCTATGAGGGGAGGATTGGTGAATAGAGATTTGGAGGACATGAACAGGAGTCCCTTCACTCCTATGATCAGGTAGGCTAGGAATCCATCGGATTTCAAACTACCAACGTTGGAGATGTATGATGGGAGAACGGATCCCGATGTTCACTTGACGAGGTACATGAGGCATACAGAAGTACTGAGGGCATCGGAGGGAGTTCTGGCCCGGTGCTTCCCTTTGTATCTGACCGATATAGCAGCACTATGGTTCAGACAACTGGAGAGCGGATTTATTGGCACATGGACAGAGTTGATCGAGAGGACTATGAGGCAATTTCGGGTCCACATCGTGAAACCCAAGAATGTGATGACTTTAACATCGATGAAATAGTGGAAGGGAGAATCACTTAGGGATTTCTTAACCAGATTCAATGCGGCAGTGGCTTCGGTGGATCGACCCGATCCGTTGATGGTTTTGATGGCAGCAGTCTCGGGGATTGTAGATAATTTGGATTTTAAGATATCATTGGAGCGAGATCCATCGATGGATCTCGGGAAGTTTTACCATGAGGCGGAAAGGATTTTACGACAGGAAGATGCGAAGGCTGAAAGAGAGGGGAGAGAGGCTAAAGTTTATGCGGTAAAAGGTGGAGGTCCTCCTAGGGAGGATTCAAATAAGGACGATGGAGGCAAAAGGAAAATGAACGACAACGATAGCACATCAAAAAGGCAACGAAGGGAATCTAAATTATCTTCTTACACGGATTTAACTGAAACTCTAGAAAAGATTTACTTGGATACTCGAGGGTGCCTCCAGTATCGAAGGCTGGCAAAAAGGGAACCTTCTGAATACGAACGGGCCATGGGAAAGCATTGCCTATTCCATGACCTGGATGGGCACTGCACGAACGACTATAGGAATTTGAAGGATATTATTGAGGAACATGTGAGGAATGGTTATCTACAACAGTATGTAAGGAATCGAGCTATGGCAGTGGGACAAGAGAAGCCACCGCCTACCTCAAACGAAGATGGCACTGGATCTAGGCATCGTCGGCTTATTATCAACTGAATGGATTTATGGCTTTGAATAAGTAATATACCCCAAAGTGATGCGGCTAGGTCACTTACATATGTAGGGGATCGAGGATGGTCCCTAGGCATGCTCTGAGATGATGATGAACATGTTGCTCGGGTTTATGAAATCTTGTTTTCTTTCTGTTTTCTATGGACTCTGGTTTCTTTCTTAGTACTATGGACATTTTATTTTCATGGTTGTATGGACTTTTATTTTGTCAATCGGACTTTGTGTTGATTGGAATTAGATAATTGTAATAAATAATACAGGTCACGCGATTACGGTCCCGACCGGAGAGACGGGGAAGTAATCGCAAGTTACGAGTCCCTTCGCTGGAGTGCGATGGAATGGACTGGAACGCAATACAAAAGTCCCCGATCGCAGAGTCAAGGCCAGAGAATATAAAAAGCCCACGATTGGAGAGTCGAGGCCGGAGAATATAAAAAGTCCTTGACCAGAGAGTCGAGGCTAGAGAATAAAATGCCCTCGATCGGAGAGTCGTGGCCGGAGAAGGATAAAATGACATGACGAGGTCTATGGATTTAGGCCCAGAGAGGTCCCGACTTTGGATTTGGATCCAGAGAGGTCCTTACTTTGGATATGGGCCCAGAGCGGTCCTTGATTTGGATGTCGACCCGAAGAGGTCATGGATTTGGTTATTGGATATGGATGGATTGGAACTGGGTCATCGGGTTCGGATGGATATGGAATTGGCCAAAGATTTGGTTACTGCATTCAGAATCGGATATCGATTCAGAGCAGTCGCGGATTTGGATAAGGATATGGATATGACACTCAGATAGAATGGCTTAGCAATGGATTGGATCATGGACCGTATGATATGGCTATGGATGGAATATGGACTTTGGATATCAGATTTAAAGCAATTCAAAACACGCCTTCCTATTGCAAGGCATGTTTTGGGGGGCAAATGTTATCCGCTTTTTGGTCAAGGCCGGGATATTAATAAGTTAGCTAAAAAGGATGGATATCAGGATCTGAGATCGATTGGAAATAAGGTTATGATCAATACCATCAAAATTGTACCAACCTCCAATCAAGGTGGGATCGATAGGGAATGATAAACAAGGCTGGTGAGGCTACACTTCAAATTTTAGGTCAATCGGAGTTCATATGCTTAAGTTATGGATGGGTCAATACTGGAGAGAAATGGTTTTGGATCGATACCTTCGTATCGATCATTGTGATGATTGGTTTGGATCGATCAGTCTTCGGATCAATGCATCTCGTATCGATGCACTTTGCATCGACAAGTAGACTTCAGGAAGGGAACAGGTTGATGGGTATGAAATTTATATCGATATGCACGTATCGATTGGATGGCAAAATAAGTCAGTGCACTTCATATCGATCAAGGTTGGGATCGATATGAAGAGTGAAACAGTGGTCACAGGGATAATAGATGAGCGTTTCGTATCGATCAATTATTGATCGATACAAAGGACACTTGTGATCGATACGAAGGTAGGTGCAAGGGATGGATACGACGCAATGGTTACAGGAAAAAGCATTCCGTATCAATCACTCATTGATCGATACGAAGGACACACTCAGGGATCGATACGAATGTGGTATGGATCGATATGAAGAAGGGATGGTGGATGGATGCGAAGGACATGATATGGAGTATGGATACGTAGCTGATGAACACAAGTTGATGGATACGAAATCCATGGATACGAAACCTTCAGCCTACTTGCAAATACAAATTTGGATTGATCATAACTCTCATTCGACAAGTCCAAATGCTATGAAATTTTCACAGAGGCTTTCTTATTCACTTAGGAACGTCTATAATCGATCTCAACTTCATTGGACTATTTTTGGATCGATACAAATTTGATCAGGATCGATCCCAAACGACTCCAGATCGATCTGGTGGGCCCACATGTGCATGAGAAGATGTATTCCAGGTTTTGGGGTGGATATTTTCAAATCTGCACCTATAAATAGCAGCTCTATGGCAACTAAAATGGGATCTTCTTCTACTTTTCTAGGCAAAACTATGCCATTTTTTTTATTGATTTCAAAGGCTTGTAACTGTAATCTCAATATAAAAGGAATAAAAGGATCAATTCAAAGTGGACGTAGGCCGGAGATTGCCGAACCACTATAAATCTCGTGTCTTTTCCCATTTTCTTTCAGTTTAATTTGGTTATTTTCTTCATTTTTATTCTCTACTTTATCTGGACCTTAGATCTATGCTTGGATATCGAGGATTTGTTTGTAAATACTGGTGCTTTCACTACTTCTGGGGTTTGTGACCAATTTTGGCGCAAACACTATCCTTTGCTAAAATTTTCCCACTATTCTAAACTCCCACTCTTATATTGCATTTACTGGTAGTTAATTGTCTTTATAATATTTTCATATTTATATCGTTTCTTCGCTATGCATGTATAAGAGCAACTTACATATCAAAAAGCAATAGCATAGTAAATAAATAGGAATATATTGAAAGGGAGTGTGGATTAAGGGTCTTAAGGCTAATTTAACACTAGAGGGGGGGTGGATAGTGTTTAATGGATTCTAAGACTTATATGGACTACATTAAAATTATGACACAAACAAATGCAGAACTTAATCACAGAACAATCACAGAATCAAACACAGATGCGGAAAGTAAATAAAAAGCGGTAAAAGGAAAGAACACACCGGATTTAATACTGGTTTGGAGTTACCCTACATCCATTCCTGCACCAAGGCAAACACCTCATAAAGATTTTTATTATACCAGTGTCGAGATTACAATCCTCAATTTCTAAAGCCCTTGAGGTACCCTCCTGTCTCACAAGTCCGAGGCAAACTCTCTTGATTTACAGGCCACAAGATTACCCAATTGATTTCCAGACACAACATACCTTATAGAGAGGCTCGATAAACGTTTGATTACAAACTGATCCTATAACTATGAATAACACTTTGATCTTCGAGAGAGGGTAGAGAACCAAACAAGAATGAGATTCTAATTTGATTCACTTGAGAATTCGGCAGAATTTCGGTACGATCTTAAAATATGAAAATTTTAGGATATGAATTTGTCGAGAAGAAGGAGTGAAGAAAATAAGAAAAATAGTTAGTTAAAAAATTCGTTTATGAAGGCTATTTATAGACCAGTAACGGTCATAACCATTCGTGAAGAGATTTAAACGAATAGACACTTCTTTTGAAAATTGAAACTTTTGAATTTAACGGCCACCATGTCGACATGGGGTATCCCATGATGTCGACATCCCTAAGTTAAAAATAATGTAAAATTTGTTTTTAAAATGGTATTGAACGGAAAACAAGATGAAATGATTCTGGAGTAAAATAAACTAATTTTCTTATGTTTTGAAATAAAGAAGAGTAGAAAAATTTATTTTTAGAATGTATATATAAATTTGATTCTAAATCTCAAGTATATATATTATAAAAGAATATTTAAAAAATCAGAAGATAGTTTTTAAAAACAAACGAAGTTTGAAACAAGAGTTTATTTAAAAACAAAAACAAAGAATATTTTAAGGCTAAAATAATTTGATAAGCAGTTTTGAAAATCATTTTGAAAAACCAATTTGAAGTAGTTTTGCAAGTTTCTTCCTGCAGAATATCTCATCACATCATGACTCGAAAACTTATACAAAACCAGGATGTTCGTGGGTTTGTAAGCCACTTGTCGTAGGTTTGTAAGCTACTTGTCGTGGGTTTGTAAGCCACTAAGAAGATAGAAATGGGTTCCATCCCAAATGAAATTTGGAATAAAGATTGTCGTGCTATTATGAAGTTTTAAAAATAATCTAGACACTTATCTTGAAATCTTGATACTCATGAGTCTTCAAACTTGATTTCATCATTCTTAATCTTTATACTGTACACTCTTCAATAATCAGTACCTGCCTTATATATATCCTGCATAATAACATTCATATATATCTAGATAATAGTGTTATTATATAAGTTATAATAAAATAAGTTACAAAGGTTGTTGTCATCAAAACCACTATCTCCAGTTCCTAAAAATCTCCCCTTTTTTGATGATGACAACCTTAAAAATATACTTACCACTTCGATCATACCATAACTCCCCCTTACACCAACAACTCCCCCTTACTCCAAGCCTCCTATTTTATATAACTTCTCCCCCTTTGTCATCAACAAAACAATAACCTATAAACCTTGAACTTAATAGAAAATGAGATAAACAAACATATGACATAAGAATAATAACTATGTATGAGTGAAATATAGCATCCTAAGTTAAATGGAATTCAAGATTTTATACACCAAAGATTGTTTTTAGAAGATCATTAATTAAGATAACACTTTAGATACAAATTAACAAACCAATATATAATCAAGAAAGAGAAAAACAAAAACGAAAAACACTTAACGAGGACCCTTAACTATTGGTGATTTATGGACCGAACAATTTGGATAGTGAAGACAGAAGTTTCCACGTTGTTCGACCAAGTTCCCATTAGCATCAAAAAGGACCTCTCCAACGCAAATCATGCAATCGTCTTCGTCCATATGAACATCCGGATTCGGCAGAGGATGTTCTTCTTCTTGATCCTCTTGTGGTTCTTCAAGAGGCTCTTCTTCTTCAGAATCAATAGCTTGTGATGATTCTTCGATGACAATGCGATTGGCATGGTTATTCATAAGAAATTTTTGTAAATTCCTAAGAATTCTGCCTTGCCTATCTTGTTCTCTAGCCATTCGCAGTTGACTCACTTGAATTTCCATCATCATTTGAAGCAAATCTTTCATCTTTCTTGTAATTTGATGACTCGTACGTATGTGGAACGTTGAAAATGGCCAGAATGAGGAGAAGGGGGTGAAGAAGGTTCATTATTAGAAGAGGAAGCCATCAATTTACTGTTTTAGAAGTTTATTACAGAGAATAGAAGAGAGAAAAGGAGTAATGGTCGAAATATATAAATATATAACCAAATAGCTAATTTTAGCGGGAAATTTCAATTTGAAAATCTCGGCATGTATGTCGACATAGGCGGATGGGTCATGTCGACATGCCCAGTTCAATTTTTTGATAAATTTTAATTTATATTAATTATTAACTATACTTGTATTATTTATAATTTATATTTCAGTTAATGAACATATACCTAATTCTCTTCTAAATTTAGTAAAGTTTTGTTCATTTAATGGTTTGGTTAATATATCAGCAATTTGTTTTTTAGTATTAATATATTCAAGAGTTATGACTTCTTTACTTATATTATCTCTAAGAAAATGATGTCTAATATCAATATGTTTTATTCTAGCATGATGAGTTGGATTTTTAGATAGGTTTATTGCACTAGTATTATCACAATAAATTGGTGATTTAGTTATAGTTAATCCAAAATCTTTTAAAGTTTGTTGCATATATATAACTTGAGAACGAGCCAAAGCAGCAGGTATATATTTTGCTTCAGTTGTTGACAAGGATACAGTGTTTTTCTTCTTACTAAACTAGGAAACCAGATAATGTCCTAAAAAGTGACAAGTTCCACTTGTACTTTTTCGGTCTGATTTACAACCAGCGTAATTAGCATCACAATATGAAATTAAATCAAATACATCGTTTTTAGGGTAAAATAAACCATTATCTAAAGTATGTTTTACATATCTTAAAATTCTTTATTCATTATGTTATTAGTTGACCCAATTATTATATCATCTACATATATTTGTACTAATTGAATATCATTTTTGTTTCTTTTAATAAAAAGAGTTGTATCTATTTAACCAATTTCAAAACCCGATTGTAGTAAATAAGATCTTAGTCTTTCATACTAGGCTCTAGGAGCTTGTTTCAGACCATATAAAGCTTTCTTTAGTTTATATATATGATTTGGAAATTCATTATTTTCAAAAAGTGGAGGTTGTTCAACATAAACATCTTCTTTTACAAAACCATTTAGAAAAGCACTTTTAACATCCAATTGATATAACATGAAATTATTGTAATTTGCGAAAGTAAGTAGAATCCTGATAGCTTCTAGTCTTGCTACGGGTGCAAAGGTTTCGTCATAATCAATTCCTTCTTCTTGACAAAAACCTTGCGCGACTAAATGAGCTTTATTTCTCACGACCTTACCAAGTTCATTCATTTTATTTTTATAAACCCATTTTGTTCCAATTATACTTTTATCCACAAGTCTAGGAACAAGTTCCCAAATATCATTTCTGGTGAACTGATTCAATTCATCTTGCATAGCAAGAATCCATGAATCATCAGATGATGCTTCCTTTGGATTTTTAGGTTCAATAGTTGATATAAAAGCTACATTACTCATACTATTTAGTTGATTTCTTGTTTTAACTATAGATTCAACATTTCCTAGTATATTTTCTATAGGATGATCTTTTAATAGTCTAATCTTTTATTAGGTTAAATGATTTCATAATTAGTTTCATTAGGTTCATTATTTAAAGTTACAAAATCTTCTTCATCTTCTATTTGTACAATATCTTTAAAATTTTCATTAAAAGATACATGCATTGTTTCTTCAATAGTGTTAGTTCTTAAGTTATAAACTCTAAATGCTTTACTTCTATTAGAATATCCAATAAAGATATCTTTGTCGGATTTAGGTTCAAATTTATCTAAATTATCTTTTGTATTAAGAATAAAACACTTACTACCAAAAAACTTTAAAATAAGCTACTATGGGTTTCTTATTGTAAAGTAATTCATATGGTGTTTTATTAGTTAATGGCTAATTAAAATCCTATTTAATATATAATAAGCTGTAGCGACTGCTTTAGCCCAAAAGTTTTTAGGTAAGTTACTATTAGAAAGTATTGTTCTAGCACACTCTTGAATCGTTCTATTCTTACGTTCTACCACTCCGTTTTGTTGTGGACTCTTGGAAAAGAGAAATTATGAGTAATTCCTTTTTGATTACAGAAATTCTCAAAATTTTCATTTTCAAATTCTCCACCGTGATCGCTACGAATAGTTTTTATTTTTAAAGAAAATTGATTTTGAATTCTTTTAGCAAAATTCTTAAATAATTCAAAAGCATCACTTTTAAGTTTAAGAAAAAATGTCCAAGTATATCTAGAATAATCATCTACAATTACAAAAACATATTTATTGTGATTAATTGATTGAACTGGAGATGGACCAAATAAATCTAAATGAAGTAATTCTAGAGGTTTAGAAGTAGAAATCATATCTTTCAATTTAAATGAACTTTTCTTAAATTTTCCTAATTGGCAAGCATCACATATACAATCTACTTTAAAGTTTAACTTGGGAAGACCTCTAACTAAGTCTAGTTTTAATAACCTAGATAACAGTTTGAAATTTAAATGACCAAATCTTTTATGCCAAATCCAAGGGTCACTTGTATTAGCCAAAAGACATAAGTTATCATTTGAAACTTTCATACTAAGGATGTAAATGTTTTTCTTCCTAATTCCTTCAAAGATAATATTTGACTTATTATCTTCGATGTGACACTTATCTTTTCCAAATTTAATTTTAAATCCTTTATCACATAGTTGACTTATACTAAGCAAATTATGTTTTAAATTCCTAACTAGCAAAATATCAGAATTAATATAGAATTACCGACATTGCCGATGCCAATCACATATCCTTTTGAGTTATCTCCAAAGTTGACCAATCCACCATCTTGATATATAATGTCATTGAGTATCTTGGGATTTCCAATCATATGCCTTGAACAGCCACTATCAAGTATCCATTTATCTTTCTCAATTTGCATAGTTTGTCCATTGGTTGTTGATTCTTCAAAAGCCATGTAACATGTCTGTTCCTGCATAACAAACCAATTCGGTAGATAACTTGATTTTTCATAAAAACTATATGAAGACCTATGATACTTTGATGAAATGCAAAAATTCAAAGTAGTATTAACAAAATTTCTTAAAATGCCATTTTTAACTTTTCAAGTTTAAGATTATGAAAACTATGAAAACCTATGCTCTGATACCAATTGAAAGGGGGTGTGGATTAAGGATCTTAAGGCTAATTTAACACTAGAGAGGGGTGAATAGTGTTTAATGGATTCTAAGACTTATATGGACTAAATTAAAATTATGACACAAACAAATGCAGAACTTAATCACAGAATAATCATAGAATCAAACACAGATGCAGAATGTAAATAAAAAGCAGTAAAAGGAAAGAACACACCGGATTTTATACTGGTTTGGAGTTACCCTACATCCAGTACAGTACCAAAGCAAACACCTCGTACAGATTTTTATTATACCAATGTCGAGATTACAATCCTCAATTTCTAAAGCCCTTGAGGTACCCTCCTGTCTCACGAGTCCAGGGAAAACTCTCTTGATTTACGAGCCACAAGATTACCCAATTGATTTCTAGGCACAACCACACCTTATAGAGAGACTCGATAAACTTTTGATTACAAATTGATCCTATAACTCTAAATAACACTTTGATCTTTGAGAGAGGGTAGAGAACCAAACAAGAATGAGATTCTAATTTGATTCACTTGAGAATTCGGCAGAATTTCGGCATGATCTTAAAATATGAAAATTTTAGAATATGAATTTATGGAGAAGAAGGAGTGAAGAAAATAAGAAAAATAATTAGTTAAAAAATTCGTTTGTGAAGGCTATTTATAGACCAGTAACGGTCATAACCATTCATGAAGAGATTTAAATGAATAGACCCTTCTTTTGAAAATTGAAACTTTTGAATTTAACGGCCACCATGTCGACATGGGGTATCCCATGATGTCGACATCCCTAAGTTAAAAATAATATAATTTTTTTTGAAAATGGTATTGAACGGAAAACAAGATGAAATGATTCTGGAGTAAAATAAACTAATTTTCCTATGTTTTGAAATAAAGAAGAGTAGAAAAATATATTTTTAGAATGTATATATACATTTGATTTTAAATCTCAAGTATATATATATATAAGAATATTTAAAAAATCAGAAGATAGTTTTTAAAAACAAACGAAGTTTGAAATAAGAGTTTATTTAGAAACAAAAACAAAAAATATTTTAAGGATAAAATAATTTGAAAAGCAGTTTTGAAAATCATTTTGAAAAACCATTTTGAAGTATTTTTATAAGCTTCTTCCTGTAGAATATCTCATCACATCAGGACTCGACAACTTGTACAAAACAAGGATGTTCGTGGGTTTGTAAGCCAATTGTCGTAGGTTTGTAAGCTACTTTTCGTGGGTTTGTAAGCCACTAAGAAGATAGAAATGGGTTCCATCCCAAATGAAATTTGGAATGAAGATTTCCGTGCTATTATGAGGTTTTAACAATAAACTAGAAACATATCTTGAAATCTTGATCTTGATACTCATGAGTCTTCAAACTTGATTTCTCCATTCTTGATCTTTATACTATACACTCTTCAATAATCAGTACATGCCTTATATATATCCGGCATAATAACATTCATATATATCTAGACAATAGTGTTAGTATATAAGTTATAATAAAATAAGTTACAGAGGTTGTTGTCATCAAAACCACTATCTCCAGTTCCTAACATATATTCTAATATTGCACATGCATTTTTACAAGAGACGACTAATAGTTAAAACCCAAACAACATAAAAGAAAAAACAAATGCTGGAAGGGAAAAGAAAACAGCATCCTAAATCCTAAAATGCTACCTATATACTAGAGACATCTTGCTCCGCGGCTAGAGCTCGAGCCATAGTCACAACCCTTGAATGGTCGTAGCATGGCAGTTATATACCAAATCTCGTGCCGCTAGCACTACTGGTGTTACTGACGGCTACTGAATTTCCATCTTCCTAAGGGAGGATCTATCGATTGCAAAAGGAACCTTCTCTAAACTACCTCTTCATGGAGATTCACCCGTATTGCCTAATGCCGAGAATGAATAGGTGATATTACAAAAAGTAACTCCGTGGAGTGTCGACTCCTTGATCGACAAAATGAATCATAAGGGTGCGGGTCCAATTGACGGCGATGATGCCAATAATAGCATAGGGGGTCTTCCGCACCATGGAACAAATCTGATCGTAAATTCTCGTCTTTGGGATGATATTATGCTGAAAGATGCACACAACTAGACGAGCAGTCAGATGTAGATTATCCATCTTCCAAACACTAACATCTTAGGAAAATATCCATTGCAAAATCTTTAGGTCCGTCACTTCTAACTCATCCAAGTTCGCGTCCTCTGTGGAAACCTCCAAAACCTCAGCGAGATCATTATTAGTCGACTCAATATGGAAACCCTTCATCTCCGAACGAATAAAACTATTTCCTTCATCGAAACTCTACACTAACAGGCATCGAAATGGTGGATGCAACATGGGTAACATTCCTGCTCAAACGTTTTGAAGCAGAGGATCAGTGCAAATCCTACCATGACAAATAACACCTCTAGCCCAAAAGCAGCGAAATCTTCTGTTCATTCTGGTCCAGCAAAGCGACCTCTTGAGGGGAGAGACCAAGATGGGGCAAGGAAGAACCGGTAGTCAGAGAAGGTGCCATGGGCTAAGAAGTGGTCGGACGGAAGAAATAGGGTTTAGATTTGGATTGGTTGTGGGACGATATCTAACGCGTGAAAAACAGCGCAAGGGGGTGGCGAGGCCACCACTCATCGAAGAGGGAGAAAATGGCTTCACCTGGTGGTGGAATTGAGGAGAGAGGCTGGTACTTTTGAGGAGGAGGACGAAGATTGGGTTTGGCAGGCTAAGGAAGGAGGAACGAAAGAATGCAACTGGAGGAATTCAAATGTGCTTTCATATTGCGTTCCAGGTTTAGATTGTGCCAAAACTCGTTGATGGGTAAACCGCTCTATGTTTACCGCTAGGTGGTCAACTGCTATACAAGCTTTGGGCGTTGGTTGAACCTGGACCAAATTAGGGTTCGTGCCATCTCCTATAAACCGACATGATCTGAAAAATTCTTGTCCTCATCACGGTGGTGTCAAAGCCAACCGTCTTGTTCCGAACCATTTTCTAGCAATTCACAGTAGTCCTAACAAAAACTTCTACAACCAACAACACTACCAAAAACTGGAAAATATATTCCGCATTATAAAAAAATATTCCTTCTAATAGCTAGCGGGTAGAACAAAACTTCAACTACAAACCCTAATAGAATTAAATGTCATTCTTATTTTGTCTGTTCCTGATAGAGAGTTTAAAATTTTCAATCTTTATAAATAGGCAAATCATTGGGCAAGATACTCACCATTTTAAACTCATTTCTTAAATCGAAAAAACACTTTCATGCCAAAAATCAAAATCAACTCCTTTATCAATATATATATATAAGGATTTCAAATTTATTCCTTTATCAACAAAATTTCTTAACACGACCAACTTAGTGGCATTCTTGTTTCCCTGAAAATTAAAATTGCAAAACTTCCCAAGCGCAAGCGCACGGCGTACACTTGTAGTACGTGGCGAATACGGGTCGATCCGTAGGGAATTGATGATTTTAAAAGTCTATTCAATCAAATTAAACCAAAGTCGAGAGATTATCAAGCTAAAAAAAATGAGAAAATTAACAAACTAACAACTACAAATGTGAATGAAAACTATGAGGATAAATTGACAATTTAGAGATAATTCCACTCTCTAGATCACATAAATCAACAAAATGAAGTTATGATCTCTCTTTTCTTGTCATTAGTGTAATTAGTTGATGTGCTTATCATAAGTATGGTATATTTGTGCTATTAATTAGCAAAATATAAACCATCAAACTATAACACAACCACTATTACACATTTAACACTCATGAAACATGACAACAAAGTTGAAAGCAAAATCTATTTTAAGCATGGCCTATTAACTATTATTTAGAAATATAGGCCATTAAATTTTAATTTCAATAATCACTTCATTACCATCATCATATGTAGATGAAGAGGTAATCATTGTTTGTGATTTTTTAAGCATATCCTATTTGGTCTCAACAATATAGGCTATCAAATTCACATCAAAAACAACAAGTTAAACCACTTCATTTTAAGCACAAAAAGAGAGCATAAACATCAAAATGTTGAAGCTACATGATTAGAGGCTTCATTACCCCTAAATTGAAGGGATTAGCCTCTTATTTGTGTTATCATATCAACACTTGTAGCTTGCAACATGAAACTAAAAAAGAAGGAAAATGAAAGCTAATGAAAAAGAGAGCTAATTAACAAGAATTAGAACTATTCTACTTGCATGAAAGTAAATCTACACTACAACATGAAAGGAAATAAACAAGAAAGGGAAAAGATCATATATTAAATTGCATAAAAACGAAAAATTAAATGAAGATAAAAATGGCTAAGTAGCCATGAAAAGAGAAAGAGAAGAGCTTGTTTATTTGTGAGCCTAAACTAAACTAAGAGAGACTAAGGGAGAGGAGGGTTACATGAAACATAAGGGGTACTTATACATGTGTTAAACCCTAATTCATATTTTTGGGGAATGCCCAAAATACCCTCTTAGGAAGTGTGGAGGCCAAGTAATCATTAGTTTCAAATAATCCTCATTTAAGTGTACATGAAGCCATTAATTCCATAAGCATGTGCATTAGCCTCTAATTTGTACATTAAGGTAGGTGGGTAGGTGGGGTCCTCCATTATATTCACTTTGAATTATTTCCATCTTCATTTGTTCTCTTCACTCTTGTGCATGCATATATCATCATGTAAGCACTTGTAAAATTCACCAAATTTCCTACAAAACAACATAGAAAATTCCAAGTAAATTTTCACAATTTAATAAATGCATAAAAATGACCATTTTGCCCCTATATGAAGATGAATACGTGACAATTTCAAATAATTTGAATTTTGGTTTAAACAAGTTAAAATACCCATATGATCATTTATTTAATTTAAATAGATTAAATATGGTGGTAAAAATATGCACATTTACGTGCACATCAAATACCCCCACACTTATCTTTTTATTCGTCCTCGAATAAACTAAAAACTAAGATAAATCCGTTTTCGTAGGAAGCACGATTGCATTGAGCGTATGCAACAAGCCGTTAAACCTCTAGGTGTCCCCAGTAGGACGAGTGTTGTCTCATGAGGGTTTTCAGCGGATACTACCCACAAAATCCGAATGCAAAGTGGAAATATTTACAAAATGCAAGATTCATTTACAAAGAGATGAATGCGAATTTTTGAAAATATTTACAAGTGAAAGATTTACTTTTAAATTAACACAAATAAGTTAAATATAGGTTTGGTTATTATCTTTGAAAATTTAAGTCATTTACTTGTCAAAATTTCCAACAAAAATCAAGTTATCATAACAAATAGACAATAGTTTAACTCGTTGTTTTAGTTGATAACACAGTGTAATTTGAAATGGATCCTTAGTTGATTATCAAAGTTTATCAAAGTGGTATTTTCATTTCTTTTCAATAACAAGTCAAATCAAATAAGTTAAAATAGTGCTTGGATTTCATTTGCTTACTCTCTCCATTTTTTTCTTTTGAATTTTTTTTGATATTAACAATATTTGCATATGCCTAACTCAAATAAACTGAGGCCAGATATATTACCCATGCACTGCCTTGCGTACTGATGTGAGGGGAATACAGAGTGTGGCGAGTGAACACACAAGTGTGAACACTTATTGACTGTAGGCGTTATTAGTAAAATAATTTTTTATATACACACCTAACTCAGATAAACTGAGGCCAGACATACCGATCGTGCACTGCCATTCAGGCTTACATGAGAAGGGTACAGAGCATGGTGAGTGAACACATGACTCTAGGTGTTTATTAAGAAAATATATACATATATAAAAAAAATTGTGTTTTTGTTTTTGTTTTTTTTAGGGAGAGAGTTTCGCAAAATCATCTTAACATCATTTAACTTAGAAGACAAAAAAATGTTATATCCTTTACTTTAAATCAACCACTTTTTAAAACAAAGATTTTCAATTAGGATATATTTCATAATTATCACGTATGAATCTTCCTATATACTAGTTAAACCATTATTATTTGTAATCAAAATTCATTTTTATTTTTGTTAAGACGAATAAATTTTCAAAAATTTCAATTTAGTAAACCAAAACCATATATTTATCTTATAGTGTTTATTTAAATATAAATCAAAATTCTTCTAAATTTATTTTTATTTTTGAGATTTTTTTTTTAATTTTGGAAAGAAAATAAAAATAAAAATAAATAAACCATGAAAAATTAAAAATGATGATGAGGCTTCCCCCACACTTGGTTTTGACTGTGTCCCCACAGTCATCCCAGGTGAAAGGAGAAAAATAAAAATAAAAACATGACCTTTATTTAAATGAAAATTAACAGTATTTACACGAGATCAGAAAGTATATCGTCAAAACGTAAATGAAATGGTCTTCCAAAAACCGATTCATTTGTCTCGTCAAGTATACGAAACACAGCTCAAGCTCGGAAAACCAAATCATAAAAGATTTCAAAGTTGAACGTTGATTTGGAAAAACGAATACCGTTTTATTAAAAAATGGACGAGTCGTTTTATTTTCAATGATTTTTAGGGTTGATAACACGATTGATTGAAGTTCAAGTTTATTTTCACCAAATTGAAATTCAAGCTGTTCATTGAAAAATTCTTCAGAATTATTGATTTCAAAATCAAATTGGTGATTTAAATCTTCCCCATCAGAGTTTAACGACTCGTTTTCAAAAAGTCCATAAAACTCATGTTCGTTAAATTCGTCTTCCTTTGTTGGATTATCAACAACTTCATTGCGTATCTCAAGTTCAAAATCCAAAGTTGTTGTATTTAAATTTTCAAAATCGAGAAAAGGAAGATCGAATTTTAAATTTGGTTCCACACCCTCAAATGAATTGAAATCCAACTCAATTACCGTGTTTTCAACAACTTCATTAAGATTATTATTTTCAATTTCAAAAGTTGTTATTTGAAAATCGTCGATTTGGGTGAAAGATGGATTATCACTTAACTCGTCACACGTTGGGATTTGGTTTTGTTGTTCACATTGTTTCATATAAGTTTCAAACAACGAATCTGTGTGATCATCGTAAATTTCGTTCATTTGTTCAACAAAATCCAATTTATAATTATTAGCTTGAGGATTTTTGATTTGGATTTGTCGAGAACAAAAATTTTCACTTGCATCATAATCGAGATTATTCCCATTGCCAATATTATTTGAAAAGTGGAACACATTTTCGTTTTGATTTTGAAATTCATTTTGGAGTTCAAAATTGAATTGGCATGGGTTATACTCGAAATCGTTTGAATTTTGAAGTGAAATCAAATTTTGATTATTTTGAAAACTTTGATTTGAATCATTGCCCAAATATGAATTACACAAATCATTTATCATTTGATTTTGTTGTGTAGAGATTTCAAGTAAAGACGAAATGTTATTTTCAAGATTTGAAGGTTGGTCATCATTTTGAAAATTTTGTCGTTCGAAATTCGAAACGTTTATGCAAAAGTTGTCGTTAAAATATCCATACGAATTTGGAGTGAAATCATATGGATTATATTGATTTTCACAACTATTGTAAAATTCACGTAAGTGGGGAAACTCATACATTTTCAAGAATGTTTTTGGTTTTTTTTTATAAAGGAAAAAATATTTACAAATAAAATTTATTTTTCAAAAGGGAAATTGATTTTTTGTTTTGTTTTTCGGTTTTTCAATTTTTTTTGTTTTTGAAAAGGTTTTATATATTTTTTTGGATTTTGGTTTTTCTTAATTTTTTTTTAAATTTCAAAGAAAAAGGATTTAAAAATTGAAAAGGAAAAGGAAAAGGAATATTTACAATTTTTTTAGTTTTGGATTTTGAATTTTTTTTTTTGGTTTTAAAATATGCATGAACTAATGCAACTAAATGAATGCAAGGGTTAATTACAAATGATTTATCCTATGTTAACCCAAAATTGTATAATCACACGTTATCTTAAATAAACAAATAGTTCTCAGCCAGGTAACGGGCAGGAGTTATCGGTGCACCACGAATCACCGTAGCAATGCAGCCGAAGGTTTTAGTACCTTCAGAGGAACAACCACTATAATATTTACGAATCACCGTAATATTTATAAATGGTTATTACTCTGCCGTAGCCTAGACACCAAGAATTTAAATTGTTCAAAGAATACAACTTGTCAATATACAATTAAGAGTTATCGATGTCTAACCGTTATTATTAATCAAAATCTAAGATGAAATGCAAAACTGAAATTAAACGTGTATTAACAATGCAACTACGAATGTAATTTTTTTTTTAATTTTTGATTTTTTTTTAAAATATATATATGCAAATGCAAGCAATCAACAATGCGACTAAAATAAAAACAAGAGATATATACAATGCAAGGCAAATAAAAACAATAGATATATCAAACAAGCAGTTTTTCTTTTTCTTTTTATAAAGCAAAGCGAAGCAATTATTTTTGGGCAACAGTTGAGTGAAGCAAGCAACTTTTCCAATCTGCTTTGGCAACCTAAAATTAAAACAAGATATATAAAAAAAAAAATTATTTTTTTATTTTTTGAAAAGGAAACTTAAAAGTGAGGTTTTACTTAAAAAAATTTCATTTTTTTATATATGGTTGGAACTTAAAACAGATTGAAACAAAATAAGTTAAAACCAAAACGAAACAAAAATTATAAAAAAAAACACAACAAAACTAAAAGAATGAAAACTCTTTTTTTTAAGGTGAGAAAAGAAAATCAAACGACCACTCACTCAAAGCAAGATTTTTTTATTATATATACATGAAGAAAGAAAACAAAACAAAACAAAGGAAAACACTACAAAACAAAACAAAGGAAAACTTGTTATAATTTTTGTTTTGTTTCTTTTTTTTAATGTATATCTAAAAGAAACCCAGAACTTTCAATACAAACAATATGGCCCAAAACAAAACTCAACCCATTTTTAAAAAAAATGCAATACAATACCCCACAATCAAACCAATAGAAAGCAACGCAAGCAAAATTTTATCTCTGTTCAAATCAAAATGTGCAAATTTCAAATTGGTTCAACGTTCTAATTCAATCAGTGCTTCCGATTAAAAAGCAAGTAGCGATTGTGATAGCGATTCAAATTCGACAGTGCTTTGCGATTCAATATGCTGTAGGTTGGAGATTTGGGTATTGGGGGTGGTTGAATTGCTGCGGCGAGTTCAAAGGGATTCGAGGTGGTTCGTGATTTTGGCGGAGGTCGTGGGTATGGCACTGTGATGTTTCTACGTTCGATTATTGCTGAGATTCTAGTTCGTCACGATTGGTTTAAAGTTGCAGTGGGGCGATGGATTATTGGAGTTGTTGTGTTACTCGGAAGTGATTTGTGGCTAGTTGCGAGGTGAATTGGAAATTGGGAGGTGGGTGTCACGGTGATGATAGTTTGAATTTGGTCACTGTCGAGGATTGAAGGTGGAGGCGTGGTTGCTGTTTGGTGAATGCGAGGGGGTTCAGGAAGTAGCGATTGGTTGTTTGAGTGGTCGCTGGGTTTGGATTGGCGATTTTGGGTTGCGTGTGTGATTTCAGGCAAGGTGGTTGATGTTGTGTTTGTTGGCGATGGAGGTGATTGATTTGAATTGTGTTGAGGTGGTTGTTGAAGTCGCGATGTGGTTGGTCAGAGGGGAATTGGGGAGGAAGTGGGTATACGGTGAAGTTGCTTGTATATAGTGATGTCAGTAGCAATTCGGTGGGTGGTCTGAGGCAGTGGAAATGAACTGATATGATGACAGTGAGTTTGCTGGTAGGAATGGTGATGTGTCAAGTTGTGGTAGTTGTTGTGAGACGTAAGCGTGGTTTGGTAGGAATTCTGGACAGTAGCAGTGGAATGGCAGTGATGTTGAAGGTGATTCTGTGATATGGAATGGTCAGAGACAGTTGCAATGTACGAGGCAGTTGGATGATGAATGTAAAAGGTAGGAGGATGTTAAATATGCAAGTTGATAGTGAGATGTACAAGTGCACAGAGATGATGTGCCTGGTTGTAATGAAGTGGCAGTGAAGATGGTTTATGGGGAGGTGATATTACAGTAACTGGGTGGCTGTTTGTGGCTCTTGATGTATGATAATGATGTGAAGGTGATTTGTATGTTGGTGTGTGATAAATGGTATAGGAATGATGATGATGTATGGTTGTGGTTGATTTGAAGAATATGGTCAATTGTGGTCAGTGTGCAGAAGGCAGTTTGTGTTGTTGATAGGTTGTAGTGGAGTTTGTAGTGGAGGTTGTGGTTGACTGTAGTTGATGATGTAGTTGATGAATGATGTTGAAGTGTAGTGCTGTTTTGTGGAGAAGTTGCAAGGTGATATTGTATGTCTGATGGTTGAGGTTGAACTGTTGATGGTGGAAGGCACTATTTCGGTAGGAACAGTATTGGGTAGTAGAGGTAGGATGAAGCAATGCAAGTGGTAGTGGAGGCTGGTCAGTGGATGTTTTGTGGGATTGGTGGATTGTGGTAGACAGGCAAGGGTTGATGGGGATGGAAGAAGTGAACAGAGGAAGGCAGTGTAGAAATTTTTTTTTCTGAAATGTAAAAAAAAGAAGAAAGAAAAAGAAAAATGTAGTTGTAGAAATGTAGATGCAAATTTGTAAACGACAAGGAAATAATTTTTTTTGTGAAACTGTGTTTTTTTATAAAAATGCAAATGCAAAGAAAACTAGAATACACACCAAATCAAATGCAAACACAAATCACACAAGCGTACAATAATAATTATTTTTTTAAATGAAAATTTAACACACAAAACAAACACACTAAAAATCAAAAGAAAATAATTCAAAGAATAGAAAATCAAAATTAAAGCAAACTCCCCGGCAATGGCTCCAAAAACTTGTTCGGACGGCTAAATGACTATTGAGTTAGAAATTAGCCGAACGAATTTTGAAATAAAAATAACCGCAAGCGCACGGCGTACACTTGTAGTACGTGGCGAATACGGGTCGATCCGCAGGGAATTGATGATTTTAAAAGTCTATTCAATCAAATTAAACCAAAGTCGAGAGATTATCAAGCTAAAAAAGGAGAAAATTAACAAACTAACAACTACAAATGTGAATGAAAACTATGAGAATGAATTGACAATTTAGAGATAATTTCACTCTCTAGATCACATAAATCAACAAAATGAAGTTATGATCTCTCTTTTCTTGCCATTAGTGTAATTAGTTGATGTGCTTATCATAAGTATGGTATATTTTTGCTATTAATTAGCACAATATAAACCATCAAACTATAACACAACCACTGTTACACATGTAACACTCATGAAATATGACAACAAAGTTGAAAGAAAAATCTATTTTAAGCATGGCCTATTAACTATTATTTAGAAATATAGGCCATCAAATTTTAATTTCAACAATCACTTCATTATCATCATCATATGTAGATGAAGAGGTAATCATTGTTTGTGATTTTTTAAGCATAGCCTATTTGGTGTCAACAATATAGGCTATCAAATTCACATCAAAAACAACAAGTTAAACCACTTCATTTTAAACACAAAAAGAGAGCATAAACATCAAAATGTTGAAGCTACATGATTAGAGGCTTCATTTCCCCTAAATTGAAGGGATTAGCCTCTCATTTGTGTTATTATATCAACACTTGTAGCTTGCAACATGAAACTAAAAAAAGAAGGAAAATGAAAGCTAATGAAAAAGAGAGCTAATTAACAAGAATTAGAACTATTCTACTTGCATGAAAGTAAATCTACACTACAACATGAAAGGAAATAAACAAGAAAGGGAAAAGATCATATATTAAATTACATAAAAACGAAAAATTACATGAAGATAAAAATGGCTAAGTAGCCATGAAAAGAGAAAGAGAAGAGCTTGTTTATTTGTGAGCCTAAACTAAACTAAGAGAGACTAAGGGAGAGGAGGGTTACATGAAACATAAGGGGTACTTATACATGTGTTAAACCCTAATTCATATTTTTGGGGAATGCCCAAAATACCCTCTTAGGAAGTGTGGAGGCCAAGTAATCATTAGCTTCAAATAATCCTCATTTAAGTGTACATGAAGCCATTAATTCCATAAGCATGTGCATTAGCCTCTAATTTGTACATTAAGGTAGGTGGGTAGGTGGGGTCCTCCATTAACTTCACTTTGAATTATTTCCATCTTCATTTGTTCTCTTCACTCTTGTGTATGCATATATCATCATGTAAGCACTTGTAAAATTCACCAAATTTCCTACAAAACAACATAGAAAATTCAAAGTAAATTTTCACAATTTAATAAATGCATAAAAATGATCATTTTGCCCCTATATGAAGATGAATATGTGACAATTTCAAATAATTTGAATTTTGGTTTAAACAAGTTAAAATGCCCAATATGATCATTTATTTAATTTAAATAGATTAAATATGGTGATAAAAATATGCACATTTACGTTCACATCAATTACAAATAAACCAATTAGATAATGGTATCTTTATTAGTCAAGAAAAATATGCTAAAGACCTAGTTAGTAAATTTGGTTTGACTACTGCAAGTGGAAAACCCACTCACATGGCAACCAATGAGTACCTAAGTAAAGAAGATCTCTCGAAAGATGTAGATCAAAAATTATATAGAGGAATGATTGGATCACTACTCTATATCACTACTAGTAGACCTGATATCATGCATAGCGTTTGCCTCTGTGCAAGATATCAATCCCAACCTAAAGAGACCCACTTAAAAGCTGTAAAACGTATCATAAGATATATTAAACACACCATTGACTATGGCTTATTTTATCCTAAAAATGATTCTTTTGAATTAATATCTTACTGTGATGCTGACTATGCTGGTTGTAAGTCAGACCGAAAAAGTACAAGTGGAACTTGTCACTTTTTAGGGCATTCTCTGATTTCCTGGTTTAGTAAAAAGCAAAACACAGTTTCTCTATCAACAACTGAAGCAGAGTATATTTCTGCTGCTTTAGCTTGTTCTCAAGTAATATATATGCAACAAACTTTAAAAGATTTTGCTTTAAATATCTCAAGATCACCAATTTATTGTGATAATACTAGTGCAATAAATTTATCCAAAAATACTACTCATCATGCTCGAACTAAACATATTGATATCAGACATCATTTTCTCATAGATAATATAAGTAAGGAAGTAATTACTCTCGATTATATCAATTCTGAGAATCAAATTGCTGATATATTAACAAAACCCTTAAATGAATCTATATTTACTAAATTAAGAAGAGAACTAGGTATTCGTTCAATAACTGAAATATAAAATATAATTATCAAAGTATAATTACAAATTAAATTAAAAATAAATCAAATAGTAAAAATATCAAGCACCATGTCGACATCCCCCTCCTAACCATGTCGACATATAACGATTTTTTATTTTTGAATTTTTCCCACCAAAATTCAAATAAGTGGTTATATATTCCTCTTATTTCGAAAATTGGATCATTCTTTCTGTTCTTTCTCTGTTCTATCTTCTGAAAACATTTAAACAATGGCCTCTTCTTCCAAATCAAACAAAAATTCAATCTTTTCGTTCCCTTGTCCTACTTCTGGACCGTTTCAACAAACTACACTTGCACGAGTGACGAAAATGGAGGATTCTTTGAAGGATGCACTGCAACTAATGACTGAAATTCAAGTGGTGCAACTTAGAATGGCCAAAGAACAAGAACGGCAAGGTAAAATTCTTAGAAATTTGCAAAAATTTCTAATGGACAATCATGTTGATCCGATCTTGATTGATGAAGAGTCTTCAGGAGATCAAGTGCAAGAGGACAGCGAGGAAGAAGAAGAAGAAGCCTCCATGGAAGAAGAGCACGCTGAAGATAACGACAAAGTCGTTTGCGTTGGCGAAGTGTGCTTTGACAAAAATAGAAATCTTGTCGAACAACGTGGAAATTTTTGTTTCCACTATCCAAATTGTTCGGTTCATAGATCTCCCACTTTTAAGGACAAGCATTGGTTTCTCTTTCCTCTTCCCTATTGTTGTATGTTTTTACTTACGTTCTCTACGCTCATGTAAATATAACAATATAAATGATTTGTGTTCTTATATTACAAATATTATCATATATAGATTCTTAGCTAGGAGAGTTTGTAATTTAGGACTAAAGTTTTAGTTTTAGAATTAAGTGTTGATTATTTATGATAACACTATCATTATAATCACATAGTATTAGACTAAGGGGGAGTTATATAGTTTGGAGTTAGTTTTTGTTGATGACAAAGAGGGAGAAGTATAAAATATAGGATAGTTAGGCATAGATTAAGGGGGAGTTATTAGTTTTAGGGGGAGTCAATAGGGTAGAAATAATATTTTATAAACAAAGGTTGTCATCATCAAAAAGGGGGAGATTGTTAGTCCTTGAGATGATGGTTTTGATGACAACAACCTTAGAATAAGACTATAAAATATAAATACTAACATTATAGTTTAGATATATATGTATATGCAGGATTTAACCATGCAGGTATCAAGAATGAAGACTGTACAATATAGAGATTTAAGATATCAAGATTGAAGACTCATGAGTATCAAGAATATCAAGAATAGCAAGATTATCAAATAGTACAAGATAAGTATTGAGTCTAGAATTATGTTAAAACTTCATAATAGCACTGAAATCTTCACTCCATATTTCATTTGGGATGGAACCCATTTCTACCTTTTTAGTGGTTTACAAACCCACGATAAGTAGCTTACAAACCTACGACAAGTGGCATACAAACCCACGAACATCCTGGTTTTGTACAAGTTCTCGAGTCCTGATGTGATGAGATATTCTGCAGGAAGAAGCTTGCAAAACTACTTCAAAATGATTTTCAAAACTGCTTTTCAAAATGTTTTAGCCTTAAAAATTATCTTTTCAAATGATTTTCAAAAAGATGTTTTAGCCTTAAAATATTCTTTGATTTTGTTTTTAAATAAACTCTTGTTTTAAACTTTGTTTGTTTTAAACTATCTTTAATAATAAATTTATTATTTATACTTAGATTTAAATATAAAATTATAGTAAAATTATATATATATATATTATTCTCCATATTTACTTATGTATTTTAACTATAGTTAAGTATATTTATAAAGTTTAAAATAGTTTTAATATAAGATAGAAGTAATTTTCAAAGAAAAACAAATCACCAAAATTTCCTTTGGGATGTCGACATACCCAAGATACCCATGTCGACATAGTGGCAATTGGTTTCAAAAATTTGAATTTCAAAAGAAGTGTCTATTCGCCATAACCTTTCACAAATAGACATGGCTATTGTTCTTCTATAAATAGGGGATGTTTTCAACGAATTTTTAACTTTTTTCTGGTTTTCACTCCTCTTCTTCTTCCACATTTCTTTATATATATTCTTACCATTACTCTGCCGAAATCACCATTGAATTTAACTAGATCATTTCTGGTTTGATTCTCTATCACTATCTCAACAAGATCCCAGTGCTATTCAGAGTTATAGGCTTCTTTGTAATCAATCAAGTGAGAAAAGGTGTGATTGTAGCCTTGGAAATCAATCAAGTGAGAAAAGGTGTGATTGTAGCCTAGGAAATCAATTGGGTGAACTTGTTGCTCGGGAAATCAAGTATCTCTACCCAGAGGATTGTGAATCTAGAGTGGTGTACCTCGTGGCCTTGAAATCGAGGGTTGTAATTGTAAAGATTGTTTTTGAAAGGAAATCTGTACTTGTGTGCAGGACTGGATGTAAGGTAACTCCGAACCAATATAAAATCCGGTGTGTTCTTTCCTTTACTGCTTTTACTTTATATTTGCATCTGTGTTTGAATCTGTAATCATATCTGTGTCTGAATATTGCATACATTTGTGTTCAAATTAATATAAACTCGAAAAGAATTAGTAATTCCTTAAAACACTATTCACCCCCCTCCTCTAGTGTTTATACTAGCCTTAAGATCCGTAATCCGCATTTCTCACACAAAGTTCTATTTCCCACTTATATGGTGATAGTGTATCTCTGATTGCAAGTCGTCATTAAAATCCCAAAATCATAATGTAGCTAGATCTCATCCATCAAGTCGAAAACTCTTTAGTCTCCATAATTCTGCGATATGTCATACTCATGCTCTTCATCATCATCACTTTACATATCGCCAACACTCTGTGGGGTACTTTGGAGTCGGTGTGAAAATCTTAACTCCAAGATATTTCCAACCCATAGTTGCTTTGTCCATTCCTACGGAGTGGAACTACAACTAATTTTATAGTCGGGATTCTTATAGTCTAGTGTAAAAATATAATAATACTAGATAAGATAGTACAAATATGCTCTCTCAATTTATTCTACTTCCTCTAATCTACTAACCTAGGCTTTGATACCAAATGTAACAACCCACGCTTTAATGAGCCTAAATTTCGACAAGAATTGAAACCCAAGTCCATCAAAGCACAGATCGTTCGATTTGGTACCTGTAAACAAGCAAGAGCATTATCAGAGATTTATAAAATCTACACTCACATCGAAAAGAATAATAGGATATAAAATACTAATTATGGCTACTAACTTGGAATTAATGGTATTCCATATATCATATTGCCACACCAACATCGAGCATGAGAGAAAAGAAGACTTCTCCAACAATCAATCATGTCCAGCTCTAGTGACCAGTTCCCCTAAATCTATCACGTGGGTTGTAATGAGGAGGGGGTTAGAACACCATTCTAGTGATAGGAAAATCTATGTAGCGTCCATAACATAAATATATACCGATCGGTTTCCCTTTAATTGTTATGTCTACTATTTTAAGGTTAGCCAAACTCAACCTAATATTGTACACACAATTTATCTACCTACCCTTCCCATTCATACCGACGAAGCCTATCGACCACTCAATACTTCCAAATCCATTAACCACATAATACTTCCAAATATGAAGCGGGCTCCTGCTATCCTCAAGTCCATCAACTATTTAATATTCTAAAAGAGAAATAGGCAGACTTTGGCTATTTACGAACCCAGTCGAGGCAAACCTCATCTTTTGAGACGTATCTCAAAGGTGGACTCATAGCATCGTCATCATTAGTCTATTGGTCCTAGCTGCAGAGACTTCTGACTACTATTTAAGGCTTTATAATATATAATAGCCATACTGCAAATGCATCTATTGTTGTTAAAGTCTTAGCCATGTGAGAGACTGTACCCAAGCCACTTAATACCTTATTAATTACTACTAGGCAGGCCCCTGGCCATTTAACATCTATTTATAGGTAGGCTTATGCCATTTAATACTTAACCCTGAGGCGGACTCCTCAATGATACTATCTAGCCGACATCGCATGGAATCTCATTAGGCTAGTTTATACTTCTTTTATAGGAAAGGGGTGGATCCTATAATATAACTATCATTTAAGACCCAAATCCTGAAGCGAACCCTTCCCGAGATATCCACTATCGCTCTTAATTATTAATTTGGAATCTCACCAGGTTACTTAATACTTATTTTTAGGAGAGAGGCGGACCCTACAGCCACTTAATACCTCAACCCCAAAGTGAACCCCTCTAGAGATATCCCTCACAGCCCTTAATCACTAATTTGGACCATTTAATACTTTTTACATAGGAAAGTGGCGGGCCATCAAACACCACTTAATACCTCTAACCCTAAAGTCGGTCCTATCTCTCGTGTAGTCACGGATCCTATGATTGGTGATGTCGCACATCAGTAGTAAGTGCACACAACTACTGGCAGCCTCTTAGTGAAGCGCAGTCTTCCATCGTGTGACTCTACTGACCACGCATCCTAATCTTGTAACGACCCCGGATTTTATATTAATTTTAAATCGATAATTAAATTTATTTTTGAATAAAACTGTGAAATTTATCGATTAATTGATTGCGAGTTTCCCCGAATACAGATAAATCATTTAAATCTAAAATTGATAGTTAATAATGATTTTAATTTATAGAATAAGTATAAGACAATAAATATTAAAGTAAAATAACAATAAATATTTAAACTAGAAAATAGAAATAAATAAATAAAAGATGAACCATAAAAATAAAAGTAACACTTAACTAAAATTTTAACAACATAATTAAAATAGAAGTTTAATTATATTATAAAGTAATATTGTAAAGACAAAGCATAAGTATGTACACTTAAACAAATAAGAAATAAAACAAAAAAAAGTCTATGTAAATTAACATGCAAAAAGAAGACAGATAACATACCTAAGTATGTAAACAAGTAAAGGCTTCCAATACAAGCCAAGTAATAAATGCAAATATCTTTAGTACATAAGAAAATACCATCAGCCACCGAAATGAAGAAAGAAAATATAGTTTTGTACAAGCCTAATTAATGCTTGGCCACCAAATCAACATATCAGCCACCAATCGAATAGAAAATCTCTGGCCAAACTTTAGATAAATTATTTCCAGTACAAAAAAGAAAGAAAAAATCTCTGATGGATGTACAACAATATAATACCCTATACACTTCTTCTATCAACTTCTCTCATTGCAAATTCGTTCATTTTAGCTGAGAAAAACTGAAGAAAACATCACTTAAAACTTAAACAAAACTTCAATCAAAACAAACAATACAAATTCAAATCAGAGATCAAAGAAAAGGGTTTCATTTTTTTTCAAGCCTGTACAAGTTGAGTTCTCTGTTTTTGCTTTTACAAGGTGAGCAAACTTCTAAACAAAAACCTTTTTTTCTATGAGTAAATGATGCAGCGCGATCTGCTAACTGTTCAGATTTGAGTTGTTCCAGGATTTTAGGTCACTCATGACCTAGTGAATTTTTAGGTCGTTCACGACCTAGTGAAGGTCACTTCCGAGCTAATGAGATCAGTGTTAAGGAAGGCAAGCAACTAAACGAGCTAAGTGAACAAGCATTAGGTCGCTCCGATCTCTCAAGCATGGACTGGAACGAGATACGACCTAAGTCAGGTCGCGGCGAGGGGTTACGACCTATGCTAGGTCGAGAAGAGGGGTTACGACCTAAGTTAGGTCGCAAGGAGAACGAACGACCTAACGAATCTCTCATTCCTTTAGGTCGCTCCGATAGTTTGAGTAAAGACTGTTTCGAGCTACGACCTAAGTTAGGTCGCGTAAACGAGTTACGACCTAAGTTAGGTAGTGAAGAGAGCTAGGTCGTGAGAAGAATTCCAGAAGCAAACTTCTTAGGTCGCTGAAGCTTAAGCCGCATCCATCTTAGGTCGCTCGACCTTATGAGCTGGGAAGTTAGGTCGCTCAAGTGTTAAGTCGTGTTGTTGTGACTGTTGTAAATACTGTAAATCATTTACTTGTTGTAATCTACTTGTTTTAGGTCGTGAAGGCTTTGTGATGAATGTTGTTGTGTTGTAATGTTGATGTGTTAGGTCGTTAACGACCTATCCTAGGTCGTAAGTCGTAAGTCGTTGTCTTTGTTAGGTCGTTGCCGACCTAAGTGTTGTCCAGAATTGAGTCGTGTTGAGTTGTAACTTCTATAAATAGCGAAGTGTTGGTCATTTGTAAAATTTAATTTGATTTTGAATAAAAACTTTGTTTGTTAGCTTTGTGCTTTCATTAAATTGGTAGTTGAGTGTAATCTCCTATCTCCTCTTTCGGCATTCGAGTGCGCTCGGATCAACGATCGTAGAAGCCAATTCACGGTATCAAGTGCGCTTGATCAACGTTTGAAGAATTGTAGATCTTCTTTCACGGTATCGTGCGCGATCAACGTGACGAAGATAGCTAGAATTCGGTATCTTCGAATCAACGAATTTGGGCCATTCAGTATTTTCCATTCCATCGATTGCAACTTTCACAGAATCATCATTCTTGTTATTCCGCTGCTGCATCATTTGGTATCAGAGCTAGACTTAGCCAATCATAGCTAAGCCGATTCTTGGAGCCAATTCTATTGAAGAGTTTTGAAGTCAGAGGAGTTAGTGAAGCCGAGCTACATCAAGCAAAGCCGAGCTAAGTGAAGTATTTGGGGTTAGAGCCGAGAGCAAGTGAAGGTCGTGTATCATATTTGTTCACACCGAGAGTTGAAGTTTGTTTCATTTAACAATGCCGCCGAGGAGAGCTAATCTACATCAAAATATTGAAGATTTGTACAAGAGAGAAGATGCCGAGCAAATGGAACAACACATAAGTAACAAATTCAATGAGAAGTTAGATGAAGGTATTGGAAGGTTAGAGAAATTGATGAATGATATGAATCAAGGTCAAAGAAGGAGGTCGCCAATCTCGAACCATGGAGGAAACCGAGTTTCACCATCGGTTACGGAAGCGAGAAGGGTATCGCCACAATCTGATCGAGGTCGAAGAGAATCATCAGTTTGGATGAGAAGAGATCACCATGAGTATAGAGATGAAGAAAGAAGAACTCATCGAGAGTTTGAGTATGAGCCATATCGAGATGATGAAAGACACAGTAGAAGAGACATGCGTGATCGAAGGGATGTTGATGGTCGAGATCGATATCGAAATTCACGTGAATATGATAAAGAGAGTGATAGAAGTAATAATCATTATCGAGATCGATACCAAGGACGAAATGCATATCGGGATGTTGAGGATGATCGTCGATGGGAATCGGGGATGAAATCCAGAATTCAAGGGTGGAATGGTAGAGGAAGAATTTTTGGATTGGTTGTCTAATGTGGAAGAAATTTTTGACTTTAAGGAGGTTCCTGAGGATCGTAAAGTGAAGTTGGTTGCTACTAGATTGAGGGGGAGAGCTATGGCATGGTGGCAGCAAACCAAACTAACTAGAGAACGGATGGGGAAGTCAAGGATTGTTGCTTGGGAAAAGATGAAGAAATTGATGAAGGCTACTTTCTTACCCTACAATTACCAATCACTAATGTATCAGAGACTACAAAACCTGAGGCAAGGGACGAAGGCTGTTACTGATTATGCAGATGAGTTCTACCAGTTGATTGCTCAAAATGACATTATGGAGACAGAAGAACAATTAACCGCTAGGTTTGTTGGTGGACTTAGAACACAGATCCAGGATATGGTGAACATGTTCGACCCTAGATCTGTGGCAGAAGCACATCAAAAGGCGTTGGCTTGGGAGAAATAAGGTAGATGTGGGGGAGGTGTGTTTCCAAGTTTTACAGGGCAAAACAAAGGAGCGGGTAGTAGTTCGAATATTCCTAAAGCATCGAGTAAGCCAGTTATTCATGAAATGGCTAAACCAAAATTCAACACCAATTTCAAATGCTATAATTGTCAAGAAGTGGGTCACAAGAGCAGCGAATGTCCAAAACCAAAGAAGAGAACTATGATTGCTGAGGCAGAGGAAGATGAGGTAGAAGCTGAATGTTCTAATTCACTACATGATGAGGAGGAAGAGAATGTGTCGGGAGATGAAGGGTATTCATTAATGATGAAGAGGTCGTGCTTGACACCAAAACAGGAGGAGGAAACTAGCTGGTTGAGGAGTAACATCTTTTAATCAACATGCACTATCTTGGGAAGGGTTTGCAAATTTGTTATTGATGCAGGGAGTTGTGACAATATTATCTCTACAGAAGCTGTGAAGAAGCTAGCATTGAAAACAGAAAAGCATCCGAAACCGTACAAGTTAGCTTGGTTGAGGAAAGGTGGGGAGGTGAAAGTTGGACGAAGGGCTTGTGTGAATTTTTCAATTGGGAAGAAATACAATGACGAAATTTGGTGTGATGTGGTTGATATGGATGTATGCCATCTGTTGTTGGGAAGACCGTGGGAGTATGATAGAGCTGTGCAACATGATGGACGTACTAACAGTTACAGTTTTGTGTTTGAAGGAACTAAAATCACTTTGATTCCTAAGAAGCGACAACAAGAAGAAAGCAAGTTGGAGGAGATTGAAGAACTTAAAACTTTGCTACCTTTGAAGGAGTTTGTTAAGGAGGTAGAAGAGGAGCCTGAAGTATTCTTTTTGATTGGACGTGAGAGTCATGAAGTGGTTGAGTTTCCTGAAGAAGTGAAACCAGTGCTGGAAGAGTTTGACGATGTATTTCCTGAGGAGCTACCAACGGAGTTACCGCCGTTGAGGGACATTCAACATCAAATTGATCTTGTTCCAGGAGCTGTGTTACCTCATAGACCACACTACAGAATGAGTCCAAAAGAACATGAGGAGTTGAGAAGGCAAGTGGAAGAGTTGCTTGAGCATGGGCGTGTACAGGAAAGTTTAAGTCCTTGTGCGGTGCCAGCGTTGTTAGTACCGAAGAAGGATGGAACGTGGAGGATGTGCACTGATAGTCGGGCACTCAATAAAATAACTGTCAGATACAGATTTCCGATGCCGAGGCTTGATGATTTGTTGGATCAGTTGAGCGGGGCTACTATCTTTTCGAAGATTGATTTGAGAAGCGGTTATCATCAAATTCGAATCAGACCAGGGGATGAATGGAAAACAGCGTTCAAGACACGTGAGGGGTTGTACGAATGGCTGGTTATGCCATTTGGTCTTTCGAATGCACCGAGTACATTTATGCGGGTGATGAATCAAATCTTTAGACCTTTTATTGGGAAGTTTGTAGTGTGGTATTTTGATGATATACTGATATATAGTGGAAATCCAGAAGAACACTTGCAACATCTGAGAAAAGTGTTGATGGTACTGCGATAGGAACAATTTTATGATGCAACGAAGAAATGCGTGTTCATGACACATAGTGTTTTATTTTTGGGGTATGTTATATCGGGAGGAGGTATACAGGTGGATCAGAATAAAGTTGAAGCAATCAGAAATTGGCCACAACCCAGGACGATAACAGAAGTTAAAAGTTTTCACGGTTTGGCATCATTCTACCGAAGGTTCATTCCACACTTCAGTAGCGTGATGGCACCAGTTACTGATTGTATGAAGGGGAAGCAATTTTTATGGTCAAAGGAAGCAGGGGTTGCTTTTGAGCGAATCAAAGAACTTTTGACGACAGCACCAATTCTAGTGTTGCCAGATTTTCAGTTGTTGTCTGAATTACATACTGATGCATCGAAGGTTGGAATTGGAGGGGTGTTGAGTCAGAAAGGACGTCCTATTGCATATTTCAATGAGAAGTTATCGGGAGCAAAGATGAGATATAATACTTACGATGTGGAATTTTATGCTAATGTGCAAGCTGTGAAACATTGGAGACATTATTTGTTTCATAAAGAATTTGTTTTATATACTGATCATGAAGCATTGAAGCATATGCAGGGACAAAACAAGATTGCAGCTAGACATGCTTCGTGGATTGCATACTTACAACAATTTACCTTTGTGGTGAAGCATAAGTCGGGAATTACGAATAGAGTGGCAGATGCATTGAGTCGAAGGAATCATTTGTTGACTACAATGAAGGTTGAAGTAACGGGGTTTGATGTGTTGCCAGAAATGTTTGTTGATGATCCTTACTTTGCAAAGTGTGTAGATAAAGTCAAGGAAGGAAAGACTGATGAGTATGTGTTAGTGGATGGTTTCCTATTCAAGGGGAACAGATTGTGTATACCAGAGGGCAGTTTACGAATGAAGATTGTGAAAGAGTTACATAAGGAAGGTCATGTGGGGAGAGACCGTACATTACAGTTGATTTCGCAATCATATTTTTGGCCTACTATAAGAAAGGAAGTTGAACGATTTGTGGAGAGATGTCATATCTGTCAAGTGTCTAAAGGGACAGCGACAAATGCGGGATTGTATATGCCACTACTTGTGCCTATTAGACCGTGGGTTGATATCAGCATGGATTTTGTTTTGGGTTTGCCTAGAACTCAGCGAGGAAATGATTCTATATTTGTTGTGGTAGATAGATTTTCCAAGATGGCACATTTTATAGCTTGCAAGAAGACAGCTGATGTCGTCCGTGTTGCTCAGTTATTCTTTAAAGAAGTGTATCGATTACATGGGTTACCTGAATCTATCGTTTTAGATCGGGATACTAGATTTCTAAGCCATTTTTGGTTAAGTTTGTGGAAGATGGTTGGAACGAAGCTGAATTTTAGTAGCGCTTATCATCCGCAAACAGATGGGCAAACGGAAGTGGTAAACAGATCATTGGGAAATTTGTTGCGATGTCTTGTGCAGGATAACTTAAAGAGTTGGGATATGAAATTATGTCAGGCAGAGTTTGCACATAATCACGCTGTTAACCGTAGTACGGGTTTCAGTCCGTTTCAAGTTGTATACTCAGCAAGTCCAAAGGGTCCATTGGATTTGACGACAGTGCCATATCAGAAGGGAGTTGTTAAGCGGGCTAGTGATTTTGTGACTGAGTTGCAAGAATGCCACAAAACTGTTCATGAACGATTGCTTACATCAAACGAGAAGTATAAACAACTGGCAGATAAGAAGCGAAGGAATGTGAATTTCAGAGAAGGTGATTTGGTTTACGCCGTGTTGACAAAAGATCGTTTTTCAGTAGGAACGTACAATAAGTTGAAAGCTCGAAAAATCGGTCCAGTGGAAATTTTAAAGAAAATCAATGAGAATGCATATCAGTTGAGATTGCCGGATGATGTTCATACTTCTAATGTTTTCAATGTCAAATATTTGATTCCGTATCATGGAGATGAGATTGTTGTGGAAGAGGAAAGTGAAAATTCGAGGTCGAATTTTTGTCAATAGGGGGAGGATGATGCAACGCGATCTACTAACTATTCAGATTTGAGTCGTTCCAGGATTTTAGGTCGCTCACGACCTAGTGAATTTTTAGGTCATTCACGACCTAGTGAAGGTCACTTCCGAGCTAATGAGATCAATGTTAAGGAAGGCAAGCAACTAAACGAGCTAAGTGAACAAGCATTAGGTCGCTCCGATCTCTCAAGTATGGACTGGAACGAGATACGACCTAAGTCAGGTCGCGGCGAGGGGTTACAACCTATGCTAGGTCGAGAAGAGGGGTTACGACCTAAGTTAGGTCGCGAGGAGAACGAACGACCTAACAAAGCTCTCATTCCTTTAGGTCGCTCTGATAGTTCGAGTAAAGACTGTTTCGAGCTACGACTTAAGTTAGGTCGCGTAAACGAGTTACAACCTAAGTTAGGTAGTGAAGAGAGCTAGGTCGTGAGAAGAATTCCAGAAGCAAACTTCTTAGGTCGTTGAAGCTTAAGCCGCATCCATCTTAGGTCGCTCGACCTTATGAGCTGGGAAGTTAGGTCGCTCAAGTGTTAAGTCGTGTTGTTGTGACTGTTGTAAATACTGTAAATCATTTACTTGTTGTAATCTACTTGTTTTAGGTCGTGAAGGCTTTGTGATGAATGTTGTTGTGTTGTAATGTTGATGTGTTAGGTCGTTAACGACCTATCCTAGGTCGTAAGTCATAAGTCGTTGTCTTTGTTAGGTCGTTGCCGACCTAAGTGTTGTCCAGAATTGAGTCGTGTTGAGTTGTAACTTCTATAAATAGCGAAGTGTTGGTCATTTGTAAAATTTAAGTTGATTTTGAATAAAAACTTTATTTGTTAGCTTTGTGCTTTCATTAAATTGGTAGTTGAGTGTAATCTCCTATCTCCTCTTTCGGCATTCGAGTGCGCTCGGATCAACGATCGTAGAAGCCAATTCACGGTATCAAGTGCGCTTGATCAACGTCTGAAGAATTGCAGATCTTCTTTCACGGTATCGTGCGCGATCAACATGACGAAGATAGCTAGAATTCGATATCTTCGGATCAACGAATTTGGGCCATTCAGTATTTTCCATTCCATCGATTGCTACTTTCACAGAATCATCATTCTTGTTATTTCGCTGCTGCATCAGTAAACCCCATGCTTTATTTCATTTTTTTGTGTTTGAATGCCTGCATGAATGTAAACAACTTTTGCTTGTAAATGGATTGCTATGTTTAGTTTTTTTCCTTTGCCTGGAAATGTGATTTCTTCCTTTTTCTTTTTTTTCTCTGTTTCCTGTAACACTATGGTTTACAATGTAAACCATATCAAAAACCAGAAACTCTCCCCTTATTCCTTCTGAAAATAAATTGAAACAAGTTGAAGTTTGTTTTTAAAACCTGTACTTTGTTCCAGTAATAAAAATTTAAGCAAAGGATATATAATTTTCTCTGGAAACTTATTAAATGCAGTCACCACTTGACTTTTGCAGACAAGTCAAACTCTACAGATTGTAGTTTCAGTAATATGGTCTGGATCTCCTTCAAAAATGATGATTTCTGAAACTAAAGTTTAAATTTTTCATTGAACTTCCACTGGGATATTTGGGATAATCTAGAAAATGAAGTTTTATCAAACTCTGATGATCTAAGAAGTTATAGCCCTCGAGTTCATTGTGGCAGCAAGATTGAAGGTTCGAGATCATCAGAAAAATACTATATAAATTTATATATCGTGGAATTTTTGATTCGAGGTTAAACTAGGTTTTAGGAACCCATTTTTGTTCACGATCGAAATGATGGTGCTGCGCCATCTAGGGGTGATCGGACTGCATAGCGTTGAGGCCAATCGCGGCGTAGCACGTGTGTGGAGCTTCGTTCCAAATTTGGTGACCGATAACGGTCAAGGGAGGCGGCGCGAGACGGTTTTCTAGCGATGTTCATTTCCAAGCTGGTGGGTTTAGGGGTCGAATTCGTTGTTCGATCGAATCGTGTCATCTGGGTTCGAGTGTGTGATCGTGTGGGTTAGGGTGGTTGTCGAGTGACGCCGCGATGACCTCCGGTGGTCGGAGTCGCTGGTGTACGTGCACCACGTGCACGTCATATCGGGAATGTTTGTAGATTGGGAAGAAGGGCAGGCTCGGGTTTGTCTCAAAGTCTTCTCGTGTCTGACTCGGGGAAAAGAATTGTGGGTAAGACTCGAAGGGGTGCTCGGGAAAAATCATGAAAACCTCGGGTATGTTGTTCAATATAAAAACAGGTTTAAACTTTGAAAAACAAGTCAAGTTTATTGAAAAAATTTTTGTTAAAACTAATCCTTTGTGAATATTAAAGGTTATCTAAGTTTTAAAATGATGGAAAAGTTTTGTTTTAATAAAATTATTTTTTTTAATTAAGTCTTTAAACGTTTGAGGTACATATGACCCTTATTTTTTTAAGTTTATTTTTAATAAACTTTGTAACATTTAGAAGTTAATTATGAAAGATGTTTTAATCTAAGTTAGTTTAATTTGTTAATGAAAATTAATTATATGGTTAATTAATTAATAATTAAGGTTAATTACTTAATGAAATTGATTACTTAATGTAATTAATAAAAGATTATTACCTAATGTATTTAAGGGATAATTACTTTGTGAAATTATATTTGAGGATAATTAATTAATTAATATAAGTAATTAAAGGTAAATAAATTGCTTGGAGATAATTACTTAAATAAAAGTAATTAAATAAATGATTATAATTGATTAATTTAATAATTAGAGATTAATAAATTGGTTATTAAAGATAAATCAATTTGTAATTAACTGAGTGATGGCTAGTAACTTGAGTATGATTATTTGTTAATAATCAAAGGATTAATTAATGAATGTGATTAATTAAGATTTATTAAATAATTAAAAGTAAATTGATTCATTAATTAAGGATGATTAGTTAATAATTAAAGATTAACTAATAAATGATGAAAGGGGAATTATTTCAAATAATTTGTAATTAACTTATGATAATTAACCCGGATTAATAATCGATACATCCGATTTAAATGAGTCGGTTGATTAATAAATTCACTTGTGAATGTTTGGACTTGACTAAATGATTGAATTGTTGATATCCCTGATATGTGATGCTTTGTGATATATCCTAATTTGTGTTGTGATCTGTAGTTATTTATCTGGGATGAATGCAAATTATTATCTATAATTTATATATCTGTGATCTGTGAATGAAAGATAAGCGTTATAGTTTATACCGCTTATCAACTATATTTCTGTATTTTGAATCTATGATGATTGAATGTTGTTGCATTATTGTGTGAAACCCCTGGACTACACCATACATACACAAATATGGATTTCACGTGGAAATCGCTTAAGTCACGGATGATTTAAAATTAATATTTTTGAAATTGAAATTTTAATTTCTATTGATTTTGGAAATGGATTGGGTTTAAAGTGAAAAGCTTTTGAAATGGAATTTCAAAGATAAAACTTATTTTCGAATAACTTGATTAAGTTTTGAAATTTAAATAATTTGATTTGAATTCAAGTTTGAAATTGAATTCTATGATTCGAAACTAGGGATTTAAGATGATGTACAAGTTATATGAATTTAAACCATTTTAAAAGTATAATTTTGAGAATTTGGATTTAACCCAAGAACCTTAACTCGTATAAATGAATCAGATTTCCAAAATGAAAACTGTTTGTTTTAAAAGAATAAGAGCTTTCAGATAAGAAATGAAATTCCAGTTTAATTAAAGGAATTTCAAGATTGAATTGAAAAAATGGTTTTCCAAGTTATGAATGAATTCTTTTTGAAAGATATGAATTAAATCTGTTTATTTTTAACAGATTTAAAATGATGATTTGTTTAAACCATTCGAAATGGAATTGCTTTAAAAGCTAATAATTAAATCTTTCTTTCAAAGATTTAATGAGTTAATCCAATTGAAATAGGAATTAAGTTGGGAAAATCTGTGAATGAATCTTTTGTTTAAAAGATTAAAGTGTGGAAATTGTTAAACCGTTAAAGGTTGTTAAAATGAATCTTTTTGTTTAAAGATTTGAAAATGGTAATTTGTTAAACCATTTGAAAGAAAAGTTTTGGGTAATAATTTGTGACTTAATTGAAATCCCAGTATCCATATGATTTTTAAATATTTCGCTCACTATTCGGGTTAGCCAGGAAAGGACCTTTGGGTCGTATAACCCATTCCGAATATGTGATTCGACGTTATGGATAGCATTTGAAGACCGGTGGTGAAGACCGGATATTTTCGAAAATGAAAGGACAACTCGTAGAATGTCTCTGCATCGACTGGTCCCCGATATAGAGATTTGATCACCCTTTGTGATGGGAAGTCCGGACGTGATTAGAAAATTATCCGGATTTGCAAGGGCTTCTTCGGAAGTGCCTTCGGTTATGTTCGAACCCGGAACAGACTTGTATGGTTACATGTCTGACATTACACTTTGAGATATAAAGCAGATTTCTTTCAAATACATTTCTGTTGGTGGCGGAGAATTTATTCTCTTAGCTTAACACCCTTCTCTAAGACGTACGAGCTCAGAGGTTATGTAGTTGAAGATTATCAGCGATATATTCCCAATTTGGTAATGTGACATGCTGAGTGTTGCTGTGAAATGATCATTGTTTGATCATTCGTGATATGATCATTTGTTTGATCATTTATCTTTGTGATCATTGCTTTGATCATTTGTTGACCCCAAGCATGGCTTTGTGACAAAGCGTAGCTTTGTGGACGAGACTTCGTCGAACCTCACAACCCGGAAATGGTCGAAACGGGAATGATGCAGCAAGGTTTCAGGGGTAGCTTACCTAGGGTATGACCATTCCTTCTGGAAAAGGGTAGTATCATGGTATGGAGCCCAGATACTTACTCATGTGGACACACTTTATTTATTATGTGTGATGTTGGTTTAGAGGCGCCTCGGTTAAAGGTCCCAAAGGACCGGGGGTGGCATATCTGAGGTTTTGTATATTCCCCGGGAAGGGGGGTAGCCGGCCTTGTTTGGCAGAGAGCAGGTTGTCTCTCGGAGCGTCCAGCCAGAGGCGTTCTTTCATGGCATAGGAAGTTCCTTAGCCTGACCATTTGTTGGAAATCCATCTTCCAATACGAACCTTGTACGGTATTAGTTGTAGAACCTGCCATTTAATATGGTAGCTATAGTAGGCATACTATAATGGTACCTATGCTAGCTAAAATTTATATTCTACTTTCGAAATGTTTTCCACTATGCACTAATAATAATATCAAAAACGATTTGATTTGATTTTGCGTAGTAAGCATCTTTGACTAACATAAGAAGAAATCTCCTCCAAGTCTGCGTTTGCATTGTGTGTGTGGTGGGAGGTCTTATGGTAGTTTCATTTTCTAAAAGCATTGCGAATTGACTTTAAATTCTCTTGCTATTTATTTTTAAAGATAAACTGTTTTTGTTGCTCACACCAGTCCCATGACTGATCCAGAGTTTATTGTTTCTTTCCTAAACTCTGGGTGCTCAAAATTTTCTACACGGGTAGTGTAGAGTTGGGTTTTTCAAATAGTCAGGATTAGTAGATTTTCTGGAGCTAGTTCAGTCTTTGGATATGGACTGCACTTGCTTATCTTGGTGTATCGTTATTGGGAGTTCGAGCTATTTCTGGATTGGTGCTTTGGAGATGGAGATTATCCGCTGCTGGTGTTATCTATTTTCTTTCCGCTGCTATTTGTTGTATCATACCTCTGATGTATATTGATATTCATTGTATCACTTTGTTGTATCAGATATTGTATCAGTGATGTATATCAATGTATTATTCATTTCTTCCGCTGTGTTGTTTACTTAATTGTGTTATAAGCTCCGGAGAACCAGATTCGGCGTTTGAATCTACGGCATTTTGAGTACAAGTGAAGTACGGGTGCTGATTTTCGAAGGCCGACTTCAGGATCTTTACAAATCTACTAAGTCCAAATATCCTAAACCTATGCAAAATTTAGGTCATATTCCTAGGACTTAGTATTATTCCTAAGTCAGATATTTGACTTAGTTTACCAATCCCTTTTTTATTTAAGGCAATAAGATTAACCTTCAATACTTAATTACTTAAAAATCCCCTTCTAATAATCCATAAATGTTAATTTGTCCATAATAATCCTAACTAACATTTCCTAAGACATTTATGTGTACTTACTAATTTCCAATTAGTAATTGTTTTATAACTACTCCATCCCATTAATCCATTTACACCGATTAATTGTAACTCCTAATTCATTCCTCATTTATTTGCTCATTAGTTGGAGTTACTGCATTATATGCCATATTAATTAATTGTATTCCCCAATTCAATTCACATTTATTGCCCAGTAATTGAGGTTACAATCATTTATATCCAATTAATTATTGGCAGCCCCTAACTTTATTGTCCATTAATAGTAATTACTACCCTTTCTAATTTCTCCTATTCGCTTTCCTATTGTATCAAATAATAATTTTAACATCCCCATTTTGAGGCCCAAAACCAACTGGTACGAATGCTGCAATCATCCAAAGTTACTAATTTTCGACGACAAAATACGGCTATGTTAATCATATCAATAATCAGAAGCACATGAATATGAAAAAATTTCAACACGGTTTAATAACAATTTTTCACATCTCATTTCACAAATGATATTTCATATTCATTACATAATACCTTTCATAATCCCACATTCAGAGAAAATATAACTATACAAAATACTGCAAGACTGACATATTAAGATGTATCCTTTGTTGATCAGAGTCAAATACTTGGCAATTGTACAACTTTGCCAATTCATCCAAATAAACAAAACCAAACTACAAAGCGGAAATAGACAAAGTTCCTAATAGCTAGATTGCCACCCGCACATCTCTATAAGCTTATTCGTTAAACTGGAAACCTAAAATTCCTTACTTTTGACCTACTTAAATGAGTACCCGAGAGTTTAAGGAGAAAAACTAAAACATCGGACAGGACAACAGTCTGGTGTGAATAATAACCTACTATCTTGAACCAAAATAGATATCTAGTGAGACCACGCCATTGAGCGGAACGAGTTTTCCCCCACACTAGTATCTTAACTAAAACATAACAACCATATACTGTGCTCCTATAACCACGATGGTTAGAACAAAGAAAATATCATTTATAATAATGCAACATCAATTGGCTTACCCATCCCAATTCATTAGATTATCCATCTTAATTTCAAATGACTACCCATCATAATTTAAACTGGCTGCTCATCTTATTTAAAACCTGACTGTCCCTCTTATAATTATGTGGAGTACCCATCTCACATATAAGCATATCCAGAATTATGTGGACTATCCATCTCATATGTAATTATTAATTGGATTACCCATCCCCTACCACATTGACTACCATCACATGCGGCTTAATTATTTAAAATTATGCGTACTATCCATCACACATATTCCATTTAACTTAAAATGATTTGGACTATCCATCACACATCCCATAGTTTTCCTAGGATGACATGAACCCTTCATTAACCACTTAGAGACTATCCATCTTTGTTATGATATAGACTATCCATCTCACATCCCAGACTTTTCCTAGGATGACTATAAACCCATCATTTACAATTTAATTCATGTTATCCACATGTTTAAACTATGTCTATTGGTATACCCAATTAGGTTGTTTCCACTTAAAATTACAACATTACAAAGTAAAGTACATTGGTTTCCCTAATGATTGGTGTCGAACTCATTTAAAAATTACATTGATATCCCCAATGATAAAGTCGCATTTATAAAACATTTAGTTTATCGAAACTAATCTACTTCGGTGTCCCCAATGATAGTGTCGACATCTACAATCAAAATTGCATTAGTATCCCCAATGTTTAAAATCAAAGTCATAGAACAATAGGCTCACCGCCCATAGTTAGGTTAATATAGATCAATGTCAATGTCCTAATAGTGTCGACAAAGAAACTTAAGTCTCTCCACCTTTAATAAGGTAACATATAAACAAACAACATTAAGACATCATCGACCTCTATCTAAGGTCGAAGACTAAAAATTAAATCTTTTAAGTTCAAGAAAAATTCATGTCGAGATTGGTGTTGTCGTCCTTCTTAAACTGTAGGCTATCCACCTATTAAAACAAAACTTAAAACCTTTATAAGCTGTGTGGTAACTGCCGAAGACATAAGGTCGTCGACCCTCTAAAACGTAGGCCTCTTCACCCCTTCAAAATTGTTTTAATAAATGCAAGCCTCTTTCGCACTGAAAAGTTGAAGTGCAATGTCATGGCCTAGAGGCATCGACACTAAAACATAAGGTCGCCGACCTTGATGCACATCAACCCCAAGACCCTTGACGACGTTATAAAACTTTTATACTTTAGTTACTTCGGCTCTTATACCACTTCATATATAGAGTCGAAGTTAATAAAAGCAGCGCCACTACCATAGTCTTGAGAACTATCAAAGTGATTAGGTGCAACATCCTTGAAAACAGCAATGAAGACATGCAACGTCGTCATTAAGGTTTAAAAACGCTTAGATAAATCACGAAGTCATTATGCCGCAAATCATCTATTACTGTCGTTGTCAACTTTGATGCCAGAGGAATAACTCAGTAGATATTTAAGTAGTTATCAATTGCTTCCTCCCTCATCGACATTTAATGATGTGGTCTCATCGTTAGTCTCAACGATGTATGGTAGCATGACATTATCGTAATTCTTAAGAAAATTGTTTTATTGCTACTTTAAGCGGAAAAATTCATCAAATCTTATTTCTTGTCCAATTTCTATTGGATAAAGTAGTTTCTTTACAAATCCTTTATAGAATTAGTGCGCACTTAATTTTCAAGTTCCAAAACATATTTAAGATATTTAATTAATATCCTTAATTAATTGTCCCCTTTAAATGATTGCCAAGCATAGTAAATCCAAAATAAATTGAAATCACATGGAAAAATCCTAAAAATTCACAGAAATTAGAGAATATACTTCTCTTTACCATATAAAATTTCAAAGCATAAAACGATATTTAATTATTTTAAATAATTAAAACCCAAAATGATACTATTTCTTCTTTAGGAAATTCATTATCTATATAACTTAAAAAATTATGAAATTAAAAACCCATCTCCAAAATAATGTTTTATACAACATATTAGAAAATTAAAGCAATTGGAGATTAAAATCTTATGTTGACCCTTAAAACCCATTTAAATAATTCCCTAAAATTTCAGTAATCACTATTTTATCCAATCAATGATTAAACAACCATATCTTAGCAAAAAACAACAATAATTTGGGTATTATCCATGATCAAATTCAAGATAAATAAAAGAGATGGGTTTTAGCATTATTCGCCTTAAAAATTGATGTTGGTGTTGAGATTTGCTTAGTTTTATGCTTCCTTAAGCTTTAACATCCGAATCCCACTTTATTTCGTGTTCTTCTTCCCCTTAGAATAGCCGGCCTGCTTAGGTTTTTCTTAGACTGTTTTGTTAATGAGTAAAGTGAGAATGATATGAGAGAGAGTGGGTTTAAGAGATCAAAAGATGGATCTTCCTATTTTGCCCTCCTCATATTTTCACTTATATGTTAAGTTTAAACAAACTTAATTAATTAATTAAGTATGGCACAACCTTATTAAGTTTCAAATCTCATTCTCCGTAACCATTTACATTATTCTATTTAATCTATCCAATTAAATATCATGAATAATGCTTAACTAAAATTAGAGTGTTACAGGCTCCCCTTTTTTAAAGAACTTCTTCCTCGAAATTCAGTAAGGGCTACAAAACAAGCATTTCAAACATGTAAACAATGCTGGTATATCCTGCTAGCTATAATGTCTATATGTAACAACTATAGAACATACCATCATAACATCTCAGGATAAGTATCCCTAATCTTGTGTTCTGTCTCCTAAGTATAGTCTTTCTCATTTTCACTCCACTGGACTTTCACTAACTTGACTGTCTTGTTCCTTAATCTCTTTTCATCTCTTGCTACAACTCGAACTAGTTGTCATGCAAAAGTCAAATCCAGTTCTACTACCAAATCTTCCAATGCAGTCAGAGCAATAGTAGTCTCTAGATCATGCACATACTTTCTAAGATGAGAAACATGAAACACATTATGGACACCTACCAAACTACTCAATAACTCCACTTGGTACGCGAGTTTTCCAATCCTCTTTATAATAGGGAGTGGTCCAACATATCTCGGTGCTAGTTTCCCTAAATTTCCAAATCGTACCACACCCCTCATTGATGATACCTTAATGAAAACACGATCTCCAATTGAGAACTCTATATCTTTACGCCTTTTATCTACATAACTTTTCTTCCTAGACCGAGCTTCTCATTTCTTCCTATACTGTACTTCTCATTAACTGAAAATAGATACAAATATAGAAATATATATAAATTACCTCGAATACGTGTATTGTTGATTGATTCTCTTCCTTTTCTTCTAATTTATGTTCCTCTCCAATTTGATAGATATTTTATAATTTGGAAGAATAGTGGAGAAGGGAAATGGCAGAGCTTCGCTACTACCTTCAGAAAAATATGAAAAGAAAGGAGAGGGTTAAGCCAGAATTTATAGATGCTAGACACAGTCGTTATATTTAAAATATCAAATCTGGGCCATTTAGGCCAAGGTTAATCCTAGTCGTCAATTACCCAACCGGTCGACTACTACATGTTGACCGATCGCAATGGACCTGTCAGCCCGTGGGTCTCGGTAATTAATATATAAACGTTAATATATTATACTTCAATTATTTCCGTTACGAATTATTTTTTCGTCCCTAACTTCTTTGGGAATCCGATCGCAAAACTCCAAATATGAAAGTTGCTCGGAATTTCGCTGCAAACACAATGGTGCAAGTTTCATCATAAAATTTCATCATTTTCACAAATTTCATTTTTGGAGCCTAATTAACCAACTAACTAATTAAATAACTAATGCCAAATCACGGGTTGTTACATATGTCATTGGAGATAGGTATTGGGGATTAGGATACCTGGACACCCGTCATCATACTTGGTTTGTAGTATACCTTTACTATGTTCGTATAGTAGCATATTATGTTTGTTATGTGCTAACTCTTTGGTTAGAGGGATATGTTAGGTGTGTTTTTTATACCCTTGTTCTTACTGCATCGACTTGTATAGTATTTTGAGTTTAGTTATCGCTCACACCAAAGTATTGTCTGACTCGAAGTTTTATGCTTTGCTTCTTATTATCTCTGGTGCTCCTAAATGAGTAGACTAGATAGCCGGTCTAGGTGCAATGCAGTAGCTGGATGAGCAGGATGAGCTAACTTGTATTATATATGGATTTCTATGCTGACTTAGATGTGTAATACCGTGGGGCATTGACAGCGTTTGCTTTTTACTTTAATTAAGAGACTGTTATTTGAGTTTACTTTCGTTTGAATAAAATCTATTACTTGATATATAATTCTGTGAATCTGTACTTTGATATTTGGTTCACTTAGTTATTACTATCTCTCCTGCTTTATATATATGATGTATATTATATTTTATTCCATTTGCTGTGAGATATACCACAGGTTCTATGATCTTTTACTTCATTTTCAACCCTTGATGGTCATCCTACACCGTCGGGCACTTCAGCAGCGCAATATTTAGTTATACCGGATGCCGGTGGTAGGATGAATGTCACACTATATGTACTGATTTAACTATATATTGATATTTTACATGTAGTCAAAAACATCTTTATTCTCTGGATTTTCATCATTTTGTATAAAAGCTACATTAAATTCTTCTTGTAATTTGGAGATTGGGATTTCTTTCGCTCTTAGTGTATTCCATGCCTTCAAATTGTGCTTAACTAATGTAACGAACCAGGCTTTCGATCCTAGAAAATCGAAACTAATACATCCACTGTATTACATGCCGAGTATTCAAGTGACGGAAAAAACAGATCGTTAGGGGAAAGAAAGAAGATAGAAGATAGAAAAACTAAGAACAAACATAGAATCTCACAATGCAACAGAATAACATATACTAATCACATAATACTTTACAAAGTCATTTACAAAATGATACATCAGAGTCATACAATTTCTTACCTAGGACAGTTATAACAGCCTGTCCCTATACACAGATATAGAGTACATAATATATAGAAGAATAATATGATAACTATATATCGATGAAGCTTCCTACTCCAAGCTCCTCCAAGAAAAATGCATCCGTAGAAACCTGAACTACTTGGCTGCTCGTAAAAATTTGAGCATCCAAGAGTTTTAGGGAAAGAAAATAAAATTCCAGGTCAGACATGGGTCTGGTGTTAGTAAACTCAATGCAACTGAATTATTACTTTTAAAACTCTTTTAAAATCAAAGGTATCTCGTAATACCACGCCGCACATAAACACGGACGGGTTTTTACGTTACGATAACCAAAACACTTTTATAGAAAACTCGGTGATATTATAATAATGTCTTAGGGGTTAAAGTAAAATATTAAAATAGCTGGAATGCTTACATCTCACGTTCCAACATATTTGGTATACAACTAAAACCGTATGGCCCTTATTGGAGAATGGATTCCATACAATGACTGGGCTACTAGGGTACCACCCATCACAGTACGCGTCTAAAAAATGCATCGAGATTGTAACTAACGAACCCTACCAACATAAGATCGGCCTACCCCTTACTGGATAATACCGAATATGTCATCACCATGGTTTCTTTGCAACCCTTTTCACATCGAGCTCTCATGCATAACCAATCCATAAATATGTAGATGTATCATATCTAGAAGGGTGACAACATACCCTAATGGGTGCGACCCACATAGCCTTGCTGCATCATCCTTATTTTAGTCATTCCCGGTTGATGAGGCTTGAGGCTACATTTTACCTTTCTGAATAGCAATCCCTCTTGGAATGTTAACACTGCCCTCTAGGCAGTAATACAGTGCCAGCATTCATCCATAAAAGTTGTCCAGAATAAGGACAAACCGAAGGCACTACTTCTATTACATCCATTTTGGAACCACCCTCAGGATTAGTAGCAAGTAGCCCTTGCACTTCAATGGCTCCGTCTTCGACCACCTACTTCAAGATGTCTTCATTCTGAAACGCTTAAATTGGATCGAAGTGGTTTTTGGATAACATATCTGATCCCGGTCTCTTCGAAACAACTTTCGACAGTTTCTGGTAAACTCAACCCCGGTTCTTTAGGAAATAAACGGACAAAGATAAGAGCAGTGTTCACCTCCTAACCGTTTGTGGACGGATTTCCTTATCATTTGTCCTAGAAGAACAAATGAGTTTATACGTACATTATAGCACCTTCGACGGTAATTGTACCATATAATTCTTATATTTCTCCTAGACATTTCCAAAGTTACATTTGGGTCCAGCTTTGATAGTCGGTTATTTACTATCAAATAATCAAACATCCAATCAGGGTTTAATTTCCATATAGGATCCACTAAACCTTTATTAATTCTCTTTAATTAATAAAACCACTTTATAAAACTTGATCAAAAGATCTTTTCAAAATACTAATCCCAAACCCCTTAATTTCCTTTATACTTGGAAACATTTATATACTTATCTCAATATTATAAGATATTACCAAAACATTTTACTTTTCATGCCTTGAAACAAAATCATATACTTATCTTATTAGTATAAGTATATTTATGAACTTTTCAAAGTTTTCTTCTTTCCAAATCTCATATTAAATAACCAAACATTTCTTTCAAATAAAAGATTACGCTTATCCTTTAGCAAAAATTCTCTTTTTAAAAGCTCATCTCATATTTCAATTAACTTATAACATTCAAAATAAAGTTATAACCCACTTTTATAAACCTTTAGGTTAATTTATAAACCTCTTTCCAAATCTCTGAAATGATTTATAAACCTTTATCCTATTTTTAAAACTCTTTATATAAACCATTATATACTCCTTTATAAATATCATTTACAAAACATCATTTGTAAAACACCGTAATAACCCTTTCTGATAGTAAAACCACTTTCTATACACAAGCTATCATTTCTAATTACCTTTATAAGAATTATATAACATGAAAAAAATATTTATAAACCCTTAATCTCAAATTTATTAAAGAATTTAAATAAATTCAAAACCATATAGTATAAATTCCAAATGAGGCTTAACAGTCCCAATGGTACTGGTTTAAGTTACCATTTTATTTCAATTTAATTCCAAGGCACTTATCAATTATTTACATAGGCCAACATATACATAAATCCAACCAATTATCAAACCAGGGAATAACATGTCAATACAACTCAACTAGCATATACATGTCTAAACAACATAATAGCAGGATGGTGATTTGTCCTGCTAAATAGATGTCCAAAACAATTTAATCAATTAATAGCAGAACGAGGATTTATTCTGCTAAACACATGTCCAAACAATTCAAACAGTTATCCTATAGCAAAACTGTTTTGTTCTGCTAATGAATGTCCATACAACACAAACAATCACATTCTAAGTTATTCATAGTTATTTGTCTATTTAATATCATGGACAAGAGATCCTTTGGTTAAAATCAAACCACATAGAAAAGAACCCATCTTAAAACATAACCGATAAAGTTTAAAATAACTTTTAAGAATTAAATCATAATTTAATATAAATTAAAGCTTAATTAAATCTTAAATAATCAAAATCAAATCATAATTAAGTCTTAATTAATTAAAAGTAAATTAATAACTAAACTTTAAACAAATAATCATTTACTTAAAATTATCCCTAATTAAGTAAATAATTAATCTTTAATTGAATAATAAGTAATTAAATAATTCAAATTTAATTAAATAATAATTTAAAATAATTAAACTTGATTAAATAAAAATAATTACCCTTTTAACTTAATTAATCATTTATTAAAACTTCTTAATAACTTACTTAATTATCACTAGTTAGTCACTAATTACTTAACCTAATTACTGATTAATTAATAAATAATTATCCTTAATTAATTAATTAATTATTAAACAGACTTAATCAAGTTATAATTAACTAATGTGTTGCTAATTACGTTTGAAAATAGGTTTTCAAATCATTTTTAAAAGAAAACTTTAAAGTTAGAAATCAAAATTTTCCAAACTGCATTCATAGCGACTATCGCTATGGACGCAATAACTTAGAATTTCCTTCTATAAGTTACCATCTAAAAATTTAGCCTTCCACTTTGGATTATCTTTTAATACTCAAAATAAAGAGTTTTTGAAAACCGTAACTCGAGTTAGAATTTAAACAAAAACATTTACTAACTCGAAACTAGTAAATGACTAGATTTCCAAATGGATCTCAAGTCCTTTCAACATTCCAAACTACTAATCTTTCCATAACCATTCGACCAAAATCCAAGATCTCACATACACAAGCATATCATTTGCATAACAAATCAAGTTCACAACTTTATATCCAAACATAGCACTTAAACTATTTATTTCATATCTAATGCTAACCACATATTAGCACATATATGTCTTTCAAAACCAAGTCATAATCCATACAGCAAACATCATCCATTTAGCCATAATGACAAACATATATATATATATATATAGGTAAAACCTTTCCCAAAAAGATTAGAATTTACTCACCATAAGCTTTCCTAATCTTGAAACGTTTTAGAACTTGAAAAGCTTCACAACTCCAAAAGGTAACCCAAAAATAGGTCATCTTGCTCTCCGTTTTTCACCATTTCACTCTCGGAATTTCGAAAAGTATTCAATAGAAAAGTTTTAGAAAATTCTTTTCTCTATCATTTCGAAAATAGAATCATTCGATTTGGATAATTTTTGAGAAAGTTATGGTTAAAAGAAGAAGCGATATTTTCGGCCTTCAAAATATAGGTCCGAAAATGGGTCTTAAAGACAAGCGTTTTTACATAGCTATACTAAAAACCTAAGGAAGTGGTCAACATGAAAGTTGAAGCCACTGGATTTATACACAATTTGAAAAAAAAGAAAATCATGATATAGAGTAGTAAGGTGGAAGTTATAGCCGAAGGAAGTAGGATTAAAATGGAGAAGATTTTGAGTGGATTTTGAACAAATTTTCTAAGGGTTTTTTTCTTTCAAGGCTAAAAGAAGAAGCCATGAAAAAATTTAACATGGAAGAAGAAGAAGGAAATGGAAGCAAGGATAAAAAAAAGGAATAGATGGGTATATATATAGGTAAAATGAATTAAATAATATAACTTGTCATAATTATATTTAGTCATATCACATTTCTTTTATAATATATATATATATATATAATTATGTTTAATCACATCACTCTTTTATATATATATATATAATTATGTTTAGTCGCATCACATTCTTTTATATATATAATTATTATGTTTAGTCACATCACTTTCTTATATATATATAAAAGTTAAATTATTAATTAAAGCTAAGACATGACAAGAGATAATGATGGTTAATGATTATAATCTAAGATGTGACAATACTTAATATATGTATAGATAAAACCTAAGATGTGACAATACTTATATATATACACTACAACAAAATCAACATTTTACAATGGTGGAAACCCGTTGTAAATGACCTATTACAATGGTGAGTGCACCGTCGTATTATAAGAAGTTGTAATAGACTAAAATCTTTTACAACTGTGTTTCGATGTTGCAATTAACCGTTGTGATATAAACTATTACAACTGTTATTTTCCATTAACATTTTTACAACAGCTAATAACTATTGTTGATATGGAACAATATCGTAATGTAGCAGGTATAACAACTACGGTATAACCGTTGTAGTAATCTCTACTATAACTGTTACCCACCCTTGTGATTTCTTATGTTTTACAACTTTTTCTGACAGTTGTAATATTCTTTATTACAACTATAATTGACAGTTGCGATTTAAATCCAAAAAAAATATTTACATGGAGCAATTATTCACATATTAATAATCATAGAATTCATTCATATATTAATAATCATAGAATTCATGTATTGATGTAGCAACTATAACTGAATCAGATTCATACATATATTAATGATCATAGTATTCCAACAAAACACAATACATATTCAACAAAACAATCTGTAGTCATTCAAATCACCAACTAAAACGTTACCAAAAAAACATTCTAACATAACCACTCTAAAATACAACGATACAACACAAAATACATAAGAAAGATAAAGTTTTGTATCACAAAACAATGCATACCCTAAGGTGGTACACTAGTCGAAGGCAACGAAGTCTTTATGCCAAGCCACAGTTGATCCAACAGCTTCTCCAATGGTACACATCTTGGAATTCGACCTCCACAAGAAAGCTTCTGGATCCACCACCACATCATCCTCCTACAGTTCATTTTCTTGATAAATATCTTAAACCATAATCTTATAATTCAACCAGGTTTCCTTAAACTCAAATATCTTAAAGAATTTCTATAACGGTTGATACTTACATGTACACATTATTTGCGTTTCTATTACGACCATAACAATTAATTTGTCTAACCTCTGCCTTTAAAGGCAATTTACTTATAATATATAGCATACATTGCATTTATAATATATAACATACACTGCATTTATAATATATAACATACACTGCATTTATTAACTGTTACTAATTAAAACTTCAAAAATAAAATTGGTTGCTAAAACTCATTGACTACATATTTCATTTCAGTATAATTCTATTTAAAATTTTACAAATTTTACAGAAACAGAAAAATCAAAACTAAAAATCATCCATCAATCTGGGCCATGCTCACCGATCAAGCACAACGAAGAACCTACACAAGAAAACATTCTCAAAAATGACCAAATTAGAGTCAAGTGGCTCCGCTACAAAACCTCTAACAACTCCAACAGTCTAATCGACCCCTCAGAAATATTAGCAACAGAAGGCACGACTCAAAACACAGGGAACTACGTTGTACAAATCTGGTTAGGCATCCCAAAAATAAGTACAATTCGACACAGGCAGCGGCGTCACTTGGGTTCAGTGCCAGCCCTGCATAGGGCAGTGCTACGAACAACAAGACCAAATTTTCAACCCATACAACTCCTCGACCTACACTAACGTATCATGCAGTTCACAGTACTGCACATATATCAACGAAGCCTACTCAATGAAGCCTACTGCATTGGGTCAGCCTGCATATACAATATTCAGTATGGTGATGGCTTAACCACAGTACGGTTCTATGCTAAGGACGCCCTAACCCTCAGTCCTTCAGAAGTGGTTCAAGGTTTTCGATTTGGGTGCGGTCAGGATAACAAGGGTATTTATGGAAAAACATCTGGGCTGATGGGCCTTGGGAGAAACCCGAGTTCTGTAGTTCTACAGACAGTATATTCAATGTATGTATGATTTAATACAAGGGTGTTGCATGATCATTACATATATTCAATGTATGTATAATTTAATTGTAATATTATGCATAATAAATGATGTCATATTTACTTGGGTAGTGGAAACTACAGTATGGAATTTTTTTTCTCCTTTATTCTTTAAAAAAACGAGAAGGAAAATAGAAAACCTACTAGTAAGAAATTCGATAATAGCAAGAGTTTGATCTACTGTTTCATCTGTTTTGCCCCAGCCTTGATAGCCATCTCTTGTTCCACTGTGTTCCCATCCATTTTGAGAGCCTGGAGCACAATGGAGATCTACTATTATAATACCAGTACCATATCTCCTAGAAAATACATATAAAGTTATAAACCATCATACAATGAAATTCAAAATATAACATTTTATATTTGTTGGTTCACATTGTTTTTACTTACTTGGCCCAATGAAAAGCATTGTCTAGAGCATTAAGTGATCCACCGACAAAAGGAAATGGTGTATTTAGATCGCTTGCGATCCACCACCCGATTGGAATTCGCACATTGTTTAACCCGTTTTCTGATATGAACTTGAAATCTTCCTCTATTATGAATGTATTCCAGTGTTCCTGTACATCATTCACAATTGTTTACAAAAGTAGTTCGAAAGGAATACACATTTTTTAAAAGAAAAAAAAAGAAGAAAAGAAAAGCATACTCTCATGACTGAAGCAGCATTTTCTCCATAGCCATTTGTAACTTGAAATTCTCCTTGCAATCCACCAACATTGTTAATCATAAATATAGATGGATCATTATCACTACAATCGCTGCTTTCTGGATAATTTTCAACAACTGATATATCTGTTCCAACCTTAAAAAAAATCAATACAAAGCCATAACATAATTTGCCACAACTGATATATCTGTATATCCCCACTATTATATCAGATGTATATTATACACTTGCATAGAACGATGTTGTACAAATTTATTTAACATATATGACATATCAATGCAGTCAAAAGGGCCAACCTGGGAAGTACCAACAGGAAGAAGAGACGGAAGGAAGTCAGTATTCAGCGAATTTATCAATTTGCCACCCTCATTTTTAAATTTTACTCAATTGAAAGGAATATTTGCACAAAATGGTCTGAGTGTGAAAGATCTAGTAGTATTATCAGGTTTGCATACCATTGGAATTTCGCAGTGCTCATCTTTCACTAATCGTTTGTACAACTTTACTAGAAAGGTATTATCGACCCTTCACTAGACAGCGAGTATGTAGCAAAACAGAAGAGTAAATGCAAGCCAAATGATGTATCAACAGTTGTTGAAATGGATCCTGGAAGCTTCTTAACCTTTGATAACAGCTACTATAAGCTTGTTGCGAAAAGAAGAGGGTTGTTCATTTATGACAAATCTCTTTTTGATGATCCTGAAACTCGAGATTATGTTTTTGAACAAGCAAATGGCAAAAATTCATATGAATTTTTCAATGATTTCGCTGCGCCAATAATGGTTAAGATGGGAAAAATTCGGGTGCTGACAGGATTATAGGGTGGAAAACATTGTGCTTTCGTGAATTAAATTTGTTTTCAATTTCTTTAATTTTAATTTTTGAAGAATAAGAGGGTAATATATGTGTTTTTTTGGCTAACGATAAAGATGAATAAAAAAGAATGTTGTATTGACTCTATTGAGTTGTATAAATGTGTAGTTTGGTTCTTAACAATCTTTGAACCATTCTTATTTAATGATTTGTCAACAGAGTGAGTTGACAGTTGCACTTGTTTTTTGTTTAGATATATGTGAAACACTGAAGTTAGTTGAGGAGTATGTATCATTCTTGCACGTCATTAGTATTTTAAATTGAAAAGGCAAAATGGTGAGACTCTATAATGTGACTGGACCAATTAGTAAGGTCGTCTTTGTTTTCTGCTTTAGTATTAATTAGAAATATGATAAAAATAACAATGTAAATTAATCATGGTGTATAAAAGCATAGATTTTAAGGTTGTTGTGCACATGCCTAAAGCAGTTTCTTTTCAGTTCTTGAATTGTAGTAGTTAATTTTGCTTTACCTTTTGATTTTGGTTAAGATAGTTATGCATTGAAAACAAGAACGCATATATGTTATAATGAAATTTGAATGAAAGCAAGAATTTGAATCAATAAAATTCTTTTATATTTAAATTCTGTTACAATATTTATCTTCTCCTCTCTTATACAAGTTTTCTCTCACACATAGTACTCTCTCTAAAACTCTTTAATTCCCAACTCTGCTCATCTATTGCCTGAAACCTCCTCTCTAACCATCTAAAAGAGATTCAAGAAACTTGGCAAAGACAATAAGCAATAAACAATAGAACTTTTCATCTATTTTTAGACGTTGAAACGATACTACCGAAACAACCCCACACCCCCCCCAAAACCTGAAAAAGAGAGAAAAGGAAAAAAAGAACCCAAATTCAATGCACAATAAAACAGTTGAAGAGACCTCAAATAATACACACAAACACCCATCGCCTCATCAACAAGTCATTGTTAATGATTGGTTGCATTGTAAATAGATTTTGGTAGTTCTATTTGTTCTTATAATCTCTTTGAGTGGTTACAATTTACAAAATAAAAGTACTTGATTAACATAGCAACAAATTTATATATGTCCAACTAGACATAGCAGTATGCATTCCAGGCCGATATGCATAGCAACAACTGACTAATTTTTTGAAACTAGAGCTAATTGGACTCATATATATCCTGAATATATAATGCTTTGCATTTCATATGTGCGAAAACATATACTAAGTCCTAGTTTGCATAAAATATTGTATATATTACTGCCCATCATACCCTAAAAGAAGAAAATTTATAGGGTACATATGTGTATACCTTCAAAGAAGCACCTCCAACCAAAAACTCGTCAGTATCTCCTTGCTTAGCAAGTTCAGAAAAGCTTCCACAATTCTCTGAGCCTATAATAGAGAAAAAAATATTAAACCTGGAGCTGTTAAATCAAGTTAGGTAACTAGATCCATTAATTTTGAATCATATATGGGATGACTAAAGCACTGTCTTAAGTTTACCTGACACAATTGTCTATACACTCAATTGTTTACATATTGGTAGGTTTATATTAAAACTACTACTTATTCAACAATTCTCTGTCTTAAGCCATTCACTGCCTTAAGCCAAATTATAACAGAAAAAGAACTTCCGATACAAACATTTATTTGCAAAATATATTGAATGCATTGTCTCAAATAAAATAAGATAAACGCCTAGAGGTAGCTTCATTAGGAGCCATATTCTTCTTCTACACTACCCACTAGTAATTTTATTCACTTTGTTTGCATTAAAAGATCGGTGTAGGTAAACACATTCGTTTAGTATTCAAAATTTTCCATTTATTTCATCAATCTTACTATTTCCCCCATAATTTCTAATTTTTTTAACTCCACGAATCAAATTATATGTAAACCTATTCTGCATATAAATGTGTAGAGTTATATGCTAGAACTTTAAATAACCTGAATCAAAGAAATTCGATCTCACCAATGCACCGATAACAACATTATATATTTTAGTACCACAAAGTCAACTAAGTAATTTCGACAAACACTTAATCCACATATTTTAGCAAGTCCTAGGTAACCCACATTATGTATTGGGTAAAATATATAGAAAAAGCACTAAACATCAGCTTCGTATCAAACAAAAGTGGAAAGTAATATTTGGGAAACCATTAATAAACACTAGTACCCACTGTTCCTAATATATTATATAATATCATTTTGAAGTATATGGGATAATACATTAATGTTGATTTAAAAATCATGATGATCCCTAATGATATTAGGAGACTATTTTTGAAATTGAAACGCTGCCAAATTGAATATTCCTGTATTCAAAATAGAGAAAACATTTAAACAAGTCCAAACCAAAACTGACAAGTCATAAACAAAAACAGAGAAAATGTTTAAACCAAGATCAGCATATGCATCATTACATTGACACTCGAGCAGCCAAACCGAAGCTGACAAGTCCAAATGCAGTAATATAGGGTTTTTCTATTCCATGAAGTTCGTAAATGATTTATGAAACATTTATTTGCAAATAAAGCCTAATATAATTTGGATTCTAAGATTTAAGAAGTCCTAAAACATGATCGAGTGGCAAACTCTATCTGCGTACTTAACTAGAATCAGATTCTAAGACATATACGAATGATTACCTTTTACTTTCAGTCAATTTCCCTCTCTAAATTTAACAGAATATAAAAGGTGATGACAATTTTGAGCGATAGCACGAGCAACTACAAGCGGCGAGCACGAGCGATTAAGAGCGATAGTTGCGGCCTACGATCGGCAACGACGATGATTTAGGGTTTTTTGGATTTGTGATTAAATTATTACAAGGAGAAAAGACGAATTTTTTTGCTGGTTTAGGTTTGTTTTTTGGCGTTTAGGTTTTCAAAAAAAGGAAAGGAGCAATTTAGGTTTTGTTTTTTTTCATGTTTGGGCGACCGAAGAAAAAAAAGGAGGGATATTGAAAGTCCATGTCTGATGAAATATAATATTTGTTACAGCTGTTGAAAACAGTTGTCATAAATAAATATTACAATTGCTATATAAATATAGTTGTTAAAAGTGCCTTTATTACAACTGCTGAAATAGAACAGTTGTTATAAAATACCTATAACAACTACTGAAATAAAATAGTTGTTAAAAAATACCTATTACAACTGCCAATTTTTGCTGGTTGTAAATGAAAGGTTGTAATATGGTTGTTTTGTTGTAGTGATATAAGTTTATTATTTTTAAAACTATATCTTGTCACAACACTTACTAATCCAAATTAACATAAGATAATTTATTTCTAAGTGTATTATTATTTAGTTAATGAACTCTTATATATATGTGTCTATGGTGCACAAAGACTAACAACGTTCCCGATAACTTTTCGATGTTGAATGGTCGAAATTTCGGAAAACGTTCTTCAGTCACAGTTTCTATTTTTCTACGAACTATTTAATTTGGTAAACAAATTTTGAAAACGATTTTATCATCATTATTAATTTATTAAAATGAGTTTATTTTTATTATAAAACCTACATATTGAATTTTTAAAAATAAAAAAATATTCACTAATCAAAGCAGTGAAATTTCAAGTCGTTACAACCGTCTTCGGCTTGTGTATAAATTTATATGTTTTGGTATGCCATGTCTCTGAATTATGTCCCTCTATGATAAATTTCATGTATCCTTGCATATAGTGCCAATTATTTGCATATCTGAATGGCATACCCTTTTTTATGGTCAAAGCTTGCTGAAACTTAACAAAATGGGTGTACGGTCGCTGACCGACGAAGGAATTGCAATAGTTGTAAATTGCGGGATTATAGTAGGAACTCACAGTCCACCAGCACCTTGTCTATGTTTTTTTCAGTGCCATTTCATCTCCATGTGTATTTACACCCTTGCAAATTAAATTCAACTAGTCCACATTTTAGAAGACAGTTTTTAAAGGTATTTAAATAGAAAAAATGGATAGGCAAACCTCTCGTTTAATCCTATGAACTAAGAGCATTATTAAAATCCCTCATCATAATCCATGACATCTCTATTGTTGAAGCGTTGAGACATAAGGATTCCTATAAATTCTGTTTTTCAGTAAATGTGTTGCTAGCATAAACGAAAGTGCCAGTACATTGCAATCCCCCTTTATTGGTTAACAACACAATAAAATGTTGCATCATCATATTGATTACAGTCAATGCCCATATATGAGTATCAATAATAGCCGATATTTTGCCCTTACTACCTATGTCATTATTGTGCAGTAAAGTCCATTATGAGTGTAGTCTAGTTTTTAGTTTCCAATTGTACTTAATTTATTCTCCAATATGCTAAGTATAGTAAGCTTGCGGAGTGTGAGAAGTTTGAATGCTTCATACCTCTGACATTGCATTTATTTATTTATTGTTATGCTCCTTACAGTTCTTTTAGGAGTAGCTAAAGTACAAATTTTAGGATTACCAGATGTCTCACGCTTTTGCTTACATTTGGAATTTGCCGATAACACGAGGGAGCTATGCAGTTAAAGCGCTCGGCAGGTTCAATGCGGCGAAGGTGTAAAAAGTCATAGCGGGGTTATAGCGATGATATAGCGGGATATAGCGGATGACCCTAAAATAGCATATAAAATTCATACTTAATGTTTTTACAAATATATAAATGGTAAATAAATGAAAAATTAACATTCAATTGAATTATGATTAATACATAAATAATTTAAAATAAAAACATGTGCGAATATACTGTAAATAAACATAAAACTATTATATAACATAATTGAATTTAGTAAAATATTAGAGTATTTTCATTTCTATAAATATATTAAAAAATCAATTAAATTAATTAATTTCATAATTTTTATATTATATAAATGTCATTTTTCAATTCATTTCGTTTAAAGGAGAAATAGCGGAAATAGTGAAACATAGCGGGAATAACGAGATATAGTGGAAATAGCGGGACTTAAAGCGGAAAGGCTATATTTGGGGCTATATGGAAAAATCGTAGCGGTTGAAATCTGCTATGAGATATAGCAGAGTTATAGCGGGGTAATAGAGGGACATTAACTGCACAGCGAGGGAGTCATTTTTATCAGTTTTAGATTGTGTTCCAATTTCATGAATGCGCACTCTTCATCTTCCAAAGAAGTGTCAGCATCTTCAATTATAACAGAATTACCTTCTTGATGATGCTCATCTGGTTTAGTCCCTTTCTTTGTGTAACAACCATGTATTTTGTAATTATTTTAAATTGAATTTCCTGATTTAAAAACCTTATTTATTTATTAAATGGAAAATTTTGTTATTTTTAAATATTAATTATGATTTGTATGTGAATTATAATTTCAAACATGAATAGATAGGGTATTTTTCCAAAAATGTGAATTTTGGTCAATATGATCAAACTTTTACTTTTAATTTAAAAATTTAAAATGATGAAATTTTGAATTTTATCTTTTATTATGAAAGTAAATAAAATTTCAAGAATACTGCTTTTCGTTTCGTTGAAATCTGATTTATAATGTGAAAGTTATGCCCTTTTAGATATTGTGTGTAATTTGATGTATTTAATAAAGAGGTTTTTAGGCTTAAGGAAAAAGTTAGAGAAAAATTTAGTTTCAGGGACAAGAAGTTTGTTTTTTAGGCTGAAGGACATTTTTTAGTGTAAATCAGAGAATGATAGTTGTAACTATCATTTTCAGTTTACACTAAAAAGTGTCTTTCAGACTAAAAAACAAACTTGTTGTCCCTGAGACTAATTTTTTTTTCAACTTCTTCCTTGTGCTTATTTACCTGTTTAATAAAATTGTTAATTTTAAATTATATAAATAATATTTTATTTGGTCAGGTAATGTTCTAATTTATATTTATATGGGTAAAATAACATGTTATGTATATATTTTTGTTTTAAAACATTTTTCAAAGTGTAATTGACATTTTCCAATGTCAGTTGTATTCTGTTTATAATTTCTAATTTCCAGTTTCATTTAATTAAAGAAATTCTTTATTTATTTTCTATTTTCTTAAAACCTTATTTTACTTTCATTTCCACTTTATTTTTCTCAGCATTTATTTTATTTACTTGACTTTTTATTTGTTTAGAAGCGTAGTTATAATTTTCCAAAGTTAAGTGTATCTTGTTTATATTTTTAAATGCTTGTTTCAATATATTAGCTATTTTCTCATTTTATTTTCTATTTTTACTTAAATTATTTTTTTGTTTTCTTTTTCATTTTATTTTGTTCAGCTTTTTATTTTTATTTACTGAAATTTATTTTGTTTATTTTGTTTAAAAGAATTTGGAAATTCAGAGAGACTTTGTGATTGTAACTTGTGACTCTTCCTTTCCATGCCTCTTCATTGCCTTGGCCTTTCACTTTCTCTTTGTAGCCGTACATTCCTTATTGCATTTAACGTGAAAATAACTTATTTTCCTCATCATTTTCGGCCATAGAAATTTCTGAAATCATTTTGTAAGGCATGGCTTCCATTCTCCTCTTTTCTTCTTCCTTTTTCCATTTGTTTGCCTTGGTTTTGCTCTGCTTCTTCATGCTTTGCTCAGCCTAACCCCTCCACCATCTCCTCCACCGACCACCACCACTTCTTCCCCTCATCCATGGCTACAACCCCTCCATCTCCTCTAACTTGAAGTGGCCATGAACTCCTCATGAACACAACACCACAAAACCTTGCTTAATAATCAACAAAACAATGCCTAGACCATATATGCTTCACCTACCTTTCATCTATCACCTTGGCCACCCCCTTAGCCACCACCACCATCATCTACTTCACCTCTGGCCACCCCTTTCACTACTGTCCAGATCTGTACTAAGCATGAACCAAGCCCAATTGACCCATAGGCCGAGCCAAAATGTGCATCCAAGTTGCCTTTTTGTCTTGTTTCTTTTGTATGCTCCATGTTTCACCCTACCACTTCACATCTCCACTTGTAGCCGCACCATATTGATGCCATACCTGACCTATATCACCTTCATAGCTGAGCATATGAACCCTATGGCCAAGCAATTGGAGTGATTAAAGAAAGGTCTAATCATTCTTGTCTTTGTTGCTTTGTATTTCCATTTATTTCAATGTTGTTTTGTGTTAAATAATTCATGTGTTATATTGTCTTGCTTATTGTTGTTTGCAAGATCATACCTTGGCTCTCTTCACTCACTTGAATCAATTGTCGTGCTGTGTCGTGCCATATCGTGCTTTTCTGGAATTTATTCGTGTAGTTTGATTTGCTAACTTCAGCTTGAAAAGGTGAGTCCTCCTCACTCTGACATATATACTTATGAAATGGTAAATGGATGACAAGTGATTTGTAACTAAATGTTTATGCAAAATGTTATGCAAGTTAATGATGATATTATGATATGTTATTCCATTGTTAACTTTGTTAATTATCACCTGATATATGATATATGACAGTATATTATGAATCTGACAGGTTAGTGTAAATTGTCTATATTGTTTATGTATATGATCACACTATGGGTTGAAATGATACATACCCGAACGGACTTTAGAATAGGGAAAAATCGTTATGGGTTGAAATGATAGGCCTGAACGGTTTTTATTTATTTTATTTTTAACTTGGGATTGTGGGTTTGAAATGATAGAACCCGGATTTTTGTTTTTTTAAACTATGGATTGAAATGACACATATCTGTATCACTTGACCTAGGTTAGAATACTATATACAGGCCCGTGGTTATTTTTATAAAGTATTTTGAATATTTTAAATATTTTTAAAAGTGTAAAATTATGAAAATTTGATTTAAATTGGATTTTTAATGTTTAAATAAAGAAATTTGGATTTTTCTAAAAGTTAAAATGTAATTTAAATGAATGGTAAAAGTGAAATTTTGAAATATAACTTAAGTTTGGAAATTTGGAATTTTGGTTTTAAAATGATATTTAAGTTATATAAATAAAATGGAAATTTAATTATATTTGGAAAATGGTAAATATGATAATTTGATTTGAATTTAAATGATTTAATAAAGTGTTATTGAGTTTTCTATGTATTAAAATGGTTAAATAAATGAATGCTTAAAAGTGTAATTTTAAAATATAACTTGACTTGGAAATGTGAATTTGGTTTTTATTAAAGGTTTAAGTTAATTAAATAAAATTGAAAATTTAGTTTAATTTGTGGAATGGAAATAAAAATATAAGTGTTAAGTTTATTTGTTAAAAATGTGAAGAAAAGAAATTGTACATTTGGATTTGTTAAGTAAAATTTTTGGAAATTTGGATTTTTTTGTAAATGTTTCTTTTAAAAATCATAAATTAAAAGTGTAATTTTAATGGACATTTTTGAATGTCAAAATATGATTTTTATAATGTTTAAAAGGTTTAATATTGAAGTTTATTATTTGCTAGAAATACACTAAAATCTGGAAAATACTTTTAATAGCATTCAGAAATGCTATGGTTTCTGAAAATGAACTAAAACTTAAATAAGAGGCTATTACAGCAGTTCTGTAATGCTGTAGTTGCTGTAGTAAATTAAAAGGCTAAAAGCTTGATAAAGGCCTATTACAGCAGTTCTGTAATTGCTGTAGTGGTCTGCTGTCTTTGCTGAATTTAATGAAACCCTTTAATTTGAAACCTGAGTTATTACAGCATTTCTGGAAATGCTGTATTTGCTGTTTTAAACTAAATTTCAACTAAAACTGAGATTTAACAGCATTTTTAAAATATGTCTTTGCTGAATTAAAATGTTTTCAAGTATAACTTATAACAGCTTTTTCTGAATACTGTGAAAGGCTGAAATTATCAATGTGTACGGTTTTTAACTTAGTAAATGAACTCATAATAGTTTAAAACTTTGGAAATTGAATACTTGATTTGAAAGTATAATAATTACACTTTTAAATGGTTTAGATGAATTATTTTGATTGAAATATAAACTATTTAAAAGGTGACTTGAAATGATAATAAATGAATGATATCTTTGAATTTAAAAGGTATTTAAAGTTGAATATTTGGGTTTGAACTCAAATGATGATTTGATAATGAAGTTTTGAAAGATATGATATTTTGATATATTAAATGATTTGAAATGAAGTTTTTGAAAAGATATGATATCTTGATATATTAAAATGATTGGAAATGATGTTTTGAAAAGATATGATATTTTTATATATTAAAATGATTTGAAATGAAGTTTTTGAAAGGATATGATATTTTGATATATTGAAATGATTTGAAAAGAAGTTTTGAAATGATATAATATTTTAAATATATTGAAATGGTTTGGAATTGATTTAATCTTTATTTTGATAAAGATTTGGATTTGAAATGATATTCTATTTTGAAGTATAAAATATTATTTTAAAATTATAACCACGGGTTATAATAACGATTGGTTGTTAAAAAGACTGGGATCGGATATGGACATACTCTCTATCGATACCGAAAACCACTTTGACAACTGTGTACGCGGTGGAGTTTCCAGAATGAAGTAGGATGGTGCCGATGATCCTAAGGTATATACGTGGACCCAACTCCCGTGAGTTGGCATAAGGTGGCTAAAACATGAGCGATCTCGGGCCAATGAGGTAGCACCTCTTATCGGACAAACTTCTTCGATACCATTCTATTACTTTGTGATTGTTTGGGTGCACCCCTTGATTTGGGAGTGTTGTTCGAGGTGGAGCGGTAGTGGCTGCTATGCGTTTCCATCAGTCCGTGTGCGTAATTGGTATATCTACCCTGGCATTGCCTTGTGTGCCGTGTCACCTACCATATCGAGCTTTACTACGAGTTTCTATTTGTGTCGTACCTATGGAGTATCTTCTCGTAGCCTTTCGAGGTATGCAGGTACTGTATAGACTATTGGCACTATTACGTGTTAGGGTGAGTTCAGATTAAATGTAAAGCCCTAATGCTATTTTAAAGTATGTTTATTTTATAATTAGACATTATTATAATAGCGAATATTACTACATAGTAGATAGTTTAACGGATCCTTAAAGAATGGGCGATCCCAAGCATTCTTTAAGTTACTTGTACCTTTATTACAGTTCACTTGAGTTGGTTTACATTGTATAAGTATGTATGTCCTGACTCGAGTGTTTTGTGTTTTGCTTTACGCTCGGGTCAGACTGAGTGATACAACATTCGAGACTCACCTTTGGAGCTGGAGTTTTGCTTTGAAGAACTAGATATCTATTCATTTTGTTATCCAGTTGATTCCAGTTGTATTCTGAGTTGTACCTGATTATCATACTGTTACTCCTGTTGTATCTTGGTATTCCTATTGTATCTTACTTAACTCTGATGTATTTATGTAGTAGCTTCATGAACTACTTTTTCTTTGTTTCCGCTGCATTATATTACTCTGTGTCTGTGATCTGTGATTATTTATTTACTGTAAATGATGAGTTTGCCAAATTTTTATTTACAACGTGGTATTTTGAGCAATTCAAGTCCGACTTGTGCGGATGCGAATGGTTGAAAATATCGGGTCGTTACACTTTGATACTTTTGTATTTGACGTCTCACTTGAGTCTATAGAGGAGTAGTATGTTTTCACATTACTAACACTGCTTTGTTATTGTGAATATCCATTTGTAGAGCCAGTGCGACCATCTTCATCCGTAGAAGTAAGTACTATGAAGGATTATGCAAATTTGTATCATGTTATTTACTGCTTTGAACTACGAGGGAGTGTGTAACAGAAGGATCATAATGTTTATTCATTTTTTATGTACCAATTGTGTAACAACTTGAAATTAGGCGATATCATAATTTGATATTTAAAAATATTTTGAAAATAAAAAAAATTATTTTATAATTTTGAAAATTTAAAAGTAATTTTTCTTAAAAAGAAAAATCGTTATAAGAATAAAATAAAATTTGGATAACATCTCGAGTAAATTTTTAAATGGATATAAACGGTTAGCTTAAAGATGGTTCAAGTTATTGGGCGGTTAGGGGTACCAATTTATTTAAGAATAGGAAGAAAAATTGATTTTTTTTCTACTCTCTTATTGGACCATATTTTATCCTTATCCATATAATAATTATATTTTAACTTATAAGAAGGAAAACTTAATTTGTTTACTCTCTGATTGGAGCATACTTTTATACTTATCCATATAATAATTATATTTTAACTTATAAGAAAAAAATAGAATTTGTCTACTCTTTGATTGTACAAGATTTTTCATACTTATCCATATAATTATTATATTTTAACTTATTTCTAAGCATACACTTTAAGCTTTCTTCTCCTATTGGACCACCCTTTTTATTCTTATCCTAACACTAATTATATTTTAAATTATTCCTAAGCTAACACCCTAAGCTTCCTTCTCCCAAGCCTATAAATATCCAAGTCCTCATCTTATTTTACTTCATTCACAAACTAAAGAAAGTAAACACTGTCTTCATGTTCAAGGCAACCGAGGTTTCCATCTGCTTCATCAAATCAAAAAATTTCAAGTTTAGGAGGTGAGTATAATCGATTTCTGTTAATATATAGTGAGTATTATTTAATTGTTTTACAATGAGTTAACTTCACTATTAATTGATTTCAATTTAAATCATATGTTTTATTGAAGATTATGCTCATATTTTAGTTCCTACATTGATTAATGATGGTTTAGTAGCCTGTTTGATTGAAATTCTATTAGAAAATGGTTTATAATGGTTATGATTAATCAGTGAGTAAACCTTATTTAAATTTCATGTTATGTTGATTCTTACCATGCTACTCTTAGATATGCTTTGACATAAATTATAATGATGGATTAAATATTTGCATATGCTAATAAATGTTTAATTATCTGCATATATTGTTATGAATAGTTTGTCATGTGTGTTATTTGAATAAAGTAAGAATATTATGATTTAAACTTGTAAACCTAAGTGACACTGGATACACAATAGTTAGATGGGAGTTAACATCGTAGATAAAAGGTTGAAATAATATATAATATGATAAACCCCTTAGTGACATCGGGTTAATGAAAGTTAGGTGGGATTACTTTTATATTGGAATTTGAATATATTAAACCCCTTAGTGACTAGTGATAGTTAGGTGGGATTACTATTGTTTATACTCTTGTGAAAAATGTTAAATATTGATTAATGAGTGTTATACCAAATAGAGTTAGTATCCATCCTAGCTGGATTGACTCAGGGTAGCACCTTGAGTGTGGCATCCTTGCGTTAGTGTCACTAGTCTAATGATCTACTGTACGGGCATTGAGTGTTGTGGCTACATGATTTAGATAAAATGATGGATAAAGGAGAGTTTTCATGTAGGCTAGAGTAGACCAGGGAGGGTCATGTATAGTATTGTAGATTGAGTGGGTGCACCCACAATGATGATTCATAGGTGATATACTGGGTGTTGATTTGGTTTCTGGTATATTGACTTGTAGGTGGTACTAGGTATCACTCGGTGTCAATTCAATTTTTGGTAGCTGATTAAGTTTATCACTATTACATGATTATATGATGTGGAGTCAATAACTTGTGATTAGAGAGAACCACCATTGAGTAGATTTGCGATTGTGGTCAGATCAAATAGAAATGGAACATATGTCATATGATTTATATATGATACCTACACCGAGATTGGGTAATTGACGTATTAATATGATGAATTTGTTATGTTCTCTTTTATTATTTGATATTTCAGTTTTCTCACAGTTGGTTTCTAGCCTGACCAAGGTTGTTATTTATTTTAACAACTTTGGGTCAAATTGGGGTTGTGTTTCAGGATATACTTTCGTGATATCATTTCTATCTTGTCCTTTTGGAGAGGAATAAGCATGGTTCAGATACAGTATTTCATTTCTCAAATTTTTCCGTACTAACCGTAGAAGATCATCTGATCTTCAACCAGATCATTCGAGACTTAAGGAGGGTACTATAGTATTTACGAAGGATGGTAACCATGTGTGTAGTTATGTATATATCTATTTGATGGTGTCTGTAATTGGATATTGGCATCATTTGTATGTAAGGATATGATATATATATATATATATATATATGTTTTTGTGTGAATTTTTGACCACATTGATGTTGTTTTATTTTACGTAATCATATATGTTTATTATTTAGATTGAAAAACTCATATATATTACTTTGTGCTGATACAAGATACGTGCTTTACGGAGATTCTAGTATATGATATCATGTATTCATGTTGACACAACGGAGTATATATGAGAGATCGCTCCTATCGTGTCCTTTACTCCCTACTTTCGGATGGTAGCCTCCCTTTGATAGCATGGGTATTGGGTCGGGGCGTTATAAAGTGGTACTAGAGCCCAGGTTAGAATAATTCGAAGATAGAAGCATAAATTGGCCTTAGAGGCTTGAGACTTAGTTGTGTACTGGAGTAAAGATTTTCTGCATATTTGATATATAAGTTGAAAGATCGACTTTTGAATTTTAAACGGCTTTGTGATTGATTAACTGGTTAGAGTATAAGTGTAGATATAAAAAACTTTCTTATTCATTTGTGATTTCTATCTGTACTTCCCTTTATTTCTAATAAAGTTGCTTTCACCTCCCTGATATAGAAAATATGGTTAGACCCATAGGTGATCGTGTTGGTGCCCAGGCCGATTTCCATAAAGTTAGTCTAGTGGCACTAGTACTTCTGATGTAATGATGACTATGGATCAATGGATGGAATTTATGAGAGACATACATGATACCGCAGTAGTCAGAACACCAAATCCTACTCCTCACTTGAACTTTATGCTATAGTGTGGTGATTATATAGTCTAGGCAGTAAGCCATTATTTAGGAAGGAAGGTCCCATGGGTGTCCATAATTGCTTAGAAACTATGAGAGAATATTTGATTATATGGCTCTTGCATATCTGCAGAAGTGGAAGCTTGCATACAGACCGCCTATAAGGCGGAGCATTAAATTTGTATGATACCACTTCTTTAAAGATTCCTAAAGAAGAAAATTGATAAATCCTAGATTGTGTGTTATATTTGTGGAGTCGACGGACACTTCACAAATGAATGTCAAAAGGCTCAAAATAGTGATACTAGGAAATGCTTCAACTGTAATGAGGTTTTCCATATCATAAAGGATTATCTGAAGATAATCAAGTAGAAACAGGGGAAACTATTTGCTATTGAATCCCTAGGCCCATCGAATCAGGATAAGGGAAAAGCAACCACAATTCTTGAAGGTATGATTATTATATCTTCGAGTTCTTTTCGATACAGGCGCTTCGCATTCATTTATATCAAAAGAGCTAGTGGATAAATAAAAGTTGGATTATACATTACTAGTAACATCACTTAGGGTAGTAAATCCTATAGGTGGTTACGCTATTTTAGGGGTGAAATGTTATGATTTGATTGTTGATCTATATGGATACTCCTTTGTGTGCAATTTGCATGTTATGAATCACTTAGGTTTCAGAATTATTTTGGGAATGGACTACCTTTAGCTTATGATCATCGCTTGTTTTTTGCTGATCGAGTTATTACTCTGAAGCATCTCGATCATAGAAATCGTATTATATTTACCCTTGATGCTTCGAAAGTCGGGTCATGCATTTCACTTAATGCTTTGGAATAACAAGACAATAAAATTGAGATGATTCCAATCGTTAGAGAATTTGCAGATGTGTTTGATTTCGTAGAAGGATCACCCTCTTGTAGAGCTGTAGAATTCTAGATAGATTTAATTTCGGATTCTCATCCCATTAGTAGAACTCCTCGTCGAATGTGCCCTATTGAGATGGAAAAATTGCAAACTCAATTAGAAGGACTTGAACAGAAGAACTTTATTAGATAAAGTAGTTCGCTATGGAGTGTAGCGGTAGTATTTGTAAAGAAGGCGGACGGGTCATTAAGAATGTGCATTGATTATAGGAAGTTGAATTAGATGACGAAAACCATTATCCATTGTCATGGATTGATGATCCTTTTGACTAGTTAAATGGAGCAAAAAAAATTTTGCAACTTGATTTAACTAATGGTTTTCACCAGTTGCTGATAGCATATGATAGTATTCCTCTTACAGCATTCAAAACCAAATACATATCCAACGAGCGGGTAGTTATGCCTTTCGGTTTGAAAATGCACCTGCTTATTTCGTTAACTTAATGAATCGAGTTTTCTGTAGTTATCAAGATAAATTTGTATTAGTATTCATTGAGGGTATCTTGGTATATTTAAAGACTGAGGAAGAGCATGTATAACATCTAAGAATTGTCCTAGAAACTTTGAGGTCGCATCAACTTAAAGCTAAATTCACGAAATGTCACTTTTGGCAAAAAGAAGGGAAATTTCTTTGACATATTATCTTTGATAAAGGTATTTCTATTGATCTGAAAAGGATCAAATCTATTCAGAAGTGGAAGAGACCGGAGTCAGTTACAGAGATTCATAGTTTCTTGGGATTGGCTGGATATTATAGATGTTTTATTTAAGACTTTTCAAAAATTTCAACCACACTGACCCATTTGATGAAGAAAGGAGTAAAATATAACTAGTAAGAGAGGTGTGAAATAGCTTTTCGAAAGCTGAAAGAATTATTATCTCATGCACCTATTCTATTAGTGTCTGATGGTAATAAAGATTTGGTAGTATATACAGATGCTTGTGGGACTGGTCTTGGAGTTGTGTTGATGCAACGCAATAGGGTCATAACATATGTATCAAGACAGTTAAGACCAAATGAAACCAAATATGCTACTCATGATCTAGAGCTAGCGCAGTAGTATTTGCTTTGAAATTATGGAGACAATATCTATTAGGAGAGCTATTTGTCCTCTATACGGATCATAAATCCTTGAGATAATTATTTTCTCAAAAAGATCTGAATATGCGACAGCTAAGATGGCTTTAGTTTCTAGTTGCTTATGATTTTGAGATATAATATAGTCCAGGAAATGGAAACATAATAGCTCATGCTCTTAGTGGGAAGCAGCAAGCCATGGTTCTATGATGATCGCTAAATGGAATTATTAAGAGGGTTAAGTTCTTATAATGTTCAGTTTAGAACGATGGATGATTCATCTGTTATGGTGGCTAGTTTTAATGTTCAACTAAGCTTAGTTGATATAATTCGAGCTAGTCGGAAAGACGATACTATACTGATTGATCGAATTCAATAGCTTCATATTGAAGAAGATAGCGATGAACTAAAGAAGTTTGAGCTTGACTCAAATGGTAGCTTACACTCGAGAGGAAGACTATGTGTTCCTAACATAGCTAACCTAAGGAAGGGTGTTCTTAACGAATGTCATCATTCCATGTTCACTTTCCATCCAGATGTAATGGAAATGTGTAAAGATATGAAACTCATGTATTATTAGGAAGGCATGAAGCATGATATACCAGAGTATGTAAAGAAGTCCACGGCATGTCAGCTAGTGAAGGGAGAACATCAAAAACCCAATGGATAACTTCACTCGTTAGAAGTACTGTAGTGGAAATGGGATCAGATTTATATGGATATTATTAATGGACTTCCATATTCAAGATAATGAAATGAAAGCATTTAGGTGATAATCGATCGACTCACTAAAAGTGCACACTTTATTCCTATATGCTCAAATCGAATAGCAGAAAGCTTAGCCAGATTATTTGTCAAACATATTATCAGACTGCATGGAGTGGCAGTATAGTTAGTGATCGAGATCCACGTTTCACTAGTCATTTCTGGTAGAGTTCAGAGTGCCCTAGGAAAACAAATCAATTTCAATACGGCCTATCATCCATAAACGAACGAAAAAAATGAACGAGTCAATAAAGCTGTAGAAGACCTTTTGAAAGCTTGCATTCTAAAATTTAATGGTTCTTAGGAAGACCATCTTCATCTAGTAGAATTCTCTTACAACAACAGTTTCTAGACCAGTAATGGCATGGTTCCTTTCGAAGTTCTTTATAGAAGGCTGTGTCGTTCTCCACCTTGTTGGTTGGAAACCGGTGGTAGACTAATATTAGGTCCAAATATGGCACGAGAGACGACTGAGAAGATATAGTTTATTAAAGATCATATGAAAACAACTCAGTCTAGACAGAAGAGTTATGCTGATAAGCGTAGAAAGGACTCAGAATTTTCAGTCAAGGATGGTGTATTTGTAAAGATATCTCCAATGAAAGGAGCAATAAGATTTGGAAAAGCTAGGAAATTAACTCCAAGATATATTGGACCTTATCCAATTGTGGAGCGCATTGGAAGCTTAATATATCAAATTGATTTACCTACCTATCTATCAGGAGTAAACAACGTGTTCCATGTGTCCCAGTTGAGGAAATGTGTACAAGATCTTTATATTTTTCTAGAGCCAAGACAACTTGAGGAGCTAGAAATTGAACCGAACCTGTCTTTCACCATTGAACTAGCACAGATTATAGATTCAAAGGTGAAATGATTAAGAAACAAAAATGTTCCATTAGTAAAAGGTGCAATCGTCAGACAATCTCAAAGACTCTACATGGGAGACCGTGGAACTGATTAGATGGATGCATCCTAATTTATTCTCTTCTTAGCTTGGTACGATTTTAAATCTGTTTGTGTGTATTATTTTATTTGAGTCATGGAAGATTGGACTTCTTAATGTTTGTTAGTTATAAATTAACCTTATTTAGAAATTGCAAGGACGCAATTTTTATGAGGGGTGAGTTTGTAACAACCTAAAATTTAGCGATATCTTAATTTGACATTTCAAAATATTTTGAAAACAAAAATAATTATTTTATAATTTTTGAAAATTATAAAGTAATATTTTTTAGAAAAAATCATTATTAGAATAAAATAAAATTTGGATAAATTATCTCGAGTGGATTTTTAAACGGATGTAAAATGTTAGCTCAAAGATGGTTCAAGTAATTGGACAGTTAGGGGTACCGATTTATTTAAGAATAAGAAGAAAAATTAATTTTTTTTCTACTCTCTTATTGTACCATATTTTATCCTTATCCATACAATAATTAATTTTAACTCATAAGAGGAAAAATTAAATTTGTCTACTATCTGATTAGACCACACTTTTGTACTTATCCATATAATAATTATATTTTAACTAATAAGAAGAAAAGTTGAATTTGTCTACTCTCTGATTGGACCAGACTTTTCATACTTATCCATATAATTATTATATTTTAACTTATTCCTAAGCATACACCTTAAGCTTCCTTCTCCCAAGCTTATAAATATCTATGTCCTCATCTCATTTTACTGCATTCACAAACTAAGGAAACCATACACTATCTTCAAGGCAACCAAAGTTTTCTTTTGCTTCATCAAATCAAAAGATTCAAGTTTAGGAGGTGAGTATAATCAATTTATTTTACTATACAATGAGTATAATTTAATTGTTTTACAGTGAGTTAACTTCACTGTTAATTTGATTTCAATTTGATCATATGTTTTATAGAAGATTATGCTCGTATTTAAGTTCCTATATTGATTAATAATGGCTTGGTAGCCTATTTTGATTGAAGTTCTATTAGAAAATGGTTTATATTGTTGATGATTGACCAGTGAGTAAACCTTATTTAAATTCCATGTTTTATTGATTCTTACCATCCTACTCTTAGATATGCTTTGAATTAAGTACAATAATGGATTTAATATTTGAAAATGCTAAGAAATGTTTAATTATTCGCATATATTCTTATGAATAGTTTATCATGTATGTTATTTGAATAAAGTAAGAATATTGTGATTTAAACTTATAAACCTTAGTGACACTGGATAAATGATAGTTAGGTGGGAATTACTATCGTATATAAAAAGGCGAAATGATGTATAATGTGATAAACCCCTTAGTGACATCGGGTTAATGATAGTTAGATGGGATTACTATCAAATTGGAATTTGAATATATTAAACCCCTTAGTGACATTGGGCTAACAATAGTTAGGTGGGATTACAGTTGTATATACACTTATCAAATATGTTAAATATTGATCAAATAGTGTTATACCAGACAGAGCTAGTATCCATTCTAGCTGGATTGACTCTGGCTAGTACCCTAAGTGTAGCATCCTTGCCCAGTGACATTAGTCCGAAGATCTGTTGTACGGGTATTGAGTGTTGTGGCTACATGACTTAGATAAGATAATGGATAAATGAGAGTTTTCATGTAGGCTAGAGTAGATCAGGAAGGGTCATGTACAATATTGTAGATCGTGTGGGCGCATCCACAATGCTGATTCATATGTGATATTCGTTATCATTGGGTGTTGGTTCGGTTTCAGGTATATTGAGTAGTAAGTGGTATCACTCGATCTCGATTCACTTTTTGGTAGTTAATCAAGTTTACCACTATTACATGATTATATGATTAGGAATCAAGAACTTGTAATTTGAGAGAATCATAATTGAGTAGATTTGCGATTGTGGTTAGATCAAATTGAAATAGAACATCTGTAATATGATTTATATATGATACCTACACCTGGGTTGGGTCATTGACATATTAATATGTTGATTTTATTATGTTCTATTTTATTGTTTGATATTTGAGTTAACTCATAGCCGGTTTCCGGCCTGATCCAGGTTCTTATTTGTTTTAACAACCATGGGTCAGATTGAGGTTGTATTTTAGGATCTAATTTCATTATATTGTTTCTATCTTTTTCTTTTTGGAGAGGAATACGTATGGTCTAAATACAGTATTTCATTTCTCATATTTTTCCATACTAGTTGTAGAAGATGAGGTGTGTGACTTTTTGACCACATTGATGTTGTTTTATTTTATGTAATCCTATCTGTACATTATTCACCTTAGGAAACTCGTGTATATTGCTTTGTGCCAATACGAGATGCGTGCTTTGTAGAGATTCAAGAATATAATATCATGTATTCATGTTGAAACAATGTGGTATATATGAGAGGTTTCTCTTATCATGTCCTTTACTCTATGCTTTCAGACAATAACCTCTCTCTAATATCGTGGGTACTGGGTCGGGGCATTACAAATTGAATCTGTATGTTTAAGGTGAGTTGCAGCCTCCTCATTTGATGTTGGAATAGATGTTGCAGTGTTATTCTATTAAATGTTACTGTTCTTCTTTGGTTGCCAAGTTTTGGCAGTAACTATAGTACAAGAATTCACATTATAATAGGCTCAAAGAATTTCAGATCTGTTAAGTCTTCTTCCTTATTAGCAGCATACTCCTTAATTACCTCCACCCAGGATTTCAACCAACTATGTTTCGATTGGCCTTTTGTAAACTCTAAATCTGAATCATCCTGTTGTTTACTAATCTCATCAACTGCATTGTCAGTCATTGGCGAATTAACTCAGGAATAATCTGGTGGTTTGGATGGGTATTCGGTCATGGGTAACTGCCTCTTCTCTGTCTTGTTCTACCATGAATTTTTCAGTTTACTATTAATTAATTGTGTTTTATTCTAATTAAAATTTAAAAAATGGTGAATATGTTTACAATAATTTAAAAAGTAAAATAATGACATTATTAACTTTAGTTTGCAGATAGTTATTGAAACAAATATTCAATGCTAAAACGTAAAAGAGAGTGCCACATGAGAACGAACATACATTTATTGTTATATTCAAAATGAGTAGATTAAAAAAATAGATTTATTATTTAAATTTTAGTTTAAAATAAATAGAAAATTTAATATAATCAACTCTACTTAATTATTATTTATATCTTTCTACTTTGTTTCCAATATGATTAAGAAAACTAATTATATCGATTCAGTATTAATACTCTTTCTAATTAAATGAATTAATTGACCTAAATGGGCATATTCATTCAACATAAATTAATAGACATAATTTCGAAGATGGAAAAATATGATATTATTCATTTATACTAAAATATTAAGTTTATATAAAAAAAATTTAACCTAAGAATTTTGACTTAAACTAAAAGCATAAAAAGAGTCAAACTATATATTATTTTCGAAAATGAAACCATAGAAGTGAATGTTTCGCCTCTTTGCCTTTAAACATGGCAATCAGTTCATTATTTAAATTTTTAGACATGCATAATTTATGTATATTACTAAAAAGAATCTTTTTGTTCTTATTAGTACCACTGTAATTCAAATTTATCCATTTAAAAATTTACTCTTTTTAGTATCACAGTTACATTCCATCATTTAATAATTAATCAAAAGACAATGAAATATAATTTTACCAACTGAAATTCACATGCAGTTTTCCACCGACCATTAGAACTTTGTTGGTGAAATTCAACAACGCTCAATGTAACATTGCCACCACTCACCAATTTCTGGCAAAGTTTCTAAAATTGATTTACTAATAATAAATTTATTTGAATATTCATTAATAAAAACCTTTTTAAAAATAATATTTTATGAAGGCTATTAAAATTTAAAATGCATTATTGAAATTTTTTGAATTTTGTAAAATATTTATTTTACAAACTACTTATACTAACACAGAGATTCTTTAAAGCATCATCTCATGATTCTAGCTCACTAGCAATGGAGTGAATCATTTATTAATAAATTGAATGTTACTTCTAAAATCAGAAGGAAGATGAATGTGACGAATGGGATTTTCGACCCTCGAAAATTGACACTAACACATCCTCGGAATTCACGTGCCGCAAATCAAAGTGTCGGAAACCCAATCGTTAATGGTAAGAAAGAAAATAAAGATATAATAGAATCTCACACAAATGGAATAACATATATTATTTCAACATATAACCTTTACAACGGAAATTTTAAATACATTTATCAATGTTAAACATAGATAGCTATAAATATCCGTCCTTACAAATGCGGAATACGATACTACACCAGTATAGCAAAAACAGATAAGAATCTTCAAAAGAATCTTCTAACTCCATGCTTCGAGCTCCATCTTGATTTCTTCTAACTAAACCTGATTACTAGACTGCCTAGGGAAATTAGAGCACCCAGAGTTTAAGGGAAAAGGAAAATAAACTCTGGGTCAGTCATGGGTCTAGTGTGAGAAACTCAAAATACGCAATTTGAAAACAAAGGTATCTCAAAAGAGCACGTCGCACCTAATCACAGAACGGGTTTTTTCCTTATGATAACCAAAGCATTTGTTGCACAAAATATGAGGATATTATTTTTAATGACATTCTTTTGAAAACATTTGCATGTGAACTTATGAATCTTAGATGAAATTGTTACCATTATTAAATTTCGGATATGTTAGGCTCTACAAACAAAGCTCTTACAAGGCTCGTTCGGAGAATGGATTCCATATAGCAATAAGGCGATGGACTACCTTTCATACAGTACACCTCTAGAGGGATGTACCAAAGGTCCTTATACTGAATGCCTATACCGATACAGGACCAGCCTACCTGTAACGACTCGGATTTTTCGCGTTCGAAAATCGACATCCGTACTTCACCTTGTACTAGAATGTCGTAGATTCGACCGTTCAAATCCGATTCGCCAGAGCTTATAACACCATTAAGTATAACAACACAGCGATAAAAGAATATATCAATTACATAACATTGATACAATGACAGGTACAACAGAATGATACAACAGATATCAATATACATCAGAGATATGATACAAGAAATAGCAGCGGAAAGAAAATAGATAACACCAGCAGTGGATAGAATGTCTCCAATAGAATGCTCCAAAATAAGCAGCGTCAGTCCATGAACTCCAAGAACTGAACCAGCTCCAGATAAACTACTAAACCTGATATCTGAGAAAACCCAACTCTAGACTGCCCGTGTGGAAAATAGTGGGCACCCAGAGTTTAGGAAGGGAACAATAAACTCCAGATCAGTCATGGGACTGGTATGAACAAACAAAAACAATTTATCTTTAAACAAACAAAAAAGTCTTTTAACATTGAAATCCGCAATGCTTTTCGAAAATGAAACTACCATAAGACCTCCCGCCACACACACAATGCAATCGCAGAATTGGAGGAGATTTCTTCTTATGATAGTCAAACATGCTTACTACGCAAAATCAAGACTCTTTTGATATTATTACTAGTGCATAGTGTAGAAAAACATTTCGAAAGTATAATATCAATCTTAGCCAGCATACAACCATTATTGTATGCCTACTATAGCTACTACGTTCAATAGCAGGTTACCGCCACATTCCATAGCAGGTAATACAACTAAAACTGTACAGGGTTCGTATTGTTTCTTTGGATTTCCAACAAATGATCAGGCAAAGGAACTTCCTTATCGAAATGGAAACGCCTCTAGAAAGACGCCCCAGATCCTAACCGGATCTCTGCAAACAAAAGGCCGACGCTACCTCATGCTGTACAGCTGTAACTAGGTAACTAACACACTGACGCTACCTCACGCCGTACAGCTGTAACTAGGTAACTAACACACGAGCTATGTCATCCCCCAGTCGTTATCGACCTTTATCCGAGGATCCTCAATCATAAAGCAACAGCCACAAAGTATAATCAACATAGGTAAAATATCTGGGCTCCATACCATGATATCACCTTTTATCCAGAAGGAAATGGCATTCCCTAGGGGCGCTACCCCTACAAACCTTTGCCACGACATTCCTGTTTCGACCATTACCGGGTTGTGAGGCTCGACGAAGTCTCGTCCACAAAGCTACGCTTTTTCACAAAGCCACGCTTTTTCACAAAGCCACGCTTTTTTCACAAAGCCACGCTTTTTCCACAAAGCCACGCTTTTTCACAAAGCATGCTTTGATCAACAAATGATCATCAGCACTTCGTATGCCACATTACTAAATTGGGAATGTATCACTAGTAACCATCAACTACATAACCTCTGAGCTCGTACGTCTCAGAGAAGGGTGTTAAGCTAAGAGAATAAATTCTCCGCCACCAACAGAAATGTATTTGATAGAAACCAGCTTTACATCTCAAAGTGTAATGTCAGACACACATCCATACAAGTCTGTTCCGGGTCCGAACAGAACCGAAGGCACTTCCGAAGAAGCCCTTGCAAATCCGGGTATTCACAATCTCGATCGGACTTCCCATCACTTAGGGAATCTCTATACCGGAGCCATGATGCAGAGAAAATCGATAGGTCATCCTATCGCTCTCGCAAATACCCGGTCTTCACCACCGGTCTTCAAATGCTATCCATATCGTCGTATCACTATTCGGAATGGGTTATATGACACAAAGGTCCTTTCCCGGCTAAACCGAATAACGAGCGCAAATAAAAATCATATGGATACTGGGGTCTCAGTTAAATCACAGCTTACAAGCCCAAACCTTTCATTCGAATGGTAAAACAAATTACAATTTCCAATCTTTTAAACAAAAAGATTTATTTCAAAAACCTTCAATGGTTTAAATAATTTCCACACTTTTAATCTTTTAAACAAAAAGATTTATTTCACAAAGTTAACCCCATTCACAAAGATCCATTCATGGATTTCAAAACAATTTCCATTTTTATTTGAATTAACTCGTTAAATCCTTAAATCAAGATTTAACTTATAGCTTTCAAAACAATTCCAAGATTCATTCATAGTCTTCCAAAACAATTCCATTTCAAGTTAGATTAACTTATCCGGTCTTTGAAATCAAAGACTCATTTCATAATTTTCAAAATATTTCAATTCCATTTCAAACTTGAAATTCTTTCAACACAAATTGGAAGTTCATTACTTATGTGAAAGCTTTTACTATTTGAAAACAAATAGTTCGTTTCAGAAAAATCCAGTTATATTTACGTGGGTTAAAACCCTTGAATTAAATTCAAAATTCCCAAATCAATACCTTTAAAATGGTTTAACCCACATATAACTTGTACAACATCTTTAATCCTTAGTTTCAAATCATAGAATTCAATTTCAAACTTGAATTCAAATTTAAATCAAATTATTTAAATTTTCAAAACTCGATTAAGTTATTCAAAATAACTTTTATCTTTGAAATTCCATTTCAGAAGCTTGTCATTTTAAATCCAAATTTCCAATTTCAAAATCAATTGAAATTAAAAATTTCAATTTCAAAAACATTAAATTTACATCATCTGTGACTTAACCGATTTCCACGTGAAATCCATATTTGTGTGTGTGTAAGTGTGGTCCAGGGGTTTCACACACAATAGTGCAACATCATCAATCATCACAGATATATCAATATCGATAAGCGGTATAATCCACAACGCTTATCTTCATTCATAGATTCATAGATAAAATAAATTTATCAGTCACAAAGATTCATCATTACAATTCGATGTGGGTTTCGGATAACCAACTAGAATCCGACTCCCTGTCGCATCGAAATTCAAGTGCCTTTTTACGGCCAAGGGGTTTTACATTCACAAGAAACATTTCACAGATATCACAGCTCAATACAAAGCAATTTGTATCACAAAGCATCATATCACAAAGCATTCTATAATATTCAATCATCTACAATTAAGATGAATTAATTGTGTAATTATAACTAATTAATCACATTAACACGTTATTCTTTAAGTAATTAAGTAAGTAACCTTAAATTAATTACCTTAATTTAATCAATCAATTAATTAACCTATCTTTAATTATCCACCTTAATTAATTAAAGACAAGCCATTTTATCTTAATTCATTACTTAATTTCATCATCTAAATTTAATGCTCGAAATTATTTTATACCAAAAATATTGACTAATTAAAGTTCAATATGCTTACCATAATCACCTTCTTAATTCAAGCATTATTAAACTCCATTTGAAAATACTTATAAATTTATTCATTATCATCATATCATTTCTAAATCCATTTATTTTTCAAAACAATTTAAAACATTTAGTCTTAACATTTAACCCTTGAATCTTGTTTTAAAATCTTATTCAATAATTCAAATTTGGAAACTTATTTGATTTCTTATACTTTAAAATTTTGAATAGAACTTGCTTGAAAACTTTGTACGCTTTATATTGTCTTTAAAACTGAACAAAATTTACGTTATAACTTTAAAACTTCTCGTATTTTAAAATGCCTGTATAATCACACAAAATTCCCAAGCCTCTCTCGTGCCACTCACGATCCATTCATACCCAAAAATTTCTTTTCGCTGAGACAATTTCTCGAATGCTTCGAGTCCATTCCCCATTCGCACGCGTTTTATCTCAAGCTCCTGTACCTTCTTCTTCCCCAACACTTTATCCCAGATACATACATAAGCACGTACACGTGCACGAACTTCACGACCAACTCCAGTCAACGCCGCAGCCACCCAAGCATCATCGGTGATCTCCTGAATCAATTGGAACAACCCAGCATACGTGATCTTGCCTAAATCAAAATCCAGCGAATTTGAGTTCAAATGTTTCTTTCCTGAAGCCTAACCTGATCACAAAACTCGATCCACTCCGCCGCTTGACGACGCCAGAGGTCACACCACTTCAACCACAGCTACCCCAAAGATCCCCGAAGATTTTCCCCCCGGTCCAATGAATTCCGATGCATTGACGAGGTGGTACTGACGAGGTTTCCTTATCTCGACGATCATTGGGCTTAAGCCCTAATTCTACTTCGATCACCCACTACGGTGATCTGAAAATTTAGCGAGCATTTTTCCTAGCCTCTACGACCTCTCGGCTAGCTACAGCTCCAATCACGAGACTAACAAAGTTGACGATCACCGTAGTTTGCCCAAATAGTCAAATCTGTTCATCTCGTGATTTCTCACCCAAAATCGCACTAAAAATCTGGATTTTTATTTTAAAATTCATGATTCGTAAATGTGAACAAGATCATACATTCAAAACTTAAATTTTAATCGATTACATTTTTTTCAAAAATGAGATTTCACTGTGTTTTGATATTTTCCAAAAAAACTATTTATCTTTAATGTCCCCAAATATTTTTAGGAGGGAGATCTTTACAATTCTAACAAATTTTCTTTGAATATAAAGATTAATGGTTTACCAGAGGGTGAGTTCTTGATTTTTTTTAAACAGGATTGAACCCTATAATACTTTAGAACAGAGACATCAGACAGGCACAAGCATATACATCTATACAGACGTTCATATTCATGCAAGCATCCTTTATATCATTCATTCTCAAATCATTAGATGCAAACCCAAAAGATGAATATATAAGTTCAAGTGTTTGCTCACCTTCAAAGGAAGGAATAGAGAATAGGAATGATGTAACGACCCAGAATTTTGAACAAATTAAATTGAGAATATTTAATTAATTTTAAATATTTGAACGATGATTTAATTTGAATCCCCGATATAACTCTGAATTTGGCGATTAAATTTTAAAGTTTAATCTATTGTAAATTGAATAAAAATTTAAATCTTCAATTTGAACTACTTAAAAATATTTCGAAAGCTTTTAAAATTCGTATTGATAATACTGAAGATAATTGAAGCTTCAAAAATTGATTTGGAAACAATATGTTCAGTTTTGAAATTTATATCGTTTCAATCGATATTTAAAAAATAGCGTTCCGGGGCGCAGTCTCGGAATTCGACGAACCCAATTCCATTGGATCCGTAATATTGTATTATTGTCGGATTTCAAATTTCGTAATAATTGGAATTGTGGTTTGAGCGTATGATTTATAAACGCGTTGGACTTTGTTTTGAAACGAATTGAATCTAAATAAAATATGGTTGCTTTTCTTTTATCCGACCATAAGTACAATTCACCTCCCTTTTGTCTCGTTCGTACCCCTTCGTTTCTTTTCCCTCTTCTTATCGTTCTGCTCGTTTAATTATGAGATGGAATATCATCTCCTTCCAAATGAAGACCCATCTCGTTCAAAGACAAACAAAGAAAATCTCGTTCAAATTAATGGTCGCAGCTTCAAAACGAAAGAAAACGAAAATTCCCCCTTTCTCAGTTCAAATCGAAATACATTGCCGAGCTCCACATTTTCCAACTCCTCGTTCAAATAAGAAATTGCCGAGCTCCTCCTCTTTCAAAAACAAACGAAAATCCAACGGAGAAAATTTATGGCCAATAAAACAAAATAAGAAATGGCCACCTACTTTGTCGATGAATCGAATCAAGCTCGCATTCAAGCATTGGAAGGCGGAGCCTCGTGAGTGGCTTGCAAAGATCGTGGCAGCTGGGGAGTTCGCCTGCGGGTTCGTCAAGCATCGATTTATGGCGGCATGAGGCTAGAGCGGCGACGAGTTCTCTTCGTTCGAACCAAAAGTAGGCATCGCGATTTGGGGATTCAGCATCTTCGAGCGTGGATGGGTAGGAGGCCAGCAGTCGCGTTCGACTAGGTTTCGAAGCTGGGTTTTCACGAGCTCGAAATTGCAAGCCAAGGGTGGCTGTTGGTTGTTCGTCGATGCCAGTGGCGTCATGACCTTGTTTTCGACTGAAATGGCATTCGTTTGGGATGCTCAAGTAAGGTATTTGCAGATTTATATTTGCATTTACATTCAGTAAAATAATATGCATTCTATCCTTGGAAATCTTATAAATATAGATTTAAAAGAGTACGGTAAGGTAAAGCTGCTGTTATTACTTAATATACAGTAAAGAAAATTTTTTAGCTTAAAATTAAATTTTGATTTAGTAAAATTTTTAAAGGAAAATTTCTAGTAAAAATAAAAATAAATCATTGGCTAATTTAATTTATCAAATGAAAGTTGATCATTCGATTTTTCGAATATTAATGAATTGTGTAAATAATTATACAAGGTCAAATAAAGTCGAGAAAACAAACTGGAAATGGAAATGGATGGCAAAATAAAAAGCTAAGGTGAGATCTTCTCACTCGAAAATTGAAAAGTGGAATTTTCAGTTATTGATTTGATTGCTATTGGATGTGATATTAGATATAGTAGGATATATCTATTATATATATAGCAATATATACATATTGGCATATGTATATATTGGATTGATGATTTCCCGCCTCGTATAGCGGATGAGACCCTATTGCGCCGTTAGTAAGCGGATTATTTTTATAAAACCCATATACCGCGATATTCCACCTCGAAGTGGAATTGGTATTGTGCTAACGTCTGTGGATGCAGGGAAACAGGTTGGAGGGATCCAACTGGATTCCTCACCAGTATTTATTTATTTACAGATATTGATGTATATTCTGTTATCATATGTTGATATATGATGTTTGATGTTGTGATTGACTAATTGGTGCTGTTGCATCATCGGAGCCATTTTTGAAGTTTAAAAATAACGATATTATTTTTAAAAGGATTTCAAAGTGAATTTTTGAAAGTATACGTTTTATTAAATTTTGGAATTGATTCATTTTAAATAAATAAGTGTTATAATTTTTATGTTATAAAAAATTAAGAATTTTGTGATATAAAACCAAAATTTGATGTTCGGGAATATGAAATGAACTATGTTGAAGAATAGTATGAATGAAGATTTTTGAATTTATTTATAAATGGTTTATAGATAAGATTTATAAAGAATTGAATTTTTATAAATCGGAAAAATGGAATTATAAAAGGAGTTTTTGTTAATGTTGAATAAGGGTTTATAAATGGAATTTTACAAGAAGTAGGATTTATAAATTTTGTAAAGTTATTAAAGGAATGACTTAAGTATAAAAATTGAGTTATAGATTGATTCGGTTAATAAAATTGATTTGTAAGTTGAAGTTGTTATAAATTATAAATGGGATTTATAAACGTTGTTTATAAATCCGAAATCACTTATTTTAATAAGTGAATTGTAGAAGTTAATTAAAGGAATTATATTCATGATTTTGGACAGTGGATAAGCCTTTAAATAAAACGTGTAGGAATGTTGAATTTGGATAACGAAGTATATTCACGATTTTGGACAGTGAATATATTATTAAATAAAATGGATATGTTTGGGAAAAGTGATATTACGAAATGAAGTAATTGTTTTAAAAGATGTTTTAAAACGTGATAAGTATCGAATACATAGATTTCAACATTCATTGTTGAAATAGACGTTTTCGAGAAATATAAGGAAATGGTGGACTATAACACTGTTGTTATTGTAAATGATTTCCAAAAGGAAATGTTTTATATAGTATTGGGATTTATATATCTATCTTAATTCTGAATCCCTATACTATTGATTTCGAGTCGTCGTAACGATGTTTTACGCAACATTCGTTTTGACTCAAATAGATGTTAAAATTAATGATTTCCTGAAAGAATGAATTTATACTTAAATTTGATTTAAGTATATTGAATATTTTCAAATGTTGAAAATAAATGATTTGTGAATTACTTATTTTTAAATAAGTATGGAAATGCTTTTCCAATATGAAATGAACTGTTTTGAAGTTTTATCTTCAAGATTGTAACGACCCAGAATTTTGAACAAATTAAATTGAGAATATTTAATTAATTTTAAATATTTGAACGATAATTTAATTTGAATCCCCGATATAATTTTGAAAACTGCGATTAAATTTTAAAATTTAATCGATTGAAAGTTGAATAAAAATTTGAATCTTCAATTTTAAGCTGAAGAAAAATATTTCAAAAGCTATTAAAATTTGTGTTGATAACACTGAAGATAATAGAAGCTTCAGAATTGTATTTCAAACTGTTTCTTTCAGTTTTGAAATTTAATTGTTCGAATCGATATTTAAAAATAGTCAAATTTCGAACAGTCTTGGAATTCGACGAAACCAGTTCCATTGGGTCCGGAATGTTGTATTATGGCCGGATTTCAATTTTCGTAATTTCCGGAGTTGATACGTGAGCAAACGGTAAGTAAACGCAGTTAGATTTAACCGAATTCAAATTGAATTTAAAATTTTAAAATTGTCAACATCAGCCACCCTAGGTTTTCTTAGCAGACCTATTCTCTGCAACAATCACGTTCTCGTGTTCCCTTCGTTTCCTTTTATCACGCAACTTTCCCCTTCCTTCAGAAAACTTCACGAGAAAGATAAAAATAAAACGAAGTATTTTCGTTTGAAATAAAAATTAATGGCCGATAAATTTTCACTTTCCCTCTTCATCTCAGAGAAATGAAATCTCGCTCCAGCTAATATGAAATCAAACTCGTTCCCCCTCTCCTTCATTTAAAAACAAACGAAAATTCATCTTCTCGTTTTAAAATTAATGGCGACCGAGTTCTCTACGAAATCAATTCGATCTCAGATCGAATAGCGCGAGATGGAGGCGCGCGCGCGTTCGGACGCACGAAAGCTAGAAGGGGTTGGGTCGCGTGTTTCGTTTCGCGACTGAGAGGCTCGCGTTCACGTTGGGATGGTGGCGATTTAGGGCAGCGGCAAAGGCGAAGTGGAGATTCGCGTCGAGCTCGCGAGAGCAGGCGGCGGTGGCATCGGCAGCGAAGGCGGCAGTTCGACCTAGGGTTCGCCGAGAGCTTGAAGCCGTGGCAATGTAGGCGAGTCAATGGAAGGGGTTGCGATTGAGGGGTTGACCTCACTTCGATTTCACGTGGCGTTCGACCGAAGACGTGGAGCGAGGCGATGTGAGTTTGGCGAGCAGAGTTCGCCTGGGTTTGGGCGACTGGTTCGCATGGAGGGCACTGGGCGCGAACGCGAGGTACGGTGGAAGTGTCGACGTGATGTCTGCCAATCAAGCTATGGTGACGTTCGTCGTGGAATTGGGGATCAGGATTCCATCAAGTATTGAGGTAGTTTTCTCTGAATTTTAATTAAATGGAAATTATGTAGAACAGAAAATTTGTAAAGTTAAAACAGAAAAGAATTAGTTTTAACAGGAATATATATATATATATATATATATGCAGCTAGGATTTTGAAATATATATATATGTTAAGTTTAAAACATTTTGGGCCAATGGGATTCAAACCAGAAGGGTGTGAATATTACCTATATACTTATTCTGGAAGGTATTATATACTAAAAAGAGAATTAACAGTAATAAAATTTCTGTTCATGTTATTCATTGAAAATATAAGTACAGAAGTAGAAAGAAGAAAATTTAGTTTAAATCAAGCTATTATTTTAAAATGAATCATTGGCTAAATAAATTTATCAAATGAAAAATTTATTTTTCGATTTGTTTGAATATTAACAAATTGTATAATTATTTATACTAGGTCAAAATCTGTAAAGAAATCAAGCCGAGAATGAAAATGGGATTGCAAAATAAAAAGCTAAGGTGAGATCTTCTCACTCAAAATTTAAAGTGGAATTTTTGCAGTTATTTATTGACTGATTGATTGCTATTTGAATGTGCTATTAGATATGATAGGATATATCTATATATATAGCAGTATATACATATTGGTATATGTATATATTGGATTGATGATTTCCCGCCTCGTATAGCGGATGAGACCCTATTGCGCCGTTAGTAAGCGGATTTTTATAAAACCCATATACCGCGATAATTCCGTACTGGAGCGGAATTGGTATTGTGCTAACATCTTTGGATGCAGGGAAACAGGTTGGAGGGATCCAACTGGACCCCTCACATTGATTTAATTTATTTCTATTGTGATATGAATCTGTGAATGATTATAGGGATGCTATAAATCATATTGATATCTGGAAATTGTTTGAAAGCTAAAATTTAGCTGAATGGATGTTTTGACATCATTGGATTCCAAAGATAAACGAAATTGAATTTTTGAAATTCAAGTAGAAATTTTCTAAGTGAATCAATTTTTGAAATTGAAGAAATTTTGAAGAAAGGAATTTTTAAAGTATAAAAGGTTAATTTTTATAATCTTATCAAATTAATTCCAGAATCAAGTGAAAATGTTAAATAAATGGATTTCGTAAAATAGTGATTATAAATTGAAGAATTTAATTTAAGAATCTGGATTTTTAAATAGATTGAAAGAAACGATTGAAACTTATTTTCTTAAAAAGGAATTTATTAAAAGAAGATAAGTTGGAAATCTGATTAGAAATTTACTTGGTAAATTGAAATGATTGGGAAGTCAATGAAAAATGACTTCAATTTAAAGAATCCATTTAAAAACAGGATATTGAAAATTTTGAAGGAAAATAAGAATTTATTTTAGTAGGGATAAATAAAATTAGAAATCAATCTGTAATTGATTTAATATTTGGAAATGAATTTTTGAGAAATCAGTATGGAAATTTTATTTTAAAGTTGAAAATAAATTTAGAAATCAATATTGAAATTGATTTGGTATTGAAGTTTTTATGAATGGAATTGGAATTTACAAAAGTTGGTTATAGATCCGAAATCACTTATCTGGATAAGTAAAGTATAGAAGTCAATAAAAAGAAATGTATAAGTCGAAGTTGTTATAAAATGGAAATAGAATTTATAATCGTGTTTTATAAATTCGAAATCAATTGAATTTGATAAATCAAATATAGAAGGTTATTAAAGAAGATATATTCGCGAATTTGGATAGCGAATTAGTTTTGAAACAAATGTGTAGAAAAGATTGAAATTTGGTTAAGTGAAGTATATTCACGATTTTGGACAGTGAATATATTATTGAATAAAATGGATTCATTTTTGGAGAAGTGATATTAAAAATGAAGTTAAACATTTTAAAGATGTTTTAAATGTATTGTGAATCGAAATCATAGATTTCAACATTCATTGTTGAAATAGACGTTTTCGAGAAATAAGGAAATGGTGGACTATAACACTGTTGTTATAGTAAATGATTTCCAAAAGGAAATGTTTTTAGGTAGTATTGGGATTTATATATCTATTTTAATTTCGGATCCCTATACTAGTGATTTTGAGTCGTCGAAACGATGTTTTACGTAACATTCGTTTTGACTCAAATAAATGTTGTTATAGTAAATGATTTCCTTAAAGAATGAATATATACTTAATATTGTTTTTAAGTATATCGAATATTTTTCCAAGTGTTGAAAATAAATGTTTTGTGAAATACTTATTATTAAATAAGTATGGAAATGCTTTTCCAATATGAAATGAACTGTTTTGAGATTTTATCTTCAAAGATAAAATGAAATGTGGAAATTGATTTGAAATTGTTTTCAAATGGTTAAGTGTGGAAATTTTATATCTAGTAAAAGATATTTTTGAAGATGAAATAATTTGGAAAATTATTTGGAATCTGATGATGTTGCGCATCTTTATTGATAGTTAAATAACCGACTATCAATAATTACCTTGAATGGTATTTGTTGTGAATTGCTTGAATTTGAATGCCACACTTATTTTTGAATAATCGCTCACTATTCGGGTTAGCCGGGAAAGGACCATGGGGTCGTATAACCCATTCCGAATATGTGATACGTCGTTATGAATTGCATTCGAAGACCGGTGTTGAAGACCGGATATTTTTGAAAACGGAAGGATTACCGTCGAGTTACTCTACATCGGCTGATCTCCGATTTAGAGGTTTTATCACCCTTAGTGACGGGAAGTCCTGACGTGATTGAAAATTATCCGGAAATGCAAGGGCTTCGTGAGAAGTGCCTTCGGTTCTGTTCGATCCCGGAACAGACTTGTATGGATTGTGTGTCTGACGTTACAATTTGAGATATAAAGCTGATTTCTTTCAAATACATATCTGTTGGTGGCGGAGAATTTATTCTCTTAGCTTAACACCCTTCTCTGAGACGTACGAGCTCAGAGGTTATGTAGTTGAAATTTATCAGCGATATATTCCCAATTTGGTAACGTGGCATACTGAGTGTTGCTGTGAAATGATCAGTGTTTGATCATTTGGGATATGATCATTTGTTTGATCTTATATCTTTGTGATCATAGGTTGATCATTTTTGTTTGACCCAAAGCAGGGCTTTGTAGAAAGCGTAGCTTTGTGGACGAGACTTCATCGAGCCTCACACCCCGGAAATGGTCGAAACAGGAAGGATGCGGCAAGGTTCTAGGGAGTAGCGCCCCTTAGTGTATGTCATTCCTTCTGGATAAAGGTGGTATCATGGTATGGAGCCCAGATACTTAACCTCTGTGGTTACTGCATTATTTTTCTATGTGGTTTGTTGGAAATCGGGGATCCTCGGGAAGATCGGTGACGATCGGGGGGTGGCATACGCGTGTCAGTAGTTACCTATTTTTGCAGAGGTAACCCGGCCTTGTGTTGGCAGAGATCTAACCGTAATGTTAGGTTATTTCTCGGGTCGTCTATTCCAGGGACGTACCCATCGTGGAAAAGGAAGTTCCTTAGCCTGACCATTTGTTGGAAATCCAAAGAAACAATACGAGCCTTGTACGGTTTTAGTTGTAGAACCTGCCATTTAATATGGTAGCTATAGCAAGCATACTATAATGGTACCTATGCTGGCTAAGATTAATATTATACTTTCGAAAAGTTTTCTACACTATGCACTAATAATAATATCAAAAAGAATTTGATTTTTGCGTAGTAAGCATCTTTGACTATCATAAGAAGAAATCTCCTCCAAGTCTGCGTTTGCATTGTGTGTGTGGTGGGAGGTCTTATGGTAGTTTCATTTTCCAAAAGCATTGCGAATTGACATTAAAATTTTTTCTGTTATTTATTTTAAAGATAAATCACTGTTTTACGATCTCACACCAGTCACCATGACTGACTCGGAGTTTATTGTTCCCTTCTAAACTCTGGGTGCCCACCAATTTCCACACGGACAGCCTAGAGTTATATTATCAGGATATTCTGGATATTCTGGAGCTTTGGAGATGAGCTGGATGACGAGACGTAGTATTTGTATCTGATAGTATTTATTCCGCTGTGTATTCTGTATGAGGACAAGTTTATATAACTGTCCATTGTTGTATATTGACTCTGATTGATGTATGTATAAACTGATATAGTTCTTTGTTTTGAAAGACTATTGATTATCTATTATATGTTATTCCGCTGCGACGTGTAAGATTCTGATTTTGTTTTCTGTTTCTGTTGTTGTTCTGTTGTTCTTCTTCTTTCTTTCTTCTCTTTTTCTTCTATCTTCCTCTTCTTCTACTTTTTCTTTTTCTTAAAACCCTCACTATTGGAGTTTCCGGCACGCGATTGCTCGGCAGTCGATAAAGTGAGTATCGATGTTGAATTTTCGAAAGTCGAAAATTTCGGTATGTGACAAAGTGGTATCAGAGCATATGGTTAAGCGACAACCCTGCTCTGTTGGGTGTTACTCATTAGAGATAGAGTCAGTAGTACTCTAGGATGAGTTGAGTGTAATAATAGATATGAGCGCGTATTTGTTATTGAATATAAAATTGTTTTGTATTGTGATGATTGGTTTATTGAGTGGTATATGAACCTTCGTCGGCACAGTCTTGCAAAACTGTATCGAAGGGGTTTCTAAACACTCGAATAGAACAATTCGGCACAGTATTGTTTTGAATAGGGTAAATGAATTAATTTTACCCAAAACTATTTTTGTATATAAATGAAATGATTTTCTGTAAATTATTATGATATGGATGCATGGTTGTTAGGGAGTGATGATGTTAATTATCATCATTGATATATATATGTGAAAAATTATATATGAAGTTGAAATAAAAAAATAAAGAATTAAGAGATAAATCCATATACAAATGAAATTTGAGAATATAAATTATAAATGTGATTTGTAATTTGAAACGGAATTCCAGAGAAGTATTTGGAAATGTTTTGAAAAAGATTTGAAAATTTTGGAGATTTGAAAGTTTAAATCTTTTTGATTTGAAAAGTGGATTTCGAAGGTTTTGGAAAGTATTTTAGAAAGATGAAAGCTCTAAACTCTTTTCGGTCGCTGGAAAATAATTCCGATGATGATCGCGACATCACCGGTGTTCATTTTCGGGTTTCCAAAAGAGGAATTGCTGCCAAATTGTTTAAATGGAAGTTGTTTTGAAAATTTTGGATTTTTGTTTTGGAAATTCAAAGGATAATTTGAATTGTTTTCAAAAACGGTTTTGAAAGATTGAATATAAGTTGTATAACTTATAAAATGAGAAAATGTAAGTGAAATGTTAAGTGAATTATCAATTGAATAAATAAATGTATTGGATGTTAATCAATCTAATGAAAGTAAATTGATATGGAAAAATGAATGTAAGTGTAAATTCATCAAAGCTAATTGAAAGGTGTTGAACCAAATTGAATGCTAAAATTTATTTTGAAATTGTAAGTAAGTAAGTAAGACTGAATTGAATTCAGATTTGTGGAAAACAAAGTGAACTATTAAACTAAAATTAGTAAGTGAAGCTAATTGAATGAAGTGAATAAGATTAAAACTGAATGTTGAAACCAAATTTGAATAAATGAATTAGAATCTGTGATAAATTAGTAAATGAAACTAATCTAAAATAGTGCAGTTGAATGAAAGATAGTTGAGAAACATTCAATATTCAGAATAGAAGGTAAAATTTAATTCAAATGGAATTGAAATGTAAAGATTGAACGAAATTGAATGATAATGGATATAACTTCAATAGTGAACTAAAAACGATATAAGCAGTTTATATTGAAAATTTTGTAATAGAATTGTGCAAAATAGTTTGAATGCTGTAACTAGATATAATGGCTAGTAGGATGATGTACAGGTGTATAAAGGGATTGGAAAATTTATTTCAAAGATAAATTTGAATTTGCTCGAAAATGGTATGTATTTAAATTTGAATATGAGATTTGATGACTTATTTCTCTAGCCGCTTGGCTTTTTCTTTTCTTTTTGAAATCTGAGAGTCCGTAGGGACATTTTGTAGTCGTACCGTATTAGCCGCGCAAAGGAGACGCTGGCGAAATTTTTCGAAAATTCCGAATGTTAGAAAATTTTTGAGAAAATTTTGAAAAATTTAAATTTGAAATTTGAATTAAAATTTGAATTTTGAAGTAAACAATGATGTTTGAAGATTTTGGAAATGTTTAGAAAGTTGGTTGGATTAATAACGAATCTTTACTAGAAAGATTTGTTTTGATAAATTGATAAAACTAGTAGATGTTGAAAAATAGTAGACGAGTTAAGGACCATTTTTCCTAACTTGTAATTTCGAGGACGAAATTCTTTTAAGGGGGGAAGTCTGTAACGACCCAGAATTTTGAACAAATTAAATTGAGAATATTTAATTAATTTTAAATATTTGAACGATAATTTAATTTGAATCCCCGATATAATTTTGAAAACTGCGATTAAACTTTAAAATTTAATCGATTGAAAGTTGAATAAAAATTTGAATCTTCAATTTTAAGCTGAAGAAAAATATTTCAAAAGCTATTAAAATTTGTGTTGATAACACTGATGATAATAGAAGCTTCAGAATTGTATTTCAAACTGTTTCGTTCAGTTTTGAAATTTAATTGTTCGAATCGATATTTAAAAATAGTCAAATTTCGAACGGTCTCGGAATTCGACGAAACCAGTTCCATTGGGTCCGGAATGTTGTATTATGGCCGGATTTCAATTTTCGTAATTTCCGGAGTTGATACGTGAGCAAACGGTAAGTAAACGCAGTTAGATTTAACCGAATTTAAATTGAATTTAAAAATTTAAAATTGTCAACATCAGCCACCCTAGGTTTTCTTAGCAGACCTATTCTCTACAACAATCACGTTCTCGTGTTCCCTTCGTTTCCTTTTATCACGCAACTTTCCCCTTCCTTCAGAAAACTTCACGAGAAAGATAAAAATAAAACGAAGTATTTTCGTTTGAAATAAAAATTAATGGCCGATAAATTTTCACTTTCCCTCTTCATCTCAGAGAAATGAAATCTCGCTCCAGCTAATATGAAATCAAACTCGTTCCCCCTATCCTTCATTTAAAAACAAACGAAAATTCATCTTCTCGTTTTAAAATTAATGGCGACCGAGTTCTCTACGAAATCAATTCGATCTCAGATCGAATAGCGCGAGATGGAGGCGCGCGCGCGTTCGCACGCACGAAAGCTAGAAGGGGTTGGGTCGCGTGTTTCGTTTCGCGACTGAGAGGCTCGCGTTCACGTTGGGATGGTGGCGATTTAGGGCAGCGGCAAAGGCGAAGTGGAGATTCGCGTCGAGCTCGCGAGAGCAGGCGGCGGTGGCATCGGCAGCGAAGGCGGCAGTTCGACCTAGGGTTCGCCGAGAGCTTGAAGCCGTGGCAATGTAGGCGAGTCAATGGAAGGGGTTGCGATTGAGGGGTTGACCTCACTTCGATTTCGCGTGGCGTTCGACCGAAGACGTGGAGCGAGGCGATGTGAGTTTGGCGAGCAGAGTTCGCCTGGGTTTGGGCGACTGGTTCGCATGGAGGGCACTGGGCGCGAACGCGAGGTACGGTGGAAGTGTCGACGTGATGTCTGCCAATCAAGCTATGGTGACGTTCGTCGTGGAATTGGGGATCAGGATTCCATCAAGTATTGAGGTAGTTTTCTCTGAATTTTAATTAAATGGAAATTATGTAGAACAGAAAATTTGTAAAGTTAAAACAGAAAAGAATTAGTTTTAACAGGAATATATATATATATATGCAGCTAGGATTTTGAAATATATATATATATATGTTAAGTTTAAAACATTTTGGGCCAATGGGATTCAAACCAGAAGGGTGTGAATATTACCTATATACTTATTCTGGAAGGTATTATATACTAAAAAGAGAATTAACAGTAATAAAATTTCTGTTCATGTTATTCATTGAAAATATAAGTACAGAAGTAGAAAGAAGAAAATTTAGTTTAAATCAAGCTATTATTTTAAAATGAATCATTGGCTAAATAAATTTATCAAATGAAAAATTTATTTTTCGATTTGTTCGAATATTAACGAATTGTATAATTATTTATACTAGGTCAAAATCTGTAAAGAAATCAAGCCGAGAATGAAAATGGGATTGCAAAATAAAAAGCTAAGGTGAGATCTTCTCACTCAAAATTTAAAGTGGAATTTTTGCAGTTATTTATTGACTGATTGATTGCTATTTGAATGTGCTATTAGATATGATAGGATATATCTATATATATAGCAGTATATACATATTGGTATATGTATATATTGGATTGATGATTTCCCGCCTCGTATAGCGGATGAGACCCTATTGCGCCGTTAGTAAGCGGATTTTTATAAAACCCATATACCGCGATAATTCCGTACTGGAGCGGAATTGGTATTGTGCTAACATCTTTGGATGCAGGGAAACAGGTTGGAGGGATCCAACTGGACCCCTCACATTGATTTAATTTATTTCTATTGTGATATGAATCTGTGAATGATTATAGGGATGCTATAAATCATATTGATATCTGGAAATTGTTTGAAAGCTAAAATTTAGCTGAATGGATGTTTTGACATCATTGGATTCCAAAGATAAACGAAATTGAATTTTTGAAATTCAAGTAGAAATTTTCTAAGTGAATCAATTTTTGAAATTGAAGAAATTTTGAAGAAAGGAATTTTTAAAGTATAAAAGGTTAATTTTTATAATCTTATCAAATTAATTCCAAAATCAAGTGAAAATGTTAAATAAATGGATTTCGTAAAATAGTGATTATAAATTGAAGAATTTAATTTAAGAATCTGGATTTTTAAATAGATTGAAAGAAACGATTGAAACTTATTTTCTTAAAAAGGAATTTATTAAAAGAAGATAAGTTGGAAATCTGATTAGAAATTTACTTGGTAAATTGAAATGATTGGGAAGTCAATGAAAAATGACTTCAATTTAAAGAATCCATTTAAAAACAGGATATTGAAAAATTTGAAGGAAAATAAGAATTTATTTTAGTAGGGATAAATAAAATTAGAAATCAATCTGTAATTGATTTAATATTTGGAAATGAATTTTTGAGAAATCAGTATGGAAATTTTATTTTAAAGTTGAAAATAAATTTAGAAATCAATATTGAAATTGATTTGGTATTGAAGTTTTTATGAATGGAATTGGAATTTACAAAAGTTGGTTATAGATCCGAAATCACTTATCTGGATAAGTAAAGTATAGAAGTCAATAAAAAGAAATGTATAAGTCGAAGTTGTTATAAAATGGAAATAGAATTTATAATCGTGTTTTATAAATTCGAAATCAATTGAATTTGATAAATCAAATATAGAAGGTTATTAAAGAAGATATATTCGCGAATTTGGATAGCGAATTAGTTTTGAAACAAATGTGTAGAAAAGATTGAAATTTGGTTAAGTGAAGTATATTCACGATTTTGGACAGTGAATATATTATTGAATAAAATGGATTCATTTTTGGAGAAGTGATATTAAAAATGAAGTTAAACATTTTAAAGATGTTTTAAAATGTATTGTGAATCGAAATCATAGATTTCAACATTCATTGTTGAAATAGACGTTTTCGAGAAATAAGGAAATGGTGGACTATAACACTGTTGTTATAGTAAATGATTTCCAAAAGGAAATGTTTTTAGGTAGTATTGGGATTTATATATCTATTTTAATTTCGGATCCCTATACTAGTGATTTTGAGTCGTCGAAACGATGTTTTACGTAACATTCGTTTTGACTCAAATAAATGTTGTTATAGTAAATGATTTCCTTAAAGAATGAATATATACTTAATATTGTTTTTAAGTATATCGAATATTTTTCCAAGTGTTGAAAATAAATGTTTTGTGAAATACTTATTATTAAATAAGTATGGAAATGCTTTTCCAATATGAAATGAACTGTTTTGAGATTTTATCTTCAAAGATAAAATGAAATGTGGAAATTGATTTGAAATTGTTTTCAAATGGTTAAGTGTGGAATTTTATATCTAGTAAAAGATATTTTTGAAGATGAAATAATTTGGAAAATTATTTGGAATCTGATGATGTTGCGCATCTTTATTGATAGTTAAATAACCGACTATCAATAATTACCTTGAATGGTATTTGTTGTGAATTGCTTGAATTTGAATGCCACACTTATTTTTGAATAATCGCTCACTATTCGGGTTAGCCGGGAAAGGACCATGGGGTCGTATAACCCATTCCGAATATGTGATACGTCGTTATGAATTGCATTCGAAGACCGGTGTTGAAGACCGGATATTTTTGAAAACGGAAGGATTACCGTCGAGTTACTCTACATCGGCTGATCTCCGATTTAGAGGTTTTATCACCCTTAGTGACGGGAAGTCCTGACGTGATTGAAAATTATCCGGAAATGCAAGGGCTTCGTGAGAAGTGCCTTCGGTTCTGTTCGATCCCGGAACAGACTTGTATGGATTGTGTGTCTGACGTTACAATTTGAGATATAAAGCTGATTTCTTTCAAATACATATCTGTTGGTGGCGGAGAATTTATTCTCTTAGCTTAACACCCTTCTCTGAGACGTACGAGCTCAGAGGTTATGTAGTTGAAATTTATCAGCGATATATTCCCAATTTGGTAACGTGGCATACTGAGTGTTGCTGTGAAATGATCAGTGTTTGATCATTTGGGATATGATCATTTGTTTGATCTTATATCTTTGTGATCATAGGTTGATCATTTTTGTTTGACCCAAAGCAGGGCTTTGTAGAAAGCGTAGCTTTGTGGACGAGACTTCATCGAGCCTCACACCCCGGAAATGGTCGAAACAGGAAGGATGCGGCAAGGTTCTAGGGAGTAGCGCCCCTTAGTGTATGTCATTCCTTCTGGATAAAGGTGGTATCATGGTATGGAGCCCAGATACTTAACCTCTGTGGTTACTGCATTATTTTTCTATGTGGTTTGTTGGAAATCGGGGATCCTCGGGAAGATCGGTGACGATCGGGGGGTGGCATACGCGTGTCAGTAGTTACCTATTTTTGCAGAGGTAACCCGGCCTTGTGTTGGCAGAGATCTAACCGTAATGTTAGGTTATTTCTCGGGTCGTCTATTCCAGGGACGTACCCATCGTGGAAAAGGAAGTTCCTTAGCCTGACCATTTGTTGGAAATCCAAAGAAACAATACGAGCCTTGTACGGTTTTAGTTGTAGAACCTGCCATTTAATATGGTAGCTATAGCAAGCATACTATAATGGTACCTATGCTGGCTAAGATTAATATTATACTTTCGAAAAGTTTTCTACACTATGCACTAATAATAATATCAAAAAGAATTTGATTTTTGCGTAGTAAGCATCTTTGACTATCATAAGAAGAAATCTCCTCCAAGTCTGCGTTTGCATTGTGTGTGTGGTGGGAGGTCTTATGGTAGTTTCATTTTCCAAAAGCATTGCGAATTGACATTAAAATTTTTTCTGTTATTTATTTTAAAGATAAATCACTGTTTTACGATCTCACACCAGTCACCATGACTGACTCGGAGTTTATTGTTCCCTTCTAAACTCTGGGTGCCCACCAATTTCCACACGGGCAGCCTAGAGTTATATTATCAGGATATTCTGGATATTCTGGAGCTTTGGAGATGAGCTGGATGACGAGACGTAGTATTTGTATCTGATAGTATTTATTCCGCTGTGTATTCTGTATGAGGACAAGTTTATATAACTGTCCATTGTTGTATATTGACTCTGATTGATGTATGTATAAACTGATATAGTTCTTTGTTTTGAAAGACTATTGATTATCTATTATATGTTATTCCGCTGCGATGTGTAAGATTCTGATTTTGTTTTCTGTTTCTGTTGTTGTTCTGTTGTTCTTCTTCTTTCTTTCTTCTCTTTTTCTTCTATCTTCCTCTTCTTCTACTTTTTCTTTTTCTTAAAACCCTCACTATTGGAGTTTCCGGCACTCGATTGCTCGGCAGTCGATAAAGTGAGTATCGATGTTGAATTTCGAAAGTTGAAAATTTCGGTATGTGACAAAGATAAAATGAAATGTGGAAATTGATTTGAAAATTGTTTTCAAATGGTGAAGTGTGGAAATTTTATATCTAGTAAAGATATTTTGGAAAATAAATAATTTGGAAAATTATTTGGAATCTGATGATGTTGCGCATCTTTATTGATAGTTAAATAACCGACTATCAATAATTACCTTTAGATAGGTATTTGTTGTGAATTGGATGAATTTGAATGCCACACTTATTTTTGAATAAGCGCTCACTATTCGGGTTAGCCGGGAAAGGACCATGGGGTCGTATAACCCATTCCGAATATGTGATACGTCGTTATGAATTGCATTCGAAGACCAGATATTTTTGAAAACGGAAGGATTACCGTCGAGTTACTCTACATCGGCTGATCTCCGATTTAGAGTTTTTATCACCCTTAGTGACGGGAAGTCCGGACGTGATTAGAAAATTATCCGGATTTGCAAGGGCTTCGTGAGAAGTGCCTTCGGTTCTGTTCGATCCCGGAATAGACTTGTATGGATTGTATGTCTGACGTTATAAATTTGAGATATAAAGCTGATTTCTTTCAAATACATTTCTGTTGGTGGCGGAGAATTTATTCTCTTAGCTTAACACCCTTCTCTGAGACGTACGAGCTCAGAGGTTATGTAGTTGAAATTTATCAGCGATATATTCCCAATTTGGTAACGTGGCATACTGAGTGTTGCTGTGTGATGATCAGTGTTTGATCATTTGTGATATGATCATTTGTTTGATCTTATATCTTTGTGATCATAGGTTGATCATTTGTTTGACCCGAAGCATGGCTTTGTAGAAAGCGTAGCTTTGTGGACGAGACTTCGTCGAGCCTCACACCCCGGAAATGGTCAAAACAGGAAGGATGCAGCAAGGTTCTAGGGAGTAGCGCCCCTTAGTGTATGTCATTCCTTCTGGATAGAGGTGGTATCATGGTATGGAGCCCAGATACTTAACCTATGTGGTTGCTGCATTATTATTTTGATGTGGTTTGTTGGAAATCGGGGATCCTCGGGAAGATCGGTTACGATCGGGGGATGACATACCGTGTCAGTAGTTACCTATTTTTGCAGAGGTAACCCGGCCTTGTGTTGGCAGAGATCTAACCGTAATGTTAGGTTATTTCTCGGGTCGTCTATTCCAGGGACGTACCCATCGTGGATAGGAAGTTCCTTAGCCTGACCATTTGTTGGAAATCCAAAGAAACAATACGACACTTGTACGGTATTAGTTGTAGAACCTGCCATTCACTTATGGTGGTCACCACTGTTTGGATGGTAGCCATAGTAGGCATAGTTCGGAATGTCTATGCTGGCTAAGATTAATATTATACTTTCGAAATGATTTCTACACTATGCACTAATAATAATATCAAAAATGATTTGATTTTGCGTAGTAAGCATCTTTGACTATCATAAGAAGAAATCTCCTCCAATTCTGCGTTTGCATTGTGTGTGTGGTGGGAGGTCTTATGGTAGTTTCATTTTCCAAAAGCATTGCGAATTTGTTTTATTTTCTTTGTGAAAAATAACTGTTTTACGATCTCACACCAGTCACCATGACTGACTCGGAGTTTATTGTTCCCCTTCTAAACTCTGGGTGCCCACCAAATTTCCACACGGGCAGCCTAGAGTTATGTTATCAGGATATTCTGGATATTCTGGAGCTTTGGAAGCAAGCTGGATGGCGAGACGTAGTATTTGTATCTGATATTATTTATTCCGCTGTGTATTCTGTATGAGGACAAGTTTATATAACTGTCCATTGTTGTATATGACTTTGATTGATGTATGTATAAACTGATATAGTTCTTTGTTTTAAAAAGACTAGTGATTATCTATTATATGTTATTCCGCTGCGATATGTGAGATTCTGATATTGTTTCTGTTTCTGTTGTTGTTCTGTTGTTCTTTCTTCTTCTGCTTTCTTCTTCTTCTACCTTTTTCTTCTATTTAAAACCCTCACTATTGGAGTTTCCGGCACTCGATTGCTCGGCAGTCGATAAAGTGAGTATCGATGTCGAATTTTCGAAAGTCGAAAATTTCTGTATGTGACAAATGAAATATGGAAATGTTTTGATCTGCCTTGTTTTAACTTGATGCTGATCCTTGAATTTTTTTTGCTTGTTGGATTTACTTTTGAACTGAGTTGCTGATGTTTATTTCTCAGGTATTGAATCAAGTAAAGATGGTGTCTGATCCTTTGTTTCTATTTTCCAGTTTGAACTTGAGCTATTTGTTTGATTCAATCTCCTTTTGATTTACTCTGATTTTTATTCCAGGTTTTGAGATGATTTGGTTTTTTTTTCTAGTTGAATGAATTGTTTAAGTTTTTATGGACGAACTGAAAATGAAGAGAGGCTTGGTATATAAGAAACAGTTTACAGGGTGATATATTTGTACAAGTGATATTTCCGTTAGTACAACATATCAGTGATATTTTTCCTTATCTCGTGGCTGATAGGTACCATTTGGGGGCTGCATTAATTTGCTTTGTACTAATATAATTATTCTTCTTCTCGGCTGTACAAATGAAGATATACATACTTTGTTTATTTGTACAAAGATATTCTATTATCTTTGCTTTCGGATGGGCAAGTATGTAAAGGTGTTATTTTGTATTCTATTTATTTTGGTCTCACACTTGCTTGATTTAATTTACAGGCTTTTGTTTCATTTGTATTATTACAATATTGAATTAATCTATCTTTAGTATGTTGTTATAATTTCTATGTGTTTACTTATATTGTTTCATAATTATAACTTAATATTTATTATTATCATTTATTATTATTATTAAACCATTTAAACTTAGATTTAAACTCGAATTCAATATACATATATATTAACTTCAAATTTTTCTTATATATCACGTATACGTATATATTCACATATACGTACAATATTTAAATTTAAATGATTTGACACAACTTTATTTGAATTTCGGGGAAACTCGAATCAATTTATCAAACAAATTTACAATTTTTATTCAAAAATTAATTAAATTAACAATTTAAATTCAAATAAAATTCGGGGTCGTTACACTACCCCTTTGCTAGATAGTACCGAATATAACATCCCCCCGGTCGTTACCGACCTATCCGAGATGTCTCATAGCATACGCAACATACCCAATATATAGAGGGTTGTCTAGAAAGGTGATGACTATATCCTAACGGGAGCGATCCACTTACCCTTGCCGCATCTACCTTGTTTTTGCCATTTTTGGTTGATGAGGTCTGAGGTAACGTTTTACCTTTCACATTGCACATTCCACTTTGAATGCCACACGACCATTCTATGATCACACAATTGATTTTTCTAAACGTATAACTACTGAGCTTGTTCGTCTTAGGAAAAGGTGTTGAGCTAAGAGAAGTTGTCTTCTCCACTACCAAATAGATGATACATTCATATAGATCAATTTATGTAATTAGAAATTCAACGTCAGACATTCTTCCATATAAGTTATCCAGGAACAGGACAAACCGAAGGAACTCTCCTACCACATCCTGTCGGGAATTGCCCGTAGGATTAGTAGCGAGGAGACCTTGCATCGAAGATCTCAAATAAAGAAATACTACCACATAATATGACATAGGAAATTTCCCCCAAGGGTCAGTGACAAACAGCCCTACACTCTATCTTCCAAATCAATTTCATGTCTTCACTTCTAATACGTAAATTGGCTCGAAGTGATTTTCGGATAAGAATCACTTCAAATCCGACCTCGGTTCCTACGAACCTATCATCGATAAAAAGATGTTTGGTGAATAGGGAATGATTCTTTGATTGATTAATTTCTTTTTATCAAAAATACCTTTATGAGGTATATATCTTTTAAAATGTTTCTTTCTGGTATATACGGAATTATTTAACCTCTCTTATCGTATCCTTTGATTACTTAAAACCTTTTAAATTCCAAATCATTTCATTGTTTACTTAGGAAAGTATTTCCAAATCATTTCATTCTTTACTTAGGAAAATATTTCCAAATCATTTATTTAAATCTTAACAAAGATTTCTTAATTCAAAATCAAAATTTCGATTGAGTTAAAACCATGTTATCTAGGATCTTAATCCAAAACTAGTAAATATTAAGTGAGTAGAATCTATAGAAATCATTTAATTCTACAAAATATCAATTCCCGTATTCAGCAAGTACTATATGCCAAATAATGGCGAAATCACCTTTTAAATTCCACGAATAGTGTGAGTTCCCTCTTCAGGCTTTAACACCGAGTATAAGAAGATTATCTCCATAAAATCCAAGTTGTTTAAATTTGGAAAATATAATCTTTTATACTTAACTCGTTTCCGACATTTCGACCTTATATATCCCTCGTCCAGGAGAGGCCAAGTGAGCCAGGACATTGGTTGCTCCTGAACATCACCTTAGTTTAAGCACCTCACCCAGATCTCATGATTAGAAAAATCCAATCTACACGTTGGCTTTTAGAACCAAGATTAAATCACTTGATTTTTCACAGCTTTTCTTTAAATCATTTTTTTAAACATTTTTAAATAAATTATAAAACTTCCAAATCATAATTAAAACACTTAATTATTTATTTGAAATTTTTTATAAAAGATTTGGAAAAGAATTGTTAAGTTTAAAACCATATTTCAAAAGTTATAGAAAAGTGTCATGAAAAGTGCTTTTTAAGCTATATTGATCAAAACGACTTTTCTATCATTTTGGAAATTCATTTTTATTACTCAAATCATTTTTAAAACATTTTAAGAGATTTTTAGAATTTATTTCTTATTTTTAAACAATTTTAAAATATCATTTTTAAAGAAATCCTTTTATGGATTCCAAACTGCAAAACCGCGATTATTCCAAAAACTTGTTTTACTCATATTTCAAAATCTACTTTTCAAAATCTCGATTTTCTTTCTTATTTGATAACTATGAATATAGTAGTTTGGAAAATTCTTATCCAGAAGAATTTCGAGCTATATTCCATTATATATATTTGTTTTACTTTTACTGCGCGAAATCGCGAACTACCGTTACATGACGCTCCAATTTTTGACTCAATTTTCAATATTCATTTAAACTTTGCCAAAACACTTTTAAATGTTTATAAAACATTTCTAAATCATATTAAACCATTTTTAAAAGGTTTAAACATTCCATATATACCATGCCATTCAATAAAGGAAAGTGATTTTTTTTGTGCTTATCCACATTTATTAACGTGACTTGCATATATATTAAACAACCATATTAAACAACCATCATTAACAATCATATCCAAACATATATATCATCCAATAGTATATATATAACTATAGTTTAGGAGTTTCTCACTTTTAGTTATATGTTGCTAGTTACTTTTTCAAACATTCATCCACCAATTATTCAAACATCATTAGCATCCAAATAGTTATGTTAAACATTTATAACTACTTATAATGATTTAAAGTTAGAGTTCTCACATTAATTTTCTATCAGACAAAGGGTTATAGCTTCACTAACTCACGATTCGATCTCACAAACCCTTACTCCTTATCTCTAAGTGTGCTTGGCAATTCCATGCCAAAAGTGGTGCTCGGCCAAGCATGGGGAATGAGGTGTAGGACTTTGGATTATTATTGAATTTACCAAAAACTAGATTCGAAAATAGGTCATCTTCTCTCAGATTTTTGGACATTCTACTCTCTGAATTTGGAAAAGTGGTCAAACACAAAAGTTGTAGAAAATTCTTTTCTCTATGGTTTCAACAAAAGAATCATGAAATTTGGATTATTTTGAATGATATATAGTCAAATGAAGAAGAGGCATTCTTGGATTTACAAAAATCACATTCGAAAATGGGTCAAATTTTAACTGAATTGCGGACGTGTTACTCAAAAAAATTTGAAAAGTTTTCAGAAAGAAAGTTCTTTAAAATTATTTTCTCTACAATTTAAAAAAAATGAAACACTCAATTTTGATTTATTATAAGGAAGATATGATCAAAAGAAGAGAACGTATTCTCAGACCTAAAAAATTGAGCTTGAGAATGCTCTAGAAAGAATGTAGTTTTAAGCATAGCTAGGCTTAGAATGGGAAAGAAGTGGTAAACTAGAAAGTTGTAGCCATTGAAATTTCACATAATTTGAAAATAAGAATATCTCATTTTCGCTTGGTTTTAGGGAATTATAGCGGAATGAAGAAGAGGGAAAAAGTATGAGTATCTATAGCCAAGCAAGTGCCCAAAATATATAGATTTTTCCACACCAACACATCGTCACTTCATCACCCCACATGCTCCACCCTACCTCATCAATCATAGCCGAAATGACATCCTCCCATGTGCCTACTTGAGTGTGTGTCCTTTGATGTGTAAGGGTTGACTTAGAGAAAGCTTAAGAGTTAAGCTTTTTGGAAATATCTTGGATATTTGTCTTATATGTGTTTATATATAAATGTATATGAATATTTTTATGTTTGTATGTGTTTAACTGTGCATGTTACATGTACATATATATATGTACATGGATGTGCACAAGAGAATAACAATGTTATGATCATTTTGAACAACTTCCGTTCGTTAAACTATTGAAAATCGAAAACCCGATTTCCAGTCACATTTTCACTTATACTTTAAATTACGTATAAATGTAAATAAAATTTGAAAATAAATTTATAATAATTTTAATAAATTAAAATGATCATATTTGAATTATAAAACTATATAAATCAATATTAACAATTATTTACAAATATCGCTATTATATCGATAAAGCGATACAAATTTTTCTTATATTTTCAAATCGAGTATATATCTTTATAAAACTATTATAAATGATTAACTATCACTTCATAAGTAATTAAAATTAATTATTATCGTTTGAAAACAATTTTTGAATAATTATAATAATTATTAAATCATTAAATCCCTATTCAAATTCATAAATCTATATTTAAATATTAGAACAACACTGATGATGTCATAAACACATTTAATTTCCAAAAAATAAAATAATTAATTTTATTTCATATTCTTGTTCAATTAAAAAAATGAGTATGTATCCAGCTCCGTACGCGACGTTTTATGATTATAGAGCTGTTTATCGATAAAACGGTTTTCGGTTCCTTTTATTGATAGTTTCCCAAAGCAAATATTTTTGCGAAATTTTTTCCAAAATAAGTTCATACTATTATTTATCACTTAAAACTTGATTATTTGTTGAAAATAATCCATCTTTGAATATTTAAAATAAATTAAATGTCCTTAATTAAAGTGATCAAAATTTTGGATCGGTACATACTTCCCCCATTAAAAGAATTCATCCCCAAAATTACCCAAAACAAAAACCCAAAGGTTTTGTCCAAAATATTTATTATTAAACTTACATGCGTATGATGTATATAGATCATCCGTACGCAATATCTGGTTCGATCTACTATTCGAATCCACAACTTTACTTCCAAACTAGTATTGATCCCCCGATCCTTTAGTGCGAACTCTGACCCGGCTTTCTGATCAGAACTTTAGTTTTTCCTTGCGTAGCTCTCAACTATGATAGAAAACTCAAGTATCCAACCACAAATCCTCATCAATGTTCATCGTCAAGAATCGAGTGATAACTTCAAAGCTCTATACTTGAATCTTAGATCAAATTATGCAGCGAAATAATCCACAAACTTCATATAAATTTAATAATCTTTCAAAAAAAAATTATGAAAACATTTCATAAAACATTCATTCTTTATTAGAACATTTTTATAAAGATGCTTCTATATATTTAACTATTTGCTAACATTTCTAAGAAATTATTCAAGTTAAAGATAACTTACCTTTTATTATAATATATATCTTGTACTATAATTTGCTTCTTTTTAACCAATATTAAATGCAACACCTTTGTATTTAATAAAACTTCTTTTGTTAATCAAGACTTATTTTATTAATTAATACTCATGTTATTAATTATCCACTTATACCAGTTTCTATACTTATTATTATCTTTAAAATTCCATTATTAATGATCTAAATATATTTATAAGATTTCTTCCAAAATGCCATTCAAGGTTTTAGAAACAAATGTTGCTAAAACATCGTTGGCTAAAACCATTCATTAATAACTTTTACCATTTATTTTAAAGATTAAAGCATACCCATGCTTATCTATTAAGATAATACACTTTGATAAAAATTGACAACCATTAATTAATTTATCAATTAATGATTCACATTATCCTTTTTAACTTTAGAAAATTATATAGATCGACTAACTCAAAAATGATACCAAGGAACTGGGTACCACCAATAGTTCGATTCCATGGTATTCCGAAAAGTATAGTGAGCGATCGAGATCCATTGTTCACTAGTGGATTTTGGAAGAGCTTCCAGGAAGTTTTGGGAACCGAGTTGTGTTTGAGTACAGCTTATCATCCTCAGACGGATGGTCAGACCGAGAGAGTCAACCGAGTTTTGGAAGATCTCCTCAGAGCATGTGTTTTGGACTTCGGAGGATCATGGGAAGATCACCTTCATTTGGTGGAGTTTGCATACAACAACAGTTACCAGTCAAGTATTGGTATGGCACCATATGAGGCATTGTATGGAAGACCGTGTAACTCTCCGACATGTTGGTTGGAAACTGGAGAAAAGCTGATGCTTGGGCCAGAGATGATTCGGCAGACTTCAGATTGCATAGAGATCATTCGGCAACGAATGAAGGCAGCCCAAGACCGTCAGAAGATTTATGCCGATAAGCGTTATAAGGATTTGGAATTCGACGTAGGAGATACGGTTTTTGTGAAGATTTCTCCACTGAAGAATGTTATTCGATTCGGGAAGAAAGGAAAATTGACCCCGAGATTTGTTGGACCATTCCCGATCATCGAGCGAATTGGAAAGCTCGCCTATAGGTTGGAGTTACCTGAGAAGATGTCAGGTGTGCACAATGTTTTTCATGTATCATATCTACGGAAGTATGTGCACGACTCGAATACAGTGGTTTCTGCTGATAGCTGTGAAGACTTCGAAGTTGATCCAGTCGATAGAAGACCTCGTAAGCCGCTTCGTGTTGTTGAAACCGACACGAAACAGCTTAGGAGGAAGGTAGTTAAGTTACTCAAGATACAATGGAGTGACGATGATAACGACTGTACGTGGGAGGTGGAAGAGAGGATGAAAGCAGCTCATCCTGAACTCTTCAAGGTATGGCCCTAAGGTGTCGTGTCATCTCGCGATATTGTAACTTGTTCTAATTTTAGAATTCTGTACGCCAAGCTAGAATTGGATGCATGGTTTGCTGATTGTTATGGTTGGTAGGCGTACAGAATAGTCTTTGATTTCTTTGTTTGTTTGGAATTTCGGGGGCGAAATTCCTAAGGGGGAGAGAATGTAACGACCCGTATTTTCACGGATCGAAACATCGTAAAGGAGTTGGCCTTTGGTTGCATTTCTGTTAAGTTTCAGATTTTGGCAGAATTTTGTCTATGTCCTAAGTCGGTTTGGACGAGTTAAGAGGTAAGTCTGGGTCGAGTTGCCGACTTAAGGAATTAACCAAGTTAAGGAAGTGGGGTTGACCGACTTAAGGTAGTGACCGACCTAGGTGATAAGTCGTGACCGACTTAAGAGGTTTAGGCGACCTAAGGAAGAGGAGTAGGCGACCTAAGTATTCTGGGGTTAGGTCGGGGTGTAGAGTTAGGTCGGTAACGACCTAAGGAGGACCAGCAGTTAGATTGCGTAGTGATTTAGGTCGCGAGTTAGTTTGGGTCAACCTACAGAATGTTTGCGACCTAAGGGAAGCGCGAGCTAAGGAACTTACGACCTAGTGGTTAGCGAGTTAGCGACCTAGTATATAGTTAGGTCGGCAACGACCTAAGGAAGCTGGGGCTGTAGTGAGCGACCTAAGAGTTGAGTGGTAGGTCGTAACACCGTTAGGTCGCGTGGGTGCTAAGTGGTTAGGTCGCAGGGTTTTGTAAGTCTTAGGTCGTAGCTTAGTAAGTCGTTAGGTCGCGTGTTGACTTAAGCATTAGGTCGCATGGGAGTCTAAGGTATTAAGTCGTAACCTCGTTATGTCGTAGGTCGGCAAGGCAGTTAAGTGTTTGGTCGCGTTAAGACGTGTGTTTTGTAGGCAGTTAGGTCGGCAACGATCTAAGTTAGGTCTTGGACTTCTATGGTTGTTAAGTCGCGATGTGTTAAGTCGCGCGTTGCGTTAGGTCGTAGGTCGCTGGGTGTTTGGATGCGCTGAAGGGTTAGGTCGGAGAGGCTTAGGTCGTAAGTCGGAAGCGACTTAGGGAGATAGCCAGATTTCGACTTAAGGAATTTCAGCTATAAATAGGAGGGGTTGTTCTCACTTTTTGGGATCCGGATTTTGAAGCGACGAAGTGCTGCCATTTTGAAAGCTCGACTTCTACACTTCTTCACTTCTTTTCTCCACTCTAATCTAGTGCTTCCATCCATCCAAATCGAAGATCAAGATTGAAGATTCAAGAGCTTAGATTGGAGATCTTCATCTTTTCAAGAGAGATTTCTTCGTTTGAAGCGGATTCGTGATAGATCAAGCTTGATCCCTTGCTGTCCAGATCTGAAGCGTGTTGATTAGAGGTTGTTTAGGTGATTTGGTGAGTGGTGATTATCTCTCACACGGATCCAAAGGAGTATATCGGATTGTTGGCTCGATTTGGTGTTAAAATAGGGATTTCCATGCATTTTCTTCATCCAAAGTGTAGATCCATATAGATCCATTGTTCATGATGATGTTACATCCATTTTATCATATGTTAACCTATGCAAGTTCATTCATCAAGTTTGTAGAGATATAATCCATGTTTTCATGCTTATTGGACTTTCAACTCTTTAATTACGAAAATGCCATTATTGATATAATTGTCTACTTAGATCATATTTGAATGCTTGATTGTTTGGATTGATGTTTGATTTGATTGATTGTTATGAACTAGATGATTGATGATTAGATTTAGACCGAAGACGATTCAAAAGCTAAGGGAAAGGCTCTTGAATTGGGAAAGCTGCTCGTGGCATATGTAGCGGGATGATGAAGCTCTTATGCATAGATTTGATGACGTGATGTTGAGATGAGGCTTTGCGAGGATGTAATGAAGCGAGGCATCATGTGATGAAGACTTGGTCTAATCCAGACGGGATCATTCCAAGCATGTTGATAACTCGGTGATATGATTCGAGTTGAGGATAATGAATGGATATGAGAATAGTCGTTAAGGTGGATGACTAGGAGGCTTGGATAGCATCGTTATTGAAGGTTCTAGCATGATCTAAGCAAGAGTACGTTTGGGTAGATTCGATAGCCCCAACGGCCAACTGTTGATGGTCGAGTACTCTGGGCAGATTCGATAGTCCTAGGCACGGGTTGCGACGACGTGCGGGAGTTATGTCTAGAACCGGGGTTTCCATTAGCCCTTGACGGACGGCTGAAAGAATGTGTCGGTCATTCAATTAACGGTGATATCGAAGCAATGATAACAGTGATAGCCAGAGTCATGGATGTTTGGTTGTATCGTCATTCGGACTCAAGAGCAGTATTCTCTGGGTGCTTATCTGATTTAGGCCTTGGTACTTGGAAAACATCGCCCTTGACTCGAGTGATAGTAGCTTTACTTTAAATTGTATGCTCTGCTATGTTTGCTTCTGCTTAGTGTGCGTCTGGGGCTATCACTGTAGAATGAGGTTGGAGTGGGAGGGTTGTATTCCTATTCCTTTTCCTTTATGCTCTTTTGGTATGTTGTTAGTTAATTTACTGCTCACTAAGACTGTTGTCTGACTCAAGGCTTTATGTTTTAATTCTTATTGCCTTGGGCTGTTCGTCCATTTTGGGACGGGCAGACTAGGTAGCAGGTGACAGGTGCTGTTCTCTTCTCACGATGCTGATATCGAAGACGAGCTTGAGGGTTGCATAGTATCTTCTTATTATATGTACTGGATATTCCGTTGTTTTGTATTCTCTGAGAGATATGTAGTGAGGCTTGATGTATTGACTATGTGGATGCTTGTATTCAACTATTATGGAGTTTTTATATGATGTCATTTTGTTCTGTAAAGCTTCACTATACATATGTTCTATTGTATTTTGTCCATGCGCTATGAGTAATACGATAGATTCTGTCGTTTTAATCTTACCTTGACAATCGTCCATGGTCGCCTGGCACACTTTACAGCGCTCTATCTTTAGATTCGGTGCAGGGGTCATGGGCGGTCATCACATTTGGTATCAGAGCCTTGGTTAATCGATTTTACCCAACGCTCGCCGTCGTAACTACGTATGAGAGACGTAATTGTATTTTGATGGATGATTACTATATACAATATAGTAGTTTAGCAGTAAGTTAGTCCTTTATGCAGTTGTTTCTCTAGATGTTCTGATCATTCCTTTTTTATAGATATTGAGAATGAGTCGAAGAGGGAGACCAGCTGTTAGGGAAGGCCGTGCTACTGAAGAGACTTGAAATGACCCTCCTATTTCTACTCTAATTCCATAAGGATTTTTTTTTAAGGTAAAGAGGATATATATATATAGATAGATAGATATATCATCCATTGCAATTATAATTCTCAGGGTCAATATCTTTCTCCAATAAACCAAATATATCCAGGATCACAATAATCAACCAATATAAATATATCAGTACATTCACAAAAATAAGCACATACATGTGAGGATGTATATGCCTCTCTTGTTTGAATCAGAGTTCTGGAAAACAAGAGGATATTGGATTGCTGATTTTTTTTGACCAAACAATCCACTGGAAACATATACTTTAGTCTGTTTATCCTAACTAAGAAGTGATCAAGTAATAATCAGTGGAAAGCAAGCTTTTAATATAGATGTTTGTGTTAAAGTCTGAATAGTATCAAACTCAGGCTAAAAGAAAGCGGGTCTTAAGAGAACACAAGCAACATCTAGGCGTAATGGAAACGCGCCTAACTTATACACGAGAGGTCACGAGTTCGAGTACTATGCTGGTTGGTTCAAACACAATTTTTGTTTTTTTTTTCTTTTTCATTTTTCTCCTGTACAGTTTGGAACATGTTCTCTACCTATATCTGTACTTATATACTTTATTTTTGCCTATGTTCTATCATACAAAACAATAATTCTTGCTTAATTATTTTTGTAACCCATTCCTACAACCTGGAAGGCTTCATGATTGATGTAAATTAAGGGTCTGTTGCTTGGGTTTTGTAAATGATAGAAGTGTTTATCATTATCCAGGTTTGAATTTCTTCTCACAAAATCTGTCTGGAATTAAGAATGCATTTGGTTAGAATCTGAGTGAAATTCAGATTCTTATCACAAATACAAAGGAAAAGGTGTGGTAATATTTGCACTAAACATGTTTATGTGCATATATGTCTGCAACTATTTGGATCTGGCTTACACTTCCCTTATTACAAATCCTTTCTTTTTAAAAAAAATAGGACATGAGACATTTGTATGAAACAAGTTTAATTATGGGAACCTTGCAGCCATATAAAACATTCAACCTATGCCTATTTTCTTTTGTATACATATGCCATGGTAGAAAATAAAACCATTTAATTTTCTGAGAATCAACTATCCAGATTTTCCAAAACTTAAATCCTTTCCAAAGACTCAAGATTGACTAATACATTTATAAAATGTAATCATTCGATTTTAACATGGTGTTCTTGCTAAATCCACTTACAAGATTTGATTAATTTTTTTTTTTAAACATAACAGATAATTAACTTGGTTCATAGATTCCAGATACAAGTCAATCTCTTAATAAAATACCTAACAAAATATCCATCCAATATTCAACACTTAATACAAGTAGCAATTTAAATTGTCAATACATGCAGATTTCAACATTTAGGCTCTTATCTAACTAAGTTTAGCATGCTATATCTTCTTCTCAAAGCCTTGCTCCTACTCTTACTTAGTTGCTGCAATCCCTGAAAAAGCATTTGAAACTGCCTCATTTTAAATGAGACACCCCAGATGCCATTAGCACACTAGGGTCAGACACATGTCTGGTATGAGAAAGCTCACAAAAATAATTAGTTAATTAGGTTAAAGTCAAGTTAAGTACATATACAGAAAGTTCGGCCCTTTGGAATCAGGCAAATACTTGTGTGCATGCTCTGTGTCATTGTGCATGTGCACACTTTAATTTTCTTTCCAGAGACTACATATATAAATATGGCACATACATTCAAGCATACAATTCAATCATAGTCAAACAATCATTCATACCAAACAGGAAAATAACCAATATGAGTTAAATCATTTATTCAATTCTCATATTTCAAATCTGGGAAAAACTCTAGTTTTCTCATCATCTCAAGTATTATTCCCTGGGTATATTTATCTATCCTTGGTCTCATCTGCAATATTTATGAATCAATGGACACACTGTAATGAACTAATTCACTCCATTACACAAAGATCTCAGGACTTAAACAAGCCATGTGTCAACTTGTGTTACTCAAGCACACAAGTCATTCCTGCAGTGTTCTTGACCCCAATTTCCTAATCAGGTTTAAGTTAATAATAACTCTTTTGATTTTTCATGACAAAACCATTCAGTGAATCATTTCATTAGCTAAAAACATCCATAACATGGCATCTCATATTATCCATGACCATACAGAGGCAAACAAGCAAACAACCATTGGTGATTATAAAATAAGGTTCTGTATATATATATATATTCATCCTGGTATTTAAAAGGAGTTTAGGCAACTAACATTGGCTTATGGTTTCTGGGAGAGTTTTTCTTTTGCAAACATTTGTGCTTGAGTTAAACTCAGGATGACCTGGTTTCACTGAATCACAAAATTTTGTTTGCTATGCATTTTATTGAATCAGGAGCATCAGCACATAGGCAACCCTATTGCACCCCTAATTCCTTTCTATTTCAAGCCTCAACACTTATACATGAGTATATTGCAGCTCAACATTATTTACATCTTTCTGGGTTGAGCCAAAACCAATACTACTTGCCTATTCTCAACATTTTATTTTCTGGGTATTTGATTATATCCCTAAACATTAACATATCAGAGATCTGAGTGTATAAAACAGATATGTATACTAACAACACATAAAACTTTGTTATAATAAAACAAGTGATCAACCAAAGAGAATCAAAACATTTTCAGATTTAAATTCACAGATAAGCATTCATATATGAAAATACTCTTTTAAGAAAAATACTTATAACTGGCTGCCTACATTAGGACTTATTGCCTTAGGTTTTTGAGTGAGTTTTCTCACCTAGCTCTCTTCTTTGTTTCCTTAATTAATTGATGAGCTTCTGCCCTTAGCCTCAAGCTCTCTTCCTTCCCTTGTCTTATGATTTCTATGGTGTTGTTTTTTTTTTCAAAATTCTTTTCTGAGGAGGAGAGGAGGCTGCTGCATATACATGTATATATATACAGGGTCTCTCTTAGGGTTTTGGGTATTGGCTAAGGCCATTTTTGCCCACCAGAAAAATCATGTTATCTGCATTTTAAACCCAAAGTTTTACCCTTCCCGGCTTAATTTGGGTGAAGAGAAAAGTGGTTACACATTTTTTTCCAGAAATTTGCTTTTCAGAAAATACTTTTCCCCTTGTCTACAATCATGCTAAAAATGCGACTTGATTTTGTTATTTATTAAATACTCTTTTCTAATTCTGCCTATACCAAGCACTTCCCTGTTTTATCTTATTTTTTTCTATTTTTAGCTTTCATGCAAATGGTATGTACTTCCTTCATTTATTTATAAGAGGATTATTCCTTTTTATATCTTCATTCTTTTTATTTCTGCTTATATTAAAATATGTCTGTATATTTTATTTCACTAGTTTAAACTCTAGTATTTTATTTACACATATATATTTATATAAGTCTTACTGAAATAATTAGTACACCCACCTATATATTCATACATCATTCTATACTGACACACACATGCACATGTACACTCAAAAATATTCAGTAGCATTCATATATACATTTACTCATGCATACTACTTTTAAGAATTTAATCTACATATATATATATATATATATATATATTTCCATACACATCAATATGTATGTATTCTTGGAGTTCAGGGTTTTAGCTTATATTCATGTGCATTTCCTGTGCACACATGTACACACACTGATACACTATCAAGCTATATCAATTCCTCCTTCAAAATTTATTTAAAAATTATTTTAAATTTATTTATATTTTCCAGAATAAATTCCTAAAATCTTGGGTCATTACATACACCCCTCCTTTTAGAAATTGTGTCCCACAATTTTCCTAAGCTTAAAATAAATTTTAAACTTAATTCAGAGAACAAGTATATTCTCTACCAAATAGATTCTTAGTTCTATACTAACTAAAAATATATTCATCCAAAATAAAGAAAACAATCAAAAATCAGAATTACCTTAATCTGAAAATAGCTTAGGATAATTCATCCTAACTTTGTCTTCTAATTCCCATGTGCAATCACTAGGATCAAGACTCCACTGTACCTTCACAAGTTTCAGAGATTTATTCCTCAACTTCTTCACATCTTTTGCCAAAATTCCCACTGGATCCTTTTCATAAATCAAATTAGGATTTATCTGCACTTGGGTTGGGGTTTCAAGAATTTCTGCCTTGTCATGGACCCATATTCTCAATTGTGATACATGAAAAACATCATGTATACCTTGCATGTTTTCTGGTAATTCCAACTTATATGCCAAGGGACCAATTCTCTCCAGAATTTTGTATGGTCCAATATATCTTGGAGTTAATTTGCCTTGTTTTCCAAACCTCAGCACATTTTTCATGGGTGAGATTTTGATGAAAACAAAATTTCCCACCTCATATTCTACCTGCCTCCTTCTCATGTCTGCAAATTTCTTTTGCCTATCTTGAGCTGCTGTCATTCTTCTTCTTACCAACTCAATTTTCTCCTTGGTTTCTTGTATGTACTCAGGTCCTAAAATAGACCTTTCTCCTGCTTCTACCCAGCAAACAGGTGACAAACAGGGTTTACCATATAAGGCTTCAAATGGAGCCATTCCTATGGTGCTTTGGTAGCTGTTGTTGTATGTAAATTCAACTAGATGAAGATAATCTTCCCAGTTGCCCCCAAAATCCAGTATACATGCCCTCAACATGTCCTCCAAAACTTTGTTTACCACCTCAGTCTGCCCATCTGATTGAGGATGGTAGGCAGTACTTAAACATAGTTCACTTCCCATTGCTTCTTGAAAGCTTCTCCAGAATTTTGAAGTGAAGATGGTATCCCTATCACTCACAATGGTTTTGGGAATGCCATGTAACTTTACCACTTCTTTTATAAAAATTTGAGCTAGTTTTGGTGCTGTTCTTTCTGACTTGACTGGGATGAAGTGTGCTACCTTGGTTAGCCTATCAACTATCACCCATATACTTGTATTACCTCTCTTAGATCTAGGCAGTCCATCTATGAAGTCCATAGATATGTCTTCCCACTTCCACTGTGGTACACTAAGAGGTTGCATCAACCCTGATGGTCTTTGAGTTTCAGCCTTGACTTGTTGGCAAGTCATACATTTGGCAATGTACTTAGCTATATCAGATTTCATCCCCTTCCACCAGAAGTCTCTTTTCAAATTTTGATACATTTTTGTGTTACCTGGGTGTATGGAGTATTTACTTCTGTGATATTCATTCAATATCTCCTTCTTCAATTCTATGTCCTCTGGTACACACATCCTATTCTGGTATCTCATATAACCATCTTTATCAATGTGGTGATTCATTACTTCCTCCCCTCTTGAGAGGAGCATTCTCTTCTCTAATAAGTGAGCATCTTGTTCTTGCATTTTTCCTACCTTCAGAATTAAATCTGGTTGAAGTGTCATTAAGCTTAACTTCCCTTTATCTTCTTGTGCACCATGCATCTGCTCATTAATGTGCACGCAACCATTCTCCCCAATCTCTAACTCAGTTAGCAAAAATAAGTTTTTAAATTCTTCTATCATCATCATAGCCAATTTAGCATGCTGTCTACTTAGAGCATCTGCAACTTTGTTTGCTTTTCCTGGTGTATAAAGTATGTCAAAGTCATAGGCAGCTAAGAACTCCACCCATCTATGTTGCCTCATGTTCAAATCTTTTTGTGAAAACAAATATTTTAGAGACTTGTGGTCAGTGTAAAGTTCAAACTTAGTACCTAACAAATAATGTCTCCAAAGTTTTAAAGCATATATCACAGCTGCTAATTCGAGATCATGTGTGGCATACCTTACTTCATGGGGTTTAAGTTGTCTGGATGCATATGCAATGACTTGGCCTTGTTGCATCAACACTGCACCCAAGCCAAATCCACTAGCATCAGTGTATACCACTAATTCTTCATTTCCATGTGGTACCTTTAGAATTGGAGCATTCACCAATGCCTCCTTCAACTGTTCAAAAGACTTTTCACATTTTTCTGACCAAACAAAAGCTTGGTTCTTCCTGGTTAGGTTAGTGAGTGGTGTAGAAATTTTTGAAAAATCTTTTATAAACCTCCTATAATACCCTGCCATCCCCATAAATGACCTCACTTCACTCACAGTGCTTGGCCTCTTCCATGCTTGAATAGCCACTACTTTATTGGGGTTCACAGAAATTCCTTTGGCAGATATAACATGGCCAAGAAAATGTACTTCCTCTTTCCAAAACACACATTTTGAAAATTTTGCCTTTAAATCTTTTTCCCTTAATCTAGACAAAACCAGGTGCAAATGATGCTTATGTTCTTCCACTGTCTTGGAATAAATCAAAATGTCATCTATAAAAATAAGCACAAACTTGTCTAAACAATCTCTAAAGGTTCTGTTCATTAAATCTACAAAGTAAGATGGTGCATTGGTCAAGCCAAATGGCATAACCAAAAATTCATACAACCCATACCTAGTGTTAAAGGCAGTGTACTTGATGCTTGATTCTTCCACCTTCATTTGATGAAAACCAGATGCTAAGTCTAGTCTAGAAAATACTTTTGCCCCTGCTAATTGATCAAAAAGATCATATATTCTTGGCAATGGGTATTTATTTTTAATAGTTACTTTGTTTAATTCTCTATAATCTATGCAGAGTCTTAAGGAGCCATCTTGCTTCTTAACAAATACCACTGGTGCTCCCCAGCAAGAATTACTTGGTCTTATAAAACCCTTTTCTTCCAATTCTTCTAACTGTTTCTTTAATTCTTTTAGTTCATTTGGCCCCATTCTAGTTGGCTTTTTAATCACTGGGCTTGCTCCTGGAACTAGATTGATCTGGAATTCTACTGGTCTATGGTGTGGAATACCCTTGACCTCACCAAACACATCCAAATATTCATTGACTATGGGAATTTCTTCAATGGTTAGTTCACTGAAATCTTTTTCTGAGTCAACTAAATGATATAGTTTTCCTTCCTTAGCTACCTCACATAAAACTGTGATTCTCTGGCCTCTAGAATTTTGCAATGATATGGTGGATGAGTCTAAATTAATTATGGCTTTAAATTGCCTTAACCAGTCTACCCCCAATATAACACCTATATTTGGGTAATTCAAAACATATAAATTGGAAATAAAAATATTTCCTCCTATGTTTAATTCCACATCCACACAAATCATATTTAAAACACTAGAACTCCCCAATGGACTGTGTATATGCAATGGGGTTTCAACCAATATGCAATTCAGTTTTAGCATTTTAACCAATTCATAAGAAATTAAAGAGTGAGTTGCCCCAGTATCATATACTACTGTTATGGGTATGGTACAAATAAGTAATGTACCTTCCACTTGGCTATGGTTTACAGTGTTACTCTCCACTGTGGCTTTGCCTTTCCCTTCCAAATTTGCCAATTTGCCTTGCTGTTTATACTCAGGACAATTCCTCTTCATATGCCCCTCTTTCCCACATAGATAGCATTTGAAAGCTCCTCCTTTCAATTCTGGACATCTTGGTTTGATATGCCCTTCCTTTCCACACTGATGGCACACAATTTTCTTCTTGTTTTCCTTAGCTTTGACATCTCCAGTGCTTTTGTTACTAGCCTCTTCTTTCTTCTTATCATAAGGGTGATACCTCCCCTTACCTTTCTTGATATTATTGCTCTTAAAATTTCTGAACTTCTCCCTTTCCTTGTCATGCTGCTCCAACCTCAAAGCTAAGTCTATCACATGGTCAAAAGTCTTGTCTGCATAGGGTAACATGGCTCTGCTAAGTCCTGGGTTCAGACCTTTTATGTACCTATCATTTTTAGATGCCTCATCTGCCACAAGCATTGCTCCATATGTGGAAAGCCCCTCAAACTTTTGAGTGTATTCTGTGACAGTCATGGTTCCTTGTCTAAGTCTAATGAATTCTTCTAGCAAGGTAGTCTTTGCTGATGCTGGTACAAACCTTGCTTCCAACATCTCTTTGAATTGATTCCAAGTGATTTCATTCTCATTCCTTCCTGCAATGATTACTTCCCACCAGCCTAAAGCTACTCCTTTTAGCTGTCTTGAAGCCACTTGCCTCTTTCTTTGATCATCAAGTTGCATGTCATTGAAAATTCTTTCCAATGTTCTCAACCATGTTTGAATTTCCATGATACTCTCTGTCCCTTCAAAGCTTTTGCCTCCTAAATGAGTATATGTCTTAAGTAATTTTGAGAGTTCTTCATAGGGATTTTCTTGCCTTTGTCCTGCCCCATCCCTAAATGCTCTCACCAAGTCTTGCAGATTGACCATTGGTGGTGCATGGGAAGATCCTGCTCCCTGATTTGGTGGTCTCCCTACCATAGTTTGCTAATAATGATTTACATAGCTGGTTAGTTTGATTGGTAATTTGGTTGTTTCAGTGGGTTTTTTTTTTCACACTGAACACATTGTTATATATATATATATATAGTTCCTTTTAATTTTATTTCTATCTAAGAACTTGATCCTTACTTCTACTATGTTAAATAACATAGCTCTGATACGAACTGAAATGACCCTCCTATTTCTACTCTAATTCCATAAGGATATTTTTTTTAAGGTAAAGAGGATATATATATATATAGATAGATATATCATCCATTGCAATTATAATTCTCAGGGTCAATATCTTTCTCCAATAAACCAAATATATCCAGGATCACAATAATCAACCAATATAAATATATCAGTACATTCACAAAAATAAGCACATACATGTGAGGATGTATATGCCTCTCTTGTTTGAATCAGAGTTCTGGAAAACAAGAGGATATTGGATTGCTGATTTTTTTTGACCAAACAATCCACTGGAAACATATACTTTAGTCTGTTTATCCTAACTAAGAAGTGATCAAGTAATAATCAGTGGAAAGCAAGCTTTTAATATAGATGTTTGTGTTAAAGTCTGAATAGTATCAAACTCAGGCTAAAAGAAAGCGGGTCTTAAGAGAACACAAGCAACATCTAGGCGTAATGGAAACGCGCCTAACTTATACACGAGAGGTCACGAATTCGAGTACTATGCTGGTTGGTTCAAACACAATTTTTGTTTTTTTTTTCCTTTTTCATTTTTCTCCTGTACAGTTTGGAACATGTTCTCTACCTATATCTGTACTTATATACTTTATTTTTGCCTATGTTCTATCATACAAAACAATAATTCTTGCTTAATTATTTTTGTAACCCATTCCTACAACCTGGAAGGCTTCATGATTGATGTAAATTAAGGGTCTGTTGCTTGGGTTTTGTAAATGATAGAAGTGTTTATCATTATCCAGGTTTGAATTTCTTCTCACAAAATCTGTTTGGAATTAAGAATGCATTTGGTTAGAATCTGAGTGAAATTCAGATTCTTATCACAAATACAAAGGAAAAGGTGTGGTAATATTTGCACTAAACATGTTTATGTGCATATATGTCTGCAACTATTTGGATCTGGCTTACACTTCCCTTATTACAAATCCTTTCTTTTTAAAAAAAATAGGACATGAGACATTTGTATGAAACAAGTTTAATTATGGGAACCTTGCAGCCATATAAAACATTCAACCTATGCCTATTTTCTTTTGTATACATATGCCATGGTAGAAAATAAAACCATTTAATTTTCTGAGAATCAACTATCCAGATTTTCCAAAACTTAAATCCTTTCCAAAGACTCAAGATTGACTAATACATTTATAAAATGTAATCATTCGATTTTAACATGGTGTTCTTGCTAAATCCACTTACAAGATTTGATTAATTTTTTTTTTAAACATAACAGATAATTAACTTGGTTCATAGATTCCAGATACAAGTCAATCTCTTAATAAAATACCTAACAAAATATCCATCCAATATTCAACACTTAATACAAGTAGCAATTTAAATTGTCAATACATGCAGATTTCAACATTTAGGCTCTTATCTAACTAAGTTTAGCATGCTATATCTTCTTCTCAAAGCCTTGCTCCTACTCTTACTTAGTTGCTGCAATCCCTGAAAAAGCATTTGAAACTGCCTCATTTTAAATGAGACACCCCAGATGCCATTAGCACACTAGGGTCAGACACATGTCTGGTATGAGAAAGCTCACAAAAATAATTAGTTAATTAGGTTAAAGTCAAGTTAAGTACATATACAGAAAGTTCGGCCCTTTGGAATCAGGCAAATACTTGTGTGCATGCTCTGTGTCATTGTGCATGTGCACACTTTAATTTTCTTTCCAGAGACTACATATATAAATATGGCACATACATTCAAGCATACAATTCAATCATAGTCAAACAATCATTCATACCAAACAGGAAAATAACCAATATGAGTTAAATCATTTATTCAATTCTCATATTTCAAATCTGGGAAAAACTCTAGTTTTCTCATCATCTCAAGTATTATTCCCTGGGTATATTTATCTATCCTTGGTCTCATCTGCAATATTTATGAATCAATGGACACACTGTAATGAACTAATTCACTCCATTACACAAAGATCTCAGGACTTAAACAAGCCATGTGTCAACTTGTGTTACTCAAGCACACAAGTCATTCCTGCAGTGTTCTTGACCCCAATTTCCTAATCAGGTTTAAGTTAATAATAACTCTTTTGATTTTTCATGACAAAACCATTCAGTGAATCATTTCATTAGCTAAAAACATCCATAACATGGCATCTCATATTATCCATGACCATACAGAGGCAAACAAGCAAACAACCATTGGTGATTATAAAATAAGGTTCTGTATATATATATATATATTCATCTTGGTATTTAAAAGGAGTTTAGGCAACTAACATTGGCTTATGGTTTCTGGGAGAGTTTTTCTTTTGCAAACATTTGTGCTTGAGTTAAACTCAGGATGACCTGGTTTCACTGAATCACAAAATTTTGTTTGCTATGCATTTTATTGAATCAGGAGCATCAGCACATAGGCAACCCTATTGCACCCCTAATTCCTTTCTATTTCAAGCCTCAACACTTATACATGAGTATATTGCAGCTCAACATTATTTACATCTTTCTGGGTTGAGCCAAAACCAATACTACTTGCCTATTCTCAACATTTTATTTTCTGGGTATTTGATTATATCCCTAAACATTAACATATCAGAGATCTGAGTGTATAAAACAGATATGTATACTAACAACACATAAAACTTTGTTATAATAAAACAAGTGATCAACCAAAGAGAATCAAAACATTTTCAGATTTAAATTCACAGATAAGCATTCATATATGAAAATACTCTTTTAAGAAAAATACTTATAACTGGCTGCCTACATTAGGACTTATTGCCTTAGGTTTTTGAGTGAGTTTTCTCACCTAGCTCTCTTCTTTGTTTCCTTAATTAATTGATGAGCTTCTGCCCTTAGCCTCAAGCTCTCTTCCTTCCCTTGTCTTATGATTTCTATGGTGTTGTTTTTTTTTTTTCAAAATTCTTTTCTGAGGAGGAGAGGAGGCTGCTGCATATACATGTATATATATACAGGGTCTCTCTTAGGGTTTTGGGTATTGGCTAAGGCCATTTTTGCCCACCAGAAAAATCATGTTATCTGCATTTTAAACCCAAAGTTTTACCCTTCCCGGCTTAATTTGGGTGAAGAGAAAAGTGGTTACACATTTTTTTCCAGAAATTTGCTTTTCAGAAAATACTTTTCCCCTTGTCTACAATCATGCTAAAAATGCGACTTGATTTTGTTATTTATTAAATACTCTTTTCTAATTCTGCCTATACCAAGCACTTCCCTGTTTTATCTTATTTTTTTCTATTTTTAGCTTTCATGCAAATGGTATGTACTTCCTTCATTTATTTATAAGAGGATTATTCCTTTTTATATCTTCATTCTTTTTATTTCTGCTTATATTAAAATATGTCTGTATATTTTATTTCACTAGTTTAAACTCTAGTATTTTATTTACACATATATATTTATATAAGTCTTACTGAAATAATTAGTACACCCACCTATATATTCATACATCATTCTATACTGACACACACATGCACATGTACACTCAAAAATATTCAGTAGCATTCATATATACATTTACTCATGCATACTACTTTTAAGAATTTAATCTACATATATATATATATATATTTCCATACACATCAATATGTATGTATTCTTGGAGTTCAGGGTTTTAGCTTATATTCATGTGCATTTCCTGTGCACACATGTACACACACTGATACACTATCAAGCTATATCAATTCCTCCTTCAAAATTTATTTAAAAATTATTTTAAATTTATTTATATTTTCCAGAATAAATTCCTAAAATCTTGGGTCATTACAAGACTGCTGATTATGCAGCCATGTTCGAAGCTATGATGACTTCGATCATGAGAAGGATACCAGTTCCGGGGGCGGCAGTTGATGTTGGAGTTCAGGTTCAGACTCCGAAACCAGTGGATTTTGCTAAGTTGTGCAAGGATTATACTACTCTTGGAGGGAAGGTTTTCTTGGGAACAAAATCAACTATCGAAGTCCAGAGATGGATAGATGCTTGTAGAAGGATCTTTGGTGATTTCGGAATTGAGGATGCAACTAAGAGGAAGTTGGCATCAAGACAGCTTCAAGGAAGGGCTTCTGATTGGTGGAACTCTATTACCATCAATACTCCGGAGGAAGACATTACTTGGGAGCAATTCCAAGTCAGATTTGAAGCTAAGTTCATTTCTACAGCTCAGAAGTCTGTTCTGTTCAAGAAGTTCGTGGAGCTCAAGCAGGGTGGAAGATCTATTCTTGAGTATGTTTCTGAGTTTGAAGCTTTGTCTAAGTATGCTCGGTCATATATTGAATCTGCTTATCAGAAGAATGAGAAGTTTGTGACCGGCTTGGATAGTTATCTTGGGAGACAGTTGGTGGATCATTTGGACGATTCATTTGAGAAGCTTGTGGAGAAAGCTCTTAGGCATGAGAGTCTGTTTCCTAAGGAAGGATCTGTTGTTGCTGTGACCAGGGAAGAGTCTAAACCCCAGCAGGGTGGAAACAAGAAGAGGAAGCAGCAGCAGCAGAAGGGTAAGGATGGCCAGAAGAAGCCGAAAGGCGAGGTGACTTGCTACAATTGTCAGCAGAAGGGCCATTTCTCTAAGGATTGTAAGAATCCGAAGGTGCCAATGAAGTGTCACAACTGTGACAAGCCAGGGCACATCACGAAGAATTGTCCAGAACCGAGGAAGGACAAGCAGATTGTGCAAGCTTATGCTTTGGGAGCTGTTCCGTCGTCTTCGAAAGCTCCTACTGCTGAAGAGAAGGGAAAGAGTGTGGTTGTTCAAGGTACTCTTTTCCTATGTGGTATTCCAGTTAGAGTTCTGTTTGATACTGGAGCGTCGCATTCATTTGTTTGTAGTGAACTCGTAGGCCGGTTGGGTTTGGAACCGGATATTGTTGATAGGCCATTGGTTGTGACTAATCCAGTTGGGGGTTCGTCTTGTTTGTGTATGTTATGCCGTGGTCTAGTTGTATCGAGTCATGGTTGCTCTTTTGTTTGTGATTGTTTTGTTCTGAACTTTGCGGGGTTCGGAATTATTTTGGGTATGGACTGGCTTAGGAAGTATGCGGCAAAGGTTGATTGTGAGAGGCTGGAGGTGACAGTCGAGAATGTGGAGGGGCGAGAGATTGTGATACGATGTAAGCATGAGGAAGGCGTCTTCATGAGCTTCATGTATTCGCTAGTTGTTCCACGGGATGGACTGTCTTTAGTGCCTATCGCAAATGGATTTGAGGATGTCTTTGACGAAGTCAAAGGGTTGCCGCCGCATAGAGAGATCGAGTTTCGTATAGATCTAGTTGAAGGAGCCAGACCTGTTGTGATGCCTCTTAGGCGGATGCCGCCTAGGGAATAGCAGGAGTTGAGGGTGCAAGGTTATGACCTTTTACAGAAAGGATTCATTCGGCGTAGTGTGTTCGAGTGGGGTGCACCAGTTGTGTTTGCAACCAAGGCAGATGGGTCGTTGAGATTGTGTGTGGATTATCGTGAGCTGAATAAGGTGACTAAGAAGAACAAGTATCCATTGCCGAGGATAGATGACTTGTTTGATCAGCTTCACGAAGCTAAGGTGTTTTCTCAGATGGATTTGGCAACGGGATTTCACCAGTTGAGAGTAGCTAAGGATAGTGTGCCGAAGACTGCTTTTAGGACACCATCCGGTTTCTTTGAGTGGCTGGTAATGCCGTTTGGATTGACTAACGCGCCAGCATATTTTGTGGATCTTATGAATAGAGTGTTCAGAGATCAGTTGAACAAGTTCGTACTTGTGTTCGTGGATGATATTCTGATTTATTCCAGAACGGAAGAAGAGCACAAGACGCACTTGCGTATGGTTTTGGAAATCTTGCGGAAACATCAGTTGAAGGCTAAGTTTTCGAAGTGTCACTTCTGGAAGAGTGAAGTGAGGTTCTTAGGCCATGTGATTTCTGGAAGTGGAATAGCGGTTGATCTCGCTAAGGTGGCAGCAATCCAGGATTGGGTTAGACCTAAGAATGCATCTGATGTGAGAAGTTTTCTTGGATTAGCAGGATATTATCGACGGTTTATCAAAGACTTCTCCATGGTAGCTGCACCATTAACAGGATTGACGAAAAAGAACCAAGTGTTCAGTTGGGATGCTAAGTGTGAGCAAGCTTTCGGAATCCTGAAAGAGCGATTGACGAGTGCTCCTGTTTTGACTATTCCAAGTGGGAATGATGAGATGGTGGTTTACACCGACGCATGTGGTACTGGACTTGGAGTAGTGCTGATGCAGAAGGATAAAGTTGTTGCGTATGCCAGTCGACAACTAAAGCCGCATGAAAGGAATTACCCAACTCATGATCTGGAGTTAGCGGCGATTGTATTTGCTCTGAAGATGTAGAGACATTATCTGTTGGGAGTTCGATTAGAGTTGTTTACGGATCACAAGTCGTTGAAGTATCTTTTCTCCCAAAAGGATTTGAATCTTCGGCAGTAGCGTTGGCTAGAGTTTTTAGCATCATATGATTTTGGTATAGCTTATACTCCGGGAAAAGGTAACGCAGTGGTAGATGCGTTAAGTCGAAGACATGTAGGATTGGGAGCCATGTTTTCAGAATGGAAGAGTCTCGAGTATTTAGCTAGATTTGACTTCAGGCCTAGATGTGAATTGGAACCTGAGATGTTGGCAAACTTATCAATAAGACCGACTCTTGTGGAAAGGATTGGCGAGAGTCAAAAGCGAGATGATAAGCTTGTCAAGATTATCCATGATTTGGAATCTGGAGTGGATCCAGAAAAGGATAAAGGATTCGAGGTCGATCGAGAGGGTTGGCTTCAAAAGCAAGGACGACTAGTTGTTCCCGATATAGATGAATTGAGGAGTGAAGTTTTGAAGGAAAGTCATCACTCGAAGTTGACAATTCATCCAGGTGGAAATAAGATGTATCGGGATATGAAGAGAACCTACTACTGGGAAGGTATGAAGAAGGATGTTGGAAATTTTATTTCCAAATGTATGAACTGCCAGTTGGTAAAAGCCGAACAGAAGAAGCCAAGTGGATTGCTTCAGCCCTTAGAAGTTCCTACATGGAAGTGGGAACAAGTGTCGATGGATTTTATTGATGGATTGCCTAGAACCAGAACGGGAAATGAAGGGATTTGGGTCATTGTGGATCGTCTGACTAAGAGTGCACGATTCATTCCTGTTCGATCGACTAGGACTGCATCAAAGTTGGCTGAGTTGTATGTTAAGTGGATAGTTCGATTCCATGGTATTCCGAAAAGTATAGTGAGCGATCGAGATCCATTGTTCACTAGTGGATTTTGGAAGAGCTTCCAGGAAGTTTTGGGAACCGAGTTGTGTTTGAGTACAGCTTATCACCCTCAGACGGATGGTCAGACCGAGAGAGTCAACCGAGTTTTGGAAGATCTCCTCAGAGCATGTGTTTTGGACTTCGGAGGATCATGGGAAGATCACCTTCATTTGGTGGAGTTTGCATACAACAACAGTTACCAGTCAAGTATTGGTATGGCACCATATGAGGCATTGTATGGAAGACCGTGTAACTCTCCGACATGTTGGTTGGAAACTGGAGAAAAGCTGATGCTTGGGCCAGAGATGATTCGGCAGACTTCAGATTGAATAGAGATCATTCGGCAACGAATGAAGGCAGCCCAAGACCGTTAGAAGAGTTATGCCGATAAGCGTCGTAAGGATTTGGAATTCGACGTAGGAGATACGGTTTTTGTGAAGATTTCTCCACTGAAGAATGTTATTCGATTCGGGAAGAAAGGAAAATTGACCCCGAGATTTGTTGGACCATTCCCGATCATCGAGCGAATTGGAAAGCTCGCCTATAGGTTGGAGTTACCTGAGAAGATGTCAGGTGTGCACAATGTTTTTCATGTATCATATCTACGGAAGTATGTGCACGACTCGAATACAGTGGTTTCTGCTGATAGCTGTGAAGACTTCGAAGTTGATCCAGTCGATAGAAGACCTCGTAAGCCGCTTCGTGTTGTTGAAACCGACACGAAACAGCTTAGGAGGAAGGTAGTTAAGTTACTCAAGATACAATGGAGTGACGATGATAACGACTGTACGTGGGAGGTGGAAGAGAGGATGAAAGCAGCTCATCCTGAACTCTTCAAGGTATGGCCCTAAGGTGTCGTGTCATCTCGCGATATTGTAACTTGTTCTAATTTTAGAATTCTGTACGCTAAGCTAGAATTGGATGCATGGTTTGCTGATTGTTATGGTTGGTAGGCGTACAGAATAGTCTTTGATTTCTTTGTTTGTTTGGAATTTCGGGGGCGAAATTCCTAAGGGGGAGAGAATGTAACGACCCGTATTTTCACGGATCGAAACATCGTAAAGGAGTTGGCCTTTGGTTGCATTTCTGTTAAGTTTCAGATTTTGGCAGAATTTTGTCTATGTCCTAAGTCGGTTTGGACGAGTTAAGAGGTAAGTCTGGGTCGAGTTGCCGACTTAAGGAATTAACCAAGTTAAGGAAGTGGGGTTGACCGACTTAAGGTAGTGACCGACCTAGGTGATAAGTCGTGACCGACTTAAGAGGTTTAGGCGACCTAAGGAAGAGGAGTAGGCGACCTAAGTATTCTGGGGTTAGGTCGTGGGGTAGAGTTAGGTCGGTAACGACCTAAGGAGGACCAGCAGTTAGATTGCGTAGTGATTTAGGTCGCGAGTTAGTTTGGGTCAACCTACATAATGTTTGCGACCTAAGGGAAGCGCGAGCTAAGGAACTTACGACCTAGTGGTTAGCGAGTTAGCGACCTAGTATATAGTTAGGTCGGCAACGACCTAAGGAAGCTGGGGCTGTAGTGAGCGACCTAAGAGTTGAGTGGTAGGTCGTAACACCGTTAGGTCGCGTGGGTGCTAAGTGGTTAGGTCGCAGGGTTTTGTAAGTCTTAGGTCGTAGCTTAGTAAGTCGTTAGGTCGCGTGTTGACTTAAGCGTTAGGTCGCGTGGGAGTCTAAGGTATTAAGTCGTAACCTCGTTATGTCGTAGGTCGGCAAGGCAGTTAAGTGTTTGGTCGCGTTAAGACGTGTGTTTTGTAGGCAGTTAGGTCGGCAACGATCTAAGTTAGGTCGTGGACTTCTATGGTTGTTAAGTCGCGATGTGTTAAGTCGCGCGTTGCGTTAGGTCGTAGGTCGCTGGGTGTTTGGATGCGCTGAAGGGTTAGGTCGGAGAGGCTTAGGTCGTAAGTCGGAAGCGACTTAGGGAGATAGCCAGATTTCGACTTAAGGAATTTCAGCTATAAATAGGAGGGGTTGTTCTCACTTTTTGGGATCCGGATTTTGAAGCGACGAAGTGCTGCCATTTTGAGAGCTCGACTTCTACACTTCTTCACTTCTTTTCTCCACTCTAATCTAGTGCTTCCATCGATCCAAATCGAAGATCAAGATTGAAGATTCAAGAGCTTAGATTGGAGATCTTCATCTTTTCAAGAGAGATTTCTTCGTTTGAAGCGGATTCGTGATAGATCAAGCTTGATCCCTTGCTGTCCAGATCTGAAGCGTGTTGATTAGAGGTTGTTTAGGTGATTTGGTGAGTGGTGATTATCTCTCACACGGATCCAAAGGAGTATATCGGATTGTTGGCTCGATTTGGTGTTAAAATAGGGATTTCCATGCATTTTCTTCATCCAAAGTGTAGATCCATATAGATCCATTGTTCATGATGATGTTACATCCATTTTATCATATGTTAACCTATGCAAGTTCATTCATCAAGTTTGTAGAGATATAATCCATGTTTTCATGCTTATTGGACTTTCAACTCTTTAATTACGAAAATGCCATTATTGTTATAATTGTCTACTTAGATCATATTTGAATGCTTGATTGTTTGGATTGATGTTTGATTTGATTGATTGTTATGAACTAGATGATTGATGATTAGATTTAGACCGAAGACGATTCAAAAGCTAAGGGAAAGGCTCTTGAATTGGGAAAGCTGCTCGTGGCATATGTAGCGGGATGATGAAGCTCTTATGCATAGATTTGATGATGTGATGTTGAGATGAGGCTTTGCGAGGATGTAATGAAGTGAGGCATCATGTGATGAAGACTTGGTCTAATCCAGACGGGATCATTCCAAGCATGTTGATAACTCGGTGATATGATTCGAGTTGAGGATAATGAATGGATATGAGAATAGTCGTTAAGGAGGATGACTAGGAGGCTTGGATAGCATCGTTATTGAAGGTTCTAGCATGCTCTAAGAAAGAGTACGTTTGGGTAGATTCGATAGCCCCAACGGCCAACTGTTGATGGTCGAGTACTCTGGGCAGATTCGATAGTCCTAGGCACGGGCTGCGACGACGTGCGGGAGTTATGTCTAGAACCGGGGTTTCCATTAGCCCTTGACGGACGGCTGAAAGAATGTGTCGGTCATTCAATTAACGGTGATATCGAAGCAATGATAACAGTGATAGCCAGAGTCATGGATGTTTGGTTGTATCGTCATTCGGACTCAAAAGCGGTATTCTCTGGGTGCTTATCTGATTTAGGCCTTGGTACTTGGAAAACATCGCCCTTGACTCGAGTGATAGTAGCTTTACTTTAAATTGTATTCTCTGCTATGTTTGCTTCTGCTTAGTGTGCGTCTGGGGGCTATCACTATAGAATGAGGTTGGAGTGGGAGGGTTGTATTCCTATTCCTTTTCCTTTATGCTCTTTTGGTATGTTGTTAGTTAATTTACTGCTCACTAAGACTGTTGTCTGACTCAAGGCTTTATGTTTTAATTCTTATTGCCTTGGGCTGTTCGTCCATTTTGGGACGGGCAGACTAGATAGCAGGTGACAGGTGCTGTTCTCTTCTCACGATGCTGATATCGAAGACGAGCTTGAGGGTTGCATAGTATCTTCTTATTATATGTACTGGATATTCCGCTGTTTTGTATTCTCTGAGAGATATGTAGTGAGGCTTGATGTATTGACTATGTGGATGCTTGTATTCAACTATTATGGAGTTTTTATATGATGTCATTTTGTTCTGTAAAGCTTCACTATACATATGTTCTATTGTATTTTGTCCATGCGCTGTGAGTAATACGATAGATTCTGTCGTTTTAATCTTACCTTGACAATCGTCCATGGTCGCCTGGCACACTTTACAGCGCTCTATCTTTAGATTCGGTGCAGGGGTCATGGGCGGTCGTCACACAAAAATTCCTTTATAAAGCACATTTTATAATTCCATTTTATAAATCACTTGTATAAAACATATTCATAAGATTTATTTATCTTAAATAAATCCTTTAATCTTAAACTAACATTATTATTTATCAAATATCCCATAGTCAAATTGTGAAACTAAATTCACGAGGTGTTCATACTTAAACTTTTAAACTAAACAATCAATTAATCAATGATAATAACTTAGTATTATACTTTCCTTAATCAAATCACTATATTAAAATAATATTTATATTCAAAATATAATCCGAGGTAAAATTATTTCATTTACCATTTTCCAAAAATCATTTATATATTAACAAATACGCGCTCATATATAATACTCTCAACTCATTCTAGGGTGTTACTAACCTTATCTCTAATGAGTTACTCATCTTAGGGTATTACTAACCCCATCTCTGATGAGACTTTACCCCTACCAGGCTAAGGTATTCGCTCAACCTAAGCTCTGATACCAAATGTGACAAAAAAGATTTTCGACCCTTGAAAATTTACACTAATACATCCTCAAAATTCACGTGCTGGAAATCCCATCGTTAAGGGTAAGAAAGAAAATAAAGAAAGAATAGAGTCTCACACGAATAGAATAACATATATTATTTCAACTTATAACCTTTACAGTGGAAATTTTATATACATTTATAAGAGTTAAACATGGACAGTTATAAATATATATCCTTACAAATGCGGAATACGATACTACACCAGTGTGGCAGAAACAGATAACAACCTTCAAAAGAATCTTCTAACTCCATGCTTTGAGCTCCATCCATATTTCTTCTAACTAAACCTGACTACTAGACTGCTCGGGAAAATTAGGGCACTCGGAGTTTAAGAGAAAAGGAAAATAAACTCCGGGTTAGTTTTGGGACTAGGGTGAGAAACTCAAAATACGCATTTTGAAAATAAAGGTATCTTATAAGACCATGCCGCACATAAACACGGAACGATTTTTTACCTTATGATAATCAAACCATTTTTTATGCAAAATATGGGGATATTATTTTTAATGACATTCTTTTGAAAACATTTACATGTAAACTTATGAATCTTAGCCAAAATTGTTACCATTATTAAATTCCGAATATGTTTGGCTATACAAACAAAACTCTTACAGGACTCGTTCGAAGAATGGATTCCATACAATGACAAGGTGAGGGAGTAGCTTTCGTCTAGTACGTCTCTAAAGGGATGCACGTAGGGTCCAGATACGGAATGCCTATACCAACACAGAACTGGCCTACCCCTTCGCTGGATAGTACCGAATATGACATCACCCCAGTCATTGCCGACCTATCCGAGAAGTCTTATAGCATACACAACATACCTGATGTATAGAGGGTTATCTAGAAAGGCGATGATCATATCCTAAGGGGAGCAATCCAATTAGCCCTGTCGCATCTACCTTGTTTTTGCCATTTCCAGTTGATGAGGCCCGAGGCAACGTTTTACCTCTCACATAGCACATTCCACTTTGAATGCCACACTGCTATTCCATTATCACACAACTGATTTATACAAACGTATAACTCCTGAGCTCTTACGTCTTAGGAAAGGGTGTTAAGCTAAGAGAAGTTGCATTCTCCGCCACCAAACAGATGATATGTTCATAGAGATCATTTTATCTAACTAGAAATGTAGTGTCTGACATTCGTACATACAAGTTATCTAGGAATAGGACAAACCAAAGGAACTCTCCTACCACATCCTGTCGGGAATTACCCCTAGGATTCGTAGCGAGGAGCCCTTGCATCAAAGATCTCAAATGAAGAACTATTGCCACATAATATGATATGGGAAATTTCCCCTGAGGGTCAGTGACAAGCAGCCTTACGCTCTATCTTCTAAATCATTTTCATATCTTCACTTCGAATACGTAAATTGGCTCGAAGTGGTTTCCGAATAAGAATCACTTCAAATCTGACCCCGGTTCCTTCAAACCAATCATCGATAAAAAGATGTTCAGTGAATAGGGAATTATTCTTTGATTAATTAATTTCTTTTTATCAAAAATATCTCCAAGAGGTATATATATCTTTTAAAACATTTCTTTTTGGTATATACGGAATCATTTAACCTCTCTTATCGAATCCTTTGATTACTTAAAACCTTTCTAAATTCCAAATCATTTCATTCTTTACTTAGGAAAATATTTCCAAATCATTTATTTAAATCTTAATAAAGATTTCTTAATTCAAAATCAAAATTTTGATTGAGTTAAAACCATGTTATCTAGGATGTTAATCCAAAACCAGTAGATATTAAGTGAGCAGAATCTATAGAAATCATCTAATTCTACTTAATATCAATTCCCATATTCAACAAGTACTATGAACGAAATAATGGCAAAATCACCTTTTAAATTCCATGAATAGTATGAGTTCCCTCTTCGGGCTTTAACACTAAGTATAAGAAGACTATCTCCATAAAATCCAAGTTATTTAAATTTGGAAAATTTAATCTTTTATACTTAACTCATTTCTGACATTTCGACCTTATCTATCCCTCGCCCAGGAGAGGATAGGTGAGCCAAGGCACTAGTTGCTCCTGAACATCTCCTTAGTTTAATCACCTCACCCAGATCTCAAGAATAGAAAAATCCAATTTACCCGTCGGCTTTTAGAACCAAGATTAAATCACTTGATTTTTGACAGCTTTTCTTTAAATCATTTATTTAAACATTTTTAAATAATATAAAACTTCCAAATCATAATTAAAATACTTAATTATTTATTTTAAAAAATTTGTAATAGATTTGAAAAAGAATTGTAAAGTTTAAAACCGTATTTCAAAAGTTATAGAAAAGTGTTGCGAATGGTGCTTTTTAGCTATATTGATCAAAACAACTTTCCTATCATTTGGAAATTCATTTTTATTACTCAAATCACTTTTAAAACATTTTAAAAGATTTTTAGAATTTATTTCATATTTTTATACAATTTTAAAATATCATTTTTAGAGAAATCCTTTTATGGATTCCAAACTGTAAAACCGCGGTTTTTCCAAAAACTTGTTTTACTCATATTTCAAAATCTACTTTTTGAAATCTCAACTTTCTTTCTGTATTTGATAACTATAGATATAATAGTTCAGAAAATTCTTATCTCGAAATATTTTGAGCTATATTCCATTCTATATATTTATTTGACTTTTACGGCGCGAAATCGTGAACTACTGCTACGCGACACGCCTATTTTTTTACTCAAATTTCAATATTCATTTAAAATTTGCCAAAACACTTTTAAATATTTATAAAACATTTCTAAATCATATTTAACAATTTTTAAGAGGTTTAAACATTTCATATACACCATTTCATTCAATAAAGGAAAGCGATTTCCTTTGTGCTTATCGACGTGTATTAATGTGACTTGCATATATATTCAACAACCATATTAAATAACCATCATTAAAAATCATATCCAAACATATATATCATCCAATAGTATATATATAACTATAGTTTAGGAGTTTCTCACTTTTAGTTATATGTTGCTGATTACTTTTTCAAACACTCATACCAAACATAAAAACATCATTAGCATCCAGATAGTTTTGTTAAACATTTATAACTACTTATAATGGTTTAAAGTTAAAGTTCTCACATTGATTTTCTATCGAAAAAGGGCTATAGCTTCACTATCTCACGATTCAAGCTCAGAACCCTTACTCCTTGCCTCATAATGTGCTCGAACATTCCATACCAAAAGTGGTGCTCGGCCAAGAATGGGGGATTAGGTGTATAAAATTATTTTCTCCACGGTTTCAAAATAAAATCATCCAATTTGGATCAGTTTTGAATGAGATATGGTCAAATAAAGAAGAGGCTTTCTCGGATTTACAAAAATCACACTCGAAAAGGGGTAAATTTTTAACTGAATTATGGACGTGTTACTCAAAGAATTTTAAAAAGTGGTCAATAGGAAATTTCTTGGAAATTCTTTTCACTATAAGCTGAAAAAAAGAAACACTTGATTTTGGTTTAATATGAGGATGATATGATCAAAAAAATATAGGGTATTCTCGGACCTAAAAAATTGGGCTTGAGATTGCTTTAGAAAGAATGGAGTTTTGAGTATAGCTAAGCTTAGAATGGGAATAAGTAGTAAACTAGAAAGTTATAGCCACTGGAACTTTACATAATTTGAAAAAAAATGAGTTTCTAAGTTTCGATCTGTTTTAGGGAGTTATTGTTGAATGAAGAAGAGGGAAAAGTATGGGTATTTATAAACAAAGAAAGTACCCAAAAATATCTAGATTTTTCCACACCAAGATATCATCAATTCATCACCCCACGTGCTCCACCCTGCGTCATCGATCACAGACGTAAGATATGGAAGCTAGAAGTGGAAGAGTTAACCATGGTGGGGGAAGCACCATAACTAATGGGAATGTTAGACCAAATACCAGAAGGAACCCAGGTCAGGCACAAGCTGCAAATGTGGGTGCTAGAGTCCCGCAAGTCAATATAGGAGTAATGTATCAGTTTTTGTTAACATGATGCAAACAGGAGTTGCTGCGGGCTTAGCTAGAGGGAATGCTGAAAGTGGAAATCAAGGAGCTCCAGTGGTTAATAACTATGCCATTTTTAGTCGAGATTATGCTCGGTTGGGAGGAAAACCATTTATTGGTACTGAAGATACAATCGAAGTGGTGAATTGGTTACTTCATTGCGAGAGGATTTTTGCTGCTTTGGGGCTCAATAATGAGCAGAAAAGGAGACTCGCTTCTAGACAGCTATAAGGGGCAGCACTGTATTGGTGGAACAGTGATAATGTTGGAGTCAATGAGGAGACTATGACTTGGGCTGGGTTCAGGAGGAGATTTGAAGAAAGATTTATGTCGGATATTTCTAAGTCTACCCTGCTCAGGAAGTTTGCTGAATTGGAGCAGGGAGATATGACAGTGCTTGAGTATGCTACCAGATTTGAGGAGTTAGCAAGATACGGATATGCTACGGTTAATACTATCATCAAAAGGAATGAGAAGTTCATTCGCAGGTTGAAGCCAGAGCTTACTAAAGCCACGTTATCGCATATTAGAAACCCGTGCGATGTAGTTGTAGAGATGGCTTAAAGGTAGGAAGATATGCTTGCTTTTCTTGAAGGAAACAAGGCAAAGGAGGCTCAAGGAGGGCAGAACCAGAAAGGAAGTTTTTCCATAAGAAAGGAGCTCAAAAGAGTGGAGCAGCTAAGAAAGGAAAGGCAGAAGTTGTCTGTTATAAGTGTGATAAGAAAGGACATTATGCTTATGAGTGCCAAACAGGCAAATGGAAGAAAGCTGTTGAGAAGAAAGGAGTAAGGTGTTTCAACTGCGATCGGATGAGACACTATAAGAACCAGTGCAAGGAGCCAGCTAAGGATGGAAAAGGTAAGATGTTTGCATTGGAACTAGCCACCTCGAAACCAATATCAGAGGAGAAGGGAAAAGCTGTGTTGGGAGGTATGCTTTTGATTCAGGGTGTATTAGTTAGAGTTTTATTTGATACTAATGTGTCGTATTTTTTTACATCTCGTTGTTTGGTAGATAAGCTTAACATAGATTCCTCATACCTAGTTACTTCCTTAAGGGTTACAAATCCGATAGGAGGGTATGCGACACTTGGGATGAAGTGGGACCAGTTAGAATTTGAATTGTTAGGTCATACATCTGTTTGAAGTTTGCACGTGTTTGATTTCGTAGGGTTCGGAATTATTTTGGGTATGGATTGGTTGAGTAAATACGATGCTAGGATATTTTGCCATGATAGGAAAATATCACTTAGATACCCTGACTGTAGTGATCGGATTATATACTCCGTAAAAACCCTAGTTTTAAGGTTAATGCTTTGTTGGGTGTTGTGGAGGCAGAAGATGAGTTGAATCGAGTTTTCGTTGTTAGAGAATTCGCAGATGTCTTTGAACCTGTAGTGAGACTACCGCCGAAACGAGCTATTGTGTAACGACCCAGAATTTGACCACTTTAAAATATATTATTTAAAGTGATTTTAAATATAAATTAAGTAAGGTTACATGATTCAAACAAAATTAGATAGGGTTTGGAAAGGAAGTAGACACAAAAATAGTAACCTTTGCCTATATCGACAAAAGTGACAAAATGCTGATTTTAGAAAAGTAAGTTTCAATGGTTAAATAAATTATTTTAATTAATTTATGAGTGTTTATATTTTTAAATAGCATTATAAAAATTTGTTTTTAAATTTGGTTTACATAAATAAATAGTTTAACTAAAACGTCAAAATGTGACCGTAAAACATTTTGTCTAAAATCAACGTTTTGTCGATTAAAAGTTATCGCAATGTTGTCGCACCTTTATTTTCTTATATAGGAACATATATTCAAATAGTATAAGTATTAATTAATTCACTAATCAAGTTTACTTTTACTAAACATACTTAGAAAATTCTAGAATATAATTAAGAAAAAGTAAGCACAAAAAGACAAAAATGTCATATCAAAGCAAAAAGTAAAACATCAAATCAAAGAAACATAATTATTACTTTCTTTACTTAATACTTAAGTGAAAATGACATAAACTAATGATTTGAAATGTGATGTTAAGTGTTGAAAAAAATAAGATTACTTTATAAGTAAGTAAGGGTATTTTGGTCTTTTTAAAAAATATTATTTTAATCCAAAACTTTTCTATAAATAAGACCACCATTCTTCCACTTTCTTTACACATTTCTACCTTCTTCTTCTTTCTCCTTGAAGCTCTCTTTAATGGCTTCCTCCTCTTCTTCCATTTCCTTACTAACTTTTTCAAAACCATATCAAATCAACTCCAAACACAACCAAACGTTGCCAAAGACCTTAGAATACCATTAGAACATGATTTAGCATCTAATAAGTCAAGAAATAATGGAGGAAGGAGTGGAATAAGGCATGGTCGAACCTATCAAGGAAGAGGAGCAAGTTTGTGAAGCTCCGGAGCAAGAAAAGAAAAGGAAGCGCCGCCGATTTCATTCCAAGGAGCTTGGAGTAAATTCAAGGTGTTGCGGAAGCTCTATCGGATTTTCGGGAGTTTAGAAGAAGAGGTGATAGCATAAATCAAAAGAAATGGATTAGAAGTTGATTAGTTGAAGTAGTTAGTGAAGTGTTGTTAGTAAGAATGTTAGTAGGAAGTTAATCGGTTTGGTTAAAGGTGAGTACTCACATTTTAAAGTTACTAATTTCTAAAAATATTTCAAGTTAATTACATGAAAAGTTTAGTATATGTTGGATGATTTATTGGATGATAACTTGGTTGATATTATGGTTGATTATATGTTTGTGATATAGATGATAACTTGGTTTGATAAATGATAAGAGAAATGATTTGTAATTAACCATAGTTAATTAAGTGAGAAATTCTCATCGCTTTTGGATTTATATTTTAGTTATGATAAAACAATCACATTTATACACTTATGACGTATGAATGTTTATTTGATTGTTAATATGGATGATTTGACAGTTAGTAAATTAATTTAATTGTGATAATATATCCCGTTATGGTATTAATAATGAATGTTGGATTTGAAATCATATGTTATGTGATTGGTTGAATGGATGTTATGTTAGTGATAAATGTGGATATTGGTTATGTTCATTTTTGATTTAATAATCCCTTTGTTAATAAAACCAAATTTTAGTGATATGAGATATTTTGGAAAAATAAGTCTCTTTTCATTTAGAAGTGAAATTAAAGTTAAAATAAAAGAGAATTTGAAATTTGAAGTGAATCGGATTTAAAAATGATAGTTAAATTGAAATTGAAATTGAGATGAATAGTGAAATTGAAATTGAAATCGATTTTGAAAATGGAAGTTGAGATTAAGGTTGAATTGAAGTTTAAATGGAAATTAGATTTGAAATCTAGGTTTTAAATAAGTTTAATTTGAAGTCAGAATTTAAATTGAATTGAAATTGGAATTAAAAATTTAATATTAAAATAATATGAATATAATAATATTATAATTTGGAAATAGTGGAAATACAATTTTAAATACTTTAAAAAAGTTGAAATATTGATTTAAAATGATTTATAATGATTTTATAAGTAATAAGATTCAATACGAATAAATTATTTCAAATATTGAAAAATAAGTTAAAACTAGGTGCGCCGTGCAACGGTAGTTCGCGATTTCGCGCCGAAAAGTTCAAATGAATGTGTAGAGTGGAATATAGCTTGGAATTCTTCGAGATAAGAAAATTCTGGACTATTATATCCATGTCTTCTAAACGAAGAAAGAAAATCAAATTTCATTGAGTGGATTTTGAATTAAGTCCAAATCACTTTTCTAGAAAAATCGCGCTAGTTGAAAATTAAGTGACCATAACAGGAAATCTGTTTAATGAATGTTTTTAATATTGGAAAAATATGAAATAAATTTGATAAATCTATTTAAATGGTTTAAAGAGGTTTGGATTGGAAAATATGAATTATCGAATGTTTAAAAGTTAATTTAATCAAATAAGCTTATATAGCACTTTTCGCAGCACTTTTATGCTGCGAATTGTATAACTTTTTGGATATGAGTTTAAATGTAACGATTTTTTCTGGAATCAATTGTGAATGTTTTTAAAAGGAAAACTAAGTGTTTAAAAGATAATTTTAAATCTTTATGACCAATTCCAAAATAAAATTAATAACTGAGTATGCGGAAATGACCAGTACATTTGTCCCGCCTATGAGATCTGGGAAGATAAAACAAGGTGTTTAACTAAGTTTAGGGATGGAGCAACCAGTGCCCTGAACTTACATAGCCTATGTTTTCTTTTCTTAGGCGAGGGGTGGAACAGATCGAAAGGAAAGCCCGGATGCTCTTGAATAAAAAGATTCTGTTAAGTTTTCCAAAATAAAAGAAGATTAGTATTATCCAAAATTTAAGCAATCTCCAAAAAGATTGATTTCTATAATCCTATTTACTCAAAAATGTTTGCTTAGATTTATTTTAGGGTTTATCGTAAACGACGTCTTAAATAACATTGTTTTTGACCCGCTTAAAAGTTAAGGAATTTGGATCAAAGAGTTAAGTATTGAAATTTGAGATATTTTCCAAAGCAAAAGAATGAATTACTTAGAATTATTCTAAGTCAAAAGAAAGAGATTTCGAAATCATCCGAAAAGAATTAAAGTGAAAAGAGACTTAATAAATCCTGTATACTCATATTCACTTTTTATCGATAATTGGATTTCGAAGGAACCGGGGTTGGATTTGGGTGATTCCTATCCGAAAAGCACTTCGAACCAATGTATACGTTTGAACGTGAAGGCTTGTTGAAGATGAAGATTATTGGAGACCGTGGATCTTCATTGCATGAGGACTACTTGTTGATTTGCTCGGGGTGGCATCCATTACATAGTTATATATAGCAGTGGTCTCCTCGTTGTGGAGATTTTTTCGGATTGCAAGGACTACTCGCTACTAGTGGTAGTAGGAGAGTGCCTTCGGTTTGTCATGTTCCTGGACAACTTCTATGGACGTTTGTTTGACATTGCATTCCTAAAGATTATGTACATTGGTTTTTACAAACGTACATCAGTGGTGGCGGAGAAGGCAACTTCTCTTAGCATAACACCCTCCTTGAGACATACGAGCTCAAGGGTTGTATTTTTGTGGAGGGAAATTAGTAGTTAATGGAAATTGGAATATGGTATTCAAAGATGTGATATGTGCTTTGTGAAAAGGTAATCATAACCTTAAGCCTCATCAAACCGAAAATGACCGAAATAGGATTAGAAGCGGCAAGGCTAAGTGGGTCATTCCCAATTAGGGTATGATCATCCCCTTCTAGATATATTTCTTTCCGCTATGACATTCGGGATGTAAATTAATGTGGTGTATGGAAAACGAGCGCTCGGTTAAAGGTCGGTAACGACCGGGGGATGATATATTCGGTACTATCTAGTTACAGAGATAGGTCGGTCTTGTGTTGGTAGAGAATCCTTTGTGATGGTTCTCAGGACATCCATCTAGAGGTGTACCAATTTCGGAAGGTAGATCCTTTACCTGGTCATTTATATGAAAATCCATTCTCTAATAAGAACCTACGGTTTTGTTTGTATTGGCGTAATGAATAGCCTCTAAATGATATATGGGTAACCATTTCGGATAAGATTAATAAGTTTATTTGCAAAGGTTTTCGAAGAGATGTCATTAAAAATAATATCAAATGTTTTGATTTAAAAGTGTTTTAGTTATCATAAAGTAAAAAACCCATCCGTGTTTATGTGTGGGCGTGGTCTTATGAGATACTCTTTTTTCAAAGGATTTTATTTAAAGGCTGATATATGACACTGTCATTTAATATTGAGTTTTTCTCACGTTGGATTATCAAGCCTGATCCGGGTATTTTCAATACTCGGGTCAGATCCGAGTAGTTTCAGGTTTAGTCGAAGACGATTGGAGTTTTCCAAAGGAGAGCTGGAGATATTCATCTAGGTATGGACGTATTCTATTATCCATTGTACTTAGTTTGTTTTAGTTGATGTTTGTCAGCAATTGTAAGGACAGATGTTTATAACTGTCCAAGCTGAATTTAGGTTAGACTCCGATATATGTATTTAAAAGTTTTCCGCTGTAAATATATTGGTTCAATATTATATGTTATTCCGTTCGTGTGAGATTCTGTTCTTTCTATTTTTCTTTATTGCCCTTGATAATCCACAATTCCGTGCAATTTGGGTCTGACATGTGTTGTTTATTTTCGACACAAAAGGCATAGAATTTTGGGTCGTCACATTTGGTATAAGAGCTGAAGATTAAGCGAGAACCTTGGCTTTGTTATGGGTAAAGTCTCATCAGAGATAGGATTAGTAATATCATAGGATGAGTAACTCATAAGAGATAGGGTTAGTAACACCCTAGAATGAGTTATAAGAGTATTATATATATATATGAGCGCGTTTGTGTTAATTTTATAAAAGTGATTTTGTTATTAAAAAAAAGTTGGTAAATAAAATAATTTTACCTTGGGTTTATATTTTAAATATCAAAAGGGGATATTATTATTTTTGGTTGGAGATTAAGGATTGTTAATATTTTTGCTTAGTAAAACTAAAATATGAATATCTTGTGATTAGAATTGCACAATTTGACTATAAGATATTTCATATAGAATCAATTAGTTGAAAGCTAGAATTTAGAACTTTAATCATATACCCTTAGATATTTAGTATTAAGAAATAATAACGATTAAGTGATTATCATAATGGATGGATTTAAAAGCTAAGTACAAATATCTGGTGAAGTAAAATTCACAATTTGACTATAAGATATTTGATGCTTATATTTAAGCTACAAGTAGTAATTAGAGAAAGTAGAAGAAAAGGCACGCTTAAAAAAATTTCTTATCAATAAGATTTGAGTAAATATAATATGAAAGTGTAAGTTCTATAACTCATAAAAGAGATAAGGTAATTTGAAATTTAGACACTTTGATTAGGTTAAAAATTAAAGTGAAATTTAGGAATAAGAGATATAAGAAATATCATCCTAATATAAAACTTTGAATTAGTGATACATTTAGGGTAATATTTGTAAGTCATGATAAAGTAAGATTAGGAGTGGATAGGTTAGAAAAAAAAGTTAAAAAGGAAAGGGAGATGGCTTTGAATTAAATGGTTAGTAGGTTGATTGTTGGATGAAAATGTTTAAGTAAAAAATACCATGTGAATTAAGTTTCACAATTTGACTATAAGGTATTTGATGGATTTAAGGTTAAGAAATTTGATTTAGAAATGGATAGGTAAATAAGTTAAGTAGTTAATCATAGAATCAGTAAGAAAAAGATGTACACTTAGCAAAGTTGTCTTATTAATATATGGATAAGAGAAATAATATTAGCTAAATTAAGACCTTAGATAAATAAAACTAAGGATTAAGTTTTATAACTTACTAATTTGAGATAATAGTAGAATTCCACATTTGTTGAACACCCTAATTGAAGTAATGATGGTTTGATGTTTAGGGAAATGTATATATACTCTTAGGAAGTAAAGGTATATTGTACAAGTTTAAGTCATATTTGTAAGCTTAAGTAATAATGGATTTAGAAGAAAGTAAATTGTTGTGAAATAGACTTGGATTAACTGAAATTTTGAAAAAATGTATTAGGTAAAGATGAATGTGAATAGATACATAAGTTATACGTACATCATTTCGGCACATAAATTTTTAATCTAAGATTTGAGTATAGAACTTTGAGGTCTTTACACCAGTCCGAAAAAGGATTTATCACTTGATTCTTGACGGCGAACATTGATGAGAGTTTGTGATTATGTACTTAAGTTTTCTATCATAGTTGAGAGATATGCAAGGAAAGCAAACGTTTGTAATCAATAAGTACGATCAAAGACCGCACTAGTAAATCGAGGGATCAATACTAGTTCAGAAGCAAAGTTGTGGATTTGAATAATAAATCGAATCAAATATCACATATAACATGATGTTTTGGGTCTGTCAACATAGTAGTTGGATAGTTATCTTAAATAGTAGACACTAAGATATAAGGGTTAGACTTATGTTTTGGTATGTATATATATAGACCTCAGATATAGTACATGCTCAGGTCAGGGGATGAGTAATGCGAATGTATTCATTTATGTTGATATAGTATCAGTTTGGTTGTTTTTGGATGTATAGTCTTATTTAGTTGTTGTATGTACTATCTTAAGTGTGTAATAACGCACTCAAGTTGGGACTAGGATCGATGATTGTATTTCATGATTGGTATTTAGTAGTAGTATTTCCTTTGACACATATTGTTGACCTTTATAGTTATGTATCTTTGATTTCATTTCGAGGACGAAATGCTTTTAAGTAGAAGAGAATGTAACGACCCAGAATTTGACCACTTTAAAATATACTATTGAAAGTGATTTTAAATATGAATTAAGTAGGGTTACATGATTCAAACAAAATTAGATAGGGTTTGGAAAGAGAAGTATACACAAAATAGTAACATTTGCCTATATCGACAAAAGTGATAAAATGCTGATTTTAGAAAAGTAAGTTTCAATGGTTAAATAAATTATTTTAATTAATTTATGAGTGTTTATATTTTTAAATAGCATTATACAAATTTATTTTTGAATTTGGTTTACATAAATAAATAGTTTAACTAAAACATCAAAATGTGACCATAAAACATTTTGTCGAAAATCAACGTTTTGTCGATTAAAAGTTGTCGCAACGTTGTCGCACATTTATTTTCTTATATAGGAACATATATTCAAATAGTATAAGTATTAATTAATGCACTAATCAAGTTTGCTTTTACTAAACATACTTAGAAAATTTTAGAATATAATTAAGAAAAAGTAAGCACAAAAAGACAAAAACGTCATTTCAAAGCAAAAGGTAAAACCTCAAATCAAAGAAACATAATTATTACTTTCTTTACTTAATACTTAAGTGAAAATGACATAAAGTAATGATTTGAAATGTGATGTTAAGTGTTCCAAAAAAAATTGGATTACTTTATAAGTAAGGGTATTTTTGTCTTTTTACAAAATATTATTTTAATCCAAAACTTTTCTATAAATAAGACCACCATTCTTCCACTTTCTTTACACATTTCTACCTTCTTCTTCTTCCTCCTTGAAGCTCTCTTTAATGGCTTCCTCTTCTTCTTCCATTTCCTTACTAACTTTTTCAAAACCATATTAAATCAACTCCAAACACAACCAAACTTTGCCAAAGACCTTAAAAAACCATTAGAACATGATTTAGCATCAAAGAAGTCAAGAAATGATGGAGGAAGGAGTGGAATAAGGCATGGCCGAACCTATCAAGGAAGAGGAGCAAGTTTGTGAAGCTCCGGAGCAAGAAAAATAGAAGGAAGTGCCACTGATTTCATTCCAAGGAGCTTGGAGCAAATTCAAGGTGCTGCGGAAGCTCTGCCGGATTTTCGGGAGTTTGGAAGACGAGGTCGATAGCATATAGCAAAAGAAATGGATTAGAAGTTAATTAGTTGAACTAGTTAGTGAAGTGTTGTTAGTAAGAATGTTGGTAGGAAGTTAATCGGTTTGGTTAAAGGTGAGTACTCACATTTTAAAATTACTAATTTTTAAAAATATTTCAAGTTAGTTACATGAAAAGTTTAGTATATGTTGGATAATTTATTGGATGATAACTTGGTTAATATTATGGTTGATTATATGTTTGTGATATGGATGATAACTTGGTTTGATTAATGATAAGAGAAATGATTTGTAATTAACCATAGTTAATTAAGTGAGAAATTCTCATCGCTTTTGGATTTATATTTTAGTTATGATAAAACAATCACATTTATACACTTATGACGTATGAATGTTTATTTGATTGTTAATATGGATGATTTGACAGTTAGTAAATTAATTTAATTGTGATAATATATCCCGTTATGGTATTAATAATGAATGTTGGATTTGAAATCATATGTTATGTGATTGGTTGAATGGATGTTATGTTAGTGATAAATGTGGATATTGGTTATGTTCATTTTTGATTTAATAATCCCTTTATTAATAAGACCAAAATTTAGTGATATGAGATATTTTGGAAAAATAAGTCTCTTTTCATTTAGAAGTGAAATTAAAGTTAAAATAAAAGAGAATTTGAAATTTGAAGTGAATCGGATTTAAAAATGATAGTTAAATTGAAATTGAAATTGAGATGAATAGTGAAATTGAAATTGAAATCGATTTTGAAAATGGAAGTTGAGATTAAGGTTGAATTGAAGTTTAAATGGAAATTAGATTTGAAATCTAGGTTTTAAATAAGTTTAATTTGAAGTCAGAATTTAAATTGAATTGAAATTGGAATTAAAAATTTAATATTAAAATAATATGAATATAATAATATTATAATTTGGAAATAGTGGAAATACAATTTTAAATACTTTAAAAAAGTTGAAATATTAATTTAAAATGATTTATAATGATTATATAAGTAATAAGATTCAATACGAATAAATTATTTCAAATATTGAAAAATAAGTTAAAACTAGGTGCGCCGCGCAACGGTAGTTCGCGATTTCGCGCCGAAAAGTTCAAATGAATGTGTAGAGTGGAATATAGCTCGGAATTCTTCGAGATAAGAAAATTCTGGACTATTATGTCCATTTCTTCTAAACGAAGAAAGAAAATCAAATTTCATTGAGTGGATTTTGAATTAAGTCCAAATCAATTTTCTAGAAAAATCGTGCTACTCCATTAAGTGACCATAAAAGGAAATTTGTTTAATGAATGTTTTTAATATTGGAAAAATATGAAATAAATTTGATAAATCTATTTAAATGGTTTAAAAGAGGTTTGGATTGGAAAATATGAATTATCGAATGTTTAAAAGTTGATTTAATCAAATAAGCTTATATAGCACTTTTCGCAGCACTTTTATGCTGCGAATTGTATAACTTTTAGGATATGAGTTTAAATGTAACGATTTTTCCTAGAATCAATTGTGAATGTTTTTAGAAGGAAAACTAAGTGTTTAAAAGATAATTTTAAATCTTTATGACCAATTCCAAAATAAAATTGATAACTGAGAATGCAGAAACGACTAGTACATTTGTTCCACCTGTGAGATCTGGGAAGATAAAACAAGGTGTTTAACTAAGGTTAGGGATGGAGCAACCAGTGCCCTGAACTTACATGGCCTATGTTTTCTTTTCTTAGGCGAGGGGTGGAACAGATCGAAAGGAAAGCCCGGATGCTCTTGAATAAAAAGATTATGTTATGTTTTCCAAAATAAAAGAAGATTAGTATTATCCAAAATTTAAGCAATCTCCAAAAAGAATGATTTCTATAATCCTATTTACTCAAAAATGTTTTCTAAGATTTATTTTAGGGTTCATCGTAAACGACGTCTTAAATAACATTGTTTTTGACCCGCTTAAAAGTTATGGAATTTGGATCAAAGAGTTAAGTATTGAAATTCGAGATATTTTCCAAAGCAAAAGAATGAATAACTTAGAATTGTTCTAAGTCAAAAGAAAGAGATTTCGAAATCATCCAAAAAGAATTAAAGTGAAAAGAGACTTAATAAATCTTGTATACTCATATTCACTTTTTATCGATAATTGGATTTCGAAGGAACCGGGGTCGGATTTGGGTGATTCCTATCCGAAAACCACTTCGAACCAATGTATACGTTCGAACGTGAAAATTTGTTGAAGATGAAGATTATTGAAGACCGTGGATCTTCATAGCGTGAGGACTGCTTGTTGATTTGCTCGGAGTCGCACCCATTATAGAGTTATATTTAGCAGTGGTCTCCTCATTGTGGAGATTTTTTCGGATTGCAAGGACTACTCGCTACTAGTGGTAGTAGGAGAGTGCCTTCGGTTTGTCCTGTTCCTGGATAACTTGTATGGGCGTTTGTCTGACATTGCATTTCTAAAGATTATGTACATTGGTTTCTACAAACGCACATCAGTGGTGGCGGAGAAGGCAACTTCTCTTAGCCTCCTTGAGACATACGAACTCAAGGGTTGTATTTTTGTGGAAGGCAATTAGAAGTTAACGGAAATGGCAATGTGGTATTCAAAGATGTGATATGTGCTTTGTGAAAAGGTAATCGTAACCTTAACCCTCATCAAACCGGAAATGACCGATACAGGATTAGATACGGCAATGCTAAGTGGGTCATTCCCAATTAGGGTATGATCATCCCCTTCTAGATATATTTCTTTCCGCTATGACATTCGGGATGTAAATTAATGTGGTGTATGGAAAACGAGCGCTCGGTTAAAGGTCGGTAACGACCGGGGGATGATATATTCGGTACTATTTAGTTACAGAGATAGGCCGGCCTTGTGTTAGTAGAGAATCCTCTGTGATGGTTCTCGGGACATCCATCTTGAGGTGTACCCATTTCGGAAGGTAGATCCTTCAATTGGTCATTTGTATGGAAATCCATTCTCCAATAAGAACCTACAGTTTTGTTTGTATTGGCGTAATGAATAGCCTCAAAATGCTATATGGGTAACCATTTTGGATAAGATTAATAAGTTTATTTGCAAAGGTTTTAAAAGAGATGTCATTAAAAATGATATCAAATGTTTTGATATAAAAGTGTTTTAGTTATCATAAGGTAAAAAACCCATCCGTGTTTATGTGTGGGCGTGGTCTTATAAGATACTCTTTTTTCAAAGGATTTTATTTAAAGGCTGATATATGACACTGTCATTTAATATTGAGTTTTTCTCACGCTGGTTTATCAAGCCTGATCCGGGTATTTTCAATACTCGGGTCAGATCCGAGTAGTTTTAGGTTTAGTTGAAGACGATTGGAGTTTTCCAAAGGAGAGCTGGAGATATTCATCTACATATGGATGTATTCTACTATCCGCTGTACTTAGTTTGTTTTAGTTGATGTTTGTCAGCAATTGTAAGGACAGATGTTTATAACTGTCCAAGCTGAATTTAGGTTAGACTCTGATATATTTATTTAAAAGTTTTCCGCTGTAATGATATTGGTTCAATATTATATGTTATTCCATTCGTGTGAGATTCTGTTCTGTCTATTTTTCTTTATTACCCTTGATAATCAACAATTCCGTGCAATTTGGGTCTGACATGTGTTGTTTATTTTCGGCACAAAAGGCACAGAATTTTGGGTCGTCACATATTGAGTTTCGCATAGATTTAGTACTGAAGTAGAACCGATGAGTAGACCGCCAAGTAGAATGACACCTACAGAGATGAGGGAGCTAAAGGTGTAGTAGGTGGATTTGGATGGCAAGAATTTTATCAGACCAAGCAGTTTATCTTTGGGAGCAGTCGTGGTGTTTGTAAAGAAGCCGAACGGATCGTTGAGGTTATGTATCGATTATCGTAAGTTGAATGAGAAGACGATAAAGAATCGATATTTGTTACCTAGAATTGACGATTTTTTTGATTAGTTGAGTGGAGCCAAAGTATTTTCCCAGTTGGATTTAGCAACAGGGTTCCATCAGCTTAGAGTGGCAGAGATAGTATTCCGTTGACGGCGTTTAGAACTAGATATGGATCGTACAAATAGTTAGTAATGCCATTCGGACTAACTAATGCGCCTACATTCTTTGTAGATTTGATGAACAGAGTTTTCTGAGAGCACTTGAATAGGTTCGTGTTGGTTTTCATAGATGATATTTTGATATACTCTAAAGATGAAATAGAGCATGAGGATCATCTTAGAGTGGTGCTTGAGACGTTGAGGCAACATCAACTAAAGGCGAAATTTTCGAAATGTCATTTCTGGAAGAAAGAAGTGAAATTTATTGGTCATGTGGTCTCGGAGAAAGGGTTGTCTGTAGATCCGATAAAGATCGAGGCGGTGTATAATTGGAAGAACCCGAGACAGTGACCGAGATAAAGAGTTTTCTTGGACTAGTAGGGTATTATCGGAGATTCATAAAGGATTTTTCACGGATTGCGGCACCGATGACTAAGCTAAAGCGAAAAGATGTGAAATTTGTCTGGACTGATAAGTGTGAGGAAGCATTCTAGAAGCTGAAACACTTATCAACAAATGCACCTATGTTAGTTGTTTTAGAAGGGAATCGGGATTTAGTGGTATATACAGATGCATGTGGAAGAGGATTAGGAGCTGTGTTAATGCAAATGGGTAAAGTGATTTCCTATGCATCTCGACATCTTAGACCGCATGAGGTTAGATATCCAACGCACAATTTGGAATTAGCTGCGGTAATTTTTGCATTGAAAGTGTGGAGACATTACCTTATGGGAGAATGATTTGAATTTTATACGGATCATGAGTCACTGAAGTATTTATTCTTTCAGAAGAAGCTGAATATGAGACAGCAGAGGTTTTAGAGTTTTTAGCCGCCTATGACTTTGGTATTGAGTACACACCGGGAAAAGGCAACAAGGTTGCGGATGCACCTAGCAGAAAACATCAGAATGTAGTATTGGCAATTATAGTTGAGTGGAAAGATTTAGAAGCATTGACTACATGCAGGATACAGTGGAGAACTGAAGCTAGGTCTAGTAAGGAAACTACTATGCTGTCATGTTTAGAAGTTCGACCGTTGATGAACAAAAAGATTGCTTCTAAGTAGAAGGAGGATCCATTATTAGTTGAACGAATCAAAAAGTTAAGAGATGGAACAAAGAGCGATGGCTTGAAAGATTTCAGTCTTGACCAAAATGGATGGTTAAGAAAGAAAGGCAGACTGTATGTTTTGAATGTGGGGAACATTAGGAAGGAAGTTCTTGAAGAATGACATCGTTCGAAGTTCACTATTCATCCGGGAGGAACTAAGATTTATCAGGATATAAAAAGAAGTTTCTTCTGGGAAGGTATGAAAAGAGATGTAGGCTTATGGGTGAAACAGTGTTTGAATTGTCAACAGGTAAAAGTCGAACATTAGAAACCAAGTGGGTTACTTCAGCCTTTAGATCTTCCAGTATGAAAATAGGATTCTATCTCAATGGATTTTATAGACGGGTTGTCTAGGTCAAATCAAGGAAATGAAAGTATATGGGTTATAGTGGATAGGTTGACCAAGGGTTCCCATTTCATTCTAGTTAAGTCAACCAGTACGGCACCTGTTTTAGTTAAGTTGTTTATGAAGAATATAGTTAGACTCCACGGAATTCTTAGTAGTGTAGTAAGTGATAGAGATTCCTTATTCACTAGCGAGTTTTGGAAGAGTCTACAGGATACTTTGGGTACCAAGCTCAAAATGAGTATCGCATACCATCCGTAGACAGATGGGCAAACAGAAAGAGTTAACAAAATCCTAGAGGATTTGTTAAGAGCTTGCGTGCTATATTTTAGGGGATCATGGCAAGACCACCTACAGTTAATCAATTTTTCGTATAACAACAGTTACCAAACTAGTATAGGGATGGCACCGTTTGAAGCTTTGTATTGAATGCCATGCAAATCTCTCATTTGTTGGTTAGAGATCGGGGATAGGTTAGTTCTTGGTCAAGATTTGGTTAGGGAAGCTGCAGAAAAGATTGAGTTAATTCGAGCTAGAATGAAGGAAGCTCAGTCTAGGCAGAAGAGTTATGCTGATAAGAGACGAAAAGACTTAGAGTTCTCAGTTGGAGATCATGTTTCGTCAATGTATCACCGATGAAAGGTGTAATCAGATTTGGGAAATCAAGAAAGTTGGCACCGAGATTCGTTGGACCATTTCCTATTGTAAGAAAGGATCGGGAAGCTCGCATATAGAGTAGAGTTACCGAACAGTTTAGCAAGAATCCACGATGTTTTTCATATATCTCATGTAAGGAAATGTATTTGAGATCCAGAAACTACTACACCGACTGTGTTAGAGGATTAGTAGTAGAACCGGATATGACTATAGTTAGAAAGCCAGTTCGTATAGTCACGAGAGATGAGAAGAGGCTAAGGAACAAGACAGTCAGATTAGTCAATGTCCAGTGGAGTGACGATGAAAGAGACAGTACTTGGGAAACTGAGAGCAGGATTAGAGACACTTATCCTGACTTATTTCACGGTATGTATTACCTTTATGATTGATTTTGATGAGTACCTTATCGTAATTTTTAGGACGAAATTCTTTAAGGAGTGGAGTCTGTAAAGAACCTAATTTTAACTAACACTATTTACGACATTTAATTAGATAAATTAAATGAAATAATATAAATGGTTAAGGGAATTGAGATTTGTATAATTAGAGGGTAGCCATGCCTAATTAACTAATGAACAAAGGGAATTAACATGAAATAAGATAAGGGCGAAATAGGAATAGGCTATATTCTTATACTCTAAACCCTCATGCCACTTTCATTTTCCACATACACAAACAAAAATTAAACTTAAGTAAGGCCCTCTAACATTAGAAAAAGATAAATGGGAGGATAAGAAAAAATCAAAAGGAAGAAGTTAATCAAATTCATTCAAGAGCAAATTTCAAACTCCTTAACAACAAGCTAAGGTGAATAATACATTATATCTCATATTTGTTATTATTGGTTTCTAGATAAAATCCAAACCTATTTTGTAAAGTATTATGCCATGTTTTGATTGTTAAATGGATATATGCTTGTTGATGATTTATGTTGCTTCATATAGATTTTATGATAAGATTTTATTTGGAAAACCTATAAAATGATATCCAAATGCCTTACGTGTTTGATATGAGGTTAGAAATAATAATTTAGAGATGGATTTCAAGTTTCAAAATTTTCTGAATTAATATGGATTTATTATGAATTTTCTAGTGAAGAAAATGGTTAAATTTGGTTTAAAATTAATTACGACTATTATATGTTAGCTATGGGTTAGAAATTTAAATATGTAAGAAAACATATTAAAAGTGATTTATGGGAATTTTTGAAGAATTTTCCTAAGTATTTTATTACAGATATAAAATTATTTAAGGTATGGACTTAAATGTTTTATATGTTTATAAAAAGAGAAGAGGCTATTTGCAAATGTTTTAATTTGTTAATTTCTGAAATTCTACAGTACTTCTAGAAAACAATTTGAAAAAGAATTGGCAACGAATCAAATGTTGGCAGATAAAGCAAGTTAGTTGGAAAGAAATTGCTTTAAAAAGTTAAAATTCAGTTTTATAAGGTTTTATTGCTTCACCACTTATAGCAGCCACCTTTCGACCTCATACTGCCGCCTTCCTCTAAGTCGAGACCAATACACATGGTATCAGCTTTGGTACGTAGTGGATTGGAGTTAGGCGAAAGGTATGGAGTCGAAACAAGCTTTCAAAGGGGTTGAAGTAGCTTTGGAAAACTTAGAACCATTTTGGTTATAAATGAGGCTTTCGAAGGAACCAGCATTCGACTTGGTCGAATGTTTTAAAGAAAAGAGCTTTCGAAAGAGATTGCCGCCTTTGTTTTAAAGAATAAGCTTTCGAAGGGGTCGAAACCCCTGCTGCCGCATTTAACCTTTCGAAGCAATGCTTCCAATAGGGTTTTTCTGCTTTAAACATAGAAGCTGTTTCTCCATGCTTTTGAAGGGGGTTGGTTTCGACACCATCCACTTTCTTTTATTTAGGAAAAATTCTTTCGAAAGAGATGCTTTCATCCTAGTTCTTTTAAGACCCTTTGATATATTGAAAGTTAAACCCAAAGGTTTCGAAAGGAATGACTTTAATTGGTTTTGAAACTATGTTCCATAAACTTTTACTTGAACCCAATGCTTTCGAAAGGTTTGTATTAAGTAAAGAACTTTAAAGCTTTCAAAAGGTAACAAATAAAGGTTTCGAAGGGGTGATACCCCAATGTTTTCAAAAGGAACATTGAAATGTTTTGAAAAGAGGATGTCTAAGGTATTATAAAGCTTTCGAAAGGACACTTTCAATGGTTTCGAAAGGTCCATTATAAATGATTTCGAAAGGTATGTTTTGGCCTTTCGGCCTAGAGTTCAAGGTAAAGTAGTTAAATGGTTTCAAAAGGGGTACTTTCAAAGGATTCTAAAGAGATTGTTTAAAGCTTTTAAGCAAAGGTTTTGAAGGTTTTCATCAACAATGTTTTGTGTAAAGCATATATCAAGGCAAAGAGAATTGAGTAAAAGCAAAACGTATATTTTCCTTGTTTAAGTATGATTTAAAGGGTTAAACCAATTTGAAAGATGTTTTTAAGGAAAATTGGATGGGTAGTTAACCCTAAGTAAATGACTCGGATATTTGAATACTAGATGGAACTGGTATAGGGTCGTGCCTTATACATTAGCTATAGCCTCTAGCTAATTTAGTCCAAAATTCTACTGTGTAGGGCTTGGTCAAAAGTAAGACTTAAATGATGTTACACACAGAAAGGAATATACAGAGAAGGAGGATAGGTTATTGGTGAGTCTACAAAACCATTAGGATCAGTTAACCCTGGAAAAGTAAGTTAAGGACAGACCGTCCAGAAGTGTGTCTAATGTATGTTAGATTATTTATTTTGTTTGGTAGGCCCGAGTACACCAATGGTTAGTAGTTAGTCAAACAAAACTATATTGTTCAGGCAGATGGTCCATTTATTACCTGATTTATGAACATATATGTATTATTGTTTTAATCAGTTTGATTGTAGGATTCTGATTTGCAAAAAGATATGTTTTAAAGGGATATTAGTGAAGGGAAACCCATTCGGCTAAGCGGCGTGGTCTCACTTAATATCAGAAATCCGAGATGTGATAGTATTATTCACACCAGGCTTTATGTTTGACTCGAAGTTTATGTTTTTCCCCTTAAATTCTCGGGTGCTCAAAATTTAGTTTGAGTAGATTGAGAGTTAGGGTTTTTCAGGTTTAGTAGGTTGGGCGAATAAACTTTCGAAGACGTGCAAGAAGCAGTGCTAGCTATATAGGAGTTATTTAGTTTTATTTCCGCTGTGATGTATTAAGACTGATATGTATTCTAGTACTCTGGTCATCCAAGGGGGCATCTTAATATGTCGCTCTTGGCATAATTTGTAAAAATTATATTTGATCAAAACCTGGGAATCGTTTGGGATTATGTAATGGAATATGAAACATGGTTTTGCAATGTAATCAGTAAAGTTGTTTTTTTGAATATGTGATTTTGTTTCATATTCATATGCTTCTGGTATTATGGACATCATTAACATTACTGTATTTTTTCACTGGAAGTTAACACTATAGATGACTGCAGCATCTGTAGCGCTTAACTTCGGGCCTCAAGATAGGGGATGTTACAAAAAAACTATGGAATCACGAAGGTAACCACAAGACATAGCCAAAGCGAAGAATTTGAGAGTATCAAATTAACTATTTTGGGCTTCTGTATCGACCCATAACCTTGGAGTCGAACCGATTCATACAACCTGATGATGTGGCATCCTATTTTCATGGAGAACTGGTCTACAGCAAGAAGAATGGTCTGGAGATCTTTTTGGCTCTTGTTCTTCTCACTCTAATTTTTTGTAATCTCTAGCGGAGTTCTGCCGACCCCTAAAGGAGTCGTACCGACCCATGAGAACTCCTACATGTAAACAACAATATAATAAAGGAAAACTTGAAGTGAACGTAGGTCGGAATTTGCCGAACCGCTATAAATCTCCGTGTACTTTATTACTCGTTTTTCATTTATTTTCTTCACTTTTCTATTCTCTACTCAATCTATCGGATGTTTGTGCCATTTTTAGTTGAAACAGGTACCATAGGACAAATTTATTCATTGAAATCTCAGGCATCTAGGGTACCTCGACTGGGATAAGAACAACCAATTAGTTCCACTACCGAAGACAGGAAAGCAATCTCCTACCCTTATCATAACCCCACGGTCATTACTCTTGCATCGGTCAACTCCAATGTGTATCAGGCCTTCATGGATGGGGGTAGCTAGGTCAATGTCAATTCAAGAAAGTCTTTTAAGCTATCAGGCTCCCTACCTCCACCTCACCCTATGCGTCCTACCGATTTATGGCTTTGGTGGTGTGGGCATTGTTTCGATGGGCATGACCTCACTCAAAACAACTTTCGGCCAAGAGCCGCTCATTAGAAAGATCTAGTTAAACTTTATGGTAGTTGATTGTCCATCTGCTTATAACCTGTTAATAGGACGATTGGCGATTACCGAGCTAGATGCCATCATCTCCTACAATTGCCTTGTCAAGAAGTTCCCTATCGAAGACGGGGTTGGAGAAAATCAGGTGCAATCAGCAAAAGTCAAGGGAATGTTATGGGACTTACCATATGCAAGCAAAGAAGGGTGTTCTTATGATGTAGCAAGAGAATCCAACGATTAGTGGCGGGTTTCTTAACAGATCCAACGAGCCGGCCAGCACCCTAGTTCTTGCCAAGACCCCCCTAACCCTGAACCATCGGCAGCAGCCCCTAGCCTTTCGTAGTCGGTCGCCTCATCTAAGAATCGGGGGCATCTCAACCTTGATTTGGGCCCACTATTACATATAAATTTTTTCTCATGTCCTTATGAGATGTTGCATACAGCCCACCTCACCATCATGAAAATTACTTAGACTAGAGTTTCTTAGATAAGCAATGCGCTTTGGTTCGATTCGAGATTAACAGTCGCTTCACAACGGCGGTGTGCCACGTATGAGAACCTTATAGCCTCATGCGCTCACGTTCAAATCCAGGCTCATCCGCCACTCTTCGTTCGACCGCTTGCAACCCAAGAGAATACATGAGCAAACTAATGTTTTAGTTCATGGTACAAACCACCACTCTACATCTGGCCAGTACCTAGTCCACATTAACGATTGTACCCAGACCGCCTTATTTTCACAATTGTATTTAACATATCCTAAAAATAATGGCATTTCTGCAAAATAAATACAAGAACTATATTGACTAGTCAAAGCGCTCTGCTCAATAGGTCATACGCAGATAAACTAGCTAAAAATAGCAACAAGATTCTCAATCGAAGTTTGCAACAAAAGATCCATTTCATTTAGGTCAAAGAATGCAAAAGCACAACATCGATCCCGTTAGGCTTACAAGGATATTCTTATCGCTAACTAGTTGAAGATAAGAAAGAGAGAAGAAGAAGCATGTCAGTGGAAAACTTTAGAAGATCCAGCTTCAAATGTGCAGATGAACTCCCCCGGCATTCCAAACGGTCAAGAACTTATTTAAGAAAAAGGAGTGAGCTACCATCTTCGAAGCCTTCCATATCAAATCTTGCTAGAGTTCTTGACAAGATCCAGTCGACATCGCAATGAAGACGACCGAAACTTTAGCTGTGGCATCGAAGGCAGAGGCAACAGCCCTACTCTTTCCAGCAAGGCGTTAAAACATCAAAGCCAGCCTAGGTTTAGAACCATCGGAGCAGGATGGGGAGCAAATCCACTAGCTATCCCCAGCTAGCCCATTAGCATAACAATGATGGTTGATTACTATTAGAGGCCTACCCAGCAGGAATGGGCAGTGGCGGAGCCACTTTAATCCTGGCCTGGGCACGTGACCCTCCCAGGAAAGTCTAAAATGAAAAAAAAACAGAAAAAAAACCCAACAGCACTCACGAAAACCCTAATCGGCATCAAATCGCAATTCGTCGCTCCTCCGCAACCCACCGACCGACCGCAACAGGCGCAAGTTCGTAACTCATCCACGTCGCTGTCATCTCCTCCACCAATCGCCTCCAGCCTCCTTTGCATCAAAGTCGAAATGGGTGGTGAGTGATTTTTATTTCTGAATATTTTCTAATTTTGTTCAAAGTTTCGATCTTTGCTTATTTCGACTATTATTGATTTGTTTGGAAATATGATTTCTGATTGTGCTGTCATTTTTAGTTTGCTTTATTTATACTTTATTTTTTTAGCTTGAGAATGGTTTTTACTGTTAATCATGAACAATGTTCAGTTACTTCAGTAACCAGTTTATTGCAAATTCCTCCGAAAGTGAGACATATTGCAAATATTGGAATGGGCTCTGTCTTTTTACAGTGAATCACAATTAAATTCAACCAATAACATATGTTTTACTTTTAGGTAAGTTTAGCATCAATATCTTGAACTTTGTAATTATTTTAAACCTTAATGTTCATTTCATGATTGATCACTCTTTTGTGTAAGTTAAATATGAATTTAATATATTATTAGTACAAGGAGTAGGAAGAGGCAGAAGTTTGTCCAATAAGAATCAGTAGTCAGTTAAATTACAGGCGACACTTTAATTTAAATTGCATCCGGGTGATATCAGGTTTTCTCAGTAGAAAATAACTGCATAAATGCTGATGAATTTAAGTTGACCAATTGACATATGTGGATGATATTACTTTGGTGATTGTAACATTGTGACTAATTACATTTAGCTTTTAAATTTGTTGTAGACAATTGCAGTTTTTGTATTAATGAAAATAAAAAGACTATCGCTACAGACAATGACAATTTTATTATTAATGAATTTTTTTTTAATCTTAGATATGCGGAGATATTTTAAGAGAACCATCGAAGATATTTCCACCGAAGTTGGAGATTCTGCACCTTTTAATAACACGGTGAATGATGATAATCAAAACAAAATTATTCCAAACTTGGTAACTCGAAGTCGTATTCAAGTTGATTTATCGAATCTTCCATCTGATCCTAGTCTACGACATCAAATTTTGGACTACGATCCAAATGACCAAGATATAGTTAGAAGAGCATATTTACAAAATGGTCCTTGTCAGCCTTCTTTGCAAATATTTCCACAAACGATAATTGGTGGAAGGGTTAGACGTTTCAGTCAATCCTGGTTTACCGATTATAAGAATTGGTTGGAGTATAGTGTGAAAGAAGATGCAGTATATTGTTTACTATGCTACTTATTTCGTCCCCAATCGATAAGTAGAAATACAAGCGATGCATTTATTCGAGGCGGATTTAGGAATTGGAAACATAATCAAAGGCTTCGAGAACATGCTAATTCAAATGTTCATAGAGCAGCATATACAAAGGCTGAGAATTTAATGAACCAAAATCAACATATTGCAATGGTAATTGAGAGACAATCAACTAAAAGCAAAATTAATTACCGACATCGATTAAATTCAAGTCTTGTGTGCATTTGATATCTGTTACATCAAGGTCTGCCTTTTCGCGGTCGCGATGAATCCGAAGAATCGATGAATAAAGGTAATTTTCTTGAACTTCTGCATTGGCTTGCTCATGAAAAGCCTTCAGTTGATGTCGTTGTTCTGCAAAATGCACCACTAAATAATAAGATGACATCGCCTGAAATTCAAAAAGATATTGTCAACTGTATTGCGGTGGAAATTATAGATGTTATCCTACAACATTTACATCTTTCTGGAGGACTATTTGCACTATTAATTGATAAAGCTCGTGATACATCAATTAAATATCAAATGGCACTTGTTTTGCGATTTGTGGATGAGACAGGAAGTGTTATCGAGAGGTTTGTAGGCATGGTACATGTTCCTAACACAACATCAATTTCTCTAAAAACATCACTTGATGCTTTTTTTAGCAAACATAAATTGAGCATGTCAAAGTTACGAGGCCAAGGTTATGATGGTGCAAGTAATATGCAGGGTGCATTTAATGGTCTTAAAACACTTGTTCTACATGAGAATAAGTCTGCTTTCTATGTTCATTTTTTTGCACATCAACTTCAATTAGCACTTGTTCGTGTCGCCAAAGATATAGACCACATTTCTGAGTTTTTTACTTGGTTAATAATTGGTCAACCTTGCTGGAGCATCATGCAAGCGTCGAGACATTCTTTGAGAAAAAGAAGCCAATAGAATATTTAGTCAACTCGAAAGTGGTGAACTATCTAGTGGTCGAGGGTTAAATCAAGAGCGTAGTTTGAAACGACCGGGGGACACACGATGGGGTTCACATTATGGTACACTAATCAATTTGATAGTTATGTTCCCTTCGGTTATTGATGTCCTTACAGATCTAGTAGAAGATATTTCTGGTGATAAAAAAGGAGAACCTTTAAATTTGATAAAAATATTGCAATCTTATGATTTCATATTTATTTTGCATTTGATGAAAAATGTTCTTGCAATTACTAATGATCTTTCCAAAGCACTACAACGAAAAGATCAAGATATAGTAAATGCTTTGATGTTGGTAAAAGTATCTAAAGAACGGTTAAATTATATGCGAGAGGCTCTTTCTGCATCAAACAACAAATTCCTATTTCAAATATGAATGATAATTATCTTCTTTTAGGTAGATCAAGGAGAGGACCAATGATTAAAAATTTACATCATTATCGAGTTGATTTGTTTTATCTTTGTCTAGATAAGCAGATTGTGGAGCTTAATAATCGCTTCGACGAGGTAAATTCAGAATTACTTCTTTGTATGTCCTCTCTCAATCCAGTTGATTCATTTTCCTCTTTTGATAAAGTAAAGTTGGTTCGTTTATCTGAATTTTACCCCGATGATTTTTCTGAAGCAGAGCGTATGGATCTTTATAATCAATTGGAGATTTATGAAATTGATATGAAGTCTAATGATATGTCTAAAGATGTGAAATTAATTGGTGATTTGGCTAGGAAGATGGTGTTGATGAAAAAAAATATTGTGTATAATTTGGTTTACAAGCTCATAACCTTATCACTTATCTTACCGGTTTCAACCGCAACTGTCGAGAGAGCATTTTCTGCCATGAATATAGTGAAAAACGACCTACGAAATTGAATGGGAGATGAATGGTTGAGTGATAGTTGTGTTGCATACATCGAGAAAGATATATTCAAGGAGATTAACAATGATGCAATTCTCGACCGCTTTCAAAATATGAGAACTCGACGTGGGCAACTATAAACTAATAGTAAATATGTATTGTTATTTTAGTTTGAAAGATCACTAGTTGATATTTTTGTAATGAATTATTATTATATAATTATATTTTGTGCTTGTTTGATGTTCTAGAATGCTTCTTCATACACATAATCATGAGAATTGCAGTGAAAATTAACAGTAAAAAGATTCTTTATTGCCATTAACATAAAATGAAATTTTAGTTATATAAAACAGTTCATTTATAGATCACACCCACTTGTGCCCCCGCCAGCTTCCAATCCTGGCTACGCCACTGGGCATGGGCCCAAGCTAAGCAGCAAGGCAAGATCCATTTTAAGAAGAAGGATCCAGACGATGGTTTGAACTGCAATCAACAAGTAGCGGTTCAACACCAAGAATCTCTCACCTTTCTCAACATACCAAATAAATTCGATAAAAAGATGTAAATGCAAAGATGCTTAATAAGGAAATTAATGATGAAGTTAGCTGCTTTTTATCAATAGAGAATTGTGAAAGATTCATAGGCTATGAAGAGTTTTCATGGGGAAATTTTTTATGAGTTCAGGGAAGAAGAGAAGGGTGTATTTATATACCCGTGCCTTTAATCGTCTACATTGAATTCAAAAGGTAAATCCCAACCATTTAGAAGAGATTAGAACAAAGTCAATTCATGCACGTAGGAGACATGAAACGTCTCTACCACGTCTACGGAAATGAACTGTTACAACCAATAGCATGAAGCCACGTGGAAAGTATATTAAATTCTTTGTAGAGCTGTCAATTGGCAAGATTTTTGTGATTTGACAAGCCCGCACCTGCTAATGGATACAGATTGGGGAGTAAAATGTTGCTCAATTTTCTTGCGAGTAATTAGCAAACTAGTTTAAGGCAGTCTGGCCTAGTAAAAGCTAGCCCAACAATTCTGCAACAGGTACACATAAGCCAGCCCATGTTAGTCTCAAACCAACCCCTCTACTCAGTAAGGCACCAAGATAAGGCCCAATCGCCTCATCCCTAGGCACTTGTCACATTTAAGCAAGATGCGGGCCCGGGTCGGTCCATTCATGCTTGGCTCAATGACGATCGACTTTCCTTATGTCAATCTACTTCAAGCACAACTCCAAGTCAGCAAGGTCATCCAGCATCACTCCAGTTAATGGTCGACACCTCTCCAAGCACACCTCAATAGGCAGCACATCAAGAAAGATAGGCTCAAGCATGGCTCTGCCTTGGCCTGGCTTCAGTATAACCAGCTTCGACCAGTCCTAGGTAGGCCTCCCAATCACCTCGCACCTGGCCTTGCTCCATCTTCCCAACATGGTCCTTATTAAGATTCCTTGTTTCTTACATATCATCGATAGTTGGTTGATTGTCTCATAAAGATTTGTCACAAGGGCACTTAAGTAAATGACAAGATGTACACATCCACCTATCCACTGTAGCTGGGCAGTTAACTGATGTGACGTACCATCAGCATTAAATGCACATTTAATGCGCATTAAATGTGAAACCCACACCTGGTGTAGAGGAACAACGAGTATATTTTCATCCACTACGTATCTTCTTACACTTTGGCAGCCATCGTCTATCTGTCCTTACAACCATATCAACAGTCACATATTTTCCCCACTAATTCTATGGCTCAATCTCAAGTGTCTATCATCAACTTTTATTAGTATAAATATCCCATACATTGCAAATTCAAAGGGCAAAAACATACATGGATTTTGAATACAATACATATTTCAGTGCTCTTGATACCAGAAGTCCTTAAGATGACACAACTTTATTAGTCTTAAGTACTTCCTATTTTCCAATTATTCCCTTGTAATTCCTTATAGTTGTAAGAGAAATATATAGTAAGAGAACTTCATAGTGGACGTAGGTAGTCTTGCCGAACCACACTATATCTTATGTTATTTACCTTTCATCTGTGTACTTAACCCCTTATTTTTCACTTTAATCCTAGTATTAGCAAGTAACCTTTGCGCGTTAGTCTAATTCCAAGGTTGACAAATCTCTAGTCAATAAAGGGATATTTATCAAAATAATTGTATAACTTTCTTAATTTTCTTATATTAAATTAAAATACTTCGTATATTTTTGGAAAGTAAACGCACCTCCCAAAACCAAATTACACATGTGGATTATGTGTGACACCCCACCTTTATGCCCTCATTAACGAAGAACATTACTATGTAATATCGTCTGTTAATATGGAGAATAAGGTTTGTTAGAAGCGACCATATGTATTATTACTTTGAGCAAGTATCAATACGTCGAATTGGGTGAAAATATTTTTCTTTTATAAGAGGATTCAACATATCCGATCCAGGCACAAAACAACAACACAGTGGCTTAATATAATTTAGAACAATATAAAATATAACAAAACATAGAAACACAGAATGCGATAAAGAAATATAAACATTTCTCATAAAGCGGGTGTGAACATGTATGTGATACATGATGTGAATAACAAAAGGTGGTCATAAAAGATCCACGATATACATATGAGATATCAAAGACGACATAAATGAATACATCAAAATGAATCTCTATTTCGACATACATGAAGGACTACAACATAATTAGATTACAAGTCTACTAAAGCATACAAAGAAGCATAAAATTAATCCAACTTTAAGATCATCATGCTGAAGAACCTGAAATAACTCGGTCTGACTCGAGTATTACATAAAGATAATAAACGGATCAGTCTAGTCTAATTCGAATCAATGTGAGATAAAAGTGATGATAGTTTACAAGCCATAATAGGAACATAAAAACTAACATAGAGTTAACGTGAAACTCACATAGAGTTAAAAAAAGAGGAATATTATCCTTCTTAAAATTATTCACCAAATCACAAAACCATTATTAGCTTATAAAAGCCAATCTCACAAAATATTTGGCGAAACACAAATTTCATAAAATCCAGAATCAATCATTAGAAATCCAGAAATCTAAAGGGAGAGGCCTATCATAAATAGGAGCATAAAACCAACCGAACACATGTTATCATAAATGGTCAAGGGACCCATAAATGGATAGTGAATCCATAACTATAATGGGCCGAAGCTCCATAAATTCGCTTATCACAGATCAACATAAAAGACAACTCATTAACCTTATCTTCGTAAGTGTTATTTACCTTCAAATAGCAACTAATTAAATAACACCCGTACGTCTCATATTACATTTGTTTATTTGAATATTTACTGCAAGTTAGTAAACACCACTCAAGAGAAAATATGGTTTCAATCGAATAAGTCCGGGAACTAATCGACAAAGTAAACACAAGCGTTCCATACCACTTGTTTTACTAAGTCGTTTAATTGAATTTCTCATCCGAATGGAGAAAGAGTTTTATATACTATTAATAGGTTTGGAAATTCTTTTCTAAATTATGTTTTGGAAAAAGAGTTGAAAATCCATAAAATGAGATTTTTTTAATGTTTATAAATAGTACCAAAGTGTTTAAATAAAAATAGGAGTTAGAAACCTTTATGCAATATAATTGAATTACTCTAAGATCACTTTATAAATCACTTGAAATCTATATATTTATTTTTCAATCAAAAATACTATTTATTTGAAAACCAACTATCACAAAAAGATTCACAAATATTCATATCATCAAAATATGAATTAAAACACTGAAATTCGGTAGTAATTGAATACATCAAAAATTGAATTTCTTCCATAGAATACAAAGGCATAAAAAATGGAATGTATTCCATAGATACAAAAGCACCAAAATGCAATAGTTTTTCATTCATTAAAAACTCAAAATTCATATCAAAAATTTATCGGAAAATAACATTGAAAATTTGAGCAAAGTCTAATTTTAATATTTAGAAAGCAGTAAACTGGCAGTGAACAAACAAGGAGTAGATTTACAAAACACTGACATTAATCATCAAATAAAGACCAATAAAACTAGCGTTTTCACCATTCAACCACATGCAAATGAATTTAGACTGGAAGTGTGAGGGATACTCACCTTAACATCCCAAAATTGGAAGCAATCAACAAAAGGCCAAAACTCAGAATTTTCTACATTTTCATCCTCAGTGCAGCAAGGATTTGGCATATCAAAACTAAGTATTTTACTGTGAAATTTTTACCAAACGTGTGTTTATGACTTTAGAACAATATACCCTTATTTTAGATTTTTATTATTTTTCTATAATTAGTTATGAATTTTCTACTAACCTTCGTTTTCTGTCTAGATTTAACCCAAAAACCAATTGAGAAAAGATCACCTTTGACCCATCAAAGCTAAATCAAACACCATGAAATTTGAAACAGAGATGCTGAAACATGTCAGAAATAACATAACCAAATTTGAGAATTTTTGGAATTTTATTTGATTTGTTTTGATTTTTGGAAGGGAAGAGGATAGGGTTTTGTTTGAGAAGAGGAAGATGGAATATATTTTCCGGTTTGTGAAAAGTGAAGATGAGAATAAATGTATTCTTGTATTTCTCAAGTTCTAATGGGCTTTAGGATAATGGGTAGATATCCAATAAGAAGTGTTACTAAAAAAATTTTATTATAAAGTGTTGCTAATTACAACTTTCAATTATAAAACACTTTAATTTGTATTTTAATAACTTGTTTATTTCAAAATCTTAACCACTAAACTTTTAACAAGTTTCACATTAGAAAATCTCCATTTTATAATCTACAACATGTTTAGGTTTTATTAAACAATATTTTCCATAATAAACTTTATCGTTATTGTTAACGTCTTAAAAATACATCGTTCGTGTCCAAATATCAAAATTTAAATACAACCTTTAATTAAAAATGGTTTTTTTCCATATTTTGATAAAATGAATCATTAATTAAGAAATAATATTCCAAATAATGAAATTATCACCATTATAATTTATTTATTCATTTCGTTTAAAATAGCTCTTATATACTTAAATACAAAAGCTAAAGAGATAAAAAAGACGATTCATTAAATTCCCAATTTTATTATATCCAAAATATCTTAATTATTTATTTATCACTAAATTAAAGTATTCCTTTAATTTAATTTCAAGTAGTCTAAACCAGGGTTGTTACATTATGACATATGAGAAATTAAACATAATCAAACTATTTGAAAACCAAAATTTTTAATAATGACAATAATAATGATTTGTGTTGCATTTGTGAAACTTACGCAGAAACCGCTAAGCATTTATGTTATAAATGTTAATATACTCAACTGGCAATTAGGAAGATAATCGCGTGATTCGACCTTCAACCCATAAATAACTTGCCAGAACCATTTGGATTTTAGTAAGATTATATAGTTTTATAAAATTCACCACATATAAGCCTTCTAGAAGTTATTTATACTATTATGAGCTGTTGTTTATGGACTGAAAAAAACCAATGCATTTTTAACAATAATAAAAATGTTCCTTCTGTATTCTATTTTATTGTATGGCATATCTCTTTTTCGGTAGGTTTAGTAGAAATCACAATTGAACCTCCCAACACAAGGAGATTTTGAGCAAGCTTAGAGATCATATACCTTCTTGCTTAGATATGAGATGTGTGACGACCCGGAATTTTTGTATATTTGAAATGTGAATATTTAAGTTATTTTAAATATTCGAAGGTTGAATTTTTAACTTTAATTTCAAATATACAGTATTTATTTGGATAATTAATTATTAAATTTAATTATCGGGATTGGGTAAAATATGGAATCTCGATTTTAAGCCCGTTAAAAATAGTTCAAAGGTTCAGAAAATTTATATTGTTAATACTGAAGATGATAGAACTTTTAAAATGGAATTTTAAAGAGTTTTGTTCAGTTTTAAAAATATATCGTTGAAATTTAATTTAAAAATAGCCGTCCGAGGCACAGTCTCGGAATCCGACGAAACCAGTTCCATTGGGTCCGTAATATTGAATTATTACCGGATTTCAAATTTTGTAGCTTTTGGAATTAACGTGTGATCGTACGAGGTATAAACGCTTAAACGATAATTATCGATTTAATTTAAATATCATAATCTGAAGGAAAATCTAATCACAGCCAAAATTTATTTCACATCTATCGTTTCTTTTCATCAGCTACGAGCCTTCTGGATCACGCTGTTTGTCCACGCGTTGAAACATCTGTACACGCGTCTCTTTCTCCTTGACAACTTTTCAGCCGAGTCTTTTATTTTATTTTCAAGTTTCGTTCCCAAATTTATCACCATGGCCGAACAGTTTCTTTCCTTTAAAATTCGAAGACAAGGCTTCGTTCTCATTCACAAATTCAAAGCCACAGCTTCCTTTACTTCCACTCCTTCACGAATCGAAATCCAAAAGCTATCGAAAATATTAGGGCTCGCGAGTGAATCGCGAATGAGCCTCACGCGATGTCTGTTAAATCGAATCGGAGGGAGGCAAGGATCGCGTGCGCGTATCCATGGTAGCGTCACACTCGAGAATAGAGGGGGTCACGATGTTCGGGGGTTGCGTGCGATTTGCAGTGTAAGGGAGGTGCACAAGGCTGGCGTCATCGATTTTGGGTGTTCGCGAGCTCGCTGGTGACTCGGAGAGATCGCGTTGGTGATGAACTGGTGGCGCTCGAGCCTTTAGGCGAGGCGAGGCGACTCAGAAGGAAGGCAGGCTCGCGATGGTTTGGGGATTCGAGTGTTTACCTGAGGCCGTGACGATGGCCTGCAATGAGGTATACTTTCAGGTTTATTTATCAATTTAAATGTTTATGTAAACAAGAAAAAGAGAAAGATGTTTTGCTGGCAGATTGATAGGATTGTAACAGAAAGAAATATATATGTTAAAACTTTAACAGTAAAAAGAATTTCAGTTTGTTTATATATAATATAGGAAAAGTTTGGAAATATATATGAGGATATTTTAACTTACTGTAAAAGTTTAAGAATATACCTTAAGGCAGTTTAATTTTATAACATTTTAATTTACCAGTTGTTTTTAAAACTATATAAAATATATATACAAAGTGATAAGTTTGTTCCATAAATTTACTTGATCTATTTTAGTTACTAAAGATTATTTAAAAAGGGAAATTAGTTTTAAATTAAATTGTTAGTTAATTGAATTAATAAATGGTAATTAATTTGTCCGATTATCTCAAATATTAATAAACCTTATATATACAAGGTCAAATCCTGAAAGGAAACAAGACTGTTGGGGTGGATTGCAAACAACAAAAAGAAGGTGAGTTAATCTCACTCAGTTGAATTTTATTTTAAATTTAAATGGTTAAATTTAAATAATTGATTGGATGATTGCATTGATTGAATATGCTATATTATATATATAGTAGTATATAGCAATATATACATATTGGCATATGTATATATTTGAGTTGTTGATATTCCCGCATTTATATAGCGGATGAGACCCTATGCGCCGCATAATAGCGGATGATTTATACAAATCCCATATACCGCGATATTCCACTTTGAAGTGGAATTGGTATTGTGCTAACGTTTGTGGATGCAGGGAAACAGGTTGGAGGGATCCAACTGGATTCCTCAAAATTATTTAGATTATTTGATATTCTGTGTTATGAATATTGATATCCTGTGATGATATTATTGATGATTGAAATATTGGATGATATGGTTGGATTGAATATTTCAATAAAAGGAGTTATCAAAATATATTGAATTGGATTTTGAAAGAAATAAAAGAGTAAATTTTAAGTAAATAATTCAAGTGAATTGGAATAAGGGAATTTCGAAATAACAAGGGAAATATTAACTTTAAACTAAAGTGATATTAAATTTAAAGAATAAAGGATTTATTTTGAATGTAAGGATTAAATTTAATTAAAGGCTAAAGAAGGAATTTTGGAAGTTTAAAATTGGTATTTTCAGTTAAAAGGGTTTTAACTCAAATAAAGGAATAAATCTAAAAGTTAATGTATTTTGAAATAAATGAAGTAGTAAAGGAAATTTATTTCAAAGTAAAGTAAAGTAAATTGGAAAATCAATTGGAAATTGATTTAGTTGTTTAAAATTGGAATTTTAAAAGAGAAGTGAGATTTTGGAGGTATAAACTGGGTTTATAAAGTAAAATAAAATATCAGTGGATATTAGAAAATATAAATTCAAGGTGGGAATTTATAAAGGGATATGAATTAGTTTAAAATTAATGTTGATTTATTTTAAAGGATGGGAATGAGAAGTGTATTTCTCTGGATAGCCAAGTACGTTTTCAAGGTAGTTTTAAATATAAGTTAAAAGTTTTAATATGCTTTAAAAAAAGCATGTTTTAGAAAATTGATTATTTTTAAATGTTAACTTTTTAAAGTAAGTATTTTCAAAAATATATTATTGTAGTAATTATATAAAAGTGATTTGCTATTATGTTTTAAAAGGAGAAATTTAGTTTATATTTATAAAGTGGTTTATTTTAAAGTATATATTTTTAATAAAGTATTAAAGTAGTTTAAATTTCAATGTTATAAGATATATTTAAAATAAAGTGTTTTTAAATTATTTTAAAATTAAAAGTATTTTGTACTTGGTGATTCAGTGGAAATAATTATTTGGGAAATGTTTTCCGTAAGCGGAAACTGTTTTGAAATTGTTTTCAAATGAGCTTTGAAAATTTGAAAATATATCTTGGAAAGATATTTGGGCAAATAAATAATGTGGTAAATTATTTATTTTGTGTGATGGTTGTTTGTGGATGTAAATTGATAGTTAAATAACCGACTATCAATATTGGCCAAATGCGCTGATCGTTTCGAAGAGACCGGGATCGAGTTTCCGTATACCGGGATTCTAGGTCTGGAGACTCGAATACCACTTCGATCCGGTTTGTACGTTTCGTGTAACGACTTCGGAGTCGAAGATGGATCTGTGAAGTGCAAGGGCTAGTCGCTACTAATCCTGAGGATATTTCCAAAATGGATGTAGTAGGAATAGTGCCTTCGGTTCCGTTCAAACCCAGGACGGACTTGTATGGACGAATGCTTGCGAAACATCGTCAGCGGACGATGGGCATTCTAAGGGATATGTTCTCTAAAAGGTATCGTTTAGCCTCGAACCTCATCAACCGGGAATGACTGAAAATCAGGGGTTATGCAGCAAGGCTTCGTGGGTAGCTCCCACTGGAGGGTAAGGTCATCCCTGTCTAGATGTCCCTTTTTATTTCGGCTTAGTGGTGCGGTTGCTGATCCCAACCGTGGGGTGATTTTATTCGGGATCATCCAGTAAGGGATGGTTCCGGCCTTGTGTTGCAGGGGAGCGGGCGTACTCCTCGGTACGGTGATCTAGGCCACGTACTGTGATAGGTGGTACCCCAGTGCCTAGTCATTCGTTGGAAATCCATTCTTACTACGTGCCTTGTACGGTATTTGTTTGTATTACCCACTTTTGTGGCTAGTATGCTGGAATTTAATAATGTAACAATTTCAGCTATTTTAATAAGTATGTGTATATAGACACTATTATAATATCAGAGGAATTTGATAAAAAGTGTTTTAGCTATCGTAAGGTAAAAACCCGACATGTTTATTTGTGGCGTGGTCTTACGAGATGCTTTTGTTTTCAAAGGGTTTGAAACTTTAATAATCAATTGAGTGTGATTTTCTCACGCTGGTATTCCAGACTGACTCGGGTATTGTTTTATATGATGCTCGGGTCAGACCGAGTATTATAAATTACAGGAAATGATGCTGTGGAGCTGGATGGCGATACGTACTTTCGTATTTGAGTTATATATTCCGCTGTGTATTCAGATTGTGAGGACAAGTTATGATTACTGTCCAGTTGTATGATATTGATGTGATGTACTCTGATGATGTATTGGGATGATGTATATATAAACAGATATAGATTTCTTTTTGTGTAAAGATCTGTTATTACCTATTATAGTTTATTCCGCTGCGTATGAGAGATTCTGTTGTTGTTTTCTATTTTTCTTCTTCTTCTACCTCTTCTTCTTAACTCAAATGGTCCGGTTTTTTGTGTAGGAAAAACACGGGTTGTTACAGTGGTATCAGAGCTTAGGCTAGCGATAACCTTAGCTCTGGTGGGAATTTTGAGAGTACTAATAGATATGAGCGCGTATTTGTTAGTGAATATAAAATGGTTTTATATTGTGTTGGTTGATTTATTGAGTGGCATATGAACCTTCGTCGGCACAGTCTGTACAACTGTATCGAAGGGGTTTCTAAACACTTAAATAGAACAGTTCGACACAGTATTGTTTTAAATAGGGTGAATGAAATAATTTTGCCCAAATTATTTTGTATATAAAAGAAATAATTATTTGAAATTTATTATAGTTATATATTTGGATGCTTGGTTGTTAGAAAATGACAATAATGAGTTAGTCTCATTATTGAGTAGAAATTGAAACTTATAACCTAAGTTGAAGAATAAATTTATATAACAAAATGGAATTTGAGAATATAGACTATAAATGAAATTTATAAATTGAGATAAACTTTATATACAAATGTGAATTACAAATGTGATTTATAATCAAAGGAGATAAATTCATAAACAAATGAAATTTGTAAATGTAAATGGTAAAAGTGACTTATAACTTGAAATAAAATGTGATAGAATTCCAGAGTAATGTTTGGATATAAAAATTGGATGGATTTTGAATTTGAAGTTTTGGGAAAGATTTAAATTCCTTTGGATTTAAAAATAGTTTTTAAAGGTTTTGGGAAATAATAGTGATATTATTTCATGAATATTTTTGAAATTGAATTGAAATCTGGTGGGATTTGGAATTTAAAAATATTTGAAATGTTTTAGAGTGATAAAAGCATTAAATTCTCTTTTGGTCGCTGGAAAATAATATCGGTGATGACTGCAGCATCATCGATGTCTATTTTCGAGTTTCCAAAGAGAAATTGCTACCAAACTGTTTTAAATTGTAAATGATTGTGAATTGGGTTAGTTTTGAAATTCAAAGGGAAAATTGTTTGGTAAAAGCAGATTGTTTTGGAAATTGGGATTTGATGTGATATACCAGATGTGTATGAGTTATTTATGGATTCAAAATGGTTTTGGAATAAAATCGGGCAATTGGATTCTGGAAATTCTATTTAAAATTTAAATGTGGAAATTTAAATGAATCAACAATATAAAGTATAGAATGAAGTTGATTGAAATAAGAAAGGAATGAAAGTTAAATTCTGGGATTATAATTATGAGATAAAATTAACTCAATGAGTAATATAAGTTGGTAGATAAAAGAGTTAGAGAACTTGAAGGTGAATGAATTGTAAAACTTGTATAAGATTGTATCCTAGAATTTAAATTTAATTCGAGTATATGAAGGTGAATAAAATATATTTGAATTTAACTTAAGATAAGTTAAATAAAAATTGAGAATTGGAATTGAATTAAATGAAAATAAGTTGAAGTCGAATTGAATTGGATATAAAGGTAATGTAAAATGCTTATAATTGTATAAAGAAATTCATATTCTTAAGTTCTTAAGTATAATAATTTGAAATTTGATTATAAAGATGAAATGGACTTAAATGAATAGTCTCAGGTCTTAAGTAAGTAAGTTAAAACTTATGAATAAAAATAAAATTGTAAGTCATAAATGGGAATTCATTTCTTTGAACCATTAAGAGTTATAATTTGAAATTGTAATTATCAAATGGAAACGACTAAGATGAGCAATCTTAATAAATCCAAACTTGAATTATAAAATAAATTGAACTTAAGATAATTAAGTGAAGTGATATTTGGAATTAAAAAGCAAGTATTTAATTTTAACCAGCGGAGGAACTAATTAGATAATAAATGAGTTAATGAAATTAAATTAAAATAGTGATGGTTTGATTTCGAATGGAATCCGAATAAGTGAAAATAAATAAATGGATGGAATTTGATTAAATAAGAATCAAATGAAAGATGGAAATAAGACTTTAAAGGGTGGGCTAAATGGAAAATAAACTTAAGCTATTGACTTAAGTAAAAGTTGAAATGGAAACTGAACTCAAACAGAGGAGTGGTTTAAATAAGTTGAGAAATAGTTATTGAATGAATTAACTTGGATTTTTTTTCGAGCTAAATAAAATTCATTTTTGGAAGTTGGAGATGAATTGAATTTAAAAAAAAAATTGGAAATGAAGTAGTAAATTGAAGTAAGTTGGAATTCATATGAAATTGGAATTTGATTTGAATATATACACTTCGGTGGTGAAGTAGTAAATAAATATAAGAAAATTTATATGAACTTAAGAATTGAAGAATGAAATTCTTAAGAAAATTGGTATTGGAAATATACTTAGTAATTTTGGATTGGAAAAATATATACTAAGTGAATAGTTGAATGAAGACTAAAACTGAAGTTGTGAAATGGGATAGTTGTGAATAAAGGGATAACAATCAAAAAGGAATGTGAATAAAGGAGAATTGATATAACTAATAATCAATTAGGCTAATTACGTAAGGTGTACGTATATTATTTTATTCGCATAGCTATTTGATCCGGATTCGAACACAGAATTTCGAGATAGTTTTATCGATCCGAATTAGGATTTTTCACTCGATTTTCGACGGCGAGCCTGGATATGGGTTGTTGATTGATTCTGGATATTCTCTATCATAGTTGGTGACTATGCAAGGAGAATGACGGTTTCTGATCAAGAAACCAGATCTGAGTCCGCACTAGGAAGTCGGGTGGACAATACTAGTTCGGAAGTGAAATTGTGTGATCGATTGAGCGATCGAATGTGATATTGCGTACGAATGATATATGTGCATCGTACGGGCTTAAGTAAAACAAATATTGGAAATTTGTAAAGGAAAGTATAAAATGACTTTGGGATTGTGATTTAATATTATTGCTTAGTAGGATATACAGGTGTATAAAAGCAATGGATAAATTGGGATTTTTGATTTAGAAGATAAAATTTAATGGCCCGACAAAAAGGTATGAATTTGAATTTCTATATGAAATTTGATTGGGTTTTTGATCCAGCCACTTGGCTTTTTGTTTTCTTTTTGAGATTGGGAGGCCGTAGAGCCATTTTGTAGTAGTACCGAGCTAGCCGCGCAAAGGAGACGCTGGCGAAATTTTTCGGAAATTTAGGGAGTTAGAAAAATTTTGGAAAATTTTGATAAATTAAAATTTGAATTCAAATTTAAATTTGAATGGATAAGTAGGTGGTATGGGTTGAACTTATGAATAAGTTTGGGAAGTTAAAAGATGATTAGTGTATCATTAATAAAAGATTGTTTGGGTATTGTTAAAACTGTTTGAATTTGGAAAATAGTTAACGGGAATTTGAATCATTCTTCCTAACCGGTAATTTCGGGGACGAAATTCTTTTAAGGGGGGAGGAATGTGACGACCCGGAATTTTTGTATATTTGAAATGTGAATATTTAAGTTATTTTAAATATTCGAAGGTTGAATTTTTAACTTTAATTTCAAATATACAGTATTTATTTGGATAATTAATTATTAAATTTAATTATCGGGATTGGGTAAAATATGGAATCTCGATTTTAAGCCCGTTAAAAATAGTTCAAAGGTTCAGAAAATTTATATTGTTAATACTGAAGATGATAGAACTTTTAAAATGGAATTTTAAAGAGTTTTGTTCAGTTTTAAAAATATATCGTTGAAATTTAATTTAAAAATAGCCGTCCGAGGCACAGTCTCGGAATCCGACGAAACCAGTTTCATTGGGTCCGTAATATTGAATTATTACCGGATTTCAAATTTTGTAGCTTTCGGAATTAACGTGTGATCGTACGAGGTATAAACGCTTAAACGATAATTATCGATTTAATTTAAATATCATAATCTGAAGGAAAATCTAATCACAGCCAAAATTTATTTCACATTTATCGTTTCTTTTCATCAGCTACGAGCCTTCTGGATCACGCTGTTTGTCCACGCGTTGAAACATCTGTACACGCGTCTCTTTCTCCTTGACAACTTTTCAGCCGAGTCTTTTATTTTATTTTCAAGTTTCGTTCCCAAATTTATCACCATGGCCGAACAGTTTCTTTCCTTTAAAATTCGAAGACAAGGCTTCGTTCTCATTCACAAATTCAAAGCCACAGCTTCCTTTACTTCCACTCCTTCACGAATCGAAATCCAAAAGCTATCGAAAATATTAGGGCTCGCGAGTGAATCGCGAATGAGCCTCACGCGATGTCTGTTAAATCGAATCGGAGGGAGGCAAGGATCGCGTGCGCGTATCCATGGTAGCGTCACACTCGAGAATAGAGGGGGTCACGATGTTCGGGGGTTGCGTGCGATTTGCAGTGTAAGGGAGGTGCACAAGGCTGGCGTCATCGATTTTGGGTGTTCGCGAGCTCGCTGGTGACTCGGAGAGATCGCGTTGGTGATGAACTGGTGGCGCTCGAGCCTTTAGGCGAGGCGAGGCGACTCAGAAGGAAGGCAGGCTCGCGATGGTTTGGGGATTCGAGTGTTTACCTGAGGCCGTGACGATGGCCTGCAATGAGGTATACTTTCAGGTTTATTTATCAATTTAAATGTTTATGTAAACAAGAAAAAGAGAAAGATGTTTTGCTGGCAGATTGATAGGATTGTAACAGAAAGAAATATATATGTTAAAACTTTAACAGTAAAAAGAATTTCAGTTTGTTTATATATAATATAGGAAAAGTTTGGAAATATATATGAGGATATTTTAACTTACTGTAAAAGTTTAAGAATATACCTTAAGGCAGTTTAATTTTATAACATTTTAATTTACCAGTTGTTTTTAAAACTATATAAAATATATATACAAAGTGATAAGTTTGTTCCATAAATTTACTTGATCTATTTTAGTTACTAAAGATTATTTAAAAAGGGAAATTAGTTTTAAATTAAATTGTTAGTTAATTGAATTAATAAATGGTAATTAATTTGTCCGATTATCTCAAATATTAATAAACCTTATATATACAAGGTCAAATCCTGAAAGGAAACAAGACTGTTGGGGTGGATTGCAAACAACAAAAAGAAGGTGAGTTAATCTCACTCGGTTGAATTTTATTTTAAATTTAAATGGTTAAATTTAAATAATTGATTGGATGATTGCATTGATTGAATATGCTATATTATATATATAGTAGTATATAGCAATATATACATATTGGCATATGTATATATTTGAGTTGTTGATATTCCCGTATTTATATAGCGGATGAGACCCTATGCGCCGCATAATAGCGGATGATTTATACAAATCCCATATACCGCGATATTCCACTTTGAAGTGGAATTGGTATTGTGCTAACGTTTGTGGATGCAGGGAAACAGGTTGGAGGGATCCAACTGGATTCCTCAAAATTATTTAGATTATTTGATATTCTGTGTTATGAATATTGATATCCTGTGATGATATTATTGATGATTGAAATATTGGATGATATGGTTGGATTGAATATTTCAATAAAAGGAGTTATCAAAATATATTGAATTGGATTTTGAAAGAAATAAAAGAGTAAATTTTAAGTAAATAATTCAAGTGAATTGGAATAAGGGAATTTCGAAATAACAAGGGAAATATTAACTTTAAACTAAAGTGATATTAAATTTAAAGAATAAAGGATTTATTTTGAATGTAAGGATTAAATTTAATTAAAGGCTAAAGAAGGAATTTTGGAAGTTTAAAATTGGTATTTTCAGTTAAAAGGGTTTTAACTCAAATAAAGGAATAAATCTAAAAGTTAATGTATTTTGAAATAAATGAAGTAGTAAAGGAAATTTATTTCAAAGTAAAGTAAAGTAAATTGGAAAATCAATTGGAAATTGATTTAGTTGTTTAAAATTGGAATTTTAAAAGAGAAGTGAGATTTTGGAGGTATAAACTGGGTTTATAAAGTAAAATAAAATATCAGTGGATATTAGAAAATATAAATTCAAGGTGGGAATTTATAAAGGGATATGAATTAGTTTAAAATTAATGTTGATTTATTTTAAAGGATGGGAATGAGAAGTGTATTTCTCTGGATAGCCAAGTACGTTTTCAAGGTAGTTTTAAATATAAGTTAAAAGTTTTAATATGTTTTAAAAAAAGCATGTTTTAGAAAATTGATTATTTTTAAATGTTAACTTTTTAAAGTAAGTATTTTCAAAAATATATTATTGTAGTAATTATATAAAAGTGATTTGCTATTATGTTTTAAAAGGAGAAATTTAGTTTATATTTATAAAGTGGTTTATTTTAAAGTATATATTTTTAATAAAGTATTAAAGTAGTTTAAATTTCAATGTTATAAGATATATTTAAAATAAAGTGTTTTTAAATTATTTTAAAATTAAAAGTATTTTGTACTTGGTGATTCAGTGGAAATAATTATTTGGGAAATGTTTTCCGTAAGCGGAAACTGTTTTGAAATTGTTTTCAAATGAGCTTTGAAAATTTGAAAATATATCTTGGAAAGATATTTGGGCAAATAAATAATGTGGTAAATTATTTATTTTGTGTGATGGTTGTTTGTGGATGTAAATTGATAGTTAAATAACCGACTATCAATATTGGCCAAATGCGCTGATCGTTTCGAAGAGACCGGGATCGAGTTTCCGTATACCGGGATTCTAGGTCTGGAGACTCGAATACCACTTCGATCCGGTTTGTACGTTTCGTGTAACGACTTCGGAGTCGAAGATGGAGCTGTGAAGTGCAAGGGCTAGTCGCTACTAATCCTGAGGATATTTCCAAAATGGATGTAGTAGGAATAGTGCCTTCGGTTCCGTTCAAACCCAGGACGGACTTGTATGGACGAATGCTTGCGAAACATCGTCAGCGGACGATGGGCATTCTAAGGGATATGTTCTCTAAAAGGTATCGTTTAGCCTCGAACCTCATCAACCGGGAATGACTGAAAATCAGGGGTTATGCAGCAAGGCTTCGTGGGTAGCTCCCACTGGAGGGTAAGGTCATCCCTGTCTAGATGTCCCTTTTTATTTCGGCTTAGTGGTGCGGTTGCTGATCCCAACCGTGGGGTGATTTTATTCGGGATCATCCAGTAAGGGATGGTTCCGGCCTTGTGTTGCAGGGGAGCGGGCGTACTCCTCGGTACGGTGATCTAGGCCACGTACTGTGATAGGTGGTACCCCAGTGCCTAGTCATTCGTTGGAAATCCATTCTTACTACGTGCCTTGTACGGTATTTGTTTGTATTACCCACTTTTGTGGCTAGTATGCTGGAATTTAATAATGTAACAATTTCAGCTATTTTAATAAGTATGTGTATATAGACACTATTATAATATCAGAGGAATTTGATAAAAAGTGTTTTAGCTATCGTAAGGTAAAAACCCGACATGTTTATTTGTGGCGTGGTCTTACGAGATGCTTTTGTTTTCAAAGGGTTTGAAACTTTAATAATCAATTGAGTGTGATTTTCTCACGCTGGTATTCCAGACTGACTCGGGTATTGTTTTATATGATGCTCGGGTCAGACCGAGTATTATAAATTACAGGAAATGATGCTGTGGAGCTGGATGGCGATACGTACTTTCGTATTTGAGTTATATATTCCGCTGTGTATTCAGATTGTGAGGACAAGTTATGATTACTGTCCAGTTGTATGATATTGATGTGATGTACTCTGATGATGTATTGGGATGATGTATATATAAACAGATATAGATTTCTTTTTGTGTAAAGATCTGTTATTACCTATTATAGTTTATTCCGCTGCGTATGAGAGATTCTGTTGTTGTTTTCTATTTTTCTTCTTCTTCTACCTCTTCTTCTTAACTCAAATGGTCCGGTTTTTCGTGTAGGAAAAACACGGGTTGTTACAAGATGGGAGGCACCCTCTACTTACTAATGAAGGCCACCGCTAAATTTTCCTATATTCTTCAAAGATTGTTGATAGGCACCCTTAGATTTCTAAACCATTGCATGTATTTGTCATAACAAGAAGACACCATAGCATCATAATACCATAGTAGACTACCCGAAATCGAATGTTTCAATTGAAACTTAACCGGTTTTGCAATTTTACACCAGTTCTCCATCTTCTTTCTTCAACACTTAATTTTCTGGTTTATTCATATATCAGATGACAAAGGAAACTAGTGATAGAAACTAAACACCTAAGCTACAACTTAGCTTTATTCTTGCTCTCCAGCAGTTTTGCCTACGTGAGTGCTGCAAACGCTGTTGTTCATTTTCCTAACATGCACAACACATGCTCTTTTCTATTTTATTTCATTTCAGCCCATTTGTTTTGATCAAGGTTCAACATTTCGGCCAGTACACCGGAAACCTTAAAATTCTATTCCGGTTTCACGGGAATGGAAAAGTTAGAAAATTTTGGTTTTCGAATTAAGGAGAAAAATTACAGTAAGAAATTCATTAAACAATTCATAATAATTCATCTCAATCATACAAAAAAACATAAATCTTAACCTTTACATTATCTCAATCAAATTCAACTTTACCTTTAATAGAATACCAAAAAAATTATATTGATATCACAAATTCACATTGAAAAGAATAAAATCTCAGTTATATAAACTCTGGTAATAATTAAAAAAAATCATGGAAAATAATTGTTTACTTAATTTGAACAATAATTCTTATTGATTTCGAGTAGCTTCCATTGGCTTCGACAATTGAAAGGGATCTTGACCTATCATCCATCAACGACGACCATTGAAGGGGATCCCGGCCTTGAACAATGAGGTGCTGCACTTTGAGTTGCATGAGTGTTATTTTGTTTGTTGAATTGAATTATCTAGAGAAGAATAAAGAAGAAGCATGTTAGTTTTTTTTATTAATAATGGGATGGGTAATTGCATTTTGTTTGGGTAGAATGATTTAAGTTTGGGCTATATAAATTTGGGTAATAATTAAATTATAGTTAAGTTAATAATTTTAGTAAAGATTATGTTCATTTTGATAAATATACTTTATATAATTTGTATAAATTTTGTTTATTATTTATTTATAATTTAAGATGATTGAATATAGCAAATCATAACATCGTTTAGAATTACTACAGTCGTTCGGTGTTAATAAAAAAACAAAGTGCAATTATTACAGTAAAGAAATTTCTTATAGAGGTGTAATATGTATGAAAGAACATTTGGCGGCAATGGCTGACGATGTTGCACCATGTCCAAGCATTTCTAAAGAAGTTAGAAAAGTTATATGAGAACATCTAATTAAAAAGAAAACCGAACGAAGTCAATGGAAGCTTAAAAAATAGCGTGCAAAAAGAACTTATAAGCATGCCCGAACAACAAAATTCAGATGTTAGAAGTGATAGAAAAGAGGATGATAGAGATGTTCCGCTTTTGGTGATTCTCAAAGACATACCCAAAAGTATCCCAGGAGAGACGCAGATGACTATAGTGGACGAAAGATATAAATTTAAATAGTGAACATGGAGATCGGCGTAATTATAATGGCATGTATACTTCTAATAATGTTCCTAGTATAAGTATTCTATGTCGGACTATACTAGAGCTTATTCATATTCTGGAGTAAACCAACCATATACCGCCGAATCGTTAAGTAGCCAAGATGAACCTCACCATTTGATAATATCACTATAACAAAAATATCTTATTACAACATCTAAAAATGTAGTAATATATGTTTGGCAATGTTTTTGCAGCGCTGTTTTAGGAAAAGTTGTAATAGGGTCGACACCATTTATAACATTTTCTAGATGTTGCAAAAAATATTATAATAGTGCCAACCACAACTATTTTTAGGTGTTGTAATAGACCAACTATAGCTTGCGAAATATATAATACTTTTTAAAAAAATGTTAAGGCATTTTAACGGTTTTCAATTTGCAGCTTTAGCTTCAATGATTATTATAGAAACTACAGTTTCGGAAATTCAAATACATAAAATTCATCAATTCAAATATGTAGAATTTAGTAATTTAAATAATAACATCATGTATCAAGATTGTGTTAATATTACAAAAGATTCAAGAAATCTAGGGTTTAACATAACAACAATGAAACATAGAATAAAACATATTACATAGAATTCTTCCTAACTTACAGTACCCGCTCAACATTGCATGAAATGTGATATATTTTATTTTTTCACAAAATCAAACACAATTTCTGCTTCAGCAATTGAATTTATATTACTATGCAGCTTCACTAAGTAGCCTCTTGTTCGAAGCTTAATTGGCATTAGGGCGGTCAATGGATACCCGAAAAATCCGAAATCGGTCTGCATTCGTAAAGCGAATAAATATCTGATATCTGGAAAAACGGATGCGGATACAAAGACATCCACGTGCGAAAATTATCCGTCCAGTTTGTGTCAAGATTATAGTCCACACTATGTGTATTTTAGTGCAGTGAAAGATATTTGTTTGTTATTTTATTAAGTTAGTAGTTTATATTACATGCACTTAATGCTTTTTAATTGCTCGGAACTATTTATTATCATCATATTTGTTAATTTTGAACACTTTTATAATCAATGAGTTTGAAAAATATTTATGTTAGACTAAAATTTTCCTTTTATAATTCCTGATTTATTAGTCGTTAGCGGATAGGATAATTATCCGATATCCGTCTGTATCCGTGGATGCGGATATCCGATATCCGAAAATGATTTCGGATGCGGATGCGGATATGGCACTATCCGCATCCGAAAGCATCTGTTGACATGCCTAATTGGCATTACGGGTAAATTTCACTCTACAACATGGAACAGTATGAGTTAAAGATGACTGAAGTTACATTGAGCTCAAAGCCAACACCAAACAAGAAGTTCACTTTCAATCATTTCCTTCAAATTTATTCCTCCCACTTTTGCAGAAAATGAGTTGTGTAATTTGCCAACCCAACATAGATAATACATTCATTGGTGAATACTCATTTATCTTTAAATTTGAAACCAACATATACATAAAGGGTGTTACTATGTACATCCACGTAAACTCTTCTCTCACTCATTTATCCTCTCACCGACTTATCTTCTTTGCTCACTTACCTACACCCACCTTTTCATAACCTTTTTATTTTCTCAAAACCATAGCTCAACTTCTCATCTCATCTTTCTTCAAACAATAAAATCAAAATGTCTCCATCAAATTTCTTCATATCCGATCTTTTCTTAATTTAATGGTTCATTTGGATATATAAATCCAACTTATTTGTTACAATTAAGTTATTATCGACTTTAGTTGTATGTAGAATTTCCTTTTTTTAACTGTGTAATCCTACCTAAGATTAACGTAGAAAAGAATTATTTACAGCTCAAATCAGAAGTTATAGTATAACATATCAAAGAACATTCATTACTACTTCGATAAAAAATATCCAATTATTGTTTTTGTTGTTGGTTGAACAAAAAAAGGGGAAAAACAATGAAACCAATTATACTACAAAATAATATAAAATAGTTAAATATATTTGATTACTATAATCAATTCACTAGAAAATTTGCAAATTTACAAAAATATTGATTATATTCATATTCTAAATAGAATTAAATATCTTAACAATCAACTTCTAATCTGAAATTCTTAAAAGAAAATTTGTTTACATATACCATTTTCATTTATCATTAATGATTAATAGAATTGAAAATAATTATGTTCGAGTATTAGATTTTATTATTTGAATATTGTCCAATTATCATTTATTTCCAAATCATTTTATACTTAAGGTGGGTTTTTGAAGTAGATTTCATAATTTAATTTAACTAATGTTCAAGTGGTATTAGTAAGTGTTTAGGTGGTGTAAATAGTAACACCCTACATAAATTACTATAATAAATCCTTGATCTAATGGTTCAGGTTCATAAGTGTTTTACTACTGATATTCTTTCTAAATAATTTATATTTTGTAGTTCTTCAATTTCACATTGGAAGCCATATCTGCAAGGCTCTACATTATTAATGCACATTTGTTGTTACCAGCTTTAAAGTGTATAGAATCAAAACAAAATAAATACATAATAAAATATTTAATTCTACATTTGATTTTAGCTACAAAAGCCAAAATCATCACAACTATGTCACATAAACTTTGTATTTTAGCTAATCAGTAATAAACTTAAAATTCCACCAATACAAGATTTCATCCCGAATTAGAAGGGAAAAATATAAAATTTTAGTAGTAAAATGTAAATTCTTATATGGAGAAGACTTATATGTCATCCATGAACTTGACAACAATTTGAAACGACAACCCAGCATCTTCCTACTTTTCCAAACACAACCCAAAGCCCTGTAAACCTAAAACTACAGTGGATCTGATTTCATGCCCGACGTTCATGATGTCGATGACGTCGCTTTCTGCAAAGCAAAAGCAAAGGCGGTCCAATAGCATGACAAGGAAGTTTGCCAATACTGAGACATGAGATATTTGCTTAGAGGGAGAGAGGGAGAGGCATTTAAGGAGAGATAACGAGACAATTGATTTTTGGTCGTGGAAATCAAATGGGAGAGAGCAAAAGAAGGTGAAGGCGGCAATGAAAATTTTGGTTAAGTGGCGATGATTATACGTGAAAATTTAGGGGAAAGATAAAGATCGAGGTTGGATGAGGGGAGATTGAAGTTATGTGGAGAGAGCATGGTGATTATATGTGAAAATTTAGTATTTGAGCCGAAACATTTGGGTTTGGAGACAAAAATTTAGGTTTGGAGGCAAAAAAAACTTGTTTGTGCTAGTAATTTAGGTATTGGTTTTGATGACAACTATAGGACATTATATAAAATTTAGATAGTAATGTTTTATCAGGATATATATAGTATATAGTGTAGGATATTAGACGGGTATTGGTTAAGAAAACTATACAGTATCAAGATGCAGATTCAAGAGTAGATTCAAGATACTGATATGAAGTTTCAAGAGTTCAATAATGAAGACTCATGAGTATTGAAGAGTTCAAGTTATTCCAGATAAGTTATAGAGTCATAGAATTTATGTTAAAACCTTGATAGCACATTCCTGATCTCTCTTACCTTTTCTATTTTTTTTTAAAATTATTTTTCAAATATTTTATTTTAAAATAATCTTTTCAAAATATTTCCCAAAATGATTTTCGAATCTCTTATATTTATAAAGATATTATTTTAGTGTTTTTAAGTTTATATATATATATATATATCTACATATTGAATTTTTGTTTATAATTTAATAATTTATAACTATATTGATTTTATATATATTATTTACATTATATTGAATATTCTTATTAAATCTTTCAAAATTGTTTTAAAAGTTTTCATTAAGTTATATTTTGATTAAAATTTGTATAAACTATGTTTAACTGATTCTACAAAGTATCAAATTATTTTACAAAGCAATGGAGTTTCAAAATAATTTGTATAAAGTGTTTTTCAATTTTGTGAAGGATATATCGACATAACCAATTCATATATGTCAACATACTAGCCGTAAAATTAAAAATTCAAATTTTGAAAGGAAATGCCTTTTCGTCATGTCTCTTCGCGAATGGACATGATTGTTGTTTCCTTGCATATACTAGACTTCCAAACGAATTTTTATTAACTACTTTCTTATTTTTCTCTCCTCTTTTCACTCTCTTGATTTCTAAATAAATTTCTATCAAAACTCTATTGAAATTCAATCATTACTAGTTTGATTCTCTTTCGTATACTCTATGTTTCTCTCAACTCTCTCAAGATCAAAGGCTATTCAAAGTGTTATAGGATAAATTGTAATTAAGATCGAAGATTTGAGTCTATAAACTCTATCAAATCATACTTTTATACTCTGTGGTATGCTTGGTATCCCTGAAATCCAAGTACATGTGATTGTAGCATGTTAAATCAATTGGGTGTGCTTAGTAGCCTGTAAATCTAGTGGGTGTGCTTGTAGCCCGGAAATCAAGTGGCTCTCGCCAGAGGCTAGGATTCTAGAGGATGTGTCTCTTAGCCTTGAAATCGAGATTGTATTTGTATTTACTAGTTGAAAAGAAATTCATACAAGGAACTGTGCGGGACTAGATGTAGGGTAACTCTGAACCAGTATAAAATCCTGGTGTGTTCTTTCCTTTTTACTTTTACTGCATTTACTTTTATCTGTACTTTGATTCTATGATTGTTTCTATGATTATTAATTTCATTATTCCAAGTAAAATCTTAAAGAATTTGAATAATATTCATATAATCCATTTAACACTATTCACCCTCTCTAGTATTAATTTAGCCATAAGATCCATATTCCACTGACTCATAGTTTGTCTTTAAAGAATAAAGTTTAATCAAATCTATAGATACATATGAAAATAACACTTTGTATCATACACAAGATGCAATAAATTTTTCAATGTAATTATGCCTTCAAGTTTTGCATGTATTGTTTTTATTTTTTGAATTTCTAATTTTTTTAAACATTTTTCTAAATAATTGAATATTTTTATAAAATTTTAAATTTATTTAAAAGTTTTATATTTTTATTTTTGAATTTGAAGAAAATTTCAAAATTTTGTTTTTAAATTTCATAAATATTTTAAATTTATTTTATACAAATTCAAAATTTTAATTTTTTGAAATATTAAACATAATTATTTACATAATTATCAAATATTAAATAATACGTCTTAGTTATTTAATACTACATTTAATCATTAAATATTACTCTTATTTATTAATTATTAATCATTGAATATTACTCTTATTTATTAATCATTAATTATTGATTTAACTTAGTACTATTAATTATAATTGATATTAATTGTTTAACGTTACGTATACATTATTAGTTATTAATAATTGATAGTAATTATTAATTATTACATATTTAATATTAATTATTATATATTTAATATTAATTATTATATATTTAATATTAATTATTAATCAATAATTATTAATTATTAAATATATTTATTAGTACTTTTAGAAAAAACGTTAGTTATAAATCTATGAGTAAAATAACTTAACAAAAAAGTTGTTATAAATCAATATTTACAACATTTCAAGAGAAAACGTTGTTAAAGAGTAAGTGAAAAATTGTAGAAAATAATGTTTTTACAACGCTTTCATTTAAAAGGTTGTTAAAAGGATATTTTATAACTTTCTGTAGAAACATTATTAGAAAGCTTTAAAAGGAAATTTTTGTTGTAGTGTATCATGATAATATTTTTAAATTCATATCAGATGCACCAATATGATTTTCTAGCATATTATAATTTGACACAAGATGAAGATCCCGATGACCATAATTCATATAATGCTCAAAAAATAGTTTTTAGTATAAACTTTTTACTTTAGCATACCCAAAGAACCAAGCTTTGCTTGTAAACACTAGGGATGCGTGTGTTTGTGAAACACATACTTCGGATGCTTGTTTGAATAATTTACTATAATCTAGTATTAGTATTGCATATTTATTAGCATGCTTACAAATAATACTAGACTCCGCAAATAGGACTTAAAGCAAAATTTTCAAAACATAACTTAAATTTTGAATTTTTCTGATGATCAGAATGGAGACAAAAACGGAACATTGAACCTTGGTTTTGATACCAGGCTTATCCATCCCTGCCTTGCAGCTCATTTCAGTTCATTTCAGTTAAGAGATTCCTACTACACTTAACTTGTAACCATTACTTTCTTTTGCCCTGAACCTCGCACTATTTTTTCATGTCAGCGGGTTCAATCTCCTAGCCATGTTTCAATAGTTTTGTAATTGCTTGCATACCTACTGTGTCTCTTCACGACTATTCTCCACTTGGTAGTCAGAGCAGGATTAGAGGGCTGCATCTCAAAATCTAAGAATGGTTCAACATTCAGTATATATCAGCTACAATACTACATTTCAGCAAGTATTGAGGAAATAACGTGGTTTATTTTTGACATAGCTACAATATTTCAGTTCAACATACTTTAGTTTATGAGGCAGCTTATTTCAGTTTTAGTTATATTTTTTATACTCATGGTTGAGTACCACTTGCTTTTAACTCTATCAATTCACTTATTTAATTAGTTGTCCAAAATTTTATATCACCAAATTGCATTGACTACTGATCTATTACTATTGATCGGTTATTTACTGATTGTTTTTTAACTTTAAATAAGTAATTTTGGTCATAAGATATATGTACTACTTTACCTACCATGACCACTCATATATATATATATATATATGTGTGTGTGTGTGTGTGTGTTTGTGTGTATGTGTGTGTGTGTGCGCCTCTGACCTTTCTTACATAACTATTTGATCCAGAAGATAGCCTGAAGTTGTACAAGAGAGGTCGGAGTCCCACGTGTCAAATGATAACTCGATACCGACCTATATAACTTGGTGCCGATATATCTTTATCGGTGAAAAGTTAAGTTTTCCACTTTCTATCTTGTACTTGAGTTGTTCTAAGCTCTTTACCATCGACTTCGAGTTTATTCTAGTGATCTCTCCATTAACACTTGAGTTATCCTACTTTCTTGGCTTTCCCTCATCAATCCTTCGAATTGCTAGTCCAGACTTTGGGAAAATCACTTTATTACGAGTAGTTGGACTAGTATAGGAGATGTATGGAGTTCGGGAAGCGAAATGGAAAGGATAAATAAGTTGAAACTTCTCCAAATTTCTTTTCTCTTCTTCTGATCTTGTTTCAAGTCTATGAATCATTCTGTCATTGTTTCGATCTTCTAAGTCTAGTTGAAATCTGCTTGACTAAAAAGCGGGTTAACACCAGGTAATGTAAGTTCTAGTATTTTTAGCTCCAAAAGCAAACCTTTTACATCAAAATCAGAGGAACTTCCATTTTTGAAAGCCAAATCAAGGTTATCATAAAAATATTTTACTTATCATCATCTAATGATTTTAATTTGAAGGCACTAAACAAAGAACGAAAAATTAACTAAAATGAATGTAATTGCTCAAGTCTATCTCTCTCTCTCTCAATTCTAAAAGTGCAATATCCATTATCAAAATAAAGTAATCGGTTCTAAATTATTCTTCAACGGATTGTTACTCTTTTTTAGACAGTTTAATCAAATAGTCATTTCTATGAACTTGACGTTTCAAAGGAAAATTTGGATCAATATTCAAGCTAGAAGCAATTTTTTTGGTCTCACTCTTAGCATAATCAAATCTATTTTCTCTATAGCTTTTAAAAACAAGACCGTGCATAGATTTTATCATGACATCCACACTCATATCTTTCAATTTTAAATTTTTACTAATCATGTTAACTTTACTGAAATTTCATACCAAATAACTAAATTTAAGATGAACATGAAACCAGATAGTTCTTATTTCACCAAAATTTTAGCATCTTGACATAATCTTGCATCATTCGCATCTCTAATTTAGGAAACTTGATGTAATATAGTTTTGACAGTTTATATATTACTTTTCCAACTTGCATTCAATAAAGATTACGAAGTAAATCTGTATACATAATCTAGTAAAAGAGCCAATCACTTAGAAGAATTAGCAAATAATGTATTTATGTATTGACATGCTTTAAGAAAATATTTTGCTCGAACACAAGACCATGCCATATCACAAATAATTAAATCAAGAAAATGACAACCACAATGCATGTAAAAAGCTTTATATTTAATTTCAAGCAAAGTTTTTTGCACACCAAGATCTTTTCCCTTCATACTAGAACCATTATCATAGCCTGACAACCACATTGTAAATGTCAACAGCATGTGAGATTAATGAATTTTTTTAATTCTATTAAAAGCAGTAATCCGGTTGTTTCTTGGACATACAAAAAACTGTAGAAAAACTCTTTGAATTTAATCGGACTATTTGTCAGATCTACACATGTTATGATCAAAGTCATGTGATCCTTATTACTTGCATAAGGAGTGCAATCAAGTATAATAGAAAAATATCTTGCTTCTTTTATTTTTGAAATGATTTTGGATCCTATAATCTTACTCAATTTATTCATTATATGGTTAAAATAATCACAATGAATCTGTTTATCTTCAACGAGACGAAAATGATGTTGCGTTACTAGATCAAATTCAGCAATCATTTCAACCAAGTCTAAAAGACTACCATTAAAGGTCTCATGAAAAAATTCATTTCTTTCATGAAATGGAAAATTGTTAATAGCAAGACATTTTACAACGGTGATTTTCTAAGCATAAATTGTTTCCAATGTTCTTTTGTCTTTTTAAATATGATTTTTTATATTTTTGTCAACTGTTTAATTACATTGAAACCTTTTTCTCAACTCAACCCAGACATAATATTTAAGATTGTGTTCTTTACTTCATTTATATTATGTAAGTTTCTCACTAAGATGTCTCTAATCATTAATTCCATCTTTCGTTAATTAGCTTTTAGAAGTCATTACATTAAACAGATTACAACAAAAACATAATACTGTGTCCATCAATTTAGAATGAACAAGTCATTTCCCACTATGGAACTCTCTGTTATTTATTTTTCTCTTGTAATAAATTGCAGAGAAATGTTAAAAAATTTAATTCAAAGGGTAAGTCAAATTAAGTTCTCTAATCGGTCCTTTCTCAAATGGTAAATCTCTCTTATTTCCATTAGTATTATACCAAAACTTCTATATCATATATATTGAAACATGTTCTGAAGACATGACTTTGTTTCATCCAAATGACCAAACATTGGACAACAATTTCATTTATTATTTGTTGCATAAAAATCTTGGTGTCCTGTGCATTTTCTTATATATTATTTTGTTCATTCGCTTTAGTCTTATTTTCTACTGTATCATCAAAACTGGTTCCTTTTTCCAAAATTATAAGATTAATCTGAATTGACAACTAAATTTGTTTTTCGGGAAAATATCCGTGTTAACCCACTTTTTAGCAAAGCAGATTTCAATTGGACTTAGAAGATCAAACAAAGAAGGAACGATTCACGGACCTGGAAACAAGATCAGAAGAAGTAGAAAACAACTGGTAGAAGTTTCATCGAAAATTGGATAAGTCCTTAAATCGGCATTGAGTTAAAGATTTGACGAGTTAAGGACTTGAACAAGTTAAGGATTCAGTGAGTTAATGATTCGAGGAGTTAAGGATTCGATGAGATGAGTTAAGGATTTGACGAGTTAAGGATTTTGACAAGTTAAGGATTTTTGATTGCTAGAATCAACTCAAGGAAAGTGGAAAAGGACTTGGAACATATCGCATAGAAGAGTGAAGCTTAAGTCAGAGTGAAGTTAATATTCAACTCCTTAACTCGGCACCGAGTTAAGGCCTTAACTCGATACCGAGTTAAGGAATTAATTCGGATGTCCATGAATTTTTCTATGCAAGCATGGGCTGACTCTTGGACTTGGTTGATAGTGAGCTTTTGGCCCGATACCTCCTCTACCGCTATAAATACAAACCTATGCAACCAGAAAAGGATCTTCTTCTCTCCCGGCTTATCCTCTTAACTCTAGATCTAATCTCTTTGCCATTGGAGACTTCTTCCTCCTCCTTACCACTAACTTCTCCTCCATTAAATTCACCTAGGAAACAACAATTTGAAATTCTAGAACTTAGATCCACAAATTCTTAGTACTAGTGACTTAAAAACAACCTAAAAAATCTATTTTAAATCTGAGAGCCACTTGATCGTGGTTAGATCTGAGATAACTAGTTGTAATCCAAAAGGAGAAAAACTAATAAAAGATTAAAGTGGATGTAGGCCGAAAATTACGTCGAACCGCTATAAAAAATTGTGTCTTCTTTTACTGCATTTTTGTTTATTTAATCCAAACTAGTGCTTCCATCTGATTTCTAGATGTTGATCCATTTTTTGAATTAACATTCTGGTGCCTTCACTGAGAACAAAGCTAGATATGAAAACTTGAAGCTTGAATTTGAAATTTGGTCAAGATGAAGAGGCCTAATACTATATCTAAAACCCGAGCAAGTCAACCAGACCCTGAGGGCGAATAGGAGGTGTCCTCAAATTCTCAACAATCCATCTATGTGACTAGAAAAGAGACAGAGAGAATGATGAAGGAGATGTCGGATAGAGTGATAACTAAACAATATGAGATGCTTGAAGGATTCTTTCCAAGGATGGAACAACAAGGAATATCTAGAGTTGTTGAAATTTGAACCAAGGACAAGGTACTAAGGTAGGAGCATCTAGGATTGGAGTGGAGAAAACTATAACAATGCCCCTACAAATAGAACAACTCGGTACCAAACTAAATCAACTCGGTACCGAGAGAACTACACTGGAAGCAATGTTGGTGTGACTATTGGGATGCTGAGAATGGCGAAAATGGATAACATTGGAATTAGAAACGCAAATCAAAATGTGAATGCATGACAACCAGAGGAATATGTGCCATAGCATCCACATAGGAATGGAGGACAAAATGAAACTAGATAAGCAGGATAGAACGCTAATGTGCAGCCAATGGAATATGTGCCAGAGTATGTGCCGAAATTCCCCTATAGGAGCAAGGGGCAGAATAACTCTTTTGGACGAAGACCGTGATTGGACGATGAAAACCGAATTAATGAATTGGTAAGGAGTATAGTTAGAGGAGGACCCCCAGATCAGGGTCTAGAGGATGTAAATAGAAATCCATTCACTTCCAATATCTGAAACGCAAGGAATCCACCCGATTTAAGCTTCTAACATTGGAAATGTATGACGGACAGACAGACCCGACAATTCATCTGATGAGCTACATCTAACATATGAAGGTATCGGGTGCTTTTTAGGAGGTAATGGGATAGTGTTTCCTATTATATTTGACGGACTTGGTGGCGATGTGATACAGAGCTAGAGAATGAGTCCATAAGCACATGGACCGACCAAGTGAGCAGATTCTTGAGGCAGTTCAGAATTCACATCTCACGACCAAAGAACGTACTGACGCTATCAAGCGTGAAAAAAAGATCCGGAGAGACCATAAGAAGCTATTTAACAAGATTCAATTCTGCAGCAGCTGCACGGATCCATTATCAATCCTAATGGCGTAGTATTTGGAGTCGCGAGTATGATCGACTTCAAAGGTGCACTGGAAAGGGATCTACCTATGATCTGGCGGAATTCTACTATAAAGCTGAAAAATATTTGCATTAGGAAGACGATGAAGCTGAGGATGCTGAAGTTAGTATTGTCGATAACAAGGAACTATCAAAGTAGGAATCAGAAAAGATAAAGGGAAAAGAAGAGTTGATAACGACTTTAGAGAACCAAAACGACAAATAAGGGAGCCGCAATTCTTCACCTACACTGACTTGACTGCGACCTCGGAGAGGATATATCTAGACACTAAGGGTCTAATCCCTTATCAAAAACCACCATGAAGAGAACCCACTGATCGGAAAAAAAGATTAGGAAAGCTTTGCATCTTCTATAAGCTCGATGGACATGAAACGAATGAGTGTCGACACCTTCGTAATCTGATAGAGGACATGGTTCAGAGCAACCAGCTGTAACAGTACGTGAGGAATAGAACTACAATGGTGCGGCCAGAGCAAGCATCACCTACAGCAAATGCATCAAGGAACAACTAGAGATCTAGTTCGAGGCTCGAAATCCCATGATCGGGATGAACGGGTGTCAAAACCGATTCCTGCGCTTTGCTTTTTCATTTCTTTTCTTGCATTTTTCTTCTTGTATTTAGCAATAAAGACAATAATAACCTCAGGCCACTTATATGTGTACGGGGCCATTGCAGTAGGCTGTAATAGGTTTGGAACGACCTGTGGTTGACAAGAGAACCTGTAGGAACTGGATGATTCACCAAGGTTGAAGTAGCCGGAGAGTTTAACTACCGAAGGTTGATGTTTGGAACTTGTTCCTGAGCAAACACTACACCACAAAAGGCTTTTAACAGCGTTTGATAAACGTTGTAATACGATACAACAGCATTAGTTCAAACGTTGTATAACGACATGCTGTCGTATATATAGAACTTACAACAGCTTTTTGATAAACGCTGTTGAAACATCACTTTGACGGCGTTTCGTACAAGCTGTCAATAATGTTTTTACAGCGTTTTCAAACATGCTGTATTATGTTTCTACAGCGTTAATAATTTAGTTGTCGGAGATGTTTTAATTCTACTTTAACTGTTTACAACAGCTTTTTATAAACACTGTTATTGAATCATCAACTATTTCGACAGCATGTACTAAACGCTGTTATTGACTATTTAAAGATAATTACAGCACGAATTGAACGTTGTTGTTTCTTCATTGACAGCATTAATCAGACGATGTCTTCTATTTATATAACAACTTTAATATTCCACTCTATTTTTGAATATTCCAGAACTATATTTTGAGTATATTCAAGCAACTAGTATATATAACATGTTCTAATAACTATTAATTAGTTACATAAACTAGTTAAAACAATATTAATAAACAAAAGACATCCATAAACCAAGTTTCAATAATATCCATAAACAAAAATAACAAAGTAAACCAAGTTGCCACAAATTCTGTTAAACAAAGACACGTTATATGTTAAACAAAAATATAATATCAATACAGTATGTCCGCACCAAATGCCAACAACAAAACGTGCATCTAAAAAGTTTCATATGCTTGCTACTTGCTATGGAAGAAGAATGTGTCATCTCCATCTTTAATTACCTGCAATGAAGAAATTTGAAGTCAGTGAGTAAACGCCATCTAAAAATTTGAAGTTTCATATGCTAAAATGCTTAACTGCGCCAAAAAATCACTATATGGTATGTTAAGCCGAAACCTAGCCAATATACGCATTAGTAGGTTAGCTCAGTTAACGAAGCTAAACTGCTCTACAGTAACATAGTTATATTTCACGATCTAGTTGATCACCTAAATACTAACTGAAGAAGCAGTCCTTCTTAATATAAAATCTACACATGACCTAGATCAAACCAAATGCACAAAGACAAGTCAAAACAGAGGAACTGCACTATATTTACAAACTAAACTACACACATGCATCAGCAACTCCAAAGGAAGAAACCACTTCAATATGTAAATCTGCATAGCTATAATTTTATCGAAGCCTTGACTAAGTAGTACTGCTCCAAAGGAAGAAATCACGTTACATTGTTTACATACTTTTTCAGTTCATTGTTGCATTCTCATTTCCGTGTCCTGTCTTTGTTGCATTTCAAAACATCTTTGTTCTAAAAAACAATTCACTGTTCTAGTCAATAAAGAAAATGTCAGAATTTTTTTAAATGGACATTTTTTCCCAAAGTCAGTGAGAATTAACAATGGATTTGAATTTATGAGATTTAATAAAACCGCTCACAGCCAATCATTGCTCATTTACACTAGCATTTTTAATCAAATGAAACTATAGTAGTTTTTTTTGTTGTCTATTGCATATAAACAAGATGTGAAACTTACATGGAAGTTGAGCCCATTCTATCATTCGCAACAGGCCATGCTACAGTCGAGCCAATAGCATCTGATTATCACATTTGGTCCCAGTGGAACAGAATGTACCAAAGCATTTGGGACTTTTACAACATCCAACCAAACTCTTATCGCATTTAGTTCCAGTGGAACAGAATGTACCAAAGCATTTGGATCTGTTGAAGACACGGTTCCTTCTGCTACTATTTTTCCCGTACCCTCTAAATCAATCAACTTGCATTTGGTATTTGCAAAAAAATTTGCACTCTATCACATAACAAAAAAAATGGTAATTGTGATATCCCGGGAATTTGGACAATATCAATTTAATAATCTGCATTGGAAATTAAATTGATTTGATGATCTTTGTTAATAAAATTGAATAAATTTAATAATCTAATTAAAATAAATATTTAATTAGTGATTTATCTTTTAAAAGTTTAATAAAATATTTTCTATTTATAATATATATGTATAATTGTATATATTGTAAATAGATGAGTTGGTTTGAATTTAACAAATGAAATTATGTTTTCAAATATTTGGTAATTTGGAAATTATGATTTAAATTAATATTAAGCTTTCCAAAGACATTTAATAAATAACTATATAGTTTAAAATACATATTATAAATGTTTAATTGTTAAAATAGATTTTTAGCTTAAGTTTAAATTTGAATAAAAGATTTGTTTTATTTCTTTACTTGATATATATGATTTTAAAATAGAAGTAATCTATAATTTCTTTTATAAAATAGTCAAATTTGATATTTTCAAATAATAATTATAATACTTTGTTTTTATAAATATGAATAGACTTTGATAAAATAGAATTGTTATTTTAAATGGTAATTATATATGCATATATATAACTTGATTTTTAATTGGAGTTTTAATTTAATTTAAATTTGAATTTGAATTTGATGTTGTGAAATTTAAAAGAATAAATACTTAAAGTATTTAAATAGGCTTTTATTTATAATTTGTTTTGTTTTATTTTTCTATAAAAGAAAATGAAGAAATTCATTTATGTATACATAAGAAATAATAAATTAAGGTTTAAAAGCTTTTGTAAATAATTTAAATTAAAATGAAATACTTAAATTACATGTGTAAGCCTCTTAACACCCTAATATAACATGTGTTAAGTCATGAATTAAGCAATAAGACAAGTGTTAATTGATAGGTGAATATGATGACAAATGTCATCTTTAATTTTATTTTTCTTTTATTTTGATAAATCACATTTTCACTTATATAAACATTGCTTCAACCCTTCCTTTCTTTTTCTATTTCTTTTGCCAAAACTAAGAAAAAGTTTCAGCCGTATAAAATCTCAAAACAGATCTGTAATTCATTTCTTTCCTATATTTTCCAATTCAAAGCCAAGAATAACTCAAACCAAAATCTGATAATCATATTTCCTCAAACAAATTCCTCAAAACAACAAATCTGGAAATCAATACTTCCAAACCAGAAATAAATTCTATAATCTGTAATTTACCTCCTCCTCAAACAAATATCTATTCAAATTTTCATTAGCCTGTAATCTTCTTCAACCTGAAATCAAGAACCTGTAACCTCTCTTCAATCTGAATGCATTTCAAAATCTGGAAGCAATTTCTTCTCTGTTTTAAAAAGACAAAATCATTTCAGCTAGCAAGTAAATCAGCTTAGCAATGCAAAAGACTCAAGTATTTAAATCAGAGCAGCATTCAAGTTCAAAGTTTAAAGTTTCAATAGCAAAAGCATTTCAGTTTTAAGGATTCAAAAGATTTCAAGTGCTGTTTTCAAAAATCAGAAAAGCCCTGTCTCTATTTTAAATCGGTGAGTGACTTCATTTTTAAAAATTTAAAGTAGGTAAATTTGGTTGCATGCTATGTAATTTGAAATGAATATATATTATGAAATCTGCTGTGAATATATATATATGTGTGCATGCTTGTTTACCTGTAGCATTTCTATTTCTTTGATTTCAAGCTTCGTTTGATTTAAAAACCATTCTCTCTTGATTTAATCTTGGTTTGGATTTAAGGCTTGAACAAAATATAACAGAACTGTTCTCTGTTTCTTTTTAACCTGGTGAGCAAACTCTTCAACCAATACATATGTAAATCTTGATTTGTCTGTAATAATAGATGTAAATGGTGATTTGAAAATGTTTTTGTTATAAAAATAAATGCATGAATATAAATTACAAAATGCCTGTGCCTGTCTGTATCAACAGACATATTATCATTCTGTTAATATACAGGTTCCTGTTATAGTTACAGGTATCCATGTTTTAAGTTAAAAATTAAAATTCTCTCTGTAAAATCAATATTAGGCTAAAATTTTAAAAAGGAAGTTGATCACCACAATGAAATTTCATTTTCAAAAATATTTGCAAGTAAAAATACTCAGTATATTTTTCAAATTATACTATATTATTGTAAAATTAAATCAAGTCATAAAATCTATGATTGCAAAATTTTGTTTTGAATATATAGCCAGAATCGTATTGAAAATTTATGAAATTAGACAATGATTTCAAGATTTTTAGTTCGGTATTTATTGCGAAATTGCAAGATGAACGGAATTGACAAAAAAGTCAATTTCCGTCGATCAAAGAACAATCGAGTTTCGAGTTTGAATCTGAAGGATGATGATGTGATGTAGATTGAAGGAAAAATGGTTGGTTAATTTTTAGATGATCGTAGGAGTGCCACGACGTGGATTTAGGGTTTAAAACCTGGTTTGACTCGTCGAGGTTTGAGGTAGGAATGTGGTGTCGTGGGCTGATCGGACGAGGCCGGACCGGGGGAAATAGGAAGAGGGAACGCTGGCGAACATTTGGGCGAAAGGGCGAGTTCTCTGATGATCGGAGGTTGTGGCGCAAAGTGTTTTTTTGTCGATCAGGTGGGTTCCAGTGTCCACCGATATGCTCGATTCTGATTTCCGACAAAGTTGTGGGCGATGGGTGATCGTGATGTTCGAACATGTCATCGGCGACTGGTTGGCGATGGTGATGATGGTCGGAGCGTCATTGTTTAATCGTACACGTGCACGCGTGTATGTACATCTGGGTTGTAGTTTTGTGATGGAGGTAGGATCGGGTTCGAGAGAGAGAGAGAACTCGGGAAGATAAGGATTTTGATCGAGTCGTTCTGTGGTTTATTGAGGGGATGGGTTGGCACGAGTTTGAGCTCGGAAATCATGAGTGTTGGGCTTGGGCTTTTGTTCTTTTGACTCGGGTTTGTCTTTGAGGTAGCATGAGTGTTTACGTGAACAGATTTAAAGTTTTAAAGCTTTTTATAAATGCAAGTTTTTAAATTTAAATTGGAACTAGTTTAAACCATTACTTGATAATGTTTTAAGTATTTAAAGGAAGTATGATTTGGTAACTCCAATTTATCAAATTAAATGTTTATTTTATTTCAAAACTTAATTAAGTGATTTAATTAAGGAAGTCAATTATAAGGATAAAAAAAAATGTTTTCTTATGATAATTAAGTCATCAAATAAGATAATGGTTTACCTTAAAGGATAATTAAGGTTTTTAATGATTTAAGGATTAATTAAGTTATTGATAGGTACTTAATTAATTAAGAAATTAGAAATTAATTTATTTGTAATTAGAATTAATTAATTTGTAATTAATAATGATTAATTAAAGTTTAATTATTTAAGAAAAAAAAAATTAAAGAATAGTTAATGTAGATCATTAACTTGGGTTAAATAAGTAATTAATTAATGTGATTAATTGTGATAATTAAATAGATTAATTAATTAAGATTAATCATTTGTGAAATTGGTTTAATTAAATATAATTACTTACTGGAAGTAATTAAGATATTAATTACTCATTGTAATTAATTAAGTTTCTTTTGATTAGTCAAGTTAATTAATTAAGTTTAATTAATTTAAGATAATCATTTAATGATTTGTGAAGTAATTACTAAAATGTAATTTAATGAGGTATAATTACTAAGGAAGTAATTAATGGATAATTACTGATGTAATTAATAAAGTAATTAAGGGTAGTTAATTACTTAATGGAAGTTAATCAAGGGATTAATTAAGAAATTAATTAAGGAATAATTAATTTATTTTAAGAAGTAATTAAGGTTAGTTAATTACTGAATGTGATTAATCAATAGTGATTAATAATTATGGTTTAATTAAAGATTAATTACTCAATGTAATTAATTTAAATAAAGTAATTAATGATAAAATGTAATTAAGGATCATTAATTTATATAATTATGATGTAATTAAGAATTGATTAATTAAGTAATAATTATAAATGAAGTGATTAATTAATGTAATTAATTAAGGAGTAATGTAATTAATTATAGTTAATTAATAAAAGAAGTAATTAAAGGTTAATTACTATAAGTGGTTAAGAATAATTAATTTGTATAATTAATTTAAGTACTAATTACTTGAATGTAATTAAATGTAATTAATCAAGGATGATTAATTAAAATGAATAATTGGATAAGGGTGGATTAATTAATTTATAATTAATTAATAGTGACTTAAGCAAGATTGTTAATGATGAAAGTAATTAATTTAATTTACTTTAAATTAATTAGAGATGAAGTATTTAATTTAATTCATTTTAAATTAACTATATATGTGATTAATAAATCATTGCTTAAGGATATTGAATGATATTGATTTACCTTGAATGGTTTGAGATCTCAGAGATGAGATAATTGATACTGTATGATTTGGATGCTTTGGTTGCATAATGCTGATGATATGGATTATCTGCTTTTAATGATAATGTTGATTATCTATTGTGAATATGTGAATTATCTATCTGTGTGTAAATAGATAGTATAATTGAATTGTTTTAACTTTAAAACAACTTGGCCTTAAAAGATACGTTTTGGATTTCGATGAGACCGGGATCGGGTTTCCGTATACCGGATTTCCAGGTCTGGAGACCCGAATACCACATCGATCCAAATTTACGTTAGGTCGTGAAATCAATTGGAGCAAGTGAAGACTCGAGGTGTAAGAACGATTCTTTGTCAATATAACTCTGAGGGTGATTCCGTAATGAGTTGACGGAGATAGTACTTTCAGATTGGAGATGAAGATTCAGAGTGCAAGGGTTATTGTCGTTAACTCTGAGGGTGATTCCAATACGAGTGTAACGAGATAATGCCTTCGGTTTCGTTCGAACCCGGAACGAACTTGTATGGATTGAATGCTTTCAGAACATCGTCAGGTGGACGATGAGCATTCTAAGTGATGTCCTGATTAAAGGTAATCGTAGCCTCAAGCCTCATCAAACCGGGAATGGCTAAAACAGGGGAGGTGCAGCAAGGTTAGTGGGTAGCACCCAAGTAGGACAAGATTATCCCTGTCTAGAGGTCCCTTCTTATTATTCGATTGAGTGGGCAGTTGAATTGCAACAACTGCTGGGATGTCTTGTGCGGGAATTATCCAGTAAGGGATGTTCCGGCCTTGTGTTGCAGGGGATTGGGAGTGATCCTCGGTACGGTGATCTAGGCCACGTACTGTGACGGGCGGTACCCCGGTAGCCCTGCCATTGTATGGAAACCCAACTTCCAATAAGTGACAACGGACTTGATTGTATACCTATGTATGCTGGAATTTAATGAATGTAACAATTTCGGCTATGTAAATACTTATTTGAAAACCTTAGACCTATTATAATACAATCGAATTTCCTATCAAATGTTTTGGTTAGCGTAAGGTAAAAACTTACCCATGTTTATTTGTGGGGAGTCTTACGTGATACCTTTTCTTTCAAAAGGTTTTGAAGTTAAGCAAGTTTAACCTGTTACTCACACCAGACCCATGTCTGACCCAAGTTGTTTATTCTGTTTTATAAACTCTTGGGTACTCAAATTTTTACGAGTAGCCAAGGGATTCAGGTTAGCTTTGACGAGTAATCTGGAGGAGCAATGGAGCAGGAGGCTTCGGCGTTGTAGATATAGATAATAGTTCCGCTGTGTTAATCTCTGTAATAGAGTTGTGTATTGTATTGAGTTGTAATAACTAGACAGATGTTTATAACTGTCTAGTATGTGATGAATAATCTGTATAACTCTGATAATCATTGTATATGATGTAATACTTTGTTATTAATATAAATTATTCATTCCGCTGTTGAGATTCTGTTATTGCTCTTTCTTTCTTCTCTTCTTTTCTACTTTCTCACCTCTTTCTTTTCTTCAAAACGATGCGTCTTCCTAGTCATAGGATGGCGGGTCGTTACAGTGGTATCAGAGCATTAGGTTGAGTGAATACCTAGGCTCTGGAGTGGTGTCTATCTTGAGAGAGCGTATTTGTAATTTTTATATAACTATATATATATTTATTCTACCTATTGTTGGATTACCTGTTCGGGTTTTCCAAAATTAAGTTATAAAGGTAGATGAGGTAGGTTGTGTGTAACATGACTACCATTGATTGGAGTTTGAATGTTTGGAGTTAGAAGTGTATCTGATGAGACTGTAGACCCAAATACCGTCTCGAGTAAGCTTTGCTGTGGTAAAGGATTTCATCGATCTCCGAAGGGAACTGTTAAGGTTCGGAGTCAATCTTTGAAGTGCAGTTGGATGAGTAGAGTTTGGATCTACCAGTTAAGTAGAAGCGAGTGATGGTATCTTGGTAACTTCTGGAAGAAGTAGCTGTGTGATGAGACGCAGTGACTATGGATGTCTCCGAAGATGTTTTCTTTGGAACAAGTTTAAGGAATAAGTCTACTTCGGTGTTGTGGATGAGTTCAGCATGGTGTTTCTGTTTGGTTTGAAGTCCGAGTTTCTCGAAGAGCTTTGGATTAGGAAGTCCTTGGCATCTGTGGCAGCAGTGCAGTTCGGAGTGTTTTGTGTATTAGCAGGAAGTTTTCTGGCTGAGCAGTTTTTCTGAAGATGGAGTTCAGAAGTAGCAGAGTATATCCATTTCTTCGATGAATTGGATAGATAAGTGTAAGCTATTCTGATTTGTTAAGAGAGAATAGTATCTTTGGATACTGGACTGGGTTGATCGCAAAAGTGACTTGCGATAGTTTGAGTGATCTTTGAGTTATTGAAGATTTTATGGATGTCTTCAGGGAAGTCAGAAGTTGTCCGCATCTGGAGATGAGTTTTCTTATCGACTGGATTCCAGGAGTGGTACCGGTGGTTCAGCCTAGTTGAAGGATGTTTCCTAGAGTGAGAGTTTGATGAAGCAGTTCAGGATTTGATGGAGTATCTGAGTTTTCTTTTTGGATCTGTTGAACCATATTTCTGGGATGTGTTGTCCAGTTGTGCTTGTGTTCTTCATCAGCATTCTTATCTACTTCAGATCAGAGTTGTGCAGCAGAAGCAGTTTGGGAATGTATCTGTTGTCTTTTCCGGATAAGAGAAGTAAGTTCAGTCTTCTGATGTTTGAGGAGTAGAGTTGGTATACTTGGTTGTTGAGTCAGACTCGTCTGTAGTCTGATATCCTGTCTAGTTCTGTAGATCTAGATAAGTAGGAACTCTGTAGCTTCGTAGTTTAGATTGTTTGTAGAGCAAGTGTCCCGGTATATATATATACTTGGGGAAACTCGAGGAAATTTTATCCAGAATTTTGTCTGGATAATTAGAATTGTTTGATTGGATGATTGTTTGCTATGGTTGTTAGCATATGGTTGATAATATATGCTTGTTAAATATTGAATAGATTATTAAATTACCTTTGTTTAAATTTCGGGGACGAAATTATTTTAAGGGGGAAGGAATGTGATATCCCGGGAATTTGGACAATATCAATTTAATAATCTGCATTGGAAATTAAATTGATTTGATGATCTTTGTTAATAAAATTGAATAAATTTAATAATCTAATTAAAATAAATATTTAATTAGTGATTTATCTTTTAAAAGTTTAATAAAATATTTTCTATTTATAATATATATGTATAATTGTATATATTGTAAATAGATGAGTTGGTTTGAATTTAACAAATGAAATTATGTTTTCAAATATTTGGTAATTTGGAAATTATGATTTAAATTAATATTAAGCTTTCCAAAGACATTTAATAAATAACTATATAGTTTAAAATACATATTATAAATGTTTAATTGTTAAAATAGATTTTTAGCTTAAGTTTAAATTTGAATAAAAGATTTGTTTTATTTCTTTACTTGATATATATGATTTTAAAATAGAAGTAATCTATAATTTCTTTTATAAAATAGTCAAATTTGATATTTTCAAATAATAATTATAATACTTTGTTTTTATAAATATGAATAGACTTTGATAAAATAGAATTGTTATTTTAAATGGTAATTATATATGCATATATATAACTTGATTTTTAATTGGAGTTTTAATTTAATTTAAATTTGAATTTGAATTTGATGTTGTGAAATTTAAAAGAATAAATACTTAAAGTATTTAAATAGGCTTTTATTTATAATTTGTTTTGTTTTATTTTTCTATAAAAGAAAATGAAGAAATTCATTTATGTATACATAAGAAATAATAAATTAAGGTTTAAAAGCTTTTGTAAATAATTTAAATTAAAATGAAATACTTAAATTACATGTGTAAGCCTCTTAACACCCTAATATAACATGTGTTAAGTCATGAATTAAGCAATAAGACAAGTGTTAATTGATAGGTGAATATGATGACAAATGTCATCTTTAATTTTATTTTTCTTTTATTTTGATAAATCACATTTTCACTTATATAAACATTGCTTCAACCCTTCCTTTCTTTTTCTATTTCTTTTGCCAAAACTAAGAAAAAGTTTCAGCCGTATAAAATCTCAAAACAGATCTGTAATTCATTTCTTTCCTATATTTTCCAATTCAAAGCCAAGAATAACTCAAACCAAAATCTGATAATCATATTTCCTCAAACAAATTCCTCAAAACAACAAATCTGGAAATCAATACTTCCAAACCAGAAATAAATTCTATAATCTGTAATTTACCTCCTCCTCAAACAAATATCTATTCAAATTTTCATTAGCCTGTAATCTTCTTCAACCTGAAATCAAGAACCTGTAACCTCTCTTCAATCTGAATGCATTTCAAAATCTGGAAGCAATTTCTTCTCTGTTTTAAAAAGACAAAATCATTTCAGCTAGCAAGTAAATCAGCTTAGCAATGCAAAAGACTCAAGTATTTAAATCAGAGCAGCATTCAAGTTCAAAGTTTAAAGTTTCAATAGCAAAAGCATTTCAGTTTTAAGGATTCAAAAGATTTCAAGTGCTGTTTTCAAAAATCAGAAAAGCCCTGTCTCTATTTTAAATCGGTGAGTGACTTCATTTTTAAAAATTTAAAGTAGGTAAATTTGGTTGCATGCTATGTAATTTGAAATGAATATATATTATGAAATCTGCTGTGAATATATATATATGTGTGCATGCTTGTTTACCTGTAGCATTTCTATTTCTTTGATTTCAAGCTTCGTTTGATTTAAAAACCATTCTCTCTTGATTTAATCTTGGTTTGGATTTAAGGCTTGAACAAAATATAACAGAACTGTTCTCTGTTTCTTTTTAACCTGGTGAGCAAACTCTTCAACCAATACATATGTAAATCTTGATTTGTCTGTAATAATAGATGTAAATGGTGATTTGAAAATGTTTTTGTTATAAAAATAAATGCATGAATATAAATTACAAAATGCCTGTGCCTGTCTGTATCAACAGACATATTATCATTCTGTTAATATACAGGTTCCTGTTATAGTTACAGGTATCCATGTTTTAAGTTAAAAATTAAAATTCTCTCTGTAAAATCAATATTAGGCTAAAATTTTAAAAAGGAAGTTGATCACCACAATGAAATTTCATTTTCAAAAATATTTGCAAGTAAAAATACTCAGTATATTTTTCAAATTATACTATATTATTGTAAAATTAAATCAAGTCATAAAATCTATGATTGCAAAATTTTGTTTTGAATATATAGCCAGAATCGTATTGAAAATTTATGAAATTAGACAATGATTTCAAGATTTTTAGTTCGGTATTTATTGCGAAATTGCAAGATGAACGGAATTGACAAAAAAGTCAATTTCCGTCGATCAAAGAACAATCGAGTTTCGAGTTTGAATCTGAAGGATGATGATGTGATGTAGATTGAAGGAAAAATGGTTGGTTAATTTTTAGATGATCGTAGGAGTGCCACGACGTGGATTTAGGGTTTAAAACCTGGTTTGACTCGTCGAGGTTTGAGGTAGGAATGTGGTGTCGTGGGCTGATCGGACGAGGCCGGACCGGGGGAAATAGGAAGAGGGAACGCTGGCGAACATTTGGGCGAAAGGGCGAGTTCTCTGATGATCGGAGGTTGTGGCGCAAAGTGTTTTTTTGTCGATCAGGTGGGTTCCAGTGTCCACCGATATGCTCGATTCTGATTTCCGACAAAGTTGTGGGCGATGGGTGATCGTGATGTTCGAACATGTCATCGGCGACTGGTTGGCGATGGTGATGATGGTCGGAGCGTCATTGTTTAATCGTACACGTGCACGCGTGTATGTACATCTGGGTTGTAGTTTTGTGATGGAGGTAGGATCGGGTTCGAGAGAGAGAGAGAACTCGGGAAGATAAGGATTTTGATCGAGTCGTTCTGTGGTTTATTGAGGGGATGGGTTGGCACGAGTTTGAGCTCGGAAATCATGAGTGTTGGGCTTGGGCTTTTGTTCTTTTGACTCGGGTTTGTCTTTGAGGTAGCATGAGTGTTTACGTGAACAGATTTAAAGTTTTAAAGCTTTTTATAAATGCAAGTTTTTAAATTTAAATTGGAACTAGTTTAAACCATTACTTGATAATGTTTTAAGTATTTAAAGGAAGTATGATTTGGTAACTCCAATTTATCAAATTAAATGTTTATTTTATTTCAAAACTTAATTAAGTGATTTAATTAAGGAAGTCAATTATAAGGATAAAAAAAAATGTTTTCTTATGATAATTAAGTCATCAAATAAGATAATGGTTTACCTTAAAGGATAATTAAGGTTTTTAATGATTTAAGGATTAATTAAGTTATTGATAGGTACTTAATTAATTAAGAAATTAGAAATTAATTTATTTGTAATTAGAATTAATTAATTTGTAATTAATAATGATTAATTAAAGTTTAATTATTTAAGAAAAAAAAATTAAAGAATAGTTAATGTAGATCATTAACTTGGGTTAAATAAGTAATTAATTAATGTGATTAATTGTGATAATTAAATAGATTAATTAATTAAGATTAATCATTTGTGAAATTGGTTTAATTAAATATAATTACTTACTGGAAGTAATTAAGATATTAATTACTCATTGTAATTAATTAAGTTTCTTTTGATTAGTCAAGTTAATTAATTAAGTTTAATTAATTTAAGATAATCATTTAATGATTTGTGAAGTAATTACTAAAATGTAATTTAATGAGGTATAATTACTAAGGAAGTAATTAATGGATAATTACTGATGTAATTAATAAAGTAATTAAGGGTAGTTAATTACTTAATGGAAGTTAATCAAGGGATTAATTAAGAAATTAATTAAGGAATAATTAATTTATTTTAAGAAGTAATTAAGGTTAGTTAATTACTGAATGTGATTAATCAATAGTGATTAATAATTATGGTTTAATTAAAGATTAATTACTCAATGTAATTAATTTAAATAAAGTAATTAATGATAAAATGTAATTAAGGATCATTAATTTATATAATTATGATGTAATTAAGAATTGATTAATTAAGTAATAATTATAAATGAAGTGATTAATTAATGTAATTAATTAAGGAGTAATGTAATTAATTATAGTTAATTAATAAAAGAAGTAATTAAAGGTTAATTACTATAAGTGGTTAAGAATAATTAATTTGTATAATTAATTTAAGTACTAATTACTTGAATGTAATTAAATGTAATTAATCAAGGATGATTAATTAAAATGAATAATTGGATAAGGGTGGATTAATTAATTTATAATTAATTAATAGTGACTTAAGCAAGATTGTTAATGATGAAAGTAATTAATTTAATTTACTTTAAATTAATTAGAGATGAAGTATTTAATTTAATTCATTTTAAATTAACTATATATGTGATTAATAAATCATTGCTTAAGGATATTGAATGATATTGATTTACCTTGAATGGTTTGAGATCTCAGAGATGAGATAATTGATACTGTATGATTTGGATGCTTTGGTTGCATAATGCTGATGATATGGATTATCTGCTTTTAATGATAATGTTGATTATCTATTGTGAATATGTGAATTATCTATCTGTGTGTAAATAGATAGTATAATTGAATTGTTTTAACTTTAAAACAACTTGGCCTTAAAAGATACGTTTTGGATTTCGATGAGACCGGGATCGGGTTTCCGTATACCGGATTTCCAGGTCTGGAGACCCGAATACCACATCGATCCAAATTTACGTTAGGTCGTGAAATCAATTGGAGCAAGTGAAGACTCGAGGTGTAAGAACGATTCTTTGTCAATATAACTCTGAGGGTGATTCCGTAATGAGTTGACGGAGATAGTACTTTCAGATTGGAGATGAAGATTCAGAGTGCAAGGGTTATTGTCGTTAACTCTGAGGGTGATTCCAATACGAGTGTAACGAGATAATGCCTTCGGTTTCGTTCGAACCCGGAACGAACTTGTATGGATTGAAAGCTTTCAGAACATCGTCAGGTGGACGATGAGCATTCTAAGTGATGTCCTGATTAAAGGTAATCGTAGCCTCAAGCCTCATCAAACCGGGAATGGCTAAAACAGGGGAGGTGCAGCAAGGTTAGTGGGTAGCACCCAAGTAGGACAAGATTATCCCTGTCTAGAGGTCCCTTCTTATTATTCGATTGAGTGGGCAGTTGAATTGCAACAACTGCTGGGATGTCTTGTGCGGGAATTATCCAGTAAGGGATGTTCCGGCCTTGTGTTGCAGGGGATTGGGAGTGATCCTCGGTACGGTGATCTAGGCCACGTACTGTGACGGGCGGTACCCCGGTAGCCCTGCCATTGTATGGAAACCCAACTTCCAATAAGTGACAACGGACTTGATTGTATACCTATGTATGCTGGAATTTAATGAATGTAACAATTTCGGCTATGTAAATACTTATTTGAAAACCTTAGACCTATTATAATACAATCGAATTTCCTATCAAATGTTTTGGTTAGCGTAAGGTAAAAACTTACCCATGTTTATTTGTGGGGAGTCTTACGTGATACCTTTTCTTTCAAAAGGTTTTGAAGTTAAGCAAGTTTAACCTGTTACTCACACCAGACCCATGTCTGACCCAAGTTGTTTATTCTGTTTTATAAACTCTTGGGTACTCAAATTTTTACGAGTAGCCAAGGGATTCAGGTTAGCTTTGACGAGTAATCTGGAGGAGCAATGGAGCAGGAGGCTTCGGCGTTGTAGATATAGATAATAGTTCCGCTGTGTTAATCTCTGTAATAGAGTTGTGTATTGTATTGAGTTGTAATAACTAGACAGATGTTTATAACTGTCTAGTATGTGATGAATAATCTGTATAACTCTGATAATCATTGTATATGATGTAATACTTTGTTATTAATATAAATTATTCATTCCGCTGTTGAGATTCTGTTATTGCTCTTTCTTTCTTCTCTTCTTTTCTACTTTCTCACCTCTTTCTTTTCTTCAAAACGATGCGTCTTCCTAGTCATAGGATGGCGGGTCGTTACAGTAATACGCTATCAACAATTCTTTGAGAGGAATATTAGCAATATGAACATGTTACCATAAGATATGTTGGAGCATTGATCATAGGAGCAGGACATGTGCTAGCGTTAACCATTTCAACAACCACTGTTGATTTTGGCCATGCTATTTTCTTACCAACAGCTTCTCCAATACATGTCATGCCAACTATAGGCCTCCACAAAAATGCATCTTCTTTTTTCGGATTGTCCACCCAAACTATCTTGGCATCTGGTCCAAGAGGAATACCATTAATTATCTGATTTGGATCACTCGAGTACACTCGTCCTTCAGCAACCAGTTCTTTGCTCCCACCCCAATCATACAGCTTGCAATTGGTTTCCATGCTATTGGTTTTACACTATTAAAAAAATACATTTGTTTAAGTTGAACATAGAAATATACAAAAACATTGCACAAATTTCAGTAATACATCTTTAAAGCGTTGTAGTAATAGAAATTAGGGGTAATCAAGTCTCTAAATTTCAGATAAACTGGCTTTGTATCTAGTCGCTAAACTGACATATAAAACCCAACCATGCTACCTTTGTTGTAGCAAAGATGTCATTGTAATTGATATATAATTTATTTTCTTTTCTTTTTTAACATTTTTTCCCCAGCTTAAGCATGTTTTTCATTATTTTACAAAGAGTATGCGATCAGTTGACAATTCATTCATCGCTTTGGAAATTAGTTACTTCAGAAACTTTGTTACCCGGAGCTTTGTCCCCCTTTCTACACAGATTTACATTAACAACATTACCAGCTGGAAAATAAAAAGTTTGAAACCCAGAGCTTTGAAACTTGCAATTTATAAAGCAAATCTGATCATTATGTTCGGAGTATCCTTAATTTTTTTGCACATTCCGATTCAGGTTTATTACTCTTATAAATTTATCAAACATTTCAATTTTTTAGTTAAAATTTCATGTGATGACAAAATGACGCGTGTGGCCGAAGTTGAAGTACCTAGACACATATAGTAAACTTTCATATCAGAAAAATATACAACGTGATAGCAACGCATCCACGATGGCCCACATAGAGATTATTATCACTGTACCAGAAAATGATCGGTGGACCATAAAATGCTAAACCATACTACCATTAAAAAAATGCTAAACCATATTACCATACTACCATAAAATGCTGAATTTATGGATAGAGATTATTATCCATGATGGCCCTACATATTAAAAAAATGCTAATTAGTGTTAAACTTACCTCGTTTTGTTTTCTGGAGTCCTCACTTTTGTGTATAACAACTTTATCAGCTGACCGTACTATTATCTCATCCTTGGCATCTCTTATATATACCAAACCAGAAGAAGGCCTCCACAAGAAAACATCTAATTTTCTTGGATGGACAATCAAATTTTTTTTGGCATTTGGACCTAAAGGGACTTCATTGCACAGTTCTTTCGGATCGCTTGACACAATTTTTCCTTCGGCGACAACCTCGTCATCATCTCCATGCCAAGGCAGTAAACTACAATTATCACCTGTTTGACTATACTTACTCTGCAATTAACCAAAACTAGATTATATTGATTTAGATATCAAATTATGTATCATGTTGCAACCGCCATATAGTTGATTTTTACCACTACGGATGTGTTCTCTTCTCCCCAACTTCCATTATCCTGCCAAATCAATAATATTGCAAATTAAAGGTAAAAATAAATAGACGTTCATTTAACCAAAGTATAAATTGACTACCAGAATTCGATTTACGCAACTATTAGCATTCCCCAATTTATGTCAACATACAAAGAGATTATCTTTTCATAACTCAAGCCAAATAGAGAAATATTCTGAATAAATATTTAAGCAAGTAAAAACAAACTTTATTTATCTAGTTTAATTAGTGTTGATATTGTCGAAATAATCGCAGAAAAATAATCACAGAAACTTATAATAAAGCTTTGATACCAATTATTGCTGCAGAGTGCTTAAACAATGTATTTATCCTTGCACTAATATTGATTCCATATACCCACAAATAATAGTACATAAAAATAACCAACATTAATAATAGATTTATTTTTCCCTTTAAATTTGGTCAACTTAATTTACATTAATCGGCCTACAATTTTGATCAAATTTACTGGCCAATTTGATTATAATTAAAAGTAAATTATGTTGGTCAATAAATGCTAAATTACTTCCCAATTTTGGTTAAAAATCTATATTTGGTATAACCTTAATGTATTTTAATCAGTATCAATGTGTAATTTGTTGTTATAGCTTAACTTCCGATCATTCCTTAACTGGGTACTAGAGCTACTAAGTTACATTCACCTAATTTGAAGCTAAAATTTGACTGTTTGATTGGTAAATTTGTTTAGTAAACAATTTAATTACATTTTAATCAAATATGATCAATCTAATTAATTTGAAGCTAAATATATCTTAATTAATTTTACCAAATATTTTTCTATTTCTTTCTTTGAAACTGAATATCCTATGTTGATGTAGAAGCCAGATCGAAAAGTGGTAGTACCTTTAGGCGATTTTAGTTTCTATCTTTTTCCACATTTTTGATCCATTTACCAAAACAGTATCACCTTACCTTTTGTTCTTACTGTTTCCATGTCTTTGTCATCGCTACAAATTATATATCAAAGTTATAAAGTAGGAATCTGAAAAGAAAAGAAAAAAACTGAAAGTAAGATCTTTACTTTTTAAGAAGAAGAACAAGATAATATCAAAGAGGAGAGGAAAATGAAATCGATGAGGGAAGAGTAATTAGGAAGATAATTTCATATTTTGATTAGTACTGTACTGTGCTATGCATGATTCAGATTTCAAATTTCACTTTCCATTTACTACTCCATACACTAATTTGTTGCTGCAGTTAACAATTTCTACCCTCCGTTGAAATACATAACAAATTAGTTTTAAAGATATAGAATATTTAAATGATACATTATCAGTACATGAATCAAAGAATATTAAGCATGTTAAATGGTACAGATTTTTACCTTTAATTTTATAGTTCAAGTCCTATTACATAGTTCAAGTCTTGTTTCCAGATTTTTTTTTATGTACTTTTATATATGTTATTTTTACATTCTATATGATTCCATAATGTTTGTATACTTTTCTTAAACTCAGATCTTTGCTAAAAGGTATTATATACAGTGCTTTTTCCCCCTCTTTTTACATTTTTTTCTTTTTTTAAGGACAATGGACGCCAAAACATAGATATCTTGTTTTGTCATTTAGGTTATCTCCATAAAATTAAAAATCATTCTCGAAATTTCTAAACCCCAAAAACATTTAAAATATAAATTAAAAGTCGTACCAGATGCTTCATTAACATGTAAACCACTTGCTTTAGTTCTGAAACACTATGTTGACATTGAGCTACTTGAGTATCTTTGATTTGTGAGAGAACCGCCTTGGCCGCAGTCATGCCTCTTCCCATTCCACGTAGTCGTCCCGGTCTATCTTGTCCCAACACTTGTGAGAGAGCATCATCTTTGAAATTACATGTTAAGCTAGATTGTGATTCATTTTCCACCTTTTTTATTTTCTCCTACAAAAAGTATATTTTAAATATGAGTTCTAAATTATATTATTTTCAAAATAATTACTTTAAAAAAGGTCAAAAGCACTTACAATAATTTCGACAACATGTGCATTCACGGGTTCGCCATTCTTTTGAGTGTGAGATTTAACCCAAACATCAACTCTAGAAATGGAAGAAGGATTTACACTTTCCTCTTTCTACATTAAAAATGACATAACATTAAATAAAACAACTAATCATAGTAAATTAATCAAATATTTTTTCTCACCATATCTTCAGTTAATCGTGCCATTCCTCGACGACTACAAGTATGTGGCATTTGTTTACCCCTCATGGATTTGAATTTTTCGCTTCATAACTATTTATAAAGATTTATCACATTTATTAGTTAATTTGCATTCTTTGTGCACTTATATTTTATATATAGAAATGATTAAAACAATTACTATATAATTACCTTAAACTCATTACTCATTCTGGACTCAACAAACCTTTTCCATTCCTTCATAGTTTTGACATTATCTGGTTTTAGTCGAAGCCGTTCCTCCGTGGTTTTTGCCTTTAATAACTTGTCAACTAGTTTGCTTTTTGAACACCTCCAAATACATCCCATTTGCCGAAGAATGGGAACCTTTTGCCATTCTTCATCCAGTTTAAATCTAGCCTGTAACAAAGAAAAATATCAAAATATAGTAACTTTATTTAAAAACTGAATAAAGAAATTAATAAGATCGCAATAGAATGTGTGTATATAATGGTTAAAGTAGTAACTTTATTTAAAAACTGCATCTTCCAAGTTCCAATAAAGAAATTAATAAGATCGCAATAAAGAAAATAGCCTGTAACGAAGAATATAGAATGGTGTATATGCCCAATAGAATGTGTGTGTATAAATGTAGAATACTGGATTTGGATTGTACCTAATTAAACTGGAGTAATGCATAATATAAAATCAACCATATAAAAAAGAAAGTTCCAACACCTTTGGAGTATGATTTTGTTCACACACTTTAACGTGTGTTATTTTAACACACATTAAAGTGTGTGAACAAAATCACAATGACACCTTTGGTATTACAATAGCACAATTATCTGATTGCAGTCTATTTTTCCAACTCTGTCCGTGCAGGGAAAATTATTAAGATTTTACGAGGCCCAAGAACATGGTTAGGGATTAAGGTCGAAAAAATCATAGCCGCTGAACAGTAATTTCCCTCCTGAATTCCACAGTTAGATTACTTTTTGCAACTTTCCTACACTTTCTTTTCTAGCTCTCTAGCAACGTTCCTGGATTTAATTCACCTTTTCTGAACAATAAGAATTGATCATATACAACGAGTACTGCATTCTGAAGAAAATTTAAATTTTCTGCATGGTTCCATATGTTCCATATTCTGATGAAAATTCTAAACAGGACTTTTATATTCAAAATTTTCAACTTAATTGATTTTGTTGGCGAAGCGGTTCCATATGTTGATTTAGCAATGGTTGGCAAGTTGATTAATTGTACTCAGAATATTGAATTAGTGTCTTCAGTTGATTAGTAGCTTTATTCTTTTAGGAAATAATTTTCTTTCAGGTTATATATTTCTTATAAATTTATTAGAATTTAAACATTGGAAAGCTTTCATGTTATGAATCAAACAGAATATACATTCTTTTTAATCATAAATGTAACAACCCGCATATTTGTCGATTTTATATTTAAATATTTTATTTAAATATTTCATCATTCGTCGGATTTTGGTCCGAAAAGCTACTTTTTGCAAACAGTCGAATTAGGGCTCGAGACCACCTCCATTGAGTTCAAAATGTCGTTTGCGATCTTTTTGAGTATAAGCTTCGATATGTTTGGAGCTAGTAAAAAAAGTTGACCATTTGCACTTTGGGTTTGGTTTTGGGTTCAGCCCTTTGCTAACTTAAACCCCAAATCTGAACCACTTCTCCCCATTCTCCCTCACTTCCTCCTCATTTCAGTTCTAAAGCAAAAATGGTGGGAGAGATGGGAAATTAGAATTCCCAAGCCCTAGTTTCCATTTGCAAATCAAGTTCTAGCTCCAAATTCAAAGAGAACCTATTGGTAAGCTTCATCTCCTTCTTCTCCAACACATTCTCTCTTTGATTTCAGAAAATTTCTAAACCTAATTTGGGAAATGTTTCTCTTTTAGCTTAGATTCGTGCTTCTTGTGTTGAGATTGAAGTGTGGTTGATCTTCCCTTGTCTTCAAGCTTCTTCTTCAATTGTTTGGGTTCAAAGGTGAGATTTTTATCTCACATCTTAAACTATATTTATCTTCGATTGTTAGGTATGAATTCCTAACACTTATTCTTGTGCAATTGCACTTGGTTTGGATTGATTTGGTGAATATTCCAATTTTTAGTGTTTTGAGTTTAATCCTTTGAAAATCCTTTTATGGATGTTTGAACATGTTTTTGGTGATGCATCGAAGTGCCTATTAGACTGGGTTGCCGATTGGCGTAAACCCTTAGTGTTCATCGCTGTTCGATCGCATTTTGGTTCGGATTCGTCGATTTTAGAGCTAGGCTGTTCATTTTTGCCTAGCAGGAAAATTCAGACGTCTGAAATTTATTTCAGACGTCTGTCACCAAATTTAGACGTCTGTCATAAATATTCAGACGTCTGAGGTAAAATTTAGACGTCTGTCACTAAATATTTAGACGTCTGAATTTAGTTCAAAATGTTTTCTACTCTCTGTTTCAATTTTTAACCTCTGAGCCGTCTGTCATAAATATTCAGACGTCTGAGATTAAATTCAGACGTCTGTCATAAATATTTAGACGTCTGAATGGCTGATTTTTCCGAATTTGCCTATTTTCGAGCAAATTACCAAGGTTTATCGATTTTTGTCGATCCGACTTATTGTTATCAATTATTATCGAGTTTGATGACTCCTCTTTCAGGATGGTATCTCGTTAGGTCGCTCGACCCTATCACCCTTAGGTCGTTAGACCTCATTTTGTCCTCTCTAGGTCGTACCGTTTAGACGGGGCGCTGCCCCGCACCCCGCCGTGGGCGCTGCCCCCTGGACCCCCGCGACCTGACCGGGCAGGTCGAACCCCGTATAACTCTGCGTAGGCAATCTTATCCGAAAACCATTCAACGGAACTTCTTACTTTGATGGTTTTGGGAATTGATTTCTTTGGATTTTATTCACGTCTTCGAATGTGAACTTTTATAATTGATTGTTTCTACAATCACTTCTATGTCTTGTCACTTTAAAAATATAAAGGTTTCAATACTAGTAGTAAATATCAAAACTCTATCATCAAAACGATTTCAACTCTATTTTCAATATCAAACTCGTTTATAAAACTGTTTTCCAATCTACTAGTACATACAAACCTTTACCTCATTCGTATGAGAAAATATAATTAAACGGCTTAGCAAAACAAGTGGTATGAAACGCTTGCGTTTACTTCGTCGGTTAATTTATGGACTTGTTCGATTGAATCTCTTGTGACAATTTCCTAGTGCAGATCTACAATTTGTTCGTAAATATTTGAGTTAAGCAAGTGGTTATGGGACATGAAGCTAAACTCTTATATTTACTAGCTTAGTGTAATCGACACTTCCTTATGATCATGATGATCATTCTTGTGATTTAGACTAGCGATTGAGCGATGTCTTTTTGTTTGCGAGGTTAGACTAGACACCATTGGTGTGATTTCGATTCACACATATCTCTTTATCTTCAAGGTTAGTCTATACCTCATTGGTGTGATTTCGATTCACACATATTGAAACTCTTGTGACAATTTCCTAGTGCAGATCTACAATCTGTTCGTAAATATTTGAGTTAAGCAAGTGGTTATGGGACATGAAGCTAAACTCTTATATTTACTAGCTTAGTGTAATCGACACTTCTTTATGATCGATGACGATCATTTTTATGATTTAGACTAGCAATGTGCGATGTTTCTCGTCCGTGTGTTCGGACTTGCCTTTCTCGTCCGTGTGTTCGGACTTGCCTTTCTCGTCCGTGTGTTCGGACTTGCCTTTCTCGTCCGTGTGTTCGGACTTGCCTTTCTCGTCCGTGTGTTCGGACTTGCCTTTCTCGTCCGTGTGTTCGGACTTGCCTTTCTCGTCCGTGTGTTCGGACTTGCCTTTCTCGTCCGTGTGTTCGGACTTGCCTTTCTCGTCCGTGTGTTCGGACTTGCCTTTCTCGTCCGTGTGTTCGGACTTGCCTTTCTCGTCCGTGTGTTCGGACTTGCCTTTCGGGCCATCCGTGTGTTCGAAAAATTAAATGGATAGCTTCCATGAGATAGCTTCTCGTCCGTGTGCTCGGACTTTCCCCTTTTTGTGACTTCTAGATTTCGTGTGTTGATTTCTGAATTTAATGTTTCACCAACTATTACAATTGGCATTAATATGTATGTCATTTATTGTGGCTTGGTGGATTAAATAGAGAATATGACATTCTTTTTAATCTTTGAGAAAATTCTTGTGATATTGATTAATCTCTTGTTGATTTTCAATTATGTACTTATCACAGTACGGTATTATGGTTATGATACGTTTTTGTCATATCTCTTATTCTATATCACTCTATCTGATATTTATAGCTAGACTGATCCGTTTATTATTTTCTTATAAATAATACTCGGGTCAGACCGAGATTTTACAGGTGCTTCTTCATGACTTCCTATCTGGAACCATCATCTGACTTTTGGCTAACTACTCTAGTTTAGTAGTTTTTGTTGTATACATTTAAGATTAGACCCCTTGATGTATACATATTCTATTGTCTTGCACTTGTACTTATTCTTTTGTGTTATTGTGGATCTTATTTGACCACTACTCTGATGTATACTTTCATGTGTGTTATTTATTCATATCTATTTCCGCCTTTGTGATATGAATTGTCTGTGACTGATTTGTGTTATGTTTATTTCTATATTTGTTTTCGAAGATTATATATAGCCACCGTGTGATAGCTTTGTGTTTGTATCGGTATGTCGGATTTCCTCTTTAAAAGACATGCATTCTATTCTATCTGACATATCGGTGCTCGCACAAAGAAGTTACACGGATGGTCGCTCCTCAACAGCCTTATTCTCCGTGCTAATTGACAGCACTACACCGTAGTGTTCTTGGTTAGCGTGGGTATAGAGGTGGGGCGTCACAATAAATCTCTACTTCAAATGACTACTCACTCCAAAAAGAGAAGATAAAATGAAGGATGACATACAAACTTGAAGTTTGGAATACAAAAGCAACATTCTAAGAGTAACAAAACCATTAAAAAAAAGGTACATATTTGTCTATTTAAAGTTCAAACCAAAATTTCAGATTTCAACATTTAATAAGACTTCAAATCTAACTTAAACTTCTCATAAGAAAACAAGACATCAAAACTACTCAAGTATGCCTTCGCAATTCTTCCTGACATAACTAACATTCTCAACTAAATCATCTGCATCCATATCGTTTTCTTCAGGGTCGCTCGCAACATAGTTAGCTTCTTCAACAAAATCATCTATCTCTAATTCATGAAAACCTCTTGGCGGTGCTTCCATTACAACATACCAATTAGAAGAATCATTTTCTCTTGAATAAAAGACTTGTTTCGCTTGAAATGCGAGGATATAAGGATCTTTTGAAAATGAAACCTGACTTTGATGTAAATTAACAAGAGTGAATCCATCTTCAACTTTTATCCCGTTTCCTATGTTCGCCCAATGACACTTAAAAACAGGAATATAAAAAACATTATAATCTAGTAAAATTATTTCAGTCAGTATCCTATAGTAAGTAACCACATCAACCACTTGAGAAATGTCTTTTGCACTTGCTCTACACATAGTAGTCGCGTCATAAGTCACTCCGCTATTCTGGGTTTCTCTATCAACATCTTTTGTATGAAATCGTTGTCCATTAATAATATATCCTTTGCAGGAGAATGTCGTCTTTTTAGGACCATATGCAATCCATTTTAATATTTTATCATGATCCTTTGAGTCAATAGGTATCTAAAGAAATATTCAAACATATTTTAAAAGTAATTTCATTCATTCATATATGAAAATATTGAAATTCTTTAACAAACCTTCCTTTTAATCCAATCAGCGAAGCTATCTCTATGGGTTTTCCACAGTAAGGTCGCATTTTTTTTCTAAGCGCTTGTTTGAATTTTGAAACTCCTCCAAATGCAAACTAGTACGATAAAAGTGATGTTAAATTATAGTTGCCAATACAAGCACATCAAATCAATGAAAGTGCGACATAACATATACTCACTCTAAAAATGGTTCCACCATAGCCATATTCATTAACACAGCTAAATGAGCAATTTCTTTCTCATTGGAAGACAATGTAATTGATTTGGACATTGAAATTGGACGCCCTTCAAGTATTGCGTTATCTTCATAATCTTCATTTCGATCTTTTTTTTCAATATCTACCGACTTACTCAAAAATTCACTAAAAAATCTCATGGATTCTTCGACAAGATATGATTCTGCAATGCACCCCTCAGGTCGTGCATAATTTCTTACGTAGTCTTTGAGTGTTTTCATATACCTTTCAAAAGGATACATCCAACGAAAATGAACTGGTCCGCACAATCGTGCTTCTCTTCCAAGATGAATTGTCAAGTGTATCATAATATCGAAAAATGAGGGTGGAAAATATCTTTCAAGTTCACACAATATTTTAACGATATCATCATCAAGTTGTTGCAACTTCTCCCTATCAAGAACACGTTGACATATTTTATTGAAAAATGAACATACACGAATTATTGCATTTCGGGGTCTGGTTGGCAATAAACCTCTTACTGCAACCGATAATAATTATTGCATTAAAACATGATAGTCATGAGACTTCAAACCACTAATTTTACAATCCACCAATGACATGCATTTTTTGAAATTTGAACAATAACCATCGGGGCCTTTGAAATCATACAACCTTTTGCAAAATATTTTTTTCTCCAATTTTGACAATGTATACGGAGTTGGTGGAAGATATGTTTTGGTTCCAAGAGGTTGTGCATAAAGACCATGCCGAATACCCCAATCCTCTAAATCATGTCTATAATTAATCCCATCTTTTGATTTGTTATCATGCAACATTGTACTTAGTGTGCTTTCACAAACATTTTTCTCAACATGCATTACGTCCAAATTATGACGCAATGGAAGTTCCTATGAAAAAAAATTAGCATTTAAATTTTCTATATATTCTTTTTTTTAGATTAATAAAGAAAAATGAGATTTGAATACTAACCTCCCAATATGGCAAGTCAAAAAAAATTGATCTTTTTTTCCACCTTGATAGCTCCTTTTTTGCAGAATCATCATCTTCGTTATCTTCATCCTCACTACTGTCATCGATCTTCCTTTTCTTACTTTTTCCCTTAATATGCCCTTTTCCAAAATCATTTGGAAAGTCCTTCAAAATAAGAGTTCTAGGCATCTTTCCATCCTCTATAGTGTTATCAAACCAAGCTTTTTTTTTCCTCAACGGATGTGAAGTAGGCAAAAATCTTCTATGACCCATATAAACATTCTTTCGATTATATTTCAACCATCGATGATGAGTATTGACACCACATAATGGACAAGCCTTTTTACCCTTTACACAACATCCAGCAAGATTATCATAAGCTGGAAAATCATTTATCGTCCATAATAAAATAGCTCTCATATTAAAAAGTGTCTTACTAAATGCATCGTACGTCTCAACTCCACTACTCCACAAGTAATGCAAATCTTCTACTAATGGCGCCATATATACATCAATATCGTTCCCCGGTTGCTTTGGACCTGGAATTAGAAGTGTTAGCATAATATTTTCCTTCTTCATGCACAACATAGGCGACAAATTAAATGTCACAAGCATTACTGACCAGCAACTATATTTGAAACTCAACATGGAAAATGGATTAAACCCATCTGTAGCAAGACCAAGTCTAAGACTATGTGGATCGGCTGGAAATGATTTCCAATTTTCATCAATTGTGCTCCATGTTACAGAATCTACGGGATGTCGCATCTTTCCAGTTTCCATCACTGCTTTTATTATTGAAATGCCACCTTAATGCTTCTGCCATCTTTTCAGATCTGAACATTCTTCTAAATCTTGGAATTATTGGAAAATATCTCAACACCTTAACCGGGATACCCTGCATAATCTCATTTGTATCCTGATTCATTTTCCATCTTGAGGAACCACATTTCGGACAGTTATTCAAATTTTTATACTCTTTACGAAAAAGACAACAATCATTCTCACATGCATGAATCTTTTCAAACCCCATATCAAATAGTTTGAGGAATTTCTTTACTTCATATAAAGTCTTAGGAAGTACATTATTCTTTGGCAAAAACAGTTGTTGCACATTAAGAAGCTTATCAAAACCAGAATCGGATAATCCAGTTTCGCATTTAAGGTTATACAAAATAGTGATGGCGGATAACTTTGTATGATCTATGCAGCCAGGATATAATGGGGTTTCTGCATCTTCCAAGTTCTTAAGTAAATCATCATGTCGTCTTTGTGCATCATCCTTATCTTTATCATCATCAAAAAAATTATGATTAAAGTAGTCTTCATTTTCATAGTGAATTGCTTTGAGTAAGTCATACGCCTCACTCTTTTTATTATTATTTTCAACATCTACTTGCTCGCCATGATTATACCACCTACCATCTTTGTACTTAGGATCCATTCCCTTTATAATTAAATGCTCAAAGACGATTTCACCATAATGATGACTAAGATTTCGACAATCTAAACAAGGACACAAAATTTTCTCTACATCCCCTAACTTTTTCTTCGCAACACGTACAAAATTTTGAGCTCCTTGTCCATACTCTTTACTGGTTCTATGTTTAAAATTGAAAGCAACAAGAATGTTAGCTTTCATTATCAAAACATGTTAAGTCTAAAGTTATGTGTAAATTTACTTTTATATGATTACCTGTGTAGACGCAACCAGTCTTTCTCCATCATCATATATAATATTGAAGCAATCAAGTATCTAAAATTCAAAATAGTAATTGGTTTTACAACATATGTGTAAATTTACATAAATTATAAAATAGTCAGATTGCCATTTTTTGGATAAGAAAGAAAATTATAAACTTAGATTTCGTGCAATTGAAAATAGCACTCTTACTTAAATTCAGGACACTTACATCATTGCTTCATTATTTTTTACCGTGAAGTACTCCAATTTTCAAATCCACATTTTAGGAATGGTAAGAAACAAAGAGCTATTACTTTATTAATATGTTAAAGTTACGTAAATTACACCTAAGATAGGCTTCATGATCTATAAAGAGTATGGTTAATGGAAAAAAATTGTTGGCGTCTGAATAAATGTTTGATAACAGTTATTTAGAAAACTAATAAATGGAACAAATATGAGTAATTACAACTTTTACTACATGTTGACAAAACTTAAATTCGTATCTACATATATAAGAACAAATAGATGTTGGAGGCAAAGTCTAAACATTACTGTGGGAAGAAAAATTATTAGGCCACAAATTTAAGAAAATTGATGGTAATTGTGGTAAAACAAAATAAATAGTCTCTGCATGCACCATTTATGAAATTATTTACCGACCTTCTAACTTTCTCACATGCTCTATTATAAATATTATTTATTATCCTTTCAACTTGAGCTTTATACTGACAAATGGCATGCATAACTGGGTAAGTGCCAATGACACCACTTGAAATGAATGAATACAACTGTTGTTACTTAGAAAACTACACATTTTTTTCCGAGCATGCACTTCCATTTAATTCTTTGCAGAAAACCAACGTTAGATGGAATCTAGTATTTACAATTCTCTTATTCCTAGATTAGGAGAAAAAGGAAACAGACAACTTAATGAAGAAAAAGTATTGAGCAACATATTACCAGTCATAAACAGTCTTTTTGTTTTTATTTCAGGCAGTGGAGTCACATCCTAAGATTCGTTCGTTTGTTTCAACAATGTGTTCATGACTTTCAAAAGAAGGAATAGCTTATGTATAAATGGGCTTTGAAAACATAAAAGTTTAGAGTTCAAAGCTGATTTCATAAACATGGTTCTTCCTGGATGTATATGCCAGACTGTGAAAATATATTATTTTCGAGTTCAAAGTGACTAAATGTCTGAAAGTTTTTAAATGTAAAATCTTTCAAATGCTTGAAAAGGTTTTTGGGTATATGTGAAGGTCAAGCTTCACTAAGTCTATAAGTATGTTAAGGATTTTATGCAAGAATAAGCTCTGTGTGTGTGTGTGTATTTTGAAGTGTTCACTTTTGACTATTTCAACATGGCATATTACAGACTTCATATAAGTTGTGTATATATCATGTTTATTAGCGATGATAAAGTTCGAATACACATGAATCCTTAAATATGTGTTAAAGTTAGCGTTTATTAAGTTTGACTTTGGGATGTATGTCACTATGATTTCATATTTGTATGTCAGTCTCAAAATGCATTCTATTGAGCTTTAAAACAAAATGCTCCCCTGTTATGTTCGAATACACATTTTTTTTCGAGCATGCACAATCCAAAACAACAAGTTCTTTGCCATTTATCAGTGGATTTAGTGTTGGTAAAGATTTTGCACACCTGTTGTTTTCTTTTTTAGCAGCAGCCCGAGCTTCATCTTCTCTAAGCCTTCTTCTCCGAAGAGCCTACACATTTAAATACATTTATAAACTTTAAACTTTTCAATACTTTCCCCATAGAAGGTTTGTTACTGTAATAGATAATGGAATTCGACTCAGGTACATAAAAAATCTTTCCGAAATTCAACTTCAATACTTTCGAATTCAATACATCAATACAGTAACAAATTCGAATTCAATACTTTCTCGGAAAGGTTTTTTATAAACTTCAAACTTTTAACTTTTATAAAAAGAAAAAAACAAATAAAAAACCACGTAGTTTACATACAAAGTCGATCTGAGGTGCCCTTTGTACCTGAGATGGAGACGATTAGCTGAAATGAAATTCGGTTGTGAATCCTAATTCGACTGTATGTAAAAGACATCGATAGAAATGATTAGTTGAAAAAAAATCGACGATTAGTTGAAACAGGTACCTGAGATGAGAAGCTAGCAGTGACGTTTCAGATTCGAAATCAAAAGAGAGGTGAATGAAGATGCATGAACGATGAGGGCAGTGACGAAGGGAAACTTTGGTGATTGGAAGAGAGACTTAATTTGCTCTGGGTTGTGAAGGCGGTAACGAAATGAAAGGGCGATAGAATTAATTGGGGAAAGTGGGAAAAAGTAGGCGGCAAATTATAATTAGGTTTTCCTCAACGTTTGGGATGTAAACATTTTCCCTCCAGAAATTCTATGATCGCATTTTAAGGAGAAACGTTGATATTGGATGTTGTTGATAGTATGTTTTCTTGTAGTGAAATCACACCTTACATTCGAAAAGCGTATTTTGGGGGGGAAGTGTTAACTCGCTTTTTAGCAAAGCAGATTTCAATTGGACTTTGAAGATCAAAACGAAGACAAAATGATTCATAGACTTGGAAACACGATCAAAAGAGGTAAAAAAACAACTAGGAGAAGTTTCATCGAAAATTGGACTAAGTCCTTCACTCGGCATCAAGTTAAGGATTTGCCGAGTTAAGGATTCAACGAGTTAAGGATTCGACGAGACGAGTTAAGGATTTTGACGAGTTAAGAATTTCGGATCACTAGAATCAACTCAAGGATAGTGGAAAAGGACTTGGAACATATTGATTAAGACATAGAAGAGTAAAGCTAAAGCAGAAGGGATTTAGCGTTCAACTCCTTAACCCGGCACAAAGTTAAGGCCGGTTAGGGAATTAAATCGGTACCAAGTTAAGGAATTAACTCGTAGTCCACGAATTTTACTATGCAAGCATGGGCTGACTCTTGGACTTGGTTGATAGCAAGCTTCTGGCCCGATAGCTCCTCTACCTCTATAAATACAAACTTACCTGCAACCAAAAAAATATTTTTTTTCTCTACTGGCTTATTCCTTTTCACTCTAGATCTAATCTCTTTGCCATTGGAGACTTCTTCCTCTTCTTCACCTCTAAACTCTCTTGCATTAAAGTCACCTAGGGAACAATAATTTGATGTTCTTGGACTTATATCAGCAAATTCTTAGTACTAGTGACTTACAAACAACATAGAAATTCTGTTGTAAATCTAAGATCCACTTGATCGTGGTCAAATCTTAGATAACTAGTTGTAATCCAGAGAGAGAATAACTAATAAAAGATTAAACTTGACGTAGGCCGGAGATTGCACTGAACTACTATAAAAATCATGTATTCTTTTACTGTTATTTTGGTTATTTAATCTGAACTAGTGCTTTCATTTGATTTCTGGGTGTTGACCCAATATTTGGGTTAATATGTTGGTACTTTCACTGAGAATAAAGCTAGATCTGAAAACTTCAAGCTTGAATCTGAGAATTAGAGATGATGAAGATGCCTAATACTAGATCTAAAATCGGAGAAAGTCAACCACAACCTGGGGCAGCCAGGAGCTGTCCTTAAATTCTCATCAATCCATCTACGTGACTAGAAAAGAGATATAGAGAATGATGAAGGAGATGTAGGATGGAGTGATAACTAAACAATTGGAGATGCTTGAAGGATTCTTTCAAAGGATAGGACAACAAAGAATATATAGAGTTGCTGAAATTTAGACCAAGGACAAGGTACTAATATGGGAGCATCTGGGATTGGTGCGGAGAAAACTAGAACAATGCCCCTACAAAAAGAATAACTCGGTACCAACCTAAATTAACTCGGTACCGAGAGAACTACACAGGGGCCAATGTTGGTGTGGCTATTGGGATGCTGAGAATGGCGAAAATGGATAATGTTGGAATTAGAAATGCAAATCAAAATGTGAATGCATGACAACCGAAGGAACATATGCCATAACATCCACATAGGAACAGAGGACAGAACGAAACTAGAGAAGAAGGGCAGAATGCTAAAGTGCAGCCAATGGAATATGTGATAGAGTTTGTGCAGGAATTCCCCTATAGGAGAAGAGGGTAGAATATCTCTTTTAGACGAAGACCGTGATTGGATGATGAAAACCGAATTGCTAAACTGGTAAGAAGAATAGTTAGATGAGGACCCCCAGATCAGGGTCTAGAGGATATGAACAGAAATCCATTCACTTCCAATATCTAAAATGCAAGGAATCCACCCGATTTTAAGCTTCTGACACTAGAAATGTATGATGGAAAGGCTGACCCAACAATTCATTTGATGAGCTACATTTGACATATGAAGGTATTGGGTGCTTTTGAGGAGGTAATGGGATAGTGTTTCCCATTATACTTGACGGACTTGGTGGCAATGTGATTCAAATAGCAAGAGAATGGGTCTGAAGCACATGGACCAAACTAGTGAGCAGATTCTTGAGGCAGTTCAGAGTTCATATCTCACGACCAAAGAACGTATTGATGCTATCAAGCTTGAAACAAAGGCCCGGAGAGACCTTAAGAAGCTATTTGACCTGATTCAATACAGCAGCTGCTGCAATTGACAAGCCGGATCCATCATTAAACCTAATGGTGGTAGTATCTGGAGTCACGAGTAAGACCAACTTCAAGGGCGCACTAGAAAGGGATCCTCCTATGCATCTTGTGGAATTCCACTATGAAGCTGAAAGATATTTACATCAGGAAGACGCTGAAGCTGGGGATAAAACTGAGGATGCTGAAGTTAATGCTGTGGATGATAAGGGATTGTCCAGAGCAGGAATTGGAAAAGATAAAGGGAAAAGAAGAGTTGATAACAACTTTTGGAGAACCAAAATGACAAAGAAGGGAGTCGAAGTTCTATTCCTACACTGACTTTATCGAGACCCCAGAGAAGATATATCTAAACACTAGGGGCAAATCCCTTATCAGAAGTCACCAAGAAGAGAACCCACTGATCGAAAGAAAAGATCTAGAAAGCTTTGCATCTTTCATGAGCTGGATGGACATGAAACGAATGAGTGTCTACACCTTCATGATCTGATAGAGAAACTGGTTCTGAGCAACCAACTGCAACAGTACATGAGGAACCGAACTGCAATGGTGCGGCCGAAGCAACCACACCTGCAACAAATGCATCAAGGAATAACCATGGATCTGGTTCGAGACTCGAAATCCCATGATCGGGATAAACAAGAGTCAAATCTGATTCCCGTGCTCTGCCTTTTCATTTTATTTCTTGCATTTTTCTTTTCGTATTTAGCAATTAAGACAATAATAAGCTCAAGCCATTTACATGTGTACGAAATCCCAAATGGTCCCTAGGTATGCTCTGAGTTGGATGCCTGAGTATTTAGGACAATAATAACCCCATACCACTCAGATGTGCATAAAACCTAGATTGGTCCCTAGTCACGCTCTGAGTCGGATGTCTAGGATGAACACTTAGGATTTCTGCTTTTTTCTTTGATTTGTTTGAATATTTGAATTTTGAAAAAACCACATTGAATGTGGTGACTAATATTGATCATTTTAAGTCTCGACCGGAGTGCAAGGTGCAAGCTCCCTTATCGGAGAGCGAGTGGATGGGCTTGTGCGAAAAATAAGTCCCCTCACCGGAGAGTGAGTAGATGGGCTTACTTGGTCATTAAATTCCTTTGCCAAAGAGCAAGCGGACTCAATAAGGGTCTGGAGAGATCGGAAACCTAGATTGAGCGATAAACGCACTACAACAAAAAGTGTCTTTTATAGCGACATATAGCCACTATTAATCACAACCATAGCTGTTTGATAAGCGTTATATATCGACATGTTATAAAAAACTGTTGAATATTTATAACACAAAATATGCCGCTATGGTTGAGCTTAGTTTTATAACGCAAATTCGCCGCTATGGTACGTTAATTCAATAGCTCATTATAGCCGCTATAATACAGCTAAATCTCAATGGAACTGCAAATCTTTATAACACCATTTTGCCGCTATAAAATATTTATTCAATAGCTCATTATAGCCGCTATAAAATATTTATTCAATAGCGGTCATTTCACGCTATTAAATCAACATGTTATAGTATTGATAAATTCTTTTACAGCTCATATATGCCGCTATAAAAATCGTAGATACACTTTTCAAGAGCTATGCCTATATATTACATTTTAATAATAGCAATCAAACTAAATCTTCATAAACAAATAAAGATTATAATCAACAAATATAACACAAGAGCATGCTCAGAAAGAAATGTGATATATTTTTCATTACAATGTACAAACATTAAAGCAAGTGCATAACCATTGAATAAAACATAAGCCTGCAGCCAAGTTAACACAGAGAAACAGAAAATAATGTCAATTTAATAAGTGTACAAACATTACAGAGTGGAAACATTAAAGCAATCCTTCCAAATATTACAGAGTACAAACATTACAGAGTTCCAACATGCAAGATCTGATCTAGTTGCGTACTAAGGACCTTGCTTCCTTCCAAATAAGCCTGCGAAGTTAACACAAAGAAACAAAAAATGTTAAAACAAGTGCATGCTCAGATAGAAATGTGATATATATTTTTCATTACAGTGTACAAACATTAAAGCAAGTGCATGAACTGCATGAACTAGAAACTACAATTGATTATTTCTACTGATCTATTTTCCCAATATGGAAAATAGATTAAAGCAATGTTAACCTCACTTTTCTCAGTTGCAGCAACCATCTGTTGAAGCATTTCTAACACTCCAACATTTTGCCATACATTTCTCCAACCATCTGCTGCAGCAACCGCTCCAACAGCCACCAGTGACTACAACTCATTCAACTGTTCCCTATTCCACAAAAACTTACACTGTCTACCACCATCATACCCCTACACTGTCTTGTGGAATATTAACAAATCCGATGTTTTAGGAGGAAATTAAGAGACTGGTCTCAAGATAAATTTGGCAAAGGCAATCTTCTTTCAAATAAGATTAGGGAGGAGCTTCAAACTCAACAACTTCTAATGCAAGAAAATGCTTCAGACATGTAGTGTACTTTCTTGCATATACCGCAAAGTATGTTGATGTGGTAATACACATTCATATAAGCAGCAGGTATTGTGTATACCATGTTAACTTGTACAAACTATCCACATCACCAAATAAAGAGATAAATAAAGACTTGTTGCCATCCACTTTCAAGTCAGTTTAAGACCAACATCCTGAAAGAAGCAAGCCACGAAACACTATACACACACATACACATACATACATATAGTGTTATCTACAATGGTTCCCAAACAAAACCACAAAGAAAGTGTGGGTTTCCAGGGAGAATGAATGCCTGTCAGCAACATTCATCTCCCGTTTGATTCACAACACATTATGGGATGGTCGAAGAACTCCGAGTTCTTCGAACATGTGGAGGTGCAGTTGATGTAGGAAATTTCTTGCAATGTTTTTGGACATACGTAACAAGCACTTGGGTTTAATGTTGAAGAGTCTTAATCAAAAAATAGAAAAATAGAATTGAAAGGGAAAGAGACTGAAACCTAAATGTGAGCATGTGTGGTCAAAATTTAGATATAATTTGGTAGTTGTGAGAATAAATGGGGAGAAGTTGGCTAATATATGTAGGGCTGTCAGTCAGTTTGCTAAGATTCTCCATCACAATCAATAACACATAAAGGATACAAAGAAACAATATAATATTGGCTGGAAGGAACAAAGAAGGCGACAGTGGTAAAAAGGAATGGGTTTAGCAACACCATCCTCTACTATATTAATGTTAGCTCCAGTTCCTTTCAATTATCTTGTGAAAAGCTTGATGAGAATTTTATTAGTTTAGTATTGAACTAGAAAAATATCAAGCTTCCTTGAATAATTGAACTGTTATATCAGTTACCATGTCAGTGTGCTAAATCCATGTACAGAGGCTGATTACATTCTAAGTCTGGATAAAAGATATTGTTATCATAATCTGTGAAATTACCTTAAAGCAATTTATAATTTTGAATTTACACCACTGGGGTGGATCCCAATGATATGGCCCAACCTCAAATGTTTTCATGGTTATTGAAAAGAATTAACACAAATGAAGGTCCACTATCACTTTTCATTTGCTAAATTGTCATTCACATCTTATATTCAGTACTTACAAAGCCCCATGGACAGGATAACAAGGAAAAACATGCTGCTGATGAATAAACAATTAATAAAGGAAAAATGAAACGGTAAAGACTTACTCTTCATTCCATTATGACATGTGTAGCAGGCCAAGCTATAACAGTAGAGAGTTCATCTTCCATGTACTGTAATTCGGATGTTTGTCTCCAAAGCTTAACAGTCCTCAAAAAATCGGTTTGTGTGTTACCATCACAATAGAATACCAAAAATAAGCAAAGGTGCAAGTTTTAAGACATTAAAGATGCAAAAAAGGAAAGGAGATCATTTCTTATATGAATTTAACTAACAGCCAGGTTTCTAAATTAGCCTAGATCAAGTTATTCACATTTACAAAACACTTACTAGGCATGAAAGATCAAAATTGTAAATGACTAAATGTAAGAAAACAAATATCAATGACCATGAATAATCAAATTCCATCAGAATTGTAAATGTTTATGTAGATGCAGTCAAAAGATTTGATCATATTCTCAAAATAGGCGGTTATGATTTGATGATAAGAATATAATCTTAACTTGTTAAGATGTTTTTATGCTAACATGCTAATCATGAAAACATAATTCAGGGAGAAGGATAAGTTTGAAGTCTGGAAATTTATTTATGTACTCAATGCAAGTTCCAAGTTAAGCTAATCAACTGATCCTGTGTACAAGCATATATATCATGAATCATGTCTGTAAAATTTGCAGTAAAATCATTGATTTGCATAATTGCATTGATAAAAAGACCATTTATTACAATGCATGCTAAAACATTAAACACTTTTATTTTTACTGTAAAGCTTATGATACATAGCGATCTATTAGAGAAGTATATACAACAAGTATATTCCAGTTACAAATTTGAACACATCTTCATTCAATTATCGTTAATGAAAAGAAGAAGAAACAAGTGGCTATTTGTGCCATTTTTAACACCAACTTACAGTGACTCCTACTCTAAGATAAAATTTGACGATGGACAATGGTGTTATTTTCTACTGTCCTGTATAACATATTTCAAAATCGCTAACTTCAGAGATCTCATTGCATTAGAAATCAAACAAGCAAATGCAACAAAAGCTAAATTGTCTTCATATGACTCAACAACAAACAATAGAATAAATTTTGTACTTTGGTCGATTCATAATTTCATCATAAATGCTAAATATTAGTTGTTGCATCTAGGTTTTTTTTTAGTTTGTACATCATAAACTGTATTTTTTCTCTAATTATTTTAACTTGTATTTTCTAAAACTAATAATGAAAGGTGTTTCTTAAAACTTGTTTTATAGGAGGGATGGTTGTGTATTTTGAAACTTAAAAATGGTATTTAACAAAAGTTCTCATTTCAAAATTTGACTGACAACCAGAATTTTAAACCTTGATTTCAGTACACCAAACTGTCCTTTTAATTTACATAAATAGTGGAATAAAAGGGTTTCCTAAGTTGGTTATAATTTATCTAAGATATTAAAGAATAAACAGTCAATAAAGTTCAATGGTCTATTTATCTAGGGAAAAGAAAAACATTTTTACCTATTGAGAAACAATAAGTGAAAACAAGAATTGATCCCAGAAACTTATACAGTTCTCACATGTAGACAAAAGAGTGAGAACTCAAGATGCCCGTTTGAAAAAAGAAAAGTGTTATATGCCAGTGGTTTATTTTGTTTTCGGAAAAATGCAAGCTAAACATAAAAATACGTCAACAGCTAATTTTACGAAATAAATATATTAAGCAGATGAAAGAAGTAATTTTATAAATTAAAGAGCGAAAAGTCAGAAAAAACTACTACTGGTACTGCTGAATTTATGAAACAACCGTAGCCATGTATTGGGAACCCACTAACATGACAAACTAACATAAGACTTTGTTTGTGCCCAGTGGAAGTCTGTTTCACTAAACAGAAGAAAATAGTTAAACTCAGCTCAGGGTAAATTCCTAACTATAGTAAAAACCCTCATTGTAGAATAGTTACCAAGTTATTAGATATGCAAAACAAAGGAAAGATGAGAGTGAAACAAAGTAAAATCGGTTGAAACCTGGTTTGCAGGAACCTAAAATGAAAAGGGAAAGAAAGAAAAGTAAAAGCAATCAAAGTAAGGCCAAGGGAAACACTTTTGCAAAGCGGACTTTTCATGCACAATAAGTCATTGTTGTCATGGGTTTGGGATGATCACCTCTCCTGTTCCTTTTTACCTTAATTTATTTGATAATTGTCATTTTCTCCTCTTCTTTTAACCGGGATTCAACTTAATATTGTTAAATCTAATGATTGACTAAGTATGAGCAAGTCAAACTATTTTCATTACCAGAAAACATACAACTACAATGATTTGTAAATTCATTATTTACATATATATGAACTGAAAATAACAACGATTTAAACAGAAAATACGATTTAAAGTAAAGAATACAATGATTTAAACAACAAAATCTCATAAATAAAACTTTTATAAGAAATAAATTGAAAATTTTGATATTTATAGTACCAAGATTTATGGTTTATCACGATTCCGGAGTTGATGCGTTAAACTGAACTAAACGACACAAATTAATTAATAAGAAACTGAAATGAGCCGATGTGATTCTGAACTAAACTAAAGTGAGATTATGCGATTATGAACTGAACTGAGTTGATGTGATTCTTGAGTTGATGCGTTCGAACGACACAAATTAATACAATAAATTGAGCCGATAGAACTTCAATTGAACGACACAAATCGAGATTGAAAAGAGGAAAGACAAAACCATTTTTCATGTATGTCGTCTAAAATGAAATTTGACAATGCTTTTGGTAAGTTAGGGATAAGGACGTAATTTGCTTTAATTTGTCCTGCAAACTAATATTTAACTGATGAGCCTGGAAATCAATAGATTGACGCATGCGAGCCCTTTATCCTAATTCCCCCTTAAACAAACTTGTCTTGCATACATTTTATAAAATTTAGAAACACTGCCACTATATTAGTAAACTAAATCAAAATTCACACGGTATAACAACATTAGGTAACATATGAAAAGAAACTTATGAAAATATGGAAAATAGTATGACCAAAAACAACACAACCAATTGTCAGATAAACATATGCATCATCATAGAAATGTCCAACGATTCAATCAAGTTAGCAAATAAACGCATTAGAATGCATCAAATAGAGCTGAAATAGTGCAAAAGTGAATTGTATTAATGGAAAGACACTTCTGACGTTTGAAAATCAACATCAAAAACCTAATTTTTTTTCAAACTGTAATAATGAATAAAATCAAATCTTGAATCACTTTCAAATAGATAATCATAGTTCGATGTATAATGACAGTACAATTGGAAAGAATAAAAAAATAAAGAAGAATTTTTTTTGCTCAATTACCTCAGTTTGGCCGATAATGGATTTGATAACTACATAGAATCAAGTTGAAGGCGTAAGGAACCATATCCCATCCATTAAGCAGAAGAAGTTGACGATGTTCCAATTTCCACGAAGACGAATGGAGTTGATTGAGCAAACCCTAATTTTGGGAGGGATATGAAAATGGTTAAGTGTTTTTGGGAGGGAGATGAAACTGATTAATTGTATTTCTGGAGGGCAGACAAAAATTTTGGAGCCAAGAGCGTTACACAGCACGGTACCAAACAAAATGAGTTAAAAAACAAATGATTAAGTGTAAACAATAACGCTTTAGAATAACGCATTATTAAATGACGTTATTAATAACATATTTTCTTGTAGTGACGATCCAAAGAGATCGTCACCTTTAAATTAAACATTAAACGGTCTGGAGGGATCATCCCCTTAACTTAAACACTAAATGATCTGGAGAGATCATCCACTTAATTTAGACATTAAACAATCCAAAGAGATCATACCCTTAACATAAATATTAAACTGAACATTAAACTATCCGGAGAGATCGTGCACTAAAATCAATATAAGACGATCCAAAGAGATCGAACCTTAGAACAAATACATATTTGGTAAAAGAATTTAAACGCCCTGTAATTAGAGTTAAACAAATAAATCTCGGATGAACACAGGGTAATTTTGATATGTGATGTAATAACTCTAAATGAAAACGGAGTGATAATGATGTATAAACTACACTTAAGCATAATATATAACCTTAGGCTGTAACAGGTTTAGAACGACCTATGATTGACAAGAGGATCTGAAGGAAATGGACGATTCACCAAGATTAAAGGAGCCGAAGAGCTTAACTATCGAAAATTGATATTTGGAACTTGTACTTGAGCAAAGCACAACTTACATTCTAAAGGCGTGCTTTAGGGGGCAAGTGGTAACCCGCTTTTTAGAAAAGCATATTTCAATTGGACTTAGAAGATCAAAACAAAGATGAAATGATTCACGGACTTGGTAACATGATCAAAAGAGGTAGAAAAACAAGTGAAAGAAGTTTCATCAAAAATTGGACTAAGTCCTTAACTCAGCACCGAGTTAATTAGTTGATAAGTTAAGGATTTGACAAGTTAAGGATTTGATGAGTTAAGCATTCGTATTTGATAAGTTAAGGATTTGACAAGTTAAGGATTTGATGAGTTAAGCATTCGACGAGTTTAGGATTCGACGAGATAAGTTAAGGATTTGACGAGTTAAGGAGTTTGATGAGTTAAGGATTTCAGATTGCTAGAATGAACTCAAGGATAGTGGGAAATGACTTGGAACATATCGGTTAAGGCACAGAAGAGTGAAGCTAAAGTCAGAGGGGAGTTAGCATTCAACTCCTTAAATCGGCACCGAATTAAGGCCTTAACTCGGTAACAGTTAAGGAATTAACTCTGACGTCCATGAATTTTTTGGTGCAAGCATGGGCTGACTCTTGGACTTGGTTGATAGCAAGCTTCTAGCCCAATACCGCATCTACTTCTATAAATACAAACCTACCTGCAATCAGAAAAGGATCTTCTTCTCTCTTGGCATATTCCTCTTCACTCTGAATTTAATCTCTCTACCATTGGGAACTTCTTCCTCTTCTTCGCCTCTAAATTCTCTTTAATTAAGTCACCTAGAAAAAACAATAATTTGCTATTCTAGGACTTAGATCAGCAAATTCTTAGTACTAGTAACTCACAAACTACCTAGAAATCTGAGATCCACTTGATCGTGGTCAAATATGAGATAATTGGTTGTAATCCTGAGAGAGAACAACTAATAAAAGATTAAAGTGGATGTAGGCCAAATATTATGACAAACCAGTATAAAAGTTGTGTCTTCTTTCATCTGATTTTTAGATGTTGATCCATTTTTGGGTTAACAACCTGTTAATAGACCCCTTGGTGATTTAGTTATCTCTTGAAATTTTTTTTTATTTTCTAATTTGAACTTCCCAATGGTTGTTTTCTTGAAATAATGTAATACCTGAAATGGTTTATCAGTAAAAACCATACAGACTATATATTCAATGATTTCCAAAATTGTAACTAGCTTTTCTTTCCCCGATTTGAAAACATGATTCTAGCGAAAGAAAATTTATATTTATAGTTAGATAAAAGCATACTTATTATTAAGCACTATGTTCATAAAAAATATAACAAAATTACGAAAAAAATTGTAAATTTTAACATAGTTAGCATTTAGAAATAATACTAATATTTCATAGCTAAATTCATTTTCTTCTCGAAATGCCTAAAATGAAAGAAAATCAAAATTTCTCATTTTCCTTACTTGAAATCAGTTGGCATTAAAAAGGAGTGGTGCTAAATGCACCGCATTACCATGTCTAAATTACCTAGTTTTGTTTGGCAGTATACTATCGATTGAAATTTGGTTAAGAATAGCAAAATTTCACTTCCGTTTGGCAGTATGACGTTGGGCTTGCTTCATAACCACTCGATGGTATACCACCGATTAAATTTGGTGGGTAAAACAAAGTAGCACCACTCTAAAATAGAACAACATAGGAATTAGGGTTTACACTTGAAATTGATATTTTCTCCTTTTCTCCCTTTTCAAATTTCTAATAGGAAAAAATTAATTGACATAAAATAGAACAATTTAGGAACTAGGGGTCAAGGACCACGGGCTCAAGTGGTAGTGGTATGACGTTGCCGGCCAAGGTCTTAGAGGTCATGCATTCGAATCCTTGAGGCATCAAAAATGAGTGCTATACTTAAATAAAAAGTATCACTCTTATTATTAAAAAAACGGTTTGGTAATATGGTTTCTTACTTGAAATTTAAGCCCTCAAACAACACCTTCTTCCTCACAAAAGCTAATTCATTTGGTTAATTTTATTCATACACCAATAATCTCTTAACATACACCAGAAAATACAACAATATAAACTAAAAATTTACTTTACATACACCATCTCTTTTACAAAACTACCTTTGTTTTTATCTTATCATCCACCCTTTTTAGATTTTAAAATTCATTTAAAAATTAGAAATTCCTAGTACTAAATTAAGTTAAAATTCAATAAGACTTTTTTTCAACTAATATTGTAACTTCTTTACTTTTAAAAAAAATCTTAGTTTCATCAAAATCAATCTTAATTTTAGGAAAACAAATTAAAATACTTTAAATTAGAGTAGGTAGTCATGAAAGTTCCCTTAATTGATATTTTATGTTTCATTAATTTCATATCTGATCAAATATGATTAATTTTTTTATTTTAATATGACGGGTTAATAAGAAAAAGATTGAAAATTGCAATTAAGAAAAAGTTTAAGTTAGTCATAGATTTACTTTGTGATAATGGTGTATGTTAGATGATTTTGGTGTATAAATAGAATTTGTCAATTCATTCCTCCTTTGTTTAGGATGCAACAATAATAATTCTCTCTTGAGCTCTCAATTGAAGTTCAACGAATTCAATTTTCTTTTGTACATGATTTTTTTTCTACGCCACGATGTTTTTTTCCTTTGGCTGTACGCGTAATCTTACGCCATGCTCCCAGGTTTTTGTTGTTCGTGCTTAGGTTCAGTTTGCACTAGGCTAGAGCTATGTATATGTGAGTATGTGTGCGTGCATTGAAAGCAACGGGATTGGAAAATGGTATTTTTGAGTTAAATACTTTTCTACTTTAAAACTAGTCTATGTTGAATGATTGTTCTCCTCCACAATTTAGTAATTTTTAACCATTTAACGTTTAAATGTTATTTCCAAGCCCATGAAGCAAAAGTGTACGAGAGAAACTCACTTAGAGCATTGCTAACAGTAGGGGTCGGTCACCCATGCCACATTGGCTAAAATGGGGTGACTGACCCCCACATTGGTCCAATGGAAAAAGTAAAATTTTCTTTTATCCGGCATTTATAATGCCGAATAAGGACTTGTCCTATGAAATAACCTCACGTGGCAAACCGTATAGGGTTATTTGGCCAATCTAGGCCATCAGTTTATCCAACATTCTAAATGCCGGATAAACTGCTATAACATGGTCGGCTTCTTCTTCCAGCTGGCTAAGTTCTCTCGATTTCAAACTCACGCAAAACCTGTTAACAAGATTTTTTGTCAACACCCTAAAGTAATACTAAGAAAGATGAATAATCTTTTGTACGAATGGTGATTGTGAATCCCTTAGGAATTGCCCTCCGGTTCAGCTTTATTTGTTGATATTTCTCAAACCGGACCTTTCGACGACGTCGAAAGGTATGGTCTCTGGATTAAGTAACCTTTCGATCCTGTTGAACTAGTATTAGATCTCCTTCGAAAGCCTTCCTTTCGATTAGATTGAAATTCCCTGAGTTAAGTCCTTTAATGGTAAGTATCGACCATGTCGAACTCTATGGGAATGACTTCCTTTGGATTAAATCTATAAGTCCAGGTTTTGGTATTTAGAGAACAGGTTTCGACCTTGTCGAAACCTTCAGAACACAGTGTTGATGGCTTCGAAAGGTTACAGAAGATGTTAGGGCCAGAAGAGTTGTCAACTTTGTCGATGGGTTCCTTTCGATGGGGTTAAACCTCAAATATAAAGGTTAATCCAACAAAAGATTTAGTAAACAGTAAAGAGATCAACAATGCTTAAGACTTCCCTTTTTCTATCTAAAGAAGATTTATTTCATTAAATTCCCAAATGATTACCCAATTAGGGTTACAATGATTTGTTAAAGAAAATACAAGTTTGGAATGAGAGATCAGATCCCCTAAACATGACCCCTTGGGTCTTATTTATAGATGCAAGCAGCCACCCTTTCGTGCCCTTGCTTTAGACAATGTCGAAAGGTCCTTCTTTTATATGTTGTTATGAACCTTTCGATCTTATCGAAAAGTTTGCCCTTTATATGATGTTTGAACCTTTCGACATTGTCGAAAGGTTTGCCTTTCATAAGTTGTGATGAACCTTTCGACCTTGTCGAAAGCCATGCCTCCATTCGACGTTGTCGAAAGGTGTCCTTGTTCTTCTTGTCATGCTCTAGCAATTCCTTCATTCTCTCTTAACCTTTCGACCTGGTCGAAATCCATGCCTCCTTTCGACGTTGTCGAAAGGTTTTTTATCATTCTTTCTCCTTTGTTGATTTCTGAGTGTTGCTTTCTTCATAGCACCTTTCGACAATGTCGAAAGGTGTCCTGGATGGATCTTTGCCTCCTTATTATTAGTGACATAAGTTTGGAGCCTTCGACATGGTCGGTAGGTTGATCACATTGGTTTCAAAGAGATTCAACTGTCATCAGTCTCGACGTTGTTGAGTAGCCCATGCTCTTGTTTTGATATAATGCAAAACCCTCCTGGACTACATTGGCTTTGACCGATTTGAAAGGCTTACTATAGCTTCCGAAGAGGTTATTCTAGTCAATGCTTTGCTTTCGTGTACTTCAAACAAAGGAGAAACCTTTGGTGTCGAAAGTTTTGGCGCATATGCAAGTAGTTGTTCCCTTTGTCTTCGAAAGATGTTGCTTTGACTCAGTCAAAAGGTCTTCTTCGAAAGGTTGTAAATGAAGGCGGAAGGGAGCTTTCGACTTTTTTGTCTTCTTCGAAAGGTTGAAACCCTCTGAATATTGATAGATGGGACCTTCCGACACCTTCGAAAGGTTTTAAGGTTTCTAAACTTTGATGGCAGCATCCCTTCGACTCCTTCGAAAGGTTTGGTCTGAACTCTTCTCTCTTGGTCTTTGTTTAAGGACCTTTTGACTTAGTTGAAAGGTTGATTTTTCGGAGTAACAAAACCCATTTACCAAACACCCCACTTTTTGGCCAATTTTAAACCAAATTCTCCAAAAAAAATTAGTCAAAAATGAGAAGAATATTGCGTGTTGTTTGTGGTAACGGTAATTCTTAACAAAATCGTAGGGGAAATGGAGGTGACGGTAGTGAAGGCACTACCTCTTCGAGAGTGCACAGGGGTGATGGAATAAGAGTATCTCGAAGGCAGTGCATAGGGGCAGTTTCTAAAGACTCGGCTTTGTTTTCGAATATCGATCAAAACTTGGGACCAGGGAAGAAGTTAATCAATTTTCATTTGTTGTCCAATGAACAAGTGTACATTTCTACCTGTGTCGACATGTTTGTAAGTACCATTTTAAATTCAAATACAATGGCAATTTTTATTATCAATTATTATAATCTATTTGCGTATTTAGAAAATATACTGTATGGTTCTATACAAATTGTATGGTTGTATATGTAGGATTGGCAAAATGTTGACATTTTAGTTAATAAATTGTATAACTATACATTTAGTTTTTAGGAGTTAATAGCCAAAATAATTTTCTCAATAAGCTAGGGAAGGGAAAACCCGTGGGTCTCTTGCATCCGTTTTTTCATCTATATCGAGAGATCTTAGTAGTTGACGTCGATCGACTTATTAAAAGAATTTTGGATGATATTGGATTTTAAGATTATTTTTTGTACGGTTTTCTTATCCTAAATACTTACGTTTACATCTGCATTGTATTTTTCTTATCCCTGCATATTCCTTATTTTATAGGCATTCAATTGACTTTAAATTCTGATGCACAATTATGTGGTGCATTAGCTTCTTTTTGGTGGAAGTCCACCCATACTTTTCACTTTGCTTTTGGGGCGATGGGCATTACTCCGTTAGCTTTTGTTATGCTTACTGGGATTTCTATTGGATTGCTCCTTCCTTTACCTTATGATGAGTAGTACTAGAGACATGGTAACCTTTCATATATCTTACATATTATTCCTATCGAGTTATGCTTATCGGGGGTTACACAGATTAGAGTCGGTTACCTTAGGAATACCATTAGGAGACTGCTTCGACAGTACGACTCTGCCCATGACTTGAAGACATCTAGGCTATTTGTCTTGTATATGATGGGAAACCTTTTCTTTTTCAATCCGTCCACTACACTTCCATTAGGAATGTTGCAGCGGTTGTAGATTTGATCTTCGTTCCTCTGTTCTTTACAACTAGAAACCAACGACCATAGCCTATTTGTATAGATCATTGGCCTTACAATGTGTGGTGACTAGCCATGGTTCATCATTATGTGGTTTTTGGAAGGTTTTAAAGTATTGGTAGTACGAGTATAGCCCCAATCTAGCTCATCCAACTAGAGACCACCAATTATCACTATTCTAACCAAGGATCTATGCATGGTTGCCCCAAAATAGGTAGAGACTTCATGGCGGTGAGGCTAGTCATGTTTTTGCGGTTGCACGCAACCAGATATAGTTACAGCGTACACACTTTGACATTATCTAGCAGCCGTTTGATGGATCTCTGTATAGGACATACCCTAGTGTCATACATGCTTTTGTTTTGTCGAGCAGACGATTTCCCTTGGTATTATCTCCTCTTACAGCTGGTTGTATGTGGTATATTGGTGAGCGATGTTAGCGTGAGATATACGGAGGAGACATGGTACCTGATGATCCTCATTTTGATACTCCTTATCTCAGAGTGTATTCCTTTGCCTACTTACAGCAAGCAGCGACGAAAAATTGGTGGGAAGCGAGTTACTTTATTATTCCGCACTTGGATTATCTTCCATTTTGGTGTAGATTCCACATTGCTCCGCAGTCTGCCTATTTTACACATGGAGGAGTTGTCGATTTAGTCAGGCCATCTGCCATCCGTCCCGGTGTTGCACCCCTAGTTGTGCACGACTTATCTCAGCCCACTCAGAGGTTTGTTGCTCCACCACCTGAGATTCCATGTGGACTATATGGATGGTCTTTTGCTATACCTACTTCATCCGATCAAGATCGATTTGTTGACATATCACATTTGTCGATCACCGATTATCCAGATCCAACATCGTTCCCATATGAGGATTTATTCCAAATGCAGGTTAGACTTAGGGATGTTTCATACAGAGAGCACAGACGCAGCATAGATAAGTATGAAGAGAGTATTCAAGATTTATAGAGTCGTGTTCAGGGGTTGACCGTTGAGGATGAGGCCAGATACCAGCATCGACCAAGAATCATTCCTTATCCAGACACAACGGTTGATTTGGGGGTTGCTTTAGATTTCAGGTATGCTGGAGTTAGTGGGGATGACCTGGATAGCGATATTCCTTATTTTGACAATATTGACGACGATGATGAGGATGATTACGTTGAGGATGCGTAATTGACTATGCTTTTTATGCATTGGACTATTTATTTAGTTTGCTGGACCATATTGGATTATGTTTTTTATGTACTATTATGTGGACTAAGTTATATCGCGTTGGACTATGTTGTATCGTATTGGACTATGTTTTACTGTATATCCTATGTTATTCATGTTATACTCCGTTTTACATTATATATTGTGTTATCCTGTTATATTCTGTGTTATTTATGTTGTACTTTGTTTGTTTATGTATTTTGATTGGACTATGTTCTTTACACATTACAACAGACATAAGATTCAACCAAAATTAATTTAGAAATAAACTAATACAACATGAGCACGTTACACTTACAACATTACAGCATACATAGGTTTCAACCCAAATTAAAATCGAAATAAACTAATACAACATAAACAACGTTACACTTACACATTACAACATACAACATATGACTAACAATTGGACGAACCCTCTACACTAGCACAATATTCTATTATTTTACCCTCCACTACCTCACGCTGTTCAGGTGTGAGCTTAGAGAGGTCACAAGTGACGCAGCAGCGGATAACAAAATTGATGTAACGGTGAAAAGTAGGAATCGGTGGATTGAAGAATACCAAATGCCCAACTCCGTTGATCCAAAGATGCCGAAATCTAGCTATCCCAAACACGTTGATCGCGCACGATACCGTGTTTAAAGATCTACGATTCTTCGACGTTGATCAAGCGCACTTGATTCCGCGAATCGGCTTCAACGATCGTTGATTCGAGCGCACTCGAATACCGAAGGTGGAGATAGGAGATTACACTCAACTATCAATTTAATGAAAGCGCAAAGCTAACAAACAAAAGTTTTATTCAAAATCAACTTCACTATTACAAATGATACCACCTGCCTATTTATAGGCTTACAACTCACACAAAACTGTACAACACATAGGTCGTTCACGACCTAACAAACCCGCGACCTAATATTTACAACACAACATTCACGGCCGACCTAACTCCTTGCCGACCTACGACCTAACATACAAACGAAATATTACAACATAAAGCAAATACAACACAGTACATGACTTAACAATTTACACATACAAGCGACATATCATCTGGAGCGACCTAAGGTATTTGAGCGACCTAAGGTACTTGAGCGACCTAAGGAAAACACCATGCGGCGACCTATCTTTTCAGTGCATAAGGTCGAGCGACCTAAAATAAAGCGGCATCCACATTAGCGACTTAACATAGGTCGTATCTCGATTTCGCGACCTAACATAGGTTGTAAAACATCTCCGCGACCTATCATAGATCGTAACTCGAAACAGTCTTCACTCGATAGATCGGAGCGACCTAAAGTAAGCGATCTAAGGCCTCGCGACCTAAGGCCTTGCGACTTATCATAGGTCGTTGGCTTTCCTGTTCTTGCATAACTCGCTTCTTCGCCTTTTATCTCGTCATCCTGGAACCTGTTAGGTCGCACACGACCTAAGACTTCAACTTCCCACGACTTTTCCCAAAGTTTTAGCTTGTCAGCTTCCTCGTTAGGTCGCACGCGACTTATCATCACGTTAGGTCGCTCGCGACCTAAGACTTTATCTTTCTGGGCTGCATCATCCTCCTCTGGTTGGGAAAAATTCATCCTCGAATTTGCGCCCTCCTCTTCCACAACAAGCTCATCCCCATGATATAGTATAAGATGTTTAACATTAAACACGTCATAAGTGTACACATCCTCCGGCAGCTTCAACTTATAAGCGTTTTCATTGATCCGTTTCACAATTGTTACAGGACCAATCTTTCGAGCTTTAGGTTTATTGTATGTTCCCACTGAAAAACGATCTTTTGTTAGTACAACATATACTAAATCTCCTTCATTAAATTCAACATTCCTTCGTTTCAAATCCACAGATCGTTTATACTTTTCATTCGTTTTCTTCCATCGTTCCTGAACGATTTTATGACATTCTGCCAATCCATCAACAAAGTCAACAGCCCGTTTAACTGTCCCCTTTGGTTGTGGTACTATCGTCAAATCCAACGGCCCCTTTGGTAAACTTGAATACACTATCTGAAATGGACTGAAACCCGTACTACGGTTTATAGCATGATTATGAGCAAATTCCGCTTGACATAACTTCACATCCCAACTCTTCAGATTATCCTTCACAAGGCACTGTAACAAATTTCCCAACGATCTGTTCACCACTTCCGTTTGCCATCTGTCTGTGGATGATAGGCGCTACTAAAATTCAGCTTCGTTCCAACCATCTTCCACAAACTTAACCAAAAATGGCTTAGAAATCTAGTATCCCGATCAGAGACAATGGATTCAGGTAGCCCATGCAATCGATACACCTCTTTAAAGAATAACTGAGCAACACAGACGACATCAGCAGTCTTCTTACAAGCGATGAAATGTGCCATCTTCGAAAACCTGTCCACTACAACATATATCGAATCATTCCCCCTCTGAGTTCTCGGTAATCCCAAAAAAAATCCATACTGATATCAACCCATGGTCTAATCGGCACGGGTAACGACATATACAATCCCGCATTCGTCGCTGTCCCTTTGGAAATTTGGCAAATATGACATCTCTCCACAAACCTTTCAACTTCCCGTTTCAACGAAGGCCAATAATAAGATTGAGAAATCAATTGCAAAGTACGATCTCGGCCCACATGACCTTCCTCATGCAACTCCTTTACAATCTTCATACGTAAACTGCACTCTGGTATGCACAATCGATTCCCTTTAAAAAGAAAACCATCCACCATTACAAACTCATTCGTCTTTCCCTCATTGACTTCATCTACAAACTTCGCAAAATAAGGATCATCAACAAATAATTCTGGCAATACATCAAACCCGTCACTTCAACCTTCATTGTAGTCAACAAATGATTCCTTCGACTCAATGCATCTGCCACTCTATTCGTGATTCCCGACTTATGCGTCACCACAAATGTAAATTGTTGCAAGTATGCGATCCACGAAGCATGCCTAGCTGCAATCTTGTCCTGTCCCTGCATATGCTTCAATGCTTCATGATCAGTATATAAAACAAATTCTTTATGGAACAAATAGTGTCTCCAATGTTTGATAGCTTGAAAAATAGCATAGAATTCCACATCATATGTATTATATATCATCTTTGCTCCCGATAGCTTCTCACTGAACTATGCAATAGGACGTCCCTTCTGACTTAACACCCCTCCAATTCCAACCTTTGATGCATCAGTATACAATTCAAACAACAACTGAAAATCCGGCAACACTAGAATTGGTGCTGTCGTCAAAAGTTCCTTGATTCTTTCAAAGGCAAATCTTGCTTCTTCCGTCCATGAAAATTGCTTCCCTTTCATACAATCAGTAACTGGTGCCATCACGCTACTGAAGTGTGGAATAAACCTTCGGTAGAATGATGCCAAATCATGAAAGCTTCTAACTTCTGTAATCGTCCTGGGTTGTGGCCAATTTCTGATTGGTTCAACTTTATTCTGATCCACCTGTATACCTCCTTCTGAAATAACATATCCCAAGAATAAAACACTATGCGTCATGAACACGCATTTCTTCGTTGCAGCATAAAATTGTTTCTGTCGCAATATCATCAATACTTCTCTCAAATGATGCAAGTGTTCTTCTGAGCTTTTACTATATATCAGTATATCATCAAAATACACCACCACGAACTTCCCAATGAATGGTCTAAAAATCTGATTCATCACCCGCATAAATGTACTCGGTGCATTCGAAAGACCAAACGGCATAACCAGCCATTCGTACAATCCTTCTCTCGTCTTGAATGTTGTCTTCCATTCATCCCCTGGTCTGATTCGAATTTGATGATAACCACTTTTCAAATCAATTTTCGAAAAGATAGTAGCTTCACTAAGTTGATCCAACAAATCATCCAATCTCGACATAGGGAATCTATATCTCACTGTAATCTTGTTCAGAGCCCGACTATCAGTGCACATCCTCCACGTTCCATCCTTCTTCGGTACTAACAAAGCTGGCACCGCACAAGGACTTAAACTTTCCTACACACGCCCCTGTTCAAGCAACTCTTCCACTTGCCTTCTCAACTCTTCATGTTCCTTTGGACTCATTCTGTAATGTAGTCTATGAGGTAATACAGCTCCTGGAACAAGATCAATTTGATGTTGAATGTCTCTCAACGGTGGTAACTCCGTTGGTAGCTTCTCAGGAAATACATCGTCAAACTCTCCCAGCACTGGCTTTACTTTTTCAGGAATCTCAACCACTTCATGACTCTCACGTCCAATCAACAAAAACACTTCAAGCTCCTCTTCGACTTCTTTAACAAACTCCTTCAAAGTTAGCAAAGTTTTAAGTTCCTCAATCTCCTCCGACTTGCTTTCTTCGTGTTGTCGCTTCTTAGGAATTAAAGTGATTTTTGTCCCTTCAAACATGAAACTATAACTGTTAGTACGACCATCATATTGCACTGCTCTACCGTATTGCCATGGTCTTCCCAACAACAGATGGCATACATCCATGTCAACCACATCACACCAAATTTCGTCTTTGTATTTCTTCCCAATTGAAAAATTCACACAAGCCCTTCGTCCAACCTTTACTTCCCCACATTTCCTCAACCAAGCCAACTTGTAAGGTTTTGGATGCTTCTCTGTTTTCAATGCTAACTTCTTCACAGCCTCTGTAGAGATAATATTGTCGCAACTTCCTGCATCAATAACAAACTTGCAAACCCTTCCCATGATAGTGCACGTTGACTGAAAGATGTTACTCCTCAACCAGCTAGTTTTCTCCTCCTGTTTTGGTGTCAAGCACGACCTCTTCATCATTAATGAATACCCTTCATCTCCCGACACTTTTTCTTCCTCCTCATCATGTAGTGAATTAGAACATTCAGCCTCTGCATCCTCATCTTCCACTTCAGCAATCATAGTTCTCTTCTTCGGTTTCGGACATTCGTTACTCTTGTGTCCCACTTCCTGACAATTATAGCATTTGAAATTGGGGTTGACTTTTGGTTTAGCCACTTCATGAACAACCGGCTTACTCGATGCTTTAGGAACATTCGAACCACTACCCGCTCCTTTGTTCTGCCCTGTAAAACTTGGAAACACACCTCCCCCACGTCTTCCTTGTTTCTCCCAAGCCAACGCCTTTTGATGTGCTTCTGCCACAGATCTAGGGTCGAACATGTTCACCATATCCTGGATTTGTGTTCTAAGTCCACCCACAAACCTAGTTGTCAATTGTTCTTCTGTCTCCATAATGTCATTTCGAGCAATCAACTGGTAGAACTCATCTGCATAATCAGTAACAATCTTCGTCCCTTGTCTCAGGTTCTGTAATCTCTGATACATCAGTGATTGGTAATTGTAGGGTAAGAAAGTAGCCTTCATCAATTTCTTCATCTTTTCCCAAGCAACAATCCTTGACTTCCCCATCTGCTCTCTAGTAAGTTTGGTTTGCTGCCACCAAGCCATAACTCTCCCCCTCAACCTAGTAGCAACCAACTTCACTTTACGATCCTCCGAAACCTCCTTGAAGTCAAAAATTTCCTCAACATAAGCTAACCAATCAAGAAATTCCTCGGCTTGCATACCTCCCTTGAATTCTGGTATTTCAGTTTTCATCCCAGACTCCCACTTGTGATCATACTCCGAATGATTTCTTCCTTGATCTCGTCCTCGTCCATGAACACTACCACCATCAAACTCCTCTTCAAAATCTGATGTATATCGATGTCGATCCTGACCACCAACATCTCTACTACCATCATTTCTTCCACCAACATCCCTTCTATCTACATTCCTCCGATCACGATCACGATCATTCACATTCCTATCATGACTTCGATCATTAACATTTCTATGACAATCTCGACTGACACTTCTATGATCATTATCAACACTTCTCTCTCGATTGGAATGTGGTGAAACTCTACTTCCCTCATGGTTAGATTCAGGTGAAACCCTTCTTTGATTTTGATTCATCTCCAACATCATCTTCTCTAATCGACCAATCCCTTCATTAAGCTTCTCACTAAAGTTTTCGTTTATTCTTTGCTCCATCTCATCAGCTTCTTCTCTTCTATACAACACTTCAATATTTTGATGGCGATTAGCTCTTCTTGGCGGCATTGTCAAATCACACAATCTTCAACAAATTCAAGCTTCAAAATCGCACGGCTCCAATAGCTCGGAAACAATGGTTCGCGACCTAACTTGATTAGCTCGCTCGTACTTCCTTAACTGGCTTCGAACAGAACGCGGCTTAGCTTAGCTTGCGTAGCTCCACTAGCTCGCACACACACAATTCAAATTTTGGCGCGCAAAGCTTCCACGGCCAAACTCAAACACTTCTCAAACCTTTGATCCAAAAGGATATGGATCGAAAACTCCAACCTTGTTGCAACTTCGCGATGAACACAATGAACACCAAGCTTCTCCAAATGATGCAAATTTCAATCTCCAACACTTCGACTTCAAACTCTTCAAATAAAATTGGCTCCAAGACTCGGCTTAGCTATGATTGGCTAAGTCTAGCTCTGATACCAAATGACGCAGCAGCGAATAACAAAAATGATGTAACGGTGAAAAGTAGGAATCGGTGGATTGAAGAATACCAAATGCCCAACTCCGTTGATCCAAAGATGCTGGAATCTAGCTATCCCAAACATGTTGATTGCGCACGATACCGTGTTTAAAGATCTACGATTCTTCGACGTTGATCAAACGCACTTGATTCCGCGAATCGGCTTCAACAATCGTTGATTCGAGCGCACTCGAATACTGAAGGTGGAGATAGGAGATTACACTCAACTACCAATTTAATGAAAGCACAAAGCTAACAAACAAAAGTTTTATTCAAAATCAACTTCACTATTACAAATGATACCACCTGCATATTTATAGGCTTACAACTCACAACACAAAACTGTACAACACATAGGTCGTTCACGACCTAACAAACCCGCGACCTAATATTTACAACACAACATTCACGGCCGACCTAACTCCTTGCCGACCTACGACCTAACATACAAACGAAATATTACAACATAAATCAAATACAACACAGTACATGACTTAACAATTTACACATACAAGCGACATATCATCTGGAGCGACCTAAGGTACTTGAGCGACCTAAGGAAAACACCATGCGACGACCTATCTTTTCAGTGCATAAGGTCGAGCGACCTAAAATAAAACGGCATCCACATTAGCGACTTAACATAGGTCGTATCTTGATTTCGCGACCTAACATAGGTCATAAAACATCTCTGCGACCTATCATAGGTCGTAACTCAAAACAGTCTTCACTCGATAGATCGGAGCGACCTAAAGTAAGCGATCTAAGGCCTCGCGACCTAAGGCCTTGCGACTTATCATAGGTCGTTGGCTTTCCAGTTCTTGCATAACTCTCTTCTTCGCCTTTTATCTCGTCATCCTGGAACATGTTAAGTCGCACACGACCTAAGACTTCAACTTCCAACGACTTTTCCCAAAGTTTTAGCTTGTCAGCTTCCTCGTTAGGTCGCACGCGACTTATCATCACGTTAGGTCGCTCGCGACCTAAGACTTTATCTTTCTGGGCTGCATCAACAAGTCATCAAAGCCACCAAGGAATCTTCTTTCTGTTGCCTCCTTTTCTCTCTTTTTAGTTTCAAATACTCTTCTTGCATACGAAGATTCACCTTTCTTTGTTCTTCTTTCTCGGTCTTTCACAGATATTTCTCCATTCGCCTTTGCTCCTTTCTTTCCTCAAACAGTATTGTGTTGCGACTCACTGAACTCATAGTTTCAACTATTTTATCGTATTGGGCATCGTAATCAATTTTACTTTTCAATCTCCATTTTCCTACCGCCCTCCCTGCATTGTTACTACGAAATGGTTGGGGTTCTTGTTCTTCAGCTGCCTCCAGGACATCGGACTCTCCCGTACTTGACTCGGGATTCATTCTTATTGGTGCAATATGAAATCTGGTGTGTTTCTTTTTTTACTGTGCTCCATTTATTATCGCCTTTAAGAAGATTATAAACATGCATAAGATTGAAAGCCGTTCCCTTGTTCTGTTGTACATTGGCCTCATGAGCCTATTCAAGCTGAAAATAAACATAAATCATCAGTGAAATGTATAATAATTACTTTACTCCAAGGACGGTATTTTGACAAAACTCACCAAGTTAACATCTATAGCCTTACTTTGTTTCCTCGTCTCCTTAACTGCCATGATTTCATTCCATTTTTGACAAGCTCCGTTCATACGTCTCCATTGAGTTTTTAAAGATTCAACAGTTCTAGAAATACAATTTGGTAAGCGAGCATGGAAAAAGTTTGAAATAGACGCCCAAAAAACAAATTCAGATTGCAATGTACCTTTGTGTTCATCAACAGAGCACTTTAGCCAACAAATAGCAAGTTCCACTTCATCTTTTAACCTTTTCCATTGTTTAGAAGCAGCACTTATAGATACTTATAGATGCAGGAATTTCAATTACTTCTAGAATTGGGGACTCGTTTATGTTGATTCCTCTTGGATTTGCCCTTATTTGATTCAGATGGGATTGTTGACTAAAATCATTATTTTTATCCCATAAGATTTCCTCTTCAACAAAATCTTCATATTCATTTCAATTTTGATTAAATTCACCGTCAACTGCTTCAAAATTAGAATTTAAATTTCTGCTAGAGTTGTTCGTCTGTGTGAAATTACCTCGCAGACCGTCTCTAAAATTCAATGATCGATATTGTGGACTGCTATTCGAGTATTGGTTGCTAAACTGATCGTTGTAGCCTTGACTCGTATGTTGTGCTTATTGTTGCGAACGATATTGGGATGTTTATTGATAATTCTGATTGCTTTGTCGATTTGACGGTGAATTGTCGTAAGTATTATAATTTTGATTATATTCTTAAAATCGTTGACTGAAGAAAACATCGGCATTTTTCCCTTTTTGATTGTTGGACATTTTTTGCGGATATTATTAAGTATGGTTTGTGTAGAGTAAGAGAGGAAGAAGAATATTTTAGTGTAAGTTGATAAACAATCAATTTGAATATATATGATAAACTTAGAAACGATAGCGAATGATTACCGTTTTTTTATCCGGTATTATTAGTGCAATGGTTTATCCATTATTATTTATGCCAGATAACTACTAGCAAATGCTGGATAAAACAGTAACCGTCAGTGGGAGCCCAAAATTGGACTTGCGCACCCCTGTTGGGGTGGGATGCTCTTATGGAACGAATGTCAAAAACAGACAGGGCAAATTGTCATGCGCGTGCATAGGCCAACACGTGGACGACCATTTGTCGGAAAACCCCGCAGTTTCAGGATTTTAAAATTGGACACTTGTTTATTGGTCGCGCATCATCATCATTACCAATTAGTGAAAGCAAAAAAAATGACTAATTTATGAGGAGTTGCTAAATGAAAACGGTGATTCGTCGGATTCCGGCGAAATATGACGGGAAAAAAGTTGGTTCCGGCAGTCCCTCTCCCTGAATGGCTACCTGAAGGTTGGTCGGTTGAATATAGAAAGAGAAGATTTTCGAAAACAGTTGATAAGGTAATTTTGCTATTTCTCAACTATTTTATACGTTTGTTACATTCGGTACAAGATACAACAACGGTAGCTTTATTATTATTATTATTTTGTAAGAAAAAAAAGGTAAAATTATAACTTTATTGTATAAAAATTGATCAACGAAATTTTGATTCGCACCATTAACAAAAGTTATGACATTGCTTAGATGAATCAGCGAAATTTTTATTTCATTGAGATATTTACTGTGATAAGCAATGGTTATAAATTTTTTTTTTGAAAGTTGCCGAATATAGGAGAATAAGATCAGATGCTGTAGTCTTCCCTGTTAATTTAATATAAGCGCATGCCGTCCAATTTGAATTCTAAAGCACGTATTTTTTGATAAACCCTTCTCAAGACAGAACAAAGGTGATAAGACATTATTGGTTTAAATTATAGAACTGAAGTTACTTACTAGTCATTGCTCGCACAGAACAACTTAACAAAGTTTAAGTAACCAACCTGAAAGTAAAAATATAGTAATTTTTATACAGTTAAAATTAGCTTTAAAGCCAAAAGGCTTAAGATATGCAAAAACTGCTCACTGTTTTGATTAAGCAATAGCTGCATGGGCCCTTCTGTTAAAAAAATGCAGGATCTTAATGTCAGATTTCTTTATCGTGCAGTATTACATACATCCCTCATCTGCCAAAAAACTAAGGTCAAAGCCTGAAGTCATGCGATTTCTGAGTAGAGAACCGAATGATGTTAATCATATTGCTTTTCAAAAAGCCGCATCTTATCAAAAATCCCATGAACACCATAAGCAGCTAGTAAGAGTGCTGACCCTATGTTTCAAATCCTTAATTATATTCTTGCATTATCACGCTGAATTCTAAAGGTCATACAGGTGCAAATAGATCACTGCCCTGGTGATCTACCTGAAGGCTGGATGGTTGAAAAGAGGCTTAGAAGGAGCGGTCACCACAAAGGCCAAGTAGAATCGGTACCACCACCTCCTATTTTTTTCTTTTTTTAATCTTCTGCTGCATTACAACAAAGCTACATGTTTTGCGATTTTTTTTATAAAATTCATTCTATCATGTTCGACATTGCGGAAAGGATCCAGAGGATGGCAACCCCAGCCTAGGGATGCAGGAGCAACGACTGTTGAAAACAAACTTAAATTTGCATTTTGTTAATCTAGAATTTTCTATGTAGAAAATATTTAGAATATATATATAGATATTTATATGAAATGATATATTTAAAAATATGTATGAGAAAGTTTATAAGAATATATCAATCTTCTAGAGAATGGTTTTAAATCATTAGATCCGATGAATTTTAACTGTCATTTAAGACGTGAACTAATATAAATAGGGGTGGAGCCACTTTATTTTCTATGCAAGAAGAATGTATAAATATTTGTAACTAAAGTTAGAAATAAATTCTTATTTTCTCATTGCAAAAAGTTTTTTTTCCTTTGATTAGTCATCTATCTTAATTACCTTAATCTAAAATCAAATCTATTCTCTATCCAAAAACCCCAACAATGCCCTCGTTGATGGTGGTCCACCTGACCGACCAGGTCATAAGGATCTAAGGGGCAACACCGCTCAGTAGGGTGTTGGGCAGCACTACATCCGAAAAATAGCATATCTCGTTTGCATTTGAATTCAAATGTTCACAGTTAAATCTATTGAAGGCAAGATGTGGTAGTTTATCTTCAAAGGACACCGCCAACAGTCACTCTCCTTCCTATATAAACTACATAATGTGCTGAAAAGGTTTTACTTTCATTCTTATATTCGAATTCCAAACTGTTAGAAACATCATGAGTATATCTTCAGCGTTTTTTTATCCGTGCAAGCAATCACAACTTGCATAGATAATCTTTGTTGTATCATAAAAGAAGATTTTTGTTTTACCTTGTGTGATTTGTGAAGGAGAAAAAAGAGAGAGATCGGATTGTGCCTTAAGCGATATTTCTATTCAAATATATTCAATGACATGGATACTAAAACTGTGTGTATATGATGCTATCAATAATACATTGCAAAACTTACATTCACACACACACATACATATTTGGTATAAATTTTTTCGATCAAAGTTGACATTACTGACACACGTACATGACAAAATATTTGATTTTCATTCAGTATCTATAACAATATGTTTGTGCTATTTTTTTTAACCTTTGGAATTTATTCTTGCAGTATTATATTGATCCAATATACGGGCATAAGTTCTGTTCAAAAACTGGAGTATCTCGTTATCTGAAGAATCAAGAAGCCCGTCGACTAGGTTATCAACAAAAGAAAATGCATTCTCGAGATACCCATTTGTTAAAGGAAGAAGGTGCTCCTGTAAGTGTTAAATTTCTTCATAATTTTGTTTTTGAAGATTGACGTGAACTTACAATTTCTATGGATTATAGCGTGAAACAATTATCTGTTTGTGTACAAATTTAAGCCAGTACAACAAGGAAAAACATATGGGAAGTGAATCAAAAGTAAAATAAAAAATTGGAATATTTGACTGAGAAAACATTCATTTTTGTTGTATTGGCTCGTCATATGTCAAGAGAACCAAAGAATCCTATTTTCCTTTTACTGTGTAAAATAAAATTAGGCCTCATGCACTTTCTGTTAGTGTAAAATGTTAACAAAATTTGTGTGAGTAGTTTTTTATTTCAGAGTAGAAGAAAGAAAGAGAGAGGAAGAGTGGGCAAAGAGAATAGTCCCACCTTGTAAGATAAATGAAACTATATTTGTTGTTTAGATGTAGGTTTCACAAGAGAAAGGATGTGCCCTTTGGCCATACAAATGTTTTGTCGTGGATTGAAGATGAAAGTCATGCATATTAACACATGTCGTCGTTCGTCCGACTGAGACGGTTTGGGTCCAATTATAATTTTGGATAGAATTTTTATTTAAACATGTATGTTTATGAGGAGGTTGTATTCAAATTATGAAATTATAAATATGGCGGGAAAAAGAAAGGTGTTGGATCAATGGACATCTTTTTTTCTTTCGAAATGGTTGACGTCTCCTTTCACAGACAGATGCATCTTTTTGCGAACGGACATCTCTTGTCACTGCATTCATTTGATCCGTATGATAGTTTGAATCGATTTTGGTAGTGCATCCGCAATTGATTAAAGAGATCAATTTTTGGCTTCATTGTATCTTGGAAGACGATTAGCTGCAACTCTAAGCACTCATTCATTTATTTAAATGAGTGGGAATGACAAATAACGTCTTAAAGAAAGCGTCATCGACGTGTCTTGGAACGATTTCTGTTGATTTGATTACCATTATGTTGTGCCACTTTAGAAATTTCCACCAACACTTTCTTCTTGCAATCTTAATTCTCCTTCGAAAATACTAAACTGAAAAAAACAAATATCAAATCTCCAATAGGAGTGCACATTAGTTTGCAGTATTTGAACCTTGAATTGATGCTGTAATCAAATTTTATGTCTTCGCATATTTTTGGAGAAATAGGGTATTGACAAAAATGGACGGGAGAAAAATAATGACACAAATTACCATATACATGCCTTTCAGTTAAGTTTACAAGAAATTTGGTAGGGGTGAAATTCTTTTTTCTCTTTTCCCCTTGGTAATTTTTTAATTCCAAAATCCAAAGTGAATATCACTTTCTTCCTCCTTTTTTGATTTTTTCCCATTAGTGATGGCCCAAATTTATTATAATGGTTTGCATTTGATTGCTTTGATTTTACTTAATCCTTATCAAATGTTTTTAGTGCTCAAATTCAGTCCAAAAGTCATATACATTTTAGGTTCATCGATATAGAGATATAGAGAAAAACGGTTTTATTCAATATGTTATCCATTCTATCATTTGATTACGTCACTGAGTTCATATAATTTTTCGTCTACTATATATCTTCGCTTCGCCTGTGAACCTTAAATATAAGGTGAAATTTTACCTAGTCACTGATATATTCTGTACTAATTCACATCGTTCTTTACAAAATAAAATAATTGTTTTAGTATTTAAACTTACTCTTTTATAGCTTTCTATGCGTTCTCTTAGTAATTGAAGAACACATCTGTTATTGCTTTTTACACGGCCTCTTATTGAATTAATAAATGAATAATTTACAAAGGAAACATAAAAGGACTTGATATATTATATGAACATGTGGAAACTGACCAATGTCCCAGTGATAGTGATTCACCTACTGGAAGAATTGACCACTGCCCTAGTGGTTTCCTTATTGTTTGATAGTTGAAATGAAACTTCTGAGAAAGTGGTATTTTTTTTAGGTAGATCAGACTCAGTGCTTCTATTACCATTGTGTTGTAACATATTTTAAAATGCTGAAAATGAATGTTGTGCACTTGTTACTGGATGCTGAATTCAGATTATTGATTGCTGAATACTGAAATGGGTAGTAGTTTCTTTGTATTTTTAAAACTTTTGATTAGAGTTAAAGTGTATGGTTGTTTTGACAATTTTACCCTCTATGTTTAGTTGGTTTTTCACATGATAATTATCAAAATGAGAAATTCGAATTATGATAAAATTTTATCATCAAAAGGATTGAATTTTTGAATTTCGTTGGAAGTTTTTAATTTTGAAGGATTTAAGTTTTAAATTGCTATATTCCAAAATTTTAATTTTAAGACATACAATAAAATAAAATTTTAGAAATTGAGTTAAAATATAAATTAACAAAATAGTTATCGAATTTTGAACTTCTAGAAAAATCGAGAAAATTGAACTCTCAGCAGTTCTTTTTTTTTTTTAAGTTTCAAATTTTTAATATTGAACTTAAAATAATTTAATAGATGTGTAAGTAAGGGTATAAGCGAAAATAAATGTTATAAAACATTCTGCATTAGAAAAAACAATGTAAAAATCTTGATCGCTTTTCATCACCAAATAAGTGTTTTAGTTCTTAATGCGTAATGAAAACAAATACGTTTTAAGTTCTTAATCATGCTGATCACTTTTCATCACCAAATGAGTGTGTAACGTAAACAAATATGTTTTAAGTTCTTAATCATGAATAAGTGATCGGTTAAGCGATTACTTGTTCCGAACAAATGATACTTTACTCTTATACAATCAAACAACTACTGTGGAATAAGGATTTGGGTTCACTGATTAAAAATCAGTAGTAAGCATGGATACTATTATGCAGTTATCAAGTAAGCAATCTGAACAAAGAACAAAACAAAATCAAGAAAATATGCAATTTTTGGTATGGCCAAATTATAAACGATATACACCAATAGATCCATTACCTTTATTACTTTTATTTGCTTGAGTGAGTTTTACAAGAGGTATAAAATAAGAGTAATAATCATTTTGGTGCAATTTCAAACTATGTAACGAAGAAGAATACGAATCTATGGAATCACCTCTTTGAAAGAACCCTACTACTAATTATTTTTGGCTTGAAATTCTTAAATGAAATATGAAGAATTATGTTTGTTAAATGGTCAAATTAAAAAATGTCAACATTATAAATAAGAGGTTATGGTCCACAAATTACACAAGCTCTACTTATTCTTCTAACATCTTTTATGGAAATAATTAGGACTTAGGGTTTAGTGTCAATTTGGAAGAACAAACCAATTCTTCTTCTTTTTCAATTAGCAAATATGAATTCAAGTATGTCTTCCGTTATTATGTTATCTATTTTTATATTTCTCGATTAAATCAATATGGATTAATTTATTTGGATCTAGAGTTTAATGATTAATTAACTCTAAAGAGTATTAAATCCTGACACATACATGTTAACAAACATCCAGGATAGATGTCTTAGAGTACATTAGTACGAATGTAGTAGTGTTGATAGCATGCCGACTTCTTAGCATTCAAACACATTGGAAATTCAAATACTAATATAGGTGAAGTTGATAACCATTCACATGAGTCCTTTCCACATGATCATTTGTTCGAACTCCACGCATCGCATTCTAATGCCTCCTTGATGCTCGTTGCATGTTCTTACAGATTACTGTTATAGGGTTTACACATAAAGAGTACCTAAGACTAAGAGAGTCAATTAGAATACAAAAGGATCAGGGAATACTCTGGGTATGAGCTATATCTACCCACTATATCCTTAGAATATGGGTAACTAATGAACCTAGAGTCCTCTGCTTATGTATATGGATACATTGTTAGACATTGGAATGCAATGATCTTTTCTTGGAGGGAAGTGCTCAGAGGTGTGAGAACCTTAATTCATTATAGATTAATATTAGATCATTAATCATAACCTCTCAAACGATGGCCAATGTTCTGCTCGAAGTTATAACAATCTTCTCTAGCACAAACATGCACATCTGAGTGGATTTGAAACCTCAATCAACAAGATCAGCCTCCTTTTGACCCCGCGTATTCAATCCCTATCTTTTTAGCCCTCTCTTTATTGAGAATGCAAGTCATGAGCACCCCTACCATAGAGCTCTCCTCATTTTTCTTACCAAGCACTACCTTATCGAGTATTCGTCTCTTTCCTTAACACCCTATTTCCCAAGCACTCTACTCTTTGTGCTTCAAGCACCCCCACTCATGCACCCAGTCAAGGACTCAGTCAAGGTCAATTTAACTCAATTGAAGGAGATTAGCTACTTGGTATATTTGCAACTTGACATATTAACCGCTTTAGGATTATCTTGGTGGATAAGTGCATAGGGCAATGGACAATCTGGGCCAAATTAAAAAAAATTGTTCTCTAAATAATTTTACTACATCATAACTTGTGTTATTACGAATAATTTGATAGTGATAAATCATATCAATGTTAGTTCTGCATAATGGAAGATGTTGTGAATTAAAATTAACTATATTTAACTTCAAATTTATTTTTATTAATATTGTGTTATATTTAATAATGGACATTATGTGTGTGTGTATATATATACATACATATGTATGTATGTATGTATGTGTGTGTATATATATATATATAATGAAAGTTCAATCACTAGGACTTTTATCGATGGAATCTCACCATTGTTTTGTGGCCTACACCGTCATCCCTATCCTACCATCCATCAACCGAATTTCATTATTAATTTGCATCCGACATCACTAACAAAACTATTTGAAATAAATGTATTGTGACCACCAAACCTTTTGCATTTATAACACACATCCCCATTAAATTTTATAAATAGAAAACAAATACATTTAGCTATTAGATGCATATACGTGCAATTTATACTACTATAACATTAGGATAATGTCCAGAGGGAATATAAATATTTAATAATCTAGTTTGTATAATAATGTTATATGTAAGCATATACATACGTACATACATGCATATATTATAAAACATGCAACGTGTGTTATATATGTGGTATTTCATATTTAAAAAAATTCATTTATAGTATATAGTGTGTGTGTTAACAAAATATGAACTAATATACTTTCAACCACTTTGAATTATTTATATATATATATATATATATAAAGGTAATTAAATATGTATATATACATATATATTTTAAAATCAATTTATTATATTTGGGCGTAAGCCCATATTAAAATTTTAAATTTAATTATATAAATTTAGAATGGCTCTGCCAAATTTGCTTTATTTTTCACAGGTATAAATATGTAGAAATGAAAATTTTTCGATTTAATTTTTAGTTAAGTTTTCCCTAGTAAAATAGTTAGTACAATTTATATATATGGAATGTGTGCATTCTGAAAATTTTTTAATTGCCGAATCTTATTTTTATCTAACATAATTTGTTTAATTATATATGTATATGTTTTTATACTACTACAACAATAATAATACTAAGTTCCACAAAAATTAATCCGCAACCTGAAGTTAATATCTCCGAAAATAAAATTAGTTTGTTAAATATTCTATTTTGAAATTATTATTTAATATATTTAAAAACTATTTTTGAATAAATCATAAATATCTTTATAAATAGTTGAACTAGAAACACAATCTTTTGGTCCGACTGTGAAATTCCAAAAATATCCTTACAAACAAATAAGATGTCAGGAGTTCGAATCCCACCGTAAACAAAAATTAACATCTATCTTTAAACTGAAATTTTGAAACATGAACAAGCTTACAAGTTCAAACCCTACTTTAATAGAATAATTACATTTTTTTTGTATTTTTCAGTTGATTTTTATCAAACAACATAGAAATTTTAAACATGAACAAGCTTACACGTGCCAAAAAAATCTCGTAAATGATAATAAATATGTTTTTAATTAAGGTGCAACCAAAATATATTTGTTTTGATAATGTAAATAGAACAAAGTGATAAAAAGAGTTGTACTTTAATTGATCTAACCGGTCGGTTACCCATCGTATTGCAAGCCTGAGCTATTGTCTTCGACTTACTCTAATGGATGTTGTGTTTTAAATTGCTTACTTTGAAAGAGAAAGTAGGGTGCTATTTATAGTCTCTCTTGAGCTATGAGGTATCTAATATTTCCACATTTCTCTTCACCTACTTAACACATGGCATACAAATCACCATATATTGATTCAGAGCAAGATATAGTCATCAACTGTATATACCATGGCCAGCCATAAATATTATTAACATTTGTTAATTTTTAGGTCTAATTAATAACCATAATTAATTATAAAAATATTTAATTTAGTTCTTTTAATCAATCAAATCATTATGTAACAATTATATATTATTTTAATTAATTTTAAGCTTTTCTATAAGTAAATATAAATCATAACAAATTAATTTCCATAATTTTAATTTATAATATTTATAAATTAATTCGATTAAGTTTTGCTTGGAACTATGCTTACAGTTGCATGAATAAAGCTTAAAGATTGTATAAATTGAAATTTAATTTCAAATAAAGATTGTATAAATTAAATTTTAATTTCAAACCCTTTTAAGCTGCACCCTTAAAAAACGATATATATTGCATGTTATCTCCTAGTCGTCGCTATGTCATTAAGACATGTAGAATTTAGTCAATGATTAACACTCTAATGATGTCTATAGTTAATCATGAACTCCCAAACTATAAAATCATTAATTTATCCGATAACATCCATCGATTAACCAATTTATTTTTTCTAGAGATTTTGATTTTTAGTTGACTACCAATTACATTTACATTAACATTCTATTTCAAAAGAGACGAATCCTCTATTGAAAAGTGTTGTACCTCATATGGTATTACATGTACTCAATTTTAACTTGATCCTAATTGTTGTATGATTAACCATGATCGAAGTACATTTTTATACACATAAGATCTACAGTATTCTCAAATCAAAAGAGCACCGCACGTCATCATGTGATATCTTCTATTTAATTTTGATATATATATATATATATGTATGTATGTATGTATGTATGTATGTATATTTGTGTGTATGTATATATATTTGTGTGTATGTATATATATTTGTGTGTATGTATATAACTTATAGAAGACTTTCGATGAATCATTCTGCAATTGTTCTAAACAATTTATAGAAGATCAAAACTACCAATGTTGTTTGGTATGCACCCGATCACCAAGTTCCAACTTCGTTATTTCTTTAATACATATAGCAAAATCTCACTTATGCGAAATTGGTTAGATCTTTGTAATGTGATATCTGTCTTGCTTCAACTGTCAATGAGAGAATAAAATGTTGGAACACCATATTCAGACTCTTACATCGAAATTTGTTTTGTATGTAACTTATTGTTCGTTTTTTTAGCGTCATCATCGAGTCATAATGACTGCACAATTTAATTTAATTTTTTATGTGATCTTTATGCAAAACATCTTTAACTTCCACGTATGTATTTTGTACGCGAGCATGGTTCCACGTATATCTTTTGGTTGGGATCGTGGTCTATAAAAGCATTATATGAAAAGATTACCATCCTTGAAAGATACCAATTTATGTCCTAATATTTTGCATGGGCGAATGGTTTCCACATATATTTTTTGGATGCGACATGGTCCGTAAATATATTATATAAAAATATTACCATCCTTGTAAGATACCAATTTTTTTTTCCAAACATGATTAAAGTTTCGAATGAGATTTGATCTCAAATCCTCAATCCAGAGCCTTATCACTAATCTTAGTGGTCATTAACGAAACTATAACCAGTTAAATTAATGTTACTAATCAACTATCTGCTCATGTAAGAATTTTATATTAATGTGTGTGTAAGATCCAAATCCACCCATGATCTTAACCGCAAATGTAAACACAATGAGATCCAATAGTTGAAATACATTGTGTTTTATTTGTACTTCAATAGTTGCTTCCATATACACGGAAAATTTTATTTATACATGAATAAAAAAACAACAAATGACATCACTTGTATTCTTAAAAAAACACAACAAATGACATGATTAATCCCAGCTGTTCGATCTTCTTCTGATCTCAGCATCAAATATAAACATAATTAGATCTAATTGTATCTTTATTTATATCTCAATAACTGCTCTCATTAGCAGATCAAGTGGTATTATCTCTAGTTGGTTGTCTAGAAATCTTAGAATCGGACCTCCAAGACATTAGCAAGACTTGGGATCAATCCCCCAAACGATCAATGCCATTTCCCTTAAAAAAAAAAAAATCTTCCAAACATATGGAAAAGTTTATTTCTATATAAATAAAAGTACGACAACTGATAGGGTTAATCTCACCTATAAGATCTCAACTTTGAATGTAAACCAAACGAGATTCGATGGTGGAAACACACTGTCACTTAATTGTGTTTTTATTTGTGTTTTAGTAGTCATTCAACATATTCCCCCTCATTTATTCCCGTAAAATTATCTTCCATCTTTTGTTGCAATTATTCCCGGCTCGAAGTGAATCCTTGAGATATTTTATGTTCATTAGTAAGATCATCCTGGAAAATTTGGAACTTCCATCTTCTTCAAAATTGCAATTCAAATCGACGGTTAAAATAAATATTTTCGATAGCTTTTATTGACTTGCAATTTTTAAGAAGATAAATGCTTCAAAAGTTTCAAATTTTGCATGGATGATCTTGCTAACAAATATAATTTTCCAACGAGACATTTCCAACCAAACATGTACAAAAATACAATTTGATCTGGAATATTTTTGCACAAAAAGATGGAGGAATGATTTTAAGGGGTTCTATGCCTTCCCACCCAGACATATTTTTCCAGGTATAATTTTCAGAAAGATAAACTCTAGCATTAAAAAATAACGGATTTCATCATATCTATTGTAACAATTAGAGGGTTTCATCATTTCTATTGTAACAGTAAGATTACGCTTTGGAATAAGTTTGACAAGTTCATTCATACACAACAAACGGATAAATCCATTTTCTTTTCTTAATTAGCATTAAAGGATACATACATACACACATATATATATATACATATATATATATATATGTATATGTATATGTATATGTATATGTATATATATGTATATGTATATGTATGTATATATATGTATATGTATATGTATGTATATGTATATGTATGTATGAAGGTTCAATGGCACCCCTTCTTTTGGAGCACCGCTACTTTCCACGAGTGAGAAGCAATTGATATTTAAACAAAAGCGTAAAATATGTGCATTTTTATAGTAAACTAAAACTTCACTGACAAAATGTTGGGCATGATGTATTTTCAGTGGTAATTCAATTCTTCGCACCAAAAAACCATGACTTAATATCTGAACCATACTATTGTTCACAGCCACTCATCAAATTCGAAAAATTCAAGGAGAAGCAGACTTCAACAAGTAAACACCTAATCTTAACAAAGGAACAGACTCTTATAGAATACATAAAATCCAAAGTGAAGCGAACCGTAACAAGAAGATGCCTCGTCTTGACAAAAGAACCAACATGTAGCCCAAATGTTGATTCTGTAAAAGGTCCAGTCCCATCACTTTTACTTGAGACGTCTACACGATGCACAGAGAGCAACTATGCGGATCCTCCACTAAAACTAGCTCCACAGATTTTACTCGATGCTCCAACAAAATGTAAGTATCCTAGTATACATATTAACCATAAGCAGTTTTCTGTCTAAAACAGTAGATTATCTATATTTTTTATCATATTATTGTGTCGCAGTAGAAGTAGATTCGGCAGAAAAGCGCACTACTACTACCACCATCAAAGACATAGAGAACTTGGAGCAAAGGTTGGGAAACTTCAGGATCGAATGCCATGAAAACTGTGGAGAATGTGGTAAAGGACAGTTACCATTTGAAGGCCAGTGGTTAGATTTGAGGCAAAAGCAACAGCAGAAAAGAAAAGCTGATGCAGAATTTGATTTGCCTTCGAAATACTTAAAACATGTAAATGGGTCAAGGGAAGAATGTGGGCACATAATTGATCAAGATTATCGAAGGGAGATGTCTATACCTAGCGAACTTGAAGAAAAACTTGAGAAACTACAGCTTGTTGTAGAACAAGCTTCTAATGTGAAACGTGAAGATACTACAGATGAACTTTTTGAAAAACTTGGGAAGTTGAATCTGTCTAGAGCATGCATGGGCGATTTGTGGCTAGATCCTTGTATTGAGTTTGCTTATAAAACTCTTACTAGCGATTCTTTGGTTTTAGAAGACGTGGCTAATACATCGCATCCGAATGATTAGCCGCCATATTTAGACTTGGAGGTAGCGAAGGAAGTATGTATATACCAATATGCTGTTGGAAATGCAATTGCTTGTGGTTTACGTGGTTGAATGTCTAGAGAAACTTCTTCACTTAAATTATTTCCTCCTATGTAAGTATATATACTAAGCATGAAGCAAGTTTATTCATATGCTTGTGGTTTATGTACTATTCCCTTCTATGTAGTGTTTATATGTACTCTGATAGCCCGGAATGTAGGGTTATCGGCGGCCAGTTCTGCACTTTAGTACAGTTGTACATCTAAGTTAAAACAAACCATTTGTACATAATTTTCGAAAAAAATGATTTGACCACAGGGGCGGAACCTAGGCACCTTACAGGAAGGTTTCTGTAAGGCCCGCTTTGGTGTATCATCTCAAGCTTTGACCAACAATCAGAAAATATATGAAAGAGAACCGTGGAACCCATGGGTTGGTCTACTTATTAAGAATCTGTGATTTAACATTTTTCTCAATTTGTCGCAAATTTTCAGCATTAGTTCTATCGATTTTAACTCCATGTTGTCTCACATTTAATCTCCTCTGAATTTTGATTGATTTAGCGTAAATGTATCAAATAATAGATCTAAAATTGTAGGCTTAGAATCCTTGATCCGTAGGAATTCGAACACGTAAAGCGTGAGAATTGGATTGCGCCACTCATGATTGTTGCCCGTGATGAAAAATAAACAAGCAGGGAGTAATCTCTTAAAGGTCCAATTCAACGCAAATCACACCACGATTCAAATATAGTAAAGAAAAAAAGGGGAAAACAAAACAGAAAGAAAGAAAGAAAAGAAAGTACCTTTTGGTTGTGAAAAACTCTATTAAAAATGAGAAACCGAGTGCTCTGGTTGTCTCTTGTCGTGAGAATATGTATTCTATACTTATAATTAATTCATATATAATCTAAACAAGAAGCAATTGCTTTTAACCGTAAAATACTTAAACAAATAGCTATATCAAATAATAAATTTCTCCAGTGCACAATATTTTGAGTACCTATGATGATGACTACATCTGGCTGTCATGTGATGTCTGGACAGAGAATCAAGTCCTTGTGAATGATCGTAGCCACGTGCTCTTATTTATCAATCAAAACTTCAAACTCCCTTCTTCATAATTCACTCCTTAAACACACTAAGCAAACTTATATGTATCTAAAGTTATATATTGATCAAAACTCCAAACTCCTCCTCATCACAGTGAGATAACTAACTTCACATCAAAATTTATATATTGATGCATTTAGCAAAAAATCGTATGCAAACAATCTACACCTCCTCGTCTTAATTTCCACTCTTCTTCCTCTTTTTTTAACTGAAATCTAAATCATCCTGCACCATTCGTTGAGTTTAAATTGTCATACCGGAGTAGTAGAAATTCTTCTTAAACCAAATCATTTGCCAAGCATATATTGTACATCAAACAAATTATACTACATGTCATTTTAAATTCTTTTTAAACAAAATCAAAAGATTCACTCCCTAAACACAGTACATCAAACAAAATATACTACATGTCAAATTGTCATACAATCAAAAGGAAATGCTTTGGCAACCTCTGCATATATAGTAAGGCTTCAGGGCAAAAACTTCCATAATAATAGCCTGAAAAGTATTTAAAAAACATAGAAAAAAAAATATTAGGACCTAAACTATGCATGAACAAGAATATTCCAATGCAAGCCAAGTCAAAAATTGCTTACCGAACATTACGTCTATAATGTTAGAAAATCTTTGAATTTCGACGTTGATTGACTTGTATAATTTTGGCCTTGTGCATTTGGAGGATCATTAGGAAGTGTATGCATATGAGAAGAGGAAACCTGCATATGTATATATACCATGAGAAATTTTAGCATATAATTTGAATAGCATCGTTGTTACGACCATATAATTTATATCTATAGATATATATTTACCTCTTGCGACATAAATAAGTTATTTGAGAGAAATATCATATCTTGTTGAGGTGTTGCACAACTCAATGGTTGGAACAAGCTTTGAGGATGTTTTCCTACATGTAAATATACATGTTGATGCATGGATTTGGAATCATTAGTGTACCGATTAGTTATTAAAGCTTTTGGTAAATTTCTTTTTTGAAATTTCTTTTCCAATGGACCTTTAATTATTTTACTTGGTTGTCCTTTAAGGCGTCTTTTTGTCGATTTCGCAGTTGAGAGTCCTCTTGCATGTTCAATATAGAGTCATGATCAAGACTAGTTGACATACTCTCTTTGAAATTTGGAATATGCTCATCCTTGGAGACCGCAAAAGCCTCAATCTTTCTCTCTACTTCTAGTAATAATGATTTGCTCAATGCATAAATATCAAAACATCTTGAACCTTTGCATACAATTTTCTGTGAAATATAGATCGCTCACTATAATAAGTTGTTAGCTGTGGATCGTTGTCATTTGGAATAATCTCTCCTATTGGATCATATATAACTTCATCCGTAATTTCTCGTGTCCATCTCTTTAAATAATATTGAGGAGGTAACTTTTATACTCCAAGTGATGAAAGACCTTTAACGCATGTGAACAAAGAATTCCATCAAACTCAAATTTTCTACACGAGCAAGACAACGACTGTTCTGAATGATTATATTAAAGTTTGCGAGTCCTTTTTCAACCTTCAATTTCGTTAACCTTAGTGTGAATAATTCCATCATCATTCTCTAACTCTAATGATAAGTCAATGGTTTGCTTAATACACTCTTGAAAATAATAAAATAACCTTTTTGTGTATATTTTTGCTGCTTCATATTCTATAGATCAACTAGATATAAAATTTGCTGTTGTTTGCTGTGTTTGATATGCAGCCTCCTTTTCCTTTTCACGATAATTTTCCATAGCTTTAGAGTAGAGACATACAAACTCTCGAAGAAAAATTCTACCATTGTTAAAATAATCTTTTAAGAACTTATTTATGCTCTCACACCTTTGAGACGTCGTCAAACCAGCACAAAAATGAGAACAACTATAAACATGTGCCCATTTTCTTCTTAGGTCATATGTTTTTTGTAACCATTCATTATTTTATTTTTTCTTAGCTTCAAGCAATTTATTCCAACTTTTTAGCTTCAAGCAATTTATTTCAACTTTTTTCAAATCCTTCAATGGTTTCCGGATTATATATGCAATCTCTAAATTGTGCTGAAAAAGATTTATATCCACTATTACTTAAGTTCTTTGCAGCATTTTTACGCAAATGCCACAAACATAAACCATGATGGGATTCGGAAAATAAATTATTAACAACATTTGATATAGCCGATGACTGATCTGTAAATATACTTTTTGGTCTTTTACCTCTCATAGCCTCCAAGAAAGTGTTGAACAACCACATTACTGCATCAATTTTTTCACCATCTAATAGGCCACATCCAAAAAGTGACGTTTGTCCATGATGATTGATGCCAATAATTGGTGCACATAACATGTCATAATTATTTGTTTGAAATGTTGTATCAAAGCACATCACATCGCCAAATAATCCATAATCCCTTCTTGATTTAGCATCACAAAAGAATACACCACGCATCTCACCATTTTCATATGTTCGAAAAGAGTAAAAAAAGGTTTGTTTTCCTCTCTTTTTTTGCTTGAAGTATTCAAGAAGACACTCCGCATCACCTTTTTTAAGGAACTCACTCCGTGCTTTTTGTATCAAATTATTGCTATCCGACCTTGTGAAATTTAAATTTTTGGCTGCACCAGCTTCTTCACACATGTAGGAGAAAATTTGACCTTGTTTTATTTTGGAAGAATGCATTTTCTTCATAAGTTCGACTTGTGAAAAATCAATTTTTCTCTACGACTTCAAATAATGAGAAAGCTCTAATGGAACGAGATCATGGGAATGTTCTGATTTAAACTCAATTAGCCTAAATTTATCACCAAAATACGATTAACTGTGAATTTTGCTTTACAATTAAACCGTCGATTGTCTCTTTTTTTGAGGTGTCTTGATTTTTTTATAAGTTCCCTCGCATGAGCACACTAATTCTTGTCTTTTAACAATTGATCATCTACTATTTGTTCTAAGTATCCTTACGCTGAATCCAACATGTCTTGCATATGTGTTATAAAATTGGTACGCTTCTTTTGTCGAGTCAAATATCATACCAAGCTTAGGATCTTCAAACTCATTGCTTGAATCTCCATACCCATCATCAACGTTGCGAGGTATCTCATCATTTAGATCAATGTCTACAGTATTTATTTCTTTGTGAGAACTACTACTATCATCATCCATGGTCGACCTATAAAGGTGTACAAAATTGCACTTGTCTACAGCATTGATAAAATGTAATGCCAAAATTAATATTGTTCCATAGCGAGAACTACTACTATCATGTTGGATTCAAACCATTTTGATTAATTAAAGCAACCCTACATATAACTGTTTCATTTCGTCATTTCCACATGCAAGAGCTCATTACAAAAGACACTTAGTTTGATATCTCAAAAAGACATAAACAAATAGGTTCAATATGCCAAGAATCGGGAGAACAAATGAATATAAAATAGATCCATGTATGAAGAAAAGAAAATGAACATAAAAAAATTCAAGCAATTTTACCTTCTTCTCTAATCAGATGAAGAAAAAACAGTCTACAATCTTTTCTTCTTTGTTCTTCTTTGTTCCAACGTTGAACATTACTTAAAAGATGGGTTGTTTAATTTTTTGGATTAAACTGATAAGAAAGATACAAACTGTTGTTATTTTTAAGTTTGTCTTGTTCTTAAATGTTTATAATACAAAGTAATTATAAGTTAATAAAGTACACGTATAAATTTAGTGGACAAAATAATATGAGTAATAAAAAATGAATGAAAATGTGGGGTCATAAGTTTGATTATTAGTACAGCAAATAAAAAATGCAAGGAAATGTGAATTAGTATGTTATTATAAGTACAGTTAAATGGATGGAAAGAGAACATGGGGTCATGGTTTCGATTGATAGCAAACGGTGTTAAGATGTTATTATAACATCTGTTAAATTGAGGTGTACAAAATTGTACTCGGCTAGCCCCCATCTTCTTCCTTTATGCCCTTGTACTATTTTAGCAAAAAACTTTACATCTCATTGTTTGCTCTTTTTTTTAAGTTATGTAGAGAACCAAACTTTGTTTCTAAGCTATAGGGAAGTATTTGTCCGACAACCGCATACTCATACTCCGGTTACTGGTTACAGTTGTTGGCTTTGGGGTTCGAACTTGTAACTTTTGGTCTCACGGTCCAGACCATCAATCAACTGCACCAATCTTGTTGGTTTTGTTCACTTTAATCGTTTAATTAAAAGTTTACACCATCACAAAATATTCTTGATTTCAGAATTACTTTACCGAAATTATTACTACACGATGAGGATGTCTACTTCCACTGATTAAGAATTTGGTCCTCACTTGTTATACTAGCCATATAATTATGTGAAATAAATAGAGTTGTGGTGGAGGCACTGCACATACTTCCTTAAAATTTACAACCAAAAAGTTTGATTCTTTTAGTTTAAAAGGACGAAAAACAAAAACAACTTCATCTCTCAAAATCTAAGCTAACACGATGTAACTCGGTGGTTTTTATTTTTTGTTTTAGGTTTTGAATTATCGAAATAAGACTATTACGGTTTTAATTTTGTTTGCTAGGTCAAGTTGGATTTGCTTTAACTTTTACTTGTTGTTAATTATTATTCACACCATAAAAAGCGCTAAAATTATTCGATTTCAGTTAACGATACATATTATATTTGTTCGTTAGTTCATTCGGCACTACAAAACGTGATTGATTTCCAAAAAATAATGGAAATATCGAACGACATTACAAATTATGTATGTTCTTCATTACAATCGACATTCTATTGTCTATTGTAATTAAGAAAAAATATTTTTTATATCGCCGACTGAAAACTAGATAGCTTTTCAGTTTTTTATGATGTAAATAGGAATGCTCTTATTTGTTCATTTTCTTGAATTTAAGAATCAACATCGTTGAATTAGGGATATCTTTGTCAAATTTGAGTTTCAAAAATTTAGATCCGTCGTCCCTTTTGATTATTTGTTCATAGGTCTGCATAGTTTAGATTTGAATCTTTTACAATTAATTTATATGTGTCTAAGTCGTCCGATCTATTTCGTTGTTTTTTTAGAATTGTTCAATGAAAAACAATTTTGATTGAAAACTTTTTTTAAGTGTGTGTATGCATATATATTTACGTGCGTGTGCGTTTGCGCACGTGTGTGTGGCTGTGTGTATTACATGGTTATTAAAACAATATTGATTAACTTTTAATTAATTTTGATTGTAAACAATTTTGGTTATTTAAACTCACCTTTAAATTGAATACATGTATTACATGGCTGTTCTTTTGAATATAATATGCCTGGTTATTGTTTAGATAAGTGTAAAAGTTACTTCAATTTGAAAATCTATAAGTGGACATTTATGTAAAATCACAAATGATTTGATTCCTTCTCAAGTTAAAAGTTGGAGTAATATTTGTTAACTCTAAATTTATATGTATACTAGTGTTATTCGGCATTTTGATCCGGCTATATCTGAACTGATTGGACAAGTTAGACTCGACTATCATCAAGGCCCATAGGCCCAGAGCGATGATTGTGGGATCCAAAAATCAAGTACAGATTGAAGCCGTAATTGAACAGAATTGAGAGATGCAATGCAGAATGTTAAAAGTATGAAATATAATTTAATATAGAAAAGGGATCAGCTATAATCCCTCTCAATCATAGGAAACGGTCTACTTCAACCAAACAAGTGCAACTCAATGGAAAAAAATCGATATATAGAGATCCAGAAGTCCAATGCATATGAAACTTTAAGAACAAGATGTGGGGACCTTAGGGAGTCTACCCTAGGGATCGCACCCCCAAAAGGAACAAGTAAGAGGGATCGGCGCTCTTTCCTTTAGAGGGATCGCCAGAAGAGGGCTACACAACATGTTGCAACAAAAATTGATCAATAACTCAAGTTCTACTAATCCAATTGGCATGGAACTTGGAGGCTAAGCATAAGACAACATGGAGAAGCTCCCATAGAGATCGCATCCCAAAACTCCTCCAAAATAGGGATCGGCCCAATCCTTATTTTTGGGATTTGGGCCATACAATCCCTCCTATGGGCCTATATGACTTTGGAGATCCTTTGCTGAATTTTCAGGGAGATATTTCACTGTCTTTTCTATAAAAAAACTTGATTGTTTATTTTGGGGATCTGGATGCTGATTTTTGCTTTGTACTCTATTGTAACTAAGGATTTTCATCTGATCCCTACTGTACTAAGTTTACAAAGTGATTAATAAAGCTATCTCTTAAAAGTGGACGTGGACAAATAACGTCGAACTACTATAAATTGCTGTGTCTCTGTTATTTGTTTATTTCTTATTGCTTTACAGCCAAATTCTCTCTATTTATATTTAATATTCTTCATTTATTTATCTACAGAATCTCTATTGGGTGTTTATGCTAACTTTTAATGTGAACATTTTGATGCTTTCATTGAGAAAGAGATTCTCAGCTCTATTTGGATCCATTTGCAACTACTGGATTACATAAATCCCAGGAAGAGATCACGAATTATCTTCAAGAAGTTTATCCGTTCTATTCAGATTTGCAAAAGTCTAAGGAAAACTATCAACAATGGTTAGGAATACCAGATCTACCTCTCAAAAAGCAAGAGGAAATGAGAACTCTAGCATCCAGCAAGGAGGCTGGAGCAATGTACCAGTAGATGTTAATGCTACCAATCTAGTTGATGCCCAGAATTCAGCCGATTCCATCACAAGGACTAATTTTTAGAATCTGGTGAGAGAGCTCGTGGATAGCTACCGATAGTAGAACTAGTAGATTCAAGCTAATATCGATTTAATGAATCAACTAAGAGATCAACAACGTAGGAAAACTAGGAGGGAGCCAACTCCCAATTCTACGTCAAAAAGCTCTACTTCATCAGATGATTATCATAGACGCAGACATCGCAGAACTAATGAGTATCACGTAGAAGCTTCTGGACATCAACAGGCAAACCAACCTTAGTTGCCGGAATCGATCGGGCCCGTTCCCTCCTCTAGAAGAGGAAGTTTGCCTTTTCATGTTGGAGCACAAGCTAGAGCCGCTGCGATTGATTCAGATGGAGTTTAGGTGGATGCAGACCAGTTACCTCCCTGGAATGACGATGAAGTGAACGCATATGATATGCATCAAGAGGATGTTGAGCCAAGAAGGCATGGAACGACCCGTAGACACCGACCGACCATTCACGTGAGGTGGAACACGACTACCGCTTGGCTCCAACTATCCAAACGCCGGACTTGTTAGATCGTTGGACAACTACTAAAGGAGAGCCAAGGCTTGACCAATGATGATTGGGGGATCTCGGGAAGCCATACCCCATTCACTGACAATATCCTACAGGTAGAGTATCCAAGAAGATTCAATATACCGTTGATGCCTGCCTAGAAGGAAAAAACTGACCCCAGGCAACACATAATGAGATATGAGTGGCAGATGGATTCCACACGAGCTGATGATGCCACAAAATGCAGATGTTTTCCTATATTACTCTCTGGCATAGCAATGATGTGGTTTACCAGATAACCCCCGCGGTCAATCTCTGATTTGATGATTTAGCAACAAGGTTTGTGGAGCAGTTCTGTATGCATGCAACTCGCCCCAAAGATGTAATGTCCCTATCAAGCGTGATCCAGGCTCTGGGAGAATTGCTAAAAGATTATTTGGAGAGATTTCATACAATTGTCACAGAAGTCAGTAATCCGAATGACCATTCAATATTAATGGCGGTAATAAGAGGGATTGACCCAGAATCTGACTTTGGCGATTGGTTAGCTGGCAAACCACCCGCAATGTTGGAGCGTTTCTATGCAAAAGCAGCTCAATATTTAAGGAAAAAGGAAGCTAGATGCTCTAGGAAGAAGAATGTTGTGGGACCAAGTGGAGAGGGAGTGCATAGTAACATTGCGGTGACACAATCTAGGGAAATTTCCAGAAAAGTTCAAGCAAATGTCTAAAATAAACCGAATCAGCAAAAGAAATGCGGTGATCGGAACCATGAGCGAAAAAGGATTGTGGAAAAGGAAAGTCAAGGATTCCAATGTATGATACCTACACACCACTGAATACATCCCTAGAGAATGTCTACTTGTCTACATGCAACACCATGTAGTGTAGGAAGCTATAGTCATTACACGAATGCTATAGTCATAACACGAATGAATATAGAAATAACACGAATGCTATAGTCATAACACGAATGCTATCGATGGAGAAACAAAAGCAGACTGAAAAATACTGCCGATTCCACTTATGTTATAGTCATAACACGTAACGAATGTAGGAATCTCCAGGATGTTATTGACAAACTTATTTGGGAAAGAAAACTACATCAGTTTGTTAAAGCCCCACAAGATGGCGGGCAAGGGACATCCGACCCCAACTGCAGATAGGCGCTGCACAAGGCCGAGGAACCTACACGGACTGGTGGAAGATTAGTGATCAATATAGTAGTTGGAGGACCACATCCAGCTGATAAGAGCTGGCACAAGATGGAGGGCTATGCTAGTGCAATCAAGTATATGAATGTTGAGTGTTGTTCATGCACAGAAGATGGCACTCCAGCAAAACATCATCATACAATGGCAGACGACATTGTATTTAGAAGCAGAGATGCAGATAAGGTGGAGGCACCGAAGACCCAATGGTCATTTCAGCCATGATAGTCCCCGCCTTAGTAAGGAGGATCTTGGTTGACTGGGGAAGTTCTGTAAATATAATTTTCAAAAAGGCTTACGATTAGATGAGGATGGAAACCAAGGACTTGAAACTGTCTAAAGCCCACATTCATGGCTTTAAGGGTGATACGACCAAAGCAGTCGGTTATGTCGAATGCCCGTGGAATTGGGAGAAGGTGAGTGCAGAAGAGTGCAGATGTTGCCATTTGTTATTTTAGATGTTGACTCTTCAAACAATGCTTTGCTGGGCCAACCAGCCCTAGCTGAATTCCGGGAAGCTCTTGCCTCGTTGTTTGACTTTGAAGTTCCCAACTGATAACGATGTTGGAGTTGTGGATGGTGATCAGGCAACCGGACATGCCTACTATGTGGCTAAATTAAGGGACGCTCAACGGAAGGAGAAAGGTAAGGGTGTGAACAAGTCTTCCACATCCAAGCCACCGAAGATTGACAACCAGTGCCTGGTCTTGGCTCGGGTACCACAGTTGGTTCTATAAAGACATAGATCCAAGGGATGACGAGGAGGAGCCCAAAGAGACCAAGGCTGTATCGGCTGAGTTGACGATTGACATAACGGTCAGCCACGACGATCCATCATGGGTCATAAAGATCAGATCACAGCTAAGCCCCACGATGATGAAAGAACTAGTTGGTTTTATCCGAGTGAATCTTGACGTGTTCACTTGGACTCACTTTGACATGTGTGGGATCTCGCCTGCCATTGCGATCTACACATTAAATACCAACCAGAGGCGTGTACCGGTGAAACATAAAAGGCATAGCATGGATCCGGAGAGCTCTACCGCCCATAAAGAGGAGGTGGATAGGCTCAAAAGCAATGGGTTTATTCATGACGCCCTCTACCTTAAATGGTTATCTAATCCTATACTTGTGAGAAAGGCAAATGGAAAGTGATGGATATGTATTGACTATTTGGATTTAAACAAAGCATTCCCGAAAAACAGTTTTCCCCTTACGAGAATTGACCAACTGGTGGACTCTACCGTAGGACACGAGTTGCTATCTTTCATGGATGCGTACTTTGGATATGATCAAATCTCGATGCAAATTCCCGACCAGGAGCGCACCAGCTTTATTACCGACGTTGGATTGTATTGCTATGTTGTTATGCCATTTGGATTAAAGAATGGAGCAACCTATCAACGCTTAGTCAACCGAATGTTTAAAGATCAGATTGGAAAAAACAATGGAGGTATACGTGGATGATATGCTTGTAAAGTCACGACGATCAAGTGACAACGGTAGAGACTTAGCAGAAATGTTCGATATCCTCCAATATTACAAAATGAAGATCAATCCCCTGAAATGTTCTTTTGGTGTTGCATCAAGAATGTTCTTGGGTTTCATCATCAATGATCGTGGAATCGAAGCTAATCCCGAGATGATTCGTAACATCCAAGCGCCAAAGACCATCAAACAAGTATAAAGTCTAAACGGGAAGGTTGCTGCCCTAAGTCGATTTATTTCCAGAGCCACTGATAAATGCATTCCTTTCTTCGATTTGATTAGCGGAGGGAAAAGGAACTTTGAATGGATGTAGGATTGTGAAGATGCATTCCAAGGTTTGGTGAACCACTTAGAGAGGCCTCCCATCTTGTCAAATCCAGTGGGTCACGAAGACTTTTATATCTACTTAGCCGTGTCAGTACACGCTATAAGTGTCGCACTGCTTCGCGAGGAGAATCGAACCCAGAGACCGGTCTATTATGTTAGCAAGCGATTAACAGGAGTTGAAAGGAAATATCCGAAGATAGAGAAATTGGCGTACTACTTGTTGATTGCTTCACGAAAGCTCTGCCCCTATTTTCAAGCTCATCCCATTAATTTTTACACCGATCAACCATTACTATAGGTCCTATAACGACTTGAGATGTCTGGAAGGCTACTCAAGTGGAACATCGAAATGAGCCAATTTGACATTACTTATCTAACCATCCAAGGATAGGCATTGGTGGATAAGACGATCTCCCAGAGAGCGGTGAAGCCCATACCATTAGGTGGAAAATGTATACTGATGGAGCATCCAATGATCGTTGTTTTGGAGCCGGAATTGTGCTAGTAACTACATAAGATCGATTAATTTTCTATCCTAGGAAGATTGACTTCCCTACAACGAAAAACAAAGCTGAGTATGAAGCTCTGATTGTTGGACTCAAACTTGCCAATGAACTAGGGATAAAATCTCTTGAAATCTTTTGCGATTCCCAGTTGGTGGTATATCAAGTCAAGGGAGATTACCGGGCTAAAGTACAACGGCTCGCTTCGTACTTTATTCAAGTTCAAGAGCTATTGACTGACTTTGAGTATCATGACATCACACACATTCCTAGGGATAAAACAAAGAGGTCGGCTCATTGACAAAGTTTGCTAGCACCGAGGATGCACAATAAACGGGCTTGGGTCCAGTGGAAATACTAGGCGCTCTGAGCATAAACCAGATGGAAATCGACTGAGTACTAGAGACGGAGCCTGAGAAGGATTCGTGGATGACCTGGATTAAAGAATATTTGCTATAGGGAGTCTTTCTCGAACAAAGGAATAAAAGACGATAAATCCTCCGCAAAGCTTCGCCATATATCATTCAGGATGGAGTCATGTATAGAAAGGGTTTTTCTGTTCCCCTTCTCCAGTGTATCGGTCATGATGAAATAAAAAAAGTCTTAAAGATAGTTCGTGAAGCGGAATGTGGCGATCACACTAGGGTGCAAACCCTAGCCAATAAAATACACTGTTATGGGTATTACCGGCCAACTTTCAACCGAGATGCTACTGATTATGCTAAGCGATGCGACAAGTGCCAGATGCATGCAAAAGTTCCAAGAGCTCCACTGACGGAAATTACACAAATGGTCAGTCATGGCCATTTGCCACATGGGGCATAGATATTATCGATTCCATACCAATCTCTAAAGGCAGTGTGAAGTACGCCATTATAGCAGTTGATTACTTCACTAAATGGGCCGAAGTGGAACCTTTAGTCACGGTCATGACAAAGAAAGTAATCAACTTCATTGTCTGAAACATCATCTGTCATTTTGGCCTTCCATGAACCATTGTTACCGACAATGGAACCCAATTCAACGGCGTTGAATTCAAAGACTTCTGCCACCGGTGTCATATTAAAAAGAGATTTATGAAAGTTGCTCACCCTCAAGGAAATGGACAAGTTGAAGCTGTGAAAGAAATCATAAAGTCCATTCTAAAGAAGCGTTTGGAAAAGACTAAAGGCAAGTGAGTGGATGAACTACCAACATCATTATGGGCTTACAGAACCACCCACAAGTCCATGACTGGCCATACTCCATTTGCCCTTGCTTATGGCTCCGAAGCCATCATTCCTATTGAACTCGAAGTCCCTTCTCATCGAGTGGCCTACTACGATCCCAAAACAAATAGAGATCTCCTCTTAGAATCTCTAGACTTTGTATATGAGAAGCGCGAAGAAGCTGATTTGAGGGCAGCTGCACACACATCGACACCGAGTCGCCCGGTACTACAACAGTAAAGTCTAACCTAGAACCTTTGAAATCAACAATCCCATCTTGAAACATATTTTTCCTTCCCCGTCACATATGAATCCTACTTGGGAAGGACTGTATGTCATTGAACAAAGGCTCGGAGAGGGAACTTTTAAGCTAGCGACTTTTGATGGTTTTACACTCCCAAGGGCGTGGAATAGCAAGCATTTATGACACTATTTCACTTAGTTTATTCTTTTTCATTCAGTTGTATTTAATTTTTGAATTTCCTTTAGCATTTGGTTTTTTAGATATGTAATAAGACAAATTATGTCATTTCTTTCCATTTGGCAAATAAAGTTTGATATTTCCTTCATATCTATGATTGCTATAGCATTACATATTAGTTACAACACCCGACTAACTAATATTGACATGTCCAAGCTGGTTCAAACTTGTGAAATTTTAAATAATTGAATTTGTGAAATTTGTGAAATTTTAAATGGTAAATTGGAAATTTGTGAAATTTTAAATAATTGAATTTGAAAATAAAAATTTGATATTGGGAATACGTCTACTTAAACATAGCAAATGGTAAATTTTCATCAGATAATATGGAAGTTTATTTTATTGTGTAATTTTAGTTAAATTTAAATCAGTTAATATTAGATGATAATAAAATGTTTTCCAAACCTGAATATTTTTACATAATAAATTTGTAAATCATCTTCTGAGTGACACGTCATATTTCATTTCTTCAAATTTGGACTGCTATTGCTCCGTTTATCTTATTTTCGGCATTTTCGCAGCATTTTCGGTACCGATTGTCGACTTTCGATAGAATGATCGTACCACTAATATCTGTATACCGTTTTGATTGTCTCGTCGTGTTGATCTCTGCAGTATATTCAATTCTGTGTTTTGGTGTCCGGTACGTGGCGAACCCGTAAACGGTTAACCACATCGGTACGTCTTTTGGTTTGCAATGACCATTCACTTTCCACCGGTTGAATTTAAATGGTTACTAACTTTTAGCATTCCAAGTAGTAGTCGTATGCCACTTTTCAACATAATCTTTAGATTGATTCATTTCCATGTTTTCATATTTGCTCTGTTCATTTGCAAAAGAAAAAAAATCATTCTATATTTACATCTCAGCCTTTTGCACTGTTCCCTCTTCATCTTCCTTGATTCGAGCGTGCGCCTGTCCACCCACTCTCCTCTCTCGGCTCCGACCAACCGAGCAACTAGCACCATCACCCAACCACCGCCCGGCCTTCCTCTCTCCACGTCATGGCTGCGCCTGCCGAATTCAACTTTGCCACAAACCGAAGCAACCCCACGCTTGTGAACCTCCCATCTCGCCACCCGAGATCCACACGCCTCTCCTCATCAATGTTCCTCCCCTCCTCCATGCCTGGAACCATCGGCTCACCTTGCCGAACCCAGCTTCTCCCCTTGCATGCCTGTCGATCTCCTTCCCCTAGCCGAGTCTCGTGCTTCTCTGGTGATGTTTTAAGGTATTATATATATAAGTTTATGTATATGTTATGTTTATATAAAAAGAGTTATATTTCCTACAGTATATAATGTTGTATATATATTTACATTAAAAAAATTATAACTTACCACATATCTACGTATTCGACCATTTATATAGATTTATATATAGTATATAGATTTATAGTTATACAGTTTATATTTTAAAGTATATGAGTTATAGCATGTTTTATATTTTAGATGAGGTATTAACAATGTTTACATTTGGTCTACTGTAATATATCTATTCGTATATGGGTTTTAGAAACGAATATAGGAATTATAATATATGTGACTTCATATAAAAGTGTATATACATATATATATATATATATAAGTTGTAAAAGAAAAATATGTGCTAATTTTTATATGTTATGTATATTAACATTAGTATGGTGAACTGTGTATATATATTAAAAAAATTGTTCTAGTTATGCATATAGAATCAAGTATGTAAGCTATTTGTATATATATTTATAGGCTGTTGTATATTTTATATATTAAATTTGTATATAAAGTATATGTTGCTGTACCATAAGTTATAAATATAAAGAAAGTTATGTAGGGGTATATAAGTCTATAAAAGCTATAACATATGTTTGAAATCTTGAAATGGTATGTCTGGTTCACATATTTTTGAATGGGTATAATAATATATACTGTTTTATTAGCTTTTATATATATATATATATATTATATTATAAGTTTACTTGTTAGTTCATTTCCTATTGTCTATATACATTGGTATTATAAGATTTGTCAGTATACTACATAAGTTTATAAAGGTATATTTGGATTTTGGGTATACGTGTATGAATATGTATAGTTGTTTATATGGACGTGTTCTGTTGTATAAGTTTGCTTATTATATTTTAGTAATATCAGTATATGGATATTTGGATGTTATTCCTTTATATAAAGCCATTTTAATATAATGTGTGCATAAGTTATATTCTAGTCTATATACATATCCGGTTATATAAGTATTGTTTGAGAGAGAATATACATAGATTTTTAAATAAGTATTTTAAATTTAATATTGATTTTTATAAATAATAATAATAATACATATATTTCCGTCTCTATCAAACTGATTCAATTTATTTCATTGATTCCTTGTTATCAGCTTGTTCGTCTAATTCATTCCCATCTCACTTTGCTTTGGAATTCGCGCTTGGATTCATAACTCATTTCGTTATCAAATTCCTCTAGCCTCGAAAGTTGAGCAATCACTCACGATTAACATTCTTATATTTATTAAATTTGATTTCAATTGAAACAACAATTGAAATATGCTGTTGTTAGTTATTTACATTGCTATATATATATGTTATTATCTGTATCTGTTCCCTTATGACATTTGACACCATTATCTGTTATTCATATTGATGATATATGCTTGTTATATTATTATCATATCTGTTATCACTCTGCAAGTTCCTTGTTAGTATAGAATTCCCTATGGGTTGAAATGATACATACCTGAACGATCTGTAGAATATGAGGAAATCATTATGGGTTGAAATGATAAACCCAAGCGATTTTCATTGAATTGAATTTGGGATTGCGGGTTGAAAAGATATATACCCGTAAATATTTAAATTGTGAATTGAAATGATAAATATCTGTATCACTTGACCATAGGATAGAAAAATTATATACATACATCGTTGGTCTATATATATATTTTGAAAATGATTTCTGAGGTTTTTAAAGAAATATATGGTTTTAATAAATATTGATTTTAGATATTCTATATATAAATGTTGTTTTTATAAAGGGTTAAATTTAGATTTTAAAATTATATGTTTGAAAATTTTAAAGTTATAAGTTAGTTTTGAAATTATAAATTTAAGATTTTACTTATAATTTTACTATTTTAAAATATGTTTAAATTAGTTTTAATATAAAATAAGTTTAATAATAAGATTTAAGTTTAATAATAAGTTTGATTTAATTAATATATAATATGTTTAAGTATTTATTAAAATTTATATTTTTAAAAATAGATTTTTATAATAATTTGAATAAATTAAAGTTGGGAAGATAAAATTTATTTAATTTGAAATCGTATTCTTTTGAGGGTTATATTAATTTTAAAATCAATTTGAAACCTATTGAATTTGAGATTAAAGATATAAAATTCTATAACTTGATTTGATTTAAAGTGATAAATTGAATATTCCAAGTTTAAATAAATTGAAGGAATATCTAGTTTATTTCAAATGTAATTTAAAGTTTATTTAAATGATATTGAGTTGATTAAGTGAATATTTCAAAACTAAACAATAATGAAGTTAAATTAAGATATATATGAAATTATCAAACTTAGTTTTGAAAATGTGGAATATTTTAAAGCTTTGAAATATATTGAAATTGAAATGGTTTATTTTGTGGTTCAAATCTGTATTAGAAATCTATAAAATTTGAAAAGGTTTATTGAGAAACTGAATTGAATTGAAATTGATGAATTGAGACTGAATTAAATTTGAATTTTGAATTCGAGTTGATTTGAATCGATTTGTGAAATTTGAGGAAACTATTTTATTATATAAAGTATTTTTAAATTATATTTAAAACTATTTATATATTTTACTTTATAAATTTTTAATAAAAACTAATTTAATATACTAATTATTTTAATATAAATTTTTAATACAAACTATTTTAATATACTAATTATTTTAATATAAACTATTTTTAATATAAACTATTTTAGTATACTAATTATTTTAATATAAACCATTTTAACTTATAACTATTTTTATATAAACAATTTTATTTTATAAACTATTTTATTTTATATACTATTATTTATATCTAAACTGTTTGGAGGAAAGTGTTATGTTTTCAAAGTGTTAAGTCTTCAAGTGTTATGATTTCTAAAGTGTTATGTTTTCAAAGTGTTACGATTTCTAAAGAGTTATAAATTTGGAAAGTGTTATGATTTTGGAAGTGAATATTATTTTAAGTGAGAAATGATATCGGATTGATATGGTTTTGGAATGGATATGATATTTTGGTCTTGAAGTATGATATTTTGAAATGACCACGGTGTTATAATAACAATTGGTTGTTAAAGAGACCGGGATCGGTTATTGTCATACTCTCTGCCAATACCGAAAACCACTTTAACAATTGTGTACGCGGTGGAGATTCCAGAATGAAGTAGGATGGCGGCGACGATCCTATATGAGGTATATACGTGGCCCTGACTCCCGTGAGTTAGCATAAGGTGGCTAAAACAGGAGCAATTGACGGGCGAAGTGAGGTAGCTCCTCCGATCGGACACACTTCTTCGATTGCCATTCTATTACTTTGTGATTGATTTGGTGCGCACCTTTGATTTGGGAGTGTGGCTCGAGGTGGGCGATAGTTGCGGCTATGCGTTACCACCAACCCGGAAGTTTAATTGGTATATCTACCCTGGCATTGCCTAGTTGTGCCGTGTCACCTACCATATCGAGACCACTACGAGTTTGTTTTGCGTCGTACCTATGGAGTATCCTCTGGTAGCATCCTGATCAGGAGGTATTACGGTACTGTATATACTATTGGCACTATAAAATGTGTTAAGGGGGATATGGGTAACGCCCTAGCGCTATTTTAATAGTTTACTTGACTTTAGACATTATTATAATAGCGTATATTACTACAAAGTAGATAGTTCCATGGATCCTTAGAGGATGGTATCCCAAACATCCTTTAAGTTACTTGTATTTCAGTTGATATTTCACTTGAGTTGGATTTATTGATATAAGAATGTTAATCCTGACTCGAGTGTTTTGTGTTTTTGCTTTACGCTCGGGTCAGACTGAGTGTCATAGCATTTGAGACTCACCTTTGGAGTTGGAGCTTCGCTTGGAGATCCATCTATCTATTCAGCTTGTAGTTATTCAGTTGACTCTTGTGATATATTCTTATCTTGTATTTGACTATTGTATTGAGACTTCTATGCATTCGAGACTTCTGTTGTATCTTGTTTTAACTCTGTTATATATATATAGTAGCTTCATGAACTACTATTCATTTGTTTCCACTGTTTATTATTGTAATACTCTGTGTCTGTGATTCTGTGATTTATTTATTTACTGTATATGCTGAGTTTTGCCAAATATAAATTAATAATATGATATTTTGAGCAATTCAAGTCCGACATGTGCGGATGTGAATGGTTGAAAATACCAAGATGTTACAATCTCTCCTCAAAGAAGAATGAAACAAAACCCTAATAGAATTTCTCCTCCCTTTCTCTTGTCTCTTCAAAGCAACGTTCATCCTCTGCCTTCATACTATAAGGCCACGTGAATAGCTACTCACCAATTGATCTTTGTCTCTTCCTCCTAAATTGCTTCTTATCGCCTGCTCATGGTAAGAATCTCCGCCTTTGATTTCAAAAAAAATTTAATTTGAAATTCCTTCTAATTTGAAAAAATTCGCATTTGAAATTCATTCCAATTTGAACTAACTCGAGTTCCATTCTGAAATTTCCTCCATTCCTTGCTGACTTTTGGATTTCAAATTTCTTATTTGACTTTTTGCTGATGTGTAAAAGCATTTAATTTATAATTGAACAGTAAGGTTAACTAGCTCGATGGAAAGAACCACACTTTTTGATGGTTGGTCTTGATGAAGCTGGCAAACAACAATTTCATTCACGCTAAATCACCACTACTATTGGTAGTTCTTCAATATTCTCAAAGTTTTGTTTGTGTATTCATTTATGTTTTTCCTTTAAGGTTAACTCTTTTCTTCCTCAGACTCGTTAGTTAATAAAATTATTCTCTTTAATAATGCATGAGATGATTAAAAACTAATTTTTGTCTCATTAAATGCTCATATAGTAGTTATTATTTCTTTCTTTAAGTTTGGTTATCAACCTAACATACATATGTTGATGATTAATAATCGGATTTGTATAAAAACATGCATGAAGAGAGTGGACCACTTCAGGGGAAGACAGTTTACTTATTCGGTAACATTGAACGGGAGTGATTTGCTACCTATTCTGTATTTCATAAATTTTTCTTTGTTCACTATTGGAATTTTTAGTAGTTGTTTGTTTAATAAAATTAATTCAGTCCAGAAATAGATTTGTTACCTATTGCCCATATTATATAATATATTTAGTTGTTTGTTGCATGTTGCCTGTTGCCTGTTGCCCATAATGTATTATATATTTTGTTGTTTATTTCCTGTTTGTAGCTCGGTTGTTAAATATAACGGTCAGAAAAAACTTGAGCTAATTCCTATTGTTGTGGCGGTAAGTTCAACAAGATACGCGTGGACGTTACATTTTCTTTTTCTACTTAATTTAGGAGATCGAATCCCCCGTCTCCAATATATCCAATTATATTTTAGTTATTCGTTAATTATAAAATTTGTTAATTGTTATTTTAAACATGTAAGTGAATAGTTTACATTTGATTGTTAATTTTGGGACAAGTGGATTAAAATGTTAATTAGGTAGGCTCTTTGATTGAATTTGAACAATCACTGATAAATTTCCCTAGCATCGAATCTAAAAAGAATGTCAGCACAAGGTCACAAAATAGGATGAACATTTATCTCAACTGGTCCTTGCAATTTCTTATGGATAGAATGATGAAAAAATGTTAATTGTTTTGAAGACAAATAAAAAACAAACTATGTAGATTATAAATTTCTTTATTAGCCAACTATTGTATTAGAGGACCCTCATAAAAATGGACCGATATACAAGCTTATGCTTTCACACAGTTATTGGCTAATAAAAATATTTACTTTCTATGTTAAATGTTTTCTTTATTCATGTTTGAAATTAAACATACTTTGCTTCATTCCATTCATGAAAATTTGCCAAGCACCTCAATTTTATGGGGGCACTGTGCACCTAATGCACATTGTGTCTCCATTGCATGTTTAGAAATGTCCATTGAAATGCATTGTATTTTAATATTTGATATTATTATCACTAACTTTTATTTGCTTCATGGATCAAGTGGATTCTCCTGTTTCTCCTTTTGATAAAATCGGAATAAACTTTGTATAAAGGGAGATAGAAGATATTATTCCCATGAAAGCAATGGAAATGGCCTGGATTCCATACATACCGATAGAGAACATGCGAATATTATTGTTCTATTACATTATTAGCGTTATGCACAAATATTGCATGCATACCCTTAATAGTGTAGTCTTCCACTATCTCCATGCACATAGTTGGGAATTTGTGTGAATTTGGTATACAAAAAATTTAAAGTGACATATCTACAGTACAAAAATATAATTTGACAACCTTTTATAAGAAAGTGGAGGTTTTGACAGAAGAGTTTCACTTATTTTTTTACCTTTTCCTTTTGCATTATTATTGGAAAGTAGATATAGGATCGTTGTTATATGTTACAAAAACTGATTGTAGGCTACTTCAAGTTGAGCTACCGCAAAAGAAAAGGCCGAGAATTACCGAGAAAACTCAAATTTATACCTTAGGGTGCACATAGAGAAGGTACCAATGGAATGATGCTTTGAAACTCAAAACATGTGTTTCGAAACCAATAAGGTCCTTGTTTTAGTAAAAACTACAAACGAAAATCAATGATGCTTCAATTTTTTGCTTTAAAAAGTCAATCTTTTTTATAATAGAAGCATGCAACTACACAAGTGTGGTGGATACCACGTTTTCCTTTCCTTTTGCATTGTTTCTGCAAAAACCAAAACTTTCCAACCTAACTTAAAATTATTGATTCTTGGACAAACACTACTTACAGGCATCATCTCCTAAACTTTCCCATTCCTCTTCAAGTTATCTTTTCTTTTTTTGTACAATTTGCACTTAAATATCCAAAAGAAAAATGACAAGTAGTTCAAGTTTTCTTGAATTAACCAATTTCTTCTTTTATCCCTCTCTTTCATCTCTTTTGATGGTTGTTTGTTCATTTATCCTTCTTTTTCTGACTTTATAAAGATAACTAACATTCCCTGGACAAAACCCTTTTGTCTTTAATGCTATGTCCTTTTGTTTGTCTACTTCTCCTAATGCTTACAATATCCAACTTCTATTTGTTGTAAAGAGACAAAGGGTAAACACTTTTAATTATGTATCACTTGTCTTTTTTACTTCAACTAGAAATCAATAAAAAGAAAACCACTTTTTTCCTAGATTGGTAGAATTTTAAGTGTGGCTATATAACAACCTAGAAATCTTTTTTATGGTTAACGGTTGAAAAGCAGTGACTGCACAACAATAATTGTAGTAAGAACACTATAGAAAATTATTGTTAATTTTTTTTCCTTGACAAATCAAGACATTTGGCTCGTCCTCTTGCTCATTATTCATTGCTCACCCACTTCTTCAATATGTTTACTCATATTCTTTTGCCAGTTATTTTTTTTCAATTATGTTTATTTTTTTCCTTTACGATGTTGATTATTTTATTTATGATGGAAAATGTATAAACATGGTGTTTTTTGTTTTAGAGAATTGTTGAGTGAGCGGGAGTTCAAACGAGGCACAATTTTTGTGTGCAAACAGTGGAATCAAGATCTTAGCTACCTTCAAGGCATTAACTTACTAAAAATTTGATCTATTTTTATAATAAGCTTCAACCTGAGCCTATTGTTGAAATAAGTTTTTCTTTGAGGCTTAATTTAAAATTTTGATCAAAATATATTACCTGACAATACTTTTCTAAAAGAAGCACACATAAATAATAAATCATTTAGTTAACAATTCTAAGCAAGGCCTACAAGTATATTGAGTTTCCCATTGAATGTGGAAACAACATACAGAATAACAATAATTTCAGGTGTGCATGAGCATGTGCGTGCATGTGGACGTATGAATGCTGCAATGCTTACATCCAGAATAGCATCTATTTGTATCATTCATTTTCATACATCACCACATTATTAAGTACATACTGGAACATGCCAACCATCGAATTTGGGAATTGGGAGTGCATAATATGACATCAAACTTCATTGCTCTCACAAAATGTTACCCATAAATGATTCTTCCACCATCGGTACAAATAACTTGACCAGTAGTATAAAAAGAAGAAGGCATGCATAGAAACACAACCAAACATGCAACTTCCTCCACATCTCCAAAGTGACCTAAAGGGATGAGCGATGTGTGCCTTACAACCAGTTTTTCATCTGTAGTTATCTATTACAAAAATTAGAAACACAAAAAAAGCTGAGAAGTACCGAGAGAACTCAAATTTGTAATTTGTGAATGACCTAATTAAAGATAAAAGATTAGCACAAGATCAGAAGGATGCGTTTAAGGTGAATAATTACTTCCATTTATCACCTTTTATGTTTTGTTATAATTTGACTTGGGAACTACATAGAATGTTTAGCTATAATTTATCAAACAGTAAATATATCTACCACTTGAAATTCATCTGTTTTATCACCACTACAAAAAAGTTTGGTTTTAATGGCAAGTGGGAAGAGCGTTGGATCCGTACTTGCTATCTTTTTTATTTTTATTTATGAAATATTTGACGTAGATGCTATGCCCCCATCCCCCACCCCAGAAAATAACAAAGATTGAGAATTAAAAGCGGTAAACCATTGCATCCCTCTCACTTTCACTTCTCCATAGTTTTACGCTGAAATGCCATTTTTCCTTAGAGAAACCCCGGTTCCTCTTCTTCACTCATATAAAACCCTAATTTCCTTTTTTCTCATTGATCCGACTTCCACCTCGTTATGTCAGAGTTCTCATTGGCCGAAGATTATCCATTTTTAGGTAAACTACTTTTGTTTTCCAGTTTTTATTACTTACTAATTTAAATTTTTATAGATTTTTGGCTGAATTCATGTTAATTGATTACAATTTTTTGATTTCATGTTCTCGATATAAATTAGGACGAATCTTCATGTTAAAAAACCCTAGTTTCTTAATTTCAGCCTCCGCCTCATTCTGGTGCAGCTCTATTGTATCCATTCAATTTTGTTTTAGTTTTAATTTCAACTATTTTGCATTATATTTGAATAGTTGTACCTTTAACTGCCAATAGTAAAAATGATATGGGGCAATCGATTACCAGGTACAAGTAACTTCTACTTCAGCTGCCAAACAATTACGCCTCATGGTAATGCCACATACATACATTTGCATATTTAAGTTGTAGCTTACAACGAGTAATTATTCATTTTACTTTATATAGGTCTAAAAAAACATTGCCTTGTTATATGGAAAATTGCTAGTTAAAACTGCTAATAAAAGGTATGTTTTTATGCATTTAAATATGTCCGCAATATGGTGTATATTTTGTCATATATGACATGAATCCGATCTTGTTCTGATCGTGTAAATATATATTAAATTATGGTGTGCGAAAAAGTACTAACCATAAATCCAATCTTATTTTGATAATATAAATATATATTGAATTAAGGTGTGGGGAAAAAGGACTAACCGCACAAAGGAGGTGTTAGAATTTTATGAAATCCAATAAGTTTATAAAAATTTACTAAGTGTTATAGAAATTTAACTAAATTTATATAATAATAATAATTAACTAAATTTATATAATAATAATAATAATAAGTTAACTAAGTTAACTATGTTTTATAAAATATTTATTTTTATACTTATAATAATAATTGTTGGTTTAAGTTTAGAATAATAATAGTACAAATAATACTGATAACAATAAATTATAAAATATTAACCAAGTTAGCTAAGTTTTCTAAAAACTGACTAAATTTATATAATAATAATAATAATAAATTAACCAAGTTACCTATGTTTATAAAATATTAATATTTATTTATCAAAATTAACCATGTTAAATAAGTTTCGTAAACTTAATTAAAATTTTAAAAATAACTAAGGATTTTAATGGTTAACTATCTTTTATAAAAAATTAATCAAGTTGACTAAGTTTTAGAAAAGGTAACTATGTTTACTAAGTTTATAAAAGTTAACTAAGTTTTATGAAGATTAATTAAATTTATAAAAATTATTTAAATTATGTAAAAATTGACCAAGTTAACACAGTTTTATAAAATTTAATTAAGTTTACAAGAATTAACTAAGTTTTATAAAAATTAACTAGATTTTATAAAGTTAATAAAAATTGAATAAACCTTATAAAAATTAACTAAGTCTTATAAAACTTAAATAAGATTTATAAATATTTAAATATTTTATTAACTAAAATTCTAATTTTAACTACGTATCTCTAAGGTCACGTTGTTTTGCTAAGCCTTGAAAATTCTTAGTATTTTTATCCTAGAAGAGTATAGCATTGTATGCGCCATTTTGATTTTGTTAGGCCATGTGAAGAAAATAATATCCATTGCTATTTCAGAAATGCATAGTTTGAATTTTTGTTTCCTCTGTTGTCTGCTATAGCCTGAGTTAGGTACTGTTGTGTTCCTTTCAATTTCCAGCGGATGGAGTTAGTACCCTTTTGATTTCATTTAAAGAATTTCAATAATCAGAAGTTCAAATTTTGAACAAAACATAGAGATTTCATTTTTTTTCCTTTTCAAAATGCGAAAATTATGATTTGGAGAATAAAGAAAATTCACATGTAGTGCAATTATACTAGGTATTATCCACCTGAACAAAACAAATTTTAGGAGAATTTTTTTTGAGTTTTAGCGGTCGGACAATGCTCCTCCATCTCTTGGCATACACATACGAGTTGACATACACTTGTATAACAAAAAGAATCCCCAATTTGAAATGTCTACCAACGCATATTTATACATCATATCTCCAAGTCATTTAGCGATGTAGGACCATTCCACTTCCAAACCGTCATTCCAATTTCAAGCATATGAGCCACAACCCTAACATGCATGCATGCATGCATGCATCAAAAATAAGAATATAAATACAAAAAAAGTTAGAATTTCCTTATTCCTTATTAATTTCTTCTACCAGATAGCCCGGGTGTATGGCCCTCACCAAAGTTTTAAATCAACTGCCAGTCGAATTTTTTTAGTATATGTCTTAGCAACTAGTTGCAGTTTTGTTCTTGTACATGGTATAAACAACACAGTTGACAATTGATAATTTGATGCATATATTTCTTCAAGTGACTTAATTCTTTTTTGGTCCATCTCTTCTACCATGTTCCATTTGAAGTTAACAACGACCATCTTTTGTTTTTATCAGGAAGCCATGGAAAAAGCAATTAAAAATAAAGTTTCAAAAGCCGTTGTTCCAGCTATAGATGTCATGTTTCAAGCTCTTAGGTTAGAATTTATTTGCACATAATATCCATGTATATCTAATTTATTTCAACAATCATGCTCATAAAGTGAAAGTGTTGAAGGCTCATGGCCTAGTAGCATGACCTTTGGATCTGAAGATAAGGGTTTTGGGATAAATTCGCATAAATATACTTTTGAAACTAAAAATACTTGTGTGGAAAGTAAAAAAAAATTCCATCTTATTTTCTCCCTTTAAATCTAGTGAATTTGGCACAAAGATAGTTCCTCCCAAAAAATTCTTAAAATGCTCCCTGAGCTTTTTGATCACCAAGACCAGAATGTTCGAGCATGTTCAAAAGGATTAACACTCGAATTATGTCGCTGGTTTGGCAAGGATCATGTCAAATCAATTCTTTTTGAGAAAATGAGAGATACCATGGTAAGATGTCAATATTCATAACATGTATACGCTTGTCATATGGGTGTACAGTTAACGGCTTGTTCATTAATACTTGCAGAAAAAGAATTGGAAGCAGAGCCGGCCAATGTCATAGGGACGGCTAAGCCATCCCGAAAAATTAGGTATTTTAGTGTATGCTGTAAAATGAAAAAAAAAAATTCCACTGGATCTTTTGTTACCAGACAAAATGCAGATCTATTCTTCACTACACACACATATGTTTTATTAAATATTCAGCAGATGTAACATATTTGAAAATCCATTCAAATTTTGCTGCAAGATATAGTTTAAATGTCTTTGCTGTGAAACTTTCAATTACATTTGAAAATTGCTTGTTTTTGATAGGAATGCTGCAAGCTACACAAGTTAGCGTACAACTTTGTATGAAAATACAAAATAAGCATACAAGCCACACAAGTTAGCTTTCAAATTTTGATATGCTTGATATATCGACAAATTTTATACCAGATCTGAGCAAGATAAGGAGCCTGAGCAAGAAGCTATTACTGAAGCTGCAGGTGGCATTGCTTCGGAAGAATCTATTCTTGATGGTAGAGCAGTGTTGCAAATTGTCTTTAACTGATGCAATATCTATGTGTATATTTATTATATATTATTAATGTAATAGAAATTGCACTTTGCGGTATATTACTTACTGACACTAAGTTTATTTCCAGTTCCCCAAGAAATTGACGAGTATGAACTTGTGGATCTTGTTGATATTCTGACTCCTCTAGAGAAGTCTGGCTTTTGGGAGGGAGTGGTTGGTTCATATTGACTCATTAACCATTTCATATACTTTTCCACCATTTACACATTTAACAATCTTACCGACTTCCATGTTTACCTTTAAGTTATGTTGGTATCATAATTGGTGTAAAATTTAATCTTGTGTTTGAAGATAGCTACCAGGTGGTCGGAAAGATGGGATGCTGTTGCAGAGCTTAATATGCTTGCTTCAACCAAAAAAATTTCTCCTGGTGAATTTTTTGAAGTCTGCCATACACTTAAAAAGGTAGTTTGACCATTTTTCTCATTAACAATTAGAGTCTTAGACCAGTATAATGTCTGTGCTCCAAAAAACAGGAACACAATTGACTTTTTACTAGTTAAAACTCCAGTCAATGCAAATGTGTCTGCATATGTTCACTTTCTCTATATGTTAGGGTGTTTCTGAGAAACATATTTTTAACTCTTTAGCTTCACCACATTTGGTTGCAGCTTGTTACAGATGTTAACCTTGTTGTATAGGTTGAGGCGCTATTCAAGTAATAAACAATCTTGTTCGAGGTCTAAGAAATCATTTTGCTGGAAGTTCACGTTTCTTGTTGCCTGTGCTACTTGTAAGAATATTGCATGTTTTAGTTAGAACATATTTTGGACCTCTTTTTAAATATATACTAAGAATAATTCTGCATCAAGAATTCAATATCAAAGAAAATTGTGTAAATATGAAAAATCTATTCTTCACATTATTATGCTACACGCATCTATGTGTTAAGCTTAATTGTTGTACATGTTTTTCACATCATCCAGTATGGTTGTGTACGTATTTGTCTCAGATATATGGCATGTGTTCATGTCGAGAATAATCTCATATTGAAAAAAAAGAGGATCTATACGTATATGTGCATGTGTCTGTGTAAAATCACATTAATGGTAAAATGGATAACTGATAAAACAATACACATTGAATTATATACTGATAAAACACAAACGGTACAAGTTTATATTATAACCGACCTTGCAATTAATAAGAGCAAAAAAAGTATAAAGAAAAGTTTCAAGTTCATTCTTTCACACGATTGTTTTATAAAGCTTAAAATAACTTGAGAACTAGCTACTTAATGTTTCTGTCTTTTGATCCTAATCAAGTACGTATAATAAAGAACTTTTCCTTTGCAGGTGGATAGATATATTTAATGGAAAAAATAGTAACTTATTGCAGCAAGTTATGGATTCGAAGTTACTTTTGATGCCAAAATATTTTGGTTTGTATGCTTGTATGTATTACTCCTGTAACAACCCAAGTTCCAGTGGGTCCGGATTTTTTGCAAAAATGCTAAAACCCAAATCCACCGAAGCCCGAGTTAGGTGCCTAGTATCCTGCAAATAGGCAAAGATAAATATATCAAAGCTCAAATAAATATCTCACAGCGGAACTGAGTAAAATATAGTAATAAGTAAATACTCACCAAGGTAATAACACTTTCTCAATAAGTGTCTAAAAGCTGGAAAATCTCTGTCATCTATTTAACCTGTGGGTTGATATGAGGAGGGTGTCAAAACTTAGTTCTAGTGAATGGAAAAATTATACACTTCCAAGAATAATTCTACATATACCGTTCTATTTCCATTTTTTGTTATATTAGGTTTATTGGGTTTATAATACTGTCGCCTCTGTGCGTGAATCGTACCCATCAACTCCCTAGTAGATTAAGACCTAATAACCAATATATATATATGTAGCTACATGCCCAAAGACCGCATCGGTCCTAGGTACTACACATAGTACCTTCCATATCCTCCTCGTAAAGGACTCCATCGTCTCGCTACTAGAGCGTATTGTAACTTCATCTATAAAGGACAGTTACGTGAGGCCTACAATACAAATATTCCATCGTCTACTATGAAAATGTGAAACTGCATCCACACTAGATAATACTAGTCCTCGGACATCCACAATGTACCACCCAGTGCGTACCTTGAGGACTACACGTAATCGTTCTGTCTACTACTTGAATTCCGCCAACATGGTCTACCTTGCATGGAACTCAGTCGGGGATTTTCTATATCTGTAAAGGTCCGCTTTATTAGGCCTACAATACAGATATTCTACTTGGTCTATCTCTTTTCTCATTGTGGCTATGGCCGCACGCAGCCCCCCAACTAATCGAAAGACCTTTCAAGAGCTAAGTGGCTGTGCCCTACTGCAAACAATCTAAACATCCAATTGGTTGTGCCCCTCATCCAATGTCTCGATAGTGAAAGAATCATTGGCCTGTTGGTTTAACTCTAGTCTTTCCCGAACTCGCTCTGATTGATGATGACTGATACCCGCATGCGACTATCCTTATGGTCCTGACCACTGTAACCTACTCGCAAACTAGAGTATGGTGTCATACGAATATCCTACTCCATCATCAACCTTTTGACTACCTACAAAGGTCCACTTTGTTGGGCCAGCAATGCAAAAGCAGTCAAGGCATACTCTCTTGATGGAACACCTATAGACCTACCTCCGAGGGTGCAGCTTCGTTAGGCCTACCTAAAGGGCCATCCAAGAGTATCCTCACGTCCCGTCGAAGTCCCGTACTTCCTTCTAGGCCAAAATAACTATGTTGGACGTGCTCTTTCTGTACTAAAAATCTACGACGAACTGCTTCGCTAGGTTCTTTATCCAGATTCTCTTTGGGCTACTCCAAACGCACCTTACCATTTTATTAGACCCTACGTCTAATCTTTTATTATGCATTTAGTTTACTTTTCTTATTCTGTTGGCTACTTATTTACCCTAATCAGCATGCCCAGCCCCACCTACATATGAGACCATCAATCCTAGACCTAAAAGGGAATGCTGTCGGTACGGGCCACTGCTATTATTATTATTATTTTTGCTTATTAACTTAATCCAAGATCTAAGTTTGATAACATAAGCCTCTTCTATTTCTTTCTTTTTAATTATAACCGAGGTGTTACAATTATACTTGTAATTGTCACTTCTATAGTATTTTCTTTTTTTATAACCTACATGTTATAAATGTAATTGCAAGTGTCTCTTTTCTATTCTAGTCAGTCTTCTTTTATTCTGATACTAAATTCTCTTTAGTTCTCTTATATTATATGACAGTCTTTGCTTGGGACTACGTTCAACTATCACAAATTACTTATCATAATAACCGCTTTACTTTTTATTCTACTATTTGCGCAGTAAATGCAGATCTAGTCACATTTTCTGTTTATTATTTCTAGTCTTGTCGAATATTTAACTTGATTATTTCCTCTTCCTTAATTTCTTTAACTCTTCACGTTATTCTCTTTTATTCTAGGAAGTAGTTCTATTCTATTTGGTTGGTTACAAAAACTGTACTAAAATTCATTTCCATGTTTTAATACTAAAAAATGCCATAAACAATAACTCGTAACAACAAGATATTTCTTTTATTGTTCCTTTAATTGTTGGATAATGCAAAATACACTAATGCCTCTATTTTGCAATAATTCTATTTTTCTTGCTTTTATTCTTGTAGTTATGTTTATCGTTTTTCTTACAATATTAAACTATGGAAATGTATTCCCTTTTCTAAACCAGCTAACTAATCTATCACTAACTTCCAAATCAAGTTATTAGATTTCCCGTTTAATTCATTCCCCGAGTTTTAACATAATTTACTGTAAATTTCTCATTTTTAAGCTTATGTCTTTCTCTATACTTTTTAAGCCTAATATTACTTATATTTAATTGGATTCCTTTCTTTTTCCATATAAGTAACATTTAAATACAAGTACACCTCTCTTATAAAATTTACAGTTTCAACATAACTAACTAGTATAACTAATTACTGAAATTAGTCCAAATGCCAAATTAAAATATTTAACGGGAATCTAACGATATTATATATCATCAACATAAAAGATATATAATTTAAATCCACACTTGAAAAGAAAACACTACAAATTCTAGATCTTATTTTTAGTCCATTCAATTATCCATAGCCTTCCCCATTGCAACCCTATTTGGATCCACAAACCGGAATTTGTATGGATTTATAAATCTGGATCTAATTGAAGAAAATAAACAGATAAACTAGAAAACCAGATTTGAAAAATCACCTCATACGGACGGCTTAAATTGGACATCTCTTCTCTAGATCTACAGTTTCTACCTCCAAATTGCAAATATAAAACCTAAATTTAATATATTTGATTTTTTAAGAATTGGAGGAGAAAGAAAAGTGATAGGGCTTCCGCGCCCTTTCAGAAAAATATGGGTTTGAAGGCTAGCCCTGCACATTTATTTATAGAGAGCCAAAGCAACGTCGTCCATTCGTTTAAAACGATTGAAATCCAGCCTTTAAAAACAAGCAAAATGAGTCAGTATTGACGTGTCTAGCCTTTTTGTTTGATATGTATTAAGTTACTTCCTTTATTTTTAAACGTTATCAATTATTAAACATTAACTTTTAACCGTTGCCTATTCAGTCTAATTAATTTCCATCAATTGCAAATTTAATTCCCTTTATAACACATGTTTATTTTGGAATTCAAACATTGCTATTTAATGTTAATTAATTACCTCTAATTTCTGATGTCAATTAATTTCCTATATGACGCGCGTCTATTTTGAAATTCAAACGTGCTATATTTCTGGAATTTATACGCGCATATATTTATAAACAAATATATTTACGCACATTTACACGTATAATTATTTTTCGATATAGAACTTTGAACGTCAATGTCTTTTTCATACGAAGGCCGTTCGAGGCATATTATATATGTAAATTAAACAGAAAATCGCCACAAACACAATGGTATAAGTTTCGAGGCATATTTTGACAATTCCAAAACCGCTCATTTTCACTGTTTATAATTATTTGATTATTTAATTATCTAAAAATGCAGGGTGTTACGTTCTCCCACCCTTTAGGTAATTTCGTCCCCGAAATTCCACAATGGTAAAACTATGTAATTTCTCGCATCAAACACATCCATCTTGTGTACATCCAATTTTGCCACTACCCGTGTCCTTATGCAAAGTGTCATTCAACATAAAATATATGCATGTACATGAATTTCTAAGCGGTACCTCCTATATGAATGCTTTTCTTCTTTAGAAACTCCTTTTTAAAATATGATGCACACATCCTAAATATACTTGCAATTTTTATATGAATGCAATCTTTTGAAAACTCAAAACATTTTTCATCCAATGTTTCCCACACTCCTACCGAATAGGGCGTAGTTCAATAATTTTTTTCCATCCAAACCCTACCACACAACTTTTAATAATCGAATTTCAGAAAAATCTAATTTTTCGAACTTGATTTCTTATGTCAGAAAGAAGGTAGAAAACAGAAACCTAACATTTCCTTGTTTTACTTTTGCGCACCTCTTTCTCCCTACTTGGACCTTGTGCCACTATTCTATAAAAATCTTTATTTGCTTTCCTAATCACAGTTCATATAAGAAAAATTTTCTTTTCATATTTTTCCATTGATGTTTCTGTCGCTTTCTTTAAATTTTACTGTTTTTCTTTTAGCTACTTCTATCTGCTTTTACTTTTCTTTTACTATTTACGTCGTATGTTCTTATTCTCTTCTTGTGAACATCACAAAAACATAGAAAAAAAGCTTCATACTAATTATCACTGATTTACTACAATAGGAACTAAATGCTTACATAGGAGTACAGTCTCATAACTAAAAGAGAAACTAAGTCCTACTACAAAGCGATACTAGATAGGTAAATATAGCAGCTAAACACAGCTATCATCTAGGGCTAGGAGGCCTAGGACCATGTACACCCTGACACAGAAAGGTCCTACTCTAGGAATCCAAGTAACTCATACGCTCCCCCTGCCGCCTATTACTTGTTACTAACTTACGATGTATTTACTCACGATGAATAAGATCTATTCATCTCTTCCATTCCATACTCAAAATGGAATAACCAAGTCTCATTTACTACAACGAATAAAGATTACAATCTATGCAGTCTCTATCTAAAAAACAACTAAGCTTGGAGAAATTTTCTCTTTACCTTTACCTTTCATTTTTCCCCAACTAAGGTCTACCTATCACAACCACGTGTGTCTTACTATCTTACTAATATCACTTCACTATTCTTCTATAGTCTACACACATGAAGAAACATTCCTAGGTTCTCACTAGTGTCCTATACACTTTACGGGAACTTTTATTATTACTACTAAAAGTAATCACTGCTATCTCCTACATAGCCTTACACTTTTCCCGTCACACCTAGAAAATGATTCCTATCTACTCCATATTTAAAAGCTTGGTTTGGTATTTTTCATTTCATTTCAAAAATTAAAGCTTCTAAATTTTTGAAGCATCAAATCCCAAAATCCTTGCCTTTAAAGTGTAACTTTGAAGTTTCTATTAAATTCAAAGGTACTTGGTTACTTAACATTTTATCTTTCTAGACTTGCCTCTTTACAGCTCTTTGAATTTAAATTATTCCACAAACCTAGAGGGGAAAACTTACAAATTCTAAGTTCAAACCTTATTCCTCTTTTCCTTTTAAAGACCTTTACAGCTTTCCATATAAAAAATTTGGATTTTTAAATTTAACTGTTTACTAAGTTTTTCTGTTCCAAAAACTTATTTACTTTTTCACTAAACCATTTTTCTTTAAAACATGCCTTGCTTGTCCTTAAAACATTTTTTTTCTTCACATCTAAAAATGACCTCACATGTTTTCAAAACATCTTCTTTTAATAGGTTTTCAAATTTACAAAAACTAGAGTAGTAGATAAGAACAATTATTTTATTAAAAATCACTTAACTTTCTTACTTTTTCAATTACCTAACCTTGGAGGAGTTTCTAACTTACTACAAATGGGGACTATCTATAAAGGCAAGCAACCAATGCGCATAATCAGTGGAAAAATATGAAATTTCCATTACTTAGCTTTCCTACTAAGGCTCTCTATAATATCCCTCCTAACTAACACTGTCTCTAATTATTACATTTCTTATTACACCTAATGGTTTTATACCTTAATGTATTGGAACTACTTTCTCTTTTGAGAAACCATTAATGCTAAAACCTTCTATGAATCCTTTAAAAGATGATTTCATATTTATGCGAAATTACAACGAACTTATTTTATATTTTATCGAAATAGGTATACAAAATATTGTGCTTTCCATACCTTGTACATCTCTTTCACGTATTCCTTATAACTTGCATAAAACATCTTTATTTGTGATTTGGTTTCGTAGAAAATTATATCATTATTCATTTCATTCCAATAGATTAAAGTATGTTTAATCTATATTCACTTACAATGGACATTTCCTATGAAATTTATTAATTTCCTATTATTTAACTTACATCTTCTTTTGGGAGTCACATACTATAACAATAGTGTCAGTCTATGCTTCTTTTATTTTTCACGAAAACATCTATTACAACAAAAAATGTTCTAACCTACGTTTTCGATACTTAACACACTCTATGTTTTTATATTTGAAATATTTGTTTACCTACAAAGAAATTAGCGAGCTATACATGCTCTATAATTCTTTAAAAAGAATTTCACTTTTAACAAAATTTACATTATATAAAAACCAATTTAAATTTCATACCACTTTTTTTTCAAAAACCCAATATTTACTTCCTCAAACGTATTAACAATTATATTTTCAACTTTTCAATTCCAAAAGTTTCATTTTATTGGGCTAGACATAAAGTGGATTTTCTTCTTACTACCCTAGGAATACCCTTCCTAAATCTTGGAAATCTCGTTTCCTTACTAAAATCTCTTATTCCTTCCAAAATAAAAATACTCTCCCTACTATCCTTAGGGAACTTTCCCACATCCTATAACATATGGATACAAATCTTCTCTCAAAACATAGCTTATTGTACACTATAAATAGGCAATAACATTGGGCTCAACATCCTTGGGTCATCCCAAACCCAACTAGCAAACTATAGACAAATATACTTCTAAAAAAATTCCATATGTTAAAATCTATAATTGGGGACTATTTAGATTTTAGTACATAATATATTTATATTTTATTCAAAAATACAAATACGTTCACTCATATTTCCTAATTTACTTAGGATCTACTAACCTAAGCTCCGATACCAAATGTAACAACCCAAGTTCCAGTGGGTCCGGATTTTTCGCAAAAATGCTGAAACCCAAATCCACTGAAGCCCGAGTTCGGTTTCTGATATCCTACAAATAGGTAAAGATAAATATATCAGAGCTCAAATAAATTTCTCACAGCGAAACTGAGTAAAATATAGTAATAAGTAAATACTCACCAAGGTAATAACACTTTCTAAACAAGTGTTTCAAAGCTGGAAAATCTCTGTCATCTATCTAACATGTGGGATGCTATGAGGAGGGGGTCAGAACTTAGTTTTAGTGAATGGACAAATTATACACTTCTAAGCATAATTCTACATATACCATTCTACTTCCATTTTCTATTATATTAGGTTTATAATACTCTCGCCTCTGTGCGTGAATCGTACCCATCCACTCCCTAGTAGATTAAGACCTAATAACCAATATTATATGTGTAGCTACATGCCCAAAGACCGCATCGGTCCTAGGTACTACCCATAGTACCTTCCGTATCCTCCTCCAAAAGGACTCCATCGTCTTGCTACTAGAGCGTACTGTAACTACATCTTTAAAGGACAGCTTCGTGAGGCCTACAATACAGATGTTCCATCGTCTACTATGAAAACGTAAAACTGCATCCGCACTAGCTTATACTAGTGCTAGGGCATCCACAATGTACCACCCAGTGCGTACCTTGAGGACTACATGTAATCGTTCTGTCTACTCCCTGAATTCCGCCAACAAGGTCTACCTTGTACGGAACTCAGTCGAGGATTTTCTATATCTATAAAGGTCCGCTTCGTTAGGCCTACAATACAGATATTCTACTTGGTCTATCTCTTTTCTCATCGTGGCTATGGCCCCACGCCGCCCCACCCAACTAATCGAAAGACCTTTCAAGAGCTAAGTGGTTGTGCCCTACTGCAAACAATCTAAACATCCAATTGGCTGTGCCCCTCATCCAATGTCTTGATAGTGAAAGAATCATTGGCCTGTTGGTTTAACACTAGTATTTCCAGAACTCGCTCTGACCGTTGATGGCTGATACTCGCATGCGACTATCCTTATGGGTCCTTCCTAGTGTAACCTACTCACAAACAAGAGTATGGGGTCATACGAATATCATACTCCATCATCAACCTTTTGACTGCCTACAAAGGTCCGCTTCGTTAGGCCTGCAATGCAAAAGCAGTCAAGGCATATCCTCTTGATGGAACACCTACAGACCTGCCTCTGGAGGTGCAGCTTCATTAGGCCTACCCCAGAGGGCCATCCTAGAGTATCCTCACGTCCCGTTGAAGTCTCGTACTTCCTTCTAGCCAAAAATAACTAAGTTGGACGTGCTCTTTCTGTACTAAAAATCTACGACGAACTGCTTCGCTAGGCTCTTTATCCAGATTCTCCAAACGCACCTTACCATTTTATTAGACCCTACGTCTAATCTTTTATTATGCATTTAGTTTACTTTTCTTATTCTATTGCTACTTATTTACCCTAATCAGCATGACCAGCCCCACCCACGTGTGAGACCATCAGTCCTAGACCTAAAAGGGAATGCTGCCGGTAAGGGCCACTGCTATTATTATTTTTTTCTTATTAACTTAATCCAAGATCTGAGTTTGATAAAATAAGCCTCTTCTATTTCTTTCTTTTTAATTGTAACCTATGTGTTACAATTATACTTGTAATTGTCACTTTTATATTCTTTTCTTTCTTTTATAATCTACATGTTATAAATGTAGTTGCAAGTGTCTCTTTTCTATTATAGTCTGTCTTCTTTCATTATGATACTAAATTCTCTTTAGTTCTCTTATATTATATGACAATCTTAGCTTGGGACTACGTCCAACTGTCATGAATTACTTATCATAATAACCGCTTTAATTTTTATTCTACTATCTGCGTAGTAAATGCAGATTTAGTCATATTTTCTGTTTATTATTTCTAGTCTTGTCGAATATTTAACTTGATTTTTTCCTCTTCCTTAATTTCTTTAACGCTTCACGTTATTCTCTTTTATTCTAGGAAGTAGTTCTATTCTATTTGGTTGGTTACAAAAACCATACTAAAATCCATTTCCATGTTTTAATACTGAATAATGCCATAAACAATAACTCGTAACTACAAGATATTTCTTTTATTGTTCCTTTAATTGTTGGATAATGCAAAATACAGTAATGCCTCTATTTTGCACTAATTCCATTTTTCTTGCTTTTATTCTTGCAGTTACGTTTACCATTTTTCTTACAATATTAAACTATGAAATGTATTCCCTTTTCTAAACCAGCCAACCAATCTATCACTAACTTCCAAATCAAGTTATTAGATTTCCCCTTTTTATTTCATTCCTCGAGTTTTAACAAAATTTACTGTAAATTTCACATTTTTAGGCTTATGCCTATCTCTATAATTTTTTAGCCTAATATTACTTATATTTAATTAGATTCCTTTCTTTTTCCATATAATTAACATTTAAATATAAGTACACTTCTCTTATAAAATTCATAGTTTCAACATAACTAACTAGTAGAACTAATTATTGAAATTATTTTAAATGCTGAATTAAAATATTTAATGGGAACCTAACGATATTATATATTATCAACATAAAAGATATATAATTTAAACCCATTCACCTGAAAAGAAAACACTCCAAATTCCAAATCTTATTTTTAGTCCAGTTCTATTATCCATAGCCTTCCCCTTTGCAACCCTATTTGGATCCACAAACCGAAATTTGTATGGATTTATAAATCTGGATCTAATTAAAGAAAAATAAATAGATAATCTAGAAAACCGGATTTGAAAACTCACCTCATACGGACGGCTTAATTTGGACATCTCTTCTCTAGATCTACAGTTTCTACCTTCAAATTGAAAATCATAAAACCTAAATCTAATATATTTGATTTCTGAAGAATTGGAAGAGAAATAAAAGTGATAGGGCTCCTGCGCCCATTCAGAAAAATATGGGTTTGAAGGCTAGCCCTACACGTTTATTTATAGAGATCCAAAGCATCGTCGTTAGTTCGTTTAAAGCGATTGAAATCTAGCCGTTAAAAACAAGCAAATCGCGTCAGTTTTGACGTGTCTAGCCTTTTTGTTTTATACGTATTAATTTATTCCTCTATTTTAAACGTTATAAATTATTAAACATTAAATTTTAACCGTTGCCTATTCATTCTAATTAATTTCAATCAATTGCAAATTTAATTCCCTTTATAACACATGTTTATTTTGAAATTCAAACATTGCTAATTAATGATAATTAATTACCTCTAATTGCTGATGTCAATTAATTGCCTTTATGATGCACGTCTATTTTGAAATTCAAACTCACGTTATTTTTGGAATTTATAAGTGCGTATATTTATAAACAAATATATTTACGCACATTTACACGTATAATTATTTTTCGATACAGAGCTTCGAACGTCAATAGCTTTTTCATACGAAGTCCGTTCGAGGCATATTATATATGTGAATTAATCAAAAAATCGCCACGAACACAATGGTATAAGTTTCAAGGCCATATTCTAACAATTCCAAAAACGCTCATTTTCACTATTTAATAATTTAATAATTTTATTATTTAAAAATGCGGGGTGTTAAAACTCCTTTGGTCACTAGTTGTTGCTTGTTCTACATTGAAATATTATGAACTTATTATCTATTTTGATGTAAGAATATTGCGTATGTTTATTATGTAATGTTTCATGTTAATTGTAAGATGTGTGATTAATAAATATGTCGATTATAAAATGTGTGATTAATATAATATATGTTTGTTATGAAATATATGTGTTTGTATAAACTGTGTTATACATAAATTGTGGTTGCATAAAGAATTGGAACCAGCTATATATCAGTTAGGAACTGAGCAAATACGATAGTGTTTATAAAATGCTATGAAAATACTTAACAGCGTTTTCGAAACGCTATAGAAAGTTTTAACAGCGTTTTTCAAACGCTATAGAAATGCTATAAAATTGCTCCCAAGCATTCCAGTAAACGCTGTAAATAAACATCATAGCAACAAAAGAAACGCTGTAAAAAGAAATCACAGCAATGGAAAGAACGTTGTAAAAGTTAACATAGCATATTATAAAATGTATTAATGACATCAAAAAAGCTATAAATACGTAGATTCTACAGCGTTTTCTGCCTTGCTATGGTATATGTCTGACCTATAATGGCATGTTAATATACAGCGTAGTTAAAAACGCTGTTATAGGTTTTTATAGCGTTTTGAAATGCTCTGATAGGTACATTTTGTTGTAGTGATGTTTCATATTCCATTACATAATCCCGAACGTTTCCCAGGTTTTGATCAAATACAATTATTACAAAATATGCCAAGACCGACATATGAAGATGGCCCCTTGGATAATCAAAGTACTAAATAGACAAACTGTCTTAATACATCACAGTGGAAATAAAAATATCAACTCCTAAATAGCTATCCATACCTCCTACACATCTTTAGAAGCTTTACTCGTCCAACCTACTAAACCTGAAAAATCTTAAATCTCAATCTACTCAAATTGAATTTTGAGCACCCGAGAGTTTAAGGGGAAAACATAAACTTCGAGCCAGACATAAAGCCTATTGTGAATAATACTATTACATCTCGGTTTACTGATATTAAGTGAGACCATGCCACTTAGCGGAACGGGTTTCCCCTCACTAATATCCCTTTAAAACATATCTTTTTGCAAATCAAAATCCTGCAACCAAACCGATTAATCAAACTAATTATAATAGTAATAGTAATATCATATATTCTCATAAACAAGTGATAAATGGACCATCTGTCCGAACAATATAGTTTTGTTTGGCTAACTACTAACCTTTGGCCGACTTGGGCCTACTAAACAAAATAAATAAATAATCTTACACCTGTTAGACAAAATTCTGGACAGTCTGTCCTTAACTTACTTCTCCCAGGGTCGCCCAATCCTAATGGTTATTCGGGCTCACCATAACATATCCTTCTTCTCTGTACATATTCCTTTCTATGTGTAACCATCATTTAAATCTTACCTGTGACTAAGCCCTACAAACTGGTTAGACTAAATTAGCTTGGGCCTAAAGCTAATGTGCAGGGCATGACCCTGTACCAGTCCCATTTGGTATTCAATTATCTTAGTCATTTTACTTAGGGTTAACTACCCTTTAAATTTTCCTTGAAAGCCTTTCAAATTGATTTAATCTTTTTAAATCATACTTAAACAAGGAAAACATACTAATTGCTTTACTCAAATCTCTTTGCCATAATATATGCTTTACTCAAAACATTGTTGATGAAAACATTCGAAACCTTTGTTTAAACCTTTAAACAATCTTTTTCGAAACCATTGAAACTACCCCTTTCGAAACCATTGAAAGTACCCCTTTTGATACAAGTAAACTACTTTACTTTATAACCTTTGGCCAAAAGGCCAAAACATGCCTTTCGAAACAATTTACAATAGTCCTTTCGAAAACATTGAAAACATCTCTTTCGAAAGGTTTATAAAACCTTAGACATCCTCTTTTAAAACACATCAAATCCGCCTTTCAAAAATATTGGAAACCTTTCATTCAAATACTAAGAGTAAACCTTTCGAAAAAATTGGGGAACCACCCTTCAAATCCTTTATGATATACCTTTCGAAAATACTAGGAACCTCCCCTTCGAAACCTTTATTAGCTACCTTTCGAAAGCATTATAATACTCTACTTAAAACAAATCTTTCAAAAGCATTGGCTTCAAGTAAAAATATATGGAACCTAGTTTCGAAACCATTAAAAACCTTCCTTTCGAAACCTTTGGGTTTAATCTTCAAAATATAAAAAAGGGTCTTAAAGAACTAAGTCAAAAGCAACTCTTTCGAAAACAATTTCCTAAGTAAAATAAGTGGATGGTGCGAAACGAACCCCTTCGAAAGCATTGGAGAAGCGGCTCTAATTTTGAAACAGAAGAACCCTTTCGAAAGCACTGCTTCGAAAAGTATAATGCGGCAGCAGGAGTTTCGACCCCTTTGAAAGCATCTTTTTAAAACAAAGGCGACAACCTCTTTTGAAAGCTCTTTTCTTTAAAAACACTTGACCAAGTCAAAAGCTATCTCATTCAGAAGCATTCTTTTCAAAAGCAAAGCAAGCGGCATTTCCTTTTAAAAGCAAAGTAGGATCTCAACCTCTTCGAAAGCCATGTTTCGACTCTATACCTTTCGCCTATCTCCAATCCACTACATATCAAGTCTTTGATACCATGTGTATTGGTTTCGAATTGGTTGGAGGCGGAAGTATGTAGTCGAAAGGTGCTACCAAAAGTGGCGAAACAGCAAAAACCTTGTAAAACTAATTATTTACTTTATAAAGTAATTTATTTTCAACTAAACTGCCTTATTTGTCAACATATGATTGGTTGCTAATTTCTTTTCCAAATTCTTTTCTAAAAGTACTGTCGAATTTCAGAGATTAACAATTTAAAACATTTACAAATTGCCTCTTCTTCGTTTATAAATATATAAAACATTTAAGTCCCATACCTTAAATAATTTTATATACTTATTAAAACACTTAGGAAAATTCTACAAAAATTCCCATAAATCATTTTTAATATGTTTTCTAACATATATAAATTTCTGACCCAAAGCTAACATATAATATCCATAATTATTTTTAAACCAATTTTACCATTTTCTTCACTAGAAAATTTATAATAATTCAACAATAATTCAGAAAATATGAAACTTGAAACCCATCTCTAAAATATCATTTCTGACTATATACCAAAATCGCAAGTCATTTGGATGTCATTTGATAGGTTTTTCAAATCAAATCTTATCATAAAAATCTATATGAACAAGAAAAATTCATTAACAAGCATATATATATATCTATTTATCATTCAGAACATCGCAATATACTTTGCTAAACACATACGGATCTGATTTAGAACCGAAAAAAAGAAAATATGATATGTAACCTATTATTCACCTTTAGCTTATTGTTAAAGAGTTGACATTTGATCTTGAATGAATTTGATTAAGATTCCTTCTTTAGATTTTTGCTTATCTTCTTCTTACTTCTTCTAATGGTAGTCGGGCTCTTCTTAGTTTTAGTTTTGATTGTGAACGTAGAAAATGGAAGTGCATGAGGGTTTAGGGTATAAGAATATGACTTACTCTATTTTGCCCTTATCTAATTTCCCTTACATATTTCATTTTAAATTCCCTTTAGTTCATTAGTTTAACTAGGCACGACGACCCTCTAGATATACAAATCTCAATCCCTTAACCATATACATTATTTCATTTAATTTAACTAATTAAATGTCCTAAATAATGTTAGTCAAAATTAGGGTCGTTACAATCACCCTAAGCTCAGTTATAAATTTATGCATTTATTATGTATATACATTGCCCTTATTGTGGCTCTATTCAAGGTGATGTACTTGACCTTTTATTGAATCGGCCACAATCTCTCATTTGGAACATTTCAAACTTAAAGCTTCTTAACTAAGCTTTGAACATGAATTCATATTGACATACCTTACTCAGTATTACAAATGAAATCCGAGTTTGAATACTCCTTCATAAGGAGTTTGTTGTTTCTATAAACAATTCTCCTGTATTACATAAATACAAGAGAACGCTCTAAACTACCATTTAGTGACCTTAATTCTAAAATGATAGTTGCTTCATGTATCAAATACATAAACGAATCACAATATCGTAGACAACATAACATATAGTTCCTATTGCCAATCATAAGGAATCCATCTTATATGTTCCTTATCAAACATTTTAATAAGGTGTTTCTACGTATCGTCTGGGACATTCCCAATGTCCTTTATACTCGCTATAAAAGACATCATTTGCAAACCCGACATCGAGTAATAAAACAACTAAAAGCTGATTTTAACACAAGTACATCATTAACAATCATCAGCGTGTTGTTTTTCTGTGTTTAGAAATATCAATGTACCTTCAACATTCTTTCTTATAGACACATGTTTCCTCTGCATTTTGACTAAAATCAAACTATTTGATATTTCTATCAAAATACTTGTTCAATTTTGATGCTTGTTGAATGATATTTTTCAAATCAGTTCTTGGATCTTATCCAAAACCTGAAATTCAATATTGTCACACTAACTTTGAGACACTTTGGTTATTATATGCAAATTGTTTAGTCTAAATTTTTGTTTAGAATTTTCTATTTTAACACATACGTACCAAAACACAAAGTCATACAAGGCGATCATTTTGGAGGTAGAATCCGAAGAAACTTGAGCATATTGAATGAAAAATCTTTTTGCTATTTCAACAATTGAAATTCACTATTTTATTCCTACAGTATGGCTCACCATATTCCAACTGCATTTTCCTTCCTCTTAAAGACACATTTACGGCGAATGGATCATGTCCCTTCATGTCTAAATATCAAAATCATTTTTTTATAATGTACTTGGAATCTATTTCAGATTTGCATATCTTACCATATCATAGAGTCAATACTCTTAATGGTTTAATGAAACAACTGAGGATTATTTATTCTTGACATTGATAAGAAACTCATAGTTTCTTCTTCAATGTGCAAGAATAATCATTAGACACTCTGATGCTATGCGTTCATTTATGTTTGGTCTATTTCATTTGATCTCTTTTAATTATTTTTATCCTTGGATCGTATCCAAAACCATTTTACCAAAAATTTCTTAAAAAATTCTTTTTCTTCGAAGTTGGTATTTCTTGAAACAACAATTATTTATTATTGCAACAGAACGAGCATTCTTAAATATTTTATGAATTTCCAAACATAAAACTAATTTGGTATTAGTTCATAATATTTATGTTCAGAACATAAATCAGTTAGCCAATGACTATCATCCCTAAAATCCTTTGGGGCGATTCATACCAATGACTATCATTCCTAAACTCTTTTGGGGCTATTCAAACAAGATTTCTTATGTACATATCTTACATGCAGTCCGTCGACTTACACAACCTATTAGCTTCGTGCCTAGAACATGATGGAGTTTCTTATAAACCCATATCTTGTGTGACTTTGTAAACTATTCTTCGAATGATATTAATCTTAACCATGTATACTACTGTTAAGTACACACCCTATAGAAAGAATTTAACTCAACTCACTCATCATTTAATTGTCCTTTGTCCAACAAAGTTCGTTACTCCTTATCGAAACATCATTATGTATTATAAGAAGGAGTGAATCTTGAGACCGAATCTTAATTCATTATAGGTAAATTTGGAACTCTTTCCAATACACTCACAAATTTGATCAAATCAAATCATTTCGTTTGCATGTTTTTTTATTTTACTTTCGTTTCATATTTTATAAAATTACCATAGATCCGTCCCATATGTATCGAATGCATATATTCATGCTAGTGATAATTCATTGACGAATACAACGAAGTATTTGGAGCCATTTTGGTACTATTATACTTGTGATTGCATACATCTATATGTATTAGTATGAAGAGTTCGTAAACTCTTATGACGCTCCCATTGAATGGATGCTTTGCCTTTAATTATCTAGGGTATGATTCACTAGTGCCATATGATTCATAGTCATGTGATCGAAGAATTGCTTCTCAGAACCATGACTTGGTCTATAATTCCAAAATAATTGTAAATAATTTCAGATACTTCGGTATTTTCAAATGCATCACTTTTTTATAAAAACAAATACCATATTATTGTTTTTTCATAACGAATATTCATAATATTTTCATTGAAATAAAGCTATGTCTATTCTTCAGTCACCACCGAAGAACATATATTATTTCATAAATTTTGTGTAGTCCATTTTACAAAAACAATTTTCGTAACTTAATGCAACCAATAAGTGCTATGTGGCATGCTCCCACTATTTTCGCCATAAGCATAGTAGCATACTAAATATGAAGGTCCATCATCCACATAATATAGACTATTTATTCCATACACTATAACTAGTTTACAATGGGGCGTTCTTTTATCAATTAGCTTGAAGTCAAAGAAATAAATCTCATTGAAACTAATTTTCTATATGAAAATACAGTTCGAAATAGAAATCATATATCTTATTCCAATGTTAAGTATCAATTATTATTTTACAGTTTTTGTTTCTAATGTTTCTTTATGAAGTAGAAATGACCATTTACTCTCTTTGTTCCAGCTATACCTTAATCACATCTACTCTCGTACATTCATTTTCCTTTTTAAATGGTTGAACCATTCAAAAGAAAAACCTTACTTGTAACGACCCGTAAATTTTAACTGTTTTAATAACGTAATTAACTGAATTTTATGGAATTTTAAATAATTGAATTTTGAAATAAAAATTTAATATTTGGAATACGTCTAATTAAACATAGCAAATGGTAAATTTTCATCTGATAATGTAGAAGTTTATTTTCTTGTGTAATTTTATTTAAATTTAAATCAGTTAAAATCAATGATAATAAAATGTTTTCCAAACCTGAATATTTTTATATAGAAAATTTGTAAATCATCTTCTGAGTGAGACGTCATATTTCGTTTCTCAAAATTTGGACTGTTATTGCTCCGTCGATCTTATTTTCGATGAAATAGCAGCATTTTCGTACCGATATCGACTTTTGATAGCTCAATCGTACCACTAATATCCGTATACCGTTTTGATCGTCTCATCGTGCTGATCTTTGCGGTATACTCAATTCTGTGTTTTGAAGTCTAAAGGATAGCGAAATTCGTGAAAACGATTTGTATTAGTACCGCATTCGACCTTTTTACCTTCCCCACCTTTCTATATTCCACCGTTCAACATCTTTAGTCATCATTTTAAATCGTTGCCTTGAATTCATGCATATTGATCTTTTGAATTCTAATTCATACGGTTTCATATTTTATTATTATTATTATTATTATTATTTTATTTCCATTCGTTCATTTTGTCGAGCTGCATCTTTCCCCTCCCATCACATTCGCATTCTTCCCATCGCACATGCACGAGCCCCTGACCAACATCACCTCCTTCCACCAAGTGCCGTGCTCCACCAACAACCGACAACCGGTCTCCGCTTCCAACACAACCCACGCCGCATCATCTTCCTCGTTCTCCCTTCCTCGTTCTCCCTTCTTCACTCTCGGCCTTCACCTCCCTCCATTTCTTTCCCCATCAGCTGCTGCCGAGCCCAAGACCAGTCACCAACATCCGCGCCTGTATCTTCCTCACGGCCAGCACCACCACCCGAGATCCACATCCCTCCGTTCATCTCCGACGCGTCACCTTCTTTTGCCCAGATCTTAGCCTTCAAGGTATATATATATATATGTAAGTTGTATGCTAGTTTATATATATATCTAGTATAAATTGTTATCATTGTTTCATTTGAAAGCTATATCAGTTTTACTTTGGTATGTAAGTTATATAAATAGAGGCTGTGAAGTTGCACATGGATAACTTAATATAAACTTAGCGTATATATCAAAATATTTATAATATGTTTTAAAGTGTTACAAAGTATATGATCTATGTATATATTAATGTATAAGTTTTAACTATTGATATATATATATATATATATATATATATAATGGGGTGAGTATATATGAAGATGTATGTAGTTATAGCATGACTGTTTATACATATAAATTTTATTTACTTTGATGTTTGTTTTGTATACATATCTGCTTGTTTGCATATATATCTACTTGTTGTCTGCATATATTTCGTATCAGTTATGGGTCGGGTCTGCATTTATATATATATGTGTGTTGATATTTTGATACTTGATATCTTATGTATTATGATTTTATTACATGAATATAGTATATATTAGTTTTCGTGCCTATATATGTGTATGTATATTTAAAAGAGTATTTTGTTTACATCATATATATTTGTTTTGCACATCTTTGGTTAATAGTCCGATCTATATATACGGTTTATAAATGAAATCTACACACAGGTTCATAGATCTGCATATATTTAACTACATATCTAATGTGTACATATTGGTTTCGGCTATTTATATATATACATTAGTATATATGAGTCATATATATACGTTATATAAAGGTTGTTATATGTAATATGATTTACAAGTATACAAATGGATGTTTTGATTTATAAGTATAATGATTTAAAGTTCTGATTTAAAGTCCTGTTATACGTAATATTATAAATGAAGATATACGTTTCAGTTTGAAAGCTTACAATATAATTTGGGTTTATATATATAGAGTTATAATGATCTTTTTTAATTATTGATTTAAAAAAAGTATATATATCTGCCATTTATATTAAGTTGATCTAACCCGTTCTCATTGATTTCCATTTATCATCATTGTCTGTCGTGCCTGTTTTCTTCTGAATTGTGTCCGCCTAGCGTTGTTTTGGAATTCGTGTTGGGATACACAATTCGCTTCCATTTCCGTTCATATCTCTAGCCTCGAAAGGTGAGCAATCACTCACGATTAACGTTCTTATATTTATTAAATTTGATTTCAATTGAAAGGTCAATTGAAATTTGCTGCTGTTGGTTATTTACATTACTATATATATACTGTTATTTGTATCTGTTCACCTGTGACATCTGACACCCTTATCTGTTATTTATATTGATGATATATGCCTGCTACTGATTGTTATATTATTATCATATATGTTATCACTCTGCAAGTTCCCTGTCAGTTTAGAATTCACTATGGGTTGAAATGATACATACCCGAACGATCTGTAGAATGGGAGAAAATCGTTATGGGTTGAAATGATAAACCCAAGCGATTTTCATTTGAATTGAATTTGGGATTGTGGGTTAAAATGATATATACCCATATATATATTTAAACTGCGGATTGAAATGATAAATATCCGTATTACTTGGCCATAGGATAGAAAATTATATACAGACACCGTTGGTCTATATATAAATATTTTGAAATGATTTCTATGGTTTTGGAAAGAAGTATATGGTTTATTAAATATTGATTTTTAAAGATTTAATAAAGTTGATTTAATAAAGTTGATATATAATATGTTTAAGTATTTATTAAAAATTTATATTTTCAAATATAGAGTTTGAAATGATTTAGGTAGAAAAGATAAATTTGAAATTGATTTGGAATTATATTTACTTAAGAATTATAATTAAATAAGTTTGATTTGAAAATTTGAAATTTGAGATTTTAAAGATATGATTTTATAGCTTGATTTTGGTTTAAAGTGATTAAATGAATATTTCATGTTTAATAAATCGAAAGAAATATTTAGTGGTTTGAAATTTGGGGTTTTATTTAAATGATATTGGGTTTATTAAGTGAATATTTCAAACTAAATAATAGTAAAGTAAATTTGATATATATATGAAATTATCGAATTTAGTTTTGAAATGTTGAATATTTAAAGCTTTGAAATATATTGAAATTGAAATTGCTTATTTTATGATTCAAATATGTATTTGAAAATCGATAATTTGAAATGGTTTATTGAAAAACTGAATCGAGTTGAAATTGATGATTTGAGATTTGATTAAATTTGAACTTTAGAATTCGAGTTGATTTGAATCAATTTGTGAAATTTGAGGAAACTATTTTTATATAAAGTATTTTTAAACTATATCTAAAACTAATTATATTTTACTTTATAAATTATTTTAATATAAACTATTTTAATATAAATCATTTTCAATATAAATTATTTTATTATAAACTATTTTACCTTATAACTATTTTATATAAACTATTTTTATTTTATAAACTATTTTAAATATACTAATTATTTTAATATAAATTTTTTTAACTTATAACTATTTTATATAAATTATTTTATTTTATAAACTATTTATTTTATATACTATTATTAATATCTAAACTGTTTGAAGGAAAGTGTTATGATTTCCAAAGTTATGAATTTCAAAGTATTATGATTTCCAAAGTATTATTATTTCAAATTGTTTTGGTTTCGAAAGTATTATATCTTTGAAAGTACTATGATTTTGGAAGTGAATATTTTTGAAATGGAAATGGTATCGTATTGATTTGGTTTTTGAAATGGAAATGATATTTTGGTTTTGAAGTATAAACTATTTTGAAATGACCGCGGTGTTATAATAACGTTTGGTTGTTAAAGAGACCGAGATCCGATATGGGCATACTCTCTATCGATACCGAAAACCACTTTAACAACTATGTACGCGGTGGAGATTCCAGAATGAAGTAGGATGGTGGCGACGATCCTATATGAGGTATATACGTGGACCCGACTCCCGTGAGTTGGCATAAGGTGGCTAAAACAGGAGCAATTGATGGGCTGATGAGGTAGCTCCTCTGATCGGACCCACTCCATCGTATGCCATTCTATTACTTGTGATTAATTTGTTGCGCACCCTTGGTTCAGGAGTGTGGCTCGAGGTGGGCGATTGCGGCGGCTCTGCGTTACCACCAGCTTGGAAGTGTAATTGGTATATCTACCCTGTCATTGCCTAGTTGTGTCGTGTCACCTACCCTAGCGTGCTTTACTATGAGTTTGATTTGTGTCGTACCTATGTAGTATCCTCTGGTAGCCCCAGTTTACGGGGTATTACGATACTCTATAGACTATTGGCACACCTTAAAATGTGTTAAGGTGGAAAATGTAATGCCTTAACGCTATTTTTAAATAGTATACTTTACTGTTGACATTATTATAATAGCGTATATTACTACATAGTAGATAGTTTAATGGATCCTTAGAGGATGGTTATCCCAAACATCCTTTAAGTTACTTGTATTTCAGTTGATATTTCACTTGAGTAGGATTTATTGATATAAGAATGTTAATCCTGACTCGAGTGTTTTTTGTTTTGCTTTACGCTCGGGTCAGACTGAGTAGTACCAGTATTCGAGACTCACCTTTGGATTGGAGCTTTGCTTGGAGATCCATCTATTGATTCTGCTTTCAGTCATTTAGTTGATTCCAGTGATGTATTCATATCTTGTATTTTGGCTATTGTATTGAGACATCTATGTATTCGTAATTTCTGTTGTATCTTGTTTAACTCTGTTATATATATATATATATAGTAGCTTCATAAACTACTATTCTTTTGTTTCCGCTGCATTATTATTATATTACTCTGTGTCTGTGATTCTGTGATTATTTATTTACTGTATATGCATAGTTTTTCCAAATTTAAATTAACAATCTGGTGTTTTGAGAAATTCAAATCCGACATGTATGGATGCGAATGGTTGAAAATTTCAGGATGTTACATGTGGTATCAGAGCTCTGGTTTTAGGCAAAACTTAGCATATGTAGTAAATTTGATTACAGAATCACTTTCTTTCGAACTTGAATCTCTTCCATTTTGACTCGGTTTCCTTTGAATTTTGGAACGTTCCCTTCAGTTCCAAAGTCCATTGTTGTCTCTCCCTATTCGTGTTTTCTTTATTCTTGAGCATCCCATAGCTCCACTAAATGATTTGTAAAAGAGTGAAACTCCTTTACAACAAGCATCGATTCACCGAAGATTTCTGTATCCTCGGTTCAGATGCTGCTATCTCTTGCTATGCCCGAATTCTATCTCTGGCGATCGAATGTCGATTTGCTTCGAGATTCTGCATAAATCTTATTCTTGAAGTCACGGTTGACCCGGTTAAGGTTGCCCGCGAATTTATATAAGTCTATCCATTTTCCTAGTTTGAAATTTCAATTATCTTATCTCCCTATCGAACCTATCTTCTAGTTGAATTCTTTTGGTTAGAAGTTCCTCTAATCTGAATCTCTATCCTTGATTTGAAATCCCTTCTTTTATCATCGAGTGAGGGAGTGTATTTGTAATTAATATTAATTTGTTTTATAGTATGTTGTTTGAGTTGTTGATGTTGATTTGGGTTTTCGATCGATTCGTCTGATCAGCGATATCGATAGGATTTCCAAAACACTTGAACAAAGCAAACTAACACAATATTATTATCAAAATTGGTAAATGAAATAAATTTGTATGATTATATTATAAATATATAAGTAGAATTTTCTGGAATTTAATAAGTTAAATAAATTGGTTGTTGAAAATGATAATATTTGATTATAAATTTATTGTTTTGTAAATCATTGACTATTGCAAAATGACTATTGTTTATAAATTTATTTGGAATTGAAATGAATTTAAATCGAGAATTTGAGAAATTAATTTCCGGTGATTCCAAACCTTGGTTTTAAAGTTTTAAAATGTATATTATTTAAAGTATTTTAAAATCGAAATTTGTTTCCAAAGAATTTTAAAGATCAAATCAGTACTCTCCTCTTTTGTCGGAAAATAATTTCAGTGATGGCGGCCGCATCATCGACATTCATTTTCGAGTTTCAGAGTGGAGAGACCATCCTGTAGCTTTGCTACACTTTTATTTTTGGAAATTAAATTGAATTTGATTTGAATTTCTGGGGCATAATTTGATTTATAATTTATATATATATATATATGTTTATAAATTGGATTTGAGAAAATATATATTTATCTCTAAATGGTTTGAATTGAAACCAGAAATTTTATTCTTAAATTTTGATAAGGTGATTTCAATTATAAAATAGAGCCAAAATTTTGGATAATATTTAAACTTGAAATAATTGAATTGGGAAAATTTTGCTTGTATAATACTGAATTGCATTCTAAAATATAACTTACCTAAATTACTCAGAAGTTAACTATGTAATTGAATAATATACAATATAAAATGATGTTAAAAGAAATTTTAAATAAAATTGAGCAGCTATAATGAGTGTAAATATACTTAATATATGTGATAAGATATATTAAGTGGAATAAATTTATAATAATTTGGGAGAAATGAGGAATTAATTTATTTAATAAAATATTATTATAATAAATGTTTATATTTAATTTATGACTATAGCAATTGATAATTTAGATAAATTGGATAATAAGATAATGAATTTAGAAATAGTTGAGATTGATTTAACTTAAGTGAAATCAATTGGCTTAAATCAATTAGTGAGTATCAATTAATTTAAATTGAAATTTATATGGTTTAAATTAATTATTTTCTTTTGAATTTCAATTTATTTTTCTTCTAGTTATCTCTATTCTCCTACTTCCTTCCTTTTCGGGGACGAAAAGTTTTGAGTGGGGGAGAGTGTAACGATCCGTAAATTTTAACAGTTTTAATAACGTAATTAACTGAATTTTTATGGAATTTTAAATAATTGAATTTTGAAATAAAAATTTAATATTTGGAATACGTCTAATTAAACATAGGAAATGGTAAATTTTCATCTGATAATGTAGAAGTTTATTTTCTTGTGTAATTTTATTTAAATTTATATCAGTTAAAATCGATGATAATAAAATGTTTTTCAAACCTGAATATTTTTATACAGAAAATTTGTAAATCATCTTCTGAGTGAGTCGTCATATTTCGTTTCTCAAAATTTGGACTATTATTGCTCCATCGATCTTATTTTCGATGAAATAGCAGCATTTTCGTACCGATATCGACTTTTGATAGATCGATCGTACCACTAATATCTGTATACCGGTTTGATCGTCTCATCGTGCTGATCTATGCGGTATACTCAATTCTGTGTTTTGGAGTCCAGGGAACAGCGAAATTCGTGAAAACGATTTGTATCAGTACCGCATTCGACCTTTTTACCTTCCCCACCTTTCTATATTCCACCGTTCAACATCTTTAGTTATCAGTTTAAATCGTTGCCTTGAATTCATGTATATTGATCTTTTGGATTCTAAGTCATACGGTTTCATATTTTTATTATTATTTTTTTGTTTCCATTCATTCATTCTGCCGAGCTGCTACTTTCCCCTCCCATCACATTCGCATTCTTCCCATCGCACATGCACGAGCCCATGACCGACATCACCTCCTTCCACCAAGTGCTGTGCTCCCCCAACAACCGACAGCCGGTCTCCGCTTCCAACACAACCCATGCCGCATCATCTTCCTCGTTCTCCCTACTTCACTCTCGGCCTTCACCTCCCTCCATTTCTTTCCCCATCAGCTGCTGTCGAGCCCAAGACCAGTCACCAACATCTGCACCTGTATCTTCCTCACGGCCAGCACTACCACCCGAGATCCACATCCCTCCGTTCATCTCCGCTGCGTCACCTTCTTTTTCCCACACCTTAGCCTTCAAGGTGTGTGTATATATATATATACACACGTAAGTTGTATGCTAGTTTATATATATATCTAGTATAAATTGTTAGCATTGTTTCATTTGAAAGCTATATCAGTTTTACTTTATTATGTAAGTTATATAAATAGAGGCTATGAAGTTGCGCATGGATAACTTTATATAAACTTAGTGTATATATCAAAATATTTATAATATGTTTTAAAGTGTAACAAAATATATATGTATATATATATATATTTTAATGTATAAGTTTTAACTGTTGATATATATATAATGGGCTGAGTATATATGAAGATGTATGTAGTTATAGCATGACTGTTTATACATATAAATTTTATTTAGTTTGATGTTTGTTTTGTATACATATTTGCTTGTTTGCATATATATCTACTTGTTGTCTGCATATATTTCGTATCAGTTATGGGTCGGGTCTGCATTTATATATATATATATATACATATATATATATATATATGTGTGTGTGTGTGTGTGTGTATGTGGGGATATTTGGATACTTGATATCTTATGTATTATGATTTTATTACATGAATATAGTATATATTAGTTTTCGTTCTTATATATATGTATGTACATTTAAAAGAGTATTTTGTTTACAGTATATATATTTGTTTTGCACATCTTTGGTTAATAGTCCGATCTATATATACAGTTTATAAATGAAATCTACACACTGGTTCATAGATCTGCATATATTTAACTACATATCTAATGTGTACATATTGGTTTCAGCTATTTATATATATACATTAGTATATATGAGTCATATATATACTTTTTATAAAGGTTGTTATATGTATTATGATTTACAAGTATACAAATGGATGTTTTGATTTATAAGTATAATGATTTAAAGTTCTGATTTAAAGTCCTGTTATATGTAATATTATAAATGAAGATATATGTTTCAGTTTGAAAGCTTACAATATAATTTTGGGTTTATATATATAGAGTTATATTGATCTTTTATAATTATTGATTTTAAAAAAAAAGTATATATATCTGCCATTTATATTAAGTTGATCTGACCCGTTCTCATCGATTTCCATTTATCAGCTTTGTCTGTCGTGCCTGTTTGCTTCATCGAATTGTGTCCTTCTAGTGTTGTTTTGGAATTCGTGTTGGGATCCACAATTCGCTTCCATTTCCGTTCATATCTCTAGCCTCGAAAGGTGAGCAATCACTCACGATTAACGTTCTTATATTTATTACATTTGATTTCAATTGAAACGACAATTGAAATATGCTGCTGTTAGTTATTTACATTACTATATATATACTGTTATTTGTATCTGTTCACTTGTGACATCTGACACCCTTATCTGTTATTTATATTGATGATATATGCCTGTTACTGATTATTATATTATTATCATATCTGTTATCACTCTGCATGTTCCCTGTTATTATAGAATTCACTATGGGTTGAAATGATACATACCCGAACGATCTGTAGAATAGGAGAAAATCGTTATGGGTTGAAATGATAAACCCAAGCGATTTTCATTTGAATTGAATTTGGGATTGCGGGTTGAAATGATATATACCGTATATATATTTAAACCACGGATTGAAATGATAAATATCCGTATCACTTGACCATAGGATAGAAAATTATATACTGACACCGTTGGTCTATATATAAATATTTTGAAATGATTTCTATGGTTTTGGAAAGAAGTACATGGTTTATTAAATATTAATTTTTAAAGATTTATTAAAGTTGATTTAATAAAGTTGATATATAATATGTTTAAGTATTTATTTTAAAATTTATATTTTCAAATATAGAGTTTGAAATGATTCAGGTTGAAAAGATAAATTTGAAATTGATTTGGAATTATATTTACTTAAGAATTATACTTAAATAAGTTTGATTTGAAATTTTTAAATTTGAGATTTTAAAGATATGATTTTATAACTTAATTTTGGTTTAAAGTGATTAAATGAATATTTCAAGTTTAATAAATCGAAAGAAATATTTAGTGGTTTGAAATTTGGGGTTTTATTTAAATGATATTGGGTTTATTAAGTGAATATTTCAAACTATATAATAGTAAAGTTAATTTGATATATATATGAAATTATCGAATTTAGTTTTGAAATGTTGAATATTTAAAGCTTTGAAATATATTGAAATTGAAATGGCTTATTTTATGGTTCAAATATGTATTTGAAAATCGATAATTTGAAATGGTTTATTGAGAAACTGAATTGAGTTGAAATTGATGATTTGAGATTTGATTAAATTTGAACTATGGAATTTTAGTTGATTTGAATCGATTTGTGAAATTTGAGGAAACTATTTTTATATAAAGTATTTTTAAACTATATCTAAAACTATTTATATTTTACTCTATAAATTATTTTAATATAAACTATTTTAATATAAATCATTTTCAATATAAATTATTTTATTATAAACTATTTTAACTTATAACTAATTTATATAAACTATTTTTATTTTATAAACTATTTTAAATATACTAATTATTTTAATATAATTTGTTTTAACTTATAACTATTTTATATAAATTATTTTATTTTATAAACTATTTTATTTTATATACTATTATTAATATCTAAACTATTTGAAGGAAAGTGTTATGATTTCCAAAGTTATGAATTTCAAAGTATTATGATTTCCAAAGTATCATTATTCAAATTGTTTTGGTTTCGAAAGTATTATATCTTTGAAAGCACTATGATTTTGGAAGTGAATATTTTTGAAATAGAAATGATATCGTATTGATTTGGTTTTTGAAATGGAAATGATATTTTGGTTTTAAAGTATAAACTATTTTGAAATGTCCGCGGTGTTATAATAACATTTGGTTGTTAAAGAGACCGGGATCGGATATGGGCATACTCTCTGTCGATACCGAAAACCACTTTAACAACTGTGTACGCGGTGGAGATTCCAGAATGAAGTAGGATGGTGGCGACGATCCTATATGAGGTATATACGTGGACCCGACTCCCGTGAGTTGGCATAAAGTGGCTAAAACAGGAGCAATTGATGGGATAATGAGGTAGCTCGTATGATCGGACACACTCCATCGTATGCCATTCTATTACTTGTGATTTTTTGGTGCGCACCCTTAATTCGGGAGTGTGGCTCGAGGTGGGCGATTGCTGCGGCTCTGCGTTATCACCTGCCCGGAAGTGTAATTGGTATATCTACCCTGGCATTGCCTAGTTGTGCTGTGTCACCTACCCTAGCGTGCTTTACTACGAGTTTGATTTGTGTTGTACCTATGGAGTATCCTCTGGTAGCCCCAGTTTACGGGGTATTACGGTACTGTATAGACTATTGGCACACCTAAAAATGTGTTAAGGTGGAAAATGTAAAGCCTTAACGCTATTTTTAAATAGTATACTTTATTGTAGACATTATTATAATAGTGTATATTACTACATAGTATATAGTTTAATGGATCCTTAGAGGGTGGTTATCCCAAACATCCTTTAAGTTACTTGTATTTCAGTTGATATTTCACTTGAGTTGGATTTATTGATATAAGATTGTTAATCCTGACTCGAGTGTTTTGTGTTTTGCTTTACGCTCCGGTCAGACTGAGTTGTACCAATATTCGAGACTCACCTTTGGAGTTGGAGCTTCACTTGGAGATCCATCTATTGATTCTGCTTTCAGTCATTCAGTTGATTCCAGTGATGTATTCAGATCTTGTATTTGGCTATTGTATTGAGACATCTATGTATTCGTGATTTCTGTTGTATCTTGTTTAACTCTGTTATATATATATATATAGTAGCTTCATGGACTACTATTCTTTTGTTTCCGCTGCATTATTGTTATATTACTCTGTGTCTGTGACTCTGTGATTATTTATTTACTGTATATGCATAGTTTTGCCAAATTTAAATTAACAATCTGATGTTTTGAGAAATTCAATTCCGACATGTATGGATGCGAATGGTTGAAAATTTCAAGATGTTAAGTATCAATTATTATTTTACAGTTTTTGTTTCTGATGTTTCTTTATGAAGTAGAAATGACCATTTACTCTCTTCGTTCTAGCTATACCTTAATCACATCTACTCTCGTACATTCATTTTCCTTTTTAAATGGTCGAACCATTCAAAAGAAAAACCTTACTATAATATCATAATGAACTCTTTACAAAAGTGCATTCTATCATCCTTAACATTTAAGGACATCGGTTATGTTGTACTTTCCGTAAACTGACCAAAACCGATAGTTCAACGATTAAGTTCTTAGATCCTTTTTGTAGTTTTATTCTAGTGTTACATTTAACATCATACGATCTCCAGTGTAATCAAACAAATTGATTACTTGATCTTATAATATGGTTTATTCGCTTATTTTGAGTGGAATAATTTCATATAACACTTATATGTAACAATATATAGATCAAATATCCATTGTCTTATATAGCTTTAGAGTTCAAAACTCATAGCATGCAATACGTGGTCTCGGCCAAGTAATTATGTAAGCGACCAGATCATGAATGTATTTAGTATTTATAAAATAGGCGCTTGCATGGATATTAAAACGTTAACATGTAAGAAGTATTTATTAGTAAGTATATTTTATATTTTTATTTGTCAGTCTTCAATTTAGTTCATTTGTATATTTGAATTGATAAACTTTAATCAATCAAATTAAATGCACTAATTTATCAATATAGATTATTATAACGTTATATAGCATATGTTCTTAAAATATTAGGAAGGCTAAATATTATCATTTCATTTTTCTAGTAAGGCTCTTACTAGTCTATTATGTTTCGCCAAACCCTGAGTCAAAACATAGAAGTCTTTCGACTTTACTAGTAGGTGTTAGGACTCGTACGTCTTTGGGATTTCGATCTTGAGGAAACCTCAACAAATCATACTCCCATGTATGATGGACAAATCCTTATTGGTTGTATCATATACAACTCCTAACCATGGTACCTATTCCTAATCCCTTCTTTAACTTAAGGAAAGCTCAAAGAATAAAGAGGGATTATTCACTTGGACCTACCATTTTGCGACAGCCTAAGAATAATGCACATACCTTGAGGATAGCTCAAAAGATATGTGCAATTATCTTACCTCATCTATACAATATATTAGTAGTACTACACATAGCATCCCTGGCTTGAGGAAAGCTCAATAAACATTGAGTATGCAAGTATTCTATTAATATATAAATGGTAGATGACAATATAATATTAAAGATTCATGATCTTTAATATATTATATTAGGTGATATCGACTTATGGAATAATGTATTTTTTTGAAATACCCTCGTGATTCAAGTGTTGGACACATCAGAAATCACAATATATGTACATTTACATATGTATTTATTCCTTAAGTCTATTTGGGTTTCTTTAATGTTCCACCTTTGGTTTATACATTCATATTATATAAGTTTAATTATTATTTTCATTAACTTATATAATAATTTTATGTATAAAACTATATTAATTAAATTTTGTTTAACTAACTTTTTAATTAATTTTATATTATTATTCCAATATATCTTTTATATTGGGCATGCATATTATAACTTTATAGTATTACATATATGTCATATATATATATATATATTTAATTAATAAACTTTTGATTAATTTAATTAATTAAACACTTTTAATTAAATTACATTAATATTGAAAGTCATTTTATATATACATACATGTATATTTATACTATCTCAAATATGTTAAGACAATATCACATATATTAATATGCATAACACACGCATAAATATATATATATATATAATTAACTTATTTAATAAATTGTAACAACCCGGGATTTGCATTACCAACTAATAAATAAAAGTTAGGATTTTTATTTATTTTAATGAAGCATAAAAGAATTTGGAATAACAAAATTTATGTGAAAAAGGCTATTTTAATTAAATGGGAAATATGGGATTTTAAAATGAGGATAAAATGTTATTTTTGGAAAGTTAAATATTTGAGGAGAGATTTTAAAATGGGTTTGGATAAGAAAAAATAAGTTTTATAAACATATATGAACACTTAGACTAATTTTTGGAAACATGTAAATAACTCTCTTCTTATTGGGTTACAAAAACCTAACCTAATAACCCACCCTAAACCTCCTCTATAAATTATCTCATACTCTCATAACCTCATTCATTCAACCCTAATCAAAACCCTAATCATTTCCTAAAGCTTTCATAACAAAAATGGCCTCTATCTTCATCTTCTTCTAGTTTTAGCTTATGCAAGTCATTCTATGCAAAGGTAATGCAAATACCCACCTCAAATCCATTTTTATATCTTTCTTATTTCTGAAATTGATTTGGTAACACATGTTTTATGTGTTTTTTTGATCTTATAGCTTCCTAATCATCTTTTGCTAACTTGGGTTGATGCTATAGTAGTCTTTGTTGGTTTCTAGAGAGGTATATTGCTAAAAACCTCTTTTAATATGTGTTTAATCATCTTTTGATTTCGGTAATCAGTTAGTAACACATGTTTTATTATGTAACATGTGAATCATAGCTCTTTGATCATCTTTGCTTTCATTTTGGGGTGTGCACATAAGGTACTTGTAGTATATGCTAGCTGAAATTATAATTAGTTTATTGCTGTTAGTGAATTAGGCATATCTCATTCATCTTAAATCGGAATTAAGATTTTCTTAAAGTTCTGGAAAGCTTATTCTGTACCCTATAACTTTTATGTTTTGTGCTTTGCCTAATTTTAAGGTTTGAATGGTCGAAATCATGCTTGTTTGTCGCTGACCTGACAACAAACTACAGGGTTGATAAAATAAAAACATGAAATTGATTTGGCCATAAGTTACTCGTTTCTTATCCAAATCTAATAATTTTGGATGTTATGGAAAGATTAGATTTAGAGCTAAAACTTTCATGTTTTGAGTTTCATGAAATTTCGAAGTTAATTTGGTCAAAACTGTGCATTCTTACCACTGTCCCGAGAGCACAACGACAGTGATATAAAAATTAGATCTGAGAATTGTTTTAGTCATAGAATTTTCATCTCTTGTCGGAATTTGACGATCTTGGTCATTCCGGAAAGCTTAGAAACTAAGCTACAACTTTCATTTTATTCATTTTACCAGAATTTGAAGTTTACTATGCCAAAATTGTGGTTTTTCATCTCTGGCCAGTTAGTGCATAGCTATAGGCCTTGGTCTCTTTTCTCCCATTGTTTTCAGCGTAGAACCCCGACTTTGCGACGCCATCCCGGGCTCGTCCTTTGTCGGATTTCATCGTTTTTGGTCTCGTTAAAAAGATGAGATCGAGATCTTTAACCATGCAAAGTTTGGTTTAGATCTGGGTGCATTAGATACTTCGTTTCTATTGCTGAAGTAGCACCCAGAAACTGTTTTACAATAGTGATCATTTTCAGTTATCGTCGGACCAACTTTGAAACATTGTCGTTTCTTCGTTTCAAGTCAAAACCAAACGATTCTTATTGCATATCAAAGTAGGAGTACTTTACTACGCTCCTGCAAATTTTCATCAAGATCTGAGTTCATGTGACCCTTCGACCATGTCGTCGAAGTGGGACCTTTACACTGTTTTGACACAGTAAAGTTTTATGATTTTTGTCCGACTTTGAGACGATGCCGTTTCTTCGTTTCAAGTCGGAATTTCCCGATTCTTTTTGCATCTTAAAGTAGGGATGTTGGACTACATGCCTGCAAATTTTCATGACATTTGGACACAGTTTGCTAGTCCAAATAAATTGCCGAACTTGGGTTCGCAACTGTTTTTGAATGTTTACAAACACTTTGGTGTTGATTTCTCTTTGGAGATTTTTATTGTTTATTGATGATTAGGGATCGTCATTATATTCATGTGGTTCATAATATACTTCTCTTTGGATAAGTATTGTTTTATTTATGTACCGCATTATTATATATCTCAGTTATTACTGATTGTTTAGCTAGCCTGACCCGAGTGTTTCCGCTCGGGTCAGACCGAGTTGTTTCAGGTTAGGTCTCTGGACTTAGCTTCTGTGCTTCCGCTTGGACATTATCTGCTATGCTGATAGATAGCGCTTTTATTTGTCCACTTTTCCACTACTCTGTTATTATTCAGACTTTGATATGTACATATTTTTAACCCACATGTGTGGGCAGTGGCTTTGTACCCACTTATTGTATTTGGATCTGAGTTGACGATGTATTGTTCTGGGATTTTATATCTGTTATGTGATTCTGTTCTGTGATGTTTTATCATTTATTATTATGCTTTGTCCTGATAGATCTTTAGCCATTTGTAATTTCGTTATAAGTATTTACCGAATATGTCGAACCACTTGAAAAAAAATATAGATACCATCCTTTCGACGTATTCAGTAGATAGTTATAGCTTGATTACAAATGGTCGCTTCCACTATACTCTATTCTCCGCTTTAATAGATAGTATTACTCCCGTAATACTCTTTGTTATAGTGGGTCTCAGAGTGGGGCGTTACAGCTTGGTATCAGAGCCTAATTTCAGGAATAAGCATAATAAACACAGAACAGATACACTTAGTACAATACATTTTAAATTAGATCCGAATTAAATCAAATCCCTTCCTTATGTTTATTGATAGATAAGTTAGGAATATGTATAGGAATCCGTTATATTCCGTAGTATTCCTCAATTAATTATCTATCATTGAATCATGTCTAACTCTAATTCCCGTTATGACATGTTTGACCAATTGAGCGGTGCGAAGGTCTTCTCTCAGCTTGACCTTGCCACCGGATTCTATCAGCTACGAGTCGTGGAAGACAGCATTTCTCTTATAGCATTTCGCACTCGTTATGGTTCTTTTGAGTGGTTGGTCATGCCGTTCGGCTTGACGAACGCTCCGGCTTTCTTCGTCGATCTTATGAATCGAGTATTCCGGGAATACATCGATAGATTCGTTCTGGTTTTCATCGACGATATTCTTATTTATTCTAGATCCGAGGCATGGCATGCTCATCATTTGCGGATCGTCTTGGATACTCTTCGTCAGCATCAGCTTAAGGCCAAGCTCTCCAAGTGCCATTTTTGGGAGAGCAAGGTCAAGTTCTTGGGCCATATTGTATCATCTGAGGGTATTTCTGTCGATCCTGCCAAGATCGAAGCTATTCAGAATTGGAGGCAGCCCGAGAACGTTCATGATATTCGCAGCTTCCTTGGGCTAGCGGGTTATTACCGTCGGTTTATCAAGGATTTCTCTCGAGTCACGACTCTGACTCGTAAGGGTGTTCGCTTTATTTTGTCTGATAAGTGTGAGGCTTCCTTTCAGCGACTGAAGGAACTTCTCACTCATGCTCCTATTCTAGTGGTTCCCGAGAGTAACCATGATCTTGTTGTTTACACCGATGCTTGTGGTAGCGGGCTCGGTGCTGTGCTTATGCAGAAGGATCGGGTAGTTGCTTATGCTTCCAGGCAACTGCGTCCGAATGAGGTTCGCTATCCTACTCATGATCTTGAGTTAGCAGCTATCGTCTTTGCCTTGAAGACGTGGCGTCACTTTCTATTAGGCGAACGCTTCATTTTTACACCGATCACAAGTCGCTGAAGTATCTATTCTGTCAGAGGGATCTCAATATGAGGCAGCAGCGATGGCTTGAGTATCTCGTCTCATATCATTTAGATATTCAGTATACCCCTGGCAAGGGTAATCGTGTTGCAGATGCGCTCAGTCGCAAGCACTCGGCGGTAGTTTCTATGATGATAGCCGAGTGGGATATTCTTGAGACTCTTTCTATGTGTGATATTTGAAATCGAGCTCCGTCTTCTGATCCTCAGATCGTGTTACTCAGCTTGGAAGCTCAACCTATTCTATTGGATTGCATTGCCCATGCTCAGCGGCAGGATCCAGACTTGTTGCGATATATTCATCTCCTTGAGTCGGGATCCAGTGATGAGACATTGTTGGATTATTCTATTGATTCTCATCGGTGTCTTCGCAGGAAGAACCGTATTTTGGTACCATCTGATTTATCACTTAGGCGTGACATTCTAAACGAGTGTCATCGCACTAAGTACACTGTACATCCCGGGTTGAGTAAGATGTATGCCGACATGTGTCGCCTATTTTATTGGGAGGGCATGAAGAGTGATGTTGCAAGTTATGAAGCCGTTGCATGACTTGTCAACAGATCAAAGCTGAGCATCAGCGTCCATCTGGTCTTCTTCAGCCGCTAGAGATTCCATTGTGGAAATGGGATCAGATATTCATGGATTTTATTGACGGTCTGCCTCGATCGAGGTCAGGCCATACTTCTATTTGGGTCATAGTCGATCGCTTGACCAAATCAGCACATTTCATTCCTATTAAGTCCACTCGGACTGCTCCTCAGCTTGCCAAGCTATACGTGAAGGAAGTCGTTTGACTTCATGGCATTCCTAGCTCTATCGTCTGTGATCGAGACACTATCTTTACTAGTCACTTCTGGAAGTGCCTACAGTCAGCTTTTGGCTCAAAGTTGAATCTCTCGACTGCTTATCATCCTCAGACCGACGGTCAGACGGAGAGGGTGAATCGTGTTTTAGAGGATCTTTTGCGCTGTTGTATTCTGGATTTCGGAGGTAGTTGGGAGGATCACTTATCGCTTGTAGAGTTCTCCTACAACAACAGCTTTCAGTCTAGTATCGGCATGGCACTTTTCGAGGCTCTTTACGGAAGGCCATGTCGCTCTCCTGCTTGTTGGTTAGAATCTGGTGAGAAGCACCTTCTTGGTCCAGATTCAGTTCGGGAATCTTCTGAGAAGATTATTCTTATCCGTCAGAGAATGAAAGAGGCACAGGACCGCCAGAAATCCTACGCGGACAACCGTAGGAAGCCTCTTGAGTTCTCCATTGGTGATCATGTCTTTATTCGGATATCTCCCATGAAGGGGGTTGTGCGTTTCAGCTCTACAGGGAAGTTGACTCCTCGCTATGTCGGACCATTTCCTATTACGGAACACATTGGCCTCGTTGCTTATCGTGTGGATCTACCTGCTCACTTCTCTGGAATACACGACGTGTTCCCTGTTTCCCAGCTTCGCATGTGTGTCCGCGATCCTGATTCTATCTTTGAGCCGCATGTTGTGCCTGATTTAGAGATCTTACCTGATTTATTTTTGGAGCAGCAACCTCTTCGTGTGCTTGATTCGGAGGTTAGACGCCTTCGCAACAAAGAGGTTCCACTCGTGAAGATTCAATGGTCACCGAATCCTAAGGACTGCACTTGGGAGACCAGAGAATCTATCGAACGCTCTTATCCTGGCTTTCTCCCATCTTCTTCTACGGGTGAGAATTCTCTATTTTATCTCTATCACTTCTTTTGTGGATTTGACGTTATAGACGACATCTATCTTAAGGAATTGCGGGGACGCAATTTTCTTAGGGGGGGAGTCTGTAACAACCCGGGATTTGCATTACCAACTAATAAATAAAAGTTAGGATTTTTATTTATTTTAATGAAGCATAAAAGAATTTGGAATAACAAAATTTATGTGAAAAAGGCTATTTTAATTAAATGGGAAATATGGGATTTTAAAATGAGGATAAAATGTTATTTTTGGAAAGTTAAATATTTGAGGAGAGATTTTAAAATGGGTTTGGATAAGAAAAAATAAGTTTTATAAACATATATGAACACTTAGACTAATTTTTGGAAACATGTAAATAACTCTCTTCTTATTGGGTTACAAAAACCTAACCTAATAACCCAACCTAAACCTCCTCTATAAATTATCTCATACTCTCATAACCTCATTCATTCAACCCTAATCAAAACCCTAATCATTTCCTAAAGCTTTCATAACAAAAATGGCCTCTATCTTCATCTCCTTCTAGTTTTAGCTTATGCAAGTCATTCTATGCAAAGGTAATGCAAATACCCACCTCAAATCCATTTTTATATCTTTCTTATTTCTGAAATTGATTTGGTAACACATGTTTTATGTTTTTTTTTGATCTTATAGCTTCCTAATCATCTTTTGCTAACTTGGGTTGATGCTATAGTAGTCTTTGTTGGTTTCTAGAGATGTATATTGCTAAAAACCTCTTTTAATATGTGTTTAATCATCTTTTGATTTCGGTAATCAGTTAGTAACACATGTTTTATTATGTAACATATGAATCATAGCTCTTTGATCATCTTTGCTTTCATTTTGGGGTGTGCACATAAGGTACTTGTAGTATATGCTAGCTGAAATTATAATTAGTTTATTGCTGTTAGTAAATTAGGCATATCTCATTTATCTTAAATCGGAATTAAGATTTTTTTGAAGTTCTGGAAAGCTTATTCTGTACCCTATAAATTTTATGTTTTGTGCTTTGCCTAATTTTGAGGTTTGAATGGTCGAAATCATGCTTGTTTGTCGCTGACCTGACAACAAACTACAGGGTTGATAAAATAAAAACCTGAAATTGATTTCGCCATAAGTTACTCGTTTCTTATCCAAATCTAATAATTTTGAATGCTCTGGAAAGATTAGATTTAGAGCTAAAACTTTCATGTTTTGAGTTTCATGAAATTTCGAAGTTAATTTGGTCAAAACTGTGCATTCTTACCACTGTCCCGAGAGCACAACGACAGTGATATAAAAATTAGATCTGAGAATTGTTTTAGTCATAGAATTTTCATCTCTTGTCGGAATTTGACGATCTTGGTCATTCCGGAAAGCTTAGAAACTAAGCTACAACTTTTATTTTATTCATTTTGCCAGAATTTGAAGTTTACTATGCCAAAATTGTGGTTTTTCATCTCTGGCCAGTTAGTGCATAGCTATAGGCCTTGGTCTCTTTTCTCCCGTTGTTTTCAGCGTAGAACCCCGACTTTGCGACGCCATCCCGGGCTCGTACTTTGTCGGATTTTATCGTTTTTGGTCTCGTTAAAAAGATGAGATCGAGATCTTTAACCTTCCAAAGTTTGGTTTAGATCTGGGTGCATTAGATACTTCGTTTCTATTGCCGAAGTAGCACCCAGAAACTGTTTTACAATAGTGATCATTTTCAGTTATCGTCGGACCAACTTTGAAACATTGTCGTTTCTTCGTTTCAAGTCAAAACCAAACGATTCTTATTGCATATCAAAGTAGGAGTACTTTACTACGCTCCTGCAAATTTTCATCAAGATCTGAGTTCATGTGACCCTTCGACCATGTCGTCGAAGTGGGACCTTTACACTGTTTTGACACAGTAAAGTTTTATGATTTTTATCCGACTTTGAGACGACTCCGTTTCTTCGTTTCAAGTCGGAATTTCCCGATTCTTTTTGCATCTTAAAGTAGGGATGTTGGACTACATGCTTGCAAATTTTCATGACATTTGGACACAGTTTGCTGGTCCAAATAAATTGCCGAACTTGGGTTCGCAGCTGTTTTTGAATGTTTACAAACACTTAAGAATATTTTTCAGTGATTTTCTGGTTTTATTGATTTCTTTGAGATTTGTCTCTAGATTTCGTACATGGGTTTTATGAATCATTTTCAAAAGATTTTTCACTCCTAAATGGCTTTAGAAATTATTATATAATATTATTTTTAATTATTAAATTAATTACTCCATAATAGGAGAGTTTTCAAAAGTCGTTTTAAAGTGATTTCAAAATCAATTATAAATCCGTTTCGCACCATTATTTTCTATAATAAAAATCTCACACTCACTTTTTAGCACGTCGAGCGAAGTGGAAAGGTGCTTAAACGGTTAGGAAATCTCCGGCCTATGGAACCGTGTGTATTTCCTTTCCGGTTAATCCCCGACCTATTCGATTGATCGTTTTGACCTTTGGGTCTAGTTTACCGATGATACGAGGTGGACTTTTTATTGTTTGGAGTGTGAGCTTGCTATTGGTTAGGAAACCGTTTAGTGCAAACGTGGGGTATGGGACTCATTGTTAACACTTTACGGGTTCCTCTCCAAGAAGTTAGTGACACATTAGCCTTTGGGCGGCCAGTACTGGACCTCTGGGTCACCACGCCTCTGGGCAACCGTCTCTGGACACCTGCTCTATGGAGCAGTTTATTTTTCGGCATGCGCCTCTGGGCCTTTATCCTTCTGGGAAGGATCTTGCCGTCTCGCGCGTTCCACATCTGTGCGAGTGATCGATCACAACTCTACAGTACTTGGCAACAACGACTCTGGTCGGTGCACGTGCAATATTGGTATTATTTGATGATTTTTATATCCATTCGAGTACCGCCATTCGGTGTTGGTTCTATGGAACCATACGATGTAAGTGCGATTGCCTTGTGGATTCACAGTGTCTCTGGACACTGCTTTTCAGTGTTGGATTTCATTGACTTTTCAGTATATCCCCATTGCTCTTTGGAGCATCTATCTTTGCTTGGGCATTGATTACAGACTCTGGTCACTCTTGGGATTATTGCCTATGGGCATCTTTTTATAGCTTTGGCTACGCCGATGATATGAGGCGATTTTATTTATTCTACACTTTGGTGTTGATTTCTCTTTGGAGATTTTTATTGTTTATTGATGATTAGGGATCGTCATTATATTCATGTGGTTCATAATATACTTCTCTTTGGATAAGTATTGTTTTATTTATGTACCGCATTATTATATATCTCAGTTATTACTGATTGTTTAGCTAGCCTGACCCGAGTGTTTCCGCTCGGGTCAGACCGAGTTGTTTCAGGTTAGGTCTCTGGACTTAGCTTCTGTGCTTCCGCTTGGACATTATCTGCTATGCTGATAGATAGCGCTTTTATTTGTCCACTATTCCACTACTCTGTTATTATTCAGGCTTTGATATGTACATATTTTTAACCCACATGTGTGGGCAGTGGCTTTGTACCCACTTATTGTATTTGGATCTGTATTGACGATGTATTGTTCTGGGATTTTATATCTGTTATGTGATTCTGTTCTGTGATGTTTTATCATTTATTATTATGCTTTGTCCTGATAGATCTTTAGCCATTTGTAATTTCGTTATAAGTATTTACCGAATATGTCGAACCACTTGAAAAAAAAATATAGATACCATCCTTTCGACGTATTCAGTAGATAGTTATAGCTTGATTACAAATGGTCGCTTCCACTATACTCTATTCTCCGCTTTAACAGACAGTATTACTCCCGTAATACTCTTTGTTACAGTGGGTCTCAGAGTGGGGCGTTACATAAATTTATTTTATTAATCTTATTAATAAATTAGTTTTCGAAATTAGTGTTTAAATTTCAATTTTTCAAATACTTTGAAAATTTTATTATCTTTTCAAAATTTTTGAAAACTTATGTTATATAATAACTTGTATGATAAACATATTTAATTTTAAATTTAACTTTTAAATTAAAAACCTTTACTTTAATTTTCAAATCAAATTTAAAAATTAGCCCGAGGCTTAATTCAAATTGTGCCTTTTCTATTAGGGGTAACCATTAGGTTCACTTCACCTTTTAGGCTGGGCCAGTAACTATGTAGGACATGGTACTTGATTACCCAATTCCAATTCTAGACATTACATTTCTAAACATCGTACTAAGTGGGAAAGCTAAATTAGTTAGCCTGAACATGACTAATTTAGATCGCATAGGCTATTGGGCTTTGATACCATTGTAAAAACTAGGCCAGACCGCGGTAGAGTTAAAGGGTAAATTTCAAAAAAATTCCTTTATTGGATCTTCAATGGTTATGTGAAGTCTAATCCATCTAGAACTTTTCTAAATTTTGTTTAAATAATATCAAAATTTTATTAAATTTCATAAATAAAGTTTTACTTTAATTTAATGTGTATTACATTTTGTATACGTGTATCATATACACATATGCATGTAGGTGCACATGCAACATAATAATGCGTGCATGGTTTAAAATGTGTGTATGGAGATGTTGGGATTTATACTGCAACGGACATGTTAACCCCTCTTGTATTCGATTCACTGTTTAAATATGTATAATATGCATCAAAATATTATATAAATATATTTATATGAATATAAATAAGTAGATATATGTATATCCACTTTTACTTAAGTTAAAGTAATAAATGTGGACAATTTTACAAAACATTTGTAAACTATATATATATATATATATATAAACACAAAATCATATTATAAAATAAATTAAGTATTTTTTTGGAGCTTAAGCGAGGTTAGGTGGTCCCCTACCACTTTTTTCAAAATCATAAAAAAGAAGGAGAACAACAATCAGAAAGAAAGAAAAAAACGTAACAGGGAAACATAAAAATGAAAAAAAACTTGAAATCAAGATGAAATATTGAACACAATCAATAAGGATGACCAGGATTGAGAGCACTATTAAATCTCAGGTAGGAGACAGAGCTATGAATGTCATTAACCACACCGTGGAAAAGTTGCTCATCGGTAGAACTTTTACGATCAAACACCCTTTGATTTCTTTCTCGTCGGATACAATTAATGGTTTTACGTAAGATGAGAAGAAGCATACGATCCTTGTCAGTTTTCCATTAATATGTTAAAGAGAGGAATAAATGAAAATGAGACGACAATCTCTTATTAAAGGAGCAACTGAATGTAAACATTAATATGTGATTAATACAAGAAATTATTTGCTTAAAGAGAAGAATGAATGAAATGAAACGACAATCTCTTATCAAAGGAGCAATTGAATGTAAATTAATATGTGACTAATGCTAGTTTACATAGCCTTTTCATCTTCTTTTAACTAAGATAGCCTTTTCATTTTATAATTAATTCTTCTCTTTGTCATACATGTGTGTGTGTGTGTATTTCATACATGTATATTATGATGACCGCCCTACACCACCGACACCCAATATAACTAAGTAGTGCGCTGCTGCCGTGCCCAGTCGATGTAGGATGATTGCCAAGGGTAAAAGAAATAGTACATCACAGAACTTATCGTATATCTCATTATACATGGAATAAAATATAATATGCATCATAGACATAAAACTTGAGGGATTGCGATAACAAAGTAAATGAAATATCAAAGCACGGATCCATAGAATTATACAACATAGTAATAGAGTTTATATAAAGTAGAAATAACCCCAAATAACTGTCTCATAATAATAAGAAAACACTACCAAGGCTCCACTGTGTTACACAACGGAATAATCATTGTTATCCATATATAATACGAGAAAGCTCCATCCAGGTCATCCTCAGCACAACTACTACATCTCACGTAGACCTGCTATCTGGCCTACTCATTTAAGAGTAACTGAGATAATAAGACGCAAAGCATAAAAACTCAAGTCAAACAATAGCCTGATGTGAGCAATAAACAAATTCAAAAATACTATACAAGTCGATATAGTAAAGAACAAGGGTATATGAACCATACTTAACCTGTCCCAACATCCAAAGAGTTAGCATATAATGAATACAATATCCTACTCTACAACATCATAAAGATGTACTACAACCTAAGTACAACGAGGGGCGTCTAGGTATCCCTATGGCCAATTCCTATCTCAAGTGACATCCCTAGAGTGATGGACTACGAAAGAAAATAATCAAAGCGAACATAGCATTCATCAAGTATTCCTCACCATCACTCAGTGTGCTCTAGATATGTGATAACTTGTATGGCCTTTCACCAACTAGAGATTAATGAAAATCATGGTTTTCAATATACTAGTCCTTATCCCGAAGGTGATACTAGACCCATTCCACCGGTCTAGGGTATATGGATCCACTTAACCGATCCAAGTAGCCAAACAAAGTACCCATGAGTGCACTCATTATACCCCTGCTTTCGAGTACATCAGAAAATACTTCGAGTATCAACGATCCCTTAACATGCAAATCCAAGCCCTTTCTTTGTTTCATCTAGTTTTCGTTATATTTAAGTAACTTTTCCACATTCCTTCATTCCACGATAGGAAAATTCAACATTCTGTCCATAAGTCACCCTTTCTAGAACCCGCCCTTTGTGGGCAACCATTATCACAACCCCTTTCAACATCGAGCCGCCATAATCGAAACCTAACTCCATTAATTCTAGTTACCATTACCAAAGTCCCGAAGCTATCATCGTGCTACTTCATCGCCATAAAACACCGAGAGAATAAACAAACACTTTCAGCATGACCTGTAGAGCTCCTTCACCTGCCCCTAGAAGTTCTAACCACCATGCTTCCAAAATTCATGTCGGTACCGACCAGAAGTGGTCCATACCGAGTCCTATACTTATCCAATTTTTGGATAAGTAATTCTCGCACTCCATTCCCTCGAGCTCCTAAGTCCAAAGCGCCTTTCTCCTACCCCAAAAACATGTCTCTACCAGTAGAAGGGCTCTGTACTGGGTCATATACTTAGCCAAATTTCGGTTATCCTTCTCTGGGGTCCTTCCTTGCGTTATCCTGGAGCTTGCCTCGAAGTTCCAGCTCCTTTAGCTTGAAGCATTCCCTAAACCATCTCCTGCCAACCTGATTTCTACCGACTAAAAATCACTTGTCGTGAATACTTTCTACCGACCAAAATCTGGTGTGACTTGAATCATTGGTCCCTCCCATGCTCCAGAGACCCTCCTTCGAATTGCATCCAATTCCAACCATCTTTGCCTTTGATTTTCCCAATTTGACCACCACTTTCCTAACTACATAAAATCACTTGCAAACCATATCAAAGCACAACATATGAACATGAAATATCATCCATGTACATCCATACACACATACAAATCATCAAAACATGAAAATCAAGCAAATCCTATTCTAGATCTAAATTTTATACTAACATGCCAAAATGATCAAAGGGGTTGCAAAACCATTTAAAAACCTTGAGATTATGGCCATAAACATATATAAAAATGTGATTAATGTTATAAATTGTTTTATCTTCAAAATCATGTAAGAACATCAAATTTAACTATATTAACATAATAAGATAGTGAGAGGGCAAACAACCACTCACCAAATACCCAAAATTACAATTTTGATCCTTGAATCCTAGATAAACAACAAAGAACTTTAATTTCCAAGCACCAAAATGATAGATCTACAAATCCCTTCACTACTTTTAGTGATTATTTAAGCTAAGATTAGGAGGAAAAACATGAACTTTTTGATCAAATTATGATTAATGGAGGTTTAGAACTATTTAGGAAAGATGGAAATGATTTAGATCAGTCCCTATAGCCTCCCCTTAACACAATTACCAAAATGGGCTAGTGGGCCTAAGTATGGGATTAGGTAATTACCCACTAATTTAGGCCAGCATCAGCCAAAACTTAAAATGGCCATAACTTTTAAATGGTAAGTCCTTTTTACTATTATAACCATTCTACGAAATGGGAAACCATCATTCGTAAGCAATGGAAGTGGTTTCAAGACCTAACTCGACTCCTATCAAATTTATAGTCCATACAAGGTTTTCAAGGTCAAAGTGGTCATATAGAAATTAATTATAGATGTGGAAAATGTCTATAAGAATCATTTTCCAAAATTTTAGAGTTATTATAATGACCCTAATTTTGACTAACATTATTTAGAATATTTAATTAGATAAATTAAATGAAATAATGTAGGTAGTTAAGGGATTGAGATTTGTTAATTTATAAGGAGCTGTGCCTTAATGAATGTATTAGCAAAAGAGAATAAAAATATGTAAGTAAGGGGAATATGGTAAGGGTAAAATAGGAATAGCATTTGTTCTTATACCCTAAACCCTTCTATTCTTCATTCCTTATTCATTTTAACATTCACAAACAAAACTAAAACCCTATTGAGCTTGGCTGGCCACCATTAAGAAGATTCAAGGAGAAGAAAATCTACGATTCAAGTAGAAAGCTTAAGCAAATCAATCTAAGGGCAAATCTCAACCTTCTTAACACAAAGCCAAGTAAATAATTAACTTACATCTCACTTTTGATATTGATTTTTGTTTTAAGTTAGATCTAAATTAATTTTGCAAGTTACATGCCATGTTGTGTTTGTTTAAATGGATATATATGCTTGGTGATGATTTATATTGCTTCATATAGATTTTATGGTAAGTTTAGATTGGAAAACATATTAAATGACATCCATATGATTTTTGCTTTTGGTATATGATCAAAAACATTATTTTAGAAGTGGGTTTCAAATTTCATAATTTTCTAAGTAATTGTGCATTTATTATGAATTTCCTATGAGAGAAAATAGTTAATATTGGTTTAAATAATTTAAGGAAATTATATAAATTTGTATATGTTAGAAAACATATTAAAAGCGAATTATTGTGATATTTGGGCAATTTTCCTAAGTATTTTACTATGGTTATAAAATTATTTAAGTCAAGGGACTTAAATGTTTTACATGTTTTGTTAAGGAGGAGGGCTTACATGTTAAAATGTTTTTAATTGTAAATTTTGAATTCGACAGCCTTTTTAGAAAAGAATTTTGATAAAGTGTGGGCAACCAATCATATTTTGACAAATTATGCAAGTTGGGTAAAAAGGAATTACTTTGAAAGGCAATAAACCAGTTTTATTTCGAATTACAACTTCGCCACTACCTTAGCTTGCTTTCGTCATTATGCTCAACTAGATCTTTCGAACCTACTCGAAACCAATGCACATGATATCACGTAATCGGTATGTAGTGTATTGGAGAAAGGCGGAAGGAATGATGGTATCGAAGGCATGCTTCCGAAGGGGTTGAAGCCTCTCTAATTAGCTTTCAAATCAATCAAATTACCTTTGTAAAAAAAAGAGGCTTTCGAACAAGTTGCCGCTTGCCTTTGTTTTTAGAAAGGAGTTTTTGAAAGAGTTGCCACTTACTTTGGTTTTAAAAGAAGCTTTCGAAAGGATAGCCACTTTTGAACCTATTCGATAACCATATTGCTGCATTCATACCTTTTGAATTAGTTAAGGTCATTATAACCTTAAAATAATGTATTCGAAAGGGGTGCTTTCACTTCCTAACTTTAAAGCCGCCTTCTCAGTTCTTTCAAAAGGGTCGTATAGCTGGTTTCAAATAGTTTTGGAGGCAATGGTTTTGAAAGGGTGTGTTTCGAAACTATCCTCTTTCTTTTACTTGGGATTAATGCTTTCGAAAGTAATGCTTTCGCCTCTATTCTTTATGACCCTTTATTCATATTAAAGGTTAAACCCAATGATTTTGAAAGGAATAATTTTAAATGGTTTCAAAGATATGTTTCCAGAAACCCTTACTTCAACCCAATGCTTTCGAAAGGTATGTTATAAGTGTTTTGAAGGGGAAGTCCCCAATGCTTCCGAAAGGTTTGTTTTAAGTTTTTTGAAGGGAAGGTTTCCAATGCTTTCGAAGGACAAGTTTAAATTGTTTCGAAAGGGGATGTCTAAGGTTTTATATAATGGTTTCGAAAGGGATGCTTTCAATTATTTTGAAAGGGAATATTTAAGATTTTAAACAACAGTTTCGAAGGTATGGATTTGGCTTTAAGGCCTAAAGTTTTCAAAGTTAAAAAATAGGCTTTAACTTATTTGAAGGGATAGATAATCCCATTGATTAGATTTCATCAACATTGTTTTGTGTAAAGCATATATCATGGCATAAGTATTTTGAGTAAAGCAAAGAGTATGATTTCCTTATTTTATAAAGATATGATTTCAAGGGTAAATCATTTGTAAAGATTGTTTACAAGGAAATGAAATTTGAATAGGGTAGTTAACCCTAAGTATATGACTCAGATATTAGAAGATCAGATGAGACTGGTATGGGGTCGCGGCCTATACTTTAGCTAATTGCCCATAGCTAATATAAGTCCAAAATTCCAGTGTGTAAGGCTTTGTCACGGATAAGACTAAAATGATGTTACGCACAGAATGGAATATACAGAGTAAAGATAGGTTATTGGTGAGCCCGCAAAACCATTAGGATCAATTGACCCTAGAAGAAGAAAGTTAAAGGCAGATAGCCCAATATTGTGTCTAACAGAAGTTAGAATGTTTATTCTGTATGGTAGGCCCGAGTCAGCCAGTGGTTAATAGTGTGGAGAGATATTCCATTGATTAACTGATTTCTATGCATATATGATATTGCTATTATTGTTATAATCAGTTTGATTGTAGGTTTTTGGTTCGCAAAAGATATGATTTTAAAAGGATATTAATGGGGAGAAACCCATTCTGCTAAGTGGCGTGGTCTCACTTAATATCAGAAAACCGAGATGTAATAGAATTATTCACACCAGGCATTGTGTCTAACTCGAAGTTTATGTTTTTCCCTTAAACTCTCGGGTGCTCAAAATTAAATTTGAGTAGATTGAGAGTTAAGGACTTTTCAGGTTTAGTAGGTTGGACGAATAAGCTTCCGAAGGCGTGCAGGAGTTAAAGCTAGCTATATAGGAACTATTTAGTATTATTTCCGTTGTCATGTATTTATGACTGATATGTCTATCTAGTACTCTGATCATCCAAGGGGTCATCTTCATATGTTGCTTTTGGCGTAATTTGTAATAATTATATTTGATTAAAACCTGAGAACAGTTTTGGGATTATGTAATTGAATATGAAATATTGATTTGAAATGTAATCAGAAAAGCTGTTTTTGAAATCTATGTTGATTTTATTTCATATTCATGTGCTTCTGATATTATCAATACTATTAACATTACCGTATTTTGTCACCGAAAGTTAATACCATGGATGACTGCAGCAACTGTAGCGCTTAGCTTTGGCCCTCAAGATAGTGGATATTACAGTTATACAACCTCATATGAATAAAATAAAATACTCAATGATCCTCCGATGTATAAAATACGGGTCGTTACACGTTTTCAACTTTAGGAATTTCGCCCCCAAAATCCCCAAACTAATCAAAGAATAGTTAGCCATGATTACCCTACACGCCTAAGAATCATATGCAGCCATCAAACATAGCAAACAAGCAACTATGTAATCAATAGTGTAAAATAAACCTATCCTAGCATGCGAGATACTAGACTATCCTATATGATATTAAAGGTGAAAGGAAATACGATAAACAGTAAACCTTACCAAGCAAAGAGCTCCACATATGTGGCCCTCATGCTCTCCTCGGTTTTCCATGTGCAATCTCCTTCACTTTTGCTCTGATTAAAACTTCATTAACTCCACCATCTTCCTCCTCAGTTATTTCGTATCGCATCTGATAATATGAATTGACCTACGAGCCTCGAAGCTTCTGGTTCAATCTCGATATCATCAATTGGATCTGGTGTAACCATCACGCCTGAGTCATGCACAAACACTCATAATTGAGAGATGTGGAAGCCATTGTGCATGCCCTTCATCTTCTGAGGTAAGTTGACCTTATATGCTAGGTTCCCAATCCTCTCTAGTATCCGAAAATAACCTATGAATCTCAGTGCCAACTTCCCTTTACTCTCAAATCGAACAACATTCTTCGATGGTGAAATCTTCACAAACACCATATCACCGATAGAGAACTTTAAATCTCTATGTCTCCTATCAATGTAGCTCTTCTGTCTATCCTTAAGTAGCTTTCATCTATTGCCGAATGATCTCAACCTTCTTCGAGGTTTCTCTAACCATATCGGGCCCAAGTATTGGTTTCTCGCCCGTTTCCAACCAACATGATGGAGCATTGCACAATAGGGCATATAATGCTTTGTACAGTGCCATGCTGATATTGGACTAATAACTATTGTTATATGTAAAATCCAAATGCAAATGATCGTCCCATGAGTCTTTGAAATCGAGTATCCAGGCTTGTAAGACATCCTCCAATATATGGTTCACCGTCTTGGTCTTCCCACCAGTTTGTGGGTGATAAGATATACTGAGTTGCAGCTCAGTCCCCAACACCTCTTGTAAGCTCTTCCAAAACCCACTAGTGAATAAAGGTTCTAAGTCACTCACAATGCTTTTTGACACACCTTGGAATTGTACAACCCATTTCACATACAACTCGGCCAGTTTGGATGCCATTCTGCTAGACCTAATGGGTATGAATCGAGCACTCTTCGTCAACCTATCGACTATGGCCCAAATGCTATCATACCCTACTCCGTTCCTTGGAAATCTATCCATGAAATCTATCAATATTGCTCACATTTCCACTCGAAAACTTCAAATGGTTGAAGCAATCCACCTGGCTTCTTCTATTCTACCTTCACCAATTGGCAGTTCATACATTTCAAGATGAATGTCCCGACATCCTTCTTCATCCCTTGCCAATAATAGGTCTGCTTCATATCAGGGTACATCTCATTACCATTGGGATGTATAATCAACCTAGAATTGTGGCATTCTCGTAGCACCTCATCTCACAATCCATCGACATGGAGAACAAACAATCTCTCATCCTTATGGAGCCAACCATCTTGGTCGAGTCTTTATGGCTTCATATCTTTAGACTCTGCTCCTCCTTCTATGTTGCGACGATCTTCAGTAGCCTAGCAACTCACCTTTGACTACTATCGATCTGTGCAATCACTGTAGGTCTGATTGTCAAGCTCACCAATATCTCTGGCTCTATCTCACAATGAGGTCTGAAGTCATACCCAATAATATACTCCAACTGCTTCCACTCTAGAAACATTGCTTCTAAACCGGCATGTCTTCTACTCAATGCATTGACGACCATTCTCTTACCAGGTTTATAGGAAATGTCAAAGTCACAGGAGGTCAAAAATTCCAACCATCGCTATTGGCGAAGGTTGAGATCCTTCTAGGAGAAACGTACATTAAGGATTTGTTGTTCGGAACAGCTCAAACCTTCTCCTAATAGGTAATGCCTCCAAATCATCAAAGCAAACACTATCGCTACTAACTCCAAATCATGTGTCAGATAATTCTTCTCGCGCAATTTTAGTTGTCGGCTAGTGTAGGCGACACCTTTTTGCCTCTACATTAACACTGTACTAATCCAGTACCACAAGCATCTGTGTATACTATCAGCTCCTCATTCTCACTCGGAATAGTCAACAATGGTGCACTTGTCAACCTCTCCTTTAGACATACAAACATTTGCTTGCACTTCGCGTTCCAAAAAAAAGTCTGATTCTTCTTTTTCAAATTGGTCAATGTTGCTGCTACTTTGGAGAAGTCCTTTATAAAACGTCTACAGTATCTTACCAATCCTAGGAAACTCCTCACATTAGTAGCGTTCTTAGGCTGGTTCTAATCTTGAACTACTGCCACCTTGTAGGATCTATGTGATGCCCTGCTAAGCGATGACATGACCTAAGAATCTCACTTCCTTCTTCTAGAAATGAAACTTTGAAATCTTTGCATTCAACCTATGCTTCCTCAACACATCAAGCACAGTTCTCAAGTGTGTCTTGTGTTCCTCCTCTATCCTAAAGTAGATCGTAATATTATCCATGAACATAAGCAGGAGCTTGTTCAACGAATCCTTGAAGACATGGTTCATGAGATCAAAAAAGTACGTTGGAGCATTGGTTAGCTCGAACGACAGAACTAACCACTTATAGAAACCAGATGGCGTATGAAACACGATGAATGGCACACTCTTCTTTCTACTCTCAACTGGTGAAACCCCATCGCCAAATCCAATTGATAGAACACCTTTGCATCGTGGAGCTGATCGAACAAGTCATCAATACACAGGAGTGATACTTGTTCTTCCTCCTTACCTTATTCAGCTTATGGTAATCTACACACAACTTCAGAGAGCCGTCCGCCTTAGTGTTGAATATAATAGGTACACCCCACACAAATATGCTCTTAAAAATGAACCCTTATTTCAATAGGTTATTCACTTGCACCTCCAACACCTTCTAGTCTCTGCGTGCCATACGCCTCAATGGCATAGTTATCGACCTAACATCCATTACTAAGTCTAGTGAAACTCAATCTTTGTTTGTGACGGTAATCCAGTCTTCTCCTCAAATACATCTGGATACTCCCTCACGGTAGGCACAATTGATAACTCATCATGTGGAACCTCGAGTGAATATATAAAGCTAACCATAACCCAATCCTTTGCTTGGCAGCCAATTACTACCGTCTGCCCTTCCATGGCCCTAATCACCAACAACAACTTCTCACAATCCACCATTATCGCATACTTCCTTGGCCAGTTCATTCCCAAGATCATCCCGAACCTAATGAAATTCAAAAAAAGCAATCACAAACAAAAGAGCATCCATAACTCGATAATACCAAACCATGATAAATCATACACAGGCTAGTGGAACCTCCAACGGGATTCATCACAATCAAAGGTCAGTCAACTATTTCACGTTCAATCCCTATCATCTACTAGGTCACTAGATATAAAGTAATGTGAAGCTCCAGTATCAAATAAAACACCTATAGGAATATCATAAATGGAAAGCATACCTTCTATAATAATGCCCTTTCCCTTCTTCTTCGCCGAGGGAACACTTGAAAAAGTCGTAACAACGTCCAAAGCATACGCCTTCACCACCTACTTCCGTTATGCGGGTTTTGGGAAGTTCTTCTACATGTGTTCAAACTTTCCACACTTGTAGCACTTCTTCTTTCCATTAGCTTTGTAGCCTCAAATCAAGTGACCCTAGTCTCCATACCCATAATAGACAGGATCCCACTTTACCTTCTTCCGCGCATTCTTTCCCTAAAACTTCTTTCTCTTACCATTCCATTTCTTCTTGTCTCCACCGTCTTATTGCGGTTTTGGCTCTTCCTTAACTATAACAGCTGATTCAGACGTGGGATATAAAATCTCCCGACAAAGTGCTTTCTGGATGAGTCTCTAAAATGACTCATCGATGTGACTCACTAACTTCTCCCCTATATAGTCATCAAAACCCATAAGAAATTTCTTATTCTTCCTTAACGGATTGTTTATACAAGACATCACGTGCTTCGTCAGAGGGTTGAACTCAACAACGTACTCGAAGACAGACATATCTCCCTACTTTAAATCAACAAACTTCCTGAATATTACCAAATTTAGGGCTGCTGGAGCGAACTTCTTCTCAAATTGGGCTCTTTACCGGTCTCAAGTAAACTGATCCTCAGGTGTAGCAATTCTAATAGCATTCCAATAGTTTATGACTCTCCCTTGAAGCTGTTGAGAAGCCAACCTCCTCTTCATAGCATCTTCCAAGTCGAGGTCATCAAATATCTTTCATAGGTGTCCAACCAATCCTTCACTTCCATAGCTCATTCTGTTAATTGGAATGGTTTTCCACCAAGGCTAGTAAAATCATTATTTAGCTCAGTGAAATAAACTTTGGGTGCCTGCCTTGAGCACCACCACCAACATCAACATCAACATTCAAAGCGGTAGCTTGGGTATTTTGCAACAAGTTCAACATCATCGCATTAAACATCGCTTGCAAGCAAGGTTGTAAAAATCGTTGGACTGATGCTACGCGGTAAGCATGGACTAAGGATTAATCACCAAGGTGGAGATTAATCGAGGATTAATCGAAGCTAGCCACTTTTGATAAACTCATGCGTTTTGGATAAAATATAGTATATTATTTAGTATTAACTAATCCGCAGTGGGGTATCATGGATTTGAATGGGTTTGGAAGAAACCATCGAGACAAAATTGCTTGAGACAAATATTTTAATGCTTATAAGAGGAATCAAGCCTATATTGGTGCATAAATGGTCCCTATAAACCTGTTTATATGCTTAAATAATATAGTAAGTCTCATCTAAGCGGATTGTGCAAATACCTAGGCAATAAGGCTAGCTTAGCACCTAAGCAGGAGCCTAGAAGGATTTTACAACAAAGCCTACAAGTCATGGTTAGCAGCCCCCCAACCCACTCCTTCTTCCACTCTACAGATGGAGTTCCTCATAGTATTTCTTGTATGCCGGCTCATTCTTGATCTCCAATAAGGATAATTAGTCTCTCATAAAGAAAATTGCGTCTATGGTAATGTGTGGGCATGCAACTTATGTACTATACATACTACTAAATAATTTTGAAAACCAAAATATATAACAAACACGTGATCTCTCGTATATATACACACACTCTCGATCCAGTCTTGGATGATAACTCCTTTCCTATCTCTACTGGACCACTCAGGTTAATCATGTAACCAAGATCTCTAATACCAAATGCGATGACCGCCACACACCAGTAGCACCCAATATAACTAAGTGGTGCATTATTGACATGCTTGATAGATGTAGGACAATTACGAATGGTAAAAGAAATAAAACCATCACAAAATATATTGTATATCTCACAGCACATGCAATAAAATATAGTATACATCACAGATAAAAATTAAGAGAGACACTAATAACCAAGTGAACAAAATATCAGAGCATTGATGCACAAAGTTCACAACATAGTAATAGAGTTTATACAAAATGGAAATAAACACAAATAACCGTCTCATAATGATAAGCAAACACTGTCAAGGCTCCACATTATTGCACAACAAAATAAGCATAGTAATTCATACATAATATGAGAAAGCTCCATCTAGCTCATCCTCCGCATGGCTACTGCATCTCACCTCGACCTGCTATCTAGTCTACTGATTTAAGTATACCTGAGATAATAAGAAGCAAAGCACAAAACCTTGAGTCATACAACATTCTGTTATGAGCGATAAATGAATCTTAAAATACTACACAAGTCAATATAACGCACTTGACCTGTCCCTACATTCAAAGAGTTGGCACAAAACGAATATAATATGCTAATCTAAAACATCGTAATGGTGTACCACAACCTAAGTACAATAACGAGTGTCCAAGTATCCCTATCCCTAACACATATCTCAAGTGACATCCCTAGAGTGATAGACTAAGGAACAAAACAATCAAAGCAAACATAGCATTTATCAAGCAGTCCTGACCATCACTCAGTGTGCTCTACATATATGATAACTTGTATGACCATTCACCTGCTAGAGATTAATGGAAATCCCAGTTTTTAGTGCATTCATCCTTAGCCCAAAGCTGTTACTAGAACCGTTCCACCAGTCCAAGGTATATGGGTCCATTCAACTTATCTGAGGTAGCCAAACAAAGTACCCATGAGTTCACTCACAATACCCCCGACTATTAAGTACGCCAGAAAATATTCAGTGTATCAATGATCCCTTAGCACGTGTGTCCAAGCCCTTTCCTTGCTCTATTTAGTTTCCATTATCCTCAAGGAACCATTCAACATTCCGTCACTCCATGATCGAACCAATCAACATTCTATCCACGGGTCACCCTTTCTAGAACCTACCCTTTGTGGACAACCATTCTCGTGAATCCTTTCATCATCGAGCCACCATCATCAGAACCTAACTCCATTCACCGTCAAGTTACCATCACCGAAGTCTCCAAGCTATCATCGTACTACTAAATCACTTTCAAACCCCGTGCGAACAAACAACCACCTTCAACATGACCTGCATAGCTCCTGCATTACCTCTAGAAGTTCCAACCACTATGCTCCCTAAAATTCATATCGTTACTAACTAGAAGTGGTTAGTACCAAGTCCTATACTTAGCCAAGTTTTGGCAAAGTAATTCCCTCACTCAATTACCCAGAGTTCCCAAGTCTAAAGCACCCTTCTCCTACCCTAAAAACATGTCGATATCGAGTAGAAAGGCTTGGTACCGAGTCCTATACTTAGTAAATTTCGATTATCCTTCTCCCGGTGTCCTTCCTTGCCTTGTCCTGGAGCTTACCTCAAAGTTCCTGCTCCTCTAACCCGAAGCATTCCCCAAACCATCTCCTACCGACCTATTTTCTACGGACAAAAAATCACTCATGAATACTTTCCCTGTTTTACTATTATGACTACTTTAAGGAATATAAAACTATCATTCTGAAGCAATGGAAGTGGTTTTAGGTCCTGACACGGCTCCTATCAAAATTTATAGTCTATACAAGGTTTTCATGGTGAAAATGGTCACATAGAAATTTGAAAAAAATCACAAATGTGGAAAATTTCCCTATGAGTTATTTCCTAAAATTTTAGAGTCAAATGACCCAATATGAATAAAATAAAATATTTTACGATCCCCGATACGAAAAATATGGGTCTTTTCATATATACATAATCGGTATAAATTATCATATATATATATATGTATGTATGTATGTATAAATGAAAATAATATAATTTTATATTTAAATATTTACTTACTTATGCTCACTGCCCAGATTTAAAATGAATTTTATTTTTATTTTCTAAAATAAATATATATTAATTATTTAATTTTATACGGAATTGATTGTACAATAAATAAATAATTTCCAGTCTGGAAATGCATAGAATAATTTTTATAAAGTTTATACAAATTTAATATTTTACATATAAACATATAGTCATTTATTTATTTATATAATTAATTTATGTTGAATAATCAATTATGTATAAATATAAACTATATATATTTATTTAAATTAAAATAATTTTTTTGCTGATAAATCTATGTTTTACATAACAAAATTGTACATAAGTTTAAAACTTGTAATATATGATTTAAAATGTTTAGAAACAATTACTATTTTACCGATATCAGAAATAATAATATCTATTATAAAAAATATAATTTTTTTACTTTTCCGGTGTGAGCATTAGCATGGCAAACATTCATATAATGAATTATTTTATATAAATGCAAATATATACACAGCCAACCAATTTGTCACCGCATTTTAGTATACAAGATTCGTAATATGATCTAACATCCTATAATATAACTGTAATGACCCATATTTTACATATCGTATGATCGTAAAAATATTTACATATTGTTCATGTGAGGTCGTATGATTCTATAATTTTAGGATATGAATATTAGAGACATTATAAACGCCTATGATTTTTCCTGAATTTCCATGCAAATGTTTTGACCCTGGAAATATTTTTTGGTCTATAACATTTGACAGGAGTCGAAATAGGGTCTCAAACAAGTTCCATTATTTCAGGATAATGGTTTCCCATTCTGTAAAAGTGGTCATAGTAGGAAAATGGATTTATGGTTAAAAATTTATGCCTTTTTTAAGTTTAGGTAGTTGTTGGCCAGTATTGGTGTATAATTAATTAAGCCTATAAGTAGGCTCGTTAGTCTAATTCGATATTATTACAAATAGAGGGCTATAGGAGCTAAATTAAAAATTTTCCCTCTTTCCCAAATCAGATCTAAACCCCTATTAACCCAAGATTCATCCAAAATCACACAAATTACTCTCTAAATCTAGTTAAATCATTAATTAGAGAGAAGATCATTAATTAGAAGATAGAGACCATCATTTTGGTTGATTTGCATTGCTTTCTATTGCTATCCACATTGGATCTAGCAAGAATTGGTTGATTTTGATAATTGGTGAGTGGTTTATGACTTCTCACTGTCGTATGCCTGTTTATATGGTAGAATTACATGCTTTAGCATGATTTTTGGCCATAAAACCTTTTCTAAATTTAATTACATGTTATCATATGCTTATGACCTAAATTTGTGAATCTTTGAAATGGTTTTCAAAAATTATTTAGTAATTCTACTTATTCTTCATATGTGCATGTAATAGTAGGTTTAGATTAGAATTGGCTTGTTTATCACATTCTTATGTATTGCTTGTATGAATGGATGTTACGCATGTTATTTTATGCTTGTACGTTGTGCTTTGATGTTGTTTGCTAGTGTTTTGGATGCTTAGGAAGATAGATTAGAGAATTTGGCAAATCATGGGTAATATTGGTTGGAATTGGACGATACTTGGAGGGAAGGCTCTGAAGCATGGGGGAGCTTGCAGAATAAGTTGCACCTCAAAATTACTTAAGGGTTCAACTGGATGCTGAGTTAAATGGTCGGGGCTAAGTTATTTTGGGAACTCAAATGGCTCAATGGTTGGCATGGTTCTCTAAAGTTTGGCTAGGGAAGGTAGTCTATGGCAAGCTGTAGGAGATTGGCTATGTATTGGGTATTATGCTGAGTTGTTTTTAGAACTTGGAGTTGCATGCTTTGGATTAGGGGCCAAGTTGTTTTGATGAATGGGTCAGGGTTTAAAGCATTTGAGAAGAAAGCTCTAGAGGTAGAGTGATTAACTTAGCCAAAATTGGCCAAGTAAATGACTCGGTGCCGAGTTATTTTTACTCGATACTGAGTTGTTTTACTGAATGTGTGGGGGTCAAGCTTATACAAGGAGGAAGCAAGGGACTCTGTAGATTATGTTGGAGGTGTTGATTTATTCACTTATGTATTGGATGGTGATGTAACAACATGATAAAAGCTTTGTATCTTCGATTTGGGAGTCGTGAAGGGAGTAGGTGCCGAGGCTCCACATTGTCTCATAATGGTAAGCAAACACTGTCAATGTTCCACATTGTTGCAAAGAAGAATAAGCATAGTAATTCATATATAATATGAGAAAGCTCCATCCAGTTCATCATCCGCATGGCTACTGCATCTCACCTAGAACTGCTATCTAGTCTACTAATTTAAGAATACCTAAGACAATAAGAAGCAAAGCACAAAACCTTGAGTCTGACAACATTCTGGTGTGAGCGATAAATGAATCTTAAAATACTACACAAGTCAATATAGCGCTCTTGACCTGTCCCTACAATCAAAGAGTTGGCACAAAACGAATATAATATGCTACTCTACAACCTCGTAATGGTATACCGCAACCTAAGTACAATAACGAGTGTCCAAGTATCCCTATCCCTAACACATATCTCAAGTGACATCCCTAGAGTGATAGACTAAGGAACAAAACATTCAAAGAAAACATAGCATCTATCAAGCAGTCTTCACCATCGCGCAGTGTGTTCTACATATATGATAACTTGTATGACCATTCACCTGCTAGAGATTAGTGAAAATCCCAGTTTTTAGTGCATTCATCCTTAGCCCAAAGCTATTACTAGAACCGTTCCACCAGTCCAAGGTATATGGGTCCATTCAACTGATCCGAGGTAGCCAAACAAAGTACCCATGAGTTCACTCACAATACCCCTGACTATTAAGTACGTCAGAAAACATTCAGTGTGTCAATGATCCCTTAGCACACGTGTCCAAGCCCTTTCCTTGCTCTATTTAGTTTCCATTATCCTCAAAGAACCGTTCGACATTCCTTCACTCCATGATCGAACCAATCAACATTATATCCACGGGTCACCCTTTCTAGAACCTAACCTTTGTGGACAACCATTCTCGCGACCCCTTTCATCATCGAGCCACCATCATCAGAACCTAACTCCATTCACCGTCAAGTTACCATCACCGAAGTCTCGAAGCTATCGTCGTACTACTAAATCGCTTTCAAACCCCGCGCTAACAAACAAACACCTTCAACATGACCTGCATAACTCCTGCACTACCTCTAGAAGTCCTAACCACTATGCACCCTAAAATTCATATCGCTACTAACTAAAAGTGGTTAGTATCAAGTCCTTTACTTAGCCAATTTTTGGCTAAGTAATCCCTAACTCAATTACCTCGAGTTCCCAAGTCTAAAGCACCTTTCTCCTACCCTATAAACAGGTCGATATCGAGTAGAAAGGCTTGGTACCGAGTCATATACTTAGCAAATTTCGATTATCCTTCTCCCGGTGTCCTTCCTTGCCTTGTCCTGGAGCTTACCTCAAAGTTCCTGCTCCTCTAACCCGAAGCATTCCCCAAACCATCTCCTACCGACCTATTTTCTACCGACAAAAAATCACTCGTGAATACTTTCTACCGACCATAATCCAGTGCGGCATAACCATAGGCCCCTCCTATGCTCTAGTGCCCTCCTCCAATTTTCATCCAATTCCAACCATCTTTGCCTTCGATTTTCCCAATTCGACAACCTCTTTCCTAACAACATAAAGTACTAGCAAACCATATCAAAGCACAACATACAAACATGAAATATCATCCATATACATCCATACACACATTTAATTCACGAAAATATGAAAATCAAGCAAATTCTATTCTTGATCTAACTTTTATACTAACATGACAATATGATCAGAGGGGTTGCAAAATCATTTAAAAACCTTTAGATTTATGCCACAAACATATATAAAAATGTGATTAAAGTTATAAAACATTTTATCATCAAAATAATGTTAAGAACATCAAATTTAAATATGCTAACATGCATAGGATAGTGAGAGGTTAAAAAGCACTCACTTAATACCAAAAATTAACACTTTGATCCTTGAAACCGGGATGAACGGCCAAGAACCCAAATTTGCAAGCACCAAAATGATAAATCTACAAATCCCTTCACGGTATACCCTTTTAGTGATGATTTATGCTAAGATTTGTAGGAAAAAAAGAGCTTTTTGATGGAATTATTATTAATGGAGGTTTAGAACTATTTTAGGGAAGATGGAAATGATTATGACCAATCCATATAGCCACCCTATAGCACAATTCCATAAATGGGTTAGTAGGCCAAAGTATGAGCTTAATTAATTACCCACTAATGTAGGCTAGTAGAAGCCAAAACTTAAAACAGCCATAACTTTTCCCGTTTTACTATTATGACCACTTTAAGGAATGGAAAACTATCATTCTAAAGCAATGGAAGTGGTTTTAGGTCCTGACATGGCTCCTATCAAAATTTATAGTCCATACAAGGTTTTCATTGTGAATATGGTCACATAGAAATTCGAAAAAAATCACAAATGTGGAAAATGCCCCTATGAGTCATTTCCTTAAATTTTAGAGTCATATGACCCAATATGAATAAAATTAAATATTTTACGAACCTCCGATACGTAAAATATGGGTCTTTTCATATATATATATATATATATATATATAATCGGTATAAATTATCATATATATATGTATGTATAAATGAAAATAATATAATTTTATATTTAAATATTTACATACTTATGCTCACAGCCTAGATTTAAAATGAATTTTATTTTTCGGTTTCCGAAATAAATATATATTAATTATTTAATTTTGTACGGAATTGATTGTACTACAAATAAATAAATAAATAATTTCTAGTCTGGAAATGCGTAGAATAATTTTTATAAAGTTTATACAAATCTAATATAGTACATATAAACATATAGTCATGTATTTATTTATATAATTAATTTATGTTGAATAATCAATTATATATAAATATAAACTATATATTTATATTTAAATTAAATTAATTTTATTGTTGATAAATCTATGTTTTACATAAAAAATTATACATAAGTTTAAAACATGTAATATATGATTTAAAATGTTTAGAAACAATTACTATTTTATCGATATGAGAAATAATAATATTTATTATAAAAATATAAATTTTTTATTTTGCCGGTGTGAGCATTAGCATGGCAAACATTCATATAATGAATTATTTTATATAAATGCAACTATATACACAGCCAACCAATTTGTCACCGCATTTTAGTATACAAGATTCATAATATGATCTAACATCCTATAATATAACTGTAACGACCCATATTTTACATATCGTATGATCGTAAAAATATTTTCATATTATTCATGTGAGGTCGTATAATTATATAATTTTAGGATATGAATATTAGGGACATTATAAACGCCTATGATTTTCCTGAATTTCTATGCGAATGTTTTGATCCTAGAATATTTTTTGGTCTATAACATTTGATAGGAGTCGAACTAGGGTCTCAAACAAGTTCCATTGTTTCAAGATAATGGTTTCCCATTCTGTAAAAGTGGTCATAGTTGGAAAATGGATTTATGGTTAAAAATTTATGCCTGTTTTAAGTTTAGGTAGTTGCTGGCCAGTATTGGTGTATAATTAATTAAGACTATAAGTAGGCTCGTTAGTCTAATTCGATATTATTACAAATAGAGGGCCATAGGAGCTAAATTAAAACTTTTCCCTCTTTCCCAAATCAGATCTAAACCCCTAATAACCCTAGATTCATCCAAAATCACACAAATTACTCTCTAAATCTAGTTAAATCATTAATTAGTGAGAAGATAATTAATTAGAAGATAGAGACCATCATTTTGGTTGATTTGCATTGCTTTCTATTGCTATCCACATTGGATCTAGCGAGAATTGGTTGATTTTGATAATTGGTGAGTGGTTTATGACTTCTCACTGCTGTATGTCTGTTTATATGGTAGAATTACACGTTTTAACATGATTTTTGGCCATAAAACCTTTTCTAAATTTAATTACATGTTATCATATGCTTATGACCTAAATTTGTGAATCTTTGAAATGGTTTTCAAAAATTATTTAGTAATTCTACTTATTCATATTCATATGTGCATGTAATAGTAGATTTAGATTAAAATTGGCTTGTTTATTACATTATTTTGTATTGCTTGTATGAATGGGTGTTATGCATGTTATTCTATGCTCCTACATTGTGCTTTGATGTTATTTGCTAGTGTTTTGGATGCATAGGAAGATATATTAGAGAATTTGGCAAAACATGGGTAATGTTGGTTGGAATTGGACGAAACTTGGAGGGAAGGCTCTGAAGCATGGGGGAGCTTGCAGAATAAGTTTCACCTCAAAATTGCTTAAGGGTTCAACTAGATGCTGAGTTAAATGGTCGAAGCCGAGTTATTTTAGGAAGTCAAATGGGTCAGTGGTTGGCATGGTTCTCTAAAGTTTGGCTAGGGAAGGTAGTCTTTGGCAAGCTGCAGGAGATTGGCTATGTATTGGGTATTATGTTGAGCTGTTTTTAGAACTTGGAGTTGCATGCATTGGATTGGGGGCCAAGTTGTTTTGATTAATGGGTCAGGGTCTAAAGAATTTGAGAAGAAAGCTCTAGAGGTAGAGTGATTAACTTAGCCAAAATTGGCCAAGTAAATGACTCGATGCTGAGTTATTTTTAATCGATACTGAGTTGTTTTACTGAATGTGTGGAGGTCAAGCTTATACAAGGAGGAACCAAGGGACTCTGTAGATTATGTTGGAGGTGTTGGTTCATTCACTTATGTATTGGATGGTGATATAACAACATGATAAAAGCTTTGTATCTTCAATTTGGGAATTGTTGGGTACGTTTCGACCCTATTCCAGACTGCCGAACCAAACCTCCACTCGAGACTGCCGAACCAAACCTCCACTCGAGACTGCCGAACCAAACCTCCACTCGAGACTGCCGAACCAAACCTCCACTCGAGACTGCCGAACCAAACCTCCACTCGAGACTGCCGAACCAAACCTCCACTCGAGACTGCCGAACCGACCCTCATTCCAGACTGCCGAACCAACCTCCTTCAGACCATGCCGAACCAACCTCCTACCACCGGACCTAACGCTGCCGGACCAAGACATGCCAGGCCAGATCACGTCAGCCCAGGCCCACCAGCAGCTATGTACATCCAAGACCCCTACTCCCAACCTGACTCTATAAATAGAGGGGCAGGGGTACAACAATGGGGACAAGTTTGAGAGCTCAAGCATGGAAGGAACTTTCAAACAACTTTCTTTTACTTGTATCAAAGCTTTGTACTTGTAATCAAAAGAAGAGAAGAGAAATAATATATAAGTGGACGTAGGCACATTCTGGCTGAACCACTATAAATTTGCGTGTCTTTTTACAGTTTAGCCCCTGCTTTTCATATATTTGCGCAAATCACTCAAATCGCTAAGAACAACATAAGATCTACTAATTCATACAACTTTGAGGTGTTTGTCCATTTTTTGTGCAAACATTTTTGGTGCTTTCACTGAGAATAGGGCTCGAAGCTTCAGCTTCATCCGCTTAACAAGTTTTCCTGACAGCATCGTTCGCCACTTGGAAAACATGCCTCCTAAACAGAGAAAAGATGTTAACAAAGGAAAAAACATCGCATCCAGCAGTCTTCCAGATCCAGCTGTCACGAATCAAGTAAATCGTCCTCCTCCAGCAACGGTAACAAATGGAGAACAGGCTAACCCAACTGCTCCCACCGCAGAACAGCCTGCAGCAATTACTAGAGCAGATCTGGACAGAGTTGTGGTTGAAGTAACTAACCGCTTCACGTCCCAGCAGGAAGCCTTGGTGGACCATCTCATGTCACGCTTGAGGGACGCTGAAGAATCCAACCGCAACACTGAATCATGGGGCGAGTCCCAGTCTGGAGGATCTCAGAGACAGCAAAGATCTTCCCTCTTCGAAGGAGCTAACGGCAGAAGTAGCCGTGGTAGGAGCCGAGACCGAGCACAGCCCGAAGTTAGGCCTGAGGAAACGTTTGGTACCGAACCCAACAGGGAAGGTACCGGAAGAAGGTCAACTGTAGCTGAGCCTGTCATGCTGCCTAACCACAGAAACACCAGTGAACGGGGCCGAGCTAGAGTTCAGCCCGAAGTTGGACCCGAGGAAGTGCTTAGATCAGAACCCAACAGGGGGAGATCAAGGCAAGGGCCAACTGTAGCTGACCCAAGCATGCTCCCAGAAGACCAAAGGCAGCCACGGGAAAATATGAGGAATGATAGACGATACCATCCCTACAGGTCGTCTGGACGGAATCAATCCCACAGAACAGAACCAAACTCATTTCTATCTGCTCCAAGTTCTGATGAAAGGATGGCACGCTTATTCAGAGAGTGTGTCCAACGGGAGCAAAGAGATCGAGGGATAGGCGCTATGGTAACCAGCCCTTTCGCCCGCAATATCGAAATTGCTATCACCCCCCGAGAATGGAAGATGCCAACAATGGAACCCTACAAAGGAACCTCTGATCCCGTTGTACACTTACAGAGGTACACGCAGCATATGCTCATGAGTGGAGCAACAGAGGGAGTACTATGCAAATGCTTTCCGCTCTTCTTAGCAGATCTTGCTACCTCCTGGTTCTGTCATCTACCCCAAGGATCCATCAGCTCATGGGAGATGTTGAAAGAAAAATTTATCAGTCAGTTCCGCATCCATGTGGAGCAACCTAAGGACGCTTATTCCTTATCCAGCGTCAAACAAAAACCTGGAGAAAAGCTGCAGCAATACCTAACCAGATTCAACGCCGCAGCAGCCGCAGTTCAAGATGCCGATGAGAAGCTTATCCTGATGGCCCTCTGCAGTGGGGTGCATCCAGACACTAAATTTGCTAGAAGGTTGACAAAAGAAAAACCAGCTACTTTACCCGATTTCTTCCATGAAGCCGGGAAATACATGAGGCTTGAGGATGCTGCCATTGAGGGGCAGTCAGGACAGCAAAGTAAGACGACCCATGGCAACGCCCCTGCTGTGGCGAGGGACGTTCGAAGAAATGATTCCAGAGACAATGCTGGGGGCAAGAAGGTAGAAAAGCGCCTATATCGGCCAGGACCAAGATTCGACACTTACACCCCTTTGAACGAGACCGTCGAAAATATCTTCCTTGCCACCCAAGGCGAAGTTAGATATAAACGCCCACCATACAAGAAGGAATCAGATAACGCACAGAAGTCTGGAAAATTCTGCCGCTTCCACGAATCTCACGGACATGATACCAACGAATGCCATCATCTCCGAGATCTGATTGAGGAACACATCAGAAGGAAGAAACTGGAGCGTTATGTAAAAAGTCAAGACAGAACTCCAGCTCCTGCCAATGAAAACCCAAGGCTACCCTCACCAGGGACCGACAGAGGAAACCGCAACGCTAGCAGCTCTAGTCAAGAGAAGATAGTGGTCCATACCATCTCAGGAGGTCCGCACATCGCAGACAGAAGTTGGAGAGAGATGGAAAGATATGGGAAGTCGCTTAGAGACAATAGAGACTGTGTCAATACGGTTATAGAAGAGCGCCACCCAAAGCGGAAAGAAAGTGATGACATCACATTCAGTAAACGCGACCTAGAAGGAAGACTGTACCCTCACATGGATCCCATGGTTATCTCTGCTCGACTCGGTCCCGCCGAAGTTTACCGAATCCTGGTAGACACTGGAAGCTCTGTAAATATCCTGTTCAAACACGCATTCGACAAAATGAAGCTATCAATGAAGGATGTATCTCCCTGCGATAAACCACTACACGGTTTCACTGGAGATGCGAAGATGCCCCTCGGGCAGCTGAACCTCTTTGTTGAGATTGGAAGCCATCCCCGCTTCGTTGTAAGGAAACAGACGTTTGTGCTGATAGAAAACCATTCGGCCTACAACGCCTTCTTAGGAAGACCAGCCTTGTCTGACTTCCAGATTGTCCTAGCCCCATGGTGCCTGAAAATGAAGTTTCCAACAGACAATGGGGTAGGGGAAGTGGAAGGAGACCAGGATATTGCACGAGACTGCTATGTAACCGAACTTCGCAACAACCACAGGAAAGATAAAGGGAAAGGTGTAGAGATTGCCCTCTGCACAAAAAGCCTTGAAGCATAGCAACTAAAGAAAGCCCCTCCTCTTCGATACACCAGCGACCCTTTCAATAAATTAGACCCTAGGGACAAAGAGGAGGAGGCCACCGCCGAGCCTGCAGAGGCTATGGAGTTTATATCTGTGGACAAGCACGACTCAAGTAGGCTACTGAAAATTGGGTCGCAGCTGAAAGCTGAATTGAAGGAACAACTCATTGATTTTCTCCGCCACAACTTGGATGTGTTCGCTTGGTCACACGCTGACATGACCGGAATCTCCCCCGACATAGCGTGCCACGTATTAAACATTGATCCTACCAAGGCGCCTGTAAAACAAAAAAAGAGAAGTATGGGGGCAGAGCGATCAGCAGCCCTCGATGAAGAAGTAAAGAATCTACTCGCCAATGACTTCATACGAGAAGCTGTTTACCCAGAATGGGTCGCCAACCCGGTACTAGTAAAGAAGGCTAATGGGAAGTGGCGGACCTGCATTGACTTCTCCAACCTAAACGACGCCTGCCCAAAGGATTGCTTCCCGCTTCCCAGAATTGACCAACTTGTAGACAGCACAGCCGGGCACGAACTCCTATCTTTTATGGATGCATACTCAGGATATAACCAAATTCCTATGCATGCTCCCGACCAAGACCACACTAGTTTCATCATCGACCGGGGTTTATACTGCTACAAAGTGATGCCCTTCGGACTTAAAAATGCAGGAGCCACCTACCAGCGCCTCGTCAACAAGATGTTTGCAGGGCTAATAGGACAAACTATGGAAGTATATGTAGACGACATGCTGGTGAAATCACGGAAAGCCAAGGATCACGTAAGCCACCTAGGCGAAATGTTCCAGGTACTTCGACAGTATGGAATGAAGTTGAATCCACTAAAGTGCTCCTTCGGTGTGTCATCGGGGAAATTCTTAGGGTTCATCGTCCATGCCCGAGGGATTGAAGCCAACCCTGAACAAGTCCGAGCACTAAGGGACATCAAGATACCTTCCACCCGAAAGGAGATGCAAAGCCTAAATGGAAAAGTGGCCGCCCTAAGCCGATTCATCTCCAAAGCAACGGACAAGTGCGTCCCCTTTTTCGAAGCTCTAAAGAAAGATAAAGGAAAGTTCGAATGGACGGACGAATGCTTAACCGCTATTCTTAACCTAATCGAACACCTCCAGAAACCACCGGTACTCTCGACCCCAAGCGAAGGCGAAGAATTATACCTATACCTTGCTGTGTCATCTCACGCTCTAAGCGCCGCCTTGGTAAGGGAAGACAACCGCACACAACGACCAGTTTACTTCGTCAGTAAAAGGTTTACTGGGGCAGAAGTCAGATATCCTAAGCTTGAAAAGTTAGCATACTGTTTACTAATCACTTCACGAAAACTACGTCACTACTTCCAATCCCATTCCATCAAAGTTCTGACCGATCAACCACTGAGGCAGGTACTCCATCGTCCCGACACTTCCGGGCGACTACTTAAATGGTGTATTGAGCTGAGTCAATATGATATCACCTATCACCCTCGCACCGCCATCAAGGGACAAGCCATGGCCGATTTCATTGCAGAATTCACTACCAACGAGGATAAGGAGCAACTGGAAATAACAGAAGATATCAAGTGGAATCTCTTTGTGGACGGTGCATCTAACGAACAAGGCTCGGGGGCAGGTGTGGTAATAATCACTCCCAGGGGAAATAAACTGCACTATGCTATAAGGTTGGAGTTCGCTGCCACCAACAACGATGCAGAATATGAAGCAGTAATAGCCGGATTAGAAATTGCTATCGAGATCGGAGCCAATTCTTTGTGTCTTCACAGCGATTCTCAGCTTATTGTTAATCAAATACTAGGGGAATTCCAAGCTCGAGAAGAACGACTCATAGCATATCTAAAGAAGACCAAGTTACTTCTCAGCCGATTGGACCACTACTTAGTCAAACACATCCCTCGGGAAGAGAACCAAGAGGCCGACGAATTGGCAAAGCAAGCAAGTATGGGAGACGTCGCCATCTTCGGGGCAGTAACTGTCTCAAAGCAAACGATCCCAAGTTTTGAGCAAATGAATCTGATAGCTGCAACCGAAGAAGCAACTTGGATGACTCCCATCCGAGACTACCTACAAAATGGCACACTACCCGACAGGCGTAACGAAGTCAAGAAAATCTTGAGGAAAGCGTCCCGCTACACAATACAAGGAGACATCCTCTATCGGCGCGGGTTCTCTAACCCATTGTTAAGGTGTGTCGCCGGAAGGGAAGCCAAGGAAATCTTATCCAACATTCATCAAGGAAGCTGCGGAGATCACACCGGAGGGCAAACGTTAGCAAAAAAGATACTCCGATACGGATATTTCTGGCCCACCTTAAGCAAGGACGCCTTAGATTTCGTCAAGAAGTGTGACAGATGCCAAAAATTTGCTAAGATCCCTCGGCTACCAACAACCGAGATTACTCAGATGACCAGCCCTTGGCCCTTTGCAGTATGGGGAATTGACTTAATCGGTGAACTGCCAATGGGTCGAGGCGGCGCCAAATATGCTATAGTAGCAGTAGACTATTTCACCAAATGGGTGGAAGCAGAACCTCTAAATAAAGTATCTTCAGCGAAAGTTATCAACTTCTTAATCAAAAATGTTCTGTGCAGGTACGGAGTCCCACTAAAAATCATATCAGACAATGGACTTCAGTTTGACAGCGAGGAATTCGCCAACTGGTGCCAAGAACACGGAATTCACAAAAGCTTCTCATCCGTAGCATATCCCCAAGCAAACGGACAAGTCGAAGCAGTCAACAAAATTCTGAAAACTCTGATCAAAAAGAAGCTCGAAAAGTCAAAGGGCGCTTGGGTGGATGAACTCCCTACGGCACTATGGGCCTACCGCACATCTTTCAGAACATCAACAGGGCACACTCCTTTCTCTTTGGCATACGGATCGGAGGCTATGCTCCCAGTTGAAACCATTGTGCCTTCCCACCGTAGGATCCACTATAACCCAGAAGAGAACGAAGAGCTCCTCAACATGTCTTTGGATCTAGTCGAGGAGAGAAGGAATGATGCAGTCCTAAAAACAGCAGCCCACAAGCAAAAGGTGGCAGCACAATACAACTCCAAAGTCAAGCATCGTACCTTACGAGAAGGGGATCTTGTCCTCAAGCGAATCTTCCCTCGCCCCGGAGCACTAGACCCAATCTGGGATGGACCATATGTAATTCATAAAGATCTCCACAACGGAGCCTATATTTTGTCAACAGTGGACGGAGAGGTGTTCCAGAGGGCATGGAACATCCAACACCTCCGTCGATACTTTTCTTAACTTGTATTGCCCATATGAAGTGAATTAACAAAGAGAATCAGTGGACGTAGGCGTTTTTTCATGCCGAACCACTTTAAAAAAGCCTTGTCTCTTTTTTAACTTGTTCCTTTGTATCTTGGCTGCTTGTTAACTTTATCCTTTTCTGTTGAACAAAATCCTGAGCATATAGCATTCCTATTCAAAGCACTCCACAATGCAACTTCACGTGGACAAGACCCAACAGGTACTATGCGAATCTATGCCCTCGCCAATGAGACACTTTTGCTCCAGCATCCCTCTGCTGCGGGTTAACTCATTGCTCGCGACGGCCCTTAAAGCCAACTGTAATGAGCCGATTATAAGCCACCGAGAAGGCCGACTATAGCCGAGGCAGCTCATTACGGCGTTAGGCTCGCCGGCAACTGTGAACCGATTATAAGCCCCAACATAAGGTGTGGCCAGCCAGGGGCAATTCACAGTTGACGATCGGCACCCACGCTAGCCGGCCACAGTAAGTCGAATAATACCCATGAGTACGGGCCATAATGGCCCGGGTAGTTACTGTGCGCGATCTCGGCTCCGGTGTGTCTTAAGTGCGGCTGTGGTAAAAAAGAATTAACTCCCCGCGGAGGCGTAAGATGGGTGACAAATGTCTCCAAGACCCACAGCTAGGGAAAGTGACTACAAAACCCGTTTGCCACGAACTTAAGCACATCGAAGGCCTTCCGTGACTGGAAGTTTTACTATTTCACATATTTCAATTTTACTTAAAAGACTTTCCTCCTATCCTCTATAACAAACCATAAAGTACAGGATGCAGGGTAAGAGATACCCGCCAATGGATGCAGAGATTCACAATCAGATGGCAGGGCATTCAACCGCTTTCCATGCTTGGTCATACAAGATATTCGAAGCTGCCATTTACAAACAGAACATGAAAGGCGGTATTTTCTTCCTTTATGTGCAGATGCATGACTGTAATTTAATTTTTTCACACCGCACGCTAACATTGCAAGTCATGAGATTATGATTTAAAACCAGAATCTGACATCAAACACAATTTAATTACGAGAATATACACAGCTATATTTCTCATACGACATGTCAAAACAGCAACAAACATTCAAGAAACGACAAAATCAGCTTAAGTTAAAAAATTACACGTCAAGAATAATGTTGATTATTACAAGTAGCAAGAATTACAACTTAGAAGTTACTCTACTGTCTTAAGACTAACAGATACAACAATGCCAAACCTACAAAAAGAATTTTCCAGGTCTAATCAGGGAGCCGGTTGCGTCAAAGTCTTGTCCTTGCCCTTTTGCCCGCCTGCCCGGTCATAAAAAGGATTCATTAGTGATAAGTAACCAAGTTAACGGAAAGACTAGAAAGGAAGACTTACCAGCACCTGCTTCTTGACCGTCCTGGTCGTCATCCTCCACCTGCACACCTGCCTCTTCAGCAGCAAGCAGCCGCATACCCTCCTTTACCGCCGCTTTCTCCTCCTTGGTGAACTGGGCAGTGACCACATCCATACTGAAGACCGTTCCACCCTCTTTATCTGCATCAGCCTTAGCCTCCTCCAAAGCCCGAAGATAGATCTTGGCCATGACCCTGGGATAATCATCCATCCAAGAGAGATTGCCCTGCTTCCAAGTTCGGAAATACATGTCCTGGAGCATGTCATCCATCATTCCCTCATTCTCCTCAAACTCCCTCATCCGGGCATCGGAAGCCGACAACCTTTCGACGGCAGCATCTCTCTCCAATCTGTATCTCGAGCAATCAGCCTGAAGGGACCTCCGCATCACCTCCATCTCTTCCCTCAACTTAGCTTGAGCAAGCTCTGCAGCCTCAAGTTTCTCGGACAATTCCTCCACCTGCTCGAGATCCGCTCTCCGAACCTCATCCACCGTGGCAATAGCCATGTCAATCCGCTCTTTGCAAGAAGCTTCCATTTTCCGCAGTTCGGCCCGACTGGCCTCTTCCATGGTTTTCCTTAGTCGCCCAGTAGCAGCCTCATGCTGAGAAATCTGGATAGCCTGATCCGCAAGCTGTTTGGCCTGATCCGAAACCACCAATCGAAGTCGGATATTGGCGCTCCCAATCTCCTCTCCGGCCTTAACCAGCCGAGCATGATGCCCCATCAGCTTCTTGGTCTCCTCTGCCACCCGATCAATATTAGCCTTGGCCTCGTCTCCCATAGTGACTATACGAGTAGTGAGTAGATCGAGATCTAAGGCCTTGGCTTCGTCAAGTAGTCGTACCATGGGGTTACGGGGGAGAAGATGTTCACCAGTGACTTCGTCGAAAGTAATATCATGAGAACTGGAATCCAGATCAGGATGACCCGCAAATGGATTACGGGCCAAGTCGGGACGGTCGATATGAATAACAGAAGGGTTTCCGGACGGGTGCGGAGAAGGTGCAAACTCGCTACCCTCCTCAGTAATGTCATGAATAGGCTGAGCCGGAGGCTGAGGACCGGGCGAAGTTTCGGATAAAGGATGACTCCTCTTCCTCTGTTGAATACCCTCTTCGATGACCCCAAGAAGAGGACGGTATCCGACTACATCCCCGGAGCGTTGGGTTGAGGGCTTCGGCTTAGCAGAAATTTTGGAAAGTTTATATTGCTCAAGCCTGTGTCGAAGGTCTGAAGCTTTGGACGTCTTGCCTGCTCCTAATATAAAGAACAAATGTCACAATCTTACATCACTATACGATTCGAGAAACGCGGTAAATTACAAGTTAAAAAAGGAAAAGAAACACAGCTATGGTTGTACAAACCCTGGGGAGGAGTGGGATACTGCAATAAGTCCTGGATTTCAGTCCAGGACGGGAGCGGATCATAAAATATTCCTAAGTCCCTATCATTTATGAAGCATGCAGGAGTCAAGAGTTCACCTTGAGTCGTCAGAGCCACCTTGGCCGGAATGGTCGGAGAAGACTCGCTTGCACCAGTCCCGGCTTTGTCCGCCTTCCCGGTCTTCTCTACCAAAGCCGGATCATCATCCAACCCCTCAAAAGCTTGGCGGAAAGCATCATCCGTCCACTCTTGCATTTCGCCTACTTGCCCAGAAGACAGAGCCCTGGAACCATCACCACCCTGTCCATCGCCACCATCATCACCAAGACGCTCAACGTCACTTCCGCCCTCAGCCTCACCTCTTTCTTCCTCCGCATCTATCTCCCCCTGAGTAAGTGGACAATTGCTGGGAGAAGGACCGTCCGACCTCTTAAGTTTCTTACCTCCGACGGCTGGAGGTTTCGTGAATGGTTTTCTCTTTCCACCCTCTGCCGCAACGCCTCCCTTAACCTGAGCAGCCGCCCTCTCTTCCGCCGTTTCCCTCAACTTAACTACAGACTGCTGTGGAAGGATCAAGTTATATTCCAGAAGAATCGCATTTCTAATCAAGAAGGCAGATGATCTGTATTTCCCAAGAATGGCTTCTATCTCAGCCGCCGTCTGAACCAGGCGGTCAGTCTCCACAACCGGAAAGCCACCTGTCGCTAGCAAAAATGAGAAAGTATGAGAAGAAGCATCGCAATCGGAATAAAAATTATAAGTAAAAGCATCAACTTACATCCAGAGGTAAAGCGCCGGATGGAGACGGAGTCGTCCCTAACAAAGAACCACTCTTTCTTGAACATGCTGAATTTAGAGTACAGGTCCAGGACCGGCTTGAAGGTCACAGCGGACTCCAAGCTAATATATGGGGACCCCTTTTTATAGCCCCTTAAATTATACAAGTACCGGATCTCCCGGTTGGAGGGAGCGCGACCATACTTCCTCCGAAAAATAACGAAAAGGCTCACCAGTATGGCATAAGAGTTGGGCTGAAGCTGGAATGGGGCCACCTTCAGATACGTGAGGAAGCTGACTACCCAAGCATTGAGAGGCGGGATAGCACCACACATGCAATGGTACCTACTATAAGCAAAGTATCCTTCGGGAGGACTGTATGGCATGACTCCTGGGCCCGGCAGCAGCATGAGGGCTCTATCGATCCCAAAGGAACGAGATATAACATCGAGTTGCTCCTCTTTGAGAGAGCTAGGAAAGCAGTCAGGCGGGGAATCCAGCAGCTCCTGGGGACCATATCCATCCACTAATGACCTCGGGGCGGGCCCATGACGCTCCGATCCTGATTGAGCTGGGGGCACGGCCGAGGACTCTCCTTCACCCCCGGATCTCCTCTTATCTGATCGAGTTTCAACTTTTCGAGACATTTTATCTGCAAACATGGGAAAAGTATATCGTTAGAATATACAAGCAGCATAATCTGGAATTTCGCTTAAAAATTCGAAGTATGAAACACATGTTCACTCGGTACAATAGTTTCATTCGGTGGCACAAATCAATAGTTCATTCGGTCGTATAACTCAATGTTTCATTCGGTCGTACAAATCAATGGTTCATTCGGTCGTATAACTCAATGTTTCATTCGGTCGTACAAATCAATGGTTCATTCGGTCGTATAACTCAATGTTTCATTCGGTCGTACAAATCAATGGTTCATTCGGTCGTATCACTCAATAGTTTCATTCGGTCGTATAACTCAATAGTCCATTCGGTCGTATCACTCAAAAGTTTCATTCGGTGGCACAAGTCAATGGTTCATTCGGTCGTTCAAATCAATGGTTCATTCGGTCGTATAACTCAACAGTTCATTCGGCAGAAAAAATAGTACCTGGTTCGGCTAAATCACTTGGTCCGGCTAGAATGCTTAATAACTTGGTTCGGCTAAATCACTTGATAGGAAAAGCGATGGCCTAAGCCCCCTATTTATAAGGGAAGAATGAATGACCGGACCAGCCGGTTCGACTCAGGTACCGAATACGGTCACTCGAGACAAAACAAAGCACAATGTATGCCATCATACGCCCCGCTTTGGGGGGCAAATGTTGGGTACGTTTCGACCCTATTCCAGACTGCCGAACCAAACCTCCACTCGAGACTGCCGAACCAAACCTCCACTCGAGACTGCCGAACCAAACCTCCACTCGAGACTGCCGAACCAAACCTCCACTCGAGACTGCCGAACCAAACCTCCACTCGAGACTGCCGAACCAAACCTCCACTCGAGACTGCCGAACCGACCCTCATTCCAGACTGCCGAACCAACCTCCTTCAGACCATGCCGAACCAACCTCCTACCACCGGACCTAACGCTGCCGGACCAAGACGTGCCAGGCCAGATCACGTCAGCCCAGGCCCACCAGCAGCTATGTACATCCAAGACCCCTACTCCCAACCTGACTCTATAAATAGAGGGGCAGGGGTACAACAATGGGGACAAGTTTGAGAGCTCAAGCACGGAAGGAACTTTCAAACAACTTTCTTTTACTTGTATCAAAGCTTTGTACTTGTAATCAAAAGAAGAGAAGAGAAATAATATATAAGTGGACGTAGGCACATTCTGGCTGAACCACTATAAATTTGCGTGTCTTTTTACAGTTTAGCCCCTGCTTTTCATATATTTGCGCAAATCACTCAAATCGCTAAGAACAACATAAGATCTACTAATTCATACAACTTTGAGGTGTTTGTCCATTTTTTGTGCAAACAGGAATCGTGAAGGGAGCAGGTGCCGAGGCTCCACATTGTCTCATAATGATAAGCAAACACTGTCAAGGCTCCACATTGTTGCACAACTGAATAAGCATAGTAATTCATATATAATATGAGAAAGCTCCATCTAGCTCATCCTCCGCATGGCTACCGCATCTCACCTAGACCTGCTATCTATTCTACTAATTTAAGAATACCTGAGATAATAAGAAGCAAAGCACAAAACCTTGAGTCAGACAACATTCTGGTGTGAGCGATAAATGAATCTTAAAATACTACACAAGTCAATATAACTCGCTTGACCTGTCCCTACATTCAAAGAGTTGGCACAAAACGAATATAATATGCTAATCTAAAACATCGTAATGGCGTACCGCAACCTAAGTACAATAACGAGTGTCCAAGTATCCCTATCCCTAACACATATCTCAAGTGACATCCCTAGAGTGATAGACTAAGGAACAAAACAATCAAAGCAAATATAGCATCTATCAAGCAGTCCTCACCATCACTCAGTGTGCTCTACATATATGATAACTTGTATGACCATTCACTTGCTAGAGATAAATGGAAATCCCAGTTTTTAGTGCATTCATCCTTAGCCCAAAGCTGTTACTAGAACCGTTCCACCAGTCCAAGGTATATGGGTCCATTCAACAGATCTGAGGTAAACAAAGTACCCATGAGTTCACTCAAATTACCTCCACTATTAAGTACGTCAGAAAACATTCCGTGTATCAATGATCCATTAGCACGCGTGTCCAACCCCTTTCCTTGCTCTATTTAGTTTCCATTATCCTCAAGGAACCGTTCGACATTCCTTCACTCCATGATCGAACCAATCAACATTCTATCCATGGGTCACCCTTTATAGAACCTAACCTTTGTGGACAACCATTCTCGCGACTCCATTCATCATCGAGCCACCATCATCAGAACCTAAGTCCATTCACCATCAAGTTACCATCACCAAAGTCTCGAAGCTATCGTCGTACTACTAAATCGCTTTCAAACCTCGCACGAACAAACAAACACCTTCAACATGACCTGCATAGCTCCTGCACTACCTCTAGAAGTTTCAACCACTATGCTCCCTAAAATTCAAATCGTTACTAACTAGAAGTGGTTAGTACCAAGTCCTATACTTAGCCAATTTTTAGCTAAGTAATTCCCTCACTCAATTCCCTAGAGTTCCCAAGTCTAAAGCACCTTTCTCCTACCCTATAAACATGTCGATATCGAGTAGAAAGGCTTAGTACCGAGTCCTATACTTAGCAAATTTCGATTATCCTTCTCCCGGTGTCCTTCCTTGCATTGTGCTGGAGCTTACCTCAAAGTTCCTACACCTCTAACCTGAAGCATTCCCCAAACCATCTTCTACCGACCTATTTTCTACCGACAAAAAATCACTCGTGAATACTTTCTACCAACCGTAATCCAGTGCGACATAACCATAGGCCCCTCCTATGCTCCAGAGCCCTCCTCCAAGTTTCATCCAATTCCCACCATCTTTTCCTTCGATTTTCCCAATTTGACAACCTCTTTCTTAACAACATAAAAGTACTAGCAAACCATATCAAAGCACAACATAAAAACATGAAATATCATCCATATACGTCCATACACACATTTAATTCGCGAAAATATGAAAATCAAGCAAATTCTATTCTAGATCTAACTTTTATACTAACATGCCAATATGATCAAAGGGGTTGCAAAATCATTTAAAAACCTTTAGATTTATGCCATAAACATATATAAAAATGTGAATAAAGTTATAAAACATTTTATCATCAAAATAATGTTAAGAACATCAAATTTAAATATGCTAACATGCATAGGATAGTGAGAGGTTAAAAAGCACTCACTAAATACCAAAAATTAACAATCTGATCCTTGAACCCGGGATGAACAGCCAAGAACCCAAATTTGCAAGCACCAAAATGATAAATCTACAAATCCCTTCACTATATACCCTTTTAGTGATGATTTATGCTAAGATTTGTAGGAAAAAAAGAGCTTTTTGATGAAATTAGGATTAATGGAGGTTTAGAACTATTTAGGGAAGATGGAAATGATTTTGATCAATCCATATAGCCATCCCTTAGCAAAATTCCATAAATGGGTTAGTAGGCCAAAGTATGAGCTTAATTAATTACCAACTAATGTAGGCCAGTAGAAGCCAAAACTTCCCCCGTTTTACTATTATGACCACTTTAAGGAATATAAAACTATCATTCTGAAGCAATGGAAGTGGTTTTAGGTCCTGACACGGCTCCTATCAAAATTTATAGTCTATACAAGATTTTCATGGTGAAAATGGTCACATAGAAATTTGAAAAAAAATCACAAATGTGGAAAATTTCCCTATGAGTCATTTCCTAAAATTTTAGAGTCAAGTGACCCAATATGAATAAAATAAAATATTTTACGATCCTCCGATACGAAAAATATGGGTCTTTTCATATATACATAATCGGTATAAATTGTCATATATATATATATATATGTATGTATGTATAAATGAAAATAATATAATTTTATATTTAAATATTTACTTACTTATGCTCACTGCCCAGATTTAAAATGAATTTTATTTTTCGGTTTCCAAAATAAATATATATTAATTATTAAATTTTATACGGAATTGATTGTACAATAAATAAATAAATAATTTCCAGTCCGGAAATGCATAGAATAATTTTTATAAAGTTTATACAAATTTAATATTTTACATATAAACATATAGTCATTTATTTATTTATATAATTAATTTATATTGAATAATCAATTATATATAAATATAAACTATATATATTTATTTAGATTAAAATAATTTTTTTGCTGATAAATCTATGTTTTACATTAAAAAATTGTACATAAGTTTAAAACTTGTAATATATGATTTAAAATGTTTAGAAACAATTACTATTTTATCGATATCAGAAATAATAATATTTATTATAAAAAATATAATTTTTTTATTTTTCCGGTGTGAGCATTAGCATGGAAAATATTCATATAATGAATTATTTTATATAAATGCAAATATATACACAGCCAACCAATTTGTCACCGCATTTTAGTATACAAGATTCGTAATATGATCTAACATCCTATAATATAATTGTAACGACCCATATTTTACATATCGTATGATCGTAAAAATATTTACATATTGTTCATGTGAGGTCGTATGATTCTATAATTTTAGGATATGAATATTAGGGACATTATAAACGCCTATGATTTTTCCTGAATTTCCATGCGAATGTTTTGACCCTGGAAATATTTTTTGGTCAATAACATTTGACAGGAGTCGAAGTAGGGTCTCAAACAAGTTCCATTATTTCAGGATAATGGTTTCCCATTTTGTAAAAGTGGTCATAGTAGGAAAATGGATTTATGGTTAAAAATTTATGCCTTTTTTAAGTTTAGGTAGTTGTTGGCCAGTATTGGTGTATAATTAATTAAGCCTATAAGTAGGCTCGTTAGTCTAATTCGATATTATTACAAATAGAGGGCTATAGGAGCTAAATTAAAACTTTTCCCTCTTTCCCAAATCAGATCTAAACATCTATTAACCCTAGATTCATCCAAAATCACACAAATTACTCTCTAAATCTAGTTAAATCATTAATTAGAGAGAAGATCATTAATTAGAAGATAGAGACCATCATTTTGGTTGATTTTCATTGCTTTCTATTGCTATCCACAATTGATCTAGCAAGAATGGGTTGATTTTGATAATTGGTGAGTGGTTTATGACTTCTCACTGTCGTATGCCTGTTTATATGGTAGAATTACATGGTTTAACATGATTTTTGGCCATAAAACCTTTTCTAAATTTAATTACATGTTATCATATGCTTATGACCTAAATTTGTGAATCTTTGAAATGGTTTTCAAAAATTATTTAGTAATTCTACTTATTCATATTCATATGTGCATGTAATAGTAGGTTTAGATTAGAATTGGCTTGTTTATCACATTCTTGTGTATTGCTTGTATGAATGGATGTTACGCATGTTATTCTATGCTTGTACATTGTGCTTTGATGTTGTTTGCTAGTGTTTTGGATGCTTAGGAAGATAGATTAGAGAATTTGGCAAATCATGGGTAATATTGGTTGGAATTGGACGAAACTTGGAGGGAAGGCTCTGAAGCATGTGGGAGCTTGCAGAATAAGTTGCACCTCAAAATTACTTAAGGGTTCAACTGGATGCTTTGTTAAATGGTCGGGGCCAAGTTATTTTAGGAAGTCAAATGGCTCAATGGTTGGCATGGTTCCCTAAAGTTTGGCTAGGGAAGGTAGTCTATGGCAAGCTGTAGGAGATTGGTTATGTATTAGGTATTATGCTGAGTTGTTTTTAGAACTTGGAGTTGCATGCTTTGGATTAGGGGCCAAGTTGTTTTGATGAATGGGTCAGGGTCTAAAGCATTTGAGAAGAAAGCTCTAGAGGTAGAGTGATTAACTTAGCCAAAATTGGCCAAGTAAATGACTCGGTGCCGAGTTATTTTTACTCGATACTGAGTTGTTTTACTGAATGTGTGGGGGTCAAGCTTATACAAGGAGGAAGCAAGGGACTCTGTAGATTATGTTGGAGGTGTTGGGTTATTCACTTATGTATTGGATGGTGATGTAACAACATGATAAAATCCTGTATCTTCGATTTGGGAGTCGTGAAGGGAGTAGGTGCCGAGGCTCCACATTGTCTCATAATGATAAGCAAACACTGTCAAGGTTCCACATTGTTGCAAAGCAGAATAAGCATAGTAATTCATATATAATATGAGAAAGCTCCATCCAGTTCATCCTCCGCATGGCTACTGCATCTCACCTAGTACTGCTATCTAGTCTACTGATTTAAGAATACCTAAGACAATAAGAAGCAAAGCACAAAACCTTGAGTCAGACAACATTCTGGTGTGAGCGATAAATGAATCTTAAAATACTACACAAGTCAATATAACGCTCTTGACCTGTCCATACATTCAAAGAGTTGGCACAAAACGAATATAATATGCTACTCTACAACATCGTAATGGTGTATCGCAACCTAAGTACAATAACGAGTGTCCAAGTATCCCTATCCCTGACACATATCTCAAGTGACATCCCTAGAGTGATAGACTAAGGAACAAAACATTCAAAGAAAACATAGCATCTATCAAGCAGTCCTCACCATCGCGCAGTGTGCTCTACATATATGATAACTTGTATGACCATTCACCTGCTAGAGATTAGTGGAAATCCTAGTTTTAGTGCATTCATCCTTAGCCCAAAGCTATTACTAGAACTGTTCCACCAGTCCACGGTATATGGGTCCATTCAACTGATTCGAGGTAGCCAAACAAAGTACCCATGAGTTCACTCACAATACCCCTGACTATTAAGTACATCGGAAAACATTCAGTGTGTCAATGATCCCTTAGCACACGTGTCCAAGCCCTTTCCTTGCTCTATTTAGTTTCCATTATCCTCAAGGAACCGTTCGACATTCCTTCACTCCATGATCGAACCAATCAACATTCTATCCATGGGTCACCCTTTCTAGAACCTACCCTTTGTGGACAACCATTCTCGCGACCCCTTTCATCATCGACCCACCATCATCAGAACCTAACTCCATTCACCGTCAAGTTACCATCACCGAAGTCTCGAAGCTATCGTCGTACTACTAAATCGCTTTGAAACCCCACGCTAACAAACAAACACCTTCAACATGACCTGCATAGCTCCTGCACTACCTCTAGAAGTCCCAACCACTATGCTCCCTAAAATTCATATCGTTAATAACTAAAAGTGGTTAGTATCAAGTCCTATACTTAGCCAATTTTTGGCTAAGTAATCCCTCACTCAATTCCCCCGAGTTCCCAAGTCTAAAGCACCTTTCTCCTACCCTATAAACAGGTCGATATCGAGTAGAAAGGCTTGGTACCGAGTCCTATACTTAGCAAATTTCGATTATCCTTCTCCCGGTGTCCTTCCTTGCCTTGTCCTGGAGCTTACCTCAAAGTTCCTGCTCCTCTAACCCGAAGCATTCCCCAAACCATCTCCTACCGACCTATTTTCTACCGACAAAAAATCACTCGTGAATACTTTCTACCGACCATAATCCAGTGCGACATAACCATAGGCCCCTCCTATGCTCCAGTGCCCTCCTCCAATTTTCATCCAATTCCAACCATCTTTGCCTTCGATTTTCCCAATTCGACAACCTCTTTCCTAACAACATAAAAGTACTAGCAAACCATATCAAAGCACAACATACAAACATGAAATATCATCCATATACATCCATACACACATTTAATTCACGAAAATATGAAAATCAAGCAAATTCTATTCTAGATCTAACTTTTATACTAACATGACAATATGATCAGAGGGGTTGCAAAATCATTTAAAAACCTTTAGATTTATGCCATAAACATATATAAAAATGTGATTAAAGTTATAAAACATTTTATCATCAAAATAATGTAAGAACATCAAATTTAAATATGCTAACATGCATAGGATAGTGAGAGGTTAAAAAGCACTCACTAAATACCAAAAATTAACACTTTGATCCTTGAACCCGGGATGAACAGCCAAGAACCCAAATTTTGCAAGCACCAAAATGATAAATCTACAAATCCCTTCATTGTATACCCTTTTAGTGATGATTTATGCTAAGGTTTGTAGGAAAAAAAGAGCTTTTTGATGAAACTAGGAATTATGGAGGTTTAGAACTATTTTAGGGAAGATGGAAATGATTTTGATCAATCCATATAGCCATCCCTTAGCAAAATTCCATAAATGGGTTAATAGGCCAAAGTATGAGCTTAATTAATTACCCACTAATGTAGGCTAGTAGAAGCCAAACTTAAAACAGCCATAACTTTCACCATTTTACTATTATGACCACTTTAAGGAATGGAAAACTATCATTCTGAGGCAATTGAAGTGGTTTTAGGTCCTGACACAGCTCCTATCAAAATTTATAATCCATACAAGGTTTTTATGGTGCAAATGGTCACATAAAAATTCAAAAAAAAAACACAAATGTGGAAAATGTCCCTATGTGTCATTTCCTAAAATTTTAGAGTCATATGACCCAATATGAATAAAATAAAATATTTTATGATCCTCCGATACGTAAAATATGGGTCTTTTCATATATATATATAATCGGTATAAATTATCATATATATATATATGTATGTATGTATAAATGAAAATAATATAATTTAAATTTAAATATTTACTTACTTATGCTCACTGCCCAGGTTTAAAATGAATTTTATTTTTCGGTTTCCAAAATAAATATATATTAATTATTTAATTTTGTACGGAATTGATTGTACAATAAATAAATAAATAATTTCCATTCCGGAAATGCATAGAATAATTTTTATAAAGTTTATACAAATTTAATATTTTACATATAAACATATAGTCATGTATTTATTTATATAATTAATTTATGTTGAATAATCAATTATATATAAAAATAAACTATATATATATATATAAATTAAAATAATTTTTTTGCTGATAAATCTATGTTTTACATAACAAAATTGTACATAAGTTTAAAACATGTAATATATGATTTAAAATGTTTAGAAACAATTACTATTTTTTCGATATCGGAAATAATAATATTTATTATAAAAAATATAATTTTTTTATTTTGCCAGTGTGAGCATTAGCATGGCAAACATTCATATAATTAATTATTTTATATAAATGCAACTATATACAAAACCAACCAATTTGTCACCGCATTTCAGTATACAAGATTCGTAATATGATCTAACATCCTATAATATAACTGTAACGACCCATATTTTACATATCGTATGATCGTAAAACTATTTTCATATTATTCATGTGAGGTCGTATGATTCTATAATTTTAGGATATGAATATTAGGGACATTATAAACTCCTATGATTTTTCCTGAATTTCTATGCGAATGTTTTGACCCTGGAAATATTTTTTGGTCTATAACATTTGATAAGAGTCGAACTAGGGTCTCAAACAAGTTCCATCGTTTCAGGATAATGATTTCCCATTCTGTAAAAGTGGTCATAGTAGGAAAATGGATTTATGGTTAAAAATTTATGCCTATTTTAAGTTTAGGTAGTTGCTGGCCAGTATTGGTGTATAATTAATTAAGCCTATAAGTAGGCTCGTTAGTCTAATTCGATATTATTACAAATAGAGGGATATAGGAGCTAAATTAAAACTTTGCCCTCTTTCCCAAATCAGATCTAAACCCCTATTATCCCTAGATTCATCCAAAATCACACAAATTACTCTCTAAATCTAGTTAAATCATTAATTAGAGAGAAGATCGTTAATTTGAAGATAGAGACCATCATTTTGGTTGATTTACATTGCTTTCTATTGCTATCCACATTAGATCTAGCGAGAATTGGTTGATTTTGATAATCTGTGAGTGGTTTATGACTTCCCACTGTCGTATGCCTGTTTATATGGTAGAATTACATGTTTTAACATGATATTTGGCCATAAAACCTTTTCTAAATTTAATTACATGTAATCATATGCTTATGACCTAAATTTGTGAATCTTTGAAATGGTTTCCAAAAATTATTTAGTAATTCTACTTATTCATATTCATATGTGCATGTAATAGTAGATTTAGATTAGAATTGGCATGTTTATCACATTCTTGTGTATTGCTTGTATGAATGGATGTTATGCATGTTATTCTATGCTTGTACGTTGTGCTTTGATGTTGTTTGCTAGTGTTTTAGATGCTTAGGAAGATAGATTAGAGAATTTGGCAAATCATGGGTAATGTTGGTTGGAATTGGACGAAACTTGGAGGGAAGGCTCTGAAGCATGGGGGAGCTTGCAGAATAAGTTGCACCTCAAAATTACTTAAGGGTTCAACTGGATGTTGAGTTAAATGGTCGGGGCCAAGTTATTTTAGGAAGTCAAATGGCTCAATGGTTGGCATGGTTCTCTAAAGTTTGGCTAGGGAAGGTTGTCTATGGCAAGCTGCAGGAGATTGGCTATGTATTGGGTATTATGCTGAGTTGTTTTTAGAACTTGGAGTTGCATGCTTTGGATTGGGGGCCAATTTGTTTTGATGAATGGGTCGGGGTCTAAAGCATTTGAGAAGAAAGCTCTAGAGGTAGAGTGATTAACTTAGCCAAAATTAGCCAAGTAAATGACTCGGTGCCGAGTTATTTTTACTCGATACTGAGTTGTTTTACTGAATGTGGGGGTCAAGCTTATACAAGGAGGAAGAAAGGGACTCTGTAGATTATGTTGGAGGTGTTGGTTCATTCACTTATGTTGGAGGTGTTGGTTCATTCACTTATGTATTGGAAGCAATGGAGTAGGGAACGTGAAGTGTTCTGAATAATGGAAACTAGATTAAGAAAAGGAAGAGCTCGAATCCGAGTGGAGCAAACGAGGACTCGGACGACCTTTCTATGGAATCGTTGATACTCATAGTGTTTTTTGTTGTACTCGAAGCAGGGATGTTATAAGTGGGATACCCATCGATCAATGGAGTGAATCTGAATATCCTAGACTAATGGCTTGGTGTCTAGTGTCTAGCTTTGGGCTACGAGATACATATCTAGAATTGGGCTACTTGATAGGAAAGTGCACTAAAAACCGAGATTTCCATTAGTCCCTGGCGGTAAGGAGGCCATACGAGTAATCATATATTCAAAGCACATGGAGTAATAGTGGGGATTCCTTGATGGATGCTATGGGCATTAGTTGCTTTTTAGGCTATCACTTGTAGATATCATTGGGAGTAGGTATTAGAGATAGGAATACATGAGAGCCGATATCCTTGGTTTGAGTAAAATACTTTTATGTTATTTGTAGAGTAGCATATTATAATGTTATTTCTAACTCTTTAGTTGCAAGGAAAGGCCAGGTATGATATGTGTACCTTTGTTCCTTACCTTATTTATCTACATAGTATTTTGAGATTCATTTACCGCTCACACCAAACAATTGTCTGGCCCAAGGTTTTATGCTTTGTTTCTTATTATCTTGGGTACTCTTAAATGGGTAGACTAACTAACAGCTAAGTGACGCAGTAGCTGTGCGGAGGACGAGCTAGATGGAGCTATCTCGTATTATATACCTATATGGATTCTATGCTTATTCCCTTACGCAACACTGAGGAGCCTTAGCAGTAATTGCTAATTTTCTTGTTATGAGACAATTGTTGGGTTTATTTCCATTGTATAAACTCTACTACATTTGTATATAACTCTGTAGATCTATGTTCTAATTATTTGGTCACATAGTTATTACCGTCTCTCCTATTAATCTATGATATTATATGTTTATCCATGCGTTGTAAGATATATGACAGAATATATGATGTATTTGTTTCATTTTCAACCTTGATGATTGTCATATATCGACCGGGTATGGCTACAACACACTATTTTGATATTGTTGGTAGTGTAGGGTGGTCGTTACATTTAGCATCTGAGCTTTAGTTTCATGATTAACCTGAATTGATAGTGGGATCTAGAAAAGATAAGGAACGAGTTACCACCTTAGACTGGACTAAGAATATATATGTTAACCCACCTTTTGGCAAGGCAGTATACAGGAAGATTTAACCCAACCAACTGCACGATTATCGAGGCTGGAATATTATGGATTTGATTCGAATGGAAGGATGATCAATTATGGATAATAAACATGAATATGAAGTCAAGATTAAAGATGGTCGATGGACGAACAATGCAGGGAACTTGGAATATTGATTTTGTCAAGGATGGAAGTTACTTCGGGTCCTACTTGGGGTCGGCATGGTGTTTACTTAGGATTCTACTTTGGGTCGCTTCGGGTCAGTATTGTTGACTCACTTGGGGTCGGCATATGATTTGCTTAGGGTCGACATATGATTTGCTTCGGGTCCAACTTGGAGTCGGCATGGTGTTTACTCCGTGATCTACTTCGGGTCGCTTCAGGTCGGCATTGTTGAGTCACTTGGGTTCGGCATACGATTTTCTTAGGGTCTGCATATGAATTGCTTCGGGTCCTACTTGGGGTCTTCATGGTGTTTACTTCGGGTTCTACTTCGGGTCGCTTTGGGTCGGCATTGTTGAGTCACTTGGGGTCAGCATATGATTTGCTTAGGGTCGGCATATGACTTGCTCCGGGTCCAACTTGGGTTGGCATGGTTTTTAATTCGGGTCGCTTCAGGTCGGTATTGTTGCGTCACTTGGGGTCGATATATGATTTGCTTGGGTTCTACATATGACTTGCTTCGGGTCCTACTTGGCGTCGACATGGTGTTTACTTGGGGTTCTACTTCGGGTCGCTTCGGGTCAACATTGTTGACTCACTTGGGGTCGGCATATGATTTTCTTGGGGTCGGCATATGATTTTCTTGGTGTCAGCATATGACTTGCTTCAGGTCGTACATGGGTTTGGCATGGTGTTTACTTCGGGTCGCTTCAGGTTGGCATTATCGAGTCACTTGGGGTCGGCATATGACTTGCTTCAAATCCTACTTGGGGTCTGCATGGTGTTTACTTGGAGTTCTACTTGGGGTCGGCATGGTACTACTTCGGGTCGGCATAGGATGGACGAGTTGGGCCCGACAATCGTCGTGGTGGGCCCATGTAGGCGAGGAGGCCCTGTATCCGAGATTTCATCTATAAATACAGCAGGTGTGGCTTCAAAAAGGGGATTCTCTGATTCTGTTTCTCTTCATCCTCCACCTAAAGGCTATTTTGCCATTTTTGTTTCAGAAATTCCGGATTGTAATTGTAATCAAATTTTAGTATAATAAAAAGGATTTTTCGGAAGTGGACGTAGGCCGGAGATAGCCGAACTACTATAAATCTCATCTTTTTTATTGCTTTCAATTTAATTTTGATTGTTCTTCATATTATTTTCTCTACATATACTCTATCTATGATCTATGACTAGATATTGGTGCTTTCTCTTGCAATTGAGTGTTGGTGGTCAATTTTGACGCCAATATTTTGGTGCTTTCAGTGAGACAGCTAGCACTCAGGGGTTTGGAAGTTTGAATCTTGGATTTGAAAGCTTAGGAACTTGGATTTGGGAAGCAATGGCTAGGCAATCAGCGAGGAGACAAAGAGAAAGGAAAAGATGGAAACAATGATGGATGCTATGTAGGAAAAAATGCTAAAGAGGCAAGAGGAAATTCAGGATCAGAACCAGGGAAAAGAAGTAAGCAGGATGGTGTTATGGATTTTGGCATGGATTAGAACTCGGATACGCGTTTGGAAGAGGATAATCTTAGATTCCCTCGCAGACTCGGGGACAGGATGAAAATGACAATCAGAGACCACTTATGGATGTTGGAACGGTTGGAAATTGGAATTCAGGACTTGTAGTAGAAATTAGCAGGCATAGATATGGATTGGATCAACCTGGGTCAAACCCAGCCCAAGGAGAATGGATGAGCACAACTCCCCATGGAACCGGGGCATGGATATGGATGGATTTGCTTAGAATTGGATAGCGGTGATGGAACAGGAGTAGTCATCATCCGCCACAAATCGGAGCTAGCCCGACTTAAGGGCATAAGTTGTCATCTCTTGATGGCATGAAATAAGTAATTAATTATAAAACCTACACTAAAATGGCTAAGTCACTTATATATGTACGAGATCGCGAACGGTTCTTAGGCATGCTCTGAGATGGAAATGAACCGCCATAACAAATAATCTCAAAATTCACTCGAATGTGAAATCTGACATTAATCATACTAAGTCCCAACCTCGAACAATCACATTCCTCCTCGAACAGCACCCAACCTCGAATGACACCGGACCTTGAACGGTCACATCTCGCCTTGAACGGCTCCCGACCTCGAACGGTCACATCTCGCCTCGAACGGCACCCAACCTCGAACGGTCATATCTCGCCTCGAACGGCACCCGACCTCGAAGGGTCACATCTCGCCTCGAACGGCACCCGACCTCAAATGATCACCTCTCACCTCGAACGGCACCTGACCCTGAACGGTCACATCTCGCCTCGAACGACATCTGACCTCGAACTGTCACCTCTCGCCTCAAACGGCACCCGACCTCGAACGATCAAATTTCGCCTCGAACGGCACACGATCCCGAACGATCATTATTAATAATCAGGAAAGTCATTGATCTCTTCATATGTCATCCATAGGTTTCAAACATCGGACTTCAGGCAATTCAAAACACGCCTTCCTATTGCAAGGCATGTTTTGGGGGGCAAAGTGCTCACCCGCCTTTTGCCAAGGCAGTATACAGACGAATTTAACCCAACCGACTGCTCGGTTATCGAGGCGGAATATTAAGGGTTTGATTCGAATGGATGGATGATCAATTATAGATAATAAACACGATTATGAAGTCAAGATTAAACATGGTCGATGGACGAACGATGAAGGGTACTTGGAATATGGATTTTGGCAAGGATGGAAGTTACTTCGAGTCCTACTTGGGGTCGGCATGGTGTTTACTTCAGGTTATACTTCGGGTCGCTTCGGGTCGGCATTGTTGACTCCCTTAGGGTCGGAATATGATTTGCTTCGGGTCCAACTTAGGGTCGGCATGGTGTTTACTTCGGGATCTACTTCGGGTCGCTTTGGGTCGGCATTGTTGAGTCACTTAGGGTCGGCATACGATTTTCTTGGGGTCGACATATGACTTGCTTCGGGTCCTACTTTGGGGTCGTCAGGATGTTTACTTCGTGTTTTACTTTGGGTCGCTTCGGTTCGACATTCTTGAATCACTTGGGGTCGGCATATGATTTGCTCAGGGTCGGCATATGATTTGCTCGAGGTCGGCATATGACTTGCTTTGGGTCCAACTTGGGGTCGGCATGGTGTTTACTTCGGGTTCTACTTCGGGTCGCTTGGGGTCGGCATTGTTGCGTCGCTTGGGGTCGACATATGATTTGCTTGGGGTCGACATATGACTTGCTTCGGGTCCTACTTGGGGTCGCATGGTGTTTACTTCATGTTCTACTTCGGGTCGCTTCGGGTCGGCATTTTTGACTCACTTAGGGTCGACATATGATTTTCTTTGGGTCGGCATATGACTTTCTTCAGGTCATACATGGGTTTGGCATGGTGTTTACTTCTACTTCGGGTCGCTTCGGGTCGCTTCTGGTCGGCATTGTTGAGTCACTTGGGGTCGGCATATGATTTTCTTGGGGTCATCATATGACTTGCTTCGGGTCCTACTTGGGGTCGGCATGGTGTTTACTTCGAGTTCTACTTGGGGTCGACATGGTACTACTTCGTGTCGGCGTAGTATGGACGAGTTAGGCCCAGCAATCGTTGTGGTGGGCCCATGTAGGTGAGGAGGCCCTGTAGCCAAGATTTCACCTATAAATACCACAGGCGTGGCTTTAGAAAAGGGGATTCTCTGATTATGTTCCTCTTCATCTTCCACCTAAAGGCTACTCTGCCATTTTTGTTTCAGAAATTCCAGATTATAATTGTAATGAAATTTCAATATAATAAAAAGATTTTTCTGGAGTGGACGTAGGCTGGAGATAGCCGAACCACTATAAATCTCGTCTTTTTACTACTTTCATTTTAATTTTGATTGTTCTTCATATGATACTCTCTATATATACTCTATATGTGATATGTGACTGGATATTAGTGCTTTCTCTTGCAATTGGGTGTTGGTGGTTAATTTTGACGCCAATAATATATATGAGAGAGTGCGTACTTGTTATATATTTTGGTTTTCATAGCTATATAGTAATATATTATATAGTGTAAGTCGCATGCACACGAGCACAATAGATACATTATTCTTTATGAGAGGCATATCATTCTTGTTATAGATTAAGAATAAGCCGGCATACAACAAATACTGAGAGGAAATCTTCTTCGAGAGTTGAGGAAGGAGCAAGGTCACGAGCTGCTATACCTAACTTTCAAGAGATGTTGAATGCTTTGATGGCGACCGTAATGAGGAATGTTCAAGCTACTACCCTTGGTGTGGCTGTTAGAGGTGGTGCTTCCATGCAAGTGCTTTGGGCTGGTTTCGTCAAGTTGAGCAAGGACTATTCTACTCTAGGAGGAAAAATATTTTATGGAACGAATTTAGCCATAGAAGTGTAGGATTGGTTGGATACCTACGAAAACATCTTTAGTGATATGGAAGTGGATGTTTCTATGAAGAGGAAACTTGCCTCTAGACAACAAAAACGAGCTATAAACTGGTGGAATGCCATTACCATTGCTACCACAAAAGATCAGTTTACATAGGGCCAGGTCAAAGCAAGGTTTGAAGTGAACTTCATTCCGTCTACTTAGAAGTCGGTGCTGTTTAGGAAGTTTGCTAGTCTAAAGCAAGGAGAGATGTCAGTTTCTAAGTATTATGCAGAATTTGATGCTTTATCGAAGTATGGGATCATCGACACTCCATTGAGAAAGAATGTGAAGTTTATCATTGGTTTGGATGACTATCTTGGAGAGAAGCTAGTATACCACATAGCCATTCGAGAGGCTTGTTGAGAAAACCCTCCGTCATGAGAATCTATATCCAAAGGCTAGAACAGCTATTGTCGTTTCTGCTAAGAAGGAAAAGCCAAAACCGCAACAAGGCGGTGGAGGGAAGAAAAATTGGAAGGGAAAGCAGAAGCAATCTTAAGGGAAAAAGGGCCAGAAGGTAGGAACCTACTTGATGTAGGTACAAGGAGAAGAGTCACTTGATTAAGGATTGTAAAGTGAGCGAGAAGAAGAAATGCTACAATTGTGACAAGCCTGGGCATTTGAAGAAGAAACCGATGAAGGACAAGTAGGTTGTGAAAGCATATGCTTTTGACCCTATTCCAACTTCGTCGAGTGCTCCCTCGTTGAAAGAGAAGGGAAAGGGAGTCGTTATTCAAGATATGCTTTCCATTAAAGGTGTTTTCATTCGTGTTTTGTTTGATATTGGGGCTTCACATTCATTCTTATCCAGTGACTTAGTAGACGGATTGGGATTAAGACCCGAGATAGTAGGCTGACCTCTGATTGTAACGAACCCTGTTGGAGGCTCTACTCGCCTTTGCATGGTTTGTCGTCGCCTAGTGTTATTGAGTCATGGATGCTTTTGTGATTGCTTTATCTTGAATTTTGTTGGGTTTGGGATTATCTTAGGAATAGACTGGCTTAAGAAGTATACGGTGATAGTGGATTGCGAGAAGCTATTGGTGACAATCAAGGATGTGGAAGGGTGAACGGTAGTGATTGGCTGCCTACCAGAGGATGGGGTGGTGGTTAGCCTTCTGTATTCGCTTGAAGTTCAACAGGAGGGGTTATCATCTATGCTTATCGCTAAAGAGTATCCAGATTGTCGTCGCATAAAGAGATTGAGTTTCAAATAGACTTAGTGAATGAAGCCAGACCTATAGTTATGGCTTTGAAGCGTATGGCATCTAGAGAGCCAAAAGAATTAGAGGTGCAAGTGACTTACCTATTAAGGAGAGGGTTCATTCAAGGAGTATATCAGAGTGGGGTGCACCTGTAGTATTCACAACTAAGGCAGGTGGCTTTTTGAGGTTGTGTGTGGATCATTATAAGCTGAATAAAATAACGAAGAAGAACAAGTATCCACTCCCACGTATTGATGACTTGTTCGATCAGCTTCACGATGCGAAGTTGTTCTCTTAAATAGAATTGGCAATGGGATTTCACTTGCCAAGAGTAGCAAAGGAGAGTGCGCCTATTACTGCATTTCGTATGCCATCAGGTGAGTGGTTGGTGATGCCGTTCGGGTTAACCAACGCTTCAGGATACTTTGTGTATCTTATGAATAGGGTTTTCAAAGACCAGTTGAACAAGTTCATCCTTGTGTTCGTGGATGATATTCTGAATTATCCTAGAACCGAAGAGGAGCACAAGATGCACTTAAGGATTGTGCTAGAGGTGTTGAGGAAGCACAAGTTAAGATTGAAGTTCTCTAAATGTCACTTCTGGAGAGGAGAAGTGAGGTTCTTGGGTCACGTTATTTCTGGACAGGGTATAGCAGTGGATCCTGCGATGGTGGCAGTGGTCCAAGATTGGAACCAGCCCAAGAATACAATGGATCTGAGGATTTTCCTAGGATTGGCAGGACACTATAGGTGTTTTATAAGGACATCTCAAAGGTATCGGCACCATTGACAATTTGATGAAGAAGAATCATACTTTTGTCTGGGACGTAAAGTGTGAACATGCATTTGTGAGTCTGAAAGTGATGTTAATGAGTGCAACGGTATTGACGATTCAAAGTGGGAATGAGAAGTTAACGATATATACATACACTTGTCTTACTAGATTCGGTGCAATATTGATGTAAAAGGGAAAAGTTGTTGCTTATGTTAGTCGATAGCTATATCTGCACGAGAGAATTTATCCAACTCATGATTTGGAATTGGCGATGATAGTCTTTTCTTTGAAGATGTAGAGGCATTATCTGCTAGCAAAAAGATTTGAGCTGTTTATGGACCATAAATCCTTGAACGGTAGTTCTCAACCTTCACCAGCAATGGTAGTTAGTGTTCTTAGCCTTCTATGATTTAAGCATTTCCTATACATTAGAAAAAGGGAATGCAGTCGCCGATTCATTAAGTAGTAGGCATGCTAGTTTAGGAGCAATGTTCTTCGAATGGAAGTAGATTGAGTATATTCTTGGGTATGATTTCAAGCCTCATTGCAAGTTGGAACCAGAGATGTTTGCAAGTTTGTCGATCATACCTACTCTAATAGAAAGAATTGATGCTAGTAAGAAGCGAGATGCTAGGCTGGTGAAGATCATAACGAAGATAGTAGAAGGAGTAGAGTCTGAAGATATGAAGCAATATGGACTCAGTTGAGAAGGCTAGCTCCATAAGGATGGAAGACTATTTGTTTCCGATATTAATGGATTGTGAGATAAAGTGCTACAAGAACGCCACTATTCTAAATTGAAAATACATCCTGGAGGTAATAAGATTTACCGAGATATGAAGCAGACCAATTATTGGGGAGGTATGAATAAGGATATTGCAACATTCATCTCGAAGTGTATGAATTATCAATTGGTAAAGGCATAGTAGAAGAAACCTAGTGGATTGCTGCAACCGCTAGACATTCTTGAGTGGAAATGGGAACAAGTATCAATGGATTTTATTGATGGACCGTCGAGGACTCGAATAGGGTAAGATAGCATATGGTTTGTGGTTGATCGGTTGACCAATAGCGCTAGAGTTATACCCAAAAAGTCAAGTAGAACGAAATCCAAGCTGGTGGAGTTGTATGTAAAGTGGATAGTACGATTTCATGGTGTACCAAAGCACATTGTGAGCGACCGAGACCCGTCGTTCATCAACGAGTTTCGGAAGAGCTTACAAGCTGCATCTTAGTATAGCTTATCACCCGTAAATGGATGGGCAGACTGAAAGAGTAAATCGTATATTGGAAGATCTCTTATGAGCATGCATTATAGATTTTGGAGGATCATGGAATGAACATCTCGGTGTAGTTTGTATACAACAATAATTATCAGTCGATTATTGGTATGGCTCCTTATGAAGCATTGTATGGCCGACTATGTAACGCTCATTCATGTTGGTGGGAAGCAAGTGAAAACTAGTACTTGGACCAGATATGATTAGAGAAAGTTCAAAAAAGGTTGAATCATACTGCAACGAATGAAAGCTGCTCAGGATTGACAGAAGAGCTATGCCGATAAAAGTTGTAGAGATTTGGAATTTTCTATTGGGGATATGGTTTTTGTGGAAGTATCTCCTTTGAAGAATGTTGTTCGATTCGATAATAAGGGGAAGCTGGCACCAAGATTTGTAGGTCCTTTTCCATAATAGAAAAGATTAGGAAGTTAGGTTAAAGGGTCGACTTACCTCAGAAGATGGCGGGCATTCACAATGTCTTTCATCCTATATATGGAAATTTGTTGCATGACTAAGGCGTGCACATTACACTGGATCAACTTGAGGAAGTTGAGGTAGAACCAGAAGTTTCAAGATCTCGTAGGCCGGTTCGTATTATTGGACATAATACGAAACAGCTTAGGAGAAAGTCGGTGAAGCTAGGAAGGGGACAATGGAGCGGAAGTGATAACGATTGTACATGGGAAACTAATGAGAGCATGATGACTACGTGTCCAAAGCACTTTGAATGGTAAGATCCATCATTTATCGTATATACTTTCACCATTGTATATCGTATTTGATAGATTAGTATTTCACATACTAAGGTAGGTTCACTATTGATTGCATGATTGCTTGTTTGATATGGTTGATGGTTGCATATGGTTGTTAGGCATGCAAAGTAACTATGGTTGCTTATTCTTTGACTTGTTTAGGGACTTTGGGGGCGAAATTCTTAAAAGAGGGAAAATGTAATGACTTGTATTTTACATATCAAAGGATCGTAAAATATTTTTGTTTTATTCACGTTAGGTCTTATGATTTTATAATTTTAGGATATTACTCTTCATGACATTTTACACACCTATAAATTTTTTTTAATTTTTATGTGACCATTTTGACCTTGGAAATCTTGTTTGAGCTATAACTTTTGATAGAAGTCGAATTAGAGCCTCAAACTAGTTCCATTGCTTTAGGTTGATGGTTTTCCATTTCGCAAAGTGTTCATAATAGGAAAATGGACTAACAGGTAGAAAGTTGTGCCTATTATAAGTTTAAATAGCTGTTGGCTAGTATTAGTGTGTAACTAATTAAGCCTATAAGTAGACCCATTAGTCTAATTTGAGATTATTACAAATAAAGGCTGTAGGAGCTAAATTAAAAGTTTTCCCTCTTTCCCAAATCAAATCTAATACCACATTAACCCTAAATTCATCCAAAACCACACAAAATACTCTCTAAATCTAGCTAAATCATTAATTAGAGAGAATATCATCAATTAGAAGATTGAGATCATCATTTTGGTTGATTTGCATTACTTTCTATTGCTGTCCACATTGGATCTAGGCAAGAATTGGTTGATTTTGGTAATTGATGAGTGGTTTATTCCTTATCATTATCCTATGCATGCTTGTATGATAGAATTACATGTTTTAAATGATTTTGGCCATAAAACATTTTCTAAATTTAATTACATTTTATCATATGCTTATGGCCTAAATTTGTGAATCTTTTGAATGGCTATCAAAAATGATTTAGTAATTCTCCTTATTAATATTTATATATGCATGTAATAGTAGATCTAGATTAGAATTGGCTTGTTCATCACATTCTTGTGTATTGCTTGTATGAATGGATGTAAATGCATGTTATTCTATGCTTTTATTTTGTGCATTGATGTTGTTTGCTAGTGTTTTCATGCTTAGGGAGATAGGTTAGAGAATTTGGCAAATCGAGGTTAAAGTTGGTCGGAATTGGACGAAACTCGGAGGGAAGTCTCTGGAGCATGGGAGGAGCTTGAAGAATAAGTGGCACCTCAAAATTGCTTAAGGGTTCAACTCCGAGTTGAAAGGTCGGGGCCAAGTTATTTTGGGAAGTCAAATGGTTTGGTGGTTGGCATGCATATCTAGAGTTTCTGTAACACCTCGCGATTTTTATGATAGTTAATTAAAATGGAAATTAGTTATAAATATATAAAAATAGTGAAAAAAGATTGTAAATGTCATAATTTGGCTATGAAACTTGCACCATTGCGTTCGTGGCAATTTTCTGATCAATATTCATATATAATGTTTTCCAATCGGAGTTCAAACGGAAAAATCATTAACGTTTGAAGTTTTAGCATCGAAAATAATTATATATCTAAATATGGTGATAAAATTAATTAAGGCTAATTAGATGTTAATAAAAATTAACATTAAACTAAAATCTTACAGAATTTATAAGTAGTGGAAATGAAAGATAAAGATCAACTAACAGAGGAAACTAATCAAAAAGGAAGAGAATTAAAGTAATCAACTCACGTTAGTAATTCACCAATAAAAGATGTCATAAGTCGACCAAGAGAAGGACCAAGTCGACCATCAGTGGTCGACCTAGTGTAGGTCATGGTCAACCCGTGATCTTTGTACGTGGTAGTAAATTTTTATCATGTGGTCAAGATTTAAACTGGTTTAATCCGACGATTAGCACTAATTTGAACCTCTATAAATTAGGACTTATGGCTTCACTTCCAAATCATAATTTTCTTATAAGTGCGGAAGCTCTACCATTTTCTTTTCTCCTCCAAAATTCTAAATACACAAAAATAGATTTTGATTGCAAGTATACACTTTGGAGGAGAAATAAGAGACGACAGAGAACATAAAATAGGTTCAAACCAAGATGCTATATCGAAGGTAAACTATAGATCTGATTATAATTAATAAATTAAATCTACTCTCTTCTCTATTCCAAATTCTAATAAATCTATATAAATATTATTTGCGGATCCAAAAAGGGAGTTAAAATAGAGTTACAGGTAACAAAAATTAAGGTGAGTGGGAATATTATATGTTTTTATATAATATTAGATTATATCGTTGTAGATCTATTCCTATATGCCTAAAAATTAAATTGCAAATGAATTCATGAATTATGAAATATTGAAGATGTTAAATTTGCTATGAAATTTATATTGATAATTGCAAAAGCATAATGATTAGATTAAATTCTATAATTGCGTAATGATTAGATTTAATTATGTAATTACATAATGATTAGATTTCATTCTATAATTGCATAATGATTAGATTTTATTCTGTAATTATGTAATGATTAGATTTAATTTTGTAATTGCATAATGATTAGATTTAATTTTGTAATTGCATAATGATTAGATTAAATTCTATAATTGCGTAATAATAAGAACTGGTACTTTAGTGATAAAGGAATTGAATGAAATCTTAATGAATGCGTAATGCTTAGGAATCTTGTTTTTAATTGACGATATGAATAAAGCTGAAATAAGACTTGTTTAGATCTTTGGGGTTTTTGTGATATTTTAATGCATTGGAATTTGGAATGTTGCATGTAGATTTCCGCATATTATCAAGTTTAAAATAAATAAATACATGATTTTTGGAATAACAAGGAATGCGCATATTAAAATAAAAAGAAGGAGATGTACAAAACAATGGAAAATTTCTGTGTTTTGTGTTGTCAGTTTCAAGAGAATTCAAAGAGGAAATTCCTTATAATTACAAAAACTGCACAAACATCTCCTCTTTGGATAAGATATGAAAATTTACTATGTTAACTTATGTTAAGTAGAAGTTTAGCTCCAATTTACTAAAATATAGTAAATACGAAGAGTTGAACATTAAGGTAAGAATGAAATAAAAATATCAATAAGATGGGAAGTAATGAAACTGTAAATGTGAAGAAACATGCAAGAAGAAGGAATAGAAATTAATATGGAATATAAATGAAAGTTGAAACTAATGAATGTAGTATCAACAGTATTAATAATTGATAAGAGAAAGTGGTAAATGAATTTGATGAAGAAAAGTCAAACACATAATAAATTGAAGACCTCGGGTCAGACATAAATGAGGTAGATGCAATGAAGAAAGAATAAGAAAAATGAACATTAAATATATATATATATATAAGTAGCTTCGAATATGCATTTATGGCGGGTGTGCATTATTATAATTTAATTCTAAATTATAGAAAGAAAATGACTTAAGATTATTATAGTAGGATGGACTGCTGAAACACATCCAACTATAGGACCCGTAGAGAGTATACGGTTGCATATAGAGAAAGGGATACCCTCGTGTTAGGACCGTGCTTCAGAAGCTCCGTAAATAGTCATATGTTCTTTAGCAATAATGAATATTGATAGTTAGGTCGATGTCGAGGCTAGACCCTCCTATTCAAAATTGGTCTGCTTCAAAATTAGTTAGAGGAGGGTGTTGTCTTGATTGTGTTAGGCAATATAAATGGACGGTGGTTGGATTGGATGCTATGCAACATGTGTGGTACCAATTTTTTTAGGGGTAAGGTTGCATAGGTCCCGGGTCCGTCATCGGTGCCTTGCGGTCAATGGGAATGACAGGGTTACACCAAATTGATTTTCGTCACCTACTAGGGTTGATTCAATTGGGTAATGCACCGCCATAGTTGTTTTCTAGTTTGTTTGATAGGGCAAGGCTAGATAACTCACAATGAGATTCCTTCAAAACATGGACGGGGTAGCTAGTGGAGCTGAGTCCACGTTATAGGAAGCTGACAAAGCATAAATCCCCAAAGAGAACATGACCTAATGGAGTAGAGGTCGTCGGTGTGCACTACATGATTTCCTCGAGTTACATGGTAATCGTGATTGTAATTTCCCGCCCCAAAACCGACATAATTTCAACCTAATAATAGTCCGTCGAACCTTAGGCCATCTCAATGCAAGTTTTTAAGTTGATAAAATTAAAATATTACATAGTACGAAGAGCTATCTATCTATATATTCAGAATCTCATAGCGGAATAGATAAAATATAATATCTGAAAAAAGTACCCATTTCATAAGGAAAACCATTTCAGAAACATAACATGTTAAACATTACAACATGTTTACATAAAGCCTCCGAAGTACAATAACATAACCATCTGAATTGGGTACAGTAAAATACTTAAAAAGCATAAATAGATAGATAACTGCCACAAGTCTTTATCTCCACCTTTGTTTCCCAAATCAGCATTACTCTCTTTAACCTATGTTGCAATGAGGAGTGGGCCAGAACAACAAATGTCTAGTAAAATGAAAATCTCAATCTTTACCATAATTGTACTTAGGCAGTATTATATAAATATGAAATATTTCTTACGCATAAAATCACAACATGTGTATAAAGTCAAGTGTAAGCCCGAATGCTCTTCAGTCCAACTATATAACATTCGTATAAAGTCAATTGTAGGCCCAAAGGCCCTTCTAGCCTGACTAAACAAAAGTCAACTATAAGCCTAAAGGCTCTTCTAGTTCGACTATACAACTCTACGTAACTAGCATATACAATGTAAGAGGAAATACCCAAACCACTTACTTCCTTTTTAATGGGGCTTAGGCAGACTTATCATTTAAGACCTACAAATAGGAAGATCCCCGTCATTTAAGACCTAGCCTAAAGGTGGGTCCCTACATGGTTCTTTCTCACCAACACCGTAAGAAATCCTATTAGATCACTTAATACTTCACTAAAGAAAGATGAAAACCCTACCATAGCCACTTAGTACCTCAAACCTGAAGCGGACCCTTCCTAAGGATTTCATATACCATATCTAACATGCAATTTCTGACCCATAACCCACTTGTGACGTCTTACATTAGTTCGACTATTCATAGGAACTGGTATCTAGATCAACTGGGTAGATTTACCTTACATAACTAAAACCAACCTCGCGTCCACTGGAGTTATTTATTATAGGTGATATCCCACACTAGTTTGGATAGCCACACCGCTGATAGCTAGATTTAACCGAGCAGACTTCCATGTTGCTTTGGATTACCCTGGGATCCCTATAACTTAGTCATAACTTATATGTAGACCCACTATATACATATATCATCCTACACAAATAATAATTGAGGGCATATAAGGTCTCCCCTTATTACGCCATTAATTAGTGGTTAATTACCTAATTTACTCTCACTTCTTTCCTACCTATTAATATTACTTAACTATTCTAATAGTACTAATTATCACGTTCAATATGCCATAAACAGTACGTTATATTATATATTCATGTTTATTTATTTATTTATGCATGGAAGTTAGGGTCTAATCATTACATTACAATACTTTGATTATAAGGTATTTTGAAATATCAATCTCATACAAACTTACAATTCCAACAATAACTGCTACTACCATAGCCAAATAAAATAGATTTGTACAAACACGGAATATCTACACTTGTTTCATATCAATACACTTGAATCCCTTTTCTATTTTAAAGAATAGATCAATACTAATTAGATTGCTTATATTCAATTCAACCTTTGTATACAACATTTTGAAGTGAGAAAGGAATTCCTTATTTGTTTAAGTGGTAGAATACACAGTGCAAACTATAAACAATTAAATTCATAATTTATACACCATCTCTAATTTTTTTCTTTTTAATCCATTTAATACTTCATTTCAAAAGAGGCAAATAAGTTAAATAGAGCATAGATTATCTAATTCTAACAGTTAATTAGATTCTAATATACTGATACCAAAAACAATTCTAATTCCAACATATAGGAAGATTGATATTTACTTAGGGAAATTCTAGGGGTTTTAGATGTTATGTTTTCGTTTTCAAATTTTCCCAAGGCATATATCAAATCCAAATAAATACTACTCAATTACAAAAATGTGAAAAACTTAATATTTCCACTCATAGAGAATCGTTTGCTTCCTAACTGGGTTTGATTCCACCATGCTTAATTCTCTTTCAGATCTCCCTCTTTTGGAATATATAACAAAGTAAATTATATACATAAATTAAATTTAGAATCTGAAACTAGAGAGGAATAGAATTAGAAATCAAAAGAATTAAAATCCAACCCTCTTACCAAAAAATCCTAATTAATTCTGAAACCCGAAGAAGAAGAAGAGAACTGATTTATACCACTCCTAATTCTTCGTTAGATCTTCCCCATTTTGAATATACAACAAATAGATTGTATTTATAAATAATAATTCAAAAATTAGAAGATAGGGTGAAGAAGGATTAATTTAAATTAGAGATTAAAAGCTAGAATTACTTACCAGAAAAGTTTACTGCTTCTGAAACCCTAAGGGGAAAGATTTTGACAGAGCTTGGCTAGCGTTCCAAAAATTTTATGAAGGAAAAGTGGGGGTCTAGGGGTCTGTTTATAAAGGTAGGAAGAAAAGAGGACCGTTAGATCGAAACCAAACAAATTCAGGTCGTTCAGCCAGGGTAAATATGCCCTAAAATGGCATAACCGATCGACCAATACTATAAGGGCGGTCGACCGGCCTCGTTTCAGCCAATGACTTTTGATTGTTTGCCCGTTTCGTTGATTTATTACAAGTTTTTAATTCCAATTAAGTCACTATTAATTTTAATTTCTCCTTAATGTTAGAACCTGCTTCAATAAATGCTCCAATTAAAATTTTAAACTTTTGAAATTCTTCCAAAATTCAAATTTTAAATTTCAAACTCATTTTAAATTATTTTAAATATGAAAACATCAAACAACCATAACTTCTCCATACGGACTCCGTTTTCCGCATATTATGTATGAAAATTCATTAGAAAATCACCATGGATACAATGGTGTAACTTTCGTGACCAAATTCTGGCATTTACATAAATTACATTTTTTTTCCTTATTTTAATTATTAATTTCATATTAAATTTTATAGGGTGTTACAGTGATACAGCGAGGCGATGGATCCCGACGAGGCACTGAATGAGATATAATACTGGGGATAGTATCTAGGTCCATTAGGGGACCATGGTGTGTGTGTGTGTGTATAAATCTACGGGGAGTAGATAGGAATGGTTCGTACGTGGAGATAGAGTCGAAACAACTACTAATATGATCAAACATAACATAAGATGGTGAACAATCGGCATAAGCTAGTGTTATGTACAAAATGTAAAATTTTACCAGTCACCAAAACATTGTTCCGATCCCCTCCTCGTTAAGCCCACATGATATATTGAAGGATATATACTGGTGTTTGGCGTGTTCGGTACTGACATGGACACTTGATTTTGGAAATGTAAAACCTTGGTTAGTACTTTTGATATCTATTATATTTTAATTATCCGGCTGCAAGTTTATTTGTTAGAGCTTTGATACGCATTCTTTTGTTTTTTTGCAAGATACCAAACCAATGATCCATGGTTGGTCGAGTTGGGTTTTCGATTTAATGAAAATTCAGGCCCATCGGGGTGCAGATTGTCACATTTGGTATCAGAGCTTAGGTTAGTTGATCTTGAAAATTAGGAAACGTTGAGTGATCGTATTTGTATTTTTCCTAAAAATATAATATACGTTATATCCTAATAATTCTAACTATAAAATAGGTTCATATGGTAAGTTCCTAGAGTTGGATGGTACATGACTCCCTAGTCGGGCCTTGGTAGCCCAATGATTTTAGATCCCTATATGATTTCTGATTGATGATGCACAATTGGTCCAGATAATGGAAAAATAAGAATCCATATGTTACAGATAGTGGAAGATGCGGAAGTTCCTAAAAAGAGTATGAAATGATCACTCCTAATTGGTAATTGGATTTTCAGTAGTGAGAAAGAAACAAGTTAGTAAATTAAAGGAAAGATGTTCTTAGATGAACAGTTAGAAATCCACTTTGAGTGCAACCCAATAATAAAAAGTTATTAAAGAATTATGAAAAAGTATAAATTGTATACTTAAAAAGCAGGTGAATATTGGATTCTGTAAAAATTATTTATATAATAGAAAGTTTTATTGGAGGAGTATATTTTTGTGTGCGTGTGTGTATGCTTAGTTAAATTGAAAAAAAATGTATAGAGTATATATAGCTTGCTATTTTCTTTGTAAAGAAAGAAAAGTGTAAATATAAAGCTCCAATATAAATTGAATTAGTTAAAATCTAAAAAGTTCAATGAAGGAAATTTTGTAGAGAGCTATTTCTTTTGAAAGGGAAATAGTAGAGCAATATAGCTCGTGGGTTTTCTATAATGAAAATTTTTAAGTTGTAAAATAAACTTAATGGGTGGACAATAGAAAGTGGTATGAGTTTAGAATATGGGTAAATATTACAAAAAGAAGATTTGGAACCCTAAAACAATGATGTAGGCGAACACATTATAGTGGATCAAGTAAGAAAACAGTAAGTTAAGAGAAACAATTGAAATTAGTGCAGTTTAGGTTAAAGAGTTGAATAATAGAAAAGTTATGAACTATAAATAAAAACGAGATTTGATTCATTGGAATGAAAAGGGATAATAATATAAGTTTCTATGAATCAATAAAGTTACAAATAAAGGTGTTTCGTTTGAAATAATAAGGAATGTAAATGTAAAGAAAGAGATGTACAAAATATGGAAAATCTCGTATTTTGAACTGTATATTTCAGTAAAAAATGAAATATAATTTCTTATAATTCCACATAATACATGAATCCTCGTTTAAGTGATTCATAGAGAATTATAGCATTAACAATTCCTTTTGAAAATGGAAAAAAGAGTACCAGTGCATTAAAATATAGGATCCTTAAGTATAATTAAAAGTGTAATAATTAGAAATTATGTACGAGATTATGAAAATAAATTTTGCTAGTAATCTAATTAGAAACGACATAAGAAATTAAAGGCAGAATAAAGAAAAATGGTCATTTTCCTTTGTTGTGTGCATTTCTTATATATTTTAAAAAATCCAGTTTCGTGACATTATGGACTCCACTAAAGATTGGAAGTGGAGATAGAAAGAAATGATGAAATGAGAGTTATTCTTATCTACTCCAGTTTTATTACTTAAAATGTATAATAGATTTTTTCAAAAACCTGCAAAGTGTATTGTTAGAAAACAATGGTTTAGTGTAACAAATAAGTTTTATAAGAAAAACTAAATAAATAGTTTGATTAAAAGTTCCAATTTTTTAGAAGTTAAAAGATCATTAAAAAGAAAAGAGAAGAAAATTTTCTTGAATTTAATAAAGGGTTTTAAGTTATAGTGTTAAAGAAAAAAGTTTTGGGATTAAGCGTTTCAAAAAATTTGAAGTTTCTAATCTTTGGAAAAAAAGGCAAAGACCAAACCAAAAATTTAAGTATGGAGTAGATAGGAATGAGTGCCTAGGTAAGACGGGGTATAAGATAAGGCTATGAAAGAAATATCAATGACTACTTTTGGAATAGTAACAAGGAATCCCCATAGAGTGTAAGTGACATTAGAAAGAGCCTAGGAATGTTATGTTAATATGTGTGCAAGCCATAAAGAGGGTATTGAAGTACACTAATGCAAGTTCTTGGATACGCTTGGATAAGGAAAGTATCAAGGATTGAGAGAACCGTTAAAAGAATTGGATCAAAAGAAGGAAGTAATGGAGGGTAATGAGATGACAGACACACATGGAGGATATTGGTAGACTCAAATTATGGAAGGTAGGATGGGGATTGAGAAAATTATTCCACCTAGCCAAGTGCCAATAAGTTATTGAAGATTGTTGTAGGATGGCCTGTTAGGAAGGTCCATTCTTGTCCATAGTAGTGGTAGTTAGTAGCATTGTGTTTCCTTTCATTATGTTTTCTTTTTATAGGTTGTAACCAGTAGTTATTACTATGAAAACTGCGTACGTTAATGGAAATGTTCCTTTTTATGTGTTTTCTATGTGGACTGCTATGATTTGAGAAAATAATAAAAATAAGAAAATTTTAAAAAGTCACTTAACTAATGCGAGGGAAAAAAATAGTTGAAACCGGAAGTTAATTCATAAATTAAAAGAATTTATTAAACTAACTACTGAGATAAAAGAAAATTGAAAATGTAGGTTCCGTAATGAATAGAAAAATTTCGAAAAGTAAATTTCAGTAGACGGAGGATAGGGGTATGGTAAGGTGAGCCATAGGTCAATGTTCCTGTTCCTTTGAGACTGAATTTAAAATTTAATTTGTGCTGGTTGCTATTAATATGGAAAAAAAGTTTTTGGGAACTTAGAAATTTACCGCATAATTAAGTGAGGTCTGTTATGGACGATGGATTGTTGGTTAAACCCATTATCAAACATTGGAATAGTAATTTATGAAATTTAAATATGCATACTTTAAAGAAGAAAATTTGTTAAAATTTTATTTGTAGAAGATTTTTATTATAAATAATCAAGTTTGAAAATATAATTTTGGAAAATATTTTAAAAGCTAAGAATTCTGAATATTTTAAGATTTTGAAATACCGCATGCTGACATTGGTGAATAAACGAAAAGTGGGTTAGTGTAGATTTTATTGTGCAGCAGTAGTGGTAGTAAAATTAGTATAGTGAGCGACAAGGAAACCGTTTTGTCTACGGAATGTTTTCTTGTGTACCTTACTGATGCGTGAGAAATAAAAATAAGATGATTTTTGGAAGAAGCAATGTTTTTGATACTTTAGAATAATAATCGACTCATGCAAATTGTACTTGAAAAGGTTGGAAAAGGGTTGTGGTCAAAAGGTAAAATTCCACGGTACAGTGGGAAATGGATACATAAGAAAAGGTTGGAAATATGGAATTTTTCATCTGGACCCTTCCCTAACATAAGAGAATAGGTTTAGAAAATTGGATTTTTCTAAATTTGAATGTTAGCAATGGTGTGCTAGGATTTAGGATGGTAGGAATTGGATGCAAATTGGTTGAACTATACTTCTATTTGTAGAAGCATGGGAAAACTTGGAAGAAAAAGCATGTTTTGGGTTTTCAGAACTACATGCGTATAAAACTACTAGTATATTAGGATGTTTGCATTATATTTTCAAAATTATTCTAAAAGAAATCATTCATACATGAGGCGCCAATTAGAAATTATTGCTCACACATAACATATGTATTATGATGCACTATGCATATGTACATGAATTGTTGTAAAAATTTATTGCACATTAATTTATTGTTAGCATAGAAAGAATGTCATTGATTTACATTATCGTACCCTTGCGGAATTTCGGGGATGAAATTCTTTTAAGGAGGGAGAATGTAACACGCCATGATTTTTACGATAATTAATTAATTAATAAAATAGTGAAAAATAGGATTTTTGCAAACGTCAAAATTTTGCTATGAAACTTGAACCATTGTGATCGTGGCAATTTTCGGATCAATTTTCATATATAATGTTGTCAGATCGAAGTTCAAACGGAAAAGTTATTAACGTTTGAAGTTTTAGCATCAGAAATAATTATATATGTAAATATGGTAATAAAATCAGTTAAGGCTAATGAGATGTTAAAAAAAGTTAGCATTAAATTAAAATCTTAGAGAATTTGTAATTAATGGAAACAAAAGATAAGGATCAATTAACAAAGGAAACTAATCAAGAACAAAGAGAATTAACATAATAAACTCACATTAGTAATTCACTGTTAGAAAATATCATAGGTCAACCATGAGTGGTCGACCTCGACCTAGGGTTGGTCACGGTCAAACTCTGATCTTTTGTAGGCGGTAATAAATTTTGGTCTTGGGTCCCGATTTAAAATGGTTTGATCCAATGATTAGCACCGATTTGAAACTCTACAAATTAGACCTATGGCTTCACTTCCAACTCATAATTTTCTTATGAGCACGGAATGTAACGACGCGGAATTTTAGTTATTTGAATTTGGAATGTTTAATTAGTTTTAAATATTGAAAAGTTAATTTTATAAGTAAAATAACTCGAATTTCAAATATAACGATTTATTTTATAATTAAATTATTGAATTTAATATTTTGGATTATTCAAATAATTAGATCCTGAATTTATTGTGAATAAAAAAATAATTTCAAAAGTTAATTTGAATTCTATTTAAATAAGAATGGTAATAATAAACTTTTAATTTGGTTTAAAAGGTGATTAATTTGGTTTTTTATAATAATCCGTTTAATTAATGTGTAAAAATAGCCTTCTGGGGCATTGTCTCGGATCTCGACGAAACCAATGTCATTGGATCCATAATAGTGAGTTATTGTATGCATGCCGTCGAATTTTATGGCGATCGGACATATCATTTGGTCGTGGAAGCTCGGAACGCTTAGAAACTAATTTCAGAAAATTATATAATATAACTGGGTTTGAAAAGCTATCTTCTAAATATGATCGAATTAGGTCTCGAGACTAGTTCCATTGTGTTCGAAGTAGGGGTATTACATATAGAACGCCATGCGGCATGCCTCGTTTGGAGTTCAAGTTTTCTAGGTGCTTAGATTTGACATTTTTGGATTTAAATATAGTTATACCCTATCTCACCCACGTCTGATACCATACCCTCCCCATCTATAAAAAAATCATTCCATCTCCTTCATTTCTCCATTTACGAAAAACCAAACTCAAAACAAAATTCAAAAATAAAAATCAAACTCATTTCTTGATTAAAAATTATAAATCTTGGATCTTGAATATGTATTGACCTAAGCGTTGATCTGATATGGGTACGGTGAGTTGCAGTGGAGTTTTGGGAATAGCCGTGCATTTTGAGTGAGGTAGGGTTTCGGGTTTAGCAAGCTTTAGGCGATGGGAGGCTAAACGAAGCTTGGATTTGGGTTTGGTGTAGTAAATGGCACCTCGGGTTGGAGTTTCGATGGTTGTCGAGCCTTGGGAGGAGGTGCGACATGAGTACTAATGGAATGCTATGCGGTAGGTCGGGTTTTATTAAGGGACTTTGGGTGTGATGTAGTGACGTTGAGGTGGAAGATACTACGAAGAGAAGCTCGATGGATTCGTCGGTTTCGAAAATCATAAAGAAACGAGGGAGTATGGGGTGGATGTAGTGATCGACATGGTGGGTTTGTGTCAGGAAATAAAAGCGGGAAAAGTGAAATGAGGAAGAATAAGTTAGGGGTAATGTTGTAATTAACAAAAAATTAAGTTATTAATTAATATAAGATAATCGATAACTTATAAATTCAATATCCTTTGTGTATGAGGTCAGATTCAGATGTCGTTTGTTGCTTGCACTCATATGGACGTTATCTTCACGATGGAACTGTTTTGGACGAATTTAGAGACAGTTAAAATCTGGCTAAAATCGGATGTTATTCGATTTTAGTTCCAAACCAGAATGCTTTGGCGGCAACAGAAAATTTCGATGAGTTAAACTCACCTTTTTTGTTAACCAGTAATATTATATAGTTGATAAAAATTATTGATTGGATGTTTGGATGATTTACTGTTTTATTAGTTCGTTTGGATTTATTCCCGCCTCTGGAGTGGATGACCCTTTTATATATACCTGCCTAGTAGCAGATGACCCATATTATATAATTATATACTGTTTGTAATGCAGGGAACAGGTTGGAGGGATCTAACATGATTCCTCACCACTGTTGATATATATATATATATATATGCTGATATATATAAGCTGTGATGCAGGGGGACAAGTTGGAGGGATCCAACGGGATTCCTCGCCATTGTTGATTTTAATTTCAATAATATTCCTATTATATGAATCATTGAATATCAATATGATTGTTTGATAGTGTTATACGTTAAGAACTTAAGCCCTGTAGTAACAGAAAATCAATATAGGTATCGGTTAAGCGTTGGATGGCTAAAGGCCTCAAAATTAGTCTTTCAAAAATACTATAAATTGCCATTTAAATCAAAATTGATTTTGAAACAGGAAATTGATTTTGGAATCCGAAATTCGGTTTAAGAAATATTTTTTCCTAAAGGATTTAATTTCTATTTTATTCCAATCCTTTTATCTATCTTGTTCTAATTATTTATTTATATTTATTATTTTTTTAAAGTTATTTATTTAATATTGTTTCAAAGTTATTTATTTAATACTGTTTTAAAAGTAATATATTTATATTTAATATTGTTTTACAAAGTTATTTATTTATATTTAATACTGTTTTAAAGTAGGTTATTTATAATTAATATTGTTTTAGGATTATTTATAAAAATGTTAATATTTTGAAGACTAATTATTTAAACAATTAATATGGTTTGGAATTAATAATGATGATTTATTAATACAGTTTTGGAAATTAATTATTATTATTTATAAAAAGGTTGAAAATTAATTATTAGTGTCTAAAAATAATATCTTTGAAATTATTAATTATTACTTTAAGATGTTTTAGGGTTTTTAAATATTTATTCATCTATTTATTTATAAGGTTTATTATTTATAACTATTATTATATAATAGTGTTTGAAGTAAATGATTATTATTATTTATAAATGTTCGAGATTTATAAATAGAGTTTTAGAAACAAGATTTGGGTTTTAAAAAGGAAGTTTCTTAGAATGATTTGGAGACTTAAAGGGATATTATTTACAAGTTGAAAAGGGTTTATGACTTTAGATTTTTATAAAAGAATTTTAGAAATGAGTTTATGAACTTATAAGAAGAGTTTTATAAATAGTTCTATGGAATTATAACGAGTTATAAATGTTTTGAAATTTACAAAAGAGTTTATAATTGGAATGGAGGTTGGGTTTTATAAGGGGTTTCTATATAAATGTTCATAAATGGTTTCTAGAGATTTATAAAATAGTTCATAAATGGTTTTAGAAATTTATAATGGAGATTATAAATGATTTTAGAATTGTATAAAAAGGAAAATTTCCTCATCGTTTTATGAACATACTTATATCATTGAGATAAGTATATGGATATTTTTCCAAGCATTGAAATACAAAGATTTTTGGATATATATCTTTGTAAAAGGATTTTGATACAAATATTTACAAAGTGAATTTGATTAATAAAAAGATTAATTAAGGGGCAGTGGTTACTTATGTGCTTTACTAATGTTTGTTTTTCCTATGGAATTCAATTCCTGATTTGAATGTTTGTTTATTCGATGGTTAGATAATCGACAATCGAATTTTGACCCAAAATGTAACTTCGGAAATTTCTAGGAGAAATATGTGAGCTATATGGCATAGTCAACTCCGATGATGTTGTACCGTGCGTATAAATCTCATTACGTTCTCCTAGGACGAATGATAAGGAAATCCATCCACTAATGGTTAGGTGGTGATCTTCGCTCATACCTTTGACTGTTTATTTCCGAAAGAACCGGGGTTAAGTTTACCGAAAGCTATCGAATGTTGTTTCGAAGAGACTGGGATCAGATATGTTTTCCGACAACCACTTCGATCCAACTTAAGCATTTCGAAGTGAAGATACCTTGAAGATGATGGTATTGAAGATTGAGCTCTCAAGCATTTTGTTCAATCATAGAACGAACTTGTATGGATGAATGCTGGCATTGTATTGTTGCCTAAAAGGCAATGTTAGCATTCCAAGTAGGAAGTGCTATATAAAAGGTAATACAATGCCTCAAGCCTCATCAACCGAGAATGACTAAAACATGGGAGATGCAGCTAGGCTAAGTGGGTCGATCCCAAGTAGGATATGATCATTCCTATCTAAGTCGGTATTATCTCTCATTTTTATGCTTCGGGGCCCATTAACGGAGGGTTGATCATATTCGGTACTACCGGTCAAGTGGTAGGCCAATTCTATGTTGGCAGGGGATCTCGGCAAGGTCATCGATGTTATTTTATCTAGAGATGCACTGTGACGGGTGGTACACTAGTAACCCAGTCATCATATGGAATCCATTCTACAATACGTGCCTTTATAGTTTTAGTTGTATAACTATTATGCTGGAATTTAATTAATGTAACAATTTCGGCTATGATTAATTAGTACTTATACTTAGACACTATTATAATATCAGAGAATTTCATACGAAATGGTTTGGTTATCATAAGGTAAAAACCCACCCATGTTTATGTGCGGCATGGTCTTATGAGATGCTTTTATTTTCAAAGGATTTTTGAAACACTAAAATTCAATTGAGATGTATTTTCTCATGCTAGTTTACTAGACTGACTCCGGTGTTATTTTATTATGATGCATGGGGTCTGAACGAGCATAATACAGATTTAGTTTGGATGCTTTGGAGTTCAGGAGTTGAGTTGGAGGCCCAGAGATGTATTCACGTACATGGTTATTTTTCCATTGTATTTACTGCTATATTTATCAGCAATTGTGAGGATAGGTTGTTATAACTGTCCAGGCTGAAATAGGTAAGTATACTCTGATTGATATATGTATATTACATTTCTTCTTTGTGTAAAGATATATTATATATTATAGATTATTCATTCCGTTGTGAGATTCTGTGTTGTTACTTAAATTCCAAATATAGCAATTTATTTGATAATTAAATTGTTGAATTTAATATTTGGAATTGTTTAAATAATTAAATCCTTAATCTAATGTCAATAAAAATAACGAAAGTTGATTTAAATTCTATTTAAATAAGAATGGTAATAATAAACTTTTAATTTGGATTTAAAGGTGATTAATTTGGTTTTTTATAATAATTCGTTTAATTAACGTGTAAAAATAGTCTTCCGTGGCACTATTTCGGATTTTGACAAAACCGGTGTTATTGGATCCGTAATAGTGAGTTATTGTATGCTGTCGAATTTCGTGGTGGTGGGACGTATCATTTGGTCGTGGGAGCTTGAAATGCTTAGAAACTAATTTTAAAAAATTATATAATATAACTAGGTCTAAAAAGCTATCTTCTACATATGATCGAATTAGGTCTTGAGACTAGTTCCATTGTGTTCGAAATATGGGTATCACGTATAGAACGCCAGGCGGCATGCCTCGTTTGGAGTTCGAGATTTTTAGGTGCTTAGATTTGACATGTTTGGATTTAAATTTAGTACATACCCTATCTAATCATCATACTCACCCACATCTTTTGCCATACCCTTCCCATCTATAAAGAAAACATTCCACCTCCTTCATTTCTCCATTTCCAAAAAAACAAACTCAAAAAAACTTCAAAAATAAAAATCAAACTCGTTTCTTGATTAAAAATTATAAAACTTGGATCTTGAACTTGAATTGTCCTAAGCTTTGATTTGATATGAGTATGGTGAGTTATAGTGGAGTTTTGGGAATGGCCGTGCATTTTGAGTGAGCTAGGGTTTCGGGTTTAGCAAGCTTTAGGCGATGGTAGGCTAAACGAAGCTTGGATTTGGGTTTGGTGGAGTAAATGGCACCTCGGGTTGGATTTTTGGCGGCTGTTGAGCCTTGGGAGGTGATGCAACATGTGTATGGATGGAATGCTATGGGGCAGGTCGGGTTTTACTAGGGGACTTCGGACGTGATGTAGTGGTGTCGAGATGGTGGAGCTTGCGAAGAGAAGCTCGCCGGATTCGTCGGTTTCAAAAATCATGGGGATACGAGGGAGCATGGGGTGGATGATGTGATCGACATGGTGGGTTAATATCAGGAAATAGAAGTAGAAAAAGTGAAATGAGGAAGAAGAAGTTAGGGGTATTGTTGTAGTTAATAGTAAATTAAGTTATTAATTAATATAAGATAATCGATAGCTTATAAATTCAATATATTTTGCGTACGAGGTCGGATTCAGACGTTTTTTGTTGCATTGCACTCATATGGATGTTATCTTCGCAATGGAACTAGTTTGGATGAATTTGGAGATAGCTAAAATTTGGGCTAAAATTAGACATCGTTCGATTTTAGTTCCAAACCAGAACGCTTTGGCGGCAACAGAAAATTTCGGTGAGTTAAACTCACACTTTTGGTTAACCAGTATTATTATAGTTGATAAAAAATGTTGAATGAATTTGGATGATTTACTATTTTATCAGTTGGTTTGGATTTATTCCCGCCTCTTTAGCGGCTGACCTTTTTATATATACCCGCCTAGCAGATGACCCTTATTATATAATTATATAGTGTTTGGGATGTAGGGAACGGGTTGGAGGGATCCAATAGGATTCCTCACCATAGTTGATTTTTATTTAATTATATATGCTGATATATATAAGCTATGATGTAAGGGGACAAGTTGGAGGGATACAACGGGATTCCTCGCCATTATTGATTTTAATTCAATAATATTCATGTTATATGAATCATTGAATATCAACCTGATTATTTGACATTGTTATTTGTTCAAAACTTATTCCTGTAGTGATAGAAAATCAATATCTGTATTGGTTAAGCATTGGATGGATGTAGGCCCCAAAATTAGTATTTTAAAAACACTATAAATTGCCATTTAAATTGGAATTGGTTTTGAGACAGGAAATTGATTTTAAAATTTGAAATTGGGGTTCAGAAATATTTATTGTAAAGGATTTAATTTCTATTTTATTCCAACCCTTTTATCTATCTTGTTTTAAGTTATTTATTTAATATTGTTTAAAAGTTATTTATTTAATATTGTTTTAAGAGTTATCTATTTATATTTAATATTTCTTTAAAAGTTATTTATTTATATTAATATTGTTTTAAAGTTACTTATTTATAATTAATACTTTTTTAGGATTATTTATCAAAATGTAAATATTTTGAAGATGAATTATTTAAACAATTAATATGGTTTGGAATAAATAATAATGATTTATTAATATGGTTTTGGAAATTTATTATTATTATTTATAATAAGGTTGAAAATTAGTTATTAGTGTTTATAAATAATATCTTTGAAATAATTAATTATTACTTTAAGATGTTTTAAGGTTAGTAAATATTTATTCATTAATTTATTTATAAGGTTTATTATTTATAACTATTATTATATAATAGTGTCTGAAGTAAATAATTATTATTATTTATAGATGTTCAAAATTTATAAATAAAGTTCTACAAACAAGATTTGTGTTTTAAAAGGGAAGTTTCTTAGAATGATTTGGAGACATAAAGGGATATTATTTACAAGATGAAAAGAGTTTATAAATGATTTTAGATATTAATAAAAGAATTTTAGAAATGGGTATATGAAATTATAAGAAGAGTTTTATAATAGTTCTATAGAACTATAACGAGTTATAAATGTTTTGAAATTTATAAAAAAGTTTATAATTAGAAATGGAGGTTGGGTTTTATAAAGGTTTTCTATACAAATGTTCATAAATGGTTTCTTGAGATTTATAAAATAGTTCATAAATGGTTTTAGGAATTTACAATGGAGATTATAAATGATTTTAGAATTGTATAAAAAGGAAAACTTCCTCGGTGTTTGGTGAACAAAATTATACTGTTGAGATAAGTGTATGGATATTTTTTCAAGTATTGAAATATATAGATTTATGGGCATATATGTCTTTGTAAATGGATTTTGATACAAGTGTTTACAAAGTGAATTTGATTGATAAAAAGATTAATTCAGGGGCTAGTGGTTACTTATGTGCTTAACCAATGTTTGTTTTTCCTATGGAATTAAATCCTTGATTTGAATTTTATTTATTCGATGGTTAAGTAATTGACTATAGAATTTGGACCCAAAACGTAACTTTGGAAATATCTAGGAGAAACACATGAGTTATATGACATAGTCATCTCCGATGATGCTATACTATGCGTATAAATCTCGTTACATTCTCCTAGGATAAATGATAAGGAAATCCATCCACTAACGGTTAGGAGGTGATCTCCATTCTTATCTTTGACTGTTTATTTGCTAAAGAACTAGGGTTAAGTTTACCAGAAGCTATCAAATGTTGTTTCGAAGAGACTGGGATCAGATATGTTATCCAAAAACCACTTTGATCCCACTTAAGCGTTTCGATGTGAAATACCTTGAAGATGATGAAATTGAAGATGGAGCACTCAAGCGTTTCGTTCAATCCCAAAATGAACTTGTACGGATGAATACTGGTATTGTAATATTGCCTAGAGGGCAGTGTTAGCATTCCAAGTGGGAAGTGCTATATAAAAGGTAAAATGTTGCCCCAAGCCTCATCAACCTGGAATGACTAAAACAAGGGAGATGCAGCAGGGCTAAGTGGGTGTCTCCCAAGTATGATATGATCATTCTAATATAGATTCGATATTATTTCTCATTTGTATGCTTCAGGGCCCATTAATGGAGGGGTGATCATATTCGATACTACCAATCAAGTGGTAGGTCGGTTTTGTGTTGGCAGGGGACCCCGATGAGGTCCTTTGTGTTATTTTATCTAGAGATGCACCATGATGGGCGGTACCCTAGTAGCACTGTCATTGTATGGAATGCATTCTCCAATACACGCCTTTACGGTTTTGGTTGTATAACTATTATGCTGGAATTTAATTAGTGTAACAATTTCGGCTATGATTAATAAATACATGTATCTTAGACACTATTATAATATCAGAGAATTTCATATGAAATGGTTGGTTATTGTAAGGCAAAAACCCGTCCCTGTTTATATGAATTGTGGTCTTACGAGATACTTTTATTTTCAAAGTATTTTTTAGACATTAAAATTCAATTGAGGTGTATTTTCTCACGCTGGTTTACCAGAATGACTCGGGTGTTATTTTATTATAATGCTCGGGTCAGACCGAGCATATTATAGATTTAGTTTGGATGCTTTTGAGATTCAGGAGTCGAGTTGCAGACCCAAAGATGTATTCACGTACATGGTTATTTTTCCGCTGTATTCATTGTTGTATTTATTAGCAATTATGAGGACAGATTGTTATAACTGTCTGGGCTGAAATAGGTTAGTATTCTTTGATTGATGTATGTATATTACATTTCTTCTTTGTGTAAAGATTTATTGTATATTATAGATTATTTGTTCCACTATGAGATTCTGTGTTGTTAGTTTTCTTTCCCTCTTCTTTCTTCTTTCTTCTCTCTTCTTCTTTTCCCCTAACAATCGGGTTTTTCCAGCATTCGATTTCTCAGCACGTAATATAGTAGAGGTATTAGTTTAAATTTTTAAGGGTGGAAAATCCTAGTCGCTAAACTCCTTCACCGATAGTATCCAAAGGGTAGAAAGGACGATGATTGGGGTTCTGCTCCGAGCCAAACTCCTTCACCGATAGTATCCAAAGGGTAGAATACCCCAAGAAATTCACTATGCCACCAACTTTTCCCTCTTACAATGGAACTACAAACCCTCAACATCACTTGTACAAGTACATTTGGAATATGCATGGTGCAAGGGCAATGCATGCGGTTCGTTGCAGATGTTTCCCCATTTATCTGGAAGGAGTCGCCTCCATATGGTTTACCAGGCTCCCTCCGCGATCTATCTCAACCTTTGACGAGCTAGCTAGGAAGTTCTTGAACAATTTAGACTACATTCGGCTCATCCAAAGGACGTGATGTCTCTGTCCAGTTACTTCCAAGGACCCAATGAATCATTAAAATCGTTCATGATCCGCTTTAACACAGCCGTCACCGAAGTGAGCAATCCAAATGTGGATATGATTTTCTTGGCTTTAGTTCGCTCTTTCCATCCAGAGATAGATTTTGGGAGATGGATTAAAATGAAGCAACCAGCCACCATGAAAGAATTCAATCGAAAGGCTAGTCAGTACTTAAGATTAAAAGTGGCAAATACGTTAGAAGGAATGCAACCCAAAGGAAACAAACCAAAAATACCTTAAGTACATGGATCGCTAGCGATCCATGCCTTATGGATCTCTAGAGATCCATCAGTTTAAGTTGGATCGCAATGAAATTCTCAATGCACCTTCATATTATCGATTGTAGATTTCTAGAAAAGCGGCCTAGCCCAATAGCTTGCCAACCCCTATAAATACAGTCTTACTTGCAACATAAACAGGATCTTCTGGGCTGGCTGTTGGGCTCTCTGTAGAGATTATTCTTCACTCTTCTCCTCCCACACAATAGTCATATAGGGGTTCACTGTGATTTTCCAATGAACTCTTATACTTGTGACTTGATCTAACTTAGAAGATTCAAGCATATTGTAATCTGATTCAACTTGTAATGGCAATCAGTTAATAGAAAGTTATAAAGTGGACGTAGTCTTTATTAATATCCGAAACATTATAAAAATCTTCTTGTGATTTTACTATTTCCGCTCTTTTTACATTTATTTTCTATATTATTGCTCTGTAAGAACAAAGCTGGTGCTTTCACACTCATTCCAGGATGTTGATCCATTTTTGGGTTAACAATTAGATTTAATTCTATAATTAAGTAATGATTAGATTTAATTATGTAACTGCATAATGATTAGAACTAGTATTTTAATGATAAATGAACTGAATGAAATCTTAATGAATGTGTAATGGTTAGGAATCTTGTTTTTATTCGACAATATGAATAAAAGTGAAACAAGAACTTGTTTAGATCTTTTGGATTTTGTGATATGTTAATGCATCGGAACTTGAAATTTTGCAAGTAGATTTCCCTATATTATCAAGTTTAAAATAAAGAAAAATGTGATCCTTGGAATAACAAGAAACACACAAATTAAAATAAAAAGAAAGAGATGTACAAAACAAGGGAAAATTTTCGTGTTTTGTACTTTCCATTTCAAGAGAAATTAAATAGGCAATTCTTTGTAGTTAGAAACGTTGCACAAATATCTCCTCTTTGGATAATATATGGAAATTTACTGTGTTAACATATGTTAAATAGAAGTTTAGTTCCAATTTGTTAAAATATTGTAAATCCTTAGAGTTGAACATTAAGATAAGAATGAAATAATAATACCAATAAGATGGGAAGTAATGAAGTTGATAATGTAAAGAAATAGGAAAGAAGAAGGAATAGAAAATAATATGTAATAGAAATGAAAGCTGAAACTAATGAATGTAGTAGCAACAGTATTAATAACTGATAAGAGAAAGCAGTGAATGAATTTGATGAAGAAAAGTTAAACACATAATAAATTGAAGACCTAGGGTCAGGTATAAATAATGTAGAGGCAATGAAGAAAGAATAAGAAAATTGAATATTAAATATGTACATAAGTAGCATCGGATATGCGTTTATGATGGATGTGAATTATTATAATTTAATAATGAATTATAGAAAGAAAATGACTTAAGGTCATTAGAGTAGGTTGGAATGCCGAAACGTATCCAACTATAGGACCCGTGGAGAGTATACGCTTGCATATAGAGAAAGGGATACCCTCAGTGTAACAACCCGCAAATTCGTAGCAATTAATTATCGCCATTAGGTGATTAAATCGTTCGTAAATTTTTATTGAAATTAAAAATCAATTTGAAATTCTTTTATAAACATGGTTAAAAGTTATTCGGGCCTTTAATAAATACACTCTTCTATTTTAATTGGCCCAATTGTATTGATGAAGAGTCTATACTTGATACCCACTGCCGTTCTTTCTTTTGGTGGATTCAAACCCGTTCCCCATTCCTTTTATTCATTCGAAAACCCTAGGCTAAGAAAACGAGATGAACGTTAATGGCGGCCTCATCTATCTCGTTCAACTGAATTAAGGCTTCTTCAATCGTTCACTTTTGGAACTCGAAGGCGCCAACGTCAATGATTCCTTCAACTTGCTCGTGGCTGCTTCGACGTGCTCGTGCTCGTGCTCGATGGGGCTTCGGCGTAACTTCGTTCCTCTTCCTCATCGCTACAGCTTCGTCTTTCATTCGTGGCTAAGGTGAGTGTTCCCAGCACTCGCATCTAATTTAATCTAGTTATTTGTGAATCTTGCCTTAGTTCTCTCGGCTTCGATTTTGAACTGTTAATTGCTTTATCTCGACTGCTTGATAATGTTTACTTAGTCGTCGTGGTTTTGTGGTAATCTTTGTCTTCGGTCTCCTTTTGCTTGCGAATTCGAATTGGGTTTTTGCTGGTGAGTGATCTTTTTCACTCACATCTATTCACTCTATTGTTTGAACTTAATTCGAGGTTCCTGATTTTGTATGATTTCGTTTCGACTGTGACTTCTCTGCAGTTTTGTTTCTTTGTAGCTCTGTAGTTCGGCATTTTGATGTTGAACTGGGATAGTGTATCAGTGATGTTGCATCCCTGTTATACTTGATCTTATTGCTGTTTCGTTTCATTTGATTAATTGAATTACAGTCGATCTTGAGCATTTTTATGTTGGCATCAGTCTTGACTTTGGCCTTGACATTTACATTACCACTTGCCACAAGTTTGGGTAATTTTTCATTGGGTTGCATTTGTTTTCAGTTACTACGAGCTAGTTTCAGTCGCTAGTGCATTCAGTGTTTTCATGTATAACTAGTATTGTCCACTGTGCATTTGGCTTGAGCAGTTTTGTACCTCGACTCTGGCCATTCCAGTTGTACTTTATCGAGCACCTACTATTCATGGTTGCTAATTGTCACTGCATACCTTTGCGTAATGGTCTGGTCATTTTGTATCTTCAATCTCTTGGTCATGTTGGTCTTGTTGCAGTTTGATTGTGCTGTTTAACTGTGTACCTGCATCACTGTATCTTCATTCATGTTGGTTTAGATGTGCACTTCAGTCTGCATTTACATTGACCTTGGTAGTCATTGTTGCACTGCTTTATGTCATACTTGTTGATGTCTTTGTAGTCTGTTTACAGTCAGTACTTCACTGCCATTATGTCATTCATGTTGCATATTCTCTGAAGCACACTTGAACTTACCTGTGCAATTTGCCACTGTTTCCTATGTGACATAGTTTGCCTTGGAATTGTTACTGTTGCCTTGACATTTGCAATTCGTACACGTCTTTGACGATTTTTAATTCATTGGTCTGCATTCATACTTCTTCTGTTAACGTCAACTTGCCTTCTTGTCTTTGATACTGCTATGTCTGTGTCATCGAAGTGCTGACTTGAGAGACCTCGATCCTCATATAGCTCACTGCCCTTGTGCATTTTACTGTGTTCATTTGTGTAGTTGCCAGTTTCTTCTTTGCTGCACTGAGTTGTAGTCTGTTACCCCTCTCTGATTGTTGTTCGGGTTATACTGTTCCTGGGTTGTTTACCTGTACTTCATGTTTGCATTGTTATGGTGGTATCCTAACTGTTGCCATATTGTATTATTTGGAGTCTTCTTTAATATGAAGTGGTCTTCATTTTAAAGTCGGTTGCATCTATCTTTGTTCATCTGTTAGTGTTCCTGTAGCATACTTGACTGAGATATTTCTAAAATCACTGTCTGGTTCATCTTATTGCTGTGGCCTAGTCCTGGTCCACCTTATAATCTGGTCTCTGACTTGCTGGTTTGAGTTCGAGACTTGTACTGTATTTGAATCCTGTAGCTTGTATTCTCTGCTGCACTTTTTGATTTAGTGTACATGTGCATGCATCTTTGCATTTGCGATTTCGTTGGGTGTCTGCACATGCTTCTGGTCCATTGCTCAGCGAAGTCTGACTTGATTAGTTGTGAAGTTGCCATTGATTTAAGTCCATCTTGTTGTTTCATTCCGTTGCATCATTGGGTGGCACTTGCTGCCCATTTAACATGTGCATTTCCTTCACGTGTTCTGCGCACTGTGTGGCCACCTAATTGTATATGTGTGGACTAGTCTTCATTTGCATTGTGCAGTATCTTGAGCATTTAGCTTAATGAATTGGTTATCTCACTGGACTTGTTGAGTTGTCCCTGTTGTCACTTTAGTCTGGACTGCATATATGAAGTGGTCGCTGACCTGATTTGTACATTGGTTAGCTCCACTTGACTTTGTTAAGCATGTCTCTATTGTTCCCTTGACTTGGTGCCTGTAGTTCTATTGCAGTCTGATTTGGTTGTCCCTTGCACTGGCCATTGAATTCAAGTGGAGGCTGCATTTTCGTTGCAGTTTTACCCTTGTCCCTTGTGGTGACTTTATATTCGGTGGTGGCGAGGCAGTGTACGCGTGCGTGCACTGCAGCCACCCAGAATTGACAGTTTTATATTGATATTTCATTTGTTCTTGATTCATTGACCTGTCGCGTATTTCGTATGCCGTATTGGCGAGGCAGTACACGTTAGCGTGTACTGCAGCCAATCAGAATTGGTAATTTTGTGGTTTTCTAAACTATCTTCATCGGTGATCTTTTTATTTATCTCGGGTGATGATTTAAATTTGCTGATTTTTGTTTAACACTATTAAGTGTTATATCGACCGTCATCCGATTTCTTTGTTTAAAGAGTCGGATAGACGGGAATTATTGTGACTGTCGTCTATTCGATATTGATTATTATTGCTCCTGTGCATTAATAACTGAGTTTGAATTAGACTGACCCGTGTATTATTTTCTTTTGAATTTAATACTCGGGTCAGACCGAGTATTTACAGGTTGTTGATTTTTAGCTTTGGGTTGCTGCCAGAGCTATGAAGACTTTTTATATCATTTGAAGTGGTCTTCGTCTTGTTGCAGTAGTCAGTGTGTCTGTTTTAAGATGATAATGTATTCATGTATATTAGTCGATAATGTACTGTATATATAACTTCTTGAGTCGACAGTTGTAGTTGTATCATATGTTTTGTGTCAAATGTATTGTAACTGACATCAGTTATTATATATATATATGAGACTTTTTATTCCATCTGTGTTCCGCATTTATGTTATCTGTGTTATTTTTATATCTATTGTCCTAAACTATTATAGCCACTGTGTAGTAGCTTTGAGTTTGTATCGGTATGTCGGATTTCCTCTAAAAATGAAATGCAATGTTTTATTATCTGACATATCGGTGCTCGCACAAAGCAATTACATAGATGGTCGCTCCTCAACAGCCTTATTCTCCGCGCTAGTTGACAGCACTACACCGTAGTGTTCTTGGCTAGCGTGGGTATAGAGGTAGGGCGTCACACTCAGGTTAGGACTGTGCTTGAAGTAAAAGCTCTGTAAATAGTCATACGTTCTTTAGCAATAATGAACATTGATTGTTTGATGGATGTTGAGGCTGGACTCGCACAGTCAAAATAGGTCAGCTTTAAAATTAGTTAGAGGGGGGCATTGCCTTGATTGCGTTACACAATCTAAGTGAATGGTGGTTGGATCGGGCACTATGAAACACGAGTGGTACCAATTTTTTTAGGGGTAAGGTTGCATAGGTCCTGGGTCCGTCATCGGTGCCTTGCAGTCAATGGGAAGGACATGGTTACACTAAACTGATCTTCGTCACCTACTAGGGTTGATTCAATTAGGTAATGCACCGCCAAAGTTGTTTGCTAGTCTGTTTGATAGGCAAGGCTAGATAACCCACAACGAGATTCCTTAAAAACATGGACTAGGTGGTAAGTGGAGCCGAGTCCACGTTATAGGAAGTAGACAAAGTAGAAAATCCACAAAGAGAACATGGTGGAATGGAGTGGAGGTCATCGGTACATACAATAAGAGTTTTTTGAGTTATACGGTGATCATGATACAGCGAGGCGATGGATCTTGACAAGGCGCTGAATGAGAGATACTAGTGGGGACAGTATCTAGGTCCATTAGGGAACCATGGGATATATGTATATATAGATATAAATCTATGGGATGTAGATATGAACAGTTTGTATGTAGAGATGGAGTCGAAACGACTAATAATATAATCAGACATAACATGAGATAGTGGATAGTTGTCATAAGCTAGTGTTATGTGAAAAATGTATAGTTTTACCAATCACCAGAACGTTGGTCTGGCCCCCCCTTATTACAACCCAATGGATGGATTGAAGGATAGGTACTGTTGTTTGGCGTGTTCGACACCGACATGGACACTTGATTTTGGAAGTGTAAATACATGGTCAGTCCTTATGTGATCTATTATATTTTCATTATCCCACTGCAAGTTATTTCATTAGAACTTTAATATGCATTCTTTTGTTTTATTTAAAGGATACCAAACCAACGATCCATACTTTGATATGCAAGTTATTTCATTAGAGCTTTCAAAAATTCAGGTCCACTAGGGTGTGGGTTGTCACATTTTGGCTAGGGAAGGTGGTCCATTGTAAGATGTAGGAGGTTAGCTAAGTATTGGGTATTATGCCGAGTTTTTTCTTGAACTTGGAGTTGAATGCTTTGGATTGGGGGCTAAGTTATTTTGATGAATGGGTCGAGGTCTAAAGCACTAGAGAAGGAAGTACTAAAGGTAGAGTGATTTACCAAGCTACAATTAGCTAAGTAAATGACTTGGTGCCAAGTCATTTTGACTCGGTACAAAGTTGTTTTGGTGAATGTGTGGGGATCAGGCTTGTACGAAGAGGAAGAAGGTGACTTTGTACATTATGTTGGAGATGGTGGCTCGTTCACTTGAGTATTGGATGGCGATGTAACAACATGATAAAAGCTTTGTATCTTTGATTTGTGACCTGTGAAGAGAGTAGGTGCCGAAGATGGTGGGTCGATAAAGGAGGGAGCCATGGAATGAGAATTGAAGGGTTCCAAATAATAGAAACTAGATTGAGCAAAGGAAGGGCTCAGATTTGAATGGAGCAAAGAAGGGCTTAGTTGTATGCGATTAGGAATCTTTGATACTCAGACTGTTTTCTATTATACTCAAAGAGGGACATTATAAGTGGTGGTGCTCATCGATCAAAGGAGTGGATCTGAATACTCGGGACTAGTGGCTTTGATCTGTTGTCTGTCTTTGGGCTACGAGACACATATCTAGCTTTGGGCTACATGATAAGAGAGTACACTAAAAACCGGGATTTCCATTAGTCCCTAGCGGTAAGGAGGCCACACGAGTTATTATATATTCAGAGCACATGGAGTGATAGTGGGGATTGCTTGATGGATGTTATGGTTGCTTTAGTTGCTTTCTAGCCTATCTCTTGGAGATATCGTTGGGAGTAGGTATTGGAGATAGGAATACCTAAAGAGTTGATATCCTTATTTTGAGTAAAATACTTTTATGTGCTAACTCTTTAGTTACATGGATAGGCTGGATATGATTCATGTACCTCTGTTCCTTATCATATTTACCTGCACAATATTTTAAGATTCATTTATCGCTCACATTAGATTGCTGTCTGACCCAGGGTTTTATTTTTGTTTCTTATTATCTTAGGTACTCTTAAATGAGTAAACTAGATAACAGATCTATGTGACGTGGTACCTATGTAGGGGATGAGCTGGATGGAGCTATCTCGTATTATATACCTATATGGATTTCTATGCTTATTCTGCTGTGTAGCAGTGGGAAGCCTTAGCATTGACTTCTTATTTTCTTGTTATGAGATAGCCATTTGGTTTATTTCCGTTGTATACACTCTACTACATTTGTTTATAACTCCACGGATCTGTTCTGATGATTTGCTCATATAATTATGACTATCTCTCCTGTTATATTTGTGATATAATATTTTATCCATATGTTATGAGATATATGATGGGCTATATGCCGTATTTGTTTCAATTTCAACCCTGATGATCGTCTTATATTGATTAGGCATGGCTACAGCGCACTATTTAATATTGTTCAATACATTAAATAAAATTTTATAATTAATATTTCATAAATATTAATTAATTTATAACAACTATAAATTAATTAAATTTGGTGGTCAAAGGAATATTCAACGTTACAGTTGTGTGACTCTTAGGTGTGGATTTGGCTAGCGATTAAAATTTAATAACTCGAATATTATTGTTCACACGTCACTTAGCAGGTGCTGTGACCTTCTGGCCAAATTTATTGCTTACTTGGTTTTGGTAAAATCCAATTTTACTTTATTAAGCATTACCCGGTAGTGATGATTATTTTCACCAATTGTCTTCGTCAAAACTGTATCACTGTGGTCTTATGGAATTTGGTAATGGTCAAAATTCCAATATTGTCCATGTTCAACTTTATTTTCCAAACAAAAAGTCCTTTGGTTCATTAATAACAATTATTATTAACCGAACTACTTTGGTAAGAGATTTTGACTTTGAGTTATCTTCAATTGACCATTATAGTAACCCCATATAACTGAGGAGACAAACCTTCTCTTGAATAGTGTTTCACTTCCAATACTTCCACTCGAACCAACTATAGTCGTTCGATGGTCGTCATGCTATGATTTAACTATAATCAAAGCGGAACTTTCATATCAAAGGCTGAGAGTATTCTCAAGTCAGGAGAATCATGTAAATTAGTCGCTTCGGTATTATCTATTTGACCTTAGTTATGTTAACCAACAAAAAACTATTCAGTGAATCATTCCATAGTTAACCACTAAGTATTAATATGTAACCGATGATAAAGGTAGGGGTATGCTTCAAAGGCAATTCTGTAATTTATTATGAACTATTAACTCTGTAATCAATCCTCGTTCGTAATAAAGATTTTTTCTCTATTACATATTTGTTATAATGTGTTATAAATAATTAAAATGTTTAACAGAAATATATTTAAAAGAGAATAAATAAAAGGTGTGTTTTTGATAGTAGTTACCAATGGTTGTAATCATGAGTATTGTATCATAATAAAATAAACACATCATTTTAAATATTCCTAATCATGATACATCAAGTTTGGATGCCGATGCATCCATCGAGACTAGAGTACGTAACGCTCTCCAAATGTCTGGTAGTGTATTACTCATGACTGCTGAGGGCACCAAGGGGTTACGTACAGATAGTTATTGGATAACTATAGAATGACTAACCCGATGGTTTTCTATTGGTTAATATAACTAAGGTCAAACAGAAAATATCAACATAAATAATTTACACAGTTCTTAACTTGAGAATTTTTGAAATCTTCAATATGAAATCTCTGCTTTGAATATAGTCAAATCATGGCACGTAGTCCATCGAATGACTATAGTTGAGTCAAGTGGAAGTATTGGAAGTGAAACACTATTCAAGAGAGGATTCGTCTGCTCAGTTATATGGGGTTAGTATCATAGTCAACTGAAGTCAACTCAAAGTCAAAATCTCTTGCCAAAGTAGTTCGGTTAATAATAATTGTTATTATTGAACCAAGGACTTTGTTTTGGACTATAGAATTGAATATGGACGATATTGAAATTTTGACTGTTACCAAATTCCATAAGTTCAAATTGATATAGTTTTGACGAAGAGAATTAGTGAATATAATTGTCACTAATGGGTAACACTTATAATAAGTAAAATTGGATTTTACCAAAGGATGTTTAAGTGATAGATTCAGTCAAAATATCATACAACTAGCTAAGGTGATGTGTGAACGTCAATATTTGAATTTTTCAATATTAACGGTCGATTGAATTTACCCATTTGAGTCACACAACCAAAATGATAAACATTCCGAGTCAATCGCACGATTTAATTAATTTTCAATTACCGAAAATTAATTAAATTAATTAATATTTATGAAATATTATTTATAAATTTTCATTTAATTTGTTAGATGCCATTAGTATTTAGTAAAGTGCGTATACATAAAAGTTATAAATACGCATTTTGAAATACGATATCGATAGAAATTTTAAATTATAAACAAGATAAATACTGAAACGGGCTTTAAATAAATTAAAATGATTAATATTTGTGAAATGTTAATTGAAAAATATTTCTTATTTGATCAGTTTTATTTCCTTTGGTATTTGGTAATATGCATGTATAAAATGTTATAAACTCACGTATTGGTATATGATATCGATAGGAAATTTAAATTAGATTTAAATGGAGATACTAATAATTGGTTATTGGGTTTTTTTGGACACAAAGCCCAATATGATGGGCAGCTGTGATGTAGAGAAGGGGAGGGCTTTTTTGAATTTGAAATGAGGCGCAACCTTAATTAAAGGGGAGAAAAATACCATATATTCGTTACACGTCTATATTCTCCTTTAATGAGGTCTTGCTTTATCATTTTCTTTTCCTCTCTCAACAAAAACATTTAGGTCGAATTTCCATGGTGTCCAAAGCTTGAGAATTCAAAATTTTAATCAAGCAAAATTAAATAAAAATAGGTAGTTATCTCTTTATTGTTGTAGATCTTCAAATTGATCTATTGGATCTAGGATTTGTTCTATCGTTCGAGGTGTTTCTACCGGCATCATCCTAAGGTAATTTTATAAATATTCATATATCATTTAATTTTGTTTACATCCCTTTAATCCTCTACCTCTCCCTTCTGTTCATGTGTGTAAATTTGGACTTTGATTTGAATATTTTAATTCCCCCGTTTTGAATCAACTATATATTCTTATCCTGTTGATTTATAAAATAAATAATAAAAACCTTTGCTAGGTCATTTGCTATTTGTTTGATATGACCAGTAATAATTTCACTTATCACTGTCCTATATATTTGTTTATCTAGTTTGTTTAACCTAGATTTAGTCCTTATCATGAATTTGTATATACCTATGTCGTCTGATTTTATTATTGTTAAGAAAAACAAAAAAATTATATTTGGAATAATCTTGTTAGTAAGTCAGTTTTCATACTAGAAGATTTAGATCTGAATGCATACACATAAAATTTCTATGTGAATAAAACTTTGAAATGATTATATTAATTAACCATCGACTTAATTGTCTTATGTTTAGATTAATCTAAAACAAAATTTTCTAATTAAAACTCAAAGTACGTATATTACACTTAGGCCATTGCCATATGGTAGGTACGAGTGAGTAATTTCATTTCGATTTGTTGAGTAAACTCAAGGTCGAAGTGGAATTAGGACAATGTACCATGGGTTAGAAGTTGTATATGATATAACTAATAAGAAGTTAATCATCATCAGTTGAGCTATGACTTATTGAGCAAACTCATAGTCAGAATTCCAAAATGGATGAGTCCGAACATCTACTAGTGAAGTCGAAATATTTTTATGTTTCAACTTAGGGTTTGGTGAAACATAAAAGACTAGTGGGAGTTTATGTAACGACCCATAATTTTGGTCATTTGATCTTGGAATATATGATTAATTTAAATATTAAAATGTTGGATTAAAGAGTAAAATAACTCAAAATTTCCAAATATAGGAATTTAAAATTAAAATTAATATCTAGAATTTATATATAGAGATCGTTTAAAATATTTGAATTCGTGAATATATATTTTAATAGTGTTTATAATAATTGGATTTATAATTGAATATTAATTCAACTAATTTAATGGGCTTATTCAACTCATTTTAATATAATATATAGTAACGGGAAATTCAAACTGTAAATTCAATTATAGTGTTAACAGTTTAAGTAAATAATTAGAAAGTTTATTGTAAATATTTCGACTCGATTTCTATCGACGCATTTTTTATTTATTTTATTTGATTTTTTCCATAATTTTAAATTTGGAAAATATTGAGATTTCTCATTTGATGATTTATCAGCAAACATAAGTGTTTTTGTGATTTTACAGAATTCAATAAGCAGTGTGTATTATTATTGTTTTGGGGTCGCATCGCTGTTCTGAATGGGATCGTAATTTTGTTTTGTGGATTCGAGATCCATAAGCGAACGAAAGCAGTGCAGCGAAGTGCACGAAAATCAAAATTTAAAAATAAGTCAAAACTCCAACATAAAGTACACTCAACATACAAACTTGTCTTCCCCATACCTTGGTCGTTTAATTTTCTTGCTGAACAAAGACGAACCAAGCATCCTTAAAACCAAAAAGAAAAGACAGATCATAAAAATTCAAAATCAATTCGTATAAATTTCTTAAAACCGAAAACGCATATTTTTAAGCTCGTGAGTCAGAGATCTTCATCGCTATGCTATTTTGAGGGGTTGCGTTGATGGTAGGAGTGATCAGCAGCATAAGGCAGTAGCGCGTGGCCTTTGGTTATATAGGTTTAGGGTTTCTCGAGTTTGGGATGTCGTTAGTGGATGGGGTTTGTGGCATCGAGTTCGTGGCGAGAAATGGCAGCTACAACTGGATTATGTGGTGGTGCGGTGGTGGATTGGGGGCCGCGTGGTGATGTACGGATGTGTGGGAGAGCTCTGTCGCGTTTGGGTTGGGGATGTAGAGCTTCGAATGGCGGGCTCTTTTCGAAGAGGTGACAAGATGTAGCTTGGTGGTGATGTCGGTTAGCCGTTTAGATGAGGAGACGAGGGAGGAAGGAGGAAGGGGAGGGTCAGCGAATATGAAAGCAAGCTAACTGGAAGGGGAAGAAGAAATATCAAGGTGAAGGAGGAGGATTAGTGGATGAGTGGATTAAGCGGGTAATAAATTAAAGTTAAAAATGTGATATGTTTATTTGATTATAATTTGAAATCGTAAAACGTACAAAATTTATATCTCTTTTATACGAGGTCCAACCAAGGCGCGGATTTTTGCATTGCGCTCGTAATGACAAAGGCTTCACGATGGAACTGGTTTGGTCAAATTTGGAGACGGTTGAAATTTGGGCCAAAATCGGGCGTCGTTCGATTTTAGTTCCAAACCAGAATGCCTTGGCGACTATTAAAATCAAAGTGAGTTAATCTCACCATTTGGTTAACTAGAAAATTAATATAGTCAATAAATATTATTTATTGGACGTTTGGATATTTATTTCTGATCGTTATTGATTGGTTTGGATAATATACAAAATTATATTGTTGGTTTGGATATATTCACTACTGGGTTAACCTAGTTGGTTCTTCTATTCCTTCATCCCCCACAATTCAATTATGGGTTCTTTATCATGTGAAAATATTCATATTTGAAGAAGTAAGCATAACAATTTAACAATACCACTCCTGTGGGTTTATGGTCCTAGAAATACGTTTCATATATAACATAGTTAACGTATAATTTTATCAAGGCAATACTTCTTCGAATCACATACTTATAGTCATTTCAAAACTCCTTTATTTAATCCATGGGTTTTTGCTTTAAAAATTTGAGTATGGGTTTTAAAACCTTTCGACTCCTTCGAAACCATGCTTTCGATCTCATAGGATGACCACCTTCGAAAGCATTAAAATCTAACTTCAAAACAATAGGCTCCTGCCTTTTGGATACATTAAAACAACTCTTTCGAAACCTTTCGACCATGTTAAAGTATTATCGTATAGGTATAGAAGCATAGCTTCGAAACCATTTGAAAGTAACCTTTCAAAACCAATGAAGGTTACCCTTCGAAACCATTGAAAGTACCCTTTCGAAAGCATTGGGTTTATACTTAAAACATCATTTTGGGTCAAAGTGAACATAAGCGAAAGCATCTCTTCCTAAACCATTCTTTATTTCAAAAAGTATCGGGGAAGTTTGATGGTGTCGAAACCATCCTTTCGAAAGCATTAAAACATCTGGGTAAAACAATTAAAGGTTAGATTTGAAACCCCTTTCGAAACAATTGCCTTCGAAACCCCTAACCCCTTTCAAAAGCATTAGGAAGTGGCTTGTATTTATAAAAACAATAGCACCTTTCGACAGCATTGATTTCTTCAGCACCATCGAAAGGTCATCAGTTTACAAAAGGGTTTCAACTTGATCGAAACTACCTCTTCCGAAAGCTTCATTAAAACTCTAAGTAACCCCTTCGTAAGCTGCTTCTTTAAAACATAGGTGGCAGCTCCCTTTCGAAAGCCCCTATAAAATACCTTTCACAACCATAGGTTTTGGCTATGTCGAAACCCGTTTTTTCAACAGGAAAGCTCTTTTCTTTCAAAACCAAATAAAACAAAGGAACCAACCCCCTTCGAAAGCTACCTTTCGACACCCTACCTTCCGCCTTTCTCCAATCCACTACGTACCACCTAAATGATACATGTTATTGGTTTTACTGGTTTCATCCCAGAAGGTTTCGACTAGGCTGGAAGGGGAAGCTCTGGGTCGAAAGATCTTCCTAAAGAAGGCGGAACCCCTTTTTCTGATCAAAAAGGCTGTTTTTACCAAATAAAGTAAACTTTTTGTAACAAACCTGCCTACTTGTAAACATTTGATTAGTTATCTTAAACTTTTAAATAATTTGGCTAATATTTTCCACCTTTTCTCAGATCCAAAAACATGATAACTTTTAACAAATAAGCCCTTCCTATTAACAAAACAATTAAATCATTTAGGTCCTCCTTTCAAAATAATTTAATTTCCATAATAAATCACTTAGCGAAAATCCTCAAAAATTTCAGAAATTCACTTTAATGATGTTATCTAACATATCAAAATTTCAGACCCAAATTCTTAATATATTTTCCAAAATAAATTTATAAACCTAAACAACCATATTTTCCTTTGAAATTTCATAATTAATTCTCCATGGCTTCGAAAATTATAAAAATTGAAACCCAATTCCAAAATCATGTTTTCCATAACATAAAATTTTCCCATGGCATTTAAAATCATCTGATCTCGGATTCACCCTAAAACTGTGCATATATCATTTAAACGATCTTGTTTAAACCAATTAAATCATAAATCAAGCATATCATCATCCAATATACCATAAAAACATATTTACCCTTAAATCTGAACCCATATGATTATAAAACCAAAATAGATATGTAGTGATTATTATTCACCTTAGATTGGATATGGAAATTGAAGATTAATTGAGACTGATTTCTTCAAGCTTGAATCCTAAGCTTTACTTGGATTTCTCTTCTTTCTTCCTAACGGTCGGCCTTGCTCTTTCTTACGGTTAAATTTTTTGCTTATGATAAAATAAACGTGTATGATTAAGGGAAATGTTATAAGGGTGGGAAATATGGGCGGTTATTTACCCTAATGCCCTAATATTTATCTAGCTAACACTTAACCATTTATAAGTTCATTTAATTTAAATAAGCATGGCCACTACATATTTATTAATTAACCTCAATCTCCTTATCTACATTATTATATTTAATTTATGCTAATTAAATCTCCTGAATAATGTTAATAAAAATAAGGGGTGTTACATGCTCCCTTCCTTAAAGAATTTTATCCTCGAAATTCAGTAAGGACTAACTAGCAAACATAGCAATCATCTGTAACAACTCCTAACATCCATATTAGCCTACCCGACTAGCAACTAATCTATGTAAATCTAATATAGATACCATCAAAGCAGATCTGGATAAGCATCTCAAATCATGTCCTCTATCTCCCAAGTACAGTCCTTCTCGTTGCCGCTCCACTGAACTTTCACCAACTTGACTGTCTTGGATCTCAATCTCTTCTCATCTCTTGCTACAACCCGAACCGGTTGTCTAACAAAGGTCAAATCAGGCTCTTCTACCAAGTCCTCCAACTCTGTTTGAGGAATAGTAGCCTCTGGATCATGCACATACTTACGAAGATGAGACACATGGAATACATTATGGACACCTGCCGAACTGCTCGGCAACTCAACTCTGTATGCGAGCTTTCCAATCCTTTCTATAATCTGGAATGGTCTAACATATCTTGGGGCTAACTTTCTTGACTTCCCAAATTGTACCACACCCTTCATTGGTGATACTTTAATAAAACCCTATCTCCCACTAAGAACTCTAGGTCTTTACGCCTCTTATCTGCGTAACTCTTCTTCCTGGATTGAGCTTCCTTCATCCGTCCTCAGATTAACTCATTCTTTTCTGACGCCTCTCTAACCAAATCCGGACCTGACCAGTCTGTCTCCACTCTCCAACCAACATGCTGGCGATTTGCATGGCCTTCCATACAAAGCTTCAAAAGGTGTCATTCATGTACTAGTCTGGTAACTATTATTATAGGAAAACTCAACCAGATGTAGATAACCATCCCAAGATCCACCAAAGTCCAATACACAAGCTCTCAATAAATCCCCGAGTACCTTATTGACTCTCTCTGTCTACCCATCTATCTGTGGGTGATATGTTGTACTCATCTTGACTTGTTACCTAATACATCTTGTAGACTCCTCCAAAATTCGCTAGTGAATAATGCATCTTTGTCGCTGACCATGCTACTAGGAACTCCATGAAGTCAAACTATGTTCTTTATGAACAACTTTGGCAAAAATGGTGATGTCCTAGTCGCTTTACTGGAATGAAATGAGCACTCTTTATCAACCTATCCATAATAACCCATATACTCTCATTTCCCTGGTTTGACCTTGGCAACCCGTCTATAAAGTCCATCGATATTGAATCCCATTCCCAGACTGGAACATCTAAAGGCTGAAGCAATCCACTTGGTTTCTGATGTTTGCCCTTCACTTGTTGATAGTTAACACACTACCTAACCCACAAGCCAACATCCCTCTTCATGCCTTCCCAATAGAAGCTTCTCTTCATATCTTGATACATCTTGGTCCCTCCAGGATGAATCATAAACTTCGATCGATGACATTCCACCAGAATTTCCCTCCTTAAGTTCTCTACATTCAGAGCGCATAATCGTCCCTTCTTTCTCAACCATCCTCTTTGGTCAAGACTAAAGTCCTTTAGATCATTGATCTCTGATCCTACCTCAAGCCTTCTTATCCTCTCAGCTAAATCTGGATCCTCTTTCTGCTTAGAAGTTATCCTCTCGATCAGCACTGGTCGAACTTCTAAACAAGATAACATGGCAGTACCCTGACAAGGACTAGCAGTAGATCTCAACTGCACACCACAACTGGCCAAGGCTTCTAGATCCTTCCATTATGCCAACATCGCTAACACCACATTCTGATGTTTTCTACTGAGAGCATATGCTACCTTATTCCTTTCCTAGGAGTATACTCGATACCAAAATCATAAGCTGCCAAAAATTCCAGCCACCTCTGCTGCCTCATATTCAACTCCTTCTGAGAGAATAAATACTTTAATGACTTATGATCGGTATATAACTCAAATCTCTCCCCCAAGAGATAATGCCTCCAAATCTTCAAGGCAAAAATCACCGCTACCAACTCCAAATCATGAGTAGGATATCTTACTTCGTGCGGTCTAAGCTGCCTAGATGCGTAAGCAATGACTTTAACCTTCTACATCAACACTGCTCCCAATCCAGTCACACGCATCTGTGTATACAACCAACCCTTGGTTACCATCTGGACCTACTAACACTGGAGCATTGGTCAACAAATGTTTTAACTTAAGGAACGCTTCTTCACATTTGTCGGACCAAACAAACTTCACTTCCTTCCTGGTAAGCTTAGCCAAAGGTGCTGCTATTCGTGAGAAATCCTTGATGAATCTCCAGTAATAGTTAGCAAGTCCAAAAAACTCCCGATCTCGGTTACCATCTCTGGTCTCTTCCAATTATTGATAGCTTCGATCTTAACTGGATCAACTGACAATCCCTCCTCTGAAACCACATGACCAAGAAACTTAACATCTTTTTTCCAAAAATGACACTTGGAAAACTTCGTCTTCAGCTGATTCTACCTCAGCGTCTCAAGCACCACTCTAAGATGAATCTTGTGCTCTCTTTCATCTTTCGAGTACACTAAAATATAATCGATGAATACCAACATGAACCTATGTAAGTGCTCTTGGAAAACCCAAGTTCATCAAGTCTACGAAGAAAGCAGGTGCATTTATTAATCCAAATGGCATCAACAACCACTCATACGAACCATACCTAGTCTAAAATGTTGTCAAAGTAATGTTGTCCTCCGCCACTCTCAACTGATAGAACTCCGTCGCAAAATCCAATTGGAAGAACACTCTGGCTCCACTTAACTGATCAAACAGATCATCTATCCTCGGTAGAGGGTAACTATTCCTAATCATCCTTTCATTTAATTTACGATAGTCCATGCCCATCCTTAATGACCCATCTGGTTTCTTCACGAAAACCATGGCCGCTCCCCCAAGGTGAACTACTTGGTCTAATAAAGTTCCTTCCCTAAAGATCCACTAGTTGCACCTTCAATTCCTTCATCTCAGAAGGTGTCATCCTACTAGGTGGTCTACTGACAGGTTCAGCTCCTGGTACAAGATCTATCCAAAACTCAACGGCTCATTTCAGTGGTAGTCCTGTGACTGGCTCAAAGACATCTACAAATTCTCTTGCTACTCGAACCGACTTTACTCTTCTCCAACCTCCATGGCACTTAACAGAGCACAAACACTCTTATTGGAATTCTCCACTGAGAAGATGATTCAATTATGACCATCTAAGTGCCTCAATGATATTTCTCTATCCTGGCAAAATATCCTAGCCTTATACTTACCCAACCAATCCATACCCAAAATGATCCCGAATTCTACGAAATCAAAAACGTACAAACTGCATGCAAACTTATGACCTAACAAAGAAAGTTCTAATTGGTCACATCTCATCCCTAGAGTTGCATACCCTCCTATTGGATTCACAACCCTTAAGGAAGTAACAAGGTATGTGGGTTTTATGCATAACCTATCAACCAAATACTATGATATAAATGAATGTGATGCACCGGTATCAGATAGTACCCTAACTGGTATACTCTAAATCAAAAGCGTACCTTCCATCATAGTTTTCCCTTTCTCTGCTACAGTAGGCCTAGAAGAAGATGGTGGTCCAATAGCAAACACCTTCCCTCTATCGGCCCCGACTAGCTCTGGACACTGGTTCTTGTAATGCCCAACTTGGTCGCAGTTGAAGCATTTCACATTCTTCTTCTCTGAAGGTTTCTTCCCCTTGCCTGTCCAACACTCATGAGCATAATGGCCCTTCTTATCACACTTATAACACACCAAATTAGCCTTTTCCTTTTTGGCAGCCTCCCCTTTCTGGGCTCCTTTCTTTTTGAAGAATTTCCTTTTATCTCCTTGAGGACCCGGGGATTCAACTGGCTTCTCCCTAGCGGAAACCGCAAGCATCTCTTCATGGCGAATGGCCATCTCCACCACCACATTACAAGGCTCTCTGACATGAGTCATGGTCATTCTGCCTAGCTCTGGCCTTAGTCCACGAATAAATCTCTCATTCCTCTTGATATTAGTATCTACTAAAGCATAACCATATCGAGACAGCTCATCAAACTTAGCAGCGTACTCGATCACTGACATATCTCCTTGAATAAGATCCATGAACTTCCTCATCAATGCCGACTTGGAAACCTCAGATAAAAACCTCTGCTCAAACCTTCTTCTAAAATCAACCCATGTCAGCTCTTCTTCTGGAACTCCGGCTGTCACGCTGTTCCACCAGTGAAGCGCTAACCCTTGCAACTGTCTAGAGGCTAGCCTCCTCTTTTCTCCATCATCCAAGCCTAAATCCGTAATAATACTCTCATAGTTCTAAAGCCAATCCTCAACCTCAACAGCATCCTCCGTTCCTATAAACGGCTTTCCACCTAGACTGGTGTAATCCCTACTTAGCCTAGCATAATTATATCCAGCTGGAGCTACAAGATTAGCTCCTCCAACATTACTAGTAGCTCCTGCTTGCAAAAGATTTGCTAACAACTGATACACCATTTTAACAACCCTGTTTTTGGTGATTACCTGGAAATTTAATTATAACAATGGTTACAATTTAATAATGGAGAAATAAAAATAAATTGGAGATTTTTTTTTTATTTTGTGTAACAATCTTGGTTTTGGTGATTAACTGGAAATTTAATTATAACAGTGGTTACAATTTAATAATGGAGAAATAAAAATAAATTGGAGATTTAAAATTGTTTATTTTATGTAACAACCCTGGTTTTGGTGAATACCTGTGTTATTAAATTATAGCGGTGGTTATAATTTAATAATGGAGAAATAAAATGAATTGGAGATATAATTTTGTTAAATTTTTTTTATTTTAAATAAACAATGGATTTGGAATAAACAAAATGGAATTAAGTTGAATAATGGCAATTTGTTGATTTGGAGATTAACTGAATTGAATTAGTGAAGTAAAATAGTTTAATTCAATATCATTTATGGATATATATATATATATAATGTTGAAAATAAAGTTTTAAAACTTTATTATGTTAGTTCATAACAAAAATGAGCATTATATGGTTTTAATTTGGTATAATGCAATAATTTGCAAATTATTTCCAAATGTGATTTCTACTAGATTTAATTGAAGTATTTGAAATTTATTATGTTGTATATTGTAAATAAAAAGGTGAAATTAGTTTTAAAAATAATATTTGGATGAGAAATGATGTTAATATGGTTTGCTATATTTAGTTATACAAGAAAATGATTTTTATGTAATTTTTGGCGTTAAAAATAGCGTTTTTTTGTAAATTATAGTGTAAATTGAGTATTTAATTAAAAATGGAGTTTTAGTAATGAAAATTAATTTTTATTGTTAAAAATTACTTTTTGTTTGTTGTCAAATATTTTGTTGAACATTAAAATATGTTTGTGTGATTTTATGGAATTGAAAACATGGAAAAATATGTTGTAATCATTTAAATATAAGTTGTAACTCGTAATATAAGTGTTTTGAGATAATTAGAGTTAGGCTAATAATTTCCTTAATTGGATTAAGCCCAATTACAGCCTAACTAAGAAAGAAAAAATTCTTTCTTCTCAACTGGTACGTATAGTTTTGTGTTTACAGTAAAAACAAAGAAAAGAAACCAGAAGCTTCTTCCCTCTTTGAAACTAAAAACCAAATCTTCAAAAATTCTTCATTTCCAAATTTAATCAATAGAAGCTTTAAATTCAGGTAATCCATTCCAAAACTAAAGATTATTTCATCCATTTCATGCTTTGAGAGATTTTGGTCTGTAACTTTTGGCTCTCTCTTTGCATGCCTGTACAATTTCTATTTACAGATTCTTTTAGCTGAAACATGAATAAAGCTCGCATCTTTCTCCGGATTTGCTCAAGTTTGATCTTCGATTGCTAAGGTGAGTTGCAAACTCACATATCTATCTTTATTAAGTCTTAATTCTTTGAATTGAGTGATAAATATCAATAAATAGTTGAATGGTTTGAGTAATTTGATTGAATTGTTGAAATTTGCAAAGTGGTTGCTGAAATTTATTTGTGAACATTGCTGTAGTAAAACAGCAATATCTCAATGTAGAATGATCCAAATTCGTTCATTTTTTTTGTTTTAGAAATATATTTAAATAATCTATAAGTTCTATTTTGATCATTTTTCCAAATTCTATGTTTAAAAGGGTATAAATTAAGTTTGAAACTGATGATATAGCATAGCCATTTCAAATTTCCTGAGTTTATATCTGACAGTAAAATGGTCATAACTTTTTAGCCATAAATCTAAATTAAGTAAACTTTTTTTGTTAGAAAGCTAAGACATTATGGAACAACTTTCATGTTATAGGTTTTTGCAAATTCTATGATCTATAGGGTCGAAATTGGGTTTGAAACTGATACACATGCTCTGCTCTATCGATTTTCTGAGTTGAAACCTAAAACTAAAATCACCATAACTTTTGAATGGTAAATCGAAATTGAGTGATTTTTTTTCAGTTGGAAGGTATATTTATAAGGAACAACTTTTATGTTTATCATTTTCTGTAATCTACATTTTGCTAGCCGTAATATGTGTTTGAAGAGCAAGTAACCTCTCTGTCCTGTGTTTTTAATTTCAACTTTGAAACACAGAATTGTTTTGGCCATATCGTTTTCGTCTTCGATCATAATTTGATAATTTTTAATTTTCTGGAAATCTTATACTTTTAGCTACAACTTTCATGTTTTATGTTTTGCTAAATTTTGAGCTTTATATAGTCAAAATCATAATTTTTATCGCTGCCCAGAGAATGAACGACAGCGACAATGAATTTAAATCTGAAAATTATTTTGGTCATAACTTTTAAACCGTAAATTCTAATTAAATGATCTTTTTCTTTTTTGAAAGCTGAGACTTTTGCCTAAAACTTTCATGTTCTAAGTTTTGTAAAATTATGAGATTTAGGTGGTCGAAACTATTTTACTTCATGATACAAAGTCCGACTTTTGACTTTTACTTCATGTTTTGTGATATTCCTGAAATGTTTTGAGGCCATGATGTCTATTAGTAAACTAGCCAAATTTTGGAGATTTTGAAATTCAAATTTTAGATTAAATTTGAATTTAATTTGAATTGAATTTGAATATCGATTTGAGTGATTTCTTGGATTTTTATTCGTTTTCGAGCATGGATTTTTCCAAACCTTCTTGAAATAATTTTTAAAATAAATGGGCATTTTAAATTATTATTATTATATGATATTTTTAAAGTATTTTCAAATATAGAATCGATTTATTCTCGATAATAAGGGAATTTTCAAATATGACTTTCAAAATTGGTATTAAAATCATGTTTTCTCAAGTAAATTATTTTGTATATAAAATACACATTTTTGCACTATTCGAGTGAATGAGAAGGAGAATTAAATGGTTTGGTAAAACATATGGTATGGGACACGTGCGTTTATCTTATCGGTTAATTCCCGACTTGTCCGTTTGATCGTTTTGACCTGCGGGTCGAGTTTACCGATGAGATGAGGTAAACTTTTTACTGCTTTGAGTGTGAAATTTACTTGCGGTTAGTAAACCGTTTAGTGTGGACGTGTGGTATGGGACACACATTAACACTGTTCGGGTTCCTGTCTGAGAGTTTGTGACACATTTGTCTAAGAGACGTATTTTCCAGTACTGGACCTTCGGGTCATTTGTCCTTCAGGATGTTTGTCTAAGAGACGTTTGTCATTGTGACGTATTTATCCTTCGGGATGTTGTCCTTCGGGATGTTTGTCTAAGGGACGTATTTATTTGTCCTTCGGGACGTTTGTCTAAGAGACGTGGCGCCTTATTTTGAGAGAACGGTACTTAGCAGGCTTCGGCCATTTGTGAGCATGTGCTATATCTTTGAGATGATTTCATTGATGTTTGTGCTTTCCTTAGTGTAATGCCCTTTTTCGGAATTGGTCCTTTGAACCATTCGATATATATTTGTGGCGATTACCTTTTGAGAATTTGAACTCTTGGGAGTTCTATTTTTGAGATTTAATTTGCCTATACTGGCATTATATGAGATTTGCATTTTGGCGTTTACTTGAGATTTTATTCTCCTCTTTGGAGATATATTTGTTGTGTGTTTGAGATGGGATCTTTTTATGCATGTTTTGGGTTTGCCAAGATGACGGGTTTAGGTTTTTCCATAAACCATATTTGATGTTTTATGAATGCCAATGATATGAGGCTCCCTACTTTTAGCACTTTATGGGTATTTTACCTCCTTTGAGATTATACGTTTGTGTAGTGATACCACATTATCACTTGATGTAATCATACACTTTAGATTGTTCCTTCCCATTCGGGAATATTATCACATTATCCCTATGCTCATATTATCTCTTATCCTTGTAAACTGATTTGTTTAGCTAGACCGACCCGTGTATTTTATATTCGGGTCAGACCGAGGTGTTTCGGGTTAGGTACCCTTTGGACTTAGCCTATTCTGCTTCCGCATGGACTATTCTGCTAGCTTATTTTGTTATAGCTTTTTGTGTAGTCCTTTTGTTGCTACTCTGATGTATATTCTTTAGAATCGCTTGTATATTGTGGTTGCTATACCACTTGACATGTATCATTTTGTATACTCTGTGATGTATCTGTATATGTATATATATGTGATGATCTACTGTTCTATGATGTGTTTTGCATTCGAGTTATTTTATTTTGTTCTGATAGATCCTATAGCCACCTATGGCTTTGTATTAGTATTTATTGAATATGTCGATCCACTTGAGATAGAAAAAAAATGGCATTTGTCGACGTATTCAATAGATATTTAAGACAAGGCTATAGATGGTCGCTCCTATCCATCCATATTCTCTACATTAGTAGACAGTATTACCCAATAATACTCTTTGTTAATGTGGGTCTCCGGGTGGGGCATCATAGCTTGGTATCAGAGCATTGTAACACCCCTGCAAAATGGGAATAATAGTCCCACATCGCGGAAAAACACTATGAAGTGGGTGCTTATATACCAAAGCCTTCACCTCATAACAACGTCGAGACCTTTTGAGGAACAAAACCCCACACCTTGGCTTGGCCCATGAGGCGGAGGTGACTAAGTTGGGGACAATATCTGCGTTAAGTGAGGTGCAGACTGTTACATTGGTATCAGAGCCATACCCAACCGGAATTGTGGTCTGTACGTGTTACAACCACGACGCTTGGGTGGTGTTGTGTTCATGAGCCAACGAGGATGTTGGGCTCTAAAGGGGGATGATTGTAATACCCCTGCAAATGGGAATAATAGTCCCACATCGCGGAAAAACACTATGAAGTGGGTGCTTATATACCAAAGCCTTCACCTCATAACAACGTCGAGGCCATTTGAGGAACAAAACTCCACACCTTGGCTTGGCCCATGAGGCAGAGGTGACTGGACAATATCTGCATTAAGTGGGGTGCGGGCTGTTACAACCATCCCTGCATCTACTGGCGGATTTCCAGCACCTATATTGGCTTCAGCGTTTTGGTTAGCATTAGCCTGTCGACCTTGGTTTCTCCGGGTATTAGGTCGAGCATTTTCATTGGTTGTGGTGCTTCCTCCACCAAGATTTCCTATTCCGTTTCCTGCTTCCCTATCCACTTTCACGTAAATATGCATACGAGCCTTAGTAAGATACAGAAGAATGGTCTAAGAGAGAGGGGAACACATACTTAGATATATATCTTTATATCAAATACAAGTACGTTACTATAGCGTTAACCCAACCCCGGTCATATTTTCAAATTCATTGGATTATGTTTCGAAAAGCTTTTAGGTTTTACTTTTCTTTTCAAGTTTCACAAACCTATGCTCTGATACCACTTGTAACATCCCCTTACTTAGAGGCACAAAACTAACGGCTACGGATGCTGCAGTCATCCATAGTTTTTAATCCTCGGCGACCAAATACAGCGGTGCTAGATACATTGATACACAGATCACAAGAATATGGAAAAAAATTAACAATTTGAAAACACAATTACAAATGTAATTCAAAAGATTTCTTGTTAATTACATAATCCCAAAAACATTACCCACGTTTAGCAAAATATAATTATTTACGCATACGCCAAGAGCGACATATGAAGATGCCCCCTTGGTTGATCAGAGTACATAATAAGGCTAATAAATCTGCCTTTACATCCAAATACATAACGGAAAAAGATAATACTAAATAACTAGCTGCCTCCTACACAACTCCAGAAGCTGTATTCATCTAAGAAGAGAACCTGAAAACCTTAAACCTCAAACTACTCAAAATCAATTGAGTACCCGAGAGTTTATGGGGAAAACAAAAACTTCAAGTCAGACATAAAGCCTGGTATGAATAATAATCTAACATCACAATCCTTTAATATATCTAGTGAGACCACGCTGCTTAGCGGAACGGGTTTTCCCCTCAGTAGTATCCTAAAACCTTTATAAAACCATATACCGTGCTCCTGCATCCACAATGGTTAAAACATATATTTCAAAATATTATAATGATATGCATATAAATAAAATATTTAGGATTTCCCATCTCCAGTTTAAATTGACACCCTGTCATAATTTTATTTTCTAGGGTCACTATTAACCTATTAGTTTTCATGGGTTTGCTAATAACCATTTTCATTACACATGGACACCCTGTCCTATTCCATAGTTTTCATGGGATCACTAAGAACCTATAGGCTCCTGCCAATTAACTTAATTAATTGATGGGTCCCCCTGAACCTATTAGTCCTTCCAATAACTAATTCCTTATCCTAGTTTTCATAGGTTGACTAGGAACCTATGGATTTATCCAGTAACTCACTTCTCATTCTAGTTTTCATAGGTTGACTAGGAACCTACTGATGCCACTGTTAACTTCGTTCTTATCCTAGTTTTCATTGGTTGACTAGGAACCTATTGACTGGTATCAATTCTTAATCCGGATATAGTTTTCATGGGTTCACCGCAAACCAATTAGCCCCTGCCAACCTACCCTAATACATAGTTTTCATGGGTTTACTATGAACCTGTTGACTACCTCCAATAACTACACAATCATAGTTTTCATGGGTTCACTTATGAACCTATCTCCAGTTGGGTGTGTTTTTCTAACGCTGGTTTTCCAGACTGACTCAGGTGTTATTTTATTATAATGCTCGGGTCAAACCGAGCATATTTATAGATTATTTTGGATGCATTAGAGCTCAGGAGACGAGTTGGAGGACTTCAAGTCGTATTCTCGTATATGTTTATTTCCGATGCTTTACTATTGAAATTATCAGCAATTGTGAGGACAGGTTGTTATAACCGTCGAAGCTGATAATTGTGATTGTTGTTGTACTCTGATGGATGTATGTATATAACAGTTTTATTTTGTAAAAATCATTGATATTATATTATATGTTAATTTTCTGTGATTGTAAGATTCTGTGTTGTTTTTAGTTTCTTTTCTCTTCTTCTTCTTTTCTCCACTTCTTTCTTCTCCCTTAACTATCCGTCTTTCCATTTGATTTGGGTTGGACATGTGTGGTTTATTGTCAGCTTGAATTGTACGGAAGCAGCTTGTTACATGTGGTATCAGAGCTTAGGTTGAGCGAACACATAGACTTTGGTGGGAATTTACTCGTTTGAGATAGGGTAAGCGAGACTTTAGGATGAGTTTGAGTGTATGGATATAAGCGCGTATGTAATAATCCACTTTTCCGTACCCCTTGAATAGACACTAATCTCCCTCGATTAACTCAAGATGAACGGAAAACCGAACCATTAGGGTTAAAAGAAGAGGTAGAAGAAGATAGAAGAAAAGAAAAACAGAAAACACAGAAACAGAAAACAATATCAGAATCTCACATTCGCAGCGAAACAATATATAATAGGTAAATGAATAATCTTTAAAACAAAGAACTATATCATTTTATACATTACATCACCATCAGAGTTTACAACAACAATACAACACACTGGACAGTTATATAAACTGGTCCTCATACAGAATACACAACGGAATAATATTATCATATACAAGTGGTACGTCTCGCCATCCAGCTCGCCACTGAACTCCACAGCATCTCCTGAATCCAGGATGACCTAATAACCTAACTCTAGACTGCCCGTATGGAAAATGATGGGCGCCCAGAGTTAGGGAAGGAAACAATAAACTCCAGGTCAGTCATGGTGACTGGTGTGAGAACTAAAACAGTTTATCTTTAGAAACAAACAACAATAGAATTTTAACATTGAATCCCGCAATGCTTTTGGAAAATGAAACTACCATAAGACCTCCCACCACACACACAATGCAAACACAAAATTGGAGGAGATTTCTTCTTATGATAATCAAACATGCGTACCACGCAAAATCATTTGATTTTATTATTATTAGTGCATAGTGAAGAAAACATTTCGAAAGTATAATATTAATCTTAGCCAGCATAGGCATTCCGCACTTATGCCTACTATAGCTACTATGTTCAATAGTAGGTTACCGCCACATTCCATAGCAGGTAATACAACTAAAACCGTACAAGATTCGTATTGTTTCTTTGGATTTTCCAACAAATGGTCAGGCTAAGGAACTTCCTTTCCTACTGCCGAATGGGATCGCCTCTGGCTAGACGTCCCGAGAGACAAACTGCTCTCTGCCAAACAAGGCCGGGTTACCCCTGTAACTAGGTAACTCACGAATATGTCATCACCCGGTCCTTTGAGACCTTTATCCGAGCGCTCGGTAACCACATCACACATAATAAATAAAGTGTGTCCACATGAGTAAGTATCTGGGCTCCATACCATGATACCACCCCTTTCCAGAAGGAAATGACATACCCTAAAGGGTGCGACCCTCATAACCTTGCCGCAACATTCCTGTTTCGACCATTTCCGGGTTGTTGAGGCCCTGACGAAGTCTCGTCCACAAAGCTACACTTTATACAAAAGCTATGCTTTGGGTCAAACAAATGATCAAAGTAATGATCACAAAGATAAATGATCAAACAAATGATCATATCACAAATGATCAAACAATGATCATTTCACAGCAACACTCATCATGCCACATTACCAAATTGGGATATATCGCTGATAAGCTTCAACTACATAACCTCTGAGCTCGTACGTCTCAGAGAAGGGTGTTAAGCTAAGAGAATAAATTCTCCGCCACCAACAGAAATGTATTTGAAAGAAATCAGCTTTACATCTCAAAATGTAATGTCAGACACGTAACCATACAAGTCTGTTCCGGGTTCGAACAGAACCGAAGGCACTTCCAAAGAAGCCCTTGCAATCCGGATATTCACAATCCCGATAAAACTTCCCATCACAAAGGAAATCTCTATACCGTAGCTAACGGTGCAGAAACAATCGATATGTAGCGACCCGACCTTCCACTACCGGAAAATCGCATCACTATGAAGAAAGAAAAGGGTGAGAAATAGAAAAGATAGAGAAGAAAGAAGAAAACACACCAGAATCTCAACAGCGGAACGAATGAAATATAATATATCACATAAGAGATTACATAATATCATATATATCAGAGTTACACAGATAATACAACACATACTAGATAGTTATAAACACCTGTCTAGTTAATACAACTCGATACATCTCAATACAATACAGAGATACAATCACAGCGGAAATACAGATAAACACTAACACATCGGAATCACTATATATCTATACGCTGAAGCCTCCTGCTCCATTGCTCCTCCAAAATACGTCAAAGCTAACCTGAATCCCTTGGCTACCCGTAAAAATTTGGGTACCCGAGAGTTTAGGAAAAACAGAAATAAACTCCGGGTCAGACATGGGTCTGGTATGAGTAACAGGTTAAAGTTGTTTAACTTGAAAAACCTTTGAGAACAAAAGGTATCACGTAAGACATCCCACACATAAACATGGAAATGTTTTTACCTTACGCTAACCAAAACATTTGATAGGAAATCCAGTGATATTATAATAGTGTCTAGGGTTTCAAGTAAATAGAAAATAGCTGAAATTGTTACATCTATTAAATTCCAGCATACTAGCCACAACGTGGGTAATACAATCAAAACCGTAAAGTCTCGTAAGGAAAATGGGTTTCCAACAATGGCAGGGCTACTGGGGTACCGCCCGTCACAGTACGTGGCCTAGATCACCGTACCGAGGACCCACCCTAAGTCCCCTGCAACACAAGACCGGAACCATCCCTTACTGGACAGTTCCAAACAAGACAACCCCGGCGGTTGTAGCTACTAAACCGCCCACACAGCCGAAATAAAAGGGACTCTAGACAGGGGTATATCTCGCTCTCAAGTGGGTGCTACCCACGAAGCCTTGCTGCACCTCCCCTGTTTTAGCCATTCCCGGTTGATGAGGCTTGAAGTCACGATTACCTTTAGAGAACACATCTGTTAGAATGCTCATTGCCCGCCTGACGATGTTCTGAAAGCATTCGATCCATATAAGTTCGTTCCGGGTTCGAACGAAACCGAAGGCATTATCTCGTTACACTCATTTTGGAATCACCCTCAGAGTTAACGACAATAACCCTTGCAATTTGAACCACCATCTCGAATCTATAAGTACTATCTCCGTCAAACTCATTACGGAATCACCCACAGAGTTATACTGACGAATAGTTCTTATACCTCGAGTCTTCACTTGCTCCATTTGGATTTCACGACCTAACGTTATTTTGGATCGATGTGGTATTCGGGTCTCCAGACCTAGAATCCCGGTATACGGAAACCCGATCCCGGTCTCATCGAAATCCAAACTGTATCTTTTAAGGCCAAGTTGTTTTAAAGTTAAAACAATTCAATTTATTATCTATATCAACACAGATAGATAAAACACAATATAACAATGGAGAAATACATCATCATCATAAACAGATAATCCATATTATCTACTCAACAGATAATCAATATCATCATACTTAACCAAACATCCATAACTCAATAGATATATCTCTGAGATCACAATCAATCATGGAAATCAATATCATCCATCATATATAAACAAAGATTAATAATCACCTCATTTTATAATTAATTTAAAATGAATTAAACTAATTACAAATCTTTAATTAATTTAATGTAAATTAAATTAATTACTCCACCATTATTAAACTTGCTTATACTTCTATTAATTAATTATCAATCAATTAATTAATCATTATCCAATTATTCATTTTAATTAATCATCCTCGATTAATTATCTTTAATTACATTTAAGGTAAATTATCCTTTAATTATTTTTAACCAAATATAGGAAATAACCTTTACCTTACTTCATTTATTAATTAACCTAAATTAATTACATGACTTAATTTATTTTATTAATAAATCTTTTCATTTATTAATTAATTCCAAATAAATTCATTCTAAGATTTCAGCATTTATAATAAATGATCTCTAATTACATTTACTATTTAATTCTATTACATCAAGTAATTAACTTTTAATTAGTTATTTTATTTCTTAATTTTTATTAAGAAAACTAATTTCCAAATCACATATATTAATCACCTTGATTAATAACATACAATAATTAATTATCCTTAATTAATTACTCCCAATAAACAGATTTAATTAATCCCTTGATTAATTTCAAGTAATTATATCCAAATTACTTCTATTAACAAATCATTATCCAATTAATTACATCCTGTAATTATTCATCAATTACTTTCCTGAGTAATTATATCTCCCAATTATCAATTGATTAATCCAAATTAATTAAACTAAATTAATTAACTCAAATAAATCAAATTACCCAATTAACTAAAGTGAGTAATTAATTCCTTACTTAATTTCCATTACGTAATTTAAACATTTACAATGTTGATTATCAAATTAATTAATCTAATTAACTATTAAAAATCAATTATATTAATTAATCATAAAATAATCTAGTTAATAATCTTCATTAACATTTATTAATTACTTTATCTTAAATAATACTTACAATTTCTTCATTTTTAATTATAAGTTCAATTAACTATTTATTAATCAAATTAAAGTCAAATCTATAATTCTTAATTTCATATTAACTACTTAATTCATTATTACTTTAATTAATGCATTTAATCTTATAATTACTAATTTAATCAATATCAATTTTATCAATTTACATTCAAATTATCTTAATGGTTAAAGAATTTAAATCTTTAATCTTCATTTACTTAAAGTAAATTTATTTCCCATTTGTTTACTTTAAATTTCCACTACAATATGTTGAACATTTATTTCACTCTTCCCCTTTTAATTTTCATTTTAAATTCCCGATTTAAACGGTCACTATTTAAACTTAAATCACTTTAAACTAACTTTTTTTAAAAACTTTAAATTATAACTTAAAGCAATTCCTTTGTTACGAAAGAATTTTAAATCTAATTCCCTCAAATTCAAAATATTTAAACTTATTTAAATTATTTTAAATTTTAAACTTCTTTCATTTCAAAACTGGAATTTAAACATTCCTTTGGACTCAGTTAAACTTTGACTTAAATTTTAAAACCCATACTTTAAAAACTGGGAACAAGCTACAGGTTACAACCCTGTAAACCAAACTACCCGAGTTCACCCAAAATACTTCGAGAAAAACATGATTCCTCCCGAGCCAAACAAAAATTTACTCGAGTAAAACTTCGAGTTTCCCCAACTAAAGACAACAGCTCTAGATTATCTGAAACTGCCCCGTGCACGTGCACGCCTTCATTCGTCACTGCCGATTGACCACGACCAACTCCTCTTCACGGTGATCGCTTCCACATCCTTTCCCAAATCCCAAATCGACCACCCAAACTCGAGATCGAATTCGAGTTGCTAAATCAAAGCCTGGAACATGAAAACGATATCGCCTCGAAACCTGGCAACACCCCGCGCTCCACGCTCCGACCACCAGAGGCCACCCAACTCCGGCCATAGCCTCAACCACCTCTCCTCTACCACAATCCAAAGTCGCGCTACACTCGGTCCTCCCATGAGTTCGAACGAGACGAAAACCAAAAGACTCGCAAAACTAGGTTACCAGATTTTACAGGCTTCCCGCCGCCACCACGTTCATCTGCCGACCACCACTGCATTTTTCCTGTAACCACCCTAGGCTCCTCTATCTCCAGACCAGAACTCAACCTCTCCAGACGACGAGATCGTCCACGGCAACCCAAAACACTTAAAACAGTCGAGCCAAAACTGCTCTTCACCCCTTGCCTTAAAAATTTTAAATCTTGTTTTAAAAATCCTATTTTTGTATGTAGAATCGATTTATACTCCTGAATCCTTAAAATCAGAGTTTTGATTTAAACATATATAAAGTTGTATTTTGCTTTCTTGGTTCCCAGGGTAAATTATAGGTTGATTCATCTTTACTAGAATTTTAACAACTAGATTATAGCCAAACAAACAACTTTTGTTTACTTCCTACATTCAAACAATTTGTAGATCAAGTGGTGAGGGATTTGTTTACTAATCTACTCAAAGAGATATCATCAGATAACAGAGTATCAAAGGTAACAGATATACATAGATTTGCACAAACATATATACCAAAATTCACATTATCACAGAGAAACAAACACTACATTAACTTAAGTTATATTTTTTTTTAAAAATATGTTACTCACCATGATTCAAAAGAAAGAACAGAGCAAACTAGATTTGCTTAGCACAGGCCTTTGAAACAGTTTTGGATTTTCTAACAGAAGCTCCTCTTGATCTCTGATTTGTTGAGTTGCTGGTTGTTTTTGAATGTTTGTTTAGGATTTTAGATGAAGCTTTTATCTTAGTTTTGCTTAGCTCGAAAGAAAATGAAAACTAGTAGGGGAAAGTAGTTTACAGGGTGAAGTATAAAACAGGTTGATATAAATGAAACAGGGTATCATTTTTCTTTAGGCAAACTAGTGTACAAGTTGTACAATTCCCAGAGATAATTTTTTATAGCTTATGGCCGAGATTGCATGCTTTTGTACTTAGAAAAGATATTGCCTTACTATCATTTAATGCTATGTCCTTTATGCATGCTATTTACCTTACCAGCCTACATTTTATACTTATCTATATTTTTTTCCTTGCTTGAGTCTTACTCTACAAGCTACAAGTAAAAATACATTTTACTTTGCCTTTGATTCTTTTTCTTACACATTTTCTTCTTACCAGCCTACACTTTATTTGATTTTGTTGTACATAAGACTGCCTGCCCATGTCATATTCGAGCCACTTGGTTTACATACTTATCCTATACAAGTATATTTTTCAAGCTTACTTAGCTATGCAGTTTTCAAGTTTGAATGCAAATGAATGTTATCCCTACCAGGTTGTTTGATTTGTTTTATAGTGTATTTATTTCTTTGACTATGCAGATTTAATTTGAAGGCTGGGAAATCATTCTTATGTATTTTCTTGCCTGGTTTACATTTTGAAATGTAATAGAATGTTGTTTTCTTTTGTTTGTTTCCTTGCTTATGCAGATTCTTGGTTTGAAAATGAAATGTCAGTGAATGATATTTCTAACATGTTATTTGATTATTTAGTGTATTGGTTTTATAATTTACAAACAATAAAATTTAACTTATGTATATTTTATATTTCCTTGTTTGATATATTTACTTTGTTACTTGTTTTATATTGTGATCTTGTTATTTTACTTTAGTCAAGTTGCTTTAAAAATATAGGTGAAGTCCTATATTTACTTTCATCTATTAATTTTATATGTTTATTCTTATTTATTATTTTAAAATAAATTACACATTTAACAATTTGAAATGATTTATAAAAGAAATTATATCTTTACTATAACTACTTACTTAATATTATATACTAAAGCTAGAACAAGTTTTAAAACTATTTAAACATTTATCTTATATATTTAAACCCATATTTTATTTATTTGATAGCTTTGAAAAGACCTAATATTAAATAAATGATAATTCCCAAATCACTAAAGAAATATTAGAAGTTTGGAAACATAATTAATTAGTTTTTAAAAGATAAAACTCACCAATACAATATTTATTTAAAGGAAAAGTATTTATTTAAGTCTCATAAATCCAAGATATATCAAAACAATTTAATATTTAATATAAATTATTAAATTGTTATTGCTCGAAATTCCGGGTCGTCACATTCCTTCCACCTTAAAAGAATTTCGTCCCCGAAATTTAAAACAAAGGTAATTTAATAATCTATTTAGAATTTTAATTTTAAAATACAAGCATATATCAATCAAATCATCAAATCAAACAAACCTATTTATCCAGACAAAAATCCTGGATAGAGTTCTCTCGAGTTTCCCGAGTATAAATACCGAGATACTCGCTCTATAGAATCCAAACAATCTATACAACTAAACTACAGAACTCCTACTCATCTAGATCTACACAACTAGACAGGATATCAGACTACAAACGAGTCTGACTCGCAACCAAAACTCCCTGAACTGCTGGTTCCAACACCAGAGATAGAATCTTACACATACTCCCTCAGAGATACGTGAAATACAACGAATCCCAGCTATCCAAACTGGCAATCCAAATCTGAAGACCAAACACCTACCCTCTCTAAAACACAGAGAAAATCCAGAACATCTCGGAGCTAAGTTCCCAGACTTACCAAATTATAGAGCTCCTTTGAATTAGAGAAAATTCATCCAAAATCAAATCTCCAACTCTGAAATCCAAATTCCTCCGTCTCTTATCCACCAAACTCTTCGGACGATCCATAGCTGCCTCCATCCCTACTGATCAGCTAAATCTCCGATAATGCCTTTCAGAACAATCTGAATCCACAACAATCCAGTAGAATGATCTTCTCAAACCCACTAAAATCAAGAACACAACCTTTACTATCATCCGTAGAAAACAACTTCTCTTTTCCAGGAAAGAAAAGCAGATGCACTCCCAACTGCTTCCGCTGCACCACTCTGATCTGAGTAGATAACAATGCTGATGACGAACACAAGCAAACACGGGACAACAAATTCCAAAAATATGGTTCAACAGATCCAAAAATAAAGCTCAGAAGTTCCTCCAAAACCTGAGCTGCTTCACTAAAAACTTCCTCCAAAAATAATTCTACTACTAAGCTGAACCATCAGTACCACTGCTGGAATCCAGCCGATACCAAACTCAATCTCCAGATGCTAACAAAACTCTGACTTCCTAAAGTCATCCAGAAAAATATCTGAAACACAAGAGAACGCTCCCACTATCGCAAGTCACTTTTGCGATCAACCCAGCCTAATTCCAAAGAAAAACTGTTCTATCTTTACCAAACAGAACAGCCTAAGCTTAACTGGCCAATCCAACAAAGAAACGAAACCACTTAGCTGCTTCTGGACTCACTGCTAAGCTGAAAAGCTTCTTGCCAATACACAGAATACTCCGAGCTGCAATGCTAACACCAATGCCAAAGAATTCCCAATCTAAAGCTCTTCGAGAAACTCGGCCCTCAAACCAACCAGAAACATCCTGCTGAACACAGCCACAACATCGAAGCAGACTTACTTCCTTAACTTGTTCCAAAGAAAACATCTTCGGAGACATCCATAGTCACTGTGTCTCATCACACAGCTACAACATCCTGAGGTATCAAGATACCATAACTCGCTGCTGTCCAACCGACAGATCCAACTCTACTCATCCAAACTATACACTACAAAAAAATGATCTCCAAATCTTAACAGATTACCTTCAGAGACTTGGTGAAATCCTTTCACCACAAATTCACTCGAGAAGGACTGTAGACCCAATACCGTCTCGGTCGATACACTTCCGACCTCAACAAATTCAACCATTGGTAGTCATGTTACACACTCCACCACCCTATCTACCTTTATAAATTATATTGGAAAACCTGAACGGGTAACCCAACAAATAGGTAGAATATATATATATATATATATATATATCAAAAATACAAATACGCTCTCTCAAGATAGACACCACTCCAGAGCCTAGGTATTCGCTCAACCTAGTGCTCTGATACCAACTGTAGCGACCCAACCTTCCACTACCGGAAAATCGCATCACTATGAAGAAAGAAAAGGGTGAGAAATAGAAAAGATAGAGAAGAAAGAAGAAAACACACCAGAATCTCAACAGCGGAACGAATGAAATATAATATATCACATAAGAGATTACATAATATCATATATATCAGAGTTACACAGATAATACAACACATACTAGACAGTTATAAACACCTGTCTAGTTAATACAACTCGATACATCTCAATACAATACAGAGATACAATCACAGCGGAAATACAGATAAACACTAACACATCGGAATCACTATATATCTATACGCTGAAGCCTCCTGCTCCATTGCTCCTCCAAAATACGTCAAAGCTAACCTGAATCCCTTGGCTACCCGTAAAAATTTGGGTACCCGAGAGTTTAGGAAAAACAGAAATAAACTCCGGGTCAGACATGGGTCTGGTATGAGTAACAGGTTAAAGTTGTTTAACTTGAAAAACCTTTGAGAACAAAAGGTATCACATAAGACATCCCACACATAAACATGGAAATGTTTTTACCTTACGCTAACCAAAACATTTGATAGGAAATCCAGTGATATTATAATAGTGTCTAGGGTTTCAAGTAAATAGAAAATAGCTGAAATTGTTACATCTATTAAATTCCAGCATACTAGCCACAACGTGGGTAATACAATCAAAACCGTAAAGTCTCGTAGGGAAAATGGGTTTCCAACAATGGCAGGGCTACTGGGGTACCGCCCGTCACAGTACGTGGCCTAGATCACCGTACCGAGGACCCACCCTAAGTCCCCTGCAACACAAGACCGGAACCATCCCTTACTGGACAGTTCCAAACAAGACAACCCCGGCGGTTGTAGCTACTAAACCGCCCACACAGTCGAAATAAAAGGGACTCTAGACAGGGGTATATCTCGCTCTCAAGTGGGTGCTACCCACGAAGCCTTGCTGCACCTCCCATGTTTTAGCCATTCCCGGTTGATGAGGCTTGAAGTCACGATTACCTTTAGAGAACACATCTCTTAGAATGCTCATCGCCCGCCTGACGATGTTCTGAAAGCATTCGATCCATATAAGTTCGTTCCGGCTTCGAACGAAACCGAAGGCATTATCTCGTTACACTCATTTTGGAATCACCCTCAGAGTTAACGACAATAACCCTTGCAATTTGAACCACCATCTCGAATCTATAAGTACTATCTCCGTCAAACTCATTACGGAATCACCCACAGAGTTATACTGACGAATAGTTCTTATACCTCGAGTCTTCACTTGCTCCATTTGGATTTCACGACCTAACGTTATTTTGGATCGATGTGGTATTCGGGTCTCCAGACCTAGAATCCCGGTATACGGAAACCCGATCCCGGTCTCATCGAAATCCAAACTGTATCTTTTAAGGCCAAGTTGTTTTAAAGTTAAAACAATTCAATTTATTATCTATATCAACACAGATAGATAAAACACAATATAACAATGGAGAAATACATCATCATCATAAACAGATAATCCATATTATCTACTCAACAGATAATCAATATCATCATACTTAACCAAACATCCATAACTCAATAGATATATCTCTGAGATCACAATCAATCATGGAAATCAATATCATCCATCATATATAAACAAAGATTAATAATCACCTCATTTTATAATTAATTTAAAATGAATTAAACTAATTACAAATCTTTAATTAATTTAATGTAAATTAAATTAATTACTCCACCATTATTAAACTTGCTTATACTTCTATTAATTAATTATCAATCAATTAATTAATCATTATCCAATTATTCATTTTAATTAATCATCCTCGATTAATTATCTTTAATTACATTTAAGGTAAATTATCCTTTAATTATTTTTAACCAAATATAGGAAATAACCTTTACCTTACTTCATTTATTAATTAACCTAAATTAATTACATGACTTAATTTATTTTATTAATAAATCTTTTCATTTATTAATTAATTCCAAATAAATTCATTCTAAGATTTCAGCATTTATAATAAATGATCTCTAATTACATTTACTATTTAATTCTATTACATCAAGTAATTAACTTTTAATTAGTTATTTTATTTCTTAATTTTTATTAAGAAAACTAATTTCCAAATCACATATATTAATCACCTTGATTAATAACATACAATAATTAATTATCCTTAATTAATTACTCCCAATAAACAGATTTAATTAATCCCTTGATTAATTTCAAGTAATTATATCCAAATTACTTCTATTAACAAATCATTATCCAATTAATTACATCCTGTAATTATTCATCAATTACTTTCCTGAGTAATTATATCTCCCAATTATCAATTGATTAATCCAAATTAATTAAACTAAATTAATTAACTCAAATAAATCAAATTACCCAATTAACTAAAGTGAGTAATTAATTCCTTACTTAATTTCCATTACGTAATTTAAACATTTACAATGTTGATTATCAAATTAATTAATCTAATTAACTATTAAAAATCAATTATATTAATTAATCATAAAATAATCTAGTTAATAATCTTCATTAACATTTATTAATTACTTTATCTTAAATAATACTTACAATTTCTTCATTTTTAATTATAAGTTCAATTAACTATTTATTAATCAAATTAAAGTCAAATCTATAATTCTTAATTTCATATTAACTACTTAATTCATTATTACTTTAATTAATGCATTTAATCTTATAATTACTAATTTAATCAATATCAATTTTATCAATTTACATTCAAATTATCTTAATGGTTAAAGAATTTAAATCTTTAATCTTCATTTACTTAAAGTAAATTTATTTCCCATTTGTTTACTTTAAATTTCCACTACAATATGTTGAACATTTATTTCACTCTTCCCCTTTTAATTTTCATTTTAAATTCCCGATTTAAACGGTCACTATTTAAACTTAAATCACTTTAAACTAACTTTTTTTAAAAACTTTAAATTATAACTTAAAGCAATTCCTTTGTTACGAAAGAATTTTAAATCTAATTCCCTCAAATTCAAAATATTTAAACTTATTTAAATTATTTTAAATTTTAAACTTCTTTCATTTCAAAACTGGAATTTAAACATTCCTTTGGACTCAGTTAAACTTTGACTTAAATTTTAAAACCCATACTTTAAAAACTGGGAACAAGCTACAGGTTACAACCCTGTAAACCAAACTACCCGAGTTCACCCAAAATACTTCGAGAAAAACATGATTCCTCCCGAGCCAAACAAAAATTTACTCGAGTAAAACTTCGAGTTTCCCCAACTAAAGACAACAGCTCCAGATTATCTGAAACTGCCCCGTGCACGTTCACGCCTTCATTCGTCACTGCCGATCGACCATGACCAACTCCTCTTCACGGTGATCGCTTCCACATCGTTTCCCAAATCCCGAATCGACCACCCAAACTCGAGATCGAATTCGAGTTGCTAAATCAAAGCCTGGAACATGAAAACGATATCGCCTCGAAACCTGGCAACACCCCGCGCTCCACGCTCCGACCACCAGAGGCCACCCAACTCCGGCCATAGCCTCAACCACCTCTCCTCTACCACAATCCAAAGTCGCGCTACACTCGGTCCTCCCATGAGTTCGAACGAGACGAAAAACAAAAGACTCGCAAAACTAGGTTACCAGATTTTACAGGCTTCCCGCCGCCACCACGTTCATCTACCGACCACCACTGCATTTTTCCTATAACCACCCTAGGCTCCTCTATCTCCAGACCAGAACTCAACCTCTCCAGACGACGAGATCGTCCACGGCAACCCAAAACACTTAAAACAGTCGAGCCAAAACTGCTCTTCACCCCTTGCCTTAAAAATTTTAAATCTTGTTTTAAAAATCCTATTTTTGTATGTAGAATCGATTTATACTCCTGAATCCTTAAAATCAGAGTTTTGATTTAAACATATATAAAGTTGTATTTTGCTTTCTTGGTTCCCAGGGTAAATTATAGGTTGATTCATCTTTACTAGAATTTTAACAACTAGATTATAGCCAAACAAACAACTTTTGTTTACTTCCTACATTCAAACAATTTGTAGATCAAGTGGTGAGGGATTTGTTTACTAATCTACTCAAAGAGATATCATCAGATAACATAGTATCAAAGGTAACAGATATACATAGATTTGCACAAACATATATACCAAAATTCACATTATCACAGAGAAACAAACACTACATTAACTTAAGTTATATTTTTTTTAAAAATATGTTACTCACCATGATTCAAAAGAAAGAACAGAGCAAACTAGATTTGCTTAGCACATGCCTTTGAAACAGTTTTGGATTTTCTAACAGAAGCTCCTCTTGATCTCTGATTTGTTGAGTTGCTGGTTGTTTTTGAATGTTTGTTTTGGATTTTAGATGAAGCTTTTATCTTAGTTTTGCTTAGCTCGAAAGAAAATGAAAACTAGTAGGGGAAAGTAGTTTACAGGGTGAAGTATAAAACAGGTTGATATAAATGAAACAGGGTATCATTTTTCTTTAGGCAAACTAGTGTACAAGTTGTACAATTCCCAGAGATAATTTTTTATAGCTTATGGCCGAGATTGCATGCTTTTGTACTTAGAAAAGGTATTGCCTTACTATCATTTAATGTTATGTCCTTTATGCATGCTATTTACCTTACCAGCCTACATTTTATACTTATCTATATTTTTTTCCTTGCCTGAGTCTTACTCTACAAGCTACAAGTAAAAATACATTTTACTTTGCCTTTGATTCTTTTTCTTACACATTTTCTTCTTACCAGCCTACACTTTATTTGATTTTGTTGTACTTAAGACTGCCTGCCCATGTCATATTCGAGCCATTTGGTTTACATACTTATCCTATACAAGTATATTTTTCAAGCTTACTTAGCTATGCAGTTTTCAAGTTTGAATGCAAATGAATGTTATCCCTACCAGCTTGTTTGATTTGTTTTATAGTGTATTTATTTCTTTGACTATGCAGATTTAATTTGAAGGCTGGGAAATCATTCTTATGTATTTTCTTGCCTGGTTTACATTTTGAAATGTAATAGAATGTTGTTTTCTTTTGTTTGTTTCCTTGCTTATGCAGATTCTTGGTTTGAAAATGAAATGTCAGTGAATGATATTTCTAACATGTTATTTGATTATTTAGTGTATTGGTTTTATAATTTACAAACAATAAAATTTAACTTATGTATATTTTATATTTCCTTGTTTGATATATTTACTTTGTTACTTGTTTTATATTGTGATCTTGTTATTTTACTTTAGTCAAGTTGCTTTAAAAATATAGGTGAAGTCCTATATTTACTTTCATCTATTAATTTTATATGTTTATTCTTATTTATTATTTTAAAATAAATTACACATTTAACAATTTGAAATGATTTATAAAAGAAATTATATCTTTACTATAACTACTTACTTAATATTATATACTAAAGCTAGAACAAGTTTTAAAACTATTTAAACATTTATCTTATATATTTAAACCCATATTTTATTTATTTGATAGCTTTGAAAAGACCTAATATTAAATAAATGATAATTCCCAAATCACTAAAGAAATATTAGAAGTTTGGAAACATAATTAATTAGTTTTTAAAAGATAAAACTCACCAATACAATATTTATTTAAAGGAAAAGTATTTATTTAAGTCTCATAAATCCAAGATATATCAAAACAATTTAATATTTAATATAAATTATTAAATTGTTATTGCTCGAAATTCCGGGTCGTCACACGATAGGTCATTCTATCGTTTTCACAAATACCCGGTCTTCACCACCGGTCTTCAATACGATCCATATTGTCGTATCACAAATTCGGAATGGGTTATACGACACAAAGGTCCTTTCCCGGCTAACCCGAATAGTGAGCGCTTATTCAAAAATAAGTGTGGCATTCAAATTCAAACAAATCACAACAAATACCCATTCAAGGTAATTATTGATAGTCGGTTATTTAACTATCAATAAAGATGTGCAACATCATCAGATTCCAAAAATTTTCCAAATTAATTATCTTCCAAAAATATCTTTACGAGATATATAATTTCCACACTTCAACTATTTGAAAACAATTTCAAATCAATTTCTACATTTCAATTCATCTTTGAAGATAAATCTCAAAACATTTCACTTCATATTGGAAAAGCATTTCCATACTTATTTAATAATAAGTAATTCACAAATCCATTTAATTTCAACACTTGGAAAATATTCAATATACTTAAATCCAGTTGTATATATATCATTCTTTAAGGAAATCATTCTCTTTCACAAAATTTATTTGAGTCAAAACGAATGTTACGTAAAACATCGTTACGACAACTCAAAATCACTAGTATAAGGATTCGAAATTTAGATAGATATATAAATCCTAATACTATATAAAACATTTCCTTTCGGAAACCATTTACTATAACAACAGTGTTATAGTCCACTATTTCCTTATTCCTCGAAACTTCTATTTCAACAATAAATGTTGAAATCTATGTTTCGATACTTAACACGTTTTAAAACATCTTTTAAGACAATTACTTCATTTCGTAATATCACTTCTCTAAAACATATCCAATTTATCTAATAATATATTCACTGTCCAAAATCGTGAATATACTTTGTTAACACATTTAACGTTTCTACACATTTTATTTAAAGGATTATCCACTGTCCAAAATCGTGAATATACTTCCTTTAATACTATATAAACTTAACTTATCAAAATAAGTCGTTTCTCGGATTTACAAATCTATTTATAAATTCCATTGGTATTTTATAACAACTTTAACTTATAAAAGCACTTTATTAACCAAATCAATTTATAACTCAATTGTATACCAAAAATTCATATTATAAGTTAATTACTTATAATTCATTTATTTGATAAAATCATTCTTTTAAAACTTCACAAGTTATAAATCTTATTACTTATAAGATTTACTTATACTTCATTTTTAACACTTTAAAAATTCCTTTATAACTCAATTATTTTGATCTATAAAATATCAATTTTATAAATCTTATATATATATAAACCATTTTAAAATAAATCAAAAATCTCAATTTAAATAAACCAATTCATTTAATAATTTACAAATCCTTATTTTTAAACTTCCAAAAATGGATCTGATGATGCAACAACACCAAATAGTCAATCACAGCATCCAAACATCATATATCATCATATGATAATCAACAAATATCACAATATCTGTAATCAGATAAATATTGGTGAGGAATCCAGTTGGATCCCTCCAACCTGCTTCCCTGCATCCACAGATGTTAGCAAAATACCAATTTCACTTCACAGTGAAATTATCGCGGTATATGGGATTTATAAATATTATCCGCTATTATGCGGCGCAATAGGGTCTCATCCGCTATACAATGCGGGAAATCAACTCCAATATATACATATTCCAATATATATATATTGCTATATACATATATAATACCAATTCTACTTCAATGTGAAATATTCGCGGTATATGTTTTTAATAATTAACATCCGCTTACTAACAGCGTATAATGTCTATTTATCTCAATAAATAGAAAATATCATCCAATTCACACAATCAGCAATTTTAAATCTAACTATTTAAAATTTTAAATCGAAACAAAACATTCGATTGAGTGAGGAGTTCTCACCTTTGCTTTTAAAACGGTTGCAGCGTTTTATTTCGAATAAAATTAAACGTGCATTTAATTTTACCCAAAATTTTCACTGACTCCAATCAACTCCAATCCAGCTCCATTGCGTAGTGCTCGACAAAATGAAGCCAACGCAATTCGTTTCGTAATTTTCCGACCTCGTATGAAAGAGATATGTATTTTTGAAGTTACACGAATTTTAAATATACTAATTTACAATTTTCTTTAAAATTTTATAACCCAAACCAATCGCAGCCGTTAGATCTGCAACCCTAGAATCCTGGCCACCGGTTTCATCTTCTTCCCAACCCAGATGAACACGCACCAAACAACCCAATAGCCGCCGCTCTCCCATCAATTTATGCTCTACCATCGTCGATATTTACGACGATCAGGCACCACCATTCCAAAGCCTTCGACGAAAGCTACCCACGCCTCGAACCCTAGCAAGCTCGGCCACCCCCTCTGCCTCAAAATGCGTGAAAAATGCAGCAGCTTCAAGAATGATTTCCCGTTGATCCGTTGCTCCGTTTTCGATCATCTCCGTATGGATTTGAAGCTCTCATCATCCTCTACAACTTTGTAGTTGGAGGTTTTCGCTAATTGTCTACGGATTGAGAGTGATTGAGGGAGGAAGTTTCGAATTTTCGTGGCCATTGAAGATAAACATGGCGGCTGGAGTATATTAGGGTTAGGGTTTCCTCTTATGAACGTATATATATACGTATATAAATAATATTAAATTTATTTTAAAACGACTTTTTCAAACGATCTCCAAATCACACGTGCCGTCTGGCGTTCGTAAGGTTTACCCCATGTTCTGAACACAATGGAATGTGTTTCGGAGGCTAATTCGATCATATGTAAGAGTTACGGAAATAAACAGTCAAATTTAAATCAAATCGATTTAAACCGATTTCAATGCGTTTTCGCTTGCCCCGGACAAACGGTACATCCGATTGACACGAAATTTGAAACCTTACAATAATATCACATTACGGATCCGATGAAACTGGTTTCGTCAAAATCCGAGACTTTTTGAAAAATGACTATTTTAACTCGCCAAATTAATATTAAAACAATTTCGATGCGTTTCGAGCTGCCACAGTCAAAGGACAACTCCGATTGCTACGAAAATTGAAATCTGATAATAACAAACTATTACGGATCCAATGGAACTAGATTCGTCCAATTCTGAGACTGTCCCAAAAATGGCTAATTTCACTAGTCGATTAAATATTAAAATATTCAATTTTTCACAGATTAACTCTAAATTCAATTTTAAAAGTTCTATAACATCACTATAACTCCAACATGATTTAATATAACTTTATAAATCCTTTTCATTCAAGTTTAATCTAGATCTCAATTATTTCTGGAATTTCAACTATTAATTTATCGATTTAATTACCCAATTAAATCCAGTTATTCGAAAAATTAATTATTCGACTTATTAATTTCATTTGTTAACATTTAAAATCAATTAAATATTCGAATTTCAAATGTCAGAAATTCTGGGTCGTTACAAACTTCCCCCCTTAAAAGAATTTCGTCCTCGAAATTACCAAGTAAGAAAAATTCACAAAATCCATTAACTTTTCAGAAATCCATTTTGTGAAAATTTTATATTCACCCTTTTCAAAACCTTTAACTTCAACCAAAACAATGGTTTCCATTTTCTAGTTCAATTCGTATTTTTTCATTACAATTTAAAAATCAACTTTTCATTAACAAAAATTTCCAAAATTTCTCGAAAATTTTCTAACGCCTTAAATTTCCAGAAAAATTCGCCATAGCCTCCTTTGCGCGGCTCGATCCGAAAAAAAATGACAGTGTATATATATCACAAATATACATCTCATCAAGTGATGAGGCATCCCGTAGGGAAAAAGTGTAAAAGTACGATATTTAATACGAGATATGTACCTTATAATTTTTTTTTAGCGAGCGTATACGGCTAATATAGCGCGAAAGCGAGCTCCAAATGCGAAGCAAACGCCATCCGCACCTACTAAACACTCAATCAAACAAATGAGAATATGTATATAGAAAATAATATCGATATACATCATATAGCAACATAACAACTACATGTGCTAACATAGCAATTGCAACTAAAGCAATAAATGCAACCATCAAACAACTATCATCCAATAAACATCCAACAAATCAATGTATATCCAAATCAGTTCATAACCAAATCCATATAGATTCACTTTTCATATATATTCATTGAATTGGTTTTCAATTTAATCACATTTGATTCGTTTACATTGGATTTTACTAACAAAATCATTCCTTCACATTCAATTAGTTTACATTCATGTTAGTTCACTTTTAAATCAAGTTAAATCCAATTCTATTCAAATTTATTTACTTCCAATTTGAATTTAATTACATAGCTTCCAATTTATCAATTAAACTTCATTAACACTTAATGAATTTAAATACAATCAACTAACAATCAAATAACAACCAATGCACAAACAACACAACCAAATTATTAAATTTACATTCAATTTGGTTCAACCTCTTTAATTCAATTGGTTTATATTAAATTGACTTACATTCAATTTATTCAATTTCTCAACTTCATTAGCTTCTAATGAATTAACACTTATATTCATTGTTTCATATCAATTATTTACATTCAATTGATTAACATTCCATCCATTCACATTAGATTGATTAATATTCAATCCATTTATTCAATTCAATTGCTAATTCATTTTACAATTAAAGTTGAATTTCATTTATATAACTCAAGTTCACATTCATCACTTCATTTCATTAATAAATTTTGATACCCAAAATCAAATTCATTCACCATTTCTTAAGTTATATTCCATTTCAAACATCATTTGTTTAACTTCTTAACTTAAGTTTTCACTTATAAATTAAATTTAGTTTCCCATTCTAAATAAATTCTATTCAACTTTTACCAAAGTTAATTTTATTTCATATTATAAGTTCAAAACTCATTTCACTTATATTTATCAACTTCAACTTGGATTTTAAATCAAATCTGTTTATCACAACAAAACTTCAATTTTCAATTTACTATGGGTATCAAATCAATCACACAGAAACTCGAAAATGATACTGATGATGCTGCAGTCATCACCGTACTATTTCCCAGCAACAATAGTGAATTCAGTGCTTTAAATTCTTTCAAAAATCTTCCTTGATTTATAAATCTCATTACAAATCTTTTACTTATAAAATTTCACTATTTATATATAAGTTTATTTTTTTCACAATTGTAAATCATATCAATTATAACTTCACCCTTTATAATTCATTTGCTTATACAATTTCTTTTACAATTGTTGTTTTATTTAACTTATTCAGACAACTTTTATTAACTTATATATATATATACATTTTCAACAACCAAACAATCAATTATATAGACTTTAATAATTTCCAAAAAATTATTTCTTTATATACAAAATATAATAGAGGTAAAATTATTTCATTTACCCAATTTTAAAAACAATATCATGCCGAATTGTTCTATATAAGTGTTTAGAGATCCCTATCGATAGAGTTGTACGGACAATACCAACCAAAATCCATATACCACTCAACAAACCAATCATCACAATATAAAACAATTTTATATTCACTAACAAATACGCGCTCGTATCTATTATTACACTCAACTCATTCTAGAGTACTACTGACTCTATCTCTAATGAGTAACACCCAACAGAGCAGGGTTGTCGCTTAACCATATGCTCTGATACCAAATGTAATAATCCACTTTTCCGTACCCCTTGAATAGACACTAATCTCCCTCGATTAACTCAAGATGAACGGAAAACCGAACCATTAGGGTTAAAAGAAGAGGTAGAAGAAGATAGAAGAAAAGAAAAACAGAAAAACACAGAAACAGAAAACAATATCAGAATCTCACATTCGCAGCGAAACAATATGTAATAGGTAAATGAATAATCTTTAAAACAAAGAACTATATCATTTTATACATTACATCACCATCAGAGTTTACAACAACAATACAACACACTGGACAGTTATATAAACTGGTCCTCATACAGAATACACAGCGGAATAATATTATCATATACAAGTGGTACGTCTCGCCATCCAGCTCGCCACTGAGCTCCACAGCATCTCCTGAATCCAGGATGACCTAATAACCTAACTCTAGACTGCCCGTGTTGAAAATGATGGGCATCCAGAGTTTAGGAAGGAAACAATAAACTCCAAGTCAGTCATGGTGACTGGTGTGAGAACTAAAACAGTTTATCTTTAGAAACAAACAACAATAGAATTTTAACATTGAAACCCGCAATGCTTTTGGAAAATGAAACTACCATAAGACCTCCCACCATACACACAATGCAAACGCAGAATTGGAGGAGATTTCTTCTTATGATAATCAAACATGCGTACTATGCAAAAACATTTGATTTTATTATTATTAGTGCATAGTGAAGAAAACATTTCGAAAGTATAATATTAATCTTAGCCAGCATAGGCGTTCCGCACTTATGCCTACTATAGCTACTATGTTCAATAGTAGGTTACCGCCACATTCCATAGCAGGTAATACAACTAAAACCGTACAAGATTCGTATTGTTTCTTTGGATTTTCCAACAAATGGTCAGGCTAGGGAACTTCCTTTCCTACTGCCGAATGGGATCGCCTCTGGCTGGACGTCCCGAGAGACAAACTGCTCTCTGCCAAACAAGGCCGAGTTACCCCTGTAACTAGGTAACTCACGAATATGTCATCACCCGGTCCTTTGGGACCTTTATCCGAGCGCTCGATAACCACATCACACATAATAAATAAAGTGTGTCCACATGAGTAAGTATCTGGGCTCCATACCATGATACCACCCCTTTCCAGAAGGAAATGACATACCCTAAAGGGCACGACCCTCATAACCTTGCCGCAACATTCCTGTTTCGACCATTTTCGGGTTGTTGAGGCCCTGATGAAGTCTCGTCCACAAAGCTACGCTTTATACAAAAGCTATGCTTTGGGTCAAACAAATGATCAAAGTAATGATCACAAAGATAAATGATCAAACAAATGATCATATCACAAATGATCAAACAATGATCATTTCACAGCAACACTCATCATGCCACATTACCAAATTGGGATATATCGCTGATAACCTTCAACTACATAACCTCTGAGCTCGTACGTCTCAAAGAAGGGTGTTAAGCTAAGAGAATAAATTCTCCGCCACAAACAGAAATGTATTTGAAAGAAATCAGCTTTACTCTCAAAATGTAATGTCAGACACGTAACCATACAAGTCTGTTCCGGGTTCGAACAGAACCGAAGGCACTTCCAAAGAATCCCTTGCAATCCGGATATTCACAATCCCGATAAAACTTCCCATCACAAAGGAAATCTCTATACCGTAGCTAACGGTGCAGAAACAATCGATAGGTCATTCTATCGTTTTCACAAATACCCGGTCTTCACCACCGGTCTCCAATACGATCCATATCGTCGTATCACAAATTCGGAATGGGTTATACGACACAAAGGTCCTTTCCCGGCTAACCCGAATAGTGAGCGCTTATTCAAAAATAAGTGTGGCATTCAAATTCAAACAAATCAAAACAAATACCCATTCAAGGTAATTATTGATAGTCGGTTATTTAACTATCAATAAAGATGTGCAACATCATCAGATTCCAAAAATTTTCCAAATTATTTATCTTCCAAAAATATCTTTACGAGATATATAATTTCCACACTTCAACTATTTGAAAACAATTTCAAATCAATTTCTACATTTCAATTAATCTTTGAAGATAAATCTCAAAACATTTCACTTCATATTGGAAAAGCATTTCCATACTTATTTAATAATAAGTAATTCACAAATCCATTTAATTTCAACACTTGGAAAATATTCAATATACTTAAATCCAGTTAAGTATATATATCATTCTTTAAGGAAATCATTCTCTTTCACAAAATTTATTTGAGTCAAAACGAATGTTACGTAAAACATCATTACGACAACTCAAAATCACTAGTATAAGGATTCGAAATTTAGATAGATATATAAATCCCAATACTATATAAAACATTTCCTTTCGGAAACCATTTACTATAACAACAGTGTTATAGTCCACTATTTCCTTATTCCTCGAAACTTCTATTTCGACAATAAATGTTGAAATCTATGTTTCGATACTTAACACATTTTAAAACATCTTTTAAGACAATTACTTCATTTCGTAATATCACTTCTCTAAAACATATCCAATTTATCTAATAATATATTCACTGTCCAAAATCGTGAATATACTTTGTTAACACATTTAACGTTTCTACACATTTTATTTAAAGGATTATCCACTATCCAAAATCGTGAATATACTTCCTTTAATACTATATAAACTTAACTTATCAAAATAAGTCGTTTCTCGGATTTACAAATCTATTTATAAATTCCATTGGTATTTTATAACAACTTTAACTTATAAAAGCACTTTATTAACCAAATCAATTTATAACTCAATTATATACCAAAAATTCATATTATAAGTTAAATACTTATAATTCATTTATTTGAAAAAATCATTCTTTTAAAACTTCACAAGTTATAAATCTTATTACTTATAAGATTTACTTATACTTCATTTTTAACACTTTAAAAATTCCTTTATAACTCAATTATTTTGGTCTATAAAATATCAATTTTATAAATCTTATATATATAAACCATTTTAAAATAAATCAAAAATCTCAATTTAAATAAACCAATCATTTTAATAATTTACAAATCCTTATTTTTAAACTTCCAAAAATGGATCCGATGATGCAACAACACCAAATAGTCAATCACAGCATCCAAACATCATATATCATTATATGATAATCAACAAATATCACAATATCTGTAATCAGATAAATATTGGTGAGGAATCCAGTTGGATCCCTCCAACCTGCTTCCCTGCATCCACAGATGTTAGCACAATACCAATTTCACTTCACAGTGAAATTATCGTGGTATATGGGATTTATAAATATTATCAGCTATTATCCGGCGCAATAGGGTCTCATCCGCTATACAATGCGGGAAATCAACTCTAATATATACATATTCCAATATATATATATTGCTATATACATATATAATACCAATTCCACTTCAATGTGAAATATTCGCGGTATATGTTTTTAATAATTAACATCCGCTTACTAACGACGTATAATGTCTATTTATCACAATAAATAGCAAATATCATCCAATTCACACAATCAGCAATTTTAAATCTAACTATTTAAAATTTTAAATCGAAACAAAACATTCGATTGAGTGAGGAGTTCTCACCTTTGCTTTTAAAACGGTTGCAGCGTTTTATTTCGAATAAAATTAAACGTGCGTTTAATTTTACCCGAAATTTTCACTGGCTCCAATCAACTCCAATCCAGCTCCATTGTGTAGTGCTCGATAAAATGAAGCCAACGCAATTCGTTTCGTAATTTTCCGACCTCGTATGAAAGAGATATGTATTTTTGAAGTTACACGAATTTTAAATATACTAATTTACAATTTTCTTTAAAATTTTATAACCCAAACCAATCGCAGCCGTTAGATCTGCAACCCTAGAATCCTGACCACCGGTTTCATCTTCTTCCCAACCCAGATGAACACGCACCAAACAGCCCAACAGCCGCCGCTCTCCCATCAATTCATGCTCCACCATCGTCGATATTTACGACGATCAGGCACCACCATTCCAAAGCCTTCGACGAAAGCTACCCACGCCTGGAACCCTAGCAAGCTCGGCCACACCCTCTGCCTCGAAATGCATGAAAAATGCAGCAGCTTCAAGCATGATTTCCCATTGATCCGTTGCTCCGTTTTCGATCATCTCCGTATGGATTTGAAGCTCTCATCATCCACTACAACTTCGTAGTTGGAGGTTTTCGCTAATTGTCTATGGATTGAGAGTGATTGAGGGAGGAAGTTTCGAATTTTCGTGGCCATTGAAGATAAACATGGCGGCTGGAGTAAATTAGGGTTAGGGTTTCCTCTTATGAACGTATATATATACGTATATAAATAATATTAAATTTATTTTAAAACGACTTTTTCAAACGATCTCCAAATCACACGTGCCGCCTGGCGTTCGTAAGGTTTACCCCACATTCCGAACACAATGGAATGTGTTTCGGAGGCTAATTTGATCATCTGTAAGAGTTACGGAAATAAACAGTCAAATTTAAATCAAATCGATTTAAACCGATTTCATTGCGTTTTCGCTTGCCTCAGACAAACGGTACATCCGATTGACACAAAATTTGAAACCATACAATAATATCACATAACGAATCCGATGAAACTGGTTTCGTCGAAATCCGAGACTTTTTGAAAAATGACTATTTTAACTCGCCAAATTAATATTAAAACAATTTCGATGCGTTTCGAGCTGCCACAGTCAAACGACAACTCCGATTGCTACGAAAATTGAAATCCGATAATAACTAACTATTACGGATCCAATGGAACTAGTTTCGTCCAATTCTGAGACTGTCCCAAAAATGGCTAATTTCACTAGTCGATTAAATATTAAAATATTCAATTTTTCAAAGATTACTCTAAATTCAATTTTAAAAGTTCTATAACATCACTATAACTCCAACATGATTTAATATAACTTTATAAATCATTTTCATTCACGTTTAATCCAGATCTCAATTATTTCTGGAATTTCAACTATTAATTTATCGATTTAATTACCCAATTAAATCCAGTTATTCGAAAAATTTATTATTCGACTTATTAATTTCATTTGTTAACATTTAAAATCAATTAAATATTCGAATTTCAAATGTCAGAAATTCTGGGTCGTTACAGCGTATTTGTTAGTGAAATAAAAATGTTTTATATTGTTTTAATTTACTTGTTGAGTGGTTTATGAATTCTGGTTGATACGTGGAATGCCTCAATATCGATAGGGGTTTCTAAACGCTTAAACAAGGCAAACCGACACAATATTGTTTTAAAAGTGGGTAAATGAAATAATTTTACATAAATTATATTATATATATATAGGTATAATTTTTCAGAAATTATTATAAGCTATATATGGTGTGTTTGGATGTTAATGAATGATAGTATTTGATTATTATCATTTGTTGTTAGTTGTTATTGTTATAATCTAACAAAGATAAACAATTGGAAAATAGGTTATATAAGAGACTAAATTTATAAGTATAAATTATAGAATATTGATTATACTTAAATAATCAACATTTGTGAAATAGTATTACATAAGAAGTGAGATTTTATAAATATGATTTATAAACATGATTTATAAATGGAAAAGAAATGGAAATTTCATAAGTAAACTCACTTTAGTCACTGGAAAATTATTTCGATGATGACTGCAGTATCATCGGCATTCATTTTCGAGTTTCTAAGCGAAGAATTTCTATCATTGAAGTTTTGTTTTGATAAAACAAATTTGTTTTAGATTTTAGAGGTGTAATTTGATATACAAGAGAGTTATGTATATATATGATTTCAAAATGATTTGAAATAAAACCAGCTGTTTAAAATCCTGAATATTTCTATCTAAATGTTTTGAGAAATTAAGATAATAAGTTTTGAACTAGGAAGATGGTGTTGATAAGAAATAAGTTTTTTAACTTATAGATTTTGAAAATTAGCAAGTTAAAACAAATTTTAAATTTGTTGGATATAAATGTTAAGAAAGGTAAATTTGAAAATTGAATTATAAAATGAAATTTAACTTAAGTTAAGTTAAAACAAATGATTTTTGAAACGAAATTTGATATTGGATTCGATTTGTAAAGAATTAATGAAATGTACTAATAAAATAAATTAGTAAAATGGAAATGAACTTGAGTTATAAAATGAAATTTAACTAAAAATAAGTAAGTAGGATGAAACGAGTAAATAAATTAGAATTTGGCTTTCGAAATGAAGGTGAACTTAAATCATAAAATAAAATGCAATTTCTGTTGTAAAATAAATTGAATATGTTTTGGAAATGTTGTTTGCTAGAAATAAATAAAATTGGTTGTAGTAACGAAATTCAACTTGAGTTGCCAAATGAATTGAATCGAGCTAATGAAATAAATTAATGAATGAAATAAGGTTTGGCATGTTGTTTGTTAAAATTGAATATGAACTTAAGTTGTGAAGTGAAAAATAAACATGAGAATTATGATGTATAAAATGTTTATAGTTAACTTAAGCAGAGGATTTTATAAAATGGTTATTATTGTTGGTATTAAAGAAATATACTAAGTGAATGTTAATGAATGGAATATAAGTGAAATTAATATGAATAACGGAATTTGGTTTAAATTAAATGCAAATGGATTGAATGAAAATTGATTTAATATATATTAATGGAATGCACCTTTATATGGAATGTACATGAATTGGATATGAATAAATTGGATGTAGATAAGAAATGTAAATAAGTGAAATGTAAGTGAATTATTGTTAACCTGAGATTGAATATAGTTAAAGTGAAGGTTAATAATTGAATGTAAATCAATTAAATGGGAATAAATTGAAATTAATCAATAACAGGCTAATAAGAAATGGAAGTATATAATGTTGACATTTGGAAATGCAAATTTATATGATGACAAATAAATTGGATGGATGTTATTTGTTTAATAAGTTCTCTTGTTACATTCACTAAAATTGCATATAGTTATTGTATAGTTTGTGTTATATATTGATATTACTTTCCACATACTTGTTCTCAATTTTTGTGCAGAATATGCTAGTATATGATTTTTGTTTGATGATAATAAACATATATATATATATATTCATTTAAATGTATTTGTTATTGTACTATTTTATTTTTCACATAATTAATAAATATTTGTTGAATAAAATAAATAACATAGAATTCATATTCGAACAAATATTTTATTCAAACAAATATTTTATTGCAAATTCAAATAGTACAAATTTGAGCTCTCACTACATTTATACATTTTCAATTTCAATACAAGTTCAATTACAACACATTTTTCAATTTACAATGTCACCTCACTACATTCACTCATCACTCGTATTTGTTCTTCAACTCTATTCCAATTTGTATCCAGCATCTGAATTATCTACAAAATAAACACTGACGTTGTAAAATTGAAAAAGAAATATACGAACTGACATTTAGGGATTTCAATCCTAATATAACCCAAAATTCATCATCGGTAGAAAAAGCAATCGAGTTCGAGCCCAAGTAATCAAACAATAAACAAACAGAGCATAAAGTCGAGCACAACCAAAATCAAAAGGGGCAAAAATCACATACCAATACAATACAAATTCGAACTCGACATTGAAGCAGTAATAAGCAAATTGAAGAAGCAAGCGAATCGAATTGAAGAACGAAAGACAATCAAGTGGTGGCTTCAAGGAAATCTTCAAAACACTAAATTTGAGAAGAGCAACAAAAAGGAACGGCTAGAGCTACTAAGTGAAAAGGAAAAGGAGTAAGACGTTTTTATTTTTATTAGTGGGCCAGTCTAATTTTTTATTATTGGGTTTTAATTTAAATAATAGGGTTTTGGTTTTTTGATTTGTTTTAGTCTTTGTTTTTATTTGTAATTTCTTTTTAAACCCTGTAACTTTCTAGTCGTGTGACTAGGTTACGAACTACGGTGGTGTAGTTCTAGAATTCGCAACTCAGTGGCTGAGTTGTCGCAGGGTTTTGAGCGTAGAGTTAGGTTAGTCATTAGCGGGTGTCGCATGTTTATGTGTGTAAGCGTTTGACTACTTAATTTCTAGTAGAAACCTTGGGGGTAGCACGTAGGCAGGGTTTTGCCGAAGCTGGGTAAATCTGTGTTGTTCTATTTCTGCTTTTATTATTCTGTTATTATCTGTGCTGTAATTATTATATATTTATTTCTGCATTAATTTTTATTATTATTAGTATCACCCTATTCACCCACCTCTAGGGTGAAATCCATTCTACAAATGGTATCGGAGCCAGGAACAAAAACCATTTTTTGTTTTAAAATTTTGATTTTTCAAAAACCAATTTTTGTTTTAAAAATTTGATTTTTTAAATGGCTTCTTCTAGTAATTTTTTTGTTGAGGGTTAGTCCATAGTTACACCACCCATGTTCAATGGTGAATATGCTTACTGGAAAAATAGAATGAAATTTTTTCTAAAAATCATAGATGCATGGAATATTGTTGAGACAGGATATAGGACACCAACTATAGTAGTAGATAATCAAGAAATTGAAAAACCGATGGATCAATGGACAGATCTTGAAAATAAACTGCAGAATGCTAATGCTAAAGCTATGAATTCTATTATTTGTTCATTGGATCAAATTGAATTTAATCGTGTCTCACATTGTCTAACTGCGCAGGAAATTTGGCACACTTGAAGTGACTCACGAAGGAACTTCCCAAGTCAAAGAATCTTGCCTTGCAAAAACTTCACAATGGCAAAGGATGAAAGTGTCAAAGAAATGTATGAACGACTTTCTAATCTAGTATACAAATCAAAATCACTTGGAAAGCCATACACAGAGCTAGAAATAGTTCGAAAAATCCTCAGAATTCTTCCATGAAATTTTGAAACATAAGTCACTGTCATTCAAGAATCAAGGATCTGAAACAAATCAAAGTTGAAGAACTCATCGGAAATCTCACCACTTATGAGCTAGAAATTAAATTCAAGGAAGAACGCGAAGGAGGTGATACACGAAAGAAATCAATAGTTCTCAAAGGTACAACAGAAAGTGATGACGACGACGACGGAGCAGCTGAATTGGCACTGATAATAAAGAGATTCAAAAAGTGGAACCTCAAATACGGAAATTCAGCTCTAAATTAACAATAGAAGAACAGAATTTTCAGAGTGTTAGACAACTCTGAAGAGATGGAAATCATCTGTCACAACTGCAATAAACCTGGTCATATCAAGCCAAATTGTCCTTAAAATCAATTCAGCAAAGGAAAGAAACCGAAAAGGAGAAGCTTTGCAGCAACTTGGGATGAAAGTGATGAAAATGATAAAAGCACTGGCAGTGAGAGTGAAAGAGCAAATCTGTGTCTTCGAAGAGAAATAAGTGGCAGCGATGATGACGAGCCAAGCAAGGTACCAAAACTTACTCACTTAGAATTACTTATATATTTTCACGAAGTAAATGGCTATTTTGAACGACTTAGGGAGAAGTACGCTAAACTTGAATCACAAAAAGATAGTTTGATAGAACTAAATAAATAGCTTGATTAATTGGTTAAAAACTAACGAAACAAGAGCCCTAAGTGTGATAAGTGTCCATCATTTGAAGAAGAAATTAAAAAATCAGAAATTAAAATTAAATCACTTGAAAATGAAATTCTGATTTTGAAAGAAAGTGAAAAAACTAGGAGAGAAAATTCTATCAAAAAGTGCACTTTGTTACTGAATGAAAATGAATCTCTCAAAACACAAGTCCAACAATTGTTTACAACTTTAGAAAAATTCTCCAGAGGAGAAAAATCACTAAATATGCTGTTAGGGAAACAAACTGTTAATACTGTTAAACAAGGACTTAGGTATATTCAATCTGAAAGAGTTAGAAGTGAAATTAATCATGTTAACTCCAAGTGCACGATTTGTAGAAAAATTGGACACAATCAAAAAAATTGCAGGTTTAGACCCAAACACGTGAAAACCATTCCAATTAGGGTTCCAAAAGGCACTAATATAAAATCCCTCATAGTCAAACAAATCTGGGTGCCAAAAGGAACAAATATAAACTGTTTTGGTTCTACACAAACTTGTTATTCAAAATATTCTATCACTAACAATCATGGACCTATAAAAACAAATAGGCCACAAAAACCTTTCCTCGTGCAGATGTGGTGATAGGCTAAGGAACAACAAGAGTAGTACCTGGATTCTGGCTGTTCCAAGCACATGACGGGCGACAAATCAAAGTTCCTTAGCCTAGCACAATGGTGGCAGAATCACAATGGGCAACAACAAAAAATTATCGGTAAAGGTAAAATAGGTAACGGTACATTTATCTTGAACGATATATTAAATGTTGAAAATCTGCACTATAATCTGATGTAAATCAGCCAGTTATGCGATAAGGAAATGAAGGTTGATTTTGATTTTGACTTATGCAAAAATGTTTACCAATCATCTTTTCATCCTTGAACTAGTTCATATAGATTTGTTTGGACTAACGATATTGCAAGTTTAGGTGGTAAGAGATGTTGTTTTGTATTGGTTGATGATTACTCTAGATACACATGGATATATTTATTTAGCTTACTGCTTCTAGATCTGACACTATGTTCACTAGTTGTTAATGTGCACGTTTTCAATCAAATCATTAAGGAATCACATTTTAAAAGATGTAAAATGATTATAAGGTATTTGTTGCACACTTCACTGTATGGTCTATGTTATCTATCTAATGATATCTTTGAGTCAAAGGGGAATTCAGATGCAGATTACACTGGTGCCTAGTTGATAGAAAAAGTACTAGTAGAACGTGTTTTATGTTGGGGCATTCATAAGTTGCATCACATTTCCAAAGAAATATCTGCATATTTTTCATTTCAACTGATTTCAATTAGCTGACATTTTTTTAAAACCCCTTCCAAAAAATAGTTTTAGTTGACTTCGTTTCAGATTAGACATTTTAGAAATTTGATTTTATATTTGTTTTTGGATTTGGTCTTAAATGACTACATTAACTAATCTGACTCCCTACTGATTATCGAAAAGATAAATAGTGATTGAAAAAGTGATGAGTGTCGATATTAATCATATATTATGACTTGAGACGGTATATGTAGTAAATTTCTTTAAAAATTTAAAAAAAATTGTAATAACTTTGATTGGTACAAATTTCATGACCATCTCTAATTCTATCATATTTCTAACGACCATCGCTCATTAAAATTCAATATAGTTTGTCAAAATGTGGAATTTTAAACAGGAAATTATTCATTTTTTTAATTAGCAATAAAATTATCCAAAGTATTCACTCTCATTTAAAAGTCCTCTTGGTTATGCATGCGTGAATTACTTGGAATTTTTGATTATGTGCTTTCATGCTCATTTAAAAGTCCTCACGGTTATGCATATATGGAACCCATATCAAAATTGATTATTAAATAGACGAGTTGATTCTATTCCCATTTAAAAGCACTCACGGTTATGCGCGGTTAAAAGATACTTGAAATTCATTTTTTTTAAATTAGGAATTCTACTAATCTCATTTACAAGTCCTATCGGTTATGCATGGTGAGTAAGTATTCAAATTGCTGTCATAAATATACCACAAATAGATACAACTATATGGTTTTATATACCGACATTACCCTATCACTCTAAAGTGGAATATGCGCCTAATAGAGTATTTATGATTTTTGTTTGAATTTTTATTGAAATTTAATATTTATACTCGATTGGGTATTAGTGTTGTATTAATGTCTATCACTTTATCTCTATTTCTCTAACATTATTACTCTTTTGCCGATAACAAAAGAAGGAGAGAAAAGTTAAGACTTTGGCAAATAAAGTTCAAATATTTTATTTTTTAGTTGCATATTCCCATCTAGGTTCATTTGCATATTTTTATTTATTTTCATGCATATATGAAGGGGGAGCTTTGTTGAAGAGAGGGAGCATTCAAATAGGGGGAGCAAATAATCAATGACCAAATAAAATTAATAAATTCAAAATCTTAATATATGTTTGTTATCATCAAAAGGGGAGATTGTAGAATATGCTAGTATATGATTTTTGTTTGATGATAATAAACATATATATATATATTCGTTTAAATGTATTTTTTATTTTGCTATTTTATTTTTCACATAATTAATAAATATTTGTTGAATAAAATAAATAACACAGAATTCATATTCGAACAAATATTTTGTTACAAATTCAAATAGTACAAATTTGAGCTCTCACTACATTTATACATTATCAATTTCAATACAATTTCAATTACAACGCATTTTTCAATTACAATGTCACCTTACTACATTCACTCATCACTCGTATTTGTTCTTCAACCATATTCTAGTTTGTATCCAGCATCTGAATTATCTGCAAAATAAACACTGACGTAGTAAAATTTAAAAAGAAATATTTTGCAGTGCAAAATGAAATGTGTGTTTGAAAATATTGTTTGCCTCAGTTATTTGGGTTAACAACTTGTGACATGCACAATGTATCACTGTACATGCCATAAGGCCGTGCACACCGATATACACTTGCGTGTTAGAACTATAGGGACAGGTGAGCACAAGGTTAAACCCAAGCCGAGGCCGGATTCAACTCAAGTGCAAATATTCAGGTGCAATACAAATAACAGTTACAACATAATCACAAAGAATAAGAGCACATGCATACAAACGAACTCAACCAACACAACAGTTCTACTAACAAGTAATAAGACCTCATATGACACAAAGCAACAAGGTGCACAGAAATTGGAGTGCATATGAACATTGGAGCATGCAGACTTCAAAATATACAACCAATCAAGACCACATGAATCAAAGAATTGCAACCAAACCCAGTCCAGTGAAACAAGTTCAATAAAATGGTCCATACACAAGAAGACTCAAATGCACCAACCAAGCTCATATGCAAAGTCAAGGCATGAACAACCAGTATACAAGAACAGAACAAGGCCACATGAGCTCATAATGTTGCCAGTAAGAACCAGATCAATCATTTTGACCAGAGCAGACAAATATGCAGTAACGTTCACTACACATATATACATGCATATGTATGCATATATATACATGAATATGTGCACGTTTTCCAAAATCAATGAACTATAGACCAGACTCAAGCTCAACAACTCAATACAACCAAATAGTCTAGGCTACAAATGTACAAAGTCATCAACAACATATGGAACCAGATGTGAAGCCATGAATACACAGTGCAGACCAGAACATTCGAGGACCAACCAGACTCAATTGCAACAGAGACCAGAGAATCACACAAACAATATAACTAAGACCACAACTCAAGAGGAAACCACCGAACCAGGCATGTACAAATATGTACAACCAAATCTCAAATGCAAACATATCATGTAGCCAGAGAATCGTATATGCAACAAATACAAACCAACACATGTGAAATCATTTCAGACATGTCAAGCAGGTTAATGGTCAGTTCATATGAACATGAGTATGCATTAGTAACATGTACATGTGAAACTAGATCACAAAAAACTTAAGTGAACATGCAACAAGAAGAAGTGCACAAAAAAACAGTTTCAAAAACAGTGGAGCATCATGTATATTCACATGCAACAGCAATGAGCAGAATAAGGCATCACAATACATATACACACACATATATATATGTATGTATGTATATACATGGTGACACACATGAATCATTTCAGGCATGAACAAGAGCATGGAACAGAGGCCAGCACATTCAGTACACATGAAGCATCAACTCAAACCATAAATATCAAGTAATGCAGACAACAGTTCAATGTAACCAACTACATAACCACACCAGTATACATGCGTGAACACACACATATATATGCAGTGGAAACCAGACTTCATTCCAAGAAAACAGTGTTGGTGATATACAACAAGCAATGTTATAACATGAAGCAGTTTACAGTTTTACAAAACAGTGCAAGTAGCAGTTCGAACAAGACAGAGTAGTGTCAAATACAAATTTAAATTCCAAGGTCAAAAATTAGAAAATTGCCAGAAAATGAATGAAGCGGAAGTGTTTAAAAGAAAATCAAGCCGTGGGTCATACATTTTCAAATAGAGGTATATGCAGTAACGTGAACAAGTTGAAGTTAATATTTATCTCAAAGTCAATTCAAATGCCAAAATTAATGGAGCAAAAGAAGGAACCGACTTCAAAAGTATTCAACTGATAATATTATGATCAAGTCAGAATTCATCCCAGTCATTAAATCCAAAATCAACACCGAAGTCGTAGGAACTGACCCAAAGCAACTTCGATCACGTGAACAAATAAGGCAGAAATGAACGCAAAGCAATTCAAATATATCAGAGCTGGAACAAGTCAAAAATCATCACATTGTTCAATCGAAAATCAATGGCCGAGCATAGCAACGTGACAAATTCAAAAAGAAATATACGAACTGACATTTAGGGATTTCAATCCTTATATAACCAAAAATTCATCATCAGCAGAAAAAGCAATCGAGTTCGAGCCCAAGTAATCAAACAGTAAACAAACAGAGCATAAAGTCGAGCACAACCAAAATCAAAAGGGGCAAAAATCACATACCGATACAATACAAATTCAAACTCGGCCTTGAAGCAGCAATAAGCAAATTGAAGAAGAAAGCGAATCGAATTGAAGAATGAAAGACAATCAAGTGGCAGCTTCAAGGAAATCTTTGAAACCCTAAATTTGAGAAGAGCAACAAAAAGGAACGACTAGAGCTACTAAGTGAAAAGGAAAAGGAGGAAGACGTTTTTAATTTTATTAGTGGGTCAGTCTAATTTTTTATTATTGGGCTTTAATTTAAATAATAGGGTTTTAGTTTATTGATATGTTTTAGTCTTTGTTTTTATTTGTAATTTCTTTTTAAACCGTGTAACTTTCTAGTCGTGTGACTAGGTTACGAACTACGGTGGTATAGTTCGAGAATTCACAACTCAGTGGCTGAGTTGAGGCAGGGTTTTGAGCGTAGAGTTAGGTTAGTCATTAGCGGGTGTCGCAAGTTTACGTGTTTAAGCATCTAACTACTTAATTTTTAGTAGAAACCTTGGGGGCAGCACGTAGGTAGGGTTTTGCCGAAGTTGGGTAAATATGTGTTGTTCTATTTCTGCTTTTATTATTCTGCTATTATCCGTGCTACAATTACTATATATTTATTTTCGCATTAAATTTTATTATTATTAGTATCACCCTATTCACCCCCTTCTTGGGTGAAATCGATCCTATAGTTTGTTGAGTGTTTAGTAGGTGCAGATGGCGTATGCTTCGCATTGGAACTCGCTTTCACGTTATATTGATTGTATATGCTTGCTAATGCTAAAATAAGGTACACATCTCAGATTACATATCGTAATTATATATTTTTCCCTACAGGATGCCTCATCCTCGAAGATGAGATGTATATTTGTAATTATATATATATATGTGTGTGTGTGTGTGTTGTAAATTTTTACGATTGAGCCGTGCAAAGGAGACGCTGGCGAAATTTTTCTTAAATTTAAAGCATAGAATTTTTTTGAGAATTTTGGAAATAAAATTTTTGATAACTAAAATTTGATATTTTTGATATAACATGGCATAGTAGTAGTTAGTATCTATGAGTGAAATTAGAAACTTAGAAAGGTGATAAAGTTTCAACAAATTGATTTTTGGAAGTTAAAGGCTTAAAGGAAATTGGTAATCTATTTTAGCTAATTGGTTTTGAAAATTAATGGGTTTATGGCATTTTTCTAACCTTGGCAATTTCGGGGACGAAATTCTTTTAAGGGGGGGGGAGATGTAAAGACCCGAAATTTTGATTATTTGATTTTGAAATATATAATTGATTTAAACATTAAAAGGTTGGATTAAAGAGTAAAATAACTCGAAATTTCCAAATATAAGAATTTAAAATTAAAATTAATATCTAGAATTTATATACAAAGTTTGTTTAAAATATTTTAATTTGTGAATTTATATTTGAATAGTGTTTCTAATAACCGGATTTATAACTGAATATTAATTCAACTAATTTAATAGGCTTATTTAACTCATTTTAATATAATATATAGTAACGGTAAATTCAAACTGTAAATTCAATTGCAGTGTTAACAGTTTGAATAAATAATTAGAAGATTTATTGTAAATATTTCGACTCGATTTCTATTGATGTATTTTTATTTTATTTTATTTTACCATAATTCTAAATTTGGAAAATATTGGGATTTTTCATTTGACGATTTATCGGCAAACGGTAGTGTTTTTGTGATTTTATAGAATCTAATAAGCAGCGTATATTATTTTTATTTTGGGGTCGCATCGTTGTTCTAAACGCGACTGTAATTTTTTTTTGTTGATTCGGGATCCATAAGCGAACGAAAAGCGGTGCAGTGAAGTGCCCAAAAATCACAATTTAAAAATAAGTCAAAACTCCAATATAAAGTACACTCAACATACAAACATGTCTTCCCCATACCTTGGTTATTTAATTTTCTTGCTGAACAAAGACGAACCAAGCATCCTCAAAACCAAAAAGAAGAGACTGATCATAAAAATTCAAAATCAATTTGTATAAATCTCTTAAAAATTTGAAAACAGGTATTTTTAAGCTCGTGCGTCGGAGATCTTCATCTCTATGCTATTTTGAGGGATTGCATTGATGGTTGGAGTGATCAGCAGCCTAAGGCGGTAGCGCGTGGCCTTCGGTCATCTAGGGTTTAGGGTTTCTCGAGCTTGGGACGTCGTTAGTGGATGTGGTTTGTGGCATCGAGTTCGTAGCAAAAAATGGCAGCTACGTCTTGATTTTGTGGTGGCGTGGTGGTGGATTGGAGGCCACGTGGTGATGTACAGACGTGGGGGAGAGCTCTACCGCGTTTGGGTTGGGGATGTAGAGCTTGGAATGTTGGGTGTCTTTTGGAAGTGGAGATAAGACGGAGCTTGGTGGTGATGTCGGTTGGACGTTTAGATGGGGAGACGAGGGAGGAAGGAGGAAGGGGAGGATCGGTGAATTTGAAAGCAAGATAGCTGGAGGGGGAAGAAGAAATATAAATGGGAAGGAGGACGATTAGTGGATGGGTGGATTAAGCGGGTAATAAATTAAAGTTAAAAATGTGATATGTGTAATTAATTAAGTTTAAAATCGTAAAGCTTACATAATTTATATCTCTTTCATACGAGGTCAAACCAAGGCACGGATTTTTGCGTTGTGCTCATAATGGCGAAGGCTTCACGATGGATCTGGTTTGGTCAAAGTTGAAGACATTTGAAATTTGGGCTAAAATCAAACGTCGTTCGATTTTAGTTCCAAACCGGAATGCCTTGGTGACTCTTAAAATCAAAGTGAGTTAATCTAACCTTTTGGTTAATCGAAAAATTTATATAGTCAATAAATATTATTTATTGGATGTTTGGATATTTATTTCTGATAGTTATTAATTGTTTGGATAATATACTAAATTATATTATTTGTTTGGATATATTCCCACCCCTGGAGCGGATGAGACCTTATTACGTTCTCGTGTAAGAGCGGATGACCCTTGGTATACGAATCCCGCCTCGAAGCGGTTGATTTTTTTATGATTATATATTGTATGTGATACAAGTGGACATGTTGGAGGGATCCAACGGGATTCCTCACACTGTTGATTTTATTTTCATACATATAGTGATATATGATTTGTTGAATGCCATATTTATGACATGGATATGATTTTTGCTTAATTGGTGCTTTAGTAGCACTGGGCCTTATATTTGGTATTTTAAATACTATAAAATAATGGTTTGACTTAAACGGGATTTCAAAGTGATTTCGGAAATTTTATGTGTTTAAATAATTTTTCTAAATAAATGGTATGATTTTGAGAAATTATAAGTTTATAGTTTTATAAAATATTTTAAATAGAAATTTTGAATTGTGGATGAAGATTTTTAAATCTTAAATTAAGTCCGCCTTTTATGATAAAAGGATATGGTTTTAAAAGAAATTAGAAAATATTTGATATAAATATTATTAATCATTTTGTATAAAAGGATGTTATACAAATGAAGTAAAGATTTTTAAAATCATGTTTTTTTAATAAAAGTATGGATTTATAAATGGTGTTATAAATCAAAGGATGTTATTATTATTTAACAAATGGGTTGGATAAATCAAATGGTGGATCTATTATAAGATATGGAAGTTTGTTTTAGAAAATAGTTGACTCTATTTTGGAAATTGAAAGTGAAGGTGAATTGGGATTGTTAAATGATATTATATAAATTGAAAGGAATTTATCCATTTGGGAATAACGTTAAAAAAATGAATGGTGATTGATTTTCTTAATGGAATTTATGAATAAGTGAGATTTATAAAGGAATGAAGTTATAAATGGCATTTATAAATATATAAAAAATTATGAAAGGAAGTTTCATAAAATAGAAGAGATTTATAAATATAGCTTTATAAATATGGAAACGATTATGTGTAAGATCAAGTATGGATTTTTATCAAAGAAAACATTTATGTTTTAAAGGTTGGTTATTTATACTAATATTGTTTTAAATTGGGCTATCGGTATTTTAAATAATTGGAAGTTAATTATTTAAATTATTAATATGGTTTGAAATTAAGTATGATTATTTTTAAATATAGTTTTGGAAATTAATTGTTTTTATTTATAAGAATGTTGAAGATAAAACTATTATTGTTTATTTATATTGTTTGAAATTTATCAATTACTATTTGTCAGTTGTTTTAAAGTTAATACTTATTTATTTATAAAGTTATTATTATATAATAGTGTTTTAAGGTAAATGATTATTATTTATAAATGTTTTCAAGACTTATAAATAAGGTTTTATAAACAGATTTTGGCTTATAAGAAAAGTTTATAGAATGTTTTGGAGTCTTAAAGGAGAATCATTTATAATGTATGAAGAGAGCTTTGCAAATGGCCTAGGTAATTATAAAGGAAAATTATAAGAGGGTTTATAGGTGTATGAGAAGAACCTTACAAATAGTGCATGGATTTATAATAAGGTATATAAATGACGTGAGAAATAATTTATAAATGGCTTATAAAGGATTTTAGAAATTTATAATGAGGTTTATAAATGATTTCAGAATTGGATAAAAAGGAAATCTTCCTAAGTGTTTGGTAAATATACTTATACCATTGAGATAAGTATATGAATATTTTCTAAGTATTGAAAATATAAGGTTTGTGAATATATATTTGTAAAAGTATTTTGATACAAGTATTTACAAGATAACTTTAAATAAATGAAGGATTATTAAAAGAGGCTTAGTGTTACTTGGTGCTTAACGAATGTTGGTTTTCTTATGGAATTTAAATCCCTAATTTGAATGTTTGTTTATACAATAGTTAAACAACCGACTATCGGATTTGAACTCAAATGTAACTTTGAAAATATCTAGGAGAAACACATGAGTTATATGGCACAGTCATCTCTGATGATGTTGTACTATGCGTATAAATCTCGTTTCATTCTCTTAGGACAATGATAAGGAAATCCATCCACTAACGTTTAGGAGGTGATCTCAATTCTTATCTTTGACTAATTATTTCCTAGAGAACCGGGGTTGAGTTTTCTAGAAACTAATTAATGTTGTTTCGAAGAGACCGGGGTCGGATTTGTTATTCGAAAACCACTTCGATCCAACTTAAGCATTGTGAAGTGAAGACATCATGAGGATGATGGGAATTCAGAGACAGAGCTCTCAAGTGTTACGTTCAGTCCTAGAACGAACTTGTATGGATGAATATTGGCATTGCATTGTTGCCTAGAGGGCAGTGTTAACATTCCAAGTGGGAAGTGCTATATAAAGGTAAACGTAGCCTCAAGCCTCATCAACTAGGAAAATTACTAAAGCAGGGACATGCGGCAGGGCTATGTGTATCGCTCCCTTTAGGGTATGATCATCCCAAGATCTAGTGTCGATATCTCTATGTATGCTTCGGGGCACATTATGGTTGTTTCATCGCAACCAAGAGGTGATCATATTCAGCGCTGTCCAGTAAGGGGTAGGGTCGGTCCTGAGTAACTGAGGTGCAACATGTTGTAACCTCCTGTACATTTTATCTAGAGGTGTATCAATTCGGTGGATAGACCCTTACCCTTTCATAGTTGGAATCCACTCTCCAATAAGCGCCTTCGGTTTTGATTGTAGAACAGTATGCTGGAATTTAATATGTAACAATTTCGGCTATGATTAATAAGTATTTGTATTCTAGACATTATCATAATATCATAGGATTTCATATGAAATGTTTTGGTTATCGTAAGGTAAAAACCCGTTTGTGTTTCTGTGCGGCGTGGTCTTACGAGATACCTTTGTTTTCAAAGGTTTTTATAACTTAAAAATCTAGTTGGGTGTGTTTTTCTCACGCTGGTTTTCCAGACTGACTCAGGTGTTATTTTATTATAATGCACGGGTTAGACCAAGCATATTTATAGATTATTTGGATGCATTGGAGCTTAGGAGACGAGTTGGAGGTCTTTAAGTCGTATTCTCGTATATGTTTATTTCCATTGCTTTTTGTGGAAATTATCAGCAATTGTGAGGACAGGTTGTTATAACTGTCTAGGATGATAATTGTGATTGTTGTTGTACTCTGATGGATGTATGTATATAATAGTTTCTTTTTGTAAAAATCAATTATATTATATTATATGTTGTTCCACTGCGACTGTAAGATTCTGTGTTGTTTTTAGTTTCTGTTCTCTTCTTCTTTTCTCCTCTTCTTTCTTCTTTCTTTCCCTTAACTATTCGTCTTTCCATTTGATTTGTGTTCGACATGTGTGGTTTATTTTCAGCTTGAATTATACAGAAAAGCGGGTTGTTACAGATTGTTAGTAAAATGAAACATAAAATTTTAACCTTACTAATATTATAAGAACATCTACTATGATACTGTCCTAATAATCTACAAATTAAAACTTACAGAAAATGTCAACTTCAAAACTATTTTTAGAAAGTGACAATCTTACCAGACCAAACTATTTGTACCAAAAATGAGCACAACACTCTTCGGGAGTTATTTGAAGAGATAAAATGAAGATTATAAATGTAAAACAGAGGTTATCTAAAAAAAACTCCAACAAACAGAAATGTAAAATGCACAGACAAGCAATTTAGAGTGGTTCGGCGTATGGCCTACGTCCACTATGAAGTTTTGATGATTTTATTGATTCTCTTTCAATGATTACAAGCGGTTACAGCAATGAACAGCGGATTACAGTTTAGAATTCGAAATTGACAGCAAAAGTAGGATGCAAATCTCAATCCGGCAGAGTCTCGACGCTTCAGAGAAAAAGATCCTTTTTCTGTTGATCCTGGGGCCCTATTTATAGGCGTAGGAGGCTTAGATTTCGCTCAAACTCCGGGAGACTTGGTCTGACACGTGAGGGGACCCATTCGACCATTTCTAGAGAATTTTGCCTCGATCTGCGATCGATACGAATCCATTTCGTATCGATCAAGATGATGTCCAAATGAGCCGAAATTTGGTGGAGACCTGCTTTAGCATGCATGCAAGCTTCCCTTAAAATTTCATTGGATTTTGGTCAGTAGATTGGAAGATATAGTCGATACGAACTGAGATTTCTCGAAGGCTGTCTGGTTCGTCTCCATGACTTCGACGCGGTACCTTCGTGTCGATGGCCGCGCGTGCTCTTGGGATGACGTGGTGCGCGCCCAGGCATCAATTGTCAATTATCGGTAGAATGGACGCAGAGAGATTCCTCTACGCCCTTTCCCTTCTCTTTACGTTGCGCCCCGCGCAGCTCCGCAACATAACAGGCCCTTCCCGTGGCCTGATCTCCTTGAACAACTCCAATCCCATGATCAGTGGGGAACTTCAAAGTCAGACACCATGGGGCGATGGCCGCCCTGAACTCAGCTAGGGCTGGTCGACCCAGAAACGCATTATATGGCGAATCAATTTCTAGCACAACAAATTGTAACATTCGGACCCTCCGGCGTTCTCCAACGCCTAACTCAACTGGGAGTTCAGTTATTCCGACGGGTATCGTGGCACTTCCGTTGATACCATGGATTCTGGATAAACAGGGTTTCAAATCCTTTGTCTCCATCTTCATTAAATCGTAAGCCCGTTTAAGCAAGATATTCACAGAGCTCCCACTGTCAACCAGGATCCTCTTCATCCAAGCAGGACCTACCTGGGCAGATATGACTAGTGGGTCGATTGTAGGGGCTTCGACTTTATCGGCGTCTCGGTTCCTGAACACAATATCATCAGATATTACCTTTTGTTGCTTCGCCGGGGTTCCGTCTTCGCAATTACTACAACACTCGAAGTCCGCATGCCTGATAGAACTGGCATACGACTCCATTTCCCCCCAGCTTCTGTCTGCCGGATGGGGACCACCACTTATTGTGTTAATAACCAATCTCCCGCCCGCACAGGCGGGTTCCTCCTCTCTCTCCTGATTTTGTGAATGATTTTGATTCGAGGGGCCCGCTCCGCCAGACTGCGGCGCCCGTACAAACTGATCTAGCTTCCTCTCTCTAATCAACTTCTCGATGAGGTCCTGTAAGTGCCGACACTCATTGGTATTGTGTCCATAGCTTTCATGGAACCTACAGAATTTCCCTGTCTGAACCTGCCTCTCGGACGAGGGCTTCGAAGCAGGCTTCTTATACTGTACAGTGTTACAAGTTTGTAAGTATACGTTTTCCAATGACGTGTTTAGCGGTGTATAACTGTCGAACATCTGATCCCTACGTCGTGGACCTCGGTTCTCATCTCTCTTCTTATTCTGGCCATTGTTTCCTCTCTGCTGGGTTTGTTTGTTTTGTATATTCAGTTGAACTTTCCCGGAACTCTCACCGGACTGTTTAACTGCTACATTGCTCTGTATTCCCTCAATGCTGGGCCTCGCGTCGTCCTGCTTCCTATTTTGCATCCTCTTGCCGCAAGAATTGTGCGGCCTTGGAGTAAAAACGGTCCAACGATGCAGGCGGCTTTCCAGCTAGCCAGTTCCCGAATTCAGAGTCAGGATCAATCCCCTTGGTTAGAGCCATCAAGATGGAATTATCGTTAGGATTGGTGATCTCGACGCATGCTGCGTGGAACCTCTCCAGGTAATGCCTGAGCGTTTCTCCGTGTGCTTGAGTGACGCTGGATAGGGTGTTAACGTCTTTTGGCCTGGCAACATGCATACGGAATTGTTCTACAAATCTCTTGGCCAATTGATCGAATGAAGAAATCGATCTAGGTGGTAGGCATGTAAACCACATTGTCGCGATTCCCCCCAGAGAGATGGGGAAACTTTGACACTTCACTGCGTCGTCGGCCCTTGCAGCGCTCATCGACCATTCATATTTCAGAATATGCTGGTTGGGGTCACTATTTCCTTCATACATCGGGAGAGTTGGCATTCTGAATCGCCTAGGGGGTTCAGCGTGTAACACTTCGTCTGTGAAAGGGGTATGACTACGAGAAATCCCCCAATCATCATTAGTGAGCCCCTGACTCTCGCGGATCATCTGACGTATCATGGTTGATATATCCGACACGGGCAGATTCTGAGCTTGATGAGCTAAGGCGTGGTCGGGTTCCACGGTGCGAGTTTGGATCGGGCGCTGTCGACGATCCGTATCTCGCCTCCTTGGCTCAGCGTCTTTTGGGACATAAGGTTCAGGAGTATGTCCACGCTGTTGATTGATCGGCTCTGATTGATTTCGGGTATTAACCCTTGCTTCTACTGTGGCGGTTGTGGCGTGGTTATCCGTGGTGTACTGTGGGGCAGTACCCCCTCGTGTTGAGGGACCCGTTTGGAAGCTGGTCGATGGTCCTACCCTTAGTTGCCCAACAGTTAAGGCGGGCTGATATTCAGTAGCTTGAGCGCGACTCCCCTCTAGCCGAGGACGAGTAGTTCGGTGGTGATAATCAGATGAAGCTGAGCTTTCGGTGGACGCTCTGGAGGCATCATCTCTCCTGGACCTTCTGTGCCCCCGGCGGTTTAGCTGGTTGGTCAGCTCGATATTGGCGCGCAACTGTTCCGCCAACTGCTGACGGCTTTGGGTCAGATCCTGGAGCAATACTTGAAACTCCTATCGGGTGACTAGCCCCGTTGAGTCCGAGTGAGTGGTATTGTCTTGATTGGAAGAAGGCGGCTGTGTGGGGTTCTGCCTATCTCGGCCTTCTTGCTCTGTAGCGGTAGCGCCAGTTCTCGTGCTGACCATTCTCGGTGGTGGAGTCCTCTCCTAGATTTTGAGCAAATCTGAATAGAATGGAAGGATTCCGGACTGGATATCTGGATCTTCCTCTTGGATTTGTGCAATCCGGTATCGACGGCAGATCCAATGAGCGGGAGAAAAAACTGGTTCTCTCAATGAAAGCACCAAAGTGTTTGTACCAAAAATGGGCACAACACTCTTCGGGAGTTATTTGAAGAGATAAAATGAAGATTATAAATGTAAAATAGAGGTTATCTAACAAAAACTCCAACAAACAGAAATGTAAAATGCACAGACAAGCAATTTAGAGTGGTTCGACGTATGGCCTACGTCCACTATGAAGTTTTGATGATTTTATTGATTCTCTTTCAATGATTACAAGCGGTTACAACAATGAACAGCGGATTACAGTTTAGAATTCGAAATTGACAGCAAAAGTAGGATGCAAATCTCAATCCGGCAGAGTCTCGACGCTTCAGAGAAAAAAGATCCTTTTTCTGTTGATCCTGGGGCCCTATTTATAGGCGTAGGAGGCTTAGATTTCGCTCAAACTCCGGGAGACTTGGTCTGACACGTGAGGGGACCCATTCGACCATTTCTAGAGAATTTTGCCTCGATCTGCGATCGATATGAATCCATTTCGTATCAATCAAGATGATGTCCAAATGAGCCGAAATTTGGTGGAGACCTGCTTTAGCGTGCATGCAAGCTTCCCTTAAAATTTCATTGGATTTTGGTCAGTAGATTGGAAGATATAGTCGATACGAACTGAGATTTCTCGAAGGCTGTCTGGTTCGTCTCCATGACTTCGACGCGGTACCTTCGTGTCGATGGCCGCGCGTGCTCTTGGGATGACGTGGTGCGCGCGCTTCGCCTCGATCCGGTTTTTGCTCCGCTTTGACTGCTTCGACTCCATGTATCTCGCCTCATTTCCTTCGATGGATGACACGTTATCCAAACTGGTTGACCTGATGGATTCGGATAAGACTTCGTCCATGGATTCGAACCACGGTCATCTATGGATACGAACTGATTGTCAACTGGAGATGAAGAGACCCTCCCTTGATGGATACGAAACACGTAGTCCCTCAATGGGTACGAAGTCAAAGAACGTAAGTGGTGCCTTCCGAAGGACACGAAGTATTGAACATCTGATGGACACGAAGTCGACATCAAGTGACCGTTACGAACCAAGTAACTTGTTGGTAGATACGAACATGTCTTTCTGGCTGAAGATTCTATCGATACGAAGTTTATCAATGTTTGGACTTAGTCACTCTGATCGACACGATACTGATGGATGCGAAACGAGGACTACTGATGGATACGAAATCCATCGATACGAACCCGATATACTAGCTCCATCGATACGAATAGATACGCTTTGATGGACACGAAATGAGGTCTGCCGATGGATACGAAAATATGCTTTTTCCTCCAAGTTGTATCCATCATAACTTGCGTATATGGGCTCAGATTGACTTGAAACTTGGAACGTTGGTTCGCTTTACTTTCCTAGTCATGCCCCATCAATTGTAGCTTGATCCGGACATCCGACAAAATCCAGCGATATCCATGACAAGCCATGCTTATTCTCTAGTTGGTTCCTTGGTGTCCTGGCCTTGCCAAAAGGCGGGATAACATTTGCCCCCCAAAGTACGTCTTGTGAAAACATGACGTGCTTTGAAAAGCTGTAAGTTTGCGACTCGTCGTTAGTCTAGGTCGTCGTTGAATCTCGCATCGGGTTTCTCTCGAATAGTTTCGAAACTCGTGTTGAAACGATCTCTGGTGACCGCCCTGAGCCAACGATTTGTGTTGATCCTCTTATGAATTATTGTTTGAAGGCTGGGAAGTTTTTCTTCGTATCGATGCGGGTAGACTGGATGGACACGAAATGATAATTCGCACTGAGTGACACAATTTTGGTCGGATTCTGATTCGAATTGGCGACATCTGATGGATACGAATTGACTGTTTGTATCGATGGGTTCCGATGGATACGAAAGCTACGCTCGTATCGATAGGTCTGCTCTGCTATGAGTCGATGGGTCATAAAGTGGATGTATCGAATCGATAGCATCTGGTGAATATTTCGACTCGATGGAGGTACAGTATGATGGGTTCGAAGAAGGCGCTTGCACAGATCCATTGCTTGACCGCTTGCGACCGGTTACATTGACTGGGAGACGAATCGACCCAGTTCGCCTCCAGACTTCATATAAATACCTAGGACTTAGCCCACTTTTCACTTTTTTACTTTCTACTTTTTACTGTTGCCTCCTGCTTTCGCATCGATCCGCATCCTTCGAGAAAGAAGAAGAACTGCATTCTGCTCTCGAATCGATCAGATTCATACTTCCAATTCTTCGAATTTGAACCTCAAATTAGGTAATAATCCGGTTGCACTTGAATCCAGGCGACAACGCTTGGATCTCAGATCCACTTTATCTTCACCAATCATCAAGCCCGGCAGCCTTTAAGGTTAGATCTGGGTCAAAACTTGGTCGAAAATAGCCATGGCGGCGTCTCCGTTGATTGGAGAAGAAAGAGTGGACAGAATTAAAGTGGATCGAACTGTGTTTCGAGCAGATCTGGGGGCCTGTGTTCGAATCGACGTGGGCAACAACGTCTCCGTTTGGATTTCGCATCGATTTCAGGGATATCCTAATGGAGGCGTTTTTGTTCGTGTCGGTGGGGATGGTAGTAGATCGCATCGTTCAACAACAATCGATGCGAGGATTAAACGAGCCATCGTTTCGAAACCCTTGGTTTCAGATCGATACGAAATTGATTCGTCTTGATCGATATGACAAACATCGATTCGAATGTGATCGATGTGAAACCGTGGCTTTCCTGATCGATGCAAACTTGAATAGTGACGATCGATTCGAAGTATGCCCCCGGTGATCGATACGAAATTCAGAACTTGAGGGATGCGAATAAATTCCTCACGATCGATTCGAACCCTCCCTTGGATGGATACGAAATCCTCCAAGCACTCGATAATATAACCCCGACAGCTTCATTCTTGCATATCTGAACTTGACTGTTAACTGCATATCTGACTGCCTATCGAAGCTCGTCGATGGAACTATAACCTAACACTGTGACAACGAACTTTAACTTGAATCGATTGCCAACATTGGGACGGTTTGAGGATGACGGTCAGCGATGACGGTCGTTCCGACTGGGTTCCGATTACCCTTGTCGTCCACAAATTTTCTTTAACCTTGCAGAATTCGTCCAAGTAATGCACAGCACCGCACTGCACAACACACACTTTACACGAGGGAATGCATGGGCTTTTTATCGTCTAATAATGGTTTCTCGTGAGTTAGCCAGTTATGGAACCGTCAAGTTCACAGCAGCAAGAAATTTCCAGACTTGAGATTCCGGACATCGAGGCCGAAGTCATCGGTCCAGCTCCGGACGAGTTACCTGATGCATCTTTCATAAACAATCCACCGGACTCTGTTCCGTCCAATATCTCAGAAGATACGCTAGGGAGAATATGCCTAAGGCATGGCTTATCGTTGGACGATGTAAAGTTGCCTGGACCGGACGACAGACCACACAATCCCCCAGAGGGGTACACTGCTTTTAATCGACATGCGTGCGCAGCCGGCACACTTCCTCCGTTCAATGATTACATAAGAGAAGTATTGGCTTATTTGGATATCGCTCTGTCTCAACTACATCCAAATGGATATGCTTCACTCAATGGCTTGTTCATCGCATTTATGGAATACCTTTACCGACCTCCCCGCCCGACCGAGATAAGATACCTCTTCAACTTCAAAAGTCGAACTGACAGTCCATCTTTTACATTCTTGGAGTCTGTGAGAAACTGCCAAGTTGTCACGGGGTCGTGGACTAGGCTGAGCTACTTCAAGTCAGAGTGGTTTTATGTCCGATGCCCACCGGGGTTTGCCAGAAGATGGCTGTTTAGACGTAAGCATTGTCTTCTTCCCAAGTAATTGACGGGGCAATTTTTTGAATGAAACTAAACTCATATCTCCTATTCTCTTTCTTTCAGCGATAATCCAGCGACCTGAAGGCGGCTACTATAAAGAGATAGTTCGTGTCCTTCAAGAAGTCCCTAGTGAAGAAAGGAATATCGAGTTGCTACTGACGGACCAGAACCTTAGAGTTCTTGGGTTGATCGGGCGGAGGCAGAGCATAAGGCTCGATGGTGCATTAAAGACCGTCTCCATGGAAAAGGTTAAGCGGAAGAAACCCAGGGTCGTGATAATTGAAGAACCTGATTCTGAGAGAACTCATACTGACGATGAACCGTTGGTCGGACCCGCTAATGCAACCCCGGAATCCGATGCAAAGAGGAAAGGCAAAGCAGTGGCCTCAAAACAGCCTAAGTCCGGGAGGCGGAAGTCTGTGGTTTTGCACCGTCCTCTGTCAGGAGTTAGGATTACGGAAGCACCCTCCCTGCAAGCTGAAAATCAATTCGAAGGGCCTGCTGACCCTCCAATCCCGGGCATCGAGCCCGAGCAACACGACGTTGAATCGGGTGGACCGCGACATATCGTCGATGTTAGCGAGTCTCTTCCTGCCAGTGCGATTGACACTTCTGGTTGGTCCGGGGGGTTACACATTCACACACTCTTCACGGCACAACACATTTTCCTGACCATAAACAACATATTGCAAACGGTTACTGATTCTTCGTGGTTTGCTTTTCAGGTACGATGTCTGGGCAAAGTTCTGTGCTTGGTAGTTTGCGCAACAAGCGCCGTTATCATGAGCCACGCAGGAGAGAGGGCGAGAGGGATTACGACTCAGGACATTCTGGTCAGGAGAGGTCTGACAGAGATAGGGGATACGTTCGCCGATCCCGATCTCGCTCTCCTCCCCCCAGGACCTCCGCACCTCCTACGGCGGCAGTTACTCGTCCTCCTGAAATTTCTCGACCTAGGCCACCTTCTCAAGCTTCGAGGCCCGATCCTCCGCGCAGGACTGAAATAGCCACCTCTTCGGCTACTGCGCCGGTCCCGACTGAAGCGTCCAGTGAAGGAGCGCTTAAATTGGCGCAGATGAGGAAGGAGTTCCCCGACATTTGCTTTGATGGTTATGTCTTCCCTCCGCACTTGAGGAGAATTCCGCCAACCGCTGAAACCACTATCCATGATTATGTTGCGGACATCTTTTTCCAGTACAGGGAATGGGGACGGGCCGCGAGGAAAGCGTCCAAAGTGGCATTCGATCGGGGCGTCACTATTGAGAAGCTAGAGAAGGAGTTGGGTCACAACGACCGAATCATAAAAGCGCTCAACTCGGAGGCTGAGTCTTCCCGTAAATCAGAAATGGAGGCCTTAAAAAAGGTTGATGAAGTAAATGCTGCTATGACTAGGATGAAGCAAGAGCATTATACCGCCATCGAGGACATGGGTCATAGGAACACTACCATTACCGCCGAGAGGGATGCCGCTCTTAAGGAGCTTAATGAGCTGAAATCAAAGTTTTCCGAGATGGCGAAGGAGAAAGACGCAGCTAATGTCTCTGCGCAGGAGGCCTGTGATCAGGCAGTGACGCTCCGAAAGGAGAAGGAAGCGGCTATGCAACAAGCTCGTGAAGCTGAAGCTGGGGTTGACGAGAAGGTACGGCAGGCGGAGGCCAGGATTGAGGCCGAGGTGGAAGAGCTACTCGTCACTTATAACGCCAATGTGCTAAGGCACCGAGATTTGACATGGCTCGATGATTACCCCACGCATCTCTACAACGCTTGGAACTTGCTGGTTGATGAGGAGAAGTCTGGGCAACCTGATGAAGCCCTTGATGAATTCGAGCTGGAGAACTGCATCCTTAATGATGACGAAAAGAAGGTTCTCCATGACTCCATGATTTCCCACGATAAGGAGAGGCTTGGTGTCTAGACTCAGGAAGTTGGAGAAAGTTCTGGTGCAGAGCACCATGTTATGAGTTCTGAGATAGTCGTGTCATCTCAATCCGAGCCAACTCCGATGATCGACTCGCAGCACATCCCGGCATATGATCCAGACCGACCACATCTATCTCCTGTTAAGGAACATCCTTCCGAAGTTGTTCAGGCGACCTCGAGCCAAACCGAGGAAGGTACCCTGAACTAACTTCTTGTATATTTGGATCGAAGAGTCTGTGTTGAAGTGTTGCTAATGACATGTCCTTTTTCTTTGATCAGTGACAGAAGTTGCACCAGTCGCGCCTCTTACCGCCCAAGAATCAGGCCAAGCGCCAGAAGCCATCATTTCTGAGGCGACTTCCGTTGCGGCAATGGCACCAGTTGGAGTAACGCAGGGGAGCTCACTTTCTTTCGATGAACAGATGATAAACGAGCTGCTCGGCCGTCAAAGTGATCCTTTTGTGGACCTGCCGTTTGGCCTGGGTGGATTCTCGTCTACTTCCGACACTTCAACTCAGACTATCACAACCCATAGCGAGGCCAGAGCACAACGGGAAGCGGCGATGTTGGCCGAGATTAGTGCCGAGATGGCGGCCGCGTAGATGGCGGAGCATCAACATAGTGCTCCACTCCTCTTATGATTGTGTCTCCTGGGGGCACGCTTATTGATACTAATGTACCAGTCCCTCCTCCGGCTGCGGAGTCTGTTCTTCCAACTCCTCCTGTGGGAAGCATTCCCATAGAGTCCAGCTCGGACGAGGACGTCGACATTATGCCTTCACCCGAGGGGAGCCTGCCTAAGGAGAAAGGTTCCAAGCGAAAGGGTACTGGTGGTTCCAGTAGCTCCTCGAGGAAGAAGAAGTTGAGGAAGCAGAAGGATTAGACACTCCTTTCATAGGCAGTTAGGGATTTTTGTTATTTTCTCTTTTTTCCCTTTTGTAGGCCGTGTTTAGATGTGGGTTCGGCCCCTGCTAGTAGGAATATTTTGGAAAAAACTCATGTATGAACCATTGTTTTTGAGTTAGTTGAAATAAAATTTTGTCTTCTAGTTTCAGCTTATGTTCCTTTCTATGCTTGAATATTGCAGTGTTCGAACTGTGGTCCGGTGTACTTGCATTATCTTATTGTTTCAAGAATAGCTCATTTTACTTGTTAAGTATGGAAATCTCGGACTTGAGTTGTGATAGGAGATCACATCGGAGCTGAGCATCGCATAGTTTCGGGTAATGATTAACATTTGCCTCTGCCCCCAGTTCCAGGGTTAAGTTGTGATGATCAGCTTGTGATTGCATCAAGCGAGGACCGGGTGGTCGAACTACACTTGTTCTCTTATGAATCGTTTCATCCACACTCCGGGGATATATGTCATCTCGTAAGCGGTTGTTCGCACTCTGGGAACACGGAGTTGACTGATGTTTGTACTCCGTCTCGCACTCTGGGAGCACGGAGTTGGTCGTTTATACTCCGCTTTGCACTCTGGGAACACGGAGTTAGTTGTTTATACTCTGTTTCGCACTCCGGGAACACGGAGTTGATTGATGTTTATACTCCATCTTGCACTCTGGGAACACGGAGTCGAATGTTTATACTCTTCTTCGCACTCTGGGAATACGGAGTTGGAATGTATATACTCCGCTTCGCACTCCGAGAATGCGGAGTTGAATGTTTATACTCCGCTTCGCACTCTGGGAACACGGAGTGGAATGTTTATACTCCGCTTCGCACTCTGGGAATACGGAGTTGAATGTTTATACTCCGCTTCGCACTCTGGGAAGACGGAGTTGAATGTTTATACTCCGCTTCGCACTCTGGGAACACGGAGTGGAATGTTTATACTCCGCTTCGCACTCTGGGAACACGGAGTGGAATGTTTATACTCCGCTTCGCACTCTGGGAATACGGAGTTGAATGTTTATACTCCGCTTCGCACTCTGGGAATACGGAGTTGAATGTTTATACTCCGCTTCGCACTCTGGGAATACGGAGTTGAATGTTTATACTCCGCTTCGCACTCTGGGAATACGGAGTCAGATTGCAGGATTGTCGTGTGTCAACCCTATCAATATCGGTGTCATGGCTTGCCCCCGAGCTCGGGTTTCACTTAGTGAGTGGCCGGTCGTATCACGGCCACTCTCCATTTGAATAAGTCCCATTGTATGATGGGATTTACTCTTCGTGCATCGTGATGTTGTATATCGTACTTAATGAATCACAGCTCTGGCTCGAAGAAGTGGCATTTTATTGCTGAAATAAGAAAATGCGGCAAAGTCAGTTGCCTTATTACAAAATTCAAATTTCGAAATGCAGAAACAAATTGCTAAATAGAACGAAATAAATAAAGCCTGTCATATGTAATAGCGACGGAGACTTTCGCTGTTCCAAGCCCTTGGTAAATCGAGACCGTCAACAGTCGACAGCTTGAATGTACCATCTCCGAGCTTTCGTGTAATTACATATGGTCCTCCCCAGTTCGGCTTCATGTGTGAAGGAACTGGGTAGATTCTCTTGAGCACGAGGTCGCCGAGTTCAAAGGTTCGAGGTCGAACTTTAGTGTTGTACAGTCGGGCGACCCGGCTTCGATGTGCGGCTGCTCTCAAATCAGCCTCTTCCCGTTTTTCATCCAATAGATCCAAAGATTCAGCCAGGAGTATAGCGTTCGTTTTCGGATCATAGTAAGTCACGCGATGAGAGAACACTTCTGTCTCGACCGGAATAACAACCTCTGAGCCATAAGATAGGGAAAACGGAGTGTGTCCGGTCGCGATTTTGTGGGTCGTTCGATAGGCCCATAACGCCATAGGAAGTTCATCGACCCACTTGCCCCCAGCCTTCTCCAATCGTTTCTTCAGGATCGATTTTATAACTTTATTGACAGCTTCAACCTGTCCATTCGCTTGGGGGTGTGCGACAGCCGAGAACTTTTTGCGGATATGAAACCGTTGACAGAAATTCTTGAATTCCGCACTCTCGAATTGGGCTCCGTTATCAGTGATGATAGTATGCGGGAGTCCAAATCGACAGATGATGTTGCGAACCATGAAATTTATCACTTTCTTTGTCGTAATGGTTGCAAGGGCTTCGGCCTCAGCCCACTTTGTGAAGTAGTCAACGGCGACGATGGCGTATTTCGCACCGCCTTTTGCTAAAGGTAGAGCGCCGATGATGTCGATGCCCCACATTGCGAATGGCCAGGGACTGACCATTTGGGTTATTTCAGTAGGCGGAGCTCTCGGAATTCGGGCATGTATCTGGCATTTATCGCACTTCCGGGCATAGTTTGCAGCATCTCGGTTCACTGTTGGCCAGTAGTACCCATATCAGAGTATCTTCTTAGCGAGAGCTTGTCCTCCGGTATGATCGCCACACTCTCCTTCGTGCACGTCATGTAACACTCGTTTGGTTTCCTCGTGGGCGGTACATCTGAGGAGAGGAATGGAATAACCTCTCATGTACATGACTCCGTTTTGGATGACGAACCGCGAAGCTTTTCGCTGAATTTGTCTCTTCTCATTTCTAGGTTCAGGCAACGCCCCATTCTCAATGTAATTCCGATATGGAGTCATCCAAGATTCTCTACTGTGAGCGGTTTCAAATACAGAGTTCATCTCTATCCGATCGATGCTCGGGGAGGCCAAGGTTTCAACAGGGACAAGTCCCATTTGCTGCGCTTCACCTGTGCTAGCTAACTTTGCCAGTGAATCGGCTTTTTGATTGTGCTCCCGAGGCACATAATAGATGGCATAATAATCAAACTGGTTTAGTATTTCCTGAACTCGAGCCAAGTAAGCAGCCAGTCTTCGGTCTCTTGCCTAATATTCTCCTCGTACTTGACATACTACTAATTGTGAATCGCAATAAATTTCCACAGCGATAATCTTCAAGTCTCTGGCAAGTTTTAAGCCAGTTAGGAGGGCTTCATATTCGGCTTCATTATTAGTTGCACGAAAGTCGAATTTCAGAGCATAACATATGGATCGGCCCTCGGGAGTCTTATATACAACCCCAGCGCCCGAACATCGGTCATTTGAAGCACCATCAGTATACAGCTTCCAGATGTATTCGGGAGATTTACTGGTCTCGGGCAAGTCTTCTGGAACGGTGAATTCAGCTATGAAATCTGCCAGGACTTGTCCTTGAATGGCTCTCCACGGAGCGTATGCGATATCAAATTGGCTTAGCTCAATGTTCCACTTGAGTAACCTACCGGACGTCTCAGGCTGCGTGAGGACCTGTCGTAACGGCTGGTCGGTGTACACAGTAAGCGGATGAGCTTGGAAGTAAGGGCGGAGCTTTCTTGAGGCAATGACCAAGCAATATGCCAGTTTCTCCAGTCTCGGATAATTTCTTTCAGCTCCTGTTAGCCGCTTACTAACATAGTAGACCGGGTTTTGCACTTTGTCTTCTTCCCGGACTAGAGCAGCACTGATCGCATGTTCTGATACTGCCAGGTAGAGATATAGTTGCTCGTGGTCAACCGGTTTTGATAAGATCGGAGGTGTGGAGAGATGTTGAACTAATGATCGGAACGCGCCTTCACACTCCGTGGTCCATTCAAAGTTCCGTTTGCCCTTCCGGATCAGGTTGAAGAAAGGAATGCATTTATCGATGGACTTTGAAATGAACCTGCTCAATGCTGCGCCCTTTCCGTTAAGACTTTGGACTTGCTTTACGGTTCTAGGGGTTTGCAAATTTCTAATAGCCCAGATCTTCTCAGGATTCGCTTCTATCCCTCGAGCGTTGACTATGAACCCAAGGAATTTTCCGGATGCAACGCCAAAGTGACACTTGAGTGGGTTGAGCTTCATTCCGTACTCTCGGAGGATGCTGAACATTGAGTTCAAATCTTTGACGTGATCTGTGGAGAACCGGGACTTCACCAGCATGTCATCCACGTAAACCTCCATGGTCTTCCCGATTTGATTAGCGAACATCCGGTTGACTAAGCGTTGGTATGTTGCTCCAGCGTTCTTTAGACCAAACGGCATGACTTTGTAACAATAGAGTCCCAGGTCGGTCACGAAGCTGGTATGTTCCTGATCAGGTAAATGCATGGGTATCTGGTTGTAGCCGGAATAAGCATCCATAAAGGACAGTAGCTCATGTCCAGCCGTTGAATCTACGAGCTGATCGATTCGCGGAAGTGGGAAGCTATCTTTTGGACATGCCTTGTTTAGGTCAGAGTAATCAACGCAGGTTCTCCACTTCCCGTTTGGTTTCCGAACTAGTACAGGGTTGGACACCCATTCCGAATACAAGGCATCTCGAATGAACCCGTTCGATTGTTGTTTATCAACTTCCTCCTTAAGGGCGGTAGATCTCTCTGGATCCATACCGCGCCTTTTCTATTGTACTGGGACATGTCGCGGATCTATATTCAGGGAGTGACTTGCAATGCTCGGTGAGATTCCGCACATGTCAGAGTGTGTCCAGGCGAAGACGTCGAGATTCGCCCGAAGAAATTCGACCAATTCCTGCTGTGTCTGCTTGTTCAGTTGAGACCCAACTTTCAGCATCTTTGAATCATCATCCTCACTGATTGGGACGTCCACAGTCAGTTCGGCTGGAGAAGCTTGACTCTCCGTAGATTCGTCTTTATCCTCGTTGTCCCTGGGGTCCAGGTCTTTCAGGAATTGGTCGTGGTGCCCGGGCCGAGGCCCAGGCATCAATTGTCAATTATCGGTAGAATGGACGCAGAGAGATTCCTCTACGCCCTTTCCCTTCTCTTTACGTTGCGCCCCGCGCAGCTCCGCAACATAACAGGCCCTTCCCGTGGCCTGATCTCCTTGAACAACTCCAATCCCATGATCAGTGGGGAACTTCAAAGTCAGACACCATGGGGCGATGGCCGCCCTGAACTCAGCTAGGGCTGGTCGACCCAGAAACGCATTATATGGCGAATCAATTTCTAGCACAACAAATTGTAACATTCGGACCCTCCGGCGTTCTCCAACGCCTAACTCAACTGGGAGTTCAGTTATTCCGACGGGTATCGTGGCACTTCCGTTGATACCATGGATTCTGGATAAACAGGGTTTCAAATCCTTTGTCTCCATCTTCATTAAATCGTAAGCCCGTTTAAGCAAGATATTCACAGAGCTCCCACTGTCAACCAGGATCCTCTTCATCCAAGCAGGACCTACCTGGGCAGATATGACTAGTGGGTCGATTGTAGGGGCTTCGACTTTATCGGCGTCTCGGTTCCTGAACACAATATCATCAGATATTACCTTTTGTTGCTTCGCCGGGGTTCCGTCTTCGCAATTACTACAACACTCGAAGTCCGCATGCCTGATAGAACTGGCATACGACTCCATTTCCCCCCAGCTTCTGTCTGCCGGATGGGGACCACCACTTATTGTGTTAATAACCAATCTCCCGCCCGCACAGGCGGGTTCCTCCTCTCTCTCCTGATTTTGTGAATGATTTTGATTCGAGGGGCCCGCTCCGCCAGACTGCGGCGCCCGTACAAACTGATCTAGCTTCCTCTCTCTAATCAACTTCTCGATGAGGTCCTGTAAGTGCCGACACTCATTGGTATTGTGTCCATAGCTTTCATGGAACCTACAGAATTTCCCTGTCTGAACCTGCCTCTCGGACGAGGGCTTCGAAGCAGGCTTCTTATACTGTACAGTGTTACAAGTTTGTAAGTATACGTTTTCCAATGACGTGTTTAGCGGTGTATAACTGTCGAACATCTGATCCCTACGTCGTGGACCTCGGTTCTCATCTCTCTTCTTATTCTGGCCATTGTTTCCTCTCTGCTGGGTTTGTTTGTTTTGTATATTCAGTTGAACTTTCCCGGAACTCTCACCGGACTGTTTAACTGCTACATTGCTCTGTATTCCCTCAATGCTGGGCCTCGCGTCGTCCTGCTTCCTATTTTGCATCCTCTTGCCGCAAGAATTGTGCGGCCTTGGAGTAAAAACGGTCCAACGATGCAGGCGGCTTTCCAGCTAGCCAGTTCCCGAATTCAGAGTCAGGATCAATCCCCTTGGTTAGAGCCATCAAGATGGAATTATCGTTAGGATTGGTGATCTCGACGCATGCTGCGTGGAACCTCTCCAGGTAATGCCTGAGCGTTTCTCCGTGTGCTTGAGTGACGCTGGATAGGGTGTTAACGTCTTTTGGCCTGGCAACATGCATACGGAATTGTTCTACAAATCTCTTGGCCAATTGATCGAATGAAGAAATCGATCTAGGTGGTAGGCATGTAAACCACATTGTCGCGATTCCCCCCAGAGAGATGGGGAAACTTTGACACTTCACTGCGTCGTCGGCCCTTGCAGCGCTCATCGACCATTCATATTTCAGAATATGCTGGTTGGGGTCACTATTTCCTTCATACATCGGGAGAGTTGGCATTCTGAATCGCCTAGGGGGTTCAGCGTGTAACACTTCGTCTGTGAAAGGGGTATGACTACGAGAAATCCCCCAATCATCATTAGTGAGCCCCTGACTCTCGCGGATCATCTGACGTATCATGGTTGATATATCCGACACGGGCAGATTCTGAGCTTGATGAGCTAAGGCGTGGTCGGGTTCCACGGTGCGAGTTTGGATCGGGCGCTGTCGACGATCCGTATCTCGCCTCCTTGGCTCAGCGTCTTTTGGGACATAAGGTTCAGGAGTATGTCCACGCTGTTGATTGATCGGCTCTGATTGATTTCGGGTATTAACCCTTGCTTCTACTGTGGCGGTTGTGGCGTGGTTATCCGTGGTGTACTGTGGGGCAGTACCCCCTCGTGTTGAGGGACCCGTTTGGAAGCTGGTCGATGGTCCTACCCTTAGTTGCCCAACAGTTAAGGCGGGCTGATATTCAGTAGCTTGAGCGCGACTCCCCTCTAGCCGAGGACGAGTAGTTCGGTGGTGATAATCAGATGAAGCTGAGCTTTCGGTGGACGCTCTGGAGGCATCATCTCTCCTGGACCTTCTGTGCCCCCGGCGGTTTAGCTGGTTGGTCAGCTCGATATTGGCGCGCAACTGTTCCGCCAACTGCTGACGGCTTTGGGTCAGATCCTGGAGCAATACTTGAAACTCCTGTCGGGTGACTAGCCCCGTTGAGTCCGAGTGAGTGGTATTGTCTTGATTGGAAGAAGGCGGCTGTGTGGGGTTCTGCCTATCTCGGCCTTCTTGCTCTGTAGCGGTAGCGCCAGTTCTCGTGCTGACCATTCTCGGTGGTGGAGTCCTCTCCTAGATTTTGAGCAAATCTGAATAGAATGGAAGGATTCCGGACTGGATATCTGGATCTTCCTCTTGGATTTGTGCAATCCGGTATCGACGGCAGATCCAATGAGCGGGAGAAAAAACTGGTTCTCTCAATGAAAGCACCAAAGTGTTTGTACCAAAAATGGGCACAACACTCTTCGGGAGTTATTTGAAGAGATAAAATGAAGATTATAAATGTAAAATAGAGGTTATCTAACAAAAACTCCAACAAACAGAAATGTAAAATGCACAGACAAGCAATTTAGAGTGGTTCGACGTATGGCCTACGTCCACTATGAAGTTTTGATGATTTTATTGATTCTCTTTCAATGATTACAAGCGGTTACAACAATGAACAGCGGATTACAGTTTAGAATTCGAAATTGACAGCAAAAGTAGGATGCAAATCTCAATCCGGCAGAGTCTCGACGCTTCAGAGAAAAAAGATCCTTTTTCTGTTGATCCTGGGGCCCTATTTATAGGCGTAGGAGGCTTAGATTTCGCTCAAACTCCGGGAGACTTGGTCTGACACGTGAGGGGACCCATTCGACCATTTCTAGAGAATTTTGCCTCGATCTGCGATCGATATGAATCCATTTCGTATCAATCAAGATGATGTCCAAATGAGCCGAAATTTGGTGGAGACCTGCTTTAGCGTGCATGCAAGCTTCCCTTAAAATTTCATTGGATTTTGGTCAGTAGATTGGAAGATATAGTCGATACGAACTGAGATTTCTCGAAGGCTGTCTGGTTCGTCTCCATGACTTCGACGCGGTACCTTCGTGTCGATGGCCGCGCGTGCTCTTGGGATGACGTGGTGCGCGCGCTTCGCCTCGATCCGGTTTTTGCTCCGCTTTGACTGCTTCGACTCCATGTATCTCGCCTCATTTCCTTCGATGGATGACACGTTATCCAAACTGGTTGACCTGATGGATTCGGATAAGACTTCGTCCATGGATTCGAACCACGGTCATCTATGGATACGAACTGATTGTCAACTGGAGATGAAGAGACCCTCCCTTGATGGATACGAAACACGTAGTCCCTCAATGGGTACGAAGTCAAAGAACGTAAGTGGTGCCTTCCGAAGGACACGAAGTATTGAACATCTGATGGACACGAAGTCGACATCAAGTGACCGTTACGAACCAAGTAACTTGTTGGTAGATACGAACATGTCTTTCTGGCTGAAGATTCTATCGATACGAAGTTTATCAATGTTTGGACTTAGTCACTCTGATCGACACGATACTGATGGATGCGAAACGAGGACTACTGATGGATACGAAATCCATCGATACGAACCCGATATACTAGCTCCATCGATACGAATAGATACGCTTTGATGGACACGAAATGAGGTCTGCCGATGGATACGAAAATATGCTTTTTCCTCCAAGTTGTATCCATCATAACTTGCGTATATGGGCTCAGATTGACTTGAAACTTGGAACGTTGGTTCGCTTTACTTTCCTAGTCATGCCCCATCAATTGTAGCTTGATCCGGACATCCGACAAAATCCAGCGATATCCATGACAAGCCATGCTTATTCTCTAGTTGGTTCCTTGGTGTCCTGGCCTTGCCAAAAGGCGGGATAACACAAACTATATCAATTAGTTAACAGAAACTAAGATAGCTTTGACTTGCAAGAATCTTTAGTCAGCTATTGCATATGAACCTAAAGAACAACCTACCAGTGATGCAGACCTAGAACTTAGGCTTGCTTATGAGAAATGGTTTCGGACTTAGAGATCGTCCAAGTTTTCATGTTGTCTATGTTGGAAAAGTCGTTGCAAAGGCAACACAATACCATGTCTGTCCAAGAGATTTTTAATAGCCTCTGTTATCCGGGTTTTTAACCTAGCAGAAACCAACAGAAAACAAAACAACCTTGTGTAGATAGGATGGTTCAGGACTTAACCAGAAAAGCTAGGATGAGGGATCGACAAGGGCCAAGCTATATGACTAAGGCAACGACTGGAATCAATGAGGCCGAGAGAACATCATTCCTTAAGTCCAATCAGTAGCTGAACGTAAACAGCTAGTGAATTGCCATCAAAACGTACGAGAAACGAGAAAAGGCTATGGGAACATCTCCAAGTCTAGACTCCAGAAAAATCCTAACTTGTTAGCTCATCAGCGACCCATGCCTCTGCTAAAACCATCAAACCAACTAGATATGGAACACTGTCAAAAGGAGGCAAAAGTTGGTCTGCAAAACGAATCAAGTCTATGGGTCGCCAGCGACCCATAGGCCATAGGTCACCAGCGACCCATGGTTTTGGCTCGTTTTGCGGGCTAGAGCTCCCCTAGGTCGCCTGTAACCTACCTGCAAGTTGATGAAGACAAGCCTAGCCCAGAAGCTCTCCGATCTCTATAAATAGCGTCCTATCTGCAACATAAACATGATCTTCTCCTGACAGGTTGCTGAAGCTCTGCTGGAATTATTCTTCACTCTCTACCTTCCTCACAACAATCTCCAAAGGAATACACTGTGATTCTCTAGTGGATTCCTACTCTGGAGATCCAGTCTAGCTAGGAAGCAATCAAAGCCTTGTAATCAAACAACTCTTGTAACAGCAATCAGTCTATAATAAAACTATAAAGTGGACGTAGGCTTCGCTAACAGCTGAACCACTATAAAAATTCTCTATCTACTTTCTTTTACTATACTTTCTTTATATATGTGATATGTGATATTGCTCTGTCAGGATAGGGCTGGTGCTTTCAAACTCTAACTAGGGTGTTGGTCCATTTTTTGGGTCAACATTTTGGTGCTTTCAATGAGAACTCCAACTCAAGATCTAGATCTAGCTATCTACCTTGGATCTTGTAGGTTCAGAAGTTAGATCCCCAATCTTTATTTGAAGAACTTGCTGTTTTAGAACCAATGGCTCCTAGATGAAGAAGAACTGCCTCTGGAAGATCCATAGGGGCAGTAATAGCTGGTGAAGGAGCTAGTCTCCAACAAGCCGAAGTAAATGGTGCTAACTTAGGAAACCAGGCACCGACATCCTCCAGTTAGTATGAAGTTGTCACCAGAGATGAGCTGAATAAGATGGCTGAGGAGATCAATCAGAAAATGGAAAATAGTCAAAAGGATCTGATGGAAAAGCTCAACGCTCCATTGACCCTACAATCAAACCCCGCTCCAAGGGTTGTGCCTGAACCAGTGACTGCTGTAGAACAAGAGAATACCTACATTTACGACCTACATCGAAGGAACAGAAAGCAACCACAGAGAAGGGTAACAATAGGATGCGGCATGGAGGAGAATGAGAATGCTCCGCCCGGAGCAAGGCAACCAATCTTGAATTTGAATCAGGGGGCCAAAACCCTGCAGGAAGATATAGTTGTTAATCTCTCTGATTCAGAAGATGGAGAGCAAGGTAGTCAGATGGAAGAGAACGTCAATGCGTTCGATGATGCTAGAAACTTCCAAACTGCCCCAGTTAGGTCAACTGCAAGCCAACGGGGTCCCGCGGGAGTGGCTCTCCCGAAGACAGGAGAGCCTAGGCGTCAACTCACGTGCCAAAACCATTTGCAGAACCAAACACTTGGTGTAGTGACTGATTGCCGCCCCCAGGACTACCGGACATCAGAGGCATACATAGCAGACACTATCAAACGGCTGATGGACGAAAGTAAAAGCCGAAATGATGATGAGTGGGGATCTACCCGAAGTCAGACACCTTTTACCGAGGAGATCTTGAATGAAAGGTACCCAGACAAATTTACCATGCCGACTATCCCTTCCTACGATGGAACAAAGGACCCAAAACCCCATCTGTACAAGTACAGCTAGTACATGGACGGAGCCAATGCTCCAGAAGCCGTTTGTTGCCGATGTTTCCCCATTTTTATAGAAGGAGTTGTGTATATGTGGTTCAACAGACTTCCCCAAAGATCTATTTCTACCTTTGACCTACTTGCAACGAAATCCCTTGACTAATTCAGGCTCCATACCGTGCAACCAAAAGACGTTATGTCCCTATCCGGGCTAGTTCAAGGTCGCAATGAGTCATTGAGATCATTCATGAGCAGGTTTAATACTACGGTGACAGAAGTGAGCAACCCCAACAAGGACATGGTTTTTATGGCGTTAGTGCGCGCCATCCATCCGGAAATGGAATTCGGGAAATGGATCAAGATGAAGCAACCTACCAACAGGAAATACTTCAATCGCAAAGCAGGCCAGTACTTGGGGTTGGAAGAAGCCCAGTAGCTGGAAAGAAAGGCTGCTGAAGTACAACAGATGAACGCCAAGCAAAATGGCATGACGGCAAATCAACGCACACAATCTTGGAAATAACCAGGGAGTCGCAGGGAAGATTGGGAACCAGAAGACAAGAAATCAGAATTCCGACAAGGGAAATAGTAATGGCAACAACAAAAGGTTTAGACTAGGAGACTATACCCCCCTGAATGACACTCCGGAGAATATTTATCTCGCAACACAAGAAACTGAAGAGTATAGGAAACTTCTTAGAAAGGAGGCAACAGAACAACAAAAGCACTCAGGGAAATTCTGCCGCTTCCATGAGACACACGTGCACAATACAAACGAATGTCACCACCTTAAGGACCTCGTCGAGGGGTTAATCTGAGACAATAAACTTCAACAATATGTGAAGAAGCCACAAAAACCCAATAAACCTATGGCCCCTCAACCTCCTAGAGAGCAAAGAAATCAAGCAGGAACCAGCGAAGAAGGGTCGAATTGAACTGACCAAAGGCTTATTATCGAGACAATATCTTAGGGACCACACCCCGCGCAAAGAAGTTGGGGAGAGATGGAGCGATATGCGAGTTCATTGAAGCATGCTCCAAAAGAATCGTGTTTAGCAGTAGATGACAAAACTCCACCCAAGCAGTAGAAGGTTCTGAGTGATGACATAGTGTTCCATAATCGGGACACCGAAGGGGTTGAAGCTCCAACTCTCGAACCAATGGTGGTGACAGTAGGAATCGGTCCCACCGTAGTCCGACAAGTGCTGATTGATAGTGGCAGTTCGGTTAATATACTTTTCAAACAAACTTTTGACCAAATGAAGATTGGCATAAAAAGCGTGTCCGCGTGCTAGACTAAGATTTAGGGGTTTACCGGAAACCCAAACAACCAGTGGGAACAATCGACCTACCTTGGAGCTTGGAGAGGGTGAGCAACGAGTCACCCTCATTCAGACTTTTGTGATCGTGGATGAAATGTCAACATACAATGCATTCTTAGGACGGCCCGCATTAGCCGACTTCAGAATAGCATTGGCCAAATGGTGCCTTACAATGAAGTTCCCTACCGAGCACTGAATCGGAATAGTGAAAGGAGACCAAAGCGTTGCCCGGGAATGCTACATCGCAGAGTTCTGCGAGTCAAGAAGAAAGGAAAAAGGAAAGGATGTGGGGAGGACCCTCCACATCCGTGAGCCCTCCGACTAGAAACTACAGAGCCGCCCCCGGCTTGGGACCATAATGGATTCGACAAGGCCTATGACTATAGGAAGAAGAGCTTAGGGGAGTATTGGGCAGCACTGGAAGAGTTAAAGGTGTCTGTCCCAGTTTGTATGGATGACCCAACACGGGTCCTGAAAATTGGGTCGCACCTAGGAAACAAGATGCGATCAGAGTTAACCAAATTCCTGTACGCCAATTTAGACGTGTTTGCTTGGACGCACTCCGATATGTGTGGGGTGTCACCTGAAATTGCCTGCCACGCGCTCAATATTGACCCCAGATTTACACCAGTAAAGTAGAAAAGGCGCAGCTTGGGCCCCGAGCAGTCCAAGGCACTAAGGGAGGAAGTAGATAAACTGATGGCCAACGGCTTCATCTGAGATGCCACTTACCCTGAATGGGTATCAAATCCGGTCGTAGTCAAGAAGTCTAATGGAAAATGGTGAAGCTGTATTGATTTCTCGGACCTCAACAAAGCCAATCCGAAGGATAGCTTCCCGCTCCCGAGGATTGATCAACTGGTGGATGGAATAGCAGGACACGAGTTGCTATCATTTATGGATGTGTACTCGGAATATAACAAGATCCTGATGCATGAACTAGACCAAGAGAACACCAGCTTCATCACCGATTCAGGACTGTACTTCTATAAAGTAATGCCATTCGGCTTAAAAAATGCAGGGGCAACGTACCAAAGGCTAGTGAATGTTATGTTCAAACGCCGGATTGGGAAGACTATGGGGTTTACGTGGATGATATGTTAGTCAAATCCCTAGTATCTGCTAACCATCTAGATAATCTCGCTGAAATGTTTGAAATACTCCGCAAATACGGAATGAAGCTCAATCTTCTTAAATGTTACTTCGAAGTAGCCTCTGGGAAATTCCTGAGATTCATAGTAAGTGCCCGAGGCATCGAAGCAAATCCGAAGCAAATAACAGCATTACGGGAAGTCTAAGCCCCTAAAAATAAGAGGGAACTTCAAAGTTTGAATGGAAAGGTCGTAGCACTGAGTCAGTTCATCTCTAAAGCTACAGACAAGTGCATACTATTCTTTGATGCACTGAAGAAAGGAAGGAAAAACTTTGAATGGAGTGAAGCTTGCCAGACAGCTTTCGAGGAACTGCTAAGACACATGGAAGCTCCCCCAATTTTATCAACACCGGTGGATGGAGAAGACCTATTCATTTATTTAGCAGTTTTCCCATACGCACTAAGCGCGGCTCTCGTGCGAGAAGAAGCAAAAATCCAGCGACATGTGTACTACATTAGCAAATGATTCATCGGAGTTGAAAAGAATTACCCAAAGCTAGAAAAGCTAGCGTATTGCCTTTTGATCGCATCCCGTTACGACCGTACTTCCAGGCTCATCCGATTAAAGTATTGACTGACCAGCCCCTGAAGCAAGTTTTATACCAGCCAGAAACTATCGAACGATTACTCAAGTGGAATATAGAGTTGAGCTAATACGACATCACATACTATCCAAGGAAAGTAATCAACGGGCAAGCGTTGGCCGACTTCATTGCTGAATTTACCGTAAGGGACAAGGAGAAAATTCCGTCGGAAGTAGTCATGCAATGGAAGCTCTTCGTCGATGGTGCATCAAACAAACTCTGTTCGAAAGCAGGGGTAGTGCTTGAAACCACCGAGGGGCGAGCCATTAGCTATGCTTTTCACTTGGAATTCCTAGCAACAAATAACGAAGCATAATATGAAGCTTTGATCGTTGGACTAAAGGTTGTGAAGGAAATCGGGATAAAATCTATTCGCATATACAGCCACTCCCAACTAGTCGTCTGTCAAGTGAAAGGGGAATACCAAGCATGTAGAGAAAATCTCACCCCGTACCTATCCAAAGTACAAGAGCTGTTAAGTGATATCGAGCATTACACCATAACTCACATCCCACGGGAGCAAAACACCAAAGTAGACTATTTGGCTAAGCTGGCACGCTCTGGGGAAGCCCAGTCATTGAGATTGGTTCCGGTTGAAACGCTAACCAACCCAAGCATAGACGAAATGTGTTGAATATGCGACTATATGATTTTTGTTTGATGATAATAAACATATATATTCATTTAAATGTATTTGTTAATGTACTATTTTATTTTCACAAATTAAGTAAATATTTGCTGAATAAAATAAATAACACAGAATTTAAAGTCAAACATATATTTTATTCAAACAAATATTTATTACAATTTTGAATAGTACAAATTCAAGCTCTCACTATATATATATATATACAATTTTCAATTACAATACAAATTTGACTACATCACAATTCTCATCTACAAATGCACCTCACTACATCACTCATTCACTCGTATTTATCTTCAACTCCAGTCCAGATTGAATCCAGCATCTGAGCTATCTGCAAAAATATACACTGACGCAGTAAAATTGAAAATAAAAAATTTTTGCAGTGTAAAATAAAATGAGATTTTGAAAATATTATTTGCCTCAGTTATTTGGGTTGTTCGTCATCATTTAATTTTGAATTCATTATACACGAACAGCTTGTGACATACACAGTGTATCACTGTATATGCCACAAGGCCGTGCACACCAATGTACACTTGATACAATTACAGGGACAGGTGAGCACAGGTCAAACCCAAATGAAAAGTCGGGTTCAACTCAAGTGAAATAAATAAAGTCACGACACGAACACAAGGTCAAACTCGAGCTTTAAAGCTGGATTCAACACATGTGCAACTCAAATGTACACATGAATGCTATGATCAAAGATGCATATAGACATGTCGACCAGGCAGCAAACAAAGTCAACAAAACATGCATCATATACATGGCAATCAAACTGAAGTATAGAGCATAAGCAAGTCTCAATGAACTGGTCATAACAAAGGCAGGAATGGTTCAAATGGCCAAACTTACCAATGCATACATAGAGGGCAACATAAGTTCAAATGAAAAGGCACAGAGCAAATTCAAGTGAAGCAAAAGTCTGGGGAACCATGAAGTACACAACGCACATGTACAAGCTTCAGCTGGAACATTAGATAAGGCTACGACTTCAAGCATATCAGACTACATGAACCAGACAGATGCAAAACTAAACATTGAAAACCAACATCAATACATATGAACTCAGGTGGACAGTACGACCAAAAAACATATATATGAAATGTAACAGTGACAAATAGAATATGTGCACAAGCACATATCAGTTCATATGCAAACAGTTCAAGTCGAACATTTTTATGTAGCAGTTTCAAAGACAGAGCTTTTACAAAGACCAGACAAGCTACATGAAGTCCAACAGCAAGTGCACATCAATTATGCAAGCAAAACAATATCTCAGAGCAATTTCCAAATGACAGGAGTTTCAATTTTATCAAAGCCGAAGTCAGGAAATATCAAAATTCAAATCGAAGCCGTGAGCAACTGACCGGAGTAAAAGGGAACAAAGAACGAAATCAACATTGTCAATCAAGTCAAAGCCAGCAAATCGTGGAAGATAGAAATCATCACCGAAGTCAAATTAACAATTTCAAACCAACACCGTAATGACCAACGAAATCGAACAGTTAAAAATCAACACCGTGGTAGCCAAGCAAGTCGAAATCAAAGCCGTGAGAATAAAGCAATGAAAATATAGGAATTGAAAAAGTCAGTGCAAATCATCAACATTCAAGTTGAATCGAACGGCAAGCCAAAAATTATCAGACGAAGTTAATGAATTTATACGAACGAAAATATAGGAATTCATATCCTATATAAGCAATTAACATCATCGGAATTTTCTTCATTCGAGTTCAACCAACAACTAAAACAAACAATCATTCAACTCGAATCAAAGTCGAGAAAAGTATAAATCGAAAAAAGACTAAACGTACCAATTCAATTCAAAGCATCACTCAATCTCGACTTCGCAGCCGCAAGCTAACTCTGACAGAGGAAAGTATTCGAAGCATCTTCCACAAATTGAAGCGGCGCCTCAAAGCCCTAATTTCAGAGCAAAGAGGAACGAACGAGCAGCCATTGAAGTACAAGGAGTCGGCTGATAGAATAAAAAGAAAAGAGGGATGATTTTATCACTTAACTATTTTTGGGCCGGTTATTTTATATTTAGGCTTAAATTTTAATTTAGGGTTTTGAGTTGTTTTTTGTTTTAATTTGTTTTTAAATTTAAATTCTTCTTTTAAACCATTGTAATTTTTAGCCATGTGACTAGGGGACAAACTACGTGGCGTAGTTTGAGAATTCGCAACTCAGTGGCTGAGTTGTGGTAGGGTTTTGAGCATAGAGTTAGGATTAGTCGATAGCGGGTGTTGCGAGTTTACATGTGTAAGCGTCTGACTATCTAGTTTCTAGTAGAAACCTTGGGGGCAGCATATAGGCAGGGTTTTGCCGAAGCTGGGTAAATCTGTGTGTTTTATTTTCTGTTTTTATTCTGCTATTATCTGTGCTGCTATTATTCTGTGATCTGTGTTGAAATTATTTTATATAAACTTCCGCAATAACTTGTATAATTGATAGTATCACCCTATTCACCCCCTCTAGGGTGAAATCGATCCTACAAGTGGTATTAGAGCTAGGAACAAAAGCCATTTTTGTTTTAAAAAATATAATTTTTCAAAAACCAATTTTTGTTTTAAAAATTTAAAATGGCTTTTTTTAATAATGCTTTTGCTGAGGGTCGGTCCATAGTTAGACCACCAATGTTCAATGGTGAATATGCTTACTGGAAAAATAGGATGGAAATTTTTCTGAAAACCATTGACGCTTGGGATATTGTTGAGACAGGGTATAAAGCACCAACTATAATTGTAAATAATCAGGAAATAAATAAACCAAAGGACCAATGGACAGAGCTAGAAAATAAATTACAAAATGCTAACGCTAAAGCTATGAATTCTATTATCTGTTCATTAGATCAATTTGAATTTAATCGTGTCTTAAATTGTTCAACTGCGCAGGAAATATGGCACACACTCGAAGTAACTCACGAAGGAACGTCTCAAGTCAAAGAATCTCGCCTTGCCATGCTAAGCAGCGAATATGAGAACTTCACAATGGAGAATGAAGAAAATGTCAAAGAGATGTACGGACGACTTTCCAATATCGTATACAAATCAAAGGCTCTTGGAAAATCATACACAGAATTGGAGATAGTCTGAAAAATCCTCAGAATCATTCCACGAAGTTTTGAAGCCAAAGTGACTGTCATTTAAGAATCAAAAGATTTGAAAGAAATGAAAGTTGAAGAACTCATCGGAAACCTCACCACTTACGAGCTAGAGATGAAATTCAAGGAAGAGCGTGAAGGAGGAGACACTCGATAGAAATCAATAGCTCTTAAAGGGACAACTGAAAGTGAAGATGATGATGATGATGGTGAAGCAGAACTAACACTATTAATAAGAAGATTCAAAAAGTGGAATTGCAAATATGGCAATCCAACCAAAAATCATCAAGTAAGGAGCAGAATAAAAAAAAGCACTAGACAACCCGGGAGAGCAGAAAGTCATTTGTCACAAGTGCAATAAAACCGGTCATATCAAGCCAAATTGTCCCCAAAATCGACTCAGCCAAGGAAAGAAACTGAAAAAGAGAAGTTTTGCAGCTACTTGGGATGAAAGCGATGAAGATGGAAGTGATAGCACTGGCAGTGAGAGTGAAAAAGCAAATTTGTGTCTTCATGGTGAAATAACTTACAGTGATGATGACGAGCCTAGTGAGGTATCAAAACTTACTTATTCAGAATTACTTATATATTTTCACGAGGTAAATGGGTGCTTTGAACGTCTTAGGGAGAAATATGCTAAAATTGAATCACAAAGAGATAGTTTTGATAGAAGTAAATGAACAGCTTGAACAATTAGTTAAAAACTATCAAAACAAGTGCCCTAAGTGTGACAAGTGTCCATTGTTTGAAGAAGAAATAAAAAAAATCAGAAATTAATATAAAATCACTTGAAAATGAAATTCTGACTTTAAAAAGAGAGTGAAAACACAAGGAGAGAAAATTCTGTTAAAAGGTGCACTCAATTATTAAACGAAAATGAATCTCTCAAAACACAAGTCCAACAATTGACTACAACTTTGGAAAAATTTTCCAAAAGCGAAAAATCATTAAATAAGCTATTAGGAAAACAAACAGTTAATATTAATAGACAAGGACTTAGGTATATTCACCCTGAACGTATTAATGGAAAATTTAATCAAGTAAATTCTAAGTGCACAATTTGTGGAAAAACGGGACACAATCAAAATATTTGTTGGTATAGACCCAAAAATGTGAAAACAATTCCAATTTGGGTTCCAAAAGGCACAGATATAAAATCCCTCAAAGTTAAACAAATCTGGGTGCCGAAAGGAACATATATAAATAGTTTTGGGTCTCCACAAAATTATTTTTCAAAATGTTTTTCCACTAACAACCATGGACCTATAAAAACAAATAGGTCACAAAAACCTTTTATCGTGTAGGTGTGGTGGCAAGCTAAGGAACATCAACTGTGTTACTTGGATTCTGGCTGTTCCAGGAACACAACGGGCGACAAATCACAGTTCCTTAGCCTAGTACGAAGGTGACAGAATCACAATGGACAACAACGAAAAAATTATCAGCAAAGGTAAAATAGGTAACGGTATATTTAAACAATTATATTAAATGTGATAATCTGCACCATAATCTGAATTAAATCAGCCAGTAATGTGATAATGAAATGAATGTTGATAATGATTTTGACTTTTTCAAAACTGTTGGCCAATTATATTCCTATGCCAAGAACACTTTAAAAATCTCTTGAGTTTTTGAACTATTTCATATAGATTAATGATGGTGTTCTATTGGTTGATGATACATTTGGCTGACTCTATTTTCACGGTTTTTTGTTTATTGGCACGGCTTCAATTTAAAATCCAAAAGAATTTCATTTAAAAGTTGTAAAAAGGATTTTAAGGAATTTGTTGCAACTTCATGATCTGGTTTATAACTAATGATAATCTTGAGTGAAAGAAAATTCAGATGCAGATTACACTGGTAATCTAGTTGATAGAAAAATTACTAGTGGAACGTGATTTATGTTGAGACATTCAGTAACTGCATCAAATTTCAAAGAAAATATATGCATATTTTTCATTTCAAATATTTTTCAAATAGCAGACAATTTTCTTATAAAACCCCTTCTAGAAAATCATTTTTGTTGACCTTGTTTCAGAATAGTCATTTTGAAAATTTTGATAATTATCTTTGAATTGGATTTTAAATCACTACATTAACTAATCTGACCCCCTACTAATTATCGAAAAGGTAAATAGTGAGTGAAAAAGTGATGAGTGTTGATATTAATCATATATTATAACTTGAGACGGTATAATTAGTAAATTTCTTTAGAAATTTAAACAAGAGTTATGAAAACTTTTGTTTGGTAAAAATTCCATGACCATTTCTATTTCTATCATATTTCTATCAACCATCACTCATCAAAATCCAATATAGAATGTCAATATGTGGTATTTTAAACAGGAACCATTTGTTTTCCATTTTATTATTTTTTTAATAAAAACATCCAAAGTATTCACTCTCATTTAAAAGTCCTCACGGTTGTGCATGGGTGAATTACTTGGATTTTTGATTATGTGCTTCCATGCTCATTTAAAAGTCCTCACGGTTATGCATGGATGGAACGCATATCAAAGTTGATTAATTAAATAGACAAGTTGATTCTAATCCCATTTAAAAGTCCTCACGGTTATGCATGGTTAGAAGATACTTGAATTCATTTATTTTTTTAAATTTGGAATACTACTAATCTCATTTAAAAGTCCTAACGGTTATGCATGGTTAGTAGATATTCAAATTTCTGATATAAATATACCACAAATAGACACAACTATATTGTTTTATATGGTGACATCATCCCTATCATTCTAAAGTGGAATATGCATCAAACAGAGTATTTATGATTTTTGTTTGATTTTTTATTGAAATTTAATATTTATACTCAATTGAGTATTAATATTGTACTAATGTCTATCACTTTATCTCTATTTTTCTAACACTATTATTCTTTTGCTGATAACAAAAGGGGGAGAGAAAAGTTAAGATTTTGGAAAATAAAGGTCAAATATTTTCTATTTCCATCTAGGCTCATTTGCATATTTTTTACATGCGTATATGAAGGGGGAGCTTGTGTAGAGAGGGAGCATTCAAATAGGGGGAGCAAATTGAATGATCAAATACATTTAACAAATTCAAAATCTTAAATATATGTTTGCTACCATCAAAAGGGGGAGATTGTTGAATATGCGACTATATGATTTTTTTATGATAATAAACATATATATATTCATTTAAATGTATTTGTTAATGTACTATTTTATTTTCACAGATTAAATAAATATTTGCTGAATAAAATAAATAACACATAATTTAAAGTCAAACGGATATTTTATTCAAACAAATATTTATTACAATTTTGAATAGTACAAATTCAAACTCTCACTATATATATATACAATTTTCAATTACAATACAAATTTGACTACATCACAATTCTCATCTACAAATGCACCTCACTACATCACTCATTCACTCGTATTTATCTTCAACTCCAGTCCAGATTGAATCCAGCATCTGAGCTATCTGCAAAAATATACACTGACACAGTAAAATTGAAAATAAAATATTTTTGCATTATAAAATAAAATGAGATTTTGAAAATATTATTTGCCTTAGTTATTTGGGTTGTTCGTCATCATTTAATTTTGAATTCATTATACACGAACAGCTTGTGACATACACAGTGTATCACTGTATATGCCACAAGGCTGTGCACACCAATGTACACTTGATACAATTACAGGGACAGGTGAGCACAGGTCAAACCCAAATGAAAAGCCGGGTCCAACTCAAGTGAAATAAATAAAGTCACGACACGAACACAACGTCAAACCTGAGCTTTAAAGCTGGATTCAACACAGGTGCAACTCAAATGTACACATGAATACTATGATCAAAGATGCATATATACATGTCGACCAGGCAACAAACAAAGTCAACAAAACATGCATCATATACATGGAAATCAAACTGAAGTATAGAGCATAAGCAAGTCTCAATGAACTGGTCAGAACAAAGGCAGGAATGGTTCAAATGGCCAAACTTACCAATGCATACATATCGGACAACATAAGTTCAAATGACAAGGCACAGAGCAAATTCAAGTGAAGAAAAAGTCAGGAGAACCATGAAGTACACAACGCACATGTACAAGCTTCAACTGGAACATCAAATAAGGCTACGACTTCAAGCATATCAAACTACATGAACTAGACAGATGCAGAACTAAACATTGGAAACCAACATCAATGCATATGAACTCAGGTGGACAGTACGACCAAGAAACATATATATGAAATGTAACAGTGACAATTAGAATATGTGCACAAGCACATATCAGTTCATATGCAAACAGTTCAAGTCGAACATTTTTACGTAGCAATTTCAAAGACAAAGCTTTTACAAAGACCAGACAAGCTACATGAAGTCCAATAGCAAGTGCACATCAATAATGCAAACAAAGCAATATCTCAGAGCAATTTCCAAATGACAGGAGTTTCAATTTTATCAAAGCCGAAGTCAGGAAATATCAAAATTCAAATCGAAGCTGTGAGCAACTGATCGGAGTCAAAGGAAACAAAGAACGAAATCAACATCGTCAATCAAGTCAAAGCCAGCAAATCGTGGAAGATAGAAATCATCATCGAAGTCAAATTAACAGTTTCAAACCAACACCGTAATGACCAACGAAATCGAACAGTCAAAAATCAACACTGTTCTGGACAAGCAAGTCGAAGTCAAAGCCGTGAGAATAAAGCAATGAAAATATAGGAATTGAAAAAGTCAGTGCAAATCATCAACATTCAAGTTGAATCGAACGGCAAGCCAAAAATTATCAGACGAAGTTAATGAATTTATACGAACGAAAATATAGGAATTCATATCCTATATAAGCAATTAACATCATCGGAATTTTCTTCATTCGAGTTCAACCAACAACTAAAACAAACAATCATTCAACTCGAATCAAAGTCGAGAAAAGTATAAATCGAAAAAGGACTAAACGTACCAATTCAATTCAAAGCATCACTCAATCTCGACTTCGCAGCCGCAAGCTAACTCTGACGGAGGAAAGTATTCGAAGCATCTTCAACAAATTGAAGCGGTGCCTCAAAGCCCTAATTTCAATGCAAAGAGGGACAAACGAGCAGCCATTGAAGTACAAGGAGTCGGCTGATAGAATAAAAAGAAAAGAGGGATGATTTTATCACTTAACTATTTTTGGGCCGGTTATTTTATATTTAGGCTTAAATTTTAAATTAGGGTTTTGAGTTGTTTTTTGTTTTAATTTGTTTTTAAATTTAAATTCTTCTTTTAAACCATTGTAATTTCTAGTCGTGTGACTAGGGGACAAACTACGTGGCATAGTTTGAGAATTCGCAACTCAGTGGCTGAGTTGTGGCAGCGTTTTGAACGTAGAGTTAGGATTAGTCGATAGCGGGTGTCGCGAATTTACGTGTGTAAGCTTCTGACTATCTAGTTTCTAGTAGAAACCTTGGGGGTAGCACGTAGGCAGGGTTTTGCCGAAGCTGGGTAAATCTGTGTGTTCTATTTTCTGTTTTTATTCTGCTATTATCTATGCTGCTATTATTTTATGATCTGTGTTGAAATTATTTTATATAAACTTCCGCAATAACTTGTATAATTGATAGTATCACCCTATTCACCCCCCTCTAGGGTGAAATTGATCCTACAAAATGGATGTGGACTGGATTCTATGAACCACCGTCGAGCCTGATACATGGATGACACCGATAAAGGACTATCTACTTGCAAGAACCCTACCAATTGACCGAAATCAGCGGAAGAAGCTCCTCCGTAAGGCGCCAAGGTTCATGATATAGGAGGGGATACTCTATCGAAGGGGATTCTTGACCCCTCTTCTTAGGTGTGTGACTGATGATGAAGCACGAAAAATCCTGAAGGAAGTACATGAATGCGGAGACCACACTGGGGTGCAAGCGCTAGCAAAGAAAGTCCTTCGTACAGATACTTTTGGCCAACGATAAATCGTGACGCCACAGATCATGCCAAAAGACGCGAGCACTGTCAAAGATTCAACAAAATTAAGTGGACTCCTTCGACAGAACTGACACAAATGGTTAGCCCATGGCCATTTGCAATATGGGGGATCGATTTGATTGGTGTCCTTTAGATAGCTAAAGGAGGAGCCAAATATGCTATAGTCGCCGTAGATTATTTCACAAAATAGGCCGAAGCGGGACCTCTGGCCACTATAACCACAAAGAAATTTATTAACTTTGTCACTAAAAAAATCATTTGCAGGTTTGGTGTGCCGCAAAAAATGATCATTGACAATGGAACCCAATTCGAAAGTGCCGAGTTCAAAGACTTCTACAGGCACTTCCGAATCGAGAAAAGCATTTCATTAGTGTCTCATCCGCAAGCAAACGGGCAGGTGGAAGCGATAAACAAGATCATCAAATCCACCATCAAAAAGAGATTAACAAAGGCAAAAGGAAGTTGGGTTGATGAACTTCCACTCACACTATGGGCATACCGGACAACACATAAACCGGCAACTGGCCACACACCATTCGCATTAGCATATGGTTTAGAAGCAATGATTCCTGTTGAATTAGAGGTCCCCTCGCACCAAAGGCAGAATTTTAATCAGGCGCAAAATGAGAAACTCCTACTTGAATTGCTAGACATGATCGAGGAACTAAGAGAAGAATCAGGGTTGAGAACTGCCGCCCACCAAAAAAGGGTTGCACGGTAATTTAACTCCAAAGTTGATGCAGCGCATCAAGCCATGCCAAGAAAAGAATCAACGAAACATACCTTAAGTCGCGAACAGCCTCCTAAATCGTCCAAACCCTAAGTCGGAATTTCTCCGATCCATACAGCTGTAAATCGCGAAGACCTAGGTCGCTTCTACCTATGTTACTCCAGAATTCCTAGGTCGTTCTGATATTGATCCGCAAGCAAACCTTAGGTCGCAAGCAAATCCTTAAGTCGAAGCCGCTCCAGTAGGTCGCAAGGTCCTTGTGTCGCTGCTTGCTTATGTCATTACTTCCCTTATGTCGCTGCCGTGTTTCCTTTGAGTCGCTCCGGGATGCCGAAGTTTGTTGAGTCGCTGCTTGGTTTTATTTGTCTTTGTGATGTATTGTTTCTTAAGTCGTTTAAGTCATGTGTTGAGTTCTGAGCGAGTTATGTGTGTTGTAAGCCTATAAGTAGGCGGGTTTGTGTCATTTGTAAGGTTGTTGAATTTTGAATAAAATTTGTTGAGAGCTTTGTGCCTCCATTAAAATTGGAAGTTGAGTGTGATCTCCTTTTATCCATCTTCGGATATTCGAGTGCGCTCGAATCAACGAATTTGAAGCCGATTCACGGAATCTCGTGCGCGAGATCAACGTCGAAGAATCATAGATCTTTTAACGCGGTATCGTGCGCGATCAACGTGTTGAAGATAGCTAGAATCCGTTATCTCGAGAGATCAACGGATTTGGGCACTTGGGTATCATCAATTCATCAATTTATCTTGTTTCATCGATTCATTTTTCCGCAATTCGTGATTGGATTCTGGATAGGTTTGACTGCTGGTTCAGATCTACTTGCGTGCTGCGTCATTTGGTATCAAAGCCAAATCAGAGACGAAAATGAGATTGTTTTAATGATCATGCCTCCGAGACGTGCTAATCGCCATCAAAATGTTGAAGATTTGTATAGAAGACAAGAAGCTGAGCAGATGGAGCAGCGTATCAATGAAAAGTTCAATGAGGGTATTGAAAATTGGAGAAATTGATGATCGACATGAATCAAAATCAAAGGAGAACGTCACCAGTTTCGAACCAGGGTGGAAACAGGGTTTCGCCATCGGTTTCGGAAGAAAGGAGGATGTCACCCCAGTCTTACCAAAATGAAGAAGGAATAACTCAACGTGGTTTCGAAAATGAACCATATCGTGATGCTGCAAGACAGGGTAGAAGGAACATGCGTGGTCGTAGGGATGTAGATGGTCGGGATCGATATCGAAATACATCTGATTTTGAGGAAGATGGTGATGGAGGTAGTATTCATTATCGAAATCAAGGCCAAGTGCGAAATCAATATCGGGATTCAGAAAATGATCGTAAATGGGAGTCAGGTATGAGGATGGAAATTCCAGAATTCAAAGGTGGTATGCAAGCAGAAGAATTTCTTGATTGGTTGTCGAATGTTGAAGAAATTTTGGAATTCAAGGATGTGCCTGAGAATCACAGAGTCCAATTGGTTGCTACAAGATTAAGGGGAAGAGCTATGGCTTGGTGGCAACAAACTAAACTAACTCGGGAGAGAATGGGAAAATCAAAAGTTGTCACTTGGGAGAAGATGAGAAAGATGATGAAAGCGACTTTCTTGCCATACAATTATCAATCTCTTATGTATCAACGTTTGTAGAATTTGAGACAAGGAACGAAGACAGTGAATGACTATGCAGATGAATTCTATCAATTGATTGCAAGGAATGATATTATGGAAACCGAGGAACAGCTAACGGCTAGATATGTTGGAGGGTTACGAATGCAAATTCAAGACATGGTTAATATGTTTAATCCAATGTCTGTTGCTGAAGCACATCAGAAAGCTCTAGTTTGGGAGAAACAAGGGAGACGAGGAAGTGGTGTGTTTACGAGTTCCAACAACCAGAATAAGGGTGCTAGTAGCAGTGCTAATGTTTCCAAGGTAGTCAATAAACCAATTGTCAATGAAGCCGCTAAAGCAAAGGTCAATAATAGCATCAAGTGCTATAATTGTCAGGAGTTTGGCCATAAAAGTAATGAATGTAGAAAGCCAAAGAAGAGAGCATTAGTTATAGAGGAATGTGAGTATGAGTATGTGGAAGCTGAAATTGATTATTCTCAACCACCGAAGTTTGATGAAGATGAAGAAGTTGTGTCAGGAGACGAAGGGTGTAACTTGATGATGAGGAGGTCTTGTTTAACGCCAAAGCATGAGAATGATTCTAGTTGGCTGAGAAGCAATATCTTTCAGTCTACATGTACTATCTTGGGAAAGGTTTGTCAATTTGTTATTGATGCGGGAAGCTGCGATAACATTATTTCTAAAGAAGCCATCAAGAAGTTAGGGTTGAAGACTGAAAACACCCTAGACCTTATAAACTGGCATGGCTAAAGAAAGGTGGAGAAGTGACAGTGGGAAGACGAGCATTTGTTACATTTTCTATTGGGAAGAAGTACAAAGATGATATATGGTGTGATGTTGTCGATATGGATGCGTGTCATCTACTATTGGGAAGACCATGGAAATATGATAGAGCTGTACAACATAATGGTCGCACCAATAGCTACAGTTTCATGTTCGAAGGTACTCAAATCACCTTAGTTCCTAAGAAGCGTGAACAAAGTGAAAGCAAGTCAGAGAAGAAAGTGGAACCAACTAGTCTATTATCTTCGAGAGAATTTTTTAAAGAAGTGGAAGATAGTGCTGAATTGATTATGTTGATTGGGTATGAAACAAATGAAGATCTTGAAATGCCTGCAGAGGTTAGACCGGTGTTAAATGAATTTGAAGATGTCTTTCCTGCGGTATTACCCAAGGATTTACCGCCACTAAGGGACATACAACATCAAATTGATCTAGTGCCAGGTGCTGTTTTACCGCATAGGCCGCATTATCGTATGAGTCCGAAAGAGCATGAAGAGTTGAGGAGACAGGTTGAGGAGTTGCTTGAGCAAGGGCGTGTTCGAGAGAGTCTCAGTCCTTGTGCTGTACCAGCTCTGTTGGTGCCAAAGAAAGATGGTTCGTGGAGAATGTGTACAGACAGCAGGGTACTCAACAAAATAACTGTCGGATACATATTTCCTATGCCAAGACTTGATGATCTATTGGATCAACCCAGTGGGTCTGTAATCTTTTCTAAGATCGACCTTAAGAGTGGTTATCATCAGATTCGCATAAGACCAAGTGATGAATGGAAGACAGCATTCAAGACTAGGGAAGGATTATATGAATGGCTGGTCATGCCATTTGGTCTATCTAATGCACAAAGTACATTTATGAGGGTGATGAATCAAATTTTCAGACCTTACATCGGGAAGTTTGTTGTAGTCTACTTTGATGATATCTTGATATATAGTGCTAGCACAGAGGAGCACATTCAACACTTGCGAAAGGTGTTAACTATTCTTCGTCAAGAATAGTTCTATGCAGCGACGAAGAAATGTGTGTTCATGACGCCGAGTGTTTTTATTTCTGGGTTATGTCGTGTCCAAGGAAGGGAAACAAGTGGACCAGAGTAAAGTAGCTGCAATCAAAAATTAGCCACAGCCCAAAACTATAACAGAAATCAGAAGTTTCCATGGGTTAGCTTCATTTTATCGAAGGTTTATATTGCACTTTAGTAGTGTGATGGCTCCTGTTACTGATTGTATGAAAGGGAAGCATTTTTCATGGACGAAAGGGGCAGGATCTGCTTTTGAACAGATCAAGGAACTTTTAACATCAGCACCAATTCTAGTGTTGCCAGATTTCCAGTTAAAATTTGAGTTACATACAGATGCGTCCAAAGTTGGAATTGGAGGAGTATTGAGTCAGAAGGGTGGTCCAATTGCCTATTTCAGTGAAAAACTTTCTGGAGCAAAGATGAGATACAGTACTTATGATGTGGAGTTTTATGCTATTGTGCAGGCCGTGAAGCATTGGAGACATTATTTGTTCCACAAACAATTTGTTTTGTATATGAATCATGAAGCATTGAAACATTTACAAGGGCAGAATAAAATTGCAGCTAGGCATGCATTGTGGATAGCTTATTTGCAGCAATTTACATTCGTCATAAAGCATAAGTCTGGAGTAACTAATCGCGTCGCCGATGCATTGAGTCGGAGGAATAATTTACTAACAACCATGCGAGTAGAGGTGATGGGCTTTGACTTACTTCCAGATTTTCTTAATTCAGATTCATATTTTTCCAAGATCTTAGACAAAGTCAAGCAGGGAAACATGGATGGATATATGCTGGTTGATGGTTTTCTATTCAAAGGAAATCAGTTGTGTATTCCAGATTGCAGTCTGCGAATGAAAATCATCAAAGAATTACATGAAGAAGGACACGTGGGTCGTCACCGTACTATGCAGTTGATCTCAAAATCTTATTTTTGGCCGTCAATGGGGAAGGAGGTTGAAAAGTTCGTTCAGAGGTGCCATATTTGTCAAGTTTCAAAGGGGACCGCAACAAATGCAAGTTTATATATGTCGTTACCTATATCTACTAAACCATGGGTGGATGTTAGTATGGACTTTGTATTGGGATTGCCGAGAATGCAACGTGGCAATGATTCTATCTACGTGGTGGTTGATCGTTTTTCAAAAATGGTACATTTTATCGCATGCAAGAAAATGGCAGATGCAGTTAATGTCGCACAGTTATATTTCAGAGAGATCTATCGTCTTCGTGGGTTGCCTGAATCTATTGTATCGGATAGAGACACTCGTTTTCTGAGTCATTTTTGGATGAGTCTATGGAGAATGGTCGGGGGAAAGATGAAATTCAGTAGTGCTTATCATCCACAGCCGAATGGATAGACAGAAGTTGTGAATAGATCCCTAGGTAACTATTGAGATGCCTCGTGAATGACAATTTGAAGAGTTGGGATTCCAAGCTGTGTCAAGCTGAGTTTGCACACAACCATGCAGTTAATCATAGCACTGGGTTCAGTCCATTCCAGGTCGTTTACTCAACAATGCCTAAGGGACCATTAGATTTATCTACAGTACCACAGCAGAAAGGAGTGATCAAACGAGTTAGTGATTTTGTGAATGAATTGCAAGAGTGCCACAAGGTCGTGCAGGAACGATTGCTTAAGGCGAATGAGAAATATAAGCAATCCGTGGATATTAAGCGACAAAATGTTGAGTTCAAAGAAGGAGATTTTGTATATGCAGTATTGACTAAGGATCGATTTCCTATTGGTACTTACAACAAACTGGATGCTAGAAAGATTGGCCCTTTGGAAATCGTAAAGAAGATTATGAGAATGCTTATCGGTTAAGATTGCCAGATCATATCCATACTGCTGACATTTTCAACGTCAAACACTTGATTCCATATCATGAGAATAAGCATGTCGAAGAAGGAGAAAGTGTGAATTCAGGACGAATTTTTCAACCAGGGGAGGAATGATGCAGCGCATCAAGCCATGCCAAGAAAGGAATCAACGAAACATACCTTAAGTCGTGAACAGCTTCCTAAATCGTCCAAACCCTAAGTCGGAATTTCTCCGATCCATCAAGTTGTAAATCGTGAAGCCCTAGGTCGCTTCCACCTATGTCGCTCCAGAATTCCTAGGTCGTTCTGACATTGATCCGCGAGCAAACCTTAGGTCGCAAACAAATCCTTAAGTCGAAGCCGCTCCAGTAGGTCGCAAGGTCCTTGTGTCGCTGCTTGCTTATGTCGTTACTTCCCTTATGTCGCTGCCGTGTTTCCTTTGAATCGCTCCGGGATGCTGAAGTTTGTTGAGTCGCTGCTTGGTTTTATTTGTTGTTGTGATGCATTGTTTCTTAAGTCGTTTAAGTCATATGTTGAGTTGTGAGCGAGTTATGTGTGTTGTAAGCCTATAAATAGGCGGGTTTGTGTCATTTGTAAGGTTGTTGAATTTTGAATAAAATTTGTTGAGAGCTTTGTGCCTCCATTAAAATTGGAAGTTGAGTGTGATCTCCTTTTCTCCATCTTCGGATATTTGAGTGCGCTCGAATCAACGAATTTGCAGCCGATTCACGGAATCTCGTGCGCAAGATCAACGTCGAAGAATCGTAGATCTTCTAACGCGGTATCGTGCGCGATCAACATGTTGAAGATAGCTAGAATCCGGTATCTCGAGAGATAAATGGATTTGGGCACTTGGGTATCATCAATTCATCAATTTATCATGTTTCATCGATTCATTTTTCCGCAATTCGTGATTGGATCCTGGATAGATTTGACCGCTGGTTTAGATCTACTTGCGTGCTGCGTCAAAAGTTCATAGTCAGACCTTCGAGGTTGGAGATCTTGTGCTCAAGCGAGTTTACCCTATACCGGGAACCTTCAGACCAAACTGGGAAGGACCGTATGTAGTTTATCAAAAGCTCAATGACGGGACTTTCAAGCTAACAACCGTCGACGGGGTCGTAGTTCCCAGAGCCTAGAATAGTGAATCGCTCCAACGTTATTTCATCTAAGAAACAATTTTATGTATCTTCTATTTTCTATTTTTCAGCAAATAAGCCATCCCGGAAATGCCAGTGGCATTGTAAATAGGCAAAGAATCTGCCATGCTTCCATAATAAAGTTTGCTTCTTGAACCAACCAAACTGTGTTCATAATGATTACCCACCGAGTCGACGGAAACAAATCGCTCAAAGCATTGGATCGGCGGAACTCGATCCTTGCCTCTCGAAAAAGAAAAACTAAACTCCTCACATTGCCCGGAGATAGGCAATGCAGAGGAGCATCGAAAACAAACTTCCTTGCATGTCCTGGAGGTAGGCAACGCTGAGGAACATCGAAAACGAACTCCTCGCATTGCCCGAAGATAGGTAACGCCGAGGAGCATCGAAAAATAACTTCCTCGCATTGCTTGGAGATAGGCAATGCCGAGGAACGTCGAAAACAAACTCCTTCCATTGCCCGGAGATAGGCAACGCCAAGGAGCATCGAAAAATAACTTCCTCGCGTTGTCCGGAGATAGGCAACGCCGAGGAACGTCGAAACAAACTCCTCGCGTTGCTCGGAGATAGGCAACGCCGAGGAGCATCGAAAACAAACTTCCTTGCATTGCCCGGAGATGGGCAACGCCGAGGAACATCGAAAAAAAACTTCCCCGCGTTGCCCTGAGACAGTCAACGCCGAGGAACGTCGAAAACAAACTCCTTGCTTTGTCCGGAGATAGGAAACACCAAGGAGCATCGAAAACTAACTTCCTCGCGTTGCCCGGAGATAGGCAACGCCGATGGACATCAAAAACAATCTTCTCACGTTGCCTGGAGATAAGAAACGCCGAGGAGCATCGAAAACTAACTTCCTCGCATTTCCTGAAGATAGGCAACGCCGAGGAGCATCGAAAACTAACTTCCTCGCGTTGCTCGGAGATAGGCAACGCCGAGGAACATCGAAAACTAACTCCTCGCGTTGTCTGGAGATAGGCAACAGCAAGGAGCATCAAAATCCGCGCATCTCGTAAGTCGCGCACTCAAGAATAAACTCCTCACGCTGCCCGAAGAAAGGCAACACTGAGGAGCACCAAATTTAAACTCCTCGCGTTGCCCAGAGATAGGCAACGCCGAGGAACACCAAGAACAAACTTCTTACGTCGCCTTGAGATAGGCAACGCCGAGGAGCGCCAAAAAAAAACTCCTCACGTTGCCCGGAGATCGGCAACGCCGAGGAGCATCCAAAGCCGCACACTACACAAGCGGGCGCTAAATCTAAAAATAATAGATCCTCATGCATAAAATCAAGAATAATTGGTGCTAGAAGGGAGGCACTCAATGATTGACAATACATACCCACACGTAAATTGCATACTTACTTGAATGCTGTCGGAATCTGAGAGTATATGCTAAGGTCGCAAAACTTCCGAAGAATTGAAAATCAGGTCATGACTTAGCCAGATTTTCAATATATGTCATCTAAACCCCAAGCTATTAGCTACTCGAAAGTTGTTTGAAGTGAACAACCCTACGAACTGGAGGGCATACACCTATACTAAGACAGAACCAAACAATTACAATAAGCTCACAAGTTCTGTCACTCCAAACAATAACAAATTCACAAGTCCTATCCCAAAGTTTTATCAACTTCCAAACAAAAATTTCTAAAACTTAGAAATTTTTACAAGTTTTGTGAACTTCTAAAACTTAGAAATTTCTAAACAAAAATCAATTCCAGACAAAAATTGTTAAAAATTAGAAGTTTTCCTATAGTATTGTGAATTTCCAAACAAAAATCTGTAACAACCCGCATATTTTACGATTATATATTTAAATGTTTTGTTTAAATATAGCATCGTTTATTGAATTTAAAGTCTAAAATGTTACTTTTTGTAAACAGTCGAATTCGGACTCGAGACTACTTCCATTGAGTTCAAAACGACGTTTACAACTTTTTTGAGTATAAATATCGATATGTTTGGAGTTGATTAGAATTTTGATATTTTCATTTGGGGCTTTGGGTTTGGGTTTCAGCCCACTAACTCATCTAATACCCTAACTCCTCCTCCAACTCCTCTTCATTCATTCTATTATTTCCAAACACTCAAGCTAAAGGAAAATGAGGGAAATAAAGGGAAATTAAAATTCCTAAACCCTAGATTACTAGGAAATTCAAGATTCAAGCTCCAAAATCAAAGAGAAGCTTAGGTAAGCATCCTCTTCTTCTTCTCCACCTCAATCTCTCTCTAATTTCTAGAAAATCCTACAACTTAATTTAGGTAATATTTGCATTTGATCATAGATTTAGGGTTCTTGAAGTTAAGTGGAGGAGAGATTGATCTTGCCTTGTTTTAAAGCTTCTCATTCGTTGTTTTTGGTTTTAAAGGTGAGTTTTTGGACTCATATCTACGTCTATAGCTTTCATTGTTGTTAGGTATGAATTCCTAACATCTATTCATGTTCATTTGCTTTTGATTTGAATTGATTTGGTGAATTTTCCAATTTTAGTGTTTTGAAGTCAAAATCTTTAAAAAATCATATCTTGGTTGTTTGGACATGTTACTTAGGGTGTATCGAAGAGCCTATAAGACTGGGTTGTCGCTTAGCATAAATCCCTAGTCTCCGTCGCTCGGTCGATCGCTTCCGAATCGATTTGGCCATCAATGGCCTAAGCGAATTCTGCCCAGGCCCAGGTGAGCAGACGTCTGGTTGAAGAACTCAAACGTCTGGTAGGGGTCCCTGGAAGAGATAAAAAAATAATACGGTAGAAGAAAAAGGGCATAGCCCTCAACCAGACGTCTGGTTAGACCATACCAGACGTTGGAGGGGCTTCTGATGTAAAAAAAAGAGCAAAGAAAAATAAAAATCGACAGAGCCCTAGGTCAGACGTCTGGTCCTGTTGGTTTTTGCCCATTTTGCCCATTTTGTGCGAATTTCAATTTTCTTATCGATTTTTGTTGATTCGATTAGTTGTTGTCATTTATTATTGACTTTGATGACTTCTTTTCTGGATTTTTGGGAATATCCATTTGATATCAATTTTTATGGTTTTAATTCACGTTGTCGAATGTGGATTTTTTGTGAAAGATTGTTTTTACAATCATTTTTGTGATTTGTCACTTTAAAATACAAAGGTTTTTATTCTAGTAGTAAATATTCAAACTCTTTCACAAAAACGATTTCAACACTATTTTTAATACAAAGCTCGTTTTTAAAATCGTTTTCCAATCTATTAGTATATACAAACCTTTACCTCATTCGTATGAGAAATCTAATTAAACGGCTTAGCAAAACAAGTGGTATGAAACGCTTGTGTTTACTTCGTCGGTTAATTTTTGGACTTGTTCGATTGAAATCTTGTGACAATCTTCGAGTGGAAATCTACAGTTTGTTCATAAATATTTAAGTTAAGCTAGTGGTTATGGTACATGAAGCTAAACTCATTTATTTACTAGCTTAGTGTAATTTACACTTCTTTTTTATCAGTGATGATCATTTGTGATTTAGACAAGCGATGTGCGATGTCTCTTTGTTTGCGTGGGGGGACTAAACCCCGTTTGTGGAGTTTCGGCTCAAAATTGGTGGGGTAGCGACCCATGGTCTTCAGGCCGTTTGTGGAGTTTCGGCTCAAATTTGATGGTTAGCGACCATGGAATAGCGTTCCGTTTGTGATGCACGTTTTGGTGAGTTTTCATGCTCCTGTTTGTGATAGGCCTCCCCCTTTGTGTTTTCTGGATTTCTAATTATTGATTTCTGGAATTTGTGTTCCACCAATTTTTGTGATTTGCATTGATATGTTTTGTCGATATTTGTGATTTGGTGAATAAGCTAAAGAGTATGATATTCTTTTTGGATATTTGAGATATTGTATGATATTCATTGTTATCAAATGTATACTTGTCATAGTATGACATTATTGTTACCAAATATTTTTGTCGTATCTCTTATCATATCTCATCTTGTATGATATTTATAGCTAGACTGATCCGTTTATTATTTTTCTTCTTAAATAATACTCGGGTTAGACCGAGGTGTTATAGGTGCTTCCACTTGACTTCTTAGCATGGACTAGCTTCTGACTTTTGGCTAACTACTTTAGCTTAGTAGTTTTTGCTTTTATACATTCGAGATAGGGACTCCTTGATGTATACATATTCTTTTGTCTAGCACTTGTACCTATTCTTTTGTAATGTAGTGGATCTTGTATGACCACTACTTTGATGTACACTTCTATGTGTTATATTCATATCTGTTTCCGCCTTAGTGATATGAATATCTGTGACTGATTTGTGTTATGCTTATTTTATATTTGTTTGCAAAGGCCTCATAGCCACTGTGTAGTAGATTTGAGTTGGGATTGGATATGTCGGATTTCCTCTTGAAATGAAATGCATGATATACTATCTGACATATCGGTTCTCGCTCAAATCAATTATACAATTGGTTGCTCCTTAACAGCCTTATTCTTCATACTAATTGACGGCATTACCCAGTAGTGTCCTCGGTTAATTTGAGTATAGAGATGGGGCGTCGCAGCTTGGTATCAAAGCCAAACTTCGGAACAATGTAGAATAATCTAGCAAGGATCATTGTCCTAAGTCTTTCTTAGGAGTCCTGCCTTAGGATTTAATTCGAGTCTTAAGACCCGTTCTATCCTATTTTCTTTTGTGATGCCTTGTTTTATCAATCAAGTTTGTTTGATATTCATTCTGAGAATAACATTTTTCCTCTTCTTTCTTTCTTTCTTAAAGAAGAGAAATGGTTAGACCTGGTCGTCCCAATGCCAGTCAATCTAGTGCTACTCCTCAGGAAGGCGTATTCATGTCTACCCAACAGCTTTCGGTTCTTGTAAAGAATGCCCAAGCCACCGGACCCATTCCAGAGCCTACTCATCCTAAATCCGGGTTTGCACGCTTGTGCAGTTATTATACCAATTTGGGTGGAAGGTCATTCAAGGGTTCCGAAAGCATTATAGAAGTCCAAACTTGGCTTAGAACATGCGATCGCATCTTTTCTTGCATGAATCTTGTGGATATACATCGAGTCCAAGTGGCTTCTAGCATGCTCTAGGAGAGAGCATTAGATTGGTATAAGCTTTTAATTTCGGAAATTGTTGAAGCGAATCTTACTTGGGAGCAATTCCGGGAAAGGTTTGAGTTAATGTTTGTGCCGGAAGCTGAAAAAGTAACTTTAGCCCGATGCTTTATTGACCTTGTTCAAGGTGAATCTTCTGTGGTAGAGTATGTCGCATCTTTTGAATCCCTCTCAAAATAGGGGGTCGAGTATATTAATACCCCATTGAAGAAAAATCAAAGGTTTATCTATGGGTTGAATAAGAATCTCAAAACGACTTTACTTTTGAAACTAGAAGTTTCTTTCGATCAGCATGTAGATATCACTCTTCGACTTGAAGAGCCCGATAAAGAAAGTGATGTTGAAGTTGTCGGTGCCAAGCAGAACTTCAATAACAACAAGAAGAGGCAACTCGACAATAAGTTCAAAGGCCCTAATCCTAACAAGAAAGGGAAGCAAGCAACTTCGATGGCAAAGACTCCTACTTCTAGTCGTGGAGAATGCTACAATTGTGGTTCTAAGGACCACTATGCAAATAAGTGTCCGAAGCCCGTTACTTGTCGCTATTGCAAAAGTTCAGGTCATCCTAAATCTTCGTGTTCCAAACTTCAAAGCAAGAAAGAGGGAAAGCTGAATGTTGTGCAAGCCCCTAGTAACACTTCTCTTGGTAAAGGTATTTCTCATTCTGTCCTTGATGTTATTATTATGTTTCATGATCATCCTATTCGAGTTCTTTTTGATACGGGTGCATCTCACTCTTTTATATCAAAGGAACTTGTTGATACTTTGTCTTTAAATGTTATGGGCTTGATGACTTCACTGAGAATTGGAAATCCAGTTGGTGGATCCGCAACACTCAGTTTACTTTGTAAAGATGTCAAGATTATTTTATGTGATTATGCTTTTCGAGCCGATTTGCATGTTATGCGTTACTTAGGTTTCGGAATGATTTTGGGAATGGATTGGCTTAATCGTTATGCAACCCACATCCTATGTCCCGAGAGGACTATTCATCTTCGACAACCCCAATCTGATAAGCAGATTTCTATTGTTCTTAAAGATTCAAATTCCAATTCGGTAGCATCCTTATATTCTCTAAATCCACATGACGACGATAATGATGATGAGGAAGATGTCATTTCCCTCATTCACGTTGTTTGTGAATTTCCCGATGTATTTGAACCCATTTTGGGATTACCACCTAAGCGAGCAATTAAGTTCAGAATTAATCTAATCCCTGGAGCTCTACCTATCACTCGTCCTCCTTATCGTATGTCCAATAAGGAAAATGAGGAGATGCATAAACAATTATCTGAATTGGAAGGAAAACAGTTTATTCGTTCTAGTTCCTCTCCATGGGAAATTTCGGCTATTTTTATGAGGAAATCCGATGGTACACTTAGGCTTTGCGAAGACTATCGCAAGCTTAATGATCTCACCATCAAGAATAAATATCCCTTACCTCGGATCGATGATCTATTCGATCAACTTTGTGGTGCTATAGTCTTTTCACAGTTAGACTTAGCAACGGGTTTTCATCGGCTTCGTATTGCAGAGGATAGCATTCCTTTGACATCGTTCCATACTCGTTATGGATCTTATGAATGGCTTGTTATCCCATTTGGTTTAACGAATGCTCCAGCTTATTTCGTTGACCTTATGAATCGAGTTTTCAAAGACTTCCTTGATCGATTTGTTCTCATCTTTATTAATGATATTATTGTTTATTCTAAAACCGGGGAAGAGCACGAAAAACATCTTCGGGTTGTGTTGGAAACTCTTAGGAGCAATCAATCGAAAGCAAAATTTTCCAAGTGCCACTTTTGAAAATCTCATGTGAAATTTTTAGGACATATTATTTCTGAATCCGGAATTTCCCTGGATCCTTCAAAGATTGAAGCAATTCAAAATTGGAAGAGACCAGAGAATGTGATGGAAATTCGTAGCTTTCTTGGATTGGAGGGCTATTACCGTTGGTTCATAAAAGACTTTTCTAAAATTTCTATACCTCTTACTAGTTAGACAAAGAAGGGAGTTAAGTACATTTGGTTAGACAAATGTGAAGCTGCTTTTCAGAAATTAAAAGAACTCCTTTTCGATGCTCCTATTCTTGTGATTCCCGAAGGGAACCAAGACTTGATTGTTTATACCAATGCTAGTCGTGTTGGTTTAGGAGCCGTTCTCATGCAACGAGAACGTGTTATCGCTTATGCTTCTAGGCAATTAAAGCCTGCCGAGACTAGATATGCCACTAATGATTTAGAGCTTGCGGCCATTGTTTTCGCCCTTAAAATTTGGCGTCATTATCTTTTGGGAGAAAAATTTGTTCTCTACACCGATCATAAATCTTTGAAGTATTTATTTTCTCAAAAGGAACTTAATTGCATCAACAACGTTGGCTCGAATTCCTTGCATCTTATGATCTTGATATTCTCTGTACTCCCGGAAAGGGAAATCGTGTTGTTGATGCCCTTAGTTGTAAGCAACAAGTGGTTGTTTCTATGATGATATCTGAATGGAATGATCTCGAGACTTTGTCCACTTGTGAGATTCGAGATCGTGAATCCGATTCATGTTCATCTCTTGTTTTATGTATCCTGGAGGCTCATCCTTCTTTTGTAAACCTCGTCCTTGAAGCTCAAAAGCAAGATCCTGAATTGGCCCTTCTTAGCCAAAGTTATGGGGACAAAAATTAGGTTGATGGTTTGAAAGACTTTGATATTGATGCTCGCGGAGGCATTCGAAAATTTGGTAAACTTATTGTGCCAAATGTTAGTGATCTTCGGAAAGACATTTTAGAAGATTCTCATCGTTCTAAATTTACCATTCATCCCGGTAGTAGTAAAATGTACGTGGACATGAAGCGACTATATTATTGGGATGGAATGAAATATGATATTGCTAACTTCATTAAGCGTTGCATGACTTGCCAACTCGTAAAGGCCGAGCATCAAAGGCCCGGTAGGTTATTGAAACCTTTAGACATTCCAATTTGGAAGTGGGATCAAATTTCCATGGACTTTATGACGGTCTTCCCCGTTCTCGTTCGGGTCATGACAGTCTATGGGTTATTGTAGATAGACTTACAAAATCCGCTCATTTTATTCCTGTTCGGTCCAATCGGACTGTACCTCTTTTGGCCAAACTCTATGTCAAAGAAATTATTAAATTGCATGGAGTTCCTACTTCTATTGTTAGCGATCGTGATCCATTATTTACTAGTGGATTTTGGAAGGTTCTTCAAAAAGCTTTGGGAACGAAGCTTAATTTTAGCACCGCTTATCATCCTCAGTCCGATGGACAAACAGAGTGTGTGAATCAAACCCTTGAAGATCTCCTTCGTGCTTGTATTCTTGATTTTGGTGGAAGTTGGAAAGATCATATTCCTCTTGTTGAGTTTTCTTATAACAATAGCTTCCAGTCTAGTATTGGTATGGCACCTTTCGAGGCACTCTACGGAAGGCCATGCCGATCTCCTTCGTGTTGGCTTGAAGCCGGTGAGAAGCTGGTTTTAGGTCCAGGTTTTATTCGTGATGCCATAGAAAAGATTGACCTTATTCGTCATAGGATGAAAGAAGCTCAAAGTAGACAAAAATCCTATGCCGATAACCGAAGAAGGAAATTGGAATTTCCTGTGGGAGATTTGGTATTCATTCGTGTTTCACCTATGAAGGGTGTTGTGCGTTTCAGTCGATCGGGAAAATTAGCACCTCGATATATTGGTCCATTTCCCATCACCGAACGCATTGGTTCCGTGGCTTATCTCCTTTTATTACCGGCTCAATTTTCTGCTATTCATGACGTATTCCACGTTTCTCAACTACGGAAATGCCTTAGAGATTCCAATTCTATTCTTGAGCCCGGTGTTATTGAAGAAATTGAAGTTTCACCTAATTTGACTTATGAGCAACATCCTATTCGTGTCATTGCTACGGAGGTTAAATGCCTTCGTAATAAAGATGTTCCGCTTGTGAAAGTTCAATGGTCCGCAAATCCTAAGGATTGTTCTTGGGAATCCAGAGAATTCATCGAGCAAACACATTTGGACTTACTCTCTCGTGCTCCTTAAAGTGAACTTCTCGCTTCAAAATTTTCTTTTGTGTTGTTATGCCTTAGAGTGGTTGTTACTCTTTATTTTCTTCTTAAGTATTGTGAGGACGCAATTTCTTTAAGGAGGGGAGTCTGTAACAACCCGCATATTTTAAGGAGGGGAGTCAGTAACAACCTGCATATTTTAAGGAGGGGACACAATTTCATTGTATTGCTTGTGACTTTCTGTACACATGACCAAAATGTGGGGTCCAACCCACACAACAGCGGCCAACAAAGAAAAAATACATACTCTACAATTAAGACACAAAGTGCAGACTCTACACTTGAAAAAACAACTCAAAAAGAAAAAAGTCAATCTTCTTGCGCGTTGTTGGCCAAAATCAAGTCCATCCTCACGCCAGCCACTCAGCGCTTCTTGACACCGCTTCCCTTTCCGCCTCTGGTTTGCAGCTTCTGCTTCTTTTCGGGAGAAATGTCGCTGCCAGTAATGTCAACTTGCACTTCAGTGGTAATCTCCTCCTCCTCCTAATGTTTTTCAAAAGAGCTTCCCTTTCCTTTTCGTTGTTGTGACTTCTGAGAGCTCTTCGAAGCTTTGACTGCCTCCACCTTTTCCTTCTTGACGACAACCAAATCATGCTGAGTCTTCTACGGCTGCTCCGTCTGCGTCTCCTGCTCCTTAGCCTCAGCGGCAGTTGTATCACCTTCCAGAGATGTTGAAGGGTCGTCCAAGCCGTGGAGCGCCGCAATCTTCTCGGCCTCTAGCCCTGATTGTGAGCTAGATGTGGATGTGGGAACTGGAGCAGGAACGGATACAATCTTAGAGGATGTGAAGATGGAAGCATGCACAAGCGTCGAAGTTTCTGGCGCATCAACGGGAAGAGTGGATGGACCTATAAGATCAAAAAGGAAAGCATTAAACTCCTCTTGCTCCTGTAGCGTAAGATGAAGGCTCCTGAAGTCGGGAGAAGCATGGACGTTACCTGCACTAGAGGAAGGATCACGAATGGCGACCTCGAACTCATCGCCTTCGCCTTCTTTGGAGGACTCCACCACATGAGGAACAGCATCGATCCCCAAGCTCGTTGGCTAGTCATGGAGTTTCTTTGATGGTTCACCCCCACCGGAGGAAGAAGGCCTAGTAAATATGTCAATAGCAGATGTCGGGGCAGCATCAACGGCCTCCTCTCTCGTTCAACCCGAAGGATCTCCTGGCCCTTAAGTCGCGCCTTCTTGGACTCCTCATTGAGACAAGCATCCCGCAACTCTTGATCTGTGTAAACGTCGTCGCTCTTAGCAAAGCGGGACAAGATCTCCATCCAAACAAGGGCAAGGGTGTGCGGGTACTTTGGGCCGAGGTAGCTAAGCTCCCCTGATGCAATAGGGAGTTCACGTAAAAGTTCAGAATTGTTGTGTCCAACTTCTCAACTTTCCGATCAAAAGCGTTAGGACGGTCCAAATAATCTGCCGTCACCGCAGTTTTCTCAATCTCAATAGCAGTTTTGTCAGCACTGAGCTATGCAACCTGAGCCTGTAACTTTGCGATAGTCTTGGCTTGATCAGAGATCATTTTGTTGTGCCCCTCGACAATTAGAACATGGTCGGCGATTGTCTTCCGTTGAGCTTCGATGGTAGCATTGCAAGCGATCGCTTCTTCTTTCGATTTCGCCTCCTCCGCATGAGTCTTTTTAATTTCGTCTCTCCAGACGATATCAACCTTCTCATGCGCCACCTTCATCTCCTTCATCATGTTGGCAGTTCTCTTACTGTCCCAGAGTGTTGTTTCCTTCTCCTTCTCCTTCTCCAATTGTTTAATTTTAGCGTCCCGATCGACCAACGCTCTTTCAAAATCATCTTTCTCATTTTCTAAGGAGAGGATCTCTTGGTAATTATTCATGTTGGTGTCCGCTAGCTACTTGTAGAGCTTCGTCCATTTCTCGGCCTGCTCTTGGTCATTTTGGATAGCTTGGAGATGCGGCACGAAAGAATCCCTACGAATGGGATGAAGGTCCATGTCGAACTTAACCCCTCTAAAGAACCAACCCGGAAGCGCGACCTCAAGTTTAAGGGTGCCCGAAGGAAGAGTATAGGCCGGCCTCTGGTGAGGATGAGATGTGCCAGGGTAGCGGTGACAATGGAAGAAGACGAAACATAAGTTGGGGGCAAAATCGCGGCAGAAGTGATAGGAATATCCTGGCCATCAGAAGTGTCCTTCGGAGCAAGCTCCGAAGGATAGGAGCGATAGTCAAACTTTGATTTCTTAGACGACTCATCTCTATCTTTATAAGATCTTCTTTTCTCATACCCACCTTTATTTGAACGAGCTCTATCTCTCTCCTCCTAGCGACGGTTTTGGCTTCGAGTTCTTTCCTTCGTCGATACTCTTCTTCTGTCTCCCAGACTTGATGTCGGCTGTAGGAACGCTTGGGGTAACGCTGTGAATCGGTATAGTCCTCGAAGTCGTCATAGAAGCCTCGCCCTCTCGTCATGCCTGGAAGAGGGCATATATGAAAAGTTTTAGAAGCATAACATAAATTAAGCAAATATATGAAGGAACAAAAAAAATGGAAACAAGTGTAATCCTAGTGCAACGTGGTGTGTTTCTAATATTGCCTAAAGCGTCATCACGAACCGGAACAAACGGTTGTCAAAGGTGGGAGTGGACTGACTTCAGTCGTTATATGCGGGGCTGAGCTAACTGAGGGCGCAATATCGCCTAAGCAGGGAGGAGTCGAGTCGAATTTAAAATCTCCTTTTATGAGTGCATCGAAATCAACAAAAATGTCGCTGAAAACCCTGAGCCCCACTCTGACATTCTTACTCGGAATGTCTGGATGACTTTTGGTCTTAGGAATTTTTCCTTCACCGCCTATATCGGGAAGAGATGGACTCGGGGGAGCGGCACTCATTCCCGGAGTCTCGTCACAAGACTCTGAATCGTCACCATCTGATTTTGACGAGAAGTAATCACTGATAGTGGTTTCATCGCTGCAACTTTAAAAATCTCCCTCTTCTTTTCTCGAATAAAGCACGGCCTTGCCTTCTCTGTGTACAAACTCTTCTTCCGCCTCCTCGGAATCGGGGGCATTCTAGCAGAACTGCTCAGACCAGCCACAGCGGCTTCTTCCTTCTCATGAGCTTCATCGAGTGATCCTCTGATCGGCCACTTATCTCCTGACCTTCCTCAGAACTATGGGACAAAGAAGAGGATCTTGTGTGAACTCTGGCTCGACTGGGAGAGGGAGTTTCAATCTGAGCAACGGATCTACCCGAAGCTAACAGTCCATACTGATGCAAATTCTCATCGGTCGGTAAAACTTTAATGCTTGTTTCCTCGGGGCTGATGGCTTTTAAATTCTCACAAACTTCATTAAGTGTCACATTTCTATTTGGCCTTGGGATAACTGCGAGAGACGTATAATTAGTTAGAGGCTCCATCACGACGTTTTGGAGCTCGACAAGTAGAAAAGAGAAGCTTGCCTCCTATCATCCACCAGCGATTGAACCCCTCAGGGCATCTAACGAAGAAGTACTACATCTTAAACTGTGATAGATTGCTCTACAACCGCAAGATGATCTTCCGGTTCCTCTGGGCTTCGATTATGATCAGACTTTAGTTTTAAGGTTTTAATGTGTATATTATTTAAAGTATTTTCAAATAGAAATCGTCTCAAAAAAAATTTAAATGTTCAAATCAGTGCTCTCCTCTTTTGTTGCTGGAAAATAATTTCGGTGATGGCAGCCGCATCATCGACATTCATTTTCGAGTTTCGAAGTGGAGAGACCATTATGTAGCTTTGCTACAATTTTGTTTTGGAAATTAAACTGATTTAAATTTCTTTATGGCTTGATTTAATATATATATATATATAAGTATATGATTTTAGAATTGATTTGATCTAATATATATAGTATGTATATATATTATTATCTCTTAATTGTTTGAGGTTAATCGGATATTTAATTCTTATTTTTATGTTAAAGGATGATTCCAATTATAAAATTTAGCCAAATTTTGAATAAATGTTTAAACTTGAAATAATTGAATTGGAGCATTTTATTTGTATAATACCCAATTTCGTTCTAATATAACTTACCTAAATCATTCAAAAGTTGAATATGAAATTGAATAAATTACAATGTAAATTGATGTTAAATGATTTTATAAATAAAATTTGAGTGGTTATAATAAAAGTTATACACTTAATTTTTAATTATAAAATGTTAATATAGATAAATAGAATAATAGGTTGGTTGAATAGTAAATGAGACAAATTAAATAAAATTTTGTTTTGAAAGAAACCTTTTGTATCAAATATTAATAAATTGAAATAAAATCAACTTAATGAAATACCTTGAATTTAAAATCAATTGTTGAATATAAATTAATTTAAATTGAAATTTATATGGTTTGAATTAATTGTTTTATTTGTATTTCAATCTATTTTCTTTTTGGTTGTTTTTATTCTCCTACCTCGTTCCTTTTCGGGGACGAAAAGTTTTGAGTGGGGGAGAGTATAACGACCCGTAAATTTTTAATAAATTTTATTTGTTTTATTAAAATATTATTGAATTTTGTAAAATTTTAAACAATAAAATTTTGAAATAAAAATTTAATATTTGAAATGCGTCTATTTTAACATAGAAACCGGTAAATTTTCATCAGAAAATATGCAACTAAATTTTCCTGTGTAATTCTATATCAATTCCAATCAGTTAAAAATTGATGGTAATAAAATGTTTTTGAAACCTGAATATTTTATATAGTAAAATTTTAAATCATCTGCTGAGTGAGACGTCACATTTCGTTTCTTAAAATTTGGACTGTTATTGCTCCGTCGATCTTATTTTCGGCGAAATAGCAGCATGTTGGTACCGATATCGACTTTTGATCGGATGATCCTACCACTGATATATGTGTACCGTTTTGATCGTTTTGTCGTGCTGATCTCCACGGTATATTTATTCGTGTGTTTCGGAATTCAGGATACGGCGAAATCGGTGAACCAATTAACCGTATCGATACCGTTTTGACCCTTTTTGAATTCTTTGTCCATTAATTGTCCACGGTATAAAACTGAATGACCGCTAACATTTATTTGATTTTAGTTTTGACTTTTGGCTTTTCGTGATTTTAGTACATTATTTTCTGGCTCATGATATTTCACCTCTCTGCCTTTTCATTTCTGATACGATCTTTTATAAAAAAAAGGTTTGTTTAAACTGTTCATTTCCTTTACCGAATCCACTTCACTTTCATTATGCTCTTTGAAATGAAATAACTAAGTTCGTATATATATTATTCTGAAATCTTACATCCTCTTTCTCCTGCTATTATTCTTCTTCCACATTTTTCTCTGTTCTCTTATATAAATTTTATATAGCGTTGTATAAAAAAATGTGTTATATCTAAGCTTTATATATGACCGAAGCCTTCCTGGATGTCACAGTCACCATCTCCATCTTTTCCACACCTACACCCGAGAATCGCCTCCACCAAGAACCTGCCGATCACCTCCCTCCACCTGTAGCCTTGCGGCAAGCCTGCTATCTCTCTTCCACCTTGTGCTCGGTAATTCATTGTTATATATATATATATATTATATATTGTTTTATAAGTTGGGTATATATATATATAAGATTTAGACATATATGTTAGTTCACTTATGGTCTGTGAGTTTAAATTTACAAGTTATACTTGCTGCTGTTGTATGTTGTATATATATTAGATTATTTAGTATGTATGTTTATATATTGTATTATATTATACTAAGGAATATATATATATATATATGTAAAAGCAGTTTTAGCATATTTAGAAAAGCCTGCAGCTTCTGTTGCTTGATATAATAGGTATAGTATATTAGGTCTGTCACATGTATGTATAGTTTATATTATATTAGTTTATATAAATTTTAAAAAAAATTAAGCTATAATTTATATTTTATAAGTTGCTGTATAGATATATATATATTATTATGTCAGCTTTATATATGTTAGTATTATAAGGAAATTTATATAGACTTATATAGGCTGTGTCAGTTTTTTTTCTCAGCTTTAATATATATAGTATATATTAATTTTATTTAGTGATATACGAGTATATATATTCTGTATATATATAGATTGTTGCTATATTAATAATGTTACAGTGTATATATGATTCTTTTCATCGTTCCGTTATAAAAGAACTTGAATGCCTACTTCTGTTATAAAGGTTTATATACTTTGGGGTTTACTGTATATATATTAATATGTTAAGTTATATGTAGTCTATATAAATTTTACTTACATTAGCTTATATATGCCTGTTAACTTATTTTAAATATACTATGATAAGGAAGTTTATATGTTTTAAAGTACGCATGTAAGTTGTTCAAGATATACTTAAATTTATATTATATATATATATATGAAAATTTTAAGCATGTGTGTTGTATGTGTATAAATTTATATAAGTGTAGAACCGTTGTTCATATATATATATATATATTTATCCATATAATTGTATATTATGGTCAGTTAGTTATATAAAGAATGAGTTTATTTCAGTTACACTATATATAGGTGTGTATAAGTTTATATTTGTACTACATAACATGCTGTTGTATATAAAAGTTTATATATATGTGCTTAATTAAAACAATAATTTTTAATTATATATGTTATTTTAATATTTGTTTTAAAATTTAATATTGATTTCATGGTAATAATAATAAATATATATATATATACTATTTCTATCAAACTGATTCTAATTGTTACATAGACTCCTTATCTATCCGCTTGTCCGTCGAATCCGTATCCATCTAGCTTTGCTTTGGAATTCGTGCTTGGATTCGTAACTCAACTTCATTGTCTATCTCTCTAACCTCAAAAGGTGAGCAATCACTCACGATTAATGTTCTTATATTTATTAAATTTGATTTCAATTGAAACGACAATTAAAATATGCTGTTGTTAGTTATTTACATTGCTATATATATGTTGTTATATGTATCTGTTCACCTGAGACATCTGACACCATTATCTGTTATTTATAATTATGATATATGCATGTTATATTATTATCATATCTGTTATCACTCTGCAAGTTCCCTGTTAGTTTAGAATTCACTATGGGTTGAAATGATACATACCCGAACGATTTGTAGAATAGGAGAAAATCGTTATGGGTTGAAATGATAAACCCAAGCGATTTTCATTGAATTGAATTTGGGATTGCGGGTTGAAAAGATATATACCCGTATATATATTTAAATTTCGGATTGAAATGATAAATATCTGTATCACTTGACCAAAGGGTAGAGAATAATATACAAACACCGTTGGTCTATATATATATATATATATATATATTTGAAAATGATTTCGATGATTTTGAAAAGAAATATATGGTTTTAATTAAATATTGATTTTTTAAGATTTAATAAAGTTGATATATAAAATGTTAAGTATTTATTTAATATATATATTTTTATTTTCAAATATAGAGTTTATAATAATTCAGGTTGGAAAGATAGATTTGAAATTATATTTATTTAAGAATTTTACTTAAATAAGTTTGATTTGAAATTTATTAAATTTGAAATTTTAAAGATATGATTTATAACTTGAATTTGATTAAAAGTGATTTAAATGAATATTTCAAACTTATATAAATTTAAATTGGATAATTTGTTTATTTAAATTTTGTAAATTGAAGTTGTATTTTGATGATTTTTGAAGTGATTAAGTTAATATTTCAAAAGTAAATGATTGTAAAGTGAATTTGATATATATAAAATTATCGAATTTAGTTTTGAAATGTTGAATATTTAAAGCATTGAAATATATTGAAATTGAAATGGTTTATTTGTGGTTCAAATCAGTATTTGAAATCGATATAATTAGAAATGTTTAATTGAATTGAAATTGATGATTTTTAGATCTGATTAAATTTGAATTTGGAATTCGAATTGATTGAATCGATTTGTGAAAGTTGAGGAAACTATTTTATTATATAAAGTAATTTTAAATTATATTTAAAACTATTTATATATTTTACTTTATAAATTATTTACATATAAACTATTTTTAATATAAACTATTTTTAATATAAAATATTTTTAATATAATTTATTTTTAATAAAACCTATTTTTAATATAAATTATTTTTATAAACTATTTTAATATAAACTATTTTATCTTATAACCATTTTACTTTTAAACTATTTTATAATATATACTATTATTAATATCTAAACTGTTTGAGAGGAAAATGTTATAGATTTCAAAGTGTTATAATTTCAAAGTGTTATAATTTTCAAAGTGTTATAAATTTCAAGGTTTTGATTTTTAAAGATTTATGATTTCGAAAGCGTTATAATTTTGGAAAGTGATTTGATTTTTGGAAATGGATATATTTGAATTGAAAATGATATCATATTGATTTGGTTTTGAAATGAAAATGATATTTTGGTTTTGAAGTATAAACTACTTTGAAATGAATGCGGTGTTATAATAACGTTTGGTTGTTAAAGAGACCGGAATCGAATATGGGTATACTCTCTGTCGATACCGAAAGCCACTTTAACAACTGTGTACGTGGTGGAGATTCCAAAATGAAGTAGGATGGTGGCGACGATCCTAAGGTATATTTACGTGGACCTAACTCCCGTGAGTTAGCATAAGGTGGCTAAAATAGGAGCGATTCCGGGCCAATGAGGTAGCTCCTCTTATCGGACACACTCCATCGTATGCCATTATACTACTTTGTGATTGATTTGGTGCGCACTTTTGATTCGGGAGTGTGGCTCGAGGTGGGCGATTGTTGTGGCTCTGCGTCACCACCAGTCCGGATGCGTAATTGGTATATCTACCCCGGCATTGCCTTGTTGTGCCATGTCACCTACCCTAGCGAGCTTTACTACGAGTTTGATTTGTGTCGTACCTATGGAGTATCCTCTGGTAGCCCCAGTTTACGGGGTATTACGGTACTGTATAGACTATTGGCACTATAAAATGTGTTAAGGGGGATATGGGTAACGCCTTAACGCTATTTTAATAGTTTACTTTACTATAGACATTATTATAATAGCGTATATTACTATATAGTAGATAGTTTAACGGATCCTTAGAGGATGGTTATCCCAAACATCCTTTGAGTTACTTGTATTTCGGTTGATATTTCACTTGAGTTGGATTTATTGATATAAGAATATTAATCCTGACTCGAGTGTTTGGTGTTTTGTGTTTTGCTTTATGCTCGGGTCAGACTGAGTGATACAACAATTGAGACTCACCTTTGGAGTTGGAGCTTCGATTTGAGATCCAGCTATCTATCCAGCTTTCAGTTATTCAGTTGATTCCAGTGATGTGATCAGATTTTGTATTTGACTATAGTATTGAGACATCTATGTATTTGTGACGTCTGTTGTATCTTACACTGGGCTTTCCCTCTACGCGTATCTACGTCCTCTGCTTTTGGGGCGACGGACTCGACGCTCGGGGCCTACCCAGTGTAAGGCTCGGTGTTATTGAAACCGGTCCACTCGCCCGAAGCTACTCGCTTTGGCTTCGCTCCCCTATTTGCTTCGCAGTCATTCAACGAATCCAGAGGGCGGAGTGATCCACTCGTCCGACGCTACCCGCTTGGACTTCGTTCCTCACTCCTTTACATGCACTAACAATCCTGTAGCTTCCTTAAGATAAATTTTATTCATACAGGAACACCAAACTCAAGGACAACTCCTTAGCTACAGGGAAACACTTGAAGAGACAAGAACTCGGTAACAACCAACTCCATGAGCAAACAAGTAGCTACATGAAAGCCGGAGAAGAGGTTTTCTATACAGGAAGCCGGGCTCGGCAGGGCGCTCCATCCTCAATCCCGGCCCCCGCCCCCCAGGCTCGTTGCTCCCCGATCGCCATAGCCTTAGGGCCATGGCTCACTGTCTATCGATCGCCATAGCCTTAGGGCCATGGCTCACTCTCCGGCCGGGGCTCATATATATAGTAGCTTCATGAACTACTATTCTTTTGTTTCCGCTGCATTATTGTTATATTACTCTGTGTCTGTGATTCTGTGATTATTTATTTACTGTATATGCTGAGTTTTGCCAAATTTAAATTAACAATATGATATTTTGAACAATTCAAATCCGACATGTATGGATGCGAATGGCTGAAAATTTCAGGATGTTACAGTTGGTATCAGAGCTCTGGTTTTAGGAAAAGCTTAGTATATATAGTAAATTTAATTACAGAATCACCTCCATTCGTGCTTGAATCTTTTCCTCTTTGATTCGATTTCCTTTGAATTTTGGAACTCTCCCACTTTTTCTGAAATCCATTCTTGTCTCTCTCTATTCGTGTTCTCACTATTAAGGAGCATCCCATAGCTCCACTGAATGATTGTAAAGGGGTGAAACTTATTTACAACAAGCATTGATTCACCGGAGATTTCTGCATCCTCAGTTTACAATGCAACTATCTTTTGCTATGGCCGAATTCTATCTATTGCGATCGAATGTTGGTTCGCCTCAGGATTCTACCCTGATCTTATCTTGAAGTCACGGTTGACCCGGTTAAGGTCGTCCGTGATTAATATCAGTATACCCATTTTCTACCTTGTTATTTAATCATCTTATCTCCCATTCAAGTCTATCTCCTTAGTAAAATTTTATTTGATTAGAGTTTCCCTAATTTGAATCTCTATCCTTGTTTTGAAATCCATCTTTGAATCATCGAGTGAGGAAGTGTAATTTTGTATTTGTAATTAATATAAATGTTTTATATATTGTGTTGTTTGAGTTGTTAATGTTGATTTGGGTTTTCGATCGATTCGTCTGATCAACGCTATCGATAGGATTTCCAAAACACTTGAACAGAGCAAACTGACATAATATTATTTTCAAATTTAGTAAATGAAATAGTTTTATGTGATTATATTATATATGAGTATAGATTTTTCTGAAATTAAATAGTTAAATGAAAGTATTGTTATAATGATAATATTATTTGTAAACCTTTGACCATTGCCAAATGATATTAATAAATGGAATTATAAAAACATGGTTTAGAAACTGTTTTGGAAATTTAATTGAATTTAAATTTAGAATTTGAGAATTTAATTTCCGATGATTTCAAACTTTGGTTTTAAGGTTTTAATGTGTATATTATTTAAAGTATTTTCAAATAGAAATCGTCTCAAAAAATATAAAATGTTCAAATCAGCGCTCTCCTTTTTTGTCGCTGGAAAATAATTTCGGTGATAGCGGCCGCATCATCAACATTCATTTTCGAGTTTCGAAGTGGAGAGACCATTCTGTAGCTTTGCTACAATTTTGTTTTGGAAATTAAACTGATTTAAATTTCTTAAGTATGGCTTGATTTAATATATATATAAGTATATGATTTTAGATTTGATTTGATCTGATATATATAGTATGTATAAATATAATTATCTCTTAATTGTTTGAGGTTAATCGGAAATTTAATTCTTAATTTTTATGTTAAAGGATGATTCCAATTATAAATTTAGCCAAATTTTGAATAAATGTTTAAACTTGAAATAATTGAATTGGAGAATTTTATTTGTATAATACCCAATTTCATTCTAATATAACTTACCTAAATCATTCAAAAGTTGAATATGAAATTGAATAAATTACAATGTAAATTGATGTTAAATGATTTTATAAATAAAATTTAAGTGGTTATAATAAATGTTATACACTTAATTTTTAATTATAAAATGTTAATAGAGATAAATAGAATAATAGGTTGGTTGAATAGTAAATGAGACAAATTAAATAAAATTTTGTTTTGAAAGAAACCTTTTGTATCAAATATTAATAAATTGAAATCAAATCAACTTAATGAAATACCTTGAATTTAAAATCAATTGTTGAATATAAATTAATTTAAATTGAAATTTATATGGTTTGAATTAATTTTTTTATTTGTATTTCAATATATTTTCTTTCTGGTTGTTTCTATTATCCTACCTCGTTCCTTTTCGGGGATAAAAAGTTTTGAGTGGGGGAGAGTGTAACGACCCGTCAATTTTTAATAAATTTTATTTGTTTTATTAAAATATTATTGAATTTTGTAAAATTTTAAACAGTAAAATTTTGAAATAAAAATCTAATATTTGAATTGCGTCTATTTTAACATAGCAACCGGTAAATTTTCATAAGAAAATATGCAAGTAAATTTTCCTGTGTAATTCTATTTCAATTCCAATCAGTTAAAAATCGATGGTAATAAAATGTTTTCGAAACCTGAATATTTTATATAGTAAAATTTTAAATAATCTGCTGAGTGAGACGTCACATTTCGTTTCTTAAAATTTGGACTGTCATTGCTTCGTCGATCTTATTTTCGACGAAATAGCAGCATGTTGGTACCGATATCGACTTTTGATCGGATGATCCTACCACTGATATATGTGTATCGTTTTGATCGTTTTGTCGTGCAGATCTTCGCAGTATATTTATTCGTGTGTTTCGGAGTTCGGGATACAGCGAAATCATTGAACCAATTAACCGTATTGGTACTGTTTTGACCCTTTTTGAATTCTTTGTCCATTCATTGTCCACGGTATAAACTGAACGACTGCTAACATTCATTTGATTTTACTTTTGACTTTCGGCGTTTCGTGATTTCAGTACATTATTTTTTGGCTCATGACATTTCACCTCTATGCCTTTTCATTTCTGATACGATCTTTTATAAAAAAAATATAAAGAATGGTTTGTTTAAACTGTTCATTTCCTTTGCCGAATCCACTTCACTTTCATTCTGCTCTTTGAAAAGAAATTACTAAGTTCGTATATATATTATTCTGAAATCTTACATCTTCTTTCTCCTGCTATTGTTCTTCTTCCACATTTTCTCTCTGTTCTCTTATATAAATTTTATATAGCGTTGTATAAAAAATGTGTTATATCTAAGCTTTATATATGACCGAAGCCTTCCTGGATGTCACGGTCACCATCTCCATCTTTTCCACACCTACACCCGAGAACCGCCTCCACATGTAGCCTTGCGCCAAGCCTGCTATCTCTCTTCCTCCTTTTGCTCGGTAATTCATTGTTATATATTATATACATATATAGATTGTTTTATAAGTTGGGTATATATATATAAGATTTAGACATATATGTTAGTTCACTTATGGTCTGTGAGTTTAAATTTACAAGTTATACTTGCTGCTGTTGTATGTTGTATATATATTAGTTTATTAAGTATGTATGTTTATATATTGTATTATATTATACTAAGGAATATATATATGTAAAAGCATTTTTAGCATATTTAGAAAAGCCTGCAGCTTCTGTTGCTTGATATAATAGGTACAGTATGTTAGGTCTGTCACATGTATGTATAGTTTATATTATATTAGTTTATATAAATTTTAATTTTTTTAAGCTATATTTTATATTTTTATAAGTTGCTGTATAGATATATATATATTATTATGTCAGCTTTATATTTGTTAGTATTATAAGGAAATTTATATAGACTTATATAGGTTGTGTTAGTTTTTTTTTCTCAGCTTTTATATATATAGTATATATTAATTTTATTTAGTGATATACGAGTATATATATTCTGTATATATGATGCATCGCAATCTGATGATAGCTTAGGTCGCGAACGACCTAAGGAGTTGATAAGTCGCTCAAGCGACCTTACGAGTTATGAAGCGAGTTATGTCAGGCAAAACAAGCTACGACCTAGCAATGATAACGAGTTAAGTTTAAGTCGCTCCAGCGACCTACTGGGACAAGCAACTGATTGTATCGGCCAGATTGCCTTAGGTCGCTCTCACATGCCGCTTTCGTTAGGTCACGACGACCTACCATAAGTCGCGAGGCCTTAGGTCGCTTAGGAGTAGGTCGCGAACGACCTAACTCACAACACAGAATGAAGAAGACCGTTCTTAAGCCGCCTTGAAGCTTAGGTCGCCCAGAGGATAGGTCGTTCAAGAATTAGGTCGCATAAAGAATTCAAGAAACTAATTTCTTAGGTCGCTGAGGCCTAAGTCGCTGTCATGAAGCCTTATTATTAGGTCGCTACTGCCATGTATTTTAAGTCGCTCTGTGTCTTAAGTCGTAGGTCGTTGTGATGTAATGTTGTAATTGTTGAGTCGCATGATGTTGTTGTCTAAGGTCGTACCTGGTTAGGTCGGCCGTGTATGTACTAGGTCGTTTACTTGTTGTAACTTGTATTTTGTTAGGTCGTTTGATATGTTAGGTCGTTGGCGACCTATGTTAGGTCGGTGAAGGTTGTGATGTTGTTGTAACCCTATAAATAGGGATGGTGGTGTCATTTGTAAAGTTAGTTGATTTTGAATAAAACTTTGTTTGAGTGCTTTATGCCTCTTCTTAAATTGTTAGTTGAGTGTTATCTCCTATCTACACCTTCGACATTCGAGTGCGCTCGAATCAACGATTGTTGAAGCCAATTCACAGTATCAAGTGCGCTTGATCAACGTTCGAAGAATTGTAGATCTTCTTTCACGGCATCGTGCGCGATCAACGTGACGAAGATAGCTAGAATCCGGTATCTTTGAGATCAACGGATTTGGGCATTTGGTATTTTCAATCCACCGATTGCTACTTTCACCGTTTCATCCATTTCTGTTATCCGCTGCTGCATCATTTGGTATCAAAGCTAGACTTAGCCAATCATAGCTAAGCCGAGTCTTTGGAGCCAATTCTTATTGAAGAATTCAAACCGAGCCTGTTAGAGCAAGTGAAGTGTTGAAGTTCATTTTTGTAGATCAAGGCCGAGAGTTTAAGAGTTAAAGTTTGTGAAGATTCAATAATGCCTCCGAGAAGAGCTAATCGCCATCAGAATGTTGAAGCGTTGTATAGAAGAGAAGAAGCCGAGCAAATGGAACAATGCATCAATGAAAAGTTTGATGAAGGCATTGGGAAGTTAGAGAAACTGATGAATGACATGAATCAAGGTCAAAGGAGAAGGTCGCCAATCTCGAACCATGGAGGAAACAGAGTTTCGCCATCGGTTACGGAAGCGAGGAGGGTGTTGCCGCAATCTTACCAAGAAAGAAGAGAATCTTCAGTTTCATTGAGAAGAGAACATCATGAGTATAGAGATGAAGAGAGAAAAACTCAACGTGAGTTTGAACATGAGCCATATCGTGATGTTGAAAGACAAAGTAGAAGGGATATGCATGATCATAGAGATGTGGATGGTCGAGATCGTTATCGAAGTACATCTGTTTTTGATGAAGATGGTGATAGATGTAGTGCTCATTATCAAGATCGAGACCAAGTACGAAATGCATATCGGAATGTTGAAGATGATCGACGATGGGAATCGGGGATGAAAACTGAAATTCCAGAATTCAAGAGTGGAATGGTAGCGGAAGAATTTTTGGATTAGGTTTCAAATGTTGAGGAAATTTTTGACTTCAAAGAAGTTCCCGAGCATCGAAGAGTGAAGTTGGTTGCTACACAATTAAAAGGAAGAGCTATGGCATGGTGGCAGCAAACTAAATTAACACGGGAGAGAATGGGAAAGTCAAAGATTGAGTCATGGGAGAAGATGAAGAAGTTAATGAAGGCTACATTCTTGCCGTATAATTATCAGTCTTTTATGTATCAACGATTGCAGAATCTGAGACAGGGAACAAAGTTAGTGAATGATTATGCAGATGAATTCTATCAGCTGATTGCAAGGAATGACATCATGGAGACAGAGGAGCAGTTGACAGCTAGATTTGTTGGAAGGTTGAGAATGCAGATTCAAGATATGGTGAATATGTTTGATCCCAGATCTGTTGCTGAAGCACATCAAAAAGCTCTAGCTTGGGAGAAGCAGGGTAGGAGAGGTGGTGGTGTGTTTACAAATTCCAACAATCAAATGAAAGGGGCTAGTAGCAATGCGAATGTTTCTAAGGTTGTTGCAAAACCGGTTGTAAGTGAAGTTGCTAAGTCCAAGGTCAATAGTGGTATCAAATGCTTCAATTGTCAGGAGTTTGGTCACAAAAGCAATGAATGTCCAAAGCCAAAGAAGCGAGTGATGGTTGCTGAGGCAGAGGATGAGGAAGTAGAAGCTGAATGTTCTAATTCACCACATACTGAGGAGGAAGAAGAGTTGACAGGAGATGAGGGTTGTAATTTAATGATGAGGAGGTCTTGTTTAACACCAAAACAAGAGGATGATTCTAGCTGGTTGAGGAGCAACATTTTTCAGTCAACATGCACTATTCTGGGGAAGGTTTGCAAGTTTGTTATTGATGCGGGAAGCTGTGATAACATCATTTCTACCGAGGCTGTGAAGAAGTTAGCATTAAAGACTGAGAAGCATCCGAAACCTTACAAGTTAGCTTGGTTGAGGAAAGAAGGGGAAGTGAGGGTTGGACGAAGAGCTTGTGTAAATTTTTCGATTGGGAAGAAATACAAAGATGAAATTTGGTGTGATGTTGTGGATATGGATGCATGCCATTTGTTGTTGGGGAGACCATGGCAGTATGATAGAGCTGTGCAACATAATGGTCGTACTAACAGTTACAGTTTCATGTTTGAAGGGACTAAAATCACTTTAGTTCCTAAGAAGCGACAACAAGAAGAAAGCAAGTTGGAGGAGATTGAAGAACTTACAACTTTGCTATCTTTGAAGGAGTTTGTTAAGGAAGTAGAAGAGGAGCCTGAAGTATTTTTGTTGATTGGACGTGAGAGTAATGAAGTGGTTGAAATTCCTGAAGAAGTAAAACCAGTGCTAGAAGAATTTGAAGATGTATTTCCTGAAGAGCTGCCAACGGAGTTACCACCATTGAGGGACATACAACACCAAATAGATCTTGTTCCAGGAGCTGTATTACCACATAGACCACATTACAGAATGAGTCCAAAGGAACACGAGGAGTTGAGAAGGCAAGTGGATGAGTTGCTTGAACAAGGGCGTGTACAGGAAAGTTTAAGTCCTTGTGCAGTTCCAGCCTTATTAGTGCCGAAGAAGGATGGAACGTGGAGGATGTGTACTGATAGTCGAGCACTAAACAAGATTACAGTGAGATACATATTTCCGATGCTGAGGCTTGATGATTTGTTAGATCAGTTGAGCGGGGCTATTATCTTTTCGAAGATCGATTTGAAGAGTGGTTATCATCAAATTCGTATAAGACCAGGGGATGAATGGAAAACAGCATTCAAGACACGGGAGGGGTTGTACGAATGGCTGGTTATACCGTTTGGTCTTTCGAATGCACCTAGTACATTTATGCGGGTGATGAATCAGATCTTTAGACCATTTATTGGGAAATTCGTGGTGGTGTATTTTGATGATATACTGATATACAGTGGAAGTCCAGAAGAACACTTGCATCATCTGAGAGAAGTGTTGATGATACTGCGACAGGAACAATTTTATGCTGCAACGAAGAAATGCGTGTTCATGACGCATAGTGTTTTATTTTTGGGATATGTTATTTCAGAAGGAGGTATACAGGTGGATCAGAATAAAGTTGAAGCAATTATTCCACAACCCAAAACGATAACAGAAGTTAGAAGTTTTCATGGTTTAGCATCATTCTACCGAAGATTTATTCCACACTTCAGTAGCGTGATGGCACCAGTTACTGATTGTATGAAGGGGAAGCAGTTTTCATGGTCAGTGGAAGTAGGATTTGCTTTTGAGCGAATCAAGGAACTTTTGACGACGACACCAATTCTAGTATTACTAGATTTTCAGTTATTGTTTGAGTTACATACTGATGCATCTAAAGTTGGGATTGGAGGGGTGTTGAGTCAGAAAGGACGACCAATTGCATATTTCAATGAGAAACTTTCTAGAGCCAAGATGAGATATAATACTTATGATGTGGAATTCTATGCTATTGTTCAAGCTATAAAACATTGGAGACACTATTTGTTCCATAAAGAATTTGTTCTATATACTGATCATGAAGCACTGAAACATTTGCAGGGATAGGACAAAATTACAGCCAGGCATGCTTCGTGGATCGCATACCTGCAACAATTTACATTTGTGGTGAAGCATAAGTCAGGAATTACAAACCGTGTGGCAGATGCATTGAGTCGAAGGAATCATTTGTTGACTACAATGAAGGTTGAAGTGACGGGGTTTGATGTGTTGCCAAAATTGTTTGTTGATGATCCTTATTTTGCAAAGTTTGTAGATGAAGTCAAGGAGGGAAAGACTGATGAGTTTGTGTTGGTGGATGGTTTTCTCTTCAAAGGAAATCAATTATGTATACCAGAGGGTAGTTTGCGAATGAAGATTATCAAAGAATTGCATGAGGAAGGACACGTGGGCCGTGATCGTACAATGCAGTTGATTGCAAAATCTTATTTTTGGCCGTCAATGAGAAAAGAATTTGAGAGATTTGTGGAAAGATGCCATATCTGTCAAGTTTCGAAGGGAACCGCTACAAATGCAGGATTATATATGCCATTACTTGTGCCTACTAGACCGTGGGTTGATGTGAGCATGGATTTTGTTTTGGGTTTATCTAGAACTCAAAGGGGAAATGATTCGATATTTGTTGTGGTAGATAGATTTTCCAAGATGGCGCATTTCATAGCTTGTAAGAGGACAGCTGATGTCGTCCGTGTTGCTCAATTGTTCTTTAAAGAGGTGTATCGATTACATGGTCTACCTGAATCTATTGTTTCTGATCGGGATACTAGATTTCTAAGCCATTTTTGGTTGAGTTTGTGGAAGATGGTTGGAACGAAGCTGAATTTTAGTAGCACCTATCATCCGCAAACAGATGGGCAAACGGAAGTGGTGAATAGATCATTGAGAAATTTTTTGAGATGTCTTATGAAAGATAATTTGAAGAGCTGGGATATGAAATTATGTCAGGCAGAGTTTGCACATAATCACGCGGTTAATCGAAGTACTGGTTTCAGTCTGTTTCAAGTTGTATACTCAGCAAGTCCAAAGGGACCATTGGATTTGACGACAGTGCCATATCAGAAGGGAGTTGTTAAGCGAGCTTGTGATTTTGTGACTGAGTTGCAAGAGTGCCACAGAACTGTTCATGAACGATTGCTTGCATCAAATGAGAAGTATAAACAACTGGCAGATAAAAAGCGAAGGAGTGTGAACTTCAGGGAAGGTAATTTGGTTTACGCCATTTTGACGAAAGATCATTTTCCTGTTGGAACCTACAACAAGTTGAAAGCTCGAAAAATTGGTCCAGTGGAAGTCTTGAAGAAGATCAATGATAATGCTTATCGTTTAAAGTTGTCGGATCACATCCAAACTGCAGATGTTTTCAACGTTAAACATTTAATTCCGTATCACGGGAATAAACTTGTTGAAGAAGAGGAAGGTGCAAATTCGAGGTCGAATTCTTGTCAACCGGGGGAGGATGATGCAGCGCAATCTGATGATAGCTTAGGTCGCGAACGACCTAAGGAGTTGATAAGTCGTTCAAGCGACCTTACGAGTTATGAAGCGAGTTATGTCAGGCAAAACAAGCTACGACCTAGCAATGATAACGAGTTAAGCTTAAGTCGCTCCAACGACCTACTGGGACAAGCAACTGATTGTATCGGTCAGATTGCCTTAGGTCGCTCTCACATGCCGCTTTCGTTAGGTCGTGAACGACCTACCATAAGTCGCGAGGCCTTAGGTCGCTCATGAGTAGGTCGCAAACGACCTAACTCACAACACAGAATGAAGAAGACCGTTCTTAAGCCGCCTTGAAGCTTAGGTCGCCCAGAGGATAGGTCGTTCAAGAATTAGGTCGCATAAAGAATTCCAGAAACTAATTTCTTAGGTCGCTGAGGCCTAAGTCGCTGTCATGAAGCCTTGTTTTTAGGTCGCTGCAGCCATGTATTTTAAGTCGCTCTGTGTCTTAAGTCGTAGGTCGTTGTGATGTAATGTTGTAATTGTTGAGTCGCGTGATGTTGTTATCTAAGGTCGTACCTGGTTAGGTCGGCCGTGTATGTACTAGGTTGTTTACTTGTTGTAACTTGTATTTTGTTAGGTTGTTTGATCTATTAGGTCGTTGGCAACCTATGTTAGGTCGGTGAAGGCTGTGATGTTGTTGTAACCCTATAAATAGGGATGGTGGTGTCATTTGTAAAGTTAGTTGATTTTGAATAAAACTTTGTTTGAGTGCTTTGTGCTTCTTCTTAAATTGGTAGTTGAGTGTTATCTCCTATCTCCACCTTCGACATTCGAGTGCGCTCGAATCAACGATTGTTGAAGCCAATTCACGGTATCAAGTGCGCTTGATCAACGTTCGAAGAATTGTAGATCTTCTTTCACGGCATCGTGCGCGATCAATGTGACGAAGACAGCTAGAATCCGGTATCTTTGAGATCAACGGATTTGGGCATTTGGTATTTTCAATCCACCGATTGCTACTTTCACCGTTTCATCCATTTCTGTTATCCGCTGCTGCATCAATATATATAGATTGTTGTTATATTAATAATGTTACAGTGTATATATGATTCTTTACATCGTTCCGTTATAAAAGAACTTGAATGCCTGCTTCTGTTATAAAGGTATATATATGCTTTGGGGTTTACAGTATATATATTAATATGTTAAGTTATATGTTACAGTCTATTAAATTTTACTTACATTAGCTTATATATGCATATTAACTTGTTTTATATATACTATGATAAGGAAGTTTATATTCGGTTTATATGTTTTAAAGTACGCATGTAAGTTGTTCAAGATATACTTAAATTTATATTATATATATATATGTAAATTTTATGCATGTGTGTTGTATGTATATAAATTTATATAAGTGTATAACCGTTGTTTATATATATATATATATATGTATGTATAATTGAATATTATGGTTAGTTAGTTATATAAAGAATGAGTTTATTTCAGTTACACTATATATATATAGGTGTGTATAAGTTTATATTAGTACTACATAACATGCTGTTGTATATAAAAGTTTATATATATGTGCTTAATTAAAACAATGATTTTTAAATATATATATGTTATTTTAATATTTGTTTTAAAATTTAATATTGATTTCATGGTAATAATAATATATATATATATATATATTTACTATTTCTATCAAACTGATTCTAATTGTTTCATCGACTCCTTATCTATCAGCTTGTCCGTCGAATCCGTATCCATCTAGCTTTGCTTTGGAATTCGTGCTTGGATTCGTAATTCAACTTCATTTTCTATCTCTCCAACCTCGAAAGGTGAGCAATCACTCACAATTAATGTACTTATAATTATTAAATTTGATTTCAATTGAAACGACAATTGAAATATGCTGATGTTAGCTATTTACATTGCTATATATATGTTGTTATCTGTATCTGTTCACCTGAGACATCTGACACCATTATCTGTTATTTATATTGATGATATATGCCTATTATATTAATATCATATCTGTTATCACTCTGCAAGTTCCCTGTTAGTATAGAATTCACTATGGGTTGAAATGGTACATACCCGAACGATCTGTAGAATAGAAGAAAATCGTTATGGGTTGAAATGATAAACCCAAGCGATTTTCATTGAATTGAATTTGGGATTGCGGGTTGAAAAGATATATACCCGTATATATATTTAAATTTCGGATTGAAATGATAAATATCCGTATCACTTGACCATAAGGTAGAGAATTATATACAGACACCGTTGGTCTATATATATACATATATATATATACACATACATATATTGAAAATGATTTATATGGTTTTGAAAAGAAATATATGGTTTTCATTAAATATTGATTTTTTAAGATTTATTAAAGTTGATTTAATAAAGTTGATATATAATATGTTAAGTATTTATTTAATATATTTTTTTCAAATATAGAGTTTATATTGATTCAGGTTGGAAAGATAAATTTGAAATTGATTTGAAATTATATTTATTTAAGAATTTTACTTAAATAAGTTTGATTTGAAATTTATTAAATTTGAAATTTTGAAGATATGTTTTATAACTTGAATTTGATTAAAAGTGATTTAAATGAATATTTCAAACTTGTATAAATTTAAACGGGATATTTTGTTTATTTAAATTTTGTAAATTGAAATTGTATTTAGATGATTTTTGAAGTGATTAAGTTAATATTTCAAAACTAAATGATTGTAAAGTGAATTTGATATATATAAAATTATCGAATTTAGTTTTGAAATGTTGAATATTAAAAGCATTGAAATATATTGAAATTGAAATGGTTTATTTGTGGTTCAAATCGGTATTCGAAATCGATATAATTAGAAATGTTTAATTGAATTGAAATTGATGATTTGAGATTTGATTAAATTTGAATTTGGAATTCGAATTGATTGAATCGATTTTTGAAAGTTGAGGAAACTATTTTATTATATAAAGTAATTTTAAATTATATTTAAAACTATTTATATATTTTAATTTATAAATTATTTACATATAAACTATTTTTAATATAAACTACTTTTAATATAAACTATTTTATTATAAACTATTTTAACTTATAACTATTTTATATAAACTTTTTACTTTCTAAACTATTTTATTATATATACTATTATTAATATCTAAACTATTTAAGAGGAAAATGTTATAGATTTCAAAGTGTTATAATTTTAAAGTGTTATGATTTTCAAAGTATTATAAATCTCAAGGTTTTGATTTCCAAAGTGTTTTGATTTTTAAAGACTGATGATTTCGAAAGCGTTATAATTTTGGAAAGTGTTTTGATTTTTGGAAATGGTTATATTTGTAGTGAAAATGATATCGTATTGATTTGGTTTTGAAATGAAAATGATATTTTGGTTTTGAAGTATAAACTACTTTAAAATGACCACGGTGTTATAATAATGTTTGGTTGTTAAAGAGACCGGGATCGGATATGGGCATACTCTCTATCGATACTGGAAACCACTTTAACAACTGTGTATGCGGTGGAGATTCCAGAATGAAGTAGGATGGTGGCGACGATCCTAAGGTATATTTACGTGGACCTAACTCCCTTGAGTTAGCATGAGGTGGCTAAAAGAGGAGCGATTCCGGGCCAATGAGGTAGCTCCTCTTATCGAACACACTCCATCATATGCCATTCTATTACTTTGTGATTGATTTGGTGCGCACCTTTGATTCGGGAGTGTGGCTCGAGGTGGGCGATTGCTGCGGCTCTGCGTCACCACCAGTCCGGATGCGTAATTGGTATATCTACCCCGTCATTGCCTTGTTGTGCCGTGTCACCTACCCTAGCATGCTTTACTACGAGTTTGATTTGTGTCATACCTATGGAGTATCCTCTGGTAGCCCTAGTTTATGGGGTATTACGGTACTGTATAGACTATTGGAACTATAAAATGTGTTAAGGTGGATATGGGTAACGCCTTAATGCTATTTTAATAGTTTACTTTACTATAGATTATTATAATAGCTTATATTACTACATAGTAGATAGTTTAACGGATCCTTAGAGGATGGTATCCCAAACATCCTTTGAGTTACTTGTATTTCAGTTGATATTTCACTTGAGTTGGATTTATTGATATAAGAATGTTAATCCTGACTCGAGTGTTTTGTGTTTTGCTTTACGCTCGGGTCAGAATGAGTGATACAGCATTTGAGACTCACCTTTGGAGTTGGAGCTTCGCTTGGAGATCCAGCTATATATCCAGCTTTCAGTTATTTAGTTGATTCTAGTGATGTGATCAGATCTTGTATTTGTGACTTATGTTGTATCTTGTTTAACTCTGTTATATATATAGTAGCTTAATGAACTACTATTCTTTTGTTTCCGCTGCATTATTGTTATATTACTCTGTGTCTGTGATTCTGTGATTATTTATTTACTGTATATGCTGAGTTTTGCCAAATTTAAATTAACAATCTGATATTTTAAGCAATTCAAATCCGACATGTATGGATGCGAATGGTTGAAAATTTCAGGATGTTACAACAAGCAATCTTATGTAGCCATAGCAACCACTACGTGCGCTAAGTTGCGTGAAAGCGTACCTGGTCGAGAAATCTCTCTATTGAAGCTCGAAACATAATTTGTGAGATTTTACATGTTTGTGTATACGTGTGTTCATATGCATGTATGAGCGAGTGTGTCGACACACGTGTAAGCATTACGTGGGGCGAGAAGGTTGGTTGAGTTCAATTTGATGTGGTAGAGGAGGTTGAGTTGAAAGAATCACCCTACGGAACTCTACGCGTAAAAGAGTGGTTTTCCGTATCGAAATCAATTTTCCAACACATAAGAGACCACTTCTAAAGTTTCAACAAATAAACTTCAAACGACGTCCGATGCGGCGAAGACAGGCTAGAGTAGCTGGGCGACTCATCAGACGAAGCGACGGACAAGGCGAAGCATGAACCGGCAACTCGAAGGCTTTCTGTCTGGGCTTTACTAACCATAAAAGATAACAACGGGTCGACCAACAGTAGATCACCGGTCGACCAATGATGCATTTACCCTAGTAGTAAAGCCCACGCAAAGTGTAATTCTACGGGGATCTCTCCTCGAATCCGGATGCAATGCGACGTGGGACTTCGACTTGACTTCAAGGAAGCTTCGAGTTACTTGGGAAAGCAGAATGCAAGGCAAAGCTTGAGATTCGGATGTGATGTATAGTGATACGTGTGCGGTCAATGATGATCGGATACGATATCAATGTAGTGATTGATTACACGGTCACGTTTTGCGAGCGTGTATGATTGAGTGGAGTTAGTCTGTGCCCCTTGGCTTTAACTTTTGGGTAGATATGTTTGAAGAATGGTATTGGTCTCACGATTAGGACCATAACATGTATTGATCATATATTAGTGATCATACATCGTATTGGCCTTATATTAGTGCCATACTAGTATTGGTCTTTCAGTAGTGACCATCCATATTGACAAACGATGAAGAGATATCGGTCTTCGATTATGATAGACATATTTGATTACCTAACATTATATTTTGGTATATATATACACACACACACACACACCTCTATACAGTATCGGTGTTCCTTTATTGTCCCGATGGCGTATTATACGGGATGATCGTTATTCTCTTTTGTTGAGCCGTTATGCGAATTTGCAAAGTGTTTGAACAAGCTAAACCTCTATCGGATTGAAAAATAGCCGATCAAATTTTAAATAAAAAATAACCGCAAGCGCACGGCGTACAATGTTAATACGTGGCGAGTACGGGTCGATCCGCAGGGAATTGTTTAGATTTTAAATTCTATTCAATCAAATTAACCAAGATTTGAGAGTGTTAAGTTAAAAAATTGTAAAAACTAACAAAAGCTAGAATGGATAAAAAAAATGAGAGTAGAAGGCAATTTAATGATAAATCCACTCTCTTGATCACATAAATCAATACAACATGAAATTATGATCTATTTTTTTGGCCATTAGTGAATTTAATTGATGTGTTTATCATAAGTATGGAATATTTATGCAATTAATTAGCCCAATATAACCCATCAAACTATAACACATCTATTAAACCACTTGCTAACTCTCATGAAAAATGACGATGAAGTTGAAATAAAATCTATTTTAAGCATGACCTATTAACTATTGATTAGAACTATAGACCATCAAATTTTGATTTCAACATTCACTTCATTACCACAATCATATGTAGATGAAGAGGTAATTTGTGTTTGTGTTTGTTTAAGCATAGCCTATTTGGTGTCAACAACATAGGCTATCAAATTCAAAGCTAAAACAACAAGTTAAACCACATCAAATATTGCTATTAAGCACAAAAAGAGATCATTAATTAGCAAAATGTTGAATCTACATGATAAGAGAGCTTCATTACCCCTAAATTGAAGGGGTTTAGCCTCTCATATTTGTTATCATTTCAACAAATGTAGCATTCAAAATGAAATAAAAAACAAGAAGAAAATGCAAGCTAAGTAAAAAGAGAGCTAATAAAAATAAAATAAAAATTAATCTACTTGCATAGATAAAAAAATATACATTACTAGCATGAAATGAAATAAACAAGAAAAGAAAAGAGCATGTATTAAAATCGCATAAAAAAGAAAGTTACATGAAAGAAAATGGCTAAGTAGCCATGAAAAGAAAGGAAGACTTTTTGTTTATTTTTGAGCCTAAAACTAAACTAACTAAAATGAGGCACAAAGGAGGCTAAGGAGGCTAATTACATGAACATATGGGGTATTTATACAAGTCTAAAACCATAATCCATATTTTTGGGAACTACCCTAACTACCCCTCTAGGAAGTGTGGCCACCAAGTTATCATTACCATGAGATAATCCTCCATTTAAATGTGCATGAAAGTTTAAGCTTCATTAGCATGTGCATTAGCTCCTAAGTAGGTAATCATGGTAAGTGGGTAGGTGGGGTCCTCCATGCTTCATGAAATGAATTATTTCCATCTTCATTTGCTTGTATTCTCTTATGCATGCATATTTTCCATGAAAACCTCTTTTATTTGAATCCCAATTCCTATAAATAACATAAAAATGTCCAAGTAAAAATTCTCAAATTAATATATGCACAAAATGACCATTTTGCCCCTATATGAAGATGAATAAATGATGATATGAAAATAATTTGAATTTTTGTTTAAACTTGTTAAAACACCCTATATGCTCATTTATTTAATTAAATTCGATTAAATATGGAAGTAAAAATATGCACATTTACGTGCACATCAAATACCCCCACACTTATCTTTTTATTCATCCTCGAATAAACTAAAACTAAGATAAATCCGTTTTCGTAGGAAACACGATTGCATTGAGCGTATGCAACAAGCCATTAAACCTCTAGGTGTCCCTAATAGGACGAGTGTTGTCTCGTGAGGGTTTTTAGTGGATACTACCCACAAAATTCACAATGATATGAATGCAAGTTTTTGAAAATATTTGCACATGAAGAATTTACTTTTAAATTGACCCGAATAAGTTAAATATAAGTTTTGGTCATTATCAAGAAATTTAAGTCATTTTACTTGTCAAAATTTCCAATAAAAAATAAGTTATTATAACAAATAGACTCTAGTTTGGCTAGTTGTTCGGTTGATAACATAGTGCAACTATAAAATGGATCCTTAGTTGATTTTCAAAGTGGTATTTTCATTTCTTTTAAATAACAAGTCATCAAATAAGTAAAAATAGTGCTTGGATTTCAATTGCTTACTCACTCTTTATTTGAAAATTTTATTGATATTAACAATATTTACATATGCCTAACTCAGAAAACTGAGGCCAGATATATTACCCATGCACGGCCTTTCGTACTTATGTGAGGGGAATATAGAGCATGGCGAGTGAACACATAAGTGTGTACACATATCGACTGTAGGCATTATTAATAAAAGAATTTTTATATACATACACCTAACTCCAATAAACTGAGGCCAGATATACCGATCGTGCACTGCCTTTCGGGCTTACATGAGAAGGGTACAGAGCATGGCGAGTGTACACACTTGCATGTGAACACATGACTCTATGTGTTTATTAAAATATATACATATATACAAATATATTTTTTGTTAATATATATATATATATATATTATTTTTTGAAGAGAGAGTTTTGCAAAATCATCTTAGCACCATTTAACTTAGAAGATAAAAAATGTTATATCCTTTTCTTTTAAATTAACCACTTTTAAAACCAAGATTACAATTAGGATATACCTCATAATTATCACCTATGAATCTTCCTATATACTAGTTAAACCGTCGTTACTTGTAATCAAACTTTATTTTTATTTTTGTTAAGACAAATAATTTTTCAAAAATTTCAATTTAATAACCAAAACCTTATACTTATCCTATAGTGTCTGTTTAAAAGTAAATCAAAATGCCAGAAAGAAAATTTGTTTTTGGGATTTTTTTTTGTTTGTTTTTTTCTGAATTTTTTTTAAGTTTTGGAAAGAAAATGCAAAAAATAAACCATGAAAAATAAAAAAATATGAAGATGAGGCTCCCCCCACTCTTGATTTTGACTGTGTCCCCACAGTCTACCCAAGTGAAAGGAGAAAAATAAAATATATAAAAATATGACCTATATTTACATGAAAATTAAAAGATTATTATTTACAGGACATCAGAAAATATGCTGTTAAGGAATAAATGAAACGGTCTTCCAAAGACTAATTCATTTGTCTCCTCAAATATGAGAGACATAGCTTAAGCGCAGAAAAACAAACCATAAAAGATTTCAGAGGGAATATTGATTTGGAAAAACGAATGTCGTTTTATTAAAAATCTTATGAGTTGTTCTATTTTCAATGATTTTTGGAGTTGATAGAACAATTGATTGAAATTCAAGTTTATTTTCACTAAATTGAAATTCAAATTTATCATTGAAAACTTCTTTGGAATTATTGATTTCAAAATCAAAATGGTGATTTAAATCTTCCCCTTCAGAATTCGACAACTCGTCTTCAAAAAGTCCATAAAATTTATGTTTACAAAATTCGTCTTCCTTTATTGGATTATCAAAAATTTATCGCATATATCATGCTTAAAATCCAAAGTTGTTTTATTCAAATTTTCAAAATCGGAAAGAGGAAGATCGAAATTTAAATCGAGTTTCAAACCCTCAAAAGAATTTAAATCCAACTCAATTATCGTATTTTCAACAACTTCATTAAGATTGTCGTTGTCAATGCTTTGTCTAATCCAATGCTTGTATAATCACACTTTGTCTTAATCCATTGATTCCATTGAATCCATTGGATTAAGACAAAGTGTGATTATCACTTGACAACTGTGTGATATCTGCATCCTCGGTTTCGCACCCAAAATTGTATAATCACACTTTGTCTTAATCACACTTTATCTTAATCACACTTTTCATTAAGATCGTTCACCGGAGATTTTTGCATCCTTGGTTTAAAAAATTTCAACAAGCATTGATTCACCAGAGATTTTTGCATCCTCGGTTTACGGTGGATTATCACTTGACTCGTCACACGTTGGGATTTGATTTTGTTTCTCACATTGTTTCATATATGTTTCAAACAACAAATATGTGTGATCATTTTAAATCTCGTTCATTTGCTTAACAAAATCCAATTTATAATTATTAACTTGAGAATTTTAGATTTGAACTTGTCGAGAACAAAAAAATACATCATCATTGAAACAACTCCCATTGCCAAAATTATTTAAACAATTATTTCCATTTTGATTTTGAATTTGAAATTCATTTTGAAGTTCGAAATTGAATTGCCATGGGTTATAATCGAAATTATTTGAATTTTGAAGAGAAATCATATTTTGATTATTTTGAAAATTTTGACTTGAATCATTGCACAAATATGAATTACACAAATCATTTATCATTCGATTTTGTTGTGTAGAGAGTTCAGGTAAAGACGAAATCATTTCCATGCTTTTTTCAAGAGTTGAGGGTTGGGCATCATTTTGAAAACTTGGCGGAAAATCAAAATTGTTTGTACAATAGTTATTATTAAAATATCCATAAGAATTTTGAGTGAAATTATATGGATTATATTGATTTTCACAACTATTAAAAATTCTTGTGAATATGGAAATTCAGACATTTTCAAGAATTTTTTTTATATAGGAAACTATATACCAAAAGGAATTTATTTTTCAAAAGGGAAATTTGATTTTTGTTTTCAATTTTTTATTTTTTTTGTAAAAGGTTTTATAATTTTTTTGGATTTTTGCTTTTTGAAAGAAAACTAACTTAAAAAATATTTATTTTTGGATTTTTAATTTTTTGATTAAAAATTTCAAATGAAAAGGATTTAAAACTAAGTTAAGAAATATTTACAATTTTTTTGTTTTGGATTTTGAATTTTTTTTTCTTTTTTTTTAAATATGCATGAACTAATGCAACTAAATAAATGCAAGGCTTAATTACAAATTTTTCTATCCAAAGTAGATCCTAACCCAAAATTGTATAATCACACTTTGTCTTAATCCAATAAGAGAGTTCTCGGCCAGGTAACAAGCAGGATATATCGGTGCACCACGAATCACCATAGCAATGCTGCCGAAGGTTTAAGTACCTTCAGAGAAACAACTACTATAATATTTATGAATCACCGTAATATTTATAGATGATTATTGCTCTGTAACGACCCGCAAAATTTAATGGTTTTAAAGGTATATTTAACTGGAAATTTGTGAAATTTTAAACAATAAAATTTGAAAATAAAAATTTATTATTTGGAATACGTCTATTTTAATATAGCAACTGGTAAATTTTCATCTGATAATATTGAAGTTTATTTTCCTGTGAAATTTTATTCAAATCAAACCGGTTAATAACAGTGAATTTAAAAGTTTTCCGAAACCAAAATATGTCAACAGGAGAGAATTTATTCAGAGCATTCTGAATCAGACTGCGAAATTCGTTTCGCGAAATTTGGACTTCTACTGCGCCGTTTATCTTAATTCTGGCGAAATAGCAGCATTTCCGGTACCGATTATCGACTTTTGATCGGATGATCGTACCACCAATATCTATATACCACTTTGATCGTCTCGTCGTGCTGATCTCAACGTTGTATTCATTTGTGTATTTCGGAAATCCGGTACGTGACGAAATCAGTGGAACCGTTATCCGTACCGGTACACGTTTTTAACCTTTGGTCTCCTTGTATCGTTGGATCAAAAGGCCACTTGCTTTTAGAAATTCCTGGAATCACGCGTGACTTTTTCTTTCCATTCCCTTCTGTCATTCGCGTGACTTTTGATATTAGTTACGTTATTTATTTTAATCCCTAATTTTAAGCTTACTCTGTTGATTTTTTCCTTCTCTTTCAAAATATACATATTCTTTTTCTACTCAGATCCAAGCCTCTTCCCATCGTTCTTCCCAAAGCCTTTCCCTACAAATCAAACCCGCCTCTTCTCCTTTTCCTTAAATCAACGTACTGACCCTCACTTATTCTTCCGCCTTTCTGTTCGCCTCCCAAGCTATCACCGCAAAGCACCTTCCCACCACGAAAATCACCAGCCGCTCCTCCTTGCTAGCAACCACCAATCTGAGCCTCCCTCTCTCGCAACTTCCACCTTGACGCATGACAGCCGAGCCACCTACCGAGGTTTTTGCTCGCCTCACCCTCCCAGACAACCCAATCACCATGCTAACACCACAACAACCGCTGATCCCATCCTCCCCGCCCTGTGCCACTGGATCCACCGCACGCACCACCTAGTCACGTCCACAACCTCCGCTCCTCCCAGAACCCGTCGCCTCACCTCCGCATCCCATCTCCGCCTCTAGCCTAACCGAGATTCCCTCTCTCTTCCATTTTGCTCGGTCCTCTTCTCTAGTCTAAGGGAAGGTATTGTACTTATATATATATTTTATTATGTTTGTTGTTATATATATATAGCTAAGTATATATGTCACAGTATGAATATACGAGTCTATATAGGATATATATACGGTGCGTTGTAGTATAATGGTTTATAAAGTTATAAAGTTAGATGTAGACAACAATATATTTGTTTTGCCTATCTTTTGATCTAAAAACCAGATCTATATATATTTGATTTCTTTTTAAGAATATGCATATGGTTTTTAGACAATAGTTTGTGGTCTGCATATACTAAGTAAAGTTTTCTAAAGACGAAAAGCAATATATTTGTTTGTAAGTATATATTTATGTTTAATATATCAGGTTTGCTTATTTTGTTAGTTTATATTTTTCAGGTATATATGTTGTTTTCTCAGATTTGCATAATGATTGTTGTATATATTTTATAAAGGCGTACATATATATTTACAGCTGCTTATAGGTTACTTATATAAATGTTTGATCTTTAAAATATAACCGGTTCATATTATTTTTTTAGGAAGCTTATGGTATGCTGAGAGTTATATTTTACAGTTTTGTTGTGGACTAATCGTACAAAGTTCATTTTTTTTGTGTTTAAAGATATATTATATATATTATTATGTAAGTTGTACACATATATGATTTCGATAAAGCTATAGTCTATGTTGCACATATGTTAGTTTGAAATTTGTTTTAAAATTTGTTTTATGATTAGTTGTCGGTGAGAGTTTAAAAGAGGTGAGTCTGCATATTTTAGATTTCTGGTATTTAATTATATGAGTGGTATGCATGAATATATGTTTGATAGTATAGGTTTGTGTTCAGCTTTATTTAAATGTTGCTTTATGCATATCGTTTAAGTATTGTTTCGAGAATAAAATATTTTGACTTTAGGTTATGTGTGCTTTAACTTTAATACTGAATTTTTAATTTTATATGTTTTAAGGATAATAATTTCTAATTATATATATATATCATTTTATTCTAATATGTGTTTAAATGTAATATTGACGTTTGAAAAATATAATATAATAATAATATATATTCTGTATATATATATCTAGATGATTCTGATTCGTTCTCTTCAACTCCTATTTGTCAGCTTTGTTCGTCAAATCTTTCCCATCGTGCTTTACTTCGAAGTTGTGCTTGGACCCGTAACTCATCTTACTCTCGTTCATCCCTAGCCTCGAAAGGTGAGCAATCACTCACGATTAACATTCTTGTATTTATTAAATTTGGTTTCAATTGAAACGACAATTGAAATATGATGCTGTAGTTATTTAAATTGTTATATATGCTATTATCTGTATATGTTCACCTGTGACATCTGACACCAGTATCTAGTATTTATATGCCTGTTATTACTATTATCTGTATATGTTCACCTATGACATCTGACACCAGTATCTGTTATTTATATTGATGATATATGCATGTTGTTATATTTTATATTATCTGTTATCACTATGCAAGTTACCTGTTAGTATAGAATTCACTATGGGTTGAAATGATACATACCCGAACGGACTTTAGAATAGGAGAAAATCGTTATGGGTTGAAATGATAAACCCAAGCGATTTTCATTTGAATTGAAATTGGGATTACGGGTCGAAATGATATCTACCCGTATATATTTAAATTTCGGATTGAAATGATAAATATCCGCGTCACTTAACCATATGAAATATATATACAGACACCGTTGGTCCATATATATAAATATTTTAAAAATGAATTCTATGGTTTGGAAAGAAATATATAGTTTTAAATAAATATTGATTCTTAAACTTTATATATAAATGGTAATGATTTATATAGATTTAATAATGATATTTCATTTAATTAAGATTGATTAAATACATATAATATGGTTGAGTATTTAAAATTGTGTTTCAAAATAGATTTCAGTAATAATTTGAATAAGTTAAGGTTGGGAAGGTAATTTGAATTTAGTTAAGAATTTTATTTAATTAAACCGATTTAAAACTTATTGAAATTGAGATTTAAGATATGATTTATAACTTGGGTTTAATTTAAATAAATGAATATTTCTTATTTAAATAAGGTTTAAGGAAATATTTAGTAAAATGTGATTTAAGGCTAGTAAATGATATTGAATCTATTAAGTGAATATTCCCTGATTAAATAATAATGAAGTTAAATCAAGAGCTATATGAAACTGTTAAATCTAACTTTGAAAATGTTGAATACTAAAGCTTTGAAATATATTGAAAATAATGGTATATTTAGAACTGAATTGAATTGATGAATGGGGCTTGAAAAATTTGAATTTGGAATTTGAAGTTGATTTGAATCGATTTGCGAGACTTGAGAAAATTAAATACTTTACTTTTTAAATCATTTAATATATATACTATTTTGGAAAATAGATATATTTGAAATGAAATGATATTTGGGTTTTGAAGTATAAATTTAATTGAAATGACCACGGTGTTAAAATGTATATTTCCACCTTGTAGATAGTTCTGAAGATCCTTAGAGGATGGTTATCCCAAACATCCTTTAAGTTACTCGTATTTCAGTTGATATTTCACTTGAGTTGGATTTATTTATATAAGAATGTTAATCCTGACTCGAGTGTTTTGTGTTTTGCTTTACGCTCGGGTCAGACCGAGTGATACAGCATTTGAGACTCACCCTTGGAGTTTGGAGCTTCCTTTGGAGATCCAACTATCGCCTCAGCTTTCAGCTCTTCTAGTTGATTCGTTCAGAGAAGTCATCTGTTGTGCTGGAGATTTCATTACATTTGAGATATTCTGTTGTATTTTATTTAACTCTGATGTTTATATAGTAGCTTCATGAACTACTATTTTATCTATTCCGCTACGTATTATTGTATTACTCTGTGTCTGTGATTCTGTGATTGATTTATTTACTGCATATGCTGAGTTTTGCCAAAATTTAAATTAACAACGCGGTATTTTGAGCAATTCAACTCCGGCATTAGTGTCTACTTATACACTTATAATGGATGCGAATGGTCCAAAATAGCGGGTCGTTACATGCTCTGTCGTAGCCTAGACACCAAGAATTTAAATTGTTCAAAGAAGACAACTTGTCAATATACAATTAAGCGTTACCGATGTTTAACCGTTATTATTAATCAAAATTCTATGATGAAATGCAAAGCAGAAATTAAACGTGTATTAATAATGCAACTACGAATGGATTTTTTTTTTGAAAGTTTTTTTAAATGTAAACAATCAACAATGCAAATAAAACAAAACAGAGGATAAGAGTACGATACCAGAGCGTGCAGATTTATTAGCAATTTTTTATGGTAATTTTTTTTTTGTACGCAAGCAAAGCTGGTTTTTAGCTAGCAATTATTTTCCACTGATTTCCTGCAATTTGCAACCTGAAAGGGAGATTTGAAAATGATACTTTTTTTATAAGATAGAACGAAAACAAAAGCTAAATGAATTTACACTAAAATCAAAACAAGTTTTTTAGACTTGAACAAACAACACAACTGTGACGCCCCACCTCTATACTCACACTAGCCAAGGACACTATGGGGTAATGCCCTCGACTAGCACGAAGAATAAGGCTGTTGAGGAGCGACCATCTGTGTAATTGCTTTGTGCGAGTACCGATATGTCAGAAAATATAACTTACATTTCATCTCAAAAGGAAATCCGACATATCAAATACAAACTCAAAGCTACCACACAGTGGCTATGTGGACTTCAGAAACAAATATAGAAATAAATATAACACAAATCAGTCATAGATATTCATATCACAAAGGTGGAAACAGATATGAATATAACATATAAAAGTGTACATCAAAGTAGTGGTCAAACAAGATCCACTACATCACAAAAGAATAGGTACAAGTGCTAGACAAAAGAATAATTACACATCAAGGAGGTCTCTATCTCAAATGTATAATAACAAAAACTACTGATCTAAAGTAGTTAGCCCAAAAATCAGATAATGAACCCCGATAAGAAGTCAAGCAGGAGCACCTGAAATACCTCGGTCTGACCCCAGTATTATTTAAGAAGAAAATAATAAACGGATCAGTCTAGCTATAAATATTAGATAAAATGAGATAGGATAAGAGATATGACCAAAAACGTATGATAACAAAAATGCCATACTGAGTCAAGTATACATCATTTAACAACAAAAATCATACAATATCTCAAAACATCTCAAAACACCAAAAAGAATCACATTCTTTAAATTATTCACCAAAACACGAATATTGATAGAGCTTATCAATGCAAACCACAAAAATTGGTGAAACACAAATTCTAGAAATCACAACTAGAAATCCAGAAATCACAAAAGGGGGGAGCCTATCACAAACGGGAGAATGAAAACTCACCAACACGTGTAACACAAACGGAACGCTATTCCATGGTCGCTAACCATAAATTTTTGAGCTGAAGCTCCACAAACGGCCCGAAGACCACGGATCGCTACCCCGCCAATTTGAACCGAAGTTCCACAAACGGGGTTTTTAGTCCCCACACAAACAAATAGACATTGCGGATCGCTAGTCTAAATCACAAAATGATCATCATCGATCAATAAAAAGTGTGAATCACACTAAGCTAGTAAATATAAGAGTTTAGCTTCATGTCCCATAACCACTAGCTTAACTTAAATATTTACGAACAAATTGTAGATTTCCACTCAAAAGTTGTCACAAGATTTTCAATCGAACAAGTCCAAAAATTAACCGACGAAGTAAACGCAAGCATTTCATACCACTTGTTTTACTAAGTCGTTTAATTAGATTTCTCATACGAATGAGGTAAAGGTTTGTATATACTAATAGATTGGAAAACGGTTTTAAAAGAGAGCTTTATATTTAAAATAGTGTCGAAGTCGTTTTGATAAAAGATTTTGAGTATTTTACTACTAGTATAGAAACCTTTGTATTTAGAAGTGACAAATCACTAAAATGATTGTAGAAACAATCAATCACCAAAGATTCACATTCGAAGACGTGAATCAAATCCAAAGAAATCGATACCAAATCCATCAAAATGGATATTCCCAAAAATCCAAAGAAAGAAGTCATCAAAGTCGATAGTAAGTGATAATAATAATCCGGATCAACTAAAATTGATTAAAATAGGAAATCCACACAAAACAGCCTAAATAGGAAAAAATTGGCGTTTCCAGACGTCTGGTTTGGAATCCAGACGTCTGGATTTGTTTTCTGGAATAGTTCAGAAAACCACCCAAACGTCTGGAATATCAAAACAGACGTTTGAGTCTTGACCAGACGTCTGGTTTTGAATCCAGACGTCTGGTTTTGTTCCCTGGAAAAAAAATCCAGAGAACCGCAGACGTTTGAAACTTCAAGTCAGACGTCTGATCTCAAATTTCAGACATTTGGAATTAGTCTCTGACTTTTTTTTTATATTTTGCGTGCATACATTTTTGCTCCAGGTCCAAACCAGACATCTGGACTTGGTCACCAGACGTCTGGTCACCTGGTCTGGGCAACAATTTGCCTAGGCCAAAGTGGCCAAAATGTTTCAGAAGCGATCGGACGAGCAACGACGACTAAGGATTTACGCCAAGCGACAACCCGGCCTTATAGGCTCTTCGATACACCCCAAACATCAATGTCCAAACATCATTTTCATAAAATTGGACCAAAACACCAAAATTTGGAAAATTCACCAAATCAATTCAAATCAAAAGCAAATGAATATGACTAAATGTTAGGAATTCATACCTAACAACAATCGTAGCTATAGACGTAGATGTGAGTTAAAGAACTCACCTTTAAACCCCCAAAAAATGAATGAGAAGCTTTTAAAACAAGGCAAGAACAATTCCTCTTCAACACACCTCTAGAATCTTCAATCTATTATCAAAGGTGAAGTTTTTCCTAAGTTAGGTTATAGGAAATTCTGAGAATTGAAGAGAGATTGAGATGGAGAAGAAGAAGATGATGCTTACCTTAGCTTCTCTTTGTTTTCTAGAGCTTGAATTTGAATTTCCTAATTAAACTAGGGTTTGGAATTCTAATTTTCCATTCTTTCCCCCATTTTTCTCTTAAGCTTGAGAGTGTTAGGAAATGAAAATGAATGAAGGAAGTTGAATGGAGTTAGGGTATTCAATTGGGTTAATGGGCTGAAACCCAAAGCCCAATAGAAAAATAGCAAAAATTCACCCAACTCCAAACATATCGATGTTTATACTCAAAAAAGTTGTAAACGCCATTTTGGACTCAATGGAAGTGGTCTCGAGTCCCAATTCAACTATTTACAAAATGTAGCTTTTCGGACTTTAATCCGATTAACGATGCTATATTTAAATAAAAAATTTAAATATACAAATCGTAAAATATGCGGGTTGTTACAACAACAAGCTAAACTAAACAAAACAAAAGAAAGGAAAAAAATAATAATAATAATATAATAACTCGGCCCAAGAAGCCAACAACCCAATTAACAAAGTCACATACAAATACCGAAAATCACTCAATCGTATTTCATATACCGATTTCACACAAACAATTATCTCAAAATTTCAAAATCGAACAAAAATTCCCAATTAAAGTTCTGAAAGTCCAAAATCAAAAATCAAATTGCGATGTTGCTGTGAGGTCGCGAATTTGGAATAGGTGTTGATGGTCAGGTAGTTTTGTAATGGAGATGGTGAAAATTGGTTCGGGACGGTTTGGGTTTGGGTGAAGGTCGTAGTTAGGTTGCAGTGTTTGGAGGTTGGTAGGCAGCGAGGGTCATAGGTGGGTTTCGGGTTGTGACAGTGTTTGGTGGAGTTGCGGTATGGGTGCAGTGTTGGTCTGTGGTCAATGAAGGCAAGTGTATGGAAATGATGATGAGGTCGTTGATGTGCAGTAATGCATAGAATTTTGAGGCAAGTGAAGAGTAGTATGTAGGCCGATGGGTAGAAGGCGAGTTTGAAGTGGATGAAGTTTGTTTGATTGTTTGATGGTAGTAGTGTGATTGCTTGTACAGGCAGTAGGTGGATGTGTGGAAGTCTGGAAATGTTGGTGATGGTAGTTTTGTTATGTAGATGTGGAACGGCCAAAAAATTGATGGCCAGAGAAGGGAAGTGGTTAATTGGAGTTGTAGTTGTTGGGGGTAATGGATGGTGATGGTGAAGAAATAGTTGATGAAGTGGAACTCTGGTGGCAGATTGTTGTTGAAGGTTATGAATTGGTGGATTGTACATGACAGAATGCTGATGTATCGAGGCAACTGAAGGCAGTCAGAATGTATATGGATGTGCACAGGCTTGGTTGGTTTTGTATGGAGAGTGTACAAGTGTTGAAATAATGCAGCAAACAGTTGTTTGGAAGGCTGGAGGATGACAGTGAGATGTATGCGATGTTTTTGGTAAGCAGTTGTGTGGCAGAAATGTAGATGGTTTTAAGGATGGTAATGAAGAAATGTGGTGGATGTGTGTAGTGACGAGAGGTGAAGTAATGAATGGTGATGGTGGATGTGTGTAGTCAGTGATGTAGATGGCAAGGCAGGTTTCAGGGCAGTATAGTGGATAGTGGTGGGGTATGCAATATGGATGTGCAGTTTAGATGGCAATGTTGTGCATAGAAATATATACGCATAACAGTTAGATGGGGAGTTGAGTCTTGTTGAAAACTTGTTTTTGGTAGGTCTGTTGACTGCTGACTATCGTGAGCAGAAGTTGATCTGTAAATGGCAGATTGCAGGAGGCAGTTGTGGCTACGTGGGGAGTTGAATGAAATAGTGGACTGGGAATTGGCAAAGTTTGAATGTAGGAAGTGGATGTAGTTGTTATTTAAGTGGGTTTGAGATTGTAATAGCACTGTGATGTGCACTTTGTTTTGGTTACAGGGAAGTGGGAGGATGGGATGGTAAGTGTATGTTTGAAGAAGAGCAAATGGACTTGTTGGTGGATGTGGTTCAATAGTGGATGGAAGTATGTGGTAGGGAAGTGCACAGAGAAGCACGGGAAAGGATGAAGTTTTGTTGGAGGTGGGCAGGGAGGCAACAGTAATGAAACAGTGTTTTTTAAAAAATTGTAAATGCAAATAGTGATGAATGTAAAATAGAAAATTGTGATGGATGTAAAAAATGAAATGGAAAATTTATTCTTCTAGAAATGAGATTGTGTAAAAAAATATTAACTATGCTAATGCAAATGCAACTAAAACTATAAAACAAACACACAAACACAATGTAAACAAAAATCACACAAACACACAACACTTTTTTTTAAATGCAATACACAGAAAACAAACAGACAATAAAATCAAACAACAAATAATTCGAAGAATAGGAAATCAAAATCAAATCAATTCCCGGGCAACGGCACCAAAAACTTGTTTGAACCGGCTAAATCTCTATCGGATTTGAAAATAGCCGATCAAATTTTAAATAAAAAATAACCGTAAGCGCACGGCGTACAATGTTAGTACGTGGCGAGTACGGGTCGATCCACAGGGAATTGTTTAGATTTTAAAATTATATTCAATCAAATTAACCAAGATTTGAGAGTGTTAAGTTAAAAAATTGTAAAAACTAACAAAAGCTAGAATGGATAAAAATATGAGAGTAGAAGGCAATTTAGTGATAAATCCACTCTCTTGATCACATAAATCAACATAGCATGAAATTATGATCTCATTTTTTTGTCATTAATGAGTTTAATTGATGTGTTTATCATAAGTATGGAATATTTGTGCTATTAATTAGCCCAATATAACCCATCAAACTATAACACACTCATTAAATCACTTGCTAACTCTCATGAAAAATGATAATGAAGTTGAAAATAAAAAATATTTTAAGCATGACCTATTAACTATTGATTAGAAATATAGACCATCAAATTTTGATTTCAACATTCACTTCATTACCATAATCATATGTAGATGAAGAGGTAATTTGTGTTTGTGTTTGTTTAAGCATAGCATATTTGGTGTCAACAACATAGGCTATCAAATTCAAAGCTAAAACAACATGTTAAACCACATCAAATTTTGCCATTAAGCACAAAAAGAGATCAATAATAAGGAAAATGTTGAATCTACATGATAAGAGAGCTTCATTACCCCTAAATTGAAGGGGTTTAGCCTCTCGTATTTGTTACCATTTCAACAAATATAGCATTCAACATGAAATTAAAAAACAAGAAGAAAATGCAAGCTAAGTAAAAAGAAAGCTAATAAAAATAAAATAAAAACTAATCTAATTTCGTAGATAAAAAATCTACACTACTAGCTTGAAATGAAATAAACAAGAAAAGAAAAGAGCATGTATTAAAATCGCATAAAAAAGAAACTTACATGAAAGAAAATGGCTAAGTAGCCATGAAAAGAAAGGAAGTGCTTTTGTTTATTTTTGAGCCTAAAACTAAACTAACTAAAATGAGGCTCAATGGAGGCTAAGGGGGCTAATTTCATGAACATATGGGGTATTTATACAAGCCTAAAACTCTAATCCATATTTTTGAAGACTACCCAAACTACCCCTCTAGGAAGTGCGGCCACCAAGTTACCATTAGCATGTGATAATCCTCCATTTAAATGTGTGATCCACAAAGGTCTTAGGTATTTAGATTAGATTGAAAATCACCAATACTCGCTTCAGAGGGTACGATGAATCTACATACTATTGGGACTAGGTTTTAGGTATATAGAGTAGGTCGGATATCACCCATTCTTTCTTCAGAGGGTACGGTGAGACTTACACGGGACTAGTTATCTTGAACTCTAGAAGGGATTCATTGGATTGAGATAGATGTCCGTAGTGGACTTCACCCATCGGTAATGACGAGCATCAATTTGTATTCTTTGGTTTTCTTTCATTACTATACTGTGTGTACTATTAATTGGCTGATGTTATGGTTATTGTACTTATTACCAGTATGTACTTCGCGAGAGACTTATATTATAATCACCTTACTTTTGGATGTTGAGTTACCTTTATCGTAGTATGTTGTTATGTTTCAGTCATTTTATATTAGTTGTGTTGACTCATTGATTATAGGAGAAGAGCAGGTTATGGTATGATTTCCTATCTTTCAGATACGTTCACTTTACTTTTGAATAGGTTGTCCAGATTATCCTTGAGCCATGTTGTGGAGAAGACCGAAGTGTCTTAGTAGTCCTAATTATATTGTATATAGTTTTGATATATAGTATTTTGAGATAGTTCCCCCCACACCAGGCTTTATGTCTGTCCTACATTTGAATTTGTCTGTTTGTGTCATGACAACTCTCAGCACTTGATTGAGTAGTTTGGGAGTCAGGTTCTTTTGGGGATAAGCTATCAGAGTAGTGCAGCTGAAGCTTTGGAGGCGAAGACGATAGTCAGATATTTATATAGTTGATATTGTAGTACTACATGACAGAGGTTATCTGTACATGAGACTTATTGTATTAGATTTTTATTCTTACTCTCGTACTGATATTTACTTATGAGTTAGTTCTGCCAGTGTAGTCTCTTATATGTTTTTCATTATAGTCTGTTCATGTATATTTAGTCTATTATATGTTATCATTCTGATGTGAGATTATATCGTTATGCCTGGTTATAGTGTTTTATTTCTTCTTCCTCCTTTATTTTCCCGCCAAACCATCTTTTGTAGTATTTGAAAGTTAGCATTGAGGTAAGGTGTTGAATTTTTGGTGTTAGGAAGGGTGGGTTGTTATAGTCTATGCTGTGAGAAATTCTTCTAACGTTGACATAAATAAAAGTTATTTTTGGCATTGTAGGCTGGATCCTATTAGTGAGAAACAACTACACAAACTAAAAATCAAAGGTTTTCTCCCATCACTTGATTATGAATCTTTTGATACGTGTGAGTCGTGTCTCAAAGGTAAAATGACCAAGCACCTCTTCATTGGGAGCAATGAAAGAGCTGATGAAATCATAGGGCTAGTACATAGTGATGTATATGGCATGATGCCCATAATCACCAAGGATAATTGTTCTTACTTTGTTACCTTCATTGTTGATTTCTCGAGACTAGGATGTATATCTTATGAAGAACAAATCCTTGTCTATGAGAAATTTTTTGAGTATAAAATGTAGTAGAAAACTAAATGGACCATAATACTAAGATTCTTCGATATGATGTAGGAAGCGAGTACATTGGACAGGAATTCTAATAGCACTTAAAAGATAATGTGATTATCTCTCAGATTACTCCACCTTATATTCTGAAACATAATGGTGTGTCAGAGCAAAGGAACCGAACACTATTAGATATGGTTCGTTTTATGATGAGTAAAGCTGAATTACCTATATCCCATTGGGGATATGCGCTAGAAACTATAGCGTATATGTTGAACTTGTTGCCCACTAAATCTATGCCTAAAACACCATTGGAGATGTAGTATGGTTAGAAACCCCAACTCAAGTATTTGAAGGTGTGAGGTTGTTGACCGACATTAAGAACGTTAGTCCGAATAAAATAGAGGCAAGATCGATATAGTGTAAATTTATATGATATACCAAAAACTCAATAGGACATATATTCTACAATACCGATGAACAAAAGGTTATTGCTTCTCAACATTCTATCTTTTTTGAAAAGAATTTTTGTTAAAGGAAATTAATAGCTAAGTTGTAGACTTGGATGAGATCAAAGAAGTTAACATTAAGGTCGAACCAGTGGGAGAGCCAAGTTCACTCGTATATGAAAACATGCAACCTATTAAATGGTCTAGTGGGGATCCTCATGCATGGGAGAGATACAACGATTTTCTCATGGATGGTGAGAAGGAGGATAGTGTCTTAGATGATGATACTCCTCTATATTTCCAACAAGTACTGTAGAATAAAGACTCTGCACTCTGGCTTGAAGCAATGAAATCTGAGATGGATTCCATGTACAAAAAAATATGGACTTTATCGAACGTACCCGAAGAGATAAAACCCTCGACTGCAAATGTACTTTTTTAAGAAATAACTAAATGAAAATGGGAAAGTAGAGACTTATAAGGCAAGGCTGGTTGCGAAAGTATTTCTTCAAATTCAAGGTGTTAATTATGACGAGACCTTTCGCCCGTACTAATGCTTAAATCCATTCAGAATATGCTAAGCATTATTGTGTTCTATGATTATGAGATATAGAGAATGAATGTAAAGACAACATTTTTAAATGGTGATTTAGAAGAAACTATCTATATGTCGTCCCTCGAGGGTTCTGTGGTAAGAGGGAGTGAGGGCAAGGCTTGCAAATTGTTAAAGTCCATTTATGGACTTAAACAAGCTTCAAGAAGCCAAAATAAGTGTTTTAATAAGGTAATCGGACAGTTTGGATTTTATTAGTGTAACGACCCAACCGCGATGCTCAGTTTAGCAAAGAACATTAAAAGTAATGTCATCTGCTAATCGGGAGAATACGACTTGTTAGGGGCGATCGAATGTGAATTTATCTTTCTACTAACACTGACACGTCATTTACCTTTTTCACTTAATATCTGAACTGAACTTCACGTGTACAGTATTAATACAAAGTAATAGACACACCGATTTCTCCAAACCGGAACAATATATCATATAAATAACAGTCACAGATCACAGCGGAATAAATCTCAACTTATACATATACAAATTATTTAGTTTATAAAATAAAATACTAAACTCGATTGTTATACAAATTTAACAATTCTCTCATCTCAATTGTACATTTTATATACAACGTCCAAATTCCTAAATGGGATAAACTAAAAGTCCAAATGTTTATCTCCTTGCTAGCATAACCATTAAAAGATCAACATGTCCTGTAACCTGAAAAGTCTCGGCCTGATTCCGAGCAAAATAACACCCGGGTCAGACTATCTCTAGATATCCAATAGGTTGAGAACAAGATATAGCACAAGAACAAACAACATATAAGTAAATACAGATGTTCAGGACTGAATTCACAGAACAAAACACAATATTTCTAAGCACACAAATATCAGTGATTAACTCAGTATAGGGTTATTAGTTTACGTCACAAACATGAACTAGTCACTAAACAAAAAATAACAGAATTAATTTAACATCCATCACAAGACACAAGAACATATATTCATTTCACGAACACACGACACAAGAATATATGTCTATTTCACAAACATAGAATAGTCATAGAATCCAAATATCCTGAATCCAAGAGATCTTAATCCAAAAAATCGCAATGATCGTTTAAAACAATCGCAATGATTGTACTCAATACCCATGGCAAACAAACAAACAAATTGGTATCACTCGAACCGATCTGATACCAAGGATCGTACATAGACCAGGAACACAGAATCACAGAATGATCTCAAGGATAGCCATACCGATCAAGGTGATCGTAGAAACCATGACTCGATAATTCCATATTTATTTAATATTATTAAATTATCATGTTTGAATAGAAATCCAGGAATAAACTTCTTAAGGATCCAGCAGCCACTTGCCGCACACCAAAAGAGAGTAAACTCTGAAGTGCCAAATACTATCACCTTCAGTAATCACTAGAATTTAACCAATACGTCTCATACCGTATGGTGAAATTCAAGTATTTACTAAAAGCTAGTAAATATCACTTATTACAGATACCACTGGAAAACCTGAACCATATTCTCTTAAGGATCTAGCAACCACTTGTCACACACCAGAAGAGAATACAACTCTAAAGTGTTAAGTACTTTCCCAAATACGATCACAAGAATTTAACCAAGGCATCCCATACCACCCGATGAAATTCGAGTATTCATTAATGGGCTAGTAAATTCCAATCAAACATTATATTCAATGAGTTATACCATATTCGACGAAGCGTTAGTCAAAAGCATTTAAACCAATCAATGACACTAAGTCGATTATTAGTACTCCTCAAATTATAGAATAAAGGTTCTCAATATATTTTTTTCACTTTGATTTTATTATCTAGAAACACTTGTTATGAATTTCCATAAGTTTATTTACTATTTTGATTAAAATAAATTTTCACTTATTTGATAAAATATTCCATAAACCCTAATTATTCCAAATTTACATTTATGTACACAGTGTCTCAAATTTCCATATAAAACATTTAGTTAATAACCCATATTTTAAAACCACTTTTATTATTCTTCCAAATCCATTTTGATATATATATATAAATTGGAAATAAATTAGACTCGCCTTTTTTTACAACCATATTCCCAAAGTCACTTCTATATTCTATCACTTATTTTATAAAACCATAATCACTCATATCTTCAAATCCATAACTCTATATATTATAAATAATTAATATATATATATATATAATTACTTATTAAAATCATTTAAAAAAGAAATTAAAACTAATATAGAAACAAGTTTGAGATTTATTAATTTAAATAAACTCTCTTTCGTAAAATTACTTGAATATGAAACATATCCATTTATATATTTTCAACTCAAATTTAAAGCATTTCGATCTGCAGTTTCGATCCCATATATCCCATAATTTTTCAAATCTCAAAACATTAAAGTTTTAGGAAAATGTCTAGGTTTTTAAAAAAGATAAAGATCATCTAATTTTGACTTACGGTTCAAAAGTTATGGTCAAAATAATTCTCAAATTTTAAATTCAGTGTCGCTGTCGTTTATTCTCAGGGCAGCGATAAAGAAATATGATTTCGACTACCTTAACCTTAAAATTTTGCAAAACTCAAAACATTAAAGTTTTAGAAAATAGTCCAAGGTTTCCATAACATCAAGGCTATCTAAATCCGACAAGAAACAAGAAAGATACGTCAAATTTACTAACTGTTTAGTTTAGATAATGTAATTATCAAAGTGACAGAGCTTAGAGTTTGCATTAGAATTTCGATCAACATATGCTCAAAATTTGCAAATATGTTCAACATGAAAGTGGTCACACACAAAATAAGCTTTCTGAAAAACTAAGAATCATTGAATTTTGATAAGAAATAAAAAGGATATGACTAAAATAATTATCAGGTTTTTACTTCATTATTGTTGTTGTTAATTCTCAGGACAGCGACACTAAAACACATTTTTGGCCATGAAAACCACAAAATATTACAAAACATAAAAAATAAAATCTGTAGCAGATTATCTATGCTTTCCAAGACATCAAGAATAATTGAATTTCGATTAATAACAAAAAAGTTATGGCCATTTTAATTTCAGGTTTCAACTTAGCCATTACACATGAACAGAGCAACACTATCATATTCAAACTCGATTTCAAACTAATAAACCTCAGAATTTCGAAAAGTTATCAAAAGAAAACTTGTAGCTAACTGATAGACCTATCTATCGGGATTAATATGCACCGAGATATCACTGTTGTATTACAGTGATTTTCCTAATTCAATTTCAGCAAACAACAACAAAATAATCACATAAGCAACCAATTACACATCTAATTCCATAATTATTTCAGAGAATTCAAAGATATGGAATTATTAATTTGAAGATAGATTATGTGAGTTAAAATAACTCACCATTTTCCTTGAATTAGCCTTAGTGATCCATTGAAATTGGTTTGCCTTCTTCTACACATTCAAACCCTAGACTTAATCTCTTTTGAGCACGAATGGGCTGGAAATAGATTAAGCCCAACCCTTAGTTAATTAAAACAATACCAACATTCTACACTTTTCTACCATTTTAAAACACCAATATCTTGTTGGTTACAACACAAAAAAAATTCAAATAAATACACTAAAATTTAGTTCATCACCTAAACTTCATGGTTAAATAATAAAATATAAATTTATTTAATGTTAAATCCTTATCTTAATTATTTTAAACAAGGTGTTTTACATCTTTCAAAATATAACAACTTAACAAGTAAATTAATTAAATTTCAAAAATTCTCATTTTTCTTCTTAAATAAAATTACATATTATTAGAAAGCACTAACACAATATTTAACAAGTTTTAAAAACAAGAATTTAACATCTTTTAATCTCGTATATTGCTTATCCAATAAAATACACATTTTAAAACCCTCATTTCAAATTCTTATTTAATTCATACAAACAAGGCTAAAAAATCAGGGTTGTTACAGGCTTCCCCTCTTAAACAGATTGTGTCCCCGCAATTTCCTTAATAAAGAAATCTATAATACTTTTTTCTTGAAACAATTTTTTTGTTAATTGGTTTCTTATTTCATTTTCAAAACATTCAATTAATATCACTCCAAATTATAACATTAAACTTAAATTTTTAGTTATTAAAATTTCTTAAAATTCTCAAAAATATTCTAACGCCTCAAATTTGCGAAAAATTTCGCTAGCATCTCCTTTGCGCGGCTAGTGTTTCAATAATTTACAATATGAATATAATTACATAATATACATCTCATCTCAAGGATGAGGCATCCCGTAGTGAAAAACACAAAAATGCGATATATAGTCCGATATACGTACCTTATATTTGAAATATTAGCGAGTCCGCTAATATTCCTTAAGCAAACAATTTGTAGTTTTTTAAACGATATCTATTTAACTTAAGATATCTGCACCTATCTCAAAAATTCATATTTGTATTTAATATCAAATTCATATCATAAAGGAGATATTAACAATTCATGATTACACTTTAGCTAGATTGACAACATAATATTTTATAACAAAATAAATTCGTACTTAAATTTCCAAGTTTTAATTATTACTTATGTCAAAATGTCACGTTCGATGTTTAGGAACCCCTATTGATAACATGGCATTCCATATATCGATTAGAATCCTTAAACAACGCCCGGATAAGTCAACACAATAGATAATCATAAGTTTAGATGCATTTATTTTATTATCACTAACATCTATGCATCCAATTTTAAATAAATGCAACCAAGCAATTAATTCCTAGCAACCAATCAACCAATCAATCAAAACATATATAATCACTTACAGCGAAACAATTCGATGTTTGAAATTTCGCTACGCAACTCTGATTAATTCTAGACCATTTAACTCTTAAACTTATTTACTCGATTTTCTCTAATTCTTTTATATAAAAGTAAAATTGTTTACTTTAAAATTAAATTATTCCAGTTTACTTCCAAAATTTTCTAAACTCTCAAAGATTTTAATCATTAATTCCAAAAGTTTTAATTTCACAAATTTCAATTTATCAATTTAAAATTTTTAAATCAATTATGTCCCAAATGATTATCTCGATAATCATTTTATGTTACTATCTCTATTTAGATAATTAATATAACTATCTACCACACACCCCAAGGGACAGGATTCTAAGTCATCTAGGTATCGGATCCGTAATATTATATGTTGTTGATACGCTATATTTTGATCAATGACAATGTGCTTCAACAAACAGGAAGAGATATGTGCAAAGCTAAAGGGAGAACTATGAAGAGCAAAGATACCATAAGTAAGATTTAAATATAGGTCTTAGTTTAGATTCATTGTTAAAATCTATCCTCAAAGGCTTGCATAAAACACTAGAACACGTTTCATAACTTCATTTTTTAGAAAAACATTCACTGTGCAAAAACTAATAGTTCAGTCGACTGAACAGGTATTCCCAGTCGACTGAACCTGTTACAGAATTACAACATGCACAGTTTCAGTCGACTGAAATTCCCTGTTCAGTCGACTGAATTCGAACCTGCGAATTTTTAATGAAAAGACACCTTCTTTTTCCCAAGAGTTGCAACCATTCTCCAATGGTAATGGATGCATCTCTTGCCTGAATCTTTTGCAAATAAATACACCTTTTCTACACCTATAAATACATGTTTCTATCATTTGCAAATCATGAATTCTAACTGCTATAATCTCTCTATTATCTTGATCAAATTTTCAGATTTCTTAAGTTTTCAAAAGCAATCACAAACCACTTCAATTGCTTGAATCTCTGATTTATCTTAAATACTCTTTTGATTCATAGCAATTTATATTTCCTAAATCTTCATAAACACATTTCATATTCTTGAGGATAAGATTATAGGAAAGTTGTACTCAATTAGACTCATTAGTGTTATCAAGAACACAACAAGTCAGAAATACTCTTTGTATCTAGTTGAAGTCCTCTTCGGTAGTTGAGGCCGGAAATCCCATTCGGTTGTTCGGGTAAGTTGTAAACCTATTCCTCCGGGTTAAGTGAGGGTTGTTGGTTAGTTGAATTCCTAAGTGAAGCTTAGGGACTGGACGTAGGACAAGAGGTCCAAACCAGTATAAAGTCTTGGTGTCTACTTAACTTACTGCTTATTGCTATCTACCTAGACCATTCTACTATTCCATATTATACGATCCTACCACATACCCCTCTTTCAATTGGTATCAGAGCAAGGCCATCCTATAACCATAACACCGTTATTAGACATATTGATAATATGGAAAATAACACAAGCACAAGCACAACAACTGCCTATAGTTCTACATTTGCGGAAGGACAATCTACCCAAAGACCCCCCATATTCAATGGACTAAACTATAACTATTGGGCTACAAGGATGAGAATTTATATGCAAGCAACAAGTTTCGAAGCCTGGAATGCTACCCAAGCAGAGTTCGTTGTACCCACGACCTATCCTACATGGACACAAACTCAAAAGAATGAAGCTAGTGCAAATGCCAAAGCTATGAATATGCTATTTTGCGCTTTGGATAGAAATGAGTTCAATCGTGTTAGGATTTGTACTACTGCACATCAGATATGGAGTACACTTAGAACCATACATGAAGGCACAAACAAGGTCAGACAAACAAAGATCTCCATGCTAAAGAACCAGTTCCAAAACTATAGAATGCGACAGAATGAATCCATCAATGACATGTACTCGAGATTTCAAGACATTCATCATGCCTTAATAAGACTAGGAGAAAAATACACGGATTTTGATATTGTATCTAAAGTTCTAAATTCACTCACTGATGAATGGGAGAGAAAAGTCTTAACAATCGAAGAAGCAAATGATCTATCTACAATGAAACCAGAAGAATTAATTGGAAATCTTATGTCATATGAAGTAAATCTGCAAGCTAAGAAAGATCAAGCACAAGAAAGAAAGAATGTAGCTTTTCATGAGGAAAAGGAAGAATCAGAGTCTGATGATGAGGATTTAGCATTTATAGCCAAAAATTTCAAGAAATTCTTAAGATATAGAAAAGGAAATAAAAACGGATTCAAAAAGAATTTCTTGAACAAACCTACATCCTCGAATATAGAATGTTTCAACTGTCACAAGACAGGTCACAAGCACAAAGATTGTCCAGAGCAAAAGAAGGAGAATCAGAGAACTCTCAATAACAAAGACAAGAAAGAAAAATTTAAAAAGAAGGCATTCTCTGTAACATGGGACGATTCATCTTCATCTGAAAGTGAAAATGATAGCGACAATGAACAAGCGAATGTATGCTTTATGGCTCAAGAATCTGAGGTTAGTAATTTAACTTTCGACGATTTAATTGATGTAAACACTGAACTTTTGAGCACAATAAAAACTCTTAAAAGGAAACTCAAGGAAACTCGTGAAAATCAAAACATAGCTGAATTTGAAAGAGATATGTTAAAAGATGAAAAGAAAATTCTAGAAGAAGAACTTGAAAAAGTTCAAGAGTCTCTTTCAAATTCGGAAACTCAATTATCACTTTTAAGTCAAGAAATTGAAACACAAAAGACAAAGAATGATATAATTGTTTCTGAAAATCATGAGTTAAAAACTAAGATTAGACAAGTTGAGTTAGAAAATAATAGTCTTCAAGCTAGATTAGATAACATCACTAAAAATGTTTCTAATTTTAACAAAGGAAGAGAAAATTTATCTAAGATTTTAGAAAATTCTCAATCCTCCTCAAATAAACATGGATTAGGATATAAAAAGGAGTCAAAAATTCCTAAAAAGAAAAATACAAATTTTAAGAGGAATATTGATTCAAAACAACAAATGTTATTAAGAGAACCTATTAGAACAAAAGAAGAAACTAAGATAGTTAAAATTTGGGTTCCAAAGACTAACAATATTTTAATTAGGAATAAATATATTAAAGCATTTATGGATAGTGTTCATAATAATAAAAATTATATTTATAAAAAGGATACTGAACCAAATTGGGTTTGGTTTCCTAAGTTCTAACTTTTAGGACCCTATTGAAAGGTGGGTACCAATAATTTTGTATTTATTTTCAGGTCCCACTCAAAAAGAAGAAATGGATACTAGACAGTGGTTGCTCAAAACACATGACCGGCGACAAAGATATGCTTACAAACATCACATACTTTGATGGTGGCTCGGTTACCTTTGGAGACAATTCAAAAGGCTATATCATTGGCAAAGGAGATGTGAGCAATTACGGTACATCGAATTTACCTTTTATTACAAATGTTTCATTAGTTGAAAATCTAAAACATAATCTACTAAGCATAAGTCAACTTTGTGACAAAGGTTTTAAAATAACTTTTTTGGAAAATAAATGTAGTATTTTTGATCAAAATCAAAATCTTGTTTTTGAGGGAAATAGAGATAGGAATATTTATGTTCTAAATATGAAAATTAATCATAATACAAATATGTGTTTACTAGCCAAAGATAATGATCCTTGGTTGTGGCACAAAATATTTTGTCATATTAATTTCAAAACTATTAGAAAACTTTCTAAAAATGAATTAGTAAGAGGTTTACCTAAGATAAACTTTAAAATAAATAATCTTTGTGATGATTGTCAAATAGGAAAATTAACAAAATCATCTTTCAAATCCAAGAAAAATATTTCAACTTTACAACCACTAGAATTACTTCATATGGATCTTTTCGGACCAACACAAGTTCAATCCATTAATCATAATCGATATGTATTTGTAATAGTTGATGATTTCTCAAGATATACATGGACTATTTTTATGAAAAATAAAAGTGATACATTTGAGAATTTTAAAACATTTGTCAAAAGAATTCAAAACACTAAAGATTTGAAAATTAAGAATATACGAAGTGATCATAGTGGCGAATTCGAAAATGAAGCTTTTGAATCTTTCTGTAAAAAGAAAGGAATAAATCATAACTTTTCATTTCATGGAACTCCTCAACAAAATGGAGTAGTAGAAAGAAAGCATAGAACATTACAAGAATGTGTAAGAACATTATTAAATGGAAGCCTTCTACCAAAACATTTTTGGGCAGAAGCCGTAGCTGTTGCATGTTATGTATTAAATCGTATTTCTATTAGACCATTAATTAAAATACTTCATATGAACTTTTTAACAATAGAAAGCCAAATATCTCTTATTTTAAAATATTTGGATCAAAATGTTTTATTTTAAATACAAAAGACCAACTAGGAAAATTTGATCCGAAAGCTGACGAAGGAATTTTTGTAGGATACTCAGAACGAAGTAAGGCATATCGAGTTTTTAATAAACGAAAAAATATAATCGAAGAAACTTTACATGTATCTTTTGATGAAAACTTTAATAAAAACTTGAGTATAAAAGATGATGACGAATTTATAATAAATACAGACAATACAAATCTTGAAAATATGAATAATACCGAACTTAGATCTCCACCTAGAATCTTACGAGATCACCCTGTACAAAACATAATCGGTGAAATTGATTCTCAAGTTAAAACTAGAAGTCAACTAAACCAAATGGGACATGTTGCTTTTATTTCTACATTAGAACCTAAAAATCCTAAAGAAGCATCAACAGACGACTACTGGATTGTTGCTATGCAAGAAGAATTAAATCAATTCGAACGTAACGATGTTTGGGAATTAGTTTCCCGTCCTAATAATCAATCTGTTATAGGAACTAAATGGGTTTACAAAAATAAAGTGGACGAACAAGGAAATATAACTAGGAATAAAGCTAGACTAGTAGCACAAGGATATAATCAAGAGGAAGGTATCGACTTTGAAGAAACATTTGCTCCCGTTGCAAGACTTGAAGCAATACGTATTCTATTAGCCTTCGCATGTTTTCACAATTTTAAACTTTATCAAATGGATGTTAAAAGTGCTTTTCTAAATGGTTTTATAAAAGAAAATGTGTACGTAGAGCAACCCCCTTTATTCATACATGAAAAATATCCGGATCATGTATATAAATTAAAGAAAGCCTTATATGGTCTTAAACAAGCACCTCGTGCTTGGTATGAGAGACTTAAAAGCTATTTACTAGATTCAGAATTTCAAATCGAAAAAGTAGATCAAACTCTATTCATTAAAAACACTACTAAAGACATTCTAATAATTCAAATATATGTAGATGACATTATATTTGGTTCAACTAATGAAAACTTGTGTAAAGAATTTTCAAATATAATGACTAAGGAGTTCGAAATGTCACACATGGGAGAATTATCTTATTTTCTCGGATTACAAATTAAACAATTAACGAATGGAATTTTCTTAAACCAAGAAAAATATTGTGCTAATCTAATTAAACGTTTTGGAATGGAAAACACTTCTGGAAAACCTACTCCTATGAGTACCACAACTCATCTCGATCGAGATGAAAATGGCAAAAGTGTAGACCAAAAGTTGTTTATAAGTATGATAGGCTCTTTACTATACTTAACCGCTAGTAGACCAGACATAATGATGAGTGTATGTTTATGTGCACGTTTTCAAGCTAATCCTAAAGAATCACATTTAAGAGCCATAAAACGAATTATGTGATATCTTAATAATACTAAGGACTTTGGTCTTTTCTATCCAAAAGATTTTCCATTCGAGTTAGTGTCATTTAGTGATGCTGATTTTGGTGGATCTCGAACTGATAGAAAAAGTACAAGTGGTATGTGCCATTTCATTGGAAAATCACTTGTATCTTGGTTTAGTAAAAAACAAAATTGTGTTTCACTTTCAACTTGTGAAGCGGAATATATATCTTCTGCTCTGGCTTGTACCCAAGTCATATATATGAACAAACACTTAAAGATTTTAATATAAATTTAACAAATTCTACAATATATTATGATAATACAAGCACAATAAATTTGTCTAAAAATCCGATAAATCACTCTCGTACAAAACATATCGATATTCGTCACCATTTTCTACGTGACAATATCGAAAAAGGAATTATCAATTTAGAGCATATTTCTACCGAAAACCAAATTGCCGATATATTTACTAAACCATTACTAGAAAACTCGCTTATAAAATTACGAAGAGAACTAGGAATAATTTCTTTCAAAGATATTTAATAGCAAATATGATAATAAATATAATACTTAAATATACTTCATCTAAACAAAAGTCAAACAAAAATTTAGTTCACTTAACTATAGGTTTAAAAACTTAATCTACTCCTAAGACCATTCATTTCAAAGTAAATATGAACCAATAACATAATTTCTGGCTCTAAATCCCTATTAACTCTATACCACACATTTTTAAACCACTAATTCTATATATACATGCACATATGATTTTTCAAAAACTAAAAATTTCAAACTCTGTAGAAAAATGTCTTCCAACAAATCAAACTCTCCAATCAACATAACCTCCTCAACCGATATCTCACCTACATCACCACATCTTCCTACTCCAACACCAAAACACGAGCCGGTTTATAAATGGGAAAATTATCAAACTGGCTATACACTGGATTCGAAGAAGGCCAAACGTGGACTATTTATCTCTCCTGATACGAAAAGAAAAATTGATGAAATTCATCATTATCAACAGCAGCAAATTGATCTTCAACGTGAATTATATTTTGAACAAAAAGTAACTGCTAGACGCTTAAGATTTCTTGAGCAAATTGGTTTACGATTTTGTAGCTCGAAGAAAAATGATGTGAGTGAGCCCCTACCTCGACCACCATATCGTACACCAATCGATCCTATAAATCCTTGGGTATCGCCAAAAACTCCTCAATATAGCCCAAATTCATGGGACAGGAACTATATGGCGAATGAAGGAAATAAAACACCGAAGAACATTAGTCCTTCTCCAAAGAAATGATTTTTTTTAAAGATCAAAATAATGTGTTATATTGTAATATGTTTGTACAATTGTAATCATTTCTTTCAATAAAATATTCGCATTAATAATTCAAGAAGAACACCAAAGGTTCAGTCGACTGAACATAAGACAGAAAACTATAATTCAATAGTCAGTCGACTAACATTCTCTGCACAGTCGGCTAAGTTTAACATAGAAACTTTCAGTCAATAGTTTAGTCGACTAAAAACTCTGTTCAGTTGACTGAATCTTACCCAGAAAATTTTCGGGCTCCAATTCAGTCGACTGGACAGACTATTCAGTCGACTGAACGTCGTTTCCCAGGTTACTTTTCCCTTTTTAACATCAGTTTTTTATTTTACTTTTCACTTTCTATCTTACCCAAAGCTTCCTCTTAACCATTTCTCTTAAAAACCCTAGCACCCAAATCTTCATTTTAATAAAAATTCTCCACAAAATTCTCACAAAAATGCCTCTAAAAAGATCTAGAGTTTCCACTTCAACCTCCTCCGAGTCAATTGATGCTCAAATTACGCAATGGCTCTATGATGGAGTGGCAGTCACTAGGTGGAATAAAATGAAGAATTCAAGGATTTTTGAACACTCATTCATCGATTTCCAGAGTATTCAAGCTTACAACATTCAAGCCTTGACCGACCAATCAGGTTTGACATCGCTCTTAGATATTAAACGTAATGATCATGCCATCAATCATATTATGGTAAAGCTCTTCTATGCCAACCTTAATCTTGGTCACCAAACTCCAAGAAATCCAAACGACAGTGTTTGGAGTGTGGTGTGCGGTAAAAAGGTATGGTTTTCATTAGACCGCATTGCACATATTCTAGGGTCTCCTAACTTCGGAAGTAAGCTTGAGGAAATTGAATTCAATCCTCATATTTGGGATAATATAAATCATCAATTTTTGGACGATAACATTAACATCCACGATATCAAATCAACTTCCTTACGACCAAGAGCTGGGCTTCTCCACAAAGCTCTTATGCGTACCATCACCCCTCGAACAGGCTCATATGAAATTGTATACCTAAACAAATATAGAGCACTATATACTATTTGGGGAAAAATTCAAGTTAATTGGGTTCAACTCATTCTTGATGAATTTCTTACATTCAATAATGGCAAAATGAGAACAATATACTTTGGCGAGTATATCATGCGACTACTCCTCAATGTTGATACGCCACTACCAGAGTCCGAAAATATAATGGTTCACCAAATCAACCATCGGACTATAAGCCTTATGTAACTCCCGGCTAGACCTCCTCGCATCATATCTCTTGCCGAATGGGAAGCAAGACATCAAGAACTGCATCAACCTCCTCAACCCCAACAAGAAGAACCTTTCGATCAAGATGATGATATTCGTCTCGTTGAACCAAATTTTACTACCAATCAATCATTAGGAATCCTATCAAGAAATCAACATATTCTTGATAATCGCCTCAAAAAGGTGGATCATAAACTTGATAGGATTAAAGGTTTCTTCCACAAATTATGGGATGCCATATCATGCACAAGCTCCACTTCTGCTTCAACCTCCCACATCAAGCGTCCGGCTCCAACCTTCACATGGACGTCATCCGAAGAAAATCCAAGCAGCAGCACAAGTGGAAATAGCGGTGGTCAAGGAGGAAGAGCATTTAGACAACCCACCGGTGGACCCGTGATTCATGAACCAGAGGGCGAACGAGAAGGTTCCTATGATTGGGATAGAGATTGATCACTTATGGTTTGATTGTTTTTATTCTATTTCGAACACTACTACAACGGCTTGTATATAGCCTTCTTTCTTTTATGCTACATTTTGTGTTGTTTAAACTATAGTTGTATCAAAGATTGTCTTTTTCTTGATAATATACTTCTACAATTATTACTTCCTTTTTGTCGATGACAAAGGGGGAGAAATCTATGTTACTAACCTTATTTTGTAGGAAAGACAGTGCATATATTCAGGGGGAGGAAATAATTACACACATAAGTATTGTCATCAATCAAAAAGGGGGAGAATGTTGATACGCTATATTTTGATCAATGACAATGTGCTTCAACAAAAAGGAAGAGATATGTGCAAAGCTAAAGGGAGAACTATGAAGACCAAAGATACCATAAGTATGATTTAAATATAGGTCTTAGTTTAGATTCATTGTTAAAATCTATCCTCAAGTGGCTTGCACAAAACACTAGAGCACGTTTCATAACTTCATTTTTTAGAAAAACATTCACTATGCAAAAACTAATAGTTCAGTCGACTGAACAGGTATTCCCAGTCGACTAAACCTGTTACAGAATTACAACATGCACAGTTTCAGTCGACTGAAATTCCCTGTTCAGTCGACTGAATTCGAACCTGCGAATTTTTAATGAAAAGACACCTTCTTCTTCCCAAGAGTTGCAACCATTCTCCAATGGTAATGGATGCATCTCTTGCCTGAATCTTTTGCAAATAGATACACCTCTTCTACACCTATAAATACATGTTTCTATCATTTGCAAATCACGAATTCTAATTGCTTTAATCTCTCTATTATCTTGATCAAATTTTCAGATTTCTTAAGTTTTCAAAAGCAATCACAAACCACTTCAATTGCTTGAATCTCTGATTTATCTTAAATACTCTTTTGATTCATTGCAATTTATATTTTCTAAATCTTCATAAACACATTTCATATTCTTGAGGATAAGATATAGGAAAGTTGTACTCAATTAGACTCATTAGTGTTATCAACACAACAAGTCAGAAATACTCTTTGTATCTAGTTGAAGTCCTCTTCGGTAGTTGAGGCAAGAAATCCCGTTTGGTTGTTCGGGTAAGTTGTAAACCTATTCCTCCGGGTTAAGTGAGGGTTGTTGGTTAGTTGAATTCCTAAGTGAAACTTAGGGAATGGACGTAGGACAAGAGGTCTGAACCAGTATAAAGTCGTGGTGTCTACTTTACTTACTGCTTATTGCTATCTACCTACACCATTGCACTATTCCATATTATACGATCCTATCGCATACCCCTCTTTTATATGCAATAATGTTCTGACACAGCTCTAATACCCTACTGTAACGAACCCACCGCGATGCCCAGTTTAGAAAAGAACATTACAAGTAATGTCGTCTGCTAATTTGGAGAATACGGCTTGTTAGGGGCGATCGAATGTGAATATATCTTTCTACTAACATTGACATGTCATTTACCTTTTTCACTTAATATCTGAACTGAACTTGACATGTTCGGTATTTATAAAAAGTAATAGACACACCGATTTCTTAAAACCAGAATAATATATCATATGATAATAGTTAGAGATCACAGCGGAATAAATCTCAACTTGTACATATATAAATTATTTAGTTTACAAAATGAAATACTAAACTCGATTATTATACAAATTTAACAATTCTCTAATCTCAATTATACATTTTATATACAAGGTCCAAATTCCTAAATGGGATAAACTAAAAGTCCAAATGTTTATCTCCTTGCTAGCACAACCATTCAAAGGTCAACATGTCTTGTAACCTGAAAAGTCTTGGCCTGCCCCGAGCAAAATAACACCAGGGTCAGACTATCTCTAAAAATCCAATTGGGTGAGAACAAGATATAGCACAAGAACAAACAACATATAAGTAAATACAGATGTTCAGGATTGAATTCACAGAACAAAACACAATATCTCTAAGCATACAAATATCAGTGATTAACTCAGTGCAGGGTTATTAGTTTACGTCACAAACACGAACTAGTCACTAAACACAAAATAACAGAACTAACTTAACATCCATCACAAGACACAAGAACGTATATTTATTTCACGAACACATGACACAAGCATATATGTTTATTTCAAAAACTTAGAATAATCACAGAATTCAAGAGATCTTAATATAAACTGATCGTAATGATCGTCCAAAACAATCACAATGATTGTACTCAAAACCCGTGGAAAACAAACAAACAAATTGGTATCACTCGAATCGATCTGATACCGAGGATCGTACTCAGACCGGGAACACAAAATCATAAAATCAAAGAATGATCTCAAGGATAGTCCATACCGATCAAGGTGATCGTAGAAACCATGGCTCGATAATTCCACATTTATTTAATATTCTTAAATTATTATGTTTGAAAAGAAATCCAAGAATAAACTTCTTAAGGATCTAGCAGACACTTGCCGACACCAAAAGAGAGTAAACTATAAAGTGCCAAATACTATCACCTTCAGTAATCACTAGAATTTAACCAATACGTCCCATACTGTATGGTAAAATTCAATTATTTACTAAAAGCTAGTAAATATCACTTATTACTACGGATACCACTGTAAAACTTAAACCATATTCTCTTAAGGATCTAGCAACCACTTGTCACATACCAGAAGAGAATAAAACTCTAAAGTGTTAAGTACTTTCCCAAATACGATCACAAGAATTTAACCAAGGCATCCCACACTACCCGATGAAATTCGAGTATTCTTTAGTGGGCTAGTAAATTCCACTCAAACATTCTATTCAATGAGTTATACCATATTCGACGAAGCGTTATTCAAAAGAATTTAAACCAATCGATGACACTATGTCGATTATTAGTAATCCTCAAATTATAGAATTAAGGTTCTCAAAATATTTTTTCTCTTTGATTTTATTGTCTAGAAACACTTGTTATGAATTTCCATAATTTTATTTACTATAATGATTAAAATAAATTTTCACTTATTTGATAAAATATTCCATAAACCCGAATTATTCCAAATTTACATTTATGTACACAATGTCTCAAATTTCCGTATAAAACATGTAGTTAATAACGCATATTTTAAAACCACTTTTATTATTCTTCCAAATCCATTTTGATAATATATTATTTAGAAATAAATTAGACTTGCCTTTTTTAAAAACCATATTCCCAAAGTCACTTGTATATTCTATCACTTTTTTTATAAAACCATAATCACTCATATCTTCAAATCCATAACTCTATATACTAGAAATAATTAATATATATATATATAATTACTTATTAAAATAATTTACAAAAGAATGTCAAACTAAATAGAAACAAGTTTGAGATTTATAAATTTAAATAAACTCTCTTTCGTAAATTACTTGAATGTGAAACATATCCATTTATATATTTTCAACTCAAATTTAAATCATTTAGATCTGCAATTTTGATCCCATATATCCCATAATTTTTCAAATCTCAAAACATGAAAGTTTTAGGAAAATGTTTAAGCTTTTAAAAAAAGATAAAGGTCATCTAATTTAGACTTGCGATTCAAAAGTTATAGTCAAAATAATTCTCAGATTTTATATTCACTGTCGCTGTCGTTTATTCTTAGGGCAGCCATAAAGAAATATGATTTTGAATTCACAGAACAAAACACAATATCTCTATGCACACAAATATCAGTGATTAACTCGGTACAGGGTTATTAGTTTACGTCACAAACATGAACTAGTCACTAAACACAAAGTAACAGAATTAATTTAACATCCATCACAAGACACAAGAACATATATTTATTTCACGAACACACGACACAAGAATATATGTTTATTTCACAAACACAAAATAGTCACAGAATCCAAATATCCTGAATCCAAGAGATCTTAATCCAAAAAAATCGCAATGATCGTCCAAAACAATCACAATGATTGTACTCAATACCCGTGGCAAACAAACAAACAAATTGGTATCACTCGAACCGAGCCGATACTAAGGATTGTACACAGACCGGGAACACAGAATCACAGAATGATCTCAAGGATAGTCCATACCGATCAAGGTGATCGTAGAAACCATGACTCGATAATTCCACATTTATTTAATATTATTAAATTATTGTGTTTGAAAATAAATCCAGGAATAAACTTCTTAAGGATCTAGCAGCCACTTGTCGCACACTTGAAGAGAGTAAACTCTAAAGTGCCAAATACTATCACCTTCAGTAATCACTAGAATTTAACCAATACGTCCCATACCGTATGGTGAAATTCAAGTATTTACTAAAAGCTAGTAAATATCACTTATTACGGATACCACTGAAAAACCTAAAACATATTATCTTAAGGATCTAGCAAACACTTGTCACACACAAGAAGAGAATACAACTCTAAAGTGTTAAGTACTTTCCCAAATACGATCACAAGAATTAAACCAAGGCATCCCATACTATCCGGTGAAATTCGAGTATTCATTAATGGGCTAGTAAATTCCACTCAAACATTCTATTCAATGAGTTATACCATATTTGACGAAGCGTTATTCAAAAGCATTTAAATCAATCGATGACACTAAGTTGATTATTAGTACACCTCAAATTATTTTTTTTCTCTTTGATTTTATTGTCTAGAAACACTTGTTATGAATTTCCATAAGTTTATTTACTATTTGCATTAAAATAAATTTTCACTTATTTGATAAAATATTCCATAAACCCGAATTATTCCAAATTTACATTTATGTAAATAGTGTCTCAAATTTCCATATAAAACATCTATACTATATTATTATTAGTGAGTTGAATTTCAAGCTCACACAGACCCCCTTAAAATTTGGCAACTGAACCGTCCCAGTTTGTACTACAGCAAATTTTCTAAAATGAACAGACGCGTTTTTGGGTTTTTTTGCGTTCGTAACCAGCTCTCACCTTCTTCCTTATCCTCCAAACCATTTCCGTCTCTATTCCTTTCCTAGTTTTTTGACCTAAATTGTTTTTTCGCTAACCTAAATCAGGTCATTCCCAATTTTTTACCCACAACCATGCCCATATATTGACGAACCATTATTCTTTGCTAGAGGTGAAGTATCGATCTTCCTTTATATTGCTGTCCCAATCAACTATCGGGATCGGCTATTGACATCGCATCGGGTACTACTACCCACAAGTCGCTTTTGAATCTCAAATCCATCAAATTCGACTCTCCGACCAATCTGCTGACAGCTGTCTTCGCGACGCCATCCCTATCGTTGTTCCTACTCACATCATTAAGAGGTATTCGTCTTCTCTGACCATCAGGAACAGTTGTCAGCAACGCAACGTTGATAGGTTAGTCTTGACCGTGCTGACTCTTCTCCCACTGTAAGTAATTTTGATTTCATGTATGCATTGAAATACTTCCCGCTGCAGTTATTTCAAGGTCGTTCTCAAATTCATATGGTGGGTTTGTAATACGTTCTAAAATTATCTCAAATATTTTTTGGATTTACAACTCATTAATACACAATAAGTTGATTTAAGTATACATTGAAATTTCAAAGTATCTTAATCCTAAACATTAATATTGGTTTAACCTTCATAACTCATTCTTCAAGACATTCATAAACATTATTAAAATGTTTTCAGTTATGCACATATTTATATTAAGCATCTATTAAAAATTTAGCAATGTAATTGTGCTTAAAGTGCATATGCTCAATAGCATGTAGTGCTGACTAATCTAACGACCCTATATTTCCTACCTTTGGCATTATTTGAAGCTATCATCAATTCTATAACTAATATATAACAGGAATATGCTAATAAGTTTTTTGGTTTAATCATTTATATATATTTTAGCATGATGTTGGAAGCAACCTCTAAAAGGTTCAGTTTCTGCTTTTATCAAGGGTTGGCAAGTAGAATGTGCAGTGTTTGTTTTTTGTTCTAGCATCCTCTACTGTTTTACATAGCAAGTTAATTAACCAATATATGTGGATACGTTGTTTATGTAATCATTACATATTTTATCACCAAACGTGCATGCAGGTAGATATTGAATTTTCAAAGCGTGACTCGATTAATTCTACTGATTTTCTACTTAATATTTTACTCTATTCAAATTTACAAATGTTAGATATTCGTATACATGTTTCAAAAATAAGTTACTTGCTTATGTTTTATGTACTTGCACGGAACTGCCAATAGTAATTTGTTTCCTAATATATTAGCTTTTCCCTATTTTTTCTTTTTATATTCATAATTATGACAATTCCTGTATGATAAACAACTGATGAGACTTAAATGGTTGATTATAGTGCTTGGCCTCTATATTTGAAAATCAATATTTGCCCACGAAAAAGTTCATATTTGTAAAATGTTATGCAGTACTTATATTTTACTCTTGAAGTACTATACTGCTAAAAAAATTTATATATGCGAAAAAGTGTAACTCGAAGTTCATGTTCAATGACCATCTGTTTTTCAACAAACCATGTGTGGGTTAACAGTCTACTTTTGGATGTATCATACTTGAAATATTTAGATTTCATTTTATATTTTTGGATATTTTTGCGACTTTGTCTGTGATTTGCTAATTGATTTAGATTTTCTTTGGTATAGTGTAAAATTTTCTCTCCTGGTTTGTACCTTCTTTAATTCGTTTCAATAAGAATGTGTTAGACAAATTGTATATGCATGATTAAAATGTCATCATACTTTGTTACTTTTTTACTATGTGTGGTATACAACATCAGTTTATTACAATGAAACTACTAATGCAATAATGCTCTGTTCTATATTTTGTCGTTTAAAAATTATTTTATCAGGTTTATTTGATGTATTTGCAAGGTTCTCCAAAGTTACGCTGCCTGAAGTAACAGGTTAGTTTTATTTTCGTTACATATTATTTATGCAAATAGCATTATAATTTTTCTTCACCTAAATATTTAACACTCACTTTCTAGCTTTAAATAACGGTTATTTTTTTAACCTTCTTTTTATGTTTGGTTGATTACATGTAAATTTAGTACTACATACACACAAAATTGAATTTACTGTTATAAGCTATAATTGAATCAATTTAACTATTTCAGCTCGAATTTTGATGAAGATTATATGTTTTTGTAGTCGGTAAAGAATAAGTAAAGAACCGAAACCATAATTCTCAATATTTGTTTTTTGAAACCCAGATTTCAATTCTTATTCGATGCCATGATAATCTTTTTAGTGTCTTAAGGCGGTAAAGAGATTTCAAGCGCCTGCAATAGCAAAACTAAACTGCATAATAAAAAAGGTACAAGTTTGCTTGTGTTCTCTTAGTTGTTATTGTTTTTGTTTCCATTGATTTACTTGCAACTTATAACAGTATGAATGCATTTTTTCTATTTACATTTCCATTATTTCTGTGATTGTTTTCCTTTAACCTATGTTACCTGGGAACAACTCAATTGATTTCTTTTAATGTTTTGGATAATTTTATGCTATTTTTTTCCTATGAGCCAATGAGTTTTCTACAACTGTTGTGTACATACAGTACATAAATCGTTTATAATTTGTAATAACTTATTGTTAAACACACATCGATATGAAAGTGATAGTGGTCAGTGGATAGTTACAGGTGATTATTTTTTTATTCGAGAAATGGTTTATGTATTCGAGTATTCTATTGATGTTAGTATGTGTTATTTGACATTTGGTTCTTTAATTTGATGGTACAGTATTTTTTAAATCGTTGATTTGGCAGCCTATTTGTTTATTGTTACTTCTTTGTTCGTTCCGAAATGAAATGATATGGTTTATTTAATTGATATTGGATTTCTTGCTATTATTTAATGATGTTGTTCCTTTTTTGGTTTCACGTAAATTACTCGCTTCATGGGTTCATCTCTTTCAAACATAGCGATAACAGTGGACCTAATGCTAGGTGAGTTGAAGTCAATTTTGTTACAGAAACGTTCTTTTACTTTTTATTCCAATTTGCGATTGAATTGATATTATTTTAGATCGAATTTTTAGGGAGGTAACCTGATTATGTTGCTTGAAAGGGGAATCTAAAGGTAATCATTGAAATTTGGTTTTTGTAACTTGCCAGTTCTTATTTGATGTTATGTCCATCCTTTTAGGTTCTAGGAAGAAAGAGAAGCGAGAAGCATTCACACTTATTAGGGTAAACCCTGGATATTAGAAACGATGCAGGTATGATTGGATTTTTACCATGAATAAAAGTGCATCTTATGAAATATCCATAGGGAAACACATGCAACCATGGGAGAAAGGATAAGGTGACATTTCATCTCTAATATGTGTCTATATATGATCGTATAAGCATTAAATAGATCATATACCCATTTATTGTACGTATAATATCTTTGCAGCTCAGGAAAAAATGTCAATAGAAGTTTAGGGTTATTCTAATAATTTTTAGGAATGCACATTTTTTGGCGTGTATGTTGTCTCACCAAGTTAAGATTATTCCTGTGAAAATCTTTGACTATATTTGACTGACTTACCAATTAATTCCATGATAGAAGAGTAAGAGAAGAAGAAAAATATGTTAAAAGTTTAGCTTATTTTCAACGTCATATGTTAAGAAGAAAATCACTATATAAGTTCTTTGATGGAAGAATTTATTTTTTTTACTTTATAATTGACGTAAATTTTGAGTGTAGATTTCTGTTTCTTCTCCAATGATAAGGTTGTTAAAATTTGCTATTGGATTTTTTTATATTTCAAGTATGTAATAATAGGAATTTTCCATGATCATCACCAGTTGCATATGTTGGATAATAGGCGTGTTAATTCTTTTGGTTTAACTATGACTCATTTCCAGACTTCATTCCTGAAAGTCCAAAGCATTTCGGTCTAACCAACCTCGTATGATTTTCTAAAGAAGCAGTAATGGATTGACTGAAAATTTCGATTCATTATTCTAGATTTATAGAGACATCTCTTCCTCTCTCTTAATCGAAACCTAAAATTATGTAAGTTAAAGTCTCATGTGTAGTTATACAATTGTTGTGTTATTCTAGAACAGCTTGCCTTCGTATTTTTTAATTTAAAATTTGATGTTTTTATGGTACATCCTTGGTTGATGTACATGAAACTAAAGAAGAACTTATTGGTGAAGCTTTGGTAATGAATAAAACAAACCGTACTTTGTTCCTTCTCGTGTTCTTATCTATATTAATTTAACCTTTATTTGAACAGGTATTATATTTAAATACAATCTGTATTGTCTTTATGCAATCACAACCAGTTAATATATTAAAAGTAATGTTTCATTTCTGCTTATAGCCAAAATTAGCATTGGAAATAATTAAAGAATCACATACATTGTTTATGTCTCTCATGTTAACTTTGAATATTACTTTCATAATGATCACTCAAATAATTAACCACTCTAATAATTAACCAGGCTTGGCTTATTGATAAATTTCAAAACAAAATTGTTAGGTATTGTACCTCTATTGGTAATGTAAAGCTATTAGGTACACATTATTTAATGTAGTTGTGTATTATTGTTTTGAACTGGAGTTCAATGTTCTCAACTTTAGTTTTTAAATTGATGTAGACAACAAAAATTTATGTTTTACCTACAGGTGTGCCCTCTTAACAATAAAGAGCTACCAAGTGATTTAACTGTGTTCCATACAACTAATTTTTCATCTCTCTAGCTTGCGAATTTCTCCCTTTTCAATATCTTCCTTTTGTTACTTTTTTTATTCCATGATAACAAATGGAACTCCAATCAGTCCCTGTTTTTTAGAAATTCTCATCTTCTTCATTTATGAAATCATTAGTTGTCCATGCCTTCCTGCTTTTATCCAACCATCAGTGCTCCATTTGCTTTCTATTACTCAAATTTATTTTCCCCTTTCATATTACCTATCTTCTGCATTTCAGAATTCGATGTCAAGTGACATGACAACATTCTTTAACTAATATAAGAATGTTTTTAAAATATTTATGTTATTTATTAATTTCATTGTCTATGTATATACATGTTGAAGGTTATGTTGTAGTACACTTTGTCATTTTCCCTAAGCATGAAATTTTGTTATAATTATTATGAGGGGTAGCCATTTTTGGGCTGAGTTTTTTGCTGCAATTCAATATATGCATACAAACACATGTGCAATAAGAACCACTTTTTTACTTGCTACTAAAATAAAAAATTCAAAATTTGAAGAATAATGAGAAGCTCCTTGAGAAGTAAATAAATAAAATAAATAAACAAAAGATCAATCTCCCGATTTATAATTTTGTGTTTTACAGTAGGAGTGTGATCAACATTGTATTGATGTTCACATTTATTTGTTGTTTATGATTTACATATCGTGAGCATTGTTACTTTTTCAACCTTGCTAAACCACAGAGGCTAATACAAGATAAAGTGAATACCGATGAGTAGTAGTAGGACAAAGTAGTCAGCGAGTGATAGCAGAAGCTCCATCTCGCAAAAAGGCTTCAAATCAGACTCGGTTTCAACAGGCATAGAGGTCTCTTCCTTTCAAGCTGGGAATGCGGATGAACTCATTGATGATTCTGTTAACATATGTCAAATTCATCATAGATAAGTTTATTCATTCTAAATTCGTTTCTGCTAATTTAACAACTAGAAATACTTTCTTACTGTCTTGGTCAATGGGAATGTTTCTTAAATGGAAAGGCATCCGAATCCCTTTAAAATTTCTTGCATTTCCATCCTTCTATATGTGCCAAATTATAACAGTACTAGCTACATCTATTAGGCGATTTAAACTTGAAATTTTATGCCTTTTGTCCTTGAGAACCGAGTTGAAAATCTGCTCTATCACAGTACTTGAGCACTGAATTTTAAGTTGATCTTGAAATTGACACCATAATTTGTTTGAGTGTTAATATGTATAGGAAGTTGTATGAAAGTTTGGATTTTCACACTTTTTAGATGGTTTGTGACAGTAAATGTTATGAAATAGGTCAAATATGTTTGAAGATTGAATGACTCGGGATTGCAAAATAATTGAGTTCAGGTATGGATATTTACCTACATTTGAATTTTAGATCTTTATGTTTATATCTTGGACTTTGATACTATTTCGTAAGTCCATCTTTTATTTTTCTTCATGTGATTTAAATATACAGTACTACATAATGAGTTTAGAACATAAAATTTCATTTTTGTTTGTTTATAAGAAAATCTTCCCCATAGACCATAAAGCATTATACAGTTGTTAAATGTACCAATCATTTTTAAAGAATGAAATTATAGTCGTGTTTATACGATAATAGAAAATTTCAGTCTACAAATCAAGAAGAGCTGTATTGTTTACAATATGGTCCTCATTGTAATTTATTTTAGTATTTATGCTAGGCTAACGCACTAAAACACGATGCCGACATTACTAATTCATTTTTTAGGTCACTTAAAGATCAAAGATTGAAAATTTGAAATTAACAGTACATTTGTACTAAGAAACAAATGAAATGCCTGCCTTAAGTCTTTTCATTACGAAAAGTAGTCTCATTGCATATAATGACATAAAAAGAAATTATGATGCATCCACAATCAAAGTCAAAACAAGGCAAAGAGAAATGGTTTGATAGCCTTAATATAGCTAAGATATTCGATAGCACAAAAATAATGTAATTGTGCTGAATATGTATGATGTGCTTATGGGATGAAAGTTGTTATAAATATATGCTTGGTTTGAGCTTCTGAGATGTATATTTGGTATTTTCCATTGTAACAAAGTATTACATTTTATAATACATTATTCTATTTTGTTCTAATTTTGTAATTTTTATGTAAATAATAAACTCGAATAATGAAATGCATTTTCTGTGATGTGCAATTTATACATCTACAACTATTTAAGCAGTTTCTTTTTTAATGTAAGAATGGAGGTGAGCTTCTTCACTATTAAAGTTAGTGTTTTCTTCTAATTATTTATTTTAGCCATTAATTTAAATGTAACTTATATTGAAATGAGTGTATTCCGAATAATACAATGCATATTGTAGTGGACAACACGATTGTGTTGAAAACACCCGTGTGCATATAATGCATGTTTATTTTGCCACACCCGTGTGCGAAGCACGGGTTCGCACTAGTTTAGTTAATAACCCATATTTTAAAACCACTTTTATTATTCTTCCAAATCCATTTTGGTATATATATTATTTAGAAATAAATTAGACTCACCTTTTTTAAAACCATATTCCCAAAGCCACTTGTATATTCTATCACTTATTTTATAAAACCACAATCACTCATATCTTCAAATCCATAACTCTATATACTAGAAATAATTAATATACATTTTTTTTTTTGAAAATTGGTTAAACTTTATTTCAGCATAAACAGGACAAAGCCCGACAGTTTTTACAAATAGTGTAACTCCAGCTTAAATAATCAATATCGCGAAAAAAAACAAAGCTCAAAACTTTCCCAATTCTAACCTACTCCTCTCAGGCTCAAGCAATCATGGCGGCTCCCGAATCTCTGATAGAACTCCTTCGTCATCAACCTTCCACTTCCACTTCTCCAGTAGTGATTTTTCTTGTCCCGTTAGGCTGGTAAGTATCTTCCTGTTGATTCTAATAATCATCATTTTCACATCTCGGTCAATTTGAGCATTTACTGATTGAAAGTTTGCTTCTTTCCCGTTAAAAGCCCTGTTATTCCTCTCACGCCAGATGTTCCAAATGGTTGCTGCGAAGCAAATTTTGAATATTTCTTGCAGAAGGTTCGCACTGTTTCTCCAATTGTTCAGGTAGCAAATTTCCTCTTTTATAGTTTTAATATCAGTCGATCCTGTACACTTCTCTTTCTGCTGAACCCAAATAATCTTAGCGAAAGCACATTCAAAAAATAAGTGTTCATGACTTTCCATCTGTTCATTACATAAACCGCATGTGTTATCATCTATAATCCCCCAGTTTTTTAATCGATCTTTTGTGGGAAGTCTGCCCAGTATGGCTTTGTATGTAGTATGAGTCATTTTAGGTGTAATTGATTTACTCCAGATAAAACTATACCACTCCACTTTTTGGTGCTTCGTTCTGACCACCTCCATTATTTTACTGAATTGAAATTTACCTATTTTTGATTGTTTCATGCTCCATTCATCACACCCTTTTCCTGTATATATGGGAATGCTTTGAATTTCCTGTGCATAATTCCTTGTAACAATTTGTTTTTCACATTTCCAAGCACCTCCTTCCATTATACTGGAAACATCACAGTTTGGTAAACCATAATCTGAGAAGCTTTCCATTCCCAGCCTATCAATCAGGCTTTTCCCATTAAGCCATGAGTCTCTCCAAAGATCAGTTGTGTTACCATTCGCTATTCTCCTATCAATCAAAGGTTTCAGGAATTCTCTGGACTTCATGATATTCTTCCATATTACAGAAGCATTAGTATTTGTTGTGTTTGTCCAAAAGTTTGTTTTAATGTATCTAGATCTCATCCATTTTGGCCATAAATTGTCTGAAGTAATAATATTCCAAGCTAATTTGATGCCATATACTTTTTTGAGTTCAAATAAGTTTTTAAGACCTACCCCACCTTCCTTTTTTGGTCTGCATAAGTCACTGTATCTGATTTTGTGAAATTTCCCCCTCCAAATGAAGTCCGCACAAACTTAATTTATTTTACCTAGATAACAATCTGGAATCTGAAAAGTTTGTAGCCAATATCTGACCTTTGAGGTGATAACAGTGTGAACTAACTCAACCCTACCAGCAAAAGATAACAGTTTGGATTTCCACCCCTGTAATTGTTCTCTTATTTTATCTATCAGCTTCGCACATTCTTTGTCTGTAATTGAATTATTAGATAGTGGTATGCCCAAATATTTAACTGGGAGAGTCCCTTCAGCTACTCCAATTCTATGTAACAGAGTCTGTTTGTTTTTGCAGTACTTGTTAAAATAACATTTTGTTTTGCCTTCATTAAGTTTCAGCCCTGCAACCTTTTCTAATTTGTGGAATATTTCTTTAAGCTCATCAATAGCATCTGAATTAGCTTTCATGACAACTAAAAGATCATCCGCATATATAAGGTGGTTCACCTTAGGTGAGCTTCTATGAACAGGGATGATTTTGTTATTATGACAGGCTATTTCCATTTGAAGAGAGAACCACTCCATTGCCACAGCAAATAGGTAGGGGGATAGGGGATCCCCTTGTCTTAGACCTCTATTGCTAGAAATATGTCCTCTAGGAACTCCATTGATCAGAATTGAGAAAGTTGGGGTAGAAATACAACATTTTATCAGCTTAACAAGCCTCTTTGGCACCCCCATATCAGTAAGCATGTGAATGACAAAATTTCTATTCACTTTATCATAAGCTTTATGCAGGTCTATTTTAATGCATATTTTATCAGATCCTGGTTTGTTAAAATCTCTGATAAGTTCATGGGCTAATAAGGAGTTTTCTGAGATTAGTCTCCCTCTTATGAAAGCATTTTGGTTTTGAGCAATCAAATTTGGAAGAACTTTATTCAGTCTATAGCATATGATTTTACTCAAAATTTTATAAGAGACATTGCAACAAGAAATAGGCCTGTAATCCTCAATTCTGTTTGGTTTTTTGATTTTTGGAATAAGAGAAATAAAAGTGTGATTAATTTCTTGAATAAACTCACCGCATTCAAAAGCTTCCTGATATGCATCCATCATGACATTTTCCAGGTGGTCCCAGTGCACTTTGAAAGCAGCTGCCCCCATACCATCTGGTCCGGGGCTGGCATCAATATGAATGGATTGGATAGCTCTTCTCAGTTCCCTTTTCGTAACCCTAGCTGTGAGCATGGCACATCCCTCTTGAGTAATCCTCCTTCTACACTGAACTACAGGTATGTCTTGAGTTGAATCCCCATTGTATAAATCTGTGAAGTATGCCAGAGCTTTGTTTTCCATGTCTTTCAAGTCAGCAACCAGATTTCCTTCCTCATTTAAACAATTCAGGATATTATTGCATTGTGATCTCTGAGACATTTTGGCGTAAAAATATTTAGTACATTCATCTCCCTGAGTTATCCAGTTTTCTTTTGCTTTTTGTTTAATTTCCATCGATTGTTTCTGAATTTCTTCATTTAGTTTGCCTTTCAACTGGTAGAATTGATTATTGAGTTCCTCATTTAATGGGTCTTTGTCAAGAGATTCTTGGGTGGTTTGAAGTTGATTTTGAATTTTTATAATAGACTCCCTATTCTTTGGTCTTAACCTGTTCCATTTTTTGAGTCTCTGCTTCATGGTTTTTAGCATCATTATATACTTATACATATTATTGCCTGGAGGAAGTATAATATTATCTATATTCAAAGCTTCATTGTATCCTTCTAATTGATGCCAATTGTTAGCATATCTAAATGGTTTACCCTTACTATCATTTTCATGATTATTAAATTTCACTAGTAAAGGGCAGTGGTCACTAGTCGAGCTGGGCAGAACGATGGTTTGTAGACCAGTGATAGTGTTTATTAGCTCTATATTACATAAACTTCTATCTATTCTAGAAGATATATTTTTCCCCTTACCACTCTTCCATGTGAACTGCAGGCCAGTGTGGGAAGTTTCCAGTAATCCGCTCTCAAGCACACATTCATTGAACTCAGCTAATTGGGCTACGGTCAGATTATTACCTCCTATTCTTTCTTTGGTTGTTAACACTGCATTGAAATCCCCTATTACCAGCCAAGGTTTTGTAATTTGCCGAGAAAGACCTATTATTTGCTTTCATAGCTCTGTTCTTTCAGAAGCTAAATTTTTTGCATAAACAAACGTAATATATAATTCCAAACCTCCAACGTTTTTAAAAAACATAGTCAGTTGTTGATCTTTTTTGTCAAGAATCGTTCCTTCCCAAATATTCTTTTCCCAAAGTACAAGAATTCTCCCTTTTTTCCCTGTGAAATGTTATGTTCCATATCCCACTGAGCTCCTGCTTGATTTTTAAATAATTCTAAACTGCTATCAGATAATTTATTTTCCAATAATCCTGCAATAGTTGGCTTATGAGAAGCCATTAAATTGTGGAGGTCAAACTGACGAATGTCATTGTTTAGACCTCTCACATTCCAGCATAGAATCGTCATTTAATTTTGTTGGCTTTGCTCCTAGTAATTGGAGCATCCCCAACCATAACCTTTTTAAAGGTTTCTGTGTTTGTTTTGTTATTAAACATTTCATCGTATTTCTCATTATTTTCTGTGTATTTACTTATATCTTCAATATCATCATCACTTTCTTCTGCAGACGACTCTATCTGGATATTCATCTTCTGTATTTCCTCCAGAGAATCTGGCAACTTATCATCCTGCTCCTGGGGTTGAACCTCTTCAGGGTTTACAAACTGATCCCGAGATGGACGATCTGCTTGCACTCTTGCAGAGCCCTCAGATCTGACTGAATTAGTGTCATCTTGTATATAGTCATCCTGTAGGGGTATTATTTTTTGGGTAACTGGGGAATTGACTGTCTCCTGATTGGTCGTCTCTTTTTGTAAGCAATCCGTTGTACATGTAATATTTTCTGGGTGGCTGGGTGGAGGATTATGTAATTTATTTTTCTCTACCCAAATTTGTTCTGGTTTTTCTGTTTTGTTATTGCAATATAAAGTAGAATGGCCAAAACACTTACAATCAGTACATCTAGGTGGAACAAATTCATATTCTATATCCTGTGTGTATACCACATCCTTATTGTTCTTTGCCTTCACATTTGCTGGTAGGGAACTGTCTGCCTTTATTTCAACCAGAACTCTAGCATAATTAATCCTCTTCACCATCCTTGTATTCTCATCTATTGCAAGTGGTTTTCCAATCATGCTTGCAAGCTTGCTAATACATCTTGTATTCCATAGAGTTAAGTCAAGTTTATGCATTTTAATCCACACTGGATATGATGATAGCATCTCTTTTTCAAAATTAAAATCAGCCTCCCACTTCTTCATTATAATAAGCCTACTATCCATAAACCATGGTCCCCCTTTTAGGATTCTTACAAAATCTTCTTCTTTTTCAAATTTTATCAGGTAAAACCCATTATCTCTCGGGAAAACGTCCCATGTTCCTTTAGGATTCCATACACGTTTTATGTAAGCATTCAAGTGAACGATATATGGCCTCTTCCCCGACATATATATGTATATAGAGTTTTCCCAGATTTTCTGAGCTTCGGCGTAATCTTCCTCATCTATTAGCTGATAAACTTCTTCTCCTTCTACGATCGGTTCTATGTAGTTCAGATCGCCTTTGATTTCTACCTGTTTTCCAATAGCTTCAATCCAAGATCTAGGGTTTGGTTTATGATTCCTCTGTAAAATTGCCGCAAAAGTCTCCTTCCTACCCTCTTTCTCCATCGACTTCCTCCTGCTTTTCACCTCCACCCATCCGTCCCCAGGATCGAAAGTTGTAGTGGGATCTGGAATCGGATTTTGATTAGGGTTTTCGGCCGCCATTTGTAATATAATTAAAGCATACATACATATAATTAATATACATATTTATATATATATATAATTACTTATTAAAATCATTTACAAAAGAAAGTCAAACTAATATAGAAACAAGTTTGAGATTTATAAATTTAAACAAACTCTCTTTCGTAAAATTACTTGAATATGAAACATATCCATTTATATATTTTCAACTCAAATTTAAAGCATTTAGATCTGCAGTTTCAATCTCATATATCCCATAATTTTTCAAATCACAAAACATGAAAGTTTTAGGAAAATGTCTAAGCTTTTAAACAAGATAAAGATCATCTTATTTGGACTTACGGTTCAAAAGTTATGGTCAAAATAATTCTCAGATTTTAAATTCACGGTCGTTATCATTTATTCTCAGGGCAGCGATAAAGAAATATGGTTTCGATTACATAAACCTCAAAATTTTGCAAAACTCAAAACGATAAAGTTTTAGAACATAGTCCAAGCTTTTCAGAACATCAAGAATTATCTAAATCCGAAAAGAAACAAGAAAGATACGTCTAATTTACTAACTATTTAGTTTAAATAATGTAATTATCAAAGTGACAGAGCTTAGTGTTTGCATTAGAATTTCAATCAACCTATTCTCAAAATTTGCAAATATGTTCAACATAAAAGTTATCACACACAAAATATTATTTCCAGAACACTAAGAATCATTGAATTTTGATAAGAAATGAAAAAAGATACGACTAAAACAATTATCAGGTTTTTACTTCAATATTGCTGTTGTTAATTCTGAGGATAGCGACACTAAAACGTATTTTTGGCCATGAAAATCATAAAATATTACAAAACATAAAAATTAAAAGTTTTATCAGATTATCTACCATAAAAAATTTAGGTCATTTTGGATTAATATGCACTGAGATATCACTATTTTATTACAGTGATTTTCCTAACTCAATTTCAGTAAACAACAACAAAATAACCACATAAGCAACCAATCACACATCCAATTCCACAATTATTTCAGAGAATTCAAAGATATGGAATTATTAATTTGAAGATAGATTATGTGAGTTAAAATAACTCACCATTTTCCTTGAATTAGCCTTAGCAATCCATTGAAATTGGTTTGTCTTTTTCTACACATTCAAACCGTAGACTTAATCTCAGTCCTAAAATAAAAACAGCAAGGGTTAAACAAAGAAAACCAAAAATCAATTAGTCTACAAGATTAATTAGGTTAGAGAGACGTACTCTTGATTTTTCATAATTTTCCGGATTTTATTGGATTTAAATACTTGGATTTTGCTTTAGGTTTTGAGTTTTGAGAAGTTTATGTTTGGTGTTTTTTTAGCAGAGAGTAGTAAAAAGAACGTATGATTGTTCTTTGAGAAAGAGAGAAGGAAGTTATCACTTTTGAGCACTAATGGGCTGAAATTTTTTTAAGCCAAACCCTTAGTTAATTAAAACAATACCAATATTCTACACTTTTCTACCATTTTAAAACACTAATACCTTATTGATTACAATACAAAAAAAATCAAATAAATACACTAAAATTAAGTTCATCCCCTAAACTTCATGGTTAAATAATAAAATATAGATTTATTTAATGTTAAATCCTTATTTTATTTATTTTAAACAAGGTGTTTTGCATCTTTCAAAATATAACTACTTAACAAGTAAATTAATTAAATTTCAAAAATTCCCATTTTTCTTCTTAAATAAAATTACACATTATTAGAAAGCACTAACACATTATTTAACAAGTCTAAAAATAAGAATTTAACATCTTTTAATCTCATATATTGCTCATTTAATAAAATAAACATTTTAAAACCCTCATTTCAAATTCTTATTTAATTCAAATTAACAACGCTGAAAAATCAGGGTTGTTACAATTAGAACATGGAGGAAGCGTGCATATACAGAAAGGAACTGGACAACGCTATCGTATCCTTAGTGCTCTATGTCGATGATATCTTGTTGATTGACAATGACCTTTCGTATTGCAATCAGCGAAAGCTTGTCTTTCCAAGAACTTCTCTATGAAGGGTTTGGGAGAAGAAACCATATACTAGATATAAAGATCCATAGAGATAGATCTAAGAGATTGTTGTGACTGTCCCAATCCCTGTACATAAACACCATACCGAAGAGGTTTGGTGTGGAGAATCCAAACGTCGAAATGTTCTAACACAGTCTGGAATCGTCCTTTCTAAAAAGGACGCTCCTCGTGCTAATGAAGATAAAGAGCATATGTAGAGGATTCCATATGCTTTTGCCATAGAATACATATTGTATGTTATGCTATGTACTGGACTAGATGTGGCATATGCATTGGGGTGCTTAAGCCAATACTAGTCTAATCCTGGAGAGAAGCATTTGACAGCCGTAAAATGTATACTGGAGTATTTAAGAAATACTCTGGGCTTATTCCTCATATACAAAAATGGAGACCTCCTTATGAAAGGGTATATGGATGTCAGCTTTCAGAGTGACATAATGATAGTAAATCATTGTATGGTAATGTATTTATGCTTAATGGCGGAGCCATTATTTGGAAAGGTTCCAAACAAGAAACAATAGATGATTCAACGATGAAAGCCGAGTACATTGCCCTCAAGAAGTGGCTAAAGAGGTAGTCAAGATGCGCAAGTTTTGAGTGAGCTTGGAGTGATTCCCAATATCCAGAATCCAATGGCGTTGTTCTATGATAACAATATAGAGATATAGATCGCGAATGAGCCCAGAGCATACAAGTAGTCACGATATATTTTTTGGAAGTTCCACATTATTAGAGAATTCATTAAGCAGAAAGAGGTCGTGATACAAAGGGTAGATACCAAGGACAACATAGCAGATCTATACACTAAGATCCTAGCGTGGTCGACTCTCGAAAGGTTGACTGAAGGGATGGAATTCAGATTCCATAATCGACCCCAAATGCAAGTGGGAGATTGAAAGAGCTAGAGGTATAACCTAGGGAAAATTGTATAATTTATTATGAATTATTAACACTGTAATCAATCCTTGTTCGTAAGAAAGGTGTTTCCTTTCTATTACGTATCTGTTATAATGTGTTATAAATAATTAAAATGCTTAAATAAAATATATTTAACCAAAAATCCGTAAATGGTGTGTTTGTGATAGTAATTACAAATGGTTGTAATCATAAGTATTGTATCATAATATAATAAAAGCATCATTTTAAACATTCCTAGTCAAGATGCTTTGAGACCAGATATCGATGCATCCGTTGAGATTACGTGTGATGCTTTCCAAATATTGGGCAGTGTATTACTCATGACTGCAAGAGGCACCAATGCGTTATGTATTGATAGTTATTGGATAACTATGGAAAGACCCATTCGATGGTTTTCTACTGGTTAATATAACTAAGGTCAAACATCAAATATCAATGTGACTAATTTACACAGTTCTCTTAACTTGAGAATATCATAGATCTTCAATATGAAAGCTCCACTTTGATTATATTCAAATCAAGGCATATGGTCCATCGAATGACTATAGTTGCGTCGAGTGAAAATATTGGAAGTGAATCACTATTCAAGAGAGCATTCGTCTCCTCGATTATATGGAGTTTGTATCACGGTAAACTTAAGCCAATTCAAAGTCAAAATCTCTTCCCAAAGTAGTCTGGTTAATAATAATTGTTACTATTGAACAAAGGACTTTGTCTTTGGTATATAGAGTGGACTATGGACGATATTAGAATTTTGACAATTACCAAATTCCATAAGTTCAAAGTGATATGGTTTTGACGAAGAGATTTGGTGTAAATAATTGTCACTAATGGGTAACACTTATAATAAGTAAAATTGAATTCTATCAAAGGACGTGTAAGCGATAAATTCAGCCAAACTATTGCACCACTAGTTAAGGTGATGTGTGGACGTTAATATTTGAATTTTTCAGTATTAATCGCTAATTGAATTTACACTTTCGAGTCACACAACCGAAATGATAAATATTCCGAATTAACCATATGATTTAATTAATTTTTAATTGTTGAAAATTAATTAAATTAATTAATATTTATAAAATTTAATTATAAAATTTCATTTAATTTATTGGATGTCATTTGTATTTAGTAAATGTGTGTGTATAAAAGTTTTAATCGTGCGTATCGATATACAATATCGACGGAATGTTTAAAGTCAATTGAAACGTGATAAATATTAAAATAGGCTCTAAATAAATTAAACTGACTGATATTTTTGAAATATTAATTGATAAATATTTCTTATTTAATCTATTTGATTTCATTGGTATTTAGTAATGTGCGTGTATAAAATGTTATAAACTCACGTATGGATATATGATATCGATGGAAAACATAAATTAGATTTAAATAGAGATAATACTAACTGGATATTAGGATTTTTTTTGACGCAAAGCCCAATATGATGGGCGGCTATGATGTAGAGAAGGGAAAGTGTTTTTAAATTTGAAATGAGGAAGCAAACTTAATTAAAAGAGAGAAAAAGGCCATATATTCATTATAATTTTTTTTCCTCCTTTAATGAGATCTTGGTTTATCATTTTCTGTTCCTCACTCAATGGAAACATTTAGGCCGAATTCCCATGTTCTCCACAGCTTGAGAATTCTAAAATTTAATGAAGCAAAATTAAATAAATATAGGTGGTTACCTCCTTATTTGAATATCTTAATTCTCCTCTTTTTGAGTCAATTGTATATTCTTATCACATTAATTTATAAAATAAATAAATAAATAAATAAAACCTTTGCTACATTCTTTGCTATTTGTTTGTTATGAGCTACAATAATTTCATTTATCTTTATTTCGTATGTTCATTTATCTAGTTTGTTTAACCTAGATCTAGTCCTTCTTATCATGAATTTGTATATGCCTATGTCGTCTGATTTTATTATTGTTAAAAAACAACAAAAATATATTTGGAATAATCTTGTTAGTAAGTCAATTTTCATACTAGAAGATTCAAATTTGAATGTGTACACATAAAATTTCTCTGTGGATAAAACTATGAAATACTTAATGATTAACTTAATTGCCTTATGTTTAGATTAATCTAAAACAAATTTTGCTAATTAGAACAAAAGAGGAAATATTAACTTGGCGGTCTATTTCTTGATTTACAATTGTTTTGCTAATTTAAACAAAAGAGGAAACATTAGTTTGGTGATTTATTTCATGTTTTACAATTGTATCTAAACTAGTATTAAATCTTTGTCTAAAAGAAAGAATTCCGTTTCACAAACTGCTTGTACATTATTCTTATTTTGTTTTATATCAACTTTTTTTTTGATTTGTGTGTGAATATAAGTTTATATATTTATGCAATATTATTTATGTATGTGTGTGTATTTGTATTTAACTCAAAGTTTCAAAAGGGTTTTATGTAAGTTAAACTAATAAACTTTTGAACTTCTATAATTAGACATTGCATTCATTGATTTATTGCATGTAATATAAATAAAGTCTATTCCAATGTAAATTGTTATGCAAGATATTTATATTTGTGTATATGTATGTATGTATATGTATGTAACATACATACATATATATAATTAAACAAAATAAATTCATTTTAGATGACAAAGACAAATATAAAGAGGAAAAGTGTCTGATATAGTGTAAATCCTAACATCTAAACAAAGTTCACATTAACTACATACACATTTCATATGTTGCGCTTGCATTTTACACATGGATGCAATTGATGCGCTCATCATAATATACAATCAATTAAACTAATTTTTAAACAATTATAAAAAATGATTTAAAAAAAATTAGAATAGTTTTAAATGGATTTAGACTACATAGGCATAATAAAGATCCAATAGGAATTTTATTGAAATTTACCCAATTGCACCGCTTCTAACTAGCCCAGTTCCTTCAACCCTCCGGTTCCCCCCAGCATTCATATGTAATACACTGCCCAACATTTGGAAAGCATTATGTACTCTAATCTCAATGGATATATCGATGTTAAGTCTCAATACATTTTGGCTTAGAATATTTAAAACGATATGCTTTTTACATTGTGATACGATACTCATAGTTACAACTATTTATAACTATTATCACAAACACATCATTTATGGACTTTCTGATATATATACTTAAATTAATTAATTAATTATTTTTAATATTTATAAGAAGTATATAGCAGAAAGAAAACACTTTCTATTTTGAACAAGATTGGTTATCGAGTTATATTTATGTAATAAATTACATAATTGCCCCTAGGACATACCCCTAACTATATCAAGTTCAAACACCGCTTTGGGCCTTGAATCTGTGTGTTAGGAAATGCGGATTGTTATGGAAGGTTTATAGAAAACCCCTATATATCCTAGATCAGGTATTTGAAGGTCGTGTAAGTCGACAGGTTGCACGTAATATTTGTTCATAAGCGATCTTGTGTGGGCCATCCCAAAGCAATTAAGGGTAGGAAAATATTGATTGAGCAACTTATGTTTTGAACATAAACTTTTATAAACTAAAACTAAATCAGATTTATACATATATAAAGGTAATTCATAAAATGTTTCTTCTGTTATACTAAGAAACAGCCGTTGTTTCAAGAAATGTCAACTTCATAATGAAGGAATTTCTTTTAGCTGTTATTACTAGTAAATTGAATTTGGATATTATCCAAAGATAAAATTGATTATGTAAGATGAGATGAGTTAACCAATCTTAAACAACATAATACATTAGAATGTCTAATGTGGATTCTCACACATTAAGAGAAACTATGAGTTTCTTATCAATGTCCAGAAAAGAATTTCCTTAGTTGTTAATAAGCCATAAAGAGTATTGAGTCCACCATGTGGCATGATGCATAAATCCAGAATGGATTCCAAGGCATTATCAAAATATGATTTGATAGTTGTACTTAAAAGGTACATGATCCACCAACCAGAAAAGCATCTTCGAGAAGAAGACCAATGTAGTTAGAATATAATACGCCACGATTGATAGTAACATCGTAAATTTCAGTTGTTGAAATTAACGTAACAAATTCATTATTCAATGTGCTTAATTAATTCAGATTTTACATGCAAAATTATCGCTTGATATGATTTTTAGTTTTGTATAAAATAGAAATTCTAAACGATGATTTAGAATATACTATTTGTATAATAACCAAAGTGTCTCAAAGTCAGTGGGAGCGACAGTGAGTTTGTGGGTTTTTGGTAGGATCTAAGAACTTATATGAAAGTACTATTCAACGAGAATCATAGTTGAGCAAATATTTAACAAAAATGAATTTCATTTAAAATGCAGAGGAAGCATGTGTTGGGAAGAAATAATTAAGAATGTACTAGAATATTTCTAAACTATAAGTAAACAACAAATGTATGATTGTTAAAGATGTACTCGTGTTATAATCATTCTATTTTGATTATATATACTCGACACTGATTTGAAAATTATATCTTTTGTAAACATTATAAAAGGATGTTGGGGTTAATATACATAGACAGCATATTGGAACGTTTATTGTCAAGCATATGAGATAGATTCCTTATGTATTAGCAATAAGACATATATGCTATGATGTGAATTATATCGCTAATAACTTATGTAATTGGTACATTGAGCGAGTATCCATTTCGAATTAAGATCACTAATAGGTAAGGGTATTCTAGAGTATTTATGAAATACCAAAAAAATGTTAAAAGAAATAACAAACACCTTATGAAGGAATATTCAGAATCAAACTTTATAAATGATATCGAGTATAGTATGTCAATTTTGAATTCATGATCAATCTTAGTTGAAAAGTTGAAAATGTTCCGAACAAGAGTTTGTTGCTAATTCATCAAATAGGCTATGTACATCGCCTTGAATAAGCGCAACAATAATAGCAATGTATATATGTAAGTGCAAAAATTTATAACTGAGCTACAGATGATTTCAAATGTTGATAATCCCATAATTTTGTTATATGACAACAATGTCGTGATACAGATCACAAAAGAACCTAGAGCTCACTAAAATTCGAAAAACATATTCCAAGAAGTTCTACATGGTAAAGGAAGTTTATCAACGTCGAAGAGAGTTAATCGATAGAGTAGATAATTAAAACAATATAGCATATTCGTTCGCTAAGTGACTAACTCGATCATTTTGACAAAACTGATCGAAAGAATAGGAATAAGATTCCATAACTGACCCAAGTGCAAGTTGGAGGTTGATAGAGTTGGGGGTATGACATATGAGCAATTATATAATTTGTTACACATATCTAACTCTATGATTGATCTTATTCATAACAAAGGTATTTGATTTCTATTATATACTTTATTATATAGTGATGTAATTAATTAAGTAATTAATTTAAAGTATATAAATAGGAAAAGCCTATAATGAAATGTTTTGTGATTGTAGTTGCAAATAGTTGCAACTATGAGTAATTAATCACAATATAAAATAACATTTTATTTTAAATATCCATGGTCAAGATGTTTCGAGAAAGGATATCGATTCATCCTTTGATATCGGAGTACGTAATGCTCTCCAAGTGTTGGGTAGTGTATTACTCATGATTGCTGAGGGAACCAAGGGGTTACATACTGATAGTTATTGGATATCTATGGAATGACTCAACCAAGAGTTTCTTGTTGGTTAATAACAACTAGGTTAAACGGGAAATCTCGAACTAACAATATTACACAATTCTCTCGACTTGAGAATACTGTCGGACTTTAATATGGAAACTGCACTTTGATTATAGTTAAATCATGGCATGCATCCATCTAACGACTATAGTTGGGTCTAAGTTGAAGAATTGGAATTAAACACTATTCACTAGTGAATTTGTCTCCTCGGTTGTATGAGGTTAGTATCACAGTCAACTTTAGTCAACTCAATGGTAAAATCTTTAGTCTTAGTAGTCTGGTTAACAATAAATGTTATTATTGAGCCAAAGACTTATGGACTAACCAAGTTGAATGTGGTCGATGTTGGAATTTGGACCAAAACCAAATCTCATACATCCTGAAGTGATATAGTGTTGACGAAGAGAATATGTGTAAATAAAGGTTACTAAAAGGTACCGCTTAAATGAATGTGAATTTAGTTTTACCGAAAAGACCTATAAGAGATGAATTTGACTAAACTGTTATGCCACTAGCTAAGGTGATGTGCAAACATTGATAGTTGAATTATTCAATAATAATCACTGACTAAATTCACACCTCTCAGTCGCACAACCACATTTATGCTTTCTTCGAAAATCACACGATTTATATAAATTGTAAAATGTCATAAATTGATTAAATAAATTAATATTTATGAAATGTTAGTTAATGTTAATATTTTTATGTTATGAATGTCGTTGGTAATTATTTAAATGCATATATAAAAATTATATTTGCGTATATCGATATACGATATCGGTACACTTCAAAGCTATTGATCAAATAATTATATAGGTTTTCTTAGAAAATTTTCACACAAGGGAGCACTCAAAGGTCTAACTATATCTTGCAAGGTTGAGCAAATCATTTACCTAAAATCTGAAAAGGAATTAAAGAAGGATGTTTTGATAGGATAATAGAAAAGTTACCATAATCCAATTAGAAAAAATCTCCTCATTTGACACATTTCTTATAGAAGAAAACTTCTCTCTAAGGCTGGTCATGGTTTCTTCTTCAAAAAGCAAGCCGCTTTAAAACAAATTCAAATCAAACAAAATTAAAATAAAATAAATGTGGTTCATCCTTCTATTTCAAGGTAGGGTGCAGATGCCTGAAATCCAAAGGAGAAGTCATAAATCAAGGTACGAAAAAGGGCAAGGATTTTTAGTATGTTTTTTTATTTACAATTTATTCATGACGTTCAAAATGATGATTGTTTACATATATGGACACTATAGCTATGAATTCTTCTAAGTATTGTGATTAAATGTGAATTTTTTTGTGTATGGTTTTATTTGAATATTGACGATATAATTGGATCTAAATTGATTAATTACTATAAAATTAATTTTTTAGAATTTTTTATCTATTATTATAATTGCTTAATTATTTTATTTAACCAAACAATTTATATTTTACTTTATATGAGATTTGAAACATATCCTTTTGTTTGTTGAATCTAAAATGGTGTGTTATTGTAGATTTATTTTATTTCAATAAATTAATGTTGTTATTATAGTTTATTCCCTTTTTAGTGGATCTAATTTTTAGATTAAATTATGAAAATAGGTACATACGCACACACTTTGATCGATGTTTCTTTATGCATTGAAATTGTAAACCAACATTAAAACTGAATCTTTTATTTGGTTGATTGGTTTTAAATTGATTAAATTTCATGTTTTATAAATAAATTTCAGTTTACTACGTATATGTATGTGCATAAATACGAGTGTTATGTTTCAGATCTAATTATGTTATTATGGATAATGCATTAAATTGTAAAACTTTTAATTTTCTTTATGTATATTATTATAAGCTTTTTCAGATTTACATATAATATAAATATCTTTTGAGTTTTCAATGTTTTGGATTTTTGCTATAATAAGTTTGGAATTCAATATGGTATTAAATTAATTGTTAAATCGGTGATTATAGAAGAAAAGTAAAGTAGGATTGCACCTCATGACTATTTCCATTTTAACTCAGATTTGATACGATTTAGTCGTAACATAAATTACATTTCCATCTTCATTCATCTAATTTACTCTTATTCGAAATATCTACTTTATGTGAATTATTTTCACGCCTTCATATATATATATATATATATATATCTGTATGTGTGGTACTGTCTATATGTGTATACATACTATACTACATATATGTGGTACTATCCATATGTGTGTACATACCCTAAACATATATTGTAGTATGCTCAGACATATGTATATAATTAGGCATTTATATTCCTAGTATGCATATGGAATTATTACATGTATATGTAAGTATAATATATATGTATATACAACAAATATAAATCCTAATATTTGGATATGTGTGCGTATTCATACACATGTTTATACTAGTTTGTTTATGTTATTATATGTTTGAATTTATATACAATGCTCCCAAAAAAATTAGTTGAAATGTTAACATATATCAATATAAAATCAATTAATTAAAATTGAGCATATTAATAAAATATGGGTTTATTAATTTAACCAGATTGGATATAGTGGAAAACCCATTAGATTTCATAGACCCATTATGATCCAAATAGGGAATTTTTTCTGAAATCTATCAATTCACCCACTACAGATCGACCTGTTCTCTTCAGATGTAAGGCAACCAAATGTTAGAACATTGAAAGTGACTATGCTATAGGATCGTGCAATATGGAATATAAGCTAATATTATATATATGTGCGGAATAAAATATAATAGTAAAAAGCAGTAAAGTAAAGATGACACCAGGGATTTTTATTAGAACAAGATTCCTGAGTAGCTTCAAATTCTTCTTCTAAAATTTGTTTCTCATCTCTTAACATATCTACTTCAATTTCAGTTCTATTCGGTTTTTCAAGAGATTCTTTGTACTTTCTTTTGATGTCTTTTAGTTTGTCAAGTAATTCTGAGTTTATTTCCAATAAATCATCAAAAGTTAGATCACTCACCTCTTCTTTTGTGGCCATAAAACATACGTTGGCTTGTTCAGTATAACTGTCTGAGTCACTATCTGATGATGAAGATGATTTTGAATTGTCCCAAGTGAAAGAGAAAGCTTTTTTCTTGAATATGTCTTTCTTGTATTTAAATTTTTCTTTCTTTCGATCGGGACAGTCTTTCTTCATGTGGCCTTTCTTGTAACATTCATAACATTCTAGAGCAGAAGATGATGATTTGTTGTTGTTATTGTTGCTGGAGTTGTTTTTGTTGTTTCTAAGTTTGTTACTCTTTCTAAATTTCAAAAACTTTTTGAAATTTTTAGCAATGAACGCCATGTCTTCTTTATCTAAATTTAATTCATCTTTTTCTTCTTGGAATGTTATATTCTTCTTATCTTGAGCCTGCACTCGTTTTGCCTAGAGATTAACTTCATAAGACATTAGATTTCCTATTAACTCTTTTGGTTTAATGGTTGAAATGTCGTTAGCTTCTTCGATTGCTAAGACTTTTCGTTCCCACGCATCCGTTAAAGAGTTAAGGATTTTTGAAACAATATCAAAGTCTGTATATTTTTCTCCTAAGGCTAAAAGAGAATGATATATATCTTGAAATCTAGAGTACATTTCATTTATAGTCTCATCTTGCTTCATTTTGAAATTTTGAAATTGATTTTTGAGCATAGAGATTTTACTCTATTTTACTTTGTTAGTGTCTTCATGTGTAATTTTAAGTGTATGCCAAATTTCATAAGCAGTTTTACACATGCTTACTCTATTAAACTCATTCTTATCTAATGCACAATATAACGTATTCATGGCTTTAGCATTTGCGGTAGCATCTAGTTTTTGTGTGTTAGACCATTGTGAATATTCAGTAGTAGGAATGGTATATTCATTTTGCATAATATTCCATGTTTCATAACTATTAACTATAAGTTCTCATCCTAGTGGCCCAATAGTTATAGTTCATTACATTAAATAGGGGTGGCCGTGCAGTAGATTAACCTTCAAGAAAGCAAGTGTTAATAACGGTGCTAGTGTTGTTTTCCATATTAAAATATCAGATAATTGTGTTATGTTTTTAAGATGACCTGGCTCGATACCAAATGAAAGTAACTAAGCTATAGGATCATGCAATATGGAATATAAGCTAATAATATATTTATGTGCGGAATAAAATATAATAGTAAAAAGCAGTAAAGTAAAGATGACGCCAGGGATTTTTATACTGGTTTGAACTTCCCATTCTTCGTCCAGTCCCAGACTCCTTCCAGAATTAAAACTAGCAGCCCTCACTTAACCCGAATGAACATGTATTACACCGCCTGAACAATCGAACATGACTTCTACCATCTAAACAACCAAATATGACTTCTACCGCCTGACCAACCGAACAGGACTTCCAATACAAGTAGTAAAGTTGTTTCTGACTGAGTATGCTCTTGAATAGCACAGATAAGTTGATAATGTACAGCCTTCATATAATCTTTCCCTCAAGAGTAATGTATATGATTATGCGTGTATGAAGAATAAGAAGATTAGAATTTCTTATAAGATATGGAAGTGAGATTGTAAGCAATGAATGTATGGACTTATGTAAGTAATAAATTCGAGAATGTTATTCATGTTAGATTAAGAGAGATAAGAGAATTAAGTAAATTGATCAATGAAACTTGAGTGTATTATAGTAAATCATAAGTTGCAACCTCTGGTAAAAAGTTCTCTACGAAAGGTAATGGTTGCAACACTTGGGGAGGAAGACAACCATTGAGAAAAGAAGTGTCTTTTTAGTAAAAAAATGACAGTTATAGGATTCAGTCGACTGACCTTGATCATTCAGTCGACTGAATTCAAAAACATGCATAAGTATGATAGCATACACAGACTCATTCGACTGAATAGATGTCATCAGTCGACTGGTCCGTGTATTTTATAAAAATATTATATACACCAGTTCAGTCGACTGAGGGCATCAAGTCAGTCGAATGAACTGGGTAGTTCAGTGAAATCTGAGTGCATTTGAATTTGTAAAGTGATTGTTTTAAATCGAATGCAAGTGTTTGTGAGTATGTGAATGAGAGTGATGATTCTTGAGGAAAGATCTTAACAACGCAACTAGACTAGACTTTATTTACATAATTCATGACCCTGGTTAAAATATATAGACTATACGAACCATACTTCAAGTCGTTGAGTCCGGTTGTTGTATTAGTCGCAGTTTCATGAATCGTTGTGTCATGTCAGCAATCAAAACTCAATATCCAACAAACATAACGATGGAGTAAGGCCAAAGTGGCAACCAAATGTTAGAAGATAATGTTATTTAAGAATGATGGTGTAATGCCTAAGTGGCAACCAAATGTCTGAAAAAACTTTATTCAAGAACAATTGTGTTAGGCTAAGTAGCAACCAAACGTTGAAATATAGCATTATTTAAGAATGATGATGCAAGGCCTGAGTGGCAACTAAAGTGTTAAAACATAACATTGAATAAGAAAGCAATTATAAGGCCTACGTGTGTAATGACCCGCAAATTTATCGCATTGATAAATTATATTTATATTTGAAATATTTAAATACAAGATTTTATAACACAAATTATAATGTTTCGAACCATAAATAATGATGGTAAATTTGTTTTAAAGGTATATTAACAAATATAGGTATTTGGGGGTTTTAATCGGAAAAATGACCGAAAATCATTTTATCAATAAACAGCTTTTTAACCACTAAAAGTCATGCATGACTTTTTTACGTACACTAATTCTCAATTTAAGCAAGAATATGTAATAAAATTATTTATTTTATTTTTGGAAATAAAATGCCTTTATGACATCATCAATGATGTCATCATTTTTAAATAATTGATTTTTGAATTTAAATTGAGTTTAAATAATTTAATAATTATTTTAAATGATAATAATTCATTTCAATTGTTATATAATGATAATAAGTGATTTATAATAGTTTTATAAAGATATATACTTGTTTCAAAAATATAAGAAAATTCATAAAGCTTTGTCGATACGACATCACTTTTTGTAAACACTTGTTTAATATTGATTTATATGTTTTTATAATTCAAATGTGATCGTTTTAATTTATTACAAATGATAAGAAATTAGTTTGGAATTTTTTTTGCATTTATATGTAATTTAATTAATAAGTGAAAATGTAATCGGGAATCAGCTTTCCGGATTTTCAACGGTTTAACTAACGGAAGTTGTTTAAAGTCGTTGCAACATTGTTTATATGTCTTGTGCACATATAAAACATACACATACATGCACTAACACACACACACACATGCACCTAATAAAGAAAATATCTAAGATATTTTCATTTTCTTCATCCTTAAGCATCCTAAAAGCAAACTAACATTCAACCATCACCTCCTTACACGCCATTATCACTCAAGCACATAGAGAGGAGGACAAGGGGTGATGGCCATGCGTGTGGGAGGGGAGTCGGGTTGGGGTAGTTTGGTAACTTTGCATTTAGATATTTTTCTCACATTTTTTTCAATAAATACCACCTTCCATTCTATCATTTCATTCACACTCTCTTCTCTTCATTTCTTAAGCTTCTTCGTCTTCTTCCTCCTCTACATTAAAGGCTTCCATAGCCTCTTAGGAAAGTTCAAACATAGCGTTGAATTTCCATCAAATAAGTCGTAAAATATAGAGAGATATACCACTTCGAGTTAGTGATATTCTCCTTCCTCTCTTACAAAGGCCGTACCCATCTATGCATCCCACCACTCTTGCAGGACCAAGGCCAAACCTCCAGGAGTCTTAGTGCAAGGTTCGTAAGCTTCGATTCCAGAATAACGGAGCTATAATCAAATTTAGTAAATCTAGAAACCAATGAATGTGAGAAATTCTACTAATTTATTTTATAAAATCTATGATGATAAGATATGATTTCTAAGCTTGTTTATGATAGTTGTTTATTATGTTTGGATATGATGATATGTTTGTTTAATTGTGAAAATAATTCACGTTAAATACACGTCAAACTTACATAAAGGAAATCACTTTCCTATATGAATTATAAAAGTGTTACGGGTTAGTTTAACCTATATAAAATGGTTTATAATTGTTTTATAAACATTAAAACTCATTTTGCTAAAGTTTGGAAAAGATTTGAAAATTAAGTCAAAATAAGCGCATCGCATAACAATAGTTCATGATTTTGCGGCATAAAAGTTAAATCAATGTGTAGAATGCAATATAGTTCAGAATTATTCAAAATAATAATTTTTCAAACTCTTATAACTATAGTTTTCAAATGAAGAAGAAAAATCAAGATTTCATTAAATAGAATTTGAGTTATGTCCAAATCAAGTTTTAAAAAAACATCCTGATTTGGCAGTTTTGGGAACCAAAATGGAAAATTCTTTAAAATTCATATTTTTAAATCTTTAAAAATATGAAATAAATTTTGTAAATATTTTAAAAGGGTTTTGAGTCATAAAAATTGATATATATGAAATGGAACTAACATTTTGAACGAAGAAGCTTTATAAATATTATTCGCAGCACTTTTTGCAGATGTTATTGGTAACTTTTGAAGTTAAGATTTAAACTTGGGATTTTTTCCAAATCTTTTGTAAATGTTTTTCAAATAATTAATGAAGTATTTTAAAGATTTTATAGTTGATCAAATAACTTGACCGGCTTATGGGTGACAAAGAGATAGTCTCTAAACCCGAACTTGGACAACCAATGTTAGGGTTCCGCTCTAGCTATCTGGACTGGCCCAACGGAGGGGATAGTAAATTTTATTTACTCTGACCACATCTTCCTATGATAAAAAGAGATTTGGAGCTTTCCAAAAGTTAAACAAGATTTAAAGTAGGATTTTGGTTGTTAAAGAAAACATTCTAGTTAAACTCCGTATTAAATTCCGAGAAGGGAACTTGTACTATCCGTATGAATTTAAAAGTTGATTTCACCGTTATTAGATAAATAGTAGAGGTTGAATACGGAAACTAGTATTTGGTATAATCATTCTAAAATTTATGGATCCCTTTTATTCAATATTAACTGGTTTGGGTTTATAGTGAACGAAGTCTTAAATAACATTGTTTTTGACCCATTAAAAATATGTTTTGGAAATGTGAAATCTTCATTAAGATTTGAATTATATTTTTCCTAAGTAATTAAAGATGAAATGTTTTATTATTTCCAAAGTTAAAGGGGTTTTAGTTAACCAAAGGATTTGATAAAAAGTGGTTTAATTATCCCTTATATACTGAAACAGAATATGATTTAAAGATGTATATCTCTAAAGAGATATTTTGCTTGGATAAAAGATATTGATTAATTGAATAATAATCACCTATATACTTGAAATTTTTTATCGATAATTGGTTTGAAGAAATTGGAATCAGATTTGGGTGAATCCTATTTGAATCCACACTTTCCTTTCTCATATTTATTTTCATTTTCAATTCAATTTCAATTCATTTTCAATTCATTAATTCATTTTCAATTCAATTCATGTAATTAGTTCAATTGGATAAAAGACATTCACTAATTCATTTTCAATTCAATTCATGTAATTAGTTCACTTCACCCATTTATTCCATTTAACTTTCCTTGAGTTAACTCACTATTTCATTAATTTATTCCATTAAATTCATTCAAATCACCATCAATTAAAATTTTTAAAATTTTATTCATTCAACTTAACTTAAGTTGAATTTCATTTAACTTTATATCTCAATTCTAATCGATACCATTTCCAATCCAATTTTATTTAACTTACATTTCATTTTTACCAATTTAATTTATTTAACTTGCATAAGTTAAGTTTTATTTCACAGTGAAATTTCCATTTTTCCAAGTTTTAATTCAAAACTTATTTCCTGATCTAATTAAGGATTCCAGAATTCAAACACCAGTATTTATTTCAAATCATTTTGAAATCATAATATATATAGCTCTTTCTTGGTTTTTAACAACCATTCTTTAAAATTTTCAAAACCAGTTTGGTTTTACCCAACACAAATTCCCTTCGGAACTCTCAAAACAACACTTGTTCCAAACAAAAATATCCATATCAAATTATTACGGTAGCAATCCATCACTTAGAGACTTGAAAATGAACACAGATGATGTCGCGATCATCATCGTAATTATTTTCCAGCGACCGAAGTGAGTTCGGTGCTATAACATCTTCAAAATCCATTTAAAACAATTTTTCTTCAAAAATTCTTTCAAAGAAATAAGGCTATTTCATTTTCACAATGCTTCGGAAAATATTTTCCCAACTTCTGGAATTCCAAAATTTCCAAATAGTTAGTTCAAATCCTTTTAAAACATTTCTCAAAGCTTCTGGGATTTTAAACTTTCAATTTCTGCTTTAAATCCGTTTTTAGTTTTTAATTCACTTATATAATTCATTCTTCTACAATCTCTATTTGGTATATATAACCATTTCAAATTTTATAATCTTATTTTGATTATATAGTAACAACCAAGCACATAACTATAATAATTTTTAGAAAATTATTCTGTATATAGAAAAATTTAGCTTGGGTAAAAATTATTCCATTTACCCGCTTCAAAACAATATTGTGTCTGTTTATCATGTTTAAGTGTTTAGAAACTCCTATTGAAGTCGTAGCGTCCCACTATTCGACAGAATTTATAAGCCCCTCAACATATAAATTAACATAATATAAAACCATTTTATATTCATAACAAATGCGCGCTCATATCTATCAATACACTCAAACTCATTCTAGGGTACTACAGACCCTATCTCTAATGAGTAATCCCCACCAGAGCCAAGGTTCTCGCTTAACCTTCGGCTCTAAAACCAAATGTAGCGACCCGCAGTTCCATACCCTTTTGAGTTGATAATAATTCACTTTTGTTCAACCCAAATTGTACGAAAGAGTGAATAACTAGGGTAAAGAAGAAGAAAGATATAGAAGAAATAAGAACAACAATACACAGAATCTCACAATCGCAGCGGAACAAAATATAATATATAATAACAGATTTTTATACAAAGGAAAACTATACCTGTTAATATACATACAATCATCAGAGTACAACAATTCAATACATTAATATGGACAGTTATAATGACTTGTCCTCACACAGCGGAAATATAACCAAGTACGGAGATACGTCTCTGTCATCCAGCTCGTCTCCTGAGCTTCACAGCAACCTATCCTGAATCTGTATTACTCGGTCTAACCCGAGCATTATAATAAAATAACACCCGAGTCAGTCAGGAAAACCAGCGTGAGAAAAACACACTCAATTTTAAGTTATTAAAGTTATCAAAACCTTTGAAAAACAAAGGTATCTCGTAAGACCACGTCACACATAAACACGATGGTTTTCCCTTACGATAACCAAAACATTTTTATCAAAATCGTCTGATATTATAATAGTGTCTAAACAAAGTAAATAGAAAATAGCTGAAATGCTTGCATCTCACGTTTCAGCATAGTTGGGCAGAATCAAAACCGTACGACGCTTATTGGAGAATGGATTCCATACAATGACTAGGCACTGGGGTACCACCTACCATAGTACACTTCTAGAAAAATGTACCGAGGACCTCGCCGGGATCCCCTACAACACAAGACCGGCCATATCCCTAACCTGGATAGAACCGAATATGTTATCACCCTGGGTGTTCCCACCCTTATTGAGAGCTCTTTTGCATGCACCACCGTATCCATAATTTGTAATATATCCGAGGGTATCTAGAAAGGTGATAACATAACCTAATTGGGTGCGATCCACTTAGCCTTGCTGCATCTCCCCTGATTTTCAGTCATTTCGGTTGATGAGGTTTGAGGCTATGATTACCTGTCATGAAATATTTCACTTAGAATGCTCATCGTCCTCCAATGACGATATTCTGTTAGCATTCGTCCATACAAGTTGTCCTGTGTCTGGACAAACTGAATCACCGCCTTCACTATCTTCACGATATCCATTAGTAACGCTCAAATCGGATCGAAGTGGTTTTCGAATAATTGAATCTGATCCCGGTCTCTTCGAAACGATCAACGAATTTGGCCAGATTTGATAGTCGGTTATTTAGCTATCAAATTACGTACATAAGCAATCACTAGGCCCATTTCAAATTTCTTCCAAAACATTTATTTCCAAAATATCTTAACACAGATATACATATATATATATATATATCCAATCTCTTCAATATTTTAAATTCTTATATCTATAACATGGTATTCCAGACCATATCATTCTTAAGAAATATTTCTAATTATAATTTATGACCCATTACATAGAAAAAAAAATTCTATATAAATCCTTTCATAGTAAGGATAATTCTAAAACCATTTAATTCCAATACTTAGGAATATTTCTTCTTATCTCACCAATCTCTGGAATTTTATTAATTCCTTTTATAATTCCCAAAAAATTTCGATTATACTTATTTATAATCAATCTATCAATTTATAATTCCTTTAATGAATTTAGATTCATTTTCGAAGTTCCTGAGTCTATTTATTTTGGAAATTCCCCTAAATTCCAGAAACCCCACTATAATTCTTCCCCTATACACTCACATCCGTTAACAAAGCTGGATTTACCATCTTGAGAGTATTTATCGAAAAATTCCAATTTCTCTTTTAAATTATATGTGTAATAGTAATCATAAATTTCAAAGATAAGGTTAAATAGTTATTAAAAAAAATCAAAGTACTTTAAAAATAATATCAATATCTAATTCCAATCTATCTATAGAATTTCTAATCAATTTACAAAGCTTGTTTATAAACTTAAAATTTATTTCAACAAGGTTTAGTTATTTTAAATAACTAACTTTAAAAAAAAGTATTTCAGTGTTAAAACGGTTTAAATTACATAGTTTAAAAATTAAAATCCTCTTTTGAAAACAAACTTAGCTTCTCAAGAAAAACATATCTTTAATTCCAATATAACCAATCCAATTTATCAATATCTCTCTCGATTTATAACACATCGACCACATCCCAAATGTTCATAACATTTCGCATTCTAAAGAATAAAATCTACCATTTCTTTTTACCCGATTACTTTATCTCCAATTTATCAACTAATAATTATCCCACTTTATTTATAAACATTGTTTAAAAATTTCTTAATCCCATTTCCAGTTTACACTGATTCCCTTATCACTTGAATCCATTTTTAAATCAATTTCTAATTAAAATTCCATTTACAAATTTATTCCTTAAATAACTCAATTTTTATATTCCAAACCCATCAATCTCGAATTCCAACTCCCATTTCATATTTTCCAGAATCCTATTTAAAATCCATTATAACCAATTTTATATTTTATTTCCAAATCCCCATTTTCTTCTCCAAATCTATTATATATCTTGTGTCTTAAGACTCTTTAACATTAAACAAATATCGCTTAAATTTATTGTTTGAAAATCTTTTATATACATCATTTTAAAATCTCTATTTAAATTATTTCAAAAAATAGTTAAGTATAAATTTAAAATCAAATCATTTATTTTACCCAAACCAATCCCTCCAAAATTAAATAATATGTCCCACTTCCAAAGTTTCCTTTTTAATTTCTTTCCAAATTTAAAATAATATTTATGGTATTTTAAAATACCAAAATTTGGGCCACTGCGACTATAGCATCCAATAAATCAACCAATACCATAATCTATCATAGATTATTCAACACAACATATATCACCGTATATAAAAATTAAATTCAACATTTTGAGGAATCCAGTTGGATCCCTCCAACTTGTTTCCCCGCATCCACATATGTTAATGCAACAAAAAATTACCAATCCCACTTCGAGGGGGATATCGCGGTACATAGGGTCATCAGCTATTATGCGAGGAGCATAGGGTCTCATCCACTAACATATGCGGGAATATCAATCCAACTACTAATATATATACTACTATAGATATATATAACATCCAACAGATAATAATTTATAAATTCAACCAGCATTCAATAATTTATTTTAACTATTTAAAATAAATTCTAGTAATCCAAATGAGTGAGAATTTCTCACCTTGATTTTTATTTGCCAACGTACAGATTCTAAATGAAATTGAACGATGTTCGATTTAATTTAAAAATCCCAGCTATCACCGAGCGACTCCGCATCGCTTCCAGACTATAGCCTACTTTATTTTGAATCCCACACGACTTGTTTCCATGATTTTCTTTTGGACCTAGAATGAACATGTTATATATTTTATAAGCAATCAAATGTAATAAATAAATTAAATTAAAAATACTCATTAACAGTTAATTATCCTCACCCAAATCCTAATCCATCAACATAGCAAACCCAATCATCACAAGACCCGAACACAGCCCCTTCCAATTCGAGACTGCCCCCTTCGAACTCAGCCACCATGCCATTTCAACTTGCTTACGCCACCACAAACCTAGCACACTCAATGACCGACTCCAGATGTGCACCAAAACCTCGCCCAAATTCATGCATCTCCCAGTCACCCCGCTTCATTCATCGACCTCGACATCGTTGCCACCATTGCTGACCAAAATCGCCTCCACGCCAGACTTCAAGCGCGTACGTACGCGAGCTTGTGATGATCGAAGTAAAAAATCGCGGCGCTTGAACCTACGCCTGCTGTTGAAGTCGTGAACGCCTCGCCTTCTAGTTACTCTCGATCGCCTGATCTCTCCCTTGCTCGCGATTTCCCCAGCGGCATACGTATGCGCCATCGCCAAAAATCACCCGATCTAGAATCTTAAAACTCATTCCAAACGATCGCGACATTCGATCCCCATATCATCAAACTCTTTTTTTTCTTTTACAGATTAATTTTTCTTTTTCTGAAAGGGGGAGGAGATCCGTAAATTTAAAAGAGGAAAGATGTAGGCGCGATTTGAACTGAAAGGATGAAAAGGGGGACGTGATTTTGAATTGAAAGAATGAAAGGTTGTGTGTATGAGAAGGTGGCATGTTTGGACTTTGATTTGATTATATATTTTTTTTATTTAATTCTAAATATCTCATATTACATAACACGAAATTTTGAACCCCTATGGAAGCATGTCGCCAGGTGTTTATAATGTTATAACCCTATTGTGAATGCAATGGAAAAGGTTTTGAGTCCTAATTCGATCGTATGGAGAAGATAGCTTTTTGGACCCAATTATTATACTATATTTTCGATATTAAATTCAACGCGTTTATATCCCGTACGACCAAACATTAAATCCAACCACTATGAAATTTGAAATCCGATAATAATACACTATTACAGATCCAATGGAACTTGTTTCGTCGAATTCCGAGACTGTGCCCCGGATTGCTATTTTAAATCGTCGATTAAATCGACGATTTCCTATTTTAACGAAATCGCTTAAAATTTCAGTTTTAAAAGCTTACTAACTCAATCATAATTCGAGTAGAATTTATATCAACATTAGAAATCGTTTTCGATTCATATTCTGTTCCAATTCAATTATTTAACGATTTCCAATTATTAATTCAACAATTAAATTTATCCAATAAATCGCTCTATTTGAAACTTAAGTTTCATTCCACTTATTTGATCGTTAAATTCCATATTAACATTCTATTCACATTTCAAAACTCAACATTTAAAATAAATTAAATGTTCAAAATCAACGACCAAAATTCTGGGTCGTTACAGAAAGATTTCCTTTTTACACAATTCTAGAACAAATTTATAAATTCCTTTATAAATCTCTAAAATTCGTCTATAACCCCATTCATTAATCTTTGAAATCATTTATAAAACTTTCTTTTATGCATTCCTAAAATCATTTATAAACCCTTTACAAATCCATAAACCATTTATAAAACTCCTTTTATAGATCTGTAAACCCATTTCCAAAGTTCTTTTATAAATACCTAAAACCATTTAGAAAACTCTCTTCACCCTTTAACTAATCTTCCTTTTAGTTTCCAAGCCATGTTATAAAACTCCTCTCATAAAAGCCAAATCTGTTTATAAAACTATATTTATAAATCTCTAACATTTATAAATAAAGTCCAATCATTTACTTTAAAGCACTATTATATAATAATAAACATTATACATAAATAATAATTAATTTCCAAAATAGTATTAATAAATAGTCTTAATTTCAATCCATATTAATCGTTTAAATAATTATCCTTTCAAAATATTAATAAGTAACCATTAAACAATATTAATTATAAATAAGTAACCTTTGAAAACAATATTAAATATAAATAAATAACTTTTAAAACAATACTAAATATAAATCTATAACTTTTAAAATAATATTAAGTAATGGTAGGACATTTTAAATCATTTTCAAATAATTCAGAAAGGACAGATGAAAGGTTGGAGTAAAACAGAAATTAAATCCTTTTTAAATATAATATTTCTAAAAACCTGAGATTCAATTTTTAAATCACTTTCTGTCTCAATATTTAGTCCCAACACAAATGGCAATTTATTGTATTTCCAAAATACTAATTTAAGGCCAGTAGCTACCAAACTCTTAGCCAATATCGATATTGATTTTTCTATCACTACAGGTTTAAGTTTTGAAGATATAACAATGTCATAACCAATTGTATCAGCAATCAGGTTTAATATCCAATATGACAGGAATATTATTGAAATTAAAATCAACAATGGCGAGGAATCTCATTGGATCCCTCCAACCTGTTCCCCTGCATCTTAGCTTATATATATATATAATTAACAGTGGTGAGGAATCCTGTGGGATCCCTCTAACCTGTCCCCCTACGTCACAAACAGTATATAATCATATAATATGGGTCATCCGCTACTAGGCGGGTATATATAAAAGGTCATCCGCTCCTGGGGTAGGAATAAAAACCCAAACCAACTGATAAAACGGTAAATTCTCCAAACACCCAATCAACAATTTTTATCGACTATATAATATTACTGGTTAACCGAAAAGGTGAGTTTAATTCACCATTATCCCAGTTGTCGCTTGCCCGTTTTCGTTACGTCTGAATTCGAACGACGTTTGAATTCAGCATAAATGTAATAACCCGCATATTTTTACAATTGTATATTTAAATGTTTTATTTAAATATAGCATCGTTAGTCGGATTTAAGTCCGAAATGTTACTTTTTGTAAACAGTCTAATTGGGACTCGAGACCACTTCCATTGAGTCCAAAATGGCGTTTGCAACTTTTTTGAGTATAAACATCGATGTGTTTGGAGTTGAGTGAATTTTTGATATTTTCATTTAGGGCTTTGGGTTTTGGTTTCAGCCCAATAACCTAACACCCAACCCATCTAATACCCTAACTCCCACTCCACTCCACTTCATTCCTTCATAACATTTCCTAACACTCAAGCTAAGGTAAAAATGGGGGAAGAGAAAGGAAATTAGAATTCCAAGCCCTAGATTGATTAAGAAATACAAATTCTAGCTCCAACATCAAAGAGAAGCTTAGGTAAGCATCCTCTTCTTCTTCTCCATCTCAATATCTCTCCAATTTCAGAAAATTTCCTATAACCTAACTTAGGAAATATTGCTTATGATCTTAGATTGGAGCTTCTAGAGTTGAAATTGAAGAGTGGTTGATCTTTCCTTTGCTTTAGAGCTTCTCATTTGTTGTTTTGGGTTTAAAAGGTGAGTTTTTGAACTCACATTTATGTCTATATCTTCGAAGTTGTTTGGTAGTAATTCCTAACATCTATTCCTTGTTCATTTGCTTTTGAATTGAATTGGTTTGACGAAGATTCCAATTTTTGGTGTTTTGAAGTCAAATATTTAAAAATCCTATCTTTGATGTTTGAACGCATTGTTGGGGTGTATCGAAGTGCCTATAAGGCTAGGTTGTCGCTTGGCATAAATCCCTAGTCTCTGATGCTCGTCTGATCGCTCCCGTTTGGATTTTTTGCCCCTTTTGGGGGCTAGGCTGGAAATACTGGAAATAGCAGTTCAGTCGACTGAACCAGAAGGTCAGTCGACTGAACCAGGGACCAGAAAATTCTCTGGCCATGTATCAGTCGACTGACCTTCTGGTTCAGTCGACTGATACTGGGAAACGAATGTTTCCTTGCTTGTATCAGTCGACTGAACCGGGGACCCGATAGTTTCTGGCCTTGTATCAGTCGACTGACCTTCTGGTTCAGTCGACTGAATCTGGGAGATGTGCTTTTTGCCTATTTGAGGCAGTTTTGTGTGGGTTTCTGGTTTTTTATCGATTTTTGATGATCCAAATTGTTGTTATCATTTATCATCTTTGATGACTTCTTTTTCGGGATTTTTGGGAATATCCATTTTGATGGATTCGGTGTCGATTTTTATGGTTTTAATTCACGTCGTCGAATGTGGATTTTGGTGATTGATTGTTTCTACAATCATTTCTGTGATTTGTCACTTTAAAATATAAAGGTTTCCTATACTAGTAATAAATATTCAAACTCTTTCACAAAGATGATTCCAACTCTATTTTTAAAACAAATCTCGTTTATAAAACCGTTATCCAATCTATTAGTATATACAAACCTTTACCTCATTCGTACGGGAAATCCAATTAAACGACTTAGCAAAACAAGTGGTATGAAACGCTTGCGTTTACTTTGTCGGTTAATTCTTAGACTTGTTCGATTGAAATCTTGTGACAATTTTCGAGTGGAAGTCTACAATTTGTTCGTAAATATTTAAGTTAAGCCAGTGGTTATGGGACATGAAGCTAAACGCATCTATTTACTAGCTTAGTGTAATTGACACTTTTTACTGATCGATGATGATCATTTTGTGATTTAGACTAGCGATGTGCGACGTCTCTTTGTTTGTGTGGGGGTTAAACCCCGTTTGTGGAGTTTCAACTCAAAATTGGTGGGGTAGCGACCCATGGTCTTCGGGCCGTTTGTGGAGCTTCGGCTCAAAATTGATGGTTAGCGACCATGGAATAGCATTCCGTTTGTGATACACATGTTGGTGAGTTTTCATGCTCCCGTTTGTGATAGGCCTCCCCCCCTTTGTGATTTCTGGATTTCTGGTGGTTGATTTCTAGAATTTGCGTTTCACCAATTTTCGTGAATTGCATTGATAAGCTTTATCAATATTTGTGTTTTGGTGAATAATTTAAAGAATATGACATTATTTTGGTGTTTGAGAATATTTGAGATATTGTATGATTTTTGTTGTTATCTGATGTATACTTGTCACTGTATGGCAGTATTGTTATCATACGTTGTTTGTGATATCTCTTATCTTATCTCATTTTATCTTATATTTATAGCTAGACTGATTTGTTTATTATTTTCTTCTTAAATAATACTCAGGTCAGACCGAGGTATTTCAGGTGCTCCTGCTTGACTTCTTATCAGGGTCCTTCACCTGACTTTTGGCTAACTACTTTAGCATAGTAGTTTTTGTTAGTATATATTTGAGATAGAGACTCCTTGATGTATACTTATTCTTTTTTCTAGCACTTGTATCTATTATTTTGTGATGTAGTGGATCTTGTTTACCACTACTTTGATGTACACTTCTTTGTGTTATATTCATATCTGTTTCCGCCTTTGTGATATGAATATATGTGACTGATTTGTGTTATGTTTATTTCTATATTTGTTTATGAAGCTCACATAGCCACTGTGTGGTAGCTTTGAGTTTGTATTTGATATGTTGGATTTCCTCTTGAAATGAAATGTAAGTTATATTATCCGACATATCGGTACTCGCACAAAGCAATTACACATATGGTCAACAGCCATATTCTTCGTGCTAGTCGACGGCATTACCCCGTAGTATCCTTGGCTAGCGTGAGCAAAGAGGTGGGGCGTCACAGTAAAATTCAACAAGCTCAAAACGCCACCAATCCAATTCCATAATGTAGTATCCACTAATACAATCACAATGCAACTCGTCGTGTTAAATTTTGACCTCGTATGAAAGAGATAATTAGTTTACAACGTTTGAATTAATTAAAATAATTTAAATTCCTTAATTACATCATTAAATCTTAATTACCCTTAAATAAAACTAATCCTTTCTCCCTCCTTCACTCTCATACGTGAATGCTCCAGCCACAACAAGCGACTCCATTAACCTGCATCGTCGCTTATGTGCCTCCAAACGATGTCGCAACATAACCACATGCTACCCCTACCCTCGAGAACCTCATCGCCGTTGGCTTCGTCACCCAATTTGCCGCCGTTGAAGAGAACCAAGCCCAACTATTTTGATGTTCATCTCACGATTCCAATCGCCACAGTTGATCATTGGCCATGAAACTTTGGTCGAGCCTAGCCCTCCACCTAACCTACACTTTTTCTTTAGAGTGCATTGTAATCGATCACCCAAATCGCCAGAATTTGCCAAAATACTCTACGACATTCATCTAAGAACCGCCGCCTCCACGAGCCACCATCGATGATCTCCACCGTCCACTATGCTCAACTTGACATCGCCGACATATCTCCAGTAGAAGACCTCACCTGAAAATGCGGTTAATGGCTCTGATGATTGTAGGATGTTGGATCATGGAAGATTTTGATTTGAAAAAACAAACAAAATTCTCTGGTAAAACACGATTTATAAAGGGAGGGGGCCTGAGTTTGAACATGGGAAAGGGTCTGGCTACAGTGGAAAGGTATGGTGAGAGGTATGGGTACACATAGACAAAAAATATATCTAGCTTGAAGTACTCAAAAATCTTGAACCACAAACGAGACGTGCCGCCTGGCATTCTACACTAAGTACCCCTATTTTGAACACAATGGAATTAGTTTCGAGACTTAATTCGATCATATGCAAAAGTTAACTTTTCAAACCCAATCATATTATATTAATTTATGTAATTAGTTTCTAAGCATTTCAAGCTTGCACGACCAAACGATATGTCTAATTGTTACGAAATTCGATGGCATATAATAACTCACTATTACGGATCAAATGAAACTGGTTTCATCAAAATCCGAGACTGTGCTCCGGAACGCTATTTTCACATGTTAATTAAAACGATTATTATAAAACAAGTTGAATCGCTTTTAAATTCAAATTCAAAAGTTTGCTATCTTCATTCTTATCCAAATAGAATTTAAATCAACTTCCGAAATCATTTTCACTCACATAAAATTTAAGATTTAATTATTTAAACAATTTCAAATATTCAAATAACCATTATATTTGATGTTTCCTGGAGATTTGACCGGGCAACTAGTGCTCGGCATCAGGTAGCACTCGGCATCAGAGAGTGTTCGACATCTGGGAGTGATCGGCGAAGTACTCGGCATCCAGTGGTACTCGGCATCAGAGAGTGTTCGGCATCTAGGAGTACTCGGCGAAGTACTCGGCATCCATGATACTCGGCATCAGATAGTACTCGGCGTCAGGTAGTGCTCGGTATCAGCTGGAGCTCGGCGTCAATTAGTATTCGGCGCCCAGTAGAACTCGGCGACAGAAGTGCTCGGCATCCAGAAGACGTTCAGTGTGCATAACTACTCAACGTGACAGTATCGTTCGGCCTGCATGCATTGTTCGGTCAAGAGCTTCGGACAGAGATACGTTCGGCTTCAACTGCAACCATCCTGCACTTCCCACACATCAAACGTACCATTCGACATGGAAGGGACCGTTCGGCATGGAAAGGATCGTTTGGCATTATGGCGTTCGGCATGCCTGGTTCGGCAAGCAGCAACCACTGTACTCGGGCTAGAGTGTTCGGCCACCAAGCCCACTTGGGAAGTCCAGCCCATATTTGCCTATAAATAGAGGGGCAGGGTCACAGTGAAAGGGGACCTTTTTTGGGAGAACAATAGGGAGACTCTGCCACTTTCAAGACTTACTATTTTCGGTTCAAACTTGTATTCAAGTCATTAATATATGGATTGTATATGTATTCAACTACTTTTGAAAGAAATAAAGATCAAAACTCAAAGTGGATGTAGGCAGTTACGCTGAACCACTATAAATCCGGTGTTCTTACTTTCTGCATTTAAATTAGCATATTCTTCCTTGTTTAATTTAACTTCATCACTTACATCTCTACACAATCTTTCTCAACGAGGTTAGTGACCAATTTTGGTGCTAACATTTGAAATTCAAGTTATTTAACTTATAAAATAAACTTTTCAATATTTAAAATCAATTATATATTCCAATTTCGAATGATTGAAATTCTAGGTCACTACATAAGCATCCCACCACTCTTGCAAGAACAAGACCGAACCTCTAGGTGTCTTAGTGCAAGATTCGTAAGCTTTGATTCCGGAATAGCGGAGTTATAATCAAATTTAGTAAATCTAGAAACCAATGAAGGTAAGAAACTGTACTAATTTATATTATATAATATGTGATGATATGATATGATTTCTATGCTTGTTTATGATGGTTGTTTATCATGTTTGGATATGATGATATGTTCGTTTGATTGTGAAAATAATTCACATTAAATACACGTTAAATTTACACAAAGGAAATCACTTTCCTATATGAATTATAAAAGTGTTACGGGTTAGTTAAACCTCTATAAAATGGTTTATAAATGTTTTATAAACATTAAAACTCATTTCGGTAAAGTTTGGAAAAGATTTGAAAAAGAAGTCAAAATTAACGTGTCGCGTAACAACAGTTCATGATTTCACGCCATAAAAGTTAAATCAATGTGTAGAATGGAATATAGCTCGGAATTATTCGAAATAAGAATTTTCCGAACTCTTATAACTATAGTTTTCAAATGAAAAGGAAAAATTAATATTTCATTGAAATGAATTTGAGTTAAGTCCAAATAAAGTTTTTAAAAACATCGTGGTTTGGCAATTTTGGAAACCAAAGTGGCAAATGCTCTAAAATTGATATTTTTAAATCATTAAAAATATAAAATAAATTTTGTAAATATGTTTAAATGTACTAAAAGGGATTTGAGGTATAAAAATGGACATATATGAAATGGAATTAGTGTTTTCAACAAAGAAGCTTTAAAAATACTATTCGCATCGGCGGTAGTTTTTGGTAACTTTTGAAGGTTAGATTTAAACTTGGGATTTTCTTCCCGAATCTTTTGCAAATGTTTTTCAAATAATAAATCAAGTATTTTAAAGATTTTATAGTTGATTAAATAACTTAAACGCCTTATGGGTGAAAGAGTGATAGTCTCTAGACCCGAGCTCGAACAACCAGTGTCTGGGTTACGCTCTAACTATCCGGATTGGCCCAACGGAGGGGATAATATATTTGATTTACTCAGACCACATCTTCCTAAGATAAAATTAAATTTGGAGCTTTCTAAAAGTACAACAAGATTAAATTAGGATTTTGGTTGTTCAAGAAAACATTCTAGTTAAACTCCGTATTAAATTCCGAGGAGGGAACTCGTCCTATCCGTATGAATTTAAAAGGTGATTTCACCGTTATTCGATGAATAGTATAGGTTGAATGCAGAAATTAGTATTGGGTATAATCAGTCTAAAATTTATGAATCCCTTTTATTCAATACTAACTGATTTGGGTTTATAGTAAATGATGTCTTAAATAACATTGTTTTTGATCCATTAAAAATATGTTTTGGAAATGTGAAATCTTCATTAATATTAGAATTATACTTTTCCTAAGTAATTAAAGATGAAATGTTTTGGTACTTCCAAAGTTAAAAAGGGGTTTTAATTAACCAAAGGATTTAATAAAAGAGGTTTAATTATCCCATATATATTGAAATAGAATATGATTTAAAGACGTATATCTCTAAAGAGATATTTTACTTGGATAAAAAATATTGACTAATTGAATAATAATCACCTATATACTTGACATCTTTTATCAATAATTGGTTTAGAGAAACCAAGATCGGATTTGGGTGATTCCTATCCGAAAACCGCTTCGAACCAATATACGTTCGAAAGTGAAAACATGTTGAAGACAATGATTTTGAAGGCGGAGATCTTCATAATGTAGGGCTGCTTGTCACTAACCTTTGGGGTAATTCCCATATCATATATATGGTGGCAGTGGTTCCTTCAATTTGGAATCTTCAATGCAAGGACTACTCGCAACTAATCCCAAGGGTGATTCCCAAACAGGATGTAGTAGGAGAAGCACCTTCAGTTTGTCCTGTGCTGGACAACTTGTATGGACGAGTGTCTGACATTGCATTTCTAAGACCACGTGCATTGATTTTTGCTAACATATATCTGTTTAGTGGTGTAAGAGGTAACCCCTTTTACACTTAACACCATTCTCTAAGACGTACGAGCTCAGAGGTTGTACATTTGTGGAAATCAATAGTGTGCTGTTAGAAATAGCATCGTGGCATTCAAAGTGGGTTTGTCATGTGAAAGGTAAAACGTTACCTTAAGCCTCACACATCAGTAATGGCAAAAACATGGTAGATGCAGCAGGGCTAAGTAGACCGCACCCATTAGGATATGGTCGTCACCTTTCTAGATTACCCTCTATATTTCGGTTTTGTTGTGTTGTTGTAGCCACGGATAGGTTGGGAATGACCGAGGTGATGGCGTATTCAAAACTATCTATGGTAGAGTTAGGTCGGTTCTGTGTTGGTAGAGGTTGGAGCCTTAGGTGTATCTCTCTATAGATGTACTATCGAAAGGTAGTCCATTGCCTTTTCATTATATGGAATCCATTCTCCAATACAAGCCTTTATAGTTTTAGTTGTAGAACCTAGTATGTTAGGATTTAATTAATGTAACAATTTCAGCTATGATTAATATGTTATTTGAAAAGGTTTTCAAAGAATGTCATTAAAAATATTATCTCTGATTTTGCGTAGAAAATGGTTTGGTTATCATAAGGTAAAAACTCGTCCGTGTTTATGTGCGGCGCGGTCTTATGAGATACCCTTTGTTTTCAAAAATATCTGTGTTTTGAGTTTTCTCACACCAGTCCCATGATTGACCCGGATTTTATTTTATTTTCCATTAAACTCTAGATGCACTATTTTTCCGGGCAGCCAAGTAGTTCTAGTCTAGCTTGGAACATTTTGGAGGAACTTGGAGCTAGAGCTGGAGCTGGAGTTTCCTTTGTAGATAGTTATCCATTTCCATTTCCGCTGCATTTGTTTACTATTTGTATTCAGCACTAGTAAGGACACATATTTATAACCGTCCAAGCTAAGATTAGGATAGACACTGATGTATGTATTTAAAATTTCCGCTGTAAAGATTATATATTGAAATAATAAATGTTATTTCATTCGTGTAAGATTATGTTCTGTCTTTATTTTTCTTTTTACACTTAACGGTCGGTTTTTCCAGCACTTGGATGCTCGACACGTAATACAATGGACGTATTAGTGTCAATTTTCAAGGGTCGAAAATCTCGTTCGTCACAATGTGGCAACTTAAATGTCAAAATATGAAATTATTTAAAAACAATATGAAAGGCCTGGGCGGCAACCTAGAAGAAATAACGTAAGATATAGTTCATGATATGAATACGGTTGGAATAATGTTTTATGATTACGATTCATGTCATGATGTTCATTTGATATGATATGATGAAATTGATGTTACTGAATTAGTAAGGGAAAAACTCATTCCACAAAGCGGTGTGGTCTCATTATTTGTTATGTTAGAGAAATGTATTTGTAACACTACACAAAAGTTAACCGAAAATTAAATAAAAGGAATTAAATTAAATATAATAAGGGTAAAAATGAAATTTTCACAAATGTTAGAGTTTGGCTATAAAACTTGCAGCATTACATTCATAGCGATTTTCTGGACAATTTTCATATATAATGTTTTGAAAGCGAAGCTGGCCTGAAAAAGTTATTTACGTTTAGAAGTTCAAAATCGAAAATAACTAAATAAGAAAACAAAATATTTTTAATAAGGAAAGCTCCACCGGTTGATGCCCTACATTGGATCAGTCGACCCCTAGTAGTCGACTGCCCATGACCAAGTGGTCAATTGGTCGAGCGGTCTAGGCTAAGGTTTGGGTAGGCCAAACAGCCTGGATTTTATATAAATTGATTTAATGGTTGATGACAATCTGTAATCCTATAAATATAACCCTAACCTAATATTGAGAACCATAATTCATTACTTATCGTAACAATACTCTGTCTCTCCAAAAACTCAACCCTCTTTCCCTCCAAATCAATTTTCTTCAAAACAATTAAAATTAAATTCAAAAGATTAAAGGAGGAATCAAACCAAATCAAGGAGAGATCGACGAACCAAGCGTAGGCAATTCCAAGAGAACTAAAAAGAAAATAGCTTTCTAAAGGTGAGTGGATTCATTATAATTATGATGATTTATATGTAGTTAAGTTTGTTTATATCTTATTTGATCTACAATTGTTTTGCTTAATTAGAGACGTTGTTTATCTAATAACTGTAGTGGATTGAGAATTTGTAATTTAACCCATATGAATATGATCTTGTCTAATCTAATTTTGATTAAAGTAAAATTGGTTGGGTAAAAGTTGATTGAGGTTGAACACGTTCTTTTTGTTAAATTGAATATACATTGATATATCATTACTCTATTGATTCTAAACCTAAGTTAATTAGAATTGATGACAAATACAATTATGAAATTGTAAAATGATTAGAAACTGAAACCGGGAACATTGAGAATTGTTGATTAACTTTACTATAAAATGAAATCAATAAATGGAATGAAAAGAAATAAAAAATTTCAATAATTAACTTTGATCTGTTGACAGGCTCACTGGAGCCGGTCGACATCAAGCGGTAAACTGCTCCAATATCCAACAGATTGAACCTCGGCCTAAGGCCTAGGTTATATGTTTATATATATTTTATATAAATGTTAGTATATTAGTAGGGAAATTAGTTCCCTAAGTTTATGACTCTTGGACGTTAGGGGACTGGATAGATGTGTACATGGACAATTAGGCCTAAACACTATTTATTCGGTAAAGTCGATATTTGACAATGGCGATTTGATTACAAACTGGACTCACATGAGGTTCTATGGTGTATGCGCAACACTGATGAGGGTGTCCGAAGAAGTATGTTTGGCCCAGTACTAATAAGAGGTTCCTTGGTACATGCGACAATTAGGACGTGATACTGTCGTTGGATATCCAGCGTTGTGCAATAAGTGGCGTTACGTTACCATTGAAATTAAAAATGGATGCAGCGGACTCTAAGACGTCTTTGGCTTGAGTCGGGATTGTGGGCTCCTCCTCAATGCATAAATATGATACATGTGGTCATAATTTGGGAACGTAGTCCCAAGGTTGATACCGTAGGTGATCCTATGTAGGAATAGTTTCAGTAGTTATTAGTCCAATCCGTCGTTGTTTTTGAGGTTTGATTAGTTATTAGACCCTAAGTATAGACCTTCACAAGATGTTCGGTGTAGGCGTATTTAGAACTATTCCCCTTAGGTTAATGAAACATACCTTAATAAGTAGTTCACAAACACAAGTAGGACACCCTAGGTCTAGAGTATTAATGAAGTCAAGTGCATGTAATCATCATATACTTTTGATGTAACTCATTCACCGTACTTTTGTCTGACCACTCCTTTCATTTTTCCCTATCACAGAAGGACATGGCAGCAGGTGACCTGCCGAGATCTAGTACGTGGAGAGACGAGCTTGGCATTGGCATTTGCAGGTGATCGTTCGGGTATGTATCATTTCAACCATAGTGAATTCTATACTAACAGGGAACTTGCAGAGTGGTAACGGATATGATAATAACATAACAAGCATATATCATCAACATCAATATAAATAACAAATAATGGTGTCAGATGTCATAGGTGAACAGATACAATCAATAACATATATAACAATGTAAATAACTAACAGCACCATATTTCAATTGTCGTTTCAATTGGAATCAAATTTAATAAATATAAGAACATTAATCGTGAGTGATTGCTCACCTTTCGAGGTTAGAGAGACAAGAAGATGACACAGATACGCACACAACGATAAGCTAGGGATTGCTGTGACAAATTCGATATTAAAATGTAAGTCAAGATGGCACGAGATCGATGAACGAGATATATACCATATATAAATTTTCAAAAATTAAAGTTTAAAACATATAGTTAAAATAAAATATACGTATCTACTACCAAATCAATGTTTATTATATAAATCCATATAAACTTACTTTACTACTCACAAATGAAAGTATGAAAAGTTACTTTATATAGAATCAGTACCCTTTAAAAGAAATCGATACATATAAACTACAGATAATATATTACTAACATAATCCAAGTATATTTAAACGTTTGATCCAAACACATATACGTATGTTTATCAACATATTATATACCAACTTTATAATATATATATACAAATGTATATACGGGTTTCTATACATATGACATACTTATTATTGTTATGATATGTAAACTGTACCTATAACAAATAACAACACATACTGCCAAAATAATGTATACTTAGATATAAATACTTTTTTAAGCTACTGTAGAGACACATTTATGTATAGCTAATAAACTTGTACAGAAAATCCAAAATAGTTTATGCAACAACATGCAATAGACCAAGCTTTTTATATAAACCTCATTTGCACTAACATGCGCATCTATATATATCTTTGTATAAATATGCAGGCTGACATTTGTGCACCAAACAAACATCAAACAAAATAAAACTTACATATATAGACGGTTATGCTATAAATATATATATATATATATATATAACAATACATTTTCTTGTATGATCAGCCGATTATATGCATGTATACTAACAGTTATTAGACTTATGCATTAATATATATAGTCTTATATTCGGTAACACCTTTTAAACCTATTATAAATATATATATATATATATATATATATATATATCCACTATGAAAATATATAAAGTTATATAGATGTGACTTAACAGCTTCAATATATATAACTCAATATACTTATATAGATAAACTAATATAAAATCCTATACAAAATTACATACTGACTATAGTAACAACTCACTACAAGACACACATTGTATTCCAACGGAGCCTTCCAACGGCCTCCAACGTCATTGACCAACGTCTTCCAACGTCCAGTGTTTTCTCGTATATTTTATTAGTTAAAAACTGTAGGACGTTGGTAGACATTGGCGTTGGTAGACGTTGGCGGCCGTTGAATGACGTTGGAAATCCGCGAGCAAAACAGAAGCCTAACTTCTTCTTCCCCATTCGGCTGAAACATTCCCCCCCTCCCAATTCCCAAATTTGCTCTGATTCCGACCCCCCCTCGCTGCTCCGACGATCAACGGCTCCTCCTCCGACTCCAAGCCTCCCTCTCGTCCTCTCTAACTCCCTAATCTCTCAAGAAAAGGTATAAACCCTAATCCCTATATTTAGTTAAATTTGTTAAATTAGTGTATTAAATGTTTGTATTGCCTTATTGTATGTATAATCTAGTTTATTGAGGCATAATTTATGTTATTAACTTATGTATTGCAAGATTATATATATTTAAGTTTGTGTTAACAATAGAATAATGTGCATACAATTAGTTTTAGCTTTGTTTGGAAACGTTAGTTGTTAGTGAGCATACAATTAGTTTATATATTTTAGAAAATTTCAAAAACGATATTTTATATTCATGAAACCCTTAGAGTGCCTTTCGGCCCCGTTTGATAAGTATTGTATATGATCATTATGTGGATATTCGTTTTTTAACAGAACAGACATCTATATTCATCGTATACAATATTTGTTGGATTTGTCCCTGTATTGGACAAGTTACGAACACAATAACATAATTAAATCTCGTAAAACATTTCATTTTAAATAGTTCATAGAATGTCGACAGTGCTTCCTTTATGTTCCCTGTGTACACGCAAATGTGTACTGTTCAGGGAACTAAAGCGAAGTGTTGCCGAAATTTTGTTGAATCGTTTAAATTAAAATGATTTACGCGATTTAATTACGTTATTGTATTTGTAATGGGAGGTAGGATGACCCATCGACAAAGTGTCACTGTGTCAATGATCTATTAATATAAAATTCACCAATAATATTGTTTTAATAAAATGTCAATTTTTAAATTTATATCGTACTTTTTAATTATATACGTAGGTAAATGGACAATTATTTTACTGATCGAAGTTGGATGTACAAAAAAAGAAGGGTCGAAAATGGAGGCTCAATAAGTGAACAGTTTAATAACGGTGTTCGCGTATTTATTGATTTCGCTTTAAGTAATAACAGAAACGACGAAGAAATCCGTTGTCCATGTACTAAATGCAAAATGTTAAAGCATTTGATACCAAAAATGGTTAGAGTTCATTTGCGTCAATACGGTTTCGTGCCGAACTATTTGGTTTGGGATCGTCATGGAGAACCGTTAGCATCTAATCATGTACAAGCTGAGGAGGTAGTGTGTACTGAACTATTTCAGCATCACCGAGAGGACTTGGTATATTTATTAATTACGATAATAATTTAAAGATTTTAAGTTCTAAGTTGTAGATAATGTAACAATATATATATAATATATATGTATATGGACATATTTCAGGAGAGACAGCGTGGTGGTGCTTCTATGAGTTACTGGGATGTTTTCACGCATACTCATGCGTTGAGCCAGGTCGACGAAGCAGGCACCGTTTCATACTCCTGGGATCACGATGGCAAAGCGCAGTCCGCATATGTAAGTAACATAATGACTTAACACTTATATAAGTTAATTAAAATAATGTTATCTAAATTCAACTTATTTTGCATAACAGCAAAAGTTTCAGCAAGCACGGACTTCCATTCTCGAGGGCTCTGGGCGCGACGAGTTGACCACCGATGAGGAGGACGCTATTTTTGAGTCTGTCATGGATCCAGCGGCACATGGCAGACGCTATGGTTTTGGGAATCAATCGGTAATAACTTTAACTTAAATTTTAAAATAATTATTCTGAACCAACTATTGCACATTGTGATGGATTATAGTAAACACGAATTACAATTATTAAACACTGATAATTTAAATTTTATTTACAGGCTAAGACGGCTCAGATTGAGTATCAGAGGGCTCAAGATAAGGAGGAGATTGCACAGCTCAGAGCCCAGGTCGCCGCGCTCTAGGAACGCAATATCCACACCGAAGCCAAGATGGAGGAGCTGAATAGGCGTCTTACGGAGTTTATGAAGCAATACGGCCGGTTTCCGTCTTCTGGTGGTTTTGGAGGAGAGTGATTTCAGGTATGATTTGATTTGTTTTGCTATGGACATGTATATTTGGAGAGTGTGAGGATTTGATATATTCTGATGTTTTGGATGTTGGTTTGGATGTGATTTTTGAGATGTTGACGTAGTAGTTTGGATATTGTTGGATTGGACGTTTTGTTGGATGTTGATGTTGGATGGTTTATGTTGTTTATATTGATTTGTATTGTGTATATTGATTAGTATATATGCTTATTACTTGGATTTACTATTATGATTGATTATGTGAGATATGCTGTTGTATATGTGCTCGAAATTGAGCTTTTATGAGATATACGATGTTGGAGGTGGCTGGAAGCATGCATTGTTGGTTCTGTAAAAAAAACACCCAGATTTCCAACGTCTTCCAACGTCCACCAACGGTTTACTGGCACATTTATTCCAACGTCTTACAACGTCCTCCATCGGATCTTCCAACGTCTTTCCAACGTCTATTTGGTCAACATCTTCTTCCACGTGGACAACCTGAACGTTGGAAGACGTTGGTATATGGGCGTTGGGTTCATTGGTAGACGTTGGACGCCGTTGAAATGTATATCAACGGCGTTTCCAACGTCCATTTCCAACGTCCATAACGGCTTTCCAACGGCCGCCAACGTCTGGCCGCCGTTGGAATGCATTGTGTGTCTTGTAGTGACTAAAGTAATAATATATATAAACCATATGAAATTTAAGAGTGAAGGAATCCATACATATATCAAAGTCATATGGCTCGAGTACATCTGATAATTTAAATAAAGCTTTTAGATCATTTTTGAACAAAAGAACATAAAATAAATCTTTAAATTCTCAAATCCTAGAACACTTTCATTCAAATCAAATATATATATATATATATATATATATATATATAAGTAACTATATAAACACAAGCATACTTTAACATAATTATATACCTATTAACTAGCAGATCGACCAAAGTAATGTATACACAAACTATATATAATAATAAATAAACTAAACCTATAAATAAGCAAACATACTTTATAACCTTTATTAACAGGCAAATAGAAATCAAAAGCTTTGTATTTCATTTTCAAATCAATATATCTATAACAGAAACTAAAAAAATCTATACACAAACACAGAATATACTAATATAATTTATATAAACTATTATATATTAATATATATACACACCTACAATATTATAAGAATATATACTATACTTTACTGTTGAATTTCAGAATCTGTACATACTTAAACTAAAATATTATAAACTTTATAAATAGACAATTGTATATAATATACGTATAAACCAAACATGTTATATGAAACTTATACATACTTATATAATGATACGAGAAATATTATATATTTTGGAAAGCGATACTGACAATCTAGTTATAAAAGCTTTTACATATATACGTATAACTATAACACATATATATAATACCTTAACAAAGAGGCGAGGAGGAGTTCACGGCGGAGGTCAGGCTGAGGTCGGCTGCCGGTTGCGCGGGAGGAGAGTGGAGATGAGATGATGGTGGAGAGGGTTTCACATCAGTTGCAGCCAGTGATGCGGGCGAGGCGGTGAGGCAAGCGGAGGTTGATCGATGATGGGAAAATGAGGTGGAAGAAGTTTTGGGCTGAAGGATGCTTGGTGGAGATAGGCTCGCTTGGGTGGCCGTGGGAAAGCATGCGGGAGAGAGAAAAGGATGGCTCTGTCATATTTTTATTAAAGAAGAATGGAGTAGAGGAGCAAAACAGAAGAAGATAAAACAACATATATCTATTATTATTACCTTACATATTCATACGAATGGACAAAATATTCAAAAGAAGGAAACGAAAAACAAGAACCAAAAGATATTTAACCGATGGAATAGCAACAGGCAATATAAATTGTCAGAGATTGTTTGAGTTCAACTGTTGGGTAGATGGAAGGTCAAGAATTCAAAATGTTTTAAAAACGAATACTGATATGAAATCGTTCCGTAAATTCCGTTGTCACTCAGACTCCGGAACACACGAACAAATATACTGCGGGAGTCAGTACGACAAGACGATCAAAATGGTATACAGATATCAGTGGTACGATCATCCGATCAAAAGTCGATAATCGGTACTGATATACGTTGCTATTCCGTACGGAAAAATCCAAACGGTGCTAGAAACGTCCGAATTTCACGAAACGAATTTCGCAATCTGATTCAGAGTGTTCTAAATAAATTTTCTCAAGTTGACCTATTTAGGTTTCAGAACACTTTTATTATCGTCAATTTTAACTGATATAAATTGAAATAAAATTACACTAAAAAATAAACTTCCAAATTATTTGATGAAAATTTACCACTTGCTATGTTAAAACAGGCGCATTTCAAATATCAAATTTAAATTTCAAAATTTTATTGTTTAAAATTTCACAAAATTTCAATTAAATATATAAATAAAACAAAAAAAAATATTTAAAATTTACTGGTCGTCACAAAAACCAACTCCACTTTATCTTTCTTTCACGATGAAATTTTTGATCTAATGTCATTATGACTAAGAGTAAGGAAACATCTTTTAATAGACAATGATTACAAATCTTAGAGCATATAATAATTTTGTTAAAACTCATTTCTTACAATATCATTACCACTGCACATCCTCATCGTTTCGGTCGTCCAACTTCACACGTCATCGGTGCCTCCATATCCATCATCATCTCCTCTTTCGCCATTACTTTCAACTACCTTCTTCCACCACCTTAGCCAACTGCTTCCTCCGCAGCTACAGTGGTCACCTTCGTCATCTTTATCAAGCTTAAAGCTTCACAGTAGCGTCCTTGAGGCTTGATTATTAGAAAATATTTGAGTTTGGGACTAGAGAAAAATTAAGAATCCTTTTTTTTTTTCAAACTTGTCTTTAGTCTAACTCCATGTCTAACCATTACATTTCTTGTTTCCAAAGTATATTTATTGGTTTTTAAACCTTGAGTCACAAAAAAGTCCGAAGTCTTGAATTTTAAATCTTGAAAAGTTCAAATTTTAAAACTGGTAAAATCTATAACCAAACCACATCATAATTTTAAATCTCGGAAGGTTCAAATTTTAAAATTGGTAAAATCTATAACCAAACAAGATCATAATAGCTTACACAAATTTATTTAGCATCATTTTGTAGACCCACGATATCAACCAAGTGCGTGCGTGCGCGCGCTGAGAATTACACAATTTGAAGTTTTTGAAATTACAACAATAAGATGATTTTTAATTAGGTTAAAGGGATTTTTATTTCAGGATAATAAGTTTTAAAAACAATATTTTTGAATAATTAGTTTTAAGGATAATTTACAGAAAAATAATAAATTAATTTATCTTTTAAATTATACGGAAAAATGAAAAATTCATTTATCATTATTTTTATATAACTGAAAATGATAACTTCATTTATCTTTTTTCTGTAAATTGTTTTTAAAACTAATTTTCAAAAAGAAAGGAAGAAAATTAATGAAACTTATACCTCGCACAAGAATTGGAAGAAATCAACAACGGATGAGTTTTTAGATGAAGAAATTTAATATTGGTGCTCAAATACTAAAAGAATTGTTTTACATTGCGGAATCACTAGAGCAAGTGCTACACCTTAAATGAAATTTTGCCATATCATATATTGTGGTCAATACAAGCTCTACCATAGTATGCTGATTAACTCCGAACTTGTTGCAAATCTTTAAATAAATTGTTATCCCCCAACATTAGAGGATTATTATGAACTTGCATAAAATTTAACAAGTACTTGTACATATTTCAGTTTGGAGGCATATGATAACTCCCAAAAGTTTGACTGTCACCAAACATAGAAGAATATGGGTTTCTGGAAGACACTGGCAGATCAGAAAAGACAGGAGGCAAATCAAAGCTTTGACTGTTACCAAACATAGAAGAATATGAGCTTCTCAAAGACAATGGCAGATCAGAAAACACCGAAGAAGGCAAATCCTTTGAAGTCGTTGATTGACGTTCTAATGTAGGACTAAAGTCTAGGCTTTTCAAGTATCCTGGAAAACTAGCAAGTTCGTCAGATGCTCTAGAATCACTGTATAACATAGAGCCCGATGTATTATTTTGAAATGAACTCGATGCTCCAGAATTACTAGATAAAAGAGAGCTAGATGTAGTATTTTGAAATGGGCATCCAAAAGATCCCGAATATTGTGGCAAACTGCTGCTACTGGTGAAAGAAGATACAGCTGTGCTTGGCACCCAGGGGTCTAACGGGCTGGCCCAAGATGTCTGACTTGAATTCTGCTGAACCATAGTAGCGTTTTTTGACCACCAATCTGATGAACCTGGCCCATACATTGGGTCTGGACTTATAGCAATATTCTGCAATCTTGACTCTGGTGGGTGAGGCCAAGATGTTGGGATTGGCCTCATCTCTGGTGGGTCGGCCCAAGAAGTTGGGTTTGGCATCGACTCTGGTGGGGAAGGCCAAGAAATTGGGTTTGGCCTCGACTCTGGTGGGCCAGGCCAATGCAACACATTTGAACTGTTCTGAACCGCAGATGCAGGAGCCGGGTAGCATGGAAGTGGGGCAAGTTGGGGTTTAGTTTCTGGAATTCCTGCTATTCTTACAGCTAGCTTCTTCCCTTCAATTTGACACCCATTCATATGTGCTATGGCTTTTGCAGCACTGATAGGGTTAGTGTACCTAACAAAACCACACCCTTTACTTACATCCGTGGTTTTATCCTTCATAACTTTAACTTGACTTAGAGGTCCAAATGGGTTAAATAACTCGCTAAGCTTGCTATCATCAACAGTTTTTGGAAGAAAACCTATGAATAGGTTTGCATAATCAATCTCTTTCTTCAGTTTTATTGACGTTGATAGGGGTATAGCATTAGAGTTTGCTTGTGGAGTCTGAGCTATTAATAGACATTTTGAAGTGGGATGACTTGCACTACCACAAACATCACATGGATCATGCTTTACAGTGCATTTTCGACCCAGAAGCATTCCCTTTGATTTAGAAATATCATTAAACTGGTTAGGTATGTGTTCGTTCTTACCATCATCATTTGGAGTTGAAAGCTTTTTTTCAGTGCAATTTCCACCTCGACGTGTGCCTCTTATCTCTGCAAGCTCAATTAACTGGTTGAGTTTGTGTTTGTTCTCACCATCATCAACTGGAATTAGAAGCTTTTCAACCATAGCCACGGCAGTGTCTAATGAATGTTTGCTGTTTGCTTCAATGAAAACATGCAAATCCTCATTATCATTGGGAAGTGATTTAGACTTCCTTTTATCTTTATATCCAGAATCTCTACCACGTAATTTGATACTAGCTCCGCTCTCCGCTTCCATTTTTTTTTGTGTATTACCACAAGGACCAAGTATTAGGCCAACAAAATTGTATTCAGGGAATTCTTCTACTGGTATATAAAGCTTCTTGGAATACTTTGCAGTAGGTGGTTTTGGTATGTTAAGTTGCATTGGGAGGTCAAATTTTTTTTGGAATATCTTTGAAAGGATACTTTGCTTCAGTTTCACGTGCTCGTCGCTACCTATTAAGCCAGACCGCATCTTTTCATTTATGTCAAGTAGTTGAACATACAAATTTGTGATTTCTGTATCGGTTTCATCAACGGGAGAATTGAATTGAGAATCAATATCGGACCATCTAGACTTTCTCCTTTTACTACTCAAGTCACTGCATTCCTCTAATTGATTGTCACCTTTCTCTTTCATATCCCATTTACTTCGCCTCTTTTTGCTCCTACTTCCTTCAAGGCCAGGATGTTTTTTATCAACCATTTTATGACATGAATCTGCATCAAAATCTATGCAACCACCAAGTCTCTCCTTGTGCTCTTTGAATGTTTCATCAACCTTGCAATCCCCATTAAGTTCGCCAGGAGGATTGATTTGAGAATCAATTACAGACCGCTTAGACTTCTTTTTCCTACTCAACTCACTCTCTGATTTCTCCACAGCTTCCTCTTTTACATCCCATTTACTTCGCCTCTTTTTGCTACTACTTTCTTGAAAGTCCGGTTCTTTTTTGTTAACCATTTTAGTAGATGAATCTGCATAGATTTTCGTGCAACAACCAAGTTTCTTCTCAGGTTCTTTGAAAGCCTCCTCCTCTTCATATTCCTCTTCCTCGGGTTCTTCTTTGACCTCTTCTACTTGAACTAATTTTTGCTGTCCGTATGCTTCAGTTACTTCTCCTTCAAAAGAATGTGCTTCTGATATCCTTTTTAGTTCGTCAGAAGAATAGTCTTCAATGGGCTCTTTTTCAAACTGCTTATCATGTTCATATTGTTCCTCCTCGCGTGAGTAGATTTTATTTTGTTGTTTACCTAAATATGCACAGAACTTCACCTTTTGCAGTACTTCAACCAAATCTACATGTCCATTTTCATCTCCTGGTTCTTCTTCTTCATCTTCATCGACCTCCTCCTCCTCTTCCTCTTCCACTTCTTCAACCTCTTCTTCAAACTTTTCTTCCTCTTCTTCCACTTTTTCTTCAGCCATCTCTTCCTCTTCTTCCTCAACTTCTTCAACCTCCTCTTCCTCCTCTTCTTCTTCAACTTCTTCAACCTCCTCTTCTTCTTCATACTCTTCAACCTCTTCCTCTTCTTCAACCACCTCTTCCTCTTCCCTTTCCCCTTCCTCTTCCTCTTCTTCAACCTCCTCTTCGATTTCTTCCACCTCTTCCCATATAGAATTGCTCTCGTCAGTTGGATTTCGATTGCTCCTATTTACTTCATATTTGACTGCATCTTCCTGTTTTCCCATACTGAGTTTAATCTGCAAATAACGGCCCTGAAAGAGTGAAAATGAAATGCATCAGCAGGGCTCGTTAGCAGACATTGCACTAGGGAAACATAAAAAGAGTCAACCTAACAAAATATAGACAAATAAATAATGAAACTGAAACAATACCTTTTAATTCCAAATTGCAAGCTATATCATGTAAGAATAAACATCAAAGTTGTCTAACTTTTATCAACTGTATTGGTGAATGATACTTAATATGGCAATTAAAAATGGACAACGCTGTACAACATTTGTTTTCGAGAATTATTCAAGCTAGTACAGTGGGATGATTAGCTTATACTTGTTTCATCAGTGTCAAAGTTGAAAATTCAATCAATTAGTAACAAATCGCAACACATTAGAAAGGATCTTATATCCAATTATTAAGATACCTAGATGAAAATTTTCGAGAACATGGTCCTATCACAATGTTCATTTCAAGTTAAAGTAATTTATCAAGGGTAGCATTATTCATGACCTAATAGCATGGTGTTTCATTTTCAGTTTTGGACTCGATGATTCTCTTCGTTCTTCATCTACTAGTTATGTTGAAAAAGGAACATTATGATACAATGCAGAGGAAAAGAGACATATATCTCATCCACATTTATCACTCGTTGCTACATCCAACCTTATAAGTTCAACTCAAAGAACCTGGTAATATTTTCAATTCACTAGTTCATTATATTAGGCATTTCACCAGATATCAACTATGAAGTATGATTTTTGATAACTCCATGATTAAGTTAAACAGAATATGTATGACTATGTGAGGCAGTATTCGGTAATGGTCAAGAGACTCAAGGCCACCTTAAAAGGTACTAATACTGAATAGAACAAGTGGCTAGAGGTATGGCGCTTTATATGCAACCTCAACAATCCAAGTTAGCTCCTGACAAATGCTTGAATTTCTCGTGAACATGATGACATTGTTGATTCAAGTACATCATCCAGTACAATAAGTTACACTGGTGATAACTTATGTTTTGTTTGACATTTTGGTCTTCATAGACCATTGAGAATCCTTTCGTTAATATGCTCGAATATTCAAAATTTGTTGAAAAAAACAGCAGCAACATATTACTAAGCGCATATTCACGATAGGACTCAAATAAAATGTAACATAATAAACAAAGTTCCATGGAAATTATGAAAACCCCCCAAATATGACCTAAGCATGGTAAAGATAATAGTTATAATCAACAAATTAGTGATACCAATGATTGAAACAGAAGCATAGATATAAAATAACAAAACAAAAAAAAATGACCCAAATTACTTTGATGGTTCAGATGTGATAATACCTGAAAATTTTTGAAGGATAATACGAATTGAAGAATTAATTTCGTTGAAGATAGAAAAAAGGTAGTCTGAAGATATATTTTATCTAAGAGCGCTGCTGCTTAGACGTTGTTCCCTCAACAAAAACCCAAGAATTTCACCGGAAATTTGGATTCTGGAACATAATATTTCCCGTTAGCAATCAGAGTAGAAAAGAAACAACAAAATAAAAATAAAAAAGAGGGGTGCTAAATACACTAGTTTTTACCATATTTGAAGATACGTCGCCTTTTTTATTGTCCTCTTGATAATAACATATATACACCACATTTCTTATCACCCTTAACTCAAAAAAAAAAAAAAAACACCGTGGAAATTACCGTAACTTTTCAACGAAGACAAACCAAATGATCATATTATATTGTGGAAATCAATACCGTCTTTCCTACACTATAAACGAGTGTCTAGATCCGTCTCGACTTTTAATTATCAAAAATTTTAAATTCTCGACAGTAAAATCATTCAACCTTTTGTAGTAAGAATAATGACCTGACGAAATCAACAACTAGTAAAATTTGTTTAAAACCAAAAGTAATATATTTAAATTTTGAAAAACAGGAAATTATTGTTAAGGACAAATTTTTTTAGAATTTTAGCATCAAGGACGGATCTTCAGTAATTTAGCCTGAAGGACAACTTTATTTAGGTATCAGTTTTTAAGTTTTTAGATATCAGTTTGTAGTTATCAGTAGCAGTTTTTAGGTATCAGTTTTTAGTTCGGTAGCAGTTTTGGAAAAATGTTTGTCCTTATGAATAATTTTAAAAGAATGTTTGTCCTTATGAATAATTTTTAGGAGAATGTTTGTCCTTGTGGATAAAATATTGAGGTCGTGTCCTTGAGGCTAAAAATATACAAATTTTTGTTCTTTAAATTAATTCCCCCATTGAAAAATCAGACCGTGATCAATTTTAAAATAATGATGAAATTTAGTAGAAGAACAAGGCAAAATTATAAAAGATACCTGAGAGTCTTTAAAAAATTCAAAATCCATTATTAAGAATTTTTTTTATTGTGTTATCCAATTTTGATTGCGTGAACTTAATTAAGTGAATTATATGCGTTATTACTAATGGGAGTAGCGGAAGAAGTAACGGGTTTAAATTGTTGCAATGGTGGTATTTTTAAGTGTAGAAAATTTCATCGCTGAGTTTATGGCGCGAGATGGTCAAGAAAAGGGCGATGTAGGTGTAATTTCTCATTGGAATTTTTTGTAGATGGAGCTTCAAGCGAACATAGTTCAACCATAGAAGTAATGCTTAAGGCTCCTGAAGGACGATCGATTTGTTATGCATCGAAATTAGAATTTCCCAAGACAAACAATGAGGATAAATATGAGTCATTAATAGCACGACTGAGGTAGAAAAAGAAATGGGGATAAGGAAACTGCACATATTCAGCGATTCTCAGCTGGTGGTTTGTCAAGTTAGGAAGGAATGTCAGGCTAAGGGTGCAAGATTTGACCCTTACCTAATGAAAGCACTGGAACTATTAGATTATGTAGTGTAGTAAACTATTACGCATATCCCTAGGGAGGAGAACACAAAAGTTGATTCGTTGGCTAAGCTAACTAGTTTTAGGAAAGCGCAAATGATTGGCCTGGTTCCAGTGGAGGTTTTAATGGCTCCAAGCATCGATTAAATGGACGTCGACTGGATTTTGGAGATCGTGGAAGAAGAGGAGTCATGGATGACTTCAATCAAGGATTTTTTGCTCAAGGGAATTCTATTGAGAGCAAGAAACGAATAGAAGAAACTTCTTCGAAAAGCACCTTGGTTCATGATGTAAGGAAGAGTGTTGTACAGAAGAGGATTCTCAACCCCTTACTTTGGTGTACAAACAAGCATGAGGTTAGAAAGATCCTCATGGAAATCCATAAGGGCGGCTATGGTGATCACACCGGGGGGCAGACTTTGGCTAAAAAGGTACTTCATTATGGATATTTCTAGCCACCAATAAATCATGATGCGCTGATTACACCATATAACGTGATCTTTGCCAGAGATTTGCGGAAATTCCGAGAGCCCTCGTCTACAGAACTAAAACAAATGGTCAGCCATGGCCATTTGTGGTTTGGAGAATTGATCTAATCGATGTGCTATCAATCACGAAAGAGGGAGCCAAATATGCAATAGTCGCAGTAGATTATTTCATGAAATGGTTCAAGCGGAATTGTTCGCCACAATCACAACAAAAAAGGTGATCACCTTCATGACAAAGAACATCATTTGCAGTCTGGAGTATCCTAGAATATCATCACATACATTGGAACCCAGTTCGAAAGTACCGAGTATAAGAACTTCTAAGACCGGTACAGAATCAAGAAGAGCTTCTCAACGATAGCACATCTGCAGGCCAAATGGAGGCGGTGAATAAAATCATTAAGCCCACTTTGAAGAAGCGACTAACTAGGGCCAAAGGCAACTGGGTTGATGAACTTTCAACAATGTGGGCTTATAAAATGACCCACAAGTCAACAATTGGACATTCATCATTTTCTCTAGTGTATGGATCAAAAGCGATGATCCCAATGGGACTAGAAGGCCCTTCTCATTGTAAAAGGCATTTCGATCCAGAAGTATACGAGGAACTTTTTCTTTAGTCCCTCGATTTGGTTGATGAGAAGCGGGAATAAGCAAAATTGAGGTTAGCTGCTCACCAAAAGAGAGTAGCATGACACATCAACACCAAGTTCTGAAACCGTACTTCAAGGCAGGGGATCTCGTTCAGAAATGAGTTCTCTTAGGTATAAGGGCATTCGGTCCAACCTAGGAAGGCATGAAAATAATCGAACGAAAGCTTGAAGGTGGAACATTCAACCTAGCAACAATTGATGGAATTCCGATCCAACGGGCATGGAGCAGCGAATTGTTGTGTCAATATTATGTTTAGTTTTATTTAGTTTTTTCATGCAAATAAGCCACACAAGAATTCTGGGTGCAATATAATAAGGCAGGATTTTCCACACTTTTTCAATAATGTATATATAGTTTGCTTCTTGAACCAATGAAACCGTGTTCGTATAAGCAAAGATTTTGTACTACGTAATTAGCAAAACAATCAAGTAAGAGCCTCTTCGATCTAGGATCAAGACTGAGAAGAAATATCTACTTAGAGGTCAATCGAATAATTCGACCCCGACCTTTAGGAATTTGACATTGCTCGGAGTTTGGAAATGTCAAGAAGGAATAATAACTTAGGGGTCGATTGGATAATTCAACCTAACCTTTAGGAATTTAGCAATGCCCAGAGATTAACAATGTCAAGAAGGAATAACTACATAAGGGTCGATCGGATAATTTGACCCTAACCTTTAGGAAATTGACATTGCCCAAAGATTGGCAACTTCAAGAAGGAATAACTACTTAGGGGTCAATTGGATAATTTGACTCAACCTTTAGGAATTTGACATTGCCTACACATTGGCAACGACAAGAAGGAATGACTACTTAAAGATCGATCAGATAATTCGACCCCGACTATCAGTAATTTACCGTCGCCTAGAGACTAGCAGTGATAAGTAGGACCAATCACGAAAGGTTCAATTGAATAATTCAATCTCGGCTTTTAGGTATTGGCTGTTACCCGAAGTGTGACAGCATCGAGAATAAATGCTTGAAATCAAGCAAATTAACCACTGGTTCCCAAAAAAAGAGACTGGTGTATAAACTGGATTTTGCAACTACCTTTGGCTGAGGAAAAGCGAGGATAGTTGTTAATAATTTATGATAGATGCTGTCAAACATTTTCGATCCGGGATCGGGATCAAGGAGCGAGATCGGACTGGGGTCAATTAGATAATTTGCACCAATATGTTTGACTTATAATAATGCCCAGATTCTAGCATTTGGAATAGAATGTTACACGAACATGACTTGGTTCATGGAAGGAATATAATAATAGGAAGTAGATACTTTAGTTCAAGCTCCCCGACGATAAGGGCAACATGGAACATGGACTATTTACAGTAAAAATCGACCGAACCATGATTGGGACAACTACGAAGTTGGTTCAATAATGATTATGGTTCACCGAACGGGACACTTTGGCAACTGTTAATTGAACCAAAGAATATAATATGCTTAATGCAATTGCATGAAATTTATTTATACGCATAAATTTGCGATAAATAAATGCATTGCACAGAAATAGACATATATAATGTAGGTAAATTGCAGTGCAAGGAGTTATAATATATAAGCAGGTAGCTATTCATAAAACGGTACAGTATATAAAAATGCGGCAAAGTAAACGAAACAAACATTATACGACAAAAGGTATTCTTTCATTACTTCAATTATTATATACAAAAGTAATGGGGTCCATTCTTGTACAAGCACTGCCTGTTTATAACAAAAAGAAACAACAAAACACAAGCAACTGCGCCCACAAGCTTCAAGAGGCTCCAACTTATAATTCCCTCTTTCGTGACCCTTACCGCTGGAGCTATCGGGTTGAGTCTTATGCTTACGTCCACCTCTAGGTTTCCTTTCTTTAGAGGCGTCACCTTTAGAATAGGTATCTCTCCCTCAGTTGTGGCATGGGGCACATCGGCAGTCTTCTCGATAGAAGCTTGTAACACCTCACCTCTATACCCATACTATCTAAGAGTATTACAGAGTAATACTGTTAGATAATACGAAGAATGAGACTATATGGGGTACACATATGAATATTCCCTTTGACTAACACTGGTACGTATTAAAACATCAAAAATATATCTAACCTGTACATACACAGTATTGGTACAAAAGCAATGGACATGTGTGCCTACAAGATAGAACAATACATAAAATATAGTAAATAACAGAGTAAACAGAATCAGTCGTAGCGATAACATTTATATATATATATATAATATATATTTATAGCACAGTATAGATACGAAGATCTCCAATGTCAATTATCTTGATAAAATGAGACAATATCAGCAAACAACTATGTATCAAATATATATAGTAAATTCATAACTCATAGATGTCATATAACAATCCTTAATGCAACTCCTCTAAGTCTAATAACATAGATGCTGGTAAAGTCTTCCATGTACCTGAAATGTCTTGGACTGATATATACGTGATTTATAATTATAACAACTTAAAAGATCTTCGAAGTATCTCATAACATAATATCATCAAAACTAGGTATAAAGATGTCATCGCTCATATATAAAATAATTCGGTAGAAATCAAGAATACTAAATCCAATGGGTGAATCATCCATACAATAAAACATCATAGAAAATGAAATCATCAATGGAATTGGGCTAACGCACAGTAGTACTCTAATATAATATCATAAAATCATACAATCAGTAGAAAATGTGAGATAGCCCATCAAACCATTTAAACCGCATCCAACATCACACAAACCATAAATATAAATCATCCACATCCTAATGCGCCAATAATAAAGTAAGGCTATCCCAAATATACCAAATCATCAAAGAGTACGGATACACGAGGACCGGTTACACTTTAGACTCAACAGTCTCTAGAATAGTCAACTCATGATAGGATAGGGACAAATATGCCAATCCACTACAACATATATACATTTTGGAATCAGACGGGAGACTGACAACACATCTACTTGCTCCAGGAGACACACGTGGTCCATAACACACGACACCTATAGTCATCGGTTACCATTACCTCTCCTCTCTCAGTATCGTGACAACGATCCACCATAGGCTCGACAATGCATAGCCTCTACGGCCATGACTATCGACAAGTGCCCTTATGGTAATTGACTCTTGGCCTATGAGACATGAGGGGCAACCAACTACCAATCTCGTGATGCATATCGAATATCATAAACACCAATGGTGTCGTGGATCTGGGGCGCGACCCCACGATCAGGCCTTCAGGTGGATACTGGCCAATCTGGTTCACTCCTGAAATATAGAGGCAGCCGGACCTAATGTGGACGACGTATATTACTCCTAACCTATATCCACTCATAGCTCTATGAGTAGGCTGACACACGGCTCTATATAAGTCAACACCTGACTATGCAATACTAGAGCTCTTACAACTGGCCGACACATAGCTCTAACCATAAGTCAATGCATGACTAAAATATACCTACCGCAATGAGTATCACCACATGCACATAAGCATATCCCCGTTTGAGTAATATTTACTTACAATGAATAATCAAACAAATAACATAACGACGTCCATACCATCACATGTTATTCGAATAATTATTCAATGCTCATAAACTATACTCGATCCACACCAGAAATCTCTATATGACAAGTCCAATGAATAACTGGAAAAGTGTTACCGAAAGTCCTATACCAGACGGTATCTAATCCATTTATTCAAATTTCTCGTCATACAGAAATGAATCTCGCAAAATCTACAGAAAGATGTCATCACCGTATCATATCAAAACACAAATCAAATCAATATCAACGGTGTATCAATCATAATATAAGAATCATTACGTCGAAGATAAAAATCAGAAATTAGAAACTATTAAAGAAAATAGATTATTCAAATAAATATTAACAATCAATACTTAGTAATGAACCATTCAAAGCATATAATTTTATATAACAAAATAAATACTAAAAGATGGATACTGAATATATTTCTAGATTTAAATAAATCATTATCTAACTTAGATATAGTGTAATGTTTATAATAAATAATTAATTTCTCATTTTTATATAAATTAAACAATAATTGAATATATAAACTAAAAAGAAAACTCATTGTTTTTGTATCACAAAAACAGTTTGCAAGCAAAATAGTGCACATAATAATATTAGTTCTTAACAAATTAATACAAAGTTTATCATTTAATAACTTATTAGTTTTCACATCCTTCGATGCATTTAAATACATTTACCGATATTTCTTTCATATCATTAATGAACAATTAACTATAGACTATAATAATTATACTTAATCTTATATTATATTTATATATATAAACAATTTGCTGTATACGTTCATATGTCTTATATGAGTTTAACAAAATGCACACTTAAGTATTCATACACACAAAACAAGAGAGCAAAAACAATGCAATATTTAGTACCCAAACATGATAGCCCAGACATACAAATGGAAAGGAATAGCCTCCAGGTACATGCGCATGAAATAGAATACAAACAATGTTCATTTGATATCAACAGAGAATTGGAAATATATTACACTAACAGTACATGTACATATTCATACCCAACTCACACTAAAATAATACAAACGCACACCATGCTCTGTCACTCACAAATGGACTAACGCATGCAAATCAACACACACATATGCACGAATTATACATATAGATATATATTGTTTTTATTATTATAAACTAGCATAATCCGCACGTACGTGCATCTAATATGTAGAGATATTTACATTTTATTTGATAAAAAAATTATTGATGGATATGTGTGGAAATGTAAATGTTTTGATAGACACTACACTTTTATTTCAAGTTGTTTTGCTAGTGGCGCCGATGACAAATTGACAGTAAAATTTCATTGATAGTAGTTTGAAAGGAGATGTGGTGGAGGTTGCAAACCGGTGATGAGATTTCATTAATGAATCGAGGGTGTTTTCGGAATTTCAAAAGGACATCGTGGAAATCATATTTATTGAATTCTTTTTATTAATAGTGTGTATAAGAACGACTATTGAAATACAAAATTTGACGCAACTAATTCTTACCATTGGATTCTTTTGTTTTTGCATAAGAAGTGAAAATCAAGGAGATCTATGTCAAATTTTGTACCACCACTTTGTGTACAAATGGATACCCCTACACACACCTAATAAAACAATTAATTTGCCATAATGTTACGGTTATATTTCTTATACTTTAAAGAGTTATGTGGTTGTTACCATGATCAATATTTTATTATCCAAATTTTGCAAATATTTTTATATCTGTAGTTGAACGACTTTTTACCAATATCGATAATGATATTAATGACATAAATCTTTCTATTAAATAGTTTAGGAACACAACATAACAATGAGATGTATGTTATGCACAATTCACAATTTAGACCCACTCCAGCTTTATAATGACCACTTACGAATGAAACTCTTAATCATAGTTTTAACCCCATCTCTACCTTGCTCCATAATCTAGCGCTTCCACTCTTCTTTTCTTAACCGTCTGCATTGATCAAATTTCAAGTTTCAACAAATGATTTAACTTATATTGGTACCTAAACCCTACCCGACTAATGCCACGTATTTTGATCGTGAGCCAAAATTTGGTTTTAATTGTTTCTCACACCATTTTTCATGTGTTGTTGAGTGTGCTACCCTAAATATATCCGTTGGCTTCTAAATCATTATATTTGTGTAGCTTCTTAGTCTATGAAGAAAATTATTGAGATAAATCCATACATGATTGGTACCGTGGTTGGAGGCGCTGTAGGTTGCCATTTTGGCACAAAAAACTTTGCATCAAAGTAAGTCATTGTCTTTGCTCGTTAGTGTGTTTGGTACATCTACAAACAACTTTTTAATTTATATCACATCAATTTTTGCTCAAGGGTATTTTTGGTAAACCAAAACGACACGGTTGAAATTTGTTCAAGGAATTTTCATTATTAGTATTAAAAATAAATATATAACTTTCTAACTAAATTTATTCACACTCAAATTTATACTTTATCAAAACTTGAAAATAATCAAACAGACAATGAGATTAAGGTACCGTTCTTATGTTGAACTGGGCAGCTTAAATTTGCGTCTACGTCCGACGCGTCGAACGCATCGGAGGTGGGTCCCACAAGTTTTCCAGTTCAAATTAACCGCTGAAGGGAGGCCCTTCGCGTTCGAGGCATCGAACGCGTCGGACGCATATCAGACGCGAACGTTCTCCTCCAACGGCCACATTTTCCAGCATCTCTTATATAATCCCCCTCTTCTATCACTCTTCTCACTCACTTTCATTCTTCAAATTCATAAATCCGAGCGTTCATCGTAGCAACATCGTATTTTGGTAATTTTATTTATATTTTTTGTTCATTTCGTTTAGTTTCTTTTTTTGTTTTTCTGATTTTTTTGAAATTTTTTGTCTCAGAAATGGCCGAACAAAATGTACAAAGAAATTCCCGCTGTAGCCCAGAATTTGGTCCGCTCACGCAAATTCTGCATTTTTACGAATAGCTGCCGAAGCTTATCAAGCTGCCGGTCAATCCATAAAAGGAATCCATAAGAAGATAACGACAGAACTGAACGAGACTTTAGTGGGTGTTCCGAACGAAGCACCGTTCACTGTCGAACAAGTTACGGCCAAATACGACTCGCTGAAGAAGAAATTGACGGTTTGGTACAACTTGAGAAATAAAACGGGCGCAGGATGGGATAATGTTCGAGAAACGATTGTGGAAGCGAAAATTGGTGGATCGAGCGCGCGGCGGTAATACTTTTTTATCCTTTTTGATTATGGTTTATGTTTCTTTTTATTGCAACTAATTTATGTTTCTTTTTAATTTTAGAAGTTTGGCAATTCGGTTTTGAAGACATCAACACCAACAGTCGTTTTAACAAATTACACAAACACGTGGCGTAGATTCTTCTTTCAAGTCTTGATCAAGCAGAAGAAGATGGACGGATAACGAGGAAAAAATGGATGCACTTGTTAATATGATGCATGAAAAATATAAAAATAAGAAATATCGTTCTAACACAGATAGTTTATCATCTAATACATCCACTAATGCTAGTAGCACCCCTTATGCTAATACAAGCCCACAGTCCACTACCCTAGTTTCAGATTTGAAGGCTACAATTGAGCGTGTGAAGTAATTTGAAGATATTTAACTTTCCAAAGCAATTTCACCACTTCAAATCAAGGGCAACAGAGATACGCTCACACTATTGGAAGGCGACGAAGCCCGAGAATGGTTGCGGTACGAGATCGACAAATGCAATCATACAATCAGATACCAACAGTATATGATGTCTATGCCACCACTTGCCTTTCCAGCTGCATTTCCACCTACATTTCCATCGAACTTTCCACCTACCTTTCCACCTACATATCCACCGAACTTTCCACTTACCTATCCACCACAATACCCATCACAATAGTTTGTATTTGTAAATTCTGATTTGTATTTCGTATTTTGTATTTTACATTTTGAATTCTGAACTATGTATTCGGTAATATGTATTCTGTATTCGGTATATGTCTATTTTATTTAAAAATAATTAACAAAAATAAAATAATAATATAAATAATAATTTTGTTCTATTCGCGTTGCCCCTTTCATAAAAAGAACGCATTGCCCTTTCGCGAACTTGCTTCTTTTCCTGTCCCTTTCGTTTGCCCTTTTCATTTGCCCCGTTCGTTTAAAAAAAGAACGGACCCTAAATGTGGAAACACAAAACAATGCAAACATAGTCATATTTATCTAAGCATGTTCTGTAAAAATATATTTAGAGAGAGAGAGAGAAAACTAATTAACAGCATGAACACGTACAAAGTACGTATAAAACTAGCACATCAATATGAAAATAAGAAACACAAGGACCAAAATAAACTGGTTGAGAGTGGTCCATAAAACAAAGCTCAGAAAGAGGAGATAATAACGAAGGTTTTCAGGATAAAGAAGACAAAAACTTGTTCAACTCTACACTTACTCGAATGAACAAATTAAATATCAGAGTATAAGGTGAATCACGCATAATGCCAGCGTGATATTGTGGTTCCCCAGACATACCAAAATGCCTGGCACAATGTTTGATGGGTCGCAATACAAACAAGCACAGGTATATATATCAGAATTATTTGATTAGCATAAATGAATGAGTGGAGACCTCACCTGACAATCGCGTTCAGGTACTACTTCCTTCTCCTACACATGCGCGTGCACAACAGACACTGCATCATAATTTTCTTTTCACCAAAGACACACGCCGATAAAAGGAATCACCTATTTTAATTTAGTAATTTATATTTATTTATATGATTTGATATTGATTTTATAAGTGGAAGAGTTCACTTAATTTTCTTGCTTCAGGAAAAGGTGATCCCTGGATAGAAAGTAGGTGTGTATATATGTTGAAGGAAGAAAACTGTGGAAGTGGTGGCATCTGGAAACTGAATTTTGGGCTACAGATTTTTTTTTTGGGTTGGACTTGGGCTTTGATACAAATAGGTAAATATGTGTGTTCATTATTTTCTTTTACTTTTAAAACGAAGTTCTATTCAATTTGAATCAATACAAATTACATTCCAAAATAGCTTCTTTTCCGAACCAATATTTATGAGAATTATATATCCTTTTTACAGAACATTATTCACACCTTTTTATTTTATTTTAATCTAATTATCACACAATTATAATTTAAACCCATTTATTAAATCAATTACAAATATTATCTCATTTTAATACTTAAAATAATCAATTAATCGCTATTATTAATTATAACTTAAAATTTGGGTTGTTATAAAGCTTTAGAGGATTTGATTTTGAAAGGCTTCATCTTAATAGGAGGAAGCTTGGTGGTAGGGCTTGTAGGCATGGAGCTGAAAGATTTCTCTATTCCTAGCCCATTTTTGATTACGACCTTAGAAAGGTCAATCTTCGAATTCTCCACCATCTATAATACGATCAGTTGGGCTTGCAGTGCTAGTCATTGAAACGTATTCCCCCAAAGACTGAGAGGTATCCTCCAGCCCTTCTAAAGCTGCGATCCGTTGAGAATCGAGGGCAGGTTTGGAACTAGGAGGCAGGATTGGAGTGCCGAGCCCCATAGAAATGGAGGTCGACCTAGTGAAAATAGCTGCGGAGCCCGATCCTTGAGTAACTAGAGGAGGAGGTGGGAGAGGTGAAAGGAAGTGCGGATTAAGGATCTTAAGGCTAATGTAACACTAGAGGGGGGGGTGAATAGTGTTTAATGGATTTTAAGACTTATATGGACTAATTTAAAAATTATGATATAAACAAATGCAGAACTTAATTACAGAACAATCACATAATCAAACACAGATGCAGAAAGTAAATAAAAAGCAGTAAAAGAAAAGAACACAACGGATTTTATACTGGTTCGGAGTTACCGTACGTCCAGTCCTGTACCAAGGCAAAACACCTCATACAGATTTTTATTAAATCAATGTCGAGGTTACAATCCTCAATTTCTAAAGGCCTTGAGGTACCCTCCTATCTCTCGAGTCCAGGGCAAACTCTCTTGATTTTTGGGCCACAAGATTACCCAATTGATTTCCAGGCACAACCACACCGTATAGAGAGACTCGATAAACGTTTGATTAAAAATTGATCCTATAACTCTGAATAACACTTTGATCTTCGAGAGAAGGCAGAGAATCAAACAAGAATGAGATTCCAATTTGATTCACTTGAGAATTCGGCAGAATTTCGGAACGATCTTAAAAATATGAAAATTTTAGAATATGGATTTGTGGAGAAGATGGAGTAATGAAAATAAGAAAATAGTTAGTTAAAAAATTCGTTTGTGAAGGCTATTTATAGATCAGTAACGGTCATAACCATTCGTGAAAGAGATTTAAACGAATAGACACTTCTTTTGAAAATTGAAACTTTTGAATTTAACGGCCACCATGTCGACATAGGGTATCCCATGATGTCGACATCCCTTAGTTAAAAACAATGTGAAGTTTAAAACAAGAGTTTATTTAAAAAACAAAAACAAAGAATATTCTAAGGCTAAAACATCTTTTTTGATAATCATTTGAAAAGATAATTTTTAAGGCTAAAACATTTTGAAAAGCAGTTTTGAAAATCATTTTGAAAAACCATTTTGAAGTAGTTTTGCAAGCTTCTTCCTGTAGAATATCTCACCACATCAGGACTCGAGAACTTGTACAAAACCAAGATGTTCGTGGGTTTGTAAGCCACTTGTCATGGGTTTGTAAGCTACTTGTCGTGGGTTTGTAAGCCACTAAGAAGGTAGAAATGGGTTCCATCCCAAATGAAATATGGAATGAAGATTTTCGTGCTATTATGATGTTTTAACAATAAACTAGTCACTTATCTCGAAATCTTGATCTTGATACTCATGAGTCTTCAAACTTGATTTCTTCATTCTTGATCTTTATACTTTACAGTCTTCAATAATCAGTACCTGCCTTATATATCCTGCATAATAACATTCATATATATCTAGACAATAGTGTTAGTATATAAGTTATAATAAAATAAGTTACAAAGATTGTTGTCATCAAAACCACTATCTCCAGTTCCTAACAATCTCCCCTTTTTTGATGATGACAACCTTATAAAATATACTTACCACTTCGATCATACCATAACTCCCCCTTACACCAACAACTCCCCCTTACTCCAAGCCTACTATTTTATATAACTTCTCCCCCTTTGTCATCAACAAAAACCATCCTAAAACCATAAAACTATAAAACTCCCCCGTAAACTAATACTAGAACAAAGTATAGTAAATGAAATGTGAAAGATATTAACATAATTATGTTATAATTATTCAGTACATAAATATGTATAAGTATATTTCAGACAATCCAATCAACACACACATCAAATCCAATCATGACAAACAAGTCAAACAAATCAATCAAGTCAAATAAGTCAATCAAGTCAAATAAGTCAATCAAGTCAAACAAGTCAATCAAGCAAATCCAATCAAATCAAAAACTAATAACCCTATACTATAAGACAATAATATAAACTCCCCCTAAATAAAATACACTCGTTATGTGTACATGTATGTAATATGTAGTTTGTAATGCAGTATGAAATGTATGACATATGCAATGTAGCATGAGATGATATGCAAAATGAAGTGCAACTTATGATGCAAATGATTATGATGTTTCATGCATTGTAATTTATGATGTAATATGCAATGAAATGTGATATGAAATAGGACGCATAATGATATGTAATATGAAATAGAATGATAACGAAGTAAAAAATAATAATATGCAGAATGATATGATGATATATACTATGGTAAGAGATATTCAGATTATAAGATAAACATGAGTGATAAGAAATATCTAATTGACAAGCATATATATATATACATGTATGTATGTATGTATACATATATCAAACTATTTATTATAAATCACTTCAACCAAACAAAGGTAATACACACCAATTACTAGACTTAGGTTAAGGAAACTAATGAATGGGACTGAAAGAGTAGTAAAGACAAGAGTTTAAAGGTAATAAATGATATTAAAACTATAACTTTTTCATGAAAGGTAGTAATCAAACTCAAATTGCTAAGAAATATGGATTTAAACTATATATATGATCAATATGGTTTTTTAAAAATTAATACCATCCTTATTTAATTTCTTTAAAATAGTTTTTTTTAACTTAATTGTGTTTTTTTAAGAATCCAAACTTCCATGTTTATAAAATACTTAACTTACTAATTAAAACCTATATATTAAATTATTATTGATTAAAATATTTAGAAACATGTTTAAACACCTTTTAAATTAAAAAAAATATCATAATGAAATATTAAATAAAATAACAAAGATTGAAAAACTAAAATAAACATGTGTTATATTAAGGCCTCTTACATTAAAAAATTTAGTTAATTATTTAAAAAAAATTTAAACATGAAATTAATTTTAAAATATTCTAATATAAGTTAGAAAATAACTCTAAAAGGAATAAAGAAAAATACTTAATTTAAATATCTGTGACAACCCAGAACTTTTAGATATTTGAAATTGAAATATTTAATTGATTTTAAATATTCAAATGTGGATTTGTTACGTGAATTTCAAATATCACTATTTATTGGACAATTTAATCATTTAATTTAAATTACTGGGAATTGGGTAAAATGCTAAATCGGGAATTTTAAGCCAGTTAAAAATAGTTTGAAGGCTTATAAAATCCATATTAATAATATTGAAGGTGATAGAAATTTTAAAATTGAGTTTAGAGGTGTTTTGTTCAGTTTTGAAAATATATTGTTTAAATTGAATTTTCAAAAAAATAAAGCCTTCCGAGGCACAGTCTCGGAATTTGACGAAACCAGTTCCATTGGATCCGTAATATTGTATTATTATCAGATTTCAATTTTCATAGCGTTTGGAGTTGTTGTGTGAGCGTACGATAGACAAACGCGCTGGATTATATCAAAAAATTAAATTATTTTATTTATTGGTCAACCTCTTTATAGCTGTAGCTTTATCTTTCGCTGTACCATTCTTTCATTCGCATGCAAGACATCCTTTCATTTCTTTTCTATAGTCACGCGTCCCCTCCTTGTTTTTCTATTAAAAATATCAGCTGAGATTTCAAACTTCAGAAGAAAGGAAAAAAAAATTATAAACCCAAATTAAATTATTCGTTCTCTTCGATAGGAATGGCAGAACGACATCATCTCAAAATCGAAAAAATATGGCCGAACTAACATTCGCTATTTTGATATACTCCTTCCAGTAACCATTCCTTCCCAAAACCCGTTTTCCTCTGATACGAATTCGATTCGAGTTCGTTGTATTCAAAAAAAATAAAAAAATGAAATGAAGAGGGAACGGAATGAAATCGCGATCGAGTCGCGAGTGGACAAGGGTGGTCGAAGTCTGTCGCGGTCGCGTGGACTTGGGTTCGAGTGCGTGGAACTAGGGTGTCGCGATGTGGTCTTTCGTGGAGAGACAATGGAGCGATAGCTGGTGGTCGCATTTTCGATGGGAAGACGATGGTGAGTCGAGCAGCACCCAGACGCTAGGGTTGGCGAGTTTTTAAGAGGAGCACGTGGTGGCGTTGAACGATGGTTTGAGGGGTGCTCGGAGATGGTGGCATTCGCGAATTGCTCCACTCGAATTCGTGCGCGACAGTGAGGTATACTTATTATTTTTGAGTTAAATCTAATATATATATAATTAGGAACATAGAATGGTATTTGTATACATGCATATAAGGAATTTTGAACTCAGATTTGCTTTGTTTTATAAATAAGTATGTATAGAAAATTCTACAGTGAAGAAAAATCTTGTGGGTTATTTATAGAAAAGAAAATATAAATATATTTTGTATATTGGTATATGTATATATAGTTAAGGAAAAAAAATAGAATACGAGTATAAATACATATATACACATACCTATTTTCATTTAAAAGTATATACAGAGATTATTATAGGTAAAGTTTGGTAAAATGGGAATTTAACATGTTAGAAAGCTTATGTAAAGTTAGAAAAAAATTTGTTAGTTAACCTATTTAATGATTTTAATTACTTAAATTTTTTTAAAAGGAATTATTAGTTAAAACTAAATTAATAAATGATAATTGACTATTCGACTCTCTAGAGTATTAAATAACTGTCAATGTTATTCAAGGTCCAAAATCGAGGAACCAAGGCAATATTGAAGTGGATTGCAAATAAAAGCAAAGGTGAGTTAATCTCACTCATCTGGGTTTTATTTAAATTTAAATGGTTAAATTTAAATAATTGGTTGAATGATTGAATTGATGGGATGTGATATATTATATAGTAGTATAATATATTGGAGTTGTTGATATTCCCGCATTATATAGCGGATGAGACCCTATGCGCCGCATAATAGCGGATGATATTATATAAAGTGGAATTGGTATTGTGCTAACATCTGTGGATGCAGGGAAACAGGTTGGAGGGATCCAACTGGATTCCTCAAAATTTTATTTAGATCATTTAATATTCCTTGTTATGAATATTTGATACTCTGTGATTAATTATATTGAAAATTGAAATGTTGAATGCTATGGACTGCTTGAATATATTTCGGTACTCTGAGTTATCAAAATCTATAAAATTGGATTTTTGAAAAGAAAATGAAAGAGTGAATTTTTCTTTAGTAAAATAATTATAGAGAAATTGAATAAATTTAAGAATGAATTGGAAAAGAATATAAGTGATTTTTAAATCCTAATAAATATATTCCTAGTATGGGAAAAGAGGATTTTGAGCAAACAGAGAAATAATGGAAATTTAAACTTAAGTGATATTATTTAAAGTAATAAAAAAATTTACTTTAAAATTCAAGGTTTAAATTTATTTAAAAAGGATAAAGAAGGAATTTGGAAAAAAAACATGAAATTGGTATTTTCAGATAAAAAGGTTTTAAAACATAATAAAGATATAAAATCGGAAATTAATGGGTTTTGAAATAAATTGAGTAAGTAAATGGATTTATTTCAAAATGGAGAAATTGGAAATCAATTTGGGAATTGATTTAAGTGTTTAAACGGGATTTTCAAAAGAGAAGTGAGATTTTGGAATTTACAAACTGGGTTTATAAAAGTGAAGTAATATACTAGTGGATATTTGGAAGAATAAATTCAAGGTGGGAATTTATAAAAAGAATGGATAAATTTGATTAAAAATAAATTATGATTTATTTTTAAAGATGTGAAAGAGAGGTATATTTCCCTGGATAGCCAAATACGTTTTCAAAGCAAATTTGTAAGTATAAGCTAAAAGTTTTAAAGTTGATTTAAAATATGTTTTAGAAAATTTATTATTCTTAAATGTTTAAATTTTAAAGCAAGTATTTTTCAAATTTATTTTAGTAGTAATTATTTTTAAAGATGACTTGGTATTATGTTTTAAAGGATAAAAATATAGTTTTATATTTTATTAAGTAGCTTTATTTTGAATATCTTTAAAGTATATATTTTTAAAATAAAGTATTAAAGTATTTTTAATTTAAATGTTTGTTTAAAGTATATTTTGTACTATAGTGTTTTAAATTATTTTAAAAATCTAAAGTGTTTTTACTTGGTGATTTCAGTGGAAATAGAAAATATTGGGAAATTTATTCCGTGAGAGCAAGATGGTTTGAAACTGTTTTCAAAGGGTTGAAAGGTGAAAATATATCTTGCGAAGATATTTTGAGGTAAATAAATAATTTGGGAGAAATTATTTAAAGTTCTGATGGTTGTTTGTGAATGTTGTTTGATAGTTAAATAACCGACTATCAATATTGGCCAATGCGCTGATCGTTTCGAAGAGACCGGGATCGAGATTAATTTCTCGAAAACCACTTCGATCCGGTTTGTACGTTTCGTGGGGAAACGAGTTTGGAATCGAAGATGGAGCAGTGAAGTGCAAGGGCTAGTCGCTACTAATCGTGAGGGTGATTCCAAAATGGATGTAGTAGGAATAGTGCCTTCGGTTCCGTTCGAACCCGGGACGGACTTGTATGGATGAATGCTTTCGGAACATCGTCAAGTGGGCGATGGGCATTCTAAGGGATATATTCTATAAAGGTAACGCTTAGCCTCAAGCCTCATCAACAGGGAATGACTGAAAATCAGGGGTTATGCAGCAAGGCTATTTGGGTAGCGCCCATTAGGGTGAGGTCATCCCTGTCTAGATGTCTCTTTTTATTTCGGCTGTGTGGCGGTTGGTCGCCCCAACCATGGGGTGATCTTACTCGGAATTACACTTAGGTAGTTCCGGTCTTATGTTGCAGGGGATCAGGCGTGGTCCTCGGTACGCTGATTTAGACCAGGTACTGTGACAGGTGGTACCCCAGTGCCTAGTCATTCGTTGGAAATCCATTCTCCCTACATGCCTGTATGGTTTTGATTGTGCCCAACTATTGCTGAAACGTGAGATGCAAGCATTTCAGCTAGATTCTATTTTACTTTCTATAGACACTATTATAATATCAGACGGTTTTGATAAAAAGTGTTTTGGCTATCGTAAGGTAAAAACCCGACATGTTTATTTGAGGCGTGGTCTTACGAGATGCTTTTGATTTCAAAGGGTTTGGAAAACTTTAATAATCCAATTGAGTGTGTTTTCTCACGCTTGTTTTCCAGACTGACTCGGGTGTTATTTTATTATAATGCTCGGGTCAGACCGAGTATTATAGATTACAGGATAGGATGCTGTGGAGCTCCGGAGATGAGTTGGATGGCGACACGTACTTCCGTACTGGTTTATGTATTCCGCTGTGTTGATTGCTGTATATTCAGTTGTGTGAGGATAGGTTATGATTACTATCCAGCTGTGTGTTATGTATACTCTGATGATGTAATGTATAAACAGATTTGTTTTTGTGTAAAGATCAGTTGTTATATATTATATTTTATTCCGCTGCGATGGTTAGATTCTGATGTTGTTTTCTATTTTCTTCTTCTACCTCCTTCTTCTTTAACCCAAATGGTTCATATTTCCGTTCTTCTTGAGTTGTTTGATGGAGATTAATGTCAATTCAAGGGGTACGGATTTGCGGGTTGTTACAGTGGTATCAGAGCTGAAAGGTTAAGCGAGAACCTTGGCTCTGGTGGGAATTACTCATTTGAAAATAGAGTCCATAGTACTCTAGAATGGGTTTAAGTGTATTAATAGATATGAGCGCGTATTTGTTAGTGAATATAAAAATTGTTTTTATATTGTGTGGACTTATCGGTTGAGTGTTTATGAATTCTGGTCGATGTTTGGGACGCCATGTCATCGATAGGAGTTTCTAAACTATTAAACAAGATAAACCGACATAGTATTGTTTTAAAAATAGGGTAAATGGAATAATTTTACCCAAAATTATATTTGTATATAAAAGAAATAATTTTCCATAAATTATTATAGTTATATATGGTTGCTTAATTGTTAGGAAGTGATAATATTGAATTATTATCATTATTATTAGGAAAATTTAATAAGAATTGGAATTTAATCAAAAGTCAAGAAATAAATTCATATAACCAAATGGGATTTGTAAATGTGATTTATAATTGAAATAAAAAATTCCAGAGTAATGTTTGACTATAATTGGATGGAGTTGGAATTTGGAATTTTGAGAAAATTTAAATTCCTTTGGGTTTGAAAATGGTTTTCAAAGGTTTTGGAGAAATAATAGTGGTATTATTTAGGAAATATTTTTGAATTAAATTTGAAATCTGGTGAGATTTGGAATTTAAAAATATTTGAAATGTTTTTGAAGGGAGTAAAAGCACTAAACTCTTTTCGGTCGGTGGAAAATAATTCCGATGATGATCGCGACATCATCGGTGTTCATTTTCGAGTTTCCAAGAGAGAAATTGCTACCAGAAGGTTGGAAAATTAGAGTTGTTTGTAAAAAAAACTGGGTATGGTTTTGAAATTGAAAAGGATTCTGGATATAGTTGATTTCAATGGTAATTTTAAAATTTTAGAAAATTGTTTAAACTCTGGAATCTTCTTTAAAATGTTTATGGAATAATAAAAAGGTTTGAAACTTATAAAAGTTTGAAATTAAGTTCTACTTAATAGAATTTAGATGAATTGGGTAAAGTATAATATAGTATGAGGATAGATTTAATTGGAGTTAAGTTAATAAAAATTGAATTGTAATAAATAGATTTCGATGGCTTATAAAAGAATTGAAACTAATGGAGTAAAAATATACGTGGCTAAAATAAATGTATAATTCCGAGTTAAAAGGTAAAATGTGAATGGAATTGAGTGTAAATAAATGGAAGTATGGATATAAATAAGTTATGACTTATAAAATTTAGAAGTGGGATAAATAAGCCAAAATAAATTTGTTTTGCATTTTGGGAAATGGATAAAAATCCAAAACTTGAATTATAAAATAGATTGAACTCAAGTAAAATAGTTAGAGTGATTTTTTTGAAATAAAAATCAAATATTGGGTATAAAATTTGGAAATAAACTAATTTGATAATAAATTAGTTAATGAAATATGGTAATGGAACTCGAATTGGTTAATTAAAAATTGAATTGTGAATAAATAATAAAGTTTGAAAGTGAAGCTTGAGTTATAAATATAAATCCAACTTGGAATTGTAAATGAAATAAATTGCCAGTGGGTGAGTGGTGAGTAAATTAAAATGGAATGGAATTAAGTGTAAATTGAATTGGAATCAATTTAAAAGATTATAAGCTTAAGTGATCATTTATTTGCATGAGAATAAATTGTCGTTTGACGGAAACGAGAATTTAATGAATTCGATGAAGTGATAAAAGTGAAATAGATTGATTTTACAATCGATTAAATTGGATATGAGTTTGTTTCGATTGAAAATGGATTGTATGCAACAAGTGAGTGTAAGTCACTTAAATACGATGAAATGGTTTGAAAATTTGTTGAGAGTAATTGAATTAGCTTTGAAACCATATAAATTGTTGATGTAATGCATGTGTTTAGCTATTGAAAGTAAGTGAAATGTTAATAAATTGCATATATTTGTCACTTACATATTTGAATTGAGTAAGTACAGGTTCAGGGAAGCCGTTTGGCTGGTTTGGGTCATGCAAATTGCTAAAATAATAATCCGCTTGCTTAAAAATGCTAAATAAGGTACGCATACGCAATAAAAATAGGAAATATGAATTGTTTTTGTTTTTTAGACCGTGTGGGTCGATGTATATATATTTATATCTCTTGTCAAATTGCAAAAGTTCCTCCGTACAAAGGAGACTCTGCCAAAAATTTTTGAAAATTTTGGGAGTTAGAAATTTTTTAAAATTTTCACTAACGACAAATGATTTAAAATTTGTAAGCAAATAGAATTGAAAACTGAAGTATTTCAATTCATTTTGAATTGTGTCATGTAAAGTTGAAGAATTAATTCAAAATGGACTAGTATAATAAAAGTTTGGAAATTAAAATGGATGAGCAAATGTGAATAGAATTCAATATTTAAAATGAAAGGGATATTGGATTCAAATGAATTTGAAAATGAAAATTCGAATGAAAGTATGGATATACCAAAGTGGTGAAGTGAAAATAGTTATAAGAAGTATATAAAACATTTATATTACACTTAAGAGGGAATGGTGAAGTTCTTAAGTAAATTTGGTATTGGAAATATACTAAGTGAATAATTGAATGCAGATTAAAACTGAAAGTTATGAAATGGAATAATTGTGAATAAGTGAATAACAATCAAAATGAATGTAAATAAAAGAGAATTGATATAGTTAAAAATCAAGTGGGGCTAATTACGTACGATGTGCGTATATTATTATATTCGCATAGCAATTTGATCCAGATTCGAGCACAGAATTTCGAGGTAATTATATCGATCCGAGTTAGGATTTTTCACTCGATTTTCGACGGCGAACCCTGGATATGGATTTTTGATTGATTCTGGATATTCTCTATCATAGTTTGTGGCTATGCAAGGAGAATGACGGTTTCTGATCAAGAAACCAGATCTGAGTCCGCACTAGGAAATCGGGTGGACGATACTAGTTCGGAAATGGAATTGTGTGATCGAGTGAGCGATCAAATTTGGTATTGCGTACGGATGATATATGTGCATCGTACGGGCCTGAATGAATAGATATTGAAAATTTTGTAAAGAAGTCAATGAAATGATTTTGAATTCTGTATTATGGCTTAGTAGAATACAGGCATTTAAAAGCAAAAAGGAAATCGATGATTTTGATTTCAGAAGATAAATTCGAATCGCCCGACAAAAGGGTAAGTATTTAAATTTCTGTATGAAATTTTGATTGGGTTTTTGATCTAGCCACTTGGCTTTTTGTTTTTCTTTTGAAATCTGGGGGCCTGTTGAGGCATTTTGTAGTTGTACCAAGCTAGCCACGCAAAGGAGACGTTGGCAAAATTTTTCAAAATTTTAGGGAGTTAGAAAAATTTTGGAAAAATTTTGATAATTCAAAATTTGGTTTTGAATTTAAAAATTTGAATTGTTAAGTAAGTAATGTTGTTTGGGACTTATGGATAAGTTTGAAAGGTTAATAAGAGGGATATTGTGTCTTTGATAAAAAGATTGTTTTGGGAAGTAATTGAAAACTGTTTGGGAAATAGTTGATGGGTATTGAACCATTCTTCCTAACTAGTAATTTCGGGGACGAAATTCTTTTAAGGGGGGAGGAATGTGACAACCCGGAATTTTTAGATATTTGAAATTGAAATATTTAATTGATTTTAAATATTCAAATGTGGATTTGTTACGTGAATTTCAAATATCACTGTTTATTGGACAATTTAATCATTTAATTTAAATTACTGGGAATTGGGTAAAATGCTAAATCGGGAATTTTAAGCCAGTTAAAAATAGTTTGAAGGCTTGTAAAATCCATATTAATAATACTGAAGGTGATAGAACTTTTAAAATTGAGTTTAGAGGTGTTTTGTTCAGTTTTGAAAATATATTGTTTAAATTGAATTTTCAAAAAAAAAGCCTTCCGAGGCATAGTCTCGGAATTTGACGAAACATGTTCCATTGGATCCGTAATATTGTATTATTATCAGATTTCAATTTTCGTAGCGTTTGGAGTTGTTGTGTGAGCGTACGATAGACAAACGCGCTGGAATTTATATCAAAAATTTAAATTATTTTATTTATTGGTCAACCTCTTTACAACTGTAGCTTTATCTTTCGCTGTACCATTCTTTCCTTCGCACGCAAGACATCCTTTCATTTCTTTTCTATAGTCACGCGTCCCCTCCTCGTTTTTCTATTAAAAATATCAGCTGAGATTTCAAACTTCAGAAGAAAGGAATAAAAATTATAAACCCAAATTAAATTATTCGTTCTCTTCGAAAGGAATGGCAGAACGACATCATCTCAAAATCAAAAAAATATGGCCGAACTAACATTTGCTGTTTTGATATACTCCTTCCAGTAACCGTTCCTTCCCAAAACACCTTTTCCTCTGATACGAATTCGATTCGAGTTCATTGTATTAAAAAAAAATGAAATGAGGAGGGAACGGAACGAAATCGCGATCGAGTCGCGAGTGGACGAGGGCGGTCGAAGTCTGTCGCGGTCGCATGGACTTAGGTTCGAGTGCATGGATCTAGGGTGTCGCGATGTGGTCTTTCGTGGAGAGACAATGGAGCGATAGCTGGTGGTCACATGTTCGATGGGAAGACGATGGTGAGTCGAGCAGCACCCAAAGGCTAGGGTTGGTGAGTTTTTAAGAGGAGCACGTGATGGCGTCGAACGATGGTTTGAGTGGTGCTCGGAGATGGTGGCATTCGCGAATTGCTCCACTCGAATTCGTGCGCGACAGTGAGGTATACTTATTATTTTTGAGTTAAATCTAATATATATATATAATTAGGAACATAGAATGGTATTTGTATACATGCATATAAGGAATTTTGAACTCAGATTTGCTTTGTTTTATAAATAAGTATGTATAGAAAATTCTACAGTGAAGAAAAATCTTGTGGGTTATTTATAGAGAAGAAAATATAAATATATTTTGTATAGTGGAAATTAGCCACAAGGGCCTCTCTAGCAAGTGCAATTAGTTTCTAGGACACACAGCTGAAATAATTATTTTTAAGGACAAAATGCAATATAATTAGTTTTTAAGGCCAAAAAACCTATGAAATTATATCCTTGAAAGTAATTGGACGGCTGACTTTGTCCTTAAAAGTAATTATTCTACTGATTTTGGCCTTGAAATTAATTTCTGTGGATGTGTGTCCTAAAAACTAATTGGACTGTAAAGTTTGTCCTTCTGGTGAAATGCCCCTTTTGTATATTGGTATATGTATATATAGTTAAGGAAAAAAATAGAATACGAGTATAAATACATATATACACATACCTATTTTCATTTAAAAGTATATACAGAGATTATTATAGGTAAAGTTTGGTAAAATGGGAATTTAACATGTTTGAAAGCTTATGTAAAGTTAGAAAGAAAAAAATTTTGTTAATTAACCTATTTAATGATATTAATTGCTAAAAGGTTTTTAAAAGGAATTATTAGTTAAAACTAAATTAATAAATGATAATTGATTATTCGATTCTTTAGAGTATTAAATAACCATAAATGTTATTCAAGGTCAAAAATAGAGAAACCAAGGCAATATTGAAGTGGATTGCAAATAAAAGCAAAGGTGAGTTAATCTCACTCATCTGGGTTTTATTTAAATTTAAATGGTTAAATTTAAATAATTGGTTTATTGATTGAATTGATGGGATGTGATATATTATATAGTAGTATAATATATTGGAGTTGTTGATATTCCCGCATTATATAGCGGATGAGACCCTATGCGCCGCATAATAGCGGATGATATTATATAAACTCATATACCGCGATATTCCACCTCGAAGTGGAATTGGTATTGTGCTTACATTTGTGGATGCAGGGAAACAGGTTAGAGAGAACCAACTGGATTCCTCAAAATTTTATTTAGATCGTTTAATATTCTCTGTTATGAATATTTGATACTCTGTGATTAATTATATTGAAAATTGAAATGTTGAATGCTATGGACTGCTTGAATATATTTCGGTACTCTGAGTTATCAAAATCTATAAAATTGGATTTTTGAAAAGAAAATAAAGGAGTGAATTTTTCTTTAGTAAAATAATTATAGAGAAATTGAATAAATTTAAGAATGAATTGGAAAAGAATATAAGTGATTTTAAAATCCTAATAAATAAATTCCGAGTATGGGAAAAGAGGATTTTGAGCAAATAGAGAAATAATGGAAATTTAAACTTATGTGATATTATTTAAAGTAATAAAAAAATTTACTTTAAAATTAATGTTTAAATTTATTTAAAAAGGATAAAGAAGGAATTTGGAAAAAAAACATGAAATTGGTATTTTCAGATAAAAAGGTTTTAAAACATAATAAAGAAATAAAATCAGAAATTAATGGGTTTTGAAATAAATTGAGTAAGTAAATGGATTTATTTCAAAATGGAGAAATTGGAAATCAATTTGGGAATTGATTTAGGTGTTTAAACGGGATTTTCAAAAGAGAAGTGAGACTTTGGAATTTATAAACTAGGTTTATAAAGTGAAGTAATATACCAGTGGATATTTGGAAGAATAAATTCAAGGTGGGAATTTATAAAAAGAATGGATAAATTTGATTAAAAATAAATTGTGATTTATTTTTAAAGATGTGAAAGAGAGGTATATTTCCCTAGATAGCCAAGTACGTTTTCAAAGCAAATTTGTAAGTATAAGCTAAAAGTTTTAAAGTTGATTTAAAATATGTTTTAGAAAATTTATTATTCTTAAATGTTTAAATTTTAAAGCAAGTATTTTTCAAATTTATTTTAGTAGTAATTATTTTTAAAGTTGACTTGGTATTATGTTTTAAAGGATAAAAATCTAGTTTTATATTTTATTAACTAGCTTTATTTTGAATATCTTTAAAGTATATATTTTTAAAATAGCATTAAAGTAGTTTTAATTTAAATGTTTGTTTAAAGTATATTTTGTACTATAGTGTTTTAAATTATTTTAAAAATCTAAAGTGTTTTTACTTGGTGATTTCAGTGGAAATAGAAAATATTGGGAAATTTATTCCGTGAGAGCAAGGTGGTTTGAAACTGTTTTCAAAGGGTTGAAAGGTGGAAATATATCTTGCGAAGATATTTTAAGGTAAATAAATAATTTGGGTGAAATTATTTAAAGGTTTGATGGTTGTTTGTGAATGTTGTTTGATAGTTAAATAACCGACTATCAATATTGGCCAATGCGCTGATCGTTTCGAAGAAACCGGGATCGAGATTAATTTCTCAAAAATCACTTCGATCCGGTTTGTACGTTTCGTGGGGAAACGAGTTTGGAATCAAAGATGGAGCAGTGAAGTGCAAGGGCTAGTCGCTACTAATCCTGAGGGTGATTCCAAAATGGATGTAGTAGGAATAGTGCCTTCGGTTCCATTCAAACCCGGGACGGACTTGTATGGATGAATGCTTTCGGAACATCGTCAGGTGGGCGATGGGCATTCTAAAGGATTTGTTCTATAAAGGTAACGCTTAGCCTCAAGCCTCATCAACCGGGAATGATTGAAAATCAGGGGTTATGCAGCAAGGCTATGTGGGTAGCACCCATTAGGGTGAGGTCATGCCTGTCTAGATGTCCCTTTTTATTTCGGCTGTGTGGCGGTTGGTCGCGCCAACCGTGGGGTGATCTTACTCGAAATTACCCTTAGGTAGTTCCGGTCTTGTGTTGCAGGGGATTGGGCATGGTCCTCGGTACGCTGATTTAGACCAGGTACTGTGACAGGTGGTACCCCAGTGCCTAGTCATTCGTTGGAAATCCATTCTCCCTACGTGCCTGTATGGTTTTGATTGTGCCCAACTATTGCTGAAACGTGAGATGCAAGCATTTCAGCTAGATTCTATTTTACTTTCTATAGACACTATTATAATATTAGACGGTTTTGATAAAAAGTGTTTTGGCTATCGTAAGGTAAAAACCCGACATGTTTATTTGTGGCGTGGTCTTACGAGATGCTTTTGATTTCAAAGGGTTTGGAAAACTTTAATAATCCAATTGAGTGTGTTTTCTCACGCTGGTTTTCTAGACTGACTCGGGTGTTATTTTATTATAATGCTCGGGTCAGACCGAGTATTATAGATTACAGGATATGATGCTGTGGAGTTCCGGAGACGAGCTGGATGGCGACACGTACTTCCGTACTTGTTTATGTATTCCGCTGTGTTGATTGCTGTATATTCAGTTGTGTGAGGACAGGTTATGATTACTGTTCTGCTGTATGTTATGTATACTCTGATGATGTAATGTATAAACAGATTTGTTTTTGTGTAAAGATCAGTTGTTATATATTATTTTTTATTCCGCTGCGATGGTTAGATTCTGATGTTGTTTTCTATTTTCTTCTTCTACCTCCTTCTTCTTTAACCCAAATGGTTCGTATTTCCGTTCTTCTTGAGTTGTTTGATGGAGATTAATGTCAATTCAAGGGGTACGGGTTTGCAGGTTGTTACAATATCATTTTTACATAGTTTAAAGTTTCAAATAGAAAAGACAGCATTTAAAAAATACTATAAATTTTTTTTGCAGTAAAATATATTCAAAAAATTATAAAACAGAAATGCAGCATTTAACAAATGCGGTGAAAAGTTTTTGAAACACTACAACGTTTCTTAGCCCAGTAATGCTATAAAAACGAATTTGCAGTGCCTAAAAAACGTTAACAGAATCAAAGACAGCATTTCTGGAATGCTATCTAAAGTTCTGGGCCTGTTTTTAACATGATTTTACACTAATTTTACGACCAGATTTTGACATGTAAATAATTGATTTTTGACCCAATTTTTTTATAGTAGTTAATATAATTAAAGTAAATAAAAAACATAAAGAAAAATAATGAAAAAACATGTGTAAAGACACTTGGCATTATGCATGTAAAAATGCTTTTATTAAAGAACAAGTGTAATGACACGTGTCATTTTGCATGTATGTCACTGTCTATTTATATGACAAGTGTCATGTGATGTGGCGCAATTTTTATTAAATGAAGAAATCTATAAATAGAGCCTTATTCTAACGTTCTAAATTCATTCTATTAATTTCTTAAAGACATAAAATTAGTGTCTTAAAAGAAATAGAGTACGAGAAGTAAAAACAACATTAGAAAAGTTGAAATCACGAATGATGGTATGATTTTCTACTTAATATAGTTATAATAAATTAGTAGTAAGATTTTATTTGAATGTAACACATTTTAAAAGGCTTTTTAAATAAAATATAGACTGGTATATCGATATGTATACCATGGTGTGTCAATATATGGGTCAAAATATCAAAACTTATAAAAGAGATAAATTTCTATACCTAACTAAATGCATAAATATATATTCCTAAATGCAACAACAAAGATGAAATAATAGTAAAGCGTACCTCTTTTTGCGCTCCTCTATCTTTCTAACTTTGTTGTTCTTCCATTGTCGTGAACCACACATTTATATCATTCAGAATTTGACGACGAGATCTATTCTATTGCGACGGGCTTGTTTTTCTGATCATCGTAGTATATTCATTTGCTGAATTTGAAGACCGTATGAGAAAGATATAGATAATTTAGTAGATTGACCAACTTGGCGCCAAAACTTTGAATTTGAATTTTGAATGAATGGACACTTCAACCACTATAAATAGGCCCAACAGTCACTACTTTTCATAAAACTTTCTCTTCTTCTTCTTCCCGTTTTTCTATTTACTATCAAACTTCTAGGAGGCATATCTCCTTCGTTTCTTAACGGAATTGGATGAAACCAGCGGCAAATCGAAGAAGAAGGCAAGGGCTATGGTCTAGTAATAGTTTGGTGATGAATTTGGACGGTATTGTGGTGCAACAGGCCGAACAGTAAGAGAAATGCAGGAAATCCCGTATAAAGTTTTCAGTTTTGGATAGCCAACTTCAAACTGTCATATCTCACTCAATTTTGATCGGAATTTGATGATGCACCCATCAAAATGACCATGAGAACAAGAACTACAATCTAAAAAAGGAGTTGGGACAAAGTACTCAAATCTCTGGATGCAATTTGAAGAATACCATTGACAATTTTGCTTTCGTTTTCTCTTTGTTCACCAAAACTTCATTTGACCATAACTTGGTCATTTCCATTTCATTGTCGATTGCCATTATATATCCATTTGTTCTTCTTGATCGATGAATGATTATCTGGTACCATTTAACCAACAGTCATTAGACATAACTCTTCTCCTGCAAAACAACATAACCTTTTAAAGAATCAAATGACTTTTCAAAATAACTAAATATAGTTTTAAACAACAATATCATGATGATCCTGTGACATATTCATATGAAAATAATGTTAATAATTTTATCAAAAAAATTGCCATTTTGAAAATTTTCAAAAATCAGATAATGAGAATTTTGAAAACCAATGCTCTGATACCAATTGAAAGGAAGTGCGGATTAAGGATCTTAAGGCTAATTTAACACTAGAGAGGGGGTGAATAGTGTTTAATGGATTTTAAGACTTATATGGACTAATTTAAAAATTATGATATAAACAAATGCAGAACTTAATTACAGAACAATCACAGAATCAAACACAGATGCAGAAAGTAAATAAAAAGCAGTAAAAGGAAAGAACACAACGGATTTTATACTGGTTCGGAGTTACCGTATGTCCAGTCTTGTACCAAGGCAAAACACCTCATACAGATTTTTATTAAATCAATGTCGAGATTACAATCCTCAATTTCTAAAGGGCTTGAGGTACCCTCCTGTCTCTCGAGTCTAGGGCAAACTCTCTTGATTTATGGGCCACAAGATTACCCAATTGATTTCTAAGCACAACCACACCTTATAGAGAGACTCGATAAACATTTGATTACAAATTGATCCTATAACTCTAAATAGCACTTTGATCTTCGAGAGAAGGCAGAGAATCAAACAAGAATGAGATTCTAATTTGATTCACTTGAGAATTCGGCAGAATTTCGGCACGATCTTAAAAATATGAAAATTTTAGAATATGGGTTTGTGGAGAAGAAGGAGTGAAGAAAATAGTTAGTTAAAAAATCCGTTTGTGAAGGCTATTTATAGACTAGTAATGGTCATAACCATTCGTGAAGAGATTTAAACGAATAGTCACTTCTTTTGAAAATTGAAAATTTTGAATTTAACGGCCACCATGTCGACACGGGGTATCCCATGATGTCGACATCCCTTAGTTAAAAATAATGTGAAGTTTAAAACAAGAGTTTATTTAAAAAACAAAACAAAGAATATTTTAAGGCTAAAACATCTTTTTTGATAATCATTTGAAAAGATAATTTTTAAGGCTAAAACATTTTGAAAAGCAGTTTTGAAAATCATTTTGAAAAACCATTTTGAAGTAGTTTTGCAAGCTTCTGCTTGTAGAATATCTCATCACACCAGGACTTGAGAACTTGTCCAAAACCAGGATGTTCGTGGGTTTGTAAGCCACTTGTCGTAGGTTTGTTAGCTACTCGTCGTGGGTTTGTAAGCCACTAAGAAGGTAGAAATGGGTTCCATCTCAAATGAAATTTGGAATGAAGATTTCTGTGCTATTATGAAGTTTTAACAATAAACTAGACACTTATCTCGAAATCTTGATCTTGATACTCATGAGTCTTCAAACTTGATTTCTTCATTCTTGATCTTTATACTGTACAGTCTTCAATAATCAGTACCTGCCTTATATATATCATGCATAATAACAATCATATATATCTAGACAGCAGTGTTAGTATATAAGTTATAATAAAATAAGTTACAAAGGTTGTTGTCATCAAAACCACTATCTCCAGTTCCTAACAAGAGGTGGTTGAACTACAAGTTAGCAAACAAAATGGTAAAGGTTAGCGATAGATTCACATGAGAACTGAAGTCTCTCAAAAACTAGCAAAATCATAGATATACCTTTGCCTAGGGTTGATTGAGAAGCAGGGAATTTAGAAATCTCACCCTCTACGAATGAATACTAGATTAGATGTTCAACAAGAAGAGTAATGTATTGGTCGACAAGAGTAGTTATTGGGGATGCTCGAATGGTCTGGGTGGCCATGGAACTGGCCCCCTCAGTCCTAGGAATATCTGTTATAGGCTCTTTGGACTTGGGAATAGATGATTCGACTGGACCCGATGTTCTTAGGCTAGCGGAAGCATCAACAACAGTAGCAGTATTGACCGCATCTTCAGCAGCAAGAACGGCTTTTACTTCCTTAAGCTTTGCTATGTCTTCGGCGTCGAGATACTTTGCTATTATCTCTTCCTTGATGAGGCCTTTGTCGACAGCTTCAGAGTGACGAAGCACTTCCTCCCAAGCTTCGGCTAGGGTTTCAACATAAGTACTCCCTAGCCACTTCAAGTTTTTGTATTGGATCACACTTGCGAAGAAGTGAAGGAGAGTATTATTCAACTCCTCCTTCTCCTTGGTGTTTTACTCTTTGATCTTTTATAGCTCCTACAAGATGATCTCATGTTCAACTTTGCCATTCAGCTTTTTGACCATAACCAGTAGCAGGTCGTTAGAGAGCTTCTCATTCGCCTTGTGAAGCCTTTGGATCTCAGTCACCTACTCCTCAATGGTTTTGTCCCTAGCCCAGATAGTTTAATCCTTTGTGGTAAGGGCAAGGTTCTTCTTGGTAATTTGAGTTTTCAGGGTGGCACTCTCCTTGTGGGCAATCTTGAGCAATTCTTTCAGCAGAACCTCCATATTGGTGTGGGCCATGCTCATCTTAGCCATAAAACTTTCAGCTTTGGCCTTGGATTTAGAACATCATTACTCTGCATTGTCATCTTCTCTAAGTCTTCCTTATACCCCGCAATGAGGTCATCGTAAGTTTTATTTTTGGATTTGAAGGACTAGATATTTGTGCGATTGATTTTATTGACTTTGGAGAGGGCAAAGCTAGCTTCTCCACTCGTAGCCTTGGTATACTAGCATTTGGACCCGCCGAATGTACCAGTCTACTTCTTTCTTTGGAATATTCTGGATGTCACAATCGAACTTGATGCCATGTAGAAAGAGATCTGGAATGGCAGCCTATATAAGAGATGATGAAGTAGGTAAGGGAATTGAGGGAGCGACGACTAATTTGGAATGGGCAGGAATAATAGTGGTTTGGGAGTGGGAAGTGAGAGCTCGATGATGAGTAGGAATTTAGGGACTAGAGTGAAGCAAAGGAATGTTGGAGGAGGAATTGCGATGATTTTACAAACCTTTACGCTGCTTGCCTAAATCACCAGTCAGCCCCTCTTTAGCCTGCATCATCTTATCCTCGCATCCGGTGTGGTGATCATCTTCCACCCATCTCCCTCTTTCCATCTAGCCCTTTCCTCCTTGGATTCTGGACCGTAACGCTAGCTGGAGAGAGATGGACGTGGATCGGGGTTTTGTAATCTGGACTCACCTGCACTATAATAAAGCTTTCGGTACCCATCCCTGCCCGTTGAACTTAAAACGAGAAGAAAAATTATATAAGTATTGAGATTTCGAAATGTAGATGAATGCAAGGATGTGTGTTCATGATCCTAATGAATTGTAGAGTGCCAGTGACCCTCTAAATACTCTGCAGATCGTGTTCATATGTAACTAAAGACGGAGTCTCGCACCTTCATATTGGATTCCCCCAACGAGAAACTAAAATTCAGAGAACCCTCGACGAAGAGATCAATGATAGAGATGTCGAAATCACTCAAGCTAGTGAAAACATCTCCTAACGAGCAAGATGGAAAAGTTGCCTCAATATGTAGCAGTGTGCTTTGTTCCATAGCTTTCTTGGTAATTTTAACGATGATTCACTTGGGACGAGGTGAAGAAGGAAGCTTGGTTCCTTTAGGAGGCGTCTTATCACACGATTCGCTTACCTCTAAACTGGTAGCATATTCACTATTAGTCTCATCCGCGCTTTCTTTTTCCTCCTCTCCTTCCTCTATCATCATCTCTTCCTTTCCTTCTCTCCTCTCTGCACTTTTACTCTCCTCTAGGATTGGCTGCATTCTAGCATCTTTATCCACTTCTCTTGAGGCATCACCTGTAGTCAGTTCTTATGTTCTCCTTTTAACGGTCTCCTCAACGTGTGCCACACCCGATGGGCCTTCAGCCTCCTCATGAAGATTCTCCCCAAAAATATGAGTAGGGACAGAAGATCAGACATGCATCCTAGAACCGTTTGTTGGAGATGATATAGAAACCATAGATCTATTGGGAAGCAGAAGACCACATCGTCGAATGTTCTCATTTGTTAGGAGATATGCGATTGTGCGATGCTAAAAGCAAATTTCCTTCAGTGCTGTCAGAGGATCGACATGCTTTTCGTGAACATCTTGAGCAGGAATGTCTGTGAGAAAGTAAACAATAAGTTAAGCACTTAGGTAGAAGGAATCCAAGTATGATAAGAGAAAAGAGGAATGGATCTTATGTTTGTAAAGCCAACGCCTATTGAAGCCATACAAGCATCACACGAAGAAATATTCGTTCTTGAAGTAAGAACATTTATTGTGGAGCTTCTTGGTCACCTTACACTTGCACCAGGACTAGATAATCATGTATGACGAAGAGTCGTTTCTTTATTTGAAGGTCAGAATATAAGTTAGCTCGTTAAAATTTAGAGCCTGGTAAAACAGATTCGTGAAAAGCACGAACAGGGAGCTCGGGAGAGCATACCCGTTGTGGTGAACTGTGGATGGAGCCAGCCCAAGCTCTTGAAGAATCATGAGAAAAAATGGATTGAATGGCGAGACAACATCACCTTGGCACATATAGCGATTGCGTGCTTGTATACTCCAATGGAGGATTGTGCGCTCGCTGGCCCTGAGTAGGCAGCACATCATCCTCTGGAATCTTATGTTGTATACATATGTTGCGTAGCATCTTGGCAGTTAGAATAGTTGGCACTTGTTCGGGTGGATCATCTAGAACCCCAAGGCCAATATATTCATTTACTAGAAGAGGCAACTCTTGGATCGGGACAACTATCCTATAAAGCTTAGTGATGTGGTCTGTCTGGTGGCAGAAGTTATTGAAGTGGAAGTTTGAGCTGTGGTGGACCCAGCTTCGGAAGGAGTAGGTGTCTCGGCACCGGTTTGAAAGCAAGGTGATAGACATGTCATTTTAGATAGCAAGATTCGGCATTCAACATGGTAAGGTATGTTTTATTTCAAATATTAAACCTGTGTGATCGACGCTCAAAATCCAACCGATGTCGACGTGTGTTGACAGATCAGATTCTGAACGTCGATCGGGGCAAGTGAGAGTGTTAATGTATGTACTGTGAGTACCTTGTCCCGTACATGATGAACTGACCATGCTGTGTTGATAGCTCACTCATGCTAGGAAAATGAGCCTCGTCGCACTATATAACCGTGCATAAGATCTTACCTGTTATCGATGGAACCTTTGTTTGGAGTAACGTAGAAGCTTTTCTTTTATAAGAACTTGAGAAGTGCAAAACTGAATGCTATTCAATAAAATGGCCCAATGCGACCATCCTTTGAAAAAGAACCATTATATTGATGTTTGAATAATGGTAGTTGACTGGTAGAGCATTGGTTTGAACAAATCAAAAGGCTTCACAAAGATTGGGACATGATATTCAGTTGATTCCCTTTAGGACACCTAAGTCAAACCTGAATCCACACTAAGTTGGAACCGAGCATTAACTTGGGGAACTCAAGATTTGCTTCGATCCTACGCTCGTCAGAACCGTTTGCATTGCCATCACCCTTGCAAGCCGAAACACAAACAGCCATGACTAGATTGTCATCAATCGTTGATGATTTGCTGAATGTATAAAAGGAGTCGGGGTTGATTTGTCTCTTAGTGATGGGGACAACACAAGAGGTCGATGACAATTGGTTTAACTCAAGCAATAAAGGAGTTGGCAGCAAGGCAAATTGGGTCAATAACGATGCTCTAATGATAGTGGCAATGTCAAGGAGGTGGCAGCGGCTTCTGGAGATCAACGTCGAGCGATTTGGTTATGGAAGCAGAAGTTGCAAGTGGTCGACATTAACATCTCAGTGTAAAAACAACTGGCAAGTGAAAAAGCAAGAAAGAAATAATATTAAGTGTTGGTTATATAGTGGATGGGGGTCGAGTAGAGTACCCGTATCGAGTGGTATTTTTAAACAAAAAACTTAGGAAAAAGCAAAAAGGAGAAAGTGCAAGCTCAGCTAAGGCGTGGGACAATCTCTAGAACGTAAATCTTATCCTTAGCCCGGAGGTTGGAATTTCAGCTATGTAAAGTAGTTAAAGGAACATCTGTAGAATGAAAGCAATACTTCAAAAAAATTTCTGAACGACCAACTAAAACATAGAGATAGTAGTTAATGCTCCTTTTGTTCCAGAGCATGCTTTGTTCTTAACAGAAGCATACTCTGGAGGGCAAGTGTTATTTGGCTTTTTGACAAAGCAGATTTTCACTGAAATTAAAATTTCAAGGCGAAGACGAAATGGTTCACTAACTTGGGAACATGCTTAGAAGGGCAAAATGAGCATACTCAAAAAGTTTCATAGTCAGTGGACCAAAGTGGACCACTTGGTACCAAGAGGTTAAGCTCGATATCAATTGCTTTTTACTGCACTCTGGATTCTTCAAACCACTTGGACGTTAAACTATGGCTCAAGTGATTTCCATGGAGTGCTTTTCTTGAAGAATAGATAGAAAATTCTAAGGATTCTCGAGAAGAAAGCAAAGAAAGTAGAGATGGACAAGTAGTATAAGGAACTATTAGAAGCAACTCAATCTTCAAGGAGAAGTACTCGAAACACACTGAAGTAGAGATAGAAGACTATGCGGAAGAAGGAGAGGAAGTTTCCCACCACAAGAATAGGTCGGTACCAAGTGGAACACTTTGTACCAAGTGATTTTAATTGGTGATTGGGTCCCACTTCCCTCTCCTATGTGCTTGGATGTGTATCTGGACTCGGTATTTAGTGGGCCTCCTTTTCTACTGGCTTGTTTCTAAAAAACATAGGCCTTATGGCTACTGGAAAAGGACTTTTGGCTCTATTTTACATCATCTCATATCTCTCTTCTCCATAGTCACTAAGGCTGATACTATTGGCTGTTTTTTGCTATAAGAACTTGTCAATCCTTTGTACTAGTGACTCTCAGTCAAATAATTATTAAATTACAATAGACGTAGGCCAGAGATTACCAAACCACTATAAAAAATCCGGCGTTCTCTTTAATTTTCTTATAGTATTTGCTAGATGTCAATATTTCAATAGGTCTTTGGGTATTATGCCATTTTTGGCATCAACAATATACGTAAAACCAACCAAAATTGTGACAATATATTTACATGTTGGAATCGTCAACTAACTAACAATATAATATATAAAATAAAGATTGTAATTATAGATTAATATTTGTTAACATGTTAGGTATATACCTTATAGCCAAAGCCTATAAGCACACCTTGAAACATTGAAATCTGATCCTCGAACTAATTCCAATTCGTAGATTGCTTGTCCCTGATCGGTTTACCACTAGCTATCGAATAACACTTGATTTGATTTGCAGCTAAATAGGTGGAGGATGGATGGTATAGAGTTTAGCAAGAAATGAATGAGAATGGAGGCTTCCAAAAGAACTCTAACAAATGAAGGTATAGATGCTTATATACAGGAGAATTAAAAGATATTTTAGGCTCAAGATCCTACAACATTTCTTACCAAATCTCTTCCATCTTAGCCCTCAATATCAAGCCCTCTCTAGCACCATCATATGTCCACCTCTATCCCTTATTAGGGCTAAACAATCCAGCCTCGTTTATATGCTTTAAACTCATTTATAGCCCAAATAAATATTTTACATTAAAATCTAATTTAAACACTTATTGATATCATATATCGATTAATATATTTATAACTAATATAAATATATTTAATAATATTTGTTCATCAAATCAAAATAAAATTTTATAACTAATATTTCGTAAATATCAATTAATATATAGTAATTACAAAGTAATTAAATCGTTTGGTCACATGAGTATTCATCCTTTCGATTGTATGACCCGTTAGATCTAAATTTAGCCAACAATTAATACCGAATTATTCAAATATTAACGTTCGCATGTCACTTAGCAGATGGTGTGACAATCAGGCCAAATTTATTGCTTATCCGATTTTGGTAAAATGTGATTTTACCTTGTTAAGCATTACTTGATTGTGACTATTATTTACAACAATTCTCTTCGTTAAAATTATATCATTTTTGAATTAGGGAATATGGTAATGGTCAAAATTCCAATACAATCCACATTCAACTCTAAAATCCAAACACCAAGTCAATGGTTCAGTAATAAAAATTATTATTAATCGAAATAATCCTGCAAGAGACTTTAACTTTGAGTTGAGTTCAGCTGACCGTGGTACTAACCCCATATAACCGATGAGACAAATCCTCTCTAGAATTTTGTTTTATTTCCAATAATTACACTTGACCCAACCATAGTCACTCGATGGACATCTTGCCATGATTTTAATATAATTAGAGTAGAGCTTTCACATTAAAGATTAACAATATTCTCAAGTTGAGAGAACTATGTAAATCAATCGCATTAATATTTTTTGTTTGACCTTAATTACGTTAACCAACAAAGAACTATCGAGTGATTCATTCTTTGTTAATAAATAACTATCAGTACATAACCCTTTGGGGCCCCTAACAGCCATAAGTAATTCACTGTCCAACATTTGGAGAGCGTTACATACTCTAATCTCAATAGATGTATCGATATCCATTCACGACACATCTTGACTAGGAGCATTTAAAATGGTATATTTATTTTCATTGTTATAAATTACTCACATTTACAACATTTTGTAACTACTATCACAAAACATACCATTTATGGATTTTCTATTAAATATACTTTTAACTAATTAATTAATGTAACATATTATATCAAGTATATATAATAGAAAGAAAATACCATTTATTTCGAAAAATATTGGTTGTCAAGTTAGATATATGTAACAAATTACATAATTGTCCCTAGGGCATACACCTAACTCTATCAATCTCCCACTTGCACTTGGGATCAATTATGGAATCTTATTTCAACTTCTCCAATCAGTTTCCTCAAAACCAATTGGGTCAGTCCTTCAGTGAATGGGTGTGTTATTATGTTCAGTTATCTTCTCTATCAATCAACTCTTTTTGATGTTGATAATCATGTAGAACAATTTGGAGTATGTCTCTTAACTTCCATTGAGCTCTAAGTTCTATTGTGAACTATATCGTGACATTTCTATTATATAACAATGTTATGGGATTCTCAACATTCAGAATTATTCAAAACTCAGTTATAAATTTATGCATTTATATTATATATATTTCTTTTAATGCATCGCTATCCAAGACGATGGACTTAGCCTTTTTCATTGAATCGGCCACAATCTTTCATTTGGAACATTTCCAACGTAAATATTATTAACTTGAACTTATTATTGATGTATTATACCCAATATCACTTTGAAAGTTTGGGTCAGAACAATCCTTCAAAAGGAGTTTGTTGTTTTTGTAAATAATTCTTTAGTATTTCGTAAATACATGAGAACACTCCAAACTACCATTTAGTGATATCAATTTGGATTTGATATTTGGTTCATGTATCAAATACATAAACAAATCATGATATCATAGACGACATAACATGTATGATAATTCCTATTGCAAATGCATAAGTAATCCATCTTACATGTTATGTATTAAACATTTTAATAAGATTTCCTTGCATATTGTTTTTGGACATTCCATACTTATAATAAAAGACATCATTTACAAACCCAACATCAAGTATTAAAAACAACTAAAATTGATTTTAACACAAGTACACCGTTAACAATCAGTAGTGTGTTGTTTACTTAAGATTTAGAAAACTCTATGTACCTTTTAACGTTCTTTCTTATGAACATACGCTTCCTTTGCATTTTGATTGATAATCAAACTATTTTATACATCTATCAAAACACTTGTTCAATTTTGATGCTTTTCTAAATAATACTTTTGTATCCATTGTTTGTACCAAAATTGGACACAACTCTCTTCGGGCGTGTTTGAAGAGATCAAAGTGAAGAATATAAATGGAAAATGAGGTAGATCTAACAAACACACCAAAAACAAACAAACAGAAGTATGAAAACACAGAGATTTAGAGTGGTTCGGCGTATGGCCTATGTCCACTATGGAATGATTGATGTTTATCGATTATAACTCACTGGTTACAAAAGATTTACAACAATACAATCGAAGTACAATAGTAATTTTGACAGAGTATCAGCGTAGAGTGGCCAAAAAGGTCCATTTTCTGTAGGTCCAGGGTCACTATTTATAGGCGTAGGCAGCAAATATCTCGCTATATCTCGGAGGACTTCTTCTCGGGTGGGCCCACGAGATCGAGTTCAGGTGATTTCGACTCGATATCAGAGCGATACGAATGGAATTCGTATCGATCAAGAATTGGTCCATTTTGGCTGAAATTGATCTGGTACATTCTTGATGTTATAGGCAAGCTCCTATGAAAATTTGGTGGCATTTGGACTTGTAGATCTCAAGTTATGATCGATACAAGTTTGGATTTTCAATGTGCTGTCGAACTTGTATCGATACGATTCATTTTGTTATAATTCTTATCCATGCATCATGTGTCGATCAGATGACGTGGTGCTATAATTTAGGATCGATCCACTTTTCATGCCGAGTGACTGTTTCTTCTATTTGAATCGTGCTTTGTTCGTATCGACCTGGAATTACTCTTCGTATCGGTCTTGGAAACTCATTTCGTATCGATGCTCCATGCTCTACTTTGTATCGATGATTTAGTAACTGCTTCGTATCGATTATGTGTAGCCGCTTCGTATCGATGGATTGCATCTCACTTCGTATCGATGCTTTTAGGTACTACTTCGTATCAATCGTTTAGGGAACCGATACGAACTACCTTCATTTGATGGATACGAAGTGGAGCAAATATGATGGATATAAAGTGGAATAAATATGATGGATACAAAGTGGGATAAATATGATGGATACGAAGTAGATCAATCATTGATGGATACGAGCCAATGCTCTCTCTCTTGATTTTTATTGATCCATATCTTGAGCATACGAACTCCGATTGACTTGAAATTTGGAATGTTGGCTCTCATAGCTTTGCATGTCGTGTCTTGTCAATTGTAGCTCGATCCAGACTTGGAAAAAATTCGCAAGTATCCATAGTGAACCTGTGTATAACCAATCTTCAGGACGGACTATCCTTGGATTCTAGTCGAGTTCTTGGTGTCACGGCCTTGCCAAAAGAAAGGATAACATCCGTTCTTCACAATCTTAACATCGCTTCCATTAACTTCAAGACATTTTGGTTGTTATGTGCAAACAGAGTAGTCTAAATCTATATTCAAACTTTCTATTTCAACACATATATACCAAAACATAAAGTCATACCAGGCGACAATTTTGAAAGTAAAATCCAAACCAACTTGAGCACATCAAATAATGAATCTATTAAGTTAATTTCAACAATTGAAATTCATGGTAATGTTCTTATCAACGTGGCTCGCTATATTCCAACTGTATTTGTCTTTTTCATAAAAACATATTTGCGGCCAAATGGATCATATCCCTTCAGGTACAACTATCAATGCCATATTTTGATAATGTACTTGGAATTTACTTCAAATTTGCATATCACACCATATTATTGAGTCAATACTCTTAGTTGTTTAATTAAACAACCGAGGATTTTTTATTCTTGACATAAATAAGAAACTCATAGTTTCTCTTTAATGTACAAGAGTACTCATTTAACGTTCTAATGTATTTGTGTTCATTTAGGTTCGGTTAATTTCATTTCATCCCTAGTAATCATTTTTATCATTGGATCATATACAAATTCATTTTATACCAATAATTTTTTAAAGAAATTTCTTTGCTACGAAGTTGATATTTCTTGAAGCGATAGTTGTTTCTCAGTGCAACAGAATGTGCATTCATAAGCATTTTATGAATTTCCTTATATAAAGCTGATTTTGCATTAGCTGATAATATATTTATGTTCAGAACATAAATTAGTCATATAATGACAATCGTTTCCAAAATTCTCTTAGGACAATTCATACAAGATCCCTTATATACAATTATTACGTGTAGTCTTTCGACTCGCACAACCTACTAACTCCTTGACCTAGGATATATAGGGGTTTCTTATGAACTCTTATCTTGTACGGTTTTGTAAACTATTCTTTGGATGATATTAAATTTGACCTTGTGTACTAATCTTAAGTACATGTATCATCCCACCTTTTTGTACGCTTTAAGCAGACACACATGCCAACTCAAACCATACAGAAGGGCGGATTGTTATTGGGGTGAATACGAAAAAGCAAGGAAAGAAAAAAAACAAAACAGAATCTCGCAGCGGAATGACAAAATATAATAATCAAATAAAAGTTCATGAAGCTGTATACAAAACATTTGATTATACTTATACAATACAAAATCAGAGTTACACATATCAGAGATAAATAAATGATAATGCAGCGGAACAGTATGATGCAGTGGAATACTATAGTAAATGATAGTAGTACAAATCTTCGTCTTCGTCCTCCTGAAATAAGGTCTTCCAATCCTGAAATGCTCAGGCTGACCCAAGCAAATTGAAAAGACAAAACACTCGAGTCAAAACTAAAAGATCTTATGTAAGTTAAATCAACGGTAAATAAATATGAGTGTAAACAGCATCGGAGATGTTTACGTGGTTTGACATTTCCTATCCAGTGTCTAACGTGAGTGCAGTAACTTAAGAGATGTTCGGGATTCACATCTCCTAAGGATCCATTAAACTATCTACTATGTAGTACAATACGCTATCATAATATGTCTACAGTAAAGTAAAAGTATTAAAATAGCGTTAAGGCGTTACCCATATCCCCCTTAACACATTTCATAATGCCAATAGTCTATACTGTACTGTAACTCCCCGTAAACTAGAGCCGCCAGAGGATACCACATAGGTACGACATAAAACAAATTCGTAGAAGGCGTGTAACGACTCGGGTTTTGCCCGCTCGAAAATCAACATCCGTACTTCACATTGTACTAGAATGCCGCAGATTCGACCGTTCAAATCCGATTCGCCGGAGCTTATAACATAATAAGTATAACAACACAGCGGAAGAAAAAGAATTTAGATATACAACATCTGATACAACAGAGTGATACAATGAATATCAATATACATCAGAGATATGATACAACAAATAGCAGCGGAAAAGAAAACGATAACATCAGCAGCGGAATAGAATGTCTCCAATAGAATGCTCCAAGATAAGCAACTCCGATGAATGAACTAGCTCCAGATAATCTACTAAACCAGAATATCTGAAAAACCCAACTCTAGACTGCCCGTGTGGAAAATAGTGGGCACCCAGAGTTTAGGAAGGGAACAATAAACTCTGGATCAGTCATGGGACTGGTGTGAGCAACAAAAACAGTTTATCTTTAATACAAGCAACAAAGGCTTTTAAACATTGAAATCCGCAATGTTTTTCGAAAATGAAACTACCATAAGACCTCCCACCACACACACAATGCAATCGCAGAATTGGAGGAGATTTCTTCTTATGATAGTCAAAAATGCTTACTACGCAAAAATCATTCGATATTATTATCATTAGTGCATAGTGTCGAAAACATTTCGAAAATATAATATCAATCTTAGCCAACATACAACTATTGTTGTATGCCTACTATAGCTACTACGTTCAATAGCAGGTTACCGCCACGTTCCATAGCAGGTTATACAACTAAAACCGTACAGGGTTCGTATTGTTTCTTTGGATTTCCAACAAATGATCAGGCTAAGGAACTTCCTTACCGAAATAGAAATGCCTCTGGAAAGACGCTCCGGATCCTAACCGGATCTCTGCAAACAAAAGGCCGACGCTACCTCACGCTCTAACCGAGCTGTAACTAGGTAACTAACACACGAGTCATGTCATTTCCCGGTCGTTACCGACCTTTATCCGAGATCTCGAAAACCAACAAAGCAACATCATACAGTAATAAATTACCGTGTCCACACGAGTTAAGTATCTGGGCTCCATACCATGATACCACCCTTTATCCAGAAGGAAATGACATACCCTAGGGGCGCTACCCCTACAAACCTTTGCCGCAACATTCCTGTTTCGACCATTACCGGGTTGTGAGGCTCGACGAAGTCTCGTCCACAAAGCTACGCTTTTTCACAAAGCCACGCTTTTTCACAAAGCCACGCTTTTTCACAAAGCCACGCTTTTTCACAAAGCCATGCTTCGATCAACAAATGATCAGCAGCACTTCGTATGCCACATTACCAAATTGGGAATGTATCACTAGTAACCATCAACTACATAACCTCTGAGCTCGTACGTCTCAGAGAAGGGTGTTAAGCTAAGAGAATAAATTCTCCGCCACCAACAGAAATGTATTTGATAGAAACCAGCTTTACATCTCAAAGTGTAATGTCAGACACACATCCATACAAGTCTGTTCCGGGTTCGAACAGAACCGAAGGCACTTCTCACGAAGCCATTGCAAATCCGGATAATTTCCAATCACGTCCGGACTTCCCGTCATTAAGGGTGATAAAACCTCTATATCGGGGATCAGCCGATGTAGAGTAACTCGACGGTAATCCTTCCGTTTTGAAAAATATCCGGTCTTCACCACCGGTCTTCAAATGCGATCCATATACGTCGTATCATTATTCGGAATGGGTTATACGACACAAAGGTCCTCTCCCGGCTAAACCGAATAACGAGCGCAATTAAAAATCATATGGATACTGGGGTCTCAGTTAAATCACAGCTTAAAGCCCAAAACTTTTCATTCGAATGGTAAAACAAATTACCATTTCTAATCTTTTAAACAACAAGATTTAATTCACAAAGTTTACTCCGTTCACAAAGATTCATTCATGGATTTCAAAACAATTTCCATTTCACTTGGATTAACTCGTTAAATCTTTAAGTCAAGATTTAACTTATAACTTTCAAAACTCGTTTCCAAAGATTCATTCATAGCCTTTCAAAACAATTCCATTTCAAGTTAGATTAACTCATCCGGTCTTTGAAATCAAAGACTCATTTTATAATTTTCAAAAACATTTCAATTCCATTTCAAACTTGAAATTCTTTCAACACAAATTGGGAGTTCATTACTTTTGTGAAAGCTTTTACTATTTGAAAACAAATAGTTTTGTTTCAGAAAAATCCAGTTATATTTACATGAGTTAAAACCCTTGAATTAAATTCAAATTCCCAAATCAATACCTTTAAAATAGTTTAACCCATATATAACTTATACAACATCTTTAATCCCTAGTTTCAAATCATAGGATTCAATTTCAACTTGAATTCAAATTTAAATCAAATTATTTAAATTTCCGAAACTTGATTAAGTTATTCAAAATAACTTTTATCTTTGAAATTCCATTTCAAAAGCTTTTCATTTTAAACCCCAATTTCCAATTTCAAAATCAATTGAAATTAAAATTTTCAATTTCAAAAACATTGAATTTCAATTATCTGTGACTTAACCGATTTCCACGTGAAATCCATATTTGTGTGTGTAAAAGTGTAGTCCAGGGGTTTTACACAATAGTGCAACATCAATCATCACAGATATATCGATAAGCGGTATAATCGCTAACGCTTATCTTCATTCACAGATTCATAGATAAAATAAATTTATCGGTCACAAAGATTCACTATTACAATTCGATGTGGGTTTCGGATAACCAACTGGAATCCGACTCCCTGTCGCATCGAAATTCAAATGTCGTTCTATGGGTCAAAGGTTTTCATATTCATATAGTAATATATCACAGAAACAGATATATATCGCAGATAAGTAAATTGCAGATCACATCATAATCAGGATATATCACTAAGTATCACAATCACAAACAAGATATCAATCCAAAACACAACATTTAATGACAGTCAACCATTTTCAATTTAAGGGAAAAGTGGTTTAAAAGAATTAACAACATAACTATTTTTATTGATTCATTTAAACCAATGATTAACTATTCTTAATGATAAATTAATTATATTCTAATTAATTATTCCTTAATCAATTATCTTAATTGACTACTACTTAATTAACTTCGATTAACAATTTTAATTACAAATAAATTAAATACTTAATTGTTAATTAACCCAATCTTTAATTACAACTAGAAATTTATCATTCTTAATTATTCTCCAAACAATTAATCTATAGTAATTATTTATCTTAATTAACATAAAAAAAATTTCTTCTTTAAACTTTGAAATTTAGTTTATTACTAACTACAAAACTTTAATGTTAATTAATTAAACACTTAACTTGAATTTTCTACTTAATTAAAGCATTGATTAGATTCCAAAACTTTGTATTTACTTAATTCATTAACTTGTAATAGAGGCTTGCCTTAAATTTGTCATTCGTTAATTAGTCGTCGCCCCCTAAACTTGTAAAAAAAAAAAAATTTACCTAACTTACTATTATTTGTTCGTAGGTTTTGGGAAACAACCCGAACAAGTCTTCAGTTTAATCGAGTAAATACTCGAGTTCCATTCTATCTTCCCCGAATCCCCTTCTTCCTTTCTCACGTTTCCCTTTGTCAAAGCTTAGATTAAGTTAACTTAAAAACAGTAGAAGCCTTATAGGCAACACACACAAACAACCCAGGTCTCGAGTCAAAACACGAAATTCCCAGCTCCCCTTCGAGTTTCCACGAAACAACATCCCCTGACACACGTTCATCATCGTGCACGTGCACCGCCACTGTAGCCAACGCCTACCACTCGCGACCACACGCGCAAGTCGACGATCATCCCCCAACACCATTTTGATCTTCAATCCAATTGCAGAGGCTAAAAATCAAAATCGAGCTTGTTGAACGAACTGGAACCCAGCCACGATCAACCAAATTACCTCGTATCGATCATCTAAGTCACCAGAATCCCCGCCATTATGACCACGACCTCCTCGAAAACCCAGCTTCGTCTTCCCCTTCGACTGATCGCCTCCAGCTCCATTTCGGCGTCGAAGTTGACCCGTTTACATCATTGACCAAAATGGGTTTCTAAACCCTATCTTCATCTCGTCCGGCCACCACTGGTAACAAGAATTCCTCCAACCAATTTTCCCTACACCAACTATCACCAAGCTTACTTCAGTCGAAACCCTGACCCCTCTAGTTACGCTGATCACCAGAGATTGACGAGAATGTCAATATCGTTCATCTCATCCTTTCTCACAATTTACTAAATTAAAAATCTTGAAATGATATTCAAAAATCATTATTTTGAAATGCGAATCCGCTCATATAATTGAAATTCGAAATTAGATCATTTGATTTTCCACTTTATTTTGATCATTACTGTAATATTCACATTTCCAAAACAGTTATCCCACAACTATACTTGTGATTATTTTCAAAATTGATATTACCACATTATAATCACTTTCCCTTTTGAGATTAATACTTAGTATTGATTGGTTTAAGAGATATGGATTTTTTCCCCCTTTTTCTTTTGTAATGGGTTTTAAGCTTGTAAATTTAACAGAGAGTATACATTTTTGAATATATAACATACTCACAAACACGCATTCTCGCAGAACAACATAGATCAAAGCAACTTTCACAACAGCTAGAAGTATCCACCACAACATCACATATATAAATAAATTCAACATTAGAACAGGTCAGTTTGCTTACTTGGGTATTCGCAACAGAGAAGAACAGAGAGGAAGCAAAGCCTGCATTTTTTTCCAGAGAACTTGTTTCTTCCAGTTTTCCAGATTTAAATTTTTCTTCTTTACTTTGGGCTTGAACTTTGAAACTTTTAAATCTGAAGCTTTGTTTTACTTTTGAATCTGTTGCTTGTTTTAATGGAAGTTTTGTTTAAGTTTGAAATGGTGTTTACTTAAATTTTTTTCTCAGTGAAAATGGTCGAAACTGAGATGGATGGATATGTAAGAAATGAAGTGTTATAGGTGATATAATGTATTGTTTAACTGAGATGAGATTGTGATGATTCTTGTTTGTACAACAGTGTGCATTTTGTACAAAAATTGAACAGAGATTTTTTCTAGGCTGAAATGATATTGTAGTGTACTAAGGTTTCACACATTAAATTATCTTGTACAAAATATACTTTTTTTCTTCTCCTTCTTATCTCGGCTGTGTACATTGTAGAAGATATTTGTTGGCTGAAAGGTAAGGTAGATTGTATGCTAAGGACATTTGCATTAAATGCTTTGCTGGTTTGATGCATTTCGAGTTGACCTTGGTTTGTTGTTAGAGATGTCTGCAATGAATACTTTATCTGGTTTCACACTTGCATATATTTGTTTATTCATTTTGCAAGCCATTCATTTATATCCTTGTTTTCTTTTACAAGCTGATTCATATATACATGTATATTTAGTTTTAGTTATTTGTTATAATTTCAACTTATAGATTAAATTCTATTCTTAGTACAAGTGTCTATTTTTATTTCTACTTTATTTAATTTGTAAGCCAAAGATATTTATATTTTATCTTTCTTATTATTATCATATACACATTATTTTAAAAGAAAATACTATTAACAAAAATTTATTTTGTATAACGATATTTTTGTTTTAAAGTTTTAACTATCAACATTTTGTAAGTCATTTATTTATTAAATATGACTTAAATATTCAAATTTAATATATACAAATTTTCAAATCCATGACTTGAAATATTTTCGATTCGAATACCCGAGGAAACTCGCTCCATTTTATCAATACATTTCACAAATTTTATTCAAAAATTCTTTAAATTATCAATTTAAATTTATATAAAATTCAGGGTCGTTACAGACTTCCCCCCTTAAAAGAATTTCGTCCTCGAAATTACCAAGGAGACAAAAAGATAGATGAAGAATATTTTATCAAATGAACATCTGTTCTGCATTTGGCTTACCAAATTAGAATATCAATAACAGATACAAGAACGAATCTGTCTTAACACTTACGAGATACTCGGGTTATCCAGATCTACGAAATATGGAGTGGCATCGGTCAGTTCGAATGAATAACTAACCATTCGTAGAACATATCCGGACCCAAAGAATAGATAGATATATGGATACAATTTCAAAACTTTCAGTTTAGAACTAAAGTATACCTATCAGCCATAGCAAACAAAGCAACCAATACATCCAAACAAACAATTTTTGGTCATTTCGGAGTTTATGTCCCATATTAATATATATCGAATCTTCTTCCTGGATCTACCAGAAACTATCGAAGAATTGAGAAGAGATGACGAACAAAAGAGATTGATAGAGAAAAGATTGTTTCCACTGTTGTTACAGAGTATTGACTATTTATAGTCGTATTCCCCTGTCCTCTATCTCATCCTCTTCTTACACTCATACTTACTATCAGTGGATAGCAAGAGAATTTACTGAGGCACACGGACGGATATCTGAGAATTACTCATTCTAGGGTATACTTCACCCTATCTCTAATGAGCTACTTAACGTGTTACACTCCTGAGCTAAAGTTCAACCTTAGCTCTGATACCACATGTAACGACTCGGGTTTTGCCCGCTCGAAAATCAACATCCGTACTTCACATTGTACTAGAATGCCGCAGATTCGACCGTTCAAATCCGATTCGCCGGAGCTTATAACACAATAAGTATAACAACACAGCGGAAGAAAAAGAATATAGATATACAACATCTGATACAACAGAGTGATACAATGAATATCAATATACATCAGAGATATGATACAACAAATAGTAGCGGAAAAGAAAACGATAACATCAGCAGCGGAATAGAATGTCTCCAATAGAATGCTCCAAGATAAGCAACTCCGATGAATGAACTAGCTCCAGATAATCTACTAAACCTGAATATCTGAAAAACCCAACTCTAGACTGCCCGTGTGGAAAATAGTGGGCACCCAGAGTTTAGGAAGGGAACAATAAACTCTGGATCAGTCATGGGACTGGTGTGAGCAACAAAAACAGTTTATCTTTAATACAAGCAACAAAGGCTTTTAAACATTGAAATTCGCAATGTTTTTCGAAAATGAAACTACCATAAGACCTCCCACCACACACACAATGCAATCGCAGAATTGGAGGAGATTTCTTCTTATGATAGTCAAAAATGCTTACTACGCAAAAATCATTCGATATTATTATCATTAGTGCATAGTGTCGAAAACATTTCGAAAATATAATATCAATCTTAGCCAACATACAACTATTGTTGTATGCCTACTATAGCTACTACGTTCAATAGCAGGTTACCGCCACGTTCCATAGCAGGTTATACAACTAAAACCGTACAGGGTTCGTATTGTTTCTTTGGATTTCCAACAAATGATCAGGCTAAGGAACTTCCTTACCGAAATAGAAACGCCTCTGGAAAGACGCTCCGGATCCTAACCGGATCTCTGCAAACAAAAGGCCGACGCTACCTCACGCTCTAACCGAGCTGTAACTAGGTAACTAACACACGAGTCATGTCATTTCCCGGTCGTTACCGACCTTTATCCGAGATCTCGAAAACCAACAAAGCAACATCATACAGTAATAAATTACCGTGTCCACACGAGTTAAGTATCTGGGCTCCATACCATGATACCACCCTTTATCCAGAAGGAAATGACATACCCTAGGGGCGCTACCCCTACAAACCTTTGCCGCAACATTCCTGTTTCGACCATTACCGGGTTGTGAGGCTCGACGAAGTCTCGTCCACAAAGCTACGCTTTTTCACAAAGCCACGCTTTTTCACAAAGCCACGCTTTTTCACAAAGCCACGCTTTTTCACAAAGCCACGCTTTTTCACAAAGCCACGCTTCGATCAACAAATGATCAGCAGCACTTCGTATGCCACATTACCAAATTGGGAATGTATCACTAGTAACCATCAACTACATAACCTCTGAGCTCGTACGTCTCAGAGAAGGGTGTTAAGCTAAGAGAATAAATTCTCCGCCACCAACAGAAATGTATTTGATAGAAACCAACTTTACATCTCAAAGTGTAATGTCAGACACACATCCATACAAGTCTGTTCCGGGTTCGAACAGAACCGAAGGCACTTCTCACGAAGCCCTTGCAAATCCGGATAATTTCCAATCACGTCCGGACTTCCCGTCACTAAGGGTGATAAAACCTCTATATCGGGGATCAGCCGATGCAGAGTAACTCGACGGTAATCCTTCCGTTTTCAAAAATATCCGGTCTTCACCACCGGTCTTCAAATGCGATCCATATACGTCGTATCATTATTCGGAATGGGTTATACGACACAAAGGTCCTCTCCCGGCTAAACCGAATAACGAGCGCAATTAAAAATCATATGGATACTGGGGTCTCAGTTAAATCACAGCTTAAAGCCCAAAACTTTTCATTCGAATGGTAAAACAAATTACCATTTCTAATCTTTTAAACAACAAGATTTAATTCACAAAGTTTACTCCGTTCACAAAGATTCATTCATGGATTTCAAAACAATTTCCATTTCACTTGGATTAACTCGTTAAATCTTTAAGTCAAGATTTAACTTATAACTTTCAAAACTCGTTTCCAAAGATTCATTCATAGCCTTTCAAAACAATTCCATTTCAAGTTAGATTAACTCATCCGGTCTTTGAAATCAAAGACTCATTTTATAATTTTCAAAAACATTTCAATTCCATTTCAAACTTGAAATTCTTTCAACACAAATTGGGAGTTCATTACTTTTGTGAAAGCTTTTACTATTTGAAAACAAATAGTTTTGTTTCAGAAAAATCCAGTTATATTTACATGAGTTAAAACCCTTGAATTAAATTCAAATTCCCAAATCAATACCTTTAAAATAGTTTAACCCATATATAACTTATACAACATCTTTAATCCCTAGTTTCAAATCATAGGATTCAATTTCAACTTGAATTCAAATTTAAATCAAATTATTTAAATTTCCGAAACTTGATTAAGTTATTCAAAATAACTTTTATCTTTGAAATTCCATTTCAAAAGCTTTTCATTTTAAACCCCAATTTCCAATTTCAAAATCAATTGAAATTAAAATTTTCAATTTCAAAAACATTGAATTTCAATTATCTGTGACTTAACCGATTTCCACGTGAAATCCATATTTGTGTGTGTAAAAGTGTAGTCCAGGGGTTTTACACAATAGTGCAACATCAATCATCACAGATATATCGATAAGCGGTATAATCGCTAACGCTTATCTTCATTCACAGATTCATAGATAAAATAAATTTATCGGTCACAAAGATTCACTATTACAATTCGATGTGGGTTTCGGATAACCAACTGGAATCCGACTCCCTGTCGCATCGAAATTCAAATGTCGTTCTATGGGTCAAAGGTTTTCATATTCATATAGTAATATATCACAGAAACAGATATATATCGCAGATAAGTAAATTGCAGATCACATCATAATCAGGATATATCACTAAGTATCACAATCACAAACAAGATATCAATCCAAAACACAACATTTAATGACAGTCAACCATTTTCAATTTAAGGGAAAAGTGGTTTAAAAGAATTAACAACATAACTATTTTTATTGATTCATTTAAACCAATGATTAACTATTCTTAATGATAAATTAATTATATTCTAATTAATTATTCCTTAATCAATTATCTTAATTGACTACTACTTAATTAACTTCGATTAACAATTTTAATTACAAATAAATTAAATACTTAATTGTTAATTAACCCAATCTTTAATTACAACTAGAAATTTATCATTCTTAATTATTCTCCAAACAATTAATCTATAGTAATTATTTATCTTAATTAACATAAAAAAAATTTCTTCTTTAAACTTTGAAATTTAATTTATTACTAACTACAAAACTTTAATGTTAATTAATTAAACACTTAACTTGAATTTTCTACTTAATTAAAGCATTGATTAGATTCCAAAACTTTGTATTTACTTAATTCATTAACTTGTAATAGAGGCTTGCCTTAAATTTGTCATTCGTTAATTAGTCGTCGCCCCCTAAACTTGTAAAAAAAAAAAATTTTTACCTAACTTACTATTATTTGTTCGTAGGTTTTGGGAAACAACCCGAACAAGTCTTCAGTTTAATCGAGTAAATACTCGAGTTCCATTCTATCTTCCCCGAATCCCCTTCTTCCTTTCTCACGTTTCCCTTTGTCAAAGCTTAGATTAAGTTAACTTAAAAACAGTAGAAGCCTTATAGGCAACACACACAAACAACCCAGGTCTCGAGTCAAAACACGAAATTCCCAGCTCCCCTTCGAGTTTCCACGAAACAACATCCCCTGACACACGTTCATCATCGTGCACGTGCACCGCCACTGTAGCCAACGCCTACCACTCGCGACCACACGCGCAAGTCGACGATCATCCCCCAACACCATTTTGATCTTCAATCCAATTGCAGAGGCTAAAAATCAAAATCGAGCTTGTTGAACGAACTGGAACCCAGCCACGATCAACCAAATTACCTCGTATCGATCATCTAAGTCACCAGAATCCCCGCCATTATGACCACGACCTCCTCGAAAACCCAGCTTCGTCTTCCCCTTCGACCGATCGCCTCCAGCTCCTTTTCGGCGTCGAAGTTGACCCGTTTACATCATTGACCAAAATGGGTTTCTAAACCCTATCTTCATCTCGTCCGGCCACCACTGGTAACAAGAATTCCTCCAACCAATTTTCCCTACACCAACTATCACCAAGCTTACTTCAGTCGAAACCCTGACCCCTCTAGTTACGCTGATCACCAGAGATTGACGAGAATGTCAATATCGTTCATCTCATCCTTTCTCACAATTTACTAAATTAAAAATCTTGAAATGATATTCAAAAATCATTATTTTGAAATGCGAATCCGCTCATATAATTGAAATTCGAAATTAGATCATTTGATTTTCCACTTTATTTTGATCATTACTGTAATATTCACATTTCCAAAACAGTTATCCCACAACTATACTTGTGATTATTTTCAAAATTGATATTACCACATTATAATCACTTTCCCTTTTGAGATTAATACTTAGTATTGATTGGTTTAAGAGATATGGATTTTTCCCCCCTTTTTCTTTTGTAATGGGTTTTAAGCTTGTAAATTTAACAGAGAGTATACATTTTTGAATATATAACATACTCACAAACACGCATTCTCGCAGAACAACATAGATCAAAGCAACTTTCACAACAGCTAGAAGTATCCACCACAACATCACATATATAAATAAATTCAACATTAGAACAGGTCAGTTTGCTCACTTGGGTATTCGCAACAGAGAAGAACAGAGAGGAAGCAAAGCCTGCATTTTTTCCAGAGAACTTGTTTCTTCCAGTTTTCCAGATTTAAATTTTTCTTCTTTACTTTGGGCTTGAACTTTGAAACTTTTAAATCTGAAGCTTTGTTTTACTTTTGAATCTGTTGCTTGTTTTAATGGAAGTTTTGTTTAAGTTTGAAATGGTGTTTACTTAAATTTTTTTCTCAGTGAAAATGGTTGAAACTGAGATGGATGGATATGTAAGAAATGAAGTGTTACAGGTGATATAATGTATTGTTTAACTGAGATGAGATTGTGATGATTCTTGTTTGTACAACAGTGTGCATTTTGTACAAAAATTGAACAGAGATTTTTTCTAGGCTGAAATGATATTGTAGTGTACTAAGGTTTCACACATTAAATTATCTTGTACAAAATATACTTTTTTTCTTCTCCTTCTTATCTCGGCTGTGTACATTGTAGAAGATATTTGTTGGCTGAAAGGTAAGGTAGATTGTATGCTAAGGACATTTGCATTAAATGCTTTGCTGGTTTGATGCATTTCGAGTTGACCTTGGTTTGTTGTTAGAGATGTCTGCAATGAATACTTTATCTGGTTTCACACTTGCATATATTTGTTTATTCATTTTGCAAGCCATTCATTTATATCCTTGTTTTCTTTTACAAGCTGATTCATATATACATGTATATTTAGTTTTAGTTATTTGTTATAATTTCAACTTATAGATTAAATTCTATTCTTAGTACAAGTGTCTATTTTTATTTCTACTTTATTTAATTTGTAAGCCAAAGATATTTATATTTTATCTTTCTTATTATTATCATATACACATTATTTTAAAAGAAAATACTATTAACAAAAATTTATTTTGTATAACGATATTTTTGTTTTAAAGTTTTAACTATCAACATTTTGTAAGTCATTTATTTATTAAATATGACTTAAATATTCAAATTTAATATATACAAATTTTCAAATCCATGACTTGAAATATTTTCGATTCGAATACCCGAGGAAACTCGCTCCATTTTATCAATACATTTCACAAATTTTATTCAAAAATTCTTTAAATTATCAATTTAAATTTATATAAAATTCAGGGTCGTTACAAGGCGCGCTAGGGTAGGTGACACGGCACAACTAGGCAATGCCAAGGTAGACATACCAATTACACTTCCGGACTGTTGGTAATGCATGGCCGCAACTACCGCCTAACTCGAAACACACTCCCGAATCAAAAAAAATCGAGGGTGGCCACCAAATAAATCGCAAAGTCAGAATATAGTATCGATGGAATGTGCCCAATCGGAGGAATGACCTCACTTAGCCCGTCAATTGCTCCTGTTTTAGCCACCTTATGCTAACTCACGGGAGTTAGGTCCATGTATATACCTTATAGGATCGTCGCTACCATCCTACTTCATTCTGGAATCTCCACCACGTACACAATTGTCAAAGTGGTTTTCGGTATCGACAGAGAGTATGCCCATATCTAATCCCGGTCTCTTTAATAACCAATCGCTTATTACACACCGTATGGTTCTTTTACATTTCCAAAACCATTTCATAATTGATATCAAAATATCATATTCAATTCAAATTATATCATTTTCAAAATCATTACTTACTTTCGAAATCATAATCACCTTTGAAAACTTATCACATTTGAAATCATAGTTCGAAATTATATTTCCTTTCAAAAGTCATATTTCCAAAATAGGTTAAACTCTCATTTCAAAATTATCATATTAAACCAAATATGTTATTTAAATCCCAACTTAGGTTATAATGTCGCTTCACCACATTCACTTTAAAAATCGAGAATTTGAATATAAACCCATCCATTTTACTTAGATTGGAATTTAGAAAAAAATAGTTTTAAATAGTTATAAATAGTTAATATAGATTTTAAAATAGATTAAATATAATTAAAATAGATTAAACAGCTTTAAAATATATTAATTAGATTTAAAATAAATTAAAACAGGTTAATTAGTTTAAATAAATTATATGTTTTAAAATAGGTTAAAATGATTTAATATAATTAATACAGGTTAAAATAGTTTAATACTATGAAATCTTAATAATTAGGAATTTTGAAATAATATATTTTTAGAACAATTTATATTAAAATGAATTTGGAATTAAAATCAAATTAAACTATTCATTTCATTTCAATGCATTTTGACCATTTTAAATTTCCAAGTCAACAAACCAAATTCCAAACCTTTAAATTAAACATTTCAATAAACTATTGAATTTCATATCGTTTCAATTCATGTTCGACATATCACTTTAAATTACTCCAATTTCAATATATTTCAAAGTTATATTTCAAACCATTTTAATAAGTCATTTTTCGATAACTTCACTTATACTTCAAATTCAAATTTAAAATTTCAATTTTATTCCTTTAAAGAATTCCTTTAAACCAATTACAATTCCAACATAAACTTGATTTACAAAATAATTCAATTTATATAATCAAATTCTTATTTCAAATATAATTTAACTCAACTCAAAATTTAAAGATTTTAAAATCATTTAATTTAACCAATCCGGTGTCCGTATATAATTCTCTACCCTAGGGTCAAGTGATACAGATATTTATCATTTCAATCCGCAATTTATAATGTTACGATTATATATCATTTCAAACTGCAATCCCGAATTAATAGTAAAATCCATAAAATTGCTTGGGTCTATCATTTCAACACATAACTATTTTTCCTTAATCTATTGATCATTCGGGTATATATCATTTCAACCCATAGTGAACTTGCAGTTTATAACGATATGAAATAAAACATCCATTCATCCAATATCAAAAATCATCATCCATTACAAAGCTCATCCAAATCAATCAATAAATATCAATATAGAACTGATAATCAATAACAGGTATTTAACTGGCAATTTATATTCAATAATAAATTAATAACGATTTAATTCAAATAAATTCAAATTAACTGAGATGATGATTTAAAATATACCAAACAGTCATAAATAAATTTCTAATCACATCAAAAATTTAAATTAACAAACATAAGAAATTTTAGAAGTTGTGAGTGGGTCAAAACACTCACCTTTGAATTTAAATCGAATTTAAATTCAATTTAAGCCCAAAATTTGAACGGTCTTAGAATTCGTCCAATCCTACGTCAAAATGTCTGGAATTTTATTGAGATCACAATGAATCGAACCGCGCGTGAAACGGACCACGTATGCAAAAGTTTTAGATTTTAGAACAATTGAAATTTGAAATTCAAATTTAAACAAAATAAAATAAAATAAGTAACTAATACCGTTCACCACGTCACGTTGCAAGCTACAGTGGAAACCCTAACTACTGCCCCGATTGCGACCAACACGTCAATGCAGCCGCCACTGTTCCAATGCGAACGCCGCCTCCACGACTACCCTTCGCTTACATTGGACGACGCCACTCGTCTACCCCTCTCCCGCCGCCTCTCCCATGGCCGCCGCGAACGCCCACCATCGCCAGAAAAAACCGCGACCGATCCACCTTGAATGGCCGATCAGTACGAAACCCCACCACCGGACAACGAACGACAACTACCAATGCGACCTGCTCGACCACACCTTCCCAACGCCACCAGCCGATCGCCCTACCATCGCAGATCCACCGTTGAATCATCCACTACTCAATACGAATAGCCAGAATTGATTTGCGAATTCTGGGAAAACGATGATCAGAATCAAAAAACAAATACCACCAGTGAACTGTGCTCGTCGAGAGCTTCGAATTGATATATAATTCGATATATATAGAGGAGTTTGAATTTTGAAGTTGAATTTTCAATTGAAATTGAATGTCGAAATTTAGGGTTTTCAGCCATTGAGAAAGAGGAGCAATAGGAATTTCTGTACGTACAGAAATTAGAAATAGAAAGGCTGCTAGGGTTTATAATCGGATATATATATAGGCAGATCAGTAATAGGAACAAATGGATCGAATCGGTTTGAAAGTTGAACTATAAACGACCCGAAAAGCCCGTTCTGTCTCCGGAACGAAATTGGGTCATACCATATATCAAAATAAATGTTTTCAAATATTTTAAACTCAATGCAACCGCTTTTAGGTCCTAATTCCATCGTATGAAGAAGTTATGATAAAATCAGCTTATTTCATATTGATTTCAATTAAATTGATTTCAAGGCATTTCGAGTCCGTACGATCAAATGACAAGTCCGATCGCTACGAAACTTGAAATCCTACAATAATTCACCGTTACGGATCCGATGAAACTGGTTTCATCGAAATCCGAGTCAGTGGCCAAAATGGCTATATTTCAGTTAATTAAATAAATTAATATTAAATTAATTAAGTCACTTTTTCAGTTTAAATTTAAAAATTTTACAACTTCTATCATTTTTTATTTCTTAATCACTTACAATAAGTTAAACAAATTTAGATGTCAATTTAAAGTTGATTAATCCACCAATTTCAGTGTTTAATTTCAATTTCATTAAATTCAGAAATTATAAATTAAATTTACAATAATTCCATTTAATTGACCTTTCATCCTATTATTCAATCTATTATTATCAAATGGATGAAATTAACGTTGGTTCATGATCTATTACCTTAATATTCTCAAATTTCCTCTTAATTTCCCATTAACGTAATATTTAAATATTTAATTCCATTTATTTGCAATAAATCCAATTACTGTAATTTAAATTCAAATAAATTAATAAATCTCTATTTCCATTCTTTTTATTTAACCAATTATCATATTATGAATAAAATTAACATTATTTCCAATTATTACCTTAATTTGAATTAACATAATATTACATTAGATTTATTGCAATTGATTTCAATTTAACGGATTAAATATATAGGTAACTTATAATAATTGTTGCCATTCACTCTTAATCACACTTTTATAAGTTTATCATTTCCAACAAATATTATAATTACTCACAGAACATTGATTTTACTCAATTACCACTTATTAATATTAATTCATTAATTGATTCAATATTTACGTTTGTTTTCTTATATTCGATCTATAGCCAACTATAACATTTTACACTATTTCATTTATTGTAATTTCATTCAATTTATCATTAATTAGCTTTCATTACCATAGGTACATTTCATTTTAGTATTTATTACATTACTAAATCTCCAATTTTTATTTCTTTCAAATTTAATTATCAAAATCTTATTAAATTAACACATTTAAATTATCGAAAATTACGGGTCGTTACACTCTCCCCCACTCAAAACTTTTCATCCCCGAAAAGGAAAATGTAGGGAAAGAAGAATTAAGAAATTAATATATCTTATCTAAAATATTAAATCTATAAAAAAATAAAATTTACAAAATTAAATAATTTAAATAAAAGATACCAATTTTTAACAATTAAATCCTTTTATAATCAAATTAACAAAGTTTGGAAAACATTTCTCAAAATTTTCTAAGTCCAAAATTTTCGAAAAATTTCGACAGAGTCTCCTTTGTACAGAGAGGCTCGGGAGAAAATATTAATATCAATAATAATAATATATATCAAAATTTTCAAAATAATATATCCCAACAGCGGGAAAAACAATATAATATCACTAGAAAACCGTCATCCGAGAACGTACCTATTTGTCGGGCAATTAACGCTTATTTTTATGAAACCAAAAGTAGTAGCTATTGCTTTCATACATGTATTTCACTTATATAATCTAAAAGAGTTAATAATTATATAAAAGGAGATATTTAAAGTTGGTTCAACCACTAACAAACAAATCAATATAAACAACAATCATTGGCAACCACAGCATACAATCATCATATGAAATCAATAAAATCAACTATCCATCCATAGCAAACAACCAAATGGTTTGTTCGGGTTCATAAATTATTAACCGCCTAGAATGACAAATAAACTACTGAGTGCACTATTTACTCAACAGTCTTAGATGAACTCAATAGATTATTCATACATCTTAAACAATTAGAAGTATCCTATCCCAAACAATCCATAAACCAAACAAACAACAGATTCTAACATTATTTAAGTTTATTCTTATTAATTTCTTTTCGCAACATTTACAGTTTTTATTTCTCTTTTCATTCATACAAGGATTATTTCTTTAACTTACATTTATCTCTTACAAAATTTTATTCCATTCATTCATTCAGTGTTTATTTCATTTTTTTTCCTTTATTACTCACAAAAATTCATTTTCATTTATTCATATCATGTCAATTTCTTTTATTGCATTACATTCATTTTATTATTTACTTTAATTATAAATAGTTCCAATATTAACTTAAGTTCAAAATCCTTTACTTACAGTACTCATTTTCTATTTCATTTAATTATTAGTATTACAATTTCAACTCAAGTTTATAACTATTTTCATATCAAATTTCTTATTTATAAAAGTAAATTTCATTGAACACTTCCATTACATAAGTTTTACTTGTAAAATTTCGATTACATATTCTTTTAACATTTCAACTTTTTTGTAATTGGTAGTTATATATATATATATGCCTTTAAGAAAGCAATTGAAAGTTACACAAGTTTGACTCACTTATTCTAATTAAGTTAAGGTTCAATAGTTATCATTTCTTAGTTTCATATTCTTTTCGTTTACAAGTTACAAATTCCTTGTATATTTCAGTTATAACTTAGCATATAATTTCTTATTTTCATTTAGAAGTTTCAATTATTAAATAGTTAAATTTTTTATTCCATTTCAATAATTGAAATCTCTAATTCATAGACATTTAAGAACTAAATGCCGGGTTACATTTCAAATCATTAAAAATAATATATATGTATATATATATATACTTATAACTTTTATATCCAATCATATTTAAACTTAATTTTTTTTATTTGTTTATCAAAATAGATCTGTAGTAAAACTACTACAAAGGCCTTCCCACTTCGAAACTCGAAAATGAACGTCGATGATGCGTGCACTCATCACCGAAATTATTTTCCAACGACAGAGAGGGGAGTACAGAACTTATTTCTTTCCAAAATTTCTCTAAAATAATTCTTTCAAATCATATTGAAATATTAATATCAGAAAATACTTCTAAATAATATTAATATTATATCCCAAAATTATTCGAAAGAGATTTTCAAAAAACCCCGGAACTTAAGTTCTAAATTTCCAATTTACATTTATTTTATTTACAAATCTTATTTCCAACCAATATTTATAAATTTCACTACCTAAAAACCAATATATTACAACCAAATATATAATTTATAAATCGCTATTTTATATACAGAAAATATAATAGGAAAAATTATTTCATTTACCTTTATTTCAAAACAAATATTGTGTCTGTGAGTCCTATTAAGCATTTAGAAATCCCTATCGATGTCAGAGCGTCATATGTACCGACCAAAATTTATAAATACGAAATGGAACAAATTAACACAATATAAAACATTTATATAACACTAACAAATATGCTCTCTCATATATATATATATACATATATATATATACACACACACTCAACGACTCATCATAGGGTATTACTACCCTATTTTTAAAGAGTCAGACCCCATAAAGCTAAGGTTATCGCTAAACCAAAGCTCTGATACCAACTGTAACATTCCACCTTTTTGTACGCTTTAAACATACACATATGCCAACTCAAACCATACAGAAGGGCGGATTTTTATTGGGGTGAATAAGAAAAAGCAGAGAAAGTGTTTGTACCAAAATTGGGCACAACACACTTCGGAAGTCTTTGAAGAGATAAAGTGAAGAAATTAAAGGAAAAAAAGAGGAATTTTCTAACAAAAACTCCAAATTTCAGAGAATGAGAATAATTAAAGTGCAAGGAGACACAAGAATTTAGAGTGGTTCGGCGTATAGCCTACGTCCACTATGAAGTAGTTTGCTTTATTGATCTTTCTTTTGTGTTTACAAGTGAATCCAATGATTTACAACAGTAAATTGTGATTTGCAGCAGTGAATTTCGTTTATGGCAGCAGCAATTGAGTTCAGATCTGGATCTGGCAGAGTCCGGGCGTTGGAGATCTCAAAGAGGAAGAAGAACCCCTTTTTTGTTGGCTTTGGGAGTCTATTTATAGGTGTAGGAGGCTGGTATTTCGCTCAGATCTCGGGAGAGCCTCTCTGGCACATGACCAGGCCCGCACGCCCAAGCCCGTGAAGTTTCGGTCCGATTCGTGATCGACACAAACAGATTTCGACTCGATCAAGATTTCATCCAATGGAGTTGAAATTTGGCGTGGACATTCTTTAGCATGCACGTAGTCTTTTGTGAAAATTTCATAGCATTTGGACTTGCGCATTGGGAGATATGATCGATACGAAATGGAGTTTTCGGTAGACTGTTTCCTTTGACTCGCTCCTGTTTCGACTCGCTTCCCTTCTACTCGATGACGTGGCACTTGATTCTTACTTTGTCCTGGATGTTGCTTCGAGCGAGTCGAATTGTTCACTGATTTAGCGAGTCGAAGTTTGCCCAGGTCGAGCGAGTCGAAGTAAACACTTGGTCGAGCGAGTCGAAGAGGGCAGTTCTGGGAGGTTTGAGCAATGGAGTCGAAGTTGATGGAGTTGATCAGTGGTTTGAAGTGAGCGAGTCGAAGAAGGCATCTGAGCGAAGCGAGTCGAAATAGGTACTTCAGATGGTAGTGAAGCGAGTCGAATAGGAATGAGTCGAAGTTTGTATCTGAGGGAACCGGAGCGAGTCGAAGAGAGCGAGTTGAAGGAGCGAATCGAACGGTGTCTGATTTTCGTCCAATTTTGTATCCTTCATAATTTGAGCAAACGAACTCGGATTGACTTGAGATTTTGAACGTTGGCTCCCATAGCTTAGCTGTCATGTCCTACCAATTTTGGCTCAATCCGGACTCGGAAAAAATTCACCGATATCCGTAGTGAGCCTGTGTATAACTGATCTCTAGGATGGGCCGTCATTGGTTATTAGTCAATTCCTTGGTGTTACGGCCTTGCCAAAAGGCGGGATAACATTTGCCCCCCAAAGTACGTCTTGAGGGAACATGACGTGCTTTGAAATACTGCCATCTCTACTCTGAATAGTTATTGTCTCGTCGATGAAAGCTGATGCAGCGCAAACGACATAGCGAGTTAGCCTGCCTTAAGTCGCTCAACCTATAAGTCGCTCTGCCTTAAGTCGCTCTGCCTTAAGTTGCTCATCCTATAAGTTGCTCAACCTATAAGTCGCTCTACCTATAAGTCGCTCTGCCTTAAGTCGCTCTGCCTTAAGTTGCTCATCCTATAAGTCGCTCAACCTATAAGTTGCTCTACCTTAAGTCGCTCATCCTTAAGTCGCTCATCCTATAAGTCGTTCGCCGTGCCGCATTTCTCTTAGGTCGTTATGCCACCTCTCCCTCTCTTTTGTCGCTTCCACTATGCCGCAAGCTTTTAAGTCGTATGATGTTATGTCGCATTGTTGTAAGTCGCATTGTTGTTAAGTCGTGTGATGTTGTAACTCGTAAGTCGCATTATTGTTAAGTCATGTGATGTTGTAACTCGTAAGTCACATTGTTGTTAAGTCGTGTGATGTTGTAACTCGTATGAATTAAGTCGTGAGTCGTATGTGTTGAGTCGCATGTGTGTTGTAATTTCCTATAAATAGGGGTTTGTGTCATTTGTAAAAAGGAGTTGAATTTTTGAATAAAATTTGTTGAGAGCTTTGTGCCTCCATTAAAATTTGAAGTTGAGTGTGATCTCCTTTCTCCATCTTCATATATTCGAGTGCGCTCGAATCAACGAACTTGAAGCCGATTCACGGAATCTCGTGCGCGAGATCAACATCGAAGAATTGTAGATCTTCTAACGCAGTATCGTGCGCGATCAACGTGTTGGAGATAGCTAGAATCCGGTATCTCGAGAGATCAACGGATTTGGGCACTTTGGTATCATCAATTCATCAATTTATCTTGTTTCATCGATTCATTTTTCCACAATCCGTGATTGGATCCTGGATAGATTTGACCGCTGGTTCAGATCTACTTCCGTGCTGCATCATTTTGGTATCAGAGCAAGGAGACAAACTTTTCCAAGTTCGTTGGGTGTGAAGTTTCTAGATTTGAAGTATTTGGAGTTCGAATTGAGTTGTTTGTTCATTTGGGTGTTCGTGAGATTTCAAACAAGTTGGGGAGTTTTGATTCGAGATTTTTTGGATCAAAGTGAAGTTTGTGTTTGGATTTGTTGAAGATTTGATCATGCCTCCGAGACATGCTAACCGCTATCAAAATGTTGAAGATTTATATAGAAGACAAGAAGCCTAGCAGATGGAGCAGCGTATCAATGAAAAGTTCAATGAGGGTATTGAAAAATTGGAGAAATTGATGAACGACATGAGTCAAAATCAAAGGAGAATGTCACCAATTTCGAACCCGGGTGGAAACAGGGTTTCACCATCGGTTTCGGAAGAAAGGAGGATGTCACCCCAGTCGTATCGAGATAGGAGAGAATCATCGGTTTCAATGATGCGAGACCACAATGGGTACCAAAATGCAGAGGGAAGAACTCAACGTGGTTTCGAAAATGAACCATATCGTGATGCTGAAGACAAGGTAGAAGGAACATGCGTGGTTGTAGGGATGTAGATGGTCAGGATCGATATCGAAATACATCTGATTTTGAGGAAGATGGTGATGGAGGTAGCATTCATTATCGAAATCAAGGCCAAGTGCGAAATTAATTTCGGGATTCAGAAAATGATCGTAAATGGGAGTCAGGTATGAGGATGGAAATTCCAGAATTCAAAGGTGGTATGCAAGCAGAAGAATTTCTTGATTGGTTGTCGAATGTTGAAGAAATTTTGGAATTCAAGGATGTGCCTGAGAATCACAGAGTCCAATTAATTGCTACAAGACTAAGGGGAAGAGCTATGGCATGGTGGCAACAAACTAAACTAACTCGGGAGAGAATGGGAAAATCAAAAGTTGTTACTTGGGAGAAGATGAGAAAGATGATGAAAGCGACTTTCTTGCCGTACAATTATCAATCTCTTATGTATCAATGATTGCAGAATTTGAGACAAGGGACGAAGACAGTGAATGACTATGCAGATGAATTCTATCAATTGATTGCAAGGAATGATATTATGGAAACCGAGGAACAGCTAACGGCTAGATATGTTGGAGGGTTACGAATGCAAATTCAAGACATGGTTAATATGTTTAATCCTATGTCTGTTGCTGAAGCACATCAGAAAGCTCTAGCTTGGGAGAAACAAGGGAGACGAGGAAGTGGTGTGTTTACGTGTACCAATAACCAGAATAAGGGTGCTAGTAGCAGTGCAAATGTTTCCAAGACAGTCAATAAACCAATTGGCAATGAAGCCGCTAAAGAAAAGGTCAATAACAGTATCAAGTGCTATAATTGTCAGGAGTTTGGCCATAAAAGTAATGAATGTAAAAAGCCAAAGAAGAGAGCATTAGTCGTAGAGGAATGTGAGTGTGAGGATGTGGAAGCTGAAATTGATTATTCTCATCCACCGAAGTTTGATGAAGATGAAGAAGTTGTGTCAGGAGACGAAGGGTGTAACTTGATGATGAGGAGGTCTTTCTTAACGCCAAAACATGAGAATGATTCTAGTTGGCTGAGAAGCAATATCTTTCAGTCTACATGTACTATCTTGGGAAAGGATTGTCAATTTGTTATTGATGCGGGAAGCTGCGATATCATTATTTCTGAAGAAGCCATCAAGAAGTTAGGGTTGAAGACTGAAAAACATTCTAGACCTTATAAACTGGCATGGCTAAAGAAAGGTGGAGAAGTGACAGTGGGAAGACGAGCATGTGTTACATTTTCTATTGGGAAGAAGTACAAAGATGATATATGGTGTGATGTTGTCGATATGGATGTGTGTCATCTACTATTGGGAAGACCATGGCAATATGATAGAGCTGTACAACATAATGGTCGCGCCAACAGCTACAGTTTCATGTTCGAAAGTACTCAAATCACCTTAGTTCCTAAGAAGCGTGAACAAAGTGAAAGCAAGTCAGAGAAGAAAGTGGAACCAACTAGTCTATTATCTTCAAGAGAATTTGTTAAAGAAGTGGAAGATAGTGCTGAATTGTTTATGTTGATTGGGTATGAAACAAGTGAAGATCTTGAAATACCCGCGGAGGTTAGACCGGTGTTAAATGAATTTGAAGATGTCTTTCCCTGCGGAATTACCCAAGGATTTACCGCCACTAAGGGATATACAACATCAAATAGATCTAGTGCCAGGTGCTGTTTTATCGCATAGGCCGCATTATCGTATAAGTCCGAAAGAGCATGAAGAGTTGAGGAGACAGGTTGAGGTGTTGCTTGAGCAAGGGCGTGTTCAAGAGAGTCTCAGTCCTTGTGCTGTACCAGCTCGGTTGGTGCCAAAGAAAGATGGTTCGTGGAGAATGTGTACAGACAGCAGGGCACTCAACAAAATAACTATCAGATACATATTTCCTATGCCAAGACTTGATGACCTATTGGATCAATTCAGTGGATCTGTAATCTTTTCTAAGATCGGTCTTAAGAGTGGTTATCATCAGATTCGCATAAGACCAGGTGATGAATGGAAGAAAGCACTCAAGACTCGGGAAGGATTATATGAATGGCTGGTCATGCCATTTGGTCTATCTAATGCACAAAGTACATTTATGAGGGTGATGAATCAAATTTTTAGACCTTACATCGGGAAGTTTGTTGTAATCTACTTTGATGGTATCTTGATATATAGTGCTAGCACAGAGGAGCACATTCAACACTTGCGAAAGGTGCTAACTATTCTTCGTCAAGAACAGTTCTATGCAGCAATGAAGAAATGCATGTTCATGACACCGAGTGTTTTATTTCTGGGTTATGTCGTGTCCATGGAAGGGATACAAGTGGACCAGAGTAAAGTAGCCGCAATCAGAAATTGGCCACAGCCCAAAACTATAACAGAAGTCAGAAGTTTCCATGGGTTAGCTTCATTTTATCAAAGATTTATACCACACTTTAGTAGTGTGATGGCTCCTATTACTGATTGTATGAAAGGAAAGCAGTTTTCATGGTTGAAAGAGGCAGGATCTGCTTTTGAACAGATCAAGGAACTTTTAACATCAGCACTGATTCTAGTGTTGCCAGATTTTCAGTTAGTATTTGAGTTACATACAGATGCGTCCAAAGTTGGAATTTGAGGAGTGTTGAGTCAGAAGGGTCGTCCAATTGCCTATTTCAGTGAAAAGCTTTCTAGAGCAAAGATGAGATACAGCACTTATGATGTGGAGTTTTATGCTATTGTGCAGGCCGTGAAGCATTGGAGACATTACTTGTTCCACAAAGAATTTGTTTTGTATACGGATCATGAAGCATTGAAACATTTACAAGGGCAGAATAAAACTGCAGCTAGGCATGCATCATGGATAGCTTATTTGCAGCAATTTACATTCGTCGTAAAGCATAAGTATGGAGTAACTAATCGCGTCGCCGATGCATTGAGTCGGAGGAATAATTTACTAACAACCATGCAAGTAGAGGTGATGGGTTTTGACTTACTTCCAGATTTGCTTATTTTAGATTCATATTTTTCCAAGATCCTAGACAAAGTCAAGCAGGGAAACATGGATGGATATATGCTGGTTGATGGTTTTCTATTCAAAGGAAATCAGTTGTGTATTCCAGATTGCATTTTGTGAATGAAAGTCATCAAAGAATTACATAAAGAAGGACACGCGGGCCATGACCATACTATGCAGTTGATCTCAAAGTCTTATTTTTGGCCGTCAGTGAGGAAGGAGGTTGAAAAGTTCATTCAGAGGTGCCATATTTGTCAAGTTTCAAAGGGGACCGCAACAAATGCAGGTTTATATATGCCATTGCCTATACCTACTAAACCATGGGTGGATGTTAGTATGGACTTTGTATTGGGATTGCCGAGAACGCAACGTGGCAATGATTCTATCTACGTGGTGGTTGATCGGTTTTCAAAAATGGTACATTTTATCGCATGCAAGAAGACGGCAGATGCAGTTAATGTCGCACAGTTATATTTCAGAGAGATCTATCGTCTTCATGGGTTGCCTGAATCTATTGTATCGGATAGAGACACTCGTTTTCTGAGTCATTTTTGGATGAGTCTATGGAAAATGGTCGGGACAAAGCTGAAATTCAGTAGTGCTTATCATCCACAGACGGATGGACAGACATAAGTTGTGAGATCCCTAGGTAATCTATTGAGATGCCTCGTGAATGACAATTTGAAGAGTTGGGATTCCAAGCTGTGTCAAGCTGAGTTTGCACACAACCATGCAGTTAATCGTAGCACTGGGTTCAGTCCATTCCAAGTCGTTTACTCAACAATGCCTAAGGGACCATTAGATTTATCTACAGTGCCACAACAGAAAGGAGTGATCAAACGAGCGAGTGATTTTGTGAATGAATTGCAAGAGTGCCATATGGTCGTGCAGGAACGATTGCTTAAGGCGAATGTGAAATATAAGCAATCCGCGGATATTAAGCGACGAAATGTTGAGTTCAAAGAAGGAGATTTTGTATATGCAGTATTGACTAAGGATCGATTCCCTGTTGGTACTTACAACAAACTGGCTGCTAGAAAGATTGGCCCTTTGGAAATCGTAAAGAAGATTAATGAGATTGCTTATCGGTTAAGATTGCCAGATCATATCCATACTGCTGACGTTTTCAACGTCAAACACTTGATTCCATATCATGAGAATAAGCATGTCGAAGAAGAGGAAAGTGTGAATTCGGGGTCGAATTCTTTTCAGCCAGGGGAGGATGATGCAGCGCAAACGACATAGTGACTTAGCCTGCCTTAAGTCGCTCAACCTATAAGTTGCTCTGCCTTAAGTCGCCCTGCCTTAAGTCGCTCATCCTATAAGTCGCTCAACCTATAAGTCGCTCTACCTATAAGTCGCTCTGCCTTAAGTCGCTCTGCCTTAAGTCGCTCATCCTATAAGTCGCTCAACCTATAAGTCGCTCTACCTTAAGTCGCTCATCCTTAAGTCGCTCATCCTAAAAGTCGTTCGCCATGCTGCATTTCTCTTAGGTCGCTATGCCACCTCTGCCTCTCTTATGTCGCTTCCACTATGCCTCAAGCTTTTAAGTCATATGATGTTATGTCGCATTGTTGTAAGTCGCATTGTTGTTAAGTCATGTGATGTTGTAACTCGTAAGTCGCATTGTTGTTAAGTCGTGTGATGTTGTAACTCGTAAGTCGCATTGTTGTTAAGTCGTGTGATGTTGTAACTCGTATGAATTAAGTCGTGAGTCGTATGTGTTGAGTCGCATATGTGTTGTAATTTCCTATAAATAGGGGTTTGTGTCATTTGTAAAAAGGAGTTGAATTTTTGAATAAAATTTGTTGAGAGCTTTGTGCCTCCATTAAAACTGGAAGTTGAGTGTGATCTCCTTTCTCCATCTTCGGATATTCGAGTGCGCTCGAATCAACAAACTTGAAGCTGATTTACGGAATCTCGTGCGCGAGATCAACGTCGAAGAATCGTAGATCTTCTAACGCGGTATCGTGCGCGATCAACGTGTTGAAGATAGCTAGAATCCGGTATCTCGAGAGATCAACGGATTTGGGCACTTGGGTATCATCATTTCATCAATTTATCTTGTTTCATCGATTCATTTTTCCACAATCCGTGATTGGATCCTAGATAGATTTGACCGCTGGTACAGATCTACTTCCGTGCTGCGTCAAAAGCTGTAATCTTTGACGTTCTTCTTGATAATGTAAACTGTTGACTACTATACCATGTATTGTTGCAACTGATTGCTGTATGCTAGTGGTTACCCATTTGCTATTGTAATCGTTATTAGATGAATTTCTGATTTCTGAAAATCTGGAATATTGAATATTAGTCCGACATTCATGCACATATGTTAATCTGACTCCCACTGACGTTTGTACGTTCTCGAGTCATTGTCAGTTTATTGTTTTTTTAAATTCCGTATCAATCCTCTCCTGAACCGATGTGAAATTCGTTGCAACAACGCTTGACGGTTGTTTTTGAATGTTCCTTCATAATGCTCCTCTCCTGAATCGATGTGAAGGATTGAAACATCGAAGATAATTTTCATTGGATTTATGGATGCGAAGCAGACATGTCGAGTTGATGGAGTTGGCCTCTGGAAGCCATGGTTCGATGGATACGAAGTGCTCGTTCGACTTGATGATGGACGTGAACTGAGCGGGTCGAAATGGAGCGAGTCGAAATGGAGCGAGTCGAAATGCGCTTTCCTGATGGCTGTAAACTGAGCGAGTCGAAATGGAGCGAGTCGAAATGCGCTTCCCTGATGGATTTGAGCTGCTTCTTTCGCTGCACTGGAGAGGGAGTCGAAGGAAGCGATACGAAGGAGAGCTTCGTTTTGACGTATTGGAGAGGGAGTCGAAACGTATGTTCGAATCCATCGGGATACGAAGCGTTTATTCCCTTTGTTTCCAAATCCATATAAATACTTTGTACTTAGCCGTTTTTTCACTTTTTTACCTTTTATCTTTATCTGCCTTTGTAACGCTCATAAACTTGAGCAGAAAGAACAAACATCCTTGCCTTCGAATCGATTCATACCTTCGATTATTCGAACCAGTTGACAAATTTAGGTAATCCCTTAAGCGAAAACATCGCGTAACCGAGGAGACTCGATTCTTAACACCAAATCAATCAGAGTCATGGTCGATCGAAAGCTCTTTGGCTTCAGCTTCGTGTCGCTTTGGAATATGGGTTTCGAGATAATAAGGCGAAGGTCTTCGTATCGATCGATGGTGGAGCTTCGCACTGAATCGAGTGCTTTGAATTCATGGATCGATACGAAGGGGTTGCGCCTGATGGACTCGAAACGATGGCCTCGGATCGAGTCGAAAAGGGTTGTTTTCGATCGAGTCGAAGTGGGTGGCCTTGGGTCGAGTCGAAGCAGCTGTCTTGGATCGATTCGAAGTGGCTGCTTTGGATCGAGTCGAAGTGGATGCTTTGGATCGAGTCTAAGCGCGTGGCCTTGGGTGCGAGTCGAAGTTGAGGCTTCGAAGCAAGTCGAAGAGTGTGGCTTTGGACCGAGTCGAAGGACGTGGTCTTGGACCGAGTCGAACTGCATAACCCTGAACAATCGATTCAAACTCGAGCCTGATTCGAACTTGAACCTAAGTGATTGTCTTGAACTTGACCTTTTGATGATTGGCCATTGATTTGATTTTGATGATACCGAAAATCTAGTGCCTTTGACCACTTAACTCCGACGAGCTTCAGACTTGCTTAACCGGACTTAATTGTTTCACCGCACACCTAATTGCCTATTGAAGTTCGTCGATGAAACTGGATCATACTAAAATAATAACACATTTTAACTCGGACTGATAGTTAATGGCAAGGTTGTGACGGTCAGCGATGACGGTCCTTCCGACTGAATTCCGTAGTCTCGTCATTTACATGCTTCCCTTAATCCTGTAGATCATGATATACAGTACTGCACCGCACATCACACACTCACACACTTTACACTGGGGGATGCACGAGTGTTATTTGTCAGTTTAACAATGGTTTTTTATAAGCTAGCTAGTCATGGACCCTTCGAGTTCTCAGCAGCCGGAACTCCCAAGTTCTATTCCTCCATCCATAGAGATACCGGTTATCGAAGCCGAAGTTATAGAGCCAGCTCCGGACGATCGTCCGGGTGCTCGGTTTATTTGTAATCCAACAGATTCTGTGCCGTCGGGTATCTCTGAAGATATGCTAGGACAGATTTGCTTAAGGCATGGTTTGTCGCTTGACGACGTGCTACTTCCTGGGCCAACTGACAGGCCATACAATCCCCCGGAGGGGTATACTGCTTTCAATCATCACGCTTGCACAGCGGGGACACTTCCTCCCTTCAATGACTACATAAGGGAGATGTTATCGTTTCTTGGCATAGCTCCATCTCAACTACATCCCAACGGGTATGCCTTATTGAACAGCACCTTTGTTCTCTTTATGGAGATCCTCTTTCGACCGCCGAAGCCGATCGAGATCCGATATTTATTCAATGTCAAGAGCCATGGAGACAGCCCCTATTTCACCTTCTTGGAAGCGGTCAGGAGCTGCCACATTGTACTGGGCTCCTGGGGAAGGCTAAGTTATTATAAAACCGAATGGTTCTATGTTCGGTGCCCTCCTGGATTTGCTGGGCGATGGTTGGATAAACGTAAGTGTCGCCACTTCTCTCTTGAATTATTGAGATACTAGTAACTGACTTCAAAAACTGACACACTTTTCCTTTCTTACAGCTGCAATCTCTCGCCTCGATGGCGCATATTTCAGAGATCTTGTTCATATTCTTCAAGCGTTTCCGGGCGAAGAGAGGCACATAGACTTAGTCCTGACCGACAGGAATTTGAGGGCTGTCGGGCTAATAGAACGGAGACAGAGCATACATCTGGAAGTGATACATAGAGTAGTCTAGAAGAAACGCGTGAAGCACAAAGCGCCCGCAGTTGTGATCACCGAAGAAGTTGATCCAGAAAAAACGCCCACCGATACTGAGCTCCCGGCCGGGCCTCATTCCGATGTTTAGGATTCCGGAGGAAGAAGAAAAGGCAAGGCCGCTGCTCACAAACGCCCTAAATCTAAGAGATTTAAATCTGTGGTCGTGTCTTTACCTTTCCAGGGGATTATAATTTCAGAGGCTCCTCCCCCGCAAGTGGAGAGTCCTTTTGCAGGGCTTGACGATATCCCGATCTCGGATTTCATGTCGTCTCCACACAATGCCGGGATGGAAGGGCTTGATAGTGCTTTTGAACCGAGCGGGTCGCTTGCTACGAGTGCGGCCGACATTTCTAGTTGGTGGGGGATTGCACATGCATACACTTCACTACACTACATGATTCACGACTGTAAATCGACCAACTTAAGAAGTCACTAACTCTTTCTTTGCTTCTCATTTTCAGGCACTATGTCTGGAAGAGGATCGATGCTCGGCAGTTTCCATTCGGCCCGTAAATCTTCTTCTTATTATGACTCCCGCAGGAGGGACTCGGATAGAGATCGCGACCGCGAGTATTCCCACCAGGATAGGTATGGGCATGATAGGGATAGGGAGTATAGACATTAGTCTAGATCGTGCTCTCCTCCTCCTAGACTTCCATCTCCACCCCCTGCTTTCGTTCCACACTCGCCAGAGCCATCTCGTCACAAGCCAACTTCCCATACTTCTAGATCTGAGACTCATCTCCAGAGAGTCGAGACTACAGCCTCTATAATTACAGAGCAGGTCCCCACCGAGCCCACAGGAGAAGAGGCCCTTAAACTGGCTCAGATGCGGAAGGAATTCCCGAACATCTGCTTCGATGGCTATGTCTTCCCACCACACTTGAAAAGAATTCCGTCTGGAGTGGAAAACACTATGCATGAGTACATTCATGACATCTACACCCAGTACAAAGAGTGGGTAAAGGCTGCGGAGAAGGCTTCTAAGGTGGCTGCTGAGCGAGCCAAAGCACTCGAGAAGATGGAAACCGAGCTCGCAAAAAGGGATCAGATTATTCAGGTACTCTCCGCTGAGTCCGAGTCTTCTCGGAAATCTGAGATTGAGGCCGTTAAAAGGGCTGATGAAGTGAAGGCAGAGATGGACAGGTTGGGACAGACTCACGTTGCCCTGGTGGAGGAGATGGGCCACCGGAACACTAAAGTCATTGCTGAGCGGGATGCGGCGGTCAAGGAGGTCAATGAACTTAAGGCCAAATTTGCTGATTTGGCCAAGGAGAATGACGATGCGAACAACGCAGCCTAGGAGGCGTGCGAACAAGCTGTTCTGCTCAGGGATGAACGGGATGCGGTGGTGGCTAAAGTTCAGAAGGTGGAGACTGAGGTCGAGGAGAGGGTGAAGCTGTCCGAGTCTAGGCTAAAGGCCGACATCGAAGACCTCCTTGTTGTTTACAATGCTAATGTGCTGAGGCACAGGGGCCTAGCCTGGCTCGATGACTTTTCGACTCATCTCCACAATGCTTGGAGCTGACTGGTTGAGGAAGAGAAAGAGGCGCATCAAGGCGAGTCCGTAGATGAATTCGAACTCAAGAACCGCATTCTGACTGATGATGAAAAGAAGGTTCTCCACGAGTTGATGATTCTGCATGAGAAGGAAAAACTTGCGCCCAGCATTTTGAAGTGGGAGAGGGTTCTGGAGTTGACCATCATGAAACAAATCTCGAAGTTCCCGTGTCAACCCAGCCCGAATCCTCGTCTGCGGTCGATCCCCAGGCTGTTCCTGCTTATAATCCAGATCAGCTGTAGATGTCTCCGACTGCTGCGCAAGTTACTGATGCCGCCCTGCCACCTACAAGTCGAACCGAGGAAGGTATTCTGAACATTCCACTTCTCTTAAATCGGAATCTTTGATCGAGTGAAGTCCTAACAGTTCTTACCGGCCATGCCTCCTGCCACTCAAGAACCATATCAAATGCAGGAGGCTATCGTGACCTAGGCAACCACCATGAGCACAGCTGCCCCGCTTGACGATCTGCAGGGAGGTACGATCGCGTTCGACGAGCAGCTGATGGATGAACTCTTCCGCCGCCATGGCGATCCTCGTGCTGACTTGTCATCTGTTATGAGCGGAACTGATCCTGTTGCAAGCTCTTCAATGCCGACTGCTGATGCCCCCATCGAGGCTCAAGCAGTAACCGAAGAGGAGATGTTCACTCAGATTGACGCTGAACTGGCAGCAGCGGGTTATGGTGGCAGCTTTGGAGGTGGGATGGCAGCGTCGGGACCTGCCCCGCTCGGAATGATGTCTCCTGGTGGTACTGTCTTCCTCACCAGCCTGCCCATTCCACCTTCTGCAACTGATCTCGTTCCTCTGACTCATCCCATAGGGAGCATTATTATTCACACGAGTTCGGAGGAGGACGTCGACATAATGCCCTCACCTGAAGACCAACCGCCGAAAAGCAAAGGCTCGAAGAGGAAGACTGGCGATGGCTCCAGCGGGTCCACATCGAGGAGGAAGATAAGGAAAAAGAAAGATTAGGCATGCTCTCCCGGTGTATTTTGATTTGCATTTTGTTAGCCGTGTATAGATGCAGGTTCGGCCCCTGCTAGTAGGAATTTTTTGGAAACTTGTACACGAACTTCTTCTATAATCAATAGAAATGAAACTTTTTTTTTGACTTCTTTTTTATCATTGTGTATTTGTCTAAGTGTTTCAGTGTCTGGACTGCACTTGTGAAGTTTCAGTTTCCGAATGAAGTTTGTTTCTGTTTGCCAAGTTCGGGTATTGTGGACATGGTTTGCGACCGGGAAACGAGTCGAATTTTGACATCGCATTGCTTTAGTCGATGGTTGATGCTTAAGTCTTGCCCCCTAGTCTTGGTGGCATGTTGTAAAACATCAGTCAGCAATTTCCCTTTTCTCCTAGCATGCCGAGTCTAGTGCCGTTGGATGGGCGTTTAAGGCAAACGGGGATTGAGCGGTTTATTCGCGCTTGTCCGATCGTTGACGATCATATCCACACTCCGGGGATCCTCATTTTTTTACTGGCGGTTGGTCACGCTGGCTTGAGTTTCAATCATATGCCCGCTGTCCAGGGACATGGAATTAGCATTTGTACTCCGACTCGCGCTCCGGGAGTTTGGAGTTGATAATTATATTTCGAACCATGCTTCGGGAACTTGAAGTTGGTGTTTAGGCTCCGTTCTGCATTTTGGGAATCCGGAGTCAACGTCTATGCTCCGACTTGCACTCTAGAAATTCGGAGCTGATGCTTATACTCCACTTCGTACTCTGGGAATACGGAGTTGATGTTTATACTCCGCTTTTCACTCTGGGAATATGGAGTTGAATGTTTATACTCCGACGCGCACTCTGGGAGTTCGGAGTTAAATGTTTATACTCCGACTCGCGCTCTGGGAGTACGCAGTTGAATGTTTATACTCCGACTCGCGCTCTGGGAGTTTGGAGTTGATGTTTATACTCTGCTTCGCACTCTGGGTATACAGAGTTGAATGTTTATACTCCGACTCGTGCTCTGGGAGTTCGGAGTTGAATGTTTATACTCCGCTTCGCACTCTGGGTATACGGAGTTGAATGTTTATACTCCGCTTCGCACTCTGGGTATACGGAGTTGAATGTTTATACTCCGCTTCGCACTCTGGGTATACAGAGTTGAATATTTATACTCTGCTTCGCACTCTGGGTATACGGAGTTGAATGTTTATACTCCGCTTCGCACTCTGTGTATGTGGAGTTGAATGTTTATACTCCACTTCGCGCTCTGGGAATACAGAGTTGAATGTTTATACTCCGCTTCGTACTCTGGGAATACGAAGTTGAATGTTTATACTCCGCTTCGCACTCTGGGAATACTAAGTTGGATGTTTATACTCCGACTCACGCTCTGGGAGTTCGGAGTTGGAGAAGGATTGTCGTGTATCGATCCCTTTTTTGACTTTGATGTGATGCGAGCTCGGGTTTCACTTAGGGAGTGATTGGTTGCATCGCAACCACTCTCTATTTGAATAAATCCCACCGTATGATGAGACTTAGCTCTCCGTGCATAGTGATGGTTATATGAAGTATTTCAAGTAAATCACAGCTCTGGCTCGAAGAGGTTTCATTTTATTGCTAAAATAAGAAAGTATGGCAAAGTCAGTTGCCTTATTACAAGTTCTAATTTTGAAATGCATAAAAAAATTGCAGAAAAGGAAAATAAACTAAATGGATAAAGATAGCCTGTCAGGTGTAATAGCGGCGAAGGCTCTCACTATTCCAAGCTCTTGGCAGGGTAAGACTGTCGACGGTCGATAACTTGAATGTGCCATCTCCGAGACTTCGTTCAATAACATACGGTCCTTCCCATGTCGGCTTCATATGTGAAGGAACCAGATAGATTCTTTTTAAGACGAGATCGCCTAGTTCGAAGGTTCGCGGGCGGACCTTGGCGTTGTACAATCGGCTGACTCGACTTCGATGCGCAGCTGCCCTTAAATCAGCCTCTTCACGCTTCTCTGCCAGTAGATCAAGAGATTCAGCAAGTAATATAGCATTTGTCTTTGGATCATAGTATGTCACGCGATGAGAAGGTACTTCTAGCTTGACTGGATTAACGGCCTCTGAACCGTAAGAAAGAGAGAACGGAGTGTGGCCGGTCGCAGTCTTGTGGGTTGTTCGGTAAGCCCATAGAGCCATAGGAAGTTCATCGACCCACTTGCCCCCGACCTTTTCCAGTCGTTTCTTCAGGATGGACTTTATGACTTTATTAACTGCTTCGACCTATCCGTTTGCTTGAGGGTGTGCAACTGCGGAGAATTTCTTTTGGATGTGAAATCGTTTGCAGAAATCTTTGAATTCAGCACTGTCGAATTGGGTTCCGTTGTCCGTAACTATGGTGTGTGGGAGACCGAATCGACAAATGATGTTACGAACCACAAAGTTGATTACTTTCTTCGTAGTAATGGTAGCGAGAGCTTCGGCTTCAGCCCACTTCGTAAAGTAATCAACCGCGACGATGGCGTACTTCGCACCACCTTTTGCCAAAGGTAGAGCACCGATGATGTCGATGCCCCACATTGCGAACGGCCATGGGCTGACCATTTGCATTATCTCAGTAGGAGGAGCCCTAGGGATTCGTGCATATTTCTAGCACCTATCACATTTCTTTGCATAGTCCAACGCATCGCGATTCACGGTAGGCCAGTAATATCCGTAGCAAAGTATTTTCTTGGCAAGTGCTTGCCCCCCGGTGTGATCGCCACATTCTCCCTCATGCACATCGCGTAACACTTGTTTAATTTCATTGTGAGCGATACATCGGAGTTGGGGAACTGAGTACCCCTTTCTGTACATGAGTCCATTCTGGATGGTAAATCTTAAGGCCTTTCGAAGGACCTGTCTTTTTTCACTCCTGTGCTCCGGCAGGGTTCCGTGCTCAATGTAATTCTGAGTGGAGTCATCCATGAATCCTTTTCGAGGACGGTTTTGCATACCCGGTTTACTTCCACCCGGTCGATACTTGGGGAAGATAGCGTTTCTACGGGAACGAGTCCCATTTGTTGAGCTTCGCCTGTGCTGGCTAGCTTTACCAATGAATTGGCATTTTGGTTGCGTTCTCGAGGTATACTGTAGATGGCGTAGTAATCGAAATGATTTAGTACTTCCTTAACTCAAGCTAAGTAAGCAGCCAACCTTCGATCTCTTGCTTGATACTCTCCTCGTACCTGACACACAACTAATTGTGAATCACAATAAATTTCCACTACGATAATTCTCAAATCTCTAGCAAGTTTCAAGCCAGCTAGGAGGGCTTCATATTCAGCTTCATTATTAGTCGCATGGAAATCGAATTTTAAGGCATAAAATAAGGATCGACCTTCGGGAGTCTCAAGCACAATACCAGCGCCTGAACACCGGTCGTTCGATGCTCCGTCAGTATAAAGTTTCCAGACGTATTCGAGGGATTCACTGGCTTCGGGCAAGTCCTCTGGGATGGTAAATTCAGCTTTGAAATCGGCTAGGACTTGTCCTTGTATGGCCCATCTCGTAGCGTAAGTAAGGTCAAACTGGCTCAGTTTGATGTTCCACTTGAGTAACCTACCAGACATCTCAGGCCGCGAAAGGACCTGTCGTAACGGCTGGTCGGTGTAAACAATAATGGAATGTGCCTGGAAGTATGGTCGGAGTTTTCTTGATGCAATGACAAGGGAGTAAGCCAACTTTTCCAGCTTCAGATAATTTCTTTCAGCCCCAGTCAATCGTTTGCTGACATAGTATACTGGCCTCTGTATCTTGTCTTCTTCTCGGATTAATTCAGAGCTGATAGCGTTTTCTGATATTGCCAAATATACGAACAACTTTTCATGATCGATAGGCTTTAACAGTATTGGTGGTGTGGATAGATGTTGAACTAGTGCTTGGAAAGCGCCCTCGCATTCCGTGGTCCATTCAAAGTTTCGTTTCCCTTTTCAAATCAGATCGAAGAAGGGAATGCACAGTGGACTTTGAAATGAACCTGCTCAATGCTGCTACCTTTCCATTGAGACTCTGGACTTGCTTTATAGTTTTGGGAGTTTCAAGATTTCTGATTGCCCAAATCTTTTCGGGATTGGCTTCGATTCCCCGGGCGTTAACGATGAACCCAAGGAACTTTCCGGATGCAACTCCAAAGTGACATTTCAGTGGGTTGAGCTTCATTTTGTACTCCCGAAGTATGTTGAACATAGTTTCCAGGTCTTTTACATGGTCGGTGGAGAGTCATGACTTCACAAGCATGTCGTCTACATATACTTCCATTGTCTTCCCGATTTGATTAGCGAACATCCGATTGACCAACCGTTGGTAAGTAGCCCCGACGTTCTTGAGTCCGAATGACATAACCTTGTAACAGTAAAGTCCCAGATTGGTTACGAAGCTGGTATGTTCTTGATCGGGTAAATGCATCGGTATCTGATTGTAGGCTGAATACGCTTCCATGAAGGATAAGAGTTCATGTCCAGCCGTCGAATCCACTAGCTGATCATTTCTAGGAAGCGGGAAACTGTCTTTGGGGCACGCTTTATTCAGATCGGAATAGTCGACACATGTTCTCCACTTCCCGTTTGGCTTTCGGACGAGCATGGGATTTGACACCTATTTAGGATATAGCGCATCTCGAATGAATCCGTTCTCCTCAAGATTTTCTACTTCCTCTTTAAGGGCGGCAGATCTCTCTGGATCCATACCGCGCCTTTTTTGTTTGACCGGGACATGCCGCGGGTCAATGTTCAGAGTGTGGCTCGCGATGTCCGGCGAGATCCCACACATATCAGAATGTGTCCAGGCAAATACGTTAAGATTTGCCTACAGAAATTCAACTAATTCCTCTTGAGTTTGCTGGCTTAGCTAAGATCCAATCTTTATTATTTTTGAATCATCGTTATTGTCAATTGGGACATCAATCGTCAGTTCGGCCGGGGATGCTTGACTTCCTTTAGATTCTCCTTCGTCTTCAGTTTCTCTCGGGTCAAGGTCCTTGAGGAATTGGCTGGGGTGCCCGGCCTGGGCCCGGGCGTTAATTGTCAATTATCGGCGAAACGGACGTAGAGAGATTCCTTTACGCCCTTTCCCATCTCCTTTCGCTGCGCCTCCCGCAGCTCAGCAACATAACAGGCTCTGACAGTGGCCTGATCTCCCTGAACGATTCCTATTCCATGATCGGTGGGAAATTTTAAGGTCAGACACCATGGGGCAATGGCTATTCTAAATTCAGCAAGGGCCGGTCGGCCCAAGAAAGCATTGTAAGGGGAGTCTATGTCCAAAATGATGAACTGCAACATCCGTACTCTCCGACGCTCTCCAACTCCCAACTCTACTGGCAGTTCCACCATCCCAGTGGGGATTGTGGCACTTCCTTTGAAACCATGAACTCGAGATTGACAAGGCTTCAAGTCTGCGGCTTCCATCTTCATTTGATCATAAGCTCGCTTGAACAAAATATTCACAGAGCTTCCAGTGTCAACTAAGATCCTTTTTATCCAAGCGGGACCTACTTGTGCTGAGATGACCAGTGGGTCGATAGTGGGAGCTTCGATTTTATCTGTGTCTCTGCTTATGAACACGATGTCATCCGTCATCGTTTTCTTTTGCTTGGCCGGAGCCCCCTCGTCAAAACTACTACAACACTCGAAGTCCGCATGCCTAATAGAACTGGCATACGACTCCATTTTCTTCCAGCTTCGATCTGCTGGGTGAGGACCACCACTTATCGTATTGATGACCAACCTCCCGTCTGCACGAGAGGGTTCCTCCTGTCTTTCCTGATTCGACGCACGGTTCTGATTTGATGGGCTCGCACCACCGGATTGCGGCGCCCGTACATACTGATCCAGCTTCCGTTCACGCCATGGTCTTTCAGTTGGTGGTTTCGGGGCAGGTTTCTTACTGCATGGTATTGCAGGTCTGCAAATACACATTTTCCAACGACGGGTTCAATGGAGTGTAGTTTTCGTACATGGAAGCACTACGCCATGGTCCACGATCCTGATCACGTTTTTTGTTCTGATTTCTATTGTCCCTCTGCTGATTCTGTTTATTTTGGACATTCAACTGAAATTTTCCAGAACTATCTCCGGACTGTTTAACAGCGACGTTACTCTGGATACCTTCGATGTTGGGTCCTGCGTCATCCTGCTTCCTAGACTGTTTCACATTCTCCTTTCTCAGGAATTGGGCTGCCTTGGAATAGAAACGGTCCAATGACGCAGGTGGTTTCCCAGCTAACCAACTTCCCAACTCGGAATCAGCATCAATCCCCTTAGTTAGAGCCATCAGGATAGAGTTATCATTGGGATTGCATATTTCTGCACACGCAGCATGGAATCGCTCGAAGTAACGTTTGAGTGTTTCTCCGGAGCTTGCGTAACACTAGACAGAGTGTTAACATCGTTTGGCCTCACCACGTGCATGCAGAATTGTTCGACAAACTTGGTGGCCATCTGGTCAAAGTTAGAGATGGATCGCGGTGGCAAACGAGTGAACCACATGGTAGCGATGCCCCTAGGGAAATGGGGAAACTACGGCACTTTACTGCATCATCAGCTCTAGCAGCATTCATCAGCCATTCGTATTTCAGGACGTGTTGATTGGGATCAGAACTCCCTTCATAAACTGGAAAAGCTGGCATCCTGAAGTGCCGAGGTGGTTCATCATATAGAACATCATCGGTGAAAGGGGTATGACTTCGGGAGATTCCCCAATCGTCATTAGAGAGACCCTGACTTTCACGGATCATTTGGCGGATCATTGCTGGTATACCTGGCGTTCGAACACTTGGAGCATGTTATGCCAAGGTGTGGTCGGGTTCCACAGCGCGAGTCTGGACCGGACGCGGTCGACGGTCCATGCCTCGCCTCCTTGGTTCAACATACTCAGGGACATAAGGCTCAGGAGTCTGCTCTCGTTGGCTACATTGAGGATCAGCTTGGTTTCTAGCATCACCTCCCCGTCCAGTAGTGGTGGTAGTAGCAATGTTGCCGGTCACGTGAAAAGGAGCAGCTCCTCCTCGAGTTGAAGGTTCTGTGCGGAGGCTAGCTGATGGTCCAGCTCTAGGTTGCCCAAGGTTCGAAGCAGGTTGGTGTCCCGTGGCTTGGGTGTAGCTCCCACCTAACCGTGGACGTGTGGATCTAGTTTGGCCATCGGAGGAGGCAGAACTTTCTATGGAAGAGTGAGAACCTTGGTCTCTTCTGGATCTTCTTCGCCTTTGGCGATTTAGCTGGTTAGTCAACTCCGTGTTGGCGCGTAGTTGTTCCGCTAGCTGCTGTCGACTTTGGGTCAACTCTTGAAGCAATGTCTGGAATTCTTGTCTAGTGATTGGACCTAATGGATCTGAAGGTCCTGCAGCATTTTGGTTGGATGGAGGTGACTGCACGGGATTTTGGCAGTCCCGTGCTCCTTGATCAGCAGATGTAGAGGTGGTACGTGTGCTCACCATAATGAATTGATGAAGTCCTTTCCTAGATCCGATTGCAAATCTGAATAGAATGGAAGGGCTTCAAAGTTCTAGATCTGGATCCTCTTCTTAGATTTATGCAATCCAATATAGATAGGAGATCCAAAGAGCGGGAGAAAAATTATGTTTTTCTCAGTGAAAGCACCAAAGTGTTTGTACCAAAATTGGGCAAAACACTCTTCGGAAGTCTTTGAAGAGATAAAGTGAAGAAATTAAATGAAAAAAAGAGGTATTATCTAACAAAAACTCCAAATTTCAGAAATGAGAATAATTAAAGTGCAAGGAGACACAAGAATTTAGAGTGGTTCGGCGTATAGCCTACGTCCACTATAAAGTAGTTTGCTTTATTGATCTTTCTTTTGTGTTTACAAGTGAATTCAATGATTTACAACAGTAAATTGTGATTTGCAGCAGTGAATTTCGTTTATAGCAGCAGCAATTGAGTTCAGATCTGGATCTGGCGGAGTCCGGGCGTTGGAGATCTCAAAGAGGAAGAAGAAACCCTTTTTGTTGGCTTTGGGGGTCTATTTATAGGTGTAGGAGGCTGGTATTTCGCTCAGATCTCGGGAGACCCTCTCTGGCACGTGACCAGGCCCGCACGCCCAAGCCTGTGAAGTTTCGGTCCGATCCGTGATCGACACGAACAGATTTCGACTCGATCAAGATTTCATCCAATAGAGTCGAAATTTGGCATGGACATTCTTTTGCATGCACGTAGTCTTCTGTGAAAATTTCATAGCATTTGGATTTGTGGATTGGGAGATATGATCGATACAAAATGGAGTTTTCAGTAGGCTGTTTCCTTCGACTCGCTCCTGTTTCGACTAGCTTCCCTTCGACTCGATGACGTGGCACTTGATTCTTACTTTGTCCTGGACGCTGCTTCAAGCGAGTCGAATTGTTCACTGATTGAGCGAGTCAAAGTGTGCCCAGGTCGAGCGAGTCGAAGTAAACACTTGGTCGAGCGAGTCGAAGAGGGAAGTTCTGGGAGGTTTGAGCAATGGAGTCAAAGTTGATGGAGTTGATCAGTGGTTTGAAGGGAGTGAGTCGAAGAAGGCATCTGAGCGGAGCGAGTCGAAATAGGTACTTCAGATGGTAGTGAAGCGAGTCGAACAGGAATGAGTCGAAGTTGGTATCTGAGGGAACCAGAGCGAGTCGAAGAGAGCGAGTCGAAGGAGCGAGTCGAACGGTGTTTGATTTTCGTCCAATTTTGTATCCTTCATAATTTGAGCATACGAACTCGGATTGACTTGAGATTTTGAACATTGGCTCCCATGGCTTAGCTTGTCATGTCCTACCAATTTTGGCTCGATCAAGACTCGGACAAAATTCACCAATATCCGTAGTGAGCCCATGTATAACTAATCTCTAGGATGGGCCGTTATTGGTTATTAGTCAATTCCTTGGTGTTACGGCCTTGCCAAAAGGCGGGATAACAGAAAGAAAAAAAACAAAACAGAATCTCGCAATGGAATGACAAAATATAATAATCAAATAACACTTCATGAAGCTGTATACAAAACATTTGATTATACTTATACAATACAAAATCAAAGTTACACATATCAGAGATAAATAAATGATAATGCAGCAGAACAGTATGATGCGGTGTAATAATATAGTAAATGATAGTAGTAAAAAACTTTGTCTTCGTCCTCCAGAAATAAGGTCTCCCAATCTTGAAATGCTCAGGCTGACCCGAGCGAATTGAATAGACAAAACACTCGAGTTAGAATTAAAAGATCTTATGTAAGTTAAATCAACGATAAATAAATATGAGTGTAAACGGCGTTGGAGATGTTTACGGGGTTTGACATCTCTTATCCAGTGTCTAACGTGAGTGTAGTAACTTAAGAGATCTTCGGGATTCACATCTCCTAAGGATCCGTTAAACTATCTACTATGTAGTACAATACGCTATCATAATATGTCTATAGTAAAGTAAAAGTATTAAAATAGCGTTAAGGCCTTACCCGTATCCCCCTTAACACATTTTATAATGCCAATAGTCTATATAGTACCGTAACTCCCCGTAAACTGGAGCCGCCAGAGGATACCACATAGGTATGACATAAAACAAACTCATAGAAGGTGCGCTAGGGTAGGTGACACAGCACAACTAGGCAAGGTAGATATACCAATTACACTTCCGGACTGTTGGTAACGCATACCCACAACTACCGCCCAACTCGAAACACACTCCTGAATACAAAAAAAATCGAGGGTGGCCACCAAATAAATCGCAAAGTCAGAATATAGTATCGATGGAATGTGCCCGATCGGAGGAATGACCTCAGTTAGCCCGTCAATTGCTCCTGTTTTAGCCATCTTATGATAACTCATAGGAGTTAGGTCCACGTATATACCATATAGGATCTTTGCCACCATCCTACTTCAATCTGGAATCTCCACCGCGTACACAGTTGTCAAAGTGGTTTTAGGTATCGACAGAGAGTATGCACATATCTGATCCCGGTCTCTTTAACAACCAATCGCTTATTACACACCGTACGGTTCTTTTACATTTCCAAAACCATTTCATAATTGATATCAAAATATCATATTCAATCCAAATTATATCATTTTTGAAATCATTACTTACTTTCGAAATCATATTCACCTTTGAAACTTATCACATTTGAAATCATAGTTCGAAATTATATTTCCTTTCAAAAGTCATATTTTCAAAATAGGTTAAACTCTCATTTCAAAATTATCATATTAAACCAAATATGTTATTTAAATCCCAACTTAGGTTATAATGTCGCTTAACCACATTCACTTTAAAAATCGAGAATTTGAATATAAACCCATCCATTTTACTTAGTTTGTAATTTAGAAGAAAATAGTTTTAAATAGTTAATAGAGATTTTAAAATAGATTAAATATAATTAAAATAGATTAAATAGCTTTAAAATAGATTAATTAGATTTAAAATAAGTTAAAACAGGTTAGTTAGTTTAAATAAAGTATATGGTTTAAAATAGGTTAAAATGATTTAATATAATTAAGACAGGTTAAAATAGTTTAATACTTTGAAACTTAATAATTAGGAATTTTGAAATTATATATTTTTAAAATAGTTTATATTAAAGTGAATTTGGAATTAATATCAAATTAAACTATTCATTTCATTTCAACGCATTTGGACCATTTTAAATTTCCAAGTTAACAAACCAAATTCCAAACCTTTAAATTAAACATTTTAATAAACTATTGAATTTAATATCGTTTTAATTCATGTTCGACATATCACTTTAAATTACTCCAATTTCAATATATTTCAAAGTTATATTTCAAACCATTTTAATAAGTCATTTTTTGATGACTTCACTTATACTTCAAATTCAAATTTAAAATTTCAATTTTATTCCTTTAAAGAATTCCTTTAAACCAATTCCAATTCCAACATAAACTTGATTTCCAAAATAATTCAATTTATATAATCAAATTCTTATTTTAAATATCATTTACCTCAACTCAAATTTTAAAGATTTTAAAATCATTTAATTTAACCAATCCGGTGTCCGTATATAATTCTCTACCCTAAGGTCAGGTGATACAGATATTTATCATTTCAATCCGCAGTTTACACTATTACGGTTATATATCATTTCAAACTGCAATCTCGAATTAATAGTAAAATCCATAAAATCGCTCGAGTCTATCATTTCAATCCATAACGATTTTTCCTTAGTCTATTGATCATTCGGGTATGTATCATTTCAACCCATAGTGAACTTGCAGTTTATAACGATATAAAATAAAACATCCATTCATCCAATATCAAAAATCATCATCCATTACAAACCTTATCCAAATCAATCAATAAATATCAATATAGAACTTATAATCAATAACAGGTATTTAACTGGCAATTTATATTCAATAATAAATTAAATAATGATTCAATTCAAATAAATTCAAATTAACTGAGATGATGATTTAAAATATACCAAACAGTCATAAATAAATTTCTAATCACATCAAAAATTTAATTTAACAAACATAAGAAATTTTAGAAGTTGTGAGTGGGTCAAAACACTGACCTTTGAATTTAAATCGAATTTAAATTCTAAATAAGCCTAAAATTTGAACAGTCTTAGAATTTGTCCAAACCAGCGTCAAAATGTCTAGAATTTTATTACGATCCCAACGAATCGAACCGTGCGTGAAACATACTTCGTATATAAAAGTTATGAATTTTTGAACAATTGAAATTTGAAATTCAAATTTAAACAAAATAAAATAAAATAAGTAACTAATACCGTTCGCCACGTCACGTTGCAAGCTATAGTGGAAACCCTAACTACTGCCTCGATCGTGGCCAACACGTCAATGTAGCCGCCACTTTTCCACCGCGAACGCCGCCTCCACGACTGCCCTTCGCTTACATCGGACGACGCCACTCGCCTACCCCTCTCACGCCGCCTCTCCCATGGCCACCGCGAACGCCCACCATCGCCAGAAACAACCACGACCGATCCACCTTGAACGGCCAATCACTGCGAAACCCCACCACCGGACGACGAACGACAACTACCGATGCGACCTGCTCGACCACAACTTCCCAACGCCACCAGCCGATCGCCATACCGTCGCAGATCCACCGTTGGATAATCCAATACTCAATACGAACGACCAGAATTTATTTGCGAATTCTGGGAAAACAATGATCAGAATCGAAAAACGAATACCACCAATGAACTGCGCTCGTCGAGAGCTTCGAATTGATACATAATTCGATATATATTGAGGAGTTGGAATTTTAAAGTTGAATTTTGAATTGAAATTAAATTGCAAAATTTTGGGTTTTCAGCCATTGAGAAAGAGGAGCAATAGAAATTTTTGTACGTAAAGAAATGAGAAATAGAAAGGTTGCTAGGGCTTATAACCGGGATATATATAGGCAGATCAGTAATAGGAACAAATGGATCGAATCGGTTTGAAAGTTGAGCTTTAAATGACCGAAAAAGCCCGTTCTATCTCCGAAACGAAATTGGGTCAACCCATATATCAAAATAGATGTTTTCAAATATTTTAAACTCAATGCAACCAATTTCAGGTCCTAATTCCATCGTATGAAGAAGTTATGATAAAATCAGCTTATTTTAAATTGATTTCAAGGCGTTTCGAGTCCGTACGATCAAACGACAAGTCCGATCGCTACGAAACTTGAAATCCTACAATAATTCACCGTTACGGATTTATGAAACTGGTTTCGTTGAAATCCGAGTCAGTGGCCAAAATGGCTATATTTCAGTTAATTAAATAAATTAATATTAAATTAATTAAGTCACTTTTTCAGTTTAAATTTAAAATTTTACAACTTCTATCATTTTTGATCTCTTAATCACTTACAATAATTTAAACAAATTTAGATGTTAATTTAAAGTTGATTAATCCATCAATTTCAGTGTTTAATTTCAATTTCATTAAATTCAGAAATTATAAATTAAATTTACAATAATTCCTTTTAATTGACCTTTCATCATATTATTCAACCCATTATTATCAAATGGATGAAATTAACATTAGTTCATGATCTATTACCTTAATATTCTCAAATTTCCTTTTTAATTTCCCATTAACGTAATATTTAAATATTTAATTCCATTTATTTGCAATAAATCCAATTACTATAATTTAAATTCAAATAAATTAATAAATCTCGATTTCCATTCTTTTTATTTAACCAATTATCATATTATGAATAAAATTAACATTATTTCCAATTATTACCTTAATTTGCATTAACGTAATATTACATTAGATTTATTGCAATTGATTTCAATTTAACGGATTAAATATATAGGTAACTTATAATAATGGTTTCCATTCACTCTTAATCGCACTTTTATAAGTTTATCATTTCCAACAAATATTATAATTACTCACAGAACATTGATTTTATTCAATTACCACTTATTATATATTAATTCATTAATTGATTCAATATTTACGTTTGTTTTCTTATATTCGATCTATAGCCAAGTATAACATTTTACACTATTTCATTTATTGTAATTTCATTCAATTTATCAATAATTAGCTTTCATTACCATTGTTACATTTCATTTTAGTATTTATTACATTACTAAATCTCCAATTTTTATTTCTTTCAAATTTAATTATCAAAATCTTATTAAATTAACACATTTAAATTATCGAAAATTACGGGTCGTTACCGTACACACCTTATGGAGAGAGTTTAACTCAACTTCATTCATCATTAATCATGTTTGTCTAACAAAGTTAGATTACTCCTTATTAATACATCATTATGTATTATAGGGAGGAGTGACCTTTGAGGCTGAATCTTTATTCATATTAGGTACATACTGAACTCTTTCCAATATACTCACACATTCGATCAAATCGAATCATCTCTATCACATGTTATTTTATTTTCTTCCTTTTTATATTCTATGAGCTTATCATAGACTTATACAATCGTATCTCTTCGTGATGGAAAATTCTATCGATTAGAAAACTGTCAAAATGTAATAATAACAGTAAGCGAACGACGTACAATCGTAGTACATATGCGAGTACGGGTCCGTCCATGGAGAAAGCAAAAAACTCTAATATTACTCAATCAAATTAGCCCAAAGTTGAAAGGAGATTGTTAACTAAAAATTATTGAAAAATGTAATAAAATTAGAATGGAAATGAGAATAAAACAATGAGATTAATGAGCAATTTAGAGGTAAATCCACTTCCAATCATTCATATAAATCAACACAAAATTAATATATAATCTCTCATTTTATTTTTAAGTAGAGATGATTGATGTGTTTATTATAAGCATGGCCTATTTGTGCTGTTAATTAGCATAACTTAAACCATCAAACTCTAACACACCATTCAAACCCACTTCAAAAATCACATGAAAATGAACATGTAATTAAAAATAAAATCTAAATTAAGCATGGTCTATTTACTATTTTGAGACTAGTAATATAGAACATCAAACATTGATTATACTTTTAATTTCATGATCAAAATCACATAGGAAAATGATCAAATAGTTTATGTTTTTATTGGATTAAGCATAGCGTATTTGAGTTGTCAACATATGCTATCAAATTCACTAAAACACATAAACTACCATCATTATTAATTTCCAATAAGCATAAAAATAAGAGATTACAAATGCAACCATTCTATGTTGATTTAGTATGATTCACGAGAGCTTCATTACCCTAAATTGAAGGGGTTTAGCTTCTCATAATTGAGTTCATGCCAATACAAAATGATTTAGACATAAAAATCAAGGAAAATGAGAGCTAATCAAAAGAAAAGAGAGTTAAGTACTTGCATGAAATGAAACTAAACTAATTGCTTAAATTAAAACTAACTACTAACATGAAATAAAGAAGCCTAAACTAAATAAAAGAGCATGAAATAAATTAGCATAAAAAGAAGAAAAGCATGTAGACAATTGTAACATCCCCCATTTGAAGGCCCAAAACTAACTTCTACGGATGCTGCAGTCATCCGTAGTTATTAATTCTTGGTGACCAAATGCGGTAATGTTAGATACATTGATATACCAGAAACACATGGATATGAAAAATTTTAGACTTTATTTTTAAAACAAATTTCTCATTCCACTTCAAATCACATTTCAAATTCATTACATGATCCCAATTCGTAAACCACGTTCAGAGAAATATAATTATTAAAAATATGCCAAGAGTGACATATGAAGATGCCCAATTGGTAGATCAGAGTCTAAATATAGGCAATTAAACAACTTTGCCACTACATCCAATTACATAGCGGAATCAAACAGAAAGAACTCGTACTAGCTAATCCGCCTCCTGCACATCTCCGGAAGCTTATTCATTTAAAGGAGAACCTGAAGCCTTAACTCTCAAACTACTCAAAATCAATTGACCACCCAAGAGTTTAAGGGGAAAAACATAAGCTTTGAGTTAGACAAAAAGTCTGATATGAATAATAACCTACCATCTCAAACCATATAGATATCTGGTGAGACCACACCACTTAGCAAAACGGGTTTTCCCCTCACTGGCATCTTAACCCAATTTATAATAACCATATACTGTGCACCTGCATCCACAATGGTTAAGACATAACATAATAAAATGTATCATGATGATATGCAAACATGCAATATGCTCTAGATTTCCCATCCCTATTCACCTGACTACCCATCTCAAGTTATAGCTTCTATGGTCACTATTAGCCTATTAGTTTTCATGGGCTAACTAATAACCTGTTCCAAGCTTACAGACTATTTGTCCGATTTCATAGTTTCCATGGGATCACTAAGGACCTACTGGTGTTTACCTATAACATCACCTAATAATAGCTTTCAGGGTGTCACTATGAACCTATTGGATTCTCCAATAACATCTCTTATGTTATGATTTTTATGGGATCAATATGAACCTATTGATCTCTTTCAATAACTTATTCCGGACATAGTTTTTATGGGATCACTAAGAACCTATTGGCCCCAGCTAATAACAATCTCCATACATAGTTTTCAGGGGCTTACTAAGAACCTGTCTAAATCAATAATCCTTTGATCAGTTTTGAGCATCCTATATTCTAGCCTGTCTTACCTCTTGGATGCAATTCTACTCACACAGGAGTTAAGTTCAATATGTATATTCACTATTTGGTCAACCTAGCCCATCATTCTGCCATTAACACCTCAAAATGCAGTTATGGGTTAAAATGAAGTGAATTTTGATTATAGAAGCTTACATGATAAATGATCAAAACATAACAATATAAACATACATGATGTAATTCCTTGTAATAATTTTCTAAAAATATGGTTAATACCTTTAACCCAATATCTTTATCAAGGAAAGCTTCCTATAAAATTCCATAATTAAATGCCATTTCAAAACTCTTTCATATTTTCATATTTCCTTTAAAAATGAGATTGGGTTCTCAAATTTGAAAATTAAGGCTTTCGACTATATCCTTTGGATCGTTACTTAAAACCTTAAATGTTCCCTTTAAACTATCCAACACATCATTCGAATATTTGAAACATACCTTTCAAAAGCATTGAAACCTTCCTTTTGAAACACTTAAAGATATAACTTTTGAAACACTCAAACATATCTTTCGAAAGCATTAAAACCTTCCTTTCGAAACACTTAAAGATATACCTTTCGAAATAGTTAAACATACCTTTCAAAAGCATTTAGTTTAAGTAAGAATTTGTGGAAGCATAGCTTGGAAACCATTTGAAAGTATCTCTTTTGAAATCGTTCTAGCATTTCTAAGAAAGATAAAGGAGTGGGTCATATAATAAGTCTGGTGAGTGAAATTAATTACTAGCATTTCTAAGAAAGATAAAGATAATAGACTAGGCAATAGTTCTAGCATGAAAGGAAGATATAGTAAAGATAAAACTTGCATAAAAAACTGTTTCTGATTCTGTTTGACTATTTGCTTTGATTGTTTGCACTTGTTTTAAACTGCTGTGATTAGGCTGAAACCCTAATCCTATCTCAACTGCTAACTTGATTAGGCTGAAATCCTAATCCTACCCATTGATTGGTCTTTCCTATCTCTGTTGTGCCACTGTGTACCAATCCTATTAGTCCTATAGCAAAAGACACCTCTTAGCGCTTAGGACGTAGTAGCGAATTATTTACCCTAATCGATGCCGCACGTTCGGTCATCGTCGGTACACACTAACTGTCGCCCCTTATTTGACCCATCATTTAGCCTAATCGGCATAAGCGTGTCCAGCCTCACCCACGTGTGAGACCATCAGTCCTCGACTTGAAAGTGGCTGCTGCCAGTATCGGTCCTAACAAACAAATCTTCTAACTTTGCTCCCCTTGACCAAATCCCCAAATTTGAGCCTCTCTATTGGCCACATATTTACCCTAATCAACATAAGAGTGCCCAACCTCACCCACGTGTGAGACCATCAGTCCTAGACCTGAAAGGGAATGTTGTCGGTACGGGCCACTACTGCTATATTTGCTTATTAACTTAATCCAAGATCTAAGTTTAAAATAAGCCCCTTCTGTTATTTCTTTCCTTCTAATTATAACTTACGTGTTATAATGATTTTTGCAACTGTTACTCTTCTATTTTCCTTTTTTAATTATAACCACTTGTTATAACCATGCTTGTAAATATCTCAAATTTGGCTATTTTAGTCCATCTCCATTTTATTTCAGTTTTTCCCATTTTACACCTGATTTCTGTAAATTTAATGTTTTTCTATTTTAATCCATATTTGCGAATTCTTCACTTTTTAATATTTATTCGCGTCAAAAAGGATTAATTCTCAATAAAAAGAAACTAACATTTATAGGCTTAATTCCAACTTAAAACAGATGTAAATAACTGTAAATAACTACAAATACAGAATAAAATAGCTGAATAAAAGAAGACTGAAAGGAACTTCTGAAATTTACATAAAAACTGACTGTAAATAAAGTTACATAAAATCTGTCTCAAAATTGTAGAAAAACTACAACTGTTGAGAACCCTATTATTTAAAATTGCTTACAAATCTGAAATAATTACAAAACACTCACATGTGGTCCTTCGCTCTAATCTTACACCTTCTTGGATCCACTTCTAGGGTGTAAAATATTTTTATTAAAAAGATTTCCTCCCTAGAAATTTTTTCTATTTAGGGTTCAACCTCAAGCAATGAACCCAATTGGGAGAAAATCTAAATGAGAAAAATAGCTAGCCTAGGGTTCTATTTATAGTGTGGCTTAGGGATCTCAGGCCATCGGATTTGAAGATTTAATCTGGTGCAACCACATTATAGGTTCACTAGGAACCATCGGATGCAGCTACGAACGCCCAGGATTTCACTAAAAATCAAATTTACAGTCTTCGGCTCGCACCTGGACAAAAAATCGTCCATGGAAGAATGCTAGTCGACCTGGCCTATAAGCGGGTCGACCGGGCCTATAGGCGAGTCGACCCGACTCAGGCGTGGGTCGACCCGTAACGGGTCTGCTTTTTTTTTGTTTAATTATATATATAATTCTGATTTTCTTTGTTTCTCTCTTAACTTCTCCATACTGACTCGGATTTCAACAAGTTTTATATGGAAATTGCTCATAAAATTACCACGGACCCAATGGTGCAACCCTCGTGTCTCAATTCTAACAATTCCTAACCCTATTTTATTATTCAATTAATTTGTTAATTAATTATTATTACTCCAATTATTCGGGTTGTTATAAACTCCCACCTAAATTACGGACAATATAGAACACTCGGATACTTCATCTTGTGAACGCACACCGTAGTTCTTCATGATAACCAATAGTTGTACTTAGAAAATAACAGGCTATATCCCTACTTCAACGCTCACTGTAGTTCTCCATGGTGACAAATAGTTGTACTTTGAAAATAACAGGCTACATCCTCATATTTGAACTCCGCCTACGCAGAAGACACTATTTTTTCTTCAAACTACAATAACTTCTTCATACTAACTCGAAATCAGGCAAAACTTCGACCGATAAACTCTCACCTAAATTACGGAAAATATGGTAATCTCGGTCCAAGTTGATTAACAATTGCACTTAGAAAATAACTGGCTACATCCCCATATTTGAACTCTTCCTAGGCCGAAGCTGCTATTTTTTTGTTCATACTACAATAACTTCTTCATAATAACTCGGAATCGGATGAAACTTCAACCGATGAACTCCCACCTAAATTATAGACAATATGGTACACTCGGATACTTCATCTTGTGAACGCACGCTGTAGTTCTAAATGGTGGCTCACAATTGTACTTGGAAAATAACAGGCTATGTCCCCACTTCAACGATCACTGTAGTTCTCCATGTTGGCTAATAGTTGTACTTAGAAAATAAAAGGCTACATCCTCATATTTGAACTCCACCTATGCAGAAGCCACTGTAGTTCTTCATGGTCACTAATAGTTGTACTTAGAAAATAACATGCTATATCCTCATATTTGAACTCCGCCTAGGAAGAAGCCGCTATTTTTTTCTTCGAACTGCAATAACTTCTTCATACTAACTCGGAATCAGGCAAAACTTTGACCGATGAACTCGCACTTAAAGTAGGGGAAATATGGTACACTCAGATACTTCATCTTATGAATGCACACTGTAGTTCTCCATGGGGACTGACAGTTGTACTTAGAAAATAACAGGCTACCACATCTCCATATTTGAACCCCGCCTAGTGTAGAAGCCCTTTTTTTTGTTCAGACTGCAATAACTTCTTCATACTAACTCGGAATCAGGCAAAACTTTGACCGATGAACTCCCACCTAAATTACGGACAATATGGTACACTCGGATACTTCGTCTTTTTGAACACACACTGTAGTTCTCCAAGGGGACTGATAGTTTATTTAGAAAATAACATGCTACCACATCCCCATATTTGAACTCCGCCTAGTGCAGAAGCCACTATTTTTTATGTTTAGACTACAATAGCTTCTTTATACTAATTCAGAATCCGATGAGACTTCGACCGATTAACTCCACCTAAATTACGGACAACATGAAAACTCAGATACTTCATCTTATGAACGGACACTGTAGTTCTCCATGGGGACTAATAGTTGTACTTAGAAAATAATAGGCTACCACATCCCCATATTTGAACTCTGCCTAGTATAGAAGCCACTATTTTTTTGTTCAGACTACAATAACTTCTTCATACTAACTCGGAATTAGGCGATACTTCGACTGATGAACTCCCACCTAAATTACGGACAATATAGTACACTTGGATACTTCATCTTGTGAACGCACACTATAGTTGTCCACGGTGATTAAAAGTTGTACTTAGCAAATAACATGCTATATCCTCACTTCAAGGCTCACTGTAGTTCTCCATGGTGACTAATAGTTGTATTTAGAAAATAACAGGCTACATCCTCATATTTGAACTCCACCTACGCAGAAGCCGCTATTTTTTTCTTCAGACTGCAATAACTTCTTCATACTGACTCGAAATCCGGCAAAACTTCGACCGATGAACTCCCACCTAAATTACGGACAATATGGTACACCCGGATACTTCATCTTGTGAATGCACACTTCAGTTCTCTATGGGGACTTACAGTTTACTTAGAAAATAACATGCTACCACATCCCCATATTTGAACTCCGCCTAGTGCATAAGTCGTTATTGTTTTTGTTCAGACTATAATAACTTCTTCGTACTAAATCCGTATCCGGTGAGATTTCGACCGATTAACTCCCACCTAAATTACAGACAATATGGAACACTCAGATACTTCATCTTGTGAACGCACACTATAGTTCTCTATGGTGACTAACAGTTGTACTTTGAAAATAACAGGTTATATCCCCATATTTGAATACTATTTCTCTATGACATGTAAAAGGGTATATTTGGAATTTCAAAAAGACACCGAGTAGATCTATTCAATGAATTCTCTTTATTAGTAGTAAGGATGTCATATTTAAATTATAAACTATATAAACATATATATAATATATGTTAAATTATTTAAATAATAAAAATGCTTTTATAATATTGAGTCATGCCGCATATAGATGTTTTGTTATAAAAAATGTTTTTCTTAAATATATATACATACACATACAACCAATCAAAATTATGAAATTATATTCACATGTTGGAGTCCTAACCAATTATATAAAATATATAATAAAAAATATAAATGTAGATTAATATTAGTTAACATGTTTGGAATATAGCTTATAACCAACGCCCGTAAGCACACCTTCAAATAATGAAATATGATCCTCGAACTAATTCCAATTTAGTGGATTGCTAGTCCCTGAACCACTGACCATCAGCTATCGAATATCACTTGATTTGATTTCATTTACAATTAAATAGATGGAGGATGGATGGTATAGATTTTGTGTAACGACTCGAATTTTGATCACATTAATTAAAGATATTTAAATTATTTTAAATATCCAAGTATAGATTATTTTTCACAATTAGTTAAGTTTTAAGTGATAAATAATAGTAATTAACCTATTTTGGAGAAATATTCACAAAAATATCTACTTTGGAAAAATATCGATAAAAGGAACCGAAAACCGTTTTATTGATAAACAGCTCTATAATCATCAAACGTCGTGCATGGGGCTGAGTACATACACATATTTTTATACCTAAATAAAAATATGAAATAAAATTAGTTATATTATTTTTGGGAAAATAAATATATTTATGACATCATCAATGATGCCATTATATTTATGATTTTAAATTGAGATTTAATGATTTAATAATTATTATAATTATTCAAAAAATTGTTTTAAATGATTATAATTCATTTTAAAATAGTTATATAGTAATAATAAATCACTCTCAATAGTTTTGTAAAGAGACATATATGATTTGAAAATATAAGGAAAATTGATATCGCTTTATCGATATAATAACCCCTTTTGTAATTAATTGTTTTATATTTATTTATATGGTTATATAATTCAAATATGATCATTATAGTTCATCTAAAATGATAAGAAAATAGTTTTAAATTTTGTTTATAAATATTTGTACGTTAATAAATAAGTGAAAATAATTTCGGAAATCGGAATTAAAATTCATAACGGTTTGACGTATAAAAAGTTGTATAACGTTGTTCAAATAACTTGTGCATATACATGTACATGTATAAACATATCACATGCACACATACACAAACACATAATATGTAAACAAATATATGTATATTATATAGATAAATATCTAAGATATTTTATAAATCTCTTAACACTTAAGTAAACAACCCTTACCATCAAACATCATCTCACCTTACACCACATCTCACCACCACCACCTACACCATCATGACCACCACCACCTAGGCCTAGTGGGGCAGCCATTCATTGAAATGATGGAGAGGAGGAGGTGGAAAGGGGTAATTTTGTCCATCCATATTATGATATTTTTGTTTTCTAAAATCCTATAAATACACCACCCCTTCTTCATATTTTTCACACAATGTTTTCACTTTCTTCTCCACATTCTCAAGCTTATCAATGACTTCTTATATTAATAAAATTATGGAGAAAAATATCTCAAAAAGAAACTAAATTTATAATATATACACACACACATTAGTATATCTACCTCAAAAACACTTCAACTCACTTCTCTTGCTCAACATAACCCATGGCCTCAACCCACACCACCAAAGGTAGAGACCACCACCATCTCTTTATCAAAGCCGTGAGCTCCTCCTTGCATACAAAATATAGGATGAGCCACCTAAGGGTGGTAATCCAAGTGTTTGTGAGCTTAGATTTCATAATAGTAGAGCTATAGCCAATTTTAAATTAGCTTAAGGGAAAATGAAGGTGAGTAACTCTTACTTATATTATACTTTTGGAAGATGACATGATGTTTGCAATGGATGTTTAATATACTTTTATCATAAAGTATGATTGTTTAATATTGTTGTTGAATATATATACAAGTCACGTTTACTTACGCGTCGATAAGCGCAAAGGAAATCACTTTCCTTTAATAAATGAAATGGTGTATATGGGAATGTTTAAACATCTTAAATTGGTTTAATATGGTTTATAATATTTTATAAACATTAAAAAGTGTTTTGGAAAAGTTTAAATAAATATTGAAATTTAGTCAAAATAGGCGCATCGCATAGCGGTAGTTCGCGATTCTGCATTTTAAAAGTTAAATTCATTTATAGGATGGATTTAAAGTCAAATTTCTTTGAAATAAGAATTTTTCAAACTCTTATAATCATAGTTTTCAAACAAAAGAAAACGATTGAGATTTTATTTAGTTGAATTTAAAATATGAGCAAATCAAGTTTTGTACAAAAGCGCGCTTTGGCATTTAAGAGGTCAAAGTAGTAAATGTTTTAAAATGGATATTTTTAATTCTTTAAAAAAAAGGAATAAATGTTATAAATCTACTAAAATGTTTTAAAAGTAATTTACATTATAAAAATGAATTTCTAAACATTACAAAGGTCGTTTTGATCAATATAGCTTTTAAGACACTATATGCATCACTTTTTCGCAGCACTTTTTAATAACTTTTGCAAACAATGGTTTTAGCTTAATTATTCTTTTCCGAATCTTTTATGAAAATTTTCAAATATATAATTTAAGTAGTTTAAAGAAGATTTTTAAAATGAGTATGCAGAAACGACTAGTACATTTATTTCATATGTGAGTGTCATAAAGAATTAGACTGAGGAATGGAACAGATCGAAGGGAATGCCCAAATGCTCTAAAAATAATTAAAAGTTAATTAAGTATATTAAATGATTTAGAGTTGATCAAATAACTTGACAAACCTTCGGGGTAACAGAGAGCTAGTCTCCAGGCTTGGGTTTGGGAAACTAGTTGCCTGCCCTCTCTAGTTAGCTGGACTGGCCCGACAGAGGGGATATAAATTTGATTTACACGGATCAAAATTTACCAAAGTATTAAAGGTATAATTTTTCAAATTCAAACCGAATGAAATAGAAGAAATAGAAGAAATAGAAGCTAAAGTATTTTTCAGCGGAAGGAGCACATCATCATCTGGAATACCATGTCGTAAACAAATATCGTGCAGAAATTTAGCAAAAATGACAGTAGAATCTCTCTGCGGAGGGTTAAGTAAAACTCCAAAGTTCGAAAGAGTTTGATCGACGATTGGACCAATCGGCACCAATTGACCATATTGAGCCTATGGTGCCGAAGAAGTTGGCGCTAATGGAATCATTTGCGAAAGCATAACCGATAACGATTTCGCTTTTGAAAATGTCGGGCTTCCTCCATTGGATTTAGGTCGAGAGGAAGGACGCTTCATTCTATATAACAGATCATGTATCCACCATGGTCAACATTAATTAGGTCAAGTGCATTGTGTTATCTATATGAGATGCTTTATCCTGTGTAGATAGTTCACTTGCAGCAGAAAAAGGAAAAACATTTTCATATTATTCATTGAAGTTATTCCTCCTACACTTACTAGTTATCGGTCAATGATCGATAACAAATCCGTTGTCCAAAGTGACATGGAAAGCTCGTTCTACTCTCATGTGCACCGGGTGTGCGATAATAAGACTAATCGAAGAAGATCAATTCCATAGTAAACCGCCTTGTCGGAACCATTGAGGCCATGTGCTAATCAATTTTGATTTATCGGAAGAACACAGTAGAATGCGTCAAGTGCAAGGCATTAATCCACTATCTACCTCCAATAAATGGCAATCAACCCGCTTCGTTCCCCATCCTCATAAACCATCCCAAATTTACTGTCCATTACCACCAATACAATAACCACATCATCCAACCTTTGATCGAAAGCAAATAGGTTAAATTTCGGGTTTGTGGTGACCCAGGCTCGGGCTAGTTACCTACAGGGTCGGCAGCGATAAAAAAAGCGATGATTTTGGCACTAGGGTTTGGCTCATGGTGATGACGAGGGTAGTTGAGATCGGCGGCAGCATGCACTTGTAATAGAGATCAACAGAGCGATCTAGGATGGCGAAGTAGTTTAGGTCGCTTAGGGTTTCTCTAGTTCGGGACGAAGGGAAACACATGAAGAAAAAGGCAAGTGAGAAGGGTTGGCTAGAGCACGGCTAAATAGGGATCTGTTTGTAGAGAATTTGCTCAAATCTAAGGATCGCTAGCGATCCATTAGGTTGCAACCGATCTTCTCTAAACTTTCTTAGCGTGATCTACATGTTGTTTACAAGCATCCTGAAAATTGTGGGATCGAAATAGATTTGTTTTTACGAGCGATGAGGATTCACAACGAAAAATCAATAGACGGCTGAATAGTCAAAGCTAAATTCGCATGATAACCTCGACACGATCAACTAGATTTCACATAATCAAAATTCAAAACTAGTTACTTCCAAAGCACTCCTTGTTTCCAACAAAGACATACTCTAGATGGCAAATGTTAACTGGGTTTTTGACCAAGCAAGAATCCAGATGAGTTAGAATATCTAGACCAAGCAAAAACAACTCAAGACTCAACCAAAAAGGCCATAGGAATAGACCAATAGGGACTTAAGAAGAATTACCCAAAAATACACTAAAGGGATGGATCGCTAGTGGTCCATAACCTATCTTCATGGGTCGTTCAAGCCTCTTGCATCATGAATCAATATCTTTTCTAGGGATGTTTGCCAAGTTTCATAGTATTCCAAGCAACCTAGTTCGATAAGTGAACATTCATCTAGTTCAAGTTGTAGAACAATCTAACTCGTATGTGAACTATCACCAAAACAAGGCAACAAGCTACGAAACTACATGGAGGATAACTACATAGAGCAAGGAGCCCAACCCAATAGGGTTGGCTTAAAAAATGTGCCTAGGGCATGGATCCCTAGCGATTCATCCCATATGGATCGCTAGCGATCCATCAAAATGTGTGGAACTTTCAGAACTCCTTCGTGGCATCATGTGTAGGCTTCTAGCAAAGCGGCCGAGCCTAAAAGCTCTCCAACCCTTATAATACGATCCTACTTGTAACATAAACAGGATCTTCAAGATTGGTGCCTGGAACTACATGGAGGATAACTACTTATTCTTCACTCTTCTCCTCCCACACAATAGTCATCTAGGGGTTCACTATGATTCTCTAGTGTACTCTTGTACTTGTAACTTGATCTAACTTAGAAGATTAAATCATATTGTAATCCGATTCAACTTGTAACAACAGTCAGTTAATAGAAAGTTATAAAGTGGACGTAGACTTCATTAACAGTTGAACCACTATAAAAATCATCTTGTCTTTTTACTATTTCTACTCTTTGTACATTTGTTTTCTATATTATTGCTCTGTATGATAGGGCTGGTGCTTTCACACTCAATCCAAGGTGTTAATCCATTTTTTAGGTTAACAAATATATTATATAATCACTTTTTCTTTCATAAGTCCCTCATTATTATGTTTGTAATGAATAATTTTTGTTCTTTTCAAAATTTATATGCTTCAAAAATTTAATGTGATATTGAGAACATGTTTTTTAAGATTGGTTTTGATTTATAGAATTTTCCCTTAATTAAATAAATCAATATGAATCATTTGAGTTCCATATAACATGGAATTGGGTAGAAACTGAGCTATTGTACATAAGTAAATCATGATTAATATTTTCTATGATTTTGTAGAAGTAAATAAATAATTTTTGAAAGTGTATAAGTTTGGCTGAAGGGTTTTAATAGAGAACCGGAAGGCAACTTATTAAGACTAGAAGGTAATTTAACTAAATAAAGTGTTAAATAAATGGCTAATAGAACAGATCTATAAATTATGCTAAACGTGTCAGCACAGTACTCTATACCAGTTAGAAAGGATCGAGTCAAATGAATCAAGAATTACAATGTATGAAGTGAAGTGTCAGATGTGTAGAGGGCGATTCCTAACTTGTACCGAAGGGTGGTTCCAAGAAGAAACCAGACTGAAAGTAATAGATGAATCGAAACATTAAGTGTAAATAACTAAAGTAAAAAGGTAAAGTATAATTAGGTTTAGTAAATCGAAACTATAACTAAGGGCCAAAGGTGGCCGATGGAACAATTCACCAATGATAAACTATGGCAGACTTCCCTAGATGAGACCAAGGGATGGTAATCATCGAAGGCAGTATAGCTTTCAGTGAGATAGTGAAACCAAGACTAATTGATTTCAAGAAGAAAACGTATAGTAAGGCTAAAGTTGGATGCAACGGTATGTGGGACATTAATTAATAGTAGTAATGTAGGTTGATGAATAACTAAGTGAAAAGCCAAATAGTGAGCGATTAGGTAGTATATTCGATTATTAATGTAATGCCTGAGGTGGCAATCAAGGACCGAAAGCAAAGGAGTAAGGCCTTAGTTGCATTTGTAATCGAAAATGAAGGATTATGGCCTTTGTGGCATCCGAAAATGAAAACATAAGAATAAGGCCTGAAATGGCACCCAAAACCATTAATGTTGGTGTAAGGCCTAAAAAGGCAATTACAAGTGAATGTTGGATTAAGGCCAAAGATGACATCCAAATATTTTTGGTGTAAAGCCTAAAGTGGCAGCCAAGCGTTTGATAGAAGACATAAGGCCTGATATGACAATTAAGCACCAAAAATGAAGGAGGTGTAAGATCTTAGTGGAAATCGAAATACGAAAGTATAGGTGTAAGGCCTGAAATGGAAACCAAAAATAAAAGCAAATTAAGCACGAGGTTGGGTGTGGTAACCAAATTATGAAAGCGATGTTGTAAGGCCTATGTAAACACCCCCACCTTGATACCTATACTACCATGAGTATTATTGTAACGACCCAAATTTTTAACAGTAAGAATTTATTTAATTTATCTAAATATTAAATCGTTAATTAATTGACGATCCTAAAAGTGTGATTTTTCACATACGATTGAATCAAGACTCGAGGCCACTTCCATTGTGTTCGTATCAACGTTGCAAATTAAAATAAGTAGAAAGATCGCTATTTTGGGGATCAGACGATTTAATGGCCGGAATGGCCTCGAAAAGTGCAAAATTGTCATCCTGGAGCGCTGTCTCGGATAGAGATGACATTTATACCATCGAAGCCGGAAAAATAAGGTGATGCACGTTGACAAGTTCCATAGTGAACAGACGCACCATTTGATCATGCGAGCTCAATTCGCGCAACCGTTTTATTTGAGAAATTAAATAAAATGAATATTATATTATTTAAATCAAAACCCTCCTCCCTCTCACACATATCACTGTTCAATTCATAAATCTCCTATGTTTAGAAATACACATTAGTTTCTTCTCTTTCTTTCCGTTGTTATCTGTGTTTTTATGTTTTTCAAATGCAAATGTAAATACAACCATACTCGTAATAAATAAACTCGTGTTCTTATATGTGTTTGTATTATTGTGAATTCTTAGTTAGGATAGTTAATAGTTTAGGATTATATTTTAGTTAAGTATTAATTATGTATGATAACACTATCATTATAATCACAAGTAATGTAGTCTTAGTTTCATTGGGAGTTATATAGAGTTATATAGAGTTATATGGTTTTTGTTGATGATAAAGGGGGAGAAGTATAAAATAGGGTAGTTGGGCATAGATTAAGGGGGAGTTGTTAGTTTTAGGGGGAGTTATTAGGATAGAAGGAATATTTTATAAACAAAGGTTGTCATCATCAAAAAGGGGGAGATTGTTAGTCCATGAGATGATAAGATGATGGTTTTGATGACAACAACCTTAGAATAGATTATAAAATATAAATACTAACATTACAAGTTTAGATATATATGTATATGCAGGATCTAACCATGCAGGTATCAAGAATGAAGACTGTACAGTATAGAGATTCAAGATATAGAGATAGAAGACTCATGAGTATCAAGATTATCAAGAGTTCAAGATTTCAAGGTTAAGTTTGTTTTATTAGGAATATTTGTTTAAACTCGTAGAAAAGCACTAGCATCTTAATATCCAATTTATTCGTGGAATGGAATCCACTTCGAGCCCGTTAAAGGGATGGAATCCTAAGTAGGATGGAACCTACGAAAATCTAGTGGGACATTGTTTTGTATCCACTAATTTTAATTCAGATGATTTTACAAAATTATCTTGTTTTAAAATGATTTTAAAACTTTCCTTTTAAAAAGATTCAAAACTCTCTATCCTGATTTTAAATAATTTTAGCCTAAAAAACATCTTTAATTTCAAAGTCAAATTACTCCTGATTTTAAACTATCTTCAAATAATATATTTAACTTTTAAATATTTATACTTAAATTTAAATATAAAATTATATATAAATTATGTATATATTGTTCTTTAAATTTACTTATGTATTTTAGCTATAGTTAAGTATATTTATAAAGTTTAAAATAATTTTAATATAAGATAGAGGTTATTTTCAAAGAAAATGAAAACACCAAAAATCCCTTTGGGATGTCGACATGCCCAAGTACCCCATGTCAACATAGTGTCAGTTGGTTTCAAAATTCAAATTTTAAAAGAAGTGCCTATTCGCCATAACTCTTAATGAATGGTCATGGCTGTTGTTCTTCTATAAATAAGGGTCAGTTTCAACGAATTTTTGATCACTTTTCTCTGATTTAACTTCTCTTCTTCTTCTCCACTTTCTTATTTACAAATTACACCATCACTCTGCGGAAATCAATATCGAATCTAACTAGATAATTTCTGGTTTTGATTCTCTCCACTATCTCTACAAGATCCAAGTGCTAATCTGAGTTATAGACTTTTTGTAATCAATTGAGCGAGAGAAGGTGTGATTGTAGCCCTGGAAATGAATTAGGTGAACTTGTTGCCCTAGAAATCAAGTATCTCTACCCAAAGGATTGTTATTCTAGAGGGTGTACCTCGTAGCCTTGAAACCGAGGGTTGTAATTATTGAATTGAGTTTGAAAGGAAATCCGTACTTAGTTGTGCGGGACTGGATGTAGGGTAACTCCGAACCAGTATAAAATCCGGTGTGTTCTTTCCTTTACTGCTTTTACTTTATATTTGCATCTGTGTTTGATTCTGTGTTCATATCTATGTCTGATTAGTGCATACATTGTTAACAAATTAAGATAAACTGAAAAAGATTAACAAATTTCTTAAAACACTATTCACCCCCCTCTAGTGGTAATTCTAGCCTTAAGATCCTTAATTCGCATTTCTCACATTTGGTATCAGAGCTTTTTTTTCGAAAGTTTCATAATCTGAATTTTGAAAAGTTTTAAAATGGCTATTTTTGAAAAATCTGTTAAAACTAGTTTAGAATTGTTTAAATCATCATTGTTCCATGAGTCTGCATATGAATGTTATTCAAATTCTAGTTATCTACCCAAATTTTATAATGTGCAGGAAAGATGCTTTATGGGTATTAAGGAATCAATCCACAATGGACAATCTGTGCAGATCAAAAGGAATAAGTGGATACTTGATAGTGGATGCTCTAGACACATGACTGGTAATCTGGATATGCTGAATAATATTATATACAGAGACGGAGGACTGGTTAACTTTGGAGACAACTCGAAAGGATACGTGATTGGCATCGGCAAAGTCAGTAACTCTGAAACTCCTATTATTACTAATGTTTTGCTAGTTAAGAATCTGAAACACAATCTGCTAAGTATAAGGCAACTATGTGATAAAGCATATAAAATTAAATTTGAAAAAGATAAATGTCATATTGAAGATAATAACTCAACCATAATATTTAAGGGAACTAGGAAAAAGAATATTTATATTCTTAGTATGGAAGTTTCAAATGATAACCTATGTCTTCTGGCAAATACAAGTGACCCTTGGATTTGGCATAAGAGATTTGGAAATTTGAATTTCAAACTCTTATCTAGACTGTCAAAACATGATCTAGTAAGAGGTCTCCCTAAAATGAATTTTAAAGTAGATAGTTTATGTGATGCATGTCAATTAGGAAAGCTTAAAAAAAATTCCTTTAAATTAAAAGATATGATTTCAACTTCAAAACCCCTTGAGTTACTTCATCTTGATTTATTTGGTCCATCTCAAATTCAGTCAATAAATCATAGTAAATATGTTTTTGTAATTGTAGATGATTATTCTAGATTTACATGGACAATATTTTTGAAACATAAAAGTGATACTTTCGAATGTTTTAAGAACTTTACAAAAAGGATTCAAAATCAATTATCTTTAAAAATTATAAATATTCGTAGTGATCACGGTGGTGAATTTGAAAATGAAAAGTTTGAGGAATTCTGCAATAAGAAGGGAATAACTCACAATTTCTCATTTCCAATAACTCCACAACAAAACGGAGTAGTTGAACGTAAGAATAGAACGATACTGTGACGCCCCACCTCTATGCTCATAATAACAAAGAGTATTAAAAGAAATACTGTCTATTATTACGAAGGATAAGGCTGGATAGGAGCGACCATCCGTAGTTGGCCTTACACTAATATTGGTTATCTCGATAGGAGTGGTATATACTTTTTGTTTTTCATCTATTATTTATTTACTCCCATCGAAACACCCAATTATCAGTATAAAACAAACTACGATAGTTCATAGTAGTTTAGGACATTAGATATAACAATAACACAGATAATATAAATGCGGAACACAGATTAACAAAAATCTCATATATATATAACCGATGTCAGTTACAATATAGTTGACACGATACATATGATACAACTACAACTGTCGACTCTAGAAGTTATATATACAAGTACATTATCGACTAATATACATGAATACATATCGTTCTATACAATGACACGACTACTACAAAATGACACTGACAACTTCAGAAGATGTGAAAAGTCTTCAAATCCCGAACAGCAACTCAAAGAAGGAAATCTACAACCTGAAATAACTCGGGTCTGACCCGAGTATTACATTCAAAAGAAAATAATACCCAGGTCAGTCTAATTCAAACCAGTTTATTAGTGCATATAGGCAGTAATAATCAAATATCACATAGACGACAGTCACAGAAATCTCGTATACCCAACTTCTCGATAAGAGAACCGGATAACGGCAGATATAACACTAAACAGTGTTAATCCACAAAACAGAAATCCAAAGAAATTTAAACAATAGAAACGTCAATTTAAAACTGTCAAATCTGATAGGGCTGCAGTACACGCACGCGTGTACTGCCTCGCCACTATCGCAGGAGATACACAAAAGCTCAATGAAAGTCACAATGATCGCAAGGTCAAACCCCGAAATCGGGTTTAACTCAAGTGCAATAAAATAATGTCACAAGGTCAAATCCAGATCGGATTCAACTCAGGTGAAATTCGAAAATCAAATTCGAATACAATTGAATGGTCAAAACAGTCCACACGAATTCAAGGAGGCACCAAACAACAAACAAAATGCAAAGTGTTCAAGGCGGGTCAGAGAAACCATGATGCGTCTCAATTCAAATATGCAAAGGAACACTGGGGTATAAACCCAGTATCAACAAGATTTCGAGTGAATGCAAGACAGTGGCCAGAAACTGTACGGGTAAAACTGCACCCAATTACAACTGTCCAGAATAAAGACCAGACCGGACTACATGAAATACAATGGAACAATGCAGAACTACTCCAGATAGGGATGGACATGTCAGAAATACCATCACCGGAGACGTGGTTATCCAGCTATCAAACAAATGCAAAGGGACAAAGCATGATGAAGCACAGAGACATATAGCAGTAATGTAAACAAACAAATGCAGACAACAGTGAATCAAGTCCAAGCAATACAAATATATATATATGTACACACATATATATCTGTATCAAACATACAGCTGCCATCAACATGAACCAAAGATCGTTACAATGCAAACTCAAGCTTGAAGACAACAAAAGTGATGTCAGAAGGCATACAGTTCAGACTATACAAATATCCCAAGTTCAAGTCCAACAAGATCAAGTTCATCAATGCAGTTCGACAAAGAGGTAACAAGCAACTACAGGGATGAATACAATGTCAAAGATCAAAGACCAGACTACTACATCAATATCAAAAACAGGTGAAGCAGCAATGTTAAAAGCAGCAAGACCACCAACATATAAACACCAAAACTGGACTCAGTGAAATGTACAAAGAATTTGTACAAACATCTTAAATCAATGAAACAGCACCCAAAAGTTCTCAAATCTAACCGGACAGCAAACTCAGACAATTCGAAAGTGCAACAGAGACTGGTAAAAGCTTAAAGGCATTTGCATACTCAAGTGCATCTGAAAATCAAAGCAGCAGTTTTTGAACAAAGATAGTTAAATGTCGAAGTCACATATGTTCAAGTCCAGCTATCCCCACAAAACAGGCAATGCAACATGCTTAGAGGCATCGTAACAATTTCAAAACAATGATACATAACTAAAATCAAATAAGTTCATACTTTCACACAATCAAGTGACCAATGTCAAATGCAAATATCAACTTTGAACAAGACGTAACTGCCGAGGTCATGCGATAGCAAAAAGTAGTCAAGTTCAATGCAAATAGATGCTAGAAAGGAATTATTTTTGAGGAATGATTCTAACAATACCATAGCATAACAAAGTCAAAGTCGAATATGTTACATAATAACTCACAGCAACAATTAATGACTGGAGTCAAAATGAACCACTAACGAAAATATATACGATTTTTCCCCAAGTCATAAATCATCCCAAAAAATCGTACTAAAATCAGAATCAAGTGACCGATGTTAACAGAAATCAAAATCCTGGTGGCCACGAACGAAATCAACGTCGTCCACTAAATTCAATGGTAACAGTTTCAAACCAAAACCATAAGCCAGTCAAGTATTCAACACGAGTGAATTGAAAACAACAGAGAAATCAACAACTTCGAACCACAATTTAACAGCCGAAGATAAAGTGAACGAAGTCATGTCAAACAGCAACAAAATAATACGAAAATAGCAGAATCATGGAGTTAAGAATTAGATGTGAGTGACAAGTATCACTCACCTTGTTTGGAAGCGAAGACGAACACAGTAACACGAAGTCGATCGAAGTTAAGCAATTCTCGAACAATCAACAAAGCAATCGTCATAGGGACGGCACTTCGAAAAGCCCAAAGTTCAGAGCGCAAGAGGAACGAAAGCCCCAAATTTGTAGAAACGAACGAGCACGAAGAGAGCCACCATTTTTATTCTTTCAAACGTTCGCTTAGGTTTTCTTTGAATGGGAAAAGATAAAGGAGGAACGGTTTATAACTCGAGATACCCAATACAACACCCATGGGCCAACATTCAAAGCCCAAAATATTTTCTTAACCAAATGTTTAAAAGAATTCAAACTGGGTTCAAAACTCAATTTAACAATTTGCAACTGAATTAAATCGTCATTTTGATGATAATTGAAATTACAAAAATCCCGGTTGTTACAGACTCCCCTCCTTATAAAAATTGCGTCCCCGCAATTTTCATAATTATAGTTATCAACTAGATAATTGAAATTCAGGAATCATAAAACAGCAAAATCTAATTATCACAAACGGTGATCAAATTTCAAATCAATAAATATTCGATTATCAAAACGATAATCAAATTTCTCAAATCAACAAATATTCGATTATCAAAAACGATAATCAAATTTTCAAATTCAACAATTATTTGATTATCTCAAGCGATAATCAAATTCCAAATTCAATAAATATTTAATTATCAAAAGCGATAATTAAATCTCAAATCAGCAAATATTTAATTATCAAAAGCGATAATTAAATCTCAAATCAGCAAATATTTAATTATCAAAAGCGATAATTAAATCTCAAATCAACAAATATTTAATTATCTAAAGCGATAATTAAATTCGAAATCAGCAAATATTTAATTATCAAAAGCGATAATTAAATCTCATATCAACAAATATTTAATTATCTAAAGCGATAATTAAATCTCAAATCAACAAATATTTAATTATCAAAAGCGATAATTAAATCTCAAATCAACAAATATTTAATTATCTAAAGCGATAATTAAATTCGAAATCAGCAAATATTTAATTATCAAAAGCGATAATTAAATCTCATATCAACAAATATTTAATTATCTAAAGCGATAATTAAATCTCAAATCAACAAATATTTAATTATCTAAAGCGATAATTAAATTCGAAATCAGCAAATATTTAATTATCAAAAGCGATAATTAAATCTCATATCAACAAATATTTAATTATCTAAAGCGATAATTAAATCTCAAATCAGCAAATATTTAATTATCAAAAGCGATAATTAAATCTCAAATCAGCAAATATTTAATTATCAAAAGCGATAATTAAATCTCAAATCAACAAATATTTAATTATCTAAAGCGATAATTAAATTCGAAATCAGCAAATATTTAATTATCAAAAGCGATAATTAAATCTCATATCAACAAATATTTAATTATCTAAAGCGATAATTAAATCTCAAATCAGCAAATATTTAATTATCAAAAGCGATAATTAAATCTCAAATCAACAAATATTTAATTATCTAAAGCGATAATTAAATTCGAAATCAGCAAATATTTAATTATCAAAAGCGATAATTAAATCTCATATCAACAAATATTTAATTATCTAAAGCGATAATTAAATCTCAAATCAACAAATATTTAATTATCTAAAGCGATAATTAAATTCGAAATCAGCAAATATTTAATTATCAAAAGCGATAATTAAATCTCATATCAACAAATATTTAATTATCTAAAGCGATAATTAAATCTCAAATCAGCAAATATTTAATTATCAAAAGCGATAATTAAATCTCAAATCAACAAATATTTAATTATCTAAAGCGATAATTAAATTCGAAATCAGCAAATATTTAATTATCAAAAGCGATAATTAAATCTCAAATCAACAAATATTTAATTATCTAAAGCGATAATTAAATCTCAAATCAACAAATATTTAATTATCTAAAGCGATAATTAAATCTCAAATCAGCAAATATTTAATTATCAAAAGCGATAATTAAAAACAACAAATATCTGATTATCAAAAACGATAATCAGAACTCATATCAACAAATATCTAATTATCACAAGCGATAATTAGAAACAACAAATATCTGATTATCAAAAACGATAATCAAAACTCATATCAACAAATATCCAATTATCACAAGCGATAATTAGAAACAACAAATATCTGATTATCAAAAACGATAATCAGAACTCATATCAACAAATATCCAATTACCTGCAGATAATTGGAAACAACAAATATCTAGAAATCAATTAAGAAGACTAGAAAATCAACATAAAAGCTTGGATCGATCCCATCAGATGGCGAGTTTTTAATTCGCCGCACGTGCATCTCAGAGTGGCCGAAGCCTACCAAGTACTCAACATAATTTTGGCGCCCATCAGATTGACCCGAAGGTCCGCAGAGTGACCCGAAGGTCTAGTACTGGTATTTGACCCGAAGGTCCGCAGAGTGGCCCGAAAGCCCAACAAATGACCCGAAGGTCTTCATAGTGGCTCGAAAGCACACGAAAGCATCAAAATGTTTCAATTAACGAGTCCAGAATTAACCGAAATAGCAAACGCACATGTCCCATACCACGTGTTTTACTAAATCGTTTGATTCTCTTCATCGTTTCCTTGAAAGTGCAAAATTGTGTATCCTGTAAAAATACACTTTACATTCTCAAACGGACAAGTCCGGAATTAAGCGAATCAGTAAAAGAAAGGGGTCATAGTCCTCGATTTTGCTGAAACGTTTAAGTCACTTCCTCATTCTTTTGAAATCGCAAACTGTAAAATTTCATAAAACAATTTTATTTATTTTGTAAAAATAACAATTCACCTTCTCAACTGGACAAGTCCGGAGTTAAGCGAAACAGTAAAAGAAAGGGGTCATAATCCTCGATTTTGCTGAATCGTTTAAGTCGCTTTCTCATTCTTTTGAAAATGCAAACTGTTAAAAATTTATAAAACAATTTCCATTTTAAAACGATTTTTCCAATCACGTGATTAAAACAGCAAATCAGTAACAATTTCGATAAGGAAATTGTACTTCTCAAAATACCGTAAAACGGTTACACATCAGTATTGCGGAATAACCGCTTGAAAATCCACTTTTAAAAATTGGGCTGTTACTGAAGTCAAAGCGACAGTAATTTTAAAACATCAAATATCTCATCAAAAGAATTCACATCAAAATGTGACATCAGTGAATTTTCATTCATTAAAATTGTCAACAAAACACCGTGCCTCAAAAATTCAGCATTGGTGTAAAAATCCCGTTATAAAAATAACGGCAACAAAATACGTTTCATAACCAAGCATCGGTTCAACGTAAAAATAAATGCAGTAACGCGCAATTCAAATTTTTGCGCGTACTACAGAATGAACAAAGAAATCATTCGAAGGTATCTTCAATGAAGACAATTCAAAACAGCAAAATCTAATCAATAGATGATTAGTACAAAAGAAAGCCAGCGGAAATTTCAACAAAAATCACATATCTGCAATTTCTTCGAATCCTCAATTTGGATTCGAAATTCTCAAAGAAACAAATAATTACAGCTATGTAAACAACAATTGGAATTCATATCAATTTCGTATTTTGATTCTTAAATCAAAAAGATTATCAGTTGTACTCAGCGAAGACAGTTTCACTGTTTCCGCTGCGCACTCTGATAAATAGAACACAAATCAATCAAATCATCAGAACACAATTTCATCCAAACAACAAAACACAATTCCACTTTTATTTTTAAATAACGATATTTAAAATTTCATCAAAATTTCAAAACTTTAGTTTTGACTCAAATCACAGATAAAACGTCGACTAATAGTTGTAACATATGTTCCATCCAAGTTATGTTTTATATTATGTCCTTAAACCCCAGGCTCTGATACCAACTGTGACGCCCCACCTCTATGCTCATAATAACAAAGAGTATTAAAAGAAATACTGTCTATTATTACGAAGAATAAGGCTGGATAGGAGCGACCATCCGTAGTTGGCCTTATACTAATATTGGTTATCTCGATAGGAGTGGTATATACTTTTTGTTTTTCATCTATTATTTATTTACTCCCATCGACACACCCAATTATCAGTATAAAACAAACTACGATAGTTCATAGTAGTTTAGGACATTAGATATAACAATAACACAGATAATATAAATGCGGAACACAGATTAACAAAAATCTCATATATATATAACCGATGTCAGTTACAATATAGTTGACACGATACATATGATACAACTACAACTGTCGACTCTAGAAGTTATATATACAAGTACATTATCGACTAATATACATGAATACATATCGTTCTATACAATGACACGACTACTACAAAATGACACTGACAACTTCAGAAGATGTGAAAAGTCTTCAAATCCCGAACAGCAACTCAAAGAAGGAAATCTACAACCTGAAATAACTCGGGTCTGACCCGAGTATTACATTCAAAAGAAAATAATACCCAGGTCAGTCTAATTCAAACCAGTTTATTAGTGCATATAGGCAGTAATAATCAAATATCACATAGACGACAGTCACAGAAATCTCGTATACCCAACTTCTCGATAAGAGAACCGGATAACGGCAGATATAACACTAAACAGTGTTAATCCACAAAACAGAAATCCAAAGAAATTTAAACAATAGAAACGTCAATTTAAAACTGTCAAATCTGATAGGGCTGCAGTACACGCACGCGTGTACTGCCTCGCCACTATCGCAGGAGATACACAAAAGCTCAATGAAAGTCACAATGATCGCAAGGTCAAACCCCGAAATCGGGTTTAACTCAAGTGCAATAAAATAATGTCACAAGGTCAAATCCAGATCGGATTCAACTCAGGTGAAATTCGAAAATCAAATTCGAATACAATTGAATGGTCAAAACAGTCCACACGAATTCAAGGAGGCACCAAACAACAAACAAAATGCAAAGTGTTCAAGGCGGGTCAGAGAAACCATGATGCGTCTCAATTCAAATATGCAAAGGAACACTGGGGTATAAACCCAGTATCAACAAGATTTCGAGTGAATGCAAGACAGTGGCCAGAAACTGTACGGGTAAAACTGCACCCAATTACAACTGTCCAGAATAAAGACCAGACCGGACTACATGAAATACAATGGAACAATGCAGAACTACTCCAGATAGGGATGGACATGTCAGAAATACCATCACCGGAGACGTGGTTATCCAGCTATCAAACAAATGCAAAGGGACAAAGCATGATGAAGCACAGAGACATATAGCAGTAATGTAAACAAACAAATGCAGACAACAGTGAATCAAGTCCAAGCAATACAAATATATATATATGTACACACATATATATCTGTATCAAACATACAGCTGCCATCAACATGAACCAAAGATCGTTACAATGCAAACTCAAGCTTGAAGACAACAGAAGTGATGTCAGAAGGCATACAGTTCAGACTATACAAATATCCCAAGTTCAAGTCCAACAAGATCAAGTTCATCAATGCAGTTCGACAAAGAGGTAACAAGCAACTACAGGGATGAATACAATGTCAAAGATCAAAGACCAGACTACTACATCAATATCAAAAACAGGTGAAGCAGCAATGTTAAAAGCAGCAAGACCACCAACATATAAACACCAAAACTGGACTCAGTGAAATGTACAAAGAATTTGTACAAACATCTTAAATCAATGAAACAGCACCCAAAAGTTCTCAAATCTAACCGGACAGCAAACTCAGACAATTCGAAAGTGCAACAGAGACTGGTAAAAGCTTAAAGGCATTTGCATACTCAAGTGCATCTGAAAATCAAAGCAGTAGTTTTTGAACAAAGATAGTTAAATGTCGAAGTCACATATGTTCAAGTCCAGCTATCCCCACAAAACAGGCAATGCAACATGCTCAGAGGCATCGTAACAATTTCAAAACAATGATACATAACTAAAATCAAATAAGTTCATATTTTCACACAATCAAGTGACCAATGTCAAATGCAAATATCAACTTTGAACAAGACGTAACTGCCGAGGTCATGCGATAGCAGAAAGTAGTCAAGTTCAATGCAAATAGATGCCAGAAAGGAATTATTTTTGAGGAATGATTCTAACAATACCATAGCATAACAAAGTCAAAGTCGAATATGTTACATAATAACTCACAGCAACAATTAATGACTGGAGTCAAAATGAACCACTAACGAAAATATATACGATTTTTCCCCAAGTCATAAATCATCCCAAAAATTCGTACTAAAATCAGAATCAAGTGACCGATGTTAACAGAAATCAAAATCCTGGTGGCCACGAACGAAATCAACATCGTCCACTAAATTCAATGGTAACAGTTTCAAACCAAAACCATAAGCCAGTCAAGTATTCAACACGAGTGAATTGAAAACAACAGAGAAATCAACAACTTCGAACCACAATTTAACAGCCGAAGATAAAGTGAACAAAGTCATGTCAAACAGCAACAAAATAATACGAAAATAGCAGAATCATGGAGTTAAGAATTAGATGTGAGTGACAAGTATCACTCACCTTGTTTGGAAGCGAAGACGAACACAGTAACACGAAGTCGATCGAAGTTAAGCAATTCTCGAACAATCAACAAAGCAATCGTCATAGGGACGGCACTTCGAAAAGCCCAAAGTTCAGAGCGCAAGAGGAACGAAAGCCCCAAATTTGTAGAAACGAACGAGCACGAAGAGAGCCACCATTTTTATTCTTTCAAACGTTCGCTTAGGTTTTCTTTGAATGGGAAAAGATAAAGGAGGAACGGTTTATAACTCGAGATACCCAATACAACACCCATGGGCCAACATTCAAAGCCCAAAATATTTTCTTAACCAAATGTTTAAAAGAATTCAAACTGGGTTCAAAACTCAATTTAACAATTTGCAACTGAATTAAATCGTCATTTTGATGATAATTGAAATTACAAAAATCCCGGTTGTTACAGATACAAGAGTGTGCGAGAACTACGCTTTCAGATAGTAATTTACCAAAACACTTTTGGGCAGAAGCTGTTGCTACCGCCTGTTATATTTTGAATAGAATTTTAATTAGACCTTTAATTGATAAGACACCTTATGAACTTCTTCATGGAAAGAAACCTAAGGTATCATACTTCAGAATTTTTGGAAGTAAATGCTTTATTTTAAATACAAAAGATAATTTGGATAAATTTGATCCTAAATCCAACAAAGGAATCTTTATCGGATATTATAATAGAAGTAAAGCTTATAGAGTTTTTAATTTAAGATCTAACACCATTGAAGAAACAATGCATGTTTCGTTTGATGAAAATTTAAAAGATTTTGAAATTACAAATGATGAAGAAGATTTAATTACTCAAAATCAGGAATCAACCGAAATTAATAATGAATTAATCATCCTAATAAAAGGATTAAACTTTTAAAAGATCATCCTATTGAAAATATAATAGGAGATATGCAATCTATTGTTACAACTAGAAATCAACTAAGTAAAATGAGTAATGTAGCATTTATATCATCTATTAAGCCCAAAAATCCTAAAGAAGCATCAACTGATTTTTCATGGATTTTGGCTATGCAAGAAGAATTAAATCAATTCACTAGAAATGAAGTTTGGGAACTTGTTCCTAGACCTGAAGATAAAACTATAATTGGAACTAAATGGGTCTATAAAAATAAAATGAATGAACAAGGTGAGGTCGTTAGAAATAAAGCACGATTAGTCGTCCAAGGTTATTGTCAAGAAGAAGGTATTGATTGTGACGAAACCTTTGCTCTTGTAGCAAGATTAGAAGCCATTAGGATTCTACTTGCTTTCGCAAATCATAATAATTTCAAATGGATGTTAAAAGTGCATTTTTAAATGGTTTTGTAAAAGAAGAAGTATATGTTGAACAACCACCGCTTTTTGAAGATGAAAATTTACCAAATCATGTGTACAAACTTAAGAAAGCTTTATATGGTCTAAAACAAGCTCCTAGAGCCTGGTATGATAGACTAAGATCTTATTTATTACAATCAAATTTTGAAATTGGTAAAATAGATAATACTCTTTTTATTAAAAGAAACAAAAATGATATTCAACTAGTACAAGTTTACGTAGATGGTATCATTTTTGGATCAACTAATTTTGATATGAATAAAGAATTTTATGAAATAATGACAAAAGAGTTTGAGATGAGTCATATGGGAGAATTAAATTTCTTTCTAGGATTACAAATAAAACAGTTAGATAATGGTATTTTTATTAGTCAAGAAAAATATGCTAAAGAACTAGTTAACAAATTTGGTTTGACTACTGCGAGTGGAAAACCTACTCCCATGGCAACCAATGAATATCTAAGTAAAGAAGATTTCTTGAAAGATGTAGATCAAAAGTTGTATAGAGGAATGATCGGATCATTGCTCTATATCACTGCTAGTAGACCTGATATCATGCATAGTGTATGTCTCTGTGCAAGATATCAATCTCATCCTAAAGAAACTCACTTAAAAGCTGTAAAACGTATCATAAGATATATTAAACACACCTCTGATTATGGCTTATTTTATCCTAAAAATGATTCATTTGATTTAATATCATACTGTAATGCTGACTATGCTGGATGTAAATCAGACCGAAAAAGTACAAGTGGAACTTGTCACTTTTTGGGACATTCTCTGGTTTCCTGGTTTAGTAAAAAGCAAAATACAGTTTCTCTATCAACAACTGAAGCAGAGTATATTTCTGCTACTTTGGCTTGTTCTCAAGTAATATATATACAACAAACCTTAAGAGATTTTGGATTAAATATCTCAAAATCGCCAATTTATTGTGATAATACTAGTGCAATAAATTTATCTAAAAATCCTACTCATCATGCTAGAATTAAACATATTGATATTCGACATCATTTTCTTAGAGATAATATAACTAAAGAAGTAATTACTCTCGAATATATAAACTATGAGAATCAAACTGCTGATATCTTAATAAAACCATTAAATGAATCTATATTTACTAAATTAAGAAGAGAATTAGGTATTTGTTCTATAACTGAAATATAAAATATAAATAACAAGTATAATTAATAATTAATATTAAAATTAATCATAGAGTTAAAATATAAGGACCATGTCGACATCCCCTAAGAAGACATGTCGACATGTAACGTTTTTATTTTTTTTTAAATTTTCCCACCAAAATTCAAAAATTTAGTTATATATTCTTCTCTATTTCGAATTCTTATTCATACTCTCTATTTTCTCTTCATTTTCTATTCTGAAATATATAATATAATGGCATCTTCCTCTAAATCAAACATAAAATCAACTTTCTCATTCCCCTCTCCTACTTCTGGTCCATTCCAATGCACTACTCTCGCGCGTGTAACTAAATTAGAGGAGTCTATGAAGGATACTCTTCAGATGTTGACTGAAATTCAAGTGACTCAACTTCGTATAGCGAAAGAGCAAGAGCGGCAAGGCAAGATTCTTAGGAATTTACAAAAATTCCTAATGGATAACCAGGCCAATCCTATCTTGATCGATGAAGACTCTTCACTCAATCAAGAACATGAGGCCAGCGACGAAGAAGAAGAAGAACCAATGGAAGAAGTACACGAGGAGGATGATGACCATGTTGTATGCGTTGGAGAAGTGTGTTTCGACAAAAATGGGAATCTTGTTGAAAAACGTGGAAATTTCTGTTTCCACTATCCAAACTGTTCAATTCATAAATCTCCTATGTTTAGAAATACACATTAGTTTCTTCTCTTTCTTTCCGTTGTTATCTGTGTTTTTATGTTTTTCAAACGCAAATGTAAATACAACCATACTCGTAATAAATAAACTCGTGTTCTTATATGTGTTTGTATTATTGTGAATTCTTTGTTAGGATAGTTAATAGTTTAGGATTATATTTTAGTTAAGTATTGATTATGTATGATAACACTATCATTATAATCACAAGTAATGTAGTCTTAGTTTTAGGGGGAGTTATATAGAGTTATATAGAGTTATATGGTTTTTGTTGATGACAAAGGGGGAGAAGTATAAAATAGGATAGTTAGGCGTAGATTAAGGGGGAGTTGTTAGTTTTAGGGGGAGTTATTAGGATAGAAGGAATATTTTATAAACAAAGGTTGTCATCATCAAATGGGGGAGATTGTTAGTCCATGAGATGATGAGATGATGGTTTTGATGACAACAACCTTAGAATAGATTATAAAATATAAATACTAACATTACAAGTTTAGATATATATGTATATGCAGGATCTAACCATGCAGGTATCAAGAATGAAGACTGTACAGTATAGAGATTCAAGATATAGAGATAGAAGACTCATGAGTATCAAGATTATCAAGAGTTCAAGATTTCAAGGTTAAGTTTGTTTTATTAGGAATATTTGTTAAAACTCGTAGAAAAGCACTAGCATCTTAATATCCAATTTATTCATGGAATGGAATCCATTTCGAGCCCGTTAAAGGGATGGAATCCTAAGTAGGATGGAACCTATGAAAATCTAGTGGGACATTGTTTTGTATCCACTAATTTTAATTCAAATGATTTTACAAAATTATCTTGTTTTCAAAATGATTTTAAAACTTTCCTTTTAAAAAGATTCAAAACTCTCTATCCTGATTTTAAATAATTTTAGCCTAAAAAACATCTTTAATTTCAAAGTCAAATTACTCCTGATTTTAAACTATCTTCAAATAATATATTTAACTTTTAAATATTTATACGTAAATTTAAATATAAAGTTATAGTTAAATTATGTATATATTGTTCTTTATATTTACTTATGTATTTTAACTATAGTTAAGTATATTTATAAAGTTTAAAATAATTTTAATATAAGATAGAGGTTATTTTCAAAGAAAATCAAAACACCAAAAATCCCTTTGGGATGTCGACATGCCCAAGTACCCCATGTCGACATAGTGTCAGTTGGTTTCAAAATTCAAATTTCAAAAGAAGTGTCTATTCGCCATAACTCTTCATGAATGGTCATGGTTGTTGTTCTTCTATAAATAGAGGTCAGTTTCAACGAATTTTTGATCACTTTTCTCTTATTTAACTTCTCTTCTTCTTCTCCACTTTCTTATTTACAAATTACACCATTACTCTGCCGAAATCAATATCGAATCTAACTAGATAATTTCTGGTTTTGATTCTCTCTACTATCTCTACAAGATCCAAGTGCTAATCTGAGTTTAGACTTTTTGTAATCAATTGAGCGAGAGAAGGTGTGATTGTAGCCCTGGAAATCAATTGGGTGAACTTGTTGCCCCGGAAATCAAGTATCTCTACCCAGAGGATTGTTATTCTGGAGGGTGTACCTCGTAGCCTTAAAACCAAGGGTTGTAATTGTTGAATTGAGTTTGAAAGGAAATCCGTACTTAGTTGTGTGGGACTGGATGTAGGGTAACTCCAAACCAATATAAAATCCGGTGTGTTCTTTCCTTTACTGCTTTTACTTTATATTTGCATCTGTGTTTGATTCTGTGTTCATATCTGTGTCTGATTAATGCATACATTGTTAACAAATTAAGATAAGCTGAAAAAGATTAACAAATTTCTTAAAACAGTATTCACCCCCCCTCTAGTGTTAATTCTAGCCTTAAGATCCTTAATCCGCATTTCTCACAAGGTGATGTAGTAAAATCCTATTACATAAATTTTAGTGTATATCGATCGAATGCACTCACGATGGGGACTTAAATGATGTGATAGAGTTTCATGCATATTGATTGAATGCACAAATATGATAAACCTAAATGGTTGGGATAAAATATTTGGAGGCGTATTAGTGCATGTTGACTGATTTGAAGATGAAGGGAAATGGACTTGGATATGTGCATCAGACTTCAAGAAAGATGTGGGATGTTTTCATTTGGTTAGTATTTTACATTTTTGTTTAAGCACATGACCAAGGTAGTCATTATCGACTACTCTGGAGTGGTCGATATTTACTGCTATTGATGATGGCCGATTTGGCAAATTTTGACAGGGACGATGGAGTGGCTTCGAGGAGAAGGATGTGATGGTTCATTCGTTCATTTGACATTCGATTTTGGTGTTACTGCTCTTCGACGAGTGGTTTTGGTGTTGAAACGAAGACATGAAGCTTCGACATGATGACTCCATGATTTGACGATGATCACTCCATGATGGGAAGTGACTACTTCGACGATGGATAGCTGTACTTAGGGATGTAGAGTAAGCGATGATGGGTCAGATGGATGGAACTGTCGGAGTAGGGTTATGTGATGCACGATGATACTCTATGTCTTATGATGGTTGTCTAAAGTAGTTCCCAACCACGACGACTTCAGATGGGAGTTGTCAGGATAGTTCCAAAAAGAGCTCTGTTATGGATTATCTGTACATAGGGATTGTTGATATTCATAGGTTTGGGTGTACTTATAAAGCAAGGGTATGTGAGGACCATCACAGAGTTAAGGATGTGCCCTTGATCGGAGGATGTTTACTGATTCATTCCGTGGACTATCAGATGGGTGGTCTATTTCCTAGCCGATTGAGGGGCATGGATTCAAGTATTGAGAAACTGGGATGTTGAGTAGTCCTTGGCTCTATGGAGGTGGTCATACGAGAATCATATGTCTAATGCAATGAGTGGATGTGAGGATGAATGATGGATGCCATGTTTGTTTGATTGTTTTTATCATCTTGGGGAGGTCACACGATGTAGATATTATTGATGCTGATATCTAGTCATACTTAGTACTTTGATGTGTAATACACCCATAACGATTATTATAGAGTAACATTTATTTGATGTAATGTGCCAACTCTATGGATGCAGGGACCAAGTCAGGTATGATTCTCCATACCCTCTATTCCATACACTATACCGACTTTTATGTATTTTGAGATTATTTATCGCTCACACCAGACTGTTTTCGGACTCGAGGTTTTATGCTTTGCTTCTTATTATCTCAGGTGCTCTTAAATGAGTAGACTAGGTAGTAGGTGTAAATAACACTTAGAGCTATGCAGATGGACTAGCAGATGATGAAACTTTCTCATACTTATATTTTGAGTTATTATTGTTTATTCCACTATGTGACATTATGGAGCCTTGATAATGTTGACTTACTATTATTAGAGACGGTTTATCAGTTGAGTTTATTTATTAGTTGTATAAACTCCATTACTGTTTTGTATAACTGTATGAGCCTGTGAACTCTATTTAAGTAGTTTATGTAGTTATTACCATCTCACCTATTTTATACCTGTGATCACTATGATATTTTATTTGATGCGCTGTGAGATATACGACAGTTTATGTGATTGCGTGATGTTTTATTTCATTTTCCTTTCTTTTATTCTCTTCTCTTCTTTTCATGTTCCTCATCTTTATTTCTTCTTCTTTCCCTTGACAATCATCCTAAATCGAGCAGATGCTGCAGTAGTGCACTATTCAGTTATATGAGCATCGGCGGTATATGACTATTGTCTCATTTGGTATCAGAGCTTAGGTTGCGCGATTAACCTGAGTTAATACCGTGATCCAGTAGAGATAGGGTAGGAGTTGTCACCTTGGATTGGATCGAGAGTATACTTATGTATGAGAGAGTGCGTATTTGGTATATATTTTGATTTTCAAAATTATATAGTAGTATATATAGTATATAACTCATATTGCACACACATGAGAACTATTGATTCAGTTTTATTTATGAGAGACTGATCATTTTTATTATGTATTAAGAGTGATTTTGCATACGAGAAATGCTGCAATTGATTCCATCTCCATAGTTGAGGAGTAGGTAGGATCGAGGACCACTAACCTCGATTTTTAGAATATGTTTGGAGAGATGGTGCGAATCATTTTCTGGAATTCCCCAGTTGCTCCAAATGATTATGGCGCTCAAGTGAAAACACATAAAGTTGACTTTTTCGAGCTGTATAAAGACTACGTGAATCTAAGAGGCATACAGTTTCTTAGAATGGAGTCAGCTATTGAGGTGCAAGAAGGAACGATGTTTGCAAAAGGATCTTTGATGACTTGGAGTTAGATGATGTAATGAGGTAGAAGTTGACCTCTAGATGACTCTATAGATGAACAATGAACTAGCAGAGTAACCTCATTGCTTCAATTCTCTAGGATCATCTTTACCTGGGGTCAGTTTATTATTCGCATTGGAGAGAAATTTATCTTGACTTTTCAAAAGTCGATGTTGTTTAGGAAATTTACTAATTTGAAGTATAGCGATATGTCTATGTTGGAGTATATGACCGAATTTGATGTTCTATTAAAGTTTGGTCCATCTCTTATTGATACTCCACATGGAAAAGACGAAGTTTATCATTGGGTTGAGCGATTATCTTGGGAAGCGATTGATTGGTCATATTGATAAGGGCTTCGAGAAGTTGATCGAGAAGGCTTTATGATGTGAGAGCCTATACACAATGTAGAAGAATTTGTCCCGAACAAGCTAAGTAGGGGCAAATAATGGAAGCATATGCATTGAATGTCATTCCGGTTTCATTGAGTGCTCCATCGACGAAAGACAAGTGAAAGGGCATTACTGTCTAGAGTATGCTTTCCATTTATGGTGTTGCATATGTACTTTATTCGACGTCGAGGTTTCATATCCCTACATATCTAGTGATTTGTTGATAGATTGAGACCGAGTCCCGAAATTGTTCATCGACCTTTAAATTATGATGGGCCTTGTTAGGGGCTCAATCAGATTATACATGTGTAACATCCCATATTTTGTCATTGGAAATTATTACTATGCATGTCTGCAGTATTCATATAGCTTAGTTTTTGGCCTAAAAATGGGGGAATGTTACCACATGGTCTATTTACACTTAGCTTATACGTGGTTTGTCGAAACTCTATCTTATCAAGTCATGGATGTTTGTCTGTCTGTTTGTCTGTTATTGATTGTTTTGTGTATAATTTGGTTCAGTATTAGAGTCTAGGAATTTAGTGGCTGGAGAGGTATGGAATAGTGGTGGATTGCGAGATGCTGTTGGTCATGATAGGGATTGACGATGAATGGAAGGTAGTGTATGGCTACCCACCTAACGATGAGGTGATGGTTAGCTTTCTATATTCACTTGATATCCTACATGATGAGTTGTTATCTATATCCGTAGCTAGAGAGTGTTCGGACACATTCGATGAGGTGACCGATTACCACCCTATAGGGTAGAGTTCCGCATCGATTTGGTTAGTGGTGCTTGACAGTGGTTATGCTTTTAAGGCAGATGATGCCCAAACTATAGAGGAGATTAAAGGTGCATGCAGATAAGCTACTTAGGGAGTTCATTCATAGGAGCATATTTGAGTTAAATCTACCTACAGTGTTCGCCACTAGGGCGGATAGCTCGTTGAGGTTGTATATTGATTATCATGAGATGAATGAGATGACGAACAAGTATCCACACCCACTTATTGATGACTTTTTCAATTAGCTCTATTGCACGAAGGTGAACTCTATGTTGGACTTTGAGACGGAGTTCTATCAACCGAGAGTAGTTAGGGAGAGTGTGTTGATTATATCATTTCACATGCTACCATAATTTTTGATTGGTTGGTTATGCCGTTTGGGCTAACAGATACGTCGGCATGCTTTGTTGATTTCTTAAATCATGTTTTTGGAGATCACTTAAGTAGGTTCATGCTTATGCTTGTCGATGATACTTTCTTCTAATCATGGATGGTTGGGGACCACAAGGCACGATTGATGGCTGTATTGAAGGCGTTGAGAAAACACCGACCAATGAGGAGAAGTTTCATGGATTGGCGAGATGTTATATATGGTTTACTATGTACTTCTCAAAGGTAGTAGCATAGTTAACCGATTTGAAGAGTGAGTATCAGACTTTTATTTTGGACACGAGGTGCAGATACACATTTGTGGGTTCAACAAGGAGGGTTACAAGTGCGCTGATGTTACTCATTACGAGCGGGAATGAGGAGTCGATAGTACACACATGCTTGTGGTACTTAACTAGGTGCGGTATTGATGCCATAAGGTAAGATTGCCGTATACTTTAGTCGACAGCTTAAATCGCATGAGAGGAAGTATCCGACTAATGATTTGGAGTTGGCAACTATTGTATTTGTTTAGAGTTGATTACATACCAATTTGAGAGAGATATTCCAAAAGTGGGCACTGTCAAGTTTATCACCGGTTATTACTTCAAAACAAGAAGTGAGCTAGTGCAAATGATGATGGCTAGTTTGACTATCAGACTTATTTTGATTTAGTGGATTTGTACTAGTCAGATGCCTCAAGCTAGACTAACGAAGATCATGACTAATTTAGAAGAGCGAGTAGTATCTATGGAGGAGATGCAGTACAGACTTGAATGAGACAGTTGGCTCCATGAGGATGGGATATTGTTTATTTCCGATGTCAATGGGTTGAGGGATGAGGCACCACTAGAGTGCTCTAATTCGAGATTGACTATATCTCCGGATGACAATAAAATGCACCATGATACGCATAACATCCCCTATCTTGAGGCCCGAAGCTAAGAGCGACAAATGCTGCAGTTATCCATAGTATAAACTTCTGGTGACAAAATACGGTAATGTTAATGGTATCCATAATATCATAAGCACATGAATATGAAATAAAAAAAGCACAAATTAAAATAACTTTTTTGATTACATTTCAAAGCAATATTTCATCTTCAAATTACATAATCCTATAATCGTTTCCTAAGTTTTGATCAAATATAATTATTACAAAATACGCCAAGGGTGACATATGAAGATACCCCTTTAGATGATCAGAGTACTAAATAGGCATATCAGTCTTAATACATCACACTAGAAATAAAACTAAATAGCTACTACAAAGCAAGCTTTGCCTCCTGCATGTCTTCGGAAGCTTTATTCGTCCAACCTACTAAATCTAAAAAACCTTAACTCACAATCTACTCAAATTAATTTTAAGCACCCGAGAGTTTAAGTGGGAAACATAAACTTCGAGTCAAACATAAAGCCTGGTGTGAACAAGACTATTATATCTCGGTTTATTGATATTAAGTGAGACCACGCCACTTAGTGGAACGAGTTTCCCCTCACTAATATCCTTTTAAAACATATCTTTTTGCAGATCAGAATCCTGCAATCAAATCGATTAAAACAATAATACCAATATCATATATGCCCATAAATCAGGTAATAAATGGACTATCCGTCCGAACAATATAGTTTTGTTTGGGTAAATACTAACCGTTGGCTGACTCGGGCCTACCAGACAAAATAAATAATCTAACATCTGTTGGACACATTTCTAGATGGTCTATCCTTAACTTACTTCTCTCAGGGTCACCTGATCCTAATGGTTTTGCAGGCTCACCAATAATATATTCTCCTTCTCCGTATATTCCTTTCTGTGTGTAACATCATTTAAGTCTTACCTGTGACTAAGCCCTACACACTGGAATTTTGTATAGGCCGCGACCCTATACCAGTCCCATCTGGTATTCAAATATCCGAGTCATTTACTTAGGTTGAACTACCCTTCAAAATTTTCCTTGGAAACATTTCTAACAAAATGATTTAACCCTTCAAATCATATTTAAACAAGGAAAACATACTATTTGCTTTCCTTAAATATCTTTGCCATGATATATGCTTTACTCAAAACATTGTTGATGAAAACCTTCGAAACCCTTGTTTACAATCTTTAAACAATCTCATTCGAAACCTTTGAAAGTTCCCCTTCGAAACATGTTAAATACTTTACTTTATAGCACTAGGCCGTATGGCCAAAACATACCTTTCGAAACAATTTATAATAGACCTTTTGAAAACATTGAAAGAGTCCCTTTCAAAAGCTTTATAAAACCTTAGACATCCTCCTTTCAAAACATTACAAACATTCCTTTTGAAAACATTGGGGAATAACCCCTTCAAAACCTTTATAATAAACCTTTCGAAAACACTGGGGAACCTCTCCTTCAAAACCTTTATTAAATACCTTTCGAAAGCATTAAAATCCTTTACTTAAACAAACCTTACGAAAGCATCGGGTTTAAGTAAAAATGTGTGGAACTTAGTTTCGAAACCACTAAAACCATTCCTTTCGAAACCTTTGGGTTTAACATTCAAAGCATTAAAAGGGTCTTAAAAGAACTAAGTCGAAAACAACTCTTTCGAAAGCACTTTCCTAAGCAAAAGAAGCGGACGGTTTCGAAACCAACCCCTTCAAAAGCATTGGAGAAGTGGCCTTAAGGTTTAAGACGAAAGGACCCTTCCGAAGGCATTGCTTCGAAAGGTAGAAAGCAATAGCAGGGTTTCGGCCCCTTCAAAAGCTTATTTTAAAACAAAGGCGACAACCTCTTTCGAAAGCTCTTTTCTCTAAAATATTTGACCATGTCGAAAGCCATTGCCTTTGAAAGACTCATTTATAATCAAAAGGTAAATATTCCAAAGCTACTTCAACCCCATCGAAAGCCCTATTTCGACTCCATACCTTTTGCCTAACTCTAATCCATTACATACCGAAGCTGATACCATGCCTATTGGTTTCGACTTAGATGGAGGCGGCAGTATGAGGTCAAAAGGTGCTGCTATAAGTGGCGAAGCAGTAAAACCTTGTAAAACTGACTTTTAACTTTTTAAAGCAATTTCCTTCTATCCAACTTATCTTGTTTGTCAACATATGATTGGTTGTCCATTCTTCAAAATCTTTTATAAAAGTGCTGCCAAATTTTAGAGATTAACGATTTAAAATATTTACAAATTGTCCATTCGCCTTTTATAAACATATAAAACATATAAGTCCCATACCTTAAATAATTTTATATACTTATTAAAAAAAACTTAGGAAAATTCTCAAAAAATTCCAATAAATCACTTTTTATATGTTTTCTAACATATTTAAATTTATAACCCAAAGCTAACATATAATAGCCTTAATTAATTTTAAACCCAATTCAATCATTTTCCTCACTAGAAAATTCATAATAAATCCACATTATTCAGAAAATTATGAAACTTGAAACCCATCTCTAAAATAATATTTCTTACCTTCTATCAAAAACGCAGGGCATTTGGATGTCATTTGTTAGGTTTTTCAAGTTAATCCTTATCATAAAATCCATAGGAAATAGCATAATCATCAACAAGAATATATATTCATTTAAACAATCAAAACATGGCAAACCATTTACAAAATAATTTTGGAACTTAACTAGAAACCAGAAATCATAAAAATGAGATGTAATCTGTTATTCACCTTAGCTTTTTGTTGAGGAGATGAGATTTTCTCTTGAACTAAATTGATTATGCTTCTTCCTCTTGATTTTTTCTTATCTTCCTCTTACTTTTTTTAATGGTGGTCGACCTCTCTTGGATTTAATTTTGTTCATGAATGTCGAAATGATGGTGGCATGTAGGTTTAGGGTATAAGAATATAACTTATTCCTATTTTGCCCTTATCTATTTCCCTTACTTATTTCATTTTAATTCCCTTTATGTTCATTAATTAATTAGGCACGACTACCCTTTAATTAAACAAATCTTAATCCCTTAACCATTTACATTATTTCATTTAATTTAACTAAGTAAATGTCCTAAATAATGTTAATCAAAATTAGGGTCGTTTATAGACTCCCCTCCTTAAAGAATTTCGTCGTCAAAATTACGATAAGGCACTCATCAAAATCAATCATTAAGGTAAAACATACCATGAAACAAGTCAGGATAAGTATCTCGAATCTTGCTCTCAGTTTCCCAAGTATAGTCTCTCTTGTCGTCACTCCATTGGACTTTGACTAATCTGACCGTTTTATTCCTTAGCCTCCTCTCATCTCTCACGACTATACGAACTGGCTTTCTAACTATAGTTAACTTCGGTTCCACTACTAAGTCATCTAACATAGTCGGTGTTATAGTAGTCTCTGGATCTCGAATACACTTCCTTAGATGAGAAATATGAAAAACATCGTGGGCTCCTGCCAAACTGTTCGGTAACTCTAATTTATATGCATGTTTCCCGGTCCTTTCTATAGTAAGAAATGGTCCAACAAATCTCGGAGCCAATTTTCCTGATTGTCCAAATCTAATTACACCTTTCATCATTGATATCTTGACGAAAACATGATCTCCAACTGAGAACTCTAAGCCTTTCCGTCTCTTATCAGCATAACTCTTCTGCCTAGACTGAGCTTCCTTCATTCTAGCTCAAATTAACTCAATCTTTTCTGCAGCTACTTTAACTAAATCTTGACCAAGAACTAAACTATCCCCGGTCTCAAACCAACAAATTGGAGATTTGCATGACCTTCCATACAAAGCTTCAAACGGTGCCATCCCTATACTAGTCTGATAACTGTAGTTATACGAAAACTCGACTAAGTGTAGATTATCTTCCCATGATCCTCCAAAATCTAGCACACAAGCTCTTAACAAATCTTCCAAGACTTTGTTAACTCTTTCTGTTTGCTCATCTATCTACGGATGGTAAGCGGTACTCAACTTTAGCTTGGTACCTAAGGTATTCTGTAGACTCTTCCAGAACTCGCTAGTGAATAAGGAACCTTTATCACTTACTGTACTACTAGGAATTTCATGTAGTCTAACTATATTCTTCATAAATGACTTAGCTAAAACAAGTGCCGCCCTAGTTGACTTAACTAGAATGAAATGGGCACTCTTGGTCAACCTGTCCACTATAACCCATATGCTTTCATTTCCTCTGTTTGAGCTTGGCAACCAATTTATAAAATCCATTGAGATAGAATCCCATTTCCATATTGGAACATCTAAAGGCTGAAGTAACCCACTTGGTTTCTGATGTTCGACTTTTACCTATTGGCAGTTCAAATACCGTTTCACCCATAAGCCTACATCTCTCTTCATACCTTCCCATAAAAAACTTCTTTTCATATCCCGATACCTCTTAGTTCCTCCCAAATGAATAATGAACTTCGAGCAATGTCATTCTTCTAGAACTTTCTTCCTAATGTTTCCCACATTCGGAACACATAGTCTTCCTTTCTTTCTTAACCATCTATTCTGTTCAAGACTGAAATCTTTCAAGTCATCGCTCTTTATTCCATCCCTTAATTTTATGATTCGTTTAACTAATAATGGATCCTCTCCTTGCTCAAAAGCAATCCTTTCGGTCATCACTGGTCGAACTTCTAAACATGACAACATAGCAGTTTCTATACTAGAACTAATCTTGGATCTCCACGGTAATATGCATGTGGTCGACGCTTCTAAATCTTTCCACTCAAATATCATTGCCAACACTGCATTCTGATGTTTTCTACTAAGTGCATATGCAACCTTATTGCCCTTTTTTCAATGTGTACTCAACACCAAAGTCATAAGCGGCTAAAATCTCTAACCATCACTGCTGTCTCATATTCAATTCCTTTTGAGAGAATAAATACCTTAGTGATTTATGATCCATATACACCTCAAATATTTCTCCCAATAGGTAATGTCTCCACATCTTCAACGCAAAAATAATGCAGCTAATTCCAAATCATGTGTTTGATGTCTAACCTCATGCGGTCTGAGCTATCGAGATGCATAGGCAATCACTTAACCTCTTCGCATTAACACAGCTTCTTATCCTATTCCACATGCATCTGTGTATACCACTAAGTCCTGATTCCCTTCTGGAACAACTAACACCGGTGCATTAGTCAATAAGTGTTTCAACTTCTAGCATGCCTCCTCACACTTATTAGTCCAAACGAACTTCACATCTTTCCACGTTAGCTTGGTCATCGGTGCCGCTATCTGCGAAAAGTTCTTAATGAATCTCCAATAATACCCAGATAATCCAAGAAAACTCTTTATCTCAGTCACTGTCTCAGATCTCTTCCAATTATTCATCGCCTTGATCATAGTCGGATGTACGGACAACCCTTTCTCTGAGACTACATAACCAAGAAACTTCACTTCCTTCTTCCAAAAATGACACTTCGAAAATTTTACCATCAGATGATATTGCCTCAATGTCTCAAGCACCCCTCTAAGATAAACTTCATGCTCTTTTTCATCTTTAGAGTATATCAAGATATCATCTATGAATACCAACACGAACCTATCCAAGTGTTCTCGAAAAATTCGGTTCATCAAATTTACAGAGAATGCTGGCGCATTAGTCAGTCCGAACGGCATCACTAACCATTCGTACAATCCATATTTGGTTCTAAATGCCGTCAAAGGAAAATTATTCTTTGCCACTCTAAGCAGATGGAACCCTGTTGCTAAATCCAACTGGTAAATTACTTTGCCTCCACTTAACTGATCGAACAAATCGCTAATTCTTGGTAACGGATATCTATTCTTTATCGTCTTCTCATTCAACTTACGATAATCGATACATAACCTTAACCATCCGTCCCGCTTCTTAGCAAACACTATGGCTGCTACCCAAGGCGAACTGCTTGGTCTGATAAATATCTTGCCTTCCAAATCCACTAACTTCACCTTTAACTCCTTCATCTCGGTAGGTGTCATTCTGCTTGGCGGTCTACTCACAGGTTCTACTCATGGTACTAAATCTATCCGAAACTCAATAGCTCGTTTCGGTGGTAGTCCTACTACAGGTTCAAAGACATCTACGAATTCTTTAACAACAAAAACATGATTCAATTCATCTTCTACCTCTACAACACCCAACAAAGCATTAACCTCAAAACTAAGGTTTTCTACAGTGTATACTATTCGATCACTACAATTAGGGTGTCTAAGTGATATTTTCCTATTATGGAAAAATATCCTAGCATCGTATTTACTTAACCAATCCATACCCAAAGTAATCCTGAACCCTACGAAATGAAACACATGCAAACTGCAAACAAATATATGACCTAACAATTCAAACTCTAACTGGTCACACTTCATCCCAAGTTTCGCATATCCTTCTATCGGATTCGCAACCCTTAAGGAAGTAACTAGGTATGAGGGTTCTAGGTTAAGCTTATTTAGCAAACAATGAGATATAAAAGAAGGCGATGCACCAGTATCAAATAGAACTCTAATTGACATATCATGAATCAAAAGTGTACCTCCCAACACAGCTTTTCATTTCTCTTCTGTTGTTGGTCTCGAGGTAGCTGGTTCCAACGCAAACACTTCTCCTTTCCCATCCTAGGCTAGTTCCTTGCACTTGTTCGTAAAGTGTCCAATCTGATCACAGTTGAAACACCTTACTCCTTTGTTCTCTGCAGCTTTCTTTCCTTTGCCTGTCCAGCATTCATGAGCGTAGTATCCTTTCTTATCACACTTATAACGGACGACTTCTGTCTGTCCTTTCTTAGCAGCTCCACCTTTCTAAGCTCTTTTCTTATGGAAAAACATTCTCTTCTGACTCTGCCCTCCTTGAGTTTCCTTGGCCTTGTTTCCTTCGAGATAAGCAAGCATCTCTTCCTTCATCAAAGACATCTCAACAACAACATCGCGGGATATCTAATAAGCGATAGCGTGGCCTTAGCAAGCTCAGGCTTCAACCCATGATGATCTTCTCATTCCTTTTGATGACAATATCAACCATAGCGTATCCATATCTTGCTAGCTCCTCAAACCTGGTTGCATACTCAAGCACTATCATATCTCCTTGCTCTAATTCAGCAAACTTCCTGAGAGGTGTAGACTTAGCAATCTCCGACATAAATCTTTCTTCAAACCCCTCCTATACTCAGCCCAAGTCATAGTCTCCTCATTGACTCCAACAGTAACACTGTTCTACCAATACAATGCTACCCCTTGTAGCTGTCTAGAAGCGAGTCTCCTTTTCTCCTCATCATTGAGCCCCAAATCAGCAAAACCCTCTCGCAATGAAGTAACCAATTCTCCACTTTGATTGTGTCCTTAGTACCAGTAAACGGCTTTCCTCCCAACCTTGCATAATCTCTACTCAAAACAACATAATTATTAACCACTGGAGCTTCTTGATTTCCTCCTTCAGCATTTTTTCATCTAACCTCGTAGCAACTCCATCTTGCATCATGTTAACAAAGAACTGATACATTGCTCCCATATCGACCAACGAGACTCCAACACCCACATTTATAGCTTATGCCTAATATGGGTTCCTTCTAGTAGCTGGTTTGGCATTCCATTGGTTGTGGTGCTTCCCCCACCAATGTTAACTCTTCCTCCTCTAGCATCCATACGTCCGTAAAATCTGCATTCGAGCCTTTTTAAGATATAGAAGAATAGCCTAAGAGAGATGGGAGGACAGAGATAAAGTGTATAGTTATATATAGCAAATACAAGTACGTTGCTATTGTGTTATCGCATACCCCAATCTTTTCTCTAATTCCTTAGGATTATGTTTTAAAAATTATTTTAAGTTTGAAGTCTTTTAAGTTTTCATAAACCTATGCTCTGATACCAAATTGTAACATCCCCTATCTTGAGGCCCAAAGCTAAGCACTACAAATGCTGTAGTCATCTATAGTATTAACATCCGGTGACAAAATATGGTAATGTTAGTGGTATCCATAATATCAGAAGCACATGAATATGAAATTAAAACAACATAGATTAAAATAACTTTTCTGATTACATTTCAAAGTAATATTTCATATTCAAATTACATAATCCCATAATCGATTCCCAGGTTTTGATCAAATATAGTTATTACAAAATACGCCAAGAGTGACATATGAAGATACCCCCTTGGATGATCAGAGTACTAAATAGGTATATCAGCTTTAATACATCACAGCGGAAATAAAACTAAATAGCTCCTACATAGCTAGCTTTGCCTCCCGCACGTCTTCGAAAGCTTTATTTGTCCAACCTACTAAATCTGAAAAACCTTAACTCTCAATCTAGTCAAATTAATTTTGAGCACCCGAGAGTTTAATAGGAAAACATAAACTTCGAGTCAGACATAAAGCCTAGTGTGAATAATACTATTACATCTCGGTTTACTGATATTAAGTAAGACCACGCCACTCAGTGGAATGGGTTTCCCCTCACTAATATCCCTTTAAACATATCTTTTTGCAAATCAGAATCCTGCAATCAAACCGACTAAAATAATAATAGCAATATCATATATGCTCATAAACCAGGTAATAAATGGACTATCTGTCCGAACAATAGAGTTTTGTTTGGCTAACTGCAAACCATTGGCTGACTCGGGCCTACCAGACAAAATAAATAATCTAACATCTGTTAGACACACTTTCGGACGGTCTGTCCTTAACTTACTTCTCCCAGGGTCACCTGATCCTAATGGTTTTACGGGCTCACCAATAACCTATTCTCCTTCTCTGTATATTCCTTTCTGTGTGTAACATCATTTAAGTCTTACCTATGACTAAGCCCTACACACTGGAATTTTGGACTAAATTAGCTAGGGGCTATAGCTAATGTATAGTGCATGACCTTATACCAGTCCCATCTGGTATTCAAATATCTGAGTCATTTACTTAGTGTTAACTACCCTTTAAAATATTCCTTGGAAAAATTTCTTACAAAATGATTTAACCCATTAAATCATATTTAAAAAAGGAAACCATACTATTTGCTTTACTTAAATCTCTTTGCCATCATATATGCTTTACTCAAAACATTGTTGATAAAAACCTTCGAAACCCTTGTTTACAATCTTTAAACAATCTCATTCGAAACCTTTGAAAGTACCACTTTCGAAACAAGTTAACTACTTTACTTTATAGCACTAGGCCGAAAGGCCAAAACTACCTTTCGAAACCATTTATAGTAGACCTTTCGAAAACATTGAAAGAGTCCCTTTCGAAAGATTTATAAAACCTTAGACATCCTCCTTTCAAAACATTACAAACTTGCCTTTCAAAAACATTGGGGAATAAACCCGTCAAAACCTTTATAATAAACCTTTCGAAAACACTGGGGAACCTCCCATTCGAAACCTTCATTAAATACCTTTCGAAAGCATTAAATTCCTTTACTTAAACAAACCTTTCGAAAGCATCGGGTTCAAGTAAAAATGTGTGGAACTTACTTTCGAAACCACTGAAACCATTCCTTTCAAAACCTTTGGGTTTAACATTCAAAACATAAAAAGGGTCTTATAAGAACTAAGTTGAAAGTAACTCTTTCAAAAGAAATTTCCTAAGTAAAAGAAGTGGATGGTGTCGAAACCAACCCCTTCGAAAGCATTGGTGAAGTGGCCTTAAGGTTTAAGACAAAATGACCCCTTCGAAGGCATTGCTTCGAAAGGTAGAAAGAGGCAGTGGGGTTTCGACCCCTTTAAAAGCTTCTTTTAAAACAAAGATAACGACCTCTTTCGAAAGCTCTTTTCTATAAAACATTTGACCATGTCGAAAGTCATTTCCTTCGAAAGCCTCATTTATAATCAAAATGGTTTTAAGTATTCCAAAGCTACTTCAACCCTTTCAAAAGCCATGTTTCGACTCCGTACCTTTCACCTAACTCCAATCCACTATGTACCAAAGCTGATACCATGTGTATTAGTTTCGACATAGATGGAGGCGGTAGTATGAGATTAAAAGGTGCTGCTATAAGTGGCGAAGCAGTAAAACCTTGTAAAACCGATTTTTAACCTTTTAAAGCAATTTTTTTCTAGCCAACTTGCCTTGTTTTCAACATATGATTGGTTTCCAATTCTTTTTTAAAATCTTTTATAAAAGTCCTACCGAATTTCAAAGATTAACAATTTAAAATATTTACAAATTGTCCCTTCTCCTTTTATGAACATATAAAACATTTAAATCTCATACCTTAAATAATTTTTTATACTTATTAAAAAACTTAGAAAAATTCTCCTAAAATTCCACTAAATCACTTTTTATATGTTTTCTAACATATTTATATTTATGACCCAAAGCTAACATATAATAGCCGTAATTAATTTTAAACCCAATTTAACCATTTTCTGTACTAGAAAAATCATAATAAATCCACATTAATTTAGAAAATTATGAAACTTGAAACCCATCTCTAAAATAATATTTCTTACCTTCTATAAAAAACGCAAGGCATTTGGATGCCATTTGTTAGGTTTTTTAAGTTAATCCTTATCATAAAATCCATATGAAATAACATAATCATCAACAAGCATATATATTCATTTAAACAATCAAAACATGGCAAACCAATTGCAAAATAAATTCGGAACTTAACAAGAAATCGAAAATCATAAAAATGAGATGTAATCTATTATTCACCTTAGCTTGTTGTAAAAGAGATGAGATTTGCTCTTGAACTAAATTGATTATGCTACTTCCTCTTGATTTTTTCTTACCTTCCTCTTGCTTTCTCCTAATGGTGGCTGACCTCTCTTTAATTTAATTTTGTATATGAACGTGTAAATGAAGGTGGCATGAGGGTTTAGGTTATAAGAATATAACTTATTCCTATTTTTCCCTTATCTATTTCCCTTACTTATTTCATTTTAATTCACTTTATGTTCATTAATTAATTAGGCACAACTACCCTCTAATTAGACAAATCTCAATCCCTTAACCATTTACATTATTTCATTTAATTTAACTAATTAAATGTCCTAAATAATGTTAATCAAAATTAGGGTCGTTAAAGTACGAGATAGACATTTTATTAGGAAAGGATAAGGAAGGACTTCAAATATTCATTTGGAGATAAATCAATTGTTAGCTAGCAAATGCTAAACTGAAGTGGCCAAGTGGTTACTACAACCGCTTAAGATTCTTAGATGGAAATGGGAATAGATAGTGTGATTCCATTATGTGCCAAGAGTAGTGTAAGTGGCTAGAACCCATTGTTCACTAGTGGGTTTTGGAAAAGCTTACAAGAGGCTTTTTAGTATTTAGCATCAAATTGACTTGATGATACCAAAATGAACCATGAACTTTGAGACCTTGTAGGCATATTCGTATCGATAGACGTGATAGGAAATGGGTTAGAAGGAAGGTAGTAGATAAGTAAAGGTTCAGTTTAGTGAAAGCAAAGGCGATTGCATAAGAGAGATCGACAAGAGCATGAGGACCACTTATCAGAGCTCTTCATTTGGTAAGATTTCATTTTTCATCAGCTTTCATATTAGATATTATTTTGATGTCATGTACTAGATACTTTAGTATCTTGCATACTAGGATAGGCATGGATGTTACTTTTAATGTTTGATTGTTGACATTCGATAAGATTACTTATGCTTATATGGTATTAGACATGTGGGATAATTATGGTTTGACATAGCATACGTATTTTGAGACGATTGCAATATACATGATCTAGTATGCTTATTTTCATTATGATGTTACTATTGTGCTTAATCCTCTTTGTTATGTAGTTGATCAGGTACATAGAAGCAAGTGTTGGCTATTTGGATGCTTATCCGCTTATATTCACATCTAAATAAAATGCTCTTGCTATAAAAGTGGTATGCGACACTTGTAGTGTTGATTTGGCTATATACGATTGGTTGACCTCGGAAACGAGATGCCACAAATATGAGATGTATATATTTTTATGGTGTATCAGAATTTTTCACATACCTAGCCGTGCAAAGGAGGGGCTGTCGAAATTTTCGATGATAGAAGCCAAAACTGAGAGAAAAGTCAATGTATAGGATGTTGGATGTTGCCGATTGTTGAGAGAGTCTGTAATGTTTGATATTTAGTTGACTTGCCTTTCGATTAGTGAGTTGGCACTTTTGTTTTCCATTATCCATTTCTTTGGAAAGAAGTGCGTGACTTAGACATTTGGCTTAGCCACATTGATTCTGGATTTGATAGTGATTATGCCTGGGGATGAGGATGATGGCTCCATGTTGATTCCGAGTTTATTCCCATTATTGTAATCGCTTTCAGTTATTGTAGTCATGAGTTGATAAGTAATGATTTTTCTTATATCGTTTCTTATATGAGGGTGTTGGGTCATGTTGCTGCATCCTTGGGATTTCGAGGATAAAATCCTTTCAAGGAGGGTAGAAAGTGATAACCCTTATTTTTAACGGTTGGATAATTAAATAGTTTATTTAAATACTGAATGGTTAATTAATTGACAGTCTCGAAAATGCGATTGTTTGCATACGAGTGAATCTGGACTCAAGACCACTTCCTTTGAGTTCATATCGATATTGTAAATTAAAATAAGTATAAAGATCGCTACATTTGGAGATCGGACGATCCAACAGTCGAAACGTCCTCGAAAAACGCGAAATTATCATCCCGAAGCACTATCTTGGATAGAGACAAGATTTATACCATCGGGACCAGAAAAATAATGTGACGCACATAGACGAGTTCAATGGCGATCGAAAGCACTATTTGATTGTAAGAGCACAATACACGCGACTATTTTATTTGAGAAATTAAATCAAATGAATATTCTATTATTTGAATCAAAACCCTCCTTCCTCTCATACATATCACGTTTACTATTGCATTGCCTAAGATTAAAACATGGCCACCTCTTCCTTGCTTTCATTCAAAAAATAATTTCCGCCAATCCACTCAATGAAGAAAAACAAAACCAGTTTCATTAAATCCGTATCGAAGAGGTCTCCACGATGACCATGGCGGTGTTTTGATCGGTTATGTTTTGCGGCATTGACCTCTTCATGGTTGTGACTAGGGTTTGATTTAGTTGGAGATTGGGGCAACGATAGGAGAAAACGAGACTGCCATTGGATTTCTCATGCCGAATAGCACCTTTACCTGAAATATCGTCAACTCTGGTCATTGAAAGTGAAATGCGTCAACAACCTTGGTGGGGGGTCGGCTTCAGGTCGTGTGTACTAATGGGGATCCGAGCATCTCTATTTTGTGTCTATTTTGTCGAGCGTGCATAGAAGAGTTCATAGAAAAAGCAGCGTTCGATTTCGTGGATTAGAGCTCAAGTTAGAGAGGAGAGAAGATGTTGAAGCAGTGTGTTTGCTTGGTACAAGCATGTACGTGCACGACTAGGAAAATTAGAGAGTGGGGAAGATCATTAACTAAGGTAATTAAGGGATTTAATTATAACTTAAGTGAATTAATTCTTATAAACACTATATCTTTTGCATACCAAGTCCGTTTTGGACACCTTATCTTGTGGTTTGCTCGTGATGGAGAGCTCTACGACTTGGCAATGGTTTGGACAGATTTGGTTGAGGTGAGTGATATTATCTCTCATCATACTATGATTGTTAGTATAGTATTAAAATGATTTTTTGAAATGTTTTCTAAATTTAAGATGTGATATCTAAAATAGTTAAACCTATATCTTATTTTATAGAAGGAATTAAAAGTTTTTTAAAATGGTTTTAAATTAAATATCACATTTTTCCCATTTGCGGACTATTTCGACGATATTGACATATTTAAGCTGTTTTGGTATTAATCCCACATTACCCCACATTGGTTGCTTTGGATGGGTTATACTACATTACAATAGATATATGTAGGCTATTATAGATATTTATATGCTTGTTGGTTGCATGTCTGCTTGATTGTTAGTTGGTTGAAAACGCCGCTCGAAGGCAATATAGGAAAATCCCATTACATAGAGTTTAGTGTATATCGATCGAATGCGCACACGATGGGGACTCAAATGATGCGATAGAGTTGCATGCATATTAATTGAACACACAACGATGGTAAACTCAAATGGATGGGATAAATATGTGGAGGATTATTGGTGCGTGCCGACTGAACTGAAGAAAAAGGGCGACAGACTTGGATATGTGCGTCGGACTTCAGGGAATATGTCGGACGTTTTTATTTGGTTTGTATTTAACCATTTTTTGTTAAGTACATAACCAACATGGTTATTATCGAATACTATAGAGTGGTCGATATCTATCACTATTGATAATGGTCGATTTGGCCAATTTTGACATGGATGATGGAGCGGCTTCCAGGAGCAGGATGTGATGGTTCGTTCATTCATTTTATGTTTGATTTTGGTGTTACGGCTCTTTGATGAGTGGTTTTGTCGCTGAAGCGAAAATGTGATGCTTCGATGTGATGACTCCATGATTCGACGATGATGATTCCATGATGGGAAGTGACGTCTTTGACGATGGATAGTTGTGATAGGGATGCAGAGTAGGCAATGACTAGTTGGATAGATGGAACTATTGGGGGAGGGTTATGGGACGCACGACGACACTCTATGACTTATGTTGGTTATCTAGAGTAGTTCCCTACCACGACGACTTCAGATGGGAGTTGTAAGGATAGTTCTGAAATGAGCTTTGCTATAAATGACGTGTACAAAAGGATTGTTGATATTTGTAGGTTTTGGTGTAGTCGTAAAGCAAGGGTATGTGAGGAAGCTCACATGGGTTAATGGCTGCGCCCTGGATCAGAGGATGTTTACCTATTCATTCCTTGGACTGTCAAAAGGGTGGTTTAGTTCCTAGCTGACTTATGGGCATGTTCGAGTATCGAGAAACTGAGACATTGAGTAGTCCTTGGCTCTATGGGGTTGGTCATACAAGGATCATATATCCAATGCACCGAGTGAGTAAATGAGAGGATGGATGATGGATGCCATGTTTGTTTGACTTTTTTTATCACCTTAGGGATGTCACATGATGTAGATATTACTGATGCCAATATCTAGACATCCTTTGTACTTTGATGTATAATACGCCTATGACAACTATCATAAAATAACATATATTCGATATTATGTGCTAACTCTGTGGATGCAGGAGCAGGTCATATATGATTCTCCATACCCTCTGTTCCATACACTAAACAGACTTTTATAGTATTTTGAGATTATTTATCGCTCACACCAGACTATGGTCTAACTCGAGGTTTTATGTTTTGCTTCTTATTATCTCTGGTGCTCTAAAATGAGTAGACTAGATAGTAGGTGTATATAACACTTGGAGCTATGCAGATGGACTAGCAGATGGTGACGCTTTCTCAAACTTATATTTTGAGTTATTTTTGTTTATTCCACTATGTGACATAGTGGAGCCTTGCTAGTATTGATTTACTATTACTAGAGACAGTTTATCAGTTGAGTTTATTTATCAGTTGTATAAACTCAATTATTGTTTGATAATTGTATAAGCTTGTGTACTCTGATTAAGTGGTTTGTGTAGTTATTACCGTCTCTCCTATTTTATATATGTGATTACTATTATATTTTATCTTATGAGTCGTGAGATATAGGATATATTGTGTGATTGTGTGATATTTTATTTCCTCCTCCTTTCCAATATTTTCTTCTATTCTTCTCTATTCCTCATCATTTTTTCTTCTTCTTTCCCTTTACTATCGTCCTACATCGATTGGATGCTCCAGCAGTGCACTATTCGGTTATATGAGCATCGGTGGTATAGGGCGGTCGTCTTATTTATAAAATAAACTATCGAGTAACATGGAGATTGAGGCGGTATAGGCACAAATGAATATTCCTTTGGACCGACATTGGTACAAGTTTCAAATTTCAATAATACTTACTACAAATGTACACGGTCTCGATACAAAGTAATAAACACATGTGGCTCCAAGACGAACAATACATAATCACGGATGATATCAGAGAACATAGAATCAGAATGTAGCAGAGAAAATATAATAGTTAACATACATAATACATAGTCTAGGGAAACAAAATGATTGTCTCCAGCCCAATATAAAAATGCATCATAAACTACTACATAATAGATACATCAGTGAGGCTACAAATATATATAGGGTATGATCATCCTATATCTACTACTAGCCTCCCTAAAAGTCCTCCAAGCTTGAACATCCCTATGTACCAACACTAGAAGTCCATCGGACTGACCTAAGTATAAAACACATGGGTCGGACTATGTCTATAATGATGTATTAGAGATGTGATATGTGAAAGTAACATAAATATAGTCCATGGATATGTGAAACTCAATAGACTAAGATACCATGCAAACAAATGTAACATACATCAAATTATCCTTATCACAATACATATCCATATATACATATATAACTCAATCTAGTTGTGACGGGAATCAGCTGCATGATGGACACCAAGTCTCTAATGGGGTCATCTCATAATAAATAGGTTCCACCACCCAAATCTATACTTAAGTGAGGGTATAGACAATATATACTGATCTATCACTTAGTGTAGAACCAGAAGGGAGACTTACATCTACCCACTTATTTCAGAACCTAGGGCTGCTTCGCCCATGTCCACTCCTACAAACTACAGTTACCAACCTAGTATGTGACTTATCCATCTCGAGTCATAAATGTGCTGTAAGACTATGCTATGCATTTATCATGACCCAGATCACCTTTCTATGGTAACAGACTAATTGCCTTCATGACCGAAGGGGCTAGGGATACACTACTTTATGGGCTACACTTCCCTCCACTCAAATACCACGATGTGCATCTAATACAATAAAGGTGACATTGATCTAGGGAACGACCATTAAGATAGGTGTAAGGCCTTTATGGCATCTATAATTGAAAATGAAGGATTACGACCTTTGTAGCAACTACAAATGAAAACATAGGTATAAGGCTTGAAGTGGCAGCCGACACCATTAATGTAGATGTAAGTCATAAAGAGGCAACTAAAGACGAATGTTGGATTAAAGCCAAAGGTGGCATCCATATATTTTTGGTGTAAGGCCTGAGGTGGAAATCAAGCGTTTAGTAGAAGACTTAAAGCCCGATATGACAATTAAGTACCAAAAGTGAAGTAGGTGTAAGATCTTAGTGATAATCAAAATACAAAAACATCGGTGTAAGGCCGGAAGTTGCAACCAACAACGAAATAAAATTAGAAACGAGGCTAGGTGTGTTAGCCAAATTATCAAAGCTATAGTGTAAGGCCTATGTAAACACCCCCATCTATATACCCATACCACCTAAGAGTATTATAAAATAATACTACCGAGCAACATGGAGAATGAGGCAATATGGGGTACACACGTGAGTATTCCTTTAGACCAACACTGATATATGTTTTAAATATCAATAATACTTACTGCAAATGTACACGGTCTCAATACAAAGTAATAAACATGTATGGTTCCAAGACGAACAATACATAATCAAAGATGATATTAGAGAACACAGAATCAGAATGCAGTAGAGAAAATGTAATTGATAACATGTAATACATAAGTCTAGGGCTACAAAATGATAGTCCTTAGCCCAATATACAATTGCATAATCAATTACTACATGATAGATGCATCAATAAGTTTGCAAAATATATAGGGTATGTATCATCCTATATCCATTGTTAGCCCCTCCAAGAGTCCTCCAAGCCCTAACTCCCTAGGTACCTGCAGTAGAAGTCCTTCGGACTGACCTGAGTATAAAACACATGGGTCAAACTATGTCTATAATGATATATTAGAGATGTGATATGTGAAAGTAAAATAAATATAGCCATGGATATGTGAAACTCAATAGACTAAGATACCATATAATCAAGTGTAACATACATCAAATTACGCTTACCTCAATACATATCCACACAAATATGTAGTATAGATATTCACACACACACACACACGCATATATATATGACTCGGTCTATTGATGACGAGAATCGACTACACAATGGACACCAGGTCTCTAATGGGGTTATCTCATAATAATCAGGTTGCACCACCAAAATCTGTACTTAAGTGAAGGTATAGACAGTACGTACTCATTTATCACTTAGTGTAGAACCAGAAAGGAGACCGACAGCTACCCGCTTACTCTAGAAGCCCTGGGCTACTTCGCCCGGATCCGCCCCTACAGTCTTCAGTTACCGACCTAGTATCATGACTATATCCACCACATACATGCTACAAGACTACGCTATACACTGATTACGCCCCTATATTATCAAACTACTAAGCTTCGTGGCCAACGAGGCTAGGTCTACAACACCCTATGAGCTACACTGACCTCCACTCAAATACCACGATGTGCATCTAACAAAATAAAGGTGTCATAGATCTAGGACGCGACCACCCTCCACCCGATCTAGACACCAGGGTGGACACTGGCCATCTTGTTCCCGCTAACTCCTAACCTATCCTTGAGCACTTCGTGATAGACAACATACATATGGGTACACCCCCATAGCTCAATCATCCATAATGCTCTACCCTAAGCATATATATACTTGCTCTACACCAAGCATATAAATTAGCTCTACCCCGAGCATCACCTCACTTAAGTATAATCCATATTCCCGCCTATTAATTATCATTTACTTACACTAAATAACGGAATAAGTATTACATTGACATCACATACCACCGTGTCATACTAGTTGGTTTATTCGATGCCCCATAAATTACGCTCGATCCACTCAATATCTCTGTTTGTACCAAAAATGGGCACAACACTCTTCGGGAGTTATTTGAAGAGATAAAATGAAGAACGTAAATGTAAAACAGAGATTATCTAACAAAAACTCCAATAAACAGAATTGTAAATACGCAGACAAGCAATTTAGAGTGGTTCGGCGTATCGCCTACGTCCACTATGAAGTTTTGATGATTTTATTGATTCTCTTTCAATGATTACAAGTGATTACAGCGAACAACAGCGAATTATAGCTTGGAATTCATATTCAACAGTAAGAATAAGATGCAAATCTCGATCCGGCAGAGTCTGGGCGCTTCAGAATCCAGATCCCCTTTTCTGAATGACCAGGGGTCCTATTTATAGGTGTAGGAGGCTGATATTTCGCCTAAATTGAGGGGAGACCGGTTCTGGCACGTGAGGGGGCCCACATGCCCGCTCTTTGGAAATCCGGGCCCACTTTGGGATCGATTCGACCCTTGCTTCGAATCGATCAAGATTTGCTCCGATTGAGCTGAAATTTGGCATGGACATTCCTTAGGTTGCCAGTTAGCTTCTGTCCAAATTTCATAGCATTTGGACTTGTAGATCTCGAGATATGATCGATTCAAGATTTCATTTCTGGCTGATGTGGTCTGTTCGAATCGATCCCCTTCGAATCGATAGGGTCGAATCGATGGCTTCATGCGTGGTATTGTTGACGTGGCGCGTCTTCTTCGTATCGATCCGCCTTTCACTCCGAGTTGACTGGGTTGACTCCATGATTCTAGCCGCTTTGACGTAGTGGATTCGAGGGAGTGGTACTGGATGGATACGAGGCGATTAGTCTTCGTGGATTCGAAGTACTTCGTCTCAGACGGATTCGAAGGACTTTAACCTGAAGGTTATGAATTAGCGTAGCTTCATGGATTCGAAGCGACTCATCTGGACCGATTCGAGCGAACGCTTGTTGATGGATGCGAATCCATGTGAAGTCGAACAGATTGATTCGAACAGAGTGTTCACTGATGGTTACGAAGCTTCGAGGCCAGATGGATACGAAGTAGAGGGGTTTCATCGATGCGAAGCAGGGGAAGGTTCATGGATTCGAACTCATGTCACTGCCTATGGATTCGAACTCATGTTCATGCGCTCCATTTGCATCGACGATATCTTGAGCGTACGACCTCGGATTGACTTGAAATTTGGAACGTTGCCTTTCCTGACCTTGCTTGACATGTCTTATCAATTTTGGCTCGATCCGGACTCGGACAAAATTCATCGATATCCGTAGTGAGCCTGTGTATAGCTGATATCTGGGATGGATCGTCATTGGTTACTAGTCAATTCCTTGGTGTTACGGCCTTGCCAAAAGGCGGGATAACATTTGCCCCCCAAAGTACGTCTTGTGGGAACATGACGTGCTTTGAAATACTGCTACCCTTACTCTGAATAGTTATTGTCTTTTCGATGGAAGCTGTGACCTTCGACTGTTCTTCTTGATAATGTAAACTGTTGACTGTCGACTATTGTACCATGTATTTGTTGCAACTGATTGCTGTATGCCAGTGGTTACCCGTCCATTGTTGTAATCATTATTGGATGCATTTCTGATTCCTGAAAATCTGGAATATTGAATATTAGGCCGACATTCATGCATATATGTTAATCTGACTCTCGCTGACGTTCACGAGTCGTTGTCAATTTATCTTATATTGAATTCTGTATCGATCCTCTCCCGAACCGACGTGAAATTCATTGTAACAACGTTTGATGGTTGTTGTTGTTTTTTTTTGTATCGATCCTCTCCTGGATCGATCTGAGATGTTGGAATGTATGCTTCGTATCGACGGATACGTCATAATGGGTCTCGGATTGGCGGATACAGGAGTAATGCTTTGTATCGACGGAGTCGAACGATCTTGACGTAATCATGCAGTGAGGCTTCACAGAGGATATTCCATTTCTCATTCCTTCATTCAAAAAGAATCCCCGATTGTGGATAATCTTTGATAGGAATCATCCATGACTCTTTTTCTAGATCCGTTTCCAAGATATAGTTGATCTTCATATGTCAATGCCTAGAATAATAAGTATTTCAACTGGGACAAAGTCTATTTGTCGTGCATCCCCAGAACTGGCTAGCTTGGCGATTGATTCGGCCTTTTCGTTTAGTTCTCTAAGGATTTGTGTAGTGGTGTAATAGTCGAAGCCGGCTAGTAGCTTTTGGTCCCGGTTGAGATAAGGAGCAAGACGATGCCCCCTAATCAGATAATCTTCCCTGACTTGGCGTACTATTAACCAATAATCACATAAAACATGTAAAGTTTCCACTCGTAGTTTTCTTGCAAGTTTGAGTGCCAAGGCGTCATACTTAGCTTCGTTATTTGTTGTAGGGAAGTTGAGTTTCAGGGCGTAGCAGATCGTTCGTTCCTCAGGAGTCGTTAACACAACTTCGATGTTAGAAACCTGATTATTGGAAGTTCCATCGGTGTACGTTCTCCATCAGTTGGATGGTTCTCCATCGGTTGGACGGTTCTCCACTGTTCTTCGGATAATTGTCTGATGTGGTGGATTCAGATATGAAGAATGCTAATGTTTAACCATGGAGAGCTCTCCGAGGGAGATAAGTATACATCTAAGGTTTCTATTGGACCTATCTTAACAGTTGGTCGATATGGATGTTAATGGGGTGAGCTTGCCAGTAGCCAGCCTTCACCATATACGGGTCTTTAGATTCATTTCTTTTCACATAGCATCGCGACACTTATGGCGTGTGTTGACATGGCCCAATTGATGTATAAATCTTCGCGATCCAAAAGCTTAGGTAAAATGGGAGGTCTCTTTAAGCGATCTATTAGAGCGCTTGGTTGTCCTCGGTACATGGGTGTCTCTAATTGTCGGAATTTTCTAGAAATTAGTCTTGATTCCATGAGAATTGATGATGAAAACAAAGAATCTTTCTGATGTAATGATGAAAGATCATTTCGAAGGGTTGAGTTTGATCCTGCATTTTCTGGAGAGCACTGAATATCTCCGCCAAGTCATCGATGTGGTTGTTTGATAGTCATGATCTCACGAGCATATTAACCACATCTACCTTTTTCGATCGGTCGATCTAATTTTTGAATGATCTGTTAATCATCTTTTTGTAAGTAGCACAAGTGTCCTTAAGTTTGAAACTATAGATTGCAGCATAGCACTATAGGCCCAGGTTAGTAGCGAAACAGTTGTATTCCTGGTTTGGGACATGCTTCAGTATCTGATTGTATCCGGAGTTTGCATTCCATGGATGTGAGTAATTCATGTTTGATGGTCGGGTCCATCAGTTGGTTGATCATTGGAAGTGGAAAACTGTGCTTTGTCATACCCCATGCAAATCTGAGTAGTTGACGTATGTCCTCCACTCCCTGTTTGTTTTTCTTATAAGTAAAGGATTGGATACTCGTTTTGGTTGGAGGGCATAACGAATAAACCCACTGGTTTTGAGCAGATTCGCCTCCTCTTTAAGTGCAACAGATCTCTCCGGATCCATGTCGCATCGCTTTTGTTTACCGAGACATGCCTCGGGTCGACATTTAGTGTAGGGTTCTTCATGGCTGGCGAGAGTCCATATATATATATATATATATATATGTGATCGAGTCCAGACGAACACATCAAGATTTACCTGAAGTAAAACAGTTGACTCTTTCTTCATCATTGCGCAGAGTTGTGATCTGATCTACAGTACTCGTGATGGGTTTTAGGCGCCTCATGTGTTTATTTGCAATGGTAAATGATCAGGCTTAGAAGGATGTCGAATCAAAGGATTAGTAGAACTTAGCCTTGTATTGCACGCTGCTACATAGCTGGCTCCAGCTTTGAGATTGAATCGACTTATGTTTCTGAATGATGCGCTTTTCATTCAATGTACCTACGATCCATTGCTCATTGGAAAGGTCAGAATGATGATCAGTCGCCCATAAGTCCTAGTATTGATCCGATGACTCTATCTCTAGGCATCCTTTCGGTCGCAACCTTATCTTCTTGTTCATGCCCCTAAGTCTGGGGAATATCTTGATAAGTGGTAGGGTAGATAATGTCCGCTTTAATTTTGTATTCTATCCCATTGAACCATGGGATCGAGTTAATCAATGGAAGGCTGAGTCGTGCCTATCCTGTATTATGTTCTAGTTCTTTTTTCTTAGCGGAATACATTGTTACTTTGCCAACATTCGGACATAAGCTAGATTCTGGACGGTCAATGACATTCACTTCGCTGCTTATGTCGCCGTACTTTGGGCAAAAACTGAAGAGTGAATCGTCCAATCAGATCTAATGCAGGATTGATGCTTCCCTTGTTGAATCCAGGGTAAGAATCAGTGTGCCGATGTTTAGGTTGCACTTGTTTTGAATTGCTCTTTTAGTTGGATCATGGTAAGAGTCAATGAATGAATGGTCGCATTGCATTCATTTGGAGTTGGGTGATCAACCATGTCCATTTCGATTTACGTTCTCCCGTCAGATCTAGGGATAAAGTCAGCTCAAATGCAGTCATGTCATGCTCATTTGGTCTCATGCTCTTCCTGACGGATCGAAGGAAGGCGACGGAGGACGAATGGTCAAGTCACACTCATTCGTGGTTTATTCTTCTACCCGTGCTCTATTGGTCAAAGGTATTCGATGGACGTTCCGGTCCCGATATTGACCGTCGATTCAACGGTACGATGTAGAATGCTCGGACCTCATTTCCTATCGATCCAATGGTATGATATGAAAGGTGCAGATCGATATTGCCCGTCGATCCGACGGTACGATATAATTGGTTGCCCAGAACTTCGGGCATCATTCTGATTGGTTAGCATAAAGGTCTCCTTGTATTCATTTCCTTAAGTTGTAAAGGATGCTAAGCTGGAGATGTAGCGAGTCACCTTTCTCTTCTTTCGGTGATTTGCACTTCTGCCCCCAGTCTTGGGTTAGCAAAGTTAGTTCGTGGATGGTCTAATTGCACCTGTAGTGAGTTTACACTCCTCACGTCGAGTTCAGGTCAGAGTTGGTGAATGAATGGTCGAATCTCATTCGTTCGTTTGTCTATTCTTGTAGCCACACTTTGGGGATCAGAGTCAGTTGAAGGGCCATTCATCGCACCTATTTGATGTTTATACCCCTGTCCACACTCTGGGGACTTGCATCTTTATGACAGCTGTTGATCACTCATTTTCATGTGTTGAGTCTGCGCCTATGCTCGGGGAATGAGTGATGTAACTTGGTTGAGATGCAGTCGAAGTTGTTAGGTGGACGGGTCCACCCTCCTCAAGGCCGTACTTGATGGAGATGCAGTCGAAGTCGTTAGGTGGGTAGGTCCACCCTCCTCGAAGCTGCATTGAATGGAGATACGGTCGAATTTGTTAGGTGGACGGGTCCACCCTCCTTGAGGCCGTACTTGATGGAGATGCAGTCGAAGTCGTTAGGTGGATGGGTCCACCCTCCTCAAAGCTGCATTGAATGGAGATACGGTCGAAGTTGTTAGGTGGACGGGTCCACCCTCCTCGAGGCCGTACTTAATGGAGATGCAGTCGAAGTCGTTAGGTGGATGGGTCCACCCTCCTCGAAGCTGCATTGAATGGAGATACGGTCGAAGTCGTTAGGTAGATGTATCTACCCTCCTCGAAGCCGTATTTAATGGGGATGCAGTCGAAGTCGTTAGGTGGACGGGTCCACCCTCCTCGAAGCTGCATTGAATGGAGATACGGTCGAAGTCGTTAGGTAGATGTATCTACCCTCCTCGAAGCCGTATTGAATGGAGATACGGTCGAAGTCGTTAGGTAGATGTATCTACACTCCTCGAAGCCGTATTGAATGGAGATACGGTCGAAGTCGTTAGGTAGATGTATCTACCCTCCTCGAAGCCGTATTTGTTTGATGCTTATACTCCAGCTCGCGCTCTGGGAGTTTGGAGTTAGTTGTTGTTTATACTCCGGTTCACACTCTTGGATCTCGGAGTTAGTTAATGTTTATACTCCAGCTCGCGCTCTCGGAGTCTGGAGTTTTCTGATGTTTATACTCTGGTTCGCACTCTGGGATCTCGGAGTTAGTTAATGTTTATACTCCAGCTCGCGCTCTCGGAGTCTGGAGTTTGTTGATGTTTGTACCCAGCTCGCGCTCTCGGAGTACTCTGGGGTTTGGTTAATGTTTATACTCCAGTTTGCGCTCTCGGAAGCTAGAGTTTGTTGATGTTTGTACCCAGCTCGCACTCTCGGAGTACTCTGGGGTTTGGTTAATGTTTATACTCCAGTTAGCACTCTCGGAAGCTGGAGTTTGTTGATGGATCGCCATGTATCAGTTTTTGTCCGGCTTTTTGTGTAGCGATATGCCCCCGAGCTTGGGGTTTCACTTAGCGAGAGATCGGTAGGATCCCGATTACTTTTCACTTATCCGCCCACAATGAAGGATGAGATATAATTTATAGATGGTTGAATCGCATCCATGTTCATTTGGATTTTGCTTCTGCCAAGCCTAAGGAGTAAGATTATTGTTTCGGAAAACTTTAAGCTCGAGTAGAGGAGAGGATGGTAGAACTACATCCACTTTGAGTTGTGCATATTGCCTTAAGTCAGGGGCAAGAATTGAAGAGCTGATGGACAATCGAGTCACATCTAATTTATACTTTGCATTCTTTCGATCGAGCTAAGGAAAAGAGTTGAAATGACAGCTCGTGATGGTTAGTGAGTAGGCAGTCAGTCGTTGATGACTTTAAATTGAGGGTTAGACCTTTAAACATGTGTTCCCTCAAATAATCCCAAATGTCTAATGTAGGATTGGATGCATGGATGGTGACATCACGTCCACCCTAGAAGTGACTCCGATTTTATCAGGCATCAGAAGAAGCATAAGTATTTTGGCAAGCTTCAAGTACGAGATGGAGAGTGCATTGTTGGGACATATAACTCCAAGTCTTTCTTACTTCTCCTAATTAAATTGCATAGGCGGATGAGTGGATGGTCGGTTGCATCCACTTTGTACTAGGGTTCTGACCTTGTCGGTCTCTTCCGCTTTGATGCCTTGCCCCCAGTCAGGGGCATATAGTAGCCGATGAGTGGTCGAATCATGCTCATCACGATGATATCTCAATGATTTGATCATGGTCCGCGGAGGTCGTTTTGCACCCAATCTTAAGTACTCGGTTACCTGCATCATTTGCAAGTAGTTTAATTCAAGTAGGTCATATTTTGCAACGTAAATGAAATTGAATTAGAAATAATTCAAAAGAGATCAGATCAAATCTCATTGATAAGTGAGGCAGCGTCGTATGCTCGCTATTGCACATCATTACAGCCCTTCTTAGTTGGAAGTCTAACGCAAATGGTTCAATTTGATCAAAGTATTTGATTGATAGGAGTCGGATGTTCCCGGTCCTTCGTTTTATAGGGCTTGCACATATTGTTGGAGCTATCCTTTCCGGAGCAGCCTTATGGCGTTGGCGTTCACGGTAGCCATTTAGAGAAGAGGAGTTTTCCGATCTAGAGTATGAAGCAGGTCCCCTCCTTATCTTGCTATGTTGATCCTTCATCTGATTCATCAACTCAAAAATGGCCTAGACATGTTGGTGTAATTGTCGGCGGTGATCCACCAGTTCTCTTGTTAAAGTCGTGATCGACGGTCTTCTCTAAGGAATGAGGGAAGACATCTGCGTTTGATGGCACTCGTCACTCTTGGTGTAAGCCATGCGCAATTCTCACTTCATGAGGTAGTGCGGGGGGTTGTATATTTCCAACGTGCACTGACGTAGTCAGCATGTTGAACTTTCATTGGAAGTTCTTCATGTAGGATGGTTTCAATGAATAGGTCTCGACTGGAAAAGATTCTCCAATCGACATTATGATCAAGTCCATTTTATTGCCAAGGGGCCTTGTAACCCTAGTGAATGATGTATGCATGATTGCCCAACGTTTGAGTGGTTGGTAATGCCGATTGGACGGCGAGTTGGTTAAAATGGGCTAATAGATTGGTGTTTACCCCAAACTTTCATCTAGATAGGAGACCTATATAGGGTACTAAGGAAGTCCTCTTGAGGTTGTATGTCATGCTTTTAGTCATGTGGACATGGAATGATTAAGATGCGGGCATTTGAAGATGGTTCAGCGGTGACCAGCTATGTTTTGGGTTGGCAGAGTAGACAATGTCGGAGAGTTGTCATATTAACCATCGTACCATAGCTGTCAATTCGGGAGTTTAAAAGCTGGTTAGTTGGAGGGAGTTGCATTCCACCTTAAAAGCTTGATATATTAATCAACTCCAGTTCTTGGCATATTAGCTAGGTTCTCCAGCCTCTGGGAGTACGGTTGAGTAGTATTTCTTTACCCATTCCTTTATTGCGACTCAACATTTGTTGTTGTGATCTCCTATGTCTTGTTCAGTCATGGAACAATCAGAAGCATGGATGGAATGTTCCTTCATTAAATTGGTGATTGAATCGACAATGCGGGTGCCCTGCGCTGCGGCTAGGGTTCGGGGGAAATTTGGGTCGTACCCGAAAAATATTTTTTTTTTTTGAAATTTTGTATCGATACGAATTAGAGCAGTTGCGATCGATACGAACAGAGCGTAGGCGAAGCGGATCGAGTCGAAATGATCGATTCGAGCAGAGTGATGCGAAGCAGATCGATTCGAAGTGATCGATTCGAATAGAACGATGCGAAGTTGATCGATTCGAAGTGATCGATACGAATTGGGCTCGATCGAATCGATACGAATGGAGTGATGCGAGGTGATCGATTCGAATTGGGCTCGATCGAATCGATACGGACGGAGCGACGCGAGGTTGATCGATTCGAAGTGATCGATACGAATAGGGCTTGACCGAATCGATACGAACGGAGCGATGCGAAGCTGATCGATTCGAAGTGATCGATACGAACGGAGTGATGCGAAGCAGATCGATTCGAAGTGATCGATACGAACTTTGACATTTTTTCTGGATACGACATAATGGATTCGAAATGATTGATGAATGCAGTTCCTCTTAGATCTTGAGCAATCTGAATAGAATAGATGGAACCACTTGACGACAGATCTGGATCTTCTCCTTAGATTTTTGCAATCCAACGACGGTAGTAGATCCATAGAGCAGAAGGAAAAACTACGTTTTTTCTTAGTGAAAGCACCAAAGTGTTTGTACCAAAAATGGGCACAACACTCTTCAGGAGTTATTTGAAGAGATAAAATGAAGAACGTAAATGTAAAACAGAGATTATCTAACAAAAACTCCAATAAACAGAATTGTAAATACGCAGACAAGCAATTTAGAGTGGTTCGGCGTATCGCCTACGTCCACTATGAAGTTTTGATGATTTTATTGATTCTCTTTCAATGATTACAAGTGATTACAGCGAACAACAGCGAATTATAGCTTGGAATTCATATTCAACAGTAAGAATAAGATGCAAATCTCGATCCGGCAGAGTCTGGGCGCTTCAGAATCCAGATCCCCTTTTCTGAATGACCAGGGGTCCTATTTATAGGTGTAGGAGGCTGATATTTCGCCTAAATTGAGGGGAGACCGATTCTGGCACGTGAGGGGGCCCACATGCCCGCTCTTTGGAAATCCGGGCCCACTTTGGGATCGATTCGACCCTTGCTTCGAATCGATCAAGATTTGCTCCGATTGAGCTGAAATTTGGCATGGACATTCCTTAGGTTGCCAGTTAGCTTCTGTCCAAATTTCATAGCATTTGGACTTGTAGATCTCGAGATATGATCGATTCAAGATTTCATTTCTGGCTGATGTGGTCTGTTCGAATCGATCCCCTTCGAATCGATAGGGTCGAATCGATGGCTTCATGCGTGGTATTGTTGACGTGGCGCGTCTTCTTCGTATCGATCCGCCTTTCACTCCGAGTTGACTGGGTTGACTCCATGATTCTAGCCGCTTTGACGTAGTGGATTCGAGGGAGTGGTACTGGATGGATACGAGGCGATTAGTCTTCGTGGATTCGAAGTACTTCGTCTCAGACGGATTCGAAGGACTTTAACCTGAAGGTTAGGAATTAGCGTAGCTTCATGGATTCGAAGCGACTCATCTGGACCGATTCGAGCGAACGCTTGTTGATGGATGCGAATCCATGTGAAGTCGAACAGATGGATTCGAACAGAGTGTTCACTGATGGTTACGAAGCTTCGAGGCTAGATGGATACGAAGTAGAGGGGTTTCATCGATGCGAAGCAGGGGAAGGTTCATGGATTCGAACTCATGTCACTGCCTATGGATTCGAACTCATGTTCATGCGCTCCATTTGCATCGACGATATCTTGAGCGTACGACCTCAGATTGACTTGAAATTTGGAACGTTGCCTTTCCTGACCTTGCTTGACATGTCTTATCAATTTTGGCTCGATCCGGACTCGAACAAAATTCATCGATATCCGTAGTGAGCCCGTGTATAGCTGATATTTGGGATGGATCGTCATTGGTTACTAGTCAATTCCTTGGTGTTACGGCCTTGCCAAAAGGCGGGATAACAATCTCTATGCAACAAGTCCGATGAATAATCAAAAAAGTGTTACCGAAAGTCTGATTCCAAATAGCATCACTAACCCATTTATTCAAATTCCTCATCACGTAGAAACAATATCGCATAAATAACACAAAATAATAATCAAAGTAATTAATATAAATATATATACATATATATATATAGTATTTGAAAACATAATATTACTACAATTTAAAGAAAACATTGTTTAATTATTTATTATAAAGAATGCTCGATAGATTAATTTATACGCCATAGAATTCCTACATAAGTCTATAATATAAGTTATGTAATTTCCTTTATTTTTTATAAGTACCTTTGATAATTTATAAATAAGAAGTTACTAATCTTTTTTAATTTTTCCATATAAATAATATTATTAAATTCATTTTATTTAATTATTAAACATTTTAAATAATATTCATATCTGTATATAAATATATATTATAGTGTATCGATATGTTTGCATTATATATTTTTATTTAATTATATTTTTACTTATTTATATATATTTTGTTTTTAGAATCATGCAACGGTCGACCGGTTAACCTACATGCACATGATTTTTGTTCCTGTATTTGTGAATCCTCGACCATTCTCTTCCACATTTCCACCTTCTCCTTCCTCATCTAGTCCAAACAACATTGCCAATCTTACCATACTTTCATCAATGCAAATGACAATCAATTATGATTTAACAGACAATATACAATCATGGAGGAAGGTGCAGTATATCAGCGTTTGGGTTTGATTGGGTTTACAGTCAAGTATCCAATACCAGACATTGCAATATCATTAACACATATATAGTTAGTGAGTGAATTACTTACCTTGATTGAAGAATCACATCTACTCTTTTAGCTTCTTCTTCCTGCTTTTTCTTTCCCCTTTACTGTAAGTTAATTATATTTTTATATATTTTGTTTTTGGAACCAAGCAACGGTTGGTCGACCGGTTAACCTACAGGTATGTGATTTTTGTGCCTATATTTGTGCATTCCCAACCACTCTCTTCCTCATTTCCACCTTCTCCTTCCTCTATTAGGTAAAAACAACATTGCTCAATCAAGTCATACTTCAATCAATGCAAAAGATAATCAATTATCATTTAACAAACAACATACAACATGGAGGAAGGAGCGGTACATTAGTGTTTGGGTTTGATTTGGTTTATGGTCAAGTATCCAATTCCAGACATTGCAATATCATCAACACAGACATAGTTAGTGAGTGAATTACTCATCTTAATTGCAATATCATCAACCTTAAATAGATTTTCTATCAATTTTGTGCTTCCTTGATTCGCTTCCAAATCTCTATGACCTTATCTGATGCCTTTTGAATCATATCCGACCCAAGTAGAAGACGATATCTATGTTCTACTCAACACGACAAAGGTTTGCAAGGCCTTCTATATAACGCTTCAAATGGTAACATTCCAATACTACCCTGGAAACTATTGTATGAAAACTCAACAAGCGGTAAGTGCTCTTTCCATTAACCCAAAAATCTAAAATGCATGCTCAAAGCAAGTCTTCTAACACGCAGTTCACCCTTTTCATTTGCCCATCAGTCTACGGATGGTAAGTGGTACTCAAACTAAGCTAGGTCCTTAATGCCTCATGCAAACCATTCCAAAATTGGCTTACAAATATCAGATCTCTATCACTTACGATATCACAAGTAACACTGATATCCCGCCTTTTGGCAAGGCCGTGACACCAAGAAATTGACTAGTAACCAATGACGGTCCGTCCTAGAGATCGGTTATACACGGGCTCACTATGGATATCGACGAATTTTGTCCGAGTCCGGGACGAGCTAAAATTGATATGACACAACAAGTGAAGCTATGAGAGCTAACGTTTCGAATTTCAAGTCAATCCAGGTTCGTATGCTCAAGTTACGATCGATGCAAGATTGGATAAAAACAGCCTCTGTTCGACTCGCTTCGCATCAATCAGACAGCCTCTGTTCGACTCGCTTCGCATCCATCAGATAGCCTCTGTTCGACTCGATCCGCATCCTTCGGAAAACAACAGTTCGACTCGATCGTCTAATGCCTACTTCGAATCCATCAGCTGGAGCACGTTGCTCGAATCCATCGAGCAATAGTAGTTCATGTCCCTCATTTGTCCAGTTCGTATCCATACTGGAAAAGCCCTGTTCGAATCCATCAAGTTCCGGTACTTCGTATCCATCATGGATCCACTGATCGAATCCATCGTGTTGCCGTATTCGAATCAATTGACTGGAGTTCAGTTCCATCGATACGAACAGAACCCTACTGACAATGCATGCAACTCACTTCCTATCGATACGAAAAGAGGGCGTTTCCATCGATACGAACAAGGCAAGGTCCAAGAACGACTCGATCAAAACGGCATCAAATGAGGAGTGATCCAGAAATTCAAATGCCATGCCATCGAGTCGAACAGCGATTCGAACAAGACCGAGTCGAACAACGATTCGAACAATACCGAGTCGAATAAGAGCAAGTCGAAATGAGGGAGTCGAACGAAACAGCCAACCGAAGATCCCAATTCGTATCGATCATATCTCCTTATCTACAAGTCCAAATGCGATGAAATTTTCACAGAAGACTACGTGCATTCTAAAGAATGTCCACGCCAAATTTCGATTCCATTGGACGCGATCTTGATCGATACGAAGTCCATTCGTATCGATCACGGATCGGACTGAAACTTCGCGGGCTTGGGCGCGCGGGCCTAGTCACGTGCCAGAAGGAGCCTCCCGAGATCTGAGCGAAATATCAGCCTCCTACACCAATAAATAGAGTCCCAGCGCATACAGAAAAGGGGTTCCTTCTTCTTTGAATTCTCCAATGCCCAGACTCTGCCGGATCCAGATCTAAACTCCCTTGCTGCTGCAAAAAACAAAATTCACTGCTGCAAATCATAGCTATCTTCTGTAATTCATTGAATACTTGTAATCTTCAAAGAAAGATCAATAAAGCTATCAACTTCATAGTGGACGTAGGCGATACGTCGAACCACTCTAAATTCTTGTGTCTCCTTGCATTTTAATTAGTTTCATATATGAGATTTGGAGTTTTTGTTAGATAATCCTCTTTTTACATTTAATTTCTTCACTTTATCTCTTCAAAAACTTTCGAAGAGTGTGTTGCCCAATTTTGGTACAAACAAACACTATTAACGAATAAATTCTCAACACCTCAACAAATCACTACAAGAAAAATACCTTTTTATAGCGTTTAAAAACGCTGTAAAAGGATACGATGGCGTTTTTATAAACGTTGTATATCAATAAGTTGTAATATGTCAGGGATCTATAATAGCAACCTCAGAATCGCTATAAAAAACATTCTATAAATGACGTTACTTATAGTGTTTTTGAATTGCTATTAGAAATGCTATAGAAATATCATTGCCTGAATTATAAATGCTATAGAAATATCATTGCCTGATTATTATAGCAACTATAAATGCTATAAAAACGCTATAGAATGTTTACTTTAGTCTTTCATAGCATTATTTACTTGCCATGAAAACTGTTTAATCGTTGCAGAATATTTTTATTGCACTAGCATAACGTTATAATATGTATAGCCATGACAATTTTTTTTCCTAGCATTAATATAAAAAGGATGTAATATACGGTATTTCACACAGTATTAACAATTAAGCATAAAAAATATATTAATAAAAGCATTTCATGCACAATATTAAGCATATAAATGTTAGTAACAATTCATACAATTTTAGCTAACCAAAACAATACATAATAAAAGTAACAATCCATACAACCATAGCTAACCAAAACGATACATAGTAAAAGTAAAGATGTAAGAACATCGACACAAAATACATTTGAAGGAGAATGAGTGCGACAACATATTTTTTCATGTCTTCCACCATAGCGTAAACCCAGAGCATCATACACCACCCGTCAAAAAGAAAAAACTGGATGTTAAAATGCATTCAAGATTGAGAACTACATTTAAGAACTACATATATTGTTTCTAAAAGTGAGTGTAAAGTGTTTAGGATTCTTGCAAATATATATAAGCAGAAATTTGAAGTGATATTGTTTCATACATTCAGAAATTTGAAGTGATATTGTTTCATATATAAGCAGAAATTCAATGCCAAATAGACTGCATATATTGTTTACATGATATTCAGATAATGCTATTCATTTTAAGTACAATATTTCAATATTACTCCAATCATGTTAGTGTAGCATTATCCGAGTGCTACATGTAAATAGCATTATCTATAATAAAACATGTTTGTAGATAACGCTATTTACAGATAATGCTACATGTTTGCAGATAATGCTACATGTTTGCAGATAAAACATGTAGCATGATTTACTTATTGTACTGCAAAAGCACATGTTTGCAGATAATGCTATTTACATGTAGCATCATCAGCACTACCACAAAACGATCGATCACTCAAAAACCAAATCTAATCCGAGTAAAATAAATAGCTTACATCAACGTAATAAAGCAGACATAACTAAAAAATTCGTTCCAATAAGAATCCGACATATTCAATTACAGCAAGAAAAAATTGGTAAAATCGCAGAGTTGATACCTATAGAGAAAGTAAGAGAAGGAAGCCAGAGAATTAAGAAGAAGAAATAAAAAATGAGAATAAAAGTTAGGAGGCTTAGGAGAATGATACCACGACAAATGTAACAATGTTGTAGCAAGGGAAGAAAATGGAAGCCGATTTCTAGCAATGAAGTAGATAAAAGTTCTATAAATTAGTATAACAATTTTCTTATGACGTTTAATAATGTTAGGAAGCTGAACAAGATGTAGTCTAGCATTTGTTCATGTCCTGAGAAGGGAGGGTTTGGTTTGCCTGAAACCTAAGGTTCTTTGCAAGCATGTGCACGAGCACGGTATGCATATAAAATTCGTGTCTTAAAGGCCATAAATAAAAGCGTTGTCAAACTATTTGGTCTACCAATCATGAATAATAATGCTTACAAATTAAATCTTGCACCCCAGAATGATTAAAAAGAGAAAAAAATCAGGATAATATACCACTAGAGTTTGTTTTTACTTCTTCAATTAATTTTACATGAACAGTAGGATTCATAAGTCTGGTTTCCATTCTTAATCTTCTCATATCTTACAAGTTACATACCTTGAGGATTAGCCAAGATATTGTCTACCAAGATCCCCTATTCTTATATTGAAAAGTAATAGAGCTAGACTATAACTACTACATAATAAAATAAAACACAGTAATAAAAAATAAGCAAAGAAAAATCAGAATAATAAGATTCTCGCTTTTTTATTATTATTTTCCATTTTTATAAAGCAAAGTATCCATTATTATTATCCTTCTCTTTTTCAACAGTATTGAGTGATTATTTTACAAAATAAAAGTATTTACTAAAGTTATCACCATCTTTTCCATAAAGCACTTCTTCTGGCTCATGCACTTTTTTAATATATTGATGTAAACAAATAGTATTCTATTATGTAACAATCTATTTGTCTTTATTCGTTGTTAGGAGTTATAAACATATAACCAACCTAATGCTAGCTTTGGGATATTAAGCCCAATCATGGTGATCGTGTCACACAAGCATGTTCCAAAAGCGAAAAAGAAATAGATAGTATTCAACCAAATCAAAAAAGTCTCATATCTAAATAAAGTTTGAATCATACTTACTAGAAATTGATTCCATTATAACGTTCATAGCAGGCCAAGCTATCGTAGTACCAAGAGCATCTTCAATCACTTCTAAATCAGACATTGTTCTCCATAGACGTGCTTTTGGAATTTTTACAATATCTACCAAAACTTTAATTGCATTTTCCCCCAAAGGAACACAATGAACCATTGAAGTTGGATCGGTTGAAGACACGCGACCTAATGCAACTATTTCTCTCTTTCTCGACCAATCGATCAGCTTGCATTTACTTTTTTCCATAGAATTTGTACTCTATCAATTAAAAAAAGAGGTTATTTTAGTATGTGCTTCAATAATTTGTACGATGAATAAATAATTGAATCGCATATGAATAAGTTTGATACTTACCTTCTCAACAACTCTGACATTACTCGTATGATTATTCGATGATGCAGTGTTAACTGTATCGATAACTACTTTCGATTTAGGCCATGCAACTTTGATACCAGTGGCTTCTCCAACTCGTGTCAATCCTTTAATGAAAAGCTACTGGCATCTAACTGCAATCCCGAGGATGTGTATCTGTATGAGGAAATAATGAACACAAGTACATAATTAAGAAAACAAATGCATAACAAATATATGGATGTAGTTACTGAAGGAGATACAAGTTCATGATTTTTCCATGTAAAAATTTCAATGAGGTAATGCAGAAATAACATAAAAACATTATGCAATGAGAAGGGTGATCTTTTATTTGATGCACAGCGAATTCCAGCACAGGCAATTCAGTTCTATGCGGACTTATTTAGTGATGATCAACCACAAACCACACAATTAATAAGAGTTGATATTGGTACAGAGATATAATAATATTTACCTATCTAAATCTATGACACATAACACACTTCCCCATCACCAGACCCACTGCCTTACTTTAACATTTACCTATCTAAATCTATCACCAACCTTCTGTATGAAAAAAAACATTATCCAACCAGACATCTTCCATGATTAAATTGCATTCTACTTTCTCTATGTTCTAAAACTTGATGCTTCAAACAACTCCACACCTATAACCACCTCACAACCCACGCTACCCAAATAACCTGCCTTCTGTTCACTAATCATCTTCTAACACACCCACTATCAATCTGTTCTCTGAAGTCCCCATCATCATCGTCGCTCAGACAAGCCCAAAAACAAAGAAAAGAAAGCTAAGAAAATAAAGAAAAAGCATATGATAGAATAAATAAGAGTTTAATATGTCGCATGCTTGCTAAGATGCGCTTTCCAAATCAATTTGTCCAGCTTATACACAAGTGAATTAGATCGCCTACTTACTTTATCTTAAGTAATGGAGTGCCACAAGGATATGTCACTTTAAATAGGGAAATAAGACAAGCGACCCACTATTTTTATTTATTTATAATGCAATGGAACATATGTCACTTAAATTGGAAGCAACTGTGAGAAGAAAACAAATTACACCTATTGCTCAGCCATACAGATCATATTTACTTTATGCATATGATCTCATAATATTTGCAATAGCAAATGAAAAAGGGCTCAATGCATTCATCAGATAACTCAACTATTGGGAAGAAATAATGGTCTTAATATTAACCACTTTAAACCTAAAGGTTACTTTAATAGCGGCTGTCAAACTAAGAGGTAGTTATTAGAAATTTTGCAAATAGGAGAATCATCACTATATGAGACCGCATAACAATGTATATCAAGTTTGAAAATAATATTAAAAGAAGTTACATTTGCTTCACTTACTAATGTAATGCAGATAAAAAAAGAGTAAAAGTAGTTATCCTAATGTTTCAAAGGTTGAATATACACCAACATACAAAAAAACATGTTGAAATATTAAGTGCAGACCATTTCATACTTGCTATGTCATCATACAAATTACAAACATGAATAGAAAGATATATGTGGTATAACACAGTTTTAATCAATAAAAATTTGAAAAACTTAAGCTGAAACACTTAACATGTAAACGATTTTAATAAGCTGCTAATAAGTATAAAAATTTGAAATTTTTGCTAATATAGAAACATAACTCAGTCGCTTTTTATCCAACAAACGATATTGTTGTTAGTAAATGTTATTTGAAAGCTGTTTATTATTCATTGACATACATTCCAACGAAAGGATGAAAATGAATATCACTTTGATCAACTTGTTTACTCAATCAATGTATACATGTATTCCATATAATGATGATATATAAATTCCAAATCAAGGTTTAATATTAAAAAAACTATGATAGGAACCAAATGAATCTAGTACTAAGCTTAAATCAAAACTGGATTTGATTTAATCAAACACAAATCTCTAAGCATAATAGTAGTTCCCGGATCTAAACTAAAAACAAGTCAACAAACCATAAATAACGCTTAATCAACCCAAAACAACAGATAGAAACAAAAACATTTGTTAGGATAATAATATTACGCTTTCCGCCACCAAAACGTGATGAACAGATTGAAATAACAGTGAATAAAATTAATAGTGACATGAAAATATAATGAATTTGATAAGCCTTTGAGACAAATTTTCAAAGTTAAAGATCGTATTACCATACAATAACCTAGACTTAGATTTCAATGTCAATTCATAATTGAAACAGAAGTGTACATGCAATAAACCAAAGCTCTCATATCAAACAAAATTAGAGAATAAGTTATTAGCTACATTGTAATGAGAAAGTGTTAAAATTTTATTTTGGTGGTGCATAATCAAGCCGAAGGAGGAATATTGGGAAAGGAGAAGCCATGTAAAATACTGAAAGCCATAACGCTTGAAAGTAAAATACAAAATCCCATTAACATTAGTTCATGCATTGTATCAGAACTAAATGCTTTGAAATTAAGCAGGCATAAGTATATAATACCACTAGTACATACCCGGTCAATAACAATAATGTCTTGTCTCTGTCCTTTACTAGCTTTTCTTTTCCTTTTGTTATTTTCTTCTTTACAAATAATGTCACTGTCTCTGTCCCGATCAATAAAATTAATCTGCAGTTTATAATGTTATGGTTAGCAGTAGTCTTCGAAAGGAAAGGAAAAACAAAAAGAGTGAAACCATGTGATGCGTAATACATGTATTAAACAACGATTTGCAGTGTTAATGAAACTATCACTAAGAATTGAAAAGCTTAAATCTTTAAACAAAGAATATCGAATGAACGGATATATACTAAAACAAAACAAGTGTCATTACAGTTAGATAGTGGTAAACATGTAAGAGTGAACTGGACATGCATATGAATTCCAATATGAATGTCCTCTCAAAAGTAAAAAAGAAATTTCACCTTTATCTTTTTCTAATCATGCAATCATATTCAAAAGTGTTTAGTATCAAAATGTTACTCCAAACTGTTGATAAATTAAGAAAAATAGGGAAACTAACTATCATATTTAAGGTCAAAATTTAAATATGAAATCCATACAAAGATAAATATTCCCTCTGGTTATGTTTAGATCCTACTATGTTTACTGGTTTTGATCCTTATGTATGGTATGTGTTAAAGGCAGATACACATCCTTTACATTCTTCTATTTTTAGTGACAAAATCTAAGGTAGTGCTTTGTTTAAAAACGAATTTTAAAACTCCACATTGTAAGGTTTACCTATGGTTTAAAAACTACAACATGTAACTGATCATGCACGACTAAGAGTCTATTTAAAGCTATATTAATAAATTGTGTTGCCCTTTTTTTGAAGAAGGCTCTGCAATGCCACTTTTTTAAGCAGTTAAAGTTGTGTTGCCCTTTTCGTTGTTGCCCAAAATCTTGGCAGACTTGCCTTTGTACTGGGCATGTGTATGTGTAAATATACATACATACATACATGTGTGATCATCAGGTTTATATGTTTACGTTGGTGCATGCATTTATTTCATTAGGGACGAGGATCGATATATTACTAAATCCAACAGAACAGATGTCAACTTTGTTTGAAAATTTGCAACTTTATTACTGGAAAGGGAAGGGAATGCATTTTGGACAAAGTTCATTGTTGTAAATTTGTAATATGACATACATGAGAAAACCTAGAAAGCATTTTACTTAAAATTGAAGCTGCTCCGTTAGTTGTTTGCAGCAAAAATGTGGTGCTCTCATGCTTTCTTTATTCAATGTATCTATCTGGATTTTCATGTTAACGACACTTGCCAAACTAATTAATTTCATTGAATTGGATAAGAATTTAAATCTCACTATCTCATGACCTACACTTCCCGCTTTAAACATACAAAATCTACTGCCTCGTAACCTACACTTCCGCTTTGAATATACAAATCTTTTCAGATATCCAGATACTTGAAATGCAATTTCAAATGCACATTGATCTACGTTTGTTTTCCATTCCTGGCGTCAATATAGTTTCTTTCATAGAGTTATTAAATTTTCTATACATCATCAATTCAGTTTAATTTAGACTTCTTTCATGTATTAAATTATACTCGTACCATTTCAAGTTGTACTCATGCAAAGTCAATATTAACATTTTTAACTTCAAATTAAATATAAAAAATAAATTTTATAATTCACTATTAAAATAATTATGATTGATATATAATTTACTTTCTTCTATATCTTTTAACTTGAATTAAATAAAGTTTAAATTTTATTTCAAATTTCAAACAATTCATGTAAAACAGTTAGTGGTTTGTACTCATAGCATTCATGTAAAACAACATTTACTTGTGCTTTGTAAAACAATTCGCGTATTCATGTAATACAAACTCACAACAGGAGAATGCTAACGTATTCATGTAAGACAAACTCAAAACAGTTCACATACTCATGTAATACAAACTTATATAAACTAAAAAGATAGTAGTGCCGCTTAAAACAACAAACTCATGTCAAACAGGAGAAAGTCGATTTGAAATTTTGTATAATCATGCTTAAGTTTAAAAAAATATACCCACACCCAAGTTCGCAAAGTTGAAATCGTGCTTCAGCTGCCTTGAAGACTCGCGCTTCAGCTTGGTTAACAAATCGCGAAGTTGAAATCAAGTTTGGTTGACGAATCGTGAAGTTGAAATCGTGCGGAATCGAGCCTTGAGGGAGACGCGCTTCAGCTGCCTTGAAGACACTTGGAATCGAGCCAATTGGTCATTGCGGAATCGAGTCTTTGATAGAACCACGAAGTCGAGCCAATTGGTCGTTGCGGAATCATGCGGAATCGAGCCTTGAGAGAACCGCAAAGTCGAGCCAATTGGGTGTTGTGGAATCGTGCTTAAGTAGCCTTGAAGAATTGTTGGGAATCACTTGGAATTGAGCCTTGAGAGAGAGAGGATTGCGGAGCTTTCGGATTAAAGAGGGATTATTGAAGAGAGTGAAGAGGAGAATCTAAAGATGGAAGTGAATGTGAAAAAATTGGATTTGGGCGGCATAGAAATAAGATGGAGGGAAATAAAATTGGACCGCACCAAATTTCTCTCGCGTTAATAATAATGGCGTTAACGTTAATAATAATGGCGTTAAGACAAGTTATCCTCTACCCTATATAACCACTAACTACTTAACCATAGCAAGTCAAGCTCCCATGCAATCCCACTTGCTATTAATATAACATTTTCTTGTAGTGAATGTAAAAAAAATTGATTATTAAAAAAGAAGCCTCTTCGAGGCTAGTCGACGTCGTCGAAGTGAAGTATTGAATGCTATCGAAGTCATAGGGTAAAGCAAAGCATGGTTTCAAGTCCATAGCTATTCTTTGTACCGAAGACATTAGCATTTCGAAGTTCATAAATAGTACGAGTTTATATGCCATAGGTAAGATATTATCCAATTCAATATGTTCAAAGAGATTTAAGTCAATATGTTCGATAATGTCCAAGTTTTAGTTCAAACTCAATCAAGTATGCAAATAGCGAGTTTAAATCATGTCAATAAGCTATGCAATGATTTGATATTTGATTCCTTATGTATACAAGGTTCAAACAGTACAATTGGTTGAATCCCCAAATTGATTTAGGGTTTACAAGTTGAAAACATGTAAGAAATGAGGAGAGAGAATCTGATCCCTTAAATGGTACCTCTGGGGTCCAATATATATAGGTGAGAAGGTAGGACTTTGGTGCACTTTGGAGTTGACATCTTCGAAAGTTTCGACAAGATTCTTAACGGCTTTGACGTTATTATGGCTGATGTCTTCAATGATTGATGGAGTCGATGATTTCCTTTGTAATGGTCGAAGTCCTTGAAGTAATGACTTCAATGAGCATGAAGCGAATGACTTCGTGGACATTGATAGTGTTCACTATCAACATCGCGACATCCTCTAAATGTTGAGGAAACATGTTGTATAAAAGACGAAGTGCCATATTCGGCGTTGACGAGGAGCGGTTCTATTATGTATACCTCTGGCACCGTTGTGAAGCAATAATATCGAAGATCTATAAAGTGCGATGAGGCAATTCCCTCGACGAGCTATGGAGTGTGGTGGGGCAATATGCTCAATCAGCTATGAAGTGCGAAGAGGCAATTACTTCGAAGAGCTATGTAGTGCGGGACCACTTTTACATAACGTCGATGGCCCTCTTTGATGTCGCTCTATAGATCAGATCGAAACAGTCTAGGAAGCAGGATGACGCAGGGCCCAACATCGAAGGAATCCAAAATAACATCGCTGTTAAACAGTCCGGAGATAGTTCTGGAAAAGTTCAGTTGAACATCCATAATAAACAGAATCAGCAGAGGGACAATGGAAATAAGGGAAAGAAGCGAGATCAGAGCCGTGGCCCACGACGTAGAGCTCCCATGTTTGACAATTATACTCCATTGAATACGTCGCTGGAAAATGTGTATTTGCAGAACTGCAATACCATGCAATACAAGAAACCTGCTCCGAAGCCACCAACGGAAAGACAAATCCAAACAGGAAAATTTTGTAGATTCCATGAGAGTTATGGCCACAACACCAATGAGTGCCGTCACTTACAAGACCTCATTGAAAAACTGATACGTGAAAGGAAGTTGGATCAGTATGTGAGGGCGCCGCAGTCTAGTGGTGTGGGCCCATCAAATCAGAATCGTGCGCCGAATCAGGAAAGACAGGAGGAACTCGCTCGTATAGGCGGGAGGTTGGTTATCAATACAATAAGTGGTGGTCCTCACCCAGCAGATCAGAGCTAGAAGGAAATGGAGTCGTATGCCAGTTCTATCAGGCATGCAGACTTTGAGTGTTGTAGTAGTTTTGATGAAGGGGCTCCGGTCAAGCAACAAAAGACAATGCCAGAAGACATCGTGTTCAGGAGCAGAGACGCTGACAAAGTCGAAGCCCCCACTATCGACCCGCTGGTCATCTCAGCTCAAGTAGGTCCTGCTTGGATGAAGAGGATCTTAGTTGACAGTGGAAGCTCTGTGAATATCATGTTTAAACGAGCTTATGATCAAATGAGGATGGAAGCAAAGGACTTAAAACCCTGTCAATCTCGAATCCATAGTTTCAATGGAAGTGCTACAATAGCCACCGGAATGGTGGAACTACCAGTGGAGTTAGGAGTTGGAGAACACCGGAGAGTACGAATGTTACAGTTCGTTGTGTTGGACATAGACTCCCCTTATAATGCTTTCTTGGGCCGACCGGCCCTCGCTAAATTCAGGGCAGCCATTGCCCCGTGGTGTTTGACTTTAAAATTTCCCACTGATCGTGGAGTGGGAATCATTCAAGGAGATAGGCTGCTGCCAGAGCCTGTTATGTTGCTGAGCTGCGGGAGGCGCAGCGAAGGGAGAAAGGAAAGGGCGTAGAGGAATCTCTCTGCGTCTGTTTTGCCGATAATTGACAATTAACGCCCGGGCCTAGGCCCGGGCACCCCAGCCAATTCCTCAAGGATCTTGACCCAAGAGAAACTGAAGACGAAGGAGAATCTAAAGAAAGTCAAGCATCCCCGATCGAACTGACAATCGATGTCCCAATTGACAATGATGATGATTCGAAAATGATAAAGATTGGGTCTCAGCTAAGCCAGCAAACTCAAGAGGAATTGGTTGAATTTCTACAGGCAAATCTTGGTGTATTCGCCTGGACACATTCCGACATGTGTGGGATCTCGCCGGACATCGCGAGCCACACTCTGAATATTGACCTGCGGCATGTCCCGGTCAAACAGAAAAGGCGTGGTATGGATCCAGAGAGATCTGCCGCCCTTAAGAAGAAGTAGAAAAAGCTTAAAGCGAACGAGTTTATTCGAGATGCGCTATATCCTGAATGGGTGTCGAATCCCGTGCTCGTCCGAAAGCCGAACGGAAAGTGGAGAACATGTGTCGATTATTCCGATCTGAATAAAGCATGTCCCAAAGACAGTTTCCCGCTTCCCAGAATAGATCAACTAGTAGATTCGACAGCTGGGCATGAACTCTTATCCTTCATGGACGCGTATTCTGGCTACAATTAGATACCGATGCATTTACCCGATCAAGAACATACCAGCTTCGTAACCAATCTGGGACTTTACTGTTACAAAGTTATGCCATTCAGGCTCAAGAATGCTGGGGCTACTTATCAACGATTGGTCAATCAGATGTTTGCCAATCAAATCGGGAAAACAATGGAAGTATATGTAGACGACATGCTTGTGAAGTCATGACTCTCCACCGACCATGTTAAAGACCTGGAAACTATGTTCAACATACTTCGAGAATACAGAATGAAGCTAAATCCACTGAAATGTCACTTTGGAGTTGCATCCGGAAAATTCCTTGGGTTCATCGTCAACGCTCGAGGGATCGAAGCTAATCCTGAAAAAAATCTGTGCTATCAGAAATCTTAAAACTCTGAAAACCATAAAGCAAGTCCAGAGTCTCAATGGGAAAGTAGCAGCATTGAGCAGGTTCATTTCAAAGTCCACTGACAAATGCATCCCCTTCTTCGATCTAATCCGAAAGGGGAAACAAAACTTTGAATGGACCAGGGAGTGTGAAGGCGCTTTCCAAGCGCTAGTTCAACATCTGTAACGACCCGCTATTTTGGACCATTCGCATCCGCACATGTCGGACTTGAATAATTCAAAATACCGAATTGTTAATTAAATTTGGCAAAACTGAACATATACAGTAAATAAAATAATCACAGAATCATAGACACAGAGTAATAATATGCAGCGGAAATAAAAGAGATAGTAGTTCATGAAGCTACTATATAAATGTATAAGTTACATCAGAGTTAAACCAGATACAACGGAAGAGTAATACGATACATCAGATACAAATCAGAATACATCACTAGAATTAACTGGATATCTGAAAGCTGGGTAGATAGCTGGATCTCCAAGCGAAGCTCCAACTCTAAAGGTGAGTCTCGAATACTGGTACACTCAGTCTGACCCGAGCGTAAAGCAAAACACAAAACACTCGAGTCAGGATTAACATTCTTATATCAATAAATCCAACTCAAGTGAAATAGCAACTGAAATACAAGTAACTCAAAGGATGTTTGGAATAACCATCCTTTAAGGATCCGTTAAACTATCTACTATGTAGTAGTGTACGGTAAATAGATAATGCCTATCAGTAATATAAAGTATCAAAATAGTGTTAAGGCGTTACCATTATCCCCCATAACACATTTTATATAAGCGTTATAGTCTATACAGCACTGTAAACTCCACCGTAAACTAATGGGCTATCAGGGAGTACTCCATAGGTATAACACAAAACAAATCGTAGTGGTCGCGTATATAGGGATACAAGTATGACAAGGCACATGAGGCAATACCCAAGGTAGTGAAACTACCGTTTGCCTGATCCGGACTGGTGAGAACGCATCACCGCAGCGATCGCAACACCACGAAACAACACTCCCAAATCAAGGGTGCACTAATCGACAACAAGTAATGAGTAGTTTTCGAAGAAGTGTGTCCGCTCGAGGTAGCTAACCCCCATTTGGCCCGGCACGGCTCTTGTTTTAGTCATTTCCAATTTGACACAAGTGTCAATGCTATCCATTATCGTTCTCTTTCTTCAGTCATCACGTGCAAGGGAAAGGAAGATAGAAGATGCTCAGGTAGGTTGTGAAGTGGGGTACTGGGTAAAGTTGCCAAAACGATGAAGCCTTCTTTTGTTCAAAAGTGGAGGAGTACAAGAATATTGATAACAATGGTGACAAATGAATAGATGAACAGTGTAAGGAAAAGTAATTATGCTTTTGAACCGGTACGAATTTTAAAAACTGGAAATAAATTTGGGGAATATAAAAGGTTAGAGACTATTGGTATAATACGGTGATTAAATGAATGGACACACAAAACAAAAGGGACAAAACGGATATCGATACGGTTAACCATTTTGCGGGTTCCGCTGCGAACTGGACTTCAAAACGCAGAAATAAATATACCATAGAGATCAGCACGACGAGACGATCAAAACAGTATACGGATATTAGCGGTACGATTGAATTTATAAAATTCGAATTTTTCTACTGGCGGAAAATGCAAGAAAAACATAGAAAAGTATCGACGGAGCCAAAGAAGTCCAAATTTGGAAAAACGAAAAATGACGTTTTCTCAGAAGATGGTTTAGAATTTTTCTATGTAAAAATATTTAGGTTCCGAAACATTTTATTTTCATCGCGTTTTAACTGATTAAATTGAAGTAAATTTACGCGCGAATAAACTTTCCTATTTTCGGATGAAAATTTACCAGTTGCTATGTTTAACTAGACGCATTCCAAATATCAAATTTATATTTCAAAATTTTATCGTTTAAAATTTCACAAAATTTCAACTAATTACGATATTAAAACAGTTAAAATTTACGGGTCGTTACACTCTCCCCCACTCAAAACTTTTCGTCCCCGAAAAGGAAGGAGGTAGGAGAATAGAAACAACCAGAAAGAAAATAGATTGGAATACAAGTAAAACAATTAATTTAAACCATATAAATTTCAATTTAAATCAATTTTTTTTTTCAATTTGGTTAAATCCATTTATATTAAATCAATAAATAGTCATTCGATTTAAATTTGTTAGTTCAACTGTTAATTCTAATCATATAAATTTCATTTTAAATCAATCAATATTCAATAATTGATCTTAATTCAAGGTATTTCATTAAGCTGATTCAATTCAATTTGTTAATTCTTTCAGAACAAAATTTACTTCATTTATCTCATTCAATTTACTTATTATTCTATCATCTTATTAGCATTTTTTTATAATTAAAATCTAAGCGCATAACATTTATTATAAACACTCAAATTTTATTTATAAAATTATTTTATATTGTATATTATCCAATTACATTTTAACTTCTGAATAATTTAGGTAAGTTGTTTTGAAATGAAATTTAGTACTATACAAATAAAATTTTCAAATTCAATTATTTCAAGTTTAAATACTTATTCAAAATTTAGTTTTATTTATAATTGAAAACATCTTTTAACATGATTTTTAAGAATTTAATTTTCGTTTGATAACCCTTTAGAAATAATTATGTATATATTATATATATTAAATCAAATTAAATTTAAAATAATATACCCATATATATATATAAATCAAGTCGTACTTAAGAAATTCAAATCAAAAATATTTTTCCAAAACAAAACCATAGCAAAGCTACAGAATGGTTTCTCCACTTCGAAACTCGAAAATGAATGTCGATGATGCGGCCGCCATCACCGAGATTATTTTCCAGCGACAAAGAGAAGAGCACTGATTTCAATATTTTAAAATTCTTTGAAAACGGTTTCTATTTGAAAATACCTTCAATAATATACATTTTAAAAAATTTAAAAACCAAAGCTTGAAATCACTGGAAATTAAATTCTCAAATTTTAAATTTTAAATTCATTTAAATTTCTAAATAAATCTATAAACCACTTTTATAATTCCATTTATTTTTATGTTGGAATAATCAATGATTTACCAAACAAATAGTGAAAATCCAATATTACCTTTCTGACAACCATTCAGTTAACAATTCAATTTCAGAAAATTTATACTTATATATAATATAATCTTACAAGATTATTTTATTTACCAAATTCGAAAATACAATTGTGTCAGTTTGCTCTGTTCAAGTGTTTTGGAAATTCTATCGATAGCGTTGATCAGACGAATCGATCGAAGACCCAAATCAACATCAACAACTAAAACAACACAATGTATATAAAACATTTTAAATATTAATTAACAAATACACTTCCTCGCTCGGCGATACAAGAATGGATTTCAAATCAAGGATAGAGATTTAAATTTTTGATGGACTCGTATCAAAGAAATTTTTTATTCGAAGATAGATTCGAAACAAGATAAGATGATTAAATAACAAAGTAGGAAGATTGATAAGTTTATACAAATCGCGGGCAACCTTAACTGGGTCGACCGTGACTTCAAAAATAAGATCGATGCAGAATTTCGAGGAAAATCTACATTTGATCTCAAGAAATAGCATTCAGGTATAGCAGGAGATAAATAGTATCGTAAACCGAGCATACAGAAATCTCCGGTAAATCGATGTCTATTGTAAAGTAGTTTCACCCCTTTACAAATCATTCGAAGATTGGCGAGACCGTCGATCTATTATAGATATCATTCAAAGTGGAGTTATGGGATGCTCCAGAATTGAAAGAAGACGAATAGTGAGGGACACGAAGGAATTTTGGAACCGCAGGGAACGCTCCAAATTTCAAGGGAATTGTGTCAAAAGGAAGAGATTGAAACTCGAATGAGGGTGATTCTGTAAATACATTTACCCTATATGTTAAGTTTTGCCTAGAGCTACCAAAGCTCTGATACCAACGGTAACGACCCGCTATTTTGGACCATTCGCATCCGCACATGTCGGACTTGAATAATTCAAAATACCGAATTGTTAATTAAATTTGGCAAAACTGAACATATACAGTAAATAAAATAATCACAGAATCACAGACACAGAGTAATAATATGCAGCGGAAATAAAAGATATAGTAGTTCATGAAGCTACTATATAAATGTATAAGTTACATCAGAGTTAAACTAGATACAACGGAAGAGTAATATGATACATCAGATACAAATCAGAATACATCACTAGAATTAACTGGATATCTGAAAGCTGGGTAGATAGCTGGATCTCCGAGCGAAGCTCCAACTCTAAAGGTGAGTCTCGAATACTGGTACACTCAGTCTGACCCGAGCGTAAAGCAAAACACAAAACACTCGAGTCAGGATTAACATTCTTATATCAATAAATCCAACTCAAGTGAAATAGCAACTGAAATACAAGTAACTCAAAGGATGTTTGGAATAACCATCCTTTAAGGATCCGTTAAACTATCTACTATGTAGTAGTGTACGGTAAATAGATAATGCCTATTAGTAATATAAAGTATCAAAATAGTGTTAAGGCGTTACCATTATCCCCCTTATCACATTTTATATAAGCGTTATAGTCTATACAGCACTGTAACTCCACCGTAAACTAATGGGCTATCAGGGAGTACTCCATAGGTATAACACAAAACAAATCGTAGTGGTCGCGTATATAGGGATATAAGTATGACAAGGCACATGAGGCAATACCCAAGGTAGTGAAACTACCGTTTGCCTGATCCGGACTGGTGAGAACGCATCACCACAGCGATCGCAACACCACGAAACAACACTCCCAAATCAAGGGTGCACCAATCGACAACAAGTAATGAGTAGTTTTCGAAGAAGTGTGTCCGCTCGAGGTAGCTAACCCCCATTTGGCCCGGCACGGCTCCTGTTTTAGTCATTTCCAATTTTACACAAGTGTCAAGGCCATCCATTATCATTCTCTTTCTTCAGTCATCACGTACATCATTCCAACCACTTCATTCTGGATCACACTCCGCGTATAGTTATTAAAGTGGTTTTCGGTTTAGACAGTGAGTATGTCCCTAACCGATTCCGGTCTCTTTAATAACTTTTGTAATTATTACACCGATTGGTCGTTTAATATATTTCAAAGCAAATCAAATTCAATTTCCATTAAAATTTGTAAATCAACATTTCATTTGTCTTTCTAAACCAATTTCCAAAATTTACGTTTCAAAACTTCCAAATTCATAATTTCAAAATCTTATAATTCAATTCTAATTTCTTTTTAAAACAATTCAAATATTGATTGAACTTCGTAAATAAGTTTCATTCCAAATCATTTAAATTAATTTAATTTAACATTCAAATCAATTTAACTTCTTTGATCGATTTTCTTTAGTATTCATTAAGTAAATTTGTCATTCAAAATAATTTCTATTTAATTTCCAATTAATTAAATCAATTACTTAAGTTCAACTTCATTAAATCAAAACTTACAATTTTGAATTAAATTAAATTCGTCAAATCAATTCTTTCAATTACAAGTCTTACATTAATTTCAAAAATCACATTGCATTTCTTGATAAAGAAATTCAATTTCACATATTTATTTACTTAGTTACAATTTCAAAGCTCAATTAATAAAGAACTAAATTTCACTAATTAAAAAGTTCAATTTTAATTATCAAAGGATTCAATTTTATTCAATTATTAAATAATTCAATCTCATTAAATTATTAAATAATTTCAAAACTTAATTCAATCATTTCTTAAATTAAACAACATTCTTTCATCAATTTCTTATTAATATTTTGTTTCATATTATTAAATACTCACATTTAAATTTCATCAAAATTCAATTTCCAACTTCGTTTCAAAACCATATTATTTATTCAAATAAAATCTTATTTTTATTTTTAAATCAAATTATTGACCAATCGGGTTTTTATTTAATTCTCTATCCTAGGTCAAAGTTCAATTTGGGTATTTATCATTTCAACCCGATTCCAATTCAATTCAAAATCAAAGCATAGCAAAGGGAACTTGCAGTGTGATAACTGGGATGGTGTCAAAGTAAATAAACAAGCAATAACCAACATCAATAATAATCCAATAATTAATTCAAATAATCCCGAAATAATCGTATTAATTTACATTATTGTTTGTGCAGATTAATATAATTATTTCTAGAATCTACACTATCATTTCATGTAGATTAAAGATTATTACACTAATTATTCTATTTAATTCTACACTTGACATCAATTGTTCAATTTCATACTTCATCAATTAATACAACATAAATTCAAATGGTTCAAGGGTAATTAACTATTTTTCTACGCTTCAATTGATTTAAACATTTAAAGGGGTCATATTATACCAACTTGTCTAATTAAATTCGATATATATATCAGTTTCAAGTCGCTAACAATCCTACGTCAAATTCAATTTCATATTTTTATCACTTCCTACATTAACAATTTTAACGTCCAATATCAATATCAAACAATCAATCATCTATCAACCAAACTTGATTATCATCATATAAGTAACAGATAAGGGTGTCAGATGTCACAGGTGAACTGATACAGGTAATTACATATATAACAGTGTAAATAACTAACAGCAGCATATTTCAATTGTCATTTCAATTGAAATCAAATTTAATAAATAAAAGAACGTTAATCGTGAGTGATTGCTCACCTTTCGAGGCTAGATGGATAGACAAGAAGTTCAATTACGAAATGCAAGCACTAATCTCGAAGCAAAGCACGATGAACACGAGTTTGACGAACAAAGCGAAGCTGGAAATTTGAAATTTGACGAAATCAAATCAAAACTGGATTGAAGAAGATCAATGTATAAGTGAACATATATATAACTATATATGTATATATCCTAATTCAAATACATTTTAAATTTAAATATATATGTATTTCAAAATCATTGTTTCAACAAAACTCAAATATTGAAGTCAAACATATATATAATAATAAATTTTTTTTTGAATCAATACATTAAAACTTAACAGTTTAACATATATATTTATATAACTTTTAAAAAAATCAACCAACAAACCAAAAGTTCAAAATGGATATACATATATAAACAATATGTTGTATTTAAAACCATATTTGATATAAAAATCAATATTGATAAAATCAGCTTAGCAGTATGAAATCCATATAAAATCAATCATATATATATAACTACTTTATTACTACACATATAAAACCTCAGCAAATAGCACTGTCCAATATCATTTTATAAACTGTCATATATAACACCTTACTATAAACCAAACATGATATATATATTAACATACATAATCAGCTGTAAAATGTGCATATATGCAAAAAGTCCCAACAGAACCTATATGTATAAGTAAACTACTGTAATACAACATAACACCTTGAACATATTATAATATACTTAAAAATATATAAAAGCAGATGTTAGAGCATATAGGTACATACAAATATACAAGCATATATATAAACCTTAGCAAGCCGATTTATATATATATAACTTACGTACGTATCAAAAAGACAAGTTATAACAAAGTTATGCAGAATAGTATGTATATACACGAACGTAACTAGTATAAAATTTCCTTAATAGTATAATAGATTGAAAACATTTATACTGAAATTTTACTTGTATAAGACTGATAATATACATCTGCCGTACTTATGTAAATACAACTAAAAGATTTTTTTTTACAATCTAGGTGCAATCTTACATATAAATATATATATATACATAAAACATAGAATTTACATATAAAAGTATATATATAAATTACCACCCCATACATACAGCACATATATTAATATATATGTATAGCCTCTGACACAATGAAATATAATAACATATAGCTTAGTTATGTCTCAATATATATTATATGTACTGTATAAATTCTTTAACTTATAATATATATCTAACATGTCATTTTCAAAAGTATAAAACTACAACTATTAATAGCCAAAACTTTAGATGTACGTAACTTTAGATGTACTTTTTCTATAATATAGTATACTATAACATAAATATATTACCTTGCACAAAAGAAGACATGAGGATGGCATGGATGTTCGGCAGGTTGGAGGAGATAGGTGAAGGGAAGGTGGAGGAGTGCCGATGCAGCTCGGGGTTGCTGGTGAATAGCAGGGAGGAGCAAGGACGTATGCTATGGAGTGAAGGCTGCTGTCACGGTGGAGGGAAGATGGCGGAGGTTTTGACGGTCTCGGAGTGGTAGGTCGGAGAGGAAGGTGAAAAAGCAGGCTGAACGGCAATGGTGCCTGCTGCCTCACGCGGGTGGAGGAGTGGGACAAGGTCGGCAGTAGCCATGTCGATGGGAGGAGGCTGGAAAGGAGACGGGTTTTATGTTGCTGGCCGCCGTTTGACAAGAAAGGGAAAGGAAGATAGAAGATGCTCAGGTGGGTTGTGAAGTGGGGTACTGGGTAAAGTTGCCAAAACGATGAAGCCTTCTTTTGTTCAAAAGTGGAGGAGTACAAGAATATTGATAACAATGGTGACAAATGAATAGATGAACAGTGTAAGGAAAAGTAATTATGCTTTTAAACCGGTACGAATTTTAAAAACTGGAAATAAATTTGGGGAATATAAAAGGTTAGAGACTATTGGTATAATACGGTGATTAAATGAATGGATACACAAAACAAAAGGGACAAAACGGATATCGATACGATTAACCGTTTCGCGGGTTCTGCTGCGAACCAGACTTCAAAACGCAAAAATAAATATACCGTAGAGATCAGCATGACGAGACGATCAAAACGGTATACGGATATCAGCGGTACGATTGAATTTATAAAATTCGAATTTTTCTACTGGCGGAAAATGCAAGAAAAACGTAGAATAGTATCGACGGAGCCAAAGAAGTCCAAATTTGGAAAAACGAAAAATGACGTTTGCTCAGAAGATGGTTTAGAATTTTTCTATGTAAAAATATTTAGGTTCCGAAACATTTTATTTTCATCGCTTTTTAACTGATTAAATTGAAGTAAATTTACGCGCGAAATAAACTTTCCTATTTTCGGACGAAAATTTACTAGTTGCTATGTTTAACTAGACGCATTCCAAATATCAAATTTATATTTCAAAATTTTATCGTTTAAACTTTCGCAAAATTTCAACTAATTACGATACTAAAACAGTTAAAATTTACGGGTCGTTACAACATCTATCCACACCACCTATCCTGCCGAAGCCTATTAATCTTGAGAAGTTGTTCGTATATTTGGCGATATCAGAAAACGCTATCAGCGCTGCATTAATTCGAGAAGAAGACAAGATACAGAAGCTAGTATACTACGTCAGCAAACGATTAACTGGGGCCGAAAGGAATTATCTGAAATTAGAGAAGTTGGCTTATTGCCTTGTTATTGCATCAAGAAAACTCCGACCGTATTTCCAGGCACATCCCATTATTGTTTACACCGACCAGCCGTTACGACAGGTCCTTTCGCGGCTTAAGACGTCTAGTAGGTTACTCAAGTGGAACATCGAACTAAGCCAGTTTGACATTACATACACTCCAAGACGGGCCATACAAGGACAAGTCCTAGCCGATTTCATAGTTGAATTTACCATTCCAAAGGACTTACCGGAAACCAGTGAATCCCCCGAATACGTCTGGAAGCTTTATACCGACGGTGCATCAAACGACCGGTGTTCGGGCGTAGGCGTTGTACTTGAAACTCCCGAAGGCCGATCCATATGTTATGCTTTGAAGTTCGATTTTCATGCGACTAATAATGAAGCTGAATATGAAGCCCTCTTAGCTGGCTTGAAACTTGCTAGAGATTTGAGAATTATCGTAGTGGAAATTTATTGTGATTCACAATTAGTTGTGTGTCAAGTACGGGGAGAGTATCAAGCAAGAGATCGAAGGTTGGCTGCTTACTTAGCTCAAGTTCAGGAAGTACTAAATCAGTTTGATTATTATGCCATTTATTGTATACCTCGTGAACGCAACCAAAAAGCCGATTCATTGGCGAAGCTAGCCAGCACAGGCGAAGCTCAAAAAATGGGACTCATTCCCGTAGAAGCGTTATCCTCCCCGAGCATTGACCAGGCAGAAATAGACCGGGTATGCGAAACCATCCTCGAAAAGGATTCATGGATGACTCCACTTAGAAATTACATTGAGCACGGAACCCTGCCGGAGAGCAGGAGTGAAAAGAGACAAGTCCTTCGGAAGGCTTCACGATTTACCATCCAGAATGGAATCATGTACAAAAGAGGGTACTCAGTCCCTCTACTCCGGTGTATCGCTCACGATGAGATTAAACGAGTATTACACGATGTGCACGAGGGAGAATATGGCGATCACACCAAGGGGAAGCACTTTCCAAGAAAATACTTCGATACAGATATTGCTGGTCGACCGTGAATCGCGATGCGTCGGATTATGCAAAGAAATGTGATAGGTGCCAGAAATATGCCCGCATTCCTAGAGCTCCTCCTACAGAGATAACGCAAATGGTCAGCCCATGGCCGTTTGCAATGTGGGGCATCGACATCATTGGTACTCTACCTCTGGCAAAAGGCGGTGCGAGATACGCCATCGTTGCAGTTCATTACTTTACAAAATGGGCTGAAGCTGAAGCTCTTGCTACCATAATGACGAAGAAAGTAATCAACTTTGTAGTCCGCAACATCATCTATTGATTCGGTCTTCCACACACCATTATTACAGACAACGGAACCCAATTCGACAGTGCTGAATTTAAATATTTCTGCGAACGATTTCACATCCAAAAGAAATTCTCCGCAGTTGCACACCCTCAGGCAAATGGACAAGTCGAAGCAGTTAATAAAGTTATAAAATCCATTCTGAAAAAACGACTGGAAAAGGTAGGGGGCAAGTGGGTCGATGAACTTCCTATGGCTTTATGGGCTTACCGAACAACCCACAAGACCGCGACCGGCCACACTCCATTCTCTCTCTCTTATGGTTCAGAAGCCGTTATTCCAGTTGAACTAGAAGTACATTCTCATCGTGTGACATACTATGATCCAAAGACAAACGCTATATTACTTGTTGAATCTCTCGATCTACTAGATGAGAAGCGTGAAGAGGCTGATTTGAGGGCAGTCGCGCATCGAAGTCGAGTCGCCCAATTGTATAACGCCAAGGTCCGCCTGCGAACCTTTTTACTAGGCGATCTCATCTTAAAAAGAATTTATCTTGTTCCTTCGCATATGAAGCTGATATGAGAAGGACCGTATGTCATTGAACGAAGGCTCGAAGATGGCACATTCAAATTATCGACCGTTGACGGTCTTACTTTGCCAAGAGCATGGAATAGCGAGAGTCTTCGCCGCTACTACACATGACAGGCTATGTTTATCCATTTAGTTTATTTTCCATTTCGCAATTTGTTTCTCCATTTCGAAATTAGAATTTGTAATAAGGCAACTGACTTTGCCATATTTTCTTATTTCAGCAATAAAATGCAATCTCTTCGAGCCAGAGCTGTGATTTATTTGAAATGCTTCATATGATCATCACTATGCACGGAGAGCTAAGTTTCACCATACGGTGGAATTTATTCAAATAGAGATTGGCTGTGATGCAACCAGTCACTCGCTAAGTGAAACCCGAGCTCGGGGACAAGCCATCACATCAAAGTCAAAAACGGATTGATACACGACAATCTCTCACTTAACTCCCGGTTCCCAGAGTGCGAACTGGAGTATTAAAAATACATCTACAAAGAGGGTGGATCCGTCCGCCTAACGACTTCGTCCGTATCTGAACCAAGTTTGAGGAGGGTGGACCCGTCCATCTAACGACCTCACTTGTTAACTAAGGGTGGATGTAATCCGACCGTCCATGATCTTGATACAACTCCGAATTCCCAGAGTGCGAATCAGAGTATAAAAATCAACTCCGGATTCCCAGAGTGCGAAACGGAGTATAAACAACAACTCCGAACTCCTAGAGCGCGAGTCGGAGTATAAACATCAACTCCGGATTCCCAGAGTGCGAAACGGAGAATAAACAAAAACTCCGAACTCCCAGAGCATGAGTCGGAGTGTAAACATCAACTCCGGATTCCCAGAGTGCGAAACGGAGTATAAACAACAACTCCGAACTCCCAGAGCGCGAGTCGGAGTATAAACATCAACTCCGAATTCCTAGAGTGCGAAACGGAGTATAAACAACAACTCCGAATCCCCATAGCACGAAATGGAGTATAAACATCAACTCTGAACTCCCAGAGTGCGAGTCGGAGTATGAACACCAACTCCGGATTTCCAGAGTGTGAAACAGAGTATAAATAGCAACTTCAAGTTCCCAGAGCGTGAATTGAAGTACAAATATCAACTCCAAACTCCCAGAGTGCGGGTCGGAGTATACATGTCGATTCCAAGTCCCCAGAGCGTGGACGTATGATTTAAACTTAAGCCGGCATGACCAACCGCCGATAAACAAATGAGAATCCCCGGAGTGCGGATATGATCATCGACAATCAAACAAGCATGGATGAATTACTTAATCTCCGCTTGTCTCAGACATCCGTTCGGTGGCACTAGACTCAACATGTTATAAGTGAGAAGCGATCGTCGACTGATGTTCTACAACTCACCCCCAAGAGTGGGGGGCAGGACTTAAACATCAACCATTAACCGAAGCGATGCGACGTAAAAATTCAACTCGCTCCCCGGTCGCAAACCATGTCCACAGTACCCAAACTTGGCGAACAAAAACAAACTTTATTCGGAAGCTGAAACTTCACAAGTGCACTTCAGATATTGAACACTTAGGCAAATACACAATGAAAGAAAAGAAGTAAAAAAAGAGAAGTTTCATTTCTATTGTTTGTAAAAGAAGTTCGTGTACAAGTTTGCAAAAAATTCCTACTAGCAGAGGCAGAACCCGCATCTATACACGGCCAATAAAATGAAAGTCAAAATACACCGAGTGAGCATGTCTAATCTTTCTTCTTCCTCGGCTTCCTTTTTGGTGTGGACCCGTTGGAGCCGCCACTACCTTTTCTCTTTGAGCCTTTGCCTATCGGTGGACGGTCTCCGGGCGGGGTCATAATTTCAACATCCTCCTCCGAACTCGAATGCACGGGGATGCTTCCTGCCGGCGGAGTCGGAGGGGTAGGATCGAATGTGGAAGATGGAATGGCCGCACTAGTGTCGGAAAATGTACCACCAGGCGATATCATTCTAAGCGGAGCTGGACCAAGTGCCGCCGTCCCACTTCCAAAACTGCCACCATGTGCTGCGACATTCATTTTAGCGGCGATTTGTGCCAAGATTTCCTCTTCAGTAACCGCTCGAGCCTCGCTGGGAGCGTCAGTAGTTGGCATCGAAGAGCTTGTGGCAGGAACACCTCCACCCATGACAAATGGTAAGTCAGCTAAAGGATCGCCATGACGGCGAAAGAGTTCTTCCATCAACTACTCATCAAATACAAGTGTGCTTCCCTGCGCATCGTCGATTGGGGTAGTTGTAGTTACGGTGATCGCTTCGGTCACGATAGCCTCTTGCGTCAGATATGATTCTTGAGTAGCAGGAGGCATGGCCGGTGCAGCATCAATCACTGGTCAAAAATAAGAGAACTATCAGAATTTAATTCAGATAAAGATTCCGACTTGAGGCAGATATGCGGAATGTTCAGAATACCTTCCTCAGTTTGATTTGTGGGCGGTAGAACGGCTTCAGTAACTTGCGCTGCAGCCGGAGACATCTGCGGCTGATTCAGATTATAGGCAGGAACAGCTTGGGGATCAACCGCAGATGAGGATTCGGGCTGGGTTGACGCTGGAACTTCAAGACTCGCCTCATGATGTTCAACCCCCGAACCCTCTCCTATTTCAAAGTGCTGGGCGCCAAGTCTTTCCTTCTCATGCAGAATCATTGACTCGTGAAGAATCTTACTTTCATCTTCATTCAGAATGCGATTCTTGAGTTCAAATTCATCCACAGACTCACCCAGATGCGCCTCCTTCTCTTCCTCAACCAGTCGGCCCCAAGCGTTGTAAAGATGCGCCGGATAATCATCGAGCCAGGCTAGACCCCTGTGCCTCAGCACATTAGCATTGTAAAAACGAGAAGGTCTTCGATGTTAGCCTCTAGCCTAGACTCGACCGACTTCACTTTCTCCTCGACCTCAGTCTCCACCTTGTGGACTTTAGCCACAGCTGCATCCCGCTCACCCCTAAGCAGAACAGTTTGTTCGCACGCCTCTTGGGCCGCGTTGTTTGCATCATCCCTTTCCTTGGCCATGTCGTAAAATATAGCCTTGAGCTCGTTAAGTTCCTTGACTGCCGCATCCCGCTCGGCGGTAACTATGGTATTCCGATGGCCCATCTCATCCACCAAGGCAACATGTGTCTGCCTCAACCTCTACATGGCCACATTCGCTTTGTCAGCTTTTTTGGTGGCCTCAAGTTCAGATTTCCGAGAAGACTCGGCCTCAGCAGTAAGTACTTGAATGATCCGGTCCCTTTGAGCGAGTTCGGTCTCCATTTTCTCAAGCGCTTTTGCTCGCTCAAAGGCCACCTTAGAAGCTTTCTCTACAGCCTTTACCCACTCTCTGTACTGGGTGTAGATGTCATGAACGTAATCATGCATCGTGTTTTCCACCCCTGACGGAATTCTTTTTAAGTGTGGTGGGAAGACATATCCATCAAAGCATATGTTCGGAAAATCCTTCCTCATCTGAGCCAATTTAATAGCCCCTTCTCCTGTGGGCTCAGCCGGGACCTGCTTTGTAATTATGGAGGCCGTGGTCTCAACTCTCTGGAGATGAGTTTCAGATCGAGAAGTGTGAGAAGGTGGTCTGTGATGAGGAGGCTCTGGCGGGTGTGGAACAAGAACGGGAGGGTGAGATGGGAGTCTAAGAGGAGGAGAGCGTGATCTAGACCGATGTCTGTATTCTCTGTCCCTATCATGCCCATACCTATCTTGGTTAGAGTACTTGCGATCGCGATCTCTATCCGAGTCCCTCCTGCGGGAATCGTAATAGGAAGAAGCCTTTCGGGCCGAGCGAAGATTCCCGAGCATCGATCCTTTCCCAAACTTAGTACCTGAAAATGAGAAACGAAGGAAGAGTTAGTGATTTCTTAAGTTGGACGATTTACAGTTATGAATCATGTAGTGCAGTGAAGTGTATGCATGCATGTGCAACCCCCCGACCAACCGGAAATGTCGGCCGCACTCATAGCAAGCGACCCGCTCAGTTCAAGAGCATTATCAAGCTCCTCCATCCCGGCGTCGTGTTGAAACGACACATAATCCGGAATCGGAATATCAGCAAGCCCTTCAAAAGGATTCTCTACTGGCGGGGGAGGAGCCTCCTAAATTCTAATCCCCGGGACGGGCAAGGACATGACCATGGATTTTAATCTCATGGATTTAGAACGCTTGTGAGCAACTGCCTTGCTTTTCTTATTCCACCTGAATCCTGGACATCGGAAGAAGGCCCAGCTTGGAGCTCATTATCGTTGGGCGTTCTTTCCGGATCAACTTCTTCGGCTATTACGACTCCGGGCGCTTTGCGCTTCACCCGTTTCTTCGAGACCACTCTAAGTGTCCCTTCCAGCCGTATACTCTGTCTCCGTTCTATCAGCCCGACAGTCCTCAAATTTCTGTCGGTCAGAACCAAGTCGATATGCCTCTCTTCGCCCGGAACCGCTTGGAGGATCCGAACTAGCTCTCTAAAATATGCACCGCCAGGTCGAGAAATTGCGGTTGTAAAAGAAGAGAAGTATGTCAGTTTTGAAGTCGATTATTATTATCTTGATAGTCTAAGAGAAAGATGGCAACGCCTACGTCTATCCAACCATCGCCTGGCAAATCCAAGGGGAACCGAACGTAGAACCATTCAGTTTTAAAATAACTTAGCCTTCCCCAAGAGCCCATTACATTATGGCAGTTCCTGACCGCTTCCAAGAAGGTGAAAGAAGGGCTTTCTCCACGACTCTTAACGTTAAATAGATATCTAATCTCGATCGGCTTTGGTGGTCGAAAGAGAATCTCCATAAACATGATGAAAGTGCTATTCAGCAGGGCATATCCGTTGGGATGTAGCTTGGATGGAGCTATTCCAAGGAATGATAACATCTCCCTTATATATTGGTTGAAAGGAGGAAGCGTTCCTGCCGTACAGGCCTGACAGTTAAAAGCAGTAAACCCCTCCGGGGGATCATGCGGCCTATCATTTGGCCCAGGCAGTAGCACATCATCGAGCGACAATCCATGTCTTAAACAAATCCGTCCCAGCATATCTTCGGAGATACCGGATGGCACAGAATCTTGTGGACGACAAATGACACGGGCACCTGGACGCTCGTCCAGAGCTGGGTTTATAACTTCGGCTTCAATGACCGGTATTTCAATGGTTGAAGGGATTGAACTCAGGAGTTCCTGCTGCTGAGAACTTGAAGGTTCCATGACTAGCTAGCTTATGAAAAATCATTGTTAAACAGACAATAACGCTCGTGCATCCCCCAGTGTAAAGTGTGTGAGTGTGTTGTGTAGTGCGGTACTGTATATCACTTGAGAAGTTCTACAGAATTGGAGAAAGCATGTAAACGACGAGACTTTGAAATTCAGTCGGAATGACCGTCATCGCTGACCGTCACAACCTTGCCATCCAGAAATTAGCAACCAATCCAAGTTAAAGTTTTTTAAAATTTTGTTAAAGTTGTAGTTCCATCGACGAGCTTCGAAGGGAAATCAAATATGCAGTCCAAAGGTCAAGTCTAATTATGCCAAAATGAAGCTCGTCAGAGTTAGATGTTCAAATGCACAAGGTTTTTCGATATCATCGAAGTTAGGTTAATTGTCAATCATCAAAAGTTCAAGTTCGAATCGATCGCTCAGGTTCAAGTTCACATCGATCAGGTTCGATTTCGTATCGATCGCTCAGGGACACTTTCGTATCGATCCCAGGGCTGCGCAGTTCGAATAGGTCCAAGGCCTCCACCTCGAATTGATCCAAGGGCTGCGCAGTTCGAATCGGTCCAAGGCCTCCACTTCGAATCGATCCAAGGCCGCCACTTCGAATCGATTCAAAGCCTCCAGTTCGAATCGGTCCAAGGCCTCCTCTTCGAATCGATCCAAGGGCTGCGCAGTTTGAATCGGTCCAAGGCCTCCACTTTGAATTGATCCAAGGCCACCATTTCGAATCGATCAGACGCAACCCCTTCGTATCAATCCACATATTCGAAGCACTCGATTCGATGCAAAGCTCAGCCATCGATCGATACGAAGGCCTCCATCTCATCATCTCGAAGCCCCTATTCAAGATCGACGCGAAGCTAAGGCCGAGGAATCTTCGATCGACCACGACTTCGGGTGACTTGATGTAAAAGATCGAGTCTCATCTTTTACGCGTTGGCTTTGCTTAGTGGATTACCTAAATCTAGCAGTTAGTTCGAGTAATTGAGGATCTGATTCGGTTCAAAGGCAAGAACAGTTTCTTCTTTTCCCGAGTCTCTGAACGATACGAAAGAAAAAGCGTAAGAATAGAAAAGTAAAAAGTGAAAAAATGGCTAAGTCCGCGATATTTATATGGATTCGAAGGTGAAGTGAAAAAACGATACGCATTCCAGTAAACACGACCGGTTACAACGTGTCGCCTCCGCATCGATTCGAAACAACATTTCGAATCCATGAACTCGAGTCTGTACTGATACGAAGTCTTCACCAAATCCATCGATGCGAAGCCCTTCTTCGTATCAACCACTTTCGACTCCATCCCCAGTTTTAGCGATACGAAATGTGCATTTCGAATCCATCGAACTACGTCATCCAAGGATCAATATTCATCGATACGAAGGCACGTTTCGTATCCATTTTAGTGGCTCGTGCCAATTCGAAAATGAGTTCCACCAAAGTTCGTAACCATCAATACGAAAGTTAATTTCGTATCCATCAATGCAGCGAATACCGATGCAAAAGTAATGTTTTAACCTTCTACACCGATTCAGGAAGGATCGATACTAAGAAACATTCAAAAACGACCATCGAGCGCTATTAAAATTCGAATTTCACGTCGGTTCAGGAGAGGATCGATAGAGAATTCGATATAAGATAAACTGACAATGACTCGTGAACGTCAGCGAGAGTCAGATTAACCTATATGCATATATGACAGACTAATATCCAATATTCTAGATTTACAGGAATTGGAAACTCGTCTGATAACAATTACAACAACAAACGGCTAATCACTAGCATACAGCAATCAGTTGCAACAATACAGGGTACAACAGTTGACAGTCAACAGTTTACATTATCAAGAAAAACAGTCGAAGGTTACAGCTTTCATCGAAAAGACGATAACTACTTAGAATGAAGACTACAGCAATTCAAAGCACATCATGTTTCCACAAGACGTACTTTGGGGGGCAAATGTTTTCCCGCCTTTTGGCAAGGCCGTGACACCAAGGAATTGACTAGTAACCAATGACGGTCCGTCCTAGAGATCGGTTATACACGGGCTCACTATGGATATCGACGAATTTTGTCCGAGTCAAGCTAAAATTGATATGACACAACAAGCAAAGCTATGAGAGCCAACGTTCCAAATTTCAAGTCAATCCGGATTCGTATGCTCAAGTTACGATCGATGCAAGATTGGATAAAAACAGCCTCTGTTCGACTCGCTTCGCATCCGTCAGACAGCCTCTGTTCGACTCGCTTCGCATCCATCAGACAGCCTCTGCTCGACTCGCTTCACATCCAACAGATAGTCTTTGTTTGACTCGATCTACATCCTTCAGAAAACAACAGTTCGACTCGATCGTCTAATGCCTACTTCGAATCCATCAGCTGGAGTGCGTTGCTCGAATCCATCGAGCAGCAGTAGTTCGTGTCCCTCATTTGTTCAGTTCATATCCATACTGGAAAAGCCCTGTTCGAATCCATCAAGTTCTGGTACTTCGTATCCATTGTGGATCCACTGATCGAATCCATCGTGTTGCCGTATTCGAATCAATCGACCGGAGTGGAGTTCCATCGATACGAACAGAACCCTACTGACAATGCGTGCAACTCACTTCCTATCGATACGAAAAAGGGGCGTTTCCATCGATACGAACAAGGCAAGGTCCAAGAACGACTCGATCAAAACGGTAGCAAAGGCGGAGTGATCCAGAGATTCAAACGCCACGTCATCGAGTCGAACAGCGCGAAAAAGACCGAGTCGAACAGCGATTCGAACAATACCGAGTCGAATAAGAGCGAGTTGAAATGAGGGAGTCGAACGAAACAGCCAACCGAAGATCCCAATTCGTATCGATCATATCTCCTAATCTACAAGTCCAAATGCGATGAAATTTTCACAGAAGACTACGTGCATGCTAAAGAATGTCCGTGCCAAATTTCGACTCCATCGGACGAGATCTTGATCGGTACGAAATCCGTTCGTATCGATCACGGATCGGACCGAAACTTCGCGAGCTTGGGTGCACGGGCCTGGTCACGTGCCAGAAGGAGCCTCCCGAGATCTGAGTGAAATATCAGCCTCCTACACCTATAAATATAGCCCTAGGGCATATAGAAAAAAGGGGTTCCTTCTTCTTTGAATTCTCCAACGCCCAGACTCTGCCGGATCCAGATCTAAACTCCCTTGCTGCTGCCAATAATGAAATTCACTGCTGCAAATCATAACTATCTGCTGTAATTCATTGAATTCACTTGTAATCTTCAAAGAAAGATCAATAAAGCTATCAACTTCATAGTGGGCGTAAGCGATACGCCGAACCCCTCTAAATTCTTGTGTCTCCTTGCATTTTAATTAGTTTCATATCTGAGATTTGGAGTTTTTGTTAGATAATCCTCTTTTTACATTTAATTTCTTCACTTTATCTCTTCAAAAACTTCCGAAGAGTGTGTTGCCCAATTTTGGTACAAACAAACACTATTAACGAATAAATTCTCAACACCCCAAAAAATGTAAAAAGAATTGATTAATAAAAAAGAAGCCTCTTCGAGGCTAGTCGACGTTGTCGAAGTGAAGTATTGAATGCTATCGAAGTCATAGGGTAAAGCAACGCATGGTTTCAAGTCCATAGCTATTCTTTGTACCGAAGACATTGCCATTTCGAAGATCATAAATAGTACGAGTTTATATGCCATAGGTAAGATATTATCCAATTCAATATGTTCAAAGAGATTTAAGTCAATATGTTCGATAATGTCCAAGTTTTAGTTCAAGCTCAATCAAGTATGCAAATAGCGAGTTTAAATCATGTCAATAATCTATGAAATGATTTGATATTTGATTCCTTATGTATACAAGGTTCAAACACTACAATTGGTTGAATCCCCAAATTGATTTAGGGTTTACAAAGTTGAAACATGTAAGAAATGAGGAGAGAGAATCTGATCCCTTAAATGGTACCTCTGGGTTCCAATATATATAGGTGAGAAGGTATGACTTTGGTGCACTTTGGAATTGACATCTTCGAAAGTTTCGACAAGATCCTTAGTGGCTTTGACGTTATTATGGCTGATGTCTTCAATGATTGATGGAGTCGATGATTTCCTTTGTAATGGTCGAAGTCCTTTAAGTAATGACTTCATTGAGCATGAAGCGAATGACTTCGTGGACATTGATAGTGTTCACTATCAACATCGTGGCATCCTGTAAATGTTGAGGAAACATGCTGTATAAAAGGCGAAGTGCCATATTCGGCTTTGACGAGGAGCGGTGCTATTATGTATACCTCTGGCACCGTTGTGAAGCAATACCATCAATGATCTATAAAGTGCGATGAGGCAATTCCCTCGACGAGCTATGGAGTGTGGTGGGGGCAATACGCTCAATTAGCTATGAAGTGCGAAGAGGCAATTACTTCGAAGAGCTATGTAGTGCGGGACCACTTTTACATAACGTCGACGACCCTCTTTTATGTCGCTCTATAGATCAGATCGAATTCCTTCGATGATGGCAGTAACATTAGCACTTTGATGGGCGTCGAAGAGCGGAGTTGTTTGACATCAAGGTGATACTGACTAGGCTTGATATTCCTTTCTACCTTGTTGACTTGCAACGTCATTTGTCTAATTTTAGAACCATTTTGGTATTACTTTAATGCTGCTTATTGGCGTCATAAGTGTATTGTTAGTTGATTGTCTTCAACATGGTCAAAGAATGGTTCTCCATTATAAACGACGACACTAATGAACTGTGAAGTAATGGGGCACAAAGTGGATGAAGTGCGAAGCACCTTGGCTCCTTATGTTGCTTGTCTTTAAAATCAATGATAATAATAACACTTATGAAAATGACAACACTACCATTTTAGTATTGCCTATTGATGGAGCGTTGAACCTTCTTCGATTCTCTTTGATAAGCCTCTTCGATATTATCATAGTTGTAACAATAATTATGGTAGTAACATTTATATGGATAACATTTAGCCCCTCTCCTTGTATAAAGAAGCATTTTACTCTTCGGAGTAAAACTAAGAATTCCTTTATACCGTCTGATCCTTAATAAAACTTTTTCACTAGTCTAGTTTTCTTATAAAACACAAAGCAAGATATAAATTCTGTTAAGGTCATAATTTTGTTATAAGAGTCCAACAAATAGCAGTAAATTCTCAACCAGAAGCCCAGAAGATTATCTGGTAATATCATTGAATGGAACATCCGAAATTTTCTCCAACACATAAGACCACAAAGTCTCTCTGCCATTAATAATTGGAATTTGGAATAATATCATCTGGCAGGTAAATGTTGGGCTATGTAAGGGAACCTTTAAGAAGACTAGCATGGGCTCTAAAGCCTCTCTTCTTGGATCAATTCTTCTTTGGCTATCAGAGATTAGCTTCCAACAATGGATTGCTTTGAATGCATCACACAATTTTCTTTTCAAAACCCTAATTTGTTGTAAGATGTTGTGCAACACTTAGCTCATCTTCTTGTTGTAATCTTTATCTTAAAACCTAAAAATTACTTTAATGATGGGTTTCCGAGTAAGGTATTAATAATTTATTAATCTTTACCTTAAAACCGAAAAATTACTTTAATTATGGGTTAGCGAGTAAGGTATTAATAATTTATTTAACGGAAAATTAAAGAAAATATCTAGTATCAATTCTAAAGAAAAGGTAGGGGAACCAATTAATCCAAAATATTGTTTTCAGGCATTAAGAAATCTAGAATATTATCTGGAAATAAGAAATCCAGAATGTCTTTTGATAATAAGAAGGCCAAGAAAACTATCTGGTAATAAGAAATCCCCAATTCCATTTGATAATAAGAAGACCAGATAAGCCATATCTAGTAATAATATAAAACCAAAAATCCTTATATGGCGGTAATAAAGGGATATAAATCCAAACCAGTAATAATATCAAACTTTATAAGAAAACCAGAAATAGGAAATACAAAAATCATCATGAAAACCAATAAGAAAACCAGGAATTCAATCGTCAAGAAATAAAAAATTCAATCAAAATAAAATTAATCAAAAGCTTGCGAGAATTTCATTTGATACCAAGAAACTCAGAAATCCATTTAATAGTGTTAACAAAAAATCTTGTTAACATCCCCTATGCTTTAATAAGATAATTTTATTTGGACATAACCATGTGATTGAGATGATTATTGCTTCAGAAATTGTATCTTTGGATAAAATGTCTTAGTCAAATTGATTTGGATGAAGAGAATAGTGAATGGTCATACCTTTCGACCTTGTCGAAAGGTTAATGAGACTTCTTCAACCCTACGACCAAGTGATAATATACCAGGTTGTCAAACCTTTCGACCTTGTCGTAAAGTTATTACCATGACCAACCCAAACTTCCATCTAAGTTGGTGTAGAAGGAAATAGTTCCACCTTTCGACCTTGTCGAAAGGTTGTTAACAAGATCACTCCAACCTTTCAACTAGGTTGGAATAGAAGTGAGTTGCCAAACCTTTCGTCTTTGTTGAAAGGTGTGACCAGGCTTTTCCAACCTTTCGATTAGGTTGATGTAATTCTTAGTCATTTAGGTTTCAGAACTCAGTCATTTGTTGAGTTCCATATCCCCTTGGAGTTGAAATTAGTTATGGTTGACGCCTACTACTCTCTTTTTAATCATGCCGAAAGGTGACATGTGAAACGTCTCGACATTGTTGTAAGGAGAAACATAGCTCGTTTTTCAACTTTAGTTGCTTTTAGCCTTTTTAGTGTCCATTTTCTTTCTATGGAATCATTTCGAAGGGTTTACTAATGCTTAAGGTAGTAGATTCCCTCCGGATGATGTCCATCATAAGTGATTATAAGACATATAGCCCAGGATTCCCTTAGGAAGTAATCCTTTCGACGTAGTTGAAAGATTTTCCTCCTTTCGAAGTAGTCCCAGTTTATATCTTTAACCCATTTACTTTTCATACATAAGATCAATTTAGTTATTCCCATAACTATGCATTTATCACATGTGACACATCATCATTATCACTTTAACTACCCACGTTAAGTATGGATTTCAACGATGACGTGTTTCATGGGGAATGGCTAAGTCAATCTTATACATAGCATAGATTAAAAGAGATTATGAGAAAAAGGTTGAAATCATGTGCAATTGATCATTAGTCCAGTTAATGATCTTAATGAATCTCCTCATTGCTAATATCTATCATGATCGAGCCATCTTTATTTTATTCGTATCCAAAATGAGTTATAAGGAATTGAGCTCTCTCCCCAATTCAATTTATTTTTTACAAGAACAACTATCTCTATAAAAGTGGAGAAAAGAAGATGAATTCAGCATCCAGAATCCGGCCCCTAAAATTGGACCCCTTGGGTCTTATTTATAGATGCAGGCGGCCACCCTTTCAACTCCGTTCTTTCGACTGAGTCGAAAGGTCCCCCTTTATATACCGCCTTATACCTTTCGACTTCATCGAAAGGTTATGAACCCTTCGACTGTGTCGAAAGGTTATGAGTCTCTTATGCTCCTTGGTTCATCACTTTTTCTTCCTTGTCTTTGACCTTGTCGAAAGGTCTCCTCTCTGTATGCTATTGTGAACCTTTCAACATTGTCGAAAGGTTTACCTTTCGTATGCTTTTCTGAACCTTTCGATATTGTCGAAAGGTTTGTCTTCAACATGCTGTTCTGATCCTTTCGACATTGTCGAAAGGTTTTCCCTTCTTTTGCTTTTATCGACCTTTCGACTTTGTCGAAAGGATTGCTTTGTACATAACTTCATGAACCCTTCAACCTTGCCGAGAGGTTGGTCTTTACTTATTGTTGTCGAGAGATGGATTTTCCTTCAATGTTATCGAAAGGTTTTCCTTCATTCCTTTGCTTTTGTTGACTTCTGAATGTTGCTCTCTTTGTAGAACCTTTTGATGCAGTCGAAAGGTATCTCAGATGTGCTTTAACCGGTTCGAAAGGCTTACTATGCTCTCGAAAAGGTCACCATGGAGCTGCTCGCACTTGCTTTGACTTCTTCATCCTCATCGAAAGGTAAGAGCTCCCTGGATAATGATAAATGGAACCTTTCGACCCCTTCGAAAGGTTTGAGGCTGTTAAACTCTGATGTCTGCATCCCTTCAACTCCTTTGAAAGGTTTATTGTGTGGTAGAGAGGAACACTATCGATTGTTTTCGAAAGGGGCTCTGGAGTTATCATTGCTTTCTCTTTTGTGTCGAAAGGTTGGTTGTGGCGGAAGGTCTTATTTGTTTTCATCCCGGTCAAAGGAATTTGCACTGTATAAGTGGTTGGATCTTCTAAACATCTTTTTTAAGTCTTTCAAGATAAATTGGTCTATCTCTTCATCAAAACTTCCATCTTATTATCCATCTTTCATACTTTTGCTTTTAAGTAGATTTTATGGTTAACATTTTGCCCCCTCTTGTATGAAAGAGCCTTTCGCTCTTTAGGACAAAGTTTCCATAGCTCTTTTACTCTTCATAATTTTGTCTCTCTTGCAAAATTCAAAATTAAAATCACGATTGTTACTATTATACTTACATGTATGCTCAGTCATTGATCAGTGTACTAATGCCCTTATTCGCCCGATAAGCCTCATTTTGAATTTATGAACACCAACTTTCAGTTTTGGCATTAAAAAGATCCATTCGAGATTTTTGGCTGCCTGCAACAAATTCAATTACATCATATCATCCATGAAACCTAACCCAGATTAGGTCATTAACTTGTGAAGTTTAGAGATTGATAACGTGATATTCAGAATCCAAATAGCGGTATCCCAAGAATAGTTTTATATATGGCATTTCTAAACCCAGATTAAGGTTTTTATGGCCAATTAAAGAAGAATTAATAGTATGATTCCCATATTAAACTTTGAGTCCAGGTTAGGACATATTTGAGTCAATTCTCTTTGAAGTAAGAATCTTCGGCCCAGATTTGGGCACATACTTGTGTAAGCGGATGGTTATTAAAATAAAAATCCCTTGCCCGTATTAGGGCGTATTTCGAATAACCAAAAGCTCATGAAAACAGCCTTCATAATAGATGTAATGTACCCAGATTAGGGTATTTAGGAAAAATCAGATAATAATTTCGAAACTCAAGTATGAGTATTAAGAATTGTAATAACCAACAATGTTCTTATACCATGATTTGGGCTTAGTAAAGATGGCGATTGATTAAATCTCGAAACCCAGATTTGGGTATTAGATTTTGAAATTCATATATGAGAATCCCGAAGCCCAGATTCGGGCATTAATAGATGATGTTAAGAAAGTCCCCAAACCCTGATTCAAGTATTAATTGATGATGTTAAGAAAGTCCCGTTCGGGTATTAATAGATGATGTTAAGAAAGTCCTGAAACCCATATTCAGGTAATTAATCAATGGAGATTCGTTTTACTCCTTTTCTTTTGTCCTTTTCGACATATAAGAACCTTTCAGGCTTTGCATAGAAATAATTTGATTATCTGCCTCTTGAGCTTGGACGTCTTATCCCATCATAAGATATGCCACTTTTATCTGAGCTAGGACATCTTAGTCCTTAGTTGATTGTGCCTCCTTTCGGGCTTGAACATCTTAGTCCAATGTTGATTGAGCCTCTTCTTAGCCTTTGACGCTTAGTCCATTATTGATTGAGCCTCTTCATGCCTTGGACGTCTTATTTCATAATTGGTTGAGCCTCTTCTTGGGCTTGGACGTCTTAGTCCATTATTGATTGAGCCTCTTCTTGGGCTTGGACATCTTAGTCCATTATTGTTCGGTGCTCTTGGTTAACTCATCTTAGAGGTTGGAACCAAGGACTTACCTGACATCCCTCCAGGAGGCACCCTGCCCCGGCCCTTTTACGATGGGGACAAGGGCTTGTTCGGTGCTCTATCCTAGCCATCTCATGGCGTGGATAGAGGCTTACTCCGATCTCCATCCAGGAGGTGCCTTAACCTGGCCATAGCATGGCACAGATAAGGGCTTGTTCGGTGCTTTAATCTGGCCATCTCATGGCACGGATAGAGGCTTACCCCGACCTCTAAAACATCCCACACCCCTTAGTATACTAAAAAAGGCCACACTAAATGATGTGGTGCATTATAGGTATAGCTAAAGCTTTACAGAGACTAAGATTCATAAGATGAATAAATAAAACAGCGGAAACATTTATACAGTAACTCACTTAAAAAAGTAAACTTCATAAAATAAGTAATAACCAAAATACCAAATACATATGTCTCATGAAAAATACCATCTCAATCACAATATCAGAGTACAAAAACATCCCTCTCAAATTGTACCGATACATAAAAGAATGAAAACTGAAAAGACGATGAATACATGAAGAAAAACTCCGCAGCTGAATCTCCATGAAAATCCAAAATCTCTTGTCCCTGCCTCTACTAGCCTATGGGGGAAAAGGGGAAATAGACGAGTGGGTCAGAATAAAAGTCTGGTGAGTGGAAGTAATTACTAGTATTTTTAAGCAAGGTAAAGATAATAGATTTAGCAACAGTTCTAGTATAAAAAGGAAATAAAGGAAAATATAAAGCTGGAATAAAATACTGTTAATTGCTTGCTTCAATTATTTCGATTGTTTGCACTTGTCTTTGATAACTGCTTTGATTAGGGTGAAATCATAATCCTACTTTAATTAGGCTAAAATCCTAATTCTACCCTTTGATCGGCCTTCTATCTCTGTTGTGCCACTGTGAGCTAGTCCCATCCTGTGGGTCCCATAGAAAAAAGACATCTGTTTAGTGCTTCGGAACTCAATATCAACTTATATCCCAACACCGAGGCCGCACACTCGGCCACCTTCGGCTCGCACTATCTGTTGCTCCATCTTTGACCTCTTATTTACCATTACTTCAGCATAAGTGTGTCCCAGCCTCACCTAATCTATTGTGAGACCATTAGTTCCTAACTGATAAGGAAATGCTGCCAGATACGGTCCTAACAAACAAAATCTAATTGCGCCCCTTGCCCAAATACCCTGGTTTGAGCTTCTATCTATTGACCACTTATTTACCATTACTTCAGCATAAGCATGTCCCAGCCTCACCTAATCTATTCTGAGACCATCAGGTCCTGACTGAAGGGGAATGCTGCCGGTATGGGTCCTACTTCTATCTTTGCTTATTAACTTAATGTAAGTTTTAAAATAAGCCTCTTCTATTATCACTGCTCTATTTGCTTATTAACTTAACCTAAGTCTTAAAATAAGCCTCTTCTGTTATCTCTGCTATACTTGCTTATTCACTTAAGCATAAGTTTTAAAAATAAGCCTTTTCTGTTATCTTTGCTTATTAACATAACTCTAAGTTTTAAAATAAGCCTTTTCTATTCTTTCTGCTTAATTATACCCTACGTTATAATTGTTCTTCTATTCTATCTTTTTAATTATAACTTCTAGTTATAAATATGCTTGCAAATGTCAAATTTGCCTATTTCAGTCTATACTATTTTTTAGAGTTCTTCTTATTTACATCAAATTTTCTATAAATTTAGTGTTCGTATAATTTAGTCCACACTAGCGAATTATCTCTTTTTATTATTTTATTCATGTAAAAGGAATAAAAAAAGAAACTAAAATTTACAAGCGGAATTCTAATGTAAAACGGATGTAAATAAAATACAAATAACTGTAAATAACAATAAATAAATGTTAATAAATGAATAAAATAGCTAAATAAAAATAGCTAGATAAAATAGAATGAAAATAACTTGAAAAGAACTTTAAAAATAAACTGTAAACAACTTATATAAAAGCGGTCTCAAAATTGCAGAAAAACTACAACCATTGAGAACCCTATTATTTTAAATTACTTAAAAATCTAAAATAATTACTTAAACAGTCACATGTGGTCCTTAGCTCTTTCCTTGGCCTTCCCGGATCCACTTAAAGGGTATAAAACATATTAATTAAATAGATCTTCTCCTTGGAAAAATATTTCTTTTAGGGTCCAGCCCCAGGCAATGAACCCGGATGGAGAAAATCTAAATGAGAAAAATAGCTAGGCCTAGGGACTTATTTATAGTATTACTTATGGATCTCAAACCATTGGATTTGAGAAATAAATCTGGTGCAACCATGTCATAGGCTCGATGGGAACCATCGGATGGAAGCACGGACGCACGAGATGGAATAAAAACAACAAAACACGTCATGATTTGATCTGGATGAATTAACGTCCCAAAATACTAAGGCGGGTCGACCTTACTGTCGACCGCCATATGCTAGGATCGACCTATAGGTCATCCCAGCCATTGGGAAGGTTGACCCTAGGGTCAATCTGATCTACTTATTTATTTCTTCTTTGTTTCTTGTTTAATTTGTAACTTCTTCGTTTTAGCTCCGATTTTGACAATCTATATATGGAAATTGACTAGAAAATTACCACGGTCACAATGGTGTAACTCCCGTGGCTCAATTATTATAATTTCACAAAGTTATTTTATTATTTAATTAATTCATTAGTTAATTATTATAGCTTAAATTTCGGGTTGTTACATTCTTCCCTCCTTAAGGGATTTTGTCCCCGAAATCTCTAAGGATAGAAGAATGAAATAAATGTTTTCATCCAAGTTCTAAACCAACTACTCAATCATCACCCATTACATCCATTGTCCTTAGGTTTTTCGAATGCAATTCATGATATATATGCAAATAGTGTAGTGTCAATGTCCCTAACTAATGCAAAAGATTAGGCGGTCTACTGATTTAGTCGACCTCCTTTTTATGCAATCATGTCCGTGCAATGTATCCAAATGAATTCAAATTCCTATTGATAACTGATAGTTCTATATGCATGCTACAATCATCATCCAAATGCAACAATCATATGATAATCATCCATTTTTAGCAACCATAGAAAATAAAAATGCAAATGCGCACACATCCATATGCATATGCTCTAGTGTCCTAGTTAGGCCGATCCCTAAGAGATAATAGTGCCTAGTGTAAGTATATGCATCCATTAGCATCCACTAGCAACCACTTGCAACACCACTATCCATCATACATAACATGTTCTAATAACATGTTTACATTTGGTCTTACCATCCATAGGTTGAATCCTAAGATCTACCCTCCCAAAGGATAATAATGGAAAGAACCTATTCAAAACTAAAGATGGAAACAGGAAATTCAAAATTTATTATCAAAGAGATGTGGATAAGAGGTGTGTATTCTCTCCTAATCAAATCAATCTTCTCTGAAGTCTCTCTAACCATGTTTGGACCAAGTAGCAATCTCTCTGTAGACTCTAACCAACATGAAAGCAACTTGCATGGTCTTCCATAAAGAGCTTCGATAGGTGCCATTCCAATGCTAGCTTAAAAACTATTATTATACACGAATTCCACTAAAGGAAGATGCTCCTTCCAAGTTCCTCCAAAATCAAGAATACACATTCTCAACCACGTGCGTCTTACTATCTTACTAATATCACCTTACTATATAGTCTACACATCTAAAGCGACGATCCTAGGTTCTCACTAGTGTCTTATACATTTTACGGAAACTTCTATTGTTACTTCTAAAAGTAATCACTGTTATCTCCTACAGAGCCTTACACTTTTTCCGTCACACATAGGAAATGATTCATATCTAGTCCATATTAAAAAGTTTGGTTTGGTATTTATTATTTCATTTAAAAACTAAAGCTTCTAAATTTTGAAAACATCAAATCCAAATTTTTTTGCCTTTAGAAGTGTTATTTTCAGGTTTCTATTAAATTCAAAGGTACTTGGTTACTTAACATTTTATCTTTCTAGACTTGCATCCTTACAGCTTTTTGAATTTACATTATTCCCCAAACCTAGAGGGGAAAACTTACAAACTCTAAGTTCAAAACTTATTTGATGTTTTCTTTTAAAGACCTTTACAGCTTTCCATAAAAATTTGGATTTTTAAATTTAACTGTTACTAAGTTTTACACTTCCAAAAAATTATTACTTTTTCACCAAACCAAATTTCTTTAAGATATCATTAAAATGTCCTCACATGTTTTCAAAACATCTTGTTTTCATAGATTTTCAATTTTGCAAAAACTGAAGTAGATAAGAACAATTATTTTATTAAGAACTCTTACCTTTCCAATTACCTAACCTTAGAGGAGTTTCTAACTTACTACAAATTGGGACTTTCTACAAAGGCAAGCAGCCAATGCGCATAATCAATGGAAAAAAATGTGATATTTCCATGGCTTAGCTTTTTCTACTAAGGTTCTCTATAATATCTCTCCTAATTAACGCCGTCTCTATTTATTACACTTCTTATTACACCTAATGGTTCTATACCTTAATATATTGGAACTTCTTTCTTTTATAAGAAACTATTAATGCTAAAACCTTCTGTGAATCCTTTAAAAGAGGACATCATGTTTATGTGAAATTACAAGGAACTTATTTTATATTTTTCGAAATAGGCTATACAAAATATGGTTCTTCCCATACCTTGTACATTTCTTTCACGTATTCCTTATAACTTGCACAAAACATCTTTATTCTGATTTGGTTTCATAGAAAATTATACCATTATTTATTTCATTCCAATAGATTAAAGTATGTTTAATCTATATTCTCTTACGATAGACATCTTCTATGAAATTTATTAATTTCCTAATATCTAACTTACACTTTTCTTTTCAAAAAAACTCATTTTCAAAACTGGTTTAATATTTTCATAACTAGAAAACATTTCCTTATACTTATTTAAATAATAAATGTACTTACAAACCACTTTATTTCTATACTTAGAAATTATCTTCAAAATACATTTTTATTTAGGTCAAAACAGATGTTGCATAAAACACCGTTACTACAACCGAAAAATACTAGTGTATGGATTCAAAAATAAATAATAATAAATCTCTTATACTATGTAAAAACTTTTCCTTTGGAAGTCACCTACTATAACAGGAGTGTTATAGTCTATGCTCCCCTTATTTTTCACGAAAACATTTATTAAAACAATAAATGTTGTAACCTACGTTTTCGATACTTAATACACTCTAGGTTTTTATATTAAAAATCTTTGTTTACCTACAAAGAAACAAGCGAGCTATATATGCTCTATAATTCTTCATAAAAGAATTTCACTTTGAACAAAATTTACATCATATAAAAACCAATTTAAATTCCATACCATTTTTTTTCAAAAACCCAATATTATTAACAATAATAATTTTCAACTTTTCAATTCTAACAATTTCATTTTACCGGGCTAGGCATAAAGTGGATTTTCTTCTTACTACTCTAGGAGTACTCAACCTAAACTTTGGTAACCTCTTTTCCTTACTAAAGTCTTCTGTTCCTATTCCTCTTATATGTTTATATTTATTTCAAGGCACTATCGTTAGATCCACTTTTCTGAAGCAATTATAATTATTGCAATTATTTACACATGGACTTTCCTCATTTTCAACTGAATCTATTGTACATCCCCAATCTTTGCCTACAACTCTTTGATTTCCATAATCCGAAGCTAAATGTACAAAACCGTTTCTCAAACTCTTTCCATGTGTTGACCTTCTTTATGCCCTGTGAAACGCACTTCCTTACGCCAAAAGTGACACTCCGAGAATTTTGGCTTCAACTGATGATCGTGAAGAACCTTCTCTAGATGAATAGCATGCTCTTCCCTACTCTTGGAAAAACACCAAAATTTCATCCATGAATACTACTATGAACTTATTTAGGACATTTCAAAAAAACACGGCTCATCAAATCTATAAAATAAGCTAGGGCATTGGTTAGCCCAAACGGCATAACCAACCACTCAAAGAATCCGTCTGATGAAGCCTTTCTCCAATAGCTCACCAATCTACTTACTTAACTCCTTCCTTTCATGTGTCTCATGGGAAATGCCACTGGCTTAGCATTGTCATTCATATAGATCCTAAAGTCGATCTCTCTCTTACGGGGGTAGTCCCTTAGCCTCCTCAAAAAAATATCTAACGACTGGAATGAAATCTTGCTCTCCTAGTGATGAATCAAGGGAATAAAGGAAGCTCAACATGAATGACCCATGTGGGTCGCAAGAAACCTCGAGTGACCGTCCACTACATGTCTCTAGTCTAACGACTCTCCTCTCGTAGTCCAATATCGCTCCATAAGTGGATAACCAATCCATCCCCAAAATCAACCCATACCCCAAAAATCCCAATACATAGGCGTCACAGTCAAGCTCTACGCCTAGGATAAAAATTTCAAGCCCCTACAAAACATGGATAAATGTGCCGATCCCCTATGGGGTTTGAAACTGCTATAGGGTCTACTACTAAAGACATATCTAAGTGCAAACAATCAACCAAGGAACTAGAATGAAAGAATGTGATGCCCCAGAATCAAAAAGAGTCCGAATAGGAAAATACGAAATAGAGATCAAACCTTCCACGGTGACTTTCCTACCTCTATCTGGTCCGCTGCTAGAAGGTGCTACATCCAAAGACCGTACTTGCACTATAGGTGCGCCTGCTCTCTGTCCCGTCCTTTGAGGACAAGCTCTACTAAGGTGACTAGGCTGCCCATAGTTGAAACACCTTCCTTTCATCATTTATTCTTACAGTCCCTTGCGTAATGACCAACCAATCCACAACTACGACATTTCCCGCTTTTCTTGATCCACTTTTGAGGTCCTCCTTCTTTCCTCTTGTCCTTTTCCTTCTTGTTCTTCCACAATGGCTTCTTAGAGCTTTCTAACTTAGGAACCTCTTTAAGCTCTCCCTTCAGCTGCCAAGATGCAGACTGAACTTCCTGTCAGTCCCTGAATTCAAACAGTCTAAACATTCGCTCTGTATCCTTCAACCTAGCTTGTGCCTCCTTGAAATCCTCTGTGCTAGAAAACGTCTTGCCTCCTAAACTAGCGAAGTCCTTGCATAGCTTAGAAAAATTGGCTGCTGCAGGTTGATTAATGGGATCTCCACTTGCTGGTGTTGTATTGGGCGCTTGCCCTTGCACTTCTGGTACCGTAGCTCTATGGAACCGGTCAGTCATACTATGCAAAGAAAAGAAAATTTAGGCTTGAAAGGATAGAAAGTAGGTTGAACTGGACTTTGAGGGAAGTTTTGTAAAAACTCTCTTTTATACTTGAAAATATATTTCTATAATAAGAGTTTTTTTCTGAAAAATACTTCTAGTTTGAAGGTATGCTACTTTTAAAACTAGGCTACTTTTGGAAAAATACTTTATTTTTAAAACAAGTTTTTAGGAATCCTATAACCTTAGGCTCTAATACTAAGCAAAACACCCCGCACCCCTTAATATACCCAAAAAGGGAAAACTAAAAGATGTGGTTCGTTGTAGATATAGCTAAAACTTACAGAGACTAAGATTCACAAGACAAATAAATAAAACAACAGAAAAATTTAAACGGTAACTCTTTTAAAAATTAGACTTCATAAAATAAGTCATAACCAAAATACCAAATACATATGTCTTATGAAAAATACCATCTCAGTCGCAATATAAGAGTACAAAATCATCCCTCTCAAATAGTACCGGTACATAAAAGAATGAAAACCGAAGGAAAAAGAATACATAAAGAAAAACACCGCAATCGAATCTCCAAGGAAATCCGAAATCTACTGTCCCTGCCTCTGCTGGCCTATAGGGGAAAAGGGGAAATAGAAGAGTGGGCCAGACTAAAAGTCTGGTGAGTGGAAGTAATTACTAGTATTTTTAAGCAAGGTAAAGATAATAGACTTAGTAACAGTTCTGGTATAAAAAGGAAATAAAGGAAAAGATAAAGCTGGAATAAAATACCGTTTAATTGATTGCTTCGATTATTTCGATTGTTTGCACCTGTCTTAGATAACTGCTTTGATTAGGCTGAAATCCTAATCCTAGTTTAATTAGGATGAAATCCTAATTCTACACTTTGATCGGCCTTTTATCTCTGTTGGGCTGCTTGAGCTAGTCCCATCCTGTGGGTCCCACAGCAAAATGACACATGTTTAGCACTCTAGAACTCAATAGCGACTTATATCCCTGCACCGAGGGAGCACGCTTGTCCACCGTCGGCTCGCACTATCTGATGCTCCATCTTTTGACCTCTTATTTACCATTACTTCAGCATAAGCGTGTCCCAGCCTCACCTAATCTATTGTGAGACCATCAGTTCCTGACTGATAAAGAAATGCTGCTGGATACGGGTCATAACAAACAAAATCTAGTTGCGCCCCTTGCCCAAATTCCCTGATTTGTGCTTCTATCTATTGACCACTTATTTACAATTACTTCAGCATAAGCGTGTCACAGCGTTATCTAATCTATTGTGAGACCATCAGTTCTTGACTGAAGGGGAATGCTGCCGGTACGGGTCCTACTTCTATCTTTGCTTATTAACTTAGTGTAAGTTTTAAAATAATCCTCTTCTATTATCTCCGCTCTGTTTGCTTATTAACTTAACCTAAGTCTTAAAATAAGCATCTTCTGTTATCTCTGCTATTCTTGCTTATTAACTTAACTATATGTTATAAAAATAAGCCTTTTCTGTTAACTTTGCTTATTAACTTAAATCTTAAGTTTTAAAATAAGCCATTTTTTTCCTTCTGCTTAATTATAACCCACGTTATAATTGTTCTTCTATTCTATCTTTTTAATTATAACTTCCAGTTATAAATATGCTTGCAAATGTCAAATTTGCCTATTTCAGTCTATACTCTTTTTATTATAGTTCTTCTTATTTACATCAGATTTTCTGTAAATTAAGTGTTCTTATAAATTAGTCCACATTAGCGAATTATCTCTTTTTATTATTATTTTCGTGTAAAAGGAATAAAAAAAAGAAAGTAAAATTTACAAGCTGAATTCTAACGTAAAACAGATGTAAATAAAATACAAATAACTATAAATAACAGTAAATAATGGTAAATAAATGAATAAAATAGCTAAATAAAAATAGCTGGATAAAATAGACTGAAAATAATTTTAAAAATTAATTGTAAACAACTTATATAAAAGCGGTCTCAAAATTGCAGAAAAACTACAATTACTGAGAACCATATTATTTTAAATTACTTAAAACTCTAAAATAATTACTTGAACACTCATTTGTGGTCCTTAGATCGTTCCTTGGCCTTCCCGGATCCACTTATAGGGTATAAAATATTTTAATTAAAAAGATCTCCTTGGAAAAATATTCCTTGTAGGTTCCAGCCTCAGGCAATGAACCCAGATGGAGAAAATCTGAATGAAAAAATTAGCTAGACCTAGGGTGTTGTTTATCGTGTCACTTGTGGATCTCAGACCGCTAGATTTGAGGATTAAATCTGGTGCAACCATGTCATAGGCTTGATGGGAACCGTCGGATGGAAGCACGGACGCACGAGATGGAATGAAAACAACAAAACACGTCACGATTTGATCTGGACAAATTCACGTCCTAGAACACTAAAGCGGGTCGACCTTACTATCGACCGACATATGCTAGGGTCGACCTATAGGTCGACCAAGCCATAGGGAAGGTCGATCCTATGGTCGACTTGACCTTTTTCTTCTTCTTCGTTTCTTGTTTACTTTGTAACTTCTTCGTTTTAGCTCCGATTTCGACAATCTATATATGGAAATTGACCAGAAAATTGTCATGGTCACAATGGTGCAATTCCCGTGGCTCAATTTTGATAATTTCACAAAGTTATTAAATTATTTCATTAATTCGTTAATTAATTATTATAGCTTAAATTTCAGGTTGTTACAACCTCCCTCCATGAGGTGCCTTAACCTGGTGACATGGATAAGGGCTTGTTGGTTGCTTTAACCTGGCCATCTCATGGCGTGGATAAAGGCTTACTCCATCCTCCCTCCAGGAGGTGCCTTAACCTGGCCATAGCGTGGCATGGATAAGGGCTTGTTCGGTGCTTTAACCTGGCCATCTCATGGCACGAATAAAGGCTTACTTCATCCTCCCTCCAAGAGGCGCCTGCCCTGGCCATCTTGGCGCGGACAGAGCCTTTTCTACCATCTTAGATAGATTACCATCTTAGGTAGTATCCAAATTTGAGGAGCGTTTCACTACCAACCGTGTAGATTTTCTCTTTACAAAAAAGAAGTTCTTTATTAATCCACCTTTGGAAAATATGGCCTTAAATGTTTAGCATTCCATTCTAGGCACCATGTTACCATCTGGACGACATAATTTGTAGGCTCCTGGTGGGATTACTTTGCATATGATTAATGGCCCCTCCCAGTTTGGTCTAAGGGTTCCATCTGCAGGATCCTTAGTATTGGCCATTACTCTGCGAAGTACTAAATCCCCATCTTGAAATGACCGAGTTCTTACTCTTGAGTTGTAATACATAGAAATTCTTCTCTGATATTCGGCGGTTCTTACTGCCGCTTCATCTTTAACTCATGTATCAAATCTAGTGATTCTTTCTTCAACTCTTGGTTCTTATCAAATGCATAGAAAATCCTTCGGTGTGAGGGTATTTCAATCTCGATTGGTAGCATCACCTGACATCCGTATGTCAAAGAATACGGGGAATGTCCCGTTGCCGTCTTAGCAGATGTTTGGTAGGCCCACAACACTAATGGTAGTTCTTCTATCCAATTTCCTTTTTCTTTATTCAGTCGCTTTTTCAGAATGGTTTTTATTGTCTTATTTGCACCTTCAACTGCTCCATTAGCTTTTAGATGTGCGACTAATGAAAAACATTTAATAATCCCATTTATGTGGAAGAATCTAGAGAATTCTTCGCCTTCAAATTGCGTCCCATTGTCAGAGATTATCTTTTGGGGAATTCCAAATCTGGTTATGATATTCTTAATGACCAATCTCAATACTATTCCCGAAGTGATTTTTGGCAGTGGTTCGGCTTCAACATTTGGTAAAATAGTCGATAGCCACTACGGCATATTTAGCTCCTCCTTTTGAAATCGGCAACGGGTCAATCAAATCTATTCCCCAAACATCAAAGGGCCACAGACTTGTGATTGAAGTTAATTGACTTGGAGGTAACCTGGATATTTTTGAAAACTTTTGGCATTTCTCGCATCTTTTCACATAGTCTATTGCTTGGCTCACCATGTGTGGCCAATAAAATCCTTGCCTCATTACTCTCTTTGCAAGCTTTGTTCCATTTGAATGATCACCACACAACCCCTCGTGTGCTTTAGCCATTAGTCTCATCCCATCATTCATGCTCACACAACGAAGATAAGGCATAGCATATCCCTTTTTATAAAGGATTTCGTCTATCATAACAATGGTTGGAGCCTGTCTCTTGATTTTTCTTGCCTTACCTTTATCGATTGGTAATGTCCCTTTAACTAAATACTCAACAATGGGTGACATCCATGTGCCATCATATGTGCTATCTGGACTGGGTAGGTCCATCATTTATTTGCCAGCTCATTACCACTTTCTATTTCTTCTCTCCTCTAAGACTTGGTTTGAGATCTTGTTATAACCAGCAATTCTTCTCCTTGTTCGGATGTCTCTTTTTCAAAGCTTGGCTTTTCATCATATCCAATGGGAACAATTTGTGTTTCAGGGGCTCCCCTTGAGCTTGCCAATTTTGTTAAAGAGTCTGCATGTGCATTCTCTGCCCTTGGAACTTGATTTACCGAAAAATCTTCAAACAAGGCGAGCATTTGCAATATATTCTTCACATATAAAGATAGTTTGGGGTCCTTTGTTTGATATAATTGCTTCACTTGATTGACCATTAGCAATGAATCACTGAAAATCTGTATCTGTGGGATTTTCAATTATAATGCTAGCGTTAGTCCCGCTACCATTGACTTATATTCTACCACATTATTGGTTGCGGAAAATCCCAATTTCATGGCATAGTGCAATTGATTTCTGTCTGGGGTTATAACTACATATCCTACTCTAGCACCTTCCTCATTTGATGCCCCATCCACAAATAGTTGCCACATGGGCTTCTGGTCTTTCTCTTTTTCCGATTGTTCCTTTATAAAGCTGGTGCATTTATTAACAAAATTTGCCAGGGCATGGCCTTTTATTGCGGCCCTTGGTTGAAACTATATTTCATATTTGCTGAGTTCAATCCCCTATTTTACCAATCTCCCTGAAGTCTCAGGCGTACTGAAAACTTGTTTAAGAGGAAAATTTGTCAATACACTGATTGAATGTGCTTGGAAATATTCTTTGAGCTTTCGAGATGTAAGAATCAAGCAATAAGCTAATTTCTCTATAACTAGGTATCGAACTTCTACATCCTTCAACCGCCTGCTTACGTAGTATACTGGGAATTGCACCCCTTTGTCCTCTCGAATGAGTACTGAATTGATCATGTGTTCTGATACCGCCATATATAGATACAAAATTTCCCCACTCTCGGGTCTTGAGAGTATCGGTGGTTTCTCTAAATGGCTTTTCAATTCCAAGAAAGCTTTTTTGCAATCTTTTCCCCATTCAAAGTTCTTTCTTTTCTTAATTACATCGAAGTAAGGTATGCATTTATCAGTAGCTTTGGAGATAAAACTTCTTAGCGCAGCTACTCTTCCATTTAAGCTCATCAATTCCTTGCTAGTTTTTGGTATGGACATAATCCTTATAGCTTGAATTTGGTCGGGAGTTTCCTCTATTCCTTGATTGCTTACCAAGTAGCCTAAGAACTTTCCAGAGTGAACCCCAAAAGAGAACTTTTGCGGATTTAGCTTCATTTGATACCTCCGCGATGTCTCGAACATTTCCTCACGATATTTGAGATGGTTTTCAGGTTCGCTAGATTTTACCAGCATGTCATCAACATAAACCTCCATATTTCCGCCAATTTATTCTTTGAACATTCGGTTAACCAATCTCTGATAAGTGCCCCCAGCATTCTTTAGACCAAATGGCATGGCTCTGTAACAATTAATTCTCCACTTTGTTATGAAGCTGGTACGACCTTCATCTGGCTTGAACATCGATATCTGATTGTACCCAGAATAAGCATCCATAAGAGATAACAACTTGTGTCCGCTCGTTGCATCTAGTAACTGATCTATTCATGGCAATGGGAAACAGTCCTTCGTGCATACTTTGTTTAAATCTATATAATCAACACATGTTCTCCACTTTCCATTGGACTTTTTCACCAGAAATGGGTTTGCTAACCGTTTAGGGTAATATACTTCCCAGATTAAACCATTTTCAAGGAGCCTATCAAATTCCTCTTTTAGAGCATATGTTTGAACTTTATCCAATTGTCTCTTTTTTTGCCTTATGGGGTTGCTCCTGGGTCGATGTTAAGGGTGTGACACATGAAGGTCAGGTCAATCCCCACCATATCAGAATGTGACCAAGCAAACACATCCTTGTTGACTTTGAGGAACTGAATCAAATATTTCTTTAACTCACCCTCAAGATCTTTTCCCATTTTGACCACTTTAGAAACGTCTTCAGAATCTATATAGGTTTCCTCTATATCCTCTATGGGCCTTATTCTCTCCATCTCACCCCGACAATCAAACTCAGTGATTATTGGACCTTCTTCTGCTGAATTAGTGTCAACCCTCTTTCTCTTGTTTCCTGCAGAAATGTATTTTTGATACATAAGCTTATTATACTTCTTATCATTAATCTTTGCTTCGAATGTTGGATGTAGAAATCCATTATCCGAAAGCTGTAAAATAGTAAAAGACTCAAAATAAGTAGAATACTCCCTTTTATATTGATCGAGCGTGGCAAAGTACATTTCATGGGAGCTGAATTGTTCTCCCCGCACAGTCCCCCAGCCTCGCTTTGTCAAGAACTTCACCATGAGGTACTTTGGCGAGACGAATGCATCAATTTCATCCAGGGCTTGCCTGCCGAATAAAGTGTTGTAGTAGGAGCGTTGGTCAATTATCACAAAGATGGTTTCAAATGTTAGGCAGGTAGGAGCCACCCTCATTTGTACTAGAAGCTTTATTTGCCCAGTTAGAGTTGACCCTTTGTTGTTGAACCCAAATATCGCCTCGATGCTCGGCTCCAATTTGTGCTCTAGGATATTCATCTAATCAAAAGCATGCTTAAAGATGGCATTAACTACACTACCTGTATCGACCAGAATCTTGGAGACGATAGAAAGCCCAATTCGAGGAGTGATCATAAGGGGGTCGTTATGTGGATGATGAACACCTTTGCGCAACTCTTGTGGTGTGATCAATAGGTTTGGCATTTGAATATTGAGTCGGGGTCTCTTCGTTGGAGTCTCCTCTTGAACAGAATAAATTCCCTCCTTGGCCTCTTTGATATATCTGCTTCGAGCATCTTCACTATTCCCTACCGGATGTGGCCCGCCGTGGATCACATCAATCCTGTTAATTGGCAGGCTTAAGCTGACGGGGTCTTCATCTTCCAAAACATTTACAGCGTTGCCCGTACGCTTCTAGGGAGAACTTTCAGTTCTTTGAGCTTTGTGCTGATCTTGGATAAATTCTTTAAGATGGCCTTCATGGATCAGCTTTTGAATTATTCCGGCCAGAATTCTGCATTCATCTGTTTTATGGCCGTTAGCTTTATGATAAGCATAGTAGTCCCCTCCCTTCCTCTGCTCTGGATTATTCTTAGCTTTGTAGGAGGTTGGAAAGTTGACTTTTTCTTAGCTGTGGCATATATGTAAGATGGTGGCATGTTTAAAGCAACTGCATTAGCAACTAGTTCTTCCTATCAGGTCCTTTTGTGGCCACGGTCCTGGCCAAACCTTCCCCCTTCCTTCTTGGGAACTGTTTTCTTCTTGGCGTAATAAAGCTCATCCATAAGGATGAACTTATCTGCTTGAAAGTGGAATTCATGTAGATCTTTGCAGCCATTGACCAAGAGCTGCTTCTAGAAAGGGGTATTCTCGATCAAGCAAGAATGGACAGCTATGAGCTTATCACGATCCGTTCAACTGTTCTTCGTTTTAGCCGTTTAACAGACAGTTTCGTTCAATTTTTTGGCCGTTTAACAGATAGTTCTGTTTGGTTGTTTAGCCGTTCCACGGGTAGTTCTGCTCGGTTGTTTGATTGTTCAGTAGGCCCAATTAGTTTATTGATGGTCGCTACGTATAGACTTTCCTGTGAAGGTTTTCTTACTTCTAGGGCTAAACTAGATCTAGAAGAAGCCGATTTTTGATCTACCCCTTGAATGCCGCTATTCTTATTCTTCAAGTAAGGATTGGCTCTTTGTTTTATTACTTTTGCTTCTTCATTGGTTTTTAGATTCCTTCATACCTTTTATCTTTGTTTCCTTTTGGGTTTTGGACATATCAATTTTTTTCTTTTGCATCTTCTTGGGTTTTGCATCTGCTTTAGGTTGCAGACATCTTCATCCATTTTTCTTATTCGTTCCTCCTTTTGGGCTTTGGCTTTACTTTGAGTTGAGGACATCTTCATCCATTTTCCTTGTTTGTGCCCCTTTTGGGCTTTGGATTTCTTCACCCTCTCTTATATGAGCCACTTTTTGGGGCTTAGTCGGGCTGAGGATCGCTAATGTTGCCCCTTTGTCTACGGGGTGCTCCAAAAGAGGTTGGAGGCTTTGTCCTTCCCTCCAAGTGGTGCTTCCGGAGAAGGCATTGTCCCTCCCTCTAGGAGGTGCTCTCGGAGGAGGCTTTGTCCCTGCCACTAGGTGGTGCTTCCGGAGAAGGCCTAAATATAAGTTTTTCTTTTGGAAAGTTTGTGAAATAATTTTTGGCTGGTTGGAATGTTTGTGAAAATCCTTTTCGAACATCGGATTTTATGTCATGAACTTCTTTTTGAGAGGAAGAATTTTATAAAGGACCTTTCTGAAAAATTAAGGGACTATTTTTCAAAAAGAGTTTGGATACTTGAACTTTTTGATATTGAGCTTTCAGATCATTCTCATAATAGAAACACGAATCTCAAATAAGAGACTGAGTTGTCATGATTCATGAACCAATAGTCCTTTAATCGAGAATAAGCTCTTCCAATCAGATTTTTTGTCGATGAACCTCGATAGTTTTAAAAACTTTTCTTGGGGAATTGTGTATAGGCCCTCCTTGCCAATAATTTTAGGATGCTTTGAAAATCTTTTGCCACAACATGCTCAGCCAAAAAAATTTAGCATGCATTTACTAATGCTAAGTAATATTTGTCGAAGATGGTATAAATATTTTCTTAAAATAGATAAATATCTATTTTCCCTGATCCGTAAGGTAACAAGAAATAATTCTTTTTGACTTTGAAAGTAATTTTCCTCGAAGACATTGTTTAATAAATTCTTTTCAGCAATTAAATGGCTTGTTGAAAATAAGGTTGGTGTATTTACTTCCACCTTTATATGATGATATATATAATTGTACCTCCTTAGGTTTTGCTTAGCAAAAAGGAATATTTTGTATGTAACTTTGAAAAGTGTTGATTCATGGACTAATAGAATTTTACAGACAAGAGCATGCTTTTCTTTAAGAATTCCTTCTTTTGGAAAGATTTTGGATATTTACCTTTCCTTAGAAACTGGCTTATGATGGGAGGCTGATTGATTCAATCTTTGAGATAGAGAGCCACTTTATCCTAGACATTTGGTCTATCTTTTCCTTGATAAAGACCAGAGATTGGTTATGTTTTAACGGAGAAATTCATATCCTTCTATGTGTAGTGGATTGGTTTTGTTTAATCGGTAAAGACACATGAATTTCATGTTAATACAAGATTGATTTCAAGTACAAATTAGAAATTTGATGAGTAAAAATAATCCATGGTGGGTTATTGCTATAAAACTTCATAGTTTGACCGGGGTTTCAATATAAAGTTGTAAAGCTGCTCTTCTCTCATAGAAGAAATTAGACTTTAAGTGTTTGGGCTATTATTTTCGGAATGAGAGATCCTTTAAGCTTTCCTAATGAACTCCTACAGAGATCCCGACTTAATCATTTTATGAATTATTCCTGCCAATGTGCGACATTCATCAGTCTTATGTCCATTTACTTTATGATAGACATAATAATCTCCTCCTATACTAGGATCAAGATGGTTACGTATTTTATGAGTAACAGGAAAACATTCATCGTCTTTTGCCACGTTGAAAATGTAAGTGAGGGGTTCATTTCAGTCTATATAGTCGGATTTTGAAACCTTTTTTCAAGCCATTTTTATATCTTCAGTTCCCTTTGACTATTTGTTGGGATGATTGGAACTAGATCTTCCTTTTCCTTTGTTTTGCTATGGGCACATCACAGCATAGTACAACTCATCTATTCGAATTAATTTTTCAGCTTTGAAATAGAAGTGTTGTAAATCTTTACATCCACGAATATAAAATTCCTTCTCAAAAGGAGATTGCTCAATTAGCCATGATAGAATTGCTATTAGTTTTTCTCTATTGGTCGCATTTTTTGCTTTTAATGCCTCTGTATTTAATATCTTTACGTAATCGCCAAGTAATTCCTTCAGTCTTTGCTTGATATTAGCTAACATGCCGAAGTCCATAGTTGGGTCTTTGTATATGTATACTGCGCTACTAATTCATAAGAGAATTGTTTCCAATAACAGATGGTCTTTTCCTAGTAATTCTTAAACCATTTAGCTACTACTCCATAAAAAGTTACAGGGAAAACCTTACAACGAACTGCACTGCCCCAGAAGAATTATATAAATCCATTCGATATTCAAAAGCCTGAAGGCGATTATCCGGAAAAGTGGCTCCGTCATACATTAGTGAAGGAATTTTGATGTGGGATGGAATTGTAACAGCAAAGTGTTTAACCAGCCAATTTTCTATCGGATTAGAAAAAAGCAGATCAAATTTAAATTAAAAATTAACTACAAGCGCATGACGTACAATTATAGTTAGTGACGAGTACGGGTCCACCCGTGGGGAATTGTATTGATTTTAAAATTTTCTACTCAATCAAATTAACCAAGACTTTGAAATGTTTTTAAGCTAAAAAATGAAAAATAAACTAGTAAAAGAAAGTGGATAAAAATATGAGAGTAGAAGGCAACTTAGAGGCAATGTCCTTCTTAAGATCACATAAATCAACATATATGAAATTATGACCTCTCTTTTGTTAATTAGTGAATTTAGTTGATATGTTTATCATAAGTATGGCCTATTTGTGCTATTAATTAGCCCTACACAAGCCATCAAGCTATAACACAAACATAAATCACTTTTTAACTCTTATGAAAATGACAATGAACTTGAAAATAAAATCTATTCTAAGCATGATCTATTAACTATTGTTTAGAAACATAGACCATCAAATTTTGATTTTAATATTCACTTCATTACCATAATCATATGTAGATGAAGAGGTAATTTGTGTTTGTTTAAGCATAGCCTATTTGGTGTCAACAACATAGGCTATCAAATTCAAAGATAAAACAACAAAATTGAACCACATCAAATATTGTCATTAAGCACAAAAGAGATCAAAATTTAGCAAAATGTTGAATCCACATGATTAAGACAGCTTCATTACCCCTAAATTGAAGGGGTTTAGCCTCTCATATTTGTTATCATTTCAATAAATGTAGATTGCAACATTAAACAAAAACTAGAAGAAAATGCAAGCTAATTAAAAAGAGAGCTAATTAAAATGAAATAAAAGCTAATCTACTTGCAAAAGAAATGAAACTAAGCTACTAACATTAGAGGAAGGAGAGCATGAATTAACATTGCAGAAAAATAAATTACATAAACGAAGAAAATAGCTATGTAGCCATGAAATTGAAGAAGATAGTTTATATTTATTTTTGAGCCTAAAACTAAACTAACTAAAGAGAAGGCTAAGTGCTCAATTACATGAACATATAGAGTATTTATACAGGCCAAAAATCCTAATCCATATTTTTGGGGACTACCCTAATAACCTTGAGGAAGTGTGGCCTCCAAGTTGTCATTAGCATGAGCATAATCCACCATTGCATGTGCATGTAACTTTAATCCTCATTAGCACATGCATTAGCTCCTAATAGGGAATCATGGTAAGTGGGTAGGTGGGGTTCTCCATGATGCATGAAATGAATTATTTCCATCTTCATTTGTTTGTCTTCTCTTGTGCATGCATATTTTCCATGAAGCCTTCATCATAATTCTATTCAAATTCCTATTAAAGAACATAAAAATTTCAAAGTAAATTTTCTCAAATTAATTCACACACAAATATGACCATTTTTCCCCTAAATGAAGATGAATAAATGATGATTTGAAAATAATTTGAATTTTGGTTTAAACATATTAAAACACCCTATATGCTCATTCATTAAATTAAATTCGATTAAATATGGAAGTTAAAATATGCACATTTTCGTGCACATCAAATACCCCCGCATTTATCTTTTTATTCGTCCTTAAATAAAGAAAAACTAAGATAAATCCATTTTCGTAGGGAGCACGATTGCATTGAGCATATGCAACAAGCCGTTAAACCTCTAGTGCCCCTAGTAGGACGAGTGTTGTCTCGTGATGGTTTTCGTCGGATACTATCCACAAAATCCAAATGCAATATGAAACAATCCTAAATGCAAGATTTATTTACAAAGAGATGAATGCAAGTTTTCGAAAATATTTACAAATGAAGAATTTACTTTTAAATTGACATGAATAAGTTAAATACAAATTTTGGTCATTATCAAGAAAATTAAGTCGTTTTACTTGTCAAAATTTCCAATAAAAACTAAGTTATCATAACTGTTCGTCGACGGAAATTCTATCGGTTTAGAAAACCATCGAACGAATTTAAATTAATAATATAACCGCAAGCGCACGGCGTACACTTGTAGTACGTGGCGAATATGGGTCGATCCGCAGGGAATTGATGATTTTAAAAATCTATTCAATCAAATTAAACCAAAGTCGAAAATGTGATTAGCTAAAAATGTAGAAAACTAGCAAAAGAAAATTGATAAAAATATGAGCGTGAAGGCAATTTAGAGGCAATTTCCACTCTCTAGATCACATAAATCAACAAAATGAAGTTATGATCTCTCTTTTTTGGTCATTAGTGAATTAAAATGATGTGTTTATCATAAGTATGGCTCATTTGCGCTATTAATTAGCTCAACATAACCCATCAAGCTATAACACAACCTTTAAACCACTTTTATTTCTCATAAAAATGACAACAAAGTTGAAAATGAAAATCTATTTTAAGCATGGCATATTAACTATTGTTTAGAAATATAGGCCATCAAATTTTGATTTAAACATTCACTTCTTTGCCATAATCATATATAAATGAAGAGGCAATTTGTGATTCATATAACTAAGCATAGCCTATTTGTTTTGAACAACATAAGCTATGAAACTCAATAATAAGCACAAAATTACATAAACATCATTTTCCATAAAGAGAGCATAACATTTATCAAAATGTTGAAGCTATATAATTAGAGAGCTTCATTACCCCTAAATTGAAAGGGGTTTAGCTTCTCATATTTGTTATCATATCAACAAATATAGCTTGCAACATAGAAAAAAACAAAGAGGAAAAGAGAGCTAAATGAAAGAATAAAAAACTAATTGCATAAAAGTAAATCTACATTACTAGCATGAAAGGAAATGAACATGCAATTAAAAGGAAACACTATTTACATTGCATAAAAAAAAGAATTACATAAGAGAAGAAATGGCTAAGTAGCCATGAAAAGAAAGAGAGCTTTGATTTATTTTCTAAGCTAAAAACTAACTATAGAGAGACTAAGGGAAAGAAAGGTTACATGAAGATATGGGGTATTTATACAAGTGGTAAACCCTAATTCATATTTTTGGGGAATGCCCAAATTTCCCTTGAGGTAGTGTGGTAGCCAAGTAATCATTAACATCCACTAATCCCCCACTTAAATGAACATGAAGCTTTAATGTCCTTTTATCATGTGCTTAACTCCTAATTGAAAATCAAGGTAAGTGGTGGGGTCCTCCATGATCATCACTTTGAAGTATTTCCATCTTCATTTGTTCTCTTCACTCTTGTGCATGCATATATTATCATGAAGCCACTTGTAAAATTCACCAAATTTCCTACAAAACAACATAGAAAATTCCAAGTAAATTTTCACAATTTAATAAATGCAAAAAAATGACCATTTTACCCCTATATAAAGATGAATATGTGACAATTTGAAAATAATTTGAATTTTGGTTTAAACAAGTTAAAATACTCGATATGATCATTTATTTAATTTAAATAGATTAAATATGGTGGTAAAAATATGCACATTTACGTGCACATCAAATACCCCCACACTTATCTGTTTATTCGTCCTCGAATAAAGAAAACTAAGACAAATCCATTTTCGTAAGGAGCACGATTGCATTGAGCGTATGCAACAAACCGTTAAACCTCTGGCTGTCCCCAGTAGGACGAGTGTTGTCTCGTGAGGGTTTTCAGCGGATACTACCCACAAAATCCAAATGCAGGATGAAAATATTTACACAATGCAAGATTTATTTACATAGAGATGAATGCAAGTTTTTTGAAAATATTTACAAATGAAAGATTTACTTTTAAATAGACACAAATAAGTTAAATATAAGTTTTGGTCAATATCTTGAAATTTAAGTCATTTACTCGTCAAAGTTTCTAATAAAAACGAAGTTATCATAACAAATAGACTATAGTTTATGATGCAGACCAAGTAATAAGTCGTGACCGACTTAAGGAGATAGGTCTAAGTCGTGACCGACTCAACAAAGCTAAGGACATAAGTCGTGACCGACTTAACAAATGAGCTATGAGTCGTCTACGACCTAACAGGCTTGGAGGAAAAGGGCTACGACTTAACAAAGGCTTAAGTCGCTTGGAACTGATAAGTCATCTCCGACTCATCGAAAACGAAAGGTTAAGTCGTCCACGACTTAACAAAAGGCAAGAAGAGGAAGCGAGTTACGACCTAGAAGAATTAACTCGTAAGTCGCGTGAAGATGGAAACCGTTGATTCTTCTGCCGAGTTAATCTCTGCCATTGATTTCCTTAAGTCGTTGATCTGGGATGCCGCATTTCTTTAAGTCGCTGAAGCTTGTTGCCGTTGATTCTTATGCCGAGTTAATCTAAACCGTTGATTCTTAAGTCGCGGAAAGATGTTGTTGTGTTGCTTGTTAAGTCATCATCTGTTAACTCGTGGCATTGTTAAGTCGCTATGTACTAATGTGTGTATTTCTTAAGTCGTATGACGTCTGTTTCATATGTCGTATCTTTTGAGTCGTATGTCGTATGTAGTTCTTTGAGTCATTTGTAATATACATGTATGTTGAGTCGCCTTTGTTTTTAAGTCGTCTGTAACTTGTAAGTCGTGTGCTTTGGCTGAGTCGTAAGTCGGAAGGAGTGCTAAGTCGTAAGTCGCATAAGTGATGAGTCGGAACCGACTTAGGAGTTGTATTTTTTTCTGCTTTGCGTGTTGTAGCCTATAAATAGGCAAGTTGTTTCACTTGTAAAGGTTGTTGATTTTTGAATAAAATTATCTTTTAATTGCTGTGTGCTTTCATTCAAATTGGTAGTTGAGTGTAATCTCCTATCTCCTCTTTCGGTTAATCGAGTGCGCTCGATTCAACGATTTTAGAAGCCGATTCGCGGAATCAAGTGCGCTTGATCAACGCTTGAAGAATTGAAGATCTTTGAACCCGGTATTGTGCACGATCAACGAGTTCGGGATAGCTAGAATTCGGTATCTTCGGATCAACGAATTTGGGCATTTCAGTATCTTCCAATCCACCGATTACTACTTTCACCGATTGAAGATTGTTTTGTTTAATCCGCTGCGTCAGTTTTGGTATCAGAGCTTGTTCTAGCCAATCATAGCTAGATCGAGACTTGGAGCCTATTCATTTTGAAGTTTGAAGTGATTTGCCGAGCTTGAAGTGTTGAGCCGTGATCAAGTTGAAGTGTTCGACTTTATATTGAAGTTGTTTGATCGGATTTGAGTGGGAGGCCGAAACTTTGTCCATCGTGTTCATCGCGATTTGCAACAAAGTGGAAGTTTCGATCCATTTCATTTTGGATCAAAGTTCGAAAAGTGTTTGAATTTTGAAGTGTTGAAGAATTTGTGAAGATTTCAATCATGCCGCCAAGGAGAGCCAATCGACATCAAAACGTTGAAGCTTTGTATCGAAGAGAAGAGGCTGATGAGATGGAGCAAAGAATCAATGAAAACTTTAGTGAAAAGCTTAACGAAGGAATTGGCCGGTTAGAGAAGCTTATGACGGAGATGAATCAAAATCGGAGAAGGGTTTCACCTGAATCTAACCATGGGGGTAGTAGAGTCTCGCCACATTCCAATCGAGACAGAAGTGTTGAAAATGATCAAGGGCGTGGGAGGAACGTGAATGATCGTGTACGGAGGAATGTAGATAGAAGGGATGATGGTGGAAGACGTAATGGTAGTAGAGATGTGGGTGGACGAGATAGACAACGATATACATCTGATTTTGAAGAGGAGTATGATGGTGGTAGTGTTCAAGGACGAGGACAAGGAAGAAATTACTCTGAGTATGATCACAAGTGGGAGACGGGGATGAAGACTGAAATTCCTGAATTCAAAGGTGGTATGCAAGCGGAGGAGTTTCTAGATTGGGTGGCTAATGTTAAGGAGATTTTTGACTTCAAAGAAGTTCCAGAACATCGTAGAGTGAAGTTGATTGCTACGAGGCTGAGGGGTAGAGCTTTGGCATGGTGGCAGCAGACCAAACTTACACGTGATCGGATGGGAAAGTCAAAAAGTTGAACCTTGGGAGAAGATGAAGAAATTGATGAAAGCAACGTTCTTACCTTACAATTATCAATCTTTGATGTATCAACGTTTGCAAAACTTGAGACAAGGGACGAAAACTGTGAATGACTATGCTGACGAATTTTATCAACTTATTGCAATGAATGATATTATGGAAACAGAAGAGCAGCTGACATCTAGATTCATTGGGGGATTGCGAATGCAGATTCAGGATATGGTTAATATGTTCGATCCAAGATCTGTAGCAGAAGCACATCAGAAAGTGTTGGCTTGGGAGAAACAGGGACGACGAGGAAGTGGTGTGTTTACTAATTCTAACAATCAAGTGAAAGGTGTTGGTGGGAGTTCTAATGCTTCTAAACCTATCAATAGACCAGTAGTGAAGGAGGCTGAAAAGACAAAAGTCAATAATGGTTTCAAATGTTATAATTGCCAAGAAATGGGCCACAAAAGTAGCGAATGTCCGAAGCCGAAGAAGAGAGCTATGATAGCGGAGGTTGAGGATGAGGATGAAGAAGCTGAATGTTCCAATTCACCACCTGATGAGAAGGAAGAAGAAGTGTCGGGAGACGAAGGTTATAATCTCATGATGAAGAGGTCCTGTTTAACACCAAAGCAAGAGGAGGATTGTAGTTGGTTGAGGAGCAATATTTTTCAGTCAACATGTACTATTCTGGGGAAAGTTTGCAAATTTGTTATTGATGCTGGAAGCTGTGATAATATAATTTCTTCTGAAGCTGTGAGGAAGTTGGCATTGAAGACTGAGAAACATCCGAAGCCATACAAGCTAGCTTGGTTGAGGAAAGGCGGGGAGGTGAAGGTTGGACGAAGGGCTCGTGTGAAGTTTTCAATTGGAAAGAAATACAAAGAAGAAATCTGGTGCGATGTGGTAGATATGGACGTTTGTCAATTGTTGCTGGGAAGACCGTGGAAGTATGATAGAGCAGTACAACATGATGGGCGTACCAACAGTTACAGTTTCATGTTTGAAGGCACAAAGATTACTCTAGTTCCAAAGAAGCGACAACAGGAGGAAAACAAGTTGGAGGAGATTGAAGAGCTCAAAACTTTGTTATCTTTGAAGGAGTTTGTGAAGGAAGTAGAGGAGGAACCTGAAGTATTTTTATTGATTGGGCGTGAGAGCAAAGAAGAGGTTGAAATTCCGGAAGAAGCAAAGCCAGTTTTGAAAGAATTTGACGATGTATTTCCAGAGGAGCTACCAACGGAATTGCCACCGTTGAGGGATATACAACATCAGATAGATCTTGTTCCAGGTGCTGTGTTGCCACACAGACCACATTATCGAATGAGTCCGAAGGAACATGAAGAGTTGCGGAGGCAGGTAGAGGAATTGCTTGAACAGGGGCGTGTGCAGGAGAGTTTAAGTCCTTGTGCTGTACCAGGTTTATTGGTACCCAAAAAGGATGGAACGTGGAGGATGTGCACTGACAGTCGAGCATTGAATAAGATTACTGTGAGATATAGATTTCCAATGCCGAGGCTTGATGATTTATTGGATCAAATTAGTGGGTCTGTAATCTTTTCTAAGATTGATTTGAAGAGCGGTTATCATCAGATTCGCATTAGACCAGGGGATGAATGGAAGACAGCATTCAAGACGAGGGAAGGATTGTATGAATGGCTGGTAATGCCGTTTGGTCTATCGAATGCACCGAGTACATTCATGAGGGTGATGAATCAAATTTTCAGACCGTACATTGGAAAATTTGTGGTGGTTTACTTTGATGATATTCTGATCTACAGTGCGAGTACAGAAGAGCATGTTCAACATTTGAAGAAAGTGTTAATTATTCTTCGTGAAGAACAATTCTATGCTGCTACAAAGAAGTGTGTCTTTATGGCAAGGAGTGTTTTATTTCTGGGGTATGTTGTGTCGGAAAAAGGAATACAGGTTGACCAAAGTAAAGTTGAGGCGATTAGAGATTGGCCACAGCCCAAGACGATAACGGAAGTTCGTAGTTTTCACGGGTTGGCTTCATTTTATCGAAGGTTTATTCCACACTTTAGTAGTGTGATGGCACCTGTGACTGATTGTATGAAGGGTAAACAGTTTGCATGGACGAAGGAAGCCGGGGTTGCTTTTGAGCGAATCAAAGAACTCTTGACGTCTGCACCAATTCTAATATTACCAGATTTTCAGTTAGTGTTTGAACTACATACTGATGCATCCAAGGTTGGAATTGGAGGAGTGTTGAGTCAGAGGGGGCGTCCTATTGCATACTTTAGCGAGAAATTATCAGGAGCAAAGATGAGATACAGTACATATGATGTGGAATTTATGCTGTTGTGCAATCTATTAAACACTGGAGACACTATCTATTTCAGAAGGAGTTTGTTCTTTACACTGATCATGAGGCGTTGAAGCATTTACAAGGGCAAGACAAGATTTCAGCGAGACATGTATCGTGGATTGCATATCTGCAACAATTTACTTTTGTTGTTAAACACAAGTCAGGGGTGACAAATCGTGTGGCTGATGCTTTGAGTAGGAGGAATCATTTGTTGACAACAATGAAGGTTGAAGTGACGGGGTTTGACATGTTACCAGAATTATTTGACAATGATCCTTATTTTGCAAAGTTTGTTGATAAAGTCAAGGATGGGGAGACGGATGAGTTTTTAATGATAGATGGTTTTCTGTTCAAAGGAAATCGATTGTGCATACCGGAGGGTAGTTTGAGAATGAAGATCGTAAAAGAGCTACATGAAGAAGGACACGTGGGTAGAGACCGTACATTACAGTTGATTTCACAATCTTACTTTTGGCCATCGATGAGGAAAGAAGTGGGAAGGTTTGTGGAGAGATGTCATGTTTGCCAAATTTCTAAGGGAACAGCGACAAATGCGGGACTGTATATCCGTTACCCGTGCCTGTAAAACCATGGGTGGATATCAGTATGGATTTTGTTTTGGGTTTGCCTAGAACTCAAAGGGGGAATGATTCTATATTCGTTGTGGTGGACAGATTTTCTAAGATGGCACACTTCATCGCTTGTAAAAAGACAGCTGATGCCGTCCGGGTTGCTGAATTATTCTTCAAAGAGATATATCGTTTACATGGTTTACCGGAATCCGTTGTTTCTGATCGGGATACTAGATTTTTAAGTCACTTTTGGATAAGTTTGTGGAAGATGGTCGGAACAAAGTTGAAGTTTAGTAGTGCCTATCATCCGCAAACAGATGGACAAACGGAAGTGGTTAACTGATCACTGGGAAACTTGTTGAGATGCCTTGTGAAAGATAACCTGAAGAGTTGGGACATGAAGTTATGCCAGGCAGAATTTGCTCATAACCATGCGGTGAATCGTAGTACAGGGTTCAGTCCATTCCAGATTGTATATTCCAGTTTACCGAAGGGACCGCTGGACTTAACGGTAGTACCACAATCAAAGAAGACAGTTAAGAAAGCTGCTGATTTTGTTGAGGGGTTGACGGAATGTCATAAAATCGTTCAGGAACGATTGGAGAAAGCAAACGAGAAGTATAAACGATCTGCAGACTTGAAGCGAAGAAATGTTGAGTTTAATGAAGGAGATATGGTTTATGCAGTGTTAACAAAAGATCGTTTTTCGGTGGGAACGTACAATAAATTGAAAGCACGAAAGATTGGTCCAGTGGAAATTTTAAAGAGAATCAATAAAAATGCTTATAAATTAAAGCTGCCAGATGATGTGTATACGTCTGACGTATTCAATGTTAAGCATCTCGTACCATATCATGGGAATGAGTTTGTTGTGGGAGATGAGGGTGCAAATTCGAGGACGAATTTTTCTCAACCTGGGGAGGATGATGCAGACCAAGTAATAAGTCGTGACCGACTTAAGGAGATAGGTCTAAGTCGTGACCGACTCAACAAAGCTAAGGACATAAGTCGTAACCGACTTAACAAAGGAGCTATGAGTCGTCTACGACCTAACAGGCTTGGAGGAAAAGGGCTACGACTTAACAAAGGCTTAAGTCGCTTGGAACTGATAAGTCATCTCCGACTCATCGAAAACGAAAGGTTAAGTCGTCCACGACTTAACAAAAGGCAAGAAGAGGAAGCAAGTTACGGCCTAGAAGAATTAACTCGTAAGTCGCGTGAAGATGGAAACCGTTGATTCTTCTGCCGAGTTAATCTCTGCCATTGATTTCCTTAAGTCGTTGATCTGGGATGCCGCATGTCTTTAAATCGCTGAAGCTTGTTGCCGTTGATTCTTATGCCGAGTTAATCTAAACCGTTGATTCTTAAGTCGCGGAAAGATGTTGTTGTGTTGCTTGTTAAGTCGTCATTTGTTAACTCGTGGCATTGTTAAGTCGCTATGTACTAATGTGTGTATTTCTTAAGTCGTATGACGTCTGTTTCATATGTCGTATCTTTTGAGTCGTATGTCGTATGTAGTTCTTTGAGTCATTTGTAATATACATGTATGTTGAGTCGCCTTTGTTTTTAAGTCGTCTGTAACTTGTAAGTCGTGTGCTTTGGCTGAGTCGTAAGTCGGAAGGAGTGCTAAGTCGTAAGTCGCATAAGTGATGAGTCGGAACCGACTTAGGAGTTGTATTTTTTTCTGCTTTGCGTGTTGTAGCCTATAAATAGGCAAGTTGTTTCACTTGTAAAGGTTGTTGATTTTTGAATAAAATTCTCTTTTGATTGCTGTGTGCTTTCATTCAAATTGGTAGTTGAGTGTAATCTCCTATCTCCTCTTTCGGTTAATCGAGTGCGCTCGATTCAACGATTGTAGAAGCCGATTCGCGGAATCAAGTGCGCTTGATCAACGTTTGAAGAATTGAAGATCTTTGAACCCGGTATCGTGCGCGATCAACGAGTTCGGGATAGCTAGAATTCGGTATCTTCGGATCAACGAATTTGGGCATTTCAGTATCTTCCAATCCACCGATTACTACTTTCACCGATTGAAGATTGTTTTGTTTAATCCGCTGCGTCAGTTTAACTCATTGTTTCGGTTGATAACAAAGTGTAACTATGAAATGGATCCTTAGTTGATTATCAAAGTTTATCAAAGTGGTATATTCATTTCTTTTCAATAACAAGTCAAATCAAATAAGTTAAAACAGTGCTTGGATTTCAATTGCTTACTCTCTCTTATTTTTGAAAAATTTATTGATATTAACAATTTTTACATATGCCTAACTCAGGTAAACTGAGGCCAGATATATTACCCATGTACTGCCTTGCGGACTGATGTGAGGGGAATACAGAGCATGGCGATTGAACACACAAGTGTGAACAATTATCGACTGTAGGCGTTATTAAAAAGAGTTTTTATATACATACACCTAACTCGGATAAACTGATATACCGATCATGCACTGCCTTTCGGGCTTACGTGAGAAGGAAACAGAGCATGGCGAGTGAACACACGAGTGTGAACACATGACTCTAGGTGTTTATTAAAAATATACATATATACAAGAAATATTTTTTTTGTTTTTTTTGTTTTTTTTGTGAAGAGAGAGTTTCGCACTATCATTTTAGCACCATTTAACTTAGAAGACAAAAAAAATGTTATATCTTTACTTTAAATTAACCACTTTTTAAAACAAAGATTTTCAATTAGGATATATTTCATAATTATCACATATGAACCTTCCTATATACTTGTTAAACCATTGTTATTTGTAATCAAACTTCATTTTTGTTTTTATTAAGACAAATTAAATTTCAAAATTTTCAATTTAATAAACCAAAACCATATATTTATCCTATAGTGTTTCTTTAAAAATAAATCAAAATGCTTTTAATTTTTTTTTGAGATTTTTTTTAAAATTTTGGAAAGAAAAATAAAAATAAAGATGAGTCTCCCCCCACACTTGATTTTGATTGTGTCCCCATAGTCAACCCAAGTGGAAGGAGAAAAATAAAAACAAAAACATGACCTTTATTTAAATGAAAATTAACGGTATTTACATGAGATCAGAAAGTATATCGTTAAAAAGTAAATGAAATGGTCTTCCAAAAACCGATTCATTTGCCTCGTCAAGTATACGAGACACATCTTAAGCTCGAAAAACCAAATCGTAAAAGATTTCAAAGTTGAATGTTGATTTGGAAAAATGAATGTTGTTTTATTGAAAACCGTACAAGTTGTTTTATTTTCGATGATTTTCGGGGTTGATAGAATAATTGATTGAAATTCAAATTTATTATCACCACATTGAAATTCAAATTTATCATTGAAAAATTCTTCAAAATTATTGAATTCAAAATCAAAATGGTGATTTAAATCATCCCCTTCAGAATTCGACAACTTGTTTTCAAAAAGTCTAAAGAAATCGTGTTCGTTAAATTCGTCTTCCTTATTTGGATTATCAACAACTTCATCGTATATCTCAAGTTCAAAATCTAAAGTTGTTGTATTCAAATTTTCAAAATCGAGAAAAGGAAGATCGAATTTTAAATTTGGTTCCACACCCTCAAAAGAATAGAAATCCAACTCAATTACCAATTTTTCAATAACTTCATTAAGATCGTCATTTTTAGTTTCAAAAGTTGTTATTTGGAAATCGTCAATTTTGGTAAAAGATGGATTATCGTTTGACTCGTCACATGTTGGAATTTGATTTTGTTTTAATGTTGTTTCATATATGTTTCAAACAACGAATCCATGTGATCATCGTAAATTTTGTTCATTTGTTCAACAAAATCCAATTTATAGTTATTAACTCGAGAATTTTCGATTTGGATTTGCTGAGAACAAAATTTTTCAATCGAATCGTAATCGAGATTATTTCCATTGCCAAAATTATTTGAAAAGCTGTTTCCACTTTCGTTTTGGTTTTTGAAGTTTGAAATTGACTTGGCATGAGTTAAACTCAAAATCGTTTGAATTTTGAAGTGAATTCAAATTTTGATTGTTTTGAAAACATTGATTTGAGTTATCAAATAGATATGAATTACACAACTCATTTATCATTTGATTTTGTTGTGTAGAGGTTTCAAGTAAAGACGAAATGTTGTTTTCAAGATTTGAAGGTTGGTTCTCATTTTGAAAATTTTGTGGTTCAAAATTTGAATCGTTTAAACAATAGTTTTTGTTAAAATATCCATAAGAATTTGGTGTGAAATTATATGGATTATATTGATTTTCACAACTATTGTAAAATTCAAGTGAGTGGGGAAACTCGGACATTTTCAAGAATGTTTTTTTTTTGTTTTTTTTGTATAAAGGAAAAGTATTTACAAATAGAATTTAATTTTCAAAATGGAAAATTAATTTTTGTTTTGTTTTTGATTTTTCAAATTTTTTTTTGGATTTTGGGTTTTCTAAATTTTTTTGGATTTTTGAAATTTCAATGAAAAATGATTTAAAAATTTCAAAGGAAAAAGGAATAGGAATATTTACAATTTTTTAGTTTTGGATTTTGAAATTTTTTTTTAAAAAAATATGCATGAGCTAATGCAACTAAATGAATGCAAAGTTAATTACAAATGATTTATCCTAAGTTAACCCAAAATTTTGAGAATCACATATTGTCTTAATTCAACAAGATAGTTCTCAGCCAGGTAACGGACATGATTTATTGGTGCACCACGAATCGCCATAGCAATGCAGCCGAAGGTTTAAGTACCTTCAGAGGAACAAGCACTATAATATTTATGAATCACCATAATATTTATAAATGGTTATTACTCTGTCGTAGCCTAGACACCAAGAAAGTAAATTGTTCAAAGAAGACAACTTGTCAATATAAAATTAAGAGCTATCGATGTCTAACCGTTATTATTAACAAATTCTAGGATGAAATGCAAAGCAGAAATTAAACGTGTATTAAAATGCAACTACGAATGAAATTTATGTTTTTGTTTTTTTATTTTTTTTTATTTTTTTTCCTCTAAAATGCAAGCAAACAACAATGCAAGGAAAATACAAACTTGAGATGAAAGCGAAAAACTTTTTTTTAAAACAAGCAAGCGGAGCAGTTTTATAGCAGCAGCACCTCTTCTTCTGAAATTCCGCTTTGTCAACCTGAAATAAAAAAAAAATATGTACAATTTTTTTTATATCAAAGAAAGACTAAAACAAATGAAAAAAAAGAACAAACTAAACCCAAACAAATTCAAAACAACCCCACCTTTTTTTAACCAATTCAAATTTTTTTTTAAGTAAAACTCCACTTCCAAAAACTTGTTCATCGACGGAAATTCTATCGGTTTAGAAAACCGTCGAACGAATTTAAATTAAAAATATAACCGCAAGCGCACGACGTACACTTGTAATACGTGGCGAATACGGGTCGATCCGGAGTGAATTGATGATTTTAAAAATCTATTCAATCAAATTAAACCAAAGTCGAAAATGTGATTAGCTAAAAATGTAGAAAACTAGAAAAAGAAAATTGATAAAAATATGAGTGCGAAGGCAATTTAGAGGCAATTTCCACTCTCTAGATCACATAAATCAACAAAATGAAGTTATGATCTCTCTTTTTTGGTCATTAGTGAATTTAAATGATGTGTTTATCATAAGTATGGCTCATTTGTGCTATTAATTAGCTCAACATAAGCCATCAAACTATAACACAACCTTTAAACCACTTTGAATTCTCATAAAAATAACAACAAAGTTGAAAATGAAAATCTATTTTAAGCATGGCCTATTAACTATTTTTCAGAAATATAGGCCATCAAATTTTGATTTAAACATTCACTTCTTTGCCATAATCAAATATAGATGAAGAGGCAATTTGTGATTCATATGACTAAGCATAGCCTATTTGTTTTGAACAACATAAGGTATCAAACTCAATAATAAGCACAAAATTACATAAACATCATTTCCATGAAGCACAAAAAGAGAGCATAACATTTATCAAAATGTTGAAGCTATATAATTAGAGAGCTTCATTACCCCTAAATTGAAAGGGGTTTAGCTTCTCATATTTGTTATCATATCAACAAATATAGCTTGCAACATAGAACAAAACAAAGAGGAAAAGAGAGCTAAATGAAAGAATAAAAAACTAATTGCATAAAAGAAAATCTACACTGCTAGCATGAAAGGAAATGAACATGTAATTAAATGGAAACACTAAAAAAAAGAATTACATAAGAGAAGAAATGGCTAAGTAGCCATGAAAAGAAAGAGAGCTTTGATTTATTTTCTAAGCTAAAAACTAACAAAAGAGAGACTAAGGAAAAGAAAGGTTACATGAAGATATAGGGTATTTATACAAGTGGTAAACCCAAATTCATAATTTTGGGGAATGCCCAAATTGCCTTTGAGGTAGTGTGGTAGCCAAGTAATCATTAACATCCACTAATCCCCCACTTAAATGTACACGAAGCTTTAATGTCCTTTTATCATGTGCTTAGCTCCTAATTGAAAATCAAGGTAAGTGGGTGGGGTCCTCCATGATCATCACTTTGAATTATTTCCATCTTCATTTGTTTCTTCACTCTTGTGCATGCATATATTATCATGAAGCCACTTGTAAAATTCACCAAATTTCCTACAAAACAACATAGAAAATTCCAAGTAAATTTTCACAATTTAATAAATGCATAAAAATGACCATTTTACCCCGATATGAAGATGAATATGTGACAATTTGAAAATAATTTGAATTTTGGTTTAAACAAGTTAAAATACCCGATACTAACATTTATTTAATTTAAATAGATTAAATATGGTGGTAAAAATATGCACATTTACGTGCTCATCAATAACAAATAGTCTCTAGTTTGGCTAGTTGTTTCGGTTGATAACATAGTGCAACTATGAAATGGATCCTTAGTTGATTTTCAATGTTTATCAAAGTGGTATTTTCATTTCCTTTGAATAACAAGTCAAATCAGATAAGTAAAAATTGTTCTTGGATTTCAATTGCTTACTCTCTTTGTTTTAGAAAATTTTATTGATATTAACAATATTTACATATGCCTAACTCAGAAAACCGAGGCGATATATCATCAATGCACTGCCTTTCGGGCTTATGTGAGGGGAATGCATAGCGTGGCGAGTGAACACACAAGTGTGTACACCTATCGACCGTAGGCATTATTAATAAAAGAATTTTTATATACATACACCTAACTCAGATAAACTGAGACCAGATATACTGATCATACACTGCTTTTCAGGCTTCGTGAGAAGGGTACAGAGCGTGGCGAGTGCACACACTTGCATATGAACACATGACTCTAAGTTTTAATAAAAAATATATACATATATACAATATTTTTTTTGAAGAGAGAGTTTTGCAAAATCATCTTAGCACCATTTAACATAGAAGATAAAATTTTTTATATCCTTTTCTTTAAATCCACCACCTTTTTAAATAAAGATTTTCCATTATGATATACTTCATAATTATCGCACGTGAATCTTCCTATGTACTAGTTAAACCATCGTTACTTGTAATCAATTTTATTTTTATTTTTGTGAAGACAAATAAATTTTCAAAAATTTCAATTTAATAACCAAAATCCTATACTTATCTTATAGTGTTTCTTCAAAAATAAATCAAAATCCTAAAAAAAATTATTTTGGGATTTTTTTGTTTTTTTGATATTCTTGAGTTTTGGAAAGAAAATGCTAAAAAAAACCATAAAAAATCAAAAATAAAAATGAGACTCCCCCCACACCTGATTTTGACCGTGTCCCCATAGTCAACCCAAGTGAAAGGATAGAAAATAAAATAAAAATAAAAATATGACCTATATTTACATGAAAATGAAAAGATTATTATTTATACGATATCAGAAATATATCGTCAAAGAGTAAATGAAACGTTTTTCCAAAGACCAGTTCATTTGTCTCGTTAAGTATGACAGACATAGCTTAAGCACAGAAAACCAAATAATAAAAGATTTCAGAGTTGAATGTTGATTTGGAAAAACAAACGTCGTTTTATTAAAAATCATATGAGTTATTTTACTTTCGATGATTTTCGAGGTTGATAGAACAATTGGTTGAAATTCAAGTTTATTTTCACCAAATTGAAATTCAAACTTATCATTGAAAAATTCTTCAGAATTATTGATTTCAAAACCAAAATAGTGATTTAAATCTTCCCCTTCGGAATTCAACAACACATATTCGAAAAGTCCAAAAAATTTATGTTCACAAAATTCATCTTCCTTTGTTGAATTATTCACAACTTCATTCCATATATCAAGTTCAAAATCCAAAGTTGTTGTATTTAATTTTTCAAAATCGGAAAAAGGAAGATCGAATTTTAAATCGAGTTTCTCAACCTCAAAAGAACTGAAATCCAACTCAATTACCGTATTATCAACAACTTCATTAAGATTGTCATTTTCAATTACAAAAGTTGTTATTTGAAAATCGCCAATCGGGGTAAAAGGTGGATTATTATTTGACTCGTCACATGTTGGGATTTGATTATGTTGCTCTCGTTGTTTTATATATGTTTCAAACAACAAATTCGTATGATCATTGTGAATTCCGTTCATTTCCTCAACAAAATCCAATTTATAATTATTAACTTGAGAATTTTCGATTTGAACTTGTTGAGAACAAAAATTGTTCATTGCACCATAATCGAGATTATTTCCATTACCAAAAGCATTTAAATAGTTGTTTTCATTTTCGTTTGTATTTTGAAATTCATTTTGGAGTTCGAAATTGAATTAGCATGGATTATAATCAAAATCATTTGAATTTTGAAGTGAAATCAAATTTTGATTATTCTGAAAACTTTGACTTGAATCATTGCACAAATATGAATTACACAAATCATTTATCTTTTGATTTTGTTGATTAGAGAGTTCAAGTAAAGAAAAAATCATTTCAATGCTATTTTCAAGAGTTGAGGGTTGGTCCTCATTTTGAAAATTTTGTTGTTCGAAATTTGAATTATTTGTACAACTGTTGTCATTAAAATATCCATAAGAATTTGGTGTGAAATTATATGGATTATATTGATTTTCATAACTATTGTAAAATTCCGGCGAGTAAGAAAATTTCGGACATTTCAAGAATTGTTTTTCTATAAAGGAAAAATATTTACCAAAAAGAATTTTTTTTCAAGAGAAAACTTTGATTTTTGTTTTGTTTTTGGATTTTCAATTTTTTTTAAAAGGTTTTATATTTATTTTATTTTAGTTTAGTTTTTCTGAAAAAAAACTAACTTACAATTTTTTTGGATTTTTATTTTGATTTAAAAATTCCAAATGAAAGGATTTAAAAAAAACTAAGTTAAGTAAAATTTACAATTTTTTTAGTTTTGGATTCTGAATTTTTTTTCCTTTTTTTTAAAATATGCATGAACTAATGCAACTAAATGAATGCAATGGCTTAAATACAAATTTTCTATCATAAGTAGCTCCTAACCCAAAATGGTATAATTACACTTTGTCTTAATTCAACAAGATACTACTCAGTCAGGTAACAGACAAGATTTATCGATGCACCATGAATCATCGTTGCAATGCAACCGAAGATTTAAGTACCTTCAGATAAACAACCACTACAATATACAATTAAATTAAATTGACACCAAGAAATTAAGTACCTTCAGACACCAAGAAGGTTTAAGTACCTTCAGACACCAAGAAATTAAATTGTCGAAAGAGGACAAATTGTCAATATACAATTGAGCCCTAGGTGAGCTCGTGACACCCTTAAGTTCGATGTCTAACCGTTATTATTAACAAATTCCAAGTTAAAATGCAATAGAAAATAAACATATATTAACGATGCAACTACAAATGGATTTTTTTTGGTTTTTTGAATTTTTTTATAAATGCAAGCAACCAACAATGCAAAACAAATAAAAACAAGGGGAAAAAGCATGATATTAGAGCATGCAAAATTATTAGCAATTTATTTTTAAAGCGGCAATTTTTTATATAGCAAGCAAGCATTTTATTTTTGGCAAGCACTTCTGCTTTTGAATTTCTGCTTCTACAACTTGAAACTAAAAACAAGATATATACACTTTTTTTCAGTTTTTTTATATGTTTTTCAAAGAAGAAAATAAACAAGTGAAAAAAACAAAACAACTAAAAGTAAAACAAATGAAAACTAAAACAAGTGAAAATGAAAACTAAAATAAGTAAAACAAGTGAAAACTGAAACAAGTGAAAACAAATGAAAAATGAAAAATAAACAAATTGAAACTTGTTTTTTTTTAGAGAGAAGAAAAAACCTAATTGCTTAACAAATTAAGTAAATAAAAGGAAAAAAAAGGAAAAAACAAAAAAAAACAACGAACTCAACAACCGCCTGGCCCAACTAAAAAAAGAAAACCCTCCTTCATTCTCATTTCTAATTCCAAAACTAAAGCAAACGTTATGGAAGGGTGGTTAGGGTGGTTTGAGTTTTGCTTTGGGAATATTGTCGTGTGTTGAATTTGGGTCGAATTGGGTTGCGATGGTTGTTCTCAAGGAGGAGTTTTGAGTTGGCGATTTTGAGGGGTGAGGCATTGTAGTTGCAGGTCGCGGTGATGGGTATGTTGAAGTTCGGGTATCGTTCGAGGTGTTTGCGGTCAGGTCGATGATCTTATGTAATGCAGAGAAGGTGGTAAAGTGCAGTTTAATGGTGGCACCATTTTTTCTTTCTTTCTTTTGATTTCGAGCAGGAAAATGGTGCGTGAAGTTCTCGGTTATAATGATGATGGGCAGTTTGGAAGTGGAGGGGTGACAGTAACGATATGGGTGCTGGCAGTTGTAGAGAATTGGTGAAGTTGTATGGTTGAGGGGTTATTTATATGTTAGTTAGGTGATGTGGATGTGCAGGGTGGTGGAATTCTAGTGGTGGTGGTATTGTTGTAGTAGGAGTTTGGAAGGCAGTGTTTGTCAATGATGGGTATATGGTCAGCGGTGTTTTTGGTGATTGAATGGAGAAGTGAGTGTGGAGTAGGTTATGGCAGTAATTGAGGCGGTGGTCAGAGAAAGTGGTGAGGGTTGATGTGCAGTGGCAAGCAAATGTGACACTGGCAGTTGAAGTATGTTGTGTCAGTTTGGTGTTTTGGTTGACTTTTGATATGTAGCGCATAGTTTAGAGGAGTTTGGTTGCAGTAAAGGGGCATATGTAGTATTTTTGGCAAAATGTATGCAGAAGTGACAGTGAGATGAAGTGCATTGATGTAGCAAGAAGTATGTAGGGGTTTGTGACAATGATGTGGGAACAGTGGTATTTGCACTGAGGAGTTGACAACAACAATATAATGTATGGTAGTGAGATGTAGGTGGTGTGAATGGTAGTGAGATGTAGGTGGTGTGAAATGTATACAGAGTGTGTACAACTATCGACTGTAGGCATTATTTATAAAAGAATTTTTATATACATACACCTAACTCAGATAAACTGAGGCTAGAAATACCGATCATACACTGCCTTTCGAGCTTACGTGAGAAGGGTACAGTGCATGGCGAGTGTACACACTTGCGTGTGAACACATGACTCTAGGTGTTAATAAAAAATATATACATATATACAATATATATATATATACATATATACTATATATATATATATGTAAGAGATTTAAACAAACAAAATAAAAAGAAAAATTAAACAAACTAAACTTAAAAAAGAAACAAAATAAAAAGAAAATTTATAGCTCCAACCCAAACCCGTTAAGAAGCAAACAAACGCAACTGTTTATATTCATTCAATCACAATAACTTTCTCTAAAATCAAATTAGCCGCTCGTCCCAAATCAAAATTCTCCACATCAAAGAAAAACTTTAAATCAAAACAAATTGCACAAAATTGGTCGCGTTTGTTTAAGATGAAGGCGCGGTTTCATGTGAATTTGCGATTCAATTCGATTGGGTTATTGAAGATTGAGGCGGATTTTGGGTTTGAGGAAATGGCAATTGGTGATGATTTTGGGTTGTAGATTAGGGCATAGGTAGTTGAAGGTAGGAGGTAGGAAGATGATGTTGTTATGACTGTGGAACAGTAGGCAGGAGCCAGTGAAGTGTGGTGGTAGATTTGTTTTCTGGTGGTTATTCTCTAAAATACAGGTGGTAAGATGAACTGTGAGGAGGTGTTTGGCAGTGTAACTATATGATCAGGTCGAAATGGGTTGGAATGGCGGATGAAGGGGATGCAACACAATGTAGCAGATAAGTGTACAGTTTGAAATAATGGAGTATGAATTGTGGTGGGGTTGTAGCAAGGGAAGTGGAGAGGAGGGGTAGAAGGTAGTTGGAATGTTGAGTTGATAGAACTGGTATATGCAATAGTTTAAGGCAGTAGATAGAAGGTGGAAGTGTTGGTTTATTTGTTGAGCAGGCAGTAACTGGAACGATGAATGTGCACTTAAAGTAGGGGCAGAGGTGATCTGAAGGTTTGTATGGCTAGTATAACGACCCACTATTTTGGACCATTCAAATCGACAATAAATCCACACATGTCTGACTTGAATAATTCAAAATAACAGATTGTAATAAAATTTTGGCAAAACTCAACATATGCAGTAAATAAATCAATCACATAATCACATACACAGAGTAATACAATAATACGCAGCGGAATAGATAAAATAGTAGTTCATGAAGCTACTATATAAACATCAGAGTTAGAAATAAAATACAACAGAGTATCTCAAATGCAGTGAAGTCTCCAATACAGCAGATGACTTCTCTGAACAAATCAACTAGAAGAGCTGAAAGCTGAGGCGATAGTTGGATCTCCAAAGGAAGCTCCAAACTCCAAGGGTGAGTCTCAAATGCTGTATCACTCGGTCTGACCGGAGCGTAAAGCAAAACACAAAACACTCGAGTCAGGATTAACATTCTTATATAAATAAATCCAACTCAAGTGAAATATCAATTGAAATACGAGTAACTTAAAGGATGTGGGGATAACCATCCTCTAAGGATCTTCAGAACTATCTACAAGGTGGAAATATACATTTTAACACCGTGGTCATTTCAATTAAATTTATACTTCAAAACCCAAATATCATTTCATTTCAAATATATCCATTTCCAAAATAGTATATATATATATATATATTAAATGATTTAAAAAGTAAAGTATTTAATTTCCTCAAGTCTAGCAAATCGATTCAAATCAACTTCAAATTCCAAATTCAAATTTATTCAAAGCTCAATTCATCAATTTAATTCATTTCTAAACAGATCATTTAAATTTTCAATATATTTCAAAGCTTTAATATTCAACATTTTCAAAGTTAAATTTAACAGTTTCATATAGCTCTTGATTTAACTTCATTATTATTTAATCCGGGAATATTCACTTAATAAATTCAATATCATTTAACTAGCCTTAAATTACATTTTTACTAAATATTTCCTTAAACTTTAGTTAAACAAAAAAAAAATATTCATTAGATTACTTGTAAATCAAACTCAAGTTATAAATCATATCTTACATTTCAGTTTCAATAAGTTTCAAATCGGTTTAATTAAATAAAATTCTTTATTGAATACAATTTCAACTAAATTCAAATTATCTTTCTAACCTTAACTTATTCAAATTATTACCAAAATCTATTTTGAAATATATTTTAAACACTCAACATATTATATGTATTTTAAATCAATCATTCCCATTTATATATAATAATTTAAGGCTCAACATTTATTAAAACCATATATTTCTTTCCAAAACCATAGAATTCATTTTTAAAATATTTATATATATGGACCAACGGTGTCTGTATATTTATCATATGGTTAAGTGATACAGATATTTATCATTTCAATCCGAAATTTAAATATATACGGGTAGATATCATTTCGACCCGTAATCCCAATTTCAATTCAAATGAAAATCGCTTGGGTTTATCATTTCAACCCATAACGAAATTCTCCTATTCTAAAGTCCATTCGGGTATGTATCATTTCAACCCATAGTGAATTCTATACTAACAGGGAACTTGCAGAGTAAGAACAGATAATAAAAATATAACAACAGGCATATATCATCAATATAAATAACAGATATTGGTGTCAGATGTCATAGGTGAACATATACAGATAATGGTAATAACAGGCATATAAATACTAGATACTGGTGTCAGATGTCATAGGTGGACATATACAGATAATAGCATATATAACAATTTAAATAACTACAGCATCATATTTCAATTGTCGTTTCAATTGAAATCAAATTTAATAAATACAAGAACGTCAATCGTGAGTGATTGCTCACCTTTCGAGGCTAGAGAGATAGACAATGAAACAAGTTATGGATCCAAGCACGAATTCCAAAGCAAAACAGAATTGGCACGAATTGGACGAACGGAGCTGATAAATAAAAGTCGATGAGAGCAATCAAATTGACTTGATATAACAGAATATATATATTGTTATTATTATTATAAAATCAACATTAAATCTTTAAAACACTAAAATGAATGTATATATATATAAAATTTCAAATTCATACATTTTAAACACATTTTAAATTTAAACATAAATCTATAGGTGAACACAAAACTCTTGTGTATTTATTTTTACATATAGGCAAATCTATGGACTAGCATATACACTTACATATATACAATAATTGAAACCAAATTATAAACCCAGATTCAACAGGTATAACATATATACATATATAGTTGCTATATTAAATGTATATGTAGACTGTTAAAACTTGTACATTGAACATACCAACTTTATATAAATCCTTTATATTTGTAAACAACGTCTCAAATACTGGAACTAATTATAACTTACGAGGACCCAGCTGTATGTTCTGTATTAAAATCAAAACTAACTAATGCGTTGAAAACCCATATGGCTGGTGGTCATTAAACAGTATGAAAAAAAAAACAATGCAGGCCTATCTGTAAAATATATTCAAATACCTACCCAACAGATTATATAAACTAGTATATAGACTTTCTCACCTAATATTCAAATCAATATTTATTATGAAAATCAACACAAACTTAGTTTATTATAAGATTGTATACCCATAATATATATGCAGACAATATAAACTCTTATACTAAAACCCAAACTGTTATATGCCTACACAAAAAAAAAATGGTAAAAGCTATGGTGTACATATACTAAAACCAAAACTGTTATCTATATATACGTTTAAAAAAAAATAGTACAACTATTATATACATATACATCACGTAGGCATATATGTGGTGAAATCAGTATACTATAACATTTATATACATTAAAGCAATTAGATCTTGTATAAAACTAATATAGAATTTACATACTTTAAAATAATATTTGGTAACATCTATATACCAATATATATATATAATCTTCACAGAATCTAACTTGTAAAAGATATATAAACATAACATATATATATAACCTAAAATACAAAAGGAGAAGAATGAATACGTGAGCTTTTACACATATATCAAATCTATAAGATAGGAGAAGGGCTTACGACTGCTATGATGGTGGCGAACTCGGTCGGAGGGGATATAGATCTCGATCGGCAGTGGGCTATCGGTGCCTGGGTGTTGGCTTTGCTCGGGGAGAGGCGAGATGTGAAGTAGGATTCGTTTGTGGTGTTCACATGAAGGAGGAAGACGCGGAGGTGGTGAAGTGCATGCAACATGGGGCTGTAGTGGTGGAGCCTTGGTGCGGCAGTGGGATCTGGGTTTAGGCGAAGGCTGCGGCGGGTCGGAGGAGTTAGAGGCGGGCATAAGTGGTTGGGTGGCGATGAGGTCGGCGAGGAGGGGCGATGAAGCCTGTGGCCATGGAGGGTGGGTTGCATGCTCAGGTCGGAGGGGAGATCTCAGCCCGAGGTGAGGGGAAAGGCTACGACAATAGGGGTTCGGCGGAGATGGAAGTATGTGGGTGATGGGCTCGGTGAGGCTGTTTGCATGGGGAGGAGGAGAGTGCGGTTATGTGCGGAGAGTGAGGAGAAAGAAACGAGATTTGAGGAAGAGGAAAGAATGCGGATCTGAATATAAGTTTTAGAAAATATCTTATGCAGAGTAAAATATAAAGAAATAAAGATAGATGTGCGAAATAAACATATAGAGTTTTTATACGTTATAAACTTTTGAAATGGCATGGAATTGCAAAAGCTGTACTCTGATTGATAAGCTATTAAATCAATTTATTAATTTGGAATTCAAGTTCAAATTTGAAACCGCAAAGAAAAGCTAACGGTCACAATTGATGGTACCGATACGGTGAACTGTTTTACAGATTCCGTTGTCCATCGGATGCCGAAACAAGCAAATGAATATACCATGGAGATCAGCATGACGTGACGATCAAAACGGTATACAAATATTAGTGGTACGATCATCCGATCAAAAGTCGATAATCGGTACCAGAAATGCTGCTATTTGGCCAGAATTAAGATAAACGGAGCAGTAGAAGTCCAAATTTGGAAAAACGAATTTCGCAGTCTGATTCAGAATGATCTGAATAAATTTTCTCCTGTTGACATATTTTGGTTTCGGAAAACTTTTAAATTCACTGTTATTAACCGGTTTGATTTGAAATGAAATTTTACCGGAAAATAAACTTTAATATTATCAGATGAAAATTTACCAATTGCTATATTAAAATAGACGTATTCCAAATAGTAAATTTTTATTTTCAAATTTTTTTTTATTGTTTAAAATTTCACAAATTTCCAGTTAAATATACTTTTAAAACCATTAAATTTTGCGGGTCGTTACACTCTCCCCCACTCAAAACTGTTCGTCCCTGAAAAGGAAGGAGGTAGGAGAATAGAACAACCAGAAATAAAAGTAGATTGAAAGTCAAGATTAAACAATTTATTTGAACTATATAAATTTTACTTAAATTTGAAAACTTCATTTGCAATTCAATTGTCTTTAATACTTTAATATTTTTCAAACCCTTTTGCAAATTTCTTGCTTCCTTTATAAATGCCATTTATGTTTAAATAACACCTCTATAAATATATGAAAATATTTGAAAACAATTATTTACGCTATTACCCATTTTTTATAAAGAAGCTATTTGAAAACATTAAATCCATAATTTATAAATTTATTAATTTTATCTCAAGATACTTTTCAAACATTATTAATAAATCAATAATCATTTACTTTAAATCTGTTTTATTTAATTAATAACCTCAACTATTTATAACACTAAAATTTCTATTAAACCAAGTAGTATATAAATAACAATATTTTAAAAGAATATAGTCAATAAGGAAAAGAAGGAGGATCTGGAAAACAAGATATAGGTGAATAAATAAAGCTGAGCAGATAAGGTAGATTCAAAAGAATAGTATCAGACACGAATAATTAATTTAGAACCATAAGGGTTTTAATTTCAAATATTAATACAAAATTTCTTTGTTGGAAATACTTTTATAATAAAATACCTTTATAATAAAATACTTTTTATAACTCGATGTTTCAACAAGTTTATCCTTGTTCCTGTAGACTCTGGTAGTGCGTTGATCAGGCGCAAAACTAGAATTCTCCAAGTACTTAGTAGACTTGTTTCAACACCCAATGAAAATACTGGAAAAACTTTTAAAACAGATATGGAAAGTACAATCCAAACAAAACGAATCAAATCATGGATCGCAGATACACAATGGTTACGCCTGGATCCCCCAGGAAACATCCGTACCTTTTAAGCATTCACTGCCTTGCGAATTTCGCCATGCAACAAAACGGTGGACCGCAGGATACATAAAAATGGTTACGCCTGGATCCCCCAGGAAACATCCATACCCCGTAAGCAATCTCTGCCTTGCGGATTACGCCACTAACACGACCATAGATCGCAGATACACAATGGTTACGCCTGGATCCCCCAGGAAACATCCGTACCTTTTAAGCAATCACTGCCTTACGAATTACGCTATGCAGTCGAGTTCGTAAGACCATGGGTAACGCCATGGAATTCGAAGGACACTCGAGTATCATATCCGGAAAACCAAAATCAGAGAGAATAATATCGATAGAATGAATCCAAGATGTGGCCACAAATCGGATATCAAGCAGAAGGCACTTTCCATATCTTTACTTCGAAAATATGTATCATATAGTACCTTTTCAAATCACTTTCAAATATCGTACTTATATAAAATCCATTATATATAAGATTAAATTTTCAATTCAAATACTTTCCAAAATCAATAGTATATCAAATCATACTTATATAGACTTCAATTATATAAGATTTCACTTTCAAATTGAGTACCTTTTCAAATCTATAGTTTTCGAATCAATTTCATACTCATACAAATCAATTTTATATAAGTTCGACAACTCCCAAATCAAGTGTTTAGTAACATAAGGTTCTCAAATTTCAATTTGTTTCAATATCAGTTCAATTTCAAAATCATATAAAATTTTACCAAATTATTTCTTCTCAAATTAATTATCTTTAGTTTCAAAGTTTCCAAAATAATATATTTAGAAAATAAATCCAAATTTCCAAATCAATAATTTAAGTCAACCAATTCATTTCAAAAATCAAATGTTTTCAAAATCATCTTATACTTACGTAAGGTCTATCTTATATAAGGATCAAATTTTTCAAAATAAATTTCGCTGTATGAAGAGCCATTTGGGATTGAATACCTTTGCTTTTATGGGTTATATATCTTTGTAATTTAAATTGGAAATTTTCTTTTAGTAAGCAAAGATATTCTAACATGACAGCTTTCAATTTCAGCGTCAAAATATATCCATGATATTAGAATATAAGATGTACATACGTCATCATTTCGCAAAATCACATTTGATCGCCCGCTTGATCACACAAGTTCGCTTTCGAACTAGTATTGTCCATTCGACTTCCCTAATGCGGATTTCGATGTGGTTTCTCGACTAGAAGCCATCAGTCTCCTTGCATAGCCATATACTATGATAGAGAATTCTAGGATCAAGCCCAAAATCCACATCAAATATTCGCCATCAAGAATCGAATGAAAAATCCTAACACGAAATGGTGTAATCCACCTCGAACTTGTGTACTCAAACTTGGATCAAATTAATTTTGCGAATAAAACAGCATACGTACAACTTATATATTTATTCCAACTTGTTAAATATATAGTATCATAAAGATGTTACTAAGTTAAAACATTTAAACTAAATTTTATTCAAAATATTTTGAAGACCAAATTCTTCTCAAGACATTTCAAATCTAAATTTCATATTAGAAAATTTAAAATTTCCTTATTCATTTACTTAACCAAACAGTTTCAACTTTTTTTTAAATCATATTACTTCATACTTAAACATTCAAAACAAACTTATATACTTTATCAAAATACTTTTCAAAATTTCTTAGCTTTGAAAAGTTAACCTTGATTTGAAAGTGCTCGAACCTTCAAAATAGTTGAAGAAATCATTTTCAAATTCAAGAGTTGGAAATCAACAACAAATCAGTAAATCAATTTTAATAGATAGGATTATATCAAATCCAAAACTCGAAGACTTAACACCGGCTCATTTCAAATCGTTTCAAATACATATACATATATCTTTCGAATATCAATCATACTTCAAAATTTTGAAATAAAAATGGTTTAAAAAAAATCACTCGCATAGCAAAGCTACTGAAGTGGCCTATCCCTCACTCTAAAACTCGAAAATCAATGTCGATGATGCGTGCACTCATCACCGAAATTATTTTCCAGCGACACAAGTGAGTTCTGGACTTCTATTTTCTCAAACTTCTTTTGAAATTTCTTCGAAACTCATTGGAACTCATTTGAAGTCATTTGAAACATTTCTTATTCGGAAAATACTTTTAAATCATATTATAATTATATATTTCAAAATCTTAAAAACAATTTCAAAATACCGGAGTTCAATTTTCGAATTTCAAATTTAAAATCCTTTAGTTATAAATCATTTTTATATAAATCAATTTCTTATATAACTTCAAAATTCAAATCCTTTCAAAAATTCAAATTCTTATCTTTTTAAAAGGTATATATAATCCTTATCGAAAACATTTCACTTTTATATATAGAATATAATCATACTTATAAAATTTCGATATATAAAACAATTTCCAAAATACTGATAAACCCGATTTTTCAAAAGGATGATTCAAGAATGATTTCAAAACAAAGATAAACATTCAAATTAGAGGGACTCTAATCAATTAGGATTCTGATTCGAAGATAAGTTCGAACGAAAGTGAGATAATTAAATTTCAAAATAGAAGATGAATATACTTATATAAATCGCGGGCGACCATAACCGGATCAACCGTGACTTCAGGAACAAGATCGATGCGGAATTCCAAGAAAACCAACATTCAATCGCAAGAGATAGCGGCATCTAAACCAAAGATATAGAAATCTCCGGTGAATCAATGCCAAATGTAAAGGAGTTCCACCCCTTTACAAATCATACAAAGATTGGCGGGATCGCCTATTCTTATAGAGATCATTCAAAGTGGAGTTATGGGATACTCCAGAATCAAAAGAATACAAATAGGGAGAGACAAGAATGAATTTTGGAACCGTAGGGAACGTTCCAAAGTTCAAAGGAAATCGAGTCAAAAGGAAGAGATTAAACTCAAACGAAAGTGATTCTGTAAATAAATTTACAATATATGCTAAGTTTCGCCTAGAGCCAAAGCTCTGATACCAACTATAACGACCCACTATTTTGGACCATTCAAATCGACAATAAATCCACACATGTCTGACTTGAATAATTCAAAATAACAGATTGTAATAAAATTTTGGCAAAACTCAGCATATGCAGTAAATAAATCAATCACATAATCACAGACACAGAGTAATACAATAATACGCAGCGGAATAGATAAAATAGTAGTTCATGAAGCTACTGTATAAACATCAGAGTTAGAAATAAAATACAACAGAGTATCTCAAATGCAGTGAAGTCTCCAGTACAGCAGATGACTTCTCTGAACAAATCAACTAGAAGAGCTGAAAGCTGAGGCGATAGTTGGATCTCCAAAGGAAGCTCCAAACTCCAAGGGTGAGTCTCAAATGCTGTATCACTCGGTCTGACCCGAGCGTAAAGCAAAACACAAAACACTCGAGTCAGGATTAACATTCTTATATAAATAAATCCAACTCAAGTGAAATATCAATTGAAATACGAGTAACTTAAAGGATGTGGGGATAACCATCCTCTAAGGATCTTCAGAACTATCTACAAGGTGGAAATATACATTTTAACACCGTGGTCATTTCAATTAAATTTATACTTCAAAACCCAAATATCATTTCATTTCAAATATATCCATTTCCAAAATAGTGTATATATATATTAAATGATTTAAAAAGTAAAGTATTTAATTTCCTCAAGTCTAGCAAATCGATTCAAATCAACTTCAAATTCCAAATTCAAATTTATTCAAAGCTCAATTCATCAATTTAATTCATTTCTAAACAGATCATTTAAATTTTCAATATATTTCAAAGCTTTAATATTCAACATTTTCAAAGTTAAATTTAACAGTTTCATATAGCTCTTGATTTAACTTCATTATTATTTAATCCGGGAATATTCACTTAATAAATTCAATATCATTTAACTAGCCTTAAATTACATTTTTACTAAATATTTCCTTAAACTTTAGTTAAACAAAAAAAATATATTCATTAGATTACTTGTAAATCAAACTCAAGTTATAAATCATATCTTACATTTCAGTTTCAATAAGTTTCAAATCGGTTTAATTAAATAAAATTCTTTATTGAATACAATTTCAACTAAATTCAAATTATCTTTCTAACCTTAACTTATTCAAATTATTACCAAAATCTATTTTGAAATATATTTTAAACACTCAACATATTATTTGTATTTAAATCAATCATTCCCATTTATATATAATAATTTAAGGCTCAACATTTATTAAAACCATATATTTCTTTCCAAAACCATAGAATTCATTTTTAAAATATTTATATATATGGACCAACGGTGTCTGTATATTTATCATATGGTTAAGTGATACAGATATTTATCATTTCAATCCGAAATTTAAATATATACGGGTAGATATCATTTCGACCCGTAATCCCAATTTCAATTCAAATGAAAATCGCTTGGGTTTATCATTTCAACCCATAACGAAATTCTCCTATTCTAAAGTCCGTTCGGGTATGTATCATTTCAACCCATAGTGAATTCTATACTAACAGGGAACTTGCAGAGTAAGAACAGATAATAAAAATATAACAACAGGCATATATCATCAATATAAATAACAGATATTGGTGTCAGATGTCATAGGTGAACATATACAGATAATGGTAATAACAGGCATATAAATACTAGATACTGGTGTCAGATGTCATAGGTGGACATATACAGATAATAGCATATATAACAATTTAAATAACTACAGCATCATATTTCAATTGTCGTTTCAATTGCAATCAAATTTAATAAATACAAGAACGTCAATCGTGAGTGATTGCTCACCTTTCGAGGCTAGAGAGATAGACAATGAAACAAGTTATGGATCCAAGCACGAATTCCAAAGCAAAACAGAATTGGCACGAATTGGACGAACGGAGCTGATAAATAAAAGTCGATGAGAGCAATCAAATTGACTTGATATAACAGAATATATATATTGTTATTATTATTATAAAATCAACATTAAATCTTTAAAACACTAAAATGAATGTATATATATATAAAATTTCAAATTTATACATTTTAAACACATTTTAAATTTAAACATAAATCTATAGGTGAACACAAAACTCTTGTGTATTTATTTTTACATATAGGCAAATCTATGGACTAGCATATACACTTACATATATACAATAATTGAAACCAAATTATAAACCCAGATTCAACAGGTATAACATATATACATATATAGTTGCTATATTAAATGTATATGCAGACTGTTAAAACTTGTACATTGAACATACCAACTTTATATAAATCCTTTATATTTGTAAACAACGTCTCAAATACTGGAACTAATTATAACTTACGAGGACCCAGCTGTATGTTCTGTATTAAAATCAAAACTAACTAATGCGTTGAAAACCCATATGGCTGGTGCTCATTAAACAGTATGAAAAAAAAACAATGCAGGCCTATCTGTAAAATATATTCAAATACCTACCCAACAGATTATATAAACTAGTATATAGACTTTCTCACCTAATATTCAAATCAATATTTATTATGAAAATCAACACAAACTTAGTTTATTATAAGATTGTATACCCATAATATATATGCAGACAATATAAACTCTTATACTAAAACCCAAACTGTTATATGCCTACACAAAAAAAAATGGTAAAAGCTATGGTGTACATATACTAAAACCAAAACTGTTATCTATATATACGTTTAAAAAAAAAAATAGTACAACTATTATATACATATACATCACGTAGGCATATACGTGGTGAAATCAGTATACTATAACATTTATATACATTAAAGCAATTAGATCTTGTATAAAACTAATATAGAATTTACATACTTTAAAATAATATTTGGTAACATCTATATACCAATATATATATAATCTTCACAGAATCTAACTTGTAAAAGATATATAAACATAACATATATATATTACCTAAAATACAAAAGGAGAAGAATGAATACGTGAGCTTTTACACATATATCAAATCTATAAGATAGGAGAAGGGCTTACGACTGCTATGATGGTGGCGAACTCGGCCGGAGGGGATATAGATCTCGATCGGTAGTGGGCTATCGGTGCCTGGGTGTTGGCTTTGCTCGGGGAGAGGCGAGATGTGAAGTAGGATTCGTTTGTGGTGTTCACATGAAGGAGGAAGACGCGGAGGTGGTGAAGTGCATGCAACATGGGGCTGTAGTGGTGGAGCCTTGGTGCGGCAGTGGGATCTGGGTTTAGGTGAAGGCTGCGGCGGGTCGGAGGAGTTAGAGGCGGGCATAAGTGGTTGGGTGGCGATGAGGTCGGCGAGGAGGGGCGATGAAGCCTGTGGCCATGGAGGGTGGGTTGCATGCTCAGGTCGGAGGGGAGATCTCAGCCCGAGGTGAGGGGAAAGGCTACGACAATAGGGGTTCGGCGGAGATGGAAGTATGTGGGTGATGGGCTCGGTGAGGCTGTTTGCATGGGGAGGAGGAGAGTGCGGTTATGTGCGGAGAGTGAGGAGAAAGAAACGAGATTTGAGGAAGAGGAAAGAATGCGGATCTGAATATAAGTTTTAGAAAATATCTTATGCAGAGTAAAATATAAAGAAATAAAGATAGATGTGCGAAATAAACGTATAGAGTTTTTATACGTTATAAACTTTTGAAATGGCATGGAATTGCAAAAGCTGTACTCTGATTGATAAGCTATTAAATCAATTTATTAATTTGGAATTCACGTTCAAATTTGAAACCGCAAAGAAAAGCTAACGGTCACAATTAATGGTACCGATACGGTGAACTGTTTTACAGATTCCGTTGTCCATCGGATGCCGAAACAAGCAAATGAATATACCATGGAGATCAGCATGACGTGACGATCAAAACGTTATACAAATATTAGTGGTACGATCATCCGATCAAAAGTCGATAATCGGTACCAGAAATGCTGCTATTTGGCCAGAATTAAGATAAACGGAGCAGTAGAAGTCCAAATTTGGAAAAACGAATTTCGCAGTCTGATTCAGAATGATCTGAATAAATTTTCTCCTGTTGACATATTTTGGTTTCGAAAAACTTTTAAATTCACTGTTATTAACCGGTTTGATTTGAAATGAAATTTTACCGGAAAATAAACTTTAATATTATCAGATGAAAATTTACCAATTGCTATATTAAAATAGACGTATTCCAAATAGTAAATTTTTATTTTCAATTTTTTTTTTTGTTTAAAATTTCACAAATTTCCAGTTAAATATACTTTTAAAACCATTAAATTTTGCGGGTCGTTACAGCTAGAGGAATGCATGGGTATATAGTAATTATTTGTATGTCAATGTAGAAGTTGTAGGTGGTGACTGGTATGTTGAAGTAAGGGTGGCTGCTGCGTATGCAGGTGATTGAGTGGGTTTGTGGTATGGGGTATGGGGTGGTTTGTTGTATGGTGAAAGTTTGAACGGGGTGGATTGAACTGTTGATAGGGAAGATTTGTTGAAGGGAGAGGATGGTTGTGTAACAACCCGGGGTTTTATAATGGTTGATTATTGTCAAATGGCGATTCAAATTGTTTAGCAATTGCAATTGGAAGTTTATTCGGGTTGAAATTCGTTCGTAAAAGAAAAATTGTTAAGTGCTTTTATCAGTGTTAATTCTTTTATAAAATGGTGCATGAAGTTTTTAAATTAACTTGAATTCTTCTAACAAAGTATTTAAGGATTGTGGGCTTTAGTGTATCTTGACCCAATTGGTTGATACCAAAACACTTATCTGATTCCCTACCGTTTCCCCTTCATTTTTGACTTGGAACCCTAGAAAAAAAAAACGAGCAAAATGGCGGCCTTGTTCAGTCTTGTTCGCCTCCGAAAAATTTAGGGCTACTCCCTTTATCATTTTTATCTCTGGCCCGACTCCTTGGAGAAGATGGCGACTACCTCCGCGTTCAATCGCTCGATGCTAGGGCTTCTGCCGACTCGTGCAGCTCGATCAAATTGCGTTGCTACCTCGTCGAAGAAGGTGAGTTCTACTCACATCTACTTCTCACTCAAGTGCAATTAGGGTTTGATTGCTTTGGTTTTTGGTTGTATTCAAGTGATTGAGTTGCCTATTCGTTTTGCTCACCGTTCGAATTGTATTGGAATTTACCTCACTACTTCCAGTTCGCGTGTTTCTGGTTAACTTCGTAATGTCTTTCGAACTTGAGAATTTCTTGTTGGCCTCGGTTCATTGGAATTGTGAGTTATTCGATTTGAGTAAATGTTGATGATTTCTTGTTTTTGACCACCCCGGTACAACTGTTCTCCACGGCTTTGACTCTGGACTCGATTTTGTGATGTCTGTTTCATTGAGCTACTCTGTCTTTGATACTGCTGTGTTATGCATTTCCGTTTGATATTTTGTCATGCTATTCACTGGTTTAGACATGTGATCTTTCATATCTGTGGCATACTTGACTGTGGCATTGCTTCATATGTATATAGGCATTCATGTATGTATATATATGGTTGATTGTTATAGAGTTTCATGGACTCTGGTTTGACTTAAATTTGCTTGATCACATTTTAGTTCGAGCCTTGTGTTCTTCATATCATGTGTAAGACTTCATTTGATCAGTGTGCTTGAGTCTGCATATTGTAGCCTGGGTCATTTTGGTTTCATCTGAGTGTTGCATATCGCCTGTGATATTCTGTCTGGTTGAAGTCTGGTTGTGTAGAATTCCTTCAACTGTGCATATCTGCAGTTGATAATCAGGTCTGCATTTGACCATATATGTTGTTTACATTTTTCCAATGTCATTTAGTTGACTCTGTTTCGACTTCACTTCATGTATATACTTTGGACTTTGGTGTGTAGTTGTTCGTACTTGCCTTGGTTTTGGAGTTTGGCATTTCCTTAGCATACCTGACTTTGGCCTATTGCTTAGAGTTTGTTGACTTTGATACATTAGTCCTGTACCACTCGGCTTCACACAGATGCTTCACTTGTTCTTCACTTACCTGTTGGATACATTGCTGTTGTAGATGTTGATGTTGTTACGGCTTGATCTATTGTTGTCATTGGTGTACTTGAGTCAATGGTTTGCTTCATTATGTACTTTAGTCTGATACTGGTGTAAGTGCTTGTATTTGGTTGTCTGCATATACATGTTGGAGCTCTTAATTCCGGTCTGGTGGTAGTTTTGCATTCATGTTAAGTTGACTGGTTTCATTTCGTATGCTGCTTTGACTTTGGCATTTGATATGCTGTTTTGCTGGTGCATCCTTGTTTCAGTGATGTGATTCTTTGTTTTGGATTGTTGCTTTTGCCTTGAGTATTTGTATACTCCTGCAGCTTTGTATATGGCTATTCTTTGGTCTGCCTGGTCTGGATTTGTGTTGATTGTATGTAGCTGTCTTGAGGCATTCGAATTTGATTTTCGAATTACACCTGAGTTGAATCCGGTCTCAAAGACCCGGGTTTGACCCTGTCAGTTTATTTATGTTGACTTCTACAGTTTTGATTGCTGTTAGTTTTCACCGTCCTGATGATTTCCAGTACTGTGTGGCGAGGCAGTGCACGCGTGCGTGTACTGCAGCCACATAGAAATTTGATTTGATTGATCTTTTGAGATTGCTGATTTGCTGATTAACACTATTTAGTGTTATAATTATCGTTATCCAATTCTAGTATCGAGAGTTGGATATACGAGATTTCTGTGATTATCGTCTATTGACTATCTGATTATTATTGCTGCTATGCACTAATAACTGAGTTTGAATTAGACTGACCCGTGTATTATTTTCTTTTGAATGTAATACTCGGGTCAGACCCGAGTATTTCAGGTTGTAGATTTCTTTCTTTGAGTTGCTGTTCGGGATTGAAGACTTTTCACATCTTCTGAAGTTGTCAGTCATTTTGTAGTAGTCGTGTCATTGTATCGAATGATATGTATTCATGTATATTAGTCGATAATGTACTTGTATATATAACTTCTAGAGTCGACAGTTGTAGTTGTATCATATGTATTGTGTCAACTATGTATTAACTGACATCGAGTATATATATATATATATGAGATTTTTGTTAATCTGTGTTCCGCATTATATTATCTGCGTTATTGTTATATCTAATGTCCTAAACTATTATGAACTATCGTAGTTTGTTTTATACTGATAATTGGATATGTCGATGGGAGTAAATAAATAATAGATGAAAAATAAAAAGTATATACCACTCCTATCGAGATAACCGATATTAGTGTAAGGCCAATTACGGATGGTCGCTCCTATCCAGCCTTATTCTTCGTAATAATAGACAGTATTTCTTTTAATACTCTTTGTTATTATGAGCATAGAGGTGGGGCGTCACAGTTGGTATCAGAGCTTGGGGTTTATGGACATAATATAAAACATAACTTGGATGGAACCTATGTTACAACTATTAGTCGATGTTTTATCTGTGAATTGAGTCAAAACTAAAGTTTTGAAATTTTAATGAAATTTTTAAATAACTTTATTTAAAAATAATAGTGAAATTGTGTTCTGATGATTTGATTGATTTGTGTTCTGTTTATCAGAGTGCGCAACGGAAACAGTGAAACTGTCTTCGCTGAGTACAACTGATAATCCTTTTGATTTAAAAATCAAAATACGAAATTGATATGAATTTCATTTGTTGTCTACATAGCTGTAATTATTTTATTTCTTTGAGAACTTCGAATCCGAATTGAGGATTCGAAGAAATTGCAGATATGTGATTTTGTTGAAATTTCCGCTGGCTTTCCTTTGTACTAATCATCTATTGATTAGATTTTTGCCGTTTTAAATTATCTTCATTGAAGATACATTTGAATGATTTCTTTGTTCATTCTGTAGTACGTGCAAAAATTTGAATTGCACGTTACTGCATTTATTTACGATGAACCGATGCTTGGTTATGAGACGTATTTTGTTGCCGTTATTTTTGTAACGGGATTTTTACACCAATGCTAGATTTTTGAAGCACGGTGTTTTGTTGACAATTTTAATAAATGAAAATTCACTGATGTCACATTTAGATGTGAATTATTTTGATGAGATATTTGATGTTTTAAAATTACTGTTGCTTTGACTTCAGTAACAATCAAACTTTTAAAAGTGGATTTTCAAGTGGTTATACCGCAATGCTGATTTGTAACCGTTTTTACGGTATTTTGAGAAGTACAATTTCCTTATCGAAATTGTTACTGATTTGCTGCTTTAATCACGTGATTGGAAAATCGTTTTAAAATGAAAATTGTTTTATAAATTTTTAACAGTTTACGTTTTCAAAAGAATGAGAAAGCGACTTAAACGATTCAGCAAAATCGAGGATTATGACCCCTTTCTTTTACTGTTTCGCTTAACACCGGACTTGTCCAGTTGAGAATGTGAATTGTTATTTTTACAAAATAAATAAAATTGTTTTCAGAAATTTTAACAGTTTACGCTTTCAAAAGAATGAGGAAGCGATTTAAACGTTTCAGCAAAATCGAGGACTATGACCCCTTTCTTTTACTGATTCGCTTAATTCCGGACTTGTCCGTTTGAGAATGTGAAATGTATTTTTACAAAATACACAATTTTGCACTTTCAAGGAAACGATGAAGAGAATCAAACGATTTAGTAAAACACGTGGTATGGGACATGTGCGTTTGCTATTTCGGTTAATTCCGGACTCGTTAATTGAAATATTTGATGATTTCGTGTGCTTTCGAGCCACTATGAGGACCTTCGGGTCATTTGTTGGACCTTCGGGTCATTTGTTGGGCTTTCGGGCCACTCTGCGGACCTTCGGGTCAAATACCAGTACTAGACCTTCGGGTCACTCTGCGGACCTCCGGGTCAATCTGATGGGCGCCAAAATTATGTTGAGTACTTGGTAGGCTTCGGCCACTCTGAGATGCACGTGCGGCGAATTAAAAATTCGCCATCTGATGGGATCGATCCAAGCTTTTATGTTGATTTTCTAGTCTTCTTAATTGATTTCTAGATATTTGTTGCTTCCAATTATCTGCAGGTAATTGGATATTTGTTGATATGAGTTCTGATTATCGTTTTTGATAATCAGATATTTGTGTTTCTAATTATCGCTTGTGATAATTAGATATTTGTTGATATGTGTTCTGATTATCGTTTTTGATAATCAGATATTTGTGTTTCTAATTATCGCTTGTGATAATTAGATATTTGTTGATATGAGTTCTGATTATCGTTTTTGATAATCAGATATTTGTTGTTTCTAATTATCGCTTGTGATAATTAGATATTTGTTGATATGAGTTCTGATTATCGTTTTTGATAATTAGATATTTGTTGTTTCTAATTATCGCTTGTGATAATTAGATATTTGTTGATATGAGTTCTGATTATCGTTTTTGATAATCAGATATTTGTTGTTTCTAATTATCGCTTGTGATAATTAGATATTTGTTGATATGAGTTCTGATTATCGTTTTTGATAATCAGATATTTGTTGTTTTTAATTATCACTTTAGATAATTAAATATTTGTTGATATGAGATTTAATTATCGCTTTTGATAATTAAATATTTGTTGTTTTGAGATTTAATTATCGCTTTTGATAATTAAATATTTGCTGATTTAAGATTTAATTATCGCTTTTGATAATTAAATATTTGTTGTTTTGAGATTTAATTATCGCTTTTGATAATTAAATATTTGCTGATTTGAGATTTAATTATCACTTTAGATAATTAAATATTTGTTGATATGAGATTTAATTATCGCTTTTGATAATTAAATATTTGTTGTTTTGAGATTTAATTATCGCTTTTGATAATTAAATATTTGCTGATTTGAGATTTAATTATCACTTTAGATAATTAAATATTTGTTGATATGAGATTTAATTATCGCTTTTGATAATTAAATATTTGCTGATTTGAGATTTAATTATCGCTTTTGATAATTAAATATTTGCTGATTTGAGATTTAATTATCGCTTTTGATAATCGAATATTTCTTTAATTTGACATTTGATTATCGTTTTTGATAATTAAATATTTGTTGTTTTGAGATTTAATTATCGCTTTTGATAATTAAATATTTGCTGATTTGAGATTTAATTATCACTTTAGATAATTAAATATTTGTTGATATGAGATTTAATTATCGCTTTTGATAATTAAATATTTGTTGTTTTGAGATTTAATTATCGCTTTTGATAATTAAATATTTGCTGATTTGAGATTTAATTATCACTTTAGATAATTAAATATTTGTTGATATGAGATTTAATTATCGCTTTTGATAATTAAATATTTGCTGATTTGAGATTTAATTATCGCTTTTGATAATTAAATATTTGCTGATTTGAGATTTAATTATCGCTTTTGATAATCGAATATTTCTTGAATTTGAAATTTGATTATCGTTTTTGATAATTTGATATTTGTTGATTTGTCCTCTGAATATCGTTTGGATAATGGGATGTTTGCTGATTTTATGGATGAGAGATTTTCTAATCTCTAATTGAGTTCAGGCTATGTTGATTTTATTGAATCGCTGTTTTCTATCTATTTCTGTTAATAGTTAGAGTTTGTTGATTATGAAATTTGTGTTTTCTAGTTAATTGTTGGATAACTAGATAATTGCAGCTTGCGAATTGTGATTTGTGTTTCATAATTATCTCTGTTGATAATTAGATTTTGTTGTTTTCTAATTATCGTATCGATAATTAGATATTGCTGTTTGGTGATTCTGTATTTCTGATCATCTAATTAATAATTGAATATTGTTGATAATTGCAGTTATCCAGTTTTGTTGTCTTCTGATTATCTTTTAATAGTTAAACTTTGTTGAGAATTTGTAAATTTCTTTTATGAAATTGAAAGATTTCTTTGGTGTTTGTGTTCTCATACTTTATTTTCCTAGCTTAACCAGGTTATGTTAGAAGAATAATCGTTATAGACGGCTTTCATTATGAAAATTGCGGGGACGCAATTTTTATAAGGAGGGGAGTCTGTAACAACCCGGGGTTTTATAATGGTTGATTATTGTCAAATGGCGATTCAAATTGTTTAGCAATTGCAATTGGAAGTTTATTCGGGTTGAAATTCGTTCGTAAAAGAAAAATTGTTAAGTGCTTTTATCAGTGTTAATTCTTTTATAAAATGGTGCATGAAGTTTTTAAATTAACTTGAATTCTTCTAACAAAGTATTTAAGGATTGTGGGCTTTGGTGTATCTTGACCCAATTGGTTGATACCAAAACACTTATCTGATTCCCTACCGTTTCCCCTTCATTTTTGACTTGGAACCCTAGAAAAAAAAAACGAGCAAAATAGCGGCCTTGTTCAGTCTTGTTCGCCTCCGAAAAATTTAGGGCTACTCCCTTTATCATTTTTATCTCTGGCCCGACTCCTTGGAGAAGATGGCGACTACCTCCGCGTTCAATCGCTCGATGCTAGGGCTTCTGCCGACTCGTGCAGCTCGATCAAATTGCGTTGCTACCTCGTCGAAGAAGGTGAGTTCTACTCACATCTACTTCTCACTCAAGTGCAATTAGGGTTTGATTGCTTTGGTTTTTGGTTGTATTCAAGTGATTGAGTTGCCTATTCGTTTTGCTCACCGTTCGAATTGTATTGGAATTTACCTCACTACTTCCAGTTCGCGTGTTTCTGGTTAACTTCGTAATGTCTTTCGAACTTGAGAATTTCTTGTTGGCCTCGGTTCATTGGAATTGTGAGTTATTCGATTTGAGTAAATGTTGATGATTTCTTGTTTTTGACCACCCCGGTACAACTGTTCTCTACGGCTTTGACTCTGGACTCGATTTTGTGATGTCTGTTTCATTGAGCTACTCTGTCTTTGATACTGCTGTGTTATGCATTTCCGTTTGATATTTTGTCATGCTATTCACTGGTTTAGACATGTGATCTTTCATATCTGTGGCATACTTGACTGTGGCATTGCTTCATATGTATATAGGCATTCATGTATGTATATATATGGTTGATTGTTATAGAGTTTCATGGACTCTGGTTTGACTTAAATTTGCTTGATCACATTTTAGTTCGAGCCTTGTGTTCTTCATATCATGTGTAAGACTTCATTTGATCAGTGTGCTTGAGTCTGCATATTGTAGCCTGGGTCATTTTGGTTTCATCTGAGTGTTGCATATCGCCTGTGATATTCTGTCTGGTTGAAGTCTGGTTGTGTAGAATTCCTTCAACTGTGCATATCTGCAGTTGATAATCAGGTCTGCATTTGACCATATATGTTGTTTACATTTTTCCAATGTCATTTAGTTGACTCTGTTTCGACTTCACTTCATGTATATACTTTGGACTTTGGTGTGTAGTTGTTCGTACTTGCCTTGGTTTTGGAGTTTGGCATTTCCTTAGCATACCTGACTTTGGCCTATTGCTTAGAGTTTGTTGACTTTGATACATTAGTCCTGTACCACTCGGCTTCACACAGATGCTTCACTTGTTCTTCACTTACCTGTTGGATACATTGCTGTTGTAGATGTTGATGTTGTTACGGCTTGATCTATTGTTGTCATTGGTGTACTTGAGTCAATGGTTTGCTTCATTATGTACTTTAGTCTGATACTGGTGTAAGTGCTTGTATTTGGTTGTCTGCATATACATGTTGGAGCTCTTAATTCTGGTCTGGTGGTAGTTTTGCATTCATGTTAAGTTGACTGGTTTCATTTCGTATGCTGCTTTGACTTTGGCATTTGATATGCTGTTTTACTGGTGCATCCTTGTTTCAGTGATGTGATTCTTTGTTTTGGATTGTTGCTTTTGCCTTGAGTATTTGTATACTCCTGCAGCTTTGTATATGGCTATTCTTTGGTCTGCCTGGTCTGGATTTGTGTTGATTGTATGTAGCTGTCTTGAGGCATTCGAATTTGATTTTCGAATTACACCTGAGTTGAATCCGGTCTCAAAGACCCGGGTTTGACCCTGTCAGTTTATTTATGTTGACTTCTACAGTTTTGATTGCTGTTAGTTTTCACCGTCCTGATGATTTCCAGTACTGTGTGGCGAGGCAGTGCACGCGTGCGTGTACTGCAGCCACATAGAAATTTGATTTGATTGATCTTTTGAGATTGCTGATTTGCTGATTAACACTATTTAGTGTTATAATTATCGTTATCCAATTCTCGTATCGAGAGTTGGATATACGAGATTTCTGTGATTATCGTCTATTGACTATCTGATTATTATTGCTGCTATGCACTAATAACTGAGTTTGAATTAGACTGACCCGTGTATTATTTTCTTTTGAATGTAATACTCGGGTCAGACCCGAGTATTTCAGGTTGTAGATTTCTTTCTTTGAGTTGCTGTTCGGGATTGAAGACTTTTCACATCTTCTGAAGTTGTCAGTCATTTTGTAGTAGTTGTGTCATTGTATCGAATGATATGTATTCATGTATATTAGTCGATAATGTACTTGTATATATAACTTCTAGAGTCGACAGTTGTAGTTGTATCATATGTATTGTGTCAACTATGTATTAACTGACATCGAGTATATATATATATATATATATATATATATATGAGATTTTTGTTAATCTGTGTTCCGCATTATATTATCTGCGTTATTGTTATATCTAATGTCCTAAACTATTATGAACTATCGTAGTTTGTTTTATACTGATAATTGGATATGTCGATGGGAGTAAATAAATAATAGATGAAAAATAAAAAGTATATACCACTCCTATCGAGATAACCGATATTAGTGTAAGGCCAATTACGGATGGTCGCTCCTATCCAGCCTTATTCTTCGTAATAATAGACAGTATTTCTTTTAATACTCTTTGTTATTATGAGCATAGAGGTGGGGCGTCACAGGTTGTGTGGAGAGGAGCCTGGTTATGCAACGGTAGTTGTATTGTTTGGTGATGTGGACAGTAGGGGCTGTTGTTAGGAATGAGAAGTTGTGGGATAGCAGGGATGCATTATTGATTGCATAAATGAGGTGTTGTCAGGGTGGTCCAAGCTCAATTGGGATAATGGAGTTTTTCAATTATTCTTTTGGTTTGGAATATCGTCGTAACAATCTCTATTATCTCCTTGGATTGAACTATCCGATTGTTCAATGGGTCATTTTGCTTTGCTTTCTTGGTTTTCGTCTTGTTCTTCATCTTGAATTTTACTTAGAGACCGCGCTCCATCTTCTCCTTCCATAAGCTTCATCACCTTGGAAGATTCTTAAGATGGAGATCCTTCAAGAAGCTCTCGCATCACCGTCACTTGCTGTATTTAATCCCGAATTTTGGTCTCATTTCTTGCAAGTCTTGCTAAAGTTGAAGGTTGACCAATCTCCCTATTATCTAAATTGGAGTTCGGGATGTTATTATTTTTCCTGTCTCTCACATTTTTTATGAAACAAAAGAATTTCACGCAATAAGTTTATGGGGAAAGTTATAAAGAATCGAAGGTTCATGCCCTTCTTCTAGCACTAAAATGTTAATGAATATATCCGTCAACACCCAAAAATATGTCAAAGATGGATTAATCAAAGAGAAGCCTCTTCAAGCTAGTCGAGGTAATCAAAGTTATGTATTGAATGCTATCGAAGTCATAGGGTAAAGAAACACATGGTTTCAAGTCCGTAGCCATTCTTTATTTCGAAGACATTGTCATTTCAAAGATCTTGAATAGTACAAGTTAATATGCTATAGGTAAGATACTATCCAAGTCGATATGTTCGAAGAGATTTAAGTCAATGTGTTCAACAATGTCCAAGTCGTAGTCCAAGATTAATCAAGTATGCAAATCGTGAGTTTAAATCATGTCAATAGGCGATGAAATGATTTGATATTCGATTCCTTATGTACAAGGTTCAAGCACTACAATCGACCAAATCCCTAAATTGATTTAGTGTTTACAAAGTTGAAAACATGTAAGAAATGAGGAGAGAGAATCCGGTCCCCTAAATGGTACCCTTGGGTCCTATTTATAGAGGTGGGAGGTAGGATTTCGGTGCGCTTTGGCATTGACGTCGTCGAAAGTGTCGGCAAGATCCTTAGCTACTTTTAATTTATTATGGTTGATGTATTCAAATATTGATGGCGTCGATGACTTCTTTTGTGATGGTCAAAGTCCTTTAAGTGATGACTTCGGGGAGCATGAAGCGAAATACTTCGTGGACATTGATAGTGTTCACTATCAACATCGTGGCATCCTCTAAATATTGAGGAAATGTGCTGTATAAGAGGCAAAGTGCTTTTGACGTTGATGAGGAGCGGTGCTATTATGTATCCCTCTGGCATCGTTGTGAAGCGATACCTTCGAAGATTGGTGAAGTGTGATGAGGCAATTCCCTCGACAGGCTATGGATTGCAATGAGGCAATATCCTTGTTGAGCTATGAAGTTCAACGAGGCAATTCCTTCGAACGGCTATGAAATGTGGGACCACTTTTATAAGTCGATGAGCCTGCTAGACATCACTTTGTAAATCAGATCAAATTCCTTCGACGATGGCAGTAACATTTGCATTTGATGTGCGTCAAAGAGCGGAGTTACTTAACATCAAGGTGATACTGATTAGGCTTGATATACCTTTCTACCTTATTGACCTACGACGTCGTTTGTCTGATGTTGGAACATAATGGTATAACTTTAATGCTGCTTATTGGCACCATAAGTGTGTTTTTAGTTGGTTTTCTTCGATGTGTTCAAAGAATGGTTCTTCATTATGAAAAACAACTCTAATGACACTACTTCCTTATTGGCACCATTCTTCGATGTGTTCAAAGAATGGTTCTTCACGTAGGCTTAGACGGATTCTCAGATTCGAGGAACAGCAGCTGCCATTTCAACACTACTTCCTCAATTACCACTGTCAGCCTCAATTACCACTTGCCCATCAAACTTCAACACTACTTCGACAACACTTCGAACCAGCTTCAATCAACAGAACATTATACACAGCTGCCATTTCCAGTAACTGCAGCCATACCACCACAATACTCAACCAGTCAACTGCCAACAACCATCAATTGACCCTCAATCGGCAACATCGCAACCCAACCAACGACCTACTTCAAACTTTGACTTCCTCTGCAAATTAATAGCAGCAGCGAACCCAATTATAACCACCAATCGCCAATTTCCATCACTAAATCCGAACTCCATCGCCACGGGATATGTGCTCGATGGCCATCGGAATCAGGCTGTAGAAACGGTGGTGGGGTAGTGGAGTTTTGTTGGGGGCTGCGGTTGGTAGGATTTGGGAATTAGGGATTTTTGGAAGAAAAAAAAGAAACGAAAATATGATTTGGAAATTAGGGATTTCGGAAATTGGGGGTGAGAACGAAAATGATATGAAAAGTAAAGCGGGAAAACGAAAATTTGTGGCAAATTGTAGCGGTGATCCAGTTTAACAATCAGATTAAATGTAGACCGTTGGATCGTATTCACGCGGATTGCTAATTTTATTAATTTTTTAATCTGAATACATCTATAGCAACACTATATAAAAATGTTGCATCGTGTTACACTTGTTTAGCTAGAGCAACACATTTTTATGGCTAAGGTAACACCATAAATACAACGTTGCAGTAGGACCAAAATTTTATATCTATCGCAACATTTTAGCTGGCAACACCTTGCAAAAATGTTGCAGAAGGTCATTTATGGCGTAGTGTGAACTGCGAAGTGATGGGGCATGGAGTGGATGAAGTGTGGCACCCCATGGCTCCTTATATTGCTTGTATTTGAAATCTATGATAATAATAACACTTACGAAGACGTCAACACTAACATTTCAGTATTACCAATTGATGCAGCATTGAACCTTCTTCGATTCTTTTTGACAATCCTGTTCGACATTATCGTAGTTGTAACAACAATCATGGTAGTAACATTTATATGGATAACAAACACCGTGCAATCTGACGATCTCCTTAACATATGACTTAGCCAAACTAGAAGTTGTCCTCATAGTCTTAACAGGTTAGAAGTGCGCTCTCTTAGCCAATCGGTCAACTATAACCTACATGCCTTCGTTACCTCTCCTTGACCTTGATAATCCATTTATGAAGTCCATGGAAGTCTGCTCCCATTTCCACTTAGGAATCTTGAGTGGACGAAGCAGTCCGGCCATCTTCTGGTGACTCCCTTTTACCTGCTGGCAGTAAGCACACCTGCTTACTAATATTGAAACATCTTTGTTCATGCTCTCATAAAAGAATGTCCACTTTATATCATGATACATCTTAGTAACCCTAGAACGTATCATCAACCTAGAATGATTAATCTCTACCAGAACCTCCTGTCTAATCCCATTAACATTCGAAACACATACCATACCATTTATCCTTAAAATGCCACGACTATCAACCTTGAATCCTGACCACCTCTTCGGTTCCTTATTATCACTCATAGTCTTAGATATCCTAGCATTATGAGGATCTCTAAGTTGATTCCCTTCTATATAGCTAATCAAGGTCAAGTGAACCTCATCGTTTGCCATAACTGCATACCTCCTACTGAGCGCATCAATTACGACATTTGCTTTCCTTATTGTATACAAAATATCCTAATCATAGGCCGTAAGAAACTCCAACCACCTTTGCTGGCTCATGTTCAAGTTCTTTTACGTAAAGGGATACTTCTAGGATTTATGATCCGCATACAACTCGAACCTCTCACCTAGTAAATGATGCCTCCACACTTTAATGCAAATAAACACCGCTAACAACTCCAAGTCATGAGTTGCATATATCACTTTATGCGGTATGATCTTCCGACTCATATAAGCGATAACCCTTCCATGCCGCATCAACACAACACCAAAAACTGTGCCACATGCATCAGAGTAAACAATCAAACCAACACCGCTATCTGGCGCAGTAAGAACAGGAGCACTAGTCAACATTGCCTTTAACTTTACAAATGCTTGCTTGCATTTATACATCCATACAAGTTTGACATCTTTCTTCATCAAATTCGCTATGCAAGAGGCAATCTTCAATAAATCCTATATGAATCTCCTATAATAACCTTCTAGACCCAGAAAGCTCCTAATATCAGTAGCACTTTCCGGCCTCTTCTAGTCCTGAACAGTTACAACCTTTGCGTGATCAATAGAAATACCCTTCATAGAAACAACATTACCCAATAACCTAACTTCTGAATGCCAAAAGTGACATTTTGAGAACTTATCCTTCAATACATGTTCTCTTGATGTTTCTAATACAATCCTCAGATGGTGCACATGTTTATCCTCCATCTTGGAGTAGACCAAAATATCATCTATAAATACAAGAACAAACTTATTCAACACATCTCTGAAAACCTGATTCATTAGGTCTACGAAATATGCTCGTGCATTAGTTAGGTTGGACGGAATAATTAACCACTTATAAAACTGATCGGATCTAAAAGCTATCAAGGGCACACTCTCCTCTGCCACCCTCAACTAATGAACCCCATAGCAAGATCAAGATGGAAAACACCTAAGCCCCATGAAGCTGGTTAATTAAGTGGTCTATCCTAGGCAAGGATACTTGTTCCTAATAGTTCGCTTGTTGAACTCGCGATAATCTACACACAGTCATAGGTACTATCCGCCATCTTAGCAAAGACAACGGGTATTCCCCAACTCGAACGACTTGGTTGGATCAAGCTCTTCCGTAAAAAATCACTAACCTGATTAGAAAGCTCTAATCTTTCCTTTGGTGTGAGTCTACGAACTGGCTATGTTACAGGTTTTGCATCTTTAAAAAAATCAATGTGAAATTCTATCTTACGATGAGGTTGCAAATGCGCCACCACTTCAAAGACATCCTCAAACTCCTGAACAACCATGATCAAACCCAACTCCTCCTTCGCCACATCCAAATAATAAAGAAAACTACTCATAAGAGGGATAGGTTCCTCACAAAGCACTACCAGTTTCTTCCACCATTCCTTCTTTAGTGATATAGTACACTTAGCACAATCCAAGATAGCATGATTTAGAGATAGCCAATCTACCCTAAATAAAACATCAAATCCCTGAAAACCCAGAACATACATACCGTAAGGAAGGAGTTGGTCAATGAAATAATTCGAAACTCCTAAACAGATCATACTAAGATTGATTGAACCCCCAACAGGGTTCAATACACAAATATAGTCTAAATCCATATTCGGCACAAGTTTTAGTCTATCATCAAGAATAAAAGATTTGAAACTAAGAGAAGAACTAGTATCAAATAAGACACAAACATGAATGCCAAAAATAGATAGAATACCTTTTGGAAACTACTTCACCTTTGCAGTTGTAGAAGTGGAAAGCGCTGAAACAAGTGCAAAAGCCCTAGGTTGCTGTCCTTTCTAAAGCATCAGACAGTTCCTAAAAAAGTGACTTGTCTGATGGCAGTTGTAGTAACTGCTTGGCACAAACTATGCCTTGGCCGTCTATGGCTCTAACTTCAGTACCTTAAGAATTGATGCCCTCTATAACGGCGCTCTTGCTAATTGTTTTTCCCCAAACAGTGTACAGATCCTAGTGAAATGCCCCCTTCTTCATACGCTTGTGACAGGCAAATCCAGAAATATCTCTAAGCGGCTGAACTTTTGCTTGTTGTCCCCAACTGGTGCAGAAATAGATGGCTTGGAGAAAAACTCTCAAATCTTAGAATTATATTTACCAGATTCACATAAGATCCCATGATGTGATTTGTCATATTATCTTGAGTTAAGGACGCATCCTCACGATGAACATCTCACTTCTCTTCAATGTGCATGTTTATCAAACCAGGCCCAAAATGAGATATGGCAATGAATCGGTTATCATACTCCACCACTGTCATGCCCCCCCTTTCAAACCGAGGGAGCTCCTAAACAAAAAAGTCTTCCCCGCTTCGAAACAAACTTCATCTCAAATAGCTCCTTAAATTGGGTCCAAGAAAAGTCTTCTCTTAGACATAAGTAGTGATAGAACTCCACCAATCCATGGCTGCATACGTCAGATGTCGCGACGCCAATCGACGCTTTATCTTGTCATCCATCTCCATATCCCCAAATATGCAGTCACACAAATTTATCTAAGTCTGGACTTCTATGATGGTCTCTGTGGTACCAAACCTTTTACCCTCAGCCTCTCATAATCAGGACAAAGCAAAGCAAAACTCATCTGAGTCCTGACCCGCACGACCTCCTCTACAATATCCACCCTCGGTTCCTCAACAGAATAAACATTTTGTAATGACCCGCCTTTCATTCCATAGAAAAACGCATCATTATTAAGAAAGAAAGGGATAGAAAAGAGAAAAGATAGAACAGAAAGAACTAAACAATATCAGAATCTCACAGCGGAACGAATAAATTATATTGCATCACTTAGTTATTACATAATAGACAACATCTATCAGGGTTACATAGCTTATACATCACAAATTAGACAGTTATAAAGGCATGTCTATCAATACAACTCAAGATACAACTCAGAGACACTAACACAGTGGAACCACATATATCTTACACTGAAGCCTCCTACTCCAAATCTTCTCCATAGATTTGTCAAAGCTAGCCTGAATCCCTTGGCTACCCGTAAAAATTTGAGTACCCAAGAGTTTAATAAAACAGAAAATAAACTCTAGGTCAGACATGGGTCTGGTGTGAGTAAACGGTTTAAAGTTGCTTAACTTTGAAAATCATTTGAAAGAAAGGTATCTCGTAAGACTTCCCACACATAAACATGGAAAAGTTTTTACCTTACGATAACCAAAACATTTGATAGGAAATCCAGTGATATTATAATAGTGTCTAGGGTTTTCAAGTAAAATAGAAAATAGCTAGAATGCTTACATCTCACGTTCCAACATAGTTGGGCACAATCAAAATGTACGGCACTTATTGGAGTTTGGATTCCATACAATGGTAGGGCTATAGGGGTATCGCCCGTCACAGTACGTGGCCTAGATCACCGTACCAAGGATCCACCCTAAATCCCTTGCAACACAAGGCCGGAACTACCCCTTACTGGATAATCCCGAACAAGACAACCTCGCAGTTGGCGTGACCAACCTCACACTAAGCCGAAATAAAAAGGAACCTCTAGATAGAGGAAAATCTCATCCTATTTGGGTGCTACCCACTTAGCCTTGCTGCACCTCCCCTGTTTTAGCCATTCCCGGTTGATGAGGCTTGAGGCTACGATTACCTTTTTAAGAACACATATCTTAGAATGCCCATCGTCCTCCAATGACGATGTTCAGAAAGCATTCATCCATACAAGTCTGTTCCGGGTTCGAACGAAACCGAAGGCACTATCTCGCTACACTCATTTTGGAATCACCCTCAGAGTTAACGAAAATAGCCCTTGCACTCTGACTCTTCATCTGGATCTTCACTTGAGATTTCACGACCTATCGCTTAATTTGGATCGATGTGGTTTTCGGATATCCAATTCGGAAATTCAATCCTGGTCTCACCGAAATCCAAACGCCGTCTTTTAAGGCCAATTTGTTTTTAAGTTAAAACAATTAAATTTATTATCTATATTCACACAGATAGATAATTCACATATTTATAGATAGGTAATCCATATTATCATGATTCAACCAAAGCATCTCATATCACAGATCAGCACATATCCTATATCAGAGATATCAAACAATCCAAGGCATTCAATAGCATTCAATCATCCATAAGCAAAGATTAATTAGTCACACCATTTCTAATTAATTTAAATTAATTAAATTAATTACATCCATTACTAAAATCCTGTTTACTTAACCATTAATTAATTACAAACAAATTAATTAATCATCCCTTAATTATCATCTTAATTAATTAACCTTAATTAATCTTTAATTACATCAAGTAATTAGTCTTAATTAATTACACAAATTAATTATCCTTTAACCATTCACAGTAATTAACCTTTAATTTCTCTCATCAATTACATTAATTAATGATTCTCTAATTACTTTCATTAATTAATTATTATTCTAATTAATTACATTTAATAATTAATCTTTAATTAATCACATTCATTGATCAACCTTAATTTATCACATTCATTAATTAACTATCCTTTAATTACTTACATTAATTGATTAACCTTTATTATCATCATAAATTAATTATCTTTAATTAATCAAAATCTTAATTACATAAAGATAACCTCTTTATTATAATTGATTATTTAATTATATCATTAAACCTTATTTAAAATAAAACATTTAGAAATCAATTATAATTGAAAACAATGTAATCATCTAATTTAACCTTTTAAATCTTTGAAAACTTTTCAAAGTTGTTTAATAATTTTTAATACATAGTTATTTTTTAAAACCCAATTATCATATCTTTTAAATCTTATCTACTTTAATATATATTTTAAAACTTGTTAAACATTTCTCTTTGAAACTAATTTATTTCCATAACTTTAAAACTTGTCTTTACTTTGCTTTTAAGATTTAAACTTCATTAAAATCTTGTTCAAGCTTTAAATCTAAACCTGGTGTCCAGATTTACTACATATTTCAAAACCCGAGAACAAAAATGACCACCCGAGCCAAACACTCAAGATCCCTGAGCTCATACTCGAGAAACTCATGATTTACCCACGCCCTTACTTCCCTCGAGTCAACACACTAAATCACTCGAGACCGACCCGAGAAAAACTCTTCCCTGATGCCACAATCAACTTCAGACACCACCGTGCACAAGTACACGTGCACGCCCGACCAGATCGCCTCCGACCACTGCATGATCCTCGACAAGTCAACGACACCTACCCCAGTCCTCCCGACCCACTAGATCAGTTCACCTCGTCTGAAATTGAGAATCGAGCAAATCGATGAAATCCTGGAACCCACCCGAACGATCAAATTCCTTCGCCGACAACGACCTCGTTCACCGGAGCTCACGTCCCTCCGACCAGAGCTGCAACAAAGAACCACGCGACGGTCCCACCCTTCGCGATGACCTCCGATCCTCCCTTGACGACGTACGAATCCCATTTACCTCGACGTCCCAAGTAGGTCTTCAAACCCTAGATCACCTTCCCCTGACCACCACGGCCATCGATAAATCACCTGGCCATTTTTCCAGAGATCGTCAACACCCCGGCCACCTCTAGACCTAACCCCGACACACACCTCACCGCCGATCATAGGCAATCAACGAAAATACCCAAATTTATTAACTTAGTATCTCGATTTATATAATCTTAAAAATCTTGATACTAATGTCTAAAATCATCATTTCACAATACAATTCTGTTAAGATAATCAAATCTTCAAATTAACATGATCGATTTTTGACATGTATTTGATTAGTTCTGTAATTTATAAATTTTGAGGCAATTACTTAATATAAATTCCTGAAACTATTTTTAAAATTAACATTACACTGCTATAATCATTTTTTTATTCAAAGATCAAAGCTTAAATCTGATTGTATTAGGAGATATGAATTTTTGAAGGTAGTTCTTTGACTCTGTGAAAGCAACAGAGGCTTATATATAAACATATACTCAGACATTCCCAGACATATCACTATATATACATACATCCACATTCATTTCATACATGCAAACTTCATTCACTACATTAATACAAGAGATCATCACATGCATCAAAGTTATACTCAGATTTAAACTTTAAAAATAAATGTTTACTCACCAGATTAAAACAGAGAACTGTTTTCCAGGTTTTGATCTGGAACTAATATGTTTTGATTTGAACTGAAGTTGATTTTTCTTTTTCTTCGAATTAAATCCTTGCATTGCTGAAGCTTTAATCTTTGTATAGCTTTGCTTAGGTTAAAGTTGTCATTGATTTAGATTTTATTCTCTTTTGATTTCTGGTTGATTTCTTTCCGGGTTTTGTTTTAGTTTTTGAAAAGATGAAGAGAAAAAGAGAAGTTGAGAATATTTTGAACTGTAAAACTTTGAACTGGAAATAATAACCAGGTTTCTTCTTTAAAACAATTTATTTATAAATAAATTTTAAAAGAGACAAATGTGGCCACTTGTTAATTTAAATTAGACAAATGTCAATGTATAAATTTCTTAGCTTACAAATGTTAAAACAAGGTATTATTATGTTTAACCCCTTATTTATAAAATTAATTATATTTTTATATTAGTTATGTAATATGTTTATTTTTTATTTATATATTTACAAATCATATTCAAATCAAGCAATATTTAAAAAGAAAGTAAAACAACCTTTTTTTAATCTTATTTAAACTTAAACTAAAATACTTTTTAATTAAATAAATACTTACCTTAGTTGTTTTGAAAATATACGATTAACTTTTAAATAGCTTTTCAAAGGTATTAGATTAAATTTGAACATAACTTCCAAATCACAATATATATATATATTATAATTTGGAAACATATCTTTTATTTAAATTCAAACCAAAGACTTCCTATTTATAATATATATACATATATATATATATATACATTATAAATAGAATACATTTTATTAGTTTTTAAAAGATAAATTTTACCAATTAAATATTATAAATGAAGATTATTAAATCAATGTTACCACTTTAAATAATTATCTTAGGAGATTATCAAATAAATATTGCCCAAAATTCCGGGTCATCACATTCCTTCCCCCTTAAAAGAATTTTCTCCCCGAAATTACTAGTTAAGAGGAATGGCCCATAACCTGTTAACCTTTTTCCCAAAACCAAATAGTTCAACAACTTATCAATCATCTTTATATAAAAGACCCATTATCATTCTTCAATTAGTTTACTGATTAATTTCAATCTCAAACCATTTTAGTTTACTTCGAACTGGTTCTACAATCACCATTTTATATTGATTCCAATATTCAATTTCAATTCCTGTTCTATTTACTTACAAAGGTAAATTCATTTGTTCATTCACAAATTTATTTCTAACTAATAAATTTTATTTTCAATCTTTGATTTATTTAGCCTAACTTGTCTAACTTCCATTTCACTTAATTTGTTTATTTTACTCACTTATTTGACATAATTCAAATTTAAACATTATTCAAATGTTTAGTTCCAATTTCCATTTAGTTACAACTAAATAAATTTTCTCATTCTCAATTTATCTCCAAGTTAAGAAACTTTTATTTCATTAACCATCCAAACCAGCTTACTTTTTCTTACTTATTTCATAATCATATTTATTCTAATTTAACTTTCTTCAAGTTAGATTTTATTCTAACTATTTTTCAAATGATTATAAGTTTTCCAAATCCATTTATTATTCCATAAGCATTTTTAATTAACTTCCAGAGTTAAAACAATTACTCAATATTTCAAAATCATTTTTGAAATCAATTATATACATAATTCATTTTCATATCACATTACCTTTTGAATTTTAAAACTAAACCCAATTTTGTAAGCAACTCCAATTTAAAATAATAAGATAGCCATTCCTTTCTTGGAAACTCGAAAATGAACATCGATGATGTTGTAGTCATCACCGAGGTTATTTTTCAGCGACCGAAAAGAGTTTAGTGCTTTTATCCTTCCCAAAACATTTCAAAATATTTTAAATCTAAATCTCACCAGATTTCAATATTCAATTCAAAAATATTTTCCAAATAATATCACTATTATTTCTTCAAAACCTTGGAAACCATTTTCAAAACCAAAGGAATTTAAATTTTCTCAAAATTTCTAATCCCAAATCCTTTTAATCCAAATTCAAAAATTGCTCTGGAATTTTGTCTCATTAATTAATTATAAATCATATTTATAATTCACATTTAAAAACCCCATTTATTGTAAGTTAATTTCTTAACCTTGGTTATAATTTTAATCCTTAATTTATTTTTCACACAACAAAGGTAATAATTTAATATTATCACTTCCTAACAACAAAGCAACCATATATAACCATAATAATTTACGGAAAATTATTTCTTTTATATACAAAAATAATTTGGGTAAAATTATTTCATTTACCCTATTTTAAAACAATATTGTGTCGGTTTATCTTGTTTAAGAGTTTAGAAATCCCTATCGATTACATGGCGTCCCACATATCGACCAGAATCCATAAACACTCAACCGATAAGTCAACACAATATAAAAACAAATTTTTATATTCACTAACAAATACGCTCTCATATCTATTAATACACTCAAACTCATTCTAGAGTACTACAGACTCTATGTTTTAATGAGTAATCCCCACCATAGCAAAGGTTATCGCCAACCTAAGCTCCGATACCACTGTAATGACCCGCCTTTCATTCCACAGAAAAATGCATCATTATTAAGAAAGAAAGGGATAGAAAAGATAGAAAAGAAAGAACTAAACAATATCAGAATCTCATAGCGGAACGAATAAATTATATTGCATCACATAGTTATTACATAATAGACAACATCTATCAGAGTTACATAGCTTATACATCATAAATTAGACCGTTATAAAGGCCTGTCTATCAATACAACTCAAGATACAACTCAGAGACACTAACACAGCGGAACCACATATATCTATATACGTTGAAGCCTCCTACTCCAAATCTTCTCCATAGATTTGTCAAAGCTAACCTGAATCCGTTGGCTACTCGTAAAAATTTGAGTACTCAAGAGTTTAATAAAACAGAAAATAAACTCTGGGTCAGACATGGGTCTGGTGTGAGTAAACGGTTAAAGTTGCTTAACTTTGAAAATCATTTGAAAGAAAGGTATCTCGTAAGACATCCCACACATAAACATGGAAAAGTTTTTACCTTACGATAACCAAAACATTTGATAGGAAATCCAATGATATTATAATAGTGTCTAGGGTTTTCAAGTAAAATAGAAAATAGCTGGAATGCTTACATCTCACGTTCCAACATAGTTGGGCACAATCAAAACGTACGACACTTATTGGAGTTTGGATTCCATACAATGGCAAGGCTACTAGGGTACCGCCCATCACAGTATGTGGCCTAGATCACCGTACCGAGGATCCACCCTAAATCCCCTGCAACACAAGGCCGGAACTACCCCTTACTGGATAACCCCGAACAAGACAACCCCGCAGTTGGCGCGACCAACCTCACACTAAGCCGAAATAAAAAGGAACCTCTAGACAGGGGAAAATCTCATCCTACTTAGGTGCTACCCACTTAGCCTTGCTGCACCTCCCCTGTTTTAGCCATTCTCGGTTGATGAGGCTTGAGGCTACGATTACCTTTTTAAGAACACATATCTTAGAATGCTCATCGTCCTCCAATGACGATGTTTTGAAAGCATTCATCCATACAAGTCTATTCCGGGTTCGAAAACCGATGGCACTATCTCGCTACACTCATTTTGGAATCACCCTCAGAGTTAATGACAATAGCCCTAGCACTCTGAACCTTCATCTCGATCTTCACTTGAGATTTCACGACCTATCGCTTAATTTGGATCGATGTGGTTTTCAGATATCCAATTCGGAAATCTGATCCCGGTCTCACCGAAATCCAAACGCCGTCAATTAAGGCCAAGTTGTTTTTAAGTTAAAACAATTAAATTTATTATCTATATTCACAAAAATAGATATTTCACATATTTACAGAGAGGTAATCCATATTATCATAATTGTAACGATCCAAAATCCGGCCTTCGAAAATCGGCACCCGTACTTCACTTGTACTCAAAATGCTGCAGATTCAAACGCCGAATCTGGCTCGCCGGAGCTTATAACACCATTAAATATAACAACACAGCGGAAGAAAGAAATAGATGATATCAATATATATAACATTGATACAATGACAGATACAATATGATACTACAGAATGATACAACAGATATCAATATACATCAGAGATATGATACAAGAAATAGCAGCGGAAAACAGAAGTGATAATCCAAATCATCTTCAAAAGAGAATAAATCCAACATCTCCAACATCAAGCTTGAAACACCGACTAATGCACCAAGATAAGCAACGTCATTCCTGATCTCCAAGAACTGAACTAGCTCCAGATAATCCACTAAACCTGAATATCTGAGAAACCCAACTCTAGACTGCCCGTGTGGAAAATTGTGGGCACCCAGAGTTTAGGAAGTGAACAATAAACTCCGGATCAGTCATGGGACTGGTATGAGCAAACAAAACAGTTTGAGCAAACAAAACAGTTTATCTTTAAACAAACACAAAAGAATTTTAAACATTGAGATCCGCAATGCTTTTGGAAAATGAAACTACCATAAGACCTCCCGCCACACACACAATGCAAACGTAGAATTGGAGGAGATTTCTTGTTATGATAGTCAAACATGCTTACTACGCAAAACAAAACTCTTTTGATATTATTACTAGTGCATAGTGTAGAAAGCCATTTCGAAAATATAATATAAATCTTAGCCAGCATACAACCATTATTGTATGCCTACTATAGCTACCATCTAAACAGTGGTGACCACCATAAGTAAATGGCAGGTTCTACAACTAAAACCGTACTTGGTTTGTAACGACCCGGGATTTTCGATCCCGAAAATTCCAGATAGTTATGGAAAGAAGAAAGAGATAGAAGAAGAAACAGGAAACAAAACAAGATCTCACATTCACAGCGGATTAAAATATAATAATAAATAATAACAGTTTACAAAGAATACCGTATATGTCGATTACATTTAATATACATCAGAGTTTCACATTTACCCAATCACTGAATATATACAAATTTCAACATATCTCAGATAAACAAAAATATATCACAGTGGAAACACTCCATACGTTCCTGCCATCCAGCTCGCCTTTTGAGCTCCAAAACGACCTTACCTGAAAATCTGTAACACTCGGTCTGACCCGAGCATTACATCAAAGTAACACCCGGGTCAGGCTGGAAACCAGCGTGAGTAAACTCATCTATTAAAAAAATTCCAAACTATATAACTTATTTAAAAACCCGGGGTAACTCGTACTTACTACACGTAAACATTTTGTATAGTCATCACTCATTTCACAAACCAATATCTAAGTATCCAACTTAGCTTAAATGGTCCATATTATCCCAATCTAGCCCATTGATTTCACATATCAATCTATAAAGAGTTATAGAAATTTTCAAATCGAAGTGGTATCGGGTATTTACCCAATACCCGACCCCGGTCTCTTCGAGTCCCATGTTATCTTAACTCAAGTTATTCTAATGAAATACAATTCAAACTTAGATGCAAGATATCGCTCTTACATAGAAATTCATCACAAGGGATAACTTCATTATCTCTATTCCACCCGAAACATAACATATCACAAATCTCTTCATATAGAAATATCAACCAATTCAAGACATTTAACATCATTCAATCATTCATAAGCAAGATTTATCACTTCCAAGATTAATTAAATTTATTTCTAACCGAACCACTTAGATTATCTTTACTTAACATTAATTAATTACAAACCAATTAATTAATAATCCTTTAGTTTTTCCATCTTAATTTAATCACCCTTGACTAATTATCCTTTAATTAGAATAAGTAATTAACTCTAAATTAATTACAAAAATCCTTTACTCATCCACATTGATCCTTAATTTATTACTTGAATTAATTACTCTATAAATACTTTCATTGATTAATTTTCCTTTAATTAATCTCACTCATAAATTAACTAATCCTTATTTATTTCCCTGATAAATAAATCCTTTACTTAATTATACCATGAAATTAACCCTTAATTATTTCCGTTATATAATTATTCTTTAATTTCTGTCCACCAAGTAATTCCCTTTTAATTACTTTCATCAGGAAATTATCATTTAATAAATCATATTTAATAATTGTCCATTTATTTACCCACCCTAATTCATGACATAAAGCAATTTTTCTTTAATTATCCTTTGGTTAAGTAATTAACCTTTAATTTATTACCATTAGATCAAACTTCTTTTCCTTTTTTTTTTAAACTGGCTTATGTCTTTATTAAAATCTGGATTTGGATTTCTAAAATTACCTTTACTAATAAAACAGATATCACTCAACACAGCTCGGGTCCTTATACAAAACCCTCGAGTAAAGAATCACAAAACCCCGCGTCACTCACCACTTACCCCTTCGAGTCAACCCTCCTTCAGACGCGAGTATGACCCGAGCAACCCAAAATCCTCCAACTCGCCAGAAACAAGTGTGCACAGTGCACGTGTACGGTGGCTCCCCGCCGAACCGACCAACCACGATGGCCCCAACATCTTGCCGTCGACTCCTCCAGCCCTTACGACAACCCAGGTTGGCGAAAACGCAGCCAGAACGAAATCGAGCTCATCGATTCAAAGCCAGAAACTACTTGATCTGGAAAACTAACCACCGCCGACGATCCCAACCACGATAGACCTCGCCTTCTTCACCGATTCATCATCTCCATCTCCAGCAGCTACCTCCTTATTGCGAACCACTCCGGTCACCCTGCGTCGTCGCATTCGTCTCGAGAAACCCATCGATCAAAACTGGGATCGAACCCTATTCTGCCGCCTAGCCACCACCACCGTGAATAAAAAATTTACTTCCTATTTTTCCCTAACTCGCTTACCTCCTTGCCTCCTCCAGACCCAAACTCGTCGTCAATCTCCTCGCCGTTCGTTTGAAATTGACGAATAACTCAAAACCATTAAATTCGAGAATTCTTCATTTTTTTCCAACTTAAAATCACGAATTGCTTATCAAAATTCACCATTTTGCAAAACTACCTTGTTTCTATAATCAAAACTTAAATTTTAGACCTTTGCTTTTTCTGTCAAAAATTAATTTCCACTGTAAATTGCTATTCCAGAATATTTACTAAACATTCCTGCTTGATTTTTATTTGAAAAAAAAAATGTCACATTCATTAAACCATTTTGTCCTCAGTGATCTTACTTAACCCAACATCTAATCTTTGCAGAGAAATAAATTTATTTAGATATACATATGCCTGAAGTTTAACAGAGGAACACAATTGAATACAGTTCAATCCCAAACAGCATGCATGATCTATACTTAAATATATGTATATGCAAAAACAAATCATTCCAGAAATCACATAATCAGTATTAAATTTCTTAGGCTATTAAAATAAAACGTTTACTCACTTGGAAGCTAAATGAACAGAGCACAATCTGGAAGCTGACACTTGATTTTCTTTTAAATCTATATTTAGTACTTAAATCATGTTTAAACAAACTACTTTTGTCTGAGTTCTAAAGTTCGACAATGATTAGGGAAAAAGAAATCAAGTTTTGAACAGGTTATTTTTTTTTTTTGAATTCTTGTAACCTGGAACAGAGGGTACTTGTGCCTGTAACATGCACAAACAATACACACACATATACACATCTCTGTATACATGCAAACATACTTCAATCTTACTTAAGCATGAGTTCAAACAACAGATAATATTCCAGAGTCTCAAAAGTTTACTCACTTGAAACAAGCTTCAGAACAGAGACCACTCAGTTTTGAAAAACTGTCAGCTTGACTTCCCCCTCTTTGATCTTCTTACTAGCTTGGTTAAATCTCCTTGTATTTTGATTTTAATACTTGAGTTAGGTTGTCTAGTTATAGTTTTAAGTTTCAGGTGTAAGATGATATTGGTGTTAGTTTATTTTCTCTGGAAGGTTAAGTTTTTTTTTTTTTTTTTTGAAAACGAATAGGAACTAGAAAATATATGTAAGGAAGATATTATGCAGGTTGTATACTGTAGTACAAATTTATCAGAGATTTTTATTCTGCATGGTGGCTGAGGTGATTTCAAACTTGCTAGAGAAGATGGCATTTAATGCCTTGGTCCTTTATGTTTACAAATATCATTTCTAGCTTTTTTTTAAAAAAAAAAAACGATTGTAGGCTGATTTGGGAAATATACTTATATATTACTATGTACACTTGATATTTTGTTGGGAGCATGTTCATAACCAGGTTATTACCCTTTCTTTGTTAAAGATTTGTATTGTATAAATGCATTTTACAGGAAATGTTGAGGCTAACTTATCTTATATAATTTGGGTAAAACTTATTATAGCTATTGTTAGTATAGTTTCCAGACTTTGTTCTATTTGTAATTAAATTTTCAATCAATTGACGTATAACATTCTATTTGTATATTTAATATTTATCTCTTATGTTCATAATTATATTTTATGCTTATGTTTTGTATGTTTATGTTTTATAATCACTTATATTGTTTATACTTAAGTTTAATATTCATATTTGTATATTGATATGGTTGCCTAATTTTTTTTTAACATTATTATTTAAAGACTACAATTATATATTCATACGTATATTATCAAATGTGGAAATATAGAATCTTTGATTTCTATTGAATAAGAGGGATTTTGTTATAAATATTTTAAGAGTTTTTATTTTAAATGGTATTGATAGATTTTATATCAAAATTTCTTCGCAAAACATATATAACCGTTAAATATCGAAGATCTCATCAGTTTATAAATTTTGAAAAGCTTGTATTTCATTTAAATTAGATTAAATATTTATTAAAATATATTGCCAAAAATTCCGGGATGTCACATGGTTCGTATTGGAAATTGGATTTCCAACAAATGGTCAGGCAAAGGAACTTCCTTACACCGATATGGAAACGCCTCTGGAAAGACACCCCGAGAACCTAACCGGATCTCTGCAAACACAAGGCCGACGCTACCTCACGCTTTAACCAAGCTGTAACTAGGTAACTAACACACGAGCTATGTCATCCCCCGGTCGTTACCGACCTTTATCCGAGGGGCCCCTCAACCAACAAAGCAACAACCACAAAGTATAATAAATTTGCAGCATTAACATAGGTAAAATATCTGGGCTCCATACCATGATATCACCTTTTATCCAAAAGAAAATGACATACCCTAGGGGCGCTATCCCTAACAAACCTATGCCGCAACATTCCTGTTTCGACCATTACTGAGTTGTGAGGCTCGACGAAGTCTCATCCACAAAGCTACACTTTTTCACAAAGCCATGCTTTTCACAAAGCCACGCTTTTCACAAAGCCACGCTTTTCACAAAGCCACGCTTTTCACAAAGCCACGCTTTTTCACAAAGCCACGCTTTTCACAAAGCCACGCTTTTTCACAAAGCCACGCTTTTTCACAAAGCCATGCTTTGATCAACAAATGATCAACAGCACTTCGTATGCCACATTACCAAATTGGGAATGTATCACTAGTAACCATCAACTACATAACCTCTAAGCTCGTACGTCTCAGAGAAGGGTGTTAAGCTAAGAGAATAAATTCTCCGCCACCAACAGAAATGTATTTGATAGAAACCAGCATTACATCTCAAAGTGTAACGTCAGACACACATCCATACAAGTCCGTTTCGGGATCGAGCGGAACCGAAGGCACTTCCAAAGAAGCCCTTGCAATCCGGGTATTCACAATCCCGATCGAATTTCCCATCAATTAGGAAATCTCTATACCGGCGCGACTCAGTGCAGAGACAATCGATAGGTCATCCTATCATTCTTGCAAATACCCGGTCTTCACCACCGGTCTTCAAATGCTATCCATATCGTCGTATCACTATTCGGAATGGCTTATATGACACAAAGGTCCTCTCCCGGCTAAACCGAATAACGAGCGCAATTAAAAATCATATGGATACTGGGGTCTCAGCTAAATCACAGCTTAAAGCCCAAAACTTTTCATTCGAATGGTTAAACCAAATTACCATTTCCAGTCTTTTAAACAAGAAGATTCATTTCAACAACCTTCAATGGTTTAAACAAATTTCCATACTTTTAATCTTTTAAACAAAAAGGTCTAATTCACAAAGTTCACCCCATTCACAAAGATCCATTCATGGATTTCAAAACAATTTCCATTTTTAATAGGTTTACTCGTTAAATCTTTAAATCAAGATTTAACTTATAACTTTCAAAACTCGTTTCCAAAGATTCATTCATAGTCTTTCAAAACAATTCCATTTCAAGTTGGATTAACTCGTTCGGTCTTTGAAACCAAAGACTCATTTCATAGTTTTCAAAACATTTCAATTCTATTTCAAACTTTAAACCTTTCAACACAATTTGGAAACCCTTTCTTAAAACGAAAGCTATTATTATTTGAAAACAAGTAGTTTTCGTTTCGGAAAAATCCAGTTATATTTACACGAGTTAAAACCCTTGAATTAAATTCAAATTCCCAAATCAATACCTTTAAAATGGTTTAACATATATATAACTTGTACAACATCTTTAATCCCTAGTTTCAAATCATAGAATTCAATTTCAAACTTGAATTCAAATTTAAATCAAATTATTTAAATTTTCAAAACTCGATTAAGTTATTCAGAATAACTTTTATCTTTGAAATTCCATTTCAAAAGCTTTTCATATTAAACCCCAATTTCCAATTTCAAAATCAATTAAAATTAAAATTTCAATTTCAAAAATATTAAATTTAAATCATCTGTGACTTAACCGATTTCCACGTGAAATCCATATTTGTGTGTGTATGGTGTAGTCCAAGGGTTTCACACAATAGTGCAACATCATCAATCATTACAGATTTAAGCACAATAATATCGATAAGCGGTATAATCTATAACGCTTATCTTCATTTAAAAATTCATAGATAAACAATATAAATTCATTGCAGATAAATAAGTTACATCATGAATGAATAAATTACATCATAGATCACAACACAATCAGAATAATTCATATCACAAAGCATCACATATCAGGGATATCAAACAATTCGCATCTAATAGAATCCAAACATCCATAAGTAAAATCAATTAATTATCTGATTAATTAAATCAGATTAGTCACTAATCCTGGTTAATTAACATTAATAAATTACAAATTATTTTAATTAATTAACCTTTAATAACAAATTAATTAGCCTCAATTAATAAATTAATTAATTACCATTTAATTAATTATTCTTAATTAATAATCATCCCTTAATCACTTTCATTTATTAATTAACCTTTAAATTAATTAATTATTCTCAAATTAATTACCTTAAATAATTAACCTCATTAACTAATTATTCTTTAAATACTTGATTAAATCAATCTTAAACCCAAAAATTTAATTACTTCTAATCAAGAAATTATCTTTAAGTAATTGATTTCCTTTAATTACTTATCATTAATAAATCTTAATTAATTATTCCATAACTTTGAAAATAGATTATCATCATTTTATCAACTTAAACCTTTAAGTAAATTAACCTCTTTAAAACTTGTAAAAATTATACGCCTCAGGCAACTCGAGTGAAACCCGAGCTAAATGCAGTTGTACCCGAGTTTTCCCCTCCGTCTTTCCGAGTGGATTCTCCTTCTCCCGTGTTTAAATTTTTTAAAATTGAAAACTGTTGTTTGAAAACCCCACTGGAACCACTCGATACAAGACTCGAGCCAGTATGCGAACTCCCCGAGATCGACTCTGAGTCGCGCCTTCTTCTTCCCCAAACTCCATGATTTCCAGACATGACGTGCACGCCGTGCACGTTCACAAACGCCGCCGCCTTCCATTCATCGTCGCGACAATTTTTTACGACCCCTTGAGTCCCCACGACCCCAAATCGAGGACCAGATCGACGACTCAAGCTCGATACAAAAAAATCGAACTCATTAGCTCAAAAACTGGGACAACCCACGTCGAAAGATTCGTTCATCCCTAGCGATTCCGGCCACTAGATCATCGGCACTCCTCACCTAAGCTTCGTCACGCCATCCAGATCTGATTCCATGCCTTGCGATCCAACTCGATGCTTCGATCTAGTTGTGAACCCCTCACATTTACACTCGACAGAACCACAATCCAAACCCTAAATCACGATCGACCAACCATCCCATTCAATAGAAAAATCATCTAGCATTTTTCTAGCAATCGCCTACCCCTGAAGCTCCTCCAACATCAATGGCAATAACTATAAACTTTTAGATCATCTCAAATCGACGAATTACCCAAAACTGATCAACTTGCACTAACTCACGATTTACTAATCTAAAAATCCTGATTATAATTTTAAAAATCCTGATTTTCGATAACAAACCAGAATATATACTTGAATCCAAAAATCATTTAAGTCGAATTTTTAATATGATTAGAACCCTACTGTTCTTCTTCCATTTTTCTAAAACTAGCTTTGGATTTGTCTTGAAATTATTTTTGAAATTGATTTCATGTTATAACAAACAAAAATTGTTTATACAACATGATCTGAAGAAGATCAGGGGAAAAGAAATTTATTTTGATCTTATTTTTGAAGCCTGTAAATGAAGAACAGAGCAAATATATCTATTCACAGATATGCACACAATATCAACAAATATATATAAACACGCATTCACATTTATATTCATATAAACACTTATCACAACTTACTTCAAGTATTAACTGCATGCTTTAAGATTTTAAATAGATTCAGACTATAAAGGGGTTTGTTTACTCACAGGCATTTCAAAACAAAGAAGGTGAAATTTGCTCACTGTAGTTTCTAGAAGAAAGAACAGAGCTTCTGTTTTGAGACAGGTTTGAATTCTTGCTAGCTGAAGCCCTCTTCTTTAATATCTGGTTTATATTTAGTGTATTGTTGTTTGCAGTTGGATTTTTTGTTTAAGTTTTAGTTGATGTTCACTTCAGTTTCTCTTAGCTTTGAAGGAATGAACTGGAATAAAGAAGTTGATGGAGATAAAAGAAATGAAGATTACAGGATGTGTACAATACAGTATGATATAATTCCTTTGTTTGTACAACAGGGTGATTATGTACAGCCAGAGATTTTTTTTCAAATGGCTGATAGGATTTGAACGTGATGGCTTCATTAATGGTTTTGTACAATCCACATACTTATCATATTGTTTCCTGTTGCAGCTATATACTTGTCTTTGTACTTAAATATATTTGTTCAAACTTGAATAGATATCATCTTCATTTGCAATACTTGAATTCGGTTGTTATGATAATGTTTTGGTGCTTGCATTAATTAGTTTGTACAAAACTATATATTTATTTATCTTCCTTTGCCAGCCTATACATATTTGTTTACTTTTGTTTGTTAACTCGGCTGAAGACAATTTGGTGGCTAAAGAGATTTTGGTATCAATTGTTTTGTACAAAATATATATTCTTTCTTCATTTGTACAATGCAGGTCTGATGGCTTCTTTTACAAGCTCTTCATTTTATATACTTTGTTTCTTTCTTTACAAGTGCACATACTTATATTTTTCTTACACTTGAATATATGCTTTCTTTTGCAAGTGTATATACATAGCTTGCTTTTATATATTTGTTTAAGTGTTCATACTTGTAACGACCCGTATTTTTAAATATTTAAAAATATTAAATTAAATAAGATTTTTGAATAAAATTGTTAGGAATTTTTTGTAAGATTTTACTGATACAAATTTAATTATAATCCAAGTTATGAGCTTAAGTAAAAATTCTATTAATGAAACATGTTTGCAATAATGTAAGGATGATAACAAATGCTAGTGTGTATTTTAATAGCGTTGGTTTGAGTGAAATTAACAATTGTCTGAATGTAAATTTCCAATTGATTGGAATAATAAATGTTAATAAAGAATAATAAATGTTTCTTTATTAAATAAGAAATCATATGTTTATTTATTTGAAATGTTTGGTAGCTGAAAGATTGATTGTAGAGACGAGAAACTATTATTTAGTAAGAAATGTATAATTTCTGTTTGTATCCAATTGTGTGTAATTATGTTTAAATTACTATTAGATAGGAAATAATTGTTCTATTTCTCATTACATTTATTTTGTTCATTTTAAATTCACCTTTGTAAACAATTGAAATTAATGTAATTGATTAATTTCAATTAATGGTAGAGAGGACACCAAATTGTAAATTAATAGGTGTAATTAAACGTAGCTTATGTCTTATGAAAATATAAGGAAAGTTAATTTAATGAAAAGAACATTTATATCAAATGAAATGAATGTTTCATTTGTGAATGTAGGTTTAATTTCATTAAAATAAAGAATAGAATGATTGATTTAAAGGAAGAAATATATGTATATTTGAACTATGTTTTAGCATACAGATGGATTACAAGAGTAGGAAAATAATCTATTTAAGCAAGTTAATTTATAACTCTTATGTGTAAACAACGGTTCTATAAATGTATTTAAGTTACTGTAAAAAGAATTCAATTTGTTTTAATTATCTTATGTGTAAACAACAATTCTACAAATGTATTTAAGTTACTGTAAAAAGAATTCAATTGTTTTATTATCTATCCATTAATTATTTTCCATTTTAAATTTTAATGTTGAAATTTATTGCCGTGGATTTAATTTGAAATCTTTCAATAAAAGAGAAAGATAATTTAATTGAACTTAATGATGTTTATTGAATGAAATGTACAGGATCCACTTTAAAGTGTAATTTTGAAACTAATTAAATTATGTCGATTTGGAATCTTTCAATATTAAACAGGAAAAAAAAACCATTAATTGTAATTAATGGATTTAACGAAAGAAATGTACGTTATTGTTAAAAAAAGTATGTTTTAATGAAAACAAAATAAACGTTGTTGTTTTTAAAGTAAGTGTAATTTTATAAAAAGAAAAAAATTTGAATTTTGAAGCAATATTTTATAGTCGTTGAATAGTAATCTTTGGCAGTATAGAGGTGATTTTAATGCTAATCGTAAAATTTAGAATAAATTAAATATTTTATGTTCATGATTGTGCGTTGAGAAAAACGCCGATTTTGAATTGGAATTTGGAATCATGGTTCTCCTTTTATTTTATGTAGCTGTGGTCATCGTTACTTTAATTGGTGTGTTCAAATTTTATTTACTGTATGTTAATAAACTTTTAGATAGGTGTAAAGTTGAGTTGATTTGGAGTTAAAGAAATTAATTGAATTGAAAAATATTTCCATATTAAATTAATGTGACATTAAATTCCTTTTGAAGTATGAAAGGTGATGTTCATCATGAATTCATATTCATGCACGTTTCATATTCTATTGCTTTTTCTAACTACTATCTCATTCATATTTTTCTGCCTTGTTTACTCTCACATTTCAGCTATTCATATAAAAAAACCTCTCTCTTTATTTCATAAACTTTCATTTATTCTCTATATATTCATTTTCCATTATTATTGTTAGCTATACATTCTCTCACCCACTTTTATTCGACCTAATTCTTATATACCTCTTGTATTTGCATTTAAGCATTTATTTTTACACGTTACAACTTTTAGTATTCACTCTTTTTCATAACTTCCGCCTGCACTAATTCGTCCATTAACAATTCAGATTTAATGCACATGCATCATTCATGCTAGCTTGTTCATGTTTATATTTATTAAACACATAACCACGTCGTTTCTTTGAAAAGCTTACTTTATTTTTGTATTCTTTTATCACCTTCCCACTTTCCAGCCTATTGACTTTTCAATTTCCCACTAGAGAACAAAACCAAAGTACGTACAGATTGTTTCTCATTCCTCTATCTGAAGCTTTCTGCTCACACTTCCTCCATCCTCAAAACTACATAAACTCCAAAATTTCTAAATCCACAAATTCCCCTTGCTTCATCTCTCTAAAAAAAAGAAGAAGAAAACTCAATCTGTTCGATTTGCATTGTCGTGCTTTGCTTTTCTATTAGATTGTTGCTATGGATAAGATTGGTTAGCTTGTCGTGTTTAGATTTCAACTAGGATCTACATATTTGTGTTGTCAAAAAAACTCTCTAACCTCGAAAGGTGAGCAATCACTCACGATTAACATTTTTATTGTTAGGTAAATAAACATCAAAATGTTATAAGAAATGTTTGCTTTAGATATGAATATGTGATATATGTTGTTATGTTACCTTGAATTTGTGTTATGATATTCACATTCACATGTTGTTTTATACGTCACAAGTAGTATGTTATGTTGATTTGATTAATTGTCACATATGTATGTGAAATACATCACATATGATATGTAAAAAAAATGTGTTATGTTAGAAAAATATATTTTTATATGCCATGTTGAAATACATCACATATGATATGTAAAAAAAAATGTGTTATGTTAGAAAAATATTTGTATATGCCTTGTTGAAATACATCACATATGCTATGTTGAAACAAATGTGTTAGTTAATAAAATCATATGTTGCACATGCTATGTTAATAGCATGTCACATATGCTATGTGGAAATAATGTGTTATGTTTGTGAAAAATTATATGGCATGTTAATTTATTGTAAATTACCTTGCAAGTTCCTTGATATATGTCATGTTATATATTTATATGTTATGTTAGAATTTTAAATATTCACTTATGTTGTTTACGATATATGACACATGTGATATGTTAGTTATGCATGTGTATATATTAAATTGTTAATTATGCACGCATGTTGGTAATTGACATGTTATGTTATTTATGTTGTTATTGTTCTCACACTCCAAGTTCCCTGATAGTTAGCAAAATCACTTTGGATTGAAATGATACATACCCGATATAAAACCACTTTGGGTTTAAATAAATTGATTTAGAAATAAAATTGAAATATTGTAAGTTTAAATTTATGTTTGAACTTGAAATTATGAAATTGAAATTTAATTGATTTAATGAAAGTTTTAATTGGATTTTTTTGATTTAAACTTGTTGTTTGATTATAACTTAATAACTTTAAGTGAAAAATTGAAATCTGAAGTTGGATTTAATAATGAATCGATTGGAAACGAACATAAAGTCGGTATTTGAACTGAACTGATTTATAGTGTGAAAGATGATGTTTATGAGTTATCTGTACATTTCACTTATTGAGTTATCTGTACATTTCACTTGAGTTGACTTACTTAAATAAGAATTTTTGTCCTGACTCGAGTGTTCTTGTTTTACTTTACGCTCGGGTCAGACCGAGTATTTCAGTTTAGCGAAGACACTTATTTTCTGGAGGATGAAGACGAAGATTCAATATATTATTGCTATTTATTATTTCACTACATTCTGTGTTCTGCTGCATTATTTGTTTATTTCTGATGTATGTATAACTCTGATTTGAATTGTAAAAGTGTAATCAAATGTTATTTGTAAAACAGCTTCATGAACTGTTTATTTGATTATTATATTTTGTTATTCCGCTGCGAGATTCTGTGTTTTGTTTTCTTTTTTTTTCCTTTTTTCTTATTTACCCCATTAACAATCCTCCCTTTTGAATGGTTTGAGTCTGACATGTGTGGTTTGTTGTCGATTTGAAACGTCCAAAAAGGTGGGTTGTTACAGTTGGTATCAGAGCTTTGGTTTAGACATACCTTAGCCTGTTGGGGTTAACTCATTAGAGATAGGGTAGTAGTACCCTAGAATGAGTTGTCTGAATGTATATATGAGAGCGCATATTTGTTAGTGTTATAAAAATGTTTTATATATGTTTTGAAATGAAATTATTTTTCCTAATATTATTTGATATTTATAAAGGAATAAATTTTTATAACTGATATAGTTATTTGTAATGTGTTTGTTTTATGAAATGGTAATATCTAATTATTATCATTTATTGTTAATTTGTTGTATTTAATCAAATTATAAACATTGGCAATTATTGTTGATTGAAATAATGGACTAAACACTAGTTTAATAATAGTGTATTAAAGAGAATAAAATGAATAATTAGGATATTTGTTTATGAAATTGAAATGTTGTTGTGAATTTTGTTGTTTGTTGACCGGTAGTTTCAACTATTGAAATAAAATGGAATATATGGATATTTTGGATAATCGAAACCTTCTAAATTAATATATGAGTTAAAACTTAGAAATTATGTTGAATTATGCAGTTGAATTTGATAACATTAATTTGAAAGCAAGTGAAACAAGGTTTAATTTGTTACATCTATGTCCAGTAAATGAATAGAATTATTGTATACATTCTTGGCATGTAATGTAATAATATAAAAGTGTGAACTTTAAGCCTTGGGATGTTTAAATTGAAATTGTGATTAAGGAAATGTTGTAAATGTGATTAAATTGGAGAAAAATATGTTTATAAATTTAACTAACATAAATAAATTGAAAGGTAAAGGTGAAAGTAAATGGGATAAACAAATATGAATTAAAAGTGAAATAATTATAAAAAAATCCATGACTTGTAAATTGTTATGAAATTAATGGATGTAATAAATGGTTATAAATAAAGTTGGGATAACTTTAAACTCGAACAATGTCTTATTAAAAGGAATTAAGTTTTATAAATTGGTTATGAACTTAAGAAAATTCCTTATGAAAAGATTTGCAAATAAATGTTGTATTAAATGAGAAATATTACATGTGAAATGAATGTAATTTAAAGTGAAGAGAAATATAACAATTTTATGAGAATGAATACATTAATGTTTTATATTAATTGGAGAAATTCTGTGAAACAAATATTAAAGTATGAAGTGATATTTGTGTTAATCAATGAGATTAAAAATGAATTTAATTGAAATGTAATTGTGATGAAACAAATTAGAATAATTACGTATGTTGTATGTATATTGTTTTATTCGCAAAAATATCTGGATTTGAGTACACATGTTCTATGTGAATTACACCACTTCATGTTAGGATTTTTCATTCGATTCTTGATGGCGAATATTTGATATGGATTTTTGGTTTGATTCTAGAATTCTCTATCATAGTATATGGCTATGCAAGGAGAATGTTGATTTCTAGTCAAGAAACCTAATCGAAGTTCGCCTTAGGGAAGTCGAATGAAAAATACTAGTTCAAAAGCAAACTTGTGTACTCGAGCGAGCGATCGAATGTGATTTTGTGAAATGATGACATATGTACCTCTTATGTTCTAATATTATTGATATGCTTTGATGCTGAAATTGAATGTCGTTGGGTTGGATATCTTTGTAATTTAAATTGGAATTTTTCTTGTATACAAAACTACTATTAATTTAAAACCATTTTACAAAACTATTTTCTTTTATTTTTCTTATACAAACTATTTTATTTACAAAACTATTTTACAAACTATTTTATTTACAAAACTGTTTTACAAACTATTTTATTTTTACAAAACTGTTTTACAAACTATTTTATTTACAAACTATTTTACAAAACTATTTTATATACAAAACTATTTCACAAAACGATTTTATGTACAAAACTATTCTAAATTCAAAACCTTTTATAAAGCAAAGATCTTCAATCCCATATGGCTTTTCATATAGCGAAATTGATTTTGGAAAAATTTTGATTCTTGTATAAGACAGACTTTATATAAGTATAAGGTGATTTTTAAAACTGTTGATTTTAGAATGTATTCAATCTAAAGAGATAAATCTTACATATAAAGGAATTTATATAAGAATGATTTGATATATTCGAGATTATTGATTTTGGAAAGTACTTTATTTGAAAATGAAATCTTATATATAATGGAATTTATATAAGTGCGATATTTGAAGCTATTATTTTGAAAGGGTACTATATATGGTATGTTATATTTTGAAGTAAAAGGTATGGGAAGTACCCTCCACGAAGAAGTATAGTGTGATATGCTTCGACCCAGATGGACTTGGGGAATCCAGGAATGGATTCGACCGATAAACCCTAATATACTTGGGTGAATTCAGAAATGGATTCGAACCGATATGGTTGTCCGGACTTAAACTCATGAGTTCCTCAATTTTTTTCCAGGGTAGATGGTTCTTTAGTTTACCCAATGGAGGCGCTTTCGATCCTGGGATCTGTTGTTTATGGATCTTCCGGGAAGGAAGTGCATCCATTGCGTAAATCATTGAATCAGCAGTTACCACTGCAGCGGGGGTCGATGTTCCCTTGTTTACAAAATGGCTACGATATTTTTCTGGAATTCGGAATGTGGAAGGATCTTCTGGAAAGTTTTGTGTCCATTGCGTAAATTCTGGATCAGCAGCGGGCCAATGCTATCGTAATATCATCATTTGACATCAAATTTTGAGCGGTACTTCTCATACCTGTTTTTAAGTATTTTTCACTGGGTGTTGAAACAGGTCTACTAAGTACTTGGAGAATTCTAGTCTTACGCTTGATCAACGTATGACCAGAGTCTGCAAGAACGAGGATAAACTTATTAAAACATCGAGTTATAAAAGTATTTTGATAAAGTATTATATAAAAGATATTTTGGTTATTTTTTTTCATTTCTAAATACTTTAAAATGTTTAAAATATTTTTTATTTATGTAAAACATGGTTTAATAGTAAATTATTAGTGTTGTAAATATTGTGGGAAGTTATTAATTAAATAAAATGTATTTAAAGTTAATGATTATTGATTTATAAATGATGTTTAAAAGTATTTTCAGATTTAAAACTAATAAAATTTATAAATAATGGATTTAAGGTTTTCAATAACTTCCTTTTAAATATAAGTAATGATGTAAATAATTGTTTTCAAATAGTTTACCGATATTTATAAAGATGTTATTTAAAAAATTTAAATGGTATTTATATATGAAGCAAGAAATTTTACAGATGAATTTTTTCGTAAAGTATTAAAGATGACTGATTTGCAAATGAGGTTTTCAAATGAAGTTTTCAAATGAATATTTCAAGTAAAATTTATATAAGTTTCTTTGAATGTATAATTTAAAGGTATTATATAAATGAAAAAAAAAATTGATTTGCGAAGTTCATTTATGGTAATATACTTGACAAATGAATTTGAATCTCTATTTTGGAGGTATGGTTTGAAATATTTACTTGCTTTCGAAGTACTAATAGTAAATTTATAGGTTTATTTACTATTTGGATTTTGTATTAAACCATAATAAATGTTTTTCCATGATTTGAATATTCATTTTAAAACAAGTGTGTACAATTAATTATGAAGATATGAAATTTTATACTTTGATTTGGATATTTAATGTAAGATTTGAGTATACTATTAGTTTCAGTTTAATAATCTAGAGTTTATACTTATTTTAAATTAACGAGTCTAATAAATTATCAAATTTAAGGAACTTTATTTTTTTTTAAAGCTTATCATATGTTTTGATATAAACTTTTAACATTGTTTAAACTTTTTGGAAAATCCTTGCAAAATGCTATGAGGATGTTTTAAATATATCTTATATTCATACTAAGTGAATGAGATTAAATGTTTTAATTGAATTTTTAGATATATTGAAATATTTCTTTTCTCTTCAAGAGCGAATACCAAAAACTTAAATTTTTATTCTATAACAGAATTAAGTTATAAACTTAGGTAAGGCAGTAGGAGCTTAAGTAGTATTTTATGAAATGATTCATTAATGACTTAAATCTTTAATGGAAAACAAATTATCTAAGTGATTGATCTTTATATAAATAAATGAATGGAAAGGTAAATGATGAGAAAAAAAAACTAGTAGAATAAATTTAAGTAAATTTAAAATTCTTGTTGTTTGGCTGATGGGAAGTTTGGAAAAGAATACTTCTAATTGTTTGAGGTTGTATGAATAATCTAAAGTGATTATCTAAGGCTGTTGAGCATAAAGTACACTTATTAGTTTATTTATCACCCTTGTACGATTATAAGTTCTAAACCTGAACAAACCATTAGTTTTGGTTGCTATGGATGTGTGATGGATTCTTTGTTGCCTATGATGGTTGTATAGTTTTGGGTGCATATGATTGTGATATATTGTATGTTGTTTGTGCTATTGATTTGAAACAACTGAAATATTATTTTTTCACATAATTTTAACTCTTTGGATTATATAAGTGAAATACAGGTTATAGAAGCAACAACTACTGCTTTTGGTTTCATAAATAAAGTTTGTTTGCCTGACAAATAGGTACGTTTTCGGATTATTAAATTAACTGTTTTAAATAAAATATAACAAATTTTTGAATTCCTTCTTGTTTCTTTTCGGGGACGAAAATTTTTGAGTGGGGGAGATTGTAACGACCCGTATTTTTAAATATTTAAAAATATTAAATTAAATAAGATTTTTGAATAAAATTGTTAGGAATTTTTTTGTAAGATTTTACTGATACAAATTTAATTATAATCCAAGTTATGAGCTTAAGTAAAAATTCTATTAATGAAACATGTTTGCAATAATGTAAGGATGATAACAAATGCTAGTGTGTATTTTAATAGCGTTGGTTTGAGTGAAATTAACAATTGTCTGAATGTAAATTTCCAATTGATTGGAATAATAAATGTTAATGAAGAATAATAAATGTTTCTTTATTAAATAAGAAATCATATGTTTATTTATTTGAAATGTTTGGTAGCTGAAAGATTGACTGTAGAGACGAGAAACTATTATTTAGTAAGAAATGTATAATTTCTGTTTGTATCCAATTGTGTGTAATTATGTTTAAATTACTATTAGATAGGAAATAATTGTTCTATTTCTCATTACATTTATTTTGTTCATTTTAAATTCACCTTTGTAAACAATTGAAATTAATGTAATTGATTAATTTCAATTAATGGTAGAGAGGACACCAAATTGTAAATTAATAGGTGTAATTAAACGTAGCTTATGTCTTATGAAAATATAAGGAAAGTTGATTTAATGAAAAGAACATTTATATAAAATGAAATGAATGTTTCATTTGTGAATGTAGTTTTAATTTCATTAAAATAAAGAATAGAATGATTGATTTAAAGGAAGAAATATATGTATATTTGAACTATGTTTTAGCATACAGATGGATTACAAGAGTAGGAAAATAATCTATTTAAGCAAGTTAATTTATAACTCTTATGTGTAAACAACGGTTCTATAAATGTATTTAAGTTACTGTAAAAAGACTTTCGTTGTTTTAATTATCTTATGTGTAAACAACAATTCTACAAATGTATTTAAGTTACTGTAAAAAGAATTCAATTGTTTTATTATCTATCCATTAATTATTTTCCATTTTAAATTTTAATGTTGAAATTTATTGCCGTGGATTTAATTTGAAATCTTTCAATAAAAGGGAAAGATAATTTAATTGAACTTAATGATGTTTATTGAATGAAATGTACAGGATCCACTTTAAAGTGTAATTTTGAAACTAATTAAAATTATGTCGATTTGGAATCTTTCAATATTAAAGAGGCAAAAAAAACCATTAATTGTAATTAATGGATTTAACGAAAGAAATGTACGTTATTGTTAAAAAAAGTATGTTTTAATGAAAACAAAATAAACGTTGTTGTTTTTAAAGTAAGTGTAATTTTATAAAAAGAAAAAAATTTGAATTTTGAAGCAATATTTTATAGTCGTTGAATAGTAATCTTTGGCAGTATAGAGGTGATTTTAATGCTAATCGTAAAATTTAGAATAAATTAAATATTTTATGTTCATGATTGTGCGCTGAGAAAAATGCCGATTTTGAATTGGAATTTGGAATCATGGTTCTCCTTTTATTTTATGTAGCTGTGGTCATCGTTACTTTAATTGGTGTGTTCAAATTTTATTTACTGTATGTTAATAAACTTTTAGATAGGTGTAAAGTTGAGTTGATTTGGAGTTAAAGAAATTAATTGAATTGAAAAATATTTCCATATTGAATTAATGTGACATTAAATTCCTTTTGAAGTATGAAAGTTGATGTTCATCATGAATTCATATTCATGCATGTTTCATATTCTATTGCTTTTTCTAACTACTATCTCATTCATATTTTTCTTCCTTGTTTACTCTCACATTTCAGCTATTCATATAAAAAAACCTCTCTCTTTATTTCATAAAAATTTCATTTATTCTCTATATATTCATTTTCCATTCTTATTGTTAGCTATACATTCTCTCACCCACTTTTATTCGACCTAATTCTTATATACCTCTTGTATTTGCATTTAAGCATTTATTTTTACACGTTACAACTTTTAGTATTCACTCTTTTTCATAACTTCTGCCTGCACTAATTCGTCCATTAACAATTCAGATTTAATGCACATGCATCATTCATGCTAGCCTGTTCATGTTTATATTTATTAAACACATAACCACGTCGTTTCTTTGAAAAGCTTACTTTATTTTTGTATTCTTTTATCACCTTCCCACTTTCCAACCTGTTGACTTTTCAATTTCCCACTAGAGAACAAAACCAAAGTACGTACAGATTGTTTCTCATTCCTCTATCTGAAGCTTTCTGCTCACACTTCCTCCATCCTCAAAACTACATAAACTCCAAAATTTCTAAATCCACAAATTCCCCTTGCTTCATCTCTCTAAAAAAAGAAGAAGAAAACTTAATCTGTTCGATTTGCATTGTCGTGCTTTGCTTTTCTATTAGATTGTTGCTATGGATAAGATTGGTTAGCTTGTCGTGTTTGGATTTCAACTAGGATCTACATATTTGTGTTGTCAAAAAAACTCTCTAACCTCGAAAGGTGAGCAATCACTCACGATTAACATTTTTATTGTTAGGTAAATAAACATCAAAATGTTATAAGAAATGTTTGCTTTAGATATGAATATGTGATATATGTTGTTATGTTACCTTGAATTTGTGTTATGATATTCACATTCACATGTTGTTTTATACGTCACAAGTAGTATGTTATGTTGATTTGATTAATTGTCACATATGTATGTGAAATACATCACATATGATATTTTAAAAAAATGTGTTATGTTAGAAAAATATATTTTTATATGCCATGTTGAAATACATCACATATGATATGTAAAAAAAAAATGTGTTATGTTAGAAAAATATTTGTATATGCCTTGTTGAAATACATCACATATGCTATGTTGAAACAAATGTGTTAGTTAATAAAATCATATGTTGCACATGCTATGTTAATAACATGTCACATATGCTATGTGGAAATAATGTGTTATGTTTGTGAAAAATGATATGCCATGTTAATTTATTGTAAATTACCTAGCAAGTTCCTTGATATATGTCATGTTATATATTTATATGTTATGTTAGAATTTTAAATATTCACTTATGTTGTTTACGATATGTGACACATGTTATATGTTAGTTATGCATGTGTATATATTAAATTGTTAATTATGCACGCATGTTGGTAATTGACATGTTATGTTATTTATGTTGTTATTGTTCTCACACTCCAAGTTCCCTGATAGTTAGCAAAATCACTTTGGATTGAAATGATACATACCCGATATAAAACCACTTTGGGTTTAAATAAATTGATTTAGAAATAAAATTGGAATATTGTAAGTTTAAATTTAAGTTTGAACTTGAAATTATGAAATTGAAATTTAATTGATTTAATGAAAGTTTTAATTGGATTTTTTTGATTTAAACTTGTTGTTTGATTATAACTTAATAGCTTTAAGTGAAAAATTGAAATCTGAAGTTGGATTTAATAATGAGTCGATTGGAAACGAACATAAAGTCGGTATTTGAACTGAACTGATTTATAGTGTGAAAGATGATGTTTATGAGTTATCTGTACATTTCACTTATTGAGTTATCTGTACATTTCACTTGAGTTGACTTACTTAAATAAGAATGTTAGTCCTGACTCGAGTGTTCTTGTTTTACTTTACGCTCGGGTCAGACCGAGTATTTCAGTTTAGCGAAGACACTTATTTTCTGGAGGATGAAGACGAAGATTCAATATATTATTGCTATTTATTATTTCACTACATTCTGTGTTCTGCTGCATTATTTGTTTATTTCTGATGTATGTATAACTCTGATTTGAATTGTAAAAGTGTAATCAAATGTTATTTGTAAAACAGCTTCATGAACTGTTTATTTGATTATTATATTTTGTTATTCCGCTGCGAGATTTTGTGTTTTGTTTTCTTTTTTTTCTTTTTTTCTTATTTACCCCATTAACAATCCTCCCTTTTGAATGGTTTGAGTCTGACATGTGTGGTTTGTTGTTGATTTGAAACGTCCCAAAAGGTGGGTTGTTACAATACTCATCATATTTGAAATATATATTGTTTGTTTGTACCATCCTTTCATATATATCCTTTTGTTTTATGCCTGGTATATGTATACTTCCTATTTTACAAAGCTATATAATTTATCTTATATATTTCTTTTTTTTTAAACCATTTGTTTACAATTTAAATTCAAGTCAAATATATATACATATACTTATAATTTCAAATCGACTCATATATACCCAAATATATATATATATATTCACATATATACATATATATACAATATTTTAAATTTAAATGATTTATACAGAATATATTTGAATCTAGGGAAACTCGCATCACTTAAATCAATTTATTTTACAATTTTTATTCAAAAATTAAATTAATTATCAATTTAAATTTATATAAAATCTGAGGTCGTTACAGACTTCCTCCCTTAAAAGGATTTCGTCCTCGAAATTGCCAAGGAGACACAAAGATAGATGAAAAATATTTCATCAAATCAAACTGAATATCTATTCTGCATTTGGCTTACCAAATCAGAATATCAATAATAAATACGAGAACAAATCTATTTAACGCTCCACAAAATACTCGGGTTATCTAGATCTACGAAATATGCAGTGGCATCAGTCAGTTCGAAGGATAACTAACCATTCGTAGAATATATCCGAACCCAAAGATAGACAGATATTTGGATACAATTTCAAAACTTTCAGTTTAGAACTGAAGTATACCTATCAACCATAACAATCAAAGCAAACAAGGCAACCAATACATCCAAACAAACAATTTTGGCTATTTGGAATTTATGTCCCATACAAATATATCAAATCCCTTCCTGGATCTACCAGAAATTATCGAAGAATTGAGAACAAAAGAGATTGATAGAGAAAAGATTGTTCCTTGTTATTACAGGGTATAGTCGTACTCCCCTGTCCCCTATCTCATCCTCTTCTTGCACTCATACTCACTATCAGTGGATAGTCAAAGAATTTATTGAGGCATACAGACGGATATCTGAGGAATACTCATTCTAGGGTATACTTCACCCTATCTTTAATGAGCTACTTAATGTGTTATACTCCTGAGCTAAAGTTCAACCTTAGCTCTGATACCAAATGTAACAATCCGAAAACAGTGGCAACCGGTAGGCTTTGCAACCATCCCAGCCCCACCGTGGCATACAATGGTACCTCGCATTTATTTTACGGCCAGCCTCTCGACTATCACAACCAACCCATCCCACTCAGGGACATGTAGGGGTAAGAGTCTCCCGTTCGCCACCAAACCACGAAGCGAGAACCCCCTATCATGCTGTAATATAGCAAATGCGATCCAACTCGATGCTTCGATCTAGTTGTGAACCCCTCACATTTACACTCGACAGAACCACAATCCAAACCCTAAATCACGATCGACCAGCCATCCCATTCAGTAGAAAAATCATCTAGCATTTTTCTAGCAATCGCCTACTCCTGAAGTTCCTCCAGCATCAATGGCAATAACTATAAATTTTTAGATCATCTCAAATCGACGAATTACCCAAAACTGATCAACTTGCACTAACTCGCGATTTACCAATCTAAAAATCCTGATTATAATTTTAAAAATCATGATTTTCGATAACAAACCAGAATATATACTTGAATCCAAAAATAATTTAAGTCGAATTTTTAATATGATTAGAACCCTACTGTTCTTCTTCCCTTTTTCTAAAACTAGCTTCGGATTTGTCTTGAAATTATTTTTGAAATTGATTTCATGTTATAACAAACAAAAATTGTTTATACAGCATGATCTGAAGAAGATCAGGGGAAAAGAAATTTGTTTTGATCTTATTTTTGAAGCCTGTAAATGAAGAACAGAGCAGATATATTTGTTCACAGGTACGTACACAATATCAACAAATATATATAAACACACATTCACATTTATATTCATATAAACACTTATCACAACTTACTTCAAGTATTAACTGCATGCTTTAAGATTTTAAACAAATTCAGACTATAAAGGGGTTGGTTTACTCACAGGCATTTCAAAACAAAGAAGGTGAAATTTGCTCACCGTGGTTTCCAGAAGAAAGAACAGAGCTTCTGTTTTGAGACAGGTTTGAATTCTTGCTAGCTGAAGCCCTCTTCTTTAATCTCTGGTTTATATTTAGTGTATTGTTGTTTGCAGTTGGATTTTTTGTTTAAGTTTTAGTTGATATTCACTTCAGTTTCTCTTAGCTTTGAAGGAATGAACTGGAATAAAGAAGTTGATGGAGATAAAAGGAATGAAGATTACAAGATGTGTACAATACAGTATGATATAATTCCTTTGTTTGTACAACAGGGTGATTATGTAAAGCCAGAGATTTTTTTTCAAATGGCTGATAGGATTTGAACGTAATGGCTTCATTAATGGTTTTGTACAATCCACAAACTTATCATAATGTTTCCTGTTGCAGCCTATATACTTGTCTTTGTACTTAAATATATTTGTTCAAACTTGAATAGATATCATCTTCATTTGCAATACTTGACTTCGGCTGGTATGATAATGTTTTGGTGCTTGCATTAATTAGTTTGTACAAAACTATATATTTATTTATCTTCCTTTGCCAGCCTATACATATTTGTTTACTTTTGTTTGTTAACTCGGCTGAAGACAATTTGGTGGCTAAAGAGATTTTGGTATCAATTGTTTTGTACAAAATATATATTCTTTCTTCATTTGTACAATGCAGGTCTGATGGCTTCTTTTACAAGCTCTTCATTTTATATACTTTGTTTCTTTCTTACAAGTGCACATACTTATATTTTGCTTACACTTGAATATATGCTTTCTTTTGCAAGTGTATATACATAGCTTGCTTTTATATATTTGTTTAAGTGTTCATACTCATCATATTTGAAATATATATTGTTTGTTTGTACCATCCATTCATATATATCCTTTTGTTTTATGCCTGGTATATGTATACTTCCTATTTTACAAAGCTATATAATTTATCTTATATATTTCATTTTTATTTTTTTAAACCATTTGTTTACAATTTAAATTCAAGTCAAATATATATACATATACTTATAATTTCAAATTGACTCATATATACCCAAATATATATATATTCACATATATACATATATATACAATATTTTAAATTTAAATGATTTATACAGAATATATTTGAATCCGGGGAAACTCGCAACACTTAAATCAATTTATTTTACAATTTTTATTCAAAAATTAAATTAATTATCAATTTAAATTTATATAAAATCCGAGGTCGTTACAATAATTCAACCAAAGCATCTCATATCACAGATCAGCACATACCCTATATCAGAGATATCAAACAATCCAAGGCATTTTGTATCATTCAACCATCCATAAGCAAAGATTAATTAGTCACACCATTTCTAATTAATTTAAATAAATTAAATCAATTACATCCATTACTAAAAATCCTGCTTACTTAACCATTAATTAATTACAAACAAATTAACTAATCATCCCTTAATTATCATCTTAATTAATTAACCTTAATTAATTAATCTTTAATTACATTAAGTAATTAGTCTTAATTAATTACACAAATTAATTATCCTTTAACCATTCACAGTAATTAACCTTTAATTTCTCTCATCAATTACATTAATTAATATTCTCTAATTACTTTCATTAATTAATTATTCTTCTAATTAATTACATTTAATAATTAATCTTTAATTAATCACATTCATTGATCAACCTTAATTTATCACATTCATTAATTAACTATCCTTTAATTACTTACATTAATTGATTAACCTTTATTATCTTCACAAATTAATTATCTTTAATTAATCAAAATCTTAATTACTTAAAGATAACCTCTTTATTATAATTGATTATTTAATTATATCATTAAACCTTATTTAAAATAAAACATTTAGATCAATTATAATTGAAAACAATGTAATCATCTAATTTAACCTTTTAAATCTTTGAAAACTTTTCAAAGTTGTTTAATAATTTTTAATACATAGTTATTTTTGAAAACCCAATTATCATATCTTTTAAAACTTATCTACTTTAATATATATTTTAAAACTTGTTAAACATTTCTCTTTGAAACTAATTTATTTCCATAACTTTAAAACTTGTCTTTACTTTGCTTTTAAGATTTAAACTTGATTAAAATCTTGTTCAAGCTTTAAATCTAAACCTGGTGTCCAGATTTACTACATATTTCAAAACCCGAGAACAAAAATGACTACCCGAGCCAAACATTCAAGATCCCCGAGCTCATACTCGAGCAACTCACGATTTACTCACGCCCTTACTTCCCTCGAGTCAACACACTAAATCACTCGAGACCGACCCGAGAAAAACTATTCCCTGATGCCATAATCAACTTCAGACACCACCGTGCACAAGTGCACGTGCACGCCCGACCAGATCGCCTCCGACCACTGCCATGATCCTCGACAAGTCAACGACTCCTACCCCAGTCCTCCCGACCCACCAGATCAGTCCACCTCGTCTGAAATTGAGAATGGAGCAAGTCGATGAAATCCTGGAACCCACCCAAATGATCAAATTCCTTCGCCGACGACGACCTCGTTCACCGGAACTCACGTCCCTCTGACAAGAGCTGCAACAAAGAACTACGCGACGTTCCCACCCCTCGCGATGACCTCCGATCCTCCCTTGATGACGTACGAATCCCATTTACCTCGACGTCCCAAGCAGGTCTTCAAACCCTAGATCACCTTCCCCTGACCACCACGGCCATCGATAAATCACCTGGCCATTTTTCCAGAGATCGTCAACACCCCGGCCACCTCCAGACCTAACCCCGACACACACCTCACCGCCGATCATCGGCAATCAACGAAAATACCCAAATTTATTAACTCAGTAACTCGATTTATATAATCTTAAAAATCTTGATACTAATGTCTAAAATCAACATTTCACAATACGATTCTGTTAAGATAATCAAATCTTCAAATTAACATGATCGATTTTTGACATGCATTTGATTAGTTCTGTAATTTATAAATTTTTGAGGCAATTACTTAATATAAATTCCTGAAACTATTTTTAAAATTAACATTACACTACTATAATCATTTTTTTATTCAAAGATCAAAGCTTAAATTTGATTGTATTAGGAGATATGAGTTTTTGATGGTAGTTCTTTGAGCCTGTTAAAGCAACAGAGGCTTATATATAAACATATACTCAGACATTCCCAGACATATCACTATATATACATACATCCTCATTCATTTCATACATGCAAACTTCATTCACTACATTACTACAAGGGATCATCACATGCATCAAAGTTATACTCAGATTTAAACTTTGAAAATAAATGTTTACTCACCAGATTAAAACAGAGAACTGTTTTCCAGGTTTTGATCTGGAACTAATATGTTTTGATTTGAACTGAAGTTGATTTTTCTTGTTCTTTGAATTAAATCCTTGCATTGCTGAAGCTTTAATCTTTGTATAGCTTTGCTCAGGTTGAAGTTGTCATTGAATTAGATTTTATTCTCTTTTGATTTCTGGTTGATTTTTTTCCGGGTTTTGTTTTAGTTTTTGAAAAGATGAAGAGAAAAAGAGAAGTTGAGAATATTTTGAACTATAAAACTTTGAACTGGAAACAATAACCAGGTTTCTTCTTTAGAACAATTCATTTATAAATAAATTTTAAAAGAGACAAATGTGGCCACTTGTTAATTTAAATTAGACAAATGTCAATGTATAAATTTCTTAGCTTAAAAATGTTAAAACAAGGTATTATTATGTTTAACCCCTTATTTATAAAATTAATTATATTTTTATATTAGTTATGTAATATGTTTATTTTTTATTTATATATTTACAAATCATATTCAAATCAAGCAATATTAAAAAAGAAAGTAAAACAACCTTTTGTTAATCTTATTTAAACTTAAACTAAAATACTTTTTAATTAAATAAATACTTACCTTAGTTGTTTTGAAAATATATGATTAAATTTTAAATAGCTTTTGAAAGGTATTAGATTAAATTTGAACCTAACTTCCAAATCACAATATATATCTATATATTATAATTTGGAAACATATCTTTTATTTAAATTCAAACCAAAGACTTCCTATTTATAATATATATACACACATATATATACATTATAAATAGAATACATTTTATTAGTTTTTAAAAGATAAATTTTACCAATTAAATATTATAAATGAAGATTATTAAGTCAATGTTACCACTTTAAATAATTATCTTAGGAGATTATCAAATAAATATTGCCCAAAATTCCGGGTCATCACTTCCTTCTCCCTTAAAAGAATTTCCACCTCGAAATTACTAGTTAAGAGGAATGGCCCCTAACCTGTTAACCTTTTTCCCAAAACCAAATAGTTCAACAACTTATCAATCATCTTTATATAAAAGACCCATTATCATTCTTCAATTAGTTTACTGATTAATTTCTATCTCAAACCATTTTAGTTTACTTCGAACTAGTTCTACATTCACCATTTTATATTAATTCCAATATTCAATTTCAATTCCTGTTCTATTTACTTACAAAGGTAAATTCATTTTTTCATTCACAAATTTATTTCTAACTAATAAATTTTATTTTCAATCTTTGATTTATTTAGCCTAACTTGTCTAACTTCCATTTCACTTAATTTGTTTATTTTACTCACTTATTTGACATAATTCAAATGTAAACATTATTCAAATGTTTAGTTCCAATTTCCATTTAGTTACAACTAAATAAATTTTCTCATTCTCAATTTATCTCCAAGTTAAGAAATTTTTGTTTCATTAACCATCCAAACCAACTTGCTTTTTCTTACTTATTTCATATTTATTCTAATTTAAGTTTCTTCAAGTTAGATTTTATTCTAACTATTTTTCAAATGATTATAAGTTTTCCAAATCCATTTATTATTTCATAAACATTTTTAATTAACTTCCAGAGTTAAAAAAATTACTCAATATTTCAAAATCATTTTTGAAATCAATTATATACATAATTCATTTTCATATCACATTATCTTTTGAATTTTAAAACCAAACCCAATTTTGAAAGAAACTCCAATTTAAAATAATAAGATAGCCATTCCTTCCTTGGGAAATCGAAAATGAACATCGATGATGTTGCAGTCATCACCGAGGTTATTTTCCAACGACCAAAAAGAGTTTAGTGCTTTTATCCTTCCCAAAACATTTCAAAATATTCTAAATCTAAATCTCACCAGATTTCAATATTCAATTCAAAAATATTTTCCAAACAATATCACTATTATTTCTTCAAAACCATGGAAACCATTTTCAAAACCAAAGGAATTTAAATTTTCTCAAAATTTCTAATCCCAAATCCTTTTAATCCAAATTCAAAAATTGCTCTGGAATTTTATCTCATTAATTAATTTTAAACAATATTTATAATTAACATTTACAAACCCCATTTATTATAAGTTAATTTCTTAACCTTGGTTATAATTTTAATCCTTAATTTAATTTTCACACAACAAAGGTAATAATTTAATATTATCACTTCCTAACAACAAAGCAACCATATATAACCATAATAATTTACGGAAAATTATTTCTTTTATATACAAAAAATAATTTGGGTAAAATTATTTCATTTACCCTATTTTAAAACAATATTGTGTCGGTTTATCTTGTTTAAGAGTTTAGAAATCCCTATCGATGACATGGCGTCCCACATATCGACCAGAATCCATAAACACTCAACCGATAAGTCGATACAATATAAAAACAAATTTTTATATTCACTAACAAAATACGCTCTCATATCTATTAATACACTCAAACTCATTCTAGAGTACTACGGACTCTATGTTTTAATGAGTAATCCCCACCAGAGCAAAGGTTATCGCTAACCTAAGCTCCGATACCACTGTAACGACCCGCCTTTCATTCCATAGAAAAACTCATCATTATTAAGAAAGAAAGGGATAGAAAAGAGAAAAGATAGAAAAGAAAGAACTAAACAATATCAGAATCTCACAACGGAACGAATAAATTATATTGCATCACATAGTTATTACATAATAGACAACATCTATCAGAGTTACACAGCTTATACATCACAAATTAGACAGTTATAAAGGCCTGTCTATTAATACAACTCAAGATACAACTCAGAGACACTAACCTAGCAGAACCACATATATCTATATACGCTAAAGCCTCCTACTCCAAATCTTCTCCATAGATTTGTCAAAGCTAACCTGAATCCGTTGGCTACTCGTAAGAATTTGAGTACTCAAGAGTTTAATAAAACAGAAAATAAACTCTGGGTCAGACATGGGTCTGGTGTGAGTAAATGGTTTAAAGTTGCTTAACTTTGAAAACCATTTGAAATAAAGGTATCTCGTAAGACTTCCCACACATAAACATGGAAAAGTTTTTACCTTACGATAACCAAAACATTGATAGGAAATCCAGTAATATTATAATAGTGTCTAGGGTTTTCAAGTAAAATAGTAAACAGTTGGAATGCTTACATCTCATGTTCCGACATAGTTGGGCACAATCAAAACATACGGCACTTATTGGAGTTTGGATTCCATACAATGGCAGGGCTACTGGGGTACCGCCCGTCATAGTATGTGGCCTAGATCACCGTACCGAGGATCCACCCTAAATCTCCTGCAACACAAGGCCGGAACTACCCCTTACTGGATAATCCCGAACAAGACAACCCCGCAGTTGGCGCGACCAAACTCTCCCTAAGCCGAAATAAAAAGGAACCTCTAGACAGGGGAAAATCTCATCCTACTTGGGTGCTACCCACTTAGCCTTGCTGCACCTCCCCTGTTTTAGCCATTCCCGGTTGATGAGGCTTGAGGCTACGATTACCTTTTTAAGAACACATATCTTAGAATGCTCATCGTCCTCCAATGACGATGTTCTGAAAGCATTCCTCCATACAAGTCTGTTCCGGGTTCGAACAAAACCGAAGGCACTATCTTGGTACACTCATTTTGGAATCACCCTCAGAGTTAACGACAATAGCCCTTGCACTCTGAATCTTCATCTCGATCTTCACTTGAGATTTCATGATCTATCGCTTGATTTGGATCGATGTGGTTTTCGGATATCCAATTCGGAAATCCGATCCCGGTCTCACCGAAATCCAAATGCCGTCTTTTAAGGACAAGTTGTTTTTAAATTAAAACAATTAAATTTATTATCTATATTCACACAGATAGATAATTCACATATTTACAGATAGGTAATCCATATTATCATAATTCAACCAAAGCATCTCATATCACAGATCAACACATATCCTATATCAGAGATATCAAACAATCCAAGGCATTCAATTTCATTCAACCATCCATAAGCAAAGATTAATTAGTCACACCATTTCTAATTAATTTAAATAAATTAAATTAATTACATCCATTACTAAAAATCCTGCTTACTTAACCATTAATTAATTACAAACAAATTAATTAATCATCTCTTAATTATCATCTTAATTAATTAACCTTAATTAATTAATCTTTAATTACATTAAGTAATTAGTCTTAATTAAATACACAAATTAATTATCCTTTAACCATTCACAGTAATTAACCTTTAATTTCTTTCATCAATTACATTAATTAATGATTCTCTAATCTTTCATTAATTAATTATTCTTCTAATTAATTGCATTTAATAATTAATCTTTAATTAATCACATTCATTGATCAACCTTAATTTATCACATTCATTAATTAACTATCCTTTAATTACTTACATTAAATGATTAACCTTTATTATCTTCACAAATTAATTATCTTTAATTAATCAAAATCTTAATTACTTAAAGATAACCTCTTTATTATAATTGATTATTTAATTATATCATTAAACCTTATTTAAAATAAAACATTTAGAAATCAATTATAATTGAAAACAATATAATCATCTAATTTAACCTTTTAAATCTTTGAAAACTTTTCAAAGTTGTTTAATAATTTTTAATACATAGTTATTTTTGAAAACCCAATTATCATATCTTTTAAAACTTATCTACTTTAATATATATTTTAAAACTTGTTAAACATTTCTCTTTGTAACTAATTTATTTCCATAACTTTAAAACTTGTCTTCAAATTGCTTTTAACATTTAAACTTGATTAAAATCTTGTTCAAGCTTTAAATCTAAACCTGGTGTCCAGATTTACTTCACATTACAAAACCCGAGAAAAAAAATGACTACCCGATCCAAACACTCAAGATCCCTGAGCTCATACTCGAGCAACTCACGATTTACTCACTCCCTTACTTCCCTCGAGTTAACACACTAAATCACTCGAGGCCGACCCGAGAAAAACTCTTCCCTGATGCCACAATCAACTTTAGACACCACCGTGCATAAGTGCACGTGCATGCCCGACCAGATCGCCTCCGACCACTACCATGATCCTTGACAAGTCAACGACACCTACCCCAGTCCTCCCGACCCACCAGATCAGTCCACCTCGTTTGAAATTGAGAATCGAGCAAGTCGATGAAATCCTGGAACCTACCCGAACGATCAAATTCCTTCGCTGACGACGACCTCGTTCACCGAAGCTCACGTCCCTCCGACCAGAGCTACAACACAGACCCACACGATGTTCCCACCCCTCGCGATGTCCTCCGATCCTCCCTTGACGACGTACGAATCCCATTTACCTCGACGTCCCAAGCAGGTCTTCAAACCCAAGATCACCTTCCCTTGACCAACACGGCCATCGATAAATCACCTGGCCATTTTTCCAGAGATCGTCAACACCCCGGCCACCTCCAAACGTAACCCCGACACACACCTCACCACCGATCATCGACAATCAACGAAAATACCCAAATTTATCAACTCAGTATCTCGATTTATAAAATCTTAAAAATCTTGATACTAATGTCTAAAATCATCATTTACAATACGATTCTGTTAAGATAATCAAAACTTCAAATTAACATGATCGATTTTTGACATGTATTTGATTAGTTCTGTAATTTATAAATTTTTGAGGCAATTACTTAATATAAATTCCTGAAACTATTTTTAAAATTAACATTACACTGCTATAATCATTATTTTATTCAAAGATCAAAGCTTAAATTTGATTGTATTAGGAGATATGAATTTTTGAAGGTAGTTCTTTGAGCCTGTGAAAGCAACAAAGGCTTATATATAAACATATACTCAGACATTCCCAGACATATCACTATATATACATACATCCTCATTCATTTCATACATGCAAACTTCATTCACTACATTACTACAAGGGATCATCACATGCATCAAAGTTATACTCAGATTTAAACTTTGAAAATAAATGTTTACTCGCCAGATTAAAATAGAGAACTGTTTTCCAGGTTTTGATCTGTAACTAATATGTTTTGATTTGAACTGAAGTTGATTTTGCTTGTTCTTTGAATTAAATCCTTGCATTTCTGAAGCATTAATCTTTGTATAGCTTTGCTCAGGTTGATGTTGTCATTGAATTAGATTTTATTCTCTTTTGATTTCTGGTTTGATTTCTTTCCGTGTTTTGTTTTAGTTTTTGAAAAGATGAAGAGAAAAAGAGAAGTTGAGAATATTTTGAACTGTAAAACTTTGAACGGGAAACAATAACCAGGTTTCTTCTTTAAAACAATTTATTTATAAATAAATTTTAAAAGTGACAAATGTGGCCACTTGTTAATTTAAATTAGACAAATGTCAATGTATAAATTTCTTAGCTTACAAATGTTAAAACAAGGTATTATTTGAAAGTCTATATCAGTGGATCGTATAGGATATATATATATATATATATATATGCAAGTATAAACAGCTAACTATATAATATAATCTTGATAAATGATAGTATCAAAGTAAATGAAAATAATCACACCAGGATTTTATACTGGTTCGGACCTCCCGTCCTACGTCCAGTCCCGAAGCTCCTCTTCGGAATTTCCTTTCAACTAACCCTCACTTGACCCGGAGGAACAGGTTTACAATAGCAGAGTTTCTTTGTCAAGATTGTGTTCTATAACATGGATGTTGACTATTGAGTACAAATGCTTCCAATATATATATCTATCTAGAGAATATTTGAATGAGGAGTTCTGTATATATATGGAAGAGTTAAATACAGATAGTTGATTGCTTAAAGATCAGGTATAAATCAGAGTATAAGAGATAAGAGCGTAAATGAGTAAGTTAAATCTTTCTCTTGAATTCCTGATGTTATTTATAGTGGTGAAGAGTTTCTATGTGTAGTTGCCTCTATTAACAATTGTTGCATAGTTGCTCCTGTTGGTGATGAAGAGTTGCAGTGAAGAGGAGCGGATGTGTCTTTTCGGATGTGACAGTTGGACTTTGAAAATACACAGTCGAGCCTATAATCAGACGTCTGGAAAGTGACCTCAGACGTCTGGCCTTCATATTTTTTTTGTCTGGTAGCATTTCAAACGTTTGGTCTTCATTTCTGTTTTATGTCTGGATGTCTTTCAGATGTCTGAGTTCAGGATCAGACGTCTGTTTTCTTCTGAGTTGTGAACCAGAGACTTTCTCCAGACGTCTGATATATTAAACAGACGTCTGTTTCCTTAGGATTTGTAAACCAGAGGAATCATTCAGACGTCTGGCTAGTGCATTTAGACGTCCGAATGTGTGCATGTTGCTGTATCTGTGTCTGTGCAATTCCTTTTCCAATTCTATCGATTTGTAGCCCCTTGATACTTCTTTTGAGTCTTGTTTTTGTCTCTTTGGTGATGTTACTTTATCCTCTTCCTGTAAATGTAGATATATATGTTCATTTGTTTTCCATTGCATAGTTGTGATCATCGAAACCAAGGAATTGATTTCCTAACAATCTCCCCCTTTTTGATGATGACAACTATTCAATGTACTTATATATATATATATATATTCTAAATCTCCCCCTGAATATGTGCTTAGTTTTGTTTTAAGTTTATTTCTATATTTCTCCCCCTTTGACATTATCAAAAAGAATATAAAAGTTCAAGCCATACTATTTCAGACGTCTGAAATATTCTGAATGTAATTTGGAGAAGGCAGAGCTTCATTCCAAACGTATGAGGGGTATATCAGACGTCTAACAAATGCTCATTGCTTAAAATTGCGACATATATTAGTGGATCAGACGTCTGAAGAACATAGTCAGACGTCTGAAAGGAGCAGTTTTGCTAAAAATAGTCTAAAATTGATGGTTACATCAAATGTTGATAATAGAGATCTTTATTATAGTAAAATATAATAACATATAAATACATACAATAATTAATTTGATTTATTTATTTAGTAGGCGATGGAGTTTTAGGATTTCCTAAGTCGTTATCCTTCCATGGTTTAAGTGGAGATCATATATTCCTACGTTCATGGGTCTGTGGGGAGCCAGAATATCGTCTTAGGGAAGGATCTGAAGGAGTGCGATACGAAGAAGATGGATCTAATGAACTACAAGGTTTTGGTAGCGGTTCATGAACATATTTCTTTCGTGACGAGAAAAACTTCATCGCCACTTGTTCTAGAAAACTTAGCCTTCGTGCCGTAACTTTTTGTTCGAAATAAAGTTCTCGTTGAAGATCCATCTGTTGTTTTTGGTAATGATGAATTTCATTAATTTTCTCCTTTGTATTAGGAGAAATAAACAAGGATCTTTTTGTTTTCTTATTCTCTAGAGTAAAACCCGTATGATACAAGGACCACCTATTTGTTGGTTCTTGTTTTGGTGTAGGTGTCGGAAGGCGTTGTGGTGTGTCTACTGAGATGTCTATCGATGGTGTGGAGACGGAGATAGATATATAGGAACTCCCAGAAGACATTGTTTTTCAAAATTTTAAGAATTTAATATTTTGTATATAGTTGTGATGTAAATATGTGTATATATATATGACGAAAACGTTATTTATAGGAAAACTATTTTTCTAAAATTTTAATGGTTCAGAAATTCATCATTTTGTGGTAATGAAGAGGTGAACTAAATTTAGTATTTAATTCAATTTAGTTAAGATCTTGAAGTGAACAAATTCCCAAACTTCGTCTGAGTTTAATGAAAGTTTGTTCGTTTAATGGTTTTGTAAATATGTCGGCTACTTGATTTTCGGTACTTACGTATTCTAAAGAGATAGTTCGTTTTTCAACATTGTCTCGTAAAAAATGATGTCGTATATCTATATGTTTGGTTCGTGAGTGATTAACCGGATTTTTTGATAAATTTATAGCGCTTGTGTTATCACAATATATTGGAGAATTTTTGATAATTTTACCAAAGTCCATTAGTGTTTGTTGCATGTATATTACTTGCACACATGCTAGAGCTGCGGAGATGTATTCGGCTTCACAAGTAGATAAAGAAACACAATTTTGCTTTTTGCTAAACCATGAAACTAAAGATTGTTCGATAAAATGACATGTTCCACTAGTACTCTTACGATCTGTTCTACAACCACCGAAATCCGCATCGCTATCTGAGACAAGTTCAAAAGATGATCCTTTAGGATAAAACAAACCATAATCTTTAGTACTAGATAAATAACGTGAAATGCGCTTAACAGCTCGTAGATGAGATTCTTTTGGTTTTGCTTGAAATCGAGCACAAAGACATACACTCATCATAATATCCGGTCGACTAGCCGTTAAATATAGTAAAGAACCAATCATGCTTCGATATAACTTTTCATCAAAATCTTTTCCATTTTCATCCTTTTCTAAGTGAATAGTGGTACTCATTGGTGTTGGTTTGCTTGAAGTTTTATCCATTTTAAATCAATGTAATAAATCGTTACAATATTTTTCTTGGTGAATAAAAATTCCATTTTCGAGTTATTTTATTTGTAATCCTAAGAAGAAATTTAATTCTCCCATGTGTGACATTTCAAATTCATTTTTCATAATATTTGAAAATTTATTACATAGATTTTCGTTGGTTGAACCAAAGATGATATCATCAACATAAATTTGTACAACCAAAATATCGTTATTTTCTCTTTTAATAAATAAAGTTGTATCTATTTTTCCTATATGGAAACCGGATGTTATTAGGTGATTTTTAAGACGTTCGTACCATGCACGAGGTGCTTGTTTTAATCCATATAGTGCTTTATGTAATTTAAAAACATGATCGGGATATTTTTCATGAACAAAAAGTGGTGGTTGTTCGACGTATACATTTTCTTTAATAAAACCATTTAAAAAGGCACTTTTGACATCCATTTGAAATAGTTTAAAATTGTTATGAGTTGCAAAGGAGAGTAAAGTACGAATGGCTTCTAATCTTTCTACCGGAGCTAAAGTTTCATCGTAATCTATGCCTTCTTCTTGATTGTAGCCCTGAGCAACTAATCGTGCTTTATTTCTAACAATATTTCCATTTTCGTCCGCCTTGTTTTTAAATACCCATTTTGTTCCTATTACCGATTGATCTTCAGGTCTTGGTACTAATTCCCATACGTTATTACGTTCAAATTGATGTAATTCTTCATGCATAGCTATTATCCAAAAATTATCATTTGAGGCTTCTTTATAATTCTTTGGTTCAAAGTTTGATACAAACGCTATATGACTTATTTGATTGAGTTGATTTCTAGTAACTCTTGAATTAAGATCTCCAATAATATTATCTATTGGATGATTCTTAAGAATTCTAGGAGATGATACAATAGTGTTATTTTGTATATTGGCTTCATTATTAATAGAATTTGTTAGTGGAATAATTTCTTCTTCATCATTAGTCTGATGTTTGAAAGGATTTTCGTCGAATGAGACATATAAGCTCTCTTCTATAGTATTATTCCTTTTATTAAAAATTCTATATTCCTTGCTACGATCCGAATACCCAACAAAGATACCCTCATCGGCTTTTGGATCAAATTTTCCTAATTTATCTTTTGTATTTAATATAAAACATTATGAGCCAAAAGTTTTAAAGTATGACACTTTAGGTTTTTTACCAAAAAATATTTCAAAACAAGTTTGTTTAGTCATTGGGCGAATAGTTACTCGATTTAATACATAATAAGATGTAGCAATAGCTTCGGCCCAAAAGTGTTTTGGTAATCCGCTAGTATTTAATAATGTTCGTGCACATTCTTGTAATGTACGATTTTTTCTTTCTACGACACCATTTTGTTGGGGTGTACGAGGAAAAGAAAAATTATGAGTTATTCCTTTTTTATTGCAAAAATTTGAAAAAAGATCATTTTCGAATTCTCCTCCATGATCACTTCTAATATTTTTAATTTTCAAATTCATTTGAGTTTTAATTCGTTTCGCAAATATTTTAAACATACCAAAAGTATCGCTTTTATGTTTTAGAAATAAAGTGCATGTATATCTCGAAAAATCATCGACTATTACAAAAACATATTTGTTGTGATTAATAGATCTTATTTGTGTTGGACCAAATAAATCTAAATGTAATAATTCTAATGGTTGTTTTGTAGAAATATTATTTTTAGATTTAAACGAGCTTTTCTTTACTTTACCAATTTGACAATCGGCACATAAATTTTCTACTTTGTAACTTATTTTAGGTAACCCTCTTACTAACTCATATTTAGCTAACTTATTAATATTCTTAAAATTAATATGACAAAATCGTTTATGCCATAACCATGGATCATCATGTTTGGCGGTAAAGCATAAGTTTGAATTTTTATTAATATTCATGTTTAATACATAAATATTTTTGTTTCTAAAACCTTCAAAAATGAGTTGTTTGTTATTATCTAAAATATTACATCTATCTTTTTCAAAATTTATTTGAAAACCTTTATCACATAATTGACTAATGCTTAACAAGTTGTGTTTTAAATTTTCTACTAATAAAACATTTGTAATAATAGGAGAGTTAGATATACCATAGTTGATGACTTCTCCAATGCCTATGACAAATCCCTTTGAATTGTCTCCAAATGTTACCGTTCCACCATCGATGTATGTTATATTTGATAACATTTTTGAATTTCCGGTCATATGTTTGGAGCAACTGCTATCTAGTATCCATTTCTCCTTATTTTTTATTTTGGGTACCTGCAAGATAAAAAATGTTTTAATTGGTACCCATATATTTGATTAGGGTCCTAATTGTTAGAAGATGGTAGCCACACCCAAGATGGTTTGGTACCTTTATAAATATAGTTTTTATTATAGACTACATTCTCTAAGTGATTAGTGATATGCTTTTGTCTAATCAAATTATTATTTGTTTTAGGAACCCAAATTTTCATATTTTTGGTATTCAATTTTTGTTTAGATAAACTTCTAATTTTTATATAAATAATATTTTTAGCATTATTTTATTTTTGTTTAGAACATTTTTTAAATCCTATTCCATTTCTATTAACTGATGGTTTTGATGTTTTGATAAGATTTTCCAAATCTTGTTTTCCTTTGTTGAATTTTGACACATTATTGGTAATTTTATCTAATTTTTCTTTTAATTCTCTATTTTCTATTTTCAATAATTCAATACTATTTTTAAAATGAACATTTTCTTTTAGCAAATTTTCTTTTTCTAGAGTAATGTTCTCACTTTCTATCACATTATTTCTTAATTTTTCTTGAGATATTTCAAGTTCTTCTTCTAAAATAGTTTTTTCATCTTTCAACATTCCTACTTCAAGTTCTAATCTATTTATTCTTACTATATATTCTTTGTTCAATTTTTTAATTTGTCTAAATTTATCATCTAATTCCATGCTAAGTTCAAATAATTCTTCATAGCTAAGTTCCGGACATACCTCATCATTTTGTGCCATAAAACATACATTAGCTTGTTCTCCGTCACTATCGCTATCACTTTCTGAAGATGAAGAATCGGTGTCATCCCATGTTACTTTGAAAGCTTTCTTCTTTTTGAATTTTTCAAATTTGCTCTTCTTTTTATCATTGTTAAGTTTTGGGCAATCCTTTTTCATGTGTCCGTATTGATCACATTCATAACACTTAATTTGAGATAGATTTGTTGAGTTGGTCTTTCCTTCTTTTTGAAACTTGGTCATCTTTCTAAATTTCTTGAATCTATTATAGTTTTTGGCAATAAATACTATCTCATCTTCATCTAAATCTGAGTCATCATTCTTTATTGATGGAAATGCTATGTTCTTCTTCTCCGAATTTAATTCTTTACGTGCCTGCAAATTAGCTTCATAGGACATCAAATTTCCTATCAACTCTTCAACTTTGAGAGTAGAGAGATCATTAGCTTCTTCAATAGCTAATACCTTTCTTTCCCAATCAGGTATTAAAGAGTTGAGTATTCGAGAAACTAAATCAAAATCAGTAAACTTAACTCCTAATGCCATAAGATCATGTTGAATAGTTTGAAATCTAGAATACATGTCTACTATAGTTTCATTTTGTTTCATTTTAAATGATGAAAATTGGTTTTGCAAAATTGAAATTTTAGTTTGTTTGACCTTTGTTGTACCTTCATGTGTAATTTGTAAGGTACGCCAAATATAAAATGCAGTTGTACATAACATGACACGTGAAAATTCATTTTTGTCTAGTGAGCAAAACAAAACATTCATAGCTTTAGCATTATTTGATGCTAAGGTCTTTTGTGCATCGGTCCATGTGTTCATAGCAGTAGTTAGAGCTTCATATTTATCTTGAGTGGCTGACCAAATTTCTAAACCATTAGCTTCCATAAAAATTCTCATACGTGTTGACCAATATGAATAATTAGAGCCATTAAAAAGTGGGGGTCGTGCTGTGGATTGTCCTTCTTGAAAAATACTTGCCATATTAGAATGATTAAAAAACGTGTTACTGTTCTTTTAAACAAACCTTGCTCTGATACCAATTGAAAGTCTATATGAGTGGATCGTATAGGATATATATATGCAAGTATAAACAGCTAACTATATAATATAATCTTGATAAATGGTAGTAGCAAAGTAAATGAAAATAATCACACCAGGATTTTATACTGGTTTGGACCTCCCGTCCTACGTCCAGTCCCGAAGCTCCTCTTCGGAATTTCCTTTCAACTAACCCTCACTTGACCCGGAGGAACAGGTTTACAATAGTAGAGTTTCTTTGTCAAGAATGTGTTCTATAACATGGATGTTGACTATTGAGTACAAATGCTTCCAATATATATATCTATCTAGAGAATATTTGAATGAGGAGTTCTGTATATATGGAAGAGTTAAATACATATAGTTGATTGCTTAGAGATCAGGTATAAATCAGAGTATAAGAGATAAGAGCGTAAGTGAGTAAGTTAAATCTTTCTCTTGAATTCCTGATGTTATTTATAGTGGTGAAGAGTTTCTATGTGTAGTTGCCTCTATTAAAAATCGTTGCATAGTTGCTCCTGTTGGTGATGAAGAGTTGCAGTGAAAAGGAGCGAATGTGTCTTTTCGGATGTGACAGTTGGACTTTGAAAATACACAGTAGAGCCTATAATCAGACGTCTGGAAAGTGACCTCAGATGTCTGGCCTTCATATATTTTTTGTGTCTGGTAGCATTTCAGATGTTTGGTCTTCATTTCTGTTTTATGTCTGGATGTCTTTCAGACGTCTGAGTTCAGGATCAGACGTCTGTTTTCTTCTGAGTTGTGAACCAGAGATTTTCTCCAAAGGTCTGATATATTAACCAGACGTCTGTTTCCTTAGGATTTGTAAACCAGAGGAATCATTCAGACGTCTGGCTAGTGCATTTAGACGTCTGAATGTGTGCATGTTGCTGTATCTGTGTCTGTGCAATTCCTTTCCAATTCTATCGATTTGTAGCCTCTTGATACTTCTTTTGAGTCTTGTTTTTGTCTATTTGGTGATGTTACTTTATCATCTTCCTGTAAATGTAGATATATATGTACATTTGTTTTCCATTGCATAGTTGTGATCATCGAAACCAAGGAATTGATTTCCTAACATTATTATGTTTAACCCCTTATTTATAAAATTACTTATATTTTTATATTAGTTATGTAATATGTTTATTTTTTATTTATATATTTACAAATCATATTCAAATCAAGCAATATTTAAAAAGAAAGTAAAACAACCTTTTGTTAATCTTATTTAAACTTAAACTAAAGTACTTTTTAATTAAATAAATACTTACCTTAGTTGTTTTGGAAATATAGGATTAACTTTTAAATAGCTTTTGAAAGGTATTAGATTAAATTTAAACATAACTTCCAAATCACAATATATATCTATATATTATAATTTAAAAACATATCTTTTATTTAAATTCAAACCAAAGACTTCCTATTTATAATATATATACATTATAAATAGAATACATTTTATTAGTTTTTAAAAGATAAATTTTAACAATTAAATATTATAAATGAAGATTATTAAATCAATGTTACCACTTTAAATAATTATCTTAGGAGATTATCAAATAAATATTGCCCAAAATTCCGGGTCATCACACATTACTTGATGCTCGACCTCGCCATTTGTGATAGTACTACCCCGACCACCTCTACCTCCTCGAGCATTAGAAACTCTAGTACTCATGATTTGTACTACCTGAACGTAGCAACATAGCTTAGGATACGAGAGGATAGAGATACTTCAAAGAAAGAGATATTCCTAAGGAAAACCTAAAAAGGAGGGTATATGTTTATAGAAAAATACAAATATGCTCTTATATATATAATACACTCGAACCATTCTAGTATGTTGCTTAACCTATCTCTAATGAGCCATAGCCAACCAAACTAAGGAATTGGCTCAACCTTGGGCTCTGATACCAATTGCAATGACTCGAATTTTTTACCCTCGAACATTGATACTAAATACATCCACGGTATTCATATGCCGAGCATCCAAGTAATAAAAGGACATGTAGTTAGGGTAAAAAAAATTAAAAAATTAGAACAAGACAGAAAGAGCACAACATCACAATCTCATAGCGGGATGATAATATCTAATATCAAAAGAACAGTACAAAGGATTAATTTGAATATAGAGATTGTAGAGTTATATAAGTACTATCATTAGCTTGGACAGTTATAACTGCTTGCCCTCACAATGCTAATAGTAACATACATAATAAACTACAAACAAAAATAGAAATAGATAGATAACAGAAACCTCCAGCTCGTCTCCTGAATTCTAAAGCGTCCAAAGTAAAACATGCTTTACTCAGCCCACTAGAAAGAGTATGCAAGGAATTAAGAGAAAATAAAAACCAATCATCGGACATAAGTTTGGTATAAGAAAACCCAAGATACATGCAACATGTAACAGTAACCATTAAGACCGTACAGATTCCCGTAATGGTTTTCCCTTCAAAGAAACCAATCATTCATTAATTTAATATAGTGATATAATATATAATATCTAGAGTGTAGAACATAAATCATATCCAGTAGTGGTGCTTACATTGATCACACCAAACAATATCAGGTTACATTCAAAACCACTAAAGTACGTTCGCATATTGGATTTTTCTGTAGAGATCTCTTCGATCGACGCCGAATCTAATCTCCTACATAAGGGTCAGAAAGTACCTTCTAAGCGTCGTATATATCTAGATTAAATATACCATTGAGGTAAACACAACTAGCTTACGCATGAACCTAAGAACCACGTGGTACAAAATATCATCAACTCCAAGTACCGACATCGATAAGCATACATTGGATGGGGAGAACCCCAGGATATGCATCCTAATCTGTTTTCTATCATTTCTGATGTTGAGTTCACGTTTGGCATCTCTCACATGAGTCTTCATTACTCGAACAAAACACAAATCCTTAATTGGATTCTCGCATTAGTCCACTTATGAATGCTAATGCTGACCTCTCATTTGGACTTTACCTTAGGATAGACAGTTCATCTCTATAGTATTTTACTTCACAACCACTTCCAAAACATAGAATTCTTATACAAGTTTTAAACTGGTGTTCGGTAAGTAAAACACTTATTCATCCTGGACTCTCCAAAACTAAATCAATGAATTTTCGGTAAACTCAATTCTGTTTCTTTCAGAAATAAACGAACTATATAAAGAGGAGTCCGCCTAGGGGGATTTCGTATTTATATTTTTTTAAATCTAGAGGCTTTTTATACCAATGCCCCACCCTGGGGTTCTGAATGGGTATGAAGCCGCGAAGCTTTCAGATACTTCTTAAGTTATATTTGGTCAACTTCGATAGTCGATTAATCAACTATATACTAAAAAACAATCGCTTGTACAAATCAATATTCGTATACTTAACATGTTTCCAATATTCAAACTTATTTTATCCCTCGGTCAAGGGTGAGGCTAGGTAAGTTAGAGAACTGGTTGCATATCAAAGCCTTGCCTAAAAACTCTGCTCTTGACTCTAATAGATAGATAAGTCTATCCCATCGACTTTTAGTGTTAAGTATAGTATTAATGACTTCCATAAAAAAGTATGCAATCAACATGAATAACACTTTTCGACATTCCAACTTAACTATTCCTCGATCAAGAGAGAAGTCAGCGGGTTAAAGCACTATTGCTTTTATACCAACTCGAACATCAAACTTAACTCTCACAAGTAGAGAAGTATACCTCGCTCGGCTTTTAGTGTTAAGAATGGTTAATTACTTTTCAAACAAGTAAACAAAACACGATTTAGCCACTAAGCAATTCCTAACCCCTTTTGAAATGTTTGCTTATAATTCTAAAAATTCTTTTAAAATACTTTAAAATATCAATAATAGTTTTCAAAACATTTTCTAAATATATTACTTTAGATTTCAAGTTTATAAAACACTTTGAAACTTGGAAAACCATGTTTTCTATATATTTATAATTTAACCCTCTTCTTTAAAAATTCAGAACTAATTCTTAAAAATACATAAAGATCTCAATTTTTTTTAAAATACTCTAGTAATAGTTATAAGTACTTATAAAAATAATGAAACTAAATATTAAATTTAAATATCTTTTCAATCCTTTAAAGTCCAAAACAAAGGCTAAAATGGGGCAGTTTTGCACAAGTGTATGTTTGGCCATTTTTCGATGTGTTACTTAACTTATTAACATTCAAAACTTTTACAATAGTAAACATACATATAACACCTCACAAATAGGGTGAGAAATCCCTAAGCATCTCTCTACAAAGTTTCCAAACACAAGGCAATTCCTAAGTGCATCCATAGTGACTATTGTTGTAAGAGCACTTCAAACTCCAAGTCAAATTCAAACATTTGTTCAACTAAAACTATGTGCTTTATTTCAAGACTATACTAAAAGTCATAACAAGTCATACAATTCTATCCAAGTCCATACATATGGATTATATATGTCATTTGCTTTCAAAGCCAGAATCAAATTGAATGTTACAACATATTTCAATATACATTCAAACACAAAGAAACAAATCAATACAATTAAGCACAAACATATATACACTATATTTTCATTCAACGTAGTGAGTTAGCTCGCCCTTAAGCAATCAAACATGTAAGTCCAAGCAACCCAAGTCCAAACTCTACATTGCAACACCTAACTTCCTACCTCTTTCTAGCTTTGCACTTGTTTCTACCCTCCTCCACATGAATAATGTTCACGGCCTTTATAGATGGAGTAAGACGTGTTTTGATTTTCCCAAATCCAAGTTAATAGAAGGTGTTGTAATGATGTCCTAAGGCTCTATGAAACACCCCACACCCCTTAGTATACTCAAAAAGGGCACACTAAAAGATATGGCGCGTTATAGGTATAGCCAAAACATTACAGAGACTAAGATTCACAAGATAAATAAGTAAAAAAGGCGGAAGCATTTAAATGGTAACTTATTATTCAAAATAAAACTTCATAAATAAGTCTGAAAACATGACATGTCTCAAAATACCAAATACTCATGTCTTACGAAAAATGCATCTCAGTCTCATAAAATCATAGTATAATAAAAATAATCATCCCTCTCATAAGTACCAGTAAATCAAAAGGCAAATGAAAAGAAAAAAAAGAAGAAGAATACATGAAGAACTCTGGGAATGAATCTCCAAGAAATTTGAATCTATTGTCCTTCCCTCTACTGGACTATGGGGGAAAAGGGAAATAGAGGAGTGGATCAGACAATAAGTCTGGTGAGTGAAAGTAATTACTAGCATTTCTAAGCAAGATAAAGATAATAGACTAAGAAAAATTTCTAGTATGGAAAGAAATACAGAAAAGATAAAACTGGGTTAAAATATTGTTTTTGATTCTATTTGACTATTTGTTTGGATTGTTTGCACTTGTCTTAAACTGCTGTGATTAGGCTGAAATCCTAATCCTATTTTAATTAGGCTGAAATCCTAATTCTACCCGTTGATCGACCTTCTATCTCTGTTGTCCCACAGCAAAAGACACCTGTTTAGTGCTTGGAACACAGTAGCGAATTATTTACCATAATTGATGTCGGACGCTCGGTCATCGCCGGTACACACTAATTGTCGCCCCCTCTTTTGACCTCTTATTTACCCTAATCAGTATAAGCATGCCTAGCCTCACCTAATCTATTGTGAGACCATCAGTCCTAGTCAGAAAGGGATGCTGCCCAGCCTCACCTAAGTGTTGTTAGACCATCAGTCCTAGTTTGAAAGGGAAGGCTGCCGGTACTTGTCCTAATAAACAAATTCTAGTTTGCGCCTCTTGCCCAAATCCACAGATTTGATCTTCTATCTATTGGCCACTTATTTACCCTAATTATCATAAGTGTGTCCCAGCCTCACCTAACTATTGTGAGACCATCAGTTCCTCACTAAAAGGGAATGCTGTTGGTATGGGCCCTTCTTCTATGTTTGCTTATTAACTTAGTGTAAGTTTTAAAATAAGCCTCTTCTATTATTTCTGCTATAATTGCTTATTAACTTAATCTAAGATTTAAAAATAACCTCTTTTTTTCTTTCTTTCTATTTCATTATAACTTATGTGTTATAACTTTTCTTTTGCTTATTAAATTAATCCAAGATCTAAGTTTTAAAATAAGCCTCTTCTGTTGTTCTTTTATTTTCTCTTTTAGTTATAATCACTTGTTATACTTATGATTGTAAATATCTTAAATTTGCCTATTTTAGTCTATCTCCATTATATTACAGTTCTTCTTATTTTACATCTGATTTCTGTAATTTAAAGTTTTTCTATTTTAATCCATATTAGTTCTTCTCTTTTTAATATTTTATTCGTGTAAAAAGGAATAAAATGAAACTAACATTTATAGGCTAAATTCAAACTTAAAACAGATGTAAATAAATGTAAATAACTGTAAATAACAGAATAAAATAGCTAAATAAAAATAGCTGAATAAAATAGACTGAAAATAACTTCTGAAATTTACTTAAAAGTTAACTGTAAATAACTTATATAAAACCGTCTCAAAATTGTAGAAAAACTACAACTATTGAGAACCGTAATATTTTAAATTACTTAAAAATCTAAAATAATTACAAAACACTCGCATGTGGTCCTAAGCTCTAATCCTTGGTCTTTGTGATATCCCGGAAATTTGGGGCAATATCAATTTAATAATCTGTTTAAATAATTAAATTGATTTGATAATTTTTGATAATAAAATTTGAATTGATTTAATAATCTAATTAAATGAATATTTAATTAGTGAATTTTGCTAATAAAATGATTTCTATTTATAATGTATATATATATAAGTAGATATATTGTAAATAGATTAGCTTTGGGTTGAAATATAATAAATAAATAAAATCTTGTTTTTAAATTTCTAATATACATTTTGATAATTTGGAAATTTTGATTTATTTAATATTAAGCTTTTCAAAGCTATTTAAAACAAATTGCTTAATAAATATGATTTAAGAATATATATATATATAAGTTTAAAATACAATTTAAATATGATATGTTGATTCATTTAATAATAGAAGTAATCTATAATCTCTTTAATAAATTATTTTAAATTGACAAATTTGTTACTTCTAAAACAATATTAATAATGTATTGTTTTGTTTATAGATATGAATAGATTTGTAAGAAATTGAATGGTTATTTTCAATTTGAATGTGTTGTTTTAAATTTACTTTAAATTGGATTTTAAAATATAATTTGCATTTGAATTTAAAATTAATTTTGAAATTCAAAAGAGGTTTATTTACATTTAAAATAAATACAAACTAATTAAAAGGACATGTGTAAATTCCTAAGGCTATGTAATAACATGTGTACATTAATAAAACAAAGTAATTGACAAATGTCAAGTTTAAATTATTGCTTTTCTTTTTATTTGAATAAATCATTTTACTTATATATACATATGCTCTCATCCCATTCTCTTTTCTATTTTCTTTTTCAAAACTTAAGAAACTTTCAGCCTGTAATAAAAAATTCTCAGAAAACAAATCTGTAATTAAACTTTCCTCTCAACCAAAATCCTCTCAAAAACAATCTATAATCATTTCTTCAATCAAAACAAAGCCTGTAACTAAAATCTTCAAAGCTGTAACCCATCAATCTGGAATCAAAGCAAAAGCCTGTTCGTCTTTTCAAAATCTGAAAGCCTACAATTTCGTTTCTGGAAGCATTTTCAAACAAGACTGCATTTCTTTAAAACCCTGGAAACAAAGGCCTGTTTTTCTTTTCAAGTCTGAAATCTAAGCAACATCTCAAGAGTATAGCATGCATGCAAGTTTCTATAGCTAACATTCCAGTTTTCAAAGCAAATCAAGTATTCGAGTTAAAAGTTTTCAAAAAGACAAAGGCAATAGAAAGTTTTCAAATTGACAAAAACTGTTTCAAAGTGAAGCTCTGTTCTCTGCTTTTAAAAATTGGTGAGTAACATCTTTATTTAAAACAAACTTAAGTAAATATGGTTGCTTGAATTGTTTCCTGAGATAATCTTGATTTGTGTGTGGATGAGTATGATGAAATTGTTTGTATATATGTATGGGTTTTGAATGCATGCTTGCTGTTGATTTATTCTTCCCTGTTCTAGATTCCAAACTTAAAGATCTGATTCAGAATTCATGAACTCATGATCTAATCCATGTTTAGATGCAAATTGCAAACAAAACGTGTTAGTGTATCATAAATTAAAGTCTAAAATTTTGTTTAGTTTAATAAACTTGTAAATGACTTTGGGATGGAATAAATAACAGAGGAACTTTATATAAGTAAAATTTTAAAAATCCTGAATTCGTGAATTAGGAGTATAATCGATTACTTAAACAAGAACTTGAATTTTAAAACTAAAATTAGAATTTTTAGTTTAGAATTAGAAGAGCATTTCTGGTTTGTCTAGAATTGGAGTTTTGGGTTGGAACTGTCAACCTAGCAGGTCGGGGTGGCCATGGTTTTCTCTGATGATGGAATGGTGATGGTAGAATCATGGAAAAATGGTGAGAAGTGAATCAAAGCAGTGTGGCATTGGGAATTTTGAATTAAAGATTATAACCCTAGTTTTGTTCCTCTGAAAAAAATTTATCACCGAAATCCCTATTAGTGACCGAGTTGTTCCAGATTCATGTTGGTGATTGATGAAGTGTAGAGGAGTTAGTAGCCGAAAGCGAAGCCATTCTGGTGATCGGAGGTGAGCGATTTTTGGTGATTCACAGTTTCGACATTGCTACAGTTTGGAGCTCGAGGCCTGTTTTTTTTTATTTTGAGGTTTTGCAATTGATTGAATGGTTGGAATCGCGTTGGAGGATGGCCGTTGATTTGCGAGTGGGGTCGCGAGGGGCCGAAGGTGACGGCAACGGTGGTGCACGTGCACGGTGACATTTTCGTGTACCAGTGTTTAAGAGTTGAGGAAGGTGTACTCGAGTAGATGATGGGGTGGACTCGAAGTAATGCTCGAGAAAATGGGGACTTGGCTCGGGGATTCGAAGGGAAGACTCGTGGGTTTATAACTGTGTTTTAAAACTAAACATAACAAAGTTTTAAATAAAAAGGGGAAGGGAAACTCGAAGGAGTACTCGGGGAAATTGGGTTTTTACTCGGGTATTTTAATATTTAGCTCGGGTAGATTTTGGGTTACAGGTAAAACCTGACAGCATTTTTTAAAATTTAAAAATAAGTTTAAAATGATAAGCAGGATTTAAAACAAAGTTTTAAATCAAAATTTTAAAAGTATGGATTCAAATTTAGATTTGTATCTAGTTGAAATAAATTAGTTTATTAAATTTATAATGTTTTATCAAATTTAAAATATTTAAAGTATATTTTTTAAAAGGGTTTGAATAAATGAATTTGTTCAAAAATCTTAATTTTCTTTATAAATGTTAAGTTTTCTTAACATTTGGATTTAAGAAGATTTTATAAATTGATTTAAATTGGTTAAAGTTAAATTGTAATTTATTTTAAATCTTTAATTTAAAATGAATTAAAAGAAAGATTTAGAAGTAAATGTTTTAAAGTCTTTGTTAATAATAATTAAAGTAGTTGAAGGTTAATACTTTAATTTAGAAAGTAATTAAGGTTTAATGATTTAGGAGTCATTAAATTAATAAGGTAATTAAAGAATGATTTAATAATTTAATTAATTAATGCTTTGGTGTTAACTAATTAAATAATTAAGATTTTAAGTAAATTAATTAGGTGTTAATTAATTTGGGATTAAGAATCATTTATTTAGATAAGTATAGATATTAATAAATGATTAGGAATTAATTAATCAAGGGATTAAGGATTAATTAAGTAATTAATTAAGTAATTAGAGATTTATTAATTGAGAATTAATTTATTTATAATTAATAATGTTGATTTAAGTTTAAATACTTAAATAAGAATTGTTAATAATTAATGAGAGAACATTAATTAGAGATTATTAAATAATTAATTATTGTGATTAATCTTGATAATCAATTAGATTAATTAATTAATGATAATCATTTATAAATTGGTTAAGTATAATTTATTTAATGGAAGTAATTAAAGTAATTAATTACTTAAGGTAATTAATTAAATAAATTTGATAAGTTTAAATTAATTAATAAAATTAATTTATGGTAATCACTGGGTGATTTGTTAAGTATAATTACTAAAATGTAATTAGTGAAATGTAATTACTTAGGAAAGTAATTAAAGGTAATTACTGGATGTAATTAAATGGAGGGAATGGAGTAATTTGAGTTTAATTACTTTTTTATAATTAATCAAAGGATTAATTAAAGGATAAATAATTTTGGAGTAATTAATTTATGGAAGGAGTAATTAAGGGTAGTTAATTACTAAATGTGATAAATCAAAGGTGATTAATAAATATAAAGATTAATTATTAAATGTAATTAATTTTGGAGTAATTAATTAATGAAGTAATTAAGGATCATTAATTAATTAATATAATTAATGATGTAATTAAGGATTGATTTTTAGATTAATTAATCAATAATAAGTGATTAAAGTAATTAATTAATTATAATTAATTAAGGATTAATGTAATTAAGTATGGTTAATAAATTAATGAAGTAATTAAAGATTAATTACTGAATGGTTTAAGATAATTAATTTGTGAAATTAATTAAGAGTTAATTACTTAAAGTAATTAAAGAATTATTAATCAGGATTGATTAATTAAGATGGATACTTAGAGTATGATTAATTAATTGGTTTAATTAATGATTAAGTAAGCAGGATTTATAGAATGAAGTAATTAATTTAATTCACTTTAAATTAATTAGAGATGGTATAAATCATTACATAGGAATGGATAAATGATATTGAATGCTTTGCATTGTTTGATATCTCTGATGAGATATGTGCTGATCTATGATATGGATGTTTTGGTTGAATTATAATGATAATGTGAATTATCTGTTTGTGATGATAATGTAGATTATCTATTGAATTATCTATCTCTGTGTATATAGATAAAGAATTGAATTGTTTTAACTTTAAAACAACTTGGCCTTAAAAGATACGTTTTGGATTTCGATGAGACCGGGATCGGATTTGCTACAGTACAACATGATAGGGGGTTCTCGCTTCGCGGTTTGGTGGCGAACAGGAGACTCTTACCCCTACATGTCCCTGAGAGGTAAAGGCCTTGTGAGGGTTGGTTGCGAGTCGAGAGGTTGGCCGTAAAAGCAAATTCGAGGTATCACTGTATGCCACGGTGGGTCTGAGATGGTTGCAAAGCCTACCAGTCGCAACTGGCTCGTCCCGTCACAGTTGGTATCAGAGCGATAGGTTGAGTGAATACCTAGGCTCTGGAGTGGTGTCTATCTTGAGAGAGCGTATTTGTAATTATATATATATATATATATATTTATTCTACCTATTTGTTGGGTTACCCGTACAGGTTTTCCAATATAAGTTATAAGGGTAGATAGGGTGGTGGTGTGTGTAACACGACTACCAATGGTTGGAGTTTGAATGTTTGAAGTTGGAAGTGTATCTGACGAGACTGTAGACCTAATACCGTCTCGAGTAAGCTTTGCAGTTGTGTAAAGATTTCATCAATCTTTGGAGGAAACTTGTTAAGATTCGGAGTTCATCTTTGAAGTGGATGAGTAGAGTTGGATCTGTCGGTTGGGCAGAAGCGAGTGATGGTATCTTGGGTAATAGTAGCTGTGTGATGAGATACAGTGACTATGGATGTTCCCGAAGATGTTTTCTTTGGAACAAGTTAAGGAAGTGTGTCTGCTTCGGTGTTGTGGCTGAGTTCAGCATGGTGTTTCTGTTTGGTTTGGGTTTCGAGTTTCTCGAAGAGCTTTGACAAGGAAATCTTTGGCATCTGTGGCAGCGTTGCAGCTCGGAAGTGTTCTGTGTGTTGGCAGGAAGTTTGCTGGCTGAGCAGTTTCTTAGAGGTGAAGTTCAGAAGCAGTAGAGTGAATCCATTTCTTCGATGAATTGGATAGTTAAGTATAAGCTGTTCTGATTGGTAAAGGGAGAACAATTTTCTTTGAAATTAGGCTGGGTTGATCGCAAAAGTGACTTGCGATAGTTTGAGTATTCTCTTGGGTTATCCGAGATTTTCTAGGATGTGTTGTCCAGTCTGTGCTTGTGTTCTTCATCAGCATTTTCATTCTACTCCAGATTAGAGTGGTGCAGCGGAAGCAGTTTGGCGAGTGCTCCTGTTTGTCTTTTCCAGATAGGAGAAGTTAGTTCGGTCTTCTGATGTTTGTGTGTAGAGTTGTTGTTTTCGGTCTTGGTTGATCTTGAGAGGATCATTGTGTGGGGTTGTTTTTGGTCTAGTTTATTTCTAGAAGCATCGGCGAAGGTTGAGTTGATCAAGAAGGATTTGTAGGAAGCCCAGGATCGTCTGAAGGATTTTGTGGATAAGAGACGAAGGAATTTTGAATTCGAAGTTAGAGACTTCGTTGTTGTTGAAGTTTTCTCCGGTTAAAGGAGCAATAAGATAGGGTAAGTTGGAAAGCTAACTCCGAGGAATATTGGATCTTTTCTGTGTTCTGATTTGGATAAGTGCTTTGATCTACTGGATTGAATTGTCAATCTGGATAACTGGGATTCATTGTGTTTCATTTAACTCTGAAGGAGTACATGTTTGATCTATATCTGGTTTAGGAACCAGCAATTCTGGAGGATTTGGTTGTTGAGTCAGACTCGTCTGTAGTCTGATATTCTGTTTAGTTCTGTAGATCTAGATGAGTAGGAGTTCTATAGCTTAGTAGTATTGATTGTTTGGATTCTATAGAGCGAGTATTCCGGTATTTTTACTTGGGAAACTCTAGGGAATTCTATCCAGAATTTTGTCTGGATAGTTAGAATTGTTTGATTGGATGAATTGGTTGCTATGGTTGTTAGCATATGGATGATAATATATGCTTGTGATTTAAATAGATTATTTAAATTACCTTTGTTTTAAATTTCAGGGACGAAATTATTTTAAGGGGAGAGGAATGTGATATCCCGAAAATTTGGGGACATATCAATTTAATAATCTGTTTAAATAATTAAATTGATTTGATAATTTTTTATAATAAAATTTGAATTGATTTAATAATCTAATTAAATGAATATTTAATTAGTGAATTTTACTAATAAAATGATTTCTATTTATAATGTATATATATATATATAAGTATATATATTGTAAATAGATTAGCTTTGGGTTGAAATATAATAAATAAATAAAATCTTGTTTTTAAATTTCTAATATACATTTTGATAATTTGGAAATTTTGATTTATTTAATATTAAGCTTTTCAAAGCTATTTAAAACAAATAACTATATGGTTTTAAATAAAGATTAATAGTAAGGTTAATTTATTTTCTTTTTAAATATTGCTTAATAAATATGATTTAAGAATATATATATATAAGTTTAAAATACAATTTAAATATGATATGTTGATTCATTTAATAATAGAAGTAATCTATAATCTCTTTTATAAATTATTTTAAATTGACAAATTTGTTACTTCTAAAACAATATTAATAATGTATTGTTTTGTTTATAGATATGAATAGATTTGTAAGAAATTGAATGGTTATTTTCAATTTGAATGTGTTGTTTTAAATTTACTTTAAATTGGATTTTAAAATATAATTTGCATTTGAATTTAAAATTAATTTTGAAATTCAAAAGAGGTTTATTTACATTTAAAATAAATACAAACTAATTAAAAGGACATGTGTAAATTCCTAAGGCTATGTAATAACATGTGTACATTAATAAAACAATGTAATTGACAAATGTCAAGTTTAAATTATTGCTTTTCTTTTTATTTGAATAAATCATTTTACTTATATATACATATGCTCTCATCCCATTCTCTTTTCTATTTTCTTTTTCAAAACTTAAGAAACTTTCAGCCTGTAATAAAAAATTCTCAGAAAACAAATCTATAATTAAACTTTCCTCTCAACCAAAATCCTCTCAAAAACAATCTATAATCATTTCTTCAATCAAAACAAAGCCTATAACTAAAATCTTCAAAGCTGTAACCCATCAATCTGGAATCAAAGCAAAAGCCTGTTCTTCTTTTCAAAATCTGAAAGCCTGCAATTTCGTTTCTGGAAGCATTTTCAAACAAGACTACATTTCTTTAAAACCCTGGAAACAAAGGCCTGTTTTTCTTTTCAAGTCTGAAATCTAAGCCACATCTCAAGAGTATAGCATGCATGCAAGTTTCTATAGCTAACATTCCAGTTTTCAAAGCAAATCAAGTATTCGAGTTAAAAGTTTTCAAAAAGACAAAGGCAACAGAAAGTTTTCAAATTGACAAAAACTGTTTCAAAGTGAAGCTCTGTTCTCTGCTTTTAAAAATTGGTGAGTAACATCTTTATTTAAAATAAACTTAAGTAAATATGGTTGCTTGAATTGTTTCCTGAGATAATCTTGATTTGTGTGTGGATGAGTATGATGAAATTGTTTGTATATATGTATGGGTTTTGAATGCATGCTTGCTGTTGATTTATTCTTCCCTGTTCTAGATTCCAAACTTAAAGATCTGATTCAGAATTCATGAACTGATGATCTAATCCATGTTTAGATGCAAATTGCAAACAAAACGTGTTAGTGTATCATAAATTAAAGTCTAAAATTTTATTTAGGTTAATAAACTTGTAAATGACTTTGGGATGGAATAAATAACAGAGGAACTTTATATAAGTAAAATTTTAAAAATCCTGAATTCGTGAATTAGGAGTATAAATTGATTACTTAAACAAGAACTTGAATTTTAAAACTAAAATTAGAATTTTTAGTTTAGAATTAGAAGAGCATTTCTGGTTTGTCTAGAATTGGAGTTTTGGGTTGGAACTGTCAACCTAGCAGGTCGGGGTGGCCATGGTTTTCTCTGATGATGGAATGGTGATGGTAGAATCATGGAAAAATGGTGAGAAGTGAATCAAAGCAGTGTGGCATTGGGAATTTTGAATTAAAGATTATAACCCTAGTTTTGTTCCTCTGAAAAATTTTTATCACCGAAATCCCTATTAGTGACCGAGTTGTTCCAGATTCATGTTGGTGATTGATGAAGTGTAGAGGAGTTAGTAGCCGAAGGCGAAGCCATTCTGGTGATCGGAGGTGAGCTATTTTTGGTGATTCACAGTTTCGACATTGCTACAGTTTGGAGCTAGAGGCCTGTTTTTTTTATTTTGAGGTTTTGCAATTGATTGAATGGTCGAAATCGCGTTGGAGGATGGCCGTTGATTTGCGAGTGGGGTCACGAGGGGCCGAAGGTGACGGCAACGGTGGTGCACGTGCACGGTGACATTTTCGTGTACCAGTGTTTAAGAGTTGAGGAAGAAGGTGTACTCGAGTAGATGATGGGGTGGACTCGAAGTAATGCTCGAGAAAATGGGGACTTGGCTCGGGGATTCGAAGGGAAGACTCGTGGGTTTATAACTGTGTTTTAAAACTAAACATAACAAAGTTTTAAATAAAAAGGGGAAGGGAAACTCGAAGGAGTACTCGGGGAAATTGGGTTTTTACTCGGGTATTTTAATATTTAGCTCGGGTAGATTTTGGGTTACTGGTAAAACCTGACAGCATTTTTAAAAATTTAAAAATAAGTTTAAAATGATAAGCAGGATTTAAAACAAAGTTTTAAATCAAAATTTTAAAAGTATGGATTCAAATTTAGATTTGTATCTAGTTGAAATAAATTAGTTTATTAAATTTATAATGTTTTATCAAATTTAAAATATTTAAAGTATATTTTTTAAAAGGGTTTGAATAAATGAATTTGTTCAAAAATCTTAATTTTCTTTATAAATGTTAAGTTTTCTTAACATTTGGATTTAAGAAGATTTTATAAATTGATTTAAATTGGTTAAAGTTAAATTGTAATTTATTTTAAATCTTTAATTTAAAATGAATTAAAAGAAAGATTTAGAAGTAAATGTTTTAAAGTCTTTGTTAATAATAATTAAAGTAGTTGAAGGTTAATACATTAATTTAGAAAGTAATTAAGGTTTAATGATTTAGGAGTCATTAAATTAATAAGGTAATTAAAGAATGATTTAATAATTTAATTAATTAATGCTTTGGTGTTAATTAATTAAATAATTAAGATTGTAAGTAAATTAATTAGGTGTTAATTAATTTGGGATTAAGAATCATTTATTTAGATAAGTATAGATATTAATAAATGATTAGGAATTAATTAATCAAGGGATTAAGGATTAATTAAGTAATTAATTAAGTAATTAGAGATTTATTAATTGAGAATTAATTTATTTATAATTAATAATGTTGATTTAAGTTTAAATACTTAAATAAGAATTGTTAATAATTAATGAGAGAACATTAATTAGAGATTATTAAATAATTAATTATTGTGATTAATCTTGATAATCAATTAGATTAATTAATTAATGATAATCATTTATAAATTGGTTAAGTATAATTTATTTAATGGAAGTAATTAAAGTAATTAATTACTTAAGGTAATTAATTAAATAAATTTGATAAGTTTAAATTAATTAATAAAATTAATTTATGGTAATCACTAGGTGATTTGTTAAGTATAATTACTAAAATGTAATTAGTGAAATGTAATTACTTAGGAAAGTAATTAAAGGTAATTACTGGATGTAATTAAATGGAGGGAATGGAGTAATTTGAGTTTAATTACTTTTGTATAATTAATCAAAGGATTAATTAAAGGATAAATAATTTTGGAGTAATTAATTTATGGAAGGAGTAATTAAGGGTAGTTAATTACTAAATGTGATTAATCAAAGGTGATTAATAAATATAAAGATTAATTATTAAATGTAATTAATTTTGGAGTAATTAATTAATGAAGTAATTAAGGATCATTAATTAATTAATATAATTAATGATGTAATTAAGGATTGATTTTTAGATTAATTAATCAATAATAAGTGATTAAAGTAATTAATTAATTATAATTAATTAAGGATTAATGTAATTAAGTATGGTTAATAAATTAATGAAGTAATTAAAGATTAATTACTGAATGGTTTAAGATAATTAATTTGTGAAATTAATTAAGAGTTAATTACTTAAAGTAATTAAAGAATTATTAATTAGGATTGATTAATTAAGATGGATACTTAGAGTATGATTAATTAATTGGTTTAATTAATGATTAAGTAAGCAGGATTTATAGAATGAAGTAATTAATTTAATTCACTTTAAATTAATTAGAGATGGTATAAATCATTACTTAGGAATGGATAAATGATATTGAATGCTTTGCATTGTTTGATATCTCTGATGAGATATGTGCTGATCTATGATATGGATGTTTTGGTTGAATTATAATGATAATGTGAATTATCTGTTTGTGATGATAATGTAGATTATCTATTGAATTATCTATCTCTGTGTATATAGATAAAGAATTGAATTGTTTTAACTTTAAAACAACTTGGCCTTAAAAGATACGTTTTGGATTTCGATGAGACCGGGATCGGATTTGCTACAGTACAACATGATAGGGGGTTCTCGCTTCGCGGTTTGGTGGCGAACAGGAGACTCTTACCCCTACATGTCCCTGAGAGGTAAAGGCCTTGTGAGGGTTGGTTGCGAGTCGAGAGGTTGGCCGTAAAAGCAAATTCGAGGTATCACTGTATGCCACGGTGGGTCTGGGATGGTTGCAAAGCCTACCAGTCGCAACTGGCTCGTCCCGTCACAGTTGGTATCAGAGCGATAGGTTGAGTGAATACCTAGGCTCTGGAGTGGTGTCTATCTTGACAGAGCGTATTTGTAATTTTAAATATATATATATATATATATATATATTTATTCTACCTATTTGTTGGGTTACCCGTATAGGTTTTCCAATATAAGTTATAAGGGTAGATAGGGTGGTGGTGTGTGTAACACGACTACCAATGGTTGGAGTTTGAATGTTTGAAGTTGGAAGTGTATCTGACGAGACTGTAGACCTAATACCGTCTCGAGTAAGCTTTGCAGTTGTGTAAAGATTTCATCAATCTTTGAAGGAAACTTGTTAAGATTCGGAGTTCATCTTTGAAGTGGATGAGTAGAGTTGGATCTGTCGGTTGGGCAGAAGCGAGTGATGGTATCTTGGGTAATAGTAGCTGTGTGATGAGATACAGTGACTATGGATGTTCCCGAAGATGTTTTCTTTGGAACAAGTTAAGGAAGTGTGTCTGCTTCGGTGTTGTGGCTGAGTTCAGCATGGTGTTTCTGTTTGGTTTGGGTTTCGAGTTTCTCGAAGAGCTTTGACAAGGAAATCTTTGGCATCTGTGGCAGCGTTGCAGCTCGGAAGTGTTCTGTGTGTTGGCAGGAAGTTTGCTGGCTGAGCAGTTTCTTAGAGGTGAAGTTCAGAAGCAGTAGAGTGAATCCATTTCTTCGATGAATTGGATAGTTAAGTATAAGCTGTTCTGATTGGTAAAGGGAGAACAGTTTTCTTTGAAATTAGGCTGGGTTGATCGCAAAAGTGACTTGCGATAGTTTGAGTATTCTCTTGGGTTATCCGAGATTTTCTAGGATGTGTTGTCCAGTCTGTGCTTGTGTTCTTCATCAGCATTTTCATTCTACTCCAGATTAGAGTTGTGCAGCGGAAGCAGTTTGGCGAGTGCTCCTATTTGTCTTTTCCAGATAGGAGAAGTTAGTTCGGTCTTCTGATGTTTGTGTGTAGAGTTGTTGTTTTCGGTCTTGGTTGATCTTGAGAGGATCATTGTGTGGGGTTGTTTTTGGTCTAGTTTATTTCTAGAAGCATCGGCGAAGGTTGAGTTGATCAAGAAGGATTTGTAGGAAGCCCAGGATCGTCTGAAGGATTTTGTGGATAAGAGACGAAGGAATTTTGAATTCGAAGTTAGAGACTTCGTTGTTGTTGAAGTTTTCTCCGGTTAAAGGAGCAATAAGATAGGGTAAGTTGGAAAGCTAACTCCGAGGAATATTGGATCTTTTCTGTGTTCTGATTTGGATAAGTGCTTTGATCTACTGGATTGAATTATCAATCTGGATAACTGGGATTCATTGTGTTTCATGTAACTCTGAAGGAGTACATGTTTGATCTATATCTGATTTAGGAACCAGCAATTCTGGAGGATTTGGTTGTTGAGTCAGACTCGTCTGTAGTCTGATATTATGTTTAGTTCTGTAGATCTAGATGAGTAGGAGTTCTATAGCTTAGTAGTATTGATTGTTTGGATTCTATAGAGCGAGTATTCCGGTATTTTTACTTGGGAAACTCTAGGGAATTCTATCCAGAATTTTGTCTGGATAGTTAGAATTGTTTGATTGGATGAATTGGTTGCTATGGTTGTTAGCATATGGATGATAATATATGCTTGTGATTTAAATAGATTATTTAAATTACCTTTGTTTTAAATTTCGGGGACAAAATTATTTTAAGGGGAGAGGAATGTGATATCCCGAAAATTTGGGGACATATCAATTTAATAATCTGTTTAAATAATTAAATTGATTTGATAATTTTTTATAATAAAATTTGAATTGATTTAATAATCTAATTAAATGAATATTTAATTAGTGAATTTTACTAATAAAATGATTTCTATTTATAATGTATATATATATATAAGTATATATATTGTAAATAGATTAGCTTTGGGTTGAAATATAATAAATAAATAAAATCTTGTTTTTAAATTTCTAATATACATTTTGATAATTTGGAAATTTTGATTTATTTAATATTAAGCTTTTCAAAGCTATTTAAAACAAATAACTATATGGTTTTAAATAAAGATTAATAGTAAGGTTAATTTATTTTCTTTTTAAATATTGCTTAATAAATATGATTTAAGAATATATATATAAGTTTAAAATACAATTTAAATATGATATGTTGATTCATTTAATAATAGAAGTAATCTATAATCTCTTTTATAAATTATTTTAAATTGACAAATTTGTTACTTCTAAAACAATATTAATAATGTATTGTTTTGTTTATAGATATGAATAGATTTGTAAGAAATTGAATGGTTATTTTCAATTTGAATGTTTTGTTTTAAATTTACTTTAAATTGGATTTTAAAATATAATTTGCATTTGAATTTAAAATTAATTTTGAAATTCAAAAGAGGTTTATTTACATTTAAAATAAATACAAACTAATTAAAAGGACATGTGTAAATTCCTAAGGCTATGTAATAACATGTGTACATTAATAAAACAATGTAATTGACAAATGTCAAGTTTAAATTATTGCTTTTCTTTTTATTTGAATAAATCATTTTACTTATATATACATATGCTCTCATCCCATTCTCTTTTCTATTTTCTTTTTCAAAACTTAAGAAACTTTCAGCCTGTAATAAAAAATTCTCAGAAAACAAATCTGTAATTAAACTTTCCTCTCAACCAAAATCCTCTCAAAAACAATCTATAATCATTTCTTCAATCAAAACAAAGCCTGTAACTAAAATCTTCAAAGCTGTAACCCATCAATCTGGAATCAAAGCAAAAGCCTGTTCTTCTTTTCAAAATCTGAAAGCCTGCAATTTCGTTTCTGGAAGCATTTTCAAACAAGACTGCATTTCTTTAAAACCCTGGAAACAAAGGCCTGTTTTTCTTTTCAAGTCTGAAATCTAAGCCACATCTCAAGAGTATAGCATGCATGCAAGTTTCTATAGCTAACATTCCAGTTTTCAAAGCAAATCAAGTATTCGAGTTAAAAGTTTTCAAAATGACAAAGGCAACAGAAAGTTTTCAAATTGACAAAAACTGTTTCAAAGTGAAGCTCTGTTCTCTGCTTTTAAAAATTGGTGAGTAACATCTTTATTTAAAATAAACTTAAGTAAATATGGTTGCTTGAATTGTTTCCTGAGATAATCTTGATTTGTGTGTGGATGAGTATGATGAAATTGTTTGTATATATGTATGGGTTTTGAATGCATGCTTGCTGTTGATTTATTCTTCCCTGTTCTAGATTCCAAACTTAAAGATCTGATTCAGAATTCATGAACTGATGATCTAATCCATGTTTAGATGCAAATTGCAAACAAAACGTGTTAGTGTATCATAAATTAAAGTCTAAAATTTTATTTAGGTTAATAAACTTGTAAATGACTTTGGGATGGAATAAATAACAGAGGAACTTTATATAAGTAAAATTTTAAAAATCCTGAATTCGTGAATTAGGAGTATAAATCGATTACTTAAACAAGAACTTGAATTTTAAAACTAAAATTAGAATTTTTAGTTTAGAATTAGAAGAGCATTTCTGGTTTGTCTAGAATTGGAGTTTTGGGTTGGAACTGTCAACCTAGCAGGTCGGGGTGGCCATGGTTTTCTCTGATGATGGAATGGTGATGGTAGAATCATGGAAAAATGGTGAGAAGTGAATCAAAGCAGTGTGGCATTGGGAATTTTGAATTAAAGATTATAACCCTAGTTTTGTTCCTCTAAAAAAATTTTATCACCGAAATCCCTATTAGTGACCGAGTTGTTCCAGATTCATGTTGGTGATTGATGAAGTGTAGAGGAGTTAGTAGCCGAAGGCGAAGCCATTCTGGTGATCGAAGGTGAGCTATTTTTGGTGATTCACAGTTTCGACATTGCTACAGTTTGGAGCTCGAGGCCTGTTTTTTTTTATTTTGAGGTTTTGCAATTGATTGAATGGTCGGAATCGCGTTGGAGGATGGCCGTTGATTTGCGAGTGGGGTCGCGAGGGGCCGAAGGTGACGACAACGGTGGTGCACGTGCACGGTGACATTTTCGTGTACCAGTGTTTAAGAGTTGAGGAAGAAGGTGTACTCGAGTAGATGATGGGGTGGACTCGAAGTAATGCTCGAGAAAATGGGGACTTGGCTCGGGGATTCGAAGGGAAGACTCTTGGGTTTATAACTGTGTTTTAAAACTAAACATAACAAAGTTTTAAATAAAAAGGGGAAGGGAAACTCGAAGGAGTACTCGGGGAAATTGGGTTTTTACTCGGGTATTTTAATATTTAGCTCGGGTAGATTTTGGGTTACAGGTATAACCTGACAGCATTTTTAAAAATTTAAAAATAAGTTTAAAATGATAAGCAGGATTTAAAACAAAGTTTTAAATCAAAATTTTTAAAAGTATGGATTCAAATTTAGATTTGTATCTAGTTGAAATAAATTAGTTTATTAAATTTATAATGTTTTATCAAATTTAAAATATTTAAAGTATATTTTTTAAAAGGGTTTGAATAAATGAATTTGTTCAAAAATCTTAATTTTCTTTATAAATGTTAAGTTTTCTTAACATTTGGATTTAAGAAGATTTTATAAATTTGATTTAAATTGGTTAAAGTTAAATTGTAATTTATTTTAAATCTTTAATTTAAAATGAATTAAAAGAAAGATTTAGAAGTAAATGTTTTAAAGTCTTTGTTAATAATAATTAAAGTAGTTAAAGGTTAATACTTTAATTTAGAAAGTAATTAAGGTTTAATGATTTAGGAGTCATTAAATTAATAAGGTAATTAAAGAATGATTTAATAATTTAATTAATTAATGATTTGGTCTTAATTAATTAAATAATTAAGATTTTAAGTAGATTAATTAGGGGTTAATTAATTTGGGATTAAGAATCATTTATTTAGATAAGTATAGATATTAATAAATGATTAGGAATTAATTAATCAAGGGATTAAGGATTAATTAAGTAATTAATTAAGTAATTAGAGATTTATTAATTGAGAATTAATTTATTTATAATTAATAATGTTGATTTAAGTTTAAATACTTAAATAAGAATTGTTAATAATTAATGAGAGATCATTAATTAGAGATTATTAAATAATTAATTATTGTGATTAATCTTGATAATCAATTAGATTAATTAATTAATGATAATCATTTATAAATTGGTTAAGTATAATTTATTTAATGGAACTAATTAAAGTAATTAATTACTTAAGGTAATTAATTAAATAAATTTGATAAGTTTAAATTAATTAATTAAATTAATTTATGGTAATCACTGGGTGATTTGTTAAGTATAATTACTAAAATGTAATTAGTGAAATGTAATTACTTAGGAAAGTAATTAAAGGTAATTACTGGATGTAATTAAATGGAGGGAATGGAGTAATTTGAGTTTAATTACTTTTGTATAATTAATCAAAGGATTAATTAAAGGATAATTAATTTTGGAGTAATTAATTTATGGAGGGAGTAATTAAGGGTAGTTAATTACTAAATGTGATTAATCAAAGGTGATTAATAAATATAAAGATTAATTATTAAATGTAATTAATTTTGGAGTAATTAATTAATGAAGTAATTAAGGATCATTAATTAATTAATATAATTAATGATGTAATTAAGGATTGATTTTTAGATTAATTAATCAATAATAAGTGATTAAAGTAATTAATTAATTATAATTAATTAAGGATTAATGTAATTAAGTATGGTTAATAAATTAATGAAGTAATTAAAGATTAATTACTGAATGGTTTAAGATAATTAATTTGTGAAATTAATTAAGAGTTAATTACTTAAAGTAATTAAAGAATTATTAATCAGGATTGATTAATTAAGATGGATACTTAGAGTATGATTAATTAATTGGTTTAATTAATGATTAAGTAAGCAGGATTTATAGAATGAAGTAATTAATTTAATTCACTTTAAATTAATTAGAGATGGTATAAATCATTACTTAGGAATGGATAAATGATATTGAATGCTTTGCATTGTTTGATATCTCTGATGAGATATGTGATGATCTATGATATGGATGTTTTGGTTGAATTATAATGATAATGTGAATTATCTGTTTGTGATGATAATGTAGATTATCTATTGAATTATCTATCTCTGTGTATATAGATAAAGAATTGAATTGTTTTAACTTTAAAACAACTTGGCCTAAAAGATACGTTTTGGATTTCGGTGAGACCGGGATCGGGTTTCCAGATTTGGATATCCGAATACCACATCGATCCAAATTAACGATAGGTCGTGAATCTCAAGTGAAGATGAAGATTCAGAGTGCAAGGGTTATTGTCGTTAACTCTGAGGGTGATTCCAAAATGAGTGTAACGAGATAATGCCTTCGGTTCGTTCGAACCCGGAACGAACTTGTATGGATTGAATGCTTTCAAAACATCGTCAGGTGGACGATGAGCATTCTAAGTGATGTGATCTGATTTAAAGGTAATCGTGACCTCAAGCCTCATCAACCGGGAATGGCTAAAACAGGGGAGGTGCAGCAAGGCTTCGTGGGTAGCACCCACTGAGAGTAAGGTCATCCCTGTCTAGAGAGTTCCTTTATTTCGGCTTAGTGGTGCAGTTGGCGACGGCCATCTGTGGGGTGATTTTATTTGGAATTATCCAGTAAGGGATGGTTCCGGCTTTGTGTTGCAGGGGATTGGGAGTAATCCTCGGTACGGTGATCTAGGCCCCGTACTGTGATGAGCGGTACCCCAGTAGCTCTGCCATTGTATGGAATCCAATTTCCAATAAGTGTCGTACGTATTAGTTGTGCCCAACTATGTTGGAACGTGAGATGTAAGCATTCCAGCTATTTCTGTATTTTACTTGAAAACCCTAGACCCTATTGTAATATAACTGGATTTCTTATCAAACGTTTTGGTTAGCGTAAGGTAAAAACTTACCCATGTTTATTTGTGGGGAGTCTTATGTGATACCTTTGTTTTCAAAAGGTTTTGAAGTTAAACAATTTTAACCTGTTACTCACACCAGACCCATGTCTGACCCAAGTGTTTATTTCTGTTTTATAAACTCTTGGGTACTCAAATTTTTACAAGTAGCCAAGGGATTCAGGTTAGCTTTGACGAATTGTGGAGGAGCAATGGAGCAGGAGGCTTCAGCGTTCGTAGATATAGTATTCCGCTGTGTTGGTATTTGTGATAGAGTCTTGTATTGTATTGAGTTGTAATGTCTAGACAGATGTTTATAACTGTCTAGTATGTGATGTATATGTTGTGTAACTCTGATAAGTGTTGTATACTATGTAATAGTTTATGTTATTAATATAATTTATTCGTTCTGCTGTTGAGATTCTGATGTTGTTCTTTCTCTCTTTTCTATCCCTTTCTTTCTTATTGACGGTGCGACTTTCTGGTCGATGAAAGTCGGGTCGTCACAGTCTTCCTTGATCCACTTCTAGAGCGTAGAATATTTTTATCAGAAAGATTTCCTCCTTAGAAATTTTTTCTATTTAGGGTCCAACCTTTGGCAATGAACCCAAATAGGAGAATCTGAATGAGAAAAATACTAGGCCTTGGGTTTTATTTACAGTGTAGCTTAGGGATCTCAAACCATTGGATTTGAAGATTAAATCTAGTGCAACCACGTCATAGGCTTGCTAGGAACCGTTGGATGGAAGCATAAATGCACAGGATTTGAAGAAAATTGCAAAATACGTTATTCTGCATGCACCTGGACAAAATTGCATCCAAAGGAATAGGCAGGTTGACCTTAATAAATTGGGAGTCGACCCTAAGGTCGACCTTAAGCAAACCTAGGTCGACCTGGCTATGGCATGGGTCGACCCCATGCCTTGTTATTTTTTTCGTTTTTGTTGATTTCTTCTTTCTTGCGTATCTTCTTCATACTAACTCGGATTTTGACAAATTATATATGGAAATTGACCAGAAAATTACCACGGATACAATGGTGCAACTCCTGTAGCTCGACTCTAACAATTTCACAAACTTATATTATTATTTAATTAATTTGTTAATTAATTATTATAGCTTAAATTTTGGGTTGTTACATTATCCTCTCCTAAAAAATTTCGTCCCCTAAATCTCTAAGCACAGAAGAATGAAATAAATATTTTCATCCAAGTTCTACAACCAAATATTCAACCACCATCCATTACATCCATTGTCCTAAACTTTCTAATGCAATTTATGACATATGCAATAGTGTAGTGTCAATGTCCCTAACTAATGCAAAAGATTAGGTAGTCTACTGATTCAGTCGACCTCCTTTAATGCAATCATGTCCGTGCCATTTATCCAAATGAATGCAAATTCCTTATTGATAACTGATAGTTCTATATGCATGCTACAATCATCATCCAAATGCAACAATCATATGATAATCATTCATTTATAGCAAACATGGAAATAAAACAAAAATGCAAATGCACACACATCCATATGCATATGTTTTAGTGAGCTAGTTAGGCTGATCCGTAAGAGATAATAGTGCCTAGTGTGTGGGTATATATATATATATATGCATCCATTAGCCTCCACTAGCAAACACTTGCAACCACTAGCGTCCATCATACATAACATGTTCTAGTAACAATGTTTACATTCAGTCCTACCATCCATAGGTTAAATCTTAAGATCTACCCTCCCAAAGGATACTAAAGGAAAGAACCTATTCAAAACTAAAGATGGAAATAGGAAACTCAAAATGTACCATCGAAAAGATGCGGATAAGAGGTACGTATTTTCTCTTCAACCTCCCACGTAGCATCTTCAATGTTGTCTCCCCACTGCACCTTAACCAAAGGTACTTCCTAATTCCTAATCTTCTTGATATCACGTCCAATGATCTTGGTAGGAATGCGACGAACCGATGCTTCTCTCTCCACTTCAACTTCCTCAAGTTGTTGGATTCCACTATCTCTGCTGAATTGTGTAAGCACTTTCTCAAGTTCGAAACATGAAAAACATCATAAACTATTGCAAGCCTCTCTGATAGCTTTATCCGATACGCCATCTTCCCTACCTTTTCCACAATGGGGAACGGTCCTACGAATCTGGGAGCAAGTTTCCCACTTGATCCAAACCTCAATACCTTTCTTAGCGGAGACACCTTAATGAAAACCAAATCTCCTACCTCAACTCAATATCCCTTCTCCGCTTATCGGCATAAGATTTCTGTCTATCTTGGGCCGTCTTCATTCTCCTTCTAATCAAATCAATATTTTCTGAAGTCTCTTTAACTATGTCGGGACCAAGTAGAAATCTTTCTGTAGACTCCAACCAACACGAAGGCGACTTGCATGGTCTTCCATAAAGAGCTTCAAAAGGTGCCATCCCAATACTAACCTGAAAAATATTATTATATGCGAACTCCACTAAAGGAAGATGCTCCTCCCAAGTTCCTCTAAAATCAAGAATGCACATCCTCAACAAATCCTTAAGAACTCCATTAACTCTCTCCGTTTGGCCATCCATCTGGGGGTGATACGCCATACTTGATCTAAGCTGCATCCCTATATCCTCTTGCAAGCTTCTCCAAAACTCGCTAATAAAGATAGGGTCTCTATCGCTCACTATGCTAGAGGGAACTCAATGAAGTCGGACTATCTCACGAACATATAAGGATGCCAAATATGGTGTTGTCCTCTTAGTCTTGACCGGAATGAAGTAGGTGCTCTTAGTCAAATGATCTACAATCATCCAAATACTAGTATTCCTCTTTCTAGATCAGGGTAAACCATCTATGAAGTCCATCGAAACACTATCCCACTTCCATTCGGGTACATCCAATGGTTGAAGCATTCGGCCGGGCTTTTGTTGCTCCACGTTAACTCTTTGGCACACAAGACACTTAGCTACAAACTCTACCACATCCTGCTTCATGCCGCTCTAATAAAACACTTTCTTCGTTACCCTATACATCTTATCACCACCTGGATGAATAGTCATTCTAGAATGGTGTGCTTCTTCTAGAACTGCTCTCATCAAATCACTAGTGCGGGGGACACAATGTCTTCCATCTCTCCATAGCCACCCATTACTATCAATGGAATAGCGTTGGAGATGTCTAGAGACCTCTCCTTTGCTAATCCTATCGAAAATACCCATAAGCTCTAAATCCTCTCACTGCCTTGAGCCAATCTATCTATGAGGGTAGGCTTAACCTCAAGTGCTGCCAATAATCCAGGGGTAATGTCCGTAGTGGGCTTAAAATCGAATGTGGAAATAAAATCTAGGCTTTTCCACTCCACGAACATTGGACTAAGGGTTACTTCTTCCTACTTAACGCATCCGCAACTACGTTCCCTTTACTAGGGGTGTAAACTATCTCAAAGTCATATGATGCCAGAAATTCCATCCAACACTACTGCCTCAAGTTTAAATCCTTTTGTGAGAATAGGTACTTCAATGATTTGGTCAGTGAAAAGCTCGAACCTCTCTCCTAGCAAGTAATGTCTCACAGACTTGAGCGCGAAAACAATAGCAGCTAACTCCAAATCATGGGTGGGGTAGTTCTTCTCATGAGTTCTCAACTGTCTACTTCCATAACATACTACTCTCCCTTCTTGCATCAATACTACTCCAAGACCCGTCCCACATGCATCAGTGTATAGTGTAAAAGGCTTAACTCCGTCGGGTAAAACTAACACTGGTGCACTAGTAAGGGCCCTCTTTAGTATCGTGAAGGAATCCTCAGAATCTACATCCCACACAAATGCCGTATTCTTCTTAGTGAGGTGAGTAAGCGGTGATGAAATCTTAGCGAAATCTCTGATAAACTTCTTATAATAGGCAGCCAAACCTAGGAAGCTTCTAACTTCAGTAGCGTTCTTGGGGGCCTTCCAATCCTGTACTACTACTATCTTAACGGATCAACAACTAAACCCTCTCTTGAGACTACATGCCCCAAGAAACGCACCTCCTCACGCCAAAAGTGACACTTCGAGAATTTTGCTTTCAACTAATGAACATGAAGTGTACGAAGAACCTCCTCAACATTCTCTTCCATACTCTTGGAAAACATCAAAATGTCATCCACAAATACTATAACGAACTTGTTTAGGACATCTCAATAAACACGGCTCATCAAATCTACAAAATAGGCCGGGGCATTGGTCAGCCCAAATGGCATAACCAAACACTCAAAGAATCCATCGGGTGGCCTAAATGTTGCCTTATCGATGCTATTGTCAACGACCCTTAGCTGATGAAATCCAGTAGCTAAATCAAGTTGAGAAAATACTGAAGAGCCAACCAAATTATCGAGAAGATCTTCTATCCAAGGAAGTGGGTAACGGTTCTTCTTCGTGAGCTTATTCAACGCTCTAATGTCTACACAAAGTCGAAGGGAACCATCCGCCTTTGTAGCGAAGACGACTAGCGCTCCCCACTCAAATATGCTATATCTGATGAAGCCTTTCTCCACTAGCTCACCAATCTACTTACTTAACCCTTCTTCTCCCCAGGAGCCATATGTCTCATGGGCAATGCCACTGGCTTAGCATTTTCATTTAGATAGAACCTAAAGTCCATCTCTCTCTTAGGGGGTAGTCCCCTAACCTCCTCAAAAACGTCTGGGAAATCTCTAACGACGGGAACGGAACCTAACTGTCCTAGTAACTGTGTAGTTAAAGCGCTCGACAAATTCAATGTGGCGGAGGTGCAAAAAGTCATAGCGGGGATACATCGAGGATATAGCGGGATATTGCGGATGACTCTAAAATAGCATATCAAACTTGTACTTAATGTTTTTGCAATTATATAAATGGTAATTAAATGAAAAAATAACATTCAATTGAAAACATGTGCGAATATACTGTAAATAAACGTAAATCTGTTATATAACATAATTGAATTTAGTAGAATATTAGAGCATTTTCATTTCTGAAAATATATTAAAAATTCAATTAAAAAAATTAATTTCATAATTTTTATAATGTATAAATATCATTTTTCAATTCATTTCTTTTAAAGAAGATATAGCGAAAATAACGGGATATAGCGGGAATAACGGGATATAGCGGAAATAGCGGGGCTTAAAGCGGAAAGGCTATACTTGGGGCTATATGGAAAAATCGTAGCCGTAGAAATACGCTATAAGATATAGCGGGGTTATAGTGAGATAATAGCGGAGCATTAACTGCACAGCCTAATAATGAATCAAGGGAATAAAGGAAGCTCAACATGACTGACCCCTTTGTGTCGCAAGAAACCTCGAGAGTCCTTCCGTTACATGTCTCTAGTCTAACGACTCTCCCCTCGCAGTCTAATATCGCACCATAAGTGGATAACCAGTCCATCCCCAAAATCATCCCATATCACGAAAATCCCAGTACATAGGCGTCACAATCAAATTCTACGCTTAGTATAAAAATTTTCAAACCCCTACAAATCATGGATAAATGTTCTGATCCTCCTACGGGGTTTGAAACAATATAGGGTCTACTACTAGAGAAATATCTAAGTGCTAACAATCAACCAAGGAACTAGAAATGAAAGAATGCAATGCTTCGGAGTCAAAAAGAGTTCGAATAGGAAAATCCAAAATAGAGCTCAAACCTTCTACAGAGACTTTCCTACCTCGATTCAGTCCACTAGAAGGTGCTGCATCAAAAGCCTGTACTTGCACTGTAGGTGCACCTGCTCTATGCCCTATCTTCTGAGGACAAGCTCTACTAAGGTGACCTAGCTGCCCATAGTTGTAACACCTCCTCTTCATCGTGTCCTTCTTATAGTCCTTTGTGAAATTACCAAGCAATCCACAACTATGACATTTCTTACCTTTCTTGATTTGCTTTTGAGGTCCTCCTCCTTTCTTTCTGTCCTTAACCTTCTTATTCTTCCACCACTGCTTCTTAGAGTTTTCTGATTAGGAACCTCCTTAAGCTCTCCTTCCTTAACAACATCTGACATGAGATCCATTTCCACAAGTGACTCATACGTCGCTTCCATATGCACATGTGTCAATGCCAACCCTTGGAGGGGCTGGTTCAAACCCTTATCAAATTTGATGACCTTCTTATGCGGTGTGTTGACAAGCTCCATCCCAAACCGCGATAGCTCATTAAACTGATTTATATACTCCTTCATTGAAAGACTCCCTTGCTTCAAACTAATGAAGTTCTCCAACTGCAAGCTTTCCTGAGCTTGCGACAAGAACTTTCTCAAACCTTCCCGAAATCCAAACCAACCAACATCTCTTCCTTCCATCTCTATAATATCCCACCAGTAAGAAGCTTCTCCCTTCAGCTGCCAAGGTACAAGCTGAACTCTCTGTCGGTCCTCCAATCCTAACAGTCCAAATATCTGCTCTGTATTCCTCAATCAAGCTCGAGGCTCTACGAAAACCTCCGTGCCGGGAAATGTCTAGCCTCCTAAATTAGCAGAGTCCTTGCACAGCTTAGAAAAGTTGGTTGCTGCAGGTGGATTAGCGGGATCTCCACCCACGGGTGCCGCATTGGGCGTTTTACCTTGCACCTCTAGTGCCGTAGCTTGGAGGTATCTACGGAACCAGCCAGGGTCTTGGACACCCTCTGGAAGATTTGGGACGTCCGCCATTCTATGCAAAGAAAAGAGAATTTAGGCTTGAAAGAATCGAAAGAAGGTTGAACTGGACTTTGAGGGGACTTTTGTAAAAATACCTTACTTTTAAAACAAACCTTTAAGAATCCTGTAACCTTAGGCTCTGATACCAAGTGAAACATCCCACACCCTTTAGTATACCCAAAAAGGGCACGTTAAAGTATATGTTGTTTTATATGTATAGCTAAAACATTACAGAGACTAAGATTCACAAATCAAATAAGTAAAAACAACGGAAACATTTAAATGGTAACTTATTATTCAAAATAAAGCTTCATAAATAAGTCTGAAAAACATCACATGTTTCAAAATACCAAATACACATGTCTTAGGAAAAATGCATCTCAGTCTCATAATATCAGAGTACAATAAAAATAATCATCCCTCTCATAAGTACCAGAATATCAATAGCCAAATGAAAAGAAAACTGATAAGAAGAAGAATACATGAAGAACTCCGAGAATGAATCTCCAAGAAATCTAAATCTACTTTCCTTTCCTCTGCTGGCCTATGGAGGGGGAAAGGGGAAATAGAGGAGTGGGTCAGACAATAAGTCTGGTGAGTAAAAGTAATTACTAGCATTTCTAAGCAAGATAAAGATAATAGACTAAGCAATAGATCTAGTATTGAAAGAAATACTGAAAAGATAAACTGGGGAAAAATATTGTTTCTGATTCTGTTTGACTGTTTGTTTGGATTGTTTGCACTTGTCTTAAACTGTTGTGGTTAGGCTGCAATCCTAATCCTATTTTAATTAGGCTAAAATACTAATTCTACACATTGATCGGCCTTCTATCTATGTTGTGCCACTGTGAGCTAATCCAATCATGTTGGTCCCACAGCAAAAGACACCTGTTTGGCGCTTGGAATGCAGTAGCGAATTATTTACCCCAATCGATGTTGCACGCTCGGTCATCGCCGGTACACACCAACTATCACCCCCTCTTTTGACCTCTTATTCACCCTTATCAGCATAAGCGTGCCTAGCCTCACATAATCTGTTGTGAGACCATCAGTCCTAGTCTGAAAGGGATGCTGCCCAGCCTCACCTAAGTGTTGTGTGACCATCAGTCCTAGTTTGAAGGGAATGCTCTCGGTACTGGTCCTAACAAACAAATTCTAGTTTGCGCCCCTTGCCCAAATCTCCAGATTTGAGCTTCTATCTATTGGCCACTTATTTACCCTAATTAGCATAAGCGTGTCCCAGCCTCACCTAACTATTATGAGATCATCGGTTCCTGACTGAAAGGGAATGCTATTGGTATAGGCCCTTCTTCTATGTTTGCTTATTAACTTAGTGTAAGTTTTAAAATAAGCCTCTTATGTTATTTCTGCTCTAATTGCTTATTAACTTAATCTAAGTTTTAAAATAAGCCTCTTTTGTTCTTTCTTTCTTTTTAATTATAACCTATGTGTTATAAATGTTCTTTTGCTTATTAACTTAATCCAAGATCTAAGTTATAAAATAAGCCCCTTCTGTTATTCTTCTATTTTCTCTTTTTACTTATAATCACTTGTTATAATTATGCTTGTAAATATCTTAAATTTGCCTATTTCAGTCTATCTCCATTTTATTACAGTTCTTCTTATTTTACATCCAATTTCTTTAATTTAGTGTTTTTCTATTTTAATCCATATTAGCAAATTCTTCCCTTTTTAATATTTTATTCGTGTAAAAAGGAATAAAAAGAAACTAACATTTACAAGCTGAATTCCAACTTAAAACAGATGTAAATAAATGTAAATAACTATAAATAACTGTAAATAATTGTAAATAACTGAATAAAATAGCTAAATAAAAATAGTTGAATAAAATAGACTGAAAAGAACTTCTAAAATTTACTTAAAAAGTTAACTGTAAATAACTTATATAAAAACTGTCTCAAAATTGCAGAAAAACTACAACTATTGAGAACCTATTATTTTAAATTACTTAAAAATCTAAAATAATTACAAAACACTCATCTGTGGTCCTTAGCTCTAGTCCTTGGTCTTCCTTGATCCACTTCTAGAGCATAGAATATTTTTATAAGAAAGATTTCCTCCTTAGAAAATTTTTCTATTTATGGTTCAGCCTCTAACAATGAACCCGAATAGGAGAAAATATGAATGAGAAAAATAGCTAGTCCTAGGGTTCTATTTATAGTGTAGCTTAGAGATCTCAGACCGTTGGATTTGAAGATTAAATCTGGTGCAACCACGTCATAGGCTTGCTAGGAACCGTCGGATGGAAGCACGAACGCACAGGATTTGAAGAAAATTGCAAAATACGTTATTCGACATGCACCTAGACAAAATTGCATCCAAAGGAATAGGCGGGTCGACCTTAATACATTGGGGGCTGACCCTAAGGTCGACCTTAAGCAAGCCTAGGTCGACCTATAGGTTGACCTAGCTATGGCATGGGTCGAGCCCATGCCTTGTTATATTTTTTTATTTTTGTTGATTTCTTCTTTCTTGCGTATCTTCTTCATACTAACTCGGATTTTGACAAATTATATATGGAAATTGACCAGAAAATTACCACGGGCACAATGGTGCAACTCCCATAGCTTGATTTTGAAAATTTCACAAACTTATTTTATTGTTTAATTAATTTGTTAATTAATTATTATAACTTAAATTTTGGGTTGTTACACTTTAGTCAAAGTTTAAGTTGAATTGGAGTTGTTTTGAAATTATTTTCTTCTAAAAATTTATGTAGAGAATGAAATGGAAGAGTGATATTTTTTTGATTAAAATTATGAAATGGATTCAAGGGGCATGCCCCTCCTTTTATAGGCTTCTCATGGTATTGCCTAAGCTTGCTCCCACCCCTCCACCATTCCATGGAAGGCTCACCCCTCCACATGCCCATCACTTCTCCTTTACAACTCTTACATTAGCTAATTACCTTTATACTCCTTTATTAGAAATAATACTTATCCATTTAGAAACTTGAAGAACATTCCGATCATACCATGAAACAAAGTGTGTTAATTAGCTCCTAATGTGTTCATATGTTTAATAGCTTATCACAAAAGAGTTCGAACAACTTATATCAATTAAAAAGTTGTTTATCGATAAACCGATTTTCGGTCCATTATCAACATTTGTTCGAAGAATATATTTTTGTAAACAAAATTTAAAAACAAGTTTCTTATCATTATTCATTAATTAAAAGATGTTTAACAAGGTTATAAAATCTTTATAACACTTAGCAATATTTCAAAACATTATGTTATTCAAAGACGAAGTGTTTGAATTTCCATGTCGCTGCATCAAGCCTCAGTGCTGAATCCACAAGTTTCTCGAAAGTAACTTTCAACTGAGGTAGTAAAGGTTTCCTCAAAGATTTCTTCAGCCCATACACAAACTTCTTATTCTTCCTCAGTGGTGCATTGTTGAGCTCAATACCATATTTTTCAAATGTAGAAACATACTCGACTATGGACATGTTACGATGCTTTAAATCTATGGACTTAGAAGACATAGCCTCCTTCTCAGCTTCTGGAAGAAACTTCCTCTCAAATCGACTCTTGAAATCTTCCCAAGTCAACTTTGACTCATCAGTCTCTACTACCAAAAGCTCATACCAGTCTAGAGCTCTATCTGAAAGCTGGCTGGAAGCAACTACGATCTTCTACTGGTTAGTAATGCCCATATGTGTGAAGATGCCTTCACATGTCTTCAGCCATGCCTACACTCTATCACTCCTTCTGTGCCATTAAATAATTTTCCACCATGTTTAGTATAATCATTGCACAGCCTAGCAGAGTCAAATTGAGGAGTGGGAGGATTCAGAGTGGTGGAAGCGCTTGACTGCTGGATACTTCTCACTAATTCTATAAGCCGCTCCATCGTCATATAGACTCCTTCAGATTCATTGGACCGACCTGGGTTACCATGACCAGCATGGGGACCAGCCATTCTTCACTTCTGCACTTGAATGAGATAAAAGTTAAGGGTATTCAATAGCAAATCATACAAATAACAAATACGCATTCAGATGACTACACCTTGTAATCAACATGTTACACACACACACACACATATAGAGGTTATCTACCCTATGCCTAAGGAACAAGGTCTCCTAAGTTGGTCTAGGCCAATGACTCATGTCTCTTTGGGACCAGTATTGTTCTGACCTACTCTGATACCAAATATAAACATGCCTTACTCTATACCCATACTACCCAAGATTATTATAAAATAATACTATCGAGTAATATGGAGAATAAGGCGATACGGGGAGACACGTGAATATTCACATGGACAAACACTGGTACATGTCTCAAATATTAATAATACTTACTACAAATGAACACGATCTTCGTACAAAGTAATGAACATGTGTGGCTCTAGGACGAACAATGCATAATCACATATAATGTCGGAGAATACAGAGTCAGAATGCAATGGAGAAAATACAATGGATAAAATACATAATACATGGTCCAAGGCTACAAAATGATAATCTATGGTCCAATGTACAAATATATCATCAATTATTACATAATAGATACATTAATGAGACTACAAAACATATAGGGTATGTATCATCCTATATCTACTACCAGCCTCCCTAAGAGTCCTCCAAGATCTAACTTCCCTAAGTACCTGCATTAGAAGTTCCTCGGACTGACCTGAGTGTAAAACACCTGAGTTAGACTATATCTATAATGATATATTAGAGATGTGATATGTGAAAGTAACATAAATATAGTCCATGGATATGTGAAACTCGATAGAATAAGATAACATATAAGCAAGTGTAACATACATCAAATCATCTTTATCCCAATACATATCCATATATATATGTGTGTGTATATATAGCTCCGTCTAGTGGTGACGAGAATCGATTGCACGATGGACACTAGGTCTTTAATGGGGTTACATCACAATAAATGGGCTACAACACCCAAATCTATACTTAAGTGAGGGTATATACAATATGTATTCATCTATCACTTAGTGTAGAAGCAGAAAGGAGACTTACAGCTACCCACCTACTCTAGGGGCCTTGGTCTACTCCACCCGGATCCACTCCTACAATCTTTAGCTACCAAACTGATATCGTGTCTATATCCATAGCATGTCATAATCATGCTACAAGACTATGCTATGCACCGATCACGACCTGGATCATGCCCCTTTAGTAACAAACTACTAGCCTTCATAACTAAAGGGGCTAGTGTTACACAACCCTATGGGCTACGCCGCCCTCCATTCAAATACAAAATGTTCATCTAATACAATAAAGGTGCCATAGATATTGGCTGCGACCCCATGATCAGGCCGCCACGATGGACACTGGCCATCTAGTTCCCGCTGACTCCTAATCATATCTCGGAGCATTTCAGGATAAATATGTATTAAATAACATACATATGGGTACACCCTCATAGCAAAACAATCATCTATAATGCTCTACCTAGAACATATATACTTGCTCTACATTGAGCAAGTAAATTTGCTCTACCGCGATGATCACCTCACTTAAGTATAATCCATATTCTCATCCATTGAGTGTAATCTAGTCGCACTGAATAACCGAATAGGTATCACAGGCGTCCCATACCGCCTTGTCATACTAGTCCGCTTAATCAATGCCCATTAATTACTCTCAATCCACTCAATATCTCTATGAAACAAGTCTGATGAATAACCAGAAAAGTGTTGCCAAAGTCCCATTACAGATGGTATCACTAACCTGTTTGTTCAAATTTCTCATCACAAAGAAATAATATAGCATAAATAACACACAACAATAATCAAAGTAATTAATATATTTAAATATATATAGTTGAAAACATAATAATATTACTATTTAAAGGAAACATTGTTTAATTATTTATTATAGAGAATGTTCGATAAATTAAAGTCCATGATATAAGTTATATAATATCCTTTCATTTTTATAACTAACTTTGATAATTTATAAATAAGAATGTACTACTCTTTTTAATTTTCCTACACCAATAATATTATTAAATTCATTTTATTTAATTATTAAACATTTTAAATAATATTTATATATATATATATATTAAAGTATATTAATATGTTTATATTATATATACATATTAATTTAGTTATATTTTAATATATATATATATATTGATTTTAGAGTCACGCAACGGTCGGTCGAAGGGTCAACCGGTTTACTTATAAGCACGCAATTTTTGTGCCTGTTTTTGTGCATCCCTGACCACTCTCTTTCTCATTTCCGCCTTTTCCTTTCTCTTCTAGGTACAAACAACACTGCTCAGTCACACCATAATTCAATCAATGCAAATGACAATTTATTATCATTTAACAGACAATATAAAATCATGAAGGAAGGAGCAGTATATGAACGTTTGGGTTTGATTGGGTTTATATACAATTATCTAGTTCCAGAAATTGCAATATCATCATAGACATAGTTAGTGAGTAAATTACTCACCTTTATTAAAGAACCACACTTACTCTTCTAGCTTCTTCTTCTTGCTTTTCCTTTCTCCGTTACCATAAATTGCTTCCACCTTAAATTGATGAACATAATCTTGATTTCCTGCTTGTTAGGTGTTGTAGATATTCAATTTGATTTTAATTTAAACTTTAAAGAGGTAGGTTTTAGGAAAGATGTTTATCTTCTAAAGTGATTAAATAAAAATGTTGATGTTATATTTATAGATGGGGAAGAAGAGTATGGAGATTGAAATCTCCAGAAATAGAAATGTCAGGAAACCAAAATTTTGGGCCTTGGGCTCAATAGTAACGGGCTTTGTTTATTTATTTTTTACTTATTCTTTCTTTCTTTAGTTTCATGAAACCGAATATAAATTCAAGCCCAATTACAAAATTAACTCTATCATGCTAAACTATTTCCTAGCAATTCATTCAATTATTTGTTTTATAAAATTATTTTAAATGATTTAATTTATTTAATTAATCGTTTTATTTAAATCATTTACTAATTAATTTCGAAACTATATTAATAAATTTATTCTTTTATCAAAATAAACTTTATATGTATAAAATTTAATTTGTCATTAATAAAATAATTAATCCATATTTTCATGTTCCAAAATGATTAGATAAATTATTATAAATTATTAAATTATTATTCTTTTTATATTCAATTCTTGTATTCAAAATAATTCTTAGCATATTCTATGTCATATTTTAATTAATTTAAATCGTAAATAGTTCATTGATTGTTATTATTTATTTATTAATTAGTTGCTCCTCGATAATGGGTTCTTACAAACTACCCATTAAGAAAATTGCATCCTAGCAATTCCTTATTAGGGAAAATCTATAACTAGCTAGATAAATTTCTAGGTCTCCACACCATTAATTAATTAAGAAACAAGGAATAGACTTCATACCTGACTCGCGCACACCAGGGAATAACTCGACGTAAGATTGTTCCATGAGCTCTTGAGTCTCCCAGGTATAATCTAATGGATTATTAGATTATTGCACCTTTACCATGGGAACTCTTTTGCTCCCGAGCTATCAAACTTCTAAATCAACTATCCGAATAGTATGTTTCACATAGGTTAGGTTTGGAGTTAACTCGAGTTTCTGAATGTATCTAGGCTCGACAATAGTCTATGTAAGCACTTCCTTAGTTAAGATATATGAAAGAAATTATGAAACCCAGAGAAGTGATTAGGTAATGAAACTCTATATGCCACATGCCTAACCCGCTCTGTAATCGAGTATGGGCTGACATAACAAGGCGCTAATTTCCCCAAATTACTGGATCTCATCACTCTTTTCAACGGAGATGCCTTCACATATACCAAATCTACGACTTCAAACTGTAACTCTCTCCCCTTCTTTGATTAACATAGGATTTCTATCGATCTTGGGCCTATTTCATTCTTTATCTAACCTGCTTAATCTTCTCTGCAGCTTCTCTAACAGAATCTGGACTAGTACAAACTTGTCTGTAGTCTCCAACTGACGATCGAAATGGTCTACCATATAAAGCTTCAAATGGTACCATATAGATATTAGCTTGGAAACTATTATTATAAGCAAACTCAAACAAACATAGACGATCCTCCCAGTTACCACCAAAATAAAGCATATAGGCACGAAGCAAATATTCAAGAACCTGGTTCACCAGCTTAGTCTAACCATCGGCATGTGGGTGATATATGGTACAAAAATTCATCTTCATTCCCAAAGATGATTGAAGACTTCTCTGGAATCTACTATTAAATAAGCGATCACAAACAATAGAACTAGGCACTCCATGATGTCTAAAAACTTATTTCACATATAACTTTGTCAAATATGGTGTGGCTCTGTTTGACTTCATTGGTATGAAATGAGTTGACCTAGTCAATCGATCGACTATCACCGTGATCGCTTCATGAATGAGGTAACCCATCAATAAAATCAACGGATACTTGAATACACAAAATACTTGCATAGGAATTCATATAAATAGACTATATTTATTTAATGCTGAATTCACCCGTACATGATTCCATTTCCATTTGGGAACTTCTAGTGGTTGAAGTAAGCTACTAGGTTTTTGATGTGTTCGGCTTTTACTAGCTAATAAGTATTCTATTCTTTCACATATCTTCCAATATCATAATTCATTCATTCCCAATAGTAGAGATGTTTTTATCCATATAAATTTTACTACCACATGGGTGAATGGTATAACGTGATCTATGATAGTCATGCATTAATTCTCTACGAAGATCATCTACATCCAGGATAACTAATATGTTTCTCTTTCATAAAGAACCATGCAAATTAAGAGAATACTTTTCCTCATCTCCATTTCCATCTTTTGAATTTGATTAAGTACTACTTGATCTTTTTTTGAGGTTTAACAATCGATCAACCAAAGATTACCTAGCCACAAGACTCACCAACATTGCTCCCAATTTCGCTATAGAACCTTTAGCTTGAATTTCACATATAGAAAGTGTCTGAAAATCCTTTCATTCAACATTCGCCTTCAAAACCACAACTTAATGCATCTTACTTAAAGCATCAGCTACGAAATTACATTTCCCAAGCATGCATTGGATCTCAAAATCATATGGTGCTTAAAATTCCATCCACTACCGTTGCCTTATATTAAGATCTTTTTGGGTAAAAAGTACTTCGGTGACTTATGATCTATGTACAATACAAATCATTTACCAAGCAAATAGTGATGCCAAATCTTCAATGCGAAAACTATAACTGCTAGTCCTAAATCCTATGTAGTATATCTAATCTCATTAGGTCTTGACTATCTCAATGCATATGCCACGACGCTTCCTTTTTGCATTAGTACTGCACCTAATCTAGAACCATATGCATCTATATAGACTTCTAAGTCCTTGTTGCCTTCAGGTATAAGCACAGGTGCACTCGTGAGCAACTGCTTTAATTTCAAATAAGCTTCCTCATACTTACTCGTCTACTAGAACTTTACACCTTTTCTTGTTAGGTTGGTCAGAGCCTATAAATTCTTCGATAAATCGTTGATGAATTTTGGTAATAACCGGCTAATCCTAAGAAACTTATAATCAATGAAACTATCTTCACCCATTTCCAATTCTAGGTTGCCTCTAGCTTGCCTCTAGCTTGGCAGGATCAAATGAGATACCTGCTTCGAAAATAACATGGCCTAAGAATTTTACTTGCCTTTGCCATAAATGACATTTGGAGAACTTGACTTTTAACTTATTCTACATTAGAGTCTCTAAAACTGTCCTAAGGTTCTTCTCATGCTTCTCATATTTGGAGTACACAAAAAAGATCGTTAAAGAATACTAGGATGAACTTACCCAAATAGGATCCAAATAAGCTCTGAAGACTCTATTCGTTAGATCAACGAATAGACTAAAGTGTTCGTCAAACTAAATGGCATCACCCGTAAAAGCTATATCTTGTTCTAAACGAGGTTAGTGGGATGCTGCCTTCAGCAATTTTGGGTTGATGGAATCCAATAGCTAAGTTTAATTATGAGAAGATCCTAGCTAAACTCAGGTGATCGAACATGTCATCGATTTAATGGAGGGGATACTTATTCTTAATAGTCATCTCATTCAACTTCCTATAGTCAATACATAATCTAAAGGATCTATCTAGTTTCTTCATAAATACAATTGCGGCTCCCTAGGGTGAACTGCTCGATCTAATAAAAATTTTAGATTCTAGTTTAGTTAGTTGCTTTTTAAGTTCTTCATTCTCTTTCACACACATCCTAGTTGAAAGTCGACTAACAGGTTGAGCTCTGAGAAAAATATTTATTAAGAACTCGATAGCCTGCTTAAGAGGTAAATTTGTAATAGGATCAAAGATGTATGGGTATTCCCTTACACTGGAATCTGAGCAATCTAGTCCTCATCACGAGCTTCAATAGCAAAAAGAGATCCTCTAGAATCTTCACTAACACTTCGAAGAACTATGCTAACCCTTATTTCAGAGTCTAGATGGTTGAGAGTACCAATCCTTTCAGGACATAAAAGATGTGCCACATAACGATCCATCCAATCCATCCGAAGGATTATTCCAAATCACATGTATTCAAAGACGTGCAAGTCACTAGTAATTGGAGTAACCACCCAAAAGCAATTCAACATGCTTACATAACAACTTCAGGGTTGCATATCCTCCAATAGAATTTGCAATCCTCAAAGATGTAACTAAGTATAACACATCAAGGTGAAACTAGTTCTTTCAATATGAATGAGTGGGATGAACCCATAACAAATAGAACTCTACTAGGGAAATCTTTAAATAGAATCGTACCTTTAAGAACTACAGGTGCCTTTCCTTTAGCTTGAGAGGTGCTGCAAACTGTCTCCATTGCATTAAGGTTCCCGGTCTTCTTCTCCTTTATAGGACAAGTATAACTAAGATGTCCCACTGCTCTGCAAATCCTACACCTAGGCTGGGATGATGCTTTCTTTGGTTTAGAACGCTTGTTTGCATAATGCCCTTTCTCTCCACAATTGTAGCACATAATCTCATTTATAGATTTAAATTTATCCTCTGCTATACTTCTTCTTACCTGCTTCTTCCCAAAGAACCTTGGCCTTTGCTTCTTGAATAGGATTTTCCTTTTTAGCCCATAGCTAACCTTAGTCTTAGGCTCCTCCTCCTCACTGCTACCCTAGTCCTCTTCCTCAAGCCTCAGTGCTGAATCCACAAGTTCCTTGAAAATAACTTCCAACTGAGGTAGTAAGGGTTTCCTCAGATATTTATTTAGCCCATATATAAACTTTTGATTCTTCTTCAATGGTGTATTTATAAGCTCAATACCATATTTAGACGGGGCTTCAAATGTAGAAATATACTCGGCTACAGACATGTTACGCTGCTTTAAATCTATGAACTTAGAAGTCAAAGCTGCCTTCTCAGCTTCTAGAAGAAACTTCCTCTCAAATCAACTCTTGAATCTTCACAAGTAAGCTCTGACTTATCTGTCTCTGCTACGAAAAGCACGTATCAGTCCAGAGCACTATCATCAAGCTGGCTGGAAACAACATGGACCTTCTACTTGTTAGTAATGCCTATACGTGTAAAGATGCATTCACATGACTTCAGCCAAGCGTGCACTCCTAATACTCCATCTTTGCCACTAAAGATTTTTCCACCAAGTTTAGTATAGTCACTGCATAGCCTGGCAAAGTCAAATCAAGGAGTGGAAGGATTTAGAGTGGTGGAGGTGCTCGAGTGTTGGATGCTCCTCACTCATTCAAAAAGTTGCTCCGTCATCATATAGACTCCCTCAGATTCACTGGACCGAACTGGGTTAACATGACCAGCACGGGGACGGGCCATTCTTCACTTCTGCACTTGAGTGAGATATAATTTAAGGGTATTCAAGAAAAAAATATATAATATAGCAAATAATACAAATAACAAATAAGCACCTAGAAGACTACAGCCTATAATCACCATGTATATATATATATATATATATATATATATATATTTAGGTGGAAATTAGCCACAAGGGCCTTTTTAGCAAGTGGAATTAGTTTCTAGGACACACAACTGGAATAATTACTTTCAAGGACAAAACGTAAAATAATTAGTTTCTAGGACCTAAAAGCCTATGAAATTATGTCCTTAAAAGTAATTGGACTGCTGACTTTGTCCTTGAAAGTAATTATTCTATTGACTTTGGCCTTGAAAGTAATTTCTTTGAATGTGTGTCCTAGAAACTAATTGAACTGCAAAGTTTGTCCTTCTGGTGAAATGCCCCAATATTTGGTTATCTACCCAATACCCAAGGGACAAGGTCTCCTAAGTCAGTTTAGGCCAATGACTCGTGTCTCTTTGTGACGAGTATTGTTGTAACCTATATTCATACCATATGTAAATACTCCCATCACTATACCTATACAACCTAAAAGTACTATAAAATAGTATCGTCGAGTAATATGAAGAATGAGGCGATATAAGGTATATACGTGAATATTCCTTTGGACCAACATCGGTACAAGTTTCAAATATCAATAATTCTCACTGCAAATATATATGGTCTTGATAAAAAGTAATAAATAATTTTGGCTAGAGGACAAACAATACATAATCACAGACAATATCAGAGAACACAGAGTCAGAATGCAGTAGAGTAAATATAATAGATAACATACATTATACATAGCCCAGGGCTACAAAATGATAGTCTCTAGCCCAATATAAGAATACATCAAAACTACTACATAATAGATTCATCAATGAGGCTATAAATTAGAAATGGTATGTATCATTCTATATCTACCACTAGTCCTCCCAAGAGTCCTCCAAGCTCTAACTTCCCTAGATACCAGCACTAGAAGTACCTCAGACTGACCTTTGTATAAAAAGCACGGCTCAGAATATGTCTATAATGATACATTAGAGATGTGATAGGTGAAAGTAACATAAACATAGTCCGTGGATATGTGAAACTCAATAGACTAATGTACCATATAATCAAGTGTAACATACATCAAATTATCATTTTCACAATACATATCCATATATGTAACTTTTCCTAGTGGTGAAAGGAATTGACTAAACGATGGACACTAGGCCTCTATTGGGGTCACCTCATAATAAATAATTTACACCACCCAAATCTATACTTAAGTGGGGGTATAAAAAATACATACTCATATATCACTTATGATAGAACCATAAGGGAGACTGACAGTTACCCTCATGCTCCAAGAGCCCAGGGCTATTTTGCCTTAATATGCTCATATAGTCTTCAGTTACCAACCTGGTATCGTAACTATATCCACCGCATGTCATAAACATGCCGCATTACTATGTTATGCACTGATCATGACCCAGATCACTCCCCTATGGTAAATGACTATTGGCCTTCATGACTAAAGGGGCTTGGACTACACCACCCTATGAGATACGTCGCCATCCACTCAAATACCACGATGCCCATCTCATATAATAAAGGTGGCATAGATCTGGGGCGCGACGCATGATTAAACCATCAGGGTGGACAATAGCCATCTAGTTCCACTAACTCCTAACCATATCTCGGAGCACTTCGTGATAGACAACAGACATATGGGTACACCCCCATAGCTCAATCATCCATAATGCTCTACCCCGAGCATATATATTTGCTCTACCCCGAGCGTCACCTCACTTGAGTATAATCCGTCTTCCCATCTACTGAGTGTTATTGACTTACACTAAATAATCAAATAAATATCACATTGGCATTCTATACCACTATTTCATACTAGTCCGTTTATTCAATGCCCATAAATTACACTCAACACACTCAATATCTCTATTCAACAAATCTAATAAATAACCAAAAAAGTGTTACCGAAATCCCATTCTAAGTGGTATCACTAACCTATTTATTTAAATTTCTCATCACATTGAAATAATATTGCATAATAACACAAAGTAATAATCAAAGTAATATATATGGTATTTGAAAACATAATAATGTTACTATTTAAAGGAAACGTTGTTTAATTATTTATTATAGAGAATGTTCGATAAATTATATTTATACGCTATAGAATTACTTCATAAATCTATAATATAAGTTATATAGTCTCCTTTAATTTTTGTATGTACCTTTGATAATTTATAAATAAGAATTTACTAGTGTTTTTTTATTTTCCCATGTAAATAATATTATTAAATTCATTTCATTTAATTATTAAATATTTTAAACAATATTCATATCCATATATAAATATATATTATAGTATATTAATATGTTTATATTATATATATTTCAATTTAATTATATATATATATATTAGAATCAGGCAATGGTCGGTCGATGGTTTATCGAAGGGTCGACCGGTTAACCTACAGGCATGCGATTTTAAGCCTGTATTTGTGCATCCCCGACCACTCTCTTCCTCATTTCCGCCTTCTCCTTCCTTTAGTAGGTTCGAAAAATACTGCTCGATCATATAATACATCAATTAATGAAAATGTCAATCAATTATCATTTAATAGACAATATGCAATCATGGAGGAGGGAGCAGAGTATCAATGTTTGGATTTAATTGGGTTTGCAGACAAGTATCCAATTCCATACATTGCAATATCATCAACAAAAACATAGTTAATGAGTGAATTGCTCACCTTGATTAAAGAATCACACTTACTCTTTTAGCTACTTCTTCTTGCTTCTCCTTTCTCCTTTACCTAAATTGCTTCCACCTCAAATTAATAAACAAAAGCTTGATTTCTTGCTTGCTAGGTGTTGTAGATATTTATTTTTATTTTAATTTGAATTTTAAGTGGTAGGGTTTGGGAAACACGTTGATTTTCTAAAGTGATTAAATGAAAATATTGATGTTGTATTTATAGATGGGGAAGAAGAGTCTGGAGATTGAAATACCTGGAAATAGAAATGTCAGGAAACCAAAAGTTAGGGTTTTGGACTAAATAGTAATGGGCTTTGTTTATTTTTTCCCCTTTTTCTTTCTTTCTTTTCTTTTCTTTCTTTAGTTTCATGAAACCAAACATAAATTCAACCCCAATTAAAAACTTAACTCTATCATGCAATATTATTTCCTAATAATTCATTCCGTTATTTATTTTATAAAATTATTTTCTATGATTTTATTTATTTCCTTAATCATTTTATTTAAATCATTTAAAAATTAATTTCTAAACTATATTAATAAATTTATTCTCTTGTCAAAATAAACTTTAAGTTCGCAAAATTTTATTTGTCATTATTAAAATAATTAATTCATATTTTCATGTTCCAAAATAATTAGGTAAAATTTTAAATTATTATTCTTTTTATACTCAAATCATACTATTAAAAATATTTCTTACCATATTCTAAACCATCATTATAATTAATTTAAATCGCAATTAGTTCATTGTTTATTATTATTTAATCATTAATTAATTACTCCTTGAAAATGGATTGTTACAGCCTAAGTGGTAACTTGAATCGGAGATGAGTTAATGAGTTTAGGAAGTACGGAAGGAATAAGGCCTTAGTGATGGCCGAAAGATAAACCTAAATCTTGGTCAAGTATGAAGGCCTAAATCCTAAGTGGTAGTCAAAAGATGAATAGTTATGTTTTGAAAAGAAATGAGTGATTATTAAATGGTTATCGCCCTCAATTAGGGCTGTACGGCTTGAACTTGACACTTAAGAATGAAACTATGACTTATGCTTACATTTATAATGTTAATTGAATGTTTTTGAAATAGTGAGGGGAAACCTCGTTCCTTGCTTTAGCGACATGTGGTCTCACCATGTTTTATTTTAGGGTAATATGTTGCTCGTATGCGACTATGTTCGACCCATGTTTTTAGTATGTTTTCCTTATAAACTCACAGGTGCTCATTCAAGTATGTTGAGTTTATGGATTTTGGGCAGGCTGCTTTTGGATGATGAATAAAAGTTTTAAAGATGAAGAAAGTTGCTTAGATGATATAGATGATATTGTGTTTCGATGTATTTCATGCCTATGTCAACATCTTCATACGTTGGACATAACATTTTATCTATGTTGTATTATATTTTAACTCCTATATGGGCACAAATACTGCGAATCAAATTGTAAAAAGTAATTTTCAAGTTGTGTTTCTTACTTCTAGGTTATATCTTCTCTGTTGACTATATAATATAACTAATCTCATCTTTATCGTCGAAAGAAAATTCCAAAGTGACTTCAACATAGCGAGGTTCCATCTTTGGATCTTAAAATGAGGGATGTTACAGTCTGTATCAGAGCTTAGGTTAAGGAACAATTAAGTAAAAAATCGTTATAAATAGTTATGTGCTTAATAGAAAATGAACACCTTAAGGAGGGCATATGCTACTATATAACGTTTTAGTATTTTCTCTATGGATATATATATATAAGGTATAACTATTCGCCTATTGTTGTTTCACTCTCTTTCTTTCCATTTATTATAAAAACATCCTTAGAAAAAATGTAATTGAGAAGTGGAAGAGTTGCGGTTGTAGGAGCCAATGTTGAGAGAGAGAATTATAGTACTCTAGCAGTCGAAGGTAATGGTAGAAAGGTACCTACAGCTATTGAGAATGAGGTAGTCCAACCTATCATGGGAATGGATGTGAATGTGTTGTTTCAACAGTTCATGTTGTAGATGATGAAAGAGAACATGTCGGAAGTAGTAAAGCCAAGACCTGGGGCTAGGGTGGACTTTTCTAATTTTAACCAAGACTACATAAATCTGGGAGGCAAGATGTTTACAGGGGAAGAGCTGGAAGTGGAGGTATCGAATTGGTTGAAGGCAAGTGAATGCATCTTCCAAGGTTTGGGGTTGGATGATGCGTAAAATAGAAGTATGGCCTCAAGGAAGTTTCATGAAATACTTTAGATTGGCGAGAAACAATGACAGTCAAGACTCTTGAAGAAGGAATCACTTAGGAGTAGTTTTGGGAGAGGTTTGAGGCTTAGTTTATTTCTGAGTCTCGGAGAAATTTGTTGTTAAGGAAATTCATCAATCTCAGATAAGGGGATCTTTTTGTTAAAGAGTATGTCCAAAAGTTTAGCACCTTGACAATGTATGGACGAGAATTGATTAATACCCCACTAAAGAAGAATGAGAAGTTTATCCAAGGGTCGAAGCAAGTGTTGAATCATAATGTGATGGCATACCTAGCATCTTGTTTTGAATTTGTAGTAGACATGAACCGAAGGTATGATAGTATATACCAAGAAGAGAGAAGGGTAGAGGTAAAGCCGAAGGTGGAATTGAAGAAGATGTTTGCTCCTTATTAGAAGGGGAAGAAGGGGCGGTAATCGAGAGAAAAAGGCTTGGGGGGAATGGTTGAAAATATATTTTGGACCTCATTTGTTATAACCGTAGGCCGAAAGGGTACTATGCATCGAAGTTTCCATAGCCAACTGGGATTGCCAAATTCAAGTGGTTCAATTATGACAAATTGGGCCAGAAGAAGAGAGATTTTTTTAGAGCTGAAGCAAACAAGAATGTTCGCTTTGAAGGGGTCTTCCTCGGGACCAATAACCAAGGAGAAAGGAATGGGAGTAGTACTTTGAGGTATGATTTCAATTTCTAGTTTTTTAGTTGGAGTTATATTTGATACTAGAGCTACACATTCTTTCATTTCTAAGTATATGATTGATAGAGTAGGGTAGACGTTGCCTTCTTAGTTACTTCATTATGTGTAGTTAATCCGATTAGTAGGTATATCACTCTCGAGTTAAGGTGCCCCAGTCTAAAGTTTGTTAGTGTAACAATTTGGTTTCTTGCGATCCATTTATGTTTGACTTTAAGATGTACGGTCTGATTTTTGGTATGAACTCGTTGGCTCAAAATGACTCTAGAATTTATTTTGCCAAGAAAATCATTATCACGCGGAACCCGATAGGAGAGAACCGAGTCTTAGAATCTTTGGACAAGATGACTGGAAGGTTAAAGGGTTTTCTTATGTGTGATGGAAAGCTTGGAAGAAGATATCGATATAGCTTTTGTGCTTTGGGAATCTGCTAATGTCTTTGAATCGTTAATGGAATTACCTCTGAAAAGAGCGATAAAGTTTCACATTGGTTTAGTGCTAGAGCATAGTATATTTGTAGATCACCTTAAAGAATGTTGCCTGAGATGACGGAAGAGTTAAAGATGCAACCAATGGACCTTGAGAATATGAGTTTCATTAGACCGAGTAGCTCATTATGTGGGGCTTCTACAGTTTTCTTGAAAAACTTTGATGGATCCTTCATATGTGTATTGATTATCAGAAGCTGAATGAAGTGAAAATGAAAATCCATTACCTAGGGTAGACGAACTGTTTGATCAGGTGAGTGGGGCTAAGGTATTCTCACAGTTGGATTTGGCTATGGGATTCCATCAGCTAAGAGTTACCGAAGAGAGTATTCCTTTGACTGCGTTTAGGATAAAGTATGGTTCATATAAGTGGTTGGTCATGCCCTTTGGGGTGACCAAAGTTCCAGCGTTCGTTACAGATTGTATAAACCGAGTCTTTGCGATCAGTTGAATAGATTCATGTTGGTCTTTATAAATGATGCCTTGGTTTATTCTATGGATGAGCAAGATAAAAAAAAGTTCATCTTACACTTTTATTATAAACCTTGAGACAAGACATGTTGAAGGCAATGTTTTTCAAGTGTCATATTTTGAAGAAGGAATTTAAGTTCCTAGGTCATGTTTTTTTGAAGGAATGATTCGCTATAGACCCTTTGAATGTGAAATTCATGATTGATTAGAAGAGACCCAAGACGGTTATTGAGATAAGAAGTTTTTTGGGTTTGGCGGGATAATACGATAGACTCATTAAAGACTTCTATAGGACAATGATGCTATTGGCTAGATATGCCCAAAAGAATGAAAGGTACGTTTGGACGAGGGAGTGTGAGGTAGCATTCCGAAAGTTGAAGCTTCGACGGATTAAAGCTCTAATTTTAGTAATCCCAAAAGGGAATAAAGATATCTTGGATTAAACAGATGCTTTAGGATGGGGGGTTATGAGCGGTTTTGATGAAGAAGGGTAAAGTTATAGATTATGCATCTAGGCAGTTGAGACCTTATAAGGTTTGGTATCCAACTCTTGACTTAGAGTTAGCGCAGTTATATTTGCACTAAAGATTTAGAGGCATTAGCTTTTAAGGGAAATGATTGAGTTGTTCACCGACCATAGGTCACTGAGGTATTTGTTCTCTTAAAATTAGCTGAACATGAGATAACAAAGATGGTTAGAGTTTTTGAAATAGTATGATTTTGGGATAGAATAAACCTATGGAAAGGAATTAAAGTCGCTGATACCTGAGCCGAAAGCAATAGAATTTTTTTTTGGGTATAATCGAGGAGTGGAATGTTTTAGGGACACTGGCTACTTGTGATGTGCCGTTATGTTTGAATGTTGATCCAAGCTGATATTCCAAGGATGTTTTCTTGCTTAAAGGTACATCTAATTCTTATAGAGAGGATTATCGAGAGGTAGAAGGAAGACCCGCCTCATGCCAAAAGGATCCATGGCTTGAATAGTGGTGCCGAGAAAGAAGGGATGAAGGGCTTCAGTATTGATGAGAAAGGTTGTCTTTAGAAGAAGGAAAGGTTGTACGTTATGGATAATGGAGACCTTCGGAAGATAGTCAAGGATGAATGCATCGTTCAAAATTTTCCATTCAGAATATGTGAAGAGATGTATTGAGATATAAAGTAGAGCTTCTACTCAGAAGGGATAAACAAATAGCTTGAGGAATATGTGAAGAGATGTTTAACATGCTAATAGCTTAAGGCATAATAACAGAAGTCTATTGGAAACCTTTCGAGGTTCCAATATGGAAGTGAGATTTGCTTTCGATGGATTTTGTTGATGATTTGTCGAAGACTAGGAGTAGGGAACAAAATTATGTGGGTCATAGTTGACCGATTGACTAAGAGCGTCCATTTCATTTCGGTAAAGTCCACAGGAATAGCAGCCAAACTAGCTGAGTTATATGTTAAGACTATAGCCAGACTTTATGTAATTATGAGTACTATAGTAAGTGGCAGAGCACCTTTGTTTGCCAGTGAGTTTTGGCGGAGCCTACAGAGTGCTTTAGGTTCAAAACTGTGTATGAGTACTGCTTATCATCTACAAATAGATGGTCAGACCGAGAGGGTCAACCATGTGCTTGAAGACTCGCTTTCGGTTTGTGACTTAGACTTTGGTAGATCTTGGGAAGAATATTTGCACCTAGTGAAATTTTCATACAACAATAGTTGCTAGTCCAATACTGGGATGACACCTTTTGAGGCATTTTACTGAAGGCCTTATAGGTCACTAGTAAATTGGTATGAGACTAAATAAAGTTGGGTTTGGATCTAGTAAGAGAAGCTTTGGGGAAAGTCGAACTAATTCGACAAAGGATGAAAGATGCTCAGTCCAGGCAGAAGAACTATGCCAATTGGAGGCGGAGAAACTTAGAGTCGATATAGGGGATCATGTGTCTGTTAAAGTGTAATCAATGAGACGCACTATGAGGTTTGGAAAGGCGAGAAAGTTGTGCCTAGGTATGTTGGCATATTTCATATAGTGGATAGAATGGATAAAATAGCTTATAGGGTTGAATTGTCATGTGTTTTTACCGAGGTTCATAATGTATTTCATATATCATATTTGGGGAATGTCCAAGACCCGAGGAATGTTGTAGTCCCGAGAGTAGTGGAAGTTGTGGTTGCTGAACCAAACATGACTGAAAAGAAGCATATTTGAATTATAGACAAAGATGTAAAGAAGCTTTGAAATAAGGATGTGAAGCATGTATAGGTCCAATGGAGTGTAGACTGGAATGAATGTATATGGGAAATGGGGGATAGACTTAATAAGACTTATCCTAAGTTGTTTGTTTAATTTAGCATTCATGTTTGCTATATTTTTTATAAACCCTACATATACGACATCTAGCTAAATTTGGTAACATATTGGTAGATGCACTAGTAAATTTTGTTTGAGACACATAGGTAGGGAAATTATATGAATATGCTAGAGTGGACATGGGAAAGACTAAGAGTTACTATCATACGTTATATAAATTTCAAGGAACAAATTTCTATAAGAGGGAAGCCCATAAATCCCCATAAATTAGTAAATAATTCATCAAAATTAGTTATGAGAATTAATGTTTAAATGATTTAATGATAAAATGAATAATGCAATATGATAAGTATTTAGGTATAAATTTACTTACCAATGATTGTGTTTAGTAAGGTAACTTGCTAAAACGGGATTAAATGGAGAAGAGGGGAATCGACTGGCTGCCCAATTATTCATTGGAGTAAAGATAATCACTTTCCTCTTTTCATTTCGTTCCACTTTCAAAATTAAAAGAAAAACTCGAGCTCTTTATTGGTGATTGCGAGATAAACAAGAAGGAGTTTTAAAGCTAAGGGAACTAGAGACTTCGTTAAAAAAGGAATCTAGGGGAGCAGTATATTCTCTAATTGCATTTTCTTTAATAAATTTGCCATAACTATGTTTGTGATGAATGATTCTTATGCTTTTCAAAATCCAAATGCTCTAAAAAATTAATATGATACTAAGAACATGCTTTTAAAGATGAATATTGATTTATATAATTTTCCCATAAGTAAATAAATTGATATGAATTAATTGAGTGTCATATATCATGAAAATTGGGCAAAACGAGGTGTATTAGTTATTGTACAAAAATGATTAATATTTTCTATGATTTTCAGGAAGCCAAATAACAATTTCCGAAAGCATATAAGCTTGGCTAATGGGTCATAGTAGGGAACCGAAAGGCAACTAATTAAGGTCGAAAGGTAATTCAATTAAATAAAGTGTTAAATAATTGGTTAATAGACCATATCTATATATATTGTGCTGACCGTGCTAGAAAAGTACTCTATAACACTAAAAAACGACTAAGCCAAATGAATTAGTAGTTGACACATGTAAACTAAACTGTCGGATGTGCAGAAAGCGGTTCCTAAAATATACTAAAGGGAAGTTCCAAGGGAGATACCGAACCAAAAGCAAGAAATGAACCGGAATCATAAGTATAAATAACATAAGTAAAAATGTTAAATATAGAACTAGGGTTAGTAATCCAAAGGTATTAACAAAGGGCCGAAGGAGGTCGACGGTTAAGGAGGAATTACAGGTAGAGGAGCTAATTTAGAAAGTTTAAAGATTTAAATACTGCAGTTCACCAAAGATAACCATGGAAGGCTTCCCAGATGAGAAAAAGCGATGATAATCGCCATAGGCAATATAACTTTCAACGAGATAGTGAAGCTGGGACTAAATTTTTTTCGGAGCAGAATGTATGCTAAGGCATAAGTTGATCGAAACCAATATATGGGACGTTAATGAAAATGTAGTAATGTAGCTTAATGAATGTTGATGCTAAAAATGACAACAATACACACATATCAGATAAAGTATAGAGATCTAGAAGAGAATGACAGAAAATAGTAGAAAAGTAAAGAACACACAAGAATTTTTATAGTAGTTCGGCAATCTCTGGCCTACGACCACTTTAATCTTTTTTATTAGTCATTTTCTCTTTGGATTACAATTAATTTTATAAGATTTAACCACAATATAGTAGATATCAGATTTACAATGGAGTTTCTATAGTGTATTTAGGGAAGGAGACAAGAGTGAAAGAGACGCAGAGTGTGAATCCCCTCTTCAGTTGCTATATGGCTGGTATTTATAGAGAAGCTCGCCAGTAGACTCAGGAGCCTACATTCAATGAAGTCCAGATTTAGGTCAGAGTTTACAGGAGTGAACATGCTGGCCCAATCTACCTCTTTGTATCGAGTGGTTTATTCTGGTGAAAACTCATCTCTTTCACTTTCTTTGTTCTTCAATCTCTGTCTTGATGTGTTCCAACTCTTTTTCATGAAGATCAAGTTCCTTTTGATGATTTGCTTGATATCATATTTCTTTTCTTGCTTTCTTCTCATTAGCCCCTAAGGTTGTCTATTCTTCATGAAAAGCATTTGAAAATGATAGGTTGAAGTTGTATTTGAAGTACAGACGGTTTAAGAGAGTGCCAAGTGGAAGAAAAACCTTTCGCTGCCGTGAGGTTCCTCTCGATACTGAGTGGTCTACTTAGTTTAGATTTTCATCAAACTTCCTAAGTCCAATCTCTTAGCTTTTTTAAGCATGTTTCCAAGTTCATGAATTGACTCGTCTTCATTTTGGTACTTCTGGTTGAAATCTGCTTGGTTAAAAAGCAAGTTAACACTTCCCCTCTAAAGTACACCTTTCGAATAAAATGTTTGCTTTGTTTAAGAACAAGTTTTAGCAGTAGTCAATCTTTGATAGTTGAGCTCTCTGGCCATCCATTGACCTCGAACTTGGTGAATCATCTGGTTCCTTCAGATTCACTGGCAAATCAAAGGTCGTTCTAGACCATCATAGCTAATGACTCTAGTCCTTACTTAAGTGGTAGTCATGAACCACAGTCGATCTGTTTTCATTCAGAGTTATAACATCGCATATCAAAATCGTCCCGTGTTTGTCCAGGATTTATCTATTTTATTTTGATTACACGGCGCTCAAATCCTAAGGTCAAGTTAGCGTCCACTCTAGGGTATGACCTCTCTAGATCACTTAACATCCAAACTAAGGTTCCATCCAATCTAGGGTCTCATCCAATCCTATCCAATCTAGGGTCTTATCCAATCTAGGGTGCGATCTCTCTAGATCTTTCATCATCCAATCAAGGGTTCAATCTCTCTGGATCGTTCGTCATCCAATCTAAGGTTTGATCTCTCTGGATCCTTGCTGAGTCCAATCTGGTTGCTCTTCGACTAGGGGACTCAGTATCTAAGAAATTCCATCCACTCACTCTCCAATGAAGGGAATTAATTTTGATCTCTCCAGATCCTTGCCGAGCCAAATCCACTCGCTCTCTGGCGAAGGGGCCCAAACAACCAAGCAAGCTCATCCGCTAACCCTCCGATTAGGGGACTTAATTTTTGTACAAGTCCATCCACTCGCTCTCTGGCAAAGGAACTCGCACCTTGCGGTCATCGCTCCGTCTCTCCGGATGGGACTACCATAATTAAATCAGTCATCACGTTCGAGTGGTATATACAATCTGCAACACCCCATATATTTTATAACCTTACTTAAGATATTTAATTGGTTAAATTAAATTAGAGAACGTGAAGATTAATAGGTTGAGATTTGATTAGTTAGAGGTAGCCGTGCCATGTTAAAGGGGTTAACTAAAATGAAATAACACTATGTAGTGTGTTAGGAAATGAGAAGGGTATTTTGGGAAATAGCAATACCTTATACCCTAAACCCTTAGGAAATGGGTAACTCGCATTCATTATTCTCATTTCATTAAAAACAAAAATTTCAATGGTCGGCCACCATTTCCAATCTCAAGAGAAGAAGTAAAGCTAAGATTCAACAGGAAAGAAGAAATCAACTAATTCAACACTCAAAAATCTCATCTATAATCACTAAAGCTAAGGTGAATAATTACTACATCCCAAATACTTTTAGTTTTCGGCTTTGTGTTTAGATCTGAAATGCTTTTGCTATAATATTGCCATGTTTGATGTTTTAAGATATATATGTTTGTTATTGATGAAATTATAAATGTTTATTTGTGTTTTATGATAATGTTTAACATGAAAACCCTATTTAATGACATCTGAATACCTTGGAAATTTAAATATAGGTCTGGAATAATATTTTAGACATGGGTTTTGATTTGCATAATTTTTGATTTATTATGGATTTTATATGAATTTTCGAATGAAGAAAATTGTTTATTGGGTTTTAAATTATTTTCGGTTGAAATAATAATTGTTTGGGTTTGAGATTTTAATATGTTTGCAATATATTAAAATATATTTTCTGGAATTTTTCCAGAATTTTCCTAAGTCATTTTGAGGGATATATAAAATTATTTAAGGTATGGGACTTGTTACCCGGTTGCTTGGCCCGGCTACGAGATGCTAATTATTGAGTTTCTTGGTTGAATCTAAGTGAAACTTGAGCCAGTGAGGGGTTGACTTGAATTAAGAAGCTCGGCATATATACTTCGTTCGGCCTGTATATCGTTCGGCATGCAAATGTGGTTCGACCTGGATATGTGGTTCGGCCAACACTGCTTAGCAACTACCGTTCGGCCAACGTCACTCGGCTACTTCCGTTCGACCAACATCGCTCAACAACCACCGTTCGGTACGCTTGGTTCGGTATAGCTGTTTTAAAGAAAGATGAGGGATTTGACTTATTCATGGAGGTCAACATCAAAGTGAGGGGTTCGGCATTGGTTCACTTCGAGTCCCACTTCGAGTTACTCCAGGTCCTTTAAGAGTTCGCTTCGAGTCAATTACCCAGTGACCAACGTTCGGCCATCCCAGATCGGCATTTGTCGACCGGTGTGTCTCGCTCGGCATGCCTGGATCGGTCGGGTCGAGGTTCCCATATATGGGCCAAGGTACTTCGCTCTTAGACCTGAGAAGGAAGTCCAGCCTATCTTCGTCTATAAATAGAGAGGCAGGGGTGCAGTGAAGGGGACCTTTTTTGGGAGAACACTAGGGAGACTCTGCCATCTTCAAGACTCATTTCTTTTCTACAAAAACTTATACTCAAGTTGATAGTGCACGAATTGTATCTGTATTAAATTATTCGAAGAAGTAATAAAGATTAAGATCAAAGTGGACGTAGGCAGTTACGCCGAACCACTATAATTCTAGTGTTCTCGTTTTTTATTGTTCTTACTGCATTCTATTGCGATATTCCTCAGTTTTAATTTTTTTCTTCATTAATCTCTCTACACAATCTTACTCAAGGGTGTTAGTTACCAATTTCGGTGCTAACATTTTGGTGCTTTCACTGAGAATGTGTTCTCAAGTTGTTAGGATCTCCTTTGTTGCTACTGGATGGAGGAAATCCCCCGAAGAAGATCTGAGTTCATTGTCCATTGATTCTACTCAAATTTCCAACAGATAACTCTACGATGGGAAGACCACGTACTAGATCAGTCTCCCACAATGCAGATGTCAAAGAGACCGTTAACGTCCAACAAGTAGGACCCATCAATCAACATGCTAATCCGGACACAGGGGCCGTCACCGCCCAAAACCAAACGGAAGCTGTCACCGGGACAGAGTTCAACGAGCTAATGAGAGAACTCATGGAAAGCCGGAGACAGCTTAACAAGCAGATTCAGGCTAACGCCAACCTCATGACTCAGCTTATTCAACAACAGCATCAGAATGCTGGAGGAAGTCCCGCTTCCTACTCCTCGTCCGACAGCTCTGCTTCGTCTGATGAACCTCCCAGGCGAAGACGCCGTAGAACTGAAACAACGCAAACAAGTGTAGCAGAACGATCAACCAGGGATAGTCTAAGTTCCCTACCTGGAGCCATGGCCACTCACTTACACCAGGGAAATCGCGCTCAAGCTGAAACAGGAAACTTAGGATCAGGAGCATGAGTGGAAGCTGGACGACTGGCTCACCAAGGTCATGATGAAGGTCCCCAGGATACATGTTTGGTAGATCGCCAACAGAGGAGGCACCAACCGGAACGGTCTCGCCGGACGGATTCCAACTTGCCGTCCTCCATACAAACCCCAGACCTATCAGCCATGGTCAGACAGCACATGAGGGAAAATCAAATTTATCTAATGATGATTGGAGCGTATCCAGGAATCATACTCCGTTCATAGATGCTATCCTACAAGATGAGTACCCTAGGAAGTTTAATATGCCGACTATCCCGGCCTACGAAGGGAAGACTGATCCCCGACAACCTGTTATGAGGTATGGGTGGATGATGGATTCAGCGAGGGCGAATGATGCAACTAAATGTAGGTGTTTCCCAATAACTTTATCTGGAATCGCTACCATGTGGTTCACCCGACTTCCTCCGCAGTCTATCTCCAATTTTGATGAGTTAGCAATGAAATTTGTGGAGCAGTTCAGGATTCATGCCACTAGTCCCAAGGATGTTATGTCCTTATCCAGTGTAATTCAGGCTCAGGGGAGTCGTTAAAGGAGTACTTACAAAGGTTCCACGTTGCTGCTACTGAAGTTAGCAACCCGAATGACCATGCCATTTTAATGGCCGCGATGCGAGGAGTAGATCCGGATTCGAAGTTTGATGATTGGCTGGCAGGGAAGCCTCCGGCTACACTGGAATGTTTTTATTTAAAGGCGCACCAATTTATAAGAAGGGAGGAAGCCAGGTGGATGAGGCGAGACAATGCACCGGGACCCGGCAAGGAAAATGTGCAGAGCAACATTGCTGTAAAAAATCTGGTGACAACTCTGGAAAAGTCCAGGTCAATGTTCAAAACAAGCCTGAGCAGTCAAAAGGATCCGGAGGAGGAAATTTCGGAAAGAAAAGGGAAGCCGGAAAGTGGAAACCAAGGATCCCAACTTACAATGAATACACTCCTCTTAATGCATCTCAAGAAAATATTTACATATCGACCTGTAATACTTTCCAATATCGAAAACCAGGCCCAAAAGAGTCCACCAAGGTACAAAGCGGATTGGAAAGTATTGCCGCTTCCATGAGACTTACGGGCACATTACCAAGGATTGTAGGCACCTCCATGATGCAATTAAAAAGCTGATTCGACAGAAAAAGTTACACTAGTTTGTAAAGAATCCTCAGGAAGGCGGACAGGGGACATCCGACCCCAATCGCGGACAGGCTCCACAACAATCTGAGGAACCCATTCGGATTGGAGGTAGATTAGTCATAAACACGATAGTCGGTGGGCCTCACTCTGTAGACAAGAATTGGTAAGAAATGGAGCGTTATGCTAGTTCCCTAAAGCATGCGGGTTTTGAATATTGTTTAAACACGAAGGATGGGACTTCGGCTAAGCAGCGGCAAATGATGACAGATGATATAGTGTTCATAAGTAGAGATGCCAATCAGGTAGAGGCACCTACCATTGACCCGATGGTCATCTCGGCCACTATTGGGCCAGCGTTTGTGAGAAGAATACTGGTTGACTGTGGAAGTTCTGTTAACATCATCTTCAAAAAAGCATATGACCAGATGAAGATGGATACAAAGGATCTAAAACCTTCTAAAGCCCGTATTCATGGCTTTAATGGTGCGGTTACTAATGCAGTGGGTTTTGTTGAATTGCCAGTTGAACTTGGAGAAGGTGAACGAAGGAGGGTGCGGATCCTACCGTTCATCGTTTTGGATGTCGATTCTCCATATAATGTGTTTCTAGGTCGACCGGCCCTGGCCGAGTTTAGGGCAGCTTTGGCCCTGTGGTGTTTAACCTTGAAGTTTTCGACGGATAAAGGAGTTGGTGTTGTGCATGGCGATCAGGCAACTGGTCGTGCATGTTATGTGGCTGAGCTGAGAGAGGCCCAGCGAAGAGAGAAAGGAAAGGTTGTCGACAACTCCTCCGCATCCGAGTCACTGAAGATTGACAAGTAATGCCCGAGCCTTGGCTCGGGCAGCCTGATCAGATCTATAGAGACATAGATCCGAGGGACGATGATGAGGAACCCAAGGAGGCAAAAGCAGCGCCGGCTGAACTAACGATTGACATTCCAGTTAGCCGCGATGACCCAACGCAGGTACTAAAGATTGGCTCACAACTCAACCCCTCGATGATCGAGGATCTTACTGGTTTCCTCCGAGCGAATCTGGATGTCTTCGCTTGGACGCGTTCCGATATGTGCGGGATTTCTCCCGCCACGACGAGTCATATGTTGAACATAGACTCGAAATACGTGCCGGTGAAGCAAAAAAGGTGAGGTATGGACCGGAGAGGTCCGCTGCTCTCAGAGAGGAGGTGGACAAACTCAAAGCCAATGGGTTCGTCCGCGACGCCCTCTACCAAGAATGGGTCTCTAACCCTGTACTAGTGAGAAAAGCAAATGGGAAATGGAGGACCTACGTGGATTACTCAGATCTGAACAAAGCATGCCCTAAGGATAGTTTCCCTTTACCCAGAATTGATCAACTGGTCGATTCAACAGCAGGACACGAGTTATTGCCATTTATGGATGCGTACTCGGGATATAATCAAATCCCGATCCACATTCCAGATCAGGAACATACTAGTTTTGTCACAGATGTTGGACAGTACTGTTATGTAGTGATGCCTTTCAGATTGAAAAATGCAGGAGCAACTTATCAATGTTTGGTGAATCGGATGTTTAAAGACCAAATTGGTAGGACGATGGAAGTCTATGTGGATGACATGCTCGTGAAGTCACGACAGTCAAACGACCACATACGAGACTTGGCGGAGATGTTTGATATACTCAAACACTACGGGATGAAAATCAATCCCTTAAAGTGTTCTTTTGGTGTTGCGACGGGGAAGTTTTTGGGTTTCATCATCAATGCACGAGGAATTGAAGCTAACCCAGAAAAGATTCAGGCTATTCGAGACATACAAGTGCCCAGAACCATAAAGCAAGTACAAAGCCTGAACAGAAAAGTGGCCGCGCTAAGTCGATTCATATCTAGAGCAACAGACAAGTGCGTTCCCTTCTTCGATGTAATAAAGAAAGGGAAGAGAAATTTTGAATGGACTCCCAACTGCGAGGATGCATTCCGAGCTTTGGTAAGACATTTGGAAAGTCCCCCGGTGTTGTCGAAGCCTATAGACCATGAAGTGTTGTATGTATACTTGGCCGTGTCTCAACATGCCATCAGTACAGCTTTGGTTCGCGAGAAGGAACGAGTTCAAAAGCCGGTGTACTATGTCAGTAAATGTTTAAAGGGAGCAGAAAGAAATTATCCTAAAATTGGGAAGCTAGCCTACTGCATGGTGATTGCATCATGCAAGCTTCGTCCATATTTTCAGGCATATCCGATCAGTGTTTTACCGATCAACCTTTGCGACAGGTACTCCAACGATTAGAGACCTCAGGAAGGTTACTGAAATGGAATATTGAGTTGAGTCAATTCGATATCACCTACCTGCCACAGAGGGCTATCCAAGGGCAGGCGCTAGCAGACTTCATCGCAGAATTCACCATATCAGACGAACCAAATAGTGATGATGTTATTCCCTCCATTCGATGGAAACTATACACCGACGGGGCATCCAACGACCATTGCCCTGGGGCTGGAGTCATTCTTGTAACCCCTGAAAACCGATCAATTGTTTATGCCTTGAAAATTAATTTCCCAACTATAAATAACGAAGTTGAGTATGAAGCATTGCTTGGTGGCTTAAAACTTATTAGGGAACTCGGAGTAAGATCGGTTGAGATCTTTTGTGACTCACAATTGGTGGTATACCAAGTACGAGGAGATTATCAAGCAAAGGGGCAAAGGTTTGCTCCATACCTCGCTCGGGTTCAAGAACTGTTGGAAGACCTTGAATATTACGATATTTCGCACGTCCCGCGTGAACAAAACAGGGAAGCCGATTCATTGGCAAAATTCGCAAGTTCTGGCGATGCACAGTAGATGGGCTTGGTTCCCGTCGGAGTTTTACAATTTCCGAGTATAAACGAGATGGAAGTAGATTTTGTGCTACAAACAGAAATTGAAAGGGAGTCATGGATAACCCCATTCAAACAATACTTACTATATGGGACTTTGCCCGATAGAAAGAACGAAAGACGACAAGTCATTCGCAAAGCTTCACAATATATAATGCCAAACATAATAATGTATAGGAGGGGATTCTCGGTTCCCTCGCTTCGGTCCATTGTCCATGACGAGATAAAACGAATCTTGAGAGAAGTTCACGAAGGAGAATGTAGTGACCATACTAAGGGGCAGACCCTAGCAAAATAGATCCTCCGCTATGGATACTATTGGCCGACTGTAAATCGGGATGCTACGGACTATGTAAGAAGATGTGACAAATGTCAAAAGTATGCGAAAATCTCAAGATCTCCGCCAACAGAACTCACACAAATGGTTAGTTCCTGGCCATTTGCAATTTAGGGGATCGATATAATCGGTTCCTTACCAATTTCCAGAGGTGGTGCAAAATATGCAATTGTTGCGGTCGATTACTTTACCAAGTGGGCAGAAGCAGAGCCTTTAGCTACGATCACCACCAAAATAGTAATTAATTTCATTGTATGAAACATCATATGTCGTTTCGCCCTCCCACGAACTATCATTACGGACAACAGAACTCAATTTGAAAGTAGTGAGTTCAAAGAATTCTGCCAAAAGTATCACATTGAGAAAAGGTTTTCGGCGGTCGCTCACCCTAAAGTGAATGGACAAGTTGAAGCCGTAAATAAAATAATCAAGTCAATATTAAAGAAGCGTTTGGAGAAGTCTAGAGGCAAGTGGGTGGATAAGCTTCCGACAGCGCTCTAGGCTTACAGAACCACCCACAAATCCGCGACTGGCGATACTCCATTCACCTTGGCATACGGCACTGAAGCTGTGATACCCGTGGAACTTGAAGTTCCTTCTCATCGGGTAACATATTACGACCCCAAGACAAATCAAAATCTCCTATTGGAATCGCTGGACTTTGTTAACGAAAAACGTAAAGAAGCTGATTTAAGAGCGGCTGCACATATGCACCGAGTTGCTCGATATTATAATGAAAAAGTTCGACCAAGAATTTTCAATGTGGGTGATCTCGTTTTGAAGCGAGTTTTTCCGACCCCATCACATCTGAATCCCACATGGGAAGGTCCGTATGTCATCGAACGGAGGCTTGGAGAAGAAACTTTCAAGCTAGCGACCGTAGATGGTGTGACACTTCCTCGCGCATGGAATAGCGAGCATTTGCGTCGTTATTATACCTAGTCTACTTCTTTTTGCATTTTAGTTGCAATTATTTCCAATGTATGTTCATTTCGCTATTTTTAGTTTTTGGCATGTAATAAGACAATTCAGTTTGTTTCCATTTGTTATGATCAATAAAGGCTTGAAGCCATCTTTTCCATGAACTATTGATGTTTCCATATGTTAAAATTCTATAACAAAAATTAAATTACATTATTCTGTCAGGCACATGAACGCGCACCCAAACTTAAAAATCTCTATGTCCCCAGAGTGTGGACTAGAGTACTCTGAGTCCCTAGAGTGCGGACTAGAGTATAAACGACTTAAAAATCTCTAAGTCCCTGGAGTGTGGACTAGAGTACTCTGAGTCCCTAGAGTGCGGACTAGAGTATAAACGGCTTAAAAATCTCTAAGTCCCCAGAGTGCGGACTAGATTACTCTGAGTCCCCAAAGTACGGACTAGAGTATAAACGACTTAAAAATCTCTAAGTCCCCATAGTGCGGACTAGAGTACTCTGAATCCTCAGAGTGCGGACTAGAGTATAAATGACTAAAAAATCTATGAGTCCCTAGAGTGTGGACTAGAGTACTCTGAGTCCCCAGAGTGCGGAATAGAGTATAAACGACTTAAAAATCTCTAAGACCCAAGAGTGCGGACTATAGTATAAACGACTTAAAAATCTCTAAGTCCCTAGAGTGCGGACTAGAGTATAAATGACTTAAAAATCTCTATGTCCCCAGAGTGCGAACAAGAGTATAAATGACTTAAAAATCTCTAAGTCCCCAGAGTGCGGACTAGAGTACTCTGAGTCCCCAGAGTGCAGACTATAGTATAAACGATTCATGCTAATAACTCAGCCTCTGGTGCACAGGCTAAAATATAAGCAATTTAGAAATCTCCGGGTCATAGGGAAACAAACGAGAGTTTAAGTGACCCACACAACCCTGGATTTCAGGTACAAGATGGGTGGTGAAGCTAAGTAGCAAAGATCATCAAAAAACAAAATTTTATTTACTAATCGAGAATTCAGTTTCACTACAACTTCTCCTGAACCTGGAGCAAAAAATCTATTCACAACGACTACGATAATAAGTAGAGAAAATTACATAATCCAGGCTTATTCGCGTTGAGCGAGGCATGGTAGCTACTTTTTTGACTTCTTCTCCTTCCTCGGTTTCTCTGAAGACTCCTCCCCTAAGCATTTTTTTCTTGGACACCTTGCTTACTAGGGAGGTGGTGCCTGGGGAAGGAAGAGGAACTTCTTGGGGCGAGGTTCCACCAGGGAGAATAACCTTCAGGGGCATGTTCAATGGATCATCGTTCCACCACCTGAGGCTCAACCTTAATCTCAGCTTTCTTCTTCTACTCTTCTATGATTTGCACCGTCATGCTCGAGTTTGAAGTGTATTCAGAGGCGCCCTTAATCTCAACTTCATCATGTACCTCCACGGGCGATAAATTTTCAGATTTGTCTTCATCGAGCGCCTCGATCACTTGAGCGTCGGGTCCGGGAGTCTCTCTAGTCTGAATTGCCTCTCCTGTTTTCCCCTCCTTTTCTGCAGCAGCATTGCTCCTTGGAGTTGGCTCGGGATCAGAATGGCCTAAACGAAATCGTAAGAGACAAATGTTAGAATACATTTATTATTCGCCAAAAACGATGGCCCTTTGAACTCTAGGAGGAAAAGCTATGTACCATTTTTTGGCTGACTCTCAACAGTTCGGGGAGTTTCACCTTCCGGAATAGGAGATAGAGCGTGAATATCAAGTCCAGGCTTCTCGTGGTTATAGCCAATATGCTTCTCGAAGGGATCGAGTGATGGGCGACCAGTCGGCTGAATAGGAGGAGGAACCGAGGACTCGGTTCTGGATGGACCGGCAGTATCATTTTTTCCTTTTGATGAGGAAGAGTCCCTTCTGTAAAGGGCCTTTATCGCAGATAGGTCAGTCGCTCATTTTCATGAAGCATTTCCTCCACAAGAGACTCCTCATCAACCTCTTCAGTTCCCAATTCGACCTTTTTAATTTTTATTAAAGTGTCCCATGCTTCGGCCAAAGATTCAAGGTAACCCTCGCCAAGAAAAGTTAGGCCACAATGCATGAGAACTCGAGCGTTATACTTGGCTATGAGTGGATCAAACACGCACTTAATTTCCTCCCTACCAGCCTTAGTAGTTGTCTCGAGGCGAGAATCGATTTCCGAGAGCGCCGTTCTTTTGCCCTCTTCATGGGCCGCATCCTTCAGCGCTTCTACTTTTGAGAGCTCCTCATCAAGCTTTGCTTTTAAGAGTCATGTGGAGACAATCTCATCACAATATTGTTGTGACTCCTCTTGGGCTGCATTTTTTTCTTCTTGTTCTTTAAGGAGTAGCTCCTCCAATTCTTTAACTCGCTGAGCGAGAGCATTCTTTTCTTTTTGGATGGAATCCATCTCTAAGGCTAAAGTGCCACATTGTTGAACCGCCTCATCAATTTCCTTTTTACATGCAACTTCCAGACGATCAACTGCTTCTGTGTCTTTAGCGGTTTTTTGAGCGGCTTCAAGCTGAGATATATATGAGAAAAGCTCTTCATCCTGTGCTTTGATAATGTCTTTGTCATGGATAGCTTCGAGTTTCAAGCGATCGATTTCATGCTGACGTTCCACCGAAACTTCTGAAACTTTTTCCACCAAATGAACTAATGCATCGTGCTGGACGTAGACATCATTATTGCAAGCAATGGCACTTTGTTTAACATGCCCTGGAATATGATGGATCGCCAGAAGAAACTTTAGTCCATCAAAGCATATATTTGGGAATGTGGTTTTAAGCTCAGCTAGCTTTTCTGTTATCGATGAATCATGTGCAGGGATGGAGGAAGTTTGTTTAGTTGAAACTACAGATTTCTTGTAAAGCTCACGAGACTGCCTAGTGCTTGATGAACTAGAATATTGATCACGAGGAGCTTTAGATTGAGACCCCCTTTGAGCAGATTTATCCCTGCTATGCTCTGGTTGAGGAGGAGGATCGTTGGGGTAGGAAGAGTGGCTATAAGTTTTCCTTTGAGACGATGAATCTCGGGGACGATAGTCTCTATCACTGTTATCATCTCTATCTCGGCGTTTTTCGGACACTGAGTCTCGGCTAGAGTGATGAAAGATAGGGGAACTGCAAAGGCGGTCGAAGCTGTGTGAGCGTCCCATGTCACCTGCGCAGAAATCAAGTGAAAACAAGTTAGAGGTGATCATATGATGGCTAAAACTTAAGTGTGGGGTGGAGAGTGAGTGTTAGTGTGTGCCCTAGTGTTTCCCCCGACGGACCAGTTTCTTTATCTTTACTTATCGGAGTTTTTTCTCCTTGGTGATGGGCTTGAATGCCTTCGTCGCCTCTCGCGGGTGAGTGAAGTTTTAGGGCTTCAGGGTTGTCGAAGCCGTAATTGAGCAAGTCATCAGGGATGGTGAGATCTGATAAGCCTTTTAGTGAACCCTCTAAGTGTTGTGGAGATGGCTCTTTCTCCATCGAAGTAATTGTAACCTTCGAGGTTCCGCCCACTGTCTTCTTCCTTAGTTTGTAGGCTAGTTTCTTTTTCCCCTTTGATGGGGGAGGCGGTTCATCGATGCCGGGTGCGTCGATCATCGGTTCTCAGAGAGGACTTATATGCTCGTCGGACGCTCTAGAAACCCTGGCCTCTCTAATCTCACTTTCCTCGGGCATGTTGGAGGCCCCGCCTATAGAAGGCACCGAAGACCTGGCCTGTTCTTTACCCTTGTCCACTGCGGGTCTGGTTGTAGGGGTACTGGATGGCAGACTTGTTCGACAACCTTCCGCCAGTAGCCTAAACTTTCGAAGTGACTCATTGGAAATAACGAATTTGATCTCTTGGTCCTCCACGGGAGTAGCACGAATGGCCTCGACGGCCTCAGAATACCTCGCACCTTCGGGACGTTGGCTGATGCCTGCAAAAGACCGAAGGAAGTTTCGAAAAAATGCACTTCATGCCTCAGGTAAGTAACGAATCCGGGAATGGAACTTACTCCCTTCCAACCATCTTCTCGCAAAGCCGGGGGGGAGGCAGCGCACGTTGAATCACTCCTGCTTATACTGGGAGAATTTAATCCATGCCCCTATCAGGATCTGACACTTAGAGTGTGGCTCAAGGAATATGAAAGAGGGGCTGTCAGATCGCCTTTTGAACCGATAAATGTAGCGAATATCCTCGAGAGTGGGGAGCCTGGATAAGATGCTCATAAAGAGAATGCAAGTGTCATGGAGAAACGCGAGACTATTGGGGTGAAGCTGTGCCGGAGCGATCCCGATGTACTTCAGCACCTCGCAAAGAAATGAATTGAACGGTGGCACACTCCCGACCCAGCACATGAATTTTTTACAAGCTGTATATCCAGCTGGGGGCAGGTAGGGACGATCTCGTCCCGATGGAATTAATACGTCATCAAAAGGGATTCCGTAGATTGAACATCGCCGACGAAGGGCGGTTTCATTGATTCTTGAAGCTTGAGAATCAGTTGGATTGTCCAGGATAGTTGCTCCATCTACATCGTCGGGTGTCGGGCCAATAATTGCAGCGGATGGATCCGGAATGCCCCGCGTGAAGATCGCCGATGGGTCCAAAGTACCTACTACCTCCTGCTGGGAGCCTGGATCAAGCTTATCAGAAACTGTAGTAGAACTCGATTTTCTAGACATCTTTAGAAAGAAATGGATGTGGAAAATATCCTGTTTGAACTATAATTGAAAGACAATCGATATTAGATATAACGAAAAAGATTTTCCCCCCGCGTGGTGTGTGAGCTAGTGTGATGGTTCATGTAAAGAACATAAATGAATTAGGGTTCTGAAAAGTAAAGTGTAGCACGACGAACTCTAAGTTATCCTCTTTAGAAAGCTTTAAGTTCACATTTATTATGGTTTAAATTGTGAAGTTATTAGTCATGATCAGTTCCATGCAGTGTAGTTAAAGCGCTCGGCAGATTCAATGCGGTGGAGGTGCAAAAAGTAATAGCGGGGATACAGCAAGGATATAACGGGATATAGTGGATGACTCTAAAATAACATATTACACTCATACTTAATGATTTAACAAATATATAAATGGTAATTAAATGAAAAATTAACATTCAATTGAATTATAATTAATACATAATTAATTTTAAATAAAAACATGTGCGAATATACTGTAAATAAAGGTAAAACTGTTATATAACATAATTGAATTTAGTATAATATTAGAGTATTTTCATTTCTGAAAATATATTAAAAATTCAATTAAATATATTAATTTCATAATTTTTATAATGTATAAATGTCATTTTACAATTCATTTCTTTTAAAGAAGATATAGCGGAAATAGCATAATATAGCGGGAATAATAGGATATAGCGGGGCTTAAAGCGGAAAGGCTATATTTGGGGCTATATGGAAAAATCGTAGCGGTAGAAATCCGCTATGAGATATAGCAGGGTTATAGTGGGGCAATAGCGGGGCATTAACTACATAGGTTCCATGTGCTTTTGGACTTAGGTGTATATCATGGATTTATTGGTACACGAATAAAGTATGGAAATAAGCAGCAATGTTATGTTCTATGAGTTGAGGTGAGGTAAGTATGTTTGTTAATGTCGATCCCCACACTTAGGATCGGTCGTCTATTCGAGTGCATATATGCGGAACCATAGTGCCCCGCTCGGTGCCGGTCCTCAAAGCCTATCCCACTTCTCCTTTTTCTTCTCTTCTCACCGACCTACTTAGACACTAAATATCAAATTAGACCAAATACGACTGACCAATCAAATGTGAGTTGTCGACCCACACACTCACTACTTCTCCTTAGTCACAGAACGAGACCCACTCCTTCTCTCTAGACTGAACGACACTCTCTCTCACCCTAGACTGAATGACATCCCATCCCTCTACCTCCCTAGCTTTACTCCCACAAGAGGACTAGCAAACAACAGACTTCCATCCAAAATACAACGTTGACCCGTTTGCACTTTCTTCTGTATCGCTCCCTGATTACCGAATGACTTCAATCTCCAATTTAGCCCTATCTCACTACCAAGCAACCTCTCACCCTCACTTAGTGGCTTAACAAGAACCTATATCCAAGTAACCACCGATATGCTTTTCCCTTTTCTCTCCCCACCACACGTCTATTAAAGCCTTACCAAGCTCCTGGCCTAATGTATGTCCTTATTTCCAATTCAACCTCCCTCGTCAACAACAACTCCTACTGAAAAAATACTCGTGAACTCGAGCTTCATGCAAAATCCCTTATTTGGGAAAATGGATCGAGTAAAGATTCATACCTATATGAGTGAATTGAAGATTGTAGGGGCCGCGGATTTGGGGTCGAAACTCGTTTAGGTTTATTAACTGAAGGATTTACGAAACAAAGGTTTTGAAGTCGGGAGGAGGAAGGGAAGTTGGAGTAATAGTTGGGGTTCGGGGGATGGTAAGTTAGTAGATCTCAGAAGAATAAAGTAAAGGTGGAGAGAAGAAGAAAGAGGGAGCTCTTATATATGGGAGAGAGAAGGTGAACAGGTTATCTCCTGTTGAACCGGTCGGTACGGGTTGAGAAGTCGGTTGTTAGATATGCACGACCCGGTTTAAGTAAGTCGATCATGTGGGTCGGTCTCTGTATGCCGATCGTGTGGGAGGACAAAGAGGAGGAAGAAAGAAAGATAAGAAATCTAAACTGTGCAAGGCACTGGGAAGGCCTGTCATGTTTCGACATTCACGAAATCGTATATGTTTGGATTTTGGAACCGAGAACTGGTTACTAATTCAAAGCATGTTGTGTTGCTTCACATGACACACTTTGGGGGGCAAATGTTACCCGGTTGCTTGGACCGGCTACGAGATGCTAATTATTGAGTTTCTTGGTTGAATCTAAGTGAAACTTGAGCCAGTGAGGGGTTGACTTGAATTAAGAAGCTCGGCATATATACTTCATTCGGCCTGTATATCGTTCGACATGCAAGTGTGGTTCGGCCTGTATATCGTTCGGCCTAGATATGTGGTTCGGCCAACACTGATCAGCAACTACCGTTCGACCAACGTCGCTCGGCTACTTCCGTTCGACCAACATCGCTCAGCAACCACCAGTAGGTACTCCTGGTTCGGTATAGCTGTTTTAAAGCAAGATTAGGGATTTGACTTATTCGTGGAGGTCAACATCAAAGTGTGGAGTTCAACATTGGTTCACTTCGAGTCCCATCGCGAGTTACTCCAGGTCCTTTAAGAGTTTGCTTTGAGTTAATTACCTGGTGACTAACGTTCGGCCATCCTGGATCGGCATTTGTCGACCAGTGTGTCTCGCTCGGCATGCTTGGATCAGTCGGATCGAGGTTCCCATATATAGGCCGAGGTACTTCGCTCTTAGGCCTGAGAAGAAAGTCCAGCCTATCTTCGTCTATAAATAGATAGGCAGGGGTGCAGTGAAGGGGACCTTTTTTGGGAGAACACTAGGGAGACTCTGCCATTTTCAAGACTCATTTCTTTTCTACAAAAAGTTGTACTCAAGTTGTTGGTGCACGGATTGTATCTGTATTCAATTATTCGAAGAATTAATAAAGATTAAGATCAAAGTGGACGTAGGCAGTTACGCCGAACCACTATAATTCTGGTGTTCTCGTTTTTTAATGTTCTTACTGCATTCTATTGCGATATTCCTCAATTTTAATTTATTTTCTTACTCAAGGGTGTTAGTGACCAATTACGGTGCTAACAGGACTTAAATGTTTTATATACTTATTAAGGAGAAGGGGCATTTGCAAAATAAAATGATTTAAAAATTCTGGTAATAAAGGCAGCACATTTTTGAAAAGCATTTTATTGACCAATGAAAATTTGACAAAGAAAGGTAGGTTAGTTGAAAAGTTTCCTTTCTAAGTATAAAAACAAAAATCACTCTTTTTCCATGTTTCAACCCATACGGCCGAATACCTTCCTTCCTAGACCCTTCGTCTCAGTCGAAAGGTTAACTTTCGATAAGGTCAAAGTTCAATGCATAAGGTATCAAGTAATTGGTATGTAATGAACCTGGGAGATGATTAAGTTAGGGACAGACCATCCAGTAGTGAGACATTTAACATATAGTTTAGGACAGACCATCCTGATGGGAAATGTTAAAAAGATAGATAAGGATATATGATCCTAAATATGAATATCTAACAGATGTTAGGTAAATTTTGAGTATGTTGTCCAGTAGGTCCGAGTCAGCCAAATGTTAAAAGTTATTTGTATTGAATGGGTAGTTCATTATTACCTAATATTTATGTTGGTTTACATAATGTTTATTTTGTAAAATTTAACCATCGTGGATGCAGGTGCATAATGTATGGTTATAAGAAAGGATTTGCAAAGATATGTTTTAAAAAGGATGTTTGTGAGAAGAAACTCATTCCGCTAAGCGCCATGGTCTCACTTTACATAATTAAACCGGAATGTATAGTATTATTCATAGCAGGCTTTATGTCTGACTCGAAGTTTATGTTTTCCCCATAAACTCTCGGGTACACAAAATTAATTTTAGTTTGAGAGGTTAAGGATCTTTTCAGGTTTTTAGATAGCTGACGAATAAACTACCGGAGGACGCTGGAGGCAACAGATATCCATTTAGGATTTACAGCTTTTATTTATGTTTAGATGATTTTCCGCTATGTTATGATGTATTAGGTCATATATAACCATTTTACTTTGACCAATTGAGGGGATATCTTCATATACTGCTCTCAACGTAATTAGTAATAACTATATTTAATCTGTGCCTGGGAAAATGTTTTGGGTTATGTGACATGAATGTGGAACAAATTTTATATGGAAATGTAATGAAGTAATCTATGATTTTTGAAATCTGTGTTTTGTTTCATATTCAAGTGCTTATGATATTATTGATACCATTAACGTAACCGTATTTAGTCGCCGGAATCTAATACTATAGATGATTGCAGCATCTGTAGCGCTTAGTTTTGGGCCTCTAGATAGGGAATGTTACAACTTGGTATCGTAGCATGGTTTATGAAATACTTTAACTAAAAATGATTTTTGAAAACATAATCCATAGGAATTTGAGTTAAGATCATGGTATGAGATAACACTATAATAATGTACTTGTATTTATATATATAAGTATACGCTCTATCTTTAGACTCATGTCTTAGTTAGGTTATTCATCTGTACCCCACGAGGTTTGAATATAGATATGGAGGGAAGAAGAAGCTGAGTGAATGTTGGAGGAGACAGCACCACTACCAACGGAAATGCCCGACCAAACGCAAGGAGATGTCCTGGTCTGGCACAAGCTGAAATGCTGGTGCAGGGGCTCCCTAAGTGCATTTGGGGGCAATGTATCAATTCTTTGTGAATATGGTGCAAGCTAGAGTAGCAGCAGCTGTTGTTACGCCGGGAGGAGGAGCTCAAGAAGTTCCTACGGTCAATCAGTATGCCAATTTAAGTAGAGATTACATTAGGCTCGTAGGGAAGCTGTTCATTGGTATCGAGGATGTGATTGAAGTAGAAAACTGGCTACTGCATTTTGAAAGAATTTTTACCGATTTAGGGCTAAATGATGCGCAGAAAAGGAGGTTGGCCTCAAGGCAACTGCAGGGAGCTGCATTGTTTTGGTGGAACACCGTCACTGCCGGAGTTGATGAAGAGACCATTACTTAGGAGGAATTCAGAAGAAGGTTTTCGGAGAGATTCATGTCTGTTATGGTGCAGGCTGCATTGGTAAGGAATTTTGTAGAACTAGAGCAGGGAGATATGAATGTGTTGGAGTATACTAGAAAGTTCGAGGAACTAGCCCGATACAGGTATACATTGGTTGATACTGTTATTTATAGAAATGAGAAGTACATCGATGGATTAAGGCCAGAACTGATAAGTGCTACTTTGCTGCACTTAAGAGACCCAAGTAATGTTGTTGTTGAGATGGCATTGAGGCAAGAAGAAGCATTGGCTTGCCTAAGGAAGAAAGTGAAAGAGGCTCAGACTGGACAGGTTCAGAAGAGGAAATTTTTCCAAAAGAAGATTGCTCATAAAGAAGGGGCACAAAGGAAGAGTAAAGATAAAGTGGTTTGTTACAACTGCAACAAGAAAGGACACTATGCCAATGAGTGTCGAGCCAGCAAGAGAAAAGGAAAAGAAGTTGGTGGGAAGAAGAATGTTAGATGCTTTAATTGCGATCAAGTGGGTCATTTCAAGAACAAGTGCCCAGAGCCACCATAGGAAGGAAAGGGGCGGGTTTATGCCTTGGAGCGCACAACCGCAAAATTAGTTGCTTAGGAAAAGGGAAAAACTATTTTAGGAGGCTCACTACAGATCCACGGTACGTCTATTAGCATCCTATTTGATACCGGGGCATCCCATTCTTTTATTTCTCGATGTCTAGTAGATAGACTTAACCTAGAACCCTCTTACTTAGTTACTTCCTTAAGGGTTGCTAATCAGATAGGAGGTTATGCAACACTTGGGATGAGGTGTGGCCATCTAGAATTTGATTTGTTAGGCCATACCTTTGATTGTTGTTTGCATGTATTTGACTTCGTGGGATTTGGGATTATCCTAGGGATGGATTGGTTGAGTAGGTATAACGCTAGGATATTTTGCCAAGATAGGAAAATATCACTTAGTCATCCAGATTGTAGTGATCGAATAATTTATGCTGTAGAGAACCCTAGTTGTGAGGTGAATTCTTTATTTGGTGTTATGGAGTTGGGGGATGGTTGCATCGGGTCTTTGTAGTTAGAGAATTTGCCGATGTGTTTGAGCCAGTCGTTGGGCTGCCACCAAAACGAGCTATTGAGTTTCAGATTGATTTAGTGCCTGGAGCTGAACAAGTGAGTAGGCCGTCGAGTAGGATGACACCTACAGAAATGAAAGAATTGAAGGTGCAGTTAGTAGATCTGGAAGGCAAAAGTTTTATTAGGCCGAGTAGTTCGCTATGGGGAGCTGCTGCTGTGTTTGCTAAGAAGCTGGACGGATCGTTAAGGCTATGTCTCGATTATCATAAGTTGAATTATAAAACGATAAAGAACCAATATCTATTGCGGAGAATTGACAATTTGTTCGATCAGTTGAGAGGAGAAAAGGTATTTTCTCAACTAGATTTGGCGATGGGATTTCATCAGCTCAGAGTGGCTGAGGATAGCATTCCTTTGACGGTGTTTAGAAAGAGATATGGACCGTATGAATGGTTAGTTATGCCGTTTGGACTAACTAATGCGCCGGCATTCGTTGTAGATCCGATGAATAGGATTTTCAAGAATGTTTGGATAGGTTTGTGTTGGTTTTCATTAATGACATTTTGATATACTCTAAGAACGAAAAGGAGGATGAAGTCCATCTCAGAGTAGTGCTTGAGACGTTGAGGGAGCATTAGTTGAAGGCTAAGTTTACAAAGTGTCATTTTTGGAAGAAGGAAGTGAAGTTCCTGGGTCATGTCGTCTCTGAGAAAGGGTTGTCTATAGATCTGACTAAGATTGAAACGGTGAACAATTGTAAGAGACCCAAGACGGTGACCGAGATAAAGAGTTTCCTTGGATTGGCGGGATATTATCAGAGATTTATAAAAGATGTTTCGCGAATAGCGGCACCGATGACTAAGCTTATGCGAAAAGATGTGAAGTTCGTGTGGACTGATAAGTGTGAAGAAGCATTCCAGAGCTTGAAACACTTATTGACCCATGCACCGGTGTTAGTGGTTCCCGAAGGGAATCAGGATTTAGTTGTTTATACAGATGCATGTGGAACAAGATTGGGAACTGTGTTGATGCAAAGGGGTAAAGTAATTGCTTACGCTTCTAGACAACTCAGACCACATGAGGTTAGGTATCCAACGCATGACTTTGAGTTAGCTACCATTATATTTGCTTTAAAGGTGTGGAGGCATTATCTTTTAGGAGAGCGATTTGAGCTATATATTAATCATAAGTCGTTGAAGTATTTGTTCTCTCAGAAGGAGCTGAATATGAGATAGCAAAGATGGTTGGAGTCTATTGTTGCCTATGATTTTGGAATTGAGTACAAACCCGGAAAAGGAAACAAGGTAGCAGATGCACTTAGTCGGAAACATCAGAACACAGTATTGGCTATGATCACTGAGTGGAAAGACTTGGAGGGGTTATCGGATTGTATTGTGTGGTTTAGGTCCGAGGTAGGATCGAGTGCAGGAAGTACTATATTGTCTTCTTTAGAAGTCCGACCAGTAGTGATTGAGAAGATAGCTTCTAAGCAAGAGGAGAATCCAGTATTGGCTGAGCGGATCAGAAGATTGAGGGAAGGAATGGAGAACGATGACCTAAAGGATTTAAATCTTGACCATAATGGGTGGTTGAGGAAGAAAGGAAGGTTATGTGTTCTGAATATAGAAAACATGAGGAAAGAGGTTTTCGATGAGTGCCATCGTTCGAAGTTCACTATCCACGTAGGAGGAACGAAGATGTATCAGGACATGAAGAGAAATTTCTTTTAGGAAGGTATGAAGGGGGATATTGGATTGTGTGTTAAGCAGTGGTTGAATTGCCAATAGGAAGGCTGAACACCAGAAGTCAAGTGGATTGCTTCAACCGTTAGAGGTTCTGTTATGGAAATGGGAATATTGTATGAAACTAAAATTCCTTGTATTCTCATTCAATCTCCATGGATTTTATTAATGGGTTGTCGAGATCTAGAAGGGGAAACGAAAGCATATGGTTCATAGTAGGTAGACTGACTAAGACTGCCCATTTTATTCCGGTAACGTCAAATAGAACGGCACTCGATTTGGCGAAGTTATTCATGAAGAATGTGGTTAGACTGCATGGGATTCTTAGTAGTATTGTCAGTGATAGAGGTTCTTTATTTACAAGTGAGTTTTGGAAAAGCCTGCAAGAAGCATTAGGAACCAAGCTCAACATGAGTACAGCTTACCATCCACAAACATATGGGAAAACGGAAAGATTTAACAAAGTCCTGGAAGATTTGTTAAGAGCTTCTATATTAGATTTTGGGGGATCATGGGAAGACCATCTTCGTCTAGTCGAGTTGTCGTATAACAATAGTTATCAGACTAGTATTGGGATGGCACCATTTGAAGCATTATATGGAAGACCTTGCAAGTCTCCCGTATGTTGGTTAGAGACCGAGGATAGATTAGTTCTTGGTCCGGATTTAGTGAAGGAAGTTGCGGAAATGATTGAGTTGATTCGAGCTAGGATGAAGGAAGCTCAATCTAGGCAGAAAAGCTATGCAGATAAAAGAAGGAAGGATTTGAAATTTTTTGTCGGAGATTATGTGTTTATTAAGGTTTCACCGATGAATGGTGTAATCAGATTTGGAAAGTCAGGGAAGTTGGCACCTAGGTTCATTGGTCCATTTTGTATTATTGAGAGAATCGGGAAACTCGCTTATAAAGTGGAGTTACCGAATAGTTTGGCTAGAGTCCATAATTTTTCCATGTTTCTCATCTTAGGAAATGTGTTAGAGACCCGGAGACTATTATAGAACCTACAGTATTAGAAAACTTAGTAGTAGAACCGGATTTGACTATAGTTAGGAAGCCGATTCGGATTGTGGCAAGAGATGAGAAGAAGTTGAGGAGCAAGACAATCAAGTTAATAAAATTTCGGTAGAGCCATGATGCTAGAGATTGTACTTGGGAAGTGGAGAGCAGGATTAGAGACTCTTACCCCGATTTATTTGATGGTTTGTTTTACCTTTGATTGTTTTGTTATGTACCCTATCGTAATTTCGAGGACGAAATTCTTTAAGGTGGGGAGTCTGTAACACCGCATATATTTTATAACCTTATTTAAGATATGAAATTGGTTAAATTAAATTAGAGAATGTGAAGATTAATAGATTGAGATTTGATTAGTTAGAGGTAGCCGTGACATGCTAAAGGGGTTAACTAAAATGAAATAACACTATGTAGGGTGTTAGGAAATGAGAAGGGTATTTTGGGAAATAGCAAAACCTTTATACCTTAAACCCTTAGGAAATGGGTAACTCACGTTCATTATTCTCATTTCATTAAAAACAAAAATTTCTAAGGCCGGCCACCATTTCCAATCTCAAGAGAAGAAGTAAAGCTAAGATTCAAGAGGAAAGAAGAAATCAACTGATTCAACACTCAAAAATCTCATCTGTAATCTCTAAAGCTAAGGTGAATAATTACTACATCCCTAATACTTTTAGTTTTCGGCTTCGTGTTTAGATCCGAAATGCTTTTGCTATAATATTGCCATGTTTGATGTTTTAAGATATATATGTTTGTTGTTGATGAAATTATAAATGTTTATTCGTGTTTTATGATAATGTTTAACATGAAAACCCTATTTAATGACATCCGAATACCTTGGAAATTTAAATATAGGTCTGGAATAATATTTTAGAGATGGGTTGTGATTTTCATAATTTTCCGATTTATTATGGATTTTATATGAATTTTGGAATGAAGAAAACTGTTTATTAGGTTTTAAATTCAGCTGAAATAATAATTGTTTGGGTTTGAGATTTTAATATGTTAGGCAATATATTAAAATATATTTTCTGGAATTTTTCCAGAATTTTCCTAAGTCAATTTGAGGGATATATAAATTTTTTTAAGGTATGGGACTTAAATGTTTTATATATTTATAAAGGAGAAGGGCCATTTTGCAAAATAAAATGATTTATAAATTTTGGTAATAAAGGCAGCACATTTCTAAAAAGCATTTTATTGACCAATGAAAATTTGACAAACAAAGGTAGGTTAGTTGAAAAGTTTCCTTTCTAAGTTTAAAAAAAATCACTCTTTTTCCATGTTTCAACCCATACGGCTGAATACCTTCCATCCTAGACCCTTCGTCGCGGTCGAAAGGTTAACTTTCGATAAGGTCAAAGTTCAATGCATAAGGTATCAAATAATTGGTATGTAATGAATTGAATAAAGTCGAAAGGTTCTAAGCCGAAAGTTTGATGGCTTAAAAGGTTGGAATATAATTGTTTTATAAGTGAAAATCTTTTGCCTGGTTTTCTTTCGAATTATAGCTTTCGACTTGGTCACTTCCGGCCAAGTCAAGATAGTTAAAAGAAAGACTTTAAAACCTTCCGATATAGTCGATAGGTTGTAGCTGCTACCGCCGTTACTTTGTTTTGAAACCTTCCGGCATAGCTGAAGGGTTTCCACTGCTTTTATAAGGGTTTTTGTTTTCAACCTTTTGACATAGTCGAAAGGTTTACTTGTTTTTAAAATTAGTCGTTTCTTCAATGCTTTCGAAGGGAAGCTTTCGACTTAGGTGGTTACCCTTGTTTCGTAAAATATAACCAAAGGCTTTTGAAAGGTTATTCAGGTGTTTACGAAAGGTTGTTTTAATAAAGACGAAAGGTTTTAAATGACAGTTTCCAGATTATTTAAAATTGAGCCCAGTATGCCTATGAAGGTTTTCTGTTTTAAAAGGTTTTATGTATTCGAACGGTTCTGTTTCAAAAGGTTTATTAGAAGTTTTCGAAAGGTTTTTGAAGGAAGGTTTTTCAAAGGTTTTTCTAAGGCGATGACTTAAAGTGACTTTAAAGAAGGATGCCTAAGGTTTATAACTTCCGAAAGGATTGCTTTGAATATATTCGAAAGGTTTATAGAGATGATTTCGAAAGGTTTAAACATGGATTTTGAAGGAGGTAGTTTCAAAGTATGGAAAGAGGTTCTCTCAAATGGTAAAATGTTTTCATCAACTAAGTTTTGAGAAAATGATATATATCTAACATGGTAATATGATTTGAGTGAAGTATAAAGACTTATTTCTTTTCCTTTTTTGAAGTTTGATTTAAAGGTTTAAATCATTTTGAAGTTGTTTTCAAGGAAAATTATGGGAGGGGGTCCTTAAGTATAAATGGCTAAGATATTAGAAAACCAGATGGGACTAGTATGGGGTCATGCCCTATACATTAACTTGTAACCCCAACTAATTGTTGTCCAAAATTCCAGCGTGTAGACCTTGGTCACAAGTAGACTAAAATTATGATTACACACCGAAAGGAATATATGTTGCACACATATAGGTTATTGGTTAGCCCGGAAAACCATTAGGCTCGGGAGAACCTGGGAGATGATTAAGTTAGGGACAGACCGTCCAGAAGTGGGACATTTAACAGATAGTTTAGGACAGACCGCCTGATGGGAAATGTTAAGGATAATCCTAAATATGAATATCTAACAAATGTTAGGTAAATTTTGATTATGTTGTCTGGTAGGCCCGAGTCAACCAAATGTTAAAAGTTATTTGTGTTGAACGGGTGGTTCATTATTACCTGATATTTATGTTGGTTTACATAATGTTTATTTTGTGGAATTTAACCATTGTGGATGCAGGTGCATAGTGTATGGTTATAAGAAAGGATTTGCAAAGATATAATTTAAAAAGGATGTTAGTGAGAGGAAACCCGTTCTGTTAAGCGGCGTGGCCTCACTTAACATAATTAAACCGGGATGTATAGTATTATTCGTACAAGGCTTTATGTCTGACTCGAATTTTATGTTTTCCCCTTAAACTCTCGGGTACTCAAAATTAATTTGAGTAGGTTTAGAGGTTAAGGAACTTTTCAGGTTTTTAGGAAGCTAACGAATAAGCTACCGGAGGATGCTGGAGGCAACAGATATCCATTTAGGATTTGCTGACTTTATTTATGTTTAAATGATTTTCTGCTGTTTTATGATGTATTAGGTCTTATATGACCATTTGTCTCGGATCAATTGAAGGGGTATCTTCATATACAGCTCTCGACGTAATTTGTAATAACTATATTTAATCTGTGCCTAGGAAAACATTTTGGGTTATGTGATGTGAATGTGGAATAAATTTTATACGGAAATGTAATGAAGTAATCTGTGATTTTGGAAATCTGTGTTTTGTTTCATATTCAAGTGTTTCTGATATTATTGATACCATTAACATAGCCGTATTTAGTCACCGAAAACTAATACTATAGATGACTACAACATCTGTAGCGCTTAGTTTTGGGCCTCTAGATAGGGGATGTTACACAATCCTAGTCAATTTCAGGGGGTCATCAATCTCCATTTGTGTTTCCTAATCGGTGTCGGCCATCACTCATGAAGCCTAAGTCATGGCAGCTAGCAAACATCAAACATCTAATCTTATTAAGGATCACCATCAGACTTCCAACACATAGCGTACCTAGGGACTGATAGGATCATGTACATGTGTAAGTGGTCTGATAGTAATACTGCATCATTTATTTAAAACAATAGGCGAGGTAAAGGAATCGAACCTGACTCTAACCATCCAAATTATAGGGTTATCATCCAATGGAAGTCTCTGATCCATAACTTCGTTCCGCCCTTCATTCTTATGGTGATCTTCTAGTTCCAGCCCTACTGTTGTGCACGCGCATTCAAATTTTCCTCTCTGGCTCCAGCATCACCCGTTCCAAGAATTAGAGCTTATCCTAGATTCAAATCAATTGTGCTCCCATGTATATTCCTCTTGGTATCGACATGATTCAGGTCAGTACTGACTGGTTCTGCTCATTGGGGTATTACTTTAGTTTGCTCTGTTCCAACTTCAAACATTCCCGCATTAATTTCCAACCTTGGGTTTTGAATTCCAACTACTCCAGTTGTACTTTTTTGTTCCATCCTTCTGAAAAATCCATCTAGAATATCTTGTTGTCGAGCTATTATTCCATCTTGCATTTCTTTCATCATTATCTCTATCTCCTCTCTGGTCAGGTAGATGAATGATTAGAATTTGAGCACACCTCCTGACTGCCCTATGCTCTGGTTAACTCCCTCCAATCCTAGATCTAGTGTTACGCCCCTTCATCTTCTTCAAACTTCAGATCCAAGCTGTTTTCCCAGTGAAAGCACAAAAATATTGACACCAAAAATGGCACCAACATTCAAATATCAGATGAAGTATAGAGATCTAGTAGAGAATAATAGAAACAACAGAAAAGTAAAGTACCCATAGGTATTTTTATAGTGGTTCAGCAATCTCTGCTCTATGTCCACTTTAATCTTTGTTATTACTCGTTTTCACTTCGGATTACAATTAATTTTATCAGATTTAACCATAATCTAGTGAATCATAGATTTACAATGGAGTTCGTAGAGTGTGTTTAGGGAAGGAGACAAGAGTAAAGAAGATGCAGAATATGAACCCTCTTCGGTTGCGATATTGCTGGTATTTATAGAGAAACTTGCCAATAGACTCAGGAGCCCATTTGAATGAAGTTCAAATGCAGGTTTGGATGTATAGAGTTAAACATGACGACCCAATCTCTAAGAAAAACCTCTCGGTACTAAGAGGTTCCTCTCGGTACCGAGCGGTTTGTTCTAGTGAAAACTCATCTCTTTTACTTACTTTGTTCTTCTATCTCTGACTTGATGTGTTCCAACTCTTTTTCATAGAGATCAAGTTTCATCTGATTATTTGCTTGATATCATTTGTCTTTTCCTGCTTTCTTTGCTTTCTTCTCATCAATCCCTAAGGTTGCTTGTCTATTCTTCAAGAAAAGCACTTGTGGATGATAGGTTGAATTTGTACTTGAAGTGTAGGGGGTTTAGGAGGGTGCCAAGTGGATGAAAAACCTCTCGATGCACACTCGGTACCAAGTGGTCTGCTTAGTTTCGATTTCCATCAAACTTCCTAGGTCCAATCTCTTAGCCTTTCCAAGCATGTTTTCAAGTTCATGAATTGACCCGTCTTCATTTTGGCCTTCTAATTCTGGTTAAAATCTACTTGGTTAAAAGGTGGGTTAACAATGAATAGCTAAGTGAAAATCCTAATAGTGATTTGTTATGTAGTATGTTTGGTAGTTGACGTATGACCTGAGATGGCAATTAGGGACCGGATGCGAAATAGTAAGGCCTTAGAGGCATCTGAAAATGAGATCGAAGGAGTATGACATTTAAGGCATCCGCAAACCTAGGCGTAAGGCCTGAAGTGGAAACCGAAACTATGAACATAGGTGTAAGGACTAAAGAGGGAACTACAGATGAAAGTTTTTAACAAGATCTCTTGTTAACATCCCCGATGCATTTCATAGGATTGTTTCATATTAATTCAACCTTTCGGTTGAGTAGATTTTTCATTATCGAATGAAATGACTAAGTCAGAAGGTTTCGAGATCTCAATTCTAATCTTAACCTGATGCATTGATATCAGAAGGTTATAAGTGAGTGCTTATTTCTTACGAGTATTTGAGGGAAGAATCATCTTACTTTCGGCCTTACTGAAAGGTTTAAGTATGGTTTAATCATTTCGGCTAGAAGGGATCCATAGTATTGCTACACCCTTCGATAATCCGGAAGGCTTTTAGAAGTTACAAGCTATCACTTGGCCCCTATCGAAGGGTTCAAGTACATCTTAGACCTTGCGATTTAACCAGATCGATGGTTTTATTAAACCTTTCGATGGACCGAATGGTTTAGGAAACCATTTTAACCCTTCGGTCCACTTATTTGGATAGAATGACCTTCGTCCATATCATTTCATTATATCTCTCATAGAAGCCGAAAGTAATCCACATCTCTTGATGGCTATATTAAACCTTCTGATGGACCGGAAGTTTTAAGAAACCATTTAAACCCTTTGGAAGGTTAGGAAAACCCTTCGGGGGCATCAAATGATGAGATTGCTTTATTTGCCATTCCTTTAATACTTTCAGCTTCTTAGGTTGACATTCAACTTATGAAAACCTTTTGAAAAGAATGCAAGGTTCAAACATCTTAACACAATAACAAGAGTTGAGTCAATATGCCATGAAACTTATATTGAACTGTCTCACAAGTTTCATTCCCCTTTCTTGTAATTATTATTAAGTAGAGGAGAAGGAAACTTATGTGGTTGTCTGATGACAATTTCACGGCATATTCTCGAAATAAACAAAGAATATAAGAAATAAATCATCTGAGATCAGCCATTAATGTAAAATTAATGTCTGATCATGATTATCCCCAAATTCCGAGTTTATCGCAAGCCACAATTCTCATTATTTCTCCATAATGGAATCTGATACAAAATTTAAGAAGATAGCCCCCAATCTGATTTCAAAATTAGGGTTACAATGTGTTGAACGGAAGCAATAGAAGTTGTTGAGTAGATGAAATGAGAAGAAGATCAGATCGTGAAACTGGACCCCTTAGGTCTTATTTATAGATGTAGGCGGCCTCCCTTTCGGCCCTATGCTCTCGTCAAGACGGAAGGTTCCTTCTTCTATACAGTTGCAAACCTTTTGGTTCTAACGGAAGTTTTGTTCTTCACACACCATCATGGGCCGCTGAACGTCATAGAAGGCCTTGTGTTTCCTAATGCATTTATGAGCTCTTCATCTTCCCACAAGGTTGGTTTCTTATGAGGCACTATGAACCTTCCGATCTTGTCAGAAGGTTGCTCCCTCATGTAATTACTGTCGAGTGTCGCGCCTTTCCGAATGCTGTCGGAAGGTGGCCTTTTGTTGAATTATGAACATTACCTTTGTATAAACCTTTCGATACTGTTGAAAGATACTAGATATGTACTTCAACCATTTTAAAAGGCTTATTATGCCTCCGAAAAGGTTGTCAATTGTGTTTCCTATTCTCTAGTGTTATTATGTGCTTCTTTTTCTCTGGTGTTATACAACCCTTTCGGTGTCATCGAAAGGTAACTTCTCCTGATATTCTGTGCCTATGTGGAGGGTCTCTGAAGTGCCTTCTTTATCTTCATTTGCATTTTATGGTTCACATTTACCCCCCTTTGTATAAATAAGGCTTTTGTTCTTTAGGACAAAGATTCTTAGGACATAGAACTATCCCTGCATTCTTCCAGTTGATAATGGATAGCCAAAGACAGAAAACCCAATTTAACATTGATAACAGGAGCCCTTGGAGCCCAGGATGTAAGGGACACCATTTTCTAACAACTTCTAACAGGAATTCCATAATGTCATTTCTGATAATTGATAAGCGAAGGCCGGAATATCTCTTTTAATGGTTAATGATAGAAGTCCAGAATACCAATTTTGGGAATTAATAATACATGACCAAAATACCAATTTGGGTAATTAATAATAGAAGACCAAAATACCATTGCTAGTAATTAATATTTGATGACTATAATACCATTGCTGGTAATTAATAATTGAAGACCAAAACACCATATCCAGTAATAGAAGATTAGGATATTATCTCTTACGATAGGAGCCCAGAATACCCATCTGGCGAATGTTCACGAGAAGAAGTCAGTGAATTCCCTCTGATTTTCTAGTTGAGTATGCCATCCTTTTGGCTTTGTTAGTGCTTCGGATGTTCTTGCTTCCTCGAGCCCTAGTTTTCTTTGGCCATATACCATTTGTCATAGCCTATTTTAGGCCGGGACTCTTTTGTCCGATTTTGTGCTTATTTAAGCAAAGCCTATTTCAGGCTGTCTGTCGTATTTGACAGTACCGACCTCTTTGTCTATCTTAAGCTATGCCGGTTTCTAGAAGTCCCTGTTTCAGGCATGGACATTTCTTAGTCCGCCGGATTTCATCTGGGTTTCTGGTGCGCTTGCCTAGCTATTTCTGAAGCAGGGCCCGAGGACTTACCCGACCTCCCTCCAGAAGGCGCCTTAACCTGGCCATAGCGTGTCGCGATTAAGGGCTTGTTGGGAACCTTGGCCAGGCCATAGCGTGGCGGGACTAAGGGATTGCCCGTCCTCCCTCCAAGAGGTGCCTTATCCTGGCCATAGCGTGACGCGGATAAGGGCTTGTGCTGCTTTAACCTGGCCATTTCTGGTTTTGGCGCGGATAAAGGCTTACGCCCTCCCTCCAGGAGGTGCCTTGACCTAGCCTTCTTGGAGCGACCAAGGGTTTTCTACCATTATTGGTAGCCTACCATCTTAGGTAGCCCAAGATTTTAAGGAGAATTTCACTCCCGACCATATAGACTCTTCTTACCAATCATAGCAGAGACGTTCTTAGAAATGCTTTATTCATTCGAAGTTGGAAAATATGGTCTCAAATGTTCCACGTTCCACGTTCTTGGTACCATGTTTCCAGTAGGGTAGCATAGTTTGTAGGCTCCTGGGGGTATTTCTTTGAAGATTATCAACGGGCCTTCCCAATTTAGTCCCAATGGCCCATCTGATAGGTTTCTTGTATTGGCCATTACTCTTCGAAGTACTAAATCCCCTTGTCTAAATGACCTAGCTTTTACTTTTGAGTTGTAATATTTTGATATTCTCCTTTGATACTCAGCCGTTCTCAAAGCTACTTCATCTCTTAGTCCATGAATTAGGTCAAGTGATTCCTTTCTCAATTCCTGGTTTGGGATAAAGGCGTAGGCAATTCTTCTATGAGATGGTACCTCAATCTCTACAGGTAGCATTGCTTCACATTCATATGTTAAAGAGTATGGGGTATGACCCGTTGCGGTTCTAGTTGAAGTTCTGTAAGCCTACAGAACTAGGGGCAATTCTTCTACCCAATTCCCTTTTTCCTTATTTAGCCTCTTTTTCAAGATGGTCTTGATTGTTTTGTTAGCCGCTTCGACTGCTCCATTGGCCTTTGGATGAGCGACCGAGGAGAAGCATTTTATCATTCCGTTCTTATGGCAAAACCGTGAAAACTCTTCACTCTCAAATTGAGTCCCATTGTCGGATATTATCTTATAAGGTATCCCAAATCTTGTGGCAATGTTTCTAATGACAAATCTTAGCACTTTTTCGAAGGTAATTTTCGAGAGTGGTTCTGCTTCAACCCATTTTGTAAAGTAATCTATTGCCACCACGGCGTATTTCGCCTCTCCCTTAGAGATTGGAAGTAGTCCAATTAAGTCGATTCCCAAAACGTCAAATGGCCATGGGGTAGAAATAGGGGTTAGTTTACGTGGTGGGAGACGTGGTATTTTTGAATAACGCTGACATTTCTCACACCTTTTAACATATTCCATAGCTTGGTTAGTCAGATGTGGCCAGTAAAACCCTTGCCTCATTATCTTCTTGGCTAGTTTTATTCCATTAGAGTGATCCCCATAGAACCCTTCGTGTGCTTCCTTTATTATTCTCAATCCGCTATCAGGTTTCACACATCGTAAATAGGGAGGACATACCCTTTCATGTAAAGAACTCCATCCATAATGGTAAAGCTCTAAGCTTGACGTTTTAGCCTTCGTGCTTCTATTTTATCTGCGGGCAATTTTCCATCGACTATATAACCCACGATTGGTGACATCCAAGTGTTTTCATAACTTTCTTCTACTATTGGAGCTATGGGTTCTTGATTCGGTATCTCTTGGTCCATCTCTTTTGATTCTGATCCCAAGGCCTACGATCGGTTTAACACTAGTATTTCCACAGCTTTCTCTTGTTTGTTTTCCTCAATGCTGGGATTGGCTTGAAATCCTACAGGTACAATTCGAGTTTCAGGAGCTCCTCTTGAACTTGCCAACTTAGCCAGTGAATCTGCTTGAGAGTTTTCTCCTCTTGCTATTTGATGTACGGAGAAGTCTTCAAAAAGTGAGAGCATCTTTAAAACTTTCTTTACATACTGACTAAGTTTAGGATCCTTGGTTTGATATACCTGCTTAATCTAGTTAACCATTAATTGAGAATCACTGAATACTTGGATTATGGGATTTTAAGTTGCAAAGCAAGGGTTAATCCAGCAACCATAGATTCATACTCTGGTACATTGTTAGATGCTGAGAATCCCAACTTCATAGCATACTGTAACTTGTGCCCGCCTGGGGTAATTATTACATATCATGTCCCCGCTCCTTGTTCATTTGAAGCGCCATCCACAAATAGTTGCCACTTGGTTTTTGTATCTTTTTCCTTTTCGGATTGCTCTGAAATAAACCCTGTACATTCATTGATGAAATCGTCTAATGCTTGACCTTTTATAGCCGTTCTAGGCTGATATGCTATATTGTACTGACTTAGTTCAATTCCCTACTTAATTAACCTTCCAGAAGTTTCGGGCTTGCCAAAGATTTGCTTCACTGGGAAGTTGGTCAACACTTTTACTGGATGTGCTTGAAAATAGGGCCTTAGTTTTTTAGGTGTCAAAATTAAACAGTACGCTAGTTTTTCAATGACTAGGTATCGGATTTCAGCATCCTTTAACCTTCTGGTTACATAGTAAACTGGTAGTTGCAATCCCTCATTATTTCTAATTAATACCGAGCTCACCGCATGATCAGAAATTGCAACATATAAGAATACGTCCTCTCCCTCTTCGGGGCTAGATAAGATTTGTGGCTTTTCCAAATGTAGCTTCAGCTCTTGAAATGCCTGTTTACAGTCTTCGTTCCATTCGAAATTCTTCTTCTTCTTGATCACCTCAAAGAACGATATGCGCTTATCAGTGGCTTTTGATATGAACATGCTTAGTGCTGCCACTTTGCCATTCAAACTCATAACATCTTAATTTGTCCTAGGTTCTGCCATATCCTTAATGGCCTCGATCTGTTCTGGGCTAGCCTCAATCTTTTATGCACTCACAATATATCCAAGAAAATTTCCAGAATGGACTCCAAAGTTGCATTTTCTGGGGTTGAGATTCATTTGATACTTGCGGAGCACTTTAAACATTTTGTTCAAATCTTCAAGATGATCTTTCGCCTCTTGAGATTTCACCAACATGTCGTCAACATAAACTTCCATATTCCTCCCAATTTGTTCTTTGAACATTCGATTAACCAACCGTTGATAAGTTGCTCCTACATTCTTTAACTCGAATGGCATTACCTTATAACAATAGGTTGCTTCGTCTATAATGAAGCTAGTATGTTCCTCGTCGGGTTTAAACATAGGAATCTGATTGTACCCAGAATAGGCATCTATTAGGGAGAGCAGCTTATGTCCACTGGTAGAGTCGACCAACTGGTCTATCCTTGGCAATGGGTAATAGTCCTTTGGACAAGCTTTATTCAAATCTACATAGTCTATACAAGTCCGCCACTTTCCATTAGATTTCTTTACCAAAACCAAATTTGCCAACCATTTAGGGTATCCGACTTCCCGAATAAACCTATTTTGTTGTAATTTCTCGACTTCTTCCTTCAGGGCGTCGGTCCTAACCTTATAAAACTACCTTTTCTTTTGCCAAACCGAAGGAATGTATGGATTGATATTCATAGCATGGCTCATGACCGTGGGGCTAATTCCAACCTTGTCAGAATGGGTCCAAGCAAAAACGTCCTTATTGTCTTTTAAATATTCTATCAATCTTGACTTTAGGTGTTCCTCAAGACCAATTCCCACTCTGATTATTTTAGTAGAATCGGCAGAATCTAGTAGAACCTCTTCAGTTTCTTCGACTTGCTTAACTCTTTTCACTTCTCCTCGACAATCTAACTCTGTAACGATTTCTCTTTCTTCAATTGAGTTGGAATCTGCTATCTTTCTTTTTTCGTAAACTGCAAAACACCTTGCAGCAATACGTTTATTAGTTTTATCATATTTTTTCTTTGCTTCGAATGATGGATGTAGAAACCAATCTTTCGAAGGCTGCAAAGTAATAGAAGAATCAAAGTAACAAGTGAACTCCCTGTTGTATTGTTCTAGGGTTGCAAAGTATATTTCTCGAGATGCGAATTGTTCACCTCGTTTAGTGAGAAATTTAAGCATTATAAATTTTGTGAGACGAATGCATCCACCTCGTCCAATGTCGGCCATCCAAAGAAGGCGTTATAGAATGATGCCTGATCTATAGTCACAAAGGTCGTTTCAAAGACTTGGGAACATGAGGGAAGTCCCAGTTGGACAAAAAGCTTCACCTGCCCAAGCGGAGTTGTCCACTTATTATTGAACCCAAAGATTGGCTCGGGACTAGGTTCAAGTCTATCCTTGGAAATCCCCATCCGATCAAACGCGTGGTGGAATATCACATTTACAGCGCTCCCCGTGTCAACCAGGATTTTCGTGACCACAGAGGATCATATTTGGGCTATGATCATTAAGGGATCATTGTGGGGGTGATGCATCCCCCTCCTTTGCTCTTGTGGATTAATCACCAGTGTGTGCATATTGATGTTGTGTTTTAGACTTTTGAACGGCAGTTCCTCCTGTATAGAGAATACACGCTTCTTAGCTTCTCGAATGTATTTGCTTCGGGCACTTTGACTTCTATCGGTTGGATGTGGTCTTCTATATATGACATCAATCCTGTTTTGGGGTGGATTTAAGCTTAGTGGATCATCTTCCTCGATCATATTTACGGTATTACCAACAGGCTTCCTTGCGTCAGTGTTTGTCGGGAGAGTTTGCTGTGGGTTCTTTACGAATTCCTTCAACTGCCCTTCTCGAAACAATTTCTAAATTATCCCAGCCAGAACCTTACACTCATTGGTTCTGTGGCCATTTTCTTTGTGGTAGGCACAATATTTGTCTCCATTTTTCTACTCAGAGTAATTTTGGGCCATAAATGAAGTGGGGAAGTTGACCTTATTTTGGGTTATTGCATAGATGTAGGAGATTGGTCGATTTAACGCCATCGCGTTAGTATTGGTGTCTTACCACCTAGCTCTCTTGGGAATTCTCTCCGGGCCAAATCTACTGATGTCCTTCTTGTGACCAAATTTCTTCTGTGAGTAATACAATTCGTCCATTCGGATAAACTTGTCGGCTTGGAAATGGAAATCTTGAAGATCCCGACATCCATGAATAAAAAGCTCCTTCAAGAAAGGAGAATTAACTATGAGTCCTGAGTGGACATCTATGAGCTTATCTCTGTCATTCATGCCTTTGGCCTTCAAGGCTTCAGTATTGTATTCTTTAGATAATCCCCTAAGGAATCTCCCTGGTTTTTCCTGATGTAAGCGAGCACGGTATAATCAATAGAAGGATCTTCACATATGCAGAATTGAGAAGAGAACTCGTATAAGAATTGCTTCCAAGAATATATCATATTCTCATGATATTGCCGATACCATTTAGCTGCGGCCCCTTGTAATGTGATCGGAAAATGTTGACACCTCATAGTGCTCGAAGCATTGTATAAATCCATCTGACTATCGAACGCCATCAGATTATCATCCGGGTCGGTTGTCCCATGATATCTCATGGTGGGGACCTTCACATGAGATGGTATTGGAGCTGACATGATTCATCGATGAAGGATGCAACCCTTTCATTGTTGTTCACTCTTTCATCTTCAGTTCTCTTGCACTTAGAATTTAACAGGTCTTTCATAGCCTTTTCCACCACGTCCTTAAGATAGGCTTCATTGTTCATGTAGTTTCTTTGATTGGGTTTGTAGCTGTCTAAAGTTGAACTCGCGGAACAATCTTTATCTTTCGCATGAACTCCTCCTTGATAATTTGCATTCGGTAGAAGGCCCTCCTTCTGTTGTGATGGAGAAATATGAGCTTTACTTTTGGCAGCATCTGCGTTGATTTTCAGATTCCTTCTAAGAGACTCAACTTCTTCCCCTGCCGTGGTAGCTTTCATTGACGATCGGTGAGATAACACTTCGTTCAAAAGTTCCTTCATTTCTGCCATCTGGCGTTCCAAATATGCAATTTTAGCCACATTCTCTTCTAGCTGAAGATCTTGAGTCGGAGCCAGTTGTGGTGACCACCGAAGCTGAGCTGGAGGTGGAGTTGATTGAGGTAGGGCGGAAGGTTGCCACTGTTCCCTATTCTCAGGGTTGAAAGAGGGTGATATGTTTTCCTCTAAGGAAGTAGCATGCTCATTCCGTTTGCTAACGGTAAGAGGTCTTCTTGATTTCATTTTCTCCTACAACAAACCAAATTTCACCATCAATCATATTAATAAAGTAGGTCGAAGGTTCAAGCACTCCTTCTAGCGCTAAAAATGTTAACAAGATTTCTTGTTAACATCCGCAATGCATTTCATAAGACTGTTTCATATGAATTCAACCTTTCGGTTGACTAGATTTTTCATTATCGAATGAAATGACTAAGTTAGAAGGTTTCGAGATCTTAATTCTAATCTTAACAAGAGAGGATTGATACCGGAACGTTATAAGTGAGTCTTCATTTCTTATGAGGATTTGAGGGAAGAATCATCTTACTTTCAGCCTTACCAAAAGGTTTGAGTATGTTTTAATCATTTCGGCGGGAAGGGATCCATAGTATTGCTGCACCTTTCGGTAATCCGGAAGGTTTTCAAAAGTTACAAGCAGTCACTTGGCCCCCATCGAAGGGTTCAAGTACATCTTAAACCTTGCGATTTGACCAGATCGATGGTTTTATTAAACCTTCTGTTGGACCGGAAGGTTTAGGAAACCATTTAAACCCTTCGGTCGACTTATTTGGATAGAATGACCTTCGTCCATATCATTTCATTATATCTCTCATAGAAGCCGAAAGTAATCCCCATCTCTTGATGGCTATATTAAACCTTCCGATGGACCGGAAGTTTTAAGAAACCATTTAAACCCTTCGGAAGGTTAGGAAAACTCTTCGGGGGCATCAAATGATGAGATTGCTTTATTTGCCATTCCTTTAATACTTTCAGCTTCTTAAGTTGACATTCAACTTATGAGAACCTTTTGAAAAGAATGCATGATTCAAACATCTTAAAACAATAACAAGAGTTTAGTCAATATGCCATGAAACTTATATTGGAACTGTCTCACAAGTTTCATTCCCTTTTCTTGTAATTGTTATTAAGCAGAGGAGAAGGAAACTTATGAGGTTGTCTGATGACAATTTCACGGCATATTCTCGAAATAAACAAAGAATATAAGAAATAAATCATCTGAGATCAGCCGTTAATGTAAAATTAATGCCTGATCATGATTATTCCCAAATTCCAAGTTGATCGCAAGCCACAATTCTCTTTATTTCTCCATAATGGAATTTGATACATAATTTAAGAAGATAGCCCCCAATCCGATTTCAAAATTAGGGTTGCAATGTGTTGAACGGAAGCAATAGAAGTTGTTGAGTAGATGAAATGAGAAGATCGGATCCTGAGATCGGACTCCTTGGGTCTTATTTATAGATGTAGGCGGCCTTCCTTTCGGCTCTATGCTCTCGTCAGGGTGGAGGTTCCTTCTTCTATACAGTTGCGAACCTTTCAGTTCTAATGGAAGGTTTGTTCTTCACACACCATCATGGGCCGCTGAATGTCATAGAAGGCCTTGTGTTTCCTAATGCATTTATGAGCACTTCGTCTTCCCGCATGGTTGGTTTCTTATGATATCTGATCTTGTCGGAAGGTTGCTCCCTCATGTAATTACTGCCGAGATTCGCGCCTTTCCGAATGCTGTCGGAAGGTGGCCTTTTGTTGAATTATGAACGCTACCTTTGTATAAACCTTTTGATACCGTTGAAAGATACTGGATATGTACTTCAACCGGTTGAAAGGCTTATTATGCTTCCGAAAAGGTTGTCAATTGTGTTGCATATTCTGGCCCTATTCTTTCTACCCTTCTTGGAAGACATCTGTTTGAATGACGAACGATGAATCCCTTCGTCTGCTCCGAAGGATTTAGATTTGCGGCAAACTCGTTTCCTTCACTCCTTCCTTTTTTTAAAAGACTTGGGGCGCTCTTCTTTTCTTTGTTCTTTGTGTTATGTTAGGCGGCCTTATGACTATCTTCCTTTTCGTACCTGCGAAAGCTTTTTTCTAAAGTTATTATGTGCTTCTTTTTCTCTGGTGTTATACAACCCTTTCGGTATCGTCAAAAGGTAACTTCTCTGGATACTCCGCGCCTATGCGGAGGGTCTCTGAAGTGCCTTCTTTATCTTCATTTGCATTTTATGGTTAACAAATGTTAGATTATGGCCTAAGGTGGCATCCAAATACATTTGGTGTAAGGCCTGGGGTAGCACCCAAGATTTGATAAAAGACATAAGACTTGATGTGGTAGTTAAGTACCGAAAGCGAAGTAGATGTCGGGCCTTAGTGGCAACCAAAATACAAAAGCATAGGTGTAAGGCCAAAAGTGGCAATCGAAAATGAAAGCAATGTGGCACGGGGCCGTGTGTGCTAGTCGAATTACGAAAACGATGGTGTATGACTTAAGTGGCAACCGAAACTAGAGATGAGTTTAATAAGTTTAGGAAGTAGTGATGCATAAGGCCTTAGTAGCAACCGAAAGCTAAATCTAAATCTTGGTTAAGTATGAAGGCCTGATGCCTAAGTGGCATCTGAAAGATGAAGAGTTAAGTTTGAAAAGAAATGAGTGATTATAGAATGGTCGTCGCTCTCGGTTAGGCTTTTATGGCTTTAAATTGACACTTAAGAATGAAACTTTGACTTATGCTCGCATTCGAAATGTTAATTGAATGTTCTTGGAATTATGAGAGGAAAACCCGTTCCATGCTTTAGCGGCATAGCCTTACTATCTTTTATGGTAATATATTTCTCATACCAGACTTTATGTCTGACCTGTATTTTTATTGTGTTTTCCTATAAACTCACGACTTCTCATTCAAGTTATTTGAATTTATGGATTTTAGGCGGGCTTCTTTCGGATGACGAATAGAAGCTTCGAAGACAAAGCAGGTGGCTTAGACGATGATTTTGCTTTATGGCGTATTTAATGCATATGTCAACATCTTCATATGTTGGGCATAGCATTTTAATATACGGTGTATTATATTTTAAGTCCTACATGGGCATGAATATTGAGAATTAGATTGTAAAAAGTATTCTGCAATGATGTGTTTTTTACTTCTAGTTTATATTAGCTCTGTTTGCATAGACTAGGGGTGAGCACGGACGGTTAACCGAACTGTTCGGTTAATTAGCCAACCTAACCGACCAAACTATATTGTTCGATTAACCAACCGATAATAAATTTTGGCTGTTCATATTGATCGATGTCAAATTTTAACCGCGATTAACTGTGAACATCTAGTAGTTAATCGCTGGCATTATACGGTTAACTGGAATTCGGTTAAGTGCGGTTAACTGAGTTATTAACAGCATTGAACATTTAAAAAGTAACCAATACAACAAAATCAAACTCAAAAGCTCTAATTCTTAACGTCATTCGCAACCCATCGAAGTTTGAACTCAGAAAATAAATATTACACTTCATTCTCAACCACAACATAATACTTCAATTCACTAGAGCACACAAATACTTCGTTCTCAACTCATCACTTAACCTAGCTGGAACTCGGTAAATAAATGTTCCACAACGCAATAGCTCATACAGTACAGTTCATTACAAAGTTTAGCAATTACAATACATACACTACAAACTAGCTAGCAATCAGTGCCGGTCCAAAGGAAACAGTTGCTCTAGTAGCAATAATACATAGAGTACAAACTACAAAGTTCTGCAAGGCAGCAACAACAATACAATATCACAACACGGTCAAGGAGTAAGTTACAATAACAGCATGTTAGCAAGCTCACAGTTAATAGCATGTCAGCAAGCAAGAAGCAAATTACAGCAAAGGAGACACTGTCAAGGAAGAAAATAGCTATGCATTATCATTTGAGATGGTAGTTTATAAAGCAATCAAATGAACTAACTTTGTATATAAATGAAAACCACACAACTGAAGTAGTGTGCATTTATAAATATTTAAATAACTCCATATTAGTAACAAACTGTGTAAATTTAGATGAAGAAAACTAAACATCTAAAAACAACAACGACGAATTCTCCAGGTAAAAGTAAAAGATGATGGCAACTCACATGTACAAATTCTACAACATGCTAAACAAGTTAGTTAGTTAGACCATTATATGTGAAATCAAACAAAGGTTAAGGCGTTGTTAAAATTTTATTAAGCTGAATCACTTTCTATACAATACAAATTTTGAAGATCTGAAGCAATTAAATACCATAAACGTGTTGTTAGCCTTTGTTTTGAATCTTTGTACAGTCAAATACCATAAAAAAGAGCCAGATGTTGCATTTGATGAGCAACACAAGGTCAAATTTTTTATTGATATAATTGTGGATACATAAGGAAATATATCTAATGAAAATACATAGCAAAATGCAAGCTCGTTATTCCCATAGCAAAATGTGATTAGTCACTCTATAAATACGGTGAATTAAGATGTAATGAATCATCAATTATATTTTGTCCATAAATTTCTTTAATAGCAACCGAGACTAACCCACCAATTAGAGATTGTAAGAAACTTATGAGATGTATTAGAGGGGAACTATATTCTTAAACCAATCATCGCCAATACATATGAATTCATTTTCTGGAGAACTTGACCAAACTCTTTGATACTTAAGGCAATACATTATTAGAACAGTGCTAAAGCCACCGCGCTTTGTGCTAACAACACCGTAGCCGATGGTAAACTGCTGACCAAACAACTGTTTGGTCGGTGGTTTTCCACCTTCAGCAATGTAAAAAAAAGTATCAACGGTGCCGTTAGCCACATGGCCGATGCTTTTAGCAGTGCTCTGTTTTAATACACTATAATGCCTTATAGTAATACAATTTGATGAATATTCGGGAAGTTTTCTTTTGCCTAATGTTTTCCCACGCTAAACTAAGTGTACTTAATTAATTTAGTTAAAAATATTTCAAACCAAATCTGAATTCAAATAGAACAACTACTATTAAACAAAATAAAAAATCACATTCATCTTCTTCCTACTAGCCTTCACCGTAGCTCAACTCAAAAGGCTCTAAGCAACACGAAAGCAAGGCTAGAGGCGTTGGTGCACTGCGACGGTAAAAGAAAGGCTGCATTATAAATTTCTGTAGATCAGTTTGAAAGAAATTTTATGGTTTGTGGAAAATAAAAATTAGAGATCTAGTGTGTTTTCTTGAAACGAGATGAGAATGAGAAGGAGCTGAAATGGAAGCATCAAAGCGGCACAAGTAAATTATAACGGTATAGGTTATTGGATGGGCCAGGCTTTAATGTTTGAAAAGGGGAAAATTGTTTTGGTTAAAGGTTAACCAGATTATTTTGGCCAACGGTTAATCAAAAAACATAAAACCCTTAATCATTAACCGAACCGACTTTGGTCGGTTAATGTCGATTAGTTAACTAATTGTTCGGTTAATAGACTGTCTCGGTTAAAATAGTTCGGTTTAGATCGGTTAAGTCGGTTAAATGTCCACCGCTTCGTTAGACTGCAAATATAACTAGTCTCATCTCTACAACCGAAAGATAATTCCAAGGTGTTCCCCAATATGTTGCGGTGCCATCTTTGGATCTTGGAATGAGCGATGTTACACAATTCTCAATGTATTTCCGTATAGAAAATTGTTTTCTATGAATATTTCTTTGAGTTCAAGATATTTGATATGAAACACTCAACTGTAAACTAGCTACAGTGAATGAATAAAATCCAATAATAAGTGGTTGAATGAAGATTCATATTTCGTACAATGTTATGGTAGTAATAGTAGAAGTAGTAGGAGCATGTCATTTGACACTCTTTAGCATACTTATTAAGTTAAGAAAGTCTGTCTTCGTAAATCTACCAAGTATTATTTATGAAATAATAACTGTTTTTCAGTATTGACTGAAAATAGTTATTGTTTTATTTTTATATGAATATTATAAGATAGCTCTATAATAATGATATCTTGTTTTATAACAAAAGTGATGCATTAGAAAATACAGAAGTATTGAAAAGTTTTACAATTATTCTGGAATTATAGACTAAACATATCTCTGAGAAATAATTTTTTAATCATATGATTGTGAAGCATATGATACTAGTCAATTGTGTCTCAAACGATTAAGACCAAAGCACCAATTGAGTGGGAGGGACAAAAGAGTTGGTGAATTCTTCAGATTGATACATATAGAAAGATGCAATCATAGGTATAGTGATACCAAAACGGTTCCACATACTTCATTAATTCACCGATGAATTATCACAGACACTACAAGATACGCAGTGATTTCCGATGGCTCAAAGCCATCGACGGCCGTCGCGAGCCGTCTGAATCCCATCGAAATACAGAACACGGATTTCGTCCATTTTCGACGGAATCGACGACGGCTTTGCGACGGCTTCCGACGGCAGTTCCGACGTATTTTCCAACGGTGCTGACGTCCACGTGGCTTAAAAACATGCCAAAGAACCGTCGGAAGCCGTTAGAATTTTCGACTAGTAAACCGTCGAGAGTCGTTGCAAATCGTCGAAATATTTCGACCTATAAGTCGTCGGTAGCCGTCAGAAATATGGGCACAAAATGTTTTCAGCAGCCCAACAACACATCAATATCAATATATATCACAGCACATCAAAATCAATATATATATATATATATATACATATATATATATCGGATATATAAGCTAAAATCAATATCAATATCAATAATAATATAAAACTCAAACATTACCATCTCAAACTCAAACATTTCCAATCAATACAAAACAAACCGTCCATCATCACCCAACTGCAATATCTACATCCAACATCAATGTACATTATATACATCCAAAATCAAATCCCACAAATCAGCATCAAACACCACATGTCCACAAATCAACTTCACTATCTCTCATTGTATATATACACAAGTTTCAAAAACAAAAACTGCAAAACGTACCTCATGACTCATCATCGGCTCCGGAACCACCGGACAAAGGGAATGCCCCATCACGCTCCACATACTCGGCCAAACGCTGGTTCAGTTGCTCCATTTGCGCTGCCCGGAGGCGGTCCTACTCCTGCAGTTGTGCAATCTACTGTCGAAGTTTGTTAATCTCAACATTATCCTGAGCCTTTTGATAAGCCTTTCGTGAGGCTCGAGCCTACAAAACAAGTCGAAATATGTTTAAGTTATTGCATAACTTTTAGAAATATTAAACAATTTTTACAACTTAGTTAATTTTTATAAATTACCGATTGATTGTTGTAGCTATAGCGCCTATTTCTCTGTGTCGGGTCCATAACGGAGTCAAAGATAGCGTCCTCCTCATCAGTGGTCAATTGCTCACATCCCGAATGCTCAAGCATCTACGCACGTGCTTGCATAAATCTTTCCTGCAATGCAAAATTAAATACAATTAAATATTACATGTTATTATAATATTTTATAACTAATTAATTAAAATGATCATATTAATAACTTATAACTTAAAATATACTTACATGTGTGGCGTATGCTTTATCATCCGTATACCAGGCATACATCACTGATCCCTTGTCGTCGGTCTGCCTGATGGCATGGGTATGTGCAAATACGTCCATATACGAGACAGGAGCCCCATGTGCTCTTTCCTGCAACAATTGGTGTATACTATTGTTGTTCATACAAATTTATACAAACAATATAATAATTGTTCATAATTGCAATTAATCAATTTACCAGGTCCTCGCGATGATGCTGAAATGATTTCGAGCCACCATGGTGTGTGACTGGATTTTTCTGCATGTTCATCGAGTTCCTGTCTGACTCCGCCTGCAATTTAAAAATTAAGATTATACATGTGGGGTACATGGTAATCTCTGTCATCTAACAATACTTCCACACATTTACAAACTGGGCGTCCCTGCTATCTAAAAATAAATAGCACTGATTTAGAAGAATATTGTTCAATGCCAACATCATTTCACGTAGCACTTTCAAAAGATAAGTTCACATGGTCACAGAAATAATGAGAGAAAAGAACGAAGCTTCTTCTTTGATATATGATTTGCATATCGAACCTTCAACTCATGCTTTTTATCTCACTTTTTTCTTTAGATGATTTAAGTACCTATTAAGAATAATTATAATTAAATTTTATTACATGTAATTAAAATAAAATTTAACATACTCAATATTAATAACTTTCAAATGGATACGTCCATTCATATTGCACAAGACCTCGAAGACGTGCTTCAAACGGAAGATGAATAGGTAAATGCTCCATTACATTAAAGAAACTCAGATGAAATTTTTTCTCCAATTTGCAGAGCAGTTGTTTGTACCAAAATTGGACACAACACTCTTCGGAAGTTTTTGAAGAGATAAAGTGAAGAAATTAAATGTAAAAAGAGGATTATCTAACAAAAACTCCAAATTTCAGAAATGAGAATAATTAAAATGCATAGAGACACAAGAATTTAGAGTGGTTCGGCGTGTTGCCTACGTCCACTATGAAGTTGATTGCTTTATTGCAGTTTCTTTGTTGATTACAAGTGAATTCAATGAATTACAGAAGTTAATGATGATTTACAGCAGTGAATTTCGTTATTGGCAGCAGCTATGGAGTTTAGGTCTGAATCCGGCAGAGTCTGGGCGTTGGAGAATTCAAAGGAGAAGAAGCCCCTTTTCTGTATGCCCTGGGGCTCTATTTATAGGTGTAGGAGGCTGGTATTTCGCTCAGATCTCGGGAGAACCTCTCTGGCACGTGACCAGGCCCGCGCGCCCAAGCCCGGGAAGTTTCGGTCCGATCCGTGATCGATACGAACGGATTTCGTATCGATCGAGATTTCATCCAATGGAGTCGAAATTTGGCATGGACATTCTTTAACATGTACGCAAGCTTCTGTCAAAATTTCATAGCATTTGGACTTGTAGATTAGGAGATATGATCGATACGAATTAGGATCTTCGGTTGGCTGTTTCGTTCGACTCCCTTATTTTGACTCGATCGTATTCGACTCGATGACGTGGCGCTCTGATGGATGCGAATCGGGGCGAGTCGAAGTGGAGCGAGTCGAACAGTGGTTCTCTGATGGACGCGAAGCGGAGCGAGTCGAAGTGGAGCGAGTCGAACAGAGGCTCTCTGATGGATGCGAAGCGGAGCGAGTCGAAGTGGAGCGAGTCGAACAGTGGTTGGTTTTCATCCAATTTTGTATCGTTCGTAACTTGAACATATGAGCTCAGATTGACTTGAAATTTGGAACGATGCTCCCATAGCTTCGCTTGTCGTGTCATATCAATTTTGGCACGATCCGGGCTCGGACAAAATTCGTCGATATCCATAGTGGACCTGAGTATAACCGATTTTCTAGACGAACTATCTTTGGTTTCTAGTCAAGTTCTTGGTGTCACGGCCTTGCCAAAAGGCGGGATACCATTTGCCCCCCAAAGTATGTCTTATAGGAACATGATGTGCTTTGAAATGCCGCAATCTTCATTCTGAATATTTATCGTCTTTTTGATGAAAGCTGTAATCTTCGATTGATTTCCAGTAATATAAATGTTGATTTGTTGACTGCCAATGATTATGTAGTGCATTGTTGTAACTGAGTGTCGAGTGCTAGCGATTTATTGTTCACTGTTGTAATTGTCATCAGGTAAGCATTCAACTCCTGTAAATTTTGAAAATTGAATGTTAGTCTTTCATACATGCATGTATGTTAACCTGACTCCCGTCAATATTGCACGTTCACGGGTCGTTGTCAAGTTTTTATATATATCGAGTTTCGCAACGATCCTCTCCTGGATCGATGTGAAATTCGAGTTGTAACAATGTTCGATTGTTGTTTTAAGTCCTTCCTTTGTATCGATCCTCTCCTGGATCGATCTGAGACGTTGGAATGTATGCTTCGTATCGATGGATACATCATATTGGGTCTCGGATCGATGGATACAAAAGTAATGCTTTGTATCGATGGAGTCAAATGGTCCAGACATAATCATGCAGTGATGCTTCACGGAGGATATGTCATTTCTTATTCCTTTATTCAATAAGAATCCTCGATTGTGGATAATCTTTGATAGGAGTCATCCATGACTCTTTTTCTAGATCCGTCTCCAAGATCTAGTTGATCTTCATATGTCAATGCCTAGAATAATAAGCATTTCAACTGGGACAAAGTCCATTTGTCATGCATCCCCAGAACTAACTAGCTTGGCAAGTGATTTAGCCTTTTCATTTTCTTCTCCGAGGATGTGTGTAATGGTGTAATAGTCAAAATCGACTAGTAGATCTTGGACCCAGCTAGGATAAGGAGTAAGATGTTGCCCCCTAGTTGAATAATCTTCCTTGACTCGGTATACTACTAACCAGTAATCTCATGATATATGTAAAGTTTCCACTCCAAGTTTTCTTGCAAGTTTGAGCGCCAAGGCTTTATACTTAGCTTCGTTATTTGTTTTAGGGAAGTTGATTTTGAGGGCGTGGCAAATCGATCATTCCTCAGTAGTCATTAACGCAACTTCGACGTTAAAAAGCCGATTATTGGAAGTTCCATCTGTGTACGTTCTCCATCGGTTGGACGGTTCACCAGTGTTCTTCGGATAGTCGTCTGATGTGGTGGATTCAGATATGAAGTATGCTAATGTTTGATCATGGAGAGCTCTACGAGGGGGATAAGTGATATCAAATTGGCTTAGCTCGATACTCCATTTGAGTAACTTTTCAGACATCAAAGGTCGTTATTGGACCTGTCGTAACGGCTGGTCGATATAGACGTTAACAGGGTGAGCTTGTCAATACCCAGCCTTCATCATATACTAGTCGTTGGATTTGTTTATCTTCACATAGCATTGCGATGCTTATGTCGTGTGTTGACACGGCCCAATTGATGTATAAATCTTCACGATCCAAAGGTTTGGGTAAAATAGGAGGTCTCTTTAAGCGATCTATCATAGCTGCTCGGTTGTCCTTGGTACATGGGTGTCTCTAGTTGTCGGAATTTCCTAGAAACTAGTCTTGATTCCATGAGAATTGATGATGAAAACAAAGAATCTTTCTGATGTAATGGTGAAACAACATTTCAAAGGATCGAGTTTCACCCTGCATTTTTTAGAGAGCACCGAATACCTCTATCAAGTCATCGATATGGTCGTTTGATAGTTGTGATCTCACGAGCATATTAACCACATCTACTTTCATCGATCAGCCGATATGATTTTTGAATGATCTGTTAATCGTTCTTTGGTAAGTAGCATAAGCATTCTCAAGTTTGAATCCATGGATTTCAGCATAGCACTATAGGCCCAGGTCAATAACGGAACAGTTGTATTCCTGGTCTAGGACATGCTTCAGTATCCGATTGTATCTGGAGTTTGCATCCATGGATGTGAGTAATTCATGTCTGATGGTCAGGTCCATCAGTTGGTTGACCATTGGAAGTGGAAAGCTGTGCTTTGTCATACCCCATGCAAATCTGAGTAGTTGACGTATGTCCTCCACTCTCTGTTCGTTTTTCTTATAAGTAAAGGATTGGATACTCATTTTGGTTGGAGGGCATCATGGATAAACCCACTGGTTTTGAGCAGATTCGCCTTCTCTTTAAGTGCAACAGATCTCTCCGGATCCATGTCGCATCGTTTTTTGTTCACCGAGACATGCCTCGGGTCGACATTTAATGCAGGGTTCTTCATGGCTAGCGAGAGTCCATATATATATATATATATATATATATATATATATATATATATGAGGTCGAGTCCAAGCGAACACATCAAGATTCACCTGAAGTAAAACGATTGACTCTTTCTTTATAATTGCGTAGAGTTGTGATCTGATCTACAATACTCGTGATGGGTTGTAGGCGCCTTATGTGTTTATTTGCAATGGTAAATGATCAGGCTTATAAGGACATTGAATCAAATGATTAGTAGAACTTAGCCTTATATTGCACGCTGCTACACAGCTGGCTCCAGCTTTGAGATTGAATTCACTTGTGTTTCCGAATGATGCGCTTTTCATTCAATGTACTCACGATCCGTTGCTCATTGTAAGGGGTGGAATGATGATCAGTCGCCCATGAGTTTGGGTATTGATCTGATGATTCTATCTCTAGGCATCCTTTCAGTCATAACCTAGAGTTGTTATGGATATCAGGCATGGGTCATAGGTTCAAATTGTCATAGTCAACTCTCGGATAATTACTCTTTTTCCCCCAGTCTCGGGTTGGCGGATGCATTACGCGGACGGTCTAGTCTCGTCCTAGCTGTGTCTATATTGTAGTTCAAGCTTTAAGAACCAGAGTTGACTGATGAATGGTTGAATGATATTAATCTTATCTTCTTGTTCGTGCCCCCAAGTCTGGGGAATATCTCGATAAGTGGCAGGGTAGATAATGCCCATTTTAATTTTGTATTCTATCCCATTGAACCATGGGATCGAGTTAACCGATGGAAGGCTGAGTCGTGCCTATCCTGTATTATGTTCTAGTTCTTTCTCTTAGCGGAATACATTGCTACTTTGCCGACATTCGGACATAAGCTAGATTCTGGACAGTCAATGACATTCACTTCGCTGCTTATGTCGCCATACTTTTGGAAAAAACTAAAGAGTGAATCGTCCACTCAGATCCAATGCAGGATTGATGCTTCCCTTGTCGAATCCAGGGTAAGAATCAGTATGCAGATGTTTAGGTTGCACTTGTTTTGAATTTCTCTTTTAGTCAAATCATGGTAAGAGTCAATGAATGAATGGTCGCGTTGCATTCATTTGGAGTTGGGTGATCAACCATGTCCATTTCGATTTACGTTCTCCCGTCAGATCTAGGATAAAGTCTGCTCAAATGCAGTCTTGTCAAGCTCACTTGGTCTCATGCTCTTCCTGACGGATCGAAGGAAGGCGACGGAGGACGAATGGTCAAGTCACACTCATTCGTGGTTTATTCTTCTATCCATGCTCTGTTGGTCAAAGGTATTCGATGGACGTTCGGGTCACATCGATTTGTAGTCGAAGAGGATCGATATTGACCATCGATTCAACGGCACGATGTAGAATGCTCGGACCTCATTTCCTATCGATCCAATGGTATGATATGAAAGATGCAGATCGATATTGCCCGTCAATCCAACGGTACGATATAATTGGTTGCCCAAAACTTCGGGCATCATTCTGATTGGTTAGCATTAGGGTCTCCTTGTAGTCGTTGCCTTAATTTGTAAAGGACGCTAAGCTGGAGATGCAGCGAGTCACCTTTCTCTTCTTTTGGTGATTTGTACTTCTACCTTCAGTCTTGAGTTAGAAGAGTTAGTTCGTGGATGGTCTAATTGCACCTGTAGTGAGTTTATATTGCTCATGTCGAGTCTAGGTCAGAGTTGGCGAATGAATGGTCGAATCATATTCATTCGTTTGTCTATTCTTGTAGCTACACTTTGGGGATCAGAGTCAGATGAAGGGCCATGCATCACACCTATTTGATGTTTATACCCCTGTCCACACTCTGGGGACTAAGAGTTTTAGTAGAAAATGGTCGGCTGCATTTTCCTCAATTAATCCCTCTAGCACTAGTCAATGGCGAAAGTCGAAGTGTGGTCGATCATGTTACAACAACTTTAATTTGATGCTTCTCCCACTGAACTGTAGGAAGGAATCGATTGGCGGATGGTTAGGTCACATCCGTCCATGTTGCATGCACAACCCGTCGGATCACAGGCGAGAGTTAGCAAATGAACGGTCATGCCACATTCATTTGCGGTTGGATGGTAGTAATATTAATTCATAGTAGGACATCCAACTAGGTCCCTTTTTCGAATCTACGCCTCCCTGTCGAATCAAGGAAGAAATTTTGTCTTGTAGGGTTGGAGTGCATCCCTATAAATTTACGTTATGGGTCCCGTCCCAGGGACAAGAGTTGATGCATGGACGGTTATGTCACGCCCGCTTAGTGCTGGATGGTCGGATCACATCCAATTTTGTGTGTTAAGTGTGCCCCCATGTCAGGGGAAGATTGGAAAGCAGACGGTCGAACCACATCCGCGTTTTGTACTACAGAACTTGATGAGGAACCATAGCCGATAGATGGACAGGCGAATCACATCCCTTTTGGTATTCATATTCCAAACCATGCTTTGAGGACTGGAGTTGGTTGATGGGTTGTTAGTCACACCCAATTGGTGTTTATACTCTAGTCTGCGCTCTCAGGACCGAAGCAAGTTGATGGGTTGTCATTCGCACCCAATTGGTGTTTATACTCCAGTCCACACTCTGGGGACTTAGAGTTAGTTTATGTTTATACTCCAGTTCACACTCTAGGAATCTGGAGTTATTTGATGTTTATACTCCAGTTCGCACTCTAGGAATCTGGAGTTAGTTGATGTTTACACTCCAGTTCGCACTCTAGGAATCTGGAGTTAGTTGATGTTTATACTCCAGTTCGCACTTTGGGAATCTGGAGTTAGTTGATGTTTATACTCCAGTTCGCACTCTGGGAATATAGAGTTGTTGATGTTTATACTCCAGTTCGCATTCTGGGAATCTGGAGTTGTTGATGTTTATACTCCAGTTCGCACTCTGGGAATCTGGAGTTAGTTGATGTTTATACTCCAGTTCGCACTCTGGGAATCTGGAGTTAGTTGATGTTTATACTCCAGTTCGCACTTTGGGAATTTGGAGTTAGTTGATGTTTATACTCCAGTTCGCACTCTGGGAATCTGGAGTTGTTGATGTTTATACTCTAGTTCGCACTCTAAGAATCTGGAGTTGTTGATGTTTATACTCCAGTTCACACTCTGGGAATCTGGAGTTTTTGATGTTTATACTGCAGTTCGCACTTTGGGAATCTGGAGTTGTTGTTGTTTATACTCCAGTTTGCACTCTGGGAATCTGGAGTTAGTTGATCAGGTACGTGGACGGTTGTATCATATCCACCCTGAGTAGGCAAGCGAAGTCGTTTGATGAACGGATCCATCCTCCTCGAGCTTGTAAATATGGAAGGCGAGGTCGTTAGATGGACTGATCCATCCTCCTCGGGTTTAGGTTGAACACGGGCGAAGTCGTTAGATGGACGGATCCATCCTCCTCGAGCCCATGTCCGTAAGTTTATATTCCAGCTCATACTCTGGGAGCCAGAGTTAGTTAGAGGATTGTCATGTATAAATCCCTTATTGCTGCAGTGTGATGGCTTGTCCCTGAGCTCGGGGTTTCACTTAGCGAGTGATCGGTGGGATCTCGATTAACTTTCACTTATATGCCCCTCAACGAAGGATGAGATTTAGTTCATGGACGGTTGGATCATGTCCATGTTCGTTTGGATTCCAATTTTGCTAAGCCTAAGGAGTAAGATTAGTGTTCTGGCAAGCTTTATGCTCGAGCATAGGAAAGGATGGTCGAACTACATCCACTTTGAGTTGTGTATTTTCCCTTAAGTCGGGTGCAAGAATTGGACAGCAGACAGTCGAGTCACGTCCATTTATACTTTGCATTATTTCGATCGAGCTAAGGAAGAGATTTGAAATGACAGCTCGTGATGGTTAGCGAGTAGGCAGTTAGTCGTTGATGAATTTAAATTGAGGGTTGGACCCTGATGAAGTTGGTTTAAGGCATGACTGTTTTGCCGAATTACAGAAGCAAACTGGAGAGTGAACGGTCAAATCATATCCACTTTAAACATGTGTTCTCAAATAATCCCAAGTGTCTAATATGGGATTGGATGCATGGATGGTGACGTCACGTCCACCCTTGGTGTTATTCCGATTTCATCAGTCATCAGAAGAAGCATGAGTATTTTGGCGAGCTTTAAGTACGAGATGGAGAGTGCATTGTTGGGACATATTACTCCAAGTCTTTCTTACATCTCCTAATTAAATTGCATAGGCGGATGAGTGGATGGTCGGTTGCATCCACTTTGTACTAGAGTCCTAACCTTATCGGTCTCTTCCGCTTTGATGCCTTGCCCCTAGTCAGGGGCATATAGTAGCCGATGAGTGGTTAAATCATGCTCGTCACGATGATACATCAATGATTTGATCATGGTCTGCGGAGGTTGTTTTGCACCCAATCTTAAGTACTCGGTTACCTGTATCATTTGTAAGTAGTTTAATTCAAGTAGGTCATATTTCGCAATGTAAATGAAATTGAATTAAAAATAATTCAAAAGAGATCAGATCAAATCTCATTGATAAGTGAGGCAGCGTCGTATTCTCGCTATTGCACTTCAGTCCAACCCTTCTTAGTTGGAAGTCTAACGCAAATGGTTCAATTTGATCAATGTCCTTGATCGATATGGGTCGGATGTTATCGGTCCTACGTTTTATGCGGCTTGCACATATTGTCGGAGCTATCCTTCCCGGAGCAGCCTTATGGCGTTGGTGTTCACGGTAGCCATTTAGAGAAGAGGAGTTTACCGATCTAGAGTATGGAGCAGGTCCCCTCCTTATCTTGCTATGTTGATCCTTCATCTTATTCATCAACTCAAAATTGGCCTTGACATGTTGGTGTAGTTATCGGCGGTGGTCCACCAATTCTCTTGTCAAAGTCTGGAAATAAGCGCTGGTGATGAATTCATTTATGGGTATCGGAAGCAACTAGCTGCGGGCTTTGGATAAATTCGTTGGCTGCCAGCTTCTTCATTCACTTCAACAATATGAGAAGTATAACTGGTATGTCTAACCGTGATTGATGGTCTTCTCTGAGGAATAAGGGAAGACATCTGCGTTTGATGGCATTCATCACCCTTGGAGAATTCCACGCATCATTCCCACTTCATAAGGTAGTGTCGGGGGTCGTATTTCCATAGTACACCGACATAGTTAACATGTTGAATTTTCATTGGAAGTTCTACATGTAGGATGGTTTCAATGAATAGGTTTCGACTGGGAAAGATTCTCCAATCGTCATTATGATCAAGTCCATTTTATTGCCAAGGGTTCTTGTAACACTGGTGAATGATGTATGCACGATTGTCCAACGTTTGAGTGGTTGGTAACGCCGATTGGACGACGAGTTGGTTAAAATGAGATAATAGATTGGTGTTTTATCCCAAACTTTCATCCAGATAGGAGACCTATATAGGGTATTAAGGAAGTCCTCTTGAGGTTGTATGTCATGCTTTTAGTCATGTGGACGTGGAATGATTAAGATGCGGGCATATGAAGATGATTCAACGGTGACCAGCTATGTTTTGAGTTGGCAGAGTAGACACTGTAGGGCAGCCGTCATATTAGCCATCGTACAATAGTTGTCAATTCAGGAGTTTAAAAGCTGGTCAATTGGAGGATGTTGCATTCCACCTTAAAAGCATGATATATTAATCAACTCCAGTTCTTGGCATATTAGCTAGGTTTTCTAGCCTTTGGGAGCACCGGTTGAGTAGTATTCTTTACCCATTCCTTGATTGCAATTCAGCATTTGTTGTTGTGATCTCCGATGTCTTGTTCAATCATGGAACCATTAGAAGCGTGGATGGAATGTTCCTCCATTAAATTGAGCTTTGAAGTCACTATGCGGGTGCTCAGCGCTGCGGCTAGGGTTCGGGATAACACCAATTTTAGTCTCTTTTTCAGAGATTTGAGTCGTACCCTAAAATATTTTTTTTTTGAAATTTCGTATCGCTCTCAACAATGTTCGAACGACACAAATGTTGGTGAAATTGAACGATCCGAAAAGTGGACAATTGAATCGATACGAAAGGCGTACAGCTGCACCGATACAAAGTGGATGTGAGTATCGATACGAATTGGACGCAGATGGATCGATACGAACAGCGTGTGAGTATCGATATGAATTGGAGCAGTTGCGATCGATACGAACAGAGCATAGGCGATCGATACGAACAGAGCACAGGCGATCGATACGAACAGAGCGATATGAACAGAGCAATACGAACAGAGCGATACAAACAGAGCGATGCGAACAGAGCGATGCGAAGCAGATCGATACGAACATAGCGATATGAATAGAGCGATGCGAAGCAGATCGATACGAAAGGAGCGATGCGAATAGAGCGATATAAATAGAGCGCGAAGCGGATCGATACGAAAAGAGCGATACGAACAGAGAGATGCGAAGCAGATCGATACAAAAAGTGATCGATACCAATTTTGACATATTTTATGGGTGCGAAAACATGGATACGAAAATCACCATATTTTCATGGATACGAAAATATGGATACGAAAATCTTGATGAGTGTAGTTCCTCTTAGATCTGGAGCAATCTGAATAGAATGGAAGGAACCACTTGACGACAGATCTGGATCTCCTCCTTAGATTTTTGCAATTCAACGACGGTAGTAGATCCACAGAGCAGGAGAAAAGTAAGGTTTTCCCAGTGAAAGCACCAAAGTGTTTGTACCAAAATTGGGCACAACACTCTTCGGAAGTTTTTGAAGAGATAAAGTAAAGAAATTAAATGTAAAAAGAGGATTATCTAACAAAAACTCCAAATTTCAGAAATGAGAATAATTAAAATGCACAGAGACACAAGAATTTAGAGTGGTTCGGCGTGTTGCCTACGTCCACTATGAAGTTGATTGCTTTATTAATGTTTCTTTGATGATTACAAGTGAATTCAACGAATTACAGCAATTAATGATGATTTACAGCAGTGAATTTCGTTATTGGCAGCATCTATGGAGTTTAGGTCTGAATCCGGCAGAGTCCGGGCGTTGGAGAATTCAAAGGAGAAGAAGCCCCTTTTCTGTATGCCCTGGGGCTCTATTTATAGGTGTAGGAGGCTGGTATTTCGCTCAGATCTCGGGAGACCCTCTCTGGCACGTGACCAGGCCCGTGTGCCCAAGCCCGGGAAGTTTCGGACCGATCCGTGATCGATACGAACAGATTTCGTATCGATCGAGATTTCATCCAATGGAGTCGAAATTTGGCGTGGACATTCTTTAACATGTACGCAACTTCTGTCAAAATTTCATAGCATTTGGACTTGTAGATTAGGAGATATGATCGATACGAATTAGGATCTTCGGTTGGCTGTTTCGTTCGACTCCCTTATTTCGACTCGATCGTATTCGACTCGATGACGGGGCGCTCTAATGGATGCGAAGCGGAGCGAGTCGAAGTGGAGCGAGTCGAACAGTGGTTCTCTGATGGACGCGAAGAGGAGCGAGTTGAAGTGGAGCGAGTCGAACAGAGGCTCTCTGATGGACGCGAAGCGGAGCGAGTCGAAGTGGAGCGAGTCGAACAGAGGCTCTCTGATGGATGCGAAGCGGAGCGAGTCGAAGTGGAGCAAGTCGAACAGAGGCTCTCTGATGGATGCGAAGCGGAGCAAGTCGAAGTGGAGCGAGTCGAACAGTGGTTGGTTTTCATCCAATTTTGTATCGTTCGTAACTTGAACATATGAGCTCAGATTGACTTGAAATTTGGAACGATGCTCCCATAGCTTCACTTGTCGTGTCATATCAATTTTGGCTTGCTCTGAGCTCAGACAAAATTCGTCGATATCCATAGTGGACCTGCGTATAACTGATTTTCTAGACGAACTATCTTTGGTTTCTAGTCAAGTTTTTGGTGTCACAGGCTTGCAAAAAGGCGGGATAACAGCAATATAGGAATTTCTTCCTCAAGTTTATATAGACGATCAACTTTTAACGTAGTTGAACAAAGCTCGTTATAAAACAAACTAAGTTCTGCTACAACCATCCAAACTTTTGTGGGCAATGGTTCTTTGAAAGGGACGGGTAACAAATGTTCCATGATTACATGACAATCATGACTTTTCATCCCACTCAGTTTACCGATCTTATAATCGACACATCTACGAAGATTAAAGGAAATCCCATCAGGAAGTCTTAATCCTTCCACCTGCTTTAATAGTACTTTATGGTTGTTGTCTAGCTCATAACATGCTTTAGGTTTTTTTTGTCATTTGGCTTCATATGAAGCTCGGGACGATTGCATATTGCCTCTATATCACTTCTTGATTTCAAATCATCTTTAGTCTTTCCTTTAACATTCAAAACTGTGTTAAATACATTATTGAACAAATTTTTCTCACTGTGCATCACGTCGATATTATGACGAATTAGGAGATTTTTCCAACAAGGCAACTCCCAAAATATACTTTGTTTGCACCAATTATGAATCGTCGATTTACCTTGAATTTCAGTTTGTTCGCCAGTTTCATGTATCTTTGGATAAGCCTTTACAAGGTCATAAATATCTTCGCTTGATCAAATCATTGGTGGTCACAAGGTCTCAAGTCTATTACTTGTAAAGTTTTAATCATCTATTCTAAAAAGATTATTAATATGGAGAAAATACCGATGATAGTCAAACCATGAAATTTTCTTTCCATATGGAAAAGAAAATGCTCGTGTTTCTTCCATGCAATAAGGACAACTAGACGACCAACTATACTCCAACCCAAAAGCATTGCATACGTAGAAAAATCGCTTATAGTCCACAACAGAGAAGCTAACATACGAAAATTCTTTTTTTTTGAATGTCGTATGTATCAACACCTTCATACCACAATGTTTTCAACTCATCAATCAGTGGTTGTAAATATACGTCGATTCCTTGTGTTAGATCATCAAGGCCAGGGATGGCAATAGTGAGAAACATGTACGGGGATTTCATACACATCCACGGAGGTAAATTGTAAGGTGTAACAATTATACGCCAAGATGAATATTTTGAACCAAAATTGAGAGAACGGTGAAAATCCATCTGTACATAAACCAAGTCTAACATTACGGCTCTCCGCTGTGAAAGCCAGGTATGTATTATCAAAATGCTTCCATGCTTCTCCATCAGCTGGGTGTGTTAACGTACGTTCTTCCTATGTTCTCACATAGTGCCATCTGATATGATGCGTTGTTATAGAAGATGCATATAGCCTTTGAAGCCTAGGAGTGATGGGTAAGTAATGCATATGCTTGTACGAAACTTCCTTTCCCTTCTTTTTTCTTGGTTTGTATCTTTCCTGATTACATATTTTACAATTCCTAAGATTGATGTCTTCTTTCTATAACAACATGCAACCATTTAAACATGTACCTATTTTTTAATATGGCAAACCAAAAGCAGACATAAGTTTTTTCACATCATAATGATTTTCACACATTAAATTCTTAGGTGGCATATGCCGTTTTGCAGATTGTACTATAGCTGTAAACCTGGCTTCTGTGAAGTTGTATTTTGATTTCATCGCAATGTATTATGCAGTTACTGATAGTTGAGTACCGCTTGTAGAACCATCCCAAAGGGGTTTCTTAGCGGCATCCAATAAATCATTAAAAAAAATTTCTCCAATACTTGGTTCTTCTTCGACATTAACATCGTTACCATTAACTTCAATGGTTGGGAACAATGAACGTGCTGCATCTTCAACCATATATTGTATTAGATTCGTCAAAATAATTTCAGTATCCACCTCCTCCTCCGAATATGTGGGATTAGGTGCTATAAGTTCTCCAAGGCGACCCTCCACCAAATAATTCGGCACGAAACTATATTGGCGCAAATGAACCATTACCCTATCTGGTATCAAATGCTTCAATAATTTGCACCTACTACATGGACAACGAATTTGATGCAGCCCAGAAAGATGAAGTCGTAGGTCGTGTGCGACCTAACATGTTGTTAAGTCGAGTACGACCTAACGAGGAAGCTAACGAGCTAAAACTTTTTGAAGAGTCATGGGAAGTTGACGTCTTAGGTCGTGGGCGACCTAACGAGTTCGAGAATAGCGAGCTAAAGCAGAGGAGTAGGTCGCTGGAACGACCTAACAGTTTGCTCATTGACGCAGGCCAAACAGATCAAGTCTTAGGTCGCGAGCGACCTAACATACTGTTAAGTCGTGTGAGACCTAACAAGAAGAATAAGGTGCTACGACATAACGAGTTAAAACCTAAGCTAGGTCGCGAGAATGGGCTACGACCTAAGTTCAAGGTCGCTGAAGAAGGGCTACGACCTAAGTTCAAGGTCGCTGAAGAAGGGCTACGACCTAAATCACATGCCGCTTAGGTCGCTCCGATGTTTCGAGTGAAGACTTTCTCGAGCTACGACCTACGATAGGTCGCGTGAACGACCTACGACCTAAGTTAGGTCGCGGGGAGAATTAGGTCGCTGATTTTGGATGCCGCTTGTTTTTAGGTCGCTCACTGCTGCAATTCTTAAGTCGCTCATGGGAAGGTCGCATGAAGCTGTTCAAGATAAGTCGTTGCCGTAAGTTTTTAGGTCGTTTGCCCTTATGAGGTGTTGTACCTAAGTCGTGTGTGTTGTACTTAGGTCGCATATTGATGTTATGTGTAAACTGTTGAGTCGTTATTGAGTTGTAAATAACTGTTAAGTCGTTAACGACCTATACTAGGTCGTAAGTCGTGTTGTGTTAGGTCATGGCTGACCTAAGTGTTGTACAGTTTTGTGTTGTGAATTGTAAGCCTATAAATAGGCAGGTGGTCTCATTTGTAATAGTAGGTTGATTTTGAATAAAACTTTTGTTTGTTAGCTTTGTGCTTTCATTAAATTGGTAGTTGAGTGTAATCTCCTATCTCCTCTTTCGGCATTCGAGTGCGCTCGGATCAACGATCATAGAAGCCAATTCACGGTATCAAGTGCACTTGATCAACGTCTGAAGAATTGCAGATCTTCTTTCACGGTATCGTGCGCGATCAACGTGACGAAGATAGCTAGAATTCGGTATCTTCGGATCAACGAATTTGGGCCATTCAGTATTCTTCATTCCATCGATTGCTACTTTCACCGAATCATCATTTTGTTATTCCACCGCTGCATCATTTGGTTTCAGAGCTAGACTTAGCCAATCATAGCTAAGCCGAGTCTTGGAACCAATATTCTATCGAAGAGTTAGCAAAACCGAGCTAAGAGAAGTGTTAGAGCCGAGAGTTTGAAGTTGAAGGTCGTACATCGTTTGGTATCATTTTGAAAGTCCAAGCCGAAAATTGAAGTGTTTGTGAAGTTTCAAATCATGCCGCCGAGAAGAGCTAATCGGCATCAGAATGTTGAAGCTTTGTATAGAAGAGAAGAAGCCGATGAGATGGAGCAAATAATAAACGAAAACTTTAGTGAGAAGCTTAATGAAGGGATTGGTCGATTAGAGAAGATGATGTTGGAGATGAATCAAAATCGGAGGAGGGTTTCACCTGAATCTAACCATGGAGGAAGTAGAGTTTCACCACATTCCAATCGAGAGAGAAGTGTTGATAATGATCATAGAAGTGTCAGTCGAGATTGTTATAGAAATGTTGATGATCAAAGTCGTGATAGGAATATGAATGATCGAGATCGGAGGAATGTAGATAGAAGGGATGTTGGTGGAAGGAATGAAGGTAGTAGAGATGTTGGTGGTCAGGATCGACATCGATATACATCAGATTTTGAATAGGAGTTTGATGGTGGTAGTGTTCATGGACGAGGACGAGGACAAGGAAGAAATCAGTCAGAGTATGATCACAAGTGGGAGTCTGGGATGAAAACTGAAATACCGGAATTCAAGGGAGGTATGCAAGCCGAAGAATTTCTTGATTGGTTAGCTTATGTTGAGGAAATATTTGACTTCAAGGAGGTTCCGGAGGATCGCAAGGTGAAGTTGGTTGCTACTAGGTTGAGGGGAGAGCTATGGCATGGTGGCAGCAAACCAAACTAACTAGAGAACGGATGGGGAAGTCAAGGATTGTTGCTTGGGAAAAGATGAAGAAATTGATGAAGGCTACTTTCTTACCCTACAACTACCAATCATTAATGTATCAGAGATTACAAAACCTGAGGCAAGGGATGAAGGCTGTTACTGATTATGCAGATGAGTTCTACCAGTTGATTGCTCGAAATGACATTATGGAGACAGAAGAACAATTAACCGCTAGGTTTGTTGGTGGACTTAGAACACAGATCCAGGATATGGTGAACATGTTTGACCCTAGATCTATGGCAGAAGCACATCAAAAGGCGTTGGCTTGGGAGAAACAAGGTAGACGTGGGGGAGGTGTGTTTCCAAGTTTTACAGGGCAAAACAAAGGAGCGGGTAATAGTTCGAATATTCCTAAAGCATCGAGTAAGCCAGTTGTTCATGAAGTGGCTAAACCTAAAGTCAACCCCAATTTCAAATGCTATAATTGCCAGGAAGTAGGACACAAGAGCAACGAATGTCCGAAACCAAAGAAGAGAACTATGATTGCTGAGGCAGAGGAAGATGAGGTAGGAGCTGATTGTTCTAATTCACTACATGATGAGGAGGAAGAGAATGTGTCGGGAGATGAAGGGTATTCATTGATGATGAAGAGGTCGTGTTTAACACCAAAATAGGAGGAGGAAACTAGCTGGTTGAGGAGTAACATCTTTCAATCAACCTGTACTATCTTTGGAAGGGTTTGCAAGTTTGTTATTGATGCAGGAAGTTGCGACAATATTATCTCTACAGAAGCTGTGAAGAAGTTATCATTGAAGACAGAGAAGCATCCGAAACCTTACAAGTTAGCTTGGTTGAGGAAAGGTGGGGAGGTGAAAGTTGGACGAAGAGCCTGTGTTAATTTTTCAATTGGGAAGAAATACAAGGATGAAATTTGGTGTGATGTTGTGGACATGGACGTATGTCATCTGTTGCTGGGGAGACCGTGGCAGTATGATAGGGCTGTGCAACATGATGGACGTACTAACAGTTACAGTTTTATGTTTGTAGGAACTAAAATCACTTTGATTCCTAAGAAACGACAACAAGAAGAAAGCAAGTTGGAGGAAATTGAAGAGTTGAAAACTTTGTTATCACTGAAGGAGTTTGTTAAGGAAGTAGAAGAGGAGCCCGAAGTGTTTTTGTTGATTGGACGTGAGAGTCATGAAGAGGTTGAGATTCCTGAAGAAGTGAAACCAGTGTTGGGAGAGTTTGACGATGTATTTCCTAAGGAGCTACCAACGGAGTTACCACCGTTGAGAGACATTCAACATCAAATTGATCTTGTTCCAGGAGCTGTGTTACCTCATAGACCACACTACAGAATGAGTCCAAAAGAACATGAGGAGTTGAGAAGGCAAGTGGAAGAATTTCTTGAACAGGGGCGTGTATAGGAAAGCTTAAGTCCTTGTGCGGTGCTAGCATTGTTAGTACCGAAGAAGGATGGAACGTGGAGGATGTGCACTGATAGTCGAGCACTGAACAAGATTACTGTGAGATATAGATTTCCTATGCCTAGATTGGATGACTTGTTGGATCAGCTTAGTGGAGCTACTATCTTTTCGAAGATTGATTTGAAAAGTGGATACCATCAGATTCGTATTAGACCGGGTGATGAGTGGAAGACTGCTTTTAAAACTCGGGAGGGTCTGTACGAATGGTTGGTGATGTCGTTTGGCTTGTCAAATGCTCCGAGTACATTCATGAGAGTCATGAATCAGATTTTTAGACCATTCATTGGGAAATTCGTGGTGGTGTATTTTGATGATATACTGATATATAGTGGGAATCTAGAAGAACACTTGCAACATCTGAGAGAAGTGTTGATGGTATTGCGACATGAACAATTTTATGCTGCAACGAAGAAATGCGTGTTCATGACGCATAGTGTTTTAATTTCGGGGTATGTTATATTAGGAGGAGGTATACAGGTGGATCAGAATAAAGTTGAAGCAATCAGAAATTGGCCACAACCCAGGACGATAACAGATTTTAGAAGCTTTCATGGTTTGGCATCATTCTACCGAAGGTTTATTCCACACTTCAGTAGCGTGATGGCTCCAATTACTGATTGTATGAAAGGGAAACAATTTTCATGGTCGGAGGAAGCAGGATTTGCTTTTGAGAAGATCAAAGAACTTTTGATGACAGCACCAATTCTAGTGTTGCCGGATTTTCAATTGTTGTTTGAATTACATACTGATGCATCGAAGGTTGGAATTGGAGGGGTGTTAAGTCAGAAAGGACGTCCTATTGCATATTTCTGTGAAAAGCTATCGGGAGCAAAGATGAGATATAATACATATGATGTGGAATTTTATGCTATTGTGCAAGCCATTAAACATTGGAGACATTACTTATTTCACAAGGAGTTTGTGCTATACACTGATCATGAGGCTTTAAAACATCTGCAAGGACAGGAGAAAATTTCAACAAGGCATGCATCGTGGATTGCATATCTGCAGCAATTTACATTTGTTGTGAAACACAAATCTGGAGTTACAAACCGTGTGGCGGATGCGTTGAGCAGAAGAAATTATTTATTAACTACAATGAAAGTTGAAGTGATGGGGTTCGAAGTACTTCCAGAGTTGTGTGTTGAAGATCCTTTCTTTACAAAGTTTGTAGATGAAGTCAAGGAGGGAAAGACGAATGAGTTTGTATTAGTGGATGGTTTTCTGTTCATAGGAAATCGATTATGTGTACCCGATTGCAGTTTACGGATGAAAATTGTGAAGGAGTTACACGAAGAAGGCCATGTGGGTAGAGACCGTACATTGCAGCTGATTTCTCAATCTTACTTTTGGCCGTCAATGAGGAAAGAAGTGGAGAGATTTGTGAAAAGATGTCATGTTTGTCAAGTTTCGAAAGGAACAGCTACAAATGCAGGATTATATATGCCTTTACCTGTTCCGACAAAATCGTGGGTGGATGTGAGCATGGATTTTGTGTTGGGTTTGCCAAGGACTCAACGAGGAAATGATTCCATATATGTTATGGTGGACCGTTTCTCGAAGATTGTACATTTTATTGCTTGTAAGAAGACGGCAGATGCAAGTCATGTGGCACAATTGTTCTTTAGAGAGATATATCGTTTGCATGGTTTACCGGAGTCCATAGTTTCCGACAGGGATACCAGATTTCTGAGTCATTTTTGGCTAAGTTTGTGGAAGATGGTGGGAACAAAACTAAATTTCAGTAGTGCTTACCATCCGCAGTCCGATGGACAGACCAAAGTTGTTAACATATCCCTGGGAAATGTATTGCGGTGTCTTGTAAAAGATAATCTGAAGAGTTGGGATGTGAAGTTAAGTCAAGCGGAGTTTGCTCATAATCATGCTATCAATCGTAGTACGGGTTTCAGTCCGTTTCAAGTCGTATATTCAAGCTTACCGAAAGGGCCGTTGGATTTAACGATAGTACCACAACCGAAGGGGACGGTTAAGCGAGCTGTTGATTTTGTTGAAGGGTTGACAGAATGTCATAAAATCGTTCAGGAACGATTGGAGAAAGCAAATGAAAAGTATAACGATCTGCGGATTTGAAACGAAGAAATGTTGAATTTAATGAAGGAGATTTAGTATATGCTGTATTAACAAAAGATCGTTTTCCAGTGGGAGCATACAATAAACTTAAAGCTCGAAAGATTGGTCCTGTAATAATTGTGAAACGGATCAATGAAAACGTTTATAGGTTGAAACTGCCGAAGGATGTGTACACTTCTGACGTGTTTAATGTTAAACATCTTATACCGTATCATGGGAATGAGTTTGTTGTGGAAGAAGAGGGCGCAAATTCGAGGACGAATTTTTCTCAACCAGGGGAGGATGATGCAGCCCAGAAAGATGAAGTCGTAGGTCGTGTGCGACCTAACATGTTGTTAAGTCGAGTACGACCTAACGAGGAAGCTAACGAGCTAAAACTTTGTGAAGAGTCATGGGAAGTAGACGTCTTAGGTCGTGGGCGACCTAACGGGTTCGAGAATAGCGAGCTAAAGCAGAGGAGTAGGTCGCTGGAACAACCTAACAGGTTGCTCATTGATGCAGGCCAAACAGACCAAGTCTTAGGTCGCGAGCGGCCTAACATACTGTTAAGTCGTTTGCGACCTAACAAGAAGAATAAGGTGCTACGACATAACGAGTTACGACCTAAGCTAGGTCGCGAGAATGGGCTACGACCTAAGTTCAAGGTCACTGAAGAAGGGCTACGACCTAAATCACATGCCACTTCTTTAGGTCGCTCCGATGTTTCGAGTGAAGACTTTCTCGAGCTACGACCTACGATAGGTCGCGTGAACGACCTACGACCTAAGTTAGGTCGCGGGGAGAATTAGGTCGCTGATTTTGGATGCCGCTTGTTTTTAGGTCGCTCACTGCTGCAATTCTTAAGTCGCTCATGGGAAGGTCGCATGAAGCTGTTCAAGATAAGTCGATGCCGTAAGTTTTTAGGTCGTTTGACCTTATGAGGTGTTGTACCTAGGTCGTGTGTGTTGTACTTAGGTCGCATATTGATTTTATGTGTAAACTGTTGAGTCGTTATTGAGTTGTAAATAAATGTTAAGTCGTTAACGACCTATACTAGGTCGTAAGTCGTAAGTCGTGTTGTGTTAGGTCGTGGCCGACCTAAGTGTTGTATAGTTTTGTGTTGTGAATTGTAAGCCTATAAATAGGCAGGTGGTCTCATTTGTAATAGTAAGTTGATTTTGAATAAACCTTTTGTTTGTTAGCTTTGTGCTTTCATTAAATTGGTAGTTGAGTGTAATCTCCTATCTCCTCTTTCGGCATTCGAATGCGCTCGGATCAACGATCGTAGAAGCCAATTCACGGTATCAAGTGCGCTTGATCAACGTCTGAAGAATTGCAGATCTTCTTTCACGGTATCGTGCGCGATCAACGTGACGAAGATAGCTAGAATTCGGTATCTTCGGATCAACGAATTTGGGCCATTCAGTATTCTTCATTCCATCGATTGCTACTTTCACCGAATCATCATTTTGTTATTCCGCTGCTGCATCAGAATTTCTTCATCGTTCCCATTATTACTTAAAAACAAGTTCAATAAACAAGTGTACACCATTTTGAAAATGTTCACTTATTGAGCATCCAATTTCTATTCTTTTTTGTACATCCAGCTCCAATCGATAAAATAATTTACCATTTTTCCTACTTTAAAACATAAAAACATATTAATCATTTACGTATTGACATTTTATTTTTCAATTAAATCATACATTTAAATTTTTGCAAATATATAATTTTATTCTATTTAATTTTATTTTCAAATGGATTTACACAAATTATTATATGAATATAATCTACAATTTTTAGGTTATTATTTTACACTTTGATGGTTGGTCATCCAACTTTCCGTTACAAACACGGTAGTAATTATATTTTTTAAATCGTTTCATTTTAAACGATTCAACAAAATTTCGGCAGCACTTCCCCTTTGTTCCTTGTATCTTACACATATGTGTGTACATAGCGAACAAAAAGAAAGTGTTTTCAAAATTTTGTGAACCGTTTAAAATGAAATGATTTGCAAAATATAATTACTTTATTATGTTTGTACTTGTCCAATACAGGGACAAATCCTACAAATATTGTATCAAATGAATATAAATGTCTGTTTTATGATAAAAACGAATATCCATACAACGATCATATACAATACTTGTTAGACGGGGCCAAAAACTCTCTAAGGGATTTATAAAAACAAAGCACTAATTATCGTGTTCGACATTTTAGAAAACACATACACTAAATCGAGCACATCTATCATAATTAACCTTAGCTAGCTCTAATGCGCATATGCACTAATTAATCAAAGTATATACAATAACATACACTAAACAAGTTAATGTTTTCAACATTTAGATGATAATAACTGTAATTAGCATTCAATGGGGTATATTAAATAATCAATGGGGTATTATAAACAACTAGAATAACAAATTAAATCTAATTTAACAAATCAAAATTAATTAGGGTTTAGGAATAAAACCTGATTGGTGATTAATGAAGGGCTTAGGCTTGTTTAGAGTGGAGAATGATGAAGTTGGAGATGGTCGGAGAGGCATGGAAGCTGGCTGGCGACGAGGAGGAGGTGATTGAGTTAAGGATTTGGTGAATTTGGGGGAAAGGAGGTAATGAATCTGTTCTTGGCCTGAAGCCTATATACTTGCGACGGCACCGACGGCTAATTTACGTCAGTTTTCGATGGTTTACCATGGCCAGTATATTTTATTTATGAAAAACTCCACGGAGATCGTTAACCGTCAGTAGCCGTCGGAAATATCCGTCGACGGCCGTCGGAAGCTTCCATCACTATTTACTGTTGTTATAGTAGTGAGATATTAACATGTGTATTCGATAAGTGTAACAACCCGAATTCCAACGGTCCAGATTTTTCGTAAGAATGCAAAAACCCAAGCCACTGAAGCCCGAGTTGGGTATTTGGTATCCTGCAAATAGGCAAAGATAAATATATTAGAGCTTAATCAATTATCTCACAACGGAATTGGCTAAAATATAATAGTAAGTAAATACTCACCCAAATAATAACACTTTCTAAGCAAGTGTCATAAAGCTGAGAAGTCTCTGCCATTACCTAACCTGTAGGATGTTATGAGGAGGGGATCAGAACAAAAGTTCTGGTGAATGAATAAATTATATACTTCTAGGCTTAATTCTACATATACCATTTCATTTCCATTTATTCTTATATTAGATTCATTAGGTTACAATACTCTCACCTCTGCTTGTGAACCGTACCCATCTACTCCATAGTAGATAAAAACCTAATAACTAATATATACGTATATGTAGCTATATACCCAATGACCATATTGGTCTGAGGTACCACCCATGGTACCTTCCATATCCTCCTCGAAAAGGGCTCTATCGTCTAGCTTCGAGTGCATTCCATAACTACATCGGTAAAGGAACGCTTCGTAAGACCTACAATACAGATGCTCCACTACTTACTATGAAAACATAAATTGCATCCGCACTAGTCTATACCAGTGCTCGGACATCCACAATGTACCACCCATTACGTACGTTAGGGATTATGTGATCGTTCTGTCTACTATCCGAGTTCCGCCTACAAGGTCTATCTTGTATGGAACTCGGTCGAGGATTTTCTATATCTATAAAGGATTGCTTCGTTAGGCTTATAATATAGATATGCTAGTTGGTCTGCCCTTTATCTTCATGGCTATGGCCCCACGTAGCCACCCCTCAACAACTCGAAAGACTTCTAAAGAATTAAGTGGTCATGCCCTACTGCAAACAATCAAACATCCAATTGGCGGTGCCCCTCCATCCAATGTCTCGACAGTGAAAGTATCATTGGACTGTTGGTTTAACTCTATTCTTTCCCGAACTCGCTCTTAGTATTGATGTTGGCCGATATCCGCATGCGACTATCCTTAACCTTACTTGCAAGTACTGGACATACGAATACCCTACTCCGAACACCAAGCCCTTCTAACTGCCTATAAAGGATCCGTTTTGTTAGTCCTACAATGCAAATGCAGCCAATGCATACTCTTTTGATGGAACACATGCAGACCTGCCTCCGGGGATGCAGCTTCAATAGGCCTACCCAGAGGGCCATCCTAGAGTATCCTCATGTCCTGTTGAAGTCTCGTACTTCCCTCTAGCCCAAAATCACTAAGTTGGATGTGCTCCTCCATTTCTTGAAATCCGTGATGAACTGCTTCGTTAGGCGCTTCATCTTTTGGGCCGCTCCAAACGCATTTCGATTCTTTTATTAGACCCTAAGTCTAATCTTTTAAATTGCATTTAGTTTGCTTTCTTATTTTGTTGGCTACCTATTTTAATTTAATTAGCATATTCTTGCCCCCGTCTAACAGGGACTGCTGTTAGTATGAGCCACATTTACTATCTTGCTTATTTAACTTAATATATAAATTCTTAAGTCCTTAAAATAAGCCTCATTTTTTTATTTGCTTATTAACTTAATATAAGTTGTTTAAATAAGCTTCTATCATTATTCTCTACTATCATCACTTACCAATTTGTTTTAAGTTTCACGATAACTTTTCCATTCTTATTTCATAATTATAACCTATGTTATAATTCTACTTGGAATTGTTACTTTTCTTCTTTTATAGTTTGTTATACAATTACAAGCGTTTCTTGCTTAGTCGACGTTCTTTTATTACGATATAGAATTTTCTTTAATTCCCTAATATTACATGATTCACTTATCATAATAATTTCCTAGTTAAATAGCCTGCGCAGTAAATGCAGACTTAGGTTCCTTAAATTTCTTCATAGCCTAAAATTCTTAAATTAATAATTTTCTTGTTTCAAATCATACTTACTTTATTGTTCGATATTTTAGGGAGTGATTATATTTTATTTGGTTGGTTATGAAGACTATATAATCCATTTCCATATCTTAATATTGAATAACACTATAAACAATAATCCGTAACGGCAAGGTGTCTCTTTTACTATTTTGGAGTAGTGTAAAATATAGTGGTTTCTCTATTTTACACTAATTTCCCCTTTTTATTTCTTTTTATTCTGGTAGTTACGTTTATCGTTACCTTTTAGATATTAAGTTATGGAAATGTATCTCATTTTCTAACCAACCAATTAATCTAATAATTCCCCCCAAATTAACTTTTCTCATTTCAATGCAATTTATTATAGTAATTTTATCTCTCAACTTTTATTATTTTACATCTATTTTCTTTCATTTCAGTTTTCTTATTTATATAATCCATATTCGCGTTTATCTATTCTAATCCATACGTGAAGAAAGAAAAGAAGGGGTGGAAGAAAACTGAGGCTTGCATAAAAATCCAAAACGTAGGACAAAAGATGTAAATAAGGCATAGAAATTAGTGTTTAAATATTGTAAATAAACTACAAATTTTCTTATAGTTTATCCTTATTTAATTAATATGATTAATTACCGAATAAAATTTTCTAAATGGGAATCTAACGATAATATATCTTAAACTTAAAAGATATATAAATAAATCCACTCACCTGTCGTCCTTAGCTTCGCTTGTGCTCCGCCTAGTTCCACGGTCCTTTTGGATCCCCTTCTTCCAATGTGTATAATATTTTAATTCAGAAGAACTTCTCCCTAAAAATTATTTTCTATTTAGGGTTCAGCCTTAGGCAATGAACCCATGGGGGAAAATCTAATTGTAAGATGATAGCTAGGCCTAGGGTCCTATTTATATTGGAGCTTGGGGATCTCAGACCATCGGATTCTTGGATTGAACCTGGAGCTACCACGTTATAGGGTCGTTCGAAACCATAGGATCGAAGAACGTATGGCTCAGATCGCACCAGAAGGAGAAAACACGTCATGGTATAAATCTGGATCAATTTTCATCCAGATTGCACGTGGTTCGACCGAGCGGTCGACAGCCCATAATAAGCGGTCGACCGTGCAGTTGATCATTGCGTCCATTAGGGCGACCTCCTGGTCGGCCCATATCCGTGTTATTTATTATATTATTTTATTTTTCGGTTCGATCGCTTATTTTGTTTCATTCTTAACTCCTTCATATCGGTTCGGTTTTAGACGAGTTATATATGGAAACTGATAAGAAGATTGCCCTAGACGCAATGGTACAAGATCCGGAGCCATATTCCGACAATTCAAGAATTATTTATTTTCATTACTTATCGTTATACGTTAAATTTTAACTATATAAAAATACAGGGTGTTACAATAAGCATGTAGTGTGTCTATGGTAAGTTCATAGAATATTACGAAAGAAAATAATATAACGTGCATAAGAAAATAAAATGATTCGATTTGATCGAATAGGCGAATATATTGGAAAAAAGTTCCGAAAGTATCAAAAAGCGAATAAGATTCCGTTAACAAGAAATCTTGGCAACACCCCAAAGTTGAGTTATGAAATAAGGCTTATCTTTTGAGTAGATGGAAGGAGTGAAAGGGGTCTATTTTCCTTGAATTTCCTTTCGAGTAGATTGCTGATATGTAAAGCTATTCAAATTGACCTTTCGACTCAGTCGAAAGGGTCAGCTTTTCCCTTTTTTAACCTTTCAATTCTGTTGAGATAGGTTAGTATTTCCTTCGAAAGCCCACCTCTCGAAATGGTTGAGATACCTTGGATAATATTTTCCATTATTGGTTTTGACCTTGTCGAAAGCCTTAGTTGTTGTGTGACTTGGGCTCTATCCAAGAATCAGTGTCAAAGGTTTTGCCTCTGTCGAAAGCAAGGTTGCTTAGGTGTTAAAACCTAAATCAGGAATCATGGGTTGTGGTCAAGGTTTCAAATCTCGGATTTTGGCCAATATCTCGGGCAAATATCTCGGCTGTCTCGGGCGATATTTAAAAGACTTATAACTAACCAAGCTGCCAAATCTCGGATTTTGGCTAATATCTCGGATTTTCATCTCGGCTGATCTCGGGGAGATTTAAAACCTTGGTTGTGGTTTTGACCTTGTCGAAAGACATAGGCTTAAATGTCCCAGGTTTGGATTAGGAATCTCAAGTTGGAATGACTTGGAATGTGGTTTCTTCCTTGTCGAAAGCTAAATCTTTAGACACCTTGTGTTAATCAGAGGTTTTAACGGATTGAGGCTTGATCTCGACTTTGTCGAAAGCTGAAAATCAAGGGAAGGTAGCTTGAAGAATATAACTGAAGTTATTTAATTCTACAAGGTGTCGACCATGTCAGTAGTGACCCTTTGATGCATGCTACCCCTGAAACAAGATTAAACCCAACAAAAGCTTTTAAAATAGTAAAGTAATCTGAAATATTTGAGACTTCCCTTTAACAAGCTAAAGAAGACTTTATTTCTCCATGATACCCAAATCAATTTAGTAATTAGGGTTCACCACACTTTTGATTAAGAAGATATAAGTTTGAAATGGAAAGAATCAGATCCCCTAAACCTGACCCCTTGGGTCTTATTTATAGATGCGGGTCAGAACCTTTCAACCATGATGCTTTCAACTTGGTCGAAAGGTGGCTGCCGAATACTCATGTTTGCTAATTCTTTTTCGAAAGGAAGGGTTGCGCCTCTCTTTTTTGGGTTGCCTTGTAAGTGCTTCCGACTCTGTCGATAGGCTTTGTTCAATGGTTTCGATGATGTTGGTTACGTTTGAGCTCTTGTTTCTGATTTGATGAGGAACCCTCCTGGATCACATTGGCTTCAACCGGTTCGAAAGGCTTATTATAGCTTTCAAAGGGGTTTTCCAGGACAGTGTTTAGTTTTGCATGGTTTGAATGTAGGCGAAACCTTTGGTTTCGAAAGGTTTGGCTCATATGCAAAGAGCTGTTCCTCATTCTCTTCGAATGGTGCTGCTTTGACTCATTCGAAAGGTCTTCATGCATATGGATTCACCTAGTCGAAAGGTTATTACTTAAGGCGATGGGTGCTTTCGTCTCCTTCAAAAGGTATGAACCTACTGGATCTTTGTTGTAGAAACCTTTTGACACCTTCAAAAGGTTTTGAAACTTTCCGACTTTGGCGATAGCATCCCTTCGACTCCTTCAAAAGATCCAGTTGAAACTCTTCTCCCTTGCTCTCTTTTGTTCTCTGCTTAGAATGGTTTTGACTAAGTCGAAAGGTGGATTTTTTGAGTAGCATTTCCCCCCCGTTAAGGGATGCATTTGACTTTCCAAGTCAACTTTGTCGAAACTTAGAACTTTCCCGCCTCTTGGTCTTCTCGCGTGAATCTGGGATGTCCATTTAAATCTAATCTAGCGGTTGATAGTTCTTTGAAGAATTTTCTTATAAGTACACTCTTTCTCTCTTCTTCTTCTTCATTTACCTGCAATCACATTTCCAAGTACAAGTAAAAGAGCTCTAAAATTCTCAAATTTTCTTTTTCTTGAACCAAAGTCTAATCATGTCTAAACGTAAGTTCGAGACTTTTTTGTTTTTATAATTTCTCTTCTCTATTATTCATGTTTTAGTTGAACTTTGATTTCCAGATCTCATAATTGAGATTCAACTTTGAAACGTTCGAATTTCGATTTCGTGGGAGTAGGTTTGATTTGATTTACTGAGAAATATTTCTAATTCAGTTTCATGGATCTATAAAATTTGTTTCTCATCTTGGAATTTTATTTCAATTTTTTACACTTTTGAAATTGAAAAAAAGGTTGATTCCTGTTGAAATCCATTTTCTTAATGGGTTTAATTTATTTTTTTAATAAGTTTTTGAAACTCTGGATTTGCAATCGTGTTTGGTAAAACAGAAGTTTCTGTTTTCTTCTTCCGGAAGCTTCAAGTTGTATGGATGAAAAATTAGGACCACAATTGACTTTCTACCCCTTCGAAAGGGATTGAGGTGACAACATTGGTTTTGCTTCCTTAGCCCCTTCCGATGGGGTCGAAAGGTATTGTAGCGTGAATTTGATCAACCTTGTCGAAGGTTGTGAAACAGAATGTAGTCATCCCTCTCGAAAGCAAAAATGTTTAGACCGAGTCGAAACCTTTTGTGTTGATTGAAATCCTTTCTCTTTAGTATGTTTTCAAAACCATAATACTCCTTCATCCCTTTCAAGACCTTTTGTATCTGATGAGTCGAAACCCCTAGTTTTATCTTTATCCAACATTGTCGAAACATTCTAAATGCACATGAGTTTAACTTTGGACCTTTCGACTCAATAAGTATATAAGGTTTCGACGATATTCGTATTTCTCTTAGGAAACCTAAGTCATGGGTTTCGACAGCGTCGACGGGTCTTGTTATGTTGTTTATAACATGTTTGTAGTGTATATTTTTGTTCAAGTTTTTAACTTTAACTATTTCCTTTTAACAACGTGGTTCCTGTGGAGCTTTTGACATTGTTGAAAAGTGCCAATTGAACAAACATTTCATCTTTTCCTTTTGACCTTGTCGAAAGCTCAATGAATACTCTTGTTTAGGCTTTTGACACTGTCGAGAGGTATTTGCTAAGTGTTGATGTCCCTTTCCCTTTCGATTCTGTCGAAAGCTCAGTGTCTTTGACTTTTAATTTAAACATTTTTCAAAAATTTAAAGTTTCATGTTTGTTTTTTTTGTTTAAGTTATTCAACTAGGTTTTTTATGAATTCTTGAAAGAATACTACGTTCATAATAAACTTGAAAATTTTAACCGAAACATTTTCACCTGGCAGAATCATGAGCTCCCCAAAGAAACTCGACACCATTTCAAAGCATTCCTTGATATCTTCATAGGACGAGGTTGATGCCATCCTCAAAGACTTTGGAATTACTGGTGTGGAAGCTATTCCTTCTAGGGAAATGGATACCATCAATAACCCTCCTGAAGGTTCTTCGCTTACACTGCCGTCCACATATAGCACGGAGGATTTCTGCCTTTTCCTGAATTCTTGTCCAGATTTCTTTCTCACCTAGAGATTGCTCCAATCCACATGTCCCTAAATGTCTACACCTACCTCTTATTTATGGAACTAATGGCACTAGAGTCTGGACTACCCTCCTTAAACACTGAAGTTCTGAACCACTTGACCCGACTAGTCAAACTCAGGACTCTCAATCATCAGATTTTTAGAGCCAACCCTCCAAAGAAGCTGATATCAGATGGGGTTAACAAGTTCAAAGACTGGGAAAACTAGTTTTTCTTTGTTAGATGTTTCTCTAATATCAGTCGGGTCTTTTTTACTCCTTGTAAGTTCAGATTTTCGTTGTCTTCTTTCTATCTTGTTACTTCTCTTGTCTAATCTTTGTCTTATGTCAGGTTCTCCTGCCAAAGAACTCAATGAAGAAGACAGAAGAATGGTGGAGTCTCTTATTACAGCCTCCAATAAGATTGTAAACCGTCTGAGGCTACTGATTCTTTCTAACTTGAGGAAGCATTCTCTTCTTTCCGCTAGATAAAGGGTTTTAGAGCTACCCCCTTTGATCCAATATACATCAAAGGGAAAACGCTTCCTCTCCTTGGGAGATTCTGAACATTTTTCTCTTATGTCACCTATCTGCTTTTACCACTCCGGTAAATTATAGGCACAACATTTGTTTTCTATCCCTGTTGCATTCTGAATTATTCCACTGACTTTTAATCAGTTTAGGTCCTTTATAGCTGCTTCTCATGTTACAGTGCCTGTTAGTGGTGCTGCTTCCTTTTCTACAACTTCTGGTGCACTTTCTATTATCAATCTTTCGTCAAAACTAAGAAGGCCATTAAAAGGAAGTTAATGCCACCGACCGAAGCAGAACCTCCTCTAAAAGCTACTAATGTTATTGATATAGAGGAGGAGGATTGTTCATCTTTTGATATAGCTCCAGAGAGCCCGATTGTAGAAGCTACTAAAGAAATACCGGAGCAGACTCCTTCTGCCATTGATTCACTTTCTCGCATTTCCGTTTCTGACTCTGCGGCTGCTCTCGCTCAAATGCAACTAGCTTTGGAGACAACCCCTGCTCTAAAGCGCATACCTTCCAAGCCAACATCTTCTTCTCCTTCAGTAATTTTTAAGAGATAGCCCATTCTATCTTAAACTCGGAGTCCTTCACCTACGTCCACCCGCTTTCCACTGTTTCTGACTTGGTGGGGCATTACCGCTCACTGATAGAGCAATAATTTTTGGTGAGCTTTACTTTAGTTGACTTTATCATTACTGGTTTTCTCTAAATCTTTAACTTGCATTGCACTTTCTTCTTTTAGATTTCTAAGAGTTGGTTAAGTCTACATGATCAAGCATCCAAATCTTCCACTGAATCCTCCAAGTTCCAGGAGGAAATTTCTGCCCTAAAGAACCAATTGTATTCTGTTTCTATGGCCAAAGATGAAGCGACTTCTATTGCAACAATTAAGAGCTTCTCTCACCCGGACACAATCTAATATCTTGGAAGAAAGAAGGGCTCATCAACTCCTCACCGACGAAAATTTTGCCCTGGATCTAACTTTGAAAGAATCCGACAAGGAGAAGGCCCATATGGCTGCTAAGAATGCTTCTTTGAAAGGGAAGTTCAAGAAAAACAGGGCCTCACTGAAACTCGCTGTTGATACCATCTCTGACGCTAAGCAGCGAGTATCTTAATTTCTTAATACTACTCTCGGGGAGATCCTGCTGAATTCTTAGAAGAAGCCCTAATGCTCGCCTATGCTGATAATTTTAAGAAATGCCTTATTCTAAGCTTCTTCTCACTTGACTCTGCCCTTATTGGTAGAGTAATGGGCAATATCAATCAAATGAAGCAGGGGATTGAAGCTGCACCATTGGAGGAAATGACGCCTTCAAAATTCTTTCTTTCGATGTCCCCTCTTTTGAAATTGAATCTGACTCCAAGGACGAGGCGGACAAAGATATTGCTTTCGAGGAGGACGGTGATGGAGATGGTGATGGTAATGACAATGATGATAATAATGATGATGACGACGACGATAACCTTGCTGGCGGCCAAGGTTTAGGTGGTGATAGAGGAGGCCATTTTGGAACTTCTGAGAAGGATGGTGATGATAATGCTAAAGCTTTTGAAAAAGTGCCATCTCTCCAAAAAGATGTTCCACCTGAATCTGTTAGGCCTTCTGCTCCTCAAGAAGGAAAGTCTACTCCCATCAATGTTGAAGGGCTGAAAGGAAAAGAGCAGGCTTCCCATACTTTTGTCCCAATATCTCAGGTAGGGATTCTTCGTTTAAATATCTTTCACTTCGAAGATAATAATAGTGAAAATCATTTATTTTAGATAAGGAAGAAATCTGTCCTCTCCTATAAAACCAAACTGGAATATCCTCATCTCCACTTCGACTTCCTTGGTGATGAGGAAGAAAAACTTCTTAAGGAGATCAGGACATTTCATACAAAAATCATTTGTGGTCGCAATAGTCCTCCAGCTGGGAAGTGGGATTATAGCAAATGCCCACCAGTTATTACACCAGAAGGAGTCAATATTCCTTTTGATTCAACAGTTACCCTTTCCGCTAACTCAGTAGATAAAGTTAGAAAAATAGTTTCTCAGCTTTAGATGTAAACCAATTATTTATTATATCTTTAAACTTTATTGTTGTTTGAGTTGTAATATGCTATTATAGTAATAAAGAGATTTTTCATCTTGATTTTGACTTTTTTTTACTTAAATAGGAGTTACAATTATCTATAGCTCCTCTCCCCTTTGATTTATCATCACGCATCGCTACTCTTAGAGAGAAACTTTTAAAATCATATTGAAGGAGTGAACTCACCGATGATATCTTACTGGAACGCTTCGGTAGCAATGCTGAAGCCTTAAAGTGGCCTAAAAGATATTTCCTTCGGAAAACCATTGCTAGTAATATGAAAGATCAAATTTCCTATCTCGAGGCCGAGGTCAAAAACAAAGATGAAATGATTTCATCACTTAAGCGATAGGTAAAGTCTAACCCTTAAATCAACTTCGATCATAAAAATGTCAAAGCTCATTCAACAAATTAGTGACATGGAGTTGAAATTGAAGGACAATCAGGCGCAGTGTAAATCATTGGAATTCATTATGGGAGAAAAGATATTTAGCATTGACTTAGTGACTCCTTGTACTACTCCCTCAGTTTCCAGACCCACGAGGTCAAATTCTCTTACTGTTCAAAAATTTCCTTTAATGATTAACCCTCTCCCAGGCTTAGATGAGAATGTTGTGGGTAACTAGTGCAGGAAAGTTAAGTTTGAAATAACTACGTATTTTGATGAGCAACAAAGAGTGAAGTATTCTTGGAGTATCAATGAGTATGCAGTCAAGATTCAGAGGCTTGAATGCGATAATTACTTCCTTCAGAAGCACATCGTGAAATTTGAAAGGGACAACAAGACCCTAGGCATGCAAATAGAGCTTTCAACCGCGCTCTGAAGACAAATATTGATGTAATTGATGACGCAGATGGGGTTAGATAAAAGGAAAAGAAAATTAAAGATGTTCTCTGTGCCGCAATTCGCCACATAGTGGATCCTTCAGTCGTTGAGGCTCTTAACAAAGCTGCTCAAGACTTATGACATATATGTACCTTTGAAACATATAAACTCGTCTTGTATATATGTGAATAATTTCATAATTTTGTAACTAATCTCATGACTTATGTAATTCATATAAACTTTGTAAATATTACCTGATTCGTAATCCCTTTCTGTAATGTCACTTCTGAAATGCTTTTTGATAGCTCATACATTGATTTTTGTACTTACCGAATCTTTCATTTTTCTTTGCTGTGCTGATTTCCCTGAAAAGTATGAGGCAAACAATATTTCTAATTGTTAGCTTGAAATTGACATACTAGTCCATGTATATCATTTGCTTAGATTAATGAATCATCTTGTTAATTGCATGAAAAGTAGTTTATGTTAAACATCTAAATCCCATCTTTAACCGTGATGAGAGATAATTAAGAATTTAACTTCAACCATTTAGCTGGAATATCTGGAATTTGTTGATAGGAAATCCTGCCCTATCATAAGGGCATCAATGTTGGACAAAGATTTTCAAGAGAGATTTAATAAAGGGCTAAATCTAGAAATCATTATCTGAATATCTGTGGTAGAAACTCACTGAACCATTTTAAAGTATCAATGAAATTTGAAAACTTAGAAATTCGAGTCCCAGATTCGGGTATTAACGAAAACTTATAATAATGTTTTTGAGAGTATTCTTTGACCCAGATTCAGGAATTTGTGATGGATAAATAGAAAAACATTATTGAAATTTTACACCCAGATTAGGGCTCAAATAAGTAATAGTCTCGATACCCAGATTTGAGTATAACAAAGATTGTTAGTGATCGATAAAGACCCAAAACCCAGATTCGGGTATTAGTAAATGAAGTTCTAAAATGAATGTCCTGAAACCCAGATTCGGGTATTATTAAATGAAGTTCAAAAATGAATGTCTCAAAACCCAGATTCTGGTATTAATTGATGAAATTCAGATATATAAGACCCGAAACCCATATTTGAGTATTAATAGATGTGATTCAGATATGAGAGACCCGAAACCTAGATTTAGGTATTAATGAATGACGTTTAGAAATGAAAGTCCCGAAACCCAGATTCGAGTATTAATAAGTGGAGTTCTATTCTACTCCTTTGATGTATGAACTCTTAAGGTGCTATATAGAAGTAATTTGATTAGCTGCCTCTTGAGCTCGGACGTCTTAGTCCATAATTGGATATATATCGCTTCTCAGGTTTGGACATCTTAGTTCATGATTTTATGAGCCTCTTCTCGAGTTTGGACATCTTAGTCTATTGCTGAATGAGCCTCCTTTTGGTCTTGGACGTCGCAGTCCATTACTTGATGTGCCTCTTCTTGGGCTTGGACATCTTAGTCCATTGTTTGATAGGCCTCTTTTTGGGCCTGGACATATGGGCTTCTTCTTGGGCCTGGATGTCTTAGTCCATTGTTTGATGGGCCTCTTCTTTGGCGTGGACATCTTAGTCCATTGTTGTCTGGTGCTCTTGGTTAGCTCATCTTAGAGGTTGGAACCAAGGACTTACCCGACCTCCCTCTAAGAGGCGCCCTGCCCTGGCCATAGCGTGGCACGGACAGGGGCTTGTTTGGTGCTTTACCCTGGCCATCTTATGGCGCGGATAAAGGCTTACTCCATCCTCCCTCCAAGAGCTGGCTTACCTTAGCCATATCGTGGCGCAGATAAGGGCTTGTTTGGTGCTTTAACTTCGCTATCTTATAGCGCGGATAAAGGCGTGCTCTGTCCTCCCTCTATGAGGTGCCTTAACCTGAGAAAAGGTGTGGCCAAGGGCTTGTCCGCTACTTTAACCTGGCCATCTTATGGCGCGGCTAAAGACTTACCCGCCCTCCCTTCAGGAGGTGATCTGCCTTGGCTATCTTGGCATGGACAGAAGCTTTCTACCATCTTAGGTCGGCTACCATCTTAGGTGATATCCAAATATAAGGAGCCTTTCACTCCCAACCAAGTAGATTTTTCTTAGGAAAGTATCTCTTTATTGATTTTTCTTCAAGTGCTCTTTACAAATTCATGAATCTTTCCTTGTTGGAAGAAATTGATGATCATCCTCTCTAGGGCTTTGCAATGATTAATTTCATGGCCATTCATCATATGGTAGTAACAGTTGGATCCCCCTAAATTTCTTTCATGTTTCGGTTTCTTTTTCTGTGATGGCCAATAGTTGAGCTCATCCTTTGTTAGCGTGTAGACATTCTCCATGGATGTCGTCAAGTTGCATTCTTTGGGAAGTCTAGACTTGAAGTTGGTTCTTGAGGATGACTCTTTGATTTTTTATTCCTTGGCCTTATAGTTTCATACTCTTCGATTGCTTTTCTTTTTTCCACCCTTTGGGGTTCTTGTGTAGGAAGTGTTCTTGCTGTAATTAGTTTTTGCCACTTATTTGCAAAGGCATTGTAATCAACCATTAAATCTTTTTCAAAGATTGTGCCTTTGGAATAGTGTTGAATAGTTCTTCTCGTTTGGTTGAATACATTATCACTTCCATTTGTCCTTTTTCCTAAGGCAAAAATTGGGGTAGGGCCAACATGAAAGGGGTTTAAGCTCCATTTCTCAAGATCGTATGAATATTCTTTTTTCTTATTTATAATCCTCAGAGCTTCCAGCCTTAATATTTGTTCTTCATTTTGATTGGAATCCTTGATTAATTCTAAAGGGAATCTTATCTCATGGGGATCAGAGGATCCTTGTTCAAATCTTATGATTCTTCTAGCCATGATTAGATCAAAGTAGATGAACTTGAGATTAAGCTAAGTGGGGTTAAAGAATAGTAGTGTTGGGTGTTTAACCAAGTCGGAGGTTCAAGCACTCCTTTAAGCGCCAAAATGTAAACAAGAAATCTTGTCAATGCCCTAAAGTTGAGTTATGAAATAAGGCTTATTTTTTGAGTAGGTGGAAAGGAGTGGAAGGGGTCTATTTTCCTTGAATTTCCTTTCGATTAGATTACTAATATGTAAAGATGTTCAGATTGACCTTTCGACCCAATCGAAAGGGTTGGCTTTTCCCTTTTTTAACCTTTCGATTCTGTTGAGATAGGTTAGTATTTCCTTTAAAAGCCCACCTCTCGAAATGGTTGAGATACCTTAGATAAGATTTTCCTTTTAAGGTATTGACCTTGTCGAAAGCCTTAGTTGTTGTGTGACTTGGGCTCTATCCAAGAATCAGTGTCAGAGGTTTCAACTCTGTCGAAAGCAAGGTTGCTTAGGTGTTAAAACCTGAATCAGGGTTTGTGGTTTCAACCTTGTCGAAAGCTATAGCCTTAAATGCTCCAGGTTTGGATTAGGAATCTCAAGTTGGAATGACATGGAACGTGGTTTCATCCTTGTCGAAAGCTAAACCTTTAGGCATCTTGTGTTAATCAGAGGTTTTAATGGATTGAGGCTTGGTCTCGACTTTGTCGAAAGCTGAAAAATCAAGGGAAGGTAGCTTGAAGAATATATCTGAAGTTATTTAATTCTGCAAGGTTTCGACTGTGTCGGCAGTGACCCTTGATGTCAGCGACACCTGAAACACAAAATTAAACCCAAAAAAAGCTTTTAAAATAGTAAAGTAGTCTGAAATATTTGAGACTTCCCTTTAACAAGTTAAAGAAGACTTTATTTCTCCAAGATCCCCAAATCAATTTAGTAATTAGGGTTTACAACACTTTTGATTAAGAAGAAACAAGTTTGAAATGGAAAGAATCAGATCCCTTAAACCCAACCCATTGGGTCATATTTATAGATGCGGGTCAGCACCTTTCGACCATGATGCTTTCGACTTGGTCGAAAGGTGGCTGCCGAATACTCATGTATGCTTTGCCTTTATCGAAAGGAAGGGTTGCACCTCTCTTCTTTGTGTTGCCTTGTAAGTGCTTTTGACTTTGTCGATAGGCTTTGTTCAATGGTTTCAATGGTTTGGTTACGTTTGAGCTCTTGTTTCCGATTTGATGTGGAACACTCCTGGATCACATTGGCTTCGACCAGTTCGAAAGGCTTATTATAGCTTTCGAAGGGGTTGTCCAGGACAATGCTTTATTTTGCGTGGTTTGAATGTGGGGGAAACCTTTGGTTTCGAAAGATTTGGTGCATATGCAAAGAGCTGTTCTTCATTGTCTTCGAAAGGTGCTGCTTTGACTCATTTGAAAGGTCTTCATGCATATGGATTCACCTAGTCGAAAGGTTATTACTAAAGGCGGAAGGGTGCTTTCATCTCCTTCGAAAGGTATGAACCTACTGGATCTTGGTTGTAGAAACCTTTCGACACCTTCGAAAGGTTTGGAAACTTTTCGACTTTGGCGATAGCATCCCTTCGACTCCTTCGGAAGGTCCAGATGGAACTCTTCTCTCTTGCACTCTTTTGTTCTCTGCTTAGAATGGTTTCGACTAAGTCAAAAGGTGGATTTTTGGAGTAACAGATTCAATCTCAAAATTCACTCCTCCCTATGATACAAAATGATATATCGATAAGGAGTAATCAGATTTTGTTGAAAAAGTATGCTTAATGATGATTGAAGTTGAGTTAACTCCTTCCTTTAAGTATGTCTACTTATGTGTAAGTACATAGGTTAAATATAATTTCATCTAAAGCATAGATTATGAGACCATACAAGATAAGATTTGATAAGAGACCCCTATATATCTTATGTCATGGAATTGATAGGTTGTGCGAGTCGAGAGGCTGAACGTCATATTCTTTCATGATGGATCTTGTGTGGACCACTCCAAAGGGTTTGGGATCGACCAACATTGGTTGACTAATTAGTTTTATGAAAATTTTCATAAACTAAAACTTAATTAGTTTTATAAATATAAAAATTAGTTCATAAAATATTTATGAATACATGGTCCGTTGTACCGAGAAACAACTGTTGTTTCAAAAAACGCCAATTTTATGACAAAGGGGTTTCTTTTATAAATTATTGGTATTAAAATGGATATTAATATGAAACTGATTACATAAGATGAAATGAAAATAACCAAGACAAATATACCCGAACCATTAGAATGTACAATAAGAACTCTCGCATATTGGAAAGGAAACTATGGGTTTCATATCAATGTCAACAATAGAACTTCTTAGTTGTCAATAAGCCATAAAGAATATTGACTCTGCCATATGGCATGATGCACGACCCCAGAATGGATTCCGAATACATTTTCAAAATATGATTTTGATAGTTATGCCTAAAAGGATATGAACCATCAACCGCAAATGTGTCTTCGAGATAAAGACCAATGTAGTTCGAATACAATAAGAAACGTTGATATGAATAACATCGCTGACTTCAGTTCAATAAACTAATGCAATAGATTCGTCATTCAGCATGCTTAATTAATTTGAATTTTACTCACAAAATTGTCACTTGATATGAGTTTGAGTTTTGAAACATATACGTTAAATTAAAAATTCTAAATAATGATTTAGAATAGACAGTTTTCACATAACAACCAAACTACCTCAACGTCAGTGGGAGCGATACTGAATTTGTGTATTTTGGATAAGATTTAAGAACTAAAATGAAAGTATCATTTGATAAGCATCAAAACTAAGCAAAGGTTTTGACAAAGAAATCAAACAGTTTGATTTTCAATTAAAATGCAGAGGAAGCATGTGTCTATAAGAAAGAATAGTATAAGGTACTAATATATTTCTAAACTAAAAGTAAACAACATATAACTATTGATTGTTAGTGATGGACCTATGTTAAAATCAGTTAGATTTGTTGTTTAATACTCGATATAGGACTTGAAAAGACATCTTTTATAATCAGTATAAAAGGATGACCGAAATGTTCCAAACAATATACACGGATGCCATATTAAAATGTTTTACATGGAGCATGTAAGATGGATTCCTTATGCATCGGTAATGGGAATTATCATACATGCTGTATTCTTTAAAATATAGCATTTCACTTATGTATTTGATATGTAAATAAAGTATCAAATCTAAATTAAGATTGCTAAATGATAATTTAGAGTGTTCTCCAGTTTTTATGAAATACTAGAGAATTGTTTATAGAAATAATGAACTCCTTATGAAGGAGTATTGCGGACTCGAACTTCATAAGTGATATCGAGCATAGAATGTCAATCCTAATTCATATTCAACCTTAATTAAGGAGCCTTAAATTGAAAATGTTCCAAACATCAAGGTTATGGCTGATTCAACCAAAAGGCAAATTACGTTGCCTTGAGTTACACCGTAGAAAAAGCTGTATATATGTACAATGCACAAATATATAACTAAGCTAGGGGTGATTCCAATTGAAAATCCTATAACATTTTTATGTGATATAAACGTCGCAATAAAAATCATGAATGATCCTAGAGCTCATTAGAAGTCGAGAAATATACTCTAAAAAGTTCCATATGATAAAGACAGTTTATCAACATCGAAGAGAGTTGATTAAAAGAGTAGAAAGTTAATACAGTATACAATATTCATTCTATAAGAGACTAGTTCGATCGTTTTGAGAAAAATGATCGAAATGAAGGAATAGGTTTCCATATTTGATCTCAAATGCAAGTAGGGGATTGAGAGAGTTAGGGGTATGCCTTAAGGGCAATTTGATGATTTGTTACATATATCCGACTTTATAACCAACTATGTTCGTAATAAAGCTATTATATTTCTACTATATACATTTTCATATAATGATGTAATTAATGAAAGTGTACGTGTAGTACTAAGGATCGTGTAATATGGTATATAAATGCGGAAACTGGTAATAATAGTAAAATAAAAATTAAAGTAAGCACACCAGGAATTTTTATACTGGTTCGAACTTCCCATTCTACGTCCAGTCCCAGAATACCCTCTGGATTTAAACTAACCCCTCACTTAACCCGGAGGAATAGGTATACGACACCTGAGCAGCCGAACAGGAATTTTTCCGCCTCAACAACCGAAGAGGACTTCAACCTAATACAAATTTTTTGTTGACGAATGTGTTCTAAATAACACTGATAGTCTTTTGATAGTACAACTTTCCTATAATCAAATCCTCAAGAGTATATATGTGTGAGAAGATTTAGAAGGAAGATAATCACGTAGAATCGAAGTATATAAATTAAATCAAGGATTCTAGTGATATTAATTAAGAATGAATGCTTTTATTTGCAGAAATGAATAGAGATTAGATTTCAGAAATATAAACAAGAATCAGTGATTGTAGAAGTGAATTGAATATGTTTATATAGTTGTAGAAGAGTTATAATCTTTCTTGAAGAGTTTCAATCAACAGTTGTGTCCATATCTCTTGAAATAGAGGACATTCCTCTTCATGAAATGATCGCATCTCTTCAGTAAACTAGCCTTTATTCTCTGGTCGGTCGACCAGAAAATCTGGCCGGTCAGCTGAGTTCGAAATCGTACACAAAACAGAGATTACCTGTGCACATAACATAGGGTCGGTCGACCGAGGATCCTGGTCGGTCAACCGACCTGATGTTATTTGCACAGTGTACACTTATATATGTATAAATTAACATGGATCAATTTGTGTGTGTGTGACTACTTGAGGAATGATTTTAACAATATTCTAAGACTCAATAAAATAAATTATTCATACTAATCTCTGGATTGTAGTCTTGTCTCCTTTGTAGTTCACAATATACGTTTATTCTCTTTTTGTCGCTTTCATATAGTATTCTCTTTGTATTTCGTCGTATGATCTCTGAAGCTTGTGTCATGAATCAAAACTCATGAATCAACATTCCCCCCCTTTTTGATTGATGACAATACTTATGTGACGAAGTAAAACTTATCTATATTATAATTCTCCCCCTGAATATATGGCGACTTTTCTGCAAAAAATATGTTAGCTTTCATACATTTTTCTCCCCCTTTGTCATCGACAAAAAGGAATACTTACCAGAAGTAATATGTTAAAGTAATGCGAATCATTGAAATTTAAATATTAAATATTCAAACTAAAATAGGAGCAATTAAGGATGTTTGCTTAGTACATAACAATAATAAAGGAAAAATATATTGTGCTCATAAAGAAATTCTTGAAATTAAATTGTAAAATACTACAATTACTCCTCATCATCATCAGAATCCTAGAATTCTGGACGAGTATTATCATCCAATGGAGCTGGTTCCTTACCCCGTCTTTGTGTGTGAGGAACGTGAGTTGCCGATGTGCTGTAACTTGTGTTATCGGATGTAGACCAAGAGAAATTTAGCGCTGGTCTTTTTCCAAGAGCAACAAATGAAGCACCGGCTTCGGAAGTACATGTTAAGGCATCCCATAAATTTACGAAGAAGCCTTTGATCTTCTTGAACCGCCCATCAATTTTTCGAAGTCGAGAATCCAAAGCTAGTTGATTTCGAGCCAAAATATCAATGGCAGCCTCCGTACTAGTACCGGGAGTTGGTCGTTGAATTGAGGTTTGACGAGTTATACGTTCCGTAGAATGAGTAGATGGTTGAGGTGTAGAATAGCTGCGACGTAGTTGTTCTCGAGGAGTAGTACGCCATTGCTGAAAAGTTGTAATTTGGGACGGTGCATCAGGTATCTTCATTAGTTTTATGGTTCGTGAGTCAAAAGTACGAACTTTGGATGTTTCGGATTCCGGAGCATGGGTGACAAAGTTATTAATCAACCTCATTATGTATTCTTCATAATAAATATGGAACATCTTTCCTTGGTTGAAAGAAAGAAATTCATCCATAAGAAGTTGTGTCCAATTTACTCGAATATTTCCGCACATAGCATACAATGCTTTGAAGTTTTCGGGATATACTAAGTGGTATGATCCTCCTCTTGGAACAATAGACTTCATCATGAATCGATGAAAGAGTCGGGCTTTAGGTCGAAGGGATGAAGTTTGCCTTAAATCAGTAGCGTCATCTTCAAAAAATAGATGACTTAGACGGTCACGAGTCGATGTATTACAATCTACATCATGTAACGAAATTCCACCCGGTCGAGCATTAAAAATGTGGTTAATTCGATCAATGGAAAGAAAAATCGAAGTGCCACAAACCGATGTCCAAACACAATTTTCAGTGTTTCTCGGTGGATTTACAAGGTTGAGATTTGCTAGAAATAACTTGACCATTATATGATTAATTTTCAAGTTATTTTTCCTATGGTCAAGAAATGTATCAAGACCACTTTCAAGGGCGGCATTTTCAATACCGTAGGAGGTAAAATCAGGATAACTTACAAATGACTCCTCAAAGATTTTGGCATCTTGAAGCCTTATCCATCTTTCTAAAGCTTTGTCACTTACTAGCCAAGAAGCAATTTGAGAGTTTACAGGAGTTGATGAAGATGAGCCAGCATTAGTCTTAGATTTCTTCTTAGGGGCCATTTTTTTGTTTGAAGAGTTTGAAGAAGTTTGGGGAGGTTGTAATGGGGGCTAGGGTTAAAATCTGTTTTGGGAGAGTAAAAGTGAAGAGGTGAGATGGAAAAGGTGAGTGGATGGGTTAAAATATGTAGACTATTGCAACGGAAAGCACGCTCGGTCGACTGAGTTACCTGGGTCGGTTGACCGACTTGAGTTTCAGGTTAGTGCTTATTCTTTCGGGAAGAGCTTCGGTCGACCGGTGCAGGGTACTCGGTTGACCGACTCAAAAAAATGTTATAGTTGCTTTTCGGGATACAGGTTCGGCTGACCGACTCAGGGGGTTCGGTCGACCGACCTGGCAGAAATATGTTTTTTTAAAAACTTCTCGGGATAGCTTCGGCTGACCGACTCAGGCTCTCCGGTCAACCGAGGCATGTGAACAAACAAATTTCTGTAGTTTTTCAACAAAAAATTATAGAAATATAAATTATATTATTACATCATTTATATTTATACATCTTATTGAAAATAATAACATATATATATATATATATTAAATTATAGCCATGGTTCATCAGCATCTACGTTCCCATGAGTTTGGAGACGGAACATTTTCTATTGGTGACCATCTTGGAGCTATTGGAGTTTGAACGGGGTTTGAAGGTGATGGAGATCTGTAAGAAGGTTCAGCAACATCATCCTTCTTAGATGAACAAATTTTCATGGCAATCTTTTCAAGAAAACTTAAACGTCTTGCTGTGACTTTTTGTTCATAGTAGAGTTCCCGTTGCATATTCATTTGCTGTTGTTGGTAGTGATGTATTTCATCAATTTTTTGTTTGGTTGATGGAGATACTACCATTGTATTCTTCCCTTTCTTCTTTTCAGGTGTATAGCCTGTATGGGAGTCTTCTCATGGTTTCCACCCGTGTCGGGGGTCTTTATCTAGAGAGGAGAAGTCTAGAACACGGTTAGGCATTGGAAAAGTAGGATAGGGACCATTTTCGGGGATGCGATCAGAACAATCGTCGTCCGGAGATGTGTATGAAAGATGAGAATTTTCAGAGTTATAGTAATCATTGTTAGAAGACATTTTTTCATGTTTTGTTTTGTAAAATTTTTGTAGTATATGTTCTTAATCAATAAACATAGTACATATATATAACCATCTATTTTCTGAAAAATTAGTGGTTTAAAACAAATTTTAACTATAATCACAGAACTTTATAGCAAAAACTGTTCGTTATTGTATGATATATAAGCTTTAGAGCTAAAAATAGTTTGTTTCTGAAATTAAAGTTAATGGTACAGATTGTAAATAGAACTGAAACAAGAAACACCCATAGCTTAAGTAGCTATAATACAACATCTAACAAATAAGTCAGAGGTCATGAGTTCGAGTTCCGCTTTGGTCAGAAATAAAATAATTTTTGTTTTTCGATATTTTTGCATATTTTTATTCATAAATCTTTAAACGACATTATACCTAAATCACGTCTTAGTTTTATAAAAATATTTTCATTTAGCGGTTTTGTAAAAATGTCAGCTATTTGATTTTCAGTGTTGATAAATTCTAAATTTATTAATCCTTTTTCCAAACAATCACGAAGAAAGTGATGACGAATATCAATGTGTTTTGTTCGTGAGTGATTGACCGGATTTTTAGAAAGATTTATTGCACTAGTATTATCACAATAAATTATTGATTTTTCAAGATGACAATTAAAATTTGTAGTGTTTGTTGCATATATACGACTTATGCACATGCCAAAGCAGCAGATATATATTCTGCTTCACACGTTGATAAAGAAACACAGTTTTGTTTCTTACTAAACCAAGAAACTAAGGAACGTCCAATGAAATGACACGTTCCGCTCGTACTTTTTCGATCCGTCTGACTTCCTCCAAAATCAGCATCACTATAGGAAACTAATTCGAAAGGACATTCTTTTGGATAAAATAGTCCGAAATCTTTGGTTTTAGTTAGATAACGAATAATGCGTTTAACTGCTCTCATATGTGATTCTTTGGGATTTGCTTGAAATCGAGCACATAAACAAACACTCATCATAATATCGGGTCGACTTGCTGTTAAATAAAGTAAAGAACCTATCATACTACGATATAGCTTCTGATCAACACTTTTGCCATCTTCATCTCTATCGAGATGAATTGTTGTGCTCATAGGAGTTGGTTTGGCAGTAGTGTTTTCCAGACCGAAACGTTTGATTAAATTATAACAATATTTTTCGTGATTAATAAAAATTCCATTTTCAATTTGTTTAATTTGTAATCCAAGAAAATATGACAATTCTCCCATATGAGACATTTCAAATTCATTCGTCATTATAGTTGAAAATTCTTGACATAGTTTTTCATTTGTCGAGCCGAAAATAATATCGTCAACATATATTTGAATTATTAAAATATCTTTATTAGTTTTCTTAATAAAAAGCGTTTGATCTACTTTACCGATTTCAAAACCAGATTCTAATAAATAGCCTTTAAGACGATCATACCAAGCACGTGGTGCTTGTTTTAAACCGTATAGCGTCATTTTGAGTTTATATACATGATCCAGAAATTTTTCATGATTAAACAAAGGTGGTTGTTCAACAAAAACATTTTCTTTTATGAATCCATTTAAAAATGCACTTTTAACATCCATTTGATACAGTTTAAAATTATGAAAACACGCGTAAGCTAATAATATTCGTATTGCTTCAAGTCGGGCGACCAGAGCAAACGTCTCTTCGTAATCAATTCCTTCTTCTTGATTATATCCTTGTGCAACTAATCTAGCTTTATTCCTCGTTATATTTCCTAGTTCATCTGCTTTATTTTTGAAAACTCATTTAGTACCGATGACTGATTGATCACTGGGTCTAGGAACGAGTTCCCAAACTTCGTTTCGTTCGAATTGATTTAGTTCTTCTTGCATGGCAAGAATCCAGTAGTCATCAGTTGAAGCTTCTTTTATATTCTTAGGTTCTATGTTAGAGAGAAAAGCTACATGACCAACTTGATTTAGTTGATGTCTGGTTTTAACATTCGTATTAACTTCTCCAATTATATTTTGCACAGGATGATCTCTTAAAATTCTAGGTGGAGATTTTATTATATTAGGAGTAACGTTTTTATTGGTTTCATGAATATCAAAATTTTCATTTGTATTGCTATTTTCATTCTGAGTTGTTTCATCATCAGAATCAATAGTAGCAATTGGATTTATATTTTTAAAATTTTCGTTGAAAGAAACATGTAAGCTTTCTTCAATAATTTGAGTTCGTTTATTATAGATTCGATAAGCCTTGCTTCGTTCTGAATATCCAACGAATGTTCCTTCATCGGATTTTGGATCGAATTTGCCTAGTTGATCTTTAGTATTTAAAATAAAACATTTAGAACCAAAAACTTTAAGATATGAAATATTTGGTTTTCTTCCATTTAGAAGTTCATATGGGGTATTCTTAGTTAATGGTCGAATAGAAACGCGATTCAATACATAACAAGCAGTAGCTACAGCTTCTGCCCAAAAGTGTTTCGATAAAGTGGTTCCATTTAGTAAAGTTCTTGCACATTCTTGTAACGTTCTATTTTTCCTTTCTACAACTCCATTTTGTTGTGGTGTTCTAGGAAATGAAAAATTATGGTTAATACCTTTCTTGTTACAAAATTGTTCAAAAATTTCATTTTCAAATTCGCCTCCATGATCACTTCTTATATTTTTAATTTTCAATGTTTTAATATTTTGAATTCTTTTAACAAAAACTTTAAAATTATCAAAAGTATCACTTTTATTTTTCAAAAAGAAAATCCAAGTATATCTAGAGAAATCATCTACAATAACAAAAACATATCTATTATGATTAATAGAGTGCACTTGAGTTGGACCAAAAAGATCCATGTGTAAAAGTTCAAGTGGTTGTTCTGTAGATATTACTTTCTTTGATTTAAAAGAAGATTTTGTTAATTTTCCTAATTTACATGCATCACAAAATATGTTAGTTTCGAATTTTATATTGGGTAAACCTTTAACTAATTTATTTTTAGCTAGTTTGTTGATGGTATTAAAATTGATGTGACAAAATCTTTTGTGCCAAAGACAAGAATCGTTTTCTTTAGCCACTAGACACAAATTTGAATCATTATTAACGTTCATATTAAAGATGTAAATATTTTTATCTCTTTTTCCTTCGAAAATAATGTTATGATTTTTATCAAAAATGTTACATTTATTTTCTGAAAAAGTTATATTAAAACCTTCATCGCATAGTTGACTAATACTTAATAAATTATGTTTTAAATTTTTAACTAATAAAACATCAGTAATGAGAGGTAAATTAGATGTACCGTTGCTATTGACATTGCCTTTGCCGATGATATATCCTTTTGAGTTATCTCCAAAAGTGACTGCTCCTCCATTTGAGTATATAATGTTTGACAACATTTCTTTGTTTCCAGTCATGTGTTTTGAGCAACCGCTATCTAAAATCCATTTTCCTCTCTTCTTATGTGGTACCTGCAAAAAGTTTATAAAAAGTTGGTACCCAGTCTTTTTAGGGTCCTAAGAGTTAGATCTTAGGAAGCCAAACCCATACGGGTTCAGAATTCCCTTTATAAACATAATTTTTGTTATTATGAACAGTTTCCATAAACATTTCGATATGTTTATTCCTTATCAATACATTATTTGTTTTTGGAATCCACATCTTAATGGTTTTAGTATTTGAATAAACTGTTTTCTTAATATCTTTCTTAATTTTATTATTAATCCTACTTTTAGCAAAATTATTTTGTTTCTTAAATCCTAGTCCAGATTTATTGTTAGAGGATTGAGAGTTTTCTAGTATACTAGAAAGATTTTCTCTTCCTTTATTGAAATTAGAAACATTTTTAGAGATATCATCAAATTTTATTTTAAGACTAGATTTTTCTAACTCTAAATCCTTAATATTAGATTTTAAACTATTATTTTCGAAAAGTAAAACATCATTTTTATTTTTCTGAATTTCTAGTTCTTCAGATATTGACGTAATTTGAGAAGATAAGTTAGAATTCGATTGTTGAGAAATTTCAAGTTCTTCTTCCAATATTATCTTCTCATCTTTCAACATATCTACTTCTAAAACTGTTCTATCTAACTTTCTTTGCAACTCCTTATTTTTATTTTTAAGTTGTTTTGTTAAATTTACTAATTCAGAATTTATTTCAATTAAATCTTCAAAAGTAAAATCACTTACTTCGTCTGACGAAGCCATGAAGCATACATTTGCTTGTTCATTATCACTTTCACTCTCTGATGAGGATGATGAGTCAGTGTCGTCCCAAGTGACTGAAAAAGCTTTTCGTTTGCTTTTATCCTTCTTGAAGTTATTCTTTTTACGATCTGGACAATCCTTCTTCATGTGTCCTTTCTTATGACATTCATAACATTCCATTGTTGAAGATGATGGTTTGCTGCTATTGGAATTGTTGTTGGAATTATTTTTGTTTCCCTTGAATTTGTTTCTGTTGAATTTCAAAAACTTTTTGAAATTTTTAGCGATCATTGCCATATCTTCATTATCTGAGTCGGAATCATCTTTTTCTGCTTGGAATGCCACATTTTTCTTTTCTTGTGCTCCATTTCGTTTTGCCTGCAAATTTACTTCGTAGGACATTAAATTACCTATCAATTCTTCTGGTTTTAATGTTGACAAATCAGTTGCTTCTTCAATAGCTAGGACTTTTCGTTCCCATTCGTCCGTTAAAGAATTTAAGATTTTTGTAACAACATCAAAATCAGTAAACTTTTGTTCTAATGATAATAAAGCATGATAAATGTCCTGAAATCTAGAGTACATGTCATTTATAGATTCATTTGGCCTCATTTTAAAATTTTCAAATTGATGTTTCAACATAGAAATTTTTCTTAATTTAACTTTGTTCGTTCCTTCATGTGAAACTTTAAGAGTTCTCCAAATTTCATAACCGGAAGTGCACATGCTAACTCTATTGAATTCATTTCTATCTAATGCACAAAACAAAATATTCATAGCCTTAGCATTTGATGTAGCATCTAGTTTTTGTGTGTTACTCCAAGTTGAGTATTCTCCAGTAGGAGTTGTGTACTCACTTTGTATAATATTCCAGATATCAAATCCACTTGATTGCATATAGATTCTCATTCTAGTTGACCAATAATTGTAATTTATACCATTGAAAAGTGGAGGTCGTGAAGTCGATTGACCTTCTGTGAAACTAGAATTAGTGTGAGTGTTAACATCATTAATTTGTGTGGTTGCCATATTACTAGAAATAAATATCAAATAACTTTGTGATGGTTATAGGATGACCTTGCTCTGATACCAAATGAAAGTGTACGTGTAGTACTAAGGATCGTGTAATATGGTATATAAATGCGGAAACTGGTAATAACAGTAAAATAAAAATTAAAGTAAGCACACCAGGAATTTTTATACTGGTTCGAACTTCCCGTTCTACGTCCAGTCCCAGAATACCCTCTGGATTTAAACTAACCCCTCACTTAACCCGAAGGAATAGGTATACGACACCTGAGCAGCCGAACAGGAATTTTTCCGCCTCAACAACCGAAGAGGACTTCAACCTAACACAAATTGTTTGTTGACGAATGTGTTCTAAATAACACTAATAGTCTTTTGATAGTACAACTTTCCTATAACCAAATCCTCAAGAGTATATATGTGTGAGAAGATTTAGAAGGAAGATAATCACGTAGAATCGAAGTATATAAATTAAATCAAGGATTCTAGTGATATTAATTAAGAATAAATGCTTTTATTTGCAGAAATGAATAGAGATTAGATTTCAGAAATATAAACAAGAATCGGTGATTGTAGAAGTGAATTGAATATGTTTATATAGTTGTAGAAGAGTTATAATCTTTCATGAAGAGTTTCAGTCAACAGTTGTGTCCATATCTCTTGAAATAGAGGACATTCCTCTTCATGAAATGATCGCATCTCTTCAGTAAACTAGCCGTTATTCTCTGGTCGGTCGACCAGAAAATCTGGCCGGTCAGCTGAGTTCGAAATCGTACACAAAACAGAGAGTACCTATGCACATAACACAGGGTCGGTCGACCGAGGATCCTGGTCGGTCAACCGACCTGATGTTATTTGCACAGTGTACACTTATATATGTATAAATTAACATGGATCAATTTGTGTGTGTGTGACTACTTGAGGAATGATTTTAACAATATTCTAAGATTCAATAAAATAAAATATTCATACTAATCTCTAGATTGTAGTCTTGTCTCCTTTGTAGCTCACAATATACGTTTATTCTCTTTTTGTCGCTTTCATATAGTATTCTCTTTGTATTTCGTCGTATGATCTCTGAAGCTTGTGTCATGAATCAAAACTCATGAATCAACAATTAATTTAATAAATAAATTTGAAGTATATTAGAATAGAAAAACCTTAAATGGTATGTTATGTCATAATAATTACAAAGAGTTGTAAGTAGGAGAAAATTATCACAATATAAAATAATATATTATTTTAAATCTTCTTGGTCAAGATGTTTCAAAAAAATATATCAATATATCAATTAGGACTAGTGTATATAACCTTCTCCAAATGTTGGGTTGTGCAGTACCTATGGCTACTGGAGGCACCAAGTGGTTATGTACTTTTAGTTATTGGATGACTATAGAATTACTCATCTGACTGTTTCCTGTTGGTTCATAACAATTAGGTCAAATAGGAAATCTCGCAGTGATGATGTTACACAGTTCTCTCAACTTGAGAATACTATTGAGTTTCAATGTAGATACTCCACTTTGAATATAGTCAAATCATGGTATGGCAATCATCAAGCGACTATAGTTAGGCCTGTGTTGAAGTACTAGAAGTGAACCACTATTCAATAGAGAATTCATCTTCTTGGTTTTATGAGGTTAGTATCACTGTCAACTTTAGTCATCCCAAAGTCAAAAGTTTTGACCAGAGTAGTAAGGTTAACAACAAATGTTATTATTGAACCAAAGATTTTGTTTTTGGATTAAATGAACTGAATATGGATAACATTAATTTATTTTTACTAAAACCAAATTCCATAAGTCCTAATGTGGTAGTGGGTTGATAAAGGAAGTTAGTGTGAACAATCGTTACAAAAGGGCAGCGCATAAATTTATAAAATTGGATTTTACTGAAGAGATTTGTAAGTGATGAGTTCGACCAAACTATCACACCACCAACTAAGGTGGCATCCAAAATTTAGTATTTTAATTGTTCAAATATTAATCGTTGATTGAATTCACACCTTTGAGTTGCACAATCGACTTAATTTCAATCTCTTAATCGCCTTTTGATTTAATTACTTTATAAATTGCTGTAAATTATTTAAATTAATTAACAGTTAAATAAGTATTAATTATTCTTGTATCTAATATTTAGGGTATATTTAGTAAATGGGTTGCCTCTAGAAATATTCTTGTGTTATTAGTAATTGATTGGATGCATATATAAAAGATACATGTATGTGCGAATTTATCGATAATAATTTAAATTAGATTTAAATGGAATTAATTGCCATTTGGTTTTGAGATCCATTTATTCCATTATTTACCAGGTTTATCTGACCAAAAATAAGGAGGAAGGGAGGGTCTTAGGGCATGCCTTTGTAACAACCATGTTTTCTACATCGCGAAATATATAAATTTAATTAAAATAAAATACTTGTATTCGATTTTGATAATTATTATTTGAAAATAAATTCTTTTTCTAAATAATTTGATGAAGTTGAATAAATTGTTTTACTTGAGTAAAAAATATTTTTAAAATGTAAATAATTGTTATATGATCAAAATAGTGGAAATTAAATAAATGAGCATTGAAATAAATGAAGTTGTCTACTTATTGAAAAATTTGCAAAATAATTTCAAAGAGCTATTAAAAGAAAATAAAAGAGTGATAAATAAGCATAGTAAATTAATTAGTTCTTGCCCAAAATCAATAAGGCCGAGCCCGTTTCAATTCCTTCGCTTCTTTCATTTTCTGGAAACCTCTTCATCTTTCCTAAAGACAAAATCGAGCATGCCTTTTATTTCTGCCCTAATTATCAGTGCACGCACGCATCAAAAAAAGAAAGAGAATAAAGTCATGCTCGTGACTGGAAATGTCAACTGACCTAGGGAGATGACTAGGGAGAGAGTAAGCACAACATTGTGCCATAATTTTTTTCTCACGTGTGATTGGAGGAGCAATGCCCGATGTCGCGATTAAAAAGCAGACGACGATAGGATGAGTGACCGCGGCTTGGGATTGGAAAATTGGAGCAACTGGTGGTGGTAATGTAGTGGCCCGGGTTGGTTAGAGTTGTAGATATTGATAGTTATTGAGGCAGTGAAGGCGAGGCTAGTGGCTTCAAGTGTTGGCAATAATGGAATGATTAACAAAAGGGATTGTGCTTGGGCAGAGTGTAGTTGCTAATCGAATAATTAGAGCATTGGTTTGGTGAGTATTTCTCAATCACAACTATATTTAATTCCATTCCCATCTTTGTATATATCATCATCCTAATTTTTATAGAATTTCTTGGTTGAATTGGCTGTTTGAGATTAGATTGCTTGTAAATATTGAATTGATTGCTCGAAACAATTATTTAATCGAGATAATCATTTGGTTGTTGTGATATTGAATATTATTTGGGAAGTGATAGAGGAGTTTGTGTTTGTTGGATGTCCGAAATGCAAAGGAGATGCTGTCCATTTGCATTTTAATGTTTGAAACTTATTTATATTGCGTGCATAGTTTATCGATGGCCGAAATTTGATGGAATTCAACTCGACCACACAATAAAAATTTATATTGGTAATTGTTGTTGATTTTAGAGGATTTTGCCCCATAATACATATTTTTCGACGTTCAATTGATTTTCTAGTTTCAAAATATTTTTGAAAGCTTCAATAAATTATTTTTGATATTTTGAAATTAAATTGAAGTATATTTATAAATAAAATTGGTTGGTAAATTTAATGATTTCTTGAAAATTATTTTTGGGATAAAAGTTGTTTTGAAAATGGAAAATATTGTATTTTTAACAGTTAGAGTATAAAGTGAAGATTTTGAGTTATATTATATAGTTTGGAATAAATATAATTTATTCTATAACATATAGATTTATTTTGAAATAGTGTTTCATTATAGAAGATTATGAAATGAAATTTAAACCAATACTTGGTGATTTTCAATACAAGTTATTAGAAATTTAAATATATATAATGAATGTTTTGAATTGTAAATCACGGTTTCAATTGAAAAGAATCAATTTGATGATTTATAAATATATTTGGAAGTTTCTATAATTTTGATTTATAAATTGATTTTGAAAGTTTTGAAATATGTTTATAAAAGGATTTGGAAGTGAATTATCATATTTGAATCTTATATTGAGATTAAATAAACACATTGAATATATTTTACAATAATTATATTGAATTGGATTATATAAGTGATTCACCGTATCAATTTTGGTTATTTAATGTTGATGTGATTTCGTACGGTGATGACATCGTTCTATTTGATTTTATGATACTTCCTTATATGTTGAATTGAATTATATGAAGGATTTACCATTGTTGTTGATTTGTTAATGATTTGGAATGGTACGGTGAATACATTCTTTTATATGGTTAAGTGATGATTTAATTCTGCGTAATGAGAAATTTGAATAAAAAGAGTTATAATACTGTTTGGGACAGGGCATTCTGTAATATTTCTCCGGTTATTCTTTGCACTCGTTATATAGAATATTAAAGGAGCGAGCGTGATGTGTGTACACTGAATTAATGGATTAGTAACAAGCGGTGGTATGAGACGTCGATGTGTTACTTATTTATCTTTTGCGCATGGATGACACTTAATATGGGGTTATGAAGCGTTATATTCGCTGTGGTGAATATATTACACTCATGTGTCGACCTAAGTGGAGTCATGTATCGGCGATTATGTTGAGTTGTGTGTCGGCAATTACAAAGCCGTGTGTTGGCATATGTATTTAGTTGTGTGTCAACATATGTATAGTGCCGTGTGTCGGTATACGTATTTAGCTGTGTATCGGCATATATTTAGTGTTGTGTGTCGGTATGTGTATACAACTATATCTCATCTATTATATATATATATATATATATATATATATATTTACAGTATTTGTCTACCACTGTCCAACTCCCTTCATGTTTCAGGAGTGAACTAGATTGGCTAGTATCCATCTTAGCGGCCTAATCTCGAGGGTCGTGCCCTGTATCTATGATACCCAAGTGTCATGTGTCATCATTGTTCTAGCCGTGTGTCAGAAATATTTATAGCCGTGTATCGGCGATTGTAGATCGCGTGTCGGTGAGTGTAGAGCCGTGTGTCGGTAACATATAGCCTCTTGGTTACCTAGGCCAACACTCTGTTACCATTTTGGTCGCGTGTAGGGTCATGACCAATGCAGAGCGTAGTCCTACAACATGTTTGTGACATGCAATAGATAAGGAGTCACAATGTCCATAAAGGTAACCAAGACCATATGAGCTGTGCTAGATAAGCATGTGTGTTGTGTTCGCCAGTTATATGTGTAGTCTCGTGGAACAGGTGTGTCCATTAGTCTCCTATCTTGTTCTGGTGATACAGTACTATTCTCCTACTAGAGATGATAAGTTATGATTATACCAGGGACCGTGTCCTGAGTATGATCAATCCTCGTTCCTTCTTTGGCATATTTTGCCTATTATCCTTCTTTGGCGTGTGTTGCCTATTATCCTTCTTTGGCGTATATCGCCAACCACTATTTATTGGAATAGGTTGCCAATTATCTTTTCTAGACATGTCGTTGATTATACTTTATAGGTGCCAACTATATTTTCATAGGCATGCATCGCCAATTATATCTTTCTTTGGCATGTGTCGCCTTTACTATGTTTTGACTTATGGATGATTATTTAAACCTATACCATGGATATTTTATTGAGATTGAGTGATATATCTAGGCTAAGTCATGTGTTAGTAGTGAGTTAGCGGAATAGGAATCTTAAGGCTAAATTAACATTAGAGGGAGTGAACATTGTATAATTGATTATATGAATAGTTTTCAAATTTTTTAAGGTTCTACTTAGAATGATGTAATTAAAAATCAAAAAAAGAATCACAGAGTCAAAGTACAGATAAAAGTAAACGTAGTAAAAGTAAAAAGGAAAGAACACACCATAATTTTATACTGGTACAGAGTTACCCTACATCCAGTCCCGCATAATTCATTTTACGGATTTTTTTTCAAATAGTAAATGAAAATACAATCTCAATTTCAAGGCTACAAGATACACCTTCCAGAATCCCGATCTCTGGGTAGAGTCAATTGATTTCTGGGCCATAAGCACACCCACTAGATTTATGGGGTATTAAGCACACCCAATTGATTTTACAGGCTACAATCACACCTACTTGGATTTCAGGGATACCAAGCACACCACATAGTATAAGAGTATGATTTGATAGAGTTTACAAACTTAGATCTTCGATTTTGATTACAATTGATCCTATGTAACGACCTGCCTTTTTGGACGTTTTAAGCAGACACACATGTCAACTCAAACCATTCAAAAGGGCAGATTGTTATGGGCTAAATAAGAAAAAAAAGAAATAAAACAAATACAGAATCTCGCAGAAGAATGACAAAATATAATAATCAAATAACAGTTCATGAAGCTGTTTTATAAATACATTTGACTATTCTTTTACAACACCAAAAATCAGAGTTACAGAAACAGGAATAAATAAATAATAAATGCAGCAGAACAACATGATGCAGTGGAATAAATATAATAATAATAATAATAATAGTACCAATCTTTGTTTTCGTCCTCCAGAAATAAGGTCTTCAACCCTGAAATGCTCAGGCTGACCCGAGCGAATTGAAAAGACAAAACACTCGAGTTAGTACTAAAAGATCTTATGTAAGTTAAATCAAAGGTAAATATGAGTGTGATGGCGTCAGATATGTTTACGGGTTTTGACATCCCCTATCCAATGTCTAACGTGATTGTAGTAACTTAAGAGATGTTCGGGATTTACCTCTCCTAAGGATCCGTTAAACTATCTACTATGTAGTACAATACGCTATTATAATATGTCTACAGTAAAGTAAAAGTATTAAAATAGCGTTAAGGCGTTACCCATATCCCCGTTAACACATTTTATATATTCCCATAGTCTATACAGTACCGTACGCTCCACCGTAAACTGGAGGTTTACACAGAAGGCACCCCATAGGTATGGTACAAAACAAACTTGTAGAAGGCGCTCTAGGGCATGTGAACACAGCACTTGAGGCAATGCCAGCGTAGATATACTAATTGCTGATCCGGACTGGTGGTAACGCATAGCAGCTACTACCGCCCACCTCGGACACACTCCGAAATCAAAATCAAGGGTGGCCACCAAATCAATCGCAAAGTAATAGAATGGTATCGAAGAAATGTGCCCGATCGGAGGTGCGACCTCACTTGGTCCGGCATGGCTCCTATTTTAGACACATCTAAGATGACTCACGGGAGCCAGGGTCACGTCATACCTCATACAGAAATCATTCACCAAACCATCCTACTTCATTTCTGGAATCTCCACCACGTGCACAGTTGTCAAAGTGGTTTTCGGTATTGGCAGAGAGTATGACAATATCCGATCCCGGTCTCTTTAACAACCAAATGCTTATTTCACACCGGATGGTTCTTTTACAGTTCAAAAAATCAATTTACAATTGATATCAAAATATCATATTCAATTCAAACCATATCACTTTCGAGATTTATTTACTTTCAAAATCATATTCACCATTGATATCATATCACCTTTCAAATTATAGTTTCAAAATTATATTTCCTTTCAAAAGTCATATTTCCAAAACAAGTTAAACTCTCATTTCAAAATTATCATATTAAATCAAATATGTTATTTAAATCCCAACTTAGGTTATAATGTCAATTAACCATATTCACTTTAAAATCGAGGATTTGAATATAAACCCATCTACTTTACTTAGTTTGGAATTTAGAAAGAATACCCTAAATTATTTTAAAATAGATAAAAATAGTTTAAAACTAATTTAAGATAATTAAATAGATTTGAAAATAGATTAAATATAATTAAAATAGATTAAATAGCTTTAAGATAGCTTAATTAGATTTAAAATAAATTAAATGATTTGAATAGTTTAAAATAAATTAAATTGGTTTAAGATAGGTTAAAATAATTTATATAGTCAATATAGGTTAAATTAGTTTAATAATTTGAAAATAATAATAATTAGAATCTTTAAATTAATATATTCTTTTAAAACAGTTTATATTAAATACGAATTTGAAATTTATATCAATTTAAACTATTTCATTTCGACACATTCGAGCCGTTTTCAATTTCCAAATCAACAAAACTTAATTTCAAATCTTCCCAATTCGAATTCACAATAAAATATTTTATTTTATATCAATTTCAATCCATGTTTGAAATACCAATTTAAACTACTCCAATTTCAATATTTTCAAAGTTATATTTAAAACGATTTTAATAACTCGATTCCGATAAACTCCAATTATACTTCAAAATCTACCTTAAAATTTCAATTTAATTCCTTTAAACCAATTCCAATTTTTAACATAAAACTTGGATTTTGATAATAATTTCAATTTATATAAATAAAATTTTATTTTCAAATATCATTTAATTAAATTCAAAAATTAAAGATTTTAAAAAATCATTTAATTTAACCAATCCAGTGTCCATATATAATTCTCTACACTAGGGTCAAGTGATACAGATATTTATCATTTCAATTCGCAATTTAAAATTTTACGGTTATATATCATTTCAAATCGCAATCCCGAATTAAATAAAATCCATAAAATCGCTCGAGTCTACCATTTCAACCCATAACGATTTTCCCTAATCTACAGATCGTTCGGGTATATATCATTTCAACCCATAGTAATTTTCCTAATAATAACTAAGGGAACTTGCAGAGTGATAACTGTATATAATTCAAACAAGACATCAAATCGTCCAATATCAACAATCAAACATCCATCACAATCATCTTCCAATTCAATTAATAAATTTCAACAATTAACTAATTATCAATAATAGGTAATAACTGGCAATTGAAATTCAATAATAAATTAAATGGCAAATTAATTCAAAATAAATTCAAATTAACTGGAATAGCAATTTTAAATTACCAAACAGCTATAAATAAATTTCTAATCACACTATAAATTTAATTTAACAAACATAAGAAATTTTAGAAGTTGTGAGTGGGTTAAAACACTCACCTTTGATTTTAAATCGATTTAAAATCCAATTTAGGTCCCAAATTCAAACGATCTCAGAATTCGTCCAAACGAGCATCAAAATGTCTGGAATTTCGATACGATCCCAGCAAAATAAACTACGTTGAATTGGACCTCGTATGTAAAAGTTATACGAGTTAGATCGTACGAAATTAAAATTTATATAAAATAAAACAAAACAAAAAAATAAAAAAAAGGCACGTACACGACAGCGAGCACCCTCATTTCCAGAACCCTAACCACGCACGCTCGTCATCTTTCAGCTCGAAACGAAGGAAGCCGCCACCATCGCCTTTGATCCATGAACGCGCGCGCCTACCACCTACCTCGCCGACGACCTCATATGGTCAAGTCGCGTGCCAACCCCGGCCGAGAACAACGCAGCCGCTGCTAATCATAAGAAACCCTAATCGAATTTTTATCGTCAATCCAACCATCTACTCGACGAACAAGCCACTTCGATGAACTCCTCTCGGTCCTCTCTACAAAACTATATCATCAGATCGACGATCCATCGTCATTGATCAAGCCCCAAACGAATGGCCGAGAACAAATCAACATTTTCTGGACAAACGGTGATTCGATGACAAAAACAAATAGCAGATCTGAGATGCGCTCGTCGAGAGCTTCAAAACGGTATATGATTTGATATGGTTTAGTGGAGTTTGATTTTTGGAATTGATTTTGAAATTGAATTGCAATTTGGGGATTTGTTTGTCTGCCATTGGAAAATGAGAAACAGATAGACTTGTACGTACAGACAAACTGAGTAGAGAAACACTAGGGTTTATAACAGGCTATTTATAGGCAGAGCTGAAAATAGAAAGAACGGATAAGATTTTATTGAACGATAAATGACCCGAAAAGCCTGTTTCGACTCTGAAACGAAAATGGGTAATCCCATATATCAAAATAGATGTTTTGGATAGTTCAATGGAATAGGTTTCGAGTCCTAATTCCATCGTATGAAGAAGTTATGTTAAAATCAGCTTATTTCAAATTGTTTCAAATTAAATTAATTTCTAAGCGTTTCAAGCCCGTACGATCAAACGACAAGTCCGATTGCTATGAAACTTAAAATCCTATGATAATTCACTGTTACGGGTCCGATGAAACTAGTTTCGTCGAAATCAGAGTCAGTGGCCAAAATGGCTATTTTTTTTACGTTGATTAAATAAATAAATATTAAATTAATTAAATCACTTTTTAATTCAAATTTAATAATTTACAATTTTTTTCATTTAAATTACTTAGACATTTACCATAATTTAGAATAAATCTAAATATCAATTCAAAGTTAATTAATTTACTAATTACAGTGTTTAATTTCACTTTCAGTAAATTCAGTAATTATAAATTAAAATTCCAATAAATCCATTTAATTTGACCTTTTATCCTACTATTCAATCCATTATTATCAAATGGATGAAATTATCATTGGTTCACGATTTATTGCATTAATATTCTCCAATTTCAACTTGATTTCCATTAACTTAATATTCAAATTCATTCAATTGCCATAAATCCAATTATTGTTGATTAAAATTCCAATAATTTGATCAACTTGATTACAAAGCTTTATGTTCAATCATTCATTGTTCTATGTATCCATTTAACATTGGTTTCTATCTAATTACATTAATAGTTTGCAATTTCATCCAAATTTCTATTAACGTAATATTAAATTCCATTTAATTGCAATTGATCTCCAATTTAATATAACGGATTAAATATATAGGTAACTTATAATAATCGTCACCATTTACCTTTAAATCATTTTTAAGTTTATTATTACAAACAAATATTATAATTTCTTACATAACTCTGATTTTATTCAATTATCGTTAATTATATATTATTTCATTAGTTAACTCAATATTTAGATTTGTTATTCTTATATTCAATTCATAACTAAGTATAACATTTAAATCATTTCAGTTGATTGGAATTTCATTAAGATTGTAAATAATTAACTTAAATTAACATTGTTACATTTCATTCTATTTATTATTTCATTAATATCATAAATTTTTATTTCTCCTAATATTAAATCACTAAAATCTTACTAAAATAACAAATTTTAATTATCTAAAATTACGGGTCGTTACACTCTCCCCCACTCAAAACATTTCGTCCCCAAAAAGGAAAAAAGAGGGAAAAGAAGGAATTAAGTAGTCAATATATCTTATTCAAAATATTTAATTTATAAACAATCAATTTACATAATTAAATAAATTAAATAAAATATATCAATTTATAAAAATTAAATCCTTTTTATACTCAAGTTAATAAAAGTTTGGAAAACATTTTACAAAATTTACGAAAAATTTCGGCAGAGTCTCCTTTGTACGGAGAGCTCTAGAAGAAATAATAATATCAAAATAATCAATATATATCACATATATTTCAAAATAATATATCCCAACAACGGGAAAAAATAATATAATACTATAAATCGTAATCCGGAAACGTACCTATTTGTCGGGCATACAATGTTTAATTTATGAAACCAGAAGCAATAGTGTAAGGACCCGATTCTTCGACTTCCGAATATCGACATCAATACGTCCACTGTATCGACTGCCGAGCCATCGAATGCCGGAAAGCCGAATACTTAGGGTTTTAAGAAAGAAGAGGTAGAAGAAAAGATAGAAGAAAAAGAAAGAAGAAACAACAGAAAACACAGAAACTAAAACAAAATCAGAATCTCACATTCACAGCGAAACAACATATAATAGATAAATGAATAATCTTTAATCAAAAGAACTATATCATTTTATACATTACATCATCATCAGAGTTTACAACAACAATACAACACTTGACAGTTATATAAACTTGTCCTCATACAGAATACACAGTGGAATAAATAATATCATATACAAGTGGTACGTCTCGCCATCCAGCTCGCCACTAAGCTCCACAGCATCCCGAATCCAGAATGACTTGATAACCTGACTCTAGACTGCCCGTGTGGAAATTGGTGGGCACCCAAAGTTTAGGAAGGAAACAATAAACTCCAGGTCAGTCATGGTGACTGCTGTGAGAACTTAAAACAGTTTATCTTTAAAACAAACAACAGGATATTTTTAAAGTCAATTTCACAATGCTTTCGGAAAATGAAACTACCATAAGACCTCTCGCCACACACACAATGCAAACGCAGAATTGGAGGAGATTTCTTCTTATGATAGTCAAAGATGCTTACTACGCAAAATCAAATCCTTTTTGGTATTATTATTAGTGCATAGTGTAGAAAAACATTTCGAAAATAGAATATCAATCTTAGCCAACATACGACCAGTATCGTATGCCTACTATAGCTACCATCTAAACAGTGGTGACCACCGTACGTAAATGGCAGGTTCTACAACTAATACCGTACAAAGTTCGTATTGGAAGATGGATTTCCAACAAATGGTCAGGCCAAGGAACTTCCCATTGCCATATAGGTACGCCTCTGGAAAGACGACCCCAGAAATAACCTAACATTACGGTTAGATCTTTGCCAACACAATGCCGGGTTACCCCTAACTGGGTAACTACTGACATGATTATGTCATCCCCAGATCGTAACCGATCTTCCCGAGGATCCTCGATTTCCAACAACCACAAAGTAATAAATTTGCAGCAACAATATAGGTTAAATATCTGGGCTCCATACCATGATACCACCTCTATCCAGAAGGAATGACATACACTAAAGGGGCGCTACCCCCTAATAACCTTGCTGCATCCTTCCTGTTTTGACCATTTCCGGGGTGTGAGGTCCGACAAAGTCTCGTCCACAAAGCTACGCTTTGGTACAAAGCCATGCCTTGGGTCAACAAATGATCAAAGTAATGATCACAAAGATAAATGATCAAACAAATGATCATATCACAAATGATCAAACAATGATCATTTCACATCAACACTCAGCATGCCACATTACCAAATTGGGAATATATCACTAGTAACCATCAACTACATAACCTCTGAACTCGTATGTCTCAGAGAAGGGTGTTAAGCTAAGAGAATAAATTCTCCGCCACCAACAGAAATGTATTTGATAGAAACCAACTTTATATCTCAAAATGTAACGTCAGACACACAACCATACAAGTCTGTTCCGGGATCGAACAGAACCGAAGGCACTTCTCACGAAGCCCTTGTAAATCCGGATAATTTTCTAATCACGTCCGGACTTCCCGTCACTAAGGGTGATAAAACCTCTATATCGAAGATCAGCCGATGTAGAGTAACTCGACGGTAATCCTTCCGTTTTCAAAAATATCCGGTCTTCAACACCGGTCATCAAATGCAATCCATTACGACGTATCACATATTCGGAATGGGTTATACGACCCAAAGGTCTTTTCCCGGCTAACCCGAATAGTGAGCGCTTATTCAAAATAAGTGTGGCATTCAAATTCATCCAATTCACAACAAATACCCATTCAAGGTAAATATTGATAGTCGGTTATTTAACTATCAATAGAGATGCGCAACATCATCAAATTCCAAATAATTTTCCAAATTATTTAATTTCCAAACATATCTTTACAAAATATATAATTTTCCACACTTAACCATTTGAAACAAATTTCAAATCAGTTTCCAATTTATCTTTAAAAGATAACATCTCAAAACATTTCACTTCATATTGGAAAATACTTCCATACCTATTTAAAAATAAGTAATTCACAAATCTAGTTATTTTCAACACTTGGAAAAAATTCGATATACTTAAAACAAAATTAAGTATATATTTTTCATCCTTTAAGGAAATCATTTTCTTAAACACATTTATTTGAGTCAAAACGAATGTTATGTAAAACATCGTTACGACGACCCAAAATCACTAGTATAGGGATTCAAAATTTAGATAGATATATAAATCCCAATACTATATAAAATATTTCCTTTCGGAAACCATTTACTATAACAACAGTGTTATAGTCCACCATTTCCTTACTTCTCGAAAACGTCTATTTCAACAATGAATGTTGAAATCTATGTATTCGATACTTAACACGTTTTAAAACATCGTTAAAAACAATTAACTTTATTTTTTATGTCACTTCTACAAAACATATCCATTTTATTTAATAATATATTCACTGTCCAAAATCGTGAATATACTTCGTTATCCAAATTCAACATCTCTACACATTTTATTTAAAAGATTATCCACTTTCCAAAATCGTGGATAAAATTCCCAACCAAACTCTTATTATTACAACATTTAACTTAAAGGATAATTCGTTGTCCAAAATCACGAATATATCTCCTTTATTATCCAATTCAATTTATATAACTCAATTATATACCGGAAGTCTATATTATAAGTTAAGAACTTATAATCATGTTATTTACAACATCTATTCATTTTATAACTTCACAAATCATAAGTCTATAAATTTCGTTCACTTATGAAATCCATTTTTTCCCATTTTAACACTTATAAAAACTCGTTTTATAATTCCAGTATTCTTAATTTATAAAATATCAATTTTGTACATCTTTTATATAAATCGTTTATAACAATTCAAAAATCCCAACTTAAAATCAAAATCGTTATTTTAAACTTCAAAAATGGATCCGATGATGCAACAACACCAATCATCAATCACGACAACAAAACATCACATATCATCATATGATAACAGAATATATCACAATATATGTAAATAAATCAATACGGTGAGGAATCCAGTCGGATCCCTCCAACCTGTTTCCCTGCATCCACAGATGTTAGCACAATACCAATTCCGCTCCAGTATGGAATATTGCGGTATATGGGTTTAATAAATATTATCCGCTATTATGCGGCGCAATAGGGTCTCATCCGCTATACAATGCGGGAAATCAACTCCAATATATACATATTCCAATATATATATATATTGCTATATACATATATAATACCAATTTCACTTCAATGTGAAATATTCGCGGTATATGTTTTTAATAAATAACCTCCGCTTACTAACGGCGTATAATGTCTATTTCAATCAACAGATAGCAATCATCATTCAAACATACATTCAAGCAATTTTAAATCTAACAATTTAAAATATGAATCGAAACAATTCGATTGAGTGAGAAGTTCTCACCTTTGCTTTTTATAACGTCGAGCGTTCAAATTTCAAATTAAATTGAGCGCCTTCGATTAAATCAAGAATTCTCGTTAACTCCGAACGCCTCCGGATTTGCTGCAGCGCGTAGATCACGTCGTTGCGATTCCGGCGCCACCAAAATCGTCAAATTCTGATAATATATGCAATAGATATGAATTTTACAAAGTTTCTACGCATTTTAAATATAAAATTTACAATTTTCTTTTTATAAATTTCAACCTAATTGAATTTGGCCGTTGATTTTCAATTAACAGATCGTGGCCGCTGCCCTGTGCTTCTTCTCCCCTCACGTTTGCTTCCAGGAATTCACGTATACACATGAACCCAAAGTCGATCCTTTAGGGTTTTGAACCGCTCCACCCACGATCGACCGGAGATCGATCAGACTAGCCCACGTCGAAGCTCTTCGCTTCACCTACCCTCGGCCGTGACCATGAGCATCTCGGTGGCCCCCACGTCTCCAAAAAAGGACGCAAACGGCCTCCCTTTGTCACTCGATTTTGGCCGCCTCGTCGAACTACGCGACACTCCACCGCACAGATGTGTACATCTCCCTGCCCCCGACACTTTCCTAGTTGGGAGATTCCTCAAAAAGTCAATAGATCGAGAGAGATTAAGGGGAGAAGTTTCATTAATTTTCTGGCCGTCGAAATTTTAGGGCCGGCTAACCCTAGTTTGTTTTATTTTGCAAAAAGAAAAACAAAGGGGTCCTTTTATAAAGAACCGACGAAACACTATTCATTCCTGATTTTCCGAACTCCAAATCTCGTGCGGTGACCGGCGTTTCTATGGTTTATCCCGCGTTCCGGACACAATGGAACAGGTTATGGAAGCTAATTCGATCATCTGTGCAAGTTGTGGAATTAAACGATCAATTTAAATTAAACAGATTTAAACTGATTTCGATGCGTTTTCGCTGGCCACGGTCAAACGACAACTCTGATTGCTACGAAAATTGAAATCCGATAATAACAAACTATTACGGATCCAATGGAACTAGTTTCGTCCAATTCTGAGACTATTCGAAAAATGGCTAATTTCACTAGTCGATTAAATATTAAAATATTCAATTTTCACAATTTAACTTTTAATTCAATTTTAACAGTTCTATAACATTACTATAACTTCAATATGATTTAATATAACTTTATAAATCATTTTCATTCACATTTAATCCAAATTTCAATTATTTCTGGAATTTCACTATTAAATTATCGATTTAATTACCCAATTAAATCCAAATATTCGAATTTTAAATTATTCGACTTATTAATTTCATTTATTAATATTTAAAATCAATTAAATATTCAAATTTTAATTAATATGAATTCTGGGTCGTTACAAACTTCCCTCCTTAAAAGAATTTCGTCCTCGAAATTACAAAGTAAGAAGAAGATACAAAATCTATTAACTTTTCAAAACAAACCGTTCAAATTAGATTAACAAATCTCTTAAGTGTTTAACTTATCCAAAATTCACAGTTAAACCTCTTACAAAAACTTTATTAAGTTTTCAAAATTTTCCAATTTTCTCAAAAATATTCTAACGCCTTAAATTTTCTGAAAATTTCGCCATAGCCTCCTTTGCGCGGCTCGATCCGAAAAAAAAATGACAGTGTATATATATCACAAATATACATCTCATCAAGTGATGAGGCATCCCGTAGGGAAAAAAGTGTAAAAGTACGATATTTAATCTGAGATATGTACCTTATATATTATTAGCGAGCGTATACGGCTAATATAGCACGAAAGCGAGCTCCAAATGCGAAGCAAACGCCATCCGCACCTACTAAACACTCAATCAAACAAATGAGAACATGTATATAGAAAATAATATCGATATACATCATATAGCAACATAATAACTACATGTGCTAACATAGCAATTGCAACTAAAGCAATAAATGCAATCATCAAAACAACTATCATGCAACTATCATCCAACAAATCCATACCAAATCAATATTGATTCACTTTTCATTTATATTCATTGAATTGGTTTTCAATTTAATCACAGTTGATTCATTAACGTTGGATTTTATCAACATTCATTTTATAATTCAAATCAAATTCAATTTTGTTCAAATTCATTTACTTCCAATTTGAATTCAATCACATAGCTTTCAATTTCGCTAATTTACTTTCATTAAAACTTAATGAATTATATACAATCAACTATCAATCATATAACAACCAATTTATATTCAACACGACCAATTTATTCATTTACATTCGATTTGGTTCCACTTTTAATTAGCTTTAATGACTTTACACTTACATTCATTTTTCCATATCAATTTACTTACATTCGATTGATTAACATTCAATCCATTTATTAATTCAATTGCTACTTCATTTTACAAATAAAATTGAATTTTATTTATATAACTCAAGTTCATATTCATCACTTCATTTCATTAATTAATTTTGATACCCAAAATCAAATTCATTCACCATTACTTTAGTTATATTCCATTTCAAACATCATTTGTTCAAATTTACTTAAGTTTCCACTTATAAATTAAATTTAGATTCCCATTCTAAATAAATTCTATTCAACTTTTACCAAAGTTAATTTTATTTCATATTATAAGTATAAACTTATTTCACTTATATTTATCAACTTCAACTTGGATTTTAAATCAAATTTGTTTATCACAACAAAACTTCAATTTCCAATTTACTATGGTAGCAAATCAATCACACAGAAACTCGAAAATGATACTGATGATGCTGCAGTCATCACCGTACTATTTCCCAACAACAATAGTGAATTCAGTGCTTTAAATTCTTTCAAAAATTTTCCTTGATTTATAAATCTCATTACAAATCTTTTACTTATAAAATTTCACTTCTCATATATAAGATTATTTTTACGATTGTAGATCATATCAATTATAACTTCATACTTATAATTCATTTGCTTATACAATTTCTTTTACAATTGTTGTTTTTATTTAACTCATTCAAACAACCAACCAATCAATTTATACATTTAAATAATTCTGAAAAATTATTTCCTTTATATATATAATATAATCAAGGTAAAATTATTTCATTTACCCAATTTAAAACAATATCGTGCCGAATTGTTCTATACAAGTGTTTAGAGATCCCTATCGATAGTGTTGTATGGACAATACCGACCAGAATCCATATACCACTCAACAAACCAATCATCACAATATAAAACAATTTTATATTCACTAACAAATACGGGCGCATATCTATTATTACACTCAACTCATTCTAGAGTACTACTGACTCCATCTCTAATGAGTAACACCCAACAGAGCAGGGTTGTCGCTTAACCATATGCTCTGATACCATGTTGTAAGGACCCGATTCTTCGACTTCCGAATATCGACATCAATACGTCCACTGTATCGACTACCGAGCCATCGAATGCCGGAAAACCGAATACTTAGGGTTTTAAGAAAGAAGAGGTAGAAGAAAAGATAGAAGAAAAAGAAAGAAGAAACAACAGAAAACACAGAAACAGAAACAAAATCAGAATCTCACATTCGTAGCGGAACAACATATAATAGATAAATGAATAATCTTTAATCAAAAGAACTATATCATTTTATACATTACATCATCATCAGAGTTTACAACCACAATACAACATTGGACAGTTATATAAACTTGTCCTCATACAGAATACACAGTGGAATAAATAATATCATATACAAGTGGTACGTCTCGCCATCCAGCTCGCCACTAAGCTCCACAGCATCCCGAATCCAGAATGACCTGATAACCTGACTCTAGACTGCCCGTGTGGAAATTGGTGGGCACCCAGAGTTTAGGAAGGAAACAATAAACTCCAGGTCAGTCATGGTGACTGGTGTGAGAACTTAAAATAGTTTATCTTTAAAACAAACAACAGGATATTTTTAAAGTCAATTTCGCAATGCTTTTGGAAAATGAAACTACCATAAGACCTCCCGCCACACACACAATGCAAACGCAGAATTGGAGGAGATTTCTTCTTATGATAGTCAAAGATGCTTACTACGCAAAATCAAATCCTTTTTGATATTATTATTAGTGCATAGTGTAGAAAAACATTTTGAAAATAGAATATCAATCTTAGCCAACATACGACCAGTATCGTATGCCTACTATAGCTACCATCTAAACAGTGGTGACCACCGTACGTAAATGGTAGGTTCTACAACTAATACCGTACAAAGTTCGTATTGGAAGATGGATTTCCAACAAATGGTCAGGCCAAGGAACTTCCCATTGCCACATAGGTATGCCTCTGGAAAGACGGCCCGAGAAATAACCTAACATTACGGTTAGATCTCTGCCAACACAAGGCCGGGGTACCCCTAATTGGGTAACTACTGACACGAATATGTCATCCCCCGATCGTAACCGATCTTCCCGTGGATCCTCGATTTCCAACAACCACAAAGTAATAAATTTGCAGCAACAACATAGGTTAAATATCTGGGTTCCATACCATGATACCACCTCTATCCAGAAGGAATGACATACACTAAAGGGGCGCTACCCCCTAATAACCTTGCTGCATCCTTCCTGTTTTGACCATTTCCGGGGTGTGAGGTCCGACGAAGTCTCGTCCACAAAGCTATGCTTTGGTACAAAGCCATGCCTTGGGTCAACAAATGATCAAAGTAATGATCACAAAGATAAATGATCAAACAAATGATCATATCACAAATGATCAAACAATGATCATTTCACATCAACACTCAGCATGCCACATTACCAAATTGGGAATATATCACTGGTAACCATAAACTACATAACCTCTGAGCTCGTACGTCTCAGAGAAGGGTGTTAAGCTAAGAGAATAAATTCTCCGCCACCAACAGAAATGTATTTGATAGAAACCGGCTTTATATCTCAAAATGTAACGTCAGACACACAACCATACAAGTCTGTTCCGGGATCGAACAGAACCGAAGGCACTTCTCATGAAGCCCTTGCAAATCCGAATAATTTTCTAATCACGTCCGGACTTCTCGTCACTAAGGGCGATAAAACCTCTATATCGGAGATCAGCCGATGTAGAGTAACTCGACGATAATCCTTCCGTTTTCAAAAATATCCGGTCTTCAACACCGGTCATCAAATGCAATCCATTACGACGTATCAAATATTCGAAATGGGTTATACGACCCAAAGGTCTTTTCCCGGCTAACCCGAATAGTGAGCGCTTATTCAAAATAAGTGTGGCATTCAAATTCATCCAATTCACAACAAATACCCATTCAAGGTAAATATTGATAGTCGGTTATTTAACTATCAATAGAGATGCGCAACATCATCAGATTCCAAATAATTTTCCCAATTATTTAATTTCCAAAAATATCTTTACAAAATATATAATTTTCCACACTTAACCATTTGAAACAAATTTCAAATCAATTTCCAATTTATCTTTAAAAGATAACATCTCAAAACATTTCACTTCATATTGGAAAATACTTCCATACTTATTTAAAAATAAGTAATTCACAAATCTAGTTATTTTCAACACTTGGAAAATATTCGATATACTTAAAACAAAATTAAGTATATATTTTTCATCCTTTAAGGAAATCATTTTCTTAAACACATTTATTTGAGTCAAAACGAATGTTATGTAAAACATCGTTACGACGATCCAAAATCACTAGTATAGGGATTCGAAATTTAGATAGATATATAAATCCCAATACTATACAAAATATTTCCTTTCGGAAACCATTTACTATAACAACAGTGTTATAGTCCACCATTTCCTTACTTCTCGAAAACGTCTATTTCAACAATGAATGTTGAAATCTATGTATTCGATACTTAACACGTTTTAAAACATCGTTAAAAACAATTAACTTTATTTTTTATGTCACTCCTCCAAAACATATCCATTTTATTTAATAATATATTCACTGTCCAAAATCGTGAATATACTTCGTTATCCAAATTAAACATCTCTACACATTTTATTTAAAAGATTATCCACTGTCCAAAATCGTGGATAAAATTCTCAACCAAACTCTTATTATTACAACATTTAACTTAAAGTATAATTCGCTGTCCAAAATCACGAATATATCTCCTTTATTATCCAATTCAATTTATATAACTCAATTATATACCGGAAGTCTAAATTATAAGTTAAGAACTTATAATCCAGTTATTTACAACATCTATTCATTTTATAACATCACAAATCATAAGTCTATAAATTTCGTTCACTTATGAAATCCATTTTTTCCCATTTTAACACTTATAAAAACTCGTTTTATAATTCCAGTATTCTTAATTTATAAAATATCAATTTTGTACATCTTTTATATAAATCATTTATAACAATTCAAAAATCCCAATTTAAAATCAAAATCGTTATTTTTAAACTTCAAAAATGGATCCGATGATGCAACAGCACCAATCATCAATCACGACAACAAAACATAACATATCATCATATGATAACAGAATATATCACAATATCTGTAAATAAATCAATACAGTGAGGAATCTAGTCGGATCCCTCCAACCTGTTTCCCTGCATCCATAGATGTTAGCACAATACCAATTCCGCTCCAGTACGGAATATCGCGGTATATGGATTTACTAAATATTATCCGTTATTATGCGGCGTAATAGGGTCTCATCCGCTATACAATGCAGTAAATCAACTCCAATATATACATATTCCAATATATATATATTGCTATATACATATATAATACCAATTTCACTTCAATGTGAAATATTCGCGGTATATGTTTTTAATAAATAACCTCCGCTTACTAACGGCATATAATGTCTATTTCAATCAACAAATAGCAATCATCATTCAAACATACATTCAAGCAATTTTAAATCTAACTATTTAAAATATGAATCGAAACAATTCGATTGATTGAGAAGTTCTCACCTTTGCTTTTTATAACGTCGAGCGTTCAAATTTCAAATTAAAATGAGCGCCTTTGATTAAATCAAGAATTCTCATTAACTCCGAATGACTATGGATCTGCTGCAGCACGTAGATCGCGTCGCTGCGATTCTGGCGCCACCAAAATCGTCAAATTCTGATAATATATGCAATAGATATGAATTTTACAAAGTTTCTACGCATTTTAAATATAAAATTTACAATTTTCTTTTTATAAATTTCAACCTAATTGAATCTGGCTGTTGATTTTCAATTAACAGATCGTGGCCGCTGCCCTGTGCTTCTTCTCCCCTCACGTTTGCTTCCAAGAATTCATGTATACACATGAACCCAAAGTCGATCCTTTAGGGTTTTGAACCGCTCCACCCACGATCGACCGGAGATCGATCAGACTAGCCCACGTCGAAGCTCTTCGCTTCACCTACCCTCGGCCGTGATCACGAGCATCTCGGTGGGCCCCACGTCTCCAAAAACGAACGCGAACGGCCTCCCTTTGTCACTCGATTTTGGCCGCCTCGTCGAACTACGCGACACTCCACCGTACATATGTGTACATCTCCCTGCCCCGACACTTTCCTAGTTGGGAGATTCCTCTAAGAGTCAATAGATCGAGAGAGATTAAGGGGAGAAGTTTCATCAATTTTCTGGCCATCGAAATTTTAGGGCCGGCTAACCCTAGTTTGTTTTATTTTGCAAATAGAAAAACAAAGGGGTCCTTTTATAGAGAACCGACGAAACACTATTCATTCCTGATTTTCCGAACTCCAAATCTAGCGCGGTGACCGGCGTTTCTAGGGTTTATCCCGCGTTCCAGACACAATGGAATAGGTTTCGGAAGCTAATTCGATCATCTGTGCGAGTTGTGGAATTAAACGATCAATTTAAATTAAAAAAATTTAAACTGATTTCGATGCGTTTTCGTTGGCCACGGTCAAACGACAACTCCGATTGCTACGAAAATTGAAATCCGATAATAACAAACTATTACGGATCCAATGGAACTAGTTTCGTCCAATTCTGAGACTGTTCGAAAAATGGCTAATTTCACTGGTCGATTAAATATTAAAATATTCAATTTTCACAATTTAACTTTTAATTCAATTTTAACAGTTCTATAACATTACTATAACTTCAATATGATTTAATATAACTTTATAAATCATTTTCATTCACATTTAAACCAGATTTCAATTATTTCTGGAATTTCACTATTAAATTATCGATTTAATTACCCAATTAAATCCAAATATTCGAATTTTAAATTATTTGACTTATTAATTTCATTTATTAATATTTAAAATCAATTAAATATTCAAATTTTAATTAATATAAATTCTGGGTTGTTACAAGTAGCATTTGCTTCCATAACATGTATTTCACTTATATAACCCAAAGAAGTTAATAATTATATAAATGTGAAATATTTAAGTTGTTTCAATAAATAACAAAACAAATCAATACAACAGAATAATAATCACTTGCGACCAAAGCATACAATCATTACATGAAATCAATGAAATCAATCATACATCCATAACATCCAAAACCAATGGTTTGTTCGGGTTCAGACACTTTCAATCGCATAGAATGACAAATAACTACTAAGTATACCATATACTCAACAGTCTTTAATAAACTCAATAGACTATTCATACATCCTAAACAATTAGAAGTATCCTTTCCCAAACAACCATTAACCAAAAAAACAACAAATTCCAACATTATTTAAGTTTTTGTTTACATATTTCTTTTCATATCATTTATTGTTTGTCTATTATCATTCGTGCAGTGATTAATTTACATCCATTTCTTACAAAAATTCAATTTCCATTCATTCATATAGTACTTAATTCCATTTATTAACATATTTTATTTACATTTTCTGACATATGTGACTCATATATAATTATTTAAACATATGTAAATCAATTCTTAAAGTACTGTATAGGTTTCTTTGTAAATAAATTCACATTCATTCCTTCAGTACTTATTTCATTTATCGCCCTTCATTGCCTACAAAATTCATTTTTATTTATTCTTATAATGCAAATTTCCTATCATAACTTTACATTCATTGCTTAAATAAGATATTTTAATTTCAGTTACTAGATTATACATTATTAGGTATGTTTCTTTACAATTCAATTCACCATTTATAGATTATTTCTTTTTCATATTCATTTTTCCATATATAGTATCACTGATTATTAACTTCATTTCTAAGTTGTTTCAATGGTTTCTAAAGTTATAATCATTCAATCTATTTAGTACCCATTTTAATTATAAATGGCTTTAATATTGATTCAAGTTTATAATTATTTACTTACAATGTTCATCCTTTACTATTAAATCTAATTATAAATAGCTTAAATTTTAACTTAAGTTTATAATCATTTTTTTACATTATTCACCTTCATTACATTGAATTAGTAGCATTTCAAACTATCAACTTCAGTTTATTACAATTCATAACATTAGAATTTTTTATTTATAAAAGTAAGTCCATTGAACACTTCCATTTTTTTCCCAAGTTTTACTTGTATAATATTCTATCATTCTATCACATATCCTATTTAACATTACAACTTTTAATATTTTGGTAATTTATATATATGTCTTTTAGAATGAAATAAAGGTTACACAAGTTATTATATTTATTAACAGAAGGTTCAATAGTTACATTTTCTTATCTTCATTTCCTTTTTATTTACAGTTCTCAAATTTTAGTTTCTTATCCATTTCATTAGTCATTTTAACATCAATTTTTTTTCTTATTTTCATTTTGGAGGTTCCCAATTATTACTTTAGTCAGGATTCCATTTATTACAATAATTTCAATTTCTAATTTACAGAAACTTAAGAACTAAACAACCAGGTTCATTTCAATTATTTTAAAATAATATATAATCATATCTTTCATATATACATCAAATCATATTTGGAATTCAAAATTAGGATTAATTTATCAAAATAATTATGCAGTAAAATTACTACAACCGTCTTCCCATTTTGAAACTCGAAAATGAACGTCGATGATGCGTGCACTCATTACTGAAATTATTTTCCAACGACAAAGAGGGGAGTACAAACTAATTTCATTCCAAGATTCCTTTGAAAACATTTCTTCACATCCTCTTGATATCTTTACATCAGAAAGTACTTCTAATATTATTATATTCCAAAATCTTTCGAAAGAAATTTTCAAAAATCCTGGAATTTAAGTTCTTAAATTCCAATTTATATCCATTTTATTTGTAAGTCTTATTTTTAAGTTAATATTCATAAAATTTCTACCTAACAAACAACATATTTCAACCAACCATATCGTTTATAAAATCTATTATTTTATATACAAAATATATAATAGGCAAAATTATTTCATTCACCTATATTCAAAACAAGTATTGTGTTGGTCTGCTCTATTAAATGTTTAGAAATCCCTATCAATGTCTTAGCATCTTATGCACCGACCAGAATTTAAGAATACAAAACGGAACAAATTAACACAATACAAAAACCGTTATAACACTAACAAGTACGCTCTCTCATATATATACACTAAATGACTCATTCTAGGGCATTACTACCCTATTTATGAGTCAGACCCCACAAAGCTAAGGTTATCGCTAAACCAAAGCTCTGATACCAACTGTAACGACCTGCCTTTTTGGACGTTTTAAGCAGACACACATGTCGAATCAAACCATTCAAAAGGGCAGATTGTTATGGGGTAAGTAAGATAAAGAGAAAGAAATAAAAAAAATATAGAATCTCGCAGCGAAATGACAAAATATAATAACCAAATAACAGTTCATGAAGCTGTTTAATAAATAAATTTGACTATTCTTTTACAACACCAAAAATCAGAGTTACAGAAACAGGAATAAATAAATAATAAATACAGTGGAACAACATGATGCAGTGGAATAAATATAATAATAATAGTACAAATCTTCATCTTCGTCCTCTAGAAATAAGGTCTTCAACCCTGAAATGCTCAGGCTGACCCGAGCGACTTGAAAAGACAAAACACTCGAGTCAGAACTAAAAGATCTTATGTAAGTTAAATGAACGGTAAATACGAGTGTGACGGCGTCACAGATGTTTATGCGTTTTGACATCTCCTATCCAGTGTCTAACGTGATTGTAGTAACTTAAGAGATGTTCGGAATTTACATCTCCTAAGGATCCGTTAAACTATCTACTATGTAGTACAAAACGCTATTATAATATGTCTACAGTAAAGTAAAAGTATTAAAATAGCGTTAAGGCGTTACCCATATCCCCCTTAACACATTTTATATATTCCCATAGTCTATACAGTACTGTACGCTCCTTCGTAAACTTGAGGTTTACCTAGAGGGCACCCCATAGGTGTGGTACAAAACAAACTCGTAGAAGGCGCTCTAGGGCATGTGAACACGACACTCGAGGCAATGCCAGGGTAGATATACCAATTGCAGATCCGGACTGGTGGTAATGCATAGCAGCTACTACCGCCCACCTCGGACACACTCCCAAATCAAAATCAAGGGTGGCGACCAAATCAATCACAAAGTAATAGAATGGTATCGAAGAAATGTGCCCGATCGGAGGTGCGACCTCACTTGGCCCGGCATGGCTCCTGTTTAGTAACATCTAAGCTGACCCACGAGAGTCAGGGTCACGTCATACCTCATACAGAAATCATTCAACAAACTATCCTACTTTATTTCTGGAATCTCCACCACATACACAGTTGTCAAAGTGGTTTTCGATATTGCCAAAGAGTATGACAATATTCGATCCCAGTCTCTTTAACAACCAAACACTTATTTCACACCGGATGGTTCTTTTACATTTCAAAAAGTCAATTTACAATTGATATCAAAATATCATATTCATTTCATACCGTATCACTTTCGAGATTTATTTACTTTTGAAATCATATTCACCTTTGAAATCATATCACCTTTGAAATCATATCACCTTTGAAATCATAGTTTCGAAATTATACTTCCTTTCAAAAGTCATATTTCCAAACAAGTTAAACTCTCATTTCAAAATTATCATATTAAATCAAATAGTTTTTTAAATCCTAACTTAGGTTATAATGACAATTAACCATATTCAGTTTAAAATCGAGGATTTGAATATAAACCCATCCACTTTACTTAGTTTGGAATTTAGAAAGAATACCCTAAATTATTTTAAAATAGATAAATATAGTTTAAAACGGATTTAAGATAGTTAAATAGATTTTAAAATAGATTAAATATAACTAAAATAGATTAAATATCTTTAAGATAGATTAATTAGATTTAAAATAAATTAAATGGTTTAAATAGTTTAAAATAAATTAAATTGGTTTAAGATAGGTTAAAATAGTTTATATAGTCAATATAGGTTAAAATATTTTAATAATTTGAAAATCTTAATAATAAGAATCTTTAAATTAATATATTCTTTTAAAATAGTTTATATTAAATACGAATTTGAAATTTATATCAATTCAAACTATTTATTTCATTTCAACACATTCGAACCCTTTTCAATTTCCAAATCAACAAAACTCAATTTCAAATCTTTACAATAAAATATTTAATTTTTTTCTCAATTTCAATCCATGTTTGAAATATCAATTTAAACTACAATAATTACAATATTTTCAAAGTTATATTTCAAATGATTTTAATAACTCGATTCCGATAAACTCCAATTATACTTCAAAATCAACCTTAAAATTTCAATTTAATTCCTTTAAACAATTTCTTTAAACCAATTCCAATTTTTAACTTAAAATTTGGATTTTGATAATAATTTCAATTTATATAAATCAAATTTTACTTTCAAATATCATTTAATTAAATTCAAAAATTAAAGATTTTAAAAAATCATTTAATTTAACCAATCCAGTGTCCGTATATAATTCTCTATCTTAGGGTCAAGTGATAAAGATATTTATCATTTCAATCCGCAATTTAAAATTTTACGGTTATATATCATTTCAAACCGCACTCCCGAATTAAATAAAATCCATAAAATCGCTCGAGTCTATCATTTCAACCCATAACGATTTTCCCTAATCTACACATCGTTCGGGTATATATCATTTCAACCCATAGTGATTTTCCTAATAATAACTAAGGGAACTTACAGAGTGATAACAATATATAATTCAAACCAAACATCCAATCTTCCAATATCAAGAATCAAACATCCATCACAATCATCATCCAATTCAATTACTAAATTTCAAAAATTAACTAATTATCAATAACAGGTAATGAACTAGCAATTTAAATTCAATAATAAATTAAATGGCAATTTAATTCAAAATAAATTCAAATTAACTGGAATATCAATTTTAAATTACCAAACAACCATAAATAAATTTCTAATCATACTATAAATTTAATTTAACAAACATAAGAAATTTTAGAAGTTGTGAATGGGTTAAAACACTCACCTTTGATTTTAAATCGATTTTAAATCCAATTTAGGGCCCATATTCAAACGATCTCAGAATTCGTCCAAACTAGCATCAAAATGTCCGGAATTTAAATACGATCCTAGCAAAATAAACCGTACGTGAATTGGACCTCGTATGTAAAAGTTATACGAGTTAGAACGTTCGAAATTAAAATTTATATAAAACAAAACAAAACAAAATAAAAAAAAGGCACATACACGTCTGCGAGCACCCTCGTTTCTAGAACCCTAACCACGCACAATCGTCATCTTTCAGCTTGAAACGAAGGAAGCCGCCACCATCGCCTTTGATCCATGAACGCGCGCACCTGCCACCTACCTCGCCGACCACGTCTCCCCCTCGTGGACGACCTCACATGGTCGAGTCGCGTGCCAACCCTGGCCGAGAACAACGCAGCCGTCGCCAATTATAAGAAACCCTAATCGAATTTTTATCATTAATCCAACCATCTACTCGACGAACAACCCACTCCGATGAACTCCTCTCGGTTCTCTTTACAAAACTGTATCCTCAGATCGACGATTCATCGTCGTTGATCAAACCCCAACGAATGGCCAAGAACAAATCAACATTTTATGGAAAAACGGTGATTCGATGACAAAAACAAATAGCAGATCTGTGATGCGCTCGTCGATAGCTTCGAAACGGTATATGATTTGATAGGGTTTGGAGGAGTTTGATTTTTGGAATTGATTTTGAAATTGAATTGCAATTTGGGGATTTGTTTGTCTGCCATTGGAAAGTGAAAAACAGATGGACTTGTACGTACAGACAAACTGAGTTGAGAAACACTAGGGTTTATAACAGGCTATTTATAGGCAGAGCTGAAAATAGAAAGAATGGACAAGATTTTATTGAACGATAAACGACCCGAAAAGCCCGTTTTGACTCCGGAACAAAAATGGGTAATCCTATATATCAAAATAGATGTTTTGGATAGTTTTAAACTCAATGGAATAGGTTTCGAGTCCTAATTCCATCGTATGAAGAAGTTATGTTAAAATCAGCCTATTTTAAATTGTTTCCAATTAAATTAATTTCTAAGCGTTTCAAGCCCATACGATCAAACGACAGGTCCGATTGCTTCGAAACTTGAAATCCTTCAATAGTTTGCTATTACGGGTTCGATGAAATTGGTTTCGTCAAAATCCGAGTCAATGGCCAAAATGTCTATTTTTTACATTAATTAAATAAATAAATATAAAATTAATGAAATCACTTTTTAATTCAAATTTAATAATTTACCATTTTTGTCATTTTAGATTACTTAGACATTTACGATAATTTAAAACAAATCAAAATATCAATTCAAAGTTAATTAATTTACCAATTACAGTGTTTAATTTCAATTTCAGTAATTACAAATTAAAATTCCAATAAATCCATTTAATTTGACCTTTCATCCTATTATTCAATCCATTATTATCAAATGGATGAAATTAACATTGGTTCACGATTTATTACATTAATATTCTCCAATTTCATCTTAATTTCCATTAACTTAATATTCAAATTCATTCAATTGCCATAAATCCAATTATTGTTGATTTACATTCCAATAATTTGATAAACTTGATTACAAAGCTTTATGATCAATCATCCATTGTTCTATGTTTCCACTTAACATTGGTTTCTATCTAATTACATTAATATTTTACAATTTCATCCAAATTTATATTAACGTAATATTAAATTCCATTTAATTGCAATTGATCTCCAATTTAATATAATAGATTAAATATATAGGTAACTTATAATAATCGTCATCATTTACCTTTAAATCATTTTTAAGTTTATTATTACAAACAAATATTATAATTGCTTACATAACTCTGATTTTATTCAATTACCGTTAATTTTATATTATTTCATTAGTTAATTCAATATTTAGGTTTGTTTTTCTTATATTCAATTTATAACTAAGTATAACATTTAAATCATTTCAGTTGATCGGAATTTCATTAAGATTGTAAATAATTAACTTAAATTAACATTGTTACATTTCATTCTATTTAATGTTTCATCAATATCACAAATTTTTATTTCTCCTAATATTAAATCACTAAAATCTTACTAAAATAAAAAAATTTAATTGTCGAAAATTACTGGTCGTTACATCCTATAACTCTTGAATAACACTTTCATCTTGAGAGAGATGAGAGAAATTAGAGAGTAGATGAAGGAAAATCAAATTAGTAATAATTAAATTTGATTCTGGTTTATTTCAGCAGAGTTTTGGTAAAAATTGATGTAGAACTCAAGAGAATGGAAAGAGGAGAGAAGAATAAGAAAGTAGTTAGTGAAAATTCGTTTGGAAGTCTTGTATATATAGGGAAATAACGGTCATGTCCATTCGCGAAGAGATACGATGAAAAGACAGTTCCATTCAAATTTCAATTTTGAATTTTACGGCCATTATGTCGACATACATTGCTAAGATATGTCGACATATACCTTTGTATTTTGAAAAACACTTTAAAAATATTATTTTGAAAATCCGTTGCTTTACTAGATAATTTGATACTTCGTAGAATCTTTTAAATATAGGTTATATACATTTTAATCAACATATAACTTAATCAAACTTTATAAAGTAATTTTGAAAGATTTAATAAGAATATTCAATAATATATACAAAAATCAATATAACTATAACTTATTAAAATATAAAAAAAATTCAATATATATATATAAACTTAAAAACATTAAAATAATATCTTTATAGAAAATCTTTTGGGAAATATTTTGAAAAGATTATTTTGAAACCTGAATATTTGAAAAACAATTTAAAATAAAATTTACAGAATGCGAGAGAGATCTGGAAAGTGCTATTAGGATTTTAACATAAATTCTATGACTCTATAACTTATCTGAAATATGTTGAAATCTTGAACTCTTCAATACTCACAAGTCTTCATTCTTGAACTCTTGAAACTCTATATCAGCATCTTAAATCTACTTTTGATATTGTACAGTCTTTTTAAACAACACATATCTACTATCCTACACTATATACTATATATATCTTGATAAATCATTAGTATATATAGTTTATATAATGTTCTTTAGTTGTTACCAATACCTAAGGTACTAACAATCTACCCGTTTTTGATAATGACAACTCTGTATATAAAATATAATATAACTCCCCCTGGGTTATAAAACTCTCCTTTAATATATGCCTAGATTGACCTAGATTTAATATATTTCTCCCCCATTGTAGTCAACAAAAATAACTAACTGAAACTATAACTCTAACATTAATTCTTGCTCTAATTCTAACTCTAACTCCCCCTAAATAAAATACTAATCAATATGTATAAGAATTATATATAATGATGATGAGAAAGATTAGATAAAAACAACTGGTGATGATATATAAAATTAGATAATCATGAAATAATCAATCCAAATATTCATCCAATCAAACAAAGATTATGTCATATAGCATTCAGACAAATCCACATAAAACAAACTAATCAAATCTAAACCAAATCAAGCATTATTATTTATTTACAATAAAACCTATTTAAATTAGACATTTTGAGGAACTTTAACCCATCCATCAGCGCTAAAGATTGGATCCGCTATGATAGCATATCAATCTTCATCATCTTTGTTGATGGTACACTCTAGATTGGTGGTTGGTTCTTCTTTGTTCAAGGTAGAAATCATCCACCAAATTGCGTCAAAATGCCTTTCTTGCTCCTTGATCATCTACATTTGACTCAATTCTAAGTACCTTTGGATTCTTAGGATGAAAGTAATAATGTACTTAAACGATTCAAGAGTTTGTTTAAGGTTTTCGGTTAGTTTTTGGATAGAAGAGCCATTATTTTGGTTTTAGAGTTTAGGAATGCAAAGGAAGAAGAAATAGAGGAGAAAATAATGATTCTCTGGTCTTAACAGATACTTCAAAGGGTGGAAATTCATTGGAAATGAATAGACATTTACTGTCTATTCAATTTTCAATTTTTTTTTAAAATTGCCGTTATATGTCGACATACATAGCTAAGTTATGTCGACATATATGCATAAATTTTCAAAACAACTTTGTTTTGATATTCTAATGTTTTTAGCTTAAACTATTATCCTTGTTATATTTTTCGGAGATGATAAACAATGTATTATAGCAAGGAAACATTTTTTCATTGATACAAAGATAGAGATTAGATAGAACACAAAGAAATGAAAAGATGCATAAGTTCAAACCAAATTTAAACTACAACACATTTATAAGCAACTAGATAACAAGCTAAAAAGATGTAGATGAGAAAGATGATGAAGATATCCCAAGCTTGCATTTCACTTTTCCAAAGAAATTGTCCATTTTGAAGGAAATAGTGTTTAATTTATTACCAACCGAATGCTTGTGAATATTTTAGTTTTCAACAATCCTCTTTTGATTGTTGAGAAGGTCTTGATTGGTTGGTTGGAGCGGAAAGTCAATGCTTTCTAAGGAGGTTTCCTCCTCCTCTCCTTCTCCTTCTTCTTGAATATCCATATCTTTTCCTTCTTCCTCTTCCTCCTTTTCTTGAATTTCTTCCTCCTCTTAGTAAGCTATCCTTTCTTCTTCCTCTGCAAGAGTATCATATGGCTCAAAAAGGGTGGAATTTTCATAAGGGCGAGGTTGGCTTGATTAAAGACTTTATGACTTGAATTTCTTTCTCCACTTCATAAGCTAACCATTCTTCTTTCTTCACAACATTTTCATATGGCTCAAAAAGGCTGGAATTTTCATAAAATGTTGACTTGATAAAAGAATTTATGAGAGACAAAGTCTTCTCCTTTAAATTCAACACCAAAGTAATTGAAGATCGAGTAAGATACATACCATGAAATAGTGTGTTTTCATGATCGGAAAGATTTTTGGGATAAAATTCATCAAAAATAACTTGATCCCAATTTATGTCATAGTGACCATACATGGCAAAAGGGCTTTACAAACTTTTAGAGTTGGATTATTAAAATTTCCCGATCAAGGAGTGATAGTATGTTGTAAAAGAAGATTTAGAATTCTTGCTTTTGGACGAAAGTTTCGGTTTCTAAACTCAAAATTATCATCGCCTTTGTAAATGTTGTGAAATACTTCACGGTTTTGATCATCAATTTTGAAAGATGTAAGGTTCATTCCGTTAGATTTACATCCAAGAGTGGTACCCGGATGTTCACAATTTAAAACAATTAATGTTCCTTTTACACTACTCCATACTTCTCCTTCTCTTCCATCGTGAAATTTTCCTTTCAAGTTTGCATAAAACATTTTGACCAAGTGTGGATAACAAACAAATTCATTTTGAGAAGAATCATTTAAACAGAGATTTCCATTTTGTAAACAAAGAGAATCAAGTTCATAGTAGAAAAATCATTTAAAACAACAAACTTCCCGTAGAAACCTTTTCATAATTCACATAACTAATATATGCTTTGATAGCCTCTTGATCATGGAAGAGAAAATTATTGAGACTTTTGGAAAGTCTCATAGATGTAGGAGTACTTGAGAAAGACATTGATGCAGAATTTTGAAGAGATAAGAGAGCTAATGAAATTTTGAGTTTTGAAATGAAAGTGAGAAATAAATGGATCAAGATAGAGTAAGTAAATAGAGATTCAAAGGATATGTTCTTTGGTCAAAAGGCAACTTTCAGAACGTAAGAGTTGGTGAAAAGGTGGAGAAAATTCAAACTTTGAATTTGAAATTGAAATTTAGAATCTATCTATATATGTCTACATATTCTCGTTGGGTATGTCGACATATAGGTCGAAATTTTGAAAAATGATTTTTGTTTAACTATATCCTATTTTATAACCTTCAAAAATTAAAATATATTTTATATTATTATTTTATTACTAAAATATATAAATATTTATATTTAAAATATAATCACACAATATTCAACCAATATTATTATTAATCTATGGGATGTTCCTAACAACTAATAAAGCAGCCGAAAGAAAATAAAAATTCATTCAAGAAATTAAAAACTTTTGATATATTAAAAGCGTGCCTTTTTCTGATCCATTTCACCATTTTTTTTGAATTATGTATTGCTGAGAAGCACATATTAGCAATTTCTATATCTGGGTCATTATTGCTTGAGGATGTGTCTGAATCGTCTAATGTTGCAGTATAGGCTCTTCTCCATTTTTCTGGATGAATCAGTGTTTGGTGTGGTTTTCAATTTATTGGGATGTGGACAGACTCGTTTTAAATGGCCAGGGTCATCGTAGTTATAACATCTAATCCCATTTTCGTTTCCACTTCCGCTTCTTGAATTTTTGTTGTCATTTCTTTCGAAATTGTTTATCTTCCTATATTTTAGAAATTTTCCAAAATTCCTTGTCATGAAAGTAATTTCATCATCATCTCTGTCTAAATCCAGATTACCCATCATTACGTTAAAAGCTATAAATTTCTTCTCTATTTCTTTGCTTTCTCTCCTTCCTGCATTTGTGTTTCAAAAGATATTAAATTGCCAACTAACTCTTCAATTTTTAGAGTGCTAATGTCATTAGCCTCTTCGATTGCAAGAGTCTTTTTAACTCATGCATGAGTAAGTGAATTAAGGATTTTTCTAACTTGATCCTCTTTAGAATTTTTTTTACCCAATGTAATAAGTGAGTGTATTATATCTTGGAATCTATTATACATATCAGATATGGACTCATTTGGACTCATTTTGAATAATTGAAACTAGTTTGTTAACATGGAAATTTTGGTCTATTTGATCTTACTTGTCTCTCATGTGTAACTTGCAAAGTTCTCCAAATTCAAATGAAGACTTACATATAGATACTCTATTAAATTCATTTCTATCTAGTGAGCAAAGTAATATATTCATAGCTAAGAGTTACTTTGTGCAACTGCTTTTGGCCAGCACTCTACTGTGCAAAATTGATCTTGGGTTCACTGTACTCAATTTGTGTGATATTCCAAGTGTCTAAACCAATTGACTATAAATAAATTTTCATTCTACATGACCATTATGTGTAATTACTGCCATTAAAAAGGGGAGGTCTAGGAGTAGATCGTCCTTCGACAAATGAGTTACTAACAAGTGCATTAACAGTGTTACTAACAGTACTATTACCAGTGGTTTTAGCCATTTAAACTTTTTCAAAAATCAGATAATGAATATTTTAAAAACCAATGCTCTGATACCAAATGTGAGTTAGTGGAATAGGGATCTTAAGGCTAAATTAACACTCGAGGGGAGTGAATAGTGTTTAATTGATTATATGAAGATGTTCAAATTCTTTAAGATTCTACTTGGAATGATGTAATTAACAATCACAGAAACAATCACAGAATATAAGTATAGATAAAAGTAAATGCAGTAAAAGTAAAAAGGAAAGAACGCGCTAGGATTTCATACTAGTTCGGAGTTACACTACATCCAGTCCCGCATAATTCCTTATATGGATTTCTTTTCCACTAGTAAATACAAATATAAATACACTCTCAATTTCAAGGTTACGAGACACACCTTGCAAAATCCCGACCTCTGGGTAGAGTCACTTAATTTCTGGGCCATAAGCACACTTACAAGATTTACAGGCTATTAAGCACACCTAATTGATTTTACAGGCTACAATCACACCTACTTTGATTTCAGGGTTACCAAGCACACCTAGAGTATAAGAGTATGACTTGATAGAGTTCACAAACTTAGATCTTTGATCTTGATTACAACTGATCCTAAACTCTTGAATAACACTTTGATCTTGGGAGAGATAAGAGAAATCAGAGAGTAGATGAAGGAGAACCAAATTAGCAATAATTGAATTTGATTCTGGTTGAATTTCGGCTGGAAAAACTGATTTAGAAATCAAGAAAGTGAAAAGAGGAGAAAAGAATAAGAAAGTAGTTAATGAAAATTCGTTTGGAAGTCTGGTATATAGAGGGAAAAAACGGTCATGTCCATTCGTGAAGTGATACGACAAAAAGACACTTCCATTTAAATTTGAATTTTAAAATTTGGACTTTACGGCCACTATGTTGACATCCATGGATAGGATATTTCAGACATATTCCTCTATATTTTGAAAAACACTTAACAATATTACTTTGAAAATCCATTGCTTTGTAAAATAATTTAATACTTTGTAGAATCATTTAGATATAGTTTATACACATTTTAATCAAAATATAACTTAAAACTTTGTGAAATTATTTTGAAAGATTTTATAAGAATATTCAATAATATATATATAAATCAATATAATTATAACTCATTTAAATATAAAAAAATTCAACACACACACACACATAAACTTAAAAACATTAAATTGATATCTTTATTGAAAATAATTTTGGTAAATATTTTGAAAAGGTTAATTTAAAAGCAGAATATTCGAAAAAATAATTTACAACAAAATTTAGAGAATGCGAGAGAGATCAAGATAGTGCTATCAAGGTTTTAACATAAATTCTATGACACTATTATAACTTATCTGGAATATCTTGAAATCTTGAACTCTTCAATACTTATGAGTCTTCATTCTTAAACTCTTGAAACTCTATATCAACATCTTGAATCAACTCTTGATACTGTACAGTCTTCTTAATCAACACCTTCCTAATATCTCGCACCATATACTATATATACCTTGATAAAACATTAGCGTCTATATTTTATATAATGTCTTTTAGTTGTTGTCATAAAACCAATTCCTAAGGTATTAACATTAGCTTGATCATACATGGTGATGTCTCATTTATAGATATTTTCTGGATTTTGATGATGCTTTTGGGATATGGTTGATTCACTCTTTTGATGTTGCTTTATGGTTTCTGATTTAATGATCTTTTATACGGGTGATGACATCTTTATGCTGGGTATTGTGGCGTTTTACGTTATAAGATATTGGAGTTGGTTGATATACATTATTATTATTATTTATTTACCCAGCATATATTATGTTCTATATGTTTTTTGACTTTGGATTTAGATATAGTCTGACCCGTTTATTATTTGTATAATACTCAGGTCAGTCCGAGACATTTTAGAAGCAGGGACGCTAGACCTGTTTGTGTTTTCTAGGCATTGAGGAGACTAGATAATTTGTATTGTAGATTATCATTTTGTACTATATAGTCACTTAATAATTGTGATGTGTATTGGACATATTCTATACATATTAGATATTATATATCATCGCTACGATTGACTTTGTGATCTATGATGTTTTTGGTATATTGTGTATTGTTCTATCCTGGAGGTATACGTGTTATTGCATTATGCCAATACTATGTACATTTTGTGGTGAGTTTTATTTAATTTTTAAATAGTACTAGTGCTGGACAAGGGAAAATTCACGTGTGTACCTGTAACGCCCCTAATTTTTTCTAACATTATTCAAGAGATTTAATTAGATAAATTAAATAGATTGATTTAAATGTTAAGTGATAAGGGGGCGAGATTTGAATAAACTTAATTAAGGCCATGCCTAATATAATAATTAATGGGCTTAAGAATGGTTTTTGGGTTAATCAAATTACATAAGTGTATATTAGGAATTTTCCGCCCATAAACCTTACCCTTATATATTTTCGTTCCTACCATTTATTCCTCATTCACGTCATTTTGAAAACATAAGTAAGAATATTAAGAAGGGTCGGCCATTACCAAAGAGAAGAGAAATTTAATCGAAGCTAGAGATTCAAGCTAAGGAGAAATCAATCTCAATCCAATCTCCTTATCTAAATCAAGGTGAATAATAATTCCATCCCTATTTTTTTTGAATCATATGTTTGTGGATTTAAGGGTAAATTCATTTTTATGATGAATTGGATGATGATATGCTTAAATTTTGATTTGTTGAATTTAAACAAGATTGTTTAAAGGAAATTCTACATAGTTTTAGGGTAAAACCGATATATGTTGATGTTTAAATGGCAACGAAAAATTTTATTTGTGTAAAACATGATTTTGGAGTTGGGTTTCAATTTTGATAATTTTACAAGCTATGGAAAGATTGTTATGAATTTTCAAAGGAAAATATGGTTTTTTGGGTTTATGAATTTATTTTGGAAAATATATTAAGAATTTGGGTCTGGAATTTTGATATGTTAGATAACATGATTAAAGTGAATTTCTGGAATTTTTGAGGGTTTTTTTAAAGTTATTTGCTATGCAAATTAAATTATTTTAGAAGTGGGATTCTTTGCAAAATTCGTTTTGCTTAATGGAAGGGCTTATTTGATCAACTTAACCTGGTTTACATCTGAAATTAGTGGCAGTTATTTTGGTACAGGATTTGAAAAAGTTATGGCAACCAATGTGGTGTTGACACGTGACAGGTTAGTTAGAGAAGATTTGCTTTAAGTAGTATTTAACTAGGTTTACTCAGAAAAGTGGGTTTCACCTACTTTGGAAGTACCTTTCGACACAGAAGCTTGCGCCTTCAACCCAGCCGAAACCTACTAACCCGAAACTAGTACACAAGGTATCACAAAGATGGTACGTAGTGGATTGGAGGAAGGCGAAAGGTAAGGTGTTGAAAGCATAGCTTCCGAAGGAGTCGCTACCTTTATTTGTTTTTAAAAGAGAAGCGGCTGCCTTTGTTTTATTTAGCGTGAGAAGGGGTCGAAGCATAGGGTTTCGAAAGAGGTTTTAAAAGGTTTCGAAAGGGTTGCCATAACATAAGTTTTCTTTTGAATGAGTTATGAGAGAATGTTTTGAAAGAAGGTGTTCCGACATAGTCGAAGCCCTGCTGCCGTTCTTTAGCCTTTCGATGGTATTGAAGATATCAATGCTGTCGAAAGGTACTTTATTTTATAAGTTTAATCCACTTCCTATAGCTTTCGAAAGGGGTTAGGGGTTTTGAAGGCAATGGTTTCGAAAGGGGTTTCGATGCCAACCTTCCACCATTTTACCCAGATGTTTTATGCTTTCGAAAGGATGGTGCCGACGCAATCATGTTTCCCAAATATTTTTATGTATGATAAAGGATGGTTTCGAAAGAGATGTTTTCGCATATATTCACTTTGACCCACATAATATTTTAAGTATAACCCAATGCATTCAAAAGGGGGACTTTCAATGATTTCGGAAGGGTTACTTCCAATGATGTCAAAAGGGGTACTTTCAACTGGTTTCGAAGCTATGCTTCTAAAGTTAAATGCTAATACTTTAATATAATTGAAAGGTTTCGAAAGGAAGGTTTTAAAGTATTAAAAAGGAAGGAGCCTAGTTTTTTAAAGATGGATTTTAATGCTTTCGAAGGAGGTCATCCTATGAAGTCGAAGTAAGGTTTCGACGGTGTCGAAAGGTTTTATAACCCAAGATCTATTTTTAAAATGATAATCCCATGGCTAAATTAAAGGAGTCTTTGATAAAATAATAGGTTAAAGGGATTAACCATTTTTTATATTAAACTCACAGGAGTGGTTTTTCTATGTTGTTATGTTTGCTTCTTCAAATATAAATATATTCACATTATAATGGACCCATAACTGCATTTTTGGGATAATGGGTAGAAGAACCAACTTGGTTAACCCTGTAGTGAATATAAATTGATTAAACTCCTGAATGAGTAGAATTGCATCCAGTAGGTCAGGAAGACCAGAATATAGGATGCTAAAATATGAAAGAAAGATATTGGCATTGGTCAATAGGTTCTCAGTTAGCCCATGAAAACTGTGTATAGGAAAAGATACTGGTAGGGGCCAATAGGTTCATAGTTAGCCCATGAAAACTATGTATAAAGGAAAATGTTAGAAAGACAGGTTCATAGTAAGCCCACAAAAACTATGATTTGATACTGGTAGGGGCCAGTAGGTTTGTAGTTAGCCCATGAAAACTATATCCGGATTAAGATATTGACAGATGTCAATAGTTCCTAGTCTGACCATGAAAACTAAGGTAAGAAGAAAGGATATTGGGGTCACAAATAGGTTCCTAGTCAACCCATGAAAACCAGGATAAAAGTAAATATATTGGAGTTACTAATAGGTTCTTAGTGATCCCATGAAAACTATGTAAATGGACATGGAGTCCTTAAATGTTTTACCGGTTATTAGTCAGCCCATGAAAATTAATAAGTTAATAGTAATCCTAGAAACTATAATTGAGACAGATAGTCAGAATGAATGGGGATGGGTAATCCAGAATTGATACATTTGTTTTGCATATCATCATATTATACTGTTTTGAATTATTTTAACCATTGTGGATGCAGGAGCACGGTCTATAGTTTTATAAAGGTTTTAAGATACTAGTGAGGGGAAAACCCGTTCCGCTAAGCGGCGTGGTCTCACTAGATATCTAAATGATTTCAAATGGTAGATTATTATTCATACCAGGCTTTATGTCTGACTCGAAATTTATGGTTTCCCCTTAAACTCTTGGGTACTCAATTGACTTTGAGTAGTATGAGAGTTGAGGTTTTTAGGTACCTCATTAGACGAATAAGCTTCCAGAGACGTGCAGAAGGCATGATAGCTATTTAGAGTTCTCTTTTTTTATTCCACTGTGTTGTTTCTAATGGCAAAGTTGTTATATTGCCTGTGTATACTTTGATCATCCAAGGGGGCATCTTCATATGTCGCTCTTGGCGTATGTTGTAATAAATATATTTTCTTTGAACGTGGTTTATGATTGTGGGATTATGTAATACATTTGAATTGTTTTGATATGGAATGAGATCTTATTTGAAGTTTTTAAAATTTTCCATATTCATGTGTTTTTATGTATTAATGAATCTAACACCACCGTATTTGGTCGCCGAGAATTTATAACTATGGATGACTGCAGCATTCATAGCCGTTAGTTTTGGGTCTCCAAGTAGGGGAATGTTACAAATTGGTATCAAAGCATAGGTTTATGAATCTTTAAAAGAAAGTTAAACCTAAAAGTTTTTGAAACATAATCCAATGAATTTGAAAATATGATCGGGGTTTAGGTTGACGCTATAGTAACGTACTTGTATTTGATATATATATATATATATATATAAGTACGAGCTCCCCTCTCTCTTAGACAGTTCTTTTATATGTTACTAAAGCTCGTATGCAGATTTATGAGAAAGAGGATATGCAAGCAGGAAACAAAAGAGGAAATCTAGGTGGTGGAAGCACCACAACCAATGGAAATGCTTGACCTAAGACCAGGAGGAACCAAGGTCGATAGGCTAATGCTAATCCAAATGCTTAAGCCAATGCAAGTGCTGGAACTCCGCCAGTAGATGGGGGGATGGTGTATCAGTTGTTATCCAATCTTTTGCAAGCTGGGGTTGTTGATAATTTTGGAGGAGCTAATCTTGTGGCACCAGTTGGGAATAACTATGCTAAGTTGACCAGAGACTACACCAGTCTGGGTGGAAAGCCGTTTGTTGGAACAGAGGATGCTGTTGAAGTTTACAAATGGCTATTGCGCTGTAGAGGATCTTTACTGATCTAGGATTGGATGATGGGCCAAAGTGGAGGCCGGTCTCTAGGCAGTCGCAAAGGGCATCGCTTCACTGGTGGAATAGTGTGACCGTAGGAGTTCTGGAGGAAGAACTGAATGGGCTGATTTCAGAAGGAGGTTTGAGCAGAGGTTTCTATCTGAGGTTGCTAAGTCGGCATTGATGAGGAAGTTCATGGATCTAGTTCAAGGATAGATGTCAGTAATCGAGTATGCTGCTAGGTTTGATGAACTGTCTCGATATGGATATGCTACGGTTGATACAAACATCCGAAGGAATGACAGGTTCATTCGGTGACTGAGACCTGAGCTTGCTAGAATGACCATGACCCATATCCAAGAACCTTGTAATGTGGTGGTGGAGATGGCCATTCGCCATGAAGAGATGCTTGATATTTCTACTAGAGAGAAGCCAGTTGAAAACCAGGGTCCTCAGGGAAAGAAAAGGAAATTCTTTAAGAAGAAGGGAGCCCAGAAAGGGGATGTTGCCAAGAAGGCAAGGCTGATTTGGTATGCTACAAATTTGACAAGAACGGTCATTATGCAAATGATTGTCGGTTAGGAAAAGGAAAGAAGGCTGCAGACAAGAAGAATGTGCAACGCTTCAACTGTGACCAAGTTGGGCATTATAAGAACCAATGTCCAGAACCAGCTTGGGCGGACAAGGGGAAAGTTTTTGCTGTTGGATCATCAGCTAAGCCTTGTTACTTCCTTAAGAGTTGCATATCCAATAGGAGGGTATGCAACTCTGGGGATGAGATGCGACCAATTAGAACTTAATTTGTTATGTCATAAGTTTGCATACAGTTTGTATATTTACGATTTCGTTGATTTCAAAATCATTTTGGGTATGGATTGGTTAAGAAGGTATGATGCCAGGATATTTTGCCAAGATGGAGAGATATCTTTGAGACACCCTGATATTCATAACCGAATTAAATTCTCAGTAGAGAATTCTGACCAGAGCAGTTGTGCTTTGTTAAGTGCAATGGAAGTGGGAGAAGAGCTAAGTGAGGTTCAAATAGCAAAAGAGTTTGCATATGTTTTTGAGCCAGTCATAGGACTACCAGCGAAACGAGCTGTTGAGTTTTGGATAAACCTTGTGCCAGGAGCTGAACCTGTGAGTAGACCACCTAGCAGGATGACACCGACAGAGATGGAGGAATTGAAGGTGCAGCTAGTGGATCTGGAAGGAAGCAATTTTATTAGACCAAGCAGTTCGCTCTGGGGAGCGCCCGCGGTATTCATGAAGAAACCAGATGGGTCGTTGGGGATGTTTATTGACTATCATAAGTTGAATGAAGGGATGATAAAGAATAAGTATCTTTTGCCAAGAATTGATGATCTGTTTGATCAGTTGAGTGGAGCCATAGTGTTTTCCCAGTTGGATTTGGCGGTATGGTTCCATCAGTTAAGAGTGGTAGAGGATAGCATTCCTTTGACAACATTTCAAACTAGATATGGTTTGTAAGAGTGGTTAGTAATGTCATTCGGGTTGACGAATGCACCTGCTTTCTTTGTGGATTTGATGAACTGAGTCTTCTAAGAGTATTTAGATAGATTCGTGTTGGCGTTTATAGATGACATTTTGGTATACTCTAAGGATGAGAGAGAGCCTGAAGATCAGTTTAGAGAGGTGCTAGAGATGTTGAGGCAGAATCAACTAACGACAAAGTCTTCCAAGTGTCATTCTTGGAAGAAAGAGATTAAATTTCTTGGTCACGTGGTTTTCGAGAAAGGGTTGTCAGTCGATCTAGACATGATCAAAGCTGTTAACTATTGGAAGAGACCAGAGACGGTGGCCAAGATTAGAAGTTTTCTTGGACTTGCTTGCTATTACTGGAGATTTATTAAGGATTTCTCGCGGATAGCAACGCCTTTGACTAATCTTACCAAGAAGGAGGTGCAGTTTGTTTGGTCCGACAAATGTGAGGAAGCATTCCCTAAGTTAAAGCATTTGTTAACCAATGCTCCGGTGTTAGTAGTTCAAGATGGAAACCAAGGATTGGTGGTATATAGTGATGCATGTGGGACTAGATTGGGAGCAGTGTTGATGCAAAGGGGCAAAGTTATTGCCTATGCATCTAGGCATCTTAGACCGCACGAAGTAAGATATCCTACTTATGACTTAGAGTTGGCTACGGTGATTTTTGCCTTGAAGATTTGGAGGCATTATCTCTTGGGGGAGAGATTTGAGTTGTATACCGACCATAAGTCTTTTAGATACTTATTCTCTCAGAAGGAGTTGAATATGAGACAACAGAGTTGGCTGGATTTTTTGCCTGCATATGATTTTGATATGGAATATACCCTAGGGAAAGGTAATAAAGTAGCTGATGCTCTTAACAGAAGATATCAGAATGTGGTGTTGGCTATGTTGGCAGATTGGAAGGATCTAGAAGCTTTGGCCAATTATGGAGTGCAGTTAAGATCGACTGGTAGTTCTAGTCAAAGTTATTCCATGTTGTCCTATTTGGAAGTTCGACAAGTGTTGATCAAGAGGATTGCTTCTAAATAGAAGGAGGATCCACTATTAGCCGAGGGGATTAGAAGGCTTGAGGTTGGAACTTAGATCGATGATTTGAAAGATTTTTGTCTTGACCAGAGAGGATGGTTGAGAGTGAAGGGACAATTATGAGTTCCAGATTTTGAGAACTTGAGGAGAGAAGTTCTCGGGGAATGTCATCGATCCTGTTTGCACAAAAAATGGACAAACACCTCAAAGTTGTATGATTTAATAGAGCTTATGTTGTTCTTAGCGATTTTGGAGGTTTATGCAAATATATGAAAAGCAGGGACTAAACTGTAAAAAGACACGCAAGTTTATAGTGGTTCAACCAGAATGTGCCTACGTCCACTTTATATGTTATTTCACTTCTCTAGTTTTGATTACAAGTACAAAGCTTTGATATGAGTAAAAGAAAGTTATTTTAAGAGTTCCTTCCGTGCTTGAGCTCTCAAAACTTGTCCCCATTGTTGTACCCCTGCCCCTCTATTTATAGAGTGAGGTTGGGAGCAGGGGTCTTGGATGTGTATAGCTGTTGGTGGGCCTGGGCTGATGCAATCTGGCCTGGCACACCTTGGTTCGGCATCCCATGGTTCGGTGGTAGGAGTGCGATGGTTTGGACCGGTAATGCTTGGTCCGGGGGTTTGGTTCGGTGAGGTTGGTCCGGTGGTTGGTTCGGTGGGAGGCCGGATGTAGCTTGGTTCGGTGGGAGACCGGATGTAGGTTGGTTCGGTCATGAGTCTTGGAGGAGAGTTTGGACTTGCTTTTTGGTTTGGTGGGAGACCGGATGTAGGTTGGCTCGGTCATGAGTCTTGGAGGAGAGTTTGGACTTGCTTTTTGGTTCGGTGGGAGACCGGATGTAGGTTGGCTCGGTCATGAGTCTTGGAGGAGAGTTTGGACTTGCTTTTTGGTTCGGTGGGAGAAATGCACACAACACTTGCCCCCCAAAGTAGGGCATGTGCGTGCGCATGGCGTGCTTTGCTTTAAGTTTGGAGGAGCTTTCCTCCGGTTTTCATTACCGAGCCAACCGGTCCGGTAGTCCACCTCCGTCTATAAGTAGAGGCCTTGTGCCACCGTTATTCCCTACCAAGTGTAACAGCCAAACCAGATCCCTCCCAGCCGAATCAACTTCTTTGCCGAATCACGTTTGGTTGCCGAATCATGTGAGTTAACCTTCTCTCGCCGAATGATTAGCGTTGGGAATACCGAATGAGTTTTTGCCTTGTATTGCCGAATGAACATGAAAGGCTTTCTAATGCCGAATGAACACGAAAGGCTTTTAATGCCGAAGGTTCCCTTGTATTGCCGAATGAACATGAAAGGCTTTCTAATGCCGAATGAACACGAAAGGCTTTTAATGCCGAAGGTTCCCTTGTATTGCCGAATGAGCTTGACATTTTAGTACCGAATGAACTTTATATCATACTACCGAATGGACTATTGACTTGTTGCATCTGCTCGCCGAATGAACTGTTGTATCGAGTGAACATGTGTTTCATACTTCGAATTTTTAAGCGAAATTCCAGATTACGCTGCTTGTATATTCTAACGATATACTTTTCCCATGTTTGCAGATAAATGTCTCGAAAAGTTGAAACCAGGTCAGATAAGAAGAAGTCTGGGGGCGAAGGAGAGTCCTCGGCCGTGCCCCCAGCTCAACCAGGATCGGAGCGTCATGGGCCCGCCCCAAGGTCATTAGTGGATGGACATGGTCCCCAGGAGCTGCTGGATTCCCCGCCTGACTGCTTTCCTAGCTCTCTCAAAGAGGAGCAGCTCGATGTTATATCTCGTTCCTTTGGGATCGATAGAGCCCTCATGCTGTTGCCGGGCCCAGGAGTCATGCCATACAATCCTCCCGAAGGGTACTTTGCTTTTAGTAGGTACCATTGTATGTGTGGTGCTATCCCGCCTCTCAATGCTTGGGTAGTTAGCTTCCTCACGTATCTAAATGTGGCCCCATTCCAGCTTCAGCCCAACTCTTATGCCATACTGGCGAGCCTTTTCGTCATCTTTCAGAGGAAGTACGGGCGCCCTCCTTCCAACCGGGAGATCCGGTACTTATATAATTTGAGAGGCTACAAGAAAGGATCCCCATACATTAGCTTGGAGTCAGCCGTGACCTTCAAACCGGTCCTGGATCTGTACTCTAAATTCAGCATGTTCAAGAAAGAGTGGTTCTTTGTTAGGGACGAATCCATTTAAATCCGGCGTTTTACCTCTGGATGTAAGTTGATGCTTTTACTTATAATTTCTATTCCGATTGCGATGCTTCTTCTCATACTTTCTCATTTTTGCTAGCGACAGGTGGCTTTCCGGTTGTGGAGACCGACCGCCTGGTTCAGACGGCGGCTGAGATAGAAGCCATTCTTGGGAAATATAGATCATCTGCCTTCTTGATTAGAAACGCGATTCTTCTGGAATATAACCTAATCCTTCCGCAGCAGTCTGTAGTTAAGTTGAGGGAAACGGCGGAGGAGAGGGCGGCTGCTCAGACCAAGGAGGGTGTTACGGCAGAGGGTAGCAAGAGGAAACCTTTCACAAAACCTCCAACTGTCAAAGGTAAGAAACTCAAGAAATCGGACGGTCCTTCCCCCAGCAATTGTCCACTTACCCGGGAGGAGGAAGACATAGAGGAGGAATGAGGCGAGGGTGGAGCGGTCTTCAGTATGGATGTGGTCACTGCCCAGTTCACCAAGGAGGAGAAAGTGGTGGTAAAGGAGGGTATGCGGCTGCTTGCTGCTGAAGAGGCAGGTGTGCAGGTAGAGGATGACGACCAGGACGGTCAAGAAGCAGGTGCTGGTAAGTCTTCCTTTCTAGTCTTTCCGTTAACTTGGTTACTCATCACTAATGAATCCTTTTTATGACCGGACAGGCGGGCAAAAGAGCAAGGACAAGACTTCGACGCAACCGGCTCCCTGATTGGACCTGAAAAATTCTTTTTGTAGGCTTGGCATTGTTGTATCTGTTAGTCTTAAGACAGTAGAGTAACTTCTAAGTTGTAATTCTTGCTACTTGTCGTTTCTTGAATATTTGTTGCTATTTCGACATATCGTATGAGAAATGTAGCTATGTATATTCTTGTAATTAAATTGTGTTTGATGTTAGACTCTGGTTCTACACCATAATTTTATGACTTGCGATATTAGTGTGTGGTGTTAACAAATTATGGTCATGTATTTGTACATAAAAGAAGAAAATACCGCCTTTCACGTTTTAATCGTAGATGGCAGTCTTGAATATCTTATAGGACCGAGCATGGAATGTAGTCGAATGTCCTGCCACTGTGAGTCCCTACACCCATTGGCGAGTATCTCCTACTCTGTATCATGTACTTTAGGGATTGTTATAGGGGATAGAAAAAAAAGCTTTTTAAGTAAAATTGAAATACGTGAAATAGTAAAACTTCCAATCACGGAAGGCCTTCGATGTGCTTAAGTTCGTGGCAAACGGGTTTTGTAGTCACTTTCCCTAGCTGTGGGTCTTGGAGACATTTGTCACCCATCTTACGCCTCCGCGGGGAGTTAATTCTTTTTTACCACAGCCGCACTTAAGACACATCGGAGCCGAGATCGCGCACAGTAACTACCCGGGCCATTATGGCCCGTAATCGTGGGTATTATTCGATTTACTGTGGCCGGCTAGCGTGGGTGCCGATCGTCAACTGTGAACTGCCCCTGGCTGGCCACACCTTATGTTGGGGCTTATAGTCGGTTCACAGTTGTCGGCGAGCCTAACGCCGTAATGAGCTGCCTCGGCTATAGTCGGCCTTCTCGGTGGCTTATAATCGGCTCATTACAGTTGGCTTTAAGGGCCGTCGCGAGCAATGAGTTAACCCGCAGCAAAGGGATGCTGGAGCAAAAGTGTCTCATTGGCGAGGGCATAGATTCGCATAGTACCTGTTAGGTCTTGTCCAGGTGAAGTTGTGTTGTGGAGCGCTTTGAATAGAAGTGCTGTATACTCAGGATTTTGTTCAACAGAAAAGGGATAAAGTTAACAAGCAGCCAAGATACAAAGGAACAAAAAAAAAGAAAAAAAGAGACAAGGTTTTTTAAAGTGGTTCGGCATGAAAAGGCCTACGTCCACTGATTCTCTTTGTTAATTCACTTCATATGGGCAATACAAGTTAAGAAAAGTATCGACGGAGGTGTTGGATGTTCCATGCCCTCTGGAACACCTCTCCGTCCACTGTTGACAAAATATAGGCTCCGTTGTGGAGATCTTTATGAATTACATATGGTCCATCCCAGATTGGGTCTAGTGCTCCGGGGCGAGGGAAGATTCGCTTGAGGACAAGATCCCCTTCTTGTAAGGTACGATGCTTGACTTTGGAGTTGTATTGTGCTGCCACTTTTTGCTTGTGGGCTGCGGTTTTGAGGATTGCATCGTTTCTTCTCTCCTCGATTAGATCCAAAGACATGTGAAGGAGTTCTTCGTTCTCTTCTGGGTTATAGTGGATCCGACGATGGGAAGGCACAATAGTTTCAACTGGGAGCATAGCCTCCGATCCGTATGCCAAAGAGAAAGGAGTGTGCCCTGTCGATGTTCTGAAAGATGTGCGATAGGCCCATAGTGCCGTAGGAAGTTCATCCACCCAAGCGCCCTTTGACTTTTCGAGCTTCTTTTTTATTAGAGTTTTCAGAATTTTGTTGACCACTTCGACTTGTCCGTTTGCCTGGGGATATGCTACGGATGAGAAGCTTTTATGAATTCTGTGTTCTTGGCACCAGTTGGCGAATTCCTCGCTGTCAAATTGAAGTCCATTGTCTGATATGATTTTGAGTGGGACTCCGTACCTGCACAGAACATTTTTGATCAAGAAGTTAATAACTTTTGCTGAAGATACTTTATTTAGAGGTTCCGCTTCCACCCATTTGGTGAAATAATCAACTGCCACTATAGCATATTTGGCCCCGCCTCGGCCCATTGGTAGCTCGCCGATTAAGTCAATTCCCCATATCGCGAAGGGCCAAGGGCTGGTCATCTGAGTAATCTCGGTTGTTGGTAGCCGAGGGATCTTAGCAAATTTTTGGCATCTGTCACACTTCTTGACGAAATCTAAGGCGTTCTTGCTTAAGGTGGGCCAGAAATATCCGTATCGGAGTATCTTTTTTGCTAATGTTTGCCCCCCGGTGTGATCTCCACAGCTCCCCTGATGGATGTTGGATAAGATTTCCTTGGCTTCCCTTCCGGCGACACACCTTAATAATGGGTTGGAGAAACCGCGCCGATAGAGGATGTCTTCTTGTATCGTATAGCGGGACGCTTTCCTCAAGATTTTCTTGACTTCATTGCGCCCGTTGGGTAGTGTGCCACCTTGTAGGTAGTCTCGGATGGGAGTCATCCAAGTTGCTTCTTCGGCTGCGGCTATCAGATTCACTTGTTCAAAACTCGGGACCGTTTGCTTTGAGATGGTTACTGCCCCGAAGATGGCGATGTCTCTCATACTCGCTTGCTTCGCCAATTCGTCGGCCTCTTGGTTTTCTTCCCGAGGGATGTGTTTGACTAAGTACTGATCCAATCGGCTGAGAAGCAACTTGGTCTTCTTTAGATATGCGATGAGTCGTTCCTCTCGAGCTTGGAATTCCCCTAGTATTTGATTAACAATAAGTTGAGAATCGCTGTGAAGACACAAAGAATTGGCTCCGATTTCTATGGCAATTTCTAGTCCAGCTATCACTGCTTCATATTCTGCATCGTTGTTGGTGGCAGCGAACTCCAACCTTATAGCATAGTGCAGTTTATTTCCCTTGGGAGTGATTATTACCACACCTGCCCTCGAGCCTTGTTCGTTAGATGCACCGTCCACAAAGAGATTCCACATGATATCTTCCGTTATTTCCAGTTGCTCCTTATCCTCGTTGGTAGTGAATTCTACAATGAAATCAGCCATGGCTTGTCCCTTGATGGCGGTGCGAGGGTGATAGGTGATATCATATTGACTCAGCTCAATACACCATTTAAGTAGTCGCCCGGAAGTGTCGGGACGATGGAGTACCTGCCTCAGTGGTTGATCGGTCAGAACTTTGATGGAATGGGATTGGAAGTAGTGACGTAGTTTTCGTGAAGTGATTAGTAAACAGTATGCTAACTTTTCAAGCTTAGGATATCTGACTTCTGCTCCAGTAAACCTTTTACTGACGAAGTAAACTGGTCGTTGCGTGCGGTTGTCTTCTCTTACCAAGGCAGCGCTTAGAGCGTGAGATGACACAGCAAGGTATAGGTATAATTCTTCGCCTTCGCTTGGGGTCGAGAGTACCGGTGGTTTCTGGAGGTGTTCGATTAGGTTAAGGAAAGCGTTTAAGCATTCGTCCGTCCATTCGAACTTTCCTTTATCTTTCTTTAGAGCTTCGAAAAAGGGGACGCACTTGTCCGTTGCTTTGGAGATGAATCGGCTTAGGGCGGCCACTTTTCCATTTAGGCTTTGCATTTCCTTTCGGGTGGAAGGTATCTTGATGTCCCTTAATGCTCGGACTTGTTCAGGGTTTGCTTCTATCCCTCGGGCATGGACGATGAATCCTAAGAATTTTCCCGATGACACTCCGAAGGAGCACTTTAGTGGATTCAACTTCATTCCATACTGTCGAAGTACCTGGAACATTTCGCCTAGGTGGCTTACGTGATCTTTGGCTTTCCGTGATTTTACCAGCATGTCGTCTACATATACTTCCATTGTTCGTCCTATTAGCCCTGCGAACATCTTGTTGACGAGGCGCTGGTAGGTGGCTCCTGCATTTTTAAGTCCGAAGGGCATCACTTTGTAGCAGTATAAACCCCGGTCGGTGATGAAACTAGTGTGGTCTTGGTCGGGAGCATGCATAGGAATTTGGTTATATCCTGAGTATGCATCCATAAAAGACAGGAGTTCGTGCCCGGCTGTGCTGTCTACAAGTTGGTCGATTCTGGGAAGCGGGAAGCAATCCTTTGGGCAGGCGTCGTTTAGGTTGGAGAAGTCAATGCAGGTCCGCCACTTCCCATTAGCCGTCTTTACTAGTACCGGGTTGGCGATCCATTCTGGGTAAATAGCTTCTCGTATGAAGTCATTGGCGAGTAGATTCTTTACTTCTTCATCGAGGGCTGCTGATCGCTCTGCCCCCATACTTCTCTTTTTTTGTTTTACAGGCGCCTTGGTAGGATCAATGTTTAATACGTGGCATGCTATGTCGGGGGAGATTCCGGTCATGTCAGCGTGTGACCAAGCGAATACATCCAAGTTGTGGCGGAGAAAATCAATGAGTTGTTCCTTCAATTCAGCTTTCAGTTGGGACCCAATTTTCAGTAGCATACTTGGGTCATGCTTGTCTACAGATATAAACTCCATAGCCTCCGCAGGCTCGGCGGTGGCCTCCTCCTCTTTGTCCCTAGGGTCTAATTCATTGAAAGGGTCGCTGGTGTATCGAAGAGGAGGGGCTTTCTTTAGTTTCTATGCTTCAAGGCTTTTTGTGCAGAGGGCAATCTCTGCACCTTTCCCTTTATCTTTCCTGTGGTTGTTGCGAAGTTCGGTTACATAGCAGTCTCATGCAATATCCTGGTCTCCTTCCACTTCCCCTACCCCATTGTCTGTTGGAAATTTCATTTTCAGGCACCACGGGGCTAGGACAACCTGGAAGTCAGATAAGGCTGGTCTTCCTAGGAAGGCGTTGTAGGCCGAATGGTTTTCTATCAGCACAAACGTTTGTTTCCTTACAACGGAGCGGGGATGGCTTCCAATTTCAACGAAGAGGTCCAGCTGCCCGATGGGCATTTTCGCATCTCCAGTGAAACCGTGTAGTGGTTTATCGCAGGGAGATACATCCTTCATTGATAGCTTCATTTTGTCGAATGCGTGTTTGAACAGGATATTTACAGAGCTTCCAGTGTCTACCAGGACTCGGTAAACTTCGGCGGGACCGAGTCGAGCAGAGATAACCATGGGATCCATGTGAGGGTACTGTCTTCCTTCTAGGTCGCGTTTACTGAATGTGATGTCATCACTTTCTTTCCGCTTTGGGTGGCGCTCTTCTATAACCGTATTGACACAGTCCCTATTGTCTCTAAGCGGCTTCCCATATCTTTCCATCTCTTTCCAACTTCTGTCTGCGATGTGCGGACCTCCTGAGATGGTATGGACCACTATCTTCTCTTGACTAGAGCTGCTAGCGTTGCGGTCGCCTCTGCCGGTCCCTGGTGAGGGTAGCCTTGGGTTTTCATTGGCAGGAGCTGGAGTCCTGTCTTTACTTTTTACATAGCGTTCCAGTTTCTTCCTTCTGATGTGTTCCTCAATCAGATCTCGGAGATGATGGCATTCGTTGGTATCATGTCCGTGAGATTCGTGGAAGCGGCAGAATTTTCCAGACTTCTGTGCGTTATCTGATTCCTTCTTGTATGGTGGGCGTTTGTATCTAACTTCGCCTTGGGTGGCAAGGAAGATATTTTCGACGGTCTCGTTCAAAGGGGTGTAAGAGTCGAATCTTGGTCCTGGCCGATATAGGCGTTTTTCTACTTTCTTGCCCCCAGCATTGTCTCTGGAATCATTTCTTCGAACGTCCCTCGCCACAGCAGGGGCGTTGCCATGGGTCGTCTTACTTTGCTGTCCTGACTGCCCCTCAACGGCAGCATCCTCAAGCCTCATGTATTTCCCGGCTTCATGGAAGAAATTGGGTAAAGTAGCTGGTTTTTCTTTTGTCAATCTTCTAGCAAATTTAGTGTCCGGATGCACCCCACTGCAGAGGGCCATCAGGATAAGCTTCTCATCGGCGTCTTGAACTGCGGCTGCTGCGGCGTTGAATCTGGTTAGGTATTGCTGCAGCTTTTCTCCAGGTTTCTGTTTGACGCTGGATAAGGAATAAGCGTCCTTAGGTTGCTCCACATGAATGCGGAACTGACTGATAAATTTTTCTTTCAACATTTCCCATGAGCTGATGGATCCTTGGGGTAGATGACAGAACCAGGAGGTAGCAAGATCTGCTAAGAAGAGCGGAAAGCATTTGCACAGTACTCCCTCTGTTGCTCCACTCATGAGCATATGCTGCGTGTACCTCTGTAAGTGTACAACGGGATCGGAGGTTCCTTTGTAGGGTTCCATTGTTGGCATCTTCCATTCTCGGGGGGTGATAGCAATTTCGATATTGCGGGCGAAAGGGCTGGTTACCCTAGCGCCTATCCCTCGATCTCTTTGCTCCCGTTGGACACACTCTCTGAATAAGCGCGCCATCCTTTCATCAGAATTTGGAGCAGACAGAAATGAGTTTGGTTATGTTCTGTGGGGTTGATTCCGTCCAGACAACCTGTAGGGATGGTATCGTCTATCATTCCTCATATTTTCCAGTGGCTGCCTTTGATCTTCTGGGAGCATGCTTGGGTCAGCTACAGTTGGCCCTTGCCTTGATCTTCCCCTGTTGGGTTCTGATCTAAGCACTTCCTCGGGTCCAACTTCGGGCTGAACTCTAGCTCGGCCCCGTTCACTGGTGTTTCAGTGGTTAGGCAGCATGACAGGCTCAGCTGCAGTTGACCTTCGCCCGGTACCTTCCCCGTTGGGTTCGGTACCAAACGTTTCCTCAGGCCTAACTTCGGGCTGGGCTCGGTCTCGGCTCCTACCATGGCTACTTCTGCCGTAGCTCCTTCGAAGAAGGAAGATCTTTGATGTCTCTGAGATCCTCCAGACTGGGACTCGCCCCATGATTCAGTGTTGCGGTTGGATTCTTCAGCGTCTCTCAAGCGTGACATGAGATGGTCCACCAAGGCTTCCTGCTGGGACGTGAAGCGGTTAGTTACTTCAACAACAACTCTATCCAAATCTGCCCTAGTAATTGCTGCAGGCTGTTCTGTGGCAGGAGTGGTTGGGTTAGCCTGTCCTTCATTTGTTACCGTTGCTGGAGGAGGACGATTTACTTGATTCGCGACAGCTGGATCAGGAAGACTACTGGATGCGATGTTTTTTCCTTTGTTAACATCTTTTCTCTGTTTGGGAGGCATGTTTTCCAAGTGGCGGACGATGCTGTTAGGAAAACTCGTTAAGTAGATGAAGCTGAAGCTTCGAGCTTCTAGTTCTCAGTGAAAGCACCAAAAATGTTTGCACAAAAAATGGACAAACACCTCAAAGTTGTATGATTTAATAGAGCTTATGTTGTTCTTAGCGATTTTGGAGGTTTATGCAAATATATGAAAAGCAGGGACTAAACTGTAAAAAGACACGCAAGTTTATAGTGGTTCAGCCAGAATGTGCCTACGTCCACTTTATATGTTATTTCACTTCTCTAGTTTTGATTACAAGTACAAAGCTTTGATATGAGTAAAAGAAAGTTATTTTAAGAGTTCCTTCCGTGCTTGAGCTCTCAAAACTTGTCCCCATTGTTGTACCCCTGCCCCTCTATTTATAGAGTGAGGTTGGGAGCAGGGGTCTTGGATGTGTATAGCTGCTGGTGGGCCTGGGCTGATGCAATCTGGCCTGGCACACCTTGGTTCGGCATCCCATGGTTCGGTGGTAGGAGTGCGATGGTTTGGACCGGTAATGCTTGGTCCGGGGGTTTGGTTCGGTGAGGTTGGTCCGGTGGTTGGTTCGGTGGGAGGCCGGATGTAGCTTGGTTCGGTGGGAGACCGGATGTAGGTTGGTTCGGTCATGAGTCTTGGAGGAGAGTTTGGACTTGCTTTTTGGTTCGGTGGGAGACCGGATGTAGGTTGGCTCGGTCATGAGTCTTGGAGGAGAGTTTGGACTTGCTTTTTGGTTCGGTGGGAGACCGGATGTAGGTTGGCTCGGTCATGAGTCTTGGAGGAGAGTTTGGACTTGCTTTTTGGTTCGGTGGGAGAAATGCACACAACAGATCCAAATTTACGATTCATCCAGGAGGGACCAAGATGTATCAAGATATGAAGAGGAGCTTCTATTGGGAAGGCATGAAGAGAGATGTTAGATTATAAGTTAGGCAGTGTGTAAACTGTCAATAAGTGAAGGCCGAATATCAGAAGCCGAGTGGGTTAATTCAGCTTCTAGAGATTCTAGTTTGGAAATGGAATTCGATATCCATGGATTTTATAGATGGATTGCCAAGGTCAAGCAGAGGAAATGAGAGTATATGGGTTATTGTGGACAGGTTGACTAAGAGTGCCCATTTCATTCCAGTAAAGTCGATCAGGACGGCACCTGTTTCGGTGAAGTTGTTCATGAAGAACATAATTAAACTTCATGGAGTTCCTAGTAGCATAGTCAGTGACAGAGATGCTTTATTCACTAGAAAATGTTGGAAGAGTTTGCAGGATGTGTTAGGCACTAAGCTCAAGATGAGTACCGCATATCACCCACAGACGGATGGGTACATGGAGAGAGTGAATAAGGTACTTAAGGATTTTTTGAGAGCTTGTGTGTTTGATTTTGTTGGATCTTGGGAGGATCACCTATTTAGTTGAGTTTTCCTATAATAATAGTTATCAGACTAGTATATGAATGATGCCTTTTAAAGCTTTGTATGGAAGGCCATGTGTTACACTAAAAATCAACCTTTAGACTAAGACGAAAGGTCTTTCTACAAAAGCAAAGGAAAAGGAGTATAACCCAAACCTTTCGAAGGAGTCGAAGGGATGTAGATCATAATTCATTAGCATCAAATGTTTCGAAGGAGTCGAAAGGTTCCACCTCCAGTATCTAAGGTGTTCTTACCTTTCGAAGGGGATGAAGAAGTCAAAGCAAGTGTGAGAAATTACTTAGTGACCTTTTCAAAAGCATAACAAGCCTTTCGAACAAGTTAAAGTACATCGATGTTACCTTTCGACAATGACGAAAGGTTTATAAAGAAAGCAGCACACACAAGACAACAATTAGATGAAGAGCAACCTTTCGACAAGGAAGAAGGGTTCACAATAATCAGATGAAGAACAACCTTCCGACAAGGTTGAAAGGTTCAAAACAGTTTAAAGGAGACAAACTTGTTTGTATTGTTTGTACCAAAATTGGGCACAACACTCTTAGGATGTGTTTGAAGAGATAAAATGAAGAATATAAATTGAAAATGAGGAAGGTCTAACAAAAACACCAATAAACAGATCAGAAAATGCATAGAAACACACAGATTTAGAGTGGTTCAGCGTATGGCCTACGTCCACTATGAAATGATTGACTTTTATTAACTTTTGCTTGCTGGTTACAATGAATTACAATAGTAAAACTAGAATAAAACAGTGATTTCGGCAGAGTTTGGACGTAGAAGAGCCAAAAGTCCATTTCCTGTAGGTCCAGGGCTGCTATTTATAGGCGTAGGCTACAAATTTCTCTCTCAGATCTCGGAAGACCTTCTCTCACATGGGTAGGCGCACATGATCGATCCCATGCCATTTGCCTTTGGTTCGTGATCGATACATACGAATTTTGTATCAATCAATACTTTGTCAAATCGAGTCAAGATCAATCATGAACGTTCTTTAGGTTGTACGCCAGCTCCTGTGAAAATTTGGTAGCATTTGGACTTGTAGATTTTGAGTTATGATCGATGCAAGTTTGGGTTTTTTGAAGGCTGTTGAATTCGTATTGATGTTGTTCGTATTGATAGCTTTACATTGATGGTTCTGCACGTGATGTCAGTTGACGTGGTGCTTGCTTTTAGGATCAATCCACATTTCATGCCGAACGATCGAGTCTTTCCTATGGATGCGCCTCGTTCGTATCGACCTGACTTGGCCTTGTTCGTATCGATCCAGCTTGACCTTGTTCATATCGATCCACTACAGCTATTTCGTATCAATCGCTTAATGATCTCTTCGTATCGATAGATGGACGATCTCTTTGTATCGATCGATTTCGTGTCGATAAGAGGCATTGATTTCGTATCGACCTGTGGCCGATCGATACGAATTATGTTTGAAACTGGATCGATAGGAAATAGGCTTCCGTGTTACTTGCCAATGGATACGAAATGGACAATCCCGGATGGATACGAAGTAGACAATCATGGATGGATACGAAGTGGGTTTGTTCACTGATGGATTCGAACTGGACCGATACGAAGGAGATTTACCGATGGATACGAATGAGCTCATCCTTTTGGCTTGCATCGATTGTATCTTGAGCAAATGAACTCGGATTGACTTGAAAATTGGAACGTAGACTTCCATGGCTTTGCTTGTCGTGCCTTGTCAATTGTAGCTCGATCCAGACTCGGACAAAATTCATCAGTATCCATAGTGAACCTGTGTATAACCGATCTTCGGCACGGACTGTCTTTGGTTTCCAGTCAAGTTCTTGGTGTCATGGCCTTGCCAAAAGGCGGGATAACATTTGCCCCCCAAAGTATGTCTTGTGAGAACATGACGTGCTTTGAAAATCCGCGATCTCTATTATGACAAAGTTCTTTCCGATTCATTGAATGGTTGTTGTCTTTTTGTCAAAAGATATAACCTTCGATTAATCGCCAATAATATAAATACTGAGTTGTGGACTGCTAATTATTGTACTATGCACTGTTGTAACTAAGCGTTGGATGAAAACTATTGTTTGTCATCATAATTATCACCAGATAGTCCGTCATACAGGTATGTATGTTAACCTGACTCCCGTTAACGTTCGCACGCTCACGAGTCGTTGTCAGTTTTCTCTTATCGAATTCCATATCGATCCTCTCCTGAATCGATGTGTAATTCAAATTGTACCAATGCTTGGTGGTTGTTTTAGGATCTCTCTTCGTATTGATCCTCTCCTGGATCGATGTAAAAGGTCGAAAAAATTGTCTTCATATCGATGTCGATTAACATGAATTTAGTTTTTATTTTAATGTAGTCTGTATCGATGGATACAAGATCTTAGGGTCATCGAATAGGAGATACGAAATTGTCGTTTCGTATCGATGGAGTTGAGTGGCTGAAGTGTGATCCTGCTGTATCCTTCGTATCAATGGAATTCTTACTGATGGATACGAAGATTATGGCCGATCATTAATGGATATAAAATGCTAATTTCTGCACCGCTCTCAGTTGATGGATGCGAATTGGTCTCTTCGTATCGATAGAATTTTTGACCGTTTTAATCGGTTTTGGCTACTGGGATACAAAGCGTTTTCTCCCTTGGATACGAGATATAAATACCTTTTGTACTTAGAATTATTTCACTTGCTCACTTTTTACTTTCTGCTTTCATATCGATAGAGCACTCGAGAAATGAAAATTGTATTCGTCCCAAATCGTCTAACACTTTGTTCCTTCGAACCGATTGCTCCACTTAGGTAATTAATCCATCCATTCTATTCTAGAACGATGAGACTTGTGTTTCTATGCCAATTCGTTCAAGGTCGTGGCCGATCCCGGTGACGTCGCTACCGGAGTTGGGTCGGAGCGAGATTGAAGGAGTAGCGATGGCGTTCAAACAGCTTGGGGATGAAGGTCGACTAATGGATACGAGGAGGAGTGTTGTAACATTGGGAAGTAATTCGCATCGATTTGGGAACACTAGGAGTTCTTATCGACCCTGGAAGTGCTGAATGAAAAGGCGAAATTCTTATCGATCTAGGGCGATCGATATGAAGACTTAGCCCGCATGATCGATACAAAGTTCTAACTCCGGTGATTGATACGAAATCTGGGTCGGTGATCGATGCGAAGTCCTACCCCTAGCGATCGATATGAAATATAGACCAATGATCAATGCGGAGACCAAGGTTTCAGATCGATACGAATCCTAGTCTCACCTGACTGATTCAAAATTGAACTTTTGTTGAACGATCTACGTTTAAATCTTGATGAATACGAAATCTTGTGCATACTCGAACCTGACTCCGATGAGCTTCAACCTCGCATATCTGGACTTAACTGTTGAACTGCATATTTGACTGCCCTTCGAAGCTCGTCGAAGGAACTGTAATTTGACAAAATTTTTAATAAACTTTAAGTCGGATCGGTCTCTAAAGTCTGGATGACATGGTTGTGATGGTCAGCGACGACGGCCCCTCCAGTTGAATTCCGAAGTCTCATCGCTTGAACATTTCTTAAATTCTATAGAATCTTTTTAGCACTATGTAGCACTGCACTGCACAACACATTCATGCACTTCACACTGGGGAACACACATGCTTATTATCATCTAATGATGGTTTTTGATGAGTTGATTAGTTATGGAATCTACAAGTTCTCAGCAGCAGGAGATTCAAAGTTCATCTTCTCCGATAATAGCGGTTCCGGCCATTACAGCCGAAGTAATAGGTCCAGCTCCAGACGAGCTTCCAGGAGCAACTTTTATTGTGAACCCGCAACATTCTATGCCATCCAATGCCTCCGAAGATATGTTGGAGCAAATATGCTTAAGGCACGGTCTATCATTAGACAAAGTCCTACTTCCCGGGCAAAATGATAGGCCACATGCTCCCCCAGAAGGATTCACAGCCTTTAACCGGCACTTGTGCACAGCGGGAACACTTCCTCCATTCAACCAGTATATCCGAGAAGTGTTGTCTTTCTTTAGAATCGCTCCATCACAATTACATCCAAACAGATATGCACTGTTGAATAGTCTATTCATCGTCTTCATGGAACATCTTTTCTGCCCCCAACCCCAGAAGAAATCAGATACCTGTTTAATGTTAAGAGTCGGGGAGATAGTCCTTCCTTCACATTTCTGGAGGCAGTCAGGAACTACCAAGTGGTGGCGGGATCCTGGACCAGGCTCAGCTACTTTAAGATGGAGTGGTTCTACGTCCGATGCCCTCCAGGGTTGCTAGTCTATGGTTAGTCAGACGTAAGAGTTGCAATTTTTCCAGTAGTTAACAGGATGGTCATAATTGACGTTGAAACTAATATCTCCTTTCCTTTATAGGTGCAATTCCACGACCCGAAGGTGCTCACTTTAAAGAAATAGTTTGGATTCTTCCGGAAGTGCCGACCGAAATGAGAGATATGGACTCGGTGCTAATAGATAGAAACTTGAGGATTGTCGGGCTAATCGATCGAAAGCAAAGCATAAGACTGGAGGGAACGCTTAGGGCAGCCCCGACGAGGCGGGTGAAGCGTAAGAGGCCAGGGGTTGTAACAGCCGAGGAGGGCGATGAAGAAAATACGCCCATTGACGACGAACCCGTAGCCGTGCCTTTTGACAGTTTTCAGGGTCTAGATGGAAGGAGAAAAGGCAAGGCAGTAGTACATAAGCGTCATAAATCCTCGAGATGGAAATCTGTAGTCGTGTCCCTACCAGCCTCCAGTGTTAGAATTTCAGAGCCTCCTCCCTCGCAAGTAGAGAACCCTTTCGAAGGGCTCACTGATATACCAATTCCAGACTATGTGTCGCTTCAACACGACACCGGATTGGAAGGGCTTCAAAGTGTCTAAGATTTAAGCGAGTCACTTCCTACAAGTGTGGCCGACATATCCGGTTGGCCGGGGGGTTTAACGCATGCATAAACTTCATGGCACTACACGATTTCCAATAACAAGTTTATTCATTTCTGGAAAATACTGATTCTGCTTTTCTCTCTACTTTACAAATACGATGACCAGGCGAGAATCTATGTTAGGCCGCCTTCGCTCTATGCGCCAGTCATCCAGTTCTTACTATGAGTCCCGTAGGAGGGAAGCTGATAGAGGCCGCGATCGTGGTTACTCTAGTCAAGAACGTTATGAGAGGGAGAGGGATAGAGATAAAGAATATAGATATCGCTCCCGATCACGCTCTCCACCTCCTCGGGCTCTAACATCACCCTCCGGTCACGGGAAACAATCCCTAGAGCCTCCTCGCCAAAAACCGTCTTCTCAAACTCACCGGTCGGATTCACAGTGCCGTAGAACCAAGGCTGAAACTCATATTGTCATTAAACAGGCTATTACTGAGCCCATTGGGGAAACAACAATCAAAATCGCCCAGTTGAAAAAAGACTTCCCAAATATTTGTTTTGATGGCTTCGTCTTTGCCCCGCATTTAAAGAGAATTCCAGCTGAGGCGGAGCAGACTATGCATGACTACATCCATGACATATATACCCAGTATCGAGAGTGGATGAAAACTGCGGGTAAAGCCTCTGCAGTGGCTTTTGAGTGGGCAAAAGTAATCGAGAAGTTAGAAACCGATATCGCTCAGAAGGACCATATAATACAAGTGCTCAATACTGAAGCCGAATCTTCCCGGAAGTTGGAAATAGAAGCCACCAAGAGGCCGATGAGGCAAATCAATCTATGGAAAGGATGCGACAGACGCATTTTGCTTTGGTCGAGGAGATGGGCCATCGAAACACAACTTTTACGATTAAGAGAGATGTCGCGTTGAAGGAGGTTGAGGACCTTCTAGCAAAATTCTCTGAAATCATCAAACAAAAAGACAACGTAAACAAAGCAGCCCAAGAGGTGTGTGAACAAGCTGTGGTGCTCCGGGATGATAAGGATGTAGCTGTACATAAAATTTTGGAGGCTGAGGCCAAGGTTGAGGATGAAGTTAAGATGGCAGAGGCCATGTTAGAGGTTGGTATCGAAGATCTCCTGATCATATACAATGCTAGAGTATTGAAGTACATGGATCTAACCTGGCTCGACAATTATCCAACACACATGTATAACGCTTGGGGCTGGCTGGTGCAGGATGAGAAAGTTGAACGACAAGCGGAATCGGTTGATGAATTCGAGCTTGAGAACTGGGTGTTGAGTAAAGATTAAAGAAAAGTTCTCTATGATATCACTATCGCATACGAAAAGGATAAACTTGGCACTCAGCATTCGGAAGCAGGCGAAGATTCTAGAGTTGAGCACCATGATGTAAGTTCTGAGACTCTTGCGCCAACTCAGCCTGAATCCACATCCATGGTTGATTCTCAGTCTGTTCCTGCTTATAATCCCGATCAACCGCGGTTGTCTCCAGTTCACGAGCATGTCACTGAAGCTGCTCTAGTTTTGCCTGCAAGTCAAACCGAGGAAGGTATTCTAAAAATTTCTTGTGCTCATTCAGTATGGGAAGCGTTATTTGAAGCAATCGCCAATAACTTTATCTTTGTCTATATTCAGTGATAGGAGCTACATCTTCTATGCCTCCTTCAACTCAAGAGTTACATCACGAGCATGAGGCTATCATAACAGAAGTGACCACGACAATGACTACTGCATCTACAAATGGGGTACAAGGGACCACACTTATTTTCGATGAACAAATGATGGAGGAACTTCTCGGTCATCACAGTGACCCCTTTGCTGATCTATCGTTTGTCATGAGAGGGAGCGCACATGTGACTAGCTCTTCGGGCCCAGCTGCTAGCGTCTCCGGCGAGGCTCAAATAATTCACGAAGAGGAAATACTGGCTGAAATTAACACCGAGATGGAAGCAGCTGCGCGGGGCAGTGGCTTTGGAGGTGAAATGGCTGGACCTGGCCTAGCCCCTTTGCAGATGATCTCTCCGGGAGGAACGGTCGTTGATACAAGTGTGCCTCCTCTGCCTGCTAACATTGATCCTATCCCTCCGACTCCGCCTTCGAGAAGCATTCCTATTCACTTGAGCTCGGAGGAGGAAGTCGACATAATGCCCCTAACTGAAGATCAACTGCCAAAATGCAAGGGTTCGAAGAGGAAACCAAGTGGCGAATCCAGCGGGTCAATGCCGAAGAAGAAACCGAGTAAAAAGAAAGAATAGATATGTCTCTTCAGCTTATTTTTGGTAGATAGACAAGAATATACTTTTGTTTTCTTTTTATAGGCCGTGTATAGATGCAGGTTTGGCCCTTGCTAGTAAGACTTTTGTTATAGCTTTGTACTTACCTTTTTTTCTTCAAAAGAATAATTGAAATAAAATTTCATTTTGTCTTCAGCTCAATTTGTGTTCATTTGCTAAAGTGCTTCAGCGTTTGAACTTTCATACAACACGCTTATGGAGTTTTAGCCTTTAAATCGGACCTAGGTTTAGTTGCTAAGTTCCAGAGTCACGGTTTCGGGTCGTGATAGAGCGCTAGGTCGAATTCGATACTGCATTGTCTCAATTAGTGGCTGGCACTTAAGTTCTTCCCCCTGTTTTGGGAAGAAATTGAAAAGATTGGTTAACAATCATTGATTGCCTTCAATATATCGGGCTTAACTTCGTTGAAGCAGAATTGAAACAAGACGAGTTCAGGTGGTCAAATCACACTTGGTCGTCTATTGGTGATCGCACTTGTAGATCGGTGGTCTATCACACTCGCACAAGGTTTCGAGATACGTCCGCACTCCGGGGACTTAAGTTATTTTATGGATGGTCAGTTACACTCGTCTAATATTCAGAACGTCGTCCACACTCTAGGGACTTAGATCGATTCGTGGGTGGTCGATCACACCCAGCTTGCGTTTATACTACAATCCGCACTCTAGGGATTTAGAGTTATTTGATGTTTATACTCCAGTTTGTACTCTGAGAATCTGGAGTTATCTAATGTTTATACTCCGATTCGCACTCTGGGAATCCGGAGTAAATTGATGGGTGGTCAGTCACACCCATTTGGTATTTATTTTCATACTCCAGCTCGCACTCCGGGAGTCTGGAGTCTGTCGACAGACGGTCAGTCACGTCTGTTTAGGCTTTAGGACATCGTTCGCACTCCGAGAATGATGGATCTATTTGGATCGTGGATGGTCGACTCACATCTACCCTGAGTTAACAAGTGAGGTCGTTAGATGCACGGATCCATCCTCCTTGAACTTGGTTTGAATACAGGCGAAGTTGTTAGGTGGACGGATCCACCCTCTTCGAAACCGCATTTACAGGTTTATAATCCAGTTCGCACTCTGGGAATCTGGAGTTAGTTAGAGGATTGTCTTGTATCAATCCGTTTTTGGCTTTAGTGTAATGACTTGTCCCCGAGCTCGGGTTTCACTTAGTGAGTGACCGATCATATCACAGTCACTCCCTATTTAAATAAATCCCACCGTACGGTGGAATTTAGCTCTCCGTGCATAGTGATGGTCATATACGTATTTCGAATAAATCACAGCTCTGGCTCGAAGAGATTGCATTTATTGCTGAAATAAGAAAATATGGCAAAGTCAGTTGCCTTATTACAAATTCAAATTTCAAAATGCATAAACAAATGGCAAATGAAAAGTAGACTGAATAAATAAACAGAGCCTGTTATGTGTAGTAGCGATGAAGACTCTTGATGTTCCAGGCTCTCGACAGAGTGAGACCGTCAACGGTCGATAATTTGAATTTACCATCTCCGAGCTTTCGTGCAATAACATACGGCCCTTCCCAGGTTGGCTTCATATGTGAAGGGACCGAGTAAATTCTCTTGAGGACGAGATCGCCGAGTTCAAAGGTGCGGGATCGGACCTTGGCATTATATAATCGGGCAACTCGACTTCGATATGCGGCTGCCCTCAAATCAGCCTCTTCACGCTTCTTATCCAATAAATCCAAAGATTTGGAAAGTAGTATAGCATTTGTCTTCGGATCATAATAGGTCACGCGATGAGAAGGTACTTCCATCTTGAATGGAATAACAGCTTCTGAACCGTAGGAAAGAGAGGATGGAGTGTGGCCGGTCGCGGACTTGTGGGTTGTTCGGTAAGCCCATAAAGCCATAGGAAGTTCATCGACTCATTTGCCCGCGTCCTTTTCCAGCCATTTTTTCAGAATAGACTTTATAACTTTATTAACAGCTTCAACTTGTCCATTCGCTTAAGGGTGTGCAACTGTAGAGAAATTTTTCTGGATGTGGAATCGTTGGCAGAAATTCTTGAATTCAACATTGTCGAATTGGGTCCCGTTATCGGTGATGATGGTATGTGGGAGACCAAACCGACAAATAATGTTGCATACTATAAAGTTGATCACTTCCTTCATTGTGATTGTAGCAAGGGGTTTAGCTTCCGCCCACTTGGTAAAGTAATCAACTGCGACGATGGCGTACTTCGCACCACCTTTGGCTAGAGGTAAGGAGCCAATAATGTCAATGCCCCATACTGCAAACGGCCATGGACTTACCATTTGAGTTATTTCGGTAGGTGGGGCTCTTGGAATTCGAGTGTGCTTCTGACATCTGTCACATTTTCTGGCGTAATCTGATGCGTTGCGATTTACGGTCGGCTAATAGTATCCATATTGGAGCACTTTCTTGGCAAGAGCTTGCCCGCCCCGGTGTGATCGCCACATTCTCCTTCGTGTACATCATGCAATACTCATTTGATCTCATCGTGAGCAGTACACCGGAGTAAAGGAACAGAGTATCCTCTTCTATACATTACTCCATTTTGGATGGTGAACCGCGAAGCTTTTCGAAGAACTTGTCTCTTTTCACTCCTGCGCTCTGGCAGGGTCCCATGCTCGAGATAATTTATGAACGGAGTCATCCTTGACTTCTTATCGAGAATGAACTCAAATACCCAATCCGTTTCCATCTGATCGATGCTCGGGGAAGATAATGTTTCCATGGGAAAGATTCCCATTTGCTGCGCCTCACCTGTACTAGCTAAGTTTGCTAATGAGTCGGCTTTCTGATTGCGCGTTCGGGGTATACAGTAAATGGCATAATAATCGAACTGATTCAATATCTCATGGACCCGAGCTACGTAATCTGCCAGCCTTCGGTCTTTGGCCTGGTACTCCCCCCGAACTTGACATACGACCAACTGCGAATCACAATAAATCTCCACGACAATGACTCTTAAATCTCTGGCAAGTCTCAAACCGACAAGCAGGGCCTGATATTCAGCTTTGTTGTTGGTCGCATGAAAATTGAACTTTAAAGCATAGCATATAGATCGACTTTCAGGAGTATCAAGTACGACCCCTACACCTGAGCAATGGCCATTTGATGCACCATTAGTATGCATCTTCCAGATATACTTCGCAGATTCACTAGTTTCGGGCAAGTCCTCTGGGATAGTGAATTCAGCTATGAAATCTTTTAGGACTTGTCCTTGAATGACTCCCTTAGGAGTGTAAGTAATGTCAAACTAACTTAGCTTGATATTCCATTTAAGTAACCTACCAGACGTCTTAGGCCGCATAAGGACCTGTCGTAACGACTGGTCGGTGTAGACAATGATAGGATGAGCCTGAAAATATGGACGGAGCTTCCTCGAGGCAATAACAAGACAATAAGCCAACTTTTCCAGCTTCGGATAATTTCTCTCTGCCCCGGTCAGTCGCTTGCTAATGTAATATACTGGCCGTTGTATCCGATCTTCTTCACGAACTAGGGCATCACTGATAGCGTTCTCTAACACCGCCAAGTAAATGTATAATCTCTCATGATCAATAGGCTTTGACAGAATGAGTGGTGTAGAGAGATGTTGAACCAATGCTCGGAATGCTCCCTCACATTCTGTAGTCCATTCAAAGTTTCACTTCCCTTTTCTGATCAGGTCGAAGAAGGGAATGCATTTGTCAGTGGATTTTGAGATGAAACTACTCAGTGCTGCTACTTTCCCGTTGAGGCTTTGGACTTGCTTTATAGTTCTCGGAGTCTCAAGATTCCTGATTGCCCAGATCTTCTCATGATTAGCTTCGATCCCTCGAGCATTGACGATAAACCCAAAGAATTTTCCGGATGCGACCCCAAAGTGACATTTCATCGGGTTGAGCTTCATTCTATATTCTCGGAGGATATTAAACATTGACTCTAGGTCTTTGATATGATTAGTGGAGAATCGCGACTTCATGAGCATGTCGTCCACATATACCTTCATGGTTTTTCCGATCTGGTTAGTGAACATTCGATTAACTAACCGTTGATAAGTTGCCCCAGCATTCTTGAGTCCAAAAGGCATAACTTTATAGCAGTAAAGTCTCATATTGGTTATGAAGCTGAGATGCTCCTGGTCGGGCAAGTGCATAGGTATTTGATTGTAGCCAGAATACGCATCCATGAAGGATAAGAGTTCATGTCCAACCGTTGAGTCTACGAGCGATCGATTTGGGGAAGTGGAAAACTATCTTTAGGGCAAGCTTTATTCAAGTCTGAGGAGTCAACACATGTTCTCTATTTCCCATTTGGCTTTCGGACGAGTACAGGATTAGATACCCATTCTGGGTTAATGCACCTCGAATAAACCCGTTCGATTTGAGCTTTTCTACCTCTTCCTTAAGGGCAGCAGATCTCTCTGGATCCATACCATGCCTTTTTTTCTTGACCGGGACATGCCGTGGGTCAATATTCAATGTGTGGCTCACGATGTCCGGTGAGATCCCACACATGCCAGAGTGCGTCTAGGCAACACGTCGAGGTTTGCCTGGAGAAATTCAACCAATTCCTCTTGCATCCGTTGGCTTAGCTGAGATCCAATATTTATCATTTTAGAATCGTCATTATCATCGATCGGAACATCGATCGTCAGTTCGACCAGGGATGCTTGACTGACTTTACTTTCGTATTCACTTTCAGTATCTCTCGGGTCAAGATCCCTTAAGGAATCAGTTGGGCTGCCCGGGCCTGGGCCCAGGCGTCAATTGTCAATTCTTAGCAAAGCGTACGTAGAGAGATTCCTCTACACTCTTTCCTTTTTCTTTTCGCTATGCCTCCCGCAGCTCAGCAACGTAACAGGCTCGTCCAGCAGGCTGGTCTCTCTGAACAACTCCGACTCCATTGTCGGTAGGGAATTTTAAAGTCAGCCACCAAGGGGCAATGGCAGCCCTGCACTCGGCTAGGGCCGGTCGGCCCAAAAAGGCATTGTATGGCGAATCTATACCCAACACAACAAACTATAGTACCGGACTCTCCGACGTTCTGCGATTCCCAATTCCACTGGTAGCTCCACCATCCTAGTGGGTATTGTCGTACTTCCATTAAAGCCATGGATGCAGTACTGACAAGGCCTCAGATCCTTCGCTTCCATTTTCATTTGATCATAAGCTCGTTTAAACATTATATTTACTGAACTTCCACTGTCCACTAGGATCCTCTTCATCCAAGCAGGACCTATTTGGGCAGAGATGACAAGTGGATCAATGGTTAAGGCTTCGACTCTGTCAGCATCCCGGTCTCTAAACACGATGTCGTTAGTCATCATTTTTTGTTGCTTGGCCGGTGCCCCATCTTCCAAATTACTACAACATTCAATGCCTGCATGCCTGATAGAGCTGGCATACGACTCCATTTCCCTCTAGCTTTGATCTGCTGGATGTGTACCACCACTAATAATATTTATCACCAACCTCTCGCCAATACGAGCGGGTTCCTCCGGTCTCACCTGATTCGGTACATGGTTATGATTTGATGGGTCCGCATCTCCAGACTGCGGTGCCTGCGCAAACTGTTCCAACTTTCTCTCACGTATCAACTTCTCAATGATATCCTACAAATGTCGGCACTCATTTGCGTCATGGCCATAGCTCTCGTGGAATCTACAAAACTTCCCTGTCTGGATCTGTTTCTCCGATGATTCTTTCGGAGTAGGTTTCTTATACTGAAAAGTATTGCAGGTCTGTAGATACACATTTTCCAGCGACGTATTCAAAGGGACATAATTATCAAACATGGGAGCCCTATGTCGGGGCCTACGATTCTGATCCCGTTTCCTGTTTTGGTTTCCATTTCCTTTATGTTGATTCTTTTTATTTTGTATATTCAGTTGTACGTTTCCGGAACTCTCCGTGCTTTGTTTAACAGCAACATTGCTCTGGATTCCTTCCACACTGGGCACTGCGTCATCCTTCTTCCTAGACTGTTTCGCATCCTCCCTTCTCAAGAATTGGGCTACCTTGGAATAGAAACGGTCCAATGACACAGGAGACTTTCCGGCCAACCAGTTGCCGAACTCGGAATCGGGATCGATCCCCTTAGTCAGTGCCATCAGAATTGATTTTTCGTTGTTATTACCAATCTCAGCGCATGCAACATGAAATCTCTCAAGATAACGTCTAAGCGTTTCTCCAGGAGCTTGAGTGACACTAGACAAAGTATTAACATCTTTTGGCCTTGCGACATGCATGCGAAACTGCTCAATAAACTTTGTTGCCAACTGGTCAAAACAAGAAGTAGATCGAGGTGGCAAATAGGTAAACCACATAGTTGATATGCCCCCTAGGGAAATCAGGAAGCTTCGGCATTTAACCACATCATCGGCTCGTGTGGCATTCATCAACCATTCGTACTTTAAGATATGCTGATTAGGATCAGAGCTTCCTTCGTAAATGGGTGGAGTTGGCATCGTGAATCGCCAAGATGGTTCAGCATAGAGTAAATCATTAGTGAAAGGGGTATGATTCCGGGAGATTCCCTAGTCGTCGTTAGTGAGACCGTGACTTTCACGGATCATTGGACGAATCATCATCGGGATGTCCGGCATCTGGACATTTTGAGCATGTTGGGCCAAGGTATGGTCGGGTTCCACAATGCGTGGAGGGGCCGATCGCAGTCGACGGTCCATGTCTCACCTCCTTGGTTCTATATCTTCAGGGACATAAGGCTCAGGAGTATGGTTGCGTTGGCGGTGGGTCGAATCCGTTCGGTTCTAAGCATCAACTCCTAAGTCGGTAGTAGTGGTAGTGCAGTTGTCGGTAATATGATATGGAGCAGTGCCTCCTCGGGAGGAGGGTCCAATCTGATGGCTGGTTGATGGGCCAACTCTCGGTTGCCCAAGGTTCAATGTGTGCTGATGCCCGGTGGATTGTGTGTAACTTCCATCCAGCCATGGGCGGGTGGATCTATGATTAAAGTTAGAAGAGGCTGAACTTTCAGTGGTTGAATAGGAAGCCTGATCTCGGTGGATTTCCTTCGTCTTTGACGGTTTAATTGATTGGTCAGTTTTGCATTGGCACACAGTTGATGAGTAAGCTGCTGCCGACACTATGTCAGCTCTTGCATTAGAATTTGAAACTCTACCCTAGTGACAGGGCCTTGCGGATCTGATGGTCCGGCAGCATTCTGATCGGTAGGAGGTAGCTGTACGGGGTTCTGTCTATCCCGTCCTTCTAGATCTGCAGCCGTTGAGGTAGTCCTAGTGTTAACCATGATGGATAACGAAGCTGTTTCCTAGACATGGTGCAAATCTGAATAGGATGGAAGAACTTTAAACTTGGAAACTGGATCTTCTTCTTAAATTTTGCAATCCGATATTGATAGTAGATCCAACGACCAGGAGAAAAACTAGGTTTTCTTAGTGAAAGCACCAAAGTGTTTGTACCAAAATTGGGCACAACAATCTTCGAATGTGTTTGAAGAGATAAAATGAAGAATATAAATTGAAAATGAGGAAGATCTAACAAACACACCAATAAACAGATCAGAAAATGTACAGAAACACACAGATTTAGAGTGCTTCGGCGTATGGCCTACGTCCACTATGAAATAATTGACTTTTATTAACTTTTGCTTGCGGGCTACAACGAATTACAACAGTAAAAATTGAATACAACAGTGATTTCGGCAGAGTCTAGACGTAGGAGAGCCAAAAGTCCATTTCCTATAGGTCTAGGGCTGCTATTTATAGGCGTAGGCTATAAATATCTCACTCAGATCTCGGAAGACCTCTTCTCTCACGTGGGTGGGCCCACATGATCGATCCCATGCCATTTGCCTTTGGTCCATGATCGATATGTACGAATTTTGTATCGATCAATACTTTGTCCAATCGAGTCGAGATCGATCATGAATGTTCTTTAGGCTGTACGCAAGCTCCTGTGAAAATTTGGTAGCATTTGGACTTGTAGATTTTGAGTTATGATCGATGCAAGTTTGGGTTTTTCGAAGGCTGTTGAATTCGTATCGATGATGTTCGTATCGATAGCTTCGCATCAATGGTTCTGCACGTGATGTCAGTTGACATGGCGCTTGCTTTTAGGATCAATCCACATTTCATGCCGAACGATCGAGTCTTTCCTATGGATGTGCCTCTTTCGTATTGACCCGGCTTGGCCTTGTTCGTATCGATCAAGCTTGACCTTGTTCGTATCGATCCACTGCAGCCATTTTGTATCGATCGCTTAATGATCTCTTCGTATCGATAGATGGACAATCTCTTCGTATTGATCGATTTCATGTCGGTAGGAGGTATTGATTTCGTATCGACCGGTGGCCGACCGATACGAATTATGTTTGAAACTGGATCGATAGGAAATAGGCTTCCGTGTTACTTGCCGATGGATACGAAGTGGACAGTCGCGGATGGATATGAAGTGGACAGTCGCGGATGGATGCGAAGTGGACAATCGCGGATGGATACGAAGTGGGTTTGTTCACCGATGGATTCGAACTGGACGGATGCGAAGGAGATTTATCGATGGATACGAATGAGCTCATCTTTTTGGCTTGCATCGATCGTATCTTGAGCACATGAACTCGGATTGACTTGAAAATTGGAATGTAGACTTCCATGGCTTTGCTTGTCATTCCTTCTCAATTGGAGCTCGATCTGTACTCGGGCAAAATTCATCAGTATCCATAGTGAACCTATGTATAAACGATCTTCGGGACGGACTGTCCTTGGTTTCTAGTCAAGTTCTTGGTGTCAAGGCCTTGCCAAAAGGCAGGATAACAAAACCCTTCGACAAAGTCGAAAGGTTCTTGAAGACATAAAGAAAAGCAAACATTTCAACAATGAAAATAAGTCCATAATAGCAGATGAAAGGCAAACCTTTCGACAAAGTCGAAAGGTTCACAGCTGCATATAACAAGGAGACCTTCCGACCCAGTCGAGAGCATGGAGTCGAAAGGAGGACCGCCTGCATCTATAAATAAGACTTTGGGGATCCGAATTCTCTCATTCTAATCTTGTATTTCTTAATCAATACATTGTAACCCTAATCAGGTGCTGATTTGGGAATTTAATAAAAATAGAGTTCTTTCATGGATAAAGAGGGAACTCTTATGCTTTATTAATTGCTTTTTTGTTTGATTATACTTTTGCTGGATTAACTCCTAATTTCAGGTTAAACATCATCAAAAAGGTTCGTGTCAACACTACAACAAAGAAGAGCTTTTGTAGTGTTTTAATAATGCCGCCATAAACATTAGCAGCGTTTCGAAGAATGCTACCTAATGTCATGCTGCAATAGAGCCGGGAATGTTGTAGCGTTTCTAAAATGTTGTTGAAAAAGGGCTATTGAAGCTTTGCGAAACGCGACAGTAAGTAAATTTGTAGCGTTTTTGAGAACGCAGTCTAATAGCATGTTTCAAGTAGAACCAGTAATAATAACAGTTTTGAAACGCTGCAAAAATATATTGCAGCATTTTCATTTTGCTTCAGTTTGATTTTCTACAGCATTTGTTACTTTTAGTATTGCAGCTCTTTTCGAACGCTGCAGTATATCAACAATTTTGCTTCATTTTACAATTGTTGCAGCAATTTTAAAACAATTATAAAAGCCGTAAATAATGTATTAAAAAAATTTGCTCAATTTATAGAACACTAATATATAATCTGATATTATAAGAAGTCATAAAAGTTAAACATAATCATAGCTACATCAATTTCATACACCATAAAATTTAGTCATATACAACATTTCATATGTTTTAACCACAAATGTTGACGATATAAAATCTTACAAAAAGTGCTTGCTTTGAATCATGGAAAGTACAAGCCCGTCTCCTTTAAAAGTCCAATATGCTTATAGAAAATGCAATTAAAGATTAGCAACAGAGAACAAATATGGTGGAATGTGAAATTTTTGAAATGGCATTTATTTAACTGTAATGACGGGTACATCAGTGATTCATATACATAGTAATAACAATTATTTCACTAGCAACACCTTCCTTCAACTACATTTCAAAAGTCTGTGTTCATTTGTAGTTGGCATTTTCAAGTTGTTCATTCTCTATTTAGTTGTTGTTACATTTCATCTACCCTCCTTCAACTCCAACCTGCATTACATTTCCTCGATAGCAATAGCTTCCCCATCAACCACAACACTGCACCCTTCCAAAACCATCAAACTCCATCAAATACCCCAATCACAACCATCCACTTCACCTACACCTTGTGCATTTAAAGCGCCCTACCCCTCCATAGCGTTTGAGGTGCGAAAAGTGGTAGCGGAGATATATCGAGGATATAGCAGTATATAGCAGACGACTTTAAACAGAGGAATGATGAACATTCTACATTAAAAAGAGGAACTAGTATTACTTATTATTTCCCACCAAGAAAAACAAGTTATAATAAAGTAAAGGTAAACAAAGTTGACACTTAAAAAGTTAGAATTAGTTATAATAACCAACCGCGTATATCATTGTTACATCAATTTTGAAGTTACCATAAAACATAAAAGCAAGACATCAAGCAAAATGCTTATTTCTAGGATAGTGGGATATAGTGGGGAAACAAAATCGGGGATATGGCGAATTATTGCCGCAATTTCAGGAATAATAGCGGATCCGCTATATTGGGCCGCTTTATAGGAATATCGTTGCTCCAAAAGTTCGCTACGGGATATATCGGGGATATATCGGGGCAATATCGGGGAATTGACTGCACAACCTACACCACTTAGAATCTACTTCAGCTACTCCGACTACAATCCACGCATCACTTCAATCATTTTGCCAAAACCAACATCCTACAACCCCTTCTCCCCGCCCTTGCAATGACCTACCACTTACATCCAACCTTCAACATTATTGTATGTATATGAGTGTATGTGTTAGTAAATGTATATGCATGTGTGTCTATACACCATTTGTAGCCCCTTCAGTATAACCATTGGGTTGAGAATTAAATGATTGTATTTCATGATGATATTAGGCAGAAAAATGATAGTATGTTAGAGAGAGAGTATCATGTTATCCAACGATTTATTTTTCAAATCCGACAGCTAAAATGAAGAGGCTACAAACTACATGTGTGTGCATGTGCGCAGACGCAAGCATGTATACATATACAATATTATTTTAGCATCCAAGATTCAAATATGAATTGATAATTCGAATAATAAAGTTCACCTCATAACCAGTTTGTGATACATTACCTCTATTCTCTGATATTTGTCAACCCATGGGCGGACATCTGGATCGGCAGCTAGCTTACTTTCTGTTGCTAATTGATTGGGACCAAGAAATGCAGACATTACAACTAGCTACAAACAAGTAATTTTACTTAGTTCTCCATGACAGTAGAAGTGCATGGTTTAAAAATTGATGATTCCATGTATGTTATAGATCACGGATTTTGCAATGAACATCAGTTTGTCTTGTATTCATAATGATGAATAGGTTTGGTAAAATTTAGGTCACATGGATAATGTGGAGACAGATAAATCATTATATGATACAACCATTCCTTGTTCAAATTTTATTTTATATTTTGAATATATTGAATAAAAACCGTTTTATTTATATAAATATAATAAGAGCATCTGTTAGATATAAAAAATACACAGGGAATAAGTTTCGGAAGGGAAAAATAGACAAGATGGCAATCTTAATCGCTTACAAAGTGAAGTAGAGTATTCACTATCAGGTTTAGTGCACTCTAATACTTGTCAGTAGACCCAACATATCCATGAATCTCTCTTAATAAAAGAATAAAATAAATTACCTAGCGGGAACCAAAACCAATAGCATTGAACTTGTCCTTCATATCCTGAATAGAAGCTTTGTCCCACTGTGGCACTCTCCCCTTTGAATCGACATGTTGAGATTCTGTTTGTCCAAAATTTCTATCAAACAAGCCCATTCAGTGAATTACTCAAATGTATTACCTTTTGTCAAATGTAACAATGAAACCCATTCAGCGCTGTAAACAATACGGTTGGTGATTGTTGATACCAAAATTATGTACAGACCAGACTGTAGTTGTAATTATTGACAAACCTGTGGTACCAAAATATGCATTCAATATCTTCGGTAAAAATTAACCAAAATTTTCGTTGTTTTTGATAGGATGTCGACGACAATGTGCTTAACCATACCCCGTGTACAACCAAAAATCAAGAAAAAAGACAGGGAAACTAAATTTACGGAAGTAGCCTATCTATATTAGCTTTATTTAATTATAGTCGTGAATGTGAATGCTTTTTACTTTATTCTTTCGTTATTCAGTCTTTTACTGTACCACTTCACTAAATGCACTGCTTTTACTACTGTTGCAATATCAATTGTGCTTTTGTTCTTCATTTTTTCGGTTCACTTTGCTTTAAAATATGTCATCTTAACCACTAATTTGTACAATACTTATTACTTACTAAAAAAGGCTCTGTTGATCACATTTTGCAGTGGTTATTTTTACCCCTACCAAAAATGGGAAGAACACCAGCTTCTTACAATATTCACTCTTTCAGCATAGTCAAATGTTTGCTTAGCAAAAAATAAGTTTTTCTAATGCATCTTCTAATTAACAGAGCCTTCGTTGAACTACCTCGTGATTTTTCCTATCCTAAGCCGCTGATTATTCCACACTTAATACATAAAAAAACGTCAATCGACAAAATTTAACAGTTACCGTTCTCCTTTACAAATATCACATGTCCACAACAACTCTTTGAACAAACTCCATAAAAAAGCATTTCAATGTGACAGTACTATGTACTTTGTACCTTACAGTACTGCTACTAATTCTCTCAACCAAAATAACTGCAAATTAAATCATCAAAGGAGTACATGTTCCTATGAATGAAACAAGGAGCTTATGCTACTTACTTATAAATATGAGGGTAAATGGATCTTAGTTAATTTTTATAAAATTATTTATTATTATTATTATACTTGGTTATTTTTTTATAAAATTTATTATTATTATTATTTAGTTATTTTTTTATAATACTTAGTTAATTTGTATAAACTTAGTTAATTTTTATAAACTTAGTTAATTTATTATTATTATTATTATTATTATCATTTAATTATTAATATTATTATTACAAATCTTAGTTAACTTATTATTATTATTATAAATCTGAATTATAAATCTTGGTTAATTTATTATTATGTAAACTAACATTACCACTGTACGGTGAAAACGACCTATAATTTTCTATAGATTACAAAATAAACATTAAATTCAAATTTAACCACTCAAATCCAATTCCAATCATACCTGTCTTATTTTTGAAAGAAATATCGTTGGGCGTAAATTTTGAATTTAATTTATTATCCGTCATTTGTACAAGGCGTTTACTTATTTTTATCTTTTCTAATATATTAAAATTAATTTTAGCCATGACTACTCAATTCTAATTTTAACAGGCCTTGTATTTGAAAAAACTATTGTTAAACGTAAACTATTTTTTTGAACATTGTTTAGTTGTCGGCGAGGGGATTCAATGCCAACACATCTTCATGGACAATCAAGAGAGATACCACTGTCTCATAGAAGATATCCCGTTGGACAATAAAATTAAATTTTGAATAATATTCATTTATTTTGTACTGCACATTCATATATGACCTATATATTTTTGTTTTTGTTCAAAGGATCAATAATTTGATTAGTACCAAAACAGTATCGTGATCATACACTTTTTCTCTCTTGTATATACAAAAGACTTGTGCATCACTTTGGAAAGAAAGTTAAACGCATCATTTAAGAAATAACATTTGACGTATTATTTAAAGATTACAACCAACTTTCAGACTGATTTTTCAAATTAAGTAATGTATTTATAAATAAAATGTCAGGGGAAAAAACTGGGATAAAAACATTAGATAACGTATATGTATTCTATTAGAGAAACAAATAAGTTTGTTATGAAATATTGAATTTATGCATAAAATCATAGAACTTAGTTGTCGAATTATTGAACTTGGTTTATTCTTATATGTATATTGGATTTATTTGGAAAATTACTTGATTAATTTGCAGATTATATTTTCTAAACACCGTTCCTAGTTTTTAAGAAGCAAAAGTTCAGTCAAGACATAATTTTATATGATTTCCCTGTGCTAAGAAAAAACTCTGTTTGCCGATTTGAGTGGTATGAAATAATAACATCTTTTACATGTTGATTATTTCAAAAGCTTATAATTCTTGGATGAAAGTAGATTGTGCTACTGTGCTGACATACTTTCCTGAAAGGTATCGCATACTAAATATCAAACAACAAAAGTTCGTATTAAAATTATACAAGTTACAACATTCTAAACAGATTGCTCCAAATTCTTGCATTTCTTTATATCCTCATACCATCATAAATCAATCATTATATCATGACATTACTTTTTTATATCCTTTTTAATAAGCTGGAACTTACTGTGTTTATTGGGGATCTGGATCTTGATCTTGATCGAGATCTGCAAAAATAGAAACAAATGTATGCAATATCCAAGAAAAAGTTGATGATGAATAAAAGCACTAAAAAATATTAGATTCCACTTCAACTGGATGTGCCAAAAATGAACCCCAAAAAGTAATTAAACCCTTTAGCAGCATCCAATTATATATAGCAGAAACACAGTCAAATGAGCGCGATTGAATATAAACTTTAATAGAACCACCCTTCCTAGAAAATGATAATTCACAACAATATAGGAAACTGCGTGTGGAAGATGTCACGTAAAATCTAAATTGATATGTATACTCATGAATAGTAGAAGTTGAAGACATACCTTTACCTTGACACAGAATGCACTTCCGATGTAGAATGAGAGCATGGTGAACTAGATCTCAACCGAGATTCAGGCTTAGGAGATTTGCTGCATGATGAATCACAAGAGATTATATTTAAAAAAAGTTGACAAATTCAATATTCATGGCGATTCTCGTATGATTGCAGTAATAATGGTGTAACTTAATCTGAAACAAACTTTCTGCTCAAACTCCTTTCATGGCAACGGCTAGTACTTCTTGAATTGGAATGACTATGGCTCCTGGAAGAGCTTCTTTTTGGGTCATACTCCTTAACCTACAATAATCGAAAAAATCTCCAACAATTATAACATGTTGGCAAAACAAAAGGAAACTAGGGAACCACAAAGTTGTGTAGAGATAGCCTACCCTTATATATCCTTGAGAAGATCCATTTTTGAACTCAGAGCCATCAAACCTTTTGATCTATTGATTTGGAAATGGTTCTAGTTGACTGAAATTTTTTCCAGTCAGCTATATGCATGTACTTTATGCTATAAGCCTTCGGTGCTCCATCTTTCTTCTTCGTCTTCCTTCGTTTTGTATCCGTTGCATTTTTGCTTTTCCTATTGATGTGCCGTCTTTTTCGACCTGAAAATATTATATCACATCTCAATACTAGCATCCTACAATATTGATGATTGATGTGTCCTTGCATCACAAAGGCAGCAACTACGAAATCACGGTGTAGATTTCCAACAATTTTCCAACAATTTTGTATTTTTTGTTTTCAAAAAAGTGAACTGGGTCTCTAAGTATTGTTTAATTTTTCGATTTCATCTTCAGAGTTTCAATACTATAGCTTGGAATGTGGGTATATTTTATTTTGTATGCATGTACAAACTGCGGTTTTTTAATATATTTTTTGAACAGAAGTTCTAAAGTGCTTTAATGCTGAGTGAATCAAATTTATACATCCTAGAGTGGGAAAATATGTACATATAATTACATCAAAATGCAAAAACAACAGCCATAAACATTTTAATCTATCGACCCAATGCCCAAACCCAATCTCTAGAATAACCCACTACCTTATTTGTAAATATAATTCAGGTCGTTCACGCTTTGTACTTTAATCATCTCTACTGAAAGTCTAAAAACCAAAAAATTGGCGAGACACCATCTTCTCAAACGTCTGAAAATTCACGAAGAAATCACTATTGCATCTCCCTCCTCTTCAAACTATATAATTTTCATAACTGTGTACAATAGTTTTTCTATTTTCCATAGCACAAAATTAGAAAAATCACACCTTTCTATTTAAAAACTTTGACTGACTTCATATTTATTTTGATGGTTTATGTTAAACACTCTGACTTTCTTTATGTTTTTATTTAATATGAAATAATGAGAATTCTAAAGCAATTTCAAGCTTATGCGGCTTTGCTTTTTATATATTTTGAACATTTTATGCATTTTTATGGATAATTCAAAGTAGAAATTAAATAGAAAAGGTGGGTTCTTTCATGAAATACACGTGGGTTGTTTCCAATTTTAAAAGAGAGAACCATATAATTTTGTTCCAAGTTAAAATATTTTCAATGATATTTCAACGTTTAGTTTTTTGTTGGAACTATACATCTCCATGGTGGATGTATATAGGTTTTCAAAAATTTGTATCTTATTACGTATTTGATTTTTGGAACTATAAAATTACATTTTACTCCTTTTTTTTGCCCATCTTGAATAAGAAATGAATTTTCGGGTAATGAAGAATGGTTCTTGTTTTGCATATAGAATGCTTTCAACACGCACATACACACAAACAAGATACAATCACCACTACAAGCCGCAATTGAAAATGGAGTTAATGCTTGAACCACCACAATTGAAGACAAGCAAAATCTAACTTACGGATAAGATTTGTTTTTCCAAATAGCAAAAAATGACTATTGAAATATAAGAGAAGGAAAAAATGAACCATATGTGCCCGGTCAAATACAGTCAGAATATATTTCTATTATAACAATTCTAGAAAATAAATACAATGTACACTTACTAAAAGAAATTCTACCATTGAATTTATAAGTCTTAACAATCAAATCCAGTTGGAATTAAATAATTAATTTTCTTGGGTATATATATGTACAGAACAACATATGATAGGTATATATAATATTATTATCTTTCAAATAAAATATAGACTGCCTCTATAATAGAGGAAGCTTCTGCTCACGTAAATAAAATTAAGGGTTTTAGAGGCTAAAAAAATTCATTTAGCATTATTCCTTAGTTTTAGCACATGACTAAAGTATAATTAATCATTGATTGAGTTTGGCGGACATAACATATCACACTATACTGGCCATGGTTTTATCAGTTGCAGCCTATGGGTCATCAATATTAATAGTTTTTATACGTTCACTATTTTTGAAATAAAAATAAAAAATGGTAGATTCAACAACCCTAACGCTATTTGAATTTTAGAAGAAAGAAAACCAAATATTTACACTAACTTACGGTTCAGTTGAGAACGCAAATATGCACACTTGCTGGGGCATGGATCCTTGTATAGTGGATGTAAGATATGGATGTAGCCAAACTTTTTTCATGGAGCAAACCTCACTTTTTCCTGGAAAATATTCCTCACCCAAAGGCCATCTTGGCCTCAAATCTAACTATGCAACAACATACACAACAAAACAAAGTTACTTGAAGATTAAACGGGTTATTTAATATAATTACAAGGAATACAAAATCAAATTGTGCTAATTTATTTTAACAAGTTTATGGAAACAATATATACATGGTAGATGCCTTTACATTGTAGACTCAAAATTGTGGTTGCAGAATTGAACATAGGTAATCTAAGTGTCATATCCATATTAGTCATTCATAATAGTCATTCATATTTGTATGTAATAACATATATGAGAGTGATACGATTAATACAAACCACACAACCTTCTAATTCATCGGCTGATGGTGGAGGATCGTTTCTTCCTAAGAGGAAATTATCGATACCAACCTAAGCAACCATTACACCTATCATCAGAGTTTACATAATTAGCACTACAAAAATTCCAATTGTTCATAAATTGTTTTCTTGGCTAGGGAAAACCTCAGATGTTTAATCCTAACAAACCAAAATATACATACAATGAACTAGGATCCAATATTCTATCAGTTAGCGAAATTAGAAAATTATGCGATAAAATATCTAAATAAATATGAGTTTATATAGCTAATGAAGTTTTAACCTAGAAAATTCCAATCGAATTTAGATGAAGTTTGTTGTTGACTGTAATATGCAAACATGCAAACTGTATATAAAAAGCTAAAATGTGTATTGGTTCGAAACAGAATACACACACAAATATATACGTACATACACATATAAGTATATTACTTTTTGTCTAAAAGAAATGATCATAGAAATCAGATGATTATGTATATATAGTTTATTGGAAATAAACAGCAAATTCTGATTCAACTTTTTTGTTAAACTCAGAACATCAATTTTTACTTTATCAAGTTTTAACATTAATCTCAAGTTAATATTTGATCAGAATTTAGGTGGTTTTTGGATATCTTTTCATATTTGTGGATATATTTGATCAATTTTATAAGAAACAGCTCAACTTTTGGCTTAGATCTTGCTATTTGACTTAGACTTATCTAGTTCTAAGAAGAAAAAAGTGAACAAAAATCTATGTAATCCTACTCCAATCATTTTGAGTTTCGAAAAATTTAGGGCCCGTTTGGTTTCATTTTGTATTTTGACTTTTGTGTTTTCAATTTGCACTAAGAAATAGCAAGAAATAAGAGAAGAATATTTATAATTCTTAGCCGTTGGGACGACCAACGGACAACGAAAGAGTTTGATTGTTCACCGTGCTTTTGTTATCTCTCGAAACACGAAAAATAAAATAAACTTGTTTTCTATTTTATATGTTAATTTCATTTTTCAAAATTGTTTGTTTTTCAACTATACATACAATGGACGCGTTTTTGTATAGACGAAAACACAAACTAAAAACGACAAGCCAAACGGGGCCTTACTGTTTAAAAATCTTACAGTATATTTTATTTCCAATTTGGGAATAACCCCAAATACGCACTATAGTCATTTCATATTTTAAAAAAAAAATTGAATCATTCTTATCGTTGTGAAGCCACTGTTCACAATATCAATCTTTCTAACTGATGTCCAAAATAAAATTGATTATCCCTTTATGAATTTTCATGGTCTGCTTCGTCGACCTCTTCTTTAGTCATTCCGAGTAATTTTTCTTCACTACTTTTATGTTATATCATAAATAGAATCTAATAAGTTTGGTTTATTTAAATTGTAGAAATTATTCCAATATTGTTTGCAATGGCTCCATTTCAATCTCAACAAACTTCTGCATCTGACTACTCGACAATAGATTCAAGAAAGAGAAAGAGAATGCTTTCAAATCGTGAATCAATGAGAAGGTCAACAGTCCGAAAGCAACATCAACCGAATGATTTAATCAATCAGGTTGCACAACTCAAGAATGATAACATTCAAATAACGATGCAAATTGATCATACAACTCAACAGTGTCTGTCTATGGATGGAGCAAATGTCATGTTGAGTACCCAAATCATCGAATTGACTAAAAGGTTGAAATCTTAGAAAAATGTGCTTGGGTTTGCGGAAGAGTTTAGCTGGCTGGAAATGGATATTCAGAATGTGCCCAACCTGTTGTTTAAGCCGTTGCAATTTCCATGCCCGATGAAGCCTGTTATGGCGCTGGTAACATGTTTCACTTCTGAGTGGTTGATGTGGTTGTAATACATTATGTTTGGAGTCGTGTTTTGTTTTTGTTTACTACAATGTTGAAATTTATTTTGAGTTGTATTTGTTTCAGAATATTCTAGTGAATTCGATGACATCTTATGTTGTATTATGTGTATTATGTTTCCAAGCCTAGCACATAGAGGTGATGGTAATGTAGCTACGTCCTTGAACATAAAAAGGTTTGTTCCTAAAGGATGCCGGTGGTAGCATCGGGCCAGGTTGATCGTTTGCTCATTGCCCTTCAAGAAACTGAGGCCTCTATAGGGACATTTCATCCACAATTGCAATAAAAAACTAGCATTGTTCTTCAAGTAACTACATTTGTTGAATTTCCTTTAAAACCTTTCGAGCACATTCTGTATTTTATTTCTCTACCAACCCATCAAGAAAAAATTTCAAAGAAACATGAGTGATGAGCCTCAGTACTTAGGATATAATTTGAACTCATTAAATCAAGCCGATTAAACTGTTGACCATTAATTGCATAAATTTATTATTATTATTTTCCAAAAAATTGTTGGAATCTATTTATTTACACATGTTGAAGACTTTAAAAATATATCGATGCTCAATGATGACGTTACAGCTTGATTTATCGATTAAGAGGTGTAATCTGTTAGTAAGATTCACCCACTTTTGGAACATTTGGAACATTGAGTTACATAATCCATTTTCTTCATTTACTTTAAAATTTTGAACTATTCTTAAGTTATCATTTAAAGACCTCTTTCTACCATCAATTTACCAAGTTAGCAACGAGATGCTTATTTGACCCCTCAGATTATAGGCAAGATCTTCATGTTTTTTAGGATGAACAACTTTGTTACATGTACTACAAAATTCATATCTTCCACCTTTATGAAAGCTGTTGTGATGTATAAGGTCATCACAGGTGAAGTATAAGTATTTATAAGATTGGAGAAGGCTAACACAGGTGTAAGGCAAAAAGTCCATCCCATATACAAAACAGTGGTTATCACAGGTGTAATCAATGTCAACAGAATTATAAAAATGGGAAAGCCACAATAAACATAAAAACTATAGTTATTGTAAGTATGAAAAAAGAGCTATCCCATGTTTAAAATGAGTAATATAGTACCTATGGAGCCGGTTTAAACCCAAACATTGTTTATATGAATTTGATATCAATGGCTACTGTTCCAGTAGCTTCTGTGCTTAGCTATTATTCTACCTCCTCATACTCTTCCAGACTAACTATCAGGTACGGTCGGTTGAAATCATGATGGAACAAAAACTGTCCCCTACCCATTACGAAAATCTCTCCATTCGCTCCTGATTTGTTGACCACATCATTTGATGAGTAACCAATCCATAACCATTGGCACAAATACAAATTTACCAATTACTTCACTTGGAACAAGGTAGTTGCATGTCCCTTTATTGTAATTGTCAGCACCGAAACAGAAAGAAGTATTCAAAACGAACAAATTCTGTGGGAAAATTGACCGTCCACTGAAATAGATATGAGATGCAGTATCCCTAAAAGAACAGCAGCGGTGTAGTCTTTGTCGATGGTTCTTGAACCGACTAAAGTGAACCAACGAGTGTTGTTGATGACAGTGTAGGCATAGGGTCCTCTGTTACCGATGGAGACAGAGACAAAAATTCCCTTCTTCATCGCTGCAAAAGCTTCGATAGCTACAATGTCTTCGTAGAAGGGAAATACATCAAATCCTAACGATATTAACATGATGTTGACTCAGTCTTCTATTGCTTGGTCCATGGGTGCTAAAACATCGCTTGTTGTTCATTTGGAATCTGAATCGAAGTAGAACAATGCCTTGTACATTGCTACATGCGCATTTAGTGCGATTCCTATCATATATCAGAGTATTCATTTTTGCTAAAATGAGTACTTTTTGAGTTTAATACCATATATTATATATACCTGTCATGGTTCCTTCAGCATAGCCAAAATAGCTAGCATCGCGAACAGGACTGTCGGCTGCTGTAGATGATGTATGAGTACCATGACTGATGAAATCCTTGGCTAAATCATAATCTCTGGAAGTGCACATATCATTACCAGATCGACGAATACATACTGAAACTTCTTTCTCCGATGAGTTTTCTGTTACAGAGGCTGGAAGTGAAATTGACACCTTCTTCGCATTTGCCTTTCCATTTGGAAGGAACAGGCGCCATGCCTTTATCTAGAAAATATTACTCTCTGGCGAAATCAAAGGAAGACCCGATTGGTGAAAAGGATGAAAATGACTGGTTACTCAAATCAAAGATTAAGGGAAGGAGGCAGAGTTTGTAAGTGGAGAAAGAGAGGAATAGCATTGAATGGAGAAAAAATGATCGACATCATAATTTTAGGGAAAGAAATTAGAGTATTTGAGAGGAAAAGGAAATTTGAGAAAAAGAAGTGTGCGCGGGTACTGAGAAAAAAAACGCGGGGGAGATATTTTGGACGAGCAGCGTTTTAGGTAAATTTAATTATGTTTTGAGATATAATAAACAGCATTTTGTACTAAAAGCTGCAATTTAGTGCTGCTAATAATGAGTTTTCTTGTAGTGCAACAAGATCGACAACACTTCTTCTATAAGTAACTACTGGACTTTCGAAGCCCTAAACCCTACAGTTTAAACCTTTCGACAAGGTTGATAATACAATTGGTCTAAGCAGCATTGGTAACCTTCCGAAGTGATTAACTTTGAGACCCAAACCTTTTGACTAAGTCAGAAGTGCTTATGCTATAAAATATCAATAACCTTTCAGAGTCATAGTCCAAGTGGCCTAACCTTTCGGCTAGATTGAAGACTGCTCTTTAAGTATAGATACTTGGGCTTGCAAGGCATAATCCAAAAGAGACCATTCCTAAACCTTTTGGAAAGGATCATAGATACATCATATAAGTGACCTAACCTTTCGACAAGGTCGAAAGCTTCTACATATCCACTGAGAAGTTTGATATCCAATCAAGACCCAAAGAGGGCTATCCTTCTGACCTTTCAATAAGACAAAATCTAACATTTTAAGGACAAATTCAAGGAAATTCAATCTAAAAAAAGAAGGAAACTCTTGAAGAGGATATTATACTAACTCAGCAAAATCGGAAGGTTTCATAACCCAACACCTAAAACTTTCGACGACATCGAAAGGTCTTATTCGAAAGCTATCTACTAGTAAGGCTAAGTTTGAAGGCAATTCTGAAGGGATCACATCCACTATTCATAGAAAGGACTTGCATCTTCCTAAGCGCTATTTTTGGAGTGTTGACAAAAAATCTTGTTAACATTTTTGGCGCTAGAAGGAGGGCTCGAACCTCTGACTTGGTTGACCCTCTAACACTACTATTCTCTAACCACCATTGGATCAATCCTACGTTAAGTTTATCCATTTTGGTTTGAACATGGCCAGAAGATTTAAAAGATTTGAACAAGGGTCTTCTGAACCATACTTGACAAGATTCTCCCAAGTAGGCATCAAAAGTTCCAATCAAGATGAAGAGCAATGACTAAGGCTCGAAGCCTTAAGGATTGTAAACAAAAGGAAAGCATAATCTTATGACCCAGAAAAATGGAGTCTAAATCCTTTTCATGTAGGTCCTACCCCAATCTTTGCACTTGGGAAGAAAACAACTTGAAGTGACAATGTCTTTAGTCAAATGGGAAGAACAATTCAACATTATTCCAAGGGCACAATTTTTTAGAAAGAAATAATGAATGATTACAACGCCTTTGGACACAAACGACAACCAATAGTAACAAGAGCGCTTCCAACCCAAGAGATTCAAAGGGTAGCAAAAATAAAGATAATTGAAGAGCATGAAATGATAAGGCCAAAATGTAAAAAGCTAAAGAATCATCCTCAAGGGTCAAGTTTCATGTCTAGACTTCCAAAAGAATGCAACTTAACCACATCAATGGAAAATGTCTACTTGCTTACAAAAGATGAACTTAACTATTGGCCATCACAAAAGAAAAAGCCAAAACATTAAAGGAACTTGGGAGGATCCTTCTGTCACTATCATATGATGAATGGTCATGAAACTAACCATTGCAAAGCCATGGAGGGGATGATCATCAATTTCTATAGACAAGGAAAGATCACTGAATTTGTAAAGAGAACTTGAGAAAATATTAATAAACATAAACTTTTTGAAAAGAGAAAGTCTACATGGTTTGGAGTGAAATGCTTCTCAAATTTGGATACTGCCTAAGATGGTAGTACTACCTAAGATGGTAGAAAAGCTTCTGTCCATGCCGAGATGCCTAGGGCAGAGCACCTCCTGGAGGGAGGACGGAGTAAGCCTCTATCCACGCCTAAGATGGTCAGGGTAGAGCACCGAACAAGCCCTTATCTGTGCCACGCTATGGCCAGGTTAAGGAACCTCTTGGAGGGAGGACGGAGTAAGCCTATATACGTGCCTAAAATGGCCAGGGTAGATCACCGAACAAGCCCATATTCGCGCCGCAAAAGCGCCAAGGTAGGGAGCCTCCTGGAGGGAGGTCGGGTAAGTACTTGGTTTCAGCCTCTAAGATGAGCTGGTCAAGAGCACCGGACAATGGACTAAGATTTCCAAGCCCAAGAAGGGGCCCAATCAAAAAAGTACTAAGATGTCCAGGCCCAGGAAGAGGCCCAATCAAAAAAGGACTAAGATGTCCAGGCCCAAGTGAGGCTCATTCAATAATGGACTAAGACGTCCAAGCCCAAAACAAGGCCCAATAAAAAAAGAAATAAGATGTCCTAGCCCAAATGAGGCTCGATCCATACTGAACTAAGATGTTCAAGCTCGAGAAGAAGCATATTCAATCATGGACTGAGACGTCCTATCTCAAGAGGCCAATCAAATTATTCCTATACATATTCAAAAACTGGAGGGTTCATGAACATCAAAGAAGACGAAAACAAAGAAGTAGAATGGAACTCCAATTTCTATTACCTGAATCTGGGTTTCAAGACTTCTTTGACATCATCTACTAATGCTCGAATCTGAGCTTCAGAATTCTCATATTTGAATCTCAGTAACTACTACTCGAATTTAGGTTTTGGGATTCTATCAATCGCCATCTTTACTAAGCCCAAATCGAGGCATGAGAACATATCGATCACTACAATTAAAATCTGAGTCTAGGTTTCGAATATTTCACATAAATATTTCATTATCTAATAACCTGAATCTAGGTTTCGGATTATTATCAATCACTCACTTAATATACCCGAATCTGGGAATTAAGACTGTTGTTTATTTAAGCCCTAATATGGGTACAAGATCTTTGGATTTCTATCTATTTCAAATGCCCAAATCTGGATCAAAGAATATTATCAAAAAGACCGTTATTAAGATCCTCCAAATGGGAACTTCGGGCTTCTAACTATATAATTCCCATAAATGCTAAGGAATGGGTTAGAGAGTTACTACTTCAAGATTTCTGACATAGACTATTGAATCAGATTCTTCATCGAATAAAAGTTATACTCTAATATTCATGACCTAATGATAAGATAGAATCTACTACCTACAAGTTTTGTGCATTCCAAATAAGTGGAAGGAGCTAAGTCCTTAATCATTTCTCATCATGGTTAAAGATGAGATCTTAACATTTTGAATAAATCACTTTTCATACAATTGGAAAGATGATTTGCTAATTAAGGAAAATGATATACATAGACAAATATGTCAATTTCGAGCTAACAATTAAAGATATTATTTGCTATATGTTTCTCAGGAAAATCAGAATGACAAAGAGTAACGAAAGATCTAGCAAGCACAAAAGTCATTGAATGAGCAATTCAAAGGCATATCAAAGGTTACACTACAGAAAAGGATCACAAATCAGGTGATATGTACAAAATTTCTATAATTTACATAAGCTATGAAGTCGTTTACCAATGACAAAAATATGTATAAGATAAATCTACATGGCTAAAATACATAAATGAATTACAAATCTTGAGCTGCTTTGTTAAGAGTCTCCGCCACTGAAGCATTTATGACATGATTAATTGTTGCGCTGAGAACATCCTTAAGCTTCTTTTCTTTTCTTTTTATACCGCTCTGATCATCAATAGCATTAATGTTTGTATTTAGGGCGCGATTAAAGGCCCTGTTTGCAGCCCTAAGGGTTTTGTTTTCCCTTTCTAACTCTACAACCCGCTTGTCGAGCAAGTAATTATCACATTCTAGCTTTTGATTTTTAGCAGCGTAATCATTGATAGCCTTAGAATACTTCATCTTCTGCTGCTCATCAAAATATTTGGCAATTTCAAATTTCACCTTCCGACACCAGTTCCCCACTACATTGTCGTCTAAGCCTGAGGGAGGGTTGAGCATAGTGGGGAATTTTTGAGTTGCTAGAAGTTTTTATCTAGTAGGCTTGGCAGTTGAAGGAGTTGCTTGTAGGGCTGGAAGCTTAATCTTTGGAGTCTTGTCTGCTAAGATGAATTATAGAGAGGAACACTGTGCCTGGCTATCTTTTAAATTCAACACTAAATCACTTGTTTGTTAAATAAGTTCAAACATCCTTTGGTCAAAATTAGCTGTGGGATTGGTCTTCAATTGTCTCTTAAGTGCAGTGATCATCTCATCCTTTTTCTTGACATCGGCACCGAGATAGGCTATATGGTCTTTGTAACCACTAGCAATAGTCTTTTGAATAAGATATTTTTTATGCCACTTCACGGCTTCAGTGTTGCCACCAAAACGCTCGAGAAGGACTTACCGCTTGGCCAATGTCGCTCGGCAACTAGGCCCGGTCATTGTAGGTCGGCATGCCTGGTTCGGTGCATGCTAGAGGGGTTAGTAGGTTATCAGGCCTACAACAAAGTGAGGCGATCGACATTACTTTGCTTCGAGTCAACCCGCTATTTACTTCGGGTCTCTTGAGGGATTACTTTGATTCACTTGATAATCGACCAGACATGATGGGTCAGCATTTCTCGACCGGCATTTCTCGATCGGCCTGCCTCGTTCGACATGCATGGCTCGGTGCATAGAAGTCACCAACCATGGGCCGAGATACCTTACTCTTGGGCCCGTGAGGGAAGTCCAGCCTATTTTTGCCTATAAATAAAGGGACAGGGGCGTAGTGAAAAGGGACCTTATTTTGAGAACTCCGGGGAGACTCTGCCATTTTCAAAACTCATTTCTTTTCTACATAAACTTGTACTCAAGTGATTGGTGCACAAATTGTATCTATATTCAATTATTCAAAGAATTAATAAAGACTACAATCAAAGTGGACGTAGGCAGTTACGCCGAACCACTATAATTTTGGTGTTCTCATTTTTTATTGTTCTTACTGCATACTATTACGATATTCCTCGGTTTTAATTTATTTTCTTCATTAATCTCTCTACACAATCTTACTCAAGGGTGTTAGTGACCAATTTTGGTGCTAACATTTTGGTGCTTTCATTAAGAGCGCATTCTCAGGCCGTTAGGATCTCCTTTGTTGCTACTGGATTGAGGAAATCCCGCGAAGAAGATCCAAGTTATTCGCAAGAAGTTCAGAAAATCTACTCAGAGTTCCATACTATAACGCTACAATGGGAAGACCATGTACTAGATCAGCCCCTCATAATGCAGATGTCAATGAGACTGCTAGCGTCCAACAAGTAGGACCCAGCAATCAACAAGCTAATCCGAGTGTAGGGACCATCACCGCCCAAAACCAAATGGAAGCCGTCAACAGGACGGAGTTCAACGAGCTGATGAGAGAACTCATGGAAAGCAGGAGACATCATAATGAGCAGATTCAAGCTAACGCCAACCTCATGACTCAGCTTACTCAATAACAGCATCAGAATGCTAAAGGAAGTCCCGCTTCCTACTCCTCGTTCGACAGCTCTGCTTCATCTGATGAATCTCCTAGGCGTAGACGCCGTAGAACTGAAACAACGCAAACAGGTGCAGTGCACCAGGAAAATCGTGCTCAAGCTGAAATAGTAAACTTAAGATCTAGAGCACGGGTGGAAGCTGGACGATTGGCTCACCAAGGTCATGATGAAGCAGGTCCCCAGGATACACATTTAGTAGATCGCCAATAGAGGAGGCACCAACCAAAATGGTCTCGTAGGATGAATTCCAACTTGCCATCTTCCATACAAACCCCAGACTTATCAGCCATGGTCAGACAGCTAATGAGGGAAAATCAAGGTTTAACTAATATGATTGGGGTGTAACTTGGAGTCATACTCCATTCACAAATGCTACCCTACAAGCTGAGTACCCTAGGAAGTTTAATATGCCGACTATCCTGGCCTACGAGGGGAAGACTGATCCCCTATAGCATGTAATGAGGTATGGGTGGATGATGGATTTGGATAGGGCGAGTGATGCAAGTAAATGTAAATGTTTCCCAATTACTTTATTTGGAATCGCTACCATGTGGTTTACCCGACTTCCTCCACGGTCTATCTCCAATTTTGACGAGTTAGCGATGAAATTTGTGGAGCAGTTCAGAATTCATCCCACTCGTCCCAAGGATGATATGTCCTTGTCTAGTGTAATTTAGGCCCCAGGGAATCGTTAAAGGAGTACTTACAAAGAATCCACGTTGCTGCTACTGAAGTTAGCAACCCAAATGACCATGCCATTTTAATGGCCGTAATGCGAGGAGTAGATCCCGATTCGGAGTTTGGTGACTGGCTGGCAAGAAAGCCTCCGGCGATGCCGGAACGCTTTTACTCAAAGGCGCACCAATTTATAAGAAGGGAGGAAGCCGGGTGGACGAGATGAGATAATGCACCAGGACCCGGCAAGGAGACTGTGCAAAGCAACATTGCTGTAAAACAATCCGGTGACAACTCTGGAAAAGTTCAGGTCAATGTTCAAAACAAGCCTGAGAGTCAAAAGGATCTGGAGGAGGAAATTCTGAAAAGAAAAGGGAAGCCGGAAAGTGGAAACCAACGATCCCAACTTACAATGAATACACTCCTCTGAATGCGTCTTTGGAAAATATTTACCTATCGACCTGTAATACTTTCCAATACCGAAAGCCAGGCCCAAAAGAGTCCACCGAAGAACAAAAGCGGACCGGGGAGTATTGTCGCTTCCATGAGACTTACGGACACAATACCCAGGAGTGTAGGTACCTCCATGATGCGATTGAAAAGATGATTCGACGGAAAAACTTACAAGAATTTGTGAAGAAACCTCAGGAAGGCGGACAAGAGACATCCGACCCTAATCGCGGACAGGCCCCGCGACAGTCTGAGGAACCCATTCGGACTTGAGGTAGATTAGTCATAATCATGATAGTCGGTGGGCCTCACTCTGCAGACAAGAATTGGGAAGATATGGAGTGCCATGCTAGTTCCTTAAAACATGTAGATTTTGAATGTTGTTCAAACACGAAAGATGGAACTCCGGCTAAGCAACAGCGAATGATGACAGATGATATAGTGTTCAGAAGTAGAGATGCCGATCAGGTGGAGGCACCTACCAATGACCCGATGGTCATCTCTGCAACTATTGGGCCAGCGTTTGTGAGAAGGATACTGATTGACTGTGGAAGTTCTGTTAACATCATCTTCAAAAAGGCATACGACCAGATGAAGATGGAGACAAAGGATCTAAAACCATCTAAAGCTCGTATTCATGACTTTAATGGTGCGACTACTGATGCAGTGGGTTTTGTTGAATTGCCAGTTGAACTTGGAGAAGGCGAACGTAGGAGGGTGCGGATCATACCGTTCATCGTTTTAGATGTCGATTCCCCGTATAATGTGTTTTTGGGCCGACCGGCCCTGGCAGAGTTTAGGGCAGCTTTGGCCCCATGGTGTTTAACTTTGAAATTTCAGACGGATAAGGGAGTTGGTGTTGTTCATGGCAATCAGGCGACTGGTCGTGCATGTTATGTGGCTGAGCTGAGAGAGGCCCAACGAAGAGAGAAAGGAAAGGTTGTGGACAACTCCGTCCGCATCCGAGTCACTGAAGATTGACAAGTAATGCCCAAGCCTTGGCTCGGGCAACATGATCGGATCTATAGAGACATAGACGAGGGACGATGATGAGGAACCCAAGGAGGCAAAAGCAGCACCGGCTGAACTGACGATTGACATTCCAGTCAGCCGTGATGACCCATCGTGGGTACTTAAAGATTGGATCACAACTCAACCCCTCGATGATCGAGGATCTTACTGATTTCCTCCGAGCGAATCCTCCGAGCGAATCTGGACATTTTCGCTTGGACGCATTTTGATATGTGCGGTATTTCTCCTGCTATTACGAGTTATATGTTGAACATAGACCCGAAATACGTGCCGGTAAAGCAAAAAAGGAGATGCATAGACCCGGAGAGGTCCGTAGCTCACAGAGAGGAGGTGGACAAACTCAAAGTCAATGGGTTCGTCCGCGACGCCCTCTACCCAGAATGGGTCTCTAACCCTATACTAGCAAGGAAAGCGAATGGGAAATGGAGGACCTATGTTGATTACTCAGATTCGAACAAAGCATGCCCTAAGGATAGTTTTCCTTTACCCAGAATTGACTAGCTGGTCGATTCAACTGCCGGGCACGAGTTGTTGTCATTTATGGATGCATACTCGTGATACAATCAAATCCCGATGCACATTCTGGATCAGGAACACACTAATTTTGTCACGGACGTTGGACTGTACTGTTATGTAGTAATGCCTTTCGGATTGAAAAATGCAGGAGAAACCTATCAACGTCGGGTGAATCGGATGTTTAAAGACCAAATCGGTAGGACGATGGAAGTCTATGTGGATGACATGCTCGTGAAGTCACGACAGTCAAACGACCACATTCGAGACTTGGCGGAAATGTTTAATATACTCAGGTATCACGGGATGAAGATCAATCTATTAAAATGTTCCTTTGGCGTTGCGTTAGGAAAGTTCTTGGGTTTCATTGTTAACGCACGAGGAATTGAAGCTAACCTAGAAAAGATTCAGGCTATTCGAGTCATTCAAGTGCCCAGAACTATAAGGCAACACTACACCAAAACAGGCAAATTCTAACTATTATAAGTGTTTCAAATAATTTCAGTAACACTTTTTAAGTGTTACTAATGGACTGTGAGGAATGGAGCAACCAAATTTGTAACACTTATAAGTGTTACAAACATACGTATTACTAACACTTATAAGTGTTGGTACCTAAATATATGGTAACGTTTATAAGTGTTGGTAACGAAATATATGGTAACACTTATAAGTGTTGGTATAGAAATTTACGGTAACACTTATAAGTGTTGGTAACGAAATATACGGTAACACTTATAAGTGTTGGTACAGAAATATACGGTAACGCTTATAAGTGTAGGAAAATGATTATTTAGTAACACGTACATATATATATATATACACCAAAACTTAAACACATATTTTAAATATAAACACTCTGCAAATAATGGTTTCCATATCACAAATAATTCATCATACATATTCAATGTGAAGTTTAAACGCTTTGTAAATGTAGTATAATATATCATAAACAATTATTTACATATTTCAAATACCACAATGTCATATATTCAGATATTATTACAACATATAATACCACAATGTACATTTTTAGTAATGTTTTCCTACATATATCAGTAGCATAAGGAAAAAATAATAAAAAAGAACCACAGTTAAGAAGCTTCAGTCTCCACTTGCACAGCCACCACAACCACAGTGGACACATTCTATGACCTTTTCTTCCCTGAGATGTTTAGGAACTTTGCAGACGCAAGTCGTTCTGAAATTGTGATCTCGTGGTTGCATGCATCTAAGGCAACAAAGCCGCTCATACCCTGCCTGCACATCAGTTATCAAAAAATGGAACTTATATTACTCATATTTCATTGGATTTTGAGCATGATATCAAAGAAAGTCAAATGGCAAATCGATTGTTACTGATCAAAAAAATTTATAGCACTTTTACAACTTAACTTCACTTATAGCTCGTATCATCGTTTAAATGGCATGGTAAGGGAATCAAGAAATATGTAAACAAGGTAAATCAAATAAATCATATAACAAACTTGAATGCTCCACTATAGCTAAACTTTACTTCTCTTGAATCAGAAGAAAAAAGCTCCAACCCTTGAATTTATTTCCTTTGTTCGGAGCAATCCAACTAATCATTATTAGTTATTTGCTTTCTCTTTTAGCACTCTTTTATCAAAATGACAGCCTTTAAATTTATTTTCACATAATATTTGGTATTATGCTTTTATAATTGTCATTTAAGTGCTATTAAGAAGTTATGAGGAGCTGGGGTACCCACTTAATGTGTTGTGACTAAAATGGATATCGCATGTTGTCACTGCCAGCATCGTCATGTTATCCCATTTCATTAGATACAAGAAGTAAATGATTTCTACTGAGGCGAAATAGTTTCAACAAGAACAATAAAAGCCTGATTCTAATAGAAATGTTACAGCTTAAAGAAAAATAACTAAATGAATCAATCATCTTAGCATCTACCTAGAACATAAATTATGGACTAGGTTATATAGTCAAAGCAATTATAGACAATGTTAGACATAACATGCTAGTGCATCTTTATTTACTTATATTCACCCTGGGTAAACAAACATGCACGACGTGCGTCTATTCACATCACCTAAGGCATGTGATTCTACTCAACTTCTATATTGAATTATATTATATGATAAAGATTCAAATAATATTTATATAAATATCTGCAAAACCTGTATCAATATTTATCTGAAGTCGTGTATGTGTAATTTTGAAACATAGGATTTCCAACATTTGTAATATCTACAAAACTTCTATATTGAATTATAGGATTTCCAACATTGTTCATCACTATGTTTTGAAATGTCATGTTGCTTGCTGAATTCCTACCTGGAGAATTCTCCCATGTTTTTATCCTTAATCTAGACATCGTTCCAAATAGTCCTTTTACATCTCTTTCGTTTTGGTATCTTCCAAAACTACCAACACTGCGATATTATCATCATAACAAACTACTAGTTAGAAACTATTTAGCTATTTGTAATTAAGTGGTACGCATTTATTTTGAAAGAAATTAAATAATAAAAATAAAAGACTTGCATGATGCCATGTATAGGGCCACAGGTGATACCACTGAGTAAAATCTGAGAGTTGCCATGTCCGATGGAAATACAATCATCTCCTGTACCAATCACAGAAGAATGTGTTGTAACACCAGTGCTTCTGTCTATGTGTATACCATCTGTATTTGGGCTATTAGCAGTAGTAGTTATTCTTATATTACTGCCTTGAAAATTTGTACATCCAACCAAAGCAATATGAAAGAATTTATCGTTCACTAACTTTAACTCCCTTCACTATCGTATTTGTGGCCATCACGAACTTCACTGATTGTGTTGCATGCGCGGATTTAATTTAGTGTTTGGAATTCACTGCTAGTTATAATTTAGGATTTGGAAGCTTACAGTAGGAAGATCTTTGCAATCTTTGTTGGTAGGGCATTTGTTGTAGGTCCAGGAGACATCACCTTGATCATCAAAGCTTCCACGTCTAGTTAAAGTTAGTCGACCTACCCATCCAAACTCGAACCAGTCATCACCAATTACATATTGATTTAGGTTTGTTGTGGCCTTCACATATCCCTGCACAGCTATATCAGTTTGTATATGTTCTCCTTTCGAGTACTAGCAATTTGAAGTTCACAAAAAATAGAACAAAAATAAAAGTTTATGTGAACTGATTCGCTTGGTTTTGCAAGTTAACTGAGACCATTTCATTTTTGGATTCCGTTTTGATTTTATAACCAGCGCATATGATCAAATTTTAAGTTTGTATTTCAAATCAAATGAGACTCAACAGAGGTAACTTCAAAGTTTAAAATTTATAAACCTTTTTTAATAAGTAATAGCAGATAGCAGTTAAACATACCTCCATCTAAACAGTAATAACTTTTACATTTTTGCAGGGTCCAAAAAATTTAGTAAGGCCTGCAAGATAATTTGCTTTAGGAATCACCAATTTGACAATACCTCTTGATGAACAAGTTGCTTTCCATGCTGATTCGAATGCCCGATTCAGTATTTTAATTAGTTAATATACAGCTAAATATGAAGGCATTATTTTTCAAAACCTGATGAAATTTAAGGTTGGGAAATTCTCCCATTGCTAGTGATACTGTTTTACAGATTTTCTTATGGACAATATAGTAATTCAAGAACTCTAAGATCACTACACCATATTGCTAATATTTCAAGGTTATAGAGGAAATATAAATACATGCATATAACGTGAACCTTGCTGTCATCACTGATGCTGCTAAGGATTTCTATTTCCTTCAAAATTTCTTGAGCCAAAGTTTTCACCGAGAGATAATTATTTATTTTGAAACCATTATTTATTATTCAATTTTTGAGGCTTCTTTGAGCATTTCAAAAGCCTAAAAAATCATGGCATTATAAACTGCATGCTAACATATAACAAATGTGTAAAAGGAAGCATATGCATTTTAGAATAATGCATCATGTACTAAAAATGTTGTACCAGTATCTAGAATTTAGAATATGGTTTTAGTTTGTACAATTAGCAGCTAATAGGTATAAGAAAAGGGAAAAAATAAACAACAGAAAACATAAGGAAAAAAAAGTAGGAAAATACCCTCATTTGTGAATCTTTTACTTAGATTTCAAGTGAATGAATTTGTTCCTACATCTTGTAAACTGCATCTTCTGCTTCTGAGGGGCTTACTAGTGCTGATGTAGGCTTCGAATATTCAGCTGCCTGTAATACATGTTAATTATGGGAACATTAGATTTTAAAAAAAAAATAGAAGAAAAGCCCAGCTAAAACTAAATATTGTTTATTGTTTTTTGTCATCTGTGCAAATTTTGTACAACAGCTAAAACTAATGAATGTAACAACGTACAAATTATGTAGGAGCCAATGTGTTCATCAATTCATTCAGCTTCTTCAGAGGAAATAATGGGATTTTCTGCATATTCTTTCTTGTCATTTTGGCGCAATCACCATCTTCTTCAGGTTTGTTTACCTTTAATTTTGTATTATTTACTTTTGTTTGAACTCTTGTTTGACAAATATTCAACATTGTGTACCATGTGATTTTGCAATATGGAAAGTAGAGAGCTCATATGCAAGGCATCAGTTCTGTTGGTCTCAATTAACTAGTAGTAACATTATTAGTCTAAATCTAGGAAAAAATTAATAAAATATTAAAAGGAAAAACGAAAGGTCATAAAACGGTTCTTTTCATACTCCTTTTAAGTAAATGCAAAAGGTTGCATAATGCATCAGCAATACATACTGTAACTAAGGTCATAAAACGGTTCTTTTCATTTCAGCTTTGCATAAGGTGATGTCCTTTCTTTAACTAATGAATTCAATTTTATCATTTATGCCTAAATGACTTCTGCCGTTTGTTCCAAGAATGTAAATCATATTAGGTTATCATGTCTAACAAGATATTTCTTGCTGTCTCCAACTATCCATGAACACAAACATCACTAGTCGTGTCATAAGAATATACAGCGACCATCCATTATCCACATTCTAATTGTTCAACAACGGTCATATGTGCCTATCAAACTTTATCAACAAACACTATCACTCATTAATGGACCATGTTTAAACTATTTAATCCACGAATTATTCACAAGTACCCAAATCTGAAAGTCAGGAAGATTAGCCATGGAATAAAAGCACAGCTCCTTACTACAGTAACAAATCGACATTTCCAACGTTAACAGCAACAAACAATGTATGATGCAATTCATATGCTGTATCATAGAACGATATATAAATCTTCCAGATAAATGGAATTCAACTTAATTACTTTCCAGCAAACGAAATCCTAATGTTCAATTCCCTCAGATCCATAATACGATCCAACAATTTCTTCAATATGAAATACAGAAAACAAAAATGCAGCTTCCAGAAAGGCCAATCATCAAACAATAATGCAAAATTAATACAAATTCAGGAGACGATAAATAAATTACAATACCTAGGTGAGAAGCGCGCAATCGAGGAAATCGCTAAACGGAAGAAATGTAGTGATTATTGATCAACCTTCTTCTTTCTCGAAAGCAATAAGTAATCGAGAGAGAAGAAGAGGGGGAAAACGAATATAAAAATGGGAAATAATGAAGAAAAGTATGAGTTTCTTCTGAATTTATTTTCGAACACGAACCGTTTAAGGCTGGGTTTAAATTGAATGGACTGCTTCCATTACCATCATCAGTCGCTACATCACCGAACCACGCGACAGCAGAATTCAACTCCACAGCACAATCGAACAATCGAACTCCCACAATTTCCACAGCCCCAATCTCCAACTCTCCAAACTCCAAACAACCAGTTGTTTCAATTTTGAGTTTAAAATCGATTTCAATTTCTGGAATTGTTTGCGAACGTAGTTCAAATTGACTTCTGAGAATGAATTGTTTGCGGTGACTACATCGTTGTGCCTATGATTTGTCGCAAGCAAATCAATGTTGGTTTCTAGAAAACCTAGAAGAAAGGAAGATAGAAATTAGAAAAAGAAGCGGTCGGTGAATAAGAAAGTGTGGGAAACGAAATCTATTGTAAAATTACAAAACACTCTAAACTATCATGACTTATTTACGGATTCCTCGAGTATTCTAACATCTATTTGTGTCGCAAAAATTATTAATAAAATTCTCTATTTTTGCTAACACTTTTCTTAGTATTCTCACTCTTTATACTGTTAGCCGTTTGTAACACTTAAAAGTGTTAGAAATTGATAAATATAAAATGTTACAAAATCACTGTTTTGGTGTAGTGCAAGTACAAAGCTTGAACGGAAAAGTGGCCGCGCTGAGTCGATTCATATCCAGAGCGACCGACAAGTGCATTCCTTTCTTCGATGTAATAAAGAAAGGGAAGAGAAATTTTGAATGGATGCCCAACTGCGAGGATGCATTCCGAGCTCTGGTAAGACATTTGGAAAGTCCCCCGGTGCTGTCGAAGCCTATTGACCACGAAGTGTTGTATGTATACTTGGCCGTATCTCAGCATGCCATCAGTACGGCTTTGGTTTGTGAGGAGGACCGAGTTCAAAAGCCGGTGTACTATGTCAGTAAATGTTTAACAGGGGCAGAAAAAAATTATCCTAAAATTGAGAAGCTAGCCTACTGCTTGGCGATTGCATCATGCAAGCTTCGTCCGTACTTTCAGGCACACCCAATCAGTGTCTATACTGATCAACCTCTACGACAGGTACTCCAACGACCAGAAACCTCTGAAAGGTTGCTAAAATGGAATATTGAGTTGGGTCAGTTCGATATCACCTACCTGCCACAAAGGGCAATACAAGGGAAAGCTCTAGCGGACTTCATTGCAGAATTTACCGTGTCCGACAAACCAGACGGAGATGATGTTAAACCTACTATCTGATGGAAACTGTACACCGATGGGGCATCCAACGACCATTGCTTTGGGGCTGGAGTCATTCTAGTAACCCCTGAAAACCGATCTATTTATTATGCTTTGAAGCTTGATTTCCCAGCTACGAATAACGAAGCAGAGTATGAAGCATTGCTCGCTGGCTTAAAACTTGTCAGGGAGCTTGGAATAAAAATGGTTGAAATCTTTTGTGACTCTCAATTGGTGGTGTACCAAGTGCAGGGAGATTATCAAGCTAAGGGGCAGAGGCTTGCTCCATACCTCACTCGGGTTCAAGAAATTTTGGGGCAGACCTTGAGTATTACAATATTTCGCACGTCCCGCGTGAACGAAACACGAAAGCCGGTTCATTGGCAAAATTCGCAAGTACTGGCGATACACAGCAAATGGGCTTGGTTCCCATCGAGGTTTTACAATCTCCAAGTATAAACGAGATGGAAATAGACTTTCTGCTAGAAGCAGAAATTGAAAAGGAGTCATGGATGACCCCATTCAAACAATAAATACTACATGGAACTTTGCCCGATATAAAGAACGAAAGACAAGAAGTCATTCGTAAAGCTTCACGATACATAATGCAAGATGATAATGTATCGTAGGGGATTCTTGGTTCCCTTACTCCGGTGCATCGCCCATGATGAGATACAATGAGTCTTGAAGGAAGTTCATGATGGAGAATGTAGCGACCATGCTGGGGGGCAGACACTAGCAAATAAGATCTTCCGCTATGGATACTATTGGCCCATTGTAAATCAGGACGTTGCAGACTACGTAAGAAAATGCAACAAATGTCAAAAGTTTTCGAAAATCCCGAGAGCTCCGCCAGCGGAACTCACACAAATGGTTAGTCCCTGGTCATTTGCGATTTGGGGGATCGATATAATCGGTTCCTTACCAATTTCCAGAGGTGGTACAAAATATGCAATTGTTGCGGTTGATTACTTTACCAAGTGGGCAGAAGCAGAGCCTCTAGCTATGATCACCACCAAAAAATTAATTAATTTCATTGTAAGAAACATCATATGCCGTTTTGGCCTTCCACAAACTATCATTACAGAAAACAGAACTCAATTTGAAAGTAGGGAGTTCAAAGAATTTTGCCAAAAATATCACATTGAGAAAAGGTTTTCGGCGGTCGCTCACCCTAAAGCGAATGGACAAGTGGAAGCCGTAAATAAAATAATCAAGTCAATATTAAAGAAGCGTTTGGAGAAGTCTAGAGGCAAGTGGGTGGATAAGCTTCCGACAGCGCTCTAGGCTTACAGAACCACCCACAAATCCGCGACTGGCGATACTCCATTCACCTTGGCATACGGCACTGAAGCTGTGATACCCGTGGAACTTGAAGTTCCTTCTCATCGGGTAACATATTACGACCCCAAGACAAATCAAAATCTCCTATTGGAATCGCTGGACTTTGTTAACGAAAAACGTAAAGAAGCTGATTTAAGAGCGGCTGCACATATGCACCGAGTTGCTCGATATTATAATGAAAAAGTTCGACCAAGAATTTTCAATGTGGGTGATCTCGTTTTGAAGCGAGTTTTTCCGACCCCATCACATCTGAATCCCACATGGGAAGGTCCGTATGTCATCGAACGGAGGCTTGGAGAAGAAACTTTCAAGCTAGCGACCGTAGATGGTGTGACACTTCCTCGCGCATGGAATAGCGAGCATTTGCGTCGTTATTATACCTAGTCTACTTCTTTTTGCATTTTAGTTGCAATTATTTCCAATGTATGTTCATTTCGCTATTTTTAGTTTTTGGCATGTAATAAGACAATTCAGTTTGTTTCCATTTGTTATGATCAATAAAGGCTTGAAGCCATCTTTTCCATGAACTATTGATGTTTTCGTATATTACAATTCTGTGATAAAAATTAAATTACATTATTCTATCTGGCATATGAACGCACACCTAGACTTAAAAATCTCTAAGTCCCCAGAGTGCGGACTAGAATACACTGAGTCCCAAGAGTGCGGACTAGAGTTTAAATGACTTGAAATATCTCTAAGTCCTTAGAGTGCGGACTAGAGTACTCTGAGTCCCCAGAGTGCGGACTAGAGTATAAACGAATTGAAAAAGTCTCTAAGTCCCCAGAGTGCGGACTAGAGTACTCTGAGTCCCCAGAGTGTGGACTAGAGTATAAATGACTTGAAAAAATCTCTATGTCCCCAAAGTGCGGACTAGAGTACTCTTAGTCCCCAGAGTGTTGACTAGAGTATAAACGACTTGAAAAATCTCTAAGTCCCCAGAGTGTGGACTAGAGTACTCTGAGTCCTCAGAGTTCGGACTAGATTATAAACGACTTGAAAAATCTCTAAGTCCCCCGAGTGCGGACTAGAGTAATCTGAGTCCCCATAGTGAGGACTAGAGTATAAATGACTTGAAAAATCTCTAAGTCCCCAGAGTGCGGACTAGAGTACTCTGAGTCACCAGAGTGCAGACTAGATATAAACGATTTAAAAATCTCTAATTCCCCAGAGCGCGGACTAAAATTGAAGCGATTCAGAAAACTTCGAGTCACGTAGAAATGAACAAGTCCTTGCATGACCCACATAGCTTTGGAGTTCAAACACAAGATGGATGGTGAAGCTAAACATCAAACATCATTAGAAAAACAAATTTTTATTTACTAATCAAGGATTCGGTTTCACTACAACTTTTCCTGAACTCGGAAGAAAAAAACCTATTCACAACGACTAAAAAAATAAATAGAAATAATTACACAATCCAGGCTTATTCGCATTGAATGAAGCATGATAGCTACTTCTTCGACTCCTTCTTCGGTTTCTCTGAAGACTCCTCCCTCGAGCGTTTTTTCCTAGACGCCTTGCTTGCAAGGGAAATGGTGCCTGGGGAAGGAAGAGGGACTTCCTGTGGCGAGGTTCCATCGGGGAGTATAACCTTCACGGGCCTGTTTAATGGATCATCAAGTTCCACCACTCGAGGTTCAATCTTAATCTCAGCCTTCTTCTTCTTTTCTTCTATGATTTGCTCCGCCATACTCGATTTTGAAGTGTGTTCAGAGGCGCCCGTGATCTCAACTTCATCATGTTTCTCCACGGGCGATAAATTTTGAGATTTGTCTTCATCAAGCGCCCCGATCACTTGTGCATCGGGTCCGGGGGTCTCTCTAGTCTGAGTTGCCTCTCCCGTTTTGCCCTCCTTTTCTGTGGCAGCATCGCTCCTTGTAGTTGGCTCGGGGTCAGAATGGCCTGCACAAAATCATAAGAGACAAATGTTAGAGTACAATCATTATTCGTCAAAAGCAATGGCCCTTTGAACTCTAAAAAAGCTATGTACCAGTTTCTGGCTGACTCTCAACGGTTCATGGAGTTTCACCTTTCGGAATAGGAGATAGAATATGAATATCAAGTCCAGGTTTCTCCGGGTCATAGCCAATATGCTGCTCAAACGGATCGAGTGGTGAGCGACCAATCGGCTGAATAGGAGGAGTAACTGAGGACTCGGTTCCGGATGACCGACAGTATCATTTTTCCCTTCTGACAAGGAAGAGTCCCTCCCATAAAGGGTCTTTGTCGTAGATAGATCGGTGCGTTCATTCTCGCGAAGAACTTCTTTCACAAGGGAATCTTCATCAATCTCTTCAGTTCCCAACTCGACTTTTTTTATCTTTATCAAAGTGTCCCATGCTTCGGCTAAAGATTCGAGGTAACCCTCGCCAAGAAAAGTTAAGTCACGATGCATGAGAACTCGAGCGTTATACTCGGCTATGAGTGGATCAAACATGCACTTAATTTCCTCCCTACCAGCTTCAGTGTCTGCCTCGAGGTGGGAGTCGATTTCCGAGAGTGCTATTCTTTTGCCTCTTCACGGGCCACATCCTTCAGCGCTTCTACTTTGGAAATCTCCTCGTCGAGCTTTACTTTTAGGAGTCGTGTGGAGACAATCTCATCACAATATCGTTGTGACTCTTCTTGGGCTGCAGTTTTTTCTTCTTTTTCTTTAAGGAGTAGCTCCTCCAATTCTTTAACTCACTGAGCGAGAGCATTCTTTTCTTTTTGGATAGAGTCTTTCTCTAAGGCTAAAGTGCCACAACGTTGAACCGCCTCATCAAATTCCTTTTTGTGTGCGGCTTCCAGACGTCAACCGCTTCAGCTGTGTCTTTAGCCGTTTTTTGAGCAGCTGCAAGCTGGGATTTATATGAGGAAAGCTCTTCATCTTGTACTTTGATAATGTCCTTGTCATGGATAGCTTCGAGTTTGAAGCGATCAATTTCATGCTGGCGTTCCACCGAAACTTCCAAAACTTTTTCCACCAAATGAACGAATGCGTCGTGCTAGACGTAGACATCATTAGTACAAGCAATGGAACTTTTTTTAACGTGCCCCGGAATAGGATGGATCGCCGGAAGAAACTTTAGTCCATCAAAGCATATTTTTGGAAAGGTGGTTTTAAGACCAGCTAGCTTCTCTGCTACCGATGGATCATGTGTAGGATTGGAGGAAGTTTGTTTCGTCGAAACAACAGATTTCTTTTGAAGCTCACGGGATTGCCTGGTGCTTGATGAACCGGAATATTGATCACGAGGAGCTTCAGGTTGAGACCCCCTTTGAGAAGATTTATCCCTGCTATGCTCTAGTTGAGGGGGAGGATCGTTGGGGTAGGAAGAGTGGCTATAAGTTTTCCTTCGAGACGATGAATCGAGAACGATAGTCTCTATCTCTATTGTCATCTCTGTCTCGGCGTTTTCCGGACCCCGAGTCTCGGCTGGAATGATGGAAAATAGAGGACCCGCAAAGGCGGTCGAATCCATGAGAGCGTCCCATATCACCTACGCAGAAATTAAGCAAGTACGAGTTAGCAGGAATAACATGGTGGCTGAAGTTTATGTGTAAGGTGAGGTGTGAGTGTTAATGTCTTTGTCCTAGTGTTTCCCCCCAACGAACCAGTTTCTTTATCTTTACTTATCAGAGTTTTTTCTCCTTGGTGGTGGGTTTGAGCGCCTTCATCGCCTCTCGCGGGCAAATGAAGTTTTAGGGCCTCGGGATCGTCGAAGTCGTAATTGAGCAAGTCATCGGGAATGGTGAGGTCTAATAAGCCATTCAACGAACTCTCTAAGTGTTGTGGAGGCGACTCTCTCTCCATTGGAGTAATTGTAACTTTCTAGCTTCCGCCCACTATCTTATTCCTTAGTTTGTAAGCCAGTTTCTTTTTCCCCTTTGAGGGAGGATGTGTTTCATCAATGCCAGGTGCCTCAACCGCCGGTTCCGGAACGTGGCTTATATTTTCGCCCGGCGCTTCGGCTTCCTTTATTTCACCCTCCTCAGATACCTCGGGAGTCTCTCTTGTCAAAGGCACCGAAGGCCCAGCTTGCCTTTTGCCTTTAACCAAGGCAAGTCCGGTTGTGGTGGTGCTATGATGAAGACTTATTCGGCGACATTCCGCCAACAACCCAAATTTTGAACGCGATTCATTGGAAATGATGGATTTTATGTCCCGGTCTCCCACGGGAACAACTCGAATAGCTTCGACGGCCTCAAAGTACCCGGAGCCTTCGGGATGTGGGCTAATACCTGTAAAAATCGAGAAAAGGTTTAGAAAGAATGCACTTCCTACCACATACAACTATTGATCTAGAAAAGGAACTTACTCCCTTCCAACCATCTCCTCGCAAAACCAAGGGGGCAGCGCACGTAAAACCATTCCTGCTTGTATAGGGAGAATTTGCTCCACGCCCCTATTAGGATTTGGCACTTGGAGTATGGCTCGAGGAATATGAAGGATGGGCTGTCGGACCGTCTCTGGAAACGATAGATATATCGTATATCACCGGGAGTGGGGAGTCTGAGCGGAACACTCATGAAAAGAATACACGTGCCATAGATGAACGTGTGACTATTGGGATGTAACTGTGCTGGGGCGATCTCCATATACTGCAACACATCACAAAGAAAGGAGTTGAAAGGTGGCATGCTACCAATCCAGCACATGAATTTGTTGCAAGCCGTATACCCAGCTGGGTGCAAGTGAGGACGATCTTGTCCCGATGGAACCAGCACATCGTCAAAGGCGATTCCATGAATTGAGCATAGTCGGCGAAGAGCATTTTCATTGATTCTTGAAGCTTGAGAATCAGCCGGATTTTCTAGGATAATTGCTCCATCTATGGCGTCAGGAGCCAAATCAATAACTACAGCCGTTGGGCTCGGGATGTTCTGAGCAGGAGTTATCGATTGATTCGAAGTTCCCACCACTTCCTGTTGAGAACTTGGCTCAGGTTTATCTGAGATTCTGGCAGAGCTCGATTTTTTAGACATCCTCAACAAATGCTGAATTTGAGTAATAACTGTTTGAACTGTACTTAAAAGACAATCGATATTAGATATAACGACAAAAAATTTCCCCCGCGTGTTGTGTGAGCTAGTGTGATGGTTCGTGTGAAGAATGTAAATAAATTAGGGCTCTGAAAAGTAAAGGACAGCACGACAAACCTTAAGTTGTCCTCTTTACAAAGTTTTAAGTTCACGTTTATTATCGCCTCAATTGTGAAGTTATTAGTCTTGATCAGTTCCATATGCTTTTGGACTTAGATTGGTGTCATGGATTTATTGGTACATGAATAAGTATGGAAATAAGCAGCAATGTTATATTCTACGAGTTGAGATAAGGTAAATATGTCAATGCTGATCCCGATACTTAGGACCGGCCGCCTGGTCGAGAGCATATATGCTGAACCATAACGCCTCGCTCGGTGCCGGTCCTCAAAGCCTATCCCACTTCCATTTTCCATTCTCTACTCACCGACCTACTTAGGTACTGAACATCAACCTAGACCAAATACAACCGACCCGGACAAACTAGAGTTGTAGACCTACACGCTCATTACTTTTCCTTAATTACCGAACGAGAACCACTCTCTCTCTCTCTCTCTCTCTCTCTCTCTCTCTCTCTCCTTAGACCGAACGACCACCCATCCCTCTACCTCCCTAACATTACTCTCACATGAAAACTACCAAGCAACCGACTTCACGGTTGACCGACTTCCACCCAAAATACAAATGCCGACCCGTTCACACTCTTTTCTCTCTTTCTCCTTGGTAACCGAACGATCCCAATCACCAATTTAACTCTACTTTAACAACCTAACAAATACACTCCCTCACTCAGTGGCCCAATGGGAGCCTACGTCCTAGGAATCACCGGCTCCAACCTGAGACATGTTCTAACCTCGGGTTCATCTTCATCATCTACGTGACTCCTGCCGTTCGTAATCTAAAGAAAACTCACAAAATCAAATTTCATACAAAACCCCTAGCTCGAGAAAGTCGATCGAATGGGAATTTCATACCTAAGAGAGCGAGTTGAGGCTTGGGGAATTGAGCGATTCGGGATCAAAGTTCATTTCGATTTGTTGTCAGAGGGAGTTGCGGAGCAGACGCTTTGGATTCAGGGTAAGAGAGGAAGGTTGAAGAGGTAGCCGAAGTTCAGGGGAATATAAGCTATGAGGTCCTGTAGAGTAGAAGTGAATGTAAATGAATGTGGGAGAGAAGTGTCGGCTTTATATATGAAGAAGGGGACGTGAACAGGCATCGACCAGTGAACCCGGTCAAGGTATCTCAGTGGCTCGGTAAGCAATAATACTGAGCGACAGTGAACTTGCCGAACGAGTGGTTCGGCGCACGAACATCGACCACTCCCTTTTCAAAGACATGACACGATAAAGAACTCAAATATTGTTCGGCATTCAGGAGATCGTGTGAATAAACTTATGAGAAGTCGGAGCAAGGTTTTAAAGAAAAAACGTGGATTTCTCATGGTCAAAGCGCATCATGTTGGCTCACACGACACACTTTGGGGGGCAAATGTTACCCGGATGTTTCACCCGTTTACAGGATGCTGATCATATAGGCTTTTGTTTCAATCTGGGTGATTCGGCCCAAATAAAAGGATTGTATGTCGCTTGGCTTAGGATTGAAGTGCACCGTTCGGCCAAGTAACTCGACATGCGTCGTTCAGACCAAACATACTGGCACGCACCGCTCGGTCAAGGGACTGAAGTTGTATCTGGTTCGGTGCATACTTGAGAAGTTAGCAGGATATCAGGCCTGCAAATAAGAAAGGCGCTTGTCATGACTCCGCTTCAGGTCAACTACCCAAGATCCGCCGTTCGGTCTCCTCACCTTTTTCAGCTCGGTATATTTGCATGGATCGGTCTACTTACCTAGTTCAGTACCAGGTGTTAGTTCGATCGAGAACGATAAGTGAACAATGGCTCGGTCAAGGTAGACGAGTAGGTGGAGAACGGTTCGGTATATGCCGCTCGACACTTACCGCTTGGCCAATGTCGCTCGGTAACTAGGCCCGATCATTGTAGGTCGACATGCCTGGTTCGGTGCATGCTAGAGGGGTTAGCAGGTTATCAGGCCTACAACAAAGTGAGGAGATCAGCATGACTTCGCTTCGAGTCAACCCACTATTTACTTCTGGTCTCCTGAGGGATTACTTCGAGTCACTTGATAATCGACCAGACAGATGGGTCGGCATTTCTCGACCGGCATTTCTCGATCGGCCTGTCTCGTTCGGCATGGATGGCTCGGTGCGTAGAAGTCACCTGCCATGGGTCGAGATGCCTTGCTCCTGGGCCCGTGATGGAAGTCCAGCCTATCTTCACCTATAAATAAAGGGGCACTGGCGCAGTGAAAAGAGACCTTTTTTCGAGAACTCCGGGGACACTCTGCCATTTTCAAAACTCATTTCTTTTCTACAAAAACTTGTACTCAAGTGGTTGGTGCACGGATTGTATCTGTATTTAATTATTCAAAGAAGTAATAAAGACAACGATCAAAGTTGACATAGGCAGTTACGCCGAACCGCTATAATTCTAGTGTTCTCGTTTTTATTGTTCTTACTACATACTATTGCAATATTCCTCAGTTTTAATTTATTTTGTTCTTTAATCTCTCTACACAATCTTACTCAAGGGTGTTAGTGACCAATTTTGGTGCTAACAGTTAGCTGCAAGCATGACTGTTGAATCAAATGGTATAGTCCTTCAGGAGTTATAATAGGTGGACATTTACTATAATCCCATTTCCCAGCCGGTGGGCTATCACGACCACAAATCAAATTTGAGTGAAATTTTCTGATTTCCTTTAAGAATGATTCCTTTTCTTCGCCGAGGAAGTCAAAGAAGTGACGAGGGTATTCCAAGTATAATTTTTGTAAGTCCCAAAGAAAGCAATATCTCGCTAACTTCGAAGTCTTTAAAGTTGGTGCATTTTTAGAGTAAATTCTCCTTAAGTTAACATATTGACTTAAGTGATCTCTTGGGATGACTCGACCTAAAGAACTGATATTCTAGAATAGTACAGTAAAAGAAACTAAGCATAGAGAACATAACAAAAGCATGTATTCATAAATCGATTACTTGATACCTATTAACAATCACTCATCCGGTTCATACAAAATAGAGTTAGAGAAATACTCAGGAACAAATTTATCCTAATACTACTTAAGCTTTTCAGGGGGAAGATCTTGAAGAATTGAAATGACCCACGGTAAGTTCCAACAAGCTCCAAGATGCAGGTCAGAACCGAATTCATTTAGTATCTTTTGTGAAAACGTCTAAGAAGACCCCCATTGAATTCCCCTAAGTATGAAAAATCTATGATAGAGTGCATACAGTATGCTTTATACAAAAAATTGACTAAGATGTCTCTCTCTTCCACCATCATCCAGAATAGAGTTATTAACTCTCTATTTTCCTTTAAGAGTGTGTCGTACTTGTGACACACTTTCTTTAATAAAGGTGCCGCCTTCTGATATTTAAAAGATGCTAAAATGGAGGTACTCCTGTCCAGACTATGATATTTCGGAGATAGAGCATTGTGTTCCTTTATTAATTTGTCTAACTCCCTATATAACTTGTGAATTTCAGCCTGTTTGCTCTTAAGTTTTGTTCTGTGGGGAAAATTTGACTTCTTCTTTATCTAAGACAAATGACTTATCACTAATTATTATTTTTGAAGTATAAGTCATTTAAACAGAGAAGCCTATACCTGTGAAATTGGAATGGGAGCCTGGGGAGCTTGTTCTTTTTCTTGTGGATCCTCGGTATGAGTGGGAGTAGTTTCCTCCTCTGGAGGGGCAGATGGACCAGGGGGTGTTGGTGGCATATCTTTTGAAGCGGATTGCTCTTTCTCAGAAGCTTTGACCTAATCACCTCTGTCCATCCCTGAAGCATTAGAAGGCCCTCCTTTATCTCCACCCGGGCCTTGGCCTCCAAAGGTGTTATCATCGTTGACATCACCTTAATCGCTATCCCAATCAAGGCCATCAATGTCATTGCCATTTTCCTCAGGGTCATTATCTTTATCACCCTCATCTTCAGAATTAGATTCAATGCGAAGGACAGAATGTCAAAAGAAAGGGCTTTTGATACATTAATGACATCCTTCTTGCCTTTGGGTTCGGTGCCCTGCCTAATTTGGTTAATTTTATCCATTACTCTTTCGGCTATGGCTGGTTCGAGAGAGGGGAATCCGAGGTCGGGACATTTCTCGTGATTATCAGTGTAAGCAAGCATGAGGGCATCTTCGTAATGTTTCAACATCAGGGGCCCCAAGGTGGATTCGGCAAACTCAGAGACTGGCTTTTTGAAATCGGAGAGGGTTTGAATAGCTAACTTGAGTGAAGCTCTGGTCCTCTTGAATTTATCTTTCAATAAAGTGTTATTAGTAACCAAGTGAATTTTCTCCTCTTCCGAATCTTTCAAAGCCAGCTCCCTTGCAAATTTTTCGTCGGAGGTAAGTTAGGGAGCTTGCCTCTCCACTTCTAGATCGAATTCAGCCCTGGTGACAGAAGCCTTAACTCGCTCCAACTCAGAGGAGGAATCATGTTGAGCAGTGGTCAGTGAAGATATTTGACTTTTCAGTTTAGCATTTTCCTCCTGTAGCCTAGAGGATCCAGAAGAGAGCCTGGAGAAATCCAGTTCCTGGAAATCTGCAACAAGAAGAAGTGTAACACAAGTTAGCGATTAGAAAGATCTAAAGATAATAGGGTTAATTGAATAAAAGCTTACCAAGAGTTGTTGCTCCATGAGAGAGCGGTGATTTTCTGCCAAGATTGAGCTGAATGACGACGAGAAGAGGAAGTGAAAAATTCTGAATAAAGGATGAGCTCGACGAGTTCGTCGAAATTAGTTGGTGGAGGAACGGAAGATGACGAATCCGGAAGAGCTTGCAACTTAGAAGCAGTCTCAAGAAGAGTAAGTTGCATCTGTGCAGTGTAGTTAGAGAGTTTGAAATGGTAATATGTGGAAAGGAAGTAGGTGTAGGTGGAGTTGGCTCCACCTTGTCTTTTGGTGCTTCAACAGTAGGGCTCTTTGAAGCTTTCTCTAGAGATATACGCTCTTCTTCCTCCTCCACATTAGTGATTTTTGCTACTTTAGTTGGAGGAGCGTCTTCGGGAGGCACTGTTAGTTTTCTTTTTGAAGATCTCTTGGATCTAGCAAAAGCCTTCAAGGCTAATGTCACATCTGAAGAGGGTGGAGGAGGAGCAACATCACTTGAAGATATAATGGCCTTTGAGGGAGCCGAAACAAATTCAAGCAGATATAAAATCGGTCAAAATAATTCAGAAAGTTCCAAAGACAATGAAACTAATGATATACCTGAAGTGTTAGCACAGATGGGGGACATCGAAGTAAAACTCTCAGCATCACCTAAGGAAAGGAAACGCTTGCTGCGAGAGGTGTTCATAATGGTGGGTGGAGTGCCTAGAATCCTTTAGCTAGGCGGCAACAAAGAGTGTTTCCTTAGATTCGAAAGAGTGAAGAGCCTAAACCTGCTTTTAAGTTGTTCTGGAGCTACGGTTAAAGAATCGATGGTTTTTTGGTCTGCATCACTAAGTGTCTTGGGAGATTCACCTGAAAAGATCAGAGGTTAGTTAACATGAAATATAGAGAAAAGTTGAGAAAATATTAAAATAGACTTATGAGGGGAGGCTAACGCCCCGTGAACATCCGCAAAGCACTTGACGAAGAAAAATTGGTTTTTCCAATCCTTAAACTTATTAATTCCATTTAATATCATCTTCTTATATACATTAACTCTAAAGATCTGCTTGTTAAATTTGCTTAACCTTGCTAGCTTGGTCAAGGAGTTTAAAAATTCAGGATTGAGCGAAGGATGTCCGGATTCCAATGCCAGCGTTTTGAGAGATAAAAGATGGGTATAAACGTTGGGAGAAAGTTATACTGGAGCAACTCCAATGTGAGAGAAGTAGGAGAGTAAGAATTCAGGAAATGGAAGAAAGCCACCATGCCATATGTGGATGGCTGTATATGCAAAATACCCTTCTAGAGGGTTGTCTATGGTATTAGTGGGTTTAGGAGGGTTGGCGTCAATCTCGATGATGCCAAAGTCTTTCAGTATGGCATTCACTTCACTTTGAGACTCGATGTAAGATTGCTTAAGAGTGGCTTCAAAATTTAGAGAGCTCATGATTCTGCCGGGTTTGGCTCATGTGTACTTTAAACTTTCCGACAAAGATGGACAGAAGCAACTCTAAGGTTAAGGAATTTCAAGCTTGTCGAAAGCAAGTAGTTGAAAGGTAAAAGGGGAAGAAAGAGAAAAAGCGTACTATATGATAAAAATCGTCCAAATTCTCAACTGTTGGATTAGATTTGAATGGACTTCCCAAACCAACGCCGGAAGGCCAAGATGCGGGAAGTTTTATAGCTTTCGACAAAGATGACTTGGAAAGTCAAGAGCATCCCTTCGAATGGGGGAGGGGAAAATATTACACTAAAAATCAACCTTTCGACTAAGACGAAAGGTCTTTCAACAAAAGCAAACGAAAAGGAATACATCCCAAACCTTTCGAAGGAGTCGAAGGGATGCAGTCATCAGAATTCATTAGCATCAAACCATTCGAAGGCGTCGAAAGGTTCCATCTCTAGTATCCAAGGTGTTCTTACCTTTCGATGGGGATGAAGAAGACAAAGCAAGTGTGAGGAACTACTTAGTGACCTTTTTGAAAGCATAAAAAGCCTTTCGAACCAGTTAAAGCACATCCAGGTTACCTTTCGACAATGATGAAAGGTTTATGAAGAAAGCAGCACCCACAAGACAACAATAAGATGAAGAGCAACCTTCCGATAAAGGTCGAAGGGTTTACAACAATCAGAATAAGTGCAACCTTCCGACAAGGTCGAAAGGTTCAAAACGGTTTAAAGGAGATAGATCCTTCGACAAAGTCGAAAGGTTCTTGAGGACATAAAAAAAAAAGAAAACCTTTCGACAAAGTCGAAAAGTCCATGATAGTAGATGAAAGGCAAACCTTTCGACAAAGTCGAAAGGTTCACAGCTGCATATATAAAAGGGAGACCTTCCAACCCAGTCGAGAGCATGGGGTCGAAAGGGGGGCCGCCTGCATCTATAAATAACACCCAAGGGGTCCAGTTTTGAGGATCCGAATTCTCTCATTCTAATCTTGTATTTTCTTAATCAATACATTGTAACCTTAATCGGGTGCTGATTTAGGAATTTAATAAAAATAGAGTTCTTTCATGGATAAAGAGGGAAGTCTTATGCTCTATTAATTGCTCTATTGTTTGATTATACTTTTGTTTGATTAACTCCTAATTTCAGATTCAAAATCATCGAAAAGGTTTGTGTCGACAAGGTCGACAACACTTCTGCTACAAGTAACTACTGCAACCTTTCGAAACCCTTAACCCTAAAGTTTAAACCTTTCGACAAGGTTGATAATACAATTGGTCTAAGCAGCATTGGTAACCTTCCAAAGTGATTAGCTTTGAGACCCAAACCTTTCCGCTGGGTGAGAATAGCTTATGCTATAAAATATCAATAACCTTTCGGAGTTATAGTCTAAGTGGCCTAACCTTTCGGCTAGATCGAAGACTGCTCTTTAAGTATAGATACATGGACTTTCAAGGCTTAATCCAAAAGAGACCGTTCCTAAACCTTTCGAAAAGGATCAAAGATACATCATAGAAGTGACCTAACCTTTCGACAAAGCTTCTACATATCCACTAAGAAGTTTGATATCCAACCAAGACCCAAAGAGGGCTAGACCTTTCAATAAGATAAAATCTAACCTTTGAAGGACAAATTCAAGGAAATTCAATCTAAACCAAGAAGGAAACTCTTGAAGAGGATCTCATACTAACTCAATAAAGTCGGAAGGTTTCATAACCCAACATCTAAACCTTTCGTTGACGTCGAAAGGTCTGATTCGAAAGCTATCTACCAGTAAGGCTAAGTTTGAAGGTAATTCCGAAGGGATTCACATCCACTATTCATAGAAAGGACTTTCATCTTCCTAAGAACTATTTTGGGGTGTTGACAAGAAATCTTGTTAACACCATGCAAATCACCAGTATGTTGGTTGAAGATTGGAGATAGATTGGTCTTAGGTCTAGATTTGGTTAGTGAGGCATTAGAGAAGATTGAGTTAATCTTAGAATGGATGAAGGAAGCTCAATCCAGACAGAAGAGTTACACAGATAAAAGGCCTAAAGACCTAGAGTTCTCAATTGAGACAGAATTTTCATAAAGGTATCACCGATGAAGGGTGTGGTACGGTTCGGGAAGTCAGGAAAACTGGCACCGAGATATCTTGGTCCATTCAAAATTATAGAGAGGATTGGAAAGCTTGCATACAAAGTAGAGTTGCCGAGTGGTATGGCAAGTGTCCATAATGTATTTCATGTGTCTCATCTTCGCAACTATGTGCATGATCCTGAGGCTACTATTCCTCCGACAAGGTTGGAAGATCTTGTTGTAGAGCCTAATTTGACTTTTGTTAGACAACCAGTTCGGGTTGTAGCAAGAGATGAGAAAAGATTGAGGAACAAGACAATCAAGTTGGTGAAAGTTCAGTGGAGCGACAACGACAAGGACTTTACTTGGAAGACAAAGGATATGATTCAAGATATTTATCCTAATCTGCTTTGAGGTTATGTCTATATTAGAGTTATATAGATAATTCCTAACCAGCTAGAATAGTATGGTTGTTATGAGTCATTACAGATTATTGCTATATTTAGTATTTAGTCCTTACTGAATTTCAAGGATGGAATTCTTTAAGGAGGGAAGCCTGTAACACCTCTAATTTTTGATAACATTATTCAGGAGATTTAATTAGATAAATTAAATAGAATAATGTAAATGTTAAGTGATAAGAGGGTTGAGATTTGGATAATAATTAAGGTCATGCCTAATATAATAATTAATGGGCTTAAGAATGGTTTTTGGGTTAATCAAATTACATAAGGGTATATTAGGAATTTGACGCCCATAATCCTTACCCTTATATATTTTCGTTCCAAACATTTATTCCTCATTCACGTCATTTTGAAAATGTAAGTAAGAATATTAAGAAGGGCCAATCTTTACTAAAGAGAAGAGAAATTTAATCAAAGCTAGAGATTCAAACCAAGGGAAAATTAATCTCAATCTAATCTCCTTATCTAAATCAAGGTGAATAATAATTCCATCTCTATTTTTGTTTTGAATCATTTGTTTGCATATTTAAGGGTAAATTCGTTTTTATGATGAATTGGATGATGATGTGCTAAAATTTTGATTTATTGAATTTAAATAAGATTGTTTAAAGGAAATTCTACACGGTTTTAGGGTAAAACCGATATATGTTAATGTTTAAATTCAATGGAAAAAATTTATGTTGTGTAAAACATGATTTTGGAGTTGAGATTCAATTTTGATAATTTTCCAAGCTATGGAATGATTGTTATGAATTTTCAAAGGAAAATATAGTTATTTGGGTTTATAAATATATTTTTGAAAATATATTAAGAATTTGGATTTGGAATTTTGATATGTTAGATAACATGATTAAAGTGAATTTCTTAAATTTTTGGCGATTTTTCCAATGTGATTTGCTATGCAAATTAAATTATTTCAGAAGAGGGACTTCTTTGCAAAATTTGTTTTGCTTAATGTAAGGGCTTATTTGATTAACTTAACCATGGTTTAGATCTGAAATTAGCAGCAGTTATTTTGGTAAGGAATTTGAAAAAGTTAAGGCAGCCAATCTGGTGTTGACATGTGGCAGCTTAGTTAGAAAAAGATTTTCTTTAAGTAGTATTTAACTAGGTTTACTCAGAAAATTGGGTTTCGCCTACTTTGGAAGTACCTTTCGACACAGAAGCTTTCGCCTTCAACCCAGTCGAAACCATATATGCCGAAACCAATACACAAGGTATCACAAAGATGGTACATAGTGGATTGGAGGAAGGCGAAAGGTAAGGTGCCGAAAGGGTAGCTTCTGAATGAGTCGCTACCTTGGTTTGTTTTTAAAAGAGAAGCGCCTGCCTTTGTTTTATTTAAGCCTTCAAAGGAGTCGAAGCATAGGGTTTCAAAAGAGGTTTTAAAAGGTTTCGAAAGGGTTGCCATAACATAAGTTTGCTTTCGAATGGGTTATGAATGAATGTTTTGAAAAAAGGGGTTCCGACCTAGTCGAAGCCCGGTTGCCGTTCTTTAGCCTTTTGATGGTATTGAAGATATCAATGTTGTCGAAAGATACTTTGTTCTATAAGTTTAAGCCACTTCTTGTAGCTTTCGAAAGGGGTTATGGGTTTCGAAGGCAATGGTTTCGAAAGCGGTTTCGACGCCAACCTTCCACTGTTTTACCCAGATGTTTTATGCTTTCGATAGGATGGTGCCGATGCCATCATGTTTCCCAAATAATTTTATGTATGATAAAGGATGGTTTCAAAAGAGATGCTTTCGTCTATTTTCACTTTGATACAAATAATATTTTAAGTATAAACCCAATGCATTCGAAAGGGGGATTTTAAATGATTTCGGAAGGGTTACTTCCAATGGTATCGAAAGGGGTACTTTCAACTGGTTTCAAAGCTATGCTTCTAAAGTTAAATGCTAATACTTTAATATAATCGAAAGGTTTCGAAAGAAAGGTTTTAAAGTATTAAAAAGGCAGGAGCCTAATGTTTTGAAAATAGATTTTAACGCTTTTGAAGGAGGTCATCCTATGAAGTCGAAAGCAAGGTTTCAAAGGTGTCGAAAGGTTTTATAATCCAAGCTTTATTTTTAAAAGGAGAAACCCATGGTTAAATTAAAGGGTAATCATCTTGGATGTACTTGTTTTTTCTAATATATATATATATATATATATATATATATATTTCTTATCTTTACCTCTTTCGTATGTATTAGTTTAGTGTGAAATAGAAATTGTCGAGGGAGGTAGCGAAGTAAGGTGTAGTTTTCCCGACGAGTAGTGTTGGTATTAATGATGATGAATAAACCTCTGTGTGGATTCAATATGAATGGAGTGATTTAGCAATGATTAGAATTGCGCAATGGAAATAAATAGACAGTTTTTCGCTAAAGGCGTTTGTTTGCTTGTTTGAAAATGCAATACTTGTTTGATATTTGCTTGAATTTATGTTGTGTGACAATTTTATTGTTGTACATGATTGGTGAATTAGGTATATATATGGTGTTTGAAAATTAATGTTTTAGTTAAACAAACAAATGATTTGGAAAAAAAGTATGTTTGCTTAGACAAGCAAATGAATAAAATATGAAAATTGTTTTCTAAAGTGATTGAAAATATTTTAATAGTTTATTCTAGAGTTAATTTGTCCATCGAGTGTTTTATGAATTTTGATCAATGCGTCTGATCAATGTTATTAATAGGGATTTCTAAACACTAAGACGAGACATCTCGACATAATGTTTGAAAAGAACAGTATGTTTTGGAATATTTTTTTAAATAATACAATGTTTGGAAAAAAATTCAATGAATGATTACTATTTTGAAAATAAATGTAAAGATTTTGGAAATGTTATAAATAATATTTTATGAAGTAACTAATGTTTTGAAAATTATATTTGGAGTGATGTTTGAGATTTGGAAAAGGAGAATAATAAAGTAATTTGAAAAAATATATATTTCTATTTTATTCAAGTTATTTGGTAAATGTAATTTGCAAGGAAGAATGATATAAGGAAATAAACCATTTAAATTATGTATTGAGGAATAAAATGAATTTTTAAGAGAATGCTAGGTAAATAATTTTATGGAGGACTTTGGATGACTAGTGATTCATTATGTAATTATTATTCTAGAGAAAAAAACATGGGTTATGGGATAGATAATAATAGTTGAAATGAAACCAAAGGCTCCAAAAATAAAAGCTTATATGAATTTTGTGTGTTTATTATGATTTCATTTTCTAATACGAATGAAAGTTTACAAGTAAACTGCTATGATTATAAGTTGAGTCAAGCAAGTATAAATATAAGCTTATTTGAATTTAGTTGTTTCGATCCGACTTTAGTTTGAATTAAAATTTTATCGTTTTATATTCTTGCTTATCATTCAAATTTAAACGTTTTAATTTTTTGTTTAGTTTGAATATACATTACTAAAACTCACAACAGTAATAGCATAACCAAACTTCACACTTTAGGAAGATAATACAAGTGTCTAAAAATCTGAAAAGCAAGAACAGCCACTTAACTGAGTTTTGAAAAAAAAAAAATTGATGATTTTTTAGATGGCCACATTTAAAATAATTAATAAGCTCGGCGGAAGAATGAAGAGATGATATTTAATATCATAAAATTTACTTAATTCTGTATTAATATATAAATGTAAGCTGTGATGGTATTTTTGTAAAACTTATTTAAAAACATTTACTTAAAAGCTTATGTAGAGTAGTGGAGGTTATCCTTTTATGCTATCAGTACAAATATAGATGTAGAAAAAAAACTGATTTTAAACTGAACCATTCATACACGGAATTTTGGATCCAACTTTGTAGCATTTACTTATATGTAACACAAACATGGTAACTTTACTGTACTAACTAGAGGTTGGAGTTTGGGTGATTAAGTGCTCTAGTTTTAATATACAGGTTTTTAGAAATGGAATAAACATCAACGACGTAGATTTAAGCAAATATATAGAAAACCCATACCAGGCAGTGCAGTGTCCATGTGATATGATGTTAGCTTTCCAGTAATATGACCACACTCATACTACCAAAATACTTTGGGTAAATCATGATTTTAAAACAAACCTAAGTTGGTTTTCTTTATGCAAAACGTTATCCAAACTTTTGATATATTTAGCTACACTGGTTTTGTGTAATTCCACTATTTGGTTTTAAAAGGAAAAAAAAAAGAGGGAGAGGGCTACTGCAAAGTAGCAGCGCCATGCTACTGCAATATGCAGTAGCGAAGTGAAGGAAAAAAAATTAAAATTTTGCTGCCTGTAGCAGGAGGTCGCTACGAGCTGCTGCTGTGAGAAGAACAAAAAAAAGGTTTTTTTTGTTTTTTGCAAGTACATAAAAATCAAAGTTGGTCACAGTCCTAGAAAACATGATATAGCTACAAATTGTTGACTAAACAGACATGTTTGCAAGGTTTATGCATGTAAAGTTTGTCATTAATATAGATATAAAGAGTAGAAAGAATGCCAAGCTATATTCGAATCATTTCAGATTGGTTAAAGTGGAAAAAATGTGATGGGAGTATTGCATGGAAATGTAATATTAAGATTAAGAGATAAAATATATTGACGGTAATTGGTTAACTTTACTCTATGCTATAAACTATAAAGTTGAGTCACCACATAGAAACACAAGCATAACACGTGTTAGAGAGAGGTGGAAGTTGCAATGTATTTTGTTGCAACATTAAAAAAGAAACTGATGCTTCCACTACCCATGAATTTATACCTTTTTATAACCCTTTATATGTTACTAATATTTGAATTTGAGGCTAAGAACCGGTACATTAGGAACATACCTGGAATAAATGGCGCCTTATATTATGTTTGATTTTTCGAAAGGCTCTCCACTAAAAGGAGACTCTGGCAAAAATTTATGAAAAATCTGATACGTAGAAGATTTTCAATATATTTTTATCGTATACGAAAATAGAGAGTTGTTGGATTGAATCTATTTAAATTAGTAGCATACGATAAATGAGTTTGCTTGTAAGAGTCACATAGAGGATCGAGTAGTTAAATTTGATAGAAGTTTTGTTAAATACGAAGAAAATCAAGCTTTGAGTAGTATGATGTCTCTCTATAAAAAATTGGGAGGATGCAATTTTTGTAAGGGGGAGTCTGTAACAACCATGTTCTCTACGTCGTGAAATATATAAATTTAATTAAAATAAAATAATTATATTCAATTTTGATAATTATTATTTGAAAATAAATTCTTTTTTATATAATTTAAAGAAGTCGAGTATATTGTTTTAATTGAATATAAAATATTTTTAAAATGTAAATAATTGTTATGTGATCAAAACAGTGGAGATTAAATAAAAGGGCATTGAAATAAATGAAATTGTGTAGTTATTGAAATAAATCTGCAAAATAAATTCAAAGAATTAAATTCAAAGAATTAAATTCAAAGAATTATTAAAAGGAAATAGAAGAGTGAATAAATAAACATAGTAAATTAATTAGATCTAGCCCAAAATCAATAAGGCCAAGACCGTTTAAATTTCTTCACTTCTTTCATTTTCTGGAAACCTCTTCATCTTTTCTAAAGCCAAAGAGGTATTCATTCGGTTATCTTATGCTTGTTGATGACACTAAATTGGGAATACGAAGTGTGATATTCGCTGTGGTAAATATATTATTGTCATGTGTTGACTTAAGTGGAGTCGTGTGTCGGCGATTATATCGAGCCGTGTGTCGGGAATATACAAAGGCGTGTGTCGGCATATGTATTTACTTGTGTGTCAGTGTATGTATAGTGTCATATGTCGGTATACGTATTTAGTTGTGTGTCAGCATATATTTAGTGTCGTGTGTTGGTACGTGTATTGTTAATACCAAAATGTGGTACAAACACCCAAGAAATTAGTAGAGAATGAAATTGAAGAAAAGCAAATCAAAAGGAGTAAGAAACAAAACACCATACATTTATATTGGTTCGGCTGATTTGTTGCCTACGTCCACTTAAGATTTATATTGATTATCTTGCTGTTTACAAGTAAGTTCGTATGTTTCGGTACCACTCCACAAGCAATTACAAAAAAATATGTTAAAATCGCAAGAAAATGAAAACATCCCTAAAAATGAGCCCCTTGCCTCCTATTTATAGATGTAAGTTGGCAAAAAATGCTCTATCACATCTTCCTTCACGATCTCCACTATCTAGCAGTAGTTGCTTTTGAGAAAACGTGGCCAGGTCAGCAAGCAGCTATGGATCAATACCTATCCACAGGGATGGATCGGTTCCGATCCCTAAGATCGTGTGATGGATCTTGCACATTGCTTTGTGTGATGTCGTCTTGTCGTTTGCTTTATGATTAATCTTGTCTGCATAGTTATGAGCTTGTTTTTGGACCAATAAGACAGATCGATGAAGGAATGGAGTTGCTAATTTTAAATGCTTGAGGGGTTCGATAGCAAACACCATGCGATCGATCAATGGAGTTGGGAATAGGCTTCTGGCATGGAGATTTGATTGCAGGAGGGAGAAAACACTTATCGGATGAAGTTCTATGGATCAGTAACGATCCATCGGGATGGATCGGTGTCGATCCATTACCTTAAAGGTTTTCGCTTTGCAATTTCTTGGGATGGTCTTGTTTTATCCCGTGACCTTGGTTGTACTTGATTTTTGGACTTTATGGCTATCTCTCCGTCCTTCATGTTATGATAGCTTTCAAGTTCACCTTATCAAGTCCGTGTAGATATTGCCCGGTCAAAAGGTTGGATAACATTTGCCCCCAAAGTACATCTTCTTTCCAACATGATGTGCTTTGAATCGAGACAATTCATGATTGCCATATTGAACTCCAATCCGCGCTTTGAATAGTTTCTATCCTTTCTCTAGACCTTTTTGGTAAAATGTTGTGTCTATAGTCATTCGTTACGATGCTTCATTAGCATTTGAAACTATTAAACTACAGCATGTTCTCACGATCTATCATTCCGAGCTTAGTAATTTTGAACCGTTTCCTTTCCTGATCTTTTAGGTCTGAATCTGTTTTTGTTCCATTCCAGCTGTTGTATGTTGAGTATGTGTATGGACATGTGCTCTAATTGTTCATCATGCTTTGATCCCTACCATACGCGTACTCCTATGAAACATGAGATGTACATGAATACACTTATGCTATGTGTATATCTATATTGTATTTTTTAATATATTAATCATTGGTACCGATCCTAGCCTTAGAAGTAGATAATTTCTTTGCTTATGCTTTTGGTTCGAGGGCTACTTAACCCGATCCATCTCCTTCCCTTTCCTCACTTTACTTTTCTATTCAAGATTTGAGCTTTAAGATCTACAATTAAAACTTATTGCTGCCAATTCGAACAACCACCACCTCTTGACACTTGATCGTCCATTGCCGCCCATCGAATCGTCGCTTCCACTTTTTAAATCTCGATCGCCACTTGCCCTTTTTGGATCGAACCCGATCCATCTTGTACCAAAATCCAATTTATTTCTAGAATTTGAACCGACCATTATCTTTGAGCTTAAACAACCTTAGGTAGGCGATGGTGGTGGTTATTCTCTTGGATGATCCTCTCGATAGCGGGCATGCTTAGGATTGAAGAAGAGATGGTTTGGGGAAGAAATCCATACCAAGGGTTTGGATTGGTATAAATCCAACCCTTGGGTGAATTTTTGCCGTAAACTCTTATTTATGAAACATACTGCATTACCCTAGGCTGAAGTTTCTTCAAGCGCTACTTCTCGAATCCTAAGATGTTTTGAATGCACGATCAATAACGCGAGGCCCGTTGGGTTGGTCAGCGATGATGATCACTTCGGATGACATTCAGATTTTCAAATGAATTATTCCACAATATCAGAAACCGACACTACACGACACTGCACGACACTGCACTAGGTTGTTACTTTAGCATGGGGCATGATTTTTAATCAATCGGATATCAATTATGTGTTGAGTTTTGATAGTTATGGGTCATAAACGTTACGAGCATCTCTCCGCTGAAGTAATAGGTCCATTGGTTTCCAGATACTCTGATTCAGATACTGAGTCAAGGTCGAATATGATTCCGTCTGCACGGAAAACTCTGGTGCAACCTATTTCTCAACCTGAAAATCCACATGTACGTCAACCTGCTCAAGAAGTTCCGGTAGAGCTGGTGAAGGCTCAAAAATCGAAGATGCTCCCGACATATTTGACGATGCTGTCATATTAGATGATCCAGTAGATTTCATATCGTCAAAAATTAAGGAGGGGTCACTTAGGAGGATCTACAAGAAATTTTGTATCCCGTTTAAGGACGTGTTAGTGCCTACACACCACCAAAGTGCACACTATCCGCTGAATGGGTATACAACATGCAATAAGTATATATGCAAGCCAGATGCATCCCACCATTCAATCAGTTTATCCGATGAGTCTTGCATTTTATGAGACTTTCTCTAGCTCAGCTCCACCCGAATAGCTACGCATTCCTTCATAGTTTGTTCATCATATTTGCCCACCACTTCGATTGAGTCCCAAGTAATCAAACGAATTGATATCGATTCAACTTCAAGCATTGCAAGGGAAATCCTTCCCTTCTTTTCGTAGAGCCATCCAGAGGATTTCAAATCATTTGGGACTTGGAACAAATTGAGTTACTTTAAGGATGAATTCTTTTTTTTTTCACCGTCCTCTTGGATTTGCGTAGTAATGGTTGTCTCCCTGTAAGTTTTGTTCTTGACTTTTACACCCAATCCCAAGTTCATAGTTCCACTTCTTACCGAATGTCTTTTTTGTTCTTTGCAGATGTAATGTGCAGGCCCGACAATGCGATGATGGAAACAACTCTTCGATAACTTCACCAAATCCTATAGGAAGAGAGAGGCTAAGACACTACTTAGCAATGAAAATCTATTGGCCTATAACTTGTTAGACCTAGATCTTAGTGTCGGTTTTGCTATAGAGGCTACTAGTAGTGACTAGGATGACTCTTCGTCCGAAGATAATGGAGATCACTCAGTAGTGCCCCCGATTCAAAGTACATTGGTCAATACTGGTAATGTACAGGAGCATATCGAAGAAGGTTAAGGAGGAGATAATGGAGGAAGAGAATGTCAAGCTGGTACTAATGAGGGCTAGACCCATCTGTTGATGAAGGCGATGATGATGACCAGCAACCTCTCCAGAGAAGATGTCTTAAGATTAAGATTGCCAAAAGGAAGATTTTGACTCCGCCTCCACCACCGCCGGCCACAACTATGTTTGAAAATCTTGTACAAACTTTGAAAGATCATTATGTTGGTCTAGGGCCGATTATGAATAATATCCCTTTATATGGCTTGGCGAGATAAGCATTGGGGATGTTGGTTCCCCTATTCGCTTCCAAGAAGATGTTCCTTCGACTAAAGCAGGGTAGATTACCCCTGTTAGCAAAATTCAAACCCATGGTCAGTTTGGGGGACACTATGACACTTGCACGTGCACACACTTGCACGTGCACACACATGCACCGCACTTTGCTCAGCTAATGTTGTATTCTTGCCTTCTCAAAGCTGATTTGTTTTTATTTTATTTGCAGGTTACATGGAATGACATAGGTTGTATGAGGATCTTCAGGAATAGACGGGACACCAACCGAGGTGCCAACCAAGCATGCGACCTTGCAAGTCCAGCCATGATTCTAGCTTTAGGTAACGCACAATCTGTGATCGAGGAAGCAGAGAGAAAGACTATATACCATATGACTCATCGTCTAAGTGTCAATCTAGATCTATGCCACCCTAATTGACGCAGCGGATTAATCAAAACAATGTAGATCGATGAAAGTAACAATCGGTGGATTGATAAATACTGGAATGCCCAAATTCGTTGATCCGAAGATGCCGAATTCTAGCTATCTCTGACACGTTGATCGCGCACGATACCGTGAAGAGAGATCTACAATTCTTCGAGCGTTGATCAAGCGCACTTGATTCCGTGAATTGGCTTCAACAATCGAAGATTCGAGCGCACTCGAATGTCGAAGGTGGAGATAGGAGATACACTCAACTACCGATTTTAATTGAAAGCACAAAGCTAACAAACAAGAATTTTATTCAAAAATCAACAACCATTACAAATGGCACCACCGGCCTATTTATAGAAGTTACAAAACATGCCCAGAAAATTACACAAGTCTTAAGTCGTTGCCGACTTATAACCTGCGACTTAACATAGACGACTCAACAGATGTGACTTAAGAAAACACAATACAATACCATACAACGACTCAACACTTAAGTCGTAGACGACTTAACGACCCATCATAGCTCGGCGACGACTTATCCTCAGCAGCGACTCTACTAAAACTACCTGGGACTTAAACACATATCACGGTAGCATCTTCACACGGCTTAAGCTTGAACGACTTAGTGAATAGTGACTTCTCGACTTAAGGAATCCAGACGACTTAACTAAGTCGTAACTCGGTAACGACTTATCACTTGTCCCGTTAAGTCGTACACTACCCAAAACACTTCCCTTAAGCCGTTGCCGACTTAAGCCTTGCGCATTTTCAACTTGTGTTGCTCCTCCTGTAAGTCGTAATCCGCTCGAGTTAAGTCGTGGACGACTTATGTCTTCAACTCCGATAAGTCGTGGACGACTTATGCCATCTGCTTCGATAACTCGTGGACAACTTAGTACCTCATCTTCGTTAAGTCGTTTCCGACTTATGGCCGCTTTGTTAGATCGTGAACTCAACGTAATTTCTCCCTCTGGTTTCCAACTGAGTCGTGGACGACTCAAAACCTTCCCTTTAAGTCGTAACCGACTTAGGCCTTCAACACGCGCATTTCCTTTGTTATCTCGTGGTGTTTCTTTGAGTCGTGGACGACTCAAGTCTACCCCCTTATCTCGTGTACGACTTATGCCTTGCGCTGCATCATCCTCCCTAGGTTGAGAAAAATTCGTCCTCGAATTTGTAAATTCTTCCACATCAGATTGTTCATCCCCATAATATGGTACGAGATGTTTGACATTGAACACATCAGAAGTGTACACATCCTTTGGCAGCTTCAACTTATAAGCATTTTCATTAATTCGTTTCACGACTTCTACAGGACCAATTTTTCTGGCTTTCAATTTGTTATAAGCGCCCACTGGAAAACGATCCTTTGTTAACACTGCATAAACCCAATCACCTTCATTAAATTCAACATTTCTTCGCTTCAAGTCTGCAGATTGTTTGTATTTCTCATTTGCCTTTTCCAATCGTTCTTAAACGATCCTATGACACTCTGTCAATCCTTCAACAAAATCAGCATCTCGCTTGACTGTCTTCTTTGGTTGTGATATGACCGTTAACTCCAACGGACCTTTTGGCAAACTAGAATATACAATCTGAAATGGACTGAACCCTGTACTACGATTTACTGCATGATTATGAGCAAACTCTGCTTGACATAACTTCACATCCCAACTCTTCAGATTGTCTTGCACAAGACATCTCAACAAATTTCCCAATGATCTGTTCACAACCTCGGTCTGTCCATCCGTTTGCGGATGATAAGCGCTGCTAAAGTTCAACTTCGTTCCCACCATCTTCCACAAACTTAGCCAAAAATGACTCAGAAAACGAGTATCCCTATCCGACACAATAGATTCTGGCAATCCATGAAGTCGATATATCTCCTTGAAAAATAACTGAGCAACATGAACAGCGTCCGCCGTTTTCTTGCAAGCAATAAAATGTGCCATTTTCGAAAACCGGTCAACCACCACATAAATGGAATCATTCCCCCTTTGAGTTCGCGGTAAGCCCAAAACAAAATCCATACTCACATCAACCCACGGTTTAACAGGTACGGGCAACGGCATATATAATCCAGCATTGGTCGCAGTTCCTTTCGAAACTTGACAGATATGACATCGCTCCACAAACCTTTCCACTTCTTTCCTCATTGATGGCCAAAAGTAAGATTGAGAAATCAGCTGTAATGTACGGTCTCTACCTACGTGGCCTTCTTCATGTAGCTCCTTCACAATCTTCATTCTCAAACTACAATCAGGTATGCACAATCGATTTCCCTTGAACAGAAAACCATCTACCATCATAAACTCATCCGTCTTCCCCTCCTTAACTTTATCAACAAACTTCGCAAAGTAAGAATCATCGACAAATAATTCTGGTAGTTCTTCAAACCCCGTCACTTCAACCTTCAATGTAGTTAACAAATGATTTCTTCTACTCAACGCATCCGCAACACGATTCGTCACTCCCGACTTGTGTTTCACAACAAATGTAAACTGTTGCAGATATGCAATCCACGATGCATGTCTTGCTGAAATCTTATCTTACCCTTGTAAATGCTTCAACGCCTCATGATCAGTGTAAAGAACAAACTCCTTCTGAAATAGATAATGTCTCCAATGTTTAATAGATTGCACAACAGCATAAAATTCCACATCATATGTGCTGTATCTCATCTTCGCTCCTGATAACTTCTCACTAAAGTATGCAATAGGTCGTCCCCTCTGACTCAGCACTCCTCCAATTCCAACCTTGGACGCATCAGTGTGTAGCTCAAACAACAACTGAAAATCTGGTAATACTAGAATTGGTGCAGACGTCAGCAACTCCTTGATCTTCCCAAAAGCATTCCCTGCTTCCTCTGACCATGAAAACTATTTACCCTTCATACAATCTGTCACAGGTGCCATCACACTACTAAAGTGTGGAATGAACCTTCGATAGAATGAAGCCAACCCGTGAAAACTACGAACTTCTGTTATCGTCTTGGGCTGTGGCCAATCTTTAATTGCCTCTACTTTACTCCGGTCCACCTGTATCCCTTCCTCTGATACAACATATCCCAGAAATAAAACACTATGCGTCATGAACATGCATTTCTTCGTTGCAGCATAAAATTGTTCTTGTCGTAGTACCATCAACACTTCTCTCAGATGATTCAAATGTTCCTCTGGACTTCCACTATATATCAGAATATCATCGAAATACACCACCACAAACTTTCCAATGAATGGTCTAAAAATCTGATTCATTACCCGCATAAACGTACTTGGCGCATTTGATAAGCCAAATGGCATTACCAACCACTCGTATAGACCCTCCCTGGTTTTAAAAGCAGTCTTCCACTCATCTCCTGGCCTGATACGAATTTGATGATATCCGCTCTTCAAATCAATCTTCGAAAAGATAGTAGCTCCGCTCAATTGATCTAGCAAGTCATCCAACCTTGGCATCGGGAATCTATATCTCATAGTAATCTTATTCAATGCTCTACTATCGGTGTACATCCTCCACGTTCCATCCTTTTTGGGTACCAATGAAGCTGGTACAGCACAAGGACTTAAACTCTCCTGCACACGCCCCTGTTCAAGCAATTCTTCCACCTGCCTCCTCAACTCCTCATGTTCCTTCGGACTCATTCGATAATGTGGTCTGTGTGGCAACATTGCTCCCGGAACAAGATCAATTTGATGTTGAATGTCTCTTAGTGGCGGTAACTCCTTTGGTAACTCATCTGGAAATACATCCTCAAATTCTTTCAAAACTGGCTTCGCTTCTTTTGGAATTTCAACCTCTTCACTGCTCTCTCACCCGATTAACAGAAATACTTCCGGCTCTTCCTCAACCTCCTTAACAAACTCCTTCAGAGACAATAAAGTTTTCAGCTCTTCAATCTCTTCTGACTTACTTTCTCCTTGTTGTCTCTTCTTTGGAACTAAGATAATCTTCGTGCCTTCAAACATAAAACTGTAGCTATTGGTCCGACCGTCATGTAGTACTGCTCGATCATATTTCCATGGTCTTCCCAAAAGTAAGTGACAAACATCCATCTCTACTACATCACACCAGATCTCGTCTTTGTATTTCTTCCCAATAGAGAATGGAACACGAACTCGTCTATCCACTTTCACTTCTCCTCCTTTTCTCAACCATGCTAACTTGTATGGATTCAGATGTTTCTCTGTCTTCAACTTTGTTACAGCCTCGGTTGAAATGATATTATCACAGCTTCCTGCATCAATCACAAATTTACACACCTTCCCCAGTATAGTGCATGTCGACTGAAAGATATTACTCCTCAACCAACTAGCTTCTTCCTGCTTCGATGTCAAACACGATCTCCTCAGCATTAGATTACAACCTTCATCTCCTGACGCAATATCCTGTTCATCCTCTTCAACTGGACTAGAATATACTCCATCACCATCCTCATCCTCAACTTCTGCAATCATGGTTCTCTTCTTTGGTTTTGGACACTCATTACTTTTATGATCCAACTCCTAACAATTGTAACATTTGAAACCGTTGTTAACCTTTGCCTTCTCAGCCTCCTTCACCACTGGTTTACTGATAGGTTTAGAAACATTAGAACTTCCACTAACACCCTTCACTTGATTGTTGGAATTAGTAAACACACCACCTCCTCGTCGTCCCTGCTTCTCCCAAGCCAACGCTTTCTGATGTGCTTCCGCCACAGATCTTGGATCGAACATATTCACCATATCCTGGATCTGCATTCTCAATCCCCCAATGAATCTAGATGTCAGTTGTTCTTCCGTTTCCATAATATCATTCCTTGCAATAAGATGATAAAACTCATCTGCGTAATCATTAACAGTCTTTGTGCCCTGCCTCAAGTTCTGCAAACGTTGATACATCAGAGATTGATAATTGTAAGGTAAGAAAGTTGCTTTCATCAATTTCTTCATCTTCTCCCAAGATTCAACTTTTGACTTCCCCATTCGTTCACGTGTAAGTTTGGTTTGCTGCCACCATGCCAAAGCTCTACCCCTCAACCTTGTAGCAACCAACTTCACTCTACGATGTTCTGGAACTTCTTTGAAATCAAAAATTTCTTCAACATTAGCCACCCAATCCAAAAACTCCTCAGCTTGCATACCACCTTTGAATTCTGGAATTTCAGTCTTTATCCTAGATTCCCACTTGTGATCATAATCCGACTGATTTCTTCCTTGTCTACGTCCTCGTCCATGAACACTACCACCATCATACTCCTCTTCAAAATCAGATGTATATCGTTGTCTATCTCGTCCACCCACATCTCTACTACCATCACGTCTACCACCATCATTCCTTCTATCTACATTCCTCCGTTCACGATCATTCACGTTCCTCCCGCGCCTTTGATCATCTTCAACACTTCTGTCATGATTGGAATGTGGCGAGACTCTACTTCCCCCATGGTTAGATCAGGTGATACCCTTCTCCGATTTTGATTCATCTCTAACATCATCTTCTCTAACCGACCAATTCCTTCGTTAAGCTTTTCACTAAAGTTTTCATTGATTCTTTGCTCCATCTCATCAGCTTCTTCTCTTCGATACAAAGCTTCTACGTTTTGGTGAAGATTAGCTCTTCTCGGCGGCATACTTGAAAACTTCACAAACACTTCAAAATTCAAACACCTTTCGAACTTTGATCCAAAGTGATGTGGATCGAAAACTCCCACTTTGTTGCAACTTCACGATGAACACGATGAACACAACTTCTCCAAACTTCTTCAAAAGAATTGGCTCCAAGGACTCGATTTAGCTATGATTGGCTAAAACAAGCTCTGATACCAAACTGACGCAGCGGATTAATCAAAACAATGTAGATCGATGAAAGTAGCAATCGGTGGATTGAGAAATACTGGAATGCTCAAATTCGTTGATCCGAAGATGCCGAATTCTAGCTATCTCTGACACGTTGATCGCGCACGATACCGTGAAGAGAGATCTACAATTCTTCGAGCGTTGATCAAGCGCACTTGATTCCGTGAATTGGCTTCATCAATCGAAGATTCGAGCGCACTCGAATGTCGAAGGTGGAGATAGGAGATACACTCAACTACCGATTTTAATTGAAAGCACAAAGCTAACAAACAAGAATTTTATTCAAAAATCAACAACCATTACAAATGGCACCACCGGCCTATTTATAGAAGTTACAAAACATGCCCAGAAAATTACACAAGTCTTAAGTCGTTGCCGACTTATAACCTGCGACTTAACATAGACGACTCAACAGATGCGACTTAAGAAAACACAATACAATACCATACAATGACTCAACACTTAAGTCGTAGACGACTTAACGACCCATCATAGCTCGGCGACGACTTATCCTCAGCAGCGACTCAACTAAAACTACCTGGGACTTAAACACATATCACAGTAGCATCTTCACACGGCTTAAGCTTGAACGACTTAGTGAATAGTGACTTCTCGACTTAAGGAATCCAGACGACTTAACTAAGTCGTAACTCGGTAACGACTTATCACTTGTCCCGTTAAGTCGTACACTACCCAAAACACTTCCCTTAAGCCATTGCCGACTTAAGCCTTGCGCATTTTCAACTTGTGTTGCTCCTCCTCTAAGTCGTAATCCGCTCGAGTTAAGTCGTGGACGACTTATGTCTTCAACTCCGATAAGTCGTGGACGACTTATGCCATCTGCTTCGATAACTCGTGGACAACTTAGTACCTCATCTTCGTTAAGTCGTTTCCGACTTATGGCCGCTTTGTTAGGTCGTGAACTCAACGTAATTTCTCCCTCTTGTTTCCAACTGAGTCGTGGACGACTCAAAACCTTCCCTTTAAGTCGTAACTGACTTAGGCCTTCAACACGCGCATTTCCTTTGTTATCTTGTGGTGTTTCTTTGAGTCGTGGACGACTCAAGTCTACCCCTTTATCTCGTGTACGACTTATGCCTTGCGCTGCATCACTAATCCAAGGGTTCAGAAACGCATTCTAGTCACCACGATGACGTTCTTTACGATGACCCTTCTCATGCTTCTCTCTCTACCAAACAAACTGCACCGTCTCATGTTTCTCAACATGCTCTACATCCACCGATATTCGCTACCTCAGATTCCTTTCGACATAGAGCAGATAAAGCGCCTATCGAATAGTCTGTTATCGGAATAGAGCAGTTGATCGCTTCAAATCCTCAAATAGCTACATTGCAATTTCGCTTTTCGGAGATCAATTTTAAAGGCATCCAATTTGTTCCAAATCTAAAGAATATTCCTTTGTGTATTAAGAATCAAATGGTAGCATACGTTAGGTACATGTACGATCAGTACTTTATCCAGAGAAGGTTGGTTGAGAAGATCTCAGAATATGCAAAAACTTTTGAGACCGTGTTTGCCGGACTTCAACTGATAGCAGGTCAAAATAATGAGACCATTGCTCAACTTGATGCAGAGTTGCTAAGCTGAAGAAGGCACAGGTGGTTGCCGATCAAAAAGTCAGAGACTTAGATGCGACTATAGAGCACGAAAGAAAGAACCACTTAAGCTAAGTTGAGTCCATTCACTACAGAAATCATGAATTGGCTAAAGAGGTTAAGGAGCTAAAGGAAAATCTCGGAAAAGAAAAGAAGGAGAAAGACGAGGCCCTTTAAACAGATCAAGAGTACTACGAAGAAACTGTCGAAACACATAAGTAGAGATACGATGCGTTGGAAAATGAAAAGAAAGTGGATGAGCTGGTTGCAGCTGCTAAGAGGCGGGTTGAGGATAGTATTGATCCACTCATCACCATATATAATGCCAATGTTCTTAAGTTTAGAGACTTGGCATGGCTTGGAAAAGGCTATCCTCTTGCCTTGGCGATGGCATGGGAGAAGATCGTGCGGGAAGAGCAACAACATTCAAAAGGAGGTGAAGTGGATCTAATAGAGTTGGAGAGTGAGATTCAAATCTAGATGTGAGGTGCTCAGAGCATGTGAGCTTCTTTTGCACTTGGAGTAGGCTACTACAGTTTAAAAAGACCAAGCCGAAGGCTTCGACACTACTCCCTAGGATATCACTGCAGGCCACGCTTTCGAGCTTCCACCTCCATCCATCACTCCGCCTATTCCTCTGTATAATCCGAATGCACGACAACTACCAAAGATGAGCACGTTATCCCCCATCCAAGGGGGGAATTCAAATGGTACGCCCGCTTGCATAGTGCCTCAATCTAGCGGAGGTATTTCATTGACCTTGCCCATTTTTGACAATGTGCAGATGACACTATTCGATGTCGCTAATCTATCCTTTCATCTTTCTCAAATTTTCGATCAGCCTGCGATTACTAGTTTCCCGAAGGAGGCTCCCAACCAGGACAACATTTGAAAATGATCGATTCAATAGTAGAAACAATTTCTGGGATGAATCCGAGAATTCTAGTAGGCGACACATCGGGCCCTGGTGTGTAAATGATTCATGCTTTGCAAGAAGAGGGGCCTGGTGAATTCCAAGGTGCGCAAGTTGATGATGACATTCAGATCACCAAGTCGACTGATCTTGCTTAAGGGCTTTCAATGAGTAAGCTTTTTGAACAACAACTCAAATCCACTGTAGAGATTAAGCAAGAGCAGGTCCACTTTTTTCTTCCTCCTTTATCAATAGCTTTGCTTGGTGAGACCACTTTTTCTTAGGTTACACTACGCTACTTAGACCATTTTCGAACAAAGCATGTCTATCGCCTCGTTGGTTAGCTCACCTTCAAAGGGAAGAGGAAGTGGAGGAAGAATAAGGAAGAAACTAAAGGGGTTCTGTGCGCCATCTTCTGTGAAGGAGGAGAAGAAGAAAAAAATCCATAAAGCGATCATCTGTCTCCTTCATGTTTTTGGCTGTATAGTCGTAAAACTTGTTTTGCTTTTGTTTTTAGGCCAGTTTTGTGCATATTCAGCTCCCATTTTTGTTTTCAGATTAGGTGTAAATAACACTTGTACTTTTCTTCCATGTCTTATTTCGACTGTAAATAATACAAAGTTTTTGTTTCACTCAAATCTTTTGTGAATTTGATTAAGTGTTTGAGAAATGCGCTTTATATTTGAAATTTTTGCGATCCACTTCTCATCATCATTATCAGACAAATTTTTAGTCCATTTCGTTGTTTAGGTAGGTGAGGGATGATTATCAAAGCATCTATCTGCACATGCCCTCACATGACCATGTTCAACTCTGAAACTTGGTTGGATTCCAATTGCTTGGAGAAATAACTCAAATATTCCTTTTGAGGTTGTTTTGAGTGCGATCGCGCCTAACTCTGGGCTTCAATCAAAATAGTTCATTTCTGGATAGCAATTTGGAAATCTTACTTCAGATGCATACTTTGACCACGCCAAACTCTATGCATTGGTTAAGAGTTAACCGGTTAAGATAGTGGTTTGAACATCCCTATCCAGGATGTTTACATACGATCATGCCCATCTCCGGGCACTGATCGTATTTTGTAGGAGAACTAGCCTAACTCTGGGCATAGACCTTTCATCTTGCCTACTCTGGGCAAATTATAAATGCTCTGCCAGACTCTGGGCATGAGTTTTAAAGGCAAGCTGTCTCGTTCAGGCTTTGAATGTTTAAACTCCTTCCCCCAAGTCATAGGTTAGAGGAGTTATTGGGTATCTATCTCCAGATACCAAGTGTGGTTGAGCTTCATGCGTCCGATCATAGACTGCGGAAGCTTAATTGGTACCTATCTCTGGATACCTGCATTTTGCACATGCACGTTCATTTAAACACAACTCTGCTTATAGTGTAAAATTGGGTATTGACAGATTCAGGAGCTCCGGAAGTCACTTCTCTTATAAACATAATAAATGAAAAATTCTTTGTAGCTACATAGCTTTGATTAAACATGCACAAATTTACATTCAAGTGAAATAGCATCGTTAGTGCTCACCGTTCCACGCCCATTTGAGTGAGATCCCATCCACCGTTGCTAGTTTGAACTTGCCATCTCCAAGCTTCAGTTCAATTGCCTACGGACCTTCTCAACTCGAGCCCAAGTTTCCAAGACTAGGGAAGATTCGTTTGAGAACTAGAATGCCAATTTTAAATGTCTAAGACCAAACCTTGGTGTTGTAGTATCGAGCAACTCGACTTCAATGTGCAACTGCCCTCAAGTTGGCTTCATCATGCATCTCATCGATCATGTTGAGAGACTCCAGTAGCAGTTCCTCATTTGTCCGTAGATCATAGTGAGTCACTTAGTAGGAAGGTACTTTAAGTTAAATTGGGATCATAGCCTCTGATCCATAAGCCAAGGCGAACGGAGAGTGATCGATCACGGAGTTGTGGGTCATTCGATAAGCCTATAGCGCTAATGGAAGTTTGTCAACCTATGTACCCTTGGCCTTCTCCATCTGCTTCTTGAGAATGGAATTAGATAATTTTTTCACTGCTTCAACACCTGTCCATTCGCTTGAGGGTGTGCTACCACTGCATGCCTCTTCTTTATTTAGCATCTGCAGCAGAATTCTGGCGCTGTCGAATTGGGTCCCATTATCAGAAATAATTGTTTTTGGAACCCCAAAAAGATAGATGATGTTTTTGACCATGAAATTGATTACTTTCTTTATGGTTATTGTGGCTAATGGCTCTGCCACAGCCCATTTGGTGAAGTAAGCAACAACGATGATGGCGTACTTTGCACCACCTTTTGATATCGGTGCCACACCAATGATATTGACTCCCCAAATTGTAAATGGCAAGGGGCTAACCATTTAAGTAATCTCCATCAGTGAGGCTTTGGGAATCTTAGTGAATCTCTGACACTTGTCACATTTTCTGGTGCAGTCCGTTTTGTTTCGGTTGACATTTGGCTAGAAATACCCACAACGAAGGATCTTCTTCGCTACGGTTTGCCCCCGGTGTGGTCGCCACAGGTTCCTTCATGTACTTCTCTCAAGACTTGCTTGGCCTCATTGTTGGCAACACACCGAAGCATAAGAACAGAGAAACATTTCCTGTAAAGTATTCCCTCTTGCATGATGAATATTTATGCTTTACGAAGGAGTTGACGTCATTTGTTCTTTTTGTCTGAAAGGATTTCTCTTTGAAGGTATATTTTTATCGGAGTCATCGACGACTACTTCTCAGCTTCGGCCTCCAAGATCTAATCGACATCCATCTAGTCGATGCTCAGAGCTGATATCACTTCCACCGGAACCAGGCCTATTAGTTGCTCATATCAAGAACTAGCCATCTTAGCCAGTGAGTTGGTCTTCGCAGTTTCCTCTCCTAGAATATGCGTTACCTCATGATGTTCAATATCACTAAGCAACTCAAGGGCTCGGTTGAGATAAGGAGCTAGCCCTGCTCCATTCACCTGAAACTCTTTCCTCACTTGGCTTTCCACTGAATCAGAGAAGATATGCAAAGTTCTAACTCCCACTTCCTTGGTGATCTTGAGTCCTACGATCATGGCCTCATACTCTGATTCATTGTTTATTGAAAGAAAGTTGAGTTTTAGGGCGTACAAATCAAACGTTCCTCAAGAGTTGCCATCACAACTCCAGCACCAGAGCAACATTCATTAGATGCACCATCCGTGTACATCTTCCATCTAGTATTTTGCTCTCAACTACTCTCTAGATTGTCATCTTGCATATTGTATTCGGTAATGAAATCCACCAAAGCATGATCCTTGACCGCTCTTCGTGGATGATAGGTTATGTCATTTTAGCTCAATTCATTATTTCATTTCAATAGCCTTCCAGAGGTCTCAGTTGATTGCAGGACCTGTTTCAAAGGCTGGTCGGTTAGAACTTTGTTCGGATGAGCCTGATAGTAGGAGAGGAGTTTCCTTGAAGCGATTACTAGGTAGAATGCAAGCTTTTTCAGCTTTGGGTAATTTCTTTCTGCTCCTGTCAACCACTTACTGATGTAGTACACTGGTCTCTGAATTCAGGACTACCCACATATGAGTGTGGCACTCAAAGCGTGGACCGACACTACCAGATAAGTAAACAAGTCCTCATCATCTAATAGCTTTGATGGAGTGGAGGGTCTATCCAAGTGATCCACTAGAGCCTGGAATGCTTCTATACATTCTTACCGTTAATACCTTATTTATTCATTTTGATGATAACAACCTTGGTAAGAATCATATAAAATTGGATACTAATGATCTTGCCAAGTTATATAGAATATAGTGCAAGATATTATACAAGTTTTGAATCGAAGACTATAGAGTATAAAGACTTAAGAACTGGACATGAAGACTCATGAGTGTAAAGATCAAGAAGATCTCAAGACTATGGTATAGTATATAGAGTCATAAAATATTGTTAAAGTCATAGGTAGCAATCTTTGATCTATATTTCTTACTTTTATCCATTTTATTTTTAAAATAAAATATATTTTAAAATGTATTTAAAAATATTTTTTAAAGTTTTCTTAAGTTTAAAATATTTATAAACTATGTTTAAAATGATTTACAAAGTATCAAACTATTTTACAAAGTATAGAGATTTAAAAACAATTTTTAAAAGAAACTAGTTTTCAAATTTTCATACATATGTCGAAACATAGGCAGATAGTATGTCGACATACATGCCATAATTTTGATATTCAAATTTTGAAATGAAGTGTCAATTCATTGTAACTCTTCATGAATGGAGATGTCTGTTTATTCTCTATAGATAGGGGGTTTCCAAACGAATTTTTGTTAACTACTTTCTTATTATCTTCTCTCCTCTTACACTACCAAAATTTCTAGTGAAAATATATTCAAATCTTCTCAAATTTAAACGAGAATCAATTCAAACTTCATTGTGTTGGTTCTCTACTATTTACTCTTTTATTTCAATCATCTCTCTCTCAATGAAAATATTAAAGTGATGTCCAAGAGGCTATAAGATTCATTGTAACCAAAGATCAAGAAATCGTCTTTGGAAAAACCATCAAACTCTTGTTTTGTTTAAGTAGGTCTGCTTGTGTCTTGTTTAAATCAAGTAGTTGTGCTTGATGTCCTAAAAATCCAAGTGGGTTTGGTTGTGTCCCATCCAACTCAAGTGAGTGTACTCAGAGTTAGGAAAATCTAGAGGGTGTGTCTCATAGACTTGAAATCAAGATTGTATTGGGTTTGCCTTCTGCCCATTGAAAGATTGGAATTTGAAAAGAAATCTGTACACGCAATTGTATGAGACTCGGTGTAGGGTAACTCCGAACCAGTATAAAAATCCTTCATGTAGTCTCTCTAATCCTCTACTTTTTACTTCATTTATAATTATCTGTGTTTGCATCCGTGATTATTCATTCTATATTGATTAATAATATAGCTGCAAGAATTTCAAAAAGATTTATAAAACTAATAAAATACTATCCACCCTTCCTAGTGTTTAATTAGCCTTAAGATCCATAATTCCGCCATTAACATTTGGTATCAGAGCATTAGATTTTCAAATATTCATAATTTGTTTTTTGAAAAGTTTAAATGGCTAGTACAACTATTGGTACACTTGTTAACACCTTTATCGAATGACAATCTACTTCCATACCCCAACTTTTTAATGGCAATAATTACACGTATTGATCATGTAGGATGAAAATCTATTTATAATCAAATGGTTTAGATATTTAGAATGTTACACAAAATGACTACACTGAACCCCAGAATAATTTTGTACAATGGACTGCTGACGAAAAGGCACTTGTGTAGAACAATTCTAAAGCTATGATATTCTATTTTTTTCGCTAGATAAGACTGAATTTAGTAGTGTCTATTTGTAAATCTGCGTATGAAATTTGGAGAACACAGCAAGTTAAGCATGGGGGCACTAGTAAAGTGAAATAGACTAAAATTTCCATCTTAAATAATCAGTTTCAATTATTTAAAATGAATCGTCCATTTTTGACATGTACTATAAATTCCAAGATATAGTGCATTCATTAGTTGCATTTGGAAAAAACTTTTTGAAGAGGATCGAGTTAGAAAAATCCTTAATTCAATCTCTTCAAAGTGGGATCAAAAGACACTTGTAATTGAAGAGGCTAATGATATTAGTGATGTGAAAATGGAAGATTTAATAGGTAATTTAATGTCCTATGAAGCACAAATGCAAGGTAGAAGAGTCTCAAGGAAACAGAAAAGAAAACCATCTCTTTCAATGCTATAAATAATGATTAGATTCTGACGATGACAACGACCAAGAAAACACATTTATGACCAGAAATTTTAGAAATTTTAGAAATATAGAAAGATGAACAACTCTCGAAAACTGAAAACAAGAACAATGGAACTACAATTAGATGCCTCAATTGTGATGAACTTGGTCATTTTCAAAGAGACTATCCGCATCCGAATAAATCAAAGATCTTACCGGCAAATAACTCATCTAGAAAAAGAAAAAGGGCATATACAACAACTTTGGATGATTCAGACACTTCCTCAAGCAAAAATTAATCTGATACTGAAAATGTGAATATGTCTTTTACGACAACAATAGGTTAATCAAAACTAATCAACAGAAAGCAAAAAAAGTTGGTGCGCTTTATAATTTAAATTTAATTTTTTTTTTCATTTTTGGTTTCTTTTGATTGAGAGGAATAATCTATAAATTAATAATATTAGAATAATTAGAAATATATATAGATATATAAATATATAGTAATTTATTACATTTAGTTTAGTTTTAAAAATCAAGGGCCATATGTCGACATATGCACCAGAATTTGAAATTTAAAATTTCATTTCAAATTCACACTTTTGAGCTTCCTTCAAGTTTTCACCTACTCTTATGTTCTAAAAAGATAACTTTTTGACCAGAGAACATGTCCTTTAATTCTTTACTTATCTACTCCATCTCCATTCTATCTTTTCACTTACTTTATTTTCAAATTTCAAATATCATTTCACTCTCTTATCTCATTAAAAACTCAAAAATGGCTTCTACTAGTTCAAACCCAAAAATCATTAGGCTCTCTAAGAATAAAAAAGCTTTCTCTTCAATGAGAAAGATGCAATTGAGGCCCGTTACTCCAAAAATCACCTTTCAACAGAGTAGAAACCTCTTTAAGCATAGAACAAGTTAGAAGATTTCCAGCCAAAACTTTCGATGGAGTCAAAGGGATGCTGCCAATAAAACTGAAAGCTTCAAGATCTTTCGAAGATGTCGTAGGGTTTCTCCAATCAATATCCAGAGGTTTCTTACCTTTCGAAGAAGATAAAGGAGTCGAGAGCAACCTTCTGCCTTCATTAACAACCTTTCAGTTAGATAAAGACCTTTCGATCAAGTCGAAGCCACACCTTCCGAAGAAAATGAAGAATAGCTCTTTGAATATGTGCCAAACCATTCGAAACCAATGGTTTCACCTTCATTCAAACTGCTAGGAAGCAAGTATTATCTTGAGCAACCCTTCGAAAGCTATAGTAAGCCTTTCAAAATGATCCAAACCATTATGGTCCCCGCATCAGATCATAAATGAGAACATAAGTCGTAACCAACACCATCAAAACCAATGAATAGAGGCTATCGACAATGTCGAAAGCACTTATGAGACAACTCAAAGAAGAGAAGCGCCACCACACCTATTGACAAAGGTGGCAACATGCTCAGGTCTCTCAGCAGCCACCTTCCGACTCAGTCGAAAGCATCATGGTCTAATGGTGTCGAGCCGCATCTATAAATAAGACCCAAGGGGTCACGTTTTGGGGGTCGATTCCTCTCATTCTCAACCTGTATACTCTTAAGTAAAGCATTGTAACCCTAATTCGTAAATCAATTTCAGAGTTTGAAGAAATAAAGTCTTCTTAGCTGAAAAAGGGGAGTCTTGAGTACTTTATTATAATTTACCGTTGTTATCCCACCCTTTGGTCAAGGCTGGAATATCAACAAATTGGCAAGAAAGGATGAGTATCAGGATTGGAAATCGATTGGAAACAAGGCTTTGATCGATATCGTCAAAATTTGGTCGAGCTCCGATCAAAGCGGGATCGATTGGGAATGATTATCAAGGCTAGCAGAGACTATGTTTCAAATTTCAGGTCAAACGGAGTTCATTTGCTCAAGATAAATAATGGATACGAACAAGGCTTTCGTATCGATCAGAGGAGGAAAGTGCGTTTCGACTCGATGGTTTTGAGTCGGTCCAGACGAGAATAGGGGCATGCTTCGAATCGATGCTTTCGTATCGATCAACATGGATACGAACAACGCGTTTGTATCGATTGGGTAGGATGGCCAGATGGATTTCGACACGATGGCACTGGACCCTGATTGGATAGGTGAGCATGCGATGGTTTGTTCGACTCGATGTTGTTCGACTCGATGTTGTTCGAATCGATGTTGTTCGAATTGATGTTGTTCGATGCGGGAATGTTTGACTCAATGTTGTTCGGCTCAATGCAAATTCGTATCGATCAGGTCACATAATCGACACGAAGTAGTGGATACAGGTTGATGGATGCGAGAGAAGAATGTGCACGATTTGAGGGAAGAAATGTTCAACGCGGCATGAAAATGGGATCACGCCCTGAGGATAAGGCCACGTCACTAGCACGCACGTGAAGAGCATCAATACGAACAGGTATCGATACGAATTGATCGATGCAGACCAGACGACGTGGAGGAAGCTACATTTCGTATCGATCATTGTTTGTACCAAAATTGGGCACAACACTCTTCGTAAGTATTTGAAGAGATAAAGTGAAGAAAATAAATGTGAAAAGAGGATTTATCTAACAAAAAACTCCAAATCTCAGATATGAACTAAGAAAAATGCAGGAAGACACAAGAATTTAGAGTGGTTCGGCGTATTGCCTACGTCCACTATGAAGTTGTTTGCTTTATTGATCTTTCTTTGATGTTTACAATTGATTTCAGCAAATTACAGTGAATGACAATGATTTACAGCAATGTAATTCGTTGGTAGCAGCAGCAATGGAGTTCAGATCTGGATCTGGCGGAATCTGGGAGTTCGTGATCTCAAAGAGGAAGAAGAACCCCTTTTTTGTTGGCATTGGGGGTCGATTTATAGGTGTAGGAAGCTGGTATTTCGCTCAGATCTCGGGAGACCCTCTCTGGCACGTGACCAGGCCCGCACGCCCAAGCCCGTGAAGTTTCGGTCCGATCCGTGATCGATACGAACAGATTTCGTATCGATCAAGATTTCATCCAATGGAGTCGAAATTTGGTGTGGACATTCTTTAGCATGCACGTAGTCTTCTGTGAAAATTTCATAGCATTTGGACTTGTAAATTAGGAGATATGATCGATACGAATTGGGATTCTCGGTTGGCTGTTTGGTTCGACTCGCTTCTGTTTCGACTCGCTTTTCATTCGACTCGGTTCTGTTTGACTCGGTGACGTGGCGCCAACTTGTATTGACTGCTGTGCTTTGTTCCACATCGATGGACATGAAGTAGAAGTCTTCAGATGGATGCGAAGTCGACGAAGTGGAGCGAGTCGAAGAATGACTCGAGGAGGAGCGAGTCGAAGTGTGCATTGATCGAGTGAGTCGAAGAAGGCATCTGATGGAGGCGAGGCGAAGCGAGTCAAAGTAGTCGCTTCTGAGTGTTGCGAAGCGAGTCGAAGAAGTCGCTTCTGAGTGTAGCGAAGTGAGTTGAAGAAGTCGCTTCTGAGTGTTGCGAAGCGAGTCGAAGTAATCACTGTTGATGGTTGCGAATCGAGTCGAAGGGAGCGAGTCGACCAACGATTGGTTTTCATCCAATTTTGTATCGTTCATAACTTGAGAATATGAACTCAGATTGACTTGAAATTTGGAACGTTGACTCTCATAGCTTAGCTTGTCATGTCCTACCAATCTTGGCTTGATCTGGACACGGACAAAATTCGTCGATATCCATAGTGAGCCTGTGTATAACTGATCTCTAGGACGGGCCGCCATTGGTTACTAGTCAATTCCTTGGTGGCACAGCCTTTCCAAAAGGTGGGATAACATTTTCCCCCCGTACGTCTTGTGAAATCATGACGTGCTTTGAAGTGCTGCAATCTTCATTCTGAATAGTTATCGTCTTTTTGATGAAGGTTGTAATCTTTGACTATTTTTCTTGATAATGCAAACTGTTGACTGTCAACCGCTGTACCCCATATTGTTGCAACCAATTGATGTATGCTAGCGATTAGATGCTTGTTGTTGTAATCGTTATTAGATGAGCTTTCGATTCCTGTAAATCTGGAACATTGAATATTAGTCCGTCATACATGCATATATGTTAACCTGACTCTCGTTGACGTTTGCACGTTCACGAGTCGTTGTCAGTTTATTTTATATTAAATTCTGTATCGATCCTCTCCTGAACCGACGTGAAATTCATGGTAACAATGCTCGATGGTTGTCCTTGAATGTTCCTTCGTAACGACTCTCTCCTGAATTGATGTGAAGGTTTGAAATATCGAAGACGATTTTTTTTCTTATTGAACTTTGGATACGTAGTAAGTATTTCGACTCGATGGAGTTGGCCTCCGAAAGCCATGATTTGATGGATTCAAACTGCTTGTTCGACTCGGTCTTGTATTCAAACTGTATAGGAGTCGGAGTCGAAACGCACAGGAGACGGAGGAGCGAGTCGAAATGCACAGGAGACGGAGGAGCGAGTCGAAATGCACATGAGACGGAGGAGCAAGTCAAAATAATGGCTTGTATTGCTGCATCGGAGAGGGAGTCGAAGAGAAGCGATACGAAGAGGAGCTTTGCATCGAAGTACTGGAGACGGAGTCGAAGAGCGCGTTCGAATCCCCCGGGATGCGAATCGTCTATTCCTTTTGCTTTCGAGTCCATCTAAATACTTTGTACTTAGCCTTTTTTCACTTTTTACTTTTTGTTTCCCTGCCTTACTTTTGCATCGTTCTGAGACAACAAAGGAGAAAACAACTTTGCCTTCGAACCGATTCATACCATCAATTACTCGAACTAATCTGACAATTCTAGGTAATCCCCAAGCGAATGCAACGTGTAGACAACGAGACTAGATTTTTAATACCAGACCAACCAGAGTCGTGATCGATCGAGACTCCCTTGCGATCGATCGAGATTTCTTCGCCTCAGCTTCGCGTCGATCTGGAGTAGGGGTTTCGAGACGAACTGCGTAGCCTTGGGATCGACTCGAACTGCATAGTCTTGGGATTGACTCGAACTTGAGGCTTTTAATCGATTCGAAGTGATGGCCTTCGATCGAGTCGTAGTGGTCGTTTGGGACCGAGTCGAACTGGAGGTGTTGGGATCGAGTCGAACTGGAAGTTTGGGAGCGAGTCAAACTGGAGGTTTGGGAGCAAGTCAAACTGGAGGTTTGGGAGCGAGTCGAACCGGAGGTTTGGGAGCGAGTCGAACTCGGTAGTCTTGGGATCGATTCGAAGTGTTGCGCTCTGATCGATTCGAAATCCCCAGCCCTCTGATCAAGTCGAACTCGCATGCCAACCTTCTGACCGAGTCTAACCCATACTCAGATGACCATGACCTATCGATGCGAACACGGCTCTCGTTAGCGATGCGAATTGAACATTAACAAATCTGAAATTTCCTGCACATTTGAACAATTGACTCCGACGAGCTTCAAACTTGCATAACTGGACTTAATCGTTTCACCGCATATCTGATTGCCTATCGAAGCTCGTCGATGAAACTAGAACTTATCAATATGATAACTAACTTTAACTTGGAATGATAGTTAATAGCTGGATGGCACGGTTGTGACGGTCAGCGATGACGGTCCTTCCGACTGAACTCCGAAGTCTCGTTGTTTACATGCTTTCTTTAATCCTGTAGATCTTCTCAAGTGATATACAGTACTGCACTGCACAACACACACTCACACACTTTACACTGGGGGATGCACGAGCGTTATTGCCTGTTGAACAATGATTTTTCATAAGCTAGCTATTCATGGAACCCTCAAGTTCATAGTAGTAGGAACTCCCGAGTTCTATTCTTTCATCCATCGAGATACCGGTTATTGAAGCCGAAGTTATAGACCCAGCTTCGGACGACCGTCCGGGAGCCCGATTTCTTTGTAATCCGCAAGACTCAGTGCCGTCGGGTATCTTCGAAGATATGCTAGGATGGATTTGCTTAAGGCACGGTTTGTCGCTTGACGACATGCTACTTCCTGGGCTAAATGACATGCCGCACTTTCCCCCGGAGGGGTTTACCGCTTTCAACAGTGACGCATGCACAGCGGGGACACTCCCTCCCTTCAACCAATATATAAAGGGAGATGTTATCGTTTCTTGGTATAGCTCCATCTCAGCTACATCCCAACGGTTATGCCTTGTTGAATAGCACTTTTGTCCTGTTTATGGAGATCCTCTTTCGACCGTCGAAGCCGATCGAAATCAGATATTTATTCAATGTCAAGAGCCGTGGAGACAGCCCTTCTTTCAACTTCCTAGAAGCGGTCAGAAACTGCCACATTGTACTGGGCTAAGTTATTATAAAACTGAGTGGTTCTACGTTCGCTGCCCTCCTGGATTTGCTAGGCGGTGGTTGGATAGACGTAAGCGTTGTCATTCTTCTCTTGAATCATCAAGATAATAATAACCAACTTCAAAACTGATACACTTCTCTTCTTTTACAGCAGCGATTTCTCGACCTGATGGTGCATACTTCAGAGAGCTAGTTCGGATCCTATAAGTGTTCCCGGGCGAAGAGAGGCATATCGACTTGGTTCTGTCTGACAGAAATTTGAGGACTGTTGGGCTGATAGAACGGAGGCAGATCATACAGTTGGAAGGGATACATAGAGTGGTCCCGAAGAAACGGGTGAAGCGCAAAGCGCTCACAGTCGTAGTAGCCGAAGAAGTTGATCCAGAAAGGACGCCTACTGATACCGAGCTCCTGGCTGGGCCTTCTGCCGATGTCCTGGATTCGGGAGGAAGAAGAAAAGGCAAGGCTGCTGCTCACAAATGCCCTAAATCTGAGAGATTTAAGTCCGTGGTCATGTCTTTACCTTTCCCGGGGTTAGAATTTCGGAGGCTCCTCCCCCGCAAGTAGAGAGTCCTTTTGCAGGGCTTGCTGATATTCCGATCCTAGATTTTGTGTCGTCTCCACACGACACCGAGACGGAGGAGCTTGATAGTGCTCTTGAACTGAGCGGGTCGCTTGCTACGAGTGCGGCCGACATTTCCGGTTGGTCGGCGGGTTGCACATGCATACACTTCATTACACTACATGATTCACAACTGTATATCATCCAACTTAGGAAATTACTAATTCTTTCTTCGCTTTTCATTTTCAGGTACTATGTCTGGAAGAGGATTGATGCTCGGGAATCTCCGCTCGGCCCAAAAGGCCTCTTCTTATTATGATTCCCACAGGAGGGATTCGGACAGAGATCGCGATCGCGAGTATTATATTCAGGATTGGTATGGGCGTGATAGGGATAGGGAATACAGACATTGGTCTAGATCATGCTCTCCTCCTCCTAGACTTCCATCTTCGCCTCCCGTCTTTGTTCCACACCCGCCTGAGCCTCCTCGTCATAGGCCATCTTCTCATACTTCTCGATCTGAGACTCATCTCCAGAGAGTTGAGACCATGGCCTCCATGATTACAGAGCAGGCCTCAGTCGAACCCACCGGAGAAGGGGCTCTCAAGTTGGCTCAGATAAGGAAGGATTTTCCGAATATCTGCTTTGACAGCTATGTCTTCCCACCACACTTAAAAAGAATTCCGTCTGGAGTGGAGGACATGATGCATGAGTACGTTCATGACATCTACACCCAGTACAGAGAGTGGGTAAAGGCTGCGGAGAAAGCTTCTAAGGTGGCTTTTGAGCGAACTAAAGCGCTTGAGAAACTGGAGACCGAACTCGCTCAAAGGGACCGGATTATACAAGTGCTTACTGCTGAGGCCGAGTCTTCTCGGAAATCGGAGATTGCGGCCACCAAGAAAGCTGATGAAGCGAAGGCGGAAATGGAGAGGTTGGGGCAGACACACGTTGCCCTGGTGGAGGAGATGGGCCACCGGAACACCAAAGTCACTGCCGAGAGGGATGCGGCGGTCAAGGAGCTTAATGAACTCAAGGCCAAATTTGCTGATATGGCCAAGGAGAAAGATGACGCGAACAACACAGCCCAGGAGACGTGCGAACAAGTTGTCCTGCTCAGGGATGAACAGGATGCGGCCGTGGCTAAAGTCCAGAAGGTGGAGGCTGAGGTGGAGGAAAAAGTGAAATTGGCCGAGTCCAGGCTAGAGGTTGACATCGAAGACCTCCTCATTGTTTACAACGCTAACGTGCTGAGGCACAGGGGTCTAGCCTGGCTCGATGACTTTTCGACGCATCTCTATAATGCTTGGAGCCGACTGGTTGAGGAGGAGAAGGAGGCGCATCAGGGTGAGTCTGTGGATGAATTCGAACTCGAGAATCACATTCTGACTGAGGATGAAAAGAAGATTCTCCACGAGTCGATGATTCTACGTGAGAAGTAAAGACTTGGCGCTCAGCACTTTGAAGTGGGAGAGGGTTCTGGAGTTGACCACCATGAAGCAAGTCTTGAAGTTCCCGCGTCAGCCCAGCCCGAATCCTCGTCTGCGGTCGATCCCCAGGTCGTTCCTGCTTATAATCCAGATCAACCGCAGATATCTTTGGCCGCAGTGCAAGTCACTGATGCCGCTTTGCCGCCTACGAGTCAAACTGAGGAAGGTATTCTGAACATTCCACATATCTTTCTTAAGTCGAAGTCTTCGATCGAGTTAAGTTCTAACACTTCTCTCATTTTTTGTCTAGTGACCGATGCTGCACCGGCCAGGCCTCCTGCTGCTCAAGAACCATATCAAACGTAGGAGGCTATCATGACCGAGGCAATCACCATGAGTACAGCTGCCCCGCTTGACGATCTGCAGGGAGGTACGATTATGTTTGACGAGCAGCTGATGGATGAACTCTTTCGTTTTCATGGCGATCCTCTTGTTGACTTGTCATTTGTCATGGGTGGAACTGATCCTGCTACAAGTTCTTCGATGCCGACTGCTGATGCCCCCAGCGGGGCTCGAGCAGTAACTGAAGAGTATATGTTTGCTCAAATCGATGCTGAAATGGCAGCAGCGACTCATGGTGGCAGTTTTGGAGGTGGGACGGCAGCACCAGGACCTACTCCGCTTAGCGTGATATCTCCCAGTGGCACTGTTTTCATTACCAGCGTGCCCATTCCACCTTCTGTACTCGATCATGTTCCTCCGACTTTGCCCGCAGAGAGCATTCCTATCCACTCGAGTTCGGAGGAGGATGTTGATATAATGCCCTTGTCTGAAGACCAACCGCCGAAAAGCAAAGGCTCGAAGAGGAAGATTAGCGGTGGCTCCAGCGGGTCTACACCGAGGAGGAAGCCAAGGAATAAGAAAGATTACACATGCTTTCCTAGTTTATTTTGACTTGCATTTTGTTAGCCGTGTATAGATGCAGGTTCAGCCCTTGCTAGTAGGAATTTTTGGAAACTTGTATACGAACTTCTTTTATAAACAATAGAAATGAAACTTCTCTTTTTTGACTTCTTTTCTGTCATTGTGTATTTGCCTAAGTGTTTCAATATCTGACATGCACTTGTGAAGTTTCAGCTTTCGAATGAAGTTTGTTTTTGTTTGCCGAGTTCGGGTACTATGGACAGGGTTTGCGACCGAGGAGCGAGTTTAATTTTTACATTGCATCGCTTCAGTCAATGGTCGATGCTTAAGTCCTGCCCCCTAGTCTTGGGGGTGAGTTGTGGATCATCAGTTGACGATCGTTTCTCACTTATAACATGTTGAGTCTAGTGCCACCGAGCGGATGTCTGAGGCAAGCGGAGATTGAGTAATGCATCCATGCTTGTTTGATTGTCGATGATCATATCCACACTCCGGGGAGTCCCATTTGTTTATCGGCGGTTGGTCACGACCGCTTAAGTTTCAACCATATGCCCACGATATGGGGACTTGGAATTGACGTTAATACTCTGACTCGTGCTCTGGGAGTTTGGAGGCGATATCTATGCTTTGATTCATGCTTTGGGAACTTGAAGTTGGTGTCCACGCTCCGCTTCACGCTCTGGGAACCCGGAGTCGATGTCTATGCTTCGACTTGCACTTTGGGAATTCGGAGTTGTCGTTTATACTCCAATTCGCGCTCTGGGAGTTTGGAGTTGTTGTTTATACTCCGCTTCGCACTCTGGGAATACGGAGTTGATGTTTATACCCCACTTCGCACTCTGGGAATACAGAGTTTGTGTTTATACTCCGACTCGCGCTCTGGGAGTTCGGAGTTGATGTTTATACTCCGCTTCGCACTCTGGGAATACAGAGTTGATGTTTATTCTCCGGTTCGCGCTCTGGAAACTCAGAGTTGATGTTTATACTCCGACTCGCGCTCTGGTAGTTCGGAGTTGATGTTTATACTCCGGTTCGTGCTCTGGGAACTCGGAGTTGATGTTTATACTCCGGTTCGTGCTTTGGGAACTCAGAGTTGATGTTTATACTCCGCTTCGCACTCTAGGAATACGGAGTTGATGTTTATACTCCGGTTCGCACTCTGGGAATATGGAGTTGATGTTTATACTCCGCTTCGCACTTTGGGAATACGGAGTTGATGTTTATACTCCGGTTCACACTTTGGGAATACAGATTTGATGTTTATACTATGGTTTGCGCTTTGGGAACTCAGAGTTGATTTTTATACTCCGGATTGCACTCTGGGAATACGGAGTTGATGTTTATACTCCACTTCGCACTCTGGGAATACGGAGTTGATGTTTATACACCGCTTCGCACTCTGGGAATACGAAGCTGATGTTTATACTCCGGTTCACACTCTGGGGACTCGAAGTTGATGTTTATACTCCGCTTCGCACTCTGGGAATACGGAGTTGATGTTTATACTCTGCTTCGCACTCTGGGAATACGGAGTTGATGAAGGATTGTCGTGTACCAATCCTTCTTTGACTGTGATGTGATGGCTTGTCCCCGAGCTTAGGTTTCACTTAGCGAGTGATTGGTTGCATCGCAGTCACTCTCTATTTGAATAAATTCCACCGTATGGTGAAACTTAGCTCTCCATGCATAGTGATGGTCATATGAAGCATTTCAAGTAAATCACAGCTCTGGCTCGAAGAGATTGCATTTTATTGCTGAAATAAGAAAGTATGGCAAAGTCAGTTGCCTTATTACAAGTTCTAATTTTGAAATGCAGAAACAATTTGCAGAAAAGGAAAGTAAACTAAATGGATAGAGATAGCCTGTCATGTGTAATAGCGGCGAAGGCTCTCGCTATTCCAAGCTCTTGGCAGAGTAAGACCGTCGACGGTCGATAACTTGAATGTGCCATCTTCGAGCCTTCATTCAATAACATACGGTCCTTCCCATGTCAGCTTCATATGCAAAGGAACCAGATAGATTCTTTTTAGGATGAGATCACCTAGTTCGAAGGTTCGCTGATGGACCTTGGCGTTGTACAATCGGGCGACTCGAATTTGATGCGCAGCTTCCCTCAAATCAGCTTCTTCACGCTTCTTATCTAGTAGATCGAGAGATTCAACAAGTAATATAGCATTTGTCTTCGGATCATAGTATGTCACACGATGAGAAGGTACTTCTAGCTTGACCGGAATAACGGCTTCTGAACCGTAAGAAAGGGAGAATGGAGTGTGACCGGTCATAGTCTTGTGGGTTGTTCGGTAAGCCCATAAATCCATAGGAAGTTCATTTACCCACTTGCCACCGACCTTTTCCAGTCGTTTTTTCAGAATAGACTTTATGACTTTATTAACAGCTTCGACCTGTCCGTTTGCCTGAGGGTGTGCAACTGCAGAGAATTTATTTTGGATATGGAATCGTTTGCAGAAATCTTTGAATTCAGCACTGTCGAATTGGGTTCCATTGTCCGTAATAATGGTGTGTGGGAGAACGAATTGACAGATGATGTTACGAACCACAAAGTTGATTACTTTCTTCGTTGTAATGGTAGCGAGAGCATCGGTCTCAGCCCACTTTGTGAAGTAATCGATCGCGACGATGGCGTATTTCGCACCACCTTTTGCCAGAGGTAGAGCACCGATGATGTCGATGCCCCACATTGCGAACAGCCATGGGCTGACCATTTGCGTTATCTCGGTAGGAGGAGCTCTAGGAATTCGGGCATATTTCTGGTACATATCACATTCCTTTGCATAGTCCAACGCATTACGATTCACAGTAGGCCAATAATATCCGTAGGGAAGTATTTTCTTAGTAAGTGCTTGCCCCCCGGTGTGATCGCCACATTCTCCCTCATGCACATTGCGCAATACTTGTTTAATTTCATCGTGAGCGATACACCGGAGCAGGGGGACTGAGTACCCCCTTCTGTTCATGAGTCCATTCTGGATGGTAAATCGTGAGGCCTTTCGAAGGACTTGTCTCTTTTCGCTTCTGCGCTCCGGCAGGGTTCCTTGCTTAATGTAATTTCTGAGTGGGGTCATCCATGAATCCTTTTCGGGAACGGCTTCGCATACCCAGTTTATTTCTGTCCGGTCGATGCTTAGGGAAGATAGCGTTTCTACGGGAATGAGCCCCATTTGTTGAGCTTCACCTGTGCTGGCTAGCTTTGCCAATGAATCGGCCTTTTGGTTGCGCTTCCGAGGTATACAATAGATGGCATAGTAATCAAGCTGAGTTAGTACTTCCTGAACTCGAGCTAAGTAAGCGGCCAGCCTTCTGTCTCTTGCTTGATATTCTCCTCGAACTTGACACACGACTAGTTGTGAATCACAATAAATTTCCACAGCAATAATTTTCAGATCTCTGACGAGTTTCAAGCCAGCTAAGAGGTCTTAGTATTCAGCTTCATTATTGGTTGCATGAAAGTCAAACTTCAAAGCGTAGCATATAGATCGACCTTCGAGGGTTTTGAGCACAACACAAGCGCCCGAACACCGGTCGTTTGATGCACCATCAGTATACATCTTCCAGACATATTCGAGGGATTTACTGGTTTCATGCAAATCCTCTGGAACGGTGGATTTAGCTATAAAATTGGCTAGGACTTGTCCTTGAATGGCTCGTCTTGGAGTGTAAGCAATATCAAACTGACTCAGTTCGATGTTCCAGTTGAGTAACCTACCAGACGTCTCAGGCCGCGAAAGGACCTGTCGTAATGGCTGGTCGGTGTAAACAACAACGGGATGTGCCTGGAAATACGGTCGGAGTTTTCTTGATGCAATTACAAGGCAGTAGGCCAACTTTTCCGGCTTTGGATAGTTCCTTTCAGCCCCAGTCAATCGTTTGCTGACGTAGTATACTAGCTTCTGTATCCCGTCTTCTTCTCGAACAAAGGCAAATCTGGTAAACAAATCCCACCTTGGGGCCCTCTTCCTTATTGAAACGAAGAATCGAGAGGCGGTGCTAATAGCGTTTTCTGAAATCGCCAAGTATGTATACAACTTCTCATGATCAATAGGCTTTGATAGTATTGGCGGTGTGGATAGATGTTGAACTAGTGCTTGGAAAGCTCCCTCGCACTCCGTGGTCCATTCGAAGTTGCGTTTTCCTTTTCGGATCAGATCGAAGAAGAAGAAGAGTGCATTTGTCAGTTGACTTTGAAATGAACCTGCTCAATGCTGCTACCTTTCCATTGAGACTCTGGACTTTCTTTATAGTCTTAGAAGTTTCAAGATTTCTAATTGCCCAAATCTTTTCAGGATTAGCTTCGATTCCCCGAGCGTTAACGATGAACCGAAGGAACTTTTCGGATGCAACTCCAAAGTGACATTTCAGTGGGTTGAGCTTCATTTTGTATTCTCGAAGTATGTTGAACATAGTTTCTAGGTCTTTAACATGGTCGGTGGATAGTCGTGATTTCATAAGCATGTCATCTACATATACTTCCATTGTTTTCCCGATTTGATTGGCAAACATCCGACTGACCAATCGTTGATAAGTAGCCCCGGCATCCTTGAGCCCGAATGGCATAACCTTGTAATAGTAAAGTCCCAGAGTGGTTGCGAAGCTGGTATGTTCTTGATCGAGTAAATGTATCGGTATCTGATTGTAGCCAGAATATGCGTCCATGAAGGATAAGAGTTCATGCCCAGCTGTCGAATCTACTAGCTGATCAATTATGGGAAGCGGGAAACTGTCTTTGGGACATGCTTTGTTCAGATCGGAATAATCGACACCCGTTCTCCACTTTCCGTTTGGCTTTCGGACGAGCACGGGATTCGACACCCACTCAGGATATAGGGCATCCCGAATGAACCCATTCACTTTAAGCTTTTCTACTTCTTCTTTAAGGGCGACAGATCTCTCTGGATCAGTACCACGCCTTTTCTGTTTGACTGGGACATGCCGCGGGTCAATGTTCAGGGTGTGGCTCGCGATGTCCGGCGAGATCCCACACATATCGAAATGTGTCCAGGTAAATACGTGAAGATTTGCCCGCAGAAATTCAACCAATTACCCATGAGTTTGCTGGCTTTGCTGAGATCCAATCTTTATCATTTTCGAATCATCATTATTGTCAACTGGGACATCAATCGTCAGTTCGGCCGGGGATGCTTGACTTTCTTTAGATTCTCCTTTGTCTTCAGTTTCTCTCGGGTCAAGATCCTTGAGGAATTGGCTGGGGTGCCCGGGCCTAGGCCCGGGCGTTAATTGTCAATTATCGGCAAAACGGACGCGGAGAGATTCCTCTACGCCCTTTCCTTTCTCCTTTCACTGTGCCTCCCGCAGCTCAGCAACATAGCAGGATCTGGCAGCAGCCTGATCTTCCTGAATGATTCATATCCCATGATCAGTGGGAAATTTTAAAGTCAAACACCACGGGGCGATGGCGGCCCTGAATTCAGCGAGGGCCGGTTGGCCCAAGAAAGCATTGTAAGGGGAGTCTCTGTCCAAAACAATGAACTGCAACATCCGTACTCTTCGACGCTCTCTAACTCCTAACTCTATTGGCAGTTCCACCATTCCAGTGGGTATAGTAGCACTTCCGTTGAAACCGTGGACTCGAGATTGGCAAGGCTTCAAGTCCGTGGCTTCTATTTTCATTTGATCATAAGCTCGCTTGAACAAAATGTTCACAGAGCTTCCACTGTCAACCAAGATCCTTTTCATCCAAGCGGGACTTACTTGTGCTGAGATGACCAATGGATCGATAGTGGGGGCTTCGACTTTATCAACGTCTCTGTTCCGGAACACGATGTCATCGGTCATTGTTTTCTGTTGCTTGGCCGGAGCCCCTTCATCAAAACTACTACAACACTCGAAGTCTGCATGCTTTATAGAACTGGCATACAACTCCATTTCCTTCCAGCTTCGATCTGCTAGGTGAGGACCACCACTTATTGTATTGATGACCAACCTCCCGCCTGTACGAGCGGGTTCCTCCTGTCTTTCCTGATTTTGCGCACGATTCTGATTTGATGGGCCCGCACCACCATACTGCGGCACCCGCACATACTGATCCAACTTCCGCTCACGTATCAGTTTTCCAATGAGGTCTTGTAAGTGTCGACACTCATTGGTGTTGTGGCCATAACTCTCATGGAATCTACAGAATTTTCCTGTTTGGATTTGTCTCTCAGTTGGCGGTTTTGGGGCAGGTTTCTTATACTGCATGGTATTGCAGGTCTGCAAAATACACATTTTCCAACGTGTGTTCAACGGAGTGTAATTATCGTACATGGAAGCTCTACGCCGTGGACCACGAATCTGATCATGTTTTTTTTTTGATTTCCATTGCCCCTCTGCTGATTTTGTTTGTTTTGTACGTTCGACTGAACTTTTCCAGAACTATCCCCGGATTGTTTAATAGCGATGTTACTTTGGATTCCTTCGATGTTGGGCACTGCGTCATCTTGCTTCCTAGACTGTTTCGCATCCTCCCATCTCAAGAATTGGGCTGCCTTAGAATAGAAACGGTCCAATGACGCAGGTGGTTTTCCAGCTAACCAATTTCCAAACTCGGAATCAGCATCAATCCCCTTAGTTAATGCCATCAGGATAGGGTTATCATTGGGATTGCTTATTTCTGCACACGCAGCATGGAATCGCTCCAAGTAATGTCTAAGTGTTTCTCCGGGAGCTTGTGTAACACTAGACAGAGTGTTGACATCTTTAGGCCTCGCCACGTGCATGCAGAATTGTTCGACAAACTTGATGGCCATCTGGTCAAAGTTAGAGATGGATCGTGGTGGAAAACCAGTGAACCACATGGTAGCGATGCCCCCTAGGGAAATGGGGAAACTACGGCACTTTACTGCGTCATCAGCTCTCGCAGCATTCATCAGCCATTCGTATTTCAGGACGTGTTGATTGGGATCAGAACTTCCTTCATAAACTGGCAAATCTGGCATCCTAAAGTGCCGAGGTGGTTCAGCATATATAACGTCATCGGTGAAAGGGGTATGACTACGGGAGATTCCCCGGTCGTCATTACTGAGACCCTGACTTTCACGGATCATTTGACGGATCATCGTTGGTATATCCGGCGTTCGGATGCTGGGAGCATGTTGTGCCAAGGTGTGGTCGGGATCCACAGTGCGAGTCTGGACCGGACGCGGTTGACGGTCCGTGCCTCGCCTCCTTGGTTCAACATCCTCAGGGACATAAGGCTCAGGAGTCTGCTCTCGTTGGTTACGTTGAGGATCAGCTTGGTTTCTAGCATCACCTCCTCGTCCGGCAGTGGTGGTAGTAGCAATTTTGCCAGTGACATGATAAGGAGCAGCACCTCTCTGAGACAAAGGTTCTGTACGGAGACTAGCGGATGGTTCAGTTCTAGGTTGCCCAAGATTTGAAGCAGGTTAGTGTCCCATGGCTTGGGTGTAGCTTACACCTAGTCGTGGGCGTGTGGATCTAGTTTGGCCATCAGTGGAGGCTGAACTCTCCGTGGAAGAATAAGAACCTTGGTCTCTTCTAGATCTTCTTCGCCTTCGACGATTTAGCTGGTTAGTCAACTCTGTCTTGGTGCGCAGTTGTTCCGTTAGCTACTGTCGACTCTGGGTCAATTCTTGAAGCAATGTCTGGAATTCTTGCCTAGTGATTGGACCTGATGGATCTGAAGGTCCTACAACATTTTGGTTGGATGGAGGTGATTGCACGGGATTTTGTCGGTCCCGTACTCCTTGATCAGCAGTTGTAGAAGTGGTACGTATGCTCACCATAATGAATTGATAAAGTCCTTTCCTAGATCTGATTGCAAATATGAATAGAATGGAAGGGCTTCAAAGTTCTAGATCTGGATCTTCTTCTTAGATTTATGCAATCCAATATAGATAGAAGATCCAAAGAGCAGGAGAGAAATTGGGTTTTTCTCAGTGAAAGCACCAAAGTGTTTGTACCAAAATTGGGCACAACACTCTTCGGAAGTCTTTGAAGAGATAAAGTGAAGAAAATAAATGTAAAAAGAGGATTTATCTAACAAAAAACTCCAAATCTCAGATATGAAACTAAGAAAAATGTAGGAAGACACAAGAATTTAGAGTGGTTCGGCGTATTGCCTACGTCCACTATGAAGTAGTTTCCTTTATTGATCTTTCTTTGATGTTTACAATTGATTTCAGCAAATTACAGTCAATGACAATGATTTGCAGCAATGTAATTCGTTGGTAGCAGCAGCAATGGAGTTCAGATCTGCATCTGGCGGAGTCTGGGCGTTCAAGATCTCAAAGAGGAAGAAGAACCCCTTTTTTGTTGGCATTGGGAGTCTATTTATAGGTGTAGGAGGCTGGTATTTCGCTCAGATTTCGGGAGACCCTCTCTAGCACGTGACCAGGCCCGCACGCCCAAGCCCGTGAACTTTCGGTCTGATCCGTGATCGATACAAACAGATTTCGTATCGATCAAGATTTCATCCAATGGAGTCGAAATTTGGCGTGGACATTCTTTAGCATGCACGTAGTCTGCTGTGAAAATTTCATAGCATTTGGACTTGTAGATTAGGAGATATGATCGATACGAATTGGGATTCTCGGTAGGCTGTTTGGTTCGACTCGCTTCTGTTTCGACTCGGTTCTATTTGACTCGGTGATGTGGCGCCAACTTGTATTGACTGCTGTGCTTTGTTCCACATCGATGGACACGAAGTAGAAGTCTTCAGATGGATGCGAAGTCGACGAAGTGGAGCGAGTCGAAGAATGGCTCGAGGCGGAGCGAGTCGAAGTCTGCATTGATCGAGCGAGTCGAAGACGACATCTGATGGAGGCGAGGCGGAGCGAGTTGAAGTAGTCGCTTCTGAGTGTTGCGAAGCGAGTCGAAGTAGTTGCTTCTGAGTGTAGCGAAGCGAGTCGAAGAAGTCGCTTCTGAGTGCTGCGAAGCGAGTCGAAGTAATCACTGTTGATGGTTGCGAAGCGAGTCGAAGGGAGCGAGTCAACTGGCGATTAGTTTTCATCCAATTTTGTATCGTTCATAACTTGAGCATATGAACTCTGATTGACTTGAAATTTGGAACGTTGACTCTCAAAGCTTAGCTTGTCATGTCCTACCAGTCTTGGCTCGATCCGGACATGGACAAAATTCGTCGATATCCATAGTGAGCCTGTGTATAACTGATCTCTAGGACGGGCCGTCATTGGTTACTAGTCAATTCCTTGGTGCCACTACCTTGCCAAAAGGCGGGATAACAATCATATCTCGAGATCTACAGTTCCAAACACTATGAAATTTTCACAGAAGCTTAAGCACAAGCTAAGGAATGTTCACACCAAGTTTCGACTCCATCAGACAAAATCTTGATCGATACGAATTACGTTCGTATCGATCACGGATCGAGTCGGAACTCCACGAGATCGATCGCGTGGGCCTACTCACGTGCCAGAAGAAGTCTCCTGAAATTTGAGCGAGATATTTGCATGGAGCGCCTATAAATAGCACCACAGAGCCTACAAAAAGGGATCTTTGGCTTCTTAACGTCCAGACTCTGCCTGATTCAACTTTGTACTCCATAGTTGCTATTATACTCGAATTTTATCATTATAATCTGCTGTAATCAGTTCTAATTAGTAAGGAAAGTCAATAAAAGATTAACTTTTGGAGTGGACATAGGCCGGATATAGCCGAACCACTATAAATCTTGTGTCTCTGTCTATTTCTTTCCGTTTTAAGTTCATTATTCTTCACTTTATGTCCTCTACATTACTTAGATCTGTGATCTGTGATTATATACTGCTGATTTGTGTTCATACACTGGTGCTTTCACGACATTTGAGGTTTGTGACCATTTTTGGCGCAAACACTTTAGTGCTTTCACTGAGAAACAACTAGCGCCCGCTATACCAAATTTGGAGTTTAGATCTAAAGAGCTATGACAAGGCAATCAAGTAGAAGACAAAGAGCCAAGAGAAGTCAGCATAAGGAAATCTAGGAGGCATCATCAAGGGCTAATCAGACATCAGCTTTCATCACCAGAGATGAGATGGAGACGATGATGGGAGTTATGCATGAAGAGTTTCTGAAAAAGCAGGAGGAGATGTTGCAGAACCTCCTCAGACAGTTTGAAGAAGCAGGAACAGCTGGAGCTTCAGGAGTTCTGTGGTGACCCTCATCTTTAAAATCACTTAGATTTTTTTTTCAAAAGGGACTCACCACTAAACCCCAAATACTTTTATATTTAAATTTTTATATAGTTTCCAAATATTTTTCCCAAGACCCTGGAATTACTAATATAATCATATCAGTATACAAAGATTAAACCAATTATATATTTGATGATATACAATTGTTCCTTTATTATTATTTATATATATTTATATATATATATATATATCAGAGTCAATTTAAATCAATTTGAAAACAAAATATCATACAAGCTATTGGCAGGCCACTTATTTCGTATTTAAATCTTATTCTACTGCCAGAGGTATATTTTTAGCAAATTATAATACCTAAACTTGTTATCTGACTATATATAAATATTAATCTGCCTAAATAAGGCTATTTGCATTTATTTGTTCTTGTGACTGTTCTTAGGCTTATGCATAAAATTATTTCAAGATCCTACTTGTAGTTAGGAACATTAAAAGTGATTTCCTAATCACTGTCTCAAATTAAACAATTGAAGTTAGATTGCATTTCTATATTTGACATGGTACAGATTTTTAGTTGCTTGGTATATCCCTAAAATTGCTTGGTGTTATATGAGGGTTGCTTGGTGTTTTTCTTGGTTTTGTCCCGGATGCACTCACACTTCATCAATTGAAATGAAGAGATTCCAGGCTCCAAGGGTTTGACCCATAGCCACCTAGACCAGCCATAGTCCCCCTTTTACCACTTGCAAACCCATACCCTTCATTTTGACAAGCTTTTACAAAATTCCTACTCCTAAATTTCCAAGCCTTTTTATGCCTAATTCAAGTTTTCTGGAAAATACTTTCTTATAAGTGTTCAACCAAATATCCAAAGTCCATTACCCTTCCAGGTCTACTATTCTCAAAGATCCTTTTTTTATGCTCAAATCCATACAAATTTCCAGAATTTATGCACCTGCCAGTATCATTTACTTGCCATGCACAAATTCATTTTGCTAGAATGTTCTGCTAAAATCTTTGAGAGTTCATTTCAAAAATTAAATCCCCTTAGCTGTTTAATTTCCATAAGACAAAATATAAACAGTAGAAATCAGAGATTCAAATATATATATATATCTCAGTATCAGTTATCTGACATGCATACATTTTATTCCACTTGAGTATTTCTTATCCAAATCTTGTCAAATCTATTGTAATTTTATTTAAAGAAAATCATAGAATAAACTCAGGCAATAAAACCAGAGATCATTACATTCACATTTTATATTTATGTGTTATATCCATCCCCTTGTTTTCTCCAAATCAGATGATCATAAAATCAATAAAAATCAAACTCCATCAAATATCATTCAAAATGAATTTTACTTAAGTACAAGTTTTCAACCCCAAATACTTAGAAAGTTTCCTACAAGTACTTCAATTACAGAAAATAGAATTTGTCTAGTAATCCCATTACAAAGCAACTGCAAATTTAAAACTAGTCTCTCTTATTTATACTAGCAGCCAATGCCTTCTTTACTCATCAAGCCAACTTCAATTTCCTGCAAGCAAATCATTTAGCTGCCCCAAATAATATTTGAGACACCCAGATGATTGCAAGGGCAACCAAAAGGGTCAGTTTACACTGGTTTGAGCATTTATCAATTTTGTATACATGTACATAATTGAAGTAATCTTGCAATGCCTTCCTAGATTAACAGGTCTTATACTTAGCAAGTTTTGGTTCATGCAAGAAGACACAATATCACATTCAACAAATTATACAATGCACAACAGTCATTTAAGATTAATCATGTGTACAATTTTAATTCATCCTCATCAAATCTTGGATAAGTAATCACTGATTCATACTCCAAACTTTCACCTAGCAATTAATCAATGAACCATATTTATCTTGATTAAATCTAACACCAAATCTGAAAGTTTATAACCCGGATTTTAAACCCCTACCCCCATTTATTTTATGGTCTTTAACTCCTTGTCAAATGAACACTATGTATGCATTGTGATGGAAACTCCCAGGTTGTTTAAATTATTCCAACACACAAAGGCCTCAGGGTGCAGTTGCACCATGCATATACTTGCTTCCACCTGAAGTAAGCAGATCATTGACTACCCCCAAGTGACCAAATTAGTTTTTTTTATTCATATATCAGAGAAATATGACTGCCTGCATATTTTCTGGCTCAACCCCATGTTCCCCTATTAATCTTGATCCATGTTTAATGATGATAGAACAAGAATACTTAAAACATGTTAACTCTGAAAGCCAAATTACAGATCAATGCTCCAAACAAAAATGCACAAACAAACATCCATATCACTCATAACAAATCATTTCAGAGATTCAAATAACTCATAGTATTTTTAGGCTGCCTGCAATAGGACTTAATGCCATTGCATACAAAAGATAAATACTCACATAATGTTTCTCCTTTCACTGCCTTAATTTCTTAGAACAGCAAATCCCCCAAAGCCTCAAGCTAGTGTTTCTCCTTGTTTATTTTATTTTGTTTTTGATCCCGAGAGAGTGATGGTTTTGGCTATGTGCAGTTATTTATAAATCCATTCTAGGGTTTTAGAAAATGGGTAATTCCCCTGATACCCTTAGATGTTTATGTACACATCATATTTCTGTGTGATCATAAATTGGAAATGCACACTTTAATTAGCTATTTCGGGGATCATGCATTTTTAGACACTCAATACTATTTTCATGACTCTTTTCTACTCATGCAATAAGCATGTGACCCTCAGTTCATTATTTCTTTTTATAAGTTTTAAGGAAATCTGAAAATCTACTTTGTATATTTTTTTCTACCTATATATTACCTCCATTCAATCAGACATACTACCATACTTTGTAATGTAAAATCATTTACCCAAATTATTTGCTTGGAATAAATATGGTATGGAAATTTTATTTGATTCTGTATATGTGTATATATATATATATATATATATATATTTCTGCCTTTATGTCAAATCAGTCAACTCCCTTTTAAATTAAAAATCACATATATTATGCTAATTATTTTCTGGCACAATTATAAGACATATAAACCTTTATATTAAACTTCATTTTATTTTATCTTCATATAAAACAGCAAACACCCCATATATATTAAATGTGTATATATATTTACATAATTCTTTGAACATAAAGCTATATTTATTTTGAGTTCCAATTTTTCTTCTAATTACCTTAATTCCTTGCATTTTATCAAACAGAAGCTCCTATTTATTTTATTTATTGCCAAATTCTTTTCTGTTTTAATGCAATATATATATACTTATATATATATATATATATCTCAGAATTTTCTAATATAAATATATATCATTTTATTTTTATTTTAGGGTCATTACATACCCTCACCCTTAAAGGAATTATGTCCCCATAATTTCACCTAATTTCTCCAATTAAAAGCACTAATCCATAGCCTGTTTTAACTCCATAACCCCATACCCATATTTTATGAAAACAAACAATGTATAAGTATATTTAGAAAAATTATCTTAGGCTGCTTAAACATACCTCTTCATCAGTAAACAAATTGGGGTATTTAGCCCTCATTTTATCTTCAACCTCCCATGTACAATCATTAGTGTCCAAGCTCCATTGGATTTTCACCAGTTTGATCACCTTGTTCCTCAACTTTTTCTCTTCCTTGGCAACTATCCCTGCTGGTTCATTGGTATAAACCAAATTCTTATGGACTTGAACTTGAGTAGGTGACTCCAGAATTGCTCCTTTATCATGCACCCATTTTCTCAATTGAGAAACATGAAATACAGGATGCACACCACTCAACTCCTCAGGTAACTTAAGTCTGTAGGCCATAGCACCAATCCTCTGTATAATTTCATATGGTCCTACAAATCTTGGTGATAGCTTACCATATTTTCCAAACCTGAACACTTTCTTCATTGGTGATACTTTCAGAAAAACATGCTCTCCTACTTCAAACTCCATTGGCTTTCTCTTTCTGTCTGCATAAGACTTTTGTCTTGATTGTGCTGTCTTCATCCTATGCCTAACCAATTCAATCATGTTGGAAGTTTCTTTAACATGATCTGGCCCCAACATTACACCCTCTCCTGCTTCCAACCAACAGGCAGGAGACATGCAAGGTCTCCCATACAAGGCTACAAAGGGAGCCATTCCTATGGTTGATTGATAGCTATTGTTGTAAGTGAATTCTGCCAAGTGAATATGATCCTCCCAATTACCCCCAAAATCAAGCACACATGCTCTAAGTAAATCTTCCAATATTTTATTCACTATTTCTGTTTGCCCATCACTTTGAGGATGGTAGGCAGTGCTTAAACAAAGTTGTGTTCCCATTGCTTCTTGGAAACTTTCCCAAAATCTTGAGGTGAACAAAGTGTCTTTATCACTTACAATGGTCTTGGGTATACCATGTAGCCTCACCACTTCCTTAATAAACAATAGTGCAAGCCTAGATGCATTTCTATCTGACCTGACAGGAACAAAGTGAGCTGATTTGGTTAGTCTATCAACAATTACCCATATACTATCATTGCCTTTCTTAGTTCTAAGCAAACAATCCACAAAATCCATGGAAATACTTTCCCACTTCCACTGAGGTACCTCCAAAGGTTGCAACATGCCAGAGGGCTTTTGGTGGTCTGCTTTAATTTGTTGACATGTGGAACATTTTGCCACATATCTTGCCACTGCTTGCTTCATTACTGGCCACCAGTAGCCTCTTTTTAAATCATGATACATCTTAGTACCACCAGGGTGTATGGTGTACCTGGTCTTGTGATGCTCATTCATGATTTCTTCCTTCAATTCTGCAATGTTTGGTACACAAAGCTTATCATTTTTCCTCAAATAACCTTGGGAATCTATTTTAAAATTCTCCGACTCAATGTTATTTAATAACATTTCTTTCTTCTCCTTTAGACTTTGATCTTGATCTTGCATGCTACCAACTTTCTCCACCAGATTAGACTTCACTGTGATTATTCCCAGTGTACCATACTCCACCATATCACCATGTTCTTTAAAATTCACTGCATCCTTGCTGTATATATCTGCCTCCCCAAGCACTGCAAGATTTTTAAACTCATCAATCATCAAACTGGCTAACCTAACATGATTTCTGCTCAAAGCATCTGCTACTCTATTAGCTTTTCCAGGAGTGTACAATATATCTAAATCATATGCAGCTAGAAACTCCAACCACCTTGCTTGCCTCATATTTAAATCTTTTTGAGAAAATAAATATTTTAATGCTGGATGATCTGTGAATAATTCAAATTTTGCCCCAAGCAAATAATGCCTCCATAGTTTTAGTGCAAACACTATTGCAGCTAATTTTAGATCATGAGTTGCATATTTGGTTTCATTGGGTTTAAGCTGTCTTGATGCATATGCCACTACCTTGCCATGTTGCATAAGCACTGCACCTAACCCAGACCCACTAGCATCAATTTATACAACCATTCCTTCATTTGCTTCTGGGATTTGTAGGACAGGAGCTTCCACCAATGCTTGCTTCAATTTCTCAAAAGCTTGTTCACACTGCTCAGTCCACACATATGGTTGGTTCTTCTTGGTTAGTTTGGTCATTGGTGCGGCTATTCTTGAAAAATCCTTGATGAACCTCCTATAATACCCTGCCAAACCTAAGAATGACCTCACCTCAGTCACTGTTTTGGGTCTACTCCATGATTGAACTGCAATGACCTTGCTTGGATCTACACTTACTCCCTGCTGTGACACTATGTGTCCTAAGAATTTTACTTCATGTTGCCAAAAGGTACACTTTGAATACTTGGCTTTTTATTCATGTTCTCTAAGTCTGGATAATACTAAATGTAGGTGCATGGCATGATCATTTCCTGTCTTTGAATAAATTAATATGTCATCTATAAACACCAAGACAAACTTATCCAAAAAGTCTCTAAAAATTCTATTCATCAAGTCTACAAAATAGGAGGGAGCATTGGTCAAGCCAAATGGCATTACTAGAAATTCATAAAGGCCATATCTTGTATTAAAGGCTGTGTACTCAATGCTTTCCTCTACAACTTTCATCTGATGAAATCCAGAGGCTAAGTCTAGCCTTGAAAATATTTTAGCCCCATGCAATTGATCAGATCATCTATTCTAGGCAGTGGGTACTTATTTTTAATAGTCACCTTGTTTAAATCTCTGTAGTCTACACACAACCTCATTGTTCCATCATTTTTTTGACAAATAGCACTGGGGAACCCCAACTGGAACTACTTGATTTTATAAATCCTTTCTCTTATAATTCTTCTAGTTGATGTTTTAATTCTACCAACTCTTTTGGACCCATTCTATAAGGTTTCTTAATGATTGGATTTGTTCCAGGAATTAATTTTATTTTGAATTCAACTGGTCTGTTTTGAGGAATTCCCTTCACTTCTCCAAACACATCTACATATTCATTGACTACTAGGATTTCATCTATCTTTAATTCTTTTTGAACTTCATTAATACTCCAGATTTTATTAAAACATGTATTCTTTGCTATTTCACTTAAGATGGTAATTCTTTTGCCTTCATTTGTTTCCAAAGAAATAGTAAGGTTTTCTAAATTTAAAATTGCTTTATTTCTCATTAACCAATCTAACCCCAAAATAATCCCGATACCAGGATAATTTAAGGTATATAAATCTGAATTAAATTCATAACCCCCTATAATTAATTTCAGACCCATACACTTCATCCCCAACATACAATGACTCCCTATGGGACTGTGTACAACCAAGGGCTGATCAATGGAAACACATGCAAGTGCTAACTTCTTTACAATTTCCAAAGATATTAGTGAATGTGAGGCACCAGTGTCATATATTGCTGATATGGATTGGGTATGAATAAAAATTATACCTTCAAGTTGCCCAACATTCCCAGTGTTACTTGCTGCCAAAGCTCCTACCCTTGCTGTTCCCCTATTGGTTTCTGGGCAATCCTTCTTGAGATGACCCATCTTTCCACAATTATAGCATCCTCCTCTGGGTATCTTGGGGTCAGGGCATTGGTTACTATAATGTCCAGCTTTTCCACAATTAAAACAATGAGTAAACTTCTTGCTTTCAGGTGCTGTTGCTCCTTCCCCTTTCTTAGCCCCTTTACTTGCATTTCTCTTGTCATAAGGTTGCACTTTGTTCTGACCACTCTTCTTCTTATTGAGCTTCATATTCCTGAATTTCTCTCTTGCAGTGTCATGTTGCTCAAATGAGAGAGTTAGATCAATTACTTGATCAAAAGTTTTGTCCTTGTATGGCAACATTGCCCTTGACAAACTAGGGTTCAAGCCTTGAATGTACCTTGCATTCTTTGCTTCTGCATTCCCTATTAACACCAGTCCATACTTGGATAATGCTTCAAACTTCTGAGTGTATTCATTCACACTCATGCTTCCTTGCCTTAATCTAATAAAGTCTTCAAGTAGTGTGGCCTTGGCAGATGCTGGGACAAATCTGGCCTCAAGCATGTCCTTAATATTATTCCAAGTAATGGTATCCTCTTGTCTTCCTGCTGTCACAACTTCCCACCAATCCAGTGCAACCCCCTTCAATTTCCTTGAAGCTATCTGTCTCTTCCTTTGGTCATTGATTTGCATATCTGTGAAGACCCTCTCTATAGTTTTTATCCAAGTTTGAACACCTATAGCTCCTTCAGTACCTTCAAAATCCTTTCCTCCCAAAGTGGTACAAGTCTTAAGCAGTTTGGAGAGTTCCTCATGAGGATTGTCTTGCCTGGGTGCCATTCCATCCCTTAAAGCTCTCACAAAATCCTCCATGCTCATCACAGGTGGCTCACGTGATGATCCTGCACCTGTGTGATGCCTTGGTCCTACCATAATGCTATAAATATGATTGTTATGTTAGTTTATTTACCCCTATCAGTTTTTGGTGTCTTTACTTGGTTCATTTTCATTTCTGTGCACACTGTGCATGTGTCACATGTACACACATATATTTCTTGACATAAAGCAAAAACATTCAACACCAACAATTCAAACAATGCATTCAAACATCCATATGCATACAACAACATTTACTATGTTATTTAAAACATAGCTCTGATACCAACTGTGGTGACCCTCATCTTTAAAATCACTTAGATTTTTTTTTTCAAAAGGGACTCACCACTAAACCCCAAATACTTTTATATTTAAATTTTTATATAGTTTCCAAATATTTTTCCCAAGACCCTGGAATTACTAATATAATCATATCAGTATACAAAGATTAAACCAATTATATATTTGATGATATACAATTGTTCCTTTATTATTATTTATATATATATATATATATCAGAGTCAATTTAAATCAATTTGAAAACAAAATATCATACAAGCTATTGACAAGCCACTTATTTCCTATTTAAATCTTATTCTCCTGCCAGAGGTATATTTTTAGCAAATTATAATACCTAAACTTGTTATCTGACTATATATAAATATTAATCTGCCTAAATAAGTCTATTTGCATTTATTTGTTCTTGTGACTGTTCTTAGGCTTATGCATAAAATTATTTCAAGATCCTACTTGTAGTTAGGAACATTAAAAGTGATTTCCTAATCATTGTCTCAAATTAAACAATTGAAGTTAGATTCATTTCTATATTTGACATGGTACAGATTTTTAGTTGCTTGGTATATCTCTAAAATTGCTTGGTGTTATATGAGGGTTGCTTGGTGTTTTTCTTGGTTTTGTCCCGGATGCACTCACACTTCATCAATTGAAATGAAGAGATTCCAGGCTCCAAGGGTTTGACCCATGGCCACCTAGACCAGCCATAGTCCCCCTTTTACCACTTGCAAACCCATACCCTTCATTTTGACAAGCTTTTACAAAATTCCTACTCCTAAATTTCCAAGCCTTTTTATGCCTAATTCAAATTTTCTGGAAAATACTTTCTTATAAGTGTTCAACCAAATATCCAAAGTCCATTACCCTTCCAGGTCTACTATTCTCAAAGATCCTTTTTTTATGCTCAAATCCATACAAATTTCCAGAATTTATGCACCTGCCAGTATCATTTACTTGCCATGCACAAATTCATTTTGCTAGAATGTTCTGCTAAAATCTTTGAGAGTTCATTTCAAAAATTTAATCCCCTTAGCTGTTTAATTTCCATAAGACAAAATATAAACAGTAGAAATCAGAGATTCAAATATATATATATATATCTCAGTATCAGTTATCTGACATGCATACATTTTATTCCACTTGAGTATTTCTTATTCAAATCTTGTCAAATCTATTGTAATTTTATTTAAAGAAAATCATAGAATAAACTCAGGCAATAAAACCAGAGATCATTACATTCACATTTTATATTTATGTGTTATATCCATCCCCTTGTTTTCTCCAAATCAGATGATCATAAAATCAATAAAAATCAAACTCCATCAAATATCATTCAAAATGAATTTTACTTAAGTACAAGTTTTCAACCCCAAATACTTAGAAAGTTTCCTACAAGTACTTCAATTACAGAAAATAGAATTTGTCTAGTAATCCCATTACAAAGCAACTGCAAATTTAAAACTAGTCTCTCTTATTTATACTAGCAGCCAATGCCTTCTTTACTCATCAAGCCAACTTCAATTTCCTGCAAGCAAATCATTTAGCTGCCCCAAATAATATTTGAGACACCCAGATGATTGCAAGGGCAACCAAAAGGGTCAGTTTACACTGGTATGAGCATTTATCAATTTTGTATACATGTACATAATTGTAGTAATCTTGCAATGCCTTCCTAGATTAACAGGTCTTATACTTAGCAAGTTTTGGTTCATGCAAGAAGACACAATATCACATTCAACAAATTATACAATGCACAACAGTCAGTTAAGATTAATCATGTGTACAATTTTAATTCATCCTCATCAAATCTTGGATAAGTAATCACTGATTCATACTCCAAACTTTCACCTAGCAATTAATCAATGAACCATATTTATCTTGATTAAATCTAACACCAAATCTGAAAGTTTATAACCCGGATTTTAAACCCCTACCCCCATTTATTTTATGGTCTTTAACTCCTTGTCAAATGAACACTATGTATGCATTGTGATGGAAACTCCCAGGTTGTTTAAATTATTCCAACACACAAAGGCCTCAGGGTGCAGTTGCACCATGCATATACTTGCTTCCACCTGAAGTAAGCAGATCATTGACTACCCCCAAGTGACCAAATTAGTTTTTTTTATTCATATATCAGAGAAATATGACTGCCTGCATATTTTCTGGCTCAACCCCATGTTCCCTTATTAATCTTGATCCATGTTTAATGATGATAGAACAAGAATACTTAAAACATGTTAACTCTGAAAGCCAAATTACAGATCAATGCTCCAAACAAAAATGCACAAACAAACATCCATATCACTCATAACAAATCATTTCAGAGATTCAAATAACTCATAGTATTTTTAGGCTGCCTGCAATAGGACTTAATGCCATTGCATACAAAAGATAAATACTCACATAATGTTTCTCCTTTCACTGCCTTAATTTCTTAGAACAGCAAATCCCCCAAAGCCTCAAGCTAGTGTTTCTCCTTGTTTATTTTATTTTGTTTTTGATCCCGAGAGAGTGATGGTTTTGGCTATGTGCAGTTATTTATAAATCCATTCTAGGGTTTTAGAAAATGGGTAATTCCCCTGATACCCTTAGATGTTTATGTACACATCATATTTCTGTGTGATCATAAATTGGAAATGCACACTTTAATTAGCTATTTCGGGGATCATGCATTTTTAGACACTCAATACTATTTTCATGACTCTTTTCTACTCATGCAATAAGCATGTGACCCTCAGTTCATTATTTCTTTTTATAAGTTTTAAGGAAATCTGAAAATCTACTTTGTATATTTTTTTCTACCTATCTATTACCTCCATTCAATCAGACATACTACCATACTTTGTAATGTAAAATCATTTACCCAAATTATTTGCTTGGAATAAATATGGTATGGAAATTTTATTTGATTCTGTATATGTGTGTATATATATATATATATTTCTGCCTTTATGTCAAATCAGTCAACTCCCTTTTAAATTAAAAATCACATATATTATGCTAATTATTTTCTGGCACAATTATAAGACATATAAACCTTTATATTAAACTTCATTTTATTTTATCTTCATATAAAACAGCAAACACCCCATATATATTAAATGTGTATATATATTTACATAATTCTTTGAACATAAAGCTATATTTATTTTGAGTTCCAATTTTTCTTCTAATTACCTTAATTCCTTGCATTTTATCAAACAGAAGCTCCCATTTATTTTATTTATTGCCAAATTCTTTTCTGTTTTAATGCAATATATATATACTTATATATATATATATATCTCAGAATTTTCTAATATAAATATATATCATTTTATTTTTATTTTAGGGTCATTACAAGTTCAGATCCACGGAGCTGGAGCAGAAGGACCAAACATGCAATTGAATGGAGCAGCTCAACAAGGCACAACCCCCAACCAGTACACAACTGCTAATCTGGACGAATCCAGGCTCGGGGGCACACCACCCAGCAATGGAGGACCGGTTCATGGAGGAATTCTAGTTGACACTACACATCAAGATGCTAGCAGGAATGCAAGAGTGCGTGATGAGGAATACATGCCGGAATTCCCTCGGGAACTCGGGGGGCAACACTTGACAGACAATGCTGGATTGGCTAAGATTATCAGGCGAACTATGCGCGGAGGATTGACAAACAGAGATTTGGAAGGAGTAAACAGGAGTTTGTTTACTCGTGAAATCAGAATGGCTCGGAACCCACCAGAGTTCAAGCTACCCACGCTAGAGGTGTACAATGGCAAGGCTGATCCGACTGATCACTTGATGAGATAAACAAGACATATGGAAGTGCCGGGGACATCAGAGGAAGTAATGGCCAGATGTTTCTCTCTATACTTAATGGATATAGCTGCGATGTGGTTCAGACAGCTGGAGGAAGGATCTATCAGGACAATTACAGAATTGGTGGACAGATTTATGAAGCAATTTCGGGTTCATATCAAAATACCGAAGAACGTGATGACGCTAACATCAATAAAGCAAAGGACGGATGAATCGCTCAGAGCTTTCCTAACTCGGTTCAATGCAGAGGTTGCTTCGGTGGATCGGTCGGATCCATCAATGGTTTTAATGGCAGCAGTATCAGGAGTCAGAGAGGATTCAGATTTCAAAGTGTCTCTAATACGGTACCCACCAATGGATCTCGGAGAATTCTTTCACGAAGCAGAGAGATTCCTTCGGTAGGAAGATGCATGTTCGGATATGAAGTTAAAGGAGGTGAACGCGGCTGAGGATGGTTGGCCATCCAACGGAGGCTTGGATAAAGATAAAGCAAAAAGAAAGCTAGATGACGAATCAGGAAAAGCTAGGAGGCGATGGAGGGAAACAAAGTTTTCCACTTACACAGAATTAAACAAAACATCGGAATGGATATTCATGGAAACTCGGAATCGCCTTCCCTATCGAAGGCCGACTAGGAGAGAGCCCTCAGAACGTGAAAAGGCATCAGGAAGGCACTGTCTTTTTCACAATTTAGACGGACATGATACCAATAGTTGCAGGCATCTGAAGGACATTATTGAGGAGCATGTAAGGAATGGACAGTTACGACAATATGTCGGGCTCGAAATGCGGCGGTGGAATAGGAGAAACCACCGTCTACCTCAAACAATGATGGCGCGAGGCCCAGGAATGATGGTCGATTGGTTATCAATTGACTAGGATAATACGAAATAAGTAGCAAACTACTGGAAAACGGCCAAGTCATTTACTCATGTACGAGGACGGAGACAACCCCTAGGCATGCTCTGAATGATGATAAACCGCGACGCTATGGTTTGTGAAATCTACTCTTTCTTTTGGTTTGGACATTTGTCTTTTCTGGCTTGCTTTTGGAGTTTGGTTTGAACTCCTGAATCTGTTTGATTTCTGGTTTGGATTTTCATTTGGATGATTGTTTTCATGTTTGGATATTGGTATTGATTTCAGATGTGGATTTTTGGTTTTCTGATTTGATTTGGATTTTGGGTTGGATTTTGATTGGGTCTTCCTCTGGTTTTTGGTAAATGGTCATCGAGTATGGACAATGCTGGCAAGGGTCTGGAGAGACCAGGATTCGGCCTAGGACTTAGGCCACATAATATCTATCGGTTACAATATCACGTCGTTGAGTATGTACTATGCTCGGCAAGGGTTCGGAGCAACCAGGATTCGGCTTAGGACTTAAGCCATGGCAATTATTTAACGCCCAGGGACACTGTGCCATGGTCGTCAAGTGTGGATTGCGCTTGGCAAGAACCCGGAGAGGTTGCGGATATGAATATTGGCTGTAAACGGCAAAGAACTTGGATATCGACCCGGAAAGGTCCTGGATTCGGTTATTGGTTATTGGATAAGGATGGATTAGGACTTGGATATCGAGTACGGATGGATATGGAATTAGCTAAGGCTTGGGTTACTGGATTTGGAATCAAACATCGACTCGAAGTAGTCAAGAGCGATGCACTTGGATGATAAGGCTATGGACTTTAGATAACGGTCTGAACTATTCAAAACACCCCTTCTTATCACAAGGCATGTTTTGGGGGGCAAATGTTATCCCACTCTTTGGTCAAGGCTGGAATATCAATAAATTGGCAAGAAAGGATGGGTATCAGGATTGGAAATCGATTAGAAACAAGGCTTAGATCGATATCGTCAAAATTTGGTCGAGCTTCGATCAAGGCGGGATCGATTGGGAATGATGATCAAGGCTAGGAGAGACTACATTTCAAATTTTAGGTCAAACGGAGGTCATTTGCTCAAGATAATTGATGGATACGAACAAGGCTTTCATATCGATCAGAGGAGGAAAGAGGGTTTCGACTCGATGGTTTCGAGTCGGTCCAGACGAGAATAGGTAAATGCTTCGAATCGATGCTTTCGTATCGATCAACATGGATATGAATAGCGCGTTCGTATCGATCAGGTAGGACGGCCAGATGGACTTCGACACGATGGCAGTGGACTTGGATTGGATAGGTGAGCGTGCGATGGTTTGTTCGACTCGATGTTGTTCGAATCGATGTTGTTCGACTCGAGTTGTTCTACTCGAGTTGTTCGACTCGATGTTGTTCGAATCGATGCTGTTCGAATCGATGTTGTTCGATGCGGGAATGTTTGACTCAACGTTGTTCGACTCGATGCAAATTCGTATCGATCAGGTTACATAATCGACACGAAGTAGTGGATACAGGTTGATGGATGCAAGCGAAGAATGTGCAAGATTTGAGGGAAGAAATGTTTAACGCGGCATGAAAAATGGATCACGCCCTAAGGATAAGGCAATGTCACTAGCACGCACGTGAAGAGCATCGATACGAACAGGTATCGATACGAATTGATCGATGCAGACCAGACAACGTGGAGGAAGCTACATTTCGTATCGATCATATCTCGAGATCTACAGTTCCAAATGCTATTAAATTTTCACAGAAGCTTAAGCACAGGCTAAGGAATGTTCACACCAAGTTTCGGCTCCATCGGAAAAAATCTTGATCGATACAAATTACATTCGTATCGATCACGGATTGAGTCAAAACTCCACAGGATTGATCGCGTGGGCCCACTCACGTGCCAGAAGAAGTCTCCCGAAGTTTGAGCGAGATATTTTCATGGAGCGCCTATAAATAGCACCCAGAGCCTACAGAAAAGGGATCTTTAGCTTCTTAACGCCTAGACTTTGCCCGATTCAACTTTGTACTCCATAGTTGTTGTTATACTCAAATTTTATCATTATAATCTGCTGTAATCAGTTCTAACCAGCAAGGAAAGTCAATAAAAGATTAACTTTTGGAGTGGACGTAGGCCGAAGATAGCCGAACTGCTATAAATCTTGTGTCTCTGTCTATTTCTTTCTGTTTTAAGTTCATTATTCTTTACTTTATATCCTCTACATTACTTAGATCTGTGATCTATGATTATATACTGCTGATTTGTATTCATACACTGGTGCTTTCAGACATTCGGGGTTTGTGACCATTTTTGGCGCAAACAATTGTCCCATTAAAGTTTTTTGGTTTCACTTTCTGTATTTCGGGTTTCGCCTACATCGATAGGGCTCTCTCTTGACACAGTCGAAACCACTCATAATTAAGCAATTATAGATACCTACGCTGAGTTACTTTTCCTTTGAACCGTTGCCTTCAACAAGGTCGAAACTAGCTATAATTCACTGAAGGATTATGTTATCCCTCCTTTTGGCAAGGCCAGTACACCAAGAACTTGACTAGAAACCAATGATTGTTTGTCTTAGAGATTGGTCATACGTAGGTTCACCATGGATATCGGTGAATTTTGTCCGAGTCCGGATCAAGCCACAATCGACAAGAAACGACGAGCGAAGCAATGAGAGTCAACGTTCCAAATTTCAAGTCAATCCGAGTTCATATGCTCAAGTTACGATCGATGCAAGAATGGATGAGAACTAACCACTATTCGACTCGATCGAGTTCGAATCCATCAGGTAACCACTGTTCGAATCGATCGAGTTCGAATCCATCAGAGAGGCTTACTTCGACTTGATCAGCTCCGCATCGACCACCAGGGTCTACTTCGACTCGATCAGATTCCAGTTGTTCGAATCCATCGAATATGTTTCGTTTGCATCGACCAGCAACCCTCTGTTTGTATCCACCAGGCGACTACTGTTTCGTATCGATCGTGGGACTCCTGTTCATATCCATCGAGCATTTCACTATTCGTATCCATCACTAAGTCGCTTGTTCGTATCCATCAAGTCGAAGTGACCATGATCGATACGAACAAGGGCTACCTTCATCGATGCGAACAGAGTCACCATAATCGATACGAACAAACCACCTCCATCGACTCGAACAAGGCATGCTACAAATCGATACGAAGGAGACTACTGCTGATCGATTCGAACTGGGCAATGGGCTTCGATGCGAACAAAGCGAAGATCATGGATGACTCGGCCAACACGGCGAAGGAAGTGGATCGATACAAGGAAGGCTTGCCACGTCAACATCTGATCACGCGCGACTATCGATTCGAAAACATCGAGTCGAAATGATCGAGTCGAACGAAATGAACTACCGAAAGTCTCCATTTCGTATCGATTATATCTCGAGATCCACAAGTCCAAATGCTACGAAATTTTCATAGAAGCTTACGTACATGCTAACGAATGTCCACGCCAAATTTCGACTCCATCGGACACAATCTCGATCGATACGAAATCCGTTCGTACCGATCACAGATCGGGCCAAAACTTCGCGGGCTTGGGCGCGCAGGCCTAGTCACGTGCCAGAGGGAGTCTCCCGAGATCTGAGTGAAATATCAGCCTCCTACACCTATAAATAGAGCACCAAGGCATCCAGAAAAGGGATCTTCTTCTTCTTTGAATTCTCCAACGCCCAGACTCTGCCAGATCCAGTTCTAAACTCCATTGCTGCTGCTACTAACAAATTTCACTGCTGTAAATAATTGTTATCTGCTGTAACCCGCTGAAATCAATTTTAATCATCAAAGAAATATCAATAAAGCAATCAACTTCATAGTGGATGTAGGCTATACGCCGAACCACCCTAAATTCTTGTGTCTCTATGCATTTTAATTACTTTCGTATCTGTAATTTAGAGTTTTTGTTAGATAATCCTCTATTTCCATTTAATTTCTTCACTTTATCTCTTCAAAACTTCCGAAGGGTGTTGTGCCCAATTTTGGTACAAACACTTTAGTGCTTTCACTGAGAAAAAACCCAATTTTTCTCCTGCTACTTGGATCTCCCATTGATACTGGATTGCATAAATCCAAGAAGAAGATCCAGATTCCAAGTCTTGAAGCCCTTCCATACTATTTAGATTTACAATCATATCTAGGAAAGGACTTTCATTAATTCACCATGGTAAGTACGCGAACTACTTCTACAGCTGCTGATCAAGGAGGACGGGAGAGACAGAATCCCGCACAGTTGCCTCCATCCAACCAAGATGCCACCCGACCTTCAGATCCATTAGGCCCGGTCACCAGATAAGAGTTCCAGATGTTGCTTCAAGAGTTGACCAAGAGTCGACAACAACTTACTGAACAACTACGCGCCAACACAGAGTTGACCAACCAGCTGAATCGCCAAAAGCATAGAAGGTCCAGAAGGGATCAAGGTTCTTATTCTTCTATGGAGAGTTCAGCCTCCTCCGATGGCCATCACCGGTCCACACGCCCACGGCTGGATGTAAGCTACACCCAGGCCATAGGACACCAACCTGCTTCGAATCTTGGACAACCCAAAACTGGACCGTCCACTAGTCATCAAACGGGACCTTCATCCCGAGGAGGTGCTGCTCCTTATCATGTCACAAGCAACATTGCTACTACCACCACTACCGAACAAGGAGTTGATGCTAGAAACCAAGTTGATCCTCATCGTAACCAACGAGAGCAGACTCCAGAGCCTTATGTCCCAGAAAATGTTGAACCAAGGAGGCGAGGCACGGACCGTCGACCGCGTCCGGTCCAGACTCTCACTGTGGAATCCGACCACACCTTGGCCCTTTTAGGTCCTGCTTGGATGAAGAGGATCTTAGTTGACAGTGGAAGCTCTGTGAATATAAAGTTTAAACGAGCTTATGATCAAATGAGAATGGAAGCAAAGGACTTGAAACCTTGTCAATCTCGAATCCATGGTTTCAATGGAAGTGCTACCATACCCACTGGAATGGTGGAACTGCCAGTGGAGTTAGGAGTTGGGGAACGCCGAAGAGTACGGATGCTACAGTTCGTTGTGTTGGACATAGAATCCCCTCATAATGCTTTCTTGGGCCGACCGGCCCTCGTTGAATTCAGGGCAGCCATTGCCCCGTGGTGTTTGACTTTAAAGTTTCCCATTGATCGTGGAGTGGGAATCATTCAAGGAGATCAGGCCGCTGCAAGAGCCTGTTATGTTGCCGAGCTATGAGATGCGCAGCGAAAGGAGAAAGGAAAGGGCATAAAGGAATCTCTCTACGTCCTCTTTGCTGATAATTGACAATTAACGCCCGGGCCTAGGCCCGGACACCCCAGCCAATTCCAAAGGGATCTTGGCCCAAGAGAAACTGAAGACGAAGGAGAATCGAAAGAAAGTCAAGCACCCCCGGCCGAACTGACGATCGATGCCCCAATTGACCATGATGATAATACGAAGATGATAAAGATTGGGTCTCAGCTAAGCCAACAAACTCAAGAGGAATTGGTTGAATTTTTACGGGCAAATCTTGACGTATTCGCCTGGATGCATTCTGATATGTGTGGAATCTTGCTGGACATCGCGATCCACACTCTGAATATTGACCAGCGGCATGTCCTGGTCAAGCAGAAATGGCGTAGTATGGATCCAGAGAGATCTGCTGCCCTTAAAGAAGAAGTAGAAAAGCTTAAAGCGAACGGGTTCATTCGAGATGCGCTATACCCCGAATGGGTTTCAAATCCCGTGCTAGTCCGAAAGCCGAACGGAAAATGGAGAACATGTGTCGATTACTCCGATCTGAATAACGCCTGTCCCAAAGATAGTTTCCCACTTCCCAGAATTGACCAGCTAGTAGATTCAACAACTGGGCACGAGCTTTTATCCTTCATGGATGCGTATTCTGGCTACAATCAGATACCTATGCATTTACCTGATCAAGAACATACCAACTTCGTGACCAATCTGGGACTTTATTGCTACAAAGTTATACCATTCGGACTCAAGAATGCTGGGGCTACTTATCAACGATTGGTCAATCGGATGTTTGCCAACCAAATCGGGAAAACAATGGAAGTATATGTAGACGACATGCTTGTAAAATCACGATTTTCCACTGACCATATTAAAGACTTAGAAACTATGTTCAACATACTTCGAGAATACATAATGAAGCTTAACCCACTGAAATGTCACTTTGGAGTTGCATCCGAAAAATTCCTTGGGTTCATCGTCAACGCTCGAGGGATCGAAGTTAATCCTGAAAAGATCCAGGCTATCAGAAATCTTGAAACTCCGAAAACCATAAAGCAAGTCCAGAGTCTCAATTGAAAAGTAGCAGCATTGAGCATGTTCATTTCAAAGTCCACTGACAAATGCATTCCCTTCTTCGATCTGATCCGAAAAGGAAAGCGAAACTTTGAATGGACCACGGAGTGTGAGGGCGCTTTCCAAGCACTAGTTCAACATCTATCCACACCACCTATCCTGTCAAAGCCTATTGATCATGAGAAGTTGTTTGTATATTTGGCGATATCAGAAAACGCTATCAGTGCTGCATTAATTCGAGAAGAAGACAAGATACAAAAACCAGTATACTACGTCAGCAAACGATTGACTGGAGCTGAAAAGAATTATCCAAAGCTAGAGAAGTTGACTTATTTCCTTGTTATTGCATCAAGGAAACTCCGTCCATATTTCTTGGCCCATCCAATTATTGTTTACACCGACCAGCCGTTACGACAGGTCCTTTCACGGCCTGAGACGTCTAGTAGGTTACTCAAGTGGAACATCGAACAAAGCCAGTTTGATATCACTTACAGTCCAAGACGAGCCATTCAAGGACAAGTCCTAGCCGATTTCATAGCTGAATTTACCATTCCAGAGGACTTGCCCGAAACCTGTAAATCCCTCGAATACGTTTGGAAGCTGTATACCGATGGTGCATCAAACGACCAGTGTTCGGGCACTGGTGTTGTACTTGAAACCCCCAAAGGCCGACCTATATGCTATGCTTTGAAGTTTGATTTTCATGCAACCAATAATGAAGCTGAATATGAAGCCCTCTTAGCTGGACTAAAGCTTGCCAGGGATTTGAGAATTATCGTTGTGGAAATTTATTATGATTCACAGTTAGTTATGTGTCAGGTACGGGGAGAATATCAAGCGAGAGATCGAAGGTTGGCTGCTTACTTAGCTCGAGTTCAGGAAGTACTAAATCAGTTTGATTATTATGCCATTTATTTTATACCTCGAGAACGCAACCAAAAAGCCGATTCATTGGCAAAGCTAGCCAGCACAGGTGAAGCTCAGCAAATGGGAATCGTTCTCGTAGAAGCGTTATCCTCTCCAAGCATTGACCGGGCTGAAATAGACTGGGTATGCAAAACCGTCCCCGAAAAGGATTCATGGATGACTCCACCCAGAAATTACATTAAGCACGGAACCCTGCCAGAGCGTAGGAGCGAAAAGAGACAAGTCCTTCAGAAGGCCTCATGGTTCACTATCCAGAATGGAATCATGTACAGAAGAGGGTACTCTGTTCCTCTACTCCAGTGTATCGCTCACGATGAAATTAAACGAGTATTGCACGATGTACACGAGGAAAAATGTGGCGATCACACCGGGGGGCAAGCACTTGCCAAGAAAATACTTCGATATGGATATTACTGGCCTATTGTGAATCGCGATGCGTTGAATAATGCAAAGAAATGTGATAGGTTTCAAAAGCATGCTCGAATTCCTAGAGCCCCTCCTACCGAGATAACGCAAATGGTTAGCCCATGGCCGTTTGCAGTGTGGGGTATCAACATCATTGGTACTCTACCTCTGGCAAAAGGTGGTGCGAAATACGCCATCGTCGCAGTTGATTACTTTACAAAGTGGGCTGAAGCTGAAGCTCTTGCTACCATAACAACGAAGAAAGTAATCAACTTTGTAGTCCGCAACATCATCTGTCGATTCGGTCTTCCACACACCACTATTACGGACAACGGAACCCAATTCGTGCTGAATTTAACGATTTCTGCAAACGATTTCACATCCAAAAGAAATTCTCTGCAGTTGCACACCCTCAGGTGAACGGACAGGTCGAAGCGATTAATAAAGTTATAAAATCCATTCTGAAGAAACGACTGGAAAAGGTCGGGGGCAAGTGGGTCGATGAACTTCCTATGGCTTTATGGGCTTACCGAACAACCCACAAGTCCGCGACCGGTCACACTCCGTTCTCTCTTTCTTATGGTTCAGAAGCCGTTATTCCAGTCGAGCTAGAAGTACCTTCTCATCGTGTGACATACTATGATCCAAAGACAAATGCTATATTACTTGCTGAATCTCTCGATCTACTAGATGAGAAGCATGAAGAGGCTGATTTGAGGGCAGCTGCGCATCGAAGTCGAGCCGCCCGATTGTACAACGCCAAGGTCCGCCCGCGAACCTTTGAATTAGGCGATCTCGTCCTGAAAAGAATTTATCCGGTTCCTTCGCATATAAAGCCGACATGGGAAGGACCGTATGTTATTGAATGAAGGCTCGGAGATGGCACATTCAAATTATCGACCGTTGACGATCTTACTCTGCCAAGAGCCTGGAGTAGCGAGAGTCTTCGTCGCTACTACACATGACAGGCTATGTTTATCCATTTAGTTTATTTTCCAGTTTGCAATTTGTTTCTGCATTTCGAAATTAGAATTTGTAATAAGGCAACTGACTTTGCCATATTTTCTTATTTCAGCAATAAAATGCAATCACTTCATGCCTGAGCTGTGATTTACTTGAAATGCTTCATATGGTTATCACTATGCACGGAGAGCTAAGTTTCACCTTACGGTGGATTTTATTCAAATAGGGAGTGACTGCGATGCAACCGGTCACTCGCTAGGTGAAACCCGAGCTCGGGGACAAGCCATCACATCAAAGTCAAAAATGGATTGATACACGACAATCCCTCGCTTATCAACTCCGAATTCCCAGAGTGCGAAACGGAGTATAAACATCAAGTTCCCAGAGTGCGAAATGGAGTATAAACAACAACTCCGAACTCCCAGAGTGCGAGTCGGAGTATGAACATCAACTTCGAATTCCCAGAGTGCGAAACGGAGTACAAACATCAACTCTGAATTCCTAGAGTGCGAAATGGAGTATAAACAACAACTCGGAGCTCCTAGAGTGCGAGTTGGAGTATAAACATCAACTCCGGATTCCCAGAGTGCGAAACGGAGTATAAACATCAACTTCAAGTTCCCAGAGCGTGAATTGAAGTATAAATATCAACCCCAAACTCCCAGAGTGCGAGTCGGAGTACAAATGTCGATTCCGAGTCCCCTGAGCACAGACATATGATTTAAACTTAAGTCGGTGTGACCATCTGCCAATAAACAAATGAGAATCCCCGTAGTGCGGAAATGATCGTCGACAATCGAACAAGCGTGAATAAACCACTCAATCTCCGCATGTCTCAAACATCCATTCAGTGGCACTAGACTCAACATGTTATAAGTAAAAAGCAATGGCTGACTGATGTTCTACAACTCATCCTCGAGACCGGGGGGCAGGACTTAAGCATCGACCATTGACTGAAGCGGTGCGACGTCAAAATTCAACTCGCTTCCCAATCGCGAACCATGTCCGCAGTTTCCAAACATGGTGCAAAAAGACAAACTTGACTCGAAAGCTGAAACTTTACAAGTGCATTTCAAACATTGAAACACTTAAACAAATACACAAGAAGCTCAAAAAGAAAAGTTTCATTTATACTATTTATGAAAGAAATTCATGTACAAGTTTGTTCCCAAAAAATTCCTACTAGTATGGACCAAACCCACATCTATACACGGCCAACAAAATGAAAGTCAAAATACACCGAGTAAGCATGTCTAATCTTTCTTCTTGCTCGGCTTCCTTTTTGGTGTAGACCCGCTGGAGCCACCACTACCCTTCCTCTTTGAGCCTTTGCTTTTCGGTGGTCGGTCTCCAGGCGGGGGCATGATCTCAACATCCTCCTCCGAACTCTAGTGAATAGGAATGCTGCCTGCGGGCGGAGACGAAGGAACAGGATCATGTGTAGAAGATGGAGCGAGCACACTGGTATCGAAAATTGTACCGCCGGGCGATATCATTCTGAGCGGAGCTGGACTAGGTGCCGCCATTCCACCTCCAAAACTGCCACAGTGTGCTGCTTCATCCATTTCAGCAGCGATTTGTGCCTAGATTTCCTCTTCAGTAGCCGCTCGAGCCTCACCGGGAGCGTCAGTAGTTGGCATCGAAGAGCTTGTAGCAGGAACACCTCCGCCCATGACAAATGGCAAGTCAGCTAAAGGGTCGCCATGACGGTGAAAGAGTTCCTCCATCAACTTCTCATTAAACACAAGCGTGCTTCCCTGCGTATCGTCAAGTGGGGCAGTTGTAATTACGGTGATCGCTTCGGTAGCAATAGCCTCCTGCATCTGATATGATTCTTGAGTAACAGGAGGCCCGACAGGTGCAGCATCGATCACTGGACAAATAATAAGAGAACTGTTAGAACTTTACTCGAGCGAAGATTTCGACTTAAGGAAGATATGTGGAATGTTCAGAATACCTTCCTCAGTTTGACTTGTAGGCGGCAGAACGGCTTCAGTAACTTGCGCTGTAGCCGGAGACATCTGGGGCTGATCCGGATTGTAGGCAGGAACAGCTTGGGGATCGACCGTAGACGAGGATTCGGGCTGGGTTGACGCTGGAACTTCAAGACTCGCCTCACGATGGTCAACCCCTGAACCCTTTCCTACTTCGAGGTGCTGGGCGCCGAGTCTTTCCTTTTCATGCAGAATCATTGACTCGTGAAGAATCTTCCTTTCATCTTCAGTCAGAATGCGATTCTCGAGTTCAAACTCATCCACAGACTCACCCAGATGCGCCTCCTTCTCCTTTTCAACTAATCGGCCCCAGGCGTTTTATAGATGCACCGGATAATCATCGAGCCAGGCTAGAACCCTTTTCCTCAACACGTTAGCGTTGTAAACAACGAGAAGGTCTTCGATATCAGCCTCTAGCCTGGACTTGGCCGACTTCACTTTCTCCTCGACCTCGGTCTCCACCTTGCGGACTTTAGCCACAGCCGCATCCCGTCCACCCCTAAGTAGAACAGCTTGTTCGCATGCCTCCTGGGCTGCGTTGTTTGCATCATCCCTTTCCTTGGCCATGTCGGAAAATTTGGCCTTGAGCTCGTTAAGTTCCTTGACCGCCGCATCCCGTTCGGCGGTAACAGTAGTATTCCGATGGCCCATCTCCTCCACCAAGGCAACATGTGTCTGCCACAACCTCTCCATGGCCACATTCGCTTCGTCAGCTTTTTCGGTGGCCTCAATTTCTGATTTCCTAGAAGACTCGGCCTCAGCAGTGAGCACTTGAATAATCCGGTCCCTTTGAGCGAGTTCGGTCTCCATTTTCTCAAGCGCTTTGGCTCGCTCAAAGGCCACCTTAGAAGCTTTCTCTGCAGCCTTTACCCACTCTCTTTACTGGGTGTAGATGTCATGAACGTAATCATGCATCGTGTTTTCCACCACTGATGGAATTCTTTTTAAGTGTGGCAGGAAGACATAGCCATCAAAGCATATGTTCAGAAACTCCTTCCTCATCTGAGCCAATTTAATGGCCCCTTCTCCTGTGGGCTCAGCTGGGACCTGCTCTGCAATTATGGGAGCTATGGTTTCGACTCTTTGGAGGTGAGTCTCGGATCTAGAAGTGTGAGAAGATGGTATGTGACGTGGAGGCTCTGGTGGATGTGGAACAAGAATAGGAGTTGGAGCTGGAAGTCTAAGAGGTGGAGAGCGAGACCTAGAGCGATGTCTGTATTCTCTGTCCCTGTCCCGCTCATACCTCTCTTGGTTAGAGTACACGCGATCGCGGTCTCTATCAGAGTCTCTATCAGAGTCTCTCCTGCGGGAATCATAATATGTAGATGATTTTCGAGCAAAGCGGAGATTCCCTAGCATCGATCCTTTCCCAGACATAGTACCTAAAAATGAGAGACGAAGGAAGAGTTAGTGATTTCTTGAGTTGGATGATTTACAGTTATGAATCATGTAGTGCAGTTAAGTGTATGCATGTGCAACCCCCGGACCAACCGGAAATGTCGGCCGCACTCATAGCAAGCGACCCGCTCAGTTCAAGAGCATTATCAAGCTCCTCCATCCCGGTGTCGTGTTGAAACGACACATAATCCAGAATCAGAATATCAGCAAGCCCTTCAAAAGGATTCTCTACTTGCGGGGGAGGAGCTTCCGAAGTTCTAATCCCCAGGAAGGGCAAGGACATAACCATGGATTTTAATCTCACAGACTTAGAACGCTTGTGAGAAGCTGCATTGCCTTTTCTCCTTCCACCTGAATCCTGAACATCGGAAGAAGGCCCAGCTTGGAGCTCGTTATCAGTAGGCGTTCTCTCCGGGTCAACTTCTTCAGCTATTCCGACTCCGGGCGCCTTGCGTTTCAACCGCTTCTTCGAGACCGCTCTAAGCGTCCCTTCCAGCCATATGCTTTGCTTACGTTCAATCAGCCCGACAGTTCTCAAGTTTCGGTCGGTTAGAACCAAGTCAATGTGCCTCTCTTCACCCGGAACCGTTTGGAGGATCCAAACTAGCTCTCTGAAGTATCCATCGTCAGGTCGGGAGATTGCAGCTATGAAATAAGAGAAGTATGTCAGTTTTTGGGTTGGTTATAATTATTTTGATATTTCAAGAGAAAGATTGCAATGCTTACATCTATCCAACCATCACTTAGCGAATCCAGGGGGCACCGGACGTAGAACCATTCAGTCTTAAAGTAACTCAGCCTTCCCCAGGATGCAATTACTATTTGACAGTTCCTAACCGCTTCCAAGAAGGTGAAAGAAGGGCTGTCTCCACGACTCTTAACATTAAATAGATATCTAATCTCGATCGGCTTTGGTGGTCGAAAGAGAATCTCCATAAACATAATGAAGGTGCTATTCAACAAGGTGTATCCGTTGGGGTGTAGCTGGGATGGAGCTATTCCAAGGAATGATAACATCTCCCTTATATATTGATTAAAAGGAGGAAGTGCTCCCGCCGTACAAGCATGACGGTTAAAAGCAGTAAACCCCTCCGGGGAAGTATGGGGCCTGTCATTTAGCCCAGGTAGTAAAACGTTGTCAAGTGACAAGCCGTGCCTTAAACAAATCCGTCCCAACATATCTTCGAAGATGCCAGATGGCACAGAATCTTGTTGACGACAAATGAACCGGGTGCCTGGAAACTCGTCCAGAGCTGGATTTATAACTTCAGCTTCAATGACCGGTATCTCGATGGTTGAAGGAATTGAACTCGGGAGTTCATGCTGCTGTGAACTTGAAGGTTCCATGACTAACTAGCTTATGAAAAATCATTGTTAAACAGACAATAATGCTCGTTCATCCCCCAGTGTAAAGTGTGTAAGTGTGTTGTGCAGTGCAGTGCTGCATATCAATTGACAAGTTCTACGGATTTAAAGAGAGCATGCAAACGACGAGACTTCGAAATTCAGTCGGAATGACCGTAATCGCTGACCGTCACAACCATACCATCTAGGAATTAGCAATCAATCCAAGTCAAAGTTTGTTAAAATTTTGTTAAAGTTGCAGTTCCATCGACGAGCTTCGAAAGGAAGTCAAATATGCAGTCCAACGGTCAAGTCTAATTATGCCAAAGTGAAGCTCATCGGAGTTAGATGTTCAAATGCACAAGAGTCTTCGATATCATCGAAGTTAGGTTCATTGCCAATCATCTAAGTTCAAGTTCACACCGATCCGTGAAGTCGTTCGTATCCATCAGGGATACAGGTTTGAGTTCGTATCGATCGTTCAGAGGCAATTTCGTATCGATCCCATGACACGTAGTTCATATCGATCAGAAAGCATCCGCTTCGTATCGATCTGATATCATTTGCTTCGTATCGATCTAATGTCATCTACTTCGTATCGATCAAGATCGTTTCGAAACAACCAATGCAAAGCGACTGTTCCATGATCGATACGAAGCCCGACGCAAGGCAACGATACGAAATTCCCCATCAGGATCGATATGAGGGAAAACACCTTCTTCCCCAATCGATTGATACGAAATTCAGAACGACCTTACTTCGCATCCCTCCTTACTCCTTCTTCCCCAAGCAATTAACGTGCCATTACTCCTTCTCGATTCAACGTCGACCAAGTCCCGGCACCAACAGTGACGGAATCAGCGACAACATCGAGCGAACTGGCACTAAGATTTGAGTCTCATTATTTTCAAAATGGGTTCGTTGTTTATTTAACTAAAGTCAGAAGTTGTCACGCTAGATTAAGGAACAAGTTGGATCTATTCGAAGGATCGAAGGATTGTTTGGTTCGAAGGAAATGTTTCTTTCTCGAAGTCCTTTATCGATACGAAGACAAGGCAGAAGAGTAAAGAGTAAAAAGTGAAAAGTGGCTAAGTCCACAATATTTATATGGACTCGAGCATGAAGGCAAAAAACGATTCGCATCCCAGTAGATTCGACCGATTGAAAAACATCACCACGGGATCGATTTGAACAAGCCATTCGAATCCATAATCTCGAGCCTTTATCAAAGCAAAGTTGCCAACAAATGCTTTTCTGAGTCACCCAAATCCATCAATACGAAACCACTGTTCGTATCGATCATTTTCGACTCCATCCCCAGTTTAGCGACATGAAGTGTGCAGTTCGAATCCATCGAACCACGGCATCTAGAGGTCGATATTCATCGATACGAAGGCACATTTCGTATCCATTTTTGTGGCTCACACCGATTTGAAAATGAATTCCACCGAAGAGTGTAACCATCGATACGAAATTTGATTTCGTATCCATCGAATTTTATATCCACCGATACGAACGATCATTTCTTATCCATCAAGGCTCATATCAATCGATGCAAGATGTTCATTTTGTATCCATTAATACGGTGCACAGCAATACAAAAACAGTGTTTTAACCTTTTGCATTGATCCAGGAGAGGAACATTCAAAAACAACCATCAAGCATTGTTATAACGAATTTCACGTCGGTTCAAGAGAGGATCGATAAGGAGTTCAATATAAGATAAACTGCCAACGACTCATTAACGTCAGCGAGAGTCAGATTAACATATATGCGTATATGTCGGACTAATCTTCAATATTCCAGATTTATAGGAATTGGAAACTCATTTGATAACGATTACAACGACAAACGGCTAATCACTAGCGTACAACAATCAGTTGCAACAATACAGGGTACAGCAGTTAACAGACAACAGTTTACATTATCGAGAAAATCAGTCAAAGATTACAGCTTTCATCGAAAAGACGATAACTATTCAGAATAAAGATTGCAACATTTCAAAGCACAACATGTTTCCACAAGACGTACTTTGGGGGCAAATGTTATCTTGCCTTTTGGCAAGGCCGGGACACCAAGAACTTGACTAGAAACCAATGACAGTTTGTCTTAGAGATCGGTCATACGCAGGTTCACATGGATATCGGTGAATTTTGTCTGAGTCCGGATCAAGCCACAATCAACAAGACACGACGAGCGAAGCAATGAGAGTCAACGTTCCAAATTTCAAGTCAATCCGAGTTCGTATGCTCAAGTTACGATCGATGCAAGAATGGATGAGAACCAGCCACTATTCAACTCGACCGAGTTCGAATCCATCAGGTAACCACTGTTCAAATCGATCGAGTTCGAATTCATCAGAGAGGCTTACTTCGACTCGATCAGCTCCGCATCGACCACCAGGGTCTACTTCGACTCGATCAGATTCCAGTTGTTCGAATCCATCGAATATGTTTCGTTTGCATTGACCAGCAACCCTCTGTTCGTATCCACCAGGCGACTGCTGTTTCGTATCGATCGTGGGACTCCTGTTCGTATCCATCGAGCATTGCACTATTCATATCCATCACTAAGTCGCTTGTTCGTATCAATCAAGTCGAAGTGACTATGATCGATACGAACAAGGGCTACCTTCATCGATGCGAACAGAGTCACCATCATCGATACGAACAAACCACCTCCATCGACTCGAACAAGGCATGCTACAAATCGATACGAAGGAGACTGCTACTGATCGATTCGAACTGGGCAATGGGCTTCGATGCGAACAAAGCGAAGATCAAGGATGACTCGGCCAACACGGCAAAGGAAGCAGATCGATACAAGGAAGGCTCACCACGTCACCATCTGATCACGTGCGACCATCGATTTGAAAACATCGAGTCGAAATGATCGACTCGAACAAAATGAACTACCGAAAGTCTCCATTTCGTATCGATCATATCTCGAGATCCACAAGTCCAAATGCTATGAAATTTTCACAGAAGCTTACGTACATGCTAAGGAATGTCCACGCCAAATTTCGACTCCATCGGACACAATCTCGATCTATACGAAATCCACTCGTATCGATCACGGATTGGGCCGAAACTTCGCAGGCTTGGGCGCGCTGGCCTAGTCACGTGCCAAAGGGAGTCTCCCGAGATCTGAGCAAAATATAAGCCTCCTACACCTATAAATAGAGCCCCAGGGCATACAGAAAAGGGATCTTCTTCTTCTTTGAATTCTCCAACGCCCAGACTCTGCCGGATCCAGTTCTAAACTCCATTGCTGCTGCTAATAACGAATTTCACTGCTGTAAATCATTGTTATCTACTGTAACCCGCTGAAATCAATTGTAATCATCAAAGAAAGATCAATAAAACAATCAACTTCATAGTGGACATAGGCAATACACCGAACCACTCTAAATTCTTGTGTCTCTGTGCATTTTAATTACTTTCATATCTGTAATTTTGAGTTTTTGTTAGATAATCCTCTTTTTCCATTTAATTTCTTCACTTTATCTCTTCAAAAACTTCCGAAGGGTGTTGTGCCCAATTTTGGTACAAACAATTACACCCAACATAAGGCACTCGGGGTTAAAGCTTACGACAAGGTCGAAACCTATCTCAGATCCATTGAAGCTTAAGATTACTAATTCAAACAAAAGAAGGACAAGTCTTCAAGCTTTCGACGAGGCCGAAACTTCCATTTCTTCTCAATAAACAAAACCCGAGTTAATCAACAGATTTTGGCCTCCAATTAGGTCGAAACCTATTTAAGAGAACCTAAGTCAGGGTATTCTAATTGGATTGAAATGAAGGCTTTCAAAGGAGAAATAATACTTACTTAACTCGATCGAAAGGTCGTCTAACACGGAAACTGACCCTTTCGAAAGAGTCAAAAGGCCTGCTTGAGAAATATTATCAAATAAAGCTTGATCGAAAGGCAATTCTAGGAGGATCACGCCTTCTTTTCTACACTACTTATGTAAAGGACAATTCAATTTTCTAAGCATAATTTTGGGGTGTTACAAGAAATCTTGTTAACATTTTTGGCGCTAGAAGGAGGGCTTGAACCTCCGAATTGGATAAATCCCCATAACTACTGCCCTCTAACCCTGCTTAGTTCAAACCTACTTCAAGTTTATCTACTTTGGTAAATCATGGCTAGAAGAATCATAAGATCGGAACAAGGATCCTTTGAGCCTCATGAGATAAGATTCCCTTCAAGGTTCATCAAGAACTCCAATCAAAATGAAGAGCAAAGACTGAGGCTAGAAGCTCTTAGAATTATAAACAAGAAGAAAGCGGAATCATATGATCCTAAGAAATGGAGCTCGAATCCTTTTCATGTTGGCCCCACCCCTATCTTTGCACTTGGAAAGAAAACAAATGGAAGTGACAATATCTTCAACTGGATGAGAGAAACAATTCAGCATTACTCCAAAGGCAATATCATTAAGAAAGAGATAATGGATGATTATAATGCCTTTGCAAAAAAGTGGCAACCAACTACAACAAAAGTACTTCCAATTCAAGAAATTCAAAGGGTGGAGAAAAGAAAAGCAATCGAAGAGTGTGAAATAATAAGGCCAAGAAATAAAAATTCAAAAGGCCATCTGCAAGAATTTAGTTTCAAATCTAGACTTCCAAAAGAGTGCAACTTGACAACTTCCATAGAGAATGTCTACTTGCTTACAAAGGATGAGCTTAATTACTGGCCATCACAAAAAAGGAGGCCAAAACATGAATGAAACCAGGGAGGATCCTATTGTCATTACCACATGATGAATGGTCATGAAACTAACCATTATAGAGCCCTAGAGGGGATGATCATAAATTTCTTTCGATGGAAAGATCAAAGAATATGTAAAGAAAATTTGAGAAATAATCAATAAAGAGTTTCATTTCAAAGAAAAATCAACATGGTTGGTAGTGAAATTCTCCTTATATTTGGATACTACCTAAGATGGTAGAAAAGCCTCTACCCGTGCTGAGATGGCCAGGGCAGAGCACATCTTGGAGGAAGGGCGGGTAAGCCTTTAGCTGTGCCATAAGATGGCCAGGTTAAAGCATCGGACAAGCCTTTGGTGGTGCCTCTGGTCAGGTCAAGGTACCTCCTGGAGGGAGGATGGAGTAAGCCTTTATCCGTGCATAAGATGGCCATGGTAAAGCACCGAACAAACCCTTATCTGTGGCACAAAAGGGCCAGGGTAAAGCACCTCCTGGAAGGAGGGCGAGTAAGCCTTTATCCATGCCATAAGATGGCCAAGGTAGAGTACCAAACAAGCCCATGTTCGCACCACAAAAGAGCCAGGGCAGGGCACCTCCTGGAGGGAGGTCGGGTAAGTCCTTAGTTCCCGTCTCTAAGATGAGCTAACCAGGAGCACCGGAAAACAATGGGCTAAGACGTCCAGTTCCAAGAAGAGGCCCGCTAAACAATGGACTAAGATGTCCAAGCCCAAGAAGAGGCACATTTATAATGGACTGAGACGTCCAAGCCCAAGAGGAGGCACATTCGGCAATAAACTAAGATGTCTAAGCCCGAGAAGAGGCTCATCAACTGATGAACTAAGATGTTCAAGCCCGAGAAAGAGGCATTACAAATTATGGAGTAAAACGTCCAAGCTCAAGAGGCAACTAGACAAATTACTTCTATATAAGACCTAAAGGGTTCACACATCAAAGGAGTAGAACAGGGGTCCGCTTATAAATACCCGAATCTGGGTATCAGGACTTTCATTTCTAAACATCATCTATAAATACCCGAATCTGGGTTTCGGGTCTCTCATAGTGGAATTTCATCCATTAATACCTGAATCTGGGTTTCGGGTCTTTCATATCTAAATGACATTAATTAATACCGGAATCTTGGTTTTGGGATATTCATTTTAGAACATCATTATGTAATACCTGAATCTGGGTTTCGGGTCTCTATCAACCACTGATTATCTTAATATACCTGAATCTGGGTATCGAGGCAATTACTTATTTGACCCTTAACCTGGGCGTGAAATTTTGATAATGAATTTCTAATTGTCTATCACAAATGCCTGAATCTGGGTCAAAAATACTCTCAAGTAAATCATTGTTATAAGTCTTCGTTGATACCCGAATCGGGATCTCGAATTTCTAATTTTTCAAATTTCACTAAGTCCGAAGAAGGGGACTTCGGGATTCTATTACGAATACGCAAGCTATAAATTCTAGATTCAATCCCTCATTAACTATCTCTTGAAGAATTATTATCTAATACCCTTGAGATAAGGAGAGATTTCTTATCAACAAATTTTGAATATTCCAGCCAAATGGTTGAAGATAAATTCTCAAGCATTTCTCATCATAGTTGAAGACGGGATTTAAATGTTTGATATAGATTATCTCTCAAGTAGTTAAAAAGATGATTTGTTCATTTAAGAAAATAATATACATAGACTGGTATGTCAATTTCAAGCTAACAATTAGAAATATTGTTTGCTTCATACTTTTTAGGGAAATTAGCATAGCAAAGAGAAATAAAAGATTCAGCAAATTCAGAAGTAATGAAGGAGCTATCAAAGAGCATTTTAGAAGTTGCATCACAGAAATAGAATGCAAATCAGGTGATATTTTCCAAATTCATATAATTTACTTAAATCATGAGATGATTTACAAAAATGTGAAGATAATCACATCTTTATACAAAACATGTTTATTCAAATAAAATATACAAATAAATTATAAGTCTTTGGTAGCCTTGTCAAGAGTCTCGCGGCTGAAGGATCCACTACATGACGAATCGCAGCACTGAGAACCTCTTTGAGTTTCTTTTCTTTCTTCCTAGCTCTGTTTTTTTCATTAATCACGTCAATGTTAGTCTTCAGAGCACAGTTAAAAGCTCTGTTCGTAGCCCTAAGAGTTTTGTTATCCCTTTCTAACTCTGCGACGCACTTTAGAAGGGAATATTTATCGCGTTCAAGCTCTTGATTTTTAACAACATAATCATTGATAGTATGGGAATATTTGACTTTCTATTGCTCATCAATTTTTTTGGCTATTTCAAACGTGAATCTCCTACACCAATTGCCTACGGTGTTCTCGTCTAAGCCTGGGGGATGGTTGAGCATAGTAGGGAATTTTTCGACCGCAAGAAGCTTTGACCTTGTGTGTTTAGTAGCCGTAGGAGTAAAGTGAGGGACCGACAAATCAATACTTCAAATTTTGTCCCCCATAATGAATTCCAAAGAAGCACACTGTGCCTAACTATCTTTCAATTTCAACTCCAAATCGCTGATTTGTTGGATAAGTTCTGACATTTTAAGATTAAAATTGATTGAAGGATTTGCTTTTACTTGTCGCTTCAGTAACGAGATTGTTTCATATTTGCTTTTAATGTCAGCTTCGAGATAAGCAATTTGATCCTTCTGATTGCAAGCTATGGTTTTTTGGATAAAGTATCTTTTATGCCAATTCAAGGCCTTAGCATACCTACCAAAGTGTTCCAGTAAGACATTATCCCTGGGCACAATCCCTCTACTTGATTCCATTAATTTCTTTCTAAGAGCATCGACGGGTGACGATAAATTATAAGGAAGAGAAGTTGTAAATAACTGTAGCTCCTATTTAAGCAAAAGAAATAAAATAGAATCAAAATCAGAATGAAAATTTTCTTTATTATTACAACGAAGGATTACAATTCAAAAAACAACGAAGTCAAAAGATACAATACACAACTAATTGGCATCTAAGGCTTAGAATCTACATTTTTAACTTTGTTTAATGAATTAGTAGAAAGATTAACTATAGAATCAAAAGGAATATTTAGTCCCTCCGGGGTTAATACTTGGGGACATTTGCTATAGTCCCACTTCCCAGTTGGAGGACTATCATGGCCAAAAATTCATTTTGTGTGAAATGTCCTGATTTCTTTAAGAAAAGCCTCTTTCTCATCACCGAGAAAATCAATCGAAGTCAAGGATACTCCAAGTAAGGTTTTTGTAAATCTTTAAGGAAGCAGTATCTTGCTAATTTTGAAGGTTTTAAAATCGATGCCTTTTCGAGATAAAATCCTCTCAATTTGACATATTGGCTTAAATGGTCTCAAGAGACAAAACGACCTAATGAACAGTCACTCTAAAATAATATAATAAAGCGGAGCTAAGCATAAAAAGCAAAACTAAAGCAAACATTTGTAAATCGATGCATCATAAAATTTCTTTACAACTATTTGTCTGGTTCATGCAATATAGATTTAGAAAATAATTCTGATACAAATTTATCTTTGTAGTACTTAAGCTTTTCAGCGGGGAGATTTTGAGAAATCAACCTGACCCGTGGTAAAATCCAACAAGCTCCAGGATGTGGGTCAGATCCGAATTCATCTAAGTATCTTTTGTGGAAACGTCTAAGTAGACCCCCGCTGAATTCACATAAGTATGAAAAGTCAATAATCGAATGTCTACAATAATCTTTGTACAAAAAGTTAACTAAGATGTCTCTCTCTTCAATCAGCATCCAAAATAAAGTAAGTAACTCTTGGTTCTCCTTTAAGGGAGCATCGTATCAAAGGCGTGCTCTCATTAATAAGGGGGCGACCCTTTGATGTTTAAAAGACGCCAATACTGAGGCACTCCTGCCAATATTATGATAATTTTCGGAGAGTACATTGTGCTCCTTTATCTTTTTGTTTAATTCCATATATAACTTGTTAATTCGGCTTGTTGTCTTTCAAATTTTGTCTTATAGGGAAGTGTGGACTTCTTCCTCATCTAAGATAAACGATTTTGCACTAATTATTATTTTTGAAGTGAAAGATATTTAAACAGCGAATCCCATACCTGAGAAACTGGGATAGAAGCTTGGGAGGCTTGCCCTTTCTCTTTTGGATCTTCAGCATGAACAGGAGCAGGCTCATCCTCTAGAGGAGTAGAAGGTCCGGGGGATGCAGGTGGAACATCCTTCTAAGGAGATGGTTCATATTCAGGAGGTTCAACATTGTCGCCACCATCCTTTTTAGAAATTGCAGAAGGACCCCCTTTATCTCCATCAAAACCTTGGCCTCCAGCAAGGTTATCATCGCCGTCGTCTTTATTATCATCGTCACTACCATCGCCATCATCATCGCCTTTTTCCTCAGCGGCGTCATCTTTGTCACCCTCCTCCTCAGAGTCTGATTCGATTTTGAAAGTGGGGACATCAAAAGAAAGAATCTCAAAAGCATTAATTTCTTCTTCATTTGCAGGCTCGATCCCTTGCTTCATCTAATTAATTTTGCCTATCACTATATCGACTAAGGTAGAATCAAGCGACAGAAAGCCAAAGTCTGTGCATTTCTTGTAGTTGTCGGCATATTCAAGCATAAGAGCATCTTTATAAGTCTTTAGCATCATTTGCCCTAGAGTGAAGCCGGACAAATTGGGACACTCGTTGCTTGACATTGGTAATGGTATGGACAACAAGTTTTAACGAACCCTGGTCTTCTTAAATTTTTCCCTCAAAGAGATGTTCTTTGCGACCAAGCGAGCCTTCTCATCTTCAGAGTCTTTTAAAATGAGCTCCACAAAAAGTTTCTCATTTGTAAGGAGTTGACGTGCTTGCCTTTCTATTTTTAGATCAGTCTCAGCTTGGGCAAGAGAAGCCTTTACTTGTTCTAACTCTGTGGAAGCTATTAGTCCATTAGTTGATGGTTTTGATGACAACAACCTTAGAATAAGATTATAAAATATAAGTACTAACATTATAGTTTAGATATATATGTATATGCAGGATTTAACCATGCAGGTACAAAGAATGAAGTCTGTACAGTATAGAGATTCAAGATATCAAGATTGAAGACTCATGAGTATCAAGAATATCAAGATTATCAAGAGTTCAAGATTTCAAGATAAGTATTGAGTCTAGAATTATGTTAAAACTTCATAATAGCACTGAAATCTTCACTCCGTTTTTCTTTTGGGATGGAACCCATTTCTACCTTTTTAGTGGCTTACAAACCCACGACAAGTAGCTTACAAACCTACGACAAGTGGCTTACAAACCCACGAACATTCTGGTTTTGTACAAGTTCTCGAGTCGTGATGTGATGAGATATTCTGCAGGAAGAATCTTGCAAAACTACTTCAAAATGATTTTCAAAACTACTTCAGAATAATTTTCAAAACTGATTTTCAAAATGTTTTGGCCTTAAAAATTATCATTTCAAATGATTTTCAAAAAGATGTTTTAGCCTTAAAATATTCTTTGTTTTTGTTTTTAATAAACTCTTGTTTTAAACTTCGTTTGTTTTAAACTATCTTTTAATTATAATATATTTATACTTAGATTTAAATATAAAATTATAGTAAAATTTTATATATATTATTCTCTATATTTATCTACGTATTTTATCTATAGTCAAGTATATTTATAAAGTATAAATAGTTTTTAATATAAGATAAAGGTTATTTTTAAAGAAAATCAAATCTTCAAAAAATGCTTTGGGATTTTGACATGCCCTAGTACCCCATGTCGACATAGTGACAGTTTGATTCAAAAATTTGAATTTCAAAAGAAGTGTCTATTCGCCATAACCTTTCACGATTGGACATGGCTGTTGTTCTTCTATAAATAGGGGCTGGTTTCAACGAATTTTATATCAGATTTTCTGGTTTTTCACTTCTCTTCTTCTTCCACATTTTCTTATTCAAAATCCTATCATCACTCTACCGAAATCAACATTGAATCTAACTAGATCATCTCTAGTTTGATTCTTTATCACTATCTCAACAAGATCCCAGTGCTACTCAGAGTTATAGGCTTCTTTGTAATCTATCTAGCGAGAAAAGGTGTGATTGTAGCCTTGGAAATCAATCAAGCGAGAAAAGGTGTGATTGTAGCCTTGGAAATCAATTGGGTGAACTTGTTGCCCCAGAAATCAAGTATCTCTACCCAGAGGATTATGATTCTGGAGGGTGTACCTCGTAGCCTTGAACCGAGGGTTGTAATTGTTGAATTGCTTTTGAAAGGAAATCCGTACTTAGTTGTGCGGGACTGGATGTAGGGTAACTCCGAACCAGTATAAAATCCGGTATGTTCTTTCCTTTACTGCATTTACTTTATTTCTGCATCTGTGTTTGATTCTGTGATTATATCTGTGTCTGAATATTACATACATTTGTGTACAAATCAACAATAACTCAAAAAGATTTAGTAATTTCTTATAAACACTATTCACCCCCCTCTAGTGTTCATTCTAGCCTTAAGATCCATATTCCGCATTCCTCACATTTGGTATCAGAGCAAGGTTTTCAAAGTTTCATAATCTGATTTTTGAAAAAGTTTTTTTTGAAAAATGGCTATGTTTTAGAAATTTGTTAATGCATGTTTAGAAATATTCAGATCATCATTGTCTCTTGAGTCTGCATATAATCAATATTCAAATACAAGTTGTCTACTAAGATTGTTTGATGTGCAGGAATCATGCTTTATGGGAGTTGAGGAATCAATCCAGAACAAACAAACTGTGCAGATCAAAAAGAACAAATGGATACTCGATAGTGGATGTTCTAGACACATGACTGGGAATCCAGATACGCTGAATGATATAATATACAAAGACGGAGGACTGGTTAACTTTGGAGACAATTCAAAAGGTTATGTGATCGGCATCGGCAAAGTCGGTAACTCTGAAACTCCTATTATTACTAATGTTTTGCTAGTTAAGAATCTGAAACACAATCTGCTAAGTATAAGTCAACTATGCGATAAAGGATATAAAATTAAATTTGAAAAAGATAAGTTTCACATCGAAGATAGTAATTCAACCATAATATTTGAGGGAATTAGGAAAAAGAATATTTATATTCTTAGTATGAAAATTTCAAATGATAACTTGTGTCTTTTGGCAAATGCAATTGACCCTTCGATTTGGCATAAGAGATTTGGGCATTTGAATTTCAAACTCTTATCTAGACTGTCAAAACATGATCTAGTAAGAGGCCTCCCTAAAATGAATTTTAAAGTAGATAGTCTATGTGATGCATGTCAACTAAGAAAACATAGAAAAAGCTCTTTTAAATTAAAAGATATGGTTTCTACTACGAAACCTCTTGAATTACTTCATATTGATCTATTGGTCCATCTCAAATTCTATCAATAAATAATAGTAAATATGTTTTTGTAATTGTAGATGATTATTCTAGATTTACATGGACAATATTTTTAAAACATAAAAGTGATACTTTTGAATATTTTAAGAATTTTTCAAAAAGGGTTCAAAATCAACTTTCTCAAAAAATTATAACCATCCGTAGTGATCACGGTGGTGAATTTGAAAATGAAAAGTTTGAAGAATTCTGCAATAAAAAGGATATAATTCATAATTTTTCATTTCCAAGAACTCCACAACAAAACAGAGTAGTAGAACGTAAAAATAGGACGATTTAAGAGTGCGCGAGAACTATGCTTGCTGATAGTAATTTACTAAAGTACTTTTGGGCAGAAGCAGTTGCTACCACCTGTTATATTTTAAATAGAATTTTAATTAGACCTTTAACTGATAAGACGTCTTATGAACTTATTTACTCAAAGAAACCTAAGGTATCTTATTTTAGAATTTTTGGAAGTAAATGTTTTATTTTATATACAAAAGATAACTTAGATAAATTTGATCCTAAATCCGATAAAGGTATCTTTATCGGATACTCTAATAGAAGTAAAGCATACAGAGTATTTAATTTAAGAACTAATACCATCGAAGAAACAATGCATGTTTCATTTGATGAAAATTTCAAAAATTTTGAAGAAATAAATGATGAAGAGGATTTAATCACTCAAAACCAAGAGTCAACTGAAACTAATAATGAATTAAATCATCCTAATAAAAGGATTATACTTTTAAAATATCACCCTATAGAAAATATACTTAGAGATATGCAATCTGATGTTAAAACTAGAAACCAACTAAGTCAAATGAGTAATGTAGCTTTTATATCAACTATTGAACCCAAAAATCTAGAAGAAGCATCAACTGATGATTCATGGATTTTGGCTATGCAAGAAGAATTAAATCAATTCACTAGAAATAATGTTTAGGAACTTGTTCCTAGACCTGAAAATAAAACAATAATTGGAACTAAATGGGTTTATAAAAATAAAATGAATGAACAAGGAGAGGTTGTTAGAAATAAAGCTCGGTTAGTCGCTCAAGGTTATTGTCAAGAAGAAGGAATAGATTTTGATGAAACCTTTTCCACCGTAGCAAGATTATAAGCCATTAGGATTCTACTTGTGTTATCCCGCCTTTTGGCAAGGCCGTGACACCAAGGAATTGCCTAGTAACCAATGACGGCCCGTCCTAGAGATCAGTTATACATAGGCTCACTATGGATATTGATGAATTTTGTCCGAGTCCAGATCGAGCCAAAATTGGTAGGACATGACAAGCTAAGCCATGAGAGTCAACGTTCCAAATCTCAAGTCAATCCGAGTTCGTATGCTCAAGTTATGAATGATACAAAATTGGATGAAAACCAATCACCGGTCGACTCGCCCCCTTCGACTCGCTTTGCAACCATCAGAGGCGGCACCTTCGACTCGCTCCGCTTCGCATCCCTCAGATGCCTACTTCGCTCCGCTTTGCATCCACCAGAAATGACTCCTTCAACTCGCTCCCTTCAACTCGCTTTGCAACCATCAGAAATAATAACTTCGACTCGCTCCGTTCGAACCACTGTTCGACTCCATCAACTTCGACTCCATTGGCGAAGCCACTGCTCGAATCTCTCAGGACGCTCCATTTTGACTCGCTCGACCAATGCACGCTTCGACTCACTCAATCGATGTACATTTCGACTCGCTCGAGACAGCATCAAAGGCAGAGTGATCCAAAGACGCAAGCGCCATGTCACTGAGTCGAACGGAAGCGAGTCGAAACAGCAGCGAGTCAAAACAGAAGCGAGTCGAACCAAACAGCAGCCGAGAATCGCATTTCGTATAGATCATATCTCCTAATCTACAAGTCCAAATGATATGAAATTTTCACAGAAGACTACGTGCATGCTAAAGAATGTCCACGCCAAATTTTGACTCCATTGGATGAAATTTTGATCGATACGAAATCTGTTCGTATCGATCACGGATCGGACCGAAACTTCACGGGCTTGGGCGTGCTGGCTTGGTCACGTGCCAAAGAGGGTCTCCCGAGATCTGAGCGAAATACCAGCCTCCTACACCTATAAATAGACCCCCAAAGCCAACAGAAAAGGGGTTCTTCTTCCTTTTGAGATCTCCAACGCCCAAACTCCGCCAGATCCAGATCTGAACTCAATTACTGCTGCTACCAACGAATTTCACTGCTGCAAATCATAATTTCCTGCTATAAATCATTGAATTCACTTGTAAACACAAAAATAAAGATCAATAAAACAAACTACTTCATAGTGGACGTAGGCAATACGCCGAATCACTCTAAATTCTTGTATCTCCTTGCATTTTAATTATTCTCATTTCTGAAATTTGGAGGTTTTGTTAGATAATTCCTCTTTTTTCATTTAATTTCTTCACTTTATCTCTTCAAAGACTTCCGAAGAGTGTTGTGCCCAATTTTGGTACAAACACTTTGGAGCTTTTCACTGAGAAAAACCCAATTTTTCTCCTGCTCTTTGGATCTCCTATCTATATTGGATTGCATAAATCTAGGAAGAAGATCCAGATCTAGAACTTTGAAGCCCTCCCATTCTATTCAGATTTGCAATCAGATCTAGGAAAGGACTTCATTAATTCATTATGGTGAGCACACGTACCACTTCTGCAGCTATTAAACAAGGAGCACGGGACCGACAAAATCCCGTGCAATCACCTCTATCCAACCAAAATGCTACAGGACCTTCAGATCCATCAGGTCCAATCACTAGACAAGAATTCCAGACATTGCTTCAAGAATTGACCTAAAGTCGACAGCAGCTAACTGATCAATTACGCGCCAACATAGAGTTGACTAACCATCTAAATCGCCAATGGCGAAAAAGATCCAGAAGAGATCAAGGTTCTCATTCTTCCACAGAAAGTTCAGCCTCCTCCGATGGCCAAACCAGATCCACACGTCCACGGCTAGGTGTAAGCTACACCCAAGCCACGGGGACCAACATGCTTCAAACCTTGGGCAACCTAGAGCTGGACCATCCGCTAGTCTCCGTACAGAACCTTCAACTCGAGGAGGAGCTGCTCCTTACCATGTTACCGACAACATTGCTGCTACCACCACTACCGGATGGGGAGGTGATGCTAGAAACCAAGCTGATCCTCAACGTAACCAACGAGAGCAGACTCCTAAGCCTTATGTCCCTGAGGATGTTGAACCAAGGAGGCGAGGTACGGACTGTCGACAGCGTCCGGTCCAGACTCGCGCTGTGGAACCCGACCACACTTTGGCACAACATGCTCCAAGTATCCGAACACCGGACATACCAGCGATGATCCGCCAAATGATCCGTGAAAGTCAGGGTCTCTCTAATGACGACTGGGGAATCTCCCGAAGTCATACCCCTTTCACCAATGACGTTTTATATTCTGAACCACCTCAGCACTTCAGGATGCCGGCTTTGCCAGTTTATGAAGGAAGTTCTGATCCCAATCAACACGTCCTAAAATATGAATGGCTGATGAATGCTGCTAGAGCTGATGACGCAGTAAAGTGCCGTAGTTTCCCCATTTCCCTAGGGGGCATCGCTACCATGTGGTTCACTCGTTTTCCACCGCAATCCATCTCTAACTTTGACCATATGGCCACCAAGTTTGTCGAACAATTCTGTATGCACGTGGCGAGGCCTAAGGACGTTAACACTCTGTCTAGTGTTTTACGCAAGCTCCCGGAGAAACACTTAGACGTTACTTGGAGCGATTCCATGCTGCGTGTGCAGAAATAAGCAATCCCAATGATAACTCTATCCTGATGGCACTGACTAAGGGGATTGATGCTGATTCCGAGTTCGGAAATTGGTTAGCTGGGAAACCACCTGCGTCATTGGACCGTTTCTATTCCAAGGCAGCCTAATTCCTGAGAAGGGAGGATGTGAAACAGTCTAGGAAGCAGGATGACGCAGGGCCCGACATCGAAGGTATCCAAAGTAACGTCGCCGTTAAACAGTCCGGAGATAGTTCTGGAAAAATTCAATTGAACGTCCAAAATAAACAGAAACAGCAGAGGGACAATAGAAATCAAAACAAAAAACACGATCAGGATCGTGGACCACGGCGTAGAGCTTCCATGTACGATAATTATACTCCGTTGAACACATCTTTGGAAATGTGTATTTGCAGACCTGCAATACCATGCAATACAAGAAGCCTGCCCCAAAACCACCAACTAAGAGGCAAATCCAAACAGGAAAATTCTGTAGATTCCATGAGAGTTATGGCCACAACACCAATGAGTGTCGTCACTTACAAGACCTCATTGAAAAACTAATACGTGAGCGGAAGTTGGATTAGTATGTGCGGGCGCCGCAATCCGGTGGTGCGGGCCTATCAAATCAGAATCGTGCGCCAAATCAGGAAAGACAGGAGGAACCTGCTTGAACAGACATAAGGTTGGTTATCAATATAATAAGTGGTGGTCCTCACCCAACAGATCGAAGCTAGAAGGAAATGGAGTCGTATGCCAGTTCTATCAGGCATGCGGACTTCGAGTGTTGCAGTAGTTTTGATGAGGGGGCTCCGGCCAAGCAATAGAAAACGATGACGGATGATATCGTGTTCGAGAACAAAGACGCTGATAAAGTCGAAGCTCCCACTATCGATCCACTGGTCATCTCAGCACAAGTAGGTCCCGCTTGGATGAAAAGGATCTTAGTCGACAGTGGAAGCTCTGTGAATATTTTGTTCAGGCGAGCTTATGATCAAATGAAGATGGAAGCCGCAGACTTGAAGCCTTGTCAATCTCGAGTCCATGGTTTCAACGGAAGTGCCACTATACCCACTGGAATGGTGGAACTGCCAGTAGAGTTGGGAATTGGAGAACGTCGGAGAGTACGGATGTTGCAGTTCATTGCTTTGGACATAGACTCCCCTTACAATGCTTTCTTGGGCCGACCGGCCCTCGCTGAGTTCAGGATAGCCATTGTCCCGTGGTTTTTGACTTTAAAGTTTCCCACTGATCATGGAATAGGAATCGTCCAGGGAGATCAGGATACTGTCAGAGCTTGTTATGTTGCTGAGCTGCGGGAGGCGCAGCGAAAGTAGAAAGGAAAGGGCGTAGAGGAATCTCTCTGCGTCCGTTTCGCCGATAATTGACAATTAACGCTAGGGCCCAGGCCCGGGCACGCCAGCCAATTCCTCAAGGACCTTGATCCAAGAGAAACTTAAGGCAAAGGAGAATCTAAAGAAAATCAAGCATCACCGGCCGAACTGACAATCGATGTCTCAGTTGACAGTGACGATGATTCGAAAATGATAAAGATTGGATCTCAGCTAAGCTAGCAAGCTCAGGAGGAATTGGTTGAATTTCTGCGGGAAAACCTTGACGTATTTTCCTGGACACATTCTGATATGTGTGGGATCTCGCCGGACATCACGAGGCACACTCTGAACATTGACGCGCGACATGTCCCGGTCAAACAAAAATGGCGCGGTATGGATCCAGAGAGATCTGCCGCCCTTAAAGAAGAAGTAGAAAAGCTTGAAGCGAACGGATTCATTCGAGACGCGCTATATCCGAGTGGGTGTCGAATCCCGTGCTCGTCCGAAAGCCAAATGGAAAGTGGAGAACGTGTGTCGATTATTCCGATCTGAATAAAGCATGTTCCAAAGACAGCTTCCCGCTTCCCAGAATTGATCAGCTAGTAGATTCGACGGCTGGGCATGAACTCTTATCCTTCATGGACGCGTATTCAGGCTACAGTCAGATACCAATGCATTTACCCAATCAAGAACATACTAGCTTCGTAACCAATCTGGGACTTTACTGTTACAAGGTTATGCCATTCGGACTCAAGAATGCCGGGGCTACTTATCAACGATTGGTCAATCGGATGTTTGCCAATCAAATCGGGAAAACCATGGAAGTATATGTAGGCGACATGCTTGTGAAGTCGCGACTCTCCACCAACCATATTAAAGACCTGGAAACTATGTTCAACATACTTCGGGAATACAAGATGAAGCTTAACCCACTGAAATGTCACTTTGGAGTTGCATCCGGAAGGTTCCTTGGGTTCATCGTTAACGCCTGGGGAATCGAAGCCAATCCAGAAAAGATTTGGGCAATCAGAAATCTTGAAACTCCCAAGACTATAAAGCAAGTCCAGAGTCTCAATGGAAAGGTAGCAGCATTGAGCAGGTTCATTTCAAAGTCCACTGACAAATGCATTCCCTTCTTCGATATGATCAGAAAAGGGAAACGAAACTTTGAATGGACCACGGAGTGTGAGGGCGCTTTCCAAGCACTAGTTCAACATCTATCCACACCGCCAATACCGTCAAAGCCTATTGATCATGAGAAGTTGTATGCATACTTGGCGATATTAGAAAACGCTATCAACACTGCCTTGGTTCGAGAAGAAGACGGGATACAAAAGCCAGTGTACTACGTCAGCAAACGATTGACTGAGGCTGAAAGGAACTATCCAAAGAAAAACTTGGCTTATTGCCTTGTAATCGCATCAAGAAAACTCCGACCGTATTTCGAAGCACATCCCATAGTTATTTACACCGACCGGCCATTACGACAGCTCTTTTCGCGGCCTGAGATGTCTGGTAGACTACTCAAGTGGAACATCGAACTGAGTCAGTTTGATATTACTTACACTCCAAGACGAGCAATCCAAGGACAAGTCCTCGCTGATTTCATAGCTGAATTCACCATTCCAGAGGACTTGCCTGAAACCAGTAAATCCCCCGAATATGTCTGGAAGCTGTATACTGATGGTGCATCGAACGACCGGCGTTCGGGCGCTGGTGTTGTGCTCGAAACCCCCGAAGGTTGATCTATATGCTACGCTTTGAAGTTTAACTTTCATGAAACCAATAATGAAGCTGAATACGAAGCCCTCTTAGCTGGCTTGAAACTCGCCAGAGATCTAAAAATTATTGCTGTGGGAATTTATTGTGATTCACAATTGGTTGTGTGTCATGTACGGGGAGAGTATCAAGCAAGAGATCGAAGGTTGGCTGCTTACTTAGCTCGAGTTCAGGAAGCATTGAATCAGTTCGATTACTACGCCATCTATTGTATACCTCGGGAGCGCAACCAAAAGGCCGATTCATTGGCAAAGCTAGCCAGCATAGGTGAAGCTCAACAAATGGGACTCGTTCCCGTAGAAACGCTATCTTCCCCAAGTATCGACCGGACAGAAATAAACCGGGTATGCGAAACCGTTCCCGAAAAGGATTCATGGATGACCCCACTCAGAAATTACATTGAGCACGGAACCCTGCCGGAGCACAGGAGTGAAAAGAGACAAATCCTTCGAAAGGCCTCAAGATTTACCATCTACAATGGACTCATGTACAGAAGGGGGTACTCAGTTCCCTTACTCTGGTGTATCGCTCACGATGAAATTAAACGAGTGTTGCGCGATGTGCATGAGGGAGAATGTGGCGATCACATCGGGGGGCAAGCACTTGCCAAGAAAATACTTCGCTACGGATATTACTGGCCTACCGTGAATCGTGATGCGTTGGACTATGCAAAGAAATGTGAAAGGTGCCAGAAATATGCCCGAATTCCTAGAGCTACTCCTACTGAGATAATGCAAATGGTCAGCCCATGGTTGTTCGCAATGTGGGGGCATCGACATCATCGGTGCTCTACCTTTGGCAAAAGGTGGTGCGAAGTACGCCATCGTCGTAGTTGATTACTTTACAAAGTGGCCTAAAGCCGAAGCTCTCGCTACCATTACAACGAAGAAAGTAATCAACTTTGTGGTTCGTAACATCATCTGTCGATTCGGTCTCCTACACACCATTATTACGGACAACGGAACCCAATTCGACAGTGCTGAATTCAAAGATTTCTGCAAACGATTTCACATCCAAAAGAAATTCTCCACAGTTGCACACCCTCAGGCAAACAGACAGGTCGAAGCAGTTAATAAAGTTATAAAATCCATCCTGAAAAAACAACTGGAAAAGGTCGGGGGCAAGTGGCTCAATGAACTTCCTATGGCTCTATGGGCTTACCGAACAACCCACAAGACCACGACCGGCCACACTCCATTCTCTCTTTCTTACGGTTCAGAGGCCGTTATTCCAGTCGAGCTAGAATTACCTTCTCATCATGTGACATACTATGATCCAAAGACAATTTCTATATTACTTGTTGAATCACTCGATCTACTAGATGAGAAGCGTGAAGAACCTGATTTGAGGGTAGCTACGCATCGAAGTCGAGTCGCCCAATTGTACAACGCCAAGGTCCGTCCGTGAACCTTCGAACTAGGCGATCTCGTCTTAAAAAGAATCTATCTGGTTCCTTTGCATATAAAGCCGACATGGGAAGGACCGTATGTTATTGAACGAAGGCTCGGAGATGGCACATTCAAGTTATCGATCGTCGATGGTGTTACCCTGCCAAGAGCTTGGAATAACGAGAGCCTTCGCCGCTATTATACCTGATATGCTATCTATATCCATTTAGTTTACTTTCCTTTTCTGCAATTTGTTTATGCATTTCGAAATTAGAACTTGTAATAAGGCAACTGTCTTTGCCATACTTTCTTATTTCAGCAATAAAATGCAACCTCTTCGAGCCAGAACTGTGATTTACTTGAAATACTTCATATGACCATCACTATGCACGGAGAGCTAAGTTTCACCATACGGTGGGATTTATTCAAATAGAGAGTGGCTGCGATGCAACCAATCACTCGCTAAGTGAAACCCGAGCTCGGGGGAAAGCCATCACATCAAAGTCAAAAAAAGGATTGATACTCGACAATCCTTCATCAACTCCGAACTCCCAGAGCGTGAGTGGGAGTATAAACATCAACTCCGTATTCCCAAAGTGTGAAGTGGAGTATAAACCTCAACTCCAAACTCCCAGAGCGCGAGTCAAAGTATAAACATCAACTCCATATTCCCAGAGTGCGAAGCGGAGTATAAACCTCAACTCCGAACTCCCAGAGCACGAGTCGGAGTATAAACATCAACTCCGAACTCCCAGAGTGCAAGTCGGAGTATAAACATCAATTCCGAGTTCCCAGAGTGCGAAGCAGAGTATAAACATCAACTCCGAACTCCCAGAGCGTGAGTCGGAGTATAAACATCAACTCCGTATTCCCAGAGTGCGAAGCGGAGTATAAACCTCAACTCCGAACTACCAGAGCGCGAGTCGGAGTATAAACATCAACTCTGTATTCCTAGAGTGCGAAGCGGAGTATAAACCTCAACTTCGAACTCCCAGAGCGCGAGTCAGAGTATAAATATCAACTCCGAACTCCTAGAGCGTGAGTCGGAGTATAAACATCAACTCCGTATTCCCAGAGTGCGAAGCGGAGTATAAACCTCAACTCCGAACTCCCAGAGCGCGAGTCGGAGTATAAACATCAACTCCGTATTCCCAGAGTGCGAAGCGGAGTATAAACCTCAACTCCGAACTCCTAGAGCGCGAGTCGGAGTATAAACATCAACTCCAAACTCCCAGAGTGCAAGTCGGAGTATAAACATCAACTCCGAGTTCCCAGAGTGCGTAGCGGAGTATAAACATTAACTCTGAACTCCCAGAGCGCGAGTCGGAGTATAAACATCAACTCCGTTTTCCCAGAGTGCGAAGCAGAGTATAAACCTCAACTCCGAACTCCCAGAGCACGAGTCGGAGTATTAACATCAACTCCATATTCCCAGAGTGTGAAGCGGAGTATAAACCTCATCTCCGAACTCCCAAAGCGCGAGTCGGAGTATAAACATCAACTCCGAGTTCCCAGAGTGCGAAGCGAAGTATAAACATCAACTCTGAACTCTCAGAGCGCGAGTCGGAGTATAAACATCAACTCCGTATTCCCAGAGTGCAAAGCGGAGTATAAACCTCAACTCCGAACTCCCAGAGCGCGAGTCAGAGTATAAACATCAACTCCGTATTGCCAGAGTGCGAAGCGGAGTATAAGCATCGACTCCAAATTCCCAGAGCACGAATTGGAGTATAAACGACAACTTCGAACTTCCAGAGTGCAAGTCGGAGCATAGACATCGACTCCGGGTTCCCAAAGCGTGAAGTATAGCGTAGACACCAACTTCAAGTTCCCGAAGAACGAATCAAAGCATAGATATCAACTCCAAACTCCCAGAGCGCGAGTCAGTTTATTAACATCAATTCCAAGTCCCCAGACCGCGGGCAAATGGTCGAAACTTAAGCCGGCGTGACCAACCGCCGATAAACAAATGGGACTCCCCGGAGCGTGGATATGATCATCGACAATCAAACAAGCATGGATGCATTACTCAATCTCCGCTTACCTCAGACATCCGCTCGGTGGCACTAGACTCAACATGTTATAAGTGAGAAACGATCGTCAACTGATGATCCACAACTCACCCCCAAGACTGGGAGGGCAGGACTTAAGCACCGACCATTGACTGAAACGATGTGATGTAAAAATTCAACTCGTTTCCCGGTCGCAAACTATGTCCACAGTTTATGAACTTGGCAAACAAAAACAAACTTGATTCGAAAACTAAGACTTCACAAGTACACTTCAGATATTGAAATGCTTGGACAAATACACAATGATAGAAAAGAAGCCTAAAAAGAGAAGTTTCATTTCTATTGTTTATAAAAGAAGTTCGTGTACAATTTTCCAAAAATTCCTACTAGCAGGGGCCGAACCCGCATCTATACACGGCTAACAAAATGGAAGTCAAAATAAACCAGGAAAGCATGTCTAATCTTTCTTCTTCCGCAGCTTCCTTTTCGGCATAGGCCCACCGGAGCCACCACTATCCTTCCTCTTCGAGCCTTTGCCTGTCGGTGGACGGTCTCCGGGCAAGGGCATAATTTCAACATCTTCCTCTGAACTCGAAGGAACCGGGATGCTTCCCGCCGGAGGAGTCGGAGGGATAGGATCAAGTGTGGAAGATGGAATAGCCGCACTAGTATCAGAGAATGTACCGCCAGGCGATATCGTTCTAAGCGGAGCTGGATCAAGTGCCGCCGTCCCACCTCCAAGACTGCCACCATGTGTTGCGGCATCCGTTTCAGCAGCGATTTGTGCCAAGATTTCCTCTTCAGCGGCCGACCGGGCCTCGCTGGGAGCGTCAACAGTCGGCATCGGAAAACTCATGGCGGGAACGCCTCCGCCCATGACAAATGATAGATCAGCCAAAGGGTCGCCATGACAGCGAAAGAGCTCCTCCATCAGTTGCTCGTCAAAAACAAGTGTGCCTCCCTGAATATCATCAAGAGGCGCTACAGTAGTCACGGTGATCGCTTCAGTGACGATAGCCTCCTGTGTCTGATGTGATTCTTGAGTAGCAGGAGGCCCGACATGTGTAGCATCGATCACTGGATGAAAAATAAGAGAACTGTTAAAACTTAGCTCAATCAAAGATTTCGACTTAAGGGAGATATGAAGAATGTTCAAAATACCTTCCTCAATTTGGCTCGTAGGCGACAGAGCAGCGTCGATAACTTGCGTTGCAGCCGGTGACATCTGCGGCTGATCTGGATTATAAGCAAGAACAGCCTGGGAATCGACCGCAGATGAGGATTCGGGTTGGGTTAACGTTGGAACTTCAAGACTTGCTTTGTGATGGTCAACTCCAGAACCCTCTCCCACTTCAAAGTGCTAGGCGCCAAGTTTTTCCTTCTCACGCAGAATCATCGACTCGTGGAGAATCCTCTTTTCAACATCAGTCAAAATGTGATTCTCGAGTTCGAATTCATCCACGGACTCGCCCTGATGCGCCTCTTTCTCTTCCTCAACCAGTCGGCTCCAAGCATTGTAGAGATGCTTCAAAAAATCATCGAGCCAAGCTAGACCCCGTTGCCTCAGCACATTAGCGTTGTAAACGACGAGAAGGTCTTCGATGTTAGCCTCTAGCCTGGACTCGGCCAACTTCACCCTCTCCTCGACCTCAGTCTCCACCTTTTGGACTTTAGCCACAGCCGCATCCCATTCACCCATGAGTAGAATGGCTTGTTCGCACGCCTCCTGGGCTGCGATGTTCGCGTCATCCTTCTCCTTGGCCATATCAGTAAATTTGGCCTTGAGTTCATTAAGCTCCTTGACCGCCGCATCCCGCTCGGTGGTGACTTTGGTGTTTTGGTGGCCTGTCTCCTCCACCAGGGCAACGTGGGTCTACCCCAACCTCTCCATTTCTGCCTTCGCTTCATCGGCTTTCTTGGTGGCCTCAATCTCCGACTTCCGCGAAGACTCGGCCTTAGTAGTAAGCACTTGAATAATTCGTCCCTTTGAGCGAGCTCGGTTTCCATCTTCTCAAGCGCTTTGGCTTGCTCAAAGGCCACCTTAGAAGCCTTCTCTGCAGCCTTAACCCACTCTCGGTATTGGGTGTAGATGTCGTGGACATAATCGTGCATCGTGCCTTCTACCCCTGATGGAATTCTCTTTAGGTAAGGAGGGAAGACATAGCCGTCAAAGCAGATATTCGGAAAATCCTTCCTCATCTGAGCTAGTTTACGGGCCCCTTCTCTTGTGGGCTCAGCGGGGGCCTACTCTATAATCATGGAGGCCGTAGTCTCAATTCTCTAAAGATGAGTTTCGGACCTAGAAGCATGAGAGGATGGCCTGTGATGAGGAGGCTCTGGTGGATATGAAGTTTGAACAGGAGGAGGAGACGAAAGTCTAGGAGGAGGAGAGCGTGATCTGGATCGACGTTTATACTCTCTGTCACGCCCATACCTGTCCTGGTTAGAGTATTCGCGATCGCGATCTCTATCTGAATCCCTCCTGCGGGAATCATAGTAACCAGAAGCTTTTCGGGCCGAACGGAGATTCTCGAGCATCGATCCTCTTCCAGACATAGTACCTGAAAATGATAAATGAAGAAAGAGTTAATAACTTCCTAATTTGGATGATGTACAGTTGTGAATCATGTAGTGTAGTAAAGTGTATGCATGTGCAATCCCCCGACCAACCGGAAATGTCGGCCGCACTCGTAGCAAGCGACCCGCTCAGTTCAAGAGCGCTATTAAGCTCCTCCGTGCCGGCGTCGTGTGGAGACGACACAAAATCTGGGATCAGAATATCAGCAAGCCCTGCAAAAGGACTCTCTACTTGTGGGGGAGGAGCCTCCGAAATTCTTATCCCCGGGAAAGGTAAAGACACGACCATGGATTTAAATCTCTCAGATTTAGGGCGTTTGTGAGCAGCAGCCTTGCCTTTTCTTCTTCCTCCCGAATCCTGGACATCGGCAGAAGGCCCAGCTGGAAGCTCGGTATCGGTAGGCGTTCTTTCTGGATCAACTTCTTCGGCGATCACAACGGCGGGCGCTTTGCGCTTCACCCGTTTCTTCAAGACCACTCTATGTATCCCTTCTAGATGTATGCTCTGCCTCCGTTCTATCAGCCCGACAGTCCTCAAATTTCTATCGGACAAAACCAAGTCGATATGCCTCTCTTCGCCCGGAAACACTTGAAGAATCGGAACAAGCTCTATGAAGTATGCGCCGTCAGAACGAGAGATTTCAGCTATAAAAAAGGAAAAGTATGTCAGTTTTGGAGTCAGTTACTAATATCTCAATGAATCAAGAGGGAAACAGCAACGCTTATGTCTATCCAACCACCGCCAGCAAATCAAGGGAGGCACCAAACGTAGAACCATTCAGTTTTATAATAACTTAGCCTTCCCCAGGAGCCCAGTACAATGTGGCAGTTTCTGACCGCTACCAGGAAGGTGAAAGAAGGGATGTCTCCACGGCTCTTGACATTGAATAAATATCTGATTTTGATCGGCTTCGGCGGATGAAAGAGGATCTCCATAAAGAGGACAAAGGTGATGTTCAACAAGGCATACCCATTGGGATGTAGCTGAGATGGAGCTATGTCAAGAAACGATAACATCTCCCTTATATATTGATTGAAGGGAGGAAGCGTCCCCGTTGTGCAAGCGTGACGGTTGAAAGCAGTAAACCCCTCCGGGGGATTGTGTGGCCTGTCATTTGGCCCAGGAAGTAGCACGTCGTCAAGCGACAAACCATGCCTTAAGCAAATCCGTCCTAGCATATCTTCGGAGAAACCCGATGACACAGAATCTGTTGGATTACAAATAAACCGAGCACCCGGACGCTCATCCGGAGCTGGCTCTATAACTTCGGCTTCAATAACCGGTATCTCTATGGTTGGAGGAATAGAACTTGGGAGTTCCGGCTGCTGAGAACTTGAAGGGTCCATGACTAGCTAGCTTATAAAAAACCATTGTTAAACTGACAAATAACACTCGTGCATCCCCTAGTGTAAAGTGTGTGAGTGTGTTGTGTAGTGCAACACTGTATATTATTTGAGAAGATCAACAGGATTGAAGGAAGTATGTAAACGATGAGACTTCAGAATTCAGTCGGAAGGACCATCATCGCTGACCGTCACTACCATACCATCCAGCTGTTAACTATCATTCCAAGTTAAAGTTTGGTGTCATTTTGGTAAGTTCCAGTTTCATCGACGAGCTTCGATAGGCAATCAGATATGCGGTGAAACGGTGAAGTCCAGTAATACAAGTTTGAAGCTCGTCGGTGTCAATTGTTCAAATGTGCAAGGAGTTTCAAATTTGTTAATGTTCAATTCGTATTGCTCACGAGAGCCATTGTTCGCATCAATAAGTTATGGTCGTGTGCGTATGAGTCAGACTCGGTCAAAAGGTTAGAATGCAAATTCAACTCGATCAAGGAGCTAAGGATTTCGAATCGATCGGAGCACGACACTCTGACTCGATCCCAAAGCCTCCAGTTCGACTCCATCGATACGAGACCACCCTATGTATCGATAACCCATTTCGACTCCGTCTCCTGTGCATTTCGACTCCGACTCCTATGCAGTTCGAACCCAAGACCGAGTCGAACGAGCAGTTTGAATCCATCAGGGAGTCTACATCGACTCGCTCCACATCGACTCGCTCAGTTCAAGTCCATCATCAAGCCGAACAAGCGCTTCGCATCCATCGAACCCATCAAATCATGGCTTCCAAAGGCCAACTCCATCGAATAGGAATACTTACTCCATATCCATAAATTCAATAAAAATTGTCTTCAATGTTTCAATCCTTCACATCGATTCAGGAGAGGATCGTTACGAAGGAACATTCAAAAGCAACCATCAAGCGTTGTTGCAACGAATTTCACATCGGTTCAAGAGCGGATCGATACGAAATTCAAAAATAAAATAAACTGGCAATGACTCGAGAATGTACAAACGTCAATGAGGGTCAGGTTAGCATATATGCATGTATATCAGACTAATATTCAATATTCCGGATTTTCAGGAATTAGAAACTCATCCAATAACGATTACAACAACAAACGGGTAACCACTGGCATACAGCAATCAGTCGCAACAATACAGGGTACAGCAGTTGACCATCGACAGCTTGCATTTTCAAGAGAAAACGGTCGAAGATTACAACTTTCATAAAAAAGACGATGACTATTCAGAATGAAGATTGCAGTACTACAAAGCACGTCATGTTTTCACAAGATGTACTTTGGGGGGCAAATGTTATCCCGCCTTTTGGCAAGGCCGTGACACCAAAGAATTGACTAGTATCCAATGACGGCCCGTCCTAGAGATCAGTTATACATAGGCTCACAATGGATATTGACGAATTTTGTCTGAGTCTAGATCGAGCCAAAATTGGTAGGACATGACAAGCTAAGCCATGAGAGTCAACGTTCCAAATCTCAAGTCAATCCGAGTTCGTATGCTCAAGTTATGAACGATACAAAACTGGATGAAAACCAATCACCGGTCGACTCACTACCTTCGACTCGCTTCGCAACCATCAGAGGCGGCACCTTCGACTCGCTCCGCTTCGCATCCCTTTGAGATCTCCAACACCCGAACTCCGCTAGATCCAGATCTGAACTCAATTACTGCTGCTACCAACGAATTTCACTACTGCAAATCATAATTGCCTGCTGTAAATCATTAAATTCACTTGTAAAGACAAAAAGAAAGATCAATAAAGCAAACTACTTCATAGTGGACGTAGGCAATACGCCGAACTACTCTAAATTCTTATGTCTCCTTGCATTTTAATTATTCTCATTTCTGAAATTTGGAGTTTTTGTTAGATAATTCCTCTTTTTTCATTTAATTTCTTCACTTTATCTCTTCAAAGACTTCCGAAGAGTGTTGTGCCCAATTTTGGTACAAACGACTTGCTTTCGCAAATCATAATAATTTCAAATTATTTCAAATGGATGTTAAAAGTGCATTTTTAAATGGTTTTGTAAAAGAAGAAGTATTTGTTAAACAACCACCACTTTTTGAAAATGATAAATTTCCAAATCATGTTTACAAACTTAAGAAAGCTCTATATGGTCTAAAGCAAGCTCCTAGAGCCTGGTATGATAGACTAAGATCTTACTTGTTACAATCAAATTTTGAAATAGGTAAAGTAGAAAATACTCTTTTTATTAAAAGAAATAAAAATGATATTCAACTAGTACAAGTCTACGTAGATGATATCATTTTTGGATCAACTAATTTTGAAATGAATAAAGAATTTTCTGAAATAATAACAAGAGAGTTTGAGATGAGTCATATGGGTGAATTAAACTTCTTTTTAGGATTACAAATAAAACAATTAAATAATGGTATCTTTATTAGTCAAGAAAAATATGCTAAAGACCTAGTTAGTAAATTTGGTTTGACTACTACGAGTGGAAAACACACTCCCATGGCAACCAATGAGTACCTTAGTAAAGAGATCTCTCGAAAGATGTAGATCAAAAAGTATATAGAGGAATGATTGGATCACTACTATATATCACTGCGAGTTGACCTAATATCATGCATAGTGTCTGTCTCTGTGCAAGGTATCAATCCCAACCTAAAGAAACTCACTTAAAAGCTGTAAAACGTATTATAAGATATGTTAAACACACCTTTGATTATGGCTTATTTTATCCTAAAAATGATTCGTTTGACTTAATATCTTACTGTGATGCTGATTATGCTGGTTGTAAATCAGACCGAAAAAGTACAAGTGGAACTTGTCACTTTTTGGGACATTCTCTGATTTTCTGGTTTAGTAAAAAGCAAAACACAGTTTCTCTATCAACAACTGAAGCAGAGTATATTTCTGCTGCTTTGGCTTGTTCTCAAGTAATATATATGCAACAAACTTTAAAAAAATTTGGTTTAAATATCTCAAAATCAACAATTTATTGTGATAATACTAGTGCAATAAATTTATCCAAAAATACTACTCAACATGCTCGAACTAAACATATTGACATCAGACCCCATTTTATCAGAGATAATATAAGTAGCGAAGTAATTACTCTCGACTATATCAATTCTGAAAATCAAATTGCTGATATCTTAACAAAACCCTTAAATGAATCTACATTTACTAAATTAAGAAGAGAATTAGGTATTTGTTCATTAACTGAAATATAAAATATAAATAACAAAGTATAATTAAAAATTAAATCAAAATAAATCAAATAGTAAAAATATTGAGAACCATGTCGACATCCCCCTATACCCATGTCTACATATAACGTTTTTTAGATTTTTAAAATTTTCCCACCAAAATTCAAATAATTTGTTATATATTCTTCTTATTTTCGAAATGTTCTCCATTCTCCCTGTTCTCTTTCTATTCTATCTTCTGAAATCAATTTATCAATGGCCTCCTCTTCAAAATCAAACATAAAATCAACCTTTTCGTTCCCTTCTCCCACCTCTGGTCTGTTCCATCGTACTACGCTCGCCCGAGTGACAAAAATGGAGGATTCTCTGAAGGATGCAATTTAGTTAATGACTGAAATTCAAATAGTGCAACTCCGAATGGCAAAAGAACAGGAAAGGCAAGGGAAAATCCTTAGAAATTTGCAAAAATTTCTAATGGACAATCATGCTAATCCAATCTTGATTGATGAGGACTCTTCAGGAGATCATGAACAAGAGGAAAGTGAAGAAGAAGAAGAACCAATGGAAGAAGAGCATGTGGAAGACAACGAGAAAGTCATTTGCGTTGGCGAAGTATGTTTTGACAAAGATGGAAACTTGGTTGAACAACGTGGAAAATTCTGTTTCCATTATCCAAATTGTTCGATCCATAGATCTCCAATTGTCAAAGATACTCAGTAGTTTCTTCTTTTTCGTTTTTTTATCGTTATGTGTATATTTGTCACGTTTTACGAAAATGTAAATATAAACATATATATATATATATATATATATTATAAGTATTAAATAGGTACTTGGTTAGGAATGTTAGTAGTTTAGGACTAAGTTTTAGGTTTACAAGTAAGTATTGATTATGTATGACAACACTATCATTATAATCATATAGAATATTAGACTAAGAGTTATATAGCTTGGAGTTAGTTTGTTTTTGTTGATGACAAAGGGGGAGAAATATAACATAAAAGAGTTAGGCATAGATTAAGGGGGAGTTATCAGTTTTAGGGGGAGTTATTAGGATAGAAGTAATATTTTATAAACAAAGGTTGTCATCATCAAAAAGGGGGAGTTAGTTTGTTTTGGTTGAAAACTGCTTTTCAAAATGTTTTAGCCTTAAAAATTATCTTTTCAAATGATTTTCAAAAAGATGTTTTAGCCTTAAAATATTCTTTGTTTTTGTTTTTAATAAACTCTTGTTTTAAACTTCGTTTGTTTTAAAACTATCTTTTAATTATAATATATTTATACTTAGATTAAAATATAAAATTATAGTAAAATTTTATATATATTATTCTCTATATTTATCTATGTATTTTATCTATAGTCAAGTATATTTATAAAGTTTAAATAGTTTTTAATATAAGATAAAGGTTATTTTCAAATAAAATCAAATCTTCAAAAAATGCTTTAGGATGTCGACATGCCCTAGTACCCCATGTCGACATAGTGACAGTTAGATTCAAAAATTTGAATTTCAAAAGAAGTGTCTATTCGCCATAACCTTTCACGAATGGACATGGTTGTTGTTCTTCTATAAATAGGGGTTGGTTTCAACGAATTTTATATCAGATTTTCTGTTTTTTCACTTCTCTTCTTCTTCCACATTTTCTTATTCAAAATCCTATCATCACTCTGCCGAAATCAACATTGAATCTAACTAGATCATCTCTAGTTTGATTCTCTATCACTATCTCAACAAGATCCCAGTGCTATTCAGAGTTATAGGCTTCTTTGTAATCTATCTAGCGAGAAAAGGTGTGATTGTAGCCTTGGAAATCAATCAAGAGAGAAAAGGTGTGATTGTAGCCTTGGAAATCAATTGGGTGAACTTGTTGCACCGAAAATCAAGTATCTCTACCCAGAGGATTGTGAAAATGTGTACGTGCTAATATAGTACACACGGATCGTGTAATATGATGTATATGACTAATCACAGATAAAGAAAATTCAGTAAAATAGAAAAATCACACCAAAGATTTTTATACTGGTTCGGAGCACCGTCCTACGTCCAGTCCCAGACTTCTATCTGGATTTTCACTACCAACTACCTCGCTTCACCCGGAGGAACATGTTTACAACACCCGAGCAGACGAATGGGATTTCACGCCTCTAATACACTGAGGACTTCAACACTTTCCTCTTACAACACCGAGGACTTCAACAAAGATGAATATAATTGTTTGTTGATGGTATGTGTTCTTGCTAACACAATTTTGTCACTTGTAGTACAAACTTCCTATAATCTTATCCTCAAATAGAATATTTGTATATATGAAGATTTAGAAGTGGATATCGTATTGAATCAAAAGAATGTTAAATAAATTCTACGATTCAAAACGATATATGATAGAATATGAGCAATTTGAGCGCTTGAGAGTTCAAGATAGTGATCAATAGAATAGAGATTAGAATAATAGAATTGGTTAATTGAAATAATGTTTTCATGATGTTTATATAAGAAATAAACAGTTGTAACCTATTGTGAAAAAGGTACAAACAAAGATCATGATCATTGGTGAAGAAAATGAGAAGCAACCGTTGAAGAAAAGGAAGTGTCTATACGAAAGGTTGCTTTCTGTTTGAAAACGGTCGACAGGTCAAAATGGACCAGTAGACAGGAATTTGAATATATATACGTTATGTACACTTGCGCACGTTATTTCTGCATTCTGGGCAGAAACGGTCGACCTCCTGGTTTTAACTGGTCGATCGGTTTAGCCCAGATTGCACAGTTAATGTGCACTCATACATATATACATTTATATTCAAAGATTGAAGGTATAAGATTATTTGAGGATAGATTTTAACATAAAAACACTACTAACATACCAAATAATCAACCTCTCACGTATGGAGCTCTTTGTGTCTCTTCAAAATGATGAATAACTTCTTTTTGTCGATAACGGCTTATCCCTTTGTCAGAAATCAAAACTCTATAAAAGTCTTGACTCAACAGATTGTGATTCTGGAGGGTGTACCTCGTAGCTTTGAAACCGAGGGTTGTAATTGTTGAATTGCTTTTGAAAGGAAATCTGTACTTCGTTGTGCGGGACTGGATGTAGGGTAACTCCGAACCAGTATAAAATCCGATGTGTTATTTCCTTTACTGCATTTACTTTATTTCTGCATCTGTGTTTGATTCTATGATTATATCTGTGTCTGAATATTACATACATTTGTGTACAAATCAACAATAACTCAAAAAGATTTAGTAATTTCTTATAAACACTATTCACCCCCCTCTAGTGTTCATTCTAGCCTTAAGATCCATATTCCGCATTCCTCACAGAAGCGTCATTTTTAGTAGCAGATAGAGAAGACACTTGATTTTTTAGCTCAGAATTTTCCTTCTGAAGCTTAAAGGATTCAGCAGAGGACTTTGAAACATGTTCATTCAGAGCCAACCAACTCATAGAAATCTAAAAGAAAAATGTAATACAAATTAGTGATTTAAGAGAGAACCAATGGTGATAAGGTCAATTGAAGAAGAGCTTACCAAAAGTTGTTGCTCCATTAAAAAGCGACAGTGCCCCGCCAAATCTGGAGCAGAAGAAGGTTGATGAATAGAAATGAAAGATTCTGAGTGAAGGATAGACTCAAGCATCTCTTCAAAATTGATGGTGGAAGGAGAAGAAGATTCCGGCAGAGAAGGAGCGTGCCTTGGGGTATGAGGCATATTCAAGGCCAACTGCATTTGGGAAAGAGTAGTTGGTGAATCTGAAATAGAAATACGAGTAATAGGATCAACTGCAACTGGGGTTTGCACTGGCTTATCTTTGGGAGCCTCCACAATCGGGCTCTTCAAAACCTTTTTAAAAGTTAATCGCTCCTCCTCTTTCTCCACATCTATGACTTTAGCAACTTTCTTCGGAGGCACAACTTCTGAAGATTCCATTAACCTCCTTTTAAAAGCTTTCTTGGATTTAGCAAGTGATTTTATAACCGACGACACTCTAAAAGTTGGAGGAAGAGGGACAACACTACTGACAGGCATTTTGACTTGAGTAGAAACTGAAACAAGTTCAAACAGATTAAAAAAAAGTCAGCCAAATAGTTCAGAGAACACCAGGGATTAAAAGAAAATACTTGACCTATAACATACCAGAGTGATCAGTCCAAATGGATGACATAGGAGAAAAAGTGGATGAGTCTCCTAGGGAGAGAAAGTGTTTACAATGGGAAGTGCGTTGGACAGATGGATGAGTTCCCAAGAGCTTTTGGCTTGTTGGCAGAAGAGAATGTTTTAGTAGATTTGTGGGAGTCAGTAGCGTCAGTCTGCTCCGAACTTGGCTCGAGGCAGCAATTAAAGATTCAATGGTTTTCTTATCATCATCGTTAAGCCCTTTAGCGGGAACACCTGCTAAAAGCAGAGATTAGGCGATAGAAAACATTAAGGGAAAGCAACAAAAATCAAGACTTACGAGTCGAAGCGAAAGTCCCATGGATGTCAAAAGAGCACTTGACGAAGAAGAGCTGCTTTTCCTAATCCCTGAATTTATTAACCCCATCTGAAATCAACTTTTTATGGGGTTTGGCTCTGTATATCTGATTATTAAGATTGCTCAACTTGACCAGCCGGGTCAAGTAATTCAATACTTCAGCGTTGAGAGGTGGAAGGCCGGATTCTAATGCTATCATTTCTAAAGATAAGAGATAAGTATAGACATTCGGTGACAACTTGATAGGAGCAACTTGACATGTGAAAGGAATGTAGATAAAAATTCTAGGAAGGGAAAGAATCCATCATGCCATATGTGGATGGCCGTATAGGAAAAAAACACTTCAGGAGGGTTGTTGATGTTGTCAGTCTCTTTTGGGGGAATGGCTTTGATAGCAATGATGCCGGAGTCGTTAAGGATGGCATCGAATTCATCTTGGGTTGAAATTAGAGAGTGCTTGGAGATGGCTTCTGCCTTCTTTGGGGAACTCATGACTCTGCCAGGTAAAAATGTTTCAGTTAAGGTTTTTAAGTTTGATATGGATATAATATTATTTTTGGAATTAAAAAGAGAACCGATTCAAATAACTTAAGCAAAAACCGAATATGAAACTTCAAATTTGTGTAAAAAGTTTAAGTAGAAAATCAAAGACATTAGGCTTCCGACAAGGTCGAGAGGAAAGGGACATCAACATTTAACAAGTACATCTCGACATTGTTGAAAACCTAAGTAAATGAGTTCCCTGAGCTATCGACAAGGTTGAAAGGATAAAACAAAATATTTGTTCGATCATCACTTTTCAACAATGTCGAAAGCTTCACAGGAATCAAATTTCTAAGGAAAGATAGCTAGGAGAAACTCAAAAACTTAAACAAAGATATACACTACAAACATTTCATAAACCAAGCAACAAGACCCATCGACACTATCGAAACCAAGAACTTAGGTTTCCTGAGAAAGATACTAATGTTGTTGAAACCTAGCATACTCATTGAAGTCGAAAGGTTCTAAGTTAAACTCATATGTACTTAGGACGTTTCGACAAAACTTGACTAAAACAATTCTAGGGGGTTTCGCACAAGTAGGAAAAGGTGGTGTCGAAGGGGTCGAAGGGGTCTAATGATTCCAAGAATTAATTATGGAAAATGGATTGCAATCGAAACAAAGGGTTTTGACTAAGTCGAAACGTTTTGCTATCGAAGAAGTTCCTATTCTCTACTTAATAGCATAATCTTTCAACAAGAATAATCTGATCGGCGTTACAACACCTTTCGACCCTATCGAAAGAGGCTAAATATGCAAAACCAGTGCTGCAGCCTCAATCATATGTACATGTGAGACTTCCGGGTAAAGGAATCAGGTTCTACTATCCCCCAAACCCAATTGCAAATCCAAGTTTTCAAAGATTTCTTAATGAACAAGAAAATCTAATCTGTTAAGGAAATGAATTAAATCAGAAATCAATCTATCTCGATTCCAAAAGTACTAAAATAGTTATCAAATTAAAAACCCAGATTTACTAACGATGAACAAAATAGAAAATTTTGAAATGAAAATCCAAACCCATTAAGGGGATGGGTTTCAATGTCATCCACTATCAATTTCAAAATCATAAACAAAAAATAAACTCAAAAAATTCCCAAAACTGGATTAGAAAAAGCTTCTCAGTAAATCAAACGAAATCTACCTTCAGAAAAGTCGAGATTCGAATATTCCAAAAATAAAAAGTCAGACTTTTAAAAATCGAATTTCAAATTTAAAACCTGAAAAGTGAAGTTCAATTGAGGCAAGGAAAATAAAGTTAAATTTACGAATGAGATTTAATGATTGCTTGGGTTTCTGAATGTAAACTGGAAATTTGAGGATTTTTGGAACTATTTTACTTGCACTTAGAATTTTGATTGCAGAAAAAGTAAAAGAGGAAGAAGAAGAAAGGCGTACTTTATGAGAAAAGTCGCCCATATTATCAACACAGGATAAGATTTGAATGGACGGCCCAAATCAACGCGGGAAGGCCAAGAGGCAGGAAGCTTCTAGTTTTCGACAAGGTTGACTTGAAAAGTCAAGTGCATCCTTCGCGGGTGGGGCAAATGTTACTCCAAAAATCACCTTTCGACTGAGTCGAAACCTCTTTAAGCATAGAACAAGTGAGAAGAGTTTTAGCCAAACCTTTCGAAGTAGTCGAACGGATGTTGCCATCAAAACTGAAAGCTTCAAGACCTTTCGAAGGTGTTGTAGGGTTTCTCGAGTGAATATCCAGAGGGTTCTTACCTTTCGAAGAAGATAAATGAGTCGAGAACAACCTTCCACCTTCATTAACAACCTTTCAATTAGATAAAGACCTTTCGATTAAGTCAAAGCCACACCTTTCGAAGACAATGAAGAATAGCTCTTCGAATATACGCCAAACCATTCGAAACCAATGGTTTCGCCTTCATTCAAACTACTAGGAAGAAAGTATTATCTTAAGCAACCCCTTCGAATGCTATAGTAAGCCTTTCGAATTGGTAGAAATCAATGTGGTCCAGGAAGGGTCTGCATCAGATTAGAAATGAGAACATAAGGCGTAAGCAACACCATCGAAACCAATGAACAAAGGCTATTGACAAAGTCGAAAGCACTTATGAGACAACTCAAAGAAGAGAAGCGCCACCACACCTTTCGACAAAGGCGGCAACATGCTCAGGTCTCTCAGCAACCACCTTCCCACCCAATCGAAAGCATCTAGGTTGAAAGGTGTCGAGCCGCATCTATAAATAAGACCCAAGGGGTCGCATTTTAGGGGCCGATTCCTCTCATTCTCAACCTGTATACTCTTAAGTAAAGCATTGTAATCCTAATTTGTAAATCAATTTGGGAGTTTGAAGAAATAAGGTCTTCTTAGCTGAAAAAGGGGAGTCTTGAGTACTTTAATATACTTTACTGTCCCTTTAAAGTTTTAATGGTTTCACTTTGTGTATTTCAGGTTTCGCCTACTGTAGGCGTCAAAATTGACCATCAACACCCAAGAACAGGTTTGTGTAGAGAAGTAAATGAAGAAACTAAATTAAAACAGAGGAATATATTAAAACAATAAGCAAATCAAAACAGAAATCAAGAACAACAGGTTTTATAGTGGTTCGACTGACTCCGGCCTACGTATACGCCAAAGATTTTCCTTTTATTAGATTACACTATCGATTACAGTTACAAGTTTGTGAAATTCGAGAGTAAGAATGGCAGAATATCGCCTAGGTAGAAGATGAAGAGAAGTAGAATAAAGCCCCTCTTTCTGAAGCCCTGCCTGCTGTATTTATTGATGAAACTTCGGCTATAATGCCTCCTTATCCATATGGGCCCACCATAGTGGTCGGTACCGACCCCTTCCTTGGTTGATCCTTGGGCCACGACTCCTATGATGGATTCGCTATGATAAAATAGATCTAATCTCCAAGTTTCATGTCATTTGGATCAAGGGAGCTCGAGTTAATGATTTTTGAATGTAGGAATGTGCTTGTTGCATTGACGAACGCCGATCCCTCCTTGATGGACTCACAAATGCCGAACCCTTGCTAACTAATTAGCCTTCCCAACCCCTTTTATAAGCTATGCCGACCGCTCTTTAAGAAGTATGCCGAACCATCTCCTTCCAACTATGCCGATCCCTCTTCTATGAGCTGAGCACACCGATCCCTCCTCATTTAATAGTGCCAATCCATCCTTGACAACACATGCCGATCCATCAACCAACATGCTATGCCGATCCCTATCTCGCATGCCGAACCCACCAGGTAAGAGCATGCCGACCCCTCTCTTCCTTATGAATGACAAACCCTTCCAGATCCCGCATGCCGACCCATCTTGCCTATCTAATCATGTCGATCCCCAATCTGTGAGTATGCCAAGCCATCGTATCCAACTACGCCGAGCCCTCTCTTCTAGAACGAGGTATGCAGATCCCTCTTGCTCCAAATGGCTACGCCGATCCCTTTGGCCTTATCTATGCTGAGCCCTGTAACGCTTCCATCCCATGCCGACCCCTCTAGATTTGGAATGCCGACCCCTCTAGATTAGGAACGCCGACCACTTCCATCGGCTATGTCATTGAAGTGTGTCGATCCATCTAGATGTAGCATACCGATCCCTTGCCTGTCCAAGCTACTACCTCTATTTCAAGCATCCTGCATCGTTTTATCAAATTTGTTCAAACCAGACTTTGTGTAACCATCAGTACTTAATTTCTAGGCCACATACTTATCATTCTGAAATCGTCGGCCTCAATAATCGTGAAGCCTATTGGGTTAAATCCACATGTCTATTGCCTTGGCAGAAGGCGGGTTAACACTTTTCCCCCCAAACATACCTTGCGATAGGAAGGCGTGTTTTGAATTGCCATAAATCCAATGTTTGAAGCCTGTTGATGATATGTGAACAAATCATTGATATTGCATGATTGTTAGTAACGACCGTACGTGAGCGTTAATTAAATTCGTAGCCGTCCTAGGCTGAAGATGATCGCACGAGATCAATTTTCTCTTCCAAGCAAAATGAGATCGTTCAGAATCGTGTGCCGTTCGAGGCGAAATGTGATCATTCGAGATCGAGTGTCATTCGGAGTGAAAAGTGATCGTTCGAGATCGAGTGCCATTCCGGGCGAAAAGTGATCGTTCGAGATCGAGTGTCGTTCAGGGCGAAAAGTGATCGTTCGAGATCATGTGCCGTTTGAGGCAAAATGTGATCGTTCGAGATCGTATGTCGTTCAAGGCGTAATATGAGTGTCCGGATGGGACTTAGAATTATCAATGTCAGTTTTCATGTTCGAGTGATTTCTATAATTAAATATCCAACTAACAAAACCAAGTCCACATATTAAAAAGATAAACAAAAGTAAAAAATAAAAACACCAAAGTGCATGCATCTCCGGTGTGACGGTTCATTGTCATCTCAGATCATGCCTAAGGACCATTCACGATCTTGTACATGTGTAAGTGACTTAGTCTTTTTATTGTGGAGTTTATTACTTACTCCTTGCCATTCCAATCAATTGATGACTAGTTGACGCCTCGATCCAGGGCAGTATCCGTTCGATGCGCATGGTGGTCACTCCTGTTCCATTGCCGCTGCCCACGTTCTCACGTATTGTAACAACCTACCATGCTTGCAATCATTTGTGCTATGCTCGTCCAGCTCATGGAACAGGCAGTATTTTTTTGATTTCTTTTCATTATTGGTAGGCTCCCACTTCATTGGCCTTCGATAGAAGATCTGCACCCTAGTGTCCAGATATATCTATTCTAATGTTTCGGTCAATTCTGTGTAAGAGGTGAATCTCGGATCCCTTCATGGTTGCTTCGGTCCATCAAAGTTATCCTCTGCCTTTTGTTTTCCTTTATCCTTGTTTTAATCAACCCTAGGCGGATCTCCACCTTTAACTGCACAAACCTCAACTTCCTCTCCTCCCTCTCTATCATCTTTTGCATCTTCTGTCCCAGAAACCTTTCTGCTTCATGGTAAAATTCCCCAAGATCTACCGACAAATCCCGTTCCAATGATATCTTGAAATCCGAATTATCTACAATCCCTAACACGGCTACCATCAAAACCATCGACGGTTCTGGTCGATCCACCAAAGCCACTGCCGCGTTGAACCTGGTTAAGAAATCCCTGAGTGATTCTCCTTTCCATTGCTTCATCGATGTTAAAGTCATCACACTCTTAAGTCTCGTAATGTGGACCCGAAATTGCCTCAGAAACTTTTCGATCAATTCTGTCCATGTGCTGATAGAGCCGCTTTCCAACTGTCTGAACCAGAGTGCAGCTATCTCCGTTAAGTACAAGGAGAAGCACCGTGCCATGACTTCCTCCGATGCCCCCGGTACTTACATGTGTCTCATGTACCTCGTCAAATGAACAGTAGGATCTGTTTTCCATCATATGTCTCAAGCGTTGGTAGTTTGAACTCCGGTATATTCCTGGTCCGTCTAATATTTAGAGCATATGGAATTTTGTTTACATCCTCCAAATCTCTGTTCACTAATCCTCTACGCATAGCTCACCTTATCTCTCTGCAAACCTTTCATTGTCTTCTAATGGTAGTCTCCTATCATCATGCCCAAGCTTCCCCCCGAGTCTACGAGGGAATTCCGGACCGTACTTCTCCAGTCGAGCATCTGTATTCCGATTGACACCTAGCTCCACAGGATTGATCACAGGTCCTCCGGTGTCAGGATCGACCAGACCCGGGGGCATGCCCCCCAGCCCTAGGGGATCATTCTAGAAGAGAGGACTCGGCGTTAGTTGGATAAGATGGCTCAGCGTGCTCACAGATTGGGGATCAGCATGATTAGATACGCAAGGTGGGTCGGCACGCGGCATTTGGAAGGGTTCGGCATTCATAAGAAAGAGAGGGGTCGACATGCTCTTACCTGTTGGGTTCGGCATGCGAGATAGTGATCTGAATAGTATGTAGGTTCATGGATCGACATGTGTTGTCAAGGATGGATCAACACTATTAAATGAGGAGGGATTGGTGTGCTCTGCTCATTGAAGAGGGGTCGGCATAGTTGGAAGGAGATGGTTCGGCATACTTCCTAAAGAGGGGTTAGCATAGCTTATAAAAGGGGTCGGCAAGGCTAATTACTTAGCAAGGGTTTGGCATTCGTGAGTCCATCAAGCAGGGATTGACGTTCGTCAATGCAACAAGCACATTCCTACATTTAACAATCATTAACTCGAGCTCCCTTGATCCAAATGACATGAAACTTGGAGATTTGACGTTTTTTATCACATGGAATCCATCATAGGAGTTGCGGCCCAAGAATCAACCAAGAATGGGGTCGGTACCGACACCTCTCCATGGGGGTTTGGGCCTAACGACTCCTATGGTGGGCCCATATGGATAAGGAGGCCCTGTAGCCGAAGATTCACCTATAAATACAACAGGCAGGGCTTCAGAAAGAGGGGCTTCATTCTGCTTCTCTTCATCTTCTACCTAGGCGATACTCTACCATTTTTACTCTCGAATTTCACAAACTTGTAACAATAATCAGCAGTGTAATCTAACAAAAGAAAAATCTTTGGAGTGGACGTAGGCCGGAGTTAGCTGAACCACTATAAAACCTATTGTTCTTGATTTCTGTTTTGATTTTCTTATTGTTTTGATATATTCCTCTGTTTTAATTTAGTTTCTTCATTTACTTCTCTATACAAACCTGTTCTTGGGTGTTGGTTGACGGCAACACCTACATCGGTAGTGTTCTCTCTTGACACAGTCAAAACCACTCATAATCAAGCAATTACAGATACCTATGCTGAGTTACTTTTCCTTTGAACCATTTCCTTCGACAAGGTTGAAACTAGCTATAATTCACTGAAGGATTACACCCAACATAAGGAACTCGGGGTTAAAGCTTTCGACAAGGTCGAAACCTATCTCAAATCCACTGAAGCTTAAGATTACCAATTCAAACAGAAGAAGGACAAGTTCTCAAGCTTTCGACAAGGTCGAAACTTCCATTTCTGCTCAATAACCGAAACCCAAGCTAATCAACAGATTTTGGCCTCCAATTAGGTCAAAACCGATCTAAGAGAACCTAACTTAGGGTATTCCAATTGGATAGAAAGGAAGGCTTTCGAAGGAGAAATCATACTTACTTAACTAGATCGAAAGGTCATCTAACACGAAAACTGACCCTTTCGACAGAGTCGAAAGGCCCGCTTGAGAAATATTATCAAATAAAGCCTGATCGAAAGGCAATTCTAGGAGGATTCACGCCTTCTTTTCTGCACTACTTGTATAAAGGACAATTCACTATTCTTAGCATAATTTTGGGGTGATGACAAGAAATCTTGTTAACAAGGCCTAAATATACAATTTGCGAAAAAGTGTCTCCCAAAAGGTTTACTAAATTTTATGATTTTGCTTCTTATGGTTTATATGAACTTTGTTTTGAAAATAATATTATTACTTCGATTGAACCTTCCCAAAATGATTTTGTTTGCTATCACAATTTGGTAAAAATGTTTTATGCAAATTTGAACTGAATTTTATCACGGCGAAGAAGGTCAAGGTTGAAATTTTGGGTTATATTCTTGGTTGTAAGTCTAGTGGAATTAGCCTATCCACTATTCTAATTGATGTTCAAGACCATGAAGTTTTTCATGATCTTTCCGAAAGTGATGATGATTTTGAATTTAAACATAAAAATCTTCATCCAAAATGTAAACTTATGAGTCTCATTTCACAACAAAAGCATAACTCCAAGGGCAGGTAATTATAATAACCCTACAAATGGTTTTCAAAGCTCTTTTGGCTATTTATGGTTGCTACGACATAAATTGGGCACAAGTCATTTTAGATTTATTTGGGCAAAACATTTCAAGACACGAGAATATGCCTTTCATGGTATGTATCTCACCAGAATTTTCGTATATTTTTATGTAGATTTGAGAGGAGAAAAAACCATACCTGAAAAGGTTTTCGACAATTCTCACTTATGCATATTACTCCATTTTTCGAGCCTTATGAAACTCTTCCTAAAATTAGCAAAGGTTGGCATAGGAAGAAAAACAAGAAATTCAACAAGAAGAGGAGGAAGAAAGAGATGAAATGGAAGTAGAAGAAGAAGAGAAGGAGGAGGAAGAAATGGAAACTTCCTTAGAAAGTTTCGAAAACCATCCAACCCTACGAACAAAGAGATACTAAGGAACCAAGAGAAGCTTCTTAAAAACCAAAAGAAGCTTAAGTGTTCTTTTAGTAAAAATTTTAATTCTCTTTCCAACAAAATGAATAAATTTTTTTAGAAAGGTCATTCACAAGCTTGGTGGCTCTTCATCATCTTCATTCACATTCTTCTAAATCCATCAAGTTATTTACTTGTGTTATCTAGCCTTGTACCCTACATTCTTAGTCTATACTTATGTTGTTCTTATGTATTTTTCTTTCATTTCGAATGAAATCCATGTACCCTCAAGTTATAATTAATGAACCGTGTTTCTTACTATGTTATGTTGTTTATTTTTTTTTTGAAAGGCAAGCAGGGTTGAATGGACCCTTACCATATTTATTAACCACACATAAACAAAAACAAAAACAAAAGAGAGCAATAACAAGCTAGTGCTCTCAAAAGCAAACAGGGAAGACTAAGAAGAAATGAGCATGAAAGACTCAAACAAACCAAACAAGACAGTACAAGGAAAGGCAATAAAAACCCTAAAATAGAAAGCCAAATGCAACATTCATGGAAGACTTTTCCTTGACTCTAGATATTATGATGTTTATCAAGGCACTTTCAAGTTTCATTTTATTCTCAAAGACTCTAGCATTTCTCTCAGCCCATATCACATCCACTGAAACTTTCAGAATCAGTAACAGCCTATAAGAAGAGGCTACCTTCCATCTTGTTCTTCTGAAGACTCTATTCCATTCAGCACTACCATTCAATATAGGCTCAGAAAATCCTCCATACAAGAGAATAGCTTTCCAGATTCTTTTAGTAACCATACAATCAAAATAAAGGTGAGAGCCATCTTCAATATGATTATTGCAGATGTTACACATCAAGTCCACAGCAAAACCTCTCCTACATAATTTATCCTTGGTCATGAGAGCATTTCTTAGGACTTTCCATAAAAGGAAGTTCAGTTTTTGAGAAGTATTTGTGTTCCAGACTCTAGTATGCCATCTAAAGATAGGGCTATTCTCATCTCTTATCAATGCTTTATAAATTCTTGAAATGGAGTGCCACTCAAGATTAGCAGTCCATACATACCCATCATCACCAGTAGGATACTTCTTGCTTTGCAAAACTGCCCACAGCTGATTGATGATAGGGTTGGAGGAGTAAGGCAAAAAAAATTCACCATTATAAATATAATCAAGAGCCTTGGCATTTAAAGGGATGCCAGATTGATTCCTCTGCTCATAGGAGAGCAAATCTTGCAATATAATTCCTCTTCCCACCCAAGGTTCAAACCAGAATTAAGCATTACTATCAGGGCCAAGCACAAGCTGGACATGAGGAAGTAAACTGCCCCTGAGTTTAAGGATATATCTCCACACCCAACCACACAGAGGAGAGGGTTCAATTTTCCAGAAGTTATTATTGCCAAGATGATGATGCCTAGCCCATTTAACCCACAAATTAGGTTTTTCATTAATCAGATTGTCAAAGTGCTTAGAAAATGCAGCTTGATTCCAAGTCTTCATACATTTTATTCCCAATCCACCATATTTTTGAGGTTTCTCCAATTTCGCAAAAGCAATAGGAACGAGTTTAGTAGAATACATATCCCCAGTCCATAGAAAATGATTCATAGCTTTCCTGATGCTAGCTAAAAGAGCAGAAGGTAATATAAAGCACCTACACCAATAAACAGTCATAGCTTGTATTATAGATTTTATGGTTGTGGTTCTGCCAGCCTGAGATAACTTATTGCTTGCCCATCTATTCATAGCTTCAGTTATTCTTTCGAACAGAGGCAAACAAGCAGTTGCTCCAATTTTCCTAGAGCACAAAGGGATACCCAGATGCATGGTACCCTCAGGAAGATTAGGAAGTTGACTTTCATGGTGTATGTTCTGATTGTCAGTGTCATTGAGACCTGCCACCATTAGGAATGACTTGCTTCTGTTGACTTGAAGACCAGTGCACTTCTCAAAAGTATGAAGGATGCCTTTGACACATTCCATAGAAGAAACTGTAGGCTTAATAAAAAGTATAACATCATTTGCAAAAAGAAGAGAGGTAATGAGAGGATTCCTGCATTTGGGATGCAACTTGAAATTGTTGTTCCTGACTTGACTGTTAATAAGCTGAGTAAAGAATTCCATCACAATTATGAACAAATAAGAAGACATTGGGTCTCCCTGTCTTATTCCTCTCTGACTTCTAAAATATCCAACAGTGCCACATTGTAACACAATGAGAAGGAGACTGTTGAAATGCATGTATATATCCAGCTGACAAAATGGCAAGGAAACCCCATTAATCCCATAATACCAGCCAGAGCTTCCCAGCTAACTGTATCATAGGCTCTTCTTCTATCAAGCTTCATCATTGCTCTTGGAGAAACATGAGCTCTACCGTAACCATTAAGAAGTTCATGTGTAACCAGCACATTATCAAGGATACTTCTATTATTCAAAAATGCAGCTTGGTTCTCAGAAATCACAGAAGGAAGCACATGTCTAATCCTAGCAGCAATAAATTTAAATATGCATTTGTATATAATGTTACAGCAAGAAATAGGTCGAAATGCATTAAGAGTAGCAGCATGCTTACCTTTTGGCACCAAACATAAGTTGGTAGCATTTATGGGAATAGGCAATTTATTGTGCTCAAAACAATTATGCGTGGCTGCCTTGAAGTCATTAGCAATGACATCTCAACAATGAATAAAGAAGACATCATTAAAACCATCAGGACCACCACAAGAATCCCTCTTCATACCAAACATAGCATTATATATTTCTTCATCAGTTACTCTTGAAGACAAAAATTGGATATCAGACTCAGACATGACAGGCAAAGGAGTAGACATGAGCTCATGAGAGTTAGGGTTCCATGCTTCATTTGGGGAGTATAGTTTGATATAATGATCAATGAAAGCTTTGTCAATTTCATCTGGCTTGTTTAAAATCCTTCCCTCCTCATCATGAATCTGGTGAATATTTCTTTTTGCATTTTTAATTTTTAGGGTACTATGATATAGTTTAGAATTTCTATCACCATACAAATCCCACTCCTTCCTCAATTTTTGTTTCTTCATGCTTAGCTCAGAGGCCATTGCTTCTGTTAAAAGCTGAGTTAGGTCATGTTCTTGCTCAGATAGACTGCTATTACCTGGATCTTCAAGCATACTCAATTGAATAGTAGACAGTTGAAGCTGGAGATTTTGGAGCTCTTGTTACCATCACCATACTTATTCTTTGCCCAAATCTTTAAAGCTTCCTTGGTTGCTTTCAATTTTTGTTGCAAAATAGACATTTTGTTACCAAATTTAGGATGATTCCATACATTAACAACTAAAGGCATAAATTTTGGATCTTTGATCCACGAGTTAAAAAAATTAAAACTGGAGTTCTTTTTAATGGCATTGCATTCAGTGGCTAAAAAAACAGGAGAATGATCAGAGAGAAGAGGAGGGAGGATGTGATTCAGGGAATTAGGTAATTGAGTTAGAGCTTTGGAGTTGAGAAAGGTTAAGTCAAGTCTACTCATGGTTCTCACTCCTGCTACTTTTGTTGTTCTAGGTGTATTTTGGACCAACATAGGCAGCTTCATGTAAATTGGAGGAAGAGATAGCATGGTTGAGAGGAGAAATGTCAGAAATAGAAAGGGGAGTGCCACCACAACGATCATCAGCAGCTAACATACAATTAAAATCTCCTAACACAAACCAAGGATGTGTTTCCTGCCTAAGATGTGGTAAATAGTTCAGCATATCTTGTCTTACTGCAACATGGTTTTCCCCATTAATAAAGGTCAGATAGAAGGAAGTAGTGGTTGGTAATTGCAAGGCATGGAAATGAATGAATTGTTTGTGGGATATAATTGGAGTGAGAGTGTAGAAGGTTGGATTAGAAAGAACCATAATTCTGCCATAAGGAGCCTCAAACGGATTATGATGAACACTCCATTGAGGATTAATAAGATTGGCAGCTTTGAGGGTAAGATCAAGGTTAAGTTTGGTCTCCAGAATGCCAAAAATTTTAAGATTATTATCAGAGATAATTTGTTTTGCTTGCACAAGTTTTATTTCCAAATGTGCACCTCTTATATTCCAAAACCCTATTTTTTGTATCATGGATTAAACTAATGGTTGATTAGTTTGTAATCTCGTAGACCTTCTAAGGCCTGAATTTGGGGTTGTATCCTTTTCAGGTAATGTTTCTACAAAGTCAACATCCTTGCCTTTGTCAAAATCTGACAGGTAACTTTCTTTTTTCCTCTTAATACTGTTGTGATTCTTATTTTGTGGGATAGGAGTTTTGGACTGATTGGATTGTGGGTGTTCTTGAGGAGGAATATAACCAGGAGGGGGAGGTATATGAGAATAAGGAGGAATGGATTGACAGGTAGGGGTATTGGTTACTTCTGAAACATGCACACTGACATTGTGTGCATGTGACATTTCAGTTTGGTCATGATGATTGAGCATATTGATGGAATGTGAAGTTTTGGACATAGAGTTTTGAGTCAGCTTACTGGGTAACAGGGAAAGCACACAATTTCTACCCAAATTGTCATTGCTTCCATTATTTTCTGAATGCTTATTTGTTTCAGCTTGCATATCTACTTTTTGTTTTCCATTTGTCAGTTCATACTCTTTTGCCTTTCTTACCCCAACCAATTCCCGAACTAGCATCCCATAGTTATTAGCAAGTTGAAAATTAGCTTCTCGATCTTCTTCATCAATTTGCACAACTGAATTCTTCTCCTTATCTTCACCCAACCTTTCATTAGCCACTATTGCTTCCTCAATGGTCAAACCAGTTGCACCATATAACTGTTCATTATAAACTTTATTTCCACTACATCTAATTCTCAGTTCTCCATTTTCCTCAGTTAAATTTTGCAGCACTTTTGAAATTTATTGCCCGTATTATTCTCTAATTCCTCAACAACTTCTCCTTCTTCAACTAAATACACAACATTGTCTTTGTTATTATAAGTTTCAATTCCTACTTTCCTTGTTTCGTTTTCTTTGTCACTTCCATCCCTACCACTCCCACCATCTTCCTTAGTCTTCAATATAACACTCTTTCTTTTGCTCCCATGCTCAACTTTTTTCCAAACTCTAGAGGACTTATTATGTATTATGTTGACATTTTGATCTTTCACCAGGGAACCTTTATTTGGATCTTGTTTTGACAAAGATTTTGTATCATTCTTTATTACTTCAACTGATTTTACACTATTTTTGCAACTAGAGTTATCATGCCCAAACACCTTACAAGTTGTACAAGCTTGTGGCCTCCACTGATAATCCACTAAAACAGTCTATTTTGTTCCATCCTTACACAGTACTTGAAAGCTATCAACTAATTCGGAGATGGGTGTCACTTCCACTAATGCTTTAGCATAGGTCAACCTGTCCATTCTTTCCGTACTTTCATCCAAACATTTAACACACCCTATTCTTCCAGCAAGCCAATTGATGCCTAGAGGGGACACACTGCTAGTGGTATATTGTAGATATGTATCCAAATAGGAACTGAAGTGACAGAGCCACAAATATTGCTTACCGTGGGTCCCATTGTTTAACAATAAACAATTTATTCCTCATGATTATTGGATCAGCCTGGATGATTCTTCTCCGATCATCGTCACTAGAAAATAGGAACATAAAAACTACTCCATCTGATTTAACCTTAATGCTGCCCTTTAATCTCCACACTCTCTTAAGGTGTTGCACCACAGCTGTAAATGATATGGGTTCGTCTAGGAAAAATCCAACCACATAATCTTGCCATATACTTTGCCCAGCTTCTTGAACAGTGTCAGGAAGCACCAATGCATCCCCATCAAATTCATTGATGAAGTTAACAGGCATGTACTTCCCCGCATTGCGCGGTTTGTTCTTGAATAGAGAAGTCCATGGTTGTTGACTTGAGTTGCTGATGTGAGGGTTAGACTGAACATTCATAGGAGGAGAGGAGTTAGGAATGCTTAAAGAGGAAGAGGCAAAAGGAAGGCCAGAAAGTAAGGGAGGGGGATCAGGGTCAGGCGTAGGAGGGACATGGGAAGGCAAAGGATGGGCTGGAAGGGAAGGAGAAAGGATGAGCTCTGCCATTGAAACAAATTTATGTTGTTTATTAGTCTGTAAAGTATAATAGTATTGGATAAAAAAACGCTATAACAAATAAGTTAGTATTTAAAATTTTGTTATGTATGTCGACATACATACATATGATATGTCGACATATAACGGTTAGAAGTCATGTTTTTTAAATTTCAAAATAAAAATAACTACCATCCATCTATTTATTCCAAACGACTTTATACTCTTATATAAGCCTATTTCTTCTAGAAAACTCATTTAACATTTTATTTCGTACTCTATTTTTATTCTCATACATATTTTTACAAATATGTCTTCTCCACATAAAAAATTATGTGAAAATCTTGAACAAACTCTCTAATCCTTCAAAGATATTCTTCCCTTTATCCTAGGAAATCAAAGACACTTAGAATTGTGTCAAATGGAGATGATAAAGGAACAAGAAAGGTGTTTTGACGCTATTCGATGGATATTTCTTCCCTAGTCAAAGACAAACCATCCAACGACCACGAGTGCACGGTTAATAAGGATAATGAAGATTGGGATGCCAGTAAAGAAAATCTAATCTTTGGGGCCAATGGTTGGGTTGAAGTTCCTCGAAATGTCTAGTTATTAGGTTTGAATTTAATGTGTAAATATATATATACTCCTAGGATTTGATTGGTGTGTGTTTCGATTGGTCTGGAATGTTTGATATTATATGTTTGAAATAGATTGGGTTAGATTGTCCAAATTTTTGTGTTTTAGTTTGGTTCGAATTAAATTTAGATTGGTGTGTACTGGATTGACTTATATATAGTTTGAAATTTCATTAATAAAAATTTACTTTACCATCATGTTTAATAGTATCATTTATCATATATCATCATTTTTACTTGGATTATTGATTTTGAATTACATATATAATCATATATCCTTATGTAAATCATTTAGGGTGAGTTGTATGATATTTCACCCATTTTTTTGATGAAAAAAGGAGAGAAAAATATAAAATATACATATGAACATATTAAGGGGAGTTATATTATATTTTATATATATACATAATTATTATTTCATCATCAAAAAGGAGGAGATTGTTAATACCTCAACTATTGATTTTGATGATAATGACCTTGGTAATAATAATACATTCATATAAAATATGGATACTAAATTTTTTTCCAAGTTATATAGAATATAGTGCAGGGTATTATACAGATTTTGAGTCGAAGACTGTACAGTATAATGACTTAAGAACTAGACATGAAGACTCATGAGTATAAATATCAAGATATGCCGATCTCAAGACTATGGTATAGTATATATAGTTATAGACTATTGTTAAAGTCCCTGGTAGCAATCTTTGATCTCTATTTTTTATTTTTATCCTTTTTAATTTTAAAATAAAGTATAACTTTAAAATATATTTTATACTATTTTTTAATGTTTTCTTGTTTAAAGTAATTATAAACTATGTTTAAAATGATTTACAAAGTATCAAACTATTTTACAAAATAATGAATTTTCAAAACATTTTTTAAAAGAAACTAGTTTTCAAATTTTTCATACATATGTCGACGCATAGGCAGATAGTATGTCATCATACATGCCGTAATTTTGAAATACAAATTTTGAAATAAAGTGTCTATTCTTTGTAACTCTTTGCAAATGGACATGTCTGTTTACTCTCTATATATAGTGGGTTTCCAAATGAATTTTTTATTAACTACTTTTTTATTATCTTCTATTCTCTTACTCTGCCAAAATTTCTAGTGAAAATATATTCAAATCTTCCCAAAATCAAACCATAACAATTTAAACTTTATTTTGTAGATTATCTACTATTTACTCTCTTGTTTCAATCATCTCTCTCTTAATTAAAGGTCAAAGTCCTATCCAACAGGCTATAGGATTCGTTGTAACCAATGATTAAGAAATTGTCTTTGGTAAAACCATCAAACTCTAGTTGTGTTTAAATGTGTGTGCTTATGTCCTGTTTAAGTCAAGTAAGCATGCTTGGTGTCCTTGAAATCCAAGTGGGTGTGCTTGTGTCCCATCCAAATCAAGTGAGTGTACTTAGAACTCGAAAAATCTGGAGGGTGTGTCTTGTAACTTTGAAATCGAGGTTGTATTTGGTTTGCCTTCTTCCCGTCGAAATATTGGCATTTGAAAAGAAATCTGTACAAGCAATTGTATGGAACTGGATTTAGGGTTACTTCGTATTAGTATAAAAATGCATAGTGTGATCTCTCTAATTCCCTACCTTTTAACTTATTGCATTTATAATTATCCGTGTTTGCATCTTTGATTGTTTATTCTGTATTGACAAGTAATAAACTTAAAAGAATTTCTAAAATATTTATAAAACTTATAAAAAACTATTCACCCTACTACTATTTAATTAGCCTTAAGAGCAATAATTCTGCCACTAACACTTACGTCCAAGGGAAATTCCTCTTCCCGTTTTTGATGACATTAAAGAAAGGGAAGCATTTGTCAGTGGATCTGGAGATGAATCGTCTAAGGGTGGCGACCTTACCATTCAAGCTCTAAATTTCTTTGATCGTTTCCAGTGCTTTGATGTTCCTTAGTGCTTTGATCTTCTCTGGAATAGCTTCGATTCCATGGGAGTTCACAATAAAGCCTAAGAATTTCCATGATGCAACGTCGAATGAGCATTTCAAAGGGTTTAGCTTCATTCCATGCTTCCGGAGAATGCTGAACATCTCCGTCAAATTATCAATGTGGTTCTACGACCGCCGTGACTTCATGAGCATGTCATCCACATAAACCTCCATCGAGCATTCGATCAGATCTTTAAACATCTTGTTTACAAATCTTTGGTAAGTCGTTCCGGCGTTCTTCAATCCGAAGGGCATGACACGATAGAAATACAGTCCCAAATCAGCTATAAATTTGGTTTGTTCCTTGTCTAGGATGCGCATCGGAATCCTATTGTATCCAAAGTATGCATCTATGAACAAGAGCAATTCATGTTCGACGGTCGAGTCTACTAGCCGATCAATCCTCGAGAGCAAAAAGCTATCCTTCGGGCATGTCTTATTTAGGTCAGAATAGTCGACACATATCCTCCACTTTCCATTTGAATTTTTCGCCAGGACTGGATTTGATAACCACTCCGGGTACGGGGCATCATGGATGAAGCTATTACCTTTCATCTTCTCCACTTCTTTTTTGACTGCAGCAGATCCCTGTGACTCAGGCTGTGGCATTTCTATTTTACAGGAACACCTTTAGGATTTATATTTAATGCATGGCTCACTATCTCTGATAATATTCCACACATGTTTAAATGAGTGTAGGCGAACACATCCAAGTTTGCCCAGAGAAAACCAACTAACTCTTTCATCATTTCACGCTAAGCTGTGAACCAACCTTCAGGACCCATGTAGGATCATCATGGCTGATCGGGATATTGATTGTCAACTAGGTTGGAGCTACCCTTCCATTCTTCAGCTCTTTCCATGGATACATATCCTTATGGAACCGACTATGCTCCCCAAGTCAAGGCTCTAGTGGTGGTTGCCATGCATCGAGAGTCTTGATATAAAGAGTCCTCTCTACACCCTTTCCTTTCTCTCTTCGCCTCGCCTCTTTCAGTTCGGTGACATAACATTCATGGCTAAGCCCCTGATCTCCTTGAAAAATTCCTATACCATTCTCGATTGGGAACTTTATTGTTAAGCATCATAGAGCAATGACCGCTCTAAATTCAGCAAGGGCCGATCAGCTACAAAAATCATTATAAGTAGAGTAAAGCCCAATAAAAGAAAAGGCACAAACTGCACTCTCCTGCAGTCGCCATCTCCAAGTACCACCGGTAGATCCATGCATCCCACAGACTCAGTAGCAGTCACGTTAAATCCCTAGATCCGAGATTTACATGACTGTAAGTCCTTGCCCTCTAGAAGCATCCGATCGTAGGCTTTCTTGAATAAAATGTTGACTAAACTCCCATAGTAACCCAACACTTTCCTCACAGCAGAAGTGCAATCTTGTTCGGTATCACAAGCGGATCAATCATCGGAGCCTATATCTTGTCAGCATCTCTATTTTAGAACACAATATCATATGTCATAGTTTTGAGTTGCTTTGTTGAAACATCATCCTCGACGGTGAAACAGCTCTCATTCACTGGGTGTTTCAATGCTCCCATATAATGTTCCATCTCGTTCCATCTCTTTTGAGTTGGATATAGTCCTTCAATAATTGTATTGATTACTAATTGCTTCTCAAGTTGCCTAGGCTCATCATAACCAGATCTGGCTTAACCCGACCGGGGGTTTGAAGTTCCTCGCCCGCCATCCTGCAAGGCTTGCACAAACTGTTGTAATTTCTTCTCACAAATCAATTCTTCAATTATATCACGCTAATGTCTACATTCGTTGCTGTTATGACCATGTGTCTCATGAAATTTGTAAAACTTACCAGATTTCTTTTCCTTCTCAGTCGACTTTATGGTAGCCGGCTTCTTGTATTGCTCTTTACCCGAAGTGTCCAAATATAAAATCTCAATTGAGTTGATCAATGGGGGATAGCTATCAAACTTTGGGATTCTCTAATGTATTTTTGAATCTGATTTCCTTTTATTCGCACCATCATTGTTTTTGCTCTTCCCACCACTTCGATTCTCCACATTAACATCAACAATGTCGAAATTCCCTGCAGACTGTTTCATAGCAACATTACCTTATATTACCTCTACCGAATGGCCAACATTGGTCTTTTCGGTGTTAGTACTTGCCTCCTCCAAGCGAAATAACTGATTCGCCTTTCTATAGAACACGTCCATCGTCGATGGGGGTTTCATTTTCAACTACCTACCAAAATCAGTCTCGGGAAAAATCATCTTGATCGTTGCTCACTTTAGTCACTACAGTGTTAAATTTATGCAAGAAATCCTTCAAAGACTCTCCCGCACCCTCGAAGAGGTTGGAAAGTGATATGATGCCCTTTGGTTGGGTTGTGTGCATATGGAATTGCTCAATGAATTTCCACGCTAATAGCTTAAAAGACGATAATGGATCACGACGGCAGTCGGGTGAACCATATCATTGCCACTTCCTCTAGTAAAATCGAGATACAATAAAATTGTACAACATCAGTAGCCCTAGCAGAATCCACATGCCAGTCGTACTTCATTAAGTGTTGCCTCGAATCCATGTTCATGTTATACGACAACATCGTTGGCATCATAAATCTCCTTGTGTATTCCTCACATAGGATGTCTTCCATGAATGGATTCCAGCTCGGGGTGGAACCTCATTCATGATTAGTCTGATGCTAGCTTTCACTTATAAGTCTCCTAACCATTTTAGTCTAATCTGGCTCAACTGTATCTGTTGAACGGCGGTAATCTTGAGTCGCCTCAAGTGTTTGGCCTAACAAATGCTCTTGGTTGGTTTCATGATACCTTGGCTCCCTTAACTCTAGGAGAATCATTCGTTCAGTAGTTTAATGTCTTCTTCGAGGCAGATCTATAGCATCCGCTTGATTTCCAGCATTCTGGCATCTGCAGCACGATCGGAAGCTAATTCAACATCGCCATTCAAAAAATTTGAGCATCAGAACCATAATTGGATGGTTCAATACCGATCCCTCTTGATGGATCGGTACCGATCCATAACCCATTGCCTGACTTTGTTTGGGCCTTTGCTTTGATGCTCCAGTCTCCTTTTGAACCATCTTTTGTTTCCTATTCCTCTGCCTTTGCTCCAATGACGAGGAACTGTTAGACTCTGAACTGGAAAGTGTTCTGGTCCTTCTCCTTCTCCTACGACTGTTTGTCAATTGATTCAATAAATACAAGCTCTGCTTCATTTGCTGATTCAGTTCATTTGCAGCTTTCATGGAGCCCGTCTTCTATTTGCTTCATCATATGGTCCATCTCAAACCTAGTTGTTTGTACCAAAATTGGGCACAACACTCTTCGGAAGTCTTTGAAGAGATAAAGTGAAGAAATTAAATGAAAAAGAGGAATTATCTAACAAAAACTCCAAATTTCAGAAATAAGAATAATTAAAGTGCAAAGAAATCAGGAAATAAATCTTTAATTTATTCTTCAAGGATGATGACTAATTTGCTGGATAACATTTGCCCCCCGAAGTATGCCTTGTTGGTAACGAGGTATGCTTCGCTCAAGAACTTGTGTTGGTGAAAGCAAATTTGTTGGCATCAAATTCTCATCTCTTTGGATGTTTGACAGATGTTAAGTGTCGGACCATTCCTACACAAGGAGATAGAGTTAATCATTCCTATTAGAGAGCATTCATATTCAAGAGATACTTTAGAGAGCAGTTCTCGGGTCGCTTCTATAACCTTTGATTGAAAGCAAGAACGATGTTGTAAAGATTTTTGAAAGGTGTCTCCCTTAGGAACAAATCAGAGCATGGCTGTGGACCGTTCAGGGTCGCTCATTACATGTGTAAGTCGTTCTCTAAGCACTAACCTTTAAAACTAGTTTTATGCAAGAAATCATTTTTTATGAGGTGTCGCACTTGGGAAGGAATCATAGCATTGGAACGCTTACATTCGGGATCGCTTACATGAGTAAATCGCTTCCCAAATGCTAACCTTTAAAGAATTTTTTGATGATGCATAATTCAAATGCAGAAAGGAATCTAAATTCTAGATCTCATTTTTTTAGTTCAGTTTAGTTGATGATAATTTCTATTTGATTAGCAGACCCTAGAGTCCGGTACTTATCTGAGAGAGGGGCTTTGCATGCTCCTTGTTTCTGGTCCTTAGTGGCTGCCCCAGCTATTTGCTTCATGGTAGAAGGAAAGTTTGAATGAGAGGATGCGTCTTGGCTGCCCCCTTGCTGAGTTCCTTCCATAGCGTTTTTCCTTGTATGAGGCTTCTTCGTCTTCTAAAAGCTAGATCTAGGAACCTATTTTCTGGATCTAAATTTTTTCTTTCAGATCTGGAGTTGGATCTTCTTTCTAACATAGAATAAGCTTAAGATCTGAGATTCCCTTGTTCTTCTCAGTGAAAGCACCAAAGAAAGTGTTTGTACCAAAATTGGGCACAGCACTCTTCGGAAGTCTTTGAAGAGATAAAGTGAAGAAATTAAATGAAAAAAGAGGAATTATCTAACAAAAACTCCAAATTTCATAAATAAGAATAATTAAAGTGTAAGGAGACACAAGAATTTAGAGTGGTTCGGCGTATTACCTATGTCCACTATGAAGTAGTTTGCTTTATTGATCTTTCTTTTGCGTTTACAAGTGAATTCAATGATTTACAACAGTCAATTGTGATTTGTAGCAGTAAATTTCATTTGTGGCAGCAGCAATTGAGTTCAGATCTAGATCTGGCGGAGTCCGGGCGTTGGAGATCTCAAAGAGGAAGCAGAACCACTTTTTTGTTGGCATTGGGGGTCTATTTATAGGTGTAGGAGGTTGGTATTTCGCTCAGATCTTGGGAGACCCTCTCTGGCATGTGACCAGGCCCGCACGCCCAAGCCCGTGAAGTTTCGGTCCGATTCGTGATCGACACGAACATATTTCGACTCGATCAAGATTTCATCCAATGGAGTCGAAATTTGGCGTGGACATTCTTTAGCATGCACGTAGTCTTCTGTGAAAATTTCATAGCATTTGGACTTGTAGATTGGGAGATATGATCGATACGAAATGGAGTTTTCGGTAGGCTGTTTCCTTTGACTCGCTCCTGTTTCGACTCGCTTCCCCTCGACTCGATGACATGGCACTTGATTCTTACTCTGTCCTGGACGCTACTTCGAGCGAGTCGAATTGTTCACAGATTGAGCGAGTCGAAGTGTGCCCAGGTCGAGCAAGTCGAAGTAAACACTTGGTCGAGCGAGTCGAAGAGGGTTGTCCTGGGAGGTTTGAGCAATGGAGTCGAAGTTGATGGAGTTGATCAATGGTTTGAAGGGAGCGAGTCGAAGAAGGTATCTGAGCGGAGTGAGTCGAAATAGGTACTTCAGATGGCAGTGAAGCGAGTCGAAAAGGAATGAGTCGAAGTTGGCATCTGAGGGAACCGGAGCGAGTCGAAGAAAGCGAGTCGAAGGAGCGAGTCGAACGGTAACTGATTTTCGTCCAATTTTGTATCCTTCATAACTTGAGCATACAAACTCGAATTGACTTGAGATTTTGAACGTTGGCTCCCATGACTCAGCTTGTCATGTCCTACCAATTTTGGCTCGATTCAGACTTGGACAAAATTCATCGATATCCGTAGTGAGCCCATGTATAACTGATCTCTAGGATGAGCCTTCATTGGTTATTAGTCAATTCCTTGGTGTTACGGCCTTGCCAAAAGGCGGGATAACACATAATAAATACGTTTTCATAATTATTGATGATTTTCAACATATACTTGGATATTATTTTTAAACATAAAAGTGACACTTTTGAAATGTTCAAAATTTTTGCTAAACGAATAAAAAATTTAATGAATTTAAAAGTAAAAAAATATACGAATTGATCACGGAGGTGAATTAGAAAATGAACTATTTACAAAATTTTGTAACAAAAAGGAATTATGTGATAACCCAGATTTTTTTGAGCAATTTCATGATTTAAATTAGTTTAAGTTTGTTTAAAAATTGCATTGAGAAAGATAGGAATGGAAACTGATTGCAAATGCATGGTTTAAACATGTACATGTGCACAAGATAGTGCACACACATGCACACATTTTTCTGTATAATGAAATAGGTAGAAAACAATATATAAATTAGAATAAATAATTTAGAAATACATATGTATGAAGATATGATTATGTCTTTAATAAGTTTGGCACAAAGAAAATAAATGTTAGGCAGGAATAAATACATGCAAGAAAAATATTTAGGTACTTAAAATTATTTAAAGAAAGAAAATAAGGACTTAGGCAAAATAGGCATACATATATTATATATGTGCACAAGCAAACACTTGCTGGAAGAAAACAAAAATTGCATGGAAATGGCATGAACCCTTAAGCAAGTACTTTATCCATTTCCAACAATCCTTTTACTTTGGAAAATAAGAGTCATGCATATAACATGACCGGGGTGAGATTAAAGAGATAAGGCTTATTTCTGAAAATAAAAACAAGGACCACATACCCTTTTTCTCTCTTGAATCAAAATGAGAAGCAGATCATGTTTTATAGGGTAAAAATGACATTGGGTAATTTCATTAAACCCTAGTAGTAGCCAGGGTTTTGTATAAGGAGGCTTAGTGTAGTGAGACCTTTCACAATTGTTCTTCATCATTTAAAGAAAAATAAAACATAAGCCAAAGAGAAATAAGGAGCACCGGCCATTAGAATTAGAAGAAGGTAGAAGACCAAAAGGGTTTAAAAAGCTTAGGAAAAAGAGGGATTAATGTGAGTAACCTCACTGGAAACTTTGGCAATAAGTCCTGAATATTGAGGCAGCCTAATTAAATTTATATTCACTTTTGCAAGCTTTGTTCATTTTTATGATTGATAACTTTGGCTTGTCAATGATCTTCTCAAGTGTAAAACCCTTTATAGTGACTTATCCAGTATAAAAGAGTCATGGATTTCATGTTTAAATAAGGTTATCTGTGTTGTGGTTTAACTTTGAGATGAAGTAGATTTTTTTTATGGGTTTTCTTTATACATTTATTTACTTAAAAACTCAGGATTTATGTTGTAGATATATGGTCTAAAAATGAAAGAAAATGTGGGGCTGCAACATTGTGTTGTTGCTTATGTCTCATACCAACTAAAATAAAGATAAATGTAGAGGTGCAATGTTAAACATGTGCTGAGCTTCTATGTTTTATGAACTCTCCAAATCAAAGCATATACTTGTAGTTTAGCCAGATCTTAAAGATTAACAAAGATCTGATTGAACCAGAGGTAAAAGGAGACAACCAAAAAACTATCTATGACCATAAGTTTGTAACTTGATCCATTGAAACCCATAGACAAAATAATATGCTTAGAGATCACATCTGTTTGCATGATAAATGCTTGCTTATGAGAACATGACTTACCAATCTCTGGATGAATACATGTTGGCTGAATGTTTATTTCTCTGATTGAAATATGATATGCAGAAGGGATTAGCATAGGAATGAGAAAGGGAAAGTAACACTTAGTAATTTAACTAAGGACTTTTGGATCTTAGGGCTACAAAATATGGCTTGGCAAGGTGAACATTGCAAGCTCACACATGGTATGCTTATACCCAAGGGCCTGATTGTGCTGGGTTAACAGTGATATGTCCCAGGCAGTGTGTGGTTTAAGAAGAGAAAGTAGCTAAAGACCATAATATACTTGATAGTGAACAATAGAAATAGGTTCATGAAAGGGCTTGGGTAAAGTCCCTGATAGCCAGTAATTTGGTAGAAAAGGCTTGATGATTGAATTGATGAATGTGTTGATTGGTTTATGATGTTTTATGGATGGATCCTATGGTTGTTATCACTGAACTAAACCATTGAATCATGTATAATTTGTTGTGCACTAATGTATATGCACATGTATCATAGGAACATGCACAAGAGTGGTATTGAGTTCCTTATCCATTTTGAAGTTATTTGAATATGAATAAGTGTCATATAAAATCATGTTTTCAGTTAGATTACTCATACCAGACTTTAGTCTGACCCTTGTGTGTTTTATGCACCATTGGGTGTCTCATGTTTATATGGGGCAGTTCATGGTGATTTTGCAGGAAAGTAGGAATTTCTTTGATCAGGCTTTGGATGTTTAGCTGCTTAAGGAATTGGATGCTATATTTAAAGATTTGCTGAAGTTAAAATAGATGTTTATGATGAATTATGTTAAGCTATTTTGTTTCAATTTGCTTAGAAAACTAATGTATTGTTAGAACTACTATTTTGCAAGTGTTGAACCTATATGTGTATCAGCTGAAACTTATATGCTTTGTTTTGCAAATGTTTTGCTAAGAAATGGAATTTTTAAGCCTTAAGAACAGTTAGTTTATAATGGTAGAAAATCTGAAAGGATTTATGGATTGAATGTACAATCAAGTATTTGACATAGGAAAATCCATGTTTAACTTGATATAAAATCTGGCAGAATAAAGGTATTGAGTTGATTTGAAAAGAAAACAAAATGACATGTATTTTGCTTAAGAATAAGTGCAAGTTGAATATGGCTAACATGACCATTTTATTGAGCCTGGGTTAAGCCAGCACTAAAGAGTTTTAAGCTCAATTTTCAGTAAAGTTTTACAACCCAAATATAGGGTAGATTCAATCATTTTTGCTAACAAGAAGAGGTAAAATTAGGCACTTAAATCTTCCACTGACACACACATGCACAAGAACATGCACACACATGCACATGCAAGAGCACAGTTCATACAGTAACAAAATTATGGAAATACATGCAAAATGCTAAGTCTTGAGACATGAAACCAATAGTCATGCAATAATCTAAGTATGCTTGGGAAAACCTGGTTTTTAGAAACACTATTGCTATGTAGGAATTATTTCTTTTAATGATTCCAAAACAGATTTCTACTTCCAAAATTTTGTACTCTGATTCAAGTAGAAAGTAACTTATATATCTCCACATATGTAAGTTTAAGATGATTTGAGCAAACCAATATTTTTATATTGGCATAAAGATCCTGGATAGAAGAAAATTAGAGTGTAATATTTTCTTGATTAAATGACCACTGCATATATATATGTAAAAAAAACTTTAGGAATAGAAGGTGGGTCATTTCATTTGGTATCAGAGCTATGTTGTTAAATAACATAGCAAAATTTTGTATGAACTTGTTTGCATTGGATGTATGAAGGTGTTGACTGCCTTGGATGCTTTGTTTTGTTAGTGCTTATACTACTAATATCTATTATAACTGAATAGGGATAGATTGAAATGAATTAATCTATAGAGTATTGGGCAAAATGGACTAACCTAAGTGTCATATCCATAGAGCTATGGTAGGATCCAGACATCAAAATGTAGGAAAAGTGAACCACCCATGGTGAATGTGCAAGAATTCATGAGAGCCATAAAGGATGGAGTAGGCAATAGGCAGGAAAATCCACATGAGGAGCTTTCCAAACTACTCAAGACTTTTACCAACCTTGGAGGCAAAACTTTTGATGGCACAGAAGGAGTTATGGGAGTTCAAAATTGGCTCGGGATTTTGGATAGGATCTTTGTAGACATGCAAGTTGAAGACCAAAGGAAGAGGCAAATTGCATCCAGGCAATTGAGAGGAGCAGCTTTGGATTGGTGGGAGGTTATCATAGCCGGAACACCTGAAGGAGAAGTGACATGGGATCAATTTAAAGCAATGCTGGAAGGTAGGTTTGTCCCTGCATCAGCCAAGGAGTCTTTGCTAGAGGAATTCATCAAATTAAGGCAAGGGACTATGAATGTCACTGAGTATACTCAGAGGTTTGAATCATTGGCAAAAGTATGGTGCAGTACTCATCACAACTGAGGAGGCTAAGAATGGCAGATATATTCAAGGGCTAAACCCTAGCCTTAGTAGAGCTATGATACCATACAAGGAAAGGACTTTTGATCATGTTTTAGACTTGACTTTGAGCATTGAACAACATGACAAGGCTAGAGAGAATTTCAGGGCATTCAAGAATAGCCAAAACAAGAAAGGAAAGGGCAAATTTCACCCTTATGATAAGAAGAAAGTGGATACAGCTTCCACCAGGAAACCAGAAGAAGCCAGTGCTGCTGAAATTAAGAAGAAGATTACTTGTTATAACTGTGGCCAAGAGGAGCATATGAAGAATAGGTGCACAAATGTTAGGCCAGCATCCTTCAAATGTCACCATTGTGGGAAGGAAGGTCACATAAAGAGGAATTGTCCAGATTTTAAGCGAGGAAAATTAGGGGCTTTGGAAGGAAAAGGCAAGGCAACTGAGGGATCAAATGTTGAGAATCATGGCCAAGTTGAAGGTACTTTGTTTATTCACTCAATACCTTTTGCAGTAGTGTATGATACTAGGGCTATATACTCATTGATCTCCCATGATATTGCACAACAATTAAAATTGAATTGTATGATTGTTGATAAGGCACTGTTTATTAGAAGCCCTATAGGTAGCTCATGTGTTCTGGGTATGATGTGTATGCAACTGGGGTTAGATATAGGGGGACATGTGTTTAACTCAGACATATATGTGTTGCAATATCCGGGCATAGGGGTTATTATAGGAGTTGATTAATTGAGTAAATATAAGGCTATCATAAATATGGAGACATCCACCATATCATTGAAAATTTCTGATGGACAAAGGGTAGTTGTTCTTTGTGAGGCAGACAAGAATAGAAATATAGCCAACCTTTTTGCATTGTCTAGTGAAAAACCCATGCATGCATTAGAAGAAATCCCCATAGTGAATCAATATACTGATGTTTTTGGTGAAGTTAGGGGAGTTCCAAACCAATGACCAGTTGAGTTTTCAATTAGAATAATTCCAGGAGTTAGCCCGATAGTTAAGACCAACCAGAATGGGGCCTAAGGAGTTGATAGAATTGAAAAAGCAATTAGGTTATTTAGAAGAAAGAGGCTTTATTAGACCCAGTAGCTCATCATGGGGAGCACCAGTAGTCTTTGTTAAGAAACAAGATGGATCCCTTAGGTTATGTATTGACTATAAGGAATTAAATAAAGTCACAATTAAAAATAAATATCCTTTACCAAGAATTCATGATCTCTTTGATCAATTGAGTGGTGCAAAAATATTTTCTACGCTTAATTTAGCTTCAGGCTTTCACAGATGAAAGTAGAAGAGGAAAGCATTAAGTATATAGCCTTTAACACAAGATATGGACTTTATGAATTTTTAGTAATGCCATTTGGCTTGACAAATGCTCCTTCCTATTTTGTTGATTTGATGAATAGGATTTTTAGAGAATACTTGGATAAATTTGTATTGATATTTATTGATGATATACTAATTTATTCTAAGTAAATTAGAGAGCATGAAAATCATTTGCATATGGTATTTGAGAAATTGAGGCAGGAAGACTTGAAAGCAAAGTTTTCAAAATGCACTTTTTGGCAAAATGAAGTGAATTTTCTAGGCCACATTATATCAGAAAAAGGAATATTTGTGGATCCCAATAAGGTCATTGTAGTGCAAGCTTGGAAAAGGCCTACCAATGTCACTGAGGTCAGATCATTCATGGGAATGGCTGGTTACTATAGAAGGTTTATAAAAGATTTTGCAAAAATTTCAATCCCATTAACCAGATTGACTAGGAAAAATCAAGTGTTTACTTGGGCTGAAGAGTGTGAGAAAGCCTTTGGGAAATTAAAGGAAGCACTAGTGCAAGCTCCAATCCTCAAAGTACCTGAAGGGAATGAAAACTTGGTGGTGTATACTGATGCAAGTGGACAAGGGCTTGGGGCAGTATTGATGCAACAACATCAAGTGATAGCTTATGCTTCTAGGCAATTGAAACCAAGTGAGGTAAGATATGCTACTCATGACCTTGAATTAGCTGCTATAGTGTATGCTCTTAATCTATGGAGACACTACTTGTTAGGGGAAAGGTTTGAAGTTTACACAGACCATAAGTCACTTAAATATTTATTTTCACAAAGAGAATTGGATATGAGGCAGCAATGGTGGATTGAACTCCTAGCCTCATATGACTTTGAAATATTATATACCCCTGGTAAGGCTAATAAAGTAGCAAATGCCCTAAGTAGACAACATGCTAAAGTGGCTAGATTAATGATAGAAGAGTTTAACACTTTATCATTGTTAACTGATTTAGAGATAGAAAGTGATAATGTAGAAAACATGAGCCTATGTAGTGAGCATGTAGAAATGGGAAAGTTAAGCTTTATCACTCTGGTGTTAGAATTGAAAAACAAAGTTGTAAAGTTACAAGACCAAGATCCATTTTTATTTGAAAAGAAAACTCATATATTAAATAGTGAAGCAGTGGAAGGTTTTCAGTTGAATGATCAAGGCCATTTGAAGAAAGGAAAAAGAATATGTGTTCCAGCAATTGATGAGTTGAAGCAAGAAATCTTGGATGCTTACCACAAAAGCAAATACACTATACACCTAGGAAGCACAAGGATGTATCACAACCTCAAGAGGGATTATTGGTGGAGTGGTATGAAGAGTACAGTGGCAACCTATGTATCTAAATGTATGGTTTGCCAACAAGTGAAGGCTGAGTATGAAAAACCCTCAAGGATGCTTCAACCTTTGCAAATACCACAGTGGAAATGGGAGGATATATCAATGGATTTCATTGATAGTTTGCCTAGAACTAGGAGGGGAAATGATAGCATTTGGGTAGTGGTTGATAGGTTAACCAAGTCAGCCCACTTTATACCAGTAAAGTCAGAGAGAAATGCATGTACACTAGCCCAGTTGTTTATCAAGGAAGTGGTTAGACTACATGGTATACCAAAGACTATAGTAAGTGATAGAGATACCATCTTCACTTCAAAATTTTGGCAGAGTTTTCACCAGGCAATGGGGACTGATTTATGCTTAAGCACAGCATACCATCCTTAATCTGATGGTCAAACAGAAATTGTGAACAAATTGCTTGAAGACATGTTGAGAGCTTGTGTATTGGATTGGGGAGGAAGTTGGGAGGATCATATCTTTTTAGCTGAATTTGCATACAACAATAGCCATCATAGTAGCATAGGCATGGCACCCTTTGAAGCTCTCTATGGGAGACCATGTTTATCACCCTCAAGTTGGCTTGAATTTGGGGGAAAATGGTCTTAGGGCCAGAGAGTGTGAAGGAAACTTCAGAGAAAATAGCTTTGATCAGAAAAAGAATTGCTTCTGCCCAGGATAGGCAAAAGAAATATGCAGATCAAAGAAGGAAGGCAGTACAATATGGTGTTGGGGATTATGTATTTATCAAAATATCACCCATGAAGAAGGTTCTAAGGTTTGGGAAACAAGGAAAGTTGATTCCTAGGTACATAGGGCCATATAAAATTCTAGATAGAATAGGAACTATAGCCTATAAGCTGGAGTTGCCAGAAGAAATGAGAGCGATGCATGATGTTTTTCATGTGTCTCAACTAAGAAGGTGGGTTCATGATAAGGAGGCAATCCTAGAATCCCCTAAGGATGTGCAGATTGACCCCAGGATGATCTATGAAAAGGAGCCAGTGGGCATAGTTGCTAGAGAGATCAAGAAATTGAGAAACAAAGAAATTAAATTAGTGAAAGTGCAATGGAGTCTTGACCCAAATTATTGCACATGGGAAGTGGAGGATAAAATCAGAAATGATTATCCACAACTGTTTGATTGAATGAAAGGTAAATTTATATATATTGATGAATGTTTTGATTGAATATGCATTGTGATTTTTGTTTTAATATGCATAGAGTTTAATCAAGTGATTTGCTTGAGAATGGTTTGAGATCAAAAAAGTTGATTTTCTGGATTAATGATACTTAAGTTAAGTATGAGAGAATTATGGGACATAATTCCTAAAAGGAGGGGTATATGTGATAACCCTGATTTTTGTGAGCAATTTCATGATTTAAATTAGTTTATGTTTGTTTAAAAATTGCATTGAGAAAGATAGGAATGGAAACTGATTGCAAATGTATGGTTTAAACATGTACATGTGCACAAGATAGTGCACACACATGCACACATTTTTCTGCATAATGAAATAGGCAGAAATCAGTATATAAATTAGAATAAATAAGTTAGAAATACATATGTATGAAGATATGATTATGTCTTTAATAAGTTTGGCACAAAGAAAATAAATGTTAGGCAGGAATAAATACATGCAAGAAAAATATTTAGGTACTTAAAATTATTTAAAGAAAGAAAATAAGGACTTAGGAAAAATAGGCCTACATATATTATATATGTGCACAAGCAAACACTTGCTGGAAGAAAACAAAAATTGCATGGAAATGGCATGAACCCTTAAGCAAGCACTTTATCCATTTCCAGCAATCCTTTTACTTTGGAAAATAAGAGTCATGCATATAACATGACCGGGGTGAGACTAAAGAGATAAGGCTTATTTCTGAAAATAAAAACAAGGACCACATACCCTTTTTCTCTCTTGAATCAAAATGAGAGGCAGATCATGTTTTATAGGGTAAAAATGACATTGGGTAATTTCATTAAACCCTAGTAGCAGCCAGGGTTTTGTATAAGGAGGATTAGTGTAGTGAGACCTTTCACAATTTCTCTTCATCATTTAAAGAAAAATAAAACATAAGCCAGAGAAAAATAAGGAGCACCGGCCATTAGAATTAGAAGAAGGTAGAAGACCAAAAGGGTTCAAAAAGCTTAGGAAAAAGAGGGATTAATGTGAGTAACCTCACTAGAAACTTTGGCAATAAGTCCTGAATATTGAGGCAGCCTAATTAAATTTATATTTCACTTTTGCAAGCTATGTTTATTTTTATGATTGATAACTTTGGCTTGTCAATGATCTGCTCAAGTGTAAAACCCTTTATAGTGACTTATCCAGTATAAAAGAGTCATGGATTTCATGTTTAAATATGGTTATCTGTGTTGTGGTTTAACTTTGAGATGAAGTAGATTTTTTTATGGGTTTTCTTTATACATTTATTTACTTAAAAACTCAGGATTTATGTTGTAGATATATGGTCTAAAAATGAAAGAAAATGTGGGGCTGTAACATTGTGTTGTTGCTTATGTCTCATATCAACTAAAATAAAGGTAAATGTAGAGGTGCAATGTTATACATGTGTTGAGCTTCTATGTAACGACCCGTATTTTTAACACTTTAAAAATACGAATTAAAATGAAAATTTTGGATAAAAATCCGAAGGAAATAAAATTTTGTGTTGTTAAAAGTGAATTACAAGTTAAAATACAAAACTGAATTCTGAAATAACTTATTTGTAAATTAAATATGGATGTTAACTTGTAGTGAATGTAAATAATGAATTGAATTTGATTGTAAACCAAATTGGTTATGATTGTAAACAACGAAATAAATAAAATTTTACATTTAATATTGAAGTTATAATATGGAAATCAACGTAAATGAATGTAATTTAATATTACTGTGAATTTAAATAAGATGATAGCTGAAGAAAATGAAAGTAAATGAATTATAAACTATTGATAATAATGTATAGGTAAATGGTTGATTCAATAATGAAAGTGTAAATCGAAATAAAAGAATTCATTGGAATTAAGTAACTTGAATTTGAATTACAATATAATTTAACGCTGAATCTAATATAATCTTTTATATTGGGTTTATAATGGAAAACTGCATTGTAGAAGATTGTTAATTACTGTGAAATTAAAAATGGGATTTGTGAATAATTGAAATTTGATTTAAAAGTTAATAATTTAAATTGGGAATTTTATATAAAAATTAAACAGTCGAATAATTTATTTTTCGAATATTGGATTTAATTAGACAATTAAATCGATAATTTAATAAGTTAAATTTCAAAAATAATTGTAAATCGAGTTGAATATGATTGGAAATGATTTGCAAAATTTTATCTTATCATATTGGAGTTATAGTAATGTTATAGAACTTTTAAAATTGAATTTAAAGTTAATTTGTGAAAATTGAATATTTTAATATTTAATTATTGACTGAAAATAGCCATTTTTCGAACAGTCTCCGAATTGAACGAAACTAGTTCCATTGGATCCGTCATAGTTTGTTATTGTTGGATTTAAATTTTCATAGCAATCGGAGTTATCGTTTGATTGTGGCAGCTCGAAACGCATCGAATTGTTTTTAATATTAATTCGGCGAGAGAAAATAGTCATTTTTCAAAAAGTCTCGGATTTCGACGAAACTAGTTTCATCGGATCCGTAATGTCATATTATTGTAAGGTTTCAAATTTCGTGTCAATCAGATTTACCGTTTGTCCGGGGCGAGCCCAAACGCACAGAAATTTGATTAACCGATTTAATTTTAAATCGACCGTTTATTGCCGTAACTCACACAGATGATCGAATTAGCTTCCGAAACCTATTCCATTGTGTTCGGAACGTGGGGTAAACCTTAGAAACGTCAGCCGGCACGCTTCGTTTGGAGTTCGGAAAATCCGGGATGAATAGTGTCGCGTATTTTTCTATAAAAGCCCCACTTTCTCTATTTTCCAAAAACCCTAGGGTTTCAGCCCTTAGCCGCCACTTTTAATTCAATGGCCAAAAAATTTCGAAACTTCTTCCTCATTTTCCTCTCAATCCATCAACAATTAGAGGAAGTTGTCAACTACAAACTTATAGAGCATTGCGAGAGCTTCAAATCCATACGGAGATGATCGAAAACGGAGCAACGGATCAACGGGAAATCGAGCTCGAAGCTGCTGCGTTTTTCACACATTTCGAGGCCAAAAAAGCAGCCGAGCTTCAAGCTATTCCATGCGTTGGTGGCTCGTGTGGTGGCGCGCGTGGTGGTGGTCCCTGATCGTCTTCAAGCTGCTCGGTGTGGTCGTGAAAATTGCTTGAAGATGGCGGCTAATGGGTTTTGGTGAACATGTTTTCACGTTGAAGAAGATGATGGGAAGGTGCGGCCCAGATCTGAAGATGCAGAAACGAACGGCCAGATCTGAAGCTAGGGTTTGAAATTTAAATTAAAAGCTGAAATTGTTTATTTAAATTCGTGTAAACTTTAAAATAGCATAACTTTTGCATACGAGGTCCGATTGGAACGAAACTTTTTGTGTTGCGATCGTAATGACGAGAGCTTCAAAATGAAACTAGTTTGGATGGATTTGGAGACGGTGGAAATTTGGGCTAAAGTTGGGCGTCGTCCAGTTTTAGTTCCAAACCGGAACGTCTCGGCGACAACAGAAAATCAAGGTGAGTGTTTTATAATGCTCACAACGTACTGAATATCTTTATGGTAGTTAAATTTGACATTATGAAGTGATATGAATTTATTTGTCATTGTTTGATAAAAATTTAATTGTCATATAGATTGTCATTTGAATTCACAGTTGAAAATTAAATTGACAGTCAAATTGAAGTTAAAATTTAATTGCGATCAAATTACCTGATATTGATAATTATGAAGTTGTTGTGAATGTTATTGGCTTTATGGTTGATTGGTTGTGATGGATGCTTTTGGTTGATATTGGTTGTTTATTTATTTTGATATATCATGCTATCATCATGTATATTGTTTATTGCATATAAGCTGTAAACTGAATCATTTCGAATAAATTAAGAAATAGGTTGAAATGATATACCTATGACATCTATTTGGATTGAAATGATATATCCATCCTTGAAATCCATTACTTAAACAGGAAAGGAGAATCCACACCATGGTTATTTGACACGTGTCCATTCTTCTTCAAGAAACAACTGGAAAAATTAGCATTCCGTTACACGTACATTTCCTCTTTTTTTACCATACCTACTTGACGGTTATTATTCCTCTCTATGCCTAATACCAGTTCCAAACATAGTGAAAGGAAACATAATAATGTGAGAAATCCCAAATCAACATTCTCAGTCAGACTATCGAATCATATCTCCGCAAAAACAACATCGCGACGTCCGCAAGAATCGCCTAAATCTCCATGTCTCCAGCAAAGATGAAGTTATGGACTCCACCCTTCTGAGTTGACTTTGTGTCCGCTCTTGAGGTAATTGAATCAACAATCTATTAATTTTCTTCGTCTAATTCTAATAAGGGAACCATCGTCATATGCTTTTGTGAATATTACTTCAGACAAATTAGGGCAGGAGAATACGCTTTTTATGAAGTAAAAGAAGAAACGTTCCATTTTCAACTGATGTTATGCTGGAGATTACAGAAATTGAGTTATAATACGTAATTTACTATGTACGGTTCTAGCAATAAAGAAAATTATCTGTAATTACAGCCTTAGCCTTAGGACCATCCAACGGATTTTACATTTTTAGAATTGAAATAATTATTTTCATGGTACTTTTCATTTTAATGGATTAATGGTTTGAATTTAATAAATTAGTAGAAGGACTATATTGCTTAATGTATTTCTACATAGGAAACAATGTCTCATGTTGGTGACAGTAGGTCCATTATGACACATCTTCTTAGATTATCTATTCGAATTATTAATATATTATTGTTAACTGGTATAGTTTTTATGATTCATAGCAAATATGTAATAAAAAAAATTGTGAAAAGTCTTAAAAATTTTTATTATATGGAGTTCACTCACTAACAAGTAAAAATTATGCATTATGTGTTCGAATATTTTGTTAGTTTTGGTAGCTTTCATTTATTTTACAATTTGATGCCCATAGAATAAGTTTGGATGGAATGCAGTTCATGTTCCAATGCTAAACTAAATCGAACATTTTGATATAAAAATTAAATAATACATAATAAAAGTCCAGATATACGAGAAAACAAATGGACATCGGTAAACATTTGCACCATTCTTATTTCCTATAATATACAAACCTCTATTACTAACTAGGACCTCCAAGCAATATTTATTCTCTACGCATGTCATATATAATCATAATTTTTAAACCATATACTTTTAAACATGAAAAGCTACCTAATCTCATGATTTCACTCAGAGTGGCAACATACGGAAATGATGAAGATATCTCATATGCTAAAGAATATATATATATATAATGTGCGCGCGCATGCACACCCATATATATAAAGGGATTCACAATGATAGAAGAAAGTATTATAAAAGTGGATAATAATTGTTTTTTTCAGGAATACCACCGTAGTTCTTTCAAGCTCCTCTTCCTCTTGCCCTCCTTCCTCTTCACTCTCTTGATTTGAAAACCTTAATTTCAGAAATCTATAAGTGTAGTAGTGCATTCCCTCAATTATCTTATTGTCCATCTTAGTTTTCCTTCGCAAATATTTTCTTTTCCACGGTTCGCATGCTGGATTACCACCCCATGCATTGCATCTGTAGGATTATGGTGTATGTGCACTTGATGTTAAAGTCCCTTTTTGAGGTATATATAATAATATTCTATTATTTAAAAGCATCCTTTGAACAATATTAGAAATATAGTAAAATTAAAAATTCTTATTTCTGTCAATTAATTCTTATGTTGGTTAGGTTTCATATTTAAGCGATTGAATTCGGTTAGAGATCATAATTTTGAAACTGGAATTTTAAGATATATAAGAGGACAACGCTCTTAAATTCCAAGAAGTTTAGTTAGAATATTTAAGAGCATAATGAGGTTAAATAATTGAATTATTTATGTGCTTTAGGCACTGTAATTAATTCACAAGACGGTTGTCAAATCAAACTTACTGTGGTAGACCAATCATATGTTATGGCTGTGATTTTATTTATTCTTAGCATGTATAATTAATTTTAAAAGGGAGCTTTATTTAATTAATACAACATAATTAACTACATATACAAATCATACTAATTTATTCCTATCCCAAAATAGAGATTCATTCTCCATTTATTTAGAGTTGCATCGTGTAGAATATGAAAACTAACCTGAATTAATAAAATAATATAAAGATATATTGATATTCTTCATCTACCTTTAAAAGTTGATATTTCTGATTGTTATGCACATGTAAGGTAATATTTGTTGTTTTCTTGTATCTAATAGAACTAATTTTTTTTAAACTGTACTTAGTTCTGAAATACCAATGGTGACAAATCACCAAATATATTCATTTAGAATCATTCATAAACTATTTTTGGTTTATGATTGGACCTTAAGATAAAAACCATAAAAGGTAAGTTGTCTGTGCTGTTCTCTTAAAATAACGAGGTAGTTTACAATTGGGCCATTTGTATGCTTATTGATGACCGAATGCTTTTAAATATAGTTGATTCTATGCGCCCTTTCATCCATTTTGAATAAGTTTTCTTACATTCTTACATGTTGTAAAAAAAATTGTATGGTTCTAACAGGCTTTTGTTTTTTACTTTCAAAACTACCAAATAATTTCTCTGTTGTTATTGGTTATATAATTGCATGTTTAGTTATATCTATTATTCAGATTTCATACCAATTTATGGACCATGTTATATTCATTTATTTATTCGTATGAAGAAAAATCCAGTCATGCTTAAGTGATTTGCTCTTTACCGTAATTTATGGTACAAACATAGTTCCCTGTCTAGATTGATTTGTCAAGAGCATCCCAGGAAAAAAGAATATACTTGATTATACCGTCTCATAAGTAAGTGATTTAAGTGGTATATGTCATCATAATAATTACCCTATCCATTCCTTTCCATTTGTACTTTAGCATGCTTGATGCTTTGCAGTAGTTGAAGAATTCCTGGAAAAATATAGAGAAAATGGATTACAGGTTTTACTTTAAATTATAATGTTTTGTTCTGTAGATATCCATTACATAACTATGTGTTATTAAAGAACCATTAATGTCATACTGCAAAACTTTCTAAAAGTTCTCTTAGATTTGAATTTACTGAATTCAATTAAGGTATGGGCATAATAGTTCTAGGTTGTGTTAAAGTTGTTCCATGACAACGATAATGGTGTTTTTTGTTTCATTTATTTCGATATACTTAGTTATTCCTATTTATCATATTCAAATTGGTACATACCATATTTTATGCTTAATGGTGAACTCATTTCTTGAATTCACATGATAAGTAAATGAGAAAATCTGTTATGTATTGCTACATAATAATGTGGTGAGTCTGTTATTAGTTTGCGACATTTTAGTGCTTTTTCGTTTAGTTATTTTTTGCACTATTATATATTTACTTTTCTGTTTCTCCAACGGTTAACTTCAAATCTGGGTGGTTTGAAACAAAAGTGATTATATTTTGTAAGTTGACGCTGAGGCTTTGTGGACTCATGAATTCTCCTTTCTAATGCATCGCTGGTGAATTGATACAGCTTTGACAACAACATAGTTAAATAGTAGAAAATAATTTTTTGATGTAAAGAGATAAAAAAAAGTTGAGTTTATAAGAGCATTCTCAATCATGTCATGGTTGGGGGATAACCTACCCCCATGGAGGGGTCAGTGCTCTTATTTAGCTGGCCTTGGTGACTCACAAGGCTGTCAATGCAACTTTGAATGTCATATGTATAGCCGGCATTTATAAAGCCGGCTATACTTAGCCTGTTGTATAAAAGCCTGTATGTATAAAGTATCAACGGTAAAAAAAATGACCTTTGTCATATAGCCGACTTTATTAAAGCTATATTTTTTTGACCATTTTCATCTACTCCTCCCCTCCTTTATATATTTCTACAATTCTAGAATATTATTTACATAAGTTCCTTCAAATTTTCTTAATCTGTTCAAATATTTCTCAACATACAATTCCAATAATGTCAAAAAATCAAAGAGGAAAATCTTAACAATCTTCATATTTTAATTTTCAATCACAACACAAAACCGATAATCGAAATCCTTCTCGATACAATTAGAATACGTTTCAGTCTCAACATAATCAAAGTCAATATCCTTTTTAAAATTCTCAACAACAAAATCGAAATTCAAATTTTAGTTGTTCACAACAAAATCCAAATTCGTATCATTCCCAACAAAATTTGAATCATTAGCAAAATTCCCAACATTCAAATAATTCTCAAAATTCCTTATTCCAACAAAAATTTAACTATGACTCAAACTATGTATCTCCCAATAGCCAACAATGATCAATGGTGCCTTACCAATATCAAAATTTGACAAGAAATTTGAATACTCAATTCGGGGATTACGATTATGAAAACCAAGAATTGTATTTCAATGTTGATGAAACCACTGAAGAAGATATTTATAGGATTCCTAATTTGTCTACCGCTCAATGAAGGAAAAGACAATTAACAGGAATTAAGATTAATGAATCCCCTAAGGCAGTAAGTGTATATCTGTTACCAAATGACCCTAAACAATAGAAATGGTCATCGGATGAGCAATCTAAGTTTATATTATGTTGGGTTAACTGTTCTAAAGATAAGAAGAAAGGTAGGGGTCAATCTGAAAGTTCTTTTTGGAGTTTTGTTTGCAATTTTGTCATAATTATTGCCTTTTTACTTACAAAGGTAGCAATTGTTTATTGACTGTTTACGGTTATATGATAGCATATGCAGCAAAATTAATTTTTTTTCATAAAAGCATATACGATATAAATGTTCAACAACACAAAGCCAATGGGACAAAATAAACACCACATATGCAAGCAGATCAGCGATATTAATTGTAAGTTATTTTCTTCACTCACTATGCAAAGGTGCTTGGCTCTTTACCATAACTTCAAGAATAAACATAGTTCCATGTCTAAATTGATAGGCTGATAGCATCCCAGAATCAGAGAATATACTTGATAACACCATGTCTCATTAATAAGTGATTTAAGTGGTATGCTTGAACATTAAATAGTCATCATATTAGGCCAAAATACAAGTATTTAGGTGGTCTTAGCATTTGGAAGAAATACAAATGTTTTGTTGGTCTTATTCATAATTTGCACAAGGAAAAAATACAAATTATTTTATTGATATCTTTTATGTTTGATACTTAAATGACTAAATTTGGTACCCTTAGGACTGACAAGTTCTTTGACTATGCATAGGATTGAGCTTTAGTCAGGTCAAATCGGTAGTTCATGTTTATTATGTGTGGTCATTCATGTTGGTAGTGCATGTCAAACTGGAATATAAGCCAAACAACATTTCAATACCTTCAATACAACTATTACACATGGTCATTACCTATGTACTTTGCCATGCTTAATGGTTTGCTGCCAGCCGAAGAATTTCTTTTTAAAACATGTAGAAAAAATTTCAGGTTTCACTTTTAATTATAATTTTTCCTCTGTATCAGTTAAATGTCCATGTTTCACAAATAAACCATTAATTTCATTGCGCAAAAGTTACAAAAATGGTTCTTAGATTTGGATTATTTGAATTCAATCAAGATATGTACATGTTAGTCTAAAGTTGCGCGGTGACACAAATAATCGTTATATATATACCTCTTTTCTAATGTTTTGCTGACCTGATACGCCACTGAAAACAGCATGATAAATTAGCTATGAAAAAATACAATAAACAGAGACAGAACATGGTTAGGGTCAGTCAAACACATAATATTGGAGAGTTCAGTTTTCTGCTTCAAATTGATCTTTAAAAGAATTAGGCTGCTAGAAGGACAAATTGCATATTTACTATATAAGTATAGATCAAAAGCAAGTGTTTATTGTAGCCACAGACCTGGGATTAGGCATGAGAGCAGGGTTAGGTTTGCATTCTTCCAGACTACCAATAAATGGAGCGATGGAATGTTGCTTCCGGTCGAGTCAAATGATGTTGGAAATGGTTGTGATGGAGTTGATGAGGATAGTGCTTGATGGAAGGGAGAGTAAGACTACCTTTGATTGGTTTTCTTATTACATAAGATGATAATGCACATTTATGGTGAATTACTATAACTAATTAAGATATCCAAATTTCCAGCAATCCTTTCAGATTTACTAACACGTTTGGTATATATCTATCGAATAAAACCCTCCTAACCTAATAATCTACATATTTATGGTGAGTTACTATAAATAATTAAGATGTAATGCTCATAAATCCTTATAGGTTTTCCTAACATGTTTCGGATCGATTGAAGAAAAAAAAACTTCCTATCATTTGTTTTATCCGCGTCTTAATGATGAGTTACTGTATATAACTAACACGCTTAAATCTTCGGCAATCTTACTTAACATGGTTGGTATATACATGAAATAAAACCTTCCTAGCTTATGGTTAATATTCGTATTTATTGGGAGTTATTGTAAATAATTAAGAGGTTCAAATCATTAATTGTTCAACAATATAAATAATTAAGAGCTTCATTGAATAGGTAAGCAGATTTTAATCCTTGAGTTAACTGTATAGGTTATTTTTGGGTTTGTTTTGCAAATTTACTGTTTATTACGAAAGAGTAATCTACAGTTGCTTAGTTCATATTATTTATGGAGAAGAATGACTTTCTTAAACCTTCACTTTGTCGAATATTAAATTCCTTCCTGATTTCTCTTTATGAAGTTCTGTCCGCTTTTCATCTTACTTCAGATGTCTCAGTGCTGTTTTGGCAGTGTACTTGATGTTATATTTGATGCTCTTTTTAGTTGCAATTACAAAACTTTTATTCCCAAAATATATTACTAAAGATTAATAGTAATATAACCATTCCTTTTTTAGGATGTAAGATTTCATACTGTTGTTACCAGTTAGAACATGGGATTTCATCACCAACAGATGATAGTCTTTTCCGCATAGTTAGGTTACAAACTAAAAATTTGACTGTTTATGCCTTTTCATCAAAGAATATTACACACAAAATAACACATAATTAATATATACCCTATAAGACAGAATAATGTGTATTCATGAATTTATCCATTTTCATAACTAATTTATTAGTTTCGGCTATGAATAACATTACTGATGTAAGTCTTATTTACAATGTGTCACTGTTTTAAGCTTCATTCTCCTTCAAGAGCAAGGATGCACATTTTCCTTCAGTTACGATACCTGTATCAGTATGGGGCTGCAGTCAAAATCAGTTCATTTTTATAGTATTTATTACCTTTGCCAATTCATTACAATGTATGAACAAATATTTCGTACGAAATTAAACTTTTACTGCCACAGGTATTTATTGTTGCATCAAATATTAGTTTGTTCATTGCACTATAAAATTAGTGCTCCCATTTAGACCATACTATAACAGTAAGCGAACACAACATTTTGAATAAGAGATTTCAACTGTAAACTGTACGGTTCGAACATAAAATCAAAATGACACATCAATACGAGTTCAATCCATGGATAACTTTAATCTTTTGGGAACTGCCTTCTTTTAATATATGTATTTGATAACTGAAGGTTTAAATATACTTATTGGGTGGGTCTGCATGCAATGGCTTATGATGCGTTCAATTTCATGATCCACCTTGCTAAAGAGATTGATAAAGTAAACCTTTCGCTGTCCTCTTCTTCCTAATATTACTGTTTATTGCAACGTCTTGGGACGAAGATTAGCTCAACCTTTGGTCAACTCAATTTGTCAAAGTACAACTGTGCATCTTTTATAAGATTTAACAGACTTTTTAGGCAACATAGGAACAGATCTAGGTCAGACTCTCATTTCCTTGACGAAGGTGGTAATATTTTTTTACCTCTCTTTTTTCTCTTTTTTTACATGCATTTCAGCATACCCTTGCATCTCATTGATATAACTTGATGCTCTCTGCTGTAACTCATTAATTTATTACTGTAGTTTCGTAAAATATTCTATTTTCAATTTTGCTTTTTTTATACTGTTCAGTTACCATGAATTAGATAATTATGGTAGGATGTTTTTTGTACATTAGGAGGTGATAACGAAGTTATTTTCAAATAACAGTTCGATGCTTAAATTGGTTGTAAACTATGATTGTAGTCATAATAGTTTTCATTAATCTTTTTCTTGACTCCGCTGTTCTAACTACATTATGGTTTATCATTTATTTGAAGGCAGGATTTCTCATACTTTTGCTATTTGCAAACTTCTAAGCAGGCACCGAAACACTTCAGGATAGTCAGTTGTAGGTCTTCGCTACAATTTACATATGTACTCCTGACCTTGGCAGTAGCTTCTGTAACCCATCTACGGTGCGCAGAAAGTTGTAGAGCTGCCCTTCTGTTTATTCAAATTGATGATTGTACCGTTCTTATTCACGCTGGCAATTTGAGTAACAATAATGCACCAAACTCTTATCCAACGATTACTTTTTCAAGTTAAAGTTTAAGGAGTTACTTTACATTTGAATTTGTAACTGATTTAGTTAATACACACATATACTTCACCACATACACACATAATTCGATATGCCGACAGACTGCAATTCCTCGCACCCATCATCGTCATCTTCTAGAAATATACTTTCCACTACTGCATATAAGCATATTACAATGACACATCATACCCTAAAACTGCTTTAACTACCTACTTAACTACCAACACTGCCCGTGTGCGAAGCACGGGCCACGCACTAGTTAAAATTGAAATAATTATCCACTTGGCCATAGGTTAGAGAATTATATACGGACACCGGGTTTGTTAAATTAAATGATTTTAAAGTTGTTTTGAAATTATTTAAATGAATTGATTTTAAGAATAAAATCCAATTTATGGAAATTGAATTATTTTGAATTGAAGCTCGAGATGTTGGAATTTAAACTTGGTAAATGAAATTGCTTAATTATTCGAAGTTTAGATTTTTTTTTTTAAAAAAAAATCGAAATACGGCGTAAATTTTTGAAAGTTGATTGGTTTTAAAAGATTGGACTTATAATCGAACTCTGAATATTTCTAATAAAATTTATATGAAATGATATTTCAAGTTGAGTTTGGAATTGAAAATTGATTTGAAATTGAGATTTAATTAATTTGGAATTTAATTGAAATTCAAAGAAATTTGTGAATTGGACTAAATTGAAACTATTGAATTAAATTTGAAGATAAAATTGATTTGAATAGGATTTGAACTGAAATTGATTTGGAATGTAATACTTAAATGAATTCTTGAAATCCGAATATTAATCTAAGTTTATTAAATGGGAATTGTTCCAGAAATTAAGTAAACTACTTAATACGGATGTTTAAATTGACGTATATTCTAATCTGAATACGAAATGGTTTTAAAGCGAATCTTATATTTTTATATAAATATATGAGCTGTTTTGAAATGTGAAATATTTAAAGTTTCGAAATATATTGAAAGTGAAATTATTTATTTTTTGGTTCAAATATGTATTCGAAATTGATAATTTTAAATGGTTTATTGAGAAGCTGAATCGAGTTGAAATTGATGATTTGAAATTGGATTAAATTTTAAATTTTGGAATCCGAGTTTATGTGAATCGTTTTGTGAAAAGTAAGGCGAAAATGATTTTTGAAATGAAATCGTATATTTTGAGTAGATAGGACGATTTTGAAATTGAAATGAGATATTGAGGCGAAAAATGATTTTGAAATCGAAATGAGATATCGAGGCGAAAAGGATTTTGAAACGGAATCTTACATCTTGAATAGATATGATGATTTTGAAATGGATTTGATTTTGAAGCGAATATGATATTTTGATATCAATTATGAATCGATTTGAAATGTAAAAGAGCCATCGGTGTAATAATACGTAGTTATTAAAGAGACCGGGATCAGATATGGACATACTCTCTGTCGATACCGAAAACCACTTTAATAACTAGTATACGCGGAGTGTTGATCCAGAACGAAGTGGATGGTTTTGGTGAACGTGTTGATTTGAAGAAAGAGAACGATTTTGGATGACCCCTGACATGACTAAAACAGGGGCCGCGCCGGGCCATTGAGGATCGCCATCTCTAGCGGACACACTCCTTCGTTACCATGTCTATTACTTTTGTGATTCGATTTGGGTGCACCCCTCGATTCTGGGAGTGTTGTTTTGCGGTGTTGGGGTAGTAGCTGCTATGCCCAACATCAGTCCGGATCAGGCAACTACTAGTATCCTAGTTGGTATCGCCTCATGTACCTTGTCATACTGATTATCCTATTCGCGACCACTACGATTTTGGTTTGTACCTTTAGTATATGGATTGCCCTCTGGTGACTTCCGGTTTTGGGGAAACTACGGTCTTGTATATGCTTTTGGGAATAAAAATGTGTTAAGCGTGGAATGGGCCATGGCTTAACGCTAGTTTGATATTTTACTTTATGATAGACATTATTGTATATAGCGTATTCTATTACATAGTAGATAGTTTAACGGATCCTTAGGAGATGGAAATCCTGAACATCTCTTAAGTTAATGCACGCACGTTAAATACTGGATAGGAGGTCTCTAAAACCCGTAAACATCTCCGACGCCGTCACACTCATACTTACTTATTCGATTTAACTTACATGAGATATTTTAGTACTGACTCGAGTGTTTTGTCTTTTCATTACGCTCGGGTCAGCCTGAGCATTTCAGATAAGGTTGAAGATCTATTTTGGAGGACGAAGACGGAGTTTGGTATTACATCATTTGTATTCTACTACCATATTATTTTTCCGCTGCATTATTGTATTATCTCTGATATGTATGTAACTCTGATTTATGATGTATAATAATAATCAAATTTATTTATTTAACAGCTTCATGAACTGTTATTTTATTATTATATCTTGTTCCTTCCGCTGCAAGATTCTGAGTTTGCTTCTGTTCTTTCTTTCCATTTCTTATTTAACCCCAATAACCATCTGCCTTTTTGAACGGTTTGAGTTGGACATGTGTGGATTATTGTCGACTTGAACGGTCAAAAATGGTGGGTCGTTACAGTTGGTATCAGAGCTTTGGTTTAGATTACCTTGGCTCTAGTGGGGAATAACTCATTGAAATAGGGTTAAACCTTATGAATGAGTTTGAGTGTATATGAGAGAGCGTATTTGTAATTTTGATATAAAATGATTTTATATTGTGTTAATTTGTTCCGTTGAGTATTTATAAATTCTGGTCGGTACTTGGGATGCCAAGGCATCGATAGGAATTTCTAAACACTCGAATAGGACAGATTGACATAATATTTTTTTGGATTATATTTTATATATAAAAGAATTATCTGGAAAATTTATAAATTTTGATTGTATTGGTTGTTAGGAGATGATAATATTAGATTATCATCGGTTATTGTTGATTAGTCAATATTTCTAACTATTGACTATTGGATGATTTTAAGAAATGAAACTTGTAAATATGATTGACAATGAATATAAATGGTAAATAAAATAAAATAAAATGAATTTAAATTAAGATGGAGAATTTAAATTCCGGTGTTTTGAAAATTTATTAACAAAATTTGAAATGTATAATATAAGTATTATATGATAGTATATTCGATTAGAAATTGTTTTCAAAGGATTTTCAAATGAAGTAAGTGTTATACTCCCCTCTTGACACTAGAGAATGATTTCGGTGATGAGTGCACGCATCATCGACATTTATTTTCAAGAGTCTAAGTGGGGGAGATCACTTAATAGCTTTTTCTAAACCCTGTTTTGATTTAAAATTGAATTTTATTTTGTATTCTCTATAGTATGATTTGATATATAAATTATATAAGTATATATTATTTCAAAACTTGATTTGAAATGAAACCGGGATTGGAATTCTTGAGTTCTTTAATAATTAATGATTTTTCTTTTAATGGTTGAAATGAATTAATACTTGAATCATTACGGAACTTCTGAATTGCGAAATGAGAAATGAACCTAAGAGCTAAGTGAAATATCAATTGAAGTAGAAATCCTGAGAATTAGGAAATTATGAATTTAAAATAAAATTGAAACTATAAAACTCGCATAGTATTAAATTTCATTCTATAGCATAGATATAACTTACCAAAATATTTAAGAAGTTCAAAAATGTTATATGAATTGTTAATTAGATAATATACAAGTATAAGTTTGAATAATGAAATATGCATTTAATTAATGGTTTGCAAATATAAATAAAATTGTTAGTAAATAATTGGAATTTAAATTAACATTTAAAGGTGATTCACAATTATGTTAATATAAAATGGAAATACTATATGTGAATGTAAATGTGAAATTAAATTATAGTGAAATTTAAGTAATGACTTAAGAATTAATTAATTGAAAATTCAACTTTGAATGAAAAGAGGTTGTATGTTGTTTAACTACATTCTATTTGCATAACTATAAATTACCAAATACTTAAAAAGTTTAAAATGCTAATAAGGATAAGTAGAGGAATAATATACCAGTGTGAGAGTGAATAATAAAATGTGAAGATCTATTGATAGTTGTAAATATGAAAGAATAAAATGAATGATATATACAAGTGAATGAATAAAATTTAAAATTAATGAAATATAAAATTTGTAAATAGAAACTAATTAAAGTTGAATATAACTAAATGTCAATAAACTTGGAAATGTATAATTGATTTAGTGTAGATTTTGGATGGATGTTAATGTTTGATATGCATTGGTTGTTAGATGGATGGTAATTGATTAAATAGAATTCATTAGTGTAAATGTAATTGAATAAACGGAATAAAATTTTTAAATAATTAAATTCAAATTTGAAGCAAAGTGAAATTAAATTGAAGCAAATTGACTTGAATTTAAATTATGAATGAAACAAACTTGAATAAATCGGAAATAAATCGAATGTAAACTTATTTCATGGATATATAAGAAAATAAACGACTTTGTGTTGATGATTGTTTCTTTAGAAAATTTGAAGTTTGATGGTTTGTACTTTGAAATAATAAAAGCAAATTTTTGGAAAAATCCAAAATTGTCCAATATATGCTGAAACGAAAGAAACCATAACTTTTAAATGGCTGGACGAAATTCAACAATATTAGACTTTTCGGAAAGCTTAGAAACTGTAGCACGACTTTTGTTTAGACTGTCTTGAGAAATTCCTTCATTTACTTAGTTAAAAATTTGAATCTTCTCGCTGGCCTGTGTAAAAGGGAAGCAAAATCAGTAGCATATACTCTTAGTATTTTTGCCATAACTTTTTACTGGTTTATCGGATTTTGATGATCTTGCACTTTCTGGAAATCTTAGAACTTAAGCTAAAACTTTTGTTTTAAGCATTTGGTGTTTTGCTGTCGTTTAGAAGGTTAGAAATGTGACCAAACGTCGCTGACCTGCGCAATTCATTGCCAGGCTGAGGCGTATCTATTTAGTAAAACGGTCGTAACTTTTGAACGGTAGGTCCGAATTCAATGATTTTGGACATTCCGGAAAGCCTGAAACGAATGCAATAACTTTTGTTTAGATTCCATTGCCAAATTTTATCGTTTAGGTGACCAAAAACTGAGATTCGTTTGCTGCCCTGGAATTGGAATTTCAGTTTTGAAGCTAAACATGTTATATGTATGTTGTTTATGCTAAGTATATCGATCTATCTTTATATGCATGGTTCTAACTTGGTTATTGAGCATTTTAGTAGGTAGCAAAGGGGTTGCGCTTCGTTGTGGAGCTCGCTTCTACGCTAAATGCAAAATGTAAGTTAAAATGCTAATAAACGCTTAATAAAAGGTACGTTCTCGGATTACGATTTATGTTGTGGTATATTATTGTGTTCCCCATGTTTTGGGATGCCTCATTCTTGTAATGAGATGTATATCATGCAATTATTACCATGTGAAATTTTTCGGTCCTAGCCGCGCAAAGGAGGTGCTACTGAAACTTTTCAAAAATCCGGGAGTTAGAAAATTTTGAAAAAAAAAAATCCTATAACTAAATTTTGCAAATAAGTAGAATATTTTGAATGAATTATATCTAAATGATGGTTTCCCCTTCTCCGTTCCTTTTCGAGGACGAAAAGTTTTAAGTGGGGGAGAATGTAACGACCCGTATTTTTAACACTTTAAAAATACGAATTAAAATGAAAATTTTGGATAAAAATCCGAAGGAAATAAAATTTTGTGTTGTTAAAAGTGAATTACAAGTTAAAATACAAAACTGAATTCTGAAATAACTTATTTGTAAATTAAATATGGATGTTAACTTGTAGTGAATGTAAATAATGAATTGAATTTGATTGTAAACCAAATTGGTTATGATTGTAAACAACGAAATAAATAAAATGTTACATTTAATATTGAAGTTATAATATGGAAATCAACGTAAATGAATGTAATTTAATATTACTGTGAATTTAAATAAGATGATAGTTGAAGAAAATGAAAGTAAATGAATTATAAACTATTGATAATAATGTATAGGTAAATGGTTGATTCAATAATGAAAGTGTAAATCGAAATAAAAGAATTCATTGGAATTAAGTAACTTGAATTTGAATTACAATATAATTGAACGCTGAATCTAATATAATCTTTTATATTGGGTTTATAATGGAAAACTGCATTGTAGAAGATTGTTAATTACTGTGAAATTAAAAATGGGATTTGTGAACAATTGAAATTTGATTTAAAAGTTAATAATTTAAATTGGGAATTTTATATAAAAATTAAACAGTCGAATAATTTATTTTTCGAATATTGGATTTAATTAGACAATTAAATCGATAATTTAATAAGTTAAATTTCAAAAATAATTGTAAATCGAGTTGAATATGATTGAAAATGATTTGCAAAATTTTATCTTATCATATTGGAGTTATAGTAATGTTATAGAACTTTTAAAATTGAATTTAAAGTTAATTTGTGAAAATTGAATATTTTTAATATTTAATTATTGATTGAAAATAGCCATTTTTCGAACAGTCTCAGAATTGAACGAAACTAGTTCCATTGGATCCGTAATAGTTTGTTATTGTTGGATTTCAATTTTCATAGCAATCGGAGTTATCGTTTGATCGTGGCAGCTCGAAACGCATCGAATTGTTTTTAATATTAATTCGGCGAGAGAAAATAGTCATTTTTCAAAAAGTCTCGGATTTCGACGAAACCAGTTTCATCGGATCCGTAATGTCATATTATTGTAAGGTTTCAAATTTCGTGTCAATCAGATTTACCGTTTGTCCGGGGCGAGCCCAAACGCACAGAAATTTGATTAACCGATTTAATTTTAAATCGACCGTTTATTGCCGTAACTCGCACAGATGATCGAATTAGCTTCCGAAACCTATTCCATTGTGTTCGGAACGTGGGGTAAACCTTAGAAACGTCAGCCGGCACGCTTCGTTTGGAGTTCGGAAAATCCGGGATGAATAGTGTCGCGTATTTTTCTATAAAAGCCTCTCACTTTCTCTATTTTCCAAAAACTCTAGGGTTTCAGCCCTTAGCCGCCACTTTTAATTCAATGGCCAAAAAATTTCGAAACTTCTTCCTCATTTTCCTCTCAATCCATCAACAATTAGAGGAAGTTGTCAACTACAAACTTGTAGAACATTGCGAGAGCTTCAAATCCATACAGAGATGATCGAAAACGAAGCAACGGATCAACGGGAAATCGAGCTCAAAGCTGCTGCATTTTTCACACATTTCGAGGCCAAAGGAGCAGCCGGGCTTCAAGCTATTCCAGGCGTTGGTGGCTCGTGTGGTGGCGCGTGTGGTGGTGGTCCCTGATCGTCTTCAAGCTGCTCGGTGTGGTCGTGAAAATTGCTTGAAGATGGCGGCTAATGGGTTTTGGTGAACGTGTTTTCACGTTAAAGAAGATGATGAGAAGGTGCGGCCCAGATCTGAAGATGCAGAAACGAACGGCCAGATCTGAAGCTAGGGTTTGAAATTTAAATTAAAAGCTGAAATTGTTTATTTAAATTCGTGTAAACTTTAAAATAGCATAACTTTTGCATACGAGGTCCGATTGGAACGAAACTTTTTGCGTTGCGATCGTAATGACGAGAGCTTCGAAAAAAAACTGGTTTGGATGGATTTGGAGACGGTGGAAATTTGGGCTAAATTGGGCGTCGTCCCGTTTTAGTTCCAAACCGGAACGTCTCGGCGACAACAGAAAATCAAGGTGAGTGTTTTATAACGCTTACAACGTACTGAATATCTTTATGGTAGTTAAATTTGACATTATGAAGTGATATGAATTTATTTGTCATTGTTTGATAAAAATTTAATTGTCATATAGATTGTCATTTGAATTCACCGTTGAAAATTAAATTGACAGTCAAATTGAAGTTAAAATTTAATTGCGATCAAATTACCTGATATTGATAATTATGAAGTTGTTGTGAATGTTATTGGCTTTATGGTTGATTGGTTGTGATGGATGCTATTGGTTGATATTGGTTGTTTATTTATTTTGATATATCATGCTATCATCATGTATATTGTTTATTGCATATAAGCTGTAAACTGAATCATTTCGAATAAATTAAGAAATAGGTTGAAATGATATACCTATGACATCTATTTGGACTGAAATGATATATCCATCCTTGAAATTAAAATTGAAATAATTATCCACTTGGCCATAGGTTAGAGAATTATATACGGACACCGGGTTGGTTAAATTAAATGATTTTAAAGTTGTTTTGAAATTATTTAAATGAATTGATTTTAAGAATAAAATCCAATTTATGGAAATTGAATTATTTTGAATTGAAGCTCGAGATGTTGGAATTTAAACTTGGTAAATGAAATTGCTTAATTATTCGAAGTTTAGATTTTAAAAAAAAAATCGAAATACGGCGTAAATTTTTGAAAGTTGATTGGTTTTAAAAGATTGGACTTTTAATCGAACTCTGAATATTTCTAAGAAAATTTATATGAAATGATATTTCAAGTTGAGTTTGGAATTGAAAATTGATTTGAAATTGAGATTTAATTAATTTGGAAATTAATTGAAATTCAAAGAAATTTGTGAATTGGACTAAATTGAAACTATTGAATTAAATTTGAAGATAAAATTGATTTGAATAGGATTTGAACTGAAATTGATTTGGAATGTAATACTTAAATGAATTCTTGAAATCCGAATATTAATCTAAGTTTATTAAATGGGAATTGTTCCAGAAATTAAGTAAACTACTTAATACGGATGTTTAAATTGAAGTATATTCTAATCTGAATACGAAATGGTTTTAAAGCGAATCTTATATTTTTATATAAATATATGAGCTGTTTTGAAATGTGAAATATTTAAAGTTTTGAAATATATTGGAAGTGAAATTGTTTATTTTGTGGTTCAAATATGTATTCGAAATTGATAATTTGAAATGGTTTATTGAGAAGCTGAATCGAGTTGAAATTGATGATTTGAAATTGGATTAAATTTTAAATTTTGGAATCCGAGTTTATGTGAATCATTTTGTGAAAAGTAAGGCGAAAATGATTTTTGAAATGAAATCGTATATTTTGAGTAGATAGGACGATTTTGAAATTGAAATGAGATATTGAGGCGAAAAATGATTTTGAAATCGAAATGAGATATCGAGGCGAAAAGGATTTTGAAACGGAATCTTACATCTTGAATAGATATGATGATTTTGAAATGGATTTGATTTTGAAGCGAATATGATATTTTGATATCAATTATGAATCGATTTGAAATGTAAAAGAGCCATCGGTGTAATAATACGTAGTTATTAAAGAGACCGGGATCGGATATGGACATACTCTCTATCGATACCGAAAACCACTTTAATAACTAGTATACGCGGTGTTAATCCAGAACGAAGTGGATGGTTTTGGTGAACGTGTTGATTTGAAGAAAGAGAACGATTTTGGATGACCCCTGACATGACTAAAACAGGAGCCGCGCCGGGCCATTGAGGATCGCCATCTCTAGCGGACACACTCCTTGGTTACCATGTCTATTACTTTTGTGATTCGATTTGGGTGCACCCCTTGATTTTGGGAGTGTTGTTTTACGGTGTTGGGGTAGTAGCTGCTATGCCCAACATCAGTCCGGATCAGGCAACTACTAGTATCCTAGTTGGTATCGCCTCATGTACCTTGTCATACTGATTATCCTATTCGCGACAACTACGATTTTGGTTTGTACCTTTAGTATATGGATTGCCCTCTGGTGACTTCCGGTTTTGGGGAAACTACGGTCTTGTATATGCTTTTGGGAATAAAAATGTGTTAAGCGTGGAATGGGCCATGGCTTAACGCTAGTTTGATATTTTACTTTATGATAGACATTATTGTATATAGCGTATTCTATTACATAGTAGATAGTTTAACGGATCCTTAGGAGATGGAAATCCCGAACATCTCTTAAGTTAATGCACGCACGTTAAATACTGGATAGGAGGTGTCTAAAACCCGTAAACATCTCCGACGCCGTCACACTCATACTTACTTATTCGATTTAACTTACATGAGATATTTTAGTCCTGACTCGAGTGTTTTGTCTTTTCATTACGCTCGGGTCAGCCTGAGCATTTCAGATAAGGTTGAAGATCTATTTTGGAGGACGAAGACGGAGTTTGGTATTACATCATTTGTATTCTACTACCATATTATTTTTCCGCTGCATTATTGTATTATCTCTGATATGTATGTAACTCTGATTTATGATGTATAATAATAATCAAATTTATTTATTTAACAGCTTTATGAACTGTTATTTTATTATTATATCTTGTTCCTTCCGCTGCAAGATTCTGAGTTTGCTTCTGTTCTTTCTTTCCTTTTCTTATTTAACCCCAATAACCATCTGCCTTTTTGAACGGTTTGAGTTGGACATGTGTGGATTATTGTCGACTTGAACGGTCAAAAATGGTGGGTCGTTACATTCTATGTTTTATGAACTCTCCAAATCAAAGCATATACTTGTGGTTTAGCCAGATCTTAAAGATTAACAAAGGTCTGATTGAACCAGTGGTAAAAGGAGACAACCAGAAAACTATCTATGACCATATGTTTGTAACTTGATCCATTGAAACCCATAGACAAAATAATATGCTTAGAGATCACATCTGTTTGCATGATTAAATGCTTGCTTATGAGAACATGACTAACCAATCTTTGGATGAATACATGTTGGCTGAATTTTTATTTCTCTGATTGAAATATGATATGCAGAAGGGATTAGCATAGGAATGATAAAGGGAAAGTTACACTTAGTAATTTAACTAAGGACTTTTGGATCTTAGGGCTACAAAATATGGCTTGGCAAGGTGAACATTGCAAGCTCACACATGGTATGCTTATACCCAGGGGACTGAGTGTGCTGGGTTAATAGTGATATGTCCCAGGCAGTGTGTGGTTTAACAAGATAAAGTAGCTAAAGACCATAATATACTTGATAGTGAACAATAGAAATAGGTTCATGAGAGGGCTTGGGTAAAGTCCCTGATGGCCAGTAATCTGGTAGAAAAGGCTTGATGATTGACTTGATGAATGTGTTGATTGGTTTATGATGTTTTATGGATGGATCCTATGATTGTTATCACTGAACTAAACCATTGAATCATATATAATTTGTTGTGCACTAATGTATATGCACATGTATCACAGGAACATGCACAAGAGTGGTATTGAGTTCCTTTATCCATTTTGAAGTTATTTGAATATGAATAAGTGTCATATAAAATCATGTTTTCAGTTAGATTACTCATACCAGACTTTAGTCTGACCCTTGTGTGTTTTATGCACCATTGGGTGTCTCATGTTTATATGGGGCAGTTCATGGTGATTTTGCAGGAAAGTAGGAATTTCTTTGATCAAGCTTTGGATGTTTAGCTGCTTAAGGAATTGGATGCTATATTTAAAGATTTGCTGAAGTTAAAATAGATGTTTATGCAGAATTATGTTAAGCTATTTTGTTTAAATTTGCTTAGAAAACTAATGTATTGTTATAACTACTATTTTGAAAGTGTTGAACCTATATGTGTATCAGTTGAAACTTATGTGCTTTGTTTTGCAAATGTTTTGCTAAGAAATGGAATTTTTAAGCTTTAATAACAGTTAGTTTATAATGGTAGAAAATCTGAGATTGAAAGGATTTATGGATTGAATGTACAATCAAGTATTTGACATAGGAAAATCCATGTTTAAGTTGATATAAAATCTGGCAGAATAAAGGTTTTGAGTTGCTTTGAAAACAAAACAAAATGACATGTATTTTGCTTAAGAATAAGTGCAAGTTGAATATGGCTAACATGACCATTTTATTGAGCCTGGGTTAAGCCAGGACTAAAGAGTTTTAAGCTCAATTTTCAGTAAAGTTTTACAACCCAAATATAGGGTAGACTCGGTCATTTTTGCTAACAAGAAGAGGTAAAATTAGGCACTTAAATCTTCCACTGACACACACATGCACAGGAACATGCACACACATGCACATGCAAGAGCACAGTTCATACAGTAACAAAATTATGGAAATACATGCAAAATTCTATGTCTTGAGACATGAAACCAATAGTCATGCAATAATCTAAGTATGCTTGGGAAAACCTGGTTTTTAGAAACACTATTGCTATGTAGGAATTATTTCTTTTAATGATTCCCAAACAGATTTCTACTTCCAAACTTTTGTACTATGATTCAAGTAGAAAGTAACTTATATATCTTCACATATGTAAGTTTAAGATGATTTGAGCAAACCAATATTTTTATATTGGCATAAAGATCCTGGATAGAAGAAAATTAGAGTGTAATATTTTCTTGATTAAATGACCACTGCATATATATATGTAAAAAAAACTTTAGGAACAGAAGGTAGGTCATTTCAAATTAGTTATAGTTTTTCATTTCCTCGAAAACCACAATAAAATGGTGTTGTAGAAAGGAAAAATCGAACTTTTACAAGAATGTGCATGAACTCTACTTAATAGTAGTAACTTACCAAAAAATTTGGGCCGAAGCCATTGCTACAGCTTGTTATGTATTAAATCATGTAACACATAGACCAATGACTAAAAACACATGCTACGAAATATTTTTTAACAAGAAACCAAAAGTATCATATTTCATATATTTGGGTCATAATGCTTCATATTAAACACTAAAGATAATCTAGAAAATTTTGATTCTAAAGCTGATGAAAGAATTTTTTTGCCTATTCAGATCAAAGCAAAGCATATAGAATTTTTATTAAACGAACAAATATTATAGAAGAAACTCTTCATGTCTCATTTGATGAAAATTTTAACGAAAATAAAAATTACGAAGATGAAGAATTAATAAATTAAAATAATATACCTATACATGAAAATAATAATAATGATGTCATTAATAGTAATGATAATATGATAACATCATCACCTAGAATATTAAGAGACCATCCTACTAGTAATATTATTGGAGATTTAAATACAAGAGTATCAACCAAAAAACAGTTGAATCAAGTGAGTCATGTTGCATTTATATCAAATTTTGAAACGTAAAATTATAAAGAAGCATAAAAAGATGATTTTGGATTATTCCAATGCAAGAAGAACTTAATCAATTTGCACGAAATGATGTTTGGGAACTTGTACCAAGACCAGACAATCAATCTGTAATTTGAACGAAATGGGTTTTTAAAAATAAAGCAGATGAAAACGGAAATATTGTATGAAATAAAGCAAGATTAGTAGCTCAAGGATATTGTGACGCCCCACCTCTATACCCACGCTAGCCAAGAACACTACGATGTAATGCTGTCGACTAGCACGGAGAATAAGGCTGTTGAGGAGCGACCATCCATGTAACTTCTTTGAGCGAGCACCGATATGTCAGATAGTATAGAATGCATATCGTTTAAGGAGGAAATCCGACATACCGATTCAAACTCAAAGCTATCACACAGTCGCAATATATAATCTTCGGAAACAAACATAGTAGTAAAAATAACATAAATCAGTCCCAGACATCCATATCACAATGGCGGAAAAAGATATGAACATATATATAACACATGAAAGTGTACATCAGAGTAGTGGTCGGAAAGATCCATGATAATACAAAAGAATAGCAGCACGTGCTATACAAAAGAATAAGTACACAACATAGAGTCTATATCTCAAATGTGTACATCCAAAAACTACTAATCTAAGTAGTTAGCCAAAAGTCAGAATAATCCTGAAGAGAAGTCAAGCAGAAGCACCTGTAACATCTCGGTATGACCTGAGTATTATTTATAAGAAAATAATAAACGGATCAGTCTAGCTATAAATATTAGGTAACATGGTGTAGAATAATAGACATGGCATGAACATGTAATAACTATAATGGCATACTACTATAAGTATGTAAATGATAATCAACAAGAGATTAATCAATATCACAAGAATCTTCTCAAAGATAAAATAGGGTATCATACCCTAAACTTGTATTCATAACAAGTCAATAACACATAAATTCACCAATGCACAAAAATTGATAAACATATCAATGGAAATCACGAAAATTGGTGAAGCACAAAATTCCAGAAATCATCACAAGAAATCCAGAAATCCCAATAAGGGGGGAGGCCTATCACAAGAACGGGAGCATGAAAACTCACCAACACGTGTAACACAAGAACGAGAAGCTATCTCATGGAAGCTATCCATTAAATTTTGACACACGAACGGCCCGAAGACCATGGGGCGCTACCCCACATATGTGATGGTGAAACATCACACAAACGGGATTTAGTCTCCCTCGTAGACAAAGAGACATCGCACAATTGCTAGTCTAAATCACAAAAATGATCATCATGATCATCAAGAAGTGTCAATCACACCAAGCTAGTAAATATATGAGTTTAGCTTCATGTCTCATAACCACTTGCTTAACTTAAATATTTATGAACAAGCTGTAGATCTTCACTAAAAAATTGTCGCAAAAGGGTTCAATCGAACAAGTCCAAGAGCTAACCGACGAAGTGAACGCAAGCGTTTCATACCACTCATTTTACTAAGTCGTTTAATTCGATTTCTCATCCGAGTGAAGTAAAGGCTTGTATATACTAATAGGTTGGAAAACGGTTTAGGAAAAAGAGTTTTGTAATAAAATAGAGTTGAAATCGCTTTGATGACAGAGTTTTAATATTTACTACTAGTATTGAAACCTTCATATTTTTAAAGTGACAAGTCACAAAACGATTGTTGAAACAAATCGAATCACATAAATTCACATTCGAAGACGTGGGTAAAGTCCAAAGAAATCAATCCCAAAATCATCATAGAAGAAATCCTGTTGAATGTTTTTCAGATAAGACCCCCTACGGAGGGGGGTCCAGGGGGGTGGCAACCCCCTAGGTGGGGGTACGGGGGCAACGCCCCCGCTATGGTACGACCTAGTGAAGACAAGCGACCTAGTGAAGCCAAACGACCTAATGGGCCATACGACATAATGGGTCATGCGACCTACGACCTAAGTGGAAGACAGGTCGAGCGACCTAAGTGATATGAGGTCCTGCGACCTAATGGATATAAGGTCCAACGACCTAAGTGAAGCAAGGCCTAGCTACCTAAGGAAAATAAGGTCTAACGACCTAAGGAAAAGAGACTCGTGACCTAAAACTCGCGACCTAAGGACACACGACCTAAAACTCGCGACCTAAAGCTCGCGACCTAAAGACACGCGACCTAAAACTCGCGACCTAAAGATACAGCAAAGAGGCGCGCGACCTAAAGAGGTACGCGACCTAAAAGGTTTCGCGACCTAACTGGGTACGCGACCTAAAGGGGTACGCGACCTAAAAGGTTTCGCGACCTAACAGAGGCGCGACCTAACTCAAACAAGCCGGGCGATATAAGGTCGGAGACGACCTACGACTTAACTCCGAGCGACCTAATGCCAGAAGCAATAGCGAGCGACCTACGACCTAACTCCGAGCGACCTAAGTCCAGAACAAAAATCTGCAGGCAGTGACTTCTAGACAGAGCGACCTAAGGCCCAGAATTTGCCAAAAACGCTGAAAAATTGAGTTTCTCACCAATTCAATCCAAACCAAATGCAAACATTCATGCTAACGTGAAAGGAAGTCATTCCCAACAATCCAATGACAGTTATAGGCAAGATGTGAGATAAAAATCTCACCTTTTCACTAAAATGAATGAAGATGGTGATTGAAAGCAAGTAGAAGCAATCCAAAGCTTGAATCCACTATCTTCTTCTTGAATTTGGAGTTGAATGTCGAGTTTGAAATTGAATTTGAGCTTGGAGTTTTAATTTCCCTTTCCCACCACCATTTTTGACAAAGCTTGAAGTATTTTGATAAAGTGAGGAAGAGGGTTGGGCTAAACTAAAGAAGGTGCAGTCCAAACCAAAGTCAAAGGCCGGAAAAGTGTCGAAAATTTCACTATCTCCAAACATATCGAAGTTTACACTCAAAAAAATCGCAAACATCATTTTGAACTCAATGGGAGTGGTCTCGAGTCCTAATTTGACCGTATGCAAAAAGTAGCTTTTCGGACCAAAATCCGATTAACGATAAAATATTTAAATATAAAATCGATAAATATGCGGGTTGTTACAGATATAATCAAGATGAAGGAACTGATTATGATGAAACATTTGCTCCTGTAGCACGTCTCAAAGCAATACGAAAATTACTAGCTTTTGCATGTCATCATAATTTTAAACTTTTTCAAATGGACGTAAAATTGCATTTTTAAACGGATTTATAAAAGAAAAAGTGTATGTTGAACAAACTCCTTTATTTATTCATAAGAAATATCCCGATCATGTATTTAAACTTAAAACGGCCTTATATGGATTAAAACAAGCACCTCGTGCTTGGTATGAAATATTAAAACTCATTTACAAAGTTCCAGTTTCCAAAGTGATGAAATTGATTCCACTTTATTCATAAAACAAGAAAATAATAATATTTTAGCCGTACAAATATATGTTGACGATATTATATTTGGATCCATTAATGAAAAGTTATGCACTGAATTTTCTAAATTAATGAAAGATGAATTTGAAATGTCACATATGGAAGAATTAAACTATTTCTTAGGATTACAAATAAGACAATTAGAAAATGGAATTTTTATATATCAAGAAAAATACTCTTAAGGTTTATTAAAACATTTTTGGAATGGAAAATATATCAAGTAAACCAACTCCAATAAGTACTACTCCTCATTTAGATAAAGATGAAAATTGAAAAGATTTCAACCAAAAATTATATCGAAGTATGATAGGATCTCTGTTATACTTAACAGCTAGTAGAACAGATTTTATGATGAGTGTCTGTTTATGTGCTTGGTTTCAAGCACAGCCACAAGAATCACATCATCGAGCGGTAAAACGAATCTTAAGATATTTAACAAACACTAGAGATTACGGACTTTTTACCCAAAAGGAAGCTCATTCGAACTTGTATCATATAGTTATGCTAATTTCAGCAGTTGTAAAATGGATAGGAAAAGCACAAGTGGGACATGTCATTTTATTGGTCATTACTTAGTTTCATGGTTTAGTCAAAAGCAAAACTGTGTTTCGTTCTCGACATGTGAAGCCAAATACATCTCAACGGCTTTAGCATGTGCACAAGTAATCTATATGCAACAAACTTTTCTAGATTTTGGCACAATTATAACAAAATCTCATATATACTGTGATAATACTAGTGCTATAAATTTATCGAAAAATACTATTAACCATTCTCGAACAAAGCATATTGATATTCCTCATCATATTCTAAGAGATAATGTCGAAAAAGAAATTATATCACTGGTTAACATTTTAAAGTTAATTAATTATTATCTTAATATTATTTTGAAGTTAATGTTTGCTGATGACTTGATTATGTTTTGCTCTCCTGACATCGACACAGTCAGGAACATAATGCTAACCCTTGAACACTTTAGTATTATGACGGGGTTAAAGGTTAACGTCCAGAAATCTGATATTATTCTAGCTGGGGTTAGCATGGCTCAAGCAGCTCAAATAACTCAAATAACTGGTTTATCTCGTAACCTATCCACTGTTTCCTACCTAGGTCTGCCTCTTACAACATCCAGAATCACAACAAACCAATGTCTACCGATGTTTGAGAAGATCACTGCTAGACTTAATTGTTGGACTGCTAGGAAACTGAGTCAAGCTGGAAGATTAACTTTAATTAAGTCAGTTACCTTTACAATGCAAGTGTATTGGGCTAGAACTTACGTTCTCCCATCCAAGCTAATAAGCATGATTAGGAGTGCTTTTATGCAATTTCTATGGTCTGGCAGAACTATGGGCAGATTTATTGCCCCAACTAAGTATAGTACTGTTGTGAAGCCTTTGAACAAGGGAGGTCTTGGTTTAATAAATTTAAAACAGTGGAACAAAGCTGCTTTTGCAAGACATGTTGACACCTTGTTCAACTGCCCACATAGTCTTTGGGTTGAGTGGTCCAAAAGAAATGTGATAAAAACCAGGAGATTGTGGAACATGATTAAACAGCAAAACTTAAGCTGGACCTGGCAGAGTATGCACAAGATAAAAGAACTCTTTCTTCCTCTCATTCAAATGAACACCAACCCTGTTTATAATGTCAGCTTCTGGAATGATCCATGGCTTGACAAAAGATTCATTCTTCGAAGGCAACTTACCTACAGTGAAATTCAACAAACTGGAGTCCACTCTGATACGAAAGTCAGAGATGTTCTCGAGTACTTTCAGGGGCATCATACGTTTTCTTCTAATCAGAGAGTTCAAAAACTATGGGATAGTATCAGAAAGTTTACCCCACTGCCTACTACTTCTGATAAAATAGTATGGGGAGAAAAAAAAGGAAAATTTAAAATTGGTGAGGCGTATGAACTCTTGATGCAGAACAATGTTAATCGAAATTGGAAATGGTGGAAGAGAACTTGGAATAATGATAGTAGCATGAGAGAAAATTTCTCTTTGTGGAAGATTTTGAATCGTTCCATACTGACCAAGGCTAAGCTTGTCAGTATAGGTATGAATGTTAACATATACTGTGCTTTCTGTTATGCTCAACCTGAAACTATTGAGCATTTATTCTTCGAATGTTCAAAAATTAAGCTTCTGTGGTCTGAAGTTATGACTAAACTACAAAGTAGTTGTCCCTTGCACGATAATCGAGCTGAATGGGAGCATATATACGCAAAGACAGGTAACAAGCAAAAAAGAAAGAGAATTTTTTGTGTCACGTTGAAGAGTTTTATATATGCAGTATGGAGAGAGCGTAATTGTAGAGTTTTTGATAACAATGCAAAAACTGCAGCAAACTTCAGACTTTGGATAATGCATGAAATTAAGACTTCCCTGAAGATGATATCCACCTTTGACCCTGGAATAAGACTGACCTTTAGTACGTAAATGTTTGTTTTTTTACGTTTCTTTTTTCGTCTGTTTTTCTTTGTGCTTGTAGCACCATGTTTTGTCTCCGTTTTCTTTGAGAATTTGCTCTTCGTTCTTTTTTGTGTCCTGTTATCTCTGGTGCTGCAATAAAATGGTCGGGGTCCATCCAACCCCGTCGGCCTTGCCAAAAAATATTATTTTGAAGTTAACTTATTTATACAACGGTAATGTTTTAAAATTAATTTAATTAATTATCAATGAGATTTTAAGTTGTTATTTCAAATGAGAATTAAAGTAAATGGAATAGAGGGATGTTTAAATAATAACTTATTAATTTAAGTTATTTTAAATAAGGTATGATTTATCAAGAGGACTTTAAGGACTTGTAGAGTCTAATAAATAAGTTGTTTAAAATATGGGAAGAGTTTTATAAAGGGTTTGGATATTTATAAATGGATTTATAAATGTGTTTTTAAAAGATCTGGAAAGAAGGAGTTTTATAAATGGAGAAACCCGAAACACCAAAACCCTTAATACACATCCTTAATAATTTACAAAATCCTTGTAAACACCATAAATCAACTAGTTGATATTTTTACTAAACCATTAAGTGAACTAACTTTTCTTAATTTCAGACAAGATCTAGGAATATGTTCGTACAATGAATTGATTAACTAAATTTGTGGAAATGAATTTGTACACTTGAAAAAACATAAAAAAATCAAAGCTCATGTAACTACACAGGATAAAGCTTATACACTTAGATTAATACAAAACACATAAAATTTAAACTAATACTAACCATTTTAAAACTAACTATTCTTTGTTAAATTTATATAGGTAAACTCCTTTTCCACAACCTATTTTCTAAGTATAGTAAAACCTTATCTTATAAATTCAGCTTATATTCTTCCTAAAAACAAACAAAAATAAATAGATTATTAAAACAAATAATACACAAAAATGTCTTCCGATCACGACTCCACCTATTCCACTATCGACTATAAATCTCCCTCATCGGATAGCACTTATGTTTCACCAACTATATCCACACCTACATCAATTCATTCAGCCTCTCTAAAAATTGTTGCATCACCTACATACCACACTATCTTTTCTCCTAGAGAAAATAAATCCAAACGTTCAATTGATCTACAATCAATATCTCTCACCGATAAGGTTGATGAAATATATCACTATCAACAAGAAATGATGGAATTCAATATGAAATGTATTACGAACAACGACATTAAGGATCTCATCTAAATTTTCTTGAAAAATGTATTCTATCAATTTGTGGTCATTCACCAACAAATAATTGCATACATAAAAAATCTCCTTGATTACAAAAAACTCTTGGAAAAGCGTATAACATTACTTTGAGAAATCTGTGCAAACTAGGACCATCAAACCAAGCTTGGATTAACACTTCAGCTCGTCTGAGTTAGTCTCCACTAAAGCTGTTAATTGAGGACACCAAAGTTGAACCAAATTCATGGTACATACAACAAATCAACAATTCTAAATTCTCGGAGAAAAACTAAACTTATGTTGTGCATCGTATAAATTAAGTTTATTTGTTAATTTTTGATATGTGTATTGCTTTATTGTATAAATATTTCAATAAAATTTAATTCCTATTTAAATTCTATCTTCCATTTTAGAAAAATACATACCATAGACGTCTATGAAAATACCATAGAAGTCCATTACAAGTTACGAGAAAACAATTTCCTATAACCTTAGACATTTGTGGGAATTCACTGACGTCTGTCAAAACTCTTTGTTTATTTTTTCTGTAACCACGGATGTTTGTGGAAACATCACAGACGTTTGTCAAAACTTTATGTTTAATCTTAACTGAAAGCACAGACATATGTTCTCCACCCACAGACGTCTGTCGCTGTTCTGAAAACCTACCTCAACGGCCATATATAAATAAGTCCTTCCCAATTTTATCTTATATCCCAAATTTACTTTCAAAATAAAAAACCCTAGCCTCCAAGATCTCTTTATTTGCTCACTAATGGCTACCAAACCTAAAACTCCCTTTAACAAATGCGCTAAGAAGGTTCAATCATCATCTTCTTACAATCCCGTATTTAATGATGCTCTCATTCAAGAATGGCTTCGTAATAGCACAATTGCCAACAAGCGATTCCACAAACTAAAGCAAAAGAAGCTTCATTCCGGGCATTTCTATCGATTATGCAAGTTTGGAGAATATGCCATTTAAAAATTGACTGTCGCCTCCGAATGTTGGGACTTGATTAATTTCGACGAAAATGAGGTACAAATAGACCAATTTACTATATTTCTCTTCTATGCAAATTTATGTAGCAGAGATATTTGGAATCCTAAAAATGATGATGGATGGTTATGGACAAGTGTGTACGGAATGTCTTAAAAATTAGCGTCAATATCATTGGACGTATACTCAATTGTTCTTCAACCGGGACATATTTAAAAGAAATTCCTGACCATAGAAACTTGCCGCATAACAAAGTAACTCATCTTATTTGGGAAGATAGGATACCTCAATGGAAATCCATCCACATACGTCCAAAAGCTAGGTTGTTAAATCGTATGATAATAAATATGATAATCCCACGTTTAGGTAGCTATAAACAAACTTATGATAATGATCATAAAGCCCTTTATGTTATCTTCAATGGAATATAAGTAAATTGGGCGAAATTCATTCATCGTTAAATTAAAAGCTTATGGACTCATCATCGACGCACTATTATCTACGTTCCATACATTATGCGTATCTTAAATGCATGTGGGGTTCCTTACTATATCTCCCATTTTGAAGAAATCCCAGTAAAAGAAAGTGGTATACGGTTTTTATCATTGATGCATCTTCCTTCAAGACCACCCCTAATAATCTCTCTTGAACAATGGATATTACAAAAACAACAATAAGAGCATCATGGTCCTCCTCCCACTAATACTCCTCAGCAGACTTACACCCCTCATCCTTCACAAGAACCTATGTCCTCCAGTCATGCTACTTAATATTATTCGGATTCTGAAATACAAGAAGCTCGCGTTGAACAAACGCAAAAAGAATCTCTTCATGATTTGGCACTTAAAAACCTAAAAATAATCACGGCTAACCAACAAGCCTTAAACAAAAAGATGACTGGATTGGAACGTTCTTTCTTGACAATGATGACAAAAATGGAAAAGACATTGGACGAAGTTGTTTCCACTTTAGGGAAGGTTATGCGCAAAACACGTGGTCGATCATCTTCTTGCTCATCATCCTCGCCTTCATTGACATCGCCACCTCGGGCGCATACACCACATTATCACAATCAAGCTTCTTTCGAAGGAACGTCTCACAATAGAGGTGACAGAGGGAAGACTCCTATGCAAGAACAACCTTAGGAGGATGAAGAAGATAGTGATGACATGTACGTGTCTGATACTCCGTATTTCCAACAATAATCGTACATGGCATTCCAAGGCCTCTCAATTGAAGAAGATGAGGAGTACAGTGACCAAACACAATGGCCAAGCACTTACGAACAAGATCCTTCATCTTATTGGGAATACTATGAGAATTAGGGGAGCTTATCTTACTCTTCAAACAAATACAATTAGCATTTTATTTTAGTTATCTTTTTACTCTTTTTCCATTATATATGCTTATGCTTGTCTATTTAACTGTTTAAAACTTCTGCTACATTTGTCACTAATTTTACTTGAAGTTCCTTAGTTTTAATTGTTCACGATCTTTTATGTACCTTATATCATGCTATCAAATGTCTATTTCACATTTATGTATCTTATACCATTCCTTCCATTTTGATAATGACAAAGGGAGAGGAATTTATGCATATACATGGGGGAGACAAATATTATAATTCTTCCATTTTTTGATTATATAGTTGTCATAATCAAAAGGAGGGGAATTGTTAGAACCTCCAGTTTATGTTTGAATGATAACAACTATAAAATCATATATACACACACTTTATTAAGATTACAAGTATATGTTATAAGAAGACAACATGCTCGAAGCTATTGAGACCCAAAGAGAAATGAATATCAATCGACCACACTATAGTTAGTAAGGTTATTCTACTGAAAAAGAGTCTTAGATAAAATATTGTTAAGTTCTCATTTAGTATATATGCACACACAATCACACACCATTTCATATGCACTTAAATTAAATTGAAAAACTATTTTTACTACTCATAAATGTCTGAGGTAAAATCACAAACATCTGTGACAATCCTCGGGTAATTTTTTTCTGATGTCACAAACGTCTAAGGTTTTACCACAGACGTCTATCATATGAAAAACTGCAAATTCTGAACAGACACTTCTATTGAGACAAAGAAATTACTCTTCATCGAAAGGTTGCAGCCATTAAAGTGAATAGAACTTTTCTAATAGTAACCACTCTTCATCTGCATCCTTTTGAATCTATATATACTACTTTGATTGAGATGTCAAAATTAACGAACTTGAATTAATTAGATCTTTTCTCTCTTGATTTCTTAATATTACCTTGCGCATACATAAATTACATACTCTTAATCTATTATAACCAAAATATAAATTTGGTTAAACCACTTCCTACAACTCAGAATTATCACATACTCAAAGGAGATCATAGGATGATTTGTATTATCAGTCAAAAACCATGTTATTTGGAACACAAGACTGTCGGAGATATACTTTTGTATTAGCCTATTCCTTCGGGCGAAACGAGGGTCAGTTGGTTAAAGGAAATACCAAAGAGGAGCTTCGAGACTAGACGTAGGATGGGTGGTCCGAACCAGTAAAAAATATCTGGTGTGATCGTTTCTATTATTTGTCTTACATTCAATTATTATACTCTGCTTATCATAGTTAGTAATACACACAGATGTGTGTGTATATATATGTGTAAATATATATATATATATGTATGTATATATATAAGTTGCATTATTTATAAAGCTCTTATAGACTTATAGATGAGTCAAATGAAAACTTTCGCTCTCATTCCAAATTAGGTAAAAACCCTAATTAGACCTAAATCCATCCTAATTCATCAAAATCTCTCCTTAGATCAAACTTGGCTACTGATTAATGATTAGAGCACTAGTTAGATGATAGAGACTATTGATTTTCTTGATTTAGAGTGCTTTTCTTCGTTGTCTGGATTAGATCTACATAAAGATTTGTTAAATTTTGGTAAAAGGTGGGTGGTTTATGTCTTCTCACTATATTATGCATGTTTATATGTTAGAATTATAGAATTTAACATGTTTAAAGATTATTTTGGCCATAAAAGCCTTTTCCAAATTTAACAGTATGTTAAACTATCCATATGCTCTAGATTGATTAGGAAACACCCTTGTTCATGCATATATATATTCATGCTATATGTAGATCTATGTTAGAAATTGACTTGTTTATCTCATTTCTATGAATTGCATGATTGGTTGGATGAAATATTTGTTATTCTATGTTTGGATGATATGATTTGATGTTGTTTGCTAATGTTGTGATTGCATATAAAGTTAGGTCGGAGAATTAGGTAAATCGGAGGCAAAGTTGGTTGGAATTGGACATAACTTAGCAGATAGGCTCTGGAACATGGTAGGGTGTTATGGGATAACTCGCATGATGATAGGAGTTAAAGTCTTAACTCGGCTCCGAGTTATGGTTATATCTCGGCACCGAGTTATGGTGTTAAGTCATGTGTACTTCTCGACTTCGTGGATGGAAAGAGCTTGTCAAGTAGGGCTTTTCCATGGCTTGGTGTAGGAAATTTGGCTAAAATGATGGATTGGTTGATGACATATCTTTGGAACTTTGAAGTGGAGCTTTGAATTAGGACCAAAATATCAAGGAAGGATGAGTTAGGGTCTATAACATCTAGGAAAGAGTACTATAGGCATGGAATGAAAGTCTGGACCGAGATGTGACTATGTGATAACTCGGTGATGAGTTATCATGATAAATCGGCCTCAAGTTATGGAGGGAGATCCGATGGCAGTGGAACTTATAGGGATTGTTGTAGGGGTTTTGTAGGTCGTGTTGGAGGGTTGGCTCATTCGTATCAGGTTAGATGGCGATATAACAACATGATTAAAAGCTATGGTCTTCTGATGTTGGCTCGTGTTGGGAGTAGGTTCCGAAGATTGTTGCTCGTAAAGGAGGGAGCCGTAGGATAAGGGAATGTGGTTGTTGCTCCTTGTGAATAATGGAAACTGGATTGAGCAAGAAGGGCTTGGTGTCCAAATGGAGCAAAGGAGAGCTTGATTATTTGTGCTAAGGAGTCATTGACACTCGAAGAGTTTTCAGTTCTACTTGGAGCAAGGCTATTGTTAGTAGGGACGCCCATGGGTTAATTGAGGGACCTATATACCTTGGACCTATAGCATTAGGTCAAGTGTCAGATTTAGGCCGCGAGACATGTATCTAGCATTAAGCTACAAGATACAAGAGTACAACAGAGAATCGGGATTCCCGTTAGTCCCTGGCTTGGTGGTTATACATGTTTCATATATTCAGGGCACAAGGTGGAGTGACAGCTTGGATTGCTTGATGGATGCTATGGTTGCTATGATTGCTTTGGTTGCTTTCTTAGGTAGGCTACCAATCGAAGATATCATGGGAAGTAGGTATCAGGGATAGGAATATTTGGAAGACTTATGTCATTTATTTGGTTGGTAGTATATCTTTATGATATTGTAGAGTAGCATATTATAGTGTTATGCGCCAACGCTGTGGTAGCAAGGACAGGTCAGGTATGGTTCGTATACTCCTTTACCATATTTACATGTATAGTATTACGAGAATCATTAAACACTCACAGCAGACTGTTTGTCTGACCTTTGATTTTATGCTTTGTTTCTTATTATCTTGGGTACACTTAAATGAGTAGACTAGATAACAAATCTAGGTGATGTAGTGGCTGTTCGGAGGACGAGCTAGATGGAGCTTCTCGTATTATATACAGGTATAGATTCTATGCTTATTCCACTGTGTTGCATTGGGAAGCCTAAGCAGTGACTTCTTACCATTTGTATTTGGGATAGTTGTTGAGTTTTATTTTTGTTGTATAAACTCTACTACTGACGTATAACTCTGTGGAAATTATACTCTGCTAATGATGATCTGTTCACATTGTTGTTGTTGTTTCTTCCATGCGTTGTGAGATATATGACATGTTATATGCTATATCAATTTATTTCAACCCTGATGATCATCCTTTGTTGACCGGGCATGACAACAGCGCACTTTTTATGTAGTATTGGTGCTAATGGTACAAGGTGATCATCTCATTTGGTATCATATTTTTGGTTACACGATTAACCTAAGTTGATACCGTGGTTTGGTAGAGATATGGAACGTTTATCACCTTAGACTGGATATAGAGTGTATACGTATGAGAGAGTGTGTACTTGTTATAAGATTTGGTTTCCAATACTATATAATAATATAGTATAAGTCGCATGCACATGAGCACTATAAACAAAGTTTTCTTTTATGAAAGACTGAACGTTCTTGTTACAAGTAAGGAAGAGCCAGCATATAATAAACACTGTAAGGTCTGCTTCTGGGGCGGAAGAAGGAGGAGGATCAGGAGCCGATATGCTAGATTTTCAATGCATGTTAAATGCAATGATGGCTAATATAATGAGGAGTGCTCCTGGAGTGGTGGTGGGAACAAGTGCTCCAGTGCAAGCGGCTAGGGCTGACTTTGCCAAGCCGAGCAATGATTATTCTACTCTGAATGGAGCCCTTTTATGGGACTGAGTCAGCTATAGAAGTGCGAGATGGATGGACACTTGCAAGTGCATCTTTAGAGATATGGAGGTAAAAGATGCTATGAACTTCTAGGCAACTTCAGGGACGAGCTATGTACTGGTGAAATGCTATTACCATTGCTACTTTGGCGGATCATTTCAGTTGGGATAATTTTAAGATGTGGTTTGAGGAGAAGTTTATTCTGGCTGCTCAAAGATTGGTTCTGTTTAGAATGTTTAACGAGCTAAAGCAAGGAGATATGTCAGTCTCAGAATATGTTGTGGAATTTGATGCCTCGTCAAAGTATGGGATGTCATTCATCAACACTACACTAAGGAAGAATGAGAAATTCATCATTGGGCTGGATGACTATCTTGGAGAAAAGCTACTGGACCATATTGAGGAGCCTTTTGAGCAACTGGTAAAGAAGGCACTTCGCCATGAATGTTTATACCCTAAGGCTAAGATTGTTGCTGTAGTTTCTACTGAGAAAGAAGGGCCAAAGCCACAGCAAGGCGGTGAAGGCAAGAAGAAGTGGAACATGAAGAGAAAGCGGTCCTAGGGAAAGGGTAGTAAGAATAAGGGTAAATGGGAACCTATTTGCTTTAGATGCAACAAAAAGGTTCGTTTGGTTAAAGATTGCAAGGTGAGTGAGAAGAGAACATGTTGCAACTATGACAAGCCTAGGCATTTGAAGAAGAATTGTCTGAAACCAGCAAAGGATAAGAGGATAGTGAAGGCATACTTTGGACGCAGTCCCAATTTTATCAAGTGCTCCCTCAACAAAGTAAAAGGGGAAGGGAATCACCATCCAATGTACGCTTTCTATTGGTGATGTTCCTGTTCGAGTTTTGTTTGATATTGTTTCTTTTCATTCATTCATCTATAGTGACCTAGTAGATAAATTGGGATTGGAACTTGAGATAGTAGACCGACCCCTAATCGTGATGAACCCTATTGGAGGCTAAACTAGACCAACTTCAAAAATAGTACTATGTCAGATTGCCTTGTATAAGTGTTTAGGAGCTCCTATCACTACGCCATAAATGGCCTTCTGCGACACAAAAAAAAACGTTGGGTCAGGCCCAAAAAATGTTGCCATAAGTCTATGGCAACACTTTTCGGGTGATGCAATTTTTGCCGTTGCCTTAGACCTCAAAGGAAACATTTTGACTATCTAAGGCAACATAAGTAATATTGTTGCAATAGAACCATATTTGTGTCTATAGCAACACCCATAGGTATCTGTAGCAACATTCCAAAATGTTGCTATAGATATTAACTTTCTGAATTTGTGGGGCCCACAATGTAAAGCATATTTGATTTTTTAATAAAAATAAATATTTATTTAATAAATTGCTATTGCACAAAATTTGATATTTAAATAGTAATTTATTTAAATAAATATTTTATTTCAACATTTGAAATAGTACAAATTCCTGACTCCACTATTTTACAATTCAATGATATATAACACTGATATTCACATATACAGATATTCCTCACTACATCACTCAGTTCACTCATTACATATGCAATTTCAATTTATACATACACCGACACTGACAAATATATGATGAGCCGAGTGTCAAGCCAATGGCGAGCCGAGTAGCGGGTCCGGGCGCAGCGCCGGCGGGGGTCTGATGGGCCATTACTTTGTTGAAGTTTCTGGTATATCCTACATAAAACTTTCACCATCAACAATAGCCGTGTCTTGAATGATTACATATTGTCTGTATGATATCAACACTTCCGAAATAACTTTCAATCTGTTACACAATACCTTACTAATATATAACATTTAAACAGGCAATGGGTCTAACACAAAATTGCAATATAGATTCAGCCTGTGTATTTGTGGTTCTTATAAGGAATAAAGAATAATAATCTATGAGATATCAATAACTTAATACAAACCGAGGAGGCCGGTATAAGCTACTTAAGATACAAGCCACATGAAAAGGGTAGACCACAAAGTCTGCGAAACAGAAGCCAAGGCATATGCCCATAGTAATATAACTGAGCACTCACTTTCTCCAGCTCCAAATAACTGTGTAATGGTACCTGCCATTATCAAAAAATTTGATTATAAATCACTGTTATATCTCGGGAAATATGACTAATATATGTATAAATCTTAAGCATTACTTACGTTCATTGCAGGTGGTAAACAGTACTGCAGTAGTAGGATAAACTGATACAATGGATCAGCATGCACAAGTCCTATATGCACTGCTCCCTTGACTATAACTATGCCGAATAAAGGCAGCAAAATATAACGAACAGGTAGAACTCCAAATATGAGCGATAAGCAAAGGTTTGATCCCCTTAAACCTGAAAATCATATTATTAAAAACATAATTTTTATCACATCATTTTCTATAAAAAAGAAACATTGCTTGACTAATAAAAAGTTCACCTTTGATAAGGTTTCCTCCCATTATCAGAGTGGTAGCAGGAATTGCTCCATCACTGCATTGAATAATTTGGAAAATAATCAACACCAGCTAAGTTTTAGAATAATAATCAGCATTTACTTTGGGTTAAATCAGTAGAAAATTCCTTAATAATGAAGCAGAGTCTTGAATTACACGAACAGGAGCACCTTCACCAATCAATGTGTTTCTGATTTGAGGTATTAGTCCAATGACAAAACCAACAATCTATAAGAAGACAGTGTGATCAGACATGTTGAATATCATACAATAAACCAGCACTACCTTCATACATCACCATTCAACACTTCCTTCATCCCACCTGAAACTACCCAAACCCTCAAACCACCTCACAGCATTCACGACACCTACATTCACAGTCTACCACCACAACAGCCTTCACTCTGTCTACATCGACCATCTTCTCAGCAATCCCGACCACCAATTCAAAAAAAAAACACAAAAAATCCAAACGACCTGAACTAGATTCCATTAGCGACTTCATTCAAACCACAAATCATCAAGCCACAAATCGCCGATTGCATTCGCGACCAGACCCAATTCACGATCTCCAAATCTAAAACCACCTCCGTGTCCCCTCTAATTCCAGAAACTCTTAAACCGCAACCTCAAATTCTTCGAACCCTAAACCTTAAATCACCTAAGTCGCCTGAATCAAACAATTTTATTTTGATTGAGAATTTTGTCTGGGTTCGAACAAGTTTGGATTGAGTGTTTTTTATTTCGATTTGAGAAATACATGTTCTTTTTGCGCTTTGTCATTTTAACAAGTTTGGAAGGATGACGAATCTGGCGGCGGAAGAAGAGGGTGTTGAAAGAGGAGAGGGCTACAGATTCCATGATTTGAACAGTGATGTTTGCGATTCAAATCGATGAACACGGTGCGAGTAATCATTTTAGGATTTTCGAAATTCCATTGAAGTATTCTATTTTCTTTTTGATTTGAGAAATGAAAACTGAAAGGGATCTACTGGAGTTCAGGCGGGAAAATGAAAATTTGGGGCAAATTGTAGCGGTGATCCATTTTAACAATCAGATTAAATATAGATCGTTGGATCGTATTCACGCGGATTGCTAATTTTATTAATTTTTTAATTTGAATACATCTATAGCAACACTATATAAAAATGTTGCATCGTGTTACACTTGTTTAGCTAGAGCAACACATTTTTATGGCTAAGGTAACACCAAAAATACAACGTTGCAGTAGGACCAAAATTTTATATCTATCGCAACATTTTAGCTGGCAACACCTTGCAAAAATGTTACACAAGGTCATCTATGGCGTAGTGTATCGATATAGTTGTTCCTTATGTATTGACCTGAATTTATAAACCACTCAACCAATAAATCAGCTCGATATAAAATATTTTTATAGCACTAACAAATATGCTCTCTTATAAATATACACTCAAACTCATACTAGGGTATTACTAACCCTATCTCTAATGAATCTACACCACTAAAGCCTAGGTGTTCGCTCAACCTAGGCTCTGATACAACTTTCAACGACTCGCCTTTTAGACCCTCAAAAGTCGATACTAATACATCCACGGTATTCAACTATAACAACCTACCTTTTTTATCCTTAGAGTGGACACTAATAAATCCGTGGTATTCACGTGTCGAACATCCAAGTACCGGAAAGACTAATCTTTAGGGAAAGAAAAGAAGAAAGAAGACAAGAAGAAACTAAACAACACTGAATTTCACAATGCAACAGAACAATAAATATTAATTAACATAAAAACTTGCATAGTCATTTCCAAAATGATACATCAAGGTCATAATAGTACAAATTCTTCCCTGGGATAGTTATAACTACCTGTTCCAACTTAACTAATAAATATTACATAAGACACGACGGAAACAAGATAAACAACTAGCTATCGATGAAGCCACCTGCTCCAAGCTCCTCCAAAAATGCATCCATCGGAAACCTATACTACTTGGCTACTCATACAAATTTGGGTACCCAAGAGTTTTTGGGAAAGAAAATAAAACTTTTGGTCAGACACGGGTCTGGTATGAGTAAAGAAAAGTTTAACTTTATAAAAGACTTTAAACCAAAGGTATCTCATAAGACCACGCCGCATATAAACACGAACGGGTTTTACCTTACGATAACCAAAATATTTTTATATAAAACATAATCATAATGTCTAGGTTTAAATTATTTAATATCCAAGTAGCTGTGATGTATGTACATGACATCGATAATAGATACATAATAAAAAATAAAGGCGCTTAATAGAGAATTGATTTCCAACAATGGCAAGGTAGGGGACTGCTTTTCGAATGTAGTACACCTCTAGATAAATGTATCGAGATATCGAAACCCTTTCGACCTCGGCATGAGAAGACCGACCTATCCCTGAACCAAATAGTACAGAATATGATCACCCTAAGGTTGTGATCAACTACCATAAATAGGCCCCAAAAGCATACATAGATATCGAATCTAGAAAAGGGATGACCACACCCAAATGGTATGGACCCACATAGCCTTACGGCCTACCTGTTTTCGCCATCTCCGAGTTGTGAAGCTTGAGAGGCTATGCTCTTACCATTTCCTCATAGCAAACCATCTTAGAATGATAACACCACCCTCCAAGCGGAAATGTAATGGGTTCATTCATCTATACAAGTTCGTTTTGGGTCTGAACGAAACCAAAGGCATTTCAAGGAGCACCGTCTTTAATCATCTTCAAAATGTCTTCCATTCGAACGCAAATGTTAGTTTGAAGTGGTTTTCGGATAATATATCTGATCTCGGTCTCTCCGAATCAACAACCGATAATTCCAGGTTGATTGCCCAGTTCTGTCTGAAGTACGCAACAAGTATTCATGTCCTCGTCGAGGAACTTGAATACACAATTATACTTCCTGAGTTAGATCTGGCCAAGTTTTGATAATCAGTTATTTAAATATCAAAAATCAAACAACAATAATTCAGAGATTTAATTGCTCATAGCAACCACTAAGCCTCGGTTAAATAAATCTTTCATTTATTGAATCTCATTTCATAGTATTTATTAAAATATTCATATACTTATCCCACTTGCATAAGCATATTCACAAAACATTTGTGAAGATTTATTATTCAGAATCATGTTAAAAGGATCAAACTAATGTTATTTAAATTAGAGATAAGAATAACCCCAAATAATATTCCTTTGGTGTTAAGCATGAAACAAATGCCACACCACCATAATTAAGAAGGTCAGTTACGGGTAACCCCATCTCAAATTCTTTTATAAATTTCTTCAATAAATCCTTTTAATAAATCCTTTTCATTTATGAAATCTCCTTTGCTTAAATTCTAAATCCATTTATAAAAAACTTTATAAGTCTTCAAGTTTATTAAAAATTATTTTATAGATATCCGAAATTATTTATGAAATCTCTTTCCAAATTTCAAGATCTCTTTTAATGTACAAAACTCCTTTAATAAATCTTAATCAATAAATTTCCTTTAATAAACGAATCAACTAGTAAAAACCCTTTAAATAAACAAGTTATTATTTAAAACACCCTCCATTTAATTACTTAAAATCACATTAAAAAAATAATAAATTTATACAATCATTTAAAAGGATTAAAAGAATGATTTCACAAATTCAGGTGAGGCCTAGCGACCACAATGGTTTATTCAATTTCCGTTAAACTTTTATAACATGGGAATTTACAAAACAAGCGAAGATGTAAAAGGGATCTACTAACAATATTCAACAAACATACAGGTAAATGTCCCACTTATAATAATAATAGACGGGGATTTGTTTTGCTAAACACATGTCCAAGTTATTATAATAGCGTAATGGCATTTTGATCTGTTAAATAGATGTCATTTGGTTTCATAATCATTTGAGGTTACTTAAGAGTAATTGACAAATAAAACCCTTGATTTGAAATACTTTTGCAAAAGAAAACTACTTTTAAAACAAAACGATAACTAGAAATAAACGATTTTAAAATTTAAAACCGTTATTCAATAACTAAATAACATTTAACTCCTTAATTAATAGTAATTAAACCTTTAATTATTAATTAAACAATAGTTAACTTTTAAATAAATTATTAAATAATAATTATCCTTTATATAAATAATTTAATAATAATTAATCATTTAATAAATAATTAAACCATAATTAATAATTAAATAATAAATTAAACATTTATTAAATAATAATTTAAGACTTAATTGAGTCTTAATTAAATCTTAATTTAATTTAACCTGATTAGAAATTAATTAACAATTAAACACTTTTATAATTAATTAATTAATATTAAATAAATAATTAAATAATAATTAATCCTCAATTAATAATTAGATAATAATCAACTTTTAATTAGTTAACAAATTATAATTATCTTACTTAATTAAAACTTAAGTACTAATTACTTTTGTTATTTAATGATTAAATACTAATTTCTTACTTATTTAATTTATTTATTTATCATTAATTACAAAATAATTAATAAATAAATAATTACTTTTTATAGCTTAATTTATATTTGAAAACATTTTCTAAAATGACAACTAGGTGAAAACACTTTTGGATTTTGAAAAGAGTTCGATTTCACGAACTTCACTTAAGTGACTACCGATATACGATCTGTATTTCCAAAACTTGTAACCTTTCTTTTTATATTTTGAGCATTTTATAACTTGGAAAAACTTTTGAAACTAAAATGTGAAGTTTTTTCTGGAAACATTATTAAACTTTTTAGCAAACACTTAAGTAAAACTAATTTTCAAAAACAAGGGATCTTTCTTTAGCTTAAACAAGTCTACATACCAACTTCCTTAGCATATGCAACACCCAGAAGATTATAACATAAATGACATAATATCAAACCATAAGCACAGGTCTCAGCTAACTAACATAAACATTAGACTTCAGTTCAAGTTTAATTCCAAATCATGGCATACAAGCACATATAAATTATACCCAAACATCATTATAATCCAAGCACTTATACATATATTGTAACATCCCCTATTTGGAGCCCAAAACTAACGGCTACTGCAGTCATCCATAGTTATTAATCTTCGACGACCAAATACGGCGGTGTTAGATACATTGATACACAGAAATACATGAATATGGAAAAAAATTAAAACATCAAACAAGATCACATTACAATTCAAAACATTTCCAATTCATTCATAATCCTACAATCGTTAACCACATTCCGAAAAAAAAATATTACAACGTACGCCAAGTGCGACACATGAAGATGCCTCCTTGGATGATGAGAGTATATAAATAGGCAATTTAACAACTTTTCCATTACAAACAACATAGCAGAATCAAAATAAAAGAGAACTCTAGATAGCTATCATGCCTCATGCACGTCTCTGGAAGCTTTATTTGTCTCATGAGGTACCTGAAAACCTTAACTTTCAAACTACTCGAAATCATTTGGGTGCCCGAGAGTTTAAGGGGAAGACATAAACTTCGAATCAGACATAAAGCCTGGTATGAATAATAATCTAACATCTCAAACCATTTAGATATCTAGTGAGACTATGCCGCTTAGCGGAACGGGTTTTCCTCTCACTAGTATCTTAAAACTATTATAAAAGCCATGTACCGTGCTCTGCATCCACAATGGTTAAAACAATTCAAAACATTATGATATGATGATATCCAAAACAAGTGAATCAAATTTAGATTACCCATCCCCATTCATTTTGACAATCTGTCACAGTTATAGTTTCTTGGGTTATTATTAACCTAATAATTTCCATGGGTTGACTAATAACCGGTAAAATGATTATGGACTCCCTGTCTAGTTACATAGTTTTCATAGGATCACAAAGAACCTATTGGTAACTCCAATATCTTTACGCTTTTCCTAGTTTTCATGTGTTGACTAGGAACCTATTGGTTTGGTAACTCCAATATCTTTTCTTCTTATCCTAGTTTTCGTGGGCTGATTAGGAACCTATTGACATCTATCAATATCTTAATCCAGAAAGTTTTCATGGGTTCACTATAAACCTATTGGCCCCTACCAATATCAAATCATAGTTTTCATAGGCTAACTATGAACCTGTTTTTTTTGACATCTTCATTTATACATAGTTTTTATGGGCTTACTGTGAACCTCTTAGCCCCTGCCAATATCTTTTTTAATACACAGTTTTCATGGGCTTACTGTGAACCTATTGGCCCCTGCCAATATCTTCATTTAATATTTTAGCATCCTATATTCTGGTCTTCTTGACCTCCTAGATGATATTCTACTCATTTAGGAGTTAACTTATTTTATATTCATTGCTGGTTTAACCTAGCTGGTTATTTTTCCCTTCTCCAAAATACAGTTATGGGTCCATTACAATGTGAATATATATACATATATGAAGAAGCAAACACAATAACTTGGTTAATCCCTTTAACCTTTTAATCAAAGAAAACTTTTCAAAAACTCCTTTTCAAAATGCTTTATTTGTTTATTTATGCCATGGTTTTCTTTCAAAATGAGATTGGCTTATTTTTTTTGAAAACTAAGACTTTCGAAACCTTCAAATCCTTACTTTCGACCTCACTGCATGACCTCCTTCGAAAAGCATATAAATCTCTTTTCAAAACATCAGGCCCCTGCCTTTTGAAAAATTTTTAAACTTCTCTTTGAAACCTTTCAAATGCAATAAAGTATTGCTCATAATATTTTAGAAGCATAGCTTCGAAACCATTGAAAGTACCCCTTTCAAAACCTTTGAAAGTACCCCTTTCGAAATCTTTGGAAGTATCCCTTTCAAGACCATTGAAAGTCCCTCTTTCGAAACCGTTGGATTTATACTTAGAATATCATTTGGGTCAAAGTGAATATAAATGAAAGTCTCTTTCAAAACCATCCTTTATCATATTAAAATTATTGGGGGAAAATTGACGGCGTCGGCACAATCCCTTCCGAAAGCTTTAAATCATTTAAACAAAACATTGAAGGATAGCATCGAAACCCCCTTTCGAAGCCATTGCCTGCGAAACCCTTGGACTCTTTTGAAAGCATTTAAGAAGTGACTTAGAAAAACTTTAAAACAAAACTACCCTTCGAAGGCATTGATGACTTCAATATAGTTGAAAGGCAAAAGAACGGTAGCAGGGCTTCGACTAGGTCGAAACCCCTTCTTTCGAACGCATTATTTTATAAGTAAAGAAACCCATTCGAAAGCTTATTCTTTAAAACATAAGATGACAACCCCTTCGAAAGCCTTTAGAAAACCTCTTTCGAAAACATATGCTTCGACTGCTTCGATGGCTTTAATAAAACAAAGGCAGGCGCTTCACTTATTAAAACAAACAAAAAGGTATCGACCCCCTCGAAAGTAGTTCTTTCGACACCATGCCTTCTGCCTTTCTCCAATCCACTATACCTTGTGTATTGGTTTCGGCCTAGTGGGTTTCGACTTAATTGAATGCGGAAACTCAGAGTCGAAAGGTACTTCTATTAGAGGAGGAACCTGCTTTTCTGAGTAAAAGCTGTTTAATGCCACTTAAAGAAATTTTTTATCTAACTAACCTGCCACGTGGAAACCTGTAATTGGTTTCCCTAAATTTTCAAATTCTTTACCAAAATAACTGCCGTTTAATTTCATATCAAAACCATGGTTAAGCTAGCAAATAAGCCCTTCCATTAAACAAACCCAATATTGCAAATAAGTCCTTCTTCTGAAATAATTTAATTTGCATAGCAAATCACTTAAGAAAAATCCCCAAAAATTAGAGTAATTCACTTTCATCATGTTATCTAACATATCAAAATTTCAGACCCAAATTCATAATAATCTTTCCATAGCTTGGAAAATTATCAAACTTAAAACCCAACTCCAAAATCATGTTTTACATAACAAAAAATTTTCCATGGCATTTAAACATCAATATCAATCGATTTTTCCCTAAAACCGCATATAACCTTACTTAAGCATTCTTGTTTAAATCAAACAAATTGTAATTCAAACATATTATCATCCAAATCATCGTAGAAACGAATTTAATCTTAAATCCGAAAACATATTATCATCAAACAAAATAGAGATGGTATAAATTATTATTCACCTTGATTAAGATAATTAGATTGGATTGAGATTGAGATTTATTCCCCTTGCTTTAATCCTTAGCTTTTCTTTGATTTCTCTTCACTTTTCTCTTTGATTATGGTCGGCTCCTCTTCTTTTACGTTTTCGTTTTTGTTTTCTAAATGATGTGAATGGGTAATGAAATGGTAAGGAACGAAAATATATAAGGGTAAGGAGTTATGTGCGGCTAATTCCCATTATACCCTTATGTAGATTAATTAACTTAAAAACCATTCTTTAGCCCATTTAATTAGTTAATTGAGCACGGCCTTAATGATATTTATTCAAATCTCAATCCCCTTATCACTTAACATTTACATTATTTTATTTTATTTATCTAATTAAATCTCCTGAATAATGTTATCAAAAATTAGAGGTGTTATAGGCTCCCTTCCTTAAAGAATTTCATCCTCGAAATTCAGTAAGGACTAAATACTAAACATAGCAATCATCTGTAATGACCCTAACAACCATACTAGTCTACCTGACTAGCAATTATCTATATAAATCTAATACAGACATACCCTTAAAGCAGATCAGGATAAGTATCTCGAATCTTGTCCTCTGTCTCCCAAGTACAGTCCTTCTCGTTGTCGCTCTACTGAAATTTCACCAACTTGACTGTCTTGTTCCTCAATCTTTTCTCTTATCTCGCTACAACCCGAACTGGTTGTTTAAGAAAAGTCAAATTAGGCTATACAACTAAATCTTCCTACCCTGTCGGAGGAATAGTAGTCTCTGGATCATGCACATACTTGCGAAGATGAGTCACATGAAATACATTATGGACACCTACCATACTTATCGGCAACTCTATTCTATATGCAAGCTTTCCAATCCTCTCTATAATCTGGAATGGACCAACATATCTTGGTGCCAGTTTTCCCGAATTTTCGAACAGTACCACACCCTTCATCGGTGATACCTTAATGAAAAATCTATCTCCAACTGAGAACTCTAGGTCTTTACGCCTCTTATCTGCGTAACTCTTCTGTTTAGACTGAGCTTACTTCATCCTTCCTCATATCAAATCAACCTTCTCTGACGCCTCCCTAACTAATTCTGGACCTAAGACCAATCTGTCTCCAGTCTCCAACCAACATACTGGTGATTTGCGTGGCCTTCCATACAAAGCTTCAAAAGGTGCCATTCCTATACTAGTCCGGTAACTATTATAGGAAAACTTAACCAAATGTTGGTGATCTTCCCAAGATACACCAAAGTCCAATACACAAGCTCTTAACAAATCCTTGAGTACCTTATTGACTCTCTCTGTCTGCCCATCCATCTGAGGGTGATATGCAGTACTCATCTTGAGCTTAGTGCCTAACACATCCTGTAGACTCTTCAAGAATTCACTAGTGAATAAAGCATATCTGTCACTGACTATGCTACTAGGAACTCCATCTACTCTAACTATGTTCTTCATGAACAACTTAGCTAAAACAAGTGCCGTCCTGGTTGACTTTACTGGAATGAAATGGGCACTCTTGGTCAACCTGTCCACTATGACCCATATACTTTCATTTCCCCTATTTGACCTTGGCAACCCGTCTATAAAATCCATGGATATCGAATCCCATTTTCAAAATGGAATCTCTAGAGGCTGAAGCAACCCACTCGGCTTCCGATGCCCAACTTTCACTTTTTGACAGTTTGCACACTGCATGACTAACAAGTCAGTATCCCTCTTCTTACCTTCCCAATAGAAGCTCCTCTTCATATCTTGATACATCTTGGTCCCTCTAGGATGAATCGTAAACTTGGACCGATGACATTATCCAAGAACTTCTTTCCTCAAGTTCTCAGCATCTAGAACACATAATCGTCCCTTCTTTCTCAAACATCCTCTCTGGTAAAGACAAATTTTTTTCAGATCATCGATCTCAGTTCCAACCTCAAGCCTTCTAATGTTCTCGGCCAATAGTGGATCCTCCTTCTGCTTATAAGCAATTCTCTTTAACAACACTAGTTGAACTTCTAAACAGGACAACATGGAAGTACTCTGATTAGAACTAGCAGTCGATCTTAACTGCACACTACAGGTAGTCAAAGCTTCTAAATCCTTCCACTCTGCCAACATAGCTAACACCACATTCTGATGTCTTCTGCTAAGAGCATCCACTACTTTATTACCTTTCCTTGGTGTATATTCTATACCAAAATCATAAGCAGCCAAAAACTCCCAGCCACCTCTGCTGTCTCATATTCAATTCTTTAGGAGAGAATAAGTATCTTAAAGACTTATGATCCATGTATAGCTCAAATCTCTCCCCTAAGAGATAATGTCTCCAAATCTTCAATGCGAAGATCACCACAGCCAACTCCAAATCATGAGTAGGATATCTCACTTCATGTAGTGAAGCGTAGGCAATCACTTTACCCTTCTACATCAACACAGTTCCCAATCCAGTCCTACATGCATCAATATACACCACCAACCTTGGTTTCTGTCAGGAACTACTAACACCGGTGCATTAGTCAAAAAATGCTTTAACTTAAGGAATGCTTCCTCGCATTTGTTGGACCAAAGCACTTCACATCCTTCCTTGTTAGCTTAGTCAAAGGCGCTGCTATCCGTGAGAAATCTATGATGAATCTCCGGTAATAGCCAGCAAGTAAAAGAAAACTTCTAATCTCAGTCACTGTCTCTGGTCTCTTCCAATTATTAACAGCTTCGATCATATTTGGATCGACTGACGACCCTTTCTCTGAAACCACGTGACCAAGAAACTTAACCTCTTTCTTCCAAAAATGACACTTAGAAAACTTCGCCTTCAGCTGATGCTGCCTCAGCATCTCAAGTAAAAATCTAAGATGATCTTCATGCTTTCTTTCATTCTTAGAGTATACCAAAATTTCATCTATAAATACCAACATAACCTATCCAAATATACTCGGAAGACTCGGTTCATCAAATCCAAGACGAAAGCAGGTGCATTCGTTAACCTGAATAGCATTACTAATCACTCATATGAACCATATCTAGTCCAAAATGCTGTCAAAGGAATGCTTTCCTCTACCATTCTTAACTGATGGAAGCATGTCGCCAAATCCAACTGGGAAAACACTCTGGCTCCACACAACTAATCAAATAGATAATCAATTCCCGACAAAGAATACTTATTCTTTATCGTCCTCTCGTTCAGCTTATGTTGGTCGATACACATCCTCAATGACCCTTCAGTTTCTTCACGAATACCGCAATCGCTCCTCAAGGCGAACTGCTTGTACTAATAAAATTCCTTCCTTCTAGATCCACTAGCTGCACCTTCAATTCCTTCATCTCAGTAGGTGTCATCCTGCTAGGTGGTCTACTCACAGATTGAGCTCATGGCACAAGATCTATCTGAAACTCAACAGCCCATTTCGGTGGTAGTCCTGTGACTGGCTCAATAACGTATGCAAAATCTCTTGCTACTCGAACCTGACTTAGTTCTTCTCCCACTTCCGTTGCACTTAACAAAGCACAACTACTCCGGTCAGAATTCTCTACTGAGAATATAATTTGGTTATGACTATTAGGGTGTCTTAGTGATATCTTCCCATCTTGGCAAAATATCCTGGCCTCATACTGGCTCAACCAATTCATACCCAAAATGATTCCGAAATCTACGAAATCGAAAACATACAGACTGCATGCAAACTTATGACCCAACAAATCAAGTTCTAACTGGTCACATCTCACCCTCAGAGTTGAATACCCTCCTACTGGATTCGCAACCCTCAAGGAAATAACAAGGTATGTGGTATATAAGCATAATCTATCAACCAAACACTGTGATATAAATGAATGTGATGCACCGGTATCAAATAGTCTCTTAACTAGTATACTTTGAATCAGAAACATACCTTCCATCACAGTCTTCCCTTTATCAGCCGCAATTGGCTTATTAGATGTTCTAACAACAAAAACCTTTCCCTTGTCCACCCTAACCGGTTATGGACACTGGTTCTTATAATGCCCAACCTAATCATAATTAAAGCACTTCAGATTCTTCTTGATTGCAGCCTTCTTCCCCTTGCCTGATCGACACTCACTAGCATAATGACCCATCTTATCACATTTGTAGCAAACCAAATTAGCCTTTTCCTTCTTGGCAGCATCTCCCTTCAAGGCTCCCTTCTTCTTAAAGAACTTTGTTTTCTTTCCCCGAGAACCCTATGTTTCAACTAGCTTCTCTCTAGCACAAACAACAAGCATTTCCTCATGGCGAATTGCCATCTCCACAACCACATTACAAGGATCACGGATAGTGTCATGGTCGCCCTAGCAAGCTCAGGTCGCAGTCCTCAAATGAACCTCTCATTCTCCTGATGTTAGTGCCTATAGTAGCATACCCATATCGAGGCAGCTCATCCAATCTAGTGGCATACTCGATAACCAACATCTCTCCCTAACCTAGATCCATAAACTTTCTCATCATTGCTGACTTAGCTACCTCAAATAAAAACCTCTGTTCAAATCTCCTTTTGAAATCAGCCCATGTCAACTCTTCCTCTGGAAATCCGGTAGTAACACTATTACACCAATGAAGTGCTAACCCCTGCAACCATCTAGAGGCCAACCTTCTCTTCTGCTCAGCATCTAAACCCAGATCAACAAAGGCATGCTCAAAATGCAACAACCAGTTCTCTACTTCTATGGCATCCTCTGTTCCAATAAACGGTTTCCCACCAAGACTGGTGTAGACTCTACTCAACTTAGCATAGTCATTACCAACTAGAGCCATATGATTAGCTCCTCCAACATTCCCAGCAACTCCAGCAGCAGCTCTTGCTTGCATCACATTGATGAAGAATTGGTACATCGCCCCCATATCTACTGGTGGATTTCCAGCACCCACATTGGCATCAGTATTTGGTTAACATTAGCATGTCGACCTTGGTTCCTCCTGGTATTAGGTTGATCATTTCCATTGGTTGTGGTGCTTCCTCTACCGAGATTTCTTTCTTCCATTTCTTCCTTCCATATCTTCTTTCTCGTAAATCTGCATACAAGCCTTAGTAAGATAAAGAAGAATGGTCTAAGAGAGAGGGGAATACGTACTTATATATATGTACATATATATATATATATATATCAAATACAAGTACATTACTATAGCATTATCCCAACCCCGATCACATTTCTGATTTATTGTATTATGTTTGAAAAAAGCTTTTATGTTTAATTTTTTTTAAGTTTCATAATCATATGCTCTGATACCAACTTGTAACATCCCCGAACTGGGACGCCCAAAACTAACGGCTATGGATCCTGCAGTCATCCATAGTTATTAATGTTCGGTGACCAAATATGGCGATGTAAGATAATTGATACACAGAAACACATGAATATGAAAAAAATTTAAAATATCAAACAAGATCACATTCCATTTTGGAACATTTCCAATTCATTCATTATCCCACAATCATTAACCTCGTTCAGAGAAAATATATTTATTACAATGTATGCTAAGAGCGATATATGAAGATGCCCTTTTGGATGATCAGAGTATATATATAGTCAGTTTAACAACTTTGCCATTACAAACAACACAACATAATCAAATTAAAAGAGAACTCTAGATAGCTATCATGCCTCCTGCACGTCTCCAGAAGCTTTATTCGTTTAATGAGGTACCTAAAAACCTCAATTCTCAATCTACTCAAAATCAATTGAGTACCCAAGAGTTTAAGGGGAAAATATAAATTTCGAGTCAGACATAAAGTCTGGTATGAATAACAATCTACCATCTCAAACAATTTAGATATCTAGTGAGACCAAGCAGCTTAGCGAAATGGGTTTTCACCTCACTAGTATCTTAAAACCATTATAAAAGCCATATACCGTGCTCTTGCATCCACAACGGTTAAAACAATTCAAAACATTATGATATGATGATATGCAAAACAAGTGAATCAAATCTAGATTACCCATCCCCATTCAATTTGAAAATCTGTCACAGTTATAGTTTCTTGGGTTTCTATTAACCTAACATATTTCATGGGCAGACTAATATCCGGTAAAATGATTATGGACTCCCTGTCAAGTTACATAGTTTTCATAGGATCACTAAGAACCTATTGGTAACTCCAATACCTTTACTCTTTTCCTAGATTTCATGGGTTGACTAGGAACCTATTGGTAACTCCAATATCTTTCCTTCTTATCCTAGTTTTCATGGGCTAACTAGGAACCTATTGATATCTGTCAATATCTTAATCCGGATATAGTTTTCATGGGTTTACTATAAACCTATTGACTCCTGCCAATGTCAAATCATAGTTTTCATGGGCTAACTATGAACCTGTCTTTCTGACATCTTCATTTATACATAGTTTTCATGGGCTTACTATTAACTTATTGGCCCCTGCCAATATCTTTTCCAATACACATTTTTCATAGGCTTACTATGAACCTATTGGCCCCTGCCAATATCTTCCTTTAATATTTTAGCATCCTATATTCTGGTCTTCCTGACCTCTTGGATGCAATTCTACTCATTCAGGAGTTAACTTAATTTATATTCACTACTAGGTTAACCTAGCTGGTTATTCTGCCCTTTCCCAAAATACGATTATGGGTCCATTACAATGTGAATATATATACATATATGAAGAAGCTAACACATTAATTTGGTTAATCCTTTTAACCTTTTAATCAAAGAAAACTTCTTCAAAACCTCCTTTTCAAAACACTTTATTTGTTTATTTATGCCTTGGTTTTATTTCAAAAATGAGATTGGGTTATTTGTTTAGAAAACTAAGGCTTTCAAAATCTTCAAATCCTTGCTATCAAACTCACTAGATGACCTCCTTCGAAAGCATATAAATCTCTTTTCAAAATATTAGATCCCTGCCTTTCAAAACACTTTTAAACTTCTCTTTTGAAACCTTTCGAATACAATAAATTATTGCTCATAATCTTTTAGAAGCATAGCTTCGAAACCATTGAAAGTACCCCTTTCGAAACCTTTGAAATTACTCCCTTTCAAAACCTTTGGAAGTATCCCTTCCGAATCCGTTGAATGTCCCTTGTTTGAAACCATTGGGTTTATACTTATAATATCATTTGGGTCAAAGTGAATATAAACGGAAGTATCTCTTTTGAAACCATCCTTTATCATGTAAAAATTATTAGGGAAAACTTGATGGCGTTGCCACCATCCCTTTCGAAAGCTTCAATTCATTTAAACAAAACACTGAAGGATAGCATCGAAACCCCCCTTCGAAGCCATTGCCTTCGAAACCCTTGGATCCTTTCTAAAGTATTTAGGAAGTGACTTAGAACATCTTTAAAATAAAACTACACTTCGTAGACATTGGTGACTTCAATATACTCGAAAGGCAAAAGAACGACAACCGGGCTTCGACAAGGTTGGAACCCCTTCTTTCGAAAGCATTATTTTATAAGTAAATAAACCCATTCGAAAACTTATTCTTTAAACATAAGATGGCAACCCATTCGAAAGCCTTTAGAAAACCTCTTCCGAAAACATATGCTTCGACTCCTTCGAAGGTTTTAGTAAAACAAAGGCAGGTGCTACACTTATTAAAACAAACAAAAAGGTATCGACCCTATTGGAAGCAATGCTTTCAACACCATGCCTTCTATCTTTCTCCAATCCACTACGTACCATCTGAGTGATACCTTGTGTATTGGTTTCGTCCTAGTAGGTTTTGACTTGATTGAAGGCGGAAGCTCTGAATCAAATGACACTTCTATTAGAGGCGGAACCTTCTTTTCTGAGTAAAAGCTGATTAATGCCACTTAAACCAAATTTTTATCTAACTAACCTGCTACGTGTAAACATGTAATTGGTTTCCTCAACTTTTCAAATTCTTTACCAAAATAAATGCCACTTAATTTTAGATCTAAACCATGGTTAAGTTAGCAAATAAGACCTTCCATTAAACAAAACCAATATTACAAATAAGTGCTTCTAAAATAATTTAATTCACATAGAAAATCACTTAGGAAAAATCCTCAAAAATTATAGAAATTCACTTTCATCATGTTATCTAACATATCAAAATTTCAGACCCAAATTCGCAATGTAATTTCTAAAATAAATTTCTAAACCCAATTTACCGAATTTTCCTTTGAAAATTCATAATAATCTTTCCATAGCTTGGAAAATTATCAAAATTAAAACCCAACTCCAAAATCATGTTTTACATAACATAAATTTTTTCATGGCATTCTGAAATAATGGAAGCATGTCGCCAAATCCAACTGGGAAAACACTCTGGCTCCATACAACTGATCAAATAGATCATCAATTCTCGACAAAGGATACTTATTCTTTATCGTCTTCTCATTCAGCTTATGATAGTCGATACACATTCTCAATGACCCATCCGGTTTCTTCACGAATACTGCGGCCGCTCCCCAAGGCGAACTGCTTTGTGTAATAAAATTCCTTCCTTCTAGATCCACTAGTTGCACCTTCAATTCCTTCATCTCAATAGGTGTCATCTTGTTAGGTGGTCTACTAATAGGTTTAGCTCCTGGCACAAGATCTATCCGAAGCTCAATAGCTTGTTTCAGTGGTAGTCCTGTGACTGGCTCAAAAACATCTGCAAAATCTCTTACTACTCGAACCTGACTTAGTTCTTCTCCCACTTCCATTGCACTTGATAAAGCACAACTACTTCGGTCAGAATTCTCTACGGTCAACGTATCGGTTCCATTCCCATTCGTATCCATCAATAGTCAACATTTCGTATCGGTTCCATTCATGCACACTTCGTATCAATCTTCCCTTCTACACAGTTCGTATCGATCGGCCAATGATCGATATACGAAGAACACATGTAATGATCGATACAGAAAGAGTCATGTTACATCGATACGAAGCCGCATCTAAATCATCGATACGAAAGAAGTTACTCCAGATCAATACGAACAAGGCACAGTCAAGTGAAGGAAACGGTCATGTGGCATGAAATGTGGATCTCTCCTGACCATCGCTCCATGTCACCACTGAACGATCTGATCGATACTCATAGCATCAATACAAAATGCTATATCTGATCGATACGCACAGTTCAGCCCATTGCAAAGTCAAACTTGGATCGATCTTAGCTCAAAATATACAAGTCCAAATGCTACCAAATTCTCACAGGAGCTTACTTACCACCTCAACATTATCTCTGAACGATCTCAGCTCAAATGGATGTCGTTTTGATCGAGACGAATAAGGTAGTGATCGATCAGGGATCGATCTCAAATGACCTCAAATCGATCAAGTGGTCCCACCCATGTGTGAGAAGGAGTATTCCAAGGTCTAAGCCGGATATTTTCAAACTACGCCTATAAATAGCAGCCCTATGCCTTCAGAAAATGGACTTTTAGACGCCATTACGCCGTTACTTGCCGGAGATCCATTGTAACTTGAGTGTTTGATTTATTCTCTGTTGTAATCAATTACCAATCAACAATAAAAATCAAATCATTCAAAGTGGATGTAGGATACAACGCCGAACCACTATAAATCTTTGTCATTTTCTATTTCTGTCAGCTTGAATTGGCATGTTTGTTAGATTATCCTCTTTTTACATTTAAATTCTTCATTTTAATCTCTTCAAATACGTCCGAAGAGTGTTGTACCCAATTTTGGTACAAACACTTTGGTTCTTTCACTGAGAAAACCTGTTTTTCTCCTGCTCATTGTATCTACCGTCGTTGTTAGATTACTGAAATCTAAGAAGGAGATCCAGATCTGTCATCCAATAGTTCCTTCCATTCTTTTCAGATTTCACCAGATCTAGGAAAGAGCTACGTCACTCAACATGGTTACTACCAAAACTGCTTCAATTGCAGCAAATCTAGAAGGAAGGGATAGGCAAAATTCCACGCAGCTAGCCACAGCGGTTCATGCATCTGCCGGAGCTCCAGATCCATAAGTCCCCGTGACTAGGGAAGAGTTCCAGATTCTAATGCAAGAGCTAACTAAGAGCCGTCAGCAACTCACCCATCAGATCCATGCTAACACGGAGCTCACGAACCAATTGAATGTGGAAAGACGAAGGAGGTCCAGAAGGGATCGTGCTTCTTACTCATTAACAAAAAGCTCAGCATCCTTTGACATCCATCGTAGACCTACACGCCAACGGCTGGATGGAAACTATGTGCAAGCCTCTAGGCATCAACATTCTCTGAACCTCGGACAAGCCGGTGCTGGTCCTTCTACGGGAAACCAAGCTAGACCCTCCTCCCATGGAAGGGCACTTCCTTATCACACCACCGATAGCCACACAACTACTGCCACTGTAGACTTGGAAGCTAAGATTCGGGACAGAGCAGATCCGACCCTTCGTCAACATGTTCATGCTCCAAAACCATATGTTCCTGAAGACCTGGAGCCAAGGAGGTAAGGAATGGACCGTCGACCGCGCCCAGACCGTCCCTGCAAAGTGGAACCCGACCACCCCTTGGCCCCGAATGTCCAAATGCCTGACATTCCAACCATGATCCACCAAATGATCCGTTAAAGTCAAGAACTTACTAATGACGATTGGGGTGTCTCCAAGGTCATACTCCGTTCACGAGCGACACCCTTTATGCTGAGCCACCTCGCTAATCCAGGATGACTACCCTAACTATGTTTGAAGGAAGTTCAGATCCTAATCAGCACATATTAAAGTATGAATGGCTTACGAATGCTGCGTGAGATGACGATGCGGTTAAGTGCAAGAGTTTCCCTATATCGTTGGGAGGTATTACAATGATGTGGTTTACTCTTTACCCCCCAGATCTATTTCTAGTTTTGATCAACTGGCTACGAAGTTCGTCGAACAATTATGTACGCATGTCATAAGGCCAAAAGACGCTAACACCTTGTCCAGTGTTACCCAAGCTCCAGGAGAGACACTTAGACGTTATCTAGAAAGGTTTCATGCTGCTTGTGCCGAGGTCAGCAACCCAAATTACAATTCTATCTTAATAGCACTGACTAAAGGAATCAACACCGATTTAGACTTTGGCAATTGTTTGGCTAGGAAACGCCCCGCGTTGTTGGATCACTTTTATGCTAAGGCGGCCCAGTTTTTGAGGAGAGAAGACACTAGACAATTTAGGAAGCAGGAAGATGGGGGGCCCAGTGTCGAAGGCATTCAAAGTAATATTGCTGTGAAACAGACCAGTGAGAGTTCTGGTAAACTATAGTTCGATATACAGAACAAGGAGAGCTAGCAAAAAGGAAATGGAAGTCAGGGTAAGAAGCGAGACCAAAATCATGGACCGAGACCCAGAGCTCCCATGTTTGACCAATATACCCCTTTAAATACATCCCTGCAAAATGTTTATTTACAGACTTGTAATACTGGTCAGTATAAGAGACCAGCTCCAAAACAGTCATTTGAGAAGCATATTCAAACTGGAAAGTTCTGCAGATTCCATGATTGCTATGGCCACAATACTAATGCGTGTCGTCATTTACAAGACATCGTTGAGAAGCTAATCAGAGAGAGGAAGTTGGAACGGTTCGTTCGGGCACCGCAGGTTAGAGGTGCGGGCCCATCAAACCCGAATCAAGGTCAAAACTAAGCTAGACCAGAGGAACCCGCGCATACTGTTAGGAGATTAGTAATAAATATAGTTAGTTGTGGTCCTCATCCAGCTGATCAAAGCTGGAAGGAAATGGAGTCGTATGCCGGTTCGATTAGGCATGCGGACTTTGAGTGTTGCAGTAGTACTCATGATGGGGTTCCGGCAAAACAATAGAAAACAATGACAGACGAAACTGTTTTTTGGAACAGAGATGCTGATAGAGTCGATGCCTCCACTATCGATCCATTAGTCATATCTGCTCAAATATGTCCTGCTTGGATGAAGAGGATCTTAGTAGATAGTGGAAGCTACATGAATATTCTTTTTAAACGGGCTTATGACCAGATGAGAATAGAGGCAAAGGATCTAAAGCCGTGTCAATCTCGCATACATGGCTTTAATGGAAGTGCAACGATACCCGCTGGGACGGTGGAGTTGCCAGTTAAGTTAGGAATCGGAGATCGCTGGAGAGTCCAGATGCTACAGTTTGTTGTGTTATACATTAGTTCCTCGTATTATGCTTTCTTGGGCTAACCAGCCCTCGCTGAATTCAATGCAGCCATTACCCTATGGTGTTTAACCATAAAGTTCCCCACATACAACGGGGTCGGAGTAGTTCATAGAGATCAGGCGGTTGGATGCGCCTGTTATGTTGCTGAGTTGCCGGAGGCGCAGCGTAAAGAGAAGGGCAAGGACATAGACGAATCTCTCTATGTCCATTTTTTTGAGAATTGAAAGCTAATTCCTGGGCCTATGCCTGGCGCCACAACCAGTTCCTGAAAGATCTTGATCCACGAGATAATGATAATAAAGAGGAAGTCAAAGACAGTCAGGCTTCCCTGGCAGAGTTGACGATCGATGTTCCCATCGATGATAATGATGACTCCAGAATAATAAAGGTCGGATCTCAACCTAGCCACCAGATGAGAGAGGAATTGGCTGAATTTCTCCAGGAAAACCTCGACGTGTTTTCCTGGACTCACTCTGATATGTATGGGATCCCGCCGGACATCGCGAGCCATGCATTGAATATTGACTCACGGCATGTCTCGGTCAAACAGAAAAGGCGTTGTATGGATCCAAAGAGATCTGCCACCATGAAGGAAGAGGTAAATAAACTCAAGTCGAATGGGTTTATTTGAGATGCATTATACCTGAAGTGGGTGTCCAACCCAGAGCTTGTCAGGAAATCCAACGAGAAATGGAAAACTTGTGTAGACTACCTAGATCTGAATAAATCTTGCCCTAAAGACAATTTTCCACTTCCTAGAATTGAATGGGAAATGGAAAACTTGTGTAGACTACCTGGATCTGAATAAATCCTGCCCTAAAGACAATTTTCCACTTCCTAGAATTGATCAACTTGTAGATTCAACGGCCGGACATGAACTCTTATCTTTCAGGGATGCATATTCCGGCTACAATCAAATACCGATGCACCTACCTGATCAGGAGCATACCAGCTTTGTCACCGATCTGGGACTCTATTGCTATAACGTAATGTCGTTCGGACTTAAGAATGTTCGGGCAACATACCAAAAGCTTGTGAATCGAATGTTCACTAATCAAATCGGGAAAACCATGGAGGTGTATGTGGACGATATGCTTGTAAAGTCACGGTTGTCCATCAATCATGTCAAAGACTTGGAAAGAATGTTCAACATCCTCCAACAATACCGAATGAATCTCAACCCGTTGAAGTGTCACTTCGGACTCGCATCTGGAAAGTTCCTTGGATTCATTATCAATGCTCGAGGAATCGAAGCTAATCCTGAGAAAATCTGGGCGATTCGGAATCTCGAGACTCCCAGAACCATAAAGCAAGTACAAAGCCTCAACGGGAAGGTGGCATCCTTAAGCAGATTCATCTCCAAATCCATAGACAAGTGCATTCCCTTCTTCGATCTGATCAGAGAAGGAAAGTGGAATTTCGAATGGACGGAGGAGTGTAAAGGCGCATTCCAAGCACTGGTTGAACATCTGGTGATGCCGCCTATTATGTCAAAGCCGGTTGATCATGAAAGATTATACATTTATTTGTCGGTTCAGTGAACGCGACCAGTGCTGCATTGATTAGGGAAGAAGATCAGATCCAACGACCGGTCTATTACATCAGAAAGCGATTGACTGGGGCGGAGAGAAACTACCCAAAGCCGGAAAAGCTGCCTTATTACCTCGTCGTTGCCTCGAGAAAGCTCCATCCTTATTTTCTAGCTCACCCGATCACATTATACACTGACCAGCTATTACGACAGGTCCTCACATGACCTAAGACGTCTGGTAGATTGCTCAAGTGGAACATCGAGTTGAGTCAATTTGATATTTCTTACACACCAAGGCGAACCATTCAAGGACAAGTTCTGGCAGACTTTATAGCTGAATTCACTATATCGGAGGACTTGCCTAAAACCAATGAACCTGCCAAATGCTTATCGAAGCTGTACACTGATGGCGCATCAAATGACTGCTGCTCAGGCGTTGGAGTAGTACTTGAAACTCACGAAGGTCGATCCATATGCTATGCTTTGAAATTTGATTTTCGCGCAACTAACAACGAGGCCGAGTACAAAGCTTTACTCACCGGACTTAGACTTGCCAAAGACCTTGGGATTATTGCTGTGGAGGTTCATTGTGACTCGCAACTGGTCATATGCCAAGTTCGGGGAGAATATCAAGCTAGAGACTAGAGGCTAGCTGCTTATCTTGCTCGGGTTCAGGAAGTGTTGAATCAGTTCGACTACTATATCATCTACTAAATACCCCGAGAGAACAATCAGAAAGCTGATTCTTTAGCAAAGCTGGCCAGCACTGGTGAAGCATAGAAAATAGGGCTCATCCTCATTGAGACACTTACCACTCCGAGTATTGATCAAATAGAGACAGACTGGGTGCATGAGACAATGCCCGAGAAGGAGTCACGGATGACCCTGTTCAAGAATTATCTTGAGCACGGAGCTTTGCCTGAGCACCGAAGTGAGAGAAGACAAGTTCTTCGAAAAGCTTCTCGATTCATTATCCATAACGGAGTCATATACAGGAGAGGATACTCTATTCCTTTACTCTGGTGTATCGCCCACAACAAAATCAAATGAGTGTTACATGATGTACATGAGGGAGAATGTAGCGATCACACTGTGGGGCAAGCTCTTGCTAAGAAGATACTCAGATACAGATATTATTGGTCGACTGTGAATCGAGATGCATTGGACTATGCCAAAAAATATGATAAATGTCAAAAGCATGCCAGAATTCTGAGATTCCCACCTACTGAAATAACTCAGATGGTCAGTCCATGGCCGTTTGCCACCTGGGGCATCGATATAATTGGGTCTTTACCTTTGGCTAAAGGTGGTGCGAAGTACGCCATCGTTGCAGTTGACTACTTTACTAAATGGGCGGAAGCCGAGCCCCATGCGACTATCACAACGAAGAATGTAATTTAACTTTGTTATACGCAACATTATCTGTCGTTTTGGTCTCCCGCATAAAATCATCACTGACAATGGAGCCTAATTCGATAGTGTCGAGTTTAAGAATTTCTATCAGCGTTTCCACATTCAAAAAAAGTTCTCGGCAGTTGCTCACCCTCAAGCAAATGGAAAGGTCGAAGCTGTTAACAAAGTTATCGATTATGTTCTGAAGAAAAGAGTGGAGAAGGCTGGAGGCAAATGGGTCGACGAACTTCCCATGGCCCTATGGGCATATCGAACTACCCACAAGTCCACGACCGGCCACACTCCATTTTCACTTTCCTATGACTCTGAAGCCGTTATCCCAGTTAATTTGGAAGTACCTTCTCATCATGTGACATATTATGATCCAAAGACAAATGCCATATTACTTGCTGAATGTCTGGATTTATTGGATGAGAAGCATGAAGAGGCTGATTTGACGGCAGCCGCGCACCAGGGTCGAGTAGCCCGATTAAAAAATGCTAAGGTTCGACCGAGAACCTTTGAACTTGGAGATCTCATACTCAAGAGAATCTATCTAGTCCCTTCATGTATGAAACCAACATGGGAAGGACCGTCTGTTATTGAACGAAGACTTAGAGACGACACATTCAAATTATCAATTGTTGATGGTCTTACTTCGACGAGAGCTTGGAATAGCGAGACTCTCCATCGCTACTACACCTAACAGGCTTTATTTATTCATTTAATCTACTTTTCCTTTGAATTTTTTTTATGCATTTTGAAATTTGAACTTGTAATAAGGCAACCAACTTTGCCGTACTTTCTTATTTCAACAATAAAATGCAAACTCGTCAAGCCAGAGAGGTACTTCTTGAAATACGTCATGCGACCATCACGATACACAAAGAGATAAGTTCCATCTTACAGTGGAACATATTCAAATAGGAAGTGACTCTGATCTGGCCGGTCACTCGCTAAGTGAAGCCCCAAGCTCGGGGGCAGAAACCACGTTGAAGCCAAAAGGATTGATGCACGACAATCCTCTAAGGAACTCCGGCTCCCAAAGTGTGAACCGTTGTACGAACTCCAAAACATGGGCTCGAGGAGGATGGATCCGTCGATCCACAACCTCATCTACTTTTTTTACAAGATCGAGGAGGATGGATCCGTCCATCTACGACTTCGCTTGCCTACTCAGGGTGGATGTAATCCGATCGTCAATAACCCTGATCAACTCCTTCCCAAAGTGTGAACAAAATCCTAATACTTAAACAGATGTGACTGACCATCTATCAACCAACTCCAGATTCCCGGAGTGAGAACTGGAGTATAAGCATTAAACGGGTGTGATCGACCACCCATCAACTAACTCTGGTCTTGAGAGCACGAGCCAGATTATAAACACCAAATGGGTGTGACGGACCACCCATCTACTGACTCTAAGTCCCCAGAGCGCGGACTGGAGTATAAACACAAAATGGTGTGACTGACCACCAATTGATTAACCTATGTCTCCAGAGTGTGGATATAATTCTAATTATTAAATGGGTGTGACTGGTCGCTCGTAAATAACTTAAGTCCCCAAAGTGTGGGTATGAACATTAAGCAGGCATGACCGACCACCGGCATACAAGTTCAATCCCAGAGTGAGGATGCAATTACCCACAATCAAGCGAGTGTGATCCGACCACTCAAACTCATTTCACTTTAACTACGTTCCGACTAAGTTAAAGTTAAAATTATTAAAGGAGACAGCCGACCAACTACTTCAATTCTCCCCAGAACTGGGGGCATAGCTCAAGTACAAGCTGCTAACCGAGACAGCGCAACATTGGGACTCGACTTAACGTTTAGTTATGGCCTGAAGCCATGACTTCAGGACTTAACAACTGAACTCAAGTTCGATCCGGAGACTAAAGCCTCACAAGTACATTTAATGGAAATTTAAGCGCTAATACACTTAAGCAAATGAACATAGAGCTATGTTGAAAAAAAATAGATTTTATTTCTACTATTCTTTGGAAAAAAGACAAGTACAAAAAATTATTCCAAGAACTCCTATAAGCAGGGGCCGAACCCGCATCTATACACAGCCTGCAAAAAAATAAAATCATATCCTATCTATCTACCAAAAGAAGGAATAGAAGGACACGTCTACTCCTTTGACCTCTTCTTCTTCTTCCTCGGCGTTGACCCACTAGAACTGCCGCTCGGATGCATCTTCGAGCCTTTGCCTTCCCGGCCACCTTTTGCTGGTTGGTCTTCGCCCGGGGAATTACAGTGGTCTCTTCCTTCGAGCTTACAAGGATCAGATAGTTTCTAAATGTAGGGCTGGAGGAACGGTGGCACTTTCAATATAGGAAGACGATGGAGGCACACCGGTATCGATGATTGTGCCACCAGGAGAAATCATTCGCATAGGGACCGGGCGGGACCCGCCATACCACCTCCAACACTACTGGCCCACTGGTCTTCCTCTATTTTGGCTGTGATTTCTGCCATTATCTCATCTGCCCTTTGTGCGCTAACGCCCGCTGGAATGCTGCTAGTCGGGCCCGAGGAGCTAGCTCTAAACACATATTCACCTATATTGAAAGGCAAATCAGTGATTGGGTCGCTTTGGTGACCGAGGAGTGCTTCAATCATTTGTTCGTCAAGAATGAAACTGCTCTCGTGCACCTCCCTAGTTGATGTAGCGGTTGTTGTGGTCGTTGCCTCCATTATAATAGCCTCATGTTCATGATGCAATTCTTGGGTTGCAGGAGGTTCCGCTGGTGCAGCATCTATAATTGAATAAAGATAGGATAAGATATTAATGACATCTTCTGACAATGCTCATGCACTTAGGTGAACGGAAAAAGTGTTCAGACTACCTTCCTCAAGTTGGCTAACATGCTGAGTCGATGCGTCTTCAGAAACATGCTCAAATACCGGAGATATGTGCGGCTTGTTAGGATCGTACGTTGGGATAATTGAAGGATCAATTGTAGAAGTAAGCTCAAGTTAGGTAGCAGCAGGCATTTCGGAGCTTCCTTCTTGATGCCCAACTCCGGACCCCTCTCCAATGTCCGAGAACTTGACGGATAGTCTTTCTCTTTCAAAAGTGATGATGGCTTCGTGAAGCACTTTCAGCTCATCTTCAACTAATACTCGGTTTTTAAGTTCAAAGTCGTCGATAGTTGAAGTGTCGCAATCTGCCTTCTTGTCCTCTACCAGGCGACGCTATGCATTGTATAGATGGAATAGGTAGTCTTCGTGCCAGTCCAGGTTGCGATGTTTTAAGACATTGATATTATACGTGACCAGGATATCCTCAATATCACTTTCCATCCTGGCCTCCATCGCTTTTACCTCGGTTTCAATTCTGGCTTCAGCTTCTTATGCCTTTAAGATTTCCGAATCCCTTTCGCTCCTAAGAGCCACTGTTTGCTCACACGCTTCTTAGGTAGCTTTATTAGCGTCATCTTTTTCTTTGACGGCCTATGTAAACTCGTCTTTAGCTCCTCAAGTTCTTTGAGCACAGCATCCCTTTTTGCCATGACAGTGGTGATCCTATGGCCCATCTCTTCGACCAAGGCCAAGTGCTCCTGCCGCATCTTTTCCATAGACTTATTCGCCTTATCGTCTCTCTTATTGGCCTCCGTTTCCATGTTCCTTAAAGTTTCATTTTCATTGGTAAGCACTTGCACTATGCGGTCCTTCTGGGTGAGATCCTTCTCCAATTTCTCAATTGTTTTTGCCCGATCAAAGGCCATCGCTGAAGTTTTCTCTGCCATCTTCACCCATTCTCGGTTCTGATTGTAGAAATCATATACATAATCATTTACCGTCTGTTCTGCCTCATTAAGGATTCGCTTTAAGTTTGAGGGGAATGGAAGCCATCAAAGCAGATGTCCATAAAATCCGTCTTTAACGTAGCTATTCTGATGGTCCCCTTTCCCGTGGGCTCCATAGTAGTCGATGTGGTAACAATGGGAGTTTCTGCATCAGTTCTATGGTGTTGGTCGCCAGATCTAGAAGTTTGATAAGGCACTATTTGATGTGAAGTTTCATTAGTTTGTTTTCTAGAGCCGGAGGGTTGCGAAGGACCTCTAAGTGGTGGAGAACGCGACTGGGAACGACACCTATATTGCCTCTCCCTCTCTCTCTCCCTCTCCCTTTCCCTTTCATAATGCTCCCCTTCTTGACAGGAGCGGCCGCTATCACGTTCTCTTTCGAATTTACGCTTGTGGGACTTTGAATATGAGCTAGAAGAATGGTGCGCATCACGAAGACTACCGAGCATAGATCCCCGCTTCGACATCATATCTGTAAAATGAAAGGAGAAACAGAGTTAGAATCTCCAAAGATTGAGAAACATGTGATTGAAGGTTATGTGGAGCCATGAAGTGCGTGCGCGCATGTGCAAACCCCCCAACCAACCGGTTGTGGCAGCCATGCTTGAAGGAGTTGGCTCCCCTATATCTAAAGCACTCTGTAGCCCCTCTAGTCCGATATCTTGTTGTAAAGACAAGTCATATGGAATGGGAATGTCTGCCAGTCCCTCAAAAGAGCTCTCCATTCGTGGAGGAGAAGTCTCCGCACTTACACCAGTTATAACGGGCGGAGATAGCACGATAGTTTTGCTTCTCGTGGCTTTGTGGGCTATAGACTTGCATCTTCTTTCCATCTCTAAAGATCGAAGATTTTGCGAAGGCCCAGCTGCGGGCTCCTCTTCAGCGGGCTCCTCTTTAGCGGGCACATTCTCATCACCGCCTTGTTCTACAATCACGACTCCGGGAGCTCTTCTCCTTCCATGCCTCGAGGGGGCCATTCTGAGAACTCCTGCCGATCCGATGCTTTGATCTCTATCTATCAGCCCCATGGCAATCAAATTTTCATCTGTAAGGACTTCTTCAATTTCTCTATGCGCAGCTGGCATGGCTTGAAGAACCCTTCCAATTTCTTTAAATTGAGCCCCTTCGGGTCGTGGAATTGAAGCTTTATAAGAAGAAAAGTATTAAACCAGGAACCAGTTGATATTTTCCTGTTAATCAGCAAAGAGGTTGGAGCACTTACGTCTGACTTGCCACCGTCTAGCGAATCCCGATGGACATCGAATGGAGAACCATTTGATCTTAAAGTAGCTTAGCTTGCTCCAAACTCCCACAACTACCTGGAAATTTCTAACCGCTTCTAGAAAAGTGAAAGAGGGGTTGTCCCCATGGCTTTTTATGTTGAATAAATATTTGATCTCTTATACAGTTGGAGGTTGGAAGTGGTGCTCCATGAAGATAACAAATAGACTGCTGAGCAAAGCGTACCCATTCAGGTGCAACTGGGAAGGAGCAATCCTCAAGTAAAGCAACGCTTCCCGGATGAACTGATTAAACTGAGGTAGTGTCCCGGCTACACACATGAATCTATTACAAGCCGTATATCCCTCCGAGGTGTTGTGAGCTCTATCTTCCGGCCTCGGCAATAAGACATCATTTAGTGACAACCCCTACCTTAGGCAAATCCTGCCTATTATGTCTTCGAAAATATTGGAGCGAACATAATCTTGTGGATTTGCAATGAAGACTGCTCCCGGCAATTCGTTCGGTGCAGGGCTGACAACATCAGCTGCAATGGCTGGCATTTCGATTACTGGAAAAGAAGGACTCTGGACATCCTGCGACTAAGAACTTCTGGGTTCCATAGCAATTAAACTCAGTAAAAATTATTGTTATACGACAGTAAACTCGTGTCCCCCCCAGTGTGAAGTGTGTGAACGTGTTGTGCAGTGCCGTGCTACATAATACTAAAAATTCTATGGAATTTGAGAGTTGTTCAGACGACAAGGCTTCGAGGTTCAACCGGAGTGACCGTCATCGCTGACCGTCGCAATCGTACCATCTTGACTTTAAAGAATGATCCAAGTTAGAGTTCATAAAATTTGTCGAGTTATAATTCCATCGACGAGCTTCGAAGGGTAGTCAGATATGCAGTCAAACGGTTAAGTCCAAGTATGCAAGGCTAAAGCTCGTCGGAGTCAAATATTCGATTATGCAAAGATTTCGTATCCATCATAGTTCGAACTTGGATCGATCATCAGGAGCACAATTCGTATCGATCATGGAAAGCAGAGCTTCATATCGATCGCCCAAAGGTCGGTTCATATCGATCCTAAACCCTACGTTTTGTATCGATCGACAGCAGCATCTTCGTATCGATCACAAGGTCCAAAATTTCATATCGATCACTCAGAATCAATACGAGTGCCCATCATCAATCGATGCGAAACAATTCCTCCCATCGATACGTAATTGCATTATGCCTAGATCAATTCAAACTTCTTCTTCATCCACGATCAATATGGATGCATCCTTCAAGTCCATCATCCTTTATTCTTCCCCAAGCAGATATCACGCCTTTAATCCTTCTTAGACCTCATTCCGACCAACTCCGGCATCATCATCACCAGAATCGGCCACGACTTTGGACGATTTGGCATTAGAACTCGAGTCTCATCGTTTTAATATGAATTTATCGATTAGTTACCTTATTTAAGCAATTAGTTCGAAGGATTAAAGGTTTGAATGGTTCGAAGGAAAAGACAGTTTCTTTTTCCCGAGCTCTTGATCGATACGAAAGCGAGGTGAAGCAAGTGAGAATTTGGCTAAGTCCAAAATGAATTTATATGGGTGTAAAACAAAGGGAAAGAAACGTTTCGTCTCCCAGTGCCAAAAGACCGATGGAAGCGGTCCCCCATATTATCGATACGAAAAAGCTTATTTGTGTCCATCAATCCATAACGGTCTGAAGTGTAGCTATTCATGTCCATCAGCTATCGCTCTCACATTCCCATCGATATGAAAGACCATTACAAAATTATACATCGATCATTCCATCTCATCAATAGGAAATGCCAACTTCGTATCCATCACTTTGATGACCACAAGAACTAGTATCCATCAATACGAATCATCTCCAAAACCACCTGCTTCGTATCGATAGCCACCGATACGAAAAAACATACCCTAACTTCTCAAATCGATCCAGGAGTGGATCAATACGAAGAAAGGACTTAAAACGACCGTCAAACATCGTTACAACTCGAGTTTCACATCAATCTAGGAGAGGATCGATACGAAACTTGATCCAAAAAAAATAAAAAACTTGATAACGATCCGTGAATGTGCAAACATAAATAGGAGTCAGGTTAGCATACGTGCATGTATGACGGACTAACATTCAATTTTCGAAATTGACAGGAATTGATTGCTCAACAGATGACAATCAAAACAGTGAACAACAAATTGCTAGCACTCGACACTTAGTTACCACAAAACACTACATGATCATTGGTAGTCAACAATTCAGCATTTATATTACTGGAAATCAATTAAAGGATACATCTCTTGATGAAAAGGCAACGACTATTCAACGAATCGAATAGAACTTTTTCAGAATGAAGAATGCAGCTTTTCAAAGCACGCCATGTTCGCACAATGCGTACTTTGGGGGGCAAATGTTATCCCGCCTTTTGGCAAGGCCGTGACACTAGGAACTTGACTAGAAACCAAGGACAATTCGTCCCGAAGATCGGTTGTACATAGGTTCACTATGGATACTGGAAAATTTGGTCCAAGTCCAGATCGAGCTACAATTAACATGACACGACAAGCAAAGCTATGAAAGCCAACGTTCCAAACTTCAGGTCAATCGGAGGTCGTATGCTTAAGTTATGGATCGATCAAAATCAAGAGAGAAGGACTCGGTTCATATCCATTAAAGACCAGTCTTCTTCGTATCCATCATGCCCATTCCCCCTCGTATCCATCAACGCTCGAAATCTCGTATTGGTTCCATTCATGCAAACTTCGTATCGATCTTCCCATCTACACAATTCGTATCGATCGACCAACAATCGATATGAAACATACCACCGAATGATCGATACGAAGAACACATGCAGTGATCGATACAAAAAGAGTCATGTTACATCGATACGAAGCAGTATCTAAATCATCGATATGAAAGAAGTTACTCCAGATTGATATGAACAAGGCACAGTCAAGTAAAGGAAATGGTCATGCGGCATGAAATGTGGATCTCTCCTGAACCATCGCTCTACATCACCACCGAACAATCTGATCGATACGCATAGTATCAATACAAAATGCTATCGATATGAACTGATCGATGCACACAATTCAGCCCATTGCAAAGTCAAACTTGGATCGATCATAGCTCAAAATCTATAAGTCCAAATGCTACCAAATTTTCACAAGAGCTTACTTACCACCTCAACATTGTCTCTTATCGATCTCAGCTCAAATGGATGTCTTTTTGGTCGATACGAATAAGGTAGTGATCGATCAGGGATCGATTCCAAATGGCCTTGGATCGATCAAGTGGGCCCACCTACATGTGAGAAGGAGTATTCTGAGGTCTAAGCCAGATTTTTTCAGACTATGCCTATAAATAGCAGCCCTATGCTTTCAGAAAATGGACTTATGGATGCCATTACACTGTTACTCTGCCGGAGATTCATTGTAACTTGAGTGCTTGAGTTATTCTCTGTTGTAATCAGTTAGCAATCAGCAATAAAGATCAAATCATTCAAAGTGCACATAGGCTACAACGCTGAACCACTATAAATCTTTGTATTTTTCTATTTCTGTCTGCTTGAATTGGCGTGTTTGTTAGATTATCCTCTTTTTACATTTAAATTCTTCATTTTAATCTCTTAAAATACGTCCGAAGAGTGTTGTGCCCAATTTTTGTACTGATGTGCACGTAAATGTGCATATATTTACATCCATATTTTACCTCTTTTTATTTAAATAAACATCATATTTGGGAATTTGTACAAGTTAAAACCAAAATTCAATTATCATATTGGCATCTTCATTCAGGGGAAAAATTGTCATTTTTGTGCATGTGTAAATTTGAGAATTTTTACTTGGACATTTTTGATGATTTTTATAGGAATTTGGATGCATATGGAAGAGTCTTATATGAAGATACATGCATGCGCAAATGAATTCAAAGGAAAAAAGAGGGAAATAATTCAATGTAAAGATCATTGAGGACCCCACCTACCCATCTACCTTAATGTACAAATTAGAGGCTAATGAACATGCTTATGGAATTAATGGCTTCATGTACACTTAAATGATGATTAGTAGAAGCTAATGATTAGTTGGCCTCCACACTTCCTAAGGGGTATTTTGGGAAGTCCCTTAAAAATAGAATTAGGCTTTTATGCATGTATAAATAGCCCTCTTATGTACATGTAAGTCATCATCTACTCTTTCATATTAGTTAGGAAATGAAAAATACAAGTTGTAATTGCAATGTTCTATGAAATAAAAATGGCTTCCAAGCCTTTTTTCCCTCTCTTTTCTACATGCTTTTCCTTGTTTTTATGTTAATGCTTATTTCTATGCTCTCTTTCTCTTAATGTTCATAGCTTAGATTTACATTTATGCACTAGTCTAATCAATTTTCTTCTAGTAGTTAATCTTCTTTTTCTTTGTTTATTCTCTACTTTCTTTCATTTTCAATGTTGGAACTTACTGTGTTGATTTGATAAAACAAATGAATAGCTAAACCCCTTCGATTTAGGGGTAATGAAGCTCTCAAATATTATGTAATTTCAACATTTGTTACGATTTATGATCTCTTTGTTTATGCTTCATGAAGTGAATTTTGATGCAATTTTATATAATTGGGTTTGATAGCTTATATTGCTTATGCAAATGAGCTATTCTTATTCAACATAAACACAATTTGCATCATTATTTGATAATCCATTTTTTATTGTGAAATTAAAGTAAAAATGAAATTTTATGATCTATTGTTTGTACCAAAATTGGGCACAACACTCTTCGGAAGTTTTTGAAGAGATAAAGTGAAGAAATTCAATGGAAAAAGAGTATTATCTAACAAAAACTCCAAATTTCAGATATGAAAATAATTAAAATGCAAGGAGACACAAGAACTTAGAGTGGTTCGGCGTATCGCCTACGTCCACTATGAAGTTGTTGGCTTTATTGATCTTTCTTTGAAGATTACAAGTGTATTCAGTGAATTACAACAGATAATTATGATTTGCAGCAATGAATTTTGTTAGTAGCAGCAGCAAGAGAATTTAGATCTGGATCCGACAGAGTCTGGGCATTGGAGAGTTCCCAGAAGAAGAAGCCCCCTTTCTGTTGGCTTTGGGGGTCTATTTATAGGTGCAGGAGGCTGATATTATACTCAGATCTCGGGAGGCTCCTTTTGGCATGTGACCAGGCCCGCGCGCCCAAGCCCGCAAAGTTTCGGTCCGATCCGTGATCGATACAAACGGATTTCGTATCGACCAAGATTGTGTCCGATGGAGTCGAAATTTGGCGTGGATATTCTTTAGCATGCACGTAAGCTTCTGTGAAAATTTCATAGCATTTGGACTTGTAGATTAGGAGATATGATCGATACGAATTAGGATCTTTGGTTGGCTGTTTCGTTCGACTCCCTTATTTCGACTCGGTCCTGTTCGACTCGATCACTTCGAATCGATGGACGCGCGAAATCTGGAGGTGACGAGTTGGTCGAGTCATCGTTGATCTTTGCCTTGTTTGCATCGATGTACCTTACCCACTTCGAATCGATCAACAGCTTGTTCCTTCGCATCGATCTGTAACACGCCTTGTTCAAATCGATGGAGGTGGTTCGTTTGTATCGATGAAAGGTGCACAGTTCACATCGATGGTTGTGCTCTGTTATGTGGATATGAAGTGGACATTGGATGATCGAGTCGAAATGTGGCTCACTGATGGATGCGAAGCGGAGCGAGTCGAACAGACGCTCTTTGATGGATGCGAAGCGGAGCGAGTCGAACAGACGCTCTCTGATGGATGCGAAGCGGAGCGAGTCGAACAGAGGCTCTCTGATGGATGCGGAGCGGAGCGAGTCGAACAGAGGCTCTCTGATGGATGCGAAGCAGAGCGAGTCGAACAGAGGCTCTTTGATGGATGCGAAGCGGAGCGAGTTGAACAGAGACTCTCTGATGGATGCGAAGTGGAGCGAGTCGAACAGAGACTTTCTGATGGATGCGAAGCAGAGCGAGTCGAAGAGAGGCTCTCTTATGGATGCGAAGTGGAGCGAGTCGAACAGAGGCTCTTTGATGGATGCGAAGCGAAGTGAGTCCAACAGAGGCTCTCTGATAGATGCGAAGTGGAGCGAGTCAAACAGAGGCTCTTTTTATTCAATTTTTCATCGATCGTAACTTGAGCATATGAACTCGGATTGACTTGAAATTTGGAACGTTGGCTCTTATAGCTTCGTTTATCATGTCATATCAATTTTAGCTCGATCGGGACTCGGACAAAATTCGTCGATATTTATAGTGAGCCTGTATATAACCGATCTCTAAGATGGACCGTCATGTGTTACTAGTCAATTCCTTAGTGTCACGGCCTAGCCAAAAGGCGGGATAACATCTATATTACTAGTTACAATAGTAAATAGATCATACTTAAAATAGCTTTTGCTTTGGCTTCATTATCATGAGAATTATAATTGGTTTATTTGTTGTATTATAGTTTGATGGTTTGAGTTATGTTAGGTACAAATAGAAATAACAAGTTATGTAGGTTCTAAGCATAATCTATCAACCAAACACTGTGATATAAATGAATGTGATGCACCGGTACCAAATAGTATCCTAACTGGTATACTGTGAATCAGAAACGTACCTTCCATCACAGTCTTCCCTTTATCAGCTACAGTTGGCTTAGCAGATGATCCAACAACAAAAAACTTTCCCTTGTTTGCCCTAATCAGTTATGGACGCTGCTTCTTATAATGCCTAACTTGATCACAATTAAAGCACTCCACATTCTTCTTGTTTGCAACCTTCTTTCCCTTGCCAAACCGGAACTTACTAGCATAGTGAGCCTTCTTGTCACATTTGTAGAATACCAAATCAGCCTTTGCCTTTTTGGTAGCATCTCCATTCTAGGCTCCCTTCTTCTTAAAGAACTTTCTTTTCTTTCCCCAAGAACCCTGTGTTTCAATTGGCTTCTCTCCAGCACAAACAACAAGCATTTCCTCGTGGCGAATCGCCATATCCATAACCATATTACAAGGATCACGGATATATGTCAGTGTCGCCCTAGCAAGCTCAGGTCTCAGTCCCCGAATGAAACTCTCATTTCTCCTAATGTTAGTGTCTATAGTTGCATCATACCCATATTGAGACAGCTCATCAAATCTAGTGGCATAGTCGATAACCAACATCTCTCCCTGAACTAGATCCATAAACTTTCTAATCATTGCTGATTTAGCAACCTCAGATAAAAACCTCTGTTCAAATCTCCTTTTAAATTCATCCCATGTCAAATCTTCCTCCTGAACTCCGGTAGTAACACTATTCCACCAATGAAGTGCTGACCCCTGCAACTGCCTAGAGGCCAACCTTCTCTTCTGCTCATTATCTAAACTCAAATCAGCATAGATACGCTCACAATGCAACGGCCAATCTCTACTTCTATGGCATCCTCTGTTCCCATAAACGGTTTTCCACTAAGACAGGTGTATCCTCTACTCAACTTAATATAGTTATTCCCAACTAGAGCCACGGGATTAGCTCCTCCAACATTCCCAGCAACTCTAGCAGCAGCTCCTGCTTGCATCACATTGACGAAGAATTAGTACATCGCCCCATATCTACTAGTGGATTTCTAGCACCCACATTGGCATCTGCATTTTGGTTAGCACTAACCTGTCGACCTTGGTTTCTCCTGGTATTAGGTCGAGCATTTCCATTGGTTGTGGTGCTTCCTCCACCAAGATTTCCTCTTCCATTTCTTGCTTCCATATCTACTTTCTCGTAAATCTTCATACGAGCCTTAGTAAGATAAAGAAGAACGGTCTAAGAGAGAGTGGAATACGTACTTATATATCTTATATATAAAGCAAATATTTTGGTCAACAAGTCAAAGTGAAGCCTTTTTGGGAGTGACCAAAATATCCATATCGTGTAAGAAAAGAAATTAAACATTTTGAGGCCGTCTCCGTAATTTTTCTTGCCCACGTTTGATGCACATGTCAATTAATTTCCGCAGTTTTATCTTCTTCGGTTCTTCTTCCCGTTTCTCTCACTTAAATAATATCCACTATGTCCACCTTTCAGTTTCCATATTGGATCTTCAATTAGCATGAAAATTCATTGAATTGGCAAGGGCCAGGATTCAAAAGCACCCTAGGTTTACCTTTCCTCTCAACTCTCTCTACATAAGAAATTATTTAGTTATTGGTTAAAAAAATTATATCTTTATGTCGATTGCATCAATTTTTCTAATTTTCCGATAGTAATAACTTGGTTGAACTTCATACAGCTGATTTTTCATTTTAGTAAATTATTCAACATGTTTATTGCACAGCAAGCCATTTTGGGATTCCTGTACAGTAGAAGCAAACTTAGAGGTTTTTTACTTCAAACCGACATGGAAGGTTAGTTTTGGTCCCTTGATTTGAGTTTATTAGTTTTCGATTGTTGTTGCATGTGAAGACTACCTTTATCATAAAATAGGTTCCCTAAGTTCACTAGCTGTTTTTTTCGTCATATAACTTTTTGTGCAGTCCTCACCTTGGCTAATTTGGTCAGCAACGAATTGGTGGATACCCTTCAAGTCAAATACTTGATTTTCTTATTACACTAAATATTTTACTTTGTATTTAAATTAGCAAATCGCTAGTTTCTCATGTTTAGGTTTAATTGCTCTGTTTGGGTATAAACATATTAAATTCAATTGTATAATATGGGTGCTTATGATTATAAATTGAAGTTCCTTGAAACTATATATCCCTTGAAGTAAGTTCTTTCAGATTCAGATTCAGAATTCCAGATACAAAGTTACTGTTGCATTTTAACTCAAAAGTGGTGTGTGATAAATTTGATATCACTAAAATTTATTATTAAACTCTTAAACTAAAACAAATACAACAGAAAGCAATTAAATTTGAAATTATTAATATGAATTTGTTAGAACTCTTTTATATTTCTATTCATGATTTCATTTGTTTATGATTGGAGTTGCACTTATCGTAAGTGATTAGTATTTAATTAAGATGAATTGATTCAATTCAATGGAATGTACCTTTTGACTTTTTGTTCATATAATGCTTTAATATGGTGAAAATCAGTTTTTAAGGCATGAATATTTTTGAGTAGCGTGTTTGAATGATTTATATTCTAGGAAAGTTTCACTAAACCATTTTGGATGTGCATTTTTCAAAATGCTTTGAATTTGTTTTCCTATATTTTTAGAATTTTGGTTGATTACATTATGATAATAATTACACTATTTGTTATGTTCCTTACACTGTTCTATAATTAATCTTCCTTCCTATACTGATTGATATCATCATTAAAAAAGTGATAGCTTTTTACTTATCTATCTATATCATACGGAACATTGTGTCCTTTTTGTAATAAATTAAAGCTTATTCAGTTTATATGATTGGTTGAAAACACATTGTTACACTATATCATTCTTTTATAGCATGTATAGTACTTTTTATGGATTCGATGTTAAATGTTTATATATATATATATATATTATATTTTATATGTATATGTGTGTGTTTATATGTATATATATACACACACGTAAATGTTATTTACTAAAAATGACTTTTACAGGTGCATCTTTAATATAGTACTCATGCTTTTGCATGATATACCATTATGACCTTTCCTTCACTTCCCATGTCAAAACAAGCAAGTGTGTTAATGCCAGTAGTCTTCCTACATTGAAACCCTTTCCCCTTTCTCCATGATTATTTATCAACCTCTTCTTAGTACACATTCCTCCACATCCCACTTTCTAACAAGAAAGTGCGTTCATCAAAATCATTCTTTGCATCGGATTCTATCCAACATTCCACTACTTATATTTTCCTTAACAAAGCTCAATGGTTTTAAATGATATTTGTGTTCCCCCAATTTGTGAATTGATTTGGACTCAATTCCTATTTGCAAATCATTGCTTCAGCTTTCATTACATCTTGGGTATTTGATGTGCCTTAAGGCTGCTCTGTTCTTTATTTAGAGCATTAATTGCTTTCAATTATAGTTGCGGTGGACAGTCTTTAATGAAGAGGCTTTAAAGGTAATAACTATCTTCTCATTTATTCACATTAAAAAAACTAGGTTTTGTCTGTATTTTGTTATTATTTATTTCCTATATTTAATGCTTTTGCGAAGAAGGTGCGGTATATTGAACTTTCAATTTTAATTCTGTATTATTTGGTTGAATATAAAGCAAATTTACATTTTACATGACTTCATCATAATGAAGGCATTAATTATAGATGTAGCTACTTTTTACTTCTTTACTGTAAATAGTTGAAATACTTATTATACAAATACTATTTTCATGGTTTCAAATTTAGATAGAATTGTAGTTTGTACAGACTATTTAGGTTGCACACATGAGAAGCTGGACAATAATGCAATCGGTGGAGTTTATTTATATTGAAGGGAAAATATAATACTCTAGACAATATTGCAATCAGTGGAGTTTGTTTATATTGAAGAGAAAATATAATACTTTTGTTTTAATAGAAAGAGAAAGCGTTATACAAGAACGAAAGTAGTTTAACCCTACAATTATATTTACTAAATGATACAAGACTACAAGACTTTGTTAGCATCAAGTTTATGCAATCCAATGTTGTTTTACAGCAAGAGTTGTATTTCATTAATTATAATAAAAAACAGTATTTCATTCTTCAATTTCTAATGCATACTTATCAATCCAAGTAATATTTGAAATGGTTTAGAAGTAAAGCAGCAATCTTATGTTTTACTCTATGTTATCCCGCCTTTTGGCAAGGCCGTAACACCAAGGGATTGCCTAGTAACCAGTGACGGTCCGTCCTAGAGATCAGTCATACAGGGGCTCACTACGGATGTCGATGAATTTTGTCCGAGTCCGGATCTAGCCAAAGTTGGTAGGACATGGAAAGCTGAGCCATGGGAACCAATGTTCAAAATCTAAAGTCAATCCGAGTTCGTATGCTCAAGTTATGAGGGATGCAAAATTGGACGAGAATCAGACAGAGTCGACTCGCTCCTTCGACTCCCTCCTTCGACTCGCTCCGGTTCCCTCAAATATCAACTTCGACTCGTTCCAATTTGACTCATTGCCATCTGGAATCCCTACTTCGACTCGCTTCGCCCAGTTGCCCACTTCGACTCGCTTCGCCCAGTTGCCCACTTCGACTCACTCGACCAAAACTTGCTTCGACTCGCTCAAACCGAGTGCTTACTTCGGCTCGATCGAGACAACATCCAAAAGAGAGTCCTCTTCGACTCGCTCCACAGCCCTCACAGAACCACTGTTCGACTCTGTCTGATTCGACTCCAGCAGAGCACCACGTCATCGAGTCGAAGCACGAGCGAGTCGAAGCAGGGAAGCGAGTCGAAGGAAACAGCCTGCTGAGAACTCCATTTCGTATCGATCATATCTCCCAATCTAAAAGTCCAAATGCTATGAAATTTTCACAGAAGACTACATATCTGCTAAAGAATGTCCACGCCAAATTTCGACTCCATTGGATGAAATCTCGAGCGAGTCGAAATCAACTGATGCCAATCACGGACCGGACCAAAACTTCACAGGCTTGGGTGTACGGGCCTGGTCACGTGTTAGGGAGGGTCTCCTGAGATCCGAGTGAAATATCATCCTCCTACGCCTATAAATAGACCCCCAAAGCCAACAGAAAAGGGGTTCTTCTTCCTCCTTGAGATCTCCAACGCCCGGACTCCGCCAGATCCAGATCTGAACTCTGTCGCTGCTGCTATCAAAAAGATTCACTACTGCAAATAATAGCTACATCTTGTAATTCATTACATTCACTTGTAAACATCAAAGGAAGATCAATAAAACAAACTATTTCATAGTGGACGTAGGCTATACGCCGAACCACTCTAAATCCTTGGGTCTCCTTGCACTTTAATTATTCTTATTTCTGAAATTTGTAGTTTTTGTTAGATAATTCCTCTTTCTTTCATTTAATCTTTTCACTTTATCTCTTCAAAGACTTCCGAAGAGTGTTGTGCCCCATTTTGGTACAAACACTTTGGTGCTTTCACTGAGAAAACCCAATTTTTCTCCCACTATTTGGATCTCCTATCTATATTGGATTGCATAAATCTAAGAAGAAGATCCAGATCTAGAACTTCGAAGCCCTTCCATTCTACTCAGATTTGCAATCAGATCTAGGAAAGGACTTTATCAATTCATTATGGTGAGCACACGTACCACCTCTGCTGCCGCTGATCAAGGAGCGCGGGACCGACAAAACCCCGTGCAATCACCTCCATCCAACCAAAATGCTGCAGGACCTTCAGATCCGTCAGTTCCAATCACTAGACAAGAATTCCAGACATTGCTTTAGGAGTTGACCCAGAGTCGACAACAGCTAGCGGAGCAACTACGCGCCAACGCGGAGTTGACTAACCAGCTAAATCGCCAAAGGCGAAGAAGGCCTAGAAGAGACCAAGGTTCCCACTCCTCCACAAGGAGCTCAGCCTCCTCCGATGGCCAAACTAGATCCACACGTCCACGGTTAGGTGGAAGCTACACACAGGCCACGGGACAACAACCTGCTTCGAACCTTGGGCAACCGAGAGCTGGACCATCCGTTAGCCTCCGCACAGAACCTTCAACTCAGGGAGGAGCTGCTCCTTATCATGTTACCGACAACATTACTACCACCACCACTGTTGGGCGAGGAGGTGACGCTAGGAACCAAGCTGATCCTCAACATAACCGACGGGAGTAGACTCCTGAACCTTATGTCCCAGAGGATGTCGAACCAAGGAGGCGAGGCACGGACCGTCGACCGCGTCCGGTCCAGACTCGCGCTGTGGAACCCGACCACACCTTGGCACAACATGCTCCGAGCATCCAAACGACAGATATACCAGCGATGATTTGCCAAATGATCCGTGAAAGTCATGGTCTATCTAATGACGACTGGGGAATCTCCCGAAGTCATACCCCTTTCATCGATGATGTTTTATATGCTGAACCACCTCGGCACTTCAGGATGCCAGCTTTGCCAGTTTATGAAGGGAGTTCTGACCCCAATCAACACGTCTTGAAATATGAATGGCTGATGAATGCTGCTAGAGCTGATGACGCAGTAAAGTGTCGTAGCTTCCCCATTTCCCTAGGAGGCATCGCCACCATGTGGTTCACTCGCTTGCCACCACGATCCATCTCTAACTTTGACCAGATGGCCACTAAGTTTGTCGAACAATTTCGTACGCATGTGGCGAGGCCTAAGGACGTTAACACTCTGTCTAGTGTTACACAAGCTCCCGGAGAAACGCTTAGACGTTACTTGGAACGATTCCATGCTGCGTGTGTGGAAATAAGCAATCCCAACAATAACTCTATCCTGATGGCTCTGACTAAGGGGATTGATGCTGATTCCGAGTTCGGAAGTTGGTTAGCTGGGAAACCACCTGGGTCATTGGATCGTTTCTATTCCAAGGCAGCCCAATTCCTGAGAAGGGAGGATGCGAGACAGTCTAGGAAGCAGGATGACGCAGGGCCCAACATCGAAGGTATCCAGGGTAACGTCGTTGTCAAACAGTCCGGAGATAGTTCTGGAAAAGTTCGGCTGAACGTCCAAAATAAACAGAATCCGCAAAGGGACAATAGAAATCAGAACAAACAACGCGGTCAGGATCGTGGACCACGACGTAGAGCTTCCATGTATGAAAACTACACTCCATTGAACACGTCATTGGAAAATGTGTACTTGCAGACCTGCAATACCATGTAGTATAAGAAGCCTGCCCCGAAACCACCAACCGAAAGACAAAACCAAACAGGAAAGTTCTATAGATTCCATGAAAGTTATGGCCACAATACCAATGAGTGTCGTCACCTACAAGACCTCATTGAAAAGTTGATACGTGAGGGGAAGCTGGATCAGTATGTGCGGGCGCCGCAATCCCATGGTGCGGGCCCGTCAAATCAGAACCGTGCGCCGAATCAGGAAAGACAGGAAGAACCCGCTCGTGCAGACGGGAGGTTGGTCATTAATACAGTAAGTGGTGGTCCTCACCCGGCAGATCGAAGCTGGAAGGAAATGGAGTTGTATGCCAGTTCTATCAGGCATGCAGACTTCGAGTGTTGCAGTAGTTTTGATGAGGGGGCTCCGGCCAAGCAACAGAAAACGATGACGGATGACATTGTGTTCAGAAGCAAAGATGCAGATAAAATCGAAGCTCCCACTATCGACCCACTGGTCATCTCTACGCAAGTAGGTCCCGCTTGGATAAAAAGGATCATAGTTGACAGTGGAAGCTCTATGAATATTTTGTTCAAGCGAGCTTATGATCAAATGAAGATGGAAGCCTCAGACTTGAAGCCTTGTCAATCTCGAGTCCATGGTTTCAACGAAAGTGCCACAATCCCCACTGGGATGGTGGAACTGCCAGTGGAGTTGGGAGTAGGAGAACGTTGGAGAGTATGAATGTTGCAATTCATCGTTTTGGACATAGATTCCCCTTAAACTGCTTTCTTGGGCCGACCAGCCCTCGATGAGTTCAGAATAGCCATTGACCCATGGTGTTTGACCTTGAAATTTCTCACTGATCATGGAATAGGAATCGTTCACGGAGATCAGACCACTGCTAGAGCTTGCTATGTTGCTGAGCTGCGAGAAGCACAGCGGAAGGAGAAGGGAAAGGATGTAGAGGAGTCTCTCTGCATCCGTTTCGCCGATAATTGACAATTAACGCCCGGGCCCAGGCCCGGGCACCCCAGCCAATTCCTCAAGGACCTTGACCAGAGAGAAACTGAAGACGAAGGAGAATCTAAAGAAAGTCAAGCATCCCCAGCTGAACTGACGATTGATGTCCCAATTGACAATAACGATGATAAAATAATAAAGATTGGATCTTAGCTAAGCCAGGAAACTCAAGAGGAATTGGTTGAATTTCTGCGGGAAAATCATGACGTATTTGCCTGGACACATTCTGATATGTGTGGGATCTCGCCGGACATCGCGAGCCATACTCTGAACATTGACCCGTGGCATGTCCCGGTCAAACAAAAAAGGCGCGGCATGGATCCAGAGAGATCTGCCGCCCTTAAAGAGGAAGTAGAAAAGCTTGAAGTGAACGGATTCATCCGAGATGCGCTATATCCCGAATGGGTATCAAATCTCGTGCTCGTCCGGAAGCCAAATGGGAAGTGGAGAACATGTGTAGACTATTCCGATATAAATAAAGCATGCCCCAAAGATAGTTTCCCGCTTGCTCTGATTGATCAGCTAGTGGATTCGACGGTTGGACATGAACTCTTATCCTTCATGGACGCGTATTCAGGCTACAATCAGTTACCGATGCATTTACCCGATCAAGAACACACCAGCTTCGTGACCAATCTGGGACTTTACTGTTACAAGGTTATGCCGTTCGGACTCAAGAACGCCGGAGCTACTTACCAACGGTTGGTCAATCGGATGTTCGCTAATCAAATCGGGAAAACAATGGAAGTGTATGTAGATGACATGCTCGTAAAGTCACGACTATCCACCGACCATGTAAAAGACCTGGAAACTATGTTCAACATACTTCGGGAATACAAGATGAAGCTCAACCCACTGAAATGTCACTTTGGAGTTGCATCCGGAAAGTTCCTTGGGTTCATCGTCAACGCCCGGGGAATCGAAGCCAATCCCGAAAAGGTTTGGGCAATCAGAAATCTTGAAACTCCTAAAACTATAAAACAAGTCCAGAGTCTCAATGGAAAGGTAGCAGCATTGAGCAGGTTCATTTCCAAATCCACTGACAAGTGCATTCCCTTCTTCGATTTGATTCGAAAAAGGAAACGAAACTTTGAATGGACCACGGAGTGCGAGGGCGCTTTCCAAGCACTAGTCCAGCATCTGTCTACCCCACCGATACTATCAAAGCCTATTGATCATGAGAAGCTGTTCATATATCTGGCAATATTAGAAAATGCTATCAGCGCTGCGTTAATCCGAGAAGAAGACAAGATACAGAGGCCTGTATACTATGTCAGCAAACGATTGACTGGGGCTGAAAGAAATTATCCGAAACTGGAAAAGTTGGCTTACTGCCTTGTCATTGCATCGAGAAAACTCCGACCATACTTCCAGGCACATTCCATTATTGTTTACACCGACCAGCCGTTACGACAGGTCCTCTCGCGGCCTGAGACGTTTGGAAGGTTACTCAAGTGGAACATCGAACTGAGCCAGTTTGACCTTATTTACGCTCCGAGATGGACAATACAAGGACAAGTCCTAGCCGATTTCATAGCTGAATTTACCATCCCAGAGGACTTACCCGAAGCCAATGAATCCCCCGAGTACGTTTGGAAACTTTATACTGACGGAGCATCAAACGACCGGTGTTCAGGCGCCGGTATTGTGCTTGAAACTCCCGAGGGTCGATCCATACGTTATGCCTTAAAGTTCGATTTCCATGCGACTAATAATGAAGCTGAATATGAAGCCCTCCTAGCCGGCTTGAAACTTGCTAGAGACTTGAGGATTATCGCAGTGGAAATTTATTGTGATTCATAATTGGTTGTGTGCCAAGTACGAGGGGAGTATTATGCAAGAGATCGAAGGTTGGCTGCTTATTTAGCGAAAGTTAAGGAAGTACTAGACCATTTCGATTACTACACCATATTCAGTATAACTCGAGAACGCAATCAAAAGGCCGATTTGTTGGCGAAGTTAGCCAGCACAGGTGAAGCACAACAAATGGGACTCGTACCCGTAGAAACACTATCTTCCCCAAGTATCGACCGGGCGGAAACGAACCGGGTATGCGAAATCGTCCCCGGAAGGGATTCATGGATGACTCCACTCAGAAATTACATTGAGCACAGAACCCTGCCGAAGCGTAGGAGTGAAAAGAGATAGGTCCTTCGAAAGGAATCAAGGTTTACCATCCAGAATGGACTCATGTACAGAAGGGGATACTCAGTCCCCCTACTCCGATGTATCACTCACGGTGAAATCAAACAAGTGCTACGCGATGTGCATGAGGGAGAATGTGGCGATCACACCGGGGGGCAAGCACTTGCCAAGAAAATACTTCGCTATGGATATTACTGGCCTACCGTGAATCGTGATGCGTTGGAATACGCGAAGAAATGTGATAGCTGCTAGAAATATGCCTGAATTCCTAGAGCTCCTCCTACTGAGATAACACAAATGGTCAGCCCATGGCCGTTCGCAATGTGGGGCATCGACATCATCGGTGCTCTACCTCTGGCAAAAGGTAGGGCGAAGTACGCCATTGTCGCAGTTGATTACTTTACAAAGTGGGCTGAGGCCGAAGCCCTCGCTACCATAACAACGAAGAAAGTAATCAACTTTGTGGTTCGTAACATCATCTTTCGATTCGGTCTCCCACACACCATAATTACAGACAACGGAACCCAATTCGACAGCACTGAATTCAAAGATTTTTGCAAACGATTTCACATCCAAAAGAAATTCTCCGCAGTCGCACACCCTCAAGAAAACGGACAGGTCGAAGCAGTTAATAAGGTTATAAAATCAATCCTGAAGAAACGACTGGAAAAGGTCGGGGGCAAATGGGTCGATGAACTTCCTATGGCTCTATGGGCTTACCGAACAACCCACAAGACCGCAACCGACCAGACTCCGTTCTCTCTTTCCTACGGTTCAGAGGCCGTTATTCCGGTCGAGCTAGAAGTACCTTCCCATCGTGTGACATACTATGATCCAAAGACGAATGCTATATTACTTGCTGAATCTCTCGATCTACTAGATGAGAAGCGTGAGGAAGCTAACTTGAGGGCAGTTGCGCATCGAAGTCGAGTCGCCCGATTGTACAACGCCAAGGTCCGTCCGCGCACCTTCGAGTTAGGCGATCTTGTCTTAAAAAGAGTATATCCAGTTCCTTCACATATGAAGCCAACATGGGAAGGACCGTATGTTATTGAACGAAGGCTTGGAGACGGCACATTCAAATTATCAACCATCGACAGTCTTACCTTGCTAAAAGCATGGAACAGCGAAAGTCTTCACCGCTATTACACCTGACAGGCCATCTTTATCCATTTAGTTTACTTTCCTTTTCTGCAATTTGTTTATGCATTTCGAAATTAGAACTTGTAATAAGGCAACTGACTTCGCCATACTTTCTTATTTCAGCAATAAAATGCAACCTCTTCGAGCTAGAGCTGTGATTTACTTGAAATACTTCATACGACCATCACTATGCACAGAGAGCTAAGTCTCATCATATGGTGGGATTTATTCAAATAGAGAGTGGCTGCGGTACAACCAATCACTCCCTAAGTGAAACCCGAGCTCGGGGGCAAGCCATCACATCAAAGTCAAAAAAGGGATTGGTACATGACAATCCTTCCTCAACTCCGAACTCCCAGAGCATGAGTCAGAGTATAAACATCAACTCCGAACTCCCAGAGCACGAGTCGGAGTATAAACATTCAACTCCATATTCCCGGAGTGCGAAGTGGAGTATAAACATCCAACTCCGAATTCCCAAAGCGCAAACCAAAGTATAAACATTCAACTCCATATTCTCGGAGTGCGAAATGGAGTATAAACATCCAACTCCAAATTCTCAAAGCGCGAACCGGAGTATAAACATTCAACTTCATATTCCCGGAGTGCGAAGTGGAGTATAAACATCCAACTCCGAATTCCCAAAGCGCGAACCGGAGTATAAACATTCAACTCTGAACTCCTAGAGTGCGAAATGGAGTATAAACATCAACTCTGAACTCCCAGAGCGCGAGTCGGAGTATAAACATTCAACTCCATATTCCCGGAGTGCGAAATGGAGTATAAACATCCAACTCCGAATTCCCAAAGCACGAACCGGAGTATAAACATTCAACTCCATATTCCCGGAGTGCGAAGTGGAGTATAAACATCCAACTCCAAATTCCCAAAGCGCGAACCAGAGTATAAACATTCAACTCCATATTCCCGGAGTACGAAGTGGAGTATAAACATCCAACTCCGAACTCCCAGAACGCAAGTCGGAGCATAAACATCAATCCCGAATTCCCAGAATGCAGAACGGAGCCTGAACACCAACTTCAAAGTTCCCACAGCATGGATCGAAGTATAAAGTGTCAACTCCAAACTCCCGGAGCGCGAGTCGGAGTACAAAAACCAATCCCAAGTCCCCAGACAGTGGGCATCTGATCGAAACTCAAGTCGGCATAACAATTCGCCAGTAAACAAATGAGGATCCCCGGAATGCGGAAGTGATTATCGGCAAATCAAACAAGTATGGATGCATCACTCAATCTCCACTTGACTCTGACGTCCATTCGGTGGCACAAGGCTCAGCATGGTATAAATAAGAAGCGATCGTCGACTGACAGTCACTACTCATCCCCAAGACTGGGGGGCAGAACTCAAGCATCAACCATTGATTGAAGCGATGCGACGTCAGAATTCAACTCGCTTCTCAGTCACAAGCCATGACCACAATACCCGAACTTGGCAAGCAAGAACAAACTTCATTCGGAAACTGAAACTTCACAAGTGCGGTCCAGACACTAAAACACTTAGTCAAATGCACATTGACAAAAAAGGAAGTCAAAAAGAAAAATTTTCATTTCTATGGATTACAGAAGATGTTCGTGTACAAGTTTCCAAAAAATTCATACAAGCAGGGGCCGAACCCGCATCTATACACGGCTAGAAAAATGCAAAAATAAATCAAAATACGTCTTGCAATCGTGCTTAGTCTCTCTTCTTCCTTGGCTTCCTCTTCAGTGTGGACCCGCTTGAGCCGTGGCCAATCTTCCTCTTCAAGCCTGCGCCTTTCGGCAGTTGGTCTTCCGGCAATGGCATTATGTCGACGTCATCCTCCAAACTCGTGTGAATGAGAATGCTTCCTACAGGCGGAGTCGGAGGGACGGGATCAATTTCAGACGGTGGAATGGGCAGGCTGGTGAGAAAGACAGAACCACCGGGAGACATCATTCCAAGCGGGGCAGGTCCCGATGCTGCCATCACACTTCCAAAGCTGCCGTCTTAATCAGCTGCTGCCAGTTCAACGTCGATCTGGGCAAATATCTCCTCTTTAGTAACAGCTCGAGCCCCACTGGGGGCATCAGCAGTCGGCATTGAAGAGCTTGCGACATGATCGGTTCCACTCACGACAGATGGCAAATCAGCGCGGGGATCGCCATGACAACGAAAGAGTTCGTCCATCAAGTGCTCGTCAAACGCCATTGTATTCCCCTGCATATCACCAATCGGGGCAGCTGTGCTCACAGCGGTTGCTTCGGTTGTAATAGCTTCCTGCATCTGATATAATCCTTGAGTAGCAGGAGGCATGTGCGGCGCAACGTCAATCACTGGACAAGGAATGAAAAAATTGTTAGAACTTGAACTCAATTGAAGACTTCGACTCATGAAAGACATATAGAATATTTGGAGTACCTTCCTCAGTTTGGCTTGTAAGCGATGGGGCGGCTTCAGTCGCTGGCGCTGCAGTCGGAGACATCCGTGGCTGATCCAGATTATAGGCAGGAACATCTTGAGGGTCAGCTGCAGGCAAAGGTTCAGGCTGAGTTGACACCGGAATGTCAAGACTTGCATCCTGATGTCCAACCCCGGAGCCTTCTCCTACTTCCAGGTGCTGAGTGCCGAGCCTCTCCTTCTCATAAGAGATCATTGAATCGTGGAGAATCTTCTTCTCATCATCAGTTAACAGGCGATTCTCAAGCTCGAATTCATCCACAGATTCACCCGGGTGCGCCTCTTTCTCCTCCTCGACCAATCGGCCCCAAGCACTGCGGAGATGCACCGAATAGTCATCAAGCCAGGCTAAGCCTTTGTGCCTTAGCACATTAGCATTGTAGACAACAAGGAGGTCCTCGATGTCAGCCTCTAGCCCGGACTCGGCCAATTTCACCGTTTCCTCAACTTCGGCCTCCGCTTTCTGAACTTTGGCCACCGCCGCATCCCGTTCTCCCCTGAGCAGAACAGCCTGATCGCATGCCTCCTAGGCTGCGTTGTTCGCATCGTCTTTTTCTTTAACCAAGCTGGCGAATTTGGCTTTTAGTTCGTTGAGCTCCTTGACCGCCGCATCCCGCTCGGCGATAACTTTGGTATTCTGGTGTCCCATCTCCTCCACTAGGGTAACGTGTGTCTGCCCCAACCTCTCCATCTCCGCTTTCGCTTCATCAGCCTTCTTAATGGCCTCAATCTCAGATTTCCGAGAAGACTCGGACTCGGCAGAGAGGACCTGAATAATACGATCCCTTTTTGCAAGCTCGATCTCCATCTTCTCGATCTCTTTAGCCCGCTCAAAGGCCACTTTGGAAGCTTTTTCAGCAGCCTTCGCCCACTCTCGATATTGGGTATAGATGTCATGGACAAAGTCATGCATCATTCCTTCTACCGAAGATGGAATTCTCTTCAAGTGGGGAGGGAAAACATAACCGTCCAAGCAAATATTTGGGAAATCCTTCTTCATTTGAGCCAACTTAAGGGCCCCTTCTCCAGTAGGGTCAGCAGGGACTTGCTCTGTAACCACAGAAGATGTAGTCTCGACTCTCTGAAGATGAGTCTCAGATCTTGAAGTATGAGAGGAGGGCCTGTGATGAGGATGCTCGGGCGGCTGTGGAACATGAGCAGGAGGTGGAGACAGAAGCCTGGGAGGAGGAGAGCGTGATCTAGACCGGTGCCTGTATTCTCTATCCCTGTCATGCCCATACATGTCTTGACTAGAGTACTTGCGATCGCGATCCCTATCAGAATCCCTCCTGCGATAATCATAATAACCTGAAGCCTTTTGGGCTGAACGGAGACTGTTCAACATTGATCCTCTCCCGGACATGGTACCTGAAAATGAGAAGCGAAGAAAGGGTTAGCGACTTCCTAAGTTGGACGAGGTGCAGTTGTGGATCATGAAGTGTAGTGATGTGTATGCATGTGCAATCCCCCAACCAACCAGAAATGTCGGCCGCGCCCATAGCAAGCGACCCGCTTGGTTCAAAAGCACTATCAAGCCCTTCCGTCCCGGCATTGTGAGGAGACGACACGAAATCCGGGATAGGAATATCATCAAGCCTGGCAAAAGGACTCTCCACTTGCGGGGGAGGAGCCTCTGAAATTCTAATCCCCTGGGAAGGTAAAGACACGACCACAGACTTAAATCTCTTCGATTTAGGGCATTTGTAAGCAGCGACCTTGCCCTTTCTTTTTCCTCCGGAATCCTGAACATCGGAAGGAGGCGCGGCCGTGAGCTCAGTATCAGTGGGCGTTCTTTTTGGATCAACTTCCTCGGTGGTCGCAACTGCAGGCGCTTTGCGCTTCACACGTTTCACGCGTTTCTTCGAGGCCACCCTATGTATCACATCCAGGTGTATGCTCTGTCTTCGTTCTATCAGCCCGATAGCCCTTAAATTCCGATCGGTCAGGACTAAGTCTATATGCCTCTCTTTGCCCAGAAACGCTTGTAGAATCCGAACAAGCTCTTTGAAGTACGTACCATCGGGGCGAGAGATTGCGGCTGTAAGAGAGAAAAAGTATGTCAGTCCTTGGAGTCGGTCACTAACATCTCAGTAAATCATGGGAAATGGGAACACTTACGTCTATCCAACCACCGCCCGGCAAATCCAGGGGGCACCGAACGTAGAACCATTCGGTTTTATAATAACTCAGCCTTCCCTAAGAGCCCTGTACAATGTGGCAGCTCCTAACCGCTTCCAGAAAGGTGAACGAGGGGCTGTCTCCACGGCTCTTGACATTGAATAAATATCGGATCTCGATCGGTTTCGGTGGTCGAAAAAGGATCTCCATGAAGAGAATGAAGATGTTGTTCAATAAGGCATACCCGTTGGGATGTAGCTGAGATGGAGCTATGCCCAGAAACGATAACGTCTCCCTTATATAGTCATTGAAGGGAGGAAATGTCCTCGCTGTACAAGCGTGACGGTTGAAAGCGGTATACCCCGCCAGGGGGTTGTGTGGCCTGTTAGTAGGCCCAGGAAGTATCACGTCGTCAAGAGACAAACCGTGCCTTAAGCAGATCTGGCCTAGCATGTCTTCAGAAATGCCCGATGGCACGGAGTCTGATGGGTTAAGGATGAACCGAGCCCCTTGACGTTCATCCAGCGCTATTTCAATAACTTCGGCCTCTATAACCGGTATCTCTATGGTTGGAGGAATAGAACTTTGATTTTTCGGCTGTTGAGAACTTGAAGGATCCATGACCAGCTAGCTTATAAAAAATCATTATTAAACTGACAAATAACACTCGTGCATCCCCCTGTGTAAAGTGTGTGAGCGTGTTGTGCAGTGCAGTATTGTATATTATTTGGGAAGATCAACCGGGTTAAGGAAAACGTGTGAACAATGAGACTTCAGAATTCAGTCAGAAGGACCGTCATCGCTGACCGTCGCAACCATGCCATCCAGTTATTAGCTATCGGTCCAAGTTAAAATGTGTTAGTATTTTAGTAAGTTCCAGTTTCATCGACGAACTTCACTAGGCAATCAGATGTGCAGTGGAACAATTAAGTCCAATTAAGAAAATCTGAAGCTCGTCGGAGTTAAGTGTTCAAAGGCACTAGAATTTCCGATGTCGTCAAAATTAAACCAATGGTCAAAATGTCAAAAGTTCAAATTCAAGGCAATTATTCAAGTTCGAGTTCAAATCATTCACTAAAGCTCGAGGTCGAATCGATCATTTCGGAGTATGCACTTCAACTCAGTCCAAGACCATGTCCTTCGACTCGGTCCGAAGCCACGCTCTTCGACTCGCTTCAAAGCCTCTACTTTGACTCGATCCCAAACCACGCGCTTCGACTCGATCCAAAGCCTCTGCTTCGACTCGATCAAGAGCTATGTGGTTTGACTTGATCTCCAGGCAGTCCGCTTCGAACCATCCCAGGCCTCTACTTCGACTCGATCAAAAGATACACTTTTCGACTCGATTCGAGGCCATTGTTTCGAGTCCATCAGGCGCGATCCTTTCATGTCGATCCATGAATTCAGAGCGCTCGATAAAAAGCGAAGCTCCATCATCGATCGACGCGAAGACCCTCGTCTCATCATCTCGAAACCCACACTCCATCGACACGAAGCGGAGGCCAGGATGCCTTCGATTGACCACGACTTCGACTGATTTGATAGGAAAACCCGAGCCTCGTCGTTTTACACGTGGATTCGTTTATTGATTACCTAGATCTATCAGATTAGTTCGATTAAGTGATGGTGGGAGTTGATTTGAAGTCAAGAATTTTCGTTCTTTCCTCTCGAGTCATAGAGCGATGCGAAGGCAGGGAAGGTAAAGGTGAAAGGTAAAAAGTGAAAAAAAATGGCTAAGTGCCAGATATTTATATGGAGTGAAAAGCAAGGGGAATAAACGATTCAGGTTCCAGTGGAGTCGAACACGTGCTTCAACTCCCTCTTCGGTGCATAGATACGGAACTCCCATTTGTATCGCTTCCCTTTGACTCCATCTCTGATGCATCATTACGCACCATCACTTCGACTCGCTCCTTCGACTCGCTCCCCTTTGACTCCAGCTCCTATGAAGTTCGAATTAAAGACCAAGTCGAATGAAGCAGTTCGATCCAAGACCGAATCGAACATCCTGTTCGAATCCATAGAATTTAACTTCCAGAGATCAACTCCATCAACTCGACGTGCTTACTTCACGTCCACAAATCCAATGAAAATTATCTTCGACGTTTCGACCCTTTACAACAACTCAGGAGGGGATCGTTACGTAGGGACATTCAAAACAATAAATTGACAACGACTCGAGAACGTGCAAATGTCAGCGGGAGTCAGGTTAACGTACATGCATGAATGACGGACTAATATTCAGCATTCAAAATTTTTAAATCATAAATTCATCCGGTAATAACTACAAAGCAAATGGATAACCGCTGGCATACAGTAATCGGTTGCAAAATACAGGGCACAGCAGTCAACAGTCAACAGTTTACATTATCAAGAAGAACGGCCAAAGATGACAACTTTCATCGGGAAGACGATAACTATTCAGAATAAAGATTGAAGCACTTCAAAGCACATCATGTTTTCACAAGACGTACTTTGGGGGGCAAATGTTATCCTGCCTTTTGGCAAGGCCGTAACACCAAGGGATTGACTAGTAACCAGTGACGGTCCGTCCTAGAGAATAGTCATATAGGGGCTCACTACGGATGTCGATGAATTTTTTCCGAGTCCGGATCTAGCCAAAGTTGGTAGGACATGGCAAGCTGAGCCATGGGAACCAACGTTCAAAATCTCAAGTCATTCCGAGTTCGTATGCTCAAGTTATGAGGGATGCAAAATTGGACGAGAATCAGACAGAATCGACTCGCTCCTTCGACTCCCTCCTTCGACTCGCTCTGGTTCCCTCAAATATCAACTTCGACTTGTTCCTGTTTGACTCGTTGCCATCTGGAATCCCTACTTCGACTCGCTTCGCCCAGTTGCCCACTTCGACTCGCTCGACCAAAGCTTGCTTCGACTCGCTCAAACCGAGTGCTTACTTCGGCTCGATCGAGACAGCATCCAAAAGAGAGTCCTCTTCGACTCGCTCCACAGCCCTCACAGAACCACTGTTCGACTCTGTCTGATTCGACTCCAGCAGAGCGCCATGTCATCGAGTCGAAGCACGAGCGAGTCAAAGCAGGGAAGCGAGTCGAAGGAAACAACCTGCTAATAACTCCATTTCGTATCGATCATATCTCCAAATCTATAAGTCCAAATGCTATGAAATTTTCACAGAAGACTACATATATGCTAAAGAATGTCCACGCCAAATTTCGACTCCATTGGATGAAATATCGAGCGAGTCGAAATCAGCTCATGCCAATCACGGATCGGACCAAAACTTCACGGGCTTGGGCGTACGGGCCTGGTCACGTGCCAGGGAGGGTCTCCCGAGATCCGAGTGAAATATCAGCCTCTTACGCCTATAAATAGACCCCCAAAGCCAACAGAAAAGGGGTTCTTCTTCCTCCTTAAGATCTCCAACGCCCGGACTCCGCCAAATCCAGATCTGAACTCTGTCGCTGCTGCTATCAACAAGATTTACTGCTGCAAATAATAGCTACATCTTGTAATTCATTACATTCACCTGTAAACATCAAAGGAAGATCAATAAAACAAACTATTTCATAGTGGACGTAGGCTATACGCCGAACCACTCTAAATCCTTGTGTCTCCTTGCACTTTAATTATTCTTATTTCTGAAATTTGGAGTTTTTGTTAGATAATTCCTCTTTTGTCCATTTAATCTCTTCATTTTATCTCTTCAAAGACTTTCGAACAGTGTTGTGCCCAATTTTGGTACAAACACTCTAGCAATCTTTCTATATCACATTTATGTTTATATAATTTTCATTTATCATATAGTTGATATAGGTTACTTCAAGAAAAGTACAAAGAAATGGAAGATTAAAGCGAGAGGAATATTGCTAAAAGTGGAAGCTTTTTAAAGTGGAAGCTTTTTAAGGGACAGTAAGCTCATTTTACCCATGTATAATTTAGGTAAACGTATGTTCATACCCCATGATGCAATACCTAGCTTAAGCTTACAAAGTCTACAAAAATCATGTAGTAAGTTTATAACAGAGATAAAGTGGTGTTTTGTTAGAGCATTCCCAAATGATCCATAAGTAGGCATGGACAAATCATGTTAAGTCGACAAGCATATTCACTACACTTTCATATATCCATTAAATTAACTCAGTATCTTACTATTATGTACAACCAAATTTATTGTTATGCTCTTACAACTTTAACAATATTAGTTGGTTGAATAAATTTTCATGAATTGCTGGATAGCTATAAGTGTCAATAGGTTGATAATGTTGTTTAACATGATGTTGGTGAAAAAGAAAGCAGAAATTACCTGTTCCATCTTATGTTACGTCCAAACAAAATTTTCTTTTCATTTGATATAGGTTGGGATGAAATTTTAATTTTAACCTATATCAATATATATTTTAAATTTTCATATTACATAATAGCCTCTTATGCATATTTCACCTTTTAACTCATTCTATCATCGGTATGATATGTTCATATTCTACTATTTAAATTTTTGTTAAATGTTTCATTCAACTTTTTTTTTGTCGGATTCACTATGGTCTTTAAATTTTGTAGTTGTTAAGTTTAAGTATAACGTGCACCTTTGATCGTGGTAGTTCTTCTACTGCTTTATACTGCAGAATAAGTGTTCTGATACGAAAATTACTTCATTTAAAATTGATTGAGTTGAAATATGATATATTACAGTGTATTTACTGATGCACTATTTATTACACATATTGATGAAGCATAGTTCCAGTTAAGTAGCTAAACCAAACAATGAGTTTTATTATTTCATGTCGCTCGCACTAGCACATATTTGGAGGAGCAGTGGATCTCATATCAAAAACAAGATGATAGCTATGAGTCTTCACCTAAAGTTCAAAGTTTGGTAATAAGATAAGAAGCAACTAATGGTTAGATAAATGGAAATATCGACGACTGTCCACATCCATCCTAATAAAGTTGCATTGTATTCGACACTAAAAATGATTATACACTTACGAGGAAGAACGGTATAAAAGTGACAGAAGAGCATATAAGGCTTGATATATGAGTAAGGCTAAGTAATGCTCAATAGCTTGGGTGATTGTATTTGGTTTATTCTTATTTCGTGCAGTTTTGATAAACATTCTTTACTGCTCCACTTTATTGATATGTTCAAATTCATTTAATACATCATACAATTATTTTTGTACTATTTTCCTTTTTTTTCTTTTGATACCAAATGATTTGAGGAATAAATATTCCATTGTACGTGTTATGGAAAATTAATCATAGTTTTATAAAAATTCTGTAAAAAATTAGTATGAACGAAATATTGGAAAAGAAAGTTTGTGTTTGTCACTAGAAGGGGCCATGTGAATGTGAATGATACTATTGTGTGGGTTTGTTAATAAAAGTGACATTATTGCTCTCATCAATACGGCACCATTATTTCAGAAGCACTAAGAAACACTATCTTGAACAAAAATTATTCCTTTAATCTGCATAAGCCCCGTCACCAAATGAGACAAAATGCTACTACATAACATTGATCCGAATAGTTTATACATGAAATGCTTCACTATTGAAGCAACATATCAAAGATAAGGCACTAACAACCCAATTAAACACATATTTCCTGATTATATTTTTCTATAGACACGTCCATCTAGATGGCAATCTGCTAGGCGACACCAACCTCAGCAAATACAGTAAAAATTGGCTCAACTTCCAGTACATAGATGGACTCACCATCCAAGGCAAATGCATAATCAACAGTCAAGGTGTCGCCATTTGGCCAAAAGCAACTGTCAGAAAAAATGGAATTGCAAGATACCTCCAATGAGCCTCAACTTTGCCTTTGTACCTGGAATAAAATTAAATATAGGTCTGTCATTTATTTCCACTTACTACATCTACTACTACTGTGACCAATTCATATTCATTAATTCAATGTCCGTCCGACCTCGACAACCATCTCAAATAATATAACAAAACAATTTTTGATTACGATATTCCACATAATAAATTCAATGATTTTACTCACACTAATAGATCCACTCTTATTTCAAAAGAGCAGTGTACAGAAATACGCAATAATGATATCAATTCCATAAATAACTTGAACTCCGAACAAAAGAAGGCATTTGACACGCTAATGTCTTTTGTTAAAAACAAAACTAATGCTATATATTTCATAGATGGCCCTGGAGGTATAGAAAAAACATATCTATATAGAGCAATCTTAGCACATTTACGAATTCAAGGTCATATTGCAATTGCAGTCGCTACTTCTGGAATTGCTTCTCTTGCTCTTCTAGGAGGTCGAACTGCACATTCTCGATTTAAAATACCAATTAATTTAGACTCTTCCTTTACATGTCATATTCCCAAGCAATCCGATACAGCAAAACTTTTATTAATTGCTACTGTTTTCTTATAGGATGAAGCTACCATGGCTCATCGCCATGCATTTGAGGCCTTTGATAGAACGTTACGAGATTTAACTAATTTAGATACATCCTTTAGAGGAAAGATTGTTATTTTAGGAGGTGATTTTCGTCAAGTTCTACAATAGTCGTAAATGGGACTATAGCTCAAACAGTCGACGCATGTATAGTATGATCATATTTATAGGAAAATGTTCAAGTAATTCATTTAACAAAAAATATGCATGCAAGAGACGATCAATCATATGCACAATTTCTTTTACGTATTGGAAATGGAGATGAAGTCTATATTCAAGAGGATATTATAAAGCTCCCAGATGATATCGTTGAACCTAGGACCAATACTTCTTCGATTTATGCTTTGATTAATGAAGTCTTCACTGAACTCAATAGCAAATTAGGTGATAATAATTATATAATGGATAGAGCAATATTAGCCCCTAAAAATGAAACAGTAGATGAGATTAATAACAAAATTATATAGAAATTTTTCCAGGTAGCGAGTGCATTTACTATTTATTTGACAAAGTCAAAGAAGACACACATAATCTATATCAGTTGGAATTCTTGAACTCACTTGCTCCGGGTGGTCTACCACCCTATAAATTAACACTGAAAGTAGGAGCACCAATCATGTTGCTTAGGAATATTGATCCAACAATTGGATTATATAATGGAACCAGATTACTATGTCGTGTCTTTCATAGAAATCTCATAGATGCGTAAATCACTATTGGACATTTTCGTGTTACAAGAGTATTTATCCCATGTATACCACTTAAGCCTTCTAAGAATACTTACATGCCTTTCAACATAATACGTAAACAATTTCCCTTTAAATTATCTTTTTCCTAAACGATTAATAAATCACAAGGACAAACCATCCCTCATGTTGGTATTTATCTTCCCGAACATGTTTTCAGCCATGATCAACTATATGTTGCTTTACCAACAGGAGTTTCACGAAAAACAACAAAAGTTTTGGTGAAAAATGGAAAGATTCAAAACAGAAAGGATACACATAATAGAAATGTTGTGCATAAGGATGTGTTATTAACATGTAATCATTAACTTAGTTAACTATACTTCGTTGTTTCCACTTCACATGGAATACTTTTAAAGTAAATATTATGCTTCGCCATGTATACACATATGTTCTTCACAAATGTCGTATTACTTTATTTAAATAAGGAATTTTTTATATGACCATAAATGAGTAATAATTACAGTTAAAATCGTTTTCTCCATTTTACTAATTTTTGGTCATATATTCAAGTACTACTTCTATAAATTACAGCACTGGGTTAATTTTCTTCATATATGTACAAAAAAATTATCCAACTTTATACTATAACTCGTTTTTAGTTAACATAAAAAATCCTTATAAAACGTTTTTAACTCCGCCATCAACTTATTATTGATGCCGGTCTCAACCCTGGAACAAGGAGGAGAGAAAACGATTACGACAACTATACATAGTTCTTACAATTTACTGTCAAACTACTACTGTTGACATCAACCAATAAAAATATTAGCGAAAATTAATTACATTAATTTCAATCCTACATAATTTACAAACAATATTACAGTAATCGATAATTCAAAATTTATACACCAGTGTAAAGTAGTTTTAAACGTCAACAAGAACTGAGTGTTCACGACGAATAGACTATCATAGGACGTGCGATCTTCATAGTCGAAAAGATTAAAATAGAGACAACGTAAGTTTTTTACGTTCCAAACTATTAAAAATTCTAATTTTAATATTTATTACATTTCTCTACATATTGATGTAATGGATGATTACTCTTTTACCCAATTAATTATTTTCCTTAAATAACTTACTCTTATTCATGTTTTGATAAATAATTTAGTTATGCATGCATGCACACAGAAAATGCAACAATTCATACACATCAATTCATTTTGTAAGATTAAAAAAATCTTACAAACATTGTTTTATAACACTAATTCCTTCTACGCACGTGCCACAGTAATCGTATATATATATATATATATATATATCAAATACATGTACGTTACTATAGCATTATCCCAACCCTGATCATATTTCTGATTTATTAGATTATGTTTGAAAAAAGCTTTTCAGTTTAATTTCTTTTAAGTTTCATAAACCTATGCTCTGATACCAACTTGTGACATCCCCCTACTAGGAGGTCCAAAACTAACTGCTACGAATGGTGCAGTCAGTCATAGTTATTAATCTTCGGCGATCAAATACGGCGGTGTTAGATAATCGATACACAGAAACACATGAATATGAAAAAAGTTTAAAACATCAAACAATATCACATTCCATTTCAAACATTTCCATTTCATTCATAATCCCACAATCGTTAATCATGTATATAGAAAATATATTTATTACAACATACACTAAGAGCGACATATGAAGATGCCCCTTTGGATGATCAGAGTATATATATAGACAATTTAACAACTTTGCCATTACAAACAACACAGCAGAATTAAAATAAAAGAGAACTCTTGATAGCTATCATGCCTTATGCACGTCTCCGGAAGCTTTATTCGTCTAATGAGGTACCTGAAAACCTCAACTCTCAATCTACTCAAAATCAATTGCGTACCTGAGATTTTAAGGGGAAAACATAAACTTCGAGTCAGACACAAACCCTGGTATGAATAATAATCTACCATCTCAAACCATTTAGATATCTAGTGAGACCACACCACTTAGCGGAACGGGTTTTCCCCTTGCTGGTATCTTAAAACCATTATAAAAACCATATACTCTGCTCCTGCATCCAGAATGGTTAAAACAATTCACAACATTATGATATGATGATATGCAAAACAATTGAATCAATTCTGGATTACCCATCCCTATTCATTTTGACAGTCTGTTACAGTTATAGTTTCTATGGTTACTGTTAACCTAATAGTTTTCATGGGCTAACTAATAACCGGTAAAATGATTATGGACTCCCTGTCCAGTTACATAGTTTTCATGGGATCACTAAGAACCTATTAGTAATTCCAATATCTTTACTCTTTTCCTAGTTTTCTTGGGTTGACTAGGAACCTACTTGTAACTGCAATATCTTTTCTTCTTATCCTAGTTTTCATGGGCTGACTCGGAACCTATTGACATTTGTCAATATCTTAATCCGAATATAGTTTTCATGGGTTCACTATAAACCTATTGACCACTGCCAATATCAAATCATAATTTTCATGGGCTAACTATGAACCTGTGTTTCTGACATCTTCATTTATACATACTTTTCATGGGCTTACTATGAACCTATTGGTCCCTGCCAATATCTTTTCCAATACACAGTTTTCATGGGCTTACTGTGAACCTATTGGCCCCTACCAATATCTTCTTTTAATATTTTAGCATCCTATATTCGTGTCTTCCTGACCTCCTGGATGAAATTCTACTCATTCAGGAGTTAATTTAATTTATATTCACTACGGGGTTAACCTAGCTAGTTATTCTGCCCTACCCCAAAATACAGTTATGGGTCCATTACAATGTGAATATATATATATGAAGAAGCAAACACAATAACTTAGTTAATCCCTTTAACCATTTAATCAAAGAAAACTTCTTAAAAACTCCTTTTCAAAACACTTTATTTGTTTATTTATGCCATGGTTTTCTTTTAAAAATGAGATTGGGTTATTTGTTTTGAAAACTAAGGCATTCGAAACCTTCAAATCCTTGCTTTCAACCTCACTAGATGACCTCCTTCGAAAGCATATAAATCTCTTTTCAAAACATTAGGTCCCTGCCTTTCTAAACACTTTTAAACTTCTCTTTCGAAACCTTACGAATGAAATAAAGTATTGCTCATAATCTTTTAGAAGCGTAGCTTCGAAACCATTGAAAGTATACCTTTTGAAAACTTTGAAAGTACCCCTTTCGAAACCTTTGGAAGTATCCCTTCCGAAACCATTGAAAGTCCCTCTTTCGAAACCATTGGGTTTATACTTAGAATATCATTTGGGTCAAAGTGAATATAAACAAAAGTACCTCTTTCGAAACAATCTTTTATCATATAAAAATTATAGGGGAAAACTTGATGGCATTGGCACCATCCCTTTCGAAAGCTTTAAATCGTTTAAAAAAACAATGAAGGATAGCATCGAAATGCCCTTTCGAAGTCGTTGCCTTCGAAACCCTTGGACCCTTTTGAAAGCATTTAAGAAGTGACTTAGAACATCTTTAAAACAAAACTACCCTTCGAAGGCATTGCTGACTTCAATATACTCGAAAGGCAAAAGAACGGCAACAGGGATTCGACTAGGTCGTAACCCCTTCTTTCGAAATCATTATTTTATAAGTAAAGAAACCCATCCGAAAGCTTACTCTTTATAACATAAGATGGCATCTCCTTCGAAAGCCTTTAGAAAACATCTTCTGAAAACATATGCTTCGACTCCTTCGAACGCTTTAATAAAACAAAGGCGGGCGCTTCACTTTTTAAAACAAACAAAAAGGTATCGAGCCCCTCAGAAGCAATGCTTTCGACACCTTGCCTTTTGCCTTTCTCAAATCCACTATGTACCATCTAAGTGATACATTGTGTATTGGTTTCAGCCTAGTGGGTTTCGACTTGATTGAATGCGGAAGCTTTGAGTCGAAAGGTACTTCTATTAGAGGTGGAACCTGCTTTTCTCAGTAAAAGCTGATTAATGCCACTTAAAGCAAATTTTTATCTAACTAACCTTCCACGTGTAAACCTATAATTGGTTGCCTCAAAATTTCAAATTCTTTACCAAAATAATTGCCGCTTAATTTCAATTCTAAACCATGGTTAAGTTAGCAAATAAGCCCTTCCATTAAACAAAACCAATATTGCAAATAAATCCTCCTTCTAAAATAATTTAATTTGCATAGCAAATCACTTAGGAGAAATCCCAAAAATTACAGAAATTCACTTTCATCATGTTATCTAACATATAAAAATTTCAGACCCAAATTCTCAATATAATTTCTGAAATAAATTTATAAACCTAGTTAACCATATTTTCCTTTGAAAATTCATAGTAATCTTTCCATAACTTGGAAAATTATCAAAATTAAAAACCAACTCCAAAATAATTTTTTACATAATATAAAAATTTTCCATGGCATTTAAACATCAATATCAATCAGATTTTCCCTAAAATCGTATATAATCTTACTTAAACATTCTTGTTTAAATCAAACAAATTGTAATTCAAACATATCATTATCCAAATCATCAAAGAAATGAATTTAATCTAAAATCCAAAAACAAATGATCATGAAACAAAATAGAGATGGTACAAATTATTATTCACCTTGATTAGATAAGGAGATTGTATTGAGATTGATATTTATTCCCCTAGCTTTAATCCTTAGTCTTTCTTTGATTTCTGTTCTCTTTTCTCTTTGATTATGGATGGCTCCTCTTCTTTTACGTTTGTGTTTTTTTTTTCAAAATGACGTGAATAGGAAATGAAATGGTAAGGAATGAAAATATATAAGGGTAAGGGGTTATGTGTGGCTAATTCCCATTATACCCATATGTAGATTAATTAACTTAAAAACCATTCTTTAGCCCATTTAATTTGTTAATTGAGCACGCCTTAATTATATTTATTCAAATCTCAATCCCCTTATCACTTAACATTTACATTATTTTATTTTATTCATCTAATTAAATCTCCTGAATAATGTTATAAAAAATTAGGGGTGTTACATATATCCAACCAACATTATTTTTTTACTCGAACAACACCATATTAGCAACAAAGTCAAGTAATAATATATAGTTTAACACTTAGTAAAAATGCAAGAACTTTACTCACCAAAAGCTAACTGAATTAACCCGGCCTTCCACTAACTTTAGAAAGCGACCTAGGACTTCAAGTTTCTTTAGAAAAATTATGTTTCTATATGTCTTCAGTGGCTAAATGATTCAACCATAGGCGGTTAGTGCTTCGGCCATGATGTGAAAAGGGAGGTAAGGGCTTTTTTTGTAGAGGTCGAGGTATAAGAAAAGAATGAGGAAGTTTTAACAAGGTTTAGAGTTTTTAAGAGTGAAAGAAACTTAAAATTTTAAAACTTAGAAATTCTTTTTTTGGAAGCCATGAAATTATGAAAACTTGGAAGGAGGTTTAGAATATGGAAGTTGAAATGAAAAGGTGCGGGAGAAAAACATGCAAATTGATTTTATATAAAAGGAATTTAGAGAATTACTAAAACACCCCTAAGGTGCACTACCCTCCACTAATGCATGCCACATCAACACCCCTTGTCCCACTTCTCTTAATTTTGAAAATTGCCTTGTCTCCCCTTCCTTTAGTTCCAACAATCATTTATGGCTAGTGTACTTTGTGCTTGCGAATAACATGATATGTTATAACAATTTTCCATTTTACATTTTAACTTGATTAAATTTCATAAAATGTCATATCAATATTTTAATAAACTTAATTAATTATTTATTTATCAAAATAGGTCCAAATTTGTAAATGTTATATATATTGTTTCAAATGTGCAAAACATTTTCCGACAACTTTTAGACGTCAAAAGGTTGAGAATTCGGAAAAGAATTTTCGGTTGCATTTTTATTTTTCCTTGAACTAATTGTTTTTGTAAACAAAATTTTGAAAACAATTTCATCCTTACTTTTATTATTTAAAAGGACTTTATTTGAGTTATAATCCATTAATTAATTATTAAAAATATATATCCAAATTTAAAGTGATTAAATACCGGGTCGTTACACTCTCCTCCCTTAAAAGAATTTTGTCCCGAATTTAGCAAACAAAGAGCTGACCTAAAATAACACAAAATAACACAAAAGAGCATACATTATAAATCCTAAAACTCATACACATACACTAAGCATCCATAGCAAACAGTACATACACAATACAATACACACAATCTACTTATCTAAGTACAACTTGAGGCAAGCCCCATTTTATACTATCTTTCGACACCACATGTCTGAGTAGTCTTGCTTTAGATTGCCGGAAATGGCAGTAGAAAATTTAGCCTTCAAGTCGTTCCTCCTCAATATTTCCAATACGGCCTCTAAGTGGCGGTTGTGATCCACCACAGACTTAGAATAAATAAGGATACCATCTATTGAGACCAACACAATTTTGTTGAGTATATCTCTAAAACATCGATCCATGACGACTAAAAAATGAGAAGGTGCATTGGTTAGCCCATAAGGCATAACCAACCGCTCAAAGAAACCATTTAGTCCCCTAAAATCTATCAGGGATGTATCATATTCAAATACCCTTAGTTGATGAAATCTTGTGCCCAAATCCATTTGCAAGAATACCCTAGCACCTTGTAGTTGTTTCAACATGTCGTCTATGCTAGGTAAGGAATACTTGTTTCTAAAGGTTTGTTTGTTTAGTTCATGGTAGTCTATACAAAGCCTTAGTGAATCATATGACTTAGCATGAAAACCCACAATTGCTCCCCAATTCGAGTGACTTGGCCTAATTGGACCCTTACTCATCAATTCCTCTATCTGATTTATTAACTCCCTTCTATCCCTTGGAGCCATCTTATGCTTAGGCTACATAAAATTTTCCATCTAGGGGTCAAGTTTATACTGAACTCAATCTCACGATGTGGTGGTAGGCTATTAGCTTCTTCAAAGATATTCGGGAAAGCTATATCAACCAATAACGATTCTAACTTTTCCCAGGGCAAATCCAGTGCATAAAGGAAACTCTCCATTAACTTGTTTGGTTCACCACACAACACATTAATATGCTCCTTCACTTGTTTTATACTACAATAGTCCTTTTATCACAGTCAAGTACTACTCTACACTTTGATAACCAATCTATACCAACCAAAACATCAAAACACATAAAGTCTAAGACAAATATGACACATGGAAAGTGGTGGGTAAGGTATGAAACTAATACATCTTCACAAACCATGCATAGATTAGTCTACCCCATATGTAGTTGGTTACACAAATAGGGGTTTCTACAAATTTTGGGGTAAATCCTAATCTTTCAATCAATTCTTTAGAAATAAAGCTATGGGAGGCACCGGTATCAAACAAAACTTGAAAAAAAATATCATTTACGAATAATGTACCTTCCAGAACTCCCTTCCCATCTTCATTCCTTGAATTTGAGGGTTTATTCTTAATAGTATAAACTATGACTTGTTGACCTTTTTGCACAAGTATACTATCCTTTTCCATATGTCCAAACTGGTGGCAATTCAAGCAAGGTATCTTTTGGGTCATTGGAGAAATAGGCCATGTTTACTGATTCTGTGCTTTCGAATTCTTACTAAGCTTCAAAATGTAATGTTTATACTTGTTCCGTTGTTCCCTTCTGCTTACAATTATTGCACGTGTAATCTTTGTACATGTTCCCTTGATATCCTCCTCCTGACTTTCCCTTCCACTTCATTTTCCCTTGTGGGTTGAACTTCCTTTGTTCGGTTTGTTTTCGGTACTAGGGGTCTCTAACTCTTAAGGACTTCATAACATAGAGCCATGTCTTCTAGGTCTACGAAAGATCCCTTTAGGTGAGCAGTGATTTTTTCTAAAACTCCTCCCTAATTCCCATCACGAATATCTCATTCTTCTTCAAAGGTGTATCAATGTGTTCTGGTCCAAAACGTGACGACTTGTTTAACTTGGTTTCATATTTTGATACAGACCCATCTCCTTACTTAAGATCTAAGAAACACCTATATAATTCGACCTTTCTTGTAGTGGGCATGAACTGGTCTTCAAACATCTTCCTAAATTTATCCCAAGAAAAATCTTCTTCCAGAACATTAGCTATAACGGAGTCCCACCACATTGACGCTCCATCTTGTAATTGCCAAGACGCTAAGTAGCGCTTCTGCTCATCTGAAATATCTAATCCCTTGAAAATATTTTTGCAAGAACAACGCCAAGCAAAGACTTAAATAACGGATTCCAGGCCATAAACGAATTTCCTCCTAAATTAGAAAAATCTTGCATAAGGATGCAAAGTCGACTCCGGGTTGTACAGGTGCTACTTCTTCTAATGATCCTACCCTTCTAGCAGTTGGGGCTCGACCCTCGATGATCAAAGTACTTCCATTTCCCCTTCCCCGTCTTCCTTTAGCACTCATATCTTACAACCTGATCATAATAAAATATCCTTAGAATACACTTTCAAGCACGCCTTATATTTTGAAAAAGGTATCATCTATAAATGATATTAAATAAACATCTTCATTCCTTCAACCAACACCCACATCCCAATAACTATATAAATTTTGGAAATTTCCTTCATAAAAGAGATATAACCCTAGGTAAAATTATTATTTTTACCCATTTTAAAACTATACCGTGTCTATTTGTCTTGTTTAAGTGTTTAGGAATCCCTATCGATAGAGATGATCCGGCGCGTCGATCAGAATTCATAAGCCTCTCAACAAAAAAACCCACATAATATAAAACATTTTATAGCACTAATAAATATGCACTCATACATATATATATATATATATATATATATATTATACACTCAACTGATTCTAGGGCACTATTGACCCTATCTATAATGAGTTCACCCCACCAAGGCCTAGGTGTTCGCTCAACCTAAGATTTGATACCAATTGTAATAACACGCCTTTTCAACCTTCAAAGTCAACACTAATACATCCATGATATTCACATGTCGAGCATCCAAGTGTCTGGAAGATGGATCATTAGGGAAAGTAAAGAAGAAAGAAGATGAAAAGAAACTAAACAACATAGTATCTAACCATGCAACAGGAAAACATATATTAATTAATATAAAATTTACATAGTCATTTCCAAAATGATACGTCAAAGTCATAATAGTACAAATTATATCGTGGGAGAGTTATAACTACATGTCCCAACTTAACTGATACAAATTACATAAGACGCGGAGGAAACAAAATAAATAACTACTTATCGATGAAGCCACCTGCTACAAGCTCCTCAAAAAATGCATCCATGGGAAACTTGAACTACTTTGCTACTCATACAAATTTGAGCACCAAAGAGTTTTAGGGAAAGAAAATAAAACTCTGGGTCAAACATTGGTCTAATGTGAGTAAAGCATAAGTTCAACTTTATAAAAGCCTTCAAACCAAAGGTATCTTATAAGACCACACCACACATAAACATGGACAGGTTTTACCTTACCATAACAAAAACATTTCTATAAAAATCCTTTGATAGTATCATAATGTCTAGGTTTAAATTATTTAACATCCAAGCAGCTGTCATGTGTGTACATAATAGCAATAATAGATATATAATATAAAATGAAGGTGCTTATTGGAGAATGAATTTCCAATAATGGCAAGGTAAGGGACTACCTTTCGAAAGCAATACAACTCAAGACAAATGTACCGAGAGATCGAAAACCTTTCGACCTCGCATGAAAAGTCCGGCCCTATCCCTAACTAGATAGTTCCGAATATGATCACCCCTAAGTTGTGATCAACAGCCATAAATGGGCCTCGAAGCATACATAGATATCAAATCTAGATAAGGGATGACCATACCCTGATTGGAGCGACCCACATAGCCCTACGATCTACCTTGTTTTAGCCATCTCTTAGTTGTGAGGCTTAAAAGGCTAAACCTTACCATTTCCTCATTGCAAACCATCTTGGAAAGCTAACACTTCCCTCCAAGCAGAAATGCAATGCCATTAATCATCCATACAAGTTCATTCTAGGTCCGAACGAAATCAAAGGCACTTCAAGGAGCACCATCTTCAATCATCTTCAAGACGTCTTACATTTTAACGCAAATGTTGCTTCGAAGTGGTTTTTGGATAATTTATCTAATCCTGGGCTCTACGAAGCAACAAACGATAATTCCCGATTGACACATTCCCGCTTCTTTTGGAAGTATGCAACAAGTATTCAAGTCCTCACTAAGGAACTCAATACACGATCAAACATCCTTAGTCAAATCTGGCCAAAATTTGATAATCGGTTATTTGACTATCAAAAATCAAACAACAAAAATTCAAAGATCTAATTACTCATAGCAACCACTAAGCCTCGTTTAAATAAATCTTTCATTTATTAAATCTCATTTCAGAATATTTATTAAAATATTCATATGCTTATCCCACTGACATAAGTATATTCACAAAACATCTGTGAAGGATTTTTGTTTAAAAATCATATTAAAAAGATCAAAACAAATGTATTTAAACTAGAGATAAGAATAACCCCACAAAATATTCCCTTCGGTGTTAAGTATGGAACAAATGTCCACACCACCATAATTAAGAAGGTCGGTTAAGGGAAACTCCATCTCAAATTCTTTTATAAATTTCTTCATCAAATCCTTTTAATATATCGTTTCCATTTATAAAATCACCTTTGCTTAAATTTGTAACGACCCAGAATTTCTGACATTTGAAATTCGAATATTTAATTGATTTTAAATATTAATAAGTAGAATTAATAAGTCGAATAATTTAAAATTCGAATATCTGGATTTAATTGGATAATTAAATTGATAAATTAATAGGTGAAATTCCAGAAATAATTGAAATCTGGATTAAATGTGATTGAAAATGATTTATAAAGTTATATTAAATCATATTAAAGTTATAGTGATGTTATAGAACTTTTAAAATTGAATTTAGAGTTAATCTGTGAAAATTGAATATTTTAATATTTAATCGACTAGTGAAATTAGCCATTTTTGGGACAGTCTCAGAATTGGACGAAACTAGTTCCATTGGATTCGTAATAGTTTTTTATTATCAGTTTCAATTTTCGTAGAAATCGGAGTTGTCATTTGACCGTGGCAGCTCGAAACGCATCGAAATTATTTTAATATCAATTTGGCGAGTTAAAATAGTCATTTTTCAAAAAGCCTCGGATTTCGACAAAACCAGTTTCATCGGATCCGTAATGTGATATTACTGTATGATTTCATATTTTGTGTTAATCGGATGTACCGTTTGTCCGGGGCAAGCCAAAACGCATTGAAATCGGTTTAAATTGGTTTAATTTAAAATGATCGTTTAATTCCGTAACTCGCATAGATGATCGAATTAGCTCCCGAAACACATTCCATTATGTTCGAAACGCGGGGTAAACCTTACGAATGCCAAGTGGCATGTGTAATTTGGAGATCGTTTGAAAAAGTCGTTTTAAAATAAATTTAATATCATTTATATACGTGTGTATATATATATATACACACGTTCACAACGAAACCCTAATTCTCTTTTCTTCAGCCGCCACCATTGATTTCTATGGCTGAGAATTCACCTTCTTCCTCCTCCATTATCTCCGCATCCATCAACTTTTACCAGAAACTTCCAACACGAATATTGTAGATTATCACAAGATCTTCGTGTTCAACGGTCACGATCGTTTTTAGAGCTTTGGATCAACGGCAAAATGCATTGAAAGGGACAGCAGTCTTTCACGTTTTTCGAGGTGAAAAGGGAGCCGAGCTCCAAGCTTTTGCACCGATGGTGGCTTAGGTGATGGCCTTTCAAACTGCACTCGTTGATCGTCTTCAAAGTCGTCGAGGGGGATGACATATTCGTGAGTTACCTAGTTACAGGGGTAACCCGGCTTTGTTGGCAGAGAGCAGTTTGTCTCTCGGGACGTCCAGCCAGAGGCGATCCCATTCGGTAGTAGGAAAGGAAGTTCCTTAGCCTGACCATTTGTTGGCAAATCCATTTTCCAATACGAACCTTGTACGGTTTTAGTTGTAGAACCTGCCATTTACTTATGGTGGTCACCACTGTTTAGATGGTAGCTATAATAGGCATACGATACTGGTCGTATGTTGGCTAAGATTAATGTTATACTTTCGAAATGTTTTCTGCACTATGCACTAATAATAATAATCCAATGATTTTGCGTAGTAAGCATATTTGACTATCATAAGAAGAAATCTCCTCCAATTCTGCCTTTGCATTGTGTGTGTGGCGGGAGGTCTTATGGTAGTTTCATTTTCCAAAAGCATTGCGAAATTGTTTATTTTCTTGTTGTTGATTGTTTAAAGATAAACTGTTTTAGTTCTCACACCAGTCACCATGACTGACCTGGAGTTTATTGTTTCCTTCCTAAACTCTGGGTGCCCATCATTTTCCACACGGGCAGTCTAGAGTCAGGTTATTAGGTCATTCTGGATTCAGGAGATGCTTCGGAGCTTAGTGGCAAGCTGGATGGCGAGACGTACCACTTGTATATGATAATATTTATTCCGCTGTGTATTCTGTATGAGGACAAGTTTATATAACTGTCCAGTGTTGTATGGTTGTTGTAAACTCTGATGATGATATGATGTATAAAATGATATAGTTCTTTGATTTAAAGATTATTCATTTATCTATTATATGTTGTTCCGCTGCGAATGTGAGATTCTGATATTGTTTCTGTTTCTGTGTCTTCTGTTGTTTCTTCTTTCTTTTTCTTCTATTTTCTTCTACCTCTTCTTTTTCTCCATAACAATTCGGTTTTCCGGCATTCGATTGCTCGGCAGTTGATACAGTGAATGTATTAATGTCGATTTTCGAGCGACGAAAAAATCGCTCCGTTACATTTGGTATCAGAGCATATGGTTAAGCGACAACCCTGCTCTGTTGGGTATTACTCATTAGATATAGAGTCAGTAGTACTCTAGAATGAGTTGAGTGTAATAATAGATATGAGCGCGTATTTGTTAGTGAATATAAATTGTTTTATATTATGATGATTGGTTTGTTGAGTGGTATATGGATTCTGGTCAGTATAGTCTGTACAACTCTATCGATAGGGATCTCTAAACACTTGTTCAGAACAATTCAGCACGATATTATTTTTAAATTGGGTAAATGAAATAATTTTACCTCGATTATATTTTGTATATAAAGAAATAATTTTTCAGTGTTAAAGTGTATATGATTGATTGTTTGGATGTTGAAAATATAAATATATATAAGTTGATAAAAGTTGTTTGAATGAGTTAAATGAAAACAATAATTGTAAAAGAGTAAATTGTATAAGCAAATGAATTATAAGTATGAAGTTATAATTAAAATGATTTGCAATGATAAAATAATCTTATATATAAGAAGTGAAATTTTATAAGTGAAAGATTTATAAAGGATTTATAATCTAAAAATAAAATTCTAGAGCAGTGTTTTGAAAGGATTTGATATTTTGGAAAAATTGTTTTGGAGAGATGAAAGCTCTAAACTCTTTTCAGGTCACTGGAAAATAATTCCGATGATGATCGCGACATCATTGGTGTTCATTTTCGGGTTTCCAAAAGAGGAATTGCTGCTAGATTATTTTAAATGAAAGAATTTTGGAAAATTTGGATTTGGTTTTGGAAATTCAAAAGATAATTTGAATTGATTTCAAAATGTTTTTGAAAAGTTGAAAAGGCTCTAGAATCCTATTTAAAATATTTTATGGGAATGATAAATGAGTTGATAACTTATACCAATTGAATTTTGATAGAATAAATTTAACTTAAAGGATAGAGTTAAATTAAAGTAAGTATAAGTGAATCAATTGAATCTAAGTTGTGATTGTTGAATATAAGTAATCAAGTTTTGAACTTATAATATGAGATAATAAATTTTGACTTTGGTAAAAGTTAAATAGAATTGGAATCTGAATTTGATTAATAAGTGGAAACTTAAGTTAATTTGAGCAAATGATGTTTGAAATGGAAAATAACTTGAGTAATGTTGAATGAATTTGATTTTGATATCAAAGTAAATTAATAAAGTGAATTTATTAAATGAATGTGAACTTGAGTTATATAAATAAAATTCAACTTTATTTGTTAAATGGATTAGCAATTGAATTAATGAATGAATGGATTGAATGTTAATCAATCTAATGAGAATAAATTGATATGAAACAATGGATGTAAGTGTTAATTCATTTAAGCTAATGAATTGGGAATAAAAATAAATTGAATGGAATTCAATTTAATATAAACCAATTGGAAAATTTAATGTGTTGAACCAAATTGAATGTAAAATTTAATAATTTGGTTGTGTAGAATATACATTGGTTGTTATATGGATGTTAGTTGGTTGTATATAAATTCATTAAGTGTTAATGAAATTGAATTAGCGAAATTGAAAGCTAAAGTGATTAAATTCAAATTGATAATATATAAATTTGAATAGAATTGGATTTAACTTGATTTAAAAGTGAATTAATGTGAATGTAAATTAATGAATGTAAACTAATTGAATTGAAAAAGAATGTTGATAAAATCCAACGTTAATGAATCAAATATGATTTAAAATTGAAAACCAATTCAATGAATGTTAATGAGAAGTGAATCTATATGGATTTGGTTATGAATTGATTTGGATAGACATTGATTTCATGGATGTTATTGGATGATAGTTGTTTGATGGTTGCATTTGTTGCTTTTGAGTGCATTGCTATATTAGCACATGTAGTTATTATGTTGCTATATGATGTATATCGATATTATTTTCTATATACATGTTCTCATTTGTTTGATTGAGTGTTTAGTAGGTGCGGATGGCGTTTGCTTCGCATTTGGAGCTCGCTTTCGCGCTATATTAGCCGTATACGCTCGCTAATAATAAATAAGGTACATATCTCGGATTAAATATCGTACTTTTACACTTTTTCCTACGGGATGCCTCATCACTTGATGAGATGTATATTTGTGATATATATACACTGTCATTTTTTTTGGATCGAGCCGCGCAAAGGAGGCTATGGCGAATTTTTCTGGAAATTTAAGGCGTTAGAAAATTTTCGGGAAATTTTGGAAATTTTTGTTAATGAAAAGTCAACTTCCGAATTGAAATGAAAACGTAGGAATTGAACTAGAAAATGGAAACCATTGTTTTGGTTAAATTTAAAGGTTTTGGAAAAGGTGAATATAAAATTTTCACAAAATGGATTTTTGGAAAGTTAATGTATTTTGTGAATTTTTCTTACTTGGTAATTTCGAGGACGAAATTCTTTTAAGGGGAGAAGTTTGTAACAACTCGGAATTTCTGACATTTGAAATTCGAATATTTAATTGATTTTAAATATTAACAAGTAGAATTAATAAGTCGAACAATTTAAAATTCGAATATCTGGATTTAATTGGATAATTAAATTGATAAATTAATAGGTGAAATTCCAGAAATAATTGAAATCTGGATTAAATGTGATTGAAAATGATTTATAAAGTTATATTAAATCATATTGAAGTTATAGTGATGTTATAGAACTTTTAAAATTGAATTTAGAGTTAATCTGTGAAAATTGAATATTTAATATTTAATCGACTAGTGAAATTAGCCATTTTTGGGACAGTCTCAGAATTGGACGAAACTAGTTCCATTGGATCCATGATAGTTTGTTATTATCGGATTTCAATTTTCGTAGAAATCGGAATTGTCGTTTGACCGTGGCAGCTCGAAACGCATCGAAATTATTTTAATATCAATTTGGCGAGTTAAAATAGTCATTTTTCAAAAAGTCTCGGATTTCGACGAAACTAGTTTCATCGGATCTGTAATGTGATATATTGTATGATTTCAAATTTCGTGTTAATCGGATGTACCGTTTGTCCGGGGCAAGCCAAAACGCATTGAAATCGGTTGAAATCGGTTTAATATAAAATGATCGTTTAAATCCGTAACTCGCACATATTACCGAATTAGCTCCTGAAACACATTCCATTGTGTTCGGAACGCGGGGTAAACCTTATGAACGCCAGGCGGCACGTGTAATTTGGAGATCGTTTGAAAAAGTCGTTTTAAAATAAATTTAATATCATTTATATACGTATATATATATATATATATATATATATATATATATACACATTCACAACGAAACCCTAATTCTCTTTTCTTCAGCCGCCACCATTGATTTCTATGGCTGAGAATTCACCATCTTCCTCCTCCATTATCTCCGCATCCATCAACTTTTACCAGAAACTTCCAACACGAATATTGTAGATCATCACAAGATCTTCGTGTTCAACGGTCACGATCGTTTTTAGAGCTTTGGATCAACGGCAAAATGCGTTCAAAGGGACAACAGTCTTTTACGTTTTTCGAGGTGAAAAGGGAGCCGAGCTCCAAGCTTTTGCAGCTGATGGTGGCTTAGGTGATGGCCTTTCAAACTGCACTCGTTGATCGTCTTCAAAGTCGTCGAGGGGGATGACATATTCGTGAGTTACCTAGTTACAGGGGTAACCCGGCTTTGTTGTCAGAGAGCAGTTTGTCTCTCGGGATGTCCAGCCAGAGGCGATCCCATTCGGCAGTAGGAAAGGAAGTTCCTTAGCCTGACCATTTGTTGGCAAATCCATTTTCCAATACGAACCTTGTACGGTTTTAGTTGTAGAACCTGCCATTTACTTATGGTGGTCACCACTGTTTAGATGCTAGCTATAGTAGGCATACGATACTAGTCGTATGTTGGCTAAGATTAATATTATACTTTCGAAATGTTTTCTGCACTATGCACTAATAATAATAATCCAATGATTTTGCATAGTAAGCATATTTGACTATCATAAGAAGAAATCTCCTCCAATTCTGTGTTTGCATTGTGTGTGTGGCGGGAGGTCTTATGGTAGTTTCATTTTCCAAAAGCATTACGAAATTGTTTATTTTCTTGTTGTTGATTGTTTAAAGATAAACTGTTTTAGTTCTCACACCAGTCACCATGTTTGACCTGGAGTTTATTGTTTCCTTCCTAAACTCTGGTTGCCCATCATTTTCCACACGCAGTCTAGAGTCAGGTTATTAGGTCATTCTAGATTCAGGAGATGCTTTGGAGCTTAGTGGGGAGCTGGATGGCGAGACGTACCACTTGTATATGATAATATTTATTCCGCTGTGTATTCTGTATGAGGACAACTTTATATAACTGTCCAGTGTTGTATGGTTGTTGTAAACTCTGATGATGATATGATGTATAAAATGATATAGTTCTTTGATTTAAAGATTATTCATTTATCTATAATATGTTGTTCCGCTGCGAATGTGAGATTCTGATATTGTTTCTATTTCTGTGTCTTCTGTTGTTTCTTCTTTCTTTTTCTTCTATTTTCTTCTACCTCTTCTTTTTCTCCATAACAATTCGGTTTTCCGGCATTCGATTACTCGGCAGTTGATACAGTTAATGTATTAATGTCGATTTTCGAGCGATGAAAAAATCGCTCCGTTACAAAATTCCAAATACATTCATAAAACATTTTATAACTCTTCAAGTTTATTTAAAAACTCCTTTATAGATATCCAAAATTATTTATGTAATCTCTTTCCAAATTTCAAGATCTGTTTAAATTTATAAAACTCCTTTAATAAATCTTGATCAATAAAGTTCCTTTGATAAACAGATCAATTAGTTAAAACACTTAAAATAAACAAGTTATTATTTAAAACATCCTTCATTTAATCATCTTAAAATCACAATAACAAAATAATAACTTTAAACAATCATTTAAAAGGATGATTTCACAAATTCAAGAGAGGCTTAGCGACCACAATGGTTTATTCAGTTTTAGTTAAACTTTCCAAGTTATAGCAGGTGTGTCTACACAACAAGCAGATATGTAAAAGGGATTTACAAACAATAATCAACTAACATATAGGTAAATGTCCCAATTATAATAATAAGTTATGGGAAATTGTTCTGCTAAACAAATGTCCAAATTATTATAATAGCAGAATGGTGTTTTGTTATGCTAAATAGATGTCATTTGGTTTCATAATCATTTGAGGTTACTTATGGGTAATCGATAAATAAATCTCTTGATTTGAAATAATTTTGTAAAAGAAAACTACTTTTACAACAAAAAAGATACTTAGAAATAAGCGGTTTTAAAATTTAAAATCTTTATTCAATAATTAAATGACATTTAACTCCTTAATTAATAGTAATTAAACCTTAGTTAGTAATTAAATAATAATTAACTTTTAAATAGATGATTAAATAATAATTATCCTCCAAATAAATAATTTAATAATAGTTAATCATTAACAAATAATTAAACCATAATTAATAACTAATAATAAACTAAACCTTTATTAAATAATAATTTAAGACTTAATTGAGTCTTAATTTAATCTTAATTTAATTTAACCTAATTAGAAATTAATTAATAATTAAACCCTTTTACAATTAATTAGTAAATAAATAATTAAATAATAAATAATCCTCATTTAATAATTAATTTTTAATTAGTCAAAAAAATTTAATTAACTTACGTAATTAACACTTAGGTACTAATTACCTTTGTTATTTAATGATTAAATACTAATTACCATACTTAATTAATTAGTTAAATAATCATTAATTAAATAATTAATTAATTAATAATTAAATAAATAATTACTTTTTAAAACTTAAATTATGTTGAAAAAAATTTCCAAAAATACTTCTAAGTGAAAACACTTTTAGATTTCTAAAAGAGTTAGTTTTCACGAACTACACTTATAACGACTATCACTATACGACCTGTATTTTGAAAACTAGTTTAACATGCAAAATATCTTTTGAACCTTTCTTTTTAAATTTGAAGCATTTTGTAACCTGGAAAAAAATTTGAAACAAAAAAGTTAAGTTTTTTCGGAAACTTTATTAAATTTTTTAGTAAACACTTAAGTAAAACTAATTTTCAAAAATAAGGGATCTTTTTGTTGCTTATACAAGTCTACATACCAACTTCCTTAGCATATGCAACACCCATAAAATCAGAACATAAATGACATAATATCAAACCATAAGCAAAGGTCTCAACTTTCTAACAAACATAAACATTAGACTTCATTTCAAGTCTAATTCCAAATAATGGCATACACGCACATATAAATTATATCCAAACACCATTATAATCCAAGCACTTATACATATATCCAACCAACTGTTAACCCAAAAAATGGATCAACACCCTGGATTGATGTGAAAGCACCAACCCTGTTATTACAGAGCAATAGTATAGTAAATAAATGTAAAAAGAGTAGAAATAGTAAATTGACAAGAAGATTTTTATAGTGGTTCGGCTGTTAACGAAGCCTACGTTCACTTTGTAAGCTTTATTATCGATTGATTGCTATTACAAGTTGTATTCGATTACAAGTTGAGACTAGAATAAGTCACAAGTGCAAGAGTTCACAGGAGTATCACAGTGAGCCCCTAGATGACTATTTTGTGGGAGAAGAAGAGTGAAGAATAATCTCTACAAAGTTCCATAAGCCAGTCCAGATGATTCCTTTTGTGTTGCAGGTAGGATTGCCTTTATAAGGGTAGGAGAGCAGTTGGGCCAAGGCCGACTTGTCAGAAGTCTTTACTCGGTGCTAGGTAAAAGTCCAGAAAAACTCAAGGCAATCCGAGCTAACATGATGGATCACTAGCAATCCATGGGTGATGGATTGCTAGCAATCCATGCCCTTAAACTATTTTTGAGTCTACCCTTTTGGGTTGCCTTCCTTTCATCTATTTTAATGCCTTGTCAAAATATCAAGTCGTTTGGAGTTTGTTTGATCGTCCGTCTTCATAGGTCATCTGGTCCAATAGAATCATCCATAACTTGCTCAAAACTTAACGAAATAAGACGAAACTTTGCTGCTACACTCTAGAGGAGGTTTGGGACCTATTTTCAAATTTCAGGTGGTGTGGCCCACTCCACTTATATCACTAGTGATCCATCTAGTTAGGTCACTAGGAATCCATCTAGCCTTATCCAATCATGCCCATTTTTGGCGAGTGCCTTCGTTTATGTCTTCTAAGTGTTCTACCAAAATTTCAAGTCAATCCAAATTCGTATGAGTTTTATAGGTCCGTCTTAAGTTAGCTGCATTGGTCAAAAAGCGAGTAAACATTTACCCCCCAAAGTACGCTTTTTGAATGAAAGATGTGCTTTGCTTAAGGACAAGTTCCAATCTCTGGTCTTTAATAGTTTAGATTTCCAACTGCTTCAGCGTTGGTGAATCGTCCAGTTCCTTCGGATTCTTTTTCCAATCACAAGTCGTTCCAAACCTGTTACAGCCTAAGGCTCTAGACTCTGCCTAAGTGTAATTTATACATCACAATCATTCCGACTTCATTCGTTGTTATTACATCACACATCCCTAACTATCACGTATCTATCTGGGATTTACATTATTATCATTCCGACTGTCATGTAGAGTTATAACATCATATATCAAAATCATATTATATATCAAAATCACATCACATCATATACCAAAATCACATCAAATATCGAAATCATCCTATTCTCATCCAGGATTTATCAATTTTATTCTATTTATAAGGCATTCAAATCCTTTTATTAATTCAAATTGATTTGATCTCTCTGGATCGTTTAATGTTAAGTTTAATGTTTAAGGGGGATGATCTCTCCGGATCATTTGTTTGTTAAGTTAAAAGGGATTAAATAGGCCCATCCGCTCACTCTCCTGTGAGCGGACTTACTTCTTGCACGCCGGTCCTATCTCTCTGGTCAGGACAAAAAGGCAATCAATATCATACAAGTCCATTCAAGGGGACTTGCACCTTGCACTCTGGTCCCGTATCGAGACGCTAAGGCGATAAATATCATACAAGTCCATCCACTCACTTTTTTGTCAAGAGGATTTGCACCTTGCACTCTGGTCCCTTAACTAAACTCTAAGGCGATCAATATTAATGATCACAATCAAAGTGCATTTTTCAAAATTCAAATATTTAATTTAAAACAAACAAGAAAAAATCAAACAAGTAGGAATCAAAACAAGAAAATTCCAAAATGTTCACCTTGGAGGTCCAATTCAGAGCCTGCGTAGAGACTAATCTGGGTCTCATACATGTGTAAGCGGTCCAAGGTCATTATTGTCCTAAATAGTCATCTCAGGCATCCGACTCAGAGTATGCCTAAGGACCTTCGTGATCCCGCACATGTGTAAGTGGCCCGAAGTTATTACTGTCTAAATACCAAAAGAAAAGTGTGAAAAAGCAAAGCATGGGAGCCAGATCCGACCCCCTTCTACCCCGAGCATGGGATAATTTGTCTTGGCTCAAATCTGATGCAGCAGTGGATAACAAAATTGGATGAATCGGTGAAAGTAGCAATCGAGAAATTGAAAGATACCAAATGCCCAAATCCGTTGATCCAAAGATACCAGATTCTGGCTATCCCAAACACGTTGATCACGCACGATACCTTGTTTAAAGATCTGTGATTCTTCGACGTTGATCAAGCACACTTGATTCCGCGAATCAGCTTCAACAATCGTTGATTCGAGCGCACTCGAATATCGAAGGTGGAGATAGGAGATCACACTCAAATACCAATTTAAGAAGAGGCACAAAGCTCTCAAACAAAAGTTTATTCAAAATCAACTAAGAGTTACAAATGAAACCACCCGCCTATTTATAGGCTTACAACTCAACACTTACATCACAACACTTAGGTCGTGAACGACCTATCACAGATAAACCACCTACAGAGTACACGCCCTAACATTGGCCGCGACCTACGACTTATATACAAGCGACATAAGAAAACACTTTACAACACATTACAGGCCATCACGACTTAAGAAAATACAAATACAAACGACATACGACCTAAACATCACACGGCAGCAGCGACTTAAGAACACGACAACAGGAAATCTTTACGCGACCTATTACTTGAGCGACCTAAAATTCAAGGCAGCGACCTATCTTCTCAGTGCATAAGGTCGAGCGACCTAAAATAAAGCGGCATCCGGAGCGACTTAGAGAAACATGGTAGCGGTCTACAGTGAGCGACCTATCTTAGGTCGTAGCTCGCAAGGTTGTATCGTTGAGCGACCTATTTTAGGTCGTAGCTCTTCTCCGCGACCTAGCATAGGTCGAAACACATTTCCGCGACCTAACATAGGTCGTATCTCTCCTTCGCGACCTAACTTAGGTCGTAACTCTTCTTTGCGACCTATCATAGGTCGTAATTCATTCTCGCGACCTAGCTTAGGTCGTAACTCATCAAAGTCGAAATTTGGAAGGTCGGAGTGACCTAGAGGAATGAGTAACTCGTTAGGTCATTTGAGCGCCTTATCCTTTAACTCATGAGCTCGTTCCAGCTTGTTATCTTCCTCGTTAGGTCGCACGCGACTTAACAGCACGCTAGGTCGCTCGCGACCTAAGACTTGGGCTGCATCATCCTCCCCTGGTTGAAAAAAATTCATCCTCGAATTTGTGCTTTCGTCTTCCACAATAGATTCATCTCCATAATAAGGAATAAGATGTTTAATATTAAACACGTCAGAAGTGTACACATCCTCCGGCAGCTTCATCCTATAAGCGTTTTCATTGATCCGTTTCACAATCTTTACAGGACCAATCTTTCGAGCTTTAAGTTTATTGTATGCTCCCACTAGAAAACGATCCTTCGTTAGTACAGCATATACTAAATCACCTTCATTAAATTAAACACTTCTTCGCTTCAGATCCGCAGATCATTTATACTTTTCATTTGCCTTCTCCAATCGTTCCTGAACGATTTTATGGGCATTCTGTTAATCCGTCAACAAAATCAACGGCCCGCTTAACTGTTCCCTTCGGTTGTGGCATTGTCGTTAAATCCAACGGCCCCTTTGGCAAGCTCGAATATACAATCTGAAATGGACTAAAACCCGTACTACGGTTAACAACATGATTATGTGCAAACTCTGCCTGACATAATTTCATATCCCAGCTCTTCAAATTATCCTGGACCAGACATCGCAATAGATTTCCCAATGATCTGTTCACCACTTCCGTTTGCCCATCTGTCTGCGGATGATAGGCGCTACTAAAATTCAGCTTCGTTCCAACCATCTTCCACAAACTTAACCAAAAATGGCTTAGAAATCTAGTATCCCGATTAGAAAAAATAGATTCAGGTAGCACATGCAATCGATACACCTCTTTAAAGAATAACTGAGCAACACAAACGGCATCAGCAGTCTTCTTACAGGCTATGAAATGTGCCATCTTCGAAAACCTGTCCACTACAACATATATTGAATCATTCCCCCTATGAGTGCTAGGTAACCCCAAAACAAAATCCATACTGATATCAACCCACGGTCTAGTCGGCACAGGTAAGGGCATATACAATCACGCATTCGTTGCTGTCCCTTTGGAAACTTGGCAAATATGACATCTCTCCACAAACTTTTCAACTTCCCGTTTCAACGAAGGCCAATAATAAGATTGAGAAATCAATTGCAAAGTACGATCTCTTCCCACATGACCTTCCTCATGCAACTCCTTCACAATCTTCATTCTTAAGCTGCATTCTGGTATACATAATCGATTCCCCTTAAAAAGAAAACCATCCACCAATACGTACTCATCTGTCTTTCCCTTCTCAACTTCATCAACAAACTTTGCAAAATAAGGATCATCAACAAACAATTCTGGAGACACATCAAACCCTGTCACCTCAACCTTCATTGTAGTCAACAAATGATTCCTTCGACTCAATGCATCTGCCACTCGATTCGTAATTCCCGACTTATGCTTCACCACAAATGTAAATTGTTGCAGGTATGCGATCCACGAAGCATGTCTGGCTGCAATTTTGTCCTGTCCCTGCAAATGTTTCAGTGGTTCATGATCAGTATATAGAACAAATTCTTTATGGAACAAATAGTGTCTCCAATGTTTTATAGCTTGAACAATAGCATAGAATTCCACATCAAGTATTATATCTCATCTTTGCTCCCGATAACTTCTCACTGAAATATGCAATAGGACGTCCTTTCTGACTTAACACCCCTCCAATTCCAACCTTCGATGCATCAGTATGCAATTCAAACAACAACTGAAAATCCGGCAACACTAGAATTGGTGTTGTCGTCAAAAGTTCCTTGATGCGCTCAAAAGCAAGTCCTGCTTCCTCTGACCATGAAAATTGCTTCCCCTTCATACAATCAGTAACTGGTGCCATCACGCTACTGAAGTGTGGAATGAATCTTCGGTAGAATGATGCTAAACCATGAAAACTTCTAACTTCTGTTATCGTCCTGGGTTGTGGTCAATTTCTGATTGCTTCAACTTTATTCTGATCCACCTGTATACCTCCTTCTGAAATAACATATCTCAAAAATAAAACACTATGCGTCATGAACACGCATTTCTTCGTTGCAGCATAAAATTGTTCCTGTCGCAGTATCATCAACACTTCTCTCAAATGATGCAAATGTTCTTCTGAACTTCTACTATATATCAGTATATCATCAAAATACACCACCATGAATTTCCCAATAAATGGTCTAAAGATTTGATTCATCACCCGCATAAATGTACTCGGTGCATTCGAAACACCAAACGGCATAACCAGCCATTCATATAATCCTTCTCTCGTCTTGAACGATGTCTTCCATTCGTCCCCTGGCCTAATTCGAATTTGATGATAACCACTCTTCAAATCGATCTTCGAAAAGATAGTAGCTCCACTAAGTTGATCCAACATGTCATCCAGTCTAGGCATAGGAAATCTGTATCTCACTGTAATCTTGTTCAATGCCCGACTATCAGTACACATCCTCCACGTTCCATCCTTCTTCGGCACTAACAAAGCTGGCACCGCACAAGGACTTAAACTTTCCTGTACACGCCCATGTTCAAGCAACTCTTCCACTTGCCTTCTCAACTCCTCATGTTCCTTTGGACTCATTCTGTAATGTGGTCTATGAGGTAACACAGCTCCTGGAACAAGATCAATTTGATGTTGAATGTCTCTCAACGGAGGTAACTCCGTTGGTAGTTCCTCAGGAAATACATCGTCAAATTCTGCCAGCACTGACTTTACTTCTTCAGGAATTTCAACCACTTCATTATTCTCACGTCCAATCAACAAAAACACTTTAGGCTCCTCTTCTACTTCCTTAACAAACTCCTTCAATGATAACAAAGTTTTCAGCTCCTCAATCTCCTCCAACTTGCTTTCTTCTTGTTCTCGCTTCTTGGGAATTAAAGTGATTTTTGTGCCTTCAAACATGAAACTGTAACTGTTAGTACGACCATCATGTTGCACAGCCCTATCATATTGCCATGGTCTCCCCAACAACAGATGACATACATCCATGTCCACAACATCACACCAAATTTCATCTTTGTATTTCTTCCCAATTGAAAAATTAACACAAGCTCTTCGCCAACTTTCACCTCCCCACATTTCCTCAACCAAGCTAACTTGTACGGTTTCGGGTGCTTCTCAGTTTTCAATGCTAACTTCTTCACAGCTTCTGTAGAGATAATATTGTCACAACTTCTTGTATCAATAACAAACTTACAAACCCTTCCCAAAATAGTCCACGTTGACTGAAAGATGTTACTCCTCAACCAACTAGTCTCCTCCTCTTGCTTTGGTGTCAAACAAGATCTCTTCATCATTAATGAATACCCTTCATCTCCCGACACATTTTCTTCCTCCTCATCATGTAGTGAATTAGAACATTCAGCTTCTACCTCCTCATCCTCTGCCTTAGCAACCATCACTCGCTTCTTTGGCTTTGGACATTCATTGCTTTTGTGACCAATTTCCTGACAATTAAAACATTTTATACCACTATTGATTCTGGTCTTAGCAACTTCATTAACAACTGGTTTTGCAACAGCCTTCGAAACATTCGCATTGCTACTAGCCCCTTTCATTAGATTGTTGGAATTTGTAAACACACCACCACCTCTCCTACCTTGCTTCTCCCAAGCTAGAGCCTTTTGATGTGCTTCAGCCAAAGATTTGGGATCAAACATATTCACCATATCTTGTATCTGCATTCTCAACCCTCCAACAAATCTAGCTGTCAACTGCTCCTCGGTCTCCATGATATCATTTCTCGCAATCAGCTGATAGAACTCATCCGTGTAATCATTCACTGACTTTGTCCCCTGCCTCAAGTTCTGCAAACGTTGATACATAAGAGATTGATAATTGTAAGGTAAGAACGTAGCTTTCATCAACTTCTTCATCTTATCCCATGTAACAATCTTTGACTTCCCCATTCTCTCCCGTGTTAGTTTAGTTTGCTGCCACCATGCCATAGCTCTTCCTTTCAATCGTGTAGCAACCAACTTCACTCTCCGATGCTCGGGAACTTCCTTAAAGTCAAAAATCTCTTCAACATTAGACAACCAATCCAAAAATTCCTCAGCCACCATTCCACCCTTGAATTCTGGAATTTTAGTTTTCATCCTCGACTCCCATCGTCGATCATCCTCAACATCCCGATATGCATTTCGTGCTAGGTCTCGATCTCGAGAATGAACACTACCTCTACCACCATCTTCATCAAAAACAGTTGTACTTCGATAACGATCTCGACCACCCCCATCTCTATGATCTCGCATATCTCTTCTACTTTTACTGTCATCATCATGGTATGTTTCATTTTCAAACTCACGTGGAGTTCTTCTCTCTTCATCTCTATACTTGTGATGTTCTCTTCTCAATGAAACTGAAGATTCTCTTCTTCCTCGATAAGCTTGTGGCGACACCTTCCTCGCTTCCATAACCGATGGCGAAACTCTGTTTCCTCCATGGTTCGAGATTGGCGACCTTCTCCTTTGTCCTTGATTCATATCATTCATCAGTTTCTCTAACTTCCCAATGCCTTCATCAAACTTTTCATTGATGCGTTGTTCCATTTGCTCGGCTTCTTCTCTTCTATACAACGCTTCAACATTCTGATGGCGATTAGCTCTTCTTGGCGGCATTATCAAAACTTCACAAACTTCAACTTTAACTCTTCAAAAACAATTGGCTCCAAGACTCGGCTTAGCTATGATTGGTTAAGTCTAGCTCTGATACCAAATAATGCAGCAGTGGATAACAAAAATGGATGAATCGGTGAAAGTAGCAATCGGGGAATTGAAAGATACCAAAGGCCCAAATCCGTTGATCCAAAGATACCGGATTCTAGCTATCCCAAACACGTTGATCACGCACGATACCGTGTTTAAAGATCTGCGATTCTTCGACGTTGATCAAGCGCACTTGATTCCGCGAATCGGCTTCAACAATCGTTGATTCGAGCGCACTCAAATACCGAAGGTGGAGATAGGAGATCACACTCAACTACCAATTTAAGAAGAGGCACAAAGCTCTCAAACAAAAGTTTATTCAAAATCAACTAAGAGTTACAAATGAAACCACCCGCCTATTTATAGGCTTACAACTCAAAACTTACATCACAACACTTAGGTCGTGAACGACCTATCACAGACAAACGACCTACAGAGTACACGACCTAACATTGGCCGCAACCTACGACTTATATACAAGCGACATAAGAAAACACTTTACAACACATTACAGGCCATCACGACTTAAGAAAATACAAATACAAACGAGATACGACCTAAACATCACACGGCAGCAGCGACTTAAGAACACGGCAACAGGAAATCTTCACGCGACCTATTACTTGAGCGACCTAAAATACAAGCCAGCGACCTATCTTCTCAGTGCATAAGGTCGAGCGACCTAAAATAAAGCGGCATCCGGAGCGACTTAGAGGAACATGGTAGCGGCCTACAGTGAGCGACCTATCTTAGGTCGTAGCTCGCAAGGTTGTATCGTTGAGCGACCTATTTTAGGTCGTAGCTCTTCTCCGCGACCTAGCATAGGTCGAAACACATTTCCGCGACCTAACATAGGTCGTATCTCTCCTCCGCGACCTAACTTAGGTCGTAACTCTTCTCTGCGACCTATCATAGGTCGTAATTCATTCTCGCGACCTAGCTTAGGTCGTAACTCGTCAAAGTCGAAATTTGGAAGGTCGGAGCGACCTAGAGGAATGAGTAACTCGTTATGTCGTTTGAGCGCCTTATCCTTTAACTCGTGAGCTCGTTCTAGCTTGTTATCTTCCTCGTTAGGTCGCACACGACTTAACAGCACGCTAGGTCGCTCGCGACCTAAGACTTGGGCTGCATCAAAATCCCTGGGCGTTTCTTGATGCATTCTCCATGGATAATGGCTGTTCTTGCAATTCTATCGTAGTTCTGTTCCTCATGTATTGTGGCAGTTGGTAGTTCTGAACCAGTTCTTTTATTAGGTCACGAAGTTGTCGGTACTCATTCATTTCATGCCCATTTAGCTCATGAAATATGCAAAACATTCCAGATATTTTCTCTCGATTAGCGGGCTCCCTCCTTGGTGGCCTCTGGTAGAGGATCTGCCCCTTAGTCTCCAAGTATATCCTCTCTGGGGTTTTAGTTAGGTCAGTGTATGAAGAGAATCTCGGCTCCTTCGTTTGTCGTTCGGCTCCTCGAAGTCGTCATCGGTTTTCCTTTTCCCTTTGTCTTTTCCAATTCCAACTCCAAACGGTCCCTATCCTCTACAGCATTTATTTTAGCATCCACATCTTCATCATTGGCTTCAGTGTCTTCTCGATGCAAATATCTCTTAGCTTCATAGTAGAATTCTGCAGGATCCATCAGTGGATCCCTTTTCAATGCAACTTTGAAATTAGTCTTACTCACGACTCCATATACTGCTGCCATTAGGATAAACAACAGATCCGGCTTGTCGACCACAGTTGCCATCGCATTGAATCTTGTTAAATACTTATAAAGGACTCTTGAAGCCTTTATTTTACGTTTGAGACCGTAAGTACATTCCTCGTTTGTGAGTCGTAAACTCTAAACTGTCTCAAGAACTTGCTTACCAAGTTGGTCCATGTGCTTATGGACCCATTCTCCAACTGTATGAACAACATTGCCGCCAAATCCATTAAGTAATGAGAAGCACCATCTCATTACCTCCTCAGCAGCATCGAACACTTCCATATGTTGGATGTATCTCATCATATGAATCGTCGGATCTTTCTTCCCGTCGTACATTTCCAACGTCGAAAGCTTGAAATATAGAGGATTTCTCGCATTCTGGATATTAGCAATAAACGGATTCATGTTCATGTATTTCGTACCCTGATTTGGGCATCCTCCTCTAATGAACCTTTATACCAATTCAACAACTCAGTTCTCACCATCCAATGAAGGTCTCCATCCTAAAGCAATATTTCCCCCCTGTTCTAATGGGGGTATCCTGGGATGTAATCTTCCGATCGAACGCTTGTGTTTTGATTCATAACTTTAGCTTCATTCAGACTTGCATTCTGTCAAGGAAGTTCTGGTACATATTCTTATGTCGGTTGCATCCTAGTATATCAATTAGCTCTCATACTACCAGTTCATGCTGTTTCAACAGTCACTCTAGCATTGGAATTGGTTCCCATGTTGATTCCAGCAATTGCCCCTAAGTATTGGTTGCCTTGGGCATGGGGGAAAGACTCCATCTTGTTCCAATCCAACTCCGGAAGCTCTTGCATTGTTCCGTAGAGTTAGATTCCTATTCACTGTAGATCTAGCCATCTCTTGCTGCTCCATCTTTTGGACGAAGCACTCCATCATCTCCTGTTGTCTAGCTAAGATTCCATCTTGTATCTATTTCATCATCCTTTCCATCTCCTCTCTAATCACATAGTTGGGTTGATGAGAATTTGAGTACACATCCTGGCTGCCCCCAGGCTCTGGTTGATTTGCTCTGGCGCTAGATCTAGTATTAGGCATGCTCATCTTCTCTAAGTTTTAGATTCAAAGTTCAAGTCTTATGATCAAGCCCTAAGTTCAGTTTTCTCAGTGGAAGTACAATGTTGTTAACCTAAAAATGGATCACCACCCTAGATTGAATGTGAAAGCACCAGCCTTGTTCCTACAAAGCAATAATATAGAAAATAAATGTAAAAACAGCAGAAATAGTAAAAAGACAAGAAGATTTTTATAGTGGTTCGGCTGTTAACGAAGCCTATGTCCACTTTATAAGCTTTATTATTGACTGACTGCTATTAAAAATTGAATTTGGTTACAGTTGAATTCGGTTACAAGTTGATGAGATTAGAATAAGTCACAAGTGTAAGAGTTTACTAGAGAATCACAGTGGACTCCTAGATGACTATTGTATGGGAGAAGAAGAGTGAAGAATAATCTCTATAGAGTTCCAACAGCCAGTCCAGAAGATCCTCTTTGTGTTGTAGGTAGGCTTATATTTATAGGGGTAGGAGAGTAGTTGGGCCAAGGCCGACTTGTCAGATGCCTCTACTCAGTGCTAAGAAGAAGTCTAGAAAATCTCAAACCGACCCAAGCTAACATGATGGATATAACATCCCCCTATTTGGAGGCCCAAACTGACGGCTACGGATGCTGCAGTCATCCATAGTTATTAATCCTTGGTGACCAAATACGGCGGTGTTTGATTCATTGATACACAAAAACACATGAATATGGAAAAAAAATTTAAAATTCAAACTAAATCATATTCCATTCCAAAATATTTCCAATTCATTACATAATCCCAAATTCGCAAATCACGTTCAGAGAAAATATATTTATTACAACATACGCCCAGAGCGACATATAAAGATGCACTCTAGGATGATCAGAGTATATACGTGAAATATAACAACTTTTCCATTACAAACTGTTAGTCCCTGAGAAGTTGGTTTTGATGACAACAACCTTAGAATAAGATATAAAATATAAATACTAACATTATTGTTTATATATATATGTATATGCAGGATAAATATACAGGTACCAAAGAATGAAGACTGTACATTATAGAGATTCAAGAACCGATGAACTCAAAATCGAAGATATCAAGATTCAAGACTCATGAGTATCAAGATTATCAAGATTTCAAGGTTAGTAATTTAGTTAGGAGTTTTGTTAAAACTCCTAGAAAAGCACTGACATCTTAAAATCCATTTTATTCGTGGAATAGAATCCACTACGAGCCCATTAAAGGGATGGAACCCTAAGTAGGATGGAACCTACGAAAAATCTAGTGGAACATTGTTTTGTATCCACTAACTTTTATTCAAATGTTTTACAAAATTATATCTTGTTTTCAAAATGAGTTCAAAATCTTCCTTTTTAAATCAAAAACATCTATCCTGGTTTTAAAATACTTTTAGCCTAAAAATAATCTTTATTTTCAATATCAAATTATCCTTGGTTTTAAACTATCTTTTAATTATAACTTTTAAAATTTATACTTAGATTTAAATATAAAATTATAGTAAATTTTTATATATACCAAAATATTATTCTCTATACTTATTTATGTATTTTAACTATAGTTAAGTATATTTATAAAGTTTAAAATAGTTTTAATACAAGATAGAAGTTATTTTCAAAGAAAAACAAATTACCAAAAATAACTTAGGCCTGTCGACAACCCCAAGTTCCCTTGTCGACAAGGTGATAGTTTATTTCAAAAGTTTGAATTTCAAAGGAAGTGTCTATTTTTCATATCCTTTCACGAATGGACATGGCTGTTGTTCTACTATAAATAGGGGCTGTTTTAAATGAATTTATAATCATATTTTCTCTAATTTCACTCCTCTTCTTCTTCCACATTTCTTTACATACATTTTTACCATTATTGTACCGAAATCACCATTGAATCTAACTAGATCATCTCTAGTTTGATTCTCTATCACTATCTCAACAAGATCCCAGTGCTATTCAGAGATATAGACTTCTTTGTATTCAATCGAGCGAGAAAAGGTGTGATTGTAGCCTAGAAAATCAATCGGGTGAACTTGTTTCTTGTAAAATCAAGTATCTCTACCCAGAGGATTGTGAATTTGGAGCAGTGTACCTCGTGGCCTTGAAATCGAGGGTGTAATTGTAAGAATTGATTTTGAAAGGAAATCCATACTTGTGTTGCGGGACTGGATGTAGGGTAACTCCGAACCAGTATAAAATCCGGTGTGTTCTTTCCTTTATTGCTTTTACTTTATATCTGCATCTGTGTTGATTCTGTGATCATATCTGTGTCTGAATATTCCATACATTTGTGTTCAAATTAAGATAAACTCAAAAAGAATTAGTAATTCCTTAAAACACTATTCACCCCCCCCCCCCCCTCTAGTGTTAATTCTAGCCTTAAGATCCGTAATCCGCATTTCTCACATTTGGTATCAGAGCAAGGTTTTCAAAGTTTCATAATATGAATTTTGAAAAAGCTTTTAAAATGGCTATGTTTGAAAAACTTGTTAATAATAGTTTAGAAATATTCAGATCATCACTCTCTCATGAGTCTGCATATAATCAATATTCAAATTCAAGTTGTCTACCAAAATTGTATGATGTGCAGGAAACATGTTTTATGGGTGTTGAGGAATCAATCCACAATAGACAAATTATGAAGATCAGAAAGAATAAATGGATACTCGATAGTGGATGCTCTAGACACATGACTGGTAATCCGGATATGCTGAATGATATAATATACAAAGACAGAGGACTGGTTAGCTTTGGAGACAACTCAAAAGGATATGTGATTGGCATCGGCAATGTCGTTAACTCTAAAACTCCTATTATTACTAAGGTTTTGCTAGTTAAGAATCTGAAACATAATCTGCTAAGTATTAGTCAACTTTGCGATAAAGGATATAAAATTAAATTTGAAAAAGATAAGTGTCGCATTGAAGATAATAATTCAACCATAATATTTGAGGGAATTAGGAAAAAGAATATTTATATTCTTAGTATGAAAGTTTCAAATGATAACCTGTGTCTTTTGGCAGATACAAGTGACCCTTGGATTTGGCATAAGAAATTTGGGCATTTGAATTTCAAACTCATATCTAGACTGTCAAAACATGATCTAGTAAGAGGTCTCCCTAAAATTAATTTTAAAGTAGATAGTTTATGTGATGCATGTCGATTAGGAAAACTTAGAAAAAGTTCCTTTAAATTAAAAGATATGATTTCAACTTCAAAACCTCTTGAATTACTTCATCTTGATTTATTTGGTCCATCTCAAATTCAGTCAATAAATCACAGTAAATATGTTTTTGTAATTATAGATGATTATTCTAGATTTACATGGACAATATTTTTGAAACATAAAAGTGATACTTTTGACAGTTTTAAGAACTTTACAAAAAGGATTCAAAATCAACTTTCTGTAAAAATTATAACCATCCGTAGTGATCACGGTGGTGAATTTGAAAATGAAAAGTTTGAGGAATTCTATAATAAAAAGGGAATAACTCACAATTTTTCATTTCCAAGAACTCCACAACAAAACGGATTAGTAGAACATAAAAATAGGACGATTCAAGAGTGTGCGAGAACTATGCTTTCAGATAGTAAATTACCAAAACATTTTTGGGCAGAAGCAGTTGCTACCGCCTGTTATATTTTAAATAGAATTTTAATTAGACCTTTAACTGATAAGACATCTTATAAACTTCTTCACGGAAAGAAACCTAAGGTATCTTATTTTAGAATTTTTGGAAGTAAATGTTTTATTTTAAATACAAAAGATAACTTAGATAAATTTGATCCTAAATCCGACAAAGGTATCTTTATCGGATATTCTAATAGAAGTAAAGCATATAGAGTGTTTAATTTAAGAACTAACACCATCGAAGAAACAATGCATGTTTCATTCGATGAAAATCTCAAAAATTTTGAAGATACAAATGATGAAGAGGATTTAATTACTCAAAATCAGGAGTCAAGTGAAACTAATAATGAAATTAATCATCCTAATAAAAAGATTAAACTTTTAAAAGATCATCCTATAGAAAATATACTAGGAGATATGCAATCTGTTGTTACAACTAGAAATCAACTAAGTAAAATGAGCAATGTAGCCTTTATATCAACTATTGAACCCAAAAATCCAAAAGAAGCATCAACTGATGATTCATGGATTTTGGCTATGCAAGAAGAACTAAATCAATTCACTAGATATGATGTTTGGGAACTTGTTCCTAGACCTGAAAATAAAACTATAATTGGAACTAAATGGGTTTATAAAAATAAAATGAATGAACAAGGTGAGGTCGTTAGAAATAAAGCCCGATTAGTCGCTCAAGGTTATTGTCAAGAAGAAGGAATAGATTGTGATGAAACCTTTGCTCCCATAGCAAGATTAGAAGCCATTAGGATTCTACTTGCTTTCGCAAATCATAATAATTTAAAATTATTTCAAATGGATTTTAAAAGTGCCTTTTTAAATGGATTTGTAAAAGAGGAAGTATATGTTGAACAACCACCACTTTTTGAAGATGAAAAATTACCAAATCATGTTTACAAACTTAAGAAAGCTCTATATGGTCTAAAACAAGCTCCTAGAGCCTGGTATGATAGACTAAGATCTTACTTATTACAATCAAACTTTGAAATTGGTAAAGTAGATAATACTCTTTTTACTAAAAGAAATAAAAATGATATTCAACTAGTGCAAGTTTACGTAGATGATATCATTTTCGGATCAACTAATTTTGAAATGAATAAAGAATTTTCTAAAATAATGACAAAAGAGTTTGAGATGAGTCATATGGGTGAATTAAACTTCTTTCTAGGGTTGCAAATAAAACAATTAGATAATGGTATCTTTATCAATCAAGAAAAATATGCTAAAGACCTAGTTAGTAAATTTGGTTTGACTACTGCAAGTGGAAAACCCACTCCCATGGCAACTAATGAGTACCTAAGTAAAGAAGATCTCTCAAAAGATGTAGATCAAAAATTATATAGAGGAATGATTGGATCACTACTCTATATCACTACTAGTAGACCTGATATCATGCATAGTGTTTGTCTCTGTGCAAGATATCAATCCCAACCTAAAGAGACCCACTTAAAAGCTGTAAAACGTATCATAAGATATGTTAAACACACCTTTGATTATGGCTTATTTTATCTTAAAAATTATTCTTTTGAATTAATATCTTACTGTGATGCTGACTATGTTGGTTGTAAATCAGACCGAAAAAGTACAAGTGGAACTTGTCACTTTTTGGGGCATTCTCTGGTTTCCTGGTTTAGTAAAAAGCAAAACACAGTTTCTTTATCAACAACCGAAGCAGAGTATTTCTGCTGCTTTGGCCTGTTCTTAAGTAATATATATGCAACAAACTTTAAAATATTTTGGTTTAAATATCTCAAAATCACCAATTTATTGTGATAATACTACTGCAATAAATTTATCCAAAAATCCTACTCATCATGCTCGAACTAAACATATTGATATCAGACATCAGTTTCTCAGAGATAATATAAGTAAGGAAGTAATTACTCTCGATTATATCAATTCCGAGAATCAAATTGCTGATATCTTAACAAAACCCTTAAATGAATCTATATTTACCAAATTAAGAAGAGAATTAGGTATTTGTTCAATAAGTGAAATATAGAATATAAATATATAACAAGTATAATTAAAATTAAATTAAAATAAATCAAATAGTAAAAATATAAGTACCTTGTCGACAACCCTCCTATACCCATGTCGACATATAACAAAAAAAAATCTTTTGAAATTTTCCCACGAAAATTCAAATGGGTGGTTATATATTCATCTTATTTCGAAATTTTGTTCATTCTTTCTGTTCTTTCTCTGTTCTAACTTCTGGAAACATTAAAACAATGGCCTCCTCCTCCAAATCAAACAAAAATTCAACCTTTTCGTTCCCTTCTCCTTCTACCGGACCATTTCAATGAACTACGCTTGCACGAGTAATGAAAATGAAGGATTCCTTGAAGGATGCACTGCAACTTATGACTGAAATTCAAGTGGTGCAAATCAGAATGGCCAAAGAACAAGAACGGCAAGGAAAAATCCTTAGAAACTTGCAAAAGTTTCTAATGGACAATCACGCCAATCCCATCTTAATCGATGAAGAATACTCAAGTGTTCAAGTGCAAGAGGACAACAAGGAAGAAGAAGCCCCCATGGAAGAAGAGCACGCTGAAGATTACGACAAAGTTGTTTGCGTTGGCGAAGTGTGCTTTGACAAGGATGGAAATCTAGTCGAACAACGTGGAAATTTCTGTTTCCACTACCCAAATTGCTCGGTTCATAGATCTCCTATTGTCAACGATACACATTAGTTTCTTTTCTCTCTTTCTTATCGTTATTTGTATATGATCTTACTTACGTTTTCTATGTAAATGTAAATATAACATTATATAATTAATAAATGATTTGTGTTCTCATATTTGAACTCTCACATTATCATTATTATAAATATTATCATATATGGATTCTTAGTTAGGAGAGTTAGTTATTAAGGGCTAAGTTTTAGTTTCAGAATTAAGTGTTGATTATTTATGATAACACTATCATTATAATCACATGTAATATAGTATTAGATTAAGGGGGAGTTGTATAGATTTAAACTTTGTTTTTGGGTATGACAAATGGGGAGAAGTATAAACTAGGATATTTAAGCACAGATTAAGGGGGGGTTATTAGTTTTAGGGGGAGTTATTAGGATAGAAGTAATATTTTATAAACAAAGGTTGTCATCATCAAAAAGGGGGAGATTGTTAGTCCCTGAGAAGTTGGTTTTGATGACAACAACCTTAGAATAAGATTATAAAATATAAATACTAACATTATTGTTTAGATATATATGTATATGCATGATATATATACAGGTACCAAAGAATGAAGACTGTACAGTATAGAGATTCAAGAACTGATGAACTCAAGATCGAAGTTATCAAGATTCAAGACTCATGAGTATCAAGATTATCAAGAGTTCAAGATTTCAAGATTAGTAATTTAGTTTGGAATTTTGTTAAAACTCCTAGAAAAGCACTGACATCTTAAAATCCATTTTATTCGTGGAATGGAATCCACTTCGAGCCCATTAAAGGGATGGAACCCTAAGTAGGATGGAACCTACGAAAAATATAGTGGAACATTGTTTTGTATCCACTAACTTTTATTCAAATGTTTTACAAAATTATATCTTGTTTTCAAAATGATTTCAAAATCTTCCTTTTTAAATCAAAAACATCTATCCTAGTTTTAAAATACTTTTATCCACAAAATAATCTTTATTTTCAATATCAAATTATCCTTGGTTTTAAACTATCTTTTAATTATAACTTTTAATATTTATACTTAGATTTAAATATAAAATTATAGTAAATTTTTATATATACCAAAATATTATTCTCTATACTTATTTATGTATTTTAACTATAGTTAAGTATATTTATAAAGTTTAAAATAGTTTTAATACAAGATAGAAGTTATTTTCAAAGAAAAAAATTACCAAAAATAACTTAGGCCTGTCGACAACCCCAAGGTCCCCTTGTCGACAAGGTGACAGTTTATTTCAAAAGTTTGAATTTCAAAGGAAGTGTCTATTTGTCATATCCTTTCACGAATAGACATGACTGTTGTTCTACTATAAATAAGGGCTATTTTAAACAAATTGATAATCATATTTTCTCTGATTTCACTCCTCTTCTTCTTCCACATTTCTTTATATACATTTTTACCATTACTCTGCAGAAATCACCATTGAATCTAAGTAGACCATCTCTAGTTTGATTCTCTATCACTATCTCAACAAGATCCCAGTGCTATTCAGAGTTATAGACTTCTTTGTATTCAATCGAGCAAGAAAAGGTGTGATTGTAGCCTAGAAAATCAATCGGGTGAACTTGTTGCCCGTAAAATCAAGTATCTCTACCCAGAGGATTGTGAATCTGGAGCGGTGTACCTCGTGGCCTTGAAATCGAGGGTGTAATTGTAAGAATTGATTTTGAAAGGAAATCCGTACTTGTGTTGCGGGACTGGATGTAGGGTAACTCCGAACCAATATAAAATCCGGTATGTTCTTTCCTTTATTGCTTTTACTTTATATCTGCATCTGTGTTTGATTCTGTGAACATATCTGTGTCTGAATATTGCATACATTTGTGTTCAAATTAAGATAAACTCAAAAAGAATTAGTAATTCCTTAAAACACTATTCACACCCCCCCTCTAGTGTTAATTCTAGCCTTAAGGTCTGTAATCCGCATTTCTCACATAAACAACATAGCGGAATCAAAAGAAAGAGAACTCTAAATATCTATCATGCCTCTTGAACGTCTCCGGAAGCTTATTCATCTTAAGAGGTACCTAAAAATCTCAACTCTCAAAATCAATTGAGTACCCGAGAGTTTAAGGGAAAAACATAAACTTTGAGTCTGACTTAAAGCTTGGTATGAATAATAATCTACCATCTCAAGTCATTTAGATATCTAGTGAGACCATGCCGCTTAGCAGAACGGGTTTCGCCTCACTTGTATCGCATAACCTTTACAAAACCATATACCGTGCTCCTGCATCCACAATGGTTAAAACAATTCAAAATAGTATAATATGATGATATGCAAAATCAAATGAATCAATTCTGGATTACCCATCCCCATTCATTTTAGACTATCTATCTCAATTATAGTTTCTAGGATTACTATTAACCTATTAGTTTTCATGGGCTGACTAATAACCAGTTAAATATTTAAGGACTCCCTGTCCAATTCCATAGTTTTCAAGGATTACTATGAACCTACTGGTAAATCCAATATTGCTCTTATCCTAGTTTTCATGGGTTGACTAGGAACCTATTGGTAACCCCAATATTCTTTCTTCTTACCCTAGTTTTCATGGGTTTACTAGGAACCTATTGACATCTGTCAATATTTCATCAAGATATAGTTTTCATGGGCTAACTACAAACCTACTAGCCCTGCTAGCATCCAATCATAGTTTTCATGAGCTTACTATGAACCTATCTATTTGAAATCTTTCTTTTCACATAGATTTCATTGGCTAACTATGAACCTGTCTATCTGAAATCTTCTTTCTCACACAGTTTTCATGGGCTAACTATGAACCTATTGGCCCCTGCCAATATCATACAGTTTCCATAGGCTTACTGTAAACCTATTGGCGCCTACCAATATCTTTCCTTTATATTTTAGCATCCTATATTCAGGTCTTCCTAACCTCCTGGATGCAATTCTACTCATTTAGGAGTTTATTCAATTTATATTCACTACTGGATTAACCTAACTAGTTCTCCTACCCATTAATCCCAAAATGCAGTTATGGGTCCATTATAAAGTGAATACATTCATATTAGAAGAAGCAAAATGACAACAAAGCAATACCACTCCTATGGGTTTAAATTTAACAAAGATAGCTTCTCCTTAAAACCATTATAAATCTTTTAATATTGCCATGGGTTTTTTTCCTTTAAAAATAAAGTTTGGGTAATAAAATCTTTCGATAACTTCGAAACCTAGCTTTTGACTTCATAGGATAACCTCCTTCGAAAGCTCTTAAAACCATTAGGCTAATGCTTTATATTACTTTAGAGTATACCTTTCAAATATGTTAAAGTATTAATAATTAAGCTTTAGAAGCTTAGCTTCGAAACCGGTTGAAAGTACCCCTTTCAACACTAATGGAAGTAACCCTTCCAAAATCATTGAAAGTATCCTTTTGAAAGCATTGGATTTTTACTTAAAATATTATTTGGGTCAAAGTGAATATAGTCGAAAGCATCTGTTTCGAAACCAATATAAAAACATTGGGGAAAACTTGATGGTGTCGGCACCATCTCTTTCAAATGCATAAAACATCTAGGTAAAACATTAGAAGGTTGGTGTCGAAACCCCTTTCGAAACCATCACCATTGAAACTCCTAACCCCTTTCGAAAGTTTTAGAAAGTGGCTTAAACTTTTATAAAACAAGGTACCTTCCGATAGCATTGATATCTTCAACACCATCAAAAGGCCATAGAACGGCAGTAGAGTATCGACTTGGTCGGAACCCCTTCTTTCAATATATTCTTTTACAAGTAAGTAACCCAGTCGAAAGCAATCTTAAGTTATTGGCAACACTTTCAAAACCTTTTAAAACCTCTTTCAAAACCTTATGCTTTGACTTTGTCGAAGGCTTAAAACAAAACATAGGCAAGCGCTTTTCTTTTAAAAACAAACCAAGGTTTCAACCCCTTCGGAAGCTATGCTTTCGACACCTTACCTTCTGCCTATCTCCAATCCACTGTGTATCATCATAGTGATACCTTGTATATTGGCTTCGACATAGTTGTTTCGACAAGGATGAAGGCGGAAGCTACTGTGTGAAAGGCACTTTCCTTAGTAGGCGAAATCATTTTTCTGAGCAAAACCAGGTTTATTTCTTGTTTAAGTAAACTTTTCTCTAACTAACCTGCCACATGTCAACACCAGATTGGTTGCCTTAACTTTTTCAAAAATAACTGCCGCTAATCCAGATCTAAACCATGGTTAAGTTAATCAAACAGGCCCTTCCAATTTTTGCAAAGAAGTCCCTCTTTTAAAACAATTTATTTTGCATAACAAATCACTTTGGAAAAATCACTAAAATTTCCATAAATTCACTTTAATCATGTTATCTAACATAGCAAAATTCCAGACCCAAATTCTCAGTATATTTTCCAAAATAAACCATAAACCCAAATAACCATATTTTCCTTTAAAAATTCATAATAATCTTTCCATAGCTCGGAAATTTTCAAAATTTAAACCCAACTCCAAAATCATGTTTCTCATAACATAAAATTTTCCCACGGCATTTAAACATCTTTATATCTCATCTTTTATCTAAAACCGTGCTAAATCTCTTTTAAACATCCTTGTTTAAATCAAATAAATCATGAATCAAGCATATCATCATCCAATATATCATAAAAACGAATTTGTCCCCTAAATCCGAAAATATATGATTTAAATCAAAATAGAGACGGAATTAATATTCACCTTGCTCTAGATAAGGAGATTGAATCGAGATAGATTTCCCTTAAGCTTGATTTTCTAGCTTAACTTTGAATTTCTCTTAATCTCTTAATGGCCGGCCGTTCCTCTATATTTTTATTTGCGTTTTAAAATGACATGAATGGGAAGAAATGGAAGGAACGAAAATATATATAAGGGTATGGGTCATTGGGCGGAAAATTCCTAATATACCTTATGTGGTTTAATTAACCTAAAACCATTCTTAAACCCATTTGTTAGTTTATTAGGCACGGCCTTAATTAATTAATTCAAATTTCAATCCCCTTATCACTTACATTTACATTATTCTATTTAATTTATGTAATTAATTCTCGTGAATAACGTTATCAAAAATTAAGGGTGTTACAATGGATCACTAGCGATCCATGGGTGATGGATCGCTAGGGATCCATACCCTTAAACTATTTTTGGTCTACCTGTTTACGCCAAAATTGGTCACAAACAACCAAGAACAGGTTTGTGTAGAGAAATAAATGGAGAAACTAAATTAAAACAGAGGAATATATCAAACAATAAGCAAATCAAAATAGAAATCAAGAACAACAATTTTTATAGTGGTTCGACTGACTCCGGCCTACATCCACTCCAAAGATTTTCCTTTTAATTATACTGAAATTTAATTACAGTTACAATCCAAGATTCCAGAATGAAAATGGTAGTCATCTCTAGGTAGAAGATGAAGAGAAGCAGAATGAAGATCCTTTTTCTGAAGCCAAGCCTGCTGTATTTATAGGCGAAACTTCGGCTACATGGCCTTCTTACCTACGTGGGCCCACCTTAACGATCGGCAAGTCCAACTCGTCCAAGAATAACGATCGACAATGTTATGTCGAACGTTATCCCTTCATCCAAACCAATGTCGACCCCTCTTCCTCCGAAAAAATGCCAATCCCTCTTCATCCAAACCAATGTCTATCCCTCTTCATCCAAACCAATGTTGATCCCTCTTCCTCCAAACCAATGTCGATCCCTCTTCATCCAAAACAATGTCGATCCCTCTTCCTCCAAGAAAATGCCGACCTCATCCATATTGTGTCGACTTGACCCCTGCCATATACTATGCCGACGCGAGCCATTCCACAAACTATGCTGACCCGAGCCATTGCATATACTATGCCGACCCGAGCCATTCCATATACTATGTCGACCTATTGAGTGCTGATCCCTTCCTTCACATGCTACCCCAATCCATCCGCTATAGGCTATGCTGGTCCCTTCCCCACCTATCTATATTGATCCCTTATTTGAGAATTGATGTATGCCAACCCCTTCTAGCCAACAATGCCGATCCACCTTGCCTTGAACTATGTCGATCAAACTGCCTCTGCTAATGCCAATCCCTCCTTTGCTCCAACCACGCCGACCCTTCCTTGCCCATTCAAACATACCAATCCCTTCTTATTGAAAAAGGCCGAACCCTTCAACATACCTTACCAAATCAATCAAATATGCCAATCCAAACTATGTCCTATATTTTTAGTATCCTGCATCGTTTTCTACCAACTCCATCCAATTTCGGCTTCGCGTTATTATCTGTAGTTGATTATCCATCCATCCATTTAAGCCAAATCCATGATATTCCAGCCTTGATAACCGTGAAGTCTATTGGGTTAAATCGCCTGTATACTGCCTTGCCAAAAGGCGGGTTAATACTTTGCCCTCCAAAACATGCCTTGCGATAGGAAGGAGTGTTTTGAATCACCATAAGTCCAAAATCCGAAGTCCATAATCCATCGATCGTTATATTATCCAATCTATAATCCAATCCGTTGCCATTCTGTTTCCTTGATCTCTCTGGATCACTAGCGAAACCCCTGACTATCCCGAGTCGGTATCCAATTCTAAATCCAATCCAAATCATTAACTAAATCCACGATCTCTCTGGATCGTTTTATCCAAGTCCAGGACCTCTCTGGGTCAATATCCAAATCCTTAGACCTCTCCAGGTCATTTAATCCAAATTCAGGACCTCTCTGGGTTTCATATCCAAATTCTTAGACCCTTCTAGGTCATTTATTCCAAATCCGGGACCTCTCCGGGTCAATATCCAAATCCTTAAACCTCTCCGGGTCACTTTATCCAAATCCGAGACCTCTCCGGGTCCATATCCAAATCCTTAGACCTCTTCGGGTCATTTAATCAAAATTCGATACCCCTCCGGGTCACTTTATCCTACTCCGGCCTCGACTCTCCGGTCGAGGGCTTATCCCTGGTTATCCTTCTCTGGCATCGACTCTCCGATCGAGGACTTAATTCGTGGGGTATCCTACACCGGCCTCGATCCCCAGCCGAGGACTTATCCATGGGATATCCTACTCCGGCCTCGATCCCCGGCCGAGGACTTATCCATGGGATATCCTACTCCGGCCTCGATCCCTAGTCGAGGACTTGAATCATGTAAGAGTCCATCCCGTCGCTCTCCGACGAAGGGACTCGCACCTTGCGGTTATTATCCCGTCTCTTCGGACGAGGCAACAACCACGATCTTTATAATTTATTACATTGATCCAGACTTAAGAACCCTTAAGTCCATAAAATAAAATTCCGTACAAGTAATAAACCAAAGTTCAAAGCAAAAAAGAAAAAACAAAGTTTCACAAACCCTCGCACTACAGTTCATCATCATCTCAGAGCATGCCTAGGAATCGTCCTCGATCCCGTACATGTGTAAGTGACGTGGCCATATTACTATGGAGTTTATTACTTATTCCTGGCCATCTCGATCAATTGATGACAAGTTGGCGATGATGCCTTGTCCCGGTGCCATTTTCGTTCGAGGTGGACGGTGGCTGCTCCCGATCCACATCGCAGCTCGAGCCCTGATGTATTGTTGTAATTGACCACTGCTTACGTGCTCCTCAATGATATCCTTTAAATGCCTGCAGTTATTTGTATTGTGCCCATCTAGTTCATAAAATAAGCAATGCTTCCCTGATGCCCGCTCATGTTCATAGGGTTCCCTTCTTGCCGGCTTTCAATATTGAAGGCGTCCCTGAGTATCAAAGTAAATCCATTTCAAAGATTCGCTCAAATCCATATAAGAAGAGAATTTTGGTTCTTTACATTGCATCTTCGACACACTAGTGCCATCGTCCATTTTCCGTTTGCCTTTATCATTCTTGTTTACATCTCCTGATGATCCACCACCTTGCATAGCATTCACCTTCGGTTTATTTGCTTATGCGTCCTCCTATCTTAGAAACCTTTATGCTTCATGATAAAATTCCCCAAGATCTATAGGTGGGTCCCATGCCAATGAATCCTTGAACTCCATACCATCAGTAATTCCAGATACAACTGCCATCAAAACCATAGATGGATCTAGACGATCCACCGATGCCGCTGTGGCATTAAACTGTGTTAGAAAACTTCTCAGGGACTCTTCGGTTCCCTGTTTCAGGGTTACCAAACTCATCACATTTTTGGGTCTCGAGATATGAACTCTAAACTGCCTCATTAACCCTTCGATCAATCCCGTCCATGTGCTAATAGAGCCACTTTCCAATTGACTGAACCATAGCGCAGCTATACCCATTAAGTATAATGGGAAGCATCATGCCATGACTTCCTCCGATGCCCTAGTACCTCTATCTGTCTCATGTATCTTGTAAGATGAACGGTAGGATCCGTTTTTCCATCATACGTCTCAAGCGTTGGCAGTTTAATCTCTGGTGGGTTCCTAGCTTGCCTGATATTAGGAGCGAAGGGACTCCTATTGACATCCTCGAGATCCATGTTCACCAACCCTCCATGCATAACTCGCCTTATAATCTCTACAAATCTGCCATTGTCTTCCATCGGTAGTCTCCTATTATCTTGCCTAAGTTTTCCCCCGAGTCGATGAAGGAATTCCAAGACGTACTCCTCCGGTCGATCATGCAGATTCTGATTGACATCTAGCTCCACATTGGTGATCGCAGGTCCTCCGGCATCACGATCAACCAGGCCCGGGGGCATGCTCCCAGCCCATGGGGATCGGTACCAACCCCTCTGAAGGGATCGGTTCCGACTCCTCTAGGTTGGCAGGGGGTTGCCCCCGGCTGTTCTGCTCCATTCCTTTGCCTATTAGTTCCATCCCCGTGTTCCTGGTTCTGGTTTCTAGTGATTCCTGCAGCCTCGACTCCTTGGCCCACAACTCCAGTAGTTCCCATTCCTTCAACTCCTTGGTTTTGCATTCCCGCCACTCCTATGGCTCCAGTCTGTCCAATTTGTCGGAGTAGATTCTACATCATCTTCTCCTGCCTTTTGAAGATCCTTTCCTGCATAGCATCCATCATCGTTTCCATCTTATCTCTAGCAATGAAGATTGAAGTTTAATTAGCTCCTAAGGAAGCCTCCTGACTCCCTTCACGAAGGTTCCTATCTATTCTCTGTCTCCTTGTTGATTTCCTAGCCATGGGTTCCTAAATCCAAGTTCCTAAGCTTTCGAATCCAAGATCCTAACTTCCAAATCCCAGAGTGCAAGCTTTCTCTATAAAATCACCAAAATGTTTGTGCAAAAATTGGTCACAAACACCCAAGAACAGATTTGTGTAGAGAAGTAAATGAAGAAACTAAATTAAAACAGAGGAATATATCAAAACAATAAGCAAATCAAAACAGAAATCAAGAACAACAAGTTTTATAGTGGTTCGGCAGACTCCGACCTAGGTCCACTCTAAAGATTTTCCTTTTTATCATACTGAAATTTGATTACAGTTAGAATCCAAAATTCCAGAATGAAAATGGCAGAGTCGCCTCTAGGTAGAAGATAAAGAGAAGCAGAATGAAGATCTATTTCTGAAGCCAAGCCTACTGTATTTATAGGTGAAACTTTGGCTACAGGGCCTTCTTACCTACATAGGCCCACCATAACGATCGTCAAGCCCAACTCGTCCAAGAAAAACGATCGGCATAGTCATGTCGAACGTTATCCCTTCATCCAAACCAATGCCGACCCCTCTTCCTCCAAGAAAATGTCGATCCCTCTTCATCCAAACCAATGCCGATCCGTCTTCATCCATACCAATGTCGATCCCTCTTCCTCCAAACTAATGTCGATCCCTCTTCATCCAAACCAATGGCGATCCCTCTTCCTCCAAACCAATGTCGATCCCTCTTCATCCAAACCAATGTCGATCCCTCTTCATCCAAACCAATGTCGATCCCTCTTCCTCTAAGAAAATGCCGACTTCATCCATATTGTGTCGACCTAACCCCTGCCATATACTATGCCGACCCGAGCCATTTCACATACTATGATGACCGAGCCATTGCATATACTATGACAACTCGAGCCATTCTATATGCTATGCCGACCCAAGCCATTCCATATCCTATGCCGACCCATTGAGTGACAATTCCTTCCTTCATATGCTACCCCAATCCATCCTCTATAGGCTATGCCGATCCCTTGCCCACCTATCTATGCCGATCCCTTGCCCACCTATCTATACCGATCCCTTATTTGAGAATTGATGTATGTCGACCCCTTCTAGCATACAATGCCGATCCACCTTGCCTTGAACTATGCCGATCATACTTCCTTTGCCAACGCCAATCCCTCCTTTGCTCCGACCACGTCGGCCCTTCCTTTCCCATTCAAACATACCGATCCCTTCTTATTGAAACATGCCAAACCCTTCAACATAACTTCCCGAATCAATCAAATATGCCGATCCAAACTATGTCCTATAATTTTAGTATCCTACATCGTTTTCTACCAACTCCATCTGATTCTGACTACATGTTATTATCTAGTTGATTATCCATCCATCCATTTGAGCCAAATCCATGATATTCCAACATCGATAACCGTGAAGTCTATTGGGTTAAATCCACCTATATACTTCCTTGCCAAAGGGGGGTTAACACTACCCTTCTGGGTTGCCTTCCTTTTATCTATTTGAATGTCATGCCCAATTATCAAGTAGTTTGGAGTTTGTTTGATCGTCCATCTTCATGGGTCATCTGGTTTAGAAGAATCATCCATAACTCGCTCAAAATTTAACAAAATCAGACGAAACTTTGTAGGTACACTCTAGAGGGTGTCTGGGACCAACCCTAAAAATTTCAATTGGTGGGCCCTGTTTGCGCCAAAATTGGTCACAAACCTCAAGTATTGTGAAAGCACCAGTGTATGAATACAAATCAGCAATATTATAACACAAATCTTAGATCTACGCAAGCAACAAACAGCAATCCAGAAATTATGAACAGTGACACACAATTTATAGTGGTTCGGCTATCTTCGGCCTACGTCCACTTCAAGGTTTTTATCTTTTATTGATTATCCTTGCTGGTTACAGATGATTACAGTAGATACAATGAATGACAGCAATGATAAGGTATATAATTGAATCCGGCAGAGTCTGGACGTCGAATGGCCAAAAGATCCCCTTTTCTATAGGCTTCAGTGGGCTATTTATAGGCGTAGGAGGCTGAGATCGCGCTCAAACTTTGGGAGACTTCTTCTGGCATGTGAGGGGGCCCACGTGACCGACCCCACCAAATTTCGACTCGATCTGCGATCGATATGAAGCAATTTCGTATCCATTAAGAAATGATCCAATCGAGCTGAAACTTGGCATGATTGTTCTTTACCTTGTATGCAAGCTGCTGTGAAAATTTCATTGCATTTGGATTAGCAGTTTAGGAGATACGATCGATACGAGTTGATGTTCTTCGGAAGGCTTTCCGGTTCGAATCGATTGGTTTGCATCGATTCCTTCGAATCGATCAGGGCACGTGAGCATCAATGATGTGTTGCGAAATCCCTGGGTTGATCCTCTTTGTGTGCCGAGTTGAATGCTTTTTCCTTGGATTCGTGGATATTCTTCGCATGTATCCACGCTTCACGCTTGTTTGTGTCCACTGCCTCTTCATAACGTTCGTACTCAACTGTTTGCATCGATACTTCATGTTTTTCGCACCGATTGCAAGTGTGTATCCCATATCGATCTATGAACCGATCGATACGAAATGGTGAATTTGATCGATACGAAAGCCACATGAAGGGCCAATAGATGGGTACGAAACTAAACACAACGATGGATACGAACAAAGCCTTACCTGATGGATACGAGCAAGACTTTACCTAAGGGATTCGATGAAGATCTGTAGAGTTGATGGAGTCGAACTGAGCTCTTGTGGTCGATACGAGATCATCGACTCGAAGTGCACCACCTGTCCCCATCCTGATCGATACAAAACATATCGATTCGAACAAACCACCTCACGATCGATGCGAAATGCATCGATACGAACTATTCCCTACGTACCTTAATCCATCCACATCTCGAGCATACGACCTCCGATCGATTTGAAACTTGAAACATAGCCTCTCCTAGTCCTCATCATCATCTCCAATCGATTCCGTCCCGATCGGAGCCCGGTCAAATTTTGATGACATCCATTGCAGCCTTGTTTCCAATCGATCTCCGATCCTGATATCCATCGTTCCTTGCCAATTTTGTTGATATTCCATCTTTGACCAAAAGGTGGGATAACATTTGCCCCCCAAAACATGCCTTGTGATAATAAGGCGTGTTTTGAATAACTCTGAATCCGATATCCAAAGTCCATAGCCAATTCCATGCCCATCCAAACTCGATAACCGAGTTTCAATCCATCCTTATCCAATAGCCGATAACCGAATCCAGGACCTTTCCGGGCCGATATCCAAATCCATAACCTCTCCGGGCTCTTGCCAAGCACAATCCACACCTGACGACCTTGGTCCAGCGTCCCTGGACGTTGAGCTAACCTCTCCGGGTTCTTGCCAAGCGCAATCCACACCTGACGACCATGGTCCGTTGTCCCTGGACGTAAGTAATGCCATGGCTTAAGTCCTAAGTCGAATCCTGGTCGCTTCGGACCCTTGTTGAGCATAGTCCATACTCAACGACTTGAAACAATAATCGATAATAGGGGGCCTAAGTCCTAGGCCGAATCCTGGTCTTTTTGGACCCTTGTTGAGCATAGTCCATACTCAGTCACCTGAAAATAACAATTGATAATGCAAGGCATAAGTCCTAGGCCGAATCATGGTCTCTCCGGACCCTTATCGAGCATAGTCCATACTCGATGACCTAAATGAGTCAGTTTACCGCGTTCGGGCAAAATGACTCACACCTTACTAGGCATAATCCATACCCGACGCCCGTTTATTAAGACCCAAACAGAAATCCAGTCAAAATCCAATCCAAAATCCAAGTCAAACCAAAAAATCAGAAATCCAAACCAGCATCCAAAACAGAAACCAATCATCCAAACGAAAATCCAAAATAGAAAGCAAACAAAACCAGGAGTTCAAACCAAACTCCAAAACCAAACCAGAAAAACGAGTGTCCAATCCAAAAACAGAAGATAGATTTCGCAAACCATGGCTTCGTGGTTTATCATCATTCAGAGCATGCCTAGGGGCTATCTCCGTCCCCATACATGTGTAAATGACTTGGTTGCTTGCCAATGGTTTGTTACTTATTTCATATCACCTCGGTCAATTGATAACCAATCGACCATCATTCCTGGGCCTCACACCCACATGGATTGAGGTAGGCGGTGGTTGCTCCTGCTCCACCGCTGCATTCCGAGCCCCAACATACTGCCTCAATTGTCCATTCCTCACATGCTCCTCAACTATATCCTTTAAGTGCCTACAGCTGTTGGTATCATGCCCGTCCAAATCATGGAAGAGACAATGCCTTCCTGATGCCCTCTCCCGCTCAGATGGTTCTCTCCTAGCCGGCCTCCGATAAGGAAGGCGATTCTGGGTTTCCATGTATATCTGTTCCAGTGTCTCGTTTAATCCCGTGTATGTGGAAAACTTTTGATCCTTCCATCGCTTCCTGGCTTTTCCTGAATCGTCATCCAGCTTCCTCTTTCCTTTGTCTTTATCCGGGCTTCCGTTGGATGGTCCTCCACCCTCAGTCGCATTCAACTCTTTTAACTTTAAATCCATACATGCGTCTTCTTGTCGAAGGAACCTTTCAGCTTCATGGAAGAATTCCCCGAGATCCAGTGGCGGGTCTTGTACTAAAGATACCTTAAAATCTGAATCCGCTCTAACTCCCGACACCGCCACCATCAAAACCATCGATGGATCCGGCCGATCCACCGAAGCAACCTCCACATTGAATCGAGTTAAAATGCTCTAAGTGATTCATCCGTCCTTTGCTTTACCGATGTCAACGGCATCACATTTTTCGGCCTCTTGATATGAACCCAAAACTGTCCCAAAAACCTATCCACCAACTCCCTCCAGGTCCTGATAGATCCTTCTTCCAGCTGCCTAAACCACATTGCAGCTAGGTCCGTCAAGTACAAAGGGAAACATCGGGCCATCACTTCCTCCGTTGCCCCTAGCACTTCCATGTGCCTGGTATATCTCATCAAGTGATCGGTTGGGTCAGCCTTGCCATCATACACTTCCACGCTAGGCAGCTTGAACTTGGGTGGATTCTGAGCTGTCCTGATTTCCTGAGTAAACGGACTCCTGTTCACTCCTTCCAAATCTCTACTGGTCAAACCTCCACGCACGGTTCTCCTAATAATCTCAACTAATCCAGCATTGTCCGTCAAAGGTTGCCCCTATGTCCTTGAGGGAATTCTGGTACATATTCTTCATGCGGTTCATTAACATCAGCGTTCATCCTAGCCTGTTGGGCTCCATCCAAAGGTCTTCCAGTGTCAGATCATGTGGGCCTGCCCCCAAGCCTTTGCTGATTGCCTTCTGGTTCTGTATTCTGTTCTCTGTTGGGTTTTGCAACCCTAGTTCCTTGTTCCACATTTGCAGTCACTGTTGTTGGTCCAAGGTTCTGTGTCCCTGCAGCTCTCATCTGCTCGAAGAAAGCCTGCATCATATACAGTTGACTCTTCAACAACCTCTCATGCAATGAATTTGCCATAGCTTCCATTTCGTCTCTGGTAATGTAAATTGAAGCTTGTCCTTCTCCAGCTCCGGAGGATGCCTCTTGACTTCTTCCTTGTTGACTTCTCTCGACTCTTTGTCTTGTTTGTCGAGTCATTTTCTCAAATCTAAACTCTTCACGCTTTCCAAATCTGAACTTCAATCCGATGTAGCGGGTGCTAGTCCTTCTCAGTGAAAGCACCAAAGTGTTTGCGCCAAAATTGGTCACAAACCTCAAGTATTGTGAAAGCACTAGTGTATGAATACAAATCAACAATATTATAACACAAATCTCAGATCTACGCAAGCAACAAACATCAATCCAGAAATAATGAACAGTGACACACAATTTATAGTGGTTCGGCTATCTCCGGCATACGTCCACTTCAAGGTTTTTATCTTTTATTGATTATCCTTGCTGGTTATAGATGATTACAGCAGATACAATGAATGAATTTTGAATATAACAGCAATGGTAAGGTATAGAATTGAATCCGGCAGAGTCTGGACGTCGAATGGCCAAAAGATCCCCTTTTCTATAGGCTTCAAGGGGCTATTTATAGGCGTAGGAGGCTGAGATCGCGCTCAAACTTCAGGAGACTTCTTCTGGCATGTGAAGGGGGCCCACGCGACCGACCACACCAAATTTTGACTCGATCTGCGATCGATACGAAGCAATTTCATATCCATCGAGAAATGATCCAATCGAGCTGAAACTTGGCAGGATTGTTCTTTACCTTGTATGCAAGCTGCTGTGAAAATTTCATTGCATTTGGATCAGCAGTTTAGGAGATACGATCGATACGAGTTGATGTTCTTCGGAAGGCTTTCCGGTTCGAATCGATTGGTTCGCATCGATTCCTTCGAATCGATCAGGGCACGTGAGCATCAATGACGTGTCGCAAAATCCCTAGGTTGATCCTCTTTGTGTGTCGAGTTGAATGCTTCTTCCCTGGGTTCGTGGATATTCTACGCATGTATCCACGCTTCATGCTTGTTTGTGTCCACTGCCTCTTCATAACGTTCGTACTCAACTGTTTGCATCGATACTTCATGTTTTTTCGCACCGATTGCAAGTGTGTATCCCGTATCGATCTATGAACCGATCGATATGAAATGGTGAATTTGATCGATACGAAAGCCGCATGAAGGGCCAACAGATGGGTACGAAACTAAACACAACAATGGATACGAACAAAGCCTTACCTAATAGATACGAGCGAGACTTTACCTGATGGATTCGATGAAGATCTGTAGAGCTGATGGAGTCGAACTGAGCTCATGTGGTCGATACGAGATCATCGACTCGAAGTGCACCACCTGTCCCCCTCCTGATCGATACAAAACATATCGATTCAAACAAACCACCTCACGATCGATGCGAAATGCATCGATACGAACTATTCCCTACGTACCTTAATCCATCCACATCTCGAACATACGACATCCGATCGATTTGAAACTTGAAACATAGCCTCTCCTAGTCCTCATCATTATCTCCAATCGATTCCGTCCCGATCGGAGCCAGGTCAAATTTTGACGACATCCATTGCAGCCTTGTTTCCAATCGATCTCTGATCCTGATATCCATCGTTCCTTGCCAATTTTGTTGATTTTCCATCTTTGGCAAAAGGTGGGATAACAGGCCCAATCTACATGGATCACTAGCGATTCATCTATTTAGGTCGCTAACGACCCATCTAGCCTTATCCAAGCAAGCCCATTAATCCGACTCCTTATGAGTTCTCAAGATTCGTTTTGGGTTAGCTGCTTTGGTCAAAAAGCAAGTAAACACCAACATTATATTTTTACTCAAACAACACCAAATTAACGACCAAGTCAAGCAATAATATATGGTTTAAAACTAGTAAAAAGGCGAGAACTTTACTCACCAAAAGCTAGCCGAATTAACCGACCTTCCTCTAACTTTAGAAGGCGACCTAGCACTTCACTTTTTTTTAGCAAAAATGTGTTTTTGTATGCCTTAAGTGGCTAAATGATTTGGCCATAGGTGGCTAGTGGTTCGGCCATGATATTAAAGGGGAGGTGAGGGCTTCATTTGGAGAAGTGGAGGTAAAAGAAAAGAAGAAGGAAGTTTTAACTAGGTTTAAAGTTTTTAATAGTGAAATAAACTTCAAGTTTTATACTTTAGAAAATATTTTTTGTAGCCATAAAAGTTTGAAAACGTGGAAGAAGGTTTAGAATATGGAAGTTCAAATGAAAAAGTAAGGGAGAAAAATATGCAAATTGATTTTATATAGAAGGCATTTAGAGAATTACTAGAACACCCCTAAGGCACACTACCCTTCACTAATGCATGTTACATCATCACCCCTTATCCCCCCTCTCCTATTTCATAGATTTTCTTGTTCTCTGATTCCTATCTTTAGTTACAACATTCGTTTATGGCTAGTGTACTTTGTATTTGCTAATGGCACGATATGTTATGACAATTTTCAATTTTATGTTTTAACTTAATTAAATTTTCATAAAATGTCGTATCAAAATTTTAATGAACTTAGGTATGTATTTATATATCAAAATATATCCAAATTTATTTGTAAATGTGTAAATATATCAAATGCGCAAAACATTTTCCCATAACTTTTAGACACCGAATAGTTGAGATTTCAGAAAACGATCGATCACATTTTCTATTTTTCTTTGAATTAATTATTTGTGTAAAAAAATTAGAAAACTATTTCATCATTATTTAAAAGTAGTTTATTTCAATCATAATACATTAATATATTATTAAAAAATATGTTTAAATATCTGAATTTAAATATCCAAATTTAAAGTTATTAAATACTGTGTCATTACCGTGTTCACGTGTCGAGCATCCAAGTGGCAGAAAGAGATTATGGGGAAAAAGAAAGAAAAGACAGAACAGAATCTCACATCTTGATGAGTAATATATAATATACAATAGATCTTTATAAAGAAAGGTGTAATATACGTACATGGATCAGCGTAAACTAACCAATCATCAGCCAAGACAATTATAACAACCTGTCCTTAAAATTGCTGATAAATATAATCAACCAATGTTGCGGGAATAAAATATACGTGAATATGTCTTGGAGGCATTCAGCTCATCTCCTGAAACTCCAAAACATCCATAACAAAATTTGAAAATACGCTCGGTCTGACAGGAGCATTATAAGAAAATAATGATCAGATCAGTCTGGTAAACCAACGTGAGAAACACACATTATATGTATTTTAATGTTATAAAACCTTTATACAATAATGGTATCCTATAAGACCACGCTGCACATAAACACGGATGGGTTTTTATCTTACGATAACCGCATTTCATAGGAAATCATGTGATATTATAATAATGCTAGGGTTTTAAAATAAATATTGAATCATAGCCGAAATTGTTACATTAATTAAATTATAGCATAGTAGGTATACAACTAAATTCGAAAGGCATTTGTTGGAGAATGGATTCCATACAAGCTACTAGGGTACCGCTAGCTATTGTACACCTCTAGAAAAATGTGCTGACGGCATCTCATGAACCCCCTGCGAATCAGGATCAGCCTGCCCCTTGCAGGATAGTACCGAATATGTCACCAGCCCAGTTTCTGGCTAACAACCATCATAAGTCACTAGCATATATATGTAATCCATCAGTAAATATTGATCTAGATCGGGTGATGACCAATACCCTAATGGTAGCGAGCTACATACCCCTGAAGTATATCCCCTGCTTTAGTCATTCCTTGTTGTGCAGCTAGAGGCTATGATTTAGCTTTCATATAGCAATCCCACTTGGAATGCTAACATTGCCCTCCAAGCAATAATGCAATGCCAGCATTCATCCATACAAGTTGTTTAGGATATGAACAAACCAAAGGTGATACTTCTACTACATCCTTCCTGGAATCACCCTTAGGATTAGTAGCTAGTAGCCCTTGCACTTCAAATAACTCCATCTTCAATCATCTCTAAGATGTCCTCAATACAAACACTTATGCCGTTTGAAGTGGTTTTACGATAATATATCCAATTTTGGTCACTCTAAACTGACAACGATAGCTTTCAAAGCTGGAAAACATTTGATAGTCAGTTATTTAACTATCAAATAAAAAAACAATCTAACTATAGATTTAATTCCGTATGTAAATCAACACAGGTTAAGCATGTATGCAACCACTAAGCTTTTTTAATTAATCCTTTCATTAAGTAAAAGCACTTTTTAAATTCTTATATTTATATACTTTTACAAAGATACAACCACAAACACTCTACTCTTTTCAATACTTAAGAATATTGGTGTACTTATCTTAACTGTATAAGTATATTCACAAACCATCCAAGTTTCAAAACTTAAAAAGATTTCTCATATACTTATATCAACCGTATAAGTATATTCATGCTTAAAAAATGTATCCATATACTTATCTCAACTGTATAAGTATATTTCCAAAACTTAAGAAGATTTCATTTTCAAAAACCATACATATTTGGGTTAAAACAAATGTCATTTAACAATTGGCAATAATAAACCCAAACACTTTCCCTTTGGTGTAAGTAAATGGATCGTATAGAAATTAGATCAAATATACTTAACCCCACTTTCCGATTTCAAATAGTACCATACCTCGATTACTAATGAGACTGGACAAGTTAGAAAACTAATCTTTCCTCGACACACATTCTCAATTTTCAAGATAGAGACGGGTTTCCATACCTTAAAATTTGATGTTAAGCATAAAAGGGATACTTTCTATACAACTGTAATTTCAAAATGATAGTTTATAGAAATCAAATCCCGTTCCTTTTTATAAAACTTAATCTCTTTTATATTTACAACTCCATTTATAAATCTCTTTATAAAGTATCATTTATAAATCTTCTTTTATAAACCTCAAAGTATAATTATAAAACTCCTTTTGTAAATCTCTACATATAATTATAAAACTCTAAATTCAATTATAAAATTTCTTTTATAAAACCCGTTTCTATTTATAACTCTTTTACAGATCTCCTTTTATATTAATAAAAATCCTTTTAAACCTTTCTTTCATATTGTTAAAATCCTTTTATAAATTAACTTCTATTTATAAAGTACCATTTATAAATATTCTTATTATCGTAAACTTTCAGTTTTCAAAATAGAACTAAATACTCTCCACAAAACGATCATGTAATGTCCCCACCGCTATACCCATATTATTAAAGAACATTATAAATAATTTCGTCTAATAACATGGAGAATACGGCTTCTTAAGGGTGACCAAATGTGAATATATCTTTAAACTATCACTGAAACGTCATACTTACTGTTTTATTGAATATCTAGAATAAAATTTGACGTGTACAGTCTCAGTTTAAAGTAATAAACACATCAGTTTCTCAAAATCAGAACAATATAGCATATAAAACAATAGTCACAGATTATAGCGGAATAATATACATCATATACAATACGTACTGTGAGTCTACAGAATATAATACTGGACCCACAAAATATACGTCCAACACAAGTCACTATCTCAAAATATACATCCTATCATATACATACATACATGTAAATATATATATATATATATATATATATATCCTATAGAAGATAAATTAAAAAGTCAAAATGGTCCATCTTCATGCTAGCACACCTACCCAAAAGCCTACACATCCTGTAACCTGAAAAGTCTCAATCTGACCAGAGTATTATATAAAATAATAAATGGGTAAGACTATCTCTAATATCCAAAAGGTGGGAACAAGATATAAACACAAGGATATATGAAATTATAATACAAATATAGATTTCAAAGATATAAACAAGTCACCGGAATAATTTAACTCAGAATCCATCTCAAGACACAAGAACACTTAAATCATGAAACAATGAATAATCACAAAGCCCAGAATTCCAAAATAATTATTGATATCTCAGAATCCAAGAAAACCTAATCCATACTGATCATAATGATCGTCCATAACAATCGCATTAATTTCCATATCATGGAAAAACAAAATCCTAACCCATACCGATCTGATACCAAGGATCGTCTATACCATGGAAATAAAATCCAACCGATCTCAAGGATCATCCATACTAACCAAGATGATCGTAGATAACATTACTCAAAGAGTTTAGAAGATATACCTCATACCGATCAAGATGATCGTAAAGAAATCCATGGGTATACCTCTTAAGGATCCATCGGCCTAAAATTCGAACATCAAAAGAGAACACACTCTAAAGTGCCAAATACTATCACTTTAGTAATCACGAGAGCTTAACCAGAATGTCCCAAACCGTTTGGTGAAATTTAAGTATTTACTAGAAGCTAGTAAGTCTCACTCATTACGGATATAACTGGAGAACCTAAACTATATATCTCTTAAGGATCTATCAGCCTTCATAAATGTCGAACACTGAAAGAGAATACAACCCTAAAGTGTTAAATACTTCCCCAAAGGCAATCACAAGAATTTAACCAAAACAACCTATACTACCCAGTGAAATTCAAATATTCGCTAATAGGTTGGTAAATTCCACTCAAACATTATATTCAATGAGTTATACCATAATCTTTGAAGCGTTACTTGAGAGCATTTAATCCGATCAATAATAATAAGTCAATTATTAGTACTTCTCATATTATAGAATTAAGGCTCTTAAATTTTTACCTCAAGGTCTATTCCAAATACTTAAATAAAAATGAACTACCAAATCCATGATTTATCTTAAGGGTTATTAAATAATAAGACATCATAATTTTAGAGAATTCTAAAATAGTTTTAAAAGCAATAACTATATATGTTCTTAGTGGAAGATGGACCTTAAGGCTAATTTAACACTAGAGGGAGGTGAATAGTGTTTTATAATTTTTGTGAATCTTTTTGAATTCTTTTTAAACTATAGTTTAAGCAATGCAAATATCAATCACAAATTCAAACATATATAAATATAAATGCAATAAAAGTAAAAAAGAAAGAACACACCTGGATTTTATACTGGTTTAGAGTTACCCTACATCCAGTATACAATTCCTTCTATAGCTTTCTTTAATAGCAAACAAATACAATCTCGATTTCAAGGCAACGAGACACACCCTCTAGAGTTTCCAACCTCTTCGTAGAGTCACTTGATTTACATGGGGCCACAATCACACATACTAGATTTTAGAGCTACTAAGCACACCCAATTGATTTACACGAGCTACAATCACACCAACAAGTATAACAGTATGATTTGATAGAGTTTTACAGACTCAAATCGTTGATCTTAATTACAAATGATCATATAACCTCTTAAATAACACTTTGACCTTGTTTGAGTGAAAGAGAGAGTAGAAAAATCAGGGAGTAATCCATAGAGAATCAAATCAACAAAGTTTGAATTTGAGAATATTTTGAGTGGATTTTCTTTTAGAATCCAAGAGAGTGAAAGAGGAGAGAAAATACGAGAAATTAGTTAACAAAAATTCATGGTTTAACCCCTATTTATAGAGAAATAATGGTCATGTCCATTCGTGAAGAGATACGATGAAAAGACACTTCCATCCAAAATTTGAATTTTGAAAATTACGATCACTATGTCGACATATAGGAAATGGATATGTCGATATATCCTTCACAAAATTGAGAAACACTTTATAAAAATTATTTTGAAAATATTAAGGTTTGTGAAATATTTGGATACTTTTTAAAATCAAATAAACATAGTTTATACATATTTTAATCATATCAAAACTTAAGAAAACTTTACAAAAATATATTCAAATATATAAAGGATTTAAATATGATTTTTTTTGAAATAATAAATATATAGTAAAAGTGAATATGTTTGAAATCAAAGTAATAATAAATATTATAATAAACTTATAAATGTTTAGAAATCTTAAAAAAAATTATAACAAGTTATAATATTCAAAGTATATTAAATATAATATAATAAAAAATAGAAATAGTTGAAGGCTATTTTGAAAAAAAAATTGAAAATAAAAATTCTTTTTAAAACCATTTTTAAGATATCTGAAAACCATTTAAAAAAAGAGAAATAGAGAGAGATCAAAGAAGTGCCGGGTTTTTAAGAAAATTTCTAAGACTCTATAACTTATCCGGGATATCTTGAGTTCTTCAATACTCACGAGTCTTGAATCTCTATCTCTTGAATCTCTATGTCTACCTCTTGAATCTTCTCTTAATACTACACGATCTTCTTAATTGATACCTGTCTAATATCCTACACTATAGGCTAATATAACTTGATAAAAACATTAGTATCTATATTTTATATAATATCATATGGTTTTTATCATCAAAACAATGCCTAAGGTACTAACAATCTCTCCATTTTAGATGATGACAATTACGTATATAAAATATGTTATAACTCCATCTGAGTTACAAAACTCCCCCTTATTCTATGCCTAGAGTCCAAGGTTTTATATATATCTCCCCCTCTGTCATCAACAAAAATCAAACTAAGAACTCCCCCTAACTAAGGTACTACATAATATATAATACTGAGATATAAAAGTAAGTAGAATAAGAAATAATAGTAATTTAAAAGTGATAAGAATAATAAGTGATAACAATGATAGGCGATGACATAAATAACTTGTTTTAATCACACTATTCTAAGTAAATCAAACAAATCGATCATAAATCAAACAGAGTCAAACTAATCAATCCACACATATCAATTCAATTACACAAATCCATATTGTAATGATATATTGTTATACAATTTAATATAAATCCAAACCTATTTATCTAGACATTTCGAGGAACTTCAACCCAATCGTCAACGCCAATGATTGGATCTGCTTGGATGACATCCTAATCTTCATCATCTCTATTGATGGCACATTTTGATTGTTGTTTAGCTCTTCTTTAGTAAGGGGATAAATCATCCATCGAATAGCATCAAAATGCTTCTCTTGCTCTTTAATCATCTACATTTGGCTTAGTTATAAGTGTCTTTGATTTCTAAAAATGAAAGTAAGGATATTCATGAACGATTCAAGTGTTTGTTCAAGATTTTCGCAAAGTTTTTGATGTACAGAAGCCGTTATTGAAGAGATGAGTTTATACATGAAAGAGAGTGAAGATAGAGACTGCAAATAATGATTTTCTATAGTGAATATGTATATATAGGGATAAGAAATCGTTTGAAATGAATTATTGTTTAGTGGTTATTTTATTTTTAGTTTAAAAATGGTTGTTAAATGTCGACATACATGATTTGCATATGTCGACATATGCACTACATTTTTCAAAACTACTTCATTTGACAATTCTATTCTTTCGGTTTATACTATTATATTTATATGACTTTCTAGAGATAATTGACAATGATAACAACAAGAAATAGAATTTACATTAATAATAAGGATGAGTACAAGGAATAACATAAAGATACATGAGATTCAACGTAAAATTAAAACTAGAAAATCTGAATACTAAGATAGCTTAAACAAACAACTACAAAGATGTGGATGAAAATAAAGAAGAACGACAAAGCTTGCAGATTATCTTTCCAAAGAATTTAGCCATTTTTTTGGAAATTGAGGTAAATTTCTTTGAGAATGATTTCTTATGCTTTCTTTGGTTGAGAAAGATCTTCTCTTGATTTTTGAGAAGGTCTTTGATGGATGGATTAGGTGCCATATTTATACTATCCAAGGAAGTATCCTCCTCCTCTTCTTATTTTTCCTCCTCGACTTCCATTTTCACTCCTTTCTCTTCCTTTTCCTTCTCTTCTCTTATTTCTTGCTCCTCTTCCCAAGCCAACCGTTGTTCCTTTTCCACAAGGGTTTTATAAGACTCGAAAAAGAGTGAAATATGCATAAGCGAAATGTTGCCCTTGTCAAATATTTTTCGAGGAATTGTTTCCTCTGTTAGAACCTTGTATTTTGATGTTTTGATCATGACAACTATAAAAGTAAATATTATGTGAACTAATCATATTTGCAGAAAAGATGCTATTCTACTCAAGAATAGATTACAGACCAAGAATTCAGAGAGAAGTTTCAAAATTATTAATGGTTTGTCTGTAGTCTAGTCTAGTAGTTGATTATTGTTAAAATCTCTCCTATGTGGTATATGCACACACACACACACGTATTTAAATTTATTTTTCAAATCGTATACATACAAGTACTTCATCTCATTCAAGTTCACATTGAAAAAGGTTTCAAAAAGAACCTTTAATATGGCAGAAACATACAATTCAATTGACCAAATCAGGAGGTTCAGTCGACTGAATACCTGTGCATGTGCACAGTGCACTTGAAGGCTCAGTCGACTGAACCACCCTATTCAGTCGACTGAATTATGAGTCTTTTTTATATTAAACTTTTATTTCAAAAAATTTGAATATTCAGTAGACTGAAATCTTTACCTCAGTCAACTGAAAATGCATAACGGCTATTTTTATGAACAGACACTTCCATTCAACGAACAGAAACAACCCTTGATTCAAGAGTTGTTTCTGTATCTTTTAACCGTAACTCTTCATGAAGAATTACATCGCTTAAACTCTATATATAGCCTTCATTTTAGTTTTTTTAATCACTTAGTTTCTAATTCTATTCTCATATACTTTTATCCAAAATATGCTGATATTTGCTTTCAAATCTCGTTCTAATACTTGCACATTCAAGCACAAATCCATTTGTGATTAAATTAACTTCAAATCTTCACGAACTACACTATATAACCACAAAGGAGAACATTATAGGAAGGGTGTACTCTAAATAATTATCTGTGCTATCAAAAGAGCACAATCAGTCAAGAAAATTCTATGTATTGTTGAAGTCCTGTTCGGTTGTTCAGGCGGTAGAAGTTCTATTCGGTTGTCTAGGCGGTAGAAGTCATGTTCGGTTGCTCAGGCGGTGTAATACCTATTTCTCTGGGTTAAGTGAGGGTTGATAGTTAAATTCTAGAAGGAGTATGGGATTGGACGTAGAATAGGAGTTCGAGCCAGTATAAAAATCCCAAGTGTCATTTACTTTACTATTTACCTTTTATATTTTATTCTGCATTAGTAGATAACTTTGTTACTATTCCATATTATGATCCTTAGCAGCACTTTCATTTGGTATCAGCACTTTCACTTTCCTTAGTAGATAACTTAGTTGTCATTCTACTTCTACAAGTATTGCCGAGAATCCTGCTCCCTTCACATGGTCTACGTCCAAGGAAGTAGAAGAGGAGGAGGATCAGATAGTGAGGAAGTTTAGATTTCTTTATCTTAGTTTATGGCCATCTATCTTTTTTATTCATGTTGTTTTTAATTCATGTTATTCCTTATAATGTTACATTGCACTTTTTATGTGAATGTTATTTGTTGGATGTTGTTATCTTTAAAACATGTTTATCTATGATATTGTTGCCATTTATCTACGCATGTATGTCTACGCTCATATATATATATATATAAACACATACACTTATCATTCTATCTATAAATTCCTTTTTTTTATGACAAAGGGGGAGAAATAAATATAATTATTTAGCAGGTAAGCAGATAGAATATTTATTCAGGGGGAGTAACATTCATTTTTATAAATTTTTCTACAATTACACAGTTGTCATCATCAAAATGGGGGAGAATGTTAGAACCTTGTATTTTGATGTTTTGATCATGACAACTATTTAAGTAAATATTACGTGAATAATCATATTTGCAGGAGAAGATGCTATTCTACTCGACAATAGATTGCAGACGAAGAATTCAGAGAGAAGTTTCAAAATTATTAATTATTTGTCTATAGTCTAGTCTAATATTTGATTATTGTTAAAATCTCTCCTATGTGGTATATGCAAACACACACGTATTTAAGTTTATTTTTCAAATCGTATACATACAAGTACTTCGTCTAATTCAAGTTCACAATGACAAAAGTTTCAAAAAGAACCTTCAATATGGTAGAAACATACAATTCAGCCGACTAGATCAAGAGGTTCAGTCAACTGAATACCTATGCACGTGCACAGTGCACTTAAAGGTTCAGGTTACCGAACCGCCCTATTCAGTCAACTAAATTATGAGTCTTTTTTATATTAAACTTTTATGTCGAAATTTTGGAATATTCAATAGACTGAAATCTTTACCTCAATCGAATGAAAATGCATAACGGTTATTTTCTGAATGGTCACTTCCATTCAACGAACAGAAACAACCCTTGATTCAAGAGTTATTCCGGTATCTTTTGACCGTAACTCTTCATGAAGAATTTGTATCACTTAAACTCTATATATAGCCTTCATTTCAGTTGTTTTAATCACTTAATTTCTAATTCTATTCTCATATACTTATTATCCAAAATATCCTGCCATTTGCTTTCAATCTTGTTCTAATCACTTGCACATTCAAGCACAAATTCATTTGTGATTAAATTAACTTCCAATCTTCACGAACTACACTATATAACCACAAAGGATAAGATTATAGGAAGGGTGTACTCTAAAGACTTATCCGTGCTATCAAAAGAGCACAATTAGTCAAGAAAATTCTCTGTATTGTTGAAGTCCTGTTCGGTTGCTCAGGCGGTAGAAGTCCCGTTCAGTTTTTTAGGCGGTAGAAGTTGTGCTCGGTTGCTCAGGAGGTGTAATATCTATTCCTCCGGGTTAAGAGAGGGTTTATAGTTAAATTCCAGAAGGAGTCTGGGACTAGATGCAAAACGGGAGTTCGAACCAGTATAAAAGTCCTGTTGTCATTTACTTTAATATTTACCTTTTATATTTTATTCCACATTAGTAGATAACTTAGTTACTATTCCATATTACGATCCTTAGTAGCACTTTCATCCTCTCCTTTAAGGTCAACACAAAAATAATTGAAAACTCAAGTAGGATGCACATCATGAAATAGCATGTCTTCATGTTTCGAAAGATTTTAAGGAACAAGTACATTCGAAATGACCTGAAACCAACTAATGTCGTATTGACCATAAATGGCGAAAAGAGCATTGAATTTTTTTTGTAAAAGAAGGCTTAAAATTCTTGCTTTCGGACGCAAGTTTTTGTTTTTAAATTCAAAATCATCATCACTTTCGAAACTGTCATGAATCACTTCCTGGTTTTGAAAATCAATTTGAAAGGTTGAAAGGTCCATTCCACCAGATTTGCATCCAAGGATGTGACCCAAAAGTTCACAATTTAAAACAATTTGTGTCCAGTTGACACTACTCCAAACTTCTCCTTCTCCTTCGTCATAAAACTTTCCTTTTAAATTCACATCAAACATCTTCACTTATTTTGGATAACGAACGAAATCATTTTGAGAATCATCGATTAAGCAAAGAATTTCATTTTACAAACAAAGATTAAAAAGTAAGTAGAAAAATCTTCAAAAATAGCAAATCTTTTGAGAAAGACTTTTCTGAAAGATATGAACTAAATATAAGCTAGCATGGCTTCTTGATCATTAAAAAGATATTCTTTTATTTTCTTAGAAAGCCTCATGGTTGCCTAATTATTGCTTGAGGATACCATTGGTGAGTAGTTTGAAAAGATAAGAGAGTTTATGATTTTTTAATTTGAAAATGAAAGTGAAAGATGAATGGATGGAGATAGTGTGAATAAATAGAGAATCAAAGGACATGTTCTCTGGTCAAGAGGCATCTTTTCAGAACATAGGAGTGGTGAAAAGGTGGAGGGAAATTCAAATTTTGAATTTGAAATTGAAATTCAAAATCTGCCTTCATATGTCAACATATGCATGTGGGGTATGTTGAAATAAAGGTCAAAATTTTCAAAAAGGGAAATTCAATAAATAATTCCTATTTTTCTATACTTATAATTATTATTTAATATATATACTAAATAATTTAAAATATATTTTTTATTATTTTTATTTAATGTTTTATTAAAATATTATATATATAATACTTAAAATATATGCACACATTATTCAACCAATATTATTATGAATCTATAGGTTATTCCTAGCAATCGAAAACCAATCAACAACAAAAGTTCAAAATTTTAAATTTAAATGTGTACCTATTTTAGTTCCATTTCTCCAGACTTCTCATTAAATGTCATTGTGAAGCACATATTAGTATTTTCTGTATCTGGTTCGTTATCACTTAAGGAAGTATCTGAATCGTTCAGTGTTACAGAATAAGCCCTTCTCCATTTTCTAAATGAATCAGTATTTGGTGTGTTTTTTGGTTTTTCAGGATGTGGACAGTCTCTTTATATATGGCCAGATTCATCATAATTAAAGCATCTAGCAATATTTTCGCTACTATTTCCACTTGGATATTTATTATCATATCTCCTAAGATTATTCATCTTTCTATACTTCAGATATTTTCTAAAACTTCTTGTCTTGACAGTAATTTCCTCATCATCATTATTATCTGAATCCAAATCATCTATTGTAGCATTGAAAGCAATGGATTTCTTCCCTATTGCCTTACTCTCTCTCCTACCCTACATTTGTGCTTCAAATGACATTAAATTGCCAATTAACTCCTCAATTTTTGGAGTGCTAGTATCATTAGCCTCTTCAATCGTAAGAGTCTTTTGGTCTCATTCAAGAGTCGATGAATTTAGGATTTTTCTAACTTGATCCTCTTTAGAAGAAGTTTTGCCAAGTGCAATTATTGAATGAACTATATATTGAAATCTATTATACATATCAGAAATTAACTCATTTGAAATCATTTTAAATAGTTGAAATTTTAGTCTATTTTACTTTACTAGTGCCCTCATGTGTAACTTGCAATGTTCTCCATTTTTCAAATGCAAACTTGTAGACAGTGACTCTGTTAAATTTATATCTATCAAATGAACAAAAAAATACTCATTTCTTTAGAGTTACTTTGTGCAACTGCTTTTTGGTCAATAGTCCAAGTTGAAAATTTAGTCTCGGGCTTAGTGTACTCATTTTATGTGATGTTCCAACTGTCTAAACCAATTGATTGTAAATATATTTTCATTCTACATGACAAATACATGTAATTATAGCCATTAAAAAGTGGGGGTCTAGTAGTACATTGTCCTTCTACAAATGAATTACTGACAAGTGTATTAACAGTGCTACTAACATTATTACTAATAGTGTTGATAGCCATTAAAACTTTTCAAAAATCAAAATAATGAATACTTTGAAAACTACGGCTCTGATACCAAATGTTTTTTAGCGGAAGATGGATCTTAAGGCTAATTTAACACTAGAGAGCGATTGAATAGTGTTTTATAGTTTTTGTGAATCTTTTTGAATTCTTTCAAAACTATAGTTTAAACAATGCAATTATCAATCATAAATTCAAATACAGATAAATATAAATGCAATAAAAGTAAAACGGAAAGAATTGTAAAACCTCATATTTTGTTAACATTATTTAGAATATTTAATTAGCAAAATAAAATAAAATAATGTGCTGGTTAGGGGATTGATATTTGATTTAATTAACGGGTAGTCATGCCATTTAAACAATGAAATAAAAGAAAAGTTAAAATGAAATAGAAAAGAGGGGTAAAATAGGAAAGAAGCCATTCTTATACCCTAAACCATTGGCCGTGTATCCAATACATGTTCATTTTTCATTCATCAAATTTTTTAAAATTTAAGCCGGCCACCATTAATAAGAAAAGAGGAAGAAGATTAAGAAAAGCTAAGGAAGAAGCTAAATAAAATCAAATCCATTCAAATCTCAAGCTCCTTAATCTCTAAAGCTAAGGTGAATAATGACTACATCTCAAATTTCTTATTGTTTTCGGTTTAAAGTGGAATCTAAACATATTTGCAATGATTTGCCATGTTTTTGAATGATGGAATGATTATATATACTTGTTGATGATTTATGGTTGTTCATATAGATTTTATGATATGTTTTGATATGAAAACCCTATTAAATGACATTCAAATGCCTTGTGAATTTTTATATAGATCAGAAATGATATTTTAGGGATGGGTTTCAATTTTTAGAATTTTATGAATTTATGTGGATTTCATATGAATTTTCTAGTGAAGAAATTGTTATTTTGGGTTAAAAAATTTTTACGGTTAAATAATTATTGGTTTGGGTCTGAAATTAATATATGTTAGAAAACATATTGAAAGTGATTTTTCGGAATTTTTATAGAATTTTCCTAAGTGTTTTAATGGATATATAAAATTATTTAAAGTGTGAGACTTAAATGTTTTATATATTTATAAAAAGGAGAAGGGGTATTTTGTAAATAATTCGAAGCTGTTATTTCTGGAAATTGGTAGTACTTTTAGAAAAGAGAAACTTGCAACTAATCACAATTTGACATACAAGGCAGGTTAGGTACAAAGGAATAGTTTAAAAAGGACTAATCTACATGGTTTTTAGTGTCTCGATGCTTTCGGCACCAGGCTTTCGCCTCCTTACCTTCGCATATGACACAATCAAAACCAATGCACATGGTATCAGGTAACTGGTATGTAGTGAATCAGATATAGATGGAAGGTATAGGGTTGAAACCAGGGGTTCTGAAGGGGTTGAAGCGATACTTGCTTTTAAATGAAAATGCGCCTGCTTGCTTTCACCTGAATAGCTTTCGACTTGGTTGGCCTTCGACCAGGTCAAATGGTTTTAAAGAAATGGTTTCGATTGGGTTGTGCCTTTGTTTTTAAATAAATGCTTTCGACTGGGTCGAAACCCCTGACTGCCTCTTTCTACCTTTCGACCCAGATTGTTTTTGAAAGGGTTGCTGTGCTTTTTAAACTTGACCACTTCCCCAATTCTTTCGAAGGGATGGTTTTGACACCATCACTGCTTTATTTATGAATGATTTCGAAGGGAATGCTTTTGACATTAATGGGTTTTTGATCCTTTTGCTCTACTTGAAGGCATAATCCAAAATGGTTTTGACCGAAACGGTTTTCAAAGGTTTCGAAGGAGTAAATTTTTGAATGGTTTCGAAAGGTTTCCACATGTTTTAAATTGAACTCAAGTGCTTTCGAAAGGTTTTTGTTTACAAAGGTTTGATGCTTTCGAAAGGTCTTAAAGAAAGGTTTCGAAGGGGTGGTTCCCCAATGGTTTCGAAGGAGTCAAATGGGAAGGTTTTCTGATTGTTTTGAAAGGGTTGAAAGGAAAGGTTTTTCCAATGTTTTCGAAAGGCATGGTTTAAAGGTTTTAAAGAAGGATTTCGAATATTTTAAAGCTTTTGAAGGGAAAGCTTTTCAATTGTTTTGAAAGGGTTTTGAGAATGTTTTCGAAAGAAAGATTTTGGCCTTTAGACCTAGGTTAAATAAAGGGTTTTTCTTGGTTTCGAAAGGAGTACTTTCAATAGATTCGAAAGGGGTACTTTCAAAGGTTTATATCTTTTCATCAACTAAGATTTAGGTAAAAGTATATATAACATGGCAAAGTGATTTTGAGTAAAGCATAGAGTATATGTATTTTCCTTATGTAAGTTTGATTTAAAGATTTTAAATCATTTTGAATAGATTTTCAAGAAAAATTTAAGGGAAGATTTCCCTAAGTAGAATGACTCGGATATTAGAATAACAGATGGGACTGGTATAGGGTCGCGCCCTATACATTAGCTATTAGCCCCATGTAATTTAGTCCAAAATTCCAGTGTGTAAGGGCTTGGTCACAGGTAAGACCAAAATTATGATTACACACAGAAGAAATATATGTTTGTATACAGATAGGTTATTGGTGAGCTTGCAAAACCATTAGGATCAGGTGGCCCTAGGAGAAGATAAGTTAGGGACAGACCATCCAGAAGAGAAGTATTTAACATATAATTAAGGATAGACAGTCTAGAAGAGGATTCTACCAGATGTTGGATAAATTTGTTTATCTTGTCTAGTAGGCCCGAGTTAGCCAAAGGTTAATAGTTAGCCAAATAAATCTACAATGTTTAAATAGATAGTTCATTTATTACCTTATATGTATGTTTACATAATGATGCTTTACATATTTTAACCAGTTTTGGTTGCAGGAAAAGAATTGCAAAAGATATGTTTTAAATGGATGTTAGTGAGGGGAAACCCGTTCCGCTAAGCGGCGTGATCTCACTTAACATTAAATAACCGAGATGTATAGTATTATTCACACCAGGCTTTATGTCTGACTCGAAGTTTTTGTTTCCCTTTAAACCTCGGGTGCTCAAAATTGATTTGAGTAGGCTGAGGGTTGAGGATTTCTAGGTTTTAGTAATTTTGGCGGTTAAAGCTTCCGGAGACTAGTAGGTGGCTGACGGATAGCTAATTAGGAGTTACGGTTTATTCTGTTTATTTCCACTGTGTGTATTAAGTCAAATATGACTATATTGACCCTGGTCAACTAAGGGGACATCGTCATATGTCGCTCTTGGCGTATTTTATAATTGATATATTTGATCCTTGCCTAGGAAACGTTAAGGGATTATGTAACTTGGAAATGAATTATTGTTTTGAAATGTAATCAGTAAAATGTTGTTTTTGAAATCTGTGATTTTGTTCATATTTAAGTGCTTTTGATATTATGGATACCATTAGCATTACCATATTTTATCACCAAAAGTTAATACTATAGATGACTGCAACATCTATAGCGCTTAGCTTTTGGCCTCCAGACATAGGATGTTACAACTTGGTATCATAGCATAGATTTATGAAAGACTTTAATTAAAAATGATTTTTGAAAGCATAATCTTTAGGAATTATAAATTCATGTTCAAACTTTATTTAAGAGGCTTTAAGTTGGAAATGTTCCAACAAAAGGTTGTGGCTGACTCAACGATAGGCTAAGTACATCACCTCGAATAGCGCCGCAATAAAAGAAAAGTATATAATTATAAATGCATAAATTTATAATCGAGCTATGGGTGATTCCATGTATTAAGAATACTACATCAATATTATATGATAATTGTGTAATAATAAGAGCTCATTGGAAGTCGGGGAACATACTCTGAATAGTTCTACACAATAAAGGTAGTTTATCAACATTAGAGAGAGTTGATTGACAGAGTAGTTAATTAAACAAACATGCAGATCCATTCACGTAAGGTCTTACTCGATCAATTCTCATCAAACTAATTGAAGGGATGAGATAGAGATTCCATAATTGGTCCCAAGTGCAAGAAGGAGGTTGATAGAGTTAGGGGTATGCCCTAAGAGAAATTATGTCATTTTTTACATATATCTAACTCGATAACAATCTTGTTTGAAATAAATGGTGTTTTCTTTCTACTATATACTTGATATAATATGTTATATTAATTAATTAATTAATTTAATTACAAGTTATTTAGTAAAAAAATCCATAATTGGTATGTTTTGTGATAGTAGTTATAATGCACTGTAACTATGAGTGATTTATTATAATAAAATAAATATATCGTTTTGAATTTTCCTAGTCAAGACGAATCGAGACTGGATTTCGATGCATCCGTTGAGACTAGAGTATATAACGCTCTCTAAATGCTAGGCTGTATATTACTCATGACTGTTTAGGGCACCAACGAGTTACTTACTTATAGTTATTGGATATTTATGGAATAACTCACTCGATAGTTTTTATTGGTTAATATAACTAAGGTAAACTGAAAATATCGATGTGACAAAATTACACGGTTCTCTTGGCTTGAGAATACTTTTTATCGTTAAACCTCTACTTTGATTATAGTTAAATCATGGCATGACGTCCATCAAACGACTATAGTTGTGTCGAGTGGAAGCATTAGAAGTGAAACAATATTCAAGAGAGGATTCGTCTCCTTAATTATATGAGGTTAGTATCACGGTCAACTAAAGTCAACTCAAAGTCAAAGTTCCTAGGTAGAGTAGTTCGGTAAATAATAATTGTTATTATTGAACCAAAGACTTTTTGTTTGAACTTAAGAGTTGAATATGGATGGTATTGAAAACTTTACCTATAGAATACAATAGTTTATGATTTTTGGTTGATGATAATAAACATATATAAGTATATATATATATATATATATTTAAATGTGTTTGTTATATTTCTATTGGAACATCATGTGCAGAAATAAACAAATCACAATTTCATTTAAATAAATTTTTTATTTCAATTCAAATTCAAATAGTACACAATTACAACTTAGCTTACACTATATATTACATCATATACAATATTATTTTACACTCTCATATATACAACAATCACTGCTCTCCATTATAATCACTCATTTCACTCACTCACTCGAGTTTCATATGATATCCACTTATTCCAGCTTATTTCCAAGCATCTGCTTTGCCCGCCAAAGAAATAACACAGTAAAAAATAAAACAAAACAAACTGAAATGGCAAAAATAAAAATATAATTGAATATTGATATTGCCTCGTTTATGGGGTTGTCTGCTTTCATATTTTAGACATGAACCAAAAACAAATGTGCACGAGCAATATATAACATGTATAGTGTATCATTGTACATGCCATAAAGCCATGCACATAAAACAAAATCCCTTTTGCACAAATTCGAGTTTAGGACAAATGCAAAGGTCAATCCCGAAGGCTCAATGCAGTGCAAGTAGAAGTGTACATGAGGTCAAATAGAAGCAAGCTTGGTCTCTATACAAGTGCATACATGAGGTCAAGCCCAAACAAGCTCGAGCTCAACGCAACTGTATTATTTCATAATAGACCAGCGTTAATAGTGGTACAACATACACATGGGTTACATGAAATGCAACAAAGTCAGAGATACAAAGATAAGTACAGAAATGGCTAGTAATGATGAAAGATTGCAATTGCTTCTACAAAGAAAATGGGTCCGACTGACAGTAATTCATCCGAGAGCAAACCAAAGCAACAACCATAGAACCACTCGACTCATTAAAGCAACCGAACTTATAAATCACTACTAATTGAAGAACGAAGGCATCAGAGAAGAAGGAGGCGATTCCAATCACAAATTCAAGTGGCAATTTCAATTCAAAATTCTTAAACCCTAATTTCAGGTTGAAAATGGATCAGCCGAAGAAACAAAACACTGAAAATTAAAGGATGCGCATATATTTTTATTCCTTTGTTTTAATTAGTTGACTCCGCGTTTTATTTTGGACATGGTATAATTTTGTATTTAGGGTTTCTTTTTTATTTTAAGTGTATTTTTTTAAAAAATTTGTAAAATTCTAGTTTTTAACTAGGTGCGAACTATAGGGTGTAGTTCAAGAATTCCCAACTTGAGGCTGAGTAATGGTAGGGTTTTGAGCGTAGGTTTAGAACAATAAAGTTGGCGAGGGTCACAAGTTTACAACATCTGTAAGTGATGATTGTTTAATTCCTAGTAGAAACCCTGAGGAAGTGGTAGGCAGGTTTTGCCGAAGCTGGGTAAAATTTATGTGTTGCTTTTATTTTTGCATTAACTTTATGCTGCAATTATTATTATTCCTATGAATTTATTATAAACCTTATTCAACCCCCTTCAAGGGTTAATTCGATCCTACAAGTGGTATCAAAGTGAGGCTACTAATGAAAATGTCTAACACTAGCTGCAGATCTCGCGAGAGTCAGTCCAGTGTTAGTCCACATATTTTTGATGGAACGGATTTTTTAACTGGAAATCAAAAATGGAATTTTATTTAAAATCTATTAATTTTAAATGCTGGGATATTATTGATAATGGGTGTGATATGGCAGATAAGAAAAATATTTCGATTAGTGCCCTTGTTATGCATGTACTCTATTCTCTTAATCGAGATGAATTTAACCATATCTCTTATTGTTTAACTACACAGGAAATTTAGAACACTCTTGATGCAATATGGTAGAAAACACAGCAACAGCGAGAAACTCCCCAAAATCGACTAAGTTAAATTATTGTGCTTAACAAGATTTACAAAAGATAGTTTGAACGATAGTAAAGAAGGCAGTGACGAAGACGCAATAGCAGACGAGATAAGTGATTTTTCATTCAAAGGTATATGTCAAAAATTAACTAAAAATATTGATAACCTTGAGATGAAAAATAATAAGTTGAAAAGTGAAAAGTCTAAATTGCGTTAGAAATATGATGATTTGGAAAATGAGCTTAAAAGTAATAAGAAAATTATAAATTCTAATTGCAAAAATTGTTTGAATTATGAAAAGGATTTTGCTTGTTTTAATGAAAATTTTCAATAGCTAGAAGAGGAAATTCTTATTTTGTCGAAAAATGAAATTGAGTTGATTTGCAAAAACAACATTTGACAAAGGAGTTGGAAACTTTTAAGATGTCCGAAAATTCCAATGGTGCGGATTTTGAAAGAGAATTAAACGAGGTCAATGAAAATTTCAAAACCCTTGAAAAAAAATGTGATTATGAAAAATAGCAAAATCGAAATTCTTTGAATAAATCACGAATTAGAAAAAGAGATCGAAAAAATTAAGGATTTTGAAAAACTGGATTTCGAAAAACGCCAATTCTTAGAAATTGAAATGCTTGCTTTTGAGACCAAAATCAAAGAGCTCGAAAATGAAAATTTGGTCTTAAAAAGAAATGATTTTAAAAAGAGAGAGTGCTATTAGTCGTTGTTCTAATCTAATAAATGAGAATAATCTTTTAAAATCCTAAGTTAATGAACTCGAGTTGATTATTCAGAAATTTTCCACTGGAGGAAAATCGTTTAATATGTTACTAGGAAAGAAACACTTTATGAATAACATAAAAGGACTAGGATTTGAAAAATTGTTAATATATAAACAAATGACTGATAACGCCGCTAAAGGGAGAAGTGTGATACCCAAATGCGTAAACTGTGGCAATATAGGACACGGCGATAATACTTATCGAAATAGAAACAAAAACAAAACCGTTAAACAAATATGGGTTCCAAAAGTTACAAATATAAATTTTCTTAACTTTAAACAAGTTTGGGTTCATGTTTGTTAAAATTAATGGATTAGCATAGAAACAAATTTGGGTATCAAAGATTTTGTTCGAAAATGAAAGTGGTCTTACATCCTTCTTAATGCCACTTGCCTCCTCTAAAATTTTAGTACAAAAGAGGACTAAGGAACAACTTCGATATAGACAGATTTCAAGTTGTTCTATATAGTTGATGAGAAAAAATTCTAATGTTCCTTAGCCTAGAAAGATGAGGTGGAGATCTTCATAGTTTTGATATCACATCACCGAAGATAAGTAAAGGTGTGATCTCTAAACCCTGTTTTTCATTTTTATTGTTAATTCTGTTTTATTTGTTAACAATGTTGTAGTATATATGCCATATCCTGAGCTCCTTAACTTCGAATTCCTTCAAGATGTTTTGGAAAATAGATAGAAAATTTTATAAATTTTATGTTATATATTTTTTCAGAATTTGAACTTAAACCGGTGAAAAACTGCAAATCATTCGGAATATTGTTTGAGTTTAGAACTTCTTAACACAGCTGTAGTAATTTGATCATAACCTGAACATATTTACTCCTAATTTTTAAATTCGTGAAGTTATGGAAAGTTAACCGATAGCACCACAACTTTAATGTTTTGAGTTTTTGATGATTCATTTTATAAAATATTGAAAAACAATAATCATTTCAGCACATTACATGAAAAGTATTATTGATTTACGTAAACATGTTGTAGTATTTTGGTTATAACTTTTGATTGATGTATCATTTTTACTTAAAACCAATTTTGGCGAGTAGAAATTTTGAATGCCTAAAACTTTTATGGTTTGTGCTAAATCAAATTGCTTGCTTAAAGCTTTCAACTAGTGGTTTCATATGGACTGAATTTTAAAAATAGGAATTTTCAATTGCTTTGGTAGAATGATTAATTTTCAAACGCTTAGTTATATAAATATCTAAATTATTAAATATTAATGTCTAAGATTTAATATGGTTTTATAACCTTGTTAAGCACTATTTAATTGATAACAAATGATAGAAAACTTATTATTGAAATGTGTCTACAAAATATACACTTTGGATGAATAGTGAAAATGTGACCATAACACATTTTGTTAAAAATCAACTGAATAAAAGTTGTTTAAATATTTGTACACTAGTTGTTAACATATGAACACCTTAACAAGTAATTAAACCATGCATCATCCTAATAGGTAATTAATTAAACAAAGTAAAACATAAGGAGACAAAGACCCTTAAATCAAGGGGTGATTTAAGGAACTATGGTGTGTAAGAGGTACGGTCTGTAATAAAACATGGTGTGCATGTTCTTAAGCATGGAAGGAGGAGGGTTAGGGGTGGTCTTTTACCATATTTCCTATGCCAATAAACAGAGAAGAAAGCCTCTTCATTTTTTGCATAATTCACTTCTAAACCATGTCTTCACTTCTTCCTCTTCATGTCATCTTTCTTCTTCTTCTCTCTTTAGGTCGTGTGTATTATGGAGTGGAAATGGCATTAGGCTGTGAGTTATGGAGAAGGAGGAGGGTAGTTATGCTGTGTACTATGGTGGAGGGAGGAGGTTAGGATCTGAGCTAGGAGGAGAGTGGAGGTGATGGCCGTGCACTATGGTGGAGGGTGGAGGTCTTGGCCATAGGCTAGGAGGAATAGGAAGTGTTAGTGTAGTATTGATTGTTTGAATGTTGGTAGGAATCTTGTTTGAATAAAGGTGAATTATTCTCACTTTGAGTCAAGTTGATAACTTGATAATATTACTTGATAATTACTTGCTAAATCAATTGTTAAAATACTTGCAATATATTAGTAATAATAAACATTTACTAATTAAATTTAAACCCATGATTATATGCTTTAAAAGGATGTAGAATACCTTATTTTCAAAAATTTATATAAAATAATTAAAAGATATTTTTTGGAATTTTTTCTTCATGGCTTTCAAGTACCCCAAAGTATACTAACTATTGTAAAAATAATGTATCTAAAATCATTTGTTAAGATATTGAATACTAGGTGCAAAGTTGTTGCAAAACAAGTTTAAGCTTGTAATAGAACTTTAGACAGCATTTCTAGAAATGCTATCTTTACTATTTGAAACTCCAAATTGTTTAAAAATGATATTTAAACTAAGTATTTTTCTCTAATCTTTTTATTGTTGTTTTCTGATTATTAGAGTGATTTAAAATTAGTTCCATGTTTAAATATATTTTAAAAGTATATAGGCTTTGAAAAAGGTAATTAACTTTGCTTAACGATAAAAGCCAACGAGTAAGCTTATTTATTTGTGAGATTTAAGAATGAAGTGTCTAGGAAAGGCTTTGACGCAATCAATATTCTAACTTACCTAACTTCGCTCTTGGGGGAGGAATAGTATAAGTTGAAATATCGAAAACGAGTTAAGTATACATCATTAATGACATTTATTTAGTAGAATAAATCCTCATTCTGGTATTATATAAATTTGGACATTTAATTACATATACCAGTTAATTCTGGTTTATGTGTTATTATTTAATATTTTGAATTGTTGATAACAATGTGTTGTTATTATTATTTGTTTGACTATTTGAAATGCACTCCACTAGTTTATGAGTAATTAAAATCTGTATGCATCGGTTGGGTTAAAAACATTTGTAGGCTAACACCTTATGATTTATTTCACGATTTGACTAGAAGATGTTTACCAAAAATATTGGTTCACTTCAATTTAGTGAATTGTTTTGAAAGTTGGTTTTCAGAAAATGTTATGAAATGTTTTCCTTTGATAGAATATTTGGAAATAAAAATTTTGAAGTGAGAAAATATATTGAAGTGATTTTATATAAAAGTGATTTATGTAAAGGTATTTATAAAATAAATTTATAATTAAAGAGAATTTCGCGAACTTAAAACCCAGTGGTTTTAAAATTACTTTCCAAAGATTTGAGAAAATAAACAACACTGTGTTTTAGAAGTATTTGTGATTATTAGTGCAAAATGATTTGTCACTTTGGGGAACAAAATGATTTGTTATGTTACCAATGATTCGGGTAACCCGTAATTAAAAAGTAGGCGAAGCGTTTTGTTAACCCTTGGTATAGTCTACTCTTTGTATTGAGGGATATACTTTGTTTATTTATTTATTGAGAGGCTGGGACCTAGTTGTTGTTTTAATGGGGAAACCTCCCGAACTGGTTGGATATGTTTTGATACGCTTTTATAGTAGAGTATTCTGGGATTTCCAAATAAATATATCAAATACAACACTATATTATTATATAGATTGTTTGATATTATTTTCAAAAGTGATTTGTTTTATATCTCGAAGAAAAGTATGATTTGATAAAAGGATATATATTATTATTTCAAAAGGATTTGATATGAAATCGAGAATACAGTTCGAAGTATTTATTTTTGAAAGGATTATGTTTTGAATAATAAAGTTAATTAGATTTAAGAAAATCCAAATGTGAGGACTAAGCCTAAGTACGTAATTTGGGAATTACATCTTTGTTTGTGCATCATAGGCTCCTTGAGTCCTATTTGTGAATAGGAGAACAACGATGGCTTGATCATGTATCTAATTGGGTACCCAATTAGATAGGGGTACGTAGGCAGTCATAAGTAGTAATGACGCGGCCCAATAATAATATATCTTTTTCCTCTTTATTTTTTTCTATTTATCTTGTCTTGTTGTATCTCTCTTACTTACCGAATTATTCTGCATTGACATGTTTATTGAGTTTGCAAGAATAACAATTGATGTCTCTCACATCAGTGTTATGTAGTGGTAGATTTATGGTATTTGAGTATGGTATCTTAAAGCACATCTAGTAGAATAAATGATTAGAACTCTGATAACTTGTATAATTAAAATTATATCTAATACATTTAGTTGTGTTGTATATTTAACTACTATGTTAAATTGGTAGTTTTCATTCATAGTTTTAGATCGGATGGATTTTTCGGTGATTTTAACTGGTCCAAAAATCCGGGTCGTTTCAAGTGATGTTGAGTAGTACACGGTTTGCTTAGTTAATGATATATCAATTTTCGACAACTAGAGTACAAGTGGCATTAAACATCACTTCATTTGAAATCATATATGCTTTTTCATATGACTTTAAAATTAGTAGACATCATTTTCACAAAACTTCTTGGAGAAAATAGATTTTCATTTTTGGAATTATAAATTTGTAACAACCCTAATTTTAGTTTAACATTACTCGGGATATTTAATTGGATAGATTAAATAGATTAATGTAAATGGTTAAGGAGAATGAGATTTGAAAATTATAAGGTCCAGCCATTACTAATTGGTTATTAAGATTGTTTTAGAACTTAACTTATAAGAGAAGGGCAAAATAGGTAGATCCACCTTGTGATCCTTAAACCCTCTCCACCTTACACCATTCTCATTTTTCACAAAACATAAACAATCAAAGATAAGAAGTTAAGGTTGGCAATTAAACTTGCTAAGAAGGATCACGAAATCAAAGGGGGTTCAAGAGAAAGCTAAAGGAAACTAAAGCAATCGCAAATCTCAACTCCAACAATTAATTTAAAGGTGAATAATATATGATCCATCTCTTTTAATTATTTTTGAATTCGACTATGGTTAGTTTCTGAATCTTCTGATGTTTTTCTTCCAAGTTATAGTTGTTTAATCATTGTTTGGATAGAATAATAATTTTGGGAAATTTTATTAAATTATTTAAAAGGGTTTTAAGGGCTAACCCTAAGTTTCTAATCTCCAACCAATTTGATTTTTGGATATGTGGTGTAAACTTTAATTTGAAGATGAGTATTTAATTTCATAATTTTCCAAGTTATATTAAATATTTTATGAATTTCGTAAGGAGGAAACAACTTTATTTTGGTTTTTAATTATATAAAATAATTGAATAGGGATTTTGGCCCTAAAATTTTTATATGGTAAAGAAAATAATATTTCTGAATTTCTGTGATTTTTAGGAATTTTACCAAGTGATTTCGAATTATTATGAATTTAATATGCTAGAAAAGCATTTAAACTATTAATTAATTAAGAATATTAATTAATTAAATTGAAAAAATGTTTTGGAAAAGTAAAATTGATGTGCAGTAGTTTTTTAAAATAAATTGTTAAAGTATTGTTTTATCCAATAGGAATTTGACAAGAAAATGGAATTGGTGAAAAGTATATGCTTTTATTAGTAAGAAATCAGTTTTCATTACAACTACGATAATGCCATGCCACTTATACCATCCCCGAGCCTAAAAGACCTCCGCTTCGATGAGTGTCCCAGTGATGAGGATAGAAGCATAGGGTAACTACTTAGGTAGTTATGGAATGGTTCCAACCGTGTCGAAGTCGAAAAGGCGACAACATATACTAGTTGGCATTGCGATACCGTGATTCATCTATGTTAGAGCCGTATCTCTTCACCGATGTTTTAACTTTGCACTTATACATTCGGCGGAATAATAGCTGAAGTAACTTAAGTATAAAATTTAATAGTGACTCCAATAGCATTGAAGCCACTATGCATCAATGTCGACGACCATATAGAGGAAGTTTAATATTGTAAGGTGTAGGAAATGATGCCATGCAACATCGTTACCGCTTTTCTCCCTTTTAATGTCGATGAGGCTTATCTCTATGTGAATTAAATCTGTTTTAAAAAGGCGATATAGCCACTTTTCAAGAGAGTCGATAACCCTTTGTTTTGGCAGTTAGCCATTTTTTATAAAATCCCAATGTTTTGTTTTGAAATGTGGGTAAGCTGTATCTTATGAAGGTGAAAACCTTACTTTCAACATAGAGTTTTATACTTAAAAGATTTAAGTTTTGTTTCGACCTTGGATAGAGGTCAACGTTGTTTTAACGCCATGTGTGTTATATGTTATCCTATTAAAGGCAAAGAGCCTTATTCCTCATTGTCGACATTGATCTATACTAACCTATTTAAAGGCGACGAGCCTTATATTTTATGAGTTCGACTTTGAAACCTAATTTGATATAGCAATGTTTATATTGCTATGTGTTAAAAGCATATGAAGTTGACATCATTTATTGGGGGTGCCAAGGTAGAATAAACTCGACACTAATCATTAAGAATACCAATGTATGTTTTAACAAATTTTACATGGACCATTAGGATACCAGCGTATGTCATTGTGAGATGTTATAACTTTAAGAGGAGATAACCTAATTGGGGATACCTGTAGACATAGGTTAAACTTGTGGTTAACATGAATTAAATGGTTAAATGATGGGTTCATATTTATCCTAGGATAACTATGGGATGTGAGATGAATAGTCCACATCATGATGAAGATGGATAGTCTCTAAATGGTTGATGAAGTGTTCATCATCATCTTAGGAAAATTATGGGATGTGTGATGGATAATCCACATCATTTTAAATAGATGAAATCATATGGGATGGGTAGTCCATATGGGAGGGGATAGATAATCCATTAAAATGTTTATATGTGAGATGGATAGTCCACTTAACATTGATAATGGAACTATGAGTGATGGATAGTCAGCATGGTAGTGGATAGGTAATCCAAAGAAGTAGCCATATGTGAGATGGATAGTCCACTTAACATTGATAATGGAACTATGAGTGATGGATAGTCAGCATGGTAGTGGATAGGTAATCCAAAGAAGTAGCCATATGTGAGATGGATAGTCCATATAAGTATAAGATGGATAGTCAATGTAAAATTTAGATGGGTACGTAGTCTAATAACTTGGGGTGGTTAATCCAGTGTATATTTCATGTTTGCATATTAGTATATTATTACGTCATAACCATTGTGGATGCAAGAGCATAGTATGTGGTTGAGATATTTAGTTATGATAGTAGTGAGGGGAAAATAGGTTCCATTTAGAAGCTTGGTCTCAATAGATATCTATTTGTTCGATATGGTAGGTTATTATCCACGCCAGACTTTTTGTTTGACCCGAAGTTTTTACTTTTCCCCTCAAATTCTCAGATGCTCATTTGATTAGGTCGGAAGAAAGAGTTTTCGGGGTTCCAGTTAGAAGAATAAACTTCTAAAGATGAGCAGAAGGCAATATAGCTATTTAGGAGTACCTATCCAATCCGCTATGTTGTTTGGTTTTGTGTGTATGGATGTAATGGCAAATTATATAATTGCCAACTGTTAGACTCTGATCAACCAAGGGGGCATATTCATATGTTGATCTTGGAGTATTTTGTATTAATTATAATTTCTCTAAATGTGGGATCATGAACGGGATTATGTAATGAATATGAATTAATAATTAGAAATGGAATGTTAAAGTTGTTCCTAAATTGTGTTTGAATTTTTTTTCATATTCATGCGCTTCTGATTATTGATATGATTAACATAGCCGTACTTTGTCACCGGTGATTAATAATTATGGATCACTGCAGCATCTGTACCGATTAGTTCCAGGCCTCAAAATGGGGGATGTTACAAATTTGTATTAGATCATAGGTTTACGATAAAAAAAATTAAACCAAAAGAATTTTTGGAAACGTAATCCTATTGAATCAGAGAATAAGATTGGGATATGGGATAATTCCATAGTAATGTATTTGTATTTTCTAAATATAAGTATGTATTCTATCTATATTCTCCCCACTCTCTTAGATTGTTCTTCTGTATCTTACTAAGGCTCATATGAAGATTTACTAAAAAGAATGTCATGGAAGTAGGAAACGGAAGAGTGAATCTTGGTATTGGAAGCATCACAACCAATGGAAATGCTCGGACTAATAGCAGAAAGAATCCGGGTCGAAAGGAAAATGCTAATCAAAATGCAAATGTCAATGCAGTTGTTGTGACCCCACCAGCAGATATGGGGGATATATATATCAGTTTTTCATCAATCTAATGCAAGCTAGAGCAGCTACAGGAGTTGCTGGAGGAAATGTTGGTAATGTGGAAGGAGTCAATCCCGTAGCGCCGGTTGGTAATAACTATGCTAAGCTGAGTCGAGATTACACCAGTCTGGGTAGAAACCCTTTTCTGGGAATTGAGGATGCAATAGAAGTGGAGAACTGGTTGTTACACTGTGAAAGAATTTTTATTGATTTGGGCTATCAAGATTTTGATTTTCTAGGTTATACTTTAGCCTGCAGTTTGTATGTGTTTGATTTTGCAGGTTTTCAGAATATTTTAGGTATGGATTGGTTGAGCAAATATGATGCTATGATATTTTGCCGATATAGGAAAATATAAATTAGACACCCCGATAGTAGTGATCGAATTATACACTCAATAGATGACTTGAGTGTGGATATTTGTACTTTGTTGGGAGCAATAGAAGTAGAAGACGAGTGAATTTTGTTTTGGTTGCAAGGGAATTTGCAAATGTTTTTGAACCGGTTATAGGACTACCACCGTTGAGTTTTGAATAGATCTTGTACCTAGAACTGAACCCGTAAATGGGCCAAGTAGCAGGATGACACCTACCAAGATGAAGAAGTTAAAGGTGCAGCTAGTGGACTTAGAAGGAAAGAGTTTTATTAGACTAAGCAATTCACCTAGAGAAGCAGCCGTAGTGTTCGTAAAGAAATCGGATGGGTTGTTAAGATCACGTATTGATTATCATATTGAATAAGAAGACGATAAAGTATAGATATCCATTGTCGAGAATTGATGATTTATTTGATCAGTTGAGTGGAGCCAAAGTATTTTCCCAGTTGAATTTGGCGACAGGGTTTCATTAATTGAGCGTAACGGAGGACAGTATTCCTTTAACGGCATTTCGAACGAGATATGGTTCGTACGAATTATTGGTGATGCCATTTAGATTAACTAATGCACTTGCTATCTTTGTTTGATGAACCGGATGTTCCATGAGCACTAGGACAGGTTCGTGTTGGTATTCATTAATGACATTCTAATATATTCAAAGGATGAAAGAGATTATGAGATTCATCTCAGCATGATGCTTAAGACGTTGAGGTAGCATCAGCTAAAAGCAATGTTTTCAAAGTGCCATTCCTAGAAAAGAGAGGTGAAATATCTTGGTCATGTAGTTTCAGAGAAATGGTTGTCCGTGGATCCGGCTAAGATTGAAGTTGTAAATAGTTTGAAGAGACCTGAGACGGTGATCGAGATAAGGAGTTTTCTTGGATTGGCTGGCTATTGCCGGAGATTCATCAAGAATTTCTTGCAAAGAGCAGCACCCCCGACTAAACTACCCAAGAAGGACGTAAAGTTTGTTTGGTCTTATAAATGTGAGGAAGCATTCCTTGAGTTAAAGCATTTATTGGCCAATGCGCTCGTGTATGTTGTTCCCGATGGGAATCAGGATTTGCTAGTGTATACGGATGCATGTGCAACCGGTTTAGGAGTTTTGATGATGCAAAGGGGTAAAGTGATTGCCTACGCTTCTCGATAGCTCATACCACATGAATTTAGATATCCGACTCATGATTTGGTGTTGGCAATGGTGATTTTCGCATTGAAAGTATGGAGATTCTACCTCTTAGGAGAATGATTCGAGTTGTATGCGGATCATAAGTCTTTGAGCTATTTATTCTCTCAGAAATAGTTAAATATGAGATATGGAGGTGGCTAGAGTTTTTAGCAGCTTATGATTTTGTTATTGAGTATACACTGGGGAAAGGGAATAAAGTTGCAGATGCACTTGGTAGAAAACATCAGAGCGTGGTGTTAGCTATGTTGACAGAATAGAAGGATTTGGAAGCGTTGACTACTTGTAGTGTGTTGTTAAGGTCGACTGCTAGTCCTAGTCAAAGTACTGCTTGAAAGTCTTGTGGATCATATGTTATTTAACTTGTGTATAATATGCAAATGTATAAGTTAATACTATAGTAGACAATAAATAGTAAAGTATAAAAAGCGTGTAAACCAGAGTTTTTATACTAGTTCGGACCTGCCGTCCTACATCCAGTCCCGAAGCTCCCTTTGGGTATTTCCTTTAACTAAATTACCCTCACTTTGCCCGAAGGAATAGGCTAATACAAAAGTATTTATGACAATCTTGTGTTCCAAATAACACAGTTTTTTACTTATAGTACAAATATTCCTTTGATCTCCTTTGAGTACATGAATATGAATGCTTTGAGTTGTAGGAAGTGATTTAACCAAAATTATATTTTGGTTATAATAGATTGAGAGTATGTGAACAATGTATATGCAAAAATTGTTTAGAAATCAAGAGACGAAAGAATAGATTAATTCAAGTTAGTTGGTTTTTACTTCTCAATCAAAGTAGTATTTATAGATTCAAAAAGGTGCAGATAAAGAGTTGCTACTATTTGGGAAAGTAAATTCACTTTAATGGCTGCAACCTTTCGTTGAAAGGTGATTTCATTTTGTTTCAAAATAGAAGTGTCTTTTTGGAATAGACAGTTTTTGCACATGAATGACGTATGTGACTTGTTAAAATTTTAACTCGAGAATTGTCACATATGTCTATGGTTTTATCTCAGACATCTGTGAGGTGTAAAATCAGTTTTTCAACTTATTTTTGATGCATATGAAATTGTGTGTGATCGCGTATGCATATATACTCAAGGAGACCTTAACAATATTTTATCTAGGAATCTTTTATAGTAGAATAACCTTACTAACAGCAGTATGGTCAATGAATCTTCATTCTCAAGGGTCCCAATATCTTGAAGCATGGTGTCTTCTTGTAGCATATACATGTAATCTTGATAAAGTCTATATATATATGATTGTATAGTTGTTATCATTGAAACATAAACTGGATTTTCTAACACTATTATGTTGTCTTGCTTTGAAGTTCGACCAGTATTGATCAAGAGGATTACTTCTAAGCGGAGAGATGATCCATTGTTAGCTGAAAAGATTAGAAGGTTGGAAGGTGGAACCGAGATCGATGATCTAAAAGATTTTAGTCTTAACCAGAGAGGATAGTTAAGGAAGAAGGGATGGTTATGTGTTCCAGATGTTGGTGACATAAATGAAGTTCTTAGGGAGTGTCCTCGATCGAATTTACTATACATCCTGGAAGAACAAAGATGTATCAGGATATGAAGGGAAGTTTCTTCTTGGAAGGTATGAAAAGGGATATAGGCTTGTGGGTAAAGCAATGTGTAAATTGCCAGCAATTGAAAGCCGAACATTAGAAGCCGAGCGGATAGCTTCAACCTTTAGACATACCAGTTTGGAAATGGGATTCTATGTCATGGATTTTATTGACGGGTTGCCAAGGTCAAATAAGGGAAATGAAAGTATATGGGTCATACTAGATAGACTGACCAAGAGTGCACATTTAATTCCCGTTAAGTCAACCAGGACAACACCTGTATCGGCTAAGTTGTTTATGAAGAATCTTATCAAACTGCATGAGATTTCAAGTAGTATAGTCAGGGACAGAGATGTTTTGTTCACTAGTGAATTCTTGAAGAGTCTACAGGAGGTATTAGGTACTAAGCTTAAGATGAGTACCGCTTATCACCTATAGATGGATGGGTAGACAAAGAGAGTCAATAAGGTACTTGAAGATTTATTGAGGGCTTGTATACTAGATTTTGATGGGTTATGGGAAGACCATTTGCACTTGGTTGAGTGTTCCTATAATAATAGTTAGCAGACTAGTATATGAATGGCGCCTTTTGAAGCTATGTATGGAAGACCATGTAAGTCACCAACATATTGGTTAGAGGCTGGAGATAGATTGGTCCTTGGTTCAGATATGGTAAGAGAAGCCACAGTGAAGATTGATTTAATCTAGGATAGGATGGGAGAAGCTCAGTCTAGGCAGAAAAGTTGTAACAACCCACACTTCCATATAATTTAGGTTGACAATAAACCACATATATCCAATCCAAATTGAACAAAAAGGCAGATGGTTAAGGGTAAAAAGAAAAAGAAAACAAAACATAATCACACACGAATGTAATAACATATATTATTTCAATAACCTTTATAGTGGAAAAACATTTAAATACATATATCAGAGTCTATCATAAGCTCGGCCTGTACAGGTATAAATACATGTCCTTACAAATGCTATAAAACAACAAACACAGTGGAAAAGTAAACTACGTCCATACATTGATGATGATCTCTAGCTCTTCTCTGGAAACTCCAAGCATCTTCAGCTAATCCTGAAACTACTCAGATCTGACCTGAGTATTAAAAATACCCAGATTAGGCTTGGAAAGCAAGCATAAGACACATATTATAAATATATATAACAATGTCATAGAACGAGTTTGATGTCAAACACAACCTTTGGAAAGAAGAGTATCTCATAAGACCACGTCGCACATAAACATGGATTGGTTTTCACCTTATGATAACTAAAACATTTTTACCAAATCATTTGATATTTGTTTGCACAAAAAATGGACAAACACCTCAAAGTTGTATGATTAAGTAGATCTTATGTTATTCTTAGTGATTTGGGTGATTCATGCAAATATATGAAAAGCAGGGGCTAAACTGTAAAAAGACACGCAGATTTATAGTGGTTCAGCCAGAATGTGCCTACGTCCACTTTATATGTTATTTCTCTTCTCTTGTTTTGATTACAAGTACAAAGCTTTGATACAAGTAAAAGAAAGTTGTTTGAAAGTTCTCTCCGTGCTTGAGCTCTCAAACTTGTCCCCCATTGTTGTACCCCTGCCTCTCTATTTATAGAGTGAGGTTGGGGGCAGGGGTCTTGGATGTATACAGCTGCTGGTGGGCCTGGGCTGAAGTGATCTGGCCTGGCAGTCTGGTTCGGTATTCTCTTGGTTCGGTGAAGTATGGAGTTGGTCTGGTTGGGCTTCATCCGGTGAAGTGTGGAGTGGTGAGGTTGGACCGGTGGCAGTTGCCGGATGAAGGTCTACCGAATGGACACGAGGGAGGGCTGCCGAATGGGTCATGCCGAATGGACTCGGGGGAGAGCTGCCGAATGGGTCATGCCGAATGGACTCGGGGGAGAGCTGCCGAATGAATCACGTCTCTGGGTCTCGAGGTCTTCCGGGTAAGAATTCACCCAACATTTGCCCCCCAAAGTAGGGCATATGTCTAACATATGTCGTGCTTTGTCTTCCTTCGTTCGGTCTTGGTTGCGCCGAGCCAGTTGGTCCGGTCGATGTGCTTCGCTTATAAATAAGGGCGCCACTCTACTATTGTTTCTTCACTTTTCGAGATAGCCGAACCACTTGACTCCTATTTTTTTTTTTCGAACTAGACCCTTATCATTGCCGAATCAGGTGAGATTTTATTCTGCCGAATGAGTGTTTGCCGAATGAGATCTTACTCTCGTATTACCGGACGAGAACGGGAGACACCGAATGAACCCACACTTGAACCACCGAATGGACCTTGAGAGTTCGAATAACGAACGAGAATTTCCATTGTCTTTACCGAATGACGATGGGAGTTTGAGCACTTTGAACTTTCTTTGCTTACACTCGAGACACCGAATGAAGTCATATACTTGTTTATATCCTCTGTTCTAAATGTGTTTTTCCGGTATTGTAGATAATGTCTCGCAAAGTAGAAACTCGATCAGACAAGAAGCGATCCGTGGGTGAAGGAGAGTCATCGGCTGTGCCCCCAGCTCAATCAGGATCGGAGCGTCATGGGCCCGCCCCGAGGTCATTAGTGGATGGATATGGTCCCCAGGAGTTGCTGGATTCCCCGCCTGACTGCTTTCCTAGCCTTCTCAAAGAGGAGCAACTCGATGTTATATCTCGTTCTTTTGGGATTGATAGAGCCCTCATGCTGCTGCCGGGTCCAGGAGTCATGCCATACAGTCCTCCCGAAGGATACTTCGCTTATAGCAGGTACCATTGCATGTGTGGTGCTATCCCGCCTCTCAATGCTTGGATAGTTAGCTTCCTCACGTACCTGAAGGTGGCCCCATTTCAGCTTCAGCCCAACTCTTACGCCATACTGGTGAGCCTTTTCGTTATTTTTCGGAGGAAGTATGGTCGCGCTCCCTCCAATCGGGAGATCCGGTACTTGTACAATTTAAGGGGCTACAAGAAGGGGTCCCCATATATTAACTTGGAATCTGCTGTGACCTTCAAGCCGGTCCTGGACCTTTACTCCAAATTCAGCATGTTCAAGAAAGAATGGTTCTTTGTTAGGGACGACTCCGTCTCTATCCGGCGCTTTACCTCTGGATGTAAGTTGATGCTTTTACTTATAATTTCTATCCTGATTGTGATGCTTCTTCTCATACTTTCTCATTTTTGCTAGCGACAGGTGGCTTTCCTGTTGTGGAAACTGACCGCCTGGTTCAGACGGCGGCGGAGATAGAAGGCATTCTTGGGAAATACAGATCATCTGCTTACTTGATTAGAAATGCGATCCTTCTAGAATACAACTTGATCCTTCCGCAGCAGTCTGTAGTTAAGTTGAGGGAAACGGCGGAAGAGAGGGCGGCTGCTCAGGCCAAGGGAGGCGTTGCGGCAGAGGGTGGAAAGAGAAAACCATTCACGAAACCTCCAGCCGTTGGAGGTAAGAAACTTAAGAGGTCAGACGGTCCTTCTCCCAGCAATTGTCCACTTACTCAGGGGGAGATAGACGCGGAGGAGGAAAGAGGTGAGGCGGAGGGCGGAAGTGACGTTGAGCGTCTTGGTGACGAGGGTGGCGATGGACAGGGTGGTGATGGTTCCAGGGCTCTGTCTTCTGGGCAAGTAGGCGAGATGCAAGAGTGGACGGACGATGCTCTCCGTCAGGCTTTTGAGGGGTTGGGCGATGATCCGGCTTTGGTAGAGAAGACCGGGGAGGCGGACAAAACCGGGACTGGTGCAAGTGAGTCTTCTCCGACTATTCCGGCCAAGGTGGCTCTGACAACTCAAGGTGAACTCTTGACCCCTGCATGCTTCACTAATGATAGGGACTTAGGAATATTTTATGACCCGCTCCCGTCCTGGAATGAAATCCGGGACTTATTGCAGTATCCCACTCCTCCCCAGGGTTTGTACAACCACAGCTGTGTTTCTTTTCCTTTTCTAATCTTGCAATTTACCGCGTTCCTTGAATCATATTGTAATGTAAGATTATGACACTTGTTCTTTATATCAGGAGCAGGCAAGACGCCCAAAGCTTCAGACCTTCGACACAGGCTCGAGCAATATAAACTTTCCAAAATTTCTGCTAAGCCGAAGCCCTCAGCCCAACGCTCCGGGGATGTAGTCGGGTACCGTCCTCTTCTTGGGGTCATCGAAGAGGGTATTCAGCAGAGGAAGAGGAGTCATCCTTTATCCGAAACTTCGCTCGGTTCTCAGCCTCCGGCTCAGCCTATTCATGATATTACTGAGGAGGGCAGCGAGTTTGTATCTTCTCCACACCCATCCGGAAACCCTTCTGTTGTTCATATCGACCGTCCCGATCTGGCCCGTAATCCATTTGCCGGTCATCCTGATCTGGATCCGGGTTCTCAGGATATTAATTTTGACGAAGTTACTGGTGAACACCTTCTCCCCCGTAACCCCATGGTACGAGTACTTGACGAAGCCAAGTCCTTAGACCTCGATCTACTCACCACTCGTATAGTCACTATGGGAGACGAGGCCAAGGCCAACATTGATCGGGTGGCGGAGGAGGCCAAGAAGCTGATGGAGCATCACGCTCGGCTGGTTAAGGCCGGAGAGGAGATAGGGAGCGCCAATATCCGACTTCGATTGGTGGTCTCGGATCAGGCCAAGCAGCTTGCGGATCAGGCTATCCAGATTTCTCAGCATGAGGCTGCCACTGGGCGATTAAGGAGAACCATGGAAGAGGCTAGTCGGGCCGAATTGCGGAAAATGGAAGCTGCTTGCAAAGAGCGGATTGATATGGCTATTACCACGGTGGATGAGGTTCGGAGAGCGGATCTCGAGCAGGTGGAGGAATTGTCCGAGAAGCTTGAGGCTGCAGAGCTTGCTCAAGCTAAGTTGAGGGAAGAGATGGCGGTGATGCGGAGGTCCCTTCAAGCTGATTGCTCGAGATACAGACTGGAGAGAGATGCTGCCGTGGAAAGGTTGTCGGCCTCCGATGCCCGGATGAGGGAGTTTGAGGAGAACGAAGGAATGATGGATGACATGCTCCAGGACATGTATTTCCGGACTTGGAAGCAGGGTAATCTCTCTTGGATGGATGATTATCCCAGAGTCATGGCCAAGACATATCTTCGGGCTTTGGAGGAGGCTAAGGCTGATGCAGATAAAGAGGGTGGAACGGTCTTCAGTATGGATGTGGTCACGGCCCAGTTCACCAAGGAGGAGAAAGTGGCGGTAAAGGAGGGTATGCGGCTGCTTGCTGCTGAAGAGGCGGGTGTGCAGGTAGAGGATGACGACCAGGATGGTCAAGAAGCTAGTACTGGTAAGTCTTCCTTTCTAGTCTTTCTGTTAACTTGGTTACTCATCACTAATGAATCCTTTTTATGACCGGACAGGCGGGCGAAAGAACAAGGACAAGACTTCGACGCAACCAGCTCCATGACTGAACCTGAAAAATTCTTTTTGTAGGCTTGGCATTGTTGTATCTGTTAGTCTTAAGACAGTAGAGTAACCTCTAAGTTGTAATTCTTGCTACTTGTAATAACATTATTCTTGACGTGTAATTTTTTAGCTCAAGTTGATTTTGTCATTTCTTGAATATTTGTTGCTATTTCGACATATCGTATGAGAAATGTAGCTATGTGTATTCTTGTAATTAAATTGTGTTTGATGTCAGATTCTGGTTTTAAATCATAATCTCATGACTTACAATGTTAGCGTGTGGTGTGGAAAAATCAAATTATAGTCATGCATTTGTACATAAAGGAAGAAAATACCGCCTTTCATGTTCTGTTTGTAAATGGCAGTTTCGAATATCTTATATGACCAAGCATGGAGAGCAGTTGACTGCCCCGCCATCTGATTGTGAATCTCTGCATCCATTGGCGGGTACCTCTTACCCTGCATCCTGTACTTTATGGTTTGTTATAGAGGATAGGAGGAAAGTTTTTTAAGTAAAATTGAAATATGTGAAATAGTAAAACTTCCAGTCACGGAAGGCCTTCGATGTGCTTAAGTTCGTGGCAAACGGGTTTTGTAGTCACTTTCCCTAGCTGTGGGTCTTGGAGACATTTGTCACCCATCTTACGCCTCCGCGGGGAGTTAATTCTTTTTTACCACAGCCGCACTTAAGACACACCGGAGCCGAGATCGCGCACAGTAACTACCCGGGCCATTATGGCCCGTACTCATGGGTATTATTCGACTTACTGTGGCCGGCTAGCGTGGGTGCCGATCGTCAACTGTGAACTGCCCCTGGCTGGCCACACCTTATGTTGGGGCTTATAATCGGTTCACAGTCGCCGGCGAGCCTAACGCCGTAATGAGCTGCCTCGGCTATAGTCGGCCTTCTCGGTGGCTTATAATCGGCTCATTACAGTTGGCTTTAAGGGCCGTCGCGAGCAATGAGTTAACCCGCAGCAGAGGGATGCTGGAGCAAAAGTGTCTCATTGGCGAGGGCATAGATTCGCATAGTACCTGTTGGGGCTTGTCCACGTGAAGTTGCATTGTGGAGTGCTTTGAATAGAAATGCTATATGCTCAGGATTTTGTTCAACAGAAAAGGATAAAGTTAACAAGCAGCCAAGATACAAAGGAACAAGTTAAAAAAGAGACAAGGATTTTTTAAAGTGGTTCGGCACGAAAAAATGCCTACGTCCACTGATTCTCTTCGTTAATTCACTTCATATGGGCAATACAAGTTAAGAAAAGTATCGACGGAGGTGTTGGATGTTCCATGCCCTCTGGAACACCTCTCCGTCCACTGTTGACAAAATATAGGCTCCGTTGTGGAGATCTTTATGAATTACATATGGTCCATCCCAGATTGGGTCTAGTGCTCCGGGGCGAGGGAAGATTCGCTTGAGGACAAGATCCCCTTCTCGTAAGGCACGATGCTTGACTTTGGAGTTGTATTGTGCTGCCACCTTTTGCTTGTGGGCTGCTGTTTTTAGGACTGCATCATTCCTTCTCTCCTCGACTAGATCCAAAGACATGTTGAGGAGTTCTTCGTTTTCTTCTGGGTTATAGTGGATCCTACGGTGGGAAGGCACAATGGTTTCAACTGGGAGCATAGCCTCCGATCCGTATGCCAAAGAGAAAGGAGTGTGCCCTGTTGATGTTCTGAAAGATGTGCGGTAGGCCCATAGTGCCGTAGGGAGTTCATCCACCCAAGCGCCCTTTGACTTTTCGAGTTTCTTTTTGATCAGAGTTTTCAGAATTTTGTTGACTGCTTCGACTTGTCCGTTTGCTTGGGGATATGCTACGGATGAGAAGCTTTTGTGAATTCCATGTTCTTGGCACCAGTTGGCGAATTCCTCGCTGTCAAACTGAAGTCCATTGTCTGATATGATTTTTAGTGGGACTCCGTACCTGCACAGAACATTTTTGATTAAGAAGTTGATAACTTTCGCTGAAGATACTTTATTTAGAGGTTCTGCTTCCACCCATTTGGTGAAATAGTCGACTGCTACTATAGCATATTTGGCGCCGCCTCGACCCATTGGCAGTTCACCGATTAAGTCAATTCCCCATACTGCAAAGGGCCAAGGGCTGGTCATCTGAGTAATCTCGGTTGTTGGTAGCCGAGGGATCTTAGCAAATTTTTGGCATCTGTCACACTTCTTGACGAAATCTAAGGCGTCCTTGCTTAAGGTGGGCCAGAAATATCCGTATCGGAGTATCTTTTTTGCTAATGTTTGCCCTCCGGTGTGATCTCCGCAGCTTCCTTGATGAATGTTGGATAAGATTTCCTTGGCTTCCCTTCCGGCGACACACCTTAATAATGGGTTAGAGAACCCACGCCGATAGAGGATGTCTCCTTGTATTGTGTAGCGGGACGCTTTCCTCAAGATTTTCTTGACTTCGTTACGCCCGTCGGGTAGTGTGCCATTTTGTAGGTAGTCTCGGATGGGAGTTATCCAAGTTGCTTCTTCGGTTGCAGCTATCAGATTCACTTGTTCAAAACTCGGGATTATTTGCTTTGAGACAGTTACTGCCCCGAAGATGGCGACGTCTCTCATACTTGCTTGCTTTGCCAATTCGTCGGCCTCTTGGTTCTCTTCCCGAGGGATGTGTTTGACTAAGTAGTGGTCCAATCGGCTGAGAAGTAACTTGGTCTTCTTTAGATATGCTATGAGTCGTTCTTCTCGAGCTTGGAATTCCCCTAGTATTTGATTAACAATAAGCTGAGAATCGCTGTGAAGACACAAAGAATTGGCTCCGATCTCGATAGCGATTTCTAATCCGGCTATTACTGCTTCGTATTCTGCATCGTTGTTGGTGGCAGTGAACTCCAACCTTATAGCATAGTGCAGTTTATTTCCCCTGGGAGTGATGATTACCACACCTGCCCCCGAGCCTTGTTCGTTAGATGCACCGTCCACAAAGAGATTCCACTTGATATCTTCTGTTATTTCCAGTTGCTCCTTATCCTCGTTGGTAGTGAATTCTGCAATGAAATCAGCCATGGCTTGTCCCTTGATGGCGGTGCGAGGGTGATAGGTGATATCATATTGACTCAGCTCAATACACCATTTAAGTAGTCGCCCGGAAGTGTCGGGACGATGGAGTACCTGCCTTAGTGGTTGATTGGTTAGAACCTTGATGGAATGGGATTGGAAGTAATGACGTAGCTTTCGTGAAGTGATTAGTAAACAGTATGCTAACTTTTCGAGCTTAGGATATCTGACTTCTGCCCCAGTAAACCTTTTACTGACGAAGTAAACTGGTCGTTGCGTACGGTTATCTTCTCTTACCAAGGCAGCGCTTAGAGCGTGAGATGACACAGCAAGGTATAGGTATAATTCTTCGCCTTCGCTTGGGGTCGAGAGTACTGGTGGTTTCTGGAGGTGTTCGATTAGGTTAAGGAAAGCGGTCAAGCATTCGTCCGTCCATTCGAACTTTCCTTTATCTTTCTTTAGAGCTTCGAAAAAGGGGACGCACTTGTCCGTTGCTTTGGAGATGAATCGGCTTAGGGCAGCCACTTTTCCATTTAGGCTTTGCATTTCCTTTCGGGTGGAAGGTATCTTGATGTCTCTTAATGCTCGGACTTGTTCAGGGTTTGCTTCTATCCCTCGGGCATGGACGATGAATCCTAAGAATTTTCCTGATGACACTCCGAAGGAGCACTTTAGTGGATTCAACTTCATTCCATACTGTCGAAGTACCTGGAACATCTCGCCCAGGTGGCTTACGTGATCTTTGGCTTTCCGTGATTTTACCAGCATGTCGTCTACATATACTTCCATTGTTTGTCCTATTAGCCCTGCGAACATCTTGTTGACGAGGCGCTGGTAGGTGGCTCCTGCGTTTTTAAGTCCGAAGGGCATCACTTTGTAGCAGTACAAACCCCGATCGGTGATGAAACTAGTGTGATCTTGGTCGGGAGCATGCATAGGAATTTGGTTATATCCTGAGTATGCATCCATAAAAGACAGGAGTTCGTGCCCGGCTGTGCTGTCTACAAGTTGGTCGATTCTGGGAAGCGGGAAGCAATCCTTTGGGCAGGCGTCATTTAGGTTGGAGAAGTCAATGCAGGTCCGCCACTTCCCATTAGCCTTCTTTACTAGTACCGGGTTGGCGATCCATTCTGGGTAAATAGCTTCTCGTATGAAGTCATTGGCGAGTAGATTCTTTACTTCTTCATCGAGGGCTGCTGATCGCTCTGCCCCCATACTTCTCTTTTTTTGTTTTACGGGTGCCTTGGTAGGATCAATTTTTAATACGTGGCACGCTATGTTGGGGGAGATTCCGGTCATGTCAGCGTGTGACCAAGCGAATACATCCAAGTTGTGGCGGAGAAAATCAACGAGTTGTTCCTTCAATTCGGTTTTCAACTGCGACCCAATTTTCAGTAGCCTACTTGAGTCGTGCTTGTCTACAGATATAAACTCCATAGCCTCTGCAGGCTCGGCGGTGGCCTCCTCCTCTTTGTCCCTCGGGTCTAATTCATTGAAAGGGTCGCTGGTGTATCGAAGAGGAGGGGCTTTCTTTAGTTGCTATGCTTCAAGGCTTTTTGTGCAGAGAGCAATCTCTACACCTTTCCCTTTATCTCTCCTGTGGTTGTTGCGAAGTTCGGTTACATAGCAGTCTCGTGCAATATCTTGGTCTCCTTCCACTTCCCCTACCCCACTGTCTGTTGGAAATTTCATTTTTAGGCACCACGGGGCTAGGACAATCTGGAAGTCAGATAGGGCTGGTCTTCCTAGGAAGGCGTTGTAGGCCGAATGGTTTTCTATCAGCACAAACGTCTGTTTCCTTACAACGGAGCGGGGATGGCTTCCAATTTCAACGAAGAGGTCCAGCTGCCCGATGGGCATTTTCGCATCTCCAGTGAAACCGTGTAGCGGTTTATCGCAGGGAGATACGTCCTTCATTGACAACCTCATTTTGTCGAATGCGTGTTTGAACAGGATATTTACAGAGCTTCCAGTGTCTACCAGGATTCGGTAAACTTCGGCGGGACCGAGTCGGGCAGAGATAACCATGGGATCCATGTGAGGGTACTGTCTTCCTTCTAGGTCGCGTTTACTGAATGTGATGTCATCACTTTCTTTCCGCTTTGGGTGGCGCTCTTCTATAACCGTATTGACGCAGTCTCTATTGTCTCTGAGCGACTTCCCATATCTTTCCATCTCTTTCCAACTTCTGTCTGCGATGTGTGGACCTCCTGAGATGGTATGGACCACTATCTTCTCTTGACTAGAGCTGCTAGCGTTGCGGTCGCCTCTGCCGGTCCCTGGTGAGGGTAGCCTTGGGTTTTCATTGGCAGGAGCTGGAGTCCTGTCTTGACTTTTTACATAGCGCTCCAGTTTCTTTCTTCTGATGTGTTCCTCAATCAGATCCCGGAGATGATGGCATTCGTTGGTATCATGTCCGTGGGATTCGTGGAAGCGGCAGAATTTTCCAGATTTCTGTGCGCTATCTGATTCCTTCTTGTATGGTGGGCGTTTGTATCTAACTTCGCCTTGGGTGGCAAGGAAGATGTTTTCGACGGTCTCGTTCAAAGGGGTGTAAGAGTCGAATCTTGGTCCTGGCCGATATAGGCGTTTCTCTACTTTCTTGCCCCCAGCATTGTCTCTGGAATCATTTCTTCGAACGTCCCTTGCCACAGCAGGGGCGTTGCCATGGGTCGTCTTACTTTGCTGTCCTGACTGCCCTTCAATGGCGGCATCCTCAAGCCTCATGTATTTCCCGGCTTCATGGAAGAAATCGGGTAAAGTAGCTGGTTTTTCTTTTGTCAATCTCCTAGCAAATTTAGTGTCCGGATGCACCCCACTGCAGAGGGCCATTAGGATAAGCTTCTCATCGGCATCTTGAACTGCGGCTGCTGCGGCGTTGAATCTGGTTAGGTATTGCTGCAGCTTTTCTCCAGGTTTCTGTTTGACGCTGGATAAGGAATAAGCGTCCTTAGGTTGCTCCACATGAATGCGGAACTGACTGATGAATTTTTCTTTCAACATTTCCCACGAGCTGATGGATCCTTGGGGTAGATGACAGAACCAGGAGGTAGCAAGATCTGCTAAGAAGAGCGGGAAGCATTTGCACAGCACTCCCTCTGTTGCTCCACTCATGAGCATATGCTGCGTGTACCTCTGTAAGTGTACAACGGGATCGGAGGTTCCTTTGTAAGGTTCCATTGTTGGCATCTTCCATTCTCGGGGGGTGATAGCAATTTCGATATTGCGGGCGAAAGGGCTGGTTACCCTAGCGCCTATCCCTCGATCTCTTTGCTCCCGTTGGACACACTCTCTGAATAAGCGTGCCATCCTTTCATCAGAATTTGGAGCGGACAGAAATGAGTTTGGTTCCGTTCTGTGGGGTTGATTCCGACCAGACAACCTGTAGGGATGGTATCGTCTATCATTCCTCATATTTTCCAGTGGCTGCCTTTGATCTTCTGGGAGCATGCTTGGATCAGCTACAGTTGGCCCTTGCCTTGATCTTCCCCTGTTGGGTTCTGATCTAAGCACTTCCTCGGGTCCAACTTCGGGCTGAATTCTAGCTCGGCCCCGTTCACTGGTGTTTCTGTGGTTAGGCAGCATGACAGGCTCAGCTGCAGTTGACCTCCGCCCGGCACCTTCCCCGTTGGGTTCGGCACCAAACGTTTCCTCAGGCCTAACTTCGGGCTGAGCTCGGTCTCGGCTCCTACCACGGCTACTCCTGCCGTTAGCTCCTTCGAAGAAGGAAGATCTTTGCTGTCTCTGAGATCCTCCAGATTGGGACTCGCCCCATGATTCAGTGTTGCGGTTGGATTCTTCAGCGTCCCTCAAGCGTGACATGAGATGGTCCACCAAGGCTTCCTGCTGGGACGTGAAGCGGTTAGTCACTTCAACAACAACTCTGTCCAAATCTGCCCTAGTAATTGCTGCAGGCTGTTCTGTGGCAGGAGTGGTGGGGTTAGCCTGTTCTCCATTTGTTACCGTTGTTGGAGGAGGAGGATTTACTTGATTTGCGATAGCTGGATCAGGAAGGCTACTGGATGCGATGTTTTTTCCTTTGTTAACATCTTTTCTCTGTTTGGGAGGCATGTTTTCCAAGCGGCGGACGATGGTGTTAGGAAAACTTGTTAAGCGGATGAAGCTGAAGCTTCGAGCTTCTAGCTCTCAGTGAAAGCACCAAAAATGTTTGCACAAAAAATGGACAAACACCTCAAAGTTGTATGATTAAGTAGATCTTATGTTATTCTTAGTGATTTGGGTGATTCATGCAAATATATGAAAAGCAGGGGCTAAACTGTAAAAAGACACGCAGATTTATAGTGGTTCAGCCAGAATGTGCCTACGTCCACTTTATATGTTATTTCTCTTCTCTTGTTTTGATTACAAGTACAAAGCTTTGATACAAGTAAAAGAAAGTTGTTTGAAAGTTCTCTCCGTGCTTGAGCTCTCAAACTTGTCCCCCATTGTTGTACCCCTGCCTCTCTATTTATAGAGTGAGGTTGGGGGCAGGGGTCTTGGATGTATACAGCTGCTGGTGGGCCTGGGCTGAAGTGATCTGGCCTGGCAGTCTGGTTCGGTATTCTCTTGGTTCGGTGAAGTATGGAGTTGGTCTGGTTGGGCTTCATCCGGTGAAGTGTGGAGTGGTGAGGTTGGACCGGTGGCAGTTGCCGGATGAAGGTCTACCGAATGGACACGAGGGAGGGCTGCCGAATGGGTCATGCCGAATGGACTCGGGGGAGAGCTGCCGAATGGGTCATGCCGAATGGACTCGGGGGAGAGCTGCCGAATGAATCACGTCTCTGGGTCTCGAGGTCTTCCGGGTAAGAATTCACCCAACAATATTATTTCTAATGACATTGCTTTAAAAACCCTTTCAAAAAACATATTAAAATAGCTGGAATTGTTACATTTGTTAAATTCAATGGCATATTTAGGTATTCAAACAAGTCCATTAAAGGCACGTATTGGAGAATGGATTCCAACAGTGATAAGGTTAGGGACTGTAACGACTCGGGTTTTGCCCGCTCGAAAATCAACATCCGTACTTCACATTGTACTAGAATGCCGCAGATTCGACCGTTCAAATCCGATTCGCCGGAGCTATAACACAATTAAGTAAATAACACAGCGGAAGAAAAGAATAATACATTGATATATATAATATCTGATACAACAGAGTGATACAATGAATATCAATATACATCAGAGATGATACAACAAATAGCAGCGGAAAATAAAAGCAAATGGAAGAGATCTCCAAATGATCTACAAAAGAGAATGAATCCACAACTCCAAGATAAGCAACTCCGATGAATGAACTAGCTCCAGATAATCTACTAAACCTGAATATCTGAAAAGAAACCCAACTCTAGACTGCTCGTGTGGAAAATTATGAGCACCTAGAGTTTAGGAAGGGAACAATAAACTCCGGATCAGTCATGGGACTGGTGTGAGCAACAAAAACAGTTTAACTTTAAAACAAACACAAAAGGTTTTAAACATTGAAATCCGCAATGCTTTTAGAAAATGAAACTACCATAAGACCTCCCACCACACACACAATGCAAACGCAGAATTGGAGGAGATTTCTTCTTATGATAGTCAAAGATGCTTACTACGCAAAATCATTGGATATTATCATTAGTGCATAGTGTAGAAAAACATTTCGAAAGTATAATATTAATCTTAGCCAACATACGACCAGTATCGTATGCCTACTATAGCTACCATCTAAACAGTGGTGACCACCGTACGTAAATGGCAGGTTCTACAACTAAAACCGTACAAGTTCCGTATTGGGAAATGGATTTCCAACAAATGGTCAGGCTAAGGAACTTCCTTCCGCCGCATGGGATCGCCTCTGGCGGGACGTCCCGAGAGACAAACTGCTCTCTGCCAAACAAGGCCGGGTTACCCCTGTAACAGGTAACTCACGAATATGCCACCCCCCGGTCCTTTGGGACCTTTATCCGAGGCGCCTCTAAACCAACATCACACATAATAAAGTGTATCCACATGAGTAAGTATCTGGGCTCCATACCATGATACCACCCCTTTCCAGAAGGAAATGACATACCCTAAAGGGCGCGACCCTCATAACCTTGCCGCAACATTCCTGTTTCGACCATTTCCGGGTTGTGAGGCCCTGACGAAGTCTCGTCCACAAAGCTACGCTTTTTCAAAAAGCCATGCTTCGGGTCAAACAAATGATCAACCTATGATCACAAAGATATAAGATCAAACAAATGATCATATCGCAAATGATCAAACACTGATCATTTCACAGCAGCACTCAGCATGCCACATTACCAAATTGGGATATATCGCTGATAAATTTCAACTACATAACCTCTGAGCTCGTACGTCTCAGAGAAGGGTGTTAAGCTAAGAGAATAAATTCTCCGCCACCAAACAGAAATGTATTTGAAAGAAATCGGCTTTATATCTCAAAGTGTAATGTCAGACATACAATCCATACAAGTCTGTTCCGGGATCGAACAGAACCGAAGGCACTTCTCACGAAGCCCTTGCAATTCCGGATAATTTCCAATCACGTCCGGACTTCCCGTCACTAAGGATGATAAAACCTCTATATCGGGGATCAGCCGATGCAGAGTAACTCGACGGTAATCCTTCCATTTTCAAAAATATCCGGTATTCACCACCGGTCTTCAAATGCTATCCATATACGGCGTATCACATATTCGGAATGGGTTATACGACCCAAAGGTCCTCTCCCGGCTAAACCGAATAGTGAGCGAAATATTTTAAAACATATGGATATTGGGATTTCAATTAAGTCACAACTTATTACCCAAAACTTCTCTTTTCAAATGGTTTAACAAATTACCATTTTCAAATCTTTAAACAAAAAGATTTATTTTAACAACCCTCAACGGTTTAAACAATTTTCACACTTTAATCTTTTAAACAAAAGATTCATTCACAGATTTTCTAAATCAATTTCCATTTCAGTTTAATTAACTTGTTAAATCTTTAAAACAAGATTTAACTTATAGCTTTCAAAACAATCCCATTTCAAATGATTTAAACCAATCATTATTTTAAATCTGTTCGAAATAAACAGATTCAATCCATAGCTTTTCAAAACAATTTATTCATAACTTGGAAAACCATTTTTCAATTCAATCTTGAAATTCCCTTAATTAAACTGGAATTTCATTTCTTATCTGAAAGCTTTTATTCTTTTAAAACAACAGTTTCATTTCAGAAAATCTGATTCATTCTTACGAGTTAAAGTCTTTGGGTTAAATCCAAATTCTCAAAACCAACTTTTTAAATGGTTTAAATTCAGATAAACACATTTATAACATTTTCAATCTCTAGTTTCAACTCATAGGATTCAATTTCGAACTTGAATTCAAATTTAAATCAAATTATTTAAATTTTCAAAACTCGATTAAGTTATTCAAAATAACTTTTATCTTTGAAATTCTATTTCAAAAGCTTTTTCACTTTAAACCCAAATTTCAAATTTCAAAATCAATTGAAATTAAAATTTCAATTTCAAAAAAACTTCAAATTTAAATTATCTGTGACTTAACCGATTTCCACGTGAAATCCATATTTGTGTGTGTAAAAGTGTAGTCCAGGGGTTTCACACAAAAGTGCAACACAATGAATCATCACAGATCAAAATACAGGATATAGTTGATAAGCGATATAAACTATAACGCTTATCGTTCACGCATAGATCACAGATATATAAAAATTACAGATAGATAAACTACAATACAGATCACACACAAATCAGGATATATCACACAGCATCACAAATCAGGGATATCAAACAATTCAACATTCAATAGAATTCAAACCTTCATAAGTAAGGTCAGTTAATTGTCTGATTAATTTAAATCATATTAATTTCTTATGAATTAACTACAAATCTTGATTAATTTAATCATTAATTAATTATAAACCATTTTTATTAATTAACCTTTAATCATTTATTAATTAACCTTTAATTATTTATTAATTAACCTTTAATTATTTATTAATTAACCTTTAATTATTAAAGAATTAACTTTTAATTATTTAATTCACTATTTAATTAATTATCTTCAATTAATAAATTAACCTTTAATTAATTAATTACCATTTTATTAATTGTCCTTGATTAATTACATTAGTTAATCTTTAATTAATCTCTATAGATCAAATTTATTAATTAACCTTTATTCTTACTTAATTAAATTAACTAATTATGCTTAATTACCTAATTAACTTAATTAATTTCCAAGATAATAAAACTCCTTTTAACTTAAGATACATTATCTTGTAAATACACTAATTTCCATTTACATTTTTAAAACCCTTTTAAATCTTTAAAATTAACTTAAACAAATTTTGGATTAAATAAATTCTAAAACTCTTTAACAAATGGTTAAGAAACCATTGATATTAATAAAGTAGTGTTTTAGAGAAAGTTTTAATAAAATTTGTTTAAATTTCAAAAATAACATTTTAGAACTTTTACAAAAACTTGGGCTTTATTCCCACTTCGGGTCATACCCGAAGGATACTCGGGTCTATCCCGAGTCTTCTCCCTATTTTCCCTGTTTTACAAAACTTGTATAATTTTTACAGTTTTAAACAGTGGCCTGTCAACTTCAAACCACTCGAGTGCATACCCGAGTTATACCCCAAAAACCCCGTCCACGCTTCGAGTCGTTACCACCAAAAATTCGAGTAAACACAGGCGAAACTATTTCTTCCCCGAATCAACCAGATACGCTGATGAACAACTTCAAGCGTGCACGTGCACCATCGCCGGAGCTACCTCCGACCTCTGACGAACTCCCCGACACGTCGCTCCTCATCGAAGCTCCAAAATTCGATCACCAGCACAATCGTTCGAGCGCCAAAACAAAAACGAGCCATCAGATCCAAACTGCCCAAAACCGATCACCACATTGTCGTCTCGTCACCACTGCACATGCCACCGGAGTCGACCCAATTCCGACCACACGTCGACAACAACCCAAGCAACCATTTCCCGAAATGTCGTGAAGCTCGATCACGAATAGGAATCGCTCTCGCCACACTCACAGACATGTCCAAAAGCTCATACAAAACCCTAATTCGATCAAAATCAATATCCCTATTAATCTGGAATTTTATCAAGCATTTTTCCCCAATGCTATGGTCTTCCAACTAGCTATGATTTCGATCTCGAAGTCCCTCACCTGATCGATTGTCAAAACTTGGAGAAAATGACAATTCTGTTCATCCCTTTCTTTTTCGTTTAATACTTGATAAAAAAATTAATTTCTCTTTTAAAAATCATCAACTTCAAAGTTGTTTCAATTAGTATATTCAAAATCTGAAATCATTGTTGCTGAATTTTCTGTTTAAATTGAGTTTGCCTGTATTCTTGTATTTCCAGACAAAACTTTTGTTTGATTTCAAAGCCTAAAAACCATCTAATATGGATATTTTGGATTTTTCTTTGAGACGGGGTTTTGAACCTGTATGGATAGAACAGAGTCTACTTTTGATGTATACAGGCATGCATCTTCATTTTAGGTGCAATATATACATGGAAACACACATTTATCTTTTAAGCTTCACTATTTTTCATAGCAACGAATTCAAGTTCAAATTTAAGAGTTTATTTACAGTGTTTATGATGACGAACAGAGAAGTTTGTTTTTGAGCCTGGAAATTTGATTGTTGATGGATTTGTGTTGTATTATTCACTTGTTTTTGGTTTTCCACTGCTTTTTCTATGATTTTCAGAAAATACTTTAACAAATTATACTTAAATTTGTTTTCAAAACTTAAATCTTGGTCGTGCAAACATATTTTACTTAGCTCTCGAAGCCTAAAATTGATTCGAGGACGAGCTCTTAGTTTCTGAAACAGGTTTTACAGCCTGTATGCTTAAAACAGAGGTGTACTTAATCAACAACATGCACAGCCACACACCTATGTGTATATATATGGTATACATTCAAGCAGATTCACAACCTTTACTTCAAGCATGCATCACATCATAAATCAGATCAAAGGTAAGGTTTGCTCACTAGTAAGAACAAAGAAGTCTAGTTAAAAAAAAATTTGCTCACCAAAAAGAAGATGAAGAACAGAGCCCTTTTTCTTCGAAACAGGATTGTGAAAATTTGCAAGCTGAAGTCTTCTTCTTGCTTCTTTGACTAAATTTGTCTTGATACTTTAAATGGAAGTTTTTGTTTATGTTTTGAAATGATATTCACTTTAGTTTATTCTCAGCTGGAATGGAATGAAAAATGAAATGAAGAAATGATGGAGATATGGAAGGTGAAGTTTACAGTATATATTATTTTGTTTGTACCATACATATCATAGATTTTTTCTTTACTTGGTAGCTGATGATATTGCTAGCATTAAATGCGTGAGTACTTTGTGTTTCCTTATAATATTTATATTTCCTTTTCACTTTACTTTGCCTATTTTGTGTATGTACCCAGGTACTTCCTTTACTTGTTCTATCCTACTACTACACATACATGTACTTGCTTTTGCAAGCTTTAACTCGGCTGATAGCTTTGTTTTGGTGGCTGCAGACATATGTATTTGTATGCTAAAGATATTGCATTAATTACTTTGGTACTTCATGTCTTCCTTATAATATTTATATTTTCTTTTGTTTCGGCTGAAGTGATCTTGTATGTGTTGGAGATGATATTATGTACATAGATATTATTATTTTTTTCTTTTTATTTATTTAATACTTGTTCTTACCTGGTTGCTTTGTCTATGTTCTTTTCACTTGCCTTTGTTTGTTGAGTTAAGTTCTTACACTTGAATATATCGATAGATTTTAGCTAATGTGTTTAATGTATTTGTTCGAAACAAACATTTATTCGTTTCGGGGAAACTCGCAATTTATTTACCGTTTTATTTCAAAAATATGAATTCAAAATTAACAAATTATTATTTTAAATTTATATAAAATCCGGGATCGTTACAAATTTCCCCCCTTAAAAGAATTTCGTCCTCGAAATTCACAGGCACGAAAACAAAGACAGATGAAGAATGTTTCATCTAATCAAACTGAACATCTATTCTGCATTTGGCCTACCAAATCAGAATATCAAAATCAGATACGAGAACGAATCTGTTTAACAATCAACAAAATACTCGGGTTATCCAGATCTACAAAATATGTAGTGGCATCGGTTAGTTCGAAAGGATAACTAACCATTTGTAGACATATCGGGACCCAAAGAATAGACAGATATATGGATACAATTTCAAAACTTTCAGTTTAGAACTAAAGTATACCTATCAACCATAGCGAACAAAGCAACCAATACATCCAAACAAACAATTTTGGTCCAATTGGAGTTTATTTCCCATTTTAATATATCGAATCTCCTTTCTGGATCTACTAGAAATTATCGAAGAATTGAGAACAGATGCTGAACAAAAAAAGATTGATAGAGAAAAGATTACTTCCTCGTTGTTACAAGGTATTGACCATTTACAGTCGTATTCCCTTGTCCCCTATCTCGTCCTCTTCTTACACTCATACTCACTATCACGGAATAGTAAGAGAATTTACTGAGACATTCAGACTGATATCTTAGGGATATACTCATTCTAGAGTTTACTTCACTCTATCTCTAACGAGCTACTTAACGTGTTACACTCCTGAGCTAAAGTTCACCCTTAGCTCTGATACCACATGTGACGACTCGGGTTTTGCCCGCTCGAAAATCAACATCCGTACTTCACATTGTACTAGAATGCCGCAGATTCGACCGTTCAAATTCGATTCGCCGGAGCTATAACACAATTAAGTAAATAACACAGCGGAAGAAAAGAATAATATATTGATATATATAATATCTGATACAACAGAGTGATACAATGAATATCAATATACATCAGAGATGATACAACAAATAGCAGCGGAAAATAAAAGCAAATGGAAGAGATCTCCAAATGATCTACAAAAGAGAATGAATCCACAACTCCAAGATAAGCAACTCCGATGAATGAACTAGCTCCAGATAATCTACTAAACCTGAATATCTGAAAAGAAACCCAACTCTAGACTGCTCGTGTGGAAAATTATGAGCACCCAGAGTTTAGGAAGGGAACAATAAACTCCGGATCAGTCATGGGACTGGTGTGAGCAACAAAAACAGTTTAACTTTAAAACAAACACAAAAGGTTTTAAACATTGAAATCCGCAATGCTTTTAGAAAATGAAACTACCATAAGACCTCCCACCACACACACAATGCAAACGCAGAATTGGAGGAGATTTCTTCTTATGATAGTCAAAGATGCTTACTATGCAAAATCATTGGATATTATCATTAGTGCATAGTGTAGAAAAACATTTCGAAAGTATAATATTAATCTTAGCCAACATACGACCAGTATCGTATGCCTACTATATAGCTACCATCTAAACAGTGGTGACCACCGTACGTAAATGGCAGGTTCTACAACTAAAACCGTACAAGCTCCGTATTGGGAAATGGATTTCCAACAAATGGTCAGGCTAAGGAACTTCCTTCCGCCGCATGGGATCGCCTCTGGCGGGACGTCCCGAGAGACAAACTGCTCTCTGCCAAACAAGGCCGGGTTACCCCTGTAATAGGTAACTCACGAATATGCCACCCCCCGGTCCTTTGGGACCTTTATCCGAGGCGCCTCTAAACCAACATCACACATAATAAAGTGTATCCACATGAGTAAGTATCTGGGCTCCATACCATGATACCACCCCTTTCCAGAAGGAAATGACATACCCTAAAGGGCGCGACCCTCATAACCTTGCCGCAACATTCCGGTTTCGACCATTTCCGGGTTGTGAGGCCCTGACGAAGTCTCGTCCACAAAGCTACGCTTTTTCAAAAAGCCATGCTTCGGGTCAAACAAATGATCAACCTATGATCACAAAGATATAAGATCAAACAAATGATCATATCGCAAATGATCAAACACTGATCATTTCACAGCAGCACTCAGCATGCCACATTACCAAATTGGGATATATCGCTGATAAATTTCAACTACATAACCTCTGAGCTCGTACGTCTCAGAGAAGGGTGTTAAGCTAAGAGAATAAATTCTCCGCCACCAAACAGAAATGTATTTGAAAGAAATCGGCTTTATATCACAAAGTGTAATGTCAGACATACAATCCATACAAGTCTGTTCCGGGATCGAACAGAACCGAAGGCACTTCTCACGAAGCCCTTGCAATTCCGGATAATTTCCAATCACGTCCGGACTTCCCGTCACTAAGGATGATAAAACCTCTATATCGGGGATCAGCCGATGCAGAGTAACTCGACGGTAATCCTTCCATTTTCAAAAATATCCGGTATTCACCACCGGTCTTCAAATGCTATCCATATACGGCGTATCACATATTCGGAATGGGTTATACGACCCAAAGGTCCTCTCCCGGCTAAACCGAATAGTGAGCGAAATATTTTAAAACATATGGATATTGGGATTTCAATTAAGTCACAACTTATTACCCAAAACTTCTCTTTTCAAATGGTTTAACAAATTACCATTTTCAAATCTTTAAACAAAAAGATTTATTTTAACAACCCTCAACGGTTTAAACAATTTTCACACTTTAATCTTTTAAACAAAAGATTCATTCACAGATTTTCTAAATCAATTTCCATTTCAGTTTAATTAACTTGTTAAATCTTTAAAACAAGATTTAACTTATAGCTTTCAAAACAATCCCATTTCAAATGATTTAAACCAATCATTATTTTAAATCTGTTAGAAATAAACAGATTCAATCCATAGCTTTTCAAAACAATTTATTCATAACTTGGAAAACCATTTTTCAATTCAATCTTGAAATTCCCTTAATTAAACTGGAATTTCATTTCTTATCTGAAAGCTTTTATTCTTTTAAAACAACAGTTTCATTTCAGAAAATCTGATTCATTCTTACGAGTTAAAGTCTTTGGGTTAAATCCAAATTCTCAAAACCAACTTTTTAAATGGTTTAAATTCAGATAAACACATTTATAACATCTTCAATCTCTAGTTTCAACTCATAGGATTCAATTTCGAACTTGAATTCAAATTTAAATCAAATTATTTAAATTTTCAAAACTCGATTAAGTTATTCAAAATAACTTTTATCTTTGAAATTCTATTTCAAAAGCTTTTTCACTTTAAACCCAAATTTCAAATTTCAAAATCAATTGAAATTAAAATTTCAATTTCAAAAAAACATCAAATTTAAATTATCTATGACTTAACCGATTTCCACGTGAAATCCATATTTGTGTGTGTAAAAGTGTAGTCCAGGGGTTTCACACAAAAGTGCAACACAATGAATCATCACAGATCAAAATACAGGATATAGTTGATAAGCGATATAAACTATAACGCTTATCGTTCACGCATAGATCACAGATATATAAAAATTACAGATAGATAAACTACAATACAGATCACACACAAATCAGGATATATCACACAGCATCACAAATCAGGGATATCAAACAATTCAACATTCAATAGAATTCAAACCTTCATAAGTAAGGTCAGTTAATTGTCTGATTAATTTAAATCATATTAATTTCTTATGAATTAACTACAAATCTTGATTAATTTAATCATTAATTAATTATAAACCATTTTTATTAATTAACCTTTAATCATTTATTAATTAACCTTTAATTATTTATTAATTAACCTTTAATTATTTATTAATTAACCTTTAATTATTAAAGAATTAACTTTTAATTATTTAATTCACTATTTAATTAATTATCTTCAATTAATAAATTAACCTTTAATTAATTAATTACCATTTTATTAATTGTCCTTGATTAATTACATTAGTTAATCTTTAATTAATCTCTATAGATCAAATTTATTAATTAACCTTTATTCTTACTTAATTAAATTAACTAATTATGCTTAATTACCTAATTAACTTAATTAATTTCCAAGATAATAAAACTCCTTTTAACTTAAGATACATTATCTTGTAAATACACTAATTTCCATTTACATTTTTAAAACCCTTTTAAATCTTTAAAATTAACTTAAACAAATTTTGGATTAAATAAATTCTAAAACTCTTTAACAAATGGTTAAGAAACCATTGATATTAATAAAGTAGTGTTTTAGAGAAAGTTTTAATAAAATTTGTTTAAATTTCAAAAATAACATTTTAGAACTTTTACAAAAACTTGGGCTTTATTCCCACTTCGGGTCATACCCGAAGGATACTCGGGTCTATCCCGAGTCTTCTCCCTATTTTCCCTGTTTTACAAAACTTGTATAATTTTTACAGTTTTAAACAGTGGCCTGTCAACTTCAAACCACTCGAGTGCATACCCGAGTTATACCCCAAAAACCCCGTCCACGCTTCGAGTCGTTACCACCAAAAATTCGAGTAAACACAGGCGAAACTATTTCTTCCCCGAATCAACCAGATACGCTGATGAACAACTTCAAGCATGCACGTGCACCATCGCCGGAGCTACCTCCGACCTCTGACGAACTCCCCGACACGTCGCTCCTCATCGAAGCTCCAAAATTCGATCACCAGCACAATCGTTCGAGCGCCAAAACAAAAACGAGCCATCAGATCCAAACTGCCCAAAACCGATCACCACATTGTCGTCTCGTCACCACTGCACATGCCACCGGAGTCGACCCAATTCCGACCACACGTCGACAACAACCCAAGCAACCATTTCCCGAAATGTCGTGAAGCTCGATCACGAATAGGAATCGCTCTCGCCACACTCACAGACATGTCCAAAAGCTCATACAAAACCCTAATTCGATCAAAATCAATATCCCTATTAATCTGGAATTTTATCAAGCATTTTCCCCCAATGCTATGGTCTTCCAACTAGCTATGATTTCGATCTCGAAGTCCCTCACCTGATCGATTGTCAAAACTTGGAGAAAATGACAATTCTGTTCATCCCTTTCTTTTTCGTTTAATACTTGATAAAAAAATTTAATTTCTCTTTTAAAAATCATCAACTTCAAAGTTGTTTCAATTAGTATATTCAAAATCTGAAATCATTGTTGCTGAATTTTCTGTTTAAATTGAGTTTGCCTGTATTCTTGTATTTCCAGACAAAACTTTTGTTTGATTTCAAAGCCTAAAAACCATCTAATATGGATATTTTGGATTTTTCTTTGAGACAGAGTTTTGAACCTGTATGGATAGAACAGAGTCTACTTTTGATGTATACAGGCATGCATCTTCATTTTAGGTGCAATATATACATGGAAACACACATTTATCTTTTAAGCTTCACTATTTTTCATAGCAACGAATTCAAGTTCAAATTTAAGAGTTTATTTACAGTGTTTATGATGACGAACAGAGAAGTTTGTTTTTGAGCCTGGAAATTTGATTGTTGATGGATTTGTGTTGTATTATTCACTTGTTTTTGGTTTTCCACTGCTTTTTCTATGATTTCCAGAAAATACTTTAACAAATTATACTTAAATTTGTTTTCAAAACTTAAATCATGGTCGTGCAAACATATTTTACTTAGCTCTCGAAGCCTAAAATTGATTCGAGGACGAGCTCTTAGTTTCTGAAACAGGTTTTACAGCCTGTATGCTTAAAACAGAGGTGTACTTAATCAACAACATGCACAGCCACACACCTATGTGTATATATATGGTATACATTCAAGCAGATTCACAACCTTTACTTCAAGCATGCATCACATCATAAATCAGATCAAAGGTAAGGTTTGCTCACTAGTAAGAACAAAGAAGTCTAGTTAAAAAAAAAATTTGCTCACCAAAAAGAAGATGAAGAACAGAGCCCTTTTTCTTCGAAACAGGATTGTGAAAATTTGCAAGCTGAAGTCTTCTTCTTGCTTCTTTGACTAAATTTGTCTTGATACTTTAAATGGAAGTTTTTGTTTATGTTTTGAAATGATATTCACTTTAGTTTATTCTCAGCTGGAATGGAATGAAAAATGAAATGAAGAAATGATGGAGATATGGAAGGTGAAGTTTACAGTATATATTATTTTGTTTGTACCATACATATCATAGATTTTTTCTTTACTTGGTAGCTGATGATATTGCTAGCATTAAATGCGTGAGTACTTTGTGTTTCCTTATAATATTTATATTTCCTTTTCACTTTACTTTGCCTATTTTGTGTATGTACCCAGGTACTTCCTTTACTTGTTCTATCCTACTACTACACATACATGTACTTGCTTTTGCAAGCTTTAACTCGGCTGATAGCTTTGTTTTGGTGGCTGCAGACATATGTATTTGTATGCTAAAGATATTGCATTAATTACTTTGGTACTTCATGTCTTCCTTATAATATTTATATTTTCTTTTGTTTTGGCTGAAGTGATCTTGTATGTGTTGGAGATGATATTATGTACATAGATATTATTATTTTTTTCTTTTTATTTATTTAATACTTGTTCTTACCTGGTTGCTTTGTCTATGTTCTTTTCACTTGCCTTTGTTTGTTGAGTTAAGTTCTTACACTTGAATATATCGATAGATTTTAGCTAATGTGTTTAATGTATTTGTTCGAAACAAACATTTATTCGTTTCGGGGAAACTCGCAATTTATTTACCGTTTTATTTCAAAAATATGAATTCAAAATTAACAAATTATTATTTTAAATTTATATAAAATCCGGGATCGTTACAGGGACTATCTTCCGTACAGTACATCTCTCAAGGAATGTACAAAGGAACAGCCCTGCTGCCCTCTACCAACACAGAACCGACCTACCTCCTCCATAGATAGTAATGAATATGTCGTAACCTCGGTCGTTCCAGACATATCTATGGCCACAGCATACACAACAAACCCAATGTATAGAGGGAAATATAGAAAGGTGATGATCATCTTCTAATGGGTGCAACCCACATAGCCCTATCGCATCTACCATGTTTTTGCCATTGGCAATGTATGAGGCTTGAGGTAACGTTTACCTTTCTCAAAATAGCGAATCCCACTTTGAATGCCACATTGTCATTTCCGATGACACACTAATTAGTTTCTACAAAAGTACAACCCCCGAGTTTATACGCCTCAAAGAAGTGTGTTAAGTATAAGAGGGGTTATCTCCTACACCACCAAACAGATGTACGTTTGTAAAAACCAATGTATATGATCTTAGAAATGCAATGTCTAACATTCTTCCATACATGTTGTCCAGGAACAGGACAAATCGATGACACTCTTATTACATCTTGTTTGGGAAATACCCCTAGGATTAGTAGCGAGTAGTCCTTGCATTGAAGATTTCAAAATGAAGGCACTACTGCAACCATATGTATATAATATGGGAATCATGGGGTTAGTGGCAAGCAACCCTACATTATGGAGATCTTTGTCTTCAAAATCATTGTCTTCAACATGTCTTCACTTTCAAACACGTATATTGGTTTGAAGTGGTTTTCGAATAGGAATCGCCCAAATCCGATCCCGGTCTCTCCGAAACAATTATTGATAGAAAAGATGTTAAGTATGTGGGTGATTGGTGATCACCATTCAATCAATTAATATTTTTATATACAATAAAATATCTTTAGAGATATATTTTAAACAATTTCTTCTTGGTATATACAGATTTATTAAATCTCTTTTTAACGTTGGAAATACCAAATCGTTGCCTTTAAATTACTTAGGAAAAACATTTCCATCTTCTATCATTGGTATAATTCAGTCTTAATGGAGAGTACTTATTTCCAAAACATATCTTTTAGTGGGTTAAAAATAATGTTATTTAAGACATCGTTTACTGTATACCCAAACCAATTAGTACTGAGTAAAAAGGATTCATAGATTTTAGATTAATTATACTCAGTACTAATTTTCATATTAAACTTGTACTGTTCATCGAATAACGGTGAAATCACCTTTTAAATTCACACCGATAATATAGGTTCCCTTCTCGGAATTTAATACAGAGCTTAACTAGAACGTTCTCTTTACCATCAAAATTCTATTTAAATCTTGTTTAAATTTTGGAAAAAAAACTTCCAATATCTTTTCTTTTGTCTTAGGAAAAATATGATCTGAGTGAATCAAATTTACTATCGACTCTAAACCTTAAAAAAATTATGGTTATTTGCAAAACATTTCCAAAATATCTAGGAAGAGAAATCCAAGTTTAAATCATTTATTCAAAAATTTCCCAATTCAGTTGTTAAATTGCTGGTGAACGGTGATTTTAAAGCATTGTAGATCAAAACACTTATTCTATTATATATCTACATCCATTTTTATAACTCAAGTCCCTTTTAAAACATTTTAACATATTTATGGATTCTATTTCATATTTTTAAAGATTGAAAATATCCATTTTTAAAGTGTTGAAACCGATATTTTTCGAACTGCAAAACGCGGCGATTTCGAAAACTTGATTTGGTTATATTTCAAACTTTAATAAATGAAATATTTATTTTTCTTTTTAATTTGAAAACTATAGTTATAAGGGTTCGGAAAATTCTCGTTCCAAAGAACTCCGACTCATATTCCATTTTATACATGGACTTAACATTTTAAGGCACGAAATCGCGAACTACCGTTACGCGACGCACTTATTTTGACTCTATTTTCAAATCCTTTTCAAACCTTGTCGAAATGAGTTTTAATGTTTATAAAACATTTATAAACCATTTTTATCATTTTTAAAGAAGTAAACTATAACAACCCTGGTTTTAGTGAGTACTTGTTAATATTAAATTATAATGGTAGTTATAATTTAATATTGAGAATTAAATACAATTGGAGTTTTAAATTTTTTATTTGAAATAAACAATGAATTTTGGGATTTAATTGTGAAAATAAAGTTAGGACTTTATTTTGTTTAGTTTGGGTTGTTATTAAAGGGAAATGATTTTATTTAGGTGAAAATGAAATAATTATATAAATTATTGCCCATCTACTTCTCTTAATAAGTTTTAAAAGAAGTAATTGATTTTATAAATGGTTTATTTAAATAAAAATGTGGAAATTGGTTTTAGAATATCTTTTGGTTATAAATAAGGTTTGGAAATGGTTTGAAATATTTTTCTAAGTGAAAAAAGTATTTTTGTTAAATTTTAAAAGTTAAAATGGAGATTTTTGCATTTTTATTTGAGTAATTAGCGTATTTATGGAAATTAAGGGTTTTAATAATAAAAGTGTTTTAAAAATTAAAATTAATCTTTTTATTTGATGGAAAATATTTTTTAGCATGTATATAAATTAACACATTTTATTTGAGTGAAAAACTAGAAAATATTTGTTGTTTGAATTATTTTCATAAGTATACATTGTGCATTTTGTGTATTTAGTGTTAGGAGAAATAAACACAGGCTGATTATTAAATTTGGATCTTAAGCCCAATTCAAACATTTAGCCTGTAAGAGTGAGAAGGAGATACTCTCCTTCCTTCTACATTCATTTATTTTTCACTTACTGTAAGTTTTAGAAACTTCAGTAGCTTCAAAAAGAAAAATAGAAACCCATTCCCACTTCAAACCCTAAGTTATAATCATCAAATTAAAACTCAAATCTTGTGTTTTTAAAATAAAATTGAAGCTAAAGCTACAGGTAATCGAATCTAAAACCTAATATTTCATCAAAAATCCAAATTTTGTGAAGGATGGTCTGTTAATTGCTTTCCTCTTTCTTGCATGTCCCTGTTACTTAGTTTTACATGTTTCTGAGGCTTAAATTCGAGCAAACTCCAACCTTTCAGCTAATAATCCGGGTTTTTGCTTTGATATAGCAAGGTGAGTTAATAACTCTCATTTTCTAGCTACTGCAATGCTCAAAGAGAAGTTTTGTGCAAAATACGTCCTCTGTAAACAAATTTTGTTTCAGTTTCTCCTTTATGAAATATGATCTGAGTCTCTACTTTTCATGCTTGTAACTTCTAATTCCAGCAACGAAATGCTACCGAATTTCTTTCAGTTTGTAGTTTATATGTTGCTCTACATGCCTGCAAAATTTGGTTGAAAAACAATGTCATTTGAATGCTCAAATCGTTGCTTGAAAATCAGTTCGTAGCTGGAAAATCGACTGGAACAAATAATCGTGTGAGAAGCTTGCCTAGGTCGACTGCTAGGTCGACCAGGCCTATCCTTAGGTCGACCGTACGGTCTACCTAGGGACAAGGGAGGTCGACCTAGGGGCAGTTGTCCATGTGTTCAATTTTTGTTGCTAATTTTGTTTCTGGTTTCGTTTCCAGCTGGTTTCTTGACTTCTTCTTCTTATTTTTTGAGATATATTGGTGTTGTTTTGAGAGTTGTGATGCCTATCAATAGGCTAGCTAAATTTTGAGAATTTGAAATTCAAATTTAAATTGAATTTGGATTTACTTTGAGTTGAATTTGAATTGAATTCGTATTGAATTCAAGTTATCAGTTTCGAGCTATCTTCCTTGTTTTTCTTGTTTCCGAGCACGAATTTCTCCAAACCTTTTTGAAATAATTTTTGAAATAAATGGGTATTTCAAATTATTATTATATAGTATTTTAAAATTTATTTTCCAATATAAAATCTATTTATTTCCTATAATAAAGGAATTTCAAATATTGGTTTCAATAATCGTTTTCGGAAAATAGTTTTAAAAGCTAGATTTCCCTAATAAATTATTTTAAATATAAAATACACACTTTTGCACTATTCGAACGTATGAGAAAGAGAATTAAATGATTTAGTAAAACACGTGGTATGGGACACGGGCGTTTACTATTTCACCTAATTCCGGACTTGTACGATCGAAGCTAGTAGAGGTTATCGATTCTGAGTTGTTCTGCCATTTTATGGCGCATTTTGAGTTTTATAATTCCTATTTGTAGGATTTATCTGGGATGGACAATATTTTGCAAGTTTTATGGTTTGAGATCTCCTATTCTAGGAGTTATGGTCAATGAAAGCCATAATGATATTTTTATACTTGCCAATGATATGAGGCAAGTTTTGAGTTTGTGATTTCCTATTTTGAGATTTATGGTCCATGAGGAACCATCACAAGGTTTATTTATACTTGTCGATGAGATGAGACAAGTTTTGAGTTTTCCAATGTGGCATTGACTAATGGTTAGTAAATCGTTTAGTGAGAACATGTGGTATGGGACGCACGTTCCCGCTTTTCGGGTTCTTATCTGAGAGTTTGTGACACATTCACGAGTGAATGCCAGTATTTGAGCTGTTGGGTTCTACGTGTACAAAAACTTATATATATATAGCTAAGGAGCTATTTAGGGGCGGTTGGGTCCTAAAAGAGGCCAGGGGTCTCTTGTACATGGTACTTGGCAGGCTGTTGGGCCACAGATTGGGCTGTTGGGTCCTTTCATATTTTATAGTTGTTGGGTTTTTTTATTAGGCTGTTGGGTCCAATCTAGGTTTTTGTAGCTACAAATGGGTTGTTGGGTCCTTTCTCTTTTCACAGCTGTCGAGCTATTATTGGGCTTTTGGGTCCATATTTTATTTATAGCTGTTGGGCTTTTTATTTAGGCTGTTAGGTCCTATTTCTGAGATTGGGATTATATTCTCCTTTTGGAGAAATCTGAGTTTTCCATTTTGGCGTATTTTGTGTTTCAGGTTTCTCCATTTTGAGATTTATCATTTGAGTTTTCTTCTATTTAAGAGATAAGGTTAGAGAAACCCTTATAGCTAATTTTGGCTATCGTTGATGATATGGGGCGACTATTATACTTGATGATTTATTTTGAGTTACTTCTTTAGAGGTTCTTTATGCTTAAGTGATACTTATTCACTTAAGATATGGACCTCATTCGAGAAGAATTATTTCCTCGTATCATATGCTTGATATTCTTTTCTATTCTTATTACCTTATTGTTTTAGCTAGACTGACCCGTGTATTTTATACTCGGGTCAGACCGAGTTGTTTCTGGTTAGCTTTCAGTTATGGGACTTAGCTTTGATGCTTCTAGTTGGATATCAGCCTAGCACTTTTGTGTTGTTTTTATTTCTTTCTGCTTGACTCTGATATGTATTTTGATTAGATGTATATAGTGTGGTCTCTGAACCACTTTTGTGTATCATTTTGTATTGTACTGGGATGTATCAGGGTATATGTATTATATATATATGATGTTTACTGTTCTATGATGTGATATGCATTTTGTTATTGTATTTTGTTATGATAGATCCATTTGCCACCTATAGTTTTGTATTAAGCATTTATTTGATATGTCGATCCTCGAGAGATAGAAAAATAAATATAAAGCATTCATCGACGTATTCAGTAGATGTTTAATACAAGATTATAGATGGTCGCTCCTAACCAGCCCTATTCTCCGCATTAGCGGACAAAATTTCCCAGTAATTCTCTTTGTTAATGTGGGTCTCGGGGAGGGGCGTTACAGCTTGGTATTAGTGCTGAATTCAGAACAAATAGGATAAACATAGAACATAACATATATTGCGATACATCAAAGTACAATATGAGTGAAATCATCATTCTTAATCAAACTTGTTTCGAATCATGCCTTGACCTTTATGAGTTCTTAAGGGTAGATGAATGGGAATACGTCTAGGAATCTGATTTATAATTCTGTGGTATTCCTTAATTGATGAACCTTGTTAATAATATCTATTCCTGTGGATAATCCATTCTAACTTAACTTTCAGCTCATGGCGGGAAGAGAAAGAAGTCGCACCTCGGATGCTGAGCAGCCTGGTGGCTCATGTACCGAGGGTGTGTATATGTCAACTTATCAGATCTTAGAGCTTGTTTGGAGCATCCAGCCTCCTGCTCCATCCAATTAATCTCCTTCATCCAAATCCGCATTTGCACGTATGTGTAGTGACTATACTCATTTGGGAGGCAAGCCTTTCAAAGGTTCTGAGACTGTTCTTGAGGTCCAGGCTTGGCTTCGGACATGCAAGCGCATCTTCTCTCGCATGGATTTATCTGATCATCATCGAGTTCTTGTAGCATCAAGTATGACGCAAGAACGTGCTCTCGATTGGTATGAGTTTCTTATTGCTAAGATTGATGAGTCCACCCTCACTTGGCAATAGTTTAAAGAGCGGTTCGAGCTTAAATTTGTGACCGAGTCTGAGAAAGCTTCCCTTGCCCGTCGCTTCCTTGATTTAAGCAAGGGAAATTATCTGTTTCAATGTTTCTTCTTTCGAGTCCCTATCCAAATATGGGCTCGAATTTATCAGCACTCCAAATAGAAAGAACCTTAGATTTGTTTATGGATTAAAGAAATACTTGAAGAAATCTCTTATGCTCCAGCTTAAGTTATCCTTCGAAGAGCTTGTTGATTCGGCGCTTCACCTTGAAGCCGTCGAGAAGGAAAGGGATAGTAGTGATGAGGATGAGGTTCGCAAGAACCCAAATAAGAGAAAACTTCCCTTCCAAGCATCCCAATCTTTTTCTCAAAAGAAGAAGCATCTTGCCTCTAGTTCTCATTCTGGTGAAAGCCACTGTTCTCACAAGTCTTGTTTCAACTGTGGTTCTCATGATCACTTTATTTGAGAGTGTTCTAAGCCTATCAATTGCCGCAGTTGCAAACAAGAGGGACATTGGCCTTCCCAGTGCCCTATTTCATCAAGGGTTGGGAAAGCTTATCGTGATGGATGCTTCTGGTGGTCCCTCTCAACCTAGAAGTGCTCCTTCATCTTTTCTTTAGAGATCTATGTTATTTTATGATCATTTTATTTGTATTATCTTCGATTCGAGGTCTTCACGGTCACTCATATTGAAGAAGCGTGATGGTGTTTTTCTTTTGATTGTTTCATGCTTTGTCACTTCTTAATGATTGCGAATCCTATTGAGGAACCTGCAACCTTAGTATTTTGAGTATGGGGATTTGAGCTTATTTTGAGTATTTTCCTTTTTGTGTGAATTTGCATATTATTCACCATCTTAATATTTGTATATTTTAGGAATGGATTGGCTTGATTTTTTTCAGGACCAGTCCTATACTTTAGAGGGATCCTATATATATTAGGTATCCTAATTTGGTTGATGTGTTGCTTCTTGCCCTTTTGAATGTTGATGATAATTCCGAAGTATCTTTCTCTGTTCTTGAATTTCGAGATAATGATGATGTATCTAGAATTCTATTTATTATGACTCTGTGATTTCTATGTGTCCGTTTTGGGATTGACACCCAATCGGACAATTGAGTATTATGTTGATCTCATTTCTGGCTCTTAGCCTTTCGGTTATCCTCCCACGAGAATATCCATTAAGGAATGAGGCAATTGATTGAGTTCAATTGATATTATCATCCTTATTTCTTTCAAGGTATCCTTTTGGATACTCATTTGGTGTTATATTCTGTGGCATTACTTCACTCAAATAATTATATGTTGACAGTGTACATCTTCTCGCTTAAGAAGAATATCTTACCCTCATTTATATCTCGTTGATCTTGTATTTGATCTATTGTGCGGTGCTCGAGTCTTTCCTTAGCTTGACCTTGCACCAATTTCCTTCAGCAACGAGTCGTGGGAGATAGCATTCCTTTCAATGCATTCTACACTCGTATGATTCTTGTGAGTGGCTCGTTATATCATTAGGATTGACAAACACTCCATCTTACTCTGTCAATCATATGAATCGAGTATTCTGGGAATATCTCGATGAGTTTTCTTAATTATTCTTTGGTTTTGAGTTTATGCAGTTATATGATATGTGTTTTAAGAGAAATTGGAATTTCAGTTATTATGAAATCAAAGAATAATTTTGTGTATTATATATGAGAGATATTTCTTTTTATAGAAATGATTTCTGTGTTGGGTTGTCCATCGAGTGCTTTAAGAATTCTAGTCGATGCGTCTGATCAATGTTATCGATAGGAATGTCCAAAACGTAATGAGGTAATCAAACACGATAATTGAGTTTTTATGAGGTTGAGTTTGGAAATAAATTATTTTGGGAATTGAGTATTAATTTTTATTTTGAATTGTATATGCAGCCATTGAACCATAGTGATAGTTAATTAAGTGGCGAGGCATTTTTGATTACTTAGTCACCTCTGTAGCCAATGGATAGAGTCATTCACTATAAACCGATGGCGAGGCAAAGCCATTATATTGTTTTGAATCTATAGAATTAAATATAAATATGCTTATTGTTAAAATGTTGTTTTCTAGATAAAATATGTTTAGGTTTCAAAATTTAAAATGTCCATTGGATATTTTGATATAATATAGAAGTTATATGTAACAAACTTGAAGCTTGTTTTCAAAACTTTTTGGTGGTTTGGAAAACAAAGAGTGATGAGATTTTAAATTTTTCTTTGAGAATATATTGGTAGGAATTTATAAAATTCTTTTTGAAATTTAATTTGTAACAAGAGGAATATGAATTTAATTTTAAGTCTTTGTAATACTTATTAAGTACTATAATAAAGAAGTTTTGAAAAAAAATTCAAGTATTGAAAATTGTGGTTATAAAATACTAAAAATATTGAATTTTGGAATTCTATGAATATTTGGTTAAGAGTTAATACATATATTTTAGTCCTTGAGTTTATCTTACTCTTATGCTATTTTCTAACGACGTGCATTTATGCAGACGTTTGAGTGTGGTGGCTTTTAAGGAAACCACTTTTTGGTTGGTCTATCTTGCCTCTATTGTGTCCATCTAGCATCGGTGTGGTTCCTCTTGTAGTGTCATACAGAAAGATCATATCAATAATCATCTTGTTGATTAGAATTCGGGTTTTAGTTGTGTTAAATCTCAACTATAACGACCCATAAATTTTGATTGGTTTTAATAACGTATTTAACTGAATTTTGTGAAATTTTAAATAATTGAATTTGGAAATAAAAATTTTATATTTGGAATACGTATTTAAAAACATAGCAATTGGTAAATTTTCATCAGAAAATATGGAACTTTATTTTATTGTGTAATTTTATCTCAATTTAAATCAGTTAATAACAGTTGAATTTAAAAGTGTTCTGAAACCTAAATATGTCAACATGAGAAAATTTATTTAGAACACACTGAATCTGACTGCGAAATTCGTTTCGCGAAATTCGAACGTTTCTAGCTCCGTTTGGATTTTTCCGTACGGAATAGCAGCATTTTCGATACCGATTATCGACTTTTGATCGGATGATCGTACCACAAATATCTGTATACCGTTTTGATCGTCTCATCGTGTTGATCTCTACGGTATATTTAAATCTGTGTTTGAGATTCAGTACGCGACGGAAGCGATAAAATGGTTTGTTGCAACGGTACCATATTTTATAACCCTACCATCTGCTTATGTTTCAAAATTTGAAAACGTAGAGGCTGGACCACATTATTACTTTGCTTTAATGACTCAGCTCAATCGGAGGCACCGTTGCAAAAATTCAATTCACTTTATATTTATGTACGTTTTCATTTTTACCAAGTCTGTCCATTTTCTACATTATAAATTTGCTTGCCACTTTACATTCCATTCCTGTAGTTTATCAACCTTCCTCCCCTTCAAAATTCTTTTCCCATCGCTTGTAGCAATCTCCAAAGCTATCACCCCTCTACCTATTGCCGCAGCCTCCCAGAAGTGCCCGCCACCGATTGGCAAACTCACCTAACAACCCGCCTACCCTATCATCCACACTTCGGGCTGGTCCTCTCGCTCCACCTTCTTATGCGCAGCTAGTATTGGACAGAGCGGCACCTTTGTTTTTCATGCGTACATATATTATTTGATTCCTGAAGTATGCACTCTAAAAATATATATGTATATATATCTGTTTATATATATATAGGGTAAATATATATATGAAATTTTGGGTTGTATATTACGTATAGCTTCCACTTTACCTTGACAGTTATATTAATTAGATATGTTTACTTGTTTTCCTTTTGGTTTGAATCTGTAGCCTTAATCTCTTTTGTCTAACGTTGTATATATGTTTATATATGTGTTTAATTATATAAGATTTTATTATATATTAGTTTATAAAGTTGATAGAGTTATATAGTTTATATATATATATATAGTTCATATCCGGGTATACATTATGTTATATGAATAGGTTAGTTTTATAATATACATATAGTAATGTTTTATATGCTATTATAAAGTTGTTTATATATATATCGCTGTATAGTAGTATGTATATACATTTTGAAATGTTGTTTATAGTATTATAAAGTAAATATATCAGTCAATATTATATATATATATGCTGTTGTTTGTATATAATTGTTTGTTCACATCTGAGTATACATTTGAGGAAGTTAAAATTTTCTGTTCATATGTGTTATGGTACGTGCATTTAAATGATATAACGTGTTTACATTATATTTTACAATAAATACTATATTATATAATATGTTACAGTGTTTGTATAATAATTTTATTAATAAGATAAGTACGTTTTATATACATGTTTACATATGATATGATTAAAAAGGGCGTATGCATGTATAGTTTTGGACAGGTTTTAACGTACAAGTTCTAATAGTTATATTTGTCAAGTTATATAAATATATAAGTTATATGTTAGCATAATATTTGTTGTATAAGGCGAATTTGGACCATTGCAATTTGCTGTATAAATTTTAATGATAGATTTTATATATATTGCACATAAGTATAATTGAGTTTGTTTTTAAATTACATTATATATATGGGTTTAATTTAAGCAATCATTTTGAAATGTATATATATATATTTGATTTAAAATGGGTTTGAATTTAGAATATGTTTTATATACGTAAATAGTTACATACAGTGATATATATATATATATATAAATTCACTCTTACCAATTATCATCATCGATTCTGTTCTAATTTGATTTCGTCAATCCCTTATTTATCAGCTTCTTCGTCGAATTCGTGCCGACCTTGTTTGTTTGGATTCGTGCTTGGATTTCGTAACTAAACTTCATTGTCTATCCCTCTAGCCTCGAAAGGTGAGCAGTCACTCACGATTTAACGTTCTTGTATTTATTAAATTTGATTTCAATTGAAACGACAATTGAAATATGCTGGTGTTAGTTGTTTAAATTGTTATATATGCTATTATCTATAACTGTTCACCTGTGGGATATGACACCATATCCTGTTGTTATATTATATTGTTATTGATGATATATGCTGTTATATTATTATCTGTTATCACTCTGCAAGTTCCCTGTAGTTTAGAATTCAACATGGGTTGAAATGATACATACCCGAACGGACTTTAGAATTGGAGAATTTTGTTATGGGTTGAAATGATAAACCTAAGCGATTTTCATTTGAAGTGAATTTGGGATTGCGGGTCGAAATGATATCTACCCATATGTATTTAAATTACGGATTGAAATCATAAATATCCGTACCACTTGACCATAGGATAGGAAATTATATACAGACACCGTTGGTCCATATATAAATATTTTGAAAATAATTTATATGGTTTTGGAAAGAAATATATGGTTTTAATAAATGTTGATTCTTAAATAATTATATATAAATGGTAATGATGTATATAGATTTAATAATAATATATAATTTAATTAAGATTGAGTTAATACATATAATATGGTTAAGTATTTAAATTTATAATCCAACATAGATTTTGGTAATAATTTGAATAAGTTAAGGTTGGGAAGATAATTTTATTTAATTAAACCGATTTGAAACTTATTGAAATTGAGATTTAAGATATGATTTATAACTTGGGTTTGATTTAAGTAATTTAATGAATATTTATTGTTTAAATAAATTTAAGGAAATATTTAGTAAAAATGTAATTTAAGGCTAGTTAAATGATATTGAATTTATTAAGTGAATATTCCCTGATTAAATAATAATGAAGTTAAATCAAAAGCTATATGAAACTGTTAAATTTAACTTTGAAAATGTTGAATATTAAAGCTTTGAAATATATTGAAAATTTAAATGGTATATTTAGAACTGAATTGAATTGATGAATTGAGCTTTGAATAAATTTGAATTTGGAATTTGAAGTTGATTTGAATCGATTTGTGAGACTTGATGAAATTATAAATACTTTACTTTTTAAATTATTTAACATATATATACTATTTTGGAAAATAGATATATTTGAAATGAAATGATATTTTGGTTTTGAAGTATAAATTAATTTGGAATGACCACGGAGTTATAGTGTATATTTCTACATTGTAGATAGTTCCACGGATCCTTAGAGGATGGTTATCCCAAACATCCTTTAAGTTACTTATATTTCAGTTGATATTTCACTTGTGTTGGATTTATTGATATAAGAATGTTAATCCTGACTCAAGTGTTTTGTGTTTTTCTTTACGCTCGGGTCAGACTGAGTGATACAGCATTTGAGACTCACCTTTGGAGTTTGGAGCTTCGCTTGGAGATCCAACTATCGATTCAGCTTTCAGCTTTCCAGTTGATTTGTTCAGAGAGGTCATTTGTTTGTACTGGAGACTTCACTGTATTTGAGATACTCTGTTGTATTTTATTTCTAACTCTGATGTTTATATAGTAGCTTCATGAACTACTATTTATCTATTCCGCTGTAGTATTATTGTATTACTCTGTGTTTGTGATTCTGTGATTGATTTATTTACTGTATATGCTGAGTTTTGCCAAATTTAGATTAACAATCTAATATTTTGAACAATTCAAGTCCAACATGTGTGGACGCGAATGGTTGAAAATAGCGGGTTGTTACAGTTGGTATCAGAGCTTTGGCTCTAGGCAAAACTTAGCATATATAGTAAATTTATTTACAGAATCACTTTCGTTCGAGTTTGAATCTCTTCCTTTTGACTCGATTTCCTTCGAACTTTGGAACGTTCCTTGCGGTTCCAAAATTCATTCTTGTCCCTCCTTGTTTGTATTCTTTTAATTCTAGAGTATCCCATAACTTGTGACGACCGCCCATGACTCCTGCACCGAATCTAGAGATAGTGCGCTGAAAAGTGTGCCAGGCGACCATGGACGATTGTCAGGGTAAATTAAAACAACAGAATCTATCGTATTACTCACAGCGCATGGACAAAATACAATAGAACATATGTATAGTGAAGCTTTACAGAACAAAATGACATCATATAAAACTCCATAGTAGTTGAATACAAGCATCCAAATAGCCAATACATCAAGCCTCACTACATAACACTCAGAGAATACAAAACATCGGAACATCCAGTACATATAATAAGAAGATAATATGCAACCCTCCAGCTCGTCTTCGATATCAGCATCGTGAGAAGAGAACAACACCTGTCACCTGCTACCTAGTCTGCCCGTCCCAAAAATGGACGAACAGCCCAAGGCAATAAGAATTAAAACATAAAGCCTTGAGTCAGACAACAGTCTTAGTGAGCAGTAAATTAACTAACAACATACCAAAAGAGCATAAAGGAAAAGGAATAGGAATACAACCATCCCACTCCACCTCTTTCTACAGTGATAGCCCCCAGACACACACTAAGCAGAAGCAACACAGCAGAGCATACAATTTAAAGTAAAGTAATAATCATTCGAGTCAAGGGCGATGTTTTCCAAGTACCAAGGCCTAAATCAGATAAGCACCCAGAAAATACCGCTCTTGAGTCTGAATGACGATACAACCTGGCTATCACTGTTATCATTGCTTCGATATCACCGTTAATTGAATGACCGGCACATTCTTTCAGCCGTCTGTCAAGGGCTAATGGTAACCCCGGTTCTAGACATAACTCCCGCACGTCGTCGCAGCCCGTGCCTAGGACTATCGAATCTGCCCAGAGTACTCGACCATCAACAGTTGGCCATTGGGACTATCGAATCTGCCCAAACGTACTCTTGCTTAGAGCATGCTAGAACCTTCAACAACGATGCTATCCAAGCCTCCTAGTCATCCTCCTCGACGACTATTCTCATATCCATTCATTATCCTCAACTCGAATCATATCACCGAGTTATCAACATGCTTGGAATGATCCCGTCTGGATTAGACCAAGTCTTCATCACATGATTGCCTCGCTTCATCACATCCTTGCAAAGCCTTATCTCAACATCACATCATCAAGTCTATGCATAAGAGCTTCATCATCCCGCTACATATGCCACGAGCAGCTTTCCCAATTCAAGAGCCTTTCCCTTAGCTTTTGAATCATCTTCGGTCTAAAACCAATCAACAATCATCTAATTCACAGCAATCAATCATGTCAAACATCAATCCAAGTAACCAAGCATTCAAATATAAGCAAAATGGACAATTATAACAATAATGGCATTTTCGTAATTAAAGAGTTGAAAGTCTAATAAGCATGAAATCATGAGAATTATCTCTACAATCTTTATGAATGAACTTGCATAGGTTAACACTTAGTAAAATGGTTGTCAAATCATCATGAACAATGGATCTACATGGATCTACACTTAGGATGAAGGAAATGCATGGAAATCACTATTTTTAACACCAAATCGAGCCAACCATCCGATATACTCCTTTGGATCCGTGTGAGAGATAATCACCAAAACAAACCCAAATCAACACACTTCAGATCTGGACAGCGAAGGATCAAGCTTGATCTATCACGAATCCACTTCAAACGAAGAAATCTCTCTTGAAAAGATGAAGATCTTCAATCTAAGCTCTTGAATCTTCAACCTTGATCTTCGACTTGGATGAAAGGAAGCACTAGATTAGAGTGGAGAAAAGAAGTGAAGAAGTGTGGAAGTCGAGCTCTCAAAATGGCAGCACTCCGTCGCTTCGAAATCCGGATCCCAAAAAGTGAGAACAACCCCCCTCTATTTATAGCAGAAATCTCTCTAAGTCGTAACTCGGCTAACTCCATAGGTCGTCTCCGACTTACGACCTAAGACTCCCACCGACCTAAGCCTTAGCCAACAACTCCGACCTAACAGACCAAGCCTACGACTTAACATGCGCGCGACCTAACTATGCATGACTTAACACTTATACGACTTAACAGGGTATACGACTTACGACTTATAAAACCTTGCGACCTAACAACCCACGACCAAACTCCTAAGTCGTCTACGACTTACTCCTTAGGTCGCTCACTATTAACCCAGCTTCCTTAGGTCGTTGCCGACCTAACTATGCTAACCCGGTAACCACTAGGTCGCTAACTCTATTAAGTCGGTCACTTCCTTAGGTCGTTAACTTGCCTCGCCTACCTAACACTTAACTCACCAAAACTCTTAGGTCACCAACTTCCTTAAGTCGCCTATGTCTTAAGTCGGTAACTACTGATTTGTTAACTCGCTAACTCGTCCAACCGACTTACCCCTTAAGTCACCCACTACCTTAGGTCGCTCCAACACCCTACGACCTAAACTACTACGACTTATCTCCTAACTCGCCGAATCCCTTAAGTCACTGTCGACCTACCCCTTAGGTCGCCAATCCTATAAGTCGGTCACGACTTAAGACTTAACCAAATTCTTCCCAAAATCTGAAACGACCTAAAATGCTGAAAATTCCAGATTTGAACGAACTTCTCGATCCGCAAAATACGGGTCGTTACATTCTCTCCCCCTTAGGAATTTCGCCCCCGAAATTCCAAGCAAACAAAGTAATCAAAGGCTATTCTGTACGCCTACCATCCATAGCAATCAACAAACCATGCATCCAATTCTAACTTAGCGTACAGAATTCTAAGACTTAGAACAAGTTACAATATCGCGAGATGAGACGACACCTTAGGGCCATACCTTGAAGAGTTCAGGATGAGCTGCCTTCATCCTCTCTTCCACCTCCCACGTACAGTCGTTATCATCATCACTCCATTGTATCTTGAGCAACTTAACTACCTTCCTCCTAAGCTGTTTCGTGTCGGTTTCAACAACACGAAGCGGCTTACGAGGTCTTCTATCAACTGGATCAACTTCGAAATCTTCACAGCTATCAGTAGAAACCACCGTATTCGAGTCGTGCACATACTTCCGTAGATATGATACATGAAAAACATTGTGCACACTCGACATCTTCTCTGGTAACTCCAATCTGTAGGCGAGCTTTCCAATTCGCTCGATGATCGGGAATGGTCCAACAAATCTCGGAGTCAATTTTCCTTTCTTCCCGAATCGAATAACATTCTTCAGTGGAGAAATCTTCACGAAAACCATATCACCTACGTCGAACTCCAAATCCTTACGACGCTTATCAGCATAACTCTTCTGACGGTCTTGGGCTGCCTTCATTTGTTGCCGAATGATCTCTATACAATCTGAAGTCTGCCGAATCATCTCTGGCCCAAGTATCAGCTTTTCTCCAGTTTTCAACCAACATGTCGAAGAGTTACACGGTCTTCCATACAATGCCTCATACGGTGCCATACCAATGCTTGACTGGTAACTGTTGTTGTACGCAAACTCCACCAAATGAAGGTGATCTTCCCATGATCCTCCGAAGTCCAAAACACATGCTCTAAGAAGATCTTCCAAAACTCGGTTGACTCTCTCGGTCTGACCATCTGTTTGAGGGTGATAAGCTGTACTCAAACACAACTCGGTTCCCAAAACTTCCTGGAAGCTCTTCCAAAATCCACTAGTGAACAATGGGTCTCGATCGCTCACTATACTCTTCGGAATACCATGGAATCGAACTATCCACTTAACATACAACTCAGCCAACTTTGATGCAGTCCTAGTCGATCGAACAGGAATGAATCTTGCGCTCTTAGTCAGACGATCTACAATGACCCAAATCCCTTCATTTCCCGTTCTGGTTCTAGGCAATCCATCAATAAAATCCATCGATACCTGCTCCCACTTCCATGTAGGAACTTCTAATGGCTGTAGTAATCCACTTGGCTTCTTCTGTTCGGCTTTTACCAACTGGCAGTTCATACACTTGGAAATAAAATTTCCAACATCCTTCTTCATACCTTCCCAGTAGTAGGTTCTCTTCATATCCCAATACATCTTATTTCCACCCGGATGAATTGTCAACTTTGAGTGGTGACTTTCCTTCAGAACTTCACTCCTCAATTCATCTATATCGGGAACAACTAGTCGTCCTTGCTTCCGAAGCCAACCCTCTCGATCTACCTCGAATCCTTTATCCTTTTCTGGATCCAATCCAGACTCCAATTCACGGATAATCTTGACAAGCTTATCGTCTCGCTTTTGGCTCTCGCCAATCCTTTTCACAAGAGAAGGTCTTATCGATAAGTTTGCCAACATCTCAGGTTCCAATCCGCATCTAGGCCTGAAGTCAAATCCAGCTAAATACTCGAGATTCTTCCATTCTGAAAACATGGCCCCCAATCCTGCATGTCTTCGACTTAACGCATCTGCCACTGTGTTACCTTTTCCCGGAGTATAAGCTATACCAAAATCATATGATGCCAAAAACTCTAGCCAACGCTGCTGCCGAAGATTCAAATCCTTTTGGGAGAAAAGATATTTCAACGACTTATGATCTGTAAACAACTCAAATCGAACTCCCAATAGATAATGTCTCCACATCTTCAGAGCAAAAACAATCGCCGCTAACTCCAAATCATGAGTCGGGTAATTCCTTTCATGCGGCTTCAGTTGTCGACTGGCATACGCAACAACTTTATCCTTCTGCATCAGCACTGCTCCAAGTCCAGTACCACATGCGTCGGTGTAAACTACCATCTCATCATTCCCACTTGGAATAGTCAAAACAGGAGCACTCATCAATCTCTCTTTCAGGATTCCGAAAGCTTGCTCACACTTAGCATCCCAACTGAACACTTGGTTCTTCTTCGTCAATCCTGTTAACGGTGCAGCTATCTTGGAGAAGTCTTTGATCAACCGTCGATAATATCCTGCTAATCCAAGAAAACTTCTCACATCAGATGCATTCTTAGGTCTAACCCAATTCTGGATTGCTGCCACCTTAGCGGGGTCAACCGCTATTCCACTTTCAGAAATCACATGGCCTAAGAACCTCACTTCACTCTTCCAGAAGTGACACTTCGAAAACTTAGCCTTCAGCTGATGTTTCCGCAAGATTTCCAAAACAATGCGCAAGTGCGTCTTGTGCTCCTCTTCCGTTCTGGAATAAATCAGAATATCATCCACGAACACAAGTACGAACTTGTTCAACTGATCTCTGAACACTCTATTCATAAGATCCACAAAATATGCTGGCGCGTTAGTCAATCCAAATGGCATTACCAGCCACTCAAAGAAACCAGATGGTGTCCGAAAAGCAGTCTTCGGCACACTATCCTTAGCTACTCTCAACTGGTGAAATCCCGTTGCCAAATCCATCTGAGAAAACATCTTAGCTTCGTGAAGCTGATCAAACAAGTCATCTATCCTCGGCAATGGATACTTGTTCTTCTTAGTCACCTTATTCAGCTCACGATAATCCACACACAATCTCAACGACCCATCTGCCTTGGTTGCAAACACAACTGGTGCTCCCCACTCGGACACACTACGCCGAATGAATCCTTTCTGCAAAAGATCATCAACTTGCACCCTCAACTCCTGCTGTTCCCTAGGCGCCATCCGCCTAAGAGGCATCACAACAGGTCTGGCTCCTTCAACTAGATCTATACGAAACTCGATCTCTCTATGCGGCGGAAACCCTTTGACTTCGTCAAAGACATCCTCGAATCCATTAGCGATCGGCACTGATGACAGTCCATCCCGTGGAACAACCAGCGAATACATGAAGCTCATGAAGACGCCTTCTTCATGCTTACATCGTATCACAACCTTTCGCCCCTCCACATTCTCGACTGTCACTTCCAACCTCTCGCAATCAACCTTAGCCGCATACTTCCTAAGCCAGTCCATACCCAAAATAATTCTGAACCCCGCAAAGTTCAGAACAAAACAATCACAAACAAAAGAGCAACCATGACTCGACACAACTAGACCACGGCATAACATACACAAACAAGACGAACCCCCAACTGGATTAGTCACAACCAATGGCCTATCAACAATATCCGGCTTCAAATCTAACCGGACTACGAGTTCATTACAAACAAACGAATGCGACGCTCCAGTATCAAACAAAACTCTAACTGGAACACCACATAGGAAAAGAGTACCTTGAACAACCACACTCTTTCCTTTCTCTTCAGCAGTAGGAGCTTTCGAAGACGACGGAACAGCTCCCAAAGCATAAGCTTGCACAATCTGCTTGTCCCTCCTCGGTTCTGGACAATTCTTCCTGAAATGCCCCGGCTTGTCACAGTTGTGGCACTTCGCTGGCGCTTTCGGATTCTTGCAATCCCTGGAGAGATGGCCTTTCTGCTGACAGTTGTAGCAAGTCACTTCGCCTTTCGGCTTCTTCTGGCCATCCTTACCTTTCTGCTGCTGCTGCTTCCTCTTCTTGTTTCCACCCTGCTGGGGTTTAGACTCTTCCCTGGTAACAGCAACAACAGATCCTTCCTTAGGAAACAGACTCTCATGCCTAAGAGCTTTCTCCACAAGCTTCTCAAATGAATCGTCCAAATGATCCACCAACTGTCTTCCAAGATAACTATCCAAGCCAGTCACAAACTTCTCATTCTTCTGATATGCAGATTCGATATATGACTGGGCATACTTGGACAAAGCTTCGAACTCAGAAACATACTCAAGAACAGATCTTCCACCCTGCTTGAGCTCCACAAACCTCTTGAACAGAACAGACTTCTGAGCTGTAGAAATGAACTTAGCTTCAAACCTAGCTTGGAATTGCTCCCAAGTAATCTCTTCCTCCGGAGTATTGATGGTAATAGAGTTCCACCAATCAGAGGCTCTCCCTTGAAGCTGCCTTGATGCCAACTTCCTCTTAGTCGCATCCTCAATTCCCAAATCACCAAAGATCCTTCTACAAGTATCTATCCACCTCTGGACCTCAATAGTTGATTCTGTTCCCAAGAAAACCTTCCCTCCAAGAGCAGTATAGTCTTTGCACAACTTAGCAAAATCCACTGGTTTCGAAGTTTGGACTTGAACTCCAACATCTACTGCTGCCCCTGGAACTGGTATCCTTCTCATGATCGAAGTCATCATAGCTTCGAACATAGCTGCATAATCAGCAGTTCCCTCAGTAGCACGGCCTTCCCTAGCAGCTGGTCTCCCTCTTCGACTCATTCTCAATATCTATAAAAAGGAATGATTAGAACATCTAGAGAAACAACTGCATAAAGGACTCAAACTCTACTAAGCTACTATATTATATATAGTAATCATCCATCAAAATTACAATTACGTCTCTCATACGTAGTTACGTCAACGAGCGTTGGGTAAAATCGATTAACCAAAGCTCTGATACCAAATGTGACGACCACCCATGACTCCTGCACCGAATCTAGAGATAGTGCGCTGAAAAGTGTGCCAGGCGACCATGGACGATTGTCAGGGTAAATTAAAACAACAGAATCTATCGTATTACTCACAGCGCATGGACAAAATACAATAGAACATATGTATAGTGAAGCTTTACAGAACAAAATGACATCATATAAAACTCCATAGTAGTTGAATACAAGCATCCAAATAGCCAATACATCAAGCCTCACTACATAACACTCAGAGAATACAAAACAGCGGAACATCCAGTACATATAAGAAGAAGATAATATGCAACCCTCCAGCTCGTCTTCGATATCAGCATCGTGAGAAGAGAACAGCACCTGTCACCTGCTACCTAGTCTGCCCGTCCCAAAAATGGACGAACAGCCCAAGGCAATAAGAATTAAAACATAAAGCCTTGAGTCAGACAACAGTCTTAGTGAGCAGTAAATTAACTAACAAAATACCAAAAGAGCATAAAGGAAAAGGAATAGGAATACAACCCTCCCACTCCACCTCTTTCTACAGTGATAGCCCCCAGACACACACTAAGCAGAAGCAACACAGCAGAGCATACAATTTAAAGTAAAGTAATAATCATTCGAGTCAAGGGCGATGTTTTCCAAGTACCAAGGCCTAAATCAGATAAGCACCCAGAAAATACCGCTCTTGAGTCCGAATGACGATACAACCAAACATCCATGAATCTGGCTATCACTGTTATCATTGCTTCGATATCACCGTTAATTGAATGACCTGCACATTCTTTCAGCCGTCCGTCAAGGTCTAATGGAAACCCCGGTTCTAGACATAACTCCCGCACGTCGTCGCAGCCCGTGCCTAGGACTATCGAATCTGCCCAGAGTACTCGACCATCAACAGTTGGCCGTTGGGACTATCGAATCTGCCCAAACGTACTCTTGCTTAGAGCATGCTAGAACCTTCAACAACGATGCTATCCAAGCCTCCTAGTCATCCTCCTCGACGACTATTCTCATATCCATTCATTATCCTCAACTCGAATCATATCACCGAGTTATCAACATGCTTGGAATGATCCCGTTTGGATTAGACCAAGTCTTCATCACATGATTGCCTCGCTTCATCACATCCTCGCAAAGCCTTATCTCAACATCACATCATCAAGTCTATGCATAAGAGCTTCATCATCCCGCTACATATGCCACGAGCAGCTTTCCCAATTCAAGAGCCTTTCCCTTAGCTTTTGAATCATCTTCGGTCTAAAACCAATCGACAATCATCTAATTCACAGCAATCAATCATGTCAAACATCAATCCAAGTAACCAAGCATTCAAATATAAGCAAAATGGACAATTATAACAATAATGGCATTTTCGTAATTAAAGAGTTGAAAGTCTAATAAGCATGAAATCATGAGAATTATCTCTACAATCTTTATGAATGAACTTGCATAGGTTAACACTTAGTAAAATGGTTGTCAAATCATCATGAACAATGGATCTACATGGATCTACACTTATGATGAAGGAAATGCATGGAAATCACTATTTTTAACACCAAATCGAGCCAACCATCCGATATACTCCTTTGGATCCGTGTGAGAGATAATCACCACTCACCAAATCACCAAAACAAACCCAAATCAACACGCTTCAGATCTGGACAGCGAAGGATCAAGCTTGATCTATCACGAATCCACTTCAAACGAAGAAATCTCTCTTGAAAAGATGAAGATCTTCAATCTAAGCTCTTGAATCTTCAATCTTGATCTTCGACTTGGATGAAAGGAAGCACTAGATTAGAGTGGAGAAAAGAAGTGAAGAAGTGTGGAAGTCGAGCTCTCAAAATGGCAGCACTCCGTCGCTTCGAAATCCGGATACCAAAAAGTGAGAACAACCCCCCTCTATTTATAGCAGAAATCTCTCTAAGTCGTAACTCGGCTAACTCCATAGGTCGTCTCCGACTTACGACCTAAGACTCCCACCGACCTAAGCCTTATCCAACAACTCCGACCTAACAGACCAAGCCTACGACTTAACATGCGCGCGACCTAACTATGCACGACTTAACACTTATACGACTTAACAGGGTATACGACTTACGACTTATAAAACCTTGCGACCTAACAACCCACGACCAAACTCCTAAGTCGTCTACGACTTACTCCTTAGGTCGCTCACTATTAACCCAGCTTCCTTAGGTCGTTGCCGACCTAACTATGCTAACCCGGTAACCACTAGGTCGCTAACTCTATTAAGTCGGTCACTTCCTTAGGTCGTTAACTCGCCTCGCCGACCTAACACTTAACTCTCCAAAACTCTTAGGTCACCAACTTCCTTAAGTCGCCTATGTCTTAAGTCGGTAACTACTGGGTTGTTAACTCGCTAACTCGTCCAACCGACTTACCCCTTAAGTCACCCACTACCTTAGGTCGCTCCAACACCCTACGACCTAAACTACTACGACTTATCTCCTAACTCGCCGAATCCCTTAAGTCACTGCCGACCTACCCCTTAGGTCGCCAATCCTATAAGTCGGTCACGACTTAAGACTTAACAAAATTCTTCCCAAAATCTGAAACGACCTAAAATGCTGAAAATTCCAGATTTGAACGAACTTCTCGATCCGCAAAATACGGGTCGTTACATAACTCCACTTCGAATGATCTCTATAAGAATAGGCGATCCCGCCAATCTTTGAATGATTTGTAAAGGGGTGAAACTCCTTTACAATTGGCATTGATTCACCGGAGATTTATATATCCTTCGGTTTTGATGTTGCTATCTCTTATTATGCCGAATTCTATCTCTGGCAATCATGTCAATTTGCCTCAGAATTCTGCACCAATCTTATTTTGAAGTCACGGTTGACCCTAGAGTAATCCGCGATTTATAAAAATATATTTATCTTGTATTTTGGTAATTTAGTTATCTCATCTTCGTTCGAGCTTATCTTCGAATCAGAATTTATTTGATTAGAGCCCCTCTAATTTGAATCTTTATCTTCATTTTGAAATATTTTCTTAAATCATCCTTTGAAAAATCGGGTTTATTTGTATTTTAGAAATTGTTTTATATATCGAAATTATTATCTTGATAAGTATGATTATATTCTATATATAAAAGTGAAATGTTTTCGAAAGGATTATATACCTTTTAATAACTAGAATTTGAAGTTTCGAAAGTATTTGAAATTTTTAAAATTATATAAGAAATTGATTTATATAAAAATGATTTATAACTAAAAAGTTTGAATTTGAAATTTGAGAGATTGAACCCGGCATTTCGAAATTGGTTTTAAGATTCAAAAATATATAATAATATGATTTGAAAGTATTTTCCGAATAAGAAATGTTTCAAATGACTTCAAATGAATTCCAATGATTTCGAAGAAATTTTGAAGAAGTTTTAAGAAAATGGAAGTCCAGAACTCACTTATGTCGCTGGAGAATAATTTCGGTGATGAGTGCACGCATTATCGACATTGATTTTCGAGTTTCAGAGTGGGGGAGAGGCCACTTTAGCAGCTTTGTTATGTGAGTGATTTTATGAAGCCAATTTTGATTTCAAATTCCGAAGTATGATTTTATTTTCGAAAGATATATGTATATAGATTTGAAATGATTTGAAGTGAGCCGGTGTTCAGTCTTCGAGTTTTTGGATTTGATTTGGTATAACTCTATCTTTTGGAATTGATTTACTGATTTGTTGATGATTTCCAACTCTTAGATGTGAATATGATTTCTCCGACTATTGTGAATGTTTGAACACTTCCAAATCAAGGTTTAAATTTTTCAAAGCTAAGAAATTTTGAAAAGTATAAATTATTTGATAAAGTACATAAGTTAGTTTTGTATGTGTAAATTATGAAGTAATATGATTTAAATAAGCTGAAACTGTTTTGTTAAGTAAGTGAATAAGACTATTTTGAATTATACTAATATGAAATTTAGTTTAAATGTTTTAACTTAGTAACATCTTTATAAAACTATATATTTAACAAGTTGGAATAGATACATAAGTTGTACGTATGCTGTTTTATTCGCATAATTAATTTGATCCAGGTTTGAGTACACAAGTTCGGGGTGAAATACACCATTTCGTGTTAGGATTTTTCATTTGATTCTTGATGGCGAATATTTGATATGGATTTTGGGCTTGATTCTAGATTTCTCTATCATAGTATATGGCTATGCAAGAAGACTGATGGCTTCTAGTCGAGAAACCATATCGAAGTCCACATTAGGGAAGTCGAATGGACAATACTAGTTCGAAAGCGAACTTGTGTGTTCGAGCGAGCGATCGAATGTGATTTTTCGAATGATGACGTATGTACATCTTATATTCTAATATCATTGATATACTTGACGCTGAAATTGGAAGTTGTTGGGTTGGATATCTTTGTAATTTAATTGGAATTTTTCTTTAATGAAAAACTACTATCAATTTAAAACCATTTTTCAAAACTATTTTTCTTTTATTCTTCTTAAACAAACTGTTTTATTCTATTTTACATCAAACTATTTTATATACAAAACTATTCTAAATTAAAAATCTTTTAGTAAGCAAAGATGTTCAATCCCATATGGCTCTTCATGTAGTGAAATTTATTTTTGAAATTTTTTAACCCTGATATAAGATGGACTTTATGTAAATATAAGATGATTTTGAAAACATTTGATTTTGGAAATGAATTGGTTAACTTAAATTATATTAATTTGGAAATTTGGATTTATTTTCTAAATTTATTATTTTGGAAACTTTGGAACTGAAGATATTAGATTTGGAAGAACAATTTGCTGAAAATGTATATGATTTTGAAAATTGTATGGAATATTGAAACGAATTGAATTGAGAACCTTATTTAAATACTTGATTTGGGAGTTATCGAACTTATATAAAAATCAGTTTGTATAAGTATGATGTTGATTCGAAAACTATGGATTTGAAAAGGTACTCAATTTGATTGAAGTCTATATAAGTGTGATTTTATATACTATTGATTTTGGAAAGTATTTGATTTGAAAATGAAATCTTATATATAATGGACCTTATATAAGTACGATATTTGAAAGTGATTTGAAAAGGTACTATATGATACATATTTTCAAGTGAAAGATATGGAAAGTGTCTTCTGCTTGATATCCGCTTTGTGGCCACATTGTGGATTCTTTCTATCGATATTTTTCTGATTTTTGGTTTTCCGGATAAGATACTCGAGTGTCCATCGAATTCCATGGCGTTACCCATGGTCTTACGAGTGCAACTGCATAGCGTAATTCACCTGGATGGATGGCCTAGGGGTACGGATTGTTTCATGGGGGATCCAGGCGTAATCATTGTGTATCATGTGATCTATGTAGGTCGCATTAGTAGCGAAACTGCCTGGCTGAGATGGCCTAGGGGTACGGATTATTTCCTGGGGGATCCAGGCATAACCATTGTGTATCCTGCATTCTACTAGTCATCATGGAGTAACTCGCAGGGCTGAGAAAGCTTACGGATATGGATTGTTTCCTGGGGGATCCAGGCGTAACCATTGTGTATCTGCGAACCATGGTTAGACAAAGGTTTTGGTTGTTTTGTTTGGATTGTACTTTCCATATCAGTTTTTAAAAAGATTTTCTAGTATTTTCACTGGGTGGTGAAACAAGTCTACCAAGTACCTGGAGAATTCTAGCTTTGTGCTTGATCAACGCATTGCCAGAGTCTACAGGAACGAGGATAAACTTGTTGAAACATCGAGTTATAAGAGTATTTTCAAAAGGAAAATTTGTTTCGATATAAAAGTGTTTTGTTATAAAAGTATTTTATTTTAGAAGTATTTCCAACAATGAAATTTTGTGTTAATATTTGAAATTGGAATTCTTATGGTTTGAATTAACTATTTGTGCCCGATACTACACTTTTTAATCTACCTTATCTGCTTAGCTTTATTTATTCACCTATATTCTGTTTTTCCAAATCCTCCTTCTTTTCCTTTTTGACTGTATCCTTTTTAAATATTGTTTATTTACATACAACATGGTTTAGTAGAAAATTTTAGTGTTATAAATATTTTAGAAGTTATTAATTAAATAAAACATATATGAAGTAAATGATTATTGATTTATTAATAATGTTTGAAAAATATCTTGAGATAAATTAATAAATTTATGAATTATGGATTTAATGTTTCAATAGCTTCTTTGTAAATATAACTAATGATGTAAATAATTGTTTTTGAATAGTTTTCATATATTTATAAAGGTGTTATTTAAACATATAAATAGTATTTATAAAGGAAGCAAGAAATTTTACAAATGGGTTTTGGAAGGTAGTAAGGTATTAAAGATAATTGAATTGCAAATGAAGTTTTCAAATGAATATTTCAAGTAAAATTTATATAGTTTAAAATAATTGTTTATCCTTGTCTTTTAATCTATCTTCTCTGTCTAGTTGTTTCTATTCTCCTACCTCCTTCCTTTTCGGGGACAAAAAGTTTTGAGTGGGGGAGAGTGTAACGACCCATAAATTTTGATTGGTTTTAATAACGTATTTAACTGAATTTTGTGAAATTTTAAATAATTGAATTTGGAAATAAAATTTTTATATTTGGAATACGTATTTAAAAACATAGCAATTGGTAAATTTCATCAGAAAATATGGAAGTTTATTTTATTGTGTAATTTTATCTCAATTTAAATCAGTTAATAACAGTTGAATTTAAAAGTGTTCCGAAACCTAAATATGTCAACATGAGAAAATTTATTTAGAACACTCTGAATCGGATTGCGAAATTCGTTTCGCGAAATTCGAACGTTTCTAGCTCCGTTTGGATTTTTCCGTATGGAATAGCAGCATTTTCGGTACGGATTATCGACTTTTGATCGGATGATCGTACCACAAATATCTGTATACCGTTTTGATCGTCTCGTCATTGTGATCTCTATGGTATATTTAAATCTGTGTTTGAGCTTCAGTACGCGACGGAAGCGATAAAATGGTTTGTTGCAACGGTACCATAATTTATAACTCTACCATCTGCTTATGTTTCAAAATTTGAAAACATAAAGGCTGGACCACATTATTACTTTGCTTTAATGACTCAGCTCAATCGGAGGCACCGTTGCAAAAATTTAATTCACTTTATATTTATGTACGTTTTCATTTTTACCAAGTCTATCCATTTTCTCCATTATAAATTTGCTTGCCACTTTACATTCCATTCCTGTAGCTTATCATCCTTCCTCTCCTTCAAAATTCTTTTCCCATCGCCTGTAGCAATCTCCAAATCTATCACCCCTCTACCTGTTGCCGCAGCCTCCCAGAACCGCCCGCCATCGGTCGGCAAACTCACCTAACAACCCGCCTACCCTATCATCCACACTTCGGGCTGGTCCTCTCGCTCCTCCTTCTTGTGCGCAGCTAGTATTGGACAGAGCAGCACCTTTGTTTTTCATGCGTACGTATATTATTTGATTCCAAAAGTATGCGCTCTAAAAAAAATTAATAATATATATATATATTTATATATATATAGGGTAAATATATATAGGAAATTTTGGGTTGTATATTACGTATAGCTTCCACTTTACCTTGACAGTTATATTAATTTGATATGTTTACTTGTTTTCCTTTTGGTTTGAATCTGAAGCCTTAATCTCTTTTGTCTAACTTTGTATATATGTTTATATATCTGTTTAATTATATAAGATTTTATTATATATTAGTTTATAAAGTTGATAGAGTTATTTAGTTTATATATATATATATAGTTCATATCCGGGTATACATTATGTTATATGAATAGATTAGTTTTATAATATACATATAGTATGGTTTTATATGCTATTATAATGTTGTTTATATATATATATATCGCTGTATAGTCGTATGTATATACGTTTTGAAATGTTTGTTTATAGTATTATAAAGTATATATATATATATATCAATCAATATTATATATATATATATGTTGTTGTTTGTATATAGTTGTTTGTTCACATCTAAGTATACATTTGAGGAAGTTAAAATATTTCTGTTCATATGTGTTATGGTACGTGCATTTAAATGATATAACGTGTTTACATTATATTTTACTATATTTACTATATTATATAATATGTTACGGTGTTTGTGTAATAATTTTATTAATAATATAAGTATGTTTTATATACATGTCTACATATGATATGATTAAAAAGGGCGTATACATGTATAGTTTTGGACAGGTTTTAACGTACAAGTTCTAATAGTTATATTTGTCGATTTATATAAATATATAAGTTATATGTTAGCATAATATTTGTTGTATAAGGCGAATTTGGACCATTGCAATTTGCTATATAAATTTTAATGATAGATTATATATATATATATATATATATATTGCACATAAGTATAATTGAGTTTTTCTTTAAATTACATTATATATATGGGTTTAATTTAAGCAATCATTTTGAAATGGATATATATATATATATATATATTTGATTTAAAATGGGTTTGAATTTAGAATATGTTTAATATACGTAAATAGTTACATATAGTGATATGTATATAAATTCACTCTTACCAATTATCTTCATCGATTCTGTTCTAATTTGATTTCGTCAATCCCTTATTTATCAGCTTCTTCGTCGAATTCGTGCCGACCTTGTTTGTTTGGATTCGTGCTTGGATTTCGTAACTAAACTTCATTATCTATCTCTCTAGCCTCGAAAGGTGAGCAGTCACTCACGATTTAACGTTCTTATATTTATTAAATTTGATTTCAATTGAAACGACAATTGAAATATGCTGCTGTTAGTTGTTTAAATTGTTATATATGCTATTATCTGTAAATGTTCACCTGTGGGATATGACACCATATCCTGTTGTTATATTATATTGTTATTGATGATATATGCTGTTATATTATTATCTGTTATCACTCTGCAAGTTCCCCTGTAGTTTAGAATTCACCATGGGTTGAAATGATACATACCCGAACGGACTTTAGAATAGGATAATTTTGTTATGTGTTGAAATGATAAACCCAAGCGATTTTCATTTGAAGTGAATTTGGGATTGCAGGTCGAAATGATATCTACCCGTATGTATTTAAATTACGGATTGAAATGATAAATATTCGTACCACTTCAACATAGGATAGGAAATTATATACAGACACCGTTGGTCCATATATAAACATTTTGAAAATAATTTCTATGGTTTTGGAAAGAAATATATGGTTTTAATAAATGTTGATTCTTAAATAATTATATATAGATGGTAATGATGTATATAGATTTAATAATAATATATAATTTAATTAAGATTGAGTTAATACATATAATATGGTTAAGTATTTAAATTTATATTCCAACATAGATTTTGGTAATAATTTGAATAAGCTAAGGTTGGGAAGATAATTTTATTTAATTAAACCGATTTGAAACTTATTGAAAGTAAGATGTAAGATATGATTTATAACTTGGGTTTGATTTAAGTAATTTAATGACTATTTCTTATTTAAATAAATTTAAGGAAATATTTAGTAAAAATGTAATTTAAGGCTAGTTAAATGATATTGAATTTATTAAGTGAATATTCCCTGATTAAATAATAATGAAGTTAAATCAAGAGCTATATGAAACTGTTAAATTTAACTTTGAAAATATTGAATATTAAAGCTTTGAAATATATTGAAAATTTAAATGGTATATTTAGAACTGAATTGAATTGATGAATTGAGCTTTGAATAAATTTGAATTTGGAATTTGAAGTTGATTTGAATCGATTTGTGAGACTTGATTAAATTATAAATACTTTACTTTTTAAATTATTTAACATATATATACTATTTTGGAAAATAGATATATTTGAAATGAAATGATATTTTGGTTTTGAAGTATAAATTAATTTGGAATGACCACGGTGTTATAGTGTATATTTCTACATTGTAGATAGTTCCACGGATCCTTAGAGGATGGTTATCCAAAACATCCTTTAAGTTACTTGTATTTCAGTTGATATTTCACTTGTGTTGGATTTATTGATATAAGAATGTTAATCCTGACTCGAGTGTTTTGTGTTTTGCTTTACGCTCGGGTCAGACTGAGTGATACAACATTTGAGACTCGCCTTTGGAGTTTGGTGCTTTGCTTGGAGATCCAATTATCGATTCAACTTTCCAGTTGATTTGTTCAGAGAGGTTGATGAAGCAGCGGAATAACAAAATGATGATTCTATGAAAGTAGCAATCGATGGAATGAAGAATACTGAATGGCCCAAATTCGTTGATCTGAAGATACCCAATTCTAGCTATCTTCATCACGTTGATCGCGCACGATACCGTGAAAGAAGATCTGCAATTTTTCAGACGTTGATCAAGCGCACTTGATACCGTGAATTGGCTTCTACGATCGTTGATTCGAGCGCACTCGAATGCCGAAAGAGGAGATAGGAGATTACACTCAACTACCAATTTAATGAAAGCACAAAGCTAACAAAAAAAAGTTTTTATTCAAAATCAACTAAATTTTACAAATGACCCAACGTGCCTATTTATAGGCTTACAACTCATCACACACAAATTGTACAACACTTAGGTCGGTCACGACCTAAACATCACGACCTAAAAAAAATAGTCGACCTAAAACAGACGACCTAAAAAGACGCGACCTACGACCTAAAGCAACAGCGACTCAACACAAAGAAAACAATACAACACATTACAACTCCACACTTACATCACAACACATAGGTCGTTCACGACCTAAAATGCAACATACACACATCAGCAGCGACCTAAGCTCCTCCAGCGACTTAAGTCTTGCGACCTAGAATAAAGCGGCTTCAGGACATCTTCACGACCTATAGAGAGCGACCTAAAGTGAGCGACCTAACTTAGGTCGTAGTATCTTATTCTTCAACTCGTTAGCTCATAAGTCGCTAGGTCATTCCAGCTGGTTATCCTTCTTGTTAGGTCATACACGACTTAACAGTATGTTAGGTCGCTCGCGACCTAAGACTTGGTATGTTTGGCTTGCATCAGTGAACAACCTGTTAGGTCGTTCCAACGACCTATTCTTCAGCTTTAGCTCGCTATTCTCAAACCCGTTAGGTCACTTACGACCTAAGACTCCAACTTCCCACGACTCTTCACAAAGTTCTAACTCGTTAGGTCGTACTCGACCTATCAACATGTTAGGTCGTACACGACCTACGACTTCATCTTTCTGGGCTGCATCATCCTCCCCGGGTTGAGAAAAATTCGTCCTTGAATTTGCGCCCTCTTCTTCCACAACAAGTTCATCCCTATGAAACGGTATCAGATATTTAACATTAAACATGTCAGACGTGTACATATCCTCCGGCGGCTTCAACTTGTAAGCGTTTTCATTGATCCGTTTCACAACTGTTACAGGACCAATCTTTCGTGCTTTAAGTTTATTGTATGCTCCCACTGGAAAACGATCTTTTGTTAACACAGCATATACTAAATCTCCTTCATTAAATTCGACGCTTCTTCGCTTCAAATCTGCAGATCGTTTATACTTTTCATTTGCTTTCTCCAATCGTTCCTGAATGATTTTATGACATTCTGCTAATCCATCAACAAAATCAACAGCCCGTTTAACGGTTCCCTTTGGTTGTGGTACTATCGTCAAATCCAACGGCCCCTTTGGTAAGCTTGAATACACTATCTGAAATGGACTGAAACTCGTACTGCGGTTTATAACATGATTATGAGCAAACTCTGCTTGACATAACTTCATATCCCAACTCTTCGGATTATCCTTCACCAGGCACCGCAACAAATTTTCCAAAGATCAATTAACAACTTCAGTCTGACCATCGGACTGCGGATGGTAAGCACTACTGAAATTTAGCTTTGTTCCCACCATCTTCCACAAACTTAGCCAAAAATGACTTAAAAATCTAGTATCCCGATCAGAAACAATGGATTCTGGTAAACCATGTAAGCGATACACTTCTTTAAAGAATAACTCGGCAACTCGGACGGCATCAGCTATCTTCTTACAAGCGATGAAATGTGTCATCTTTGAAAACCTATCCACTACAACATATATCGAATCATTTCCCCTCTGAGTTCTCGGTAATCCCAACACAAAATCCATACTGATATCAACCCATGGTCTAATCGGTACGGGTAACGGCATATACAATCCCGCATTTGTCGCTGTCCCTTTGGAAATTTGGCAAATATGACATCTTTCCACAAACCTCCCAACTTCCCGTTTCAACGAAGGCCAATAATAAGATTGAGAAATCAATTGCAAAGTACGATCTCGGCCCACATGACCTTCCTCATGCAACTCCTTTACAATCTTCATACGTAAGCTGCACTCTGGTATGCACAATCGATTTCCCTTAAAAAGAAAACCATCCACCAATACAAACTCATCCATTTTTCCCTCCTTGACTTTATCTACACACTTTACAAAGTAGGGATCATCAACAAACATTTCTGGTAACACATCAAACCCCGTTACTTCAACCTTCATTATAGTCAACAAATGATTCCTTCGACTTAATGCATCTGCCACTTTATTCGTAATTCCCGATTTATGCTTCACCACAAATGTAAATTGTTGTAAGTATGCAATCCACGAAGCATGCCTAGCTGCAATCTTGTCCTGTCCCTGCATATGCTTCAACGCCTCATGATCAGTATATAAAACAAATTCTTTATGAAACAAATAATGCCTCCAATGTTTCACAGCTTGCACAATGGCATAAAATTCCACATCGTAAGTATTATATATCATCTTCGCTCTTGATAACTTCTCACTGAAATATGCAATAGGACGTCCTTTCTGACTCAACACCCCTCCAATTCCAACCTTCGATGCATCAGTATGTAATTCAAACAACAACTGAAAATTTGGCAACACTAGAATTGGTGTTGTCGTCAAAAGTTCTTTGATCCGCTCAAAAGCAACTCCTGCTTCCTTCGACCATGAAAATTGTTTCCCTTTCATACAATCAGTAACTAGAGCCATCACACTACTGAAGTGTGGAATAAACCTTCGGTAGAATGATGCCAAACCATGAAAACTTCTAACTTCGGTTATCGTCCTGGGTTGTGGCCAATTCTGATTGCTTCAACTTTATTCTGATCCACCTGTATGCCTCCTCCCGATATAACATACCCCAAAAATAAAACACTATGAGTCATGAACACGCATTTCTTGGTTGCAGCATAAAATTGTTCTTGTCGCAGTACCATCAACACTTCTCTCAGATGTTGCAAGTGTTCTTCTGGACTTCCACTATAGATTAGTATATCATCAAAATACACCACCATGAATTTCCCAATGAATGGTCTAAAGATTTGATTCATCACCCGCATAAATGTACTCGGTGCATTCGAAAGACCAAATGGCATAACCAGCCATTCATATAATCCTTCTCTCGTCTTGAACGCTGTCTTCCACTCATCCCCTGGTTTTATACGAATTTGATGATAACCACTTTTCAAATCAATCTTCGAAAAGATAGTAGCCCCGCTTAACTGATCCAACAAATCATCAAGTCTCGGCATTGGAAATCTGTATCTCATAGTAATCTTATTCAGCGCTCAACTATCAGTGCACATCCTCCACGTTCCATCCTTCTTTGGTACTAACAAAGCTGGCACTGCACAAGGACTCAAACTTTCCTACACACGCCCCTGTTCAAGCAATTATTCGACTTGCCTTCTCAACTCCTCATGTTCTTTTGGACTCATTCTTTAGTGTGGTCTATGAGGTAACACAGCTCTTGGAACAAGATCAATTTGATGTTGAATGTCTCTCAACGGCGGTAACTCTGTTGGTAGCTCCTCAGGAAATACATCGTCAAACTCTCCCAGTACTGGCTTTACTTCTTCAGGGATCTCAACCACTTCATGACTCTCACGTCCAATCAACAAGAATACTTCAGGCTCCTCTTCTACTTCCTTAACAAACTCCTTCAATGATAACAAAGTTTTCAACTCTTCAATCTCCTCCAACTTGCTTTCTTCGGGTTGTCGCTTCTTAGGAATTAGAGTAATCTTTGTACCCTCAAACATGAAACTGTAACTGTTAATACGTCCATCATGTTGCACAGCCCTATCATACTGCCATGGTCTCCCCAGCAACAGATGACATACGTCCATGTCCACAACATCACACCAAATTTCATCCTTGTATTTCTTCCCAATTGAAAAATTAACAAAAGCTCTTCGTCCAACTTTCACCTCCCCACCTTTCCTCAACCAAGCCAACTTGTAAGGTTTCGGATGCTTCTTTGTCTTCAATGATAACTTCTTCACAGCTTCTGTAGAGATAATATTGTCACAGCTTCCCGCATCGATGACAAACTTGCAAACCCTTCCCAAGATAGTACATGTTGATTGAAAAATGTTACTCCTCAACCAACTAGTTTCCTCCTCCTGTTTTGGTGTCAAGTACGACCTCTTCATCATTAATGTATACCCTTTATCTCCCGACACATTCTCTTCCTCCTCATCATGTAGTGAATTAGAACAGTCAGCCTCTACCTCATCTTCCTCTACCACAGCAATCATAGTTCTCTTCTTTGGTTTCGGACATTCGCTGCTTTTGTGTCCCACTTCCTGGCAATTATAGCATTTGAAATTGGGGTTGACCTTTGGTTTAGCCACTTCATGAACAACCGGCTTACTCGATACTTTAGGAACATTAGAACTACTACCCGCTCCTTTGTTCTGCCCTATAAAACTTAGAAACACGCCTCCCCCATGTCTTCCTTGTTTCTCCCAAGCCAACGCCTTTTGATGTGCTTCTGCCACAGATCTAGGGTCGAACATGTTCACCATATCCTGGATCTGTGTTCTAAGTCCACCCACAAACCTAGCAGTCAATTGTTCTTATGTTTCCATAATGTCATTTCGAGCAATCAACTGGTAGAACTCATCTGCATAATCAGTAACCGCCTTCGTCCCTTGCCTCAGGTTTTGTAGTGTCCGATACATTAGTGATTGGTAATTGTAAGGTAAGAAAGTAGCCTTCATTAATTTCTTCATCTTTTCCCAAGATACAATCCTTGACTTCCCCATCCGCTCTCTGGTAAGTTTGGTTTGCTGCCACCATGCCATAGCTCTTCCCCTCAACCTAGTAGCAACCAACTTCACTTTACGATCCTCCGGAACCTCCTTGAAGTCAAATATTTCTTCAACATAAGCTAACCCATCAAGAAATTCCTCGGCTTGCATACCTCCCTTGAACTCCGGTATTTCAGACTTCATCCCAGACTCCCACTTGTGATCATACTCCGACTGATTTCTTCCTTGACCTCGTCCTCGTCCATGAACACTACCCCCATCAAACTCCTCTTCAAAATCTGATGTATATCGATGTCGATCCTGACCACCAACATCTCTACTACCATCGTGTCTTCCACCAACATCCCTTCTATCTACATTCCTCCGATCACGATCATTCACATTCCTATCACGTCTTCGATCATCATTATTTCTATAACAATCTCGACTCACACTTCTATGATCATTATCAACACTTCTCTCCCGATTGAAATGTGGTGAAACTCTACTTCCCCCTACTTCCCCCATGGTTAGATTCAGGTGAAACCCTTCTCCGATTTTGATTCATCTCTAACATCATCTTCTCTAATCGACCAATTCCTTCATTAAGCTTCTCACTAAAGTTTTCGTTTATTCTTTGCTCCATCTCATCGGCTTCTTCTCTTCTATACAAAGCTTCAATATTTTGATGTCGATTAGCTCTTCTCGGCGGCATGATTCGAAACTTCACAAACACTTCAATTCTCGGCTTCGTCTTCAAAAATGATACCAAATGATGTACGATCTTCAACTTCAAACTCTCGCCTCTACTTCAAATTTTGGCGCGTAAAGCTTCCACGCAAAATTCAAACACCTTTTTTCTTTCGATCTAAAATGAAATGGATCGAATTCTTCAACTTGTTGTAACTTTGCGATGAACACGATGAACAACCAACTTCTCCAAATGATGTACGGCTTCAATTAACTTCTCAAACTCTTCGAATAAATTGGCTCCAAGACTCGGCTTAGCTATGATTGGCTAAGTCTAGCTCTGATACCAAATGATGCAGCAGCGGAATAACAAAATGATGATTCTGTGAAAGTAGCAATCGATGGAATGAAGAATACTGAATGGCCCAAATTCGTTGATCCGAAGATACCGAATTCTAGCTATCTTCGTCACGTTGATCGCGCACGATACCGTGAAAGAAGATCTGCAATTCTTCAGACGTTGATCAAGCACACTTGATATCGTGAATTGGCTTCTACGATCGTTGATTCGAGCGCACTCGAATGCCGAAAGAGGAGATAGGAGATTACACTCAACTACCAATTTAATGAAAGCACAAAGCTAACAAACAAAAGTTTTTATTCAAAATCAACCAACTTTTACAAATGACCCAACGTGCCTATTTATAGGCTTACAACTCATCACACACAAACTGTACAACACTTAGGTCGATGATGACCTAAACATCACGACCTAAAAAAACAGTCGACCTAAAACAGACGACCTAAAAAGACGCGACCTACGACCTAAAGCAACAGCGACTCAACACAAAGAAAACAATACAACACATTACAACTCCACACTTACATCACAACACATAGGTCGTTCACGACCTAAAATGCAACATACACACGTCAGCAGCGACCTAAGCTCCTCCAGCGACTTAAGTCTTGCGACCTAGAATAAAGCGGCTTCAGGACATCTTCGTGACCTATAGAGAGCGACCTAAAGTGGGCGACCTAACTTAGGTCGTAGTATCTTATTCTTCAACTCGTTAGCTCGTAAGTCGCTAGGTCGTTCCAGCTGGTTATCCTTCTTGTTAGGTCGCACACGACTTAACAATATGTTAGGTCGCTCGTGACCTAAGACTTGGTCTGTTTGGTTTGCATCAGTGAACAACCTGTTAGGTCGTTCCAGCGACCTATTCTTCAGCTTTAGCTCGCTATTCTCAAACCCGTTAGGTTGCTTACGACCTAAGACTCCAACTTCCCACGACTCTTCACAAAGTTCTAACTCGTTAGCTTCCTCGTTAGGTCGTACTCGAACTATCAACATGTTAGGTCGTACACGACCTACGACTTCATCTTTCTGGGCTGCATCAGAGGTCATCTGTTTGTACTGGAGACTTCACTGTATTTGAGATACTCTGGTGTATTTTATTTCTAACTCTGATGTTTATATAGTAGCTTCATGAACTATTATTTATCTATTCTGCTGCAGTATTATTGTATTACTCTGTGTCTGTGATTCTGTGATTGATTTATTTACTGTATATGCTAAGTTTTGCCAAATTAAGATTAATAATCTGATATTTTGAACAATTCTAGTCCAACATGTGTGGATGCGAATGGTTGAAAATAGCGGGTTGTTACAGTTGGTATTAGAGCTTTGGCTCTAGGCAAAACTTAGCATATATAGTAAATTTATTTACAGAATCACTTTCGTTCGAGTTTGAATCTCTTCCTTTTGACTCGATTTCCTTTGAACTTTGGAATGTTCCTTGCGGTTCCAAAATTCATTCTTATCTCTCCCTGTTTGTATTCTTTTGATTCTAGAGTATCCCATAACTCCACTTCGAATGATCTCTATAAGAATAGGCGATCCCGCCAATCTTTGAATGATTTGTAAAGGGGTGGAACTCCTTAACAATTGGCATTGATTCACCGGAGATTTATATATCCCTCGGTTTTGATATTGCTATCTCTTGTTATGCCGAATTCTATCTCTGGCAATCAAATGTCAATTTGCCCCAGAATTCTGCACCAATATTATTTTGAAGTCACGGTTGACCCTAGGGTCATCCGCGATTTATAAAAATATATCTATCTTGTATTTTGGTAATTTAGTTATCTCGTCTTCGTTCGAGCTTATCTTCGAATCAGAATTTATTTGATTAGAGCCCCTCTAATTTGAATCTTTATCTTCATTTTGAAATATTTTCTTAAATCATCCTTTGAAAAATCGGGTTTGTTTTTATTTTAGAAATTGTTTTATATATCGAAATTATTATCTTGATAAGTATGATTATATTCTATATATAAAAGTGAAATGTTTTCAAAAGGATTATATACCTCTTAAAAACTAGAATTTGAAGTTTCGAAAGTATTTGAAATTTTGAAAATTATATAAGAAATTGATTTATATAAAAATGATTTATAACTAAAAAGTTTGAATTTGAAATTTGAGAGACTGAACCCGGCATTTCGAAATTGGTTTTAAGATTCAAAAATATATAATAATACGATTTGAAAGTATTTTCCGAATAAGAAATGTTTCAAATGACTTCAAATGAATTCCAATGATTACGAAGAAATTTCGAAGAAGTTTTAAGAAAATGGAAGTCCAGAACTCACTTATGTCGCTGGAGAATAATTTCGGTGATGAGTGCACGCATCATCGACATTGATTTTCGAGATTCAGAGTGGGGGAGAGGCCACTTTAGCAGCTTTGCTATGCGAGTGATTTTATGAAGCCAATTTTGATTTCAAATTCCGAAGTATGATTTGATTTTCGAAAGATATATGTATATATATTTGAAATGATTTGAAGTGAGCCGGTGTTCAGTCCTCGAGTTTTTGGATTTGATTTGGTATAACTCTATCTTTTGGAATTGATTTACTGATTTGTTGATGATTTCCAACTCTTAGATGTGAATATGATTTCTCCGACTATTGTGAATGTTTGGACACTTCCAAATCAAGGTTTAAATTTTTCAAAGCTAAGAAATTTTGAAAAGTATAAATTATTTGATAAAGTACATAAGTTAGTTTTGTATGTGTAAATTATGAAGTAATATGGTTTAAATAAGTTGAAACTGTTTTATTAAGTAAATGAATAAGACTATTTTGAATTATACTAATATGAAATTTAGTTTAAATGTTTTAACTTAGTACCATCTTTATAAAACTATATATTTAACATGTTGGAATAGATACATAAGTTGTACGTATGCTGTTTTATTCGCATAATTAATTTGATCCAGGTTTGAGTACACAAGTTCGGGGTGAATTACACCATTTCATGTTAGGATTTTTCATTTGATTCTTGATGGCAAATATTTGATATGGATTTTGGGCTTGATTCTAGAATTCTCTATCATAGTATATGGCTATGCAAGGAGACTGATGGCTTCTAGTCGAGAAACCATATCGAAGTCCACATTAGGGAAGTCGAATGGACAATACTAGTTCGAAAGCGAACTTGTGTGTTCGAGCGAGCGATCGAATGTGATTTTTCGAAATGATGACGTATGTACATCTTATATTCTAGTATCATTGATATACTTGACGCTGAAATTGGAAGTTGTTGGGTTGGATATTTTTGTAATTTAATTGGAAATTTTCTTTTATGAAAAAGTACTATCAATTTAAAACCATTTTTCAAAACTATTTTTCTTTTATTCTTCTTAAACAAACTGTTTTATTCTATTTTACATCAAACTATTTTATATACAAAACTATTCTAAATTAAAAATCTTTTAGTAAGCAAAGATGTTCAATCCCATATGGCTCTTCATGCAGCGAAATTTATTTTTGAAAATTTTTAACCCTGATATAAGATGGACTTTATGTAAATATAAGATGATTTTGAAAACATTTGATTTTGGAAATGAATTGGTTAACTTAAATTATATTGATTTGGAAATTTGGATTTATTTTCTAAATTTATTATTTTGGAAACTTTGGAACTGAAGATATTTGATTTGGAAGAACAATTTGCTGAAAATGTATATGATTTTGAAAATTGTATGGATATTGAAACGAATTGAATTGAAAACCTTATTTAAATACTTGATTTGGGAGTTATCGAACTTATATAAAAATCGGTTTGTATAAGTATGATGTTGATTCGAAAACTATGGATTTGAAAAGGCACTCAATATGATTGAAGTCTATATAAGTGTGATTTTATATACTATTGATTTTGGAAAGTATTCGATTTGAAAATGAAATCTTATATATAATGGACCTTATATAAGTACGATATTTGAAAGTGATTTGAAAAGGTACTATATGATACATATTTTTGAAGTAAAGATACGGAAAGTGCCTTCTGCTTGATATCCGCTTTGTGGCCACATTGTGGATTCATTCTATCGATATTTTTCTGATTTTTGGTTTTCCGGATATGATACTCGAGTGTCCATCAAATTCCATGGCATTACCCATGGTCTTACGAGCGCGACTGCATAGCGTAATTCACCTGGATGGATGGCCTAGGGGTACGGATTGTTTCCTGGGGGACCCAGGCGTAATCATTGTGTATCATGTTATCTATGTAGGTTGCATTAGTAGTGAAACTACCTGGCTGAGATGGCCTAGGGGTACGGATTGTTTCCTGGGGGATCCAGGCGTAACCATTGTGTATCCTGCATTCTACTAGTCATCATGGCGTAACTCGCAGGGCTGAGAAAGCTTACGGATATGGATTGTTTCCTGGGGGATCCAGGCGTAACCATTGTGTATCTGTGAACCATGGTTAGACAAAGGTTTTGGTTGTTTTGTTTGGATTGTACTTTCCATATGTGTTTTTAAAAAGTTTTTCCGGTATTTTCACTGGGTGTTGAAACAAGTCTACCAAGTACCTGGAGAATTATAGCTTTGCGCCTGATCAACGCACTGCCAGAGTCTACAGGAACGAGGATAAACTTGTTGAAACATCGAGTTATAAGAGTATTTTCGAAAGGAAAATATGTTTCGATATAAAAGTGTTTTGTTATAAAAGTATTTTATTTTAGAATTATTTCCAACAATGAAATTTTGTGTTAATATTTGAAATTGAAATTCTTATGGTTTGAATTAACTATTCGTGCCCGATACTACACTTTTGAATCTACCTTATCTGCTTAGCTTTATTTATTCACCTATATTCTGTTTTTTCAAATCCTCCTTCTTTTCCTTGTTGACTGTAACCTTTTTAAATATTGTTTATTTATATACTACATGGTTTAATAGAAAATTTTAGTGTTATAAATATTTTATAAGTTATTAATTAAATAAAACATATATGAAGTAAATGATTATTGATTTATTAATAATGTTTGAAAAATATCTTGAGATAAATTAATAAATTTATGAATTATGGATTTAATGTTTCAATAGCTTCTTTGTAAATATAACTAATGATGTAAATAATTGTTTTCGAATAGTTTTCATATATTTATAAAGGTGTTATTTAAACATATAAATAGTATTTATAAAGGAAGCAAGAAATTTTACAAATGGATTTTGGAAGGTAGTAAGGTATTAAAGATAATTGAATTGCAAATGAAGTTTTCAAATGAATATTTCAAGTAAAATTTATATAGTTTAAATTAATTGTTTATCCTTGTCTTTTAATCTGTCTTTTCTGTCTAGTTGTTTCTATTCTCCTACCTCCTTCCTTTTCGGGGACGAAAAGTTTTGAGTGGGGGAGAGTGTAACGACCCATAAATTTTGGTTGGTTTTAATAACTTATTTAACTGAATTTTGTTAAATTTTAAATAATTGAATTTGGAAATAAAATTTGTACATTTGGAATATGTATTTAAAAACATAGCAATTGGTAAATTTTCATCAGCAAATAGGGAAGTTTATTTTATTGTGTAATTTTATCTCAATTTAAATCAGTTAATAACAGTTGAATTTAAAAGTGTTCCGAAACCTAAATATGTCAACATGAGAAAATTTATTTAAAACACTCTGAATCTGACTGCGAAATTCGTTTCGCGAAATTCGAACGTTTCTAGCTCCATTTGGATTTTTCCATATGGAATAGCAGCATTTTCGGTACCGATTATCGACTTTTGATCGGATGATCGTACCACAAATATCTGTATACCGTTTTGATCGTCTCATCGTGCTGATCTCTATGGTATATGTAACAACCCTAGATTTTTGCATATATTTTAAATTTGGATTTATTTTATTTTGAAATTATTTTTAAACTTGTTTTATCTCAAACATTTTATTTTATAATATAAATTTTGATTATTAAATGAATTATAATTTCAAACTGGTATAAATTGAATATTTTCCTAAAAAGTGGATTTCTGGTCAAACTTTGACTTTTAAATTTTAAATTTAAATAGTTAAATTCTTAAATTTTATCTTTTATTATGAAAATAGATTTAATAACATGAATACTGCTTTTCGTTTTGTTGAAAACGGAATTAAATTGTGAAAGTTATATTGTTTTCAATATTTTGTGTATATTGAGTTATTTAACAATTTTCTTTATTTTTAATTTATATAAATGACATTTTATTTGATATATCTTACTCTAATTTGTATATTTAGGTTGTATCATATATATTTTGAATTTTAAATATTTTAAAGTGATTATAAATTTTTTCTAAAGCTTGTTGAATTTATTTTTAATTTTTAAAGCCTAGTTTGCATTATAAGCCATTTTCTTAATTAAAATTCTTTTTAATTAAAATTTAATTATTTATTTTATATATTTATTTTCTTTTCTGAGTTTTCGTCTTTATTTATCAGTTTTATGGGTATTTATAAATTACAAAATATATAAAATGGAATTTTGAAGAGTTTTGTGACTCTTTAGTTGCTTAAGGCTTTTGGTTTTCCCACCTCTTTGTTTTCCAAACTCTTACATTGATTAGAGGCCGACCCTATCTCCTTTCTTTCAGCCGATCCTTCCTCATTTTTTCAGGTAAAAAATAGCTTCTCATCTCAAAATTTTAGCCTCCACACCTGAAGCAAAAGTTTGGGTAATCTTCTTCTTCTTTCTACTCATTTTTCTTATTTTTCTTAATTCATTTGCACTTGCCTTCATCTATTTGCTTGGCCATTCCTCCTCCATCACCTTGGCTGCCTCCACCACCACCACAACTAGTCACTACCTCCTCCAGCACCTCTGTCCTACCTGGCCATGGCCATCCACGATAAAGATCCACCAAAAATTTGAGCAAACTCCACCTATACATGCATTGCCTAGCTCCTATGCCTTCACCACCTCACCACAACCCCTTGACCGCCACTTGCACCACCACCACCAGCCTATACCTGACCTGAGACCTCTACCACATCACTCTCTGACCCCACCAGGTATGGCCGTGACCATGCTTGCCTTGGCCATGAGCATATGTTGCATTGAAACCATTGTTTTGTTGCATTGTCTTGTACTTTTCATGCATATCCATCTTTGCACTATCTTTTCCCAAGCTAGGCCGACCCTATGGAACACAAAACCAGATCCAAACCCACCCCTTAGCCATGCATTTCAGACCTGTAGCTGAACCATAAGTGGTTGAAGGCAAGTGCAATAGCTTTAGTGTTTTTTTATTCAATCATTTCTAGCATTGTTTATTTTATTCTGGTTTGAAATTCATGTTATATATATTGTTTTGTTTCATATGCACAAGACAATTAGCTTTGGCTCTCCCATTTCAAATCATTATCGTGCTTTCATGCCTCTAGAAATCTTTGTTGTGTGTTTGTGGCTGTCATCTCCAGCTTATACAAGTGAGTAATTCTCACCAAACGATGTGTACTTATATAACTAGTAAACTGACACCTTTTGAATCTGTAAAATTATATCATCATGTTATAACTGTTATATTATGATCATATAATGCTCACCCCTGTTATTACACTTGTTATATCGTCAGTTACTTTTATATGATGCTATTTTGTTCATTCATATCTGTTTATCACATTGCAAGTTCCCTGTTAGTATAGAAATCACTATGGGTTGAAATGATACATACCCGAACGGACTTTAGAATAGGGAAAAATCGTTATGGGCTGAAATGATAGGCCTGAACAGTTTTTATTTATTTTATTTAACTTGGGATTGCGGGTTTGAAATGATAAAACCCGGTTTTTCTTTGTAAACTACGGATTGAAATGATATATATCTGTATCACTTGACCTAGGCTAGAAAATTATATACAGACCCGTGGTTTATATATTTTTCTGAAAATTTTAAAATATTTTAAAAATGTAAATATTATGATATTTTGATTTAAATTTTATTAAAATGATTTTGATAAAATATTAATGATTTTCTAAGTGAATTAAGTAAATGGTGAAGTAAAATTTGAAATATAAGTTAATTTTGGAATTTATGATTTTGTTTATAAATGGAATTTATGTAAAGTATGAATATATGACAAAATTGATTTAAAAGATGAATTTAATGATGCTTATTAAGTAATAATAATTTAAAAAAAAATGTTAATGATTTTGTATAAATTAAAATATGAAATAAATGAATGTTTAAGTTGAATTTTTTTTTAAATATAACTTAAATTGGGAGATTGTAAATTTTGTTAAAAGTGAGATTTTAATTAAGTAAAATAAATGGAAATAAGTTATATTTTGGAAATTTAAACTTAGTTGTTAAGTTAAGAATTTAATTAAAGAAATGAAAATATAATTGTTATTTAATTTGATTTTTATATGGAAATTTGACTTTATAAAATCATAGAAATAAAGGTATTTAAATGATTGTTTTAAATATGAAAAGATATGATTTTATAAGTTAAAATGATTTAAATTAAAAGTTAATTATGTGTGAAATTGTAAATAAAACTCTAAATTTGATTTGACAGCATTTTTGAAATGTAATGTAAAGATATTACAGCATTGGAAAATGCTGTAGTTGTTTTAAATGAACCAAATAGCAAATTTGAACTAAGGGTTATTATAGCACTTTGTTAGTGCTATAGTTGTTAAATTTAACTAAAAATTTAATTGAAACTAAATTAAGATATTACAGCATTTTAAATGTCGTCTTTTGTTAATGAACTATTTTTAAACATAACATTTCGTAGCATTTTCTAAGTGCTGCGAAAGTTGAATTTTCTTTGTTTAATGAATTCAAATGAATAAATGATCTTTGACAAAGATTTAAATTTTGGAAATTAAATATTTAATTATTAAATATAATGAATTGACTTTAAATGATTTAAATGGAATAGTTGATTTGGGAAATACAACTATTTTGAAATGTGATTAAATGGTATTTAAATTTAAATTAAATAAATGATGCTTTGAAATGATGTTTTGATATTTTGAAATGAATTTGAAAGGATATTAAATCTTGGAATGAAAAATTGAAGTTTATATTAGTGTGAAAATATTTGGTTTACTTGTAATTTGAATCTATTTAAAGGATATTTGACTTATGAAATATAGGATAATAAAGCTTTGGAATTTATTTTATAATTTGAGTAGTTATTTTGTGGATTAAATCTATATTTGAAATTTATAAGATTTGAAATGGTCTATGGAAATTTAATTGAAATAAATGATTGAATTGAATTGAAACTTTGGAAATTTTAATACTTGATTTGAAAGTATAATAATTACACTTTTAAATGGTTTAGATGAGTTATTTTGATTGAAATATAAACTATTTAAAAGGTGACTTGAAATGATAATAAATAAATGATATCTTTGAATTTAAAAAGGTATTTAAAGTTGAATACTTGGTTTTGAAGTCAAATAATGATTTGAAATGAAGTTTTGAAAGGATATGTTATTTTGATATATTAAAATGATTTGAAATGAAGTTTTGAAAGGATGTGATATTTTGATATATTAAAATGATTTGAAATGAAGTTTTGGAAAGATATGATATGTCAAGACCCGCAAATCCGTACTCCTTGATTAAACACTAATCTCCATTGATTAACTCAAGATGCACGGAAATACGAAGCATGAGGGTTTTAAAAAGAAGAAAAAAAAAGAAGGAGAAAGAAGAAAAGAGAACAACATCAGAACAGAAACAATATCAGAATCTCACATATCGCAGCGGAACAATATATAATAGATAATCACTAGCCTTTTAAAACAAAGAATTATATCAGTTTTTATACATACATCAATCAGAGTCAATATACAACAATGGACAGTTATATAAACTTGTCCTCATACAGAATACACAGCGGAATAAATACTATCAGATACAAATACTACGTCTCGTCATCCAGCTTATCTCCAAAGCTCCAGAATATCCAGAATATCCTGATAATCTAACTCTAGACTGCCCGTGTGGAAATTGGTGGGCACCCAGAGTTTAGAAGGGAAACAATAAACTCCGAGTCAGTCATGGTGACTGGTGTGAGATCGTAAAACAGTTATTTTTCATAAAGAAAATAAAATAGATTCGCAATGCTTTTGGAAAATGAAACTACCATAAGACCTCCCGCCACACACACAATGCAAACGCAGAATTGGAGGAGATTTCTTCTTATGATAGTCAAAGATGCTTACTACGCAAAATCAAATCCTTTTTGATATTATTATTAGTGCATAGTGTAGAAAACAGTTTGAAAGTATAATATTAATCTTAGCCAGCATAGACATTTCGAACTATGCCTACTATAGCTACCATCCAAACAGTGGGGCGCCACCATAAGTGAATGATAGGTTCTACAACTAAAACCATACAAGGCTCGTATTGTTTCTTTGGATTTCCAACAAATGGTCAGGCTAAGGAACTTCCTATGCCACGAAGGAACGCCTCTGGAATGACGTCCCGAGAACCTAACCGGATCTCTGCCAACACAAGGCCGGGTTACCTCTGCAAAAATAGGTAACTACTGACACGCGTATGCCATCCCCCGATCGTAACCGATCTTCCCGAGGATCCCCGATTCGCAACAAACCACATAATAAGCAGTATCAACATAGGTTAAGTATCTAGGCTTCATACCATGATACCACCTCTATCCAGAAGGAATGACATACACTAAGGGGCGCTACTCCCTAGAACCTTGCTGCATCCTTCCTGTTTTGACCATTTCCGGGGTGTGAGGCTCGACGAAGTCTCGTCCACAAAGCTACGCTTTCTACAAAGCCATGCTTCGGGTCAAACAAATGATCATAGAAATGATCACAAAGATAAATGATCAAACAAACGATCATATCATAAATGATCAAACAACGATCATTTCACAGCAACACTCAGTATGCCACGTTACCAAATTGGGAGTATATCGCTGATAAATTTCAACTACATAACCTCTGAGCTCGTACGTCTCAGAGAAGGGTGTTAAGCTAAGAGAATAAATTCTCCGCCACCAACAGAAATGTATTTGAAAGAAATCAGCTTTATATCTCAATTTGTAACGTCAGACACACAATCCATACAAGTCTGTTCCGGGATCGAACAGAACCGAAGGCACTTCTCACGAAGCCCTTGCACATCCGGATAATTTTCTAATCACGTCCGGACTTCCCGTCACTAAGGGTGATAAAACCTCTAAATCGGAGATCAGCCGATGTAGAGTAACTCGACGGTAATCCTTCCGTTTTCAAAAAATATCTGGTCTTCAACACCGGTCATCAAATGCAATTCATAACGACGTATCACATATTCGGAATGGGTTATACGACCCCATGGTCCTTTCCCGGCTAACCCGAATAGTGAGCGTTTATTCAAAAATAAGTGTGGCATTCAAATTCATCCAATTCACAACAAATATCCATTCAAGGTAATTATTGATAGTCGGTTATTTAACTATCAATAAAGATGCGCAACATCATCAGATTCCAAATAATTTTCCAAATTATTGTATCTTTCAAAATATCTTTACTAGATATATAATTTCCACACTTCAAAAATAAATCAATATTTATTTTTAAAACGAATTTCCATTTCTTTTATAAATTCCATAGTGAGTTTATATTTCAAATATCTACTGATATACGATTTTTAATCGATTTCAATATTCACTTTCAATTTATCTTTAAGAAGATAAATTCTCAAAAACGTTTCGTTTCATATTGGAAAAGCATTTCCATACTTATTTAATAATAAGTATTTCACAAATATATTTATTTTCAACATTTGAAAATATTCGATATACTTAAATCAAATTAAGTATATATTCATTCTTTAAGGAAAACATTTACTATACCAACATCTATTTGAGTCAAAACGAATGTTACGTAAAACATCGTTACGACGACTCAAAATCACTAGTATAGGGATTCGAAAATTAAGATAGATATTTAAATCCCAATACTAGATAAAAACATTTCCTTTCGGAAATCATTTACTATAACAACAGTGTTATAGTCCACCATTTCCTTATTTTTCGAAAACGTATATTTCAACAATAAAAATGTTGAAATCTATGGTTTCGATACTTAACACATTTTAAAACATCTTTTAAAACAATTACTTCATTTTATAGTATCGTTTCTCCTGAACATATCCATTTTATTTAATAATTTATTCACTGTCCAAAATCGTGAATATACCTCACTAATCAAATCTCAATCTTTTCTACACATTTTATTTCAATAATAATTCGCTATCCAAAATCGCGAATATATCTCCTTTAACAACCTTCTATATTTAATTTATCAAATCCAATTGATTTCGAATTTATAAAACAACGTTTATAAATTCTATTTCTATTGTCCAACAACTTCAATTTAATAAATCTCCTTTATTAACAATTCGATTCATAACTCAAATCTTATACCAACAATCCATAATTATAAGTTAAATACTTATAATTCCTTTATTTTACAAAATCATTTCCATTTATAAGTTCACAATTTATAAATTTCATTTATTTATAAATTCTTAAAAATTCATTTTAACGCTTATAAAAACTCGTTTTATAATACCAACATTTTAAAGTTATAAATATCAATCTTGTACATCTTTTACATACATCGTTTTTAATAATTCAAAAATTCCAATCAAAACAATTTTATAAATTTCTTAACTATTTATTTCAAAAGAAATTACCTTTTGGTTATAATTCACAAATCTTAACTTTTATAACTTTAAAGTTTGAACGTTTATAAATCAATTCAAAAATTCCATAAAATGTATATTTTCAAAAATCACTTTAAAAAATCCTTTTTAAAGTAAAATTCGTTATTTTTAAACCTCAAAACTTGAATCCGATGATGCAACAGCACCAATTAGTCAATCACGACAACAAACATCATATATCAACATATGATAACAGAATACATCACAATATCTGTAAATCAATAAATACTGGTGAGGAATCCAGTTGGATCCCTCCAACCTGTTTCCCTGCATCCACAGACGTTAGCACAATAACAATTCCACTTCGAGGTGGAATATCGCGGTATATGGGTTTTATAAAAATCATCCGCTTACTAACGGCGCAATAGGGTCTCATCCGCTATACGAGGCGGGAAATCAATCAATCCAATATATACATATGCCAATATGTATATATTGCTATATATATAGATATATCCAACTATATCTAATATCACATCCAAATAGTCAAACAAACAATAACTGCAATCCAAATATATTTTTGAGTGAGAAGATCTCACCTTCGCTTTTAATTTGCAATCCATTTTCCATCTCAGTTTGTTTTCTCCAAATTTTGACCTTGTATAAACAATAGATGATTTTATTACTATTCGAAATAAATCGAACAACCAATTTCCGTTTTGATAGTTTTAATTAACAAATTTCTCTTTTAAATAATTTTATTTAATGCCAAAAATTAAATGAACCATTTATATTTTTAATTTTAAACTAAATTTCTATTCGATAATCTAAATTAACCAATGATTTCTTTTCAACTAAAAATTCAAAAATTCGAACTGGTTCTTTTTAAATAAATCTATCCAACCCAGATTTTATTTTAAATTAATACCTTTATTTTTAAATCAATTTCTTTTAATGATTAAATTAACAAAAGTTCAATTAAACCAAATTTCCTTTTTAAAAATTTATTTCCAGTAACTAAATGAATTAAATAAACTTATCAAACAAATCAAATTTCCATTAGTACATTTGTTAAATTTAACTAACTAATTATTTTCCCAAAATATCTGTGAATATACCTTACTTAAAAAAAATCTCTGTATAAAATTTTCTTCAAACTATATACATATATACTTAACATTTCGTTTAATTGAAAATAGAAATAACATCGAGATTACCTCACTGTCGAACACAGATCGAATTCTCTGCCGATGCTCGAACGCGAGCTTGCCTCGACATCGAACTCGTGAATGCCCTAGTTCGTCGCGACCATTTCCGCTGCCCCGCGCCATGCTCGCGAATTCTTCTGACATCATTTCCTTCACCGATCGCCGCCAGCGACCACGCGAACTCCATACTCGCGTTACCACTGCGAGACTTTCCCCCACGGCATCGCTCCGCTTTGCTCAGTACGCGAGCCCTAGCCAGCGCTCCAATTTACGTCTCCCCCGCCCTCGCGATGCTTGCTCGACTCCCACGGCGCCGCGATTCAATTGATCGCGCGCATCCTCCCTCTTTTTGATTTTTTTTTTCACAAGGCTGCGGCCATTAAAAGTTTTTTTTTTTCGATTGAGATGTTTTGAACGAGGGAAGAAGAAATCGTGATTTCCATTAAAGGCTTCAACCATTGTTTATTTTTGAACGAGAGTAAGGGGAAAGGTTTTTTTTTCGAACGGGAAGAAGAGGGTATCTCGATTGAAACTGGAACGAAGGGAGCACGGCCATTAATACTGTTTTGAACGAAAGAATTCGTTTTATTTTTATTTTCATCTTTCTCGTGAAGTTTTACTGAAGGAAGGGGAAAGTTGCATGATTTTAAACGAGAAAAGGGGACAATAGATCAGCGCGTTCAGATGTAGGGTGGCTTGAGTACGATTATAGGGTGGTTGTGATTTGATTTGTACAAAATTTTAAATCAAATTCCAATTTAATTCTCAACGCGTTTGCTTATCATATGCTCATATAACAACTCTGAATAATACGAAATTTGAAATCCGGTAATAATTCAATATTACGGATCCAATGGAACTGGTTTTGCTGAATTCCAAGACTGTGCCCTGGAACGCTATTTTCAAATATCGGTTGAACGATATAAATTTCAAAACTGAACAAATCAGTTTGAAATTACATTCTGAAGCTTCTATTATCTTCAGTATCATCAATATAAATTTTAAAAGCTTTTGAAATATATTTTTCTTCAGTTTAAAATTGAAGATTCGAATTTTTATTCAACTTTCAATCGATTAAATTTTATAATTTAATCGTCATATTTAAAGTTATATTGGGGATTCAAATTAAATTATCGTTCAAATATTTAAAATTAATTAAATATTGTCAATTTAATTTGTTCAAAATTTTGGGTCGTTACAAACTTCCCTCCTTAAAAGAATTTCGTCCCGAAATTACAAGTTAGGAAAAAAAGTCCTTAACTCGTCTACTGTTTTCAACATCCAATAGTTTTATCAAATTTTCAAAACAAATCTTTCTACTAAAGATTCGTTATCAATTCAACTAACTTTCCAACTTCAATTATAAGTTTCAAATCAACATTGTTTACCTTCTTAATTCAAATTTAAATTTTAAACTTCCAAAATTTTCTCAAAAATTTTCTAACGCCCTAAATTTTCGAAAAATTTCGCCAGCGTCTCCTTTGCGCGGCTAATACGGCACGACTACAAAACGTCCCTACGGATTCTCAGATCTCAAAAAGAAAAAGAAAAAGCCAAGCGGCTAGACAAGAAATCAGCAAATCTCATATTGAAGTTGAAATACTTACCTTTTGTCGAGCAATTCAAATTATCTTTGAAATCAAATTTCCAATTCCTTTATAACACCTGTATATCCAACTAGCCATAATATCTAGTTACATATTCAAACCATTTTGCACATCAAAATTTTCAATATATGCTTCTTATACCATTTTTACTTCACTATTGAAGTTACATATCTATTTTTCGTTCAATTTCACATTTCAATCATTTGAATTTAATTCACAATTTCAATTCTATTTGAGTTAAATTTATCTTCAATTCTGAATATTGAATTTTTATCGATTATCTTTCATTTACTAATTCATATCACTCTCCATTATTGAATCTTTTAATTCATCTTTCATTCATAATTATTCAATTCAATTCATTGCTTACAAATTCGAAATGAATTTTCAACATTCAATTTCACTTTCATTTATTCAAATTTATTCACTTATACTTTCTTTAATTTAACTCCGTCCTTTAAGTTAAATTTATTCTATCAAAATTCAATTTGTATAAGTTATCAACTTAATAATATTTCACAAATATGGTATTCCAGAGTCTTACCAACATTTCAAAATCATTTTGAAAACAATTCAAATTATCCTTTGAATTTCCAAAACAAAACCCAAATTTTCCAAACAACTTCCATTAAAAATAATTTGGCAGCAATTCCTCTTTTGGAAACCCGAAAATGAATTCTAATGATGTGGCCATCATCATCAGGATTATTTTCCAGCGACCGAAAAGAGTTTCGAGCTTTCAACTCTCCAAAATACTTTTCAAACCCTTTGAAATTCATTTTCAAATCAAAAATGATTTAAACTTTCCAAATCTCCAAAATTTTCAAATTCTTCTCTGGAATTCAATTTCAAATTACAAATCACATTTATAATTTACATTCTTTAAATTTCATTTGTATGTGAATTTATTTTCTTATATTCTTAATTTACATTTATAATTTCCATTTGTTAAATGGATTTATCTCCAAATCTTTGGTTATTATTTTAATTTCTCATTCAATTTCAATATAACAATGATAATATTTCAATGTTATTACTTCCTAACAACCAAGCATCCATATACTATGATAATTCATAGAAAAACATTTCTTTTCTATACAAAAATAGTTTTGGGCAAAATTATCTCATTTACCCTATTCAAAACATATTGTGTCGAATTGTTCTATTCAAGTGTTTAGAAACCCCTTCGATCCAGTTGCGCAGACTGTGCCGACGAAGGTTCATATGCCACTCAATAAATCAATCATCACAATATAAAACAATTTTTTATATTAACTAACAAATACGCGCTCGTATCTATAATTACACTCAAACTAATTCTAGAGTACTACTGACTCTATCTCTAATGAGTAACACCCAACAGAGCAGGGTTGTCGCTTAACCATATGCTCTGATACCAGCTGTCAAGACCCGCAAATCCGTATTCCTTGATTAAACACTAATCTCCATTGATTAACTCAAGATGCACGGAAATACGAAGCATGAGGGTTTTAAAAAGAAGAAAAAAAAGAAGAAGGAGAAAGAAGAAAAGAGAACAACATCAGAACAGAAACAATATCAGAATCTCACATATCGCAGCGGAACAATATATAATAGATAATCACTAGCCTTTTAAAACAAAGAATTATATCAGTTTTTATACATACATCAATCAGAGTCAATATACAACAATGGACAGTTATATAAACTTGTCCTCATACAGAATACACAGCGGAATAAATACTATCGGATACAAATACTACGTCTCGTCATCCAGCTTATCTCCAAAGCTCCAGAATATCCAGAATATCTTGATAATCTAACTCTAGACTGCCCGTGTGGAAATTGGTGGGCACCCAGAGTTTAGAAGGGAAACAATAAACTCCGAGTCAGTCATGGTGACTGGTGTGAGATCGTAAAACAGTTATTTTTCACAAAGAAATAGATTCGCAATGCTTTTGGAAAATGAAACTACCATAAGACCTCCCGCCACACACACAATGCAAACGCAGAATTGGAGGAGATTTCTTCTTATGATAGTCAAAGATGCTTACTACGCAAAATCAAATCCTTTTTGATATTATTATTAGTGCATAGTGTAGAAAACAGTTCGAAAGTATAATATTAATCTTAGCCAGCATAGACATTTCGAACTATGCCTACTATAGCTACCATCCAAACAGTGGGGCGCCACCATAAGTGAATGATAGGTTCTACAACTAAAACCGTACAAGGCTCGTATTGTTTCTTTGGATTTCCAACAAATGGTCAGGCTAAGGAACTTCCTATGCCACGAAGGAACGCCTCTGGAATGACGTCCCGAGAACCTAACCGGATCTCTGCCAACACAAGGCCGGGTTACCTCTGCAAAAATAGGTAACTACTGACACGCGTATGCCATCCCCCGATTATAACCGATCTTCCCGAGGATCCCCGATTCGCAACAAACCGCATAATAAGCAGTATCAACATAGGTTAAGTATCTGGGCTCCATACCATGATACCACCTCTATCCAGAAGGAATGACATACACTAGGGGCGCTACTCCCTAGAACCTTGCTGCATCCTTCCTGTTTTGACCATTTCTGGGGTGTGAGGCTCGACGAAGTCTCGTCCACAAAGCTACGCTTTCTACAAAGCCATGCTTCGGGTCAAACAAATGATCATAGAAATGATCACAAAGATAAATGATCAAACAAACGATCATATCATAAATGATCAAACAACGATCATTTCACAACAACACTCAGTATGCCACGTTACCAAATTGGGAATATATCACTGATAAATTTCAACTACATAACCTCTGAGCTCGTACGTCTCAGAGAAGGGTGTTAAGCTAAGAGAATAAATTCTCTGCCACCAACAGAAATGTATTTGAAAGAAATCAGCTTTATATCTCAATTTGTAACGTCAGACACACAATCCATACAAGTCTGTTTCGGGATCGAACAGAATCGAAAGCACTTCTCACGAAGCCCTTGCACATCCGGATAATTTTCTAATCACGTCCGGACTTCCCGTCACTAAGGGTGATAAAACCTCTAAATCGGAGATCAGCCGATGTAGAGTAACTCGACGGTAATCCTTCCGTTTTCAAAAAATATCCGGTCTTCAACACCGGTCATCAAATGCAATTCATAACGACGTATCACATATTCGGAATGGGTTATACGACCCCATGGTCCTTTCCCGGCTAACCCAAATAGTGAGCGTTTATTCAAAAATAAGTGTGGCATTCAAATTCATCCAATTCACATCAAATATCCATTCAAGGTAATTATTGATAGTCGGTTATTTAACTATCAATAAAGATGCGCAACATCATCAGATTCCAAATAATTTTCCAAATTATTGTATCTTTCAAAATATCTTTACTAGATATAAAATTTCCACACTTCAAAAATAAATCAATATTTATTTTTAAAACGAATTTCCATTTCTTTTATAAATTCCATAGTGAGTTTATATTTCAAATATCTACTGATATACGATTTTTAATCGATTTCAATATTCACTTTCAATTTATCTTTAAGAAGATAAATTCTCAAAAACGTTTCGTTTCATATTGGAAAAGCATTTCCATACTTATTTAATAATAAGTATTTCACAAATATATTTATTTTCAACATCTGAAAATATTCGATATACTTAAATCAAATTAAGTATATATTCATTCTTTAAGGAAAACATTTACTATATCAACATCTATTTGAGTCAAAACGAATGTTACGTAAAACATCGTTACGACGACTCAAAATCACTAGTATAGGGATTCGAAAATTAAGATAGATATTTAAATCCCAATACTAGATAAAAACATTTCCTTTCGGAAATCATTTACTATAACAACAGTGTTATAGTCCACCATTTCCTTATTTTTCGAAAACGTCTATTTCAACAATAAAAATGTTGAAATCTATGGTTTCGATACTTAACACGTTTTAAAACATCTTTTAAAACAATTACTTCATTTTATAATATCGTTTCTCCAGAACATATCCATTTTATTTAATAATATATTCACTGTCCAAAATCGTGAATATACCTCACTAATCAAATCTCAATTTTTTCTACACATTTTATTTCAATAATAATTCGCTATCCAAAATCGCGAATATATCTCCTTTAACAACCTTCTATATTTAATTTATCAAATCCAATTGATTTCGAATTTATAAAACAATGTTTATAAATTCTATTTCTATTGTCCAACAACTTCAATTTAATAAATCTCCTTTATTAACAATTCGATTCATAACTCAAATCTTATACCAACAATCCATAATTATAAGTTAAATACTTATAATTCCTTTATTTTACAAAATCATTTCCATTTATAAGTTCACAATTTATAAATTTCATTTATTTATAAATTCTTAAAAATTCATTTTAACGCTTATAAAAACTCGTTTTATAATACCAACATTTTAAAGTTATAAATATCAATCTTGTACATCTTTTACATACATCGTTTTTAATAATTCAAAAATTCCAATCAAAACAATTTTATAAATTTCTTAACTATTTATTTCAAAAGAAATTACCTTTTGGTTATAATTCACAAATCTTAACTTTTATAACTTTAAAGTTTGAACGTTTATAAATCAATTCAAAAATTCCATAAAACGTATATTTTCAAAAATCACTTTAAAAAATCCTTTTTAAAGTAAAGGTCGTTATTTTTAAACCTCAAAACTTGAATCCGATGATGCAACAGCACCAATTAATCAATCATGACAACAAACATCATATATCAACATATGATAACAGAATACATCACAATATCTGTAAATCAATAAATACTGGTGAGGAATCCAGTTGGATCCCTCCAACCTGTTTCCCTGCATCCACAAACGTTAGCACAATACCAATTCCACTTCGAGGTGGAATATCGCGGTATATGGGTTTTATAAAAATCATCCGCTTACTAACGGCGTAATAGGGTCTCATCCGCTATACGAGGCGGGAAATCAATCAATCCAATATATACATATGCCAATATGTATATATTGCTATATATATAGATATATCCTACTATATCTAATATCACATCCAAACAGTCAAACAAACAATAACTGCAATCCAAATATATTTTTGAGTGAGAAGATCTCACCTTCGCTTTTAATTTGCAATCCATTTTCCATCTCAGTTTGTTTTCTCCAAATTTTGACCTTGTATAAACAATAGATGATTTTATTACTATTCAAAATAAATCAAACAACCAATTTCCGTTTTGATAGTTTTAATTAACAAATTTCACTTTTAAATAATTTTATTTAATGCCAAAAATTAAATGAACCATTTATATTTTTAATTTTAAACTAAATTTCTATTCGATAATCTAAATTAACCAATGATTTCTTTTCAACTAAAAATTCAAAAATTCAAACTGGTTCTTTTTAAATAAATCTATCCAACCCAGATTTTATTTTAAATTAATACCTTTAATTTTAAATCAATTTCTTTTAATGATTAAATTAACAAAAGTTCAATTAAACCAAATTTCCTTTTTAAAAATTTATTTCCAGTAACTAAATGAATTAAATAAACTTATCAAACAAATCAAATTTCCATTAGTACATTTGTTAAATTTAACTAACTAATTATTTTCCCAAAATATCTGTGAATATACCTTACTTAAAAAAAATCTCTGTATAAAATTTTCTTCAAACTATATACATATATACTTAACATTTCGTTTAATTGAAAAAGAAATAACATCGAGATTACCTCACTGTCGAACACAGATCGAATTCTCTGCCGATGCTCGAACGCGAGCTTGCCTCGACATCGAACTCGTGAATGCCCTAGTTCGTCGCGACCATTTCCGCTGCCCCGCGCCATGCTCGCGAATTCTTCTGACATCATTTCCTTCACCGATCGCCGCCAGCGACCACGCGAACTCCATACTCACGTTACCACTGTGAGACTTTCCCCCACGGCATCGCTCCGCTTTGCTTAGTACGCGAGCCCTAGCCACCGCTCCAATTTACGTCTCCCCCGCCCTCGCGATGCTTGCTCGACTCCCACGGCGCCGCGATTCAATTGATCGTGCGCATCCTCCCTCTTTTTGATTTTTTTTTCACAAGGCTGCGGCCATTAAAAGTTTTTTTTTTTCGATTGAGATGTTTTGAACGTGGGAAGAAGAAATCGTGATTTCCATTAAAGGCTTCAACCATTGTTTATTTTTAAACGAGAGTAAGGGGAAAGGTTTTTTTTTCGAACGGGAAGAAGAGGGTATCTCGATTGAAACTGGAACGAAGGGAGCATGGCCATTAATACTGTTTTGAACGAAAGAATTCGTTTTATTTTTATTTTCATCTTTCTCGTGAAGTTTTACTGAAGGAAGGGGAAAGTTGCATGATTTTAAACGAGAAAAGGGGACAATAGATCAGTGCGTTCAGATGTAGGGTGGCTTAAGTACGATTATAGGGTGGTTGTGATTTGATTTGTACAAAATTTTAAATCAAATTCCAATTTAATTCTCAACGCGTTTGCTTATCATATGCTCATATAACAACTCCGAATAATACGAAATTTGAAATCCGGTAATAATTCAATATTACGGATCCAATGGAACTGGTTTTGCTGAATTCCAAGACTGTGCCCTGGAACGCTATTTTCAAATATCGGTTGAACGATATAAATTTCAAAACTGAACAAATCAGTTTGAAATTACATTCTGAAGCTTCTATTATCTTCAGTATCATCAATATAAATTTTAAAAGCTTTTGAAATATTTTTTTCTTCAGTTTAAAATTGAAGATTCGAATTTTTATTCAACTTTCAATCGATTAAATTTTATAATTTAATCGTCATATTTAAAGTTATATTGGGGATTCAAATTAAATTATCGTTCAAATATTTAAAATTAATTAAATATTGTCAATTTAATTTGTTCAAAATTCTGGGTCGTTACATGATATTTTGATATATTGAAATGATTTGAAATGAAGTTTGAAATGATATGTTATTTTAAATATATTGAAATGGTTTGGAATTGATTTAATCTTCATTTTGATAAAGATTTGGATTTGAAATGATATTCTATTTTTAAGTATAAAATATTATTTTAAATTTATAACTACGGGTTATAATAACGATTGGTTGTTAAAGAGACCGGGATCGGATATGGACATACTCTCTGTCGATACCGAAAACCACTTTAACAACTGTATACACGATGGAGTTTCCAGAATGAAGTAGGATGGTGGCGACGATCCTAAGGTATATACGTGGACCCAACTCCCATGAGTTGGCATAAGGTGGCTAAAACAGGAGCGATTGACGGACCAGTGAGGTAGCACCTCTGATCGAACACACTTCTTCGATACCATTCTATTACTTATGATTGATTTGGTGCGCACCTTTGATTTGGGAGTGTTGATCGAGGTGGGCGGTAGTGGCTGCTATGCGTCACCACTAGTCCAGATGCGTAATTGGTATATCTACCCTGGCATTGCCTAGTTGTGCCGTGTCACCTACCATATCGAGCTTTACTATGAGTTTGAATTTCTCCCATAGCCTGTGGAGTATCGAGGATAGCCCCCATTTTGGGAGTATGCTAATACTGGATAGACTACTGGGACTATTACGTGTTAGGGTGAGTTCAAATTAAATGTAAAGCCTTAACGCTATTTAAAAGTATGTTTATTTTATAGTAGACATTGTTATAATAGCGAATATTACTACATAGTAGATAGTTTAACGGATCCTTAAAGAATGGGCGATCCCAAGCATTCTTTAAGTTACTTGTACCTTTATTACAGTTCACTTGAGTTGGTTTACATTGTATAAGTATGTATGTCCTGACTCGAGTGTTTGTATTTTTATTTACGCTCGGGTCAGCCTAAGTATTCACAGATTTGGATTCCACTTTCTGGAGATTGAAATCGCTGGAGATTATCTACTTGTCTAGTTTTATCTATCTCAGTTCCGTTGTTCTATTCAGCTTGTACTTGGTTATCATATTGAGACTTCTATTGTACTTTATTTCTTCTGTTGTATATTATTTAACTCTGAAATATTTACATAGTAGCTTCATGAACTACTATTTCTTTTACTTCCGCTGTACTTCTTACTCTGTGTCTGTGATCTGTGATTATTTATTTACTGTATATTTTGAGATTTGCCAAATATTATTTACAACGTGGTATTTTGAGCAATTCAAGTCCGACATGTGCGGATGCGAATGGTTGAAAATATCGGGTCGTTACAGTTAGTATTAGAGCTTTGGCTTTGAGGCAAAACTTAGAATGTATGGTAAATTTAGTTAAAGAATCACTTTCATTCGAGCTTGAATCTCTTCATTTTTATTTGATTTCCTTTGAATTTTGGAATGTTCCCTGTAGTTCCAATATCCATTCTTGTCCCTCACCATTCGTGTCTTCTTGATTCTGGAGTATCCCATAACTCCGCTTCGAATGAGCTTTATAGTGAATTGGCGGTCTCGCCAATACTCTAATGAATTGTAAAAAGGAAAACTCCTTTACAATTAGCATCGATTCACCAGAGATTTATATCTATCCTTGGTTTAGATGCTAATATCTTTTGTTATTCCAAACTCTATCTCTTGAGATCGGATGTAGATTTACCTCGGAAAATCCACATTTGATCTTATTCATTAAGTCATGGTTGACCCGGTTAAGGTTTCCCGCGATTTATCTAAGCTTATCCATCTTCATAATTTGTTAATTAATCATCTTGTCTTTGTTTCCAAAATATCTCCTAACATTTTGAATTGTAATTGTAAATCTGTGTTTTGTTTTATATATTGTGTTGTTTGAGTTGTTGATGTTGATTTGGGCTTCCGATCGATTCGTCTGATCAACGCTATCGATAGGATTTCTAAAACACTTTGACAGAACAAACTGACACAATATTATTTTAAAATTTGGTTAATGAAATAAATTTGGATATAAGTAAATATTATGGAACTTAATAAATTTATTTAAATTGATTATTTGAAATGATAATACTTGATTTATCATTTTATAAATGAATTTATAAGTAGTTGTTTATAAATTTGATTTGGGAACTGAAATGAATTTAAATCAAGAATTTGAGAAATTAATTTTCGATAGTTTCAAACCTTGTGTTTAAAGTTTTAAAAGGATATATTATTTAAAGTATTTTTGAATAGAAATTTGTTTCCAAAGAATTTTAATGTTTTAAAATTTTAGTGCTCTCCTCTTTGTCGTTGGAAAATAATTTCGGTGATGACCGCGGCATCATCGACGTTCATTCTCGAGTTTCGAAGTGAAGAGACCATTCTGAAGTCTTGCTACAGCTTTGTTTTGGGAAATTTAATTGATTTGAATTTCTAAAATATGATTTGACTTATAATATATATAGATATATGATTTAAATTTGATTTGACAAATTATGTAAATACTTTATTTATCTCTAAATGGTTTGAAAGGAATCGGAAATTTTATTCTTAAATTCTATTTTAAATAATAACTTCAAGTATAAAAAGAAAATCAAAATTTTGAATAAATATTCAAGCTTGAAATGATTGAATTAGAATGTTTATATTGTATATTAATTTTAGAAAGTTTTATTTGTATAATTCTCAATTGCATTCCAATATAACTTACCTTAATTTTAGAAGTTAACAATGTAACTGGATAATAAACAATATAAAAAGATTTTATAAATAAAATTTGAGTGGTTATAATAAATGTTATACACTTAAATTTTAGTTATAAAAAGATTAACAGAGGTAAATAGAGTAAAAGAATAATTGAATAATTTACAGTATAAATGATGTTAAGGGAACTAGGAATAAATTAAAACAGTTATAATAAGTGTAAGTATATTTAACATAGGTGATAAAATATATTGAGAGGGATAAAATTTAATTTTAATTAGGAATAAAGAGGAATTAAATTTATTAAGTACATTATGAGTATAATAAATAATGAATTTGCAAATCCATGATTTTTGAAATTGTTAATTTAAGAAAATTAGATGATAAGATAATGAAATTAGAAATAGTTAAGATTTATTTAACTTGTGTAAAATTAATTATCAATTTAAGTTGAAATCTCCATGGTTTCAAACTTATTATCTTATTTTGTTTTCAAACTGTCTAGTTGTCCTTATTTTCCTCATCTTGCTACAGACTGGTATAGGTGTCTTTCTATGACCCTTCTGTTTAGAAATCTTTCTATAATCTTTATAATCTTTGGTACCCATTTTGAATCTGAGCACTGCTTGCCATCCATAGACCGTCGGTCAAGCGGAAAGGGTGAATCAGATTCTAGAAGATTTTTTTTCATGCTTGTGTCCTTGATTTCAGAGGATCTTGGGAAGACCATCTCCACCTTGTTAAACTGACCTATAACAACAGTTATCAGGTATAACTCTAATCTTCTTGGCATCTTGTCTTAATCTTATTTCACTCTATCTTTTTCTCGTGCTTTCCTGTACCTCATTCCTTTTCGAGGACGAAAAGTTTTGAGTGGGGGAGAGTGTAACAACCTTAGATTTTTGCATATATTTTAAATTTGACTTTATTTTATTTTGAAATTATTTTTAAACTTCTTTTATCTCAAACATTTCATTTTATAATATTAATTTTGATTATTATATGAATTATAATTTCAAACTGGTATAAATTGAATATTTTCCTAAAAAGTGGATTTCTGGTCAAACTTTGACTTTTAAGTTTTAAATTTAAATATTTAAATTCTTAAATTTTATCTTTTATTATGAAAATAGATTTAATAACATGAATACTGCTTTTTGTTTCGTTGAAAACGAATTTAAATTGTGAAAGTTATATTGTTTTCAATATTGTGTGTATATTGAGTTATTTAACATTTTTCTTTATTTTTAATTTATATAAGTGACATTTTATTTGATATATCTTACTCTAATTTGTATATTTAGGTTATATCATATATATTTTGACTTTTAAATATTTTAAAGTGATTATAAAAAATTTCTAAAGCTTATTGAATTTATTTTTAATTTTTAAAGCCTAGTTTGCATTTTAAGCCATTTTCTTAATTTAAATTCTATTTAATTAAAATTTAATTATTTATTTTATATATTTATTTTCTTTTATGAGTTGTCGTCTTTATTTATCAGTTTTATGGGTATTTATAAATTACAAAATATATAAAATGGAAATTTGAAGAGTTTTGTGACTCTTTAGTTGCTTAAGGCTTTTGGTTTTCCCACCTCTTTGTTTTCCAAACTCTTGCATTGATTAGAGGCCCACCCTATCTCCTTTCTTTTAGCCGATCCTTCCTCATTTTTTCATGTAAAAAATAGCTTCTCATCTCAAAATTTCGGCCTCCACACCTGAAGCAAAAGTTTGGGTAATCTTCTTCTTCTTTCTACTCGTTTTCTTATTTTTCTTAATTCATTTGCACTTGCCTTCATCTATTTACTTGGCCATTCCTTCTCCATCACCTTGGCTGCCTCCACCACCACCACAACCCGTCACTACCTCCTCCAGCACCTCTGTCCTACCTGTCCATGGCCATCCATGATAAAGATCCACCAAAAATTTGAGCAAACTCCACCTATACATGCATTGCCTAGCTCCTATGCCTTCACCACCTCACCACAACCCCTTGGCCGCCACTTGCACCACCACCACCAGCCTATACCTGACCTGAGACCTCTACCCCATCACCCTCTGACCCCACCAGGCCTGGCTGTGACCATGCTTGCCTTGGCCGTGAGCATATGTTGCATTGAAACCATTGTTTTGTTGCATTGTCTTGTACTTTTCATGCATATCCATCTTTGCACTATCTTTTCCCAAGCTAGGCTAACCCTATGTATAACGATCCTGAACTCGGCCTTCGAAAATCGGCATCCATACTTCACTTGTACTAGAATGCCGCAGATCCAAATGCCGAATCTGGATCGCCGGAGCTTATAACACATTAAGTATAACAACACAACGGAATAAAAGAAATCAATGATATCATATACAACTCCAATAAATACAATATCCAGAATGATATACAACAATGATATCAATTTGATACAACAATATCAGAGATAAATAATGATACAGCGGAAATAACAGAAGTGATAACTCCAAATGATCAGTCGAAGAATGACTCCAATAACTCCAACATCAGCTCGAACCACAATGTCACTACACCAGAAAAGACTTTTGGTAGCGTTGAAAAAACGCTACCATAACTTATGGTAGCGTTTTAGAGAACGCTGCTATACGACATGCAACTAAAAGTCTAAAACTTTTTGTTGCGTTGTAGTAAACGCTACCAAAAGTCATTTTTAAATGCAACTATAGGTATTTTTTGTAGGATTTAAAAAATGCTACCAAAAGTCACTTTTAAATGCAGCTATAGGTTTTTTCTGTAGGGTTAAAAAAACGCTACCATAAGTCTTCATTTTTTGGTTGCATTTTTTGTTTATATGCTTTTTTTTATTTTCAGTAGCATTTTTAAAACGAACGATCAATCGTATAATTTTCATATATTCAAACAAACAATTAAATCACATAATTAGCATATACAAACAATCAATTATATGATCATCATATTCAAATAATTGCAAAAACATGCTAATCTCACAATCAAATATAATATTCATAATCAATTCGATAGTAGTTTTTCAACAAAATAAGTCACATACTACAAGCATTCACAGACAAGTTTCCACAAATGGTACTAACAAAATATGACAACATATATAACAATTAAATTCATGTTCGTTGCTTGATTACCAATAGTTCTTTGTTGTCGACGGTCTTCGCTTCGAAATAGCTAATTACATGCAAACGAGTTTAACCACCAGCAACCTTACTTCCTTCACCAAACACGCAACCTGCCTCTGTCATCACATCGCCATTTCACCCACATTTATTATTAACACTACTGCCACCTACTTGATATCAACATACATTCATCCCTGCCTTACCACTCCTTGCTCACAACTTCAGTCACCACAATAAGAGCACAAACAAATCAAACTAAAAGAAAACAGAGACAAACTGGAATAGTGCTTGGGCTGTACATGGACATTAGTTTCCTTGGCGCTTGTCACGAATTTTAGTTCCGGCTGAGGTCTTGTTAATCGGAGAATTATCAGCATTCTGTGTTAATAAATATATCTTCGTATTAGTGTGAAATTAAGGTAATAAGTTAATCTTGTTTTCAATTATGCAGTAGATGCTGTTGAGTGCAGAGTGCATTGTGCATATTAGTAGCATCTGTATCGGTCAGCCTATTGCACTGCATAAATGCTATTAAGTTCTAAGCTTTTTGAAAAAAGGCTTGTGTGGTGGTTATAAAGGTGTAAAACAGGAATAATGACAAATAGGCACTCATCTAGAGTCAATTTGTATGGTATTAACAACATATCCTAGGAAAAGGTTATTAAATGTGTTATTGAGTTTATAACAACAAATAGTACCCACCAAAATTTCTATTTATGTGGTTTGAGTCTCTAATTCAGTTTCGTAAATATTAATATAACTTTATAAACGAATGCAGACAATGATATATAATAAATATTAGAGTGGGACTATACTGCAATCACAGCTAATAACTAACTGTAATGTGGAATAAGTATAGTATAACCACTTCCACCATCACAAATAGGATGCAAGAACAATTATGGAATTTATTTATTTTTTTAAGGAAAAAAAATGATATAACCTTCATTATGTACGGTTTTAAAAAGGTAAACAACGACCTTACTTGTATAACAACTCCTTTCTTATGTCCCTTTTAGAAGTTAGATGTTCAGCTTTAAGTGTTTATGAATTGTTGAATTGCTCCTCATCATGATAAACAAACAGTACAACAACCTTTATTATCTTCTACACCCAGAGCCTGTCTTGACTGAACTTTGTTCACTGTCCTGTAAATACTATGAAAGTTTTAAATTGGAGAATTAAAATTTACAAATATATTAACTTTATGAAATAATGTTTAATTTGTCTCAGCATAGTCTTAAACAAAGATTTTAAGAAATGAGGCTAGGCAAGTAGTTTCATAAGCTTACAGTTGAAAACAGTTAAAACAAGTAGGCAGACAGTATATTCTTACATAAGAAATGAAACTAGGCGGTATCCATAAGCTTACAACAAGGATTTTAACTGTACTTAATTACAATTAAATATAGTTAAACACACAGGCAGATGGTAATATAATTAAATTTTCAAGTGCTGGTCCATCTCCTTATATGCAGAATACAGATCAGTTCTCTTTAGACAATAACAAACCCAGCCATAATAATAACATGAGCAATGAAAATTTTTCAAAGCATGCAACACATGAACTACCAAATGCCCCAGACTTTGCAGTTTCCATACAACACTAATATTCCTCTTTAGAATAATATATAGCAGCAGGCAATGGGAATGATGGGTGTACAGTTTCAGCAAGGTATGCAAATGAACAACAATCAAGGAGGCATGATGCAGGATCCATATGGGAATATGATGAATATACAGTAACGGAAATTTAACTCTTTCCCTTACCATAGCTAAAGCAATATTTTGAATATTTTTCTTTTAATATCATTAATATATATTAAAAAACACTTAAATACCCATTAAATTCACAATTTAATGATATAACAAATTAGAAATTTCTATAGAAAGATACCGTATGTTAAAATTAAAAGTAAATGAATTTGAGGTAAGCACATAACATGCAAGGAAACATAAATTATTTACATTTTATACCAACAAGGTCCATATTACAATTCTATAGGCAACCAATGACTTCAAATTTGCTTACAGGGAAAAAAAGTCCACCATTCCCTAACAAATCAATTACTTCTAAGACCATTAAATACATATAATAATTACATAATTGCAGCATCATGTCCCAAAATACGTTAGAATTTCCATTATGCAATGGCCTATATTTCCTCTTTTTTAGCAATTACTTGTACAAATGTTACAGGTGTAAAAGACTATTGCAGTTTAAAACCAATAAATGCACCCTTAACTTCTTCCTACCGCAATCATACATATCATAGTCATATCCACCATCAAACAACGACCGTCACTCAACCTCACCAAACATCCACATACCTGCCACTGTTACATCATTCTCATCAACTTCATCTCCTCGAACAACATTTCCATTCACAACACTCACATTCACATTGCATATAACTGCAGCATCCACACATTGCATATAACTACAAGGCCATTTATAAGGCATGAACACTATAGCTTAGATCCTAAAGTAAAGTGATAGGGCCGAAAGCATTTGTGGCAAAAAGGAGTTTGTATTCGAACTTTTAAAACTATGACAGTTTATAATTTATAAATATTTGCATAGCTACTAAATGACTAGTCTTTAACCTATAAAAACAAATTATGGACTTATGTCCTTAAAATGACAGATTATATTCCTTTGGTAAATTATTTACGTTAAATTTACATAATGTAGAGTACACAAAATTATTAAAAAGAGGAAGCCAAATTCATAACACAAGGAAACAAAAGAGCACTGCATAGATGAACAAAATGACAGCAAATTTCCAAAACAATCGGGAATGAAAAAAATCAAATAAAAGTAGGAATGCATGAACAACTTTCAAGGCGCAACCCATATGAAGGACGTACAACTTATTAAATGAAGTGGTTTGCTATCCTACTTTTAACAGGGACGTGCATAACATTTGCAAATAAAGGACTTTCAAAGTCCATGATTTCAAGGCTACTAAGCAAATAAAGGACTAAACAAGTTAGTGTATCTCACAAATCAGCAGGGACGTGCATATCAATTCAAAGCATACGCAAGGACAAAAGACATTTTTAATTAAATCAAAGTACAGGCAAGTGAAAATCAATGTTACTATTCACAAAAGTAAAATTTGCACTTAGTTCCAACAAAATGTGTTCAATTGCACTTCATTTCAAAGCAATAAAATAAAACATAGACTGACAAAGGATGCTTGCAATTAATGGCAAAGTAAGGGATGTGATATATTTCAAGGTACAGGGGATGAACGAAAATTCATCACATTGCTAGTTCTTGTAGTGCTGCTGCTTGCTTTTGATGATAAATGGCCTTTTTAAATACCAAAAAATTACAATAGTGACTATTGCATATTATTTAAGTTGAAATCATCAATAGATGTATAGTCAAAACTAACATTAACATATCAAATAAAGGAATTCATGTTGAACAAATATTAACATGTTATATAAAAATAATATTATGAGTTTCACTTGAGCAAAATGTGCAAGTTATGATCAACTCTAATATGGAACAATATGATAGATGTTAAAACAAAAGACTGACAACTTCAATATCTTAATGATCCAGACCCGAATGGTTATACACTGAATATGAATGATAAACATATAACTTAAAATATTATAACTATTAAGCATTAAGCACTTTTGTTATGCTTATTTAAGTTCTAAATGCCTATTACATCATAAAAACACTAAATAAACACTGACTTCTATCTATCTTTAAACAAAAACATCCACAACTAATCAGCATTCAACAATTAGACTTTTTATTTAAAACAAAATGCAACCTGAAAGTTGAACAACAGATATTTTGGTTTTCATTTGTTTCTTGCATGTTTTAATCTGATGTCGTTTTGTTTGATGTTTTGCCAGTCTAACTTTTCTGATCTTCTATTTTTGTTAGTACAGAAAATTAATGATACAATGCAAACTGAAAATCCGTTAGGACTGGTTTCTGTTTGACTAAATATCATCTCAGAAGCGATCATGATGGATTATTATAAGTTCCATTGCAGTGTTCATTTCTTTTAAAGGTAATAATTCCTTGTTGAACTAAAATTTACCTTTAAACGTGTTTAGTTTCTGATAATGTGTTTAGTTTGCTTTCTTAATCTTTGCTAGATTTACCAATTTGTTGGTGTGATATGCTTGCAGTTGCAGGCAAACTATACTTGATGACAGGCTGCTTTTTAATAATCAGGTACTTGCAGGCAAACTATACTCTTGCAGTTGCAGGCAAACTATATTTAATGACAGGCTGCTACTTTTTAATAATCAGGTACATTATCATATATTTTAGTTTGATATTTTGATGTTAAGTTCATTTGACACCCATGGTAATGATGAGAAAGAAAAGCAAATCATATATTGTATTGCAATTTAAAATAACGGCCTCACTTTACTATTCATTTCTCTTTGTAAAATCGATCCTAAGAATCAAATTGGATGATTCAAGTCCATTATCATATATTTACTTACAGGTTACAAGAAGCGTCTCCTCATGTCAATCCACAGTAATTGTGTGAATATTGGAGTTTGGAAACCAAATTAGCCCCAAATATCGATGCCGCGCCTTTGCTATCTATTGCTGTACACAAAGACTTTGGGGCTCAGGCTCTTCATCATGTCAATCCACAAAATCTGCAGTGTTCCACTCATGCTCCAGTTGGTTCCCTACCTTACCAACCTGTTGCTCTTCTCCCTGGTGCAAGATAAGTAGATTCAAATGAGCCGTAACAATAGCATATAAGTAGATTAAAATGAGCCGTAACATCAACAATCGACCACAACTACTTTTTGTACCAGATCGATGCAAGCATACCAGTAACCTTATCATGACTCAGATTCCAGTGGCTTCTAGATCTAACACGGTAGTAGTCGCTTCCAATTCACGAGCAACCCGAAAATAAGCGGTTTCCAAATCAACATCCTTGACGACGGTGAGGCAGCATTGCGAAGTCACAAAGTAGCAAAGGAAGCACGAAACAAAATTTTGAGGTGTAGATTTTTTTTAAGGAGGAGGCTTGGTCAGGGATTTAGGAAGATAAAAATGTTTTGTGTTACAAGGGAGAAAAAAGAGCGGTGGAAATAAATTTTACCAAAATTTCGTGAAATGATGGGCGGGACAAGTTGGCCGCGTTTATTTATTTGTTTTTATTTTTATAAATGACCAGCAGTTGCATTTAGCATTAAACGCTACTAATTAATGCAACTAATAACAATTTTTCTTGTAGTGTGTCAGTCATGATTTCCAAAACTGAACTAGCACCAATGACAACTGAACTTGACTATCTGAAAAGAAAGCCAACTCTAGACTGCCTGTGTGGAAAATTGTGGGCACCTAGAGTTTAGGAAGGGAATAATAAACTCTGAGTCAGTCGTGGGACTGGTGTGAGTAACAAAAACAGTTTATCTTTAAACAACAACAAAAGAATTTTATACATTGAAACCCGCAATGCTTTTGGAAAATGAAACTACCATAAGACCTCCCGCCACACACACAATGCAAATGCAGAATTGGAGGAGATTTCTTCTTATGATAGTCAAACATGCTTACTATGCAAAAGAAAAACTCTTTTGATATTATTACTAGTGCAGAAAACCATTTCGAAAGTATAATATTAATCTTAGCCAGCATAGACATTCCGAACTATGCCTACTATAGCTACCATCTAAACAGTGGTGACCACCAAAAGTAAATGGCAGGTTCTACAACTAATACCGTACAAGGTTCGTATTGGAAATGGATTTCCAAAAAATGGTCAGGCTAAGGAACTTCCTATGCCACATGGGTGCGCCTCTGGCGGGACGTCCCGAGAACCTACCCGGCTCTCTGCCAACACAAGGCCGGGTTACCTGTGTAACTAGGTAACTACTTCTCGAGTATGCCATCCCCCGGTGCTTTGGGACCTTTATCCGAGGAACCTCGATAACCAACATCACACAGTAATAAATATAGTGTGTCCACATGAGTAAGTATCTGGGCTCCATACCATGATACCACCCTTTTCCAGAAGGAAATGACATACCCTAAAGGGCGCGACCCTCATAACCTTGCCGCATCTTTCCTATTTCGACCATTTCCGGTTTGTGAGGTCCTGATGCAGTCTCGTCCACAAAGCTACGCTTTTTCACAAAGACATGCTTTGATCACAAATGATCAATAAATGATCAACACATAGCAACACTCAGCATGCCACATTACCAAATTGGGAGTATATCGCTGATAACCTTCAACTACATAACCTCTGAGCTCGTACGTCTCAGAGAAGGGTGTTAAGCTAAAAGAATAAATTCTCCGCCACCAACAGAAATGTATTTGAAAGAAATATGCTTTATATCTAAAAATGTAATGTCAGACATGTAACCATACAAGTCTGTTCCGGGTTCGAACAGAACCGAAGGCACTTCCAAAGAAGCCCTTGCAATCCGGGTATTCACAATCCCGATCGAACTTCCCATCACTTAGGGAATCTCTATACCAGGAGCTACCCAGTGCAGAGACAATCGATAGGTTATCCTATCGTTCTCGCAAATACCCGGTCTTCAAATGCGATCCATATACGACGTATCATTATTCGGAATGGGTTATATGACACAAAGGTCCTCTCCCGACTAAACCGAATAATGAGCGCAATATTTGAAAATATATGGATATTGGGATTTCAGTTAAGTCACAACTTAAACCCAAACTTTCTTTTCAAATGGTTTAACAAATTACCATTTTCAAATCTTTAAACAAAAAGATTCATTTTAACAACCTTCACGGTTTAAACAATTTCCACACTTTAATCTTTTAAACAAAAGATTCATTCACAGATTTTCCAAATTAATTTCCATTTCAATTGGATTAACTCATTAAATCTTTAAAACAAAGATATAATTCTTAGCTTTCAAAACAATTCCAAAGATTTATTCATAACTTGGAAAAACCATTTTTCAATTCAAACTTGAAATTCCTTTAACTTTAATTGAAATTTCATTTCTTATATGAAAGATTTTATCATTTGAAAACAAACAGTTTTCATTTCGGAAAATCTGATTCATTTATACAAGTTAAAGTCCTTGGGTTAAATTCAAATTCTCAAACAATACTTTCAAAATGGTTTAAACACATTTATGACATCTTAACCAAAATTTCCAATCATAGGATTCAATTCCAAATTTTGAATTCAAATTCAAATTAAATTATTTAAATTGAAAACTTTACCAAGTTATTCAAAATAACTTTTATCTTAAAAACTCCTTTTCAAAAGCTTTAACATTTAACCTAAATCTATTTCAAAATCAATTGAAACTAGAATTTCAATTTCAAAAACATTAAATTTAAAGCATCTGTGACTTAACCGATTTCCTCATGAAATCCACTTTTGTGTGTGTAAAGGTGTAGTCCAGGGGTTTCACACAGTAGTGCAACATCATTTAATCATCACAGATTAGAATACAGAAATATAATTGATAAGCGGTATAAATTATAACGCTTATCTTTTATCGACAGATCACAAATATATAAATTACAGATAATATATTACACTCATCCCAGATAAATGAACTACAGTACAGACTACACACAAATCAGAATATACCACACAGCATCACAGATCAGGGGATATCAACAATTCAATCATTCAGTCAGGTCCAAAAATTCAAAAGTAAAATTTATTAATCAATTGATTAATTTAAATCAGATGTATTAATTATTAATCCAGGTTAATTGTCATAAGTTAATTTCAAATTATTTGAAATAAATCCTCTTTTCAAATTTTATTAGTTAATCTTTTACTTATAATTCAACCTTTAATTATTAAATAATTAACCTTTAATTATTTAATTCACCATTTAATTAATTATCTTCAATTAATAAATTAACCTTTAATTAATTAATTACCATTCAATTAATTGTCCTTGATTAATTACATTAATTAATCCTTTAATTACACTGAGTCGTCATCACTTAATTACTTCCTTCAAGTAATTACCCTTTTTCATTTAATTAATCAATTTACTTAATCAATTTAATCATTTATTTAATTACTTTTAATTAAGTAATTATCCTTTAGTAATTAATTACCTTTAATTATTATATTAATTATCCTTAACCATTCACAGTAATTAAACATTAATTACTTTTAATTAATATTCATAAATCTCTAATCAGTAGTTAATCAATCATAATCATTAGTTAATTAAATTAATTAACTATTCTTAATTAATTTCATTTAGTAATTATCCTTTTGACTACTTTAATTAACTGATTAACCTTTAATTACTTTCATTAAGTAATTAACCTTTAAAAACCTTTTATCTTTCTTAATCAACTTCTTAATTACATTATTAAGTTTTAAAATAAACTTTAAAATAAAGGTTATATAAACCTTAAATATTTTTAAACTTAGTTAAGTTAAAATAATTTAATTTAAAAGCCTTTTAACCAATTCAAAACTTGGATAAACATTCATTATTTACAAAAGAACTGGGTTTAACAAAATTGTTTTAAATAAACTTGATTTTGTTTTAAAGGTTAAAACTGTTTTTACCCTCAATTTCCAGACCCGAGAGAAAACAAGAAAACCCCGAGCTCAACCCTGGGCAAACTTCCCTCCTCTCGTCTTCGAGTCAAACTCTCGTTTCCCCATACTCGAACCCGAGCAAACTGCTTATTCCCCAAAACTAGCTCATCATTGACACACATGTCCACGCGTGCACATGCACACTTCATCACCGCACCTCTGATCAACTTTGCCGTAGCCTATAGGTCGCCAACTACCCACTGGAACACTCCGACCATCCAAATTGACGAACTCACCCGAGAATCGAAAACGAGTTATTTGATCACCTAGAACCCAAAAACAGATCGCCGAAAAACAACATATGCCGCCCCCTCAGGCCATCTGAACCCACGCCAATCCACCAAGACATTCGTCAGAGTCCCTTGCTTCCTTTCCCCCACCTCTGACCCAACTCGATGCGATAACGACGACGCGCGAACACAAAAACCAACGTCGACCAACCCAAGCAGTTTAACCCTAGTTTGTCGTCGCTAGGCCACCATGGTCATTAATAAAATCTTCTACTATTTTTCCCGTGACCTCCAAGCTACCCACTACCTCCAGCCTTGGTCACGGCCACTAACATCTCGCCGTTCGTCGACAATCGACAAATAACCAAATTCTGATCAACTTAGAAAAGCACAACCATTTCTAACCTAAAAATCAAGATTTTAGTTTCAAAAATCAAGTTTTGGTTAAAGTATTTGATTCATATCCCTAAATTCATGAATCATGATAATTTAGTTTTGACTTATTTAAAGGTTGTTCTGTTATTTTAATTTTTTCCCAGAGACAATACAAATTGTTTTAACTTAAACAAATTTTCTTAAACTAAAGTCTATAGTATAACAAACATATTTTTCTCAAGACTTAAGTCTTAACAAGGATTGGATCATGAACAAATGATTTTTTAATCAAGTCTTGAGCTTGAAAACTAGAACAGGGATACACAGATTCAATAGCAATGCACAAATATATATACATCTAGATATTCATAAGCAACTAATTCAGAGACTTAAGTTTTAAAAAGGCGATGTTACTCACAGTTGTGTTTCAGGAGAAAGAACAGAGAACAATTCTGGGTTGAAGCAGGCTTGAATTCTTTACTTGCTGAAACCATTTTGATTTCTGGTTGAAGCTTGTTTGATTGAATTTTGTTTGTTTATTGATATTTAAATTTTTTAGTTGTAGTTCATTTCAGATTTTACTTGGCTTGATGAATGAACTGAGAGGAAGAATTGATATATAGGAAATGAAGTATACTGGTGATCACATTGTTGTACAAGTGATATTATTTAGTTTGTACTATGCAGATTCTTTTTCTTTTCTTTTATCAGATCAGATCTTTGTTGCTCTTGATGGCTGAATTGCTTTTGAAAACAATTCGAATTGACTTTGTCTTGCTGCTAAAATGAAGACATTAAATGTTAATGTACTTTATGTATTATCCTAATCTTATTAGTACATATATACTTTTATTTGTTTATACCTAGATATGTACTATTGTCTTCTTTATGTTTGAATATATACTTGCTGCCTTGTTTTTCCAGCCAATATATATTTTGTTCCTTCTTCACCAGCCTACATACTTACTTCATTTGCTTGTACATTGATATTTGTATTTTCTTTATGTATGTGTTCATTCTTATCTTCATTTGCTAGCTTAGACTTATCTATTTTTTTCTTTCTTGCTTTATCAACTATGCATATCATTTCTACTTGCCTTGGATTTCTTTGTCTCGGCTGATATGATCTTATTTAGTACAAATGTTTCCTTTTAAGTTTACATGAATCATTTCATTTGATCTTGTATTTGTATGCAGATATTTTTCTTTTGCCTTACTTACATTCTTTCGTTTTATCTACTTCTTGTATACACTTGTTTATTTTGTTGTTTTGTTCAATTCGAATGACTCACTTGTGTTTCTCATTAATTAAAAGCTTTTAAATAAAGTTTATATTACATTTTTTTCTTATTTTATAAATACATCTTCTTAATCATTATTATATATATATATATATATATATTTTCTATTTTTAACTTACATATTTATTTCTAACTTAAATTTTATTTTCAACTTTAATACTTAAATCTGGTATCTTTCTATATATATTTATTTTCAAATATCCAAATTAAATCTCAATTAATTCATAATTCAACTAAAATTTTATATCAATTACAATTAATTTCACAATTTTAATTCAAAAAATTCAATTAATTATCAATTTAAATTTATATAAAATTCGGGGTCGTTACACTATGGAACCCAAAACCAGATCCAAACCCACCCCTTAGCCATGCATTTCAGACCTGTAGCTGAACCATAAGTGGTTGAAGGCAAGTGCAATAGCTTTGGTTTTGTTTTATTCAATCATTTCTAGCATTGTTTATTTTATTCTGGTTTGAAATTCATGTTATATATATTGTTTTGTTTCATATGCACAAGACAATTAGCTTTGGCTCTCCCAATCTCAAATCATTGTCGTGCTTTCGTGCCTCTAGAAATCTTTGTTGTGTGTTTTTGGTTGTCATCTCCAGCTTATACAAGTGAGTAATTCTCACCAGACGATGTGTACTTATATAACTAGTAAACTGACACCTTTTGAATCTGTAAAATTATATCATCCTATTATAATTGTTATATTATGATCATATAATGCTCACCCCTATTATTACACCTGTTATATCATCAGTTACTTTTATATGATGCTATTATGTTCATTCATACCTGTTTATCACACTGCAAGTTCCCTGTTAGTATAGAAATCACTATGGGTTGAAATGATACATACCTGAACAGACTTTAGAATAGGGAAAAATCGTTATGGGCTGAAATGATAGGCCTGAACGGTTTTTATTTATTTTATTTAACTTGGGATTGTGGGTTTGAAATGATAAAACCCAGTTTTTCTTTGTAAACTGCGGATTGAAATGATATATATCTGTATCACTTGACCTAGGCTAGAAAATTATATACAGACCCGTGGTTTATATATTTTTCTAAAATTTTTAAAATATTTAAAAAATGTAAATATTATGATATTTTGATTTAAATTTTATTAAAATGATTTCGATAAAATATTAGTGATTTTCTACAAATTAAATAAGTGAATTAAGTAAATGGTGAAGTAGAATTTGAAATATAAGTTAATTTTGGAATTTATGATTTTGTTTATAAATGGAATTTATGTAAAGTATGAATATATGACAAAATTGATTTAAAAGATGAATTTAATGATGCTTATTAAGTAATAATAATTTTAAAAAAATGTTAGTGATTTTGTATAAATAAAAATATGAAATAAATGAATGTTTAAGTTGATTTTTTTTAAATATAACTTAAATTGGGAGATTGTAAATTTTGTTCAAAGTGACATTTTAATTAAGTAAAATAAATGGAAATAAGTTATATTTTGGAAATTTAAACTTAGTTGTTAAGTTAAGAATTTAATTAAAGAAATGAAAATTTAATTGTTATTTAATTTGATTTTTGTATGGAAATTTGACTTTATAAAATCATAGAAATAAAGGTATTTAAATGATTGTTTTAAATGTGAAAACATATGATTTTATAAGTTAAAATGATTTATATTAAAAGTTAATTATGTGTGAAATTGTAAATAAAACTCTGAATTTGATTTGACAGCATTTTTGAAATGTAATGTAAAGATATTATAGCATTGGAAAATGTTGTAGTTGTTTTAAATGAACAAAATAGCAAATTTGAACTAAGGGTTATTATAGCACTTTGTTAGTGCTATAGTTGTTAAATTTAACTAAAATTTTAATTGAAACTAAATTAAGATATTACAGCATTTTAAATGCCATCTTTTGTTAATGAACTGTTTTTAAACATAACATTTCGTAGCATTTTCTAAGTGCTACGAAAGTTGAATTTTCTTTGTTTAATAAATTCAAATGAATAAATGATCTTTGAAAAGGATTTAAATTTTGGAAATTAAATATTTAATTATTAAATATAATGAATTGAATTTAAATGATTTAAATGGAATAGTTGATTTGGGAAATACAACTATTTTGAAATGTGATTAAATGGTATTAAAATTTAAATTAAATAAATGATGTTTTGAAATGATATTTTGATATTTTGAAATGAACTTGAAAGGATATTAAATCTTGGAATGAATGATTGAAGTTTATATTAGTGTGAAAATATTTGGTTTACTTATAATTTGAATCTATTTAAAGGATACTGGACTTATGAAATATAGGATAATAAAGCTTTGGAATTTATTTTATAATTTGAATAGTTATTTTGTGGATTAAATCTATATTTGAAATTTATAAGATTTGAAATGGTCAATGGAAATTTAATTGAAATAAATGATTGAATTGAATTGAAACTTTTTTAATTTTAATACTTGATTTGAAAGTATAATAATTACACTTTTAAATGGTTTAGATGAATTATTTTGATTGAAATATAAACTATTTAAAAGGTGACTTGAAATGATAATAAAAGAATGATATCTTTGAATTTAAAAAGGTATTTAAAGTTGAATACTTGGTTTTGAACTCAAATAATGATTTGAAATGAAGTTTTGAAAGGATATGATATTTTGATATATTAAAATGATTTGAAATGAAGTTTTGAAAGGATATGATATTTTGATATATTAAAATGATTTGAAATGAAGTTTTGGAAAGATATGATATTTTGATATATTGAAATGATTTGAAATGAAGTTTGAAATGATATGTTATTTTAAATATATTGAAATGGTTTGGAATTGATTTAATCTTCATTTTGATAAAGATTTTGGATTTGAAATGATATTCTATTTTTAAGTATAAAATATTATTTTAAATTTATAACCACGGGTTATAATAACGATTGGTTGTTAAAGAGACCGGGATCGGATATGGACATACTCTCTGTCGATACCGAAAACCACTTTAACAACTGTGTACACGGTGGAGTTTCCAAAATGAAGTAGGATGGTGGCGACAATCCTAAGGTATATACATGGACCCAACTCCCGTGAGTTGGCATAAGGTGGCTAAAACAGGAGCGATTGACGGACCAGTGAGGTAGCACCTCTGATCGGACACACTTCTTTCATACCATTCTATTACTTGTGATTGATTTGGTCCGCACCCTTGATTTGGGAGTGTTGTTCGAGGTGGGCGGTAGTAGCTGCTATGCGTCACCACCAGTTCGGATGCGTAATTGGTATATCTACCCTGGCATTGCCTAGTTGTGCCGTGTCACCTACCATATCGAGCTTTACTACGAGTTTGAATTGCTCTCGTAGCCTGTGGAGTATCGAGGATAGCCCCCATTATGGGAGTATGCTAATACTGGATAGACTACTGGGACTATTACGTGTTAGGGTGAGTTCAGATTAAGTGTAAATCCTTAACGCTATTTAAAAGTATGTTTATTTTATATTACACATTATTATAATAGCGAATATTACTACATAGTAGATAGTTTAACGAATCCTTAAAGAATGGGCGATCCTAAGCGTTCTTTAAGTTACTTGTACCTTTATTACAGTTCACTTGAGTTGGTTTACATTGTATAAGTATGTATGTCCTGACTCGAGTGTTTGTATTTTTATTTACGCTCGGGTCAGCCTGAGTATTCACAGATTTGGATTCCACTTTCTGGAGATTGAAATCGCTGTAGATTATCTGCTTATCTATTTTTATCTATCTCAGTTATGTTGTTCTATTCAGCTTGTACTTAGTTATCATATTGAGACTTCTGTTGTACTTTATTTCTTCCGTTGTATCTTATTTAACTCTGATATATTTACATAGTAGCTTCATGAACTACTACTTCTTTTACTTCCGCTGCACTTCTTACTCTGTGTCTGTGATCTGTGATTATTTATTTACTATATATTCTGAGATTTGCCAAATATTATTTACAACGCGGTATTTTGAGCAATTCAAGTCCGACATGTGCGGATGTGAATGGTTGAAAATATCGGGTCGTTACAGTATATTTAAATCTGTGTTTGAGATTCAGTACGCGACGGAAGCGATAAAATGGTTTGTTGCATTGGTACCATAATTTATAACTCTACCATCTGCTTGTGTTTCAAAATTTGAAAACGTAAAGGCTGTACCACATTATTACTTTGCTTTAATGACTCAGCTCAATCGGAGGCACCGTTGCAAAAATTCAATTCACTTTATATTTATGTACGTTTTCATTTTTACCAAGTCTGTCCATTTTCTCCAATATAAATTTGCTTGCCACTTTACATTCCATTCCTATAGCTTATCATCCTTCCTCCCCTTCAAAATTCTTTTCCCATCGCCTGTAGCAATCTCCAAAGCTATCACCCCTCTACCTGTTGCCGCAGCCTCCCAGAACTGCCCGCCATCGATCGGCAAACTCACCTAACAACCCGCCTACCCTATCATCCACACTTCGGCCTGGTCCTCCCGCTCCTCCTTCTTGTGCACAGCTAGTATTAGACAGAGCGGCACCTTTGTTTTTCATGCGTACGTATATTATTTGATTCCTGATGTATGCACAATAAAAAAAGAAAAAATAATAATAATAATAATAATAATATATCTGTTTATATATATAGGGTAAATATATATAGGTAATTTTGGGTTGTATATTATGTATAGCTTCCACTTTACCTTGACAGTTATATTAATTAGATATGTTTACTTGTATTCCTTTTGGTTTGAATCTGAAGCCTTAATCTCTTTTGTCTAACTTTGTATATATGTTTATATATGCGTTTAATTATATAAGATTTTATTATATATTAGTTTATAAAGTTTATAGAGTTATATAGTTTATATATATATATATAGTTCATAACCGGGTATACATTATGTTATATGAATAGGTTAGTTTTATAATATACATATAGTATGGTTTTATATGCTATTATAATGTTGTTTATGTATACATCGTTGTATAGTCGTACGTATATACGTTTTGAAATGTTTGTTTATAGTATTATAAAGTATGTATATATTAATCAATATTATATATATATATGATGTTGTTTGTATATAGTTGTTTGTTCACATCTGAGTATACATTTGAGGAAGTTAAAAAATTTCTATTCGTATGTGTTATGGTACATTCATTTAAATGATATAACGTGTTTACATTATATTTTACTATATTTACTATATTATATAATATGTTATGGTGTTTGTATAATAATTTTATTAATAAGATACGTATGTTTTATATACATGTTTACATATTATATGATTAAAAAGGGCGTATACATGTATAGTTTTAGACAGGTTTTAACGTACAAGTACTAATAGTTATATTTGTCGGTTTATATAAATATATAAGTTATATGTTAGTATAATATTTGTTGTATAAGGCGAATTTGGACCATTGCATTTTGCTGTATAAATTTTAATGATAGATTTTATATATATTGCACATAAGTATAATTGAGTTTGTTTTTAAATTACATTATATATATGGGTTTAATTTAAGCAATGATTTTGAAATGTATATATATATATTTGATTTAAAATGGGTTTGAATTTAGAATATGTTTTATATACGTAAATAGTTACATATAGTGATATATATATATAAATTCACTCTTACCAATTATCTTCATCAATTCTGTTCTAATTTGATTTCGTCAATCCCTTATTTATCAGCTTCTTCGTCGAATTCGTGCTGACCTTGTTTGTTTGGATTTGTGCTTGGATTTCGTAACTAAACTTCATTGTCTATCTCTCTAGCCTCGAAAGGTGAGCAGTCACTCAAGATTTAACGTTCTTATAATTATTAAATTTGATTTCAATTGAAACGAGAATTGAAATATGCTGTTGTTAGTTGTTTAAATTGTTATATATGCTATTATCTGTAACTGTTCACCTGTGGGATATGACACCATATCCTGTTGTTATATTATATTGTTATTGATGACATATGCTGTTATATTATTATCTGTTATCACTCTGCAAGTTCCCTGTAGTTTAGAATTCACCATGGGTTGAAATGATACATACCCGAACGGACTTTAGAATAGGAGAATTTTGTTATGGGTTGAAATGATAAACCCAAGCGATTTTCATTTGAAGTGAATTTGGGATTGCGGGTCGAAATGATATATATCCGTATGTATTTAAATTATGGATTGAAATGATAAATATCTGTACCACTTGACCATAGGATAGGAAATTATATACAGACACCGTTGGTCCATATATAAATATTTTGAAAATAATTTTTATGGTTTTGGAAAGAAATATATGGTTTTAATAAATGTTGATTCTTAAATAATTATATATAAATTGTAATGCCCCAAAATCTCAAGGAAGATTATTTTAATAAAATAATTCAGTTCTAAAAATATCTAGATTAAATGTTGAAGGATTTCTTGATGAAATGATGTGCAAGAGTATGTGTGCTCATGCACACTGGAAATGGCACAAGGAAAAGATTTAAAAATCTCTGGAAAAAAAATAATAGTTATGTACTAAAATTAAAAATATGAAACATATGCATATGAATATTTTTACAGGAAGTAAGGAAGAATTAAATAAATATATATACATATGCTTATACAAGGTACATTTTCTTTGAGCAGAAATATATTGGAACTAAGCAAGAAAAATAACACTAAAATGGTATGAGATATAATATAAGCAAGTATGTTATGTATAGGCAAAAATAGAAAGAGGGGGATTTCCAGAAATAAACAAATGAGTAAATTTAGTTAAGTCACACACTTTTAACATGACTTGAGTGAGTGGTCATTTTCTGAAAAAGTAAAGAAAAGAAAATGCTGCCTTAACTAATTGATATGGCCGGGGTAATCAAGGATGGAAATATGAAAACATAAAATGCAAAATACATGATGTTACTCTGGACAAAAATGGAATTCTGCCTTGATAAAAAACCCTAGTGAAAATGCTTATAAATAAGTAGTTACAGCCAGGGAAATCATTTTACCCGAGATACTTAGAAAAAAAAAGAGGGGAAGAAAACATTTTAAAGGAAGGGAAAATACTCAAGGATTTTCTGCATCAACTAGAAGGGGATACTTAGGTGAGTGATCTCACTAGATTCATGGCATTAAGACCCGATATAAGGCAGCCAAATATTTATGTTGCTATTTGTATTCCTTTTCTGGTTTTGTTGAACACAGTTTTATTAATATTTTTGAGTGGTCTTTTTTTTTGATCTGGCATAATGTTTTATTATGAATGCTCTCTGGATAGTTTTGACCTGGTGAGAGGTTTTATTATGGATGTGCTAAATACTGTTTCATCACATTCTGAAAAGTTAAGGCATCAAATCTTGAAATCATAAGAAGAATACTTATAACTGGTATGGAACCATGGCATGGAAGTTCCAACAGAAAAAAAAATGAGCTGCATTATACAATGTATAAGTGCTGAGGCTTTAGAGAAAGGTATTAGGGGTGCAATAGAAATTTCTATGTGCTGAATCCCTGATCACATAGCAAAAATCTACAAGTCAAAGATTATGATTCAGTTAGATCTTGAATCTAGCTCAATCATAGTTATTTGTAGATTATAATGACTTAATATGCCATGTTTCTATCCTCAGTTGTAAATACTCTTGCATTTGATTTAAAGACAAGATATCTAGTAGCAATATTCTTGTATCATTGCCTTAGAAAACATGTTTGCAGTATTACTGGGGTGTTTTAGTGAACACTGTGACAAGTTTACTTAGTTTTCTGATGATAGGGTCAAACAAGTATAATTAAAAAATTAAATTAGAAATGGTGAGCCAGGAAGGCTGTTGGAATGCTTGTCATATTTGAAGTATGCAAGTTGGCACATGGTTTGTTTAAGCCCTAAGATCTTTGTGCAATGATGTGAATTAGTTCATTGCAATGTGTCCTTGTGATTCTTTGATAGCAAATGAGGCTAGGATTTGAATTGATATATATATATAACCTACATTTAAATGATGAGATAGGAACATGAGTATTTCCCGAGATTGGTTGAATGGAATCATGGTTGTTCCAGTGTGTATATATATGTATATACTGTTGATTAATGAGTATGTTTACATAATCATGTATGAACTAATAGTAAGTTTATAAAGATACTAAGACTGCACAAAAGTTCATCTAAAGCATAAAATAACAGTTGAATTAAGAAAATTGCTTAAGTAACTGGCTAGTGTTCATGTATCATTTGTTTGCTTAATATCATGAATACATTGATGTTGCTCATACCAGATCATATATCTGACCCTGGTTTGCTCATGGCATATGGGGGTGTCACATTTTTGAAATGAGGCAGCCACCAATGCTTTTTCAGGGAATGCAGGAACAAAGTAGAAAGTGAGGTTACGGCTAATGAGAAGGAATGAATAAATATGCTTTCTAGTTCTAATAAGAATATAGAATGACATATTTGCATGTATTCATGAAAACAATGTTTAAATTCTCTGCTATTTATTGAAACATGTTTTGTTTGACTAAATTAGTGGTATCTGTTGAATCTTGCTATGTATTAAGATCTAAGAATTGAATGACTATTCGAGTATATTTGAACAAAGTATTATCTATGAAAAATCTGGGAAAAGAGATGTATTTATTCTGGAGCAATTTTTATACAAAACCTATATTATAATGGACAGGATAAAACTATTTAAAAAGGTAGTGAGTTCTGAAGTGAAATCTGATTTTAATTTGAAGTAATCTCTTGGTATTTAGTCACTCTTCTTTGAAATATCTTGTGGAAGAATTTGAGTCCAGTTGTGAGCTGTTTTGTAAAGTATACATATACCTTAAACATGACTTCATGTATTTAGAAAGTGAAAGACATTTCAAAATTCACATAGCCACAGGGATCAACCAGCTTCAAAAGAATGGAGTTTGGGTTGATTATGTTGGTTAGTGATTTGATAAGCAAGTGCTCTTTAAAACTCCTTAGTTCATTTAGTAAAGGTTTAAATTAAAAACTTTTCTTCAATTATTAAAGGCCAATTTGCACAATTAACTGGCTTGCATTATCAAACCAGTAAGTATTACCTTTTTATAACCTGGTTCATTCAAAACATAGTGGTTGTTCACTTATGAATCATATTCATATCAAGTACTTTTATCATCTCAAACTCAAAAGCAAATGATTAAATGACCAGTTTAAGGGAGTGTCAAATTGATGGAATCAGAAACAAGAGAGATGCAAAAGACAAAACCATGAATTGAAAACGATAAAGGAAAATATCATTTTCTAGGAATAATAAAATAGCAAATAAGTGAACCACACCAACAAAAAGCTTTAATTTCTGAGATAATTCCATCAAGATAAATTATTGAAATTCTTAGATAAAACAATCAAAATTACTACTTTAAACAAAATTTAAGCAGGATCTACTTATATAAATAATAAGTATCAAATAAAAATATTTAAGTGGAGATTCAGATTTAAATTTAAATTCAATTCAAATCAAACAGAATATGCTCTTGTTTAGAAAAGAAAAAATAAATTATATTACTCTGATTTAAACAAGAGGGACACATACATCCTCATATGTATGTGCATATCTTTTTGAACATACTGATATATCTATATTAGTGGTAACTTTGAATCCTGGATAAATTGATTAAAAGGGAAAATGACTCTGAGAAATTAAACTAAGTTTAATTGAGCAAATGTATATGTTTGTATATATATATATGTAAAAACAAATTCTAGAAAATATAGGTAAAATATAGAGGGTCATTTCAGTTGGTATCAGAGCTAATGGTTGCATTGATTGTTGAATACTATAGAAATGTATTATATCTGTTTGTTTTGGATGAAATAATTTAGATAGGAAAATATTAACTATAGAAAATACTCATAGTATACTAATACTATTTGCCCATAACTTGGTTAGCAAACCATGGTAGGAAGGGGATCACATCAAGCAGGAACAAGTGCACCACCAATGCTTGATATGCAAGAGTTTGTAAGGGTTTTAAGGGATGGAATTGGACATAGACCTGAGAATCCACATGAGGAACTTTCAAAACTATTAAAGGCTTATACAAACTTGGGAGGCAAAAGTTTTGAAGGGACTGAGAATGTGATGGCAATTCAAGCATGGTTGAGAACACTAGATAGGATTTTCAATGACATGCAGCTTGATGATCAGAGGAAGAGGCAAGTGGCTTCAAGACAGCTGAAAGGGGTAGCTTTAGGCTGGTGGGAGGTGATCATAGCTAGGAGAATTGAAAATGAAATCACTTGGAATCAATTCAAGGAGATGTTGGAGGCAAGATTTGTACCAGCATCAGCTAAGACTACATTACTTGAAGAATTTATTAGACTTAGGCAGAGAAATTTGAATGTCACTGAGTATACTCAAAAGTTTGAGGGATTATCCAAATATGGAGCAATGCTAGTGGCAGATGAAGCATCCAAAAATGATAGGTACATTAAAGGTTTGAACCCAGGACTTAGCAGAGCCATGTTACCATATGCAGATAGGACTTTTGATCAAGTAATAGATCTGGCTTTAAAATTGGAGCAGCATGACAAGGAAAGAGAGAAGTACATGAATTTTAAGAACCAAAATAACAAGAATAATAAGGGAAGATATCACCCTTATGATAAAAAGAAGGAGGAGACAGACAACAAGAAGGCCAATGACACCAAGGCTAATGATGCTAAGAAGAAATTGGTCTGCCATCATTGTGGAAAGGAAGGACACATCAAACCAAGGTGCCCAGAGTTAAAAGGAGGAGCCTTCAAATGCTACCTATGTGAGAAAGAGAGGCATATGAAGAGGAACTGTCCTGAGTACAAGCAGCATGGGAAGTTAGCAAATCTGGAGGGCAAAAGCAAATCTACAGTGGAAATTAATGCTGAAAATCATAGCCAAGTGGAAGGTACATTACTTATTAGTACCACACCCATAGCAGTAGTATATGATACTGGGGCAACTCACTCTTTGATTTCTTATGAACTAGTTAAAATGCTAAAATTGAATTGCATATTGGTTGAAACTCCATTGCTTATACAAAGTCCACTGGGGAGTTCTAGTGTTTTAGATATGATTTGTGTGGATGTGGAATTAAACATAGGAGGAGATACTTTTATTTTCCAATTTATATGTTTTAAACTACCCAAATATAGGTGTTATATTGGGGGTAGACTGGTTAAGGCAATTTAAAGCCATAATTAACTTAGATTCATCCACCATATCATTGCAAAATCTTAGAGGCCAGAGAATCATAATTCTATGTGAAGTAGCTAAAGAAAGGAAATTATACCACTTAATTGACTTGGAAAAAGATTTCAGTGAACTTACTATTGAAGAAATTCCCATAGTCAATGAATACTTGGATGTGTTTGGGGAGGTTAAGGGTGTTCCACACCATAGACCAGTAGAGTTTCAAATCAATCTTATTCTCGGAGCAAGCCCAATAATAAAGAAACCCACTAGAATGGGGCCAAGTGAACTAAAAGCATTGAAAAATCAGTTAGAAGAACTAGAAAGCAAAGGATTTATAAGGCCAAGCGATTCATGCTGGGGTGCTCCAGTAGTGTTTGTAAGAAAACATGATGGTACTTTGAGAATGTGTATAGATTACATAGAGCTAAATAAGGTTACTATTAAGAACAAATACCCATTGCCTAGAATTGATGATCTCTTTGATCAACTCAGTGGAGCTAAAATATTTTCTAGGTTAGACTTAGCATCTGGGTTCCATCAGATGAAGGTTGAGGACTCAAGTGTTAAGTACACTGCATTTAACACCAGATATGGTTTGTATGAGTTTCTAGTTATGCCATTTGGGCTGACAAATGCCCCTTCATATTTTGTAGATTTAATGAATAGAATATTCAGAGATTATTTAGACAAGTTTTTGCTGATTTTTATTGATGATATTTTGGTTTATTCCAAAACAGTAGAAGAGCATAAAAGTCATTTGCATTTGGTTTTGTCTAGATTGAGGGAGAAAGATTTAAAGGCAAAATTTTCAAAATGTGCATTTTGGAAAGAGGAAGTACATTTCCTTGGCCATGTCATTTCTGCAAAAGGAATTTCAGTGAACCCTAATAAGGTTGTAGCAATTCAAGCATGGAAAAGACCAAGCACAGTGAGTGAGGTTAGATCATTTATGGGGATGGCAGGATATTATAGGAGATTTATAAAAGATTTTTCTAAAATGTCATCACCACTTACAAATTTAACTAGAAAGAATCGGGCCTTTGTGTGGACTGAAAAATGTGAACAAGCTTTTATCAAGATAAAAGAAGCTTTAGTTAATGCACCAGTGTTGAGAGTACCTGAAGGAAATGAGGGATTAATTGTGTATACAGATGCAAGTGGCTCTGGGCTAGGGGCTGTGTTGATGCAACAAGACCAAGTAATAGCCTATGCATCTAGGCAATTAAAGCCACATGAAACTAGGTATGCAACCCATGATTTTGAACTAGCAGCAGTAGTGTATGCCTTGAAGCTTTGGAGACATTACTTATTAGGTGCCAAATTTATTTTGTACACTGATCATAAGGCACTGAAATATCTATTCTCACAAAAAGATTTAAACATGAGGCAACATAGGTGGGTGAAGTTTCTAGCTGCCTATGACTTAGACATACTCTATACACCAGGTAAAGCAAACAAAGTTGCTGATGCTCTAAGTAGACAACATGCTAAGTTAGCTATGATGATGATAGAAGAGTTAAAGGACTTGTCTTTGCTTGCTGAATTAGAAATTGGGGAGAATGGCTGTGTGCACATGGATGTACATGTGCATGGTGCACAGGAAAATTGAGGGAAGTTGAGCTTGATGACACTTCAATCTGAATTAATTTTGAAGGTAAGTAAAATGCAAGACCAAGACCCTATTATAGTTGAGAAGAAAATTCTCATATCAAAAGGGGAAGAAGTGACAAATTACCATATTGATAAAAATGGTTATTTAAGAAACCAGGATAGAATATGTGTTCCAGAAAACATGGAGTTGAAGGAGGAAATATTGAATGAATATCATAGGAGTAAGTACTCCATACACCCAAGCAGTACAAAGATGTATCAAAATTTAAAAAGAAATTTTTGGTGGAAGGGAATGAAGTCAGATGTAGCCAAACATGTTGCAAGGTGTATGACTTGCCAACAAGTTAAGGCAGAAACACAAAGGCCATCAGGGTTGTTACAACCTCTTAGCATACCACAGTGGAAATGGGAAGATATATCTATAGATTTCATAGATGGACTGCCTAGATCTAAAAGAGGAAACACAAGTATATGGGTGACAGTAGATAGGCTAACTAAAGTGGCACATTTCATTCCAGTCAAATCAGAAAGGAATGCACCAAAATTAGCACAAGTATTTATGAAGGAGGTGGTAAGATTGCATGGCATTCCCAAAACCATTGTGAGTGATAGGTATACAATCTTCACCTCAAGATTCTGGAAAAGTTTTCAAGAAGCCATGGGGAGTGAATTATGCTTAAGCACTGCCTACCATCCACAATCAGATGGACAAACTGAGCTGGTGAACAAAGTTCTAGAAGACTTGTTGAGAGCATGTGCATTGGATTTTGGAGGCAACTGGGAGGATCATCTCCATCTAGCTGAGTTTACATACAATAATGGTTATCAAAGCACCATAGGGATGGCTCCATTTGAAGCCTTATATGGCAAGCCATGTTTATCACCTGTATGTTGGGTAGAGATAGGAGAGAGGATTGTTTTAGGGCCTGAATATGTAAAAGAGACTACAGAGAAAATTGGGCTAATAAGAAAAAGGATGGCAGCAGCTCAAGACATGCAAAAGAAGTTTGCGGACATGAAGAGAAAGTAGGTGGAATATGGAGTGGGAGACTTTGTTTTCATCAAGGTTTCACCCATGAAAAAGGTCCTGAGGTTTGGCATGTAAGGTAAGCTTACACCAAGGTATGTTGGACCCTATAAATTTTTGGAAAGAATAGGCTCATTAGCATACAAATTAGAACTGCCAGAGGAAATGAAAGCAATGCACAATGTGTTTCATGTATCACAACTTAGAAGATGGGTACATGATAAGGAAGAGATTTTGGAGAAACCCACTCAAGTCCAGATCAACCCTGACATGGTTTATGAGAAGGAACCAGTGGGGATTTTAGCTAAAGAAGAAAAGAAATTAAGAAGTAAAACTTTGAAACTGGTAAAGATCCAGTGGAGTCTTGACCCAAAGGAATGTACATGGGAGTTAGAGGACAAAATTATGATAGATTATCCTAAGCTTTTTGCAAATTAAAGGTAATTTTAAAATTCCTAGAAAATTTAATATATATATATATATATGGTTGTTATGATTTAATTTGTTTGTTTATGCATATGTTTGATGGATTCCTTAGAGTCAGTAAATGCTTGTTATAAGTAATAGAAAAATTGTGAGGACACAATTCCTAAAAGGAGGGGTGAATGTAATGCCCCAAAATTTTGAGGAAAATTATTTTAATAAAATAATTCAGTTCTAAAAATATCTAGATTAAATGTTGAAGGATTTCTTGATGAAATGATGTGCAAGAGTATGTGTGCTCATGCACACTGGAAATGGCACAAGGAAAAGATTTAAAAATCTCTGAAAAAAATAATAATAGTTATGTACTAAAATTAAAAATATGAAACATATGCATATGAATATTTTTACAGGAAGTATATATAATTAAATAAATATATATACATATGCTTATACACAGGTACATTTTCTTTGAGCGGAAATATATTAGAACTAATCAAGAAAAATAACACTAAAATGGTATGAGATATATTATAAGCAAGTATGTTATGTATAGGAAAAAATAGAAAGAGGGGGATTTCCAGAAATAAACAAATGAGTAAATTTAGTTAAGTCACACACTTTTAACATGACTTGAGTGAGTGGCCATTTTCTAAAAAAGTAAAGAAAATATAATGCTGCCTTAACTAATTGATATGGCCGGGGTAATCAAGGATGGAAATATGAAAACATAAAATGCAAAATACATGATGTTAGTCAGGACAAAAATGGAATTCTGCCTTGATAAAAACCCTAGTGAAAATGCTTATAAATAAGTAGTTATAGCCAGGGAAATCATTTTACCCGAGATACTTAGAAAAAAAAAAGAGGGGAAGAAAACATTTTAAAGGAAGGGAAAATACTCAGGGATTTTCTGCATCAACTAGAAGGGGATACTTAGGTGAGTGATCTCACTAGAATCATGGCATTAAGACCTGATATAAGGCAGCCAAATTTTTATGTTGCTATTTGCATTTCTTTTCTGGTTTTGTTGAACACGGTTTTATTAATATTTTTGAGTGGTATTTTTTTTGATCTGGCATAATATTTTATTATGAATGCTCTCTGGATAGTTTTGACCTGATGAGAGGTTTTATTATGGATGTGCTAAATACTGTTTCATCACATTCTGAAAAGTTAAGGTATCAAATCTTGAAATCATAAGAAGAATACTTATAACTGGTATGGAACCATGGCATGGAAGTTCCAACAGAAAAAAAATTGAGCTGCATTATACAATGTATAAGTGCCGAGGCTTTAGAGAAAGGTATTAGGGGTGCAATAGAAATTTCTATGTGCTGAATCCCTGATCACATAGCGAAAATCTACAAGTCAAAGATTATGATTCAGTTAGATCTTGAATCTAGCTCAATCATAGTTATTTGCAGATTATAATGACTTAATATGCCATGTTTCTATCCTCAGTTGTAAATACTCTTGCATTTGATTTAAAGACAAGATATCTAGTAGCAATATTCTTGTATCATTGCCTTAGAAAACATGTTTATAGTATTACTGCGGTGTTTTAGTGAACACTGTGACAAGTTTAATTAGCTATTTGATGATAGGGTCAAACAAGTATAATTAATAAATTAAATTAGAAATGGTGAGCCAAGAAGGCTGTTGGAATGCTTGTCATATTTGAAGTATGCAAGTTGGCACATGGTTTGTTTAAGCCCTGAGATCTTTGTGCAATGATGTGAATTAGTTCATTGCAATGTGTCCCTGTGATTCTTTGATAGCATATGAGGCTAGGATTTAAATTGATATATATATATAACCAACCTTTAAATGATGAGATAGGAACATGAGTATTTCCCGAGATTAGTTGAATGGAATCATGGTTGTTCCAGTGTGTATATATATGTATATACTGTTGATTAATGAGTATGTTTACATGATCAGGTATGAACTAATAGTAAGTGTATAAAGATACTAAGACTGCACAAAAGTTCATCTAAAGCATAAAATACCAGTTGAATTATGAAAATTGCTTAAGTAACTGGCTAGTGTTCATGTATCATTTGTTTGCTTAATATCATGAATACATTGATGTTGCTCATACCAGATCATAGATCTGACCATGGTCGTTTGCTCATGGCATATGGGGGTGTCTCATTTTTGAAATGAGGCATCCACCAATGCTTTTTCAGGGAATGCAGGAACAAAGTAGAAAGTGAGGTTACGGCTAATGAGAAGGAATGAATAAATATGCTTTCTAGTTCTGATAAGAATATAAAATGACATATTTGCATGTATTCAGAAAACAATGTTTAAATTCTCTACTATGTATTGAAACATGTTTTGTTTGACCAAATTAGTGGTATCTGTTGAATCTTGCTATGTATTAAGATCTAAGAATTGAATGACTATTCGAGTATATTTGAACAAAGTATTATCTATGAAAAATCTGGGAAAAGAGATGTATTTATTCTGGAGCAATTTTTATACAAAACCTATATTATAATGGACAGGATAAAACTATTTAAAAAGGCAGTGAGTTCTGAAGTGAAATCGGATTAATTTGAAGTAATCTCGTGGTATTTAGTCACTCTTATTTGAAATATCTTGTGGAAGAATTTGAGTCCAGTTGTGAGCTGTTTTGTAAAGTATACATATACCTTAAACATGACTTCATGTATTTAGAAAGTGAAAGACATTTCAAAATTTACACAGCCACAGGGATCAACCAGCTTCAAAAGAATGGAGTTTGGGTTGATTATGTTAGTTATTGATTTGATAAGCAAGTGCTCTTTAAAACTCCTTAGTTCATTTAGTAAAGTTTTAAATTAAAAACTTTTCTTCAATTATTAAAGGCCAATTTGTACAATTAACTGGCTTGCATTATCAAACCAGTAAGTATTACCTTGTTATAACCTGGTTCATTCAAAACATAGTGGTTGTTCACTTATGAATCATTTTCATATCAAGTACTTTTATCATCTCAAACTCAGAAGCAAATGATTAAATGACCAGTTTAAGGGAGTGTCGAATTGATGGAATCAGAAACAAGAGAGATGCAAAAGACAAAACCATGAATTGAAAATGATAAAGGCAAATATCATTTTCTGGGAATAATAAAATAGCAAATAAGTGAACCACACCAACAAAAAGCTTTAATTTCTGAGATAATTCTATCAAGATAAATTATTGAAATTCTTAGATAAAACAATCAAAATTACTATTTTAAACAAAATTTAAGCAGGATCTACTTATATAAATAATAAGTATCAAAGAAAAATATTTAAGTGGAGATTCAGATTTAAATTTAAATTCAATTCAAATCAAACAGAATATGCTCTTGTTTAGAAATGAAAAAAAATATTACTCTGATTTAAATAAGAGGGACACATACATCCTCATATGTATGTGCATATCTTTTTGAACATAGTGATATATCTATATTAGTGGTAACTTTGAATCCTGGATAAATTGATTAAAAGGGAAAATGACTCTGAGAAATTAAACTAAGTTTAATTGAGCAAATGTTTATGTGTATATATATGTAAAAAAATCCTAGAAAATATAGGTAAAATATAGAGGGTCATTTCATAAATGGTAATGATGTATATAGATTTAATAATAATATATAATTTAATTAAGATTATATAATTTAAACAAACCATGTGCCACTTGACCATAGGATAGGAAATTTCATTTGATGTGAATTTGGGATTGCGGGTCGAAATGATATCTACCCGTATGTATTTAAATTACGGATTGAAATGATAAATATCCGTACCGCTTGACCATAGGATAGGAAATTATATACAGACACCGTTGGTCAATATATAAACATTTTGAAAATAATTTCTATGGTTTTGGAAAGAAATATATGGTTTTAATAAATGTTAATTCTTAAATAATTATATATAAATGGTAATGATGTTTATAGATTTAATAATAATATATAATTTAATTAAGATTGAGTTAATACATATAAAATGGTTAAGTATTTAAATTTATATTCCAACATAGATTTTGGTAATAATTTGAATAAGTTAAGGTTGGGAAGATAATTTTATTTAATTAAACCGATTTGAAACTTATTGAAATTGAGATTTAAGATATGATTTATAACTTAGGTTTGATTTAAGTAATTTAATGAATATTTCTTGTTTAAATAAATTTAAGGAAATATTTAGTAAAAATGTAATTTAAGGCTAGTTAAATGATATTGAATTTATTAAGTGAATATTCCCTGATTAAATAATAATGAAGTTAAATCAAGAGCTATATGAAACTGTTAAATTTAACTTTGAAAATGTTGAATATTAAAGCTTTGAAATATATTGAAAATTTAAATGGTATATTTAGAACTGAATTGAATTGATGAATTGAGCTTTGAATAAATTTGAATTTGGAATTTGAAGTTGATTTGAATCGATATGTGAGACTTGATATGAAATTATAAATACTTTACTTTTTAAATTATTTAACATATATACTATTTTGGAAAATAGATATATTTGAAATGATATTTTGGTTTTGAAGCATAAATTAATTTGGAATGACCACGGTGTTATAGTGTATATTTCTACATTGTAGATAGTTCCACGGATCCTTAGAGGATGGTTATCCCAAACATCCTTTAGGTTACTTGTATTTCAGTTGATATTTCACTTGAGTTGGATTTATTGATATATGAATGTTAATCCTGACTCGAGTGTTTTGTGTTTTGCTTTACGCTCGGGTCAGACTGAGTGATACAGCATTTGAGACTCACCTTTGGAGTTTGGAGCTTCGTTTGGAGATCCAACTATCGATTCAGCTTTCCAGTTGATTTGTTCAGAGAGGTCATCTGTTTGTACTGGAGACTTCACTGTATTTGAGATACGCTGTTGTATTTTATTTCTAACTCTGATGTTTATATAGTAGCTTCATGAACTACTATTTATCTATTCCGCTGCAGTATTATTGTATTACTCTGTGTCTGTGATTCTGTGATTGATTTATTTACTGTATATGCTGAGTTTTGCCAAATTTAGATTAACAATCTGATATTTTGAACAATTCAAGTCCAACATGTGTGGATGCGAATGGTTGAAAATAGCGGGTCATTACATCAACTCTACTCAAGGAGCTTTTGAGAAATCAATTTCATTCGAGTAATCTTTTGTGTGTAGCATCTTGTTGAGTTTCTATTTCAAAGGTGAGACGCCTTCGAAATTTTATGTGTTGCTCGGAAATTTCCATGGTTCGCTAATCCCAATATTAGCGCTTTGGAAACCATAGAATTAGTCGAGCGAGTATTGTCTTGGTTTTCTACCATCCTATCTTGAGAGTGTGAGAAATTTTTAAAACTCGAGTTTGTTTATCTATCCTTTGCTTGATGAATAAGTGTGTTGTTTACAGCTCTTTTCTAGAAAATTGCGAGGATGCAATTTTTATAAGGGGGAGTCTGTAACAACCCTGGTTTTAGTGATTACCTGTTAATATTAAATTATAACGGTAGTTATAGTTTAATATTGAGAATTAAATACAATTGGAGTTTTAAATTGTTTTTGAAATAAACAATGTATTTTGGGATTTAATTGCGAAAATGAAGTTAGGACTTTATTGTTTAGTTTAGGTTGTTGTTAAAGGGGAAATGATTTTATTTAGATGAAAATGCAATAATTATATCAATTATTGCCCATCTACTTCTCTTAATAAGTTTTAAAAGAAGTAATTGATTTTATAAATGGTTTATTTAAATAAAAAGGTGGAAATTGTTTTTAGAATATGTTTTGGTTATACATAAGGTTTGGAAATGGTTAAAATATTTTTCTAAGTGAGAAAGGTATTTTTGTTGAATTTTAAAAGTTAAAATGAAGACTTTTGCATTTTTATTTGAGTAATTAGCATACTTTTGGAAATTAAGGGTTTTAATAATGAAAGTGTTTTAAAAATAAAAATTAATCTTTTTATTTAATGAAAATATTTTTTTATCATGTATATAAATTAACACATTTTATTTGAGTGAAATACTTGAAAATATTTGTTGTTTGAATTCTTTTCATCAGTGTACATTGTGCATTTTGTGTATTTAGTGTTAAGAGAAATAAACATAGGCTAATTATTAAATTTGGGTCTTAAGCCCAATTAAAACATTTAGCCTGTAAGAGCGAGAAGGAGATACTCTCCTTCCATCAACGTTCATTTATTTTACACTTACTGTAAGTTTTAGAAACTTCAGTAGCTTCAAACAGAAAAATAGAAACTCATTCCTTCTTCAAACCCTAAGTTATGATCTTCAAATTAAAACTCAAATCTTGTGTTTTTAAAATCAAATTGAAGCTAAAGCTACAGGTAATCGAATCTAAAACCTAATATTTCATCAAAATTCCAAATTTTGTGAACGATGGTCTGTTAATTGCTTTCCTCTTTCTTGCATGTCCCTGTTCCTTAGTTTTACAGGTTTCCGAGGCTTAAATTCGAGCAAAGCTCCAACCTTTCAGCTAATAATACAGGTTTTTTCTTTGATATAGCAAGGCGAGCTAATAACTCACATTTTCTAGCTACTACATTTCTCAAAGAGAAGTTCTGTTTAAAATACGTACTCTGTAAACAAATTTTGTTTCAGTTTTTCTCCTTTATGAAATATGATCTGAGTCTCTACTTTGCATGCTTGTAACTTCCAATTTCGGCAACGAAATGTTGTCGGATTTCTTTCAGTTTGTAGTTTATATGTTGCTCTATATGCCTGCAAAATTTGGCTGAAAAATAATGTCATTTGAATGCTCAAATCGTTGTTTGAAAATCAGTTCGTAGCAGGAAATTCGACTGGAACAAATAATCGTGTGAGAGACTTACCTAAGTCGACCTAGGGACAAGGGAGGTCGACCTGGCGGTCGACCTAGGGGGCAGTTGTCCCTGTGTTCAATTTTTGTTACTAATTTTGTTTCTGGTTTCGTTTCCAGCTTGTTTCTTGACTTCTTCTTCTTATTTTTCGAGATACATTGGTGTTGTTTTGAGAGCGGTGATGCCTATCAATAGGCTAGCTAAATTTTGAGAATTTGAAATTCAAATTTAAATTGAATTTGGATTGATTTTGAGTTGAATTTGAATTGAATTCGTATTGAATTCAAGTTATCGGTTTTGAGCTATCTTCCTTGTTTTTCTTGTTTCCGAGCACGAATTTCTCCAAACCTTTTTGAAATAATTTTTGAAATAAATGGGCATTTAAATTATTATTATATAGTATTTTAAAATTTATTTTCAAATATAAAATCTATTTATTTCCTATAATAAAGGAATTTCAAATATTGGTTTCAATAATCGTTTTTGGAAAGTAGTTTTAAAAGCTAGATTTCTCTAATAAATTATTTTAAATATAAAATACACACTTATACACTATTCAAACGTATGAGAAAGAGAATTAAATGATTTAGTAAAAGACGTGGTATGGGACACGGGTGTTTACTATTTCGGTTAATTCCGGACTTGTACGATCGAAGCTATTAGAGGTTATCAGTTCTGAGTTGTTTTGCCATTTTATGGCGCATTTTGAGTTTTATAATTCCTATATATAGGAGTTATCTGGGATGGCCAATATTTGGCGAGTTTTATGGTTTGAGATCTCCTATTCTAGGAGTTATGGTTAATGAGAGCCATAACGATATTTTTATACTTGCCGATGATATGAGGCACGTTTTGAGTTTGTGATTTCCTATTTTGAGATTTATGGTTCATGAGGAACCATCACGAGGTTTATTTATACTTGTCGATGAGATGAGACAAGTTTTGAGTTTTCCAATGTGGCATTGACTAACGGTTAGTAAACCGTTTAGTGAGAACGTGTGGTATGGGACGCACGTTACCGCTTTTCCGGTTCCTAGCTGAGAGTTTGTGACACATTCACGAGTGAATGCCAGTATTTTAGCTATTGGGTTCTACGTGTACACAAACTTATATATATAGCTAAGGAGCTATTTAGGGGTTGTTGGGTCCTAAAAGAGGCCGGGGTCTCTAGTACACGGTACTTGGCAGGCTGTTGGGCCATATATTGGGTTGTTGGGTCCTTTCATATTTTATAGCTGTTGGGTTTTTTTATTGGGTTGTTGGGTCTAATCTGGGTTTTTGTAGCTACGAATGGGCTGTTGGGTCCTTTCTCTTTTTATAGCTGTCGGGCTATTATTGGGTTGTTGGGTCCGTATTTTGTTTATAGCTGTTGGGCATTTTATTTGGGCTGTTTGGTCCTATTTCTGAGATTGAGATTATATTCTCCTTTTGGAGATATCAGAGTTTGCCATTTTGGCGTATTTTGTTTTTGAGGTTTCTCCATTTTGAGATTTATCATTTGAGTTTTCTTCTATTTAAGAGATAAGGTTAGAGAAACCCTTATAGCTAATTTTGGCTATCGTCGATGATATAGGGCGACTATTATACTTGATGATTTATTATGAGTTACTTCTTTAGAGGATCTTTATGCTTAATTGATATTTGTTCACTTAAGATATGGACATGCTTTGCTATTATCTCTTCTCATTCGAGAAGAATTATTTCCTTGTATCATATGCTTCATATTATTGTCTATTCTTATTAACTGATTGTTTTAGCTAGACTGACCCGTGTATTTTATACTCAGGTCAGACCGAGTTGTTAAAGGTTAGCTTTCAGTTATGGGACTTAGCTTTGATGCATCTGCTTGGATATCAGCCTAGCACTTTTGTGTTTTTTATATTTCTATCCACTTGACTCTGATATGTATTTGATTAGATGTATATAGTTTGGTCTCTGAACCACTTTTGTGTATCGTTTTGTATTGTATTGGGATGCATCAGGGTATATGTATTATATATATATGATGTTTATTGTTCTGTGATGTGATATGCATTCTGTTATTGTATTTTGTTCTAATAGATCCATTAGCCACCTATAGTTGTGTAGTAAGCATTTATTTGATATGTAGATCCTTGAGAGATAGAGAGAAAAATATAAAGCATTCATCGACGTATTCAGCAGATGTTTAAGACAAGATTATAGATTGTCGCTCCTAACCGGCCCTATTCTCCGCATTAGTAGATAGAATTACCTAGTAATTCTCTTTGTTAATGCGGGTCTTGGGGTAGGGCATTACATAAACAGTGCTATATATACCATTATAATTCATAAAGGAAAGTGGTTCTTTTGTGCAAATTCGACGTGTATTTTATCGTGAATAATTTCTATACCAAGCAAGCATATTATCAAAAAATCATCCAATGATCAATGATTTTAGCATCCAAACTATGCAAATCAACCAAGTATACTTGCATAGCACAAATTTTAGATAATTTTAAAATAAATTTTAAATAAGATGGAAGTAGTGTTCTCACTTTCATGCTATCCGACTCTAAGTGTTTTTTAATCGATGAAACAGTCCCTTTCTCTGCACCGAAGCATATAGAAATTGCACTCGGACCTTAGTGATGCTCAGCCAAGCTTGTGTGGAGGTGGAAGCTCAGCTTTGAGATGGTGGTGGTATGGATCGTGCACTTAGTGAGGAAGAGGTGAGGTTTGGCTAACTTTTTAAAGCGATTTGATATCGTATGTGTATGAAAACAATTTTAGCAGAACTTCAGTGCGGTGTTGCAATATTTTTTTAATATTTGGAAAGCCGTTGAAGAAGACCTATTAGAGAGCTCAGGAAGAAGAAGGAGGAGAGAGGTAAATTTATGAAGAAAGGAAGAGGGTATGCTTTTGTATTTATAGGATGGAAATTCTTAAGCATGGAATTACCAAAATGCCCCTCCCCTCCCATCATAGCTTCAGCTAAACTCCCTCCATGTACCTTCCATCACTTCATGATATCTTAGGTGTAGGTATGTAGGTGTGTAAGTGATGGTGAGTTGATTTTAAGTTTGCATTTTCATTTTAACTTTTATGAAAAATATCTTCCGTACTTACTTTCACTAATAACACTTAGATTTAATTAATTATGGTTAAATTATATGTTATTAATTTGTTATATGTGCATATATACGTTATTTTAACTTTCAACGTTGCAACATTCAAATATAACATTTATTTGTTAAACCATTGAAAATTTGGAATTTGAATCACAGTCATATTTTTAGTTTTTAATCAAATTATTTATTTATGTAAACAAAAATTGAAAATAAATTTCATATCATCTTTAAATAATTAAAACAAGATTATTTAAGCTATAAAACTATTTAAATAATATAAGAATCCATTTATAAAAATACGATGTCGAACTGCCAGAATGCGATGAAGTTTCTGTATCTTTATAAAATAAGCTTATATATTTATAAAACCATTACAAATAGCTTATTATTATTATATAATAATTAAAGTGATTTATTCATCATTTAGAATAATTATCTGAATATTTAAAATTAATTCAATATTCCAATTCAAAGTGATAAAATTATGCGTCGTTACAAAAGTTACGCAAATAAAAGGCGTAAAGATTTAGTGTTCTCGGTTGGAGATCATGTATTCATTAAAGTATCACTAATAAAGGGTGTGATACGATTTGGAAAGTCGGGGAACCTGGCACCGAGATATGTTGGACCATTCACTATTATAGAGAGGATTGGAAAGCTCGTGTACCGAGTTGGGTTACCAAGTAGTTTGGCAAGTGTCCATAATGTGTTTCATGTTTCTCATCTTAGAAAGCATGTGGATGATACAAAAACTGCTATCGCTCCAACTGCATTAGAAGATTTAGTGATAGAGTCGGATCCGTCTTTTGTGAGACAATCAGTTCAAAATGTAGCGAGAGATGATAAGAGATTAAGGAACAAGGCAATTAAGTTAATGAAAGTCCAGTGAAGTTGCAAGAAGAAAGGATGTACCTAGGAGACAGAGGATAGGATTAGGGATACTTATCCTGAGCTATTATGATGGTTTTTTCTGTATTTGTTGTATACAGATTTAGTAGCTGGTAAGATATACTAGCATTGTTTGCATGTTTGATATGCTTGTTGTGTAGTCCTTACTGCATTTTGAGGATGAAATTCTTTAAAGGGTAGCCATAACACCCCTAATTTTAATTTAACATCATTCAGGATATTTAATTGGATAGATTAAATAGAATAATGTAGAGGGTTAAGCAGAATGAGATTTGAAAATTTATAAGCTCAAGCCATTACAAATTGGTTATTAAGATTGTTTTAGAACTCAACTTATAAGAGAATATATAAGGAGGGCAAAATAGATAGATCCATCTATTGATCCTTAAACCCTTTCCCTCTCATATCATTCTCATTATTCACATAACATAAATAATCAAAGATAAGAAGTTAAGGCTGGCCATTAAACTAGCTGAGGATCACGAAATCAAATAGGAATCAAGAGAAAGCTAAGGGAAATTAAAGTAACCACAAATCTCAACTCCATCAATTAATTTAAAGGTGAATAATATATGATCCATCTCTTTTGATTTCTTTTGAATTCGGCTATAGTTAGTATCTAAATCTTTTAGATGATTTTTGCTAAGTTCTGGTTATTTAATCATTGTTTGGAAAGAATAATAATTTTGTGAATATTTATGAAATTATTTGAAAGGGTATTAAGGGTAAAACCTAAGTTTTTAATCTTTAATTGATTTGATTTCTGGATATGTGGTATAAAATGTTAATTTGGAGATGGATTTTTAATTTCATAATTTTCAAAGTTATATTAAATATTTTATGATGTTTTTAAGGAGGAAATAGCTTTATTTCATGTTTTAATTATTTAAAATGATTAAATAGGGTCTTTGGCCTTGAAATTTTTATATGGTAAAGAAAATAATATTTCTGAACTTCTGTGATTTTTATGGATTTTTTCCAAGTGATTTCAAATTATTATGAATTTAATATGCTAGAAAAGCATTTAAACTATTAATTAATTAAGACTATTAATTAATTAAACTGGAAAGATGTTTTAGAAAGATAAAACTAAAGTGTGGTAGTTTTTTGAAAAGAAATTGTTAAAGTATTGTTTTATCCAATAGGAATTGGACAAGAAATTGGAATTGGTGATAAGTATTATGCTTTTATTAGTAAGAAACCAGTTTCCATTACAATTACGATAATGCCATGCCACTTATACCGTAGTCGAGCCTAAAACACCACCGCTTGGATGAGTGTCCAGGTCGATAAGGATGGAAGCATAGGGTAACTACTTAGGTAGTTATGGAATGGTTCCAACCGTGTCGAAGTCGACAAAGGCAACAACCTATACTTGTTGGCATTACGATATCGTGATTCATCTATGTTGATGTCGCATCTAATCAGTAATGTTTTAACTTCACACTTATACATTTGGCAGTATAATAGCCGAAGTAACTTAAGTGTAAAAGTTTTATTGTGATACCGATAGCGTTAAAGTCGCTATGCATCAGTGTCAGCGACCTTATATACCAGGGTTTTATATTGTAGGGTGTGGACAACGATGCCTCGCAACATCGTTACCGCATTTCTTCCTTTTAACGTTGGCGAGGCTTACCCGCATATAAATTACAACTGTTTTAAAGAGGCGATATAGCCTATTTTCAAGAGGGTCGATAACCCTTCGTTTTGGCACTTAACAATTGTTTTATAAAATCCTAAAGTTTTGTTTTGAAAGATGGGTACCTGTATCCTATGAGAGTTGATAACCTTACTTTCAGCATAGAGTTTTATACTTAAAAGAGTTAAGTTTTCTTTTGACCATGGATAGAGGTTGACATTGTTTTAACGCCGTGTGTGTTATATGTTATCTTATTGAAGATGGAGAGCCTTGTGCCTCGTCGTCGACATTGTTACTGATGTCGACATTGATCTGTACTGACCTATTTAAAGGCGGCACGCCTTATGTTTTATGACTTCGACTTTAAAAATTGAGGATACCAATGTTTATATTGCTATGTGTTAAAAGTATACGAAGTTGACATCATTTATTGGGGATGCTAAGGTAGAATAAACTCGACTCTAATCATTGGGGATACCAATGTATGTTTTAATAAATTTGACATAGATCATTGGGGATACCAGTGCATGTCATTCTAAGATTTTATAGCATTAAGGGGAGATAACCTAATTGGGGATACCGATAGACATATGTCAAACATGTGGGTAAGATGAATTAAATTGTTAAATGATGGGTTATAGTTATTCTAGGAAAACTATGGAATGTGAGATGGATAGTCCACATCATCTCATAGATGGATAGTCTCTAAATGGTTGGTGAAGGGTTCATAATTATCCTAGGAAAACTATGGGATGTATGATGGATAGTCCATATCATTTTAAATAGATGAAACCATATGTAATGAGTAGTCCATATAGGAGGGGATAGATAATCCATTAAAATGTTTATATATGATATGGATAGTCCATATAACTTTGACAATGAAACCATGGGTGATGGGTAGTCAACATGGTAGGGGATGGGAAATCCAAAGAAGTAGTCATATGTGAGATGGGTAGTACACATAAGTATAAGATGGATAGTCAATGAAAAATTTAGATGGTTAGTCTAATAACTTAGGATGGGTAATCCAGTTTATATTGCATGTTTGCATATCAGTATATTAGTATGTTAAAACCATTGTGGATGTAGGAGCAAAGTATATGTTTGAGATATTTAGTTATGATACTAGTGAGGGGAAAACCCGTTCCGCTCGGTGGTGTGGTCTCACTAGACATCTATTTGGTTTGAGATGGTAGGTTATTATTCACACCAGACTTTTTGTCTAACCCGAAGTTTTTGTTTTTCCCCTTAAACTCACAAGTACTCGTTTGAGTAGGTAGGGAGTATGGACTTTCAGGGTTTCGGTTAGATGAGTAATCTTTCGGAGACGTGCAGGAGGCACTAGCTATTTAGGAGTACGTATCTAAACTGCTGTGTTGCTTGGTTTTGTCTGTATGGATGTAATGACAAATTATATAATTGCCAAATTTTAGACTCGGATCAACCAAGGAGGCATCTTCATATGTTGCTCTTAGAGTATTTTGTAATAATTATAATTTCTTTGAACGTGGGATCGTGAATTGGATTTTGTAATGAATATGAAATCATATGTAGAAATTGAATGTAAAAGTTGTTTCTGAATTGTGTTTGAAATTTTTTCATATTCGTGTGCTTCTAATTATTGATATGATTAACATAACTGCATTTTATCATCGGGGATTTATAACTATGGATTACTACATCATCCATAGTGTTTAGTTTTGGGCCTCAAAATGGGGGATGTTGCAAAAAAAAATTTGAAATAACTCATAATTTTACTTTGATGGAAAAACTCGTGTTTACTTTGGTAAGGGATTTGCTCTAGAAAAGATGTTGTTGATTAATTGAACCTTTTGAAACCTATCAAAATTATTAATAGTGATTGAGAAAGCGATGGGTAATGATTTAATTATACTTCATAACTAGAGGAAGTATATATTAAAAATCCTTGAAAATTAAACAAGTTTTATAATATTTTTCGAAATTAGTGCATATTCCATGATCATTTCTACCACTATCATCCTTCTTACACTCCTATACCAAAAATTTAATATAGTGTATAGAAGTTGGTATTTCGAAGAATATAAGAAATTAGGTTCCAATTTTAAAGCAAGAAATTATATTTTTAATGGAATTTAAAATTCTAACCTAAAGTATCCGCTCTCATTTAAATGTCCTTATAGTTATGCATGGGTGAATAACTTTAATCTCTATATATGTGCTTTCATTCTCATTTAAAAGTCCTCACGGTTATGCATGGATGGGACTCGTATACAAGAGAGGGATAAGATTCAAGTAGTTTTTAATCTCATTTAAAAGTCCTCACTATTATGCATGGTTAGAAAATACTTAACATTCTTTTTTAAGCAACTACTAACCTTTTTTAAAAGTCCTAACGGTGATGCATGGTTAGAAATGCTCAACATTTTTTAAAGGTAATTATTAAGCATACCTTACTACTATCACTATATTCTTCCCGAATTATAAACCATTCATCACTCTAAAGTGGAATTTGTGTCTAGTTAGTAAAATAATATGACTTTTGTTTGATTAATTGGAATATGCAATATATATTTCTCTCTCGATATGATTTTAACCAAAATTCATCACTGTTTCAGTTACTATTATTATTTTTGATGATAACAAAAGGGGAGAGTGGTTAAGGTTTTGGTGGTTGAGTAATAACCTTACTAATATTCAAGGGTTAGTCTTACGGTTGTTTTTGCATTTGTTTGACAAATCAAATTTTCATTTTTAAATTGCATGCAACTTTGTAGAAAGAGTCTAATTGTAGGGTGACTATACAAATATGGGGTGCTTGATCACAATACATCAAACACATTTGCTAGGCATAAAATCTTAATATATATTTGTTATCATCAAAAGGGAGAGGCTATAAAATACAATAGTTATGATTTTTGTTGGATAATAATAAACATATATATTTTTTAAATGTGTTTGTTGTAGTGCTATTACAACATCATAGATTGAAATAAACAAATCACAACTTCATTTAAATAAATTTTTTATTTCACTTCAAATTCAAATAGTACATATTTATAACATAAATTCCACTATATTTTACGTCATATACAATATTATTTTACACTCTCATATGTACAGCAATCAATTACTTTCCAATACAATCACTTATTTCACACACTCACTCGAGTTTCATATGCTATCCACTTTCTCCAGCTTGTGTCCAGCCATCTGCTTTGCCTATCAAAGAAATAATGCAGTAAAAGAAAAACAAACTGAAACTACAAAAATAAAAATATAATTGAATATTGATATTGCCTTAGTTTATAGGTTTGTCTGCTATCATATTTTAGATAGGAACCAAAAATAAATGTGCACGAGCAATATATGACATGCACAGTGTATCACTGTACATGCCATAAGGCCGTGCACATACGTAAAATCCATTTGCACAAATTCAATTTCAGGGAAAAATGCAAAGGTCAAGCCTGCTCAACACAGTGCAATTAGAAGTGTACATGAGGTCAAGCCCAAGCAAGCTCGAACTTAACACAAGTGCATACACGAGGTCAAGCCCAAGCAAGCTCAAGCTCAACGCAAGTGTATCATTTCACTTCAGACAAACATGTACAGTGGTACAACATACACATAGGTTCGGATCAGATAAGCATGCACACACACAAAGAGCATGTGGATGGATACATGAAATGCAATAAAGTTAGAGAAACAAAGACAAGTATAGAAATGGATGACAATGATGAAAGATTGCAATCGCTTCTACAAAATACAGGTCTAACTAGTAGTAATTCGACCGAGAGCAAACCAAAGCAACAATCGAAGAACTACTCGACTCGTAGAAACAGCCAAACTTATAAATCGCTATTAATCGTAGAACGTAGGCATTAGAGAAGAAGGAGGCGATTCGAATCACAAATTCAAGCGGCAACTTCAATTGAAAATTTTGAAACCCTAATTTCAAATTGCAAAGGGACCGGCCGAAGAAATAAAACGCTGGCAAATTAAAGAATGCATTTATATTTTTATTTCTTTGTATTAATTGGTTGGGCCGTACGTTTTACTATAGACTTAGTATAATTGTGTATTTAGGGTTTCTTTTTTATTTTAAGTGCATTTTGTTTTTTAAATTTGTGAAAATCCAGTTTTTAACAAGGTAGGAACTACCGAGTGTAGTTCGAGAATTCACAACTCGAGAATTAGTTGTGGTAGAGTTTTAAGCGTAGGGTTAGAATAATCAGGTTAGCGATGGTCGTGAGTTTACAAGGTATGTAAGCATCGATTTTTTAATTCCTAGTATAAACTTTGGGGGCAGTAGTACGCAGGTTTTGCCGAAGTTGGGTAAAATTGTGTATTGCTTTTATTTCTACATTTACTTTATGCTATAATTTTTTATTATTCTTGTGAATTTATTATAAACCCTATTAACCCCCTTCTAGGTTTAATTCTATCATACATCACCATTACCAAATTTCATTAGTCCAAAGTGATATAGTTTTGATGAAGAGAATTGGTGTAAATAATTGTTACTACCGGGTAACGTTTAACAAAGTAAAATTGGATTTTACCAAAACCAAGTAAGCGAGATAAATTTGGCCAAAATGTCACGTCACCTGCTAAATGACATGTGAACATTAATATCTGAATTGTTCGATAATTGCTGACCAAATTTACACCTAAGGTCACACAACCGAAACGATGAATACTCCTTTTATCGTCTGATTTTGTTAGTTTGTATTTGTTATAAGTTAATTAAACTAAATAATATTTATAAAATATTAACTACAAAAAATTTTATTTGACGTGTTGAACAATGTTAAACAATGCATTTATAATAGTTATAAATAATGGATATACGATATCGGTACGCGTTTAAATTTATATCTAAATGTAACAGACATTATTTGGACCGGAATTGGTTTTAAGGCGCACATAGGGAATGAAAATTTTGGCAAAATAGCTTGGATATGCTAGCCAAATGTTGGCAAAAGAGGGAGGCTTTTGAATGGTTTAAAAGAGTGGAATTGGCAAGAGAGGTAAGGATAAGATCCACTTTTCTCTTCAATTGACTTCCTATTTATATGCCACTCTTTACACCATCTTTTTTGATACTTTTTCTCTCTTCTCCCTTTATAAATTTTACCAGGAAACCCCATTTAAACCCAAAAGAAATCTAAGCATAAATCACATCAAAACTCATCGATTTGATCGTCGGTGGTAAAGTGGTTCAGGAGCCAGCAACTCTAGAGCTTAGAATTTGATTCAAGGAGTCATTTCATCATTTCAAAGAAAGATTTCTAGCCTTGTGAAAGGTATTGAACATGTATACTAATTCATTTGATATTATTATCTATCATTATAATATATTGTGGGCTATTAGATTATATTATGAATCTAGTCTATCAATGTTCTATCACATATTGGATAGTTGAATATATTGGAGCATCAATATATATATATGTTAATTTAAAAAAATTTGTATACATGCTAGCATTAAACTCATGACCTAAAATTAAAAAAATCATTTTTTAATTAAATAATATTATATATATATGATTTTATTAATTAATTTATTATATTTTAAAGATAAAAATTATATAATAAACATTTTGAAATTTATAAATTTTGTTTTTGTACAACATTAATTCGGCAGCTATGAATGTTCGATTTTATTCTATATTTATTTATATTTAATTAATGATATAACTATTTATTTAACTAGAAATTTTTTTGGCAAGGCCGACGGGGTTGGATGGACCCCGACCATTTTATTGCAGCACCAATAGAACAAAACACATACAACAGCGAGCAAGAGCTCATGAAAATAGAGAAAAACTAGGTGCCACAAGCATAGAGGGAAACAGATACAAAATTAAAAATAAGAAACAGAACCGAAGTATTCTTAGTAAATTTGGAAGGACTGTGTTATGCCTGGGTCAAAGGAGAATTGAAGCATCCCCAGAGTTTGTTTTATTTCATGCAGTACCCATAGCTTGAACATCGAATTACTCTTTGCATTGACAGTGTCAAATACTCTTACATTTTGCTCTCTCCATGTTACCATGATAAAACTCTTCAACACAGCACTAAATAGCCTCTTTTCTTCCTGCTTGTACCCTGTAATAGCATGTATTTGATTCCACTCTATCTGGTTGTTATTCGATACATTATATCTATGAAGCTTTGTCATCACAGCAGTCCACACGGTCAAGATTTCAGGCATTCAAAGAACAAATGTTCAACAGTCTCAGGTTGATCTCTACAGAACGTACAAAATATGTTGATGTTCATTCCCATGCTCGCGAGTTTGACTCTCGTAAGAATAGCACGATTCAACACCTTCCACATCATCAAGTTTTCACGCATACTACTATCCATATTTCAGGTACGCTTCCACCATTTCCACATTGGCCTTGGTTTATTCTTCATCAAGTGTTCATATGCTTCACCAATTTTAAATTTAGTATTATTCTCCCCCATACAAGCTCTTCAGTTGTAGAAGTCATAGGAACAAACTCTCTGATCATATTCCATATACGTTGTCCTGCAGTTAGATAAGTATGACCTAAAACTCTGATTATTATAAACTACATCCTTAACCTTAGCCTTAGTATGAATACCAGATTGTTGTATTTCACTGTGTGTCAATTGTCTTCTAAGTATCATTCCCTTATCAAGCCACGGATCATCCCAGAAACTCGTATTGTAAATTGGGATGGAATTTATTCGTATGATCGGGAGAAAAATCTCTTTCAGCTTGAAAATACTCTGCCATGTCCAGCTTAGGTTTTGATGCTTCTGCATGTTCCATATACTTTTACCTTTGATCACATTTCTTTTAGACCATTCAGCCCAAAGACTGTTGGGACAGTTAAAGTATGTGTCAATTTTTTTTACAAATGCCGCCCTATTCCATTGTATTAAATTAAGTATTCCAAGCCCGCCTTTATTCAGTGGTCGCTCCACTCTGTCGAAATTTATCGGCACAATGTATCTACCTAAAGTTTTGCACGTCCAAAGAAATTTCATAAATGCACTTCTTATCATCTTAACAAGTTTAAATGGTAGAACAAAAGTCCTAGCTCAGTACACCTGCATTGCAAAGAGCACAGACTTGATTAAAGTAAGTCTACCAGCTTGACTGAGCTTCCTAGAAGTCCAACAGTTTAATCTCGCTGTTATCTTCTCATATAGGGGAAGACATTGGGTAGTTGTAATCTTAGATGTAGAGAGGGGAAGCCCTAAGTAGGATACAGTATTGGGGGTAGGCGTCAAACCAGAAGCATGAGAAATCTCAGCAACCTATTCCGAACTCACACCAGCAGTTTTGATATCAGATTTTTGAATGTTAACTTTTAATCCTGTCATCGCGTAAAACTGGTCAAGGGTATACATAATATTCTTAATAGTGTTGATGTCAGGAGAACAAAATACCACTAAATCATCAGCAAACATCAAAGCTGAGATTTGAGGATCCTTGTAGGCATGATGAAGATTAAAGCCATCAAGGCTAATTAGCTTGTTTATCATTCCTGTCAGCAGTTCCATCACCAGAATAAAGACATAAGCTGATAGCGGATCTCCCTGCCTTATTCCTTGCCTACCACCAAAAAAACCAGCAGTCGTTGCATTGACAATGACCGAGTAGTTTGGAGTAGAGATACATTCGTAAATCCAAGAAATAAAATGAGGCGGGAAGTTCATGTATCTTATGATTCATACTATACTATCCCTTTGTAACATGTCGAAAGCCTTCATGATATCGAGCTTCATCATTGCCTTCGGATGAGAATTCTTTCGATTGTACCCTTTAAGCAGCTCATGAGAGAGTAGGATATGGTCTAATATATTCCTTCCAGGCAAGAAAGCTGCTTGATTCTTGGTAATAATGGAAGGTAGCACATACTTAAGTCTAGTAGCAATTACCTTGGAGATGCATTTATATATTGTATTGCAGCAAAAGATAGGTCGATAGTCATTCACATGATGAGCATTATTGAGCTTAGGGATTAGTGCAATATTGGTATAGTTAAACGATCTGAAGATTCTGGCCTTTTTAAAGAAAAGAATTATGGCATTACACACTTCAGTTGATACAAACGACCAACAAGAAGTGTAGAATTTAGCATTCAATCCATCTGGACCACCACGAGTTAGCATTAAGAGAGAACATTGCTTTTTCTATTTCTTCAGGAGTAACTTCTTCGCATTGGGAGGTGTAATCTTCAGCTGATAATCTAGGCAGGATATCAGAAGGGATATCATCAATAGTAGGGATGAAGTTGTTAGCATTACCGTACAGTGAAGAGAAATGTTGAACAAAGGCTGCTTTCACTTGATCGTCAGTTGTTTGAAGGACACCATTTTTATCATGTATAGATGCTATATTCTCTCTTCGTTGCTTATTCATGAGATTTGCATGGAAGTAGGCACTATTCATATCTCCCTTCTCTCTCCATTTTATTCTAGACTTTTACTTTATCATATCACTTTCTTTAGCTAACGCTTCGTAGTATTTCTGGGACATAGCACTTTCAGTTGTAGCGAGATTAACATCACTAGTATTAGACATCATAGTTGTTTGCACCTCAACCAGCTCTGCCTTAACCATAGTGCTCATTTTTGCTCCTTTACCAAATCTTTTATTAGACCACACTTTCAATACCTCTTTCATTTCTTTAATTTTTCCTGCAAAATAAATAAGTGGTTACCATAGTTAGGTTTACTTCAAGTGGATAGTGCAATAGTTTTAAAGTCAGGCTCAAGAACCCAAGAATTAAAAATTTTAAAATTTGTTTTTCCTCTCTTGTCAGCTTCTCGTAGGTGAATAATTGGAGGAGAGTGGTCTGAAAGGAGAGGAGGAGGAAGATAACTGTAAAGAAGAGGCCATTTATTAAGAGAAGTTTGATTCGAGAAAGAGTGGTCAATCCTAGAGAAGGTCCTGTTGCCTTGCCGTCTTTTATTATTCCAAGAAAACTGCATACCAACTGATTTAACAGGAACAAGTTCAGCTTGGATAATGGTATCAGCAAGAGGCTGAATTTCATTAAGTGATAGTGGATTTCCTCCTACTCTGTCAAAGAGAGTGTAACAACAGTTGAAGTCTCCGATAATTAACCATGGGTGGGAGGTCTGTCTCAGGGCAGGGATAACCGAAAATAATGAGGTCCGAGCAGCTACAGTGTTGAATGCATAGACAAAGGTTATTTATAATTTTATTTTAATTAGAAATTGATACAGTGTTGATATAGCTCCAATCAGATTTAACTAGAAATTGATTATGTATATACATACATACATACATACATACATATATATATATATGTATGTATATTTAAATATAATTTGAAATTAAGTATAAAATTTTACATAAAAATATTACATAATTTTTAGATCTCATAAATGGTTATTTATAATTTTAATTAAGTTAGTTAAAATTGTATTAAAATTATTATATTATTTTTTAATTAAAAATCATTTTTAAATTAAAAAAAAGTAATTATCTACCATAAGCTTAAAGTTGGTTACTATTAAATTATTTATTTATTTATGTGCATATATGTATATATATATTTATAAATATTTATAATTAAATATAAATTTTTTAATTTTGTACACAACTTTGCAACAGCAATTTGAATAAAAAAATTTAATTATTTTATATTAGTTATTAATTGATTCTTTTAAATATAAACAAACATTTTTTCAAATATATTTTAAAATATTATATATAAGTTATTATAATTACTATTTCCATATATTATATATATGATTATATTTTACATAAGTATACTCTTACATATATATAATTTTCAAAGCACACACAGATATATATATATATTCATTTAGATAGTACATAGAATATTAGAGGGGCTAACATGTCCATTGCAGTATAAACCTCAGCACCTATACAGGGGCATGTTAAACCATGTATACTTTATTATATTGCACATGCACGGACACATGTATGTGTATATAATACACATATTTAAATATAATACAAAGTAATATAGAGAAAAACTTTATTAATAAAATAAAATAAAATAATGATTTTATTTAGAAAAAAATTAGGAAAGTTCTAAATGAACTAGACTTTATAGGCTAAATAAATATCCAACATGGTAAAAAAAAATTGAAATTCACTTATTTCTTCCGCTGTGGGTTGGCCATGTTTCAACATCGATGGAGACTGGTTACCCAGTGACCGATTTCTGATCTGATTGGATATGATTTTCATGATCGGAGAGATAGGATAATGAACCATAAGGTGCAAGTCATCTTGTCGGAGAGCGAGTGCATTGGACTAGTATAGGGTAGTAAGTCCCCTCATAAGAGGGTGAGTGGATGAGCTTGCTCGTACGTTGGGTCCTCTTGCCCAAGAGCGAGTGGATTGGACTCAATATTTATCAGATACAATCCGAAGGGATTGGGACGGATTGGATATATGCTCCGAAGAGGTCGGAAATTAGACTAGATATGGATAGTGCAATCTAGAGAGATTAAATCCTAAACTAGACATCGATTGTGCGATCCGGAGAGATCAAAAACAAAACTTTAGACTTGAAAGCTACCTAAATTTGAAACGATTTGATAATGATTACTGAATTATGTCACTGCCTCAATTTGGTCGGACTCGTTTACGATGGGAGAGCAATTCTAAACAATTTGTAAGTGATGCTCACAGATCGTTAGCAAGGCACTACCCTAATTAACTGCATATGATAACCAAATGATTGATGAAAGTCATTACTTCGATTCGATTGGGCATTTTTATAATGGGATACTAGGCGATACTAGATGACTTATAGGTACCAGTCCAACCGGTGGCAATGAACTTCCACGATTATTGACTCATGACTACTTGACATATGATTTACTCATGATAATGAAATCCCGGACTAACACGGGATGATATAGATTTTGATATATGACATTTACCTCCGGGAGAACACGGGATGAGTTTGATTTATGATACATGATATATGATGTGATAATTCCAACGGAACACGGAATTAATATGATTTCTGACTAACACTTTAGCAAGGACTTAAATCCTTAGCTATACTGCTCTGGAACGACCTTTGATTTATAAGTGAATCTAGGAAACTGAACAATTCGCTACTATTTGATCATTTATTAGCCAAAAGTTCATTAACTAACGATTTTGCAACCTTGAATGAGCAAATCACACATTTCATTCACAAGACGTGCTTTGGAGGGCAAGTATTACGGTTGAATTTTCCGCAGTCCCCGAGCAGACTCAAACGATTGAACTGGACTAACGAATGATCGAAAAAGGATATAAACCACTAAAGAAGTAACTGATGTGCACGTAAATGTGCATATTTTTACTTCACTATATATAATCTAATTTAATTAAATAAATGAGCATATAGGATATTTTAACATGTTTTAACCCAAATTTCAATTATTTTCAAATCCTCATATATTCATTTTCATATAAGAGCAAAATGTTCATTTTTGTGTGTGAATTAACTTGAGAATATTTATTTGCACATTTTATTTTTCTTTATAGGAAAATTGGATGGAAATTACAAGAGGTTTCATGAAGATATGCATGCACAAGAGAAGGAAACAAATGAGTATGAAGAAATAAATCAACTTATGCATCATGGAGGACCCCACCTACCCACTTACCTTAATCTACAATTAGGAGCTAATGCACATGTTAGTGGACATTAAAGATGCATGCACACTTAATGGAGGATTAATTAGAAGCTAATGACAACTTGGTGGCCACACTTCCACAAGGGTATTTTGGGTAGTCCCCAAAAATATGGATTAGGGTTTCAAACTTGTATAAATACCCCTTATGTTTCATGTAATGAGCTCTTAGCCTCCACATTAGTTAGTTTAGCTTTAGGCTCAAAAATAAACAAAAAACTCTCTTTTCTTTTTCATGGTTACTTAGCCATTTTCTTTCATGTAATTTTCTTATATGCAATTTTAATTCATGCACTTTTAATTCAAGTTCTTCTCTTGTTCTTTTCTCTTAAGTTAGTAGCTTAGTTTTATTTCTTATGCAAGTAGTGTAATTCTCTTTTTATTTCAATTAGTTTGCATTTTTCTCTTGTTTTTAGTTTCATGTTGAACTCTACATTTATTGAAATGATAGCAAATATGAGAAGCCAAACCCCTTCAATTTAGGGGTAATGAAGCTCTCTTAATCATGTAGATTCAACATTTTGATAATTTTTAATCTCTTTTTGTGCTTAATGGAAATGTTTGATGTGGTTAAATTTTGTTGTTTAGCTTTGAATTTGATACCTATGTTGTTGACACCAAATAGGCTATGCTTAAACAAACATAAACACAAATTACCTCTTCGTCTACATATGATTATGGTAATGAGTGGATTTTAAAATCAAAATTTGATGGTCTATATTACTAATCAATAGTAAATAGATCATGCTTAGAATATATTTTATTTTCAATTTCATTACATTTTCATGCGAGTTTACAAGTGGTTTAGTGAGTGTGTTAAAGTTTGATGGTTTATGTTGGGCTAATTAAAGTACAAATAGGCCATACTTATGATAAACACATCAACTAAATTCACTAATGACCAAAAAAGAGAGATCATAATTTCATATATGTTGATTTATGTGATCATGAGAGGGGATTTACCTCTAAATTGCCTTCAAACTCTCATATTTTTATCCACTTTCTATTGCTAGTTTATTTGCATTTTTAGCTTAACACTCTCAAATTCTTGGATTGAGTAGAAATTTTAAAATCACTTCCAATTCTCTGTGGATCGACCCATACTCTCCACGTACTAAAATTGTACGTAGTGCGCTTGCGGTTATTTTTAATTTAAATTTTTCGATTATTTTTCTAATCCGATAGAAAATGAGCCGATTCATCAAGTTTTGGCGCCGTTGCCGGGGAATTAATTTGATTTTATTTCTATTCTTCGAATTATATTTGTTTGATTTTATTGTGTGTCTGTTTTGTGTGTTAATTTGCATTTAAAAAAAATATGTGGTGTTGTGTGTTTGTTGTTTGATTTTTGTTTGTATTGTGTTTGTCTGCTTGTTTTCTAGTTTTATTTGCATTTGCACTTCTACATAAGAAAAATGCACAGACAATTTCAAAACAAAAACAAAGATATTTTCTTTTCTTTTCATTTACAATTTGCATTTCATTTTCTTTACTATTTTTCATTTTTTTACAAACATACATTTTCAATTACAAAATTTTCCCACTGTCATTTCTTCCATTTCCCTTGCCTGCACAACTGCCTTACTACAAACACCTCATTTCTGCCTTCCATTACTTCTCACTTGCCTTCAGACCATAACTTCACTTCAGAAACCACAAACAACTTCTGAACCTCTGCTTACAGTCATCTTACCGCCTACTAATCCAATTATGTCAACATAACCACCCTCCTCTGACCACCACATCCATCACCAGTGTCACTACTGTTCATCCATCATACATCTACAATCACCAACTCTGTGCACTGAAATACATCAATACAAAGCCATTGAACCATCCCCTTGTTACTGCAATACTGCCCTATACTCCTGCCGCCACCATACTTGCATACTTGTATAATTACAGTGTTGCCACCCATACTGTCACTTCTGCCTACATCACCACAGATTACTGCCTCTAATTTATTCATACATCAACCTCCATAAGCACCATTCATATATCAACATTCATACATCTCCTCCAATCATACTTCTGCCTACAAACACTCTGACCATCAGCCTCTATAACCACCATTCATACATTAACATCACAGTACTGTTACCCTCCAACAACTACAAATACTTCCTGCAAATTTCACATTTCACATCACCCAGTCAAACTACAAAAATTCACTATACATCTCCTCCAATCCTCTACAGCTTCCAACATCATAATCACACTTCTGTAAACTTACATCAATTCATACTGTCACTACTTCATATCCACTAACCCACTTCACTACCACCTTAACACTATCATCAATCCACCTTATCACTATCATAACAGTGCACACAACATAACTACCATCTTCCCTTACAAGCACGTTGTCCTCCATCAGTAGCAAATACCATACATATCACTATTAAAAACACTGCTGCCTTATCAACAACACTACAGCTATCTCCTTGCTTACGTCCAAACGTCACACAATTTCACCAAACTCTACACTACCCATCAACAGATGAACCACACCACTACACCCAGTCCTCATCAAACAGCCTACATTTCATCATCCCAACATTCTCCATATATCCAAACTGCCAAACACCTACTCACGGTTCATCTCACCAAATATATACAATAGAGCAATCCACAAACCACTGCCATCAACAGCAGATCACCACCATACATTCCCTGTGCACCATCACTACCATATGCACTGGTAATTGCTTTCAACCAACATCTCGCAGTCAAACTTACCAGCACCCCCTCTTACCATCCCCATTCCACCACCCTCTCTAACCCTCTGACCAGTGCATATACTCCATCTCCATCCACTTCCTACAAGTCTTCCTCCCCATTTGCAACTGCTGCACCAACAAGTCAAACTCCTTACTATTGTGACACTAAACACTTCACAGCCATACATCACCACCTTGACTTTTGCCCACTGCCATTCCCAATACAGCTTCACATTGCACTGCATCCAACATCACCCCTATTGCTTATACCACTTCAAAATTTCACTCACGTCACATTGCCTTACCTCTGACACCACCACCAGTAACCAACAACATATCTGGTTAGACTTCCTCCACCTCACCATCATACATAACCACAAACCTCATATCGCCTTCGCACAACCAAATCAACGTCAACACCCGCATCCCAAAACCGCAGCCGAAATCGCCTTCCATACCACATCGACCAACAACAATCGAACTAGCCGCGAACCGATGCCCATAAAAAAGGGGGAACACTTTTGATTTGCGAAAGTAAATTCGATTTGAAATTTTGGAGATTGGAGAATTTTGGGAAATAAAGCTGTTGATTTGTGCTGTGTTTTATCACGTGTTGATTTGTGCTGTTGATTTGTGAAAGTAAAGTGGGCCGGACCCTAGTAAAGAAAAGAAAAAAAATTACTTTTAAGTTTCTCTTCATGAAATTTCTAAAAAAAAGAAAGCCTTTTATTTTTACCAATTGTTCCTTTTTTTAAAAAAGGAAAAAAAATTTAAAAATAATAACAAGTTTAATTTGTTTTGTGTGTTTTCATTTTCGTTTTGATTTGTTTTGTTTTTGGTTACATCCTTATTTAACAAAGCATAGGATTTGCTTTGTTTCTAATTTTCTTTTGTTGTTTTCAATTTTCTTTTGTTGATCAAATTTTCAGGTTGCAAAAGCATATAAGGAGAGGATTTGCTGCTAAAATTGCTTACTTGCTTACTTAAAAATAATCGCAACTAAAAAAATTAAATTGCTAATAATTCTACACGCTCTGGTATTGTGCTTTCATCTCTAGTTTTATTTTAATTGCATCGTTGGTTGCTTGTATTTGCATATATATATATATATATATATAGATATATATATATATAGATATATATATATATAAACTTCAAAAAAAATTCATTGTAGTTGCATTGTTAAAATCACGTTTAATTTCTGCTTTGCATTCATCTCATTTTATTTTTATTGTCTAAGGGCAACACCCCAATTCACATAAGGTGGAAGATTTCATCACCCCTTCCTTAGCCCACAAATCGCATTTCGCTTTAGAATTTGCTAATAATAACGGTTAGACACTTGACTTAAGGGTGTCATGAGCTCACTTAAGGCTTAATTGTATATTGACAAGTTGTCCTCTTTCGGCAATTTAATTTCTTGGTGTCCAAGCTACGGTAGAGCAATAATCAGTTATAAAAATTACGGTGATTCGTAAAAATTATACTGACTGTTTCTTTAAAGCTACTTAAACTTTCGATTGCATTGCTACGTTGATTCGTGCTGCACCGATAATTCATGTCTGTTACTTGGCTGAGAACTATTTTATTGAATTAAGACAAAGTGTGATTATACAATTTTGGGTTATGAGCTATTAAGGACAGCAATATTGTAATTAAGTCCTTTGCATTCGTTTAGTTGCATTAGTTCATGCATATTTAAAAAAAATTCAAAAGCCAAAACTAAAAAATTTTATAAATATTTCTTAACTTAGTTTTTAAATCCTTTAAATTTTCAATCAAAATCAAAAATCCAAAAAAAAATTGAGTTAGTTTTTTTAGCAAAACAAAAATCCAAAAAAAACAAAAAAAAATTTGAAAATAAAAAAACAAAAAAAAAATTTACCTTTTGAAAAATAAATTCCTTTTGAAAAATATTTTTCCTTTTTAATTAAAAAGAAAAAAACATTCTTGAAAATGTTTGAATTTCCCTGCTTACATGAATTTTACGATAGTTGTGAACATCAATGTAATCCATATAATTTCACATCAAATTCTGATGGATATTTTAATAACAACTATTGTATAAACAATTTGGATATTGAAAAACAAAATTCTCAAATTAGTGAGCAACCCACAACTCTTAAAAAGAGTATTGAAACTCTTTCGTCTTTACTTGAATTCTCTATACAAAATGATCAAATGATAAATGATTTGTGTAATTCATATCATGTGCAATAATTCAAGTCAAGGATTTCAAATAATCAAGATTTGAATTCTCTTCAAATTTCAAATAATTTCGATTATAACCCATGCCAATTCAATTTCAAACTTCAAAACGAATTTAAAAATCAAAATCAAAATGGAAACAACTGTTTAAATGATTTTGGCAATGGGAGTTGTTTCAATGATGGTGAAAATGTTTACTCTCAATAATTTCAAATAGAAAATTCTCAAATTAATAATTATAAATTTGATTTTGTTGAGCAAATGGAAGTAATTCACAAAGATAACACGGGTTTATTGTTTGAAACCTACATGAAACAACGTGAGAAACAAAATCAAATCCCAACGTGTGACGAGTCAAGTGATAATCCACCTTTTACCAAAATTGACGATTTTCAAATAACAACTTTTGAAATTGAAAATGACAATCTTAATGAAGTTGTTGAAAATGTTGTAATTAAGTTGGATTTTAATTCTTTTGAGAGTGTGGAGCCAAATTTAAAATTCGATCTTTCTTTTCCCCATTTTGAAATATTTAGTACAACAACTTTAGATTTCGAACTTGATATATGCAATGAAGTTGTTGATAATCCAACAAAGTGAGAGGAATTTAGTGAAGACAAATTTTTTGGACTTTTAGAAAATGAGTTATTGAATTCTTAAGGGGGAGATTTAAATCACCATTTTGATTTTGAAATCAATAATTCTGAAGAATTTTTCAGTGATAGGCTTGAATTTCAATTTGGTGAAAATAAACTTGAACTTCAACCAATTGTTCTATCTACCCTTAAAATCATTGAAAATAAACTCACTCATGCGATATTTAATAAAACGACATTCGTTTTCCCAAATCAACACTCAACTTTGAAATCTTTTATCGTTTGGTTCTCTGTGCTTATGCTGCGTCTCTCATACTTGACGAGACAAATTAATTGGTCTTTGGAAGACCGTTTCATTTACTCTTTGATGATATATTTTCTGATATCGTGTAAATAATAATCGTTTCATGTAAATATAGATCATATTTTCATTTTTATATTTCTCCTTTCACTTGGGATGACTGTGGGGACACAGTCAAAATCAAGTGTGGGGGAGTCTCATCTTATTTTTAGTTTCTCATGGTTTATTTTTTCATTTTCTTTCCAAAACTCAAAAAATTCTAAAAAAAGAAAGAAAAAAACAAAAAAATCTCAAAACAAATTTTCTTTTTAGCATTTTGATTTATTTTTTAAGAAATACTATAAGATAAGTATTGGTTTTAGTTATTAAATCAAAAATTTTGAAAATTTATTTGTCTTAACAAAAATAAAAATAAAGTTTAATTACAAGTAATTATGGTTTAACTAGTATATAGGAAGATTCATGGGTGATAATTATGAAGTATATCCTAATTGAAATCTTTGTTTAATAAGTGGTTGATTTAAAGTATAGGCGATAACATTTTAAATCTTCTAAGTTAAGTGATGCCAAGATGATATTGTAAAACTCTCTCTTCATAAAAAGTACAAAAAAATATATTAATATTTGTATATATGTATATATTTTATTAACACCTGGAGTCATGTGTTCATACGCAACTGTATACACTCGTCATACTCTATACCCTTCTCACGTAAGCCCAAAAGGCAGTGCATGGATGATATATCTGGCCTCAGTTTATCTGAGTGAGGTGAATGTATATAAAAATTCTTTTATTAATAATGCCTACAGTCGATAGGTGTACACACTTGTGTGTTCACTCGCCACGCTCTGTATTCACCTCACGTAAGCCTGAAAGGCAATGCATGATCTCAGTTTTTCTGAGTTAGGCATATGTAAATATTATTAATATCAATAAAATTTTCAAATAAAGAGAGAGAGTAAGCAATTGAAATCCAAGCACTATTTTTAATTATTTGATTTGACTTGTTTTCAAAAGAAATGAAAATACCACTTTGAAAAACTTTGATAATCAACTAAGGATTCATTTCATAGTTACATTGTGTTACTAACTGAAACAATTAGCCAAACCATAGTCTATTTATTATGATAAACTTAATTTTATTGGAAATTTTGACAAGTAATAGGACTTAAATTTCTTGATAATGACCAGAACTTATATTTAACTTATTCATGCTAATTTAAAAGTAAATTCTTCATTTGTAAATATTTTCAAAAACTTGCATTCATCTCTTTGTAAATAAATCTTGCATTTAAGAATGTTTCATATTGCATTTGGATTTTGTGGGTAGTATCCGCTGAAAACCCTCACGAGACAACACTTGTCCTACTAGGGACACCTAGAGGTTTAACAACTTGTTGCTTACGCTCAATGCTGTCAAGTTTCTTACGAAAATGGATTTACCTTGGTTTTTCTTTATTCGAGGACAAATAAAAAGATAAGTGTGGGGGTATTTGATGTACATGTAAATGTGCATATTTTTACTTCCATATTTAATCTATTTAATTAAATAAATGTGCATATAGGGTATTTTAACATGTTTTAATCCAAATTTCAATTATTTTCCAATCACCAAATATTCATCTTCATATAGGGGCAAAATAGTCATTTTTGTTCGTGAATTAATTTGTTGAGAATATTTATTTGCACATTTTATTTTTCTTTGTAGGAAAATTGGATGGAAATTACAAGAGGCGTCATGAAGATATGCATGCACAAGAGAAGTAAACAAATGAAGATGAAGAAATAAATCAACTTATGCATTATGTAGGACCCCACATACCAACTTACCTTGATCTATAATTAGGAGCTAATGTATATATTAGTGGACATTAAAGATGCATGCACACTTAATGGAGGATCGATTAAAAGCTAATGACAACTTGGTGGCCACATTTCCTTAAGGGTAATTTGGGTAGCCCTAAAAATATGGATTAGGGTTTCAAACTTGTATAAATACCTCTTATGTTTCATGTAATGAGCTCTTAGCCTCATGTTTAGTTAGTTTAGTTTTAGACTCAAAAATAAACAAAAAAAACTCTTTTTTTTCATGGCTACTTAGCCATTTTCTTTCATGTAATTTTCTTATATGCAATTTTAATTCATGCACTTTTAATTCAAGTTCTTCTCTTGTTCTTTTCTCTTATGTTAGTAGCTTAGTTTTATTTCTTATGCAAGTAGTGTAATTCTCTTTTTATTTCAATTTGCTTGCATTTTCCTCTTGTTTTTAGTTTCATGTTGAACTCTACATTTGTTGAAATGATAACAAATATGAGAAGCTAAACCCCTTCAATTTAGGGGTAATGAAGCTCTTTTAATCATGTAGATTCGGCATTTTGATAATTTTTTGTCCCTTTTTGTGCTTAAAGAAAATGTTTGATGTGGTTAAATTTTGTTGTTTAGCTTTGAATTTGATAGCCTATGTTGTTAACACCAAATAGACTATGCTTAAACAAACATAAACAAAAATTACCTTTTCATCTACATATGATTATGCTAATGAATGGATTTTAAAATCTAAATTTGATGGTCTGTATTACTAATCAATAGTAAATAGATCTTGCTTAGAATATATTTTATTTCCAATTTCATTAACATTTTCATGAGAGTTAACAAGTGGTTTAGTGGGTGTGTTAAAGTTTGATGGTTTATGTTAGGCTAATTAATAGCACAAATAATCCATACTTATGATAAACACATCAACTAAATTCACTAATGACCAAAAAAGAGATATCATAATTTCATATATGTTGATTTATGTGATCAAGAGAGGGGATTTGCCTCTAAGTTGCCTTCAAACTCTCATGTTTTATCCACTTTCTATTTCTAATTTATTTGCATTTTTAGTTTAACACTCTCAAATTTTTGGTTTAATTTGATTGAGTAGAAATTTTAAAATCATTTTCAATTCCCTACGGATCAACCCGTACTCGCCATGTACTAAAATTGTACGCCGTCCGCTTGCGGTTATTTTTAATTTAAATTTTTCGGCTATTTTTCTAATCTGATAGATAGTTAACCTATTCATTAGTAACACAACATTGTAAATTAATGAAATACAAAAAATAGTTGATAAATTGGAAATCCGCATTTTTGGATCAGGGTGCTCAGATCGGCACCGAGTTGGCTTGAAGTCAGGCCCAATGCTAAGCATGGATTGACCTAGAGTAGCAAGTGGAAAACTTAGGGAAATACAACTTCAAATTGATCCGAAGTCAGACCCAAAGTCAGACCTGAAACAAAACATGCAGTGACTTGACGTCAAACCAATCTAGATCGGTGCCGGTCTATAGATCATGGATCGTCACCAATCTGTAAAGCTTGGGTCGAGGTTGGCCATGCAACTTTTATGGGACGACGTGTGCGATGTGAAGATTGTGCGTAGTAATTTTCAAAACCAAATGTGGAGACCTTCATCTATAAATATAGGTGTAGAGTGCTTGGAAAGAGGACTTTTCTTCTTCTTCATTTCTAAACTTCGAACTATGACGAGTTGTAAAATTATAACTCTACAAATACTCTACCGGATTCTCACCGAATTGAGACTATCGAGTTTTAAGAATGGCTTTGTAAAAATAAAGGATAATCAATAGAAATCGACTAAGTGGACGTAGGCCTGAGTATTCGTCGAACCACTGTGAAAATTGTGTGGCCTTTTCTCGCTTTTACTCTTTTCTTTTATAATTTTCATAATTTGATATTTTACAGTGTGTTTATGCTACTGTTGGTGCAAACATTTAAATTGTTCATGTAAACTCGAAATACAATCTAGTGAAATTTAATAAAAAGTTTCTTTTTGAATTTTCCCCTTCTTACCCCATCGTCAATGCATTTGATCCAAAGGTTGGCATCTTAAAATCCTTTGGGTTCCTAAGAGTCTTTATCTCGTAAGTAAATGGAGTACATACTCTAGCCCAAATACCCCTCTTGGCTTGCACTTTATAGAGCTAATCCCTAATCATCATGGTCTTCTTACCTTCTGGCTTGGGAGATTCTTTCCTAATAGTGTAATCAACATAACGACCATCGCAGTGACTATGTCTCACACGATGTGGTGAATGTCTTCTTCATAAATGTTCATTTTGGTCATGAGTGCGACTTCTACTATTAGATCATTCTCAGTGAGCTTGTCTCTTTCCACAATAAGCCGCTCATTACGAATGAGAGATTCATGATGCACACGATTAGGTTTAGTCGTAGGGTGGACCCAAACAGGCACCGGTCATATTTTGTCAAGTATCAAACATATTCTTGGTCGTAGTTTCAGGCTGAGTCGTAGATCGATGATGTCTTCTCTTGTTCTCTTGTTGTATTATCCTTCTATTATCGTGTTTAGAACTAATACTAGAGTGTGACCTTCTTCTCCTTTAACTTCCCTTAGAATGGAACCTTTCTCTATTCACAGTGTTTTGGCCATTGTTCCATTACTTTCCTATGTGTGTCATTAGCTGATCCACCATAGCTTATTATTGAGTTGCAAAATGATCATTTAACTCAACAACAACCCTACCCAAATATCCTCATTCACCAACTCGAACAACAGTAGCATAACCTATAAATCCTCATTGTGAGGCCTCTTTATGGCTAGTTGTAGCTTTCGCGTTCTTATTCATGGTTCTCGTCTTATATTTAGGTCAAGAAGCCATATCTTTTGATAAATAATAGGGTAAATCCAGATCTAAGATAAATTCCCAATGAAAGCACCAAAAATGTTTAGAAAATAAGCAAACACTCGTAGAGATTTCTGAAGAGTGGTGGACCATGATGTGATCTACAATTAAGTTTCAAAGTTTTGGATCTCTATTTGATTTAAGTTTTAAGTATACATTAAGATCACAATATCGCGGATACATGATATTAAAAAATTACCAGAAACAGTGCATACTTAGTTTTCATAGTTATTCGACCCAATAGATGGCTACATACGCAGTAGTTTAGTTCTTTAGATCTGAAGTACAATACTGGAATACAGAATATAATAATCTATCTGTCAAAAGAAAGGTAATTCGTAGTTTTTGCAAAATGATTCAGTAATCGTTATATTCGATAAATTAATAAGCAATAATTTGGTCCCCACTACTCGTTGTATATGTGTATTCATAGGTAGCATTAGGCTTGAATTATGTTCGACATTTACTAAAAACGGATGGATTTCGTAGATGTAGCATAAGAATAAGCCAAACCTGAATTTTTTGTTAGATTCTGGCCAACGGCGGTCAAATGTGTATCTCTTGGCGTTGCCATGATTCAAAAGAAAAAATAAGGCGGAATTTTTCTAAGTTTTGACCATTAAACCATTTTCAAGGTTCGATGATTGTTTGGTCCGTACCGGACCATGAAACGATTCATTAATTTACAAGAGTTGCTACATGGCATTGGTTTCAAGTTAGGGAACAAGGGAAAGAAGATAGGAAATGGATCAAGCTTTGACTACCGAACAAAATTTATGGTTTAATAATAATCTGTTGGGCACTGAACAATGAATTCTGACCGGTACCGCACCGATTTCTATAGTTGGCCAAATTTGCTCCTTTTCCCTCACTTCTTCTACTAATTTCTCAATCTTTTCATTTGTTTGTCTTACCCATTCGATGATTCATAGCTGCGACTTCTCCGAACATGTATTTATCTCTTGATGTCGTTTTGCCTTTGATCATGCGTGCCAACACCCAAAACAGGGATTAAGACAACTGTAAAAACTTTGCTAGTGATTTGTATCATACTCATTCTTATAAACGACCTCACAAATGGGTTTCCAGTGTTAATGGTGACTTTATTATACTTTTATTCTCTATGGTAAATAACGGTTTATTTCAATGTTCCATTAGGCTGTTTGGTGAGAACCATGGTGAGTTACTTCTAGAGTATGATGATGATATAAGTTTTGCTCGCTCTGTGAAGTCGTCTGCCTGCTATCAAGGTTTTCTTTGCTGGCTCACTCATACTGTTATGATAGTGATTATCCAATTTTGATGTTTTGACTTTGTGAATCTTTCGTTGGGTTTTTAATTAGATCAACATTTTTATGTACTACTGTCATTTGGTTTTCTGTATTGAAATGTTTATGTCTCCGTTTTAGTTTCTTAATAGCGCACCTGCTTCACTATTGCACTTTAAATCCGTTATTATGTTAATTTAAAAGTTACAGTAAATTCAACTCCGTTCGTCTTGTGGAAGCATAAAAAGTAGAAATAAAACGTCAAAAGAAGATCGATCCAATGATCTTTATTGAAGGATATATTCATAACTGTCCACTTGCTAAAAGATATGGAAACTAAGAAATATATTTAGTGATGCTACAAGGCTTGGATAGGGAAGCAGAGGAAATTGGGGCCTTGTGTTTTTTTGATTTTAAAGTTTATGATGAACGGCTACTTTATTATTTGCATTCTTTTTGGCGTTTTTTCTTTCCTACCCTGGGGCCTGATAGTTAATAGCTTTGCTGAAATATATTTATTTGGAATGAATAAAGTAGTAATAGCCAAACGGTTTCTTATTGGAGGGTGAACACAAATGTTTAGTTCTAGATAAGCACGGAACTAAATTAATCATTTATGTTAAGCTGCATTATACGTCACCATTAATAAAGACAAATTTTTAATCTGCGTCACCGCGATTAGAAAGTAGTTGAAACTTATTATAAAAGTAAGCAAAAAATTAAGCTAAAGGACACCAAATTTCATATTTAAACTGAAAGATAAAATTTAATTATAATTAGCATTATATTCAATTTTTACACCATACAAAAAGCTAGTTATATCTAACATTATATTCGGTTTTACACTATACAAAATGCTAGTTATGACTAGCATTGTCTTTCAGTCTAAAAAACAAACTTGTTTTCCTTCAACTTATATTATTTTTCTAAGTTTGTCCTTGTACCTATTTTTCTGTTTTGAAAATGTGCATGTAAATTTTTATTTTTTTTCAAATATGCTTGAACATTTTGAAAATATACAAGTATAAATTAAAATTGTGTTGTTCCGCATTTTCAGACTGCAAAATAAATGTCCAAATTTAAAATTTGTCCTCATAATAAAAAGAGGGATAATTAGATAAAATGGCAAATTTAGAAAAAAAAACGTGCATGCAGCACGTTTAATACTTAATGTAATGTTAAATTTCTTTACGTTTAATGTTTAATTAATGTAATATTAAGTCTCCTTTCCACACGTCAAATATAGTACGTTTAGTATTTAATTAATGTAATATTAAATTCCATTTTCATAAGTTGGTTAACCATCTTCCGTGTATTTCAGGCTCACCAATACTCAAAGCAAAGATTGAACGATCATCAAGAAACGAAATGAAATTTCTTGAGAAGCTCCGTGTTTCTCCACCGGAAGGTTCGGTGCCTGATTCATCGACACCTCTCACCTTCTTAGATGTACTCGGGATGGATTCCAGACGTGTTAGAAGATGCTTCTTTTTCAACTATCCGGATTCAACTACCCACTTTCTGGAGACCCATCTTTCCAATCTCAAAACTTCGCTTTCTCTCAATTTGCATCATTTTTATCCCTTAGCCGGAAAGCTTCGTCTCACACCCGACTCAAAAGAAGAGCAGTACGAAATATCTTACAAAGAAGGTGATTCGATCACTTTAGCAGTAGCAGAAAGCGAAGATAGCTTTGTAGATGTATCAGAAACTAAGCCACATGATTGGGCACAGATCCAAGCTTTAGTTCCTGAGTTAAACGACGACGAAGATGATTTGTTAATCGTTCAGTTAACAATATTTCCTGACAAGGGAATATGTATAGCAGTTTCCATACACCATGCAGCATGTGACGACTTCAGCTGCACACATTTTGTCAAATCTTGGGCATCAATTTGCAAGTCAGGTTTGCCTCTACCGTCAACTATGGTGCCATCAATCGATAGGACTATATTAGACTGCCTTCGGGAGTACAGTCTCGGATATTTAAAAGAAAGGCAAACGTACAAAAATATGTCTGATCACAAATCTGAGACTAAAACCGGTGAACTCAGCCTCAGCAGCACCATATTAAGTCTTAGCAGTGAACGAATAGAGAGACTTAAAAAATCAGTTCATGCCAAAGCAAAACTGTTGCAAAAACCGCTACCACCTTACAGTTCAGCATATGCAGTGTCATCTACTTATGCATGGGCATGCCATGTCAAACTGCGTAAGTACGCCGATGATCAGACAGTTTCCTTTTGGTTCCCAGTTGACTGGAGAAAGAGATCGCTGGAACCACCAGCATCGCCAACCTATTTTGGGAACTGTTCTTTGCCTGCTTTCACTGAAATGAAGGCGGGAGATTTGGTTAAAGACGACGGTGTTATGTTAGCATGCGAACAAATAGGAAATAAAATCAAAGAGCTGGATAATGGAATTGTGAGCGTTATGAAGAGAAGTGGCGAGGATAAAGATAAGATACTTGCGGGTAACCCAATGTTCTTTGTTGGTGGTTCAAACAGATTCGGAGTATATGGTGCGGATTTTGGATGGGGAACGCCAATTAAAGTTGAACTATTTTATGAAGGGGAAGGAATTTATATTGCAGACAGTAGAGATGAATCGAGAGGTGTGGATATTGGTGTAGTATTGCCAAAGCTTGACATGCAAGATTTCATTACCATATTTGAACAGGGCCTTGCATGAGACTCTGCCTGGTGTTCTAATCACGATAAACATATCTCCCTCCCTCCCTCCCTCTTCCACTGGTGTATCCCTTATTATGGTGTGTTTTATTTATTTAGTAAGGATTAAGAAGATTATGAACGTTACTCTTTATGCGTAACGGCACTCACCAATAATCTAATGTTATGAAGTTCAAATCCTCTGTTTCTATATTGCATATTTTCATTCACGCTTTTGAATTCAGTTAGTTAGATTTTTTTTTATTCTTCTGTCATTCATGATTTTTACGATACAGTGGATTCCACTAATTAATAAAATTTCAATGAATAAAAAAATTTCGGGCATATTAGAACTCAAAATTTGGGGATATAGGATTTGAGTTGAATCTTTTGCAAATGAAGAAAGTAGCGTATTTTTATTTCATTTTATTTTATCAACTTATTTAAATTCTTGTGGAGCTTGAAGAAGTTATTTCTACGAGGCAAAATTTCTATATGAAATGTTATGAACAAAACGGTGCTAGAGGGGCAGGTTGGTGACAACGATGAAGGGGATGAAGGATGGGAAACGGTCACAAAACAGGAGGCGGAAAGCAGAGGGGAAGAAGTTAGCGGGAGGAGGGAAAGTGCCAAGAGCTGGGCAGAATGGATTCAAGAGGCCATTAAAATAACCTTGATAAAAATGAATGAGATAAAGTTATCTTTGGTTCGGTTCTGATTTATAACAAAGGCCTGCAATCTCAGCCACTGATCTGTTTCCTTTCAATCAGAGCCACTCATCTTTTATCAAGACTTTGGGCCTAACCAATCTAGCCCACTTTGCAATATTAAATAAAGACCAATATTGTAACCGTATATCATTATCTTGTAATAAGAATTCTGTGTTGCAAATAAACTCAAATAGAATACAAAGTTATTCTTTTCTTCAATCTAGAAATATATTCTCTGTTCACATTTTTCTTTTATGGTATCAGAGCATCAATTAGCTTAACAGCTTCTCACCATCTCAAGAAGGAGAGATCAGATAATTCTTCATCAGAGAATTTTCATCATTTGAAGAATTCATTACCCATCAGTTAAGATATCATCATTTGGGTATCAACAGTTGCCCTGCCAAGTTGTTACACTGGCTGCATACTGTTCTTTTGCAAACAAGCAATTCAAGAAAAATTCAGAAAACAGATTCAAGAAGTCAGAAAACAGATTCAAGAAACCAGAAAGAAGAAATCTCATCAAATCGCAATTCAAGGCCAGTGTCACGCCAAGATCTATCAGAAAAGAACTTCCTCGCCTAGACTTGGCTGCATCATACCTGATATCTTCAGTTTCTTGAAAGTTTTTCTTATTCCAGAATCTATTCTAAAATTTTCTTTTATCTTCTGAATCAAGAATCATCATCATGACAGACGATCAGTCAGCAATCTCTGGCAATGCCAACAATGATCAACAATCTGATGCAACATGAAAATTAATCAAGACTGTTACAAGTCCTCAAAGCCAACTGATCACTGTGCATTTAGACGAAAACAACTATTTGCTGTGGAAACTGCAAGTTGAAACTGCAATTCAAGGATATGGTCTTGAAGGTTTTCTTCTTGGAACAATACCAACTCCACCAAAATGCATTACTAAGGGAGAAAACATAATCGTTAGCAATGAAGATTATATCAAACATCACAGGCAGGATAGATTAATATGTTCATGGCTTCTATCGTCAATAAACACAAATCTCTTGTCACATGTTATAGGATGTAAATCTGCAAGTGAAATATGGTCTACAATAGAAAAAAGTGTTTAACACACAATCAGCAACCAAGGTCATGTATCACAAGCGACAGTTACAAAGCATAAGGAAAGACAACTGTTCAATGAGAGAATATCTATACAAGATAAAGACCATTTGTGATCTTCTTGAGGCTGCAGGACACAAAGTGTCTGACTCTGAGCAAATCTTAACCATTCTAAATGGTTTAAGTGATGATTATGAAGCAGTGGTTGCTGTTATTTCCTCTAACAAAGTTTTACCGTCTATTGATGATGTTCATTCTATTCTACAGGCTCATGAGGCAAGACTAGATAACAAAAAGCCTCAAGAATCAGATTTTGCAATCAATTATACAGTCAATGCTAAAAGCAAGAATCAGAATAACAACAAAGGTGAAACATCATCACAAAGAGGAAACCACTCTAACAGATCAAGGGGAAGAGGCAAATGGAATAATAATAGTAACAGACCAAAATGTCAAATCTGCGAAAAAATTGGACATACAACTGTAAAGTGTTATTTCAGATATGCTAATCAAAGCAACAACAACAGCAATCAAAGAAACAACAACTATAGTGCAAATGTGGCTCAGTCAAGTAATCATACAGACAACAAGGATAACAATTCAAGTGAAAACACTCAACAAGAACATGTGCAAGATGACTGCTGGTATCCAGACTCAAGAGCTACAAACCACATAACTAACAATCTAGACAATCTGAATCTTGGCAACATGGATTATAGAGGTAAACAATCAATTTGCATGGGGAATGGTAAGTGCATCAAAATCTCTCATGTTGGTAATGCTTTTATTAAGGGAAAGAAACAATTATTCTTGCATAACTTATTAAGAGTACCAAAGATCAAGAAAAATATCATAAGTGTGTCTCAATTTTCTAATGATAACAAGGTTTGCTTTGAATTTTACCCTAAATACTGCCTTGTAAGAGACATACTAACTAAAGACATTTTATTGCAGGGTGATGCTGAAAAAGTCCTTTATAGGTTTAAATCTGTCAGCTACACAAGTCCCACAAAAAGGGAAATTTGTTGTAATCAATGTGAAAAAACAAACTGCAATAGAGTATTTGATCTTTGGCACTGCAAACCCGGTCATCCAAGTGTAAAAATTGTTAAACAAATTCTTACTGAAAACTGTATATCTTATGATAATGTTTGTAACGACCCTGAATTTTGAACAAATTAAATTGGGAATATTTAATTTATTTTAAATATTTGAATGATGATTTAATTTGAATCCCCGATATAACTTTGAATTTGGCGATTAAATTTTACAATTTAATCGATTGAAGTTGAATAAAAATTTGAATCTTTAATTTTAAGCCGAAGAAAAATATTTCAAAAGCTTTTAAAATTCGTATTGATAATTCTGGAGGTAATAGAACTTTCAGAATTGAAATTGGAAGTGTTTTGTTCAGTTTGAAATTTATATCGTTCGAATCAATATTTAAAAATAGCCATCCGAGGCGCAGTCTCGGAATTCGACGAAACCAGTTCCATTGGGTCCGTAATATTGAATTATTGTCGGATTTCAAATTTCGTATTTTTCGGAGTTAGTATGAGAGCGTACGACGTGCAAACGCGTTAAAAATAAAAAGAAATTCAATTTAAAATTTAAATTTAAATTTATTTACATCAGCACGTTCCCCTCCTAAAATCACGCAGAACATTACGCCTAAAATCACGTTTTCTTTTCGTTTTAAATCCAAACCGTATCTTCATTTTCATTCCCCTCCTCAATTCAATTCGTTCAAAATCAATAATGGTGGCGAGTTATTTCTTTCCCTCCCTCAAACTCAAAATGAACGAAAACAAAATTATTCCCTTTCCTCGTTTGGAAATCACGAATTCCCTCACGTCCTTCCATCTTTTCAAATTCAGTTCGATCGAAAGAAATGGGGTAGTGGCGATTCAATCGTTCGTGAGCAGACGAACGCGAGCAGACGATCGCGGCGGCGGCGCGTTAGTTCGCGAGATATACTCGAGCTTGTGGTCGAAGTCGCGGTCGAGGCAGTAGCAGCGCGAGGCAATCGATTGGGGGAGAGCGACGTGAAGTAGCGTTCGGTCACGGTGGTTTCTGGAGGCGCGATTGATTTCGAGTGGCGATGTCTAGCAACTCGCGGCAAATTTAGGGCTGGTGGCTCGCGTAGCTTGGTGGGCACGCGAGGCGAAGTCGTGACCTGGTATTCGATTTTGGGTTGGGATTCACAAGACTCGCGCACGCGAGGATTCAGAGGGGTCGCGATGGGGGCGACGACAGTAGATGTGGGGCATGTCGAAGTCTGGAGTAGCATTTGTCGATCGATGGCCTGAGTTCGCGAAGCAGTTGCAGGCGGCAGTGCTAGGGGCTTCGATCGATGAAAGCAAGGCCGGGGTTTAATCTGCAGTTAGGTACAAAACAATTTATTCTTCAATCTTAAAATTTTTATGTATAAGTATATACAAAGAAAAGAAGAATAACAAATGGAAATATTAAATATACACATGCACACATTCTTATTTTAAGAGTTAAGCAGGAAATAGTATATATGTATATAGAATTTTGGAAATGGAAATATTAAGTGCTGTAAAGTTAAACAAAGTTGTAAATGTATACAGTTTACGATTAAGAAAATTTGTTAAAACTAAATTATTAGTCGAATTAAAATTTTAGTTTCAAATGGAAAATATTTATTTGTAAAAGAAAATTTGTTTAATTTAATTGTTTTAGAAATGTTTAGAAAATATTAGTTTGAAACTGAAATGTTGGTTAAATAAATTTATTTATAAAGAAATTGGTTTAGGATAAATTATTCGATAAAATTAAATTTTTGGTTTAAATAAATTAACAGATGATAATTTATTGTCAATTGATTCAAATATTGATAAATTGTATAAATTGTTATACAAGGTTTAAAAATCAAGAAATCAAGCTGGAATGGAAATGAATGAAAATGGGATTGCAAATTTAAAGCTAAGGTGAGATTTTTCTCACTCGAAGGAAATTTTGGATTAAACAGTTCTTGGTTTTTGATTGACTGTTTGGATGTGTGATATTAGATGTAGTAGGATATATCTATTATATATATAGCAATATATACATATTGGCATATGTATATATTGGATTGATGATTTTCCCGCCTCGTATAGCGGATGAGACCCTATTGCGCCGTTAGTAAGCGGATTTATAAAAACCTATATACCGCGATAATTCCGTACTGGAGCGGAATTGGTATTGTGCTAACATCTTTGGATGCAGGGAAACAGGTTGGAGGGATCCAACTGGATTCCTCAACTGTATTTATTTATTTACAGATATTGATATATATTCTGTTCTCATATGATGATATATGATGTTTGATGTGTGATGGACTAATTGGTGCGTTGCATCATTGGATTCAAACTTATGAAGTTTTAAAAATAACGATTTTTACTTTAAAAAGGATTTTTGAAGTGATTTTTGGAAAGTATACGATTTATTAAATTTTGAATTTATTTATCTTAAATAAATAAATGTTATAAATTTAAAGTTATGGAAATTTTAATGTTGGTGAAATATAACCAAAGTGTGACTTTTGAAATGAAAGTCGATTTAATTTTAGAATGGGTTAAATTGAGATTTTTAAAGTATTATAAAAGATGAAAAAAAATCTATATTTATCAATTGAAATTATTGAAATTTTAAAACGAGTTTTCATAAGTGTCAAATTGTAAAGATATGAAACTTATAGAATTATAAACTGGAAAGATAGAAGATTGATAGAATTATAAATTGTGAAGATTTGAAGTTTATAGATTTATAAAAGTTGAAGTTTATAGATTTATAAAGCATGAAGTTATAAAGATGAATGAAATTGTAGAATAAAGGTTTATAAGAAATTAACTTATAAATTGGATTTTTGTCTACAAATAAAATATTGATCGAATTCGTTAATAAAGGAGATTTACGAATCGAAGTTGTTAAAAAAAATATAAAAGGTGAAATTTATAAACGTTGTTTTATAAATTCAAAATCAATTGGATTTGATAAGTTAAATATAGAAGATTTTTAAAGAAGATATATTCGCGATTTTGGATAGTGAATCTTTATTGAAATAAAATGTGTAGAGATGATTGAAATTTGGTCAAGTAAATTATATTCACGATTTTGGACAGTGAATATATTATTAAATAAAAATGGATTTATTTTTGAAGAAGCGACATAAAAAAAATGAAGTTAAACATTTTAAAGATGTTTAAAATGTGTTAAATATCGAAAACATAGATTTCAACGTTTATTGTTGAAATAGACGTTTTCGAGAAATATAAGGAAATGGTGGACTATAACACTGTTGTTATAGTAAATGATTTCCGAAAGGAAATATTTTATATAGTATTGGGATTTATATATCTGTCTTAATTCCGAATCCCTATACTAGTGATTTCGAGTCGTCGTAACGATGTTTTACGCAACATTCGTTTTGACTCAAATAAATGTGATTTAAGAATGATTTCCTTAAAGAATGAGATATATACTTAATTTTGATTTTAAGTATATCGAATATTTTCTAAGTGTTGAAAATAAATGATTTGTGAATTACTTATTTTTAAATAAGTATGGAAATGCTTTTCCCAATGTGAAATGAACTGTTTGAGTTTTTATCTTTTAAAGATAAATTGGAAAGTGAATATTTGAAATTGTTTTCAAATGGTTAAGTGTGGAAATTTTATATCTAATAAAGATATTTTGGAAGATTAAATAATTTGGAAAATTATTTGGAATCTGATGATGTTGCGCATCTTTATTGATAGTTAAATAACCGACTATCAGTAATTACCTTTAGATAGGTATTTGTTGTGAATTGGATGAATTTGAATGCTACACTTATTTTTAAATAAGCGCTCACTATTCGGGTTAACCGGGAAAGGACCATGGGGTCGTATAACCCATTCCGAATATGTGATACGTCGTTATGAATTGCATTCGAAGACCGGTGTTGAAGACCGGATATTTTTGAAAACGGAAGGATTACCGTCGAGTTACTCTACATCGGCTGATCTCCGATTTAGAGGTTTTATCACCCTTAGTGACGGGAAGTCCTGACGTGATTGAAAATTATCCGGATATGCAAGGGCTTCGTGAGAAGTGCCTTCGGTTCTGTTCGATCCCGGAACAGACTTGTATGGATTGTGTGTCTGACGTTACAATTTGATATATAAAGCTGATTTCTTTCAAATACATATCTGTTGGTGGCGGAGAATTTATTCTCTTAGCTTAACACCCTTCTCTGAGACGTACGAGCTCAGAGGTTATGTAGTTGAAATTTATCAGCGATATATCCCAATTTGGTAACGTGGCATACTGAGTGTTGCTGTGAAATGATCAGTGTTTGATCATTTGTGATATGATCATTTGTTTGATCTTATATCTTTGTGATCATAGGTTGATCATTTTTGTTTGACCCGAAGCAGGGCTTTTTGTAGAAAGCGTAGCTTTGTGGACGAGACTTCGTCGAGCCTCACACCCCGGAAATGGTCGAAACAGGAAGGATGCAGCAAGGTTTTAGGGAGTAGCGCCCCTTAGTGTATGTCATTCCTTCTGGATAAAGGTGGTATCATGGTATGGAGCCCAGATACTTAACCTCTGTGGTTACTGCATTATTTTTCTATGTGGTTTGTTGGAAATCGGGGATCCTCGGGAAGATCGGTGACGATCGGGGGATGGCATATGCGTGTCAGTAGTTACCTATTTTTGCAGAGGTAACCCGGCCTTGTGTTGGCAGAGATCTAACCGTAACGTTAGATTCTCGGGTCGTCTATTCCAGGGACGTACCCATCGTGGAAAAGGAAGTTCCTTAGCCTGACCATTTGTTGGAAATCCAAAGAAACAATACGAGCCTTGTACGGATTTAGTTGTAGAACCTATCATTCACTTATGGTGGCGCCCCACTGTTTGGATGGTAGCTATAGTAGGCATAGTTCGAAATGTCTATGCTGGCTAAGATTTATATTATACTTTCGAAATGTTTTCTACACTATGCACTAATAATAATATCAAAAAGAATTTGATTTTCGCGTAGTAAGCATCTTTGACTATCATAAGAAGAAATCTCCTCCAAATCTGCATTTGCATTGTGTGTGTGGCGGGAGGTCTTATGGTAGTTTCATTTTCCAAAAGCATTGCGAATTGACTTTAAAATTCTTCTGTTGTTTATTTTAAAGAAAGATAACTGTTTTACGATCTCACACCAGTCACCATGACTGACTCGGAGTTTATTGTTCCCTTCTAAACTCTGGGTGCCCACCAATTTCCACACGGGCAGCCTAGAGTTATATTATCAGGATATTCTGGATATTCTGGAGCTTGGAGATAAACTGGATGGCGAGACGTAGTATTTGTATTTGATAGTATTTATTCCGCTGTGTATTCTGTATGAGGACAAGTTATATAACTGTCCATTGTTGTATATTGACTCTGATGATTGATGTATGTATAAAATAATATAGTTCTTTGTTTTAAAGATTATTCATTTATCTATTATATATTGTTCCGCTGCGATATGTGAGATTCTGATATTGTCTCTATTCTGATGTTGTTCTGTTGTTCTTCTTCTTTCTTTCTTCTTCTTCTACCTTTTTCTTCTTTTTAAAACCCTCACTATTGGAGTTTCCGGCACTCGATTGCTCGGCAGTCGATAAAGTGAGTATCGATGTCGAATTTTCGAAAGTCGAAAATTTTGGTATGTGACAAAGTGGTATCAGAGCATATGGTTAAGCGACAACCCTGCTCTGTTGGGTGTTACTCATTAGAGATAGAGTCAGTAGTACTCTAGAATGAGTTGAGTGTAATAATAGATATGAGCGCGTATTTGTTATTGAATATATAAAATTGTTTTATATTGTGATGGTTGGTTTATTGAGTGGTATATGGATTCTGGTCAATACGAGTAATTAACGATCATTGATAGGGATCTCTAAACACTCGAATAGAACAATTCGGCACAGTATTGTTGTAAATATAGGGTGAATGAAATAATTTTACCCAAAGCTATTTTTGTATAGAAAAGAAACGATTTTCTATGAATTACTATAGTATATGGTTGCATGGTTGCTAGAAATGATAACATTAAACTTTTATCATTGAAATTAAATGAGAAATTGGAATTATAACTCCAAAGTTAAGAGATAAACCCATATACTAATGAAATTTAAGAATGTAAATTATAAATGTGTCTTATAATTTGAAACGGAATTCCAGAGAAGTATTTGGAAATGTTTTGAAAAGAGTTTGAAAATTTTGGAGATTTGGAAAGTTAAATCGTTTTTGATTTGAAAATGGATTTCGAAGGTTTTGGAAAGTATTTAGAGAGATGAAAGCTCTAAACTCTTTTCGGTCGCTGGAAAATAACTTCGATGATGACCGCGGCATCATTGGTGTTCATTTTCGGGTTTCTGGAAGAGAAATTGCTGCCAAATGGTTTTAAAAGGAAGTTGTTTGGAAATTTTGGATTTTGTTTTAGAAAATTCAAAGGATAATTTGAATTGTTTTCAAAATGATTTTGAAAAGTCGAAAAGACTCTGGAAGACTATATAAAAATATTTATGAAATGTTATTAAGTTGATAACTTATACAAATTGAATTTTGATAGAATAAATTTAACTTAAAAAGATGGAGTTAAAATAAAAGTAAGTATAAGTGAACAAAATTTAATGAAGTGAAATTGAAAGTTGAAATTCATTTCGAATTTGTAAGCATTGAATTGGATTGAATAACTACAAATGAAAGACGAATTAAAATTCATATGGAATTAGAAATTCAGTATAATATAAGTGGTGATAAACCAAAATAGTGAATTGAAAACAAAAATTTAATTTGTAAGTGGATTAGTAATTGAAATGAATTTGTAATTGAAACTAATCTAAAAAGAGCAGTTATGAATGAAAGTTGTTTGGTTAATAAAATAAACCGAATGAAAATATGGAATGCGAATTTGATTGAATGGAATCAATTGTAAATGAAGTGAACTAAAGATAATTGATAAATTCAATATTCAGAAGATAAACTGAATCCAAATTAAATTAAATGTTGGAATTGAATTCAAATGAATTTGGAAATGTAAAAATTGAATGAAAATGGATATAACTTCAATAGTGAAGTAAAATTGTATAAGCAATTTATATTGAAAATTTTGTAATAGAATTTGCAAAATAGGTTGAATGCTGTTACTAGATATAATGGCTAGTAGATATACAGGTGTAAAGGAATTGGATTTTAATTTAGAAGAGAATTTGGATTGCTCGGAAAAGGTACGTATTTGAATTATAATATGAGTTTTTGATGATTTCTCTCTAGCCGCTTGGCTTTTTCTTTTTCTTTTTGAAATCTGAGAGTCCGTAGGGACGTTTTGTAGTCGTACCGTATTAGCCGCGCAAAGGAGACGCTGGCGAAATTTTCCGAAAATATCGGACGTTAGAAAATTTTTGAGAAAATTTTGAAAGTTTAAATTTGAATTTGAATTTAAATTTGAATCATCAGTTAAACAATGTTGTTTGAAAACTATGAAAATGTTTAGAATGATAGTTGGGTTAATAACAAATCTTTAGTAGAAAGATTTGTTTCGATAATTTGATAAAACTATTGGATTGTGAAAAATAGTAGACGGGTTAAGGACCACTTTTCCTAACTTGTAGTTTCGAGGACGAAATTCTTTTAAGGGGGGAAGTCTGTAACGACCCTGAATTTTGAACAAATTAAATTGGGAATATTTAATTTATTTTAAATATTTGAATGATGATTTAATTTGAATCCCCGATATAACTTTGAATTTGGCGATTAAATTTTACAATTTAATCGATTGAAGTTGAATAAAAATTTGAATCTTTAATTTTAAGCCGAAGAAAAATATTTCAAAAGCTTTTAAAATTCGTATTGATAATTCTGGAGGTAATAGAACTTTCAGAATTGAAATTGGAAGTGTTTTGTTCAGTTTGAAATTTATATCGTTCGAATCAATATTTAAAAATAGCCATCCGAGGCGCAGTCTCGGAATTCGACGAAACCAGTTCCATTGGGTCCGTAATATTGAATTATTGCCGGATTTCAAATTTCGTATTTTTCGGAGTTAGTATGAGAGCGTACGACGTGCAAACGCGTTAAAAATAAAAAGAAATTCAATTTAAAATTTAAATTTAAATTTATTTACATCAGCACGTTCCCCTCCTAAAATCACGCAGAACATTACGCCTAAAATCACGTTTTCTTTTCGTTTTAAATCCAAACCGTATCTTCATTTTCATTCCCCTCCTCAATTCAATTCGTTCAAAATCAATAATGGTGGCGAGTTATTTCTTTCCCTCCCTCAAACTCAAAATGAACGAAAACAAAATTATTCCCTTTCCTCGTTTGGAAATCACGAATTCCCTCACGTCCTTCCATCTTTTCAAATTCAGTTCGATCGAAAGAAATGGGGTAGTGGCGATTCAATCGTTCGTGAGCAGACGAACGCGAGCAGACGATCGCGGCGGCGACGCGTTAGTTCGCGAGATATACTCGAGCTTGTGGTCGAAGTCGCGGTCGAGGCAGTAGCAGCGCGAGGCAATCGATTGGGGGAGAGCGACGTGAAGTAGCGTTCGGTCACGGTGGTTTCTGGAGGCGCGATTGTTTTCGAGTGGCGATGTCTAGCAGCTCGCGGCAAATTTAGGGCTGGTGGCTCGCGTAGCTTGGTGGGAACGCGAGGCGAAGTCGTGACCTGGTATTCGATTTTGGGTTGGGATTCACAAGACTCGCGCACGCGAGGATTCAAAGGGGTCGCGATGGGGGCGACGACAGTAGATGTGGGGCATGTCGAAGTCTGGAGTAGCATTTGTCGATCGATGGCCTGAGTTCGCGAAGCAGTTGCAGGCGGCAGTGCTAGGGGCTTCGATCGATGAAAGCAAGGCCGGGGTTTAATCTGCAGTTAGGTACAAAACAATTTATTCTTCAATCTTAAAATTTTTATGTATAAGTATATACAAAGAAAAGAAGAATAACAAATGGAAATATTAAATATACACATGCACACATTCTTATTTTAAGAGTTAAGCAGGAAATAGTATATATGTATATAGAATTTTGGAAATGGAAATATTAAGTGCTGTAAAGTTAAACAAAGTTGTAAATTTATACAGTTTACGATTAAGAAAATTTGTTAAAACTAAATTATTAGTCGAATTAAAATTTTAGTTTCAAATGGAAAATATTTATTTGTAAAAGAAAATTTGTTTAATTTAATTGTTTTAGAAATGTTTAGAAAATATTAGTTTGAAACTGAAATGTTGGTTAAATAAATTTATTTATAAAGAAATTGGTTTAGGATAAATTATTCGATAAAATTAAATTTTTGGTTTAAATAAATTAACAGATGATAATTTATTGTCAATTGATTCAAATATTGATAAATTGTATAAATTGTTATACAAGGTTTAAAAATCAAGAAATCAAGCTGGAATGGAAATGAATGAAAATGGGATTGCAAATTTAAAGCTAAGGTGAGATTTTTCTCACTCGAAGGAAATTTTGGATTAAACAGTTCTTGGTTTTTGATTGACTGTTTGGATGTGTGATATTAGATGTAGTAGGATATATCTATTATATATATAGCAATATATACATATTGGCATATGTATATATTGGATTGATGATTTTCCCGCCTCGTATAGCGGATGAGACCCTATTGCGCCGTTAGTAAGCGGATTTATAAAAACCTATATACCGCGATAATTCCGTACTGGAGCGGAATTGGTATTGTGCTAACATCTTTGGATGCAGGGAAACAGGTTGGAGGGATCCAACTGGATTCCTCAACTGTATTTATTTATTTACAGATATTGATATATATTATGTTCTCATATGATGATATATGATGTTTGATGTGTGATGGACTAATTGGTGCGTTGCATCATTGGATTCAAACTTGTGAAGTTTTAAAAATAACGATTTTTACTTTAAAAAGGATTTTTGAAGTGATTTTTGGAAAGTATACGATTTATTAAATTTTGAATTTATTTATCTTAAATAAATAAATGTTATAAATTTAAAGTTATGGAAATTTTAATGTTGGTGAAATATAACCAAAGTGTGACTTTTGAAATGAAAGTCGATTTAATTTTAGAATGGGTTAAATTGAGATTTTTAAAGTATTATAAAAGATGAAAAAAAATCTATATTTATCAATTGAAATTATTGAAATTTTAAAACGAGTTTTCATAAGTGTCAAATTGTAAAGATATGAAACTTATAGAATTATAAACTGGAAAGATAGAAGATTGATAGAATTATAAATTGTGAAGATTTGAAGTTTATAGATTTATAAAAGTTGAAGTTTATAGATTTATAAAGCATGAAGTTATAAAGATGAATGAAATTGTAGAATAAAGGTTTATAAGAAATTAACTTATAAATTGGATTTTTGTCTACAAATAAAATATTGATCGAATTCGTTAATAAAGGAGATTTACGAATCGAAGTTGTTAAAAAAAATATAAAAGGTGAAATTTATAAACGTTGTTTTATAAATTCAAAATCAATTGGATTTGATAAGTTAAATATAGAAGATTTTTAAAGAAGATATATTCGCGATTTTGGATAGTGAATCTTTATTGAAATAAAATGTGTAGAGATGATTGAAATTTGGTCAAGTAAATTATATTCACGATTTTGGACAGTGAATATATTATTAAATAAAAATGGATTTATTTTTGAAGAAGCGACATAAAAAAAATGAAGTTAAACATTTTAAAGATGTTTAAAATGTGTTAAATATCGAAAACATAGATTTCAACGTTTATTGTTGAAATAGACGTTTTCGAGAAATATAAGGAAATGGTGGATTATAACACTGTTGTTATAGTAAATGATTTCCGAAAGGAAATATTTTATATAGTATTGGGATTTATATATCTGTCTTAATTCCGAATCCCTATACTAGTGATTTCGAGTCGTCGTAACGATGTTTTACGCAACATTCGTTTTGACTCAAATAAATGTGATTTAAGAATGATTTCCTTAAAGAATGAGATATATACTTAATTTTGATTTTAAGTATATCGAATATTTTCTAAGTGTTGAAAATAAATGATTTGTGAATTACTTATTTTTAAATAAGTATGGAAATGCTTTTCCCAATGTGAAATGAACTGTTTGAGTTTTTATCTTTTAAAGATAAATTGGAAAGTGAATATTTGAAATTGTTTTCAAATGGTTAAGTGTGGAAATTTTATATCTAATAAAGATATTTTGGAAGATTAAATAATTTGGAAAATTATTTGGAATCTGATGATGTTGCGCATCTTTATTGATAGTTAAATAACCGACTATCAGTAATTACCTTTAGATAGGTATTTGTTGTGAATTGGATGAATTTGAATGCTACACTTATTTTTAAATAAGCGCTCACTATTCGGGTTAACCGGGAAAGGACCATGGGGTCGTATAACCCATTCCGAATATGTGATACGTCGTTATGAATTGCATTCGAAGACCGGTGTTGAAGACCGGATATTTTTGAAAACGGAAGGATTACCGTCGAGTTACTCTACATCGGCTGATCTCCGATTTAGAGGTTTTATCACCCTTAGTGACGGGAAGTCCTGACGTGATTGAAAATTATCCGGATATGCAAGGGCTTCGTGAGAAGTGCCTTCGGTTCTGTTCGATCCCGGAACAGACTTGTATGGATTGTGTGTCTGACGTTACAATTTGATATATAAAGCTGATTTCTTTCAAATACATATCTGTTGGTGGCGGAGAATTTATTCTCTTAGCTTAACACCCTTCTCTGAGACGTACGAGCTCAGAGGTTATGTAGTTGAAATTTATCAGCGATATATCCCAATTTGGTAACGTGGCATACTGAGTGTTGCTGTGAAATGATCAGTGTTTGATCATTTGTGATATGATCATTTGTTTGATCTTATATCTTTGTGATCATAGGTTGATCATTTTTGTTTGACCCGAAGCAGGGCTTTTTGTAGAAAGCGTAGCTTTGTGGACGAGACTTCGTCGAGCCTCACACCCCGGAAATGGTCGAAACAGGAAGGATGCAGCAAGGTTTTAGGGAGTAGCGCCCCTTAGTGTATGTCATTCCTTCTGGATAAAGGTGGTATCATGGTATGGAGCCCAGATACTTAACCTCTGTGGTTACTGCATTATTTTTCTATGTGGTTTGTTGGAAATCGGGGATCCTCGGGAAGATCGGTGACGATCGGGGGATGGCATATGCGTGTCAGTAGTTACCTATTTTTGCAGAGGTAACCCGGCCTTGTGTTGGCAGAGATCTAACCGTAACGTTAGATTCTCGGGTCGTCTATTCCAGGGACGTACCCATCGTGGAAAAGGAAGTTCCTTAGCCTGACCATTTGTTGGAAATCCAAAGAAACAATACGAGCCTTGTACGGATTTAGTTGTAGAACCTATCATTCACTTATGGTGGCGCCCCACTGTTTGGATGGTAGCTATAGTAGGCATAGTTCGAAATGTCTATGCTGGCTAAGATTTATATTATACTTTCGAAATGTTTTCTACACTATGCACTAATAATAATATCAAAAAGAATTTGATTTTCGCGTAGTAAGCATCTTTGACTATCATAAGAAGAAATCTCCTCCAAATCTGCGTTTGCATTGTGTGTGTGGCGGGAGGTCTTATGGTAGTTTCATTTTCCAAAAGCATTGCGAATTGACTTTAAAATTCTTCTGTTGTTTATTTTAAAGAAAGATAACTGTTTTACGATCTCACACCAGTCACCATGACTGACTCGGAGTTTATTGTTCCCTTCTAAACTCTGGGTGCCCACCAATTTCCACACGGGCAGCCTAGAGTTATATTATCAGGATATTCTGGATATTCTGGAGCTTGGAGATAAACTGGATGGCGAGACGTAGTATTTGTATTTGATAGTATTTATTCCGCTGTGTATTCTGTATGAGGACAAGTTATATAACTGTCCATTGTTGTATATTGACTCTGATGATTGATGTATGTATAAAATAATATAGTTCTTTGTTTTAAAGATTATTCATTTATCTATTATATATTGTTCCGCTGCGATATGTGAGATTCTGATATTGTCTCTATTCTGATGTTGTTCTGTTGTTCTTCTTCTTTCTTTCTTCTTCTTCTACCTTTTTCTTCTTTTTAAAACCCTCACTATTGGAGTTTCCGGCACTCGATTGCTCGGCAGTCGATAAAGTGAGTATCGATGTCGAATTTTCGAAAGTCGAAAATTTTGGTATGTGACAATGTTTCTCTTCCTTATGTATGCACACACTGTCAAATGGGTAAGAGTCATAAATTACCATTTAATGACTACTTAACCAAATACTCTAAACCCCTTGAACTTGTTGCTACTGATCTTTGGGGACCAGCACCAATATGTACAGACTATGTATATAAATACTATATATCGTTTGTTGATGCACACACAAGATACACTTGGATATACTTCTTAAAGAATAAATCTGAAACACACAGTGTTGTGATCAGATTCATTACTATGATTGAAAAGCAACTAAATTCACATGTTAAAATCATTCAATCTGATGGTGGAACTGAATACAAAACCCTTAAGGACTATTTTGAAAAAAGGGGAATAATTCATAGGACCACCTGTCCCTACACATCTGAACAAAATAGTCTAAGCGAAAGAAAGCATAGACACATAGTTGATTCAAGGCTTAGTTTATTAGCTCATGCTAACTTACCTTTAAAATTCTGCCCCGAAGCATTTAACACTGCAGTCTATCTTATAAATAGACTGCCCACCAGAATTTTAGAAGGCATAAGCCCCATTGAAAAACTACAAGGTGTAAAACCAGATTATTATAGTTTAAAAACTTTTGGATGTCTATGTTTTCCATATTTGAGACCATACAATAGTAATAAATTAAACTTTAGATCAAAACCATGTACTTTTCTTGGGTACACTACTAATCAAAAAGGATATAAATGTCTTGATGATAGTGGAAGACTGTTTATTAGTAGACATGTTGTTTTCAATGAAAGTATTTTTCCCTTTAAAGACTCTAAAGTGAAAACAACAAGAAAAGTTTACAATCCATATATTTCTGTACCTGAGTTACCCATATATCATGAGAATGAGAATTCAGCAGAGGCAAGGAGGACTACTGATGATCACCAAAATCCCATAGTATCTGCTCAACAAGATCATGAGTGGACAGATGATCTCAATCATGCCAGTCACTCACCTGCACAATTATCAACCACAACAAATGAAAATGAGCAACAGCAAGACAACTTAAGTGTCAACTCAAATCAAGGCAGAACAGAAGACTTACCTCAAACTGAAGTCTCTGTCAGACCAAGTCATCCTATGATAACAAGAGCCAAAAGTGGCATCTTCAAACCAAACGCTTATATGGCCAACTCAAATATAGATGAGCCAACCTCTTACGAACAAGCTGCAAGAAACAACAACTGGAAGACAGCAATGAATGAAGAGTATAATGCTCTTATAAAAAACAGAACATGGGATCTTGTATGTCCACCAGCCAACAAAAACATAGTAGGTTGTAGATGGACATACAGGATAAAAAGAAATCCAGATGGCACCATAAATAAATACAAAGCCAGACTTGTGGCCAAAGGGTACACACAACAATATGGATTTGATTTCACAGAAACCTTTTCTCCAGTTGTCAAGCCTACAACTATAAGGCTCATTCTTTCTATTGCTCTATATAAAGGTTGGAATATAAGGCAGTTAGATGTCAACAATGCATTCCTAAATGCAGTATTGGAAGAGGAAATTTACATGAAACAACCACTTGGTTATGAGCAGAATAAAAACCTTCTGTGCAAGTTGAATAAGGCAATTTATGGCCTTAAACAAGCACCAAGAGTATGGTTTGATAGACTGAAATCAACCTTAATGGCAATAGGATATCAGTCTACCAAATCAGATACATCATTGTTTATAAAACTTACACAATCATCTACCATTTATATATTAATCTATGTTGATGATCTGATTATTACAGGTGATAATCAGGATGAAATGGACAAAATCATTTGCTATCTAAACAAGCAATTTTCAATTAAAGATCTTGGGCATCTTAGTTATTTTCTGGGAATTGAAGTGAACAAAATATCAAAGTCAAAAATAATACTGGGTCAAAGAAAGTACATATCTGAACTACTTGCAAAAACAAATAAGGATGGAGCCAATGCTATGTCTACTCCAATGATAAGCAATCAGAATTTATCAAAAAGCATGGGAGAAGCCATAGACAATATTAAACAATATAGAAGTGTTATAGGAGCATTACAGTATGCTACTATAACACGACCAGATATTGCATTTATTGTTAACAAACTTTCTCAATTTATACAGAATCCACTAGATGAGCACTGGAAGGCAGCCAAGAGGATTCTCAGATATTTAAAAGGGACTATAAATCATGGATTATCAATTAAAGCTTGCAACAACCTCAACATAACAGGTTATGCAGATGCTGACTGGGCTACAGATCCAGATGACAGGAAATCTGTCACTGGATACTGTATATTCATTGGAGAGAACTTAATATCATGGAGTTCAAAAAACAACCAACCATTTCAAGGTCTAGTACAGAAGCAGAATATAGGAGTGTAGCAAGTGTCGTTGCCGAAGTAATGTGGCTACAATCACTACTAAAGGAACTACAACTAGACTCAAATATCAAGACAACACTTTGGTGTGACAATCAAAGCACAGTTTACATGGCAGCAAATCCTATACTACACTCAAGGACCAAACACATTGAAATCGACTTGCATTTCGTTCGAGATCAAGTGCTAAAAGGGAAGTTGCAAATTAACCACATACCTGCTGCCTATCAGAAGGCAGATACACTCACCAAATCTCTGTCAAAGAAGAACTTCATAAAGTTCAAATCTGAACTAGGAATCAAGGAAAATCAAGCCACTTCTCAACTCGGATCATCCGACTCTTCACAAAGCAACAAACTGAAGGAGAATCAGTCTCAAATCTTCAACCTTGCACTCAAATCAGATACTCGAGACAACTCACACTTTCGAGAAACACAGCAGCATAACTCAAATCAGATGAAGAGAGGAAAGACGATCGAAGCAAAAAAGAATTTCATCAAAAACTAAATATCGCTCACAAACCCTAACCCTAAAAAAATCGGGATAGGGTTCGAAGGAGGGAAAAATGAATGAGATAAAGTTATCTTTGGTTCGGTTCTAATTTATAAAAAAGGCCTGTAGTCTCAGCCACTGATCTGTTTCCTTTCAATCAGAGCCACTCATCTTTTATCAAGACTTTGGGCCTAACCAATCTAGCCCACTTTGCAATATTATATAAAGACCAATATTGTAACCGTATATCATTATCTTGTAATAAGAATTCTATTTTGCAAATAAACTCAAATAGAATACAAAGTTATTCTTTTCTTCAATCTAGAAATATATTCTCTGTTCACATTTTCCTTTTATTGATCGAATTTCAGATGACGTAGTTCGTTGGGAAGGGCCTGGGATAGGTATTTCTTCTTCCAATTTGGTGTTTTTGGAACCAACCAAAGTAATGGGAAAAGGAAAGGGTCTCTATGTAGGAAGCAATTTGGAAGGCTAAGAATGGTTGGAACAATTGCACAATGATACATATTGTTGGTCCTATATACCGTATTTTAAAGCATTGAAAGCTTATTTGAAATGAATGTGGAAAACTGAATCTAGTTTTACAATTCAGACTAGGGAAAATAATTTTTTGTTGTTGTAAGATTTAACAATGAAAGAAATTGCTCTAAAGTATTGGAGGAATGGCCTTTGGTTTTTTGACAAAAATCTTATAATTATAAAGAAGCTTGGACCAAAAATGAAAACCAATAGAGGCATTCTCACCAGCATGTCGGGTTTGATATGGTATTCTGGACTAAGCTTTATATTATGGGATCCAAAAATGATTAGTGCTATTGTTAGTTCTCTAGGGGTCCTTACTAAATTGGATGATCCAACATTAAATAAAACTAGAATTTCTTTTGTTAAAGTTTTGGTTGACATTATGACAGAGGTGGACTTTCCAGATTTTGTAGAGGTGAAAGGGAGAATGGAGAGGTTTTTATGCCGAAGGTTGAATATGAGAACCCACTATCTCGGTGTGATAATTATTGCTATTTTGGTCACATAAAGAGCTACTATCAGTGACTAAGACATAAATTTCAAAGGACAAATTTGTGAAAAGGAAAGACGAAGGTGAGGAAGAGTGGGAAGAGGGTGAATGCTCTAAGATCAATGAGGTTAAAGGGGAGGATGGTGTAGAGGGGGTGTTCCAGAAAGTAAAAGAAGGGGATGGTAAGGAGAAGGCAGACACAGACAGTTAGAAGAGTAATATTGTGGATGTGGGGAAGGCGTTGGATGGGATTCATAGCGACACTATTGGAGATTGAAACAAACATGTAGTTGGATATGGTGGAGCGATAAAGGCGGATGTCGACATGGAAGAGCGAAGCCCTAAAAAAACCTTTGATATTATAGAGGAGGCAATGGAGCAACTTAAAGAAGCAAGAAAAGGTATTATGAAGGAGATGGAAAAGATGGCTTTGAATGGAGTTAATGTGAAAAAGAAAGGAGTGGCGAATAGGGTTTCTACTAACAAGGGAAAAAAGGATAAAGCTTTGGGTATCAATATAGTTAAGAAGAGTTCGAAAGATGTAGCTTCCATAGACTAAGAAAGGCAAATGGTTGTATCCTTAGCTATTTGGGTGGAGGAGGCATCGTAAGTAGAGATCAGAATAGTTCAAGTCACCACAGCCTTTGATACTTGTGCATTAGGAGGAGCCATGAACTCATCCAGGGTCCTAAAGCATCACCTTTAGCTCCGGTTGTCAGCACGCCATTGGACACGACCAATTGCATAAAAGTACCCAATGCGTCTATTAACCCTATTGATAGTAGCATTGACATTCCTTTCCTTACGAAGATATGTAATAAATTAATTAATGGTTGTTTACTGGGGGAAGATTGTCATGTCCAAAAGACCGAGGAGGCTAAGTCAGAGAATGGTACTTTGCATGATCGTAATATAGTCAGTGATAATACCATTCATGTTGAGGACACCTATAAAAAGCCGCTTCCAACATCAAATATGTTGAATTCCATCTAGTCGGTACATCTAAAATAAGCATTGATTTATTCGCAATTCCCAAACTTAAGCATAACTCTCTAAATTTACTCAATCGTGATGGAGATGATCTCACAAATCTGACTGCAGTACGAATTCCAGCTATAGTACTACTAATTTCTTTTAGCCCGTCATTGATGATTAAATTGGTTATATGAGCACAACAACGAATATGCATGAAATCACCATTCAAAACACAACCACCATTATAATCATTTAATTTGCTTTTGACATAATTAATTGCCACTTCATTTGCACTAGCATTATCGACTGTGAAAGACACTATTCTTTTGAGTTCCCATTTTTTGATAAAGTGGACAATAACTTTTCCAATATTTTCTCCTTTATGACTAGTAATCACACAAAAATTTATAATCCTTTTATGTAGCTTCCAATCTCCGTCGATAAAGTGTGCAGTTAAAACCATATAATTCACATTCTGAATAGATGTCCATGTATCAGTAGTTAGACAAACACCATGCAATGATTTTGAGAACAATTTTTTAAGAGACTCTAATGAATCCCAATATAACCGAAGCACATCCCTACAAATTGTTCTACGTGAAGGAACTTCAAAACTAGGACACAATTCCCGACAAAATTGAACAAAACCTTCACCCTCCACAAAACTAAAAGGTAGTTCATCAATAACTAGCATTCGAGCTAATGATTTTCTACATTGCTCTTTATTGAATGACCATGCGATAAGATTGCAACTACCTTCACTATCGTTATTTGTTCCAAAAGCTAAAGTTTTTTGTCTCTTATCACTATCACGTGGAATGGACTTACATGAATGTTTTATATGGTAATTTAAATGTGTAGTGCCATTTGATTTAGAATCACATGCAAATTGTTGACCACAATAGTTGCATATACATTTCTGAAAATTGAAATTACCGTCTTTAGTAAAATGTTCCCATACCGGAGAAAGCTTTCTAGAAGAAGGCTTGCGCACCGGGTGTAGAGGAGGCTTTCTAACATTGATGCCATCTTCGCCAGTTTCCTCATCATCCGCTTCTCCCACAAACTCATCATCGTCTATTGTTTCTCTAGCACTACCTATTTGTACCTGTTATAGTGCATGAAAAAAAAAAACATTTTAGATTAGAAATATACGGTTCATATCTACGTGTATCAGTTGCAATTGCAATTGCAATCACTGTAAAATTATTGAATAACTAACAGCCTTTAATTAACTACAAATGTAAACAACATTATACAGTTTATTAAATCCAGGTTAATTATCTACGTGTATTAGTTGTAGTTGCAATTGCAATCAACCAATCACTGTAAAATTATTGATTAACTGACAGCCTTTAATTAATTACAAATGTAAACAACATTATACAATTTTAAAATGTAAACAACAGTTAAATAGTTTATTAAATTAAGGTTAATTCAAGCATATACATTATACAGTCAAGTTAAAATGATTATATAGTTAAGTTAAAATGAGTCACATACTATAGCAAGAAGAGTAAAACAAACATTATATCGACATGGAACATGAATACAAATAGGGGCAGAGCATTTCTATGTTACAGTGCATATATTAAGCTTTGGAACATCTCTACTATTATTGATCAATATATAGTTTACATATAATTGATTAAAGATTTACTAACAGTCAAGTTAAAATGATAGCACAGTTAAACAGTTTAATAGTTAGTTTATCTGTATCATATGAATTATTCATTTCAGCAGGCTAATAGTTAGTTTATCTGTATCATATAAGTTTATAACAGTTACAAAGTTTTTTACAGTTACACATTTTAATCTAAATTATTCATTTCAGCAATTACACATTTTTTACAGTTACACATTTTAATCTAAATTATTCATTTCAGCAATTATTCATTTTAATCTAAACTATTCAAGCAATTACACATTTTTTACAGTTACACATTTTAATCTAAATTATCATCTAAATTATTTATAACAGTATAAGTTTATCATCTAAATTATTCATTTCATCTAAATTATTCAATATTCATTTCAGCAGCTAATTATTACATTTACACAGTTTAATCCAGCAGCAAGAGAATTAATCCAGCAGCTATCAAATGATTAATACAGTTTATACAAACTAATTATATAGTTTATTCAGTTTATTGAGTATAACGAATTATACAGTCCATACAACCTAAATAAAACATATAAAAACTAAAAAATAAACATAATCAAATGAATAATACAAGCTTATGTTTTTTCTTTTCCTGCTATTCACCATATCTGAATTTGTAAATCAGTAGATCGATCTGAATTTGTGTTGATCGGCGATTCACTACGTAATTGATGGGTGGAGAGGCTTTTTGTGATTTGGGTTTTGCAAGAACGATCAGGGATTGAAGACGATAGGCTTTCGCTGAAGCTCCGTAGCGTAGCCCTTGGTTTGTAGAACGAATTGTGAAAGCGGCGGCCACTCGATAGTCACTAGGGTTTCTAATTTTCTATTATTTACTCGATATTAATGATGGGCCGGGTGCGGGTGCTTGGATTCGTAGTTCGTAGGTCACTATTTGAAAATATTTTCGGTCAGCGGTTAACCGTTAACTAACATTTGGTTAACCGTTAACCGAACCGAATTTTATCGGTTAACGTCGGTCGGTTAACCGAATGTTCGGTTAACCGAATTTATCGGTTAATGCGGTTCGGTTATGGTCGGTTGGATCGGTTAAGTCGGTTAGGTCGGTTAAATGCCCACCCCTAATTTAATGTGCGAAAATCACTATGAAGTTAAAAAACTTATGTCGGCTTTTGGTTTACCTTATCAGAAAATAGATACATGTTTAAATGGCTGCATGTTGTTTTGGAAAGAGGACATCACTCTTAGAAAGTGTAGAATATGTAACGAGGAAAGATACAAATCAAGAAAAAAGAAGGGAAAGGAAGTTCCATACAAACGTATGTATTATTTGCCCATCACTCCTAGGCTTCAAAAATTATACACATCTTTTGTAACTGCATCTCATATGAGATGGCATAGTGTGAGAACAGAGGAAGAGGGTACGTTGACACATCCAGCCGATAGAGAAGCATGGAAGCATTTCGACAAAACTTATCCTAATTTTGCAGCGGAGAGTCGTAACGTTAGACTTGGATTATGTATGGATGGTTTTTCACCATTTTTTCAATTTGGTGCTAAATATTCATCTTGGTCCATTATCATCACACCTATAATTTACCTCCGTGGATGTGTGTGAAAACGCAATATATGTTTCTTACTATTGTTATTCCTAGCCCCGACGATCCGACACAAGGAATCGATGTTTATTTACAACCGTTGATTAAGGAGTTAAAAACACTGTGGAACGAAGGAGTAGAAACATATGACGTTTCAAGGAAAAAAAATTCGTATGTTTGCTTCTTTGTTGTGGACTATAAGTGATTTTCCTGCCTATACAATGCTTTCAGGTTGGCGTACATCCGGTCGTCTAGCATGTCCATATTGCATGGAAGAAACACAGGCGTTTTCTTTACCGAATGGTAAGAAAGTTTCATGGTTTGACTGCCATTGATGTTTTCTCCATGTCAATCATCCTTTCAGAGGAGACAAGAAAAACTTTTTAGCTTTTAGCTAATAGAGTGGAAACCAGACAGCCACCAACGATATGGTCAAGCGAAGACATATACAAACTTGTAAGGGACTATCCAAAGATATATGAAACTGGAGTGCAAACAGAAATTGCAGGAAAATCGACTATTCATAATTGGTGCAAACAAAGTATATTTTAGCAGTTGCCTTATTGAAAACATCTTCTGCTTCGTCATAATATTGATGTGATGCACAACGAGAAAAATGTCTTTGATAATGTTTTTAACACAATTTTGAATGTCAAGGGAAAGACTAAGGATGATTTGAAATCAAGACGCGATATACAAGAATTATGCAAACGTCCTGAGCTTCATATGAAACCAAATAACAGTAAAAAACTCAAAGCATGTTACGAGTTGGATAATAATCAAGTTAAAGTTGTGTTAAAATGAGTGGAAGGATTAAGATTTATGGATTGGATTTCATCAAATTTTTGTAGATGTGTTGACTTTAAAAATGGTAGATTTAGCAGAATGGAAAGCCACGACTATCACATAATAATGGAAAATTTATTACCCGTTCTATTCAAAGAACTATTGCCGTTAAAGGTTTGGAAGGTAATAACAGAGCTTAGTCTGTTTTACAAAGAGCTTTGTTCGATTACTTTAAAAGTGCAACGTTTACGTAAACTTGAAGAAGATATTCCTATATTGCTCTGCATATTGGAGAAAATATTTCCGCCGGGCTTTTTTAATGTAATGGAACATTACCTATTCATCTCCCATTTGAAGCACGACTTCGAGGTCCTGTGCAATATGGATGGATGTATCCATTTGAGAGGTATGTATTATGTTACCTATTAATTTAATTACATTCGGAAGTTAAAGTTACTGTAAATTAATTTTGCATAGATACCTGAATCATCTGAAGAAAAAAGTGAGGCAAAAAGTACGAGTTGAAGGTTCGATATGTATATCTTACATTGAAGAAGAAGCTTCGTTCTTTTTCTCTCACTATTTCAGTGACCATGTGAACATATCGTTTGAAAGTGTTCCTCGTAATGACGAAGGCTACGAACAAGAGTCCTCTCAAACAATGTTATCTATTTTTAGACAACATGGTCGACCTTTTGGGAAATGTGTAGAAGTATGGTTATACGACAGAGATCTTCATGTAGCACACACTTATATTCTTCTAAATTGTGCTGAGGTTGCACCATTTGTTAGGTAATCTGAAATAATATTTTATGATTTATTCATTTCCATAATGCATGTGCGTGTAGAATTTAATGCAGTATTTTATTCATATATGCAGTATTTATGAAAGTGAACATCCGCACGGAGATCTCAGTAAAGAATTTTCTGTTTGGTTTTCAAAGTATGTTTATGAACCGAGAAATTGTGTGGTTGATGAAGGTTTGAAACATCTTGCACTAGGACCAAAAAGAAATGTCAAGACATATCCAATATGTTTCGTCAATGGATATAAATTTAACACCAAAGAATACGGTGCAGAAAAATTAACTAATAATACAAGTGTATTTGTTAAAGGTGGTGATGATCCAGAAATTCACATAAATGATTTTTATGGTGTTTTAACACAAATTTTGCAACTGACATATTTCTCATGACCCGCGGAGCAGGTGTTTCTGTTTAGATGCAATTGGTTTAGCAATGTTCCGGGTTTTGGAATTAATGTGCACAAGGGGTATAATCTTATTGAAATAAAGCACACATCTCATTATCACAAGTACAATTCTTTTGCACTAGCCAAACAAGCATTGCAAGTTTATTGCGCTCCTTATCCGTCTCTAAAAAGAGATAAAGCAGATTGGTTAGCAGTTTTTAAAACAAAGGCAAGATTTACGTTTGATGGGAAGAATATTCCAAACGAACAAGCTTATCAGGCAGATCTTGAGCAAAGCAACGAAATAATAATTACAGATGATCGTACTGATTTTGGACCTCTAAACGATGAATCAAACGTTTTGGTAGAAGCATTCGAGAGTAGGGAGGAAAATAACGTAGAATATGAGACCGAATCTGAATCAGAAGACGATAAGGATTGATGTAAATGATGAGATTTATTTTGCTAGTTATGTAATTATGTAATTATGCAATTGATGAGAATATGCAATTGATGTAATTATGCAATTGATGTAATTATGGAAGTGATGTACTTATGTTGAATTCTTGGTGTATTACGACATTGATGTAATTGATGAGATTTATTTTGCTAGTTATGTAATTTATGTCGTTTATGAAACCAAATTTGCTTATCGTCATTTACATCTTTTATGTCATTACCATTTCTATCATTTATTTAGCAATTTATATTAAAAATGCAATGTATTCTGCTTATCGTCAGAATATGAGACCCAATCTGAATCATTATACTTTTCACTTTGTGTACTTTATATCATTTATGTCATTTAACTATAAAATATATTTCATTATCATGTTATTGTTCTCTTTTAAAATGATGTGTATGTGACATGTATCATGTCGTCCAGAAGGAGGAGTTCTTCCCATTCTTCAGGAGGTGATGGCAACGGTCCATCGCAACCACCACAGCGACCTGTTGTGTCTCTAGTACCTAAAGCGGAGGGGTAAGTATTATACTTTTTTCAGCATCTTAAATATTTTGTGTACGATATACTAATCTGTATCATATTTACCACAGGGGGTTTGAGCTACAACCATTAGCTGTAGTTCTAACAGTTTCGAGAGAGACGTACAAGAGTAGGATGTCGGCTTATTGGCCGAAGTGGGATAATATCCCTCCCCACATCCTGGGGTGTATTTGGCAGGATTTCATTGTAAGTATAATCTTCTGTTTTCCATTCTTAATTTTATTTTGTCGCTTATTTATTGTTCACCTTTTATTGTTTAATTTTTGGTTTCTTGTTTATCATGAAACGCAAGCCGCAGTGGACATACAATCAGATGACCTGTAGCTGGTACGACATTACTAGATGCAGAAGATGAGGAAGAACTATAGGGATTCCATGTCGACAGTGAAGCATAAAGGGCAGAAGCCAAGCTGGATGGGGACGAGTGTGTGGGAAGGGTGGCTGACACATTGGGATAGTGACAAGGAGAAGGTAAGTGTATTAAACTTTTATTAATTATTTGATTGATACGTAAATAACAAAAAATATTTGGTAAGTAAATAATGTATTAAATTTAAATGTACAGGCAGAGTCGGAAAGAAACTCTGCAAATAGGAACAAAAATCCTGTCACTCATCGAGGAGGGTCAAAGTCGTTCTAGCAATATCGCCAAGAGCTGGTAAATTTATTAAATGTGAATTATAAATAGGAGAGGAATAGTCGCACCTAGGCTAGAATTTGATAGAGAATTCCTCTATCTAAACTAAACTGACAGATCGGTAATATTACTTAGCAAACTGAGTTTCAGTCAGCACACTTTGTTGAAAATCCGTGAAAGATCGAAGAGTAGATCCCAGCCGAGGGCCCTCAAGGTCCGGATCCAAGCCATTATTATTCTGTGTACCGGTCTGTTTAGACAAGATTGATTTCACCTAACTGGAATTTCGTTCATCCCGCCCCTCTGTAATAATATCCCCTTCCATAACCGAACCTCTTCTCTCATGAACAAAAGCTCCTGGGCATTTAGTATTGTGCTATATAATTTTGAATATACAATAACAGTACATAATAATCAATTTCAGAAAGCTGAGGCACATGGTCCCGTGTCGTATATGGATGTGTTTACCCATACTCATGTCGTCGAGCATGTAAATCTGGACGCGACATTTTCATATACATGGCACCACGATAAATCGAGAAAGAGCCACGTAAGCATATTTTAGTTTATGTACTATTAGTAATTGTTCTAATTGTTAAAGTATAATGAATTAAGATATCATGATATTAATTTTAACTGCATTTTTATTTGTTCATGCAGGCAAGGTTTATGGAACAACGCCAGAAACTCCTGGAGGATACCGGTCGAGAGCAGTTGACGACGGATGAGGAGGATGTTATTTTTGAGTCAATTATGGATCCACCGTCACGGAACAGGTGCTAATGCTTTGGTAATCAAGTGGTAATGAATAATATACTAAGTTATAACAATGTAATAATCTTTTAGTTCTAAATAACTTCACATCGCTTTAGTTTCAGTAATAAGTTTATAGATATAACAATTAACACATTATGGTGTAACTTTGATAGTAAGATTATAGACTAAATTAAATAAGTGTTGCAGGCCAGCAGATAGAGGAGAGCCAGCCAAACGACCAAAGCTGATATCGATCTAGCAAAGATCGAAGAGTTGAAAGCTAGGGTGGTGCAACTGGAAAAGCAGAACCGTCGTCAGGCCAACGAGATGATACAGCTGTTGGATCAACGTATTGCTGAGTACGTGCAGCAGTATGTTGGCCGCTTTCCATCCTCTGCTGGTTCGGGAGGTTCTGGAGCTGATTGACCGGAGTGATAGGTATGTTTTTTTGTGTCATTGTTTAGTAAGTTTGGATGATGCATTAAGTTGGTGGAGTTGGATTTAAAATGTTGTGTATACTGTTTGATGATACATTTTGTGGTAGTAATTCTTACATTTGGGAGTTGATGGTGAGGAGTTGAAGCATTGATGTATATATTGTACAATTAGATGTATGTAAATTATGGTAGTGAAGTTTGGTTTGATTTTATATGAATTATGCTTGATTTATTTCTTTATGATATTTGATTATCTTTGTATAGTTTTATTTCATATTGAATATCTGAGTTGGATATATTGTGTTGGGTGAAATATATTATGTTCATGGATTGTGGATGGAACGCGAAAGCGTAGCAGAATTTCAGAAAAACAGTGCCAGGTTTTCCGACGGCTCCCGACGGCCTGCAGGCCAAAAATTACCAAAGATTTCCGATGACTCAAGACGGCACTTTTCCGATGGCTCAAGACGGCACTTTTCCGATGGCTTTCGACACACAATGTGATCGTCCACGTGTCTTCCAACGGCCGTCGGAAGCCGTCGGATGGTCATCGGCGGCCGTCGTAAAAACGGTCGATAGCGTCTGTCGGAGCCGTCGGGAAATCTGTTCATCGAAGAATTTCTTTGCAGCGGTTATTTTCGATGGCTCCCAACGGCTTCCGATGGCAGCCGATGGGCAGGAGCCATCGGAAATTGATCTGCTTCTTGTAGTGTAATAAAAATAACTACAAGCGCACAACGTACAATTGTAGTACGTATGCGAGTACAGGTTGATCCGTAAGGAAATAAATTAGTTTTAAATTCTACTCAATCAAATTAACCCAAAGAGTTTGAAATTGTTTTAAGCTAAAAAAATGTAAAAACTAACTAAAACAAAAGTGAATAAAGATATGAGATTAAGAGATAATTTAGAGGCAAATCCACTCTCATACTCTCATATAAATCAACACAAAATTTAATCTATGATCTCTCATTTTAATCTAGTAGTATTAGTGATGTATTTATCATAAGTATGATCTGTTGTGTTATTAACTAACACAACTTAACTATCAAACTTTAATGGAACACTAAAACCATATATTAATTGTAATGAAAATGAGCATGAAGTCAAAGCAAAAGCAATTTTAAGCATAATTTATTTACTATTTTGTTTATTAGTATAGATCATCAAATTTTTGATTCTACTTTAATTTCATTATCAAAATCAATTAGTAAGATGATGATGTAAATTGTGTTTATGTTGGATTAAGCATAGCCCATTTGTGTTTAGAAACACAACATAGGCTATCAAATTCCTGATAAACTTACATCATAATCCAACTTTTCATTAAAAGAGATCATAAATAATAAAATACGTTGAATCTACATAATTTGAGAGAGCTTCATTATCCCTAAACTGAAGGGATTTAGTTTCTCATTTGTGTTATCATTTCAACACATGTAAATTTCAACATAGAACAAAAAAGGAAACTGCAAGTTGATTAAAATAAAAAGAACCAACTATTTGCATAAAAATAGAACTAAATTAAGTGCATAAATGGAAATCTAATCTACTAATATAAAAGGAAATAGAGCATGTAAATAAAAAATGAGCATAAAATAAAATAAAAGCATGTAAAGAACAATGAAGAAGAAGAGACTTAGGAAGCCATTTTATTTCTCATTAATTTTATGGCTACAACTTGCATAATATAATGAGATCATAAGCCCCCACTACATAAACATAAGAGGATTATTTATAAATGACTAAAACCCTAGTCCATTGTTAGGGAACTCCTTAAAATTCCCTTGAGGTAGTGTGGCCTCCAAGTTATCATTAGCATGAAATTAATCCTCCATTAAATATGCATGTGCCTTTAATCACCACTAACGAGGGAAATGATACTTACGTGTTGCAACATTTAATTTTCGATAATCAATGCAAACACTCCAACCCATTTGAGTGCGAGCTGGAATGAGTTCGTTTGAGTCGTTCTTGATAACAGTAAGTCCAGACTTTTTCAGCACGACATGAATTGGGCTAACCCATGGACTATCAGATATTGGTTATATGATTCCATTATCGAGAAGTTTAAGAATTTAATTATGAACCGCACCCTTCATTTTTGGGTTAATCCGTCATTGCGCATCACGAACAGGCTTAGCATCGTCAACTAAATGGATACGATGTTGAACAAGAGAGGGACTAATTCCCTTTATATCGGTGATCGACCATCCAATTACTTCTTTGTTTTTCGGCAGAATTGAAAGTAAGGAAGCTTCTTGATCAAGAGAGAGAGATGAAGAGATTATGACAGTAAAAGTTTCGTTATGACCTAAGTATGCATACTTAAGGTGATCGGGAAGGGGTTTGAGGTCCAACCTCGGGGGTTGCTTAATCAAACAATTAGGTGGAAGTTCTCTCAACGGTTAGGAGTTCAAACAGAAGTGCAATTTCAATTTTGTTAGGTTCATCTTGTAATAGTTGTTCATATTCGGTCTTGCGTTTGTTGTTAAGGTCAACTATTTCATTGTCGAAATTTTCTTGAATGAAGCTAACTTCCAACGTCACGTGGTTCATTCGATTGATTTTCAAGGTTGAAGATGTTAAGATCCAAAGTCATGTTTCCAAAAGAAATTTTCATCGAACCATTTCGACAATTGATTAGAGCATTTGAAGTAGCCAAGAAGGGTCAGCCTAAAATCAATGGAATTTGACTAATTGGATTATTCATAGGTTTAGTCTCCAAAATGATGAAATCGGTGGGGAATATGAATTGACCGATTTTGATGGGTACGTCCTCGATTTCTCCCATGGGTTTCTTTATCGAACGATCGGCAAATTGAAGAGTTACTTTTGTCGGTTTTAGTGCGCCCAAGCCAAGTTACTGGTAAATGGAATAAGGAATCAAATTGACACCCGCACCCAAATTGAGTAAGCATTTGTTAATCATTTTGTCTCCTATCGTGCACGAGATCGTCGAACATCCAAGATCTTTGTATTTAACAGGAATTGATTGGAACAAGACTTCGCTATGTCCGACGGCTAAGAAAACTTTCTTGGGTATATGAGTGTGTCGTTTTTGAGTACACAAGTCCATGAGAATCTTAACGTAAGTTGGGACTTGTTGAACGATATCATGGAGCGGGATGTTAACTTTCACTTGTTTAATAATTTCCACATCGTTTCCATTTTTGGTCAGAATGTTTCTTGGGTCGAAGATGATGTGGAAATGGAACACGATACTCAGTAGGTGGGTCTACTTGAGTAAAAGAAGAATTTGGAGTGGAATTTGATTCGATGTTTGGCTCAATGTTTTATTCAGATTCGTTTGTTGATTTAGAAGTGTCGAGAGGGGTTTCTGGTAAATCATTTGGATTAACAACTTGATATCGATTTGTTTACCGAAATGCAAAGTCGTGATAGCATTCATTTGGATTATGTTTCTATCTTGAACAACATGGGCTTGATTCGAATTTGTGTTTTGATTTTTGGGATTCCGAACTGGCTGACTTGGGAATGTGCCTCGTTCACGTTCACTTATAGACGTGGCTTATTGACTCATTTGCATCTCAAGTTTAGCAATTGATTGGCTCGTATTCTGCATATACAAAGTTAACAAATTTTGCAAATTGCTGTTTGATTGGGGGTTTTGAGTGGTCGCTTTAGCCAAAGTTTCAAGAGTTTTCTCAAGTGAACTTAATCGTTTATCGTCTTGGGGAGCAAAAGGTTGTTGCGATTAATTTTGAGACGGACCTGCAAAATTTTGTTGAAAATGATTTGGTTGAAAGAGAGGATTCGAAGCATTATTCGGAAATGCTTGAAAATTGCGACGAACCAAATTCGTGTTGGAATTATTTTGGTTCCATGCAAAGTTCGGATGATTTCTTCAACTAGGATTGTACGTTGGAGAAAACGGGTCATTCTTAACCTTATTGAAAGTGTTGAGTTGTTCGGCCGAATTAGGGCACTGATCGGCTATGTGATACAGATCATGACATTTATAACACATTTGTTGGGAAGCTTGGTTCATTTGGTTTGATGAGAAAACATTGTCGAATTTATTAACCATTGCGTCGATTTAGCTTCCAAAGCCAAAGATGATCCTATCGAGTGTGCACTCGATCGTGAGTAAATGGATTTTTCATTAAAACGTTCCCATTGGGATTACTTTTCAGCTAAGTTTTCAAGGAATTGCCAAGCATCATCGTGATGTTGAGCGAGAAAAATGCCTTGGCACATTGATTCAAGCATGGTTCGTGAACTATTTTGAAATCCATCGTATAAGATTTGGCAAAGGGTACATTTTTCGAAATTATGGTGTGGACATTTTATCAAAAGCTCTTTTCAAAATATTTTCCGAATGGTTCATCCCTGAATTGATGAAAATTGACAATTTCTTTTGGATTTTAGTTTTTTTTCCAAGGGGTAGAACTTTTTTAAGAAAACTTTAACGAATTATTCCCAAGTTTTGGTTGAGTTAGATGGTAAGCTATACAACCATTTTTCTACGTAATCAGTAAGAGCAAATGAAATTAATCGAAGTTTGATTCCGTCATCACAAAGTTGTTGGAGTTTAATGGTTGCGCAAACTTGTTCGAATTTCATTAAGAAAATGTATGGGTCATCGTGTTCAAAATTGCCAAATTTCAGAAGCATGGCAATATGGTTTGAATGAATTTCAAAATGGTTACCCGTTGAGGTGGGTAATGTGATGTAAGAATGAATAGATGCAAGAAGGAATAGAACCACTATCAGGAAAGATTCTATCCATGAGAGTTCGAGAGGCATTTTCATTTGCCATTGTTGGAGTATCGTTTGTTCGAGTTAAACGATTTGTTGTTATGTCAGGAGTCCAAGTACTCATTCACAAGTGAAATTCAAGGAGAGAAAGAAGTTAGAATCGAGTTTAAGAGAATGAAATCAAGTTCGGAAAATGAAGTCAAGTGAAAAACTGTTTTTTTATATATTTTTTTTAAAAGGAAAAATATTTACCAAAAAGGATTTATTTTTAAAAAGGAAGATTGATTTTTGTTTTGTTTTTTTTTTGGATTTTCAAATTTTTCTTCTTCTTTTTTATACGCTTTTTCTTTTTTTTTAGTTTTGTTTTTGAAAAGATTGTTTTTTTTTTGGATTTTTTTGATTTTGATTGAATTTTTTTTCATTTTTTTCGAAGGAAAAGATTTTAAAAGATACTTTTTTCTTTTGGATTAAAAAAACTAAGTTAAGTAAAATGTACAGTTTTTTTAGTTTTGGATTTTGTTTTTTTTCTTTTTAAATATTCGTGAACTAATGTAACTAAATGAATGCAAGGACTTAATTACAAATTTTCTGTCTTTAGTAGCTCCTAACCCAAAATTTTATAATCACACTTTGTCTTAATCCAACAAGATAGTTCTTAGCCAGGTAACAGATATGAGTTATCGGTGCACCATGAATCCCCATAGCAATGCAGCCGAAGGTTTAAGTACCTTCAGAGAAACAATCACTGTAATATTTACGAATCACCGTAATATTTATATATGATTATTGCTCTGCCGTATCCTAGACACTAAGAATACAAATTGTCAAAAGAGGACAACTTGTCAAGATACAATTAATCCCTAGGTGAGCTCGTGACACCTTTAAGTCCGATGTCTAACCGTTATTATTAGTCAAATTCTAATATGAAATACAATTTATGGGCCAAGGAAGGGGTGATGAAATCCCCCACCTTATGTGGATTTGGGTGTTGCCGTTGAAAAAACAAGATGAAATGAATGCAAAACAGAATTTCAACGTGATTTAATGATGCAACTACAAATGAGATTTGATTTTGTTGTTTTTTGAAAATTTTAAAATGCAAGCAACCAATAATGCAAGAAAAATAACAACACGAGATAAGAGCACGATACCAGAGCGTGCAGAATTATTAGCAATTTATTTTTTATTTTTCAGAGCAGCAATTTTTTCTTATATAGCAAGCAAGTCGAGCAGTTTATAGCAAGCAGAGCAGGGCAATTCGTCTCCTTCTCTGCTTTGGCAACCTGACAAAGGAGTTTGAACAAGATATATATAATTTTTTTCCTTTTTTTGAAAAAAAAAGAAAAGTGAACTTAACTTAAGCAAAGAAGGCAAAATAAATAAAATAAAACTAACCCGACCCATTTCAAACAAGGCCCACTACTCAACTTCAACGGATAAAACTAATCCCATTTCTCTGGTAAATGAAAGACAATGAACTGTTTTTTTAAACCAAAAACAGATGTGAAAGAAAAGAGGCAAAGAGAAAAAGAAAAATAATAACGCAGCTTTGAATCGAATTCGTGAGAAGGGCCGAACTGGAATTTTGAATCGGGTTGGTGTTCGAGTTCAAGCACTGTGAGTTGATACGGAGTGCTATGATTCAATGAGGATTTGGGGGGTTTTGGGTGTTGGAATTGGGAATTTGGGTGGATGGTCGCGGAATTGGGAGGTGGTGCAGTGGACGATTGAATTGGTGGTTGCGATTTCCATGCAAGTTGTGGATTGCAATGGGTGGAAAAGTTGAACGAAATTCGATAGTGGAATTTAGGGTTGCGTTTGGGTGAGATGAGGTGATTAAGGTGTATGTCTTTGGGTGGTTGCAAAAGAGAGGCTGCGGTTTCGGTTAGGTTGAGCTTGAGTAGACGATTGATGTTGAGGTGGTGAAGATAATGAAGGAGGATGGGTCTAGTGGAATGGGTTGCTTTTAAGGCAATGGGTGGATGGTGGTGGAACAGTTGTGAGGTAAGTAGGCAGTTTTGGCAGAAGTTTTGAAGGTAGTGGTTATTTTTGAATGAATGAAAGTGGTGTGATGGATGTGTAGTGAGTTGCTACAGTGGAGGAACAGTGGTTGGAAGAAGGTGGCAGTTCAAGGCAGGTTGTTGAAGTTTGTGATGGTTTAGGGAGTATGCAGTGTAGAGTTTTAGAGGTGGGTGGTGTTTAGGCAGTTGGCAGAGGAGGATGCAGAGTTGGTTTTATAAAGTGATGATAGATGTATTGATGGTTGATGGAGTGGAAGGAGTTGAATTGTGATGATGGTAGTATGTTGTTACGGTAAGTGTAGGAAAATGATGCAAGGGGTGTGGATTTGCAAGGAGTTGTATGTATGTATAATAGTGGTTTGTTGCAGCGAGGAAGTGAGCAGGTAGTGTGGTTGGTGGAGTGAACAGTAAGGAAGTTTGCAATGTTGCTGGTGTTGAAGTATTGGGACTGAGGTGCAGTGTGGTTGTGCAGAAGTTTGTTTGGTGGTTCTGGGATGTGATGACAGTCGGAGTGGTTGATGGGAGAAGTTGGTTGAAGTAGTGGGCTGTTTTGGCAGAAGTTTTGTATGTTGAACTTTGGAAGTTGTATGCTGAACGTTGTTGTGTGGTTGGTGAAGTGTGTAAGATTGGTGGTGGGAGGTGATTGAAGGTTTAATGATGTATGGCAAAGGTTGGTGAATTGGAAGTGATGGAAGTTGAAGATGTTTGGAGTGGGAGGCAGTGTGGTTTCAGAGATGAAGCAAGTGGAAGGGTGTTTAGGAGGAGTTGGTAGTTAAGATTGTAAATGAATATGTAACAATGAAATGAGATTGTGAGAGAAGCGGTTTTTGTGTTGTTGAGAATGTGCACAGAGGGAAATGAAAATGTACAGTGAACAAGTTAATATGAAAATAGAACAGTGAAAAACAGTGAACAGTTGAAAATTGTAAATGCAATTTTTTAAAGAACAATGATTGGAACTGAGATATGAACTGAGATTGTAATAATGAAAAACACAAATTTTTAAGGAACGGTGAAAAACAGTAATTGTAACTGAGATATGAGAAAAAAAATGCAAAAGTACAATGTAAAACACAAAATGTAAATGTGAACAGGAATGTAAATGGAACAATGGTAAAAAATAGCGAATAGTTGAAAACAGGGGGAATTTGGTTGCCAATTTACTTGTTTTTTTAGAAATGCAAATAAAGACTCAACAAACAAAAAATAACTTTCTTTTTAAATGCAAATCGACACATAAAATTAACACACAATAAAATTAAACAAAAATAATTCGAAGAGAAGAATTAAAATAAAATTAATTCCCAATAACGGCGCCAAAAACTTGTTGATAAAGGTGGAATTTTCTATCGGTTAGAAAATCACCGTTAAAAATGTAATAAAAATAACCGCAAGTGCACAGCGTACAATTTTAGTACGTATGCGAGCACGGGTCGATCCACAGGAAAATGTATTAATTTTAAATTCTACTGAATCAAATTAATCCAAAGAGTTTGAAATTGTTTTAAGCTAAAAAATGTAAAACTAACTAAAACAAAAGTGAATAAAAATATGAGATTAAGAGACAATTTTAGAGGCAAATCCACTCTCATACTTTCACATAAATAAACACAAAATTTAATCTATGATCTCTCATTTTAATCTAGTAGTATTAGTGATGTATTTGTCGTAAGTATGATATATTTGTGTTATTAATTAACACAACTTGAACCATCAAACTTTAATACAACACTAAAGCCACTTATTAATTGTAATGAAAATGAACATGAAATCAAAGCAAAAGCTATTTTAAGCATGATCTATTTACTATTTTGTTTAGTAACATAGATCGTCAAATTTTGATTTTACTTTAATTTCATTATCAAAATCAATTAGTAAGATGATGATGTAAATTGTGTTTAAGTTGGATTAAGCACAGCCCATTTGTGATTAGAAACACAACATATGCTATCAAATTCCCTAATAAACTTACATCATAATCCAACTTTTCATTAAGCACTAAAAAGAGATCGTAAATAATAAAATATGTTGAATCTACATAATTTGAGAGGGCTTCATTACCCCTAAATTGAAGGGACTTAGCTTCTCATTTTTGTTATGATTTCAACACATGTAAATTTCAACATAGAACAAAAAGGAAAGTGCAAGCTAATTAAAATAAAGAGAACTAACTATTTGCATAAAAATAAAACTAAACTAAGTGCATAAATGGAAATCTAACCTACTAAAATAGAAGGAAAGAGAGCATGTAAATAAAAAATGAGCATAAAAAAAATAAAAGCATGTAAAGGACAAAGAAGAAGAAGAGGCTTAGGAAGCCATTTATTTCTCATTAATTTTGTGGCTACAACTTGCATAATATGATGAGATCATAAGCCTCATTACATGAACATAAGAGGGTTATTTATACATGACTAAAACCCTAATCCATTTTTAGGAAACTCCCTAAAATGCCCTTGAGGTAATGTGGCCTCCAAGTTATCATTAGCATGAAATTAATCCTCCATTAAATGTGCATGTGCCTTTAATCCCCACTAACATGTGCATTAGCTCTTAATTGTGGTTCATTAGTTAGTGGATAAGTAGAGTCCTCCATGATTACATGAATTCTTTTATTTCTTCATTTCTTTGGCTTCCAACTCTTGTATATGCATATTTCCATGAAGCTACTTCCAAGTTGAATCCAAATTCCTACAAAACAAATTAAAATGTGCAAGTAATTTTTTTCCAAATTAATTCACACACGAAATTATCGTTTTGCTCCCATGTAGATGCCTAGATGATGACTTGAAAGCATTTTTGAAATTTTGTTTTAAACATGTAAAAACATCCAATTATGACATTTATTTTACTAAAATTAAGTTAAGTGTGAGTAAAAATATACATTTTTACGTGCACATCAAATATATAAGGGTTTCATAAACTTAACAGGTTATTAGTGGTAAAGAAATTTATTTACAAGTATAGAGTAGATTGTTTTGCAATATTGGAGAACAAGTTGCAAGCATATGAAACTGACAAATTTAAATCTGAGTTTGATTAGAAATTGGAAACGGTCAGTAACGTTTCATGCTATTATAAGTGTAGAACATTAATATTGATAAATGGTGATTTTTGGAAGGTTTATTTAGTCAATATGAGTGACAGCATACTACTTTAGAATTAATAAATTATTGTGGAGTTATTTGCAATTGTATATTTGTTTATGCTTAAAATTTGGAATATTTGAGAGAGAAATTGTGGATAAATTTAGAAGATGATGCTTTCACAATTGTTATGCCCTGGATACGCTTTCACAATTATGTAGAACATGCTTTCACAATATTTGAAAGAGAAACTGTGGATAAATCGTGGCTAAACGGTTTGAAGAAGACTAGTTAGTTTATGAGCGGTTCTCTAAAAACTGTTTACAAAGCCATAGGGTTTTAACACCATGTAAAGTTTTTCCCAAGACATTTATTACTTCCTTTCAGTTTCAATTATTCATTTCAATCACCTCTTCCCCTTGGTCCTCTCTTCAATTTTTTTTTTCAAATTGCCACAATACAAAAATCAACATTAGTACAAATAGTTTGATCGATCTACACAATCTTCTTTTCTCCTCGTTCAATTTTAGCCTCTAAACCCTTTATCCTCAATTTCTAAGGTTTGTGTAAAAAATCCAATTCTAAAAATTTTGATAATGGATAATGCACAATAAAAAGGATCTAACTCCGCCTTTCTTGTATGAAGGTGGAAAATATCGAAAAAGAGTAAAAAAAAAGCTTTGGACATTGATGATGGCAGATACTGAGTCAGTGTTCCTAATAATTTCACCAACATTTCTATTATGATAGGTCACAATGCTTCGATAAGGAGTTCATCACATTTTTGATAATGGAAAAGAGCTCGCGGTATATTGCTTATTATTGTTACAAGTTATTAAGGAGTTAATTTCTTTTAATATATTACTCATTTATGTTTAAAAATGTTTTATAAGTAGAATCGCAAAAGAATGAGATGTCATGGAGCACTCACAATAATGGTTAACTGGTGGAAAGAATTAAATGTACATCCCAAGATTAAAGACCCGACCGTTAAGATATTTGGTAGATTCATGGATACAGAACTCAAATATTTAGATAATAGGTGTATTTGTGCTATATAGAGCGATGTTGACCAAAAACACTTACATTTTTATTTCCTAATGCTAAGGTTGGTTTTACATCATTAAATTTCACCATGTTGACATCTATTTCCTTGGTTTGAACACATTTATTATCCAATATGATGAGAGTTGGAGTCAGTATGGTAATGCTAATCAATTTATACTGCTACTTGTTGAGTCTAATATCAATAACGGGGAAATATAATTGAAAATTTGATACAAATAAAAATACCACAGATCCATTCACTAAGACCTCTTATTAGTTTAATTTAGGTAAAACTGATCGAATGTATGTACATAATGCACCATAATTGGCCCTATGCGCAAGTGAAAGATTAATAGAGTTAAGGGTGCGCCTTCGGAGAAATTACGTAATCCATTATGTAACTTAACTCTTATAATAGAATCTTGTTTGAAATGAAGTATTTTTTTGGTTTTATTTTCTTTAATATATGTTACTGTAAAGATATAAGTAATGATAATAATACACTAAACACATATGAGTAGAATATCATTAGGAGCAGTATTTTATCGATTGCAGTTATGTATATGTTCGTAACCATTAGTATTGAATATATACGTCCATCCATAAACAATGTTACATACACTAGTTTTAGTGGATGTATCAATATCCTTTTCTCGATATATCTTAACTAGGAAATGTACGAAGTAAGAGTGTGTGTGCATATATATATATATATATATATATATATATATATATATAAACACACTCACACACACACTAAAACTAGTATATGTAACAATGTATATAGATGGACGGTGTAACACTCTCCATACGATGGATGATAATTTACTCATGATTGTTGGAGGGCACAAAGTGGTTACACACTTATGTTTGGTCAAAACAATCACAGAATGACTCGATAAGATTCCATAACTAGATTCCTACGTTTGCAAAAATATTAATTTTTCCCCAGTTATATTTAAATTTAATTCTTTTATTTAATTCCCAGTTTAAATTTTTGGGGTATTACATTCTTTCCCCTTAAAAAGATTTCTTCCTCAAAATCTCCAAGGATGGAATTAGGCAACTCGTATGTACAAAAATTAATAACTACAACTATCTACTCATCCATCAACCATTGGAAACCATTGTCCTTAATTCATATTCAATTTAAGTTACTCATTTTACTTCAGATTTGATTCTCCAGTCCTTCTATAATCGTGGTATTATGTATCACATTTATTGTCTATAGGGATTTATCCTAACTTCTACAAGTAAGTAAATACTTAAATATTCTAGTAGTGTAAACTTGGTCTACTTCCTATTTAAACCTAACAATTAAAATCCTAAATCTAAGTAAACTCCTAAATTTAAATGAAATTGTAACCTAAAATCTTTTACCTTTGACGGTAATCGCCTAAGTGATACATCGTTCACGTTCAACCGTTATACAACACAAACTATTTATCATAAGTCGGTCCTTCATGAATTTTCTTAAATAACCTTCTTCCAATTCGAGGGATGATTGAAAAGAATCCTATTATCCTTTCCTCCAAATCTTACTGAAAATTTCCAAGACTTATTTTCTATGAAAATCTCATTTGCATTCTCAATGCATGCAAATAGCAATATCTTTTTCTTAATGGGAACTCAAATCCTTTAATTAACCATTCCTTGCACTAACTTGACTCCAAATCCTTTTGGGATATCTTTTGTAGTTTGAATTTCCAAAATTCATCATTCCCTAGTGCTATCCAATCAATTCCCTAAGAGTAATTTCTCACCATTTTATCCCAACTGTTTTATGGTCGAGACAACTTAATATGGAATGGTGTCCTGCCATTTTAATCCGATAGACATAATGACTAATATGTAACTAACATCGTACATAAAAACTCATCTATAAACATTTAAAATAGACGATGTCCTAGCCTAGTAAACATCTTATGAAACTCATGTCACCTCATCCCCAATAACATACTTGTAGTTGTGACGACAACACAAGTACCAACTACTTTATAAATATCACCATGCATGAACTTATACTATAAGATGACAACATACTTTCTTGGTTACCTATAATTCACCAAGTCAAAAACAACATGCTCGGTACCTATAACTTCCCAAGCCAAAAGTAACATGTGTAGCATAACGTTATCCGAAATGTCGGATCAATGCCACCTACCCACAAGTAATCCTAGTTATCTTCCTCTTCCGATGATGGTCACACAACCAATACTTTGGGGACTTATAATATATAACAAACTTAATCACCTCCACTAGTACAAAACAGATCAGTTGCTTCGCCTCATTTGTGTCGGTTGTCCATAAAACCGACACAAATAGTGTAATTTGTGTCGGTTGTTTATTAACAACCGAAACAATTGACTTATGGGATAAGAAGAAAATGTTAAAAATGTAATTTGCATCTGGTGTTCTTAAGAAACCGACACAATTGAAGGGAAGCAATAGATTTACTCATGTCGGTTGTTTGAACAACCGACACAATTAAATACAATAGCATCGGTTGTCCAAAAACCGACACCATAGGCACACAACTTTTCCCCCCAAATCTATTTCAGCCGCCCATCTTTTCCCGCGAACCCTAAATTTTAGAGGGAAAATTTAGCCATCACGTCTCTTCTTTTCTTCTTCGTAAAACAAAAAAAAAGAAAAAAAAAAGAGATTAAAGTGATTCGCAAAGCGATCCACAAGGAAGTTCAATAATTACTAAAGATAGTAGTGATTTTCGAAGTTATTCGGTTATTCACGAAATTAATCTTGAAAACGAAGTAAACTTCGAGGCGGTTCATTAATTCTCGAAGATGGAGTGACCTTCGAAGCGATCGATGGCTATCAAAGTAATTGGATCTATGTTTATAGAGAATTAGGCAGCATCGGAAACGAACACTGTTTTTGAAGCAAAAATTACACCGCTTGTGATAAAATCATGTATCATGGCCGCCACTGGAGGTTTGATGTTTGGCTACGATGTTGGTGTCTCAGGTAAATTTCATTTGTCTTGTTCTTCTTCTTCTTTCTTTTCATATAAAATACACGTGTTTTGATAAATATTATTGAAATTTTGACATAATATAACAAGAGATGATAAGAGTGACAACTAGTCATCTAAGAATTTTAATCAGAACTTATTACTATCCTCTAATATCTTGCTTTTGGATCATACTTGTGTATACATGGCAACCCCTTTATCTATATCTACAATAATCCAGCATAAAGGAGGCAATTAAAGCGTGGAATCTTTTAATTATTTCACTAATCAAACTTTTCTTAAGTATAACCAAAGGGAAAAAAGGATCTTTATAGGTTTTGATCCACAAGTAAAATGCAAATCAAGCAAGCTTGTATATCCAAAATAGGATTAGATGTATATTTTTTTACAGAATTTGGTGTGATTATTAAACTGTTTTCTTCTTCTTCTTATGTAATATTAAATCTTATGGATTTGATTCTATATTTGTCATATATGGACCAAAAAATTGAAAATGAAATGAAGCTGTATAGTTGCCACTGTTTGCCAAATTTTGCAAACAGAAGCAGTCAATTTTTTGTTTTTATGGGAAAAATATAATCTGTTTTATTTTGATTTCATTGACTAGTTTGTAAAGCTAATAAGAGTTTATCCATGGATTTAGGGTCATTTAATGTTACTTAAATTTTGTGGAATATTTATGGTATATATTTGATATTTAATACAATCTTGACCACTTTATATCCAAAATGGGATTAGATATTTTTTTTACAGAGTTTGATGTGATTATTAAACCGATTTCTTCTTCTTTTTAGGTAATATTAAATCTTATGGATTTGATTCTATATATGTTATCTATGGACCATATAGAGATGAAAATGAAATGAAGCTGTATAGTTGCTACTGTCGGTCAAATTTTGCAAACAAAAGGAATACCACATAAATAGAGGAAATATAAATTCTTGCATTAGTATTTTATATGCAGCAGCTTTCTCAGATATGTGCATTTATGTGTAGCTTAAGTGGTTAAATCATGAGCTTATAGAATGCATGTAAAATATACATGGTTGCAGAATATATACCTATAGAAAGCTTTTTCTTGTTAATTTCGACTGCTCGCTAAAAAAATGCTTCTAAAATTTTGAGCGTGATTAACAAACATGACATAATTGTTAGCAGTAGCACCATTATCCTTTTTATTTCGTTTATAGATGTTGTAAATATAGCATTCATTCATGAAATGTATTGTTTATAGATATAAAAAACACTTCCTTCATTCATGTCATAGTTCCTATAAATTTTTAAGTGAGATTTAATGGATGTTGTTTTTTTGCTAAGAAATGACACGGTGCCTGTAATATCAGTTACAAAGCAATCTAGTCAAGATTACTATATTAGTTAGCAGACTTTCAATTTTATAGTATACACTCCAGATTACAACATGTAACTAGCATATGATTCACATTAAAAGTATTTACATTCTGAATCTACCAAAAAAATATAGTTCTGCATACAACAAAAGAAATTTACATCCTAAATCTACCACAGAAAATATAGTTCTGCATACAACAAAAGAAATTTACATCTTGAATCTACCCCAGAAAATATAGCTCTGGATACAATAACAACAACAACATGGTTTCACTCTTTAAGCTTCAAAATGAACTGCCAAAGCTCATGTTGATGTTACTGCATATGCTTGTAAGCTCCTAAAAATCGAGTCCTATTTTAAAAGTTTTATCGTCATTAGATGGGAAATAAAGAAATAAAATAAAGCCAGAAATAAGTGATGCGTCTTTGTTGTTTATGTGCAGCTTTTGGGGCATGGACATGCCAAATGTAGAGTTGGTATGTGCATGCATTGACATTTGCTGTAACAATATTTAACTAATTTATTAGTGCATGTGCCGGTTGGACATCTTTACAAATTTGTGAGTGTGATTTAATTATTTAGTATAATCGTTGCTATTTTTTTGAGAAGAAGAGACAATATCATAATCGGCTATATATGGTTGCTCTTTATCTCATGTTCAATCTTATGATTTCTCTCTGTTTTGGCATTTGGGCTTAGGCTATTATGCAAAGCTGAAGTTCATTTTCATTACATTACTTCAGTATGCTTTGGATATAAGACATTTCTCCATCTTCATCTTTTTCGAGAGAGATATATATGTTTGTGATATTACTCTTACATTTACATTCTAAAATGGTATAGGCATATTAGAATACTACCAATTTTATTACCGAATTTTCCGGAAGTTTTATCATTGTTTATGAACTTTTTAAAACTTAAGGATTATGCAGTTTTCTTTTGTCTAATACTTGTGAAATTTCCATCTAGAACATAATTTTGTTGATGAATTATTCTTCTAATGCATGAAACAATTGTTTCCTAGCATATCATGTTATTAAAAGCCCTCACTATAGTTCAATTAACGAATATAAATACGTTTTCCTCTCATACCAGTTTACTTTTATGCATATGAACGGTTGGAAAAAATTGTGTGGGCTATACGTATTTGTGCTGATGTGCTTACACCAGAATATAAATTCTTGGCCATATTTGATTCATTTGTTTTTATTTGTGCTTTAGGTTGAGTACTTGATTCATCCTGAATTGTTTATTATGTTTTTTCTGGAGGGTGTATTCATATATATATATATATATATATAATCATTTGCAATATTCCTACTTATTTTGTGCGTCTAGCTCTGTTAACTGTTCTACTCCTTTGCCAGCTCAGTTGAAAGATTTTGGAATATTTTTCTCTAAGACAATACTCTAAGCAGTAAAGAATTTGCATCTGCAAAATTTTGATTTATTTACAATTATGTTAATAGGTGTATGTAAAATTAAAAATTTATACATGAAATTAGTGCACCTATTATTTCTTAAATTTGGCTCATCACGTTAGAAGTTTGATTGTATATTGGTAAATCCTTGTGTATATATACTTTTTATACTGATTTGGTCATTGATATTACTGGATTTTAGTTAATTTATGATGATTATTTTGACATTTGTTTGTTTTACTGAAATAACAATGTCTAATTTAGTATGCTTTTTTGATTTTCATGAGTTATGTGATGCCTAGAATTGATACAAATTATTACTCATATGCTTACATCAACTCAGAAAAATTGATTGCAAATAAAAAATATTCTTAAGTCCATTTTTTTTCTTTCTGATTTGCAAGTCATCAATTCGGTGGTTTTCCCAAATATTGTAATCAAATGGTAGGTTACAAAACAATCTGATCATTGCAGTGAAAGTTAGATCTGATTATTTATATCTCATCATCAATTTTCAAGGAAATGTCTTCATTAGTAATTACATTTAACTTCATAAGAGTCCACATACATCAGCTGTGGCTATAGTTAAAGAATAGATGATTGATTGTTACACATTGCTCTTCACATTCTACCCCCATTGCCGTATTTTATTTTTTATGTTTAGTCTACTTAGAACTACTGTATTGGCACAACTTGACATTTTTTGTTGTCAATATTGTTCCAAATGATAGGGCACCGGTTGTGCTATTCATAAATCTGTCTGCATGTTTGCCACGTTTTTGAGAAAGAGAATTATTGTTGCCTACATCATTCCCGGTAGTCATTATTGTTTAATGCTTTGATCTGTGCTTGTTGGATTAATATGTTGCTTTCTCTTGTCTCTGTTAGATGTATTCCACTAGCCATCTTGAATGATATATGAGACATGGACATTTCTGTATTCACTGATGTGATATTTGTCCCAACCCAGAATATCTACCAGACTTTTATTGTTTATCCCTTGTTCTGTCCATAATAGAGTGTCTTTACCATTGATAGTTACCTTTTTGATATACTTCAAACTTTTTGCTCTATTTAATCATATTCTTCATTGTACACGACATGTTGAATGTAAATCTACAATAAGAGTTTGTAAATAGTATCATGCCATGTCAGTCGAGTGTAACTAGATTAAATGTTCCTTTAAGCAGACTGGGGAAAATTGCCAGAAACTTCTCATGTGCTATATTTTCTAAATGTTTTAGCAATTAAATTATCAAGGTCCTTCATAGACAAATTGAAATCCATTTAATATGATGCAGGATGATATGAACTGTGCTGAAAACTATGTACGATTTCTTTGCAAGTGGTTGCTTGAACATTGTCTTCCAGACATGGAATTCATGGTGAAAAATTATGACAAAACAGCTATAGAACTCCTAAAGCTTGTTTCCTCTACCCCATTTGAGCGCATATCATATACAAAGGCAGTGCAACTCTTACAGAATGTCACAGACAAAGAGTTTGAGAATAAAGTTGAGTGGGGCATAGATTTGGCTTCTGAGCATGAAAGGTTAGTGAATATTTGTTCTTAATCCTTTGTGAGTTTGCTCTTATATTCATTTTGCTCATAGTCTTTATTTTGTTGATTGAAGGTACTTGACCGAGATGATTTTCAAAAAGCCTGTCATCGTGTACAACTATCCCAAAGAAATAAAAGCATTTTATATGAGACATAATGATGACAAAAAGACAGTTGCAGCAATGGATGTTCTTGCGCCTAAGGTACATATACGAACTTTTGTGCAACTGTCATATGATCAAAAACTTCTAATACCATACATCTTTTCTTTTTTTGCCTACAATTATGTTATTGCTGCCAATACCACACATTTGCTATGTTACTCTGTATCACAATCCCTCTATTTTAATCCACTTTGTTTATTAGGTCGGCGAGCTGATCGGAGGAAGTCAGAGGGAGGAACGCTTGGATGTTCTTGTAGAAAGGTACATATACATTTACTTCATAGGAATTTGGATCGTTAAAGTTGAAAATGGTTCTGATTTGCACACTTGATATTTATTTCAATATGCTTTCAGTATATCTCTCATCTCATCCGAATCAATGCTATTTATCTAACGGTTAAACAACATATAGATGTATTTAAACCTCGAGAACAGTTCAACTGCCATACGTATTTAAATCTCATCCCAAATATTCTTAAGTCCATTTTTACCGTGGTTGTTTTGGAATTCAATTATTTGCTTCGTAACTTGTTTTGAATGATATACAGAGAAATAACAACTTGTACATCTTCGTTTGTGGATTGTGTACAAGTTCTGGACAAAGAAAATAATTATGGCTGTAATTTGTTTTGTGAAATGCAAAGTAGATGAATCTGAAATCATAACTGATATATTTTTGAAAAATTAGGAATTGGATTATATTTTATAATTGGAAATAAATAGTAAAGATATTTGTTTATAATCGAGTAAAATATTGAACTTGACAAATTGGAAACGAAAATCAATTATTAAATGGATTGTATGATATGGATTGGGGATAATACATAATATATTCAGCTTATGGTTCAACCTGTGTTTGAATTACACTCTCAGATTCTTTTATGCAGAGCATTCTTGACTTAATTATTGTCTTTTGTATAACAATTCTCTTAATTGCAGGACTTTGTACGAGACGGTTCTTATAACCAACAAGAGATAGACGAGGTTCGAGAGAATTTAGCTAGTTATATCATGTATAATTGGATGTAGTTGTTTTTTGTTGTGTACGCTGATCTTTTGTAACGTACGTTGGTATTTTGTTATGTACGTTATGTTTGTGATAGATTATATTCTATTTTGTTCTGTAAACAAGAATTATGTTGATGGATAATATAATTATATTTTTTGTTCAATCAGTTCATAGTAACGTTCGTTTATAAAAAATTAAAATTAAATTTCATACTGTTTTTATAATCTTAAACGGTAATAATATATTTTTTTGCTTCAGATATAACTTGTGTCGGTTGTTACTTCAAAGGGAACCGATACAACTGCATATCAATTGTGTCGGTAGAAAAAACAAACATAACCGACACAATTATCAATCATTTGTGTCGGTCGTCAATAAGGAACCGACACAAAACAAGCAACAGTTGTGTCGGTTTTTCTTAAAGGACCGACACAATAAACGGCGGTTTGCTTCACTATACAAGCTGACTTGTGTCGGTCCTATTAGAAAGACCGACACAACTGTTCATAGTTTTGTGTCGGTTCTCTATTACCAACCGACACAAATAATTGATATTTGTGTCGGTTGTACAACCGACACAACAAAAAAATGTCTTTTGTGTCGTCTTCATTTGAGTCGGTTGTAAAACCGACACAACAGGGGTTACACAACCGACACAAATGACCAGTTTTGTACTAGTGCTCCAAGGCTTAAGAGCAAAACAATTGCTATCATCTCAAGATCATGGATTAGATAATCCTTCTCGTGTACTTTCTACTATTGACTAGTATACAACAACTCTACCTCCTATATCAAAACAGTGTCCCGTCCTGTACCGCAATAGTTGGTATACACAATAGCCACCTTCGAACTATCAAGGGGTAGTAAAATATGTGTACTAGTCAACAACTTCTTTAGCTAACTAAAAGCTTGCTCATTTTCCAAGTTCCACGAAAATCTAAAATTTTCTTATAACCGCTAACCAAACATGGAAAACTTCTTATATCTGCAGTATTCTTTGATACCATAAATCATCTTGGTCTACTCTTTCCTTACTCTGTAATATGTTTTACCCAAATCATACTTTCCAAACTTCCTTAAGTAAAGATTCTACAACTCAAACCATACTTATGTAGAAAACACAAAGTAGTGTTCACTCTACACTATTACAAGCAGTTTGATCTAGTACCCTACCATTCCAATTCAAGCGTTAATTGAGAGGTCACAAAATCTTCATACTACTTCCTATCTCTACCCCCAATTATTTTAATGCTTATGAACTCATAATCAATTTAGTCCTTGTAGGCTGTGTAATCTTATTTATCTAACTTCAATTTAGTTCTTCTCTTTTTAAGTTTAAATGATAGTCATAGCTTTAATTTACCTTTCAAATTAAAATCTTTGATTTTTAACACCATCTTCACAAAACTAGTGAGTTTTTAAAATTGTAAAACCTTCCATTCATTTTTTTACAAATGTTTCCTTATTTCAAAGACCGTGACATTTTCTTCAATTTAGATTACCAAAAAATTTCTTAGTTTAACTTAACAAAATGTACATAAATACATATCTTTCTAAAAATTCCTTTATGAATAAGAAATATTCACAAAAATGTATTTTAAAAGGGTTCCAAAGCTGGATCTTACATACTTCTCGATTTTTTTTTCAAAAGTTTCACAGTTGAAAGCAAAGTATGCCTCTAGGCTAAATGCAGCAATGTGCCAAAAAAAACCTTTAAAGTAGTTGTTGAAAATTTCTTTTTTTTAATTCCTTTTCTTTTACTTTTAAAATAAATTCCATAAAGTTTGTCAGATCGTTTTACAGAAAATTATAAACCAACTTATTTTTTCTTTGAAATATTAGACATCTACTGTTTCTAACTACTAGAAAACATTTCCACTTGTTTATACTAAAATCGGAGTAGATAAAATTAACTTAATTTATACAAGCCTATTATACCTAACAATGCTTTAAATGCATAGGGTTTCCATCCTTCTTTTCAAAGATGGTTAACTCAAGTTTATCTTCCAATACGGTGCCCAACTCCAATACAAAAACACTCTAGCTATACAACTAAGTAAAAAGGAGTCTTTGCAACTCCTACCAATATAAGAATAAAATTTTCACTTTAACTAGGGAGATTTGCTCTATTTTCATGAAGTTTTTCTTTCATGTTCCCATTTTTTGCCTTGTCACTTTCCACTTTAATTTTATGGGTCCTATGTTACTCACCCTTAAATCTCTAATTTACTTGATACTGCTAGTTATTATAGGAAACCTCTACTGACATTTATTTATGGAGTAAATCATAATAATTGCAAAGGGTTCATTTTTCATCTTAACCGATATAATCTTAACATTTAATCTAACCTACAATAGTTTTCTTATATATGGGATAAGCCAATAACTACCTTATGAGTCAAAATATATATTAATATACGTAATAGAAAATTATGAATATGCTTCCTTAGTCTTATTAGGCTCACCCTGACTCCTTGCTTGTAGACACCGACGAAACTATATAGAGATGTTCACGCTTGGAATCTTAGCTGCCTCACCTGAGCCATTCCCATTAAAATAACTCATTCTCACTATCTGTGATTGAGAATTATAAGCAACTTTCCCATATATAGTACTGGCAAGTATAAGTGATAGCGTTCTTTCTTGTTAAACTTTTATATATGTAAACCCTTTGAAAAGCTTTTTACCTATACAGATATATACTTATCGAAAACTCATTTTGAAAAAAAAAATTAAAAACTTTCTAGAAAACCCTTTTCTTTTTCAAAATATTCAAGTTTGTTCTCTTAATACGTATCTAGCTTCTAAGGAATCTTAGACCTATGCTCTAATACCAATGTGACAACTTGCACCTTCTGACACACCGATCCAAAGCCTAAGGTGATTTTCAAACTCTCGTCAGTGCCAAGAAGTAAGAGCTATTGTGGTTTTTAAATATTACAAAGACTAAAGATATAAGGATATAATATAAGACATTCTAAACTTCCAAATCTCACAGTGGAAGGGAATAAAATATAAGTATAGAAAGTAGACATTTCAGAAAAACAATCTTCAAAATATTTGATTCATATACATTGTTTCCAAAGTACAATATAAGTTTGATAGTATTTAATATAATAAATAGCTACATGAGGAACAACGAAGAATAGTGAAACTCCAATGCTTAGCTCCTTTCTCCACATATTATACCAAATCAACTGCTATCTTGTCATCATATGGTGGAGGAAAATGAAAGAAAGGGGTGGGTCAAACAAAAGTTTAGTGAATGAGTTATATCATTAAAATATGGTGATAGCATGTAATTGACTTTAGTAATACTCTATGTGACCTAGAATGTCCTACAAGTGTCTATGAATTACTTGTTTTCTCTATTTAAGAGTTTAGGTCAATACAGACTTATACTAACAACTTGTGCAGGCTCATACTTAGAGTCACACAACTAATCGAATCTCAAACAACTAGAGATCGGCTAATAGCTACTAGAATTTTTCCAACATAGGATTACCCTACAACCATGGGACTACATTTCTCATATTACATCTACACATAACTATTCCAACGTAGATTTTCCTACAATTTCCACCATAGGACTAAGTTTCCTATAAATAGGACTACACATATCCTAGTTACACATCGAGGGAGAGCCCACAATGCCAACTCGTTGAAGTGACTTATCGTCACTATATCCGTATCCACCTCTCAACTGTGACATAACATCTCTTATTGCACCGCGCCATAAATACCAAGGAACTTTCGCTAATGCCGGGCCACACACTCCATCAGGCATCATCATTAGTATTGAGCATCCACCATAGAACCTCCTAGGAGTGCAATTTGCGATACATATGCCCTTTTTGAGTATCGACCCTTTTTGCATATACCCAATTCTACAACGTCCTAGTGTCGCCACATAGGGAATTAGCTTCCCTATTTATGCTAACATCCATACATACACACACACACACACACTATTATTCTTATTTCTAACTTGGACCTTAGCCCGAGGTTCATACTACGCTCAGAAAATGCTAACCGGTAAACCGCCATTCTTGGAGCGGTCGATCGCTTGCTGTCAATCGGTTCCAATGAGCGGTTGACCGAACGAGGTGTTAGTTCATGCCCTAATTTTAATTGGCTTTTGCGATTTTTATTAATTATAGTCGTTCCCAAAGTGTGAATAGTACTTGCTGACTATGATTTTACAACAACCCTAATTATAGTGTATCCAAACTGGCGAATCAACATTTTATAATTATCCTAAAACCTTCATATTAAATTTAGGATTAAATTGGCAGGCTATATCAACTCTTGTTTAATTTCAGCAATCAATTTGACCTAGGTATAGCATAAAAGGGGTTATAACAATTCATATATGTTTTAATAAAATAGGTATAACTTGAATCAATTCTTATTTAACAGGTTACATCAACCAGGTCAAGATTATAATTACTGTTAAAGTCTTAATCTACATACACAGTGTTTTCAATTTAATTTTTAAACAATCCTAGATTAAACAGGTTATCATAAAATTAATTACATGTATCATCTTACTAATAATGAAACCACTCAGCTCAAACCAAAGTTGTTCCCTCCGTAATCCGCTTGGAACCTCCTCCCATTCGCTATAATCTCCGCTTGATTTAATCTTCTTCAATCTCTGTACTTTTTATTTTAATTTAGGTTTTTGAAGAAAGTTTGACTAATGGAGGAAGAGAAATTTTGACAGAGTTTGGACGTAGTGTAATGAAATTAGGATTCTAACATTTAGCTTAGGGTTGTTGTTATCCCGTCTTTTGGCAAGGCCATGACACCAAGAACTTGACTAGAAACCAGTGACAGTTCGTCTTGGAGATCGGGCACACACCGGCTCACTATGGATATCGATGGATTTTGCCCGAGTCCAGGTCGGGTTACAATTGATAAGACACGTCAAGCAAGGTAAGGAAAAGCAACGTTCCAAATATCAAGTCAATCCGAGGTCGTACGCTCAAGATATCATCGACGCAAGTGGAGGACATAGCCTCGGGTTCGCATCCATAAGGGTTGAATCGACTAAGCTCGAATCCATCAGGTTCAACTTCATCAGGTTCGGTTCCATCACGTTCGACTCCATTTACCTCGTATCCATCGATGGGTACTCTATTCGAATCCATCGATTTGACTCCACATGGTTCGCCTCCATCAAACAGACATTCACTCAGATAAGTCTAGACGAAACGCTTCGAATCAATGAAGCTACAGGTCGGAGTCCTTCGGCTCCATCGCATAAGCTCCTTCGAATCCACAAAGGCTCATCACCTCGTATCCATCCGGTGCCATTGCTTCGAGTCCACCCTAGTAAGACAACTTCGTATCGATCAACTATTATATACCCTGATCGATACGAGCGAACGTTCTTTCAAATCCATTCCCTCGAATCCACTACGTCAAAGCAGCTGGAAACATGGATTCGACCCAGTCAACTCGGAGCGAAAGTAGGATCGATACGAAGAAAACGCGCCACGTCAGCAATGCCACGCGCGAAACCATCGAGTCGACCCTATCGATTCGAAGGGATTGATTCGAACCAAGCTAATCAACCAGAAATGCAATCTTGAATCGATCATAACTTGAGATCTATAAGTCCAAATGCTATGAAATTTTCACAGAAGCTTGAGCACATGTTGAAGAATGTCCACACCAAATTTCAGCTCGATTGGACAATTTCTTGATCGATTCGAGTAGACTTCGAATCGATCCCAAAGTGGGCCCGGATTTCCAAAGAGCGGGCATGTGGGCCCCCTCACGTGCCAGAACTGGTCTCCCTTCAGTTTAGGCGAAATATCAGCCTCCTATGACTATAAATAGAGCCTCTGGTCATTCAGAAAAGGGGTCAGACAATTCTAAGAGCTAAAGAGTGCCCAGACTCTGCCAGATTTACTCAAAATCACCACGGTTGTCTTAGATTCAGACTTAGCTCACAAAACCAGTTGTACTGCGTTATAAGAAATTGTAATTTTCGAGTGTCGAGCAATAAAATCATCAAACTTCATAGTGGACGTAGGCTACAAAGTCGAACCACTCTAAATCGCTTGTCTTTGCACTTTACATTTCTGTTATTTGGAGTTTTTGTTAGATAATCCATAGTGTTAATTTTCATTCTACGCATTTATCTCTTCAAAGACTTCCGAAGAGTGTTGTGCCCATTTTTGGTACAAACAGTTGTATTTATAGGGGTAGAATCTTATCTCAACAATTAGATTAAATATTATCAAATCTGGATCTTTCGACCACTCAAAACCTCATCCAAAATCGATGGTCGGTCGACCGCTTGACCTTAAGCGGTTGACTGGTAGCGGTCAGAGTGCTAACTGGTGAGGCTTCTTAATTAATATATTTTTCTTTCCTTATTTATTTATTTAATTATTTTTAATTTCAATTCTTCGAACGTTAGTAACTTTTTCATATTAGCTCCGTTTTCAAAACATTATATATGAAAGTTGCTAAGAAAATCGCTATAAGCACCACAGTGCAAGTTTCGTAGCCAATTCAGATGTTTGCAAAAATTCCATTTTTGCACTTGTTATATTATCCGCTTATTTAAATTCTCTGGGTTTTACAACTTACAATGTTTATGTTGTGAATAAGAACATATTAAAATTTGAAAACATAAATTTATATTATAATTAAGATTAGTAAATTAAATAAAAATTATATTAATAATAAAATATTATTATTAGAAAATAACAAATAAATAAACATTTTTAATACAATTCACTCTTTTACCAATAAATACTAAATTGATTTAGTACAAATTTTTTATTCATATAAACAATAAATAGTGTATTGCTAATACCACTTTTATTTCTCCACTTAGTTATTAATTACCGAGCTTAATTCCTTCTTTCTCTCACCGTAGGCATTTTCTTCTTCATCATGACTAAAACCTAAAACCATAGAACCCAACTTCATCATCTCATTTATCCTCTCATGCGTATTTTCTTCTTCCGCCATCCTCCGTCATTTTCATTGCACTCAAACCCAAACTACCTAAAATTTCCAAAGTTCAAAATCACATTATCAAAACCGATTAAATCATCAACTTTGGATTGCTAACCAATTAAGGGTGTTATGGACTATTTTGCCCACGAGACCAAGATCTGAATGGAAACTACGAGAAGGAAAGGGAAGATAAGCATGGCAAGACAAGGCAAGGGAAGGTAAGCATGACAAGACAAGGGAAGGAGAAGAGGGAGAGCCAAGGGTATCAAACAGGATTTCCTATCTGGTACCTAAGGTACCAGACAGGATTTTCTGTCCGGTAGATGGAAGCCCATTGAGCCAAGGGTAGGGATGCTCACTGAACAAAGAAGAGAAGTGCAGGATCTTGACCGACAAAACGACCACGTGCATTTCACCATACCAACTGACCCCGAATAGAGTTTCCAGCTGAACCAAGCAAGCTATATATGGAATGAAATATGCATATATTTGAAAATTAGCAATCATATCTTTGATATAAAAGAATATCCGATTTGGGCAAGTTATACATGAAATTTTTTTGTCTTCTCGATTAACCATGTCATCTTTTTACCTCTATAAATATCCAAAGTGTTTGGCATTAATGGGGAGAAGTTTTTAAAGCTTGGTATGCTGTAGTGATAACCAAACCAACTTCAAATCTCAATTTTCAGTCATAATTCATTGTATTTCATCTTAAAACTCTAGTAGAAGCTAAATTATAGGAAAGGGAATAAATATGAACAACGAATGTAAGCCCATTATGGCTGAACCACTATAAATCTATTTCATCTTAAATAGAAACTTTTCCCTTTTTGAACTCATGCTACATGCAATGGCCAAATACAACAGGTTAGAATCAAAACAGACACTTGAAAAGTGCACGATTGTGGTGTGAACATGCAATTATGTGAATATGTGTGCAAGACGGCATAGTTACTACACGAACCCTTGGGGTCCTCATGGGTTTCCAACTGTCGCTTGATTTTTTCTATAGATGCAAAGTCCCTGTAATCAATCCCAAGCTCTTGATCTTGAAGATAGTCAAAACCAGAAATGTCTCAGGGAACGAAAGTTCCCTCCTCCTCCTTGAAACCAAAAACTTTGTGTAGGGCTTCCTCCACCTAAATGTATTTAGAAATCCTGTTCGATACCCAAGGTACCGAAAATGATTCCTTGTCTAGTACCTAAGGTACGGGATAGAATTTTATGTCTGGTGGATGGAAGCCCATGGAGCAAAGATCTAAGAAGCCGACTGAATCTAAGGCAAAGGAGCTCACCGAGCCTAGGGTAGAGGTGCTCACTGAACCAAGAAGTGAAGTGCAGGATCTTGGCCAGCAAGACGACCACATGCATTTCACTGAGCCAACTGACCTCGAACCGAATTTCCAGCTGAACCAAGCAAGCTATATATGGAATGAAATCTGCATATATTTTGGAAATTAGTAATCATATCTTTGATATATGGGAATATCTGATTCGAGGAAGTTATACATCGAAATTTCCTGTCTTTCCAGATTAACCACACTACCTCTCCACTTCTATAAATATCCAAAGCATTTAGCATTCATGAGGAGAACTTTTTGAAGCTTGGAGACTCCATACCGCAGAGATAACCGAACCGAGCTTCAGATCTCAATTTATGTCATAATTCATTGTATTTCATCTTAAAACTCTTGTAAAAGCTAAATTATAAGAAAGAGAATAAATATGAACATTGGATGTAGATCTATTATGGCAAAACCACTGTAAATCTACATGTCTTTTACATTCTCCGTAGTTATTTTTTGTTGAATATGTTATTGATAATTTGATTGGACGTGTTTTTCCATTTTCATGCAAATAAAGGAATAGAACTTTTCTAAGGAAGAAGATGGTTTAGTGAATAGTCAATATTTTAAGAAAGAAAACGAGATGATTTTGATTTGAATTAATTTTGTAGTTTTTTAATGTTATTTTGCAATGTTTATTTTTTCTTTAGGGTTTGTTCAATCTTTTTTTTGGTATTTAGAAATGACCATTAATGTTTGGTTGAGATGCTTGATTTTTCTTCTTGGTAACTAATTGACTTTCTCATTGTTGCAAAGTGAGGAAAACCGCTTTGTTGAAGACGAAGAAAGAGGAGGGAAGTTATGGTTATATGAAATGGTAGTCTAATTCGTTTATTCGATGGTATGAAATAACATGTATGGTGATTAAGTATTAGGCTCTTTAAAAATGGTATTAGTGAGTATTTTTTTGGATGCTTTTAGTAACGCACTAAAAAATCTTATGTAAATTAATAAATGATTTTTTTTAAATTCACATTTTTATCTCCGTTGTCCATGCATCTAATCTTGCAAATGCTTCACCTATTCTTATTAGGCTTGTCAACGGATACTTTCGAATGTGGACAGTGCCATATCCGCATCTGCATCCGAAATCATTTTTGGATATCTGATATCCGCGTCGGCAGATATTGATGGATATTGGATAATTATCCTATCCGCTAATGACCGATAAATTAAGAAATATAAATGGAAAATTTTAGTTTAACATAAACTTTTTTCAATCCCATTAGTTATAAAAGTGTTAAAAATAAACAAATATAATAATAATAAATTATTTTGAGCAGTTAATATGAATTTAATGCGTAAAATATAAACTTCTAACTTAATAAAACCATAAATAAATATCTTTCACTATACTAAAATACACATAATTTAAACTATAATCTTGAAAAATACCGGATGGATAATTTTCAAAAGCGGATGTCTTTATATCTGTATCCGCATCTATTTTTCTAGCCATTGGATATTTATCCGCTTTTCGGATGCAGATGCGGATGGATTACGGATTTTTTGGGTATCTATTGATAGCCCTAATTCTTATATGATCTGGCCACGAAATACTTTTGAAGACTTGCACTAGGTTCAGTGATCATTTCATGACATATGTTATGTGAAAAGTTCTTAATATTAGGATCATGTGGAATAACTGGACAATACATACTCGTTATTTGACACAAAGAAAACAACCGGTGAGTCTTTACGTCAATATTTGACTCAAAATAATACTACCGTCGACGGCGGATACATTGGGGACGATAAGTTTACGTAGATAGTTTTGTGTGAAGGAGTGTGCATAATAGAAGTTCTCATGAAAGTTAACAAAGAAAAGCCGATTAGCATTCAAGAGTTTTACAAAGAGCTATGAAATTGTAGGACGGTTCATCCAAAAGGGAAATCATTGAACGCACTCGGCCTGGAGCATCATCCAGTGTGAATGATACAGTGAAGTAAGTAGGAATGGGTTTATTGGAAAAAAGAAGGCAAACAATCATGGGAAAAGAGAAGGAAACCCCTATAGCTTAATTCATCAATTCAACAAGTCCGATAGGCCTATTTGTTTTGTCATAAGATCTGTTTTCATAATGTAATGTTAATTCTGGTTCTTTGATCATCTGAATTGGACGTTGGGTGTTGCGGTGTCTTCTTAAAGATATCTATATTATATTATTATTACTGAGTTAGGTTTCAAGAGCCCAGAAGCCATCTGTGAATTTTAAACCCAACAGTTACGATAATAATTTTCTCCTTCTACTCTTGCTTCTCTTTCGTGTACTGTTGCTCTCTTTTGCAATTTCAACCCTAAATAACAAAGTCCCCTTAATTTGTGCCTTTTCTGCTCTATCGCCGTCGTTCTCCCCTACTACCTCCGCTTAATGCCGAAATCGTCACAAGGTTCACACACCTTTGCAGACTTCGAAGCGTTTCGTTTCAACCTGATAATTGATCTCATCATTTGCGGATTTGGACCATTTCATAGGGCAACTGAAATCTAAAATTATTGTTGGTCATTAGGGGTAACATTTACAATTTCCGATTTATGGTTTTTCTTTCGTTTAATCAAACATCAAACTTCACTTTTCATTGCGTTTCCCCCTCTGCTGTGTTTATTGCTTATCGATAAATCATTGCAACGCTACATATTATGTAATATAATGTTATTACTATTATACATTATGCAAAGAAACTATACTGGTTTCCCTTAGATTTTGCCCTTCTTGCACTGAAATTAATGCGCATTTTATGCTACTTTCCGATTCCAAATTAACCATCGTCGGTTTTTGAGATATGCTATCGCTAATGTCTAAGGTGGAATATGTTACTTTCTATATTGAACCCATCCGTTTCTTAATATTAAAAGTTAAGATTTTTTTTTCACTGGCCTTGTTTTTTATTTTTCATTAAATTATGCTTACATTGCATTTGCAAAATGATGTAGTAGCTATCTACTTTACTCTATCGAAACATACTGAGTTCCATTTGCAAAAAATAATGTTATGTTTTAAGCGGCCTAATCTTTTTGTCCTAAGATTTGATATTCGATCATTTTTTTGTTAAAAATGATTTTTTTTGTTCGTGGGTAAGTTTGATCAAGATACATTTTAGATTAATGATGGCTGCTTATACTTTTGGCTCCATCATTGTTTCCATAATATGCTTCAGTTAATGCATAGATTTTTCTATTCTGCCTTTCATCTGATTGCCATTTCTGTACGGACCAAAATCACATTAAACCAAAACTCCATCCAATTAAAAAAAACTTAATTTGGAAGTTTACATATTAAAAGAAAAAATAATTTGTTGCATTTGTTTCTTTTGTCGCCTGATGAAGTTAAGGGAATTAAGCAAATTGAACTTCCTGGTTTGGGATTCCAAATGAAAATTATTTCTAACTTTGGTATCAGTTTCTTGGTTGTTTGGTGTGGTAACATAATTTTAATCACTTTCTTTCAAATTAAATTGTGTTTCATTTTCAAAGATGCTCTATTATTTGAAAATATTCCTTTTGGCTCATTTAACAAATAATTTTCAGTCTAGATTTCCAAATTGAAGCATTATCTTACTTATAGTTTGGTAATACTGTTGCATTTCAACTTTATTAAGGTATAAAGAATATTCAAAGGAATAAAACCATGTTAATCAAAACATGAAATATAGAGTATACAAATTCAAAATAATATTTTTGAGAAATAAATGATAGCTTAACCATCATTTTTCTGTCAAAGTGTAACGACACAGATTTTTGACGCCTATTATTGGATAATTAACTGATTTTAATTATTGAAATATTGATTTTTATAAGTCAAAAAGATAAATTTTCTGATAGTAAAAATATCTGCATCTATAAATTGATTAAAAACTATATTAAATACTGAATTATAAAATCTCTGGATATGATAGATTTTATAGAAATATAAATAAAACTCCACCATTAAAATTCAAGGTAGAAATATTTATATATAAATTTAAATACATACAAGTTAATGATGTTCATATATATGCATATATATAAGCATATAGGAGTGTGTGTGTGTGTGTTTATGTGCCATATAAAGTAATGTATATGGAAATTTGCATAAATGTATATACATATATATATCTGTGTGTGATGACAAGATATACACAAGTATATGTGTGTATATATATATATATAATAGTGAATGTGAAGAATGTAAATACATGTGTAAATAAATGTATACATATCTACAAGGAAGCATAAACTTTTGATAACAATTAAATGTATATATGTGGAGATGTATATGTATATATGTATACATTATTATAAAAATGGAAAAGGCAAACATATACATATAAGGATATATATATATATATATCAATTCATATAAATGTACATGTAAACACCTTAGGGAACAAGGCAATTAATGCACATCCTCTCAAGCATATATTATATCAAATCCTCCTTTAAATTAATCAAATCACTTTTTTTAAATCAGGTCATAAAAATCTCGAATCAAAAGGAAAATAAATAAAAATGAAAACTTACTGTACTAGATAAAATGCTATAGCCTATTTTCTATCTATAAGTACCACTGCCCTATTTCATATTCTGGCATTCGAACAAAAAAAGAAAAAGTAATACAAGCTGCCATAAGACTTAGAGAAAACTTAAAGCCAAAACACTCAAGCTCAAAATAGAAAAGAAAAAGGGAAGAAAGCAGGCTTCTTTTGTTCAAAGAGAAGAAGAAAAACAGTGAGTAAAACTGAACTCTTTCATACTGGTAATATATGTTATAGGCTTGGTCATGGAAATTGAAGTGCTGTTTGATATGCATGCTTGTACATGAACATATATATATATATATATATATATACACACACACACATACACTCATATATGAATATATGTAAGTGTTATAACCAGAGAAGCTCAGGCCTATACATTCCTTTCTTTTACCTCTGCTTTGTATATTGAAAATAATGTCATGCCTAGCTTCAAAAATCTCTATCTCCTAACTTAATTAGTTTTAGGTTATGATGTTAAAAAAAATTTACTTGTCGTTGAGTGTACTTTATTTTAAAATTGGTTCTAATGAATATTATGAAGCATAGAACATAAAAGGAGAGTTTTACAGTAAGTAACCAAATATGGTAAGAAATTCAAATATCAAAATTTGTGCTTTTACTTATGCGAATGGGTTCGTCATCGAAAATGATGAATTTTGAAGGTGGTTTCGTGATTTTTAATCACGTATGTGATAGGATAAAAGAAGATGACCACTTTTTGGTCTTTGGTCAAATTCCGGCGAGGCAGTCAATGGTGGGGGTCGGTGTTTGGTCAGAAGGAAGCACGGAGGAGGGGGAACTCGGGAAAAATGGCGTTGGGATTTTTAGTGTGGTGTGGTGGTCGGTCGGAGTTGATGTAGTGTTTAAGGGAGGTTTCTGGTCGCGTTCGGTTTTGAGTCGATGGTGGCGTCGCGGTGGAGTTCTAGGGCTGCGGTATGGGGAAAAAGGTGGAGGAAAGTGTGGCGGGGCTAGTGGCGGAGTATGGTGGACATCGATGGTCGGAGGTGGCTGGACGAGGTGGGAGAAGGTGGTCGGGCTCGTTCCTGGTTTTGGATTTAAGTTCGAAATTTTTTAACTGGGCTTTGCCGTGAATTTGTGTGGGCCAGTGGGTCTGCGAGGTCGGAGGTAGCATGGGGAGATGGCCGGAGGTGGACGGTGAGTCGTCGCCGGAGTGTGCACGAGCACGGCGAGGATACGTGCAGGTCAAAATGAAAGGAGGAAGAAGGAAGGATAGGATCTGGGAATAAGAGATGGGGAGAAGAGGTGGTTGTGTCTGGGTCGATGGGCCGGGTTTTGTTTTTAAAAAAATGTTATAAATGTTTTTCACTTAAAACCTATTAATTTTTAAACTCTTATTTTCTTTAAATTAAAAACAATATAGGCCCTTGAGATCATCCTATCACCTAAAACCCTTTTTTCCTAATACACATGATTAAGTTTTGGAAATTTATTTATTTAAATAAAACAATTTAAACTTTAAATTTATTAAATTCTATGTTAACTTATATAAGATAATTATTGATGAACATCTAAAATTTATTTAAATTATAATAGATAATTTTGTAATTAATTTTAATTATAAGTAAGCAGGATTTGAAAAATAATTAATTCTATTTTTAAATTAAATAGATGATGGTTTGTGATTGGTTAATATAGACTGTAAATCGTTAAAATAGTCAGTATATATTTTTTGACTTGATTACTCTTGGGTATTTATTTCAAATTATTCTGTGCTTGTGATACTAAGTAACCAAATGAATTGGATGACTGGAATAGAAACGTTGAGATGTTTTATTGGAAATAGATATCTGTAATAAATTTCCATATATGAATATTGTAACCCTAAATATAAATTGTTATTTTAAAACAATTTACCCTTTTAAAACTTATTTCTTGGATTTGAAGAGACCGGAATCGGATATCAGTGATATTCGGAACCACTTCGATTTGAAAAATCACTACGAACCTTTACGGATTTGATTTTAGAGTTTAATATGCTGGAATTGGATTAATTTAACAAATTCAATTGTTTTAATTAAGTAACTATACTTAGACATTATAATATCGATGGATTTCAGAAAAAAGTGGTTTGGTTATAATCAGATAAAACTCGTTGTGTTGTACGAGTTACCTCTAATTCAAAGATTTTCATAACTTAAGTATTTCAAGTTAAGTGTGTTTGCTCATGCTGGTTTCCAGCCTGACTCGGGTGTTACTTTATTGTAATGCTCGAGTCAAACCGAGTATTATAGAATTTCAGGTTAGGATGCTTGGAGCTCCGGAGACGAGCTGGATGGTAGAGACGTATTGTACGTATTGGTTATATTCTGCTGTGTATTTAGGCTGTATAGTCAGCATTTAGGGACAAGTTATTATAGCTGTCCAGATTTATTGTTGATGATTGTACTCTGATAACTTGTATATATATTAACAGTTACAGCTTTCCATTGTAAAAATGCTGTTATTGTATATTATAGTTTATTTCGCTGCGATTGTGAGATTCTGTGCTGCTGTTTTCTATTTTCTTCTTCTATCTTTTTTTCTTCTTAACCCCAATAACCTGGTATTTCCGACACTCGATTACTCGGCACTCTATACAGTGGACGTATTAGTGTCAATTTTCGGGGGTCGAAAATCGCCAGATCGTTACACAAAGAATAAATAATGGCTTAACCACTATTACTTGAATGTTTTCTTCATTGTGTTGTATTATTGAATTCATCATTATATATGACTATATGTTAGATTTCCAACCAATCCACCACTTTAATAACCACCTACAAGCTTAGTCATTAAGATATCGTCGTTTACTTCGGCACCAAAAAAGTGACTGTAGGAATCCTATGATTAATCATGTTGTTCGATTGCTCTTATCTATATATTGTAATATGTTTTTTGTTTTACAACTATTATGTTAGTGTAATATAATATTAATTATTCTTAAAGTCGGTTTATAACCGAAATATGTTTTTTTTAAATTTAAAATCGCCTCTCTTTGCTGATACCGAATTTGACACATAGTCCCTCAGTTTCAACTCTTTATTATTAATTTTTTAATTTCACACCTTTTATTCACCACAATATTGTTCGGAGTTAATTGTAAAAACACCCTTAATAAATATCTTTTACATCTTGGTTAGTTATGTGCACAAGTGTAATTTTCAACCATAGCATGTTTTGTTTTTCTAACTACATTTGCATTCAATTTCAACCATAGTGTATGATGATTAAGATATGAGTTATTTTCTTCTTTGGCTATAAAGATTACCGATTATGCCATATTTCATCTACAAATTTTCTTCCTTGACTCTTTCTACCTCTCTCTCTAAGTCATTCATTTATATGTACTAACTTTAGTTTTTAGATATGAGTTATTAGGACCACTCCACATATGATTTTATTTGCTGCCGATTAAATCAAAATTAGAATTTCATGAATAAACCAAGAAAATTTTACTTTATCTTTAAACGAAATAGAAAAAATATCAATAATCGCTTATTACACGATATATTATAAGTTATTCAACTACCTATAATATATTAATTTTTTATTATCATCATAGTTATACAAATATTAAAAATTCACAATTAGGAGTCACAATATTGGGAAACTGCATGTGAGTGTGTATGTATGTATGTATGTCTATGAGTCTGTTCGTGTGTGAATTTATGTATATAGAGATGCCCTTTAGATCAAGTTAGTTTTCCTTGCTTAATTCAAATTATGAAATTTACTTCAATTGCTTTACTATGTTACCTGCAATAATTATATCAGATAACCTTGGTAATATGTTTACTTACCCCGGTTATTACTTTTTCCTTGCTTCTAATATCCACATACATGATGATAAAACAATATAAAGTCATGACCATCCAAGTGTATACAAGTTCTAGCAAACCTTTTAATGCGATTTAATTTAACACTCTTTGCCCTGTATTTATATTGGAGAAGTAAACAAATAAATATTCTTTTTTGCATGAAAACAAAAAAATGATTCAACGATGATTACTAAATTAGGTATAGTTACAATGGTGTACGTAGCATGTTAAGTAACACATTTAATATTTAATTATGAGTATGCTATCTATAGTTTTTACAAATGATGGGAGTAAGCTAAACATTTGTGTGTGATTTAATAGAAAAAAATTTATTACTTCATATTTGCTTAGTTTTGCTTAAACTTTATGTGCTTTCAACTCATCTTATTATGTTTGCTCATGTTCTTGTCGTTTGGTGTTTGAAGCCGAGGCGGGTGGAAGCAACAGAACTCATGCTTCAGCTGTCTACTTTCATCAAGTATCCCACAATCTATTTCCAAGGTATGTACGCATGCATAAGTTTATTTTTAATCTCATTGTAGCATTGATAAAGGATTTCAGTATTATTTTGCACAACGTCTATAACGGTGTATATAATACAAGTATGTGTCTCGACTTTGCTGTATGGAATTTAGTTACATTTTAACGACAAGTATTTTATGATAAAAATGCCAATAATATTGAGGCACAAATACAAAAACAGGATGTTTGTTTCTTTTACAAGTTTCTGCGCCCTTAAAATATGAACATTCATGCCTTCCTCATGTTATATAACCAATTCCTACCATTTTTGTGGTCATTTCCGCGTTGTGAGAGTCAAAATGCATTACCATTAATTTCGCTTTAGCAGAATGACAAGAGCTATCAAGTTGTTTGGGAGCAAGTATTTTTATTACAAAGGGATAACATGTATTAGCATAGTTTAACAGCCCGTGTGCTATAATTTTTTGACAACAAAACAATTGGTAATTGTTGGCTTTCATTTTTAATGGATTTCACAGATGTTTTGGATGTCATCATGCTAACTAGAGAGAAAATTAATCAAGGCCCCATATCATTACTAATTTTCTCAATTTATATATGTTCAATTTCTATAAATTCTATTTCATTACAACGGATTTTGCTTACTGCTATTGCTTACCATTGCGGTTCTAATTTGCATATTTTTTTAGAGTTTACTAAACTACTATTTCGTATTCATATGTTGTATTTTGATTTTATCTATATTTGTGTTTGCCAATGGTTCTCCAGACTGTTAATGCAAACTTAGGTGTATTGATTAGACCTTAAATTGTTTTGGTAAACAATGAAATGAAAATTTTAAACTACAATAAACACATTTTTAAACTACATACTCTATTACTTATCAGTGGCATGGTATATAATAAGGTCATGTATTTGCTTTTTTTCTTTGACTGACCACGTATTACATTCAAATTAAATTTTTGAGAGAAAATTTTCTACATTCTAAACTCTAAAAAATTGGTTTGAAGATGCTGTTATAATTATACAGACTTAGAATAGAGTAAATGAATATTAATTTTAGTTGCTTTTTCATGGTTTAAAAGATTGTTGCTGTGGGCTGGAACTATATCATTGTATTTCTTGATTTTGAGTTGTGGCTTCTGAAAATTTATGTATATTTGTGGTGTATTAGTCAGAATATACAATCTTATTTGAAAATAATAGTAATTTCTCATGTTATATCCATATGGCAGTGGAATTTTTTATACAGCTTATTCATCAAATTCTTTTACCTTACAAGTTTACACAGTGATATAAAATTGATAGAATGCAGTGATTGAATTGGTATAAGTCTAGACAAGTATGTTCTTTGTTTATATATTTAACCGTACATCAAGTAAATTGGGACATCATATGTGACAACCCAGAATTTTTGGGATGTTTGAAATCAGGATATTTAGTTGGGTTTAAATATTTAAAAGTGAATTTTTAACTTGAATTTCAAATATCGCTATTTATTGGGTAATTTAATTATTAAATTAAATTATTTGAAGTTGGGAAAAATGTTGAATCTGGAGTTTTAAGCTTGTTAAAAATAATTTGAAGGCTTATAAAATTCATATTAATAATACTGAAGGTGATAGAACTTGTACAATTGAATTTAAAAGTGTTTTGTTCAGTTTTGAAAATATATCATTTAAATCGATATTTAAAAACAGCCTTCCGAGGCACAGTCTCGGAATTCGACGAAACCAGTTCCATTGGATCCGTAATATTGTATTATTATCGGATTTCAAATTTCATAGTGATTGGAGTTATTGTGTGAGCGTACGATAAGTAAACGCGTTGAATTTATATCGAAATTTAATATTATAACTGGGTCCAAAAAGCTATCTTCTCCATACGATCGAAGTAGGACTTGAAACCTAATCCATTGTGTACGGAATAGGGGTTTAACCTTATAAATGCCTGATGGCATGCCTCGATAAGGATTTGAAAATCTAAGTTGCATCTATCGAGATAATTTGAATTTAAATCTAAATAATATTGTATCTATATACTTATATATGACTGGTCAACCATTCAGCCGTAATTCTTTCACCATCAAACTTTTTCTCCTCAACAGCCTTTGTCTCCTCTGCTATACGGTAGCTTCCCTCAAATCTTGTTCCCCATTCTCATCTTAAACACGTAATCTTCCTCTACAAATTTTCAAATGCAAACAATAAATCAAAGCCAGCCGATAAATAAAAAAGGTGGAAGCAGCATCAATTCAAAACAGTTCCTTCCTCTTCTATAATCAAATAAAATGGCCATATTAGAATTTCTTTTATTCCGTTTCTCCTCAGATCCTCTTCATTCGTTCGAAGCAATAAATCAATCGAGTCTCAGGTCATTTTATGGCATTCGAATCGGGGCTCGAGCTATGATGTTCTCGAAGCCGGCGGAGCTGGGTTTGATGGAGGTGCGGTGGCGGAACTTGGTGGTAATCGAGTTCGATCAAACGCGTCTGCGTCATGCGAGTTGGAGGCTACGGTGTCAAAGGAGGTTGCGTCTTCGTTGGAGATCTAGGTGAAGACGAATCACCGTGGTTCGACTGCAGTGTTTTGGGTTGAGGTTTAGGGAGTGCTGGAGGTTGCTTTGGAAGTGGCAGCTCGCTTGAGGGTCGAGCTGGGGTAGGAGTGGCCGCGAATCTTGTAGGAAATTAGGGGTGGCATCGATTTGGGTTAGCCATGAGGTATTTTCTATTTATTTATAAATTATATATATTCATATAACTGGAAGCAGAAAGAACAATTACAGTAAGGTTTAGAAAAAGAATACTAATTAATAAGTGTAAAACTTTGAAAAAAAATTGTGATTTTAAATGCTGAGCGAGTTATATAAAATCAGATTTCTATTTTTATTAAAAGTATATATATATGTATGGGTTTGAAAGGAAAATTTGCATTAAAGAAATTTTTTTATATACATGCCTATCTTAGTTAATTATATAGAAAAGATCTTAAAATTTTATAGGGATTTTAAAATGTTTAAGAAATTTATAAAAGTAGATGTTTTTTTTGGAAATCTATAATTTTTCTTATCAGTGTGTATGTAGTTCCAAAGGGAAATTAATAGTTTAATTAAATCAATTGTCAATTAAATTTTTTACATAGAAAATAAATTTCTTTAAATTTATTCAAAATATTAATAAACTTGTATAATGTTTATACAAGGCCAAAATCATGGAGGAATAGTCAAGATGAAAATGGGTTGCAAAACAAAATTAAGGTGAGTTAATCTCACTCATCTGGATTAGTATTTAAATTTAAATAATATTTTAAATATTTGGTTGAATGATTGAATTGATTGGATGTGATATATTATATAGTAGTATATATGTATATTGGAGTGATTGATTCCCGCAATATATAGCGGATGAGACCCTATGTGCCGCATAATAGCGGATGATATTATATTAATCCCATATACCGCGATGTTCTACCTCGAAGTGGAATTGGTATTATTATATTGTGCTAACATCTGTGGATGCAGGGAAACAGGTTGGAGGGATCCAACTGGATTCCTCAAAATATTTAGATTTGTTAAAATATTCTATGATATTATTATTCTATATACTGTGATGAATTATATTGATAATGGGAAATGTTGGATGCTATGGTTTGATTTAATATATTTTGGTATACTGAGTTATCTAAATCTACAGAAGTGGATTTCTGGAAAGAAAATAAAAGAGTGAATTTTTAAGTAAAATAAATTTTAGAGAATTTGAATAAATTTAAGAATGAATTGGAAAAGAATAAAAGTGATTCTAAAATTTTAATAAATAAATTCTGAGTATGAGAAAGGGAATTTTAAATAAACAAAGAAATATAAAATTTTAAACTTAAGTGATATTATATCAAGAAATAAAGAATTTATTTTTTTAAATTCAAGGTTTAAATTTATCTAAAAGGATAAAGAAGGAATTTGGGAAATCTGAAAATTGGTATTTTCAGTTAAAAAGATTTTTATCATAATGAAGAAATAAAATCTGTAGTTAACGGATTTGAATAAATTGAGTAAGTAAAAGAATATATTTCAAAATGGAATTGATTTGGAAATTAATTTGAAAATGGACTACGGGTTTGAAATTGAAAATCTAAAGGAAGTTGAGACTATGAAATTTATAAACTGGGTTTATAAAAGTGAAGTAATATTTCAATGGAAATAAAGAATATTGGGAAATTTATTCCGTGAGAGGAAGATGGTTTGAAACTGTTTTCAAAGGGTTCAAAAGTGGAAATATATCTTGCGAAGATATTTTGAGGTTAATAAATAATTTGAGAGAAATTATTATGGCTTGATTATTGTTGTGAATGTTATTTGATAGTTAAATAACCGATTATCAATATTGGCCAATGCGCTGATCGTTTCGAAGAGACCGGGATCGGGATTAATCTTCCAAAAACCACTTCGATCTGGTTTGTACGTTTCGTGGGGAAACGAGTTTGGAATTGAAGATGGAGCATTAAAGTGCAAGGGCTAGTCGCTACTAATCCTGAGGGTGATTCCAAAATGGATGTAGTAGGAATAGTGCCTTTGGTTCCGTTCGAACCCGGAACGGACTTGTATGGATGAATGCTTTCGGAACATCGCCAGGTGGACGGTGGGCATTCTAAGTGAAATGTTCTAAAAACGTAACGCTTAGCCTCGAATCTCATCAACCGGGAATGACTGAAAATTAGGGGTTATGCAGCAAGGCTAAGTGGGTCGCGCCCATTAGGGTGAGGTCATCCCTGTCTAGATGTTCCTTTTTATTTCGGCTGTGTGGGCGGTTGCTGATCCCAACCACGGGGTGATCTTACTCGGACTATCCAGTAAGGGGTAGTCCGGTCTTGTGTTGCAGGGGATTTAGGGTGGATCCTCGGTACGCTGATCTAGACCAGGTACTGTGACAGGTGGTACCTTAGTGCCTAGTCATTAGTTGGAAATCCATTCTCCCTACGCGCCTTTTATGGTTTTTGTTTGTAGAACCCACTTTGTGGCTAGTATGCTGAAATTTAATCATGTAACAATTTCAGCTATTTGAATAAGTATTTGTATATAGACACTATTATACTATCAGACGGATTTGATAAGAAAGTGTTTTGGCTATCGTAAGGTAAAAACCCGACATGTTTATTTGTGGCGTGCTCTTACGAGATGCTTTTGATTTCAAAGGGTTTGGAAAACTTTAATAATCCAATTGAGTGTGTTTTCTCACACTGGTTTTCCATACTGACTCGGGTGTTATTTTAGTATACAGGATAAGATGTTGTGGAGCTCAGGAGACGAGCTGGATGGCGAGACGTATCCCTCGTATATGATGTATATTCCGCTGTGGTGTGTATGTTGTGTATTCTGTATGTGGGACAAGTTATTATAACTGTCCTGAATTGTGATGTTGATTGTATTGTACTCTGATGTTGTATCCTGATGATGTATGTATAAACAGATATAGTTGTTAAGCATCCGTGTGCGACGACTAAATAAAAGCGGGGTAGACACACGGCGTGGGGTTTACTTAAGTGAGTATCAATGAATACCATGATCTTAAGGTTCCCCATGATCTAAAAAAAACAGATATAGTTTCTTTTCTATAAAGATCAGTTATTATCTATTATATTTTATTCCGCTGCGATGTAAGATTCTGTTGTGTTGTTTTCTTTCTTCTACCTCCTTCTTCTTTTAACCCTGATGGTTCGATTTTTCGGGAATGAAAAATCGGGTCGTCACATCATATTTAACTTTCCTTAACTTTCTTGGTTTAATCAGTGATTTGATGCATTATAATACTCACTCATCTTATTACCTGACAATTCATGTTTTTCAATTGGCTATGTTTACAAAATGATATTATTTAAACTCTATCTAATTTTTGCGTGCCTTGCTTACCGTTTTACTTGATAAATTTCTTTATGTGCATAGCCTAAAAATTGCTTCCTTCTTTATGCATGAACAAATAAATTAAATATCACCTGCTTCATAATTTGTATTTTATAGCTCTTACCATTCTCTATATAAAGCTTCCTGATATATAACAATTTTTACCACCTTTTTGGATTCCTGATTTATTTCAATCTTAGACTACAGCTTCAAGATAATTTCTTTAAATCTATTTGAATTCTTACGATTTTGTAAATCAATGTACTATTCTAATTTAAACTTTCACCTTCGACTGCTAAATTATTAATTTAAAAATCTATGTTTATCCTTTATTACATGACTATTGGGAAGTATGTGATATATTTGCTTTAACAGAAATAACGTAGCTTTGTTTATTTGGGTCCAGTTAAGTTATATACATTATTATATGATTGTTTTAAGATTAAAGTTGTTGAATGTTTATAATTTCTGGATTGCAAATTTAAAGGTTAATACTTGGGTTTAAAGGAATTAACGGTTTGCTTAATTATTTTGAACTATATTTGCCAAACATCAACAGTGATGATCAACTGGCAATTAAAAAACTATATTTTCTTGACAAGTCTCTATGGATAAATTGTTTTTATTTACTGTCTCCTTTTTTCAATGTAGTAAGCACAACCATGAAGTTGCAGAAGATGTTTAACTACGTTTGTTGTCCACTTATTCAACAGGTATATTGCTCTTACAAAGGTATACAATTAACTATTACACCACTTACTTTGGGTCTGCATTCAAGTTCTTACTATTTACTATACTACTCTGTTCTTCAATGAATATTGCTCATACAAATTGTATAAGGAAGATTGTTCACCCATAATCATAAACACTTTTTTATTTTTCCAGGTTGCTTTTGATATTGTGGACAAGCTTTACAAAGATGGACGAAATAAAGCCAATGAGTAGCTTTCACCTGAAATTTAACCAACTGCAATGCACTAAGTATTATTAGATTTTAACTATTTTGTCATTAGTAAAAAACCAGTAACACACTATTTTCGGTTCATTGTTTTCTTGCCCTCATGTATTACAGCATTAAAAGTATTCTTGGAAAATGGGAAAAAGTATCCAACTTTATTATACGTTTATGATCTAATTAATGTCCTGTTTGAGGCCTTACATATCAGTACTGTTCACTAAATTTAAATTTGTAAGACTTAGTAATTTTGGTTCTTTAAATTCATTTTATGACCAAGGGTGGCACTATGGTTTCAAGATATTCAGTTTTGACTCATATAAATATAAAGAAAGGTGTTGCTTCACCTAGACAGTAAAGAATTTACTGCCATATGCATTTCCTGTAACAATTAGGAATGAAAGTGCTTGAAATAAAATCTTTACTTGGAGTAAATGTGATATGTTGTACACGGTAGCATATACTACTTTTATTCCAGTGTTTTTCCAAATAAAATGCACTTCGATAGTCCTCTTTTATTTACTCCGAAATCATGATAGTACCTTAAGTGGAACACATATTATTCAGATATATCTAATTGATTATCAATTAGCTGATAGCTCTTTCATGTGTAAAACCACTCTTGTTGTTAAGTTATAACTGCTACCACATACCCAGCCTCCTTAAATGGATACTACGTCCACACACTGCAGCCTTCTTATGCTTGCTTGAAAAGTATTGGCTTTGCTCCAAATCTGAAAAGTCATATGAAGAGTTACTAATTTGATCAGTTGAGGAGGTACCAATATAGATTAATTCTGCAGACGCAAAAGACTTAATATATTGCAAGTCTTCATGCCTCAAAATCTCTGAACTCTTAGCCCTTATGTCTTCCTCTTCCAAACAATGATCATATGATGAATGTTTTAAAGGCATAACATTAAGTTTATTTTTCATAACGGAGCTGAATGTTGTAGCTGAAGAAAGAGGTTGCACACCACCTTCATATTCTATCATGTCATTCTAGTTTTCATATGCATGCTTCACTAATAGATCAACAACATCTGTATTATATAGTTGAAAAACAATGAATTAAGTTGTTACATAAGAAGGATACATGTTGACCAACTTAGGATTTATTTACTAACCATATGATCATTAGAACTGGATTCAACAGATTTGGTGCCACACCCATTCTTTCTGTTTGATTCTAACCTCTATGAATGCAATATTTTCACGACATCCATGTGCGAAGCATGGATTCGTACTAGTATTTAATAATTTTCAAGGAAAAATGCAGTGAAACTGATCATGTGTGCACTCGGTACACCTCCCATCAACTTCTAAAGTTCTAGAATGTTCGAAAGAGTTATTTTCAACCTATATTATAATTTTAAAGATGCTCAAAAAGAAAATGAAGATAAAAGTAAGCACAAGTTGCCGGTGGGTTAAAATATAAGCAGTTGGAAAGCAAGATCTCGGTTACTAGTCTAGATCGAAATCGAAAGTGTTAGCTGTGTTAGTTTTAAAAAATTATATAGTTGTCAGTGATAACGGTTATCCTAAACAAACCCTGAATGTTAATATACAAATTGGGACGACAACATAAAACTAGATTTGGAAAATTCATTCCTTAATTGTAATGAAAGTCTACGCATCGTAGAAGAGGTTACACGTGCTCCACGGCTCCAGATCTGGAAACTGATATATGGTAATGTATTCCTTAATTGAAATGAAACCAATACGAGGTACATGGACATGGTGCGTTATCTATGATTAAATTTATATTATAACTTATTGCATTTTGTTGAAGTACCGTTAGATGATTTTGGCTTCTACTTTAGTTCAACATTTTTTTAGAAAAGGCTATGACTTCCTCTATGGCTCTAAGGCCAAAGCCCAAATACAAAACAAAAATACGGCTTCGAGATATTAAAACATCAACCCCTTTCTTTACTCATTCTCCGCTTCACATAAGACTAGTGTTTTAAAGACCGTGCCGGAACGCGGTTCAACAGTGAGAAAATCGCGGACCGTTTGAGCTGAAGGCCCAAAGTGGAATTGAACCTTTAACAAGCGTGAACTATTGGTTAAACCAAAAACCGAGGTTCGACCATTGCAATTAACCTAGGTCTAGCCACTTATTCTTTTGCCATTTTCATTTCTCAAGAAGAAGAAAATGTCGAGCAAACCTTAATCTATGTTCGCCATCGTAACCAGCTCCTCGCTGTCGCAACCTCTGATGCCTACAGCCTCCAGTTCCAACAACCCCTCCGACACCATATTTTCATTGGATTTGAGTATGACACCATATCTACTTCTGATTTGAGTTAATTTGTTTGGTATTATAAGTTTAGCAACTATAAATTGGTTTTAAAACTGTAAATTGGATTTGAAACTATAAATTGAATTAGAACATGTAAGTTTAATTTAATATAAGAAATATATATGTACATGTGTGCTCTACTCTACTTTTGAAAATTACACATTTCTGTCAAATAAAAATTTAATATAAGAAAATGATTATTCCTAACAAATTTCTGGTTACTAATTTAATATAAGAAACTATAAATTGAACTAAAATTTCTGTATACAATGTTACTGCTTACTAATTTCTCAAGAACAACATCATCGAAAAACAAACAGTATATAGCAAGAAATGGGTATAGAGCTATCAGATGAAGTGTTATCCCTTTAATTTGTAAGCATGAATTAATAAATTTCTTAAACTTGTTAATATACTTCAACGCAAACTCAGCTTTTCCTATTTACAGTAAGATAAGGTCAAGGTTTGACAAATCCACATGCTGTTGAATTTAAAATAGCTTTAGTAGGATAAAGAAACTCATTTGAAAACCCACTTCCTGGTGTTTGTTACTTTGCTAAATATTGTGAATTTAAAATAGCTTTAAAGTAAGTTACTTTGCTTCATGAAATTTATTTATTTTCTAATATTAATTTGTGATACTATTATAATCTAACTTAAGATAATATTTTAAGCACGAATTAAAGGGGCGAAACTATGATCTCATAAGCTTTGTTGAGTTTGATGAAACTAGTACATGGGTGGTGGAGAAGGGACCATTGCTATTGACGATTGATTAGGTTAATGCATTATATAATGAAGAAGATGATCTTTTATTCATCTTTAAAGCATGTTTATTTCATTTACTTTAATATATATTAGCTAGTTCTGATAAACTTGTTTATATATATCAACTAGAAACTGAACTTTAAAGCTTGAAGGTGGTAGGCTCTAGCTTCACTGTTACTGTTAGTCCATCGGCCAAGAATGAAGTTATTTAATATCAAGGCAACATGTCTATAGCATGGATGGGATCCATCCTTTGGATTTCCATTTGTTTTTAGTCGTAGGCTCTAGTTATTTAATATCAGTCAAGAATTTTGATTTTATTTGTTTCTGTTTTATTTATTAGACATTGATTGCATCGAAAATACAAAACATGATAATAATGATTTGGAAGTCTCGTTGGACGATTTAGAGGCTAGCATCGTTGATAATGATGACAATGTAATGGGTGTTGATAATGATGACCATGGAGTGGGTTTTGATAATATTGGTGGAAATGAAACTTGTTTTTAAGAAATAAATGATGGTGCAGAAACATTTAACTTTGATCCGACAATGACATATATCGCAATATCACAAGAAGTTGAGGGCCGCATCTGCAACAATAGGCAAGCATCGGTATGGAGGATGCATTTGTGATGTGGGCGATTGTGCTATGCAAATGAGTCTAAGCGTGTTGTGTTGAGAGGTGAACAAGAAGTGTGAGTAGGTACAATTGTGTCATGTAAGTGGGTTTGAGACTGTTTTGTGTTATGTATGAGAGTTAGAAACCAGTATGTTATTTATGCATGTTGGAGACCATTAGGTGTTATGTATTCAAGTTAAAAGACTATGTTATGTTATGCTAGCTACTTTTTTTTGTGTTAGTACGTAAAAGGTGTTGTCATTGGATTTTTTTTGTTTTATCTTGTGGTGTATGCTATTTTGTTATTCTTCCATTGTAGTATCTTTGTGAAATTGTAAACTAGTATGTGCAATTGTTATGTTTTATAATTGATTTACGTGGACTTATTAGTTATGATATGTTGGACTTTTATTACTAATTAAGATATGTTGTGCAATTATGATTTGCTAATTTGTAAACAAATATAGTAAATTTGAAAGATAATTTGCAATTGTGATATGTTTACCTAGCATTTTTATTTTAATATTTTTTATGTATATCTTGTATTTAAATGTGTAAATTTTCAAAAAATGAATTCTACGGTTTCGATGGTTCGATCGGTTGAACCATCAAAACCTTAAACCTTCAGTCATCACGGTTCAAGGCACGGCGCGGTCATGAAAACTATGCCTAACACTTTCCATACCCAAAATAGAAATGACTGCGATCTAATTCCTTTGTCAAGCTCTCTCAAAAATGATCTACAACATCCAGCATCTCTCAATCTGCCATTAGCTACCGCATTCAGTCTAGAATTCCCTTCTTTAACTTCTCACTTTCTGTTATTATATGATTTTACTTGCTGATTGAGTTGTTAGAAATGAATGAACATTTCATTGAGAAATGTGAGACGTTAAATGCCTTGGAATATAAATAGTCACATATAATAGAATATAATAAACATCATGTGTTTATATAGTAAGATATGGTCCCTATTATAGTTACTATGATAAAGAGAGCCAAGAAAGCATGACCATCTTAGTGGATGGTGCAACGCACCACCCTGCACACGCACTCCCGCGCCCGTGCGCGACCCCGCACTTGCACCCGCTTAGCAAGAAATGAGCCTTTGAGGCGTATTAGAGGCACTTAGCACTTTGTAGTTGGCTGTTGGCTTGGCTTGGTTGTTCAGACCAGACATTTTTCTTGTCGACTATTCAAAAACTAGTTTCTAACAGTAGTAATAAAACAATCGCTTCATTTAGTAAAAGGTCACAACCTTTCCAACTGTCGCAACCATTCGAACAGGCACCTATTACCGAACATGCACCTCCCTGTGCCTAAAATATAGGCAGAAGGAAAATGGGAAAAAATACTTCTTTTTTTTTCTGCACTTCTTCTTCTCCCACAAAACTCTGTTCTTATTTAAATTCTCTTGAGTTCGTCATTGCTCTATGATTGTTGCGTAGCATTACAGAAACAGGTCTTTTTCATCTTGGAAAACAATTGCTCGCTATCCTTAAGCATCATAGAGGGATCAATATTGTTTCAAGGAACAGATTATTTTGGACTCGGACAATCTAAAACGGTACTATATTTTATCACATGCTCTATTCTCAGTAACTCCCAATTTACTTCAATTCTGTTTGCATAACAATCGAACAACAAACTTGAAACAATATTGATTGTTGGTTGTTTTTGTAGATGACGATGTCTCAACAAAGTAACAATTCTACACCAACACAGACTGTAACTACCACTCGGCCTGCAACTGTGGTTTCAACAATGGCAATGTTTCATGGAGAAAGGGCAGAAAAGTTCATAGGGATGGACTTGAAGCATTCGCAACAAAAGATGCTGTTTTATCTTACGACATTAGACCTTGAAAAGTTTCTTACTGAAGATGCTCCTATAGTCGTAGAACTAGAACCCGATGCAACTAAAGTAGAAGCTCTAAATATCTGGAAGAGTTCTGATTTCATATGCAATAACTACATCCTCAATGGACTTAACAACAGTCTATACAATGTATATTGTACTTCTCGAACTTCTAAGGAACTCTGGACGGCATTGGATAAGAGTACAAAATTGAAAATTCGGGCATGAAGAAATTCTTAGCAAGAAAGTTTCTCGACTTCAAAATGATTGATGTGAAGACCATAATCAACCGGATTCAAGAGCTACAAGACATTGTCCACGAATTGCATGATGAAGGTATGACTCTAAGCGAATCTTTTTAGGTTGCTGCTGCAATTGAAAAGCTTCCTCCATCATGAAAGATTTCAAAAACTATCTTAAGCATAAGTGCAAGGAGACGACAATGGAGGAACTTGTAGTTCGATTGAGAATTAACGAAGGTAACAAAAAATTTGAGAAAAAGACTTTGCATACCATGATTGCTAAGGCAAATGTAGTTGAGTCGGAAAAACCCAACAAAAGAAAACATGAGCATGCTCCTAAGAAATCAAAGAAATTTCAGGGTTCATGTCATAATTGTGATAAGAAAGGGCACAAAGTCGTCGAGTATCGCGCATCTAAGAAAAAGAAATTAGAAGCAAACATGGCTGACATTTCAGAAGGCGTGTTTGGTATGGACTTATGTGCAGTAGTGTCCGAATGCAACCTTGTTGGTAACTCGAAGGAATGGTTTGTAGACACAGGAGCCACTCGACACATATATGCAAATGAGTGGATGTTTACAACCTACAAAACTGCTACCGAGGACAAACAACTTTGTTTGGGTAAATCATCTGTATCAAAGGTCGAAGGCAAGGGAAAGATTGTATTGAAATTGAATTCTGAAAAAGAATTAACTTTAGCATATGTTCTTCATGTTCCAAAGATCCTCAATGACCCGATTTCCGGATCCCTGCTTAGCAAGCATAGCTTCAAACTCACCTTTGTGTCTGATAAGTTTGTGTTGTCAAAAAGTGAAGTGTATGTAGGGAAAGGTTATGTGAGTGATGGTTTATTTAAAGCAAATGTAACTACTACTGTACCAAACAATGATATGGATAAAATTGAATCTTCTGCTTATATCGTTGACTCTTATAACCTATGGCATTCTAGATTAGGCCACGTAAATTTTGATACACTGCAAAAATTGATTAATCTAGACTTCATACCAAAATGCAAAATAGATTCCAACTATATATGTAAAATTTGTGCGGAAGCAAAATTAACAAGAACTTCATTTCACTATGTTGAAAGAGAAATTGAACCTCTAGACTTAATACACACAGATGTATGTGATTTAAAAATGTGTCAAACTAGAGGAGGTAAAAGGTACTTCATCACTTTCATTGATGATTGTACAATATACTATTATGTGTACCTCCTTAGAAGCAAGGAGGAGACATTCAACATGTTTAAACATTATAAAGTAGAAGTTGAGAATCGACTCAACAAGAAAATAAAAGCTTTAAGAAGTGATAGAGGAGGAGAATATAAATTTCCCTTCGAGGAGTTTTGCACCGAACATGGTATTATACACCAAACTATGGCTCCATATTCACCTCAATCCAATGGTATAGCCGAATGAAAAATAGAACTGTTAAGGAAATGATGAATGTCTTACTAATCAGTTCTAAATTGCCAGATAACTTTTAGGGAGAAGCTATTCTTTCAGTAAATCATATTTTAAATAAGATGCCACGAAATAAAATATCTAAATCTCCCCACAAACTATGGAAAAGTAGACTACCATCCTACAAATACTTAAAAGTGTGGGGGTGTCTTGCGAAAATGGAGGTACCTAAACCAAAGAAAGTCAAAATCGGACTAAAAACAATTGATTGTGTATTTATTAGATATGCACAAAACAGTGCTGCTTATCGATTTTTGGTACACAAATCTGAAATTGATGATATTCATGTAAATACCATCATTGAGTCGAGAAATGCTATATTTTTCGAACATATATACTCTTTAAAAAAGGGTACTGAAAGTTATGCTCAAAAGAGACCAAGGGAAACTGAAGTCTCTAATTTACATGAGGATACTAAAAAAAATATTGATAATATTCAGCAAAAAAATGCTGATCAACAAGTGGAGGAACCAAGGAGAAGCAAAAGATCAAGGATCTCAAAAACTTTTGGACCATATTTCTACACATTTATGTTAGAAAAGGATCCATTAACATACAAACAAGCCATGTCCACCGCTGATGCTCCTTATTAGAAGGAGGCTGTTATCCATAATGTCAAACCTTACATGGGAATTAGTGGATATACCTCAAGGATGCAAGACCTTATGTAATAAATAGATATTTAAGAAGAAATTAAAACTTGATGATTCAATAGACAAGTATAATGCTCGACTTATGGTTAGGGCTTCAGACAAAAGGAAGACCTGAATTATTTTGACACATACTCTATAGTAACTAGGATAACATCAATAAGAATGTCAATAGCAATTGCATCGATACTAGATTTAGAAATACATCAAATGGATGTAAAAATAGCATTTTTGAATGGAGAACTAGAAGAGGAAATATATATGGAACAACCTGAAGGTTTTCTAAAATATGGAAATGAAAGTAAGGTTTTTAGACTAAGAAAATCACTGCATAGGATTAAACAAGTGCCTAAACAATGCCATGAAAAATTGATGAAACTGTAATTTCAAATAGATTTCGTATAAATGAACGTGACAAATTTATCTATTCTAAACATACAAATATAGGATATGTCATTATGTGCCTATATATAGATTACCTACTAATTTTCGGAAGTAGCAAGGAGATAATAAAATCTATGAAGGATATGCTCTTCGCCAGATTTGACATGAAAGAACTAGAAATCGCTGATGTAATACTTGGTATAAAAATACATAAAACCGACCAAGGATATGTGTTGTCCCAATCACACTATATCGGGAAAATACTTGAAAATTTTAAAACGACACAATATAATATCAGCAAAATCACCCATAGATTTGAACAAAAACTAGGTTAAAAATAGCAGTGATCACATTTACCAACTTGAGTACTCTTGTATACTAGGCAACATTATGTACGTAATGAACTACACTAGACCTGATATAGCATATGCTGTGAGTAAGCTCAGTAGATATACTAGGAACCTAGGAAAGAATCACTGGAAAGCTATACTTCGAGTACTAGGATACCAAAGGTATACACAAAATCATAGACTATATTATGGTAGGTACCCATTTGTAATAGAAGGGTATTGTGATGCAAAATGGATAACCGGTTCATCAGATACCAAATCCACTAGTGGATATGTGTTTACCTTAGCAAATGGAGCAATATCTCGGAGATCCTCTAAACAAACTTGTATAGCAAGATCTACCATGGAATTGATGTTTATTGCCTTAGACAAAGCCATAGAAGAAGCAGACTGGCTTCGAGGTTTCTTAGAAGGTATTCCTTATTGGGAAAAACCTGTACCTCCAATACTCTAGCTACCACATGATTTAATTAAATTATAATTTTAATAAATTAATTAATATTTATGAAATATTAATTATTAAAATTTATTTAATTTGTATGGATCGAGATTGAAAATAGAACGTATATAAAAGTTTTCTATACACGTATCGATATACGATATCTATGTACGTTTAAATTAGATTTAAATGTATATTATTTGATAAGGCTTGAAATGGATGAAGGCCTATGTAAGGTCTTAGTATGGCTGGTCATAGGTGTGAGAAAGAAGGGTTGGATGTGATTCAAAAGGGTTTGAATTGGTAGAGAAATTTATAGATCTAGATACACTTTTAACTCATTCCTTTCTCTCCTATCTAAACTCTCTTACCCCCCCCTCATTTTAGAAACTCTCTTTTAGATCTCTCCCTAGCAACCTCTAGCCAAAACTCCCCTTCTTTTCCTCCATCATTTCAAGATTCAAATACACAAATTTAAATAAATACAGTGCATTGATTACTATATCTTTCAATTGGGTAAATCTTTCAAGAAGAATTTGAATTCAGATTCAAAAGGAATAAATCAGATTCAACATTCAAGATGTTACCACTGGGCTATAATCAAGGTAACAATCTCATTTACATATATGTTTATAATCATTTGTCATTATTCATATTTATATGCTATTAGATTAGATGTATGTCATAAATCTTTATATACATGCGTGTTATCAACATAGGATGTGAATATATATATATATATATTGTGAACATAAGAATAAAAATTCATATATATATATATATATATGTATGTTGTATATAAAAGCTTTGAGCAAGAATTTAAAAAAAAATTACAATAATTTTTAAAAGGCTTTCTAAAAAACATAATTTGATTTTTAATATATAAATATAATTAAATATTACGTATAAAATTTTGTTCAATCATGTACATGATAATATTATGAAAACAAAAATTATAATGTATATATATGTTTTTTTTAATTTATAAATCCATATATATGTTATTTAGATATATAATGTATTAATTTAATTATAATATATATATATTTATTTAATATACATAAAATTATACATCTTTGAAACTAAAAATTCGAATTTAATTCTATATATAATATTTTAAACAATTTCTGCTACGAAATTATTAAAATAATAATAATAACAAACAAAAATTAAAACGGTACCGTTTTAATTAAAAAAATTGATCATTTTGTTGAAAATTATATAGCCGAAAGTATGTATGAATATATATATATATATATTCGTTTATTTACATTTTAAATATATATGGTCATTTTATATTTGATTTTTAAATGTTAATTTTAATATACAAATATACATATTTATATATTATATAATTTTGTTTAAAAATTTATTTTCGTAAGTATATATTTATTTATTTATCAAAATATAATTTATTACAAGTTTGTTTTAAATTTGAAATTAGTAGATATTTTAATATCTGGATCTGGATTTGAAATTTGAAATTTGGATTCATATTTGATTTTAAAATTATCTATATATACAATTATAAATATTACTATTTTATAATAATGTCATATTTATATGTATTATGAATATAATTTTATATCACATTAACTTATACATAAATACATATATACATACATACATACATACATTTATATATACACATATACATACATACATACACACACACACATGTGTGTGTGTGTTAGACAACACATATGTATATGGAGGGGTTAACATGTCTGTTGCGGTGTAAATCCCAGCAATTAGATGCAGCCATGTTAAATCATCCACGTTACATATACTGCATATGCATGTATACATATATGTGTATATGATACGCATGAACATATTATGTAATACAAATATAATATCAAAAGAAAACATTAGTTACCAATTAAATAAAATTCTAGTTTTATTTAAAATTAATTTAGGTAAGATCTAAATCAATTTAGACTTCATAGGACTAATAAGATTCAAAATGGTAAAAAAAAATTGAAATTCACTAATTTAACCCTCTATGTGCTGTACCAGATCGAACAATAAAAGTATTAAAGGTGGAAGCTTAAGAACAAACAACCAGAGGTGATTAAAACCTTCGGGACATCGGATGAAGAAATATTCACCATTGAAGCAACTTCTCTTATTGTGGATCTTTTGAACAATCTTGCCAGTGGTTGAAGGATTCGACTATCAGTAGTGATGGTGTCTCTTTTCTCCTCTTGAAGTCGAGCAAGTAAGTAAGCTCTTCAAAGGAAAGGAAGCGACCCAGGTGCATTATGAATATAATATTGAGAGAACTTGGTAGGTCATAGCCATTTGGGTGTACTTGGGTTGGAGCTAGCCCAAGCTCTTGATGAAAGAATTTTAGAACTTCATTGAAAGTGGGCTTGGCCCCGAGAGACACATATATCTATTGCATGTAGTGTAGCCTATTAGCGAGAAATGATCCCTTTGATGAGGTTCGGGTAGAAGGACCTCATCTTTGAGGATCCCATGCATGATGCAGATAGGCCTGAGTTCCTTGGCAGACAGTTTGGAAGGTGTTTGATCTTGAGGGTTGTCTAAGACCATAAGAATGGGTTGATCGTCCCTTGGAGGGGCAGGCCCACGAGGCTGAACTGATGGAGCAGCTTATAGTTGAAGCTTATATGTAATTGGATATCTTACTCTTGATGGAGTGATGTAAAAGCCTGAGTAATGGACAAACTTGCCTTTGGAGATGTAGAAGGGATAGCGTCGATTTGAAGACCGAAAAACCATCTGGGGTCGGTCTTTTTAAACTGAAAAACTTGATGACGAACGTGGTCAGGTATGTTTTATTTTGATGTTCTACTTTAATTAAAACCAAGTAGCCGATGTACATAGTCCAACAGATGTTGATGTGTGTTGACTAATCGAATTTTGCACATTGACTGAGGTAGTGCAAAGTGTCAATCCATGCAATGTGTATCCTGTGTCCATGGTACGATCTATGAAAACACTCTGTGTAGATAGCCCACTCGTGCTGGCAAACGAGCACAGTCACGCTATGAAGCTCGATCAAGCTAGTTGAGTATAAATCCAGTGTGACATGAAGATTTCTTTGTAGGATCGTAGGAATGTGACGTTCAACTCGAAGTGTCTATTACTGATTGTATGAAACACCAAAGTGCATTTGATGTGACCATTTCTTGAAATCGTTCCACCGAAACTGAGTCGCCAATCCATATTCAACCGAAGTTCGACAAAAATTGATCGTCCTTCCTTTATATGTGAATTTGTCGAAAATCAACAAAAGATGGTCATGTGTGAAAAGACACAAAGCCAAAGCCATGAAATTCGAAGTGGACACTAATTGATCACTGTAACGACCCGTTATTTTGTGTCATTCAAATCGACAATCATGTCGGACTTGAATTGCTCAAAACAATAGATTGTAAATTTTATATTTGGAAAAACTTAGCATATACAGTAAATAAATCAATCACAAAATCACACACAGAGTAATACAACAATAAGCAGCGGAAATAGATAAATAGTAGTTCATGAAGCTACTACAGAACATCAGAGTTTAAAGCAATATACAACAGAAATCCAATACAAAGAAGTCACTAATACAAAACATCTAACAAGACTGAACATAAACAACTGGAAATAACTGGAATAACACGAAGCTGAATAGACAAAGGATAGATCTCCAAGCAAAGCTCCAAGCTCCAAAGGTGAGTCTCAAATGCAGTAACACTTAGTCTGACCCGAGCATAAAGCAAAACAAAAAACACTTGAGTCAGGATTAACATTCTTATACCAGTAAATTCAACTCAAGTGAAATGTCAAGTAAAATACAAAGTAACTCAAAGGGTGTTTGGGATTCCACCCTTTAAGGATCCGTTAAACTATCTACATACATAGTACAATACGCTACATATATAATGTCTAACGTAAAGAAAACTATTCAAACAACGTTAAGACGTTAGCCATATCCCCATTAACACATTTTATATAAATGTCATAGTCTATACATTACTATAAACTCCACCAAACTGGTGGGCTATCAGGGAGCATTCCATAGGTACGACACAAACCAAACTCGTAGAAGGCGCGATAAGGCATGTGACAAGGCACGCGAGCCAATGAAGGGTAGGATTCTACCGTTTGCACTCCCATTGGTGGTAACACATAGCAGCTACTACCGCCCGCCTTGAGACACACTCCCAAATCAAAGGTGCACCTAATCAAATCATAAAGTAATAGAATGGTATCGAAGAAGCATGCTCGATCGGAGGTGCGACCTCACTTGGCCCGGTATAGCTCCTGTTTTAGCCACATCAAGCTGACTCGCGGGAGTCAGAGCGACGTTAATACTTCATCCAGAATCGTCGCCGAACCATCCTACTTCGTTCTGAAATCTCCACCACGTGCACAGTTGTTAAAGTGGTTTTCGGTACTGGCAGAGAGTATGACAATATCTGATCCCGGTCTCTTTAACAACTAAACGCTTATTTCACACCGTGGTCGTTTTATTTCAAAACAGTTCATACTTCATATCAAAATATCATATTCATTAAAATCATATCGCTTTCGAAATCATATTTACTTTAGAAATCATATCACTTTCGAAATCATATTCACTTTGAATCATTTTCATAAAATGATTAAACCATCATATCAAAGTATTCACATTTAAATCCATTAAATCTAAATCATAACAGTTCCAACTTAAATAGTTTAAATATTGAAATAGTATATATATATTGAAATAGTTATAAATAAAATAGTTTATATTTAAGAAATAGGTTGTAGATTAAAATAGTTTATATATTAAAATAGTTTATACCAAAAATAGTCTCAAATTAGAATCGTTTCTTCCAATTTCACAAATCAATTCAAATCAACTCTAGTTTCAAACTTCCATTTAAATCAATCTCAGTTCAATAATTTCGATTAAAGGGTTAAGGTTCAATACAAATTCTCATAAAACCATTTTTAGTTTATATAAATTTCAAATCCAGGTTTGAACCATAAGTTTAAACCACTTTCAATTCAATGGGTTTTAAAGTTTAAATATTCAAACAATTTCAATAACTCAATTTGATAAATTTCATTTATTTCCAAATCAACTTTAGTCCTATTTAAATTTCCAAAATACGCACTTAATCATTTTTATTAACATTTAAATAAAATCTCATATTACAAATTTAAGTTAATATTAAATATTCAATTTCAAATTTATTTAAAGTTGAAAATATTCATTTAATCACTTTTTATCAAATCAAGTTATAAAATCATTTCTTTCAAAATCAAAATTAATAAGTTCAAATCAATCCTTATTTAAATTCAATTCTAAACAAATTTAATTATAAACAGTTCTTATTTAAATTCAATTTTTAACCAATTAAATTACCAATCAATTCTTATTTAATTTATCTTTCCAACCTTTGTTTAAAGTTGTTACAAAAATCTACTTTAAAAATAATAATATAAATTCAAATAAATATTTAAACATATTATATGTATATATCAGTCAAATTAAGTGCTTTTAAATTAAATTATATTAAATTAAATATTATTATCATTAAATCTATTTTAAATCTTATTATATATATTTAAAATAATAATAAATTTATAAATAAAATCTTAAAATTTACATTATTCAAAACTTAACTTATAAATTTAAAATTTCAAACATATTTTTTTAAAAATCTAAAATTTTCACATAATAAAATGAAATCTTTATATTGTATTTAAAAATCAATATTTATTAAAAACTCAAATATTTCTTTTCAAAACTTCGGAAATCCTTTTTCAAAATAGACCAACGGTGTCCGTATATAATTTTATATCCTATGGTCAAGTGATACAGATATTTATCATTATAATCCGTAATTTAAATTTTACGGGTATATATAATTTCAACCCGCAATCCCAAAATTTCAATAAAATCGCTTGGGTTTATCATTTCAACCCATAACAATTTTCCCCTAATCTACAAGATCGTTCGGGTATGTATCATTTCAACCCATAGGGATTTCTAAACTAACAGGGAACTTACAGAGTGAGAACAATAAAATAATAATAATAAAATAACATGACATATCAATGGCAAATATGATCACAATTAACAATTTTAATATATATATACAACGGGTTATTGGTGTCCATATTGTCAATTATCATAGGTGAACAAATGCGAATAATATCATATCATATTTAACGATTTAATTACTAACAGATTCAAATTTAACAACATATTTTAATTGTCATTTCAAGTGAATAAAATTTACTAAACATAAGAATGTTAATCGTGAGTGATCACTCACCTTTCAAGGCTAAAGAAATAACAAGAACAAGATGCGACGAATCCAAGCACAAATTCCAAAGCACGGTACGATGAACATGAATTCTACGAACAAAGTAAAGCTAGGCTGGAATTCGATAATCGATGGAAAAAATATATATATAAATTTAAAAATCTAAAATTTACTCATATAGAAATCTTTATATTATATATATTTCTAAAAAAATTAATCTTCGATTTGAAACACATATCAAAATAAATTCTTTATATATATATATATATATATATTTCAAAATCAATATTTTCATTCAAACCCATATATAAAATAAAATCTATATATATTATACAACAAAATCATTACTTAATTTAAAACACGTTTATTTTAAAATCAAAATGTATATATATAAGAATGTTTAAAATCTAAGAATTCAATTTAAACACATATTAAAACATATCTTTATATATATACATATATAATTTAAAACCAATATTTAATTTATACACATATTAAAATGAAATCTTTATATATATTATTTCAAAAATCATTATTTCTTTAACACATTTATTTAAAATTGAAATAAATACATATATATTATATTTTTAAAAATCAAATGATAAAATCCATACTCCTTTTTATTTATAATATATATATCAAATCTCAATATAATATATATATATGTATATACATATGAAATATATACATAATATATATATGAATCAAAGCATGGATAATTTTAACAAAGCAAGCTGCTTCGCGGGCTGCTGGTCTGAAGGAGACTAGCGGTGATGGGTGGTGTTCAGCTGCCGATGAAGTGGTGCTCAACAGTGGGAAAGCACGGATCGGATAGGGATGGAAAGAAGCTTCGGTTGTTGGTCATGTGGGAGGCAGGTTGTGGGTGCTCTCGGTTGTGAAGGCGGATGACGTGGCATGTTGGAGGGTGGTGTTCGGAATAGGTTGAGTAGGTGATGTCAGCTGTTGTGGCGAGCTACAGTTCATATGGGAAGGTACGGCTATTGCATGGAGAGGATTTGTTCGTGTTATGGGCTGTTAGGATGGGCGCAGGGTGGTGTGGTTGGTGGCAGTTCAAGGAAGTGGAAGGGCTACAGTTTAAGGGTGGTGAGGCTCGGATCGGGTTTGGGGTTCGGAGAGGCTGACAAGTGATGGAGGGGACAACAGCAGGTGGCGAGTTGGATCAAGGAGGTGGGTGCGGCTGTCTTGTGGGATGTGGGTTGGTAGTGGAACAACGGCGGAGAAGAGGGAGGCTAGAAGCACAAGCGGCTGGACTGGATTCGAGTGACAATTGTGTGGGCTTGCTAGCGTGGGCAAGCTAGGGGTTGGCGCAGAGGGAGGAGAAGATGAGGTTGGTCATGTCTGGCCAAGGGTGAGAACGACATGAAGGTGACGTGCAAGCTTCGGTCGAGCCAAAATAAACCTGGGTATGAATAGGTTTCAAACGTGAATGCAAATATATGTTATTAATATATATTTTTCTCAATTGGATGAACAGAATCAATGGCAGAGAGAGAATGGTAGAGGAAAGGGCCAGCAAATATATTATACATAGGGAATGGCAAGAGTCAAACGTTGCTTTCTGAAAATAATAAAAGTTAATGGTTGTTTGGTTATACGGTGGGTAATGGAAAGACACCAGGACCAAAAAGGCTCTAATACGGAACCGATACGGCAAATCGTTTTGTCGATTTCGTCATGTACCGGACTCTGAAATGCACAAATGAATATACTATGGTGATCAGCACGACGAGACGAATAGAATAGTATACACATATGAGTGATACAATCATCCTACCAAAAGTCGATATTCGCTGCCGAAATGATGCTAAAACGTCGAAAATAAGATAAACAGGGCTATAGCAGTCCAAATTTGGCGAAACGAAATATGACATCTCACTTAGAAAATGATTTACAATTTTATTATATAAAAATATTTAGATTTTTAAAACATTTTATTTTCATCAAATTAACTGATTTTAAATTGAAAATGAAAATTACACAACATAACTATCTTTCATATTTTCTTACGAAAATCTGACATTTGCTACGTTTAAATAGACGTACTCCAAATATCAAATTTTCATTATTAAATTTAATTGTTTTATTTTCAAGAAAAATTCAGTTAATTACGTTACAACAATCGTTAAAAATTCTGGGTCGTTACACTCTCCCACACTCAAAACTTTTCGTCCCCGAAAAGGAACGAGATAGGAGAATAGAAGCAACAGAAAGGAAAGATAGATTCGAAATACAAAGTACCAGATATAACAATTAATTCAAAACCATATAAATTTCATTTTTGGACATCTTATTACTTACATTTATATTGTATATTATTCAATTATATATTCAATTACATTCAAACTTTTTTTTCAGGTAGGTTTTATTGATGTAACTGATTGTAATTGAGCACTATACAAATTTACCTTTTTTTACAACATTTCTATTAAGCAAAATTTAGTTTGAACATTTATTACTTGAGTTTTCTTGTATGACCTTCAATTACATGCTCACATTAACATTTTAACTTTTTGAATATTTCAAGTAAGTTATATATGTATGTTTTAGAATGCAATTGAGTATTATACAAATTAATTTTATCCTAGTTCAACTGTTTCAAGTTGTTTCAATTTCATTACTCATTTTAAACACTCCAATTATTCAAAAAAATTGTTTCATTTCAAAATTTGGAAACCATCACTTAGTATAAAACTTAAGAATTAGATTTCCAGTTTCACTTCAAAGCATTTTGAAATAAATATATACTTATATATATATATATTATACATCAAATCATACTCAAGAAATTCAAATCAAATCCATTTTCCAAAACAAAAGTGTAGCAAAACCACTAAGTGGTCTCCTCACTCTGAGACTCGAAAATGAATGTCGATGATGCTGCAGTCATCACCAAAATTATTTTCCAACGACAATAGAGGAGAGTACTGGTTTAATTCCTTTAAAATTCTTTGGAAAAAATTTCCATTTAAAAATACTTTCAAATAATTTTTTTTCCTCAAAACTTTGAAACCAAATTTAAAAAGCACCGAAAATTTAATTCTCAAATCTTTAATTGAAATCCATTTCATTTTCAAATCCAATTTATAATCCATGTTTAAAATTTCAATTCCTTATAACATACAACTATAGTTAATGGTAAATGATAATCTAGTACTATCATTTCTAACAACCAATTCAATTAACCATCCAATTTCAGAAAATTATACTTCAATATATATAAAATATAGTCATACATAAAATTATTTCATTTACCAATTTCGAAACAATATTGTGTCAATTTGCTCTGTTCAAGTGTTTTGGAATTCATATCGATAGCGTTGGCCAGAAAAATCGATGGAAACCCAAAATTCAAACTTAGCAACTTAAACAACACAATATAAAACATTTTATATTGATTACAATTACATTCCCTCATAGGATGATTCAAGAATGGATTGTAGAATAAGGATAGAGATTCAAATTTAGAGGGAGCCTAATCAAAGAGAATTCTAACTGAGAAGATAGACTCGAAAGGAAGATAAGATAATAAAATTACAAAAGAGGAAAAAAATGGATAGATTTATATATATCGTGGGAACCTTAACCGGGTCAACCGAGATTCAGGAAAGACGAGAATATCATCAATGAAAGTGAGGACAAACTGGTTGAGAACATCGCTGAAACCGCGATTCATGAGATCAACAAGGAAGACAGGAGCATTGGTTAATCCAAAGGGTATGACTAACCATTCATAGAAACCATTCGTCTAAGAGGAAGGACAACAGATCGAGCTCCAGGAATAAGATCGATGTGGAATTCAGTTTCCAACTTAGGAGGAGAAATGACTTCACCAAAACATCAGGATAATCCCTGACTATCGGGGTGGAGTCGAGATCACTAGGCTGAGAATCAAGCGAAGAGATAAAACTGCCTGCATAATCCTGAGGCAATCTACATTCGATCGCAAGAGAATGACCTTGGTCGTCTATCAATGAAATGGTTCGGGCTTTGCAAAGAGATAACAGCATCAAAATCGAGGACGTAGAAATCTCCGGTGAATCGATGCTTGTTGTAAAGGAGTTTCACCCCTTTACAAATTATACCACGGTTGGCGGGACCGCCGATGGGATTAGTCACACGAAAAGATGAAGTTGCAAGTAGAGGTGGCAATATGTGCTCGAATTTATTACAGAGATCAATAGAAATGAAGCTATGAGATGCTCCAGTATCAAAATAAACACGAACAGGAGAAGACAAGAATGGATTTCAGAACGAAGGGAACGTTCCAAAATTCAAAAAGAAATACTAATCAAAGAGGATCCTAACAAGAATTTCAAGCTCGAATGAAGATGACTATGTAATTAATTCCACTCATTCAAGGGTATTACTACCCTATCTCTAATGAGTTTTTACTCCATATGCTAAGTTTTCCTAAACCAGGGCTCTGATACCAACTGTAATGACCCGCTATTTCGTGCCATTCAAATCGACAATCATGTCGGACTTGAATTGCTCAAAACAACAGATTGTAAATTTTATATTTGGCAACTTAGCATATACAATAAATAAATCAATCACAGAATCACAAACATAGAGTAATACAACAATAAAGAGCGGAAATAGACAAATAGTAGTTCATGAAGCTACTACAGAACATCAGAGTTTAAAGCAATATACAACAGAAATCAAATACAAAGAAGTCACTAATACAAAACATCTGACAAGACTGAACATAAATAACTGGAAATAACTGGAATAACAGGAAGCTGAATAGACAAAGGATAGATCTCCAAGCAAAGCTCCAAGCTCTAAAGGTGAGTCTCAAATGCAGTAACACTCAATCTAACCCAAGCATAAAGCAAAACACAAAACACTCGAGTCAGGATTAACATTCTTATACCAGTAAATACAACTCAAGTGAAATATCAAGTGAAATACAAAATAACTCAAAGGATGTTTGGGATTCCACCCTTTAAGGATCCGTTAAACTATCTACATACATAGTACAATACGCTACATATATAATGTCTATAGTAAAGTAAACTATTAAAAGAGCGTTAAGGCATTACCCATATCCCCTTAATACATTTTATATAAATGCCGTAGTCTATACAGTACTATAAACTCCATCAAACCGGTGGTCTATCAGGGAGCACTCCATAGGTACGACATAAAACAAACTCGTAGAAGGTGCGATAAGAAATTTGACAAGGCACGCGAGGCAATGCCAGGGTAGGATTCTACCGTTTGCACTCCCGGACTGGTGGTAACGCATAGCAAGTACTACCGTCCACCTCAAGACGCACTCCCAAATCAAAGGTGCACCCAATCAAATCACAAAGTAATAGAATGGTACCGAAGAAGCATGCTCGATCGGAGGTGCGACCTCACTTGGCCTTGTATAGCTCCTGTTTTAGCCACATCAAGCTGACTCGCGGGAGTCAGGGCTACATTAATACCTCATACAGAATCGTCGCCAAACCATCCTACTTCATTCTGGAATCTCCACCACATGCACGGTTGTTAAAGTGGTTTTCGGTATTGGCATAGAGTATGACAATATCCGATCCCGGTCTCTTTAACAACCAAACGCTTATTTCACACCGGGGTCGTTTTATTTCAAAACAGTTCATACTTCATATCAAAATATCATATTCATTAAAACCATATCGCTTTCGAAATCATATTTACTTTAGAAATCATATCACTTTCGAAATCATATTCACTTTAAATTATTTTCATAAAATTATTAAACCAATATATCAAAATATTCACATTTAAATCCATTAAATCTAAATCATAACAGTTCCAACTTAAATAGTTTAAATATTGAAATAGTATATATATTGACATAGTTATAAATTAAAATAGTTCATATTTAAAATAGGTTATAGATTAAAATAGTTTATACCGAAAATAGTTTCAAACTAGAACCGTTTCTTCCAATTTCACAAATCAATTCAAATTAACTCTAGTTACAAACTTCCATTTAAATCAATCTCAGTTCAATAATTTCAATTAAAGGGTTAAGGTTCAATACAAATTCTCATAAAACCATTTATAATTTATATTGATTTCAAATCCAGGTTTGAACCATAAGTTTAAACCACTTTCAATTTAATGGGTCTCAAAGTTTAAATATTCAAACAATTTCAATAACTCAATTTGATAAATTTTATTTATTTTCAAACTCAACTTTCCAAAATATGCACTTAATCATTTTTAATAACATTTAAATAAAATCACATATTACAATTTTAAGTCAATATTAAATATTCAATTTCAAATTTATTTAAAGTTGAAAATATTCATTTAATCACTTTTTATCAAATCAAGTTATAAAATCATATTTTTCAAAATCTCAAAATTAATAAGTTCAAATCAATCTTTATTTAAATTCAATTCTAAACAAATTTAATTATGAAACAATTCTTATTTAAATTCAATTTTTAACCAATTAAATTACCAATCAATTCTTATTTAATTTATCTTTCCAACCTTTATTTAAAGTTATTACAAAAATCTATTTTAAATATAATAATATAAATTCAAATAAATATTTAAACATATTATTTGTATATTTTAGTTAAATTATGTTTTATTAAATTATATTATATTAAATAAAATAATATTATTATTAAATCTATTTTAAATCTTATTATATATATTTAAAATAATAATAAATTTATAAATAAAATCTTAAAATTTACATTATTCAAAACTTAACTTATAAATTTAAAATTTCAAACATATATTTTTAGAAATCTATAATTTTCACATATATTAAAATGAAATCTTTATATTGTATTTAAAAATCAATATTTATTAAAAACTCGTATATTTCTTTTCAAAACTTCGGAAATCATATTTCAAAATAGACCAACGGTGTCCATATATAATTTTATATTCTATGGTCAAGTGATACGGATATTTATTATTTCAATCCGTAATTTAAATTTTACGGGTATATATCATTTCAACCCGCAATCCCAAAATTTCAATAAAATCGCTTGGGTTTATCATTTCAACCCATAACGATTTCCCCTAATCTAAAAGATCGTTCGGGTATGTATCATTTCAACCCAAAGGGATTTCTAAACTAACAAATTACTTGCAGAGTGAGAATAAAATAATAATAATAATAATAATAAAATAACATAACATAACATATCAATGGCAAATATGATCACAATTAACAATTTTAATATATATACAACGGGTTATTGGTGTACATAATGTCAGTTATCATAGATGAACAAATGCAAATAATATCATATCATATTTAATGATTTAATTACAAACAGATTCAAATTTAACAACATATTTCAATTGTCATTTCAAGTGAATTAAATTTACTAAATATAAGAATGTTAATCGTGTGTGACCACTCACCTTTCGAGGCTAGAGAAATAACAAGAACAAGATGCGACGAATCGAAGCACAAATTCCAAAGCACGGCACGATGAACATGAATTCTACGAACAAAGTAAAGCTAGGCTGGAATTCGATAATCGATGGAAACAAAATATATATAAATTTAAAAATCTAAAATTTACGCATATAGAAATCTTTATATTATATATATTTCTAAAAGAAAAAATCAATCTTCGATTTGAAACACATATCAAAATAAATTCTTTATATATATATATATATTTCAAAATCAATATTTTAATTCAAACCCATATATAAACTAAAATCTATATATATTATATTACAAAATCATTTCTTAATTTAAAACACATTTATTTTAAAATCAAAATGTGTGTGTGTGTGTATATATATATATATATATATAAGAATGTTTAAAATCTAAAAATTCAATTTAAACACATATTAAAACATATCTTTATATATATATAATTTAAAACCAATATTTAATTTATACACATATTAAAATGAAATCTTTATATATATTATTTCAAAAATCATTATTTCTTTAATACATTTATTTTTAATCGAAATATATATATATATACATATATATTATATTTTTAAAAATCAAATGATAAAATCCATACTCCTTTTTATTTATAATATATATATATATATATATCAAATCTCAATATAATATATATATATATACATATGAAATATATACATAATATATATATGAATCAAAGCACGGATAATTTTAACAAAGCAAGCTGCTTCGCGGGCTGCTGGTCTGAAGAAGACAAATGGTGATGGGTGGTGTTCAGTTGCCGATGAAGTGGTGCTCAACAGTGGGAAAGCACGAATCTAATAAGGGTGGAAAGAAGCTTCGGTTGTTGGTCACATGGGAGGCAGGTTGTGGGTGCTCTCGGTTGTGAAGGCGGATGACGTGGCATGTTGGAGGGTGGTGTTCGGAACAGGGTGAGGAGGCGTTGTCAGCTGTTGTGACGAGCTACAGTTCATGTGGGAAGGTACGGCTATTGCATGGAGAGGATTTTTCGTGTTGTGGGCTGTTAGGATGGGTGCAGGGTGGTGTAGTCGGTGGAAATTCGAGGAAGTGGAAGGGCTGCAGTTTAAGGGTGGTGAGGCTCGGATCGGATTTGGAGTTTGGAGAGGCTGACAAGTGACGAAGGGGACAACGGCAGGTGGCGAGTTAGATCAAGGAGGTGGGTGCGGCTGTCTTGTGGGATGTGGGTTGGTAGTGGAACAACGGCGGAGAAGAGGGAGGCTAGAAGCACAAGCGGTTGGACTGGATTCGAGTGACGATTGCGTGGGCTTGCTGGCTTGGGCGAGCAAGGTGTTGGCGCGGAGGGAGGAGAAGATGAGGTCGGTCGTGTCTGGCCAAGGGTGGGAACGACATGAAGGTGACGTGCAAACTTCGGTCGAGCCAAAATAAACCTGGGTATGAACAGGTTTCAAACACGTATGCAAATATATGTTATTAATATTTTTTTTCTCAATTGGATGAACATAATCAATGGCAGAGAGAGAAAGGAAGAGAGTGAATGGCATAGGAAAGGACCATCAAATATATTATACATAGGGAATGGCAAGAGTCAAACGTTGCTTTCTGAAAATAATAAAAGCTAATGGCTGTTTGGTTATACGGTGGGTAATGGAAAGACACCAGGACCAAAAAGGCTCAAATACGGAACCGATACGGCAAATCGTTTTGTCGATTTCGTCGCGTACCGGACTCCGAAAATGCACAAATTGATACACCGTGGAGATCAGCACAACGAAATGAATAGAATGGTACACATATATGAGTAATACGATCATCCTATCAAAAGTCGATATTCACTGCCGAAATGCTGCTAAAACGCCGAAAATAAGATAAACAGGGCTATTGCAGTCCAAATTTGGCGAAACGAGATATGTCTCACTTAGAAAATGATTTACAATTTTATTATACAAAAATATTTAGATTTTGAAAATATTTTATTTTCATCAAATTAACTGATTTTAAATTGAAATTGAAAATTACGCAACAGAACAATCTTTCATATTTTCTGACGAAAATTTGACATTTGCTACATTTAAATAGACGTACTCCAAATATCGAATTTTCATTGTTAAATTTAATTGTTTTATTTTCAAGAAAAATTCAGTTAATTACGTTATAACAATCGTTAAAAATTTCGGGTCGTTACAATTACAAGAGGAGGAACTTGCATTAAAACCAAAGAAGCTTGAAGTTGGCTTTGAGCTTCAAGGAATTATTGAGTTTAACACCTTAAGTCCGCGGTGAGAAGGGGAAAGGCATGGGTTTAAGATCAAATATGGATCGATGACCATGACTCGACATCGGTAGCGACGATGACGACATCGAGATGCCGACGGCGACGCCGAGAACAACGCTAAAACCTACCTTGAATTGAGATGAGATCTGATGGGTTTGGCTAGGAAAGTCGGTGTTGACTTGATTGCAGTAAACCAAATGATGGTGGCGCTAAGATCGGGTGGCGCTATAGAATCGATGAAGACGTCGTGACGGTTGAGATTAATGGTGGTTGAAGGATTGAATTCACCAAATATTGAAACGAGGAATGCTAGTGAATAAAGATGTAGACTTAAGAGAATTCTAAGTACCAGATTTATACTCAACTAAAAATCATGTTAGTATCGACATGATCATTTCAGTACCAACATGTTTTGAACGACATGTTTTAAAAAAGAGAGAAGAAAAAAGAGTCTACCAGATCGAGATACGATGTAGCTTCCAAAAAAATGAAGGCTCCAACTTTACCTAAGAAAACAAATGATTTGATTACTATTTGAAGCAACGAATAGGCGCTCTTGCAATAGATGTGATGCTTCAAGATGGTTGTTAGTCGATTGATGACTCTTCTGCAAGACTGCAATTACCATCCGATCGCTTGTCTCGATCCAAAGTATACTTTATTATCATAAATGCTTATTTTGGGATGCAAGTGTTATCCAACATTTGGACCAAGCGACTTTTTGATGAATCTGAACTTGAAGATGGTGAAGGAATGGATCAAAAAGCTCAAGAGATATTTGGAATAATGAAAAGAAGAAATACAAGAAGTTTGATAAGAATTTGCATAAGTTAAATCATGTCGTTTTCGGTACCAATTGATTTGTGACGTGGAGCCCATTTTTAATAGTATGAGAAGACTTCTTGTACTTTGTAGAACAAGATAAGATGCGCATAGGACAAATCATGTCAGTACTGACATAATTTATATGAGCAATTTTGACAACGAATCTTGGAAACTTGAAGACTTGAACAAATATGAGGAAACACTAAAGATGCAAGTTGCAAAATCATGTTAGCACCGACAAGATCATGTCGGCGCCGACATCATTTGAGTTACGAGTTTTACTCATTCTTCCTAAAAGCATGGATCTGATCTCTTTCTTGGTCTTTCGTGAGCTAGCGACTTTGATGGATGGATTCGCCTATAAAAACTCATCTTTGGACAATGAAAAGGGAACTTTTCTTTTTAACCTTGAATACTCTACCTCGTTTTTGCCATAAAGTACCGGTGAACTCGAATTTTCTTTGGTTTCTAGATCTGAAATATTTTAATTCAATTGTATTTGTGCAAAACCATTTGAAATAAAATTTAAGTGGACATAGGCAATTGATTTGAGGTCGAACCACTGTAGATCCCCTATGTTCAAGCTGTTATTATTGTTTTTAGATATGCTATTCTTGATTTTGCTTGATCTGATGTGTTGTGTCAATTTTTAGCATAACAACTTGCATGTCGATTAGCTCAATCATTGTATCGAATTGTTCTGGCATCCTTTTCATATCCTTGCTCTCATTTTCCATTTTTGTTAGTAGAGAAGCTTGTCCTACTTTTATGTTTCTACATTGAAAGTGAGAGTTATATTCTTCTCTAGGTTAATGGCTTGAATCACATTTTGTTCTTGTGTATTATTCTTCTTCATCCAGCTATGTTCGATTGAAACTCGTTGTTGGAATGTGAGGGGATAGATGATTGAATGTTGAGGGGCTTGATTAGTCCTCTTCTTGAAATCAATATGTTTTATGCAATTAAAATTGTTTTAACAACCCTAAAAATAATTATGATTACAACATTAAAATTGTTTATATTTTTATCATTATGTATGTATGTGTATGTTTAATTTATATGGATAAAAATTATTATTATTTGATTATTTTGTCATCATCGAAAAATAATAGGGGGTGATGACATATGATAAATGAAAATTTAGAGTTTATTATCTTTTGATAATCAAAACAAAGTTATACACTTTATACCGGTAGTTCGACCATTGGATAACTCCCATACTCCAACAAATGAATTGCAAAAACAAGACGGAAGAATTTTAATGGTGGAGATAATGAGTTATAAAATTACGTAGGAGAAATGAGATGGAATCTTATTGATAGTGAAAGCTTGGAGCTGATCTCCAAACATATCTCAATAACTTGGGAAAAGTTCTCTTCGTTCAAATCCATACCATTTGAACTTGTTGCATATGATATAGTCGACCCCTTCATTAAAATAAATCAACATTATTTTATAATTTCGACAAGTTTTGAAGATATAAATATCTAAATCTTGGTCCATTCAATTTATTAGAAATCTGTTTATAACATTTATAAATTATGTCATAAATTTTATTTTGGTCGAATGGTAAGAACGTTGGTTGTGTGACTCTTACTTGTGAACTCATCCCTCAATACTTGGATATTAAAACCATACAATATTTTCTGCATGAAATGTCTCGTTTAAAAATTAAAAACTTAGTTAAACACCTTACTAACGTTCGTAATTAATTGCGAAGATTGAGTTAACCAAATTATTTTTTCAATTATGCAAACCATCATTATATTTGGAGATGCTTTTAACAGGTTTGTTCCATCAAGAAAATGCGAAGGGACAGAACAAATAAACAACATCGCAACAGGACTAAATTAGTAAAAATTGTATGGATCAGGTTATCGAAAGTCGTTAATTTTCTAAATATACAGAGTAAGTAATGACCGAACAGTTTTTAACTTTTACTAAATCCGAAACCTATTTCCAATTATCCCCAAATCAAAGAGAAAACACAATAAAGGAGATATCGAGATGGAAAATTCAGGAGTACTGTCGTGGATGGGAGCCAGCGTGGCATCGGCTTTCTTCACGTCCTTGGAACGCTTTTCCTGCATCAACCTGAGCACCACCGACATCGACGACGACGACCTGGAAGAAGAGGCGAAGGATCGTCCCCTTATGCTCACCGTGCCGATCAATCAATTTTCCGGCATGGAATCAGGAACCCCGCCGCCGCCCAACAAGAAGCTCGAATCCGTCTGGTCCCCACCTACTCCCTCTTATTGATTTAATTGTTCTAGTTGCTTCCTAATTGTTTGTTTGGTTTTGGATTGAATTTTGTGGTTTTGGGTCGATCTGTATTAATTTGGATTTGGATTTTGTTTGTTAAATGAATGGGACTAGTGGATTGCATTTGTGTGGTAGTTTTCCGTGGTGAAACTTTGTACTATGAAGATATAAATGGATTTTTGTGAAAGTTGTTTATTGGTTGTTGGTTAGCAATGAGAAACTTTGATAGATGAATTAAGAGTAACAGATAGAAGTGTTGATGGCCTTATAATCTAAGGCCAATTCTATTCCCATCCCGCTTATTGCATTTTTCATCCTAGTAAACTTTTAAAAAATTAACAGACAATTTTACCCTTAGGTTGAATGTATGTTCATATCCTTTCACTAGCAGGCAATTCTTCTTATACTCTTTATTCTTCCACTTTCAACAATTCTTTTACTGTCAAAATAAAAAAAATGGATGAGGATAATAGTAAAATTCTTGAAGAGAACGATATATTGAAAGAAGTAAGTAATTATGTTGAAGAAGCAAATGTCATTGATTTTGAGAAATAGGCATTTTGTTGCTGTTCGAACGATGTTTTTTTAATTACTGTACACATGTTTTTTTTAGGTTTTGTTCACTGTAGCTAGAATCTAGTAGTAACTAAGTCCATACCTAGCTTGGAATTGTGGTAATTCTAGTGTGTACTGCATTAGGAATTATAATCACATAGTGAGATGAAACACATTGAAAATTGTTTTCTATTTGTTTACTGTAACTAAGCTGGAACTTAATTTGCTTCTTAGCTTGCACTTTTGGATGAAAATGAAAATAAAGAAATTATCATGGATTATAGCAACGAGTTTACTACTTATGATGTATGCATTTCTAACTCATTTATTGTTGTGTTTAGTTATTTTATCAATATAATTTTATATTTTTCGTGTTTTATAGATATTTCCTAATAGAGAAAAAACGAAAGAGTGAATTGATTGCACGGCTAGAAGAGTCGGGTTCATATAGTTGTCTTAAAGTCGGACGTTAATTGCACAAATAGAAATCCAAGAATTATTTACGGTTGTGAACGAAGTGGAGTATATAAAGAGTATAAGGAGAAAAAATCTAATAATCCTAGATTAACTAGAACAAAAAATGTAATTGTCCTTTTCAATTGAAAGGTGTTAAGCTTTCTAACTTAAGCTCATGGCGATTAGATGTACTATGTGGTGTGCATAATCAGTGTGCACTTTATAGCACCGAAGGACATTCATTTCTTGGTAGATTAACTGCAAAAGAAAAAAAATCATCTATTGATATGTATAAAAATTTAGTAAAACCAAGAGTTATTCTACATACATTAAAAATGAATGATCCATCCAATTATACGATAATAAAGACGGGGCATAATGTGTTGTACAAACAAAAAATAGACGATCGAGTTGGACATTCCCAAATACAGTATGTTTTAAGCAAATTGAAAGAAAAAAGATATTTTGAGTGGCGTCGTAGTACTTTGGACGGAAATGACATAATTACTGATATATTTTGGGCTCATCCTACAAGTATTGATTTGTTGCGAACATTTACACACTTGCTCGTCATGGATTGCACTTATAGAACTAATAAATATAAAATGCCACTATTGGAATTGTCGGCGTCACATCTACAAACCAAACGTTTTTTTTGTGTTTTTTCTTTTTGAAATGGTACTTAGATACAACATGTCACTGGGACAACAAACCACAAATTATGTGTCAATAAATGTTCGAATCACGCTACGCAAGTTTTGAACTTGTGACCTCCCGCACCAAAGTCGAATCACTTAATCACTTAACCAAACATTTTGTGTTGCTGTAGCATATCTCGTATCCGAGCGTGAGAATTATTATATTTGGGCTTTAAAGCATTTGCAATTGGTTATGCTTGATTGTGATGTTGAAATGCCAAGTGTAATTGTTACGGACAGAGAAATAGCTTTGATAATGTCATTAGTATTGTTTTCCCACAAGCGGCTCATATTTTATGCAAGTGACATATTCAAAAAAATATTCTTGCTTTTATCCAAAGAAAAGTAACAAATATGAAGAAAGATGCAAATAATAGTTTTTTTAAAGATCGGGCACCACTATGTTCTTCAAAAAGCATTGATGTGTTTAACTTGAATCTACAAGATTTGCATACAAAATATGAACAATATCCCAAGTTAATAAAGTATGTTCATGAATCTTGGCTTGATACTTGGAAGGAACGGTTTTTTTGTGCATGGGTGGATAACTTCATGCATTTTAGAAATTATACTTCAAATAGGTAATGTACTCGTTTTGTATATTTACATTTTTAAACATTTATATAACTTCAAGCTTGTCTTTTTTAATTATATTTTTTTTAATTTGTAGAGCCGAGGCTGCGCACTCTAAATTGAAAAAACATTTGGCTACAAGTCAAGGCAACTTTGAAAAATGTTGGGAAAGTATGCACGCCTTATTAGAACTTTCATTCACCGAACTTAAAGCTTTGTTTGAAACAAGTTTATTGAAAGTGGCTCATGTTTACCACAAAAAAGAGTTTAAAAACTTGTGTGGTGTTGTATCTCTTGCGGCGCTAGAGATTATTCACTCTGAGCTTGTTAGAATTCCGTCAAGTGGGTATACAAAAGATAATTTATGCACTTGTGTTGTCCGTAAAACACGTGGTCTTCCATGTGTACATGAGTTAGAAAAACTTGGACCGAATGTCGAAATATCTATAAATTTGATTCATGTGCATTGGACGAAATTACATATTATAAAAAAAGAGAGTCAAAAGAGCTGGATATAAGAAAAAAGATGGAGGAATTATTTGCCGAAGTAATGAAATTGGAATTACCTCATCAAATGCAAGCTTATAAAAAAATGAGAGAAGTTGTTTATCCACAAACAACATCTCTTGCATCTCCAATTAGTAAAGTGAAAACTCATGGTAGATCTCAAAATCAAAAGGTTAACTCGACAAATAGACTTCCTAGTGCGTTTGAGTTAGGTGAAAGTGTTTCAACTCAATGTAGTGTAGTAAAATAAGCAAAGACTAATCCTAATAGTGCAGTGAAAAAAAAAATGGTTGTACGAAGGTCAATGAAGGTACGTTCTTTAAAATTTGATATATCCAATATATTAATAACCATGTGTTATATCTTTTAAAATAAAATTGTTTTATAGGTTGAAGTGGCGACAAAGTCAACAAAAATATATAACGACGATATACCGCATGATTGGAGACCTTTTTTCAATGAAATCATAGATGTAGAAATGGATGGTAATTGCGGTTTTAGATGTGTAGCTGCTTTGTTAGGAATGGGAGAAAATAATTGGTTGTGAGTTCGTACAAAATAATTTGAAGAACTCCATGAAAATTAAGATCTATATTACCAAGTTTTTTGTGAAAGAGGTAGGAGCGATGAGCTGCTACTTAAATTACTAAAACATGAGGGTGAATGGATGACTATGCCTGATGTTGGTTATGTTATAGCAACTCGATACAATGTTGTAGTTTTTAGCATTAGTAGACCAATGAGTTTGACTATACCTCCATTGCGAGGTGGAATATCGTCGTTGTTGCAAGAAGTAGAAATTGGCATTCTACATGTAAACAATAGTCACTTCGTACAGGTAAGTATATTTACTTTTTTTTAGATTAGTGGAATTGAAAATTAATTTCTTTTCCTTATGCAGGTAATCATAAAACTAAACCATCCGGTACCACCGATCTATTCGAAATGGTTCATCGCTCGCTCAAGTGAAGCAGGACAATGGGAAGATATGTTAATGAATAGAAGACTGGCATGGGAAGAAATGAAAAAAAAATAACGATGAAAATGTATTTTGATTTACTTTGAGAACTCTAATTACACATGTAGTTGTTAGGATATTTGATCATGATATCTAATTCAATTTCTGTTATAAGAATGATGTAGTTGTTATGATATTTGAAAACAATGGTATGAAGTGCTTAATTACAATGGTATGCGGTGATTTACAATAGTTGTTCCGTGCTTCAGAAATGCACAGGAGAAAGCAATACTACAGACGTGGTTTCCTTATATATATAGTTTACAATATACGTGGAAAATATAAAAACCACGTTAAGGCAGAACGAGGTTAACAGAAATTCCACGATTCCACGCTGGGTGCAAACATTTTAACACGTGATCCTCGTTGTTTATAGGGTCATGATATTCGAACTAACCCGAGTGTGACGACCCACCTTTTTGGACAATTTAAGTCGATAATAAACCACACATGTCTAACTCAAACCATTCAAAAGGGCGGATTATCAATGAGGTTTAATAAAGAAAACAAGAGAAAAGAAGGAAAGCAATACACAAAATCTCGCAGCGAAACGACAAAATATAATAATCAAATAAAACAGTTCAAGAAGCTGTTTTAGAATATACATTTGATTACACTTTTTTTCAACATTAATCAGAGTAAAATAAACGAACATATCAAATAATGCAGTGGAAAAATAATAATAAATACGATCACCAATCTTCATCTTCATCTCCAAGGAATAACGTCTTCAAACACTGAAATACACAGGCTGACCCAAGCATGATGAAAAAACAATACACTCGAGTTAGAACTAAAAATTCCTATGTAAGTCAAATCAATATCAAGTAAAATATGAGTGCAGTAGCTTCGGAGATGTTACGGGATTTTCCATCTCCTATCAAGTGTACAACGTGAGTATAATAATTTAAGAGATTTCAAATAACTCAAAATACCAATTTTAACCACTTTAATTAAAATAAATCCGAAGTTTAAATTTAAAAACTTAAACCTTTCAAATAATTCAATTTCAATAAATAATCTGAATTTAAGAAATTGTATGGGTATGTATCATTTCAACCCATAATTTAAATGTCATAGTTATCCAAATTTTAAAATGATTCAAATGGTCATTTAAATGATGTCAATAATATAATAGGTGATAATAGAGACATATTTAAATAAATAACAACTACACATCCAACATATCAACCAATAAGCATTCATTTCAAACAACATCCAAATCAACCAATATATCACAACAGTTCATAGTAATCAATGTCGGGGTTTTAACTGGCAATTGAATTCCAATATAAATTTAAATGTCAATTCAATTTAATGTCAGTTTAAATAAACAAATAATAATCAAAAATTTATATATCACATCATAAATTTTATTTAACTTGCAATAGAAATTTTAGTATTACGTGAGTGGGTTTAATCACTCACCTTTTGGCTTTCCCTTTTCTGGTCAGATTTGGATTCGCTACTACTTCCTCCTTTTGATTTGTTTCCTTGCTATCTTAATCTTTTTTTAGAAGTTTTGGAAGAGATAGAGAGTTTGTATAGATCTGGATTTGAAGAAAAAGATTTGGAAAGAAGAAGAAATTTTGGAAAAGAAGAAGAAAAATTAAAACAGAAAAAGAATTGAAAAAGAAAAAGAAGCTTTGAAAAAGAAGAAGAAGATTCGAAGAATAAGAAAAAAAAGAAGCTTTGAAAAAAAAGGAGATTTGAAGAAGAAGAAAAATGAAAACGGAAGGAGGAAGGTGAAGAGAGAGAGAAAACGAGATGGAAGTTTGTTTGGAAAAATGAAGCTACAGAAGGTGGGATTTGAAAAATGAAATGAGGCTACAGGAATGAAGATGGAAACAAATGGAAAGCTAATAAAGTATATATAAACAAACTAGGAATTGAAATAAAGTAAAAATATGAACAGCCTTAAAAACGACAGTGTTGAAGAGGTGAAGTAAAGGAATAAATATATGAATGAATATAAAAATAAATCTTCCGTTTTAAATATGAAGCTTCAGGAGGATGAATTACCAATAAAAGGATGCTACAAGAACTTATAATGCGTAAACAAAATGAACTTTAGAAATGAAGAATAGTAAATGCTAATGAGGTGGCATGAACATTAATTTGGATGTTTACATTAAAATGAAAAAAAAAAACTTCAAGTAAAGTACTTGTAAAGGAGCAAACGAACAAACGAGAAACAAACGAAAAGAATGAAGCAATTATTAATTAAAAATTAATCATATAAGGTTACTATTAATTAATAAGAAATGAATGAGTAGTCTAAGGATAAAATGAATGCTCAAGTGGAACCTACATGGAGAACTTGGAAACGAAAAGAAAGAGAATGTGGATGTGATAATAAATATAAAGCAAATGAAGGACCACTTATATACTATAAACAACTTTTGGGAATCAAATTCCAAAAATTACTCCAATTAATTCATTTCAATAAACCCAAATATACACATATTTATATCATTTAATTCTTTATTAAAACATTCATTTTATGTTAATATATGTGCATTCTCCATTAACGCAATCAATCAATTAACAATTAATCAATCAATCAACCTATATATTTATTTATGTTACTCAAACCAATTTTATTAATTTATGAATATATATCTATCTATGCACTATACAAATGATTTACTTTACTTTTTTAATCAATGTAACGGTCATATTAATGCAACCAATTTACAAGTTTTAACCATATATAAAATGGAAAAATAAATATATGTGAACTTGTGTAATTAATGTACAACTGTTAATACAAGGTAATTTCTAATTGATTTCACAACATTTACACAACCATGAACCCTCTGATGTATTTTAAAATTTGAATACTAATAAGTGTGTATATATATTACTCCATACTTTAATTTTCTTTATACAAAATCATACTTATTCAAAATGAAAATTTTATTTTATACGTCTCAAAAAATGCAATTATTTTAATTAAAATGTTCATTCCATTTTGACACAAAAATGCAAGTCCCTATATTAACTCATTCATTACAAGTTCATTCTTGTTTTTTTAATTGAAACATTTCAATTAATCTAGCTCCAATTAATTTCATTACTAATTTTAAACGAATTCTAATTATAATACACGATTTTCTTTTCATTTATACCAATTCAAACATGTTTTATAAAATTTCATATACAAAAAAATTTATACACTATTTACAAAGTAAATGTTTTACCTTATTAAAAATTAACTTCTCCAAGATACATTTCAAATAACAACTTATGTTATTCTTTCATTAAAACATTCACTCAATTCTTTATTTAAATTCAACATTTGTTATTCCGATTAGAGATAAACATTCATTTTATTCTTTTCAATTCAAGGCTTAAAGTTCATTCAAATGTTCATTTTACTTTAATTAAAATGTAAGTTCTTACGCTAAACTTATTAATTACAATGCACTAGTCTTTTCTTTTCAGTTAAAGGATTTCAACATCTCTTATTGCAGTTTATATTCAATATTAGATTCCAAAGAATTCTCATTATTTTTTTAACACAAAACGTAAGTTGCACATATCACTAATTAATTACCATTTACTTCGATTTTTTTATTAATGGCAAGATTTAATTACTATTAATTACAATAATTAATTCTCAAAACATACCCTAATACAAGGAAGATAATTAATCCAATTGTTTTACTTTGAAATCCAATTTTCCACGTTAAACCCAATATCTATGTACTAAATTAATTCCAACTTTTAATTACAATTGTAATAAAACCCGTTCATTATATATTTAAATTTCAAACAAATCCTTTTATTTTGATTTACATTCTTATTATCAAATCAACAGTTCCTTATGAAATTGATTAAAATAAGTTTTCATTTTGTTACACTCATCACTCAATAGTTAACGTTTCTTCTTATATCAATTGTAATATTTCAATTACATTAATTCTTCATTAATTACCAAATAAATTTCTAACGGATGTAATAATAAGATGATAAATAAAACAATGGTTATACATTTATAATTCATATCTATTAACTTATTGTTTACAAACAAAGGTTAATAAATTTTCGTACTAAATAATTGATTTCATACTCCATATTAAAACCAATTGCAATTAATAATATATGATTACATCAATTTATACATCATTTATTCTATTCCTTGTTAACCTTTATTATTTCAATTGATTGAAATTATGTTAACATAGTAGTCAATTACATTCAATCAATATTAGTAAATTATATGTTAATACGCGTTACCATATTTTATCTCATTAAAATTAGCTGTTTTAAGATTTATCTTATGGTCAAAATTTATAATCTAATAAGATTCAAATTAATAAATCATAAATTTTAATTTCTGATAATATTAAATTCCAAAACCTTATTAAATTTAATATTTTTAATTATCAAAAATATGGGTCGTTACACCGAGAGTTTTACACAACAGAAAACAAGTGGAGGACGAGGTCGACATGGCAATAACGTTAGCAAGGAACGTTGTACTCATATAATCCACGTTGGCTCATAACGGTGCCTAAACTACTAACAACGTTAATCCAGCACGAGGTTCGTACTAATTCCACGCTTAATCCAAACGATATTAGCACGTTACCCTCATTGTTTACAGGGTCCAGTTGTTTGAATTAAAATGAGAGTATTTCACAGTAGCAAATTGGTGAAGGCCGAGGTGGACATGGAAATAACGTTAGCATGAGACGTTGTGTTCATATACGCCACGTTTGACCCTAACAGTGCCTTATCTACTTACCTCGTTTCACCCACACGAGGATGCTTCTGATTCCATGCTTGAGCAAAACGTGCTTTGCATGTTATCCTCGTTGTTTACAGGGTTGAGAACAAACAGAAGCACAAACACAGTTAACAAATACAAACAAAAGCACAAACCCAACTATTTCAACTGAAGCACAAACAGAAGCACTAATACTATCATGAATCGAAGTACAAATACTATCATGAATTGAAGCAAAAATACTATTAACAAACATCTATTTCAATACAAGGATAAAAGCACAAACATAAGCACTAACAAAATAACCATCCTTTTTAACACAATAACCATCCTTTTAATAAAATAACCATCTTTTTTAACAACATAAGAGTAGAAGTAGTCCTACAACAAGAAATACACTAACTAAAAACCACTATCTAAAACTAATCATCCTTTTTAACAAAACGAGCACAAATCTTTTTAGCTTTAGTGAGGGCTATGCGGATTCCACCAAGATGAGCCAAACGTGAAGTCTTCGGTTGCGATGAAGCCAAGGTTATCCTTCACTAAGCATATCATTAAGTTCTTCATAGCTCTACAGTGTGAATTGATAATATGTTATTATTGGAAAAAGCAAGTATAAATGAAAAATATATTGACTTTTACCGTGTATAAATGATCATAAGAAGGTCGATTACTACGTTGAATTATCTGTTCATTAACCGGATGGACTTTTAACACGGTACGAGGGTAATACCAATCAAAATAATCACTTATCATCGTTTCATTTGATTCACGCAGAGGAATGGAATGATACTGCACACTAACAATATGATTTGGCCACTCATTCCAAATACTTTCCATGAACTCGTAAAGTACTTTATACATTGAAGTTGTAGCACCGCGATGAGTGTTTATACTTGTTGATTGAATAATAGGCCTTCGAATGTTTTGAACCCTACCGAATTGCCACAAAACATGGGTGGGGTAAGCATAATAAACAACTCGAATACCAAGCAATTTGCGAAAGAGGATGGAATTCTCTTAAATGCATGTAAGGGTCAAAGACTACCTAAAAGAATATTTAAAAGAAAATAATGAAGTTATTATAACTTGGATAAAAAAGACACTATTCAAATGATTCAAGCCTAATAACATACCTCATGTTTTTGAATATTATCAAGATAAACTCTTAGTTCCTTATAAGATGCACGATAATCATTTTCTGGATCCCAACGGGCCACTCTTGGTGAACTTTCATTGTAAATTTTGGTTGATGGATGCAAATGGAGAAAATGTTCATATATCCATGATTCCAAAAATCCGAGAAAACTAGCAACTTGTTTCACTTCTATTCTACTCGCAAGACCAAGCTGTCTATATAGCCAACATAGACTTGTCGAACCCCAAGAATAATTACGAACTTCATCCAAATTACCAATTTGGTTTAAATAATGTATGGATACATGAGATTTACTTTTATCCACGAATAATGTATTTCCCACTAAATACAATAGATATGCACGAGCAGCTTGTTTGATTTTTTCTTCTTCCCAATCATCGCAAAATCCGTCAAATATTTCATACAATTTAGTATAAGTCAATTTATATCCAACATTGTCCTTCATGATATTTTTTGCTTCAGTATCACTTATCCCCAAATTATTGACAACCAAATTAATTATATCATTTCGGGAATAAATATATGTTTGTATTGGTAATCCTTCAACCGGAATATGCAGTAGAGAGGCAACATCGTCTAATGTTATAGTCATTTCACCGAATGGTAGGTGAAATGTATTCGATTCAAGATGCCAAAACTCAACAAAACAAGATATAAGTACTTTATTAACCGAGCTATAACAGGTCTCCACTAGAGAAAATAATCCCGAAGGTTCCAAATATCCTTTAGAAATTGTTGGATCACTTGGAATTTTCCAATTTAAAATCTTTGTACCATGGTTTACACATAAAAGAATATCTCATTCCTAAAAATAACTTAACCTTATATTATACTATTTTGAGAAATAATTTATTTAATAGAATTTTGTAAGATATACCTTGCCATCTCATATCAATGAAGCAACGTGGGTATCATAGCTACTAATTACATCGATAATTTTCGGTCCACCGAAAGTTGTTTGTGTATTATGTATGCCACTAGAAGCACCGATATCTTCATGCGTAAGTTGCTCTTCAACATGTTGTGGAGGTTGCTCTTGAACATGCTGTGGAGGTAGCTCTTCAATATGCTGTAGAGGTTGCTCTTCAATATGCTGCTCTAAATTTTTCTCTTGAATAACATGCTCAATATTTCGCTCTTAAATAACATGCTCGTCTTGATTTTGTTCCTCCGTTTGATTTACATTTTTTGGATTTCTCGCTTTTAAACTTCAATTTCTTTCGGAAGCCGTTAGGGGATTGCGCATTGCCTTTTTAGAACTTTCTACAATGACAAAACAAGTTTTAAAAAACAATATAGTGTGAAAACCATGTTAGTGAAGCCATGCCAGTGTGAACAAGTTAATAAAAAAACAAGGTTATGTATTAACCACGAGAGCCATGTTTTCCACAAACGAGGTTGTGACTCTAACCTCGTCTGCTATAGACATGGTTGTAGTCACAATCACGTTTATGGCAGACAAGGTTGGTGTCACAACCTCGTTTGTGGCAAACGTGGCTCTCGTATAGGGTTTCTTCCCTTCAGTCTTTGCATTGAGCGATAGCGATGGCGTTTAAGGTTTTTATAGATGATAAAATTAAATAGCAAAATCACTTACCATAGCGATGTTTGCTTCTTCTTTCCTTCTCCATAAGCATGGTGGCTGAAATATAGATTGATTTGCGTGAGGGAGACAGAAGCAGGTTGAGAGAGAGGCGGTTTAGGTTTACTGAGACGAGGTTTGTAAGTGGCAGCCGAAATATAGAATGTGTTTTTGGGTAAGGGGTAGTTTTGTAAGTTGATGGGGTGGGAAGAGCAAAATGAGGGGTGGATTTTGTTTTCTTGAAACAGCGGGGTGGGAAAGGCAATAAGCGGAGTGGAAATAGAATTGACCATAATTTAAATGCAATTTCCTTTCCACACACTTTATTCTAGAAATAAAATAAAATAAAGACTGAATATTCAGGGTGTGGAAAGCATGTGATTGAAATCGGAGTAAGAAAATGTTCGCGCAATAATTTGATCGTAGTCTGGTTAAAGTAGAATGGTTAGAGTTTGATAAAAATTAAACAATATGATATTATTTATATTTTATTTTTTCAATAGTTAATAATTAATATTTATTCAATTATTAGTAATTCATATCTGCCATTTAAAAATCCACATTTGTTTATTTAAATTTAATAATTCATATTTAATATTTAATAACTCATATCTATTTAGTTATTATCTAATATTTTGTATTCAACATTTAATAATTATATTTAAATATCTAATATGCAACATTTGTAGCATTTAATATTCAGTAGCTACTTAATAATAATAACGGTTGTTTATAAAATGTGTTCATTAATTCAAATAGAAAATTAAATAGAATCTTTCTAGAAATGCAAAAACAAGTACATTAAAAGTCAAAAATAGATCAAACATCGTATGGCTGCAATCATAACATCTCTAATTGGATCACATGTTTCAACAATATGTTGTGCATTTGATGTAATTATACTACCATGCACACGTTGGCAACGTTCATGCCTGCTTTTTATATAACTTTGTAGAAAATCCCTATTAATATCTTCATATTAAATATATGAATCGTTATATCTTTTGATAAAACTATGAATTGCATAAGTTACAATGAGAAAAAAATGTTCTTTAAACAAAATCGACATATCTCATAAAATGTTTAACATTTTTTTTCAAATATTGAAAGACACGCACAAACTTAAGTCATAAAACTTGAATTCATTATGTGACCTAGGAACATTTTGGCTTTGTTGAAACTCTAAAACGTTGTAGTGTTCATGATATTATAGTAGCAAATAACTATTTCTAAGCTTGCATCCAAAATCAACAAAATAATACTTTTTGATTAGTGGATGTGGAAATGTTTTACTTTTTCAATAGGATGAGTTAACAATCCACTATCATGGGCATAACCTTTCCAACCAGACCGTTGATGGGATTTTTGTCTCACAACGTCTCAATTGATTGTGGAATAATTGAAGCTTTCAACTACTTTTGCAATTTTAGAATCAACAAATTCAAGTGATATTAAATTTGCCTTAAAGTAGCGATTATGTCGCTGGAAGCTTACACAATCGAGTAGTTGCACTTTAACTGTTTGTTAAAATATCAAATTAGATTTATATTCTATTAATAAATTTAAGTTAAGAAGTATTCAATGTAAAATAATAAGTAATAATGCATAAAAATAAAAGACACGGGAATTTTACGTGGTTTGGATCCTTTCAAAATCCTACGTCCATGGGTCAAATCTTCGTTTATATATTTCTTCTTGATGTCATTTTACATGAATGGGAGTAAAATAAAAGATATAATTCTCTCTATTTTTTTCGAAAAGGATCCCCTTTCCATTCATATTATCTTTTATGTATAGTGTAGGAGATGCACGTGGATTCCAGCAACTTCTCTTCTTCCATTGCTTTGGTTCCTACCGTTAGATCATGCCATGTATCATCCATCCGCATTCTTTATTTGGTGGATGTAGATCGTTGACATGTTTTTGAAGGAAAACCATAATTCGAGCGGTTAAATTCTAGGAGTTGGGGGAAGTTTGAAATCGAGGCGGGAGTAATTGAAACTGAAGCGGGAATGCTTGAATTTATGGCGAGTGGTCCCAAATTTGAATGGGCTCTGAATTTCATCTATTAGGAGGGTGAATGATCCAGGCATTACTTGTGAGTGTGAGTATGAAAATCCGTTGTCCCTTTTTCTTTCGGATGGGACTGTGCCGCTTTGATCACTTTCGCCTCAAAGGATGGTTTCCCCTTTGTTCTGCCCTAAGCATAGGTGACACTTACGTGGTTGATTAGGGTGATCGGGCCACCATTTGTGAAGGAAATCTGTAACAACCTGCATATTTTACGATTTATATTTAAATATATCGTCGTTAATCGGATTTAAGTCCGAAAAGCTACTTTTTGCAAACGGTCGAATTAGGACTTGGGATCACTTCCATTGAGTCCAAAATGGCGTTTGCGACTTTTTTGAGTATAAGCTTCGATATGTTTGGAGTGAGTTGAATTTCACTATTTTCTGTTGGGCTTTTTGGGTTTGGGTTTGACCCAACTCATCATATATCCTAACTCAGTCCCTCCCCTCTCCATTCATTCTCAATTTCATTTCTTTTTCTCTTGCACAACTGAAAATGGGGAGAGGAATGAGAAATTAAAACTCCAAGCCCTAGTTTTCATTTGCAAATCCAAGTTTTAGCTCCAAACTCTTAGAGAAGCTAGGGTAAGCTCCATCTTCATCTTCTCCATCTCCTCCTCTTCAATTTCAGAAAATTCCTAAACCCTAATTTAGGAAATACTAGTTTTGATCTTAGATTGAAGCTTGTGGACTTGAAGTGAAGAGTGGTTGATCTTTTCCTTGTGTTTGTGCTCCTTATCTTTGTTTTTGAGTTAAAAAGGTGAGTTTTGAACTCACATCTACTTCTCTTGATATCATTGATGTTAGGTATGAATTCCTAACACTTATTCATGTTCATTTGCTTTTGGTTTGAATTGATTTGGTGAAAATTTCAATTTTTGGTGTTTTGAAGTTAAAAACTCTAAAAATCATAGCTTTGATGTTTGAACATGCTTTTGGTGTTGTATTGAAGAGCCAATAGGGCTGGGTTGTTGATTGGCATAAACCCCTAGCGCCCATTGCTCGTTCGATCGAAAATTGGAAGAATTGCTCTTCATTTGATAGGCTGAAAAACAACCCCAGTGCCAGTCAGTCGACTGGCTGTAGCAAATACGTGTTCCAGGGGCTGTCTACAGGAACAAAGAGTCTCTGTTTCCTGCAGTCAGTCGACTGGCCCTCTGTAGTCAGTCGACTGACTGCAGGAAATTGGATTTTCGAGTCTCTGGATCAGTCGACTGGCCCTCTGCAGTCAGTCGACTGACCTGCTTGTTTTGCCTATTTTGCCTATTTTTCTTGGGTTTCTAATTTTAACCGATTTGGGTTGTTCTAATTAGTTGTTATTGCATATTTGACTTTGTTAATTCCTTTTTGATTTCGTGCACGGGTTTTTATAAAATGATCTTTGTAAAGTGTATTAAAAGCTTGTTTCTCTAACTTCTAATTTCTATTTAAAACACACACACAATTTTGCACTTCGAGCGAAGAGGGAGGAGAATCAAATGATTAAATAAAACGCGTGCTATGAACACGTGCGTTTATCTTTTCAGTTAATTCCTAATCTATTCGTTTGACCGTTTTGACCTTTGGGTCTGGTTTACCGATGAGATGAGGTGAACTTTGTACTGCTTTGAGTGTGAAATTGGCTAACGGTTAGTAAACTGTTTAGTGCGAACGTGGGGTATGGGACTCACGTTAACATTTTCCGGGTTCCTTTCTGAGAGTTGTGACACATTCCGCCGGACAGTGGTGTCCAGTACCGCCACTACGGTTTGTTGCCTTTTGGCGTTGCCTTCGGGCGTTGCCTTCGGGCGTATGGATCCTTGTACTGAGCTCGAGCACCTTTTGTTTCTTTGACAATTATATTTCCCTAGTGTATCGCCTTTCGGGGTAGGTTCTTTGAACCACACGATATATATAGCGATTACCTTGTGGAAACTTGTGTTACCTTTATTGGTATTTGTTAGTTGCCTTTTGGCGTGTTTGGGATATGTATGTCCTTTGTTTATTTGAATTGCCTATGATATGAGGCTTGTTATGATTCATCTTATGTTAGATGATTTGGTTATCTCTTTTGGAGATATTTGTGGTACTTTATGATTTTGCATGTTCACTATCATTAGTATATCTAACTGATTTGTTTAGCTAAACTGACCCGTGTATTTTATACTCGGGTCAGACCGAGATGTTTCAGGTTAGGTACTTTGGACTTAGCCTATTTTGCTTCCGCATGGACTATTCCGCTAGCTCCTTTTTGTCATAGCTTTTTGTGTAGTCCTTTTTGGCTGTAACTCTGATATGTATTCTTTTGACTCGCCTGTATATTGTGGTTTGCTATACCACTTAGCATGTATCATTTTGTAAACTCTGTAATGTATCTGTATATGTGAAAGTGTATGTAATGATCTACTGTTCTGTGATGTGAATTACATTGAGTTGTTATATTTTATTCTGATAGATCCTTTAGCCACCTATGGCTTTGTATTAAGTATTTGTTGGAAATGTCGATCCAGTAGAAATTGTCGGCGAATTCAATAGATAATTAAGACAAGGCTATAGATGGTCGCTCCTAACCAGCACTATTCTCCGCATTAGCAGACAGTGTTACCTTGTAATAATCTTTGCTAATGTGGGTCTCGGAGTGGGGCGTCACAGCTTGGTATCAGAGCCAGTTTCAGAACAAAATATGATAAACATAGAACATAAACACATATTACGGTACATTAAAGTGTTGTACGATGTTACGAATCTTTGAATCATTGTGCCTTTTTTCTTCCGTGCCTTTGGGGTAGATAGAATTGTTGGGAATACGTCTAGGAATGTATTTTTCCGTAGTATTCCATATTTGAATTAATGATATCTACCTTGTGAATAATCCTTTTCTTATCTTATCTTTCAGCTTATGGCCGGAAGAGGCAGAGGACGACGCTCGGATGCTGGGCAATCCAATGGCTCGCATCCGGACGGTGTTTATATGTCTGCCGATCAGTTCTTGGAGTTATTTAGGAGCACTCAGCCTCCAGCTCCTATTCGTGCATCTCCTCCATGCAAGTCTGCCTTTGCACGCCTGTGCAGTGATTTTTCTCATCTTGGTGGAAAGCCATTCAAAGGCTCCGAGTCCGTCCTTGAGGTCCAAGCTTGGATTCGCACATGCGAACGTATCTTCTCTCGCATGGATCTTTCTGACCATGATCGAGTTCTTGTAACCTCTAGCTTATTGCAAGAGCGTGCCCTTGATTGGTACGAGCTTCTTATAGCCAAACTTGATGAGTCTGTTCTTTCTTGGACTCAGTTCCGGGAGCGATCCGAACTTAAATTCGTTCCTGAATCTGAGAAAGTTTTATTAGCCTGTCACTTCCTTGAGTTGAAGCAAGGGAAGTCTTCCGTTTCTGAATATGTTGCATCTTTTGAGGCCTTATCTAAGTATGGTCTTGAATTCATTAACACCTCTTATAAGAAGAATCTGAAGTTTGTCTCTGGTCTTAAGAAATATCTTAAGAAATCTTTAATGCTTCAGCTTAAGCCTTCTTTTGAAGAGTTGGTTGATTCGGCACTTCATCTCGAGGCCATCGAGAAGGAGTGTGATAGTGGTGATGATGTTGAGGTTCACAAGAACCCTAATAAGAAGAAGTTTCCATTTCATAAGCAGGGATTTCTTCCTTCTAAGAAGAAGAAGCCTATTGAATCTGGTTCTAACTCTCAATCTGCTGGAACACCTTCCATTCGGAAGTGTTGCAATTGTGGTTCTCCTGATCATATGATTCGAGCTTGTCCGAAGCCTCTATTCTGTCATTATTGCAAGAAGGAAGGTCACCGTATTTCCACTTGCCCCACTGCTCTTGCTAGTGCTAAATCTGGCAAGCTTTATGTTGCTAAAGCTTTTGGAGGTCCTTCTCAACCCGGAGGTATATCTCCATCTATTTTGGAAGGTTCTATTTTATTTCATGACCATAGTATTCGAGTTCTTTTCGATACGGGAGCTTCGCATTCTTTCGTACAGAAAAAGCTCATTGATGATTTGTCTTTGGAAGTTTCTTGTATGATTACTTCATTGAGGATTGCGAATCCTATTGGGGGGTCCGCAACTCTTAGCATGCTTTGTGATGATGTTGAGATTGTTTTATGTGCTTTTCTTTTCGTGCGAATCTGCACGTTATTTCTTATTTGGATTTTGATATGATTTTGGGTATGGACTGGCTAGTGAGATACGATGCCAGGATTATTTGTTCTGAAAGAATTTTATATCTTCGACACCCAGATTCGTCTTCTCAGCTATCACTTGTTCTTCAGAATGTGGATAATTCCGAAATGGCTTTATATTCTCTTGACTCACGAGATGATGATGATATATCTCGTATTCCTATTGTTTGTGATTTCTCTGATGTTTTTAAGCCGGTTTCGGGTTTGCCACCCAAGCGGGCGATCGAGTTCTGCATTGATCTCATTCCAGGCACAAAGCCAGTTGGCCATCCTCCCACGAGGATGTCTACAAAAGAAAATGAGGAACTCAAGAAGCAGGTTTTAGAGCTTGAGTCCAAGCAGTTGATTCAATCCAGTTTTTCACCATGGGGTACCGCGGTCGTCTTCGTAAAGAAGTCCGATGGAACTCTTAGGCTTTACATCGACTATCGCAAGCTTAACGAGTTGGCCATCAAGAATAAGTATCCTTTGCCGAGGATCGATGATATGTTCGATCTATTGAGTGGCGCTAAGGTCTTCTCTCAGCTCGACCTTGCCACTGGTTTTCATTAGCTCCGAGTCGCGGAAGATCTCCTCTATATTTGTATTCTTGATTTTGGAGGTTGTTGGGAGGATCATCTACCCCTTGTAGAGTTCTCCTACAACAATAGTTTTCAATCCAGTATCGGGATGGCTCCTTTCGAAGCCTTATACGGAAGGCCATGTTGATCACCTTCTTGTTGGTTGGAATCTGGGGAGAAGCTTATTCTTGGCCCAGATTTTGTTCATGATTCTTCTAAGAAGATTGTTCTTATTCGTCAGAGAATGAAAGAGGCACAAAGCCGCCAGAAATCCTACGCGGATAACCGTAGGAAGCCTCTCGAGTTCTCGCTTGGTGATCCCGTCTTTATTCGTGTTTCTCCATTGAAAGGGGTTATGCGTTTCAGTATGACAGGGAAATTGGCTCCTCGCTTTGTAGGACCATTTCCTATTACTGAACGTATTGGCCCTGTGGCTTATATAGTTTCACTTCCAGCTCATCTATTCGGAGTTCACAACGTGTTTCACGTCTCTCAGCTTCGGAAGTGTCTTCGAGAATCGGATTCTGTTATTGACTCTCCTGTTTTGCAAGGGCTTGAGATCTCACCAGATTTATCTATTGTACAGCAGCCTATTCGCGTACTTGCCACGGAGGTGAGACACCTTCGAAACAAGGACGTGCCGCTCATTAAAGTTCAATGGTCCGCTAATCCTAATGACTGTACTTGGGAAACCAGAGAGTTTATCAAGCGATCCTATCTGGGTTTTCTATCTTTGCTTAGCAATGGTGAGAATATCTTTTTATCTCAAGCTTATTTTCTTTTCTTTTTGGGTGATGTAAGTATGTAGTTGTTGCGAATTCTTCTCTAGGAATTGCGTGGACGCAATTTTGTTAAGGAGGGGAGATCTGTAACAACCCGCATATTTTATGATTTTATATTTAAATATTTTATTTAAATATATCGTTGTTAATCAGATTTAAGTCCAAAAATATACTTTTTGCAAATGGTCGAATTAGGACTTGGGATCACTTCCATTGAGTCCAAAATGGCGTTTGCGACTTTTTTGAGTATAAGCTTCGATATGTTTGGAGTGAGTTGAATTTCGCTATTTTCTGTTGGGCTTTTTGGGTTTGGGTTTGACCCAACTCATCATATATCCTAACTCAGTCCCTCCCCTCTCCATTCATTCTCAATTTCATTTCTTTTTCTCTTGCACAACTGAAAATGGGGAGAGGAATGGGAAATTAAAACTCCAAGCCCTAGTTTTCATTTGCAAATCCAAGTTTTAGCTCCAAACTCTTAGAGAAGCTAGGGTAAGCTCCATCTTCATCTTTTCCATCTCTTCTCCTCTTCAATTTCAAAAAATTCCTAAACCCTAATTTAGGAAATACTTGTTTTGATCTTAGATTGAAGCTTGTGGAGTTGAAGTGAAGAGTGGTTGATCTTTTCCTTGTGTTTGTGCTCCTTATCTTTGTTTTTGAGTTAAAAAGGTGAGTTTTGAACTCACATCTACTTCTCTTGATATCATTGATGTTAGGTATGAATTCCTAACACTTATTCATGTTCATTTGCTTTTGGTTTGAATTGATTTGGTGAACATTTCAATTTTTGGTGTTTTGAAGTTAAAAACTCTAAAAATCATTGCTTTGATGTTTGAACATGCTTTTGGTGTTGTATTGAAGAGCCAATAGGGCTGGGTAGTCGATTGGCATAAACCCCTAGCGCCCATTGCTCGTCCGATCGAAAATTGGAAGAATTGCTCTTCATTTGATAGGCTAAAAAACAGCCCCAGTGCTAGTCAGTCGACTGACCCTCTGCAGTCAGTCGACTGGCTGTAGCAAATAGGTGTTCCAAGGGCTGTCTGCAGGAACAGAGAGTCTCTGTTTCCTACAGTCAGTCGACTGGCCCTCTGCAGTCAGTCGACTGACTGCAGGAAATGGAATTTTCAAGTCTCTGGATCAGTCGACTGGCCCCCTGCAGTCAGTCGACTGACCTGCTTGTTTTGCCTATTTTGCCTATTTTTCTTGGGTTTCTAATTTTAACCGATTTGGGTTGTTCTAATTAGTTGTTATTGCATATTTGACTTTGTTAATTCCTTTTTGATTTCGTGCACGGGTTTTTATAAAATGATCTTTGTAAAGTGTATTAAAAGCTTATTTCTCTAACTTCTAATTTCTATTTAAAACACACACACAATTTTGCACTTCGAGCGAAGAGGGAGGAGAATCAAATGATTAAATAAAACGCGTGCTATGAACACATGCGTTTATCTTTTCAGTTAATTCCTAATCTATTCGTTTGACCGTTTTGAACTTTGGGTCTGGTTTACCGATGAGATGAGGTGAACTTTGTACTGCTTTGTGTTTGAAATTGGCTAACGGTTAGTAAACCGTTTAGTGCGAACGTGGGGTATGGGACTCACGTTAACATTTTTCGGGTTCTTTTCTGAGAGTTGTGACACATTCCGCCGGACAGTGGTGTCCAGTACCGTCACTACGGTTTGTTGCCTTTTGGCGTTGCCTTCGGGCGTATGGATCCTTGTACTGAGCTCGAGCACCTTTTGTTTCTTTGACAATTATATTTCCCTAGTGTATCGCCTTTCGGGGTAGGTTCTTTGAACCACACGATATATATAGCGATTACCTTGTGGAAACTTGTGTTACCTTTATTGGTATTTGTTAGTTGCCTTTTGGCGTGTTTGGGATATGTATGTCCTTTGTTTATTTGAATTGCCTATGATTTGAGGCTTGTTGCGATTCATCTTATGTTAGATGATTTGGTTATCTCTTTTGGAGATATTTGTGGTACTTTATGATTTTGTATGTTCATTATCATTAGTATATCTAACTGATTTGTTTAGCTAGACTGACCCGTGTATTTTATACTCGGGTTAGACCGAGGTGTTTCAGGTTAGGTACTTTGGACTTAGCCTATTTTGCTTCCGCATGGACTATTCCGCTAGCTCCTTTTTGTCATAGCTTTTTGTGTAGTCCTTTTTGGCTGTAACTCTGATATGTATTCTTTTGACTCGCCTGTATATTGTGGTTTGCTATACCACTTAGCATGTATCATTTTGTAAACTCTGTAATGTATCTGTATATGTGAAAGTGTATGTAATGATCTACTGTTCTGTGATGTGAATTACATTGAGTTGTTATATTTTATTCTGATAGATCCTTCAGCCACCTATGGTTTTGTATTAAGTATTTGTTGGAAATGTCGATCCAGTAGAAATTGTCGGCGTATTCAATAGATAATTAAGACAAGGCTATAAATGGTCACTCCTAACCAGCTCTATTCTCCGCATTAGCATACGGTGTTACCTTGTAATAATCTTTGCTAATGTGGGTCTCGGAGTGGGGCGTCACAAAATCGCTTCATGTGGCTTTGTGTCAGGCAGACCTGAGTGATGGACTATGTGGGTCATTGATGAGGGAGACTCATATCTTTGCCGTTTATTCGTGAGTGTGGATCTGTATTGGTGCACTGTTTGAGTGGCCCTATGTGCAGCTCTTGGATTGTTTTTGAATCTGCATGGTACTTCTTAGGTAGCCCCCGGTGAGTGTAGTGCAGATCCATTCTTGGAGGTATTAGCAATGCACAAGCTTAGGGAACGATATTGGGGTGTATTTTGTCCCTTGAGTGTAGCGCGGTCCTTTCCCTGTGCTAGTGTTTTGATGGAGGCACGTTGTGTCACTTTACTCTTTTATATTGCCAAAAGAAAATGGCGGCAGCGCATCCTCATTTTCCTTCAATGCAAGATTGTTAACACAGTTCTATTATCCATATACATTGGCTTGTGGGTGCAATTTGTTAGCACCATATTTCTTTTTTAAGTGAGCTGTGTTACGCTTTGACATGATTAATATGGCTCTTTAAACTGTAGCGTAGTATTAATGTATTATTGTTATTTGGGAGTTTGGTTTCGCTGTGATTCCATGTATATATTTGCGGATTATTTACTGCATCCTATGACCATGTCCAATCTTGAGCTTAGTATCATAATGTGACACTGAAATTAAGGGATTGGCGCAGTTTCAAGTCTTTGCCGTCGTCTATAGTGCGAGCTCGGTATTCTTTTGACTTTGTTTATTCTCTGCTTTCCCTCTTTGTAGTTTAACTTTTATCGTGAGGGCATCCCAACCTGATCTATTATTACGTCCCCTTGCTTTCAATAGGGTTCAAAAAATATGGGTGTAACGCTTGTCCCCAAGTCTGCAGCGATTGTAGATCGATGTAGACTTATCGTTGTTCATATGTAGTTTGCACGTCCCGTCACTTTTGTCTATTCATTCCTTTCTTTTCGTTAGTGGAAAAAATCTTACTAGTTGCTTTTGTATTTAATGCTCCTGTACATGTGTCATTCCCTTATTGGTCCACTTTCTGGATTATTGTTAAATCAAACCTTTCGCTTCCCTAGGCAAATCATCGTGATCTTTGTATTCTTTATTATGGCTCTTAATCGATTGATGTTTCCCAAATTCCTTAATCATTTCGATCGTGTGGCTAGATTTCAAATTAAGGTACATATATATTTCCTTCATCTTCTCATTGTTCCTTTTTTACGCTCTTATCAAAGAAAGGAAAAGAAGGAAAGAAACGAAAAAATCAACATCTGTTAGATCGATTTCGTCTCTGAATTCGGATTTTCTTTTAGATTCAAGTAAGAAGCTTGTTTTTATTTTTATTTTCCATTAGATCTCTGTAGTTTAGTATTTTGATTAATCTAGAGATTCTAAAATGGCTTCCTCTTTATCTTCCCCCTTACTTTTGTCTTCTAAATTGTTCGCCTGGGAGAGGCCGAAGATATCTTAAATCATTTTGGGTTCGTAGATTATGAGGTTAGGATTCCTAAGCCTCATGAGCTTATCAACACTCCCATAATGGGTTTCACCTACCTCATACCTGAACATATACGATGTTGGCTTTATCTTCTCCCATACCATGTCCTTTGTCAATGGTTGTCCGCCATTGATCTCGGCATGTTCAACTCACCCCTCTTTCTTATACTCTTGTGATATCCACCTTCATCCTTTATGCCGAGAATGGTTATGACCTTACTTGCGATGGGCTCCAATTTCTGTTTGATATTAACAAAAGTCCTTTAAGGGGCATGGCTAGTTTCATTGTATGCCTAAGCCAAAAAATAGGTTTTTCTGGACGTCCCCCAAAGGACTCATGGATGGGCTGATATGTGCTTCTTTATTTCAAACTTAGACAACTTTCCTTCTTCTTTTCATCAATATACCACTCACATCGTTTTTTCTGAGGAGGATGTCGAATCGTATGAATTGCATAGAAATTGCATTCTAGGTTAGATGAAAAGAAGAGGGAAATAAAAAGGTTTTTTTAATGAAGACATGCCGACAAAACATAATTTTCTGCTCCCAAATCACACATTTTCTAGCAATACTTTTAAGCCTTCCATGACTTCGACTGAGTCCGATGGTATTGTTTGCTAACAATAGATTTTACGTTTATCATTTTTTTGATTCTGACAATCACAGGGAATTTATTCTGATCTTGATACTTATATATAGTTGAAATGGATGCTAAAGCCCTAAAAGCGCTCTGTAGTAAACCATCGAAGGGGCATAACCAAAAGAGGAAGCTTGACTATGATATCGGTTCCGACCGAAGTCCCAAGAAATTACACTCCTTCTCCCCCTTTGGTGGATCCCCTGTTTCTTCTTAGTAGCTCTTCCTATTTCCAACATTCGATATTTGCCTCTGCCCGAGGGTGCCATATCTGACTTAGCTGAGAAGGTGGGGAAGGCTGCACTAGATACATTGTCTTTTATTGTCTCATCTTCCCCTTCCATTTCCAAAACACTCTCCTTTTGCGCTTGTGTCCGAGATGAAAAGTATTAGTCCTATATGAGTATTATTATTTTATTTTTTATTTTTGGTTGGTTGCTTATCTAATTTCCCCTTAACTGCTATTTCATTTATCTTTTTTTATCTTACCACTTTGATGACGAAGGAGCGGAAGTGGGAAAGTGAGCAGGTCGTTAACCTTACTTTGGTTGCTAAACTTGAAGCGGATCTCATTTCTGCTACTTCTGAGAAGACCAACATCGCTTCTGAGAAGGCCAAGATTAAGGAAGATTTTAAAGTATTTCAAAAAAGGCTGAAAAGGACTCCGAATCTAATGTGGATGCCCTATCCTTGAAAGATCGTGAGTTGATGAAGAAAGAGCTGGCAGCGGTACAAGGAGAGCTGAAAACAGCGCAGGAAGAGCTTAATGAGAGCACTTCCACTGTAACCTATACTCTATATGCCTTAGCTCTATGCCAATTTAAGAAGGAGATCAACCATGACTTTTTAGGGGATCCAAATGTGATTAACGATGTTTATACCTACTTCCAGGCCCAATGGAAAGAAGGGTTCGCTGGCGGGAACGCTTTTCCTCCTGCTCTATGCACCAAACTAGGGGTGATGAGTTTGAGGATGGTGAAGCGTCTAAGGATGCTGACATGGCTAAGGAGTCGTGACTCGCCTCAATTCCTCATGCAGTTACTTAAAACTTTTTCGTATGTGGTTTTTGAGGTTCTTTGATATGCTGTGAAAGTTAGTTTGTTACCCTCTCTTTGTTATGACAAATTTCCTTATTTATCTTATTTTGTTGTTGTCTTGTAAGTAACTGTGTTTTCTTTGTTGTTTTTGTTTTATTCTTCTAAAGAAATTTTGTTTACTAAACTTCTAAAGGAAAGAGAGGATCAGACTCAAAACCAAAACATTAGATCATCTTGTTCTTAATGCCACGGCTATCTGTAAGCGTGAGAGAGAGTTAGACGAGTCTTTTACAAAATTTAGGGATGAAACCCATGAATTTCTCTCAAGGATTGATCAAGTAGTTAACGAAAAGGAGGCACTTGGTTGCTTCGTACTACGTCGATGGAAATACATCCAAGAAAGTAATTCCCTTTCACCCGATAACCGTTAATTAGAATGGTTTAGGCTTAGATTTAGAAATTTACATATGGATTGAATTATGTTTTTCTTTTGTTATTTTTTTGTGTAGGGTTCTGTTAACTTTGTCGTATGATGATGTAAGTGATAATGTATGTTTCCATGTTGATTTTTGTCATGGTGTATTTCCTTTTTTTTGAGTTAAACTTTTGATTATTACTCATTAGGTTGGTCCACATGGGATTCCATCTGAGTATGATGGAGTTTTTGAATCCAACGTTCCTTCCACCTCTATTATTCATGGCCATGATGACACAGGAGTGTGCAAGCATGAGGATGACATGAAGGTTATTTCTGCGGTCATTGAAGAAGAGAATCTTCATCTTACGATCGCCAATGAAAGACTAGAGAATGGTTTTAAATAGTGGACATGGAACTCAAGGCAGCAAATGATGCGCTGAAACGCCAACATTACATTGCGCACTTGGCTTAATGGCGTTGAGTCAAAGTTAAGCGAGATGCAGAACAGAATGAAAGATATGGAGATGCTTTATAGGATTGTTTATGAGAAAGAGATTGCATAGCATAAGAAAACCATTGACGATATGTCTGCAGAGATTGCTTGCCCAATTGGAGAGAAAGAGGCCTTTGAAAGCAGGGAGGCGGTTGTGGTACTTTGCTTGGATACAACTTCAACTCATCTTGCAGGTACTAGGCCTTCCCCGACGACTAATCGCATGAGGGTAGTGGAGCCAAGGGTACCTTTATGTACATAGGATAAATGATGGAAGATTGACGTCCTTAGATATTTTGGTTGTTTTGCTAGAAATACCAAGAGAACTAAGGCTCTGCTAATTGTTACTTTGGAAAATACAAGAAGGGAGGTTGTACTCATAATTTATGAGCTCGAGGGCTCTTTGATTAGAGCTCAGGGCATGATCACCTCCCTCTCAAAAAAACTTAGACGGGAGAAAATTGAGAGTAAGAAGGGACAGATTCTCTTGCCATGCGCCAGGGATGTCCTTAAATACTTCTATCCTTCACTTGATCAGAATTTCTTGTGTAATATTATGGGTTTCGAAGTTACCACAAAAGGACCAATAAATCATTCGATCGGAGCTTGTAATGACCCCTGAAGGTCTTTCCCGGTTAGTTCAACTCTTCATTTATCTACTATGTCTTAGGAGTCTTAGGGTAGTATTAATGGAATTTGAGTTAGAAAATGACTTAGTAAATTTACATCGTTGGACATTATACTTGGGGTTGTATGTACGTTATGTGAATTGAGATTTCTCTGCGAAGTTTGTGAGTTGTTTGTGTTTACTTTACATATTTGTACTCCACTTTAATATTATTTTGTGTGGGCTCTTTTGATTTTTAGCCCACTTCTTCCGATCAAGACCCGTAGGTGGCCATTTTTGAAAAGAAGCTTAATTCTGCTATGGCTAGGGTTGCAGAATTGGAAGGCATATTGAATAATGCTGAAAGTGTAAATGGGTTCATATACACACGAATATGATTAATGCTTTGAAATGTAAAGTTGAAGAATTAGACGCGAAAATTGCAAAGCAGATTAGTGCTGAAGATGCACCTTCTACAGGTCTGAACCTAGGTGCTACTTCTAGATCGGGTGTTGCTCCCGCACCTCCTTCCAGGGCGGATACAGACGATGTTCTTAAATGGAAGAATGATTTGAAGAATTATTATGAGACAAAATCTAATGAGTTAGAGGATCATTAGAAGAAGGAAATGGGAACCTCTAGAACACGCGTCTCACCTTACCTTACTTCTACACAAGAGCTCTTTGGTCCTTTTTCTACGACCAATAAGAAAACCATGCATCAAAATGTGTTAATGCCCTTGAGAATAAAATATTCACGCTAGAATGCGAATCTCGTCTAGATTCCATCATAGTCTCTCGAGGGGGGGGGTTAAATAGGGCTTTCTTATTGGAAAAGCTTCATGATATGAAGGTAAGAAAAGTTAAGGCAGAGATCGGTGTGAAACGTGCAATTGACATTTTCACTCACTTCTGGCCAAGGTTCGATATGAACTTCTTATATAATCGGGTAGATTATGAATTTGATCCGCAGGACTATGGCGACCATTGGGCTGGCGCTAGTTACGATCCTTATTCTGCTTACAGCCATGTTGCCTTTAGTCATTCATCGGTTGTTATCACTGAACTTAATGACCTACCTCCTATCCATTAACTTGAGGGCAGCTCTCCTCAACGTTCCATGCCGCATTCTCACAGATTATATCGTCGGAGAGGGATTATACCTATTTCTTCCTCCGAGCCCGAGTCAGACTTGAAATGCTATTCCTTTTAGTTGTCTTGCGCTTTCTAAAGTGTTTGTAGGAGTACGGGTTTACCTGGCAAGCTCTGAGTACGTTCTGGAACTATAATTGATCTATAGGCTGCACTACATTCCTTGTACTATCTTTTCTTACCATTTTCCGAATTAACTTCTTGTGCAGATCATGAATGTTAAACTAAGCTTTTGACATGCATATTCTGCTATATGCTGGGCATGATTTACCCCCATGTTGGGGTGTAGGTTCACATTCGTGCGCTTGGCACGGTCTACCCTGCTATTTTGGGGCAGACTGGTATTTGACTGTGAAGTCAGGTCGCATGTTTACAATCTTTCCAACATGGTTTTTATAACTGGTTTAGGCTATTTAATATCCTTACGTCCAGTGTTGTTATGTTAATAGTATTAACATAAAAAGTTTTTTATATTGGTTCGGGCCGTCTAATATCCCTATGACCAGTTTGGTTGAGAAAGCCAGGTTGCGTTTTGATAGCTAGTATGGGCTGTCCAATATCCCTATGTCCGGAGTGACTATACTAACGAAATTAACATAAGAAGGTTTTTACACTGGTTTGAGCCATCTAATATCCTATGTCCTGTTGCTATGTCAAAGAGACTAACACAGAGAGATTTTTATACTGGTTTGGGCCATCTAATATCCCTACGACCAGTTTATTGTATTACCATTTTTCATAATAATTATAATGTTTATTACATAGGTTATGCAGATCATTCAAACTAAGGCCCGAGGTCTCCAGTGTAGTACCAAGCATTTGTATTTTTTTACAATCGTAATAGTTGCTTCACTTTTAATTTCATTAAAAGACTTCAAGCTTATTAAGCTTCCGGTCTCGGTTCTTCTTCTAACATTGGCGCTTCTCTTGCTTGAGATTTTCAAATCGGTGTGCGTCTCAATCACTTCAACTCCATGCTTAGCCCAGACAATGGTTAGCATTGAGAACACAACAAATGAATTTCTTAGTCATCGAGTAGGGAGTTTAAACATCCTTAACGGATTGACTACAGTAATGTTTGCCCAGATCCTTTTATCGTAATGAAAAAATGGGTTCCCAAGTTCCGACCCTGGACTAGGCTTCATCCCCTCATCGGAATCACAATCCAAATCAACGAATACTCATGTGTTTTATTCTGATTAGTAGCCATTGGTTGATAAAAGTGGGCAATTGTGGAGGAAAAGGTAGAGATATGGGAAGACGTGGTGCCTAAGAGTGTTGATGGACCCAAGAAAAACCGAGATCATTTCTTCCTGATGTTGTGTTATTTAAGGACATATGGGGTCCTCTAGGCTACCGAGCCTTTGCTGCTTGTTTGATTTTCTCTTCTTGCTAGCAGGAAAATTAATATCCAAAGATACTCTTGGATTTCTCTGCTAGGAGGAAAAGGAGGAGGGGAAAGCGAACGAGCCTCGAATTAAGAGCAGATCAAGTTTTCCTTGAAGGGTAAGATAGCCCTGTCGTTGTCGAGAGCAGATTGAACTTGCTTTCCTCTTTGCAATTGTTGACCCAAAAAATGTACCAACACCCTGGTTAGAGTTTGAAAGAACCAGCCCTGTTCTGACAGAGCAATATCATAGATCACAGATATAAAGAAAGAACAGTAAAAGAAAGTAGACTGAGAACTTTTATAGTGGTTCGGCTGCTAATGAATCCTATGTCCACTTTATAGTTTTATTATAGACTGATTGATGTTACAATAGATGTTTGATTATAAGACTTTGATTATTTTCTAGCTAGATTGAATCTCCAAAGTTGGAATCCACTGGAGAATCACAGTGTATTCCTTTAGAGTTTGTTGTGTGGAAGGAAGAGAGTGAAGAATAATTCCAGCAGAGCTTCAGCAACCAGTTCTGAGAAGATCCCCTTTATGTTGCAGGTAGAATGGTATTTATAGAGATCGGAGAGCTTCTGGGCCAGGCCCGTATATCAACTGCTCGCAGGTAGGTAGGGAACGACCCTGGGGTGTTTAGCTCGCGACCCGAGCCAAAACCATGGGTCGCTAGCGACCCATGGTCTATGGGTCGCACGTGAGCTAATGACTTGGCTCATTTTTCCTTTGCTTCCTTAGTTAACTCATTGGAGTTTCAGGGAGAAGCATGCATCGCTAGCGATCCATAGAGTATGGGTCATTGGCGATCCAAGTAGTTAGGATTTTTTTTGGAGTTTGGAGTTTGGAGTTTGGGATGTTTCCATAGTCTTATGTCATCGTTGTTTGTGTAGTCTCGTTGCACGCTGTTCCGTTTTGATGACAATTTACTAGCTGTTTGCGCTCAGCTCCTGAACGGGTTGAGAGAATGTTGGTCTCTTGGTTTAGTCGATCCCAGCTATTGCCTTAGTATTATAGCTCGGCTTTCGTTAACTCCTTGCCTTAGCCTTTTTGGTTAAGTTCTAAACCATTCTGATAACACGAGATTGTTCTGTCTCATATTGGATCCTGCTGGGTTAAAAACCCGGATAACATTTGGCCCCCAGAGTATGCCTTTGTTGAAAACAAGGCGTGCTTTGGAAGTAACTTCTTTAAAGTCTTCATTTTGTGAATTCTAGTTTATCGTGTCGAGGTTACCATGCAAATTAGGCTTTGACTATTGAATTTTTGATGTGAACCACCTCAAGTAAATTCTAGTTCTCAATTGACTGACTTCGGACAGCCGTTTGTTTTTTGATTTCAATCTGAATTTCAATTCATAGTATTAATGAAGTAATCTTTGCTTCGTAGTCTATGCAAGGTTTTAGGTCAGTAAGTGGGTGCATGATGTAGGTTTGGAGCTGTCCTATATAGTTTTGATTCGACCGGCAGTGAAGCTATGTTTTGTCTTGAAAGATTGTACGCCGTTCTGGAGTGAAGTCTTGCTTTGGGTCTTTAACTTCTTCCGTTCGAGAATTTGGTTAAGATCCCATCGATGTTTTTGAATTCCAATGCGACGATTTATTCCAAAATCGGATGTAATGGATGATTCAATCGTATCGCTCTTCCTATTTCTGTATTCTAGTGATCCTAAAATGAAAAGCTTCCCGCGTCGCTTCGGACAGCGGCTCCATTATCGATCGTTGATCGATAACGGGTAAGTGTGGAAGAGATAATTTCAAAGGACAATATGAATTGTTTTTCAAATGTAAGCAAGATATCTACACTAGATTGTTTGTTCGCAGTATTTAGGATACTGGACTCTTCACATGTAGATAACACACTACATTTGCCCCGGTCAACGCTCAGGACCCGATTGGTCAACAAACGTCGACTTCCCTTGGATTCCGGGCGTTTTTTATACGAGGATATTATTTAAAGTAAAACATACCTGATAGGGTTGAATGCCAAGCTTTGTCGTTGAAAATGACTTTTCGGTCATCCAATCTTTAGTCTGACGGAGGATTCCCACTCCTTCCGAAGCTAGGTCCTTCACAACTTAGGTTTCGCTTATTATCCCTATCACATTGGGATGATTGATTACAGTTAAATTACAAGGCACAATTGCTCTTGTAGAGTGGTAGTTGAAGTTTGATCAGGCATAGTTTCAGCCTTCGGAAACTAGCGCATGAGTTGTTCGAGTGCGATTGTCCTTCCTTTGCATTTTTGAGAATTTAATGCGCACCAACCTCTACCTCCGGGGACTATTGGCTTAATTGCTCGATTCTGAGCATTGCTTTTTCTCGTTGTTGCACCTCTTATGCTCATGTGCAGCATACTGGTTTACTGTAATTCTATATATGTGGGTATACTTCTGCGGTCATTTCGGTATATTCTATTTCATAGCTTTGTTCAGAACTATGAAATAGCTTGGTCTAGCCAGTTTTGTAGCTAATCCCTACTTATGCTCAATTGAGTTCGTTTCAAAAAAGTGTTGGTGTAAATGCCTTAGTCCATATGGGTGATTACTTTGACTACCAAACCAACATGTTTTGGGAGACTAGGTCTCATAAGCAATACATTCGATTGCCCCAGTTTAATTGACACGATAGCTGTTATCTTCGGGAATTAGGGACTTTGTTGCTTGATCCCAGGATCTGAGTTTTGTAATGATGTCGGTATGTATTAGAAAGATGCATTTCTGGCATCTTTTTCTAAAGTAAATTCTTCCAAGTCTGACGTTTAGATCCTAATCATATGTTTGTTTCTATCTTTGGAAACTCATACACGAATGACTCAACTCTGTGGATTTGTCCTTGATGTTGTGAATCTTCAAATAGCATGAGATGTGTAAGGTGGGGTTGAAGATTCAATCAAACTCTTGCTTCTATTTCTGAAAGTTGATATACCGATAGTTTCATTTTTGGCTTTCTTCCTAGCATCACCAATCTTCGGGTAACGGCATATTCCTTCAAGTTGGAACCAAATGATCTAGTTAGACCATAGGTAGGTCATCGATCTTTCTCGTCATTGCCAAACTATGAGCGACTGTTGATTTCTGAACGTTAAATCCTTCATTTCTTTTATTGATGATTTTTTTGCTAGAATGTTATGTTTTGTGATACAGAACTGTTATCTAACCAACCTCGCGGTTATTCAGGTTTGGACTTCTGAAACATTTATTTCGATCAAGTATCCGTGCTTCTATTCCTTCTTGAGGGACTAGTTATTTCGAATGCATGTACTTGGGCGATTGGGAAAGATGGAAATTTATGGGGTGAATTGCTCAATTTCCCCCAGTCTGGCTCTTAATCCCATTCTAGAATTGAGGAAGTTCGGGGATTTTATTTTCAACCTTCCATGACTGCTCCCGCTTGTCCTTGGCCATGCATGCTCTTCTTGGTTGCTGACGTTTTCACGGAAGTTTTGTTCATATGTCAACTCGTGTCTTTAAGAATTGATAACCTAACTGCTTGGTTCCAATCAACATTTCCTCGAGGCTGCCTATCTTTCGGTTGTGTCTAAATTCTTTCTAAGTTGAATTTAGGAAATTCGGTTGTGCACCAGCTTTCATCCCTAGAAATTAGTACACATGCAATTCAATCCTAGGATTTCCTTTCGACGCTGCTTTATTCCTGTGCAGTGGTCGATTCCTGTGATGAAATGTCGAACCATCTGGCTGACCTATGAAAGGATATGTCTTCCGATCCTTGCCTGTCATTGGGCAACCGTAGTTTTTTGAAGAGAAGGTAGAAACTTAATTAAGGACCAATTTATATCTCCAGAAGCTAGTGCATCGATGGCTCATTGCGACGAGTGTTTCTCATCAGCCCTGTGCATTAAAGTTTTCCTGGCTTTGCCGGTGCTATACCGGTACTTAGTGAGTAGAACGTTTCTCGGAGTTGCCGGGGCAACACCGGTACTTATGAAATAGAAAGTTTCCTAGCATTGCAGGTGCAACACTGGTACTTAGGAAATAGAAAAATTTTCCGGCGTTACCAGGGCAACACTAGTATTTAAAAGATAAAAGGAAGCCTTGGCGTTGGCGAGGCAACATCGACACCTAGGAGGTTGGGATCGATTTTCCCCGTCGATTCGGTGGTGCTCTTAATCCAGTTGGGTACTAGTTTCGGCCTTCGAAAACTAGCACTTCGATGGTTGGATCGTAGAAGTATTTTCTTAGTGCTGCTTGTCTTCGGCAAGTGTTAAAGTCATGTTGTTGAGGGTTGAATCATTCATCCGATCCTGTAGAGTTGAGTAGATTCCTTTTAACCCAATGTGGCTGTTTTCTCAACCTTGCTTAAATCTGGGAGAAGCCATGTTCTGGAAGGGTGAGAGTCCCAGGCATTTCCGCTGCCTAGCTTTGTTTATAACCATCAAGCATTACCCTTGGAGATGCAAGTCTGTTGCTTAACCAATTCCATAGTTATTCTTATTCATGAAAACTCGAACTTCCTCCTGCCAGTTTTTGTTATGATCTGACGACTATCTGCGGAACCCTTTATTTCTGGGCGGGACCCTTCACTTCTACATGTCAAACTCCAGGTTATTATAGAAAAGTATGAAATTATGGAGCAAGTCATCACATTGCCCCTGGTATGACCGCGTTCATTCCTATACTAATCATGGATTGGTAGAGTTCGATAGTGTTTATCTTGAATCTGTGACACCTAACCTTGCTTGTTTTAGGCTATATGCATTATGCTGGACTAATAGAATTGTCGCGGATATTAACCTTATTCGTTGGTTCCAACCTTCAGGAATCAATGGTTTAGCTGCTCGATTTTGAGCGTTCTCCCCTTGCCATTATCTGCCTTCGGGTTACGACTGGTTTTTTTTGCAAGTTAAGGTTTGAGACCTCATTCGAGCACATGCTTCTGTGTTTGAAGCTGGTGCACTGATGATTTGATTCTGGAAATGCTTTCCGTCGCTGTCTATCTCTGTACGATAGTTAGTTGCTCCTTTTATTGCAAGTTGGAGCGATCTTTTATCTTAACCAAGTGTTAATGTGTTATGTGCCTCTCAGTCTACAAGGCTGATTATTCTGAACAATTGATGTGAGACTTGATGTTCTGGGCGGCTCCCTGGATGCCCCCAGTCAAAGGTACGTCGCAGCTCCTATCTTTGGGAACTCGTGACTTGGATGTCTTGAATTTTGACATTTTGTACATTAACTTTGGTCAAAGATCATAATTCTTTGCCGACTTCTTGGTTTGTGAGCTTTGCAGCACTACCGAAGCAATGCCGGTTCTTTTGGGCTGTGGGAGTCGATCCCTGTTAATCCTGAAATAGACAAGTTTATCGGTGTTGTCGGGACAACACCAGCACTTAGAAAATTTTAACGGTTCGTCGATGATGGCAGAGCAACATCAAGCAGTGTTTGTGTGGCTTATGAAAATGCGCAGTTTACGAAGTGCACCGCTTTTGAGAGTGCGCATCTCATGGGATCGATACGACTCGTCGACCCGGAACTGTTTGGAACTTCTTGATGTTTCCACCGAGAAGTTTGTTGATATTACCGACAGCCACACCACTTCTAAAACGAGGCAGAAACTACAAACAAAGGGCGGAAAGGGAAGCGGTGGAAGGAAGCGCCGAGGAGCTTATGTGGAGACTGATCTGACTTTTGTTCTCTTGAGTCATTTTGTTCAAGTGCAGAGTCTGCACTTAGTGTTTTTGTCATGGAGTATGTATTTCCTTTTTGTTGGTCAGTGTTGTGTGGGTACGGCCCCTACGTTTTGACCCTGTATAAAAGAAAATTATAAGCAATACATTGAAATTTTGACCGTATTCTTATTTGTCTGTTCATGTGTTTTATGTGCATTTGTGCTTGTTTTGTTTACACTTATCCAATTTTTGTGATTGTCGCCAAAAATTTTATTTGGAGTAACAGAACTTATGAACTTATTATTTTCAATTGTTTTTATTTATGTACCAGTGTATGCCTCCCAGTTCACAGGGCTGTTTACTTCAAATGACCAGTAACTTATAGTTTAGATAATTTTCATATTAAACATGAAACTTGGCTAAGTCATAGCTTGATTTTCCTTCTTTCAGAAGTTTTGCAACTTTAGCATGTAATCCAAGTTTCTTGTGATATTCGGGTAAGTATGCAATATATGCATGTTTGAGAGGTGCACATTACACCGGTTAACTGAGGGCAGTTTTAATCATTAAGTGTCATCAGTTAAAACTTTTCTGTTGATTTGTAGCATTTCAGTTTTGTTGGATTGTTGCCCATTATTCCCAATCATAGAAGTGGTTGGCGCTGGTTATAAGATGCATGGTGTTCGGGATTGATATGGTCCGTCGATCCGGTTCTGATGCTCCTCAGTGCTACCTATCTTCGGGCAATGTGAGGAGTTTACGCTTTAGGAGCAGGATTTTTCGGTGATGTTCCTCGGTGTTGCCTATCTTCGGGAAATGTTGAGGAGTTGGTGCGCGGCTTACGGGTGTGCGGCTTTTGATATTCCTCTGTGTTGCCTATCTTCGGGCAATGCGAGGGGTTTATGTTTTGAAAGTTAGTGCACGGCTTATAGGATGCACGACAATGTGAGGGGTTTGATATTCCTCGGTGTTACCTATCTTCGGGCAACGTGAGAAGCACATGTTTTGGCACGGCTTATGAAATGCACGGCTTTTGGTACTCCTCGGTGTTGCCTATCTTCGGGCAACGTGAGGAGTTGGCGGTTTGAGTCGATTCGCTCTCTTCGATTCGGTTAGTTGATGGAGCATACTCAGGTGCAGTTTGATCGGTCCTAGCAGCTAAACAATGATTTTTGAGTCGATTTGACCCCGTCGACTCAACAAATTGCTTACATGAACACATTTTCATTGGTTCAAGAAGCTAAATAGTTTTTGGTTCGGGTAATCATGGCTTGGATGATCCTTCCGTGTTTCTGGAAGATGTACGCGTCCATATAATCAGGCTGCCATGGTGGAGAGATCTTTAGCTGTCCACATGAAGATGGATTGAAGAAAGAGCCTTTGGGAGTTTAGGGCACGACTCTTAACTCTTGGTCCAAACTACCTTTAGAGAATGGGTCTTTAACTGGCATACGGTCTAAGAGGAAGAGGAAATGGTTACCAAGAGCGGTAAAATAGTAGTTGGAAAGAAGTGGGTAAGTATTATGCTGGTATTTCTTTAGTTGCACTAGATAGGTCATTAAGTCCGCGGTTGTCAAAGTGCCAGAATTTTTGATCGGGCATAACAGAACCATGGTATGATTAGTCTTGGCCTTTCTTATGGCTATTCAAGTGTGCGCACTGCCCCCATGCCACAGGGCAGTTGGCGAGCTTGAACTGTTTCCGTGGTCTCTCCACAACTCGTTTGGTTGCCCCCGGTCCAGTGGGTGCGGTTATCCCAGGGGTCGAATCTTGGCCTGATTCGAGTTGGCCTCTGATTGATCACAAGGTCAGTTCAGTTTTGGCTTAGTTCCTTTGAGCGACTTTGAAGCCCTGGAGTTCAACACTATTTGTTTCATCGGTGGTTGGAAGTGATTCCTTTAATTATGCGGAGTAACTGATATGATTGTCGATTTGTGGACCTGGAGCGTGACTTCGTTGACTTCAGGGGGCTCTAGATCAGATGACTGTTGATCTTCCAGTTCACCTTCGTGGATATCAATCATACATAAATTTCCCTGATCTACCAGTTCGCCTTCACGATGCTTTAGTTCGTGAAAGACCTTCATATTCGCGATCGGTTTTTTGGATCAAATGACCCCTGATCTACCGGTTAGCCTTCATGATGCTTTAGTTCATGAAAGACCTTCACGTTCGCGAAGGGTTTTTTTGGATCAGATGACCACTGATCTACCAATTAGCCCTCACGACGCTTTAGTTCGTGAAGGACCTTCACATTCGCGAAGGGTTTTTTGGATCAGATGACCGCTGATCTACCGGTTAGCCTTCAAAAGGCTTTAGTTCGTGAAGGACCTTCACATTCGCGAAGGGTTTTTTTAGGATCAGATGACCGTTGATATACCGGTTAGCCTTCATGATGCTTTAGTTCGTGAAAGACCTTCACATTCGCGAAGGGTTTTTTGGATCAGATGACCGCTGATCTACCGGTTAGCCGCCTTAGTTCGTGAAGGACCTTCACGACGCTTTAGTTCGTGAAGGACCATCACATTCACGAAGTGTTTTTTGGATCAGATGACCGCTGATCTACCGGTTAGCCTTCACGATGTTTTAGTTCGTGAAGGACCTTCACATTCGCGAAGGGTTTTTTGAATCAGATGACCGCTGATCTACCTGTTAGCCTTCATGATGCTTTAGTTCTTGAAAGATCTTCACGTTTGCAAAAGGTTTTTTGGATCATATGACCGCTGATCTACCGGTTAGCCTCCACGACGCTTTAGTTCATGAAGGACCTTCACATTCGTGAAGGGTTTTTTTGGATCAGATGACCGCTGATCTACCGGTTAGTCTGCACGACGCTTTAGTTCGTGAAGGACTATCACGTGCGTGAAGAGTTTTTTGGATCAGATGACCGCTGATCTACCTGTTAGACTTCACGATGCTTTAGTTCTTGAAAGACATTCACGTTCGCGAAGGGTTTTTTGAATCAGATGACTGCTCGCGAAGGGTGTTTTGTGGTCAGATGTCCGACGACCAGACGACCTTGGAATGATAATTTATCGATTCCAAGAGGAGTTTTGGGTCGTATGTCCGACGACCCGGCGGTCTTAAAGCAATGATTCATCGACATCAAGAGAAATTTTTCAGATTCAGCTCGAGGGAACATAGTTTTATCGCTTCCTGTAGGCTAAGGTGTTGGATCTGTTTGTTCGATGATCATTTGGATAAGGCTTCTCGATGCCACCAACAACTCCGGTTCTCAGAAGGGGCATTGACATGACTCGTCGAGGGCATAAAAGCATTTCTTTCGCCGTGCTGTCTGCAATGCCCCTAGTGTACAGTTACGGCTCATTTGGAAAAAGGAGAGCAGACAAGGATGGATGAGAAGACATCGCTTTAGGTTATTGTCCCATTCCTTAGTTGCTAGCTAGCTAGAGTGTTATTTGATAATCATCTTTTTGTTTGACTTCATCAGTTAGCTGGGGCGCTTTTCTATTGGGTCTTAGTTGCCTTGCTTGGGCAGAAGGTCCCTGGGGTCCTGTAGCTCCTTCACCGTTTGGTATGTTCTTTGGCACACTATCGGGTTTGCCTTCTTCTAATTGCACTACTTCTAGTCTTTAGAACCGGTATGCCTTCCTAAAGAATTCTTCCAAGGTAATAGGTTGTTTCATCCCTTAATGATTCTTGAAGGCCTTGCAGTAGACTACAGCCGTTGCCCTTGCTTCGTCTATATGCTAGTCATACCTGTAAAAAAGAAATTTTGAATTAGTTGTACAGTTGTACAAAAGGTATAGTTGGCATGATAAACTTCTTTGGATATTATGCATGTTGAATGGCTTCGGTGAATGGGTTTCGATTGGGGAAAATGCTCTAATCATTGTCAGACCAGTCCGGTTTCAAGTTACGGCTGTTTATAATGCTTGAGAATGATACATGCATAATTATTAACGCTTGAATGATTGGAAATGCCGATGAATGACAAATCACGTATGATGGGCTCATGAATCAACGACGATCTCAAAATTTTTGAAACTAGGTGAGATTGGTCTGGGGTGACAAAGGAGGCCCCATAAAGGCTGCATCCCAAATTTTAAGGTATTCGGAGTTCGCACGTTCGAGTTTTGGATAAAAGAAGATGGATCTGCATTGATGGATTGGTGGTATTTTACTTGGAGTTTGACTTTGAGTCAGGACTTCCAGAATCTGCTTCAAGTCAAATAGTCGATTACCCGAGTTCGACTTCGAGTCAACCCTGAAGTGAGTGTTTCAACGACCATTTTGATGATTTTTTGATGATTTTCGACGACGACCATTCGTGATTCGACGATGTGAGCTCCATGATAGGATTCGAAGCTGGTCAATTGGGAGTGGTCACAATATACCAGAGGAGCTTGGCACTATAATTGATCTTGGGTTTTATCATATCTTCTTGGTCCTCCAGCCTCTAGGAATACCGTCTGAGTAACAGTTCCTCGTCCATTGCTTGGCACTGTGCTACGACACATCTGAGTAGTAGTTCCTTGTCCATTGCTTGGCACTCTGCTATGGCACGGGTTTTTGAGCTTCTTCTAGCGTTTTGCACGTTGGAATTTTCATCTAATTTATCTTCCTCAAATTGTTTGTCATTTTCAGAGCCGGGCAGAGCCATCGTTATATCCTTTCGTGGGGTATTCACTCCCAAGTTCGAGTTTGTTGCCAGTGCTTTTGCAGTAGGTGGAGTGCTAATGTTTTCTTCCGTCGTGATTCTTGGAGCTCCGCCCATTGCTTCCTTTCGATTATATCCCCTTCGAACGACCTAACTTTATGGATCGCTAGTGATCTATAGCTTCTGGCTTGATAGCGACCTGGCAAAATAGTATGGATCACTGGTGATCCATGTACTTAAGTGATTTCATACTTTGTGGTTACCTGGCAAAATAGTATGGATTGCTGGCGATCCATAGTACATGGATCGCCACGATCCACGTGCTTAAGTGGTTTAAGACTTTGTGGCGACTTGACAAAATAGTATGGATCGCTGGCGATCCATAGTACATGGATCGCTAGCGATCCATGTACTTAACTGGTTTCAGTACTGTCTTCTGGAGTTTATGGCGGTCTAGTGAAAAGGTATGGGTCAATAGCGACGTGCATGGATCGCTAGCGACCCATGTACTTAAGTGATTTCTGAGTTTTGTCTTTAGGATCGCGTCTACTATCTTATGTTGATGTTCTCCATCACCTTAGCATGTGTTTTCTTGCTTTTTCTCCGATCCTTCTTGGTTGGTTCTTCTATTCTCAACAACAAACCTTCTAAGCAGATATTGAGGATCTAACTTTTGAGCTTATCTGATCCAAAGTAGATAGCTAGATCTAAGCCTGAGTTCCATTCTCAGTGAAAGTACCAAAATGTTGACCCAAAAAATGGACCAACACCCTAATTAGAGTTTGAAAGCACCAGCCCTATTCTGACAGGGCAATATAACAGATCACAGATATAAAGAAACAACAGTAAAAGAAAGTAGACAGAGAATTTTTATAGTGGTTCGGTTGCTAATGAATCCTACGTCCACTTTATAGTTTTATTATAAACTGATTGCTGTTACAATAGATGTTTGATTACAAGGCTTTGGTTATTTTCTAGATAGATTGAATCTCCAGAGTTGGAATCCACTGGAGAATCACCGTGTATTCCTTTGGAGATTATTGTGTGGGAGGAAGAGAGTGAAGAATAATTCCAACAGAGCTTCAACAACCAGTTCTGAGAAGATCCCATTTATGTTGCAGGTAGGATGGTGTTTATAGAGATCAGAGTGCTTTTGGGCCAGGCTTGTTTATCAACTGCTCACAGGTAGGAATGGAATGACCCTGGAGGGTTTAGCTCGTGACCCGAGCCAAAACCATAGGTCGCAAGCGACCCATAGACTTGGCTCGCACACGGGCTAGTGACTTGGCTCCTTTTTCCTTTGCTTGCTTAGTTAACTCATTGGAGTTTCAGGGAGAAGCATGAGTCGCTAGCGATCCATATTGTGACGCCCCACCTCTATACTCACGCTAGCCAAGGACACTACAGAGTAATGTCGTCAACTAGCACAAAGAATAAGGCTGTTGAGGAGCGACCATCCGTGTAATTTCTTTGTGAGAGCACCGGTATGTCAGATAGTATAACATGCATTTCATCTCAAGAGGAAGTCCGATATACCGATACAAACTCAAAGCTACCACACAGTGGCTATATAATCTTCGGAAACAAATATAGAAATAAACATAACACAAATCAGTCATAGATATTCATATCACAAAGGCGGAATAAGATATGAATATATCACATGAAAGTGTACATCAAAATAGTGGTCATAAAAGATCCACTATATCACAATGAATAGATACAAGTGCGGGACTAAAGAATAATTATACATCAAGGAGTCCATATCTCAAATGTATAATAACAAAAACTACTAATCTAAAGTAGTTAGCCAAAAGAATCAGATGATAATCCCTGATAAGAAGTCAAGTAGGAGCATCTGAAATATCTCGGTCTGACCCGAGTATTATTTAATAAGAAATAATAAACGGATCAGTCTAGCTATAATTATCAGATAAAATGAGATATAAGAAGAGATATAATAAAAACGTATGATAACCAAAATTGTCATCCCTCGACAAGTATACATTAGAAAATCAACAAAGGAAAATCATACCAATATCTCACGAATCTCATAGCACAAAAAGAATGTCATATTCTTTATTTAATTCACCAAGCCATAATAAATGACATACATATCAATGCCAACTGAAAAAGGCGGTGAAATATAAATTCCAGAAATCAATAATTAGAAGTCCAGAAATCACAAGAATAAGAGGATGGCCAATCCCAAGCGGAACGCGATTCCATAGACCGAACATCAACGCACCTAGAAAGATACGCCCCATGCACAGTCGAACATCGACGCACCTAGAAAGATACGCCCCATGTATAGACTAAACATCGACGCACCTAGAAAGATACGCCCCATGATTAGTCTAGCATCGATGCACCTAGAAAGATACACCCCATGCAAAGTCTAGCATCGATGCACCTAGAAAGATACACCCCATGCAAAGTCTAGCATCGACGCACCTAGAAAGATACGCCCTATGCATAGACGAACATCGACGTACCTAGAAAGATACGCCCCATGTAATGTCTAACATCGATGCACCTAGAAAGATACACCCCATGCAAAGCCGAACACCGACGCACCTAGAAAGATACGCCCCATGCATGGACGAACATCGACGCACCTAGAAAGATACGCCCCATGCCCCGACTTATTAAGCCGATTGCTCCACGAAGTAAATAAACATCGACGCACCTATATAGGTACGACCCATGCGAGAAATGAGACGAAGCTCAATAAAATGAAGTACAGTCCTCTATGTGGACAAAGAGACCTCGCACATTGCTAGTCTAAACCATAAAATGATCATCATCGATCATCGAGAAGTGTCAATTACAATAAGCTTGTAAATATATGAGTTTAGCTTCATGTCCCATAACCACTAGCTTAACTTAAATATTTGCGACCAAATTGTAGATCTCCACTAGAAAGTTGTCACAAGAGTTTCAATCGAACAAGTCCATAAATTAACCGACGAAGTAAACGCAAGCGTTTCATACCACTTGTTTTGCTAAGCCGTTTAATTAGATTTTCTCATACGAATGAGGTAAAGGCTTGTATATACTAATATATTAGAAAACGGTTTTATAAACGAACTTTGTATTAAAAATAGAGTTGAAATCATTTTAGTAAAAGAGTTTGAATATTTACTACTAGTATAGAAACCTTTGTATTTTAAAGTGACAAACCACAAAGATGATTCTAGAAACAATCAATCATCAAAAATTCACATTCAAAGACGTGAATCAAATCCAATTAAACCGATAAAGAATCCATCGAAATGGATATTCAAAAATCCCGAAAATGGAGTCATCAAAGTCATAATAAATGATAACAACAAATAGGATCATCATGAATCGATTCAAATTGGAAATTCAATCCCAAAAGGCAAAGTGGGCAGAAACAACAAATTCAGTCGACTGACTCAGAGATTACAATCGACTGACACAGGTCTTGGAAACTTTCTGTTTCCAGGTTCAGTCGACTGACTCAGAGATTTCAGTTGACTGAATCATGCCTGGGAACTTTCGGGTTCCAGGTTCAGTCGACTGAACAGAGATTTCAGTCGACTGATACTGGCCCAGGAAATCTTCCTGGCTTAAGCTCAGTCGACTGAACGCTCTGAGTCAATCGACTGAACTGGGATTTCCAGTATTTTCAGTCTAAAAATGAAGAGCAATCTCTTCGCAAATGCAACCAGATGAGCAATGGGCGCTAGGGGTTTATGCCGATCGACGACCCGGCCCTATAAGCTCTTTGATGCATCACCAAAAACATGATCAAACATCCATAAAAGGATTTTCACACAAATTTGACTTCAAAAACCAAAAATTGGAATATTCACAAAACCAATCCAAATCAAGAGCAAATGCACATGAAGAAGTGTTAGGAATTCATACCTAACAACCAAAGATAATTATAAACATAGATGTGAGATAAAAATCTCACCCTTAAACCTAAAACAAATGAAGAAGAAGCTATAGAGCAATGGAAAGGACAATCACTCTCCAATTCCAACTCAACAAGCTTGAATCTAAGCTTAAAAGAGTAACATTTCCTAAGTTAGGTTTAGGAATTTCTGAAATTGAAAGGAGAACGAGTTGGGGAAGAAGAAGAGGAGGCTTACCAAAGCTTCTTCTTGAATTTGGAGCTAGAACTTGGATTTGCAATGGAACTAGGGCTAAGGAATTTCCTAATTCTTTTTCTCTTCCTCCATTTTTGATGAAGCTTGAGTTTTAGGAAATGAAATTGAAGTAATGAAGAGGAGATGGGGTGTAGTAATGATATAACCAGATTTGGGCAAGTGGGTTAATGGGCTGAAACCCAAACCAAAGCCCTAAGTGAAAAAGTAGCAAAATTCCACTAACTCCAAACATATCGAAGTTTATACTCAAAAAGGTCGCAAACGGCGTTTTGAACTCAATGGAAGAGGTCACGAGTCCTAATTCGACTGTTTGCAAAAAGTATCTTTTCGGACCTTAATCCGATTAACGATTCAATATTTAAATAAAATATTTAAATATTCAATCGTAAAATATGCGGGTTGTTACAGACTCCCCACCTTAAAGAAATTGCGTCCTCGCAATACTTAAGAAGAAAATAAAGAGTAACAACCATTGAAGCATATTAACAAAAAAAAATTGAAATAAGAAGTTCACCATAAAGAGCACGAAAGAGTAAGTCCGAACGTGTTTGCTCGATGAATTCTCTGGATTCCCAAGAGAAATCCCTATGATTCGAGAACCATTGAACTCTCACAAGAATAACATCTTTATTTCGAAGGCGTTTAACCTCCGAAGTAATGATACAAATAGAATGTTGCTCATAAGTCAAATCTGGTGAAACTTCAATCCCTACTATAACACCAGGCTCAAGAATAAAAATCGGGAACCTAAAATCATTTCCATAGTTAAAAGACGTGGAAAACGTCAAGAATAGCAGAAAATTGAGCCGGTGCAACGGCGTAGTACAAAAACGGTACGCCCGAGAAACGAGAAACTCGAATAATTTGGAACAACAGCGTAGTACAATAACGGTACGCCAGATGAACCAAAGCTCGAATAATTTCGGAACACCAACGTAGTACAAAAACGGTACGTCCAATGAACCGAACACCATAAAAGAATCATCAGACCCTAGTCCAAAAAAGAAATGAGATAAAGCTCAATAAAACGAAGTATATCAAAACGTCTGATGAACTTGATATAAAGATAATTCCATTCAGACATCATCAAAGAATCAACCACTTGTTGCCTACGACTAAGCGCATTGGCAACACGATTTCCCTTCTGGGAATAAAAAGAATATCAAGATCATAAGATGCCAGGAACTCGAGTCAACATGAAGTTCCTTATGAGAAAATAAATATTCCAAAGATTTATGATCGAGGTGGAGAACAAATTTCTCCCCCAAAAATGATGATGCCAAGCTCTAAAAGCGAAAACAATAGCCGCGAGCACTAGATCATGAGTGGCATACCTAGTCTCGATCGGCTTTAATGATTTAGAAGCACAAGTGATAGCACGTTCTCTTTTGCAAGAGAACGACATCCAAACCAATACGACTAGCATCGGTATAAACAATGAAGACTTGGTTCCCTTCGGGAATCACAAAAATAAGAGTATCGGAAAAGAGTTCTTTTAAATAATCTTCTTTCCCGAAAAGCTAAAACTTTCAAAATTACAATTATCTTTATGTAATAATCTTTTCAGAAAAATTTACATTTTACAAGTCAATTTACTGTGTCTGATCGTCTCATCATAGCGTTTTAGGAGATTCCTATCGATAACGTTGATCAAGCGCATCGACCAGAATTCTTAAAGCACTCAATGGGCAATACAATCACAAAATCATCTTCTATATGATAAACATGTTTCTTATAAACCTTTAAGAATATTATTTGCTCGTTTAAGAGCAAAAATCTAATTGTACTTATAAATAAATCTTACGAAAAAGATTTGCAAAATTTTAAATTGCTGTTTTCATCCAAAATCAATAAATGCAAGAAGGGAGTCATCGAGATATTCGTAGAATACTCGATTCATAAAATGGATGAAATAAGCTGGACAAACTGGATGACATAATAAGTCATTCATAAGAATCATAACGAGTGCGGAATGCGGTAAGTGGAATGCCAACTTCCGCAACTCGTAGCAAATAAAAACCGATGGCAAGGTCGAGCTAAAAAGACCTTAACACCACTCAAAAGATTGCTTTAGTGATAATCCTAAGACAAACTCAAAAATACCAGAAAATTCTCAAACTACATGAATGAGAGAAATAACACTTTCCTCATCATGTGAGCTTAAAAAATAAAATAATGCCATCAAATTGGAATTAAAATCACAAAGGAAAAACAGAAATCTGCTTAACATATTGAAAATGTTGAAGATGAATAGTCCACACGGGACAAAGGATATGGGATTCATAATAATAAGCCGATCCTTTAACAAAAATCAATTTCGAAGCCTAAGTAACGCATAACATGCAAATCGGCTCGGAAAGAATAATCACATAAAATAATCTCGACATTTTCACAAAGTAAATTGAGTGTTGCGGATCCAACAATCGAATTCGCAATTCTCAATGAAGTCATCAAGCCAAAAATTTAAAAAGAGAAAGAATCATCAAGTTCTTTTGATATAAAATAATGAGATGAACCCAAATCAAAAAGAACTCAAATAAGATAATCTCAAAACAAATATCGTTAAGGATAGAAAATACCTTGACCAAGAGAAGTGCTAGTAGAGGCTTGCACAACCTTAAGTTTTCCCTCCTTCTTGCTTGAAGTATGGGACACGCAGATATATGATGACTCAAACTTTTGCAATAGCAACAATAGAGAGGTTGCGGACACTCCTTTGCATAGTGGTCCATAGAATCACAATTGTAGCATCGTCCACGACTAGTGGTAGGAGTCTTCGCTACAGAAGTTTCTTGGTTCCCTTTCTTGTCGGGATTGGGATTGGGGCCTTTGTACTTAATAGGCCTCTTCATGTTATTGTTGAAGTTCTGTTTGGCACCCACAACTTCCACATTACTTTCATTATCGGCCTCTTCAAGTCGAAGAGCGATATCAATAAGTTGATCAAAAGAAACTTCTAGTTTCAGAAGTAAAGGCTTCTTAAGGTTCTTATTCAGCCCATAGACAAATCTCTGATTTTTCTTCAATGGGGTATTAATACACTCGACCCCATATTTAGAGAGAGACTCAAAAGATGCGACGTAATCCGTCATAGAAGATTCATCTTGAACAAGGTCAATAAAGCGTCGGGCTAAAGTTACTTTTTCAGCCTCCGGCACAAATTTCAATTCGAACCTTTCCCGGAATTGCTCCCAAGTAAGATCCGCTTCGATAATTTAAGAAATCAAAAGCTCATACCAATCTAATGCTCTTTCTTGGAGCATGCTAGAAGCCACTTGGACTCGAAGTGAATCGATAAGATCCATGCGGGAAAAGATTCGATCGCATGATCTAAGCCAAGATTGAATTTCTATAACGGTTTCGGATCCCTTGAATGGCCTTCCACCCAAAGCGTTGTAATCTCTGCACAAGCGTGTAAACCCGGATTTAGGGTGAGTAGGCGCTGGAGCGGGTCCGGCAACTTGGGCATTATTCACAAGATCTAAAAGTTGTTGAGCTGACATAAATACTCCATCCTGGGGAGTAGCACTAGGTTGACCGGCGCTGGGACGGCCAGGTCTAACCATTTCTCTGCTCTAAGAAAGAAAGAAAGAAGAGGAAAAAGGTTATTCTCAAAATGAATATCAAACAACCTTGATTGATAAAACAAGGCATCACAAAAGAAAATAGGATAGAACGGTGCGAAGACCCGAATTAAATCCTATGGCACGATTCCTAAGAAAGACTTAGGACAATGATCCTTGCTAGATTATTCTACATTGTTCCGAAGTTTGGCTTTGATACCATGTTGTGACGCCCCACCTCTATACTCGAGCTAGCCAAGGACACTACATAGTAATGTCGTCAACTAGCATGAAGAATAAGGCTGTTGAGGAGCGACCATCCGTGTAATTTCTTTGTGCGAGCACCGGTATGTCAGATAGTATAACATGCATTTCATCTCAAGAGGAAATCCGACATACCGATACAAACTCAAAGCTACCACCCAGTGGCTATATAATCTTCGGAAACAAATATAGAAATAAACATAACACAAATCAATCACAGATATTCATATCACAAAGGCGGAATAAGATATGAATATATCACATGAAAGTGTACATCAAAATAGTGGTCATAAAAGATCCACTACATCACAATGAATAGATACAAGTGCGAGACTAAAGAATAATTATACATCAAGGAGTCCATATCTCAAATGTATAATAACAAAAACTACTAATCTAAAGTAGTTAGCCAAAAGAATCAGAAGATAATCCCTGATAAGAAGTCAAGCAGGAGCACCTAAAATATCTCGGTCTGACCCGAGTATTATTTAATAAGAAAATAATAAACGGATCAGTCTAGCTATAATTATCAGATAAAATGAGATATAAGAAGAGATATAATAAAAACGTATGATAACCAAAATTGTCATCCGTCGATAAGTATACATTAGAAAATCAACAAAGGAAAATCATACCAATATCTCATGAATCTCATAGCACAAAAAGAATGTCATATTCTTTATTTAATTCACCAAGCCACAATAAATGACATACATATCAATGCCAACTGAAAAAGGTGGTGAAATATAAATTCCAGAAATTAATAATTAGAAGTCCAGAAATCACAAGAATAAGAGGATGGACAATCCCAAGCGGAACGCGATTCCATAGACCGAACATCAACGCACCTAGAAAGATACGCCCCATGCACAGTCAAACATCGACGCACCTAGAAAGATACGCCCCATGCACAGTCAAACATCGACGCACCTAGAAAGATACGCCCCATGTATAGACTAAACATCGACGCACCTAGAAAGATACGCCCCATGATTAGTCTAGCATCGATGCACCTAGAAAGATACACCCCATGCAAAGTCTAGCATCGATGCACCTAGAAAGATACACCCCATGCAAAGTCTAGCATCGACGCACCTAGAAAGATACGCCCCACGCATAGACGAACATCGACGTACCTAGAAAGATACGCCCCATGTAATGTCTAACATCGATGCACCTAGAAAGATATACCCCATGCAAAGCCGAACACCGACGCACCTAGAAAGATACGCCCCATGCATAGACGAACATCGATGCACCTAGAAAGATACGCCCCATGCCCCGACTTATTGAGCCGATTGCTCCAAGAAGTAAATAAACATCGACGCACCTAGATAGATACGACCCATGCGAGAAATGAGACGAAGCTCAATAAAATGAAGTACAGTCCTCCATGTGGACAAAGAGACCTCGCACATTGCTAGTCTAAACCATAAAATGATCATCATCGATCATCAAGAAGTGTCAATTACAATAAGCTAGTAAATATATGAGTTTAGCTTCATGTCCCATAACCACTAGCTTAACTTAAATATTTGCGAACAAATTGTAGATCTCCACTAGAAAGTTGTCACAAGAGTTTCAATCGAACAAGTCCATAAATTAACCGACGAAGTAAACGCAAGCGTTTCATACCACTTGTTTTGCTCAGCCGTTTAATTAGATTTTCTCATACGAATGAGGTAAAGGCTTGTATATACTAATAGATTAGAAAACGATTTTATAAACGAACTTTGTATAAAAAATAGAGTTGAAATCATTTTGGTAAAAGAGTTTGAATATTTACTACTAGTATAGAAACCTTTGTATTTTAAAGTGACAAACCACAAAGATGATTCTAGAAACAATCAATCATCAAAAATTCACATTCGAAGACGTGAATCAAATCCAATTAAACCGATAAAGAATCCATCGAAATGGATATTCAAAAATCCCGAAAAAGGAGTCATCAAAGTCATAATAAATGATAACAACAAATAGGATCATCACGAATTGATTCAAATTGAAAATTCAATCCCAAAAGGCAAAGTGGGCAGAAACAACAAATTCAGTCGACTGACTCAGAGATTTCAGTCGACTGACACAGGTCTTGGAAACTTTATGTTTCCAGGTTCAGTCGACTGACTCAGAGATTTCAGTCTACTGAAGCATGCCTGGCAACTTTCGGGTTCCAGGTTCAGTCGACTGAACAGAGATTTCAGTCGACTGATACTGGCCCAGGAAATCTTCCTAGCTTCAGCTCAGTCGACTGAACGCTCTGAGTCAGTCGACTGAACTGGGATTTCCAGTATTTTCAGTCTAAAAATGAAGAGCAATCTCTTCGCAAATGCAACCGGATGAGCAATGGGTGCTAGGGGTTTATGCCGATCGACGACCCGGCCCTATAAGCTCTTTGATGCATCGCCAAAAACATGATCAAACATCCATAAAAGGATTTTCACACAAATTTGACTTCAAAAACCAAAAATTGGAATATTCACAAAACCAATCCAAATCAAGAGCAAATGCACATGAAGAAGTGTTAGGAACTCATAACTAACAACCAAAGATAATTATAAACATAGATGTGAGATAAAAATCTCACATTTAAACCCAAAACAAATGAAGAAGAAGCTATAGAGCAATGGCAAGGACAATCACTCTCCAATTCCAACTCAACAAGCTTGAATCTAAGCTTAAAAGAGTAACATTTCCTAAGTTAGGTTTAGGAATTTCTGAAATTGAAAGGAGAACGAGTTGGGGAAGAAGAAGAGGAGGCTTACCAAAGCTTCTTCTTGAATTTGGAGCTAGAACTTGGATTTGCAATGGAACTAGGGCTAAGGAATTTCCTAATTCTTTTTCCCTTCCTCCATTTTTATGAAGCTTGAGTGTTAGGAAATGAAAGTGAAGTAATGAATAGGAGAGGGGGTGGAGTAATGATATAACCAGATTTGAGCAAGTGGGGTTAATGGGCTGAAACCCAAACCAAAGCCCTAAGTGAAAAAGTAGCAAAATTCCATTAACTCCAAACATATCGAAGTTTATACTCAAAAAGGTCGCAAACGGCGTTTTGAACTCAATGGAAGAGGTCACGAGTCCTAATTCGACTGTTTGCAAAAAGTAGCTTTTCGGACCTCAATCCGATTAACGATTCAATATTTAAATAAAATATTTAAATATTCAATCGTAAAATATGCGGGTTGTTACACATATAGTACGGGTCGCTGGCGATTCAAGCAGTTAGGATTTTTTCTGGAGTTTGGGATGTTTCCATGGTCTTATGTCATCATTTTTTGCGTAGTCTCGTTGCACGTTGTTCCTTTTTTATGACAATTTATTAGCTGTTTGCACTCAGCTGCTGATCGGGCTGAGCGGATGCTCGTCTCTTGGTTTAGTCGATCCCAGCCGTTGCTTTAGTAGTATAGCTCGGCTCTCGTTAACTCCTTGCCTTAGCCTTTCTGGTTAAGTTCTAAACCATTCTGATAACACGAGATTGTTCTGTCTCCTGTTGGACCCTATTGGGTTAAAAACCCGGATAACAGCAATAATGGATCAATAACAGATGACTTGATTTTGACTCGTAGGCCATCCGCACCATTTTCATTTCTGAGAGTGCTATTATCACCCACATACTGCATAGTCAATGTGCTTGGTGAGTGATGGTGGTGGGCTGTGGATGGTGGTGGTGTTGTTGGTCGTAGAGCAGTACCTTGAGTCATTGTTTTCTTTATCCTCTTCATCTGTTGGTGTACCTGGTTAGAGAATGTCTGAATCGTATTTGGGATGGGATCTACGGGGGTTTCAACGAAGGCTTTCGCCCCAGTTTAGGCCTTGAAAGAATTGCTTGGTTATCCTTGAATGAAGGCAATAGATGGACCGAGGGGAGCTATAGGTAGAGTGTAACAACCCACATATTTAACAATAATATATTTAAATAACTAATTAAGTAAATGTAACAACCCACATATTTAATGATAATATATTTAAATAACTAATTCAAATATGAAATCATTATTGAATTGAAGGTCCAAAATATGACTTTTCGCATATGGATGAATTAGTACTCGAGACCACCTTCATTGAGTCCAGATCATTATTAAGAATCAAAATGCATATAAATACCGCTATATTTGAAACCGAAAGATCAGATGGCCAAAACGACAACAAGATGCGTGAAATTATCATCCCGGGGCATTGTCTCAGATTTTTATGAAACTATTGCCATCGGGACTGAAATAATAAGTTGATGTACACCGATGAGTTTCGTAGCGATCCGACGTCCCGTGTGATCATACGAGCTCGAAACTTGTAACATTTTAATTTGAGAAATCAAATAAAGTATATATAGTTATATATATATATATATATATATATATGTATACACATTTACTTTTTCATCCCATTTCCTCCTCCAGTAACCGAAATTAGTTCCTCCCCTTCAAAAAATAAAATCTAGAGCTATAGGCACTGAAATTCGACGTGGTTGGACTTATTAGGCTCGGGGAGGCAAGAGCTTCAAATCCATGCCAACATCGCCGTGTGTGGTGACATTTGAGGTGGTGGCCATACTTGGTTGCGGAACTAGGTTTGGGTCATGGAGGAGGAATAGGCAGAGTTAGGCGATGACGCGAGTGTCGTTGCACTCCTCTTCGCGATGTGCATCTCCCAACCCTAAGCGTCGGAGCTCCGGCCTACTCATGAAAATCGCGACACTCATGGGGGCTGCACGGGTATCCAGGTCGCGATGGGAGTGGAGGAGCCAGGGTTCGATTCGAGGGGTTCCGTAATAACCTGATTTTTAAGTGGTAATTAATTTAAGTTAATAAACATTAAATTAATTAATTAGATAATAATTTGGAGATTTTATATGGGAATGGTTTTTCAAATTATTTTATTAAAAGGATTTTGATTGTAAAAATATAGTAATTAAATTTAGAATAAGATAAAAGGTGGAAAATAGTCTTTTCCTTTTTTATAGTAATGTTATTAGAATATAATATAAGTTACAAAAGAAGTAATTTGGAAAGTAAATTGTATTCATTTAAACTAAATGGAAATTTGAATTATAAATGAAAGAAAATAAGTATATATATAAACACATGTTTTACCTTAAGCCCAAAATCCATTTAACCAAGCCCAAATACTATAAGTCCTAACCCATTTTCTACACTCCTCTCTTTCTAGAGTTTTCCTATCTCCTTCCCTTCACTAAATATAAACATATACTTACTTCACGATATATATTTTCTTGGACATCTTCCTATTCAAGATTATCAAACTTTCCCTACTTCTAAATTCAGAAACAAATCATATAAATTAAAATAAATTATAAAACTTAAGAATGAAGCTCTAGACACCTTTTGACTTCTCTAGTTTAAGTCGTGGTTGTTGCGGAGCTGGAGAGTCGAGTGCATGAGCTTGAGGGTAAAGCGACAGTTTTTAAGGTAAGTGAATACCTCTTAAACATCTATGTTTAATCACTTGATCCAATTTTATCTTGTTTATATAAATCAGATTGCTGTGAGTAATTAAACTCATCACCTGCATCCTTTTAATACTTCGAGCACATCAAATAGTCGCATCGTCATTAGTAGGCGATGAATGGTCGAAGAGAACCTTCGACCAGTCGACCTGTGGAGGCGATCGGTCCACCGTTCCTTGACCATTTTTCAAATGTATATGGTTCTTCCTATGTGCGCGTGAGCATGATCTTCTTCGTGCTTGCGCTGAGCCTTCATTCCATGCGTAGGTGGTGTTTCCTCCCTATGCTTTTCCTCGTGTGTGTTTAAATAAGCTTGCGTCAGTTTCTAAGCCTGGGAGTGTAATTTTTGAGTCTCTTCTTCTTTCTACCTTCGTGATATTTCAGGGTGCGTGTACGCGCGCGCGTGTGTGTATACATATATATATATATATATATATATATATATATATATATATATATATATATATATATATATATATATATATATATGGCAGTGCATGTGTGCATGCATTGTGAACATTTGACCTTGTTTTACCACTTGCTTGCTGAGGAGTACACTTATAGATATATAGGAGTTTAAGATCTGCTAGGCGAGTGACCTTGTTACTACTTAGATATGAGTTTTGGGTTTGTAGACTTGTAGTTGAACATATTAAGAGTAATTAATTTGATGGCATTCTCTATGAGTTTAGCTCAGTCAGTTCAACTGTATATATACCATTGTAACACTAGAGTTATATTTCATCTTGTTTAACATGGTTGTGTTAATATATGCTATGTTTAAATTTTATATATACACGTAACTTTTTATGCAAGCAAATTTCAAAAGTAATAGCTAAACAATATATATAGGTATGTATCACGTCCCTAAGTTGCACGGTCCATGTATTTGTTTATATTTATATAAACTTAATCAAATATTTATTTAAAACAACAGTATATAAATATACTTATTTGATAATGTATGTATGACGGTTGAGTTATGTCATTTAGTGTTTTGTGTATACTCCTTTTGTTAGCTGCTCTTAATTTATCTTAGTTTCTTTTTCATGTTATGTATAATTTACTGTCTTGCTTTTCCCGTGCACATGCTTTGTTTTGAACTGTATACATACATACATATATATATACACATACATATACACATATAAATACACACGCATATATGTGTATGTGTATATATATGCTGCCTGTATGGGTATTGGTGTCTTATTGTTTTCATATTCTAGTGCCCTGTTTTGCTCTGTTCATGTATAAATATATTAAACACTTTACTAAATTGTCTGCTCTTTTATCAAGTTTGTATTTTGGGCGAATCTACTTCATTTCCTTTATGTACTATAGTTGACTGTGGATAGAATTATATATTATCAATCAACATGGTTGCTACCATTAAATATAATATATTCCCATTTCTTTTGTTCTGATGGGCATTCCTATTCACCATCATCAGCTAATACTTATTCCACTATCTTGTTCTGTTAGTGGGCGCAAGCTATATGCGATCTAGAATATATGTACACTTTTCATTTCTGTTGTATCTTTTGTTCAAGTTTTATATATATACATAAGCTTATAGCATCTCCAACAATTCAAAATGCGGAAATTGACGAAATGTTGGAGGCCTCATTTCTGCAACAAAAATGAGGCCGGACGCCTGTTCAACAGGCGCCTGGTGATCGCGCCTATATCAGGCACTTTTCCCTCTCTGCCCCTCATTTCTACCTCTTCCATCCTCTTTTCAGTTAATTTTTTTTATTTTACTTTTCGTCCAAATGCCGCCCCGTCCGGTTAAAACTGGTAGACGCATCGTTCGATATGCGACCGATGCCAATATCGGACCTGCTCATATCCCTCCTGATGCTACCGTGACTCCACACAATCTTCGATCCTTACACGACTTGCCTACTTACATAGATGCTGATTTTAGAAGAAGATTTCGCATGCGGCGTCCTCTATTTTTTAGAATCCTACAATGTATCAAGCAGCATGACAAATATTTTATCTTCAAACCCAATGCATCTCGTACAATGGGATTGACTGGAATTCAAAAAATGACAGCTACACTAAGAATGCTTGCATATGCAGGACCGGCGGACGCGCTTGATGAAAATTTGATAGTGGCGGAAAGCACGATATTAGAGTGTTTGGAGCATTTCTGTCAAGCTATCGTGGACATTTACGGTGATCAATACTTATGCAGACCGAACGAAGCGGATATAGTAATGTTATTAAATATGGATGGTAGTAGAGGTTGGCCTGGAATGTTAGGCAGTATAGACTGCATGCATTGGGAGTGGAAGAATTGTCCAAAGGCGTATGCTGGAGCTTATCAAGGTAAGTCTCGTAGGTCCTCTATTATTCTTGAAGCCGTACCGTCATATGACTTATGGATATGACATGCATTTTTTGGAATGCCGGGTTCGAACAATGATCTTAACGTAGTCGAACGATCTACTTTGTTCAATGATTTAGCAAACGGTAGATCAACTCCTTGTATCTTTACTTTAGGAGGTAACACGTACGATCATGGATATTATCTTGGCGATGGTATATATTCTAAATGGAGTACCATTGTCAAGACAATTCCTAACCCACAAAATAATAAACAATCAAAATTTGCAGCGATGCAAGAAGGCCAAAGGAAGGACGTTGAAAGAGCATTTGGGGTTCTTTAATCTAGATTTGCCATATTCAGTAATCCATGCAGACTTTGGTCACCAGTTAAAATAACCAAAATAATATACACATGTATTGTTTTACGTAATATGATTATAGAGGATGAAAAAGACATGGAAGAAGATTACTTTTACGAGGGTGCTCCAACACCACCGCCTGTTTGGCGCAACGATATGATTGGAAGCGCACTAGAACTCGAGTTTCATGTAGAAAGCCAAATATCCTACCGTAGTGTTCAACTGCATCGAAGACTGCAAAATGATCTCATAGATCATCTTTGGAGCTTTTCTGGAAATCAGTGAAACTATTTTTCTGTTGTTACTTTTCCTACTATTGTTTATGTTGTTGTTACTTATTATTATTATTATTGTAATCTGTTTATGTTTAATTAACGTAATGTTGTTATAATCTTTTTTCAATGTAATGCAATTTCATTGAAAATACTTATATTTATAATTTCTTGCATTCAGAACATAATACAACTAACGGTAATTAAAAGATACAAAGGTTGTAGAAACGGTAATTCATTTAATGACCCTCTTCAAGTCTACGCCTCATAATTTCTCTCCTTCTTTGCTCCGTATACTCTAGGTTTTCTGCAGACATATGTGACGTATCCATGAACATTATTGCATCTTCATCTCTTTATCGGTTTCCAGCAAGAAGTTGATCCATTCTTGACAACTTTTCTTGGTGTTGAATCGCTCGAGTTTCCATTTCCCGGTTAAATCTATCTTCAGATTAAAGTAGGAGTTTTTTAATTTCTACTTGATCCGCTCCAGCAGTCTGCTTCTTTTTGGCCGCTTTTGCTCCCTGTGGCCTAGCAAAATGATCTTCGGTTGGGGTTGAGTCTTCTTCTAATCCTAAACCGTAGCTTCCTAGCGATTCCCTAGGACTAGAGCTTTCTCCAACTCTAGGCGTTTTACCTCGACCACTGTTTGATTGAACTTGTTGAACGGTTTTCTGAAGCGATGATTTCCATTTAACGTGCTCGACCAACATGTCATAAACATGCATGAACTGATAAAAATGTGGTGCTTGTTTACTATCAGGTTTATAGATTTGTTTGAACAACTTGTTTGCGGCCATAATTTGTTAAAAAAAACACTAGTATAATTAGAGAACTATGATAAAAAGTAGAACAATGAAATTATATTAAAGCTTACCAAATGCGTTTCATTTCCAAATCCACTAGGATTCATTTGCTTTAGCTTGAAAATTTGAGAATCGAACGTTTGCGTTTGACGATTTATTTTTCCATAATGACCTTTGACTGAAGATAGCGTTCTTTTTCGATCGATGTTCTTTCGATTGTAGCAATTAGTAATTTTTCCCCAAAAAGTCTTACCACTTTGATCGTTCCCTCAAATAGGATCGACCGAGAGTGCACAGTAAATGTAGCAAACATCGCAGTCTTCCGCAGCGCTCAAACTTGCATTAGTTACTTCTTCCCCAATCGGAACTGTAACGTCTTGTAAGTCGTAGTCTTCAAAACTGGACCTTGCAGCATCGACGTCGAAATCGGAGTACATTTTCAGTTGAGATTAGTGGTAGTAAAAAATTGTGATGGAGGAAGGAAATTGGTTGCGAAGGGAAGAAGAGGAGGGGAGTTGTATTTGAAAGGGAAATATGGCTGCTGGCGACCGTTGGAGGGAGAATAATTGGGCGCCTGTTATACAGGCGCCTGGAACTAGGCTCCTGTTGAACAGGCGCCTAGTATCGAGGCGCCTGTCTAACAGACGCCTCGCCTGATCTTCCTTTCCGACACTTCAGCCCTCTTTTTTGCACTATTGCATTTTCTCGAACCCTGTTGAAGAGCTTTGAGGGTGCTGATATGAGAATATTGCAACAATTGGAGATGCTTAAGTATTTACTTTTGTACCTTGCTTTACTAGTACCCTTACTTTTGAATTAAATACTTTATGTTACTATTCAATTTTATTTCTTTATATGCGTTACTGCTACTTCATGCTTTTATACTTATGTGTGCAGCGGATGTGTCAATAATCAATGAAAGTACACTAGTGTGCAAGTGTTAGCATGATTTATTTCTTTTTGTAAAGGTGTCATGTAAGTTAACGGTAATTGTTATTTTATTGTCAAGTATTTCATGTTGATTTAAAATAGTTCAATCGTGCTTTTTTATACCTTATGAACGTTGGTTGCCTTAGATATAAAAACTACTTTGAAATATTAATAAATACTTGTTTGTTAAATGTACATACACAAATATATATATATATATATATATATATATATATATATGTATGTATATATATATGTATGTATGTATGTATTAAATTTGAGTTAAGTTATTATCTAGTTAAATCTTGAATATGAGCCTAATTCTTATTATTCATTTTGTTATCTAAATTATATATGTTTTGAATGTTTTATTATGAAGTATTGGCTCATTTATTTATATTTATTTAGATAATCAATTTTCTAATTTCTAATTTTATTGATTTCGATAATCCGATGATTCGCCGTTGATGTGGGTTTGATTGATGATTTTATTATGATACGGTGATGACATCCCTGTCCTCATTTTATTGATATTTATTCTACGTGACGAGTATTCTGAATAAATGGATAAGTAATACTGTTTGGGATAGGGTATTCGGCAATACTTTTCCAGTTATTCTTTAGACTCGTTATATAGAATATCGAATGAGAGAGTATGGTGTATGAGCACTATATAAATAGACTAGTAACACGTAGTGGTATGAGACGCCGTTGTGTTATTCAACCAATTATTCCTTGCTCGTAGATTACACTCATACAGGGGTATGTTGTGTATGTGATATGCATGAGTCGCTGCAGTGGGCACGTATGGAGGCTACTAGTTAGCCACATAGTTGTGTACATTATATTTCTGTCTACCTTTGTTTTACTCCCTTTATGTTTAGAGAGTGAAACAGATTGTCCAGTATCCACCCTGGAGGCCTGATCGAGGATGTCGTGCCCCCGATCCATGGCACCGTTGTTGTATTATATTCGATGCGCATCACAAGATTAGTAGTTGGTTGCCCCTTGTGTCACATAGGCCAATAGTCAGTTACCAAAAGGGCATAAGTCGGTAGTCATGACCGAAGAGGCTACGCATTGTCGAGTCTATGGTGGATCATTGTCATGATACCGAGAGGGGGATATAATGGTAACTGTTGATTGTAGGAGTCGTGTCATATGGACTATGTGTGGCTCATGGAGCAAACAGACGTACTGTCAGTCTCCCGTCTAGTTCCGTCGTAGATGTCTGTATGTGGTAGTAGATAGACGTATATTATGTATGGATGATGCTATACCTGAGACTGTGTCCAGAGCATGATCAACCCCTTATCCTTCTCAGGTAGATAGCCTACTTATTATTGATTTATTGTTCTATATTTTAGGACCTTTCAGTCGAGAATTTCGCCTCACTAAGGGATGTTGGTCGAGATATATGATTTTGCACGTTACGACATTGTTATGAGCTTCAAATCTTTTTTATTGTATTTATTGATTTAATATTGATATTCTATAATATAAGAATGAGAGAGATGGTGGGCATTACTTCATTACTACCCGACTTCAGTTGAGGATGTCTCATTATTGATTATTTTAGATTTGATGTTGATTTCTGGATATGTATGATCCACCCATTTATAATGCTTCCGTTATTTCCTATTCCATGTATTTCTATATGGGTGATGACATTTTTAAATTTTAGTGTTGATTATTTCATATGAATTTTAGTTATTTTTAAGGTATGGTGCCTTGATAAATATCTATTATATTATATAGATATTTCAAACATACATTTCTATGCATATTTATCTTACTTGTCATGCTAAATGGTGATTTGAGTGTCTTTGATTGGGATATCATATGGTTATTTCTTGTACACATTATTTTCCTTATTTATGATCCTTGATTAGACATAGTCTGACCCGTGTGTTATTTTATAATACTCGGGTCAGTCCAAGACATTTCAGGTACATGGATGACTGGACCAACTTGTGTTTTATTAGACTTAGAGGAGTACTATATTAGGATTGTTATATGATATCTGATTCATTTTATGTATATATATATATAATTGACATTTGAGTTGTATTGTATTCTTATAACTTTACCGTATTATATATTATCACTACGTTTGTCTCTGTGTTCTTTGTATGGTAATGTATATTGTGTATTGTTTTGTCCTAGAGGCACACGTGTCTATTGCTTTGTATACATACTGAGTACGTATAGGTGATATATATATATATATATATTTATATTTACACACACACACACACATACACACACACATTTGATGTTTTAATACATACAAGTTAGTCCAAGGGAATATTCATGCGTGTACCTCATATAGCCTCATTCTACATATTATTTGACAGTATTACTTTGTAATACTCTTGGATAGTATGTGTATAGAGGTGGGGTGTTACAAAGTGGTATCAGAGCTGGTTTAGAACAATATATTATATATCAGAGACACGTGTCGTTAGCCTAGTTGAGACTTAGGAGACCTTGTCCATTGGGTGAGTTGGGAAATTTTCTATAATAAGTGATAGTATATTTTATTTTATATATATAGAATGATTACTAGGGAGTAATCATCAAGGGACGTATATGTTATTTTGAAATTATAATTACTTTTCACTTAATTCTTTTGAGCTTATAAAATGGTTGGAGTAGCAAGGACAAAAGGAGTTAGTATAACTAGTACCATTTGTATTTATAATTTTTGATGGTTTGAAGTTGTATTGTGTTATTTGTTTTGTTATCGCATATTCAAGTTTTGATTTGTTTTATTAGAGTGCGCAACAGGATTATTAGTTTTCGCTGAGTACCTTATTTAATCTCTTATGTTTATTTGATAATTTGAAATTGTGGAATTGAATTTGATTTTGGTATTTGTGTATAATTATCAAAGCTATGAAATGAATCTAGTTATTTGGTATATTCTTATTGTAAATAAATACATGTAATGTTGTTTATTATTTTGAGTTGCTTTTTGAAATGGTTTGTTAAGTAATATACATATAGATACATGAGTTTTAAAGACTGTTTGAAAATGTCTTAAAAATTAATAAGTAATTGGTGAAAGCAAAGGTTTATTGTATATAAATATTAGTTATTATTATTATTAAATGATTTAGTAGTAAAGTGAATGTTTTAATTAGAAACTATTGAGAAAGTGTGTACATATACTATAAGTAAAGTATTAAATGGAGATTTGGAAATTATTTTGAAACATGTATTTTTGATAATTTGTAGAAGTATTACTTGTAAATATTTTGGAAGTAAAATAGTTGGTAACTTGTCTGTTGAGTGTGTTATGGATTTTGGTCCTTGCAGGTGCACACGTATTCCATAGAAATTCTTAAACGCTTGAACGAGACATTTGGACATGACAATTTAGAAAGATATAAATAATTTGTGGAAGATTAAAATATTTTGAAAATAGATTTGAAATTTTTTTTATGGATGTTAACAATAAAACTTGTCAACACCCCAAAGCAGAGTTAGAGGACAAGGTTATTCCCATTCGGTTTCTCTTAGGTAAGCTGAGAAGAATAAAATATTAATATTCACTTTGGTTATCCTTTCGACCAGGTTACTATAGTGAAAACTTGATCAAATGGACCCTTCAATCTAGTCGAAATGGTTGATTCCTTTTCTTATTAGCCTTTAGATCATGCTGAGATAGTATGGTTTTCCTTTCGAAAGCTCTCCTTTTGAAGGAGGTGAGAAACTCAAATGCATAACTTGAGGAATCCGAGGTTAAGGTTTGGTTTGGTGGGTTTCGACCCTGTCGAAAGCTTAGATGGTTGAGTGGTTAGGGCTTTGATCAAGAACCTGGGACCGAGGTTTCGAACCTGTCAAAAATTATAGCCATAAATGTCTCGAGTTTGAATTGGGAACCGGAGGTTAAAGTGAATTGGAGAAGGGTTTCGATCTTGTCAAAAGTAGAAGTCCAGCAAAAGGTGGCCAGGATTCTATAACTAGGGTTGGGTCAGAAGAGCTTTTCAACTTGCTCAACACTTGGAAAAACACTATTAATTCTAATTATAATACTTTGAAACAACTAAGTAATAAATATGCAAAGATCTTCTCCCGTTTCAGCACAAAGAAGCTTTTATTACTCAATTTCCCCAAATCAATTTGCAAATTAGGGTTGTACAGCTTTTGGAATTAAGAAATTACAAGTTTAGAATGACTGAATTCGGATCCCTAAAATTAAACCCCTTGGGTCTTAACTATAGATGCGGGTCATCACCTTTAGACCCTAATGCTATCGACCTGGTCGAAAGGTGGCTGCCGTATTGACTCTAGAATGCTTCCGTCTTTGTCGAAAGGAACAGTTGTGCCTTTCTTCTTTGTATTGCATTGTAGGAGCTTTCGACTCCGTCGATAGGTTTTATCCAGTGGTTTCAAAGGGGTTTCGATGCTGATTGTTTCGATTCTGTTAGTTGCTTCTAAACTCTTGCCTGTGACTTGATTCGGAACATCCCTGGATAGTAATGGCTTCGATCGATTCGAAAGGCTTGGTTTAGCTTTCGAAAGGGTTGTTCAGGCCAATATATGCTTTCGAGTAGTTTGAGTGGAGGCGAAACCTTTGGTTTTGAAAGGTTTGGCGCGTATATGAAGAGTTGTCCTTCATTATCTTCGAAAGGTGTTGCTTTGGTTCATTCGAATGGTCTTCATGATTGTGGAATCACCTGCTTCGAAAGATAGTCACTGAAGGCATAAGGGTTCTTTTGACCCCTTCGTAAGGTAGAGAATCTTCTGGACCTTGACTTTAGTATCCTTTCGACCCCTTCGAAAGGTTCTGAAGCTTTTGGACTTTGGCTGTAGCATCCCTTCGACTCCTTCGAAAGGTCCAGCTGGAGCCTTTTCCACTTGCCTCTTTGTCTTCTGTCCAAACTGGTTTCGACTAAGTCGAAAGGAATTTTAGGTGGTAACATTTGCACCCCCTTGCGAAGGAATGCTCTTGACTTTTCAAGTCAACTACGTCGAAACCTAAAATATTTCCGCCTTTTGGCATTCCCGTGTGAATCTGGACCGTCCATTTAAATATGATCGAATGGCTTGCCGCTATTGCTGACTTTTCTTATAAATTACACCTTCTTCCTTCTTCCTCTTCACTTACCTGCAAACAAAATTACTTCCGAGAAAAATCAACAGCTTTAAACTTCCAGTTAATTCTCATTTTCTTTCATCAACAATCTAGATCTATGTAAGTGTTATTAATTTTTCTTTTGAAATTTCTATTTCTCTCTTTATTTCATGATGAATTTCAATTTTTTTAAATCTCACTATCGGGATTTAGAATTTTCAATTTGATTTACTAAAAATTGTTTGAGTTTTAAGTTTCAATCCTCCTGAGAAAATTCTGCGATTCAATTTTCATGAATCGATTAATTTTATTTTTTGTTAAGTTTCGCTTTGAATCCAATTTTAGTTTTCATAATTACTGTTACTTTCAAGAAAATTTGAATTTTTGTTACATTGATTTCGAAATTGAAAAGGTTAATTCATGTTTAAATATGTTGGTTTAATGGTTTTGATTCATTTGTTTATCAATTTTTTGAATTCTTGGGTTTGAAATCGGGTTTGGGGAAAAAAGAATTTCATGTTTTCTTCGTTCGGAAGCTTTGAGTTGTACGAATTAAAAATTGGTACCACAAATTTACTTTTCTACCCCTTCGAAAGGGTTTAAGGCGACAACTTTCATTTTGCTTTCTTAGCCTCTTTCGGTGGGGTCGAAAGGTAATGTAGCGCTAATTTGATCGACCTCGCCAAAAGGGTATACAGTAAAGCAGCATGCAGTCACCCCTCTCGAAAGCATAACGTTTCGACCTAGTCGAAAACTTTTGTGTTGATTGAAAATCTTTTCTCTTTAGTTTCCTATCGAAACCATGATGCCTTTTCGACCCTATCGAAACCTATTATAACTAATGAGTCAAAACCTTCTATAATCACCTTTCTTCAGCATTGTCGAAACGTTCAAAGTTCACATGATTTTAACTTAGAACCTTTCGAATCAATGGGTATATAAGGTTTCGACGGCATTCATATTCCCTTATAACAACTTAGGATTGTAGGTTTCGACAGTGTCGAAAGGTCTTTTGTTATCTTGTCTATTGAATATTAGTAGTGTCTACCTTATTCAAAATTTTAAGTTGGTTTTAATTATTCTCTTTTAACAACATAGTTCTTATTGAGCTTTCGGCATTGTTGAAGGGTGCCGATTGGACATATACTTCAACTCTTCCTTTCGTCATTGTCGAAAGCTCAATGGATATTCATATTTAAGCTTTCGACATTATCGAGAGATGTTTGTTAAATGTTAACTTTTTGTTTCCCTTTCGACTCTATCGAAAGCTCTATATCTCTGATTTTTAACTTTAACATTCTTCTAAGAATTTGAAGTTTTATGTTTGGTTTTATATTTAAGTTTCCATAGTAGGTTTTTACCAATTCTTGAAAGAATGTTAGGTTCATAACAAACTGAAAATTTTAACTGAAATGTTTTCATCTGTCAGAACCATGAGCTCTCCAAAGAAAGTTTAAGTCACTTCAAAGCATTCTGTGATATCTACACAAGATGAAGTAGACACCATTCTCAATGACTATGGAATTACCGGTGTGGAAGATATTCCACCTAGAGAAACTGACACCATCAACAACCCCCTCGAAGGGTTTTGTGCTTATACTGCCATTCATATATGGCATGAAGGGTTTCTCCCTTTTCTAGAGTTCTTGTCTAAATTCCTTTCTTATCTCAGAATCGCTCCAATCTAGCTGTCTCTGAATGTATACACTTATCTTCTATCTCTGGAGCTGATGGCACTTGAATCTGGAATCCTTTCTCTGAATGCTGAAGTACTAAATCACCTCGTTCGATTAGTCAAGCTCAGGAATCTCAATAGCCAAATCTTCAAGGAAAACCCTTCGAAGAAGCTGATATCAGAAGGAGTTAACATGTTTAGAGACATGGAGAACCTGTTTTTCTTTGTTAGATGCTTCCCAAATATCAGTGGGACTTTCTCTACTCCCCGTAAGTTCAAATTTTCATTATTTTCCTTCTATTCAGTGGTTATTCTTGTCTAATCTTTGCCTTATGTCAGGTGCTCTTGTCAAAGAACTTAATGAGGCCAATAAGAGAATGGTGGTGTCTCTAGTCGCAGCTTCTAATAATATCGGAAACCGATTGAAGCTATTGAAGCCTGCCAACTTGAAGAAGCATTCTCTCCTTTCGTCTGGTCAAAGGGTTATAGGGCTACCTCCTTTGATCCAACATACATCAAAAAGTAAACGCTTCATTTCCTTAGAAGATCCTGCACATTTCTCTCCTATGTCACCCATCTATTCCGACCATCCCGGTAAGTTATAGACACGGCACCTATTTTCTATTTCTGCGTTGTTTTCCAAATTACTATGCTAACTTATGATCTGTTTGAACTCTCCTCAACTGCTCCTCAAGTTGTAAAGCCTACTAGTGGTTTAGCTCCTCCTCCTGAGACTTCACGCGCGCCATCCTTTGCTCAATCTCTTGCTAGGACTAAGATGGCTAACAAGAGAAAGTTGGAGAAGTCAATTTTGGTGGAGCCGCCCCTTAAGGTTGCTAAAGTAGTCGAAGTTCCTGATTCAATAGAAGAGGAATCTTCATCTCTTGATAAAGCTTTGGACAGCCCGATCGTTGAAGCTCCTCAGGATAAATCCAAGCAGACTCCTACTGCAATTGATCCTCTCTCTCTCTCTCTCTCGCGCGCATCACCGTTTCAAGCTCTCCAAGCGCACTCAAGCAGATGCAAAATGATTTGGAGATGATCCCCACTCAAAAGCACATTCCTCCAAGGCCGACATCTCCTTCTTCCTCCATTAACTTTGAAGAGATAGCGCAATATATCTTAAATTCTACGTCCTTTGCCTCCATCCACCCGCCTTCCTCTGTTCCTGACATGGCGGATCATTATCGTTCTCTAATAGAACAACAATTCTTGGTGAGTTTCTCTTCACTTGACTTTTATCATTACTGTTCTTCTCTAAATTTCTGACTTGCGCTGCATTTCTTCTTTCATATTTCCAAAAGTTTGTTAACTTTACACATGCAGGCATCTAAATCTTCTATCGAATCCTTCAAGTTTCGGGAGGAAATTTCTACCCTAAAGAATCAAGTCTCTTCCTTACCCGTGGAAAAAGATAAAGCAACCTCTGAACTGGAGCGATTGAGAACTTCTCTCGCCTAGTCAGAATCCACTATCTTAGAGGAAAGGATAGCCCGTCAACTCCTCGCCGATGAAAACTTGGCGATGAATATAACCCTAAAGGAATTCGACGAGGAGAAAGCTCGAATGGCGGCAAAGCATGCCGCTTTGAAGGAAAAGTTAAAGAAAACCAAGGCTTCCCTGAAACTGGCAGTCGATACCATCTCAGATGTTAAACAACGAGTGTCATGGTTTCTCGATACTACACTTGAAGTGATCATGATGAACTCCTTCGAAGAAGCCCTGATGCTTGCTTATGCTGACAATATCGATAAATGCCCTGAGCTAAGCTTTCCTTCACTCGATTCTACCCTTGTTGATAGAGTTATGGGCAAGATAGATCATATGAAGACGAGAGTTGAAACTTCTAAAAAGGATGAGATCGATGCCTCTAAGATTCTTTCTTTTGAAGTCCCTTCTTTTGAAGCCGAATCTTACTCTGAAGATGAAGGCGACAAAGATGATGCTACCGAGGAAGAGGGGGGGTAATGATGATGATGACAACGACGACGATAATATCAACGGCGGCCAAGGTTCAAGTGGTAACAGAGAGGGCCACACTAAGACTTCTAACAAAGATGGAGATGATAACACTAGGGCTTCCGAAAAAGATCCATCTCCTCACAAATGAGTCCCACCTGGATCTATCGCGCCCTCTACTCCTCAAGAAGAAGAGCCTGCTTTTATTGATTTTGAAGTGCCAAAGGAAAAAAGTACAAGCTTCCCAAGCATCAATCCCAATATCTCAGGTATGGGATTCTCTGTTTAAACATCTTTCACTTCGAAGATAATAATAGTGTAAATCATTCGTTTTAGATAAGGAAGAAATCTGTCCTTCCCTATAAAACCAAACTTGAAAGAAAACAAGCAGAGATAAATAGTTTATATAGGGAGTTAGACAAGCAATTAAGGGAGCACAATGTATTTTCCGATAAATATCATAGGCTTAATAGGAGTGAAGCAGTGCTGGCATCATTTAAGCATCAAGAAGTTGCCCCCCGGCTATGGAGAGCGCGGCTTCGTTATGACGCCCTTTTGAAAGAACATTGGGAGTTAATCACCTTATTCAGGATGCTGATAGAAGAATCAGATATTTTAGTTAACTTCTTATATAAGGCCTATTGTAGACACCCAATTGTTGATTTTTCATATTTAGGTGAATTTAGTAGGGTTCTACTTAGGCGCTTTCATAAGAGATACTTGGACGAATTCAGATCTGACCCTCATCCTAGAGCTTGTTGGAACTTACCACGAGTCAGATCCATTCCCTAAGATCTTCCTCCTGAAAAACTTAAATATTATAAGAACATATTTGTCTCTGAATTATTTACTAAGTCTATCTTGTATGAACCAGATGAATAATTGTAAACATGCAATAATATATTGATTTGTAAACATTTGTTTTAGTCTTTCTTTTTATGCTTAACTTCCTTTTTTATATTATCACAGAGTGATTGTTCATCAGGCCAACTTGTTTCTAGAGACAATTTAAGTCAATATGTTAAAATGACAAGATTTTATCTTAAAATGGCATCAATTTTAAAGTCTTCAAAATTAGCAAGATACCGTTTTCTTAGAGATTTACAAAAACTTTATCTAGAACATCCTCGTCTCTGTTTCGATTTCCTCGGTGAAGAAAAGGAGAAAACACTCAAAGAGATTTGAACATTCCACACTAAACTAACATGTGGGCGTGATAGTCCTCCTGCCGGAGAGTGGGACTACAGTAAATATCCACCGGTTATTACTCCAGAAGGAGTCAATATTCCTTTTGATTCGATAGTTACCCTTTCTGCTAATTCATTAAATAAAGTTAGAAATCCAGTTTCTCAACTTTAGATATAGAGTGGGTATTCAGTTGTACTTTTTTTAGTTTCATTGTCATTTAAGTTGTAATCATTTATCTTAATAATAAAGAGATTATCATTCTGGTCTTGACTTCATTCTGTTTCTTTTTATTTAAATAGGAGTTACAGTTATCAGTAGCTCCTCTCTCACTAGATTCAGCGTCACGTTTTGTTAATCTTAGAGATAAGATGTTAACGGACTTGAAAATAGTAAACTCTTTGAAGATTCTCTACTTGCTCGCTTTCACGGTAATGCCGAAGCTTTAAGATGGCACAAAAGATACTTACTGTGAGAAATGCAAATTATAGATCTTAAGGCTGGAATAACACTAGAGGGGGGGGTGAATAGTGTTATTTTTTTAAAATCTTTTGAATTTTGTTCAAATTAAACACCAATAAATGCAATTCACAAACACAGATATAATTAGAGAATCAGACACAGATGCAAATACTAAATAAAAGCAGTAAAGGAAAGAACACACCAGGATTTTATACTGGTTCGGAGTTACCTTACATCTAGTCCCGTACAATTGTACAGATTTCTTTTCAAAAATAATCTCCTAGATTACACCGTCGGTTTCAAGGCTATGAGGTACACCTTCCTATATTCGAGTTCAGGGCAACTCTCTTGATTTAACCAGGCTACAAGATCACCTAATTGATTTCCGGGACTACAATCACACCCAATTATTTTTAAGGCTCAACCACACCTTTTACTCAACAGTTTGATTTACAAAAGATTCTATAACTCTGAATAGCACTGAGATCTGATGGAGAGAGTGGCAGAGAATCTAACAAGAGATAATCGAGTTTGATTCACTTGGTATTTCAGCAGAGTATAGTTTAGGATTCTTTAGACTAAATGTGGAAGATGAAGAGGAGAGAAAATAAATGAAAATCTATTAAAAATTCATTTAGAACTTACTGGTATTTATAGTAGAGCAACAACCATATCTATTCGTGAAAGGATACGACGAATAAACACTTCTTTTGAAAATTGAAATATGAAAATAATGGACACCATGTCGACATGGGGGGTTGAGAGATGTCGACATGCTCAAGGAAAAATTGATGTTTTGATTTTCTTATTAAAATTGGTTTCTATAATTTGTCAAAACAATTTCTAAACTTTGTAAATATATTTGAATATAGTTTAAACATATAAAAGAGTTTAGAAAATAATTTTTAATATGTATAATCTTAATCTATAAAGTGATTAAAATCTGAGTATACAAATATTTTAAAGCTAAATATTTAAAACAAGAGATGGTTTAAAAACAAGGACAATTTTGAAATCAAAATATTAAAAATGATAAAAATAGTTTTGAGGCTAAAAATTTCAAACAAGAGAGATGTCTTTTTGAAAAGAAATTTTTGAAATCATTTTTAAAAAAACAAGAGATTTATTTTTGAAAAACATTTTTGTAAAATTAGTGGATATCAAAATAGGACCACTATATGTTCTACTAGATATTGTCGTGGGTTCCATCCCACTAGGGTTCCATCCCTTTAACAGGCTCGAAGTGGATTCCATTCCACGAATAAATTTCGAATAAAGATGTAAGTGCTTTCAAGAAGTTTTAACATAATTCTAGACTGACTACATTATCTTGTACTGTTTGAGAACTTGAACTCTTGATAACTTGATTTCTTGATACTCATGAGTCTTCAATCTTGATATCTTCGATCTTTAAATTCATCAGTCTTGTATCTCTATACTGTACAGTCTTCATTCTTGGTACCTGCATGTTTATATTATGCATATACATATATATCTAAACCATAACGTTAGTATTTATATTTTATAACAAGTCCTAAGGTTGTTGTCATCAAAACCATCATCTCAAGGACTAACAATCTCCCCCTTTTTGATGATGACAACCTATGTTTATAAAATATACTTCACCTTTACTATAACTTCCTCTAAAACTAATAACCCCCCTTAATCTAAGCCTAACTACTCTATTTTATACTTCTCCCCCTTTGTCATCAACAAAAACTAATTCTAAACTAATATAACTCCCCCTTAGTCTTATACTGGAGTACTTGTGACAAATTATAATGGAGTGTATATATATATAATAACATGAGTTAATAATAAAGACATGACAAATATAAAAGTTTAAACCCAATAAATATATACTATGTTTAATATAATGTTATACAATCCATTCAAACCAAATCAATTCTAATCAAATCAAAGCAAATCAAATCAAATCAAATCAAATCACACAATTCAAAAACAAGCAATTCAAACCATAAGGGGATCAAATATTTATAGGAACTTCAACCCATCCTTCTTCTCCAAAGATAGGATCCTTTTAATAACTTCCCAATCTTCATTATCTTGAATCAAAGTTCCTACAGGATTTGCATCGAGATCATCTTTGTTGAGGGCAGAAATCATCCAACGGAGGGCATCGAAATGCTTCTCTTGTTCTTTTATCATCTGCATTTGACTTAGTTCTAAGTGCCTTTGATTGCGGAGAATAAAAGTAAGTATATTTTTGAATGAATTGAGAGTTTCTTCAAGATTATCACATAGAGTTTGAGAAGAGGAAGCCATTTTTGATAAGTAGTGAAGAGATGCAAATAGAGATAAGTAGAAATGAAAAGATTACAAATTTCTGGAAGGGACATGTGTTTAAATAGGGAGAAATTCGTTTAAAATGAATAGACACGAGTTAGTTATTTTAATTTCAAAATTTTAAAAAATAATCAAATCTGACAGTTATATGTCGACATAGAGGGGGTAGAGACATGTCGACATGGGTCTGTTGGTTTATGTGTTTTATTTCTTTTGTGAATAAGTATGTATATATATAAACTTATATATTATACTAACATTATTGTAGAGACACGACAAGGTAGGAAAACATAAGATAGATGATTTTTATAAATAGATGAGATGATACATAAGATACTACATAATAAAACAATACAAGCTTACATAAAACAAACTAATACATCACAACCTAGTTCTTAGAATGTGTTAGAGGATGAGAATGATGATAAGCCAAGTTTCCGACCAACTTTAGCAAAGAATTTTTTCATATTAGTGGACATTTTATCCAATTTCTTACTAACGGATCTTTTGAGAATCCGTTGATTTTCCACTATAATCTTTTGATTTTTGAGGAAAGTTTTGTTGGAAGGATTGTTAGTATTGGTAGGATATTCAATACTTTCCAAGGAGGTTTCTTCATTATCTTCTTCAATTTCCATTTCCTCCCCTTCTTCTTCTTCTTCATCTTCTTCCTCCATATCTTCATGTGCCAATCTCTCATCCTTTTCGACAAGAGATTCATATTGTTGAAATATGAAAGGAATTTTCATGGGAGAAATGTTGGCTTGATTAAACACTTTTCTTGAAACAAAATTTTCCCTTTTGTAATCAACGCCAAAATAATTACAAATCCAAGTGAGATAGATTCCATGATATAAGGTATTCTCATCCATTTCCAAATTCTTAGGACGAAGTTCATCCATAATCACTTGCGCCCAATTAATGTCATAATGACCAAAGATAGCAAAAAGAGCTTTAGAAACTTTTCAAGTCGGGTTATTGAAATTTCCCGATCTAGGAGTGATAGTATGTTGCAAAAGAAGATTGACAATACGTGCTTTCAAATGAAAGTTACGAATTTTAAATTCAAAGTTGTCATCTCATTCGAAAATGTGATGAAATGTCTCATGATCATGTTCATCAATATTAAAAGTAGAAAGATCTATTCCCGAATTCTTGCAATTGAGAATGTTGCCCAAAATTTCACAATTTAAAACAATTTTAGTGCCTTTAACACTACTCCAAATTTCATCTTCATTTCCTTCATAAAAACCGCGATTCAAATTTGCATAAAACATTTTAACAAGATTTGGGTAACAAACAAAATCATTTTGAGAATTGTCAAAAAGACTAAGAATATGATTCTCTTCAAGAAAAGTATTTATTTCATATGTAGAGAAATCGCTAAAGATAGCAAACTTTCCCGTATGAACTTTTTCGAAATTAGCATAGCTTATATAAGCCTTGATTGCTTCCAGATCATTATAGAGATACTCTTTAATGGTTTTAGATAGCCTCATTGTGGATGGAGTGCTTGAAGAAGCCATTTTTGAAGAGAGTAGAAAGTTTGAAAGAGTGAAAGAGAGTTTGAATTTTAAAATGAAAGTGAAAAGATATGATAAGATAATGGAAATAAATAGATATTCAATAGACATGTTCTCTGGTCAAGAGGTACCTTTCCAGAACATTGGGTTTGGTGAAAAGGTGAAGGGAAATTCAAAGATTTGAATTCAAATTTGAATTTCAAATTTTTGACAGGGATGTCGATATCATGGGTAGGGCCATGTCGACATGGGTCACAGAATTCATGTGACTTATATTTTCCTATATACTTTAATATCTATATACATATATTATTTTTAATGTCTATATATTTTCTGGAGTAATATTAAATATAATAATACTTTAAAAAATATATATTATAATATTAAAAATAAAAATAAAAAATTTAAAATTCAAACAACACATAATTTAAAAAACAATCAAACAATCAAACAATTTTAAGCAAACAATTTCAACCAATATATTGTAAACGTGTACCTTTTTCTAGATTCATGTCTCCGAGATCATCGGAATCATGAATAGCCGTAAGGCACATATTTGAATTTTCCGTCTTCTGATCATCATCGCTTGAGGATGAGTCTGAGTTTGAATCGTCTAGTGTAGCGGTATATGCTCTTTTCCTTTTCTTTGTATAATCATTGCTTGCAGGAAACTTTTGCTTATCAGGATGCAGACAGTCTCTTTTGAGATGGCCTGGTTCGTCACAGTTGAAACATTTGACGTGGTTTGGTACTTCATTATGATTTCTAGAATTCCTGTGATCATTCTTTTTGAAGTTGTTCATCTTTCTGTATTTCAGAAACTTTCGAAAATTCTTTGTCATGAAAGCTATTTCTTCATCATCATCACTTCCCGAGTCTGATCCATCTGTTAATGTATTGAAGGCAATTGACTTCTTTTTAAATGCCTTGCTATCACTTCTCCCTTGCATTTGTACTTCAAACGACACTAGATTTCCAATCAATTCTTAAATCTTTAAAGTACTGATATCATTTGCTTCTTCAATTGCAAGAGTTTTCTGATCCCATTCTGGAGTAAGAGAATTTAGAATTTTTCTGACTTGATCTTCTTCAGAAAAACTTTTTCCCAATCATATTAGAGAATGCACAATTTCCTGAAATCTACTATACATATCTGAAATGGACTCATTAGAATTCATTTTGAATAATTGAAACTGATTTGTGAGTATGGATATTTTGGTCTGTTTGACTTTGCTTGTTCCTTCGTGAGTAACTTGTAAAGTTTTCCAGATATCATATGCAAACTTACAATCAGATACTCTATTGAATTCATTCCTATCAAGTAAACAAAATAAAATATTCATGGCTTTTGAATTATTTTGTGCAATATTCTTTTGCTCAGCAGTACATTGTGCAAAACTAGTTGTGGGTTCTGAATATTCAGTTTGTGTGATATTCCAAGTGTCTAATCCTATTGACGGTAAATATATTTTCATTCTACATGCCTAATATGCATAGTTACTGCTAATAAAAAGTGGTGGTCTGGTAGTAGACTGACCCTCTACAAATGAACTAGTGATAGTGTCAACAGAACCAGTGTTGGAAGCCATTTTTAAAACTTTTCAAAATTCAGATTATGAAAACTTTGAAAACCTTGCTCTGATACCAAATGTGAGAAATGTGGATTACAGATCTTAAGGCCGGAATAACACTAGAGGGGGGGGGTGAATAGTGTTATTTGTTTTTTTTTTAACTTTTGAATTTTGTTCAAATTAAACACCAATAAATGCAATTCAGAAACATAGATATAATCACAGAATCATACACAGATGCAAATACTAAATAAAAGCGGTAAAAGAAAGAACACACCAGGATTTTATACTGGTTCTGAGTTACCCAACATCCAGTCCAGTAAAATCGTACATATTTCTTTTCAAAAATAATCTCCCAGATTATACCCTCGGTTTCAAGGCTACGAGGTACACCCTCCTGTATTCGAGTTCAGGGAAACTCTCTTGATTTAACCAGGCTACAAGATCACCTAATTGATTTCCGGTGCTACAATCACACCCAATTGATTTCAAGGCTCAACCGCACCTTTTACTCAACAGTTTGATTTACAAAAGATTCCATAACTCTGAATAACACTGAGATCTTTTGGAGAGAGTGGCAAAGAATCTAACAAGAGATAATCGAGTTTGATTCACTTGGTATTTCGGCAGAGTATAGTTTAGGATTCTTTAGAATAAATGTGGAAGATGAAGAGGAGAGAAAATAAATGAAAATCTAGTAAAAATTCGTTTAGAACTTACTGGTATTTACAGTAGAGCAACAACCATATCTATTCATGAAAGGATACGATGAATAGACACTTCTTTTGAAAATTGAAAATTGAAAATAACGGATACCATGTCGACATGGAGGGTTGAGGGATGTCGAAATGCTCAAGGCAAAATTGATTTTTTGATTTTCTTATTAAAATTGGTTTCTATAATTTGTCAAAACAAGTTCTAAACTTTGTAAATATATTTGAATATAGTTTAAACATATAAAAGAGTTTAGAAAATAATTTTTAATATATATAATCTTAGTCTATAATGTGATTTAAAATCTGAGTATATAAAATTTTTAAAGCTAAATATTTAAAACAAGAGATGGTTTAAAAACAAGGACAATTTTGAAATCAAAATATTAAAAATGATAAAAATAGTTTTAAGGCTAAAATATTTCAAACAAGAGAGATGTCTTTTTGAAAAGAAAGTTTTGAAAACATTTTAAAAAAAACAAGAGATGTATTTTTGAAAAACATTTTTATAAAATTAGTGGATATCAAAATAGGACCACTATATGTTCCACTAGATATTGTCGTGGGTTCCATCCCACTAGGGTTCCATCCCTTTAACAGGCTCGAAGTGGATTCCATTCCACGAATAAATTTCGAATAAAGATGTAAGTGCTTTCAAGAAGTTTTAACATAATTCTAGACTGACTACATTATCTTGTACTGTTTGAAAACTTGAACTCTTGATAACTTGATTTCTTGATACTCATGAGTCTTCAATCTTGATATCTTCGATCTTTAAATTCATCAGTCTTGTATCTCTATACTGTACAGTCTTCCTTCTTGGTACCTACATGTTTATATTATGCATATACATATATATCTAAACCATAACGTTAGTATTTATATTTTATAACAAGTCCTAAGGTTGTTGTCATCAAAACCATCATCTCAAGGACTAACACTTACTTTAGAAAACTATGGTTAGCAATCTTAAAAATTAAATTGCCAGTTTAGAGGCTGATGTCAATAGTAAAGATGAAACGATTTACGCACTGAAGCGAAAAGTTAAGTCGAATCTTTCAATTAATTTCGACCACAAGATGTCATAACTTCTCCAACAAATAAGTGATTTGGAGATGAAGTTGAAGGACAGCCAAGCTCAGTGTGAGTCGCTGGAATATATTATGGAGGATAACATTCCGAGCATCGATTTACTAGTCTCCCCTGTTACTTCATCTGTTGCTAAAGTTACGAGATCAACTTCCCTTGCTGCTTAGAAATTTCCCACTACAACAAATCCTCCTCCAGGTTTTGTATATTTGTAAATAATTTCATAAGTTATGTAAATCATATAAACTTTGTAAATATCACCTGCTTTGTGATTCTTTCTTGTAGTGTTATTTATAAAATGCTTGTTTGATAGCCCATACTATAATTTCTGTATTCACTGAATCTTTCATTCTTCTTTGCTGTTTTGATCTATCTGAAAAGTATGAAGCAAACAACATTTCTTATTGTTAGCTTGAAATTTTTGTGTAAGTCTATGCATATCATCTGCGTAGATTAACAAATCATCATGTTAATCATATGTAAAGTAGTTTATATTTGATCAAATGTCCAAATCCCATTTTGGGTTATGATAAGAAATTTTAACCATATTGCTGGAATATCCAAATTTTGTCGGTAGAAAACTCTGTCCCAAAACAGAGATTTAAATATTAAAGAGTCATCCTCTGGAGATAGTTAATAAAGAGCTAAATATGAAAAAGATCTAGAAATCATTATCTGAATATTTGTAATAGAAATCCCATGGCCCATACTCGAGTGTTAATAAGATTTGAAAACTTAGAAGTCCAAAACCGAGATTCAGGTATTAATGGAAATTCATAATAATAATCTTCTTGAGTAATTTCTTTGACCCAGATTCGGGCTTTAGTAGTGGACAATCAGAAATCCATAATAATATCTGAAGCCCAGATTAGAACAATTTTAAGTAATAGTCTCGAGACCCAAATTCGGGTATAATAAAGACCGTAAGTGATTGATAAAGACCTGAAACCTAGATTCGGGTATAAATAGATGAAATTTAGAAATGGGAGACCCGAAACCTAGATTCGGGCATTAATAGATGAAATTTAGAAATGAAAGTCTTGAAACCCAGATTTGGGTATTAATAGATGAAATTTAGAAATGAAAGTCCCAAATCCCAGATTCGGGTACTTAATAGACGGAGTTCTGCTTTACTCCTTAGATTCTGTTTTCTTCAACATGCATAAACCCTTAAGGCCTTGTATATAATAGTAATTTGATTGGCTGCTTCTCAATCTTAGAGGACTTAGTGCATTGGAGATATACCGCTTCTCGGGTTTGGACATCTTAGTCCATTATTTGATGAGCCTCTTCTTGGGCTTGGACATCTTAGTCCATTATTTGATGAGCCTCTTCTTGGGCCTGGACATCTTAGTCCATTGTTTTCTGATGTTCTTGGTTAGCTCATCTTAGAGGCTGTAACTAAGGAATTACCCAGCCTCTCTCTAGGAGGCGCCTTGACCTAGCCAGGGGTACGGCCAAGGGCTTGTCTGGTGCTTTAACCTGGCCATAGCGTGGCGCGGATAAAGGCTTACTCCGTCCTCCCTCTAGGAGGTGCTCTGCCCTGGCCATAGCGTGGCGTGAACATGGGCTTGTTCGGTGCTTTATCTTGGCCATAGCGTGGCGTGGATAAAGGCTTACTCCATCCTTCCTCCAGGAGGTGCCTTGATCTGAGCAGAGGCGCAACCAAGGGTTTGTCCGGTGCTTTAACCTGGCCATAGCGTGGCGTGGTTAAAGGTTTACTTCGCCCTCCCTCTAGGACGTGCTCTGCCCTGGCCAACTCGGCATGGATAGAGGCTTTCTACTATCTTAGGTAGCATCCAAATAAGAGGAGCATTTCACTCCCAACCATGTAGATTCTCTTTAGAAAAATAGCTCTTTATTGATCTCATTCAATATTTCTTTACAAACTCGTTAATCTTTCCTGGACGGAAGAAATTGATTATCATCCCCTCTAGGGCCCTGCAATGGTTAGTGTTATGTCCATTTATCATGTGATAATGGTAGTAGGATCCCCCTAAATTCCTTTCATATTTTGGCTTCTTTTTCTGCGACGGCCAATAATTGAGCTCATCCTTGGTTAACAAGTAGACATTCTCTATAGATGTTGTTAAGTTGCATTCTGTAGAAAGTCTATAATTGAAACTTGTCTCTTGAGGATGGCTTTTTGATTTCTTATTTCTTGGCCTTGTAGTTTCGCATTCCTCGATTGCTTTTCTTTTCTACAACCTTTGGAGCTCTTGTGTTGGAGGTTTTCCTGCTGTAGCTTGTTGCCATTATGTGCAAAGGTATTGTAGTCAGCCATTATCTCTTCTTCAAAGATTGCCTTTGGAATAATGTTGAATAGTTTTCCTCATTTGACCGAACAAATTGTCACTTCCCCTTATCCTTTTTCTTAAGGCAAAAATAGGGGTGGAGCCAATATGAAAGGTGCTCAAGCTCCATTTCTCTGAATCATATGATTCCGCTTTTTTCTTGTTTATAATTCTTAGAGCTTCTAATCTTAACCTTTGCTCTTCATATTGGTTGGAATCCACGATGGTTCTGAGGGAGAACTCTATCCAATATGGTTCGGAAGATCCTTGCTCAGATCTTTTGATTCTTCTAGCCATGATGATGTTAGACCAAAGTAGATAAGCTTAAAATTGAGTTAGGTTAGGTTAGAGACAAGTGGTGTTAGGTGCTCAACCAAGTCGGAGGTTCAAGCCCTCCTTCTAATGCCAAAATGTTAACAAGAAAACTTGTCAACACCCTAAAGCAAAGTTAGAGGACAAGGTTATTCCCTTTCGGTTTCTCTTAGGCAAGCTGAGAAGAATAAAATGTTAATATTCACTTTGGTTTTCCTTCGACCAGGTTACTATAGTGAAAAATTGATCAAATGGACCCTTCGATCCAGTCGAAATGGTTGATTCCTTTTCTTATCAGCCTTTAGATTGTGTTAAGATAGTATTGTTTTCCTTTCGAAAGCTCCCCTTTCGAAGGAGTTGAGAAATTCAAATGGATAACATAAGGAATCTGAGGTTAAGGTTTGGTGGCTTTCAACCCTGTCGAAAGCTTAGATGGTTGAGTGGTTAGGGCTTTGATCAAGAACTTGGGACCGAGGTTTCGACCCTGTCAAAAGCTGTAGCCTTAAATGTCTTGAGTTTGAATTGGGAATCGAAGGTTAAAGTGAATTGGAGAATGTTATCTGGGTTTTTAACCCAGCAGGATCCTACAAGAAATAAAACAAACTTGTGATATCAGGATGGTTCAAAACTTATCCAGAGAAGCAAAGGCAAGGAGTTAGCGAGTGCCAAGCTATATTACCGAGACAACAACTGAGATCGACTAAATGAAGAGAGCAGCATTCTTTCAGCCCAATCAGCAGTTGAGTGCAAACAACTAGTGAACTACCATCAAAACGGAACAGCGTGCAACGAGACTATGCAAGCAATAACGATACAAGACCATGGAAACATCTCAAACTCCAAACTCCAAAAAACATCTAAGTGCTTGGATCGCCAGCGACCCATGCCCTATGGATCGCAAGCGATCCATGCAAAGTGAGAGGTCGCTATGTTGCATGAAAGAAGAGAAGGAAGGAAGAAGTATGTCAAAACATATGCCAAGTGTATGGGTCGCTAGCGACCCATACACCATGGATCGCTAGCGACCTATGCTTCTCTACGAGTCATCAATAAGCCAACAAAGCAATGCAATGGCTAAGAAGCCAAGTCCTTAGCTCGTGATACGAGCCAACTCTATGGGTCGGTAGCGACCCATGATTTTGGCCCGAATCACGAGCTAAAGCCTCCTACGTCGTTATGCATCCATCTGTGAGAAGTTGATTAAGTGGCCTGGCCCAGAAATCCTCCGATCTCTATAAATACCATCCTACCTGCAACATAAATGGGATGTTCTCCGAACTAGTTGCTGAAACTCTGCTGGAATCATTCTTCGCTCTCTACCTCCCTCACAACAATCTCCAAAGGGATTTACTGTGATTCTCCAGTGGATTCCCACTCTTTGGATTCAATCTACTTAAGGATAATCAAAGTCTTGTAATCAAACACTTCCTGTAACAGCAATCAGTCTATCATAAAACTATAAAATGGACATAGGCTTCATTATCAGCCGAACCACTATAAAAATTCTCTGTCTTCTTTCTTTTACTGTTCTTTTTCTATATTGGTAATATGTGATATTGCTCTGTCAGAAGAGGGCTGGTGCTTTCAAACTCAAACCAGGGTGTTGATCCATTTTTTGGGTTAATATTTTGGTGCTTTCACTGAGAAATCCAACTCAGGATCCAGATCTAGCTATCTACTTTGGATCCCATAGGTCTATAAGTTAGATCCTTAATCTTTGCTTGAAGAATCCACTGTTTGGAATCAATGGCCCCTGGAAGAAGAAGAACTGCCTCTGGAAGATCCATAGGGGTAGTATTAGCTGGAGAAGATGTTAATCCCCAACAAACTGATGTAAATGGCGCTAACTTAGGGAATCAGGCACCAGCTCCTCCAGTCAGCATAAAGTTGTTACCAGGGATGAGTTAAATAGAATGGTTGATGAGATCAACCAAAAAATGGAAAGTATCCAGAAGGCTCTAATGGATAAGCTTAACGCTCTCCTAACCCTATAGTCAAATCCTGCTCCAAGGACTATGCCTAAACCCGCGGCTGCTATGGAACAAGAGAATTCCTCCGTTTCCGGTCTACATAGAAGAAACGGAAAACAACCACAAAAAGGGTAACACGGGATTTAACCTGGACGGAAATGTAAGTACTCCATTTTCCACAAGGCAACCTATTTTGAAATTGAGTCAAGGGGCAAAGACTCCCGTAGAAGACATAGCTATGGATCTTTCCAACCCGGAGGACGGAGAGCAAGACGACAAATTGGAGGAAAATGCCAATGCATTTGATAATGAAAGGAATACCCAAACTGTTCCAGTTAGACCAACCGCAAGATAATGGGACCCTACAGGAGTGGCTCTCCCGAAGACAAGAGAGCCTAGGCCTCAGCCACTCACCAATACCGTTTGCAAAGTCAAACACTTGGCGCAATGACTGATTTCCATCCTCAGGACTACCGGACATAAGAGGCGTACATAGAGAACATGGTTAAACGATTAATCGAGGAGAGTAAAGATAGAAGAGATGATGAATGGGGATCTGCGCAAAGTCGGACTCCCTTCACCGATGAAATCTTGAATAAGAGATATCCAGAAAAATCACAATGCCAACTATTCCATCCTATGACAGGACAAAGGACCTGAAACCTCACTTGTACAAATACAGTTGGTATATGAATGGAGCAAATGCCTTTGAAGCTGTTCGATGCAGATGCTTTCCTATCTTTCTCGAAGGGGTTGCGTCAATGTGGTTCACTAGGCTTCCACCAGGATATATCTCTACTTTTGACCAACTAGCGACAAGGTTCCTTCATCAGTTCAAACTCCATACTGCACAGCCAAAAGATGTCATGTCCCTATCCGGATTGTTCCAAGGGCGTAACGAATCACTGAAATCTTTCATGAATAGGTTTAACATCGAGGTGATGGAAGTAAGCAACCCCAAGAAAACATGGTTTTTATGGCATTAATCCGTGCCATTTACCCAGAAACTGAATTTCGAAAAGTGGATTAAGATGAAGCAACCTACCACCGGGAACGATTTCAATCGTAAAGCAAGTCAGTACCTAAGGTTGGAAGAAGCGCAAGAATTGGAAAGAAGTCTACTAGTGTGCAACCGGCGAATGTCGGGCAAAGCGATGTAGCAATGAATAAAAATGCGCACACTTCTCGGACTGCTGAAGGAATCACTGGGAAAGACGGGAATTCAACGAGAAAAGGTCAAAACTCCAATAAGAAGAATGGTTATGGCAGCAATAAAAAGCTCAAAGGGTTTAGGCTCGAAGGCTACACTCCTCTAAGTGACACACCAAAAAACATTTTTCTTGCAATTCAAGGGACTAAGGAATGCAAAAATCCATCCAGAAAGGAGGCAACTGAGCAGCAGAAGCACTTAAGGAAATTCAGCCGCTTCCACGAAACACACAACCACAATACGAATGAATGACGCCACCTAAAGAATCTCATTGAGGAACTGATCTAGAATAACAAACTACAGCAGTACGTAAAACAGACACTAAAACTCGATCAATATGCGACTCCTCAGCACCCAAGAGAACGAAGGAATCAAGCTGGAACCAGTGAAGAAGGGTCGAAACGAACTGACCAAAGGCTTATTATCGGAACAATATCCGGGGAACCTTATCCTGCATAAAGAAGTTGGGGAGAAATGGAGCGATATGCGAGTTCATTGGAGCACGCTTCAAAGGAATCATGTTTAGCTGTGGAAGACGAAGCTCCAGCTAAGATGCAAAGGGTCTTGAATGAGGATATTGTGTTCCGAAATCGGGACACCGAGGGGATCGAAGCTCTAACTCTCGATCTGACGGTGGTGATGGTAGGAATTGGACCTGTTGTAGTTCAATGGGCGTTGGTTGACAGTGGAAGCTCCATTAACATACTCTTCAAACGTACTTTCGATCAAATGAAGATTGGCATCAAAAGTTTATCCGCATGCCAAACAAAGATTCAGGGGTTTACCAGTGACCCAACAACCAGTGGGAACAATTGACCTACATAGGGAGCTTGAAGAGGGTGAGCGAAGGGTCACCATCATTCAGACTTTTGTGATCGTAGATGAAATGTAAGCATACAACGCCTTCTTGGGATGGCCTGCATTAGCCGACTTCAGAATAGCATTGGCCCAATGGTGCCTTACAATGAAGTTCCCTACAGAGCACGGAGTCGGAATTGTGAAAGGAGATCAAAGTGCCACTCAGGAATGCTACATTGTAGAATTACATGAGTCAAGAAGAAAGGAAAAAGGAAAGGATGTGGGGAAAACCCTCCACATCCGTGAACCCTCCGAATAGAAACTACAGAGCCGCTCCTGGCTTGGGGACCATAACCGATTCGATAAGGATTTGGAACCTAGAAAGAAGAGCTCAGGGGAGGATCGGGCAGCACCAGCAGAATTGATGGTGTATGTCCCAGTCTGTATGGATGACCCACGCGGGTCCTGAAAATTGGATCGCAGCATGGAAATAGCATGTGGTCAGAACTAACCAAATTACTCCCCGCCAATTTGGACGTATCTGCTTGGACACACTCTGATATGTGTGAGGTATCGCCTAAAATTGCCTGCCACGCGCTCAATATTGACCCTAAATTCACACCGGTAAAGCAGAAAAGGCGCAGCTTGGGCCCCAAATGGTCCAAGGCATTGAGAGAGGAGGTTGATAAGTTGATGGCTAATGGCCTCATCCGAGACGCAACTTACCCTGAATGGGTATCGAACCCAGTTTTAGTCAAGAAGTCTAATGGAAAATGGTGAAGTTGTATTGACTTCTCAGATCTAAATAAGGCTTGTCTGAAAGATAGCTTCCCACTCCCCAGAATCGACCAGCTTGTGGATGGAACGGCAGGGCATGAATTGCTGTCATTTATGGATGCATACTCGGGCTACAACCTGATCCAGATGCATGAGCCTGATCAAGAAAACACCAGCTTCATCACTGATTTGGGACCGTCCTGCTACAGAGTAATGCCATTCGGGTTGAAGAACGCCGGGGCAACATACCAAAGGCTAGTAAATACTATGTTCAAACATCAGATCGGAAAGACTATGGAAGTTTATGTGGATGACATGTTGGTCAAATCTCTAGTAGCTGCTAACCATCTAGAAAATCTCGTTGAAATATTCAAAATACTACGGAAGTATGGAATGAAGCTCAACCCACTCAAACGTCATTTCGGAGTAGCCTCTGGGAAATTCTTGGGGTTCATAGTAAGTGCTCGAGGCATCGAAGCAAATCCAGAACAAATAACGGCACAACGAGAAGTCCAAGCCCCAAGAAATAAGAAGGAACTTCAAAGCTTGAATGGAAAATTCACAGCACCGAGCCGATTTATCTCAAAAGCTACATACAAGTACATACCGTTCTTCAATGCATTGAAGAAAGGAAAGAAAAACATCGAATGGAGTGAAGCTTGTCAAACAACTTTCGAAGAACTGCTACGACACATGGAAGCTCCCCCAATCTTATCAAAGCAGGTGTATGGAGAAAACCTATTCATTTATTTAGCAGTCTCCTCACATGCGCTGAGAGCCACTCTCGTGCGGGAAGAAGCAAGAATCTAGCGACCCGTGTATTACATTAGCAAATGATTCACCAGAGTTGAGAAGAATTACCCAAAACCAGAAAATCTAACGTATTGCTTCTTGATCGCATCCCGGAAGTTATGATCATACTTTCAGGATCATCCAATTAAAGTGTCGATTGACCAGCCCCTGAAACAAGTTCTATACCGACCAGAAACTTCCGGACAACTAATCAAGTGGAATATAGAGTTGAGTCAATATGATATCACATACCATCCAAGGAAAGCCATCAATGGACAAGCGTTGGCCGACTTCATTGCCGTAATGTCGAGGAGGAAGTTTAGTCAGAAACAGACACACAATGGAAGCTCTTCGTCGATGGCGCATCCAACAACTTCTGTTCGGGAGCAGGAGTAGTGCTTGAAACCCCCGAGGGGTGAGCCATCAGGTACGCTTTGTGATTGGAATTCCTAGCCATAAACAATGAAGAAGAATATGAAGCACTGATCGCTAGACTGAAAGTTGTGAAGGAGCTCAAAATAAAAGCTATTCACATATACAACGACTCACAACTGGTCATCTGTCAAGTAAAAGGGAAGTATCAGGCACGTGGTGAGAATCTTGCCCCATACCTGTCCAAAGTACAGGAACTGCTAAGCAACGTCGAGCACTACACTATCACTCACATCCCAAGGGAGCAAAACACTAAGGCAGATTATTTTGCTAAACGGGCAAGTTCAGGAGAAGCTGAGTCATTGGGACTAGTCCCAGTCGAAACTCTAGCCAACCAAGCATAGACGAAATGGACGTAGACTGGATTCTCGAAACCATTGTCGAACCAGATACGTGGATGACACCGATAAAGAACTATCTACTCGCAGGAACCCTTCCAACTGACTGGAATCAACGGAAGAAGCTCCTTCGAAAAGCGCCACGGTTCATGATACATGACAGAATACTCTATCGGAGGGGATTCTCAACCCGCCTTCTTAGATGTGTGACCGATGATGAAGCACGACGAATCCTAAAGGAGGTACATGAAGGCGAATGCGGAGACCACACTGGGGGGCAGACCCTTGCGAAGAAAGTTCTTCGATATGGGTACTTATGGCCAACAATAAATCGCGACGCCGCAGATCACGCCAGAAGATGCGATCGCTGCCAAAGATTCAGCAAAATTAAGAGAACTCCTTCAACATAGCTAACACAAATGGTCAGCCCATGGCCATTTGTGATATGGAGGATCGATTTGATTGGCGTCCCGCCAATAGCAAAAGGAGGAGCCAAATATGCTATAGTTGCGTAGATTATTTCAAAAATGGGCCGAAGCGGAACCGCTGGCCACCATAACCACAAAAAAAGTTATTAACTTTGTTATTAAAAACAACATTTGCAGGTTTGGTGTGTCGCAAAAAATCATCACCGACAATGGAACCCAGTTCGAAAGTGCCGAGTTCAAAGACTTCTGTAAGCGCTTCTGAATTGAAAAGAGCTTTTCCGCAGTGGCTCATCCGCAAGCAAACGGTCATGTGGAATCGATAAACAAGATCATCAAGTTCACTATCAAAATGCGACTGGCAAAAGCCAAAGGAAACTAGGTTGATGAACTTCCACTTTCACTATGGGCTAACAGAACTACCAACAAAGCGGCAACCGGCCACACTCTGTTCGCCCTAGCATATGGTTCAAAAGCAATGATTCTTGTTGAATTGAAGTCCTCTCGCACCGAAGGAAGAATTTCAATCAAAAACAAAATGAGCAGCTCCTTCTTGAATCGCTAGATATGGTTGATGAAAGAAGAGAAGTAGCAGAGCTGAGAACTGCTGCCCACCAAAAAAGGGTCGCACGGTACTTCAAATCCAAAGTTCACAATCAAACCTTCGAAGTGAGAGGTCTTGTGCTCAAGCGAGTTTACCCCGTTTTGGGGGCCTTCACACCAAACTGGGAGGGACCATATGTAATTAATAAAAAGCTAAGAGACAGGACTTTCAAGCTAGCAACCATCGACGGAACTCAAGTTCCTAGGGCATGGAACAGCGAATCGCTTCGCCGTTACTTTGTCTGAATGCTATCTTTTTTATTTTTTATTTTCCAGCAAATAAGCCATCCCGAGATACGGGGGCATTGTACATAGGAAAAAATGCCCTGCTTTCCGTAATAAAGTTTGCTTCTTGAACCAACAAAACCGTGTTCATAATGATTACTCATCGAATCGATGGAAGCAAATCGACTCAAACCGTTATATCAGCGGAACCCGGTCTTTGCCTTCCAAACACCGGTGTTGCTCCAGCAACATCGAGAAGGCTAAAATCAACACTTCTCGTGTTGCCCGAAGATAGGCAACACCGAGGAGTGCCTAAAGTCGCACATCTCATAAGCCGCGCACTAAAATAATAACTCCTCACGTTCCCCGAAGATAGGCAACACCGAGGAAAAATAAAAGCCGCGCACCCTATAAGCCGCACACTAAAATAATAACTCCTCACGTTCCCGAAGATAGGCAACATCGAGGAAAAATAAAAGCCGCGCATCCCATAAGCCGCGCACTAAAATAATAACTCCTCACGTTGGCCGAAGATAGGCAACATCGAGGAAAAACAAAATCCGCGCACCCCATAAGTCACGCACTAAAATAATAACTCCTCACGTTGCCCAAAGATAGGCCACACCAAGGAAAAACAAAAGCCGCGCACCCCATAAGCCACGTACTAAAATAATAACTCCTCACGTTGCCCGAAGATAGGCAACACTGAGGAAAAAGAAAAGCCACACACCCTATAAGCCTCGCACTAAATTCCAAAACACTAACTCCTCATATTGCCCGAAGATAGGCAAATCCGAGGAGCAGGAAAAACCGCGCACTGATTCTTAAAGCTTAAACCACTCACACTGCCCGAAGATAGGCAACGCCGAGGAGCACCAAAAACCGCGCATCTTATAACTAGCACCAACTGCTCCTATAATCAGGAATAATGAGCACGGTAATGCAAATGAGAGTGAACGGTTGTTAAAGTAAATTTGAACCGTTTCAAAACAATGGATAATAAAAGTTAAAATAAAATCACACAATATATACAATAATGACATAGCAACGGTCAAAATTAATAAAGTAATTAATTAGATTCCTTGGGCTGCACGTTCAAAATTGAAAAGGCACAGAGAATTAAAAGTGACAATTTATAGTGCCGTTACAACGAATGCTATAAACCAACTGAAAAGTCTCAACTATAGACATTTAATGATTAAAACTACCCTCAATTAACCCATGCAATGTGTACCACTCAAACACGCATAAATTGCATGCTTATCAAAATATCGTTAGAAACTGGGATTACATGCTAAAGTTGCAAAACTTCCGAAAGAAGGAAAATCAAGCCGCGACTTAGCCAAATTTCAAGTTTGATATAAGAATTATCTAAACCTTAAGTTTTCGGTCATCTGAAAATTGTTTGAAGTAAACAGCCCTGTGAACTGGGGGCATACACCGGTACTTGAACAAAAACACGTGAAATCTCTATGCTCACAAGTTCTGTCAGTCCAAATTTTTTTTGTAAACAAAGAAGTTAACAAAGAATTTTTAAAGTTCTATTAATTCCCAAAGTGCTGTTAATTTCTAAGTTTTGTTAATTTCTAAGTTCTGTTAATCTCTAAGTTCTGTTAATTTCCAAAGTGCTGTTAATTTCTAAGTTTTGTTACTTCGAATAAAGGGCTTTGGCTGTAATAACAGAACTAGGTAAGTATAAAATTAAACAAGCACAAGTGCACAGAACATATATGGGCATACAGATGAGAATACAGTCAAAATATCAATATATTGCTTATAATTTTCTTTACATAGGGTTAAGATGTGGGGGTCGTACCCACACAATACCGACCAACAAAAAAGAAAATATAGACTCCACAACAAAAACGCTAAGTGCAGACTCTGCACTTGTACAAAATGACCCAAAAAAGAACCAAAATCAAAGTTGTCTTCAGGCAAGCTGCTCAACGCTTATTTCCTCCGCTTTCCTTTCCACCCTTTGTTGGCAGCTTCTACCTCGCCTCAGGAGTGCTATCACTGCCGGTGATATCAACAAATACTTTGGGGGCAATGTCCTCCTCTTCCTCTGTAGTTTTCTCAAAAGAGCCTCCCTTTCCCTTGCGTTTTCTTGATTTCCAGGAGCCCTTTGAGGCCTTGATCGCCTCCACCTTTTCCTTCTTGACGGCGATCAGATGGAGTTGAGTCTTCTAGGGCTGCTCCGACTTATTTTCATGCTCTTTGGCCTATACCTCTGTAATGTCGCCTTCCAAAGACATGGAAGGATCGTCCAAGCCATGAAGCGCGGTTATCTTCTCAGTCTCCGGCCCCGGTTGCGAGCCAGACGCAGACATAGAAGCTGGAACAGGAACTGAAACAACCACGGAATATGTGGAAATGGCGATAGGTCCGAGCGCCGAAGAAGATGGGACGTCAACGGGAAAGGTAGACGTACCTATAAGATCAAATATGAAAGCATTAAATTCCTCTTGCTCTTGCGGCGTAAGTTGGAAAATCCCAAATTCGGAGGAGGCAAGAACATTACCTGCACCGGAGGAACGGTCAAGAATAACGACCTCAAACTCACCACCTTCACCTCTTTTGATGGCTTCACTACCTGAGGGAGAGGTTCAAGTCCCGAACTCGTCAGCAGGTCGTGAGGCTGCTCTGATGATTCGCCTGCGCCAGAAATAAAAGGCTTGGTGAGTGCTTCGGCAGCGGTCGTCAAGGCAGCATCGGTGGCCTCCTGCTCTCTTTCAACTTGAAGAATTTCATGGCCCTTGAGCAACGCTTTCTTTGACTCTTCATTCAGATAAGCATCCTCAAACTCTTGCTCGGTGTAAACATCGTCTCTATTAGAACACGGGACAAGATTTCTTCCCATACCGGAGCAAGAGTGCATGGGAACTTCGGGCCCAGATAACTAAGACTTCCTTGATGCAACAAGGAGTTAACATATAAATTCAGGAAGGTTGCATCAAGCTTCTCCATCTTTCTTTCAAAGGCACTTTGGAGCTCCAAATAATCCACTCTAACGGCGGCTTTCTCAACTTCAGCAGTAGACTTATCGGCACCAAGCTATGTGACCTGAGCTTGTAACTTGGCAATGATCGCGGCCTGGTCAGAAATAGTTTTGTTGTGCCCTTCAACGATGAGGTCATGATTAGCAATAGTTTTCCGTTGAGCCTCAATCGTTGCATTGCAGGCAACCACTTCTTGCTTTAGTTTCTCCTCCTCTGCGTGAACCTTTTTTATTTCGTCTTTGTAGACGATTTCTATTCGGGTATGGACTTCTTTCACCTCTTTCAGCAAGTCAGCATTTCTCTTGCTCTCTTGCAGCGCCGCTGCTTTCTCTTCCTCTAGTTGCTTAATCTTGGCATCACGATTAGCCAACGCCCTCTCGAAGTCATCCTTCTCTGATTCGAAAGAGAGGATCTCCTGATAATTATTGCGATTCATATCCTCCAATTGTTTACAGAGTTTCTCCCATCCTTCAGCCTATTCTAAGTCGCTCTAAATGGCTTGGAGATGCGGCATGTATGAATCTTTACGGACTGGGCGCAAATCGTGATAGAACTTAATCTCCTTTAAGAACCAACCAGGAAGCGCTGCCTCAAGTTTAGGAGGGCCCAAAGGAATGACATGGGTAGGTCCCCGGTGAGGGCGAGAAGCACCGGGGGCAGCAATAACAATAGAAGATGACGAAATATGAGTTGAAGGCGGAAGCGGGGCAGAAGTAATAGGAATTTCCTGACCCATAGAAGAATGTGTTGGAGCAAGCTCTGAAGAATGAGGGCGATGGTCAAACTTTGACCTTTTCGATGGTTCATTCCTTTCTTCGAAAGGTCTCCTCTTCTCATACCCGCCTTTATACAATCGGCTTGATCTCTTTCTTCCTGGTGGTAGGTTTCAACTTTAAGTTCTTTCCTCCTCCTATATTCCTCCTTCTTTTCTCGAAATTGATGACGGCCGGAGGTGCGCTTGGAATACCGCTGTGAGTCAGTAAACTCCTTGAAGTCATCGTAGAAACTTCATCCTCTCGTCATATATGGCATAAAACGTACATAAAAGATTTCAGAAGCATAAAAATAAACACAACAAGAATGAAAGAATGAATGGAAATGAGTGTAATCCTAGTGCATTGTGCAGTGCGTTTCTAATGTAGGCCTAAAACGTCATCACGAACCAGGACGGACGACCGTCGTAGGTAGAATCAGACTAACTTCAGCTATTGTGGGCAGAACAAGGCTAACTTCTGGCGCGATAACACCCGAGTGGGGATGGGCTGTATCAAATTTAAAATCTTCTTTCATGAGCACATCGAAGTCAACATAAACGTCGCTAAAATCCCCGAACTTCGCTCTGACGCCCTTACTCGGAAATTCTTGATTGCCTCCGATTTCAGGGACTTTGTTTTTGTCACTTGTATCAGGAAGAGGTGAACTCGTAAGAATGGGACTCATTCCCGGAGTCTCATCACAAGACTCTAAGTCCCCACCACTGGATTCAGACAAGAAGTAATCACTAGTAATGGACTCATCACTACTACTCTCAAACTCCACTTCTTCTTTTTCTGAGTCCAAGGCAGCCTTGCCTTCTCTATGCTTGAACTCTTCTTCTCCTTTCTCCGGAATTGGAGGCATTCTAGCCGGGCCGCTTAATCCAGTTGCAACAGCATCTCCCTCCTCACAGGCCTCGTCGATTGATCCTCCGGACGGGCTCTCTTTCCCTTAAGAGGCGCCTTCTTCGAAAGTGTTTGTACCAAAAATGGGCACAACACTCTTCGGAAGTCTTTGAAGAGATAAACGCGCAGAATGAAAATTAAAACTGTGGATTATCTAACAAAAACTCCAAATAACAGAAAGTAAATTGCAAAGACAAGCGATTTAGAGTGGTTCGGCGTTTTGCCTACGTCCACTATGAAGTTTGATGATTTTATTGCTCGATTACTTGAAGATTACAGTAGTTGATAATGTAATACAACTGAATTCAAATGCTAAGTGTCAATCTAAAGCAGCGGCGGTGTTCTGGAGTAAATCTGGCAGAATCTGGGCGCTCTTCAGTACTTAGAATTCTCCGACCCCTTTTCTGAATGACCAGGGGGTCTATTTATAGGTGTAGGAGGCTGGTATTTCGCCCAAAATGTGGGGAGACCAGTTCTGGTACGTCAGGGGGCCCACATGGCCGAAATTTAGAGACCCGGGCCCACTTTGGGATCGATTCGACCCTTGGTTCGAATCGATCAAGAAATCATCCAATCGAGCTGAAATTTGGTGTGTACATTCTTTATCATGTATTTGAGCTTCTGTGAAAATTTCATGGGATTTGGACTTGTAGAACTCGAGTTATGATCGATTCAAGTTGGTGTTTTTCGTATTCTGGAGTCGTTCGAATCGATATGCTTGAATCGATTCGTTCGAATCGATCTTCCTGCTTGTGAAGATGGTGACGTGGTGCGCTTTCTTCGAATCGGTCCGCTTTGCACTCCGCTTTGACTGGGTCGAATCCATGACTTGGATTCGAAGATGGTGGAGTCGAGAGCAAGCCGTGTCTCCTGGATTCGAAGTAAAGATATGTCTCATCGATTCGAAGTGAAGCTTGGTCTTATCGATTCGACGTGAAGCTTCCACGATGGATTCGAAGCAGACAAAAAGGGATGGATTCGAAGTTCTTTTGATGGATTCGAAGTAAGAGGGGGTTTCATGGATTCGAATGATCTATCGATTCGAACGAAAGCTATGTGAGGATGGATTCGTGGTGAGGCTCTGGGCCGATGGATTCGAAGCAATTCTCTTTTGATGGATTCGAATTATAGAAGGATTCGAACCCAAGCATATCGATGGAGTCGAACCAAGGCATGTTGATAGACTCGAACTGAAGCACGTCTCCATTGTTCTTCCAATGGCGATAACTCGAGCATACGAACTCGGATTGCTTCGAAATTTGGAACGTTGGTTCCTACTGCTTTGCTTAGCATATCTTATCAATTGTAGCCCGATCCGGACCTGAACAAATTTCATCGACATCCGTAGCGATCCTTACGTGTAACCGACTTCCGAGACGATATGTCACCGTTTTCTAGTTAAGTCCTTGGTATTACGGCCTTGCCAAAAGGCGGGATAACATTTGCCCCCCAAAGTACGTCTTGTGTAAACATGACGTGCTTTGAAAAGTTGTAGTCTCTCACTGGACAGCTATGACATGTTTTACCGAAAGTTACATTCTGCATTGCTGTAATCGACCGTCGTACAGTAGTAACTGGCTGTCAGTTTTTTTTTTGAGTCATGACGAGACGAACATTCGATCCCTGTAAATGATAAAGATCAAACATTAGTCAGAAATACGTGCATACGTGTATTATCTTGGCTTTGATTAACGTTGCGTGATCGCAAGTCGTTGTCAGTTCGGTTCACTATCGAAACCTATATCGGTCCTCTCCTGGACAGATTTGAGATTCGAGCTAAAACATTGCTTTGATGATTGCCTATGATTATCTTCTTGTATCGATCCTCTCCTGAATCGAGGTAAAAAGGTAATCCAGTAATCTTTTCATGCCTAAGCGATGTGTTCATTTTTACAGATGGTTTTGATGGATTCGAAGTGCCCATTCGAATCGATGACCTTCGAACCGCTGCGAGTCGAGGGATATGAGGCTGGCACTCCGAATCGATAGGTACATGACGGTTTCAATTCTGTTTTTGCTAACTCCTTCGTATCGATGGAAGTTCGAATCGGTGCAGCTTCGTATCGATGAGCCTCGTGGAAATGTCGCTTTGATGGATTCGAAGAGTAGATGGAGTAGAAGTTGTGAGTGTTCGGATCAATGTTGTTTTGTTTCGATGCTGCCGGAATGGATTCGATGTGGCAGAGGATTCGAAGCCGGTTGGATTCGAACTAAAGGAGGGATTCGAACTGAATGGATTCGATGTCGCGACGAATCGACTCGAGTCGATTATCCCACCTATAAAAGCCGGTCAGATATACCGGGAGGCGAATCGCCACATCTCCCCTATATATACCGGGTTCCTATTCACTTCTCACTTTTTACTTTTTACTGTTACGAGAGCTTCTTCTTCGACTCGATCCTTCAGAGCAGGAAACCTTTGTGTCTTCATACGGATTGATCAAATTTTTCCAATCCTTTGACTATAGTCGAATACAATCAGGTAAACATGGAACCGATTCGAGTGTAGAACATTAAAACTTGGAAAACTTGGCAGCGATTCCATTTTTTCTTCTGAAAGGCATGAAGGATCAGTAGATCTGGGATGGGTCGAATCGATGAATCTAGGGAAAGGAACCTGTTATGGATGGACTTCGTTCCTCTTTACTGCTCTGCATCGATCCGAGAACGTGCAATTCGAATCAGTCTTAAGTGTCAGGCTTCGAATCGATGATCATGAAAGAAAAAATAGATCAAAACGATCGATTCGAAGCAATGTTGCCCTGATCGATTCGAAGACATAAATTCTGATCGATTCGAAGCTATGTCATGCTCATGGATTCGAAGCATTTTTCCTTCTCCAGTTTTCATCGAGTCGTACCATACGGATTCGAAGTATTTGGACTTGAGCTTTATCGAACCGATTCACATCGATTCGAGCCAGTGGATTCGAACTTTATTGATTCGACTCATATCGATTCGAGTCAATCGATTCGAACGTCCTGACTTTTGAAACTTCTACTCTTCTGATTTATCCCAACATCTGAACTACGACCAGTTTCACGTTGAATTTCGACGAACATAATGAACTTTAGCATACTTGACTCCGACGAGCTTCGGCCTCGCATAGTCGAACTTGACCGAAAGATTTGACCTCCCTTTTGAAGCTCGTCGATGGAACTGTGACTTAACCAACAACACAACTGACTTATACACGAGGTTGGTTCGTAGCGTTTGGATGTTGCGGAAGTGACGGTCAGCGATGACGGTCATTTTCATTCTCAAATTCCCAAGATATGTTGTACGAACATCCTGTTTCATTCTGTTAAATTTGATTAAGTGATGCATATTACTTGTACTGCATGACACGTCCACACACACACTACACTGGGGCATGCACGGGCTGGTTATGAACTTAACGTTGCTTTCTGATGAGTTAGCTAATTATGGAATCTTCGAGCTCCCAACAACAAGAGGTGCAGAGCTCGACTCCTCCTGTGCTTGAGATTCCTGATATCCCTGCCGACGTAATCGATCCGGCTCCAGATGAACTGCCGGAGGCGATATTTATCGAGGACCCTGTTGATTCGGTTCAGTCCAACATGTCCGAATCCTTGTTGGGACGAATATGCTTAAAGCATAACATATCTTTGGGTGACGTATTATTGCCCAGTGCTACCGATAGACCGCACAATCCACCTGAAGGATATACGGCATTCTACCGTCATGCTTGTGCGGCTGGAACTCTTCCTCCCTTCAATCAATATATCCGAAGGATGTTATCATATTTAGGGATCGCTCCTTCACAACTTCATCCCAACGGGCACGCGCTGCTGAATAGTGTCTTCATAATATTCATGGACTGTCTTTTTCGCCCGCCTAGGCCCTTCGAGATCAGACACATATTTAACTTCAAGAGCAGGGGTGATAGCCCGTCGTTTACATTTTTGGAGGCAGTTAGAAATTGCCAAGTTGTAGTCGGAGCTTGGACGCGCCTGAGTTATTTCAAGAACGAATGGTTCTACGTTCGATGTCCTCCGGGCTTCGCTAGGCGATGGTTGTCTAGACGTAAGCGCCTTAACCTGTTTCTTTGACCAATAACTCTTCGGTGTTAAAATTGACATTTCATTCCTTTTTCAGCTATTATTTCTAGGCCCGATGGAGGGCGTTTCAAAGGTACCGTCCGGAGTCTTCAAGAAGTTCCGAGCGAGCTGAGGCACATTGACTCGGTGCTGAACGACTACAACTTAAGAGTTCTAGGTTTGATCGACATTAATCAAAGCATAGTTGTTGAGGGATTCTCAAAGTCCGTCTCCAAGAAGGAAAATAAGAAGAAACCGAAGAAGAGAAAAGCGAAGAGGTCACTCGGGATCAGAATAATCGAGGCGAGTGACGAAGAAAGAACTCAGACGGATTCAGAGCCGATGGCTGACCTTTCGGGAAACTTGGAGGAATCGGGAGAAAAACGGAAAGGCAAGGCCGCCGTTTCCAAAAAACTTAAGTCAAAAGGGGGAAAATCTGTAGATGTGTTTCTTCCCGCTTCCGGAGTTATGATTTCTGAGGCCGCCCCTTCTCATTCGAGAGATTCTCTTAAAGGGCTTGACGATATTCCTATCCCAGATTATATATCAATCTCTCATAATCCTGGGTTGGAGGAATTACAAGATGTCTTAAATATGAACGAGCCCTTTCCTTTAAGTGCGGTCAACACTTCCGGTCGGTTTGGGGGTTTACACATTTACACACACTTTCACGGCACTTCATGATTTCTGCATAATAAACATTGCTTTATGGGATTTTAATCCGTAATTCTTTCTTATCGCAGGTGAGATGTCAGGACGCGGCTCCACTCTAGATAGACTTCGGAACGTGCGTCAATCTTCTCCATTCTATGATTCCCGTAGGAGAGAGACAGATAGGGACCATGGGCGAGGCTACTCGAGTCAGGAACGTTATGATAGAGACAGAGACTACTCGCGTAACCGTTCTGGTTACGATTACTCTGATAGAGACCGGGGGTATCAGCACCGACCCCGATCTCGTTCTCCTCCACCTCCTAGGGCTCCAGTAGACCTCCCAGGGCCATCTCATCAGCAACAATTGCCTTCTCAATCTTCTCGGCCTGACGCTCAACGGCCTAGAGTGGAATCAACGGCAGCTGCTATAATTGAACAAGCTCCGGCTGAGTTGACAAGCGAGGGAGCCGCTAAGCTTGCCCAAATGAAAAACGACTATCCGGAAATTTGCATGGATGGCTACATCTTCCCTCCTAATTTTAAAAGAATCCCTCCGGAAGCTGAGACCACTGCACATAATTACATTCACGACTTCTATGCTCAGTACAAAGAGTGGTATAAGGCAGCCGTGAAGGCCTCTAGAGTAGCTTTCGACAGGGCGAAAATCATTGCTGAACGTGATGTCGACATTGCGAAGCAGAAACGCATTATCCAAGTTCTTCAATCCGAAGTGGAGACGTCCCGAAAGTCGGAGCTTGAAACTCTTAAGAAACACGAGGATGTCGTGGCCAAACTAGCGAGGATGCAGCAAGAACACTGTGCCACAGTGGAAGAGATGGGCCATCGCAATACCACCGTTGCAGCTGAGCGAGACTTAGCCGTTAAAGAGCTGAACGAGCTCAAGGCCAAATTCGCTGAAATGGTGAAGGAGAAAGACGATGCGAACGCTACTGCTCAAGAGGCTTGCGACCAAGCAGTATCCCTCAGGGCCGAACTAGCTGCGGTGGCGATCAAGGCTAAGTCTGTGGAAGCGGAGATTCAGGAAAAAATCTTGGAGGAGAGGTCCAGGCTAGATGCTGAGTTTGACGATCTCTTAGTTACGTATAACGCTAATGTGCTGGAACACAGAAATCTAGCGTGGCTGGGAGATGACTCCATGATCTTGTATAATGCCTGGACCCGGCTGGTGAACGAGAAGAGAGCGGCGCATCCAGATGGAGCACTTGACGACTTCGAACTGGAGATGCGCCTGCTTACTGAGGATGAGAGGAAAGCCCTTCATGAGGTGGTAATTTCTATGGCGAAAGAAAGACTCGGCGTCCAGTCATCAGAGACAGGCGAAGGTTCGGGGACCGCGCATCACGAGGCAAGTGTTGGAGCCGTAATCTCAACATTGCCCGAGACTACTGGTGCGGTAGACCCCCAATCCGTTCCTGCATATAATCCTGACCAACCGTTGTTATCTTCCGCCGATGATTCTACCCATGTTTCGGTCCAGACTAAGGAAGGTATTTGAACGCTTCTCGTAGTTTTGTTGTGATGAACCTTAAGCAATACACTTGTCTAACAATCTTCGTTTTGTTGCATTTCAGTGACCGAAGTTATAGTTTCTGCGCCCCTTGCTTTATCAGTTCCTCATCAAACACAAGGGGTAGTTTTTTCTGAAGCCATCACGACTTCTACTTTGATTGGCGAGGAGGGAGATGCAAATATGTTCTCTTTCAGCGCTCAGATGATTGAGGAGCTTCTCAACGAACCCATCGATCCCTCTGCCAATCCGTCCGATGCTGTGAGTGAGGCTGCTCCGGCCGTTAGTGTACCTATGCCAGCTATTGGCACATCTGATGCGGCCCAAGCATCTCGTGAGGACGACGTTTTAACTGAGATTGCTGCCGAGATGGCGTCAGGGAATGTAGGTCCTAGTCCACCCGGGCCTGCCCCGTTAATGGTGATTTCGCCGGGTGGTACTGTGTTGATCGAGACCGCTCCTGTTCCCCCTCCTGCTACTACTCCTATGCCCCCAGCTCGTCCTCCTAGAAGAACTTCTGTCGCCTCCAGCTCTGAGGAAGATGTCGACATCATATCGCTGCCGGAGGGCAAGCCCGAAAAGAGCAAGCGATCGAGGAAGAAGTCGGGCAGCGGATCAGGTGGAGCTACTCCAAAGAAGAAGATAAGGAAGAAGAAAGAATGAACTTCTTTCCCTAAATCTTTGTTGTGTAGGGTAGCATTTTGTTGATTCTTCTATAGCCGTGTATAGATGTGGATTCGGCTCCCACTAGTAGCTATTTCTTGAACCACTTTGTAATCATATTCTTTTTGTTGATAGTGGAAATGAGAATGTATTCCCTTTTGTCTCCAACTTGTTGTGTGTTATGGTTCTGCCCCCAGTATTGGGGATTAGTGCGGAGTTGACGTATGTTTATACCCCGTCTCGCGCTCCGGAGTACGGAGTAAGATGAATGTTTATACTCCGCCTCGCACTCTGGGAGTACGGAGTTAAGGAATGTTTATACTCCGCCTCGCACTCTGGGAGTACGGAGTTAAGGAATGTTTATACTCCGCCTCGCACTCTGGGAGTACGGAGTTAATTAATGTTTATACTCCAGTTCGCGTTCTCGGATGCTGGAGTTTTTAGGAGAATGTTTATACTCCGCCTCGCACTCTGGGAGTACGGAGTTAGATGAATGTTTATACCCCGTCTCGCGCTCCGGAGTACGGAGTAAGATGAATGTTTATACTCCGCCTCGCACTCTGGGAGTACGGAGTTAAGGAATGTTTATACTCCGCCTCGCACTCTGGGAGTACGGAGTTAAGGAATGTTTATACTCCGCCTCGCACTCTGGGAGTACGGAGTTAATTAATGTTTATACTCCAGTTCGCGTTCTCGGATGCTGGAGTTTTTAGGAGAATGTTTATACTCCGCCTCGCACTCTGGGAGTACGGAGTTAGATGAATGTTTATACTCCGTCTCGCACTCTGGGAGTACGGAGTTAAGTAAAAAGCTTGTACCCAGCTCGCGCTCTCGGAGTACTCTGGGGTTTAGGAAAAATGTTTATACTCCGCCTCGCACTCTGGGAGTACGGAGTTAATTAATGTTTATACTCCAGTTCGCGCTCTCGGAAGCTGGAGTTTGTTAATGTTTATACTCCGGTTCGCGCTCTCGGAATCCGGAGTTAGTTAATGTTTATACTCCAGTTCGCGCTCTCGGAAGCTGGAGTTTGTTAGTGTTTATACCCAGCTCGCGCTCTCGGAGTACTCTGGGATTTAGGAAAAATGTTTATACTCCGCCTCGCACTCTGGGAGTACGGAGTTTGTTAATGAGTTTTGTACCCAGCTCGCGCTCTCGGAGTACTCTGGGATTTAGGAAAATGTTTATACTCCGCCTCGCACTCTGGGAGTACGGAGTTTGTTAAAAAGTTTTGTACCCAGCTCGCGCTCTCGGAGTACTCTGGGATTTAGGAAAATGTTTATACTCCGCCTCGCACTCTGGGAGTACGGAGTTTGTTAATGTTTTATACTCCAGTTCGCGCTCTCGGAAGCTGGGTTTAAGGAAAAAGGTTGTCGTGTATCAACCCATTTCTGGCCTGATGTGATGGCTTGCCCCCGAGCTCGGGTTTCATTTGGTGAGTGGTTGATTGCTTCATAGCCACTCCCTGCTTGAATAAATTCCATTGCATGATGGAATTTAGCTCTTCGTGCATCGTGATGTTGTACATTGTATTTAATGAATCACAGCTCTGGCTCAAAGAGATGGCATTTTATTGCTGAAATAAGAAAACATGGCAAAGTCAGTTGCCTTATTACAAATTCTAATTTCGAAATGCAGAAACAAATTCTAAAACAGAATTGAAACTAAATAGATAAACACAGCCTGTTATGTGCGATGGCGACGAAGTCTTTCGCTGTCCAAGGCCTTTGGTGAAGCTAGACCATTAGCGGTCGTCATCTCATGTAAATCATCCCTGAGCTCTTGCTTAATCTCATGTGATCCCTTCCATGTTGGTTTCATGTACAGCAGTGCTGGGTATTCTTTTTTAATGACGATCTCATTGCGTTCAAAAGTTTTAAGTCGGTCTTTGGCATCGCGTAATCGGGCGATTCGTTTTCGGTGTATGACTGTCCTCAAGTCAACCTGATCGCCCTGGACGACTCCAACTCCGTTGATAGTGGGAAACTTTAAGGTCAAGCACCATGGGGCAATTACAGCTCTGAATTCAGTAAGGGCAGGTCGTCCTAAGAAGGCGTTGTATGGCGAGACTATGTTCAACACAGTGAACTGTAATGTTCGAACTCTCCAATGTTCCTTAGATCCTAACCTAACTGGTAACTTCACCACCCCAATAGGTACGGTAGAGCTACCGTTGAATCCATGGAGGTGAGTTTGGCAAGGTTCCAAATCTCTGGGATTCACCCTCATTTGATTATAAGCATGTGTAAAAAGGATATTCACGGAACTCCCGCAGTCAATTAGTATCCTCTTCATCCAAGCTGGACCTACTTGTGCCGATATCACGAGTGGGTCCGTAGTTGGGCTTCCGACATAACCAGTATCGTTGTCTCGGAAAGTGATGTCATTAATTGTCGCTCTCTTTCGTTTGGTCGAAGGTTTATTGTCTAAGTTATCATCGTACTCAAAGTCTGTTCGTCTAACCAAGTTGTTATATGATTTCATTTTTCCCCAGCTTTGCTTCGCTGTACGAGGACTATCACTCACAGCATTAATCACCAGTCTTCCTCCGACACGACCTGGTTCTTCCTGTCTTTCTGGGTTCTGTACATGATTTTGATTTGAGGGGCCCGCCCCTTCGGACTGCGGTGCCCGCACAAACTGATCTAACTTCCTTTCTCTAATCAACTTCTCAACGAGGTCTTGCAAGTGTCGACATTCATTGGTGTTGTGGCCATAACTTTCGTGGAATCTACAGAACTTTCCTGTTTGAATCTGCCTCTCCGACGATTGCTTCGGAGCCGGTTTCTTGTATTGCATAGTATTGCAAGTCTGTAGGTACACATTTTCCAACGATGTATTCAATGGTGTGTAATTATCGAACATTGGGGCCTCACGTCGTGGACCCCGATTTGGATCTCTTTTCTTATTCTGACCATTGTTTCCTCTTGGCTGCGTTTGCTTGTTTTGTATGTTCAACTGAACATTTCCGAAATTGTCTCCTGATTGTTTTACTGCTACATTGCTCTGTATCTCTTCACTCTTGGGTCCCGCATCATCTTGCTTCCTAGACTGTTTCGCGTCCTCTTGTCGTAAGAATTGCGCGGCTTTGGAGTAGAAACGGTCCAACGATGCGGGCGGTTTTCCGGCTAACCAGTTTCCAAATTCAGAATCAGGGTCAATCCCCTTTGTCAATGCCATTAAGATTGAGTTATCGTTGGGGTTACTAATCTCCACACATGCCGCATGGAATCTTTCTAAATAACGCCTTAGCGTTTCCCCACGAGCTTGGGTAACACTGGATAAGGTGTTGACATCTTTGGGTCTAGCGACATGCATGCGAAATTGTTCAACAAATTTCTTAGCCAGTTGATCGAATGAAGAGATAGACCTAGGTGGCAATCTTGTGAACCACATCGTTGCAATTCCACCTAGAGAGATAGGGAAACTTCGACATTTTACTGCGTCATCGGCCCTTGCGGCGCTCATTGACCACTCATATTTCAAGATGTGTTGATTGGGATCAGAATTTCCTTCGTACATAGGAAGGGTTGGCATTCTGAATCGCCGGGGAGGTTCAGCACTCAGTATCTCGTCTGTGAAGGGAGTGTGACTACGGGAAAGTCCCCAGTCATCGTTGGTAAGGCCTTGGCTTTCGCGGATCATCTGACGTATCATAGTCGAGATGTCTGGCATTGCTACACTTTGAGCTTGCCGAGCTAAGGTGTGGTCGGGTTCCACAGCGCGAGTTCGGACCGGGCGCTGTCGACGGTCCAAGTTTCGCCTCCTTGGCTCAGCGTCTTCCTGGATGTATGGTTCAGAAGTACGTCCTTGCTGTTGATTACCCGAATCTGGAAGATATCGGCCATCGACCCTTGTTTCCGCGGTTGCAGCTGTGACATGATTGTCCGCGGTATGCTGGGTAGTAGGGCCTCCTTGCGTGGAGGGCCCGGCCTGAAAGCTGGTTGATGGTCCTGCCACCAACTGTCCAATAGTTGGAGCGGGTTGATATCCGATCGTTTGTGCATGACTCCCGTCTAATCGAGGACGGGTAGATCTGTGATAGTAGTCCGATGAAGCAGAACTTTCAGTGGATGAGCGGGAAACAACATCCCTTCTGGACCTCCTACGGCCCTGGCAGTTTAGTTGGTTCGTCAATTCAATATTGGCTCGCAACTGTTCGGCTAACTGTTGCCGACTCTGAGTCAACTCTTGAAGCAATACTTGGAATTCTTGTCTAGTGACTGCCCCAGACGGATCTGAGTGGGCAGTGTTGTCTTGGTTGGATGGCTGCTGTTGAGCAGGATTTTGTCCATCCCTACCTTCTTGTCCAGGAGCTGCAGAAGTGGTTCTCGTGCTAACCATTTTGAATGATGAATCCTTTTCCTAGATTTTATGCAAATCTGAGTAGAATGGAAGGACTGTGAATCGAAGATCTGGATCTTCCTCTTGGATTTGTGCAATCCGGTATCGATGGTAGATCCAAGGAGCAGGAGAAAAAAAGCTGGTTTTTTCTCAGTGAAAGCACCAAAGTGTTTGTACCAAAAATGGGCACAACACTCTTCGGAAGTCTTTGAAGAGATAAACGCGCAGAATGAAAATTAAAACTGTGGATTATCTAACAAAAACTCCAAATAACAGAAAGTAAATTGCAAAGACAAGCGATTTAGAGTGGTTCGGCGTTTTGCCTACGTCCACTATGAAGTTTGATGATTTTATTGCTCGATTACTTGAAGATTACAGTAGTTGATAATGTAATACAACTGAATTCAAATGCTAAGTGTCAATCTAAAGCAGCGGCGGTGTTCTGGAGTAAATCTGGCAGAATCTGGGCGCTCTTCAGTACTTAGAATTCTCCGACCCCTTTTCTGAATGACCAGGGGGTCTATTTATAGGTGTAGGAGGCTGGTATTTCGCCCAAAATGTGGGGAGACCAGTTCTGGTACGTCAGGGGGCCCACATGGCCGAAATTTAGAGACCCGGGCCCACTTTGGGATCGATTCGACCCTTGGTTCGAATCGATCAAGAAATCATCCAATCGAGCTGAAATTTGGTGTGTACATTCTTTATCATGTATTTGAGCTTCTGTGAAAATTTCATGGGATTTGGACTTGTAGAACTCGAGTTATGATCGATTCAAGTTGGTGTTTTTCGTATTCTGGAGTCGTTCGAATCGATATGCTTGAATCGATTCGTTCGAATCGATCTTCCTGCTTGTGAAGATGGTGACGTGGTGCGCTTTCTTCGAATCGGTCCGCTTTGCACTCCGCTTTGACTGGGTCGAATCCATGACTTGGATTCGAAGATGGTGGAGTCGAGAGCAAGCCGTGTCTCCTGGATTCGAAGTAAAGATATGTCTCATCGATTCGAAGTGAAGCTTGGTCTTATCGATTCGACGTGAAGCTTCCACGATGGATTCGAAGCAGACAAAAAGGGATGGATTCGAAGTTCTTTTGATGGATTCGAAGTAAGAGGGGGTTTCATGGATTCGAATGATCTATCGATTCGAACGAAAGCTATGTGAGGATGGATTCGTGGTGAGGCTCTGGGCCGATGGATTCGAAGCAATTCTCTTTTGATGGATTCGAATTATAGAAGGATTCGAACCCAAGCATATCGATGGAGTCGAACCAAGGCATGTTGATAGACTCGAACTGAAGCACGTCTCCATTGTTCTTCCAATGGCGATAACTCGAGCATACGAACTCGGATTGCTTCGAAATTTGGAACGTTGGTTCCTACTGCTTTGCTTAGCATATCTTATCAATTGTAGCCCGATCCGGACCTGAACAAATTTCATCGACATCCGTAGCGATCCTTACGTGTAACCGACTTCCGAGACGATATGTCACCGTTTTCTAGTTAAGTCCTTGGTATTACGGCCTTGCCAAAAGGCGGGATAACAGAAAGCGTGGGAGGAGGAAGTAGATCTCGTACAAACCCTGGATCAAGCAGGAGAAGGAATGTCAACTTGAACAACAGATCTACCCGGAGCCAGCAATCCATATCGATGCAAGTTTTCATCAGTCAGTAATACTTTAACGCTTCTCTCCTCGACATCGATAGCCTTTAAAGTGTGACAAACTTCATCGAGAGCCACGTCTCTATTTGGCCTTGGAATAACTGCAAGAGACATATGGCTGATTAGTAACTCCATTGTAACGCATCGGAGCTCGATAAATGAAAAAAGAAACTTACCCCCAGTCATGCACCGGCGATTGAACCCCTCGGGGCATCTAACAAAGAAATATTGCATCTTGAATTACGACAAGTTGCTCTGCAAGCGTAGGACAATTTTTCGATTTCTTTGGGCTTCGATTATGATCAGGAAGGGGCAGTCATCTCTCCTCTTGAATGATAGAAAGCACCGCAACTCACCAAAATTGGGAGCGCGATTGAACGTCCGCATGAATAGAATATGTAGGCAAGTTAGAATGGCATAGCCGTTAGGATGAAGCTGATATGGGGCAATACCCATGTTCGAAAGAATCTCACGCAGAATGTGTACCCCGGGGGATGTATATGAGCAAATTCGTCCTTCTCTGGTAGACACATATCCTCTTTGGGAATTCCGTGTTGTGCACAGATGTTATAAAGAACCTTAGCGGAAACCACCTATGAAGATCTCTCAGGTGGATTAAGTAGAACTATAAAGTTGGGAGGCGTTCGATCCACGATTGGCCCAACTGGGATTAACTGGCCATACTGAGCTTTTGAAGTGGATGATGACTCGACCTTGGAGTACGTTGGGCTTCCCCCGCTTGACTTACGATGCATGGATGCCTGCTTCATTCTAAATAACTGAATTCGCTTTCGAAACGGTCAGGTAAATCTATCCTAAACTATAGCTTCCCCTGCCACACCTAAATTCCAAAGAAACATTAACTTTTAATCGACACGTCGAATTTCAAGTGTGAACTGGGGCAAGTGCAGTGTGCTATCTATATGAGATAAACTCGGTGCTTGAAACACTAAAATGCCTTATCCCGTGTAGATAGTTCGCTCGCAGTGGAAGAAGAAAAGAACTTCCCATGTCACTTCATTTTCTGCTTTTGTTTCTACTTCCTCTACACTTACCCGTTATCGATCAATGATCGATAACTGATCTGTTGTCCAAAGCGACACAGTTCTCACTACAGGGACGTCGAGCATGCAACAAGCAAGCTGGATAAGCCCAAATTCTATGGAAGAATCGGGATCGACTGGTGATATGTCGTGCAGTAACATATATGAAACTGGGCACAAGTCAATTCTGGTCTAATGGGCGAAGATAGCAAAACACATCAAGCATTGGGCCAAAGCCCGAACGTCGTTTCGGGAGAAAACTCAAGACTCGATTGGCTATCTGACCCATTAAACCGCAATCAACTCAAACTTCTCACGATCAACATTGTAAATGGAAACTCATCATCAAATCATTACACAAACATAATAATTAGAAAACCAATTAAGCAAACCTACATCTGACTGAATTCAAGGACACAATGATGATCGAAGACATAGAATCAACAAGACAAAGTGGGATCGCCGGCAGGCTAGGAGATGAATCGACTACGGTCTAAAGGCGAGCTCGGGTTTCAGACCAGGAGATGGATCGACCAGGATTTTGATGAGCAAGAGGATTGGATCACTGGTAGCAACGAGAATTGAATCGCTCAAGTATTTGGATCATGCAAAGAGGATGAAGAAGATCGGATCGAGTGGATAATCAGGTTGGTACAAGTGAGTGGGAAGGTTGGCCTGTAAGAGTATATATTGGAAAATAAAAAAGCAAAGTGAAAATTTTCCTAAGGCATTGGGTCTCCCGCGATCCATTATGGATCGCTAGCGACCCATGTTTATCAACAAGTCAGGTCGCTAGTGACACATCGTATATGGATCGCTAGCGACCCAAAATGAAGGAGCAAATTTTTTCTCCACTTCATCCTCCAATATTTGTCCATCATTTCGAAGCATTCCGAAAAACTAAGTGGAGAAATTTGATCTGTTACGGCAAGCAATAGCAATCAAAACCAAATCTAGATGACCAACAGCATGACCTGCCACGTATTCGTGGAACTCCTATACAATCACTTGTAAATCGATGGATAGATATTGAGAGCGATAACTTCCAGAGCATGCCTTGTTTACAACGAAGACATACTCTGGGGGGCAAATGTTATTCGAGTTTTTAACCCAGCGGGATCTTACAAGAAACAGAACAAACTCGTGATATTAGGATGGTTCAAAACTTATCCAGAGAAGAAAAGTCAAGGAGTTAGTGAGAGCCAAGCTATATTACTGAGACAACAACTGAGATCAACTAAACGAAGAGAGCAGCATTCTTTCAGCCCAATCAGCAGTTGAGTGCAAACAGCTAGTAAACTACCAACAAAACAGAACAATGTGCAACGAGACTACGCAAGAAACGAAGATACAAGACCATGGAAACATCTCAAACTCCAAACTCCAAAAAACATCTAAGTGCTTGGATCGCCAGTGACCCATGCCCGTCGCTAGTGATCCATGCAAAGTGAGAGGTCGCCCTATTGCATGGAAGAAGAGAAGGAAGGAAGAAGTAAGTCTACAAATATGCCAAGTGTATGGGTTGCTAGAGTCCCATACACCATGGATCGCTAGCGACCCATGCTTCTATAAGAGTCATTAATAAGCCAACCAAGCAATACAATAGCTAAGGAGCCAAGTCCTTAGCTCGTGATATGAGCCAACTCTATGGGTCGCTGGCGACCCATAGACCATGGGTTGCCAACGACCCATGATTTTGGCTCGAATCATGAGCTAAAGCCTCCTAGGTTGTTATGCATCCATCTGTGAGAAGTTGATGAAGTGGCCTGGCCCAGAAGTCCTCCTATCTCTATAAATACCATCCTACCTGCAACATAAATGGAATCTTCTCCGAACTGGTTGCTGAAGCTCTGCTGGAATCATTCTTTCCTCTCTACCTCCCTCACAACAATCTCCAAAGAGACTCACTATGATTCTCCAGTGGATTCCTACTCTGGGGATTCAATCTACTTAAAGATAATCAAAGTCTTGTAATCGAACACTTCTTGTAATAGCAATCAGTCTATAATAAAACTATAAAGTGGATGTAGGCTTTATTAACAGCCGAACCACTATAAAAGTTATCAGTATTCTTTCTTTTACTGTTCTTTTTCTATATCTATGATCTATGATATTGCTCTGTCAGAACAGAGCTGGTGCTTTCAAACTCAAACCAGGGTGTTGGTCCATTTTTTGGGTTAACAGAGAAGGGTTTCTTTCTTGTCGAAAGTAGAAGTCTAGTAAAAGGTGGCCATGATTCTATAACTAGGGTTTTTGTAACACCCCGTATTTTTAGATAATTAAATAATCAAATAACGCTGAACAGTGAAAATAAACATTTTGGAATTTTGAGAATATGGCCTCGAAATTTATACCATTGTGTTCGTGGCGATTTTTTGATCAATTTCCATATATAACTTGTAGAAATCCGAGTTAATACGAAGAAGTTACGAGAGAAACGAAAACAAATAAAGAAATAAGGCCCATGGGTCGACCGATAGGTCGACCCATAGTGCACAAGGGTCGACCCTAAGGTCGACCCCCGATGAACATAGGTCGACCTATATGTCGACCCTCGTTTCCTCCTGGACGTGAATTCGTCCAGGGACGTGCCGAGCCTATTTAATTCAATTTTTGTGCAATCTCAAACGTTGGTTTCCAAATCCAACGATCTGCAGCAAGCCTGTGACGTGGTTGCACCAGATTCAATCCTAAAATCCGACAATTTGAGATCCCCAAACTCCCCTATAAATAGAACCCTAGGCCTAGCTATTTTCTGATAATCAGATTTTCTCCCAATTCGGTTCATTGCCTGAGACTGAACCCTAAATAGAAAATATTTCTTAGGAGAAGATCTTCTTAATAAAAATATTAGACACCATAGAAGGGGATCCAGGAAGGCCATGGAGCAAAACTAAGGATGAGCAAAGCTAAGGACGAAGGGTGAGTGGATTTAAATTATATATCTTTTACGTTTATGATATATTATCATTAGATTCCCGTTAAATATTTTAATTCAGCATTTATTTCAATAATTAATTCTGTTAATTAGTTATGTTGAGACTGTAAATTTTATACGAGAACTTATATTTAATTATTATTTATATGGAAAAGAAAGAAAGAAATCCAATTAAATATGAATAATATTAGGCTTAACAGTTATAGAGAAAGGCTAAAGCCTAAAAGCAAGAAATTTACAGTAAATTATGCTAAAACAGGAGAAATAAATTAAAAAGGGGAAAAATCTAATAACTTGATTTGGAAGTTAGTGATAAATTAGTTGGTTGGTTTAGAAAAGTGAATACATTTCCATAGTTTAATATTGCAAAAATAACTATAAACGTAATTGCAAGAATAAAAGAAAGAAAAAGGGAATTATTGTAAAATAGTGACATTTCTGTATTTTGCATTACCCAATAGTTAAAGAAACAATAAAAGAAATATCTTGCAATTTGGAGTTATTTTTTATAGCATTATTTAGTATTAAAATATGGAAATGGATTTTTAGCACAGTTTTTATAACCAACCAAATAGAATAGAACTACTTCCTAGAATAAAAGAGAATAAAGTGAAGAGTTAAAGAAATTAAAGAAGAAATCAAGTTAATTATTTGACAAGACTAGAAATAATAAACAAAAATGTGCCTAGATCTGCATTTACTGCGCAGATAGTAGAATAAAAGCAAAGCAGTTATTATGATAAGTAAATTTGTGACAGTCGGACGTAGTCCCAAGCCAAGATTGTCATATAATATAAGAGAACTAAAGATAATTCAATATCATAATAAAAGAAGACAGATTAGAATAGAAAAGAGACACTTGCAGTTATATTTATAACATGTAGATTATAAAAAGAATATAGATAACAATTGCAAGTATAATTATAACATAGGTTATAGTTAGAGATAACAGAAAAGGCTTATTTTAAAACTTACACTAAGTTAATAAGCAAACATAGAAGAAAGGCTCATACCAACAGCATTCCCTTTCAGTCAGGAACTGATAGTCTCACAATAGTTAGGTGAGGCTGGGACACGCTTATGCTGATTAGGGTAAATAAGTAGCCAATGGAATTGGAAAAGTAAACTAAACGCATAATAAAAGATTAGACTTAGGGTCTAATAAAATGGTAAGATTTGTTTGGAGAAGTCCAAAGGATGAAGAGCCTAATGAAGCAGTTCATCACATAGTTTTAGCACAGAAATAGCACGTCCAACTTAGTTAATTTGGGCTAGAAGGAAGTACGAGACTTCAACGGGATGTGAGGGTACTCTCGGATGGCCCTCTGGGGTAGGCCTAACTGCTTTTGCATTGCAGGCCTAACGAAGCGGACCTTTGTAGGCAGTCAAAAGGTTGATGAATGGAGTAGGATATTCGTATGACACCATACTCTGACTTGCGAGTAGGTTTTAGTGGGCATGACCCAAAAGGATAGTCGCATGCGGAGATCAAGCCATCATCAACCAAGAGAAAGTTCGAGAAAGACTAGAGTTGAACCAACAGGCTAATGATTCTTTCACTATCGAGACATTGGATGAGGGGGGTAGCCAATTGGATATTTAGATTGTTTGGAGTAGGGCACAACCATTTAGCTCTTTAGAGGTCTTTCAATTAGTTGAGGGGTGGCTGCATAAGGCCATAGCCACGATGAGAAAAGAGACATACCAAGTAGAATATCTATATCGTAGGCCTAAAGAAGCTATCCTTTACAGATATAGAAAATCCTCGACCGAGTTCCGTACAAGGTAGGCCTTGTTGGCAGGATTTAGGGAGTAGACAGAACGATTACGTATAGTCCTCAAAGTATGCACTGGGTGGTACATTGTGGATGTCCGAGCATTAGTATAGGCTAGTGCGGACGTAGTTTTACGTTTTCATAGTAGACGACGGAAAATCTGTATTCATACTTCTGCCTCACCTATCTCTGGGTGTTGATCGAATTCAATCACTGATTTTCATCACTTACTGTCGGCTAGGCATGTCTTTACTGGCCATAAGTGATTGATAGCCCAGTCACCCATCAACCACGTATGTCTAAGGATCGATAGTTCAAATGCTTATCTTTGAGCATCAATGTTCAACCATTCCAATCTCTAAGCATTGTCCAAAATAACTCCTCAACAATAATCGTTTCATCCTCAACTAGTTATGTCTTACCAAGTCGCAAAGTTAGTCATGAAAAATTCAATTATACACTGATTCCTATCTTCATGAATTAGTGTTTTAGGCACTATCTATGGGCTCCCACTCTCGATCTCACTTATCTCCGAGTGTTGATCAAGAACATTCATGAACCGTCCTCGCTTATCCTTGATTGAGCAAGTCTTGTTAGGCCGTAAACATGGTCGTGAAAGCCTTAGTTGTATACCAGCTCCTATCTCCAGGATCCAATGCTTCAGATGCCTAACTCCAACCATCCCTCATTGACTTTGCTTATCTCTGGGCTTTACTCAAGAGCAAAGGGATAAAGGCGAATTATCTGATCGACCCTTGTGATTATACTCCTCTATCCTAATCATGGATCAAAGGAGTAAGTTACTGATCTCTGGGTACTTGATTGCACTGCTAATCACACGGCATAAGATTTTGCTTATAAGAACATGGTTCCATTGGTTCAAGAAGCTAGCTTTATTTATAACCAAAAGAAGTGGCAAGTCCTACCATATCACATTGCCCCCAACTCACTAGGGGGCTTATTTGTAGAAAATAAAGTAAATAAATATAAGTGAAATATCATCACAATATGTCGTTATTCCACTCCCGCAAAATCAGGATCCCATCAACATAAGCGAGCTTGAAAGTCTCATCTCTAAGCTTTTGTTCAATTGAATATGGACCTTGCCAATTCAGACTAAGTGCCCTCATACCACGAATGACCCGTTTCAAAATAAGATCCCTTACTTCGAAGATACGGCTTTGGACCTTGGTGTTGAAATGTCAAGCTACTCTCTTCTTGTGAGCAACTACCCTCAATTCAGCCTCTTTTTTCTTTTTTTGTTAACCAAATAGAGGGACTCAAGTAAGAGTTTCTCATTCACCTTGGTGTTATAGTGCCTTTTCCAGTGAGAAGGGACTTTCGATTCTATCAGAATCATAGCCTCGACTTCGTTAACTAGAGCAAATAGAGTATACCCAGTCGCAGACTTGTGAGTCATCATATAAGCCCACAATGCATATGGAAGCTCATCAACCGAGTCGCCCTTGGTCTTAGTTAATTATTTCTTTAAGATAGACTTGATGATTTTATTCACCGCCTTCATTTGTCCATTCTCCTACGGTTGTGCTACTGCTGATAAGCTTTCCTCAATTTTGTACCGATTCCAGAAACCTGAAATCCATGTACTTGGTACTCTCAAATTGGGTTTCATTGCCAGTTATAATTTTTTAGAGAACCCCGAATCTATAGATAATATTTTTCACCAAAGTTGATCACTTTCCTAACTATGATCATGGCAAGCGATTCTACTTCAGCCCGCTTTATAAAGTAATCTACTGCAATAATTGCATACTTAGCTCCTCCTATCAAAATCGATAGCACACCGATTATATCAATTCACCAAATCGCAAAGGGCCACGGGCTAAACGTTTGCAAAAGCTCTATGGATAGGGTTGTAACACCCCGTATCTCGAGGCCTAAAGCTAAATGCTACAGATGTTGCAGTGATCTATAGTATTTAACTTTCGATGACGAAATATGGTAGTATTAATGGTATCAATAATATCAGAAGCACATGAATATGAAGTAAAATCACAGATTTCAAAAACAACATTTCTGATTACATTGTAAAATAATATTTCATATTCAATTACATAATCCTAAAATAATTCCCATGTTTTGATCAAATATAATATTACAAATTACACCAAGAACGACATATGAAGATGCCCACTTGGATCATTAGAGTACTAGATAGACATATCAGTAATAAATACATCACAGCAGAAATAATATTAAATAGCTCCTACATAGCTAACTTTGCCTCTTGCACGTCTTTGGAAGCTTATTCCTCCAACCTTTTATACCTGAAAAGTCCCAAACTCTCAATCTACTCAAATTAAATTTTATGCACCCGAGAGTTTAAGGGGAAAACATAAACTTCGAGTCATACATAAAGCCTGGTATGAATAATACTATTACATCTCGATTTACTGATATTAAGTGAGACCAAGCCGCTTAGCAGAACGGGTTTCCCCTCACTAATATCCTTTTAAAAGCATATCTTTTGCAAATAAAAACCCTACGATCAAACTGATTATAATAGCAAGAGCAATAACCTAAATGCATATTTAAATCAGGTAATTAATGCACTATCTATCCAACATTATAGTTTTATCTGGCTAACTATTAACCATTGGCTGACTCGGGCCTACCAGACATAATAAATAATCTAACTTCTGTTAGACACAATACTGAACGGCCTGTCCTTAATTACTTCTCCTAGGGTCAAATGATCCTAATGGTTTTTTGGGCTAACCAATAACCCATCATTTCCTTGTATATTCCTTTCTGTGTGTAACATCATTTTAGTCTTACCTGTGATAAAGCCCTACACACTGGAATTTTGGACTTATTTTAGCTAAGGGCTAATAGCTAAAGTATAGGGCGCGACCCCATACTAGTCTCATCTGGTCTTCTAATATCTGTATTATAAACTTAGGGTTAACTATCCCATCCACTTTTCCTTTAAAACATTTCTTTCAAATTGATTTAACCCTTTTAAATCAAACTTAAATAAGGAAAATATACCCTTTTCTTTACTCAAAATACCTTTGCCATGATATATGCTTTACACAAAACAATGTTGATGAAAACCTAATTCAATATGGTTATCTATCCCTTTAAAACAAGTTAAAGCCCTTTTTAACTTAGAAAACATTAGGCTTTAAAGCCAAGACATCACATTCGAAACCTTTTTTTAAAACCTTAGACCATACCTTTCGAAATCATTTAAAACAACCCTTTAGAAAGCACAACTTAAAACCTCAAACATCCTTTTTCTAAACTATTTAAACTTATCTTTCGAAAGCATAAGAATTTTCCTTTCGAAACACTTAAAACATATCTTTCGAAACACTTTTAATATACCTTTCGAAATTATTGGGTTCAAGTAAAGGTTTTTGGAAACATTGCTTCGAAACCTTTGGGTTTAACATATTATATAACTATAGGTCATACAGAATAAAGGCGAAAGCATTGCTTTCGAAAATATTAATCCCGAGTAAAAGAAAGAGGATGGTTTCGAAACCAACCCTTTCAAAACCATTGCCTCCAAAACCATTTGAAAGCGGCCGTCGACCCTTTTGAAAACATTAAGAAGGCGGCTTCAAAGTATAGGCGAAAGCACCCTTTCGAATATATTACTTTAAGGCTATAAGGAAAAGCGGCCTTAACTAGTTCGAAAGGAAAGAATGAGGCATCATGGGTATCGAATAGGTTCAAAGCGGTTATCCTTTCGAAAGCTTCTTTTGAAAAAAAAGGCGGCAACTCATTCGAAAGCTCTTTTCTAAAACAAAGGCAAGTTGATTGGTTCGAACGAAAATAGAGTTGGCTTCAACCACTTCGAAAGCATCTTTTATAAACAGAAGTAAGTAGTGGAGTTGAAAGCTTTGAAAAATAACTTCTACCCCTTCGAAAGCAAGGTTTCGACACCGTTCCTTCCACCTTTCTCCAATGCACAAAGTATCAATTGCTTGATACCATATGCATTGGTTTCGAATGGGTTCTTTAGCGGAGGCATGGTGTCGAAAGCCAACAGATGGAAGTGACGAAGTAGTAAACCAAAGCAAAACTGATTTTTAAACTTTAAAAGAAAGTTCTTTTCACCTAACTTGCCTCATTTGCCAAAATGTAATTGGTTGCCATTTCTTTATCAGAAATCCTTTTCTAAAAGTGCTGTCGAATTCAGAATTTTCAATTAATTTTTTTAACAAATAAGCCCTTCTCCTTGATAAAACATATAAAAAATTTAAGTCCCTTAACTTAAATAATTTTGTAACTTTACTAAACTAATTTGGAAAATTCCCCAAAAATCACCATAATTCACTTTTAATATGTTTTCTAACATATTTAAATTTCAGACCCAAAATCGTTATATATCTGCTTTAAGTAATTTAAACCCAATATTAAATATTTACTTTCATAGAAAATTCATTATAAATCCACAACAACTTAGAAAATTGTGAAACTTGAAACCCACTTCTAAAATAATGTTTTTGACCATATCTCAAAAACGCAAGTCATTTAGATGTCATTTAATTGGTTTTTCCAATCTATACTTATCATAAATTCTATATGAAACTATATAAATCATCAACAAGCATATATATATATATATATCTATTTAAATAAATATAACATGGCATATTATTTGCAAAATGATTTGGCCATAATCATAGAAATCATAGTCAAAATGAGATGTAAATCTATTATTCACCTTGGCTTGGTGTTAAGAAGGTTGAGATTTGTTCTTTGATTAATTTGTTTAAGCCTTCTACTTGAATCTAGCTATTCTTCTCCTTGAACCTTCTTAATGGTGGCCGACTGAGCTTCACTTAGGTTCTTTTAGTTTTGTTTTTGAATGTTCAAATAAACAAGGAATAGAGAAAGGAAGGGTTTAGGGTATTAGAATAAAGGATGTTCCTATTTTACCCCTGCTAGATTCCTCCTACTTACTTATTTTCAATTTCCTTTTGTTTATACATTCATTAAGGCAAGGCCCCTTACTTATTAACAAGTCTCAATCCCTTAACTATCTACATTGTTATATTTAATTTAATCAGCTAAATATTCTAAATAATGTTAGCCAAGATTAGGGTCGTTACAGAGGCTATTGGAATTTTCGCATACCTTTGGCACCCGTCACACCGTCTAGTGTAGTCAACAGTATCGTGGTTTATTGTAGGCCAGAAGTATTTATAGCAAAGGATTTTCTTTGTTAAGGTATGCTCCCGCAGTGTGATCACCACAGCTACCCTCATGGATTTCCATGAGGATTTTCCTAACCTCATCCTTAGTTAATATGACGATCCATATTCTACATATCAGAGGACCGTAGAATATTTATATTATTTTCATATAAGGTCATACGGTTCTAAAATTTTAGAAAAATGACTCTTAGGGACATTTTCCACATCTATGATTTTTGTCGGATTTCTATATGACTGTTTTGACCCTTAAAACCTTGTATGGCCAATAATTGTTTATAGAAGCCAAATTGGGTTCTAAAACTACTTCCATTAGATCGAGATGATGGTTTCCCTTTCCATACAGTGGATATATTAAGAAAACAGGTATACCGTTAGGAAAATATGGTTGTTTGAAGTCTCACTTGATTTTAAAAAGCTTATTTGGGTATTTGATAAATTAATAGGTAGGCCCAAAGCCCATTTCGGGATTAGCATGAGGTTAGGGATGATGGGACTTCTCTCCATCACTTCACCCTTTTCAAAAATAGAAAGAATCCCTCCATTAAAAATCTTTTAGCCAAAAAATCACCTAAATTCCTACTTTAATTAGCCAAAACGTGTCATTGGAAGGAGATTAGTGAGATTAACACCTTGGATTGGAGATTTGCTGCTGGAAGACCATTTGGAGCTGCTGTTCACCTCGAGATTCGTACCATTTGGAGCTTGGATTGGATTGCTTAGGATTAGGTGAGTGGTTTTAAGCCTCTACTAACTAATTAACCCCTATTAGATGTTAAATGATGTTTTAAATGATTTTCAAACTCCAAAACACGTTTTAAACCTTTTTAAACAACATATATAAATTTAAAGTAATTTGGATAAGATTAGAAAATTCGTGTTCTTAGAGATACTTTGTATTCTTATGGATATTGCCCTAAGATTTAGGACTCATATTGACGTGTTTTCTTGTATGCTTTCTAGTATAGATAACTTGTGATGATTGCTTGATTTTATAATGCTTGAATGGTTGAAAACGTCGATCGAATGACAACTTAGTTTAAGAAGTTAGGGATCGACGATGATCCCTGGGATTTGTAATGATCCCTGATTTTTATCCCAAATTTGGAGCGATCAATATGGAGTGACGAAGAAGGCCCCATACGACTACTCTCTAAGTTTCAAGTCATCTGGAGTTTGTGTGCTTGAGTTATAGCCGTTAAAGCATGGATTGGTGGTGATTTTGAGCTTGGTGATCGATTGTGGGCACCTGCATTACTTTACAAATGATAAGATGGTTTGTGGATGAAAGGAGGAGGGATAGCATGTGTTTGTGCCAAAATTGGTCACAAACCCCAGAAGTAGTGAAAGCACCAGTGTTTATACACAAATCCTCAATATCCAAACACGGATCTCAGATCCAGGCAATGTAGAGAATAAAATGAAGAAATAGCAAAATTAAAATGTAAGAAAGCAAGAAAGAACACAAGATTTATAGTGGTTCGGCTATCTCCGGCCTACGTCCACTTTGAATTGACTCTTTTTATTCCTTTTGTATTGAGATTACAACTACAAGCCTTTGAATAACAATGAACAAAATAGCAGAGTGTCGGTGTAAAGAGCAGAAAAGGTCCCCCTTTTAGTTGCCAAAGGACCGCTATTTATAGATGTAATTCCAAAAATATCCGTCTTAAAACCTAGAATACCTCTTCTCTTATGCAGGTAGGCCCCGCCAGATCGATCCAGAGTGATTTTGGATCGATCTGAGTACAATTCGTATCGATCCAAAAGTAGTCCAATGAATCTGAGATCGATCATGGACGTTCTTGAGTGAATAAGCAAACTCTAGATGGTTTGAGAGTTATGATCGATTCAAGTTTGCATTTTCGAGTGTAGGCTGATGATTTTGTATCCATCAACTCGCATCCATCATCTGGTATCCATCATCTCGTATCCATCATCTGGTATCGATCCTTTCGTATCCATTATCTGGTATACATCATCTTGTACCCATCATCTAGTATCCATCATTTCATATCCATCATCTGGTATCCACCAATTCGTATCCATCATCTGGTATCCATCATTTCGTATCCATCATTTGGTATTCACCATTTCGTATCCACAATTTCGTATCCATCATCTGGTATCCATCATCTCGTATCCATCGTCTGGTATCGATCATCTCGTATCCATCGTCTGGTATCGATCCTTTCGTATCCATCATCTGGTATCCATCATCTCGTATCCATTATTTCTTATCCATCATCTGGTATCGATCATTTCGTATCCATCATCTCGTATCCATAATTTCGTATCCATCATCTGGTATCCATAGTGATGGATATAAAGGCATCGATACATGCCAGTTTTCACGAATATTAATCCATCCATAACTTGAGCATATGAACTCCGATTGACTTGAAATTCGAAGTGTAGCCTCACCGAGCCTTGTTTATCATTCCCGATCGATCCCACCTTGATTGGAGCTTCGTCCAATTTTGACGTTATTGATCATAGCCTTGTTTCCAATCGATCTCCAATCCTGATATCCATCCTTTTTAACTAATTTGTTGATATCCCGGTCTTGACCAAAATGCGGGGTAACATTTGTCCTCCAAAACATGCCTTGCGGTAGGAAGGCGTGTTTTGAATGGCTTTAAATCCGACATCCAAAGTCCATATTCCATCCATAACCATACCATCCGATCCACGATCCACGATCCAATCCATTACCAAGGCATTCTGTCCAAGCGCCATAGCCATTTCCTTATCCAAATCTGCTACTGCTCCGAGTCGATATCCGATTCCGAATCCAGTAACCAGATCCTTAGCCAATTCCATGTCCGTGCGAACCCGACAGTCGAGTTCTAATCCATCCATATCCAATCACCAATAACCAAATCCATGACGTCTCCGGGTCGATATCCTAATCTGGGACCACTCCGGGCCCTTAGCCAAATCCTTAGCTGTTCATAGCCAATATCTGAATCTGTAACCTCTTTGGGCTCTTGCCAAGCGCAATCCACACTCGACGACCTGTGTTAAGCAATGCCTTGCTCAACGGTGATCCTGGTTCAGTGTTCCTGAACGCTAAGTAATGTTGTGGCTTAAGTCCTAAGCCGAATCCTGGTCGCTCCGGACCCTTGCCGAGCATAGTCCATAGTCAACGAACTGAATAAGCCATCTCGCCATGTTCGGACGAAGCGACTTACCCCTTGCCAGGCATAATCCATACATGACGACCATTTACCAAAAATCAGATAAAAATCCAGTCAAAATCCAATCCGAAATCCAGATTAAATCAGAAAACAAAAAATCCATACCAGAAATCCAAACTAATATGCAAACCGGAAAACAAGCATCCAAACCAAAGTCCAAACCAGAAAACAAACAAAACCGAGAGTTCAAACCAAACTCCGGAACCAAACCAGAAAAAAGCAAATGTCCAAACCAAAAAATAAAAAGCAGATTTCACAAACTAGAGCATCACGGTTTATCATCAACTCAGAGCATGCCTAGGGGCTATCTCCATCCCCGTACGTGAGTAAGTGACTTGGCCGTTTGCCCAGAGTTTGCTGCGTATTCCATATCATCCTTGTCAGTCGATATCCAATCGACCATCATTCCTGGGCCTCGCGCCATCGTCATTTGAGGTAGACGGTGGTTGCTTATGTTCCACCGCTGCATTGCGAGCCTCGACATATTGCTGCAGCTGACCACTCCTTACATGCTCCTCGATTATATCCTTTAGATGCCCGCAGCTGTTGGTATCATGCCCGTCCAGGTCATGAAAGAGACAGTGCCTTCCTGATGAGCTCTTATGTTCCGAGGGTTCTCTCCTTGCCGGCCTTCGGTAGGGAAGGCGATCCCGGGTTTCCATGAATATCCGCTCCAACGTTTCGTTCAATCCTATGTAAGTGGAGAATTTTGGTTCTCCCCAGCATTTCTTTGCCATGCCAGAATCGTTATCCAACTTCCTCTTCCCTTTATCCTTATCCTTATCCAAGCTCTCACCGGATGGTCCTCCATCCTTAACCACGTTTACTTCCTTTGATTTCATATCCGAACTTGCATCCTCCTGCCAAAGGAATTTCTCAGCCTTGTGAAAGAATTCCCTTAGATCCATTGGTGGATCCCGAATCAACGATACCTTGAAATCCGAATTGTCCCTGACTCCTAATACTGCCGCCATTAAAACCATCGATGGATCTGGCCGATCCACCGAAGCAACCACTGCATTGAACTGAGTTAAGAATGTCCTGAGCGATTCCCCTATCCTCTGCTTCACCGATGTCAGTGTCATCACATTTTTCGGTCTCTTGATATGAACCCGAAACTGCTTCAAAAACCTGTCCACCAATTCTATCCATGTCCTAATAGATCCATCTTCCAACAGCCTAAACCACATAGCAGTTATATCCATCAAGTACAGAGGGAAATACCGGGCCATAACTTCCTCCGATGACCCCAGCACTTCCATGTGTCTCGTCTACCTCATCAAATGATCGGTAGGATCAGCCCTGCCGTTGTATACCTCCAGAGTAGGTAGCTTGAACTCTGTTGGATTCTGAGCCATTCTGATGTCACGGGTAAATGGACTCATGTTTACTCCTTCCAGATCTCTGTTTGCTAAACCTCCGCACATAATTCGCCTGATAATCTCAGCTAATCCAGTGTTGTCCACCAACGGTTGCCCCCCGAGGTAATTCTGGTACATACTCTTCATCACGTACTCTTGTGCTCCTACCAACGGTTGCCCCCCGAGGAATCCCTACATGAATTGGTCTATCATTGCATGGTGGTGTGCCCCCGAGTCTGGATCCATCCAAATTGGTAACTGTGTGCTGATTGGGGGATGCGCCCTGTTGAGCTGCTCCATCCGCTTGCCTGTTGAGTCCTTCTGTTCTAGCTCCATGGATCTGAATTCCAGCAGCTCCAGCTGTTCCTGCCTGTCCAAACTGTCTGAGAAGGTTCTGCATCATTTCCTCCTACCTTTTCAATAATTCTTCCTGCATAGCTCCCATCATTTCGTATCCATCGTCTGGTATCGTCCTTTCATATCCATCATCTCATATCCATCATCTGGTATCCATCATCTCATATCCATCATCTGGTATCCATCATTCCAGTAGTAGCGATGAAGTTTTGTACGTCACGAAAGAAAGATGTCCATGAACCGCTTCCAAAGCCTTGAAGTTCTTTAGATCCCCCATCTTCATATCGTACACCTTTGGATCCATCACCGAGACGATTTTCTGGCTCTCCAAGAACCTACGAACGTGGTAATATATGGTCATCACTTAAACCATAGAAAGATAACAAGTTAGGAGATCGTACAACTCCATCGCCTTCTAAATAAATTATTTTATTTTTTATTTGTATGTATCTATGTTTGTTTGTTATTTTACACAAATAAAACTACATTTTTTATATATAAAATAGAGAATCAAGAAAAAAGCAAAACCATCAAATTTTAGGCTATTTTTAGAAAAATTGCCTAAACCAGACATCTGGATATAGACCTCAGACGTCCGATACTCTGATATATGTCTATTTTTTTCCACTGTGCATATATCAGACGTATGTTATATCTCCCAAACGTCTGAAAATTTGCTCTATCTACTCGAAGTTAAAAATCAAAAACTTTCAGACTTCTGAAATTTGTTTCCAGACGTTTGGTAAAACTCTTCGACTATAAAATTTTACACAATCAATCAAACCAAACGTCTAACACATAAACGAGACGTCTGAACTTATCTACTGCGTTCAATTTAGGGCAAACCAGATGTCTGGTTAAACATCCAGATGTCTGAAATTCAATCGACTCTTTAAATTAACCCAGATAACGTCATTTTTTTCTTTCATCTCAAACTTTTCATTTGCGATTTCATCAATTGATGATTTTTCTCTCAAAAAATAAATCGAACTCAAATCACAATGCCTCCTAGAACTAAAAATCTCAAGACATTAAAACGAAAACAAGTCCAACCAACATCATCTTCAAATCCCCAAGTCTGTTTAGATGATCAAATTGAAAATGGATGAATAGAGCACCTCATTCAATCAAGAGGTATGAAGATATACAAAAGAAAAAACTTCACACAGGTCCTTTCTATAATCTACTTAAATTTCCAATGTACGATTTGGATGAAATATGTGAGAATGCCGGACTAGAAGCTTTAATTTCGTTCACTCCTAATGACGTCCAAATCGATCAATTGGCAATATTTCTTTTTATGCAAACTTGGATAGCACTTCAGTATGGAACACTAAAGATGAAGATAACTGGCTATGGTCTAGCGTGTATGGCAACACGATTAGATTAACCCCTGGCATAATAGGTAGAACCCTAGGATGTTCTGACATGGGCGAAGATTTATACAACATTTCTGATATGCGCTTCAGGCCAAGAAATAGTATAACGCATCAAATTTGGGAAGATGAAATGCCAAAGTTTGTCTCTAAATATCTACGTCCAAAAGCACGACTCCTAACTCGGATGATAATCAATACCATCATTCCACGTATGGGAAGCCATGAGCAAATAACTGAGTTAGAGCACAAAGCCTTATATGCTCTATTTAGTGGAACAAGGGTGAATTGGGCCAAATTCATCTTTGACGAGCTCAAACAATTTTGGACTCGATCACGGCCATCAATTATTTACCCAACTTATATTATGAGACTTCTTCGTGCACATAACATTCCATCCTACCTATCAACCTTCGAAGAAATATCACCTAAATATGCTTCCACCAAATTTTTCTCGCTTATGCATTTACCCGAAATTCCTCCAGAGTTTATATCCTTTGAAGATTGGACGCACAATCGTCAATCTAGACAAGTTGAGCCTCCTCCTCAACCACACATTGAACCATCTCAAGAGGAGGAACAACATCGAGAAACAACTCCACATCCTCCTGCACCATTTGATTATCCGGGACAAGATGAAATTATGGAGACTCGAATGGATACAAATCCAAATGAAAGTGTTCGAGATCTCACCCTTCGAAATCAACATATACTACCTCAAAATCAAAAAATTTTGGCTAAGCGGTTTGATAGCTTCGAAACATCATTTGCTACATGCCTAGCCACAGTTGAAGAATCTCTTTCGATTGTTTTATCGGGTCTCAAAGAAGTACTACAACGAGTTCGTGGTCCAACACCGCCTTCTGAAGATTGGCCAACCCCGGTACCTTCTCCTCCCGCAAAACATTCCAAACTTTCTGAGGATGAACCTCTCAAGCAAGTTTTGACATCTCCTACAAAGACTAGCACTTATGAAAAAGAAGAAACAAATGAAGATGATCAAGATAAAGCTTCTCCAAAGGAATCATAGATTTTAGGAATCATATATTTTAGGATTTTGGGTTTTCAATGTTTGTAAATTAACAAAATCTATTTATGCATTCACTTTCAAATTATTAATGAAATTTTCCTTTTGTCTTTGACGTTAGTTAAATTGTTTATAATTCTTTTTGATAATGCCAAAGGGGGAGAAATATAAGTATAATAATAAAACATTAAGAATAAGCACATATTCAGGGGGAGATTTATAAATTATATATAAGTACATCGTATAGTTGTCATCATCAAAAAGGTTGTTAGGGAATCAAATCTACGGTTTCGATGACAACAACTATACAATGGAAATCGAATATGCATATATATTTCTATTTATAGGTAATTGCTAAAGAAACATCACTAGAGAGACAAGAACAAGGCTCGAAGAACGTATCAAGACAAGTCAATAGAATCAGAAGAGCAATGACATAGACACAAGAAAATCAACATGCACAAGTTCAGACGTCTGGGTGCACTAGCCAGACGTCTGATTGAATTCTCTGGTTCGCAAATCAGACAGAATCAAACGTTTGGTTAATGTACTCAGACGTCTGAAAAGCAACCATATACAAAAATATATATGAGTGTCAGACGTCTGAAACATTTTCCAGATGTTTGATTTTGAACTCGGCTGTTAACATTCAAAGAACAACTGTCACAATTGAAAAGACACCTTCGCTCCTCTTCGCTGCAACTCTTCATCACCATCTGGAGCGACCATAGAACACTTGCTAATGGATGCAACTACTCAAGGAATCTCTCTACCACTATAAATAGCATCAAGAATCCAAGAGAAGAACTCACCTGACTTACTAGTGCTTTCTACTCTTATATTCTGATATATTCATGATCTCTGGCAATCTAAACTTATATTCCACTCTTCCAAATATACAGTTCCTCATAGACAATACTCTCTAGATATATATTGGAAGCATTTGTACTATATAGTCAAAATCTGTGTAATACAGAACACACAGTTGACAAAGAATCCCTGCTATTGTAAACCTGTTCCTCCAGATGAAGTGAGGGTTATTCGATGAAAGGAAATTCCGAAGAGGAGCTTCGGGACTGGACGTAGGACGGGAGGTCCGAACCAGCATAAAATCCCTGGTGTGATTATTCTTATTTACATACTTTAATATTGTTACAATATAGTTTAAATTAGTCATATACTTGTCATTTGTATAATCGATCCACCATACTATAGACTTACATGGATCGGTAGAGAAGTTCTAACTAAAGGATTGGTTGAGAGCCATGGGTTGGAGCATTGGATCGGAGTTCAAACCATGGTTTGGAGTAAGAAATGGTATGAAGCGAAGTGGAGCTAAAATCACGTGATTTTGGCTAAGTGTGGTATCGTCCACATGGATCGATACCGATCCATAAGGGTTGGCTCATTGAACTCGCGAGTGGTATGGAGGCATGGTGAGTTGTGTTCAAGCCCAAGTGTGAAGTGTGTGATTGGTAGTCAAGGATCGATAATGATCCCTGACTTTTTTCCCAAACTTGGTGAGATCGATATAGGGTGACAAGGAAGGTCCTATAAGCTTATATTTCAAGTTTCAAGCCATTTGGAGTTCGTTTGGTCGAGTTATAGCTTCAAGAAGTTCAGATCGATGGAGAAGGATCGGCGTAGGGTGTGCTTCGGGCCTAAAAGGCAAAAACTCGGGCTTGACCTAGGGCATTCTCAGATCGGTGAAGATATGAGGAAAAAATGAGCTAAATCAGGGATCATTACCGATCCTTAGGCATGCTTTTGGCATTTTCTAAAATTACTTGGGCACTACTTGTAGCCAAGGTTTACTTCAGGCCAAACCTAGGAATTCTCGGGCTTTGCTTTGGGCTAGAACCTAGGAAATTCTGAGTTGATTTTTTGATGACTTGTTCAATGATTTTCGACGACGACGACGACTCATGACCTGATGATGATGATTCCTTAATGTGAAGTGATGGCTTTGATGATGGATCATTTTACTTTAAGGCGTAGAGTAGTGGACTATGTGTTGGATTGATGGGATTATTGGAGGATGGTTACGGGATGCATGACAATATTCTACGACCAATGATAGTGGTCTATAGTAGTTACTGACCTTAATGAATTCATGGCGAAAGATGTAGAGATAGTTCCAAGATGAGTTCTACTACTGATAACCTATGCAAAGCGATCGATGATATTCGAAGGTTCGGAGAGTACTTGTAAAGCAGTGGTAATATATGTACCTATTTGAGCCATGACAGGCTCTGATCTCCATGATAGGCGATTCAATCTCTATGACGTGCAATCATTTACCCTGGATCAGCCATGATGGGCGTTCTAGTATACAAGCCTACTGAGTGCATGGATTTGAGTACCAAGGAACCAGCACGTTGAGAAGTCCTTGATCATAACGGGTCGTTCGAATTATCACATATCCAACGCACCGAGTGAGTGAATATGAGGATGGACGATGGATGCCATGTTTGATTGATTGTTTATCACCCTAGGGATATCACTTGATGCTGGTATTATTGATGTATATATATTTAGACCCCCTTAGTAATTTGATGTATATTAGACCATGATGGTTGTGATGTAAAGTAGCATATATTTTGTATGTGCTAACTCGATGCATGCAGGGACATGTCAGGTATGACTCTTCATACCATTTGTCTTATTATAGTGACATATTAGTTTAAGAGATTTATTACCGCATACACCAGACTGTTGTCTGACCCGAGCTTTTATATTTTGTTCTTATTACTCTGGGTACTCTTAAATGAGTAGATTAGGGATATCAGATCTGGTGAGCATGTGGAGCTGGACATGTGGCGAGCAAGACGCTATTCTCTCCTATTATTATATTTACTAATTTTCTATTCCACTACACAGCACTATGGAGCTTGCTAGTGCCTTTATTACTTAGAGACAGTTATTTATGAGTTACCATTTGATGTATAACTCTATTTCTGATGTTGTATACTATATGGATCTATTACTTTGATTTTGTGATTCGTTCAGTTATTTTCGGTCCTGCTTATTTTATATCTGAGATGTTTACTAATATATTTTATTCGATGCACTGTGAGATATACGACAGGTTTTGTGTTGTTTATTTACTTTTCAAATTCCTAACGGTTGCCCTGCACTGACCAAACACCGCTATAGTGCACATACAGGTATATTGGGTATTGGTGGTGTAGGGCGGTCATCACATTTGGTATTAGAGCTTAGGTTGCATTGTTTAACATAAGGGATACCGTGATCCAGTAGAAATAGGATAGGAGTTCTCACCCTAAACTGGATCGAAAGTGTGTGTGTATATATGAGAGAGTGTACTTGTTATATATTTGTATTTTCAAAACTATATAGTAATATATATAGTATGTAAGTCGCACTACACACACGAGTACTGATTAAGCAGGATTCCTTATAAAGAGACTGAACTTCCTTATCACAGATTGAAGGATGAGTCATCAAACAGGATGCTATTAGGAACTCCGTCTCTGGAGTCGAAGAAGGAGCTGGCTCAGGAGCTTCTGATCTCGATCTACAGACTATGTTTAATACAATGATGTGGAAGATGCTGCATAATGCTCATGTCATGTAGCCACTCCAAATGGTGCTGTTGAAGGTGGTGCTCCAGTGTAGGCCCCAAGAGCTGATTTTACCAAGTTAAATAAAGACTTTACTTGTCTTAGCGGCAAAACGTTCCAAGGAACAGAGTCGACAATGGAAGTTCAGGATTGGCTAGACACTTGTGAGTGGATATTTGATAATCTTGGACTTAACGATGCTATGAAGAGGAGGTTGGCCTCGCATCAGCTTCAGTGAAGGGTGATGAACTTGTGGAATGCCGTGAAAGTTGCTAAACCCAAGGATCATTTTATTTAGGATTAGTTCAAAGCCCGTTTTGAAGAGAAGTTTATCCCGACTGATCAGAAGTCAGTATTGTTCCATAAGTTTGCAGATCTAAAGAAATTAAATATGACTATATGCGAGTATGTTGCCGAGTTCAACATTTTGTCGAAATATAGGACATCCTTCATTGATACTCCATTAAAGAGGAAGGAGAAGTTCATTATCGGCTTAGGTGATCACTTAGGAGAGATGCTTGTGAGCCATATTGATGAGACTTTCGAGATGTTAGTCGAGAAGGCTCTGAGGCATGAGGGTCTCTATCCAAAGCCGAAAGCTATTATTCCTAAAGAAGAGACAAATTCACAATTGAGCGGTGGAGGAAAGAAGAAGTGGAACAATAAGAGTAAGCAGAACAAAGATGACCAAAACAAAAATAAACCAGCTCCGACTTGCTACAACTGCTTAAAGGATTGTCACTACAGTAGAGATTGCAAAGCTGAGGGTAAGATATGATACAATTGCAGTAAGGTTGGACACATACAGAAGGACTATCTAGAGCCACTGAAGCTAAAGCAGATGGTGAAAGCATATGCTATCAATGTCGTTCCGACTTCGTCAAATGCTCCATCGGCAAAAGAGAAGGGGAAATGCATCATTATTCAAGGTATGCTTTACATTTATATTGTTCCTATACGAGTTTGAGTTGATACCGGAGCTTCACATTCTTTCATATCTAGTAACTTAATAGATAGATTGGGATTGAGACGACCGACCTTTGATTGTGACGAACACTGTTGGAGGCTTCACTGGCCTATGTATGGTTTGTCGTGGTTTGGTCCTATCGAGTCATAAATGCTCTTTTGATTTTGATTGCTTTGTTTTGCGTTTCGTTGGGTTTGGTATTAGTCTGGCGATGGACTGGCTTCATAGATATGGAGTGATAGTGGATTGTTAGAAGCCGTTGGTGACGATAAGGGTAGATGATGGGCGGATAGTAGTGCTAGGCTGCCTATTGGACGATGACATGGTGGTCAGTTTTCTATATTCGCTCGATGCCCCACCTGATGAGTTTTCATCAGTTCCTTTTACTAAGGAATTTTTGGACGTATTTAAGGAGGTGACCGAACTTCCATCACATAGAGAGATTGAGTTCGGTATTGGTTTATTTAAAAATGACAGACCGATAGTGATATCGTTGAGGAGGATGGCACCTAGAGAGCAGAGAGACCTCGAGGTGCAAGTGAATGACCTTTTGCGAAAAGGGTTCATTCACAGGAGTATTTCTGAGTGGGAAGCACCCATGGTATTCGCCATGAAGGTGGATGGCTCTCTTAGATTGTGTGTTGATTACCGTGAGCTGAATAAAGTGATGAAAAAGAAAAGGTAAACACTTCCATGTATTGATGCCTGTTGAATCAGCTTCATGGTGCTAGAATATTTTCTCGATTGGATCTTGCGATGGGATTTCACCAACTAAGAGTAGCAAAAAAGATCGTGCCGATTACAGCGTTCCATACGCCATCTGGATTTTACAAGTGGTAGGTTTGGCCAATCGGGCTAACCAATGCATCGGGATACTTTATTGATCTCATGAACCATGTTTTTAGGGGTCAGCTAAATAAATCCGTGCTTGTGTTTGTTGATGATATTCTTGTCTACTAACAAAAGAGAAAGAACACAAGACACATTTGAGGATAATGATAGAGGAGTTGAGAAAACACCAACTGAAGGTGAAGTTTTCAAAATGTCACTTTTGAAGAAGGGAAGTGAGATTTTTAGGACATGTTTTAACATCCCCCATTTAGAGGCCCACAACTAACGACTACGGATGCTGCAGTCATCCATAGTTATTAATCCTCGGCGACCAAATATGGTAGTGTTAATTACGTTGATATATCAAAAACACATGGATATGGAAGAGTTTAAATTTTGAAAATAATATTCATATTCCATTCCAAAAATCTTTTCAACATTCTTTACATAATCCCACAACGTAGCCACGTTCAGATAAATATAGTTATTACAACATACTCTAAGAGCGACATATGAAGATGCCCACTTGGTGATCAGAGTATATAATAGGCAATTAACAACTTTTCCTTAACAAAACATCGCACAACGAAATCAAACTGAACAAGAATTCAAAATAGCTATAATGCCTTCTACATGTCTCTGGAAGCTTATTCGTCTAATGAGGTACCTGAAAACCTCAATCCTCAGACTACTCAAATTTAATTGAGTACCCGAGAGTTTAAGGGGAAAAAACTTCGAGTCAGACATAAAGCCTGGTATGAATAATAATCTACCATCTCAAATTAATTAGATATCTAGTGGGACCATGCCGCTTAGCGGAATGGGTTTTCCCCTCACTAGTATCCTAAAACATTTGTAAAACCATATACTGTGCTCCTACATCCACAATGGTTAAAACATCTTACAATAATATAATATGATGATATGTAAAACAAATGAATAAATTATGGATTACGCATCCGCATTCATTTTGACTATATGTCTTGGTTATAGTTTTTAGGATTACTATTAACCTAATAGTTTTCATGGGCTGACTAATTACCGGTTAAATGTTTAAGGACTCCCTGTCCAATTACATAGTTTTAATGGGATCACTATGAACCTATTGGTAACTCTAATATCTTTTCTTTTATCCTAGTTTTCATGGACTGACTAGGAACCTATTGACTAACATTCAATATCTTTTCTTTTATCCTATTAAATTAATAAGCATGACCACTTAAATTTATTCAAATCTCAATCCCCTTATCATTTATCATTTACACTATTCTGTTTAATTTATCTAGTTAAATATCCTGAATAATGTTATTAAAATTAGGGGTGTTACACATGTTGTTTATGAGCAGGGCATTGCTGTTGATCCTGTAAAAGTTGCAACAGCCTAAGTTGTTTATAGACAATTAATCTAGGACTTCTCTAAGGTAGCAGCACCGTTGACTCACTTAATGAAAAAGAATTAGAATTTTACTTGGGATGCGAGATGTGAGCAGAAATTTATAAGTCTGAAGGAAAAGTCGATGAGTGCACCAGTATTGACCATTCCGAGTAGGAATAAGGGGATGATGGTATACACTGATGCTTCTAGTACTAGATCGAGTGCGGTATTGATGTGGAGGGGAAAAGTTGTTGCATATGCTAGTCGATAGTTGAAGTCACATGAGAAGAAATACCCGACCCTTGATTTATAGGTTGCAGCAATTGTGTTTGCGTCGAAGATTTGGATACACTATCTTTTAGGAGAGAGGTTTGAACTATTCACCGACCATAAATCATTGAAGTACTTCTTTTCATAGAATAATCTTAACCTTCTCCAGCAGCGATGGTTAGAGTTCCTATCTTTCTATGACTTTGATATCGCATATACACCGAGGAAAGGTAATGCAGTTGCAGATGCCTTAAGTAGGCGACATGCCAGCTTGGGAGCTATGTTCCTAGTTTGGACACAGTTAAAGAATATTGCTGGTTATAATTTCCAACCAAGATGCGAGCTAGAGCTAGAGACATTGGCGAGCTTGACTATCAGACCTACTCTGATTGAGTGGATTGGTACTAGTCAGAGGCGCGATGCCAGATTAACTGAGATCATTGCTAAGATTGAAGCTGGAGTAGAGTCTGAAAATATGAAATAGTACAGACTTGACCGAGATGGTTGCTCCGTAGGAAGTTTGTTTGTTCCTAATGTTGATGGGTTTAGGGATGAGGTGCACTGAGAGTGCCATCATTCGAGATTGACTGTTTATCCTGGCTGTAATAAGATGTACCGTGATATGAGGCAAACCTACTATTGGGAAGGGATGAAGAGAGACGTTGGAAAATTTCCTCAAAATGCATGAACTGCCAGTTGTTGAAGGCAGAGCAGAAGAAACCTAGTGGTTTGATGCAACCGCTAGAAGTTCCCGAGTGGAAATAGGAACAAGTTCGATGAATTTCTTTGACGGGCCATTGAGGATTCGAGTAGGGTAAGATAGCATTTGGGTCATAGTCGATCGATTGACTAAGAGCTCTAGATTTATACCCGTCAAGTCAAGTAGAATGGCAGCCAAACTGGCCAAAATGTATGTGAAGTGGATAGTATGATTCCATTGTGTGCCAAAGAGCATTGTGAGTGACCAAGACCCCTTGTTCACTAGTGGGTTTTGGAAGAGCTTATTGGAGGCGTTAGGAATGGAACTGCACCTCAGCATAGCTTATCACCCTCAAACTGATGGAAAAACTAAGAGAGTGAATCATATCTTATAGGATCTCTTGCGGGCTTGCATATTAGACTTTGGATGCTTGTGGAATGATCACTTACATCTTGTTGAATTCACATATAATAATAGCTATCAGTCTAGCATCGGTATGGCACCATTTTAGGCATTATATGGCCGACCATGCAATGCTTCTTTATGTTGGTGAGAAGCAAGCAAGAAAGTGAAACTTGGACTAGATATTATTAGATAGACATCAGAGAAGATCGAGATCATTCGGCAACAAATGAAAGCTGCCGAAGGTAGACAGAAAAGTTATGCTAATAGGAGACGTCAAAGTTTAAAGTTCTCTGTCGATGACCTAGTATTTGTCAAGATCTCTGTATTGAAGAATGTCGTTCGGATAGGTAGTAAAGGAAAGTTGGCATCGAGATTTGTAGGTCCTTTTTCAATACTACAAAGAATCGGAAACCTTGCTTACAGAATCAACTTACCTCAAAAAATGGAGGGAGTGCACAATGTATTCCACGTTTCTCAGTTACAGAAATTTGTGCATGACACAAGTTTGACTATCGCATCGGATCAGCTTGATGATATTAAGATTTAACCAGAGGATTCAAGACCTTATAGGCTTATTCATATAATATAACATGATACAAAGCAGCTTAGGAGGAAGACGGTGAAGCTAATGAAGGTTCAATGGAGTGAGAGCAAAGACGATTACACTTGGGAGACCAAGGAGAGCACGAGGACAACATATCTAGAGCACTTTACTTGGTGAGACTTTTTATTTATCGCTTTTACTTTCACTTATGATATCATAAAGTATATATTCCTTAGTATAGTGTCAAGCATGCTAGGATAGGGTTGGACGTTTTGTTTTTCCATTTTAATTTCTATGTATACATAATTGATGTATGATGGTTTAATATTCTTGTATATGGTTTTTAGGACTTAGGCATGTGGGATGACCTATTGATTCTGTTTAGGGTTTTTGGGGTAAATTCCTAAATGGGGGAGAATGTAATGACTCATCTTCTACGTATCGGAGGATCGTGGAATATTTATACTATTTTAATACAAGGTTGTATGGTTCTAAATTTTGGGAAATGACTCTTAAAGATATTTCCCACATCTTTAACTTTTGTCAGATTTCTATGTGACCATTTTGACTCTAAAAATCTTGTATGGAGTATAACTTTTGATAGGACCTGAATTAGGGTCTGAAACTACTTCCATTATATCGGGATTATGGCTTCCTTTTCCGTAGAGTGGTTATATTAAGAAAACGGACATATCATTAGGGAGATGTGGTTGTATAAAGCCTTGCTTGATTTTAGATAGCTTATTGGGTAATTAGTAAATTAATAGAAAGGCACAAAGCCCATTTCGGGGTTAGCATGAGGTTAGGGCTGATGGGACTTCTCTCCATCACTTCACTCTTTCCAAAAAGTCACCAAAATCCCTACTATAATTAGCCTAAACCTATCATTATAAGGAGATTGGTGAGACTAATACCTTGGATTTGAGATTTTCTTCTAGAAGACCATTTGGAGCCGCTGTTTGCTTCAAGATTCGTGCCATTTGGAGCTTGAATTGGATTGCTTAGGACTTAGGTGAATGGTTTTAAGCCTCTACTCACTAATTAGCCCCTAACAGTTGTTAAATAATGATTTTAAATGATTTTCAAACACTACAACACATTTTAAACCCTTTTAAACTATATATGTATGAATTTAAAGTAATTTGGATAAGATTAGAAAATTTGTATTCTTAGGGATACTTTGTGTTCTTATGGATATTGCCTTTAGATCTTGGACTTCTATTGATGTGTTTGCTTGTATGCTTGCTAGTATATATTTTTATGATGTGTTTGCTTGTATGTTTGCTTGTATGCTTGCTAGTATGAATTTAAAGTTACGGATCGGTGATGATCGTAGATTTTTATCCCAAATTTGGAGCGATCGATATGGGGTGACAAGGAAGGCCCCATAAGACTACCTTCTAAGTTTCAAGTCATTTGGAGTTTCATGTGCTTGAGTTATAACTGTTGAAACATGGATCGGTCGTGATTTCGAGCTTGGGGATCGCTAGTGGACACTTGCCTTAGTTTGCGAACGTTAAGGATGGTTCGTGAATGAAAGGAAGAGGGATCGTGTGCATAGTGGGATCAGTTGCATTGGTGGATTGCTTTAAGTGTAGGATCACATGCATGGATCGGTGGAGAAGTTCTAGCTCAGGGATCGGTAGAGAGCCACGGGTTGAGCATGTGATCGAGGTGCGAACCGTGGTTTGGAGCAAAGAAATGGTGGGAAGGGAAGTGGATCCCAAATCACACGATTTTGGTTAAGTGTGGGATTGTCCACATGGATTGATACCGATCCATGGAGGTTGGCCTATTAGACTCGTTAATGATATAAGGACATGCTGAGGTGTGTTCTAGCCTAAGTGTGAAGTCAGTAGCTAGGGATCGGTGATGATCACAAACTTGGTGAGATCGAGATGGGACGACAAGGAAGACCCTTTATGGCTATATTTCAAGTTTCAAGTCATATGGAGCTTCTATGTTCAAGTTATGGCTTTGGAAAGTTTAGATCGGTGGAGATGGATCGGTGTAGGGTGTGCTTTGAGTTAGAATGGCAAAAACTTGGGCTTGACCTAGGGCATTCTCAGATCAGTGAAAGTAAGAGAAAAAATAAGCTAAGTTAGGGATCGGTACCGATCCCTCGGCATGCTTTAGGCATTTTCTGAAATTAATTGGGCACGACTTCTAGCCAACGTTCGCTTTGGGCCAAACCTTGGAATTCTCAGGCTCTGCTTTGGGCCAAAACCTAGGAAATTTTTGGGTTGAGTTTTTTGATGACTTTTTCGATGAGACGACGACTCATGACCTAAAGGTGATGATTTCATGACGTGACGTGATGGCTTTGATGATGGATAGTTGTACTTTGAGGCGTAGAGTAGTGGGCTATGAGTCGAATTGAGGGGACCGTTGGAGAAAGGTTATGGGACGCATGAGTGGTGATGATTGTCTATAGTAGATCCCGACTTTAGCAACTTGATAACGGAAGTCGTAGGGATAGTTCCAAGATGAGCTCTGCTACTGATGATGTATGCAAAGGGATCAATGATATTTGAAGGTTCAGGGAGTACTCTTAAAGCAAGGGTAATATATGGTACCTATTTGAGCCATGGTGGGCTCTGATCTCCATGACGGGCGATCTGATCTCCATAACGGACGATCTTTTATCTTGGATTAGCCATGACGGGCATTCTAATATCCTGACCTACTGAGTGGCATGGATTCGAGTACCAAGGAACCGGGATATTGAGTAGTCCTTGATCATGACGGGTCGTCGAATTATCATGTATCCAACGCACTGAGTGAGTGAATGTGAGGATGGATGATGGATGCTATGTTTGATTAATTGGTTATCACCTTAGGATGTCACCATATGCCGGTATATTGATGTATATATATCTAGACACCCCTTAGTACTTTGATGTATAGTACACCATGATGATTGTGATGTAGAGTAGCATATATTTTGTATATGTGTTAAATCTGTTGATGAATGGACATGTCAAGTATGATTCTTCATTCCATTCGTCCTATTATATTGGCATATTAGTATTTAGAGATTTATTACCGCTTGCACTAGACTGTTGTTTGACCAGGGGTTTTGTGTTTTGCTTCTTATTACTCTGGGTACTCCTAAATGAGTGGATTATAGATATTAGGTCCGGTGAGCACGTAGAGCTGGACAAGTGGCGTGCAGGAGGTTATTCTCTCATATTATTATATCTACTAGTTTGTTATTCCACTACACAATACTATAGGGCTTGCTAGCGCCTTTATTACTTAGAGACAGTTATTTATGAGTTACCATTTGATGTATAATTTTATTTCTGAAGTTGTATATTGTATGAATCTAATACTCTTATTTTGTGATTCATTCGGTTATTTAATATCTCTTCTATTTTATATCTAAGATGTTTACTATTATATTTTATTTAATGCGTTGTGAGATATACGACATGTTTGGTGTTGTTTATTTACTTTACAAACCCCTAGCGGTCACCCTACACCGACCAAGCACCGCTATAGTGCACATACATGTATATTAGGTGACGTGGTGTAGGGCAGTCGTCACAGTTACATACCAAAGCAGAATGGTTGAGAAACCTCTCCTTTATAGCACTCCTTGCATTATGAATCGTAGTACTTTACGAAGGAGTTTCCGTCATTCGTTCTTTCCTTTCGGGAGAGTTCCCATCAACAAATAGTCCTTGATCGAATTCATTTATGATTCTTCTCCTCCTCGGCCACCAAGATCCAACCGACATCCACTGATCGATGCTTGGAGTTGATAAAACCTATATTGGAACTAATCCCTTCAACTATGCATTCCCAGAACTGGCCAATTTGGCCAGTGAATTGGCCTACGTATTCTCCTCCCTGGGGATGCATAATCGTGCAATTCTCTATATCGTTTAACAGTTCCAGCGTCTTCATTAGATAGGGGCAAGTGTCGCACCCTTAGCCTGTAATTCCTCTTTACCTAGCAGACCACCAACTAGGAGACGTTGAATAGGTGCAACATCCTTACCCCTAGCTCTTTCATTGTCCTGAGTCCTACAATCACCGCTTCATACTTAGCCTTGTTGTTTGTTGGGAGGAACTCTAGCTTTATGCATACTAATCGGCCATCATTCCGAGGTCACGAGTACCGTTCCTGCCCTGGAGTTACATTCATTGGAAGCTCCATCTATGTTTAATTTCCTTTGACAAAGTGGGACCATACCATCTTCCTCTTCCTTATCCCAGCTAGTAAATTTATCGATAAAATCCACTAACTCTTATCCTTTTATCACCATTCTTGAATGGTAAGTGATTTCATACTAACTCAGCTTGATGCCCCATTTTAATAGCCTTCCCAAAGTCTTGGGTCGGTGCAATACTTGCTTTAAGGGCCGATTCATCTTATCGGATGAGCTTGGAAGTATGGTCGTAATTTCCTTGAAGCATATCAACAAGCAGTGATCGAGCTTTTCCATCTTTGGATAGTTCTTTTCTGCTTCGGTAAACTGATTGCTGATTTGTGATACTAGCCTTTGGATCCTTGTCTCCTCACGTACCAATGTTGTAATTAGTGCGTAAACACCGCCAAATAGATAAACAGATCTCCTCCATCCAAAGGCTTAGACAGGAGTGAAGGTCTTTCCATATGCCTCAATAATTCCTTGAAAGCGTCCTGGCATTCCTTCATTCAAACAAACTTTCCTTTCTCCTTTTTGAACGCATCGAAGAATGGTATGCATTTAGCAGTTGCTATTGAGATGAACATACTCAGCACGATAACCTTCCCTTTCAAGCACTATATTTCCCTCCTTGTCCTCGGGGCAGTTACATGTCCCAAGGCATTAACCAGCTCAAGGTTAGCCTTAATGCTCCTTGAATTCATGATAAATCCCAAAAACTTGCTCGATGCAACTCCAAAGGAACACTTCAATGGATTTAATTTCATCCACTACCTCTGCAGCACATCAAACATTTCTGAAAGATATCCCATATAGTTCATCGATAGCCATGACTTCATGAGCATGTCATCCACATACACTTCCATTATCCATCCGATCTGGCCCTTGAATATGGAATTCACCAATCTTTGGTAGGTAGCTCTAGCATTCTTCAAACCGAATGACATTACTTGCTAGCTATACAATCCCAAATCCATTATAAAACATGCGTGTTTCTAATCCAGAACATGCATCGGTATCTAGTTATAGCCAGAGTAAGCATCCATGAAAGGAAGCAACTCATGTTTGGCGGTCCTGTCAACGAACTGGTCGATTCTGGGTAACAGGAAGCTATCCTTCGGGCATGCTTTATTCAAGTTCGAGTAATCAATACATGTCTACCACTTTCCATTTTCTTTCTTGACCAACATGGGGTTCGATACATATTCAGGGTATAAAGCATCGTGGATAAACCCATTTGCCTTCAGCTTATCCACTTCCTCCTTCAACGTAGCAGATCGCTTCGAACTCAGACTAAGCCTTCTTTGTTTTACAGGGGATATTTCGGGTTCACGTTCAGTGCATGGCACGCTATCTTTAGTGATATTCCACACATACCTAAATGCGTCAAAGCAAACCCATCTAAGTTTGCTTAGAGAAAACCAACCAACTCTTTCTTCGATTTAGTGCTAAGCTGAGATCCGATCTTAAGGACCCGAGTAGGATCGTTCATATTGAACGAAACGTTGATTATCCACTAAGCTTATGCTGCTCGCACTTCCTCTGACAGCTTCCTAGGGTCTATAGGCTTAAAGAACTTGTCATGGTTCTTAATCAAGGACTTGGGCATTGGTTGTTATGCGTCCACTTCTTGATGCAGAGAGTTCCCTTTGCACCTTTCCCTCTCTCTCATCGTTTTACCTCTCTAAGCTCAGTAATGTAACATTACCGACTAGCACTCTGGTCACCTCTAATAGATTTGACCCAATTCTCCATGAGAACTTCATCATCAAGCACTAAGAAGCCAGTACCACTCTAAAACTAGCTAGGGACGATCAGCCTAAAAAGGCATTATACGTCGAAAATTCATCAATAATTACAAACTCCTGAACTCACACGATCGTGCGGTCTCCTTCTCCCAACTCCACGGACAAATCGGTAGTCCCAATAGGCTCCTTTGCGTCTTTGGTAAATCCTTGAACCCTGAGTTTACAAGGCTTGATGTCCTTCGAACTAATTTTCATCTGATCAAAAGCCTTTTTAAACAGAATACTTACTGAACTTCCACAATCCACTAAGACTTGGTGCATGGTGGATGGATCTACAACGGCCGTTATTACCATGGGATCAATGGTTGGCCCTTCAATCCCGTTAAAATCCCTATTATGAAAGACAATATTGTTGGTCATAAATCTATGCTGCTTAGCTTGAGGTCCATTCTTAAAAGCAAGGTAGCTCTTCTATGGTACATGCTTCAAAGAATTCGCATGCCGCTCCATCTTATTCTAGCTTTTCTCCATTGGATGAGGTTCTCTAGTTGTTTTGTTAATAACGATTCTTCCATCGGGCTGTTCGAGTCCCTCTCAACTGGAAGCAGGTTGATTCCATTGGACGTTCGGCCTTTAGGGTCTAATATTATGTCCGCCATCCTAAGGATCTCTAATGTATTGCTGCAATTAATTTTTGCAGATTAACTCCTCAATGATATACTTCAAGTAACGACACTCATTCGTATTGTGTCCATGGGTCGATAATACTTTCCTGAGCGCCTCTCAACTTCCATTGCCTCCCTCTGAGGTTGTATTCCTCTAGCCTCATATTCCTTGGATGCATTTTGGAATCATTCCTCTTGCCTCCATCACCCTGATTTCTCTTTTTCTAGTTATTAGGACTCCCAACATTCACAGCTACATTACCGATGCTCTCACTGGTTTGTCTAACAGCCATATTACTTTGAATAACTTCTCTCGGATGTCCACTTCCAACCGATCTAGCAGCCGCGTTTTCCTCTTCCAAGCTCAAGAACTGGTTAACATTTCAGTGGAACTCCTCCATAGTAGTCGGTTGTTTCATCCTCTGCCATTTTCTAAAATCGATATCTGGATGTATCCCTTGGACTAAAGCCATCAACACCACATCCTCCTTCAGATTGTTTACCTCCATGACTACAGTATTGAACTTATTCAAAAAGTCTTTTAGAGAATCTTTAGGTCCTTAAGAAATGGTCGATAAGGATATCACATCCTTGGGCCGAGCTGCACTGAGTATAAATTGCTCCAAAAACCTCTTAGCTAATTCATCAAAACTCAAAATGGATTTCGATGGGAGCCGAGTGAACCATATCGGCGCAACTCCATCTAAAAGGGTAGGCATATACCTACATCCAACTGCATCTATTGCCCTGGCACTATCCATGTGCCATTCGTACAAGAATAAACGTTATCTAGGGTTAGTCGTCCTATTGTACAATGTCATCTAAGGCATTATAAACTTCCTGAGGTATTCCTCCCGTAAGATATTCTCTATGAATGGAGTTCTGATAGGTGTGGAACCGTAATCTTCGTTCTTTCTCCATCAGTTTTCCTCCATCAACCACTTCATCATATCAGCAATATGCTCCTTACTAGCCTGGTGATCGAAAAAGGGCTATTGGGAGCAGTATCGAGTGTTTAACTCCGTAAATGGTCCTCATTCGCTCGATGACGTCTATGCTCTCCTTCTCTAGGAGAGCCACTTCTCAAGATCTTCTTTGACGCCTAGTTGGCTCTGTGGCGGTCGTTGGAACACAAGCATTCTAAGTTTTATCATTCTGCACAATGTCATTGCCAGTATCTTGCAGATCCTCCTTACTATCAAACCGTCACGGCTTTGAGCCAAAGCCATTTGGAATTCCCCAAATTCATGTCAGTACCGATGTAACACCCCATATTTTTATAACATTATTTAGAATAATTAATTGGGTAAATTAAATAAATAATGTGGAGATTAATAAGTTGATAATTGATTAGCTAAGGGTAGCCGTGCCAAGTTAATGTGCAAACTAAAATCAAATAACCTAGGCTGATGTGTTAGAATATGAGAAGGGCAATATGGGAAAAAGGTGGAGCTTATATCCTAAACCATTAGGAGATAGAAAACTCACGTTCATTTCATTTTACTCAAACTAAAAAAAATAATACTAAGGTCGGCCACCATTATCATTCTCAAGAAGAAGATAAAAGCTAGGATTCAAGGGAAGGGAAACAATTAACTAAATCAACATCAAACTCACATCTATAATCTCAAAGCTAAGGTGAATAATTATTACATCCCAATTTCTTTTAGTTTTTGGTTTTAAGATTAGACCCGAAATGATTTTGCAAGTATATGCCATGTTTTGATGATTAAAATTTTATATATATATATATATATGTTGTTGATGGATTATATATGTCCATGTTAGCTTTATGATATATTTGACATGAAAACCATATCTATTGACATCCAAGTACCTTGAAATTTTAAATATAGGTCAGAAATGATATTTTAGAGATGGGTTTTGATTTTCATAATTTTCTGAATTAATATGGATTTTATATTAATTTTCTAGTGAAGGAAATTGTTTATTGGGTTATAAATTATTTTCGGCTAAATTAATAATTATTTGGAGTTGAAATTTTTATATGTTTGGCAACATATTAAAAATAGATTTTCAAGAATTTTTTTAGATTTTTTCTAAGTGGTTTGATGAATATATAAAATTATTTAAGGTATGGGACTTAAATGTTTTATATATTTAATTAAGGAGAAGAGGCATTTTGTAAAATAAAATGATTATTTAATTTTAAAAATAGTAGCAGCACATTTCTAAAAAGTAATTGTTAACCATGAGAATCTGACAAACAAAGGCAGGTTAGTTGAAAAGTTTTCCTTTTTAAGTTAAAAACAAAGAAATCACATTTTTTTTTTACATGTTTCAGCCTTTACGGGAATAAACCTTCCGACCCAGACCTTCCGACAAGGTCGAGAGGTTTAAAGCTTTCGACAAGGTCAAACCAATGGATATGGTATCAAGCTACTTTGTACATAATGAATTGGACAGAGTCGAAGGGTTCTAAGTCGAAGGGTTGATGGCCCAAGAGGTTGGGGTATGTTTGTTTTATAAACCAAAAGCTTTCACCTGCTTTGCTTTCGAATAAGAGCTTTCGACTTGGTTGCTTTCGACCAGGTCAAATGTTTAAAGTAAGGGTTTTAAACCTTTCAACATAGTCGAAAGGTTACTACTATTTTAACACTATTCTGTTTTGAAACCTTTCGAAACAGTCGAAGGGTTACTGCCGCTTTATAAATGTTTTGTTTTGAACCTTTCGACAAAGACGAAAGGTTTACTTGTTTTAAAAAAATAGCCGCTTCTCCGTGATTTCGAAAGGAAGCTTTTGACTTAGGTGATTCACCTTTGTTTTATAAATTGAAGTAAAACCCAAAGCTTTCGTAAGAGTTGTTTTAAACGATATGTTTAAAGCTTTCGAAGCAGAGCTTTCGACTTAGTCGAAAGCTTGCTTCTAATGATTTCGAAAGGTTTGTTTAAGTGAATGATTTCGAAAGGTTTTCGTTGAATGACTTCAAAAGGTTTAAGTGAATGGTTTCGAAAGGATTATATTGAATGGATTCGAAAGGTTTATATTAAATGGTTTCGAATGGTTTATATTGAATGGTTTTGAAAGGTTTATATTGAATGGATTCGAAAGGTTTATATTGAATGGTTTCAAAAGATTTGTTTATTGAACGATTTTGAAAGGTTTGAATCCATTGATTTCAAAAGGTTTATATTGAATGGTTTGGAAAGGTTTGTTTTGAATGATTTCGAGAGGTTTAGTTCATTGGATTCGAAAGGTTTAAATGTAAGGTTTTCCAAGGTTTTTCTAAGGCAATGTTTTAAAGTGATTTTAAAGAAGGATGTCCAAATTTTTATAGCTTTCGAAAGGTTTGGTTTCTAATGGTTTCGAAAGGTTTGGAGAATAGTTTCGAAAGGTTTAATGTTTGATTTTGAGAGAGAGAGGATTTCAAAAGTTTAGAAAGAGATTCTTTCAAATGGTTAAATGTTTTCATCAACTAAATTTTGAGTAAAGAATATATATATATATATATGACATGGTGATATGATTTTGAGTAAAGTATAAAGATTATATACTTTTCCATGTTTAAGTTTGATTTAAAGGTTTTAAATCATTTTGAAAATGTTTTCAAGGAAAATTATGGGAGGGGATCCTTAAGTGAAAATGACTTAGATATTAGAAAACCAGATGGGAATAGTATGGGGTCGCGCCCTATACATTAGCTAATAGCCCCAACTAATTATTGTCCAAAATTCTAGTGTGTAGGGCTTTGTCACAGGTAGACTAAAATTATGATTACACACTGAAAAGAATATATGTTTGTATACATATAGGTTATTGGTGAGCCCAAAAAACCATTAAGATCGGGAAGACCTGGGATATGATTAAGTTAGGGACATACCGTCCAAAAGTGAAGTATTTAATAGATAGTTAATGACAAACCGTCCAGATGGGAAATGTTTAATAGATAGTTAAGGATTGATAAACCAGAAGAAGAATATCTAACAAGTGTTAGGTTAAGTTTGATTATATTGTCTGGTAGGTCCGAGTCAGCCAATGGTTAAAAGTTATCTAAACAAAACCTATGTGTTTGAACAGATAGTTCATTATTACCTGATATTTATGTATGTTTACATAATGATTGCTTTACAGTGTTTAACACTGTGGACGCAGAAGCACAGTATATGGTTTTATGAAAGGTTTTACAAAGATATGTTTTAAAAGGATGCTAGTGAGGGGAAACCCATTCCGCTAAGCGGCGTGGTCTCACTTAACATAATTATTCCGGGATGTATAATATTATTCACACCAGGCTTTATGTCTGACTCGAAGTTTATGTTTTCCCCTTAAACTCTCGGGTGCTCAAAATTGATTTGAGTAGGCTGAGGGGTTAAGGTTCTTTTTTAGGTTTTAGAATGTGGACGAATAAGCTACCGGAGGCATGCAGGATGGACCGGATGACTACTTAGGATTTGTAGTTCTTGTTATGATATTATGGATTTTCCGCTGTCTTGTTTGTATTAGGTCTATTATGACCATATAACTCTGATCAACCAAGGGGGTATCTTCATATACCGCTCTTGGCATAATTTGTAATAATTATATTTGATCTGTGCTTGGGAATGATTTAGGGAATATGTGTTGTGTGAAACATTTAATTTTGAAATGTAATGAAGTAAATGTGGTTTTTTGAAATCTGTGTTTTGTTTCTTATTCAAGTGCTTCTGATATTAGTGAAACCATTAACATAGCCGTATTTAGTCGCCGAAGCTAATACTATAGATGACTGCAGCATTTGTAGCGCTTATTTTTGGGCCTTTAGATAGGGGATGTTACAACCGACCTGATTCTCGTTGGTACTGAGATGAATTTCTTTTGCCAAACCTTGGTCATTTCCTCCAGTGCTCTTCGCTGATGCTTCAGCAATCTTTGACTTCATTTTTGCTTCCTATCTCTCCTAATCTAACTAGATGAAGAGAAACTTTCTCCTTCAGAACCTGGTGGCGATGCATCTCTACAACTTCCAATCAGCATTTGGCACTGCTTGGTCGAAAAGGCAATGCTTGCATCCATCTTATCCTAGAGCACTTTCTGGTTGTCTATCATTCTTTGGTTTAGCCGGCCATCATTTTTTAAAACTCCACTCTAGATACTATCTCTTAAGAAGCAGATGGTCCTGGAAAAGCGGCTATCGTTTGGTTAGTCTCTTCATTATGGTAAGAAATTCATCTTCTCTACCAGCTAAAGCTCTAGATTTACTAGATTTTCTGGGGGCTAGTAGTTCAGTGATCAAATATTCAAATCTACAACAAGAAGCTCTAGATCCAACTTTCGGATATTCCAATCTGAAATAAAAGTAAGATCTACTACTGATAAGCTCGTTCTCAATGAAAGCACCAAAATGTCGGGCCAAAAAGTGGCTCAATACCCCAAATACAATAAAAACAAGTAGATCTAGCAGAAATCAACAAGAAAGCAATAAATATGCACGTATTTTTATAGTGGTTCAATGAATTCTATGGCCCAATCCACTTTAATCTTATTTAGAATCGTTTTATCACAAGTATAAGAACTTTGCAAATTAGAACATATCTAAACAGCTCTTAGGTGACAAAATTTGAGTAGAGATAAGAGAGTGAAGAAGAGAATGGCCCTAAAAGTCCTTTAAAGGTTGCTCAACGCTTGTTGTTTATTAGAGAATTGCCCATCGGAGTTGTCAGATCGCTGAAGACTAGGTAAAACTCTAGATCTGAGAAAGTATGAAGGAAGACGAAGTCCCCTATCCTTAAATCATGTTGGTACCGAGATGATTTGCTTAGTGCAAATCACTTGCTTCTCCTTTATTTCATCTTGCATCTTCACATCTTCTAGCTACAGGCACTTTTGCCTAGTAATTCTACTCAATACTAAGATAATCTGACTTATCTGGTACTTGTCTTTTTCTGCACAACTCTTTTGAGTTGTTCAACTACTTCTTTAAAGATGGGCCCCAAGATGACCATTTTATTCAACTATTCCTTGACCAAAGCATCAGAGCTTACCATAGCACCTTAAAAGAACTCGGTACCAACCTCTTTATCCAAATGTACTTGGACTTCATACTCCATGAAGCCCTATCCATATTCCATTCCAAGCTTCCCCCTAAGTCCTTGAACCATTTTGTCTTTGTACTGATGCCTAGATTCGTTTGAAAGTTGCTTGGTATAAATGCTGGATAATACAATGTGTATTAATAATAACAAGGAAAATGATCATTCCATTTATTTTATGTAAATTCTATAGAAATGTTTATTGACTTTTCCTTATGATTTCTTTATTATACTTGTGATTTATTGTAATTTATTGTGAGTGTTTAATGTAGAGTATCAACAATGGCATACCATTATTAATATGCAATAATTAATTGGAATCAATAAAAGTCTTCATTTATTATAGATTACCCAACTTCAGTATATGTGACAATTTTAGAATATTCTTCCATGTTTGCAAAATAGCAATTCGAATATGCATTAATGGCGGTTGTATGTTATATTACATATAAAGTGGAAAATCTAATATTGAGGTGTCATGGTGAGATTATTACACATACTAAATAATTTGAACGATAGTTATGAGTATCATCATATTTTTTATTTATATCAATATGTTACTACTCAATTGTACAAATCCAAGAACATAATAAAAAGGAGTTCGTCATTTCTGATTTAATCAATTCTGATTAAAATATTTGTGTGTGTAATTTTGTCTTGCCTTTAATGAAATAATACATACATTATTTTTTTTAATTAAATTAATTTAGTTTTTGAATTTATAATATATTCACGCCATAATTTAATCATTGTAACTACAATAAATAAAGTAGACTAACCTGGAGTTTACATTGTTTAATAGATGTTATCTATGTAAATATAGCAATTGGGGTCTATGGTTATTATATAACGTAAGATATCAATGGATGATAACTATGGTCATATATCCATACACATGGACACACATAATGTTACATAGACTATCAAATATTCATTAATGTATATATATGGTACAATTTTCTAACCAAAATTGAAGAGAAACAATTTAAATCAAGTTTTTCAAGGGAAGAAATTTACGGAAAATAGTTTTGATAAAGAAAATAATTAAATTGAGTTATGTAAAGGGCAAAAATTTAAGATAAATAATTTAGATAAGTGAAACAATTTAAATTAAGTTGTACAAGGGAAATAATTAAGATAACAGAAACAATATAAACTGAGTAACACAAGGGAAACCATTTAAAGGAAACAATATAGGAAACAATTTGAAAATTTAGTTTAAAATTTACATACATACACATGCACACATTTTAAAACTAATCACGCGCGCACACGCACACATATAAAGTTAAAATTATATTCTTAGACAAATACACACATACATACACACACTTATTTAAAATTTGAAATTTAAATTGAATTTGACAAATTCAAACATGCACGCACGCCCGTGCACACACACACACACTCATATATATGTTTGAATTAGTTAAAATCACACACAGACATATGTATGTATGTATGTATGTATGTATACAAAAAAGTCTAAGGTCATGAAAATTGTTGTTTTTTGCAAAATATAAGTAAATATTTTTTTTATATTATATATATATATATTCTATATATAGGTTAATTTTAATTTTCGAAATTAGTTCATCTATGGTCGAAAATTATGGATACACAGACACATCCACATACTTACATACATACATACATACATACATATATATATATACACATTGTTTTGTTTAAAAGAAAAACATGTACCATTATGATACATATTAATTTGAGATCAAAATGAGTTACAGGAATTTTGCTGCTTTTTACCACCTTATAGACTAGCAAAAGCAATAGTGGATGTTAGAGTTTTCAGTTTTAGAAATCTTATTTTTAGTGGCTAAGGTTATAAGCGACCTCTTCTATTTATCGAAGAGGAGTGCCCACCTAATGGGTCTTATGACTCCTTTATCTACCCCATGCTGTTAAATAACGATTCAAATCTATTCTATTATCTATAGAGCTAAACATATGACTTTTCATTATCTCCTCTCACATTCCTTCTTAAGCTATATGTTGGATTCTCCTTATTTTAAGGTCCATTTTCATTATCACCCTTCAATTATTTTGTTTTTCTCTTCAAACATTAAACCTATGTATCAATGGTGTCTTGTAACAACCCGCACCCTAATGGGCTTGAATTTTTACTATATTGAAAACCTAAGTTCACCAAAGTATGGATCATTGGTTTGGTATAATGCAAATAAACAAATGAATGCATACCAGAGCACCATCGATATAATTCACAGCGGAATAATAAAGCATAATACAACATATAGTTACTGACCAAGGTTTGACACATCCAAAGTCAAGTGTCCTTGTCAGCATCGAACACGCCTAGCACTAGTACCTTTCCTTCAAACTATCATGTGGGTTGTAATAAGGAGGGGGTTGGAACACGTTCTGGTTACTGGTAAATTATACATTTTGTACATAATACTAGTTTCTGACGATTACCTTCTACTTCTTGTTATGTCTTTTATTTTTAATTTTTCGTCTCGTCTCCATATTCGCATATAATCCATTCCCATATACCGTCTGTAGAATCATAACTACGTATGTGTGTGTGTGTCCCATGGTCCTTAAATAGACCTAAATACTACGCCGCTAGTATCTCTAAATCAATACCTCATCAAGATCCATCGCCATGTCACGATCTAGTCACTGTATAACTATAGTGACTTCCATAATGGCTAATGACGGCTTTTCAAAATATTATGTCGTACTCTATCTCGCTTTGGGGATTTACTACTTTGTCTGCTTTCTATCGTGAATATGGTTCCACAGACCACCCCAACCTATTTTGAAAGAACTCCTTTTGGGTTAACTAGCATTGCCCTAACAAACAATCTAACAAACAATCTAACAAACAACTGTGGCATTGCAAACCCTAATAAGGCCTACCCTAGTGGGCGGCGAAGACCGGTTAGGTGTAACCCGGTCGTTCCCAATGACCGCTAAGGACTAATGAAGTTCTCGCACAATGTAGCCTTACCCCTGACTTTTTTTACCAACCATTGCTGCATAGTGCCCGATCCCGTTCACCATCCTATTTAGATTGCCTAGTGCGATCAAGGCAATACCCTCCTAAAACTATATTTGAAGCAGACTACTTTATATATTCAGAGTATTCCTTTATTTATACGCAAATATATATACTCCACGGGTCATATGGTTGGATATGTCTCACATCGGTATAATGTTACACAACTGCTGGTGGCTCCTTGCTGTAGGCAGGCTTCTATTGTGTAACACTACTGACCTCACATTCCAACCTACTCTAATGACTAAATGTCATATAATTTCTTTAATTATACATCAATTATAATAATTCACACCTGCCATAAATGCATATTCGAGGCTACTTATATATATCTAAAATACATACATACATATATATATATATATATTCTTTCATACTTAGGCTACTTATATTTCTAATATACATACATACATATATATATATATATATTTATATTATTCATACTTAATTATCATGCCTCTATAGTTTTACAGTTGACCCTAGGTCTTTGTTTCATTGTGCATTTCACCTTTTTCTTTTACTTTAAGTTCATTACCGCTTTTCTCTTATCAAGTTCATAATATCGTTGCCCATCCGTTTTATCTGTTCTCAATTTTCCAATTTTATTCTCATACTATACTTTTATTTCTTCTTGTCTATCTTTCATATTTTCTTTTAGTTTACATCCAAATTTTATTGGTAATTCACATCTTAACCTTTTTTGATCTTTTTACTCTATTCAGGTCTTATCGGTTAACTTTTAGGGTTTACTACATTTATAACAACCCACACTTCAATGGGTCCATATTTTCGCTAAACCAAAAACCCAAGTCCACTAAAATATGGATCGCGAGTTTGGTATCCTGCAAAAAGAAAATATATCAAAGCACTAATGGTAATAAATCATAGCGGAAATAAGAAAATATAATAGATCAATATAATTACTGATTAAAAATCAACATCTCATATGTCAAGGACCTCAGCTAGACAATGGCTCCAAATCAACACCAGTAACTGCCCTTCTAAATCCTTTGCTTCTAAATCCTGTGGGTTGTAATGAGGAGGGGGTCAGAACAACGTTCTGGTGGCTGGTAAATTATACATCTTATACATAACACTAGCTTATTCCGATTGTCCACTATTTCATGTTATTCTAGATTTTATTATTAGTCGCTACGTCTCCACTACTGCGTACAAACCATACCCATCTACACCATGTAGATCTATGTCCATATAGGTAAATACGCACACACACACATCCCAAGTCCACTAATGGATATGGATACTATCCCTACCAGTATCAATCGCTCAGCACCTCGTAAAGATCCATCGCCATCATATCACTGAGGAAATCCTGTCATGCGCACCGACGACCTCCAGCCCATAAGGTCCTAATGCTTTGGGGATTTTTCATCATGTATGCCAACCTTTTGTGTATCCTTATCTACTTCTTATCATGGATTTTAGGCTCCATGCACCACCACCCATCTATGTTTTGAAGGAACCTTTCTATGGGTTAAATTGTCTTGCCCTATCAAATAAACTAACAAACAATTGTAGCATTGCATAACCCAACTGAACCAATCCTGGTAGGCGGAAGAGATCAGTTAGGTGTAACCATGTCCTTTCCATTGACCGCAAGAGACCGATGTTGAGCTCAAAAAATATGCAACTCCAACCCTAGTTTATGATACCCAAGTATGCCAGCCTTTTACGTACACTTGTTGCAACTCATTTTGGCACCTAGGCACACCAAACTTTCTATGCCACGTTGCATAAGTAGAATCTCACTCACCATCCATTTAGATTGCCTAGTGCAATCAAGGAAAAACCCCTACTTAAAAACTTAAAAACTTTGAAGCATACCTAATTTGACTGTGCACTCGACTTAATTTTTTTTGAGAAAAATGTGTGATCCTCTAAAAATAGAGGAGAGCACACATGCACTCGACATAATTATAACAAAATATTTATAATCAAGGCAATAAGCACAGTCCAGACCTGGGGGTACCCCTCTAGTACGAAATCATACACTCACCACTGTACCTATTGGTTTGATATGTTTTTAGCATTCCAAACCAATCTAACAACCTTTAAACATTGGTCCATTATAATTATAACAAATAGTTATAACTATTCACACCCATCATAAACGCATATCCGAGGCTACTTATATACATATTTCAGACTTATGTATACTTATTCTTCTTTTATTTTCTTTATTGCCTCAACAACGTTTATGTCTGACTTTAAGTCTTCAGTCTTACTATGTTTTTAACTTTTATTTCATTAATTTCATTTTCCGCTTCTCAATTTCAAACATCGATATCATTGCTACAATATTCATTAGTTCAACTTTGATTTCTATTCCATTTCTTTCAATTATCGAACTAAATCCATTTCATTAGATTATCAGACTTAGTCCGTTTCATTAGATTATCAGATTTAGTCCATTTCATTTCCCCAGCTCCTTACTCTTGCCTATTACTCAGACTTCCTTTTTCATCAGTTTCCGTTTTATTAACTTTTTAGTTACATTCTTATTTCAATATTCCACCTTTGGGATTTACTATAAATTTGAATTAAACTTCATCAATTAATTATTGCACGGTAAATTTTCATATCTTATATAAAAAGGGATTTGCGTAGTGTTTGTAATTACAAGGAATTCCCTTTTTATTCATCGAAATAGGCAGTACAAAATACGGTAATCATCCTTATTCCGTACACCTCTTTCTTTTACAAGCATATATTTACTCCTTGTCATTTGAAACATCGCATTTTTATAAATTTAGACTTGATAATATATGGAAATCTAGTTGCAACAACACAAATTCCAATAAACTAAAATATCACAAAAATCCCAAAGGTCAAATTAACTTTATTCCAGACTTTATTCATCAACATTGAATTTACATTTTAGTTAACTAATATCCGATGTAGAAACAAACAATTCTTATTATTACATAATTATAGAAATAAAACTAATCATTACGCGATTGCCGAATTAAAACTAACCATTTGCAACGATCCGCCTTTCTTGCCCCGAAAGACGATGCCATTAAGGGTAAAAGAAAAGGAAAGAAAAGATAGAAGAGAAGAAACTAAACAACACAGAATCTCACAATGCAATGAAACAATATATATTACTCAACATAATATATTACAAAGTCATTTCAAGATTGTTACATCAGATTCATTCTAATACAAATTCTAGCCAAGTATAGTTATAACAGCTTGTCGCTACCTAACAAATACAATACACATAAAAATAGTGTAAAACAAGGTAATACTAGCTATCGATGAAGCCACCTGCTCCAAGCTCCTCCAAGGTAAATCTGTGGAAAAACCTGAACTACTTGGCTACCCATTCAAATTTGAGCACCCAAGAGTTTAGGAAAAGAAAAAATAAACTCCAGGTCAGACATGGGTCCGGTGTGAGTAAAGCATAAGTTTTTAACTTTATAAAAACCATTAAACCAAAGGCATCTCGTAAGACCATGCCGTGCATAAACACGGATGAGTTTTTACCTTACGATAACCAAATCAATTTCAATAGAAAATCCATTGATATTATAATAATGTCTAGATTACAAATACTTATTAATCTGTAATGACCCAAGATTTTAGGAATTTATTCTGAAAAATATAAATGAATTCAAAATATTTTTTGAATAAATTTTGAAAGGGGAGTGATATAGCTTGATAGTGTATCAGTATGTGTGTACATGTGTGCACAGGAAATGCACATGAACTAAAGCTAAAAATCTCTGAACTCTAAGAATAAATACACATTGATATGTATGGGAATATATATATATATATATATGTAGATTAAAACCTTAAAAGTGGTATGCATGAGTAAATATACATATATGGATGCTACTGAATATTTTGAGTATACATGTGCATGTGTGTGTCAATACAGAATGATGTGTAAATATATATATATATGGGTGTGCTAATTATTTCAGTAAGACTTATATAAATATATATGTGTTAATAAAATTACTAGAGTTCGATTCAGCAAAATAAAACATACCAATATATTTTATATATGTAGGCAGAAATAAAAAAAAGGAGAAATCCTCTTATAAATAAATGAAGGAAGTACATACCATTTACATGAAGGCTAAAAATAGAAAAAAATAAGATAAAGCAGGGAAATGCTTGGTATAGGCAGAATTAGGAAGAGTATTTGATAAATAACAAATCAAGTCACATTTTTAGCATGATTGTAGACAAAGGAAAAAAGTATTTTCTGAAAAGCAAAATTCTGAAATTAGCCAAAAAGAATGTAACCACTTTTCTCTTCACCTAAATTAAGCCGGGAAGGGTAGAATTTTGGGTTCAAATAAAATACAGATAACATGATTTTTCTGGTGGGCAAAAGTGGCTTTAGCCAATACCCAAAACCCTAAGGAAGACCCTGTATATATACATGTATATGCAGCAGCCTCCTCTCCTTCTCAGAAAAGAACTTGAAAAAAAAAGAGGAAAACAACACCATAGAAATCATAAGGCAAGGGAAGGAAGAAGTTTGAGGCTAAAGGCAGAAGTTCATCAATTAATTAAGGAAGCAAAGAAGAGAGCTAGGTGAGAAAACTCACTCAAAAATCTAAGGCAATAAGTCCTAATGTAGGCAGCCAGTTATAAGTAATTTTCTTAAAAATATATTTTCATATGAGAATGCTTATCTGTGATTTTAAAACTGAAAATGTTTTGATTCTCTTTGGTTGATCACTTGTTTTATTATAAGAAAGCTTTATGTGTTGTTAGTATACATATATGTTTTATAAATCCAGATCTATGATATGTTAATGTTTAGGAACATAAACAAATACCCAGAAAACAAAATGTTGAAAATAGGCAAGTAGTATTGGTTTTGGCTCAACCCAGAAAGATGTAAATAATGTTGAGCTGCAATATACTCATGTATAAGTGCCGAGGCTTGAGACAAAAAGGAATTAGGGGTGCAATAGGGTTGCCTATGTGCTGATGCTCCTGATTCAATGAAAATATATATATGTTCATATGCATAGCAAACAAAATTTTGTGATTCAGTGAAACCAGATCATTCTGAGTTTAACTCAAGCACAAATGTTTGCCAAAAGGAAAAACTCTCTCAAAAGCCATAAGCCAATGTTAGTTGCCTAGACCCCTTTTTAGAATACCAGAATGTACATATATACATACAAAACCTTATTTATTTAGTCACCAATGGTTGTTTGCTTGTTTGTCTCTGTATGGTTATGAATAATATGAGATGCCATGATATGGATGTCTTTAGTTAGTAAAATGGATCACTGAATGGTTTAGTCATGAAAAAAATCAAAAGAGTTATTATTAACTTAAACCTGATTAGGTAATTGGGGTCAAGAACACTGCAGGAATGACTTGTTTTCTTGAGTAATACAAGTTGACACATGGCTTGTTTAAGTCCTGAGATCTTTGTGTAATGGAGTGAATTAGTTCATTACAGTGTGTCCATTGATTCATAAATATTGCAGATGAGACTAGGATAGATAAATATACCAAGGGAATAATATTTGAGATGATGAGAAAACTAGAGTTTTTCCCAGAATTGAAATATGAGGATTGCATAAATGATTTAACTCATATTGGTTATTTTCCTGTTTGGTATGAAGGATTGTTTGACTATGACTGAATTGTATGCTTGAATGTATGTGCCATATTTATATATGTAGTCTCTGGAAAGAAAAATTAAAGTGTGCACATGCACAATGACACAGAGCATGCACACAAGTATGATCTGATTCCAAAGGGCAGAACTTTATGTATATGTATTTAATTTGATTTTAACCTAATTAACTAATTGCTTTTGTGAATTTTCTCATACCAGACATGTGTCTGACCCTAGTGTGCTAATGGCATCTGGGGTGTCTCATTTAAAATGAGGCAGTTTCAAATGCTTTTTCAGGGTTTGCAGCAACTAAGTAGGAGTAGGAGCAAGGCTTTGAGAAGAAGATTATAGCATGCTAAACTTAGTTAGATAAGAGCCTAAATGATAAAATCCGCATGTATTAATGATTTAAATTGTTACTTGTATTAAGTGTTGAATATGGGATGGATATTTTGTTAAGTATTTTATTAAGAGATTGACTTGTATCTGGAATTTATAAATCTAGTTAATATCTGATACTAAAGAAGTTAATCAAAATATTGTAAGTGAATTTAGTAAGAACACCATGTTAAAAATTGAATGATTACATTTTATAAATGTATTAGTCAACCTTGAGTCTTTAGAAAGGATTTTAGTTTTGGAAAATCTGGATAGTTGATTCTTAGAAAAATTAAATGGTTTTATCTTTCTACCATGGCATATGAATACAAAAGATAATAGGCATAGGTTGAATGTTTTTATATGACTGCAAGGTTCCCATAATTTAACTTGTTTCATACAAATGTTTCATGTCTTATTTTTAAATAAAGAAAGGATCTGTAATAAGGGAGTTGAAAGCCAGATCCAAATAGTTGCAGTTATATACGCACATAAACATGTTTTGTGCAAATATTAACACACCTTTTCCTTTGTATTTGTAATAGGAATCTGAATTTCACTCAGATTTTATTGCATATAACACCGTACTATGTGTGGATTGATTAAATCCAATCAATCCAATATCCTCTTGTTTTCCAGAACTCTGATTCAAACAAGAGAGGCATATACATCCTCACATGTATGTGCATATCTTTGTGAATGTACTGATATATTTATATTGGTTAGTTGTTTTGATCCTGGATATATTTTGTTTATTGGAAAAGAAAATGACCCTGGGAAATATATTTGTAATGAATGATCAATCTATATATCATCTCTGATAGTTCAAAGGAAGTTTAAATCAAACCTAAAAGTGTAAATGAATGTAGGTGGACATCCAGACACATATAAATTGAATGTGCATATGCATGTACATAGAGATCGAATTTAGACGTCAGTCATAATAATTTAGACGTCTGAGGTTAAATGTAGACGTCTGTCACAAAAAAATTAGATGTCTGAATTCAGTTCAAAATGTTTTTTTCTCTTTGTTTCAATTTTAGATCTCTGAGCCGTCTGTCATAATTAGTTAGACGTCTGGGATTAAGTTTAGACGCCTGTCATAATTATTTAGACGTCTGAACTGCTGATTTTGCCTAATTTGCCTATTTAGAAAAGAAATAAGTGGCTATGTCAATAAATTGTATGGCATTTTGATTTCTATTTGATTTGAACTCCCTTTGATGAAGTAAAAAAAATCCTAATGAAATTAGGGTAGAAATAGGAGGGTCATTTCATTTGGTATCAGAGCTATGTTATTCAACATAGTAGAAGTAAAGATCAAGTTCTTAGATAGAAATAAAATTTAAAGGAACTAAATATATATATCAATGTTTTCAGTGTGAAAAAAAAACCACTGAAATAATAAAATTACCAATCAAACTAACCAGCTATGTAAATTATTATTAGCAAACTATGGTAGGGAGACCACCAAATCAGGGAGCAGGATCTTCCCATGCACCACCAATGGTCAATCTGCAAGACTTGGTGAGAGCATTTAGGGATGGGGCAGGACAAAGGCAAGAAAATCCCTATGAAGAACTCTCAAAATTACTTAAGACATATACTCATTTAGGAGGCAAAATCTTTGAAGGGACAGAGAGTATCATGGAAATTCAAACATGGTTGAGAACATTGGAAAGAATTTTCAATGACATGCAACTTGATGATCAAAGAAAGAGGCAAGTGGCTTCAAGACAGCTAAAAGGAGTAGCTTTAGGCTGGTGGGAAGTAATCATTGCAGGAAGGAATGAGAATGAAATCACTTGGAATCAATTCAAAGAGATATTGGAAGCAAGGTTTGTACCAGCATCAGCAAAGACTACCTTGCTAGAAGAATTTATTAGACTTAGACAGGGAACCATGACTGTCACAGAATACACTCAAAAGTTTGAGGGGCTTTCCACATATGGAGCAATGCTTGTGGCAGATGAGGCATCCAAAAATGATAGGTACATAAAAGGGTTGAACCCAGGACTTAGCAGAGCCATGTTACCCTATGCAGACAGGACTTTTGACCATGTGATAGACTTAGCTTTGAGGTTGGAACAGCATGACAAGGAAAGGGAGAAGTTCAGGAATTTTAAGAACAATAATACCAAGAAGGGTAAGGGGAGGTATCACCCTTATGATAAGAAGAAGGAAGAGGCCAGTAACAAAGGCACTGGAGATGTCAAAGCTAAGGAAACCAAGAAGAAAATTGTGTGCCATCAGTGTGGAAAGGAGGGGCATATCAAGCCTAGGTGTCCAGAATTGAAAGGAGGAGCTTTTAAGTGCTATCTATGTAGGAAAGAGGGGCATATGAAGAGGAATTGTCCTGAGTACAAACAGCAAGGAAAATTGGCAAATTTGGAAGGAAAAGGCAAAGCCACAGTGGAGAGTAACACAGAAAACCATAGCCAAGTGGAAGGTACATTACTTATTTGTACCATACCCATAGCAGTAGTATATGATACTGGGGCAACTCACTCTTTAATTTCTTATGAACTAATTAAAATGCTAAAACTGAATTGCATATTGGTTGAAACCCCATTGCATATACAAAGTCCACTGGGGAGTTCTAGTGTTTTAAATATGATTTGTGTGGATGTGGAATTAAACATAGGAGGAAATATTTTTATTTCCAATTTATATGTTTTGAATTACCCAAATATAGGTGTTATATTGGGGGTAGACTGGTTAAGGCAATTTAAAGCCATAATTAATTTAGACTCATCCACCATATCATTGCAAAATTCTAGAGGTCAGAGAATCACAGTTTTATGTGAAGTAGCTAAGGAAGGAAAACTATATCATTTAGTTGACTCAGAAAAAGATTTCAGTGAACTAACCATGGAAGAAATTCCCATAGTCAATGAATATTTGGATGTGTTTGGTGAGGTCAAGGGTGTTCCACACCATAGACCAGTAGAGTTCCAGATCAATCTAGTTCCAGGAGCAAGCCCAGTGATTAAAAAGCCAACTAGAATGGGGCCAAATGAACTAAAAGAATTAAAGAAACAGTTAGAAGAATTGGAAGAAAAGGGTTTTATAAGACCAAGTAATTCTTGCTGGGGAGCACCAGTGGTATTTGTTAAGAAGCAAGATGGCTCCTTAAGACTCTGTATAGATTATAGAGAATTAAACAAGGTAACTATTAAAAATAAATACCCATTTCCAAGAATAGATGATCTTTTTGATCAATTAGCAGAGGCAAAAATATTTTCTAGACTAGACTGAGCATCTGGTTTTCATCAAATGAAGGTGGAAGAATCAAGCATCAAGTACATTGCCTTTAACACTAGGTATGGGTTGTATGAATTTTTGGTTATGCCATTTGGTTTGACCAATGCACCATCATACTTTGTAGATTTAATGAACAGAACCTTTAGAGATTGTTTAGACAAGTTTGTGCTTATTTTTATAGATGACATTTTGATTTATTCCAAAACAGTGGAAGAACATAAGCATCATTTGCACCTGGTTTTGTCTAGGTTAAGGGAAAAAGATTTAAAAGAAAAATTTTCAAAATGTGTATTTTGGAGAGAGGAAGTACATTTCCTTGGCCATGTTATATCTGCTCAAGGAATTTCTGTGAACCCTAATAAAGTAGTGGTTATTCAAGCATGGAAGAGGCCAAGCACTGTGAGTGAAGTGAGGTCATTTATGGGGATGGCAGGGTATTATAGGAGGCTTATAAAAGATTTTTCAAAAATTTCTACACCACTCACTAACCTAACCAGGAAGAACCAAGCTTTTGTTTGGTCAGAAAAATGTGAGAAGTCTTTTGAACAGTTGAAGGAGGCATTGGTAAATGCTCCAATTTTAAAGGTACCTCATGGAAATGAAGAATTAGTTGTATACACTGATGCTAGTGGATTTGGCTTGGGTGCAGTGTTGATGCAACAAGGCCAAGTCATTGCATATGCATCCACACAACTTAAACCCCATGAAGTAAGGTATGCCACACATGATCTCGAATTAGCAGCTGTGATCTATGCTTTAAAACTTTGGAGACATTATTTGTTAGGCACAAAGTTTGAACTTTACACTGACCATAAGTCTCTAAAATATTTATTTTCACAAAAAGATTTGAACATGAGGCAACATAGATGGGTGGAGTTCTTAGCTGCCTATGACTTTGACATACTCTATACACCAGGCAAAGCAAACAAAGTGGCAGATGCTCTAAGTAGACAGCATGCTAAATTGGCTATGATGATGATAGAAGAATTTAAGGGCTTGTCTTCGCTGACTGAGTTAGAAATTGGGGAGAATGGTTGTGTGCACATTGATGAGCAGATGCATGGTGCACAAGAAGATAAAGGGAAGTTAAGCTTAATGACACTTCAACCAGATTTAATTCTGAAGGTAGGAAAAATGCAAGAACAGGATGCCAACTTATTAGAGAAGAAAGTGCTCCTCTCAAGAGGGGAGGAATTGATGAATCACCATATTGATAAAAATGGTTATATGAGATACCAGAATAGGATGTGTGTACCAGAGGACACAGAATTGAAGAAGGAGATATTGAATGAATATCACAGAAGTAAATACTCCATACACCCAGGCAACACAAAAATGTACCAAAATTTGAAAAGAGACTTCTGGTGGAAGGGGATGAAATCTGATGTAGCTAAATACATTGCCAAATGTATGACTTGCCAACAAGTCAAGGCTGAAACCCAAAGGCCATCAGGGTTGATGCAGCCTCTTAGTGTACCACAGTGGAAGTGGGAAGACATATCTATGGACTTCATAGATGGACTGCCTAGATCTAAGAGAGGTAATACAAGTATATGGGTGATAGTTGATAGGCTAACCAAGGTAGCACACTTCATCCCAGTCAAGTCAGAAAGAATAGCACCAAAATTAGCTCAAATTTTTATAAAGGAAGCGGTAAAGTTACATGGCATTCCCAAAACCATTGTGAGTGATAGGGATACCATCTTCACTTCAAAATTCTGGAGAAGATTTCAAGAAGCAATGGAAAGTGAACTATGTTTAAGTACTGCCTACCATCCTCAATCAGATGGGCAGACTGAGGTAGTAAACAAAGTTTTGGAGGACATGTTGAGGGCATGTATACTGGATTTTGGGGGCAACTGGGAAGATTATCTTCATCTAGTTGAATTTACATACAACAACAGCTACCAAAGCACCATAGGAATGGCTCCATTTGAAGCATTATATGGTAAACCCTGTTTGTCACCTGTTTGTTGGGTAGAAGCAGGAGAAAGGTCTATTTTAGGACCTGAGTACATACAAGAAACTAAGGAGAAAATTGAGTTGATAAGAAGAAGAATGGCAGCAGCTCAAGATAGGCAAAAGAAATTTGCAGACATGAGAAGGAGGCAGGTAGAATATGAAGTGGGAAATTTTGTTTTCATCAAAATCTCACCTATGAAAAATGTGCTGAGGTTTGGAAAACAAGGCAAGTTAACCCCAAGATATATAGGACCATACAAAATTCTGGAAAGAATTGGTCCCTTGGCATATAAGTTGGAATTACCAGAAAACATGCAAGGTATACATGATGTTTTTCATGTATCACAATTGAGAAGGTGGGTCCATGACAAGGCAGAAATTCTTGAGACCCTAACCCAAGTGCAGATAAATTCTAATTTGATTTATGAAAAGGATCCAGTGGGAATTTTGGCAAAAGATGTGAAGAAGTTGAGAAATAAATCTCTGAAACTTGTGAAGGTACAGTGGAGTCTTGATCCTAGTGATTGCACAAGGGAATTAGAGGACAAAGTTAGGATGAATTATCCTAAGCTATTTTCAGATTAAAGGTAATTCTGATCTTTGATTGTTTTCTTTTTAGATGCATATGTTTTTAGTTATTATAGAACTAAAAACCTATTTGATTGAGAATGTACTTGTTCTCTGAATTAAGTTTAAAATTTATTTTAAGCTTAGGAAAATTGTGGGACACAATTTCTAAAAGGAGGGGTGTATGTAATGACCCAAGATTTTAGGAATTTATTCTGAAAAATATAAATGAATTCAAAATAATTTTTGAATAAATTTTGAAAGGGGAGTGATATAGCTTGATAGTGTATCAGTATGTGTGTACATGTGTGCACAGGAAATGCACATGAACTAAAGCTAAAAATCTCTGAACTCTAAGAATAAATACACATTGATATGTATGGGAATATATATATATATATGTAGATTAAAACCTTAAAAGTGGTATGCATGAGTAAATATACATATATGGATGCTACTGAATATTTTGAGTATACATGTGCATGTGTGTGTCAATACAGAATGATGTGTAAATATATATATATGGGTGTGCTAATTATTTCAGTAAGACTTATATAAATATATATGTGTTAATAAAATTACTAGAGTTCGATTCAGCAAAATAAAACATACCAATATATTTTATATATGTAGGCAAAAAAAAAAAAAGGAGAAATCCTCTTATAAATAAATGAAGGAAGTACATACCATTTACATGAAAGCTAAAAATAGAAAAAAATAAGATAAAGCAGGGAAATGCTTGGTATAGGCAGAATTAGGAAGAGTATTTGATAAATAACAAATCAAGTCACATTTTTAGCATGATTGTAGACAAAGGAAAAAAGTATTTTCTGAAAAGCAAAATTCTGAAATTAGCCAAAAAGAATGTAACCACTTTTCTCTTCACCTAAATTAAGCCGGGAAGGGTAGAATTTTGGGTTCAAATAAAATACAGATAACATGATTTTTCTGGTGGGCAAAAGTGGCTTTAGCCAATACCCAAAACCCTAAGGAAGACCCTGTATATATACATGTATATGCAGCATCCTCCTCTCCTTCTCAGAAAAGAACTTGAAAAAAAGAGAGGAAAACAACACCATAGAAATCATAAGGCAAGGGAAGGAAGAGAGTTTGAGGCTAAAGGCAGAAGTTCATCAATTAATTAAGGAAGCAAAGAAGAGAGCTAGGTGAGAAAACTCACTCAAAAATCTAAGGCAATAAGTCCTAATGTAGGCAGCCAGTTATAAGTAATTTTCTTAAAAATATATTTTCACATGAGAATGCTTATCTGTGATTTTAAAACTGAAAATGTTTTGATTCTCTTTGGTTGATCACTTGTTTTATTATAAGAAAGCTTTATGTGTTGTTAGTATACATATATGTTTTATAAATCCAGATCTATGATATGTTAATGTTTAGGAACATAAACAAATACCCAGAAAACAAAATGTTGAAAATAGGCAAGTAGTATTGGTTTTGGCTCAACCCAGAAAGATGTAAATAATGTTGAGCTGCAATATACTCATGTATAAGTGCTGAGGCTTGAGACAAAAAGGAATTAGGGGTGCAATAGGGTTGCCTATGTGCTGATGCTCCTGATTCAATGAAAATATATATATGTTCATATGCATAGCAAACAAAATTTTGTGATTCAGTGAAACCAGATCATTCTGAGTTTAACTCAAGCACAAATGTTTGCAAAAAGGAAAAACTCTCTCAAAAGCCATAAGCCAATGTTAGTTGCCTAGACCCCTTTTTAGAATACCAGAATGTACATATATACATACAAAACCTTATTTATTTAGTCACCAATGGTTGTTTGCTTGTTTGTCTCTGTATGGTTATGAATAATATGAGATGCCATGATATGGATGTCTTTAGTTAGTAAAATGGATCACTGAATGGTTTAGTCATGAAAAAATCAAAAGAGTTATTGTTAACTTAAACCTGATTAGGAAATTGGGGTCAAGAACACTGCAGGAATGACTTGTTTTCTTGAGTAATACAAGTTGACACATGGCTTGTTTAAGTCCTGAAATCTTTGTGTAATGGAGTGAATTAGTTCATTACAGTGTGTCCATTGATTCATAAATATTGCAGATGAGACCAGGATAGATAAATATACCAAGGGAATAATATTTGAGATGATGAGAAAACTAGAGTTTTTCCCAGAATTGAAATATGAGGATTGAATAAATGATTTAACTCATATTGGTTATTTTCCCGTTTGGTATGAATGATTGTTTGACTATGACTGAATTGTATGCTTGAATGTATGTGCCATATTTATATATGTAGTCTCTGGAAAGAAAAATTAAAGTGTGCACATGCACAATGACATAGAGCATGCACACAAGTATGATCTGATTCCAAAGGGCAGAACTTTATGTATATGTATTTAATTTGATTTTAACCTAATTAACTAATTGCTTTTGTGAATTTTCTCATACCAGACATGTGTCTGACCCTAGTGTGCTAATGGCATCTGGGGTGTCTCATTTAAAATGAGGCAGTTTCAAATGCTTTTTCAGGGTTTGCAGCAACTAAGTAGGAGTAGGAGCAAGGCTTTGAGAAGAAGATTATAGCATGCTAAACTTAGTTAGATAAGAGCCTAAATGATAAAATCCGCATGTATTAATGATTTAAATTGTTACTTGTATTAAGTGTTGAATATGGGATGGATATTTTGTTAAGTATTTTATTAAGAGATTGACTTGTATCTGGAATTTATAAATCTAGTTAATATCTGATACTAAAGAAGTTAATCAAAATATTGTAAGTGAATTTAGTAAGAACACCATGTTAAAAATTGAATGATTACATTTTATAAATGTATTAGTCAATCTTGAGTCTTTAGAAAGGATTTTAGTTTTGGAAAATCTAGATAGTTGATTCTTAGAAAAATTAAATGGTTTTATCTTTCTACCATGGCATATGAATACAAAAGATAATAGGCATAGGTTGAATGTTTTTATATGACTGCAAGGTTCCCATAATTTAACTTGTTTCATACAAATGTTTCATGTCTTATTTTTAAATAAAGAAAGGATCTGTAATAAGGGAGTTGAAAGCCAGATCCAAATAGTTGCAGTTATATACGCACATAAACATGTTTTGTGCAAATATTAACACACCTTTTCCTTTGTATTTGTAATAGGAATCTGAATTTCACTCAGATTTTATTGCATATAACACCGTACTATGTGTGGATTGATTAAATCCAATCAATCCAATATCCTCTTGTTTTCCAGAACTCTGATTCAAACAAGAGAGGCATATACATCCTCACATGTATGTGCATATCTTTGTGAATGTACTGATATATTTATATTGGTTAGTTGTTTTGATCCTGGATATATTTTGTTTATTGGAAAAGAAAATGACCCTGGGAAATATATTTGTAATGAATGATCAATCTATATATCATCTCTGATAGTTCAAAGGAAGTTTAAATCAAACCTAAAAGTGTAAATGAATGTAGGTGGACATCCAGACACATATAAATTGAATGTGCATATGCATGTACATAGAGATCGAATTTAGACGTTAGTCATAATAATTTAGACGTCTGAGGTTAAATGTAGACGTCTGTCACAAAAAAATTAGATGTCTGAATTCAGTTCAAAATGTCTTTTTCTCTCTGTTTCAATTTTAGATCTCTGAGCCATCTGTCATAATTAGTTAGACGCCTGGGATTAAGTTTAGACGCCTGTCATAATTATTTAGACGTCTGAACTGCTGATTTTGCCTAATTTGCCTATTTAGAAAAGAAATAAGTGGCTATGTCAATAAATTGTATGGCATTTTGATTTCTATTTGATTTGAATTCCCTTTGATGAAGTAAAAAAAAATCCTAATGAAATTAGGGTAGAAATAGGAGGGTCATTTCATAATCATAGCCAAAAATTTTACATTAATTAAATTCCAGCATAATAGGTATACAACTAAGACCGAAGGCACTTATTGGGAAATGGATTCCATACAGTGATAGGGCTACTAGAGTACCGCCCGTCACGATGCATCTCTAAATAAAGTAACACCAAAGACCTCGCCAGGATGCCCTACCAACACAGAATTGACCTACCATATGACTAGTAATACCGAATGCGATCACCCCTTGGTTAATGGGCCCCGAAGCATACAAATGAGAGATAATATCGACTCTAGATAGGGATGATCATACCCTAATGGGAGCGACCCACTTAGCCCTGCTGCATCTCCCTAGTTTTAGTCAATTCCGGTTGATGAGGCTTGAGGTTACGTTTTACCTTTTATATAACACTTCCCACTTGGAATGCTAACACTGCCCTCCACGCAACAATGCAATGCCAGCATTCATCCACACAAGTTGTTCAGGACATGAACAAACCGAAGGCACTACTTCTACTACATCTATTTTTGGATCACTCTTAGGATTAGTAGCAAGTAGCCCTTGCACTTCAAAGGGCTTCATCTTCAATTCCATCATCTTCAAGATGTCTTTACTTCAAAATGCTTGAGTTGTATCGAAGTGGTTTTCGGATAACATATCTAATCTCGGTCTCTTCGAAACAACTTTCGATAATTTACAGTAAACTCAACCTCAGTTCTTTAGGAAATAAACAGTCAAAGATAAGAGCGGAGGTCACCACCTAACCGTTAGTGGACGGATTTCCTAATCATTTGTCGTAGGAGAATGAAACAAGATTTATACACATAGTACAACATCATCGGAGATGAGTGTTCCATATAACTTACGTGTTTCTCCTAGATAATTCAAAAGTTACGTTTTGGGTCCATATTTGATAGTTGGTTATTTAACTATCAAATAAACAAACAATAACCAATTCCATTTGAGACTTATTTATCCATAGCAACCACTAAGCCTCAAAACAGATCTTTATTTAATAAATCTCTTTTCAAAACGTTTGTCTAAAACATTCATATACTTATCTCTCAGACATAAGTATATGCACAAAACATTTGTGAATAACTTCTTACTTCCAAATCATGTTAAAAATACTTTCTAACTTCCCAAATTCATTTATAAAACACTTTTATAATATTTGAAATCATTTATAATAACCGCTTTTATAAATATCCAAATTTTTTATATAAATTTTGTATAAATATCCAAATCGTTTTATAAACTCCCTTTATGAATATCCAAGTCATTTTCTAAAACTTCTTTTATAAATACCCCAAAATCATTTAGAAAACTTCTTTATAAACCCTTCTTGTTTAAAACAACTTCCTAAAAAACCTTAAATCAAATTAGCTTCCTTTAATAAGAAAATCTATTTTATAAATCTTCCTTATTAATGAAATCTTTTTTGCTTAAAAACTCAAATTTTCCCCAAAAACAATTTATAAGTTACCAAATCCCGTTAAATATCTTGTTCAAAATATAATAAAATTTAAACCATTTCAAAAAGAAAAATGAAATATTTATCTTTACAAAATCAAATGTATGCTTAGTGACCATAATAGTGCTTTTTATTTGATTTTACTTATCCAGTTTAACATGGCATCTCAAAACAATAGGTATATAAGGGATCAATATATAACAATCATTTAACTTAAGTAATTTTTCAAAGCTAATAGTAATAGCATAATGGTGTTTGTCTTGCTAATAGATGTCATTTAGTTTTCCTAGTCATATTGGGTTACTTAATGGTAAGCGGCACAGAGATCCCTTGATTTAAAACAAATTTGAAAAGAAAACATTTTAAAACAAAACTGATTATTTAAAGTCAAAGCGATTTTAAAATAAATTAAAAACCTTGTAAAGGATAATCAAATCCCAGTTATATAGTAATTAAACTCTAATTGAAAGTGATTAAGCCTTAATTAAACCTTATTAAAACATAATTAACTTTAATCAAAGATTAACTAAATAAAACCCTTTTTAAAATATTAATTAATTAAATAATTATCTTAAATAAATAATTAAATAATAACTAATTAATCCTTAATTAAAAATTAAATAATAATTAACTTTAATTAAATAACAAATCTTGATTAACTTAATTGATTAACACCTAAGTTTAAAAACCATTATTAACAAATGATTAAGTACTAATTACCTTTATTAATTAATTAATCAATTAAATAATTAAATAATTGTTCTCTAATTACTTAATTACAGTTAGAAATCATTTCAAAAAAGATCTCTAAGTGAAATTAATTTTAGATTAGAAAAATAGTTAGATTTTTCGAACTATGCATATAGCGACTATCGCTATACGGACCCGTAATTTCACTTTTTGGAATTTGGATTCCTAAGCTTTAAAAAATTCAACTTCGAACTTTTATCTTCTTTAAAACATGAAAATAAACTTTTGAAAAACAAATCAAAGTTTTAAAATTGAAAACTTTCCGCTTTGAAACAAAAATCAAACTTTTGAAAAAAAGAGGATTTCTACGTCGCTTTTGGTTAGCGGATCGCTATATTTGTGTCATGAACCCACATACAATACATACAACATTCAATCATAATACCACATCATAACATTATAGCACCATCATAAAGGAAGTATACTTCACAATACTAACTAACTTTTCCGATATTCAAGTTATAAACTTTATCGCCTACTCAAACTTCGGCATAAGCAATCAACACCAAATCAACGTATATGCATGCATACACAACATATAACACTACTACATACTTAAGCAACATTTTAACTCATAAATTTTACAAATTTAAAAGTTAGTAACTTGATTTCTAAATACACAAACTTTACTCATCAAACTTTCACTAAATCGAACTAAACTTGCTCTTGACCTAGCTCACTTGCTCTTAGCTCAACAAGGTGAAGATGTGGACCCTTGGAAGGCTAAATAGGCTTGGCCTTGGACCAATTTGGCTCGGACATGGCTTGAACAAGGCACGACCTTGGTGATTTTGGTGGATATGGTTTTTGTTTAGTAGAGAATGAATTTGGAAGTGAAATGGAGTCTGAGTTTAGTTATATTTTTACACTATTTTCTCTACCTTTTCTCCTAGGAATTTGAAGATGGAAGCCATTGAAATACGTGAAGATAAGAAGAGGATTTTGACATGAGAATGTAAATGAAAACAAAGAAGAGGATGTAGGTATGAGAGGGGTATTTATAGGCTTAGAAATTTATTAAAATATGTAAAGTGAATTAATAAAATAATACAAACATGCATGCATGCACCTATATCTCCCCTCTCCCTCACATATACACGTTACCCCCCCACCATGTTGTAGGGTACATAAGGTATGGCATGGCATTTGTATATATATAAGTGTGTTTATATGTATATGTATGCCTTTTATAACATAATTTGTCACATCCACTTTTATGCTTATTTAAATATGTGTTATTATATAAATAAGAGTGTTTTATTATTACTAATCCTATCATATATAAGTGTGTGCATGTTGCACTAAGTGTTAACAATGTCCCCAACAACTCTCGGGTATCCAAAAGGCGAAATTTCACAAAACATTCTTCGGCCACATTTTCTATTTTTATTTGAACTATCTATATTGGTAAACAAAATTTGAAAACTATTTATCATTATTAAATAATTAAAGTAGGTTTATTTGCTAATAAAAATCTAATTATTGATTATATAAAATATATTTAAATAGCTTATTTCAAAGTGGCAAAATCATGGGTCGTTACGAACCTATTTTACCATCATTGTTATTATTTAAAAGAGTTATATTTTTAATTATAAAACATATTATTTTAATATTTAAAATTTATTAAATATTCACAAATCAAGGCGGTAAAATTTCGGATCGTTACACTCTTTCCCCTTTAAAAGAATTTCATCCCCGAAATTGTACCACAACCTAATTCCCAAAAACACTTAAACTATTCATCAGTCTGTATGATGTACATAGATCATTCCTATGTAAAATCTGATTAATAATTCACTCGAACACTTAACTTTACTTTCAAATTAGTATCGCTCACCCGACTTCCTAGTGCAGACATTAATCGGGCCTCTTAAATAGAAACCTATGTTCTCCTTGCATAGTCATAAACTATGATAGACAACTTTTGGTTCCACGTAAGAACCCTCACCAACGCTCACCGTCAAAAATCGAGTGATAAATCCTTATTTGGAATAATGTAAAACACCTCCAGTCATATACTCGAATCTAGGATCGAGAACTATGTGAAAAGGAGAAATGATCTTCATACAACCTACGTACTTATCTAACGATTCTTACTACCGAACTACTTTCTACCCTCCCACAATGCTTCATAAGAATCATTTTTAAATATATTAACATATATAATACTCTTCTACATCCTAAGAGTGTATACAAACATCTAATTTTTAATTCTATTTAATTTTAACTGTTAGATGTAGGCCAAAAATAATTTGGGTCTTGAAACTAAGTCGACCAAAACAACCTCTTTACCCTAATTGGTCTGGTAAGTAGCTAAGAAGAGTAGGATGCTGGTATCCCAAACTCCATCCTAGATTCTACTTTTTCTTAGACACTACTAAGGTAAAAATGTCTATTAGTCGGCCTAACAACATCAAATAATTCTTCACATTCTCGATGTTAAAATCAAAAGACATAGATTTAAATAAACAATGTTTATTAAATCTCCCTATTAAATTTAACCTAATTAAAGCTTCATTTATTAATCCACCTTCAACATATCTTTTTATTTTGAAAACTCTTTCTCTTAATGGATCCAAGAACACAATACCCGGGTTTTATTTCAAAAACCTTTTGAAACATACATATAGCCCGAGTAACTCCAAAATGATGTTAAGGAACTAGGTGCTACCAAATAGTACCATATACCGCTTTACTAAGAAGGGCAATACTCAAGAGAAGTGTTCGCCATCCGAATACATATCTTACCCATTTTTAGTCATTTTTGAGACACTCGAACTAGTTAATAAAAAATATTTCTTTTTTTTCAAAATTTATTCTCGAAAAAAATACTATTTATGGACAAGTAGTTTTTAACAAAATCATCCAATTTCTTTGGATTCATTCGGATTTGAACTCGTCTCGATTGTACAACGACAAAGTTGATAATTTACTAAGTGCACCATCATATCTGCCTATGCAAACATTCGATTTTTCACTTAGAAGATTATCCTGATCATTACAAAACAGATCAAAACTTATTCCTGAACTGTCTAAAGGAAACCTTACTCTCAAACTTTATTTTAAAATATTAATTTCTTAAAATATCTTTAAGAAAGAGTACTACTATTTTCAAACATCATTTGTAACTTTATCAAAGCCACCGGGATTTAATACTCTCAAAATCGTTTTTCATTTTTAAAACACTTTTTATAGTTATGATTTGTAAAATCATCTCTCTTAATTTACCTTATAAAATTATCTGGGAATTTTTCTTTTAAATAAACACCTTTATTAAAGTTCAATTTTAACCCTACACATGTCGAACGCCTTATAGTCAAATTGTGAAACTTAATTCACATGGTGTTCGATTTAATGTTGCTACAAATTCTATCTACCCAACTCATGATGGAAAAAGGAAATCTACTATTAAATCTGACAATAGTCAATGCTCAAAACTCGACGAGCATGACTAGTTAACCCCTAAATGCTAATAATTTAAATATTATTAACTCCTAACCCACTCTCCTTATAGATACTATATAAATTTTGAAAATCATCCTTTCTAATATATAGAAAATATATTCCTACGTAAAATTATTTCATTTACCAAATTTTAAATAATATTATGTCGATTGGACTTATACAAATGTTTAGGAAATCCCTATTGATAACATTAATTAGGCGCATCGATCAGAATTCTTAAACCACTCAACAGGTCAAACAACACAATATAAAACATTGTTATTCACTAACAAATGCATACCCGTATATATATATATATATATATATATATATATATATATATATATATATATTACACTCGGACCCCTTCTAGGGCACTACTGACCCTATCTATAATGACTTTACCCCACTAAAGCCTAGGTTCAACACATCGTAGTGGTAGACCTTTATCTTTTTCTGAGCTCTCTCCTTTAAAAAATACCATACATAATGCTTCTCTGATTTAAATCCCTTTCTCTAGTTCATCTTACACTTGGTCAGACAAAAGCAACTTAATCTCTCCAACTCTGTCCAAAATTAATCATGGATTTATGAACATCTATACATTACTACATTGGCCTTCCATAAATATTCACATCCCTATGCCTCTCCTTTCTAACCATTGCCCATTAATCCTAACCCTTGGTTCTGTTGCCATCCATAAATAGGTGAATTTTAAGTTTTATGATAAATGGACTAATAATGTTGAATTGAAACAGGTAGTTACCGAAGCTTGGAGAATACACACATATGGAAATCCAATATGCTCCTTGTAGAGAAAACCAAAGAACACAAAAAATGCAATCAAAATATGGGCCAGAAAAATATGTGGACAAGGAAACAAGCTTTCATCAAATATAGCAGCTTAATTGGAACAGGCACAAAAAATGATATTGAACTCAAATTCTACACCAGCCTTAATAAAACAAGAGAGTGATTTGACTGCAATGCTTGACAAAGCCTAAACAACCGAAGCCAATATGATAAAGCAAAAAAATAAGCAACAGTGGTCAACACATGGGAACAGGAATTCAAAACTCTTCCACACTTCATTGAAGATAAAATAAGCTAGATCTATGATACATTAAATAACTAATATGAACGGAGCAACTCATAACTCCCCAAACCAGATAGATGATGCTTTTCTTAATTATTACACTGTCTTGCTTGGTGGCCAGCCCCTTGCAACTGACAACTCTATTCTAAACAACCTCTCACTCCCAAAACTCACTACTGACATGTAGAGCTCCCTGATAAGACCAATAACTAATGAGGAAATAAAGGACTCAATTTTTACAATGAGAAAAGGAGCATCCCCTGGACCTGATGGCTTCACTGTTTCTTTCTTCACTCACTACTGGGACATAATATCTGATGATGTGTATAAGGCCATTCACAATTTCTTTAATAGAAGTGTATTACATTCTGCTATCAACTCAACTAACCTAGTCCTTATTCCAAAAATTACTACTCCTACAAATGTCTCCCAATACAGACCGATTGCATGCTGCAATGTAATATACAAATGCATATCGTGAATTCTAGCATCTCGCCTCAAAAATGTGCTTTAACATATTATATCTCCCAACCAGGAAGCTTTCCTCCAAAATAGAAGTATCCTCGATAATGTCATACTGTCACATGAACTACTGAATGGCTATGCATCATCATACATATCCCCCAGAGCTATGCTAAAAATTGATATAAGAAAAGCCTCTGACACAGTTAACTGATCTGCCATAATGACTGTGCTTGACAGAATGAATTTCCCTCCACCATTCTCTAAATGGCTGTATACTTGCATCTCGACAGTCAGATATTCACTGGTCTTTAATGCACACACTGTTGGATACTTCAAAGGAACAAACGGCTTGAGACAAGGAGATCCAATATCTCCATACTTATTTATTATGATCATGGAGATTTTTACACTTGCAATTCAGAAGCAGGTTGAATTGAAGAAATTTGAACTACACCTAAAATGTAGAAACCCGATGGAAACAACAGTTGCTTTTGCTGATGATTTGATGATTTTCAAAAAACCTTCTACTAATTCTCTTCAATCCATTATGGAGACTCTCTCATCCTTCTACAACTTTTCTAAGCTACAAACAAACCAAACAAAATCTCACATCTTATTAGTAGGCCTGACTGATCATCAAAAAACAACAAGCTACACCATTACTAAAATGCAACCACTCCAATTTGAAATGACATACCTTGGGATTCCTCTGGCAACAAAAAGAATTACTATTGCCCAATGTGTTCCACTATATGAGAAAATCACAGCAGTGATGAATAGATGGGAGAATAGATTCATAGCACAACCAGGAAGACTTGTCATAATAAATGCAGTAATTCTCTCAATGGTAGTATACTGGAGTAGGAAATTTCTACTGCCCACCAAATTAATATCCATGATAAGAACTACAATAATAAAATTTCTTTGGTCTGGATCGATACACACAAAAAATTGTCCCCAATAGCATTCAAAAAGCTGGAAAAACCAAAGGGAGAGGGGGGGGTTTGGGAATACGAAATATGAAATTATGGAATGTGGCTGCCTTGTCTAAACATTTCCACAATCTAATATCCAAAGCTGATACTCTATGGGTTCAATGGACAATCAAGAATAATTTGAAGGGAGCTGAGATCTGGCTATCTGAAAGTAAACAAGCTCATAGCCGTGTTTGGAAAACAATGATGAAATTGCGAGATATACCGATGTTATATACACAATTACAACTAGCAACTTACAGCACTTCCAGATTCTGGACTATACCCTGGATTGATCATGGCATGATACTGCAGAAGACACTCTCATATGACAACATGATACAGTCAGGTATCTCCCTGAATGCTAGAGAAACTAACTATATAGTCAATGGCAGAATCAAATTGCAACTTACCAGCAATTCCACTGTTAATGCCCTATGGAATAAATATAATGGCCAACCATACAACTACAATAATGCTAATGAATATAAATGGTCAGAAAAATTGAAGGAACATTCCACCAAAACAGTATACAAAGCGCTGGCAGATGAAATGAGAACTGGATGCATTCCTTGGTACAAACGTATATGGAATATATATGCAGATGAAAGATATAATTATATGTTGTAGAAGGCTTTCGTAGCGCTATTTCTTTCGTAACGCTATTCACACTTTGAGAACCTTTCCTACAGAGGTCTGACAGTCTCAACCACCTGCGTATTTTGCTCCTTAGTAGAAGAAGATGTCCACCATTTATTTTTTAACTACTCTTACACTCACTTCTTATGGTCCAAAATTAAGAAGAGAGGTGGATTCCAATGTGCAAGAAGAGATAACAAGATAGAATGGAGGAGAATATACAAGGATACAAAGTGGAAACAACAGTCGACTTTTGAACTGTTAATAATGCTCAAAGTGATCGTCATGGTGATTTGGGAGGAAAGGAACAGAGTAATTTTCAAACAGAGAAGAAAGAATAGAGTGCAGTTATATTTTGAAATATGTAGGAGAATTTACAACATGCTAAAATTATCTGCATACCCTTTTGAGCAAGCTGCATTTGTGAAGTGGTCTTGAGTGTCTACTGCATATGTTTCAAAGTGTCCATTTATCTCTTTAATACTTGTTATCATTTTTTATTTCTTATTCTCTTCTATCTACCCTATGTAATCTCTCTATTTATATTGTAATTTCCTCTTTTCAATATAAATAAATGGTAGGGGCCATTCAACCCCGCTGCCTTTGCCAAAAAAAGAATAACTTCTTACTTCAAAATCATGTTAAAAATACTTTCCAACTTCCCAAATTCATTTATAAAACCCTTTCATAATATTCATAATCACTTATAATAATTGCTTTTATAAATATCCAAACTTTTAATATAAATTTCTTATAAATATCCAAATCTTTTTATAAACTCCCTTTATGAATACCCATGTTATTTTCTAAAAATTCATTTATAAATACCTCCCAAAATCATTTATAAAACATCTTTATAAACCCTTCCTATTTAAAACAACTTCCTAAATAACCTTAAATCAAATTAGCTTCCTTTAAAAAGAAAATCCATTTTATAAATCTTCCTTATTTATGAAATCTTCTTTGCTTAAAAACTCAAATCCATTTACCCACAAACACTTTATAAATTTCCAAATTCCTTCAAATACCTTGTTCAAAATATGATAACTTTGAAACCATTTAAAAAAGAAAATGAAATATTTATCTTTACAAAATCAAACGGAGGCTTAGCGACCACAATGGTACTTTTAATTTGGTTTTACTTATCAATTTTAACATGGCATCACATAACAACAAGTATATAAGGGATTATAACAATCAATCAACTTAAGTAATTGCCCAAGCTAATAATAATAGCAGAATGGTGTTTGTTCTGCTAATAGATGTCATTTAGTTTCCCTAGTCATATGGGGTTACTTAAGGGTAAGCGGCACAGAGATACCTTGATTTAAAACAAATTTGAAAAGAAAACAGTTTCAAACCAAACTGTTTATTTAAACTCAAAGCAATTTTAAAACAAATTAAAACCGTTGTAAATGAGAATCAAATCCATGTTAAATAGTAATTACACTCTAATTGAAAGTAATTAAGCCTTAATTAAACCTTATTAATATAATTATCTTTAATCAAAGAGTAATTAAATAAAACCCCTTTTTAAAATAATAATTAACTAATAATTATCTTAAATAAATAATTAAATAATAACTAATTAATCCTTAATCAAAAATTAAATAATAATTAACTTAATTTAAATAACAAATCATGATTAACTTAATTGATTAACACCTAAGTTTAAAAACCATTATCAACAAATGATTAAGGACTAATTACCTTTATTAATTAATTAATCAATTAAATAATTGTCCTCTAATTACTTAATTATAGTTAGAAAACATTTTCAAAAATATCACTAAGTGAAAACAAGTTTAGATTAGAAAATAGTTAGATTTTCTGACCTGCGCGTATAGCGACTATCGCTATACGGACCCGTAATTTCACTTTTTGGAATTTGTATTCCTAGGATTTAAAATCTTCAACTTTGAACTCTTGTCTTCTTTTAAACATGAAAATAAAATTTTGAAAACCAAATCAAAGTTTTAAACATAAAAACATTTCATTTTAAAAAAAAATCAAACTTCCAACAAAAAGCGGATTTCTACGTCGCTTTTGGTTAGCGAATCGCCACCTTTGTATCATGTACCCACATACAACATTCAATCACAATACCACATCATAACATTATAGTACCATCATAAACAAAGTATTACTTCACAACACTAACTAACTTTTTCAATATTCAAGTTATAATCTTTATTGCTTGCTCAAACTTCGGCATAAGCTATCAACACCAAATCAACATATATGCATGCATACACAACATATAACACTACTACATACTTAAGAAACATGTTAACTCATAAATTTTACAACTATAAAAGTTAGTAGCTTGATTTCTAAATACACGAACTTTACTCAACAAACTTTCACTAAATCAAACTAAACTTGCTCTCAACCTAGCTCACTTCCTCCTAGCTCAACTAGGTGAAGATGTGGACCCTTGGAAGGCTAAGTTGGGTCGACCTTAGACCAATTTGGCTCAGCAATGGCTAGAATAAGGCTCGGCCTTGGTGGATATGGGTTTTGTTTAGTAGAGAATGGATTAGGAAGTGAAATGGAGGAGTTTAGTTATATTTTTGCACTATTTTCTCTATCTTTTCTCTTAGGAATTTAGAGATGGAAGCCATTGAAATACATGAAGACAAGAAGAGGGTTTTGACATGAGAATGTAAATGAAAATAAAGAAGAGGATGTAGGAATGAGAGGGATATTTAAAGACATAGGAATTTATTAAAATATGTAAAGTGGCTTAATAAAATAATACATGCATGCAACCATACCTCCCCTCTCCCTCATATATACACATTATTCCCCCTTAGGCCATGTTGTAGGGTACTTAAGTTATGGCATGACATTTGTATATATATAAGTGTGCTTATATATATATATATGCCTTTTATAACATAATTTGTCACATCCACTTTTATGCTTAATTAAATATGTGTTAGTATGTATATAAAAGTGTTTTATTATTACTAGTCTTATCATATATAAGTGTGTGCATGTTGCACCAAGTGTGGACAACGTTCCCGATGACTTTCGGGTGTCGAAAAGTCAAAATTTCGGAAAACGTTCTTCGGTCACATTTTCTATTTTTATTTGAACTATCTATACTGGTGAACAAATTTTGAAAACTATTTTATCATCATTATTAAATAATTAAAATAAGTTTATTTGCTAATAAAAAATCCATTTATTGATTATATAAAATATATTTAAATAGCCTATTTCAAAGTGGCAAAATCCTGGGTCATTACAAACCTATTTTACCATCATTGTTATTATTTAAAAGAGTTATATTTTTAATTATAAAACCTACTATTTTAATATTTAAAATTGATTAAATATTCGCAAATCAAGGTGGTAAAATTCCGGGTTGTTATACCATTACATAATTTCATAGGCAAGTTCATATCTCAGCTTTTCACATTTATGAATTCATTGCAACTTAAATTCAGTTCTCGAACTTATGGGAATTGATTTTCAACGATAAAATCTAGTATTATATAAAAATATATAATATTCCCACCCACCTTTAATTAGCACTCCCAAATCTTTAGATATAATCCAGATTTGACTCTATTATCTGCATTCTCCATTTTTTGACTCCCTATTCGGATCTACAGACAATATTTATATAAATCTCATTAGAAATTGGATTAGGGAAAAGAGATTTAGATTTATTAGTAAAGACCAAATCTATAAGTTTACCTTTGATATAGCGAACTGATTTGAATCTACCTTCTATCCTCTATTCTTTTCTATTCTTCTCCAAATTGTATACGTGCAATCTATTCTATTTCTATGTATTTAGAATTTTTGAAAGAGAAGAGAAAGTGATAGAGCTTCTGCACTCATTAGAAGAATAATAAGTTGGAAGTGAAGCCCTTGGTCCTAATTTATAATGGTTCAAATCAGCGCCGACCGTCGGATGGAACCGAATTAGATCTAGGCCACACGGCCTAAACTAATCGCGGTCTTCAAAACCCTTTAGGTCGGCCGCCTTGGACCCATGGTTGACCGCACATGGTCAACCTATGGTAGGTCACAGTCGACCCATATAGGCCAATTCGTTGTATTTTGATGCGTTAGATTCCTTTGTTGATTTCTTTCTCTTATTGTCAAATTAACATTAATTAACGTTATCTCTTAACTTAATTAAATTTCTTAAATACTAAGTTACCGTTATTTTAACGGTGTTAATCAATCATTAATTAAATTTATATTATTTCATTAATTACATATATAATTATTTCCCACCATGAAAATTCAAATGCTAATAACTTTTTCGTTTGAACTCCAAATAGAAAAGTTTATATATGAAAATTGTTTAGAAAATCGCCAAGAATCCAACGGTATAAGTCTCGTGGCCAAATTTCAACTTTTGTAAAAATTCCATTTTTCATAGTTTATTATTTATTAATTAGTTTCTATTTTAATTAACTAACGTAATAATGTAGGGTGTTACAACATTTTAATGTGCTAGAACTACGTTTCGATTCTAAAAATGTTAACACCGTAAATTTTTATGTCTTATCCAAAAAGAGAGAATTGTGTGGTGTTTGTAATTACAAGAAACTATATTTTTATTGCTTGAAATAGACCGTACAAAATACAATAATTAACCTTATTTTGTACATATCTTTTATTTTATGTCTATTCCTTATCATTTCAAACATCTAATTTTTATTTATTTTAAACTTGATAATACCTAGATGTCTACTTGCAACACCCTAAATTCCAACGAATTAAAATATCACTTGAACCCCTAAAATCTTAATAATGTTCCTTTTTTTTACATTCTTTTTCTACGTTCAAATACCAATTTATCATTATCAAATTAATAAAAAATTATTAGTACAACGTATGTAGGAAAGTTTTCAAATTTCATTTAATTTATACCATAATCAATTTTACTAAATCTATTCCATAATCAATCAATTTATTCCATAATCATTACGTGTATTCATTATCCAATTTGTTATTTACATTAATTCATGATGCATATACATATCCAAACCGAGATTTATATCTAATCATTACGCGCTTACAATGAAATATCCAACTCGATTATACATTGGCATAATTCGAATAGATCACAACGATATAAATTTAATCTTATTACAAAACATGTAATTTTCCCACTCACCATTCCAAGCGTTCCCAAAATCTCTGCATCTAATCTCTGTTATCTGTATTTCCACTTTGACTTCCTATTTGGATTCAGTTATAATATATACATACAGATCTATTAAAATTTTGGATTAGAAATGAGCGATTTAGGTTGATTATAATTTCAAATCCAAATTTATAGTTTACCTTGGTTGTAGCGACTTGATTTGAACTTATTCTCTATCTCTATCATTTTCTACAATACTTTAATGGTGTATACGTAAAAACTAAACAATCTCTATGAATTTAAAGATTTGGAGGAGAAGAGAAAATGGTAGAGCATCTGGGCCCATTAGAAAATTACGAGTTGGAAGTGAGGGTCTAGGTCTTATAGAGGTTCAAACCAATGTCAACCATCCGATTAAACTGTTTTAAATCCAAGCCGTTTGTGCCTTAATTTACTACCGAAATTATTAGATCATGGGTCGATCGCTTCAAAACCAAGTTCAACCGCTACCAGTCGACCTAGGTATATCTTGAGTTGACCTGTGATATGTTTCCTCCGTTAATTTGACAGCGTGTTGATTTTGTTGAATTTCTTGTTTATTTAGCAGATTGCGCTGATTTATTTCCAACTTCTTCACTGAAAATAATTTACTTGAACTATATATACATTTCATGAGATTTGATTTCCATTAACGTTAGTTAATCGATTTATTTCCATAATTACATATATAAATATTTCTAACTCTAAAACTTCAAACATTAATAACTTTTTCGTTTGAACTCCAATCGAAAAACTTTATATATGAAAGTTGATCAGAAAATCACCACGAACCCAATGGTGCAAGTTTCATAGCCAAATTCTGACATTTGCAAAAATTCTATTTTCAACATTATTATCTATTTATTGAATTCTTTTTAATTTATTAACGTAAAAATGCGGGGTCTTACACGTCCTCTCAACTTACTTTTTTCGTATCAGTTCCCTTTGATATATTTATTTATTAAGCTAAAGCTTCTTTCATTACTCAGCAGCTCCCCAATTCCATAGCTAAATAATAATTCAATCAGCATTTGCTTACCGGCTCATTTCCAAGCTTAATTTTCCAATTATCACAATATTTTATTTGTTTCCTAATTCATTATTTGAAATCTTTTTCAATCTTAGGGGAAAAATTAGTATGTATTATATTCGATGTAATAAGATACTAGATCTTTAGAAATTTAATTAGGTTCATCTTTTTTTTGCTTTATCTTCATAGAATTTGGTCTTTACTAATTGATTTGGATTTTAGATTTTTTTTCCAGTTGCAACTTTTCGCAGTTTGGTATGATGACATAATATATGATACTGAAATAACATAATTTTAATGGAAATAAATAATACAAGTGAATAATATGAGGGCTTCAATATTATTTTTATTGGACGTTTTATTGGATATATTAGGGAACAATTTCATATTTTTGTCTATAATACATTTTTAAGCTTATATCTTAATTCATAGATGACTTTAGATTCGTGAATTGAAAGGCTCTTTGTTGCTGAAAAGTAATTGCCATTTCGCAATCTTCTTCTTATATCACACATTCAAATTTTCATCCTTTAAAACTAATGGATATGATAAACAAGTCTAGGGGCCCATGCTTATATAGGCTTGTACATTTTCAGTTTAATGACTTGCTTCCTCTATGTTTCATAATTCTTAGTTCTTTCACTTTTAATAACAACGATGAAGGTAGTAGTTTAGCTCTTAATTTTATACTTAACCTTGGATTTATACTTCCATATATCAACATACCTATTTAATTAAAAATAACTAGACATATGTAACAATTACACTCAGTGTGGACCTTGATGAGGGTCACATAGTTCGTTTTAGATTTGTTTGTATTATCTAGAAAAACACACATATTTTATAATCTTGGTTAAAATATCATACAATCTTTTATCTTCTTAGTATTGGTTTTATGTGGTTTCTTTATTTTAATTAACAAATTACGTTCTGATGTTATAGCAATATCATAAGTGTCTTTGGAATGGAAGCATGGTTCATGTATAATCCCGATCTTACTATTTCATTTTCCCTTTAGAAATAAATATTTTATTCTGAAATTGGTTTTGGTAACAAACCATTTCTTGCAGTTTGTTTCATATGCATCTTGGGGTCACATAAGCTCTACAATTTTAGTAATAATTTATTTCCAAAAATGAATGGATACCATCCGAAAAACTTCACTCAAATAAGGTATTTGTTTCGTAATTTTTATTCATGAATTAGCAAACTTAGTATTTATTACTATCCACAATTTTCACTCATTGCTCGTCAAAATTCATATAAGAATGTATTCCTTTTTTATATTTGAATTACATCTCCTAGAATATTTTTTTATAAATCCATAATGTATGTTTGTACCAAAATTGGGCACAACACTCTTCGGAAGTCTTTGAAGAGATAAAGTGAAGAAATTAAATGTAAAAAGAGGATTTATCTAACAAAAACTCCAAATTTCAGAAATGAGAATAATTAAAATGCAGGGAGACGCAAGAATTTAGAGTGGTTCGGCGTATTGCCTACGTCACTATGAAGTAGTTTGCTTTATTGATCTTTCTTTGATGTTTACAATTGATTTCAGCAAATTACAGTGAATAACAATGATTTGCAGCAGCGAAATTCGTTGGTAGCAGCAGTAATGGAGTTCAGATCTGGATCTGGCAGAGTCCGGGCGTTGGAGAGTTCAAAGAAGAGGAAGAACCCCTTTTCTGTTGGCTTTGGGGGTCTATTTATAGGTGTAGGAGGATGATATTTCGCTCAGATCTCGGGAGAGCCTCTCTGGCACATGACCAGGCCCGCGCACCCAAGCCCATGAAGTTTCGGTCCGATCCGTGATCGATACGAACAGATTTCGTATCGATCAAGATTTCATCCAATGGAGTTGAAATTTGGCGTGGACATTCTTTAGCATGCACGTAGTCTTCTGTGAAAATTTCATAGCATTTGAACTTGTAGATTAGGAGATATGATCGATACGAAATGGGATTCTCGGTGGCTGTTTGGTTCCACTCGCTCTCGTTTCGACTCGCTTCCGTTCGACTTGGTGACGTGGCGCTTGAGTCTTTGGATCGCTCTGCTTTTGACGCCGTCTCGAACGAGTCAAAATGTACATCGATTGAGAGAGTCGATGTGTGCCCAAATTGAGCGAGTCGAAGCGTGCACCGGTCGAGCGAGTCGAAGTGGAGTGTCTTGAGGGATCGAACAAAGGCTCCATGATGGACACGAAGTGGAGCGAGTCGAAGGAGTCACTTCTGAGGGATGCAAAGTGGGTCGAAGGAGTCACTTCTGAGGGATGCGAAGCGAGTCGAAGGAGTCACTTCTGATGGTCGCGAAGCGAGTCGAAGGGAGCGAGTCGAAGTTGGCTTCTGGTGGTTGCGAAGCGAGTCGAAGGAGTCACTTCTGAGGGATGCGAAGCGAGTCGAAGGGAGCGAGTCGACCGGTGATTGGTTTTCATCCAATTTTGTATCGTTCATAACTTGAGCATACGAACTCGGATTGACTTGAGATTTGGAACGTTGACTCTCATGGCTTAGCTTGTCATGTCCTACCAATTATGGCTTGATTCGGACTCGAACAAAATTCGTCGATATCCATAGTGAGCCTGTGTATAACTGATCTCTAGGACGGGCCGTCGTTGGTTACTAGTCAATTCCTTGGTGTCACGGCCTTGCCAAAAGGCGGGATAACATTTTCCCCCCAAAGTACGTCTTGTGAAAACATGATGTGCTTTGAAGTGCTACAATCTTCATTATGAATAGTCATCGTCTTTTCGATGAAAGCTATAATCTTCGACTGTTTTTTCTTGAAAATGTAAGCTGTTGACGGTCAACTACTGTACCCTATATTGTTGAGACTGATTGCTGTATGCTAGTGGTTACCCATTTGTTGTTGTAATCGTTATTGGATGAGTTTCTGATCCCTGAAAATCTGGAATATTGAATATTAGTCCGACATTCATGCATATATGTTAACCTGACTCTCGTTGACGTTTGTATGCTCACGAGTCGTTGTCAGTCTATTTTATTTTTGAATTCTGTATCGATCCTCTCCTGAACCGATGTGAAATTCGCTGCAACAACGCTCGATGGTTGCTTTTGAATGTTCTTTCGCAACGATCCTCTCCTGAATCGATGAGAAGGGTTGAAACAATAAAGACGATTTTTTTTGGATTTATGGATGCGAAGTAAGTATTTCGAGTCGATGGAGTTGGCCTCTGGAAGCCGTGACTTGATGGATTCAAACTACTTGTTCGACTCGGTCTTGGATTCGAACTACATAGGAGTCGGAGTCAAAATGCACAGGAGACAGAGGAGCGAGTCGAAATGCACATGAGACGAGGGAGCGAGTCGAACTGGAGGCTTTGGGATCGAGTCAGAGTGTTGTGCTCCGATCGATTCGAAATCCATAGCCCCTTGATCGAGTCGAACTTGCATTCCACCCTTTTGACCGAGTCTGACTCATATGCACACGACCATAACTGATTGATGCGAACACGGCTCTCGTGAGCAATACGAATTGAACGCTTAAAAAAATCTGAAATTTTCTGCACATTTGAACAATTGACTCCGACGAGCTTCAAACTTGCATAACTGGACTTAATAGTTTTACCGCTATCTGATTGCCTATCGAAGCTCGTCGATGAAACTGGAACTTATTGAACTAATATAACAGATTTTAACTTGGAGTGATAGTTAACAACTGGATGGCACGGTTGCGACGATCAGCGATGACGATCCTTCCAACTGAATTCCGAAGTCTCGTCGTGTTCATGTTTTCCTCAATCCCATAGATCTCTTCAAATTATATACAATACTGCACTGCACATCACATATTCACACACTTTACACTAGGGGATGCACGAGCGTTATTGCTTGTTTAACAATGATTTTTCATGAGCTAGCTATTCATGGAACCCTCAAGTTCATAGCAGCAGGAACTCCCGAGTTCTATTCCTCCATCCATCGAGATACCAGTTATTAAAGCCAAAGTTATAGATCCGGCCTCGAACGATCGTCTAGGGGCTCGGTTTATTTGTAATCCACAAGATTTTGTGCCGTCGGGTATCTCTGAAGATATGTTAGGACGGATTTGTTTAAGGCACGGTTTGTCGCTCGTTGACGTGCTACTTCCTGGGCCAAATGACAGGCCGCATGATCCCCCGGAGGGGTTTACTGCTTTCAACCATCACGCTTGCACAGCGGGGACACTCCCTTCAATCAATATATAAGGGAGATGTTATCGTTTCTTGGCATAGCTCCATCTCAGCTACATCCCAACGGGTATGCCTTGTTGAACAGCACCTTTGTCCTGTTTTATGGAGATCCTCTTTCGACCGCCGAAGCCGATCGAAATCAGATATTTATTCAACGTCAAGAGCCATGGAGACAGCCCTTCTTTCACCTTCTTGGAAGCGGTCAGAAACTGCCACATTGTAGTGGGCTCCTGGGGAAGGCTAAGTTATTATAAAACCGAATGGTTCTACGTTCGGTGCCCCCCTGGATTTGCTAGACGGTGGTTGGATAGACGTAAGTGTTGCCATTTTTCTCTTGAATCATTGAGATATTAGTAACTGACTTCAAAACTGACATACTTTTCCTTTTTTATAGCTGCAATCTCTCGTCCTAACGGCGCATACTTCAGAGAGCTTGTTCGGATTCTTCAAGCATTTCCGGGCGAAGAGAGGCATATCAACTTGGTTCTGTCTGACAGAAATTTGAGGACTGTCGGGCTGATAGAACGGAGGCAGAGCATACATCTGAAAGGGACACATAGAGTGGTCCCGAAGAAACGGGTGAAGCGCAAAGCGCCCACAGTCATGATAACCGAGGAAGTTGATCCGGAGAGAACGCCTACCGATACCGAGCTCCCGTCCGGGCCTTCTTTCGATGTTCAAGATTCCGAAGGAAAAAGAAAAGGCAAGGCTGTTGCTCACAAACGCTCTAAATCTGAGAGATTTAAATCCGTGGTCGTGTCTTTGCCCGTCCCGGGGATTAGAATTGCAGAGGCTTCTCCCCCGCCGGTAGAGAGTCTTTTTGAAGGGCTTGCCGATGTTCCGATTCCGGATTTTGTGTCGTCTCAACACGACGCCGAGATAGAGGAGCTTGATAGCGCTCTTGAACTGAGCGGGTCGCTTGCCACGAGTGCGGCCGACATTTCCGGTTGGTCGGGGGTTGCACATGCATACACTTCACTACACTGCATGATTCACGACTGTAAATCGACCAACTCAAGAAGTCGCTAACTCTTTCTTCGTTTCTTATTCTCAGGTACTATGTCCGGAAGAGGATCGATACTCGGGAATCCTCGCTCAGCCCGAAAAGCATCTGGTTACTATGATTCCCGCAGGAGGGATTCAGATAGGGATCGCGATCGCGAATACTCTAACCAGGACAGGTATGGGTGTGACAGAGAGTATAGACATCGATTCAGATCACGCTCTCCTCCTCCTAGACTTCTGTCTCCTCCTCCTGTCCAAACTTCAAATCCACCAGAGCCTCTCGTCACAGGCCGTCTTCTCATGCTTCTAGGTCCGAAACTCATCTTCAGAGAATTGAGACTACGGCCTCCATGATTACAGAGCAGGTCCCCGCCGAGCCCACAGGAGAAGGTGCCCTTAAATTAGCTCAGATGAGGAAGGATTTTCCGAATATCTGCTTCGACGGTTATGTCTTCCCTCCTCACTTAAAGAGAATTCCATCAGGGGTAGGAGGCACGATGCATGATTATATCCATGACATTTACACCCAATCCCGAGAGTGGGCAAAGGCTGCCGAAAAACTTCCAAAGTGGCCTTTGAGCGAGCCAAAGCGCTCGAGAAGATGGAGAACGAGCTCGCAAAAAGGGATCGGATTATTCAGGTACTCACCGCTGAGTCCGAGTCTTCTCGGAAATCTGAGATTGAAGCCATTAAAAAGGCTGACGAAGCGAAGGCGGCAATGGAGAGGTTAGGATAGACTCACGTTGCCTTGGTGGAGGAGATGGGCCACCGGAATACTACAGTTACCGCTGAGCGGGATGCAGCGGTCAAGGAACTTAATGAACTTAAGGTCAAATTCGCCGACATGGCTAAGGAAAAAGATGATGCGAACAACGCATCCCAGGAGGCGTGCGAACAAGTTGTCCTGCTCAGGGACGAGCGGGATGCGGCCGTTGCTAAAGTCCACAAGGTGGAGGCTGAGGTGGAGGAAAAAGTGAAGTTGGCCGAGTCCAGGCTAGAGACTGACATCGAAGACCTTCTCGTTGTTTACAACGCTAACGTGCTGAGGCACAGGGGTCTAGCCTGGCTCGATGATTTTTCAACGCATCTCTATAATGCTTGGGGCCGACTGGTCGAGGAGGAGAAGGAGGCGCATCAGGGCGAGTTTGTGGACGAATTCGAACTCGAGAATCGCATTCTAACTGAGGATGAAAAGAAGATTCTCCACGAGTCGATGATTCTGCGTGAGAAGGAAAGACTTGGCGCCCAGCACTTTGAAGTGGGGGAGGGTTCTGGAGTTGACCACCATGAAGCAAGTCTTGAAGTTCCCGCGTCAACCCAGCCCGAATCCTCGTCTGCGGTCGATCCCCAGGCCGTTCCTGCTTATAATCCAGATCAACCGTAGATGTCTTCGGCTGCAGCGCAAGTCATTGATACCGCTCTGCCGCCTACAAGTCAAACTGAGGAAGGTATTATGAACATTCCATATATCTTTCCCAAGTCGAAATCTTCGATCGAGTTAAGTCCTAACAGTTCTCTTATTCTTTGTCAGTGATCGATGCTGCACAGGCCATGCCTTCTGCTACTCAAGAACCATATCAAACGCAGGAGGCTATCGCGACCGAAGCAATCACCGTGAGTACAGCTGCCCCGCTTGACGAGATGCAGGGGAGTACGATTATGTTTGATGAGCAGCTAATGGATGAACTCTTTCGTCGTCACGGCAATCCTCTTCCTCTTGCTGACTTGTCATCTGTCATGAGTGGAACTGATCCTGCTACAAGTTCTACAATGCCGACTGCTGATGCCCCCAGCGGGGCTCGAGCAGTAACTGAAGAGGAGATGTTCTCTCAAATTGACGCTGAAATGGCAGCAGCGGCTTATGGTGGTAGTTTTGGAGGTGGGATGGCAGCACCGGGACCTGCTCCGCTTAGCATGATATCTCCCAGTGGTACTGTCTTCATTACCAGCGTGCCCATTCCTCCTTCTGTACTTGATCCTGTTCCTCCGACTCCGCCCGCAGGGAGCATTCCTATCCACTCGAGTTTGGAGGAGGATGTTGATATAATGCCCTCACCTGAAGACCAACCGCCGAAAAGCAAAGGCTCGAAGAGGAAGATTAGCGGTGGCTCCAGCGGGTCTACGCCGAGAAGGAAGCCAAGGAAGAAGAAAGATTAAACATGCTTCCCCGGTTCGTTTTTCTTGCATTTTGTTAGCCGTGTATAGATGCGGGTTCGGCCCCTACTAGTAGGAATTTTTGGAAACTTGTATACGAACTTCGTTTATAAATAATAGAAATGAAACTTCTCTTTTTTGGTTTCTTTTCTGTCATTGTGTATTTGTCCAAGTGTTTCAATATCTGAAGTGTACTTGTGAAGTTTTAGCTTTTGAATCAAGTTTGTTTCTGTTCGCCAAGTTCGGAAACTGTGGACATGGTTTGCGACCGGGAAGCGAGTCAAATTTTGACGTCGCATCGCTTCAGTCGATGGTTGATGCTTAAGTCTTGCCCTCCAGTCTTGATGGTGTGTTGTAATACATCGGCCAGTGATCGCTCTTTTCTTATAGCAGGTCGAGTCTAGTGCCACTGAATGGGTGTTTGAGGCAGGCGGAGATTGAGTAGTTCATCCACGCTTGTCTGATTGTCGATGATCAAATCCTCACTCCATGGATTCCCATTTGTTTTATCGGCGGTTGGTCACGCCGGCTTAAGTTTCAATCATATGTCTACGATCTGGGGACTTGGAATTGATGTTCATACTCCGAATCGCGCTCTGGGAGTTTGGAGTTGATATCTGTACTTCGATTCATGCTTTGGGTACTTGAAGTTGGTGTCTATGCTCCGTTTCACGCTCTGGGAACCCAGAGTCGATGTCTATGCTCCGACTTGCACTCTGGGAGTTCGGAGTTGTCGTTTATACTCCAATTCACACTCTGGGAATACGGAGTCGATGTTTATACTCCGACTCGTGCTCTGGGAGTTCGGAGTTGATGTTTATACTCCGCTTCGCACTCTGGGAATACGGAGTTTATGTTTATACTCCGACTCGCGCTCTGGGAGTTCGGAGTTGATGTTTATACTCCGCTTCGCACTCTGGGAATACGGAGTTGATGTTTATACTCCGACTCGCGCTCTGGGAGTTCGGAGTTGATGTTTATACTCCGACTCGCGCTCTGGGAGTTCGGAGTTGATGTTTATACTCCGCTTCGCACTCTGGGAATACAGAGTTGATGTTTATACTCCGGTTCGCACTCTGGGAACTCGGAGTTGATGAAGGATTGTTGTGTATCAATCCTTTTTTGACTTTGACGTGATGGCTTGTCCCCGAGCTCGGGTTTCACTTAGCGAGTGATTGGTTGCATTGTAGTCACTCTCTATTTGAATAAATTCCACCGTATGGTGAAACTTAGCTCTCCGTGCATAGTGATGGTCATATGAAGCATTCCAAGTAAATCACAGCTCTGGCTCAAAGAGATTGCATTTTATTGCTGAAATAAGAAAGTATGGCAAAGTCAGTTGCCTTATTACAAGTTCTAATTTCGAAATGCAGAAACAAATTGCAGAAAAGGAAAGTAAACTAAATGGATAAAGATAGCCTATCATATGTAATAGCGGCGAAGGCTCTCGCTATTCCAAGCTCTTGGCAGAGTAAGACCGTCGACGGTTGATAACTTGAATGTGCCATCTCCGAGCCTTCGTTCAATAACATACGGTCCTTCCCATGACGGCTTCATATGCGTAGGAACCGGATAGATTCTTTTTAAGACGAGATCGCCGAGTTCGAAGGTTCGCGGACGGACCTTGGCGTTGTACAATCGGGCGACTCGACTTCGATGAGCAGCTGCCCTCAAATCAGCTTCTTCATGCTTCTCATCTAGTAGATCGAGAGATTCAGCAAGTAATATAGCATTTGTCTTCGGATCATAGTATGTCACACGATGAGATGGTACTTCTAGTTCAACTGGAATAACGACTTCTGAACCGTAAGAGAGAGAGATAATGGTGTGGCCGGTCGCGGTCTTGTGGGTTGTTCGTTAAGCCCATAGAGCCATAGGAAGTTCGTCAGCCCACTTGCCCCGACCTTTTCCAGTCGTTTTTTCAGGATGGATTTTATAACTTTATTAACTGCTTCAACCTGTCCGTTTGCCTGAGGGTGTGCAACTGTAGAGAATTTCTTTTGGATGTGAAATCGTTTGCAGAAATCTTTAAATTCAGCACTGTCGAATTGGGTTCCGTTGTCCGTAATAATGGTGTGCGGGAGACCGAATCGACAGATGATGTTACGAACCACAAAGTTGATTACTTTCTTCGTTGTAATGGTAGCGAGAGCTTCGGCCTCAGCCCACTTTGTAAAGTAATCAACTACGACGATGGCGTATTTCGCACCACCTTTTGCCAGGGGTAGAGCCCCGATGATGTCGATGCCTCACATTGCGAACGGCCTTGGGCTGACCATTTGCGTTATCTCGGTGGGAGGAGCTCTAGGAATTCGGGCATATTTCTGGCACCTATCGCATTTCTTTGCATAGTCCAACGCATCACGATTCATGGTAGGCCAGTAATATCCGTGGCGAAGTATTTTCTTGGCAAGTGCTTGCCCCCCGGTGTGATCGCCACATTCTCCCTCGTGCACATTGCGCAATACTTGTTTAATTTTATCGTGAGCGATACACCGAAGTAGGGGGACTGAGTACCCCTTTCTGTACATGAGTCCATTCTGGATGGTAAATCGTGAGGCCTTCCGAAGGACTTGTCTCTTTTCACTCCTGTGCTCCGGTAGGGTTCCGTGCTCAATGTAATTTCTAAGTGGGGTCATCCATGAATCCTTTTCGGGAACGGTTTCGCATACCCAGTTTATTTCTGTCCGGTCGATGCTTGGGGAAGATAGCGTTTCTACGGGAATGAGGCCCATTTGCTGAGCTTCACCTGTGCTGGCTAGCTTCGCTAATGAATCGGCCTTTTGGTTGCGCTCCCGAGGTGTACAATAGATGGCATAGTACTCGAACTGATTCAGTACTTCCTGAACTCAAGCTAAGTAAGCTGCCAACCTTCGATCTCTTGCCTGATACTCTCCCCGTACTTGACGCACAACCAATTGTGAGTCGCAATAAATTTCAACTGCGATGATTCTCAAATCCCTAGCAAGTTTTAAGCCAGCTAAGAGGGCTTCATATTCAGCTTCATTATTAGTCGCATGAAAATCGAACTTCATAGCATAGCATATGGATCAGCCTTCGGGGGTTTCGAGTACAACACCAGCGCCCGAACACCAGTCGTTTGATGCACCATCAGTATACAGCTTCCAGACGTATTCGAGGGATTTACTGGTTTCGGGCAAGTCCTCTGGAATGGTAAATTCAACTATGAAATCGGCTAGGACTTGTCCTTGTATGGCCCGTCTTGGAGTGTAAGTAATATCAAACTGACTCAGTTCGATGTTCCACTTGAGTAACCTACCAGACGTCTCAGGCCGCGAAAGGACCTGTCGTAACGGCTGGCCAGTGTAAACAGCAATGGGATGTGCCTGGAAATACGGTCAGAGTTTTCTTGATGCAATCACAAGGCAGTAAGCCAACTTTTCTAGCTTTGGGTAGTTCCTTTCAGCCCCAGTCAATCGTTTGCTGAAGTAGTATACTGGTTTCTGTATCCCGTCCTCTTCTCGAACCAAGATAGCGCTAATAGCGTTTTCTGATATCTCCAAGTATGTATACAACTTCTCATGATCAATAGGCTTTGACAGTATTGGCGGTGTGGATAGATGTTGAACAAGTGCTTGGAAAGCGCCCTCGCACTCCGTGGTCCATTCAAGTTTCGTTTCCCTTTTCGGATCAGATCGAAGAAGGGAATGCATTTGTCGGTGGACTTTGAAATGAACCTGCTCAATGCTGCTACCTTTCCGTTGAGACTCTGGACTTGCTTTATAGTCTTTGGAGTTTCAAGATTTCTGATTGCCCAAATCTTTTCATGATTAGCTTCGATTCCCCGAGCGTTAACGATGAACACAAGGAACTTTCCGGATGCAACTCCAAAGTGACATTTCAATGGGTTGAGCTTCATTTTGTATTCTCGAAGTATGTTGAACATAGTTTCCAGGTCTTTAACATGGTCGGTGGAGAATCGTGACTTCACAAGCATGTCGTCTATGTATACTTCCATTGTTTTCCCGATTTGATTGGCAAACATCCGATTGACCAATCGTTGATAAGTAGCCCCGGCATTCTTGAGTCCGAATGGCATTACCTTGTAACAGTAAAGTCCTAGATTGGTTACGAAGCTGGTATGTTCTTGATCGGGTAAATGCATTGATATCTGATTGTAGCCTGAATACGCGTCCATGAAGGATAAGAGTTCATGTCCAGCCATCGAATCTACTAGCTGATCAATTCTGGGAAGCGGGAAACTGCCTTTGGGACATGCTTTATTCAGATTGGAATAATCGACACATGTTCTCCACTTCCCGTTGGGTTTTTGGACGAGCACGGAATTTGACACCCATTCGGGATATAGAGCATCCCGAATGAACCCGTTCGCTTTAAGCTTTTCTACTTCTTCTTTAAGGGTGGCGATCTCTCTGGATCCATACCATGCCTTTTCTGTTTGACCGGGACATGCCGCGGGTCAATGTTCAGGGTGTGGCTCGCGATTCCGGCGAGATCCCACACATATCGGAATGCGTCCAGGCGAATACGTCAAGATTCGCTCGCAGAAATTCAACCAATTCCTCTTGAGTTTTCTGGCTTAGCTGAGATCCAATCTTTATCATTTTCGAGTCATCGTCATTGTCAACCGGGACATCAATCGTCAATTCGGCCAGGGTTGCTTGACTTTCTTTAGACTCTCCTTCGTCTTCAGTTTCTCTTGGGTCAAGATCCATGAGGAATTGGCTGGGGTGCCCGGGCTTGGACCCGGGCGTTAATTGTCAATAATCGGTGAAACAGACGCAGAGAGATTCCTCTACGCCCTTTCCTTTCTCCTTTCGCTGCGCCTCCCGCAGCTCAGCAACATAACAGGCTCTGGCAGTAGCTTGATCTCCCTGAATGATTCCTATTCCATGATCAGTGGGAAACTTTAAAGTCAAACACCATAGGGCGATGGCTACCCTAAATTCAGCGAGGGCCGGTCGGCCCAAGAAAGCATTGTAAGGGGAGTCTATGTGCAAAACAATGAACTGCAGCATCCGTACTCTCCAACGTTCTCCAACTCCTAACTCTACTGGCAGTTCCACCATTCCTGTGGGTATAGTAGCAATTCCGTTGAAACCATGAACTCGAGATTGACAAGGCTTCAAGTCCGTGGCTTCCATTTTCATTTGATCATAAGCTCGCTTGAACAAAATATTCACAGAGCTCGCACTGTCAACTAAGATCCTCTTCATCCAAGCGGGACCTACTTGTGCCGAGATGACCAGTGGATCGATAGTGGGGGCATCGACTTTATCAACATCTCTGTTCCTGAGCACGATGTCATCTGTCATCGTCTTCTGTTGCTTGGCCGGAGCTCCTTCATCAAAGTTACTACAACACTCGAAGTCCGCATGCCTGATAGAACTGGCATACGACTCCATTTCCTTCCAGCTTCGATCTGCTGGGTGAGGACCACCACTTATCGTATTGGTAACTAACCTCCCGCCTGTACTGATTCTGATTTGATGGACCCGCACCACCAGACTGCGGCGCTCGCACATACTGATCCAGCTTCCGCTCACGTATCAGTTTTTCAATGAGGTCTTGTAAGTGACGACACTCATTGGTGTTGTGGCCATAACTCTCATGGAACCTACAGAATTTTCCTGTTTGGATTTGTTTCACAGTTGGCGGTTTTGGGGCAGGTTTCTTGTACTGTATGGTATTGCAGGTCTACAAATACACATTTTCCAATGACGTGTTCAATGGAGTGTAATTATCGTACATGGAAGCTCTACGCCGTGGACCACGATTCTGATCACATTTTTTGCTTTGATTTCCATTGTCTCTCTGCTGATTCTATTTATTTTGTACGTTCAACTGAATTTTCCCAGAACTATCTCCGGATTGTTTAACAGCGATGTTACTTTGTATTCCTTCGATGTTGGGCCCTACGTCATCCTGCTTCCTAGACTGTTTCGCATCCTCCCTTCTCAGGAATTGGGCTGCCTTGGAATAGAAACGGTCCAATGACGCATGTGGTTTTCCATTTAACCAATTTCCAAACTCGGAATCAGCATCAATCCACTTAGTCAGTGCCATCAGGATAGAGTTATCATTGGGATTGCTTATTTCTGCACACGCAGCATGGAATCGCTCCAAGTAACGTCTAAGTGTTTCTCCGGGAGCTTGTGTAACACTAGACAGAGTGTTAACGTCCTTAGGCCTCGCCACGTGCATACGGAATTGTTCGACAAACTTGGTGGCCATCTGGTCAAAGTTAGAGATGGATCGCGGTGGCAAACGAGTGAACCACATGGTAGCGATGCCCCCTAGGGAAATGGGGAAACTACGGCACTTTACTGCGTCATCAGCTCTGGCAGCATTCATCAGCCATTCGTATTTCAGGACGTGTTGATTGGGATCAGAACTTCCTTCATAAACTGGCAAAGCTGGCATCCTGAAGTGCCGAGGTGGTTCAGCATATAAAACGTCATCGGTGAAAGGGGTATGACTCCAGGAGATTCCCCAGTCGTCATTAGAGAGACCCTGACTTTCATGGATCATTTAGCGGACCATCGCTGGTATATCCGGCGTTCGGATACTTGGGGCATGTTGTGCCAAGGTGTGGTCGGGTTCCACAGTGCGAGTCTGGATCGGACGCGGTTGACGGTCCGTCCCTCGCCTCCTTGGTTCAACATCCTCAGGGACATAAGGCTCAGGAGTCTACTCTCGTTGGTTACGTTGAGGATCAGCTTGGTTTCTAGCATCACCTCCCCGTCCGGCAGTGGTGGTAGTAGCAATGTTGCTGGTGACATGGTAAGGAGCAGCACCTCCCCGAGACGAAGGTTCTGTACGGAGACTAGCGGATGGTCCAGTTCTAGGTTGCTTAAGATTTGAAGTAGGTTGGTGTCCCGTGGCTTGGGTGTAGCTTACACCTTGCCGTGGGCGCGTGGATCTGGTTTGGCCATTAGAGGAGGATGAACTTTCCGTGGAAGAATAAGAACCTTGGTCTCTTCTGGATCTTCTTCGTCTTTGGCGATTTAGCTGGTTAGTCAACTCTGTGTTGGCGCGCAGTTGTTCAGTTAGCTGCTATCAACTTTGGGTCAACTCTTGAAGCAATGTCTGGAATTCTTGTCTAGTGATTGGACCTGATGGATCTGAAGGTCCTGCAGCATTTTGGTTGGATGGAGGTGATTGCATGGGATTTTGTCGGTCCCGTGTTCCTTGATCAGCAGCTGTAGAAGTGGTACGTGTGCTCACCATAATGAATTGATGAAGTCCTTTCCTAGATCTGATTGCAAATCTGAATAGAATGGAAGGGCTTCAAAGTTCTAGATCTGGATCTTCTTCTTAGATTTATGCAATCCAATATAGATAGGAGATCCAAAGAGCAGGAGAAAAATTGGGTTTTTCTCAATGAAAGCACCAAAGTGTTTGTACCAAAATTGGGCACAACACTCTTCGGAAGTCTTTGAAGAGATAAAGTGAAGAAATTAAATGTAAAAAGAGGATTTATCTAACAAAAACTCCAAATTTCAGAAATGAGAATAATTAAAATGCAGGGAGACACAAGAATTTAGAGTGGTTCGACGTATTGCCTACGTCCAATATGAAGTAGTTTGCTTTATTGACCTTTCATTGATGTGTACAATTGATTTCAGCAAATTACAGCGAATAACAATGATTTGTAGCAGTGAAATTCGTTGGTAGCAGCAGTAATGGAGTTCAGATCTGGATCTGGCAGAGTCCGAGCATTAGAGAGCTCAAAGAAGAAGAAGAACCCCTTTTATGTTGGCTTTGGACTTGTAGATTAGGAGATATGATCGATATGAAATGGGATTCTCGGTGGCTGTTTGGTTCGACTCGCTCTCGTTTCGACTCGCTTCCGTTCAACCCGGTGACGTGGCGCTTGAGTCTTTGGATCACTCTGCTTTTGACGCCGTCTCGAACGAGTCAAAATGTACATCGATTGAGCGAGTCGATGTGTGCCCAGATTGCGCGAGTCGAAGCATGCACCGGTCGAGCGAGTCGAAGTGGAGTGTCCTGAGGGATTCGAACAAAGGCTCCGTGATGGACACGAAGTGGAGCGAGTCGAAGGAGTCACTTCTGAGGGATGCGAAGCGAGTCGAAGGAGTCACTTCTGAGGGATGCGAAGCGAGTCGAAGGAGTCACTTTTGATGGTCGCGAAGCGAGTCGAAGGGAGCGAGTCGAAGTTGGCTTCTGGTGGTTGCGAAGCGAGTCGAAGGAGTCACTTCTGAGCGATGCGAAGCGAGTCGAAGGGAGCGAGTCGACCGGTGATTGGTTTTCATCCAATTTTGTATCGTTCATAACTTGAGCATACGAATTCGGATTGACTTGAGATTTGGAACGTTGACTCTCATGGCATAGCTTGTTATGTCCTACCAATTTTGGCTCGATCCGGACTCGGACAAAATTCGTCGATATCCATAGTGAGCCTGTGTATAACTGATCTCTAGGATGGGCCGTCGTTGGTTACTAGTCAATTCCTTGGTGTCACGGCCTTGCCAAAAGGCGGGATAACAATGTACTACTGATTTCTCACAGGGTTGACAAAGAATATGAGTTTTTTTTATAGTTTGCTTATCTATTACGGCGTTACAGCATGCGCTTTTCTCGTGATTTGTGTTTCTACAAATTGTACATGTTTAACACATTCAAAAGAAAATGATTTGTATAAATATTTAATCATATTTAGTTTGAATTTTTATTTCTAAATTGCAACATCTAATTTATTATTAGTCTGAATTTTTATTTCTATTATTAATTAATAACGATGAATCTTTAAGTGATATTAAGATCTAGTAATATCTTTAGATGGTTATTTTGGGGAGTTCTCGCTAACACAAAAAAATATGACACCAAAGGTATTACAATTATTATTAAAGATATAAAATAATATTTGTCCTTTTATATTCTTATCTTCCATTAATTCTCACTAAAAAAATTATTCTCTCATCAACTAAGGTGAAAAAGTGCATTTCGCCCCATAAAACTAGATATGCTATTTTAGAACCAAATCTATTTTCACTATAACTCAAACGTTAATGGTGTCATAACTCCATTGTTTCATTTATATGTTTTTATTTATCGAATTTATTCTATTTATTTAACATATTGTGATTATCTACCTTTCTTACATCTAAAAACGGCACTTAATACATCCTCGGTATTCGTGTGCCCATCCTTTAAGTGTCCGAATGACAGGTCGTTAGCGGTGAAGAAAGAAGAAGATAAAACTAAATCTCACAAAAACGTGACGAGTAACATATATATATATATATCAAGTCTTTAGAAAAAAAGAACTTTATTATAAATAATTATCAGAGTAAACTATCCTATTATCAGCCTGGACAGTTATAACAGCTTGTCCTTACAAATGCTGATAAATTCAACAATCAACATAGTGGAAAAATAAATAAATACGTAGATACGTCTTAGGCATCCAGCTCATCTCCTAAACTCTAAAGCATTTGAAGCTAATTTGGAAAATATGCTCGGTCTAACCCGGGCATTAAATTAAAATAACACCCGGATCAGTCTGGTAATACTAGCATGAGAAAACTCAAGCAATGGTGTGAACATATAATAATTCTATGAGACTACATCATTAACATGGAACGGGGTTTTACGTCACAAGTCCAACATTCATAAATGAAGAAATAGGAAAAAAATCAGAACTACAATTCAAACAAGAATAAATGAGCATAAACAGATAAAAACCCAAACTTAAAGAATGAACACAATTAATTAAACATTGAGAAGAATCTTAGTCACTTCTCGGTGCAATTAATAAAACAATTCAATGCTTTGAATTAACAATAAGGAAATGAATTTTCCCATAATATATGTGGGACCATGCCGCCAACTACGGAACGGGTTTCCTTTCATAATAACAATATACAATCTCAACCATGGATGTGAATAACTAAACATTGCAAAGTGCGCTCAACACTTCTCAATGTAATTAAAAAAGAAGTTCATTTAAAAACTTGGAATTAAATGAAAGAATGGGGAAATTTTCCAACAAATGACTAGGAGGGTGTGCCCTCTTATACCGAAAGTGTACCTCTAGAAATATACCTGAGAGGGTCATATACTATGTGAAACCTCTTGGGAACTCCAAGCCGGACCTCGTCAACCTTACTAAGAATCTGAGTATTTCACATCTCAATATGCAAACCGAATCCAATCTAGCATGGATGTGAATATACCCTAATGGGAGCAACCCCACATAACTTGGCCCCCACTCGCTCTTTGGGATTAGTCATTTCCGACAAAGAATAACAAAGCTCAAAGGAGCAAAAAATCTTTTTTAAGGCGACAATACACCATGAAGAATGTCGAATCCAATAGTTAATAAATCAACTATCGATGATTATTAAAAATGATCGTATATGAAATTTAAATTTCATATTCTTACGACTACTCATCTAACCCAAACAAGTGTCACCCTGAATAAAACGGGACAGTTGAGATAGTGTTTCCTCTGGGCATTGCCTTGACAACATTTTTAACCTTCAAGATAGAAACAAGTCCATGCCTCGACGTTTAATGTTAAAAATATGGCTAAATCCTCTCTATATAAGCGATATTGTTTACGAAACTAATTTTCCATAACCGAATCAAAGTTTACTTTTAAAATCAAACTTGTGCTAGGATTTCACATTTTAAAAAATAACTTTATCAAAATGATTGATTAACTTTAAAACCCAAATTTATTACTTTAATATCATTATTTATAACGATCAATTAACTTTAAATCAATGATTTATTATTTAAAAACTGCTTTATTTAAAATAATCAATTAACTTTAACTTTGATTTATTACTTCAAAAAAACTCTATATAAAAAGATTAATTAACTTTAAAACATTATTATTAGAATAATTAATCAACCCTTAAACGTAATTATTAAAATGTTTAATTAAATTTAAAATATTATTATTATAGTGATAAATTGATCGTAAAACATTGTTAGCAAAATGATAAGTTAACTATAATACCTAATTATTTAAATAATTAATTAGCCTTAAACATCATTAGTTAAAATAATTAATTAATTTTGAAAACGCCATTGATACAACAATTAATTAACCTTAATCTCATTATTACTTAATCAATTAATTATCTTTAAAACATCATTATTAAAATGATTAGTCAATTTTAAAAAGCCATTATTAAAATAATTAATTAATTTTAAATCATTATTATTAAAATAATCAATTAATTATAAAACATTATTATTGAACTAAATAATTTATTTTTAAAAACACCTTTATTTGAATAATAATTATCTTTATAAAACCCCTGCACAAGATTTACAAAAACATTTCAAAGGGGATAACATTTTCATTCAAACATCAAATAACCTAAGTATGGGCATAAGTACTAAAGTAAATAACAATTTACAACATATAGATCAACACTTGTAAAACAAGTACATAACATAAAGGTGAGGACAAATACAAAGGCAATTTACTACTATATATATAAAGAGAAAATTTCTTATCCAATATGAATTTGATGGTATATAATTAAATGTCCAAATAACCTACTTAATTTAATTATAGCAGAATGGGGATTTATTCTACTAGACAGATTCATTTATAAAGCATTCATAATTATTAGGCTAACTTAATGGCATGGACAAGAGATCCCTGATAAACAAATCAGTTTACTTTTAAAACCGAATTCGTGCTTGGGCTTCACATTAGAAGTATTAATTTTAAACAACTTTGTTAAAATGGTTCATTGACTTTTAAACACCATTATAAAAAGAATTTAATAACTTAAAACATCTTTATTAAATTTATTAATTATCTTTAAAAATCATAAATAAGAATGATTAATTCTCTTTAAACTTCATTAATTAATTTTATTAATTAACTTTAAATATCTTTAATTAAAAAGGATTAATCACTTTTAAAACCATCCTTAATTAAATTAATTAATTAATTTTAAATATAGTTAATTAAATTAATTAAAAAAAAATTAAGCATTATTTATTAAAAGTGATAAATTAATTAATTTAAAACATCATTAAAGAAAGGATTATTTAAATTTGAACTAATTAATTAGCTTAAAAAATCATTAATTGAAATGGGTTAATTAATTTTAAACACCATTAATTAAAATGGTTAATTAACTTTAATCCATCATTATTAAATAATGAATTAACTTTAAACATCATTAGACAAATGATTAATTAATTTTAAATATTATTAACAAAGTAATTAATTAAATTCAAACTCATCGTTATTAAGTTAATTAATTAACCTTAATTCTCATTAATTAAAATGATTAAATAAATTTTAAAAATCATCATTAATATAGTTAATTAATTTTAAACTCATTATTATACAAAAACTTAACTAAAATTGTAAAACGAAACCCAAGCTCAAGAATAAACCAAAAGGTTACGAAAAGGTGGTATTTTCCAAAAGTACCGATATAGCGATAATCGCTATACGGACACTTCGATAACTACTATAATGTCATATTTATTTTCATTTAAGGATCACATCATATAACATAAGTATGACATATATACAAGAGCAAGTAATATTCATAACATGAAGGGATCATAACTTATATCACCAACTTAACTTTTTCAACTAGTTTTAAAATTGCTTACAAACTACCAATGTTGTCATCATTTCAAAGCATAAACCAAGCCAACAACAATTACATTTAAATACATATACAATAATCAATTATCAACTATTAAAATGAACAATGTTACAGTTAAAAACTTTTAGTTCTGAAGGTGAGCTTTTACTCACAAAAGTGCGACCAAACTAAGTTGAACAACCACTTCACCTTGGCTAACACTCGATCTACCTTTTCCTTCACTAAAGCTTGGATTTTGGATCTTAAATGGGCTTATATGGTTTGGCCATGGCATGTAGTGGGCTCGGCCATAGGGTGTTTTGAGGGTGTAGGGCTTATTTTGGCAAGGAGGAGTTGTATAAGTGGATGGAAGGCTTTTAAAAAAGTCTTAAGAGTTTTCAAAAATGAATGAAACTCAGGTTTTTAAACTTTAGTAATAAGAGTGTAAACCATTAAAATGTTTTATGAAGCTTGGAGGAATATTTAGAAAGTGGAATAAGATGATCAAATGAGAAAAATGTTAGGAATTTGGTATATATAGAAGGTAGATTAACAAATTACCAAAATACCCATATGTACTTTACCTTCTACAACTTCATGCCACCTCACCATCCCTTCTTCCTCCCATGTCCTTCATGCCTCCATATTGTACCCCTTATCTCTTCCTTTTCCAACATGCATTTAATGCTAATAGTACTTATATTTCAATATGTTTTACATGACATGACACTTACTTTTTCATTTGTTTATTTTCATAAAAAGTCATATCATCCGTATTATATATACTTAAGTGTATATATACACCAAAATGTATCCTAATCGAAACTTATGCTATTTATAAATGTGTATATCCACACTAAAGAGTTCACAATATTCAAAAACAACATTTGGCTGATGAAATTCGAAAATTCGGAAGACGAACCTCGGTCACATTTTCGATTTTTCTTCGAACTAAATATTTTTGTAAACTAATTTTGAAAACTATTTCATCATCATAATTTGGTATTTAAAAGATTTTTATTTTAATTATAGAACCTATTATTTGAATATTTAAAATTAATTAAATATTCCCAAATTAATGCGGTGAAATTTGGAGTCGTTACACTCTCTTCCCTTAAAAGAATTTCGACCCCGAAATTTAACTATAATCCTAACAAAAAAACAAAACAAACCAGAAATAATTAACACTATTCATCGGTCAACATGATTTACATAGATCATTCCTAAAAAACCTAATTTGATCACTCACTTGAATACATAGCTTTACTTTCGAACTAGTATCGCTCACCCGACTTTCTAATGCGGACTCCGATCAGGCTTCTTAACTAGAAACCTCCATTCTGCTGACATAGCCATATACTATAATAGAAAACTTTGGTTTCACATTAACAACCCTCACCAAGTGTTTAACGTCAAAAATCGAGTTATAGACCCTTATCTGGAATGGCGTGAGACACCTTAAAGTCGTGCACTCGAATCTTGGATCTAACTTGTGTGAAAAGAGGAATGATCTACGTTCACCTTACATACTTATTTTATTGGTTCTTATCAATACTAATTCTAATTCTGTTAAAATTATTTATGAAAACATTTCATACAACTAACTTAAACTTAACTTTTATAATATTTTACTACATCCTAAGAGTATATACGACTGTTTGATTCAAACTTTTCCACTTTGAACTTATTTCTCTTAAGAAAATTTGAGATCAAAATACCCAATTTTACTTCAAAACTATTCTTGAAATGATTTTTATACATTTTAACCATAAAATTACATTTATATAGCCTGAGTAACCCCAAAATGATACTAAGGAACTGGGTACTACCAAATAGTACCATATATTCCCTTACTAAGAAGGGTAGTACTTAAGAGAAGTGCCTACCATCCGAACAAATCTCTTTCATATTTTTTCGTTATTTTTAGGCCACTCGAACTAGTTAACATAAAGTCTTCTTTTATTCAAAATCCAATTTGTAAAATAAATAAAAATATATACATACTTATATAATTTTATCTACTTTTTTTTAATAAAACATTTCACAATGTTTATTCTTAGTTTAGATTATAATATACCCTTTTACAATCAATTTAAATTTAAATTTTTATCCCAACACTATTAACGAGAGCCTTATAGTCAAATTGTGAAACTGAATGCACAAGGTATTCATGTCAAATTTAACTAAAACAATAATTTCTCATAAACTATCTAAGCCTAACTAATCAATAATAAATGACGATGATCAAACATTATCATTTTCTAACAACAAACATATCCTATATAACTATAACAATTTTATAAAAATCTTCTTTTATATATAAAATATAATCTAGGTAAAATTATTTCATTTACCTAATTTTAAACCAATACTATGTCGGTTGGCCTTGTTTAAGTGTTTAAGTGTTTTAGAGATTTCTCCTAAATCCATAAACCACTCAATGGATCAATCAACACAATATAAAACATTATTATAAAAATAACAAATACGCGCTCTTATATAATTACGCTCAAACTCATTCTAGGGACTCACTTACCTTATCTCAAATGAGTTAACCCCAATAAAGCCAAGGTATTCGCTCAAAGAAAGCTCTAATACCACTTGTAATGATCTGCTGCCTTTCTTACACCTAAAGACGACACTTAATATATTCTCGATATTCGTATGCCCATCTTTTAAGTGTCCGAAAGACAGGACATTTAGGTAAAGAAAGAAGAAGACAGAATAGAATCTCACAAAAACGTAACGAGTAACATATAATATATATATCAAGTCATTAGAAAAGAAAGAACTTTATTATAAACAGTTATCAGAGTATACTATCCTAGTATCAGCCTGGACAGTTATAACAACCTATCCTTACAAATGTTAATAAATTCAACAATCAATACAACTATGTTCAATCTGACCCGAGCGTTAAAATAAAATAACACTAGGATCAGTTCGGTAATTCCAGCGTGAGAAAACTCAAGTAATGGGGTGCACATGTAATAATTTTGTGAGGCCACACCATTACGCAGAAGCGGGTTTTGTCTCACAAGACCAACATTCATAAATGAAGATATGGAAAACAAACTAGAACTACAATCCAAACAATAATAAATAAGCATAGATAGATAAAAATCCAAATTTAAAGAATGAACACAAATAATTAAACATCGAAAAGAACCTTGTCACTTCTCGGTGCAATTAAGAAAACAATTCAATGATTTGAATTAACAATATGGTAAGGAATTTTCCCAAATATATGTGGGACCATGCCGCCAAATGCAGACCGAGTTTTCCTTCATAATAACAATATCCTATCTCAACCATGGATACGAATAATTAAACATCGCAAAGTGCGCTCAACACTTCCCGGTTTAATTTAGAAAGAAGTTAATTTAAAATCTTTAAATCAAATGAAAGAATGTAACGACCCAGATTTTCTGACATTTAATTTTGAATATTTAAATGGTTTTAAATATTGGATTTGGAATATAAATTGATTTTTGAATATGTAGATTTTGGTTGAAATTGTAGAATGAATTGAAATTTCAAATATAATGATTTATCGTAATACGGAAATGGTGAATAATTGAAATTTGATTGTGAATTGAAACGATTTCTAATGTTGATATAAATTCTATTTGAATTAGAATTGAGTTAGTATGTTTTAAAACTAGAATTTCAAGTGATTTCGCCAATTTTTGAAATCGTAGATTTAATCGACGCGTTAAAATAGCGATCCGGGGCTCAGTCTTGGAATTTGACGAAACTAGTTCCATTGGATCCGTGATAATGTATTATTATAGGATTTCAAATTTCATAGCGATTGAATTTATCGTTTGGTCGTACGAAATAGAAACGCGTTGAAATTAATATCGGAAATTTAATATAATAATTGGGTTCAAAAAGCTATCTTCTCCATACGATCGAATTGGGGCTCGAGACTAGTACCATTGGGTTCGGAATAGGAGTATAACATTAGGAACGCCATGCGGCAAGCCTCGATAGGGGTTCAGGATTTCGAGGTATGTAAATGAGATATTTTGAATATAATATTATAAAAATTTAAAAGTCAAACCCTATTACATCTCCATCGCCACCCTACCCTGTACGTATAGCCTCCTTCCCCAGTTTAAAATCATGAGCGTGCTTTCCTCTTCTTTGAACAGAAGATCGAGATAAAAAAATTCACGCAAAGAAGAGAAAAATAATATAAACATGCGATGCTCCCTGGTCGACACAAAGCGGTGGCGATGGAGGAAGGTGGATGGGCATGAGGGTGGATGGTGCAGCACATCGTTCGAAGGTTAGGGCTTGTCTTGATTTGCGTGCGCACGTATAGAGGGACGACGTCAGATGGCGGCGATGGCCTGGAAGTGGCATAGGCTCGGGGCTTGGGTTGGTGGGTGGACGCGGGTTCCAGAGTGGCCGCGGCAGGAAGGTCGGAGGGAGGATGGCTCGAACGTGGGTAACCTGGAGACGCGCAAGGGGAGATTTTCGGGTAATTGATAAAGTTTATTACTGTAATTAGAAAAGTTGATTATTTTGTTTAAATTCGAATGTTTAAAAATGTATAACTTTGTTATACGAGGTCGAAAGCGAACGAAACAAGTTGCATTGGATTCATGTTCGCGAATATTACGCATAGGAAATAGTTTGGAGATTTTTGGAGTCAGCTAGAATTTTTGGCTAAATTGAACGACAATTCAATTTAATTTAAAATTGGAACATATTGCAAATTAAAAATCAAGGTGAGTAAATCTCACTCATTTTGGATAACTGGATTTAATTTATAATAATTAAAATTAATTATTGGATGATTGGTTGAATTGATATATTATTATTAGTTGAATATTATATTTTATATAGTAGTATATATACATTAGTAGTTGGGTATATTCCCGCCGATTGGAGCGGATGAGACACTAGGCGCCCCGCATAGTAGCGGATGACCCTATATAACCGCGATATCCCGCCTCGAAGCGGGATTGGTATTTTATCTTATATAACATTTGTGGATGCAGGGAAACAGGTTGGATTCCTCAAAAATATATTGATTGTTTTTCATATTTAGTGATATATGATGTGATTGAATAATCTATTATGGATTGTTGTGTGATTTGACTTATTGGGTGCTATAGTAGGAATGGCCCAAATTTTGGTATTTTAAGTACCATAAATAATATTTTTGAATTTTAAAAAGAAATTCAAAGGTGATTTTCGAAAATAAAAATATTTACATGGAAATTTGAATATTGAATAAGAAATGGATTTTTATTAAATAAAAGATTTGATTTGGAATTCACTTAACTATTTTGTAAAGTGGTTTAGATAAATATTTTTGAAATTAATTTATACAAGGAATTTGGGAAAGTAGATTTTAATGATATTTCTAAAATTTAAAATGTAAGTTGAAATCAAATTTTTGAATGGAAATATTTATATCGAATTTTGGATTATTTTAAAGAAAATTGATTTGGATAAAAGAATGATTTGATTTTGGGTTTGTACTTAACTATTCGTTAAATGTTTAAATAGAGATTTTAAAATAATTTATATAAGGGATTTCAATAATGGATTTTTAAATGATATTTCTGAAAATATGGATAAGGAGTTGAAATCAATATTTAAAATAGATTTGAAAAATAAATGGGTTTTATAAAGTGATAGATTTAAAAATGAAGTTTATAAATGAGGATGTTTTATAAACAAGTGAAACACGAATGAGTTTATGAATTATAAACGATGTTTATAAATAAAGTGCAATGATTATCATTTGATAAATTGGGATTGTAAATTCAGAGTGTGAATTTAAAATGAAATATGGAAATCGGTTTAGAAAGAAATAGCGGATTCTATTTTGGAATGTGGAAATAGTTGTGAAATTGGAAATGTAAATTGATTTGTGATAAATCGAGAGAGATTTATAAGTATAAAACTGACTATGTTGAATTTTAAAAATAGTTTTTCCAAGATGTAAGTTTTGTTTTCAGAAAAAGGATTTTTATTTATTAAACTATGTAGTTTAAAAACTATTATTTAGATTAAAATATTTTGGAAAGTTAGTTATTCAAATATTTAAATTTTTTGAAATAAATTCTAAGTTTTATAAACAAGCTTTGTAAATCGATTAGTATTATTTATAATAAATTGGAACTTAGTTATCGCTGTCTATTTAAAAGGGGTTTTGATATTTTTAATAATTACTTAAATGGTTTGAAAATTTATTACTATTCTTTAAAAATACTTATTTTATAAATAAAGAGTTTTGGAAATTGGTTGAAGTTATTTATAAATACTCTCGAGATTTGTAAATCCGGTTTTATTTAAGGAATGAAATTTTATAAGAGAAATCTTATAATGGAATTCTGGAGACTTAAGAAAATTTCCAAAATGTTTAGATACGAGAACTTCGAAAATGAATCTGAATTCATAAAAGAAGTTATAAATTGTTAGTGGGGATTTTAAATAAGTATAATCAGTTTTTGGAAGTTGTAAAAGGGATTTATTAAAAATTATGGAAATTTAAGAGATAAGTTATGGAATATTTCCTAGGTATTGACATTAGAAATTATTTCGGAAAATAGACTTATAATATTTTCCTAAGTGTTGAAATGAAAGGTTTTGGAAATATTTTAGCGACGAAAGGATTTTTATAGAGATATTTTTCTAAGTAATGGATTATAAATCGAATTTAGAAATATTTCACTAAGTGTTGAAGTAAGTTATGATTTAAAATATCATGTTATGGATATAAGTATTTGGAATTGTTTCAAGTGTTGAATTACTGGAAGAGATTTGAATGGATATCTTTGTAAAGATACTTTAAATGAATATTTTAAAAGATTTATAAATTTGGGCCTAGTATTTGCTTATGGATGTTGTTTGATAGTTAAATAACCGACTATAAATTCTGGCCAAATTCGTTGATTGTTTCGAAGAGATAGGGATCAAATTTAATTATTCGAAAACCACTTCGATCCGGTTTGTGCGTTACGAATTGTGATATCTCGAAGATAATGGAGATGGTGAGCTTGAAGGAGATTCGGTTTGTTCAGACCCAAAACAACTTGTATGGATGAATGCTATCATTGCATTGTTTCTTGGAAGGAAGTGTTAGCATTCCAAGTATGAATGCTATTCTTAAGGTAATACGTAGCCTCAAGCCTCATCAGCCGGGAATGACTAAAATAGGGGAGATACAGCAAGGCTATGTGGGTCGCTCCCATTAGGGTATGATCATCACTCATCTAGAGTGGACATCTATCATCACTTTCATTTGTATGCGTTTCGGGGGCCAATTAGTGGTAATCATATTCGGTACTATCCAGTAAGAGGTAGGCCAGTCTTGTGTTGGCAGGGATCGATAGGTTCGATCTCGGTACATTTTTCTAGAGCTGTACTATAGCGGGCGGTACCCCAGTAGCCATGTCATTGTAAGGAACCCAATATCCACTACAAGCCTGTACAGTTTTAGATGTGCCCAACAATGCTGAAACGTGGGATGAAAGCATTTCAGCTATTTTATAGTTTACTTTCTATAGACACTATTATAATATCACATGATTTTGATATAAAATGTTTTGGTTATCGTAAGGTAAAAACCCGTCGTATTTATGTGTGGCATGGTCTTACGAGATACCTTTGTTTTCAAAGGATTTTGATAACAGTAATAATCCAAATTGAGTGTGTTTTCTCATGCTAGTTTTTCATACTGACTCGGGTATTATTTTATTATAATGCTCGGGTAAATTGAGTATTGCGGATCCAGGTTAGGGTGCTATGGAGCTCAGGAGACGAGCTGGAGGATTTCAAGCGTATTACATGTACTTGATTATTTGCGTTGTATGTGTTATGCTGTATATTCAGTACATGTGAAGACAAGTTATTATAACTATCCAGATTGATTGTTGACTGTTGTACTCTGATGATTGTATGCATATTACAATTATAGTTTCTTTGTATAAAGATCTGCTATTATATATTATATTTTATTCCGCTGCGATTGTGAGATTCTGTATTGTTGTTTCTGTTTCTTCTTCTATCCCTTCTTCTTTACCCCTAGCAATTGGTATTTCCAGCACTTAAATATTCGGCATGCTGTACAGTGAACGCATCGATGTCGATTTTTTAGGGTCGAAAATCCAGGTCGCTATAAAGAATAAGAAAATTTTCCAACAAATGACTAGGAGGATGCGCCCCCCTGTACCGAAAGTATGCCTCTAGGAATATACTTGAGAGGGTCATATACTCCATGACACCTCTCCAGAACTCCAAGCTAGACCCTGCCATCCTTACTAAGAATTCGAGTATTTCACATCTCAACGTGCTAACCGAATCCAATCTAGAGTGGATGTGAATATATCCGAACGGGAGCAGCCCCACATAACATGGCCTCCACTCGCTCTTTGGGTTTAGTCATTTCTAACAAAAGATAAAAAAGCTCAAAAGAGCAGCAAATCGTTTTTAAGGTAACGATACACCATGAAGAAAGTTGAATCCAATAGTTAATAAATCCGCTATCGGGGATTATTAAAAATGATCGTATATGGAAATTAAATTTCATATTATTATGACTACTCATTTAACCCAAACAAGGGTCATCCCTAAATGAAGTGGGCAAGTTGAGATAGTGTTACCTCTAGGCATTGCCTTGACGACATTTTTAACCTTCGAGATAGAAACGAGTCCATGCCTCGACGTTTAATGTTAAAATTATGTCTAAATCCTTTTTTAGCAAAACCAGCTGACTTTATAGTGGATCGTGCCACTGTATATAAATGAAGAAAAGGTGTTTTGCACATGCACAGAAACAACTATATGGTTTTATAGTGGCCATTCCACTTAGATTACATAAAAACTGAGAAGCATAGGTGCTTCTGCAGCTATAAAAATGACCTAAGGAAACATAGGTTCCTCCTCCCAAAAGGAGGAAGAATCACTTCCAGCAGCACCTAACACATGCAAATAATCTGCAAAGAGAGACACAATATCCAATACATAAATCGGGTGTTCCGTACTGTATATATATCTCATATCCCAGCTCTCATCAAGGAGAAGAGATCGATTCCACTTACCACGTGTTCCATCCACCGAGAGAATAAGACCACAACCATTTATAGCGTAATGAATACACCTAGATTCACCAACATCATTACTAACAAAAGTATGGAAATCATGCCTAGCCGGGTCATATCTCATGTCGGGCCGAACATGGGTCCAAGCCATCTCATCAGGATGCCACACAATACCATAAACTTCAAGATCTGAAAAGGAATCCATATCAGCATCAGAGAGGGGAGGAGCAATAGGAGGCACTGAAGGCTCAATAGGATAGACAGGGGGGATGCACAAGAGGAGGGACAACGCGCACTTTAGGGATCCATTTCATGGTCCGGGGCCTAGGAAGAGGGGTCCAAACCGAGAGTGGTTCTACAAATGACGTACGAGAGCATGTAGATGATATATGTCCAAAAGACTGATAGGACGTACATATGTCTGGCTTCCAACCATAGCGAACAACAATCTTCGCTACCTGATCCTCGGTCACTCTAACTTTGATTGTATCTGGTAAAGGCTTATCCGGTGAAATCTCAATCAAAGCTTTTGCATAGACTAGTTTTTATCTAGCTACGGTATTAGCTTCAAAGCATTTTACTTTACCTACCGTGCTAGCCATCCAGTTAAGACCTAACATAGGTTGCAAAACGGAGGGAATATGAGAGAAGTACGTCCATACAGGAATAGATAATACCTGTCCTTTGGCACAGCCAACAGAAGGACTCCAAGGGGTGACTATAAAAGGCTTGCCTCTGATAAATATAAGATCTTTACTAAGAATTCATAGACATTCCTCGGGCCTCGAGAACTTGAAGAAAAACATAGAGTTGTCCATGTTGACTAGGAGGCTGTCCTTAGGCTGCCAAGCTTTGAAGCAATGATCCTTAACCACCAGATAAGGTGGGTTATAGTCCAAAAAGAAACCAACAAGATAATCCGACCAATAATCAACACCTTCTTGAATTAGCTCCGGAGGGGGGATCAAAACCCCGTCTTTGTTAACCATGTCAAAAAAGCGGGTCACAAAATCACCCGCATTTTTTGGCAATGAAGAGAATAAGGAGGACCATTTTGTACCTGATTTCAGCTCATTAGATTGAAGAGCTATTGTAGGAGGAATTCTAGAAGCTACATGCATATTATCAGTATCTACCAAGGGCTGCTGAAGTTGATGTACAGGAGATAAAATTGTACTATTTCGAGCAATATCTGGATCATTGATTCGCACAACATTTAAATCTATCCTTGAGCTATCATTCGCTGTGCAAGTAGAGACAATAGATCGATATATTGAACCAACATAATTAGATACCACACCATCAGATAATGGATCATTTTCATGATTAACAGTTACCATAGAAGGAGCATTCATAATTTTGTTCACACCAAAACAATCAACTGCAGCCTCAAAGGCTTCAATATCAATAGATTTACGGTTCAAATCAGCAGTGTTATATTGACTAACTACATTTCGATGGACAATAGAACTATCACTAACCAAGACATCTACATTCCATGCTGTGATCGATTGTTGTAGGATAGGAGAAATTGCAGAGGATGTAGTAGGATGCGAAATACCTGAAATCGGACCAAACGGCAATTCAGAAGCTAGGGCATCTAATAATCTCGGCATTACAAGAGAGTCAGAACCATCACAAGCAGACAAAGGCGGAGTAAACAAGATCCAGAGGTGGCAGTAACTTCTAGAGTGCGTGGTTCATACACACAACCAGATCTGGTACTCGAACGGTTTGCAAAGGAGTAATTAAATCTCGATTTATTTTTACGATTCTTTGCCATTGACGGCAGATGAGGGATTAGGCGATGTGGATAATAGAGGAGGGAAGATCGATAGCTTCAAAAGGATTGGGCAAAAATCGCCAATCACCAGATTGTAGAGCACGAAGTCGCCATTAATGTTGTTGCGGATAATATAAGTGTGTCTAAATCCTTTTCATATAAGTAATATCGTTTACGGAACTACTTTTCCATAAATGAATCGAACTTACTTTTAAAACCAAACTTGTGTTAGGATTTCACATTTTAAAAAATTACTTTATGAAAATGATTGATTAACTTAAAATCCCAAATTTATTACTTCAATATCATTATTTAAAACGATCAATTAATTTTAAATCAATGATTTATTATTTCAAAACTACCTTATTTAAAATAATCAATTAACTTTAATCTTGATTTATCACTTCAACACAACTCTATATAAAAAGATAAATTAACTTTAAAAAATTATTATTAGAATAATTAGTTAACCTTTAAACATAATTATTAAAATGATTAATTAAATTTAAAATATTATTATTATTATGATAAATTGATCTTAAAACATTATTAGCAAAATGATAAGTTAACTATAATACCTACTTATTTAAATAATTAATTAGCCTTAAACATCATTAGTTAAAATGATTAATTAATTTTCAAAACATCATTGATACAATGATTAATTAACCTTAAACTCATTATTATTTAATTAAATAATTATCTTTACAACATCATTATTAAAATGATTAGTCAAATTTTAAAACACCATTATTAAAATAATAAATTAATTTTAAATTGTTATTGTTAAAATAACCGATTAATTTTAAAACACAATTATTGAAATAATTAATTTATTTTTAAAAACACCTTTATTTTGAATAATTAATTATCTTTGTAAAACCCCTATACAAGATTTAACAAAAACATTTCAAAGGGGATAACATTTTCATTCGAACATCAAATAACCTAAGTATGGGCATAAGTACTAAAGTATACAACACTTTACAACATACAGATCAACACTTGTAAAACAAGTACATAACATAAAGGTGAGCAAAAATACAAAGGCAATTAACAACTATATATCTAAAGGAAAAATTTCTTATCCAATATGAATTTAGTGGCATATAATTAAATGTCCAAATAACCTACTTAATTTAATTATAGTAGAATGGGGATTTATTCTGCTAGACAGATTAATTTATAAATCATTCGTAATTATTAGGCTAACTTAATGGCATAGGCAAGAGATCCCTGGTTTATAAATTAGTTTACTTTTAAAACTGAATTCGTGCTTGGGCTTCACATTACAAGTACTAACTTTAAACAACTTTGTTAAAATGCTCCCTTGACTTTTAAACACCATTATAAAAAGAATTTATTAAATTAAAACATCCTTCTTAAATTGATTAATTACCTTTAACTATCATAAATAAGAATGATTAATTCTCTTTAAACTTCATTAATTAATTTGATTAATTAACTTTAAATGTCCTTAATTAAAAGGATTGATCACTTTTAAAATCATCCTTAATTAAATTAATTAATTAATTTTAAATATAGTTAATTAAATAAATTAATAAAAATTAAACATCATTAATTAAAAATGATTAATTAATTTAAAACATCATTAAAGAAAAGATTAATTAAATTTAAACGAATTAATTAACTTTAAAAATCATTAATTGAAATGGGTTAATTAACTTTAAACACCATTAATTAAAATGGTTAATTAACTTTAATCCATATTTATTAAATAATTAATTAACTTTAAACATCATTAGATAAATGATTAATTAATTTTAAATATCATTAACAAAGTAAATAATTAAATTTAAACTCATCGTTATTAAGTTAATTAATTAACCTTAATCCTCATTAATTAAATTGATTAATTAAATTTAAAAATAATTATTAAAATAGTTAATTAATTTTAAGCTCGTTATTATACAAAAACTTAACCAACATTGTAAAATGAAACACAAGCTCGAGAATAAACCAAAAGGTTTCGAAAAGGTGGTATTTTCCAAAAGTGCCGATATAGCGATAGTCGCTATAAGGAAACTTCAATAACTACTATAATGTCATATTGATTTTCATTCAAGCATCGCATCATATAACATAAGTATGACATATATACAAGAGCAAGTAATATTCATAACATGAAGGGATCATAACTTATATAGCTAACTTAAACTTTTTCAACTGGTTTTCAAATCGCTTACTAATTACCAACGGTGTCATCATTTCAATGCATAAACCAAGCCAATAACCGTTACATTTCATTACATATACAACAAGCAATTATCAACTATTAAAATAAAAAATATTACAGTTAAAAACTTTTAGTTTTAAAGGTGAGAATTTACTCACACAAGTGCGACCAAACTAAGTCGAACAACCACTTCACCTTGGCTAACACTATATCTACCTTTTCCTTCACTAAAGCTTTGATTTTGGACCCTAAATGGACTTATATGGTTAGGCCGTGGCACGTAGTATGCTCGGCTATAGGGTGGTTTGAGGGTGTAGGTTGTCATGACCCACATTTCCATACAGTTTAAACTGACATTTTAGCACACTTGTCCAACCCAAATTGCACGGGAAGGCGGATAGTTAATAAAAAGAAGGTATAAAGAAGATAAAAAGAAGATAGAAAGAAAACCAAACAACAGAGAGTCTCACAGCGGAACAAATAATCTATAATATATAACAATCTTTACACAAAAGACAAAACTATAATATATATATATATATATATATATATATATATCCAGACATCAATCAAAGTATGCTAACCTATTCAGCACGGACAGTTATAACAACTTGTCCATACAACTGCTAATAAACACACTAAAATGCAACGGAAATATAATCATCTACGTGAATACGTCTCTAGGCCTCCAGCTCCTCTCCTGAAGCTCCAATTATCCATCTAAACCTGGAAATATGCTCGGTCTGACCCAAGTATATAGGAAAAACCACGCCCGGGTCAGTCTAGTAAAACCAGCGTGAGAATTTAAATCACAAGAAATTTTATTCATTATAACTTTCAAAAATACTTTTAAAATCAAAGGTATCTCGTAAGACCACGCCACACATAAACACGACGGTTTTTTCCCTTACAATAACCAAAACCTTTAATAGAAAATCCAATGATATTATAATAGTGTCTAAGTACAAATACTTATTCAAATAGCCGAAATTGTTACATTGATTAAATTCCAGCATACTAGGATCTACAACTAAAACCGTAAAGGTACATATTGGAGAATGGATTTCCATACAATGACTAGACATTGGGGTACCACCTATCACAGTACACATCTAGAAAAATATACCGAGAACTTCGCCGGGATCCCCTACAAAGACAAGTCCGGCCTACCCCTAACATGGATAGTAGCGAATATGCTATCACCCAGGGTGTTCCCACCCTTATCGAGCTCTTCCCATGCACCGTATTTATAATATCCAAGGGTTTCTAGAAAGGTGATAAACATACCCTAATTGGGTGCGACCCACTTAGCCTTGCTGTATCTCCTCTGATTTTCAGTCATTCTCGGTCGATGAGGCTTGAGGCTACGATTACCTTTTTAAGAATTTATACTTAGAATGCTCATTGTTCCCCAATGACAATGTGATGATAGCATTCATCCATACAAGTCCGTTCTGGGTCTGAACGAAATCGAAGACACTATTCCTACTACATCCATTTTGGAATCATCCTCAAGATTAGTAGTGACTAGCCCTTGCACTTCAATGCTCCGTCTTTGATTCCATGCTCTTGTCTTCACTTCGAAACGTATTCGTTGGATCGATGTGGTTTTTGGATAACTTATCCGATCCCGGCCTCTTCGAAACAACTTCCGAAATTTCTAGTGAACTTAACCCCAGTTCTCTACGAAATAAACAGACCAAAATAAGATCGAAGATCGTCTCCTAACCGTTAGTGGACGGATTTCCTTATAATCGTCCTAGAAGAACAAAACGAGTTTATACGTACAGTATAGCACCTCGAACGGTAACTGTACCATATAATTCCCATGTTTCTTCTAGATATTTCCAAAGTTGCGTTTTGGTCCAGATTTGATAGTCGGTTATTTAACTATCAAATAAACAATCATTCAACCAAAAATTTCATTTCCCACTGAAATAACTAAGCCTTATTTAATTTAAATTTCAATAAATTAAATCTCTTTATCCAAAGATATATACTTATCTCACCGGAATAAGTATATTCACAAATCATTCCTTTCAAAAATACTTGAAACTTTTAAGATATATATATATATATATATCTATATATATTGATGTGCACGTAAAAGTGCATATTTTTACCACCATATTTAATCTATTTAAATTAAATAAATGATCATATTGGGTATTTTAGCTTGTTTAACCAAAATTCAAATTATTTTCAAATTGCACATATTCATCTTCATATAGGGGCAAAATGGCCATTTTTGTGCATTTATTAAATTGTAAAAATTTACTTGGAATTTTCTATGTTGTTTTGTAGAAAATTTAGCGAATTTTACAAGTGGTTTCATGATCATATATGCATGCACAAGAGTGAAGAGAACAAATGAAGATGGAAATAATTCAAAGTGAAGATCATGGAGGACCCCACTTACCCACCTACCTTAATGTACACTTAGGAGCTAATGCACATGTTAAAAGGCCACTAAATCTTCATGCACACTTAATGGATTATTAGTGGATGCTAATGGTTACTTGGCCACCACACTTCCTAAGGGGTAGTTTGGGCATTCTCCAAAAATATGGATTAGGGTTTCAAACTTGTTTAAATACCCCATATCTACATGTAACCTCTTCTTCCTCTTAGTGAATTTTAGCTTAGAAATAAAAGAAAGCTTCTCTTTTCTTTTCATGGCTACTTAGCCATTTCTATTTCATGTAATTTCCTTCTTTTTTTATGAAATGTTAATTAGTGTTTTATGTTATTTACATTCTTCTCTTCTTATGTAATAGTGTAGATCTCTTTTATTTTATGCAAGTAGAATAGTTCTTTTTTCCTTTTGCTCTTGTTTTTCCTCTTGTTTTTCTTTAATGTTGCATGCTACAAGTGTTGATATGATAACAAAAATAAAAGGCTAATCACTTCAATTTAGGGGTAATGAAGCCTCTAATCATGTAGCTTCAACATTTTGATAATTATTGCTCTCTTTTGTGCTTAAATGAATGTTGATGTGATTTATTGTTTCATGTTGAATTTGATAGTCTATGTTGTTCGTAACAAATAGGCTATGCTTAAACAATCCCAAACAAAAATTGCCTCTTCATTTAAATATGATTATGGCAAAGAAGTGAATGTTGAAATTGAAATTTGATGGTCTATATTTCTAATGATTAGTTAATAGACCATACTTAAAATAGATTTTGCTTTCAACTTGTTGTCATTTTTCATGAAAGTTAGTAAGTGGTTTAAAGGTTGTGTTATAGTTTGATGGCTTATGTTGAGCTAATTAATAGCACAAATGAGTCATACTTATAATAAACACACATGTAAATTCACTTATGACCAAAAAAAGAGAGATCATAATTTCATAATTTGTTGAACTATATGATCTAGAGAGTGGAATAAATTTTTATCACTTTCTTTTTGCCATTTTTTCTACATTTTTAGCTTCACACTTTTAAACTTTGGTTAATTTGATTGAATAGGAAATTTAAATCAATAATTCCCTACGGATCGACCCGTAGTCACTACGTACTTCGATAGTACGACGTGCGCTTGCGGTATAAATTTTATTATAAATTTTTCGATGGTTTTCTAATTCGATAGAATTTTCGTCGTTAAACAAGTTTTTGGCGCCGTTGCCGGGGAGTTGTTTTGATTTTTGATTTCTATTCTTCGAATTATTTTTCTTTAGATTATTGTGTGTTTATTTTGTGTGTATTAAAAAAAAGAATTGTGTTTGTGTGATTTGTTCTTTCAATTTGATTTGTTTGCTTGTTGTTGATTTTCTAGTCACATTTGCATTAACATAGTTTAAATGAAAGGAGGATTGGTGGGCTTGGTTTTAAATGGGCCTATTTTTATTTATTTTTTTTTTCGCTTCTCTTCCTTTCTTTAGTTAATTTTTCCTTTTGTTTCAAAAAGAAAGGGAGAAAATTTTCAAAAAAAAAAGATAATAATAAGTTTAATTTAGTTTAGGTTTGTTTTCAAATAACAAGTTTCTTTTTATTTTATTTGTTTTCTTTGTTTTCTTTTCAATTGTTTTGTTTTAAGTTCCATCATTATATCTTGTTTTATTTTCAAAAACTGTATATATATATATATCTTGTTTTATTTTCAGGTTGCAGAAGCAGATAAGGAAGAATCATTCGAGTGCTTCGTCTTTGCTTGCAAAAAATAAATTGCTAGCTTGCTTATATAAAAAAAATTGTTGCTTTTAAGCCCTATCTATTGTTATTACTTGTATTGCATTGTTGTTTTCTTGCATTTAAAAAAATCAAAAATTCATCGTAGTTGCATTGTTAATACACCTTTAATTTCAATATTGCATTTCATCTTAGATTTTGATTAATAATAACGATTAAACGTCGATAACGTTTAATTGTATATTAACAATTTGTCTTCTTTGAACAATTTACTTTCTTGGTGTCTAGGCTATGGCAGAGTAATAACCATTTATAAATATTACGGTGATTCATAAATATTATAGTAGTTGTTCCTCTGAAGGTACTTAAACCTTCGGCTGTACCTGGCTGAGAACTATCTTGTTGATTTAAGACAAAGTGTGTGTTATCCCGCCATTTGGCAAGGCCAGGACACCAAGGAACCAACTAGAGAATAAGCATGGCTTGTCATGGATATCGCTGGATTTTGTCCAAATCCGGATCAAGCTACAATTGATAGGACATGACTAGGAGAGCAAGGTGAACCAACGTTCCAATTTTCAAGTCAATCCGAGTTCGTAGGCTCAAGTTATGATGGATACAAAGTTGGAAAGAGCAGCGTGTTTTCGTATCCATCAAAAGGCTCTATTTCGTATCCATCCGGAGCAGTGGTTCATAGCGGTGATGTTAGTCATGTTTCGAATCCATCGAGTTTGTATCGATGGACTTCGTGTCCTTCAATAGTCCTCATTTCGTATCCATCTGTTTCGTATCGATCAGAGTGGCCAGGTCCACGTGTTAATGAACTCCGCATCGATCAATCTCCAGCCAGAGAGGCTCGTTCGAACCCATCGGAGAAACGTCTGCTTCGTTACGATCGCCCCGCGTCGACTTCGTATCCATCAGTCCATGACCATTTCGTATCCACCAGAAGACAATGCTTCGAACCCGTAACCGCTGACTTACTCTTATCCAACGAGTCAATTAGCCAAGGTGACGTGTCTTCCATCGAAGTAAGCAGGGCGAGATATGTGGAGTCGAAACAGTCAATGCGGCACAAAGACCGGATCGAGACGAAGCGCGCGCGCCACCTCACTTCAAGAGCACGTGCAGCCAGCGAGGCAAACGGATGGAGTCGAATTCATGGAGACGAACCAGACAGCCTATGAGGAATCTTGGTTCGTATCGACGATATCTCGTAATCTAATAATCCAAATCCAATGAAATTTTGAGGGAAGCTTGCATGCACACTGAAGGATGTCCATGCCAAATTTCAGCTCAATTGGACATCATCTTGATCGATACGAAATGGATTCGTACCGATCGCAGATCGAGGCGAAACTTTCTGGAAACGGTCGCGTGGGCCCCTTCACGTGCCAGACCAAGTCTCCCGAAGTTTAGGCGAGATCTGAGCCTCCTACGCCTATAAATAGAGCCCCATAATCAACAGAAAAGGGATCTTTTTTCTCTGAAGCGTCCAGACTCTGCCGGATTGAGATTTGCATTCTACTTTTGCTATCAATTTCGAATTCTAAACTGTAATCCGCTATTCATTGCTATAACCGCTTGTAATCATTGAAAGAGAATCAATAAAATCATCAAAACTTCATAGTGGACGTAGGCTACACGCCGAACCACTCTAAATTGCTTGTCTGTGCATTTTACATTTCTGTTTGTTGGAGTTTTTGTTAGATAACCTCTGTTTTACATTTATAATCTTCACTTTATCTCTTCAAACAACTCCCGAAGAGTGTTGTGCCCATTTTTGGTACAAACACTTTGGTGCTTTCATTGAGAGAACCAGTTTTTTCTCCTACTCTTTGGATCTGCCATCGATACCGGATTGCACAAATCCAAGAGGAAGATCCAGATATCCAGTCCGGAATCCTTCCGTTCTATTCAGATTTGCTCAAAATCTAGGAGAGGACTCCACCACCGAGAATGGTCAGCACAAGAACTGGCGCTACCGCTACAGAGCAAGAAGGCCGAGATAGGAAGAATCCCACGCAGCCGCCTTCTTCTAACCAAGACAATACCGCTCACTCGGATTCAACGGGGCTAGTCACCCGACAGGAGTTTCAAGTATTGCTCCAGGAGCTGACCCAAAGCCGTCAGCAGTTGGCGGAACAGTTGCGCGCCAATATCGAGCTGACCAACCAGCTAAATCGCCGGGGCCACAGGAGGTCTAGGAGAGATGATGCCTCCAGAGCATCTACCGAAAGCTCAGCTTCATCTGACTATCACCACCGGACTACTCGTCCTCGGTTAGAGGGGAGTCGCGCTCAAGCTGCTGGATATCAACCCACCGTAACTGTTGGGAAACTGAGGGTAGGACCATCGACCAGCTTCCAAATGGGACCCTCGACACGAGGAGGCACTGCCCCACAGTACACTACTGCCCCACAGTACACCACGGATAACCACACCGCAACCGCCGCAGCAGAAACAAGGGTTGATGCCCGAAATCAATCGGAACCGATGAATCAACAGCGTGGACATACTCCTGAACCATATGTCCCAGAAGATACTGAGCCGAGGAGGCGAGATACGAATCGTCGACAGCGCCCGATCCATACTCGCACCGTGGAACCCGACCACGCCTTAGCTCATCATACTCAGAATCTGCCAGTGTCGGATATATCAACCATGATACATCAAATGATACGCGAGAGTCAGGGGCTCACTAATGATGATTGGGGGATTTCTCGTAGTCATACCCCTTTCACAGACGAAGTGTTGCACGCAGAACCCCCTAGGCGATTCAGAATGCCAACTCTCCCAATGTATGAAGGAAATAGTGACCCCAACCAGCATATTTTGAAATATGAATGGTCGATGAGCGCTGCAAGGGCCGACAATGCAGTGAAGTGTCGAAGTTTCCCCATCTCTCTGGGGGGAATCGCGACAATGTGGTTTACACGCCTACCACCTAGATCAATTTCTTCGTTCGATCAATTGGCCAAGAGGTTTGTAGAACAATTCCGTATGCATGTTGCCAGGCCAAAAGATGTTAACACCCTGTCCAGCGTCACTCAAGCTCATGGAGAAACGCTCAGACGTTACCTGGAGAGGTTCCACGCAGCATGCGTTGAGATCACCAATCCTAACGATAATTCAATCTTGATGGCTCTGACCAAGGGAATTGATCCTGATTCTGAATTCGGGAACTGGCTAGCTGGAAAACCGCCCGCATCGTTGGACCGTTTTTACTCCAAGGCCGCTCAATTCTTGCGGCAAGAGGACGCAAAACAGTCTAGGAAGCAGGACGATGCGAGGCTCAGCATTGAGGGAATACAGAGCAATGTAGCAGTTAAACAGTCCGGTGAGAGTTCCGGGAAAGTTCAACTGAATATACAAAACAAACAAACCCAGCAGAGAGGAAACAATGGCCAGAATAAGAAGAGAGATGAGAACCGAGGTCCACGACGTAGAGCTCAGATGTTCGACAGTTATACACCGCTAAACACGTCATTGGAAAACGTATGCTTACAGACTTGTAACACTGTACAGTATAAGAAACCTGCTCCGAAGCCCTCATCAGAGAGGCAGGTTCAGACAGGGAAATTCTGTAGGTTCCATGAAAGCTATGGACACAATACCAATGAGTGTCGGCATTTACAGGACCTCATCGAGAAGTTGATTAGAGAGAGGAAGCTAGATCAGTTTGTACGGGCGCCGCAGTCTGGCGGAGCGGGCCCTTCGAATCAAAATCGTTCACAAAATAAGGAAAGAGAGGAGGAACCCGCCCGTGCGGGCGGGAGATTAGTTATCAACACAATAAGTGGTGGTCCTCATCCGGCAGACAGAAGCTGGGGGGAAATGGAGTCGTATGCTAGTTCTATCAGGCATGCGGACTTCGAATGTTGTAGTAATTGCGAAGACGGAACCCCGGCGAAACAACAAAAGATAATATCTGATGATATCGTGTTCAGGAGCCGAGACGCCGATAAGGTCGAAGCCCCTACTATCGATCCACTAGTCATATCTGCCCAGGTAGGTCCTGCTTGGATGAAGAGGATCCTGGTTGACAGTGGAAGCTCTGTGAATATCTTGCTTAAACAGGCTTACGACTTAATGAAGATGGAGACAAAGGATTTGAAACCCTGTTTATCCAGAATCCACGGTTTCAACGGAAGTGCCACGATACCCGTCGGAATAACTGAACTCCCAGTTGAGTTAGGCGTTGGAGAACGCCGGAGGGTCCGAATGTTACAGTTTGTTGTGCTAGAAATTAATTCGCCATATAATGCGTTTCTGGGTCGACCAGCCCTAGCTGAGTTCAGGGCGGCCATCGCCCCATGGTGTCTGACTTTGAAGTTCCCCACTGATCATGGGATTGGAGTTGTTCAAGGAGATCAGGCCACGGGAAGGGCCTGTTATGTTGCTGAGCTGCGCGGGGCGCAACGTAAAGAGAAGGGAAAGGGCGTAGAGGAATCTCTCTGCGTCCGCTCTATCGATAATTGACAATTGATGCCTGGGCCTCGGCCCGGGCACCACGACCAATTCCTGAAAGACCTGGACCCCAGGGGCAACGAGGATAAAGACGAATCTACTGAGAGTCAAGCTTCTCCAGCCGAACTGACTGTGGATGTCCCAATCAGTGAGGATGATGATTCAAAGATGCTGAAAGTTGGGTCTCAACTGAACAAGCAGACACAGCAGGAATTGGTCGAATTTCTTCGGGCGAATCTCGACGTCTTCGCCTGGACACACTCTGACATGTGCGGAATCTCACCGAGCATTGCAAGTCACTCCCTGAATATAGATCCGCGACATGTCCCAGTAAAGCAGAAAAGGCGCGGTATGGATCCAGAGAGATCTGCCACCCTTAAGGAGGAGGTTGATAAACTACAATCAAACGGGTTCATTCGAGATGCCTTGTATCCAGAATGGGTATCCAACCCTGTACTAGTTCGGAAACCAAACGGGAAGTGGAGAACCTGCGTTGATTACTCTGACCTAAACAAGGCCTGTCCAAAAGATAGCTTCCCACTTCCGCGAATCGATCAGCTCGTAGATTCAACGGTCGGACATGAGCTACTATCCTTTATGGATGCTTATTCCGGCTACAACCAAATACCCATGCATTTACCTGATCAGGAACATACCAGCTTCGTGACCGACCTGGGACTCTATTATTACAAAGTCATGCCGTTTGGTCTAAAGAACGCTGGAGCAACATACCAACGCTTAGTCAACCGGATGTTCGCTGATCAAATCGGGAAGACCATGGAGGTTTACGTGGATGACATGCTGGTGAAGTCCCGATTCTCCACAGATCACGTCAGAGATTTGAATTCAATGTTCAACATCCTCCGGGAGTACGGAATGAAGCTCAACCCGCTCAAGTGTCACTTTGGCGTTGCATTCGGAAAATTCCTTGGGTTCATCATCAACGCTCGAGGGATAGAAGCGAATCCTGAAAAGATCTGGGCTATCAGAAATTTGCAAACCCCTAGAACCATAAAGCAAGTCCAGAGTCTTAACGGAAAGGTCGCAGCATTGAGTAGGTTCATTTCAAAGTCCACCGATAAATGCATTCCTTTCTTCGACCTGATCTGGAAGGGCAAACGGAACTTTGAATGGACCACGGAGTGTGAACGCGCGTTCCGATCATTAGTTCAACATCTCTCCACACCTCCGATCTTGTCAAAACCGGTTGACCACGAGCAACTATATCTCTACCTGGCAGTATCAGAACATGCGATCAGCGCTGCTCTAGTCCGGGAAGAAGACAAAGTGCAAAACCCGGTCTACTATGTTAGTAAGCGGCTAACAGGAGCTGAAAGAAATTATCCGAGACTGGAGAAACTGGCCTATTGCTTGGTCATTGCCTCAAGGAAGCTCCGTCCTTACTTCCAAGCTCATCCGCTTACTGTGTACACCGACCAGCCGTTACGACAGGTCCTCACGCGGCCTGAGACGTCCGGTAGGTTACTCAAGTGGAACATTGAGCTAAGCCAATTTGATATCGCATACGCTCCGCGGAGAGCCATTCAAGGACAAGTCCTGGCAGATTTCATAGCTGAATTCATCGTTCCAGAAGGCTTGCCCGAGACCAGTAAATCTCCCGAATACATCTGGAAGCTGTATACTGACGGCGCGTCAAATGACCGGTGTTCGGGCGCTGGGGTTGTACTTGTGACTCCCGAGGGCCGATCCATATGTTATGCTCTGAAGTTCGACTTTCATGCAACTAATAACGAAGCCGAATATGAAGCCCTCCTAATCGGCTTAAAACTTGCCAGAGACTTGAGAATTATCGCTGTGGAAATTTATTGCGATTCACAGTTAGTGGTATGTCAAGTGCGAGGAGAATATCAGGCAAGAGACCGAAGACTGGCTGCTTACTTGGCTCGAGTTCAGGAAATACTAAACCAGTTTGATTATTATGCCATCTATTATGTGCCTCGGGAGCACAATCAGAAAGCCGATTCACTGGCAAAGTTAGCTAGCACAGGTGAAGCGCAGCAAATGGGACTTGTCCCTGTTGAAACTTTGGCCTCCCCAAGCATCGATCGGATAGAAATGAACTCTGTGTTTGAAACCGCTCCCAGTAGAGAATCTTGGATGACTCCGTATCGGAATTACATTGAGAATGGGACGTTGCCTAAACTTAGAAATGAGAAGAGACAAATTCAGCGAAAAGCTTCGCGGTTCGTCATCCAAAACGGAGTCATGTACAGGAGAGGTTATTTCGTTCCTCTCCTCAGATGTATCGCCCACGAGGAAATCAAACGAGTGTTACATGACGTGCACGAAGGAGAGTGTGGCGATCATACCGGAGGACAAGCTCTCGCTAAGAAGATACTCCGATATGGGTACTACTGGCCGACAGTAAACCGAGATGCAGAAAACTATGCCCGGAAGTGCGATAAATGCCAGATACATGCTCGAATTCCGAGGGCTCCGCCTACTGAAATAACCCAAATGGTCAGTCCCTGGCCATTCGCAATGTGGGGCATCGACATCATCGGCGCTTTACCTTTAGCAAAAGGCGGTGCGAAATATGCCATCGTCGCCGTTGACTACTTCACAAAGTGGGCTGAGGCCGAAGCCCTTGCAACCATTACGACAAAGAAAGTGATAAATTTCGTGGTTCGCAACATCATCTGTCGATTTGGACTCCCGCATACTATCATCACTGATAACGGAGCCCAATTCGAGAGTGCGGAATTCAAGAATTTCTGTCAACGGTTTCATATCCACAAAAAGTTCTCGGCTATTGCACACCCCCAAGCGAATGGACAGGTTGAAGCTGTCAATAAGGTTATAAAATCGATCCTGAAGAAACGATTGGAGAATGGCTGGGGGCAAGTGGGTCGATGAACTTCCTATGGCGTTATGGGCCTATCGAACGACCCACAAAACCGCGACCGGACACACTCCGTTTTCCCTATCTTATGGCTCAGAGGCTGTTATTCCGGTCGAGACAGAAGTGTTCTCTCATCGCGTGACTTACTATGATCCGAAAACAAACGCTATACTCCTGGCCGAATCTTTGGATCTATTGGATGAAAAACGGGAAGAGGCTGATTTGAGAGCAGCCGCACATCGAAGTCGGGTCGCCCGGCTGTACAACACCAAAGTTCGACCTCGAACCTTTGAACTCGGCGACCTCGTGCTCAAGAGAATCTACCCAGTCCCTTCACACATGAAGCCGAACTGGGGAGGACCGTATGTAATTACAAGAAAGCTCGGAGATGGCACGTTCAAGCTGTCGACCGTTGATGGTCTCGATTTGCCAAGGGCTTGGAACAGCGAAAGCCTCCGTCGCTATTACATATGACAGGCTTTATTTATTTCATTCTATTTAGCAATTTGTTTCCGCATTTCGAGATTTGAATTTTGTAATAAGGCAACTGACTTTGCCGCATTTTCTTATTTCAGCAATAAAATGCCACTTCTTCGAGCCAGAGCTGTGATTCATTAAGCACGATATACAACATCACGATGCACGAAGAGCTAAATCCCATCATGCAATGGGACTTATTCAAATGGAGAGTGGCTGTGATACGACCGGCCACTCACTGGGTGAAATCCGAGCTCGGGGGCAAGCCATGACACCGATATTGATAGGGTTGACACACGACAATCCTGCAATTAACTCCGTATTCCCAGAGTGCGAAGCGGAGTATAAACATTCGACTCCGTGTTCCCAGAGTGCGAAGCGGAGTATAAACATTCGACTCCGTATTCCCAGAGTGCGAAGCGGAGTATAAACATCCAACTCTGTATTCCCAGAATGCGAAGCGGAGTATAAACATTCGACTCCGTATTCCCAGAGTGCGAAGCGGAGTATAAACATCCAACTCCGTATTCCCAGAGTGCGAAGCGGAGAATAAACATTCGACTCCGTATTCCCAGAGTGCGAAGCGGAGTATAAACATTCGACTCCGTGTTCCCAGAGTGCGAAGTGGAGTATAAACATTCGACTCCGTATTCCCAGAGTGCGAAGCGGAGTATAAACATCCAACTCCGTATTCCCAGAATGCGAAGCGGAGAATAAACATTCAACTCCATGTTCCCAGAGTGCGAAGCGGAGTATAAACATTCGACTCTGTATTCCCAGAGTGCGAAGCGGAGTATAAACATTCGACTCCGTGTTCCCAGAGTGCAAGACGGAGTATAAACCTCAGTCAACTCCGTGTTCCCAGAGTGTGAACAACCGCTTGCGAGATGACTTATATCCCCGGAGTGTGGATGAAACAATTCATAAGAGAACAAGTGTAGTTCGACCTCTCGGTCCTCGCTTAATGCAATCACAAGATGATCATCACAACTTGACCCTGGAACTGGGGGCAGAGGCAAATGTCAATCGTTACCCGAAACTGTACGATGTTCAGCTCCGATGCGATCCCCTATCACAACTCAAGTCCGAGATTTCCATACTTAACAAGCAAAATGAGATATTCTTGAAACAATAAGATAATGCAAGTACACCGGACCAAAGTTCGAACATTATAATATTCAAGCATAGAAAGGAACATAAGCTGAAACTAGAAGACAAAATTTTATTTTCAACTAAATCAAAAGCTGCGGTTCATACATGAGCCTTTCCAAAATACTCCTACTTGCAGGGGCCGAACCCGCATCTAAACACGGCCTACAAAAAAAAAGGGAAAATGACAAAATCCCTGACTACCAAAGAAAAGTATGCCTAAAAGGAGTGTCTAATCCTTCTGCTTCCTCAACTTCTTCTTCCTCGAGGAGCTACTGGAACCACCAGTACCCTTTCGCTTGGAACCTTTCTCCTTAGGCAGGCTCCCATCGAGTGAAGGCATAATGTCAACGTCCTCGTCCGAGCTGGACTCTATGGGGATGCTTCCCACAGGTGGAGTTGGAGGAACAGACTCCGCAGCCGGAGGAGGGACTGGTACATTAGTATCAATAAGCGTGCCCCCAGGAGACACAATCATGAGAGGAGTGGGGCACTGTGTTGATGCTCCGCCACGCGCCGCGGCTGCCATCTCGGCATTAATCTCGGCCAACATCGCCGCTTCCCGTTGCACTCTGGCCTCGCTGTGAGCTGTAATAGTCTGAGTTGAAGTGCCAGAAGTAGACGAGAATCCACCCAGGCCAAACGGCAGGCCCACAAAGGAATCACTCTGACGGCCGAGAAGCTCGTCTATCATCTGCTCATCGAAAGAAAGTGAGCTCCCCTGCGTTACTCCGATTGGTGCCATTGCCACGACGGAGGTCGCCTCAGAAATGATGGCTTCTGGCGCTTGGCCTGATTCTTGGGCGGTGAAAGGCGCAGCTGGTGCAACTTTTGTCACTGATCAAAGAAAAGGGACATGTCATTAGTGTACACTTCGACACAAACTCTTCAATCCAAATATACAAGAAGTTAGTTCAGAGTACCTTCCTCAGTTTGGCTCGGGGTCGTCTGAACGACTTCGGAAGGATGCTCCTTAACAGGAGATAGATGCGGTCGGTCTGGATCATATGCCGGGATATGCTGCGAGTCGATCATCGGAGTTGGCTCAGATTGAGATGACACGATTATCTCAGAACTCATAACATGGTGCTCTGCACCAGAGCTTTCTCTGACTTCCTGGGTCTGGGCACCAAGCCTCTCCTTATCGTGGGAAATCATGGAGTCATGGAGAACCTTCTTTTCGTCATCATTGAGGATGCGGTTCTCCAGCTCGAATTCATCAAGGGCTTCATCAGGGTGCCCGGACTTCTCCTCATCAACCAGTAAGTTCCAGGCGTTGTAGAGATGCGTGGGATAATCGTCAAGCCATGTCAAATCTCGGTGCCTTAGCACATTGGCGTTATAAGTGACGAGTAGCTCTTCTACCTCGGCCTCAATCCTGGCCTCCGCCTGCTGCACCTTCTCGTCAACCCCAGTTTCAGCTTCACGAGCTTGTTGCATAGCCGCTTCCTTCTCCTTTCGGAGTGCCACTGCCTGATCACAGGCCTCCTGCGCAGAGACATTAGCTGCGTCTTTCTCCTTCGCCATCTCGGAAAACTTTGATTTCAGCTCATTAAGCTCCTTAAGAGCGGCATCCCTCTCGGCGGTAATGGTGGTGTTCCTATGACCCATATCCTCGATGGCGGTATAATGCTCTTGCTTCATCCTAGTCATGGCAACATTTACTTCATCCACCTTTTTTAAGGCCTCCATTTCAGATTTACGGGAAGACTCAGCCTCCGCGTTGAGCGCTTTTATGATTCGGTCATTGTGACCCAACTCCTTCTCGAGCTTCTCAATAGTGACGCCCCAATCGAATGCCACTTTGGACGCTTTCCTCGCGGCCCGTCCCCATTCCCTGTACTGGAAAAAGATGTCCGCAACATAATCATGGATAGTGGTTTCAGCGGTTGGCGGAATTCTCCTCAAGTGCGGAGGGAAGACATAACCATCAAAGCAGATGTCGGGAAACTCCTTCCTCATCTGTGCCAATTTAAGCGCTCCTTCACTGGACGCTTCAGTCGGGACCGGTGCAGAAGCCGAAGAGGTGGCTATTTCAGTCCTGCACGGAGGATTGGGCCTCGAAGCTTGAGAAGGTGGCCTAGGCCGAGAAATTTCAGGAGGACGAGTAACTGCTGCCGTAGGAGGTGCGGAGGTCCTGGGGGGGAGGAGAGCGAGATCGGGATCGACGAACGTATCCCCTATCTCTGTCAGACTTCTCCTGACAAGAATGTCCTGAGTCGTAATCCCTCTCGCCCTCTCTCCTGCGCGGCTCATGATAACGACGCTTGTTGCGCAAACTACCAAGCACAGAACTTTGCCTAGACATCGTACCTGAAAAGCAAACCACGAAGAATCAGTAGCCGTTTGCAATATGTTGTTTACGGTTAGGAAAATGTGTTGTGCCGTGAAGAGTGTGTGAATGTGTAACCCCCTGGACCAACCAGAAGTGTCAATCGCACTGGCAGGAAGAGACTCGCTAACATCGACGATATGTCGCGGTCCACCCAATTCAACGTCGTGTTGCTCGGGCTCAATGTCCGGGATTGGAGGGTCAGCAGGCCCTTCGAATTGATTTTCAGCTTGCAGGGGGGTGCTTCCGTAATCCTAACTCCTGGCAGAGGTTGGTGCAAAACCACAGACTTCCGCCTCCCGGACTTAGGCTGTTTTGAGGCCACTGCTTTGCCTTTCCTCTTTGCATCGGATTCCGGGGTTGCATTAGCGGGTCCGACCAACGGTTCCTCGTCGGTATGAGTTCTCTCGGAACCGGGTTCCTCAATTATCACAACCCTGGGTTTCTTCCACTTGACCTTTTCTCTGGAGACGGTCTTTAATGCACCATCGAGCCTTATGCTCTGCCTCCGCCCGATCAACCCAAGAACTCTAAGGTTCTGGTCCGTCAGTAGCAACTCGATATTCCTTTCTTCGCTAGGGACTTCTTGAAGGACACGAACTATCTCTTTATAGTAGCCGCCTTCAGGTCGCTGGATTATTGCTGAAAGAAAGAGAATAGGAGATATGAGTTTAGTTTCATTCAAAAATTGCCCCGTCAATTACTTGGGAAAAAGACAATGCTTACGTCTAAACAGCCATCTTCTGGCAAACCCCGGCGGACATCGGACATAGAACCACTCTGACTTGAAGTAGCTCAGCCTAGTCCACGACCCCGTGACAACTTGGCAGTTTCTTACAGACTCCAAGAATGTAAAAGATGGACTGTCAGTTCGACTTTTGAAGTTGAAGAGGTATCTTATCTCGGTCGGGCGGGGAGGTCGGTAGAGGTATTCCATAAATGCGATGAACAAGCCATTAAGTGAAGCATATCCATTCGGATGGAGCTGAGACGGAGCAATATCCAGGTAAGCCAACACCTCTCTTATATAATCGTTGAACGGAGGAAGTGTACCAGCTGCACATGCATGTCGATTAAAGGCAGTATATCCCTCTGGGGGATTGTGTGGTCTGTCATCCGGCCCAGGCAACATTACATCGTCCAACGATAAGCCATGCCTTAAGCATATCCTCCCTAGCGTATCTTCTAAGATATTGGACGGAATAGAGTCCGGTGGATTGTTTATGAAAGATGCGTCAGGTAACTCGTCCGGAGCTGGACCGATGACCTCAGCCTCAATGTCCGGAATCTCAAGTCTGGGAGTTTCTTGCTGCTGTGAACTTGAAGGTCCCATGGCTAGCTAACTCATGAGAAGTCATCATTAGACGATAAAAAGCCCGTGCATCCCTCAGTGTAAAGTGTATGGATATGTTGTGCGGTGCAAGTGTTATGCATAACTTGAACAAATAAATTTCTATGAAATAAGCCTAAGTGTGTGAACAACAAAACTCTGAGAGTCAGGCTGGAAATGACCGTCATCGCTGACCGTCACAACCGCGCCGTCCGGATACTGACATTCGATTCAGATTAAAGTTCGTTATACTTTGTTAGGTTGCAGTTCCATCTACGAGCTTCAAAAAGGCAGTCAGGTGTGCAGTGTTGTGATCAAGTTCTATTATGCAAAGCAGGAGCTCGTAGGAATCAGGTATGTAGTTTTATTATCAAGTCCAGATATGCAGGAATGAAGTTCATCGGAATCATGTTTTCAAGTGCTCAAAATTTCTCATCCATCAAAGGGAAAGTAATAATCGATCCTGAAAGGCTCGTTCGAATCCATCAGGTTACAAGTTCGAACTTATGCCAAACGTCGTGTTTCGAATCGATCATCAGGGGTTGAGTTCGTATCGATCAAGATGAGACGATTTCGTATCGATCATTGGTGGCCCGGTTCGTATCAAACGAGAAGACCCTAGCTTAACATCGATAGCCCATATCAATCGTAATGGCAAAGTTCGTATCGATCTAAAGCTAAGGGCTCCAGAGCGATCATTGACTATTTTTTCGTACCGATTACTTCATGATGGTACGATCCATCTCCGCACCTATCGATACGAATCGCCCCATCTCCATGGAAAAATCCCTTTTATCGATACTAGATCTGGGAAGTGATGTCACTGCCTTCATCGATTCGAACGCAAGCCCTAGATTGATCCAGACTTCTTGTTTCTCCCACTCGCTCTTCTTCAATCCATCGAAACGCTGCTATGGTCGTTTATGGCCAAGCTTTGGCCCAGATCTGGTTTTGCCAACTACCAGAATCAGTGATCGATGAAGAGGAAGTGGATTGGAGGTAGATTCATTGTTCAGATTTATGGTTAATTACCTAAATTGAGGGCGAAATTCGAAGAATTGGAAGGACAAATCTGGTCGATTCGAGAATAGGTTACAGGCTTTCTTCTTTCCCAAATCTAAGCGAAAAGTAAGAGGCGGCAGTAAAAGAGTAAAAGTGAAAAAATGGCGAAGTCCAGAGTATTTATATGGAGCCTAGGGGAAAACTGGGTCGGTTCGACTCCCAGTCCACGCGACCGGTCGCAACCGGTTAACCTCACGAATCGAGTCGAAACGCTCTGATTCGTATTCATCTAGCCGGGATTCCCATCGATTCGAAATGGATAGCGTGCATATCGATTCGGAGCCCTTGTTCGTATCAGCGAGCTCGCAACTCCGTCCACCGCATGTCAATACGAATAATGAATTCGTACCCATCAAAGATCATCGATGCGAATCAGAATCCGACCCAGATTGTGTCACTCAGTGCGAATTATCATTTCGTGTCCATCCAGTCTACCTGCATCAATACGAAGAAAAGCTTTCCAGCTTTCAAACGATGATTCATAAGAGGATCAACACAAATCGTTGGCTCAGGGCGGTCACCAGACATCATTTCAACACGAGTTTCGAATCGATTCGAGAGAAACTCGATGCGAGATTCAACAACGACCTAGACTAACGACGAGTCACAAACTTACAGCTTTTCAAAGCATGTCATGTTTTCACAAGACGTACTTTGGGGGGCAAATGTTATCCCGCCATTTGGCAAGGCCAGGACACCAAGGAACCAACTAGAGAATAAGCATGGCTTGTCATGGATATCGCTGGATTTTGTCCAAATCCAGATCAAGCTACAATTGATGGGACATGACTAGGAGAGCAAGGTGAACCAACGTTCCAATTTTCAAGTCAATCCGAGTTCGTAGGCTCAAGTTGTGATGGATACAAAGTTGGAAAGAGCAGCGTGTTTTCGTATCCATCAGAAGGCTCTATTTCGTATCCATCCGGAGCAGTGGTTCATAGCGGTGATGTTAGTCATGTTTCGAATCCATCGAGTTCGTATCGATGGACTTCGTGTCCTTCAATAGTCCTCATTTCGTATCCATCTGTTTCGTATCGATCAGAGTGGCCAGGTCCACGTGTTAATGAACTCCGCATCGATCAATCTCCAGCCAGAGAGGCTCGTTCGAACCCATCGGAGAAACGTCTGCTTCGTTACGATCGCCCCGCGTCGACTTCGTATCCATCAGTCCATGACCATTTCGTATCCACCAGAAGACAATGCTTCGAACCCGTAACCGCTGACTTACTCTTATCCAACGAGTCAATTAGCCAAGGTGACGTGTCTTCCATCGAAGTAAGCAGGGCGAGATATGTGGAGTCGAAACAGTCAATGCGACACAAAGACCGGATCGAGACGAAGCGCGCGCGCCACCTCACTTCAAGAGCACGTGCAGCCAGCGAGGCAAACGGATGGAGTCGAATTCATGGAGACGAACCAGACAGCCTATGAGGAATCTCGGTTCGTATCGACGATATCTCGTGATCTAATAATCCAAATCCAATGAAATTTTGAGGGAAGCTTGCATGCACACTAAAGGATGTCCATGCCAAATTTCAGCTCAATTGGACATCATCTTGATCGATACGAAATGGATTCGTACCGATCGCAGATCGAGGCGAAACTTTCTGGAAACGGTCGCGTGGGCCCCTTCACGTGCCAGACCAAGTCTCCCGAAGTTTAGGCGAGATCTGAGCCTCCTACGCCTATAAATAGAGCCCCAGAATCAACAGAAAAGGGATCTTTTTTCTCTGAAGCGTCCAGACTCTGCCGGATTGAGATTTGCATCCTACTTTTGCTGTCAATTTCGAATTCTAAACTGTAATCCGCTGTTCATTGCTGTAACCGCTTGTAATCATTGAAAGAGAATCAATAAAATCATCAAAACTTCATAGTGGACGTAGGCTACACGCCGAACCACTCTAAATTGCTTGTTTGTGCATTTTACATTTCTGTTTGTTGGAGTTTTTGTTAGATAACCTCTGTTTTACATTTATAATCTTCACTTTATCTCTTCAAACAACTCCCGAAGAGTGTTGTGCCCATTTTTGGTACAAACAGTGTGATTATACAATTTTGTGTTAACTTAGGATAAATCATTTGTAATTAACCTTGCATTCATTTAGTTGCATTAGTTCATGCATATTTAAAAAAAAATTCAAAATCCAAAACTAAAAAAATTGTAAATATTCCTCTTCTTTTCCTTTGAATTTTTTAAATCCTTTTCCTTTGAAATTTCAAAAATCCAAAAAAAAATATTAACTCTTTTCAAGAAAACAAAAAAAATTGAAAGATCAAAAACAAAACAAAAATCAATTTTCCATTTTGAAAAAATAAATTCTATTTGTAAATATTTTTCCTTTATAAAAAAAACTCCAAAAACATTCTTGAAAATGTCTGAGTTTCCCTACTCGCATGAATTTTACGATAGTTGTGAAAATCAATATAATCCATATAATTTCACTTCAAATTCATATGGATATTTTAACAACAACTATTGTTCAAACGATTCGGATTTTGCACCACAAATTTTCAAAATAACGAACAACCCTCAAATCTTGAAAATAGCATTTCGTCTTTACTTGAAATCTCTACATAACAAAATCAAATGATAAATGATTTGTGTAATTCATATTTGTGTAATAACTTGAGTCAAGGATTTCAAAATTTGATTCAAGTCAAAATTCAAACGATTTCGATTATAACCCATGCCAATTCAATTTCGAACTCCAAAATGAATTTCAAACTCAAAGTGAAAATGGAAACAACTTTTCAAATGAATTTGGCAATGGGAATAATCTTAACCACGTTACGATTGAAAATCTTTGTTTTCAACAATTTCAAAGTGAAAATCCTCATATTAATAACTATAAATTGGATTTTGTTGAGCAATGGACGAAATTTACAATGATCACATGGATTTGTTGATTGAAACATATATGAAACAACGTGATAAACAAAATCAAAGCCCAATGTGTAATGAGTCAAGTGATAATCCACCTTTTACCCAAATCGATGATTTTCAAATAACAACTTTTGAAATTGAAAATGAAAATCTTAACGAAGTAGTTGAAAACTTGGTAATTGAGTTGGATTTCAGTTCTTTTTAAGGTGTGAAACTCGATTTAAAATTCGACATTCCTTTTCTCGATTTCAAAATTTTAAATACAACTTTGATTTTGAACTTGAGATATGCAATGAAGTTGTTGATAATCCAACAAAGGAAGACGAATTTAACGAACATGGTTTCTTTGGACTTCTTGAAAATGAGTTGTCGAATTCTGAAGGGGAAGATTTAAAACACCATTTCGATTTTGAAATCGATTTTGAAAATTTGTCAATGATGAGTTTGAATCTCAATTTAGTGAAAATAAACGTGAACTTCAATCAATCATTATATCTACCCAAAAAATCATCGAAAATAAAACAACTCATACGATTTTTAATAAAATGACATTAGTTTTCCCAAATCAACATTCAACTTTGAAATCATTTACGGTTTGGTTTTTCGAGCTTAAGCTGTGTCTCGTGTACTTAACGAGACAAATGAATCGGTCTTTGGAAGACCGTTTCATTTACTTTTTGACGATATACTTTCTGATCTCGTGTAAATACCATTCATTTTCAGTTAAATAAAGGTCATGTTTTTGTTTTTATTTTTCTCCTTTCACTTGGATTGACTGTGGGGACACAGTCAAAATCAAGTCTGGGGGAGACTCATCTTCACTTTTAATTTTTCATAGTTTATTTTTGCATTTTCTTTTAAAAACTCAAAAAAATATTTAAAACATATCCCAAAAACAAATTTTCTTTTGATTTATTTTAAAGAAACACTACAGGATAAATATAAGGTTTTGGTTAATTAAATTGAAAATTTGAAAATCTATTTGTCTTAACAAAAATAAAAATGAAGTTTTATTACAAATAACAATGGTTTAACTAGTATATAGGAAGATTCATACGTGTTAATTATGAAATACATCACAATTGAAAATCTTTGTTTTAAAAAGTGGTTGATTTAAAATAAAGATAATACATTTTTTTGTCTTCTAAGTTAAATGGTGTTAAGATGATAGTGCAAAACTCTCTCTTCTAAAAAAACAAAAAAACAAAAAATAAAATAAAAATATGTCTTGTATATATGTATTTATTTTTCTTAATAAACACCTAGAGTCATGTGTCCACACTCGTGTGTTCACTCGCCATGCTCTGTACCCTTCTCACGTAAGCCTGAAAGGCAGTGCACGATCGGTATATCTGGCCTCAGTTTATCTGAGTTAGGTGTGTGTATATAAAAGTTATTTTACTAATAACGCCTACAGTCAATAAGTGTTCACACTTGTGTGTTCATTCGCCACGCTCTGTATTCCCCTCACATCAGTCCGCAAGGCAGTGCATGGGTAATATATCTGGCCTCAGTTTATCTGAGTTAGGCATATGTAAATATTGTTAATATAAATAAATTTTCAAATAAAAATGAGAGAGAGTAAGCAATTGAAATCCAAGTACTATTTTAACTTATTTGATTTGACTTGTTATCGAAAAGAAATGAAAATACCACTTTAACAAACTTTGATAATCAACTAAGGATCTATTTCGTGGTTACACTTTGTTATCAACTGAAACAACGAGTTAAACTATTGTCTATTTGTTATGATAACTTGATTTTTGTTGGAAATTTTGACGAGTAAATGACTTAAATTTTCAAAATAATGACTAAAACTTATATTTAACTTATTCATGTTAATTTAAAAATAAATCCTTCATTTGTAAATATTTTCAAAAATTTGCATTCATCTCATTATATAAATCTTGCATTTTGTAAATATTTTCATCCTGCATTTGGATTTTGTGGGTAGTGTCTGCTGAAAACCCTCACGAGACAACACTCGTCCTACTGGAGTCACCCAGAGGTTTAACGGCTTGTTGCATACGCTCAATGCAATCGGGTTTCCTACGAAAATTGATTTATCTTAGTTTTTTTTCTTTATTCGAGGACGAATAAAAAGATAAGTGTGGAGGTATTTGATGTGCACGTAAAAGTGCATATTTTTACCGCCATATTTAATCTATTTAAATTAAATAAATGATCATATATGGTATTTTAACTTGGTTAAACCAAAATTCAAATTATTTTCAAATTGTCACATATTCATCTTCATATAGGGGCAAAATGGTCATTTTGTGCATTTATTAAATTGTAAATATTTACTTGGAATTTTCTATGTTGTTTTGTAGGAAACTTAGTGAATTTTAAAAGTGGTTTCATGATGATACATGCATGCACAAGAGTGAAGAGAACAAATGAAGATGGAAATAATTCAAAGTGAAGATCTTGGAGGACCCCACATACCACACTTCCTAAGGGGTAGTTTGGGCATTCCCCAAAAATATGGATTAGGGTTTCTAACTTGTTTAAATACCCCATATCTTCATGTAACCTCTTCTTCCTCTTAGTGAGTTTTAGCTTAGAAATAAAAGAAAGCTTCTCTTTTATTTTCATGGCTACTTAGTCATTTCTATTTCATGTAATTTCCTTCTTTTTTTATGAAATGTTAATTAGTGTTCTATGTTATTTACATTCTTCTCTTGTAACGACCCGATATTTTCAACCATTCGCATCCATTATAAGTGTATAGGTAGACACTCATGTCGGAGTTGAATTGCTCAAAATACCGCGTTGTAATTAAAATTTTGCAAATCTCAGAATATACAGTAAATAAATATAATCACAGATCACAAACACAGAGTAAAATAATGCAGCGGAAATAAAAGAAATAGTAGTTCATGAAGCTACTATCTAAATATGTCAGAGTTACATAAGATACAACAGAAGAAATAGAGTACAACAAAAGTCTCAATAAAATAACCAAGTACAAGCTGAGTAGAACAACGGAATTAAAATAGATAGGACATGACAAGCAGATAATCTCTAGCGATTCAAATCTCCAAGAGAGTGGAAATCCAAATCTATGAATAACTCAGGCTGACCCGAGCGTAAAGCAAAACACAAAACACTCGAGTCAGGACAATATATACTTATATAATGTAAACCAACTCAAGTGAACTGTAATAAAGGTACAAGTAACTTAGAAGATGCTTGGGACCGCCCATCCTCTAAGGATCCGTTAAACTATCTACTATGTAGTAATATTTGATATTATAATAGTGTCTAAATAAGTAAAGTATAATCATATAGAAAATAGCGTTAAAGGGATGGAGAACCTTAACGCGGTCGGATCTTAAAATCATAATCGTAGTAAAGCTCGATATGGTAGGTGACACGGCACAACTAGGCAATGCCAGGGTAGATATACCAATTACGCACACGGACTGATGGATACGCATAGCAGCCACTACCGTTCCACCTCGAACAACACTCCCAAATCGGAGGATGGCCATCTAATCAATCACAAGTAAGAGTATAATATCGAAGAAATGTGTCCGAGAAGAGGTGCTACCTCACTGGTCCGAGATCCTCCTGTTTTAGCCACCTTATGCCAACTCACGGGAGTTGGGTCCATGTAAAATACCTTAAGAACGTCGCCACCATCCTACTTCATTCTGGAATCTCCACCGCGTACACGGTTGTCAAAGTGGTTTTCGGTATCGACAGAGAGTATGTCCATATCAGATCCCGGTCTCTTTGCCAACCAATCGTTATTATAACCCGTGGTTATAACTTTTAAAAACAATACTTTACTTCAAAATAAAATATCATTTCAAACCATATCTTTATCAAAATAAAGATTAAATCAATTTCAAACCATTTCCATATATTTAAATTTCCATATCATTTCAAAACTTCATTTCAAATCATTTTAATATAATAAAGTATCATATCCTTACAAAACTTCATTTCAAATCATTTTAATAAAATAAAATATCCTATCAGTTCAAATCCAAATATTCAACTTTAAATACCTTTTAAATTCAAAGATATCGTTCATTTACTATCATTTCAAATCACCTTTAAATTGTTTATATTCCAATCAAAATAATTCATTTAAACCTTTTAAAAGTGTAATTATTATATTTTCAAATCAAGTATTCAATTTCCAAAGTTTCAAACCATTCTGAGTTCGTTTACTAAGTCAAAAACCCTAATTATTAAAATTTCAGCATTTCACAGCATTTAAAAACAACTGCTATAAGTTATATTTGAAAACATTTTTAATTCAGCAAAGACAGCACTTAAAACTGCTGTTAAAACTCAGTTTTAGTTGAATTATAATTCAAAACAGAAAAGACAGCATTTCAGAAGTGCTGCGGTAGTTTAGATTTCAAAACAAGGGTTAAATTTGGTTTCAGCAAAGACTGCAGACGATTATAGCATTTCCAGATAATGCTATAATAGGCCTGAGTTCAATATTAGCCTATAAGTTCAACTACAGCAACTACAGCATTTCAGAAATGCTGTAATAGCTCTTTTTACACAATTTTAGTTCAAAACAGAATCTATAGCATTTCTGAATGCTATTAAAAGTAGATTTCAGGTGTTAGCGTATTTCCAGCAATTAAATAACTTTGATTTAAACACATAAACATTTTAAAAATCATATTTTAACATTTAAAATGTTCATTTACATATCATTTAACATATATCTTTTTCACAATAAATTTCTTATAATTAAATCCAATTTTCAACAATTTACTTAATAAGTTTAAGTGTAAAAGTTCCAATTCTTCACATTTCAACAAATAGACTTAACACTTCAAATTTAAATTACCATTTCACAATTTAACAAAATTTCCAATTTTATTTAAGTAACTTAAACCTTTAATTAAAACCAAATTTCACATTTCCTAGTCAAGTTAAATTTTAAAAGATCACTTTTCAACATTCATTTATTTAACCACTTAAATTCATAGAAAAATCAATAATACTTTAATAAATCACTTAAATTCAAATTTAATCAAATTATCATATTTACCATTTCCAAATAAAATTTAATATCCATTTTATTTATATAACTTAAATATCATTTTTAACCAAAATTCCAAATTTCCAACTTAAGTTATATTTCAAAAATCCAGTTAAACCATTCATTAATTACATTTTTAACACATGGAAAAAAATCATAATTTCTTTATTTTAAAACATTTCAAAATCTATTTAAAAAAAATTTCATAAATTTATAATTTTTTTAAAATACTTAAAAATATCCAAAACACTTTATAAAATAACCACGGCCTGTATATAATTTTCTAACCTAGGTCAAGTGATACGGATATGTATCATTTCAATCCGCAGTTAAAAAAAAAAGAAAAATCCGGGTTCTATCATTTCAAACCCGCAATCCCAAGTTAAAATAAATAAATAAAAATCATTCAGGCCTATCATTTCAGCCCATAACGATTTTTTCCTATTTTAAAGTCCGTTCGGGTATGTATCATTTCAACCCATAGTGATTGTAACGACCCGTAAATTTCAACTGTTTTAATAACGTAATTAGTTGAAATTTTGTGAAATTTTAAACGATAAAATTTTGAAATATAAATTTAATATTTGGAATGCGTTTAGCTAAACTTAGCAACTGGTAAATTTTTCGTCCGAAAATATGAAAGTTTATTTCGCGCGTAAATTTACTTCAATTTAATCAGTTAAAAAGCGATGAAAATAAAAAATGTTTCCGAAACCAAAATATTTTTACATAGAAAAATTCTAAAACATCTTCTGAGCAAGATTTCAGTTTGTCGTTTTTCCAAATTCGGACATCTTTGGCTCCGTCGATCTTATTTTTCAGCGTTTTTCTTGCATTTTCCACTATTAGAAAATTCGAATTTTATAATTCAATCAAACCACTAATATCTGTATACCGTTTTGATTTTTTCGTCATGCTGATCTCCCTAGTATATTCAACTGTGGGTTTTGGAGTTCGGTACCCAGTGAAATCCGAGTAAACGGTTAACCGTATCTGTATCCATTTTGGAGCTTTTGTTGTACTGTGTCTTTTCATTGTCCAGCCGTGATGATGAATATCCATTTACTTTTATAATAACAATAATAATATAAAAGAAAAGTCGTATTTAATTCTTGGAACTGGTATGTTCTATTTCTAATTGCATTGAACCGGTTCGTTTCCCTTTTGCCGGATCCACTTCCTGATCATGTTGAAAATTGAATATAAATAATATAAGTGAAGTTACGTTGGGAATTTAATAGCCTACTCTTTCAAATTGCATGCCAGCTTATGTTGTGACTCACCACTTCCCTTCCCTGTTACTTTGAAAAATAAATATGCAAAGCTTATTCAAAGCTATATTTTGAAACAAATCTGCTCGTCCTTTTCTCCCCTCTCTGCCGCATCATTCCCCTGCCCTTCTCCTCCGATGACCTTGCTCCGCCTTCGAGGTCCTGGCCTGCCACCACAACTCCAGCCTCCAACCTCGGCCTCCGCCCATTCAACTTCCAAAACCCATCCCACTCCAGCATGTCCCTCCTCCCGTGCAGCCATTAACCATTTTCCCACGTCCCATTATTGCCGAGCCTCCCCTCTTCGTATAAAAAAAAGGGGAACAAAGCTCGTATATACTTTCACCTGAGTTTGCTTGTGCGTCGTTCCATCTGAGCACGCTGGCCTCTCTTTCACTTTCCACCTGTAAGCCTAACTCTCAATTCTTTCCTTCTCTTTTACATAGTTGTGTATATATTTGTTTTAGATGCCCTGTTATTATATATGTAAAAGTCCATATACTATATGTAAGTTTTGATGCATTGTTATTTATATACTATTTTCATTTTTCATATATGTTGTTCATCCATCTTCAGTCTGCATGTATTTTGTTATAAATCTTTGGGTCTGCACAATTAGTTGTTGTTTATAGTACAATATGTCTGTTAGTTATATATGTTTGCCTGTATAAGTTTATAAGCTTATTTGTATCTACATATATTTTCTTTTGGATATTTTTAAAAAAAAAATTTGTGTAATAGGTGTATTATTATTTTGATAGTTTATATTAGCTTCATACATTATTTACACATAGATATATGCGGTCTGCATGATTTATGTACTTACATTTTTCTGAGTATAAATTTATATTAGTTTATAATATATATGTAGGTTTGAAAGCTTGCATATAATATATATAGCTGTACTTCAAAATTTGCATTATGTATATGGTATAGCATAGTAGTCTTGTTTCACTGTGAAGTAGGAAGAAACAGTAAATTGGTTACGTTTTGCTACAAGTTCTTAATTCCATTTCTGTGTTGTTTTATAATTTAACCGTTTTTTTTCATATATAGGTCATTTGTAACCAACTTGCTGTTATATAAAATATAGGTTTATTTGTGATCTGTGAGTTCCAATATATTATAATGAGTTAAGTTATGCTAATACCTATATATGTTATGTTATATAATTTTTTTTATATATGTCGGCTATATTTTGATTTGTATAAATGGTTGATTTTATATACATGAATTTATATAAGTACCTTTGGGTCTGGGTTTTTGATAAAGCATAAATATAAATGTTACAGTATATTTATATGTTAGCTTTCATGACATTTTGTATATATATGATACTTTGCTTATTTCGTTGTTTGTGATCTGTTTAAAGTAAGATTCTGGTGGGTTAAGAATTATTTTGATCATAATTGTTTAAAAATATATACAGTGGGTGTATTTTGATTAACCTGTTCATCTATTTAGTTCTGTTTATGATCTGCATAGATATATATCATTGTCTGCATTTGAAATGTCGAATATTTAAACTTTGAAATATATTGAAATTGAAATGGTTTATTTATGGTTCAAATAGGCATTTGAAATCGATAATTTGAAATGGTTTACTGAGAAACTAAATTGAATTGAAATTGATGATTTGAGATTTAATTAAATCTTAATTTTGGATTTCGAGTTTATGTGAATTGATTTGTGAAATTTGAGGAAGCTATTTTATATAAAGTATTTAAACTATATCTAAAACTATTTATATTTTACTTTATAAATTTTAACATAAGTTATTTTAATATAAATCATTTTCAATATAAATTATTTTATTTTAACTTATAACTGTTTTATATAAACTATTTTATTTTATAATCTATTTTTCTATATATACAAATTTTAATATCTAAACTGTTTAAGAGGAAAGTGTTAGGATTTCAAAGTGTTATGAATTTCAAGTTTTGATTTCCACAGTGTTATGATTTTAAAAGACTTATGATTTCGAAAGCGTTATAACCTTGGAAAGTGATATGATTTTGGAAATGAATTTATTTGAAGTGAAAGTGATATAGTATTGATAGGGTTTTGTAATGGCAATGATATGTCGGTTTTGAAATATAACTATTTTGAAATTTTATTTAATGACCATCGGTGTAATAATACGTAGTTATTAAAGAGACCGGGATCAGATATGGACATACTCTCTGTCGATACCGAAACCACTTTAATAACTAATATACGCGGAGTGTTGATCCAGAATGAAGTGGATGGTTTGGTGAACGCGTTGACTGAAGAAAGAGAACGATTTTGGATGACCCCTGACATGACTAAAACAGGAGCCGCGCCGGGCCATTGAGGTTCGCCACCTCTAGCGGACACATTTTTTGTTACCATATCTATTACTTTTGTGATTCGATTTGGGGTGCACCCCTCGATTATGGGAGTGTTGTTTCGCGGTGTTGGGGTAGTAGCTGCTATGCCCAACATCAGTCCGGATCACGCAACTACTAGTATCCTAGTTGGTATTGCCTCATGTACCTTGTCATACTGATTATCCTATTCGCAACCACTACGATTTTGGCTTGTACCTTTAGTATATGGATTGCCCTCTGGTGACTTCCGGTTTTGGGGAAACTACGGTCTTGTATATGCTCTTGGGAATAAAAATGTGTTAAGGGTGGAATGGGCCATGACTTAACGCTATTTTGATATCGTACTTTACTGATTAGACATTATCTACTTAGCGTATTCTACTGTATATATAGATAGTTTAATGGATCCTTAGAGGATGGTTATCCCAAACATCCTTTGAGTCACTTGTATTTCAGTCGTTATTTCACTTGAGTTAGATTTATTTATATAAGAATGTTAATCCTGACTCGAGTGTTTTGTATTTTCTTTACGCTCGGGTCAGACTGAGTGATACAGTATTTGAGACTCACCTTTGGAGTTGGAGCTTCGCTTGGAGATCCAGCTATCTATCCAGCTTTCAGTTATTCAGTTGATTCCAGTGATGTATTCAGATCTTGTATTTGACTATTGTATTGAGATATCTATGTATTCGAGACCTCTGTTGTATCTTGTTTAACTCTGTTATATATATATAGTAGCTTCATGAACTACTATTCTTTTGTTTCCGCTGCATTATTGTTATATTACTCTGTGTCTGTGATCTGTGATTATTTTATTTACTCTATATGTTGAGTTTTGCCAATTTAAATTAACAATCTATTGTTTTGAATTATTCAAGTCCGACATGTGTGGATTTATTGTCGATTTGAATGGTCCAAAATAGTGGGTCGTTATAGTTGGTATCAGAGCGTTGGTAGCTCTAGGCAAAACTCAGCATATAGGGTAAATGTATTTACAAAATCACTCTATTCGAGTTTGAATCTCTTCCTTTTGACTCGATTCCTTTGAATTTTAGAATGTTCCATGCGGTTCCAAAATCCATTCGTGTCCCTTACTATTCGTCATCTTTTAATTCTGGAGTATCCCATAACTCCACTTCGAATGATCTTTATAATGAGTTGGCGGTCTTGCCAATCTCAAATTTATTTATAAAGGGGTGGAACTCCTTTACAATAGCATCGATTTACCGGAGATTTCTGTATCCTCGGTTTACGATGTTATCTATTTCCCGCTATACCTGAATCCTATTTCTTGAGATCAAAGGTCGATTTGCCTCGGAATTCTGCATTGATCTTATTCTTGAAGTCACGGTTGACCCGGTTAAGGTTTCCCGCGATTTATATAATTTATCAATCTTCCTATTTTGTTATTAATCATCATATCTTTGTTTCGAACTTAGCTTCGAATCAAATTTCTCTCTGATTTGAGTCCATCAAATTTGAAGCCCTATCCTTATTTTGAAAATTCATTCCTGTATCGTCGAGCAAAGAAATGTATTTGTAAATTTATATTAAAAATGTTTTTATATATTGTGTTGTTTGAGTTGTTGATGTGATTTGGGTTTCCGATCGATTCGTCTGATCAGCGCTATCGATAGGATTTCCAAAACACTTGAACAGAACAAACTGACACAATGTTGTTTTCAAATTTGGAAAATAAAATAAAGTTTGTATGATTTTACTATATATATAAGTATGAAATTTTCTTTAACCAAACTGTAATAAATTAATTGTTGGAGCGATAATATTTGATTATCATTTATTGTTTTGTAAACAATTGACTATTGCAATATAAATAATTGAAGTTATAAACTTGGCTATAATGAAAATTTGAAATCTGAAATGTATTTAAATCAAGAATTTGAGAATTTAAATTTTGGGGTGATTTCAATTTGGTTTTTAAGTTTTAAAGTGTATAGTATTTAAAATTTCAAATAGAAGTCGTTTTCAAAGAATTTTAAAATGTTGAAATCAGTGCTCTTCTCTTTGTCGCTGGAAAATAATTTCGGTGATGGCGGCCGCATCATCGACATTCATTTTCGAGTTTCGAAGTGGAGAAACCATTCTGTAGCTTTGCTACGGTTTTGTTTTGAGAAAAAAAATATTTTGATTTGAATCACTTCAGTATATTTTGATTTACATATATATAGGTATCTTATTTTAAAATTTAATTTGATTTGATATAAATATATTGTATATATCTCTAAATTGTTTAAAGTTAATCGGAAATCTAATTCTTAAATTTTGTTAAAGGATGATTTTAATTATAAATAAAACCAAAATTTGGAATAAATATTTAAACTTGAATAATTGAATTGGGAAAATTTTCTTTGTATATTGTTCAACTGCATTCTAATACAACTTACCTAAATCATACAGAAGTTGAATATGTAATTGGATAATATATAAGATAAATTGAATTTATAAATAAAATTTGAGTGTTTATAATAAATGTTATACACTAAATTTTGATTATAAAGATGTTAATAGAGTTAGATAGGATAATAAGTAAACTCATTTAATAATGAAATAAATTTGTTTTGAAAGAATTAATAAATTTGTTTTTAAAGAATTAATAAATTGAAATTTGATCAACATATGAAAATACCTTGAATTTAAAATAAATTAATAGATGTAAATTAATTTAAATCGAAACTTTTATGTTTTAAATTAATTTATATGGGTTAAATATATGTGAGTAGATATATTAAGTAGAATAAATTTAATAGTAATTTGGAATAAAGAAGAATTTAAAATTGTTGAAGAAAATATGATTATAATAAAAGACTATTCAAATTTATGGTTTTGGAAATTGTAAATTGAAGAAAATGGGATAATAAGATAATGAATTTAGAAATAGTTGAGATTGATTTTAGTGAAATCAAATGGATTAAATCAATTATTGAATATCAATTAATTTAAATTTGAATTTATATGGTTTAAATTAATTGTTATTTTGTATTTCAAATCTGTTTTTCTTTCTGGTTGTTTCTATTCTCCTACCTCGTTCCTTTTCGGGGACGAAAAGTTTTGAGTGAGGGAGAGTGTAACGACCCGTAAATTTCAACTGTTTTAATAACGTAATTAGTTGAAATTTTGTGAAATTTTAAACGATAAATTTTGAAATATAAATTTGATATTTGGAATGCGTTTAGTTAAACTTAGCAACTGGTAAATTTTTCGTCCGAAAATATGAAAGTTTATTTCGCGTGTAAATTTACTTCAATTTAATCAGTTAAAAAGCGATGAAAATAAAATGTTTCCGAAACCTAAATATTTTTATATAGAAAAATTCTAAACCATCTTCTGAGCAAGATTTCAGTTTGTCGTTTTTCCAAATTCGGACATCTTTGGCTCCGTCGATCTTATTTTTCAGCGTTTTTCTTGCATTTTCCGCTATTAGAAAATTCGAATTTTATAATTCAATCAAACCACTAATATATGTATACCGTTTTGATTTTCTCGTCATGCTGATCTCCCCAGTATATTCAACTGTGGGTTTTGGAGTTCGGTACCCAGTGAAATCCAAGTAAACGGTTAACCGTATCTGTATCCATTTTGGAGCTTTTGTTGTACTGTGTCTTTTCATTGTCCAGCCGTGATGATGAATATCCATTTACTTTTATAATAACAATAATAATATAAAAGAAAAGTCGTATTTAATTCTTGGAACTGGTATGTTCTATTTCTAATTGCATTGGACCGGTTCGTTTCCCTTTTGCCGGATCCACTTCGTGATCATGTTGAAAATTGAATATAAATAATATAAGTGAAGTTACGTTGGGAATTTAATAGCCTACTCTTTCAAATTGCATGCCAGCTTATGTTGTGACTCACCACTTCCCTTCCCTGTTACTTGAAAAATAAATATGCAAAGCTTATTCAAAGCTATATTTTGAAACAAATCTGCTCGTCCTTTTCTCCCCTCTCTGCTGCATCATTCCCCTGCCCTTCTCCTCCGACGACCTTGCTCCGCCTTCGAGGTCCTGGCCTGCCACCACAACTCCAGCCTCCAACCTCGGCCTCCGCCCATTCAACTTCCAAAACCCATCCCACTCCAGCATGTCCCTCCTCCCGTGCAGCCATTAACCATTTTCCCACGTCCCATTATTGCCGAGCCTCCCCTCTTCGTATAAAAAAAGGGGAACAAAGCTCGTATATACTTTCACCTGAGTTTGCTTGTGCGTCGTTCCATCTGAGCAAGCTGGCCTCTCTTTCACTTTCCACCTGTAAGCCTAACTCTCAATTCTTTCCTTCTCTTTTACATAGTTGTGTATATATTTGTTTTAGACGCCCTGTTATTATATATGCCCTGTTATTATATATGTAAAAGTCCATATACTATATGTAAGTTTTGATGCATTGTTATTTATATACTATTTTCATTTTTCATATATGTTGTTCATCCATCTTCAGTCTGCATGTATTTTGTTATAAATCTTTGGGTCTGCACAATTAGTTGATGTTTATAGTACAATATGTCTGTTAGTTATATATGTTTGTCTGTATAAGTTTATAAGCTTATTTGTATCTACATATATTTTCTGTTGGATATTTTAAAAATATTTTTTTTGTGTAATAGGTATATTATTATTTTGATAGTTTATATTAGCTTCATACATTATTTACACATAGATATATGCGGTCTGCATGATTTATGTACTTACATTTTTCTGAGTATAAATTTATATTAGTTTATAATATATATGTAGGTTTGAAAGCTTGCATATAATATATATAGCTGTACTTCAAAATTTGCATTATGTATATGGTATAGCATAGTAGTCTTGTTTCACTGTGAAGTAGGAAGAAACAGTAAATTGGTTACGTTTTGCTACAAGTTCTTAATTCCATTTCTGTGTTGTTTTATAATTTAATCGTTTTTTTTCATATATAGGTCATTTGTAACCAACTTGCTGTTATATAAAATATAGGTTTATTTGTGATCTGTGAGTTCCAATATATTATAATGAGTTAAGTTATGCTAATACCTATATATGTTATGTTATATAATTTTTTTTATATATGTCGGCTATATTTTGATTTGTATAAATGGTTGATTTTATATACATGAATTTATATAAGTACCTTTGGGTCTGGGTTTTTGATAAAGCATAAATATAAATGTTATAGTATATTTATATGTTAGCATTCATGACATTTTGTGTATATATGATACTTTTCTTATTTCGTTGTTTGTGATCTGTTTAAAGTAAGATTCTGGTGGGTTAAGAATTATTTTGATCATAATTGTTTAAAAATATATACAGTGGGTGTATTTTGATTAACCTGTTCATCTATTTAGTTCTGTTTATGATCTTCATAGATATATATCATTGTCTGCATAGTGTATTTGTTTTAACTATTGATCTTAAAACTGTATGCATATATGGCTATTTTAATTTTGTAGTGGATATAGATTTAAATTATAAGTTTATGTGTTTATATAAAACAATGATTTTTGAATTACATATATATATTTAAATTTAAAATGTGTTTGAATTTAGAATATGATGTAAATAGATATATATAGTTATGTATGTATAGATATAAGTTCACTTATACCATTATCTTCATCGATCCTATTCTGATTTTTTTGATTTCGTCTATTCCTATTTATCAGCTTTGTCCGTCCAAATTTGTGCCAACTTTGCTTTGCTTTGAAATTCGTAGCTTGTCTGTTGTCAAACTTCTCTAGCCTCGAAAGGTGAGCAATCACTCACGATTAATATTCTTATATTTATTAAATTTGATTTCAATTGAAACGACAATTGAAATATGTTGCTGCTAGTTATTTATATTGCTATATCTATGACATCATCGGTATCTGTTCACCTGTGACACTTGACATCATTATATGTTATTTATATTGATATATATATATATATATGCCATCATCTTTATCTGTTCACCTGTGACATCTGACACCCTTATCTGTTATTTATACTGATGATATATTCCTGTTACTGTTGTTATATTATTATCATATCTGTTATCACTCTGCAAGTTCCCTGTTAGTATAGAATCACTATGGGTTGAAATGATACATACCCGAACGGACTTTAGAATAGGAGAAAATCGTTATGGGTTGAAATGATAAACCCAAGCGATTTTCAAATTAAATTGAATTTGGGATTTCGGGTTGAAAAGATATATACCCGAATATATTTTAAATTGCGGATTGAAATGATAAATATCCGTATCACTTCACCATAAGATAGAAAATTTTATACAGACATCGTTGGTCTATATATAAATGTTTTTGTAAACATTTCTACGGTTTTGAAAGAAATATATGGTTTTAATAAATGATGATTTTAAAGATTTATTAAAGTTGATTTAATAAAGTTGATTTGAATCAATATGAAATATGTTTAAGTATTTATGTAAAAATTATATTTTTAAAATATAGAATTTATAATGTTTCAGGTTGAAATATAAATTTGAATTGATTTGGAATTCTTAATTATTTAAGAATTATACTTAAATAAGTTGATTTGAAATCAATTAAATTTGAAATTTTAAGATATGTTTTATAACTTGAATTAATTAAGAAGTGGCTTAAATGAATATTTCAAACTTATATAAATTTAAATGGGATATTTTGTCTATATAAATTTGTAAATTGAAGTTGTATTTTGATGTATTGAAATGATTAAAGAAATATTTCAGAAACTAAATGTAATGAAATTAAATTGGGACATAAACTGAATTATCGAATTTAGTTTTGAAATGTCGAATATTTAAACTTTGAAATATATTGAAATTGAAATGGTTTATTTATGGTTCAAATAGGCATTTGAAATTGATAATTTGAAATGGTTTACTGAGAAACTAAATTGAATTGAAATTGATGATTTGAGATTTAATTAAATCTTAATTTCGGATTTCGAGTTTATGTGAATTGATTTGTGAAATTTGAGGAAGCTATTTTATATAAAGTATTTAAACTATATCTAAAACTATTTATATTTTACTTTATAAATTTTAACATAAGTTATTTTAATATAAATCATTTTCAATATAAATTATTTTATTTTAACTTATAACTGTTTTATATAAAATATTTTATTTTATAATCTATTTTTCTATATATACAAATTTTAATATCTAAACTGTTTAAGAGGAAAGTGTTAGGATTTCAAAGTGTTATGAATTTCAAGTTTTGATTTCCACAGTGTTATGATTTTAAAAGACTTATGATTTCGAAAGCGTTATAACCTTGGAAAGTGATATGATTTTGGAAATGAATTTATTTGAAGTGAAAGTGATATAGTATTGATAGGGTTTTGTAATGGCAATGATATGTCGGTTTTGAAATATAACTATTTTGAAATTTTATTTAATGACCATCGGTGTAATAATACGTAGTTATTAAAGAGACCGGGATCAGATATGGACATACTCTCTGTCGATACCGAAACCACTTTAATAACTAATATATGCGGAGTGTTGATCCAGAATGAAGTGGATGGTTTGGTGAACGCGTTGACTGAAGAAAGAGAACGATTTTGGATGACCCCTGACATGACTAAAACAGGAGCCGCGCCGGGCCATTGAGGTTCGCCACCTCTAGCGGACACACTTCTTCGTTACCATATCTATTACTTTTGTGATTCGATTTGGGGTGCACCCCTCGATTATGGGAGTGTTGTTTCACGGTGTTGGGGTAGTAGCTGCTATGCCCAACATCAGTCCGGATCACGCAACTACTAGTATCCTAGTTGGTATTGCCTCATGTACCTTGTCATACTGATTATCCTATTCGCGACCACTACGATTTTGGCTTGTACCTTTAGTATATGGATTGCCCTCTGGTGACTTCCGGTTTTGGGGAAACTACGGTCTTGTATATGCTCTTGGGAATAAAAATGTGTTAAGGGTGGAATGGGCCATGACTTAACGCTATTTTGATATCGTACTTTACTGATTATACATTATCTACTTAGCGTATTCTACTGTATATATAGATAGTTTAATGGATCCTTAGAGGATGGTTATCCCAAACATCCTTTGAGTCACTTGTATTTCAGTCGTTATTTCACTTGAGTTAGATTTATTTATATAAGAATGTTAATCCTGAATCGAGTGTTTTGTGTTTTCTTTACGCTCGGGTCAGACTGAGTGATACAGTATTTGAGACTCACCTTTGGAGTTGGAGCTTCGCTTGGAGATCCAACTATCTATCCAGCTTTCAGTTATTCAGTTGATTCCAGTGATGTATTCAGATCTTGTATTTGACTATTGTATTGAGATATCTATGTATTCGAGACCTCTGTTGTATCTTGTTTAACTCTGTTATATGTATATAGTAGCTTCATGAACTACTATTCTTTTGTTTCCGCTGCATTATTGTTATATTACTCTGTGTTTGTGATCTGTGATTATTTTATTTACTGTATATGTTGAGTTTTGCCAATTTAAATTAACAATCTATTGTTTTGAATTATTCAAGTCTGACATGTGTGGATTTATTGTCGATTTGAATGGTCCAAAATAGTGGGTCGTTACAGTTGGTATCAGAGCGTTGGTAGCTCTAGGCAAAACTCAGCATATAGGGTAAATGTATTTACAGAATCACTCCATTCGAGTTTGAATCTCTTCCTTTTGACTCGATTCCTTTGAATTTTGGAACGTTCCATGCGGTTCCAAAATCCATTCGTGTCCCTTACTATTCGTCTTCTTTTAATTCTGGAGTATCCCATAACTCCACTTCGAATGATCTTTATAATGAGTTGGCGGTCTTGCCAATCTCAAATTTATTTATAAAGGGGTGGAACTCCTTTACAATAGCATCGATTTACCGGAGATTTCTGTATCCTCGGTTTACGATGTTATCTATTTCCCGCTATACCTGAATCCTATTTCTTGAGATCAAAGGTCGATTTGCATCGGAATTCTGCATTGATCTTATTCTTGAAGTCACGGTTGACCCGGTTAAGGTTGCCCGCGATTTATATAATTTATCAATCTTCCTATTTTGTTATTAATCATCATATCTTTGTTTCGAACTTAGCTTCGAATCAAATTTCTCTTTGATTTGAGTCCATCAAATTTGAAGCCCTATCCTTATTTTGAAAATTCATTCCTGTATCGTCGAGCAAAGAAATGTATTTGTAAATTTATATTAAAAATGTTTTTATATATTGTGTTGTTTGAGTTGTTGATGTGATTTGGGTTTCCGATCGATTCGTCTGATCAGCGCTATCGATAGGATTTCCAAAACACTTGAACAGAACAAACTGACACAATGTTGTTTTCAAATTTGGAAAATAAAATAAAGTTTGTATGATTTTACTATATATATAAGTATGAAATTTTCTTTAACCAAACTGTAATAAATTAATTGTTGGAGCGATAATATTTGATTATCATTTATTGTTTTGTAAACAATTGACTATTGCAATATAAATAATTGAAGTTATAAACTTGGCTATAATGAAAATTTGAAATCTGAAATATATTTAAATCAAGAATTTGAGAATTTAAATTTTGGGGTGATTTCAATTTGGTTTTTAAGTTTTAAAGTGTATAGTATTTAAAATTTCAAATAGAAGTCGTTTTCAAAGAATTTTAAAATGTTGAAATCAGTGCTCTTCTCTTTGTCGCTGGAAAATAATTTCGGTGATGGCGGCCGCATCATCGACATTCATTTTCGAGTTTCGAAGTGGAGAAACCATTCTGTAGCTTTGCTACGGTTTTGTTTTGAGAAAAAAAATATTTTGATTTGAATCTCTTCAGTATATTTTGATTTACATATATATAGGTATCTTATTTTAAAATTTAATTTGATTTGATATAAATATATTGTATATATCTCTAAATTGTTTAAAGTTAATCGGAAATCTAATTCTTAAATTTTGTTAAAGGATGATTTTAATTATAAATAAAACCAAAATTTGGAATAAATATTAAAACTTGAATAATTGAATTGGGAAAATTTTCTTTGTATATTGTTCAACTGCATTCTAATACAACTTACCTAAATCATACAGAAGTTGAATATGTAATTGGATAATATATAAGATAAATTGAATTTATAAATAAAATTTGAGTGTTTATAATAAATGTTATACACTAAATTTTGATTATAAAGATGTTAATAGAGTTAGATAGGATAATAAGTAAACTCAGTTAATAATGAAATAAATTTGTTTTGAAAGAATTAATAAATTGAAATTTGATCAACATATGAAAATACCTTGAATTTAAAAGAAATTAATAGATGTAAATTAATTTAAATTGAAACTTTTATGTTTTAAATTAATTTATATGGGTTAAATATATGTGAGTAGATATATTAAGTAGAATAAATTTAACAGTAATTTGGAATAAAGAAGAATTTAAAATTGTTGAAGAAAATATGATTATAATAAAAGACTATTCAAATTTATGGTTTTGGAAATTGTAAATTGAAGAAAATGGGATAATAAGATAATGAATTTAGAAATAGTTGAGATTGATTTTAGTGAAATCAAATGGATTAAATCAATTATTGAATATCAATTAATTTAAATTTGAATTTATATGGTTTAAATTAATTGTTATTTTGTATTTCAAATCTGTTTTTCTTTCTAGTTGTTTCTATTCTCCTACCTCGTTCCTTTTCGGGGACGAAAAGTTTTGAGTGGGGGAGAGTGTAACGACCCGTAAATTTCAACTGTTTTAATAACGTAATTAGTTGAAATTTTGTGAAATTTTAAACGATTAAATTTTAAAATATAAATTTGATATTTGGAATGCGTTTAGTTAAACTTAGCAACTGGTAAATTTTTCGTCCGAAAATATGAAAGTTTATTTCGCGCGTAAATTTACTTCAATTTAATCAGTTAAAAAGCGATGAAAATAAAATGTTTCCGAAACCTAAATATTTTTACATAGAAAAATTCTAAACCATCTTCTGAGCAAGATTTCAGTTTGTCGTTTTTCCAAATTCAGACATCTTTGGCTCCGTCGATCTTATTTTTCAGCGTTTTTCTTGCATTTTCCACTATTAGAAAATTCGAATTTTATAATTCAATCAAACCACTAATATCTGTATACCGTTTTGATTTTTTCGTTATGCTGATCTCCCTAGTATATTCAACTGTGAGTTTTGGAGTTCAGTACCCAGTGAAATCCGAGTAAACGGTTAACCGTATCTGTATCCATTTTGGAGCTTTTGTTGTACTGTGTCTTTTCATTGTCCAGCCGTGATGATGAATATCCATTTACTTTTATAATAACAATAATAATATAAAAGAAAAGTCGTATTTAATTCTTGGAACTGGTATGTTCTATTTCTAATTGCATTGAACCGGTTCGTTTCCCTTTTGCCGGATCCACTTCCTGATCATGTTGAAAATTGAATATAAATAATATAAGTGAAGTTACGTTGGAAATTTAATAGCCTACTCTTTCAAATTGCATGCCAGCTTATGTTGTGACTCACCACTTCCCTTCCCTGTTACTTGAAAAATAAATATGCAAAGCTTATTCAAAGCTATATTTTGAAACAAATCTGCTCGTCCTTTTCTCCCCTCTCTGCCGCATCATTCCCCTACCCTTCTCCTCCGACGACCTTGCTCCGCCTTCGAGGTCCTGGCCTGCCACCACAACTCCAGCCTCCAACCTTGGCCTCCGCCCATTCAACTTCCAAAACCCATCCCACTCCAGCATGTCCCTCCTCCCGTGCAGCCATTAACCATTTTCCCACGTCCCATTATTGCCGAGCATCCCCTCTTCGTATAAAAAAAAGGGGAACAAAGCTCGTATATACTTTCACCTGAGTTTGCTTGTGCGTCGTTCCATCTGAGCACGCTGGCCTCTCTTTCACTTTCCACCTGTAAGCCTAACTCTCAATTCTTTCCTTCTCTTTTACATAGTTGTGTATATATTTGTTTTAGACGCCCTGTTATTATATATGTAAAAGTCCATATACTATATGTAAGTTTTGATGCATTGTTATTTATATACTATTTTCATTTTTCATATATGTTGTTCATCCATCTTCAGTCTGCATGTATTTTGTTATAAATCTTTGGGTCTGCACAATTAGTTGCTGTTTATAGTACAATATGTCTGTTAGTTATAAATGTTTGCCTGTATAAGTTTATAAGCTTATTTGTATCTACATATATTTTCTGTTGGATATTTTAAAAAAAAAAATTGTGTAATAGGTATATTATTATTTTGATAGTTTATATTAGCTTCATACATTATTTACACATAGATATATGCGGTCTGCATGATTTATGTACTTACATTTTTCTGAGTATAAATTTATATTAGTTTATAATATATATGTAGGTTTGAAAGCTTGCATATAATATATATAGCTGTACTTCAAAATTTGCATTATGTATATGGTATAGCATAGTAGTCTTGTTTCACTGTGAAGTAGGAAGAAACAGTAAATTGGTTACGTTTTGCTACAAGTTCTTAATTCCATTTCTGTGTTGTTTTATAATTTAACCGTTTTTTTTCATATATAGGTCATTTGTAACCAACTTGCTGTTATATAAAATATTGGTTTATTTGTGATCTGTGAGTTCCAATATATTATAATGAGTTAAGTTATGCTAATACCTATATATGTTATGTTATATAATTTTTTTTATATATGTCGGCTATATTTTGATTTGTATAAATGGTTGATTTTATATACATGAATTTATATAAGTACCTTTGGGTCTGGGTTTTTGATAAAGCATAAATATAAATATATACGGTGGATGTATTTTGATTAACCTGTTCATCTATTTAGTTCTGTTTATGATCTGCATAGATATATATCATTGTCTGCATAGTGTATTTGTTTTAACTATTGATCTTAAAACTGTATGCATATATGGCTATTTTAATTTTGTAGTGGATATAGATTTAAATTATAAGTTTATGTGTTTATATAAAACAATGATTTTTGAATTACATATATATATTTAAATTTAAAATGTGTTTGAATTTAGAATATGATGTAAATAGATATATATAGTTATGTATGTATAGATATAAGTTCACTTATACCATTATCTTCATCGATCCTGTTCTGATTTTTTTGATTTCGTCTATTCCTATTTATCAGCTTTGTCCGTCCAAATTTGTGCCAACTTTGCTTTTCTTTGAAATTCGTAGCTTGTCTGTTGTCAAACTTCTCTAGCCTCGAAAGGTGAGCAATCACTCACGATTAATATTCTTATATTTATTAAATTTGATTTCAATTGAAACGACAATTGAAATATGTTGCTGCTAGTTATTTATATTGTTATATCTATGACATCATCTGTATCTGTTCACCTGTGACACTTGACATCATTATATGTTATTTATATTGATATATATATATGCCATCATCTGTATCTGTTCACATGTGACATCTGACACCCTTATCTATTATTTATACTGATGATATGTACCTGTTACCGTTGTTATATTATTATCATATCTGTTATCACTCTGCAAGTTCCCTATTAGTATAGAATCACTATGGGTTGAAATGATACATACCCGAACGGACTTTAGAATAGGAGAAAATCGTTATGGGTTGAAATGACAAACCCAAGCATTTTCAAATTAAATTGAATTTGGGATTTCGGGTTGAAAAGATATATACCCGAATATATTTTAAATTGCGGATTGAAATGATAAATATCCGTATCACTTGACCATAAGATAGAAAATTTTATACAAACACCGTTGGTCTATATATAAATGTTTTTGAAAACATTTCTACGGTTTTGAAAGAAATATATGGTTTTAATAAATGATGATTTTAAAGATTTATTAAAGTTGATTTAATAAAGTTGATTTGAATCAATATGAAATATGTTTAAGTATTTATGTAAAAATTATATTTTTAAAATATAGAATTTATAATGTTTCAGGTTGAAAGATAAATTTGAATTGATTTGGAATTCTTAATTATTTAAGAAATATACTTAAATAAGTTGATTTGAAATCTATTAAATTTGAAATTTTAAGATATGTTTTATAACTTGAATTAATTAAGAAGTGGCTTAAATGAATATTTCAAACTTATATAAATTTAAATGGGATATTTTGTCTATATAAATTTGTAAATTGAAGTTGTATTTTGATGTATCTAAATGATTAAAGAAATATTTCAGAAACTAAATGTAATGAAATTAAATTGGGACATAAATTGAATTATCGAATTTAGTTTTGAAATGTCGAATATTTAAACTTTGAAATATATTGAAATTGAAATGGTTTATTTATGGTTCAAATAGGCATTTGAAATCGATAATTTGAAATGGTTTACTGAGAAACTAAATTGAATTGAAATTGATGATTTGAGATTTAATTAAATCTTAATTTTGGATTTCGAGTTTAAGTGAATTGATTTGTGAAATTTGAGGAAGCTATTTTATATAAAGTATTTAAACTATATCTAAAACTATTTATATTTTACTTTATAAATTTTAACATAAGTTATTTTAATATAAATCATTTTCAATATAAATTATTTTATTTTAACTTATAACTGTTTTATATAAACTATTTTATTTTATAATCTGTTTTTCTATATATACAAATTTTAATATCTAAACTGTTTAAGAGGAAAGTGTTAGGATTTCAAAGTGTTATGAATTTCAAGTTTTGATTTCCACAGTGTTATGATTTTAAAAGACTTATGATTTCGAAAGCGTTATAACCTTGGAAAGTGATATGATTTTGGAAATGAATTTATTTGAAGTGAAAGTGATATAGTATTGATAGGGTTTTGTAATGGCAATGATATGTCGGTTTTGAAATATAACTATTTTGAAATTTTATTTAATGACCATCGGTGTAATAATACGTAGTTATTAAAGAGACCAGGATCAGATATGGACATACTCTCTGTCGATACCGAAACCACTTTAATAACTAATATACACGGAGTGTTGATCCAGAATGAAGTGGATGTTTTGGTGAACGCGTTGACTGAAGAAAGAGAACGATTTTGGATGACCCCTGACATGACTAAAACAGGAGCCGCGCCGGGCCATTGAGGTTCACCACCTCTAGCGGACACACTTCTTCGTTACCATATCTATTACTTTTGTGATTCGATTTGGGGTGCACCCCTCGATTATGGGAGTGTTATTTCGCGGTGTTGGGGTAGTAGCTGCTATGCCCAACATCAGTCCGGATCACGCAACTACTAGTATCCTAGTTGGTATTGCCTCATGTACCTTGTCATACTGATTATCCTATTCACGACCACTATGATTTTGGCTTGTACCTTTAGTATATGGATTGCCCTCTGGTGACTTCCAGTTTTGGTGAAACTACGGTCTTGTATATGCTCTTGGGAATAAAAATGTGTTAAGGGTGGAATGGGCCATGACTTAACGCTATTTTGATATCGTACTTTACTGATTAGACATTATCTACTTAGCGTATTCTACTGTATATATAGATAGTTTAATGGATCCTTAGAGGATGGTTATCCCAAACATCCTTTGAGTCACTTGTATTTCAGTCGTTATTTCACTTGAGTTAGATTTATTTATATAAGAATGTTAATCCTGACTCGAGTGTTTTGTGTTTTCTTTACGCTCGGGTCAGACTGAGTGATACAGTATTTGAGACTCACCTTTGGAGTTGGAGCTTCGCTTGGAGATCCATCTATCTATCCAGCTTTCAGTTATTCAGTTGATTCCAGTGATGTATTCAGATCTTGTAATTGACTATTGTATTGAGATATCTATGTATTCGAGACCTCTGTTGTATCTTGTTTAACTCTGTTATATATATATAGTAGCTTCATGAACTACTATTCTTTTGTTTCCGCTGCATTATTGTTATATTACTCTGTGTCTGTGATCTGTGATTATTTTATTTACTATATATGTTGAGTTTTGCCAATTTAAATTAACAATCTATTGTTTTGAATTATTCAAGTCCGACATGTGTGGATTTATTATCGATTTGAATGGTCCAAAATAGTGGGTCGTTTTAGTGATTCTAGTCTACAGGGAACTTGCAGTGTGATAAACTGATATAAATAAACAGAATAACATAAAACAACAGCAACATATGATATAACAGGTGTAATAACAGGTGTGAACATCATATGATAATAATATAAGCATATATAACATGATAATATACATTACAGATTCAAATGGTGTCGGTTTATCAGTTATATAGGTACATATTGTCTGGTGAGAATAACTCACTTGTTTAAGCTGGAGATGACGACCAAACACACAACACAGAATCTTTGAAGGCACGACAACATGAACATGATTTGAGAGTGGAGAGCCAAATATAATTGCCTTGTATACATATAAACAAAACAAGACAATGTATACATAAATATGTAACACAAAACAATATCGAAATGACTTGAAATAAAAAGCAACAGAGGGCAAAGTGATTCGACCTTTCTTTAACCATTCAAGAGCTTGACCAAGGGGATCTTTTGCTCAGCCATAGCTGGACATAATCTCAGGTTATGGCATCAAAATAGCATGGCAACAAGGAGATGATGATGGTAGGAGTTACATACGAATAAGACAAAGGGTCAAGGCAAAATAAGTGGAGTTTTGGTGCATTTTTGGCTCATCCAAAGGCAAGTGGGGCTCGGCCCTTGCATGGTTCAGGTCTGGAAAGTAGATGGAGGGGTGTGGGGAGGTCCGGAAAAGGTGGTGGCGGCGGCCTATAGTGGTGGCCAAGGTGGTGGATGTAGGTGGTGAAGTAATAGTGGTGACTAGTGCATTGTTTTGGAGTTTTTTTGACATTGTTTTGGGGTGTAGGCTCATCTAGATGGCCATGGCCTGATCTGGTCAGAGGGGATTGGAGGAGGAGCTGGTGCAGATGATGGTGGAAAAGGTGTTGGAGGTGGTGGCCATGGCTATGGAGAAGAGGCCATGCAAATAGAAGAGAGAAACAAGGCAAAATAGCATAGAAAAAGTAAGAAAAAGTAGAAAGAAGAGTGGGATTTACCAAATTTTTTTGCAAGATGGAGGCCATGATTTTTTTTAGGGTTTAGGAGCTTTGAAAATTCATGAATAACATGAGGAAGTCGGCTGAAAAAGATTGGGGGAATAGAACAGCAAAAATAAAATAAAAGATGTATTGATTGAAAAAGAAACGGTAGAATTCAAAAGGACTAAGCACACAAAAGGTATCAAACTCTTCATATATCTTTAATTCCTTTTTATAACTTTATATTTCTGGAAATGATAATAATCCCAGATAAAATTTCGAAATTTTATCAAAATATAATAATTTATATAAATATTTATCAATTATATAAAGTTAAATTAAGAAAATAGCTAAAATAGTAAACTAGTGTAGAAAAATTGGAATTGAATAGAATAATTTTTTAGAAAATTCATATGAGCTTGTAATATATTTTTAAACATAAATAATAACATGAAATAAATATATATTCACAAAATAAACATTTAAAATTTAATTTACATATAATTTCTAATGAAGAAAATAGCAGAAAATAGGAAAACAGCCTTTTAAAAATAGGAAATCATCATAGTAAATTTTGGAAAAAATCTATTATCATTTTTAAAATATTTAGAGATGGAAATATACATAAATAAACATATTGACACATATTAAAATAAAATATAAGAAATAAAATATGATTTATAAAATTTAAAATAGGCAAAATTGCACAATAAAACAAATTATACTAAAAATTGAAATGTACATAACTTTTACATTTTAACTCCGTTTTCAACGAAACGAAAAGTAGTGTTCAAGTTATTACATCTATTTTTATAATAAAAGATAAAATTTATAATTTCAAACTTTTAAATTTTTAAGTTTAAAAGTCAAAGTTTGACTATTTTAACCAAAATTCACATTTTCTGGAAATATTAAATTTAGTCATATTTGGAATTCTAATCCACATAAAAAATCAAAGTTTTTATATTTACAATAACAAAATTTATTCTTTTCATAAATAAAGCTTTTAAATCTGGAAATCAATTTAAAAATAATTGTAAAATACTGGGTTGTTACACTCTCCCCCACTCAAAACTTTTCGTCCCCGAAAAGGAACGAGGTACGGGAAAGCACAGAAAAAGATAGAATGAATAGAATTAAGACAAGATGATAAGAAAATTGGAATTACACCTGATAACTATTGTTATAGGTAAGTTTAACAAGATGGAGGTGATCAAATCAAGAATATAGCACGAAAAAGATCCTCTAGAGTCTGAATCTCCCTTTTCACTTGACCGACGGTTTATGTATGGAAAAATAGTGTTCAGATCCAGATGAGTAACAAAGATTATCAAAGATTACAGAAAGATTTCTAAATAGATTGGTATAAGCAATAGCCTTCCCATTCTGTAACAAGATAAGAGAAATAAGGACAACCAAAAGATAGTTTGGAAAAAAAAAGATAATAAATTTGAAACAATAACGCTTTGAAATCATAACAATTTAGGGATGTTTATCATTTGGAAATCATACTACTAAAAATCATAACACTTTGGAAATGTTATTCTTAAAAAAGAACATAATACTTAGAAAATCATAACACCCATTAAAAATAATCTTAATTTAAACCATTTTAATTCAAGGTCAAAAAATATTCATTTTAAAGTTGTAGCATTTCTAAGTTCATTCAATTATAAAATTTCTAAAACATAGTATTTTCAAACGGCAGCACTTATAAAATGCTACAGTAGATATATTAGTATTTCAAATCAGTTTTATTCCAGAAATATTCATTTGGATATCTTTTAACTTAAGACTTATTAAAACATACTTTTATGAATGGAATATCCCATTTCATAAATAGATATTCCTTTAATAAGTTACACTTAAAATTCCATTTGAAAACCAAATTCTCAATTATCAAGGTTTAGTGATGTTAAAATACATTTTAACTATTTAAATCATAATTATTCATTTTTCAAGACATATCTATTTCATAAATAAAATATTTATATAGCAAATATAACAATCAAATTTCTTTACACATTTATTCATTTAGACATTAATTAAACTATGAATTCAAGTTAAATAAACTTTATTACAAAATGTCCAATTCAAATGTATTTTATTTTATCTATTCAAAGATACATTATTTATTATAAAACATATTCATTTCAGGAAATAACCTTTATTAAATTCCTAGGTTAGACTTAAGGTTCCATATTAAATCAAATTTGATTATTAAGTTATTTAAATAAAATCTCTTTAAATTCCTTTTTCACTATTTACCTCTGTTAATCTTTTATAACTAAAATTTAAGTGTATAACATTTATTATAACCACTCAAATTTTATTTATAAAATCCTTTCTATATTGTATATTATCCAATTTCATATTCAACTTCTGTGTAATTTAGGTAAGTTATATTGGAATGAAATTGTGTGTTATACAAATAAAACTTTCCAATTTAATTATCTCAAGTTTGAATCATTTATCCAAATTTTTGAAATTTTTTCTTTTAACTGAAATTATATTTTAAAATAAAAGTTAAGAATTAAACTTCCGATTCCTTTCAAACCATTTAGCGATAAGTAATTATACATACATAATATGTCAAATCAAATTTTAAATCATATATCTATATATTATAAATTCAGTCATATTTTAGAGATTCAAATCAATTAAATTTCCCAAAACGAAGCTGTAGCAAGACAATAGAACGGTCTCTTCACTTTGAAACTCGAAAATGAATGTCGATGATGCTGCAGTCATCACCGAAATTATTTTCCAGCGACAAAGAGAAGAGCACTAAATTTTTAAACTTAAAAATCCTTTAGAAACAAATTTCTACTTGGAAATACTTTAAATAATATATCCTTTTAAAACTTTAAACACAAGGTTTGAAATCCATCGGAAATTAAATTCTTAAATTTCCTGTTTTAAATTCATTTCAGTTCCCAAATCAAATTTATAAACAACTATCTATAAATTCATTTATAGAATGATAAATCAAGTGTTATCATTTCAAATAATCAATTTAAATCAATTTATTAAGTTCGATAATATTTACTTATATCAAAATTTATTTCATTAACCAAATTTTAAAATAATATTGTGTCAGTTTGTTCTGTCAAAGTGTTTTAGAAATCCTATCGATAGCGTTGATCAGACGAATCGATCGGAAGCCCAAATCAACATCAACAACTCAAACAACATAATATATAAAAGAAACATAGATTTACAAGTAAAAATTCAAAAATGTTTGGAGACAGTTTAGAAACAAAAGACCAGATGGTTAAACAGAGTAGAGAGATGGGTAAGTTTAGATAAATCGCACACAACCTTAACCGGGTCAACCGTGACTTAAAGAATACGATCGATGTGGATTTTTCTGGGATAAATCTACATTCGATCTCAAGAGATAGAGTTTGGAATAATAAAAGATATTTGCATCTAAACCAAGGATAAATATAAATCTCTGGTGAATCGATGCTGATTGTAAAGGATTTTCACCCCTTTATAAGAAAATTAGAATATTGGCGAGACCGCCAATTCACTACAAAGATCATTCGAAGTGGAGTTATGAGATACTACATAATCAAAAGAAGATGAATAGTGAGGGACACGAATGAATTTTGCAACCGCAGGGAACGTTCCAAAATTCAAAGGAAATCGAATCAAAAGGAAGAGATTCAAGCTCGAATGAAAGTGATTCTGTAATAAATTTACCATACATTCTAAGTTTTGCCTCAAAGCCAAAGCTCTGATACCAATTGTAACGACCCGATATTTTCAACCATTCGCATCCATTATAAGTGTATAGGTAGACACTCATGCCGGAGTTGAATTGCTCAAAATATCGCGTTGTAATTAAAATTTTGCAAATCTCAAAATATACAGTAAATAAATATAATCACAGATCACAAACACAGAGTAAAATAATGCAGCGGAAGTAAAAGAAATAGTAGTTCATGAAGCTACTATCTAAATATGTCAAAGTTACATAAGATACAACAGAAGAAATAGAGTACAACAAAAGTCTCAATAAAATAACCAAGTACAAGCTGAGTAGAACAACGGAATTGAAATAGATAGGACATGACAAGCATATAATCTCCAGCGATTCAAATCTCCAAGAGAGTGGAAATCCAAATCTGTGAATAACTCAGGCTGACCCGAGCGTAAAGAAAAACACAAAACACTCAAGTCAGGACAATATATACTTATATAATGTAAACCAACTCAAGTGAACTGTAATAAAGGTACAAGTAACTTAGAAGATGCTTGGGACCGCCCATCCTCTAAGGATCCGTTAAACTATCTACTATGTAGTAATATTCGATATTATAATAGTGTCTAAATAAGTAAAGTATAATCATATAGAAAATAGCGTTAAGGGGATGGAGAACCTTAACGCGGTCGGATCTTAAAATCATAATCGTAGTAAAGCTCGATATGGTAGGTGACACGGCACAACTAGGCAATGCCAGGGTAGATATACCAATTACGCACATGGACTGATGGATACGCATAGCAGCCACTACCGTTCCACCTCGAACGACACTCCCAAATCGGAGGATGGCCATCTAATCAATCACAAGTAAGAGTATAATATCGAAGAAATGTGTCCGAGAAGAGGTGCTACCTCACTGGTCCGAGATCACTCCTGTTTTAGCCACCTTATGCCAACTCACGGGAGTTGGGTCCACGTAACATACCTTAAGAACGTCGCCACCATCCTACTTCATTCTGGAATCTCCACCGCGTACACGGTTGTCAAAGTGGTTTTCGGTATCGACAGTGAGTATGTCCATATCCGATCCCGGTCTCTTTGCCAACCAATCGTTATTATAACCCGTGGTTATAACTTTTAAAAACAATACTTTACTTCAAAATAAAATATCATTTCAAACCATATCTTTATCAAAATAAAGATTAAATAAATTCCAAACCATTTCCATATATTTAAATTTTCATATCATTTCAAAACTTCATTTCAAATCATTTTAATATAATAAAGTATCATATCCTTACAAAACTTCATTTCAAATCATTTTAATAAAATAAAATATCCTATCAGTTCAAATCCAAATATTCAACTTTAAATACCTTTTAAATTCAAAGATATCGTTCATTTACTATCATTTCAAATCACCTTTAAGTAGTTTATATTCCAATCAAAATAATTCATTTAAACCTTTTAAAAGTGTAATTATTATATTTTCAAATCAAGTGTTCAATTTCCAAAGTTTCAAACCATTCTGAGTTCGTTTACTAAGTCAAAAACCCTAATTATTAAAATTTCAGCATTTCACAGCATTTAAAAACAACTGCTATAAGTTATATTTGAAAACATTTTTAATTCAGCAAAAACAGCACTTAAAACTGCTGTTAAAACTTAGTTTTAGTTGAATTATAGTTCAAAACAGAAAAGACAGCATTTCAGAAGTGCTGCGGTAGTTTAGATTTCAAAACAAGGGTTAAATTTGGTTGCAGCAAAGACTGTAGACGATTATAGCATTTCCAGAGAATGCTATAATAGGCCTGATTTCAATATTAGCCTATAAGTTCAACTACAGCAACTACAGCATTTCAGAAATGCTGTAATAGCTCTTTTTACACAATTTTAGTTCAAAACAGAATCTATAGCATTTCTGAATGCTATTAAAAGTAGATTTCAGGTGTTAGCGTATTTCCAGCAATTAAATAACTTTGATTTAAACACATACACATTTTAAAAATCATATTTTAACATTTAAAATGTTCATTTACATATCATTTAACATATATCTTTTTCACAATAAATTTCTTATAATTAAATCCAATTTTCAACAATTTACTTAATAAGTTTAAGTGTAAAAGTTCCAATTCTTCACATTTCAACAAATAGACTTAACACTTCAAATTTAAATTACCATTTCACAACTTAACAAAATTTCCAATTTTATTTAAGTAACTTAAACCTTTAATTAAAACCAAATTTCACATTTCCTAGTCAAGTTATATTTTAAAAGATCACTTTTAAACATTCATTTGTTTAACAACATAAATTCATAGAAAAATCAATAATACTTTAATAAATCACTTAAATTCAAATTTAATCAAATTATCATATTTACCATTTCCAAATAAAATTTAATATCCATTTTATTTATATAACTTAAATATCATTTTTAACCAAAATTCCAAATTTCCAACTTAAGTTATATTTCAAAAATCCAGTTAAACCATTCATTAATTACATTTTTAACACATGGAAAAAAAATCATAATTTCTTTATTTTAAAACATTTCAAAATCTATTTAAAACAAATTTCATAAATTTATAATTTTTTTAAAATACTTAAAAATATCCAAAACACTTTATAAAATAACCACGGCCTGTATATAATTTTCTAACCTAGGTCAAGTGATACGGATATGTATCATTTCAATCTGCAGTTAAAAAAAAAGAAAAATCCGGGTTCTATCATTTCAAACCCGCAATCCCAAGTTAAAATAAATAAATAAAAATCGTTCAGGCCTATCATTTCAGCCCATAACGATTTTTTTCTATTCTAAAGTCTGTTCGGGTATGTATCATTTCAACCCATAGTGATTCTAGTCTACAGGGAACTTGTAGTGTGATAAACTGATATAAATAAACAGAATAACATAAAACAACAGCAACATATGATATAACAGGTGTAATAACTGGTGTGAACATCATATGATAATAATATAAGCATATATAACATGATAATATACATTACAGATTCAAATGGTGTCGGTTTATCAGTTATATAGGTACATATTGTCTGGTGAGAATAACTCACTTGTTTAAGCTGGAGATGACGACCAAACACACATCATAGAATCTTTGAAGGCACGACAACATGAATATGATTTGAGAGTGGAGAGCCAAATATAATTGCCTTGTATACATATAAACAAAACAAGACAATGTATACATAAATATGTATCACAAAACAATATCGAAATGACTTGAAATAAAAAGCAACAGAGGGCAAAGTGATTCGACCTTTCTTTAACCATTCAAGAGCTTGACCAAGGGGATCTTTTGCTCAGCCATAGCTGGACATAATCTCAGGTTATGGCATCAAAATAGCATGGCAACAAGGAGATGATGATGGTAGGAGTTACATATGAATAAGACAAAGGGTCAAGGCAAAATAAGTGGAGTTTTGGTGCATTTTTGGCTCATCCAAAGGCAAGTGGGGCTCGGCCCTTGCATGGTTCAGGTCTGGACAGTAGATGGAGGGGTGTGGGGAGGTCCAGAAAAGGTGGTGCTGGCGGCCTATAGTGGTGGCCAAGGTGGTGGATGAAGGTGGTGAAGTAATAGTGGTGACTAGTGCATTGTTTTGGAGTTTTTTTGACATTGTTTTGGGGTGTAGGCTCATCTAGATGGCCATGGCCTGATCTGGTCAGAGGGGATTGGAGGAGGAGCTGGTGCAGATGATGGTGGAAAAGGTGTTGGAGGTGGTGGCCGTGGCTATGGAGAAGAGGCCATGCAAATAGAAGAGAGAAACAAGGCAAAATAGCATAGAAAAAGTAAGAAAAAGTAGAAAGAAGAGAGGGATTTACCAAATTTTTTTGCAAGATGGAGGCCATGATTTTTTTTAGGGTTTAGGAGCTTTGAAAATTCGTGAATAACATGAGGAAGTCGGCTGAAAAAGATTGGGGGAATAGAACAGCAAAAATAAAATAAAAGATGTATTGATTGAAAAAGAAACGGTAGAATTCAAAAGGACTAAGCACACAAAAGGTATCAAACTCTTCATATATCTTTAATTCCTTTTTATGACTTTATATTTCTGGAAATGATAATAATCCCAGATAAAATTTCGAAATTTTATCAAAATATAATAATTTATATAAATATTTATCAATTATATAAAGTTAAATTAAGAAAATAGCTAAAATAGTAAACTAGTCTAGAAAATTTGGAATTGAATAGAATAATTTTTTAGAAAATTCATATGAGCTTGTAATATATTTTTAAACATAAATAATAACATGAAATAAAAATATATTCACAAAATAAACATTTAAAATTTAATTTACATATAATTTCTAATGAAGAAAATAGCAGAAAATAGGAAAACAGCCTTTTAAAAATAGGAAATCATCATAGTAAATTTTGGAAAAATTCTATTATCATTTTTAAAATATTTAGAGATGGAAATATACATAAATAAACATATTGACACATATTAAAATAAAATATAAGAAAGAAAATATGATTTATAAAATTTAAAATAGGCAAAATTGCACAATAAAACAAATTATACTAAAAATTGAAATGTACATAACTTTTACATTTTAACTCCGTTTTCAACGAAACGAAAAGTAGTGTTCAATTTTTTACATCTATTTTTATAATAAAAGATAAAATTTATAATTTCAAACATTTAAATTTTTAAGTTTAAAAGTCAAAGTTTGATTATTTTAACCAAAATTCACATTTTCTGGAAATATTAAATTTAGTCATATTTGGAATTCTAATCCACATACAAAATCAAAGTTTTTATATTTACAATAACAAAATTTATTCTTTTCATAAATAAAGCTTTTAAATCTGGAAATCAATTTAAAAATAATTGTAAAATACAGGGTTGTTACATCTCTTCTTATGTAATAGTGTAGATCTCTTTTATTTTATTCAAGTAGAATAGTTCTTCTTTTCTTTTACTCTTGTTTTTCCTCTTGTTTTTCTTTAATGTTGCATGCTACAAGTGTCGATATGATAACACAAATAAGTGGCTAATCCCTTCAATTTAGGGGTAATGAAGCCTCTAATCAAGTAGCTTCAACATTTTGATAATTATTGCTCTCTTTTGTGCTTGAATGAATGTTGATGTGATTTATTGTTTCATGTTGAATTTGATAGTCTATGTTGTTCATAACAAATAGGCTATGCTTAAACGATCACAAAAAAAAATTGCTTCTTCATTTAAATATGATTATGGCAAAGAAGTGAATTGTGAAATTGAAATTTGATGGTCTATATTTCTAATTAATAGTAAATAGACCATACTTAAAATAGGTTTTGCTTTCAACTTGTTGTCATTTTAAATGAAAGTTAGTAAGTTGTTTAAAGGTTGTGTTATAGTTTGATGGCTTATGTTGAGCTAATTAATAGCACAAATGAGCCATACTTATAATAAACACATCATTTAATTCACTTATGACCAAAAAAAGAGAGATCATAATTTCATAATTTGTTGAACTATATGATCTAGAGAGTGGAATTATCTCTAAATTGTCATTTAACTCTCATATTTCTATCACTTTCTTTTTGTCATTTTTTCTACATTTTTAGCTTCACACTTTTCAACTTTAGTTAATTCGATTGAATAGGAAATTTAAATCAACAATTCCCTACGGATCGACCCGTACTCACTACGTACTACGATGGTACGCCGTGCGCTTGCGGTATAAATTTTATTATAAATTTTTCGACGGTTTTCTAATTCAATAGAATTTCCATAGTTAAACATATATATATATATATATATATATACATACATACATACATACATATATATATAAGTATATTTGGAAAGTACCATTTGGTATCGACCATGGATCGCAGCTTGATGGTTGGGTTTCTATCCCAGAAAAAATCAAACTTGACTTAGGCAATCTTAGCCTCCCAATTCCGCCATGAAATTTTACCATTACTTTCCGAAATCTTTTATTTTAATAATTATCTAAAGATAAGGCTTATAAAGTTTCTATAATAATTTCCAAGTTAATTTAGGAAATACTCTTTAATAAAAGCTTACTATAAAAAACAATATTGATATGGAATAATTTATCTTTTGAAATAATAATACTGATTAACCCTTAATTAATAATTAAATTTAAGTCAATCATTATAAGATAACTTTAATTAAAAATAAAAATATACTTTTAAACATTTTAAATAATTAAATAACTTTGAAACCATAATTAAAATACTTTTAAATAACCCTTTTAAGAATCATAACATAATTATTCTTAAAACAATCCTGGATTCAAAAATCAACTTCCAAATTTGGAAATGGGCTTATTAATTCCTATGGTACTTAATCAAGTTACCATTTATCCTATAACAATCCAGAATAGCAAATTTAGATATTCACAACAATCCATTTTTAACAATCAATTCAACATCATATGACCCAATATAATTATCAGGATAATAAATAGATGTTCGTACAAATATAATAGCAGAACAGGTTTTATTTCTGCTAGTCAATGTCCAAAAACACACATATACGGTGATAATGGCAGAACGGTGATTTATTCTGCCAATAGGGTTCCAAATAAATATAACTAGCAGAATGGTGTTTTATTCCGCTAAACAGATGTCAAAACATCGTAATTAATTTAAATTAACTCATCATTATTTTTATCTGGGCAAATAACTTCAATAGACAGGTTATATAAATTTAAACGTCGATATTTGATTAAATTGGGTAATTAAATTTCTGGCCGTTTTAAAATACCGTAAAATTCCACTTGTTCAAATTCTACAAAAAGTCATATGACGATATAGTGTTCGTCGATACGAATCCATCGAAAGCAGTGTCGTGTTAATTGGATTTCGTATGCTTTAGTTATGATATTTCAAAATTTTACTAAACATTTTAAATTCTTAAACCTCCCTCACCAATTCCTTTGGCCCAAAACCCATCACCAACGATCCAAACCCATTACTCTTCTTCTCCCTCTCATCTAATTTCCCAACCCAAACCCAGAAAACCCAATCCCAAATCGCTCGTCTTCGATCAACTTGTTACATACACTGATCATCCACCAAACCCCTAGCAAGACTCCAATTTCCAGACTACAGCTACCGCACCCAACCCCATCGTCCAAAAATCTGATCCTCTCTAACCTAGAGCCTCCCATGTGCACTCCTACACGTGTGCACATGCACAGTTCGATGCTCCACCATACCTCGATACAATGCCATCCACGAACGCCACTGATTACCCTCGACACGCTGGCATTATCGCCCACACCCCACGTCCCTCCACTTGAAGTTCGACGTCACCACCGAAAACAAAATGAACGCCTAGGTTAGGAAAAACCCATCGCCATGCTTCCATGGCCATCGATCGCTAATGCCACATACCCCTATAGGACCTCCACCTATAGTCGCGCCACCAGCCACAACCTCGGCCCACTCGGTCAACGCCATCGTCCTCAGTAACGAAATTCCCAAAGCCAAAGTTTAAGACCTAAAACCCTAATAACCTCTTGCCAACCCAAATTAAAGCCGAAAACAAGAACTGGCCATGGTGAATTCCTCACCCATGCCCCCCTACTCCTCCTCGACCCAGCTATACCCTTCCTCGTCGTCGACAACGCCAGAATTTATTTTTATAATGAATTTTGATCATCTTTCAATCTCTCAACATCTAGGCAGCTAAAAACCATGTTTTCTTCGCTAAAATTCCTATTTTTAGACAACGGTCGTGACATCATACTTGATTCGATGTTTCGAGCATATTGAAATTCATCCAAACTGGGTTTATTTATTGTTATTTTGAAATTTAGCACAATATATACAACGAACTAGCTTCACATTATTTTTAGTGTGATCTTGGTTTGAAAACAAGCATTTCATCAGTTGACATCATCCACTAATTCGAATTGGATTGGGAGGTGTGGATTTTTTTGAAGATCAAGCATATATAACTTTTTTACCCTGTTGAATATAACAGAGAGGATAAAAGAGTTTCCAGGTTTTTCCCAGAAGCAAAATTCTCACCTTGATCATGCTGCTCCCAAATCTTCTAGTTTAAACTTTAGTCCTTAATTTGATTCCTTGATTACTTGCTTTACTCTTTGGATATTTTGAAAGAACAGGATGATATATAGATTTTCTCACTATTCGGTTTACAGTTTGTTTTGTTTTACAAAGTATTGTTTGTTACATGTTTTAACACAGAAGCTACACACGCACACCCCTCTATATATACATGTTTTTTTGCAAGTGAAATGATGTGCATTTGTACAGATTTTGGGGCTTAATAGGAATTGCAGACTTGTACAAGGTTTTGTACCATGTTGTGATGGCTTGAGGTGATTTCTTGGTGGTTGCAGTTGAAGTGAAATGATATTAATTTTTGGTCAGGCAAATATTTTTACTTTTGGTTGTGTATTTTCTTTCCTTCTTTGACCAGGCAACTTATTTTTGTCTTGTAAAATTTGTTTTACTTTTTACTTCCATTTTTACTTGTTTACTCTTGGTTATTTTCTCTTCTATTTACTTAGTTAAGTTTCTTTTGATTTAAAACAAGCTTCCATTATATTTTTAAAACAATTGTTAAGTGGTATTGAATAAAAAAAATTTGAGATTCATATTCATATTTATCTTTATTTAAAAAAAATATAACTCAAAGCTAATAAAAGATTTGCTATTCCATTTTTATAACATTTTTGTTAACACTTCATGTAAAAGATTTCTTATTAAAATGGTTTAAATGATTTTTATTAAATTTTCTCATATTCATCATATATTGTTTCTTATATATTTTCTTCTTTTACTTATCATTTATATGTTGTTTTTAACATACTATTTATATTTAGTTTATGCATTTCTTCTTTCTTAACTAATATGTATATATATAAGAAAATCCCAAATTTTAAAACTCTTTCTATTTATACAAAAAAAATATTTCATAAGCTATATTCATTTCTATTTATAATATATTCTTATTCATTTTTATTTGTTATGCACTTGTTTTTAATTTACATATAAATTATGATTATATAAGAAATTCAAATTAAACCAATTTTCTATTTTATGAGTAAAATCTAGAAATCCAAAATATTATCTTGGTTTAAAACTATATTATTATTACCAATTGTTATTTACCGAGGATTTTTATTCTGATTAACAGACCTTATTATTGAATCTTTAAAATAAATATTCATAACTCAAGATGCTAAAAACCCCGGGTCGTTACATTCCTCCCCCTTAAAAGAATTTCATCCCCAAAATTGTCTTAACCAGGCTAGTAAATATAACTAATCGAATTTTAAATTATTAACTGTAACGACCCACCTTTTTGGATGGTTCAAATCGACAATAAACCACACATGTCATACTCAAACCATTCAAAAAAGAGGATTGTTAATGGGGTAAACAAGAAAATAAAAAAAAAGAAAAACAAAACACAAAATCTCACAACGGAACGACAAAATATAATAATCAAATAAACAGTTCATGAAGCTGTTTTACAAATAACATTTGATTACACTTTTACAATACAAATTAGACATACATCAGAAATAAACAAATAATGCAGCGGAACACAGAATGCAGTGGAATAATAAATAGCAATAATATACTAAATCTTCGTCTTCGTCCTCCGAAAAAATAGTCTTCAATACACTGAAAAAGCTCAGACTGGCCCGAGCGTAATGAAAAACAAAACACTCGAGTCAGAACTAAAAGATCTTATGTAAGTCAGATCAATATAAGTAAAATAGAAATATTAGTGCAATGGTTTCATAGATGTTACGAGATTTTCATCTCCTATCAAGTGTACAACGTGAATATAATTATTTAAAGGGTTTCAAATAATTCAAAATATCAATCTTAATCATCTAATTAAAACAAATCTGAAGTTTGAATTAACTTAAACCCTTCAAATAATTCAATTCCAAATAAAATCCAAATTCAAGAAATTATATGGGTATATGTCATTTCAACCAGTATCAAAAATCAACATTTCCAAATCAATGAAAACCGCTCGGGTTTATCATTTTAACCCATAATGATTTTCCCCTAATATATAAGATCGTTCGGGTATGTATCATTTCAACCAATAGGGATAACAGAGATATAGACATAAATAACACCCAATCATCCAAAATGTCAACCAATAACATCCATATAATCACCTAAACATCAACAATTGAACATACAGCACAATCATCATTGAAATCAACCAATAACTACCAACAATTTACTGGTTATCATTAATAGGTATTTAACTAGCAATTTAAATTTCAATATTAAATTAAATGGCAATTAAATTTAATAAAAGTCGGATTTAAATGGAATGACAATTTAAAATATACTAAACAGCAACCAATCAATTTCTAATCACATCATAAATTCAACTTAACTAACATAATAAGATCTAGTAGTTCTGAGTGCTTGCTCACCTTTTGTGGCTACGAAGGTGATGATAAAAATGGAGCAATATGGAGATTTCTAAAAAAGATCCAAATGCAAAGCAAATCCCACAAAGCTTAGACACAAACATAAATCAATAAACAAGTTTCAACTACTTCCAACTTCCAAACAATCCAAGATCCAAACTACAGACAAACCTGAAACTAGGTCATCTTTAAGAAAATATTTGGACTAGAATTTTACTAAATCTGTAAAAGTGACTAACTAGAAAGTTGTTACAAATTATTTTCGCTCCACTTTCAAAAAAAGAATCACTCAAAAATCTTTGGTCTTGAGGAAGTCATGGTCAAAACAAACAGTGGTGTTTTCTGAGTTGAAAATCCGAGTTCAAAAATACTTCAAAAAGATTTGCGTATTTGGCATAGCAAATTAAGGAATTTAGAGAACTAGTCTAAAGAAAGTTGAAGCCACCGGAAAAATAAGTAGTTTGAAAAAAAGAATCACATAATTTAGTTCGTTCCTAAAGGAGATATGATTGATACAATATGGGGTATTTTCAGCCAAAACTGGACCCAAGAAAGGACTTGAAAAATGGAGTTTTTTTATATAGAAATATCCGGAATGGGAAGAAGGGTTCAACAACAAAGTTGTTGCCATTGATATTATACACGGTTTCAAAAAAAAATTATTTGGAGTAGTTTAGCGGAATATAGAAGCCATGGAAATAAGGGGAAGAAAGATGGAAAATAGGGAAGGGGAAAAGAAGGGAAAAAGAAGAAAGAAGAGGAGAGGGAAGGTGGAAGGAGATGGCCTTGGAGATGGTGTAGAGGGCGGCAGCTATAGGGGAGGAGGAAGGGTTGAAGGAGAGGAGGAAAGGAGTTTTGATTTGTGAGGTTTTTGGAGTTTTAGATCTTGAGTTCTCTGTAGATTTTGAGGAGAAAGAAGAAGTGTGCAGAGAAAGTTTCTCAGGAGAAAAATTATGTATGTAGATGTTATCAGATAAGAAACATAAGGTCGTAGGCAAAGGAATGGTCACATGACTGACTATAGTCTCTTGGTTAACCAAGGCTCACTAGACCAAACAAACCCAATATGCCTTAGCCAAATAAAACACAACTAAACACTACTGATTCATGTTAATTTTTCACAGTAATTCAAATTTTTAGAGCAATAGGAATTTGATTTTGACGAAACGAAAAGTGGAGGGATGATCAGAATTCAGTCTAGTATCATATAAAAAGAATAAAATCTTAAAATTCAAATTTAAATTTTCAACCAAAAGTCAATCTTTGACTAAGTTTGACCAAAATTTGAAATTTTACAAAAAAATTTATTCTATTAAATTTGGTCAAATAAAACACTCAACATCACAAATTCAAATTTTTTTTATTTAATTTTTATTTAAATTCAAAATGCTACGATCTTAAAGTTGTTAAAAGTTATGGATCGTTACACTTTATCTTTATTAGAAGATGTAATATTAATTAATGCAATATTAATTTGTTTCGCCTTATCATATTTAAAAGGTTAAATGCTATTAACTACGCATCCAATTCACATCCAATTACATTCAAACCTATGTTATCATCCTTATTATTCAATCAACAATACCCTATGAATTATATTAACATAAGTTTACATTTTATTACATTAATTATTTACCGTTAACATCTTTTACCATATTAACTACAATAATTAATTACATAAATTTTCATTGATTTCCAAATTAATTCCAAACATATTAAATAATGAGATGATAAATGAACAATTGTTACCTTTAAGTAATTTAATCATATTTATAAGTTTATTATCTACAACAAATGTTATGACTACTTACGCATCACTGATTATATTCAATTTCAATTAACAACATATAATTCCAACATTCAATTTGCCTTAATTCCACTAAATACCCACTTAATATTGAAATAGACAAATTAATGAGAAGATAATTACAACCATCGTTTATAATAATAGTTCATATCCATTATCTTATCATTTACAACCAAGGGATATAACAAAATGATTTTATATTCTATATTAACCTATTCCAATCAACTACATATAATCTCATCATTAAATGCATCATTTAATTTATTTCATTATTTACAATTATAACCAAATAACCTTACAATTATATCCATTGATTGAAAATGGATTAAAATGGTTATCAATTACATTAAACGTTAGGCCGACATTAAACCAACATTACTATATTACATTCTAATCGTTTTATCATTACAAATCAAAAATTTTAATTTTTTACAATATTAATATTTCAAAATCTTATTAAATTTAATATTTTAATTACCGAAAAATACGGGTCGTTATACTCTTCCCCACTCAAAACTTTTCATCCTCGAAAAGGGAAAATGAGGAATTAAGGGATTAATATATTTTATTCAAAGTATTCAATTTATAAACAATTAATTTACATAATTAAGTATTTTAAATAAAATATAGTAATTAATAAACAATCAAATCTTCATATTCAAGTTTACTAAAGTTTGAAAAAATATTTTCACTTCCACAATAATTTTCTAAGTCTAAAATTCACGGAAAATTTCGACAGATTCTTCTTTGTATGGAGAGGTCTAGAAAATAATAATATCAATAATAACCATATATATATCATATTTGAAAATAAAATATCCCAATCACGGGAAAACAAAATAATATCGCTAGAAAACCGTAATCCGAAAATATACCTATTTGTTGGGCAAACAACGCTTATTTACGAAACCAAAAACAGTAGCTATTGCTTCCATAAACCTGTATTTCACTTATATAATCCAAAATAGGTTAATAATTATGCAAAAAGAGAAATATTTAAGTTGTTCAATTTGCAACAAAATCAAATCACTATTAAACATATACAAACAAACAATACAACCATTATACGCAACCATAGAATCCATCATACATTCATAGCAACCAAAATCAATGGTTTGTTTAGTTCAGAAACTTTTAATCGTACAAGGGTGACGAATAAACTATCAAGTGTATCTTACGCTCAACAGCCTTTGGTAATTATTTAATAGACTATCCATACAACTTTAAACAATTAGAAGTATCCTTTCCAAGCATCTCATAAGCCAAAACAGCCAAGAATTTCAATACATTTTTATGTTTATTTAATTGGTTTCTTTTCACATCATTATTTACCTTTTTTTTCTTTTTTTTCATTCATACAATGTATTTTTCTTTATTTCATGTACTTACATAAATTATTTCATAATATTAACTTACATTCATAACATTTCTTGCACATCGAAATTCTTATTCAGAAATATTTCATAAAACACTTCCATTACTTAAGTTTTACTTGTATAATATTCCATTACATATTCTATTAACATTTCAACTTATTAAACATTTCCGGTAAGTTATATATATATATATATATATTAGGAATGTAATTGAATGTTACACAAGTTTTTGATATTCGCCCTTGAAGAGAAAAGAAATATTTCAATATATCTAAAAATTCAATTAAAACATTTAACCTCATTCACTTAGTAAGAATATAAGATATATTTAAAACATCTTCATAGCATTATGCAAGAATTTTCCAAAAAGTTTAAACAATGTTAGAAGTTTACATCAAAACATTAGGATAAGCCCTTTTTTAATAAAGTTCCTTAAATCCGATAATTTATTAGACTCGTTATTTTAAAATAAGTATAACCCTAGATTATTAAACTGAAACTAATAGTATACTCAAATCTTACATTAAATATCCAAATCAAAGTATAAAATTTAATGTCTTCATAATTAATTTTACACACTTGTTTAAAATGAATATTCAAATCATGGAAAAACATTTATTATGGTTTAATACAAAAAATCAAATAGTGAATAAACCTATAAATTTACTGTTAGTGCTTCGAAATCAAGTAAATATTTCAAACCATAGTTCCAAAATAGAGATTCAAATTTATTGGTTAAGTATATTACTGTAAATAAAACTTCGCAAATTTTTTTTTCATTTATATAATATCTTTAAATTATACATTCAAGGAAACTTATATAAATTTTACTTGAAATATTCATTTGAAAACTTCATTTGCAAATCAATCATTTTTAATAATTTAATACTTTATGGAAAAATTTCTTGCTTCATTTATAAATACCACATAATTTTTTTTAAATAACATCTTTATAAATATATGTAAACTATTTGAAGACAGTTGATTACATCATTATTTATATTTAAAAAGAAGTTATTGAAAACCTTAAATCGATTATTTACAAATTTTATTAGTTTTAAATCTCAAAATACTTTTAAACATCATTAATAAATCAATAATCATTAACTTCAAATATGTTTTATTTAATTAATAACTTCTCACAATATATACAACACTAATAATTTACTACTAAACCATGTTGTACATAAATAAACAATATTTTAAACATTTTAAAGTATTTAGAAATGGAAAAAATGACCAAAATATCTTTTATATAATACTTTATCAAAATACTTTTATAACTTGATGTTTTAACAGGTTTATCCTCGTTCTTGCAGACTCTAGTCATACGTTGATTAGGCATAAGACTAGAAATCTCCAAGTACTTAGCAGACCTGTTTCAACACCCAGTTAAAATACTTAAAAACAGGTATGAGAAGTACCACTCAAAATCTGATGTCAGATGATGATGTTACGATAGTAGTGGCCCATTGCTGATCCAGTGTTTACGCAATGGACACAAAACTTTCCAAAAGATTCTTCCACCTTTTGGATTCTAGAAAAATATTGTAGCCATTTCGTAAACAAGGGACCATCGACCCCTGCTACAGTGGTAACTACTGATTCAATGATTTACGCAATGGATGCACTTCCTTCCCGGAAGATCCATAAACAACAGATCCCAGGATCGAAAGTGCCTCCATTGGGTAAACTAAAGAACCATCTACCCTGGAAAAAAAATCGAGAAACTCATAAGTTTAAGCCTGGACAACCATATCGGTTCGAATCCATTTCTGAATTCACCCAAGTATATTAGGGTTTATCAATCGAATCCATTCCTGGATTCCCCAAGTCCATATGGGTCAAAGCATATCATACTATACTTCTTTACGGAGGGTACTTCCCCATTCCTTTTACTTCAAAATAATAACATACCATATATAGTACTCTTTCAAAATCATAACTTCAACTATCACACTTATATAAATTCCATTATATATAAGATTTCATTTTCATGAGAGTACTTTCCAAAGTCAATAGTCTCGAATATATCAAATCATTCTTAAATAAATTCCATTGTATATAAGATTTATCTCTTTAGATCGAATATCCTCCAAAATCAATAGTCTTCCAAATAACCATATACTTATATAAAGTCCATCTTATATAAGAATCAAATTTTCCTAAAATCAATTTCGCTGTATGAAGAGCCATATGGGATTGAACATCTTTGCTTTATAAAAGGTAATGAATTTAGAATATTTTTGTATATATAGAATAGTTTGTAAAATAGTTTGCATATAAAATAGTTTGTAAATAAAATAGTTTTTAAAATAGTTTGTAAATAAAATAGTTTGTAAAATAGTTTTGTATATAAAATAGAATAAACTAGTTTGTATAAGAAAAATAAAAGAAAATAGTTTTGTAAAATGGTTTTAAATTAATAGTAGTTTTGCATAAAAGAATAATTCCAATTTAAATTACAAAGAATATCCAAACCAACAACTTTCAATTTCAACATCAAAGCATATCAATAATATTAGAACATAAAATGTACATATGTCATCATTTCGCAAAATCACATTCGATCGCTCGCTCGATCGCACAAGTTCGCTTTCGAACTAGTATTGTTCATTTGACTTCCCTAATGTGGACTTCGATAAGGTTTCTTGACTAGAAACCATCATTCTCCTTGCATAGCCATACACTATGATAGAGAATTTTAGAATCAAATCAAAAATCCATATCAAATATTCGCCATCAAGAATCGAATGAAAAATCCTAATACGAAATGGTATAATTTACCTCGAACTTGTGTACTCAAATCCAGATCAAATTATTTGTGCGAATAAAACAATATACATACAACTTACGTACTTATTCCAATTTGTTTCATCACCATTACATTTTGATTTAAATTCATTATTAATCTCATTGATTAACACAAATAACACTTCATACTTTAATATTTGTTTCACAGAATTTCTCCATTTAATATAAAACATTAATATATTCATTCTCATAACATTGCTTGTATTTCTCTTCAGTTTTAAATTAAATTCAATTTCACATGTAATATTTCTCATTTAATACTACATTTATTGCAACATCCATTTATTTCATAAACAATTTACAAATCGTGACTTTATTTAAAATCATTTCACTTTTAGTTCATATTCGTTTATCCAATTAGTTTTCACTTGCTTTTCAAATTTATTTATGCCACATTTCATAAATTTAATTAAGTTCATAACACTTTTTTTTTAAATCTCATTTATAGCTTTTCCTTAATCACAATTTCGATTTAAACATGGCAAGGCTTAAAGTTCACACTTGTATATTATTACATTACATGCCAATAATATATACAACAATTCTATTCATTTACTAACATAGATATAACAAATTTAACCTTGTTTCACTTGCTTTCAATTTAAGGTTACCAAATTCAACTGCATAATTAAACAAAATTTCTACATTTCAACTCATATATTAATTCAGAAGTTTCGACTATCCAAAATATCCAGATATTCCATTTTTTCAATAGTTAAAACTACCAATCAACAAACAACAATATTCACAACCAAACATTTCAATTTCATAACCAAATATCCTAATTATTCATTTTATTCTCTTTACTACACCATTACTAAACTAGTGTTTAGTCCATAAATTAAATCAACAATAATTAGCCAATGCTTATAAACTGACTAAATACAACAAATCAACAATAAATGATAATAATTAAATATTACCATTTCAGAAATCAAACACATTACAAATAATTATGATAGTTATAAAAAATTTATTCCTTTATATATAACATATAATATTAGGAAAAATCATTTCATTTCAAAACTTATATAAACATTTTATAACACTAACAAATACGAGCTCCGGTATATACACTCAGACAACTCATTCTAGGATATTACTACCATATCTCTAATGAGTTAACCCCAACATGCTAAGGTATGTCTAAACCTCGCTCTGATACCAACTGTAACAACCCACCTTTTTGGACCGTTCAAATCGACAATAAACCATACATGTCATACTCAAACCATTCAAAAGAGAGGATTGTTAATGGGGTAAATAAAAAAGAAAAAAAAAGAAAACAAAACACAGAATATCGCAGCGGAACGACAAAATATAATAATCAAATAAACAGTTCATGAAGTTGTTTTACAAATAACATCTGATTACACTTTTACAATTCAAATCAGAGTTATACATACATCAGAAATAAACAAATAATGCAGTGGAACACAGAATGCAGTGGAATAATAAATAGCATTAATATACTGAATCTTCGTCTTCGTCCTTCAAAAAATAGTCTTCAATACACTGAAAAAGCTCAGACTGACCTGAGCGTAATCAAAAGACAAAACACTCGAGTCAAAACTAAAAGATCTTATGTAAGTCAGATAAAATAAGTAAAATAGAAATATTAGTGCAATGGTTTCATAGATGTTACGGGATTTTCATCTCCTATCAAGTGTACAACGTGAATATAATTATTTAAAGAGTTTCAAATAATTCGAAATATCAACCTTAATAATCTAATTAAAACAAATCCAAAGTTTGAATTAACTTAAACCCTTAAAATAATTCAATTCCAAATAAAATCCAAATTCAAGAAATTATATGGGTATATGTCATATCAATCCGTATCAAAAATCATTCCAAATCAATAAAAACCGCTCGGCTTTCTCATTTCAACCGATAACTATTTTCCTCTAATCTATAAGATGGTCCGGGTATGTATCATTTCAACCCATAGGGATAACAGAGATATAGACATAAATAGCATCCAATCATCCAAAATGTCAACCAATAACATCCATCCAATCACCCAAATATCAACAATTGAACATACAGCACAATCATCACTAAAATCAACCAATAACTACCAACAATTTACTAGTTATCATTAACAGGTATTTAATTGGCAACTTAAATTTCATTATTAAATTAAATGGCAATTAAATTCAATAAAATTCGGATTTAACTGGAATGACAATTTAAAATATACTAAACAACAACCAATCAATTTCTAATCATATCATAAATTCGATTTAACTAACATAATAAAATCTAGTAGTTGTGAGTGTTTGCTCACCTTTCGTGGCTACGAAGGTGATGATAAAAATGGAGCAATATGTAGATTCCTAGAAAAGATTCAAATGCAAAGCAAATCCAACAAAGCTTAGACACGAACACAAATCAATAAACAAGTTTCAACCACTTCCAACTTCCAAACAACCCAAGATCCAAACTACGGACAAACCTGAAACTAGGTTACCTTTAAGAAAATATTCGGACCAGAATATTACTGAATCTGTAAAAGTGACTAACTAGAAAGTTGTTAAAATTAATTTCTCTCCACTTTTTAAAAAATAATCACTCAAAAAGCTTCAGTCTTGAGGATGTTATGGTCAAAACAAACAGAGGTATTTTCTGAGTTGAAAATCTGGGTTCAAAAATACTTCGAAAAGATTTGAGTTTATGGCATAGAAAATTAAGAAATTTGGAGAATGAATCTAAATGAAAGTTGAAGCCACTGAATAAAAATATGGTTTGAAAAAAATAATCACAAAATTTGGTTTATTCCTGAAGGAGATATGGTTGATATAATATGGGGTATTTTCGGCCAAAACTGGACCGAAGAAAGGACTTGAAAAATGGAGTTTTTTTATATAGAAATATTCGGAATGGGAAGAAGGGTTCAACAACGAAGTTGTTACCATTGAAATTATACACGGTTTCAAAAAAAAATTGATTTGGAGTAGTTTAGTGGAATGTAGAAGCCATTGAAATAAGGGGAAGAAAGTGGGAAAATAGGGAAGGGGAAAAGAAGGGAAAAAGAAGAAAGAAGAGGAGAGGGATGGTGGAAGGAGATGGCCTTGGAGATGGTGGAGAGGGCGGCAGCTATAGAGGAGGAGGAAGGGTTGAAGGAGAGGAGGAAAGGAGTTTTGATTTGTGAGGTTTTTGGAGTTTTAGATCTAGAGTTCTCTGTAGATTTTGAGGAGAAAGAAGAAGTGTGCAGAGAAAGTTTCTCAGAAGAAAAATTATGTACGTAGATGTTATCAGATAAGAAACATAAGGTCATAGGCAAAGAAATGGTCACATGACTTACTAGAGTCTCTTGGTTAACCAAGGCACATTAGACCAAACAAACCCAATATGCCTTAGCCAAATAAAACACAACCAAACACTACCAATTCATGTTAATTTTTCACAGTAATTCAAATTTTTAGAGCAATAGGAATTTGGTTTTGATGAAACGAAAAGTGGAAGGAATTTCAGAATTTAGTCTAGTATCATATAAAAGGAATAAAATTTTAATTTTTTCAACCAAAATTCAATCTTTGACTAAGTTTGACCAAAATTTGAAATTTCACAAAAAATTTATTCTATTAAATTTTGTCAAATAAAACACTCAACATCACAAATTGCAATTATTTTTATTTAATTTTTATATAAATTCAAAATACTGCCATTTTAAAGTTGTTAAAAGTTACTGATCGTTACACTTTATCTTAATTAAAAGATGTAATATCAATTAATGCAATATTAATTTGTTTCCCCTTATCATATTTAAAAGGTTAAATGTCATTAACTACACATCCAATTCTCATCCAATTACATTCAACCCTATCTTATCATCCTTATTATTCAATCAACAATACCCTATGAATTATATTAACATAAGTTTACATTTTATTACATTCATTATTTTACCGTTAACATCTTTTACCATATTAACTGCAATATTTAGTGACATAAATTTTCATTGATTTCCAAATTAATTTCAAACATATTAAATAATGAGATGATAAATGAACAATTGTTACCTTTAAGTAATTTAATCATATTTATAAGTTTATTATCTACAACAAATGTTATGACTACTTACACATCACTGATTATATTCAATTTCAATTAACAACATATAATTCCAACATTCAATTGCCTTAATTCCACTAAATACCCATTTAATATTCAAACGGACAAATTAATGATAAGATAATTACAACCATCGTTTATAATAATAGTTTATATCCATTATATTATTATTTACAACCAAGGGTTATAACAAAATGATTTTATATTCTATATTAACCTATTCCAATCAATTAAATACAATCTCATCATTAAATGCATCATTTAAATTATTTCATTATTTACAATTATAACCAAATAACCTTACAATTATATCCATTGATTTAAAGTGGATTAAAATGGTTATCAATTACATTAAATCAACATTACTATATTACATTCTAATTGTTTTATCATTACAAATCTTAAATTTTAATTTCTTACAATATTAATATTTCAAAATCTTATTAAATTTAATATTTTAATTACCGAAAAATACGGGTCGTTACATTAACGAATTAATAAACAACCATATCACATAAGTTCAATCATATATATATATATATATATATATATATATATCTCAAAATATCAGTCATAAAGAGTATCAACTAAGATACTTTTACAACTACAGTCGCCATATACACATACACATATCCAGGACATATCTATTTCCACTAGCCAGTTATACACATGTACATAACACACAAAAGCATCTACTAGATTCTTCATTAATCTGCAATCCAAACACACATCCATGACGTCTATGGGCTACTAATCTATCCAATAGGGTGTATATTCTAAAAGAACTAACCCAACCCAAGATAACATCTCACAGTGGACTCTCTCCATTAGAGTCCTCCACTTCCGGTCCTTTCATTTCCCTTGTCTCAGAATCATTGTTCAGAATCCATGCAATCTCCGGGCTTGGTTCCCTAGGCACTAGCATCTTTGCCCTAGGCCATAAGTCATCCCTTAGAAGGTCATCCCCATCTGCAAGTGGCTCGCTAATGATCTCTCCCATTTCCCTAATAATAGCATCATCGTTTTCTGATTCGGGCTCCTCTTCTATCTAAAATTCCTCTTCTTCCTCCTCGAATTCCTCTTCTTCTTCTGCCATGCAATTTTCCTCCTCTTCTGGGATGGGTTCCATTTCTTCTTCTAACTCCTCCTCTTCCTCGACTTCTTCCTCTAGCCACAGATGGTCAAGATCCTCCAGAATCCGACTAACCAAGCCCTGATCGCCAAGCCCCCTAGCCTTCATAAGTGCTCCTCTAATCATAATAGGAGTTCTCTAAAATCAATTAACAAAAACCAAAGAATGATATCCTAAGGTTTCCAGGAGTTCACATATGCTAAAGAGTAAATATAAGTGCATACTTTAAATAAATCCTCTTTTAAATTACTACCATTTAAAAACTTTACTTTAACTATTACTATCATCATTTTTCTTCAAAAAATTGTTTAAAACAATTTCTTGAAATTACTGGAGTTTTAAATTCTCAAATATCCCTTTTATAAATCAATTATTATAATACTAGCTTTTATATATGAGGAATCTCCCTAAATATTAATCTTAAATATTTAAATCTCTTTTAGTAAACAGAATTTACTAAAAATCCAATTTTCCAAAGCTTCTATCTTTAAGACCCAGGTTTTCTATAGGATACTCAAAACTAGATGGTCAGGCAATAGAGGATACTCAAAACTAGATGGTTACGACCACTCAAATCCTAGATGATAATGATAGGATATTATCATCACTTATCAAACAACATCACAAAATACTATATATTTTGAAAATCATTACCTTTTATATATATAAAATATATCCTAGGTAAAATTATTTCATTCACCCACTTAAAACAATATTGTGTCTGTTGGCCTTGTTCAAGTGTTTAAAGATCCCTATCAATAACGTTAGCTACTCATATTGACCAGAATCCATATGCTACTCATTAGATCAATTAACACAATATAAAACATTTTTATATCACTAACAAATGCGCACTCTCGTGTATATATACACTCAAACTCATTCTAGGGTACTACTGACCCTATCTCTAATGAGTAAGCCCACTAAAACCTAGGTATTTGCTCAACCAAAGCTCTGATACCAAAATGTCACGACCCACCTTTCCATACAGTTTAAACTGACATTTTAGCACACTTGCCTAGCCCAAATTTCATGGGAAGGCGGATAGTTAAGAAAAAGAATGTAGAAAGAAGATAAAAGGAAGATAGAAAGAAAACCAAACAACACAGAGTCTCACAGCGGAACGAATAATCTATAATATATAACAATCTTTACACAAAAGACAAAACTGTAATTTATATATATACGGACATCAATCAGAGTATGCTAACCTATTCAACATGGACAGTTATAATAACATGTCCTTACCACTGCTGATAAACACACTAAAATGCAACGGAAATATAATCATCTACGTGAATACGTCTCTGGGCCTCTAGCTCCTATCTTGAAGCTCCAATTATCCATCTAAACCTGGAAATATGCTCGGTCTAACCCGAGCATATAGGAAAAACCACGCCCGGGTCAGTCTGGTAAAACCAGCGTGAGAATTTAAATCACAAGGAATTTTATTCATTATAACTTTCAAAAATCCTTTTAAAATCAAAGGTATCTTGTAAGACCACGCCACACACGATGGGTTTTTCCCTTACGATAACCAAAACCTTTTATAGAAAATCCAATGATATTATAATAGTGTCTAAGTACAAATACTTATTCAAATAGCCGAAATTGTTACATTAATTAAATTCCAGCGTACTAGGCTCTACAACTAAAACCGTAAAGGCATGTATTGGAGAATGGATTTCCATACAATGACTAGGCACTGGGGTACCACCTATCACAGTACACATCTAGAAAAATGTACCGAGGACCTCGCCGGGATCCCCTAAAAACACGAGACCGACCTACCCCTAACCTGGATAGTACCGAATATGCTATCACCCCGGGTGTTCCCACCCTTATCGAGCTCTTCCCATGCACCATATTTATAATATCTGAGGGTATCTAGAAAGGTGATAAACATACCCTGATTGGGTGCAAACCAATTAGCCTTGCTGCATCTTCCTTGATTTTCAGTCATTCCTGGTTGATGTGGCTTGAGGTTACGATTACCCTTTTAGGAATTTATACTTAGAATGCTCATTGTCCCCCAATGACAATGTGCTGATAGCTTCATCCATACAAGTCTGTTCCGGGTCTGAATGAAACCGAAGGTACTATTCCTACTACATCCATTTTGGAATCATCCTCAATATTAGTAGCGACTAGCCCTTGCACTTCAATGCTCCTTCTTTGATTCCATGCTCTTGTCTTCACTTCGAAACTATTCGTTGGATCGAAGTGGTTTCTGGATAACTTATCTGATCCCGGTCTCTTCGAAACAACTTTCAAAATTTCTGGTGAACTCAGTCCCGGTTCTCTAGGAAATAAACAGACGAAAATAAGATCGGAGATCATCTCCTAACCGTTAGTGGATGGATTTCCTTATAATCGTCCTAGAAGAATGAAACAAGTTTATACGTATAGTATAGCACCTCGAACGGTAACTGTACCATATAATTCCCATGTTTCTCCTAGATATTTCCAAAGTTACGTTTTGGTCCAGATTTGATAGTCGGTTATTTAACTATCAAATAAACAATCACTCAACCAAAATTTCATTTCCCACTAAAATCACTAAGCCTTATTTAATTTAAATTTCAATAAATTAAATCACTTTATCAAAAGATATATACTTATCTCACCGGAATAAGTATATTCACAAATCATTCCTTTCAAAAATACTTCGAACTTTTAAGAAATATATATATATAAGTATATTTGGAAAGTACCATTTGGTATCGACCATGGATCTCAGCTCGATGGTTGCGTTTCTATCCCAAAAAAAATCAAACTTAACTTAGGCAATCTCTACCTCCCGATTCCGCCATGAAATTTTACCATTACTTCCCGAAATCTTTTATTTCAATAATTATCTCAAAATAAGGCTTATAAAGTTTCTATAATAATTTCCAAGTTAATTTAGGAAATACACTTTAATAAATGCTTACTATATAAAACAGTATTAATAAGGAATAATTTATCTTTTGAAATAATAATACTGATTAACCCTTAATTAATAATTAACTTTAAGTCAATCATTATATGATAACTTTAATTAAAAATAAAAATATAATTTTAAACATTTTAAATAATTAAATAACTTTGAAACCATAATTAAAATACTTTTAAATAACTCTTTTAAGAATCATAAAATAATTACTCTTAAAACAATCCTGGATTCAAAAATCAACTTCCAAATTTGGAAAGAGGCTTATTAATTCCAATGGTACTTAATCAAGTTACCATTTATCCTATAACAATCCAGAATAGCAGATTCAGATATTCACAACAATCCATTTTTAACAATCAATTCAACATCATATGGCCCAATATAATTATCTGGATAATAAATAGATGTTCATACAAATATAATAGTAGAACAGGGTTTTATTTCTGGTAGTCAATATCCAAAAACACAAATATACGGTGATAATGGCACAACGGTGATTTATTCTGCCAATAGGGTTCCAAATAAATACAATTAGCAGAACGGTGTTTTATTCCGCTAAATAGATGTCAAAACATGATAATTAATTTAAATTAACTCATCGTTATTTTTATCTGGGTAACTAACTTCAATAGATAGGGCATATAAATTTAAACGTCGATATTTGTTTAAATTAGGTAATTAAATTTCTGGCCGTTTTAAAATACCATAAAATTCCACTTGTTCAAATTTTACAACAAGTCGTACGACGACATAGTGTTCGTCGATACGAATCCATCGCAACCAGTCTCTCGTTAATTGGATTTCGTATGCATTAGTTATGATATTTCAAAATTTTCCTAAACATTTATAAAATTAAAACATTTTAAATTCATAAACATCCCTCACCAATTCCTTCGGCCCAAAAACCATCACCAACGACCCAAACCCGCTACTCTTCTTCTCCCTCTCACCCAATTTCCCAACCCAAACCCAGAAAACCCGATCCTAAATCGCTCATCCCCGATCAACTTGTTACATGCGCCAATCATCCCCTAAACCCCTCGCATGACTCCAATTTCCAAAATACAACTACCGCACCCAACCCCATCGTCCTAAAATCCAATCCTCTCCAACCTGGAGCCTCCCTTGTACATACCTACACGTGTGCATGTGCATACCTCGATGCTCCACCGTACCTCGATCCAAGGACACCCATGAACGCCACTGACTACCCTCGACACGCTGGCACTATCGCCCACACCCCACGTCCCTCCACTCGAAGTTCGACGTCACCATTGGAAACAAAAGGAATGCCCAGCTTAGGAAAAACCTATCGCCACGCTTCCATGGCCATCGATCGCCAACGCCACATACCCCTATAGGATCGCCACCTACAAACGTGTCACCAGCCACAACCTCGGCCCACTCGGTCAACGCTGTCGTCCCCAGTAATGAAATTCTCGAAGCCAAAGATTTAAGACCTAAAACCCTAATAAACCCTGCCAACCCAAATCAAAGCCGAAAACAAGAATTGGCCACGGTGAATTCCTCACCCATGTCCCCCTGCTCCTTCTCGACCCAATCGTACCGTTCCTCGTCGTCGACAATGCCAAAATTTATTTTTATAACGAATTCTGATCATCTTTCAATCACTCAACATCTAGGCAGCTAAAAACCATGTTTTCTTCGCTAAAATTCCTATTTTTAGACAACGATCGTGTGAAAACCCAAATTATTGAGATAAAAATAATTTTGAAAAAAATGGAAATCAGTTAATAGAAAATATTTAAAGGATAAACAGTTTGAAAATAAATATTAAGAGTGAGTGAAATAATTAAATAAAAGGATGGTGATTTTTCAATGAATAATAATGAGAAGAAAATGATCAAGTTTGAGTGAGTTTTACGCACACATATCTCATATGTATATATATATATTAAATATGAGTAGCCAGAGAAATATAAAGTCATAGAATAAATCCCCCTGATAATTAAATTGCATAAAACCAGTTTAGTATTATTTGTGCATAAATACATTTTTTTAAAATAAGTCAAGAGAAAAATAAATAGTTTGAAATAATAGGTAGGAATAATAATAAAAAGGGGTATGAGTGAACTATTCAGGTTTAACAAAATATACAATGAAGCTAAGTCAAAAAAAATGTATAGGTGAATCATGCAAATAGCATGTACCCAGAAAAGCAGAGAAGCAACTCCTTTTACCTGAAATGGGAATCAAAAGAAAATGGCATAATTAGCCATAAACATGCATACAAACTTCTCTTATTTTGTGAGGATAAAATGGGTTTTTTTTCCATTAAAAACCCTAGTTAAATGATTTAAATCAAAGGGGATGCAGTAGTTTTCTCTGAGGGAAAAACAAAAACATATTTTCAAAAAAATATAGAAGGGAAGAACTCACACTGTCTTCAAGCTTAAGCATTCTCGGGGAAGAGAAGAGGAAGGTGAGTGATTAATCACTTATGAGATTTGAGGCATTAAGACCCAAGTTAAGGGCAGCCAAGTTATTTTATATAAAAATTATATTATGCTTTTTTCTGTTTGATTTTATTCTCTGAATGAAAATATGTTGATCATGGATGGTATTCTGGTTGAATTTTTGGGATGAGATTTTAATCTGTTTTGATCTGTTGTGATGGTTTCAATCTTTGTTTTGAAATATAAATAATCAAACAAATACTCTAATCACAGAAATAGATTTTATATTCTAGTTTATATATGAAAATGAACTAAATGTTTTACTGTGAAATAGGGTATCAATGAAAAAAAAGAAGTAGGCAGTGTGAATAATGAGATTCATGCTTATGCCTAGTTTATATTAAAAATTATATGAACAATGCAATACTACAAATATGTGCTAATTTGTTCAGATCACAAGCCAATATGTTTTATGGGTTTTTCTCATAAACCATATCCTATGCTCACAGTAAAAATAAATATAGTATTTCTTATGACTTCATCAGATTTATGCAAGCAATGGAAAATTTCTAGAAATAAATATATAAGCAGATTTTAGAAAATATGATTAAGCAAAAATGACTTTGAAATGAGATGTGCAATTTTGCATGAATGTTTTGTATGTCTGGATATAATCCTTGAGTGAGTTTAATAATTTTTGACTTATGTAATGAAGGAAAGAACATAAGCATCTCTGGAATTAAAAAGAAAAATTCCCCATAAAATAAATAAGCATGGTCTCTAAATTATAAAATAATTTAGGAGTAGTGCCTTGATCTATTCATCATCAGGTGGATGATGGGTATGTGCATGACTTGCTTAAGTCCTGTTGGCCACTGTGTAAAGGGTTAACAGAACTGAGCCCCTTTGAAATGCACACATGGTGTTCAATGGCAAGAGTTCAGACCAAATAAAATAAAAAGATGAGATTGAGAAATTATGCTATGGAACTTATTGGAGTTAATCCATAGGAGTTTGTACATGTACAACTGAATGAAGTGAATGGATGAATGCTTGGGTGTATGTTTGTTAGATAAACTTAAATAAACATATTCCCAGGTTTTAATATGAATTTGAATAGCATCTAACATACAAGCTCTTTGCACAGCCTTAGGAATTTACAAGTTATTTTTAATCCTTGATTTCACTCACACCAGAATTTATTTCTGACCCTATTTGTTGCCTTTGCAATATTTGGGGTGTCTCATCTTATTGAGGCAGTTCAAAGTATTGCTGCAGGGAAAGATGCATGAGTAGCTTGCTTGCATGGATATTTGGAGATCTTGATGAGTCTAAAGTGTTTAAGAAAAGTAGCAGTGTTATTGTAATAAATAAGTTAGACAAACTCTATTATGTTTAAGCATTTCCAGGATTGTCTTTTGCTTTGTTATCTTGAAAAGAACATGTAAGAAGAAAAAGAAACTTAAGTGTTATATGTGTTTGTGAGCTGTGGATTTAAGTAACAGATTCTGAAATGATTTTAATAGCTTATGGTGAAGGAGAAGATGCCATATAATCTGATATGTGGACATATTCTCTTTGGCAAGCTTGATGCACCTCGGTTATGAAGTGAGAACTGTTTTGAATGAATATGTGCTAAAATAATAAGTATCTGGGTTGAACATAATGTTGGCTAACCAGCAAGGCTTATGCATGTCCTATAAGTTGATATAAGTACATGTGAAGGCTTAAAGTTTTAGTCACCAGATTTTTGAGAAGAAAAACCATAGGGTAAGCTAAGTTGAGTTGCAACAAAAATCTTGTAATATAGCTAGAACAAAAGTAGAATTAAGATACCATGAAACCTGAAAATTATAAGTGTGTAAGACTTGAAAGATTGGAATGGGAAAAAATCTGATACCATGACTTCAAAACTGATACTAAGTATGCAGAGTGATGGTGTTAAGTGTTTAAAGGTTCAGAACATCATTTTTAAATGTTTTTAGCCCAGAAGAATGCAAAGATCCTTCTAAAATCAGTTTCAACATTTTTCCAGTTCCAAATATTAGAAGATGTATGACTTATAGATTAGATCACAACACTATCACTCATATGATCATTATTTGCTCTATTAATTGGATCTGTGCATTTTGTTTGTCATGATTGGTTTGTGCATGTTTGTGTTTGAATTCAGAACCTAGGATAGACTAACTAGTGAACCATAGGTCAGGCCAAGGTTTGATATTTTTTATCATTTTAAGAATAACATGTATAAATTTCTGAATCCCAAAGATCAAATACATGGGATTATAAATCCACCTAAAATTAATTAGTCGGGTTTATAAAACAATCTGAAAAAAATATATAGAAACAGCTATGGACACAAAACCTTTCAATTATGAAAAATATTATGTAATTGAATTTCTTTGCTAATTTAATTACTCTGATAGGCAAAGAAGCATTTATATATCTTCATATATAAATGACATGATTTGATTTAAATACTGATATTTTTATATTGGTAAATTCTGGATCTTGGGGAAATTAATTAAGAGAAGTGATCCATTGTTTTATATTGTGTAAAAAAACTCATCTGAAAATCACTGCAAATAAATGATAAGAGAAGTGGGTCACTTCAATTGGTATCAGAGCTATGTTAACAAGAACATAGCATATGAAAAAAAAAAAAATAATAAATATAATATTCTCAGTAGGAATAAATTACTGAAATAATTAAATTAGAAACAAGACTAACTAGCTATGCAATTGAATAGTGAATCATGGTAGGAAGACCACCAAGCACTGGAGCAGGATCCTCTAATGCTACACCAATGGTCAATTTGCAAGATTTGGTGAGGGCATTTAGGGAAGGAGCAGTGCAGAGGGAAGAAAATCCTCATGAGGAATTAGTTAAGCTATTGAAAACATTTTCAAATTTAGGAGGCAAGGATTTTGAAGGAAGTGAAGGAGTCATGGGTGTACAAACATGGCTGAGAACCTTAGAAAGAATATTTGCAGACATGCAAATAAATGATCAAAGGAAGAGGCAAATAGCTTCCAGAAGGCTCAAGGGAGCAGCACTAGATTGGTGGGAGGTAATCATCACAGGAAGACCAGAAAATGAGATAACATGGGATCAATTCAAGGAGATGCTTGAGGCAAGATTTGTCCCAGCAATAGCTAAGGCAACACTTCTTGAGGAATTCATAAAGCTGAGACAAGGACCAATGAGTGTGACTGAATACACTCAAAATTTTGAGAGCTTATCTAAGTATGGAACCATGCTCATAGGGAATGAGGAATCAAAGAATTCAAGATTTTTTCAAGGACTTAATGCTGGTTTAAGTTGAGCAATGCTACCATACAAAGACAAAACATTTGATCAAGTCATAGATCTCACTCTTTCTTTTGAACAACATGATAATGCAAGAGAGAAATTTAGGAACATGAGGGCTAATAATCAAAAGAAAGGGAAAAATAGAGCACATCCTTATGACAAGAAGAATGTAGATAAGAAAGTTGAAGGAGCAGCCACTGGGGAAATTAAGAAGAAAGTTACTTGCTACAACTGTGGCAAAGAAGGACACATGAGCAATAGGTGTCAAGCAGCTAAGAAGACCCCATTCAGTTGCTATAATTGTGGGAAAGAAGGCCATATCAAAAGGAATTGCCCAGAGTTCAAGAAAGGAGCAAAGGTAGGAGCATTGGAAGGCAAGGAAAAAGCATGTGCAGTGGGAAATTCTGGACAATTGGAAGGTATACTTCTAATTAAAAATTATCCAATCTCTGTTATATATGATACTGGGGCTACACATTCTTTAATATCACAAGACATAGTGGATAAATTGGCTCTCACATGCAATTTAGTTAAAAAACCTTTGTTTATTCAAAATCCCTTAGGTAGCTCTTGCCTGCTAGGATTAAGATGTTTGGGAGTAGAATTAAACATAGGTGGAAATGTGTTTAAATCTGACTTATTTGTGTTGAAATATCCTGGAATAGGAATTATTCTAGGGGTAGATTGGTTGAGTAAATTCAAAGCAATTTTGAATTTAGAAAATTTTACTATTTCTTTGAAAACAGAAATTGGTAAAAATATTATAGTCATGAGTGAAACAGCCAAGATAAATTGCCTTAATCAAATATGGAGCATGATTGAAAAAGAATTGACTCTAGAAGATATAGAAGTGATAAAGGAATACCCAGATGTTTTTGGAGGGGTTATAGGAATTCCATAAAATAGGCAAGTTGAATTTCAAATAAGGTTAATCCCAGGATCAAGTCCTATCATCAAGAAGCCTACTAGAATGGGTCTAAAGGAATTAGTGGAATTAAAAAAACAGCTGGAGGAATTGGAACAGAAAGGTTTCATAAGGCCTTGTAGTTCAAACTGAGGTTCTCCAATGGTATTTGTGAAGAAGCATGATGGTACAATGAGAATGTGTATCGATTACAGGGAATTAAATAAAGAAGTCACCATCAAGAACAAATACCCACTCCCCAGAATTGATGATTTATTTGACCAACTAAATGGAGCAAAAATCTTTTCAAGGCTAGACTTAGCCTCTGGTTTTCATCAAATGAAGGTAGAGGAAGAAAGTATTAAGTACACTACATTCAATACAAGGTATGGGCTATATGAATTTTTAGTAATGCCTTTTGGATTGACAAATGCACCATCCTATTTTGTAGATTTAATGAATGGGACATTTAGAGATTTTCTAGATAAATTTGTGGTTGTCTTTATTGATGATATACTGGTATATTCAAAATCAGAAGAGGAACATGCAAAGCACTTGCATCTGGTTTTGTCAAGACTAAGAGCACATAATTTAAAGGCAAAATTTACTAAGTGCACATTTTGGCAAAATGAAGTTAAGTTTTTGGGACACATTATATCTCAACAAGGGATTAGTGTAGATCCAAATAAGGTCATTGCAGTGCAATCATGGAGCAGACCCAAATCAGTGACTGAGGTGAGATCATTTTTGGGAATGGCAGGCTACTATAGAAGGTTTATAAAAGACTTTGCAAGGATAGCCATTCCACTAACCAAGCTAACTAGAAAGGAGCAACCATATGTGTGGACAGAGAAGTGTGAACAAGCCTTTGAATCCGTGAAGAAAGCATTGATGGAAGCCCCAGTCTTGCAAGTCCCAGAGGGAAATGAAGGATTAGTGGTTTACACAGATGCTAGTGGGTCTGGGTTAGGGGCAGTACTCATGCAACATGCTAGAGTCATAGCATATGCATCAAGGCAACTCAAGCCAAATGAAACCAGGTATGCCACACATGACTTGGAGCTTGCTGCTGTAGTGTATGCATTGAAGCTATGGAGACATTACTTATTAGGTACTAAATTTGAATTGTTTACAGACCATGAATCACTTAAGTATTTTTTTTCCCAAAAAGACTTGAACATGAGGCAACATAGGTGGGTAGAATTTCTAGCTGCCTATGATCTTGATATATTATATACCCCTGGAAAAGCTAACAAAGTAGCAGATGCATTGAGTAGGCATCAAGCAAGATTGACAAGCCTAATGATGACTGAATTCAAGGATTTAACAATCCTCAGTGAAGTAGACATAAGAGAAGAGATTGGTGCATCAGACAATGCACACAGTGACATGATTGAATGTGGAAGATTAAGTCTTATCTCCTTGAAATCAACTCTGGTTGATAAAATAGGAAGAATGCAGAGTCAAGATGCTAATTTGAAAGAAAAGAAGGACATGATATCACAAGGTATATCAGTGGAAAATTATGAAGTTGATGATAAAGGCTACTTAAGGAAGAAAGGGAAGCTCTGCATACCCAATGTGGAAGAACTGAAGCAAGAGGTTATGGATGAGCATCATAAAACAAAATACACTATACATCCAGGTGGTACAAAAATGTACCATGATCTTAAAAGAAATTATTGGTGACCAGGTATGAAAGGGGCAGTGGCAAGATATGTCGCAAAGTGCTAAACATGTCAACAAGTCAAGGCAGATTATCAAAGACCCTCAGGCCTATTACAACCACCAGAAGTACCTACCTGGAAATGGGAAAGTATTTCAATGGATTTTGTGGATGGTTTGCCAAGAACAAGAAGAGGTAATGATAGTATATGGGTTGTGGTTGATAAGCTCACAAAAATAGCACATTTTATTCCAGTGAATTCAAACAGAAATGCTCACAAGTTAGCTCAATTATTTGTGAAAGAGATAGTAAGATTACATGGCATCCCCAAGACTATCATTAGTGATAGAGACACCTTGTTTACCTCAAGGTTCTGGGGTAGCTTTCAAGAAGCTATTGGAACAGAATTAAGCTTAAGCATAGCCTACCACCCACAAACAGATGGGCAAACTAAGATTGTTAACAAGATTTTAGAGGATTTACTTAGAGCATGTATACTTGACTTTGGAGGCAGCTGGGAAGATCATCTCTACTTAGCTGAATTTGCTTATAACAATAGTTACCAGTCCACTATAGGTATGGCTCCATTTGAGGCTTTGTATGGGAAGCCTTGTCCGTCTTTTGATGTTGGATGGAGGCAGGTGAAAGAGTGTTGCTTGGACCAGAACATGTGAAAGAAACTTCTGCAAGAATTGAATTAGTTAGGCAGAGAATGAGAGCAACACAAGAAAGACAAAAAGCATATGCAGATAAAGGGAGAAGGCCAGTGGAATTTGAGGTAGGAAATTATGTATTCCTCAAAGTTTCACCAATGAGAAAAATACTGAGGTTTGGCAAGGCAGGAAAATTAACACCAAGATATATAGGTCCATATGAAATAATTCAAAGAATAGGAACTTTGGCTTATAAGCTAAAATTGCCAAAGGAATTGAGTAATATACATGATGTATTTCATGTATCTCAATTGAGAAAATGGGTGCATGATAAGGAGACCATTCTTGAATCTCCTACACATGTTGAAATTCAAGAAAATCTGGTTTATAAGAAGGAACCAGTGGGCATTGTGGCTAGAGAAGAAAAGAAATTGAGAAATAAAGTAATTAAATTGGTTAAAATCCAGTGGAGCTTAGATGAAAATGATTGTACATGGGAGGCTGAAGATAGGATGAAGGATAAATATCCTAATCTATTTTCTGCTTAAAGGTATGCCTAAAATTATAATAAATTTAAATATTACTTATGTGTATTTGATTGGTTTTGAAAGCATGAGTTTTTGAAATTTCTGAAATGAAATTATGCTCTGTATGCAGCTGAATGGAAATGTATGGAAAAAAAAATATAATAATTGTGGGACACAATTCCTTTTAGGAGGAGAGTATGTGAAGACCCAAATTATTGAGATAAAAATAAGTTTGAAAAAAAATGGAAATCAGTTAATAGAAAATATTTAAAGGATAAACAGTTTGAAAATAAATATTAAGAGTGAGTGAAATAATTAAATAAGAGGATGGTGATTTTTCAATGAATAATAATGAGAAGAAAATGATCAAGTTTGAGTGAGTTTTACATACACATATCTCATATGTATATATATTAAATATGAGTAGCCAGAGAAATATAAAGTGATAGAATAAATCCCTCTGATAATTAAATTGCATAAAACCAGTTTAGTATTATTTGTGCATAAATACATTTTTTTAAAATAAGTCAAGAGAAAAATAAATAGTTTGAAATAATAGGTAGGAATAATAATAAAAAGGGGTATGAGTGAACTATTCAAGTTTAACAAAATATACAATGAAGCTAAGTCAAAAAAAATGTATAGGTGAATCATGCAAATAGCATGTACCCAGAAAAGCAGAGAAGCAACTGCTTTTACCTGAAATGGGAATCAAAAGAAAATGGCATAATTAGCCATAAACATGCATACAAACTTCTCTTATTTTGTGAGGATAAAATGGGTTTTTCCTCCATTAAAAAACCTAGTTAAATGATTTAAATCAAGGGGGAAGCAGTAGTTTTCTCTGAGGGAAAAATAGAAACATATTTTCAAAAAAAATAGAAGGGAAGAACTCGCACTATCTTCAAGCTTAAGCATTCTCGGGGAAGAGAAGAGGAAGGTGAGTGATTAATCACTTATGAGATTTGAGGCATTAAGACCCAAGTTAAGGGCAGCCAAGTTATTTTATATAAAAATTATATTATGTTTTTTTCTGTTTGATTTTATTCTCTGAATGAACATATGTTGATCATGGATGGTATTCTAGTTGAATTTTTGGGTTGAGATTTTAATCTGTTTTGATCTGTTGTGATGGTTTCAATCTTTATTTTGAAATATAAATAATCAAACAAATACTCTAATCACAGAAATAGATTTTATATTCTAGTTTATATATGAAAATGAACGAAATGTTTTACTGAGAAATAGGGTATCAATGAAAAAAAGAAGTACGCAGTGTGAATAATGAGATTCATGCTTATGCCTAGTTTATATTAAAAATGGTATGAACAATGCAATACTACAAATATGTGCTGATTTGTTCAAATCACAAGCCAATATGTTTTATGGTTTTTTCTCAAAAACCATATCCTATGCTCACAGTAAAAATAAATATAGTATTTCTTATGACTTCATCAGATTTATGCAAGCAATGGAAAATTTCTAGAAATAAATATATAAGCAGATTTTAGAAAATATGATTAAGCAAAAATGACTTTGAAATGAGATGTGCAATTTTGCATGAATGTTTTGTATGTCTGGATATAATCCTTGAGTGAGTTTAATAATTTTTGACTTATGTAATGAAGGAAAGAACATAAGCATCTCTAGAATTAAAAAGAAAAATTCCCCAGAAAATAAATAAGCATGGTCTCTAAATTATAAAATAATTTAGGAGTAGTGCCTTGATCTATTCATCATCAGGTGGATGATGGGTATGTTCTTGACTTGCTTAAGTGCTATTGGCCACTGTGTAAAGGGTTAACAGAACTGAGCCCCTTTGAAATGCACACATGGTGTTCAATGGCAAGTGTTCAAACCAAATAAAATAAAAAGATGAGATTGAGAAATTATGCTATGGAACTTAGGGAGTTAATCCATAGGAGTTTGTACATGTACAACTGAATGAAGTGAATGGATGAATGCTTGGGTGTATGTTTGTTAGATAAACTTAAATAAACATATTCCCAGGTTTTAATATGAATTTGAATAGCATCTAACATACAAGCTCTTTGCACAGCCTTAGGAATTTACAAGTTATTTTTAATCCTTGATTTCACTCACACCAGAATTTATTTCTGACCCTATTTGTTGCCTTTTCAATATTTGGGGTGTCTCATCTTATTGAGGCAGTTCAAAGTATTGCTGCAGGGAAAGATGCATGAGTAGCTTGCTTGCATGGATATTTGGAGATCTTGATGAGTCTAAAGTGTTTAAGAAAAGTAGCAGTGTTATTGTAATAAATAAGTTAGACAAACTCTATTATGTTTAAGCATTTCCAGGATTGTCTTTTGCTTTGTTATCTTGAAAAGAACATGTAAGAAGAAAAAGAAACTTAAGTGTTATATGTGTTTGTGAGCTGTGGATTTAAGTAACAGATTCTGAAATGATTTTAATAGCTTATGGTGAAGGAGAAGATGCCATATAATCTGATATGTGGACATATTCTCTTTGGCAAGCTTGATGCACCTCAGTTATGAAGTTAGAACTGTTTTGAATGAATATGTGCTAAAATAATGTATCTGGGTTGAACATAATCTTGGCTAACCAGCAAGGCTTATGCATGTCCTATAAGTTGATATAAGTACATGTGAAGGCTTAAAGTTTTAGTCACCAGATTTTTGAGAAGAAAAACCATAGGGTAAGCTAAGTTGAGTTGCAACAAAAATCTTGTAATATAGCTAGAACAAAAGTAGAATTAAGATACCATGAAACCTGAAAATTATAAGTGTGTAAGACTTGAAAGATTGGAATGGGAAAAAATCTGATACCATGACTTCAAAACCGATACTAAGTATGCAGAGTGATGGTGTTAAGTGTTTAAAGGTTCAGAACATCATTTTTAAATGTTTTTAGCCCAGAAGAATGCAAAGATCCTTCTAAAATCAGTTTCAACATTTTTCCAGTTCCAAATATCAGAAGATGTATGACTTATAGATTAGATCACAACACTATCACTCATATGATCATTATTTGCTCTATTAATCTGGATCTGTGCATTTTGTTTGTCGTGATTGGCTTGTGCATGTTTGTGTTTGAATTCAGAACCTAGGCTAGACTAACTAGTGAACCATAGGTCAGTCCAAGGTTTGATATGTTTTATCATTTTAAGAATAACATGTATAAATTTCTGAATCCCAAAGGTCAAATACATGGGATTATAAATCCACCTAAAATTAATTAGTCAGGTTTATAAAACAATCTGAAAAAAAAATATAGAAATAGCTATGGACACAAAACCTTTCAATTATAAAAAATATTGTGTAATTGAATTTCTTTGTTAATTTAATTACTTTGATAGGAAAAGAAGCATTTATATATCTTCATATATATAAATGACATGATTTGATTTAAATACTGATATTTTTATACTGGTAAATTCTGGATCTTGGGGAAATTAATTAAGAGACGTGATCCATTGTTTTATATTGTGTAAAAAAACTCATCTGAAAATCACTGCAAATAAATGATAAGAGAAGTGGGTCACTTCAGATCGTGATAGCATACTTGATTCGATGTTTCGAGCATATTGAAATTCGTCCAAACTGGGTTTATTTACTGTTATTTTGAAATTTAGCACAATATATACAACGAACATGCTTCACATTATATTTAGTGTGATCTTGGTTTGGAAACAAGCATTTCATCAGTTGACATCATCCACTAATTCGAATTGGATTCGGAGGTGAGGATTCTTTTTAAGATTAAGCATATATAACTTTTTTACCCTGTTGAATATAAGAGAGAGGATAAAAGAGTTTCCAGGTTTTTTCCAAAAGCAAAATTCTCACCTTGATCATGCTGCTCCCAAATCTTCTAGTTTAAAATTTAGTCTACAATTTGATTCCTTGATCACTTGCTTTACTCTTTGAATCTTTTGAAAGAACCGAATGATATATATATATATTTTTTCTCACTGTTTTGGTTTACAGGTTGTTTTGTTTTACAAAGTATTGTTTGTTACATGTCAATGAAGCTACACACGCATACCCCTATATATACATGTTTTTGCAAGTGAAATGATGTGCATTTGTACAGATTTTGGGGCTCAAGAGGAATTGCTGACCTGTACAAGGTTTTGTACCATGTGTGATGGCTTGAGGTGATTTCTTTGTGGCGGAAGTTGAAGTGAAATGATATTAATTTTTGCTCAGGCAAATATTTTTACTTTTGGTTGTGTATTTTCTTTCCTTCTTTGACCAAACAACTTATTTTTGTCTTGTAAAATTTGTTTTGCTTTTTACTTCCATTTTTACTTGTTTACTCTTGGTTATTTTCTCTTCTATTTACTTAGTTAAGCTTCTTTTGATTTAAAACATGCTTCCATTATATTTTTAAAACAATTGTTAAGTGGTATTGAATAAAACAATTTTTTGAGTCTTCATATTCATGTATATTTTTATTTTAAAAAAATATAAATCAAAGCAAATAAAAGTTTTTCTATTCCATTTTTATAGCATTTTTGTTAACACTTCATGTAAAATATTTCTTATTAAAATGGTTTAAATGATTTTTATTAAATTTTATCATATTCATCATATATTGTTTCTTATATATTTTCTTCTTTTACTTATCATTTATATATTGTTTTTAACATACTATTTGTATTTAGTTTATGCATTTCTTCTTTCTTAACTAATATGTATATATATAAGAAAATCCCAAATTTTAAAACTCTTTCTATTTATACAATAATATATTTCATAAGCTATATTTATTTCTATTTATAATATATTCTTATTCATTTTTATTTGTTATACATTTGTTTTTAATTTACATATAAATTATGATTATATAAGAAATTCAAATTAAATCAATTTTCTATTTTATGAATAAAATCTGGAAATCCAAAATATTATCTTGGTTTAAAACTATATTATTATTACCAACTGTTATTTACCGAGGATTTTTATTCTGATTAAAAGGCCTTATTATTGAATATTTAAAATAAATATTCATAACTCAAGATGCTAAAAATCCCAGATCGTTACATAGGTCTTATTTTGGCAAGGAGGAGTTGTATAAGTGGATGGAATATTGAGAGAATATTGAAAGCTAACCATAACCCCGTCCTCTACTGGTAGCCAATCACTACTGTTCGCTACTCCACAACCCCAATCGTTACCAATGGCCTCTCACAGTCCACCTCTATTCAGTACCCCTTCAGCCAGTCAATTTTCAAACAATAATATCGAACCCAACTAAACCTAAAATAATCAATAGCAAACAAAAAAACATACATCCATGATTCAATAAGATAAGGTCTCGACAACCATATATAGGCGTCTCGACAAACCATGTATAGGCTGGTTGAGCCCCTAACTAAGTCCATCACAATCAAAGGTCGATTAACCATCTCGAGTCTCAATCCCAACATCTCCATCAAATCTAGATATGAAGGGATGTGAAACCTCGACGTCAATAAAACACGTTTGGAAACACCATAAGTGGAAAGCATATCTCAAATGGTAATGCCATTTCCCTTCTCTTTTATCGATGGAGCACTCCAAAAAATCAGAACGGCAATCAATACATATGCTTCCATGGTTTATCCCTACTCAGCAGGTTCGGGGCAACCCTTTTACTTTGGGTACATGCTCTCACATCATAAAGCCTTTTTGATTATCTTCTCGAAGCCCTCGTCAATATGACCAATCAATCGCTTCCCAAGATAATCACTCAACCCAATGATAGACTTTCCATTCTTTCTATGTGGGGTATCAATGGAAAGTAGACCGTACTTTGACAGCCCATTGAATTTGGCCACATACTTCGACACAGACATATTGCCTTACTTTAAATCGGCAAATTCTCTAACCAACACCGACTTCAGAAAAGTCGAGATAATCTTCTTCGAAGCGAACAATGAACTAATCCCAAGTATGTCGATCCTCGGGAATTGAAGCTATAGAAACACTTCACTAGCTCATTGTTCATCCCTGGAGTTACCTAGAGGTCAATTTCTATCTCATTTCATCATCTAAGTCCAAGTCATCGAAGATCCTTTTGCAAGTAACCATCGAATCCTGCATTTCAATAGTCGACTCCCTTCTAAGAAATGGTTTGCCTCCTAGACTCCCATAGACTTTATACAACTCGGGAAAGTCGACTCTAACCATTTGCACTTGATTACCACAACCATCCAAAACAAATTGGGCATTCCTGAAAATGATTCGCATCATCTCTGCGAGCAAATCCTATCAACCAGGGTTAGTGACATCGATCCTGCCCAATCCTTAACTCCGAAGATAGAGTCAATAGCAATATTTCTCACATGCTGATCGTTCCTACACTATAATAAGGATGATCAGTCTCTCACAAATAAAATTACATCAGTAATGCTCGTGTGTGCAATACAACTTATATACTGTACGTACTAATATATAATTTTGAAAACCAAAATTATAACAAATACGAATTCTCTTATATATACAAACACACTAGATCTAGTCTAAGCCGATAAATCCTACCCTATCTCTAGTGGATCGATGTATCAACTTAGGTTAATCATGTAACCTATGCTCTGATACAAAATGTAATAACTGCCCTACACCTACGATGCAAAATTGTTTTCAAAGGAAAGAAAAGAAGTAAAAAATAGGAAATAGAAGAGAATGGAAAAGAAGAAAAAGGAAACATCAAATAACTAAATAACATGTCGTATATCTCATATCGCATCAGATAATATATAATTGTCAACACGGATATAAAATTGTTGAGGCAGTAATAACAATGTGAACTGATTGCCAGATTATAAGATCCACAGAGTCATACAACACAGTAATAAAGTTTATACAACTAATACATAAACTCAACTGATAAACTGTCTCTAATAATAGTAAGTCAAACACTGTCAAGGCTCCACAGTGTCACACAGCGGAATATACAATAACAAACTCAAATATAAGTATACGTAAACATCATCTCCTGCTAGTTCATCTACAGAACTCCATATGCCATCCACACCTACTCTCTAGTATACTCATTTAAGAGTACTGGAGAAATAAAAAGAAAAGCTTAAAACCTTAGGTCAGACCACAGTGTGGTATGAGCGATAAACAATCTCAAAATACTATAAAAGTCGATATAGTATACAGAAGAGAGGCTACACGAATCATACCTGACATGTCCCTGCAACCAAAGAGTCAGTGCATAACACAGATAATATGCTACTCTACAACATCATAAAAAGGTACTCCATATGCGGTAAACTATGAAAGTGCTGCTAAGGATTGTAATATGGAATAGCAACTAAGTTATCTACTAATGCGGAATAAAAGGTAAATAGTAAAGTAAATAACACCAGGGATTTTTATACTGGTTCGAACTCCCGTTCTGCGTCCAGTCCCAGACTCCTTCTGGAATTTAACTATTAACCCTCTCTTAATGTGAAGGAATATGTATTACACTGCCTGAGCAACCGAACGGGACTTCTACCCCCTAGACAACTAAATAGGACTTCTACCGCCTGAGCAACCGAACAGGACTTTAACAATACAGAGAATTTTCTTGAATGATTGTGCTCTTTTGATAGCATGTATAAGTCTTTAGAGTACACCCTTCCTATAACCTTCTCCATTGTGGTATATACTGTAGTTCGTGAAGATTGGAAGTTAATTTAATCACAAATGAATTTGTGCTTAAATGTGCAAGTGATTAGAATGAGATTTGAAAGCAAATGGCAGAATATTTTAGATAAAAAGTATATGAGAATAGAATCAGAAATTAAGTGATTAAAACAACTGAATTGAAGGCTATATATAGAATTTAAGTGATGCAATTCTTCGTGAAGAGTTACGGTCAAAAGATACAGAAACAACTTTTGAATCAACGGTTGTTTTTGTTCGTTGAATGGAAGTGACCATTCAGAAAATAGCCATTATGAATTTTTAGTAGACTGAAGAAAGGATTTCAGTCCACTGAATATTCAAAAAAATTTAATTTTAAAGTTTAATATAAAAAGACACATAGTTCAGTCGACTGAATAGGGTTGTTCAGTCGACTGAACCTTCAAGTGCACTGTGCACTCTGTTTGCACCAAAAATGGTCACAAACCCCAAGTGTAGTGAAAGCACCAGCGTATGAATACGAATCAACAGTATTCACACACAAATCACATATCTAAGCAAGTAACAAGCAGCAATCAAGACATAATGAATAGTGACACACAATTTATAGTGGTTCGGCTATCTCCGGCCTACGTCCACTTCAAGGTTTTTATGATTTTATTGCTCGATGCTTGAAGATTACAATCTCGTATGTTGTATTACAACTGATTTGTTGACCTACGTCTGAATCTAAGGCAGCAATGGTGATCTGGAGTAAATCTGGCAGAATCTGGGCGCTCTTTAGCTCTAAGAATTGTCCGACCTCTTTTCTGAATGACCAGGGGCTCTATTTATAGGTGTAGGAGGCTGATATTTCGCCTAAAATGAAGGGAGACCAGTTCTGGCACGTGAGGGGGCCCACATGGCCGAAATCTGGAGATCTGGGCCCACTTTGTGATCGATTCGACCCTTGGTTCGAATCGATCAAGAAATTGTCCAATCAAGCTGAAATTTGGTGTGGACATTCTTCAACATGTGCTCAAGCTTCTGTGAAAATTTCATAGCATTTGGATGTGTAGATCTCAAGTTATGATCGATTCAAGGTTGCATTTCTGGTTGACTAGCCTGGTTCGAATCGATCTAGTTCGAATCGATTGCTTCGAATCGATCAAGCGTGCGCTTTTGTGATGATGTGGAGCGCCTCCTTCGTATCGATCCGACTTCTATGCCGAGTTGACTGGGTCGACTCCATGGTTTTAGCAGCTTTGACTGGGGATTCGTGGTAGTGGATTCGAAGATATCCCTCTTCGAATCGAATGAGCGAAGGTCTGTTCGAATCGATCAAGATGCGCTATCGCGGATCGATTCGAAGTTGCCTTATTATAGTTTTCGAAGGTACTAGAGTCGAAGGTTAGCTTCCTTCGAATCGATAATGTCGGTGCTTTGGTATGGAGTCGGAGCTCCTCTGCTTGCATGGATTCGAAGGATCCTTTCTTCGATGGATTCGAAGCGAGGCCCAGTGGGATGGATTCGAAGCATGGTCTGTGGATGGGTTCAAATCACTATGTGGCTGATGGATTCGAACGTTGGAGGTTAAGCCACTTTCATGGATTCGAAGTCATCAGGGGAACTTCGTTGGGATCTAGTTTGATGGATTCGACCCTTGGGGATTCGAACCATTGGGAGACGAACTCAAGGCTATGTCCTTCACTTACGTAGATGATATCTTGGGCGTACGAACTCGGATTGACTCGAGATTTGGAATTTTGCTTCATTTGACCTTGCTTGACATGTCTTATCAATTGCAGCCCGATCCGGACTCGGACAAAGTTCATCGATATTCGTGGTGAACCTGCGATGCACAATCGATGTTCATGACTAATAATCATTGATTTTCAGTTAATCTTTGGGTATCTCGACTTTGCCAAAAGTTGGGATAACATTTTGCCCCCCAAAACATGCCTTTTTGGTAAAAGGCGTGTTTTGATCAGTCTTAAGTTGGATGCAGTGAGTTCATGTTTTACTCATAGCTTATAGCATTTTCAATCAAGTCCACGGCTGTTCGAAGCCGAATTGTTATCAATTTTTTCCAGTGGAAGTTAAGAATGAAATTCTACGGTCTCTCCGTACTATTGATGGTCACTCCGGACCCTTGTCAAACCCATTCTAGATTTAGCGATTGAATAGAAAGATCCTATTGCACTCCGGCGTTGCTTTCTATCCCTTGCACTATGGCCCCAGCTAGGGCGTATAGCGATGTCTTGGTCGTTCTCGACCGATCATAGCCTCTCCGGGCTCATGCTGGATCCCATCTTGTCACTCTCCGGTGAAGGGGAAACAACGTTAAGTGAGTCAATCCTGTCGCTCTCCGGCGAAGCGACTCACCTCCTACACTCCGGTTCACTATATCTGAACATTAAGCGATGTCATGACCTGAATCGTCGGTCGATCACAGCCTCTCCGGGCTCATGCTGGATCCCATCCTGTCACTCTCCGGTGAAGGGGAAACAACGTTAAGTGAATCAATCCTGTCGCTCTCCGGCGAAGCGACTCACCTCCTGCACTCCGGTTAAGTGTATCTGAACATTAAGCGATGTCATGGCCTAAATCGTGGGCCGATCATAGCCTCTCCGGGCTCTTATCGAATCCTGATCCAATCACTCTCCGGTGAATAGGAAACGATGCTTAAGTGAGTTGATCCTGTCACTCTCCGGCGAAGCAACTCACTTCTTACACTCCGGACCCTGCCTCTCCGGGTAGGATCATAAAGCGATCATGTTTATATTGATATTTAATGTTTATCCTTTAACTCTCCGGTCAAAGGTTTATTTTAATAAGTGTTTCTTTATTAAATTCAAATCCTAGATGTTCAATCTCAAACACCAGGAAAAACAAGATAATGCCTCTTCGGGCGGAGCGGTCTATTTCCATCTCAGAGCATGCCTAGGGATCTCTTCGGTTCCCGTACATGAGTAAGTGGGATAGCCGTTTTATTTTGGAAATCAAATCTAAGAAAACTAATCGACCAGAGTCCAAATCTTGAACTTGGCCCTTGCCATCACAATCAGTTGATGACGAGTCGTGATCCCGATCCAGGATCATTCCTGTTTGGTTGAGGCGGTAGTTGTTCGGGTCTAACCGTCGTCGTACGTTCTCTGACATACTACGGCAATCTACCACTCCTGGCATGTTCTTCCACCTCATCCTTCAGGTGGCTGCATTCATCGGTAGTGTGCCCATCCAGCTCATGGAATAGGCAGTACTTTCCAGTCCTACGTTCCCGCTCCGTGGGATCTCTCCTTGGTGGCTTTCGATAGGGGAGTTGCCCCCGAGTTTCAGTGTAAATTCGTTCCAGTCCTGCCACCAAGTCTGTGTACTGCCTAAATCTAGGCTCTCGGAATTTCTTCGGTTTGTCAGGACCATCATGTGCGTCATCCTGCTTTCTCTTTCCTTTGTCTGCCCTGGACTGTTCCCTGGCAGTTCCTTCGCCTTGTGCAACATTTATTTCCTACCTTTCGGCTCGTGATTCCTCTAATCGAATGAATTTTCAGCTTCATGGAAAAACTCTCCAAGATCTTGCGGTGGATCTTTAGTCAAAGAGTCTTTGAATTCGGTGCCTTCTCCAACTCCTGCCACCGCCGCCATCAAAATCATCGATGGGTCCGGGCAATCTACAGAAGTCACCGTCGCATTAAATCGTAACAAAAAATCTTTTATGGACTCTCCGGTCCTTTGTTTTATTGATGCCAAAGTCATCACGCTCTTAGGTCGCGTCACGTGAACCCTAAACTGCTTCATGAAGCAATCCACAAGCTCGCCCCATGTCCTGATTGATTCGGTTTCTAGCTGCCTAAACCAAAGCGCAGCCAAATCTGATAAGAATAAGGGGAAACATCGTGCCATCACTTCCTCGAATGCTCCCAGCACTTCCATGTGTCTGATATATCTGGTGATATGCATGGTCGGGTCTGACTTTCTGTCATAAGGATTCAGCGTTGGTAGTTTGAACTTCGGAGGGTTCCTTGCATTCCTGATATTCGGAGCGAACAGACTCCGACTAACTTCTTCCAATCCTCCTCCTGACAACACTCCCCTCATGAGTCGTCTCACTAGGCCAATCATTCTTTCATCTCCATCTAGGGGTTGCCCCTTGTCATGTCTCTGTCTTGCCCTCCGAGTCTTGTAGGGAATTCTGGTACGTATTCTTCGGGTGGCTCGTTAGCATTTGTGTTGGCCCTAGCCGGTTGAGCTCCTTCCAAAGGTCCTTCTGCGTCGGATCTTGCGGGCCTGCCCCCAAGCCCTTGTTGATTGCCTTCTGGTTCTGTATTCTGTCCTCCATTGGGTTCCATAGCCCTAGCTCCTTGTTCCACATTCACAGCCGCTGTAGCTAGTCCAAGGTTCTGTGTTCCTGCAGCTCTCATCTGTTCGAAGAAATTCTGCAGCATCTCTTGTTGGCTTTTCATCATTCTTTCCTGCATTAGGTTATTCATAGCCTCCATCTCATCTCTAGTAATGTAGATCGAAGCTTGTCCTTCTCCAGCGCCAGAGGATGCCTCTTGACTTCCTACCTGTTGGCTCCTCTCAGTTCTTTGTCTAGTTTGTCGAGTCATTATAGAGTCAAATCTAAATCCTTAAAATCTTAAATCTAAACTTTGAATCTGGTGTAGCGGGTGCTAGTTCTTCTCAGTGAAAGCACCAAAGTGTTTGCACCAAAAATGGTCACAAACCCCAAGTGTAGTGAAAGCACCAGCGTATGAATACGAATCAACAGTATTCACACACAAATCACATATCTAAGCAAGTAACAAGCAGCAATCAAGACATAATGAATAGTGACACACAATTTATAGTGGTTCGGCTATCTCCGGCCTACGTCCACTTCAAGGTTTTTATGATTTTATTGCTCGATGCTTGAAGATTACAATCTCGTATGTTGTATTACAACTGATTTGTTGACCTACGTCTGAATCTAAGGCAGCAATGGTGATCTGGAGTAAATCTGGCAGAATCTGGGCGCTCTTTAGCTCTAAGAATTGTCCGACCTCTTTTCTGAATGACCAGGGGCTCTATTTATAGGTGTAGGAGGCTGATATTTCGCCTAAAATGAAGGGAGACCAGTTCTGGCACGTGAGGGGGCCCACATGGCCGAAATCTGGAGATCTGGGCCCACTTTGTGATCGATTCGACCCTTGGTTCGAATCGATCAAGAAATTGTCCAATCAAGCTGAAATTTGGTGTGGACATTCTTCAACATGTGCTCAAGCTTCTGTGAAAATTTCATAGCATTTGGATGTGTAGATCTCAAGTTATGATCGATTCAAGGTTGCATTTCTGGTTGACTAGCCTGGTTCGAATCGATCTAGTTCGAATCGATTGCTTCGAATCGATCAAGCGTGCGCTTTTGTGATGATGTGGAGCGCCTCCTTCGTATCGATCCGACTTCTATGCCGAGTTGACTGGGTCGACTCCATGGTTTTAGCAGCTTTGACTGGGGATTCGTGGTAGTGGATTCGAAGATATCCCTCTTCGAATCGAATGAGCGAAGGTCTGTTCGAATCGATCAAGATGCGCTATCGCGGATCGATTCGAAGTTGCCTTATTATAGTTTTCGAAGGTACTAGAGTCGAAGGTTAGCTTCCTTCGAATCGATAATGTCGGTGCTTTGGTATGGAGTCGGAGCTCCTTTGCCTGCATGGATTCGAAGGATCCTTTCTTCGATGGATTCGAAGCGAGGCCCAGTGGGATGGATTCGAAGCATGGTCTGTGGATGGGTTCAAATCACTATGTGGCTGATGGATTCAAACGTTGGAGGTTAAGGCACTTTCATGGATTCGAAGTCATCAGGGGAACTTCGTTGGGATCTAGTTTGATGGATTCGACCCTTGGGGATTCGAACCATTGGGAGACGAACTCAAGGCTATGTCCTTCACTTACGTAGATGATATCTTGGGCGTACGAACTCGGATTGACTCGAGATTTGGAATGTTGCTTCATCTGACCTTGCTTGACATGTCTTATCAATTGCAGCCCGATCCGGACTCGGACAAAGTTCATCGATATCCGTGGTGAACCTGCGATGCACAATCGATGTTCATGACTAATAATCATTGATTTTCAGTTAATCTTTGGGTATCTCGACTTTGCCAAAAGTTGGGATAACACACTCGGTCGAATGGACCTCTTCATTCAGTCGACTGAATTCAGAGTTTCTGCCATATTGAAATACTTTTGAAAACTTTTTGACAATGGAATTTGAAAATAACGAAATACTTTGTGTGTATATAGTTTGAAAATAATTTTAAATATTTGTGTGCATGCATATACCACCTAGGAGAGATTTTAACAATGATTAACTACTAAACTAGACTATAGACAAACCATTAATAAATTTTGAAACTTCTCTCTAAATTCTTGGTCTTCAATCTATTGTCGAGTAGAATAGTATCTTCTCCTGCAAATATGGTTAGTTTATATAATATTTACTTATATAGTTGTCAAGATCAAAACATCAAAATACAAGGTTCTAACATTCTCCGCCTTTCTGATGATGACAACTATATAAGTCTAAAAATTTATAAAAACTATAAAAAACGATTGTTACTCCCCTTGAATAAATTATCTACTTGCTTGATTTACCTGCTGAACATATATACTTCTCCCCCTTTGTCATCGGCAAAAAGGAATACATGGATATCATGATAAACAACAGTATCACAGATGAATCATAAATAGATACACATGATAAATGAAATGAACATTAGAGACAAGCATGTTTTAAGACACCAAACAATACTAAACAAAGATCAAAACAGCATCAAATATGCAATGTAACATAATAAGGAACAACATGAAAATAGATAGGCATAAACTAGTTAATTAATTAAGGAATAATTAATTTGTAATTAAGGATCATTAATTAGGTAAGATTAGATTATAAATTAATGATTAAAGATTAATAAATCAAGTAATTAAAGATTAATTAAGTTACAGTTAAGCACTTAATTAATTAAATAATTAGAGATTAATTAATTGGTAATTAAGATTAATTAATTTGAAATTAATAATGATTATCTAAGTTTAAATTCTTTAGAGAAGTAACTAAGAATTGATAATAGTTAACGAAGGTCATTAACTTAAGATTATTTAATAATTAATTAATTCTCGAGTTAAACGTGAGTGAACATATTACAAATTTCTGGGTAAGGACGTTGTGGAGCTCAGGTGGCGAAATGGATGGCAGGAACGCATGGAGTGTAATCCGTTGTGATATATTATGGTTATGTGGGTCATGTTGATTGTATCTGTCCAGTGTTGTGTATATGTGTAACTCTAATGTATTGAATGTAAAGTGACTGATAAAGATTTTCTGTATAAATGCTATTATTTGATATTATATTTGATCCGCTGCGAAATGTGAGATTCTGAGTTTGTTTTCTGTTCTTCTTCTACCTCTTTCTTCTTCATTCTTTTAACAATCTGGAATTTTTGGAGTCAAAAATTTTGGGTCGTTACAATTGCTCATTCCGCACTCCTCGATTTTTCCTCTTCTTCTTCCTCGGATGTAGACCAAGTGAAAGGAGCGGGATTCTCGGCAACACTTGTAGAAGTAGAGCATGTACAAGAAATCTTCTACCATACCCTGTTTAAGAAGCCCTTGATGTAATCGAGCTTCTTGTTGGTCTTGACGACATTCTTTTCGACGGTGACCAATTGCCGGTTGAGCTTGCTTTGATTTCGGGAGAGTATGGCAAGGGCGTGCTTTGGATTTAATTCACCTTAAAGCTCTTGAATTTTGTTATCTTCTTCTTCTTCCTCTATTTGATGGGAAGGTTGAGTGGAGGAGGAGGCAATGTGCGTTTCTCGAGGTTGTGGAATCTCTTGCTTTCGATTCGCCGCCCATTGTTGGAAACTAATGATTTCTTGAGGTAGAGGATGTTTGGGCAAACTCATAAGACTTAAAGTCATAGAATTTAGTTCGCCAACAGTAATGAAGTCAGCATTGAGTAAGGTGACTCCGAAATTCATAAGATGTGCATGATATAATCTCCGTAGAAGATGGTCTTATAACTCCTCTTATGATTGACGGTTAGGAATTCATCAAGAATAACTTTAGCCCGATTTACTTGTTGGGAGGAGTAAATGGCATAGAGAGCTTGAAAGTCTCTCTTGTAAACCTTCTCATAACTCCCGGTACGAGGTTGAAGAGATCGGATTAGAGCACGGTGTAGAATACGCGCCTTTGGTCGCAAGGCAACGGATTTAAGCACCGTCAAGTTGTCGGACGGAAATCTATGGGAGACTTCATCTCTATTATCCATGTCGACATCAATGTCATTGAAATCAGTGCCATCGGAATGACAACGAAGAATATGTCCGAGTTGTTGAAGTGGGAGATAGATTCGGACGCCGCAAAATAACGTCCATATGCAGTCATCTTTATTTCTTGGATCATGGTGATCCAAGTTCACGTTTGCAAAGAATAATTTGATGAGAAGAGGATAGATTTTTACATTGTTGGCATCAAATTCAATTAAGCTATCGATTCTGCTAGCTTCGACGATCTCGCGGATGGCATAGGCATTGAAATCGGGAAATTTTACGTAGGAGCCATCAAAAATTCTTGAGCTCTTCATAGCATTGAATCGTGTAACTGCAATGTCGTTATGAAGCCATGATCTTATTTGGATTTCCGATGGTCCGGTGGAGAATTCTCTTCCTCTCTTAGTTCTTGGGGCCATTTAATTGATTTGATTTGAGGTTAAAAAGAATGATTTGAAGAAAAATGGTGGCTAGGGTTTTGTTTGCTGAAAGAGGTAAGGGTTTGATGTGAAGAAGATGATTATATATGGTTGGTGAAAAGGTATGTTGGGAAATGTGTAGGCAGATTTTTAAAAACCAAAAATATACGAATCAGTCGACTAAAATGGTAGGAGCAGTCGACTGATATGCAGGAAAATTTATCCCGCGTGTTTGCAGTGTAAAAATTGCAAATTCAGTCGACTGTGTATATAAGGTCAGTCGACTGTTTTCTAAAACAGTTTGAAGTATGTATGAACATTTAGTCGACTGACTCCATATTTCGGTCGACTGATGTGTAGGAAATTTAAGGCTGCAACTTTATAACTAAAAATCAAGTTTTTCAGTCAACTGGTTTCATGAGTTCAGTCGACTGATTTTGTAGTTGGAAAAAACATCAAATGAAGTTTTAGTTGACTATTTTGTCATATTCAGTCGACTGAAACTATGCCTTTTTGCGAGCTTAGTTTCTTTACTAAATATTTTTATGTAACATAATTAAATAATATATATACTTATCAATAATATATTGGAAAACAAAAATATATTATTATTTAATAGTGAAAACATATAAGAAATACAAAACTAAATATACAATAATATAAAAGAAGTCTTAGTTTTCAGAAGAGTTTGAATCATTACAACGCGGTTCAACCTTCGTAATTTCTTGTAATGGATGGATCGGTAACCATACATTACCACATTCCCTTGAGTTTGGTGACACCTAAGGATGTTGGGGGCTTCGTTCCCAAGAGTTCGGTGGCACTTGAGGATGTTGTGTTGATGGTTGATGCACGCATTGTTTTGATGATGACCCGCAAAGCTTCAAATCGACTTGTTCTAGAAAGCTTAAGCGTTTAGCATTAACTTTTTGCTCATAGTACATTTCGCGTTGAAGTTTCAGAGTCTCTCTTTGGTAATGGTGAATATCATCAATTTTATCTTTAGTGGATGGAGAGCCAAAATGTAAGTTATGTTTAGCTTGCTTCCCCCGTGGCGTATATCCAGTGTGATGTGTTGGAGACGGTATAATCTTAACTGGAATATATACAGGAGTGGAGTTGTTGAAATTTTTTGATGATTCGGAAGTGGGAGTGCTGAAAACATTAGAAGACTGATTTGATCCTTCTTATTAAGACATTATGGGGTTTGTACAAAATTTTGAAAAAATATTGAGCAAAAATGATTGAATGAAAGAGAATATGAAGAAAAAGGTGAGGTGGGAAGCCTTTATATATGAGAAGACGTACTATTTTCAGGTTGAAGTAACCTGAGAAGCAGATTGTTTAAACGTTTATAACCAAAGGAAAAATTAGAGGTAGATAAACAAAATAAATAATGACCGTATAGGTAATTAGAGGTAGGTAATTGTTGTTAAACCAAGAAACAATATAGCATAATGGAAAAAGCATACAACTTCCTGACCAGTGACCTGAGATCAAGTGCCAGCAGCTCCATGTTTTAAAAAAAATCCATTTTTGAAAAGAATATTTTATTTTCAAATTTAAAATAAATTTATAAATCATGCAAAGATATAATACCTAATTCTTGATGTAATTTAATAAAAATATTTTCATTTAATGGTTTAGTAAATATATCAGCTATCTAATTTTTTGAAGGAACAAAATCTAATGAAATATTTCATTTTTCTATATTATCTCGAAGAAAATGATGTCTAATATCAATGTGTTTAGTTCTAGAATTATTTATTGGATTTTTCGATAAATTTGTTGCACTTTTATTATCACAGAAAATTGTTGAATTAGAAAGGTGTATTCCAAAATCTTGTAGTGTTTGCTGCATGTAGATTACTTGAGCACATAACAAAGCAGCAGAGATATATTCTACTTCACATGTCAGAAGTGAAATGCAATTTTGTTTGTTACTGAACCAAGATACTAAAGATCATCTAATAAAGTGACAAGTACCACTAGTACTCTTCCGATCCGTTCGTGAAATGACCCTCCTCTTTCTACCTTAATTTCATAAGGATTTTTTTTTACTTCATCAAAGGGAATTTAAATCAAATAGAAATCAAAATGCCATACAAGTTATTGACATAGCTACTTATTTCTTTGCTAAATAGGCAAATTAGGCAAAATCAGCAGTTCAGACGTCTAAATTCTTATGACAGGCGTCTAAACTTAATCCCAGACATCTAACTAATTATGACAGACGGCTCAGAGATTTAAAATTGAAACAGAGAGAAAAAGACATTTTGAACTAAATTCAGACATCAAAATTTTTGTGACAGACGTCTACATTTAACCTTAGACGTCTAAATTATTATGACTGGCGTCTAAGTTTAATCTTAGACGTCTAAATTAATATGACTGTCGTCTAAATTTGATCTCTATGAACATGCATATGCACATTCAATTTATATGTGTCTGGATGTCCACCTACATTCATTTGCACTTTTAAGTTTGATTTTAACTTCCTTTGAACTATCAGAGTCATTTTTTTTTCTTTCAAACAATTCAACCAGGATCCAAAACTTTTACCAATATAAATATATCAGTGCATCCCTAGTAATATACACATACATATGAGGATGTACGTGTTTATCTTGTTTAAATTCAGAGTATATATATTTTTGTTAAACAAGAGTATCCTGCTTGATTTGGATTCTAGCAGTTCTGGCTAAAGTTAATTACTATATACTTTTGAATATTTGTAACAAGTCAGTAAATCCTATGCATATCTAATTTATATGAACTTAAAAATATCCACAAGAATAATTCCAGGTTTTTATAGCTAAACTCAGATTTTTAACTTTCAAACTTAAGGTATTAAGTAACTTGAAATTAACTAATACAATATATGTACTTATACATATCCATTTCTCAAATTCAGGCATATATCATTTACAAATTTTCACCACAATACTCAAGCATATATTTTCTTGCAAAAATTCAACCATGTCTTTAGATTAATCCCAAACTTAGTACATCACTAGATTCATTTAGAACAACCAATAAATCCAAACTTTAAGACCATTACATAACAACCAAAACAGAACTATAAAAACTCCCCAGATTACATGCAAATATTTCATTCTAAGTTCTTATTCAATTCTAATTTAGCATGCTTATATAATCACTCTCATTAGCCACAGCAGCTTCCTATTTAGATCCAGCATTCCCTGAAAGAACATTAGAGGCTGCCCCATTTTAGATGAGACACCCCAGATGCCATAAGCAAACAAGGGTCAGATACAAGATCTGGTATGAGTAAAATCAAAAATTCCATGATATTAAGTAAATGAGTGAGACACAAATATTTTATACAAGTGGGCATATCTTCTTTGAACAATTTGTCTGACTTGTTTATGATATACTTGTGCATATATGGTCAGTATTTAAGACTAATCATGTACACACATTCAACCATGCAAACATATATTTCAAATAGAAATACTCAGGAACTATCATAGCTCCAGTCCAACCATCTTAGGAATAACTCAAGTTCCTACTTCATCAATTTAAGGTTGCATTTATCAAATTAATTCCTAGCCTCATCTGCCATAAAGGAATAACAGGGACACATTGCAATAAAATAATTCACAATATTGCACAAAGATCTCAGGGCTTAAACAAACCATGTGCCAACTTGCATACTTCAAATATGACAAGCATTCCAGCAGTCTTCTTGGCTCACAATCCTTAGTTTATTTACTAAGTGTTCATGTTTAATCCTATCGTGAGATATCTAGGTGACTAAATCCCAGTATACATGAAACATTACATAGAGTTCACAAGCATAACTCAAGAACAATCTAACATTCATGTTCAGGGAAAATCATATTTTCAAGTATTTTGGCTTAAAGAAAATACAAGAATATTTACAGCTGGGAATAAAGACTAGGCATGTGGGTTATTATTGTTTCATAAGCAACCATGTTTGAACTAAACTCAAGATCTAGCTTAAACAAGATTTCTAGCTCATGGATTTTCTATTTGATCAAGGGTTCAGCACTTTTGGATATTTCCATTGCAACCTTGAATCTTTCATTTGAGCCTCAGCACTTACACAAGTGTAATGCAACTCATATACATTTTGGTTTCTATGTTTTCCATGCCATATCTAAACCAGTTACAAGTATCCTCTATTTACTTTCATGATTTCATACTTTTACCTTTCTGGGTGTAACCAAACAGAGAAAAACACTCAAACATCAAAGCAATCAAAACATCCAGAAACACCCATTAAAACATCCATTGAAGCATCCATTAAAACCATAGTAATGGAATCAAAAACATGTAGAAAAATAACATAGGTCTGGCTGCCTCATAACAGGACTTAATGCCATGGGTTTAGTGAGATTACTCACCTGAATATTTCTTCTTATAAATCCAGAAAATCCCTGAGTGTATTTTCTCTTCCTTTAAAGTGTTTTCTTCTTTTCCTATTATAAGTAGCTCGGGTAAAACAATTTCTCTGGCCATAACTACTTATTTATAAACATATTTTTACTAGGGTTTTTCTCAAGACAAAATTCCATTTTTGTCCTGGCTAACATTATGCATTGTGTGTTTGCATTTTCTCATTTTTATCCCTAATTACCCCCGGTCATATTACCAATTAAAGGCTGCATTTTCTTTTCTTTACTTTTTCAGAAAATGGCCACTCACCTAGTCATGTTAAAAGTGTGACTACCCTATTTTATATTTTAATTATTCCTGAGAATCCCCTTTGCTATTTTTGCCTATACAAGCATATTGACTTGTATTGCATTTCATGTCATTTTAATGTTATAGTTTCACTTGCTTATATATATATGTATATACTTTTCAGTGCTTAAAAATGTATATTTGTATACATATCTTATCTAGGCTTATTTAATTCCTCTTTAATTTCAGAAACATATGCACCTATATGTATACAGGTTTTCAAATCCTTATAACATATATATGTATAATTTTTTTTTCTGGGTTTTAAATAAAATCTGTTTACTGATTTAAAATAAAACTTACTTTTCTTATTTTCTGGGATGATCCATATAATTCCAGAAATCAAATATCCATATCACAAAATCATGTTTGTAATGCTTTTTTAATCCTTGTTTTAAATTCAAGAAATCTGGAGTTCTTCCTTGTGCCATATCAGTGTGCACGTGCACACATGCACACATACTTGCACACAATTAATTCCATATATTCTTATACAAATAAATTCAGATATTTTCAAAATTCAACTAAAATAAGATTCCATGAATTTCTGGGGCATTACAATCACCCCACCTTTTTAGGAATTATGTCCTCACAATTTTCTCATTTTGACTTTAAACATTTCCAGATTTTATAAAATCTATCAAGCATAGCATAAGCAAACAATTCAGCCAATAACAACCATACATATTAAACTTTTTAGGGATTTAGATTTTTACCTTCCACTGCAAAAAGCTTAGGGTAATCCATATTTATCTTATCCTCTAACTCCCATGTACAATCATTAGGGTCTAGGCTCCATTGAACCTTTACCAATTTCAAAGTTTTGCTCCTCAACTTCTTTTCCTCTTTATCTAAAATCCCCACTGGTTCTTTCTCATAGACCAAGTCAGGATTTATTTGAACTTGAGTTGGTTTCTCTAGAATTTCCTCTTTATCATGCACCCATCTCCTAAGTTGTGATACATGAAATACATTGTGCATTGCACTCATCTCTTCAGGTAGCTCCAACTTATATGCTAATGAACCTATTTTTTCCAAAATCTTGTAAGGTCCAACATATCTTGGGGTAAGTTTTCCCTGCTTGCCAAACCTCAACACCTTCTTCATAGGTGAAACTTTGATGAAAACATAATCACCAACTTCATATTCTACCTGCTTCCTCCTCATATCTGCAAACTTCTTTTGCCTATCTTGAGCTGCTGCCATTCTTCTCCTCACCAATTCAATTTTCTCTGTAGTCTCTTTAACATACTCAGGCCCTAAGACAGCCTTTTCTCCTGCTTCAACCCAACATATTGGTGACAAACATGGTTTGCCATACAAGGCTTCAAATGGTGCCATACCTATGGTGCTTTGATAACTATTGTTATATGTAAATTCAGCCAAATGGAGGTGATCTTCCCAATTACCTCCAAAATCCAATGCACATGCCCTCAACAAATCCTCCAAAACTTTATTTATCACTTCAGTTTGACCATTTGATTGGGGGTGGTATGCAGTACTCAAGCATAACTCACTTCCCATGGCTTCTTGAAAGCTCTTCCAAAATCTGGATGTAAAGATTGTGTCCCTATCGCTCACTATAGTCTTAGGGATTCCATGCAATCTTACTATTTCTCTCATGAATATTTGAGCTAGTTTAGGTGCATTTCTTTCTGCCTTCACTGGTATAAAGTGTGCCACTTTAGTCAATCTATCAACTACTACCCAAATGCTTGTGTTTCCTCTTTTTGACCTAGGCAGACCATCTATGAAATCCATAGATATATCTTCCCACTTCCACTGTGGTATACTTAGAGGTTGTAATAGGCCTGAGGGTCTTTGGGTTTCTGCTTTGACTTGTTGGCAAGTCATACACTTTGCAACATGTTTGGCCACATCAGTTTTCATCCCTCTCCACCAATAATCCCTCTTCAAATTTTGGTACATCTTGGTGTTGCCTGGGTGTATAGAATATTTGCTCCTATGATATTCATTAAGTACCTCTTCCTTCAATTCTATATCCTTTGGAACACATATTCTACTTTTATTCCTTAAGTAACCATTCTTATCAATGTGGTAGTTTGCTACTTCTTCTCCTTTTTCTATTAAAGTCTTCTTTTCTAATAAATCTGGATCTCCCCCTTGCATTTTTCCCACTTTCAAAATTAAATCTGATTGCAAAGTTATCAAACTTAATTTTCCTTTACTCCCTTCTTCAATCATCTCCATGTTTACCTCACTGTTTTCCTCAATTTCCAAATCAGTAAGTAGAGATAAATTTCTAAACTCTTCTATCATTAGCATGGCTACTTTTGCATGCTGCCTGCTCAAAGCATCTGCAACCTTATTAGCTTTTCCTGGAGTATAAAGTATGTCTAAATCATATGCTGCTAGAAACTCAACCCATCTATGTTGCCTCATATTCAAATCTTTTTGTGAAAAGAGATATTTCAATGCCTTATGGTCTGTGTACAAAATAAACTTAGCACCTAGAAGATAATGTCTCCAGAGCTTTAATGCATATACCACTGCTGCCAACTCAAGATCATGGGTTGCATACCTTGATTCATGTGGCTTCAATTGTCTTGATGCATAGGCTATAACTTGATCTTGCTGCATCAATACAGCTCCTAGCCCAAAACCACTTGCATCAGTATACACAATCAAATCCTCATTTCCTTCTGGTACTTTCAACACTGGTGCATTGACTAAGGCCTCCTTGATTCTACTAAAGGCTTGTTCACATTTCTCAGTCCATATAAAGGGTTGGTTCTTTCTAGTTAGGTTGGTAAGAGGTGATGACATCTTAGAAAAATCTTTTATAAACCTCCTATAATACCCTGCCATTCCCATAAATGACCTAACTTCTCCCACTGTGCTTGGCCTTTTCCATGCTTGGATTGCCACAATTTTATTGGGGTTTACAGAAATGCCTTTGGCAGATATAACATGCCCAAGGAAATGCACTTCTTCTTTCCAAAATGCACACTTAGAAAATTTTGCTTTTAAATCTTTTTCTCTTAATCTAGACAAAACAAGGTGTAAGTGATTTTCATGTTCCTCTACTGTTTTAGAATAGATCAAAATATCATCAATAAAAATCAAAACAAACTTGTCTAAATAATCCCTGAATATCCTATTCATCAAGTCTACAAAGTATGATGGAGCATTTGTCAACCCAAATGGCATGACAAGAAACTCATATAAACCATACCTAGTGTTAAAGGCTGTGTACTTAACACTTGAGTCCTCAACCTTCATCTGATGGAATCCAGATGCCAAGTCTAACCTAGAAAATATTTTTGCTCCACTAAGTTGATCAAAAAGATCATCAATTCTAGGTAAGGGGTAGTTGTTTTTGATAGTGACTTTGTTTAGCTCCCTGTAATCTATGCACATTCTTAAAGTACCATCATGTTTCCTTACAAACACTACTGGAGCACCCCAGCATGAATTACTTGGTCTTATAAATCCTTTGCTTTCCAACTCTTCTAACTGTTTCTTCAATTCCTTCAACTCACTTGGCCCCATCCTAGTGGGTTTCTTAATAATTGGACTTGCTCCTGGTATCAGATTAATCTGAAATTCCACTGGTCTGTGGTGTGGAACACCCTTAACTTCTCCAAACACATCTAAGTATTTGTTAATTATGGGGATTTCTTCAATAGAAGGCTCACTGGAATCCTTACTTAAGTCAATCAAGTGATATAATTTTCTTTCCTTGGTTATTTCACACAAAATTGTGATTCTTTGTCCTCTAGAATTTTGTAATGATATGGTGGATGAGTCTAAATTAATTATTTCTTTGTATTGTCTTAACCAGTCTACACCCAATATAACACCCATATTTGGGTAATTTAAAACATATAAATTGGAAATAAAAACATTTCCTCCTATGTTTAATTCCACATCCACACACATCATGTTTAAAACACTAGAACTTCCCAATGGGCTTTGCACTAACAAAGGGGTTTCAACCAGTATGCAATTTAATTTAAGCAATGCAACTAACTCATGGGAAATCAAAGAATGTGTTGCCCTTGTATCATACACTACTGATATGGGTAGGGTACAAATAAATAAAGTACCTTCCACTTGACCATGGTTTTCTGCATTAGCCTCTACTGTGGATTTGCTTCTGCTTTCCAAACTTGCTAGCTTCCCTTGTTGTTTATACTCAGGGCAGTTTCTCTTGATATGTCCCTCCTTACCACATAGGTAGCATTTGAAAGCTCCTCCCTTCAATTCTGGGCACCTTGGTTTGATATGTCCCTCTTTTCCACAATGATGACATGTTATTTTTCTCTTTGTATCAGTGGTCTTAGTATCATTGGTTTTCTTGCCTTCTGTCTCCTCCTTCTTTTTGTCATAGGGATGATACCTTCCCCTATTTTTCTTATTGTTGTTATTCTTAAAATTCTTATACTTCTCCCTTTCCTTGTCATGTTGCTCAAATTTTAAGGCCAGATCAATGATTTGATCAAAAGTTTTATCTGCATATGGCAACATAGCCCTACTAAGCCCTGGGTTTAAACCCTTAATATACCTATCATTCTTTGATGCCTCATCAGCCACAAGCATAGCTCCATACTTAGACAAGTCCTCAAACCTATGAGTATATTCAGTCACATTAAAAGTTCCCTGCCTAAGTCTGATGAATTCTTCAAGCAATAGAGTTTTGGCTGATGCTGGAACAAATCTAGCTTCCAACATCTCCTTGAATTGATTCCAAGTGATCTCATTTTCATTTCTTCCAGCTATGATCACCTCCCACCAGCTCAAAGCTACCCCTTTCAGTTGTCTTGAAGCTACTTGCCTCTTCCTTTGATCATCCAATTGCATGTCATTGAAAACTCTGTCCAGTGTTCTCAACCATGCTTGAATTTCCATCACATTCTCAGTTCCTTCAAAACTCCTGCCTCCAAAATTGGAATAAGTCTTCAGTAGTTTTGAAAGTTCTTCATGTGGGTTCTCAGGCCTATGCCCAATTCCATCCCTTAAAGCCCTCATAAAGTCTTGCATATCAAGCATTTGTGGTGCACTTGATCCTGCATGGTGATGAGATCCTCTTCCTACCATGGTCTGCTAACTAAGTTCTGGGAAAATGGTATTAGTATATTATGAGTACTTCTATAATTATTATTTTCTTATCTAAATTATTTCATCCAAAACAAACATACAAAATACATTTCTATAATACTTAACAATCAGTGCAACCAAGTGCTCTGATACCAACTGAAATGACCCTCCTCTTTCTACCTTAATTTCATAAGGATTTTTTTTTTACTTCATCAAAGGGAATTTAAATCAAATAGAAATCAAAATGCCATACAAGTTATTGACATAGCTACTTATTTCTTTGCTAAATAGGCAAATTAGGCAAAATCAGCAGTTCAGACGTCTAAATTCTTATGACAGGCATCTAAACTTAATCCCAGACGTCTAACTAATTATGACAGATGGCTCAGAGATTTAAAATTGAAACAGAGAGAAAAAGACATTTTGAACTAAATTCAGACATCTAAATTTTTGTGACAGACGTCTACATTTAACCTTAGACGTCTAAATTATTATGACTGACGTCTAAGTTTAATCTTAGACGTCTAAATTAATATGACTGTCGTCTAAATTTGATCTCTATGAACATGCATATGCACATTCAATTTATATGTGTCTGGATGTCCACCTACATTCATTTGCACTTTTAAGTTTGATTTTAACTTCCTTTGAACTATCAGAGTCATTTTTTTTTCTTTCAAACAATTCAACCAGGATCCAAAACTTTTACCAATATAAATATATCAGTGCATCCCTAGTAATATACACATACATGTGAGGATGTACGTGTTTATCTTGTTTAAATTCAGAGTATATATACTTTTGTTAAATAAGAGTATCCTGCTTGATTTGGATTCTAGCAGTTCTGACTAAAGTTAATTACTATATACTTTTGAATATTTGTAACAAGTCAGTAAATCCTATGCATATCTAATTTATATGAACTTAAAAATATCCACAAGAATAATTCCAGGTTTTTATAGCTAAACTCAGATTTTTAACTTTCAAACTTAAGGTATTAAGTAACTTGAAATTAACTAATACAATATATGTACTTATACATATCCATTTCTCAAATTCAGGCATATATCATTTACAGATTTTCACCACAATACTCAAGCATATATTTTCTTGCAAAAATTCAACCATGTCTTTAGATTAATCCCAAACTTAGTACATCACTAGATTCATTTAGAACAACCAATAAATCCAAACTTTAAGACCATTACATAACAACCAAAACAGAACTATAAAAACTCCCCAGATTACATGCAAATATTTCATTCTAAGTTCTTATTCAATTCTAATTTAGCATGCTTATATAATCACTCTCATTAGCCACAGCAGCTTCCTATTTAGATCCAGCATTCCCTGAAAGAACATTAGAGGCTGCCCCATTTTAGATGAGACACCCCAGATGCCATAAGCAAACAAGGGTCAGATACAAGATCTGGTATGAGTAAAATCAAAAATTCCATGATATTAAGTAAATGAGTGAGACACAAATATTTTATACAAGTGGGCATATCTTCTTTGAACAATTTGTCTGACTTGTTTATGATATACTTGTGCATATATGGTCAGTATTTAAGACTAATCATGTACACACATTCAACCATGCAAACATATATTTCAAATAGAAATACTCAGGAACTATCATAGCTCCAGTCCAACCATCTTAGGAATAACTCAAGTTCCTACTTCATCAATTTAAGGTTGCATTTATCAAATTAATTCCTAGCCTCATCTGCCATAAAGGAATCACAGGGACACATTGCAATAAAATAATTCACAATATTGCACAAAGATCTCAGGGCTTAAACAAACCATGTGCCAACTTGCATACTTCAAATATGACAAGCATTCCAGCAGTCTTCTTGGCTCACAATCCTTAGTTTATTTACTAAGTGTTCATGTTTAATCCTATCGTGAGATAGCTAGGTGACTAAATCCCAGTATACATGAAACATTACATAGAGTTCACAAGCATAACTCAAGAACAATCTAACATTCATGTTCAAGGAAAATCATATTTTCAAGTATTTTGGCTTAAAGAAAATACAAGAATATTTACAACTGGGAATAAAGACTAGGCATGTGGGTTATTATTGTTTCATAAGCAACCATGTTTGAACTAAATTCAAGATCTAGCTTAAACAAGATTTCTGGCTCATGGATTTTCTATTTGATCAAGGGTTCAGCACTTTTGGATATTTCCATTGCAACCTTGAATCTTTCATTTGAGCCTCAGCACTTACACAAGTGTAATGCAACTCATATACATTTTGGTTTCTATATTTTCCATGCCATATCTAAACCAGTTACAAGTATCCTCTATTTACTTTCATGATTTCATACTTTTACCTTTCTGGGTGTAACCAAACAGAGCAAAACACTCAAACATCAAAGCAATCAAAACATCCAGAAACACCCATTAAACATCCATTGAAGCATCCATTAAAACCATAGTAATGGAATCAAAAACATGTAGAAAAATAACATAGGTCTGGCTGCCTCATAACAGGACTTAATGCCATGGGTTTAGTGAGATTACTCACCTGAATATTTCTTCTTATAAATCCAGAAAATCCCTGAGTGTATTTTCTCTTCCTTTAAAGTGTTTTCTTCTTTTCCTATTATAAGTATCTCGGGTAAAACAATTTCTCTGGCCATAACTACTTATTTATAAACATAATTTTACTAGGGTTTTTCTCAAGACAAAATTCCATTTCTGTCCTGGCTAACATTATGCATTGTGTGTTTGCATTTTCTCATTTTTATCCCTAATTACCCCCGGTCATATTACCAATTAAAGGCTGCATTTTCTTTTCTTTACTTTTTCAGAAAATGGCCACTCACCTAGTCATGTTAAAAGTGTGACTACCCTATTTTATATTTTAATTATTCCTGAGAATCCCATTTGCTATTTTTGCCTATACAAGCATATTGACTTGTATTGCATTTCATGTCATTTTAATGTTATAGTTTCACTTGCTTATATATATATATACTTTTCAGTGCTTAAAAATGTATATTTGTATACATGTCTTATCTAGGCTTATTTAATTCCTCTTTAATTTCAGAAACATATGCACCTATATGTATACAGGTTTTCAAATCCTTATAACATATATATGTATAATTTTTTTTCTTCTGGGTTTTAAATAAAATCTGTTTACTGATTTAAAATAAAACTTACTTTTCTTATTTTCTGGGATGATCCATATAATTCCAGAAATCAAATATCCATATCACAAAATCATGTTTGTAATGCTTTTTTAATCCTTGTTTTAAATTCAAGAAATCTGGAGTTCTTCCTTGTGCCATATCAGTGTGCACGTGCACACATGCACACATACTTGCACACAATTAATTCCATATATTCTTATACAAATAAATTCAGATATTTTCAAAATTCAACTAAAATAAGATTCCATGAATTTCTGGGGCATTACAGTTCGACATCCTCCAAATTTAGCATCACTATATGATACTAGTTCAAAAGGACATTCTTTTGGATAAAAGAGACCGTAGTCTTTAGTCTTGCTTATGTATCGCAAAATTCGCTTCACTGCCTGCAAATGTGATTCTTTGGGATTTTCTTGAAATCTTGCACACAAGCATACACTCATCATTATATCTGATCGACTAGGAGTTAAATATAGTAATGAATCAATCATACTACGATATAGTTTTTGGTCAACACTTTTTCCATTTTCATCTCTATCGAGATGTATTATAGTACTCATAGGAGTTGGTTTAGCAGAAGTGTTTTTCATACTAAATCATTTTATGAGATTATTACAATATTTTTCTTGATTAATAAAAAATACCATTACCTAATTGTTTAATTTGTAAACCAAGAAAATATGAAATTTCTCACATGTGAGACATTTCAAATTCTCTTGTCATAATTTCTGAAAATTCTTGACATAATTTTTCGTTCGTAGAACCAAAAATAATATCATCTACATATACTTGAATTATTAAAATATCATTTTTATCTTGTTTTATAAATAAAGTTTGATCTACCTTTCCAATTTTAAAACCAGAACTAATTATATAATTTTTAAGACAGTCATACCAAGCACGAGATGCCTATTTTAAATCGTATAAAGCCTTTATTAATTTATAAACATGATCTGGAAATTTTTCATGTGTGAATAAAGGAGGTTGTTCTACATGTACATTTTCTTTTATAAAACCATTTAATAAAGCACTTTTTACATCCATTTGATATAGTTTAAAATTATTAAAACATGCATAAGCTAATAAAATACGTATGGCTTCTAGACGGGCTACAGGTGCAAATGTTTCATCATAGTATATTCCTTCTTCTTGATTATAACCTTGAGCAACTAGCCTAGCTTTATTTTGAATAATATTTCCTTGCTCATCGGCTTTATTTTTGCAAACCCATTTTGTACCGATAACCGCTTGATCACATGGTCTAGGAACCAAGTCCCAAACGTCATTACGTTCAAATTGATTTAATTCTTCTTGCATAGCTATAATCTAGTAATCATTAGTTGATGCTTCTTTAGCATTTTAGGGTTCAATATTTGAAAGAAAAGCTACGTGACCCATTTGATTTAGTTGATTCCGTGTTCTTACGTTAGTATTTATTTCTCCAACGATATTTTCAATAGGATGATTTCTTAGAAGTCTTGGTGGAGTTCTTATTTCATTATTGTTGTTATCTATATTATTTTCAATATTTTCAAAATCATCATCTGAGGTATTTGATTTAGAAATAATTTTTTCATCTTTATTTTATGATTAAATTTGAAATTTTCATCGAATGACACATGAAGTGTTTCTTCGATAATTTTAGTTCTTTTATTATATATTCTGTAAGCCTTGCTTCGTTCCAAATATCCAATGAATATTCCTTCATCAGATTTTGGATCGAATTTACCAAGTTTATCTGTATTTAATATGAAACATTTTGAACCAAAAACTTTAAAATAAGATATGTTGGGTTTTCTTCCATTAAAAAGCTCATATGGAGTATGTTTTGTTAATGGTCTAATGGAAATTCTATTTAAAACATAACAAGCGGTTGCTACAGCTTCTGCCCAAAAATGTTTTGGTAGAGTACTTCTATTTAATAAAGTTCTAGCACATTCTTGAAATGTTCTAATTTTCCTTTCTACAACTCCATTTTGTTGTGGAGTTCTAGGAAAGTAACAATTCCTTTCTTATTATAGTAATTTTCAAAAGATTCATTTTCGAATTCAACACCGTGATTGCTCCGTATATTTTTTATTTTCAAATTTTTAATATTTTGAATTCTTTTAGCAAATATTTTAAATATTTTCAAAAGTATCACTTTTATTTTTCTAAAATAGTTTCCAGGTATATGTTGGAAAATCATCTGCTATTACAAAAACATATCTATTATGGTTTATAGACTAAACCTGAGTTGGTCCAAAAAGATCCAAATGTAATAACTCAAGTGATTGTAATGTTGAAATCATTTTTCTTTGATTTAAAAGATGATTTTGTTAATTTTCCTAATTGACAACACAAATAATTTTCACTTTGAAACTCATTTTTGGTAGACCTTTAACTAAATAATTCTTAGATAATTTGTTTATTGCTTTAAAATTTATATGACAAAATCTTTTGTGCCATAACCAAGGATCATTTTCTTTGGCTATTAGACACATATTTATGTTATGATTGACTTTCATATTTAATATATAAATATTTCTTTCCCTGGTTCCTTCAAATATAAGGTTATTATTTTGATCAAATATGTTGCATTTATTTTCTTAAAAGGTTATATTAATACCTTTATCGCATAGTTGACTTATACTTAGCAAATTATGTTTTAAATTCTTCACCAGTAAAACATTTGTAATAAGAGGTAAGTTAGATGTACCGTCATTGCTCACATCGCCTTTGCCGATAATATATCCTTTGGAATTATCTCCAGATATGACAGATCCTCCATCTGAGTAGATAAAGTTGGTCAGCATATCTTTATTTCCTATCATATGTTTTGAGCAACCACTGTCTAGTATCCACTTTTGTAACAACCCGCATATCTATCAATTCTATATTTAAATATTTTATTTAAATATTTTATCGTTAGTCGGATGTTAGTCCGAAAAGCTACTTTTTGCATACGGTCAAATTAGGACTCGAGACCACCCCCATTGAGTTCAAAATGACGTTTGCGATCTTTTTGAGTGTAAACTTCGATATGTTTGGAGATAGTGAAATTTTCGTCACTTTTCCCGCTTGAGACTTTGGGTTGGACTGCACCTTCTTAACTCAGCCCACCCCCTCTTCTCTTCATCACTTCAAGCTTCTTCAAAAATGGTGGAGGGAAAGAGAAATTAAAACTCCCAAACACAAATTCCATTGCAAATCCGAGATTCAACATCAAATTCACGTTTAGACCATTGATTCAAGCTTGGTGGTGTTCTTGCCTTGCTCTCAAATCTCCATCTTCATCAAATTCCGTGAAAAGGTGAGATTTTTGATCTCACATCTTGCCTATATCTATCTTGGACTGTTGGGAATGATCCCCTATTGTATTTGCATCAACATTTGCATTTGGTTTGGATTGGATTGGCGAAAAACTTCAATTTTCAGCGTTTTGGTGATTTTTCTGGCCTTAAGTCGTTTCTGGCCTTCGCTGAGTCGTCCACGAGTTAAGCCTAAGTCGTGAGTCGTTCACGAGTTAAGGGCTTAAGTCGCGCGCGTGCATTTCTGTTCGCCTGGCTTGAGTCGTTCACGAGTCAAAGTGATGAGTCGTTCACGAGTCAAAGTGATGAGTCGTTCACGAGTCAAAGTGATGAGTCATTCACGAGTCAAAGTGATGAGTCGTTCACGAGTCAAAGTGATGAGTCGTTCACGAGTCAAAGTGATGAGTTGTTCACGAGTTAAAGTGTTAAGTCGTTCTGGGTGTTCTGCCTTCGCTAGGTCGTTCGCGAGTTAAGTGCTAAGTCGTTCGCGAGTTAAGAGTTAGGTCGTACTGGGATAAGTCGTTAGGTCGTATAGACCTTAGCTCGTAGCTCGTATGGCTCTTAAGTCCTAGGTCGTTGGCTTTTAAATCGTTAAGTCGTAGGTCGCTGCTTCTACTAAGTCGCTAGGCCTCGCCAACTCCGCTAGCTCGCAACTGTTAAGTCGTATGACCTTAAGTTGTAGGACGTCCCCGACCTAACTCCACTAGGTCGTTCCAGCCTTAGCTCGTAGCTCGAATTGAAGCTTAAGTCGTTAAGTCGTTCGTTCCACTAAGTCGTTCAAGGCTTGAGTCGTAAGTCGTTCGCGAGTTAGTACTTGGTCGTTCGACCTGTTCTTCTGCTAAGTCGCGTGGCATTCTCCACTTAGGTCGTATGACCTTATCCCTTAAGTCGTAAGTCGCTTGCATCCCTTAAGTCGTAAGTCGTTCGCGAGTTAGTACTTGGTCGTTTGACCTATTTTTCCCCTAGGTCGTTCGCGAGTTAGTACTTGGTCATTTGACCGGTTTGGCTTCTCGAGACCGCTTGCCTTCACTAGGTCGTACCGTGACGGGGCGCTGCCCCGCACCCCGCCGTGGGCGCTGCCCCCTGGACCCCCGCGACCTGACCGGGCAGGTCGAACCCCGTATTACTCTGCGTAGGCAATCTCTTCTGAAAAACGTTTATCAGAATTTCTACTTTGATGGTTTTGGGATTGACTTCTTTGGACTTTACTCACGTCTTCGAACGTGAATTGATTTGTTTCTACCATCGTTTTATGACCTGTCACTTTAAAGATATATGAAGGTTTCAATACTAATAGTAAATATCAAAACTCTTTCATCAAAGCGATTTCAACACTATTTTAAATATCAAAAGTTCGTTTTCTCAAACCGATTTTCAATCTACTAGTATATACAAGCCTTTACTTCACTCGAATGAGAAATCGACTTAAGCGACTTAGTAAAACGAGTGGTATGAAACGCTTGCGTTCACTTCGTCGGTTAGCTCTTGGACTTGTTCGATTGAACCCTTTTTGTGACAATTTCCTAGTGAAGATTTACAGCTTGTTCGTAAATATTTAAGTTAAGCAAGTGGTTATGGGACATGAAGCTAAACTCATATATTTACTAGCTTGGTGTGATTGACACTTCCTTATGATCTTGACGATCATTTTTGTGATTTAGACTAGCGATTGAGCGATGTCTCTTTGTCTACGTGGGAGACTATACCCCGATCATGTGATGTTTCGCCATCACATTTCCTATGGTCTTCGGGCCATTCATGTGTGAAAATTTAATGGATAGCTTCCATGAGATATCATCTCGTCATGTGTTTACGCGTAGGTGAGTTTTAATGCTCCCATTCATGTGTTAGGCCTCCCCCCTTTATGTGTTTTTCTGGATTTCTGATGATGATTTCTGGAATTTTGTGCTTCACCAATTTTCATGATTTTCATTGATATGATATCAGTTTTTGTGCATTGGTGAATTCATGTGTTATTGACTTGTTATGAATACAAGTTTAGGGTATGATACCCTATTTTATCTTTGAGAAGATTCTTGTGATATTGATAAATCTTTTGTTGATTATCATTTACGTACTTATAGTAGTATGTCGCTATGGTTATTACATGTTCATGTCATGCCTTTTACTGTATACCATATCATCTGATATTTATAGTTAGACTGATCCGTTTATTATTTTCTTATAAATAATACTCGGGTCAGACCGAGATGTTACAGGTGCTTCTGCTTGACTTCCTCCCGGGATTTGCTACTCTGACTTTTGGCTAACTACTCTAGTTTAGTAGTTTTTGTTTGTATACATTTGAGATTAGACTCCTTGATGTATACATATTCCATTATCTTGCACTTGTATCTATTCATTCGTGTTATTGTGGATCTTATTTGACCACTACTCTGATGAACACTTTCATGTGTTATATTCATATCTATTTCCGCCTTTGTGATATGAATTGTCTGTGACTGATTTATGTTACGATTATTTCTATATTTGTTTCCGAAGATTATATATAGCCACCGTGTGATAGCTTTGTGTTTGTATCGGTATGTCGGATTTCCTCCTTAAAAGATATGCATCCTATTCTATCTGACATATCGGTGCTCGCACAAAGAAGTTACGTGGATGGTCGCTCCTCAACAGCCTTATTCTCCGTGCTAATTGACAGCACTACACCGTAGTATTCTTGGTTAGCGTGGGTATAGAGGTGGGGCGTCACAACTTTCCTCTTTTCTTAGTTGGTACCTGAAAAAAATAAAATTGATGTTGGTACCCACTTTTTATTAAGGTGCTAAGAGTTAGGTCTTTGGAAGCCAAACCCAAGATGGTTTAGAATTCCCTTTATAAGTAAAATCTTTATTTTTATGAACTGAAGTTATAAAATATTTAATATACTTATTTATGATTAAATTGTTATTAGTTTTTGGTACCCAAATTTTTATAATATTTGTGCTAACAATTTCTTTCTTTTGAGTGAAAACCTTTTGTGGTGGTTTTGCTTTTACAAAATTGTTATGTAAATTGAAAATTTTATATGATATACTATTCTTCTTTGAATTAGTCTTTGAAGAATTTTTATATCCTAATCCATTCTTATTAGTAGTAGTTTGAGAATTACTGATAATTTTAGAAAGATTTTCTCTTCCTTTATTAAAATTAGTTATATTTTTAGTGATGTTCTCTAACTCAGTTTTGACACTGGTATTATTCAATTTAAGAATTTTGACATTTGGTTTTAAATCATGATTTTCTGAAGCTAATGTCATATTCCTTTCTTTTTGCACTTCTACTTCATTTGATAGCATGTTGAGTTGAGAAGAAACGTTAGAAAAAGATTCTTGTGTATTATCAAGTTCTTCTTCTAGGATTTTCTTTTCATCTCTTAGCATATCAACTTATATTTCAGTTCTGTTTAATTTTTCTAATGCATCTTTGTACTTTCTTTTAACTTCTTTGAGTTTATCTAACAGTTATGAATTTATATCAATTAAATCATCAAAAGTTAAATCACTTACATCGTTAGTCGAAGCCATAAAACTGACGTTGGCTTGTCTAGAATCACTGTCGGTGTCATTGTCTGATGATGAAGATGATTTTGAATCATCCCATGTAACAGAGAATGCTTGCTTCTTTTTGTACTTGTCCTTCTTATTCTTGAATCTGTCTTTCTTTCTATCAGGACAGCCTTTCTTCATGTGACCCTTCTTATGACATTCATAACATTCGAGATTCGAAACTGGCGATTTACTGGAATTGTCTCTCCTGTTCTTTCCAAACTTCTTATTCTTTCTAAATATTAAAAACTTTTTGAAATTATTTACAATCAATGCAATGTCATCTTTATCTGAATTTGAATCTTCTTGTTCAGCTTTGAAGGCAATATTCTTTTTGTCTGGGGCTTGATCTCGTTTGCCTGCAAATTAACTTCGTATGACATGAGATTTCCAATTAACTCTTCAGGTTTGATGGTAGAAATGACATTAGCTTCTTCAATAGCTAAGACTTTTCGTTCCCATTCATCCGTTAAAGAGTTTAGAATTTTTGAACAATACCAAAATCTAAAAAAAAAATCTCCTAGTGCCAATAGTGAATGATGTATGTCTTGAAATCTAGAATACATGTCATTTATAGTTTCATCTGGTCTCATTCTGAAATTTTGGAACTAATTTTTAAGCATATAAATCTTGCTTCGTTTAATTTGTTAGTTCCTTCATGTGTGACTTTAAGAGTTCTTCAAATTTCATAAGCAGTTGTACACATGCTAACTCTATTAAATTCATTTTTATCTAAGGCACAAAATAACATATTCATGGCTTTTGCATTCGATGTAGCATCCAACTTTTGTGTATTTGACCATTCTGCAAATGGTGTAGTGGGTATAATGTATTCACTTTGAGTGATTCTAAGTATCATATCCATTTGCTTGCATAAATATTCTCATTCGAGTTGACCGATAATTGTAATTCAAACCATTAAATAGTGGTGGTCGTGTAGTGGATTGACCTTTAACAAAACTTGTGTCAATGTTTTTTCCCATAATAACTGAATATCAAATAACCGTGTTATGGTTAAATGATGGCCTTGCTATGATAACAAATGAAATTGCTGCTAAGGATCGTAATATGGAATAGTAACTAAGTTATCTACTAATGCGTAATAAAAGGTAAATAGTAAAGTAAATAACACCAGGGATTTTTATACTGGTTCGAACTCCCGTTCTACGTCCAGTCCCAGAATCCTTCTGGAATTTAACTATTAACCCTCTCTTAATGCGAAGGAATAGGTATTACACCACCTGAGCAACCGAACAGGACTTCTACCCCCTAGACAACTGAATAGGACTTCTACCGCTTTAGCAACCGAACATGACTTTAACAATATAGAGAATTTTCTTGACTGATTGTGCTCTTTTGATATGACGGATAAGTCTTTAGTGTACACCCTTCCTATAATCTTCTCCTTTGTGGTATATACTGTAGTTCGTGAAGATTGGAAGTTAATTTAATCACAAATGAAATTGTGTTTAAATGTGCAAGTGATTAGAATGAGATTTGAAAGCAAATGGCAGAATATTTTAGATAATAAGTATATGAGAATAGAATCAGAAATTAAGTGATTAAAACAACTGAATTGAATGATATATATAGAATTTAAGTAATGCAATTCTTCGTGAAGAGTTACGGTCAAAAGATACGGAAACAACTTTTGAATCAAGGGTTGTTTTTGTTCGTTGAATGGAAGTGACCATTCAGAAAATAGCCATTATCAATTTTCATTAGACTGAAGAAAGGATTTCAGTCCACTGAATATTCAAAAATTTGAATTTTAAAGTTTAATATAAAAAAGACACATAGTTCAGTCGACGGAATAGGGTTGTTCAGTCGACTGAACCTTCAACTGCACTATGCACGTGCACAGGTATTCGATCGAATGGACCTCTTCATTCAGTCGACTGAATTCAAAGTTTCTGCCATATTGAAGTAATTTTGAAAACTTTTTGACAATGGAATTTGAAAATAATGAAATACTTTGTGTGTATATGGTTTGAAAATAATTTTAAATATTTGTGTGTATGCATATACCACCTAGGAGAGATTTTAACAATGATTAACTACTAAACTATACTATAGACTAACCATTAATAAATTTTGAAACTTCTCTCTGAATTCTTGGTCTTCAATCTATTGTCGTGTAGAATAGTATCTTCTCCTGCAAATATGGTTAGTTTATATAATATTTACTTATATAGTTGTCAAGATCAAAACATCAAAATACTAGGTTCTAACAAACTATCGAGGTGTTATCCATCATTTTGACCCGACTATATTGAACCGATTGGACAAGTTAGATTCGACTGCTATCAAGATCGATGAGTCCAGAGTGTTGATTGTGGGGCCTAGAAATCAAAAACAGAAAATAACATGAAGTCGAGGTTGAATGGAAATTGGTCGATATGCAAGACAGAATGTTTGAAGTATGAAATATGGTTCAACATGTAGGAGAGATCGACATAAATTAACTTCCATAATAGGGATCGGTATGGTTCAGGGAGCAAGTGCATTTTAATAGAAAACAATTAATATCTCAAGATCCATAAGTCCAATGCATATGAAATTTTGTGAGCAAGATATGGGGAACCTAGAGAGCTTACTCTAGGGATCACACCTCAAGAAGATGAAGTCGGAGGGATTGACACTGTTCCCTTGGTAGGGATCGGTAGGAATCAGCAAGCAACCCATGTTTGAAGCAAAGATCAAGTGATAACTCAAGTCTACTGCTCTGATTGGTATGAAATTTGGAGGCTAAGCATATTTTACCATGAGGACGCTACCATAGGGATCGCACCCCAAAATTCCACCAAAGTAGGGATCGGTCTGATCCCTCTTCTTTGGAATTTAGGCCATGTGATCCCTCTTGTGGGTGCATATGATTCTGGAGGTCCTTCTATCGAATTTTCAAGGAGATATTTGGCCATCTTCATTTATAAATACAGGCTTGGTTGTTCACTTTCGGGACCTTTATGCTGCTAGTTGCTTTATACTCTTTTGTAACTAAGGATTTTCATCTGATGCCTATTATACTCAGTCTATAAAGTGATTAATAAAGATATTTGTTCAAAGTGGACGTAGGCAAACAATGCCGAATCACTATAAATTGTTCTGTTCGTGTTATTATTTCAATTTACTCCTAATTTTTTGTTATTAACCTCTGTTTACATTTTATTTTCTTCATTTATTTCTCTTTAAAACTTCTATTGGGTGTTTGTGCCAATTTTTTGTGCAAACATTTTGGTGCTTTCACTGAGAACCTTGATTCTTAACTTATTAGGATCCCTTTGTTGCTACTAGATTGCATAAATCCCCCAAAGGAGGTCTATAGTTATCTTCAAGAAGTTTGCTTGTTTTATTCTGATTTGCAAAAATCTAAGCAAAGCTATCAATAATGGTGAGGAACACTAGATCCACTTCTCAGAAGGTAGAAGGAAACAAGAATGCTAGCATCCAGGAAGGAGGCCCGAACAGTCAACCAATGGATGTGAATGCTGATCCAGTTGTAGTCTGAAATCTAGCTGATTACACTATAAGAGCTGAATTCCAGAATCTGATGAGAGAGCTAGTGGATAGCCGTCGATAATTGAATCAGCAGATTTAAGCCAATATCAACCTAATAAACAAACTTAGTCAACAACACCGTGGGAAAGCAAGGAGGGAACCCAGCCCTTACTCAGCATCGAAGAGTTCTAGTTCATCGGATGAGTATCATAGGCACATGCATCACAAAATTAACAGACATCGCGTAGAAACTTTAGGGCATAAACAGGCAGACTTGCTTAGTCTGCCAAGACCGATCGGTGTCGATCCCTCTATAGGGATTGGTACCGATCTCTACTTTGGAAGAGGGAACTTACCTATACATGCTGGGATTCAAGCCGGAGCTGCTATGACCGATTTGGTTGATGGAGTTCTGTTAAATATTGACCAACTGCTTCTCTGAAATGATAATGAAGTGAATGTACTTGGTATACGTCAAGAGGATGGTGAATCAAGAAGGCATGGAAGTGACCCGTAGACATCAACCGGACCATTCACGTGAAGTGGAACACGACCATCGCTTGGTACCAACTATCCAATTGTCAGACTTGTCGGCTATGGTTAGACAGTTAATGAGAGAGAACGAAGGCTTGACCAATGACTATTTGGGAATCTGGAGAAGCCATACCCCATTCATTAACGATGTCTTACATGCTGAGTATCCAAGGAGGTTCAGTATGCTATCGATGCCTGCCTACGAGGGAAAAACCGACCCCAGGTAGCACATCATGAGATATGAATGGCTAATGGATTCCGCATGAGCAGATGATGCGACCAAGTGTAGATGTTTTCCTATTACTCTCTTTGGAATAGCAACGATGTGGTTTACGAGGTTACCCCCACGGTCGATCTCTAGATTTGATGATTTGGCAACAAGGTTTGTGGAGCAGTTCTGTATGCACGCAACTCGCCCCAAAGATGTAATGTCCTTATCCAGCGTGATCTAGGCTCTGGGAGAATCGCTGAAAGATTATTTGGAGAGATTCCATACAGCACTCACAAAAATCAGTAATCTGGATGACCATGCAATATTGATTGTTGTAACAAGAGGGATTGATTTAGAGTCTGATTTTGGCGATTGGTTAGCTTGCAAGCCACCCGCAATGTTGGAGCGCTTTTATGCAAAGCGACTCGGTATTTGAGGAAGTAGGAAGCCAGATGCTCTAGGAAGAAGAATATTGTGGGACCAAGTGGAGAGGGACTACAGAATAATATTGCATTGAAGCAGTCTGATGATAGCTCTGGAAAAGTTCAAGTGAATGTTCAAAACAAACCGAATCAACAAAAGAAAGACGGAGATAGGAGCCAAGAACGAAAAAGGGATTCTGGAAGAGGAAAGCCTAGGATTCCGATGTACGATACTTACATGCCACTGAATACATCTCTAGAGAATATCTATTTGTATACCTGCAATACCAATGCAGTATAGAAGGCCGCCTCCGAAAGAATCAATGGAGAAGTAGAAATAGGCTGAAAAATATTGTCGATTTCACGAATATTATGATCATAACACAAATTAATGCAGGCATCTCCAGGATATTATCGAAAAGATGATTCGAGAAAGAAAGTTACACCAGTATGTAAAAACCCCATAGGATGGCGGGCAGGGACATCCGACCCTAACAGTGGACAAACACCGTAGAAGGCTGAGGAGCCAATGCAGACTAGTGGAAGATTGGTAATCAATACAATAGTCAGAGGACTACATTCGGCTGATAAGAGTTGGCATGAGATGTAGCGCTACGCTAGTGTGATTAAGCATGTGAATTTTGAATGTTGTTTGAGTACGGAAGATGGAGCTCCGGCAAAACAGCAACGTACAAAGGCAAATGATATTGTGTTTAGAAACAGAGATGTAGACAAGGTAGAGGCTCCGATAATCGACCCAATGGTCATTTCAGCCATGATCGACCCTGCTTTAGTGAGAAGGATATTGGTTGATTGTGGAAGTTCTATAAATATAATTTTCAAAAATGCTTATGATCAGATGAGGATGAAAGCAAAGGACATGAAACCGTCTAAAGCCTGCATTCATGGCTTTAACGGTGCTTCAACCGAAGCTGTTGGTTATGTTGAATTTCCCATGGAGTTGGGAGAAGGTGACCACAGGAGATTTGGATTCCGCCTTTTATTGATTTAGATGTTAACTCTCTATACAATGATTTTCAAGGTCGACCGGTCCTAGCTGAGTTCCGGGCAACTCTTGCCCCAAGGTGTTTGACTTTGAAGTTCTCGATAGATAATGGTGTTGGAGTTGTTCATGATGATCAAGCGACCGGGCATGCTTGTTATGTAGCTGAACTGAGGGATGCTCAGCGAAAGAAGAAAGGTAAGGGTGTGGACCAGTCTGTTCGCATCCAAGCCACTGAATATTGATGGCCAGAGCCTGAGCCTTGGCTCGTGCACTACAGTCAGTTATATAGAGAAATAGATCCAAAAGATGACGAGGAGGAGCCCAAAGAGACCAAGGCTACATCGGCTGAGCTGACGATTGACATCACAGTCAACTGCGACGACCCGTCATGGGTCCTAAAGATCGAATCACAGCTCAGCCCCCCAATGATGAAAGAACTTGTTAGATTTCTTCAAGCGAATCTTGACGTGTTCGCTTGGACTCACTCTGACATGTGTAGTATCTCTCTTGCCATTGCAAGCCATGTATTGAATATCGACCCGAGGCATGTCGTGGTGAAACAAAAAAGGCATGGCCCGGGTCCAGAGAGATCTGCCGCTCTTAAATAGAAGGTGGATAGGCTCAAAGACAATGGGTTTATTCACGACACCCTCTACCCTAAGTGGGTATCTAATCCTATACCTATGAGAAAGGCAAATGGAAATGGTGGACATGCGTTGATTACTTGGACTTGAACAAGGCATGCCCGAAAGGCAGCTTTCCATTTTCAAGGATCAATCAGCTGGTGGATTCAACCACAAGACACGAATTGCTATCTTTCATGGTTGCATACTCAGGATATAACAAGATACTGATGTACATTCTCGATCAAGAGCACACTAGCTTCATTACTAATGTTGGATTATATTGCTATGTGGTAATGTCGTTTGGGATAAAGAACGCAGGAGTGACCTATCAATTCCTAGTCAATCGAATGTTTAAAGATCAGATCGGGAAAACGATGGAGGTATATGTGGATGATATGCTCGTGAAGTCACAACGATCCAGCGACTACATTAGAGACTTGGCAGAAATGTTCGATATCCTCCGATGCTACAAAATGAAGATCAAAGTTTTGGGTATAGCATTGGGAAAGTTTTGGGTTTCATCATTAATGCCCACGGAATCGAAGCTATTCCCGAGAAGATCAAAGCTATTTGCAATATTCAAGCACCAAAGACTATCAAAAAAGTACAGAGCCTGAATGGTAAGGTTGCCACTCTAAGCTGATTTATTTCCACAGCTACCGATAAATGCATTCTTTTATTTGACTTGATTAGGGGAGTAAAACGGAATTTCGAATGGACATAGGATTGAATGACGCATTCCAAGCTATGGTGAATCACTTAGAGAGACCTCCCATCTTGTCAAAGCCGGTAGATCATGAAGACTTTTATATCTACTTGGCAATGTCGGTACATGCTATAAGTGTTGCATTGCTTCGTGAATAAAATCGGATCCAGAGAGCAGTCTATTGTGTTAGCAAGCGATTAACGGGAACTGAAGGGAACTATCTGAAGATAGAAAAACTAGCATATTATTTGTTGATTGCTTCACGAAAGCTCCAACCCTACTTGTAGGCACATCCTATCAATGTTTACACCGACCAGCCATTACGACAGGTCCTGCAGCGACCTGAGACGTCTGGAAGGTTACTCAAGTGGAATATCGAGCTTTGCCAATTTGACATCACTTATCTTCATTGGAGGGCTATCCAGGGTCAGGCACTGGCGGACTTTATAGCAGAATTTACTGCGCAGGATGATGCCCAAAGAGCAGTGAAACCCCTACCATATGATGGAAGTTATATGCAGATGAGCATCCAATGATCATTGTTTTAGAGCTGGAATTGGCTTGTAAATCCCAAAGATCGGTCAATTTTCTATGCTTTAAAGCTTGATTTCCCTGCAACAAACAACGAAGCTGAGTATGAGGCTCTGATTGCTGGACTTAAACTCGCCAGAGAACTAGGGATAAAGTCTCTAGAAATCTTTTGCGACTCACAATTGGTAGTATACTAAGTCAGGGGAGATTCCAAGCTTAAGGACAACGACTTGCTCCGTACCTTACCCAAGTCCAAGAGTAGTTAACTGACTTTGAGTACTATGATATTATGCACATTCCTTAGGATCAAAATAAAGAGGCTGATTCATTGGCAAAGTTTGCTAGAATCGAGGATGCACAACAAATGGGCTTGGTTTCGGTCGAAGTATTAAACGCTCCGAGCATAAGCCCGATGGAAATCGACTGGGTACTAGAGATGGAGACTAAGAAGGAGTCGTGGATAACTCTGATTAAATACTATTTGCTACAGGGAGTTCTTCCCGAACGAAGGAATGAAAAATGACAAGTCCTTCGTAAAGCTTTACGATATATCATACAGGAAGGAGTTATGTACAAAAAGGGTTTTTCCGTTCCCCTTCTTCGGTGTATTGCTCATGCTGAAATAAAGCAAGTCCTAAAGGAAGTTCATGAAGGGGAATGTGGCAATCAAACTGGATGGCAAACTATAGCAAAGAAAATACTTTGTTATGGGTATTATTGGCTGACCGTCAATCAAGATGTCGTTGATTATGTAAGGCAATGTGACAAGTGCCAGATATATGCAAAAGTTCCAAGAGCTCCACCAACGGAAATTACACAAATAGTCAGCCCATGGTCGTTCGCCATGTGGGGGTATAGATATTATCTGTTTCTTACCGATCTCTAGAGGTGATGCGAAGTACACTATCGTCGGGGTTGATTACTTCACCAAATGGGTCGAAGCGGAACCTTTATTCACGATCACAACTAAGAAAGTAATCAACTTCATCGTCCGGAACATCATCTGTCGTTTTGGTCTTCCACTAACTATTGTAACAGATAATGGGACTCAATTCGACAGTGCTAAATTCAAAGGCTTCTGCCGTCGGCATCACATTGAAAAGAGATTTGCACCAATCGCTCACCCTCAAGTGAATGGGCAAGTTGAAGCTATGAACAAAATCATAAAATCCAATCTAAAGAAGTGTTTGGAAAAGGCTAGAGGCAAGTGGGTGGATGAACTTCCGACAGCACTGTGGGCTTATAGGACCACCCACAAGTCCGTGACTGGTCATACTCCATTCGCCCTTGCTTACGGTTCCGAAGCCGTTATTCCTGTTGAGCTCAAAATTCTTTCTCATCGAGTGACCTACTACGATCCCAGAACGAATGAAGATATCCTCTTGGAATCTCTAGACTTTGTAGATGAGAAGCGCGAGGAAGCTGATTTGAGGGCAGTTGCGCACCGGCACTGAGTTACCCGGTACTACAACACTAAAGTCCGACCTAGAACCTTTGAAATCGATGATCTCATCTTGAAACAGGTTTTTCCTGCCCCATTGCATATGCATCCTACTTGGGAAGGACCATCTTTCATTGAACAGAAGCTTGGAGGGGGAACTTTCAAGCTAGCAACTATCGATGGCATCACACTCCCAAGGGTGTGGAATAGCGAGCATTTACGATGTTATTTCACTTAGTTTATTTCTTTTTCATTCATTTGTATTTAATTTCAGGGTTTGCTTTGGCATTTTATTTTCAAAGGTATGTAATAAGACAAATATGTCATTTCTTTTCGTTTGGAAAATAAAGTTTTGAATTTCCTTCATGTTTGTGTTTACTATAGCATTACATATTAGTTACGATACCAGACTAACTAGTATTTTCATGTCGGAGCAGGTTCCTAGAGTTTGGAGCTAGCCGATTACATAAGTTCACGACTGAACTAAATGAAATGAGGATGGTCCGACCATTCGTTTGACGATTCACGCTCACAACCTAATGGACGAAATGCCTAATGAGGAATGGATGTGATTCGACCATCCAATGACCAATTTAATCCTATCAAATGATGGACAAATATGATTCAAAAGCGATCATGATACGATCGATGGCTTGCTAAGTTAAACCCCGAACTTGGGGGCAAACCAGTTAATTAAGGAAAGTATAATATGACTATTTTCTGAAATGACTCTAAGTCCCCAGAGTGTGGACTGGAGTATAAACATAAGTCGGGAGCGATTCTACCACCCGTTAACTAACTATTATCCCCAGATTGCGGATATGAATATAAAGATGAGTGCGGTTCGACCACTCACTATTTCATAAATTCTGACCTGAAACCGATAGGAGGAGTATAAACTCACTAAGGATGGAGTTCTACCATTCACCGTCTAACTTCGCTAACCTAAGACTGGGGGTAGGAGTATAATCATTCGAACTGCTGAATTCGACAGCGTAACATTAGGGCTTAAGCCCCATGTTTGGTACGACTCAAGACCATGACCACATGGAGGCCTTGGGATAGAATTATCGGATTATCATCCAAATCAAAGAGCAACAAATTACAATTACATTGAATGGAAAGTAATAGCTCGACTACTGAAATATAATATTCACATAAGAGTTCGACGGAAAACAAAAGGCTTTTATTTACATAATAAACTTCAGAATTCGTGACACAAGTTTGTTCGAAAACGGGGGCCACACCCGCACAATTACAGCCAACAAAAAAGAAAAACAGCTACGCAAACTATATTAAAAACTAAGCCGGTATGATAACTGTTTCTTCTGCCCTTTCTCCTTTCTGGACCTCTTAGGAGTACCACCACTCGAACTTCCGCTTGTCCTATTCCTTGATCCTTTGCTGCCCTTGGCAGAAGAGCTTTCAAAGGTTGGAGGGAGTTCTTTGGGAATCGACACACCGGGTGGAATGACTTGTAATGGGACGAGATTTGGATCGTCAATGCCCATGTCGGCGGGTTCAGCCTTAGCTTTTTTCTTTAACAATTTTTCCCTCTCGATGCGCTCTTTTAAGCTAAACTCATCGGTATGTTTAGTGGCGCTAGTAATTACAGCGTCATCCGACTCATCAGGCAACGATGGGTCTTCAGCTTTATCATCATCTAGTGCTCCGATAACTTGAGTGTCGGGCCCACGAGCGTCGACGGCCATCAGAATCTCAGTAGATGTCGATTGTTGCTCCACGGTGACTCACTTTGGAGTTTGGCTGGGACCCTGAAGACCTGCGAATTCGTGGAAACAAGAAGATAAACAGATGACTATTGGGCATGAGGAATGAAACCTCTCGAAAAGTGGAGAGTAAAGTGGAATACTTGCGTCCGGCTGACTCTTAGTTGTCATCGAAGTGCTCCCTTCTAGAATTGGGGTCAACACCTTAGATTAATAACTGGGTTTGTCCAGATCATATCATAGAACCTATCCCGGGACGAGAGAAACTGACGCTCTGGCTGCTTGAAGAGAAGAGGGGCCTTTGGGATCTGACTCCAAACAGGAGGGTGTTAGAATGTCAAAATATCGAAGTCTCACGGCAGCTAGGTCTAGAGGTTCATTCCAGCGAAGAATCTACGTACTAGTTTCTCTTTATCTAAATCAGCTTCGCTAAGGGTTCTCTTTTTCGTTTCAACAATATATTCCCAGGCCTCGGCGAGCGACTCAAGATAACCCTCACCAAGAAAGCTCAGATCGCGGTGGACAAAGACTTTAGCATTGTATTAAATGATCAGGGGATCGAACATGTCCGTAATTTCATTTCGACCGCTTCTTTGGCATCCTCTACCCGGGCCTCGATCTTTTCTCTCATCTTATTGTGGCCTGCCTATCTCGCCTCTTCATTGAGGACTTCAATTTGAGCAAGTTGCTCATCAAGATTAATCTTCAAATTCGGGGCTTCAACGGCCTCTTTGCAATATCTTTGCAATTCCTCTTGAGCTTTAAGTTTCTCTTCTCTCTCCTTCATAAGAAGTTTTTCAAGCTCCTCAACGAAGTGGGCCAAAATATTTTTCTCCTTTTGCAAGATATCTTTTTTCAAGGATAGTGCACCGCTGCGGTTGAGGGCATCATCAAGTTCCTTTTTGTGGGCAGCTCTAAATGACTCACCGCCTCAGACGTTTCCTTAGCACTTTTTTCTGCCTCTGTCAGCTTCACCGTAAAGTTCGAGATCTCGGCGTCTTGATGTTTAATTATATCTTTATCATGGATCGCTTTTAGCTTGAGACGATCGATTTCATGCTGTCTCTCGATAGACGCCTCCGAGATCTTCTCTGCTAAGTGCTGGAATGATTCATGTTGCACAAAAAAATCATTGAGGCATGCGAGAGAACTTGCCTTAGCATTCCCTAGGATTGTATGAATGGAGGGAAGGAATTTAAGCCCATCAAAACAAATCTTTGGAAAATTGACTTTAAGTTTGGCTAATTTTTCTACTGTAGAAGCTTCAGGAGCCGCAATTGGCAAAGATGGATCAAAAGTGACGATTAGACATTTACTTGACTTGCGGTCATGGGACTGCTTGGAGCTGGATGAACCGGAATACTACTTAGGCGGTACGGCAACTTAAGGACCATGGAAAAAGGTCTGATCGCCACTGTGCACTGGAAGATTATGATGAACTTCCTGATGGGACGACCAAGACTGGGACTTATGTTTGGAAGATAAAGGTTCCCTCAAACGACGACTTCTTTCTCGGCCGTCATCCCTCTCTCTACGCCTACCCGATTCTAAATCATGGTAGGATCTGTATTGCATCGAGGAGCCCATCAAGTGATCGAAAGCTCGGGATTGAGACATCGCACCTGCAAAAACCAAACAAAAGTGTATAAGTGAACATTATACAAAAGATAGATTGAGATCGTGTGGTGAAGTGCACGTGATTGTGAGTGTCCTAGTGTCCCCCGACGGAACAGTTGCTGCAGCCTTGCTCATAAGAGTTTTCATTCCTTTGCTGGTGGGAAAAGTGCCATCACCACTTCTGGTGGGAGATTTAAGCCCCTCAATACTGATGTTGGGGAAGTTATAAGTCATGATGTCATCAGGCATTTGGAGATTTGAAAACATTTTCATCGAGCTTTCTAAACGTTGGGAGGATGACTCTTCGCTAACGGAAGTGATAATAAACTCATGCTCCTTAGTTGTTTTTCTCCTACGAAGCTTATATGCAAGCTTCTTTCTTCTTCTAGCTGGCATGCGAGGTTGCGCACCTTGTGACAGTTCAACCACAGGCACATTGCCTGGACCTGCATCAGCATCGCCAGGCTCGTTGGTCTTGGCACCCCTAATTCCGCCCTCTTAGGCGTCATCCGGAGTCCCCTCGACTAGGGGTATGACAGGGTTATTGATATCACCTTCTTGTTCTATAGCATATCCTGGTAGTGCAGCGCTTCCTGGAAGCCCAATGCTGCGACCTTCCTCTAGCAACCCGAATAGAGATAACCATTCATTGGTTACAAGGAGTCAAATGTCCTTGGCTTTGACCTAGTTTGGTACGAATTGCAAAGATTGCCTTTGAAAAACTATCTCCCTCTGGAAGTGGACGGACACTTGTAGATTTTCAGAATGTTAGTTGATTCGGGATATGGCTTAGGTTAAAGAAATTGAGAATAGAGCAAAGATGACACTTACGTCCTTCCAACTATCGCCTTGCAAAGCCAGGCGGACATCGGACATAGAACCATTTGTGTTTGAGGAAGCTGAGCTTGTTCCAAGTACCCGTTAAGAATTGATAGTTGGGCGAAGGCTCGAGGAAAATGTAGGAAGGCTCCCTGTTCGTCATTTGAATTTGTAAATAAACCTTATGTCTTCAGGAGTTGGAAGGCGGAACAGGATGTTCATAAATAGTAAGAAAGGCATAGTTGTTTGGGTGTAGTTGAGTAGGAGCTATTTCAAGATATTTTAGCATCTCCCATATAAAAGAATTGAAGGGCGGCACGCATCCGGCCCAGCACATGAACTTATTGCATGCTATATGATGTGCACGTAAATGTGCATATTTTTACCACCATATTTAATCTATTTAAATTAAATAAATGATCATATCGGGTACTTTAACTTGTTTAAACCAAAATTCAAATTATTTTCAAATTGTCACATATTCATCTTCATATATGGGTAAAATGGTCATTTTTATGCATTTATTAAATTGTGAAAATTTACTTGGAATTTTCTATGTTGGTTTGTAGGAAATTTGGTGAATTTTACAAGTGGCTTAAAGATAATATATGCATGCACAAGAGTGAAGAGAACAAATGAAAATGGAAATAATTCAAAGTGATGATCACGGAGGACCCCACCCACTTACCTTGATTTTCAATTAGGAACTAAGCGCATGATAAAAGGACATTAAAGCTTCATGTACATTTAAGTGGGGGACTAGTGGTTGTTAATGATTACTTGGCCACTACACTACCTTAAGGGCAATTTGGGCATTCCCCAAAAATATGAATTAGGGTTTAACACTTGTATAAGTACCACTTATGTTTAATGTAACCTTCTTCCTTCTTAGTTCCTCTTAGTTTTAGTTTAGGCTCAAAATAAAAGGACAAGCTCTCTTTCTTTTTTTCATGGCTACTTAGCCATTTTTATTTTCATGTAATTTCCTTTCTTTTTCTTATGCAATTTAATTACTTGTTCATTTTACTTTCCTTGTTCATTTACTTTAATGTTGGTAGTGTAGATTTACATTCATGCAAAGTAGATTAGTTTTAATTCTTGTTAATTAGCTTCTCTTTTCCATTAGCTTTCATTTTCCTTTCTTTGTGCTTTCATGTTGCTAGCTACATTTGTTAATCAAATGACAAATATGAGAAGCTAAACTCCTTCAATTTAGGGGTAATGAAGCTCTCTAATTATGTAGCTTCAACTATTTGTTAATTCATGCTCTTTTTTGTGCTTAATGGTGATCAATGAAGTGGTTTACTAGTTGTTCTTGCTTTGAATTTGATAGCCTATATTGTTGACACCAAATAGGCTATGCTTAAACAATCACTAACACAAATGCCTCTTCATAAAAATATGATTATGGCATAAGAAAGTGATTTGAAATTAAAATTTGATGGTCTATATTTCTAATCAATAGTTAATATGTCATGCTTAAAATAGATTTTGCTTTCAACTTTGTTGTCATATTTCATGAGAGTTAAATGTGTATTAGTGGTTGTGTTATAGTTTGATGGTTTATATTGTGCTAATTAATAGCACAAATATACCATACTTATGATAAGCACATCAACTAATTACACTAATGACAAGAAAAGAGAGATCATAACTTCATTTTGTTGATTTATGTGATCTAGAGAGTGGAAATTGCCTCTAAATTGCCTTCACACTCTCATAATTTTATCAATTTTCTTTTGCTAGTTTTCTACATTTTTAGCTAATCACATTTTCAACTTTGGTTAATTTGATTGAATGGAGATTAAAATCATCAATTCCATGCGGATCGACCCGTATTCGCCATGTACTACAAGTGTACGTCGTGCGCTTGCGGTTAATTATAATTTGAAAAAATTTTGACGGTTTTCTAATCTGATAGAAATTTCGTCGATTAACACTATATACCCCTACGGGCGAATGAACCCTGTCGTTCACTTAAGCAACCAGAACGCCATCGAATGGAATCTCGTGTCTAGAACATAGTCTGCGAAGAGTGGCCTCACCAATTCTGAAGGCTTGAGAATCTGTCGGGTTATCTAAAAATATAGCGCCTTCTATAGCGTTGGGACTGGACTTATATCTTCCGCCAAAAGGACGGGAACGTCAGAGAAAAGGTTGACCTACGGGCCAGAAATTTCTGGTTGTTCAATTAAACGACCAGAGGAAAGCCTGTCAGATATAGTTGCGGAACTGGATTCAGCTTTGGTATTACTATGTTGTGAATTTGGTCCGAAAGACGTTGCAACTGCTCTAAACATCTGAAGTCCATGTCAACTATACTTGGTAGATAATCGAGATTACAAAATTTTACCTGCCCCACCATGCTAAGTGTAAGCTAGTACGGTGGAGTGTTATAGTGCAAAGATAAGCAGCTTAAAATAAGAAAGTGAAGTTAAATGACAAGACTTTGGATTCTGACCAGAGTGACTGTCATCACTGACAGTCTCAACTGGCGAATAGATTGGCCAACTGTAAGCTTTGGGATTTATCATCGGCATATCGAACTATAAAATCCATTACTAAAGTCCATATGTAAAGTTTTAGTTCATGTTCTAAGTCCCAAGGATTTGATCGTTCAATTTCAAGTTCAATAGTGAATATGAAAGTTCTGTTGCTCATCATCATCATATGTTCAAGTTCATTAAGATTGGATTGGTTATAATTGCTCAAACAAGTGATTATGGATTGGTTTTCGAGCTCAATTCAAAGCTTACAATTAGCCAAGTTCATATATGCCGATCCTTAAATTGTCGAACCCTGTAACAAAGCAAGACAACCGATCCCTCTCTCCAAATGATCCATGCCAATCCCTTTCCTTCACTAAAACTACTGATCCCTCCACACTAGCCAAAACGACCGATCCCTATCACAAAGCACAACTACCGATCCCTTCATCCATCACTGCCGACCCCTTTGTTAGGCGGCCTTTACAACTTTCCAACATTCCAACCGATACCTCCTTTATTCAATGAACCTACCGATTCCTCCATGTGAATTAAAGATGGTCGATCCCTCTCCTCCCACGTTCTCGTGCTATCCTTCAAACATTTTGAACGAACCCTATGTCTTATTCTCCTTTATTCCTCTTTCTTTCTTATTCTACCGGACCCTACATCCAATATCTCATCTCCTCCAAGCAGTTTCGGCCAACAACACTCCATCACGTCGAACTCCAAACCGTCGCCAATGGAATAGAATCCATTGTCTCATCATAAAATCAAAAATTAATGGCAAGTAACCTACCAAAATATACCAAAGATAAGCTGTAACGACCCGTATTTTACATATCAAAGGATCGTAAAATAATTCCATTTAATTCATTTAAGGACGTATCATTATAATATTGTGAAATATGATTCATAGGGATGTTTTACACATCCATGATTTTCCTGAATTTCTATGTGACCATTTTTCCCTTGGATATTTTATTTCAGCCATAACTTTTAATAGGAACCAAATTAGATGCTCTAACCTAGTTTATTGCTTCGAGATGGTGGTTTCCCATTCTGTAGAATGGTCATATGGGAAAATCAGATAAGCGGTGAGGAAGTTATAGTAGTTTTAATTTTTGTAAACTGCTGGCCAAAATTAGAAATGGCATTAATGGGTAAATTAGCAAGTCCATTAGTCTAATCAGGGTTGGCTATAAATATGAGGTGAGAGAGACCATTTGAAACCTTTGTATCTCATTTCATATCAGCCTCCAAACCTACCTCCTCTCTAATTCTCCATTCTTTGCATAGATTTCATCCCAAATCGTCTCAATCTCAAATTAAAGGCTAGATCTTCATCAAGGGGCTTGATCTCGTTGATTGGATCACATCTACATCCAATTTGCTACTGTCCGGATCGGATCTCCTGTCATTTTTATAGGTTTGATTGGTTTGTGAGTGGTTATGGTCTCTCACTAATCTATGATGGATAATATGTTTTAATTAGGTGATTATAAGTTAGGATTGTCAAATTAAACTATAAATTGATTAGACATAGGTAATTTCAGATTTAAAAACTCTAGATCAACCTAATTAAAACATGTAATATGGATTAAACCATTGGTTAGTGTCATTTGTGCATATTTGGCTATGTAATTCTGTGATTTAGATTAGATCTATGCTTGATTATGATCTTTGATTGGATTGGATGACTTAAATGATTATGAGTGGATGTAATTGAATGATTTGTTATGTTTGATTCATTCTTGTGATTGAATTGCTTGCTATGCTTGATTCGTTTGCTAGTGTTGTGCATGTTTAGGACTTAGATTGGTGACCGAAGCATATCGGAAGCAAAGTTCATCAGAATCATACAAAACTTGGAGGACAGGCTCTAGAGAAAGCAAGGAATTCACCCTGAAAATTTCACGACGATTGGAGCAAAGTATTTGGATCTGTACCGATCCGATCCAAATTTTGTGTACCAATCAACGTGAGATTCAGGGGATGGTAGAGCATTTGTTCCAATGATGCTCTATGAAGTTGGATCGGAGGATAGACCAAGTATTGAAGACAAGTTGGATCATCTATAGCCATAGATGGAAGGACCAAGAGGATAAGAGGGAAAGCTAGGGGTCTATGTCATCTAGAGGAAGTGTACTAGAGGCTAGAAGCGAGTAGGAGCCAAAATTGGCTAAGTATTCAGATTGGTACCGATCTGAATTATGGGCTCCAAAGTTGATGAGATCCGAAGGGAAGACTCTGGGATGGTTATGGATCATGCTGGAATTGTGGCTTGCTAATTGCTTCTGCGATTTGGAAGTTATAGCATGATGAAGTTTCGGCTCTTCGGTCGAGGGCTCGAATAAGGAGGAGGATCGAAGGAGTCGATAGACAGCTCAGGATGGAACGAGCCTGCGGTAAATGGACTAGGTTGAGTGGTAGGACTCGTGCCTAGAAATGGATTGGAATTGTGAAATCTCGGAAGATTTGGGAGTGCCAAGGAATCGTTGATAACTCGGATTGTTCTGGTTGTGTTCAAACAGGGGTACTATATGCGGGGGCACCCGAGGGTTGGTAGCGCCAGTCGTGTATCCAGGACCACTCCGAGAGGGTCTAATGTCAAACGGTTTGGAGGTACTGTAAGAGACAACCGTGCGGGATTTCTAACCTGAATGTACGGGGGAACACAATCAAGAACCATGATTTCCATTAGTCTCTGGCAAAGCGAGGACGAGGCCATACGAGTTATCATATGTTCAAGGCTTTAGAAGATGATAGCTAGGTTTTGGAATTTATGATTGCTATGTCGTCTTTTGGGTAGGCTATCATATATAGGAATGCTAGAGAAGGGATTGGGAATAGGGCCAATGGAGGAGGCTGCTTAGATTCTTTTATCCTGTTCTGTAATAGTATCCTATTGTCGTTTATTTTGATTGGCATATTATATCTTATTATTATGTGCTGACTCTTTGGTTGTAGGGTTAGGTCAGATATGGTTTTGTGTACCTATGTAGTACTATATTTTCTAGTATAGATTTGATAGTCATTTACTACTCACACCAGACTGTTGTTTGACCTAAGGTTTTATGATTCCTCTTATCATCTTGGGTACTCTTAAATGTGTAGACTAGATGACAGGTTAGAAGTCGCAGTTGTTGTACAAAGACGAGCTTGGAGGAGCTATGGCATATTACTCTATATTTCTAGTTTCCACTATTTGTTGTTATATACTCTAAGGGATGTAGTAAGGAAATGTTGTACTGAGATATTATGACATTTGTACCATAACTCATGATGTTCTAGTAGAGATGTTATCTTTCATTTGTTATGGCTCACTATATTTTTGTTGTATATTTCCTATATTATATTTTATCCATTCGTTGTGAGATATGCAACAGGTTTTCTACTTTAAATTTCAACCTTAATAATCGTCCTATATCAGCCTGGCACGTTTACAGCGCTCTTTTAAGTTATTTGGTGCAGGTGCTATGGTAGGGTCATCTCATTTGGTATCAGAGCTTTGGTTACAAGTTAACCGAAGCAATTCAAGAGTATACGCTAAAGGAGGGAGCGTACTTGTTAATGAAGAAATTAGGCTATATAATATTATTATATGGTTGTTTGTACCAAAATTGGGCACAACACTCTTCGAATGTGTTTGAAGAGATAAAATAAAGAAAATAAATGTAAAATGAAGCCTATCTAACAAACACACCAATCAACAGATAAGAAAATGCATAGAAACACATGAATTTAGAGTGGTTCGGTGTATTGCCTACGTCCACTATGAAATGACTTAAGTTTATTGAATTTCACTCACTGTTTTCAAGGGATTACAATAGTACAACTGAAGATTAATAATGATTTCGGCAGAGTATCGGCATGGAGAAGCAAAAAGTCCATTTTCTGTAGGTCCAGGGTCACTATTTATAGGCGTAGGCAGCAAATATCTCACCCAGATCTCGGAGGATTTCTTCTCTCATGTGGGTGGGCCCACGGGACAGAGTTCAGGTGGTTTTGACTCGATCTGGGAGCGATACGAATGGAATTCGTATCGATCAAGAATTGATCCTTTTTGGCTGAAATTTATTTGGTACATTCTTGACGTTGTAGGCAAGCTCCTGTGAAAATTTGGTGGTGTTTGGACTTGTAGATTTTGAGTTATGATCGATGCAAGCTAAGAAAAACAGCTACAATTCGTATCCATCAATGTGAATAGTGAAATGATGCGAACAGAAGCGATGCGAATTTGACAGCCTTCAACAAATTCAAACTTGGATTGATCATATCTTGAGCATACGAACTCCGATTGACTTGAAATTTGGAATGTTGGCTTTCATAACTTTGCTTGTCGGGCCATATCAATTGTAGCTTGATCCGGACTCGGACAAAAATTTTCAGTATCCATAGCGAACCTGTGTATAACTGATCTTCGAGACGGACCGTCTTTGGTTTCCAGCCAATTCCTTGGTGTCACGGTCTTGCCAAAAGGTGGGATAACAATGGTATGGTATGCACTTGGGTCCATTACAAATTTTCTTGGAAAAGAGGCTAATTATTCTTATTACAGATAAGGATGAATCGGAACACAAAAAACGCTGTTAGGAATAACTCTACTTCAGGAGTTGAAGAGGGAGCGGGATCGGGAGCTGCTACACTCGATTTTCAAGCCATATTCGATGCAATGATTGCTTCACTGATGAAAAGAGCCCAAACTACTCCTAGTGTTGCTTTAGTTGATGGTGCTTCTGTGCAAGTACCTAGAGTCGACTTCGCTAAGAGGAGAGTTGTCTGTTTCTTTGTTGTGGCGGAGTTCGATGCTCTATCGAAGTATGGGATGTCTGTTATTGATACACCTTTGAAGAAGAATGAGAAATTTATTACTGGATTGGATGACCACTTGGAAGAGAAGCTAGTGGACCACATCGAGGTGTCTTCTGAGAAGGTTGTTGAGAAAGCCCTTAGACATGCGATTTTGTACACGAAGAATAAGACTGCTATTGTGGCTGTTTCTAAGAAGGAGGAACCAAAACCAAAGTAGGGCGGTGGAGGTAAGAAGAATTAGGATGGAAAAAGGAAGCGGCAACAGCAAGGAAAAGTGGGTCAGAAAAAGAATAAGAGTGGAATTTTTTGCCATGGTTGCAAGGAGAAGGGCCACTATATTAAGGAGTGCAAGGCTATTAAGAAGTGCTACAACTATGATAAGCCTGGGCATATGATGAGAAATTGTCCAGAACTGCTTAAGGATAAGCAGATTATGAAGGCATATGCATTGGATGCTGTCCCGACTTCATCTTGTGCACCTACTGCTAGGGATAAGGGGAAATGAGTCGTGGTGCAAGGTATACTTTCCATCCGAGATGTTTCTGTTAGAGTTCTTTTTGATACTGGAGCTTCACATTCTTTTATCTGTGGTGACCTAGTATGCAGACTAGGTTTGGAACCCGAGATAGTAGACCGACCTTTGATTGTGACAAACCCTATTGGAGGATCTGCTAGTATTTGTATGATTTGCCATGGTTCAGTGTTATCAAATCATGGATGTTCTTTTGTTTGTGATTACTTTGTTCTTAATTTTGCTGAGTTCCGAATTATTTTAGGAATGGACTAGCTTAAGAAGTATGCGGCTGTAATGGATTGCGAGAAGCTAGAGGTAATAATTGGGAATGTGGAAGAGCAAACGGTAGTGATATGCTACTTACCAGAGGATGGGGTATTAGTCAGCTTTCTTTATTCTCTTGAGATTCCACAAGAAGGATTTTCATCTATGCATATCGCTAGAGAGTATCATGATGTCTTCGAGGAAGTGATAGGATTGCTGCCGCATATGGAGATTGAGTTTTGGATTAACTTAGTGGATGGAGCCAGACCCATAGTTATGCCTTTGAGGCGTATGGCACCTAGAGAGCAAAAAGAGTTAGAGGTGCAAGTGGATGATCTACCGAAGAAAGGATTCATTCGGAGAAGCATACCTGGATGGGGTGCACCTGTTTTATTCGCAACGAAGGCGGATGGTTCTCTGAGGCTGTGTGGATTATCACAAGCTAAATAAGGTTATGAAGAAGAATAAGTATCCGCTTCCATGGATTGATGGCCTGTTTGATCAGCTGCACGGGGCAAAGGTGTTTTCTCAGATGGATTTGGCAACGGGATTTCACCAGTTGAGAGTGGCTAAAGAAAGTGTGCCGAGTACTGCATTTTGGACACCATCAGGTTTCTACGAGTGGTTGGTGATGCCTTTTGGATTGACCAACGCTCCAACCTTTAGAGATAAGTTGAACAAGTTCATATTTGTGTTTATGGATGACATTCTGATTTACTCCATAACCGAGGAAGAGCACAAGACGCACTTGAGGATTGTGCTTGAGTTTTTAAGGAGGCACAAGTTGAGTGCTAAGTTCTCTAAGTTTCACTTTTGGAAGGAAGAAGTGAAATTCCTGGGACATGTTGTGCCAGCACAAGGAGTTGCGGTGGATCCCGCAAAGGCGGTAGCAATCCAGGATTGGAATCAACCCAAGATGCTATGGATGTGAGAAGTTTCCTTGGGTTGGCAGGATATTATAGGTGCTACATAAAGGACTTCTTAAAGATTGCAGCACCATTGACCAACTTGACCAAGAAGAATCAGACTTTCACTTGGGATGCAAGATGTGAGCATGCATTTGTAACTTTGAAGGAAAGGTTGACGAGTGCACATGATTGGTTATTCCAGGTGGGAATGAAGAGATGACAGTATACACTGATGCTTGTGTTACTGGTCTCGGAGTTGTGTTGATGCAGAAATGGGAGAGTTGTCGCTTATGCTAGTCGATAGTTGAAACCCCAGAAAAGGTGTGGGATATCAATGCCATTTTAAATTGTAAACTTTAACACTATCATTGGGGACACCGATGTGGATGAATTTCGACATCGATCTAAATTTATATTATTTAATGGTGGCGAGCCATATGATATTGAATTCGACTTTAAACTTTGGGGATACCATTGTTTGTTTTTAATAAATTCGACATGAATCATTTAGGGATACTAATGTTATGTCAGTTTGAAATGTTACAACTTTAAGGGGAAATAACTTAATTGGGGACACCAATTGACATAAGTTAAACATATGGGTAACATAAGTTAAATTGTTAATTGATGGGTTCATAGTCATTCTATGAAAACTATGGGATGTGAGATGGATAGTCCACGTCATGCTGGAGATGGATAGTTTCTATGAGGATAATGAAGGGTTCATGGTCATCTTAGGAAAACTATGGGATGTGTGATGGATAGTCCACATCATTTTTAGTTAAATGGAATATGTTTGGTGGGTATTTCACATAATTTTAAATAATTAAACTATATTTGATGGGTAGTCATTTTGGTAGGGGATGGGTAATCCAATTAATAATTATGTATGATATGTATAGTCCACATAATTTTGAATATTCTTATATGTGAGATGGGTAGTCCATATTATTATAAGATACGTAGTTATATTAAAATAAAACGGTTTGTCAGTTTAAATTTTGACGGGTAGTCATTTGAAATTAAGATGGATAATCTAATGAATTGGGATGGGTTATCTAATATATGTTGCATGATTATAAATCCTATTTTCTATGTTCTAACCATTGTTGTTGCAAGAGCACAATATATGGTTGTTATGTTTTGGTTAAGACACTAGTAAGGGAAAACCCCATTTCGCTTAGCGGCGTGGTCTTACTAGATAACTATTTTGATTCGAGATGGTAGGTTATTATTCACACCAGACTGTTGTTTGACCCGAAGTTTTTATTTTTTCCTTAAACTCTCAGGTAATCATTTGAGTAGGTCGGGAGTAAGGGATTTCAGGTTTAGATGAATAAGCTTTCGGAGACATGCAGGAGGCAATCTAGCTATTAGGAGCTTTATCTATTTCTGTTGTGTAGTTTGGTTTGGCTATTTGGATGTAATGGAAAAGTTGTAAAATTGTCAAGTATTTGACTCTGATAAACCAAGAGGGCCTCTTCATATGACACTCTTGAAGTATCTTATAATAATTACATTTTCTCTAAAAGTGGGATTACAAATGAGATTATGTAATGAATATGAAATATCACTTGCGAAATGAGATGTGAAAATTTGTTATTAAACTGTGTTTGAACATTTTTCATATTCATGTGCTTCTGATTATTTATATGATTAACATAGCCGAATTTTTTTGTTGAAAATTAATAACTGTGGATGACAGCAACATCTGTAGGAGTTAGTTTTGGGCCTTAGAATGGGGGATGTTACAAGTTGGTATCAGAGAATAGGTTTAAGGATTAAAAGAATTTTTAAGCTAAAGAGTTTTTGAAAACCTAATCAATCAGAGAATAAGATTGGGATATGCGATAATGGTATAGTAACGTACTTGTATTTGCTATATATAAGTATGTATTCTCCCCTCTCTCTTAGACCGTTCTTCTGTATCTTACTAAGGCTCATATGAAGATTTACGAAGAAGAAAGATACGAAGGCAGGAAACAGAAGAGTGAATCTAGGTGGAGGAAGCACCACAACTAATGGAAATGCTCGGCCTAACACCAAGAGGAAACAAGGTCGACAGGCAAATGCTAATCAAAATGCAAATGTCAATATAGGTGCCGGAACCCCACTAGTAGATATAGGGACTATGTATCAGTTCTTCATCAATCTGATGCAGGCTGGGGCAGCTGCAAGAGTAGTTGGAGGGAATGCTGCTAATGTGGGAGGAGTCAATCCTGTAGCCCTTATTGGTAATAACTATGCTAAGCTTAGTTGAGATTACACCAGTCTGGATGGAAAGCCTTATCTGGGAACTGAAGATGCAATTGAAGTGAAAAACTGGTTGTTGCATTGTGAGAGAATTTTTTATATTCTGGGATTGAATGAAGAACGGAAAAGGAGATTGGCTTCTAGAAGGTTGTAGGGAGCTGCTTTATTCTGTTGGAACGGAGTTACCGTTGGAGTGCCTGAAGAGGAATTGACTTGGGTAGAATTTTGAAGGAGATTCGAGGAAAGATTTTTGTCTGAAGTAGCTAAGTCTGCTTTGCTCAGGAAGTTTATGGAATTGGAACAAGGGGATATGATGATATTTGAATATTGTGCTAAATTTGATGAACTGTCCAGGTATAGATATGCTACTATTGACGCTGTTATCAAGAGAAACGAGAAGTTTATCCGGGGTTGAGGCTGGAGGTTGCTAGGGCAACTATGCCAAATCTCATAGATCCATCAAATGTAGTGGTGGAGATGGCTGCCAGGAATGAAGAAATGCTTTCAACCTATGGGAAAGAGAAGTCGGTGGAGAACCAGAATTCTGAAAATAAGAAGAGAAAATTCTTTAAGAAGAAGGGAGCTCAGAAGGGCAGAGCTGCCAAAAAGGGGAAACCTGATATAGTTTGTTACAAGTGTGACAAGAAGGGGCACTGTTAGCACCAAAATTGGTCACTAACCTCCTTGAGAAAGATTATGTAGAGAGATTAATGAAGAAGATAAATTAGAACTGAAAATTAGTGTAATTCAATGCCAAAAGAACAACAAAAACGAGAACACCATATTTATAGTGGTTCGGCGTAACTACCTACGTCCACTTTGAGTTTTGATCTTTATTGCTTTCACAAGTAGTTGAATACAGATACAATCCGTATATTAATGACTTAAATACAAGTTTGAACTGAAAATAATAAGTCTTGAAAGAGGCAGAGTCTCCCTAGTGTTCTCGAAAAAAGGTCCTTATTCAGCATGCCCATGCCCCTCTATTTATAGACGAAGATGGGTTGGACTTCCCTCATGGGCCTAGGAACAAGGTACCTCGGCCCATAGTAGATGACTACTGCACACCGTTCCATGCAAGCCGAACGAGACATGCCGGACGAGATAAGCCGGACCACATTTGGCCAAACTAGGAACTATGCGCTATCGTGACTGAACGACGTTTACCGAGCGAGGCATGCCGAGCGATGCCCTCACTCAAGGTTGAATGTTAACCTTTTCTTCGAACTTGTGCGATATCCTGACGACGAGCGATGAGTGTAGGCCGGGCGGCAATCGTATGCCGCATGAGAGACTTGTGCCTAGTAAGGTCTGAAGACAGACGAATCCCTGCATGCCGAATGAGGTTCATGCCGAGCGAGGCTCTATGCCGATCGAGGCTCTACGCCAAGCAAGACTCTATGCCGATCGAGGCTCTACGCAGAGCGAGACTCTTGGTGTCGGACGATGACTTTGCATGCCGAATGGGAACTCTGTGTCGAGCCTCTCGTTACCGGGTCAAATAACCGGTTAACAGGCACTATGCTAATGAGTGTCGATCTGGTGTTGGTAAGGTGGTTATAGGGAAGCATAATGTGAAATGCTTTAAATGCGACCTGGTGGGGCATTATAAGAACAAATGTCCAGAAGCGGCCAAGGAAAACAAAGGAAAGGTGTTTTCTTTGGAGCCATCTACATCAAGACCAACAATAGCTGTGAAGAGAAAGTCTATGATGGAAGGTATGTTTTTGATTCATAGCATACCCGTTAGGTTACTGTTTGATACTAGTGCATCGCAGTCATTTATATCTCAGTGTTTGGTAGATAAGTTATGTTTAGAACCAACATACATAGTTACTACCTTAAGGATAGCTAATCCAATAGGAGGGTACACAACTCTAGGGATGAGATGTGACTATTTGGAGTTTGAGTTGATAGGTTATACTTTTGCCTATAGTTTGTACGTATTTGATTTCGTGGGGTTTTGGATTATTTTAGGTATGGATTTGTTGGGTAGATAAGATGCTAGGATATTTTTCCAGGATAGGAAAATATCATTGAGGTACCCCAATAGTAGTGATTTAATAGTATACTCAGTTGAGAATATGAGTCTAGAAATTTGTGCTTTATTGGGTGCCATAGAAGTGGAAGACAAATTGAAGAGATTTTAATTGTAGGAGAATTTGCAGATGTTTTTAAGCCGGTTAAAGGACTACCACCGAGACGAGCTATTGAGTTGTGAATAGATCTTGTACCAGGGCTGAACCCCTAAGTAGACCACCAAGCAGGATGAAACCTACTGAGATGAAGGAGTTAAAGTTATAGCTAGTGGACTTAGAAGGAAAGAATTATATTCGACCAAGCAGTTCGCATTGGGAAGCGGCTGCAGTGTTCGTGAAGAAACTGAATGGGTCGTTAAGATTGTGCATTGATTATCGTAAGTTGAATGAAAAGACGATAAAGAATCGATATCCATTGTTGAGAATCGATGATTTAATTGATCAGTTGTGTGGAGCCAAAGTATTTTCCCAATTGGATTTGACGACAAGGTTCAATCAATTGTGAGTGGTGGAGGACAGTGATCCTTTTATTGCGTTCCGAACGAGGTATGGTCCGTACGAGTGGTTAGCAATGCCATTCAGATTGATTACTGCACCTGCTTTCTTTGTGGATTTGGTAAATTGGGTTTTTCGAGAGCACTTGGATAGATTTGTATTGATGTTCATTGACGATATTTTGAATTATTCTAAGGATGAAACAAATTATAAGATTCATCTTAGAACAGTGCTTGAGACATTGAGGCAGCATCAACTGAAAACGAAGTTTTCAAAGTCTCAATTCTAGAAGAAAGAAGTGAAGTTTCTTGGTCATGTAGTTTCAAAGAAAGGGTTGTCAATCGATCCAACCAAGATCGAAGCTGTTAAAAGTTGGAAAAGACCCAAGACAATGACCAAAATAAGAAGTTTCCTTGGATTAGTTGGCTATTACCAGGGATTTATCAAGGATTTTTCGCGGATAGCAGCACCTTTGACTAAGCTAACCATAAAGGACGTGAAGTTTATTTAGTCCGATAAATGTGAGAAAGCATTCCTTGAGTTAAAGCATTTGTTGACTAATGCACCCATGTTGGTTGTTCTAGATGGAAATAAGAATTTACTGGTGTATACAGATGCATGTGGAACCGGATAGGAGTTGTGTTGATGCAGAATGGTAAAATTATTGCCTACGCTTTATGGCAGCTCAGACCACAGGAAGTTAGATATCCGATTCATGATTTGGAGTTGGTAGTGGTGATTTTCGCATTGAAAATGTGGAGACACTACCTCTTAGGAGAATGATTCGAGTTGTATATAAATCATAAGTCTTTGAGGTATTTATTCTCTTAAAAAAAGTTGAATATGAGATAGCAGAGGTGGATGGAGTTCGTAGCAGCTTATGATTATGGTATCGAGTATACACCAAGAAAAGGAAATAAAGTTGCAGATGCACTTAGCAGAAAACATCAGAATGTGGTGTTAGCTATGTTGGCAAAATGGAAGGATTTGAGGGAATTGACTACTTGTAGTGCGCAGTTAAGATCGACTACTAGTTCTAGTCAAAGTACAGCTATGTTGTCCTGCTTGGAAGTTCGACCAATATTGATCGAAAGGATTGCTTCTAAGAAAATAGGTGATCCAATATTAGCTAAACAGATCGGAAGACTGGAAAATGGAAATGAGATCGATGATTTAAAAGATTTTAGTCTTGACCAGAAGGGATTGTTGAGGAGGAAGGGACAATTGTTTGTTCCGGATGTTAAAAACATAAGGAGGGAAGTTCTTAGACAGTTTCATCGATCGAAGTTTATCATTCATCCTAAGGGAACAAAGACGTATCAAGATATTAAGAGAAGTTTCTTCTGGGAAGGTACAAAGAGGGATGTAGGCTTATGGGTGAAGTAATGTGCAAATTTCCAACAAGTGAAAGCCGAAGATCAGAAACCAAGTGGATTGCTTCAGCCTTTAGATATACCATTTTGGAAATGTGATTCGATCTCCATGGATTTTATATACGGGTTGCCAAGGTCAAATAGGGGAAATGAAAGTATATGGGTATTGGTGGATAGATTGACCAAGAGTGCCCATTTCATTCCTATTAGGTTTACTAAGACGGCGCCTGTATTAGCTAAGTTGTTTATGAAGAACATAGTTAGACTGCATGGGATTCCTAGTAGTATAGTCAGTGAAAGAGATGCATGATGCAATAGTGAATTCTGGAAGAGTCTACAGGAAGTGTTAGGTACCAAGCTTAAATTGAGTACCATTTATCGCTTATAGATGGGCAGACAGAGAGAGTCAATAACGTGCTTGAAAATTTGTTGAAAGCTTGTGTACTAGATTTTGGTGGGTCGTAGGAAGACCATTTGCACTTGGTCGAGTTTTCCTACGATAATAGCTATCAAGATAGTATAGGAATAGCGCATTTCAAAGCTTTGTATGGTAGGCTATGCAAACCACCAACATGTTAGTTAGAGACCAGATACAGATTGGTCCTTGGTTCAGATATGGTAAGAGAAGCCACAAGAAGATTGAGTTAATCCAGGATAGGATGAGAGAACCTCAGTCTAGGCAGAAAAGTTACACAGAAAAGAGGCGTAAGGATATTTAGCTCTTAGTTGGAGACCGAGTTTTTATTAAAGTATCACCAACGAAGGGTGTGATATGTTTTGGAAAGTCAGGGAAACTGGCTGAACAACCCAAAATTTAAGCTATATTAATTGATTAATGAATTAGTTAAATGATAAAATAACTTTGTGAAATTATCAGAACTGAGCCATGGGAGTTGCGTCATTGTATCCGTGGTAATTTTCTAGTCAATTTCCATATATAGAACGTCAAAATCCAAGTTAATATGAAGAAGATATGCAAGAAACAAGAAAGGAAGAAAATAGAAAGAAATAATAATAATAATATAGGGTAGGTCGACCCTCCCCTTGGCTAGGTCGACCTACCACTTGTATGGGTCGACCTAGCGGTTGACCCGCCTTCTCTTATGGTCGAGAAGCCATCCAGATGCATATATGACGTGTTTTTCCTATTTTGTTCGATCTTGTACGTTCGTGCTTCTATACGACGGTTCCTATCGAGCCTATGATGTGGTTGCACCAGATTTAATCTCCAAATCCAATGGTTTGAGATCCACAAGTACCACTATAAATAAGACCCTAGGCCTAGCTATTTTTCTCATTCAGATTTTCTCCATCTGGGTTCATTACCTAAGGCTGGACCCTAAAAGAAATATTTTTCCGAGGAGAAGATCTTTTTAATTAAAATATTTTAGACCCTTCAAGTGGATCCGAGAAGGCCAGAAGAAAGAGCTAAGGACCACATGTGAGTGTTTAGTAATTATTTTAGATTTTTAAGTGATTTAAAATAATAGGGTTTCCACTAGTTATAGTTTTTCTACAATTTTGGGATAACCTTTATGCAAGTTTATTTACAGTTTATTTTAAGTAAATTTTAGACTTGTTTTCCAGTCTATTTTCTTTTAGTTATTCTATTTCGGTTATTTGCAATTTTTTATTATTAATTATAGCTTTTCCAATTTTTTTACAGTTATTTACAGTATTTACAGTTATTTACTGTTATTTACGTTTTATTTACATCTATACTACGTTGAGATTTCTTATGTAATTGTCAGTTTCTTTTTAATTTCCTTTCTACGCGAATGGAACAAATAAAATAGAATAAATCGCGAATATGGACTAAAATATAAGAAAACTGAATTTACAGAAAATGGGATGTAAAATAAGAAGACTGTAATAAATTGGACTTAGACTGAAATAGGCAAATTTAAGATATTTGCAAACCTAGTTATAACATGTAATTATAATTAAAAAGAGAAAATAGAAGAAATGGCAAAAGTAGCTTATTTTTTATACTTAGACCTTGGGTTAAGTTAATAAGCAAATAAGCAGAAATAACAGAAGAGGCTTATTTTAATAAACTTAGATCATGGTTTAAGTTAATAAGCAAGATATAGAAGATCAATATTGTAGGCCCAATGGGGTAGTCCTTTACTAATATAGAAGACCTGTATTGTAGGCCCAACGGGGTAGTCCTTTACTGATATAGAAGACCTGTATTATAGGCCCAATGGGGTAGTCCTTTACTAATATAAAAGACATGTATTGTAGGCCCAATGGGGTAGTCCTTTACAGATATAGAAGATCGGTATTGTAGTCCCAACAGGGTAGTCCTTTACAGATATAGAGGCTTATTTTAAAATCTTGTATTAAGTTAATAAGAGGTCAATAAAAAGAAGTTCAAATCATGGGGATTTGGACAAGAGGCGCAACTATATTTTGTTTGTTAGATAAGACCTATACCAACAACATTCCCTTTTAGTCAAACACAGGTGGCCTCACAATAGCACAGGTGAGGTAAGGGCACGCTTATGCTGGAGCAGTGGTAAATAAGAGGTCAACATGAGGGAGCAACAGATAGCGCGAACCTAATGTTGGTCGAGCGTGCGGCCTCAGTGTTGGTTGATAAGTCGTTATTGAGTTCCAAGCGCTAAGTAGGTTTCTATTGCGTAGGGACCGATAGGGTCTAGTCCGCAGTAGTAGGTGTCTATTGCGTAGGGACCAACAGGGTCTAGTCCGTATCTTTTGTGTAGGGATCAACAGGGCCTAGTCCGTATCTTTTGTGTAGAGGCCAATGGATCTAGTCCGCAGTAGGCATAGTAGAGATAGAAGGCCGATCAAAGGGTAGAAGTAGGACTTCAGCCTAATTAAAGTAGGATTAGGATTTCAGCCTAATCAAAGCAGTTATCTAAGAAAGGTGCAAACAATCTAATCAAGCAAAGCAAGCAAGTTAAACCGTATTTTATTCTAGCTTTATCTTTTCTTTTATTTCCTTCTATACTAGAACTGTTGCAAAGTCTATTATCTTTATCTTGCTTAAGAATACTAGTAATTACTTTCATTCACCAAACTTTTAGTCTGACCCACTCCTCTATTTTTCCCTTTTTCCTCCCATAGGCCAGCAGAAGCAGGGACAATAGATTTCAGCTTTCTTGGAGAGATATTCTTGGAGATTCTTCATGAATTCTTCTTCCTCTTTTCCGGTTTTCTTTTTATTTGAGTTTGGATGTACTGGTACTAATAAGAGGGATGGTTTTATTTATGTACTCTGATAATGTGACAGAGATGGTAATTTCCTTTTCATAAGGCATGTATTTGGTATTTTGACTCTATTTTATGAAGGTTGATTTTGAATAATGAGATTACTATTTAAATGTTTCCGCTGTTTTATTTATTTTGTCTTGTGGATCTTAGTCTCTATAAGTTTTTAACTATACCTACAACGCACCACATCTTTTAGTGCGCCCTTTTTGGGTATACTAAGGGGTGTGGGGTATTACATTTGGTATTTTAAATTATATTATTTAATGGTGTTACATTGTAATCATACATTATCTCTTTCTCAAAGATTGTGCCTTTTGAATATTGTTCGATTGTTCTTCTCATTTGATTGAAGACCTTTTCACTTCCATTTGTTTTCTTTCCTAGTGCAAAGATGGGGGTAGGGCCAACATGAAAGGGATTTAAACTCCATTTTTCAGAATCATAAGATTCCGCTTTTTTTATAATCCTTAGAGTTTCTAATCTTAGCCTTTGCTCTTCGTCTTGGTTGGAATCCTTGATGATTACTGGGGAGAATCTTTTCAAGTGGGGTTCAGATGACCCTTGTTCAGATCTTTTAATCCTTCTGGCCTGGATCAAACCAAAGTAGATGAACTTGAGATAGGGTTAAGTGGGGTTAGAGAATAGTAGAGTTGGGGGTTTATCCAAGTCGGAGGTTCAAGCCCTCCTTCTAACGCCAAAATGTTAACAAGATTTCTTGTCAACACACCAAAGTTGTGCTATGGAATGAAGATTATTCTTTAGGCAAAAAGTGTGGGAAGGAAGAAATGTATCCTTCCTGAATTTCCTTCCAAATAGGCTTTAGTAGGCAAAAGTTAACCAGATTGACCTTTCGACTATGTCGAAAGGGATGGTTCCAATGCTTAATGACCTTTCGACCCCATCGAGTTAGTGTAGATTCTATTTTAAAAGCTTTCCTTCTTGAAATAGGTGAAATAACCTGGATAAGGTTTCTCTTAATTAGATTCGACCTTGTCGAAAGCTTCGGTTATTGGTTGGTTGGGATTCTATCCTTGAATCTGAGACAGAGGTTTCGACTCTATCGAAAGCGAGGGTGGTTTAGGTGTTAAAACTTGATTCAGGAATCTAAGGTAGTGGTTTCGACTCCGTCGAAAGCTGTGAGCTTAACCTCCTTGGGATTGAACTAGTGATATCAAGCTACAATGTTTTGGTGAAGGGTTTCGACCTTGTCGAAAGCCGAATCCTTAAGCTCCTTGTACTAGTAGAAGGTTTAAGTAAGTTGTAACTTGGTTTTGACCTTGTTTAAAACTAAAACACAGAGGAAGGTTACTTGAAGTTGTTTAAATCTTGCTAGGTTTCGACTGTGTCGACAGTAGCCTTTCGATGAAGGCGAAACATGAAACACAAGAGTGAAACTGACAAGAGCTTTTATAAAATGATAAGTAATCTAAAATACTTGAAACTTCCCTTTCATAAGAAAAAAATGGCTTTATTGCTTCAAATCCCGCAAAATAATCTTGTAATTAGGGTTACAACACTTTTGATTAAAGAAATACAAGTTTGGAATGGGAGGAACCCCCAAAATGTGACCCCTTGGGTCTTATTTATAGATGTGGATCAGCACCTTTCGACCTTGATGCTTCCGACTTGGTCGAAAGTGGCTGCCGAATGTCTCAAATGTGCTTCGTCTTTGTCGGAAAGATGGGTTGCGCCTCTCTTCTTTGTGTTGCCTTGTAAGTGCTTCCGACTCTGTCGATGGGCATTGTTCAATGGTTTCGATGATGTTGGCTATGCCTGAGCACTTGTTTCTGATCTGATGCGGAACCCTCCTAGATCTCATTGGCTTCGACCGGTTCGAAAGGCTTAATATAGCTTTCGAAGGGGTTGTTCTGGACAATGCTTGCTTTCGCATGGTTTGAATGATGGTGAAACCTTTGGTGTCAAGAGGTTTAGCACATATACAAATAGTTGTTTCCATCATCTCCAAAAGGTGCAACTTTGACTCAATTGAATGGTCATCATGCATATAAAATGACTCGGTCGAAAGGTGGCTACTGAAGGCAGAAGGGTCCTTTCGACTCCCTTGTTTCCTTCAAAAGGTATGAACTCACTAGATGTTTGTTGCAGAGACCTTCCAACACCTTTGAAAGGTCCTGAAGCTTCTAGGCTTTGACGGTAGCATCCCTTCAACTCTTTCGAAAGGTCCAACTGAAATTCTCATTTCTTGCTCTCTTTTGTTCTCTGCTTTGAGTGGCTTCGACTAAGTCAAAAGGTGGATTTTTGGTGTAACATCGGTGGTAACAAAATGTATAGGGATATGAAGAGGACTTACTACTGGGAAGAAATGAAGAATGATGTGGGAAGTTTCATCTCGAAGTGTTTGAATTGCCAGTTAGTGAAGGCTAAGCAGAAGAAGCCTAGTGGATTGCTACAACCACTAGATATTCCCGAATGGAAATGGGAATAGATATCTATTGATTTTATAGATGGACTGCCAAGGACTAGAGCAGGATATGATAGTACCTAGGTAGTGTTAGATCGTCTAACCAAGAGTGCAAGATTCATACCTGTCAAGTCTACCAAAACGGCATCTAAGTGGATTGTTCGATTCCATGATGTGCCAAAGAGTATTGTAAGAGATAGGGACCCAGTGTTTACTAGTGAATTCATGAAGAGCTTACAAGAGATTTTGGGAACCGAGCTGCATTTGAGTACAGCTTATCACCCATAGACGGATGGCTAGATCGAGAGAGTGAATCAGATTTTGGAAGATCTTCTTCGAGCATGCATTATGGATTTTGGACGGTCTTAGGATGATCACTTGCATCTAGTGGAGTTCGCCTATAACAACAATTATCAATCCAGTATTGGCATGGCACCATATGAAGCATTATATGGACGACCTTGTAATTCACCTTAGTGTTGGTGGGAAGCAGGTGAGAAGTCGATACTTGTAGCAAAGATGATTAGAAAGACTTTCAAGAAGGTAGAGATCATTCGGCAACGAATGAAGACTGCTCAATATTGTCAAAATAGCTATGCAAATAAGAGAAGAAGGGATTTGGAATTCTCAGTTGGGGACATGGTATATGTTAAGATTTCTCCTTTGAGGAATGTTGTTCGATTTGGTAGGAAGGAAAGTTAGCACTCATATTTGTTGGACCTTTTCCAATTATCGAGAGAATTAGGAAATTAGCTTATAGGGTAGATCTACCTCCGAAGATGGCGGGTGTGCACAATGTTTGTCATATCTCCTATCTATGGAAATTTTTGCATAACTCAAGTATTGTGGTAGCACAAGATCGGTTGGAAGAAATAGAGGTTGAGCCAGAAGTTTCAAGACCTCGTAAGCTGCTTCGAGCCATTGGGAATGAGACGAAACAGCTTAGGAAGAAGGTAGTTAAGTTAGTTCAGGTACAATGGAGTGAGGATGATAGCGATTGTACATTGGAGACTGAAGAGAGTATGAGGACGGCCTATATAGAACTCTTTGAGTGGTAAGAACCATAGGTCGTATCCACTTGCACTATTGTATCTTATACTATTAGAATTCTACATGCTAGGATAGGTTTTACTTGCTATTGTTGATTTGGCTGCTTAGTTGGATTGTTAGATGGTTGCTAATGGATGGTAGGCATACGGGATAACCTTGGTTGGGCATGTTTGTTTAGTTATTTCGGGGGTGAAATTTCTAAAGGGGGAGAGAATGTAACGACCCGTATTTTACGTATCAAAGGATCGTAAAATAATTTTATTAATTCATTTGAGCTTGTATCATTCTAATATTTTAAATATGATTCTTTGGGTTGTTTTACACGTCCATGATTTTTCTTGAATTTCTATGTAACCATTTTTCCCTTGTAGATCATATTTCGGCCATAAATTTTGATAGGAGCCAAACTAGATGCTCTAACCTAGTTCATTGCCTCGAGATGGTGGTTTCCCATTCCGTAGAGTGGTTATATAGAAAAATCGGATAAATGGATAGGAAGTCATAGCAGTTTTAAGTTTTGTAAACTGCTGGCCAGAATTAGAAAGGGGATTAATGGGTCAATTAGCAAGTCCATTAGTCTAATCAGGTTTGGCTATAAATATGAGGTGAGAGAGACCATTTGAAATCTTTGTCTCTCATTTCATATCAGCCTCAAAACTTACCTCCTCTCTAATTCTCCATTCTTTGCATAGATTTCATCCCAAATCCTCTCTAATCTCAAATTAGAGGCTAGATCTTCGTCGAGGGGCTTGATCTTGTCGATTCGATCACATCTACATCCAATTTGCTACTTTCCAGATCGGATCTCCTCTCATTTTCATAGGTTTGATTGGTTTGGTGAGTGGTTATGATCTCTCACTAGTCTATGATGGATAATGTGTTGTGATTAGGTGATTATAAGTTAGGATTGTCAAAGTAAACTATAAATTGATTTGATATAGGTAATTTTAGATTTAAAACCCTAGATTAACCTAATTAAAACATGTAATATGGATTAAATCATTGGCTAGCGTCATTTGTGCATACATGCCTATGTAATTCATTGATTTAGATTAGATCTATGCTTGTTTATGATCATTGATTGAATTGGATGACTTGAATGATTATGAGTGGATGTAATTGAATGATTTGCTATGTTTGATTCATTATTGTGATTGAATTGTTTACTATGCTTGATTTGTTTGCTAGTGTTGTGCATGTTTAGGACGTAGATTGGTGATTGGAGCATATCGGGAGCAAAGTTCATCAAAATCATACGAAACTTGGAGGATAGGCTCTGGAGCACGCAAGGAAGACGTCCTGAAATTTTCACTACGATTGGAGCAAAGTATTTGGATTTGTACTGATCAAAATTTTGTGCACCAATCAACGTGAGATTCAAGGGGATGTTAGAGCATGGGTTCCAGTGATGATCTATGAAGTTGGATCGGTGGATAGGCCAAGTATTGAAGACATGATGGATCATCTATGTTGGATCGGCTATGGAGCATAGATGGAAGGACCAAGATGCTAAGAGGGAAAGCTAGGGGTCTGTGGCATCTAGAGGAAGTGTACTAAAGGATGGTAGTGAGATGGAGCCAAAATTGGCTAAGTATTCGGATCGGTACCGATCCGATCCAATTGGATCGGCACCGATCCAAATTATAGACTCCAAAGTTGATGAGATTTGGAGGGAAAAATCTGGGATGGTTATGGATCCTGCTGCAAGTTGTGGCTCGCCGATTGCTTCTATGGTTAGGAAGTTATAACATGATGAAGTTTCGGCTCTTCGGTCGGGGGCTCGGATAAGGAGTAGATCGAAGGAGTTGATAGACAGCTCGGGATGGAATGAGGCTGTGGTATAATGGACTGGGTTGAGTGGTAGGACTCGTGCCCGGAAATGGATTGGAATTGTGAAAGCTCGGAAGATTTGGGAGTGATAAGAAGTCATTGATAAATCGGAGTGTTCTAGTTGTGTTCAAGCAAGGGTACTATATACGGGGGCACCCAAGGGCTGGTAGCGCCAGTCATGTATCTTGGACCTTTCCGAGAGGGTCTAGTGTCAGATAGTATGGAGGTATTGTAAGAGACAACCGTGCGGGGTTTCGGACCTGAAAGTACGGGGGACACAATCAAGAACCGGGATTTCCATTAGTCTCTGGCAAAGCGAGGACAAAGCCTTACGAGTTATCATATGTTCAGGGCTTTAGAAGATAATAGCTAGGTTTTGGATTTTATGGTTACTATGATTGTTATGTCTGCTTTTGGGTAGGCTATCATCTATAGGAATGCTGGTGAAGGGATTGGGAATAGGGCCAATGGAGGAGGCTGCTTAGATTCTTATATCCTGTTCTGTTACAGTATCCTATTATCGTTTATTTTGAGTGGCATATTATATATTATTATTATGTGCTAACTCTTTGGTTGTAGGGACAGGTCAGGTATGTTTTTGTGTACCTGTCTAGTACCATATTTTTCGGTATAGATTTTGATAGTCATTTACCGCTTACACCAGACTATTGTCTGACCCAAGGTTTTATGTTTCCTCTTATCATCTTGGGTACTCTTAAATGAGTAGACTAGATGATAGGTTTGGAGTTGCAGTTGCTGTATGAAGACGAGCTTGGAGGAGCTATGGCGTATTACTCTATATTTCTAGTTTCTGTTGTTTATTGTTACATACTCCGAGGGATGTAGTAAGGAAATGTTGTACTGAGATATTATGACATTTGCACCATAACTCATGATGTTCTAGTAGAGAAGTTATCTTTCATTTGTTATTGCTCACTATATTTTTGTTGTATATTTTCTATATTATATTTTATCCATGCGTTGTGAGATATGCAACAGGTTTTCTACTTTAAATTTCAATATTGATGATCATCCCAAATCAACCTGGCACGTTTACAGCGCTCTTTTAGGTTATTTGGTGCAGGTGGTATGGGGCGGTCGTCACACGAGCTGTTCGAGGAGAAAGATTGGATTATGATTCGAATGGAAGGCGAAATGATAATCTAAAGCCAAATAGGAAGGTTTCTTTATAGATGAAGGCGATGTTTGAGTGGAAAGGAAGAGATCGAGTTTTTTAAAAGCAGGGAAGGGTTCGGTCGTAGGAAAGTAAATGGGAAGAAGATGGATATGTGAAGGTTGGAAGGGAGGAGTGTTAGTTTATATATGGGGACGAGGGTTCGGCCCAGGTTTCGATTCGAAGCAAAGGAGGGAGGGATCTGCTATAAAGATGTCGATCCCTATAAGCATGTGTGTGTGTATGTATATATATATAAGAGAAGGAGGGATCGGCTAGAAATATGTCGATCCCTATAAACAAAAAAAGAAGGAGGAGGGATCGGGTAAAAATATGCTGATCCCTACAAACGTTTAAAGAAATGAAAGAAGAAGAAGAAAAGAGAAGGGATCGGCTATGAGCATGTGTGTAAACAAACATGGCACGGAAATTATTCAAAGCACGTATGTACAAAATGCAATGAAATTGCATCTTACTCAATGAAAATTGGCGATGACCCATGAGCATACAAACACGTCCGGGAGCCAACGACATGAACATGTATCTGAACGTGCATGTGTATGGTCTAAAAGTTCAATTTTTGAAATCAACAAAAAATGAAATCAAAACTGAAGCCTTTAAGTTCGAGGCTAGACCAGATAACCAAAGTTTATTAGTCTCATGGAATCGGACTTATAAATCAACTAACGGAATATGACCCTGGATTAATACTATCGAAAATCGATCAAGCATAATGACGATCAAAGAGAGATACAATACTTTGGGAAAATAATTCGACAAAGGGATAGTGATTATTCAGAAAACTGGACGGGTTTCTTTCCGACGACTCTAACTTGCTTCGACATAAAGCACGTCGTGTTCAGCACAAGATGTACTTTGGGGGGCAAGTGTTATCCAACATTTCGACCCGGCTATATTGAACTGATTGGACAGTTATATCCGACTGTTATCAAGGCCGAGGAGTCCAGAGTGATGATTGTGGGGCCTAGAAATCAAGTATAGAAAATAACATGAAGTCGAGGTTGAATGGAAATTGATAGATATGCAAGGTAGAATGTTCGAAGTATGAAATATAGTTCAACAAGTAGGAGGGATCGGCATAAATTAACTTCCATAATAGGGATCAGTATGGTTCAGGAGCAAGTGCATTTCAATAGAAAACAATTAATATTTGAAGATCCACAAGTCCGATGCATATGAAATTTTGTGAGAAAGATATGGGGCCCTAGGGAGCCTACTATAGGGATCACACCTCAAGAAGATGAAGTCAGAGGGATCGACACTCTTCTCTTGGTAGGGATCGGCAGGAATCGGTAAGCAACCCATGTTAAAGCAAAGATCAAGCGATAACTCAAGTTCTACTGATCCAATTGGCATGAAATTTAGAGGCTAATCATATTTTAGCATGAGGAAGCTACCATTGGGATCGCACTCCAAAATTCCACCAAAGTAGGGATCGATACCGATCCCTTTTCTTTGAGAATTGGGCCATGCGATCCCTCTTGTGGGTGCATATGATTTTGGAGGTCCTTTTGCTGAATTTTCAGGGTGATATTTGGCCATCTTTATCTATAAATACAGGCTTGGTTGTTCATTTTTGGGACCTTTACGCTGCTAGTTGATTTATACTCTTTTGTAATTAAGGATTTTCATTCGATCCCTATTGTACTCAGTCTATAAAGTGAGTAATAAAGCAATATCTTCAAAGTGAACGTAAGCAAACAACGCCGAACCACTATAAATCGCTGTGTTCGTGTTATTATTTCAATTTACTCCAATTTTTTGTTATTATCCTCTGTTTACATTTCATATTCTTTATTTATTTCTATTCAAAACTTCTGTTGGGTGTTTGTGCCAATTTTTGGTGCAAACACAAGGTGCCTAGGTATCTCTATCCATAATACCTACTCTATACATGGTAAACTGTCTGGGGTGTCTAGGTATCCCTATGCACAATACCTACCTCGTGTGACATCCCTAAGGTGACAGGTGACAGGTGGCTAGTGAAGCAACCATAACAAAAATAGCATCCATAAAATAATACTAACCATCACTCGGTGTGCTCTAGATATATGATAACTGGTATGACCCACAAGCCAGGGACTAGTGGAAGTCCCGGTTCTCCGTCGTGCTCTCGTATCTCGCAGCCCAAAGCTCGATACGTGTCTCGCAGCCTAAAGTAGGACACTATACCCAAAGCCACAGGTCCAGGGTATACGAATCCTCGCTACCAATCTGTGGGCGTTCCCACTATACAATACCCCTACTTCGAGTACAATAGAAAACTCTTTGAGTCATCACTCTTCACTTAGCACATGCATATCCATCTGAGCCCTACTAGCTCAATACAATTTCCACTATCTAGAACCCACCACATTCCTCCACTCCATGACTCCCCCACGAGCCTCTTCGGTACTTACTCCTTACTCGAGTCACAAACCGAAGATACGGAGTGTCTAATCTTCGGTACCTACTACCCCCACGAGTCACAAACTGAAGATACACGGCTTTTCATCATGTTGTACATCACTTTCCTCTAATGATGTGAAGAGCCAACACCTCGAGCACAATCTAAAAAGACTAGAACCATCTACCTCAGAACTTACTTCATACACCATCGAGTCATAATCCAAAGTACCAACTCTCATGTTGAAGCACCACATCACGGCCTCGCCATCTAAATCGCTCGCCGTAAAGCGATCACATCAAGACTCTAAGTCGGTCGCACGAATGAACCATCAAATTGTTCACCATGAAATCTCCTCAACGTTCAAGCCAAAGATCGGCCAAATTACCAACCAACAATAGTGATGGACATTGACCACCCTGCAGCGGTCAATACCAACCACTTTAGTCATGTACTTAACCAAAACGGATAAGTACAAACCAAATGGAAATATCCAGCATTCATCCTAAAGTCCGAAGCCTCGTCTTCCACCTTCAGATTATTCGGCACATATCCTAACACTACTCTACAACTTATCTCGTTTGTTAGGTTTCCATGTGTACGACACCCCAACATGCAAGATAGTCCCCTAACACCCGATCACTGCTAATCGGCGTTTTCAACCAAAAACAACCAAACAACCAAATAAGTAACCATGCAACCAACACCATACATACATCCAAAACAGCATACATGCAACATGTATAATACATTCATACCAACCAATAGGGAAACCGTATCAAAAATAGCCCAAATCTAATAATTCCCTAAAATTGGCATGTCGATGGAAAATATGTGATAATCGATACAAATCATTTTAAAATAATTTATTTTCTTTCATAAAAGTCTAGTAGGTGTATAAGTATAAAAAAATCGCACTTTAAGACCAAAAATCATTTCAGAATGTTGATCTAATGCTATACAACCAATTATAGTATGGTGAGAGGCAATATCACTCACCTTAACAAATTTTGTCCAAAAAACTTCTAAAAAGTAGATCTCTCTATCACGAGCACAATGCAAGAAACTACATCCAAAACGGACCTCGTATGTAAAAGTTATGGTCGAAATAAGAATCGAGATTTGTAGCATATATAATTAACTAAATCAAATTGTAACGACTCGCATTTTTTATAATTAAAACTATTAAATTAAATAATATTTTGAAATTTAATATTGTGAGAAATTAAAATTTATGATTTATTAATGAGAAAATAATAAGAATATGATTTTAATAATGTTGTTTGAATGTTATTGACAACTATTTTAATGTAATTTCAATCGATTGAAATAATTGTAAAGTTAATTTGGTTAAAATTGTAAATAAGGAATAAATTAAATGTTGGATTTAATGTTGGAATTATATGTTACAAAATGGAAATCTATATGAAGTTTAATGTAATTAAATATTGCAGTTAATATGAGTTAAGATGATAACTGTAGAATATGAATGTAATAATATATAAACTAATGTTAATTATATTCATAAGGTAATAGTTGATTGAATAATAAGAGTGTAATTTGAAATAAAAGAATTTGATTGAAATTAAAATATAATTAATTGGGATTTTATTACAGTTGTAATAGAACGCTGAAATTTGTGCAATATTTAAATATTGGATTTAACATGGAGAATTAATTTTAAAAGATTTTTAATTTCTATGTAATCAACAATGATAAAATTGTTAACTTTTAAATTTGAATTTAAATGTGATTGAACCAATTTAGTAGTAAACTATTAAATTAACGTGAAAATTAGACATTTTAGCCACTGTCTCAGATTTCGACAAAATTAGTTTCATCGGATCCGTAAAAGTGAATTATTGTAGTTTTTCAAATTTTATAGCGATCGGACTTGTCGTTTGATCGTGCGAGCTCGAAACACGTAGAAATCAATTGATGGAATTTAAATGAATATAATTTGATTTTAAAAGCTAACTTCTATATACAATGGAATTAGGGTTTGGAACTAGTTCCATTGAGTTTAAAATTATCAAAAACATATATTTTGATATATTGGATGACCTACTTTTGTTTCGGAAGCGGAAAGGGCCTTTCGGGTCGTGTTATCGTTTCGAACCAATTCGATCTGTCCATTCGTTCTTATCCATCTTTATATATATATATATAGCCTATTATAAACCCTAACAATTTCTCATTTTCTTTTTCTGTATGTATCTGTTCATTCATCTGTTCCTCCTTCTCAAACGTCAGAACATCAAAACCTAATTTCCAATTCCAAAACCCTAATTTCAAATCAAAATCAAAAATTCAAACTCCTCAAACTATGTCATATAATACATCGTTGGAAAGCTCTCGACGAGCGTAATCTAGATCTATTGTTCATTTTTACAATTGAGTCTCGGATTGGCTAGAAATCTTTGATGAAGTTTCGACCATTCATCCTAGGTTTTTCAATTTAACGGTGGATCGTCGACCGTTTGACGATCAGGAAGCGGCGTCTAGAAGAGGATGGTGAGTAGAGGTGATCAGTGGTGTTCGTTTGTCGTAGTTTGGTCGGAGTTTGCCAAAATTGGCAAATAAAGGCAGGCGGCGGCGTTGGTTGATGGGGGCGGCTGAGTGCGTGGCGAGTGGCATGTGGGGTTAGCTTGAGGTCAGGAACTCGATGGTGGGGTTGGAGCTTGGCGAAGCTCGACGTAGGCGGCGGTGGCTGGACGTTTGTGGTGGCAGCTGTTAGGGTTGAAGTTGTTCGAACGCGAGATGTCGTGCTCTGCTAGGGTTTTGGAGAGAGAGAGGTGACGTGTCTTTTTTTAATTTTAACCTAAGTTTTATTATTTAATTTAAATTTAATTTTTCAAATGTTCTAACTATCATAACTTTTACATAGAACTAGTTTGGTTGAATTCTGAGACTGTTCAAATTTTGAGCTTTATTTGGATTTTAAATCGACAACAAATCAAAGGTGAGTGATTTAACCCACTCATAAATACTAAACCATCTTATGTTAGTTAAATTAAATTTATGATGTGATAAGAAATTCATTGATTGTTGTTTGGTATTTTAAATTGTCATTTAAGTTTAATTTGAATTTATATTAAATTAAATTGCCATTTTAATTAATACTGAATTTAAATCGTTAGTTAAATACCTGATAATGATAATCAGTTAATTGTTGTGATTTATTAGCTGATTTGGATGTTGATTGTGATGGATGTTAAATTATTGACATTTAGGATGATTGGATGTTTATTTATGTTTATATCCCTATTAATCACTACAGGTTGGAATGATACATACCTGAACAGTCTTATAGATTAGGGAAAATCGTTATGGGTTGAAATGATAAACCCGAGCGATTTTATTGATTTGGAAATTATTGATTCGGGATACGGGTCGAAATAATATATACCTGGAAATTTAACTATTTTGGGGTTGAAATGATACATACCCTATCACTTGACCATAGGGTAGAAAACTATATACGGACACCGTTGGTTGGTTTTAAATTATTTTCTTAATAGTAAAGTATGTTTGATTTATAAATTTGATTTAAAATTTAATTTAATGATTTTCTTTAAATTATATTTGGAAAATAATTTATTTTACATGTTTTAAAAGTTTCAAATTATAAGTTAATTTATGGTTTTAAATGTAAATTTAAGATTTTTAACTTATAATTTTGTTTAGTTTTTAAATATATAATTTAAATAGTTTAAAATTTAATTTAATATAATATTTAATATAGTTTTAATATATATATATATATATTAAATTTAATTTAATATAATAAATGTAGTTTTGATTTAAGATAATAAATATAGACTTTATAATTACTTTATTAGATAAAAGATTTTAAAATTTCGTAAAGGTTTTGTAAGGATTTTTTTAGAAGATTTTGTTAATGGATTTTAAAAGATTTTTATAAAGGATTTTATAATAGCTTTATAAAGGAGTTTATAAAGGTTTTAAAAATGATTTTATAAAGGGTTTTATAAAAGAACTTGTATAAAGGGATTTGGAAGCGTATAAAGGAAATTGTGTCAAAGTTTATGATAAAGGAAAGAGTTGTTAATTGTTTTGGGAATTTATAAATAGCTTTGTAAATGGTTTTAAAGCATATAATTAGTTTATAAATAGTTTAAGAGAGATTTATAAATTATTTTTGAAATTGATTGAAAGAAATCTTTCTCGGTATTTATGAATATATTTATACTTTTGGAATGAGTATATGGATATCTTGATATGAAGGTATATACTGTTTTCTGGGTTTATTATTAAAATGTTTTATAAATGACCACGGTGTGAAAAATGTAAGTGTTTGGTTGTTAAAGAGACCGGGGTCGGATATTCTCATACTCTCTGCCAATTCTGAAACCACTTTAACAACTGTGCACGTGGTGGAGAATCCAGAACGAAGTAGGATGGTTTGGCGAACGCTTCTGTATGAGGTATGAACGCAGCCCTGGCCCACCTAGGTCAGCTTGATATGACTAAAACAGGAGCTATACCGGGCCAAGTGTTTGGCCAAAATTGGTCACAAACACCCAATTGCAAGTGAAAGCACCAATATCCAGTTACAGATCTCAGACAGAATATATGTAGAGAGTATCATATGAAGAATAATCAAAATTAAAATGAAAGCAGTAAAAAAGACAAGATTTATGTGGTTCGGCTAACTCCGGCTAACGTCCACTCCATAAATTTCCTTTTTATTATACTGAAATCTGATTATAGTTAAAATCCAGAATTTCTGGAAAAAAATGGCAGAGCAGCTTCTTGTAGAAGAAGATGAAGAGAAGCAGAATGAGAATCCCATTTCGGAAACCACGCATGCTGTATTTACAGGCAAAACCTTGGCTACAGGGCCTCCTCACATACATGGGCCCACCATCGCGACCGTCGAGCCCAACTCGTCCAAATATGCCGACCTGAAGTAGACAACATGTCGACCCGGAGAAAACTCAGTGCAAACCCAAAGCAAACCTATGGATGACCCAAAGTAAGATGAATGCCGACCCCAAGTAACATGTACGCCGACCCCAAATGAACTCTCCTCTGCCGACCCGAGTACTGACTCGAAGTAAATATAGTGCCAACCCCAAGCGCTCCCATATGCCGACCCCTCAAAGTGATACACCTCCATCCCAATGCCGACCCCAAGTCTTATGTCGACCCGGAGTTTCCCTGATGTCGACCTGAAGCTGAATGCATGCCAACCTCAAGCAAATGCCGATCCTAAGCAAACATGCCGACCCCGAGTTGCTTCTACAACCGACCTCAAGTGGACCAACTACCGACCCAAAGTAAGTGCCTCCCTGACCCGAAGTGAAACCTACTCTGACCTAAAGTTGTTCCATATGTCGATCCCTCGAAGTATGCCGACCCCTCGAAGTATGTCGACCCCATATCTCCAGATGCCGACCCGAATCCTTATCATTGCCGACCCGAAGCAAGGCCGATCCCAAACAACAAGCCGACCTGACTCCTTGCCGACCCCAAGCACCCAGTATGCATACCCGAAGTATTACTAGCACCGACCCCAAGTAGATGCCGATCCGACCCCAAGCGAGAACAACGCCTACCTGACCAAAGTGCATCCAATCATGACCTGAAGTAAATACTTTCCTGACCCAAAGAAAACCACATGGTGACTCGTAGCAACCCCTTGGGTGACTCAAAGCAACTCGACCTTTCCTGAAATCCATACTCCAAATACCTTGTATCGTTTATCCATCGACTGTGCTGAATCCTAACTTCATATTCATGTTTGCTATCCGTAATTGATTGTCCATCCATTCATCCGAATCAAACCCATAATATCCTAGCCTCGATAACCATGCAGTCGATTGGGTTAAATCCGCCTGTATGATGCCTTGCCAAAAGGCGGGTTAACACTTTGCCCCCCAAAACATGCCTTGAAATCGAAAGGCGTGTTTTGTATTGCCATAAGTCCAAAATCCGAAGTCCATAATCCATTGATCACCATATCATCCAACCTTGAGTCCAATCCATTGCCAATCTGATTCCTTGATCTCTCTGGATCATTAGTGAAATCCCTTACTATTCCGAGTTGATATCCAATTCTGAATCTATTCCAATTCCATTAACCGAATCCATGATCTCTCTAGATTGGTTAATCCAGGTCTGGGATCTCTCCGGGTCCTAATCCAAATCCGATATCTCGCCAGGTCCTTATCCAAAGCCGGGACCTCGTCGGGTCCTTATCTAAAGTTGGGACCTCTCCGGGTCCATATCTAAATCCTTTGACCTCTCTAAGACATTTTATCCTACTCCGGCCTCGACTCTCCAGTTGAGGGCTTATCCATGGTTTTCTTCTCCGGCCTCGACTCTCCGGTCAAGGACTTAATCTGTGGGGTATCCTACTCCGGCCTCGATCCCCAGCCGAGGACTTAATCCATGAAAATCCTTCTCTGGCCTCGACTCTCTGGTCGAGGACTTAATCCATGGGTATCCTACTCCGGCCCCGATCCCCAATCGAGGACATAATCCGTGTGGTATCCTACTTTGTCCTCGATCCCCGGTCGAGGACTTAATCTGTGAGGTGTTATACTCCGGCCTCGATCCCCAGTCGAGGACTTAATCTGTGGGGTGTTATACTCCGGCCTCGATCCTCAGTTGAGGACTTAATCCGTGTTCGAGTCCATCCTGTCACTCTCTGGCGAAGGGACTTGTAACTCGCGGTTACTGCCCCGTCTCTCCGGTCGGGACCGTAAATGTGACTTGTATTATTTATTACATTAATCCAAATCCAATCATTACAGAGTTCAGTTGATAAAATAAAAGTCCGTACAACCAAGAAAACTAAATAGCCATTGTACCAGAAAAACCAAAGTTTGCAGTAGACGGAAAAAACAAGATTCCATAAACCCGAGCACCACGATTCATCGTCATCTTAGAGCATGCCTAGGGATCGTCCTCGATCCTATACATATGTAAGTGACTTAGCCATGATGCTTTGGGGTTTATTACTTATTCCATGCCATAAATCCAATCAGCTAATAATAAGCTGACGACGATGCCTTGATCTAGTGCCGTCTTCGTTCAAGGTGGGTGGTGGTCGCTCCTATTCCACTACCACAGCTTGATTCCTTATGTATTGTTGCAAATGACCATTCCTCACATGTTCCTCAATGATATCCTTCAAATGCCTATAGTCATTTGTGTTGTGCCCATCCAGCTCATGGAATAGATAATGCTTTCCTGATGCCCGCTCGTATTTGGAGGGTTCCCTTTTTACCGGCCTTCGATACTGGAGGCATCCTCGAGTATCCAAATAGATACTTTATAGAGTTTCAGTTAAATCCGTGTAAGAAGAGAACTTTGGTTCTCTCCGTTGCCTTTTTGAGACATTGCCTCCGTCATCCATTTTCCGTTTGCCATTATCGTTTTTGTTTGAATCTTCCCTAGGCGGACCTCCACCTTTTACCGCATAAACTCCAGCCTCCTCTCTCCCTTCTCTATCAGCCTTCACATTTCCTTTCGTAGAAACCTTTCTACTTCATGGTAAAATTCCCCGAGATCCATCGGTGGATCCCGTTCCAATGATATCTTGAAATCCGAATTATCTGCAATCCCTGGGACTACTGCCATCAGAACCATTGACGGATCGGGTCGATCCACCGAAGCCACTGCCGCATTGAACCTGGTTAAGAAATCCCTAAGTGATTCTCCCTTCTACTGCTTCATCGATGTTAAAGTCATCACACTTTTGGATCTCGCGATGTGGACCCGAAATTGCCTCATAAACCTTTCGATCAACTCCGTCCATGTGCCAATAGAGCCGCTCTCCGGTTGTCTGAACCATAGTGCAGCTATATCCGTCAAATATAAAGGGAAGCACCGCGCCATGACTTCCTCCGATGCCCCCAGTACTTCCATATGCCTCATATACCTTGTTAAGTGAACAGCGGGATCCGTCCTTCCATCACACATCTCTAGTGTTGGTAGTTTGAATTCCGGTGGATTCCTAGCTTGCCTAATCGTAGGAGCGAAGGGGCTCCTATTCACATCCTCCAAATCTCTATTTACCAATCCTCCCCTCATAGCCCTTCTAATCATGTCCACTAACTGGTCATTATCATCAAGTGGTAGCCTTCGTCTGTTGTCTTCGACCTACCCCCCGAGTCCACGAGAGAATCCTAAAACCTGCCCTTTTGGATGAGCATCCATATCCCGATCAACGCCAAATTGCACAACACTGCCTGGAATCAAGCCAATATGATCTGAGGGCATGCCCCCGAGTGTGGAACGATCAAGGGTAGCTCCTGATGGTTCCGCTTTATCCCGCATCATGTTTGCTTCATTTCCTTGGTTTTGATTCTGGACTTCCTCCGCTCCTGCTGCTCCAACTTCGTGATCCACATTTCCAGTATTCCCTGCTATGCAATTCCCCTGGTTTTGCACTCCAGCTTGTCCAATCTGTCGGAATAGGTTCTGCATCATTTCCACTGGCCTTTTCAGCATCCTTTCTTGCATAGCATCCATCATCATCTCCATCTCATCTCTGGTGATGAAGATTGAGGTCTGATTAGCTCCTGAGGAAGCCTCCTGACTTCCTTCATGGTGACTCTTCTCCGTTCTCTGTCTCCTTGTTGATTTCTTAGTAATTTTCTTCCCATAATCCGAGTTCCTAAGCTTTCAAATCCAAAATCCATGCTTCCAAATCCCTGAGTGCTAGCATTCTCAATGAAAGCAATAAAATGTTTGTGCCAAAATTGGTCACAAACACCCAATTGCAAGTGAAAGCACCAATATCCAGTCACAGATTACAGACAGAATATATGTAGAGAGTATCATATGAAGAATAATTAAAATTAAAATGAAAGCAGTAAAAAAGACAAGATTTATAGTGGTTCGGCTAACTCCGGCCTACATCCACTCCATAAATTTCCTTTTTATTATACTGAAATCTGATTACAGTTACAATTAGGAATTTTTGAAACAAAAATGGCAGAGTAGCTTTTTGTAGAAGAAGATGAAGAGAAGAAGAATGAGAATCCCTTTTCTAAAGCCATGCCTACTGTATTTATAGGCAAAATCTTGGCTATAGGGCCCACCATCGCGACCGTCGAGCCTAACTCGTCCAAATATGCCGACCTGAAGTAGACAACATGTCGACCCGGAGAAAACTCAGTGCAAACCCGAAGCAAACCTGTGGATGACCCGAAGTAAGATGAATGTCGACCCCAATTAACATGTACGCCGACCCCAAATGAACTCTCCTCTGCCGACCCGAGTACTGACCCGAAGTAAATATAGTGCCAACCCCAAGCGCTCCCATATGCCGACCCCTCAAAGTGATACACCTCCATCCCAATGCCGACCCCAAGTCTTATGTCGACCCGGAGTTTCCCTGATGCCGACCTAAAGCTGAATGCATGCTGACCTCAAGCAAATGCCGATCCCAAGCAAACATGCTGACCCCGAGTTGCTTCTACAGTCAACCTCAAGTGGACCAACTATCGACCCGAAGTAAGTGCCTCCCTGACCCGAAGTGAAACCTACTCTGACCCAAAGTTGGTCCATATGCTAATTCTGGATTATTTGTTAATTTAAATTGATTAATAATTACTTAATGAAATAATTAAAGATTAATTAATTAGATTAATTAATCAAGGTTAATATAATTAATTAAGAAGTAATTAATTAAGATAAGCAATTACAAATTGTTAATTACCGTTTATGATTAATTAAGACTAATTAATGAAGTGGTTGATTAAAATTAATTGTTTAATTAATTAAAAGGTTAATTAATTAGTAAGGATTATTTAATTAATGAATTAATCAAGGTTGATTAATGAAAGTAATTAATTAAAGTATGCTTAATTATATGCTTAATTAATTAATGAAGGTTCATTAATTATTGTAATTAATGATAGTAATTAAAAGTTAATTACTGTATATGGTTAAGGATAATTACTTGAATGTAATTAAAGTATAATTAATCAAGGAAGATTAATTAAGAAGATCATTAAAAGATGATTAATTAATTAAATTGTAATTAATTAATGGTTAAGTAAGAAGGATTTATAAAATGAAGTAATTAATTTAATTCTTTAAATTAATTAAAAGATAATATAAATCATTACTTATGAATGGGTGATAGTATTGAATACTTGGCATTGATTGATATCTCTGATGAGATATATGCTGTATGATATGGATGTTAGTTGAATTGTATGGATTATCTGATAATGTTGATTATCTGTTGTGAATTATCTTTCTTTGTGTATAAAGATAATGAATTGAATTTGTTTTAACCTTTAAAACAACTTGGCCTTAAAAGATACGCTTTGGATTTCGATGAGACCGGGATCGGGTTTCCGTATACCGGATTTCCAGGTCTGGAGACCCGAATACCACATCGATCCAAATTAACGATAGGTCGTGAATCAAGTGAAGATGAAGATTCAGAGTGCAAGGGTTATTGTCGTTAACTCTGAGGGTGATTCCAAAACGAGTGTAACGAGATAATGCCTTCGGTTTCGTTCGAACCCGGAACGAACTTGTATGGATTGAATGCTTTCAGCACATCGTCAGGTGGACGATGAGCATTCTAAGTGATGTGTTCTGATTAAAGGTAATCGTGACCTCAAGCCTCATCAACCGGGAATGGCTAAAACAGGGGAGGTGCAGCAAGGTTAGTGGGTAGCACCCAAGTAGTATAAGATTCCTCTGTCTAGAGGTCCCTTCTTTTTATTTCGGCTGTGTGGGCGGTTGCTAGCTACAACCGCGGGGTTTCTTATGCGGGAATTATCCAGTAAGGGATGTTCCGGCCTTGTGTTGCAGGGGAGCGGGCGTACTCCTCGGTACGGTGATCTAGGCCACGTACTGTGATGGGCGGTACCCCAGTAGCCCTGCCATTGTATGGAATCCAAAATCCAATAAGTGCCGTACGTATTAGTTGTGCCCAACTATGTTGGAACGTGAGATGTAAGCATTCCAGCTATTTCTGTATTTTATTTGAAAACCCTAGACCCTATTATAATATAATCGGATTTCCTATCAAATGTTTTGGTTATCGTAAGGTAAAAACATTTCCGTGTTTATGTGCGGGAAGTCTTACGAGATACCTTTTCTTTCAAAGGTTTTTCAAAGATAAACAAGTTTAAACCGTTTACTCACACCAGACCCATGTCTGACCCAAGTGTTTATTTTCTGTTTTATTAAACTCTTGGGTACTCAATATTATATTGAGTAGTCGAGGGATTCAGGTTAGCTTTGACGAATGCTGGGAAGATTTGGAGCAGGTGGCTTCAACGTGTAGATATTATGGTTTCCGCTGTGTTAGAGTTGTGTCTGTATTGTATTGATATATAGAGATGTATGATAGACAGATGTTTATAACTGTCTAATATGAGATGTATAGTTGTGTAACTCTGTTGTATATGATACTATGTAATATTTTATGTGATATATTATATTTCATTCGTTCCGCTGTGAGTATCTGATGTTGTTGTTCTTTCTTCTTTCTTTTCTTTTCTTCTTCTATCCCTTTCTTTCTTATTGACGATGCGACTTTCCGTGGAGAAAAAGTCGGATTGTTACAGTGGTATCCGGTCTCTCAAAGTATGCCGACCACTCGAAGTATGCCGACCCTATATCTCCAGATGCCAACCCGAAGCCTTATCATTGCCGACCAGAAGCAAGGCCGATCCCAAACAACATGCCGACCTGACTCCTTGCCGACCCAAGCACCCAGTATGCCGACCCAGAGTATTACTAGCACCGACCCCAAGTAGATGCCAATCCGACACTAAGCGAGAACAACGCCGACCTGACCAAAGTGCATCCAATTGTGACCCAAAGTAAATGCTTTCCTGACCCGAAGCAAACCACATGGTGACTCGAAGCATCCCCTTGGGTGACCCAAAGCAACTCGACCTATCCCGAAATCCATACTCCAAATACCCGGCATCGTTTATCCATCGACTGTGTTGAATCCTGACTTCATATTCATGTTTACTATCTGTAATTGATTGTCCATCCATTTATCCGAATCAAACCCATAATATCCTAGCCTCGATAACAGTGCAGTCGATTGGGTTAAATCCTTTTATATGCTGCCTTGCCAAAAGGTGGGTTAATACCAAGTAAGGCCGCTCCTCCGATCGGGCACATTTCTTCGATACCATATCTGTTACTTTGTGATTGATTTGTTGGCCACCCCTCGATTTGATTATGGGAGTGTGCTCCGAGGTGGGCGGTAGTAGCTGCTATGCGTTACCACCAGTCCGGGAGTGCGAAACGGTATAATCCTACTTTGGGAATTGCCTTGCGTGCCTTGTCATATGCCTTATCGAGCCCACTACGATTTTGGTTTGTGTCGTATCTATGGAGTGCTCCTTGATAGCCCATGGATTTGGTGGAGTTTATAGTACTGTATAGACTACTGTATTTATAAAAATGAGTTAAGGGGGATATGGGTAACGCCTTAATGCTATTTTAATACTTTACTGATAGACATTACATATATAGCGTATATTACTACATATAAATAGTTTAACGATTCCTTAGGAGATGCGAATCTCGAATATCTATTAAGTTATTGCACGCACGTTATATACTAGATAGGAGATGTAAACTTTCGTAAACATCTCTAAAGCCGTTACACTCATATTTATTTATGTTGATTTAACTTACATAAGATCTTTTAGTTATGACTTGAGTGTTTTGTCTTTTTATTACGCTCGGATCAGTCTGACCTTTTCAGTGTTGAAGACTCTATTTCTAGAGGACGAAGAAGGAGTTTGGTATATATTATATTATTAGTAATTTTTTCGCTACATCATTATTGTATGTCATTATTAATTGTACTCTGATTGTTGTAAAATTTGTGTAACCAAATGTATATTATAAAACCGCTTCATGAACTGTTAATTTGATTATTATATTTTGTCATTCCGTTGTGAGATTCTATGTTTTGTTTTTCCTTCTTTTCTCTTATTTTTCTTATTTACCCCATTAACAATCCTCCATTTTGAATGGTTTGAATTGACATGTGTGGTTTATTGTCGATTTAAACCGTCCAAAAAGGTGGGTCATTACAGTTGGTATCGAAGCTTTGGTTTAGCGATAACCTTAGCTTTGTGGGGTTTGACTCATTAGAGATAGGGTAGTAATACCCTAGATGAGTTGTTTGAGCGTATATATATATATGAGAGGGCGTATTTGTTAGTGTTATAAAAATGTTTTTGTATTGTGTTAATTTGTTCTGTTTAGTATTTATAAATTCTTCTCGGTACATAGGACGTTATGGCATCGATAGGGATTACTAAACAATTAATAAGGCAGACCGACACAATATTGTTTTTGAAATATAGGTAAATGAAATAATTTTACCTAGTATTATATTTTGTATATAAAAGAATAATTTTATAAATGGATATAGTTGTATGTGATATGTTTGTTTGTAGGAAGTGAAATTTTATAAATATTGGTTGCAAAATATGATTTATAAATAAAATGAATTTAATTGGAAATTTCGGAACTTAAGTTTTGGGGTTTTGAAATTGGTTTCAAAGATTTTGGAATATAATATTAGTATTATTTGGAAGTATTTTCGGATATAAATATTTTCAATGGAATTTGAAATAAATGTTTTAAAAGAATTTTAAAAAGGAAATAAGTTCTGTACCCCCCTCTTCTGTCGCTGGAAAATAATTTCGGTAATGACAGCCGCATCATCGACATTCATTTTCGAGTTTCAAGTGGGAAGACACTGTAGTAGCTTTGCTACACATTTCTTTTGATAAACAAATTTTAATTTTAATTTCCATGTATGTTTTGCTATACAAAGAGATAAGTACATATATTATTTTGAGATGATTTGCAATAAAATCCGGTATTTAGTTCTTAAGTTTTCTGTTAATTAATGATTTTCAGTTATTGTAATAGAATGGAATCTTGACTATTCTAATAAGTTGGAAACTTCCAAAATTGAAACCTGAATTAAAAGGACATTGTTTAATGAAAATATAAGAAATTAGAAATTTGTAACTTGTAGATTAAAAGATAATTAAAATTAAGACGATGTAAATTGTTGAACATTTTGTTAACCAAACCGAATAAGATAAATTTGTATAACAATATTCAATTACATTCTAAAAACATATATAAAACTTACCTGAAATATTTAAAAAGTTGAAATGTTAAATATGAATATGTAATAGAATGTATACAAGTAAAAGCTTAATAACAAAAATGCTTCAAAATGAACGAATGTTTATAAATGAAAAATCAAGATGTACAAGTAATGTTGTAAATGTGAGTTAAGTTTTAAAATGCTTAATAACTAAATTGAATATTAAAGTGAATATCGCTTAAGTAAATGATTATAAACTTAAGAGATTGTTGAAATGATTCATAAATAAGTTTAATATTAAATGATACTATATAGGAAGGAATGAATGTAAATTTAAAAGCTAAGAAACTTAAGTATGAATTTATTCACTAATGAATATTAATATTAAATGGAAATCAAGTTGTATAAGTGAATAATAGTTATGAATTAAACTGCAAGAAAATTTTGTAATACTTTAAAATTTTATTCATTGATGATTTTAAATATTGAAAAGGGATAAATTACGTAAATGAATGTAAAATTGATAAAAGATGACCTTCTAGAAAAGAATGAATCAAAATAAATAAAAGGTAAATAATGTGAAAAGAAACCAATAGAATAATATTTAAAATTCTTTGTTGTTTTGGCTTATGGGAAGTTTGGAAAATGATACTTCAAATTGTTTAAGGTTGTATGAATAATTTATTGAGTAAGTACCAAAGGATGTTGAGCGTAAGGTACCCTTGATAGCATATTCATCACCCTTGTACAATGAAAAGTTTCTAAACCTGAACAAACCATTTGTTTTGGTTGATATGGATGTATGATTGATTTTTTTGTTGCATATAATGGTTGTACTACTTTTTGTTGCATATGATTGTATAAATGTTGTGTTGCTTGTGCTACTAATTGAAACAACTAATATATTACTCTCTTTGCATAATTTTAACTCTTTGGATTATATAAGTGAAATACAGGTTTATGGAAGCAATAGCTACTGCTTTTGGTTTCATAAATAAAGCGTTGTTTGCCCGACAAATAGGTACGTTTTCGGATTACGGTTTTTGTAACGATATTTTATTGTTTTTCCCATGATTTAGGATGTTTATTATTGAAATATGATATATATATTAAAAGTATTGATATTATTATTTTTCCGAACATAACCGCGGAAAGGAGATTCCGTTGAAATTTTTCGTGAATTTAGGACTTAAATTTTTTTTGTGAAAATTGACTTATTTTCAAAATTTTGTTAAACTTAAAAATGGAAATTAAGTGTTTATAAATTGAATAATTTGAATAAAATTATATCAAGTTTCTTAATTCCTTCTTGTTCCTTTTCGAGGACGAAAAGTTTTGAGTGGGGAGAGTGTAACGACCCGCATTTTTGATAATTAAAACTATTAAATTAAATAAGATTTTGAAATTTAATATTGTGAGAAATTAAAATTTATGATTTATTAATGAGAAAATAATAAGAATATGATTTTAATAATGTTGTTTGAATGTTATTGACAACTATTTTAATGTAATTTCAATCGATTGAAATAATTGTAAAGTTAATTTGGTTATAATTGTAAAGAAGGAATAAATTAAATGTTGGATTTAATGTTGGAATTATATGTTATAAATTGAAAATCAATATGAAATTTAATGTAATTAAATATTGCAGTTAATATGAGTTAAGATGATAATTGTAGAGTATGAATGTAATAAAATGTAAACTAATGTTAATTATATTCATAAGGTAATAGTTGATTGAAAAATAAGAGTGAAATTTGAAATAAAAGAATTTGATTGAAATTAAAATATAATTAACTGGGGTTTTATTACAGTTGTAATTGAACGCTGAAATTTTTGCAATATTTAAATATTGGATTTAACATGGAAAATTAATTTTAAAAGATTTTTAATTTCTATGTAATCAACAATGATAAAATTGTTAACTTTTAAATTTGAATTTAAAAGTGACTGAACCAATTTAGTAGTAAATTATTTAATTAACGTGAAAATTAGCTATTTTAGCCACTGTCTTGGATTTTGACGAAACAAGTTTCATTGGATCTGTAACAGTGAATTATTGTAGGATTTCAAATTTCGTAGCGATCGGACTTGTCGTTTGATCGTGCGAGCTCGAAACGCGTAGAAATCAATTAATGGAATTTAAATGAATATAATTTGATTTTAAAAGCTAACTTCTATATACAATGGAATTAGGGTTTGGAACTAGTTCCATTGAGTTTAAAAATATCGAAAACATATATTTCGATATATTGGATGACCTACTTTCGTTTCAGAAGCGGAACGAGCTTTTCAGGTCATGTTATCGTTTCGAACCAATTCGACCTATCCATTCGTTCTTGTCCAACTTTATATATATATAGCCTGTTATAAACCCTAACAGTTTCTCATTTTCTTTTTCTGTACGTATCTGTTTATTCATCTGTTCCTCCTTCTCAAACGTCAGAACATCAAAACCTAATTTCCAATTCCAAACCCTAATTTCAAATTTGAAATCAAAATCAAAAAATCAAACTCCTCCAACTATGTCATATAATATATCGTTGGAAAGCTCTTGACGAGCGTAATCTAGATCTGCTGTTCGTTTTTGCAATTGAGTCTCGGATTGGCTAGAAATCATTGATGAAGTTTCGGCTGTCCATCCTAGAGTTTTCAATTTAACGGTGGATCATCGACTGTTTGACGATCGGGAAGCAGCGTTTGGAAGAGGATGGTGATCATAGGTGATCGGTGGTGTTCTTTTGTCATAGTTTGGTCGGAGTTCGTCAAAATTGGCAAACAAAGGCAGGCAGCGGCGCTGGTTGATGGGGGCAGCGGAGTGCCTGGCGAGTGGCGCATGGGGTCGGCCTGAGGTTAGGAGCTCGATGGTGGTGTTGGATCTTGGCGAAGCTCAACGTAGGCAGTGCCAACTGGACATTTGTGGTGGCGGCTGTTAGGGTTGAAGTTCATCGAACGCGAGATGTCGTGCTCTGCTAGGGTTTTGGAGAGAGAGGTGACGTGTCTTTTTTCCAATTTTAACCTATGTTTTATTATTTAATTTAAAATTAATTTTTCATACGTTCTAACTATCATAACTTTTACATACAAGCTCGGATTTGAACACGGTTTCTTCCGTTGCGATCGTATCGAAATTCTGGATAATATGGAACAAGTTTGGTTGAATTCTGAAACTGTTCAAATTTTAAGCTTTATTTGGATTTTAAATCGACAACAAACCAAAGGTGAGTGATTTAACCCACTCACAAATACTAAACCATCTTATGTTAGTTAAATTAAATTTATGATGTGATAAGAAATTCATTGATTGTTGTTTGGTATTTTAAATTGTCATTTAAGTTTAATTTGAATTTATATTGAATTAAATTGCCATTTAAATTAATATTGAATTTAAATCGTTAGTTAAATACCAGATAATGATAACCGGTTAATTGTTGTGATTTATTAGCTGATTTGGATGTTGATTGTGATGGATGTTAAATTGTTGACATTTAGGATGATTGGATGTTTATTTATGTTTATATCCCTGTTAATCACTATGGGTTGAAATGATACATACCTGAACAATCTTATAGATTACGGAGAATCGTTATGGGTTGAAATGATAAACCCGAGCGATTTTATTGATTTGGAAATTGTTGATTCGGGATACGGGTCGAAATAATATATACCTGGAAATTTATCTATTTTAGGGTTGAAATGATACATACCCTATCACTTGACCATAGGGTAGAAAACTATATACGGACACCGTTGGTTGGTTTTAAATTATTTTCTTAATAGTAAAGTATGTTTGATTTATAAATTTGATTTTAAATTTAATTTAGTGATTTTATTTAAAATTTATATTTGGAAAATAATTTGTTTTATATGTTTTAAAAGTTTCAAATTATAAGTTAATATATGGTTTTAAATGTAAATTTAAGATTTTTAACTTATAATTTTGTTTAGTTTTTAAATATATAATTTAAATAGTTTAAAATTTATATTAATAAAATAATTAATATAGTTTTAATATATATATTTTAAATTTAATTTAATATAGTAAATGTAGTTTTAATTTAAGATAATAAATATAGACTTAACAATAACTTTATTAGATAAAAGATTTTAGAATTTTGTAAAGGTTTTATAAGGATTTTTATAAAAGATTTTTATAATGGATTTTATAAAAGATCTTTATAAAGGATTTTATAATAGCTTTATAAAAGAGTTTATAAAGGTTTTAAAAAGGATTTTATAAAAGGTTTTATAAAAGAACTTGTATAAAGGGATTTGGAAGCGTATAAAGGAATTTGTGTAAAAGTTTATGATAAAGGGAAGAGTTGTAAATTGTTTTGGAAATTTATAAATAGCTTTGTAAATGGTTTTAATGCATATAATTAGTTTATAAATGGTTTAAGAGAGATTTATAAATTATTTTCGAAATTGATTGAAAGAAATCTTCTTCGGTATTTATGAATATACTTATACTTTGGAAGAAGTATATGGATATCTTGATATGAAGGTATAAACTGTTTTCTGGGTTTATTATTAAAATGTTTTATAAATGACCACGGTGTGAAAAATGTAAGCATTTAGTTGTAAAGAGACCGGGGTCGGATATTTTCATACTCCCTGCCAATTCCGAAACAACTTTAACAACTATGCACGTGGTGGAGAATCCAGAACGGAGTAGGATGGTTTGGCAAACGCTTCTGTATGAGGTATGAACGCAGCCCTGACCCACTTGGGTCAGCTTGATATGACTAAAACAGGAGCTATACCGGGCCAAGTGAGGTGGGTCCTCCGATCGGGCACATTTCTTTGATACCATATCTGTTAGTTTGTGATTGATTTGGTGGCCACCCCTCGATTTGATTATGGGAGTGTGTTTCGAGGTGGGCGGTAGTAGCTGCTATGCGTTACCACCAGTCCGGGAGTGCAAAATGGTATAATCCTACCCTGGGCATTGCCTCGCGTGCTTTGTCACATGCCTTATCGAGCCTACTACGATTTTGGTTTGTGTCGTATCTATGGAGTGCTCCTTAATAGCCCACCGGTTTGGTGGAGTTTATAGTACTGTATAGACTACGACATTTGTAAAAATGTGTTAAGGGGGATATGGGTAATGCCTTAATGCTATTTTAATACTTTACTGATAGACATTACATATATAGCGTATATTACTACATATAAATAGTTTAAAGATTCCTTAGGAGATGGGAATCTCGAATATCTCTTAAGTTATTGCATGCACGTTATACACTGGATAGGAGATATAAACTCTCGTAAACATCTCTAAAGCCGCTACACTCATATTTATTTATGTTGATTTAACTTACGTAAGATCTTTTAGTTCTGACTTGAGTGTTTTGTCTTTTCATTACGCTCGGGTCAATCTGAGCTTTTCAGTGTTGAAGACTATTTCTGGAGGACAAAGACGGAGTTTGGTATATATTATATTATTAGTAATTTTTTCGTTGCATCATTATTGAATGTTATTATTAATTGTACTCTGATTGTTGTAAAATTTGTGTAATCAGATGTATATTATAAAACAGCTTCATGAACTGTTTATTTAATTATTATATTTTGTCATTCCGCTATGAGATTTTGTGTTTTGTTGTTCCTTCTTTTCTCTTATTTTCTTATTTACCCCATTAACAATCCTCCCTTTTGAATGGTTTGAGTTGACATGTGTGGTTTACTGTCGATTTAAACAGTTCAAAAAGGTAGGTCGTTACACAAATAGTTATTCATCGTAATTAACCTTAACCTTTCTTCTCCAATCAACATGTCCAGGTCATGCATAGATACATATCCATCATGTGCATACATCCCGATTTCTCTTTGATTACTCTAAGATTTGAGGAAATGGCAGTTGCAAAGTGCTCTGCTACACACACACTCCACGATGGACACCACCACAACCACTCTGGTCCCTTATCTAATAACGCGACCGGATGCTCTGAGCTTGACACGGCCAAAGTCGCGATCTACTTTGATGTGTCACAGGCTACCAAATCGAAGCCACACACTCGCCTTCATGCGAGAATCACAACAAATCTCGGATCCGCCTATCGTCGCTCCAAGGTCCGGCAAAATCAAACCCTAATCGGCCACGAATGGGTCGATCTTAGCCAATCACCATCAATCAAAATTTTGCCATGGTCATTGCGAAGCTCTCATCGATACATGCTCATTTGATCTGATTCTTCTATGTACATCATCTCATTTTTCTAGATCTATCAGTATAAATCTCGTGTTATCTAAGACTACCCTAGAATACTAATTTCGCACATTTCGAGATCGTTTTGGGCCATCGGACCATTCGATCTCTAAATATATCGATCCTTATAATCAATTTAATTTGCAATGTCAATCCAAACTCAATGAAAGTGGTCTCGGGTCCTGATTCGGCCGTATGCGAAAAAAAATCATATTTTTGGGCCTTTATTTAATTAATGATTAAATATTTAAATCGGTTATTTATATATCCGATTGTTAAAAATACAGGTCGTTACAATGAATGTCATCGTTCCAAAATGACTATTCATTCAGGAGGGGATGAGATGTATGGGGATGCGTAGAGAGTGTTCTATTAGCCTGGAATGAAGAGGCAAGTGGTTGTGTACGTAGCGAAGTGCATGACGTGTCAAAGAGTAAAGGCGAAGCAGAAATAGCCGAGTGGGCTATTACTTCCATTAGATGTGTCATAGTGGAAGTGGGAGTGTATATCGATGGAATTTATAGATGGATTACTCAGGAGTAGAAGAGGAAATGAAAGTGTATGAGTGATAGTAGATTGTCTTACGAGGAGTACTCATTTTATTCTAGTAAAGAGCACGAGATCTGCAGCAAATTTGGCAGTGTAGTATATTAAAGAAGTGGTTAGGCTAAATGGAATACTAGCTAGTATAGTATGTGATCGAAATCCAATTTTTACAACCGATTTTTGGAGATGTCTATAGGTGGCTTTAGGTACGGAGTTGAATTTGAGCACTACACACCATCCATAGACAGGTAAACAGACAAAGAGTGTAAATAGAGTGTTGGAGGATCTGTTGAGAGCATGTATGTTAGATTTTGGAGGATCTTGAGAGAATCATTTACCTTTGGTGGAGTTAGCGTATGATAATAGCTATCAGGTTAGTATAGGCATGACACCGTTTGAAGATTCATACGGAAGGCTATGTAAGTCACCTTCGTACTTGTGGGAGTCTACGAACAATATATTTTAGGACCGAAAATGGTTAAAGGTACATCGAAGAAAGTCAAACTCATAAGAAAAAGGATGAACGCTGCACAGGACTGACAGAAATCATATGCGGATAAAAGGAGGAAGGATCTAGAGTTTGAAGTGGGAGATTTAGTTTTTGTTAAAGTTTCTTCATTGAAGAAGGTAGTAAGATTTGGAATTTTGGGGAAGCTAGCACCTAGATTTGTCGGCCCGTTCCCAGATATGGAGAGGATAGGAAGATTGGCATGTAGAGTTGAGCTACTAGAGAAGAAGGCAGGAGTCCATAACGTATTTTACATGTCACATTTGCAAAAATGTGTACACAATTCGACAACCATAGTAGCGTTTAGCTAATTATAGGAAGTTGAGTTAAAGTCTAAGCTGAGTACATCCCGTAGTCCAACCTGTATTATGGAACATGGTGTGAAACGACTTTGAAATAATACGATGAAGTTGGTTAGAGTGCAATGTGAAATGATCTAGTAGAGAGCACATGTGATCCTGAAGAGAAGATGATGGCTACACATCTGCAGCTCTTTTTAGGTACGTTTCTCGATATTTGTTTGGTTTTATTAGTTAGATCATTCTACGATTAGGATTTGGATGCTTTGGATGATTTATGGTTGAATTTATATGTATACTATTAATTTGCATTCATTGGAAATATATATCTATTCTATACTAAGATGTTATCCATCATGCCATATTTCATATTGTCGCATTCATATAGAATGCATTGGCTGCATTTACGCATCTTAGATCTAGAAACATCAAGTTCTTTGCATGCCTACCTGCATATGCTCATATCATGATATATTGCTTGGTTGCTTTAATATGGATGTTATAACTTGGTTGATATATGTTAACGAATGAACGCTATATTCTTCATTCCTTAGGAATTTCGAGGACAAATTTCTTTTGATGGGGAGAGAATGTAATACCCCGAAATTCAAGTAATATTTTAATTAAATATTGATTATACGAAAATTTTTAGAATTAATGAATTAATTGAATAAATAAAATATAAGAAGGGACAAAATAGTCAATTTAAAACTTTGGAATTTAATAATGAAATAAGTATCATTGCTACTGTCTCATTTTTCTGATTTGCATAGCATATTTATTTGTGTCGTTTGGACCTTATATGAAGGAGATATGGCCAGAAACGTCGTCAAGTTGAACAGGCGCTACACAGTTTGAATTTGAATTTTGGTGAATATATAGTTATTTCCCTCCTTTAAATCAAAACTAAAGTACGTACTCAATCTTTCTCATTTTCAGAAACTACTCCGTAAATTTCTTCTTCCTCCTTCGTTCTCCGGATAACCACTCCACTAAAACTAACATAACATACCCATTTCTCAACCAAATTCAATAAACTAAAAGCGATTAGAAGCTACCAGGTGGGGCTATGACCCAATGATGATTTGGAAGTGGAAACTCGAATGTAGGAGATGCAGCAAATCCGAAGAGTGAGAAGTTGGACTTGATTTGGGTATTTGGTGAGTGATCTACATCTTACTCCTCCTATGATGCAATGTTAATGCTATAAACTGATTTTGTAGACTATGTTAGAGTGGTATTTCATAATCACACACTTCAATTTTGAATTTAACATAGTTTGGGTAGGATTTTGTTAATATAAAGGATTAGAACTAGGTTTAAGCAAAATTCTAGAAATTTGAAAATATAACTCATAAATCCTTGAATTAACTGATGTAATTGGACTTAAGAATGTAAAGCTAGGGTCTAGGGATGTTCTCTGATGGCATGAAATGAAGCGGTGGTGGGAAGAAGCAAAACGAAATTGAAATCATCAAAGCCCGAACTCTGAAATTATGGAACAATTGCATATACTAATGGACTGGTGGCCTTGACCGGTGCACATCTGTTTTTGGAAAATTGAACCTCGGCCAAATGGCCCAATGTAAATATATAATATATAATTTGATTCGTTCTTTCTTCTATATTCTTGAAGATGATATGAGATGTGATGATGCGAGCGAGGGTGCTAAGAAATGAAGGGATGTATGGAGCATGATGGTGAAACAAAGATGTGTGGAATGCGATGATGATATGAAATGAATGAATATTGAATGGTCTGGTTGTTGTATAAAGAGAATATATGTATACGTATATATGTGTAGTGAAATGAGATTATGATACTATTGTGAGTGTAAACGGGAATGGGTCTGGGATGTAGGATAAAAACCCAGAGTATGTGTGCAATGCAAATGCGGTCATATGACAGTCAGTGGGTGGTCCAGACTTCATGATTTTTGCTTCGCTAAAGTGCTTCAACGGACCAGTGGAAGAGAGTGGATGGTAAGTAACTCTATAGGCTATGGGCATTCCAAGGCGTAATTCCAACTAAGTAGCACGAGGACAATAGGAGACCTCGTAGGCTACAGGCGGTCCAGGGCATGAGTCCTATACAATGTAATAGGAGATGGATAACAATTAACTCTATAGGGCATGAGGCCAAACTAAAGCATGAGTCCGTAAAGATGCGATATGAGACATTTAGGTATGACCTGATGATTGAACGTATTGTGACCGGGCGATAGACTCATATCATGTTATAGTATTAATTTTGCAATATATGTAGTGTAGAGTATGGTTCGCTCGCCAGACTTATGTCTGACCTACTCCTACTTTAATTTTTATACGTGGTCCAAGTTGATGGAGTTCAGTGATGAGACGGTATCAGAGATGGAGATTTATTTATGTTTTATATATATGAAATTGTTTAGTACTATGTTTGGATTTGATTCTGTATCCAGAGAATTGGATTGTATCTATATTTGTCAAACATTTTTATTTGACAGTTTTAGACATGTTATAGTGATGTGACTATGATATTGATCATGTATTATATTTTATTCGTTCTGTTGTGAGACTTTGAAAGCAATTAGTGTTAGTTAAAATTTATATTTAATATCTAATATTAATTGTATATGTCCTAGTAGGATCCTCAATTAGTTAGTTTTACTTATTATCCTAACGATTCACTCTTTTGGTTCTCGTATCTTGTAACATCCCGAAAATTTTCGACTTTCGAAAATTCAACATCGATACTCACTTTATCGACTGCTGAGCCATCGAATGCCGGAAACCCGAAAAGTTATGGTTTTAAGAAAGAAGAAAAAGGTAGAAGAAGAAGATAGAAGAAAAAGAAAGAAGAACAACAACAGAACAAGAGCAGAAAACAGAAAACAATATCAGAATCTCACATATCGCAGCGGAACAATATATAATAGATAAATGAATAATCTTTAAACAAAGAACTATATCAGTTTATACATACATCAATCATCAGAGTCAATATACAACAATGGACAGTTATATAAACTTGTCCTCATACAGAATACACAGCGGAATAAATACTATCAGATACAAATACTACGTCTCGCCATCCAGCTTATCTCCAAAGCTCCAGAATATCCAGAATATCCTGATAACATAACTCTAGGCTGCCCGTGTGGAAATTGGTGGGCACCCAGAGTTTAGCAGGGAACAATAAACTCCGAGTCAGTCATGGTGACTGGTGTGAGATCGTAAAACAGTTATTCTTTAAAATAAACAACAGGAAGATTTTAAAGTCAATTCGCAATGCTTTTGGAAAATGAAACTACCATAAGACCTCCCACCACACACACAATGCAAACGCAGACCTGGAGGAGATTTCTTCTTATGATAGTCAAAGATGCTTACTACGCAAAATCAAATCATTTTTGATATTATTATTAGTGCATAGTGGAAAACATTTCGAAAGTATAATATTAATCTTAGCCAGCATAGGCATTCCGCACTTATGCCTACTTTAGCTACTATGTTCAATAGCAGGTTACCGCCACATTCCATAGCAGGTAATACAACTAAAACCGTACAAGTCACGTATTGTTTCTTTGGATTTCCAACAAATGGTCAGGCTAAGGAACTTCCTATCCACGATGGGTACGTCCCTGGAATAGACGACCCGAGAACCTAACCGGATCTCTGCCAACACAAGGCCGGGTTACCTCTGCAAAAATAGGTAACTACTGACACGCGTATGCCATCCCCCGATCGTCACCGATCTTCCCGAGGATCCCCGATTCGCAACAAACCACATAGAAAAAATAATGCAGTAACCACAGAGGTTAAGTATCTGGGCTCCATACCATGATACCACCTTTATCCAGAAGGAATGACATACACTAAGGGGCGCTACTCCCTAGAACCTTGCCGCATTCTTCCTGTTTCGACCATTTCCGGGGTGTGAGGCTTGACGAAGTCTCGTCCACAAAGCTACGCTTTCTACAAAAAGCCCTGCTTCGGGTCAAACAAAATGATCAACCTATGATCACAAAGATATAAGATCAAACAAATGATCATATCACAAATGATCAAACACTGATCATTTCACAGCAACACTCAGTATGCCACGTTACCAAATTGGGATATATCGCTGATAAATTTCAACTACATAACCTCTGAGCTCGTACGTCTCAGAGAAGGGTGTTAAGCTAAGAGAATAAATTCTCCGCCACCAACAGAAATGTATTTGAAAGAAATCAGCTTTATATCTCAAATTGTAACGTCAGACACACAATCCATACAAGTCTGTTCCGGGATCGAACAGAACCGAAGGCACTTCTCACGAAGCCCTTGCATTTCCGGATAATTTTCAATCACGTCAGGACTTCCCGTCACTAAGGGTGATAAAACCTCTAAATCGGAGATCAGCCGATGTAGAGTAACTCGACGGTAATCCTTCCGTTTTCAAAAATATCCGGTCTTCAACACCGGTCTTCGAATGCAATTCATAACGACGTATCACGTATTCGGAATGGGTTATACGACCCCATGGTCCTTTCCCGGCTAACCCAAATAGTGAGCGTTTATTTCAAACAAGTGTGGCATTCAAATTCATCCAATCACAACAAATACCTATCTAAAGGTAATTATTGATAGTCGGTTATTTAACTATCAATAAAGATGCGCAACACCACCAGATTCCAAATAATTTTCCAAATTATTTTATCTTCCAAAATATCTTTACTAGATATATTATTTCCACACTTTAAAAATAAAACAACGTTTATTTTTCTAAACAATTCCCCTTTCTTTATAAATTCCATATTGAATTTATATTTCAAAATATCTTCTGATATACGATTTTCAAATCGATTTCAATATTCACTTTCAATTTATCTTTACAAAGATAAATTCTTAACAAACATTTCACATCGTATTGGAAAAGTAATTCCATACTTATTTAATAATAAGTATTTCATAAATCATTTATTTTCAACACTTGGAAAATATTCGATATACTTAAATCAAATTAAGTATATATATTCATTCTTTAAGGAAATATATTTTCTATACCAACATCAATTTGAGTCAAAACGAATGTTACGTAAAACATCGTTACGACGACTCAAAAATCACTAGTATAGGGATTCGAAATTAAGATAGATATATAAATCCCAATACTACATAAAAACATTTCCTTTCGGAAATCATTTACTATAACAACAGTGTTATAGTCCATTATTTCCTTATATTTTCGAAAACGCCCATTTCAACAATAAAAATGTTGAAATCCATGTTTTCGATTCATAATACATTTTAAAACACCTTTAAAATGTTTAACCTCATTTTTAAAAATATTACTTCTTCAAAAATGAATCCATTTTACTTAACAATATATTCACTGTCCAAAATCGTGAATAAAATTTACTTAACCCCATTTCAATCATTCCTACACATTTTTATTTCAATAAAAATTCGCTATTCAAAATCGTGAATATATCTTCTTAAATAATCTTCTATATTAAATTTATCACATTCAATCTATTTTCGAATTTATAAGCACGTTTATAAATTCTATTTCTCTTTTTAATAACAACTTCGACTTATAAACCTTCTTTTTATCAACTTCTATATTTAACTTATCAAAATAAGTGACTTTGGGTTTATAACAACTTTTATAAATTTCAATTCTATTTATAAAAGCTTCCATACCAAATCCATCTCAATATTGATTTCTAATTTTATTTCCAACGTTTGAATAAAATTTCCATATTGATTTCTCAATAATTCATTTCTAAATATTAAATCAATTACAGATTGATTTTAAATTTTATTTATCACTACAAAAATAAATTCCTTATTTTTCTCAAATTATTCAATATTCTGTTTTGAAATGGATTCTTCAAATTGAAATCATTTTACATTGATTTCACAACTTATTTCAATTTACCAATTAAATTCCAAACTGAATTTCCAACTTATCTTCTTTTAAATAAATTCCTTTTTAAGAAAATAAATTTCAATCGTTTCTTTCAATCTATTTAAAAATCCAAATTTAAATTAATTTCTTCAATTTAAAATCACTGTTTTATGAAATCCATTTATTTAACATTTTCACTTTATTCTGGAATTTATTCAATATGATTATAAAAATTTACTTTTTATACTTTAAAAATTCCTTTCTTCAAAATTTCTTCAATTTCAAAAATTGATTCACTTAGAAATTTTCTACTTGAATTTCAAAAATTCAATTTCGTTTATCTTTGGAATCCAATGATGTCAAAACATCCATTCAGCTAAATTTTAGCTTTCAAACAATTTCCAGATATCAATATGATCAATAACATCAATATAATCATTCACAGATTCATACCACAGTATAAATAAAATCAATCAATGTGAGGGGTCCAGTTGGATCCCTCCAACCTGTTTCCCTGCATCCAAAGATGTTAGCACAATACCAATTCCGCTCCAGCACGGAATTATCGCGGTATATAGGTTTTTTATAAATCCGCTTACTAACGGCGCAGTAGGGTCTCATCCGCTATACGAGGCGGGAAATCATCAATCCAATATATACATATGCCAATATGTATATACTGCTATATATATAGATATATCCTATCATATCTAATAGCACATCCAAACAGAAATCAAACAGTCAATAACTGCAATCAATTTATAAATCTGAGTGAGGAGATCTCACCTTAGTTTTTAATTTGCCATCCATTACCATTTAATTTCATCCCAGCTTATTTCCTTTCAGATTTCGACCTTGAATAACAATTTATATGATTTCATTAATATTTGAAATAAAAAAAATCGAATAATTTATTACCAATTAAATAAATTTCCTTTACTAATGATTTAGTTTAGACAAGTAATTGAATTTTAAACTACTTTTGCTTTTGAAAATCCTTTAGTAGCTAAAATAATTAATATGCTTACTAAATAATTTAATCCCCATATTACATGAAACTAGTAAATTCCAAATAGGTATATGTGTATATTCCTTATTTTCTTTCATCATTTTGAAGTTACACATATATTTATAAATATCTATACAGATCATAAAACCCAATCTTATTGTGAAATTCCAAAGTTCAAGTTCACTGTAATTCATGAACCCTTCCTAAATATTATAATATTTAAATTCTAAAATTTTGTCAGGTTTACTTATTTCAAAAATTTAAATACGAATTCAAAAATCAAAGAGAACAGAAAGAAACCCATACCCCCAATATTCACGCGAGCCTCGTCTCCATCAACAGCAGATCGCCCACACTTCGTCGACGCAGCCCACCTCGCGAAGCACTGCAGAACTCGCCTCCGCCTTCCTTTCCAGGTCGCCACACGATCATCGCGATAGCCTACCGCACCACCATCCACTGCACAGGCGAACCAAAACCAACCTAGCTCGATCAACTTCCCTTTAACCTCGCGATTTCACCATTAGCCTCGACATCGCCTACGGCCAACACGCGAAACCCTAGCTACCCTAAATCGCGACACCAAGGCGAGCGCCATCCCAGATAAAACTCGCACGCGCCTGTCGCTGCCACACGCTCCCCAACCTGCCATCGCTCGCGACGAACTCATGTGCCAACCCTAGTTCAAGCTTCACGCCGACATCACCACTCACGCCTGACCACGAGCTATCGACATCGCCTGCCGCGATCGCGAATAACACTCGCGCCCTAAATTCCCAAATCGACCACTTCGATTTTTCGAGAGGGGGGAAACGAACGCGGATTCGTTTATTTTGAATGTGATTAGGAGGACGCGGCCATTAGTTTAAACGAGAGGAGGGACGGCCATTTTTAGTTTCGATTTGGAAACGAAAATTGTTTCGTTTGTTTGAGGAGGGAGGGGTTGCTTTAAAATTTGAAGGAGTATGGTTTTCACGATCTGGTATCGTGATTTTAGGCAGATTTTAGGGCGTGTTTTAAGGCGTGAGGTACGGGAAGAAGACGTGCTGCTGTTTGACTTGGTCAAAAATTTAAATTTAAAATCGATTTCAATTTAAATTGTCAACGCGTTAATGTGTCGTGTGCTCACGTATCAATACCGAAAAATACGAAATTTGGAATCCGATAATAATTCAATATTACGGACCCAATGGAACTGGTTTCGTCGAATTCCGAGACTGTGCCTCGGAACGCTATTTTTCAAATTCAATTCAAACTATTTAATTTCAAAACTGAACAGATTGTTTTCAAATCAATTTCTGAAGCTTTCATTGTCTTCAGTATTATCAATATAAATTTCCTAAGCCTTTGAAATATTTTTAGTCGGCTCTAAACTGAAGATATAAATTTTTATCCCGTTCAATAGATTAAATTTTAAAATTTAATCGCCAAAATCAGAGTTATATCGGGGATTCAAATTAAATCATCGTTCAAATATTTAAAATAAATTAAATATTCTCAATTTAATTCGTTCGAAATTCAGGGTCGTTACAGTATCTCGTCGTCGGGTTCTGGCGTCGTATGCGGGGTCGTGAGGGTGGGTTGTTATATGGAGCCTCTTCTTCATTTCACCTTACTTTCTTCTTCTCTCTTTGAAGAAAACAAAATAGTTTTTCATACTTTAAATCCACATAACTCTTTCATTCCTTCACTAATAATTCAAAAATAAATATTTAAATACAAGTTAAGAGATTCTGTACAATCTCTCTCTTCGATTTGCATTCTACGAAATTTACAACCAGATTTCAGAAATTAAGAGAGAGCTTCAAATTGGGTTCGGTTGAAGCTTGGATGTAAATTTGATGAGTGAGATTTATTCTCTATGATATATAATCAACAAATATGCTAGAATTCATGTTTAATATCTAATGTTGGTTAGGGCTTGATTAATGAACTTAAATTGTGATTTTAGTGTTGAGAATCTTGTTTTAAAAAATGTTTAAAAGAGTCTAATTATAGAATGGATGTGTTAAAAAGCTTCATAATGAACATAGATATGGTTGGATTAATTATTGGTTTTGGAATTGATAGAATGATAAGGGGATGATCCACGAAATCTGTTAGTTTCATTGTGAATGAATGTAGAAATTAAAGTGATGGTCGAGTAGTTAAACTCAAATGGAAGTTGAAACTATTAACCACCTCAATGTCGTTTGTCAAGTATAAAGTTATACTCGTCTGATTGTCAAACGACTTATAACAAAGTATGAATCTGTGTCGAGCAATGTTAGCGTGCAGTATCTTGGTGAAACAAAGCTAAACATCAAAGACAAGAAAAAGAAAGAGGAATGAGAAAAGTTGGTAAGAATTCCCACTAAGTGAAACTCTCTCTTCCAAGTTAAGGTTTGGCAAAAGCAGGGGTTAAGACGTCTGAATTGCAAATTCAAACGTCTGAAATTTATGGATTTTATCTTAAATTATTTCAGTTGAATCTGGGGTTTCCAAACGTCTGCATTCTGGGAATAGATATCTAAAATCAGAGTTAGACGTCTGAATCCCATATTCAAACGTCTAAAATGATGTTTGTTCGAAAGTTGAGTTTATGTTTCAAAATTTGATATTTTGAGAGTTTGAGTTCGTATCGGAGACCCACATCATGCTCGTAAGATCCGAAGTGACTATAGAGCAGTGTGAAGAATCGTGAACGGTGCATCTTTTTTGGAGAAATGTGCAATTGATGTTGAATGAGATAAAGACTATGAAAATCCTTCGAGGTGCGATTTGATTCGTATGGTGGGTTTTATAGAGTCTTTCGGTGCTTTAAGAAGTGAAGATTAGGGTATTTCAATATACGAATCCATACAATGTTGCGTATACAAAGTAAGTCTCAGAAATCTTTTTCTCTTTTGGAAGATACAGGAGTAGGAATTGGCCATGATATATCTGATCCATACATAATATCATGAAAAATGGATACAAATTTTTGACTGCTACTATATCCCTTGGTTGCGGTCTTGGGATCTATCATTTTAGACCATTTGTTGCATGAGGTGGGTTTTCTCGATTGTGCGTGTTAGGATGACATTAGTTAGTGGATAGAAGATTTTATATCTGGTGCATAAGCGATATGCCATAGGCTACATTATAGCAAGGGTTGTAAGCCTTGAACTGCTTTTCTAATTCTCATTGTAAACAAATGGTAATGGTCAGGCATGTGTATATTAATTTAGGTTCGATACGATTGTAGGTGGTGGATGATGTCCTAATGTGTTGTATGGTCTTACATTAGTGACCATGCTAAACGGGTCTTGGCAATACCAAATGCGACGACCGTCCAACACCTTCAGTATCTAATATCTTTTATAGTATGCTACAATGGTACCTGGCTGATGCAAAGCGATAGTCAAGGGTAAAAATAGTGAAATCCAAATACAAAACATGTCATATATGTCACAGCTCATCGAATAAATTATAATAATCAAACAGGTATAAAACAGGAGAGGTTGAAATATAACTATATGAACCATCACAGACCAGAGTACAGGTTCAATACAGTTATATAAAATAGTAATAGAGTTTACGTAACTAATAAATAAACAAAAATTTACGTCTCTAAAATAAAAGGTAGCACAAATAAAACTCAATAATGTTGCATAGCGAAATAAGCAAATAAACTCAGCTAATAGCATATGTAATAGCGCCAACCTCCTGATCATCCTCTGAGCAACTCCAAGCACTAATATCACACCCATTAACTAGTCTACTCATTTAAGAGTACCCAAGATAATAAGAAGCAAAGCATTAAACATCGAGTCAAACAACAATCTGGTGTGAGCGATTGATAATCTCAAGATATTATAGAAGCCAATATTGTAAAACAGAGACACCGAGTATGAAGAATCATACCGGACCTGTCTTTTTATCTAACAAATTAGAACATAAACTCAAAAATATGCTAAACTATCATTATGTATACAAATACTTATAGAATAGGGTTTCAGGGTATCTAACACGTTACTACATCTAACACATTAATATCTACATCACTAGACATCCATCTCAAACACACATTAATCAAGGTGAACACAACAATCATAGCACACAAAGCAACCATCACACTCTTGGATGCTCTTGGATAACTCATATGATCAACTTAAACGGTCTATGAATTCTCAATGTTGCAGGTACTCAATACTCAAGCTCATGCACACTAAGATGGCTATACACTCAAACTACCTCAGGCTACACTTAGACTACCCTTCTTAATATAAGCACATATTACTGACATACGTACCGATAGTAGAACCGACTCTTATCTACTTAACAAGTGATCACTTAGCACTCGTCCACTCGAAAACTCCTCTAATGCAATAGCCACTTCCCTCAAGAAGTACCCAATTAATATGACTCGCATTTGTTGATTCATCGAAGTTCAGAACGTCACACTTATTTCTTAGAATTCCCTACACTTGGCATGGAGTAATCCTCAATTTCTCCTAGTTCTGGTCTGAAGCAATCTTAGGGAATTTCCACATCACATTGCAACATCGATGATCTAATCGCAATATGTTCGCATCCACCCTATGGAACCTCATGAGATCGCGGCCATTCCTTAGCTACGATGACAACACAATATCGATCGCTCATTCATTGGAGTGCATTGGCTATGGGTCGGCTTTGATGGGTCGGCATATCATTTCCTTGAAGTTTCTCTTCATCTGGCCCAAAGTCGAAGCCTTCTCATCTCGAAGCTATCGTCTTCCTTCAGGTGACTTACCCCAACCAATGTTCAAAATTTGAAGATCCTAGATGGGTTGGTACAGAACCATTTGCTTCAGTATTGAACCATGTTTGGTTTAAGACATAGCTGTTTTAGCTAAGTCTACTCGTCCCTAATTCCATGCTATTTCTTCCCAGGCTCACCTCGAAGTTTCCCATCAAAATACCTGGAGTTTCCATCCCAAAACCTCGAACCACACTACGGAGACTCTATTCCACCAATGACCGATCCATGATATAACTCCATTATACCAATTTCAAACCAATTTCGATCGATGGTGTAGATTTTCCACATCATCAGTAACTCCCATAATCGATTGCAGGCCATTTGGATAAATTTTGATTGATCGGTTATGATCGATCGAGTATGATCGATCATCTTCGAAAACTTATCTTCATTTAACATTTTGTAAGTTCATTTTCCCACTACTTTGAATTCCTTAACTTCTTATGCAATTCCTTTGCGTCGATCCGGCTCCAAACACTCTAAAACTGATTGAGTCTCTAAAATGCCCATCTATAAATTAACTCTATCATAAGCCAACAAACACACCAAAACTACAAAATAAGCATTATATCGTTATTATGCACAAAATACAATCATCACATAACCATAATTAAGCCAAAACATGAAAATGGAGAATCCACAAGAACACAAGAGAAAATAATTAGATCTATATCCATTGTAAGCATTTTAATTAGTTTTCAAAACATAGGTAAGTTTAGATTAGATCACAATCACGTTTTTAATTTTAAAATATATTAAAAACATTTTTTTTACTATATTAGCAACCATAGTATGGTGAGGGACATAAATCACATACCTAAGGTCCAAATGCATACAAATCTTGGAGAATCCAAGATGAATAGTGAATGGCACGAAATCATAAGCATCCCAACATTAATTAGTGATCCCCTTGTTAATCACTCTTTAATTGCTTGTTTTAGCTAAGAAAAGTAAGGTTTGGATTTTCTTTTTGGCTAAGTGCTGATTAATGGAAGTTAGAATATTTTTGGAAAGTATGAAAATGATTAGGGGTTATCCCAATAAGTCATATCAATTCAGATCACGAAATGGGTTAACAGGAATGATTTAGGCTTAGTCTAATTACTCATTGATTTATCCAAAAACCATCTAACTTCAAGTGGTCATATCTCCTAAAGGGTAAAGCCAAAAATTTATTATGACCATTTACGGAAAGAGAACCAACATATCTTTCATTTGGAAGTGATGGCAGGCTCTAATTCGACTTATACAAAAAGTAATAGGCCTTGCAAGTTTTCAGGATCAAAATCATCTAACAAAATTTATAATGGTCAAAAATATACTCAACATTACCCCAGGATATAGCCTCATATGACCCAATATGGATTTTAAAAACAATATTTTACGTTCCTATAGTATACATAATACGGGCCTTTACACTCTCTCCCCTTTAAGAATTTCGACCTCGAAATCCTATCAATCAAGGTAAGGTCAAACAACATAGTTACCTCGCATGCCTAATAACCATAAGCAAACATATTAAACATTAACATGCACACACAAGTAAATACAACTTATTCCTACCCTAATATGCAAGGTATTAAGCTACTCTACATGATATCAAAAGTGAAAGTAAATCAAATAAGCAAAAAGTATTACCTAGTGAAGAGTTCCAGATAACCAGTCCTCATGCTTTCCTCCGTCTTCCATGTACAATTGCTCTCGCTTTCACCTTATTAAACCTTCACCAACTTCACTGTCTTCCTCCTAAGTTGCTTCATATTATATGCAACAATATGAATAGGCCAATGAGGTTTTGAAACTTCTAGTTCAATCTCAATATCATCTAGTTAATTCGTTATAATAGTAATATTAAGCCATGCATAAACATCTGAAAATGAGAAACAAGGAACACATTGTGCACACTCGTCATCTTCTAAAGTAAGTCAACTCTGTAAGCTAGGGTCTCAATCCTCTCGACTATCGAAAAAAGACCAATGAATCTTGGTGTCAAATTCCCATTGATACTGAATCGAACTATATTCATCAGTGGAGAGATCTTGACAAACACCATATCACTGACAAAATACTTTAAATAACATCTTCTCTTTTCAGCATAACTCTTCTATCTATATTAAGAAGCTTTTATTAACCATCGAATGATCTTGATCTTCTGTAAAATTTCTCTTATCATATTTGGCCCAAGTATCAATTTCTTGCCCGCTTCTTGCCAACATAAGGTGCGTTGCATGGTCGGCCATATAATATCTCGAATGGTTCCATACTAATGCTAGATCGAGAGCTTTTATGCGAACTTAATAAGATGCAGATGGTCATCCTATGAGCCTCTAAAGTCAAGTATGCAACCTTGTAAGATATCCTCTAAGATACAATTCACTCTCTTGATCCGTCCATTAGTTTGCGGGTGATAAGCCGGACTTAGATGCAGCTCCGACCCTAATGCCTCCTGTAAGCTCTTCTGAAATGCGTCCGTGGAATCACACTGTCCACTTCATATACAGCTTCACCAATTTGGATGCCATCCTACTTGACTTTATGGGTATGATCGAGCACTCTTCTTCTGCCTATCAACTATGACCTAGATGCTATCATGAATCCTCTGGTCATGGCCAATCCATCGATGAAATCCATGATATCTATCCCACTTCCACTTGGAAACTTTAAGCAATTGTAGCAAACCACTTGGCTTTTTATGTTCATCCTTCATTAGGTAATAGTTCATACACTTTGAGATGAATGCCCTGAAGTCCTTCTTTACCCATTCCCAATAAAATGTCTACTTCATGTCATGATTCATTATAGCCTCCAGGATGTATAATCAATCTCGAATGATGTCACTCACATAGTATCTCATCTCTCAACCCATTGACATCGAGTAAAAACAATCTCAAATGATTTCACTGACATAGTACCTCATCCCTCAACCCATCGACATCAAGAAAAAACAATCTCCTATCCTTACGAACCGCCATGATCGAGTTCGTATTGCTTCATGTATTCAGACTATACTCTACTCTTAATCTTAGCAATGATCTCCGCTGGTTTATCATCACATCTCTAACTGGTATAGTCCTCTCAATCAGAGTAGTTCTAATAATCAAACTTGCCAACACATCCGACTCAAGCTCATGTCGAGGTCTGAAGTTATAACAGGCAATATACTCAAGCTACATTCACTCTAGGAACATCGCTCCTAAGCTTGCATGTCTCCAACAACTACATTTCCTTTTCCAAGCGTATAGAAAATGTCAAAGTCATAGGAGACCAAGAAATCTAACGATTGCTGCTGGTGAAGGTTAAGATCCTTTTGTGTGAAGAGGTACTTCATTGTTGTGGTCGGTAAATAACTCAAACCTCTCTCCCAATTGATAGTGCCTCCAAATCTTCAGCGCAAACACGATTGCTACCAACTCTAAATAATGAGTCGAGTACTTCCTCTCATGCAGTTTCAGCTCTTAACTAGTATATGTGACAATTTTGCCCCTCTGCATTAGTACCACATCCAATCCAGTACCATATTCATTTGTGTATTCTGCCAACTCTTCATTTCCATTTGGAATGGCTAACATTAGTGCACCCATCAGTCTTTCTTTCACACTTAAAAATGCATGCCCACATCATAAATTCTAAGTAAAAGTCTGTTTCTTCTTTCTCAAGTTGGTTAATGATGCATCTACCTTTGAGAAGTCCTTTACTAATCTTCTATAGTATCCTGCTAATCCAAGGAAACTTCTCATATCTACAGCATTCTTGGGTTGATTCCAATTCTTGACTGCTACTACTTTGGCAGGTCCACAACATGCTATGCTTGAAAACAACGTGACCTAAGAACCACACTTCTCTCCTCCATAAGTGACGTTTAGAAAATTTTGCCCTTAGCTAGTGCTTCCTCAACACCTCTAACTCAATCATCAAGTGTGTCTACTGTCCCTCTTCCATCTAGGAGAAGATGAGAATTTTAGCAATTAACACAATCACAAACTTATTAAACTAATATCTGAAAACACAATTGATGAGATCAATGAATTATGTTGGTGCATTGATTTGCCCAAACTACATAACCAACCACTCATAAAATCTCAATGGTGTATGGAACGCAGTAATTGGAAACACTTTATCTCGCCACTCTCGGTAGGTGGAACCCGTTGCCAAATCTAATTGGGAAAATATTTTAGCACTATAGAGTTGATTAAATAAGTTATTAATGCACAAGACTGGATATTTATTCTTCCTCGTCACTTCAACTCACGTGTAATCGACTCAAATTCTCAAGGAGCCATCCGCCTTCATGGAAAACACTATGGGCACTCCTTGCTCAGATATACTTCTTCGAATGAACCATCGTCTCAACGGGTCATTCATTTGCACCTCGAGCTCTCGTTGCTCCCTAGGTTCCATATGCCTCAGTGGCATAATTACTGGCCTCGCATCCTTCACTTAATCAATACAGAACTCAATCTCACATTGTGAAGGAAATCCGACCACCTCCTCAAATACGTCTAAGTATTCCCTCACTATGAATACCGATGACAATTCCTCACAAGGGATCTCGAGCGAATATAAGAAGCTCATACTCATTATATATCCCGATTGTCACCATCAATCTCTCATAGTCCACTATAACTCTGTATCTCTTTAGCTAGTCCATCTCCAATATGATACTGAACCCAACAAAACTAAAGCAAGCGCAAATAAACACACATTCATGACTTGACAACATAGTGTCATGAGAAAGCATACTCAAATTGGTCGAACCACCTACAGGGTTCGCCACTACTAGAGGTTTATCCACTATGTTATGTCTCAATCTTAGTTCATCCACTAGGTCAGTAGATCTAAAAGAATGCAATATATCGGTATTAAGTAAAACACAAAAATGTATATCATAAACAAATTGCATACCTTAGATAATAATGCTTTCCCCTTCTCCTTATTCGATGGAGCAGACGAACAAGTTGGAATGACATTGTGCGCATAAGCAGGCACCATATGCTTGTTCTTCAACGGTTATGGATGATCCTTCTTTATATGCTCATCTTTATGGAAGTTGTTGCATTTCTTCTCTGTACTCTTACATCTTCTATTCAAATGGCCCTTCTCCCCGCACTGAAAGCAAGTGGGCTCCCATTTTCCCTTTTTTTTTTACCACCTTTAGCCTAAAGCTTACTTCTTTCCTTTGTTGTTATTCCACTTCCCCTTGCGTCCCCCGCTCACTTGCGGCTTTAGCTCTTCTTTAGCAATAACAACCACAAACTTAGATTTCAGATACAAACTCTCATGTTAGAGTGTCTTCTCAACATGCTTCTCAAAGGATTCATCAATATGACCCACTAGTTTTTCCCTAAGATAATCGTCTAAGCCCACAATGAACTTCTAGTTATTTTTAGTTAAGTATCGAAAAAAGATAAGTCGTACTTCGACAACATATTGACTCGGCTATATACTCTTAAACAATCAAGTCTTCCTACTTCAAGTCAGCGAATTTCCTAAACATTATCGACTTTTGAGCAGTCCAATGCTTAAGAAAACATTTTATAGCAGTCCAATGTTTCTCATATAGATTAGACTGGTATCAGCTTGCGCATCTTAATGTATAAGCCACATATGGTCTGGTATATAGCATGGCGTACATTATGGAACCAATTGCAAATGCATACAGTATCCTCTTTATACGCTTCTTCTACTCATCAGTATAAGGAGTGTCCATGTTAGAAGACCTTTTCCAGATTGCATCGGAATATTTTTGCATTTGGAATTCTTCATACTGAACCTTTTTAGTATGGTATATATGTATAGGGATTGTGACAATACCAGCAAACTCTTCGATCTTTCTTTATAGATCCTTACATCAAGTATATAGTTCGCTTCCCATATCCTTCATGGAGATGTTCTTAGACAACCATGCGTTCATTGATTACAACAATGCAACGTCATTGCCAATCGAGAGCAAATCGTCGATATATAAGAATAAAAATACGATAACACTTCCATGTTCTTTCTGGTATTCGCACGCTTCCTGCTTGCTTTGATAAAAAACCAAACTGCATGATTAATTTATTAAAGCACTTATTCCAACTCCTTGAAGATTATTTAAGACCATAAATTTCTTAACAATTTGCATCTCTTTTCCTTACTCCCACTGACCTCGAAATCCTTAGGTTGATAAGTAAATAGTCTCTTCTAAATCACCATTCAGAAGTTATGATTCCACATTCATTTTATGTCTATTCCTTGTCATTTCAAACATCACACTTTTATTTATTTTAAACTTGATAATACATAGAAATCTACTTGCAACAACCTAAATTCCAACGAATTAAATATCACTTAAACCCTTAAAATCTTAATAATGTTTCTTTTTTTACATTCTTTTCTACGTTCAAATACCAATTTATCATTATCAAATTCATAACAAGTTATTGGTACAACATATGTAGGAAAGTTATTGGATTTCATTAAATTTATACCATAATCAATTTTACTAAATCTATTCCATGATCAATCAATTTATTTCATAATCATTACACGTATAATTCATTATCCAATCTGTTATTTACATTAATTCATTACGCATATACAATAAATTATCCAAACCGATATTTATAACTAATCATTATGCACTTACAATGAAATATCCAAGTCAATTATACATAGGCATAATTGGAATAGATCACAACGATATAAATCTAATCTTATTACAAGACATGTAATTTTCCCACTCACCTTTCCAAGTGTTCCCAAATCTCTTCGTCTAATCTCTGTTATATGTATTTCCACTTTTACTCCCTATTTGGATTCATATATAACATATACGTACAAATCTATTAGAATTTTGGATTAAAAATGAGTGATTTATGTTGATTACAATTTCAAATCAGGATTTACAGTTTACCTTGGTTGTAGTGACTTGATCTAAACTTATTTTGTATCTCTATCATTTTCTACAATCCTCTAGTGGTGTATACATGCAAACTAAACTATTTCTATGAATTTAGAGTTTTGGAGGAGAAGAGAAAATGGGAGAGCTTCCACACCCATTAGAAAATTATGAGTTGGAAGTAAGGGTCTAGGTCTATATTTATAGGGTTTTAAACCAATGTCAATCATTCGATTAAACCATTTTAAATCCGAGCTTCTTATGCCTTAATTTACTACCATAATTATCAGATCATAGGTCGATCGCTTCATACCCAAGATCAACCGCTACCGGTCGACCAAGGTATATCTTGGGTCGACCTGCGATATGTTTCCTCCATTAATTTGACAGGGTGTTGATTTTTTTAAATTTCTTCCTTATTTACTAGATTGCGTTAAATTTTTTCCAACTTCTTCACCAGAGATAATTTACTTGCACTATATACATTTCATGAGATTTGATTTCCATTAACGTTAGTTAATTGATTTATTTCCTTAATTGCATATATATAATTATTTCCAACTCCAAAACTTCAAACATTAATAACTTTTTCGTTTGAACTCCGATCGAAAAACTTTATATATAAAAGTTGATCAAAAAACCGCCACAAACCCAATGGTGCAAGTTTCTAGCCCAATTCTGATATTTGCAAATATTCTATGTTTAACATTATTATTTATTTCTTAAATTCATTTTAATTTATTAATGTAAAAGCATGGGGTGTTACATGTCTTCTTAACTTACTTTTTTTGTATCGGTTTCCATTGATATATTTATTTCTTAAGCTAAAGCTTCTTTCATTATTCATCAGCTCCCCAATTCCACAGTTAAATAATAATTCAATCTGCATTTGAAGCTTAATTTCAGTAATCATTCCAATTATCATAATGTTTTATTTATCTCTTGATTCATTATTTGAAATCTTTTTCAATCTTGGAGGAAAAAAAGTAGTATGTATCATATTTGACGTAATAAGATAATGGTTCTTTAGAAATTGTTTGTACCAAAAATGGGCACAACACTCTTCGGAAGTCTTTGAAGAGATAAACGCGCAGAGTGAAAATTAAGACTGTGGATTATCTAACAAAAACTCCAAATATCAGAAAGTAAATTGCAAAGACAAGCGATTTAGAGTGGTTCGGCGTTTTGCCTACGTCCACTATGAAGTTTGATGATTTTATTGCTCGATTACTTGAAGATTACAGTAGTTGATAATGTAGTACAACTGAATTCAAATGCTAAGTGTCAATCTAAAGCAGCGGCGGTGTTCTGGAGTGAATCTGGCAGAATCTGGACGCTCTTCAGTACTTAGAATTCTCCGACCCCTTTTCTGAATGACCAGGGGGTCTATTTATAGGTGTAGGAGGCTGGTATTTCGCCTAAAATGTGGGGAGACCAGTTCTGGTACGTCAGGGGGCCCACATGGCCGAAATCTGGAGACCCGGGCCCACTTTGGGATCGATTCGACCCTTGGTTCGAATCGATCAAGAAATCGTCCAATTGAGCTGAAATTTGGTGTGCACATTCTTCATCATGTGTTTGAGCTTCTGTGAAAATTTCATGGGATTTGGACTTGTAGAACTCGAGTTATGATCGATTCAAGTTGTTGTTTTTCGTATTTTGGAGTCGTTCGAATCGATGTGTTCGAATCGATTCGTTCGAATCGATCTTCCTGTTCGTGAAGATGGTGACGTGGTGCGCTTTCTTCGAATCGATCCGGTTTGCACTCCGCTTTGACTGGGTCGAATCCATGACTTGGATTCGAAGATGGTGGAGTCGAGGGCAAGCTGCGTCTCCCGGATTCGAAGTGAAGCTATCTCTTATCGATTCGAAGTGAAGCTTTGTCTTATCGATTCGAAGGTAAGCTTCCACGATGGATTCGAAGTGAAGCAATGTCTTATGGATTCGAAGTTCCCTCTCTTGATGGATTCGAATTGTAGAAAGCTCCAATCGATTCGAACTTAAGGTATCGTTCGAATCGATTCGAAGTACAGCTAACTACTTGGTCCGGCTGGATTCGAACGAGAGCTTCTATGCTGATGGAGTCGAAGCAAGGGAGAGCTGCTGGAGTCGAGGCAATGGAAGTTCGATGGATTCGAACTGTTTCCTGGCCAATGGATTCGAACATAGGCGAAACCTATGGATTCGAACTAAAGGTGCCCTACTCCATCTTTCGTCGACGATATCTCGAGCATACGAACTCGGATTGACTTGAAACTTGGATCGTTGGTTCCCATGGCTCTGCTTGACGCGTCTTATCAATTGCAGCCCGAACTGGACTCGGACAAAATTCATCGATATCCGTAGTGATCCTTACGTGTAACCGACTTCCGAGACAATCTGTTACCGGTATCTAGTCAAGTCCTTGGTGTCACGGCCTTGCCAAAAGGCGGGATAACATTTGCCCCCCAAAGTACGTCTTGTGTAAACATGACGTGCTTTGAAAAGCTGCAGTCTCTCATTGGATAGCTACATCATGCTTTATCGAAAGTTGCCTTCTGTATTGCTGTAATCGACTGTCGTATAATTGTGACTGGCCGTTGGGCTTTTGAGTCATGACGAGATGAGCATTTGATTCCTGCTGATGATAAAGACCAAAACAGCAGTCAAAAATACGTGCATACGTGTATTATCTTGACCTTGGTTAACGTTGCGTGATCGCAAGTTGTTGTCTGTTCGGTTCGCTATCGAACTCTGCATCGGTCCTCTCCTGAACCGATTTGAGATTTGAGTTAAAACATTGCTTTTATGATTGTCTATGATCATCCTCTCGTATTGATCCTCTCCTGAATCGGTACAAGAGTGAACAAGCAATTTTTCATATGGAAACGATTCGTCCATTTGACCGGTGGTATTTGATGGATGCGAAACAAGGTTACTGGATCTGCTTCGAGTTGATGGTTTCGAAGTAGATACCTCGAATCGATGGGGCATAGCGACTCACGTTCATCCTCTTCGACTGCTTCGAATCGATGTTCCTTCGAATCGATACTGTGTGGATTCGAAGTTCTCTGAGTTGGTGGAGTCGAAGTTGTGAATGCTTGAACCGATGTACTTTCGAAATGATGGTTCGTGGGGCTCGTGCTTTGAGTCGATGTTGTCTCGCATCGATGTTGTTGAGATGGATTCGAAGTGGTGGGTTACGATCGATTCGAAGTTGCCGTAACGAATCGAGTCGATGCCTTTACCTGTTAAAGCCGGTCAGTCGTACCGGGAGGCGAATCGTCTATTTTCTTCTATATATACCGGGGTACTATTCTCTTCTCACTTTTTACCATTTACCATTGCTTTAGCCGTTTCTTCGAATCGATCTTTCAGAGCAAAAACTAACGGGCTTTCCTCGAAACGATTGACTTCGTCCCCGCTTCCACTTGCAATCGAGTCAGGTAATTAAAGGATTGATTCGAGATGAAAATGTTAGAACTATCTTCGCCTCAAAGAATTCTGAGTGATGAGATCCGAATGGAGTGGGTCGACTCGGTGGGCATTGATTCCAGGAACAAGTGACTCGAATCGTTTTCTGATTCATAGCTTCGAATCGATTCTTGCAAAGGAAGAAATAGCCTCGTGTCGATCGATTCGATGTAACTATGCTTTGATCGAATCGAAGGTATCGAAGGTCGATCGATTCGAAGTCACTCAGTGCCTATGGATTCGAGGCGCTTCTCCATCCCTAAGTATATCGAGTCGACCTATTTGGATTCGAAGCACCTCGAGTCGATCCATATGGATTCGAACGCTTTCAGTTTTGAGAACCCAATGTTTATGACTTGCTCCATCATACGAACTACGACCAGTTTCAAGTTATTCTCTAACGAACTTAAAGAATTTTAGCATACTTGACTCCGACGAGCTTCGGCCTCGCATAACCGAACTTGACTGAAAAACTTGAACTTGAATTTCCTTTGAAGCTCGTCGATGGAACTATGACTTAACCAATTAATACAACTGATTTATACTTGAAGTTGGTTCGTAGCGTTTGGATGGCGTGGAAGTGACGGTCAGTGATGACAGTCATTTTCATTCTCAAATCCCCAAGTTATGTCGTACGATCATCTCGCTTTATTCTGTTAAATTTGTTTAAGTGATGCACAGCACTTGCACTGCACGACATGTTCATACACACTACACTGGGGCATGCACGGGCTAGTTATGAACTTAATGTCGCTTTCTGATGAGTTAGCTAATTATGGAATCTTCGAGCTCCCAACAACAAGAAGTACAGAGCTCGACTCCTCCGGTTCTTGAGATTCCTGAAATCCCTGCCGATGTAATCGATCCAGCTCCAGATGAATTGCCGGAGGCGATATTTATTGAGGACCCTGTTGATTCGGTTCAGTCCAACATATCTGAATCCTTGTTGGGACGAATATGCTTAAAGCATAACATATCTCTGGGTGACGTATTATTGCCCAGCGCCACCGATAGACCGCACAATCCGCCTGAAGGATATACAGCATTCTACCGTCATGCTTGTGCGGCTGGAACTCTTCCTCCCTTCAATCAATATATCCGAGGGATGCTATCATATTTAGGGATCGCTCCTTCACAACTTCATCCCAACGGGCACGCGCTGCTGAATAGTGTCTTCGTAATATTTATGGACTGTCTTTTTCGCCCGCCGAGGCCCTCTGAAATCAGACATATATTTAACTTCAAGAGCAGGGGTGATAGCCCGTCGTTTACATTTTTGGAGGCAGTTAGAAATTGCCAAGTTGTAGTTGGAGCTTGGACGCGTCTGAGCTATTTCAAGAACGAATGGTTCTACGTTCGGTGCCCTCCGGGTTTCGCTAGGCGATGGTTGTCTAGACGTAAGCGCCTTAACCTGTTTCTTTGACTAATAGCTCTTCGGTGTTAAAATTGACATTTCATTCCTTCTTCAGCTATTATCTCTAGGCCCGATGGAGGGCGTTTCAAGGGTACCGTCCGGAGTCTTCAAGAAGTCCCAAGTGAGCTGAGGCATATTGACTCGGTGCTGAACGACTACAACTTAAGAGTCCTTGGTTTGATCGACATCAATCAAAGCATAGTCGTTGAAGGCTTTGCAAAGTCTGCCTCCAAGAAGGAAAATAAGAAGAAACCCAAGGAGAGAAAAGCGAAGAGGTCACTCGGGATCAGAATAGTCGAGGCGAGTGACGAAGAAAGAACTCAGACGGATTCAGAGCCGATGGCTGACCTTTCGGGAAACTTGGACGAATCGGGAGAAAAACGGAAAGGCAAGGCCGCCGTTTCCAAAAAACTTAAGTCAAAAGGGGGAAAATCTGTAGATGTGTTCCTTCCCGCTTCCGGAGTTATGATTTCTGAGGCCGCCCCTTCTCATTCGAGAGATTCTCTCAAAGGGCTTGACGATATTCCTATCCCAGATTATATATCAATCTCTCATAATCCTGGGTTGGAGGAATTACAAGATGTCTTAAATATGAACGAGCCCTTTCCTTTAAGTGCGGTCAACACTTCCGGTCGGTTTGGGGGTTTACACATTTACACACACTTTCACGGCACTTCACGACTTCTGCATAGTAAACATTGCTTTATGGGATTTTAATCCGTAATTCTTTCTTATCGCAGGTGAGATGTCAGGGCGTGGCTCCACTTTAGATAGGCTTCGGAACGTGCGCCAATCTTCTCCATTTTACGACTCCCGTAGGAGAGAGACAGATAGGGACCATGGGCGAGGCTATTCGAGTCAAGAACGTTATGACAGAGACAGGGATTACTCGCGTAACCGTTCTGGTTATGATTACTCTGATAGAGACCGGGGATACCAGCACCGACCCCGATCTCGCTCTCCTCCGCCTCCCAAGGCCCCAGTAGACCTCCCAGGGCCATCTCATCAACAACAGTTACCTTCTCAATCTTCTCGGCCTGACGCTCAACGGCCTAGAGTGGAACCAACGGCAGCTGCTATAATTGAACAGGCTCCGGCCGAGCTGACAAGCGAGGGAGCTGCCAAGCTCGCCCAAATGAAAAACGACTACCCGGAGATTTGCATGGACGGCTACATCTTCCCGCCTAACTTCAAAAGAATTCCACCAGAGGCTGAGACCACTGCTCATAACTACATCCACGACTTCTACGCTCAGTACAAGGAGTGGTATAAGGCAGCCGTGAAGGCTTCTAGAGTAGCTTTTGACAGGGCGAAAGTCATTGCCGAACGTGACGTTGACATTGCGAAGCAGAAACGCATCATTCAAGTTCTTCAGTCCGAAGTGGAAACGTCCCGAAAGTCAGAGCTTGATACACTTAAGAAACACGAGGGTGTCGTGGCCAAACTAGCGAGGATGCAGCAAGAACACTGTGCCACAGTGGAAGAGATGGGCCATCGTAATACCACCGTTGCAGCTGAGCGAGACTTAGCCGTTAAAGAGCTGAACGAGCTCAAGGCCAAATTCGCTGAAATGGTGAAGGAGAAGGACGATGCGAATGCTACTGCTCAAGAGGCTTGCGACCAAGCAGTATCCCTCAGAGCCGAACTTGCTGCGGCGGCGGTCAAGGCTAAGTCTGTGGAAGCGGAGGTTCAGGAAAAAATCTTGGAGGAGAGGTCCAGGCTAGATGCTGAGTTTGACGATCTCTTAGTCACGTATAACGCTAATGTGCTGGAACACAGAAATCTAGCGTGGCTGGGAGATGACTCCATGATCTTGTACAATGCCTGGACCCGGCTGGTGAATGAGAAGAAGGCAGTGCATCCAGATGAAACATTTGACGACTTTGAGCTGGAGATGCGTTTGCTTACCGACGATGAGAGGAAGACTCTTCATGAGGTGGTGATCTCCATGGCGAAGGAAAAACTTGGCGTTCAATCTCTAGAGACAGGCGAAGGTTCGGGGACCGCGCATCACGAGGCAAGTGTTGGAGCTGTATTCGCAACATTGCCCGAAACCACTGGTGCGGTAGACCCCCAATCTGTTCCTGCATATAATCCTGACCAGCCGTTATTATCTTCTGCCGATGATTCCACCCATGTTTCGGTCCAGACCAAGGAAGGTATTTGAACGCTTCTCGTAGTTTAGTCGTGAAAGAACCTTAAGCAACACACTTGGCTAACAATCTTCGTTTTGTCGCATTTCAGTGACTGAAGCTATTGTGTCTGCGCCCCTTGCTCTATCAGTTCCTCATCAAACACAAGGGGTTGTTTTTTCTGAAGTCGTCATGACTTCCACTTTGATTGGCGAGGAGGGAGATGCGAATATGTTTTCTTTCAGCGCTCAAATGATTGAGGAGCTTCTCAATGAACCCATCGACCCCTCTGCCAACCCGTCCGATATCGTGAGTGAGGCTGCTCCGGCTGTTAGTTCATCTATGCCAGCTATTGGCACATCTGATGCGGCCCACGTATCTCGTGAGGATGATGTTATCGCTGAGATTGCTGCCGAGATGGCAACAGGGAATGTTGGTGGGAATCCGCCCGGGCCTGCCCCGTTAATGGTGATTTCACCGGGCGGTACAGTAATGATTGAGACCGTTCCTGCCCCTCCTCCTACTACTACTCCTATGCCTCCATCTCGTCCTCCTAGAAGGACTTCCGTCGCCTCCAGCTCTGAGGATGATGTCGACATTATATCGCTGCCGGAGGGCAAGCCTGAAAAGAGCAAGCGATTGAGGAAGAAATCGGGCAGCGGATCGGGTGGAGCTACCCCGAAGAAGAAGATAAGGAAGAAGAAAGATTGAACTCTTTCTTTAAATCTCTGTTGTGTAGGGTAGCATTTTGTTGATTCTTCTATAGCCGTGTATAGATGTGGATTCGGCTCCCACTAGTAGCAGTTTCTTGAACCATTTTGTAATCAGATTCTTTTTGTTGATAATGGAAATGAAAATGTATTCACTTTTGTCTTCAACTTGCTATGTGTTATGGTTCTGCCCCCAGTATCGGGGATTAGTGTGGAGTTGATGTATGTTTGTACTCTGCCTTGCGTACTGGAAGCACGGAGTTAATTAATGTTTATACTCCAGTTCGCGTTCTTGGAAGCTGGAGTTCGTTAATGTTTATACTCCAGTTCGCGCTCTCGGAAGCTGGAGTTTTTAGGAGAATATTTATACTCCGCCTCGCACTCTGGGAGCACGGAGTTAGTTAAAAAGTTTTGTACCCAGCTCGCGCTCTCGGAGTACTCTGGGATTTAGGAGAAATGTTTATACTCCGCCTCGCATTCTGGGAGTACGGAATTAATTAATGTTTATACTCCAGTTCGCGCTCTCGGAAGCTGGAGTTCGTTGATATTTATGCTCCGGTTCGCGCTCTCGGAATCCGGAGTTAGTTAATGTTTATACTCCAGTTCGCGCTCTCGGAAGCTGGAGTTTGTTGATATTTATACCCAGCTCGCGCTCTCGGAGTACTCTGGGATTTTGTAAAAATGTTTATACTCCGCCTCGCACTCTGGGAGTACGGAGTTAGTTAATGTTTATACTCCAGTTCGCGCTCTCGGAAGCTGGAGTTATGGAAAAGGTTGCCGTGTATCAACCCATTTCTGGCCTGATGTGATGGCTTGCCCCCGAGCTCGGGTTTCATTTGGTGAGTGGTTGATTGCTTCATAGCCACTCCCTATTTGAATAAATTCCATTGCGTGATGGAATTTTGCTCTTCGCGCATCGTGATGTTGTACATTGTATTTAATGAATCACAGCTCTGGCTCAAAGAGATGGCATTTTATTGCTGAAATAAGAAAACACGGCAAAGTCAGTTGCCTTATTACAAGTTCTAATTTCGAAATGCAGAAACAAATTCTAAAACAGAATTGAAACTAAATAGATAAACATAGCCTGTTATGTGCGATAGCGACGAAGTCTTTCGCTATCCAAGGCCTTTGGTGAAGCTAGACCATCAGCGGTCGTCATCTCATATACATCATTCCCGAGCTCTTGCTTAATCTTATGTGATCCCTTCCGTGTTGGTTTCATGTGCAGTAGTGCTGGGTATTCTTTTTTAATGACAATCTCATTGCGTTCAAAAGTTTTAAGTCGGTCCTTGGCATCACGTAATCGGGCGATTCGTTTTCGGTGTATGACTGTTCTCAAGTCAACCTGATCGCCCTGGACGACTCCAACTCCGTTGACAGTGGGAAACTTTAAGGTCAAGCACCACGGGGCAATTACAGCTCTGAATTCAGTAAGGGCAGGTCGTCCTAAGAAGGCGTTGTATGGCGAGACTATGTTCAACACAGTGAACTGTAATGTTCGAACTCTCCAATGTTCCTTAGATCCCAACCTAACTGGTAACTTCACCACCCCAATAGGTACGGTAGAGCTACCGTTGAATCCATGGAGGTGAGTTTGGCAAGGTTCCAAATCCCTGGGATTCATCCTCATTTGATTATAAGCATGTATAAAAAGGATATTCACGGAGCTCCCGCAGTCAATTAGTATCCTCTTCATCCAAGCTGGACCTACTTGTGCCGATATCACGAGTGGGTCCGTAGTCGGGCTTCCGACATAACCAGTATCGTTGTCTCGGAAAGTGATGTCGTTAATTGTCGCTCTCTTTCGTTTGGTCGAAGGTTTATTGTCTAAGTTATCATCGTACTCAAAGTCTGTTCGTCTAACCAAGTTGTTATATGATTTCACTTCTTCCCAACTTCGCTTCGCTGTTCGAGGACTATCACTTACAACATTAATTACCAGTCTTCCTCCGACACGACCTGGTTCTTCCTGCCTTTCTGGATTCTGTACATGATTTTGATTTGAGGGGCCCGCCCCTTCAGACTGCGGTGCCCGCACAAACTGATCTAACTTCCTTTCTCTGATCAACTTCTCAACGAGGTCTTGCAAGTGTCGACATTCATTGGTGTTGTGGCCATAACTTTCGTGGAATCTACAGAACTTTCCTGTTTGAATCTGCCTCTCCGACGATTGCTTCGGAGCCGGTTTCTTGTATTGCATAGTATTGCAAGTCTGTAGGTACACATTTTCCAACGATGTATTCAATGGTGTGTAATTATCGAACATTGGGGCCTCACGTCGTGGACCCCGATTTGGATCTCTTTTCTTATTCTGACCATTGTTTCCTCTTGGCTGCGTTTGCTTGTTTTGTATGTTCAACTGAACATTTCCGGAATTGTCTCCTGATTGTTTTACTGCTACATTGCTCTGTATCCCTTCACTCTTGGGTCCCGCATCGTCTTGCTTCCTAGACTGTTTTGCGTCCTCTTGTCGTAGGAATTGCGCGGCTTTGGAGTAGAAACGGTCCAATGATGCGGGCGGTTTTCCCGCCAACCAGTTCCCAAATTCAGAATCAGGGTCAATTCCCTTTGTTAATGCCATTAAGATTGAGTTATCGTTGGGATTACTAATCTCCACACATGCCGCATGAAATCTTTCTAAGTAACGCCTTAGCGTTTCCCCTCGAGCTTGGGTAACACTGGATAGGGTGTTGACATCTTTGGGTCTAGCGACATGCATGCGAAATTGTTCCACAAATTTCTTAGCCAGTTGATCAAATGAAGAGATAGACCTAGGTGGCAATCTCGTGAACCACATCGTTGCAATTCCACCTAGAGAGATGGGGAAACTACGACATTTTACTGCGTCATCGGCCCTTGCGGCGCTCATTGACCACTCATATTTCAAGATGTGTTGATTGGGATCAGAATTTCCTCCGTACATAGGAAGGGTTGGCATTCTGAATCGCCGGGGAGGTTCAGCACTCAGTATCTCGTCTGTGAAGGGAGTGTGACTACGGGAAAGTCCCCAGTCATCGTTGGTAAGGCCTTGGCTTTCGCGGATCATCTGACGTATCATAGTCGAGATGTCTGGCATTGCTACATTTTGAGCTTGCCGAGCTAAGGTGTGGTCGGGTTCCACAGCGCGAGTTCGGACCGGGCGCTGTCGACGGTCCAAATTCTGCCTCCTTGGCTCAGCGTCATCCAAGACGTACGGTTCAGGAGTACGTCCACGTTGCCGATTATTTGGCTCTGAAAGATTTCGGGTATCAACCCTTGTTTCTATTGTGGCAGCTGCGACATGATTGTCCGCGGTATGCTGGGTAGTAGGGCCTCCTTGCGTGGAGGGCCCGGCCTGAAAGCTGGTTGACGGTCCTGCCATCAACTGTCCAATAGTTAAAGCGGGTTGATATCCGATCGTTTGTGCATGACTCCCGTCTAATCGAGGACGGGTAGATCTGTGATAGTAGTCTGATGAAGCAGAACTTTCAGTGGATGAGCGGGAAACAACATCCCTTCTGGACCTCCTACGGCCCTGGCGGTTCAGTTGATTTGTCAACTCAATATTGGCTCGCAGCTGTTCGGCTAACTGTTGCCGACTCTGAGTCAATTCTTGGAGTAACATCTGAAATTCTTGTCTAGTGACTGCCCCAGACGGATCCGAGTGGGCAGTGTTGTCTTGATTGGGTGGCTGCTGTTGAGCAGGATTTTGTCCATCCCTACCTTCTTGTCCTGGAGCTGCAGAAGTGGTTCTCGTGCTAACCATTTTGAACGATGAATCCTTTTCCTAGATTTTATGCAAATCTGAGTAGAATGGAAGGACTGTGATTCGAAGATCTGGATCTTCCTCTTGGATTTGTGCAATCCGGTATCGATGGTAGATCCAAGGAGCAGGAGAAAAAAGCTGGTTTTTTCTCAGTGAAAGCACCAAAGTGTTTGTACCAAAAATGGGCACAACACTCTTCGGAAGTCTTTGAAGAGATAAACGCGCAGAGTGAAAATTAAGACTGTGGATTATCTAACAAAAACTCCAAATATCAGAAAGTAAATTGCAAAGACAAGCGATTTAGAGTGGTTCGGCGTTTTGCCTACGTCCACTATGAAGTTTGATGATTTTATTGCTCGATTACTTGAAGATTACAGTAGTTGATAATGTAGTACAACTGAATTCAAATGCTAAGTGTCAATCTAAAGCAGCGGCGGTGTTCTGGAGTGAATCTGGCAGAATCTGGACGCTCTTCAGTACTTAGAATTCTCCGACCCCTTTTCTGAATGACCAGGGGGTCTATTTATAGGTGTAGGAGGCTGGTATTTCGCCTAAAATGTGGGGAGACCAGTTCTGGTACGTCAGGGGGCCCACATGGCCGAAATCTGGAGACCCGGGCCCACTTTGGGATCGATTCGACCCTTGGTTCGAATCGATCAAGAAATCGTCCAATTGAGCTGAAATTTGGTGTGCACATTCTTCATCATGTGTTTGAGCTTCTGTGAAAATTTCATGGGATTTGGACTTGTAGAACTCGAGTTATGATCGATTCAAGTTGTTGTTTTTCGTATTTTGGAGTCGTTCGAATCGATGTGTTCGAATCGATTCGTTCGAATCGATCTTCCTGTTCGTGAAGATGGTGACGTGGTGCGCTTTCTTCGAATCGATCCGGTTTGCACTCCGCTTTGACTGGGTCGAATCCATGACTTGGATTCGAAGATGGTGGAGTCGAGGGCAAGCTGCGTCTCCCGGATTCGAAGTGAAGCTATCTCTTATCGATTCGAAGTGAAGCTTTGTCTTATCGATTCGAAGGTAAGCTTCCACGATGGATTCGAAGTGAAGCAATGTCTTCTGGATTTGAAGTTCCCTCTCTTGATGGATTCGAATTGTAGAAAGCTCCAATCGATTCGAACTTAAGGTATCGTTCGAATCGATTCGAAGTACAGCTAACTACTTGGTCCGGCTGGATTCGAACGAGAGCTTCTATGCTGATGGAGTCGAAGCAAGGGAGAGCTGCTGGAGTCGAGGCAATGGAAGTTCGATGGATTCGAACTGTTTCCTGGCCAATGGATTCGAACATAGGCGAAACCTATGGATTCGAACTAAAGGTGCCCTACTCCATCTTTCGTCGACGATATCTCGAGCATACGAACTCGGATTGACTTGAAACTTGGATCGTTGGTTCCCATGGCTCTGCTTGACGCGTCTTATCAATTGCAGCCCGAACTGGACTCAGACAAAATTCATCGATATCCGTAGTGATCCTTACATGTAACCGACTTCCGAGACAATCTGTTACCGGTATCTAGTCAAGTCCTTGGTGTCACGGCCTTGCCAAAAGGCGGGATAACAGAAATTTAATTAGATTCATCTTTTTTTTGCTTTATCTTCGTAGAATTGATCTTTACTAATTGATTTGGATTTTAGATATTTTTCCAGTTGCAACTTTTCATTGTTCGGTATGATGACATAATATATCATGTTGAAGTAGCCTGATTTTAATAGAAATAAATAATGCAAGTGAATAATATGAGGGCTTCAATATTATTTTTATTGGATGTTTATTGGCTATATTAGCGAACAATTTCATATTTTTGTCTACAATACATTTTTAAGCTTATATATCTTAATTTATAAATGACTTTAGATTCCAATTGAGTGAATTGAAAGGCTCTTCGTTGCTGGAAGGTAATTTCCGTTTCGCAATCTTCTTATATCAAACATTTAAATTTTCATCTTTTAAAACTAATGCATAAGCTAAACATGTCCAGGAGCTCATTCTTATCTAGGGCATGTAACATTTTCAATTTAATGACTTGCTTCCTTTATGTTTCATAATTCTTAGTTCTTTCATTATTAATAACAACAATGAAGGTAGTAGATTTAGCTCTTAATTTTATACTTAACCTTCGGTTTATACATCAATAATATATCAACATACCTATTTACTTAAAAATAAATAGACATATGTAATAATTACACTCAGTGTGGACCTTGTTGAAGGTCATATAGTTCGTTTCATATTTTTTGTATTATCTAGCAAAACACACATATTTTCTAGTCCTGGTCAATAGATCATACAATCTTTTATCTTCTTAGTATTGGTTTTGTGTGGTTTCTTTATTTTAATTAACAAATTTTTTTTAAAGGAGCGGGTGTGTAGCACGTTGCTACACAACCGAGTAGAAATTATATATTATAAATACTAGAAGTCCGGGTCGACCAACAAGCCTGGTCAGTAGCCAAAATGATAGTCTCGCAGATACAGTACAAACCCCAAAAAATACAAACGCAGTCAGGCCTATATACAGAATTCAGCCAAACTGAGAGTAGTTGAAGCCCAGTCCATCTGTGAGACTCAAGCTAATTGTCTGAAGATTCACTGCTGCTGGAAGGAAGTCGCCAGGTGAAGGGGTGCGTATGCACTGAGCCTATCCAAAGAGAAAACAAATAGGAGATTTTGTTACAAATATTAGCACTACTATTTGTGGGTTTATTGAAAACATATGCATTTCTCTCCAACCAGATGCACCAACTATATATAGCGATGAAGGAATCAAGGGTTTTATCTGGTTTGCCATATTGCCAGTAGTCGAAGAATGAGTGTATGGTGGGGATGTAGCCAATAAGGTTGGCGCCGGTCGAGGCTAGAATATAGTAGGAGAAGTCACATTCAAAAAAAAGATGAACAATAATTTCTTCCTGCGCAGAACAGAAGACACAGCGAGGGTCAAGCTGAGTGTTCCAACGTTTGAGTCTGTCTTTAATGTTAATGCGAGCATGAATGAGGCACCATTGGAAGAACAAGATGCGAGGAGGGAGTCTGCATTTCCAAAGTGTTGCAAAGGAGAAGGACCTACCAGGATGGTTGAGGAATGCGTAGCAAGAGGCAACTGAAAAGCCTTTCACTGGGGAACGTGCCCATATATAGCAGTCCGGTGTGTTTGAGTGTTGGAAGGAAAGGAGTAAGTTTGAGGCATAGTTGAGGTCGTTTAGCATGTTGAGGTCGAAAAGTGCTGGGGGGCATATGCTGGTTGGGCCGAGAGAGGTTAGATCAGCAACAGAACAGTTGTGGAGGGAGATATGGGGAAATAAATATATGAGAGAGCAGGCCAGGGGCAGTTGATCGTGCCAGGTATCAAGCTAGAAGAGGAAATTATGACCATTGCCCACTGATACATGGAATAGGGATTTGACTCGGGGTATGAGTTTTGAAATACCTGTCCAGAACGGAGAGGGTGACAGACTCGGAGGAGTGTGGAGGACGAGATGATGGTTGGATTGGTAGTGGCACTAAAGGATCCAGTCTTTCCAAATGAAGATGCCAGGAGTGATGATACGCCAAATCCATTTGGATAAGAGGGCGATGTTGAAGGAACGGAGGTTAACTAGCCCTAATCCCTCATGATCTTTATGCAGACAGACAGTCTCCCAACTGATTAAACATTTCCCTTTAGTGCCATTCCAGAGAAAAGAATGCCTAGTAGAATCAATTTTGTTTATAACCCATTTCAGTAGTACATGGAATGACATCCAGTATGAGGGGAGGGCGGATAGCACTGACTTGACAAGGACGAGGCGGCCTGCAGCGGATAGAGAGTTGGCTTTCCATGTTGACAGTCAAGATTCTATCTTGAAGGTTAGAGGGAGCCAGTCATGTCGAGCGAGCTTGGTGGGGTGAATGGGGATTCCAAGATAGGTGATGGGGAAGTGGTCGAGTTTACGGTTGAGCAAGGAGGCAGTAAATGGGCCAAGGTGGTGGGCGTTGCCGAGCATAATGATGGAACTCTTGGAAAAGTTAATGGATAGACTAGAGATTAGTTCGAAGATATATAATAGGACCTTGAGACAGTGGAGGTGATCTAGCTTTGGGGAGATTAATAATATGGTGTCGTCAGCGAATTGGAGGTTGGAGACAGACAGCTCTGAGTTGGGGTGATTGATGCCGGCTAGGAGGTCGTTGGAGATTGCGAGTTTCACCATACGGTTGAAAACATCTGAGATGAGGACAAAAAGAAGTGGTGAGAGTGGGTCACCCTGTCGAAGACCTCTGGCTAATTTTATGTGCCCCCCTATGGAGCCATTGATAGAAATAGCTGACAAACTTGTGTCTAGAATGCTTTTGATCCAGCTGCACCAAGTATTAGAGAAGCCTCTGTGTTTCATAAGGTCGAGCAAAAAATTCCAATTAACAGAATCGAAAGCCTTGGAGAAGTCTAATTTAAGGAGGGCCCCTGGGGTGGAGGAGTGATGGCAGAATGAGATAACTTCTTGGGTAGCAGCAACACAGTCCAAGATGTTTCGGCCTTGGATGAATGCCGATTGTTCAACACCAACCAGAGAACCGATGACCTTTTGCAGACGATTAGTGAGGATTTTAGTGATAATTTTGAAGGTTGTGTTGAGGAGACTGATAGGGAGAAAGGAAGGGAGGGTGGTGGAACCGGGGATTTGGGTAAAAGGATGATGTTGGCATAGTTCAGTCTTGCAATCAGAGAGGGATTGGATTGGAATTCTACACACATGTCAATAATGTCAGACTTGATGGTTGTCCTGAAATGTTTGAAAAAAAATGGTCCGAAGCCATCAGGACCAGGAGCTTTGTCGTTAGCCATGCCATTCAAAGCCGACCAAATTTCTTCTTCAGAGAAGGAAGAGTCAAGATGGATGTGGGAAGGGTTGGGGTAAAGGAGCTTCCAGTCGATAGGAGGGAGACGGGGAGAGGTTTTACCAAGGAGGTTGTGGTAGTATTGGGTGAAAAGGCGAAGGATGTCGGATTGGTCGGTGAAGTTGGCATCATTGTGGAGGATTTCCGAGATGAACGTGGATCGGCGGCGGCCATTAGTGATTCGATGAAAGTAGGCAGTGTTCTTGTCTCCCTCATCAATCCACTTGGCTTTGGCGCGTTGTTTCCAACCAATCTCCTCCTGTTTGATAAGTTTGTCAAGTTCAAGTTCCAACTCCTGCAGGTGGGCAGATTCGGAATCGGACAAGGGGCGGGATTCTTCGAGGATGTTGAGATGTAAAATTTTATCTTGGGTTTCCGCGATGCGAGAGCGGATCGAACCCCAGATGTTTTTTGCCCATGGTCTAATGAGCCTTCTGAGCGAACGGAGTTTGGAAACCACTCTAGCAGTGGCCGACGGGAGCTGGGAGGGTTGGGACCAAGCAAGTTTGATAAAATCATCGAAAGAAGGCTCGAGGAGCCAAAGGCGCTCGAATCTGAAGAGTTTAGGGGGGTTGGAATGGATCCAGAATTGAGGAGGATAGGGCAGTGGTCTGAAATGGTCGAGGCAAGGCCATTAATGAGCGTGAGTGGGTGGAGATCATCCCAAGCAGGATTGAATAAGAAGCGATCTAGTTTTGCTAGAGATGGAGCAGATCTGCGATTTGACCATGTAAAGAGGCGGTTGTTAATGGGAGGGTCGATGAGAGCACATGAATTGATGAAATCATTGAAAGCCACAGAGTCTTGTGAATAGTTACCCGAATTTCTCTCAAAGGGAGATCTGGCTGTATTGAAGTCTCCTCCGATAAGCCAGGGACCATTAAAAAGAGAGGCAGTTTGTAGGCAGTTCGACCAGAGAGCCTCACGTTCATGAGAGTTGTGAGGACAATAAACATTGGAGAAAAGATATAGAACGCCAGATTGAAGGTGACGAAGGATTATATGAAGGGCAGCGGGATGGTGAATAGCTTGACACAAGGCCCAATTCGACTCGTTCCAAACAGTGATTATGCCGACTTTTGAGCCAATCGCATCAATGTGGGCCCAACCAGACAGGAAGGGACCACCTATAAGTCTAATGGTGGATGGGGACAGATCTGAGAGTTTGGATTCTTGGATAAGGAGGATATCGATTTTGTGGGGGGCCAGAAGAAGATTGATGGCGTGACATTTAGAGGGGTCCCCCAACCCCCGGACATTCCATGAGATTATTTTCATTGGGATAAGGACATGCGCTCAGTTTCTAGAAGTTGCATGGCTGTGTATTGTTCGTCAGACATCTTTATGCCCATGCAATGACCCATTTTTTTATTTATTTTAGAATTAGCAGAGGAAAATACAACTGGTTTAAGAAAACTACCAGAGCTTCCAAGGGTGATCGCCTCATGGTTGAGCCTGTTGCTTCGGCGAACCAGAGCTGGGGAGAGTGCAGGTATTTGTTGAGGGGCTGGAGCAGAGACCTGTGGTAGAGGGTGCGGCGCTGGCGGGGGAGGTGACTCGGCTTGTGGGATTTGAAGATGAATTGGGATAGAGAGGTCAAAATCTGCCATCGGGTCCCAGCGGGGCTCCAAGTTAGGCCACACAGCATCAATGTGATGACCCAACACCTCCGGGGAGTTGTCCAGAGTAGGTTGTTGAGGGGCGGGAGGGAGATTGGGTGGAGACATGGTCGCTTCAAAATTCATGGCGTCGAAGGGTGCGTCTGAATCAGATTGGTCGGATGGGATGCGGAGGGGTTCGAAGAAGCAACGCCAGTCTCGCTCGAAGTCCGTGACAAGGATGAAAGTCTCCGGGCGCCTGTTTGGATGATCATGGTTGCAAAGGTCAATAGTGAGCAAATGTTCTGCGTTGTTGAGACGGGTTACAAAAGAACAAGGGGTGGATATGCCTTCGAAGAACTGAAATTGCAGGTATAGGAAACGGTGATCGAAGTGAGCCCAGTCGCATTCATCAAGACTAATAGGTCTGCCAATAGAATTCAGGGCGGTACTCACCGCATCAAAATTGTGTCGTAGAAGCTTGGGGAAGCCTTGCACCCTAGCCCAAGTCGGAGGTTCTAGGCTAGGTGCAGACGGCGGCACGAAGTCAGACCAGGGTTCAATTAAAATCGTCCCAGCGCTTTTGGAGATCGTTTTGAGACTCAGAGCACGATCGCGGACAATCACCGAGGGGCAGTAAACAAGGAAGCGTTTGTCAGATAAAATCCATATCGGCCATTCATGGATCTGTAGATGGGCTTCTAGGACAATGGAGAGCGTTTCGACGGTCCAGAAACAGTCGATAATGGTTGCAGTGAAATATCTGGAAGGATCTTCCATTGGGAAGCTAAGAGGAGAAGAGGATTTTGTGAGAGAGAATTGGGAGGGAGGTTGAGTGTGAATATTGGTATGGGATCGTTTGCCAATAGGAATAGAGGGTGGGTCCCTTTTGGTCTGCATGATTTGAACTTTCTGGGGAGCTGACATTGCATGCGCAGAAAACGAAGCCATGGAATGATTTTTTTCTTCTTGGGACACAGCGATTGTGAGTGCCCGAAAAATCCACAAAAGAAGCAAATCTTTGCTTCCCTGCACAATCTTGCCACGTGGTCTTTTCCTGCACAGCGTAGATAGCGACGGTTGGACTTCATAAATTCAATTGTCGAATGAGTCAATCTGAATATGGGTAGATATTTGTGGCGCTTGATGATTGGTGGGTTAGGTAGCAGGGGAGGTTGAGGGGAGGAGGCCGCCACCTGGGCATACGATCGTTTGACCGGCCCAGCATCAGCGACAATGTGAATGGGAGCCGATTGTGCAGGGATCGAAGATTGAAGTGACGGGTTCGGGATATAGGACGGCGGGGGTCTGGGGGCGAGAGATGGAGGAGGAGGCGGGATAGGAGGTTGGGCGGGAGCAGAGGCAGGGGTCGACACTATAGGGGGAACATGAGTTCGGGTAGGTGCAAGATCTGATACGGAATGTTGAGCAGAAGTCAGGACGGGCACCGAAACGGGATCGGGAGGGTGATCAGGCACAGTGGCAGAGAGAGGAATAGAGGCGGGGTGGTGCTTGGGAGAGGAGGTCGGAGTAGGACCTGGGCCAGAGGTTGATCAGGAATGGGGATGGGGGCAGGAGAGGGGACAGAAGCCATGATTTCGAATGTCTTTGGAATGAATGCATGGTTCATGTATAATCTCGGTCTTACTATTTCATTTTCGCTTTAGAAATAAATATTTTATTCTGAAAATGGTTTTAGTAACATACCATTTCTTGTAGTTTGTTTCATATGCATCTTGGGGTCACATAAGCTCTACAATTTCAGTAATAATTTATTTCCAAAAATGAATGGATCCCATCCCAAAAACTTCACTCAAATAAGGTATTTGTTTCGTAATTTTTATTTATGAATTAGCAAACTTAGTATTTATTACTATCCATAATTTTCACTCATTGCTCGCCAGAATTCATTATAAGAGTGTATCACTTTTTAATATTTGAATTATATCTCCTAGAATATTTTTTTATAAATCCATAGTGTACTACTGATTTCTCACAGGGTTGAAAAAGAATATGAGTTTTTTTAATAGTTTATTTATCTATTACGAGCGTTATGACACGTGCTTTGCTCGTGATTTGTTTTTCTACAAATTGTATATGTTTAACATATTCAAAAGAAAATGATTTGTACAAATATTTAATCATATTTAGTTTGAATTTTTATTTCTAAGTTGCAACATCTAATTTATTGTTAGTTTGAATTTTTATTTCTATTATTAATTAATAAAGATGAATCTTTAAAAGATATCAAGATCTAGTAATATCTGTACATGGACGTTTTGGGTAGTTCATGCTGAAATCAAAAAATGTGACACCAAATGTATTACAATTATTATTAAAGATGTAAAAGAATATTTGTCTTTTATATTCTTATTTTCTATTACTTTTCACTGAAAATATTATTCTCTCATCAATTTAGGAGAAAAAATGCATTTCACCCCATAAAACTAAATATGCTCTTTTAGAACCAAATCTATTTTCATTGTAACTTAAATGCGCAGAGGTATCATAACTCCATTGTTTCATTTATATGTTCTTATTTTTTGAATCTACTATATTTATTTAACATATGTAATGTTGAATATTTAAATTTTCATCTCCTCTCTTCTTGTTTAAGTTTAATCCAAATATTGAACTCTCCTTAATTTAAGTTAGTATTTTACGTTTCCCTTTGATGTTTAGTTTATATTTTAATTAATCACTAACCTATTCATTTACACCACATTAAAATCCAACGTATCTTAATTGCTTAATGGTAGCATAACGTCATTGTTTCTTCCATTTATACATTCCTCGCGATTTAATCTTTTCTATTTATTTATGGTTTATAATATTGAATATATAACTTTTCATCTCCTCTCTTCTTATTTGATTTCAACTAAATACTGAACTCTCCTTAATTTGTGTTAATATTTTACATTTTCCCCACAATATTTACATCTTAATTAATCACTAACATATTCATTCTATACCAATTAAAAACATAAACTATTATCCTTTCACATTGCCACCTTATCTTAGGTTTTTTTAACCTATTTTCAGCCCGACTTATCAAAACCAAAAATCTAACATGCTTCTGTTTTATAGAAATAAGAGCATGGCAAATCAATTTTCATATCATGGTTCTATTATCCGGTAAGTGTAAATTAAACCAAATTCAAATTCCTCTTTTTCAATTGCATGGGGCTTTCCATATTTATTTTCAAAAATTATCTTTGATTGTTTTAAAACTATATTTTTCTTATTATATCAACAAAATTGTAAAATGGGTATGGAATGAACATAGTTGAGATATAATAGACTCCTTATAGCTTAATAGATGGACAATAATAAATTTGGAAAGACATAAAACAATTTAATGACATGTATACTTTGCACTTTGTAGTGTGAAGTCTTATTTTTCACACTGTACTCATTATTGATATTTCTTTAATAAAATTTAACATCTTTAATCGATAAATTACCTATAGCTTAATATAATTACTATGCCTTTTTCATGGGTATACAAAGTATTTAATTTAATTTGATATTACTTTTAATTGAGAAATTTATTAATTATAATTTTTATGATTTATGAGCATATATCAAATAGTTCTTTGTATTTGTTGGAGAATTTGTCATTTATAGTAAATTGTATTTTTAAAGCTATGTTGATGTATTAAGATAGCTAAGTTGTAGCATTTTTCTTTCTATTATTGTTTCTTTTATATCAATATCATCAAGTCTTATAATTAATTCATATTAATCTTTGTTTAATTTTTTCATTTATGTGCTTAAGTTTTTTATTCACATAATGCATTAATTCTGTAAATTAATGCATTAAATAACAAATGCCATTTACTTATTACTCTTTTCCTAAACTATTCTACTTTTTCTGTTATAAAAAATGTTGAATATATACCTTTTTATCTTCTTTTTTCTCATTTAATTTCAACCCAAATACTCAAATCTTCTTAATTTAAGTCCATATTTTATAGAGCAATTATATTTTGGTTAAGAAATTTAATAGTTACTTATTTAATATTTATCAATATATAACAAATAGTTCTTTTTATAATTGTTAGCTTAAAAGGAGAAATTGACTTTTATAGTAAATTGTATTTTGGAAGCTATTTTGATGTATTAAACTAGCTGAATTGTAACATGGTATCCATGATACTCTTTCATTAATGTTCCTTTAATATTAATGTTACAAACTCTTATATTTAATTCATATTAATATTTGACTAATTTTTTCTTTAGGTGCTTATATTTTATTATTCACATAATATATTAAATTCTATAAAGTAATAAATAAAATATGTCTTTTATTTATTCATCTTTTGATAATCAGTTCTGTTTATTTATCATACATAACATTAAATATATGTCTTTTTTATCTCCACACTTCTCATTTAATTTCAACCACAAATCTCTTAAATTTCAGCCAATATTTCACATTTCCCCTCAATATCTACATCTCAATTCATCACTAATATATTCATTCTATACCATATTAAAAACATAAAATATTATCTTATCACATTCTCACTCTACCTTAGATAATCCTTTTCTCTATTCAATTCTCACTTATCAAAATTTGAAAATATAGCTTTTCATCTCCTCTCTTCTTAATTATTTTCAATCCAAATATTGAATTCTCCTTAATTAAGCCAATATTTAATATTTTCCACTCGGTATTTACATCTTAATCGGTAACTAATCTATTCATTTTATACATAATAAAAACATAAACTATTATCTTTTCACATTCTCACTTTACTTAAAATTCTTCTTCTTTTCAATTCTCCATTATAAAAACTTAAAATCCAATGTGCATCTGTGTGATTGAAATAAGCATGTGGCAAATCAATGCTCATACTATTGTTCTAAATGTTAATCGACCAAATTCAAATTTCTCTTTTTCGATGACATCAATTTTTCGTATATATTTTATTAGAGACATGAAAAGTATTTAATTTAATTTGATATTACTTTTGATTAAGCAATTTAATAGTTACTTATTATATGATTTATCAATATATAACAATAGTTTTTTTTATAATTGTTAGATGGAGAGGTTGACTTTTATAGCAAAATGTATTTTGGAAGCTATGTTGATGTATTAAAGTAGCAGAATTGCAGCATGGTCTCGACGATATTATTTTTATTAATATATCAATTATATCAGTATTACCCACTTTTAGACTTAACTCATCTTAATCTTTGGATATTTTTTTCATTTAGTTCCTCCTGATTTATTATTCATATGATGCATTAAGTTTTATAAATTAAAGCGTTAAATAACACATTTCACTCCATCTTCAGCTTCAGCTCAATTTTCACCTTTGTTTTCTTTTTTTCATCTTTCAATTTAATTTTCTTAACTGATTTTCTTTTCTACAAAAGCAAAACGATGGAACCGATTCTAGAAATATTCAATTTTTTAGTTCACATGAAATGTATAGAAAAAAAGAAATATAAGGATTATTATGTAATATTTTTTTGCTTACGTTATTACTTTTGTAATTCCCAATATGCGTATATGTTCTAAAATATTAAAATTAATGTCTTGATGTTTCCAAACATATTCACCTGGATTCAAATTTTCAAACACGACTAACTAGATTAATCTCTAACCACATCGATATCACTTTCCATTATCATGTAATCATTTCTAGTAATTTTTCACCACATAACTACCACTACGTTTTATAGTTTCAAGTTTACAATTGAATGATGATGTTAAATTGTACATTAATAATCAGTTTTGTTTTATTTACGTTTCATGGCTACTTATATGCTTTTTTTATCCTTAGTTTTCACTTAAGGGTCACATGGTGAAAGTTATATTGTCAATGATGAAAATTTTCTTAGGACAACTAGAGAAGACCTATAGTTTTGTAATATATAAAGTTTTGGAAACAAGGGCTAAATATAAACCTTCCAAATTGTATCAAAAACTTGAGTACTCATACATCAGGTATATACTCACAAATGGAAGTAATTTTTCTATAATAAAAGTGAGTTAATTACAAAGTAAAATTTTCAAAAAGATTGATAATGTTGACTATAAAAAATAACTATTTCAAAGAGTAACAAAATATTATTTACTAGATCTTATTGATTCTTTATTACATTCTAATCATTTCTTCATCAATCTTATTGGCTATTTTATAAAATTTCCTCTACATATAATTTATTCACAATTGATATTTTTCTAATAATAACAACGAAGTTTGCTTTATATTTTAATCACTGATTATTACCATATTTTATATTAATTAATAGTTGCTGGAATATGCAATTTCAGTTGTCTAATAATGGTTGAATATATTTTAGGTGTATGTTTATGTACATATTTGATTTTAGTTAATGATTATTACTACATTTAGTTTAAGTTGTTTTATTGTCATTTAAGAAAAGAATCTGTTTTACATGCCTTATTAATTAAATTACATAAAATGTTTAATACATGTTTTCTCACCTTCCTTTTGCTTATGCTTTCAGAAATAAAATTTTTCTTCTTCTTAGTTTATGTTTATCTTTTATGCCTTCTAATTAGATAATTTCAATAATGTATTATTTTTTTCTTCACTTTGATTGCAATGAAAAAAATAGTCGTATTTCACATTAGCTAAGAAAAATCCCAATCTCCTACTGCTCATCTTTTTTTAAATTATATTTTAGGAATATAATACTCAATTCACCCTTTATGAAATTAAATTTTATATCATCAACCATTAAATTGTCTTATTCTCTTCTTTTCTTGATAAATTTGTCTCATGCTTGTCTCATGCTCATCTTCCTAATTTATTTCCTCTTGACTTTTTGATCATATTTTTCTTACAAACTATCTTTGTTCAAGTTTTGATAAATTCCTTCCTCAATTATCTTATTCATTTATTTCGTAACTTTCATTATAAGCATGAATTTGATAATGATACTTTTTTAATTTAACTTACCATTAATTATATTTTAATTCTTAGGACTGTTAAAGAAAAAATGGACTTAGATTCGACGAATCAAAAATTAAGGGCAAAATATAGAAAAATGATAAAATTTATAGGGGTAAAGTATGTATATATCATTACTCCAATATACAAAATTATAACTCATATTTACACATACATCCTCTTATTCTCTTTCTCCACTTTTTGGAAAAAGGCGAACTCATGATTCCTTTCCAACCGCATCTCACCAAAGTCATTTGTTACTGTCGGTTGCCTTTTCTTCATTACTGTTGATTCTACCAACTCCTTCTCGGTTCTTGGCCATCAGTTTCACACTCAACAAAACCCTAATCTCCTTTAAACTCCAATCTACATAACGTTATATTCTTTTAATTTTAATTTATTAAAAATATGCGTAGAATGAGAACTATTTAAAAAAACTAATTATTTTATACGATGCAACTAGGATTATATGTATATATATATACACAAAATTATACATACATACATACATCTATATAGAGCACTTTGATACTAACGCAAGAAAAAAATCGCGTTTCAAACGGATCTCATTTGCACAAGTTATTAATTTTAGAAATTTATAAAAATATAAATTTAATAATTAACATTACTAAAAGTGGCAAACGTATCAAATATAACATTCAACTAAAAATAGTCCGCAGGTGCGGTGCAGTGGAAATGAGGCTTGTGTTCTGTTAAACAAACGCAAACGTATCGAAAAAAATTAAATATTACGCAGCCTAAACTTGGGTGTGGAGTAAACTCGTTCTGCAGATTTTCTTCTCGAAAAAAGTATAATCCTTGATAACCAAAAAGTCAAAGCTCCGAAATCATTTTCCCTGCACCAACTCCAAAACCTGCTTTCCAATGCCCCTTGTCCTTTTCTTCCTCCTCATCTCTACAGCCACCTCTTCCTACCATTCCGATCTCCTCCACGTGGCAAAGTTAAAGGAAAACAGGGCCTTTCTCCTCTCAGTGCGCCGCCAAATCCATTCCAACCCCGAGCTAAGATTCCAAGAGTTCAAAACCAGCCAGTTCATCCGGTCCCAACTCGACCTCCTCAACATCTCCTATTCCTTCCCATTCGCTTCCACTGGCATCGTCGCCACAGTCGGCGATGGAGGTTCCCCTATTGTTGCCTTACGTGCCGACATGGACGCTCTCCCTCTTCAGGTTTTGTTCGCAAATGGCAAACTATCTACGTTCTACTGTGTTTTTATAGTTTTCAAGTTGATTTGGGCTCGTTTGTTAATTTTAGGAAATGGTGGAGTGGGAGCATAAGAGTAAGGTGGATGGTGTGATGCATGGCTGCGGACATGACGCACATGTTGCTATGTTGCTTGGTGCAGCGAAGTTGCTCAACGAGAGGAAAGATAAGTTGAAGGTGTGTGCATTTCACTTGTTTATTTGACTATTAACTGCATAAACTTGGCAGGCTGGTGGTTTTTGCTCTAAATTGCTGTGCGTGGCATGTCACATATGCTGTAAATTTTCATCCAGAACAGTCCAAAATTTGTATTTGTAATATACTAAAACTAGTAAGCACTTTATTAGTTTTTTTTTTATCCTTTTCCAGTATTTAAGCACAGAATTGTGAATTGGGTTTTCAAGTCATTAAGCAGAAAACGAATTTGAAAATACTGAAGTTGTTGAATTGAAATGTATTCATTGACCTCCATATAAGAAGTAAAAAAATAAAAAATAATCCTATTTGCAGTAAAGAATATTATTGCAAGAGCAATAATCAACTTTGCATTCTTGCATTATGCTTGATTAGGTATGCTATACGCGACATATAAAATGATAATACTTTATATGGAGTCCTTAGTCCGACATTTCTTAATGTTTCGTGTTTTCATTATGAAAGGGTGCAGTAAAGCTTCTCTTCCAACCTGCAGAAGAAGGTGGAGCTGGTGCATATCACATGATTAAAGATGGTGCTCTCACCGGTGTGGAAGCTATTTTTGGCATGCACGTCGACTATCAATTACTCACAGGCACCATAGCTTCTCTTCCTGGACCCACACAAGCAGCTGTATGCTTCTTCGAAGTAAAGGTAGAGGGCCGAAGTGGAAATGCTCCAACACCTCATTTGAATCTGGATCCAGTCATAGCTGCATCATATGCAATTTTGGCAATGCAACAGCTCATTTCTCGAGAAGATGATCCTCTCCACAGTCAAGTATGCTGTTCTTGCATTAATATTCTGTTTGATTTTCTTATAATGAGTCAATTTGAAATCATAAATAATTGAGTTGTTACTTTTTAAAGATGTTAGAACTTTAGGGATAGATCCAATCGCTCCAAGGCACGAACAAGTCATCGTCTTTTAAGGCAGTTTTCCCTCTTTCCCGAATCACACACGGTTAAGTGATAACCTCCTCTCAGGATGAGTTTTATTTGTGCAATCTATGATTACTTGCACAGATCATAATAATGCTCAGCAGAGAATTTGATGATGCCTTTTATTTTAAGAAGAAACCGATAGAAAAAAAAAATCGTCTTTTGACTCTTTCAGGAAAACACTATTTATGGAAGGTGACGGTGTCTCCTGTAGTCGATAGGTCAATCACCGTCCGTAAAGGCGTTGCCCCACACCCATACCTAGGGGAATTGCCATCCCCCGGACCCCCCTCCATATATGGCAAACATTTGATACGAATTTTTGTGGAGATCTTATAACACAACACATTATTTCACTAACTTCACAGGCTATCTTTTTATAAAACAATTAAAAGACTGAACATTGAAGATCAGTTAAACAGTGTATATTGCTTGAATGCAGGGGATTATTTCCAATACTTAATCACCAATGAGAGGAAAATTGTGGGCCAATAAGTGCGACCTATATTTTCCCTTGCCATATTCTATACCATGAATATTTCTGGGTGGTGCAGCATAGTTTCAAAACAATATAGCTTATAGTGTTGGTCTTGCAACAAGCCCAACCTTAGTATATACCTCATCATACAATAACCGTTTTAGTTGTATGTCCCGATTTGAATGAATTTAAATATCTATTTTCTCCAATGTAAGTTGTAGCTATATGAACTTTTATTATTTATGACAAAATAGGTAAAATTACCAGAGAAGAAAATGGTTTATTTGATATTAAGTATTTACTACTACTAATCATGGAGGGTTTATTTTTGTTTTTTTGTTGCCTGGTCCACCTATCGCTCTTGTGCTTATTTTACTTTAGGGGTTGGTTCACAGGTACACAGAAGTGCCTGTGTAAGTTGAATTTCATAGAACATAATGCTTTATCCTTTTTAGTACTTTATTGCTTGCTGCTACTTGTATCAAAATGACTTAAAAATTACTATGACCAAAAAGTTGCTGATGAGTCAAGTCATCTTTGAATTACGCTACTCAATTGATTTTGAATTACAGAAGTTGCTGCCAAACAATTATTTGAGGAACGGTGCTTAGAATTAAACAAAGAAACTTGTAATTAGTTTTTGCCAAACAAATCCTGTGCTGGAATTGAAGATGACCCTAAATGTGAAAGTTGAATTTTCTATCAGATGCAAGCCAAAGTGTTATATACGTATATTATATATAAATACCATGTCATAAAATTTTCAAAGTAGATAAAGTATACCATTCATGGTCCTTTTATCTGATACTGTTTCAAATCATATTGCTAAGGTACTATCGGTTACATTTGTGAAAGGAGGAGACACATATGATAGCACTCCTCAGTTTGTCGAGTTTGGGGGAACGTTGAGAAGTCTTACCACAGAAGGTCTTTATAGGCTCCAGAGACGAGTTAAAGAGGTATTCTTTTTCTGTCATCTTCATTGAATTTGTAAGTTTAACATTCCCTTCCATGCAGTGCAGAGATAAGTTGAGAGTCAATGCACTTAAAAACTTTGTTTCTTCCATGAATAAATTCAGATTGTGTAATCTTTGTTTGCTCCACCGAACCTCTAAGATAATTTTGTGATATCTGTCATTTTTGAACTTTGTTGACTTGTGGGAGTGGATATATAATCCCCGAAAATTTGACAATATCCATTCTCAGGCCACTTCGACTTCGGTCAGTGTGCCTGGTCAATCACCTCTGCGGCGGTCTAGACGAGTGTTTGGAGCAGCCTGTTCAACCCTGCCTCATTCATCTCCTGGCTGACGACGAGGCAGGTCACCCCCACAAAGGCCTGTTGATTGTCCCAAAACTCAGATTCCCTCACGTAAAAGTACGGGTGGGGCAGGTACTCGCATGATTCCACCGACTCCTTATCAGTCCTCGCTCGTTTGAGAAGGCGGATGGTGGAGGGCCCATCAGCGGCCCCATGAGGCAGGATGGCGACAACATCAACACGATCCTGCAGTGAGAGATGAGGGTGAGGGATGACCATGGATCCTCGTGGAGTAGTCGAGGAGATGCTCTCCCCTGGGAAGTCGGTGTGGCGGTGTGTTGCTGTGGGGTGTGGGTGGAAACCGTGTTGACCTGAGAAGCATCATTCGGAGCGGCAAAGTTCAACTGGACCACTGCAAAACAAAAGCAAAAGGCTAAGTCAGCGACTGTTGGAACAAAAGATTCATAGCAGAAGGAAAAATACAAGTAATGAGAACAAAACAATTACGTACAAAAAAAAAGAAATCTATCTACCCTTAGGCTGGGTCTGCCGCCGCCTCCTCCTAAATAGGGGTAGATAGAATGACTCAGTGTCACTATTGCCACTATATGCCCCTTTAAACGGGAGACACAACTAAGGGTACGTCGGGTTGGCTGACGGACCTCAAAGGAAGAGTGGCTTCATTGGAAGAGCCCGTACTCTCCAAGATGTTCAGGGCCCTAGTCCATGCCCCAATTCTCAACGTCTCCAGGGTCTCGGGTGTGCTTTATAATTAGAAGACCATGAAATATTACATTCATCAATTTGCGTGTCCATCCAGTATCCACAGTCCTTGACTGGTGGCGCTCCCTTGCATTTTTTTTCTCTACGTAGTCATTTAAGCATGGACCGTGAATTCGCCACTCATCCTCACTCGCTTGGCCATCCACCGCCTAGCTGTTACCCACACCCTGGCCAAGTCTCACCTGCCTCTGCGCCACCCTCCAACGTCATAAATTGTACTCCACCTCCGCCGTAGCCGCTACGTGTAGCCGCCACGGTCACTTTCTCTCTCCTTCTCTTAGGCCTTGGTGCCCTTACTTCTCCCATATCCAAGTTTGATCAAGCCCCAACAACCCAACCCGACGCAAGTTAACGTCTATCAAGTTCAGAACGTTCCACTAATCGTCCCCCAGCTTGAAGATTGCATCCATCCGGTCAGAGAACTAAGACCGTTCATCCCTTGAGTTCGTCGGGGAGCACTACAGCAAGAAATCACACCAGGTTAAAACCAAGGCAAAATGTCTAAATAGAAAATTTAGGGCACGAAGTATGCCTGGAACACTGTCTTGCACGCGGATGCTAGGATTGACGATGGATTTCATGAAGAAGCAGTTTTGGTAACCAACCACTTTGTTCGAAAGCCCAAAGATGGCTACTGGAGTGGCACTGTAAATAATAATACTAGCCCTTTGGACAGCTTGCGTGCTTGGAGAACTCGTACATTAACCGGATGAAAAGCGGCAAGGGCTCTGTGAGGTCCAAGTCGTGACACATGACAAATATGGCGACCATCAAGTTGTAGCCGTTGGGGGCGAGCTTGACCGGAGCCATTTGATGCGTGTTAAGGAAACAGATAAAAAAGCAATGAAATGGGAGAGACGACCCGCACTTCATGTATAACATCATCCCATCGTCGACCAACTCCAATGCCCGCTCCGTATTTGTCGTGATTCAACAAATTTTTGACAAAAGACCCCTAGTCGCCTTTGCAAAAGGAGGCGTCGACTCCGTACTATTCATTTTACAGAAGCGGCACAAATGACACTATTCATCTGACAAAAGTGTTATTGTGCAACAAACTTCGTTTGTACTTCACTGACCATCTAGCAAAAACACCACTTTACACCGACCACTCCATGACCCGTGCCACCTCTTTGACACGAGCACGTCAAGGTACGGTCCACCAGCTGGCACACAACCAAGCCATCCTTTCCACGCGGCCTTTGAGCTGGCTATCATTTGAACTATATATCACGATCGACGATCACGAGGAAACTTAGTATCCAAAGCATTAATCTGTTTCATTCAAAGCATGATCTCTGCAGCTATAAATAGGGATCCCGATGCAATTATACAAGGATCGAATTTTCTACTCTCGTAAACAATATATTTAGCTCAATGCTCATCATTAAAACTATATCTTATCATCCAAATACTAAGCAATAAAATCATCAACTATAGTGGACGTAGATTTTTGTTCAGATCGAAGCATTCTAGATCTTGTGTTATTTTCTATTACTTGTATCAGCTATAACTCTTTTAATTATTCCTCATTTTACATTTTTAACTACGGTTTTAGCAAGCAATCTTTGCTGAAATCTCTATAACTGTAATTTCGAAGTTGGCTAGAAATATAGTCAACAAGTTTCATTAAAAGCGATCTTTTGTTAACAATTCCATTAATGGGCTAGCTAATTGAGCATATTTTTGTACTAATCCAAGGTAATAACCGACTAGCCTAAACATCCCGTAGTTTGGTAATTGGTAGGTGTTGGACAATCAAACATCGCTTATAGTTTCGATGGGTCCATTTGTACCCCTTTTCGGAAATGACATGACAAAACAATGAGTTAGGTGAGAGTGAGTGCCAATACACATTTAGACACGTCGACATAAAATTAGTGATTTTTTATTTTTGGAGATGTCTTAAGTAGTATGGAGGTGTGAAATGTTTGATGACCGTGATGGGCTATAGAGAAGCATGTCATCGATGAAGATTGATGAATTTTCGAAGATTAGGATGGAAAATATTATTCATCATTACTTCAAACATGGATGGAGCATTAGTGTGGTCAATAGCATCATAAGAAATTCGTAGTGGCCTTCATGGGTACTTAATACTATGGTTCTAATGTTCAAAGGATGTATATATGGATTTGAAAGTAACAGCTCTTTAGACCTAATTTGGGAAAATATGTAGCATCACGTAGTTCGTCTAGAAGCTCATCACCCGTCGGTATATGAAATCTATCTTTAATAGTTAAGTACACAACTACTCAAATACCTTTCTGACTAGGCTGTTATGTTTACAACGAGTAATTATAATTCATTTTCCACTCGGCATTATGTAACAGAAATAATATTCGTATCATGATTACCCTTCCAACTTGACACACAAGTTTCTGACATGATAAAGGAATCGATTTTCTATTTTTATATGTTGTGAAAACATATCTTCGGGTCCTGATAACTTTGCCGGTGCTTGAAATGTATAATTCAAGTGGACGTTAGATTTACAAGGATAGAAGGATGCATTGATCTTTTCTCATGTACCATGAATTTTGATATCAATCTGTCCAAGATGAATGGTTTGTTATTCTCGGAACAACTCCTTAGATCGTGACCCAATGATTTAGCTCGCTTCTCGCATCAAAACTATTCCTTTTTACGTCACTTTATCGCACTAATACCTAAGTTAATCTTTGGATTCCGAACGTACAAAACTCTCTTTAAAGATGTTCGCGGCCAAGTGAAAAAATTGTCGAAAATCTCTCCCGAAGATTCGTTCGGATTTCCGATGATGTCACTTGGATTTTCATATCTAGAAAATTCGAATCCAGAAAACCGGGAACTTGGAATTCTGAGTATATCACCCAATTTTGCCGTGTCACATGTCATTCGCAAAATCCGGATGATGGTCAACCGAGTACGTCACCTAGAATTGACTGCAATGTCACCTAGAATTCCGAGTGATGAACCCTCCTGCTGTGGGCTTTTTATGACTCAGCCTTTATGACTCGGGCTACTCCTCATGCGGGCTTTTTAGTCCAGGTGCTTTTTCTCTTCCAACTAACATTGTCAATTAGTTGCTGCAACAGGCACCTCCCTCCTGCAGCTGCAATTGCAGCTGTCTTTGCGAGCAGGTGGTGCCACCACCATAACACTTTTTCTAGGCACCTACCATAGCATCACCTCCTTCTCAACTCTAATATTAATCTTCTTGACCCAAATTTTCTCCTGTATCCAATTTTTTCGTTTTTGTTTTTAAAATTCTTCCCAAATATGTTAATTCATCAAGCCAGTCCAACATTCACTCCATTATCTTTTTAAACCATATCCAGTTCATAGTCCGTGGGTGCGGCGCAGTGGAAAAGAGGCTTGAGTTCTGGTAAAAAGACTCAGGTTCGATTCCTACCATGCGTTTTCCTATCCTATATAAATTTACCCGGGGGTATGGAGGCTTGGATCAGCGGACGACTTTACTATACCCTCCTCAAGAGTTTACCGGTCCGCCGGGTTCTCCTGGGTTTTCAAAAAAAAAAATCCAGTTCATGCGTGCAACCCTAGTGCATAAATTTAGGGATTTTATGCTAAGCTATTTCATCAAGGAGGCTTTTTAACAATTCCTAGCCTATTCATCTTTTTTCCCTTCTTCCTCCACTCCTCTTCTTTATATGGCTGAAAATTACAAGCCAAATTCCTCCTTAGTGCCTACCGCTTTCCATTCTAATTTCTTGTATGAGGTTTAATTTAACATGCTTGTTAATTTGATTAAAGAAAGTTTGTCTTTCCTAAAAATTGATGAAAAATCTCAATTTAAAGACCAGAAATGGCTAGGTTTACATTTCTTGTTCTATTTTTAAACTGGAAAGGGAGAAGTGAGAATTAGACTAATCCAAGAAGAAAAATATCAGTACATGTTCTGTTGTATTTTTTCTAATAAATTGCTCCTTAACATTATGTTTTCAAAACTTCTTTTCCTATAACAAAATAGTATAAGGCTAATTCTACGAACACACCATTTTCCACCCCACTAATTAATAAAAAATTGACTAATTTACCCTTGTAATTATTTAGGCTGGTATGACTTTTGTTTTCTCTATTCTCTATATTTTCTTTTTCTTTACTATTACTGTAATGGAAGACCTTAATGATGATAGAATATGTGAAGAAGGCATAGAAGATAATGATTTTGAAGTGCGATAATGAAAATGAATCTTAGGTATTTCAAAAATTCATATACATTTCTGAAGTTGAAGTAAGTTATTTTAGGGTTTTTCTTCAAAAATCTAGGATTTGATAGCAACCAAGTCCAAAACTAAATTGGATTGTTGGTAAATCTAGTTCCTAACGCACTTGGATTGCTATTGAATCTAGCGTAGTATAATAAATTGCATAATTGAGGAGATTTTTTTCCTTTGAAGAACCACTTTGATTTTTTGCTAGCTGAAAGAAGATGGAACAAAAAAATAGATAGATAAAGTAAGCAATGATGTTTTTGGAAAGAATCAGGACGAGAAAAGAAAATAAAGGGATGTGTGTGTTTTTATTGAAATGCTAGAGTGAAAAAGGAGGAAAACGGTGTGGTAATAGAATTAGGCATTATATAATCAACTTTGAAAAAATTGACTCAAGTTAAAGATCACTAATTCAAATGACAAGTGGTATAACGCTTAGACTTCGAACCCCAAGACACTTAAATGAGTGGTCTTTTTGAATAAAATATCACTCTTATTCTTATTCTCAAAAAACTAAAAAATAAAAATGAATTTAAAAATTCACGTTTGTTGCATTCGATTCCCTTTCGAACATATCTTGTGAAAAAAACGAGCACTTCTATCTTTGATCGATTATTAATTCGTTGTATTTTTTTACTCCTGTAAATTTATCAACTACTCAACCATTAAAGAGCTTCATTGATCATCGTTAATTAATTTAATAAAATAATTTTGCTAATGAAAAATATTATTATGTCTCCAAAATAATATTTGTCTACCACTACTGTCCTAATTATTATGCACTTCAACTTTGATTCGTGAGGTCACAAGTTCGAATCATTCATATCGTGATTCGAACCACTGAGCGTATGTTGACTTGTATTATGCTATATTCCACATGAAACTTGTAGTACAACTATGTACTACCATCTATGTATCCAATTTTTTTTAAAATATTAATAAAATAGACTATATGTCATGGTCGTTGCAGTATATCCACATGCTTAGAAAGTTTAATGCTCGATTTCTTTTTGAAATCATACCGTCGTTGCTGAAATATGACGTTGTTGGTCAAAGGCTTACACTAACATGCTTTCTCAAGCGCATTTCATGGCCACCTCGTTTTCTTAATACGAGCGAACTCCTTGAGTACCTTATTTGCAAAGCAATTGATTAGAGGTGAGAACTTCATTTTTCATCAACTCGAACTTATGAGCTGATGGTTCTTTCAACTTCTTTGATGCAAAACAGACTTGTAATTTTTTCAATTTCCCAGCATCACTTTGGTCAGCAATTCCAAGTCCCAAAGTCTCTCGTATTATTAAATCTAGTGACTGAACAAGTGCTCAACCCTCCCTTTGATGAGTCGTCTATTAACACTCAATCTCCAAGTTAATTTTCTGTTTTTGATAATAATTATTATGCATGATTGCTTGATCCAGCTTCGCTAATTAATTCATCTATTTATTTAGAGCCATCGAATACACATGTTTAACCATTGATTGGAAATGTAATTTTGATGGAGTTGGAGGTTTCGAGACGATTTAATTTTTTGTGTAGATGATGATCTTGTTAGCATATAAATTATTATTTCTACCCAGTTTTGTTTTGTGTGTATATACTTATGAGTGTGTATCTGTGCACGCTCATGCATGCATGCAGAGATTTTGCTACATCCCTCTCCACCACACCTTAACGATTATTTGAACTTACACAATTTTGGATCGACGAGAGGTTGTAGATTTCTTCTTACATGCATCATGATCATCTCCAAAAAATTTGATCAATTTGATCTATCATAACATATTCAAATAATATTTCAAATTGTTGGTTAAAATGAATATTTCAACGGTATATACTACCTTTACATTTTAAATAGATTAGAAGTTTTGAAACAATCCCTGGACATGATGTTCATAGTGTAAATTGAACATCACTAAACACTACAACAAACAGGACCTTTAACATCGTTTCAAAAACATATAAAAGCTATTAACAGCATTTTTACATACGTTGTATATCGACATGCAGTTATTTGTCAGAGATATACAATGACAAGGAATAAACGCTGTTAAATGTCCTTTTTTACAACGTTTCCCTGGTGTCATGAAATCATTTAACAGCGTTTGGTCTAATTTGGTAGAACTTCTTTTACAGCGTTTCAAAAACGCTGTTAAATGCCCTTTTTTATAGCGTTTTTTCATTGTTGTGATATTTATTTACAGCGTTTACCTGTTGCAATAAATCGTGCTTTATGTTTTTAGATACAATTTAACAACGTTTTAAAAACGCCGTTAAATTGTATACAAAGCTAAGTCAATTAGGCTTTTTCTACTTTTCTGTAAATTCCATTTCAGTAAACATCAGTCACAATGTGTATATATACCACATTTCAAAATTAGCATATTATATCAATACCACATTTCAAAATCAACATATTGTATCAATACCACATTTTGGACACATATTTGATAACCAACGTATGAAATTTCATAATCAAAATACCCAATATTCTTACACCAAACATAAATAGTTCGTCATCAATAGTTCATAAGCAAAATATAGAACAAGTAGCAATAGAAAAACAAAAGCAAGTAGTACATACGTTAAAACCAAAAAATAGTTCTAGCAGTAAAAATAACTTCGATCCATAACTCGTTGCAACCTTTTTTTGCATCACAGTCATCTATCTACTTGTAAAGCAAAAGTAATGCTTGAGAATCAATTCATCAAAAAAGTGTACACAAAGTTAAATCGGATTGATAATGCACACACTAAATATTCATTACATTATTTCATTAGGCGATTGACTAATACAAAGTATACAACATGCCATAAAATCAAGTAGCATTTATAAGTGAAGAGTAATTTAAGAAGTACATCAATTTGTTCAAATCTTCAGAGTGGTTAAATTTTCTTTACTGATTTGTTTAATAATTAAAATACAGTGCAAACTTTGTAAATAAAAGAATAACAGCTCTATAAATAGAACCAAACATATATAAAAACCTATGTTACAGATAGACTCAATATGCAATATACTAGTCAAGGTTTGAAATTCCGTCTTTAGTTTCCATTTCGGTCAGTGGAAAATTCCAAATTTTCGGTCCCATTTCGAAAATTTCCCTTTGATTCGGGTTTCTAAATTCTAGTACAATTTTTCTTCATACGCTAACAAATATGCAGTATTAATACTAGATAAAATTTATACAAATTATGTAAAATAAATTTATTGAAATGAACTTAAACTAAAATTATTAACCTAATTATAATTTAATTATTAATCCAAATCATAAATCAAATTTATATAGCCATGTAAATTTATTTTATTGTTCTCAGCCTAATTTAAAACCTAGACTAAAACACCCAAAGCCCCAAACGCTGCTGCTTCTCCTTCAATTCCATAAACGATGGATCTGGCCAAAAATATAACGCATCACGGTCCGGTCCACGCTGGAACCAGGATAAAATCTCCGGGATTCTGGAATTCCGGCTGGAAGCTTGAACCATAATACTTGATGCAGCCTACAGGATCACACAACTCACGAATTGATGAATTCGCGGAAAATGAATCGATGAATTGAAGATACCCAAGTGCCCAAATCCGTTGATCTCTCAAGATACCGGATTCTAGCTATCTTCAATACGTTGATCGCGCACGATACTGCGTTAGAAGATCTACGATTCTTCGACGTTGATCTCGTGCACGAGATTCCGTGAATCGGCTTCAAGTTCGTTGATTCGAGCGCACTCGAATATCCGAATATGGAGAAAGGAGATAACATCATATGACTTAACAATACACGAGTTACAACATACAACTTAACAAATACAACACCAGAAAAACAGCGACTTAAGGAATTCAAAATACAATACATCACAACAACTCTTAAAACCAAGCAGCGACATAAGACTTCGAACTACTGGAGCGATTTAAGATTTCTAGAGCGACCTAGGCTTCGCGACCTAAGGAATGTCGTACGCGACTTAAGGAAGAAGCGACTTAGGCTTCGCGATCTACTGGAATTCGTACGCGACTTAAGGAAGAAGCGACTTAGGCTTCGCGACCTACTGGAATTTGTACGCGACTTACGGAAGAAGCGATTTAGGGCTGGAGGCGACATAAGTATGTCGTTCGCGATTCAAGGTATTCAGCGACCTAAGGAAGCTGCTCTGCTCGCGACATAGGGTTTCGCTCTGCTCGCGACCTAGGGTTTCGCTCTGCTCGCGACCTAGGGTTTCGCTCTGGTATGCGCTGCATCATCCTCCCCTGGTTAAAAAGAATTCGTCCCGAATTCACACTTTTTCCTTCTTTGAGACGCTGTCTTCCATTCATTATCTGGTCTGATGCGGCTCTGGTGATAACCACTCTTGAGATTGATCTTGTCTTGATCCTTTGAAGATGCGGCTCGACATAAGAAACGCATGGCATAAAGCAAACGTGGCATTAGGCAGGCGGCATAAGGAAGTGATCTGAGGGAGATGACATCATGATGCTTGTACCAATAGGAAGGTGTGATATAGAACCAAATCGTAACGAAAATGCGAGACGATATAAGGAAGTTTAAAATCGCGGAGCGACTTAGGAAGTTACGACTGAAGAAATGTGATGACTCATGCCCAGATTCTTGTCTTTCCTTATCTCGTTCAGGTGTATCATCATTTAGAATCTTCCCTTGATGTGTTGCAACAATCTCCCCTGATTGAAATGAACTCCCACTTGCTTCTTCTTTGACATGTTTATTTTTATGAAACGGTTCCAAGCAGTTGACGTTGACAACGTCAGTAGTGCGGACATGATCAGGAAACTCCAACTGACAATCACTCTTCCTCCTGTCTTTTCAACTCTTCCTGTTCTTTCAGATTCACAAGATCATATGATCCCCGCAGTAAAATAGCATCTGGTACTAGTTCAGTTTGAAGTTGAATGTCCTGTAGTGGTGGTAACTCTTTAAGTAATTCCTCAGGATATTCGACTTCAGACTCATCGAATTCTGATCCAACTTCCTCAAAAACCTCAAGATCTTTACTCGTTCCTTTCCCGGTCAACACAAACAATTCATTGCTATTTTTCACCTTTTCAACAGACTCTTCCAAAAATACAAGACTAGTTTCTTCAGGCAGTTCCTCGGAAATCTCATCTTCAAACTCTTCAAATACTTCAACCTCTTCAGGATTCTCAAAATCAGAACTTTCTCTAGATTCAATCAACATTGATAATTCATCACTATCTTTCATTTTATTGACGAACTCTTTCAAAGATAATAAACTATCTGATTTTGCCTTCTCTTCTGTTTCACTTTCACTTTGTTCGGGCTTCTCGGAAACTAAGGAATTTACACTTGGCTGGCTCTCATCCATGAGCTCAGGTGTTAAGCAAGAATCCTCCATCATCAAGTTATTTCCCTCAACTCCGAACACAATTTATTCTTTCATACTATCGACATCAATCTTCGGCGGTGAAGAGTAATCAACTTCTACATCCACATACTTTGACATTGAACAAAATCCCATCAACAAATTACATTCATCGTTCTCTAACTCGACCTCTTCATCTTCGTTGTCAAACTTTGGTGGTAATTCTTCGAACGATTCCGTAGGACCGACCTCTTCAAACTCTTCTAACATTGATTTAATTTCCTCAGGAATTTTAACCGCTTCACTACTTTCACGTCCAATCAACAGAAATACTTCAGGCCTATCCTCTACTTCTTTGACAAATTCCTTCAAAGATAACAGAGTCTTTAGTTCCTCGATTTCCTCCAACTTGCTTTCACTTTGTTGTCGCCTTTTAGAAACTAAAGTGATTCTAGTGCCATTGAACATGAAACTATAGCAGTTAGTCCTACCATCGTGTTGTACGGCTCTATTGAACTGCCACGGTCTTTCCAACAACAAATGACATACATCCATATCCACCACGTCACACCAAATTTCATCCTTATACTTCTTTCCGATGGAAAAAGTTACACAAGCTCTTCGACCAACCTTCACTTCCCCACCTTTCCTCAGCCAAGCCAATTTGTAGGGTTAGGGATGCTTTTCTGTCTTTAACGTCAACTTCTTTACGGCTTCTGTAGAGGTGATGTTATCACAACTCCCTGCATCGATAACAAACTTACAAACTTTTCCCAAAATAGTGCATGTCGACTGAAAAATATTACTCCTCAACCAACTATTCTCCTCTTCCTGCTTTGGCATCAAGCAAGATCTCCTCATCATTAAAGAATATCCCTCGTCTCCCGTCAATAATTCTTCTTCCTCCTCAACCTGTGGTGAATTGGAACATTCTACTTCAGCATCCTCATTCTCAACCTCAGCAACCATCGCTCGCTTCTTAGGCTTCGGGCATTCATTGCTCTTATGACCAAACTCCTGACAGTTATAACACTTGAAATTGTTGTTGACCTTGGTCTTAGCAGCTTCATTGACAACCGGTTTACTAACAGCCTTGGAAACATCGGTATTGCTACTAGCCCCCTTCACCTGATTGCTCGAACTTGTAAACGCACCACCTCCTCTTCTACCTTGATTCTCCCAAGCTAGAGCCTTCTGGTGTGCTTCAGCAACGGATCTCGGATCAAACATATTCACCATATCCTGAATTTGCATTCTCAATCCTCCAACAAATCTGGATGTCAATTGTTCCTCCGTTTCCATGATATCGTTTCTAGCAATCAGTTGATAAAATTCATCTGCATAATCATTTACCGACTTTGTCCCTTGTCTCAAATTCTGTAAGTGCTGATACATAAGAGACTGATAATTATAAGGCAAGAAAGTAGCCTTCATCAACTTCTTCATCTTTTCCCATGAAACAATCTTTGACTTTCCCATTCTTTCCCGTGTAAGTTTAGTTTGTTGCCACCATATCATAGCTCTTCTCCTCAATCGTGTAGCAACCAACTTAACTCTACGATGCTCGGGTACTTCCTTGAAGTCAAAAAGTTCTTCAACATTTGATAACCAATCCAGAAACTCTTCCGCTAGCATTCTCCCTTTGAATTCTGGAATCTCTGTTTTCATCCCCGACTTCCATCGACGATCATCTTCGGAATCTCTATTTCGATTTCGCTCTTGGCCACGGTTTCGACAAGAGCTACTACCACTATCACTGGATTCCTCCAAATCTGACGTATGTCGATGTCGATTCTGACCATCAACATTTCTGCTAGCACGCACGTCTCTTTCTCCCGAAACTGACGGTTCTCTTCTTTCCCGATCCGATGGTGATGACATTCTTCTCCTCTCGGAATTTGACGGCGAAATTCTATGTCCACCTTGATTTGAACTTGGCGATGTTCTTTGTCGAGTTTGATTCATATCCATCATGAGCCTTTCCAATCTACCAATTCCTTCATCAAACTTCTCATTGAATTTATCACCAATTCATTGCTCCATTTGTTCAGCATCTTCTCTTCGATACACATCTGCAACATTCTGATGACGATTAACTCTTCTTGAAGGCATTGTCAAATCTTCAACAAATCCAAACACACACTTCGCTTCGATTAAAAAAAATCTATTTTGATTCGAGATTTATAAACTCCCAACTTGTTTGAAATTTCACGAACACCCAACGAACTTGGAAAAGTTCGTCTCCTTGCTCTGATACCAAATGACGAAGCCTACAGGATCACACAACTCACGAATTGATGAATTCGCGGAAAATGAATCGATGAAACAAAATGAATCGATGAATTGAAGATACCCAAGTGCCCAAATCCGTTGATCTCTCGAGATACCGGATTCTAGCTATCTTTAACATGTTGATCGCGCACGATACCGCGTTAGAAGATCTACGATTCTTCGACATTGATCTCGCGCACGAGATTCCGTGAATCGGCTTCAAGTTCGTTGATTCGAGCGCACTCGAATATCCGAATATGGAGAAAGGAGATAACACTCAACTTTCAATTTTAATGACGGCACAAAGCACAAACCAAATTTTATTCAATATTCAACCTCCTTTACAAATGACAACATACCCCTATTTATAGGGAAAGTTACAACACACACGACTTAACAAGTTACAACATCATATGACTTAACAATACACGAGTTACAACATACGACTTAACAAATACAACACCAGAAAAACAACGACTTAAGGAATTCAAAATACAATACATCACAACATCTCTTAAAACCAAGCAGCGACATAAGACTTCGAACTACTGGAGCGATTTAAGATTTCTGGAGCGACCTAGGCTTCGCGGCCTAAGGAATGTCGTACACGACTTAAGGAAGAAGCGACTTCGGCTTCGCGACCTACTGGAATTCGTACGCGACTTACGGAAGAAGCGACTTAGGGCTGGAGGCGACATAAGTATGTCGTTCGCGATTCAAGGTATTCAGCGACCTAAGGAAGCCGTTCGCGACCTAAGGAAGCTGCTCTGCTCGCGACATGGTTTCGCTCTGCTCGCGACCTAGGGTTTCGCTCTGCTCGCGACCTAGGGTTTCGCTCTGGTATGCGCTGCATCAATACTAGTAGTTGAATTTTCTTTACAGTTTATATTTAACAAACAAAACAAAAAAAACCTTCCTTTTTCCTTTTTTTCAAATGAAAAGGCCTGTTTGACATGGCTTCTCTAATCAATTTTTCTAAATTGACCTTCTAATGAAAGCAGGTTTTGAAAAATACAAATAGATTTTTGCAGAACCAATACAAACTCCTATTTTTAACAACTGTCTACGGTTTAGAATGTATACTACAATATTTACATCCTTGCACTAGATATTGTTAGGATCAAAATAAAACATAAATATAACTCAATGTGCATGCATAGGCACGCACGTGCTCGCGTGCACGTGCAGGCATACACACATCTTTATCATCATTACCATCATGAATAAACAAAGGAAAACTGAGATTAATGGATTGTGTGTTTCAGGAAAATTGGATTTGGGGAGGAGATACTTAAATATCATATAATTTCATTTATTCTTTACTTGAAACCAAAAGATATTCCCAATAATATTGAGTGATGATTAAATTTAGAATCTAACCAACAGTCCTTATAGTTATACCTGGTTTTCATCATATTAATTCCTTGACATGCAGGACAATATCACGTAGTGGTAGCTCAAAAGGAACTCGACATTATAAAAGATGATTACTCATAGCTAAGGAGGCATTTGTATGCAATAGTAAGAATTGAAGTTCTGTATGTATCAGTAACAAGTAAAAAAACAAGCTTAGCAAACAACGTTAAGTTTAGATGAATGGTGCCACCTCTCACGACATTGTTTCCCAATGCGTCCGTGCAAATGCTTTGCAATTTTTGGCCACTTCTCTGGTCCAAATTTATTTACCATTGCAACAAGAGCTTCGTCTTCCTGAACAGTAAATGAAACAAAACCCATTATAACAAAGAAACGTAACATATTACCAATGTACATCATGCGGTCTTATTTTAATTAATATGCCTATTCTTTCGTGCAAAATCATATTAAAATATGGGAAAATCTATATACCTCTTTAGACCAAGCTCCTTTAACTAGTTTAGGATTTAAAACCTTCTTCCATCTATGCGAGCACTGAGCATCAGTGCGACCTACCAATTGTGCTAATTTATGTTCTAACGGCGCTAAGAAAATAGACTTTCGTTGTAGTGGTTGGAATGTGAGCAACATTTGGATTGTATCGAACTGTAATATATACGACTAAATTAAACAAGACTGGAATGTGAGTAATATAGGCACAAGACTGAACTGTAGAGCAAAGAGAAAAGAATATATATAGAACATCAGGCAAAATAGTCTCACAAACCGGTAAAGAAGCTTGACATAAAATGCCCCCTCAACTGCTATATACAAAAATTACAAGGACAATGCATTTAGTTCCGAGCGGTTGAGTTGGGCCAGAATTCAGCTGCTGTGCCGAGTTCTGACTAGAACTAAGCTGCCGCTCCGAGTTCTAGCCAGAACTCAGCTACAACTCCGAGTTCCAACCTGTAAACTTTTACTTTATTAAAAAAAAAACCAAAACTGCAAATTAAAATGCCTTTCGAGTAATAATTTTCATCTGCATCTAATAAGATTTCAAATTATTTTGGTAAATTAAATCTGTAATTATATCAAAACTAATAAGCAATCTGTAAGTACTTTATAATCGAGAAACCATTTTCCTGCTTGTGATTGTTATAGTAACTAATGCTAAATCTTTGAACCTTTGTGCATGGAGCAATCTTGTAGTTGCCATGCTATTTAGTATTTACTTATATTTTCCTAGTTCTAGCTTCTATCAATGGACGTTATACGTTTAACTACCTGATATCATGCGTCAGAGATAGATTTCATACCGAGGGAACATCGCCAAAACCGGGCCTACCAGTCCACTTTATACTCGATCCCGTCTCTCCACTTGAGACGAGCTCTTCAAATTTATGATATTCTTCTTCTTGTGTGATCTCATTGCCTTCATCTTGTAGCTCGGCAACTCTAGCTTCTTATTTTGCCTGTGTATACACATACAGAGATTATATATATGTATATGTATATGTATGTATATATATGTATGTGTATGTATGTGTATGTATGTATGTATGATAATTGCTATAGGCATAGCCTATTATGTATGGTTTACATGCATAAATCACTGATAATGTAGTACCAATAATTGTGGGATCCGTTCACACAAGGCTGAGAGCATACTCGTATCATCAAAATGACATCATTCACAGTGGTATATATTAATCAACGATTAGTATCAATCAGATAGATGACAACACTTACCAGCAAAATATGATGTATCAATGAAAATTCTCGGGGAGCAAATTGCTTGCTAGCTGCAATCATTTCTACATTAGGTTGCTTCAAAACTATCCTAGTTCAGCCAATCACTTTTTCACACATAGTATCACAATGCATCAAATTCTGACAAGAATAAAACCTCACATTTCATATGCGATCAACTCTTTATTTTGACATTGGACACGATATGCATGTTGAATTACCTGTTGATATAGTACGGGGATAAAGCAGTTATTGTAATCTATGGTTCCTTTTTAATTGCTTGCAGCTGTCCTTGATTATGATATATACTGCTCATCTCCATGTATTTTTTTAGTATTGGTTAATCAAATAGTTTGGCAATGTTCAGGTTTGTTCAGAATTCTACAGGAAGAGTGAGTGTGTGTGTATATGTTGTGATCTGCATGTGAAGTTACCTATTGTAATATTATGAACTCAATGTCAGAAGCAGACCAATCGAGCTAGAAAGTCAGCGGGGTTTCAATGGTTCTCATCCGGATATTCAAGCCGTGGAGACATAAGATATATAAAATAAATTTAATCCTAGTCAAATATCAATCATTTCATACAGTGTTAAAACTTAAACTTTTGTGTTCTATAGGATAAACAAATGGAAGGACTGAACCAAACAAATGAAGCCGAAGAGTATTGAAACACTACCGACTAGTTGAGATGCTGCTAACTACTGACCAATAGTGTAGCCATATTGGACCAAAATATGTGCTAAATGCAGACTAAGTGAAACAAAGTGTAAACAAGCTGAAACAAAATATGTAGTTAAACACTTGACTGGCTAGAGATGATTGAGTTAATGTTGACGAAACAAAATGAAGACCAAAGTTACCTCAACAACTACTATAACAGGTAACTGAAATACTACAGCTAATAGTGCACCAAATATACTGTACAACATGTGCATAACGATGAGAAGCTTAAATATAGACTGAAGTGGATACCTGATATACTCAGAAAAAGCTGCTGAAGCAATACAGTTGAATGAAGTTGAATGTGGTTGAAGGTAGACGCATGCTGGTTGTGGCAGTAGTTGAAGGCAGTAGCATTACTCTCAACTGAAAAAATGTGTTTAGCTACGCATAGAGCGGTCTGGTCGAAACAGTAGCAAACACTGACTGAGACAATGGAGTAGCAGGAGCAGAATTGACTAGCTTGTGATGTTGCAGCAAGATATAGCGAGCTTTGTCAACAAAACAATGGTTAATGCAAGAGCGAGCTGAAACAGTGGAACAAAAAGTGTTGAGTTTTAAGAATAAAACAAGACAGAGAAAACAAAACAAATTAAAGCACTATCATAAAACATAGCAGACTGAATAATACATCTAAAAGCATGAGTTATAGAATTTTTTGGAGCATAATACTCAAGTTTTTACAGTTATAATTTTTAATCCAAACCGAAATCGATTAAATAAAGTTAAATCGGTAGTTGTAATTATGTGTTAACTTAATGGATACTCTTTTCTTTTTAACTAAATTTATGTACTAATAGACTAGATTTAACCCATTTGTGCTCTGATTGAATTCAAGTTTGCGAAGTTGGATTCAAAGCACAAAATCAAGATCATTATTTAATTGATTACTAATATATCACAGCATGTTGCCATTTGTATGCACCATAGATCTGTAATTACCTATGAAAAAGAAATTCAACAATTAGCAATTTTAAAAGGAATATAAAAAAGAGAGTAAATGAACTTAGTTAGTTTGGTTAATTTTTATAAACCTAGTTGATCTTTATAAAAATTAGTTAACTTAGTTAAATTTATATTAAATTTATTACTTTATATATAAACATAATTAATTTATATAAACTTGATTAACTTAGTTAATTTTTATAAATTTTAGTTGATTCATATAAGCTTAATAAAGGGAAATCAACTAACCTGATGAATCCATTGTGATTGACATCAGCAACAAACGAATCTTCAACAGTCAAATCTCTCTGTAGCACCAACTTTGCTATTCTTCTATGTCTTTTATCAATTCTCGCCTCTGCTAAATATAAAGAAGCTCGTGCGACTGCAAGCGTTGATATCAGTAATCAAAATGAAGCAAATACTCTTCCTTGCAATGTTTTAAATGCTCTATCACCATACCCAACTGTTGTAATTGACATAACTGACAAATATAATGAGTCCATCAAATCTAAATCCTCTATATAGTACAACGCTAATGTTCCTGCACCAATACAAAGAATCACTACTCCAATTGCAAGCCCATCCTGCCCAGATTTATTTTACCACTAAGTAGTGCTTGACTTGATACTGTTATAACAGTTAATGTACTTACTCTAGCAATAAAGAAATCATATCAAATAAACAAAATGAAAATTGAAGCACTGAAGTCAGGTATTGTAAGCAATTTCTTTAAACTTAAGTTGCAAAGCTGAACTTCAACTTATTCAGGATGCCGCACAGTAAGCAAAATTTACCAACGGTCCCAAAAACTTAAAGTAAATGACCTGAACAATCGATCATGATTGCAATCAATACAAGTATAAAAGAATTATCCACTGGAAGTGGATTAAGTTTGTTACACCATTTTTAGAATGCCTAGTGTGCACATAAATTGTGGAAAGAATATCTATTTTCCAATCAAATTTCATTGACAAGACTATCGAACCAACTATTTTGAGTTCAGCAATATTAAATCGAAAATCCAGTCATGTAAATCACCAAACATTTGGCTACTCCATATGACTACAAATGAAAAATCTTTGCTGCAGAATTCTGTAATTTATATATGTTACATATTTCTAAAGAAAAAACACACTTGCCAGTTGCCATAATCTATACTTTGTAGTTTACCTGTCAACGGCAAATTCTTAATGCAACATTTTCCGGTTACTACATAGCTATCATCATCTTATATGTAAATTGATCACAATTGCTCTGAGCTCATAATACTTCATATTTATCTGTCATTGGCAAATTCTCAATGCAACATTTTCCGGTTACTACATAGCTACCATCATCTTATATGTAAATTGGTCACAATTGCTCTGAGCTCATAGTACTTCATATTTACATGTCATTGGCAAATTCTTAATGCAACATTTTCCGGATCGCAATTGTATAAGCAGTACTGGAGAAAGAATTCGCATTCTCCCTTTCTCGGCATCAAACTGTGATCACAATTGTATAAATTAATCCGAATTCGCATTCTCCCTTTCTCGGCATCAAATATATAACTAACAGCCGCAGCTCCAGCCCTGACACCAGTAGTTAGAGGATACCTTTGTAAGCATAGATTCACAATCTTTTCTTCGCAGACTGGCCAAATTAACCATTTGTTGAAGGAGCTTCTATGAGATGACTTATAATCTTGGTGAGAGAGAGATGATCGAAGATGAGAGGAATAAGGGCAAGAGGTATCAAATTGGAAAGAGAGATTCTTTTTTAGGGTTAGTTCATTCTTTTGTTTGGGTTTTCTTCGTTTTGGGGAAGAAAGAGTGAAACGGAAAAAGGTGAAATGAGCGGCCTTCAAAATATTAAACAAAATTTCACTGAGTAGTAAGCGGGAACAATTCACGGCGAGCCATTATTTACTTTTGTTTAGCTAAACGAGGAACGAAGGCGTTCAATGTTAAAACGCTATTTTTTTTTAAATTCTATGCAATGAATAAGGACTTTTCTTGTAGTGAAAGTTTCATTTAATTTCAAACAATGTAGCATCAAAAACTGTATGGGTGTAGAATGGACGTGTAGCGAAAGAGTGGTGCAATGGATCCTTACCTATGTGTGTGTGAATTTTTTTTTTCTTTTTCTTTGGTACCGTTGTTTTAGCTTTTTATCTGCCAGTTGTTTCTGCATCAATTTCTTCTATAGCTCATGTAACTTGTTTGGTGTTATAAGTACTACTTGTAATTTTGTTCATGTAAATAATAAAGCACCCATTTTCATTAAAAAAAAAAGTGCCTATTAACTTTTCTGTTAAACTCTTTGAATGTACTTATAACTCCTTGTGTATGGTAATTTATTTTCTTAATTGCCCTGTAAATTCAGTGTTCAACAATGTAAATTACTCGTATTAACTTCAGGTAATAGAAGCCCAAGCATTGGTGCACAGATGCAAAGCTTTGATAAGCATGAAAGATGATGATTACCCAGCCTATCCAGCTGTTGAGAATGACGATAAATTGCATCAACACGTGCAAAAAGTTGGCCGTCTAATGCTTGGTGAAAATAAGGTCCAGATGGGAAAAAAGATAATGGCAGGTGAAGATTTTGCGTTTTATCAGCAGCTAATCCCGGGTGTGATGTTTGGCATTGGAATGACAGATGAGAAAGCTGAAGTTGTTCACCCGGCTCATTCTCCCTATTTCTTTATCGATGAAAATATGCTTCCTATTGGAGCAGCATTGCACACTGCAATCGCTGAAACTTATTTGAATGAGAAGCACAGCTTGATATCTGAATATGGATAGCATGTACAGCGTAGTAGTTTATTCTGTAACATTTGTATGAGCACCAAACTTATTTGGAAAATTCTATTTTTCCATGGTAGCTTCAAAGAATATGAATAACTCCATGATTTTATATCTGTTACAACGGTCAAGAATAACCCTCCCCATTGTAATCGAGTCCTTATTAACAAGCTTTTGCTTCCGCCATATGAGCTGAGAGGTATCCTTTAATAATTTCATCTAAGTTGCATTGGCAAGCAATCTCGTATCCTTTACCGTCTCTGAAAAATTGAAGAACGTTAAGACTTTTTAAGCACTACGTCAGCCATCGACACGTTTGATCCAATCATGAGGCAGAGGTGTCCATCTCTTTAGCATGGTATGTCTAATTTAATCTTTTATTTATTCTTGATTATAATAAGATTCAGATTATTACAGTTTTATTGATTCTTGGTTATAATAAGATTCAAATGATTAAAAGGAGTAAGAACAGGAAAACAATGGAGTTTCTAAATGGACAGTGGGATTTCCCTTTTGCTTTCAATTCGGCTAAATATCCTCTCTTCTAAAATCCGTTCCTTTTTCTAAATGTAGTCGGGTGTTGGGTGAGTTGTAAGAATACATTTTTTAGCCTTTAGTAATTAACGAAATAAATTGTTTTAATCTAGTTAAACGGCTAAAGCAGGCTAGCGATGATTTTTTTTAAAAGATACAGGGGTGCAAACGAATCAGACCAGACTAGACGCGTGTTTGTTAGTGTCCAGTCCTATAAAAGATTCGGACGGATACAGACCGGACAATATTGAGGTTTAAACATTGTTCGTACGAGTCGAACAACAAATGAACGATATTCAGATAACAAAAAAACATCAAACATTTTCAAACGGACATATTTTCGTATGTTTTTTTTGTTTTAATTCGTGTCCTAAATAAGAATAGCACGGACATGAACCGAACACGTTATAGATCCGGACCATGCTGAATATCGAACACTCGTACCAAATTTACACCCTTAGATTCGGTATCTATTCTACTACGTTTATAGTACCGTTTATGTATCAAAAGCATATAAAGTTTGTTGAAATCGAATAAGACTATAAAAAGAGAAGCTAGGAGCAAATGTAATTTGACCAGAATTGCATATGCTTTCTAAAATGGACCGTAATAGCCCAAAAATTCAAGCAATATTTTAATTAAATATTAATAGTATGAGAATTTGAAAATTTGTGGAATTAATTAAATAAATAAAATATGAGGGGCAAAATAGTCATTTTTAAAACTTTGGAATATGACAATGCAACCGATGTTATTGCAACCGTCTCGTTTTTCCAATTTTGCATAGTATATTTGTTTATGTCGTTTGGACCTCGAATGAAAGGGATATGGTCGAAAATGTCGTCAAGTCGAATTGGCGCTACGCGGTTTGAATTTAAATTTGAATTTTGGCGGACATACGGTTATTTCCCTCCTCCTTAAACTCAAAACTGAAGCACGTACTCCTTCCTCATTTTTAGAAACTAGTCGACAAACTTATTCTTCCTCCTTCATTTGCCAGAAAAAATTCCACTAAAACTAATATAACTTACATATTTCTCAACCAAATTAAATGAAACCAAAAGCAATTAGAAGCTAGCAGGCAGTGCTACGACCCAGCGATGACTTAGGGGCGGAAACTTAAAGATAGGAGGTGCTGCAACGTCGGGCAGTGAGAAGTTGGACTGGATTTGGCTGTTTGGTGAGTGATCTACACCTTACTCCTCCTATAATGCAATATTAATGCTATAAACTAATCTGTAGAGTATACTAGTATAGTATTTCATAACCACACACTTAAATTTTGAATTTAACATGGTTTGGGTGAGATTTGGTTAATATAACGGATTAGAACTTGGTTTAAGCAAAATTCTAGAAATATGAAAATATAAATCATAAATTCGTGAATTAGCTGATGTAATTGGACTTAAGAATGCAAAGCTAGGATGTAGGGACGTTGTCTGATGATCTGAGACGAAGCGGTGACGAGCGAAAACGACGTTGAAATCAACAAAACCCGAACTATGAAATTCTAGAACAATTGTATAAACCGATGGATTGGTGGCTTTGACCGGTACACTGGTGCACGTCTGTTTTTGGCAGATTGAACCTGGGCCAAATGTCCCAATGTAAATATATAATATATAATTTGATTTGTGCTTTCTTTTATATTCTTGAAGGTGATCTGAGACGTGACGTTGCAAGTGATGGTGCTAAAAAATGAAAGGATGTATGGAGCATGATGGTGGTACATAATGAATGGATGTATGGAATGCGAGGATGATATGAAATGAATGAAAATTGAATGGTCTGGTTGTTGTATAAAGAGAACATAAATATGCATGTATATGTGTTGTGAAACGAGATTATGATATTTTGGTGAACGTAGACGGGAATGAGTCTGCAACGCGGGATAAACACCCCAGAGTATGTATGCGATGCAAATGCGGTCCTATGACGCTTAGTAGGTGGTCCGGGCTTGATGATTTTTACTTCCCTGTAGTGCTTCGGTGGACCAATGTAAGGGAGCAAATAGTAAGCAGCCCTGTAGGCTACGGGCGGTCTAGGGCGTGAGTCCAACTAGGTAGCAAGAGGACAATAAGCGACCCTGTAGGCTGTAGATGGTTCATGGCTTGAGTTCTATACGATGTATTAGGAGATGGGCAACATGCGACTTTGTAGGACATGGCGCCGGACCAGACGTGAGTCCATATAGATGCGATATGGTTAGATGTGTATGACATTTAGGTATGACATAACGATATAACATATGATGACCGCTGTGCAATTAAAGCTCTGCTAAAGCCTCGCAAAATCTATGTTATAGTGAATAGCGCTTTTCGGCCGCTATGCCTTTTCAACTTAGCGCTAATGAACAGTAGATCCTCTTTAAGCCCCGCTATTTTCCGCTACATCCGCTAAATCAAGAGTTTTTACCACCCGAACTAGTTCTCTTTTAAAAACAAATTAACAAATTTAGGATAAAGACCTAATTTTCTATCATAAATGCTTAATATAAGTTAGAAATATGTTTTAGTCATCAAATATGGACTGCATAAATCATGATATTCTTCAGTTTTGTTATATAAGATTAAATAGTATTTCTTTTTCCTATAAAAATGATGTGAGAATGAGAATAAATTAACTTTAAATATTTGTATTTATATCTAATGAAGCTTTTTACACATTCGTTATTTCCTACTATATCTCCGATTTATCCCCGCTATAAATTTTAGCACCTCCATAGCTGTAGAATCGCTAAGCGTTTTAACTGCACATGGCGACTGAACGGTAGACTCATATCAATGTTATAGTATTAGTTTTGCCATACATGTAGAGTAGACTATAGTTCACTCATTAGACTTATGTCTGATCCACTCCTACTTTATCTTTTATACATGTGTCTAGGTTGATGGACTTCAGTGATGAGACGGTATACAACACTAGGTTGATGGACTTCAGTGATGAGACGGTATACAACACTAGGTTGATGGAGTTGTTTAGTACTATATTTGGAGTTGATTCTGTATCTAGGGAGCTTGGTTGTATCTACATTTGTCAGACATGTTTATTTGACAGTTTTAGACATGTTATGGTGATCTGATTATAACATTGATAATGTATTATACTTTATTGATTCCGTAGTGAGATTCTGAAAGTAGTTAGTGTTAGTTAGAATTTATATTTAATATCCGGTATCAATTGTATATATCCTAGTAAGATCATCAGTTAGTTAGTTTTACTTATTATCCCAACTATTCGCTCTTTTAGTTCTCGGGTCTCGACCTCTGGTTCAGGCGTCAGAGGAGGAGTCAAGATGACGAGTTGTTACATTTGGTATCTGAACGTAGGTTAGGAACTAGGATCAGAATTAGGAAATTGAGAGAGTATGCTTGTATTTTCTATTATATATACGAGTACATATGCACGCCCAGGTGGGCCTGCATTTAACCACAATGTGCATGCATTTTTATTTGTACCTGTGAAAGTAGATTTAATAGTAGCATCCCCGCATTTGAACGCCGCCTAGGCAGAAACCACTATTTTTTTGTTTTGACTGCAATAACTTCTTCATACTAACTCAGAATCAAGCAAAACTTCGGCCGATTAATTCCTACCTAAATTACAGACAATATGGTACACTCGGATACTTCATCTTGTGAACGCACACTGTAGTTCTCCAAGGGGACTGACAGTTTACTTAGAAAATAACATGACACAACATCCTCATATTTGAACTCCGCCTAGTGCAGAAGCCGCTATTTTTTTTATATTCAGACTGCTATATTTTCTTCATACTAATTCGGAATCCGGCGAGACTTCGACCGATTAACTCCCACCTAAATTACGGACAATATGGAACACTCAGATACTTCATCTTATGAACGCACATTGTAGTTCTCCATGGGGACTGACAGTTGTACTTAGAAAATAACAGGCTAACACATCCCCATATTTCAACTCCGCATAGTGCAGAAGCCGTTATTTTTTTTGTTCAGACTGCAATAACTTCTTCATACTAACTTCGAATTAGGCGATACTTCGACCGATGAACTCCCACCTAAATTACGGACAATACGGTATAGTTGGATACTTCATCTTGTGAACGCACACTGTAGTACTCCATGGTGACTGACAGTTGTACTTAGAAATTAACATGCTATATCCCTACTTCAACGCTCAATGTAGTTCTCCATGGTGACTAATAGTTGTACTTAGAAAATAACAGACTACATCCTCATATTTGAACTTTGTCTAGGAAAAAACCGCTATTTTTTTGTTTAGACTGCAATAACTTCTTCATACTAACTCGGAACCAGACAAAACTTCGGCCGATGAACTCCCACCTAAATTACGAATAATATAGTACACTCGGATACTTCATCTTGTGAACGCACACTGTAGTTCTTCATGGGGACTGACAGTTAGAAAATAACATGCTACCACATCCCCATATTTGAACTCCGCCTAGTGCAGAAGCCGCTATTTTTTTTGTTCAATCTGCAATAACTTCTTCATACTAATTCGGAACCCGGCGAGACTTCGATCGATTAACTTCCACCTAAATTACGGACAATATGGAACACTCGTATACTTCATCTTGTGAACGCACACTGTAGTTCTCCATGGGGATTGACAGTTGTACTTAGAAAATAAGAGGCTACCACATCCCCATATTTGAACTTTGCCTAGTGCAGAAGCCGCTATTTTTTTTGTTCAGACTGCAATAACTTCTTCATACTAATTTGGAATCCGGCGAGACTTCGACCGATTAACTCCCACCTAAATTACGGACAATATGAAACACTCAGATACTTCATCTTGTGAACGTACACTGTAGTTCTCCATGGGGACCGACAGTTGTACTTAGAAAATAACAGGCTACCACATCCCCATATTTGAACTCCACCTAGTGCAGAAGCCGTTATTTTTTTTGTTCAAACTGCAATAACTTCTTCATACTAATTCAGAATTCGGTGAGACTTCGACCAATTAACTTACACCTAAATTACGGACAATATGGAACACTCGGATACTTCATCTTGTGAACGCACACTGTAGTTCTCCATGGGCACTGACAGTTGTACTTAGAAAATAACAGGATACCACATCCCCATATTTGAACTCCGCCTAGTGCAGAAGCCGTTATTTTTTTGTTCAGACTGCAATATTTTCTTCATACTTACTCGGAATCCGGCGAGACTTCGACCAATTAACTCCCACCTAAATTACGGACAATATGAAACACTCGGATACTTCATCTTGTGAACGTACACTGTAGTTCTCCATGGGGACTGACAGTTGCACTTAGAAAATAATAGGCTACCACATCTCCATATTTGAACTCCGCCTAGTGCAGAAGCCGCTATTTTTTTTGTTTAAACTGCAATAACTTCTTCATACTAATTCAGAATCCGGTGAGACTTTGACCAATTAACTCCCACCTAAATTACGGACAATATGGAACACTCAAATACTTCATCTTGTGAACGCACACTGTAGTTCTCCATGGGCACTAACAGTTGTACTTAGAAAATAACAGGATACCACATCCCAATATTTGAACTCCGCCTAGTGTAGAAGCCGCTAATTTTTTTGTTCAGACTGCAATATTTTCTTCATACTAACTCGGAATCCGGCGAGACTTCGACCGATTAACTCCCACATAAATTAAGGACAATATGAAACACTCAGATACTTCATCTTGTGAACGTACACTGTAGTTCTCCATGGGGACTGACAGTTGTACTTAGAAAATAACAGGCTATATTCCCATATTTGAATACTATTTCTCTATAAGATGTAAAATGGTATATTTGGAATTTCAAAAAGACACTAAGTAGATCTATTCAATGAATTCTCTTTATTAGTAGTAAAGATATATGGATAAATGGTAAATACATATGCACACATCCATTTACTGTTCTGGCTTTATTTACTATCTATTGGGAAGTTGCTAATGAATCCAATTTTTCTTTTCAGATAGTTGAATATGAGTAATTCAACTGGAATATAGACTAATACACCCAATACTGGTGGGGTAGAAACCAAAGCAGGGACTAGTAATCATGTTGATATGCTGGATATTCCTAGTATTAACATTCCAGTATGGTTCTAAGGCTACCTTCAAGCGATGAGCTAAGCTAGTACCATCACCATCGAACCTGCAACTATCAATACCACTGCTAATCAAGGTGTGATTCCAGGACCACCAACTGTTGACTTTCCTAAGCCATGTAAAGATTTCTTCAACCTTGGTGGGAAGCCAATTTACAGGACGAAACCATACTTGGTGACTCGAGCTTGGCGTAATGATTGTGAAAAGATTTTCAACCTACTAGGACATGGTGTTGCGACGAAGAGGCAGTTAGCTACTTGTCATTTGAAAGGTGAAGATGCTTGTTGGTGGGAAGTAGTAATGACTGAGGTGGATGAGAATGTTATTTCATGGAGGATGTTATAATCTAGATTCGAGACAAAATTTCTTTCTGGTGCTGAGAAGGATTATTTGTTAAAGAAGTTTATTCATTTGATATAAGGAGAATTAACAGTGGGTGGGTATATTAGTTAGTTTAACGAATTAGCCTGGTTTGGATTTAAATTGGTGAGTACTCTAGCAAAGAAGGCATTGAAGTGCGAAAGGTCTGAATTCAACTTTGAGAGAATTGGAGTTGAATCAAATACCGTATCGAGCGATAGTTGAATGATTAGTAGAAACAACATTATTAAACTCTTTGAATAGAGACTTGGTGAAAGAACATAGTAAGGAAATGGAAGGACAACAGCAGTAGCAAAGAAAACAGATAAGAAATGGACTCCAAGGACGACATGGCAAGAAGCAGGTAGTTACGTGTCATAGGTGTTAGAAGGTAGGATATGTAGCAATGAATTGTAGGACGAACATTTCAAAGGGTAGATGTTATAACTATAATCAAGTGGGACATATGGCTAAAGAATGTAAGGTAACCCTGGCTTGGAAAAGGCTGAAGTGCTATAATTGTGGTAAGACTGGGCATATAAAGAGAGATTGTCCAGCTTTGAGGAATGAGGATCAAATCGTGAAGATATATGTTCTAGATGTTGTTCCTACTTCAAGTATGGCACCGCCGTCAGCGCAAGAAAAAGGGAAACGAATTGTGATGGAAGGTTTATTGATCTTATCTGATTCTCCTGTTCGTACTTTGTTTGATACTGGTGCATTTCATTCATTCATAGCAAGTGTGTAAGTTGATTTCTTATCTATTGAACCCGACAGCGCACACGAATCCATTATGGTGTTGAATCTCGTTTGGGGGGGGGGAAGGGGAGATCAACCCATTTATCAGTGTTGTGTCATAATCTAAAGTTGGTCATTCATGGCATGGAGTTCCTTTGTGATGCATATGTACTAAACTTTTCGAGGTACAAATTGATTTAGGAATAGATTGAATGTCTCGCTATGGGGTAGTTTTGAATTATAACAAGACGATGGTTCGATTGAGAAAAGCTGATGGGTTTGATTTAATTTTATGTTGTGAGCCTGAGGTTTCGTTTATGGGGACTTATCTGTATTTTCTTAACCTATCACATGAAGAGCTATCGTGTATACTTGTAGCGAAATAATATCTTGATATATTCGAAGAAGTTTCCATCTTCCTCCCAAAAAAGAAACCGAATTTCGTATTGACCATGGGAAGGACGCTAAACCAGTAATAATGCCTCTTAGGCATATGGCTCTGAAGGAAAGATGAGAGCTGGATAAGTAGGTGTCTGAATTATTGCAGAAGGGTTTCATTAGAAGGAGTATTTTGGAAAGGGGAGCGGATGTCGTTATCTATACTAAGACAGAAGGTTCCCTGAGATTATACGTCAATTATCGATAACTAAACAAACTGATGAAAGAAAACCGCTGTCCATTACCTCTTATGGATGACCTCTTCAATCAGTTAGTCGGAACAAAGGTTTTCTCATGGGTTGACATAGAATTTGGATCTCATCAGTTGAGAGCTGCAGATGATAGTATACAGAAGAATGCTTTTCATACATCTGATGAATTGTTTGAGTGGCTAGTGATGCTTTTTGGATTGACGAATACTTCAGCTTATTTTGTGGATTTGACTAATAGAGTATTCCAGAAGCAACCGAACAGGTTAGTGGTCTTCGTGGATGATATCCTTATTTATTCCAGAAGGAAGAGGAGCATGAAGTGCATTTGAGAGAAGTGATGGGCGTTTTGAGGATGAATCAGTTAATGGCTACATTTTCGAAATGTCATTTTTGGAGAGATAAAGTTTGTTTTCTTAGGCATGTAGTATTAGCAATGGATTGGCAGTAGACCCAGAGAAAGTAGCCGCAGTTAGGGATTGGAAAACACAAAAGAATACTTCAGAGATTCGTAGCTTTTTCGATTTGACTAGATTTCATCGAAAGTTCATCAAAGATTTCACAAAGTTATCGGCACTTCTAACTCGTTTAACTAAGAAGAATTTAGTGTATACTTGGATTTTAGAATGTGAAGTGACATTTGTAAGACTGAAAGAGTTATTGACGAGTGCTTCTGCTTTAGTTAGCCCAGATGGTTCAGACCATTTACCATGTATACCAATGCATGCAGTACTGGTCTTGGTGCTATACTCATGCAGGAAGAAACAATAGTAGCGTATGCGAGTAGACAACTAAAGAACCACGAAAAGTATTATCCGACGTACGACTTAGAGTTGGCTACTATTGTATTTTCTTTGGAGTCATGGAGACATTATTTTTTAGGTGAGAGATTTGAACTATTTGACCATAAGTCTCTCAAGTACTTATTTTCTCAGAAGGACCTGAACCTAAGACAATAGAGTTGGATGAAATTCTTATTGTTTTATGATTTTGGTATTTCTTATACTCCCAAAAAAAGAAATGTGCTTTAGATGCTTTGAGTAGGAAACATGTAAGGGTTAATGCTGTGTTAGTGGAATGGAGAAGTTTGGAATCTATATCAAAATTTGATTTCAAGCCCAGTTCAGAGAATGCGCCTGGATTACTAGCAGCAATGGAAGTTAGGCCAGTACTTATGGATCATGTTGATGGAAATCAAGAATAAGATACGCTATTGGTTGATATTATGGAGTATTTGAGACGAGGTGAATGATCGAGTCACTTGGATCCTTACTCCATAGATCAGAAAGATTATTTGAGGAGAGATGGGATATTACGCAAGCCACAGATTAAGGAGTCGAAACGTTGCTTTGTTTTTAAATGAAAATGCGTCTGCTTTGCTTTTAAAGGGTATGCTTTCGACTTGGTTGGCTTCGACTGGGTCGAAATGTTTTAAAGGAATGGTTTCGAAGAAGTTGCACCTTTTGTTTTAAGTAAATGCTTTCGAAGGGTCGAAACCCCTAGCTGCCGCTTTCTACCTTTCGAAGCAAATCGTTTCGAAAGGGTAACTTTGTTTTTAAAAATACAAGCCACTTCTCCAATGCTTTCGAAGAGTAGGTTTCGACACCATCACTTCTTTACTTAGGAAATGCTTTCGAAAGAGTGCTTTTGACTTAGATGTTTTATGACCCTTTTGTTCTGTTGAAGGTAGAACCCAAAGGTTTCAAAGAAGATAGTTTTAAATGGTTTCGAAAGGTTTTCTACATGTTTTACTTGAACCCAAATGGTTTTGAAATGTTTGATGTTTCAGTGCTTTCGAAAGGTTTTATTGAAGGTTTCGAAGGGGTGGTTCCCCAATGGTTTCGAAAGGTTTGATGTTTTAATGCTTTCAAAAGGTTTTAATGAAGGTTTCAAAGGGGTGGTTCCCCAATGGTTTTGAAAGGTTTGAAAGGAATGGTTTTCCAATGTTTTTGAAAGACAATGATTAAGCGTTTTAAAGATACGATGCCTAAGGTTTTATAGCTTTCAAAGGAAAGGTTTTTCAATGGTTTTGAAAAGTCTATATGAATGGTTTCAAAATGAATGTTTTGGCCTTTTGACCTAGGTTATAAAAAGGGTTTACTCGGTTTCGAAAATGTAACTTTCAATGGATTCGAAAGGGGTACTTTCAAAGGTTTAAATGTTTTCATCAACAAAGATTTGTGTAAAGTATATATAACATGACAAGGTGATTTTGAGTAAAGCATAGAGTATATATTTTCCTTGGTTAAGTATGATTTGAAGGTTTAAATCAATTTGAGAAGAAAAGGTTTACAAGGAAAATTTAAGAGAAGATTACCCTAAGTAAAATGACTCGGATATTTGTATACCAGATGGGACTGGTATAGAGTCGCGCCCTATACATTAGCTATTAGCCCATAGCTAATTTAGTTCAAAATTCTAGCGTGTAGGGCTTTGTTACAGGCAAGACTAAAATGATGTTACACACAAAAGGGAATATATTTGTACAGAGGTAGGTTTTTGGTGAGCCCGCAAAACCATTAGGATCAGTTGACCTAGAGAAAGTAAGTTTGGGACAGACCGTCCAGAAGAGGAGTGTCGACTAACAGATGTTAGACTATTTTTTTATATTGTCTAGTAGGCCCAAGTCAGCCAAAGGTTAGTAGTTAGCCAAACGAAACTATAGTATTCGAGCAGATAGTCCATTTGTTACCTAATATCTATGTTTATATGATAATGATTTAAAGTTTTAACCAGTTTTGGTTGCAAGATTAAGATTGTAAAAGATATGTTTTAAAAGGATATTAGTGAGGGAAAACCTGTTCCGCTAAGCGGCATGGTCTCACTTAATTTCAAAAAACCAAGATGTATAGTATTATTCATACTAGGCTTTATGTCTGACACAAATTATCTTTTTCCCTTAAACTCTCGGATGCTCAAAATTGATTTGAGTAGGCTGAGGGTTGAGGTTTTTTAGGTTTTTAGTAGATTGACGAATAAAGCTTCCGGAGGCGAGCAGATGGCTGACGGATAGCTATTTAGGAATTGCTGTTTTATTTTGTTTTGTTTGATTCCACTGTGTTGTATTATGTCAGTTATGACTATATAGTACTCTGGTGATTCAAGGGGGCATCTTCATATGTTGCTCTTGGCATATTTTGTAATAATTATATTTGATATGAACTTGGGAAACATTGGGATTATGTAACTTGGATATGAAATGTTGTTTTGAAATGTAATCAGAAAAATGTTCTTAATCTGTGATGATTTTATTTCATATTCAAGTGCTTCTGATATTATGGATACCATTAAAATTACCGTATTTGGTCACCGGATGTTAATACTATGGATGACTGCAGCATCTGTATCGCTTAGCTTCGGACCTCTAGATAGGGGATGTTACGACTTGGTATCAGAGCATTGGTTTATGAAAAACTTTAAACTAAAATGGTTTTTTTGAAAACATAGTCCTAAGGAATTGGAGATAAGATTGAGGTATGGGATAACGCTATAGTAACGTACTTGTATTTGCTATATATAAGTATACGCTATATCTCTATTTTCCTATCTCTCTTAGGCTATTCTTCTGTATCTCACGAGGCTCGAATACAGATATGGATGCTAGAAGTGTTAACATTGGTGGGGGAAGTACCACGACAAATGGAAATGCCAGACCCAATACTAGGAGAAACCAGGGTCAGGCTCAAGCTGAAATTGTGGGTGCTGTAGTCCCGCAAGTTGATATGAGAGCTATGTATCAGTTTTTCGTGAATACGACGCAGACGAGTGTTGCTGCTGGAGTGGTTGGAGGAAATGCTGTAGGAGGAGTTCAGGAAGCTCCGGTGGTCAATAATTATGCTATTATGAGTAGAGACTATGTTAGGCTTGGAGGAAAGCAAACTTTCGGCACTGAAGATGATATTGAGGTGGAGAACTGGTTGTTCATTGTGAGAGGATCTTTACAGACTTGGGGCTCAATGATGAGCAGAAGAGGAGGCTTGTATCGAGACAGCTTCAGGGAGCAGCTTTATTCTGGTGGAATAGTATGACAGTTGGAGTGAATGAAGAAACGATGACATGGGCTGAGTTTAAGAGGAGGTTCGAGAAGAGGTTCATGCCTGTGATGGTGAAGTCTACCTTGATCAGAAAGTTTGCTGAGTTGGAATAAGGGAAGATGACTGTGTTGGAGTATGCTAGAAGGTTTGAGGAGTTGGCTAGGTATGGATATGCCACTGTGGATTCTGTGATGAAGAGAAATGAGAAGTTCATAAGGGGGTTGAAGCCTGAGTTGGTAAAGGCTACATTACCTCATATTAGGGATCCTTGTGATGTTGTAGTAGAGATATCGTTGAGACATAAGGAGATGCTTGCTTCTCTGGAGAAGAATAAGGCAAAGGAGGTCCAGGTGGGGCAGGGTCATAAAAGGAAGTTCTTTCATAAGAAGGATGCTCAGAAAGGTGGAGCCGTGAAGAAAGGAAAGTCGAAGGTTGTTTGTTTCAAATGCGATAAGAAGGGACATTTTGCTAATGAATGTCGTATCGGAAAAGCGAAGGAAGTGATCGGGAAGAAGAATATTAGATGCTTCAACTGCGATTATATTGGTCATTACAAGAACCAGTGCAAAGAGCCAACTAAGGATGGAAGGGACAAAGTATTTGCATTGGAGCCAGCTACTTCAAGGCTAACTACAGAGAAAAAAGAATGGCAGTGTTGGGAGGTACGCTTCAGATCCATGGTATGTCTGTTAGCGTTCTGTTTGATACTGGTACATCACATTTTTTTGTATCTCGTTGTTTGGTAGATAATCTTAACCTAGAACCTTCATACTTAGTTACTTCCTTAAGGGTTGCAAATCCGATAGGAGGGTATGCAACACTTGGGATGAAGTGTGACCACTTAAGGTTTGATTTGTTAGGTCATGCCGTTGTTTGCAGTTTGCATGTATTTGACTTTGTAGGGTTCAGAATTATTTTGGGTATGGACTGGTTAAGTAAGTACGATGCTAGGATATTTTGCCATGATAGAAAAATACCACTTAGACACCCTGACTGTAGTGATCGGATTATATATACCGTAGAAAGCCCTAGTTGTGATGTGAATGCCTTGTTGGGTGTTGTGGAGTTAGTGGACGAGTTGAATCGACTTTTCGTGGTTAAAGAATTTGCGGATGTCTTTGGACTTGTAGTAGGATTACCACCGAAATGAGCCATTGAGTTTCAGATAGATTTGGTGCCTGGACCAGAACTAGTGAGTAAGCCGCCAAGTAGGATGACACCTATAGAGATGAGAGAGCTGAAGGTGCAGCTAATGGATTTGGAAGGCAAGTATTTTATCAGACCTAGTAGTTCACCTTGGGGAGAAGCCGTAGTGTTTGCTAAGATGTCGGACGGATCGTTGAGGTTATGTATCGATTATCGTAAGTTGAATGAGAAGACGATAAAGAATCGATATGTGTTGCCTAGAATTGACGATTTGTTCGATCAGTTGAGTGGAGCCAAGATATTTTCTCAGTTGGATTTAGCAACAGGTTTTCATCAGCTTAGAGTAGTAGAGGATAATATACCTTTGACGGCATTTAGAACCCGATATGGATCGTACGAATGGTTAGTTATTCCATTCGGACTATCTAACGCGCCTGCATTCTTTGTGGACTTGATGAACCGAGTTTTCCGAGAGCACTTGAATTGGTTCGTGTTGGTTTTCATAGATGATATCTTGATATACTATAGAGATAAAAGGGAGCATGAAGTTCACCGTTGAATTGTGCTTAAGACGCTGAGGCAACATCAGTAGAAGGCGAAGTTTTCAAAGTATCATTTTTGGAAGAAGGAAGTGAAGTTTCTTGGTCATGTAGTCTCAGAGAGAGGGTTGTCTGTAGATCGGACTATGATTGAAGTGGTAAATAATTGGAAGAGACACGAGATAGTGACTGAGATAAAGAGTTTTCTTGGATTAGATGGATACTATCGGAGATTCATTAAGGATTTTTCGCGAATAGCAGCACTGATGACCAAGCTAACGCGAAAGGATGTGGAGTTTGTGTGGGCCGATAAGTGTAAGAAAGCACTCCAGAGCTTGAAACACTTACTAACCCATGCACCTGTATTAGTTGTTCCAGAGGGGAATTAGGATTTGGTAGTTTATACAGATGCGTGTGGAACTGGGTTAGGAGCTGTGTTAATGTAGAGAGGTAAAGTGATTTTCTATGTTTCTCGACAGCTTAGACTGCATGAGGTTAGATATCCAACGCATGATTTTGAGTTGGCTGCGGTGATTTTTGCATTAAAGGTGTGGAGACATTACCTTTTGGGAGAAAGATTCGAGCTATATACGGATCATAGGTCGTTGAAGTATTTGTTCTCTCAGAAGGAGGTGAACATGAGACAGCAGAGATGGTTAGAGTTTATTGCTGCTTATGATTTTAGAATTGAGTACACACCAGGGAAAGGTAATAAGGTTGTAGATGTGCTTAGCAGAAAACTTCAGAATGCAGTGTTCGCAATGATAGCTGAGTGGAAAGATTTGGAAGCGTTGTCGACTTGCAGAGTGTAGTGGAGATCTGAGGCTGGGTCTAGTGGAGAATCTATTATGTTATCTTGTTTAGAAGTTCGACCAGTAATGATCGAAAAGATTGCTTCTAAACATGAGGAGGACCTAGTATTGGTCGAACGGATCAGGAAGTTAAGAGATAGACGGAGAGCGATGATTTGAAGGATTTTAATTTTGACCAGAATGGGTGGTTGAGAAAGAAAGGTAGTTATGTGTTCCAAATGTGGGATACATAAGGAAGGAAGTTTTGAAGGAATGCCATCGTTCGAAGTTCACTATTGATCCAGGAGGAACTAAGATGTATTAGGATATGAAGAGAAGTTTCTTTTGGGAAGGTATGAAGAGGGATGTAGGATTTTGGATAAAGCAGTGTCTGAACTGCCAGTAGGTAAAAGCCAAACATCAGAAGCCAAGTGGGTTGCTTCAGCCATTGGATATTCCGGTATGGAGGTGGGATTCTATTTCTATGAATTTTATAGACCGGTTGCTAAGATCTAATAGAGGAAATGAAAGTATTTGGGTCATAATGGACAGATTAACCAAGAGTGCCCATTTCATTCCAGTTAAGCCAACTTGGACCACCTGTTCTAGCCAAGTTATTTATGAAGAATGTAGTTAGACTGCACGAAATTCCTAGCAGCATAGTAAGTGATAGAGATTCCTTGTTCACTAGTGGGTTCTTGAAGAGTCTACATGAGATTTTAGGGACCAAGCTCGAGATGAGTACCGTTTAACATCCACAAACCATGGGCAAACGGAAAGGGTTAACAAAGTCTTGGAGGATCTAATAAGAGCTTATGTGTTAGATTTTGGGGGATCATGGGAAGAACATCTACACTTAGTCGAGTTTTTATATAAAAAAAGTTATCAAACTACTATAGGGATGGCACCGTTACAAGCTTTGTATGGAAGTCCATGCAAATCTCCCATTTGTTGGTTAGAGACCGGAGATAGGTTGGTTCTTGGTCCAGATTTGGTTAGAGCAGAGAAGATTGAGTTGATTCGAGCTAGAATGAAGGATGCTCAATCTAGGCAAAAGAGTTATGCAGATAGAAGACGAAAAGATTTAGAGTTCTCAGTTGGAGATCATGTGTTTGTTAAGGTATCACCGATGAAGGGTGTGATTAGATTCAGGAAATCATGAAAGTTGGCACCGAGATTCGTAGGACCATTTCCTATTGTAGAGAGGATCGAGAAACTCGCATATAGAGTAGAGTTACCGAATATTTTGACAGGAGTTCATGATGTTTTCCATGTTTCTCATCTAAGGAAGTGTGTTAGAGACCTGGAGTCTACTATAGCACCGACTATGTTAAATGACTTGGTGGTAGAACCAAACTTGACTATAGTTAGAAAGCCAGTTCGGATAGCTGCGAGAGATGAGAAGAGGCTTAAAAACAAGACAGTCAGATTAGTAAAAGTCCAGTGGAGCGATGATGAGAGAGACTATACTTGGAAGACTGAGAGCAGAATTAGAGAAGCTTATCCTGATTTGTTTGATGGTATGTTTTACCTTTATGATTGATTTGTTGAGTACCTTATCGTAATTTCAGGGACGAAATTCTTTAAAGAGGGGAGTCTATAACGACCTTAATTTTTAGTAACATTATTTAGGATATTTAATTAGCTAAATTAAATAAAATAATGTAATGATCAGGGGATTGAGATTTGTGATTAAACTAAGGGGTAGCCTGCCTAAGAGAATAAATGAACTAAAATGAACTCAAATAAAATGTGTAAAGGAAATAGGTGAGGGGAAAAGTTGGATAAGAGTATTCCAATACCCTAAACCCTTAGGAATTCATTTTACACGTTCATTCATTTTCAAAAATTAAATATTGAGGCCGGCCACCATTAGCTAGAACAAGAGGAAGAAAAGCTAAAGGAAGAAGATTAATCAATTCAAATCCATTCAAATCTCAACTTTTTAATCTCAAAGCTATGGTGAATAATGACTACACCTAATTTTTTCTAATTTTTTTTGGTTTAAGGTTAAACCCGATTTATCTTGCAAAGTTTAGCCATGTTTTTGAATGAAAAAATGTTTATATATGCTTGTTGATGATTTATGCTTATTCATATAGGTTTTATGATATGTTTTTATGTGAAAACCATATTAAATGACATCCAAATGCTTTATGATTTTAGATTTAGATCAGAAATCATATTTTAGAGATGAGTTTCAATTTTCATAATTTTTGAATTAATGTGGATTTAATATTAATTTTCTAGTGAAGAAAAAGATTATTTGGGTTTGAAAAAATTTATGGCTAACTTATTTATGTTTTGGGTCTGAAATTAATGTATGTTAGAAAACATATTAAAAATGATTTTCTAGAATTTTTTTAGAATTTTCCTAAGTGTTTTAATAGATATATAAAATTATTTAATGTATGGGGCTTAAATGTTTTATATATTTATAAAACGGGAAGAGGTTATTATGTAAATTATTTAAATTGTTTAATTCTGAAATTTCGGTAGTGTTTTTGGAAAAGAAAATTTGCAACCAATCATATTTTAACAAACAAGGCTGGTTAGTTGAAAAGATCTTTAAAAAGATAAAATTCAGTTTAAACAGGCTTTTTACCTATTTCGCCACTTTCAACACCTGGGATTCCGACTTAGTAGTTCCGCTTACATCTCCATCAAAACCAATGCACATAGTATCAAAGACTTGGTACATCGTGAATTGGACTTAAGAGTAAGGTACTGGGTCGAAGCTACGGGTTCTGAGGGGGTCGAAACGTTGCTTTACTTTTAAATGAAAATGCGCCTGCTTTGCTTTTGATGGGTATGCTTTCGACCTGGTTGGCTTCGACTAGGTCGAAATGTTTTAAAGGAATGGTTTTGAAGAAGTTGCGCCTTTTGTTTTAAGTAAATGCTTTCAAATGGGTCGAAACCCCTAGCTGCCGCTTTCTACCTTTCGAAGCAAATGGTTTCGAAAAGGTAACTTTGTTTTTAAAAATCCAAGCCACTTCTCCAATGCTTTCGAAGGGTTGGTTTTGACACCATCACTTCTTTACTTAGGAAATGCTTTCGAAAGAGTGCTTTTGACTTAGATGTTTTATGACCCTTTTATTCTGTTGAAGGTAGAACCCAAAGGTTTCGAAGAAGATAATTTTAAATGATTTCGAAAGGTTTTCCACATGTTTTACTTAAACCCAAATGGTTTCGAAACGTTTGATGTTTTAGTGATTTCGAAAGGTTTTAATGAAGATTTTGAAGGGGTGGTTCCCCAATGGTTTTGAAAGGTTTGATGTTTTAATGATTTCGAAAGGTTTTAATGAAGGTTTCAAAGGGGTGGTTCCTCAATGGTTTCGAAAGGTTTGAAAGGAAAGGGTTTTCAATGTTTTCGAAAGGCATTGTTTAAGTGTTTTAAAGATAGGATTCCTAGGGTGTTATAGCTTTCTAAGGAAAGGTTTTTCAATGGTTTCGAAAGGTCTATATGAATGGTTTCGAAAGGAATGTTTTGGCCTTTCAGCCTAGGTTATAAAAAGGGTTTACTCGGTTTTGAAGGGGTACTTTAATTGGATTCGAAAGGGTACTTTCAAAGGTTTAAATGTTTTCATCAACAAAGATTTGTGTAAATTATATATAACATGGTAAGGTGATTTTGAGTAAAGCATAAAATATATATTTTCCTTGTTTATGTATGATATAAAGATTTAAATCAATTTGAGAAGAAAAAGTTTTCAAGGAAAATTTAAGGGAAGATTACCCTAAGTAAAATGACTTAGATATTTGTATACTAGATGGGACTGGTATAGGGTCGTGCCCTATACATTAGCTATTAGCCCTTAGCTAATTTAGTCCAAAATTCCAGTGTGTAGGGCTTTGTCATAGGTAAGACTAAAATGATGTTACACATAGAAGGGAATATATTTGTACAGAGGTAGCTTAATGGTTAGCCCGCAAAACCATTAGGATCAATTGACATGGAGAAAGTAAGTTAGGGATAGACCGTCTAGAAGAGGAGTGTCTAACAGATGTTAGATTATTTGTTAGTATTATCTAGTAAGTCCGAGTCAGCCAAAGGTTAGTAGTCAGCCAAACAAAACTATAGTGTTTGGACAGATAGTCCATTTGTTACATGATATGTATGTTTATATGATAATGCTTTACAGTTTTAACCAGTTTTGGTTGTAGGATTAATATTTTCTAAAGATATGTTTAAAAAGTATATTAGCAAAGGGAAACATGTTCCGCTAAGTGGTGTGGTCTCACTTAATATCAAATAACCGAGATGTATAGTATTATTCACACCAGGTTTTATGTCCGACTCGAAGTTTATGCTTTTCCCCTTAAACTCTCGGGTGCTCAAAATTGATTTGAGTAGGCTGAGGGTTGAGGATTTTCAGGTTTTTAGTAGGTTAGCGAATAAAGCTTCCGGAGACGAGCATGTGGCTGACGGATAGCTATTTAGGAGTTGCTTTTTTATTTTGTTTTGCTTGATTCCGTTGTGTTGTATTATGTCGGTTATGACTATATAGTACTCTGGTCATCCAAGGGGGCATCTTCATATGTCGCTCTTGGCATATTTTGTAATAATTATATTTGATCTGAACCTGGGAAACGTTGGGATTATGTTACTTGGATATGCAATGTTGTTTTGAATGTAATCAGAAAAATGTTCTTAATCTGTGATGATTTTATTTCATATTCAAGTGCTTCTGATATTATGCATACCATTAACATTACCGTATTTGGTCACCAGAAGTTAATAATATGTATGACTGTAGCATCTGTAGCGCTTAGCTTTGGGCCTCCAGATAGGGGACGTTACAATAGTGTGAGCGATAAACAATCTCAAAATACTATAAAAGTCAATATATTATATGGAACAGAGGGTACACGAATCATACCCGACCTGTTCCTGCAATCAAAGAGTCAGCATATAACATAGATAATATGCTACTCTATAACATCATAAAACGGTACTCCATACCAATAAACTGTCAGGGTGCCTAGGTATCTCCATCCACAATACATACTACATAGTAAGTAAATTGTCCGGGTTGTCTAGGTATCCCTATGCGCAATACCTACCTCGTGTGACATTCCTAGGGTGACAGGTGGCTCGTAAATCAACCATGACAAACATAGCATCCATCATACAATACTAACTGTCATCCAGTGTGCTCTAGATATATGATAACTCATATGACCCCTAAGCTAGGGACTAGTGGAAGTCCCAGTTCCCCATCGTACTCTCGTATCTTGTATCTCGTATCTCGTAGCCCAAAGCTGGATTCGTGTCTCGCAGCCTAAAGCTGAACACTAGACCCAAAGCCACAGTTTCAGGGTATACAAATCCTCATTACCAATCCATGGACGTCCCCACTATGCAATACCCCTACTTCGAGTACAACAGAAAACTCTCCGAGTCATCAACGATCCCTTAGCACATGCATATCCATCCGAGCCCTACTAGCTCAATACAATTTCCATTATCTGAAACTCATCACGTTCCTCCACTCCACGACTCTCCCCACGATCCTCTTCGGTACCTACTCCCTACTCGAGTCACAAATCGAAGATTCGGAGTGTCTGTTCTTCAGTTTCTACTACCCCTACGAGCCACAAACCAAAGATACAAAGCTTTTCATCATGCTGTACATCGCCATCCTCCAATGATGCGAATGAGCCAACACCTCCAGTATGATATACAGAGTCCTAAACCATCTACCTCAGAACCCACTCCATACGCCACGATTAATAATCCGAAGTAACAACTCTAATGTCGAAGCGCCACATCACCGCTTCACCATCTAAATTGCTCATCATAGAGCAATCACATCAAGACTCTAAGTTGGTCGCATGAATAAGCCATCAAATCGTGCATCACAAATCTCCTTAATGTCCAAGCCAAAGATCAACCAAATCGCCAATCAACAATAGTGATGGACATTGACCACCCTACAGTTGTCAATACCAACCACTTTGCTCATGTACTTAACCAAAATGGATAAGTATAGACCAAATAGAAATGTCTGACATCCATCCTGAAGTCCAAAGCCTCATCTTCCACCTTCAGATCAGTCGGCATGTATCTTAACACTGCTCTACAACTTATCTTGTTCTTTAGGTTTCTGTGTACGAAACCCCAACGTACAAGATATTCCTCTAACACTCGATCACCGCTAATCAGCATTTTCAATCAAAAACAACCAAACAACCAAATAAGCAATCATGCAACCAACATCCATATATACATCCAAAAGAGCATATATACAACATGCATAATACATCCATACTAACCAATAGGAAAACCATATCAAAAATGGCACGTCGATGGAAAATATGTGATATTTGATATAAATCATTTTAAAATCATTTTACTTTCTTTTATAAAAATTCAGTATGTGTATTAGTATAAGAAAATCACATTTTAAAACAGAAAATCATTCTGGAGCATCAATCTAATACTATACAAACAATCATAGTATGGTGAGAGACAAATATCACTCCCCTCAATAAATGCTACCCAAACTACAACCAAAACTTAGATTTCTCCATCATGAGTGCAACGCAAGAAACATATCCTAAACAGACCTCGTATGCAAAAGATATGGCCGAAATAAGAATCGAGATTTATAAGATAATTAACTAACTAAATCAAATAGTTAATCACTATAATTAACCCTAGCCTTTCTTCTCTAATCAACATATCCAGGTCATGCACAGATACATATACATCGTGTACATACACCTTGATTTCTCTTTGATTACTCGATGATTTGACAAACCAGAGGTTGCAACGTGCTCTACTACTCGTACACTCTGCGATGGACACCACCACAACCACTCCGGTCCCCAATCCATTAACATGACTTGCTGCTCCAAGCTCGACACGACCAAAGTCACGATCTGCCTTGGTGTGCCGCATGCCACAAAATCGAAGCCACACACTACCCTTCATGTGAGAATCACAATGAAAATCTCGAATCCGCCTATCATCTCTCCAAGATCCGGCAAAATCAAACCCTAATCGACTATGAATGGGTCGGTCTCAGCCAATCACCATAGATCAGAATTCTGCCACGGTCATCGTGAAGCTTTCATCGATACGAGCTCATATGATCTGATTTCGTGATTTTGGTGGAGCATACCAATGGATTTTAATTGTTGAAGCGAAAAATGGAGGAGCGGCCATGATTTTCTTCTTTGGGAATGCAATAGTAAATGGATAATGAGAATAGAGCGAGGGAAAGATGAGGTGAATTTATATATAATATTTTTGTAATGTGATTTCTCGAATAAACAATCATACATTTTGAGCTTGTACAATCACATAAAGCGTCCGATCACAACCAAACTCATTTGCATACATCACCTCATTTTTATGGATCCAACGGTATAAATCTCGTCGCTATCTGAGGCTGGGTCCCGAGATGTTAATTTTGCGCATTTCGAGATCGTTTCGGCCAACGGATCATCCGATCCCCAAATATGGTGATCCTTATAGTCTCCAAATATGGCGATCCTTATATGGCAATGTCAATCTAAACTCAACAGATGTAGTCTCGAGTCCTGATTCGGCCATATGCGAAATCAAATTTTTGGGCCTTCAATTAATTAATGATCAAATATTTAAATAAATTTTTTAAATATTTGATCGTTAAAAATACGGATCGTTACATTCCCCCTCCTTATAGGATTTCATCGTCGAAATCACAAAGTAAAAGAATGTCTTCTAATCCCTAGGCCCTCAAAAGCCTCTTAGATTCTAAATAATTCGACAACACCTCCTTTGCACGACTAGGTATGAGAAAAATCCCAATACAATAAAGATATACATACATCATATATTTAAACATACTAGATCACATATAGCAATCGTCTCATATAAATATGCTATATCAAACCATAACTATCCTTCATGCCTAACAACCATACAAGCATAGGCTATCATATCAAACGCTAACAATCAACATCAACATGCATACATAAGATCAAACATCAAAAAGTAACATCCATGTCGATCCTAGTATGCATAATACTAAACTATCTAGTATTAAACATCGAACATGATATCCAATACGAAAGTCGACGATACAAATGAAATCTCATCATCCGAAGAGCTCTAGGCAAGCGGTCCTCATGCTCTTCTCGGTCTCCTATATCCTATCGGCTTCACTTTCATTTCACTGATCCTCTACTACCTAATGCCTTCCTCTTAACCTATTTTGTAATCCGTCTGTTGGTACAAATAGGTCTATGAGGTCTCAAAGTTCCTGGTTTGGTTTCAATGTCATATAATCGATCCTGTGCTAAATTTCCAAATGCCTCTTGTAAGTTCTCCCAAAATCTACTATCGAACAACATGTTTCGACCACTTACAATTCTCTTAGCACAAAATGGAATCACACCATCCATCCCATGTATAATTCAATAAATAGGAATGCCATTCTATTGGACTTAAGGAATACAAATCTGGCATTCTTTGTCAACCAATCGACTGTGACTCAAATGCTATCACACTATCCTCAATCATCGGTAATCCATCGATGTAGCTTATAGATATATGTTCCCACTACTCGAGAACAAGCAATCTCTCATCCCTACGGAACCAACAATCTTGGTCGGGTCTGCAATGCATCGCCTCTATAAATACTACTCGTTCTTCTAATTTAACCACTATCTCCACTAGTCTAGCCTAGCGCCACTGACTAGTACCAATCCGCTAAATCATACTATGTCTGACGGTCAAACTAGCAATCACCTTTGTCCATAGCTCATCAATTCTAAAGTCATAACTAATGGTAAACTCGAGCGATGCCCACTCCAGGACTATTGCTCCCAAACTGGTATGTATTCCACTCAAAACATCAATAACTGCATTTCCCTTATGGACGCATAGGAAATGTCAAATCCATAGGAGGCTAAGGACTCTAATCATCGCTGCTGGCGAAGGTCAAGATCCTTCTCGGAGGAGAAATACTCCAATGATGCGGTATCACTGAATAACACGAACTCCTCTCCTAATAGACAATGCCCCTAACTCTCCAAAGTGAACTCTATCGCCGTCAACTCCGAATCACAAGTTGGATACTTCCCCTCGTGCGATTTCAGCTGTCAACTAACATGTGATAACCTTACCTTTCATTATCAGTACCACAACCAGTTAAGTACCACAGGCATGTGTGTACTATCGTCTCCTTATTCCTGCTTGGAATGAGTAACATCGACACGCTTGTTAACCTCTCGGTTAGACTCACTAATCATGGCTGCACCTCACGTCTCACATAAAAGTTTGATCCTCTTCCATCCAATAGGTTAATGATGTTGCTACCTTAGGACTACCTAAATTCTTGACTGCCATAACTACAAGATCTACAACGATGTTGTACTCTGAAGCAACGTGACCCAAGAATCTCACTTCCCTCCACCAAAGTGATACTACAAAAATCTCATCTACAATCGGTGTCTTTTCAACACCTACAACACAATCACCAATTGTGCATTGAGCTCTTCTTTCGCCCATGAGTAGACGAAAGTATTGTCAATGAACACAAGCACATCCCACTCAAGTGACACCTCGAAACACGGTCCATGAGATGAACAAGGCATGCCGACACATTGGTTAGCACGAATGGCATAACCAATCAATCAAAAATCAAGGTAGCGTACAAAGCGCTACAATTAGCACACTCTCTCAAAATACTCTCAGTTGGTGAAACCTCATCGCATGGTCCAACCAAGAAAACACCCTTGCACTATAGAGCTGATCGAACAAGCCATCAATAAGTAGGGGTGGATACTTGTTCATCATCTCATTCAACTCACCAGAGCCAACAAATGACCCTAAAGAGCCATCCGCCCTAGTAGTGAACACTATAGGTGCATCCTACCCAAATATGCTCCTACGAATGAACCATCATCTCGATAGGTCGTCCACCCACACCTTTAACTTCCACTGATCTTTAGGCATCACATGCCTTAAAAGCATAACTGCTGGTTTAACACCTTTAACCAGATCGATACGAAACTCAATCCCTATATGGTTTTAATCCGGTCATCGCATCGAATATGTCCGGACACTCTAGCTATAGGCACAGATGACAACTCATCATGTGGAATATCGAGTGAATTTAAAAAGCTAACCATAACGCCATCCACTACAGATAGCCAATCACTACTGTTCGCTCCTCCACAACCCCAATCGCCACCAAAGGCCTCTCACAATCCACCACTACTTAGTATCTCTTCAGCCAGTCAATTTCCAAACCAAAACATCGAACCTAACTAAACCCAAAACAATCAATAGCAAATAAACAAACAAACATCTATGACTCAATAAGACAAGATCTCGACAAGCCATGTATAGGCTAGCTGAGCCCCTAACTACGTCCGTCACAATCAAAGGTCGGTTAACCATCTCGAGTCTCAATCTCAATATCTCCATCAAATCTAGATATGAAGAGATATGAACCTTGACGTCCAGTAAAACTCGTATGGAAACACCATAAGTGGAAAGCATATCTCAAATGGTAATGTCATTTCCCTTCTCTTTTGTCCATGGAGCACTCCAAAAAATCGAAACGACAATCAATACATATGCTTCCATGGTTTATCCCTACTCAGCTGGTTTGGGTACATGCTCTCACATCATAAATCCTTCTTGATCACTTTCTCGAAGCTCTCGTCAATATGACCAATCAATTGCTTCCTAAGATGATCACTCAACCCAATGATAAACTTTCCATTCTTTCTGTGTGGGGTATCAACAGAAAGTAGACCGTACTTTGATATCCCATCGAATTCGACCACATACTCTAACATAGACAGATCTCCCTACTTCAAATCGGCGAACTCTCTAACCAACACTGGCTTGAGAAAATTCGAGATAAATCTTCTTCGAAGCGAACAATGAATTAATCCCAAGTAAATCGATCCTCGGTAATCGAAGCTATAGAAGCACTTCACTAGTTCATTATTCATCCCTAGAGTTAGTTAGAGGTCAACTTCTATCTCATTGCATCATCTAACTCCAAGTCATCGAAGATCCTCTTGCAAGTAACCGTCAAATCTTGCATTTCAATAGCCGACTCCGTTCTAAGAAATGGTCTGCCTCCTAGACTCCTATAATCTTTGTAGAGCTCGGGAAAGTCTACTCTAACCATTTGCACTTGAGCACCATAACCACCCAAAATAAATTTGGCATTCCGGAAAATGATTCGCACCATCTCTGCGAGCAAATCTTATCAACCAGGGTTAGTGACCCCGATCCTGCCCAATCCTCAACTCTGAAGATAGAGTCAATAACAGTATTTCTCACATGTCAGATCATTCCTACTCTATAATAAGGATGATCAGTCTCTCACAAAGAAAACTGCATTAATAGTGCTCGCATGTGCAATATAACTTATATACTGTATATACTAATATATAGTTCTGAAAACCAAAATATATAACAAATACGACTTCACTCGTATACACACACACACACACTCTAGATACAGTCTAAGGCAATAACTTCTACCCTATCTCTAGTGGATCGCGGTATTAGCTTAGGTTAATCATGTAACCTACGCTCTGATACCAAATTTAACGACCGCCCTACACCTACGATGCATAATGGTTGTCAAAGGAAAGAAAAGAAGTAAAGAAGAGGAAATAGAAGAGAATGGAAAAGAAGAAAAAGGAAACATCAAATAACCAAATAACATGTCGTATATCTCATATCACATTAGATAAAATATAATAGACAACACAGATGGAAAACAGTCGAGACAGTAATAACAATGTGAACTAATCATCAAAGTATAAGATCCACAGAGTTACACAACACGGTAATAGAGTTTATACAACTGATACATAAACTCAAATGATAAACTCTCTAATAATAGTAGGTTAAACACTCAAGACTCCACAGTGTCACACAGCGGAATATACAATAATAAACTCAAATACAAGTATGAGTAAACATCACCTCCTACTAATTCATCTGCAGAACTCCATATGCCATCCATACCCACTCTCTTGTCTACTCTTGAGTACCCGAGAAAATAAGAAGAAAAACATAAAACCTTGGGTTAGACCATAGTCTGGTATGAGCGATAAACAATCTCAAAATACTATAAAAGTCGATATAGTATACAAAACAGAGGGTACATGAATCATACCTAACATGTCCCTGCAACCAAAGAGCCAGCGCTTAACATAGATAAGATGCTACTCTACAACATCATAAAAGGGTACTCCATACTCAATAAACTATCAAGGTGTCTAGGTATCTCCGTCCACAATACCTACTCTATACTAAGTAAACTGTCCGGGGTGTCTAGGTATCCCTATGCACAATACTTACCTCGTGTGACATCCCTAGGGTGATAGGTGGCTAGTGAAGCCACCATAACAAATATAGCATCTATAAAATAATACTAACTGTCACCCAGTGTGCTCTAGATATATTATAACTCGTATGACCCACAAGCCAGGGACTAGTGAAAGTCCCGGTTCTTCGTCGTACTCTCGTATCTCACAGCCCAAAGCTAGATACATGTCTCGCAGCCTAAAGCTGGACACTATACCCAAAACTATAGGTCCAAGGTATATGGATCCTTGCTACTAATCCATGTGTGTCTCCACAATACAATACCCCTACTTTGAGTACAATAGAAAACTCTTCGAGTCATCAACGATCCCTTAGCACATGCATATCCATCTAAGCCCTACTAGCTCAATACATTTTCCACTATTTGGAACCCACCACGTTCCTTCACTCCATGACTACCCCCATGAACCTCTTCGGTACCTACTCCCCACTTAAGTCACAAATCGAAGATACAAAGTGTCTAATCTTCGGTTCCTACTACCTCCACGATTCACAAACCGAAGATACACGACTTTTCATCATGTTGTAGATCACCATCCTCCAATGATGTGAATGAGCCAACACCTCCAGCATGTTCTACAAATTCTTGAACCATCTACCTCGGAACCTACTCCATATGCCATCGAGTCATAATCCGAAGTACCAAATCTCATGTCGAAGCACCACATCACCGCCTCACCATTGAAATCACTCGTTATAAAGCAATCACATCATGACACTCTATCTATCGCAAGAATAAACTATCAAATTGTGCACCACGAAATCTCCTCAATGTCCAAGCCAAAGATCAGCCAAATTAGCAACCAACAATAGTGATGGACATTGAAAACCCTACAGTGGTCAATACTAACCATGTTGGTCGTGTACTTAACCAAAACGGATAAGTACAAACCAAATGGAAATGTCAAGCATCTATGCAAAAGACCAAAGCCTCGTCTTCCACCTTCAGATCAGTTGGCACATATCCTAACACTCTCTACAACGTATCTCGTTCGTTATGTTTTCGTGTGTATGAAACCCCAACATACAAGATAGTCCCCTAACACTCGATCACCGCTAATCAGTGTTTTGAACCAAAAACAGCCAAACAACCAAACAAGCAACCATGCAACCAATATCCATACATACACCCAAAACATCATATATACAACATGTATAATACATCCATACCAACCAATAGGGAAACCATATCAAAAATTACCCAGATCTAATAATTGCCCAAAATTGGCACATCGATGGAAAATATGTGATATTCGATATAAATCAATTTAAATTAATTTTATTTTCTTTTATAAAAATCTAGTAGGTATATAAGTACAGAAAAATCAAATTTTGAAACCAAAAATCACTTTAGAACGTCGAACTAATGCTATACAACCAATTATAGTATGGTGAAAGATAATATCACTCACCTCAATAAATGTTGTCCAAACTACTGCCGAAACATAGATCTCTCCATCACGAGCATAATGCAAGAAACCGCATCCAAAACGGACATCATATGCAAAAGATATGGTCGAAATAAGAATCGAGATTTGTAGGTTAATTAATTAACTAAATCAAATAGTTATTCACCGTAATTAACCCTAACCTTTCTTCTCCAATCAACATGTCCAAGTCATGCATAGATACACATCCATCGTGTGCATACATCCCGATTTCTCTCTGATTACTCGACAATTTGATGAACCGGCAGTTGCAATGCACTCTACTACTAGCACACTCCACGATGGACACTACCACAACCACTCCGGTCGCCTATCCAATAACGCGACCTACTGCTCTGAGCTCAACACAGCCAAAGTCGCGGTCTACCTTGGTGTGTCGCATGCCACTAAATCGAAGTCACAACTTCCCCTCACACGAGAATCATAACACAAATCTCGGATCTGCTTATCTTCGCTCCAAGATCCGGCAAAATCAAACCCTAATCAGCTATGATTGGGTCGATCTCGGCCAATCACCATCGATCAAAATTTCGCCGCGGTCATCGTGAAAGCTCTCATCGATACAAGCTCATCGGATCTGATTCTTCTACATACATTACCTCATTTTTGGGATCCAACGGTATAAATCTCGTCGCTATCTGAGACTACGCCCCCGGATATTAATTTTGCACATTTCGAGATCGTTTCGGTCATCAAATCATTCGATCTCTAAATATAACAATCCTTATAATCAATTTAATTTGCAACATCAATCCAAGCTCGATAGAAGTGGTCTCGGGTCCTGATTCGGCAGTATGAGAAAAAAAATCATATTTTTGGGCCTTCATTTAATTAACGATTAAATATTTAAATCAATTATTTAAATATTCGATCGTTAAAAATATGGGTCTTTACAGTGAATATCATTGTTCCAAAATGACTATTCATTCAGGAGGGGATAAGATATATCGGGATGCGAAGAGAGTATTCTATTAGCCATGAATGAAGAGGTAAGCGATTGTGTACGTAGCAAAGTGCATGACGTGTCAAAGAGTGAAGGCGAAGCAGAAAAAGACGAGTGGGCTATTACTTCCATTAGATGTGCCATAGTGGAAGTGAAATTATATATCGATGAATTTTATAGATGGATTACCCTAGAGTAGAAGAGGAAATGAAAGTATATGAGTGATAGTAGATTGTCTTATGAAGATTACTCATTTTATTCTAGTAGAGAGCATGTGACCCGTAGCGAATTTGGCAACGTAGTATATTAAAGAAGTGGTTAGGCTACATGGACTACCAGCTAGTATAGTAAGTGACTGTAATCTAATTTTTACAATCGGGTTTTGGAGATATCTACAAGTGGCTTTAGGTATGAAGTTGAATTTGAGTACTACATACCATCCATAGACAGCTAAATAGACAAAGAGGGTAAACTGAGTGTTGGAAGATCTATTAAGAGCATGTATGTTAGATTTTGGAGGATCTTGGGAGAATCATTTACCTTTTGTGGATTTTGCGTATAATAATAACTATCAGTTTAGTACAGGTATGACACAGTTTAAAGATTTATATGGAAGGCCATGTAAGCCACCTTCATACTGGTAGAAGTCTACGAACAAGATTTTTTTAGGACAGGAAATGGTTAAAGATACAGCGGAGAATGTCAAACTCATAAGGAAAAGGATGAGCACTGCGCTGGACCAACAGAAATCGTATGTCGATAAAAGGAGGAAGGATCCGGAGTTTGAAGTGGGAGATTTAATTTTTGTCAAAGTTTCTTCGTTGAGGAAGGTAGTAAGATTTGGATATTTGAGGAAGCTAGCACCTAGATTTGTCAGCCCATTCCAAGTTCTGGAAAGGATAGGAAGATTGTCATATAGAGTTGAGCCACCAGAGAAGAAGGCAGGAGTCCATAACGTATTTTACATGTCACATTTGCAAAAATGTGTACACAATCAAACAACCATAGTAGCGCCCAGCCAATTAGAGGAAGTTGAGTTGGAGTCTGAGCCGGGTACATCCCATGGCCCAACCTATATTATGGAAAATGGTGTGAAATTACTTTGAAATAAGATGGTGAAATTGATTAGAGTGCAATGGGAAATGATCTAGTAGACAACACATGGGAGCTTGAAGAGAAGATGATGGTTACACATCTGCAGCTCTTTCCAGGTACGTTTCTCGATATTTGTTTGATTTTATTAGTTAGATCATTCTACGATTAGGATTTGGATGCTTTGGATGATTTATGGTTGAATATATATATATATATATATGTATACTATTAATTTGCATTCATAGCATTCATATGGAAATGTATATCTATTCTATACTAGGATGTTATCCATCATGCCCTATATGTCATATTATCGCATTCATATAGAATGCATTAGCTGCATTTACGCATCTTAGATATAGAAACAGCTAGTTCATGGCATGCTTACCTGCATATGCTTTTATCAAGATATATTGTTTGGTTGCTTTAATATGGATGTTATAACTTCGTTGATATATGTTGACGAATAAACGCTATATTCTTTGTTCCATAGGAAATTTAGGGACAAAGTTCTTTTAAGGGGGAGAGAATGTAATACCCTAAAATTCAAGTAATATTTTAATTAAATATCGATTATATGAAAATTTGTAGAACGAACGAATTAATTAAATAAATAAAATATAAAAAGGGACAAAATAGTCATTTTTAAAACTTTGGAATTTGATAACGAAACCAGTATCATTGCTACCATCTCGTTTTTCTGATTTGCATGGTATATCTATTTGTGTCGTTTGGACCTCATATGAAGGAGATATGGTCGAAAACGTTGTCAAGTCGAATAGGTGCTACACAGTTAGAATTTGAATTTGAATTTGAATTTAGGAAAATATATAGTTATTTCCCTCCTTTGAATCAAAACTGAAGTATGTACTCCATCTTTCTCATTTTCAGATACTACTCCATAAATTTCTTCTTCCTCCTTCATTCTCTAGATAACCACTCCACTAAAACTAACATAACTTACCCATTTCTCAACCAAATTCAACATAACCAAAGGCAATTAGAAGCTACCAGGTATGGCTATGACACAGTGATGATTTGAAAGTGGAAACCTGAATATAGAAGATGTAGTGATGCCAAAGAGTGAGAAGTTGGACTGGATTTGGTTATTTGGTTAGTGATCTACATCTTACACCTCCTATAATGCACTCTTAATGCTGTAAACTAATCTGTAGACTATGTTAGAGTGGTATTTCATAATCATACACTTAAATTTTGAATTTAACATAGTTTGGGTGGGATTTGGTTAATATAAAGGATTAGAACTAGGTTTAAGCAAAATTCTGGAAATCTGAAAATATAACTCATAAATCCTTGAATTTACCGATGTAATTGGACTTAAGAATGTAAAGCTAGGGTCTAGGGATGTTATCTAAAGGTATGAGATGAAGTGGTGGTGGGAAGAAGCAAAAACGACATTGAAATCATCAAATCCCGAACTCTAAAATTCTAGAACAATTGCATATACCAATGGCCCGATACCTTGACCGGTGCACATCTGTTTTTAGAAAATTGAACTTCAGCCAAATGGCCCAATGTAAATATAATATATAATTCGGTTTTGCTTTCTTCTATATTCTTGAAGATGATATGAGACGTGACGATGTGAACGATGGTGCTACGAAATGAAGGGATGTATGGAGCATGATCGTGATATAGAGACGTGTGGAATGCGATGATGATATGAAATGAATGAATATTAAATTATTTATTTATTGTATAAAGAGAATATATATATATATATATGTATATATGTGTTGTGAAATGAGATTATGGTACTATTGTGAGTGTAAACAAAAACGAGTCTAGAACACAGGATAGAACCCCAGAGTGTGTGCGATACGAATGCGGTCCTATGACACTTAGCAGGTGGTCCAGGCTTGATGATTTTTACTTCGTTGTTGTGCTTCAGCGGACCAATGGAAGAGAGTGGATGGAAAGCAACCCTATAGGCTATGCGCAGTCCAGGGTGTAATTCCAACTAAGTAGCACGAGAACAATAGGTGACCCTGTAGGCTATGGGCAGTCCAACGTGTGATTCCTATACAATGTATTGGGAGATGGATAACAAGTGACTCTGTAGGGTATGAGGCCGGACCAGAGTGTGAGTCCATTTAGATGCGATATGAGACATTTGGTATGACGTGATGATCGAATGTATTGTGACCGAGCGATGGACTCATATCATTTTATAGTATTAATTTTGCAATATTTGTAGTATAGAGTATAGTTCGCTCACCAGACTTATGTCTAACCTACTCCTACTTTATTTTTTATACATGGTCCAAGTTGATGGAGTTTAGTGATGAGACAGTATCAGAGATGGAGATTTATTTATGTGTTGTATATATGAAATTGTTTAGTACTCTATTTGGAGTTGATTCTGTACCTAAGGAACTGGATTGTATCTATATTTTTCGAACATGTTTATTTGGCAGTTTTAGACATGTTATAGTGATGTGACTATGATATTGATCATGTTTAGATATTGTGCATTCCGCTGCGAGACTTTGTAAGTAGTTAGTGTTAGTTAAAATTGATATTTAATATCTAATATCAATTGTATCTGTCCAAGTAAGATCCTCAATTAGTTAATTTTACTTATTATCTCAATGATTCACTCTTTTGGTTCTCGTGTCTCGTCGTCGAGTTCTGGCATCGTACGTGTGGTCATGAGGGCAAGTTGTTACATGGAGCCTCGTCTTCATTTCACCTTACTTTTCTTCTTCTCTCTTCAAGGAAAAAAAGTTTTTCATACTTTAAATCCACAAAACTCTTTCATTCCTTCACTAAAAATTCTAAAATAAATATTTAAATGCAAGTTATGAGATTCTGTACATTCTCTCTTCGATTTGTATTCTACAAAATTTGCAACCAGATTTTAGAAATTAAGAGAGAGCTTCAAATTTGGTTCGGTTGAAGCTCGAATGTAAATTTGATGATTGAGATTTATTCCTTATGATATATGATCAACAATATGCTAGAATTCATGTTTAATATCTAATGTTAGTTAGGGCTTGATTAATAAACTTGAATTGAGATTTCAGTGTTGAGAATCTTGTTTTAACAATGTTTAACAGAGTCTAATTATAAAATGGATGTGTTAAAAAGCTTAATAATGAACATTGATAAGGTTGGATTAATTATTGGTTCAGGAATTTATAGAATGATCAGGGGATGATTCATGATATGGGTTAATGGCATTGTGAATGAGTGTAGAAATTGAAGTGATGGTGGAGTAGTTAAACTCAAATGGAAGTTGAAACTATTAACCACTTCAATGTCATTTGTAGAGTATAAAGTTATACTTGTCTGAATGTCAAACGACTTATAACAAAAGTATGAATCTGTGTCGAGCAATGTAAGTGTGAAGTATCTTGGTGAAACAAAGCCAAACATCAAAGACAAGAAAAAGGAAGATGAACAAGAAAAGGTGGGAAGAATTCCCACTAAGTGAAACTCTCTCATCTAGGTTAAGGTTTGGCCAAAACAGGGGTTAAGACGTCTGAATTGCAAATTCAAACGTCTGAAATTCAGGGATTTTACCTTGCATTATTCCAGTTACATCCGGGGTTTCCAAACTTCTGCATTCTAGGAATAGATATATGAAATTAGAGTTAGACATCTGAATCCAAGATTCAAACGTCTGAAATGATGTTTGTCCAAAAGTTGAGTTTATGTTTTAAAATTTGATATTTTGAGAGTTCGAGTTCGTTTTGGAGACCCACATCATGCTCATAAGATCTAGAGTGACTATAGAGCAATGCGAAGAATTCGAGAATGGTGCGTCTTTTCTCGAGAAATGTGCGATTGATGTTGAATGAGATAAAGACTATGTAAATCATTCGAGATGTGACTCAATTCGTATGGTGGGTTTTATAGAGTCTTTCGGTGCTTTAAGAAGTGACGATTAGAGTATTACAATATATGAATCCATACAATGTTGCGTATACAAAGTATGTTTGTATCCTTCGATTTCGGCCTTGGGATCTATTATATTAGACCATTTGTTGCATGAGGTGGGTTTCTCGATTGCGCATGGTAGGACGACATTAATCAGTGGATAAAAGATGTTGTATCTGGTGGACAGGCGATAGGCCATGGGCTACATTATAGCAAGGGTTGTAAGCCTTGAACCGCTTTTCTAATTCTCATGGTAAACAAATGGTAGACACATGTATATTGATTCAAATTTGATACGATTGTAGGTGGTGGATGATGTTGTAATGTGTTGTATCATCTTACATTAGTGACCATACTAAACGGGTCTTGGCAATACCATATGCGACGACCATCCAACATCTTCGGTATCCAATATACTTGTATAGTGTGCTACAATGGGACCTGGCCAATGTAGAGCAATAGTCAAGGGTAAAAATAAAATAGTGAACTCCAAATACAAAACAGGTCGTATATATTACAGCTCATCGAATAAAATATAATAATCAAACAGATATAAAACAGGCGAGGCAGCAGTATAACTATATGAACCATCACAGATCATAGCACAGGTTCAATACAGTTAAATAAAATAGTAATAGAGTTTGCATAACTAATAAATAAACAAAAATTTATGTCTCTAAAATAAATGTAGCACAAATAAAGCTCAATAATGTTGCAAACGAAATAAGAAAATAAAACTCAGATAATAGCATATATAATAGCGCTAGCTCCCTGCCCATCCTCTGAATAACCCCCTGCACCAATATCACACCTATTAACTAGTCTACTAATTTAAGAGTACCCAAGATAATAAGAAATAAAGCATAACATATCGGGTCAAACAATAATTTGTGCAAGTGATAGATAATCTCTAGATACTATTGAAGCCAATATAGTAAAACAGGGACACCGAGTATGAAGAATCATACTGGACTTGTCTTTTCATCTAACAAATGAGAACATAACTCAAATATATTCTAAACTATCATTATGGTATACAAAAAATCAAAGTATAGAATAAGGTTTCGTTGTATCTAACACATTAAAATCTACATCATAAGACATCCATCTCAATCACACATCAATCAAGGTGAACACAACAATCATAACATATAAAGCAATCAAAGTAACCATCACACACTTGGATGCTCTTGGATAACTCTTATGATTAACTTAAATGGTCTATGACTTCTCAATGTCGCGGGTACTCAATACTCAAGCTCATGCATACTAAGATGGATATACACTCAAACTACCTCAGGCTACACTTAGACTACCCTGCTTAATATAAGCACCTTTACTGACATACGTACCGATAGTAGAACCGACTCTTATCTACTTCACAAGCGACCACTTAGCATTCGACTTAGCACTCATTCACTCAAAAACTCCTCTGATGCTATAGCCACTTCCCTCAAGAAGTACCCAATTAATATGACTCGTATTGGTTGATTCGTCGAAGTTTAGAACGTCACACTTTGTTCTTATAATTCCCTACACTTGGCGTGGAGTAATCCTCAATTTCTCCTAGGTCTGGCCTAAAGCAATCTTAGGGAATTCCCACATAGTTATTACATCGCAACATCGATGATCTAATCGCAATATCTTTGCATCCACCCTATGGAACCTCATGAGATCACGGCCATTCCCTAGCTAAGGTAACCACACAATATCGATCGCTCATTCATTGGAGCGCATTGGCTATGGATCGGCTATGATGGGTTGGCTATGGTTCCAAATATCATTTCCTAAAAGTTTCTCTTCGGCTGGCCCAAAGTCAAAGCCTTCTCATCTCGAAGCCATCCTCTTCCTCTAAGTGACTTACCCCAACCAATGTTCAAATTTTGAAGATCTAAGATGGGTTGGTATGGAACCATAGCTTCAGTATTGAACCATGTTTAGTTCAAGGTTTAGCTGGTTTAGCTAAGTTTACTCGTCCCTAATTCCATGCTCTGTCTTCCCAGGCTCACCTCGAAGTTTCCCATCAAAATAACCAGAGTTTCCAACCCAAAAACTTGAACCACACTATAGACACTCCATTCCATCTATGACCGATCCGTGTTATAACTCCACTATACCAACTTCAACCCAATTTCGATCGATAGTGTAAATTTTCCACATCATTAGTAACTCCCATAATCGATTGCAGGCCATTTGGATAAATTTTTATTGATCGGTTATGATCGATCTAGTATGATCAATCACCTACGAAAACTTATCTTCGTTTAACATTTTCTAAGTTCATTTTCCCTCTACTTTGAATGCCTTAACTTCTTATGTAATTCCTTCGCGTCGATCCATCTCCAAACACTCTAAAACCAATTGAGTCTCTAAAATGGCCATTGATATGCTAACTCTATCTTAGGCAAACAAACACACCACAACTACCAAATAAGCATTATATCATCATTATGCACACAATACAATCTTCACATAACCATAATCAAGCCAAACCATGAAATGGAGAATCCACAAGAACACAAGAGAAAATAGTTAGATCCATATCCATTGTAAGCATTTAAATTAGTTTTCAAAACATGGGTAAGTTTAGATTAGATCACAATCACATTTTTAATTTTAAAATATATTAAAAACATATTTTAATACAATATTAGCAATCATAGTATGGTGAGAGACATAAATCACTTACCTAAGGTCCAAATGCACACAAATCAAGGAGAATCCAAGATGAATAGTGAATGGCACAAATTCATAAGCATCCCAACATTAATTAGTGATCCCTTTGCTAATCCCCTTGTTAATCTCTCTTTAATTGCTTGTTTTAGCTAAGAAAAGTAAGATTTGGAGTTTCTTTTTGGCTAAGGTGATGATTAATGGAAGTTAGAATGTTTTTGTAAAGTATGAAAATGATTAGGGGTTATACGAACAAGTCATATCAATTTAGATCCCGAAATGGGTTAATAGGGTTGATTTGGGCTTAGTCTAATTACTCATTAATTTATCCAAAAACAATCTAACTTCAAATGATCATATCTCCTAAACGTAAAGGCAAAAATTTATTATGACCATTTTATGGAAAGAGAAACCAACATATATTTCATTTGGAAGTGATGGAAGACCCTAATTCGGCTTATACAAAAAGTTACAGGCCTTGCAAGCTCTCAGGAACAAAATCTTCTAATAAAATTTATAATGGTCAAAAATATCAATACTCAACATTGTCCCAAGTTATAGCCTCATATGACCCAATTTGGATTCTAAAAAACAATATTTTACATTCCTATAGTATGTAAAATGCAAGTCTTTACACTCTCTCCCCTTTAGGAATTTCAACTTCGAAATCTCATCAATCAAGGTAAGGTCAAACAACATAGTTACATCATATGCCTAATAACCATATGCAAACATATCAATCATTACCATGCGGACACAAGTAAATACAACTTATTCCTACCCTAATATGCAAGGTATTAAGCTACTCTACATGTATCAAAAGTTAAAATAAATGAGTTAAGCAAAAAGTCTTACCTAGTAAAGAGTTCCAGATAACTAGTCCTCATGGTTTCCTCGGTCTTCCATGTACAATTGCTCTAGCTTTCACCTCATTAAACCTTCACCAACTTCACTATTTTCCTTCTAAGTTGCTTCTTATTATGTGCAACAATATGAACAGGCCTACGAGATCATGATGCTTCTGGTTGAATCTCAATATCACCTAGTTAATCCATTATAATAGTTATATTTAAGCCATGCACAAACATCCGAAAATGAGAAACATGGAACACAGTGTGCACAATCATCATCTTCTAAGATAAGTCAACTCTATAAGCTAGGTCCTCAATCTTCTTGACTATCAAAAAATGACCTATGAATCTCGGTGTCAAATTCCCCTTGATACCGAATTGAACTATATTCATTAGTGGAAATATCTTGACAAACACCATATCACTGACAGAAAACTTTAAATAACATCTTCTCTTGTCAACATAGCTCTTCTATCTATATTGAGAAGCTTTTATTCACTATCGAATGGTCTTGCTCTTTTCTGAAATTTCTCTTATTAGATCTGGCCCGAGTATCAATTTCTTGCCCGCTTCTCACCAACATGAAGGAGCATTGCATGGTTGGCCATATAATGTCTTAAACGGTGCCATGCCAATGCTAGACTGAGAGCTGTTGTATGCGAACTCAATAAGATGCATGTGATCATCCCATAAGCCTCTAAAGTCAAGTATTCAACCTTGTAAGCGATCCTTTAAGATACGATTCACTCTCTCAATCCATCAATTAGTTTGCAGGAGATAAGCCGGACTTAGATGTAGCTCCAACCCTAACGCCTCCTGTAAGCTCTTCAGAAACCCGTTAGTGAATAATGGGCCTTGATCGTTTACAATACTCTTCAGCACGTCGTGGAATCATGCTATCCACTTCATAAATAACTTGGCCAATTTGGATGTCATCCTACTTGACTTTATGAGTATGAATCGAGCATTCTTCGTCAGTCTATCAACTATGACCTAGATGCTATCATGCATCCTCTAGTCGTAGCCAATCCTTCGATGAAATCCATTGATATCTATCCCACTTCAACTTGGAAACTTCAAGCAATTGCAGCAAACCACTTGGCTTTTTATGTTTATCCTTCACTAGGTAACATCTCCTACACTTTGAGAAGAATGCCCGGACGTCCTTCTTTACCCATTCCCAATAAAATGTCTACTTCATGTCATGATACATTATAGCCTTCAGGATGTATAGTCAATCTCGAATGATGTCACTCACATAGTATCTCATTGCTCAACCCATCAACCTTAAGTAAAAAACAATCTCAAATGATGTCACTTACATAGTACCTCATTCCTCAACCTATCGACATCAAGAAAAAACAATCTCCTATCCTTACTAACCACCATGGTCGAGTTCGCATTGCTTCATGCATTAAGACTCTACTCTACTCTTAATCTTAGCAGTGATCTCTGCTAGTTTATCATCACGTCTCTAACTGGTATAATCCTCTCAATTAGAGTAGTTCTAATAATCAAACTTGCCAACACATCTGGCTCAAGCTCATCTCGCGGTCTGAGGTTATAACCGGCAACATACTCAAGCTACTTTCACTCTAGGAACATCGATCCAAAGCTTGCATGTCTCATACAGAGAGCATCAACGACTGCATTTCCTTTTCCAAGCATATAGAAAATGTCAAAGTCATATGAGACCAAGAAATCCAACGATCCCTGCCGGTGAAGGTTAAGATCCTTTTATGAGAAGAGGTACTTCAATGATTTTTGGTCGGCGAATAACTTAAACATCTCTCCCAATTGATAGTGCCTATAAATCTTCAACACAATCACGATCGCTACCAACTCCAAATCATGAGTTGAGTACTTCCTCTCATGTGGTTTCAGCTCTTGATTAGTATATGTGACAATTTTACCCCTCTGCATCAGTACCACACCCAATCCAGTATCATATGCATTTGTGTATTCTGTCAGTTCTTCATTTCCACTCAGAGTGGCTAACATTGGTGCACTCGTCAGTCTTTCTTTCAGACTTACAAACGCATGCTCACATCATAAATTTTGTGTAAAAGTTGGCTTCTTCTTTATCATGTTAGTTAATGATGCAGCTAGCTTTGAGATGTCCTTTACTAATCTTCCATAGTATCCCGCTAATCCAAAGAAGCTTCTTATATCTCCAGCATTCTTGAGTTGATTCCAATTCTTGACTGCTACTACTTTGGCAGGTCCATAGCATACTCAAATTGGTCGAACCACCTACAGGGTTCGTTACTACCAGAGGTCTATCCACTATGTCATATCTCAGTCTTAGTTTATTCACTAGGTCACTAGATCAAAAAGAATGCGATGCATCAGTATTAAATAAAACATGAATATGTATATCATAAAGATATTGCATACCTTAGATAATAATGCTTTCCCCTTCTCCATAGTCGATGGAGCAGTCGAACAAGTTAGAATGACATTGTGTGCACAAACGGACACCATATACTTGTTCTTCAGCAGTTATGGACAATCCTTCTTTGTATGCTGAGCTTTATGGAAGTTGTTGCATTTCCTCTCTATACTCTTACAACTTCTATTCGGATGGCCCTTCTCCCCACACTGAAAGCAAGTGGGCTCCCATTTTCCCTTTTTTGACCACCTTTAGCCTGAAGCTTACTTCTTTCCCTTGTTGTTATTCCACTTCCTCTTGCCTCCCCGCTCACTTGCGGCTTTAGCTCTTCTTTGGCAATAACAACCACAAACTTAGATTTCAGATACAAACTCTAATTTCATAGTGCCTTCTCAACATGCTTCTTAAAGGATTCATTAATATAACCCAATAGTTTTTACCTAAGATAATCATTTAAGCCCATAATGAGCTTCTCGTTATTTTTAGCTAAGTATCGAAAGAAGATAAGTCGTACTTTGACAACATATTGACTCGGCTATATACTCTTAAATAGTCTAGTTTTCCTACTTCAAACCTGCGAAATTCCTAAATAGTATTGACTTTTGAGTCATCCAGTGCTTAAGAACATTTTATAGTTGTCTAATGCTTCTCACATAGATTAGACTGGTATCAGCTTGTGCATCTTAATGCATAAGAATATGGTCTGGTACATAGCATGGCGTACATTGTGGAACCAATTGCAGATGCATACAATATCCTCTTTATATGTTTCTTTTACTCATCAATATGAGTAGTGTCCATGTTAGAAAGGATGATTCCAGATTGCATCGGAATATTTTTGGGTTTGGAATTCTTCAAACTGAACCTTTTTAGTATGGTATATATGTACAGGGATTGTAACAATCCCAGCAACCGCTTGGATCTACATTTATAGATCCTTACATCAAGTATATAGTTCGCTTCCCATATCCTTCATGGAGATGTTCTTGAGCAACCATGCTTTCACCGATTGCAACAGTGCAACGTCATTGCCAATTGAAAGTAAATTATCGATATATAGGAATAAGAATATGATAGCACTTCTTTGTTCTTTCGGGTATTCGCACTCTTCCTCTTTGCTCTGATAAAAAACCAACCATTTGATCACTTTATTAAAGCACTTATTCCAACTCCTTGAAGTTTGTTTAAGGCCATAAATTTCTCAACAATTTGCATTTCTTTTCCTTACTCGCACTGACCTCGAAATCCTTGGGTTGCGATAAATAAATAATCTCTTCTAAATCACCAATCAGAAGTTATGATTAACATCCCTTTACTATATTTAGTAGTCATAGATGCAGTGATGACAAACATTATGTGAACGGACTTAAGCACGTCTATGGATAAAAATGTTTCATCATAATCAACACCTTGAATTTGAAGAAACCATTTCGCAACTAGTTTTCCCTTAAAAGTCTCTACCTATCCATCTGCATTTAGCTTTTTCTTAAACATATATTTGCAGCTGATGGGTATTATCCCTTCGAGTATGTCAGTTGAAGTCCACGCTTTGTTGTCATACATGGAATCCATCTCAGATTTCATAGCCTCAAGTCAAAGTGCATAGTCTTTACTCTACAGTACTTGTTGGAATGAGAGAGGTGGCATCTTTTAAGATGTGATCCTTTTTCTTGCCATCCAGGAGAAAACTACAGTACCTCTCTTGTGCATAATATTCCTTATTAGACCTTCTAATAGGCTGTATGTTTTCATATAATGGTGAATTTGATTCTCCCATTGGTTCGGCCTCTGTTTTAATTCTTGGATCTCATCGAAGCCTATAACTTTGCTGTTAATTTCTTTGATAGAAATTCCTTTTCAAGAAAGACGACTTGTTGAGAAATAGTAACCTTTTACTACTTAGTGTATAGAAAATATATCCTATAGAATTCTTAGTATATCCTATAAGTTTACACGAGGTCGATCTTGCTTCAAGTTTATTGGGGCTAACATTTTTGATATAGGTTGGACAATCCCACACCTTCAAATGTTTGAGTAGGGTTTCATTCGGTGCCACATCATATGGTGTCTTAGGCACAGGTTTAGTAGAAGTCAAATTCAACAAATACGCTGTGGTTTCTAGTGCGTTTCCCTAATATGGAAGAGGTACCTCTACCTTACCCATCATGGAATGAACCATATCTAATAAGGTTTGATTTCTTATTTTCAAAACACTAGTGTGTTATGGAGTATATGGTGGGGTAACCTAAGAGATAATCACATTATCTTTTAAATACTTTGGAGTTCTTATCTAACATTGATGACCAAACCCACCCTCCGACACCTAACATAATCAGTAGAGTGCACTACTACAGTGCTCGACCGATTAAGACGGTAATCAAGGTGGTAAAATACAAAAGCCTCCAAATCAGAACATATAGTATGTCCTACAGCACGATTAAAATATAATATCACATACATATATAAAACATCTAAGATAGTAAATATAACTAGATGAATCAAAACCATAAAAGAGTGTAGAGATCCATCAAAGTTATACAGTATAAGTGATAGAGTTACATAGTAAATAATAACTCAAAGAAAACCGTCTCCAAGTAAATATACTTATAAGCTTCCCAGTGCTACACAATGGAATAATAAGCAGTAATAACCTTAAACATTTTTTTGTAGGAAGCATATCCTTCTACTCTTCTCCTGTATAGCTCTATGTGCTCACCAAACTTGCCATCCCTAATCTACTAATTTAAGAATACCCAGAATAGTAAGAATCGGTTGAAATTAGAATTTTAAAGAATTTCACTTGATAAAATGTGTTATGATTATTGTCAAAATAAGACGTTCGTCAAATTAACAGAGCATATTATGTTTTTCAAAGATTACTGGATTTTGTGAAAAATAAGATTGGAAATCAAAGACTTTGATTTAAAACTAGATTGAAAAAGCTATTGATGATTTCACCTGAAATTTGATTGGAGTTAGATGAATTACATAGCCAATGATGTTTAAACTGATTAGGGTGAACCAGCTAGAATATTCAGTATGCCAGTATGCTAAGGACTTTCTAATATTGGACATTACGGAATTTTAAAGCATTAGAAGATTTGTGGTGAAGGAAAAATTAGTTAGAGATTTTTTGACCTTTTCCAATCGACATTTGAGTTCGAAGGGTCGAGTGCCTAATCGAATTTTTTCATAATAATAAAGGCTAAACACTACATTACGTCATTTATCTAAATATGGTTTGAGTTGTTGGATCTTAGCAAAGGATGTCTTAGAAAATGTGATTAGCTAAGACTAACTTAATTTTAAAATAAAGTTGTTGCAGTAAAAGATTGGTATGCACCCAAAAATGCTATAGAGACAACGAGTTTTCTTGGTTTGGATGGATATTATAGGAAGTTTATTGAAGACTTTGGGAAGATTTTTGTGTCATTAATATGGCTAACTAAGAAGAATTTAGTTTTCACGTGGACCTCGGAGTGCGAGCATGCTTTTGTTAAGATAAAGGAGTTATTGACGAGCATGCCTATTTTAGTACTTCTTGGTGGTTCGAGGTCGTATATTATGTATAACAATGCTTGCGGTATAAGGGTAGGTATTGTTTTGATGCAGGAGGGTAGATTCATTTGTTATGCAAGAAAGTACACGAAAAAGTTCCAATTCATGATCTTGAGTTGGAAGCTATTATTTTTGGTCTCAAATTTTGAAGACGCTACCTTTTATGGGAATGATTTGAGTTGTTTATAGTTCATAAGTCTCTAAAGTATTTATTCTCCTAAAAAAGATTTGAATTTGAGGTAGCAAAGGTGGATGGAGTTCTTAACATCATATGATTTTGGTATTTTGCATACCCCAACGAAAGAAAATATTGTAGCTAATGCCTTGAGTAGGAGACACATGATGCTAGGTTCTATGTTTTTGGAGTGGAAGCACTTAAACTCAAAATTTGAAAATAAATACAAAATTTTTAGCCCCATCGATCTATCGTGTAGGAATATAAATATAGATGAGGGTTAGGAGTCGGATAGGAGAGTATCGAGTTAGCAAAGACTGAGATTATATTTGTGGTTAGAGAGAGGAGCAGGTCCAAATTATTATTTTGTAACATCATAAATAAGAGACGCTAACTGAACAACAAAATATATTGATTAAAAGGAGATTTGGCCGAAGTTATGTTTATATTATACCGGAAGTTTTGACACTATAGTTGAGTAAAGTTACACTCGAAAAGTTGTATAGTAGAAGACCAGCAAATAGTTTTGAAATTTTAGATGATTGAATTCTATTGACTGATCAGTTGAATGAATATTTAGAAGGTGTTTGGAAATTTATCTAAAAGAAGCCTAAACTTTATCATATGATAGGGTTCTAGTGACGACCCAGTAGTATTTCTATAGGATCTAATTTGGTGTTCGGTCCATAGACTAAAAATTATAGAATAATTGACATTCGCATTCTTTCATACCGTATCATTGCGGAAATGCACGATGATGGAAGCGGATAGCATTTAATGATTGGTTGTTTTGACATCATCGGTAAAGGTGACGATTTAGGTTCATTGATTCGACGTTTCTTGTAATTACACTACCCATGTTTGTGTTTGGCTTTGAAAATGGAAAAAAAATTATAGTCTTGGTTTGTTTGAAGAATAATTTTTTATTTTTGTTTTTAAATATATGTGTATATATATACATATTGCAGAAAAAATAAGGACTTTTACTCTCGGCTAAAAATAAAAAAATTGATAGATGTTTGAACTATGAAACTTGATTCAAAATTCAAAATATATATAATTATCTAAATACATTTTAACATAATTAAATATATAAATATAAGTAAATATCTACCTATATAATCCGGCTTTATATTATATGTATATTGAATTGAAAAACAAAAAAAAGTCATTTTTATGTTATTATTAATAATATATAATAATAATAATCATATATTAATATATATATACATTTATTTACTAATGGTCGACCATAATTATTTATATATATCACCTACCATCATCATGTTAAAACCATTGACATTGTTCCCTTGACTATAAGTTATAACCATAAATTCTAATGGTTATTTACATATATATGTGGATAATTACATTTATGTCACTTAGAATAATTTATAATATTTACATTGTTTTGCATTATGAATGGAAATAAATCTACAATTGAGAATGATAATTAAAATAAAGATTGAACTAAAATAATAAATATATAATATATCTATAGATTTAAGTTATAATATATAAATATACATACATTAATGGTTTAAGATAAAACTAACCAAATTAAAGCACATACTCTTTTATTAATGATCACTAAATACAATTATAATGTATTCAAATTGTTTATGTGAACACAAAACAAGATCTAGTGCAAATAAATAAAAAGATTTTTTATGAAATTTCCCCTTTGTACCCGGCTGCCCATGTACTTGATCGAACTATAACAAGCAAGACATTTGAAATTTCCATAAAGTAAATGGCGTCCATATAGAGACCAAGTTCGAAATTACATAATCCTTTAGCAGAATCATGATATATGCTACTAAAATGTTTAAGCTTCATGTGACATAAAAATACTCCATCTCGTTGTCGTTCACTGTAACATTACATTGTTCACTATGCCACTACATGTGTGTAATAGTAGCACAAGATGCATGTATCCTTTGTAATCTAGGCGTAAGTAGGATCTAATGCATACGGGTGAATCGTACATCTTTTCCAATACATTTTTCAACTTATATCTTGGTTCATTACAAATATACACCTTAAAGGATTTTTATCTTTCTTTCAATATATCATGCATCCACCAGGACACATATCAATCTTTTCATAATATAACGATCCATGAGTTTGACACATTAATTATTAATTAGTTATAAATAGCAATCTAAATTTAACTAACAATAGAAGATGTTGGGCGTGTTCTCACCCAGAAGACATGGAGACCAAGAAACTTGCTTCATTCGGCAGACTCATTCGGCAGCCCCATTCGGCAGACCCCATTCGGCAGCCCCATTCGGTAGACCTCGCTAAACCCCATTCGGCAGGCACCATTCGGCAGACCTCACCCGAACCACCTCCTGCCGAACCAACCGAACCAACCCTCTTTCGAGACTGCCGAACGAACCTCCTACCACCGGACCAAACGCTACCGGACCAAGACGTGCCAGGCCAGATCACGTCAGCCCAGGCCCACCAGCAGCTATATACATCCAAGACCCCTGCTCCCAACCTCACTCTATAAATAGAGGGGCAGGGGTACAACAATGGGAACAAGTTTTGAGAGCTCAAGCACGGAGAGAACTTTCAAACAACTTTCTTTTACTTATATCAAAGCTTTGTACTTGTAATCAAAACAAGAGAAGAGAAATAACATATAAAGTGGACGTAGGCATATTCTGGCTGAACCACTATAAATCTGCGTGTCTTTTTACAGTTTAGCCCCTGCTTTTCATATATTTGCATAAATCACCCAAATCACTAAGAACTACATAAGATCTACTAAATCATACAACTTTGAGGTGTTTGTCCATTTTTTGTGCAAACATTTTTGGTGCTTTCATTGAGAGCTAGAAGCTCGAAGCTTCAGCTTCATCTACTTAACAAGTTTTCCTAACAGCATCGTCCGCCACTTGGAAAACATGCCTCCCAAACAGAGAAAAGATGTTAACAAAGGAAAAAACATCGCATCCAGCAGTCTTCCAGATCCAGCTGTCACGAATCAAGTGAATCGACCTCCTCCAACAACGGTAACAAATGAAGGACAGGCTAACCCAACCACTCCTGCCACAGAACAGCCTGCAGCAATCACTAGGGCAGATTTGGACAGAGTTGTTGTTGAAGTAACTAACCGCTTCACGTCCCAGCAGGAAGCCTTGGTGGACCATCTCATGTCACGCTTGAGGGACGCTGAAGAATCCAACCGCAACACTGAATCATGGGGCGAGTCCCAGTCCGGAGGATCTCAGAGACAACAAAGATCATCCTTCTTCGAAGGAGCTAACGGCAGAAGTAGCCGTGGTAGGAGCCGAGACCGAGCACAGCCCAAAGTTAGGCCTGAGGAAACGTTTGGTACCGAACCCAACGGGGAAGGTACCGGGCGAAGGTCAACTGTAGCTGAGCCTGTCATGCTGCCTAACCACAGAAACACCAGTGAACGGGGCCGAGCTAGAGTTCAGCCCGAAGTTGGACCCGAGGAAGTGCTTAGATCAGAACCCAACAGGGGAAGATCAAGGCAAGGGCCAACTATAGCTGACCCAAGCATGCTTCCAGAAGATCAAAGGCAGCCACTGGAAAATATGAGGAATGATAGACGATACCATCCCTACAGGTCGTCTGGACGGAATCAATCCCACAGAACAGAACCAAACTCATTTTTATCCGCTCCAAATTCTGATGAAAGGATGGCACGCTTATTCAGAGAGTGTGTCCAGCGGGAGCAAAGAGATCGAGGGATAGGCGCTAGGGTAACCAGCCCTTTCGCCCGCAATATCGAAATTACTATCACCCCCCGAGAATGGAAGATGCCAACAATGGAACCCTACAAAGGAACCTCCGATCCCGTTGTACACTTACAGAGGTACACGCAGCATATGCTCATGAGTGGAGCAACAGAGGGAGTACTGTGCAAATGCTTTCCGCTCTTCTTAGCAGATCTTGCTACCTCCTGGTTCTGTCATCTACCCCAAGGATCCATCAGCTCATGGGAAATGTTGAAAGAAAAATTTATCAGTCAGTTCCGCATTCATGTGGAGCAACCTAAGGACGCTTATTCCTTATCCAGCGTCAAACAGAAACCCGGAGAAAAGCTGCAGCAATACCTAACCAGATTCAACGCCGCAGCAGCCGCAGTTCAAGATGCCGATGAGAAGCTTATCCTAATGGCCCTCTGCAGTGGGGTGCATCCGGACACCAAATTTGCTAGAAGATTGACAAAAGAAAAACCAGCTACTTTACCCGATTTCTTTCATGAAGCCGGGAAATACATGAGGCTTGAGGATGCCGCCATTGAGGGGCAGTCAGGACAGCAAAGTAAGAGACTCATGGCAACGCCCCTGCTGTGGCGAGGGACGTTCGAAGAAATGATTTCAGAGACAATGTTGGGGGCAAGAAGGTAGAAAAGCGCCTATATCGGCCAGGACCAAGATTCGACACTTACACCCCTTTGAACGAGACCGTCGAAAATATCTTCCTTGCCACCCAAAGCGAAGTTAGATACAAACACCCACCATACAAGAAGGAATCAGACAACGCACAAAAGTCTGGAAAATTCTGCCGCTTCCACGAATCTCACGGACATGATACCAACGAATGCCATCATCTCCGAGATCTGATTGAGGAACACATCAGAAGGAAGAAACTGGAACGTTATGTAAAAAGTCAAGACAGGACTCCAGCCCCTGCCAATGAAAACCCAAGGCTACCTCACCAGGGACTGACAGAGGAAACCGCAACGCTAGCAGCTCTAGTCAAGAGAAGATAGTGGTCCATACCATCTCAGGAGGTCCGCACATCGCAGACAGAAGTTGGAGAGAGATGGAAAGATATGGGAAGTCGCTTAGAGACAATAAAGACTGTGTCAATACGGTTATAGAAGAGCGCCACCCAAAGCGAAAAGAAAGCGATGACATCATATTCAGTAAACGCGACTTAGAAGGAAGACAGTACCCTCACATGGATCCCATGGTTATCTCTGCCCGACTCGGTCCCGCCGAAGTTTACCGAATCCTGGTAGACACTGGAAGCTCTGTAAATATCCTTTTCAAACACGCATTCGACAAAATGAAGCTATCAATGAAGGATGTATCTCCCTGCGATAAACCACTACACGGTTTCACTGGAGATGCGAAGATGCCCCTCGGGCAGCTGGACCTCTTTGTTGAGATTGGAAGCCATCCCCGCTCCGTTGTAAGGAAACAGACATTTGTGCTGATAGAAAACCATTCGGCCTACAACGCCTTCTTAGGAAGACCAGCCTTATCCGACTTCCAGATTGTCCTAGCCCCATGGTGCCTGAAAATGAAGTTTCCAACAGACAATGGGGTAGGGGAAGTGGAAGGAGACCAGGATATTGCACGAGACTGCTATGTAACCGAACTTCGCAACAACCACAGGAAAGATAAAGGGAAAAATGTAGAGATCGCCCTCTGCACAAAAAGCCTTGAAGCATAGCAACTAAAGAAAGCCCCTCCTCTTCGATACACCAGCGACCCTTTCAATGAATTAGACCCTAGGGACAAAGAGGAGGAGGCCACCGCCGAGCCTGCAGAAGCTATGGAGTTTATATCTGTAGACAAGCACGACTCAAGTAGGCTACTGAAAATTGGGTCCCAGCTGAAAGCTGAATTGAAGGAACAACTCATTGATTTCCTCCGCCACAACTTGGATGTATTCGCTTGGTCACACGCTGACATGACCGGAATCTCCCCCGACGTAGCATGCCACGTATTAAACATTGATCCTACCAAGGCGCCTGTAAAACAAAAAAAGAGAAGTATGGGGGCAGAGCGATCAGCAGCCCTCGATGAAGAAGTAAAGAATCTACTCGCCAATGACTTCATACGAGAAGCTGTTTACCCAGAATGGATCGCCAACCCGGTACTAGTAAAGAAGGCTAATGGGAAGTGGCGGACCTGCATTGACTTCTCCAACCTAAACGACGCCTGTCCAAAGGATTGCTTCCCGCTTCCCAGAATCGACCAACTTGTAGACAGCACAGCCGGGCACGAACTCCTATCTTTTATGGATGCATACTCAGGATATAACCAAATTCCTATGCATGCTCCCGACCAAGACCACACTAGTTTCATCACTGACCGGGGTTTATACTGCTACAAAGTGATGCCCTTCGGACTTAAAAATGCAGGAGCCACCTACCAGCGCCTCGTCAACAAGATGTTTGCAGGGCTAATAGGACAAACTATGGAAGTATATGTGGATGACATGCTGGTAAAGTCAAGGAAGGCCAAAGATCACGTAAGCCACCTAGGCGAGATGTTTCAAGTACTCCGGCAATATGGAATGAAGTTGAATCCACTAAAATGCTCCTTCGGTGTGTCGTCAGGGAAGTTCTTAGGATTCATCGTTCATGCCAGAGGGATAGAAGCAAACCCTGAACAAGTCCGAGCGCTAAGGGATATCAAGATACCTTCCACCCGAAAGGAAATGCAAAGCCTAAATGGAAAAGTGGCCGCCCTAAGCCGATTCATCTCCAAGGCAACGGACAAGTGCGTCCCCTTTTTCGAAGCCCTAAAGAAAGATAAAGGAAAGTTCGAGTGGACTGACGAATGCCTGACCGCTTTCCTTCACTTAATCGAACACCTCCAGAAACCACCGGTGCTCTCAACTCCAAGCGAAGGAGAAGAATTATACCTATACCTCGCTGTGTCATCCCACGCCCTGAGCGCTGCCTTGGTAAGGGAAGACAACCGCACGCAACGACCAGTTTACTTCGTCAGCAAAAGGTTTACTGGGGCAGAAGTTAGATATCCTAAGCTCGAGAAGTTAGCATATTGTTTACTAATCACCTCACGAAAACTGCGTCACTACTTCCAATCCCATTCCATCAAAGTTCTGACCGATCAACCACTGAGGCAGGTACTCCATCGTCCCGACACTTCCGGGCGACTACTTAAATGGTGTATTGAGCTGAGTCAATATGATATCACCTATCACCCTCGCACCGCCATCAAGGGACAAGCCATGGCTGATTTCATTGCAGAATTCACTACCAACGAGGATAAGGAGCAACTGGAAATAACGGAAGATATCAAGTGGAATCTCTTTGTGGACGGTGCATCTAACGAACAAGGCTCGGGGGCAGGTGTGGTAATAATCACTCCCAGGGGAAATAAACTGCACTATGCTATAAGGTTGGAGTTCGCTGCCACCAACAACGATGCAGAATATGAAGCAGTGATAGCTGGACTAGAAATTGCCATAGAAATCGGAGCCAATTCTTTGTGTCTTCACAGCGATTCTCAACTTATTGTTAATCAAATACTAGGAGAATTCCAAGCTCGAGAGGAACGACTCATAGCATATCTAAAGAAGACCAAGTTGCTTCTCAGCCGATTGGATCAGTACTTAGTCAAACACATCCCTCGGGAAGAGAACCAAGGGGCCGACGAATTGGCAAAGCAGGCGAATATGAGAGACATCGCCATCTTCGGAGCAGTAACCATCTCAAAGCAAACGGTCCCGAGTTTTGAGCAAGTGAATCTGATAGCCGCAGCCGAAGAAGCAACTTGGATGACTCCCATCCGAGACTACCTACAAGGTGGCACACTACCCAACGGGCGTAATGAAGTCAAGAAAATCTTGAGGAAAGCATCGCGCTATACAATACAAGAAGACATCCTCTATCGGCGCGGTTTCTCTAACCCATTATTAAGGTGTGTCGCCGGAAGGGAAGCCAAGGAAATCTTATCCAACATCCATCAGGGGAGCTGTGGAGATCACACCGGGGGCAAACATTAGCAAAAAAGATACTCCGATATGGATATTTCTGGCCCACCTTAAGCAAGGACGCCTTAGATTTCGTCAAGAAGTGTGACAGATGCCAAAAATTTGCTAAGATCCCTCGGCTACCAACAACCGAGATTACTCAGATGACCAGCCCTTGGCCCTTCGCGATATGGGGAATTGACTTAATCGGCGAGCTACCAATGGGCCGAGGCGGGGCCAAATATGCTATAGTGGCAGTTGATTATTTCACCAAATGGGTGGAAGCGGAACCTCTAAATAAAGTATCTTCAGCAAAAGTTATTAACTTCTTGATCAAAAATGTTCTATGCAGGTACGGAGTCCCACTCAAAATCATATCCGACAATGGACTTCAATTTGACAGCGAGGAATTCGCCAACTGGTGCCAAGAACACAGAATTCATAAAAGCTTCTCATCCGTAGCATATCCCCAGGCAAACGGACAAGTCGAAGCGGTCAACAAAATTCTGAAAACTCTAATCAAAAAGAAGCTTGAAAAGTCAAAGGGCGCTTGGGTGGATGAACTTCCTACGGCACTATGGGCCTATCGCACATCTTTCAGAACATCGACAGGGCACACTCGTTTCTCTTTGGCATACGGATCGGAGGCTATGCTCCCAGTTGAAACTATTGTGCCTTCCCATCGTCGGATCCACTATAACCCAGAAGAGAACGAAGAACTCCTTCACATGTCTTTGGATCTAATCGAGGAGAGAAGAAACGATGCAATCCTCAAAACAGCAGCCCACAAGCAAAAAGTGGCAGCACAATACAACTCCAAAATCAAGCATCGTACCTTGCAAGAAGGGGATCTTGTCCTCAAGCGAATCTTCCCTCGCCCCAGAGCACTAGACCCAATCTGGGATGGACCATATGTAATTCATAAAGATCTCCACAACGGAGCCTATATTTTGTCAACAGTGGACGGAGAGGTGTTCCAGAGGGCATGGAACATCCAACACCTCCGTCGATACTTTTCTTAACTTGTATTGCCCATATGAAGTGAATTAACAAAGAGAATCAGTGGACGTAGGCCTTTTCATGCCGAACCACTTTAAAAAACCTTGTCTCTTTTCTTTGTTCCTTTGTATCTTGGCTGCTTGTTAACTTTATCCTTTTCTGTTGAACAAAATCCTGAGTATACAGCATTTCTATTCAAAGCACTCCACGACGCAACTTCACCTGGACAAGACCTAACAGGTACTATGCGAATCTATGCCCTCGCCAATGAGACACTTTTGCTCCAGCATCCCTCTGCTGCGGGTTAACTCATTGCTCGCGACGGCCCTTAAAGCCAACTGTAATGAGCCGATTATAAGCCACCGAGAAGGCCGACTATAGCCGAGGCAGCTCATTACGGCGTTAGGCTCGCCGGCAACTATGAACCGACTATAAGCCCCAACATAAGGTGTGGCCAGCCAGGGGCAGTTCACAGTTGACGATCGGCACCCACGCTAGCCGGCCACAGTAAATCGAATAATACCCACGATTACGGGCCATAATGGCCCGGGTAGTTACTGTGCGCGATCTCGGCTCCGATGTGTCTTAAGTGCGGCTGTGGTAAAAAAGAATTAACTCCCCGCGGAGGCGTAAGATGGGTGACAAATGTCTCCAAGACCCACAGCTAGGGAAAGTGACTACAAAACCCGTTTGCCACGAACTTAAGCACATCGAAGGCCTTCCGTGATTGGAAGTTTTACTATTTCACGTATTTCAATTTTACTTAAAAAGCTTTTTTTTTCTATCCCCTATAACAATCCCTAAAGTACATGATACAGAGTAGGAGATACTCGCCAATGGGTGTAGGGACTCACAGTGGCAGGACATTCGACTACATTCCATGCTCGGTCCTACAAGATATTCAAGACTGCCATCTACGATTAAAACATGAAAGGCGGTATTTTCTTCTTTTATGTACAAATACATGACCATAATTTGTTCACACCACACGCTAATATTGCAAGTCATAAAATTATGGTGTAGAACCAGAGTCTAACATCAAACACAATTTAATTACAAGAATATACATAGCTACATTTCTCATACGATATGTCGAAATAGCAACAAATATTCAAGAAACGACAAAATCAGCTTAAGTTAAAAAATTACACGTCAAGAATAATGTTGATTATTACAAGTAGCAAGCATTACAACTTAGAAGTTACTCTACTGTCTTAAGACTAACAGATACAGCAATGCCAAGCCTACAAAAAGAATTTTCCAGGTCTAATCAGGGAGCCGGTTGCGTCGAAGTCTTGTCCTTGCTCTGTTGCCCGCCTGTCCGGTCATAAAAAGGATTCATTAGTGATAAGTAACCAAGTTAATGGAAAGGCTAGAAAAGAAGACTTACCAGCACCTGCTTCTTGACCATCCTGGTCGTCATCCTCTACCTGCACACCTGCCTCCTCAGCAGCAAGCAGCCGCATACCCTCCTTTACCGCCACTTTCTCCTCCTTGGTGAACTGGGCAGTGACCACATCCATACTGAAGACCGTTCCACCTTCTTTATCTGCATCAGCCTTAGCCTCCTCCAAAGCCCGAAGATAGATCTTGGCCATGACCCTGGGATAATCATCCATCCAAGAGAGATTGCCCTGCTTCCAAGTCCGGAAATACATGTCCTGGAGCATGTCATCCATCATTCCCTCATTCTCCTCAAACACCCTCATCCGGGCATCGGAAGCCAACAACCTTTCGACGGCAGCATCTCTCTCCAATCTGTATCTCGAGCAATCAGCCTGAAGGGACCTCCGCATCACCTCCATCTCTTCCCTCAACTTAGCTTGAGCAAGCTCTGCAGCCTCAAGTTTCTTGGACAATTCCTCCACCTGCTCGAGATCCGCTCTCCGAACCTCATCCACCGTGGCAATAGCCATGTCAATCCGCTCTTTGCAGGTAGCTTCCATTTTCCTCAATTCGGCCCGACTGGCCTCTTCCATGGTTTTCCTTAGTCGCCCAGTAGCAGCCTCATGCTGAGAAATCTGAATAGCCTGATCCGCAAGCTGTTTGGCCTGATACGAAACCACCAATCGAAGTCGGATATTGGCGCTCCCAATCTCCTCTCCGGCCTTAACCAGCCGAGCATGATGCCCCATCAGCTTCTTGGTCTCCTCTGCCACCCGATCAATATTAGCCTTGGCCTCGTCTCCCATAGTGACTATACGAGTAGTGAGTAGATCGAGATCTAAGGACTTGGCTTCATCAAGTACTCGTACCATGGGGTTACGGGGGAGAAGGTGTTCACCAGTGACTTCGTCAAAAGTAATATCATGAGAACTTGGATCCAGATCAGGATGACCCGCAAATGGATTACGGGCCAAGTCGGGACGGTCGATATGAATAACAGAAGGGTTTCCGAACGGGTGCGGAGAAGGTGCAAACTCGCTACCCTCCTCAGTAATGTCATGAATAGGCTGAGCCGGAGGCTGAGGACCGGGCGAAGTTTAGGATAAAGGATGACTCCTCTTCCTCTGCTGAATACCCTCTTCGATGACCCCAAGAAGAGGACGGTAGCCGACTACATCCCCGGAGCGTTGGGTTGAGGGCTTCGGCTTAGCAGAAATTTTGGAAAGTTTATATTGCTCAAGCCTGTGTCGGAGGTCTGAAGCTTTGGACGTCTTGCCTGCTCCTGATATAAAGAACAAGTGTCACAATCTTACGTTACTATACGATTCGAGAAACGCGGTAAATTACAAGTTAAAAAAAGGAAAAGAAACACAGCTGTGGTTGTACAAACCCTGGGGACGAGTGGGATACTGCAATAAGTCCTGGATTTCATTCCAGGACGGGAGCGGGTCATAAAATATTCCTAAGTCCCTATCATTAATGAAGCATGCACGAGTCAAGAGTTCACCTTGAGTCGTCGGAGCCACCTTGGCTGGAATGGTCGGAGAAGACTCACTTGCACCAGTCCCGGCTTTGTCCGCCTTCCCGGTCTTCTCTGCCAAAGCCGGATCCTCATCCAACCCCTCAAAAGCCTGGTGGAACGCATCATCCGTCCACTCCTGAATCTCGCCCGCTTGCCCAGGAAGTAGGGCCCCGATGCCATCGCCACCTTTGTCACCATCCCGACCATCTCCACCCTCGCCTCTTTCCTCCTCTATGTCTTCCTCCTCCCGGGTAAGTGGACAATTGCTGGGGGAGGGACCGTCCGATTTCTTGAGTTTCTTACCTCCGACAGCTGGAGGTTTTGTGAAAGGTTTCCTCTTGCTACTCTCTGCCGTAACACCTTCCTTGGTCTGAGCAGCCGCCCTCTCCTCCGCCGTTTCCCTCAGCTTAACTACAGACTGCTGCGGAAGGATTAAGTTATATTCCAGAAGAATCGCATTTCTAATCAAGAAGGCAGATGATCTATATTTCCCAAGAATGGCTTCTATCTCAGCCGCCGTCTGAACCAGGCGGTCAGTCTCCACAACCGGAAAGCCACCTGTCGCTAGCAAAAATGAGAAAGTATGAGAAGAAGCATCGCAATCGGAATAAAAATTATAAGTAAAAGCATCAACTTACATCCAGAGGTAAAGCGCCGGATGGAGACGGAGTCGTCCCTAACAAAGAACCACTCTTTCTTGAACATGCTGAATTTAGAGTACAGGTCCAAGACCAGCTTGAAGGTCACAGCTGACTCCAAGCTAATATATGGGGACCCCTTCTTATAGCCCCTTAAATTATACAAGTGCCGGATCTCCCGGTTGGAGGGAGCGCGACCATACTTCCTCCGAAAAATAACGAAAAGGCTCACCAGTATGGCATAAGAGTTGGGCTGAAGCTGGAATGGGGCCACCTTTAGATACGTGAGGAAGCTGACTACCCAAGCATTGAGAGGCGGGATAGCACCACACATACAATGGTACCTACTATAAGCAAAGTATCCTTCGGGAGGATTGTATGGCATGACTCCTGGGCCCGGCAGTAGCATGAGGGCTCTATCGATCCCAAAGGAACGAGATATAACATCGAGCTGCTCCTCTTTGAGAGAGCTAGGAAAGCAGTCAGGCGGGGAATCCAGCAGCTCCTGGGGACCATATCCATCCACTAATGACCTTGGGGCGGGCCCATGACGCTCCGATCCTGATTGAGCTGGGGGCACGGCCGAGGACTCTCCTTCACCCCCGGATCTCTTCTTGTCTGATCGAGTTTCTACTTTGCGAGACATTATCTACAACACCGGAAAAGCATAGTGTTAGAACAAAGGATGTAAACAAGTAAGCATATAATATGGAATTTCACTTAAAAAGTTCGAAGTATGAAACACATGTTCACTCGGTACAATAGTTCATTCGGCGAACAGATGCAGCACTTCAATGGTTCATTCGGTAGTATAATATAAGTTTTCATTCGGTGCCCAAAGAACCAAGTTCGTTCGGTAAATCAGGACCAAAACTCGTTCGGCACTAAGCCCTATTCTCATTCGGTAGTGCGATACAGGAAGCATTCGGCTTTAGAAACCTATCATGTTCATTCGGCGAAAGGACGTATACCTGGTTCGGTGTGAGCTTGATTCGGCAAAAAGTTGATTCGGCTAAACTCGTCTCTCTGGTTCGGTTGTTCGGTAAGGAAAAGCAAAGGGGGTATAGCCCCTATATATAGACAAGCGAGAGGCAACCGGATCAGCCGGTTCGGCATTCCTCGCCGAACGAACCTACCTCAACTACAGTAAACAACCAAAAACAAAGCACGCCATATTCAAGAATATGCCCCACTTTGGGGGGCAAATGTTGGGCGTGTTCTCACCCAGAAGACATGGAGACCAAGAAACTTGCTTCATTCGGCAGACTCATTCGGCAGCCCCATTCGGCAGACCCCATTCGGCAGCCCCATTCGGTAGACCTCGCTCAACCCCATTCGGCAGGCACCATTCGGCAGACCTCACCCGAACCACCTCCTGCCGAACCAACCGAACCAACCCTCTTTCGAGACTGCCGAACGAACCTCCTACCACCGGACCAAACGCTACCGGACCAAGACGTGCCAGGCCAGATCACGTCAGCCCAGGCCCACCAGCAGCTATATACATCCAAGACCCCTGCTCCCAACCTCACTCTATAAATAGAGGGGCAGGGGTACAACAATGGGAACAAGTTTTGAGAGCTCAAGCACGGAGAGAACTTTCAAACAACTTTCTTTTACTTATATCAAAGCTTTGTACTTGTAATCAAAACAAGAGAAGAGAAATAACATATAAAGTGGACGTAGGCATATTCTGGATGAACCACTATAAATCTGCGTGTCTTTTTACAGTTTAGCCCCTGCTTTTCATATATTTGCATAAATCACCCAAATCACTAAGAACTACATAAGATCTACTAAATCATACAACTTTGAGGTGTTTGTCCATTTTTTGTGCAAACAGAAGACAATTTTGAGTAGTGTTATCCCGCCTTTTTAGCAAGGCCGAGATACCAAAAGATTGGACGAGAAACCAAAGATAGTTCGTCTCGAAGAATGGTCAACTCAACATCTCAACAAAGCAAGTCATGCTGATTGTTTGTTCAAATAAGATCCCCTGCGGAGGGGGGGGGGTCCAGGGGGGTGGCAACCCCCCAAGGTGGGGGTGTGGGGGCGCCCCGTCCGAAACGGTACATTTTACTGAAGAGCGACCTACTCCTTTGAGACCCTCCGACCTAAAATCTCTCCGACCTAAAAACTCTCCGACCTAAATCTCTCCGACCTAACAGACTTCGCGACCTAAAATCCCTCCGACCTAACAGACTTCGCGACCTAAAATCCCTCCGACCTAACAGACTTCGCGACCTAACAGACTTCGCGACCTAACGACCTAAAGTCTCTAGCGACCTAACGTCACAAAGCTCCAGCGACCTAGCTTCACAAAGTAACCTAGCGACTTAGAACACCCAGCGACCTACCCTAGGTCGTTCACGACCTACGACCTATCTTAGGTCGTCCACGACCTAAAACTTACTACCCAGTTTATACAAGCTGAGATAACTCCTTATGCCACTTTTTCCTAGGTCGCTCACCATTCCCACTAGGTCGCCTATGACCTACGACCTACCCTTAGGTCGCTCCGCTTTATACCTCGACACATTTAGACCACATCTCCTTAGGTCGCTAACGACCTACCACTCCCTGTGCCTTTACTCTTTAGGTCGCCACTTCCTCTCCTGCTACCCCTTAGGTCGCTAACGACCTACGACGTATCCCTTAGGTCGCCCACGACCTATAACTTGGCCGACCTAAGTCCAGCAACTCCCTATAAATACTTCGCCTACTCCATATTCAAAAGGGAGAGGTTTTCCAGATTTCAAGGGCGTCGATACTCTGCTATTTTTTGGACTCCTCCAACACTTCAATCATCGAAGATTCTTCATCAACAGTTCTACTTCATTCAGCATGGATCCAAAGAGCAATCCGTCATCAAAGTGCTAATCTCTTGCTTCGATTGTGTTGTAATCGTTGAAAGGTGTTGTAAAAGTGTTGTAACTAAGAAATCGTGTTGTAAAAGTGTTGTAATCTTGTAAAAGTGTGCTCAAAGAACATAATGAAGGATGTAAAGTGGATGTAGGCTTAACTTTAGGCCGAACCACTATAAAATTTGCTGTCTCTTTTACTGTTTTTCCCTTTTTTCTGTTTACTTTTAGTTCTCATGTAGATGGGTGGTGCTTTCACTAGATTACTCCAGAAACCAGGGTGTTAGCGTTATACTTTTAGCGTTAACATTTTGGTGCTTTCACTGAGAATTGAACTCAGGAATTCTACTGCTTGGAAGTTGAGTTTAAAAGTTTAAAAGTTAAGGTCCGAAGAATTATGGCAAGGCGATCGAGTAGATTACAAAGACCAGAGGGTAGTCAGCAGAGAGGTAGTCAAGAGGCTTCTTCAGGAGCAAACCAAACTTCAGCCTTCGTAACCAGGGATGAGATGGAGGCAATGATGAAAAGGCAAGAGGAGTTGATCCAGGGTTTGTTTCACCAGATTGGGCAACTTGGGGCACAGAATCAGAGAGGAACAGAAACCCAGCCAGAAGAACGGATTCAATTATCCCCTCGTGAACTCGGGGGGTAAGACGAAAGCAATGGGCGAGGACTACAGCTAGGAGACAACGACATATTGGTGGAAATGGTCAAAAAAGCCATAAGAGGTGGTTTGGTAAACAAGGACTTGGAGGATGTGAATAAGAGTCCTTTTACTACAACAATTAGGCGAGCTAGGAACCCACCAGACTTTAAGCTACCATCATTGGATATGTATAATGGAAGGATAGACCCTACCGTTCATCTTACAAAATATATGAGGCATATGGAAGTGCTGGGGGCATCAGAGGAAGTTATGGCTCGGTGCTTTCCGTTGTACTTGGCAGATATTGCGGCATTGTGGTTCAGACAATTGGAAAGTGGATCTATCGGGACATGGAATGATTTGATTGAGAAGTTTATGAGGCAACTCAGGGTCCACATCTCGAGGCCCAAGAATGTTATGAGTTTAACAGCACTGAAGAAAAGAACTGGAGAATCTTTGAGAAGTTTTTTGACGTGATTCAACGCAGCTGCGGCATCGGTGGATCGACCAGATCCATCTATGGTCTTGATGGCAGCTGTGTCGGGCATAGCTGACGGTACAGATTTCAAGGATTCGCTGACAAGAGATCCTCCTATGGATCTAGGGGAATTTTACCATGAGGCTGAAGGATTTCTACGATTAGAAGACACGAAGGCTGAAAGAGAAGAAGGAGAAGGAATTGATATTTTGGTAGTCAAAGGTGGAAATCCTCCTAAAAAAGGGGCAGAAACTAGCAAAGGTAAACGAAAGGTTGAGGATGACAACAATAGATCAGCACGACAACGAATGGGACCGAGATTCACCCCATACACAGAATTGAATGAGACTTTGGAGCAGATCTACCAGAACACTAAGGGACAGGTTCCTTATCAAAAGCCAATTAGGAGAGATCCAACTAACAACGAGAGAAAGTCGGACAAGTACTGCTTATTAGTAGTCAAAATTAGCAGATCTACCAGAACACTAAGGGACAGGTTCCTTATCAGATTGGAGGTGCACCTTATTAGTAGTCAAAATTGACCATGGTGAGCTGAATGGGATTAAGGAAGAAACATAGAATTTTCAATTTAGTCCCTAGAGTTTTAATAATTACATTTTAGAGCTTAGATCTTCTAATCAGCATATATTATGCATACGACCTTCGCTTCAGGTGCAGTTTGTTTAGTTTGGTTCATGACAAAATTACGAACGGTTTGACATGTGGTTTGTTGGCTTTTGGATCTATTTGTGAAGTGGCAGGTTCAATAGTTGTAGGTATTTATATTATAAAAATATTAAGTATTCATCACTACATCTGTTATATATGTTAGACACTTTTTATGGTTGTTTGATTATTATGATTTTTGTATATGATATATGTTCCAATTCGATTACTGTTTAATTGTTACATTGTTGAGTGAACATTTTATAGTAATTAATCATAGATTTGGACAAAAAAATGAATTGATAGAAAATACATAAAATTATGTAATTTTGGGGAAAATAAGATTATTTACAAATTTTGAGGTGATATTTGTAAATAATTGTGACTTAACACTTTATACTTGATGTGAAAATTTTAATAACTTTATTATTAATGAATTTTTGGGGATTCATAAATAATAATGAAAATATATTTTTAGAAATAATTTGGAGAGTTTGTTATTATTTATAAGGTAAAGTAATTAAATAGTAACACGACTGCTTTTATAGAGTGTATGGAAAAATATTTTGTTATTATTATATGATTGAAATAAGTGATATTTTGGGGGCAGTATTAATAATAAGGATGCATTTATTCAAAAGTATTTTGGGTTAAGTGATTATTATTTTTACTATAAATAACAATAAAAAGGATTTTCAAGAGTTAATGAAAATTATTATTATTAAATAAATAGTAATACTGTGTGTTGGCATCAAAATTAGCCACCAACACCTAATTATGCAAAAGCTCCAATGTCCAGTCCAATCATAGAAATATGAAGAGAAATAAATGTAGAACAAAATGAAAATAATCATAAAGCAAGTAAAAAGAGACAAGATTTATAGTGGTTCGGCTAACTCTGGCCTACGTCCACTTCCAAATAATCCTTTTATTTATACTGAAGTTTGTTTATAGTTACAATCCAAAATCCATGAATAAAGTTGATAAATTGTAGCCTAGGTTGAAGATAAAGAGAAGCAAAAAAGAAGATCCCTTTTTTGATGTCATGCCTGTTGTATTTATAGGGGAAGACGTGCATGGATCAGGCTGAAATTTCGACAGAATGCTCGGGAGACCAAGCCATGGCCACCTAAAAATTTCCAGGCCCATTGGGTCCCATAATAGGGATCGACATCGATCCTTATTTTGGTGTCCAAATGGGGTACGAACCCTCTGGGGAGTTCCTCATGATGTTAGCTACTCTTCCTCCAAACTACGTACCATTTTGACTTACGGTTTGTGAGATATCGCATTTTCCGTGAAGTGATGTTGTTTAAATCCTGACTTCTACCGATCCCTATGGAGGGATAGGTACCAATCCCTCCAACTTCTTCCAAATGCCATGCGATCCCTATGGGAGCTTCTCCATAATGTATTTTGCTTAGCTCCAAGTTTCATGCCAATTGGATTAGTAAAACTCTAGTTATTGATCAATCTTTGTTGAAAATCCAACTAAACCAATTTTGAATAGGGATAGTGTCGATCCCTCCAAACTCCTCCAAATGACATGCTATCCCTATGGGCTGTTCCATATGTTGTAATTAGCTTATGCTCCAAGTTTCACGTCAATTGGATGGTAGATGTTGAGATATTGATCGATCCTTGTTATGAAGTTGGGCTTAGCCGATCCCAATTGAGTGAAAGATGCCGATCCCTCCAACTTCTCCAAATGTCATGTGATCCTTAGGGCAGACTCCATAGGGTCCCCTCTTCTTGTTTCCAAAGTTACATTCCAATCCGTCTTGTGGTTGTTGAGTTATGGAGAGATCATCGTTGAGTTGTGTTGTTGAGCTGAATATAATCTGATCCCTCTTCTTTTAACCATAACTCTAACATACGAACTCTGATCGACTTGAAATTTGAAAGGTAGCTTCAAGAGTCCTTCCTTATCACTTAATACCAATTGCACCTTGATTAGGACAAAAATTAGGGATCTAATTCGAATCCGCTTTACCATCGTTCATAGTCTCGTTTATAGCCGATCTCCGAGCTTGGTAACCATTTCTCCGGGCCTCCCACCTTGTTGACCATGATGTCCGTTGGGTTAAATCTGCCTATGTACTGCTTTTCCAAAAGGCGGTTTAACACTTTGCCCCCCAAAACATGCCTTGCGGTAGGAAGGATTGTTTTGAATTGCCATAAATCCAAAATCCGAAGTCCATAATCCATCGATAGCCATATTATCCAATCCCTTGCTAATCCAAATCCATGATCTCTCCGGACCGTTAGTGAAATTGATGACCATTCCGAGTTAATATCTAATTCCGAATCCGCGATCTCTTCGGATCATTTTATCCAAATCCTCGACCTTACCGGGTCGTTAGCCAAATCCCAAACTGCTTAGGGCCCATATCCAAATCCATAGCTGTTCGAAGCTGATATACGAATCCATAACCTCTCTGGGTTGTTATCCTAATCCAAATCATCAACCTCACCGGATCCTTGCAGAGCATAACCCATACTCGTCGACCTGAGCAGGCCATCCATCGCATTCGAGCAAAGCGACCTACCCCTTGCTAGGCATATAGTCCATACTTGACGACCTTGATCTCTTCGGATCCTTGCTGAGCACAATCCATACTCGACGACCTAAGTAGGTCAATCCATCACGTTCGAGCGAAGCATCCTAACCCTTGCCAAGCATAGTCCATACCCGATGACCTTAATCTCTCTATATCCTTGCCGATCACAATCCATACTCAATGACCTAAGTAGGTCGATCCATCGCGTCGATCTACCCCTTGCAAGGAATGATCCATACCTAACAACCCGTGTTATCCATTTACATTGATCCAAATTTAAGCACTCCTAAGTCCATAAAATAAGAGCCCTTACAACCAATAAACCAAAGTTCAAATAAAACCAGAAAAACAAGAGTTTGAAGCAAATAAGAAGAAAGGAAAAAAACAAATTTCATAAACCCTAGCATTACGGTTTGTCATCATCTCAGAGCATGCCTATGGACCGTCCTCGATCCCATACATGTGTAAGTGACTTAGCCGTCTTACTGTGGAGTTTGCTACTTATTCCATGCCATCCCGATCAATTGATCATAAGTTGATGATGATGCCTTGATCCAATGCCACTTTCATTCGAGGTGGACGGTGGCTGCACCTGTTCGACCATCGCAGCCCGAGTCCTTACGTATTGTTGTAACTGACCATTCCTCACATGTTCCTTAATGATGTCCTTCAAATGCCTGCAGTCATTTGTATTGTGCCCATCCAGCCATGGAATAGGCAGCGCTTTCCTGATGTTCGTTTGCGTTCGGAGGGTTCCTTCCATGTCGGCCTCCGATATGGAAGGCACCCTCGAGTATCCAGATATATGTATTCTAGGGTTTCATTCAATTCCGAGTAAGAAGAGGATTTGGGTTCCCCCCTTTGTCGCTTCGATCCATTGAAGCTATTATCCATGTTCCATTTACCCTTATCCTTTCCCGAGCTTTCACTAGGCGGTTCTCCATCCCGTATTTATTAACTCCCGTTGCCTTTTTATCAGCTTTCGCATCTTCTTATCATAGAAACCTCTCTGCTTCATGGTAGAATTCTCTTAGATCCATCAATGATATCTTAAAATCTTAACTATCTGCAACTTCTGACACTACCGCCATCAAAACCATCGATGGATCTGGTCGATCCACCGAAACAACTACCGCATTGAACCTGGTTAAGGAATTCTTGAGTTACTATCCTGCCCACTTCTTTACTGATTTCAATGTCATCACATTCTTGGGTCTCGTAATGTGAACCCAAAATTGATCTATAAATCTTTCAACAAATTCCGTCCTTGTGCTAATAGAACCGCTCTCCAACTGTCTGAATCATACCGCAGCTAGATCCGTTAAGTACAGGAGGAAACAACGTGCCAGGACTTCTTCTGATGCCCCTAGTACTTCCATGTGCTTTATATACCTCATCATATGCATAGTTGGATCCAACTTTCCATCATAAGCTTCCAGTGTTGGTAGTTTGAATTTTGGTGGATTCCTAGCATTCCTGATATTAAGAGCGAATGGACTTCTATTTGCATCCTTGAGATCCATGTCTACCAATCCTCCGTGCATAGCTCGCCTTATCAACTCTGCAAAACTGTCATTATCTTCTAGTGGTAGTCTTCTATCATCATTTCCAAGTTGCCCCCTGCGAGTCTACAAGGGAATTCCAGAACGTATTCCTCTGGACGAGCATCCAAATTCTAATTCGCACCAAGCTCCACGGGATCGACCGCAGGTCCTCCAGCATCACGACCAACCATACCTAGTGGCATGCCCCTATGCCTTTGGGGATTGTTACCTATCCCTCTAGAGGGATCAGTGCCAATCCCTCTAGGATGGTAGGGGATTGCCCCCGGCTTCTTTGTTCTATTCCTTTGTCTATTGGCTCCATCTTCATGTTCCCAGTCTTGACTTCCAGCGATTCCTGCTGCTTCAACTCCTTGATTCTATGCTCTAGCTTGTCCAATCTATTGGAGCAAATTTTGCATCGTCTCCTCTTATCTTTTCAGCATCCGCTCCTGCATAGCATCCATCATCGTTTCCATTTCATCCCTGGTGATGTAGATGATGCTTAATTAACTCCAGCTCTTGAGGAAGCCTCCTGACTCCCTCCATGGTGGCTCCTTTCTAGTAGCACTCTCCTTGTTGATTGCCTAGTCATTGCTTTCTAGATCCAAATATCCAAGCTTCCAAATCTAAGATCCTAGCTTCCAAATCCTCGAGTGCAAGTCCTTCTCGGTGAAAGCACCAAAATGTTGGCGTCAATATTGTCCACCAACACCCAATTATGCAAAAGCTCCAATGTCCAATCCAATCATAGAAATATGAAGAGAAATAAATGAAGGACAAAATAAAAATAATCAGAAAGCAAGTAAAAGGACACAAGATTTATAGTGGTTCGGCTAACTTTGGCCTACGTCCACTTCCAAATAATCCTTTTATTTATACCAAGTTTGTTTATAGTTACAATCCAAAATCCAGGAATAAAGTTGATAAAGTATAGCCTAGGTTGAAGATAAAGAGAAGCAAAAAAGAAGATCCCTTTTTTGATGTCATGCCTGTTGTATTTATAGGGGAATACGTGCACGGATCGAGCTGAAATTTTGAAAGAAGGCTCGGGAGACCTAGACATTGCCACCCAAAAATTTCCAGGCCCATTGGGGCCTACAATAGGAATCGGTACCTATCCTTATTTTGTTGTCCAAATGGGTTGCGATCCCTCTGGAGGATTTCTCTTGATTTTAGCTACTTGTCCTCCAAATTTTGTGCCATTTCGAATTACGGCTTGTGAGATATCGCGTTTTCCGTGAAGTGGTGTTGTTTAAATCCCGACTTCTGTTGATCCCTATGGAGGGATAGGTACCGATCCCTATAACTTCTTCCAAATGCCATGCGATCTCTATGAGAGCTTCTTCATATTGTACTATGCTTAGTCTCCAAGTTTCATGCCAATTGGATTAGTAGAACTCGAGTTATTGATCAATCTTTGTTGCAAATCCAAATAAAACAATTCTGAATAGGGATAGGTGTCAATCCCTGCCAATGGAAGTGTGTCGATCCCTCCAAACACCTCCAAATGACATGCAACCCCTATAGGTGTTCCATATGTTCTAATTATCTTGTGCTCCAAGTTTCACGTCAATTGGATGTGTAGATGTTGAGATATTGATCGATCCTTGTTATGAAGTTGGGTTAGCCGATCTCTAAGAGGGATAGGTACCAATCCCTATTGAGGGACAGATGCCTATCCTTCCAACTTCTTATTTCTGAAGTTTCAATTCAATCCACCTTGTGGTTGTTGAGTTATGGAGCGATCATTGCTGAGTTGTGCTATTGAGCTAAATATGATCTGATCCCTCTTCTTTTGCCCATAACTCTAGCAATTGAACTTCGATCGACTTAAAATTTGAAAGGTAGCCTCATGAGGCATTCTATATCACTTCATACTAATTTCACCTTGATTAGGACAAAAATTAGGGATCTGATCCGAATCCGTTTGACCATCATTCATAGTCTCGTATATAGCCGATCTCCAAGCTTGGTAACCGTTTCTTCGGGCTTCTTGCCTTGATGACCTTGATGTCAGTTGAGTTAATGTTATCCCGCCTTTTGGCAAGGCCACGACACCAAGAAATCGATTGAGAATCAAAGACAGTTCATCATGGAAAATGGTATATACAGGTTCGCTATGGATATTGGTAAACTTTGCCCGAGTCCGGATTGAGCTACAATTAACATGAAATGACATGCAAAGTCATGAAAGTCAACATTCCAAATTTCAAGTCAATCGGAGTTCGTATGCTCAAGATATGATCGATGCAACTCAAGTGATCACCTTGTTCGTATCCATGAAGTAATCAGAGAGAGACCTCCATCGCATCGATCCTGTTCGAATCCATCAACTGCGCATGACTTCGTATCGATCAGTATATCCATCCGGGTAGCTCTCTTCGCACCCATCAAAAACCACCTCTCTTCGTATCCATCAAGCTCGTTCCCCTTCGTATCCATCAATGTTCATCGTTTCGTATCGATTCCATTTCTACACACTTCGTATCGATCCTCCCATCCACGCTTTTCGTATCGATCAGCCAATAATCGATACGAAGAGCTAATGACAGACCGATATGAATGACGTCACCTTCCATCGATACGAAGCAGCCTACAATTGTCGATACGAAGCCAACGACGAATACCGATACGGAACAGCCTCTGAAGCATCGAAACGAAAAGGGCTGTCCATGTCGATACAAAGAATAATTCCAGGTCGATACGAACAAAGCACGATTCAAATAACAGAAACAGTCACTCGGCATGAAAAGTGGATCGATCCTGGAATATAGCTCCACGTCATCCTGATCGATGCGAAGGGTATCGATACGAACAACCATCGATATGAATGGATCAATGCGGGTACGCCAGCCTTTTACAAAATCAAGCTTGCATCGATCATAACTCAAAATCTACAAGTCCAAATGCCACCAAATTTTTACATGAGCTTGCATACATCTTCAAGAATGTTCATGATCGATCCCGACTCGATTGGACTAAATCCTGATCGATACGAATTGCATTTGCATCGATCACGGATCGACTCCAAATGGCCAAGGATCGATCGCGTGGGCCCACCTACGTGAGAGAAGCGGTCTTCCGAGATCTGAGCGGGATATTTGCAACCTATGCCTATAAATAGCAGTCTAGAACCTACTGAAAAGGGACTTTTTGGCTCTTCTACGTCCAGACTCTGCCGAAATCACTGTTGTACTCGAATTCTACTGTTGTAACACGTTGTAACCAACAAGCAAAAATCAATAAAGTCAATCATTTCATAGTGGACGTAGGCCATACGCCGAACCACTCTAAATCCGTGTATTTCTGTGCGTTTTTCTTGCTTATTATTGGTGTGTTTGTTAGATTTTCATCCTTTTCCATTTATATTCTTCATTTTATCTCTTCAAATACATCCGAAGAGTGTTGTGCCCAATGTTGGTACAAACACTTTGGTGCTTTCTTTGAGAGAACTTAGTTTTTCTCATGCTCATTGGATCTACTACCGATATCAGATTGCAAGAATCGAAGGAGAAGATCCAGATTTCAAGTCTAAAGTTCTTCCATCCTATTCAGATTTGCATCAAGTCTAGGAAAGAGCTTCGCTATCCATCATGGTTAACACTAGGACTACTTCAACTGCCGTAGATCCAGAAGGACGGGACAGACAGAACCCCGTACAACTACCTCCTGCCGGACCATCAGATCCACAAGTCTTTGTCACCAGGGAAGAATTTCAATTGCTAATGCAAGAGCTTAATAAAGCCGCCAATAGCTTACTCAGCAACTGCGTGCCAACGCAGAACTGACCAATCAACCGAATTGTCAAAGACGAAGGAGATCCTGAAGGGATTAGGCTTCTTACTCATCCACCGAAAGTTTAGCCTCTTCTGACTTTAATCATAGATCCACGCGCCTACGGCTGGACGAAAGTTACACACAAGCCATTGGGCATCAGCACACATTGAATCTTGGGCAACCGAGAGTTGGCCCGTCAACCAGCCACCAGACTGGACCCTCCTCCCGAGGAGGTACTACCCCATATCACATTACCGACAACCGCACTACCACTGCTACCGAATTGGGAGCTGATGATCAGAACCGAATGGATCCCACCCACCGCCAACACAATCATACTCTTGAGCCTTATGTCCCTGAAGACATAGAACCAAGGAGGCGAGAGATGGACTACCGACCACGACCGGCCCCTCCTCGCATTGTGGAATCCGACCACACCTTGGCTCAGCATGCCCAGAACGTCCAGATGCCGGATATCCCGACAATGATCCGTCAAATGATCCGCAAAAGTCAGGGCCTTACTAACGACGACAGGGGAATCTCGTGAAGTTATACCCCTTTCACTGATGATATACTCTACGTTGAACCACCTTGGAAATTCAGGATGCCAACTCTACCTGTTTATGAAGGAAGCTCTGATCCCAATCAACATATCTTAAAGTATGAATGGTTGATGAATGCTGCATGAGTCGATGATGCGGTTAAGTGCCAAAGTTTCCCGATTTCTTTAGGGGGCATAACAACTATGTGGTTTACTCGTTTACCACCTCGATCTATCTCATGTTTTGTCATGTTTGCAACAAAGCTTGTTGAGCAATTTTGCATGCATGGTACAAGGCCAAAGGATGTTAATACTTTGTCCAGTGTCACACAAGCTCCTGAAGAGACACTTAGACGTTATTTGGAGAGATTTCATGCTGCATGCGCTGAGATTAGTAATCCCAACAATAACTCAATTCTGATGGCACTAACTAAGGGTATCGATCCCGATTCTGAGTTTAGCAACTGGTTAGCCGAAAAACCTCATGCGTCATTGGACCGTTTCTTTTCCAAGGCAGCCCAATACTTTATAAGGGAGGATGCGAAACAGTCTAGGAAGAAGGATGACGCAGGACCCAGTGTGGAAGGGATCCAGAGCATTGTTGCTGTTAAACAAACCAGGGAGAGTTCCGGAAAGGTACAACTGAATATACAGAATAAACAAAATCAACAGAAAGGCAATGAAAATCAAAACAGGAAATGAGATCAGAATCGTGGGCCGCGACGTAGGGCTCCTATGTTTAATAATTATGACCCTTTGAATACGTCATTGGAGAATGTGTACTTACAGACTTGCAATACTATTCAGTATAAGAAACCTGCTCTGAAACAATCATCAGAAAACAGATTCAGACAGGAAAGTTTTGCAGATTTCATGATAGCTATGGCCATGACATGAACGAGTGCCGACATTTGTAGGATATCATTGAGAAGTTGATACGTGAAAGAAAGTTGGAGCAGTTTGTGCGGGCGCTACAGTCTAGAGGAGCGGGCCCATTGAATTAAAACCGAATACCAAATCAGGTGAGACCGGAGGAACCCGCTCATACCGGCAGGGGGTTGGTGATAAATACTGTTAGTGGTGGTCCTCATTGAAAAAAGCTATGTGGTAGGATCGTATAATATGGAATAGTGGAATGGTCTAGGTAGATAGCAATAAGCAGTAGTAAGTAAAGTGGACACCAAGACTTTATACTGGTTCGGACCTCTTGTCGTACGTCCAGTCCCAAAGCTCCTCTTAGGAATTCTACTAACTAAAACCCTCACTTAACCCGGAGGAATAGGTTTACAACTTACTCGAACTACCGAACAGGATTTCTTGCCTCAACTACCGAAGAGGACTTCAACTAGATACAAAGAGTATTTCTGACTTGTTGTGTTCTTGATAACACTAATGAGTCTAATTGAGTACAACTTTCCTATAATCTTATCCTCGAGAGTATGCAAAGTGTTTGTGAAGATTTAGGAAATGTGAATTGCTATGAATCGAAAAGGTGTTTTAGATAAACCAGAGATTCAAGCAATTGAAGTGGTTTGTGATTGCTTTTGAAAACTTAAGAAATCTAAAAGTATGTTCAAAAAAATAGAGAGATTAAAGCAATTAGAATTGGTGATTTTCAAATGATAGAAACATGTATTTATAGGTGTAGAAGAGATGTATCTATTTGCAAAAAATTCAGGCAAGAGATGCATCCATTACCATTAGAGAATGGTTGCAACTCTTGGGAAAAAGAAGGTGTCTTTTCAGTGAAAATTCGCAGGTTCAAATTCAATCGACTGAACAGGGAATTTCAGTCGACTGAAACTGTGCATGTTGTAATTCTATAACAGGTTCAGTCGACTGGAATTTCATGTTCAGTCGACTGAACTGGTATTTTCTGCACAGTGAACACTTTAACTAAAAAATTAAGTTATGAAATGTGTTCTTGTGTTTGTGCAAGCTTTTTGAGGATAGATTTTAACAATAAAAACTAAGACTAAGACCTAAATATACTAAGTACTCATAATATCCTTGGTCTTCATAGTCCTTCCTTTAGCCTTGCACATATCTCTTCCTTTTTGTTGAAGCACATTGTCATTGATCAAAATATAGCGTATCAACAATCTCCCCCTTTTTGATTGATGACAATACCTGTGTTTGTAGAGATGTAATTATCTTTTCTCTCCCTGAATATATGCACTATCTTTCCTACAAAACAAAGTTAGTTACATAGATTTCTCCCCCTTTGTCATCGACAAAAAGGAAGTAATAATATGTAGAAGTATATAATTTGCAAACAAAGCAACCACTATCCAAAATCCATTTTCTTTTCTTGAGTGGGACCTGCAAAAAATATTAATAAATATATTGGTACCCACCTTTTAATAGGGTCCTAAGAGTTAGATCTTAGGAAACCAAACCCAAGTGGGTTTAGTATCCCTTTTATAAAGATAATTGCTATTTTTGTGAACTGTTTCAATAAAGGAATTTATATATTTGTTCCGAATTAAATTATTGTTTGTTTTCGGAACCCATATTTTAACTATCTTAGTTTCTTCTTTTGTTCTAATAGGTTCTCTTAATAACATTTGTTGTTTTGAATCAATATTCCTCTTAAAATTTGTATTTTTCTTTGGAAGAATTTTTTATTCCTTTTTAAACCTAATCCATTTTTATTTGAAGAGGATTGAGAATTTTCGAGAATTTAAGATAAATTTTCTCTTCCCTTATTAAAATTAGAAACATTTTTAGTAATGTTATCTAATTTAATTTGAAGGCTAGTATTTTCTAATTCAACTTGTTTTAGTTTATTTTTTAAATTGTGATTTTCAGAAATAATTTCATCATTCTTTGTCTTTTGAGTTTCAATTTCTTGGCTCAAAAGTAAAAGTTGACTATCTGAGTTTGAGAGAGATTCTTGAACTTTTTCAAGTTCTTCTTCCAATATTTTTTTCTTGTCTTTTAACATATCTCTTTCAAATTCAGCTTTGTTCTGATTTTCACGTGTCTCTTTAAGTTTCTTTTTGAGAATTTTTATAGTATTTAAAAATTCAGTGTTTACTTCAATTAAATCATCATAAGATAAATCACTAACCTCAGATTCTTTAGCCATGAAGCACACATTTGCTTGTTCATTGTTGCTATCACTATCACTATCTGATGAATCTGAATCAGAATCGTCCCATGTGATAGAAAAAGCCTTCTTTTTAAATTTGTCTTTCTTATTCTTGTTGTTGAAGTTTTTCTGATTCTCCTTCTTTAGCTCCGGACAGTCTTTTATCATATGACCTTTCTTGTGACAATTAAAACATTCCATATTTGAGGATGAAGGTTTGTTCAAGAAATTCTTTTTGAAACCGTTTTCATTTCCTTTTCTATATTTTAAGAATTTCTTGAAATTTTTGGCAATAAATGCTAGATCCTCATCTTCAGATTCCGATTCTTCCTTTTCTGCGTGAAAAGCCACATTTTTTCTTTCCTGTGCTTGATCTTTCTTAGCTTGCATGTTAACTTCATAAGACATAAGGTTTCCAATTAATTCTTCTGGTTTCATTGTAGATAGATCATTTGCTTCTTCGATTGCTAAGACTTTTCTCTCCCATTGAATAGGGGGGTCTTTGGGTAGATTGTCCTTCCATGAATGTAGAACTATAGGCAGTTGTTGTGCTTGTGCTTGTGTTATTTTCCATATTATCAATATGTCTAATAACGGTGTTATGGTTATAGGACAACCTTGCTCTGATACCAATTGAAAAAAGCTATGTGGTAGGATCTTATAATATGGAATAGTGGAATGGTCTAGGTAGATAGCAATAAGCAGTAGTAAGTAAAGTGGACACCAAGACTTTATACTGGTTCGGACTTCTTGTCCTACGTCCAGTCCCTAAGCTCCTCTTAGGAATTCTACTAACTAAAACCCTCACTTAACCCGGAGGAATAGGTTTACAAGTTACCCGAACAACCGAACGGGATTTCTTGCCTCAACTACCGAAGAGGACTTCAACTAGATACAAAGAGTATTTCTGACTTGTTGTGTTCTTGATAACACTAATGAGTCTAATTGAGTACAACTTTCCTATAATCTTATCCTCGAGAGTATGCAAAGTGTTTGTGAAGATTTAGGAAATGTGAATTGCTATGAATCAAAAAGGTGTTATAGATAAACCAGAGATTCAAGCAATTGAAGTGATTTGTGATTGCTTTTGAAAACTTAAGAAATCTGAAAGTATGTTAAAAAATAAAGAGATTAAAGCAATTAGAATTGGTGATTTTCAAATGATAGAAACATGTATTTATAGGTGTAGAAGAGATGTATCTATTTGCAAAAGATTCAGGCAAGAGATGCATCCATTACCATTGGAGAATGGTTGCAACTCTTAGTGAAAATTCACAGGTTCAAATTCAGTCGACTGAACAGGGAATTTCAGTCGATTGAAACTGTGCATGTTGTAATTCTGTAACAGGTTCAGTCGATTGGAATTTCCTGTTCAGTCGACTGAACTGGTAGTTTCTGCACAGTGAACACTTTAACTAAAAAATTAAGTTATGAAATGTGTTCTTGTGTTTGTGCAAGCTTTTTGAGGATAGATTTTAACAATAAAAACTAAGACTAAGACCTAAATATACTAAGTACCCATAATATCCTTGGTCTTCATAGTCCTTCCTTTAGCCTTGCACATATCTCTTCCTTTTTGTTGAAGCACATTGTCATTGATCAAAATATAGCGTATAAACACTCATCCAACAGACCGAAGCTGGAAGGAAATGGAGTTGTATGCCAGTTCTGTTAGGCATGCGAGCTTCGAATATTGTAGTAGTTTGGAAGATGGGGCTTCGGCCAACCAACAGAAAATGATGACCGACGACATCGTATTTCGAGATAGAATTGCCGACAGGGTCGAAGCCCCAGCCATTGATCCACTTGTCATATTAGCTCAAGTAGGTCCTGCTTGGATGAAGAGGATCTTAGTAGACATTGGGAGCTAAGTGAACATACTGTTCAAGCAAGCCTACGATCAGATGAAATTGGAAACAAAGGATTTGAAGCCTTGTCAGTCTCGTATTCATGGCTTCAATGAGAGTGCTACTATACCCACTAGAGTGGTGGAGCTGCCAGTGGAGTTGGGAATCAGAGAACATCGGAGAGTCCGGATATTACAATTTGTTGTATTGGACATAGACTCGCCATACAATGCTTTTTTGGGCCGATCGGCCCTAGCCGAGTTCAGGGCTGCCATTGCCCCTTGGTGTCTGACTTTAAAATTCCCTACCGACAATGGAGTCGGAGTTGTTCAGGGAGACCAGGCTGATGGACGAGCTTGTTATGTTGCTGAGCTGCGGGAGGCGCAACGAAAGGAAAAAGGAAAGGGCGTAGAGGAATCTCTCTGCGTCTACTTTGCGGAAAATTGACAGCTAACGCCTGGGCCTAGGCCCGGGCACCCCAACCAATTCCCAAGGGACCTTGACCCGAGAGACACTTAAAGTGAAGACGAAAGTAAAGACAATCAAGCTTCCTCGGTAGAGTTGACGATCGATGTTCCGATCGACGATAGTAACGATTCTAAAATGATAAAAATTGGATCTTAGCTAAGCCAACAAATGCAAGAGGAATTGGTTGAATTTCTCCAGGAAAATCTCAACGTGTTTTCCTGGACACATTTTGACATGTGTAACGACCTGTAAGTTTACGGATCGACAAGTTCGTCAAAGTCTGGAATTTTAGTGTTGTTGAGCCATTTCAGATTTTAGGCAAAATATGGCTAAGTCCTAAGTCGTTCACGACTTAGTATAGGTCGTAAGTCGTATACGACTTAGGGGATAGGAGCAACCCAGGGATTTGGAGAGTTAAGAGTTAAGTCGTGACCGACTTATGTGGGTTAGACGACCTAAGGAAGTTTTGGAGCGACTTAGAGGTTAGGTCTTCTTGGTTTAGGTCGTAGACGACCTAAGAGGTAGCGCGACCTAGTGTGTGAGCGACCTAAGTTTGGGAATTGTATTGTTAGGTCGTCTAGATGACCTAAGGAGGTGAATTGGTTAAGTACTAGGTCAGTTGGAACGACCTATAGAACGTTAGCGACCTAAGGATTTTAGGTCGTAGGTGGTTAGGTCGTATGGTAGGTCGAACGACCTAAGCGTTGACGACTTATGGGATGTTAGCGAGTTATGAGGGTTTACGACCTAGTGGTTATCTAGTTAGTATAGTTAGGTCGGCAACGACCTAGAGAAGCTGGGTAACAGTGAGCGACCTAGTAGTTTAGTGTTATGTCGCGTGGGTCTAAGTGTTAGGTCGTAACATTTTTAGGTCGCTAGGCTATTACACTGTTAGGTCGTTGGGTTGTTGAGGCGCGTGAGTGTTAGGTCGCGTAAGGACTTAGCAGTTAGGTCGCTGAGGAGTTAAGTCGTAGCTGTTAGGTCGCTGGGAGCTTGGATGCGCAGAAGTGTTAAGTCGGTGAAGGCTTAGGTCGGAGGGGTCTTAGGTCGTAAGTCGGAGACGACTTATGGAGATAGCCGAGTTACGACTTAGTGAATTTTCAGCTATAAATAGGAAGGGTTTTTCTCACTTTTTGGAATCCGGATTTCGAAGCGACGAAGTGCTGCCATTTTGAGAGCTCGACTTCCACACTTCTTCACTTCTTTTATCCACTCTAATCTAGTGCTTCCATCCATCCAAGTTAAAGATCAAATTGAAGATTCAAGAGCTTAGATTGAAGATCTTCATCCTTTGAAGTGAGAATTCTTCGTTTGAAGAGGATTTGTGATAGATCAAGTTAGATCCTTCGCTGTCCAGATCTGAAGCGTGTTGATTTGGGGTTGTTTAGGTGATTTGGTGAGTGGTGATTATCTCTCACATGGATCCAAAGGAGTATATCGGATTGTTGGCTTGATTTGGTGTTAAAATAGTGATTTCCATGCATTTTCTTCATCCTAAGTGTAGATCCATATAGATTCATTGTTCATGATGAGGTTACATCCATTTTATCACATGTTAACCTATGCAAGTTCATTCATCAAGTTTGTAAAGATATTGTTCATGTTTTCATGCTTGTTGGACTTTCAACTCTTTAATTACGAAAATGCCATTATTATTATAATTGTCTACTTAGATCATATTTGAATGCTTGATTGCTTGGATTAATGTTTGATTTGATTGATTGTTATGAATTAGATGATTGACGATTTGCTTTAGACCGAAGATGATTCAGAAGCTAAGGGAAAGGCTCTTGAATTGGAAAAGCTGCTTGTGGCATTTGTAGCGGATGATGAAGCTCTTATGCATAGATTTGATGATGATGTTGAGATGTGACTTTGCGAGGATGTGATGAAGCGAAGTATGATATGAGATAGTCTTGGTCTAATCCAGACGGGATCATTCCAAGCATGATGGTAACTCGATGATATGGTTCGAGTTGGTGGATAATGGATGGCTCGAGAGGCGCTTGGGCTAGTATGAGATCAGTCGTCAAGGAGGATGACTAGGAGGCTTGGATAGCATCGTTGTTGAAGGTTCTTGCAGACTCAAAGCAAGGGTACATTTGGGCAGTTGTGAAAATCCCAACGACAATGAGTTGATAGTCGAGTACCCTGGGTAGTTGCGAAAATCCTTGGCACGGGCTGCTACGACGTGCGGAGTACTGTCTAGAACCGGGGTTTCCATTAGCCCTTGACGGACGGCTGAAAGAATGTGCCGGTCATTCAATTAACGGTGAAATCGAAGCAGTGATAACAGTGATAGCCAGAGTCATGGATGTTTGGTTGTATCGTCATTCGGTCTCAAGAGCGGTATTTTCTGGGTGCTTATCTGATCTTGGTTTAGGCCTTGGGGGTTTGTGCTTGGAAAACATCGCCCTTGAATCGAGTGATAATTGCTTTACTTTAAATTGTATGCTTTGCTATGTGGCTTCTGCTTAGTGTGTGTCTGGGGGCTATCACTGTAGAAAGAGGTTGGAGTGGGAGGGTTGTATTCCTATTCCTTTTCCTTTATGCTCTTTTGGTATGTTGTTGATTAATTTACTGCTCACTAAGACTGTTGTCTGACTCAAGGCTTTATGTTTTAACTCTTATTGCCTTGGGCAGTTCGTCCATTTTTGGGACAGGCAGACTAGGTAGCAGGTGACAGGTGCTGTTCTCGCTTTCCACGGTGTTGATATCGAAGACGAGCTGGTGTATTGCATATTATCTTCTTACTATATGTACTGGGTGTTCCGCTGTTTGTATAATCTCTGAGTGTTATATAGTGAGGCTTGATGTATTGACTATTTGGATGCTTGTATTCAACTATTATAGAGTTTTATATGATGGCATTTTATTCTGTAAAGCTTCACTATACATATGTTCTATTGTATTTTGTCCATGCGCTGTGAGTAATACGAGAGATTCTGTTGTTTTAAATTACCTTGACAATCGTCCATGGCTGCCTGGCACACTTTGCAGCGCACTATCTCTAGGTTTAAGTGCAGGGGTCATGGGCGGTCGTCACATTTGGTATCAGAGCATTGGTTAATCGATTTTACCCAACGCTCGTTGACGTAACTACGTATGAGAGACGTAATTGTAATTTTGATGGATGACTACTATATATAATATAGTAGATTAGTAGAGTTTGAGTCCTTTATGTAGTTGTTTCTCTAAGATGTTCTGATCATTCCTTTTTGTAGATATTGAGAATGAGTCGAAGAGGGAGACCAGCTGCTAGGGAAGGCCGTGCTACTGAAGGGGCTGCTGACTATGCAGCTATGTTCGAAGCTATGATGACTTCGATCATGAGAAGGATACCAGTTCCGGGGACAGCAGTTGATGTTGGAGTACAAGTCCAAACTCCGAAACCAGTGGATTTTGCTTAGTTGTGCAAGGATTATACTGCTCTTGGAGGGAAGGTTTTCTTGGGAACAGAATCAACTATTGAGGTCCAGAGGTGGATAGATGCTTGTAGAAGGATTTTTGGTGATTTGGGAATTGAGGATGCGACTAAGAGGAAGTTGGCATCGAGACAGCTTCAAGGGAGAGCTTCTGATTGGTGGAACTCTATTACCATCAATACTCCGGAGGAAGAGATTACTTGGGAGCAATTCCAAGTCAGATTTGAGGCTAAGTTCATTTCTACAGCTCAGAAGTCTGTTCAGTTCAAGAAGTTTGTGGAGCTCAAGCAAGGTGGAAGACCAGTTCTTGAGTATGTTTCTGAGTTTGAAGCTTTGTCCAAGTATGCTTGGTCATATATTGAATCTGCATATCAGAAGAATAAGAAGTTTATGACAGGCTTGGATAGTTATCTTGGGAGACAGTTGGTGGATCATTTGGACGATCCATTTGAGAAGCTTGTGGAGAAGGCTCTCAGGCATGAAAGTCTGTTTCCTAAGGAAGGATCTGTTGTTGCTGTGACCAGGGAAGGGTCTAAACCCCAGCAGGGTGGAAACAAGAAGAGGAAGCAGCAGCAGCAGAAGGGTAAGGATGGCCAGAAGAAGCCGAAGGGCGAAGTGACCTGCTACAACTGTCAGCAGAAAGGCCATCTCTCCAGGGATTGCAAGAATCCGAAAGCGCCGGCGAAGTGCCACAACTGTGACAAGCCGGGGCATTTCATGAAGAATTGTCCAGAACCGAGAAGGGACAAGCAGATTGTGCAAGCTTATTCTTTGGGAGCTGTTCCGTCGTCTTCGAAAGCTCCTACCGCTGAAGAGAAAGGAAAGAGTGTGGTGGTTCAAGGTACTCTTTTCCTATGTGGTGTTCCAGTTAGAGTTCTGTTTGATACTGGGGCGTCGCATTCGTTTGTTTGCAGCGAACTTGTAGGCCGGTTGGGTTTGGAACCGGATATTGTTGATAGGCCATTGGTTGTGACTAATCCAGTTGGGGGTTCGTCTTGTTTGTGTATGTTATGCCGTGGTCTAGTTGTATCGAGTCATGGTTGCTCTTTTGTTTGTGATTGTTTTGTTCTGAACTTTGCGGGGTTCGGAATAATTTTGGGTATGGACTGGCTTAGGAAGTATGCGGCAAAGGTTGATTGCGAGAGGTTGGAAGTGATAGTCGAGAATGTGGAGGGGCGAAAGGTTGTGATACGATGTAAGCATGAAGAAGGCGTCTTCATGAGCTTCATGTATTCGCTGGTTGTTCCACGGGATGGACTGTCATCGGTGCCAATCGCTAATGGATTCGAGGATGTCTTTGACGAAGTCAAAGGGCTGCCGCCGCATAGAGAGATCGAGTTTCGTATAGATCTAGTTGAAGGAGCCAGACCTGTTGTGATGCCTCTTAGGTGGATGGCGCCTAAGGAACAGCAAGAGTTGAGGATGCAAGTTGATGATCTTTTGCAGAAAGGATTCATTCGGCGTAGTGTGTCCGAATGGGGTGCACCAGTTGTGTTTGCAACCAAAGCAGATGGATCGCTGAGGTTGTGTGTGGATTATCGTGAGCTGAATAAGGTGACTAAGAAGAACAAGTATCCATTGCCGAGAATAGATGACTTGTTTGATCAGCTTCACAAAGCTAAGGTGTTTTCTCAGATGGATTTGGCAACGGGATTTCACCAGTTGAGATTAGCTAAGGATAGTGTGCCGAAGACTGCTTTTCGAACACCATCCGGTTTCTTTGAGTGGCTGGTAATGCCGTTTGGATTGACTAACGCGCCAGCATATTTTGTGGATCTTATGAATAGAGTGTTCAGAGATCAGTTGAACAAGTTTGTGCTTGTGTTCGTGGATGATATTCTGATTTATTCCAGAACTGAAGAAGAGCACAAGACGCACTTGCGTATTGTTTTGGAAATCTTACGGAAACATCAGCTGAAGGCTAAGTTTTCGAATTGTCACTTCTGGAAGAGTGAAGTGAGGTTCTTAGGCCATGTTAACTCTGGAAATGGAATAGCGGTTGATCCCGCTAAGGTGGCAGCAATCCAGGATTGGGTTAGACCTAAGAATGCATCTGATGTGAGAAGTTTTCTTGGATTAGCAGGATATTATCGACGGTTTATCAAAGACTTCTCCAAGATAGCTGCACCGTTAACAGGATTGACGAAGAAGAACCAAGTGTTCAGATGGGAAGATAAGTGTGAGCAAGCTTTCAGAATCCTGAAAGAGCGATTGACGAGTGCTCCTGTTTTGACTATTCCAAGTGGGAATAATGAGATGGTGGTTTACACCGACGCATGTGGTACTGGACTTGGAGCAGTGCTGATGCAGAGGGATAAAGTTGTTGCATATGCAAGTCGACAACTGAAGCCGCACGAAAGGAATTACCCGACTCATGATTTGGAGTTAGCGGCGATTGTATTTGCTCTGAAGATGTGGAGACATTATCTATTGGGAGTTCGATTCGAGTTGTTTACAGATCATAAGTCGTTGAAGTATCTTTTCTCCCAAAAGGATTTGAATCTTCGGCAGCAACGTTGGCTAGAGTTTTTGGCATCATATGATTTTGGTATAGCTTATACTCCGGGAAAAGGTAACGCAGTGGCAGATGCGTTAAGTCGAAGACATGCAGGACTGGGAGCCATGTTTTCTGAATGGAAGAATCTCGAGTATTTAGCTGGATTTGACTTCAGGCCTAGATGTGAATTGGAACCTGAGATGTTGGCAAACTTATCGATAAGACCTTCTCTTGTGGAAAGGATTAGCAAGAGCCAAAAGCGAGACGATAAGCTTGTCAAGATTATCCGTGAATTGGAATTTGGATTGGATCCAGAAAAGGATAAAGGATTCGAGGTCGATCGAGAGGGTTGGCTTCGAAAGCAAGGACGACTAGTTGTTTCCGATATAGATGAATTGAGGAGTGAAGTTCTGAAGGAAAGTCATCACTCAAAGCTGACAATTCATCCAGGTGGAAATAAGATGTATCGGGATATGAAGAGAACCTACTACTGGGAAGGTATGAAGAAGGATGTTGGAAATTTTATTTCCAAGTGTATGAACTTCCAGTTGGTAAAAGCCGAACAGAAGAAGCCTAGTGGATTACTTCAGCCATTAGAAGTTCCTACATGGAAGTGGGAGCAGATATCGATGGATTTTATTGATGGATTACCTAGAACAAGAACGGGAAATGAAGGGATTTGGGTCATCGTAGATCGTTTGACTAAGAGTGCACGATTCATTCCTGTTCGATCGACTAGGACTGCATCAAAGTTGGCTGAGTTGTATGTTAAGTGGATAGTTCGATTCCATGGTGTTCCGAAGAGTATAGTGAGCGATCGAGATCCATTGTTCACTAGTGGATTTTGGAAGAGCTTCCAGGAAGTTTTGGGAACCGAGTTGTGTTTGAGTACAGCTTATCATCCTCAAACCGATGGTCAGACTGAGAGAGTCAACCGAGTTTTGGAAGATCTTCTGAGAGCTTGTGTTTTGGATTTCGGAGGATCATGGGAAGATCACCTTCATTTGGTGGAATTTGCATACAACAACAGTTATCAGTCAAGCATTGGTATGGCACCGTATGAGGCATTGTATGGAAGACCGTGTAACTCTCCGACATGTTGGTTGGAAACAGGAGAAAAGCTGTTACTTGGGCCAGAGATGATTCGACAGACTTCAGATTGCATAGAGATCATTCGGCAACGAATGAAGGCAGCCCAAGACCGTCAGAAGAGTTATGCCGATAAGCGTCGTAAGGATTTGGAATTCGACGTAGGAGATATGGTTTTTGTGAAGATTTCTCCACTGAAGAATGTTATTCGATTCGGGAAGAAAGGGAAATTGACTCCGAGATTTGTTGGACCATTCCCGATCCTCGAGCGAATTGGAAAGCTCGCCTATAAACTGGAGTTACCGGAGAAGATGTCGGGTGTGCACAATGTTTTTCATGTATCGTATCTACGGAAGTATGTGCACGACTCGAATACCGTGATTCCTGCTGATAGTTGTGAAGATTTCGAAGTTGATCCAGTCGATAGAAGACCTCGTAAGCCGCTTCGTGTTGTTGAAACTGACACGAAACAGCTTAGGAGGAAGGTAGTTAAGTTGCTCAAGATACAATGGAGTGATGATGATAACGACTGTACGTGGGAGGTGGAAGAGAGGATGAAGGCAGCTCATCCCGAACTCTTCAAGGTATGGCCCTAAGGTGTCGTATCATCTAACAACATTGTAACTTGTTCTAAGTTTTAGAATCATGCATGCTAAGCTAGAATTGGATGCATGGTTGGCTGATTGCTATGGATAGTAGGCATGCAGAATAGTCTTTGATTGCTTTGTTTGTTTGGAATTTCGGGGGCAAAATTCCTAAGGGGGAGAGAATGTAACGACCCGTATTTTTACGGATCGACAAGTTCGTCAAAGTCTGGAATTTTAGTGTTGTTGAGCCATTTCAGATTTTAGGAAAAATATGGCTAAGTCCTAAGTCGTTCACGACTTAGTATAGGTCGTAAGTCGTATACGACTTAGGGGATAGGAGCGACCCAGGGATTTGGAGAGTTAAGAGTTAAGTCATGACCGACTTATGTGGGTTAGACGACCTAAGGAAGTTTTGGAGCGACTTAGAGGTTAGGTCTTCTTGGTTTAGGTCGTAGACGACCTAAGAGGTAGCACGACCTAGTGTGTGAGCGACCTAAGTTTGGGAATTGTATTGTTAGGTCGTCTAGATGACCTAAGGAGGTGAATTGGTTAAGTACTAGGTCGGTTGGAACGACCTATAGAATGTTAGCGACCTAAGGATTTTAGGTCGTAGGTGGCTAGGTCGTATGGTAGGTCGAACGACCTAAGCGTTGACGACTTATGGGATGTTAGCGAGTTATGAGGGTTTACGACCTAGTGGTTATCTAGTTAGTATAGTTAGGTCGGCAACGACCTAGAGAAGCTGGGTAACAGTGAGCGACCTAGTAGTTTAGTGTTAAGTCGCGTGGGTCTAAGTGTTAGGTCGTAACATTTTTAGGTCGCTAGGCTATTACACTGTTAGGTCGCTGGGTTGTTGAGGCGCGTGAGTGTTAGGTCGCGTAAGGACTTAGCAGTTAGGTCGCTGAGGAGTTAAGTCGTAGCTGTTAGGTCGTTGGGAGCTTGGATGCGCAGAAGTGTTAAGTCGGTGAAGGCTTAGGTCGGAGGGGTCTTAGGTCGTAAGTCGGAGACGACTTATGGAGATAGCCGAGTTACGACTTAGTGAATTTTCAGCTATAAATAGGAAGGGTTTTTCTCACTTTTTGGGATCCGGATTTCGAAGCGACGAAGTGCTGCCATTTTGAGAGCTCGACTTCCACACTTCTTCACTTCTTTTCTCCACTCTAATCTAGTGCTTCCATCCATCCAAGTTAAAGATCAAATTGAAGATTCAAGAGCTTAGATTGAAGATCTTCATCCTTTGAAGTGAGAATTCTTCGTTTGAAGAGGATTTGTGATAGATCAAGTTAGATCCTTCGCTGTCCAGATCTGAAGCGTGTTGATTTGGGGTTGTTTAGGTGATTTGGTGAGTGGTGATTATCTCTCACACGGATCCAAAGGAGTATATCGGATTGTTGGCTTGATTTGGTGTTAAAATAGTGATTTCCATGCATTTTCTTCATCCTAAGTGTAGATCCATATAGATTCATTGTTCATGATGAGGTTACATCCATTTTATCACATGTTAACCTATGCAAGTTCATTCATCAAGTTTGTAAAGATATTGTTCATGTTTTCATGCTTGTTAAACTTTCAACTCTTTAATTACGAAAATGCCATTATTGTTATAATTGTCTACTTAGATCATATTTGAATGCTTGATTGCTTGGATTAATGTTTGATTTGATTGATTGTTATGAATTAGATGATTGACGATTTGCTTTAGACCGAAGATGATTCAGAAGCTAAGGGAAAGGCTCTTGAATTGGAAAAGCTGCTTATGGCATTTGTAGCGGATGATGAAGCTCTTATGCATAGATTTGATGATGATGTTGAGATGTGACTTTGCGAGGATGTGATGAAGCGAAGTATGATATGAGATAGTCTTGGTCTAATCCAGACGGGATCATTCCAAGCATGATGGTAACTCGGTGATATGGTTCGAGTTGGTGGATAATGGATGGCTCGAGAGGCGCTTGGGCTAGTCTGAGATCAGTCGTCAAGGAGGATGACTAGGAGGCTTGGATAGCATCGTTGTTGAAGGTTCTAGCAGACTCAAAGCAAGGGTACGTTTGGGCAGTTGCGAAAATCCCAACGACAATGAGTTGATAGTCGAGTACCCTGGGTAGTTGCGAAAATCCTTGGCACGGGCTGTGATGACGTGCGGAGTACTGTCTAGAACCGGGGTTTCTATTAGCCCTTGACGGACGGCTGAAAGAATGTGCCGGTCATTCAATTAACGGTGAAATCGAAGCAGTGATAACAGTGATAGCCAGAGTCATGGATGTTTGGTTGTATCGTCATTCGGTCTCAAGAGCGGTATTTTCTGGGTGCTTATCTGATCTTGGTTTAGGCCTTGGGGGTTTGTGCTTGGAAAACATCGCCCTTGACTCGAGTGATAATTGCTTTACTTTAAATTGTATGCTTTGCTATGTGGCTTCTGCTTAGTGTGTGTCTGGGGGCTATCACTGTAGAAAGAGGTTGGAGTGGGAGGGTTGTATTCCTATTCCTTTTCCTTTATGCTCTTTTGGTATGTTGTTGGTTAATTTACTGCTCACTAAGACTGTTGTCTGACTCAAGGCTTTATGTTTTAACTCTTATTGCCTTGGGCCGTTCGTCCATTTTTGGGACGGGCAGACTAGGTAGCAGGTGACAGGTGCTGTTCTCGCTTTCCACGGTGTTGATATCGAAGACGAGCTGGTGTATTGCATATTATCTTCTTACTATATGTACTGGGTGTTCCGCTGTTTGTATAATCTCTGAGTGTTATGTAGTGAGGCTTGATGTATTGACTATTTGGATGCTTGTATTCAACTATTATAGAGTTTTATATGATGGCATTTTATTCTGTAAAGCTTCACTATACATATGTTCTATTGTATTTTGTCCATGCGCTGTGAGTAATACGAGAGATTCTGTTGTTTTAATTTACCCTGACAATCGTCCATGGCTGCCTGGCACACTTTGCAGCGCACTATCTCTAGGTTTAAGTGCAGGGGTCATGGGCGGTCGTCACAACATGTGTGGAATCTCCCCGGACATCGCAAGCCACACATTGAATATTGACCCGCGGAATGTCCTGGTCAAGCAGGAAAGGTGGATCCAGAGAGATCTGCCGCCTTTAAAGAAAAGGTAGATAAGCTCAAATCGAATGGGTTTATTCGAGATGCATTATACCCGGAATGGGTGTCCAATCCTGTACTCGTCCGAAAGCCAAATGAGAAATGGAGAACATGTGTTGACTACTCAGACTTGAATAAAGCTTGCCCTAAAGACAGTTTTCCACTTCCTCGAATCGATCAGCTCGTAGACTCAACGGATGGACATGAACTCTTATCCTTCGTGGATGCGTATTCTGGCTACAACCAGATACCCATGCACTTAACTGACCAGGAGCATACCAGCTTCGTAACCGATCTGGGACTTTACTGCTACAAAGTTATGCTTTTCAGACTCAAGAATGCTGGAGCAACTTATCAACGGTTAGTTAATCGAATGTTCGCCAATCAGATCGGAAAAACCGTGGAGGTATATGTGGATGACATGCTAGTGAAGTCGGGATTCTCCACTGATCATATCAAAGACCTGGAGTCAATGTTTAATATCCTACGAGAATATAAAATGAAGCTTAACCCATTGAAAAATCACTTTGGGGTCGCATCCGGAAAATTACTTGGGTTTATCGTCAATGCTCGAGGAATCGAAGCCAATCCTGAAAAGATCTGGGCAATCAGAAATCTTAAGACCCCAAGAACTATAAAGCAAGTCCAGAGCCTTAATGGGAAAGTAGCGGCATGGAGCAGGTTCATTTCAAAATCCACTGACAAATGCATTCCTTCTTCGATCTGATCAGAAAACGGAAACAGAACTTTGAATGGACTACGTAATGTGAGGGCGCATTCCGAGCACTGGTTCAACATCTCTCTACACCACCCATTCTGTCAAAGCCTACTGATCACGATAGGTTGTAGATCTACTTGGCGGTGTCAGAAAGCGCAATCAGTGCTGCCCTAGTTCAGGAAGAAGATCAGATACAACAGCCAGTATATTACATTAGCAAGCGACTAACCGGGGCAGAGAGAAATTATCCGAAGATGGAAAAGTTGGCTTATTGTCTTGTTATTGCCTCGAGGAAGCTCCGTCGATATTTTCAAGCCCATCCTATCATTGTCTATACCGACCAGCCGTTACGACAGGTCCTTACGCGGCCTGAGACGTTTGGGAGGTTACTCAAGTGGAATATTGAGCTAAGTCAGTTTGACATTACTTACACTCCAAAGCGAGCCATTCAAGGACAAGTCCTAGCAGATTTCATAGCTGAATTCACTATCTCGAAGGATTTGCTCGAGACCTGTGAATCTCCCAAGTATATCTAGAAATTGCATACTGATGGGGCATCAAATGACCGTTGCTCAGGCGTAGGGGTTGTGCTTGAAACTCCTGAAGGTCGATCTATATTCTACGCTTTAAAGTTCGATTTTCATGTGACCAACAATTAAGCCGAATACGAAGCCCTACTTGTTGGATTAAGACTTGCCAGGGATTTAAGAATTATTGCTTTGGAGATTTATTGTGATTCGCAGTTGGTCGTATGTCAAGTTTGAGGGGAGTACCAGGCTAAAGACTGAAGGCTGGCTGCTTACCTAGCTCGGGTTCAGGAGATATTGAATTAGTTTAACTATTATACCATTTATTGCATACCCCGAGAGCGCAATCAGAAAGCCGATTCATTAGCAAAGTTAGCCAGTACAGGTGAGGAACAGCAAATGGGAATCGTTCTCATGGAAGCGTTATCTTCCCCGAGCATCGACCAGATGGAAACAAATTGGGTATTTGAGGTCATTCCCGATAAGGAGTCATGGATAACTCTGTTCAGAAACTATCTCGAGCATGGGACCCTACCGGAGCGCAGGAGTGAAAAGAGACAAGTTCTTCGAAAAGCTTTGCAGTTCACTATCCAGAATGGAGTCATGTATAAAATAGGGTACTCTGTTCCTTTACTCCGGTGTATCGCTCACGATGAGATTAAACGAGTATTGCATGATGTACACGAAGGAGAATGTGGCGATCACACCGGAGGGCAAGCTCTTGCTAAGAATGTGCTCTGATATGGATACTATTGGTCGACTGTAAATCGTGGTGCATCAGATTACGCCAGAAAATGTGACAAATGTCAGAAGCACGCTCGAATTTCAAGAGCCCCACCTACCGAAATAACTCAGATGGTCAGTCCATGGCCATTGGCAGTATGGGGCATTGACATTATTGGCTCCTACCTCTAGCCAAAGGTGGTGCGAAGTACGCCATCATCGCAGTTGATTACTTTACCAAGTGGGCGGAAGATGAACCCCTTGCTACAATCACGACAAAGAAAGTGATCAACTTTGTAGTGCGCAACATTATCCGCCGATTTGGTCTCCCACATACCATCGTCACAGACAATGGAGCTCAATTCGATAGTGTTGAATTTAAGAATTTCTGTCAACGGTTTCACATCCAGAAGAAATTCTCCGCAGTTGCACACCCTCAAGCGAATGGACAGGTTGAAGCTGTTAATAAAGTTATAAAGTCTATTATGAAGAAATGACTGGAAAAAGACGGGGGCAAATGGGTCGATGAACTTCCTATGGCCCTATGGGCTTATCAGACAACCCACAAATCCGCAACCAGCCACGCTCCTTTCTCTCTTTCCTACGGTTCAGAAGCCATTATTCTAGTCGAGATGGAAGTACCTTCTCATCGCGTGACATATTATGATCCGAAGACAAATGCTATATTACTTGCCGAATCTTTGGATTTGTTGGATGAGAAGTGTGAAGAGGCTGATTTGAGGGCAGCCGCATACCGAAGTCGAGTCGCTCGATTGTACAATGCTAAGGTCCGACCCCGAACCTATGAACTCGACGATTTCGTCCTCAGGAGAATTTATCCAGTTCCTTCACATATGAAACCAACGTGGGAAGGACCGTATGTCATTGAACGGAAGCTCGAAGATGGTACATTCAAATTATCGACCGTTGACGGTCTTACTCTGCCGAGAGCCTAGAATAGCGAAAGTCTACGTCGCTATTACACATAACAGGCTCAGTTTATTTATTCAGTTTACATTTCATTTGAAATTTGTTCATGCATTTTGAAATTTGAATTTGTAATAAGGCAACTGACTTTGCCGTATTTTCTCATTTTAGCAATAAAATGCAATCTCTTCGAGCCAGAGCTATGATTTATTTGAAATGCATCATATGACCATCACTATGCATGGAGAGCTAAGTTCCACCATACAGTGGGATTTATTCAAATAGGGAGTGACTGTGATACGACCGGTCACTCACTAAGTGAAACCCGAGCTCGGGGGCCAGCCATCGCACTGAAGCCAGAAAAGGATTGATACACGACAATCCTCTAACTAACTCCAGATTCCCAGAGTGCGAACTGGAGTATAAACTTATAAATGCGGTTTCTAAGAGGTTGGATCCGTCCACCTAATGACTTAACCCATATTCAAACCAAGTTCGAGGAGGATGGACCCGTCCATTTAACGACCTCACTTGTTAACTCAGGGTAGATGTGAGTCGACCATCCACAATCCTGATAGATCCATCGTTCCTGGAGTGCGAACGAAATCCTAAAGCCTAAACAGATGTGACTGACCATCTTTCGGCCAACTCCAGATCCCCGGAGTGCGAGCTGGAGTATAAACATAAATACCAAATGGGTGTAATTGACCACCCATCAACCAACTCCGGATTCTCAGAGTGCGTACCGGAGTATAAACATTAAATTACTCTGGATTCCCAGAGTGTGAACTAGAGTATAAACATCGACTAACTCTAAGTCCCCAGAGTGTGGATTGGAGTATAAATGCAAGCCGGGTGTGACTGACCACCCACAAATCGATCTGAGTCCCCAGAGTGCGGACCAAGTTCTAAACATCAAATGAGCATGACTGATCGCTTATAAAATAACTCTAGTCCCCGGAGCGTGGACGTATCTCTAAATCTCAAGCGGGCATAATCGACCGCCGATCTCCAAGTACATTCCCCAAAGCACGGATACGATCACCAATAGATGAGCAAGTGTGATTTGACCACCTGAACTCGTCTTGTTTCAATTCTACTTCAACGAAGTTTAGCTCGATATATTAAAGGCAATCAACGATTGTTAACCAATCTTTTCAATTTCTCTCTGGAACTGGGGGCAGAACTTAAGCGCCAGCCACTGATTGGGACAGTGCAATATCGGAATTCGACTTAGCGCTCGATCACGACCCAAAACCGTGACTCCGGAACTTAGCAACTAAACCCGGGTCCGATTTAAAGACTAAATTCCACAAGTGTATTGAATGAAAGTTCGAATGTTGAAGCACTTTAATAAATGAACAAAAATTGAGCTAGAGACAAAATGAAATTTTATTTCAATTATTCTTTGGAGGAAAAAAGGTAAGTACAAAACTATACCAAAAGTCCTACTAGCAGGGGCCGAACCCGCATCTATACACGACCTACAAAAAGAAAACAAAAGTAGATTCCTATCTATCTACCAAAAATGAGCCGAAGAGACATATCTATTCTTTCTTTTTTCTCGGCTTCTTCTTCGGCGTTGACCCGTTGGATTCGCCACTTGGTTTCCCCTTCGAGCCCTTGCCTTTTGGCGGCTGATCTCCAATCGGGGGCATTATGTTAACTTCCTCCTCCGAACTCACATGGATAGGAATGCTTCCTGAAGGTGGAGTCGAAGAGATAGGATCAATGTTAGCAGATGGAGGAGGCACACTTGCATCAACGACCGTTCCTCCCGGGGAGATCATTCGAAAAGGGGCTGGGCCAGGTCCCGCCATTCCACCTCCAAAGCCACTGCCCCGCGCAGCTGCTTCCATCTCGGCGTTGATTTCAGCCAGTATCTCCTCTTCGTGAATTGTTTGAGCACCGCCAGGGATGTTAGCAGTTGGGCCCGAAGAGCTGGTAACTGGTGCGCCTCCATTCATGACAAACGACAAATCAGCAAAGGGGTCACTTTGATGACCGAGAAGTTCCTCCATCATCTGTTCATCGAAAGTAAGTGTGCTCCCTTGTACCCCATCCGTAGGTGCAATAGCCGTTGTCGTGGTCGCTTCCGTTATGATAGCCTCCTGCTCGTGGTGCAACTCTTGGGTTGTAGGAGGAATGGCAGATGAAGCTCCTGTCACTTGATAGAGATAAAAAAATTTTATTAGTGATTGCTTCAAGTAATGCTTCCCACACTGAATGAGCACAAGAGATGTTCAGAATACCTTCCTCAGAATAACTTGTAGGCGGAACTGGAGCAGCTTCAGTAGCGTGCTCGTGAACTGGAGATAACCGCGGTTGATCGGGATTATAAGCAGGAATGGACTGAGAATCAACCACGAATGTGGATTCAGGCTGAGTTGGCGCCAGAGTTTCAGAACTTACATCATGGTGCTCAACACCAGAACCTTCTCCAACTTCTGAATGTTGAGTGCCAAGTTTCTCCTTTTTGTATGCGATCGTGATATCATGGAGAACTTTCCTTTCATCTTCACTCAACACCCGGTTCTCAAGCTCGAACTCATCAACCGATTCCGCTTGTCGTTCAGTTTTTTCATCCTGCACCAATCGGCCCCAAGCGTTATACAGGTGTGTTGGATAATTATCGAACCATGCTAGATTTCTGTGCTTCAGGACATTGGCATTGTATGTGATCAGAAGGTCTTCAATATCGGTCTCTAGCCTGGTCTCTGCCATCTTAATTTCATCTGTAACCCTGGCCTCAACCTCCCGAATTTTAAGTACTGCCGCATCCCTTTCATCCCGGAACACCACAGCTTGTTCGCACGCCTCTTGGGCTACTTTGTTTGCATCGTCCTTTTCCTTGATGATTTCAGAAAATTTGGCTTTAAGCTCATTAAGTTCCTTTAGCGCATCATCCCTTTCGTCCGTAACAGTTGTGTTTTGATGGCCCATCTCCTCAACTAAAGCAAAATGCATCTGTCGCATCCTTTCCATGGACCGATTTGCCACATCGGCTTTCTTAGTGGCTTCTATTTCTGACTTCCTGAAAGATTCGACCTCATCGTTAAGCATTTATATTATACGGTCCTTATGAGCGATGTCGGTTTCTAACTTCTCGATTACTTTTGCCACTCAAAGGCCACCGCTGATGCTTTATCCACAGTCTTCATCCACTCCCTATATTGGTTGTAAACATCATGGATATAATCTTGCATAGTTTGTTCCGCCTCAACTGGGATTCTCTTTAAATGCAGAGGGAAGATGAAGCCGTCAAAACAGATGTTTGGGAAGTCTTTTTTCAACTGGGCGATTTTGATTGCTCCTTCCCCAGTGGGCTCGGTAATGGCTTGTTCAATGACAATGGGAGTTTCGGCCTCGGTTCTACGGCGCTGTGAATCCGACCTAGGAGCTTGAGAAGATGATTTTTGGCGTGGAGGCTCTAAGGATTGTTTCCCAGTATCGGAGGGTGGTGTTGGAGCTCGAGGAGGTGGAGAGCATGATCGGGAGTGATATATGTATTCTCTATCTCTATCCCTCCCCTCTCATAACGTTCTTGACTAGAATAACCGCAATCGCGGTCTCTATCAGCTTCCCTCTTATGGGACTCATAGTATGAATGGATGACTGGCGTGCATAGCGACGGCTTCCTACATAGATTCTTGCCTAGTCATCGTATCTGTAAATAGAAAGAAAGGTAGAACCAGTAATCCCCAGAAATGAATAACTTATGATTGGAAATCGTGTAGTACCATGAAGTGTATGTATGCATGTGTTAAACCTCCCGACCAACCGGATATGTCAGCCACACTTGTAGGAAGTGACTCGCTTAAATCTAAGACACTTTGAAGCCCTTCCAATCCGGTGTCGTATTGGAGAGACACATAGTCCGAAATTGGAATGTGGGCGAGCCCTTCAAAAGTATTCTCTATTTACGAGGGAGGATCCTCCGATATTCTAACACTGGAGGCTGGCAGGGACACGACTACAGATTTCCATCTCGAAGACTTATGACGCTTATGCGCTACTGCCTTGCCTTTTCTCCTTCCCTTAGAATCCTAAAACTCTCAGAAGGCCCGGCTACGGGCTCGTCTTCAACGGGTATATTTCCTTCATTCCCCTCCTCAGCAATAACAATCTCGGGCGCTTTACGCTTCACCCGTCTCATCGGGGCTGCATTAAGAGGTCCCTCAAGTCTTATGCTCTGGTTTCGATCGATTAGCCCAACAATCCTCAAGTTTCTATCTGTGAGCACTGAGTCAATGTCTCTCATCTCGCCCGGCACTTCCTGAAGAATCCATACTATTTCTTTGAAGTGGGCACCTTCGGGTCGCGGAATTGCGGCTGTAAAGGAAGGAAGATATTAGTTTCAGCGTCAATTATGACTATCTCGTTAACTACTGGAAAAATTGCAGCACTTACGTCTGACTAACCATCGACTAGCAAACCCTGAAGAACATCGGACGTAGAACCACTCCATCTTAAAGTAGCTGAGCCTGGTCCAGGATCTCGACACCACTTGGCAATTCCTGACTGCCTCTAGAAACGTGAATGAAGGATTGTCTCCCTGACTTTTTACATTAAACAAGTATCTGACTTCTTCCGAAGTCTGGGACCGAAAGAGATGTTCCATGAAAACAATGAATAGGCTGTTCAGTAGTGCATATCCATTTGGATGTAATTGCGACGGAGTGATTCTAAAGAAAGTTAAAACTTCTCGAATATACTGGTTGAATGGAGGAAGTGTTCCCGCTGTGCACGAATGTCGATTAAAGGCTGTGAATCCTTCTGGGGGAGCGTGTGGCCTGTCTTTCAAGCCGGGAAGCAGAACGTTGTCTAATGGTAAACCGTGTCTTAAGCATATTCGCCCCAACATATCTTCAGAAATATTGGATGGAATAGAATCTTGAGGATTCGCGATAAAAGTTGCTCTTGGTAGCTCATTCGGAGCTGGACCTATTACTTCGGCTGCAATGGCCGGCATCTCTATTATCGGAGAAGACGAGCTTTGAGGCTCCTGTTGCTGTGAACTTGTAGATTCCATAACTAATCAACTCATCAAAAACCATCATTAGATGATAATAAGCCCGTGTGTTCCCCAGTGTGAAGTGCATGAATGTGTTGTGCAGTGCAGTGCTACATAACACTAAAAAGATTCTACAAACTCTAAGAAATGTTCGAACGACAAGACTTCGAAATTTAACTAGAGTGACTGTCACCGTTGACCATCACAACTGTGCCATCCAAACTTTAGAGACCGACCCGAGTTAAATTTTGTTAAATTTTTTCAAGTTACAGTTCCATCGACGAGCTTCGAGGGATAGTCAAATATGCAGTTTAATGGTCAAGTCCAACCATGCAAGGTCAAAGCTCGTTGGAGTCGAATGTTCGATTATGCATCGCCAGAACCCTCGTTCATATCGATCGTAGAGGAAAAGAATTCATATCGATCCAAAACCCTTTACTTCGTATTGATCATAGGTCGTGCCTCTATATCGATCGGCAGAACCAGCACTTCGTATCGATCACAAAGTTAATTTTTTTTATCAATTACTCTGGATCGATACGAACCCCCATTGTCTCCAATCGATACGAAGCCGCTCCCTTCTTCGATATGAATCTCCACTATTTTCAATCGATACAAACTTCGATTAGTTTTCGATCGATATGAATCACTCCTCCTCAACCGATACGAGCGATCCTTTCGTATCTATCTATCCTTCTTCTCCAAATAGCACAAATGCCATTCCGTCCTCCTTCAACCATGCTCTCGTCTAATTCCGACCTCGTCATTACCAGAACTGGTCACGACCATGAGTGGATTAGCAGTCAAACCCGAGTCTCGTCGTTCTTAATATGAAGTTATTGATCAATTACCTAATTTAAAGATTTGGGTCGAATGATTAAAGAGTTGTGTTAATTTGGAAACGAGGGCAATTCCTATTTCTTGGTCTTTTTAGTTGATACGAAAGCAAAAGTAAAATGAAGACGGATGAAAATTTTTCTAAGTCCCAATTATATTTATATGGACTCGAACTCAAAAGGAAATGTTTCGTCTCCCAGTGCTAATAACCGGTAAGAACGGTTATCCACATCGGCGATACAAAGAGCCTACTTCGTATCCATTACTCCATCGAATTAAAGTCGCAATTATTCGTATCCATCGACAACATACCAGTACAGAGTGCCAATTTCGTATCCATCTGTTCAGGGACCTTGAAAGTCGTATCCATCGATACGAGCGAGACAGCGGAGACTCACTTGGACAATTTTGACCCATCAGCAATCCATCGATGCGAAATGGCACTTGGAATCCATTGCTCTGAGGTCCACTAGTACTCGTACACATTGATACGAGGCACAAAAAAAAACCAACCAATCCGTGTCGATCGCCATCGATACAAACAATTATTCAACCTTTCACATCGATCCAAGAGAGGATCGATATGAAGATACACCAAAACAACCACCAAGCATTGGTACAACTCAAATTTCACATCGATTCAGGAGAGGATTGATACGGAATTCGGTAAAAGAAAACTGACAATGACTCGTGAGCGTGCGATCATTAACGAGAGTCAGGTTAACATACATACATGTATGATGGACTAACATCCAAAATTTTAAAGTGTTCACAGGAATTGAATGCTCACCAAATGACAATTACGACAACGAACAACAGTTTGCCACCATTCAACACTCAGCTACAACAGTGCGCAGTACAGCAATTGGCAACAAACAAATCATTATTTATATTACTAATGACGAATCAAAAGTTACACCTTTCAACGAGAAGACAACAACCATTCAAACAAGTCAGATAAAACTGTTCAGAATGAAGATTGCAACTTTTCAAAGCATGTCATGTTCTCACAAGACATACTTTGGGGGACAAATGTTATCCCGCCTTTTGGCAAGGCTGCGACACCAAGAAATCGACTGAGAATCAAAGACATTTCATCCCGGAAAATGGTATACACAGGTTCGCTATGGATACCGGTAAACTTTGCCCGAGTTCGGATTGAGCTACAATTAACATGACACGACATGCAAAGTCATGAAAGCCAACATTCTAAATTTCAAGTCAATTGGAGTTCGTATGCTCAAGATATGATCGATGCAACTCAAGTGATCACCTTGTTCGTGTCCCATCCACGCATTTCGTATCGATCAGCCAATAATCGATACGGAGAGCACATGACAGACCGGTATGAATGACGTCACCTTCCATCGATACGAAGCAGCCTACAATTGTCGATACGAAGCCAATGACGAATACCGATACGGAGCAGCTTCTGAAGCTTCAATACGAAAAGGGCTGTCTAGGTCGATACAAAGAATAATTCCAGGTCGATACAAAAAAAGCACGATTCAAATAACAGAAACAGTCACTCGGCATGAAAAGTGGATCGATCCTGGAATATAGCTCCACGTCATCCTAATCGATGCGAAGGGTATCGATGCGAAGGGTATCGATACGAACAACCATCGATATGAATGGATCGATGCGGGTACGCCAGCCTTTTACAAAATCAAGCTTGCATAGATCATAACTCAAAATCTACAAGTCCAAATGCCACCAAATTTTCACAGGAGCTTGCGTACATCTTCAAGAATGTTCATGATCGATCCCGACTCGATTGGACTAAATCCTGATTGATACGAATTGCATTCTCATCGATCACGGATCGACTCCAAATGGTCAGGGATCGATCGCGTGGGACCATCCACGTGAGAGAAGCGGTCTTCCGAGATCTGAGCGGGATATTTGCAGCCTACGCCTATAAATAGCAGCCTAGAACATACTGAAAAGGGACTTTTTGGCTCTTCTACGTCCAGACTCTACCGAAATCATTGTTGTACTTGAATTCTACTGTTGTAACACGTTGTAACCAGCAAGCAAAAATCAATAAAGTCAATCATTTCATAGTGGACGTAGGCCATACGCCGAACCACTCTAAATTCGTGTGTTTCTATGTGTTTTTCTTGCTTATTATTGGTGTGTTTATTAGATTTTCCTCTTTTTCCATTTATATTCTTCATGTTATCTCTTCAAACACATCCGAAGAGTGTTGTGCCCAATTTTGGTACACACAGTTAAATCCACTTGTGTACTGCTTTTCCAAAAGGCGGGTTAACATTGTGGTTGTGAAAGATAATAAAACTGTTCAAGTAAATATTATAAATTTGACTAAAGTAATAGTATTATTACTTTGAAAAAAATTGGATATAAATTACTACTTTTGATTGAATAACAATGTCCTGAGATATTTAAAGTAATATTTTGAAATTGAGGAACTGTAGAAGTATATTATCGATTTAAGAAAATATATTTGTTTTGAGTTATGAATGATAAACATATTTTTATAATAAACAATAATAAAATGATTTTATACCTAAGGGAAAATAATAAGTGCAAATACCTTATTTGGACTGTTGTGACATATGTGATTAAATGTGTCTGAAATTACATGTATTACGTTTAGACGAGTTATGTGATGTTTTATCATTTTTGGTACGTGGACATTGTCTAGCTTATTACGGTTTTATGTAATTGATGAGGTTGATGTTTGTGTCACTAATATAGAGTAGTCAGTACACATTTAATGAGTTTGATGTTGTGTTACTATTATTAAGCAGTTATCACACATTTATTGGATTTATTCATTCATTAATGCTATTGATATTCTATTACTAACGATGGGTGATTAGTACATATATGATGCTATTTATTGTTGATTTTTTATTTTTGAGGTTGATAGTGAGTATTGATTTTGTGTGATATATTGTTAACTTATATTCATGATGATTGATTGCAGTGATATGGTAGAATATGATCTGCATATATTTGCTACTTGGTTGCTATTATAGTGCAATGTTATGTGCTAACAAGTATCTGATGCAAGAGAAGAGCAAAAAACAAAACTATGAGAGATTGATCCCGAAAGGGTACATATACAGTCATTTTCTATGTAATAGCCAAATGGAATCCTTAGTTAGGCTATGGTGTAAAAATTCAGGCATAGTCCAAAAATAGTTAATCACCTTGCCCATTTCTACTTTATATATCCATGTATTTGTAAAGTTTAGAAGTGGAAGAAAAGGAGGCAAAAAGGGTTAGGATGTAGGAAACATTAACAGGTTGTTTACTTGGTATATTTCTCATGTGTTATAGTTATATAGTTTATTAATTTAATATTGAACGATATCTATGAAAATGTAGATGTTTGTTTTGATGAATTATGTCTTGGATGACATTCGTTTGTCGAAACGGTATATATATTATTGTTTAATTTTGTTGTGAGGTATTCCCTTTCTTTTTATTCATGCTTTTAGATTTTGAAATATATAACCAACGACCCATTGCTTTTGACATTTGGGATTAGTGTGCAAGCATATTTTGACAGTGTTTGTCCCTAATTTTAGATATTAAGAATAGTGGGGCATCGCCCATATGGCAAACCAAATGTAGATGCTTCATTTTTTTAGTGAATATTGTTTCTCTGCCAACACATTGTTAGGTGGAACCATTTCTTTGCATTGACTTAGAATTACAATATTCATTAGGTCTCCAACTGTTATATTCATATTTTATAGCGATTAACCAAGATGCCACTAACAATCATTGAACAACCTTTATAAAATTGTTGTTTTGAAGCTTCTGATAAGTCAAATTTGTTTTAACTCCTAAATTCAGTGGTTCCTTTATATTGGGTTCATCCGTCTAGATATTTCGACCGGTAGCATCCTTAACCATTTATATCATTCTATGTGTCGAATTAGGTTAACCAAAATCAACATTAATGTATTCGATCTCTTTTTGAACTATGACTATCGAATTATGTCTTGTCTCCATTACTTCATCGTGATATTTCCATACATAACAGTTTAGCAAAAAACAAAAATTACGCAAAAGTAGAATTACAATACTGTAAACCTGAAGTTTTAGACACTGACATTTGTGATACCGACATCGGATTCCAGTCTGCTTTGTTTTATCATGAGATGCCACATTCATAAATGCTTCGGCACCATTTCTAAAATGCAAGGAGATCATTCCTCTTTTTTCCCCTTTGCTCTTATACATCCAATTCAAACTTTCAGATAATTAATCTTTTACTGTAACGTAAATAAAAATTATATAATATTTTCTACCAATACCATATATAATATTATATTTTTATCAATAATAACCCATTTAATATTAATTTCTTTAGTAACATTGTATAATATTATTCTACTACTAATAATACCATACATTATTCTTCATTAGTAATAAGATAATAACATATATTGTTATTTTGTTATTCATAATACCATATTGCTATTATTATCTATTATAACAATATAATATTATTTTTTAATTAATAATACCATTCACTATAATTTTTTATTATTAATACCATACATTTTTATAGTTAACTAAAATACCATTCATTATTATTTTTATTATCAATACCATTTTTTTATTAATAATATAATATCACATATTATTATTATTATTTAACAAAAATAAGAAATACTACTATATCCTTATTTTAATATCATTCACCATATTATTTTTTATTATTATTATCATTCGTTCTATTTTTAATTAAAAACCATAGCTTGTATTTCAAACTGAATAATTTAATGGTTAGTCATCCATTATTATCAGTACTTCACAAATTTTAATGGTTGGTCATCCTACTTCCTATTACAAACACAACAATATTTAAATCTCGCAAATCATTTCAACTCAGAGGATTGAACAAAATTTCTACAACATTCCGCTTTATTCGCTTTACATGCGCAAAAGAGCATACATAAAGAATAAAAAGAAACCAGAAATTTTGTAAACCATCAAACTTTGAATAATCCACGAAACATAAATATTATTATATTTATAACTTATCCAATATTAGGACAAATTCAATAAATATTATATCATATGAATGTTAATGCTCATTTCATGATAAAAATGAACATCCATATATGACTATATACAATACCTGTCGGAAGGGGCCATACAATTTTTTATGGGAAAATTTTATATATGATGACAAGGGGATCCAACTAATAAAATAAACATGCATTCAAATAAACTCAACTAGACAAATCCAGAGCATCGACAAAAAGTGGACAATCCGTTTATGATACGTCACTTCTATTCACAAGACCAAAGAAAATCATTTTCTTAGGTATATGTAGTCAATACAGTTAAGTGAACCCAGATCCAATTGCGACAATTGATTTAGACACCACCAAGAAAATCAAAATGTCTAACTAACCACTCACACCAGTAGGAGACATGTAACATCCCCCACTTCGAGACTTGAAAATAGATGTCAATGATGCCCCAGTCATCACAGTAATCATTTTCCAGCGACAAAGTGAGTTCAATATTTTTTCCACAACATATCTTTTTTATTATATCAAATTATATTACATAATTTATTACATCATTAAACCGAAATCATTCCTACATAGGGGTAAATATATAATAAGAAAATTAGAGTAGTGTGTGTTCGAAATAAGAAGATGCCAACTGTAACAACCCGAAATTTAACCCATAATAATTAATTTGTTAATTAATCAAATAATAAAATAACTTTGTGAAATTATCAGAATTAAGCCACAGAAGTTGCACCATTGTGTCCGTGGTAATTTTCTGGTCAACATCCATATATAGAACGTCAGAAACCGAGCTAATATGACCAAGTTATAAAATAAACAAAATAAGCTGAAATATAACGAATACACACACACACACACACGGTCAAGCCGACCAGTCGGTCGACCTGGGCAAGGGGGCGGTCAACCTCCCGGTCGACCCGCCTTATATTTTGGTAGGCGAACAAACATAAATTCGTTCGAACGAATCAGAGGCATCAGAACACGTCATTTGCACCCTTTAGTTTAATCCGGTCCCTCCACTTCTGCATCCGATGGCTCCTATTCAGCCTATAACATGGTTGCATCCTATTCAATCTCCAAATCCAACGGTCTGAGATCCACTTCTACACATATAAATAGACCCCTAGACCTAACACTTTTTCTCATTCTAGATTTTCTCCGCTTGGGTTCACCTTTTCAAGAAGGACCCTAAAAGGAATAATTTTCCAAGGAGAATCTTTTTAATTAAAATTATTTTACAACTCCTAGTGGATCCGGGAAGACCAAAGGAAGAGCTTAGGACCGGAAGCAAGTCATTGTAATTATTCTACGATTTCTTTAAGTAATTTAAAATAATAGGGTTTTCAATAGTTGTAGTTTTACTACGATTTTTGGAATAGCCTTTTTAAGTAATTATTTACATTTTTTAATTATTTTCAGTCTATTCAGCTATTCCTTTCAGTAATTTAAGTATTATTTCTATTAATTATAAATTATTACGATTAAGCATAGCTTTTTATTAATTTACAGTATTTAAGTTTATTTACTATTATTTATTTATTATTTACATCTTTTCGATATTTTGGATTTTAGGCAAGCGTCTATTCTCTTCATTCCCCTTTTCTGCGCATATGGATTAGAATAAATTAAACACGAATATGGATTTTATAAGTAAGAATATTAAATGAAGAAAATAAGATGTAAATTATAGAGACTGTAATAAATAATGGAATTGGACTGAAATTACGCCTAATTATAATTAGAATTGGACTAATTAAAGATAATTGGCATAGTTATAACTTAGAATTATAACTAAATAGAGTAAAAGATGAAAGAAGCTTTTTTTCACACTTAGACCTTGGGTTAAGTAATAAGCATGATTATAACATAGGTTATAATAACAAAAAGAACATAATGGGGCTTATTTTAAGGCTTGGGATAAATTAATAAGCGTAGAAAGTAAATATGGTAATAAAGGCTTATTTAAATAATTTATCTAAGTTAATAAGAAAATATGAAAGTAGGACCCGTACCAAATAACATTCCCTAGGGCACGCTTATGCTAAGTATGGTTGCAATTGGTCAAATAGAAGTCCAAATCACGAGGATTTGGATAAGGGGCGCAACTAGATATTGTTTAGAAGAAGGGCCAGTACCAACATCATTTCCTCTACTTTTCTATGGACACACGGTGATCTCGCATTAGCCTGAAGTGAGATGAGGGGCATGCTATGCTGGACGATGGAGGTAATAAGAAGACCCAATAAGTGGAGAAAAAGGTAGCATGGGCATGATGGTAGTTACGCGTGCGACTTCCATTCGGGTGCTCAGTAATAGCTATGAGTTCCAAGCGCTTGGTATGGTGTCTTAGTAGACACCATTGCCTTTTGTGTAGGGAGCTATATTTATCGTCCGGATCCTCAGTAGTTGCTCCGTGTATCTTCCGTAGATACCATTTGTTGTTGTGTAGGGAGTTATATAGCGGCTGGTCCACAGAAAGGTCTATGGACTAGCAGGCCGATCAAAAAGGTTAGAATTATGGTCACATCCTAATTACAGGATTAGGAATTCAGCCCAATTAAATCAGAACAAGTACAAGCAATCAATGTTAACCTATCTTGAGAAATATTTAATCGTATTTATTTCTAGTTTATCTCTTTCCTATTACTTTTGTTATCCTTATTTATGCTAGAACTGTTGTAGAGTCTATTACTTTTATCTTTCTTAAAGACTCTAGTAATTACTATCATTCACCAGACTTTTAGTCTGACCCACTCCTCTATTTCCCCCTTTTCCCCCTTGGGCAATCAAGGAAGAAGCTAGTAGGTTGCTGCAGCTTGGAGATCTTCTTGGAGGTGACTTCTTCTATGTACTTCTTTTATTTTCAAACGTTGTTCTTGTATGCACTGGTTTATTTATGAGGGATATTACATACTCTGATTTTGAGACAAAGAATTTTCATTTCATAAGACACGATGGATTTTGAATGTTGTATTTGACATTTGACTTATTTATGAATTAATTCTGAAGCTTTGTTTTAATTAAATACTTATTTAGTTTCCGCTGTTTTTACCTATTTTTGTCATGTGAATCTTAGTCTCTATTAGTTTCAGTTATACCTACAATGCACCATGCCTTTTAATGTGTCCTTTTGGGTATATTAAGGGTTGTGGGGTATTTCACCAACACCACAATTAACCAGTTATAAGTTGTAGTTTTACACAACGGAAATCTCAAAATACTTTTATTTAATAGCAAACCTACTGCTTCATCTTCGAAATCTTTATTCATCTTTAAAAGAGGTACTTGTCTAATCCATAAACTCAACATACTCGAATAAGTACCCATGAGTTTATGAGAAATAATAAAAACATGGGTCAGATAATAAGTCTGATACGAGTAAAACATTTACCTTAAGCATTCATAGTGAGATCATTCCACTAACATAGGATGTTTTTTCCTCTCACTTCATTATCACACCATAATAAGCACCAAGATATATAACACATCAATATATATCATAGAAAGAAATCATGTGCATATATTCAACCAATAAGTGCGCCTTACAATTTTTATCCATTAGATATGATTCATCATGCGTACAGGACTAATCATTGTATTTTTAATTTTAGATTCCCACCTAGACCTAACTTAACTTCCAGTTCCTACATTTATGGTTTATTCGTAGGTGTTGCATCTTTATTTTGTCATCCATAGGTAATTAAGACATATGTCTCACACCATTATTCTCGTGTTTTGTCGAGAATTGTAACGACCCACTATTTTGGACCATTCAAATCGACAATAAAACCACACATGTCGGACTTGAATAATACAAAACAATAGATTGTAAATAAATTTGTAGCAAATAAAACCAATCACAGAATCACAGACACAGAACATCAGAATAATTCGCAGCGGAAAATAAAATAAATAGTGGTTCATGAAGCCACTACAATACATAGTCTCAAAACAGATACAAAATACCATAGTCTGAAAAACAGATACAACAGAAGTCTGAATACATAAGTTCATAATACATAAGCAAAGCTGAATGAAATAACTGAAATGGGAAGACAACTAGATAGACAGATAAACTCCAGCAATCTCAAGCTCTAAAAGGTGAATCCAAAGCTGTAATACTCAGGCTGACCCGAGCGTAAAGCAAACACAAACACTCGAGTCAGGACATACATACTTATACAATGTAAACCAACTCAAGTGAACTGTAATAGAAATTCACAAGTAACTTAAAGGATGCTTGGGATCGCCCATCCTTTAAGGATCTGTTAAACTATCTACTATGTAGTAAGATACGATATTATAATAATGTCTAAAGTAAAGTAAACTATCAAAATAGCGTTAAGGCTTTACATTTTCCACCTTAACACATTTTTATATTCCCATAGTCTATACAGTACCGTAATCTCCCCCGTACTGGCCGTCGTCAGAGGGCACTCCATAGGTATGGTACAAAACAAACTCGTAGTAAAGCACGCTATGGTAGGTGACACGACACAACTAGGCAATGCCAGGATAGATGTACCAATACGCATCCAGACTGGTGGTAACACATAGTAGCCACTACCGCCCACCTCGAGCCACACTCCCAAAAATCAAAGGGTGCACCCAATCAATCACAAAGTAATAGAATGGTATCGAAGAAGTGTGTCTGATCAGAGGAGCTACCTCATTGGCCCGTCAATCGCTCCTGTTTTAGCCACCTTATGCCAACTCATGGGAGTTGGGTCCATGTATATACCTTAATAGGATCGTCGCCACCATCCTACTTCATTCTGGAATCTCCACCGCATACACAGTTGTTAAAGTGGTTTTCGATATCGATAGAGAGTATGTCCATATCCGATCCCGGTCTCTTTAACCACCAATCATTAATATAACCCGTGGTTATACATTTCAAAAATGGTTTATATTTTATATCAAACAATTTATTTAAACCATTTAAAAGTGAAGTCATTATCCTTTCAAATCAAATATTCAATTCCCAAAATTATAGCATTTTCTGAGTTCATTCATTCAATTACAAAAATTTCAAAACATTGTATTTCCAAAAACAGCAGCACTTATAAAGTGTTACGGTAGATATAGTAGTATTTCAAAACATTGTCAATTTCAGAAACAGCGGCACTTACAAAGTGCTACAGTAGGTATATTAGTTTCAAAACAGTTCAGCTTTAGGAACAACATCACTTACAAAGTGCTATAGTAAGTATTTTAGTATTTCAGAACTTAGTTTAATTTCAGAAACATCAGCACTTATAAACTGCTACAGTAGATACAGTGTTAATTTTAAAAACCAATACGTTTCAGAAACAATAGCACTTACAGAACGTTACTGTAAGTATAGTGGTAATTTGGAAAACACTACATTGAAACCACATCAATTCTGAAATGCTACAATTGCTGTTATAAGTTTATTATAACAATTTAAAACAATAGATTTTCAAGTTTTCTCATTTTTAACTTATCAAAATTATTCCACTTTTCAAAATTATTTATTTGGGTATTACTTAACTTAAAATTTTAATAAAATAACATTTTATTAAATAAATATCCAATTAAATTATAATTCATTCACTAAGTCAAATTTACATTATAATTTGCTTAACTTTTCATTTTAACAAACAAATCTTAATATTTATTTCTTTTACAATATACATTTCATAACTAAATATTTTAGTTACTAAATTAAGTTTTAAAATTCCATTTTTAATCAAATTTCCAATTATTAAGTTAATCAACTTCTAAATTTCAATTTAAACCATTTATCAACTTATAAAAATTTAACTTATGAAAAATCACTATTTAAATCATTTAAATTCAATTTAAGTTAATATTTCATATTTTTACATTTAGAAATACTTAATAATTTAGAAAAAAAATCATTTTAAATTAACCACGGGTCTGTATAATATTTTCTAACCTAGGTCAAGTGATACGGATAATATATCATTTCAATCCGTAATGAATTAAAATCCCGGGTTTTATCATATCAAACCCGCAATCCTAAGTCAATTACAAATGAATATCGCTTGAGCCTATCATTTCAGCTCATAACGATCTTCCCTTATTCTAAAATCCATTCGGGTATGTATCATTTCAACCCATAGTGAAAGGGAACTTGCAGTGTGTGAAACAGAAAATAAAATAAACTGTATAGCATATCATATGATGTCAGGTGATGTAACAGGTATATAAGCAGGTTATATCATTATATAATGTAAGATAACAGGTAGATGTAAACTTATAACATAGCATATCAACTACTACAATTCAAGTGGCATTGTTTCACATTTATATAAGTACAATTTGTCAAGAGTGATAAACTCACCTTCTAAAGCTGGAGATAACAATCAAACACAAGACAAACAACTACGAAAAGTACGACAAAGCATGAATCAAATATGAGTGGATGGAGAGCCAAGATCCAAGTCTTGTAACAACAAAATATACAACATATATAAGCATATATATTCAACACAAAAATAAATTAAAACAATGTAAATTTTGAATCAACAATGGAATAAATAGGCTTAACCACACAAGTGGGCTCGGCCACATCACCTATAGGCTCGGCCATCACCAAATGTTGCTCGGCCATGATTGGCTTGAGGTTAATAGGCTTGGCTATGGTCAGTTTTGAGGCAAGTATACTTGGCTAAGTTAGGGAATATGAAGAGATAGGCAAGTTAAACTCTTATAGAAGGCAAAAGGTCAAGGCAAATAAATGGTCAAGTGCACACATGGGTTCGGCCTGGGTTTGAGCACATGGATCATGTTAGGTCATCTGGTCATGGCCTGGAGTGGGTTTTTTCACGGCAAGGCAAGGAGATGATGGTGTGGGTGGTGGCCAAGGCAAACAAATAGGAAGGTGATGGAATAAGGCTCGGCTAGGGTTTGTAATTGTTTGGTGATGGGGTTTTTGCATCTATTGGTCACGGCAAGGGCTTGGTGGTGGGGAGGTGGTGCTGGTCGATCATGGTGGTGGTGGAGTGGAGTTGTGGTCGGTAATATTATGGTGATGGCCGAATAAGTTTAAGAGAAAGAAAAGAAAAGAAGAGAGGAAGCCATGGGAAAAACTTACTTTAAAACTTTTGTTAGAAATGAAAAATGAAAAGAGGATGAGAACAAATGTTTTGTACGTGAGTAAGAATGAGGAAGGGAGAAGTTTGTATGGCAAAAAAAGAGAAATGAATGACTAAGAAGGAAAAGGAAAAGGCTAGAAAATGAAAAGTCATAAATTAAAGAAATGTCTTTTGAATTTCCAAGCCAAAATCAAGATAAAAGAAAAATAGAAAGTAGAGAAATGAAAAGTAATAAAATGAAAAATATAGAAAATAGAAATGAAATAAAATATGAAATAGAGATTAAACCAAAATACTGAAAATGGTTGCGTGTAAAACGCTGAATTTTATCAAATTTAAAAAGTATAAAACAGAATTTGACGAAACAAAAAACAGGATGAATATCAGAACAAATACTGTTTCAAAGAAAAAGATTAAATTTTAAATCTACATTTCACTGAAAATCAAAGTTTGACAAAAATGGAACAAAATATAAAATTTTCAGAAAATCATTATTTATTATATTTGGAAAATAAATTATTACAAAATCCAAAATACATTGGAAAAAAATTCCAAAATTCAAAAATGTTTTAAAAATCAAAGTTTTCAAATAAATTAATTTTAAAATATTTGTTAAAAATATGGGTTGTTACACTCTCTCTCACTCAAAACTTTTCATCCTCGAAAAGGAACGAAATAAGGAAAATCAAAGAAAGATAAGATAGAATAACGAATAGTACCTGAAACAAACAATTCCGGATTCGAAGCATGCATGCTCTCCTTTGTCTCCCAGGTACAATCCCGATCATCAGTACTCCACTACACTTTGACCAGATTGACAGATTTCCTTCTTAGCTGCTTCGTACCTCTATCGACAATACGAAGTGGCTTCCTCTCGACAGTCAGATTAGGCTCGATATCCAAACTCTCGAGAGCAGAAGGCTGGACAATAAAGGATGGATCATGAAGATACAGCCGAAGATGCGAAACATGGAATACATTATGCACTCCAGAAAACTTCTCAGGCAAATCTAAACGATAAGCTAAAGAACCAATCCTCTCCAAGATGCGGAAAGGACCAATGAACATAGGAGCAAGCTTCCCTCTACGACCAAAACGAATTACATTCCTTAAGGGAGAAACCTTAAGGAAAACTAGATCACCAATAGAAAAATCCAAACTCCTTCTACGCCTATCAGCGTACTTCTTCTGCCTATCCTGAGCACTCCTCATCTTCCTCTTAATCTCCTCAACTCTCTCAAAAGCCTTCAAAATCACATCAAGACCAAGAACCAAACGATTACCGGATTCAATCCAGCAAGATGGGGATCTACAAGGTCGTCCGTAAAGAGCAGCAAACGGCGACATTTCAATACTGGCCTGAATTCAAAAGATGAAATGAGATAGATAAAGGATTAAGATAAGATTAAAATAAAAGATTGAGATTATACCTGATAACTATTATTATAGGTGAATTCAACAAGATGGAGATGATCTTCCCAAGATCCTCCATAATCAAGCACACAAGCACGAAGAAGATCCTCTAGAATCCGATTCACTCTTTCCGTTTAACCGTCGATCTGTGGATGATAAGCAGTGCTCAGATTTAGATGGGTACCCAAAGATTCCTGAAAAGCTTTCCAAAACTGACTGGTAAAGATGGGATCACGATCACAAACAATACTAACAAGGATACCATGGAGACGAACAATCTCCCTCATATAGATCTCAGACAAGCTAGAAGCAGAATGAATAGACTTGACCGAAATGAAATGAGCTAACTTGGTCAATCTATCCATAATAACCCAAATACTCTCATTACCCCTCCTAGTCCTCGGTAATTCATCAATAAAATCCATAGAAACATGTTCCCATTTCCAATTGGGAACCTCAAGGGGCTGCAACAAACCAGGGGTCTTCTGATGATTGGCATTGACTTGTTGACAAGTCGCACACCAACTAACAAAAATGGAGATATCACACCTCATACCTCTCCACCAATACAACTTCTTCATATGTTGATACATCTTGGTCACACCAGGATGAATAGAAAATCTGGATCGATGATTTTCCCGAAGTAACTCATGTCTCAATCCATCAACATTCAGGACACAAATCTGATTATTAATCCTCAAAATCCCTCTATCATCGATCTGAGCTCCACTACCATCAAGACTACTACCACCAACCCTACTACGAACATTCTCCTTAATAAGCCTAAGCATCCTATCCTCATCCTGCTTAGCCATGATATGATCCAAAAGAGGAGAAGAAACAACAAGCTGACACAACATCGCCTTCTTCCGACTCAAAGCATCAGCCACAACATTAGCTTTCCCAGGGGTATAGTTGATGTCGAGGTCATAAGAAGCAAGGAACTCTAACCACCGAACTTGTCTCCGATTCAAATCTTTCTGGGTGAAAATATACCTCAAAGACTGATGATCCGTAAAAAGCTTAAACTTAGTTCCCAAAAGATGATGCCTCCAAGGCTTCAAAGCAAAAACCACGGCAAGCAATTCCAAATCATGAGCATCATAATTGGCTTCATGGGTCTTCAACTGACGACTGGCATAAGCAATGACCTTCCCATCCTACATCAGAACAGCTCCCAAACCTTCACAACTAGCATCAGTGTATACCGTTAATCCTCATTTCCACTTGGAATGGTAAGAACTGGTGCGGAAGTAAGCTTGTGCTTTAACTCATTGAATGCAGCTTTACACTTATCATTCCATATAAACTTAGCATTCTTTCGAGTCAAAGCAGTGAGAGGTGACGCAATCCGAGCAAAATTCTCAATGAATCTCCGGTAATAACCGGCAAGGCCCAGAAAGCTACATATATCTGATGGAGTCCTAGGGGTTTCCCAATCCTAAAATAGAATGGGGAAAATAAGAACTATAGAAAAAGATAGAATAATTAGATCACAAAAGGAAAGATGAGAAAAGGATAGACTTACATTGATCGCAGCGATCTTGACTGGATCAATAGAAACTCCATTACTAGAAACAATATGTCCGAGAAATCGGACTTCATCCTTCTAGAAATGGCATTTGGAGAATTTAGCTTTCAATTGGTGACTCCTAAGAGTCCCCAGAACAAAGCTCAAATGAGATTCATGCTCTTCCTCGGTCTTAGAAAAGACCAGAATATCATCAACAAAGACAAGAACAAACTTATTAAGAACATCACGAAAAACACGATTCATGAGATCAACAAAGAAAGCAGGAGCATTAGTCAAACCAAAAGGCATAACTAACCATTCATAAAAAATATTCTCAGTACGGAAAGCAATCTTGGGAATACTTTCCTCAGCAACTCTGAGCTGGTGAAAACCTGTGGCAAGATCAAGCTGAGAGAAAACAGTAGCACCATAAAGCTGATCGAACATATCATTGATACGAGGCATAGGATATCTCTTACTCATAGTGAGCTTGTTCAGTTCCCTATAATCAACACACATCCTCAAAGAACCATCAGACTTAGTGACGAAAACCACCGCTGCTCCCCATTCAGAATGACTAGGTCTGATCAGACCTTTGGAGAACAAGTCCTCAATTTGCTTTCCCAACTCAACCTTCTCACGGGGGCTATTCTTCTAGGAGGAAGAACTACAGGTCGAGCTCTAGGAATCAAATCAATATGGAAATCGATTTCCCGCTTAGGAGGTAAAGCAGTGACTTCACCAAATACATCAGGATAGAGTTTCACCACGGGAGTTGAATTAAGATCACCAGGAGAAGAATCCAAAGAGAAAATAAAGCTGCCAGCAAAATCTTGAGGCATACAACACTGAATAACCAAAGGATTACCCGATCATCAACAAGAGAAACAGTTCGGGATTTACAAGAGATAACATCATCATGCCTCTTAAGCCAATCACCTCCAAGCAACAAATCAAAAGCATCGAAACCAAGAACATAGAAATCACCAGAAAATTTATGGCCAGAATAGAAGAGTTTCATTTGCTTACAAATCCTATTAAGGTTCGCGGGACCACCAATAGGATTTTTAACACACAGACATTCAACAGCATACATAGGAGAAAGGAGATGCTCAAACTTATCACAAAGATCAACAGAAATAAAACTATGCGAAGCTCCAGTATCAAATAAAACACGAATAGGATGATTAAATAAAGAAAAGGTGCCATGGAGAGTACCTTGATTATCACTAGGAGCAGGAGCAGGTGGAGCAGGAGCAGGTGGAGCAGGAGAAGAAGCAGAGGTAACAACAAAAATACTAGACGGCTTGCCCTTTTGATACAAAGGACAATCTTTCTTGAAATGACCAGGCTGCAGACAGACATAACAGAGGTTTTTCCTGGTATCCTGAGGTGGAGGAACAATAGCACCAACTAAAGTAGGGCAACTATTTGCATAGTGTCCCTTCTGATCACACATGAAACAGGTAACGGAAGATAGGTCGACAGGCTGCCTCTGAGAAGGAGAAGATGAAGATCCCATACCCAGATTCTTGAGCCAATTCTTCTTCTGCTGGAGGAAATTTGGCTTTCTCTTCAAAGAATTAGCAGAGGAAGACTGAGATAAAGGAGCACTAGCAACAACAGGATCCTTAGAAGTAGGGTTCTCATAACAGATAGCCATATCCATAAGCTCGGTGAAAGTGCCATAAACATGAGAAATGAGACGATCATAATACTTCGGACGAGCACCAGCTATGGACTTCTCATTCTTCTTAAGTTGGGTGTCAATGAGGCTAGGACCGAACTTGGAAAGTTCATTGAACTTCCGCTCATACTCAGAAAATGACATGGTACCCTGCTTAAGATCCATAAACTCACGATAAAGCTAAGATTTCCCGGCTTCGGGCATCCATTTTGCCACAAAAGCCTCCCTGGAAAAGAGATAGATAAGCTTAAGATAGATTTCAAAGAGAGAAAGCTGAAACAAACACAAGACTAACACAAAAGGATACCTAAACTGATCCCTAGAAATATCTACCTCCATAGTCTGAGCTGTGACAGACTCCCGCCAATCTTGAGCTGCCTCCTAAAGCTGCCAAGTTGCTAACTGACGCTTCTGAGCATCAGTAATCTCCAAACCAGTAAAAATCCTCTCAAGACTCCTCAACCACTGTTGAGCCTCTACGATGCTCTCAGATCCAGTAAACTTGGTACCACCAAGCTGAGTGAATTCCTTGCAAAGAGTAGTGAACCTGATGGGTGCAACAAGTTTAGGAACTGGGACAATACCACGACCCCTACCTCTGGCATTCCTACGATTCATCCTGAAAAATCAAGAATGAATTTTATGACAAAGGTAAAATGTAACGACCCACTATTTTGGACCATTCAAACCGACAATAATCCGCACATGTCTAACTTGAATAATTCAAAATAACAGATTGTAATAAAATTTGGAGCAAATAATATCAAATACAGAATCACAGACATAGAATATCAGAATAACTCGCAGCGGAAATTAAAATACCATAGTAGTTCATGAAGCTACTATAACAAAATCTCAAACAAAATACATAATATCAGTCTGAAAAAACATATATAATAGAAATCTCAAATACATAGAAGTTTATAAATACTAGAGCTGAAATAGAACAACTGAAACTAAAAGGGAATAGATAACTAGACAAGTAGAATCTCCAGCGATTCCTAGCTCCAGAAAAGAAATCCAACGCTAAGCTGTAAATACTCAGGCTGACCCGAGCGTAAAGTAAAACATAAAACACTCGAGTCAGGACATACATACTTATATAATGTAAACCAACTCAAGTGAACTGGCGTAGTAATGCGCAATAACTTAAAGGATGCTTGGGATCGCCCATCCTCTAAGGATCAGTTAAACCATAAATTTAATTACATCCCGTGGTTAAAATTCCAAAATGGTAATTTATACTTCGAAATCAAATATCATTTCAAATCCATTTCAAAATATCAAAATATTTCAAATCAAATTATTCCATTTAAATCATTTAAAAATGAAGTTATTATATTTAATAGTCAATATTCAATTCTCAAAATTTTATTTCAGAATTCAATTATTCACTTAAATTTATTAAAACGGTGAAATTTCAACTTTTGCAGCATTTAGAAAATGCTACGGAAAGTTATGTTTAAAAACAATTCAATTAGCAAAAGACAGCATTTAGATGCTGTAATAGGTTTAGATATCAAATAAAACTTTAGTTAAATTCAGCAACTACAACCCTTAGTTCATTTTAGCAATTTAGTTCATTTATATCAATTACAGCATTTACAAAATGCTGTAATATCTTTAACTTTAGAAATGATAGCATTTCAGGAATGCTGTCAATTTAAATTCCAAACTTTCACTACAATTTCATAAACAATTAAAATTTATTTAAATCCATTTTAACTTATAAAAATCATATTTTCTTACTTTAAAAACAATCATTTAAATAACCCTTAATTTATGATTTTACAAAGTGAAAGTTTCACAAACAATTATCAAATCTTTAATAATTCACTTATAAAATAAATGTAAAATTTATAATATTTCATTTACTTAAAATTTTAATTAAGTTTACCATTTCATAATTTTATTTGAATTCCATTTTATTTTCTTAACTTAACTTTTATTTTAAAACACTTTCACATTTTCCAAGTTAAGTTATACTTCAAATTTCAACTTTTAAACATTTATTTATTTAACTATTTTTAATTTATAGAAAAATCAATAACACTTTATAAAATCATTTTAAATTAAAATAAAAATCAAATTATCATAATATTTACATTTCTAACATATTTTATAATTTCAAGAATATATATATATATTAACCACGGGTCTGTATATAAATTTAACTAACCTAAGTCAAATGATACAGATAATATATCATTTCAATCCGTAATTTACAAAGGAAAAATCCGGGTTTTATCATTTCAAACCCACAATCCCAAGTTAAATGAAATAAATAAAAATCGTTCAGGCCTATCATTTCAGCCCATAACGATTTTTCCCTATTCTAAAGTCCGTTCTGGTATGTATCATTTCAACCCATAGTGATTCTATTCTACAGGGAACTTGCAGTGTGATAAACTGATATAAATAAACAGAATAGCATTATATAACAGTAACAGATGATATGACATGTAATTTACAGGTTTAACATCATACATAAATAATCACAGGCAGTTATAGCATAACATAATAGTACTAAAGATTCAATTGTTGTCAATTCACATTTGCATAAGTATAAAATGTCAGGTGAGATTTACTCACCTCTATGGCTGGAGATTGCAATACAAATGACACAATGGAATCATAAGCACGATGACAAGACTAGAATTTGAGTGGAGAGCGAGATCCAAGCTATAGATCTTGTGTTACAACCCAAAACAAAACCAAACAAATTATAAATTTCAATGCAACCTTGAAATGATATAACTTTGGAATAAAAACAAATATGAATGCAACGACTTTTGCCTTGCTTTCTACATCTGCTTGCACAGCCTAGGGGATGTTTTGGCTCAGGTTTGGCATGACTTTGGCTCAGGTTTGAACGTAGGAATGTATGGCATAAAGGCTAGAATAAGTGGAGGAAGTTACAAGGTAGGAATGTGAAGGGGTTTAGGCTAAAACATGGTTTTTTGGCAACCAAAAGGGCTCGGTCATGGGGTTATAGGCTTGGCCAGTCAAGCTCAGGTCTGGACAGAGGTTGGAGTGGTGTGGGGAGGTCTGGAAAAGGTGGTGGTGGCGGCCAAAGGTGGTGGTGGTGGTGAAAAATGAAGTGGTGAAGCAACAAGGCTCAAACTAGCATAGTTTTAAGGCATAGGTTGGATTTTTGTGGATTTTTGGTTCATGGGAGTCTCGGCCATGGTCAAGACCTAAGGGGTAGGTAGTGGTGGTGGTAAGGAAGCTCTGGTGGAGGTGGTGGTCATGACAATCAAGAGGAGGCCGAGCAAAAGGGTGGAGGGAACAAGGCAAAATACATAGGAAAAATAAGAAGAAAAGGAAGAAAATAAGAGGAAGACATTACCCAAAATATTTGAAGATGTGAATAAAATAAAAGAATGGTTTCTTGCATGAGAAATGGGATGAAAGTCACGGCTAACACAATGCAAATACACAGCCAATTGAAGTAAATGAGGAGTTATGGAAATTGAAAAGTCTTTGGAATTGAAAAGCCTTAAGTTTTAAAAGCCTTTTTAAACTCTTCATATTTCCTTTTCTTTAATCAAATAAAAACAAAAGTAAAATAAGTAATTGAATTTAAAAACTGAAACAAAGTAAGATAAAATAGAAATAAATAATTAAATTATAAGAAAATAGAAAAAGAATTAAAGAAATTTCTTAAAAATTGGAAACATGGTTCAAAAATTTCAAATAAATTATCACTAGACTTCGAAAAATTTCTACTTCACTCTAAAACAAATAAAAAGTCACATAAATAAGATAAATGAGGAACAAAACAAAGTGAGAATGAGAAAAAAATAAGGTCTTAAGAAAATATAAAATAAATAAAGAATTTCTTTAATTAATTGAAACTAGAAATTAGAAATTGTAAACAAAATACTACTGACACTGGAAAATGTCAATTACACTTTTAAAAATGTTTTTAAAACCAAAATATATACATAAAATTTTATTTTACCCATATAAATATAAAGTAGAACATTACATGACCAAATAAAATATTATTTATATAATTTAAAATAAACAATTTTGTTAAATACAGCAAATTACACTCAATAGTTAAAAAGGCATAACTTTCACAATATAAATCGGATTTCAACGAAACGAAAAGCAGTATTCTTAAAATTTTATTTACTTTCATAATAAAATATAAAATTCAAAATTTCAACATTTTAAAATTTTAAATTTAAAAGTCAAAGCTTGACCATATCGACCAAAATGCACTTTTCCTGAAAAATATTCTATTTAGTCATGTTTGGAATTCTAATTCATATCAAAATCAAAATTTATATTTAAAATAACAAAAATTATCCATTTAAATAAATATTATAAAGTTTTTAAATGAAGAAATTAAATTTAAAATAATTAAAATATACAATTAAAATAATCACAAAATACAGGGTTGTTACACTCTCCTCCACTCAAATCTTTTCATCCTCAAAAAGGAATGAGGTACGAAAAACACAGAAAAAGATAGAATGTAATAGGATTAAGACAAGATGACAAGAAGAATAAAATTATACCTGATTACTGTTGTTATAGGTAAGTTTAAGAAGGTGGAGAATTGGAATAGCTAGAAGGGAAAATAGGACGAAAGACTTGGATGAGCCATTAATTAAAATTGTTGGTTAAAGAGGTAAAAAATATTTAAAACACTTTAAAATCCTTTAGAAAGGAAATAACTGATCAAAGTATCCTTTATATAATATTTTATCAAAATACTTTTATAATTCGATGTCTTAACAAGTTTATCCTCGTTCCTGCAGACTCTGGCAGTGCGTTGATCAGGCGCAAAGCTAGAATTCTCCAGGTACTTAGTAGACTTGTTTCAACACCCAGTGAAAATACTGGAAAACTTTTTAAAAACAGATATGGAAAGTACAATCCAAACAAAAAACAAACAAAACCTTTGTCTAACCATGGATCGCAGATACACAAAGGTTACACTTGGATCCCCCAGGAAACATCCATATCCGTAAGCTTTCTCAGCCCTGCGAATTACGCCATGATGACTAGTAGACCGCAGATGCACAAAGGTTATTCCTGGATCCCCCAGGAAACATCCGTATCCGTAAGCTTTCTCAGCCCTGCGGATTTCGCTACTAATATGACCTACATAGATCACATGATACATAATGGTTACGCCTGAATCCCCTAGGAAACATCCGTACCCCTGGGCCATCCAGCCAGGTGAATTACGCTATGCAGTCGCGCTCGTAAGACCATGGGTAACGCCATGGAATTCGATGGAAACTCGAGTATCATATCCAGAAAACCAAAAATCAGAGAAATATCGATAGAATGAATCCACAGTGTGGCCACAAAGCGGATATCAAGCAGAAGGCACTTTCCATATCTTTACTTCGAAAATATGTATCATATAGTACCTTTTCAAATCACTTTCAAATATCATACTTATATAAAATCCGTTATATATAAGATTTCATTTTCAAATCAAATACTTTCCATAATCAATAGTATTTCAAATCACACTTATATAGACTTCAATTATATAAGATTTCACTTTTCAAATTGAGTACCTTTTCAAATCCATAGTTTTCGAATCAACATCATACTTATACAAACTAATTTTTATATAAGTTCGATAACTCCCAAATCAAGTATTTAGTAACACAAGGTTCTCAAATTTCAATTTGTTTCAATATCAACAAAATTTTCAAAATCATATACGCTTTCACCAAATTATTCTTCCAAATCAAATATCTTCAGTTCCAAAGTTTCCAAAATAATAAATTTAGAAAATAAATCCAAATTTCCAAATCAATATAATTTAAGTCAACCAATTCATTTCCAAAATCAAATGTTTTCAAAATCATCTCATATTTACATAAAGTCCATCTTAAATCAGGGTCAAAATTTTCCAAAAATTAATTTCGCTGCATGAAGAGCCATATGGGATTGAACATCTTTGCTTACTAAAAGATTTTTAATTTAGAATAGTTTTGTATATAAAAATAGTTTGTAAAATAGTTTTGTATAAAAAATAGTTTTGTAAAAAAATATTTTTTTGTATATAAAATAGTTTTGAAAAATAGTTTTGTATAAAATAGTTTAAAATAGTTTGTTTAAGAAGAATAAAAGAAAAATAGTTTTCAAAAATGGTTTGAAATTGATAGTAATTTTTCATAAAAGAAAAATTCCAATTAAATTACAAAGATATCCAACCCAACAACTTTTAAATTCAGCATCAAGTATATCAATGATTTTAGAATATAAGATGTACATACGTCATCATTTTGCAAAATCACATTCAATCGCTCAATCACACAAGTTCGCTTTCGAACTAGTATTGTCCATTCGACTTTCCTATTGCGGACTTCGATATGGTTTCTCGACTAGAAGCCATCAGTCTCCTTGGATAGCCATATACTATGATAGAGAATTCTAGAATCAAGCCCAAAATCCATATCAAATATTCGCCATCAAGAATCAAATGAAAAATCCTAACACGAATTGGTGTAGTTCACCTCGAACTTGTGTACTCAAACTTGGATCAATTTAAATATGCGAATAAAACAGCATACGTACAACTTATGTATCTATTCCAACTTTTTAAATATATAGTTTTATAAAGATGTTACCCAGTTAAAACATTTAAACTAAATTTTATTCAAAATATTTTGAAGACAAAATTCTTTTCAAAACATTTCAAATCTAAATTTCATATTAGAAAAATTCAAAATAGCCTTATTCATTTACTAAACAAAACAGTTTCAACTTATTTAAATCATATTACTACATACTTTAAACATACATACCAAACTTATATACTTTATACTTTTCAAAATTACTTAGCTTTGAAAAGTTAACCTTGATTTGGAAGTGCTCGAACCTTCAAAATTGTCGAAGAAATCATATTTCAATCCAAGAGTCGGAAATCACCAACAAATCAGTAAATCAATTCCAAAAGTAGGGTTATATCAAATCAAATCCAAAACTCAAGAACTGAACACCGGCTCATTTCAAATTGTTCAAATATATATGCATATATCTTTCAAATATCACATCACACTTCGGAATTTGAAATCAAAATTAGTTTCACAAGTCACCCACATAACAAAGCTACCGAAGTGGCCTCTCCTCCACTCTGAAACTCAAAAATCAATGTTGATGATGTATGCATTCATCACCGAAATTATTTTCCAACGACATAAGTGGGTTCTGGACTTCTATTTTCTCAACTTCTTTTGAAATTTCTTCGAAATCATTTGAAGCTCATTAAATCATTTGAAACATTTCATATTCGGAAAATACTTTCAAATCATAATATTAATTATTTCAAAATCTTAAAACCAGTTCCAAAATGCCAGAGTCCAATCACTCAAATTCAGATTCAAAACCTTCAGTTATAAATCATTCTATATGAAACCATTTCTTATATAAATTTCAAATCCATTCAAAACTTTAAATTCTCAATTTTAAAATGGTATATAATCCTTATCAAAAAAATTTCACTTAATATATAAAATATGGTCATCCTTATCAAAATAACAACTATGATGAATACAAAATTTTCAAAAGACAATCAACCACAAATTTTCCAATGGATGATTCAAGGATGGATTTCAAAACAAAACAGAGATTCAAATTTAGAGGAACTCTAATTAGAATTCTGATTCAAAGATAAGCTCAAACGAAGATAAGATAATTAAATTACCAAATAGAAGATGGATAAGCTCATATAAATCGCGGGCGACCTTAACCGGTCAACCGTGACTTCAGGAATAATCGATGCGAAAATCTAAGGCAAATCGACCTTCGATCGCCAGAGATAGAATCCAGGTATAGTAGAAGATAGAAAACATCGTAAACCGAGGATACAGAAATCTCCGGTGAATCAATGCCAATTATAAGGGAGTTTCACCCTTTTATAAATCATTCAAAGATTGGCGGAATCGCCACCTTATAAAGGTCGTTCAAAGTGGGGTTACGGAATGCTCCAAAAATCAAAAGAATACAATTAGGGGAGACGGGAATGGATTTCAGAACAAGTGGGAGCGTTCCAAAATTCAAAGGAATCTTATTCGATAAGAATCCAAACCAAGATTAGAGATATATAACCTATATCGATACAAAAGAATTCCCATTCAAAATTTGGAAAGACTCGAATTCATAACATACGAAAACAGAAGCATAAATATCTTTAGTTGGACAACTTCAGCTAAGCAAAAGATACAACAGAGTTCACTCAAAGCAACCTAACAAACTACTGATTTTGCCATACCCAAAATAGATCCCTATCAATAGTGGATCTAGATCAATCAAGAGAGAAGTTCAAAATTTTAGAGGATCCTAATCAAAGAAATTACTAACAAGGTGGATACGAAAGGAATGAAGCTTAAGAAATATTTTACTTTCAAAGCAAGAAAATTTATATCAAATAATCTTTGAAAATTCTTAAAAAATCATTTGAAAATCATTTATACTTCGAAAATACGTTCTCTCACAAAGAAATGATTCTGAGATTGATTTCACTCATTGTAGGGTATTTCTACCCTATCTCCAATGAGTTTTTGCTCTGTAGGCTAAGGTTTGCCTAAAACCTCGCTCTGATACCAAATGTGACGACCCAATATTTTGGACCATTCAAACCGACAATAATCCACACATGTCTGACTTGGATAATTCAGAATAACAGATTGTAATAAAATTTGGAGCAAATAAAATCAAATACAGAATCACAGACACAGAATATCAGAATAACTCACAGCGGAAATTAAAATACCATACTAGTTCATGAAGCTACTATAACAAAATCTCAAACAAAATACATAATATCAGTCTGAAAAAAAACATATACAATAGAAATCTCAAATAAATAGAAGTTTATAAATACCAGAGCTGAAATAGAACAACTGAAACTAAAAGGGAATAGATAACTAGGCAAGCAGAATCTCCAGCGATTCCTAGCTCCAGAAAAGAAATCCAAAGCTAAGCTGTAAATACTCAGGCTGACCCGAGCGTAAAGTAAAACATAAAACACTCGAGTCAGGACATACATACTTATATAATGTAAACCAACTCAAGTGAACTGTAGTAGTAACGCACAATAACTTAAAGGATGCTTGGGATCGCCCATCCTCTAAGGATCAGTTAAACCATAAATTTAATTACATCCCGTGGTTAAAATTCCAAAATGGTAATTTATACTTCAAAATCAAATATCATTTCAAATCCATTTCAAAATATCAAAATATTTCAAATCAAATTATTCCATTTAAATCATTTAAAAATGAAGTTATTATATTTAATAGTCAATATTCAATTCTCAAAATTTTACCATTTCAGAATTCATTTATTCACTTAAATTTATTAAAACAGTGAAATTTCAACTTTTGCAGCATTTAGAAAATGCTATGGAAAGTTATGTTTAAAAACAATTCAATTAGCAAAAGACAGCATTTAGATGCTGTAATAGGTTTAGATTTCAAATAAAACTTTAGTTAAATTCAGCAACTACAACCCTTAGTTCATTTTAGCCATTTAGTTCATTTATAACAATTACAACATTTACAAAATGCTGTAATATCTTTAACTTTAGAAATGATAGCATTTTAGGAATGCTGTCAATTTAAATTCCAAACTTTGACTACAATTTCATAAACAATTAAAATTTATTTAAATCCATTTTAACTTATAAAAATCATATTTTCTTACTTTAAAAACAATCATTTAAATAACCTTTAATTTATGACTTTACAAAGTGAAAGTTTCACAAACAATTATCAAATCTTTAATAATTCACTTATAAAATAAATGTAAAATTTATAATATGTCATTTACTTAACATTTTAATTAAGTTTACCATTTCATAATTTTATTTAAATTCCATTTTATTTTCTTAACTTAACTTTTATTTTAAAACACTTTCACATTTTCCAAGTTAAGTTATACTTCAAATTTCAACTTTTAAACATTTATTTATTTAACTATTTTTAATTTATAGAAAAATCAATAACACTTTATAAAATCATTTTAAATTAAAATAAAAATCAAATTATCATAATATTTACATTTTTAACATATTTTATAATTTCAAGAAAATATATATATTAACCATGGGTCTGTATATAAATTTTTCTAACCTAAGTCAAATGATACGGATAATATATCATTTCAATCCGTAATTTACAAAGGAAAAATCCGTGTTTTATCATTTCAAACCCGCAATCCCAAGTTAAATAAAATAAATAAAAATCGTTCAGGCCTATCATTTCAGCCCATAATGATTTTTCCCTATTCTAAAGTCCGTTCGGGTATGTATCATTTCAACCCATAGTGATTCTATTCTACAGGGAACTTGCAGTGTGATAAACTGATATTAATAAACAGAATAGCGTTATATAACAGTAACAGATGATAGACATGTAATTTATAGGTTTAACATCATACATAAATAATCATAGGCAGTTATATCATAACATAATAGTACTACACATTCAATTGTTGTCAATTCACATTTGCATAAGTATAAAATGTCAGGTGAGATTTACTCACCTCTATGGCTGGAGATTGCAATACAAATGACACAACGGAATCAAAAGCACGATGACAAGACTAGAATTTGAGTGGAGAGCGAGATCCAAGCTATAGATCTTGTGTTACAACCCAAAACAAAACCAAACAAATTATAAATTTCAATGCAACCTTGAAATGATATAACTTTGGAATAAAAACAAATATGAATGCAACGACTTTTTCCTTGCTTTCTACATTTGCTTGCACAGCCTAGGGGATGTTTAGGCTCAGGTTTGGCATGAATTTGGCTCAGGTTTGAACATAGGAATGTATGGCATAAAGGCTAGAACAAGTGGAGGAAGTTACAAGGTAGGAATGTGAAGGGGTTTAGGCTAAAACATGGTTTTTTGGCAACCAAAAGGGCTCGGTCATGGGGTTATAGGCTTGGCCAGTCAAGCTCAGGTCTGGACAGAGGTTGGAGTGGTGTGGGGAGGTCTGGAAAAGGTGGTGGTGGCGGCCAAAGGTGGTGGTGGTGGTGAAAAATGAAGTGGTGAAGCAACAAGGCTCAAACTAGCATAATTTTAAGGCATAGGTTGGATTTTTGTGGATTTTTGGTTCATGGGAGTCTCGGCCATGGTCAAGACCTGAGGAGTAGGTAGTGGTGGTGGCAAGAAAGCTATGGTGGAGGTGGTGGCTGTGACAATCAAGAGGAGGCCGAGCAAAAGGGTGGAGGGAACAAGGCAAAATACATAGGAAAAATAAGAAGTAAAGGAAGAAAATAAGAGGAAGACATTACCCAAAATATTTGAAGACGTGAATAAAATGAAAGAATGGTTTCTTGCCTGAGAAATGGGATGAAAGTCACGACTAACATAATGCAAATACACAGCCAATTGAAGTAAATGAGGAGTTAGGAAATTGAAAAGTCTTTGGAATTGAAAAGCCTTAAGTTTTAAAAGCCTTTTTAAACTCTTCATATTTCCTTTTCTTTAATCAAATAAAAAAAAAAGTAAAATCAGTAATTGAATTTAAAAAATAAAACAAAGTATGATAAAATAGAAATAAATAATTAAATTTAAAGAAAATAGAAAAAGAATTAAAGAAATTGCTTAAAAATTGGAAACAGGGTTCAAAAATTTCAAATAAATTATCACTAGCGTTAGAAAAATTTCTACTTCACTCTAAAACAAATATAAAGTCACATATATAAGATAAATGAGGAAAAAAACAAAGTGAGAATGAGAAAAAAATAAGGTCTTAAGAAAATAGAAAATAAATAAAGAATTTCTTTAATTAATTGAAACTAGAAATTAGAAATTGTAAACAAAATACAACTGACACTGGAAAATGTCAATTACACTTTTAAAAATATTTTTAAAACCAAAATATATACATAACATGTTATTTTACCCATATAAATATAAATTAGAACATTACATGACCAAATAAAATATTATTTATATAATTTAAAATAAACAATTTTGTTAAATACAGCAAATTACACTCAATAGTTAAAAAGGCATAACTTTCACAATATAAATCAGATTTCAACGAAACGAAAAGCAGTATTCTTAAAATTTTATTTACTTTCATAATAGAAGATAAAATTCAAAATTTCAACATTTAAAAATTTTAAATTTAAAAGTCAAAGTTTGACCATATCGACCAAAATTCACTTTTCTGGAAAAATATTCTATTTAGTCATGTTTGGAATTCTAATTCATATCAAAATCAAAATTTATATTTAAAATAACAAAAATTATCCATTTAAATAAATAAAATAAAGTTTTTAAATCAAGAAATTCAATTTAAAATAATTAAAATATACAATTAAAATAATCACAAAATAGAGGGTTGTTACACTCTTCTCCACTCAAATCTTTTCGTCCTCGAAAAGGAATGAGGTACGGAAAACACAGAAAAAGATAGAATGGAATAGGATTAAGACAAGAGGACAAGAAGATTAAAATTATACCTGATTACTGTTGTTATAGGTAAGTTTAACAAGGTGGAGAATTGGAATAGCTAGAAGGGAAAATAGGACGAAAGACATGGATGAGCCATTAATTAAAATTGTTGGTTAAAGAGGTAAAAAATATTTAAAACACTTTAAAATCCTTTAGAAAGGAAATAACTGATCAAAGTATCCTTTATATAATATTTTATCAAAATACTTTTATAATTCGATGTCTTAACAAGTTTATCCTCGTTCCTGCAGACTCTGGCAGTGCGTTGATCAGGCGCAAAGCTAGAATTCTCCAGGTACTTAGTAGACTTGTTTCAACACCCAGTGAAAATACTAAAAAACTTTTTAAAAATAGATATGGAAAGTACAATCCAAACAAAAAAAAACAAAACCTTTGTCTAACCATGGATCGCAGATACACAAAGGTTACGCCTGGATCCCCCAGGAAACATCCATATCCGTAAGCTTTCTCAGCCGTGCGAATTACGCCATGATGACTAGTAGACCGTAGATACACAAAGGTTACACCTGGATCCCCCAGGAAACATCCATATCCGTAAGCTTTCTCAGCCCTGCGGATTTCGCTACTAATACGACCTACATAGATCACAGGATACACAATAGTTACGCCTGAATCCCCTAGGAAACATCCGTACCCCTGGGCCATCCAGCCAGGTGAATAACGCTATGCAGTCGCGCTCGTAGGTATATTAGTTTCAAAATAGTTCAGCTTTAGGAACATCAGCACTTACAAAGTGCTATAGTAAGTATTTTAGTATTTCAGAACTTAGTTTAATTTCAGAAACAGCAGCACTTATAAACTGCTACAGTAGATACAGTGTTAATTTTAAAAACCAATACATTTCAGAAACAATAGCACTTACAGAACGTTACTGTAAGTATAGTGGTAATTTGGAAATCACTACATTGAAACCACAGCATTTCTGAAATGCTACAATTGCTGTTATAAGTTTATTATAACAATTTAAAATAATAGATTTTCAACTTTTCTCATTTTAACTTATCAAACTTATTCCACTTTTCAAAATTATTTATTTGGATATTACTTAACTTAAATTTTTTAATAAAATAACATTTTATTAAGTAAATATCCAATTAAATTATAATTCACTAAGTCAAATTTACATTATAATTTGCTTAACTTTTCATTTTAACAAACAAATCTTAATATTTCTTTCTTTTACAATATCCATTTCATAACTAAATATTTTAATTACTAAATTAAGTTTTAAAATTCCATTTTTAATCAAATTTCCAATTATTAAGTTAATCAACTTCTAAATTCCACAGGCTAGCAAACGGACGACGCAGATCCTCGACCATCTCTAACATTCAACATAACAACATCACCTACTCTGACCAATCTGATCTCCTCCGCCTCTTCACCAGCCATCACCGCAACATCCTTGGTAAACCTTCCCCCCCTCTGCCAGACATAGACTGGAGTCTCCTTTACCCTGACCCCCATAGTCTGCAAGTAGACCAACCCTTCTCGGAACAAGAAATCTGGAATGCAGTCAAAGAAATGTCAGACAATAAAGCTCCTGGACCTGATGGCTTTGGCCCCCTTTTCTTCAAACATTTCTGGAATACTGTGAAATCTGACATTATGGACATGTGCCTCGAATTTCAAAATGATCCCAGCTCGGTCGCACGAATCAACTACGCCATCATATCCCTCATCCCAAAATCTGATGACCCCTCCTCCATTGATTCCTTTCGACCTATCAGCCTCCTCAACACCACCTTCAAAATCATTACAAAAATCCTGGCAAACCGACTTCAAGCGGTAATATCCCCTCTAGTTGGACTGGAGCAATCGGCCTTCATACTCGGGCGCAATATCCTTGACTGTGTGGCCGCCACTCAAGAAGTGGTGTCTTTCTGCCACCGAACAAACACGCCAGGAATCCTACTTAAGCTTGACTTCTCCAAAGCCTTTGACTCAGTCAACTGGAACTTCATTCTCGCTCTACTACGGCATAGAGGCTTCCCACCGAGATGGTGCTCCTGGATATCCTCTATCCTGAACTCCAGCATGTCTTCTGTATCAGTCAACGGAGAACTTGGCGGCCTGATCAAATCTATGAGAGGCCTTCGTCAAGGAGACCCCCTCTCCCCCCTAATTTTTGTTCTTATTGCAGATGTCTTCAACCGTATGATTAAACTGTCCATCTCCAACAATCACTTAGCCGGAATCAGCATCCCTACAGCCAACCTTCAAATTTCCAACCTACAATTTGCAGACGATACCATCCTCTTTGCCTCACCCAATCCTAATCACCTACACTGCCTCAAAGTTCTCCTCTACGTTTTCGAATTAACCTCTGGCCTTTCCATCAACTTCCACAAAAGCTCCCTCATCATGCTTGGCAATTCCAACCACCTAGGTCCCGCAACCGCTGCCATTCTCAACTGCAAACTTTCCCAGTTTCCAATTTCCTACCTGGGCCTTCCCATTCGGCCCACCAGACTCACGCGTCCTGACTGGTTACCCCTCATCAACAAAATAGAATCCCGCCTTGCATCCTGGAAAGCCGCTTCCCTCTCGACAGCTGGTAGATTAATCCTAGTTAAATCGGTCCTCTCTGCCATTCCCTCCTACTGGATCTCCTTCCATAAACTCCCCTCTTGGGTCTCCAATAAAATTGACATAACCCGCAGGACCTTCTTATGGAATGGCTCCAAAGCAAAATGCCTTATCAACTGGCGCTCAGTCTGCCTCCTAAAATGCCATGGTGGCCTTGGTGTCCCAGATCTCTCCTTGCTCAACACTGCCCTATTAACAAAATGGCTCTGGCGTTTTCTCTCTCCCGAAAATTTCCTCTGGAAGGATTGGATCCTTCTCTCATACCACTACTCCAATCCACACCTAGCTCTACACCTCCCTCCCAGTTGCAGACCTTCTCCATTCTGGTCCAATGTCCTCCACACCATCCCCTGAGTCAAATCCCTCTTTCATGTTTTAACAGGCAATGGCAACAACTGTCTTTTTTGGCATGACACGTGGATAGCCTCTTTCCCCCTAGCCAAAACACTACCCAACCTCTTCTCCTCCACAAATCTTCAACTGGCCACCACTTCTACCCTGTGTCACCTGGGCCCCAGTAGCCTTCATCCCCCCTCCATTTTTTCCATCGAAACTTTCAATGAACTTCTCGTAGCCTCGAAAATCATACAATCCCTTCGCCTGTCCCACTCACCAGACCGCTTCACCTGGGCACTTAACCCATCCAAAGGCTTCTCTGTATCATCTTGCTACTCTTTTCTCATCCACCCTGGCCGCCTTTTCCCCTACAGCAGGATCTGGAACTGCCATTCACACCCTCGATTTCTCTTCTTCCAATGGTGCCTCATCCGTAACCGTATCAACACCAAAGACAGACTTATTCGCTTAAACATCCCCACTGACCCCCTCTGTGTTTTTTGCTCCTCTCATGACGAAACAATTACCCACCTTTTCCTAGACTGTGACTTCTCTTTTGCAATTTGGGCCTCAACCAGCGCACATCTTTTGGGTTACATTCCGGATTTCATTTCTTTTTTTGAATACTGGCAGCAAGACCTTGGGAATCACAATCTCGACATCTTTATCACTATTTACTGCTGGTGCATCTGGAAAGAACGAAATGCTTTTGTCTTCAACAAACCTAGATCTTCATCCACGGCCATCTGTAGCAGAATCTCACAACTTTTCTACTACTGGACAGGTAACAGCTCGGCTCCTTTCAGATTTAGGCTGAGGTCCGCTCCTGCCGACTCGACAGAATCAATGGCCAGTACCAGTGCCTCCCCGCGGTAGCAGCTCCGGCGCGATCCTGTCCGATGTCGGTGATTTTGTCCCAATCTGTACTCCATTAGCTCTTATGTACATTTCTATGCTAGCTGACTTAGCCTATTTTTTTGGCCACCGGTTGGGCTTGTCAACCGGACTTTACTTCATATTTTCCTAATATTAATATTAACCGGCTGTGTAGTCTATCACTACACAACCGTCTCTCTCAAAAAAAATTTCAATTTAAACCATTTATCAACTTATAAAATTTTAACTTATGGAAAATCACTATTTAAATCATTTAAATTCAATTTAAGTTAATATTTCATATTTTTACATTTAGAAATACTTAATAATTTTAGGAAAAAAACCATTTTAAATTAACCATGGGTTTGTATAATATTTTCTAACCTAGGTCATGTGATACGGATAATATATCATTTCAATCCGTAATGAATTAAAATCTCGGGTTTTATCATTCCAAACCCGCAATCCCAAGTCAATTACAAATGAAAATCGCTTGAGCCTATCATTTTAACTCATAACGATCTTTCCTTATTCTAAAATCCATTCGATTATGTATCATTTCAACCCATAGTGAAAGGGAACTTGTAGTGTGAGAAATAGAAAATAAAATAAACAGTATAGCATATCATATGATGTCAAGTGATGTAACAGGTATATAAGCATGTTATATCATTATATAATGTCAGATAACAAGCAGATGTGAACTTATAACATAGCATATCAACTACTACAATTCAAGTGGCATTGTTTCACATTTATATAAGTACGATTTGTCGAGAGTGATAAACTCACCTTCTAAAGCTGGAGATAACAATCAAACACAAGACAAACAACTCCGAAAAGCACGACAAAGCACGAATCAAATATGAGTGGATGGAGAGCCAAGATCGAAGTCTTGTAACAACAAAATATACAACATATATAAGCATATATATTCAACACAAAAATAAATTAAAACAATGTAAATTTTGAATCAACAATGGAATAAATAGGCTTAACCACACAAGTGGGCTCGGCCACATCACCTATAGGCTCGGCCATCACCAAATGTTGCTCGGCCATGATTGGCTTGAGGTTAATAGGCTTGGCTATGGTCAGCTTTGAGGCAAGTATACTTGGCTAAGTTAGGGAATATGAAGAGATAGGCAAGTTAAACTCTTATAGAAGGCAAAAGGTCAAGGCAAATAAATGGTCAAGTGCACACATGGGTTCGGCCTGGGTTTGAGCACATGGATCAGGTCAGGTCATCTGGTCACGGCCTGGAGTGGGTGTGTTCACGGCAAGGCAAGGAGATGATAGTGTGGGTGGTGGCCGAGGCAAACAAATAGGAAGGTGATGGAATAAGGCTCGGCTAGGGTTTGTAATTGTTTTGTGATGGGGTTTTTGCATCTATGGGTCACGGCAAGGACATGGTGGTGGGGAGGAGGTGCTGGTCGATCATGGTGGCGGTGGAGTGGAGTTGTGGTCGGCAATAGCATGGTGATGGTCGAACAAGTTTAAGAGAAAGAAAAAGAAAACAGAAAAAGAAAAGAAGAGAGGAAGCCATGGGAAAAACTTACTTTAAAACTTTTGTTAGAAATGAAAAATGAAAAGAGGATGAGAAAAAATGTTTTGTACGTGAATAAGAATGAGGAAGGGAGAAGTTTGTACGGCAAAAAAAGGGGAGATGAACGGCTAAGAAGGAAAAGGAAAAGGCTAGAAAATGAAAAGTCATAAATTAAAGAAAAGTCTTTTGAATTTCCAAGCCAAAATCAAAATAAAAGAAAAATAGAAAGTAGTGAAATGAAAAGTAATAAAATGAAAAATATAGAAAATAGAAATAGAACATAATATGAAATAGAGAATAAACCAAAATACTGAAAATGGTTGCATGTAAAACGCTGAATTTTATCAAATTTAAAAAGTATAAAACAGAATTTGACAAAATGAAAAACAGAACGAATATCAGAACAAATACTGTTTCAAAGAAAAAGATTAAAATAAAATTTTAAATCTACATTTCACTGAAAATCAAAGTTTGACAAAAATGGAACAAAATATAAAATTTTCAGAAAATCAATATTTTATTATATTTGGAAAATAAATTATTACAAAATCCAAAATACATTGGAAAAAAATTCCAAAATTCAACTAAAATGTTTTAAAAATCAAAGTTTTCAAATAAATTAATTTTAAAATATTTGTTAAAAATATGGGTTGTTACAAGAATAGACCATGGGATGCTATCTGTTTGCGCCAAAATTAGTCACAAACCCCGAATGTTGTGAAAGCACCAGTATATGAATATAAATCAACAATATTCACACACAAATCTCAAATCTAAGCAAACAGAGTATCACAATTCAGAAATAATGAACAGAAACACGAGATTTATAGTGGTTCGGCGATCTTGCCTACGTCCACTCTGAAGTTGATGATTTTATTGATGTTCACTCGATGATTACAATCTCTTCTAATGTAGTACAACTGAAATTATATTCTAAGTCTCAATCTAAGGTAGCGGTGGTGTTCTGGAGTAAATCTGGCAGAATCTGGGCGCTCTTCAGTACTTAGAATTATCCGACCCCTTTTCTGAATGACTAGGGGCTTTATTTATAGGTGTAGGAGGCTGATATTTCGCCTAAAATGAGGGGAGGCCAGTTCTGGTACGTTAGGGGGCCCACATGGCCAAAATCTGGAGATCCGGGCCCACTTTGGGATCGATTCGACCCTTGGTTCGAATCGATCAAGAAATCATCCATTCGAGCTGAAATTTGGCGTGGACATTCTTCATCATGTGCTTAAGCTTCTGTGAAAATTTCATGGCATTTGGATTTGTAGAACTCGAGTTATGATCGATTCAATATTGCATTTCTGGGGAACATGGATGCTTCGAATCGATCCCTTCGACTCGATAGGGTCGACTCGATGCTTATAGTTACGTGGCGCGTGCTTCTCGCATCGATCCGCTTTATACTCCGGTTTGACTGGGTCGAATCCATGGCTTGGATTCGAGGTAATGGATTCGAAGGTAATACTCCGTCGAATCGATCAGACGAACATTCTCTTCGTATCGATCTAGGGTAGGTCTCAGTTAATGGATTCGAAGGTAATACTCCGTCGAATCGATCAGACGAACATTCTCTTCGTATCGATCTAGGGTAGGTCTCAGTTAATGGATTCGAAGGACTCTCAGTTGAATGGATTCGAAGCGGGGCGTCTTGTTGGATTCGAACTAAGGATATGTCGAAGGAAACGAATGTGGATTCGATGCTTGACCCTCTAAAGGATTCGAAGTGAAGTGGCATTATGGATTCGACGTGACTTGTCTTGAACCGATTCGTAGCGCCGTGACTTGATCGATTCGAAGGGTATCCTTGCTCATCGATTCGGAGTAGGGGAAATTCGATGGAGTCGAACACAGACTATCTCGTGGATACGAAGCCTGGTCACCAGATCGATTCGAATGCCAGCTCCTTCTATGGATTCGAACACATGACTGTCTACCCTAAATTGCATCGGTGATAACTTGAGCGTACGAACTCGGATTGACTCGAGATTTGGAATGTTGTTCTATCTGGCCTTGCTTGACATGTCTTATCAATTGTAGCCCGATCCGGACTCGGACAAAATTCATCGATATCCATGGTGAACTTGTGATGTAACTGTCCTACAGGATGAACTGTCATTGGGTTCTAGTCAGTTTTTTGGTGTCACGGCCTTGCCAAAAGGCGGGATAACATTTGCCCCCCAAAACATGCCTTGCGATAGGAAGGTGTGTTTTGTAATGCCATAAGCTGGATGTTCATATCCTGTTGATGCCCTGCAAAGAAATTGATAGTTTTATCTGATCACAAATGACGATCGTTTGGGACCGTATGTCATTCAAGGCGATATGGGACCTTTCGAGGTCGAATGTCGTTCACGGCAAATAAAGAAATGGGACCGTTCGCGGTCGGACGCCGTTCACGACAAATAAAGAAATGGGACCGTTCGCGGTCGGATGCCGTTCGTGGCAAATAAAGAAATGGGACCGTCCGCGGTCGGATGTCGTTCTAGATGAGTTGCGACAGTTCGTGATCGTGTGTCGTTCTAGGCGAACTATGACCGTTCGTAGTCAGGTGACGTGGAAAGAGGAATGTGATCGTTCGCGATCGCGTGCCGTACGGGGCAAAAATGTGATTGTTCGCGATCGAATGTCATATTAGGTGAATTGTGACCGTTCGTGGTCGAGTGCCGTACGAGGCAGAGTGTGATCGTTCATGATCGAATGTTATACTAGATGAAGTGTGACCGTTCGCGGTCGGGTGCCGTTCGAGGCAGAGTGTGATCGTTCGTGATCGAATGTTATACTATATGAAGTGTGACCGTTCGCGGTCGGGTGCCGTTCGAGGCAAACGGTGACCGTTCGAGGTCGGGTGCCGTTCGAGGCTAATGGTGACCGTTCGAGGTCGGGTGCCGTTCGAGGCTAATGGTGACCGTTCGAGGTCGGGTGCCGTTCGAGGCGAATGAGTGTGCCCGGGAGGGGGACTTAGTATTATCAATGTCGGGTTCACGTTCGGGTGAACTTCTGAATCAGCGATCGTGGCGGTTCGTCGCCATACAAGGTGTGCTTGTGGACCGTTCGCGATCCAAAGCATACGCAAGTAACTTCTTCTACAGAATTGAAAATATCAAATTAACGTTTACAGAAATATTCAAACAAACAAAGTCTAAATGTTCAAATCAACATGAAACAAAAGCAAAGCAAGGGTGTCGAAGTGTAAATCCTCACTACGAGACGATCAACAATCATTCAGAGCATGCCTGTGGATCGTTCGCGATCTCATACATGTGTAAATGGTTTGATGTTGTTAGTGAGAAGTTTATGACTTGTTCATCGTTTATTCAAATCAATTGATAACCAAACGGTGTCCTGGTTCAGGATCACCCCTAGCTGATGTAGATGGTGGTCGCTCTGGTTCCACCGTTGGAGTTCGCCTCCTCACATACTGAAGTAGCCTGTCGTTCCTGATATGCCCTTCTACTTCATCCTTCAGGTGTCTACAATCATTTGTGCTATGACCATTCAGCTCGTGGAATAAGCAATATTTGTCTGATTTTCTCTCGTCGGTAGTTCGATCCCGTCGTATTGGTCTACGATAGGCGACTTGCTCTCGGGTATCTTGGTAGATTCGCTCCAAACCCTCGTTGAGTTCTGAATAGGTGGTAAATCGCGGCTCCCTCCGTTGCCGCTTTGACCTGTCATCATTTTCTTCAGCCTTTCGTTTTCCTTTATCCTGGTTTAAATCCTTTTCAAAAGGTTTTTTGTCTTTAAGTGCATAAACTTCTATTCCCTCTCCTTCTTCTCTTTCAGCATTAGCGTCTTCCAATCGTAAAAACTTCTCTGCCTCGTGGTAGAATTCTCCTAGATCCATAGGGGGATCCTTAGTTAATGAATTTTTGAATTCCGTGCCGTCAGCTATTCCGGACACAGCTGCCATCATAACCATGGATGGATCTGGCCGATACACCGATGCTGCTGCCGCATTGAACCGCGTCAGGAAATTCCTCAAAGACTCCCCAGCTTTCTGTTTTAGCGTTGCCAAACTCATCACATTCTTGGGTCTTGAAATATGAACCCTGAATTGCCTCATAAATTTCTCAATCAAATCGGTCCATGTCCCAATGGAGCCGCTCTCTAGCTGTTTGAACCATAAAGCGGCTATGTCTGTCAAATACAATGGGAAGCACCGGGCCATGACTTCCTGTGATGCCCCCAGCACTTCCATGTGCCTTATATACCTCGGTAGATGGACCGCAGGGTCCGTCCTCCCATCATACCTCTCTACTGTTGGCAGTTTGAATTCTGGTGGGTTCCTAGCCAATCTAATCGCAGGAGAAAAGGGACTCTTGTTCACGTCTTCAAGATCTCTGTTTACTAATCCGCCTCTCATGGCTCGCCTGACCATCTCTGCCAATCTATCATTATCTCCAAGCTGTAGTCCTTGTTCACTACCTTCGATCTGCCCCCCGAGTCCGTGCAAGCTTTCGGGTGTGTGCCCCCCTGGCTGAGCATTCATCCCTCTATTGCCGCCAGGTTGCTCGGATGTCCTTGTCTCTCTTCCCAGGTTTGGATCAACATGTCCTAAGTGTATGCCCCCCAGCTCCGGCGCTGCGCCAGATGGTCCTGCTCCGTTCTGGATTCTGGTTGTTCCTTGATTTTGCGCTCCAAGCTGTCCAATTTGTTGAAGTAAATTCTGAATCATTTCCTCCTGTCTCTTCATCATTGTCTCCATCTCATCCCTGGTGATGAAGACTGAAGCTTGGTTTGCTCCTGAGGAAGCCACTTGACTCCCTTCGTGCTGACTTCGCTCTGGCCTCTGCCTTTTACTTGTTTGTCTTGTCATGATTCTTCGGATCTGAATCTCCTAGCCTTCTGAATCAACTTTCAAATGATAGAACTCCTGAGTTCAAGTTCTCAGTGAAAGCACCAAAGTGTTTGCGCCAAAATTGGTCACAAACCCCGAATGTTGTGAAAGCACCAGTATATGAATATAAATCAACAATATTCACACACAAATCTCAAATCTAAGCAAACAGAGTATCACAATTCAGAAATAATGAACAGAAACACGAGATTTATAGTGGTTCGGCGATCTTGCCTACGTCCACTCTGAATTTGATGATTTTATTGATGTTCACTCGATGATTACAATCTCTTCTAATGTAGTACAACTAAAATTATATTCTAAGTCTCAATCTAAGGTAGCGGTGGTGTTCTGGAGTAAATCTGGCAGAATCTGGGCGCTCTTCAGTACTTAGAATTATCCGACCCCTTTTCTGAATGACTAAGGGCTTTATTTATAGGTGTAGGAGGCTAATATTTCGCCTAAAATGAGGAGAGACCAGTTCTGGTACGTCAGGGGGCCCACATGGCCGAAATCTGGAGATCCAGGCCCACTTTGGGATCGATTCGACCCTTGGTTCGAATCGATCAAGAAATCATCCAATCGAGCTAAAATTTGGCGTGGACATTCTTCATCATGTGCTTAAGCTTCTGTGAAAATTTCATGGCATTTGGATTTGTAGAACTCGAGTTATGATCGATTCAATATTGCATTTCTGGGGAACATGGATGCTTCGAATCGATCCCTTCGACTCGATAGGGTCGACTCGATGCTTATAGTGACGTGGCGCGTGCTTCTCACATCGATCCGCTTTATACTCTGGTTTGACTGGGTCGAATCCATGGCTTGAATTCGAGGTAATGGATTCGAAGGTAATACTCCGTCGAATCGATCAGACGAACATTCTCTTCGTATCGATCTAGGGTAGGTCTCAGTTAATGGATTCGAAGGTAATACTCCGTCGAATCGATCAGACGAACATTCTCTTCGTATCGATCTAGGGTAGGTCTCAGTTAATGGATTCGAAGGACTCTCAGTTGAATGGATTCGAAGCGGGGCGTCTTGTTGGATTCGAACTAAGGATATGTCGAAGGAAATGAATGTGGATTCGATGCTTGACCCTCTGAAGGATTCAAAGTGAAGTGGCAATATGGATTCGACGTGACTTTTCTTGAACCGATTCGTAGCGCCGTGACTTGATCGATTCGAAGGGTATCCTTGCTCATCGATTCGGAGTAGAGGAAATTCGATGGAGTCGAACACAGACTATCTCGTGGATACGAAGCCTGGTCACCAGATCGATTCGAACGCCAGCTCCTTCTATGGATTCGAACACATGACTGTCTACCCTAAATTGCATCGGTGATAACTTGAGCGTACGAACTCGGATTGACTCGAGATTTGGAATGTTGTTCTATCTGGCCTTGCTTGACATGTCTTATCAATTGTAGCCCGATCCGGACTCGGACAAAATTCATCGATATCCATGGTGAACTTGTGATGTAACTGTCCTACAGGATGAACTGTCATTGGGTTCTAGTCAGTTTTTTGGTGTCACGGCCTTGCCAAAAGGCGGGATAACACTATCAAGCCTTGCTCCTCCGTTCTCGTTAGTTTATCATGAACGGACAATCATATGCTATGCAAGCCTTACTCTACCATACTCACTTAACTGGCTTCAATAGACAATTAAATGCTACACAAGCCCTTGATCATCGATGCCAATTTCAATGTCATGGATTTGACACTTGGCGGCCACATAGGACTTCGATATCGATTATAATGTCGTGGGTTTGACATTTGGCAGCCACTTAGGCCTTAACGATACCGATAATAATGTCATGGGTTTAACATTTGGTAGCCACTCAGGCCTTCGATACCAATTATATACCGTGGGTTTAACATTTGATAGCCAGTCAGGCCTTAGTGATACCGGTAATAATACCGTGGGTTTGACATTTAGTTGCCACTCTGGCCTTTATGATATTGGCAATAATGTCGTGGGTTTTGACATTTGGTTGCCACTTAAGCCTTAATGATATCAGTTATATAATGGCCATACAGGATTTAATGATGCTGATTATTCAGTAGTTACACAGAACTTCGCTTGCCACTTAGGCCATTCCTTAATTACAATGTCATATTTAGACATGTGATTGCCTCAAAGGCCTTACATTAATCATCATTGAATAAGGAGTTGGGTTTATCCTTGTTATTACAATAAAGGTCTTCCATTTGCATTTGTATTCTTACAAATGGTTTCATTTATTAACTATGTAAACTACACCTTCCTTAGAAAAAACAATTTTATCTTTTATTTAAGTGATACTCTATCATTTACTAACTTCTCTAAGCTTACTCCATTTCAAAAATAAGTTAACATAATTTTATCTTATAAAATCTTCCATTTATTTCATCCTTATGAAATAGTTCGATAACACTTTGAAACTGTCTTCCATAGCTAAAATAAGGTAAATCTTATTTAGTTATATTAGATATAATCTATAAGTGCAATATAGGCAACAAACCTAGACCACAACTATTATGATGTAATTCAAGTTATACTAATGTCAACCCATGCTACACACACATGATAAATTATAGAAATGATAATCTAGATTTCATTATGATAGTCCAATGGGAATTCTGAAAAACTCTATAAAAAATTAAAAATCGCATTGTATATTATTTTGTTGCATCGAGATTGAATCACGAAATGAACATTGAATATCAATACTTTGAGATTTAATATATTACATGATTTTTCTTTATAGTCTAAAGTCACAAAGACAGGTCCCAAATTGTATTCCTAACTATAGAAAAGAGATATAAAGATTAAAGGATAACATATGTATTGTAGGGCATCACAACATTGAATATATTAAACATTCAATAAACAAGAATACCTCAATGACATAAAGCATATGCAACAACATTTGTAAACTAAAATTGTTTGGGCATCCTAGTTCTTGCCCTTTGGTTATAAACTCTAATAGCTACAATAATTTTCAATATTCATATGGCCTATGCATTCATTAAAGATTTATGCAAAGAAGTTTATGAGTCTAATAAAATTATTTATGTTTATGTTTCATTCCTTGGTATTTTATCCTTGTAACTCTGATTTGTAATTGACAATAATGAAACAACGTTGTAGAAGACATCCACTACAAGAAAAATACTATTTTACAGTGTTACTTTACAACGGTTCTACAAAGCATTGAGAAACATTGGATCTTTAATAACTTATGTTAAAAAAATATTGTAATTTTTTTTTCATAGTAACATATTTTGGATAAATGTTGTAAGAAAAAAATTCTACAATTTTGTCCAAATCGTTGTTGAAAACAATATTTGGTAATGTACTTTTTATTATTATTTTACGTTTCTTACTTACAAAATTTATGTGATATTGTGGAATTTGAAAATGTAACAACTTTTATTTGACATTGTAAATTTATTGTATTCAATAATTTTACCAAGTATTATAATTCTTAATTCAACGATAAAATTTTAAAACTATAAAATATGTGTCGCTTTTGAACAGAGCGATATCTCAATGAAACAGAACTATTAAATGCTTATTAAATGAACTAGTGGTCAAGAATGCAAGTCTAATTCCAAAATTCAGTTGAAGTTCCAAGAGTCGGTACTGATCCTTCTTGCTACGAGAAAGTACTTAGTCACTTTTAGATAAGTCGAGAAATGGAAAGCAAAAAAGATGGACTTACAAGTCCAACGCTGTAACGATCCACAAATTTAACATTGTAAAATATTAAATTAATTAAAAATAAAAGGGTGAATTGGATCTCATATTTATAATCGTTGCGAAGGTAATTCTGATATGACCAATTAGATATATAGTTTTAAAATATCTAGAGTTACAAGTTGTGAAATAGAAGCGTTACAGTGTTTAAACAACATAATAGTTGTTTCGGGCCAAACTAGATATACAGTCCATAACCTAGCCTAAAGACTATTTATTTGAGGCTATGAAACCCTAATCCTCACCTTTATCTTCATTTTCCTCTCTAGTTTTTGGAATTCTAACACCTGCTAATGGTAGATGAATATCTCTAATTATAAATTGACTTGAAAATCAAAGTGACAAACCCTATCGAATTATATACCATTGGAAAGCTCTCAACGAATGGAGTCGGCATCAAGTTTTCGTTTTTAGAAAAGAGGCTTGAGACAACTAGAATTCTCGGTTAAAGTGTGAAATTGATGAACCCATGGCATCAATTTGGGTGATTTCAATCTAGACATCAATCAATGTAATTGAGTTATAGGTTTTATAGAGCTCGTTAAGTTGAGTGCAACAATGGCGGTCTTATCATCTAATGTTGATTAAGGCGGTCGGAATTTGGAGTTTATGGTTTGAAGACCCTAAAACTGAGGTAGCGGCACATGACGATGTGGAGGATTGGAGGCAAGGAGGAGGAGTGTAGAAGGTAGACTAAGGCAAAGGCGTTCCGATGTCGGCGGTCTTATGTCATATGTCATATGGTGGTCGGAGGTGGTTGAGTTTGATGCTCAAAGTTTGGGGTCAAGGGTGTTTGATGGGTTCATTTATGGCTACATGAGGCAACCAAGGCATGCACATAAGAGAAGTTAATTATTAAACATACTTTTTTAATATTGAATTGTGGACAAATTAGTATTCTAATAATATTTCTTATAACTTTAATATCTTCCACATAAGTACTCCGATTCATGTGTGGTTTCTTCCATTGGATTCATGGCGAAATTCTAGATGAAATGGAATAGATTTTGCTAAGTTTAAAGACTGTTGGAAGAAGCGTATTGATATGGTTTAACTAATTTAATTAATTGAATTTAAATTATAAAATAGATATCTCTTCTTGAAAAATTATAATTATTGATCTATGATGTGACATATTGATAATTGTTTGATATTTTGGACATTTTGGATATGCTAAGCATTGGGTTAACTGTTTATTGTTGATTGTTTATTATTGGATTTTTAATCGTAATTAGTTCTGGATTTAAAATATGACTACTATTCATTAAAATAACATAAGTGAAATTATTTTGATAGCGATAAAATAAGATTAATAAATGATTATATGAATATTTATAGTTTCTGTATGATGTTTGTAAGTAATCGATTTTAAATGAAATTAAATAGAGAAATATAATAAGGTATTATGTATGAATTTTTGGGAAAATCAATAAATAATAACAAAGAATATATTTTAAACTTAATTTGAAATGTGTATTATTATTCAGTAAAGTGAGATTTTATAAATAATAATAACATGCTTTTAGTGAAAATTACACTGTTTTGAAATAAATGGAAATGAGCAGATTTTGGAATATATTAAAGAGATTCAATATGAAAATTATTGTTTTGACGTAAAATAATAATACTGTTGATTTGAAAGATAATTTGATGAAATTTCTATTTTTATATGTTTGGAAAGATTTGAAGTAATGAAATTGCAACAAAGTATTTGTAAGTATATTATCAATTTGAGAGAATTATTATTGTTTATAAAGTAAATAAAAGGCGAGTTTACAATAAATAATAATAAAAATGATGTTATACTTAAAAGAAAACAATGGTTGTAAATGTGTTGTTTTGAATGGATGTAATATATGATTAACAATTGATTTCATTTATCTCATATCTTATTTTATCATGATGAGATCAGATTTGGATGTGTTGCCACTATTACTATATTGATAGTTGACTATGGTTTTATTGTGTTGTTGTTTGTGTTACTAATGTTGTTTGGATTACCACACATTTGATGGTTGAAGTCTTGAGACTATTATGGAAATATTAATATACATTTGATGATTTATACTTACATTGTGAAGTGTTACTATAGTGGATGATTAATATGAATGTAATTATATTTGTGTTATTATTTTCGTATTTAATGATTGAATATTTTCAAATGCATGTGATGTTTATTGGCCAAGTGTACTATTATTATTATTTCCTATTGATTATAATGGTTGCGTTGGTTATATTGGATTCCATTGATTGCATTAATTCTAGTGATTGCATTGATTCCAATGATTGGATTGATTGTGTTGAATTGCATTGGTTGCGATGGTTGAGCGGATGCAACGGTTGAATGGATGCAATTGTTGTTACATACTAACCGGTATTTGGATGCAAGAGAAGAGTAGAAAATGGAACTATGTGGGCTTGATTCCTTAAAAAAGTATGAAGATAGCCTTTTTCTATGTAGAACTCACCGAATCACTTGAGTTGGGCTGGGGTGTATAGAAATTGGTGCAGTCCAAACATAGTTGAAACAATTTTTTTTCTTTTTACCTTATATTTCTATATAGGTGAAAAGTTGTAAATAGGAGCAGAAGAGGGAACGGGAAGCAGATATTTAATCTGATATATTTCTTTTATTTCATTGTTATATTGTTCATAAGTTAATAACAATTAATGTATTTGAAATGTAAAGTGATGAGATGATTATTGTATTATCGAGTTAATAGTTATATGTATTGATGTTTGATTCTGCTCTGAGACTTCCCCTTTCTCTTCATTGTTTTAGAATTCTTAATTTTTATCTACCCACGGTCCACTTCTTTTGATACCTAAAATTAGTTGTAAGCGTGTTTTGACGTAGTGTATAATTAATTATGGATTTTAAAAATAGTGGGTCGTTACATTTGGTATCAGAGCATAGGTTTAGCGATTCTCTTAGCCTTAGGTAGATTTGACCATTAGGTTAAATGATTTACACCTTAGGTCGGGAGTAAATATAGAATGAAAGAGTGTTTTGATTAACAACTATATGCATTATGTGTATATATTGCTGGTTAAGCACTATTATCTCACCCAAAAATAACGTTTATTATAATAATAGAAGATAAATAAACTAAAAGTGAGGTATGATGAACACTTATAAGAGGGGTTAAGTGCTGATTTAAAATTGAGTGACACACAGCCGATGTTATATTACAGTTGAAACCCGACCTTAATAAAATGAAACCATTTTTTTCTAGAGTGAAAAATATTTGCTTCGAAAATTTGTAAAATATACACATATAATTTTAAATATATTTTATTAAAAAGGGAAAGATGGTTATTTCTAGGCGTGGAAGAGGTTTGTTGAAACTTTGAACATAATAAAATATTTGTCTTGGGAATAAAATATATTTATACACATATTTTCAGAAGGAAAAGTGAACACAATAAAAATATTTTATTTGAAAGTACATTTAGTGAAAAGGTGTTTTGAATAGTAATTGGAAATTGAATTCAGCCTTGAAATAAACATTTTAATGTGGGAAAATTTTGCTAGTTTTTAAAACATCTTTTGGAATATATATTTATAATGGTTTTGGAATGTCTTGTTAATTAAGGAAAGTTTTTGCTGAAAAGTGTTCTATCTAAAAATATTTTTATGAAATTATGATTTGGTTTAAAATATTTTGAAAGGAAATATTTTTGTTAAAAAATATTTTAAATATATTATAAGTTTTAAGGAACACGTATTTTGTCTTAAGAAATATAAAACTATTTTGATAATAGTAAAAAACTTAAAACATTTTTCAGGAGTACCTGGTTGGATAGTGGTTAATGAGAGTACTTATTTTAAGGAAAAAAAATAGTTTATTGAAACATTCTTTATAGTAAATATTATACAGTTTTAAAAAGGTTTATTTTAAAAGTACTTTATAGGAATGTTTTTTTGCACAAAAATAAGTTTATTCTTAAGTAATTATTTTCTCACTAGAAGTATTTGAAAATATATAGAAGGGATATCCTTTTTGTAATCAAGAAATTAGATTATTGGTGGAAATAGTTTAGTCAATATATTTTTAAAAAGGTATTTTTTTGAAGTAAAGAATGCAATAAAATATTTATTTTAGACAAAAGTTTTATAAAAGTGGCATATTTGATTTCAGAAAACTTTTTTTTGGAAATTGATCTCAGTTGTAAGAGTTTCCACATAAATGATATTTTGATAAATTATGGTCTGAAAAGAAAAACGTTGTTGGATAAAAAGTTTTGTTTGAAAAAGGACCTTATTCGAAAATTGTTTATTTAAGAATATATTTGGAAATACATAATTAAGGGAGTGATGTTATAAATATTTAGTTTTATAATACCTTGAAAAAAAGAAGGAAAATATTTTACTAAAAAGGGGATGATTTAATTTGAAAGGTAAATTGTTGAAAAGGTAAAATATTTAATTAAATAACCACCTTTGGAGGTTTTTTTTAAAAGGTATTAAAAAGATGTTTTATTTGTGAATTTTAACCGTGGACCGTAAAACTAGACTTTGTAATATGGGATATAAGATAATGGAGTAAGATTAGTTTTGAGTTGGCCTGACACACATTATGACGATGTTACCTTATGACAGTTGTGTATGACTTTCCCTTAGGAGTTGTGGAAATGTCAAGTTATTCCCTTCCATAGAGGGAGTTGAGAAACAATGAAGAGACCGCCCAATTGGATGCGTGGGATGGTGACCTTTTACTTATGATTGCTTACTTTTGTCGAAATTGCTTATATTATTTATAATTAAGAAAATGTCACTGCTTGTTTGTATATATTTACATATTACTCCATGTCATGCTTGTTTAAATTGATTTCTCCTACTTATATGATGTTGTTGATTGTTTTTTCTTTTACTATGGTTGATAGAATTATTTGTTTGATTATTTTTTGCTTGTTTGTTTGATTTGTTGCTATCTGTTTGGTTGTTCACTTGGTCCACTTGCAGCTAAAGGAGGCAACCAAGGCACGCACGTAAGAGAAGTTAATTATTAAACATATTATTTAATATTGAATTGTGGACAAATTAATATTCTATTAATATTTCTTATAACTTTAATATCTTCCACATATGAAATCTGATTCACACGTGGTTTCTTCCGTTGGATTCGTGGTGCAATTTCGAAACGAAGTGGAACTGGTTTGTAGAGTTTAGAGACTATTGGAAAAAGCATATTAGTATGGTTTAATTCATTTAATTAATTGAATTTAAATTATAAAATAGATATCTCTTGAATGAAATTTATAATTAATGATCTGTGATGTGATGTATTGATAATTGTTTGATATTTTGGACATTTGGGATATGCTGAGGCTTAGATTGATTTTCTATTGCTATTTGTTGTATTATCGGGTTTTTAATTGTAATTAGTTATGGATTTAAAATATGACTATTACTCATTAAAATAACATAAGTGAAATTATGTAATAGAGAAAAAATAAGATAAATAAATGATTAATGTGATTATTTGTAGTTTCCATATGATGTTTTTAAATAAACGCGTTCGAATGAAATAAAATGAAATTAACTGGAGAAATTTAATAAGGTTATTATTTATGAATTTCTTGGGAAATCCAGAAATAATAATGGAGAACATATATAAAACTTAGTTTGAAATGTGTATTATTACTATTCAATAAAGTGAGATTTTATAAATAATAATAATATAGTTTTAGTGAAAACTACACTATTTTGAAATAAATGGAAATAAACTCATTTTGGAACAAATTAAAGAGATTCAACATGAAAATTATTACTTTGGCATAAAATAATAATATTGTTGATTTGAAAGGTAATTTGATAAAATTACTATTTTTGATAAAACATATTGTTTGGAAATATTTGAAGTAATGAAATTGCAACAAAGTATTTTGAAGTTTATTATGTATTAGAGAGAATTATTATTGTTTTTAAAATAAATAAAAGGTGAGTTTATAATAAATAATATTTAAAATGACGTTATACTAAAAGAAAACAATGGCTGTAAATGTGATGTTTTGAATGGATGTAATATGTGATTAATCGTTGATTTTATTTATCACATATGTTATTTTATTACGATGATCATATTTGGATGTGTTGTCATTTTTTTTGAAATGGTACTTAGATATAACATGTCACTGGACAATAAACCACAAATCATATGTCAATAAATGTTCGAATCATGCTACGCAAGTTTCGAACTTATAACCTCTTGCACCAAAGTCGAATCACTTAACCACTGGGATAATGGTGCTTGTCTTGGATGTGTTTTCATTATTACTACATCGTGTGTAGTTGACTATGGTTTTTATTGTGTTTGTGTTTGTGTTACTAATGTTGTTTGGATTAGTATACATTTGATGGTTGATGTTTTGAGACTACTATGGAAATATTAATATACACGAGTACGAAATCGTGCTCCGCACACGAACTCGTCTATATAATTCATTAAAATATTAGAATAGAAAACGTGCGTTATCCTTTAGAAACCAAAAAAGTCGGAAAGATAAAAAACAGTTACCTATATCCATACTATAGACGTAGTTTTATAAAAGTAAGGAATTTGTAGACATTAATCTTTATCGTTGGAAGCAGTCGGTACACAGTAGCAATTATGAGTAATGATGCAAACGTCAACTCAGAGTTTGGACACATCAGGAACCGACTTATCAGTAGAAAATGTACATTGGACTACCATCAGGAACGAATCGTATCCAATTGCTTAGCATGTGTCATTTTACAATAAATATGAGAATCCTACCCTAGTGAATATAATATTTTTATTTAAGCTAAACGAAGCAAGTTTTGGTGTAGTTTGACATTTTAATCTTAAATGCATAGATAGAATTAATGTTGATCAACCAATATTTCAAGGCTTTGAGTCTTTTACTATGGTGTATGTTTATTAAATAAAATTAAAACAGGGAAAAGGTGAAAAAGTCAATCCATCACCCACAAACTAGGCATTAATAATAAACAAAAAAACCAAGCAAACACTGAACAAATACTAAAGTAAAAACATGTAAAGTAATGAGCAGCTTAGAATAGCTAATATTAAATGGTATACCTGAACCAATTAAAGCTCACAAGTTAGGCTGTAGATGTTATTTTAACAATTCATCCGAAGTAGCAAAAATATGAAGAGCTGATGTAGTTGGCATTATAACAATTCAAGCCAAGATGTAAGATATTTTTAAGTTAGATATGCTGTTCAGACATGAACTTTGCAGTATTCAGTCATACGTCACTGAAACAAAAAGGAATCCATCTCATGTACATGTAACGATACCAAAATCGTGAAAAGGGTGTTTGGTAAGAACAGTTGATTAACAGCTCGGTGGTTACACAATACTGTCAAATAAAATCACCATCTTTGAAACATAGTCAGTTCTCAACCTTAATTCAACCAACAAAGCTTGTACAAACATTTATATATGTCCTTTAAAGAAACACTTTCAAATTTCAATGTAGCATCATTGACCGAGTATGTTTTGTTGATAGTTGTCATCAGTTTATCCCGATCTTGTAGCTAACCCAAATGGACAGAATGTTCACCTGTTTATTATTTCGAAAAATCAATTAGATTTATGTATTGTGCGTAACTGTGTATTACTGTGAATATATAACCTTTAGACCCGGACAAAGAGAGTAATATAAAAGAAGCTTCAGATAACAAATTTCATGTTAATCTGGAATACAAATTATTCTATTTAAAAACATAAACTGTAGTATGGTAAGCCCAAAGCCTTGGTATAAAAATTGGCTATCATAATAAATAGTTGAATGATGGGTAAATGGTTCTAGTGTGTTTATATACCTAATTTTTAAAAAATTTATGAGGATAAAAGTATATATGTATAGGTTGGGAGATTACTCGCCATTAATATAATAAGAGAATTTGGAAGCAAAGATTTTAATGATGGTGTTGAAATACACTTTTCTATGCAAGCAATCATTTTAATCAGACTTAAGGTAAAATTTTAGAGGAAATTATATAGAGTATTTTGTTATCTATCCAGTGATGTGCTACCGAAGAATTCGAACCACTCAGTGTGGGAAAAAACATGCCAAAGTAATCAGAAATATATATGACCCCAGTTACTCAAGTAAAAGACTGCTTTGTAGCTAAATTTTAATGAGACATTTAATGTTGGGTACAAAGAAACAAAAACACCAAGGATTAGTATAATCCAAAATGAAAAATACCATTATCTATTCAAATAACAAAGAAACAAACATCGCTACACGAAGAACAAATTTAGCTATAAACGTTGAAAAAAGTATTCAAACAACAGTTTTTTATGCAAATTTACTGGAAAAACAGATCTAATTTTCACAGAGTTGTACATTATGTTCATTCAATTTCAATCTTCGAGAGCAAAAGTTTGCGATTTGGTTTTTACCAAGTTTGTTATTTCTGCTTGCGAAATTTCAAACCGCATAAATAATATAAAGGATTGGTGCTAGTGCACTTTAAAAATGAGCACATACAAATACCTATTATTAGAAAATAAGTAGCACGAAAGCATAGTAAGGCTTAGTTTGTATGAGTACCGTTTTTTTAAACAAACATATATGCCAAATTCATTAATTAATTGCAAAATTTACGAATCACCTAAAGAAGAGTGATATACAGTAAAAGGGTTTACAATATATGTATAAGTTATTTGTCTAAATAGGTGAATCCGTGTTTTAGTGCCAAAAAAGGATGTACTATTGATAGTGAAAAACAATTTATTACAAAGCAAAATCAAGTTTATGATCAAAAATGTAATGAATAGTATCAATTTCAAATATTCATAGTAGATTGCATTAGTAGAAATTGTGTACCTTTCCGATGTTTCCTGGATGTTAGAATTGAATGAGTATAATAAAAAAACGATTGCAAATGTCACAGCATCAATTGTAATAGCCGACGAAGAGTTGTTATGTAACGACCCAGATTTTTCTGTTGTTTCATTTTGAACATTTAAATGGTTTTATATGTTGGATTTGGAATATAAATTGATTTTGAATATGAAGATTTTGATTGAAATTGTAGAATGAATTTAAGTTTCAAATAATGTGATTATCGTAATACGGAAATAGTGCAAATAAATGAAATTTGAGTTGCATATGAATCGAAACGATTTCTGTAACGACCCGGAATTTTCGAACCCGAAAATTCCAGATAGTTAGGAGAAAAGAAAAGAGATAGAAGAAAGAAACAAAACAAGACACAGATTTCTCACATTCGCAGCGGATCAAAATACAAAATCAAATAATAATATCAGTTATACAAAGAAAACTGTATTTGTTAATTTACATTCAATACATTAGAGTTACAACCGTTTACAATTAGACTAGACAGTTATCCACCTGTCCCAGACTACTATCAATATTCTTTCTTAAAAGTTCTAAACTTATTTTATTTTAAGTTTTTAGATCACACTTCAGGGAAAACTCATCACTCTAGAGTTTATTTCAAATTATCTTTAATTCCAATTTATAAGTCATACTCACCTAAAAGTTTATTTCCCTAAAACATTTCATTTTACTTAATCATTTACAACATTTCATTATCAACCACCTATGATAATAACCAAATTTATCATATCTGGAAACCAATTCATTATTATCTTTATTTCTACAAATTCAAGATTTTAATTTCAGTTTGGATCCATTTCAAACTTATCTTTATTCAATTTTAATTTGGTTGTATTTCTATTACCACTTAATTTAATTCCAATATTTTAACAACCAATTACCTTACTATTTATTAGAAAGAAATATCATTTTATATATCAAAATATATTCTTATATAAAATCATTTAAAATCCTTATATAAGAAAATAACAATTACGCTCTCATATATATATATATATATACACTCAACTCGTTCTAGGGTACCATTGACCCTATTCTTAACGAGTAATCCCAAAAGAGCCAAGGTTCTCGCTTAACCTCGCTCTGATACCAAATAAAATCAGTTAATTATCCACTTGACCAATGTCTAAAAATCCGGGTTATCACATTCCTTCCCCCTTTGAATCTTTTCGTCCTCGAAAAGGAACGAAGGCAGAATTTATTAAAATTCTTATTATCAGAAAATTTTTACTCCTTGATCACTTTTAAAACACCTTTAAAATCTATATAATATTATATAATAGTTTTTATAAAAATACCTTTTATAACTCGATGTCTCAACAAGTCCATCCTTGTTCTCACAGAAATTCGGTCATACGTTGATCAGACGTAGGACAGAAAATCTATCAGTACTTGGTAAACCCGTTTTCAACACCCAGTGAAAATATTTGAAAAATAATTTTATTGAAAATATCGAAAACGTTTTTGAAAATAGAGGAAATATCTTTGGTGAGAATGCTCTGGAAATCATCACCCCCATCCATGGTCACAGTTACATCACGGGTTACGTTGCCATCGCAGCAAAAGTCCATGTAACTGATGACAGCATGGAACCCACAACAGATCGCAGTTACATTCCAGGGTTACGTTGCCATCGCAGCAAAAGTCCATGTAACTGTTGTCTCTCAGCGGCACACACGATTTCGCTGTCAAAATGAAACTTCTCCACTCTACATAGGTCGCAGTCTACCGATATAAAATCAAACGTAGACTGTTGGCTCTCAGCGGCACACATGACTTTCGCTATGTTACCATAGTGTCACAGTCTACCGATATAAAATCAAATGCAGACTGTTGGCTCTCAGCGGCACACATGACTTTCGCTATGGTCTGCAGTAGATCGCAGTGACATTGAGTTAAACTGTCGTCACAGCATAACCTAAATGCCTCTGTGGGCACCAGCCCCTCGACTTTCGCTACACAAATAATCCTCAGGAACTAGTTTATTCCGGACTCCTCACAGGATTAACTTTAGAAACCCCCCTTAGGGTTCAAGGCAGTACCACCCAGTGGTACTCCTGAGAAGTTCATTACAAGGAAGTGCCTTTTTCCCCAGAGCTATTCACAAAATCATACCCTTTATGATTTATATCAAAATCTCCTTTACACAAAATCGATATCCAAAATCGATAGTTCCAAACTTGGCTTTCCAAAATCCAAAACTGATTTTTTCTCAAAAATCAAAAGCCTTTTCCAAATTCATAGGTTCCCAAAACCTTTTCCAAAATCATTCTCATAAAACCCTTCTATTTCAAAACCATTTTACAGTTTTTATCCACAAAATTTCAATATCAATTTCATTTAAACCCGTACGATTGTACACATATCATTCGTACGCAATATCAATCTGATCGCTCACTCGATCACACAATTTCTCTTTCGAACTAGTATCGTCCACCCGACTTCCTAGTGCGGACTCAGATCTGGTTTCTTGATCAGAAACCGTCATTCTCCTTGCATAGTCACAACTATGATAGAGAATATCCAGAACCAATCAAAACCCATATCCAGGTTCGCCGTCGAAAATCGAGCGAAAAATCCCAACTCGGATCGATAATACTATCTCGAAATTCTATGTTCGAATCTAAATCAAATCACTACGCGAATAGAATAATATACGTATATCCTACGTATTTATCTTTATTGGTTATTATCCAAATAAATTTTCTTTTCTATTCACATTTCCTTTACTTCCATTCACTTATTCTCAATTGCTTCCATTTCCAATTGAGTTATTACTTTAATTACAAACAGTTTGAACTTTGACCTATTAAATTTAAAAATAGCTTGAAAAAGTTTAAAATAGATAAGTAGTTGAAAAATAGTTATTAGTTTGTAAAATAGCTGTAAAATAGTTAAGTAGGTATAAAATAGTTAGATAATTGCAAAATAGTTTTTAAAATGGTGATTAGATATAAGTAACTGAAAAATAGTAATTAGTTTATAAAATAGTTGAAAAATTATTAAATAGTTCCAAAAATAATTGTAAAACAAGTATAAGATAATTTGGGGTTTAAGAAGAAAGATTGTATAGTAAATAGTTTGAAAAAATATATTTGTATTAAAACGATTTATTTTGAAAATAATCTAGAGCCAAACTGTTTAATTTCCCAATCTCCATTTCCAATTGATTTCTCATCGATTCAATTTAAATTTCCACTTCCATTTAAATTGACTCAATACTTCAAATTCCATTGAAATTGATTTAATTCCAATTCAAGTTGAATTAACCTTAATTCCTTTCCAAATTCAAATCAAATTCCATTTGATTTTTAAACTTATTCAACTTTAATCACAACTCCAAATTATTTCAAATCAATTTGGATTAATTTCAAACTGAACCAGTTTCAATTTCAAATCATTTCAATTTCTATATGAATTAATCCCAATTCCCATTTGAATTTTAAACTTATGCTTATTCATCTTCAATCACAATTCTAATTAATTCAAATTAAATTCAATTTGAACTAATTCTATTCAAATCTCAACTTAAAATCGTCTTGAATTATATTGTGAATGTTAAATTAAAACTCAATGTAATTAAATTAAAGGTTAATTGGTTAATTAATGTGATAACCCGGATTTTTAGACATTGGTCAAGTGGATAATTAACTGATTTTATTTGGTATCAGAGCGAGGTTAAACGAGAACCTTGGCTCTGTTGGGATTACTCGTTAAGAATAGGGTCAATGGTACCCTAGAACGAGTTGAGTGTGTGTGTGTGTGTGTGTATATATATATATATGAGAGCGTAATTATTATTTTCTTATATAAGGATTTTAAATGATTTTATATAAGAATATATTTTGATATATAAAATGATATTTCTTTCTAATAAATAGTAAGGTAATTGGTTGTTAAAATATTGGAATTAAATTAAGTGGTAATAGAAATACAACCAAATTAAAATTGAATAAAGATAAGTTTGAAATGGATCCAAAATGAAATTAAAATCTTCAATTTGTAGAAATAAAAATAAATAAAATTATAATATAAATATATATAAACATAAAATAATTTAGCTCTTATACCAAATGTAACGACCCGGAATTTTCGAACCCGAAAATTCCAGATAGTTAGGAGAAAAGAAAAGAGATAGAAGAAAGAAACAAAACAAGACACAGATTTCTCACATTCGCAGCGAATCAAAATACAATATCAAATAATAATATCAGTTATACAAAGAAAACTGTATTTGTTAATTTACATTCAATACATCAGAGTTACAACCATTTACAATTAGACTAGACAGTTATCCACCTGTCCCAGACTACTATCAATATTCTTTCTTAAAAGTTCTAAACTTATTTTATTTTAAGTTTTTACATCACACTTCAGGGAAAACTCATCACTCTAGAGTTTATTTCAAATTATCTTTAATTCCAATTTATAAGTCATACTCACCTAAAAGTTTATTTCCCTAAAACATTTCATTTTACTTAATCATTTACAACATTTCATTATCAACCACCTATGATAATAACCAAAATTATCATATCTGGAAACCAATTCATTATTATCTTTATTTCTACAAATTCAAGATTTTAATTTCAGTTTGGATCCATTTCAAACTTATCTTTATTCAATTTTAATTTGGTTGTATTTCTATTACCACTTAATTTAATTCCAATATTTTAACAACCAATTACCTTACTATTTATTAGAAAGAAATATCATTTTATATATCAAAATATATTCTTATATAAAATCATTTAAAATCCTTATATAAGAAAATAACAATTACGCTCTCATATATATATATATACACTCAACTCGTTCTAGGGTACCATTAACCCTATTCTTAACGAGTAATCCCAACAGAGCCAAGGTTCTCGCTTAACCTCGCTCTGATACCAAATAAAATCAGTTAATTATCCACTTGACCAATGTCTAAAAATCCGGGTTATCACAATTTCCAATGTGAATGTAAATTCTATTTGAACTACAATTGAGTTAGTACGTTTTTAAAACTGGAATTTCAAGTGATTTCGTTAATTTTTGAAATCGTCGTTCTAATCGACGCCTTAAAATAGCAATCCGGGGCATAGTATCAGATTTCGACGAAACTAGTGTCATTTGATCCGTAATAATGAATTATAATAGGCTGTCAAATTTCGTAGCGATCAGGTGCACCGTTTGGTCGTACGGGATAGAGACGCGTTGAAAATTAATATCGGAAATTTAATATTATAATTGGATTAAAAAGCTATCTTTTGCGTACGATCGAATTATGTCTCGAAATTTATTCCATTGCATTCGGAATAGGGGCATAACATTAGGCACGCCAAGCGGCATGCCTCGATAGGAGATCAGAATTTTAAGTTACAATAGACGAGATATTTTGGAATTAAATAATACTTTAGAATTTCAAAGTCAACCCCAACAGATTGTACAACTTGCACGCAATTTTTTCCCATTTCGTACCCTTTCTCACTTATGTTTTGAACAAAAGAATAAAAGAAAAAATAAAATAAAAATAAAAGAGAGATATATACATATATAAATGGTAGCTCTGAGTAAAATGCTTAGGTCTATGTTTGGTCATGAGCGTGAGAGGTGAGGCTGACATTTTACTGTGCTCGACATTGAGCAAAGAAGAGTTCGACAATAGAGGGTTTGGGTTTCTTGTTTTTAGGGTCGCCAATCGAGGATTTGGGTGATGGATTCGGGGTTGCGAGGAGGAGTAGCACCAGGATGCGTATTCTGGTGAGGTGCGGTGTCAATCTAGGTGGCCGCGACATGTGTACAGACGGTTAGGGGGACGAAGTCGCGATTTCCTTCTATGCTTCGGGTGTGGTATTTGTGGTGTCGAAGGTTGCGAAATTCGATCAAGGAGCTATTGGCATTGTCGGATGGTGTTATCGTGGGTTGTGGAGGGAGAGAGGAGAGGAGGAACAGTTGACTATGGTGGAGGATGATATTGGAAGTAGCGGCAATTCAATTTGGGAAGAAGAGATTAAGCGTAGGATTGTAATTATTTGGTAATTAAAGAGATTAGTGAAATTAAATTTTATTTAAATTCCCGTTAACTTGTAAAATTTATAACTTCTTCATACGAGGTCTATTGGGATGAAACAAGCGGCGTCGTAATCATATCGACGAGTGGTACACAAAAAAATTGGTTTGGAATATTTCGGAGCCAGCTGAAATTTTAGATTAAATCGATTGTTGTTCGATTTAATTTAAAATCTGGATGTTTGGCAAATTAAAAATCAACGTGAGTAAATCTCACTCATTTTGGATTACTGGTTTTAATTTAAAATGTTAAAAATTATTTATTGGTTGATTGGATGAATTGATAAATAATTATCAGTTGGATGTTATATTATATATATTAGTATATATATTAGTATATGGGTATATTTTCCACCGATTGGAGCGGATGAGACACTATGCGCCCCGCATAATAGCGGATGACCATTTTTATTGCGATATCCCACCTCGAAGCAGGATTATTATGGTATATAACATCTGTGGTTATAGGAAAACAGGTTGGAGGGATCCAACTGGATTTCTCAAAAATGTTGATTTTAATTTCATATATAGTGATATATGATGTGTGTGAATAATCTGGTATAGATTATGTTATGATTTGACTTATTGGATGCTATAGTAGCAGTGGCCTTAATTTTGGTATTATAAATACCATAAATAATATATTTGAATTTTAAAAAGGATTTCAACGATGATTTTGGAAATAATAATATTTATATTGAATTGGGATTATTTTAAAGGGATGAATTTGAATTAAATAAAAGATTGATTTTCAGAATACTATAAGTGATACTTTGAGTTTTAAAAAGATAATTAAAATGAATTTTTGAAATAATAAGTGTTTTCGGTGAAATCTTGGATTATTTAAAAAGAAATTGAATCTATAAAATCAATAACTTGATTTTGGATTTTTACTTGACTATTTCCTAAAGGAATTTAAATAGAGATTTTAAAGTGATGGATAAAGTATTTATATAATGAATTTTAAGTGATATTTCTGAAAATATGGAAAAGGAGTTGAAATCAATATTTAAAAAAGTTTAGAAAAATAAATGGGATATATAAAGGGATGGATTTATAAATGAAATTTTATAAATGAGAATATTTTATAAACAGGTGAAACTCGAATGAGTTTGTAGTTTTATAAATGATGTTTATAAGTAAAATGATAATCATTTGATAAATTGGAAATATAAATTCACAGCGTGAATTTATAACAAGAGGTGAAAATCGGTTTTTGAAAGAAATAGTGGATTCTATTTTTGAAATGTGAGGATGGTTATGAAATTGGAAATGTAATCGATGTGTTATGAATCGAGAGGGATTTATAAATTGAAATTGGTTATATTGGACTTAAAAAAAAGATTTTTATCAAGAAGTTAAGTTTTGTTTTAAAAGGGGATTTTTATTTATTAAACTATGTAATTTAAAACTGTTTTTAATACTGAAATATTTCATAAAGTTGGTTATTCAAATATTTAATATTAGTTGAAAAGAATTTAAATTTTTATAATAAGCTTTGTAAATTGATTAGTTTTATTTAAAAATGAATTAGGAAGGAGTTATCGATGTTTATTTAAAAGTGTTTTAATATTTTAAATAATTACTTAAACGTGTTTTGAAAATAAATTATTATTCTTTTAAAAAAATACTTATTATATACTTATATAGAGTTTTGGAAATGATTGGAATTTATTTGTAAATTCTCTCAAGATTTGTATATAGGGATTTGTTTAACAGATGAGATTTTGATAAGAGAAATCTTATAAAGGATTTTGGGAAAAAGGGGAATTTCCAAGATGTTGAGTTACAAGAACTTCGAAAAAATGAATCTTAATTCATAAAAGAAGTTATAAATTATTAATTGAATTATAAATAAGCATAATCAATAATTGTTAGGAAATTGTAAAAGGAATTAATTAAAATTCTAGACATTTATGAGATAAGTTATGAAATATTTTTGAAGTATGGGTATTAGAAATGTTTTTTTGGAAAATGGACTTATAAAATTTTCCTAAATATTGGAATGAAAGGTTTTGGAAATATTTTAACTACGAAATGATTTATTTAGAAATATTTTCCTAAGTAATGAATTATAAAGGGGATTCAGAATTATTTCTAAGTGTTGATATTATTTGAGAATATCATGTTATGGATATAGGTATCTGAAATTGTTTTCAAATGTTGAAATACTGGAAGATATTTGAATATATATCTTTGTAGCGATATTTTGAAATGAATGTTGTAACGACCCGTAAATTTCAACTGTTTTAATAACGTAATTACTTGAAATTTTGTGAAATTTTAAACGATAAAATTTTTAAATAAAAATTTATTATTTGGAATGCGTCTAGTTAAACATAGCAACTGGTAAAATTTCGTTAGAAAATATGAAAGTTTATTTCGCGCGTAAATTCACTTCAATTTAATCAGTTAAAAAGCGATGAAAATAAAATGGTTCAGAAACCGAAATATTTTTACATAGAAAAATTCTAAACCATCTTCTGAGAAAGTTGTCAGTTTGTAGTTTTTCCAAATTCGAACATCTTTGGCTTCGTCGATCTTATTTTTCAGCATTTTTCTTGCATTTTCCGATATTAGAAAATTCGAATTTTTATAAATCAAATCGTACCACTGATATCTATATACCATTTTGATCGTCTCGTCGTGCTGATCTCTGCGGTATATTCACTTCTGTATTTCAGAGATCGGTGTGCGATGCAGTCTGCGGAACGCTCAGCGTATCGGTTCCGCAACCGAGTCTTTTGGATTTCTGGTGACTATTCGTTATCCACCGGGAAACCAACAGTCAATAGCCACTTATTTATTATTCTCTGAATTTAGAATTCGTGACTTTCACTTTTTCCCATTTTTCAAGCGTTACATTTTTCATTTTCTTTCAACAGCCGGTTCATTTTGCATCTTTGAAATGAATATTTGCATAGCCTGGAAGATACCATGCATGCCCATAAACTTCACCCCACTTCTCACTCTCTCTTTCATTTGTTCTCCTTCCACTTTGCATCTCCACCTTCTCCTCACGTGCACTAGCTCGGCCAACCCAGCCTCCACTCCATCCATCTTGCACCGTCGCCCTGAACAACCGCATCGGCCCCTCTCCACTGGCCGATCAGCCCCGGCCCACCCCAAAGCTGAGCCAAACCGAAACTACTCACCTCCTCTCAACCTTCCGCACTCGGTCTCCACCACCTACCACAGTACTCGAGCACCGTCATTGTCCCCGCCTCGACCTCCGGCCCTACCCCCTCTCCCGTTAACAACAGCTGAGGTGCAGCTTCCCTTCTTTTGAATATCTATGTTGTTTAAATTTTGAGTTTTAGTTTTGTTTAATCTTTGTACTTCACTGTTTACGTATATATTTGCATTTGAATTTATATATTAAGTATTGACTTTTAAATAAAAATGCATCTCCATACTTTCGGTTGCCTATAGTCTTAATAAAGAATAGTAGTTTATATATATTTATATAAGTTGATAGTTTGTTCTACACGTTAGCTATGTATCAGTTTATATATTATAACTTGTGCCCATTTTGATATTTGGTTCCATATAACCTATTTTATAATATGTTTAGTTTAAAAAAAAAACTTTGAATAGTATGGGTCCATATGTACATTCCTATTGAACAGGCGTGTGCGCATATATTTATATATGTTAAGTTATATACGTATTTTGTTTAGCTCCCTACTTCGCTTTGGTTCCAAAGTTATTATATAGAGTTAATTTATATATTCGTTTTACATATCTATATATAGATTCCGGTAAGCTTATATACAGTATTATAGAAGTGTTTTATATGTGTTATGTCATCATATACATGTCGTTACATAATGTATTATGCACAGATTTTTAAACCGATCATTTACTGTTAAGTTTATACTCAGATAGTTTATAAAGTCAAATATATATTTTATATGTCTTGGCTCTTGCTTTGGTAGTGTAGCTTTCTTCCTGTGCTAAAGTATTATATATATATATATATATATATTACTTTAATATGAAAACTATAGATACAAGATTGTTACGTTGTAATTCTATGAATAAAGTAATAGTATGCGATATATATGACGCATTTTTTTCTCTCTCTTCACTGTTTTGAATTATATTCTATAATTGGTTTGTTTAAGTTTAGAATTTATATTTATAGATTTGTATAAGATATAATAATATTTAAATTCTTAAAAACTTGAGATTTAAGAAAATGATTCTTTTAAACTTTATGTTGTTTTAATATTTGGCTTAATTTGTATATGATAGCGAGTATGTATATATGTTGGCAGTCTGCATATATTAAGTTTCAATATAAGCAGGTATAATAACAATCAGGTTTCTCTAGTATAGCATTGATAGTAGTTATATTGTTTATAATTTAAGAAGTTTATAATAGTTGGGTTTTATAATCTGTATGATTTTATAAAAGAAAAAAATTATGAACATATCTTGTTTTACTTGTAATATGCACATGTTGATTTAAAAGAAAATAGGTGTGTCTGAATGGTTCGTAACATAATATCTATAAATTTTATCTTTGACATTGAAGTTAGGTTATTGATTTGAATTAAATAGGTATATCTTACTTTAGTATATGTTTGAATTTAGAACACAATTATTTTACATACATATATACTTATAGAAAGGTGTAAATATAAGTTCACTTATACCATTATCTTCATCGATCCAATTCTGATTTGATTTCGTCTATTCCATTTTATCAGCCTTGTCCGCCGAATGCGTGCCAATCTTACTTTGCTTTGGAATTCGTAGCTTGTTCTGTTGTCAAATTCTTCTCTAGCCTCGAAGGTGAGCACTCACTCACGATTAACGTTCTTTTATTTATTAAATTTGATTTCAATTGAAACGATAATTGAAATATGCTGCTGTTAGTTAATTACACTGTTATATATGCTATTGCCTGTATCAGTTCACCTGTGACATCTGACACCATTATCTGTTAATTATTTATGCGTTGTGTTTGCACAAAAAATGGACAAACACCTCAAAGTTGTATGATTTAGTAGATCTTATGTTGTTCTTAGTGATTTTGGAGGTTTATGCAAATATATGAAAAGCAGGGGCTAAACTGTAAAAAGACACGCAGATTTATAGTGGTTCAGCCAGAATGTGCCTACGTCCACTTTATATGTTATTTCTCTTCTTTTCTTGTGATTACAAGTACAAAGCTTTGATACAAGTAAAGAAAGTTGTTTGAAAGTTCCTTCCGTGCTTGAGCTCTCAAACTTGTCCTCCATTGTTGTACCCCTGCCCCTCTATTTATAGAGTGAGGCTGGGGGCAGGGGTCTTGGAGGTATATAGCTGTTGGCAGGCCTGGGCTGACGCAATCTGGCCTGGCAGTATCTTGGTCCGACAGCACTTGGTTCGGTAGTGGGTGCATAACTTGGTTCGGCTGTGAATGGATCGGTGGTAGATGGTTGGTTCGGCGTCACTGGGATCGGCGGTAGATGGTTGGTTCGGCGTCACTTGGATCGGTGGTAGATGGTTGGTTCGGCGTCACTTGGATCGGTGGTAGATGGTTGGTTCGGCGTCACTTGGATCGGTGGTGGATGTTTGGTTCGGCGTCACTTGGATCGGCAGAGAGGAGAGGTTTGATGAGGTGTTGGAAGTGGAGGTTGGTTCAGTAGTGGCTTTAATTAAATGATGAGAATCTGCCCAACATTTGCCCCCCAAAGTAGGGCATATGTCTAACATATGTCGTGCTTTGTCTTCCTTTGTTCGGTCTTGGTTGCGCCGAGCCAGTTGGTCCGGTCGATATGCTTCGCTTATAAATAAGGGCGCCACTCTACTATTGTTTCTTCACTTTTCGAGATAGCCGAACCACTTGACTCCTATTCTTTCCGAACTCGACCCTTATCATTGCCGAATCAGGTGAGATTTTATTCTGCCGAATAAGCGTTTGCCGAATGAGATCTTATTCTCGTATTACCGGACGAGAACGGGAGACACCGAATGAATCCATACTTGAACCACCGAATGGACCTTGAGAGTTCGAATAACGAATGAGAATTTTCATTGTCTTTACCGAATGACGATGGGAGTTTGAGCACTTTGAACTTTCTTTGCTTACACTCTTGTACTACCGAATGAACTGATGTATCGTATTTTGCCAAATGAAGTCATATACTTGTTTATATCCTCTGTTCTAAATGTGTTTTTCCGGTATTGTAGATAATGTCTCGCAAAGTAGAAACTCGATCAGACAAGAAGCGATCCGTGGGTGAAGGAGAGTCATCGACTGTGCCCCCAGCTCAATCAGGATCGGAGCGTCATGGGCCTGCCCCGAGGTCATTAGTGGATGGATATGGTCCCCAGGAGTTGCTGGATTCCCCGCCTGACTGCTTTCCTAGCTTTCTCAAAGAGGAGCAACTCGATGTTATATCTCGTTCTTTTGGGATTGATAGAGCCCTCATGCTGCTGCCGGGTCCAGGAGTCATGCCATACAGTCCTCCCGAAGGGTACTTTGCTTATAGTAGGTACCATTGCATGTGTGGTGCTATCCCGCCTCTCAATGCTTGGATAGTCAGCTTCCTCACGTACCTGAAGGTGGCCCCATTTCAGCTTCAGCCCAACTCTTACGCCATACTGGTGAGCCTTTTCGTTATTTTTCGGAGGAAGTATGGTCGCGCTCCCTCTAACCGGGAGATCCGGTACTTGTACAATTTAAGGGGCTACAAGAAGGGGTCCCCATATATTAACTTGGAATCTGCTGTGACCTTCAAGCCGGTCCTGGACCTTTATTCCAAATTCAGCATGTTCAAGAAAGAGTGGTTCTTTGTTAGGGACGACTCCGTCTCTATTTGGCGCTTTACCTCTGGATGTAAGTTGATGCTTTTACTTATAATTTCTATCCTGATTGTGATGCTTCTTCTCATACTTTCTCATTTTTGCTAGCGACAGGTGGCTTTCCTGTTGTGGAAACTGACCGCCTGGTTCAGACGGCGGCGGAGATAGAAGGCATTCTTGGGAAATACAGATCATCTGCTTACTTGATTAGAAATGCGATCCTTCTAGAATACAACTTGATCCTTCCGCAGCAGTCTGTAGTTAAGTTGAGGGAAACGGCGGAAGAGAGGGCGGCTGCTCAGGCCAAGGGAGGCGTTGCGGCAGAGGGTGGAAAGAGAAAACCATTCACGAAACCTCCAGCCGTTGGAGGTAAGAAACTTAAGAGGTCAGACGGTCCTTCTCCCAGCAATTGTCCACTTACTCAGGGGGAGATAGACGCGGAGGAGGAAAGAGGTGAGGCGGAGGGCGGAAGTGACGTTGAGCGTCTTGGTGACGAGGGTGGCGATGGACAGGGTGGTGATGGTTCCAGGGCTCTGTCTTCTGGGCAAGTAGGCGAGATGCAAGAGTGGACGGACGATGCTCTCCGTCAGGCTTTTGAGGGGTTGGGTGATGATCCGGCTTTGGTAGAGAAGACCGGGGAGGCGGACAAAACCGGGACTGGTGCAAGTGAGTCTTCTCCGACTATTCCGGCTAAGGTGGCTCTGACAACTCAAGGTGAACTCTTGACCCCTGCATGCTTCACTAATGATAGGGATTTAGGAATATTTTATGACCCGCTCCCGTCCTGGAATGAAATCCGGGACTTATTGCAGTATCCCACTCCTCCCCAGGGTTTGTACAACCACAGCTGTGTTTCTTTTCCTTTTCTAACTTGTAACCTACCGCGTTTCTTGAATTATATAGTAATGTAAGATTATGACACTTGTTCTTTATATCAGGAGCAGGCAAGACGCCCAAAGCTTCAGACCTTCGACACAGGCTCGAGCAATATAAACTTTCCAAAATTTCTGCTAAGCCGAAGCCCTCAGCCCAACGCTCCGGAGATGTAGTCGGGTACCGTCCTCTTCTTGGGGTCATCGAAGAGGGTATTCAGCAGAGGAAGAGGAGTCATCTTTTATCCGAAACTTCGCTCGGTCCTCAGCCTCCGGCTCAGCCTATTCATGACATTACTGAGGAGGATAGCGAGTTTGTACCCTCTCCATACCCGTCCGGAAACCCTTCTGTTATTCATATCGACCGTCCCGACTTGGCCCGTAATCCCTTCGCGGGTCACCCTGATCTGGATCCAGGTTCTCAGGATATTACTTTTGACGAAGTTACTGGTGAACACCTTCTCCCCCGTAACCCCATGGTACGAGTACTTGACGAAGCCAAGTCCTTAGACCTCGATCTACTCACCACTCGTATAGTCACTATGGGAGATGAGGCCAAAGCTAATATTGATCGGGTGGCAGAGGAGGCCAAAAAGCTGATGGGGCATCACGCTCGGCTGGTTAAGGCCGGAGAGGAGATAGGGAGCGCCAATATCCGACTTCGATTGGTGGTCTCGGATCAGGCCAAGCAGCTTGCGGATCAGGCTATCCAAATTTCTCAGCATGAGGCTGCTACTGGGCGATTAAGGAGGACCATGGAAGAGGCCAGTCGGGCCGAATTGCGAAAAATGGAAGCTGCTTGCAAAGAGCGGATTGACATGGCTATTACCACGGTGGATGAGGTTCGGAGAGCGGATCTCGAGCAGGTGGAGGAATTGTCCGAGAAGCTTGGGGCTGCAGAGCTTGCTCAAGCTAAGTTGAGGGAAGAGATGGAGGTGATGCGGAGGTCCCTTCAAGCTGATTGCTCGAGATACAGACTGGAGAGAGATGCTGCTGTGGAAAGGTTGTCGGCCTCCGATGCCCGGATGAGGGAGTTTGAGGAGAACGAAGGAATGATGGATGACATGCTCCAGGACATGTATTTCCGGACTTGGAAGCAGGGTAACCTCTCTTGGATGGATGATTATCCCAGAGTCATGGCCAAGACATATCTTCGGGCTTTGGAGGAGGCTAAGGCTGATGCAGATAAAGAGGGTGGAACGGTCTTCAGTATGGATGTGGTCACGGCCCAGTTCACCAAGGAGGAGAAAGTGGCGGTAAAGGAGGGTATGCGGCTGCTTGCTGCTGAAGAGGCGGGTGTGCAGGTAGAAGATGACGACCAGGATGGTCAAGAAGCTAGTACTGGTAAGTCTTCCTTTCTAGTCTTTCTGTTAACTTGGTTACTCATCACTAATGAATCCTTTTTATGACCGGACAGGCGGGCAAAAGAACAAGGACAAGACTTCGACGCAACCAGCTCCATGACTGAACCTGAAAAATTCTTTTTGTAGGCTTGGCATTGTTGTATCTGTTAGTCTTAAGACAGTCGAGTAACTTCTAGGTTGTAATTCTTGCTACTTGTAATAACATTATTCTTGGCGTGTAATTTTTTAGCTCAAGTTGATTTTGTCATTTCTTGAATATTTGTTGCTATTTCGACATATCGTATGAGAAATGTAGCTATGTATAATTCTTGTAATTAAATTGTGTTGGATGTCAGATTCTGGTTTTAAATCATAATCTCATGACTTGCAATTTTAGCGTGTGGTGTGAAAAAATCAAATTATAGTCATGCATTTGTACATAAAGGAAGAAAATACCGCCTTTCATGTTTTGTTTGTAAATGGCAGTTTCGAATATCTTGTATGACCAAGCATGGAGAGCAGTTGACTGCCCTGCCATCTGATTGTGAATCTCTGCATCCATTGGCGGGTATCTCTTACCCTGCATCCTGTACTTTACGGTTTGTTATAGAGGATAGGAGGAAAGTTTTTTAAGTAAAATTGAAATATGTGAAATAGTAAAACTTCCAGTCACGGAAGGCCTTCGATGTGCTTAAGTTCGTGGCAAACGGGTTTTGTAGTCACTTTCCCTAGCTGTGGGTCTTGGAGACATTTGTCACCCATCTTACGCCTCCGCGGGGAGTTAATTCTTTTTTACCACAGCCGCACTTAAGACACACCGGAGCCGAGATCGCGCACAGTAACTACCCGGGCCATTATGGCCCGTACTCATGGGTATTATTCGACTTACTGTGGCCGGCTAGCGTGGGTGCCGATCGTCAACTGTGAACTGCCCCTGGCTGGCCATACCTTATGTTGGGGCTTATAATCGGTTCACAGTCGCCGGCGAGCCTAACGCCGTAATGAGCTGCCTCGGCTATAGTCGGCCTTCTCGGTGGCTTATAATCGGCTCATTACAGTTGGCTTTAAGGGCCGTCGCGAGCAATGAGTTAACCCGCAGCAGAGGGATGCTGGAGCAAAAGTGTCTCATTGGCGAGGGCATAGATTCGCATAGTACCTGTTGGGGCTTGTCCACGTGAAGTTGCATTGTGGAGTGCTTTGAATAGAAATGCTATATGCTCAGGATTTTGTTCAACAGAAAAGGATAAAGTTTAACAAACAGCCAAGATACAAAGGAACAAGTTAAAAAAGAGACAGGGCTTTTTTAAAGTGGTTCGGCACGAAAAAAATGCCTACGTCCACTGATTCTCTTTGTTAATTCACTTCATATGGGCAGTACAAGTTAAGAAAAGTATCGACGGAGGTGTTGGATGTTCCATGCCCTCTGGAACACCTCTCCGTCCACTGTTGACAAAATATAGGCTCCGTTGTGGAGATCTTTATGAATTACATATGGTCCATCCCAGATTGGGTCTAGTGCTCCGGGGCGAGGGAAGATTCGCTTGAGGACAAGATCCCCTTCTCGTAAGGTACGATGCTTGACTTTGGAGTTGTATTGTGCTGCCACCCTTTGCTTGTGGGCTGCTGTTTTCAGGACTGCATCATTCCTTCTCTCCTCGACTAGATCCAAAGACATGTTGAGGAGTTCTTCGTTTTCTTCTGGGTTATAGTGGATCCTACGGTGGGAAGGCACAATGGTTTCAACTGGGAGCATAGCCTCCGATCCGTATGCCAAAGAGAAAGGAGTGTGCCCTGTTGATGTTCTGAAAGATGTGCGGTAGGCCCATAGTGCCGTAGGGAGTTCATCCACCCAAGCGCCCTTTGACTTTTCGAGTTTCTTTTTGATCAGAGTTTTCAGAATTTTGTTGACTGCTTCGACTTGTCCGTTTGCTTGGGGATATGCTACGGATGAGAAGCTTTTGTGAATTCCATGTTCTTGGCACCAGTTGGCGAATTCCTCGCTGTCAAACTGAAGTCCATTGTCTGATATGATTTTTAGTGGGACTCCGTACCTGCACAGAACATTTTTGATTAAGAAGTTGATAACTTTCGCTGAAGATACTTTATTTAGAGGTTCTGCTTCCACCCATTTGGTGAAATAGTCGACTGCTACTATAGCATATTTGGCGCCGCCTCGACCCATTGGCAGTTCACCGATTAAGTCAATTCCCCATACTGCAAAGGGCCAAGGGCTGGTCATCTGAGTAATCTCGGTTGTTGGTAGCCGAGGGATCTTAGCAAATTTTTGGCATCTGTCACACTTCTTGACGAAATCTAAGGCGTCCTTGCTTAAGGTGGGCCAGAAATATCCGTATCGGAGTATCTTTTTTGCTAATGTTTGCCCTCCGGTGTGATCTCCGCAGCTTCCTTGATGAATGTTGGATAAGATTTCCTTGGCTTCCCTTCCGGCGACACACCTTAATAATGGGTTAGAGAACCCACGCCGATAGAGGATGTCTCCTTGTATTGTGTAGCGGGACGCTTTCCTCAAGATTTTCTTGACTTCGTTACGCCCGTCGGGTAGTGTGCCATTTTGTAGGTAGTCTCGGATGGGAGTTATCCAAGTTGCTTCTTCGGTTGCAGCTATCAGATTCACTTGTTCAAAACTCGGGATCATTTGCTTTGAGACAGTTACTGCCCCGAAGATGGCGACGTCTCTCATACTTGCTTGCTTTGCCAATTCGTCGGCCTCTTGGTTCTCTTCCCGAGGGATGTGTTTGACTAAGTAGTGGTCCAATCGGCTGAGAAGTAACTTGGTCTTCTTTAGATATGCTATGAGTCGTTCTTCTCGAGCTTGGAATTCCCCTAGTATTTGATTAACAATAAGCTGAGAATCGCTGTGAAGACACAAAGAATTGGCTCCGATCTCGATAGCAATTTCTAATCCGGCTATTACTGCTTCGTATTCTGCATCGTTGTTGGTGGCAGTGAACTCCAACCTTATAGCATAGTGCAGTTTATTTCCCCTGGGAGTGATGATTACCACACCTGCCCCCGAGCCTTGTTCGTTAGATGCACCGTCCACAAAGAGATTCCACTTGATATCTTCTGTTATTTCCAGTTGCTCCTTATCCTCGTTGGTAGTGAATTCTGCAATGAAATCAGCCATGGCTTGTCCCTTGATGGCGGTGCGAGGGTGATAGGTGATATCATATTGACTCAGCTCAATACACCATTTAAGTAGTCGCCCGGAAGTGTCGGGACGATGGAGTACCTGCCTTAGTGGTTGATTGGTTAGAACCTTGATGGAATGGGATTGGAAGTAATGACGTAGCTTTCGTGAAGTGATTAGTAAACAGTATGCTAACTTTTCGAGCTTAGGATATCTGACTTCTGCCCCAGTAAACCTTTTACTGACGAAGTAAACTGGTCGTTGCGTACGGTTATCTTCTCTTACCAAGGCAGCGCTTAGAGCGTGAGATGACACAGCAAGGTATAGGTATAATTCTTCGCCTTCGCTTGGGGTCGAGAGTACTGGTGGTTTCTGGAGGTGTTCGATTAGGTTAAGGAAAGCGGTCAAGCATTCGTCCGTCCATTCGAACTTTCCTTTATCTTTCTTTAGAGCTTCGAAAAAGGGGACGCACTTGTCCGTTGCTTTGGAGATGAATCGGCTTAGGGCAGCCACTTTTCCATTTAGGCTTTGCATTTCCTTTCGGGTGGAAGGTATCTTGATGTCTCTTAATGCTCGGACTTGTTCAGGGTTTGCTTCTATCCCTCGGGCATGGACGATGAATCCTAAGAATTTTCCTGATGACACTCCGAAGGAGCACTTTAGTGGATTCAACTTCATTCCATACTGTCGAAGTACCTGGAACATCTCGCCCAGGTGGCTTACGTGATCTTTGGCTTTCCGTGATTTTACCAGCATGTCGTCTACATATACTTCCATTGTTTGTCCTATTAGCCCTGCGAACATCTTGTTGACGAGGCGCTGGTAGGTGGCTCCTGCGTTTTTAAGTCCGAAGGGCATCACTTTGTAGCAGTACAAACCCCGGTCGGTGATGAAACTAGTGTGATCTTGGTCGGGAGCATGCATAGGAATTTGGTTATATCCTGAGTATGCATCCATAAAAGACAGGAGTTCGTGCCCGGCTGTGCTGTCTACAAGTTGGTCGATTCTGGGAAGCGGGAAGCAATCCTTTGGGCAGGCGTCATTTAGGTTGGAGAAGTCAATGCAGGTCCGCCACTTCCCATTAGCCTTCTTTACTAGTACCGGGTTGGCGATCCATTCTGGGTAAATAGCTTCTCGTATGAAGTCATTGGCGAGTAGATTCTTTACTTCTTCATCGAGGGCTGCTGATCGCTCTGCCCCCATACTTCTCTTCTTTTGTTTTACGGGTGCCTTGGTAGGATCAATTTTTAATACGTGGCACGCTATGTTGGGGGAGATTCCGGTCATGTCAGCGTGTGACCAAGCGAATACATCTAAGTTGTGGCGGAGAAAATCAACGAGTTGTTCCTTCAATTCGGTTTTCAACTGCGACCCAATTTTCAGTAGCCTACTTGAGTCGTGCTTGTCTACAGATATAAACTCCATAGCCTCTGCAGGCTCGGCGGTGGCCTCCTCCTCTTTGTCCCTCGGGTCTAATTCATTGAAAGGGTCGCTGGTGTATCGAAGAGGAGGGGCTTTCTTTAGTTGCTATGCTTCAAGGCTTTTTGTGCAGAGAGCAATCTCTACACCTTTCCCTTTATCTCTCCTGTGGTTGTTGCGAAGTTCGGTTACATAGCAGTCTCGTGCAATATCTTGGTCTCCTTCCACTTCCCCTACCCCACTGTCTGTTGGAAATTTCATTTTTAGGCACCACGGGGCTAGGACAATCTGGAAGTCAGATAGGGCTGGTCTTCCTAGGAAGGCGTTGTAGGCCGAATGGTTTTCTATCAGCACAAACGTCTGTTTCCTTACAACGGAGCGGGGATGGCTTCCGATTTCAACGAAGAGGTCCAGCTGCCCGATGGGCATTTTCGCATCTCCAGTGAAACCGTGTAGCGGTTTATCGCAGGGAGATACGTCCTTCATTGACAACCTCATTTTGTCGAATGCGTGTTTGAACAGGATATTTACAGAGCTTCCAGTGTCTACCAGGATTCGGTAAACTTCGGCGGGACCGAGTCGGGCAGAGATAACCATGGGATCCATGTGAGGGTACTGTCTTCCTTCTAGGTCGCGTTTACTGAATGTGATGTCATCACTTTCTTTCCGCTTTGGGTGGCGCTCTTCTATAACCGTATTGACACAGTCTCTATTGTCTCTGAGCGACTTCCCATATCTTTCCATCTCTTTCCAACTTCTGTCTGCGATGTGTGGACCTCCTGAGATGGTATGGACCACTATCTTCTCTTGACTAGAGCTGCTAGCGTTGCGGTCGCCTCTGCCGGTCCCTGGTGAGGGTAGCCTTGGGTTTTCATTGGCAGGATCTGGAGTCCTGCCTTGACTTTTTACATAGCGTTCCAGTTTCTTTCTTCTGATGTGTTCCTCAATCAGATCTCGGAGATGATGGCATTCGTTGGTATCATGTCCGTGGGATTCGTGGAAGCGGCAGAATTTTCCAGATTTCTGTGCGCTATCTGATTCCTTCTTGTATGGTGGGCGTTTGTATCTAACTTCGCCTTGGGTGGCAAGGAAGATGTTTTCGACGGTCTCGTTCAAAGGGGTGTAAGAGTCGAATCTTGGTCCTGGCCGATATAGGCGTTTCTCTACTTTCTTGCCCCCAGCATTGTCTCTGGAATCATTTCTTCGAACGTCCCTTGCCACAGCAGGGGCATTGCCATGGGTCGTCTTACTTTGCTGTCCTGACTGCCCCTCAATGGCAGCATCCTCAAGCCTCATGTATTTCCCGGCTTCATGGAAGAAATCGGGTAAAGTAGCTGGTTTTTCTTTTGTCAATCTCCTAGCAAATTTAGTGTCCGGATGCACCCCACTGCAGAGGGCCATTAGGATAAGCTTCTCATCGGCATCTTGAACTGCGGCTGCTGCGGCGTTGAATCTGGTTAGGTATTGTTGCAGCTTTTCTCCAGGTTTCTGTTTGACGCTGGATAAGGAATAAGCGTCCTTAGGTTGCTCCACATGAATGCGGAACTGACTGATGAATTTTTCTTTCAACATTTCCCATGAGCTGATGGATCCTTGGGGTAGATGACAGAACCAGGAGGTAGCAAGATCTGCTAAGAAGAGCGGGAAGCATTTGCACAGCACTCCCTCTGTTGCTCCACTCATGAGCATATGCTGCGTGTACCTCTGTAAGTGTACAACGGGATCGGAGGTTCCTTTGTAGGGTTCCATTGTTGGCATCTTCCATTCTCGGGGGGTGATAGCAATTTCGATATTGCGGGCGAAAGGGCTGGTTACCCTAGCGCCTATCCCTCGATCTCTTTGCTCCCGTTGGACACACTCTCTGAATAAGCGTGCCATCCTTTCATCAGAATTTGGAGCGGACAGAAATGAGTTTGGTTCCGTTCTGTGGGGTTGACTCCGACCAGACAACCTGTAGGGATGGTATCGTCTATCATTCCTCATATTTTCCAGTGGCTGCCTTTGATCTTCTGGGAGCATGCTTGGGTCAGCTACAGTTGGCCCTTGCCTTGATCTTCCCCTGTTGGGTTCTGATCTAAGCACTTCCTCGGGTCCAACTTCGGGCTGAACTCTAGCTCGGCCCCGTTCATTGGTGTTCCTGTGGTTAGGCAGCATGACCGGCTCAGCTGCAGTTGACCTCCGCCCGGTACCTTCCCCGTTGGGTTCGGCACCAAACGCTTCCTCAGGCCTAACTTCGGGCTGAGCTCGGTCTCGGCTCCTACCATGGCTACCCCTGCCGTTAGCTCCTTCGAAGAAGGAAGATCTTTGCTGTCTCTGAGATCCTCCAGATTGGGACTCGCCCCATGATTCAGTGTTGCGGTTGGATTCTTCAGCGTCCCTCAAGCGTGACATGAGATGGTCTACCAAGGCTTCCTGCTGGGACGTGAAGCGGTTAGTTACTTCAACAACAACTCTGTCCAAATCTGCCCTAGTAATTGCTGCAGGCTGTTCTGTGGCAGGAGTGGCTGGGTTAGCCTGTCCTTCATTTGTTGCCGTTGCTGGAGGAGGACGATTCACTTGATTTGTGGCAGCTGGATCAGGAAGGCTGCTGGATGCGATGTTTTTTCCTTTGTTAACATCTTTTCTCTGTTTGGGAGGCATGTTTTCCAAGCGGCGGACGATGGTGTTAGGAAAACTTGTTAAGCGGATGAAGCTGAAGCTTCGAGCTTCTAGCTCTCAATGAAAGCACCAAAAATGTTTGCACAAAAAATGGACAAACACCTCAAAGTTGTATGATTTAGTAGATCTTATGTTGTTCTTAGTGATTTTGGAGGTTTATGCAAATATATGAAAAGCAGGGGCTAAACTGTAAAAAGACACGCAGATTTATAGTGGTTCAGCCAGAATGTGCCTACGTCCACTTTATATGTTATTTCTCTTCTTTTCTTGTGATTACAAGTACAAAGCTTTGATACAAGTAAAGAAAGTTGTTTGAAAGTTCCTTCCGTGCTTGAGCTCTCAAACTTGTCCTCCATTGTTGTACCCCTGCCCCTCTATTTATAGAGTGAGGCTGGGGGCAGGGGTCTTGGAGGTATATAGCTGTTGGCAGGCCTGGGCTGACGCAATCTGGCCTGGCAGTATCTTGGTCCGACAGCACTTGGTTCGGTAGTGGGTGCATAACTTGGTTCGGCTGTGAATGGATCGGTGGTAGATGGTTGGTTCGGCGTCACTGGGATCGGCGGTAGATGGTTGGTTCGGCGTCACTTGGATCGGTGGTAGATGGTTGGTTCGGCGTCACTTGGATCGGTGGTAGATGGTTGGTTCGGCGTCACTTGGATCGGTGGTGGATGTTTGGTTCGGCGTCACTTGGATCGGCAGAGAGGAGAGGTTTGATGAGGTGTTGGAAGTGGAGGTTGGTTCAGTAGTGGCTTTAATTAAATGATGAGAATCTGCCCAACACGTTGATAATACAGTTTGGCTGATAATTGATTGATTGTTGATGTTTATATTGGACGTTAAATTGTTAATGTTAAAATGATAAATAGTATGAAATTGAACTTGATATAGGATAATTAAATGTTAAATTTGATTAACTGACATTTGTATAATATGACCCCTTTAACTGTTAAATCCATTGACACGTATGATTTGCTTAATTACATTTTGAATCGCTGAATGTATGTTGTTAAATTGATGATGTATGAAATTGTAAATAGATGACAAGTGAAAAACCGTAATGTAATAATCTTTAATCTACATGAAATGATAGTGTAGATTCTAGAAATAATTATATTAATTCGTACAAATAACAATGCGAATTAATACGGTTATTTCGGGATTATTTGAATTGATTATTGGATTGATATTGATTGTTGTTATTGCTTGTTTATTTACTTTAACACCATCCCAGTTATCACACTGCAAGTTCCCTTTGCTATGTTTTTGAATTGAATTGGAATCGGGTTGAAATGATAAATACCCAAATTGAACTTTGACCTAGGATAGAAAATTAAATAAAAACCCGATTGGTCAATAATTTGATTTGAAAATAAACGAAGATTTTATTTGAATGAATAATATGGTTTTGAAATGAAGTTGAAATTTGAATTTTTGATGAGAGGAAAATGGTAATATTTAATAATCTGAAACAAAAGATTAACAATGTAATCAATGAAAGAATGTTGTTTAATTTGAGAAATGATTGAATTAAGTTTGAAATGATTTAATAATTAAGTTTGAAATTATAATTAAAGTTTGAAATTATTAAACTTTGAAATTATTTAATAATTAAGTTTTGAACTATTTAATAATGAATTATTAAATGATTAAATTGAATTGAAATTCTTTAATAAGAAAAATTGAACTTTTGAATAAGTGAATTTTACTTCGTAAAGAATTGAAATTGAGTTTCTTTATTAATTAAGTTTTGGAAAATTATTTAAGGAAGTAAATAAGTGAAATTGGATTTCTTTAACAAAAATGAAATGTGATATTTTTGGAATTAATGTAAGACTTGTAATTGGAGAATTGATTTGACGAATTTAGTTTAATTCAAAATTGTAAGTTTTGTTTTAATGAAGTTGAACTTAAGAATTGATTAAATGAATTGGAAATTTAATAGAAATTGTTTTGAATGATAAAGTAACTTAACGAATATTGAATGAAATCGATAAATGAGTTTAAATTGATTTGAATGTTAAATAGAATTTATTTAAATGTTTTCGAAATGAAACTTATATACGAACTTGAATCAATATTTGAATTGTTTTAAATAGAAATTGAATTTGAATTATAAGATTTTGAAATGGTAATTTGGAAGTTTTGAAATGTAAATTTTGGAAATTGGTTTTTGAAAGACAAATGAAATGTTGATTTACGAATTCTATTTGAAATTGAAATTGATTTGGTTTTTGAAATATATAAACGACCAATCGGTGTAATAATTACGAAAGTTATTAAAGAGACCGGGATCGGTAATGGATATACAATCTATCTGAACCAAAACCACTTTAATAACTATACGCGGAGTGTTGATCCAGAACGAAGTGGATGGTTTTGATGAACGCGTTGACTGAAGAAAGAGAACGATTTTGGATGACCCTTGACATGACTAAAACAGGAGCCGCGCCGAGCCATTGAGGATCGCCATCTCTAGCGGACACACTTCTTCGATACCATATCTATTACTTTTGTGATTCGATTTGGGTGCACCCCTCGATTATGGGAGTGTTGTTTCGCGGTGTTGGGGTAGTAGCTGCTATGCCCAACATCAGTCCGGATCAGGCAACTACTAGTATCCTAGTTGGTATCGCCTCATGTACCTTGTCATACTGATTATCCTATTCGCGACAACTACGATTTTGTTTTGTACCTTTAGTATATGGATTGCCCTCTGGTGACTTCCGGTTTTGAGGAAACTACGGTTTTGTATATGCTTTTGGGAATAAAAATGTGTTAAGGGTGGAATGGGCCATGACTTAACGCTATTTTGATATCTTATTATTACTGATAGACATTATCTACTTAGCGTACATTACTACCTAGTAGATAGTTTAACGGATCCTTAAAGGATGGTTATTCCAAACATCCTTTGAGTTACTTGTATTTCAATTGCTATTTCACTTGAGTTGGATTTATTAATATAAGAATGTTAATCCTGACTCGAGTGTTTTGTATTTTGCTTTACGCTCGGGTCAGACTGAGTGTACCAGTATTCGATGCTCACCTTTGAAGTTGGAGCTTTGCTTGAAGATCCAGCCATCTATTCTGCTTTCAGTATTCGAATATTCCAGTGATGTATTCTGATTTGTGTCTGATGTATCGTGTTACTCTTCCGTTGTATCTGGTTTAACTCTGATGTATCGTATTACTCTTCTGTTATAAACTCTGATGTGTTTTATATATTCATATAGTAGCTTCATGAACTACTATCTCTTTTATTTCCGCTGCACTTATTACTCTGTGTCTGTGATCTGTGATTATTTATTTACTGTATATGTTCAGTTTTGCCAATTTAAATTAACAATGCGGTATTTTGAGCAATTCAACTCCGGCATGAGTGTCTACCTATACACTTATAATGGATGCGAATGGTCCAAAATGGCGGGTCGTTACAAATGTTTTGAAAGATTTATAAATTGGGCCTAGTGGCTGCTGTGTGTGTGATTTGATGGTTAAATAACCGACGATCAAATCTGGCCAAATTCTTTAATCGTTTCGAAGAGACCAAGATTGGATTTAACTATCCGAAAACCACTTCGATCCAATTTGAGCATTACGAATTGTGAAATCTCGAAGATAATGAAGATGGTGATCTTTGAAGAGATTGGTTTGTTCAGACCTAGAACAACTTGTATGGATGAATGCTGTCATTGCATTGTTGCTTGGAAAGCAGTGATTAGCATTCCATGTGGGATTGCTATTCAAAAGGTAAAACGTAGCCTCGAACCTTATCAATCGGGAAATGACAAAAATCAGGCATGCAACAGGGCCAAGCGGGTCACTCCTAAGTAGGTTATGGTCATTCCAAATCTAGATCAGGTTATTATCTGTCATTGGTATGCTTCAGGGCCCATTAATGGAGAAATGATCATATTCGGTACTACTAGTCAAGTGGTAGGCCAGTCCTGTGTGGTAGAGGTACAAGATGTTCTTGTCAAACCCCGGTGCATTTATCTAGAGATGTACCTTCGAAAGGTAATTCCTTACCTTGTCATCGTATGGAATCCAATCTCCAATACATGCCTTACAGTTTTGATTGTAGAACCTAATATGCTGGAATTTAATTAATGTAACAATTTTGGCTATTTTAATAAGTATATGTACTTAGAAACTATTATAATATCACAGGATTTTTATATAAAAGTGGTTTTGGTTATCGTAAGGTGAAAACCTGTCCGTGTCTATGGCGGCGTGGTCTTACGAGATACCTTTGTTTTTCAAAAATGATTTTTTTTGAAAATAATTAAGTTCAAATTGAGTGTGTTTTCTCACACTGGTTTTCTAGAATGACTCGGGTGTTATTTTATTATAATGCTCGGGTCAGACTGAGTATTACAGATTCAGGTTAGGATGTTATGGAGCTCAGGAGACGAGCTAGAGGATTTCAGGCGTATTACACATACTTGGTTATTTTCCGCTATGTGTGTTAAACTGTATATTCAGTACTTGTGAGGACAAGTTATTATAACTGTCCAGATTGCTACGTTGACTGTTGTACCTTGATGATTGTATGTATATTAACAGTTATAATTTCTTTTGGGTATAAAGATTTGTATTTATCTATTATATATTATTCCGCTGTGATTTGTGAGATTCTATGCGTCGTTTCTATTTCTTCCATCTCTTCTTCTTCTTCACCCCTAGCAATCGGTATTTCCGGCACTTGAACATTCGGCATATTTTACAGTGAACGTATTGATGTAGATTTCGAGGGTCGAAAATCCGGCTCGCTACATTGGTATCAGGGCGCATGGTTAAGCGGGAACCTTTTCTTTGGTGAGGATTACTCATTAGAGACAGGGTCAGTGGCACCCTAGAATGAGTAGAGTGTATTATAGATATGAGCACATATTTGTTAGTGAATATAAAATGTTTTATATTGTGTTGATTTATCCATGTAGTGGCTTATGAATTCTGGTCGAGTAATGGGACGCCACGAAATCGATAGGAATTTTTAAACACTTAAACCAAGTAAACTGACACAGTATTGTTTTGAAGCGGGTGAATGAAATAATTTTATCCAAACTATATTTTGATATGAAAGAAATAATTTTCTGAAATTATCATAGTATATTGGTGTGGTTGGTTGTTATTATTATAATCCAAATAAGGTTATAAAATTGAAATGGTTATATATAACCAAATAGAGATTGTATAAGAATGATTTATGCATATAAATTATAAATAAAAATGGATTCAAACCAAAATTTGGAGATTAAAATCCCAGAAAGTTGGAAAATATTTTCCGAAGTGTTGTGAAAATAAAAATGGTATTATTTGAAAATATTTTTGGAATAAAAATTGTTTTAAATGGATTTTGGAAGCGATAAAGCACTGAACTCACTTTAGTCATCGGAAAATAATTCCAATGATGATCGCGACATCATCGTTGTTCATTTTTGAGTTTCTAAGTGATGGATTGCTATCATAATAATTTGATATGGATATTTTTTTTGGAAACAGTGTTCTTTTGAAAATTTTGAAGGGAATTTGTTTTGGATAAAAACAATCTTTATTTTGAAAATTCAAAAGGAATGATTTGTTAAAACAAAAGTGCTATATATATATATTACTTGAAATAAAACCGGGTATTTGAATTCTGGAATTATAATCTAAATGTAGAAATGAAACTTAACTTAATTAAGTAAATTGGAAGCAAACTAATTAGAGAATTAATTAGTGAATTAAATGTTGAAAATGAGAATTGAGTTATAAATGGAATTCGACTTATATGTAACCGATTAAATATATTTTGAAATGTTGTTGAATAAAATAAAATGGATTGAAATGGTGATAACTTAAGTTATAAATGGATTCAATTCAAGTGTAAATAAATTGAATATGGTTGGGAATAGTATTGATAAGGATGAAATTCAACTAAGTAACTAAATTATGAAATGATTCATAAATAAATTGGCATAGATTGGATTGTTGTTGAATATTAAATTGAGCGAACAAGATTTTGTGAATGAATTGAATGTGAATCAATAGAGCTTGATAAACTAATTTAGAATCAATTTAAATTGGCTTATAAACTTAAAGTGGTTATTTATTTAAATGAATATCACCGAATAACATGGATTGAATTGTCATTGGACATAAATAGAAGTAAACAAAATTTTGTGAATCAATGGAAAGTGAATAAATTGATTAAAATCAATTTGTAATGGATATGAATGTAATGTGTGTAAACATGAATTTAATGCTAGTAAATTGTTTGTGAATTATTTGAATTGAATGAAATGGTATATAAATCGATTGAAAGTAAAGAATCGAATGGAAGATTATGGCTTGAATTCAAGTTAGTTGTGTGCGAACCAGTTAAAATTTGAATAAATGGTGTATGGATCAAATTGGAAGTAAATAAATTGAGGTTGGAACCTTGTATTTGCATGTACATTCTAATATACATGTCGTAATGTGTTTTGTTTATAAAATGGTTTATACATTCATGTGTAACATGTTTGGTTTATGCAAATGGCGTGTTTAACTAGTTAAATAAATGAAATGTTATTAAATGTCATGTTTTTGGAACTTACGTGTTTTAATTGAGTTAGTATAGGTACAAGAAGACATTTGGCTTGATTTTGGTTGTGCAATTGCATATAAATTAAGCGAACTCGCTTAATAACGCTAAAATAAGGTAAGCTTACGAATTAAGCGTGCGAAAAATAAAAATATTGATATATTGCATTTTCTGGCCATGAGAGCCGATGTATATCTTTTAATCATATTTGTGATATTGCAAAAGGCAGGCTCTCCGTACGAGGGAGAGTCTACCAAAAATTTTCGAAAATTTAGGGTGTTAGAAAATTTTTGAAACTTTTTTTAACCAAAATTTGATTTTGAATTGTAATTGAAATAAAGAGTTTTGATTTAGAAATGAGAACTAGTTGCTATAGGTGAATCTAAAGATTTAGAAAAGTGAAATGTAGAGTTTCAACTAAGTGGGTTTTGAGAGTTAATGGGTTTGGAGCATTTTTCTACCTTAGTAATTTTGGGGACGAAGTTCTTTTACAGGGGGAGGAATGTAACGACCCGGATTTTTCCATCATTTGATTTTGAACATTTAAATGGTCTTAAATGTTGGATTTGGAATATAAATTGATTTTGAATATGAAGATTTTGATTGAAATTGTAGAATGAATTTAAGTTTCAAATATAGCGATTATCGTAATACGAAAATAGTGCAAATAATTGAAATTTGTGTTGAATATGAATCGAAATGATTACCAATGTGAATGTAAATTCTATTTGAACTAGAATTGAGTTAGTAAGTTTTTAAAACTGGAATTTCAAGTGATTTCGTCAATTTTTGAAATCGTCGTTTTAACGACGCCTTAAAATAGCAATCTGGGACACAGTTTCGGATTTCGATGAAACTAGTGTCATTGGATCCATAATAATGAATTATAACACGTTGTTAAATTTCGTAGCAATCAGATGCACCGTATGGTCGTATGGGATAGAAACGCGTTGAAAATTAATATCGGAAATTTAATATTATAATTGGACTCAAAAAGCTATCTTAAGCATACGATCGAATTAGGTCCCGAAACTTGTTCCATTGCGTTTGGAATAGGGGTATAACATTAGGAATGCCAGGCGGCATGCCTCAATAGGAGTTCGGAATTTTAAGTTACTATAAACGAGATATTTTGGAATTAAATAATACTATAAAATTTCAAAGACAACCCCAACAGATTGTACAACCCACACGCAACTTTGTCCCATTTCATACCCATTCTCACTTATGTTCTGAACAAAAGAATAAAAGAAAAAATAAAATAAAGAGAAAAGAGAGATATATACATATGTAAATGGTAGCTTTGAGTAAAATGCTTAGGTCTATGTTTGGTCATGAGCATGAGAGGTGAGGCTGACATTTTGCTGTGCTTGACATTCAATAAGGAGGATTTCGACAGTGGAGGGTTTGGGTTTCTTGTTTTTAGGGGCGGCAATCGAGGATTTGGGTGATGGATTCGGGGTTGCGAGGAGGAGTAGCATCGGGACGCGTATTCTGGGGAGGTGCGGCGTCAATCTAGGTGGCCGCGACATGTGTACGGACGGTTGGGGGGGAAAGGTCGCGATTTCCTTCTGTGCTTCGGGTGTGGTATTTTTAGTGCCAGAGGTTACGAAATTCGATGAAGGAGCTATTGGCGTTGTCGGATAGTGTTATCATGGGTCAAGGAGGGAGAGAGGAGAGGAGGAATGGTAGGCTATAGTGGAGGATGATACTGGAAGTAGGCGGCAATTCAATTTGGGAAGAAGAGATTAAGGGTAGGATTGTAATTAGTTGGTAATTAAGAGATTAGTGAAATTAAATTGTATTTAAATCCTGTTGACTTGTAAAATTTATACTTCTTCATACGAGATCCGATTGTGATGAAACAAGCGGCATCGTAATCGTATCGACGAGTGCTACACAACAAAATTAGTTTGGAATTTTTCGGAGTCAGTTGGAATTTTATAGTAAATCGAATGTTGTTCGATTTAATTTAAAATCTGGACATTTGGCAAATTAAAAATCAAGGTGAGTAAATCTCATTCATTTTGGATTACTGGTTTTAATTTAAAATGTTAAAAATTATTTATTGGTTGATTGGATGAATTGATAAATAATTATCACTTGGATGTTATATTATATATATTAGTATATATATTACTATTAGGGTATATTTTCCGCCGATTGGAACGGATGTGTAACGACTTGAAATTTTCAGCCATTCATATCCACATATGTCGGAAATTGAATTACTCAAAATATCAGATTGTTAATTTTTATATTTAGCAAAACTCAGCATATACAGTAAATAAATAATCACAGAATCATAGACACAGAGTAATATAACAATAATGCAGCGGAAACAAAAGAATAGTAGTTCATGAAGCTACTATATATATATAACAGAGTTAAACAAGATACAACAGAAGTCTCGAATTTATAGATGTCTCAATACAATAGTCAAATACAAGATCTGAATACATCATTGGAATCAACTGAATAACTGATAGCAGAATCGATATAGCTGGATCTCCAAGCGAAGCTCCAACTCCAAAGGTGAGTCTCAAATGTTGTATCACTCAGTCTGACCCGAGCGTAAAGCAAAACACAAAACACTCGAGTCAGGATTAACATTCTTATATCAATAAATCCAAATCAAGTGAAATATCAACTGAAATACAAGTAACTCAAAGGATGTTTGGGATAACCATCCTCTAAGGATCCGTTAAACTATCTATTATGTAGTAATATTCGCTATTATAATAATGTCTAATAGTAAAATAAACTTACTTTTAAATAGCGTTAAGGCTTTACATTTTCCACCTTAACACATAATAGTCCCGGTAGTCTATCCAGTGTTAGCATACTCCCAGATCGGGGGCTACCCTCAATACTCCACGGCTACGGCCCAAATCCAAACTCGTAGTAAAGCTCGATATGGTAGGTGATATGACACAACTAGGAAATGCCAGGGTAGATATACCAATTACACATCCGGGCTGGTGGAAATGCATAGCAGCCACTACCGCCCACCTCGGAACACACTCCCAAATCAAAAATTGAAGGGTGGCCACCAAATCAATCACAAAGTAATAGAATGGTATCGAAGAAATGCGTCCGATCAGAGGTGCTACCTCATTGGCCCGTCAATCGCTCCTGTTTTAGCCACCTTATGCCAACTCAAGGGAGCTGGGTCCACGTATATACCTCAATAGGAATCGTCGCCACCACCCTACTTCATTTTGGAATCTCCACCGCATACACAGTTATTAAAGTGGTTTTCGGTATCGACAGAGAGTATGCCCATATCCGATCCTGGTCTCTTTAACAACCAAATGTTATTATAACACCACGGTCATTTCAAAATAGTTTATACTTCAAAACCAAAATATCATTTCCATTTCAAAAACCAAATAAATACGATATCATTTCTTACTTAATATAATATTCATTTCCAAAAATCATTTCACTTTCCAAAGTTATAATACTTTCGAAACCAATAATTTGAAATAATAATACTTTGGAAATCATAATACTTTGAAATTCATAACTTTGGAAATCATAACACTTCGAAATCATAACACTTTCCTTCAAACAGTTTAGATATTAATAATAGTATATAAAATAAAATAGTTTATAAAATAAAATAATTTGTATAAAATAGTTATAAGTTAAAACAATTTATATTAAAATAATTAGTATATTTAAAATAATTTATAAAATAAAATGGTTTATATTAAAAATAATTTATTAAGTTAAAATATATATAAATAGTTTAAATATAATTTAAAATTACTTTATATAATAAACTAGTTTCCCTCAATTTCACAAATCGATTCAAAATTTAATCGAATTCCAAAATTCAAATTTAATCAAATCTCAAATCATTAATTTCAACTCGATTTTGTTTCTCAATAAATCATTTCAAATTATATCGATTTCAAATACAAATTTGAACCACAAATAAACCATTTAAATTTCAATATATTTCAAAGCTTTAAATATTCCATAATTTCAAAACTAAATTTGATAATTTCATATATATCTTAAGTCAATTTACTATTATTTAGTTTTGAAATATTTACTTAATAAATCCAATGTCACTTAAGTAAAACTTCAAATTTCAAATAACTGAATATTCCTTCAATTTATTCAAATTTGATATATTCATTTATCACTTTAAACCAAAATCAAGTTATAAAATCGTAGCTTTAAAATTTCAAATTTAATAAATTTCAAATCAAACTTATTTAAGTAAAATTCTTAAATAAATATAATTTCAAATCAATTTCAAATCATTATAAACTCTATATTTGAAAATATAGATATTAAATAAATACTTAAACATATTATTTATCAACTTTATTAAATCAACTTTAATAAATCTTCAAAATCAATATTTATTAAAACCATATATTTCTTTTCAAACCATAGAAATCATTTTCAAAGTATTTATATATAGACCAACGGTGTCTGTATATAATTTTCTATCCTATGGTCAAGTGCTACGGATATTTATCATTTCAATCCGCAATTTAAATATATACGTGTATATATCCTTTCAACCCGCAATCCCAAATTCAATTCAAATTAAAATCGCTTGGGTTTATCATTTCAACCCATAATGATTTTCTCCTATTCTACAGATCGTTCGGGTATGTATCATTTCAACCCATAGTGAATTCTATACTAACAGGGAACTTGCAGAGTGATAACAGATATGATAATAATATAACAGGCACATATCATCAATATAAATAACAGATAATGGTGTCAGATGTCATAGGTGAACATATAAAGATGATAGCATATATAAAGCAATGTAAATAACTAACAACATCATATTTCAATTGTCGTTTTAATTAAAATTAAATTTAATAAATATAAGAACATTAATCGTGAGTGATTTCTCACCTTTCGAGGCTAGAGGTGAACAAAAATACGATGAGTTACGAATCCAAAGCAAGGTGTGATGGGCACGAATTTGACGATCTAAGCTGGTAAAAAGGATTTGACGAAATCAAATCAGAACTGAATCGATGAAGATATATGGTATAAGCGAACTTATATATATTACTAAATATAAATATTTATATATATAAAACATATTCTAAATACAAACACATTTTATATTGAATATATATATTTCAAAATCATTGTTTTAAATTAAACACATATATATAATATATTTTAAAATCAAACTCAAGCGTACTTATGTGTAGTAGATATATATATATAATACTAAAATTTATACTACATATAACATAAAATAAAAATATTGATATGGGCTTGTACATACACATCAATTAAGATTTACAACCGATAATATAGTACAATTATAAGCTTGTATATATGTACAAAACTATATATGGTTTATAAACTAATATAGCTAGTATACAACTTATATATAAAAGAAAAACAAGCATATAATACTGTAACTCAATATATACACAAACAATTTATATAAATGATAGATAAAACCCAACTTTAAAACCCATAGCATGTATTATATTCGAAACAAAATGATGATTACAGGTCTATAACTATCATTACTCGCATAACAGCCCTTTCATATACTTACACATATATTTACACAATTTACAAGTCATAATATAAATAGTACACATATATAGTAAACTTATATAAACATTATGGCTTATATATACAGCATGAATTAAACTACTCATATAACTTATATATATACCAAACTTATACGTGAAATTCAAAATTAACATAAATAACATTCATATAAAAATTGTATAGATATATATAAACTGACTTACAATAAGCAATTGTTTTAAAACTGTGTGTATATATTTTTCCAAATACTAACATATATATATATATCCTATGGTTTATACTCCATATAACACATACACGTATAGTACAAATATAGCTTCTGGCCATATATATATATATATAACATATATACTTGCATCTTATATAAATATAGATATATATTGTCAAATCTTGAAGCACAACCAATATACAAACTAACCTATATGGAAAATCATTTAACGAACATATTTTCTTTTTCTAACTATAAAAGATTATAAATATAACATCTGAGCAGATCAATAAACTAAACTTTATATAAATTATACTATATATATACACTTACATTTATAAATCCACGCATAACATATAAAACTATAAAGCTGTAAATCATTTTAGATTTGACGCTTGTAAAACCGTAAAAGAAAATATAGAACTAAATCAAAACTTTATATATACTTATATATATATATATAAGCTAACAGTAAAGGAAAGAATATATATATATATACCTTGTTTCCCTTGCTTCCATTCTCTCTTTTTTTTAAAAGGAAGTTTGCAAGCTGAACGACCAGAGAGGAGGGGGAAGAGGCTCGGCAGGGGTGGTTTGCTTGTCGCTTGAAAAGAAGGAGGGAAAACTTACGGTTAAGTGTTTGGAAGGGAGGAAGCATGCAAGGAGGTCGGTTAAAGCCGATGGAAAAATTTGCACGCGGTTGCTCAGCAATAGTTGAGTTTTGTGAAAGGTGGGTGGCTAGAGGAGAAAAAAGTGAAGGGAAGAGGAAGTGTTTGGGGTTTCGGCTAACAGTAGAATGGAGAGGCAGAAGGGTTTGCTTCGAGGGTGAGCATGAGAGATGAGAGCACGGGAAATGTTGGGAAGAAGATAGGAATGGCTGTTGTGGTGCAAGTTGACATTTGGGAAAGAATTGGGAAAGAAGCGATTCATATATTATAAAATTTTCTTTTCTTTCCGTTTACAAAACAAGCTTAGAAAAATGCTGTAAAAGGAACGAACCAGAAGAATTTGAAGTGGTAGAATATCTAAAGTCAAATAATAAATTTTCTAGGAATACAAAAAAAACTAGGAACACAAAACTAGAGGCTATACAGTTCACGGTAGATAACCAATGGTCACAAGTAAACAAAAAGGCACGGAACCGGTATCGATACAGTTATCGTTTCCGCGGATTCCGCTGCACATCGGACTTCAGATCACAGAGTTGAATACATCGCAGAGATCAGCATGACAAGACGATCAGAATGGTATACAGATATTAGTGGTACGATCATCCAATCAAAAGTCGATAATCGGTACCGAAAATGTTGCTAATTTGCCAGAAATAAGACGAACGGAGCAACAGCAGTCCAAATTTGGAGAAACGAAAGATGACGTCTCACTCAGAAGATGATTTACAAATTTTCTATAGAAAAATATTCAGGTTTGGAAAACATTTTATTATCATCAAATTTAACTGATTTAAATTGAAATAAAATTACGCAACAAAATAAACTTTCATATTATCTGATGAAAATTTATCGTTTGTTATATTTAAGCAGACGTATTCCAAATATTAATTTTTTTATTTCCAAATTCTATTGTTTAAAATTTCACAAAATTTCAATTAATTATATTTATAAAACAAATAAAATTAATAAAAATTTACGGGTTGTTACACTCTTCTTCACTCAAAACTTTTCATCCCCGAAAAGGAAGGAGGTAGGAGAATAGAACCAACCAAAAAGAAAAATAGGTTGAAAACAAAATAAAACCATTAGTTCAAACCATATAAATTTCAATTTAACTAAATTTTTATTCAACAATTTGTTTTTAAATTCAAGGTTTCCATTAAGTTGATTTAATTTCAATTTATTAATTCCCTCAAAATAGAATTTATTTTATTTATCTCATTTATTATTCTATTAACTTATTATTCTATTTATCTCTATTAACATTTTATAATTAAAATTAAGTGTATAACATTTATTATAAACACTCAAATTTATTTATAAAATCATTTTATATTGTATATTATCCAATTACATATTCAACTTCTGAATAGTTTAGGTAAGTTATATTAGAATGCAATTGAATATTATACAAACAAAATTTCCCAATTCAATCATTTCAAGCTTAAATATTTATTCAAAAATTTGGCTTCACTTTATAATTGAAATTATCCTTTAAGATAAAATTTAAGAATTAAATTCCCGATCAACTTCAAATTATTTTAGAGATACATAAATATATGTACATAATATATCAAATCAAATTTTTGAAATCATATACTAATATATATATATTATAAATCAAGTCATATTTTAGAAATTCAAATTAATTAAATTTTTAAAGAAAAACTGTAGCAAAGCTACAGAATGGTCTCTTCACTTCGAAACTCGAAAATGAATGTCGATGATGCTAGTGTTATCACCGAAATTATTTTCCAGCGACAAAGAAAAGAGCACTGATTTAAAACCTATAAAATTCTTTGAAACAATTTCTACTTGAAATACTTTAAATAATACACCCTTTAAAACTTTAAACACAAAGTTTAAAACTATCGAAAATTAAATTCTTAGTTTCTTGTTTTAAATTCATTTAAATTTCCAAATTAATTTATAGCCATGTTTAATAGTTCAATTATTTATATATGAAACAAAAGCTAATGGTTACAAGCTATACACATAGAGTCAAATATTATTTCTTAACATCCAATTCAATTAACTATCAATAATTCAGAAAATTATACTTATATATAATATAATTATACAAAGTTTATTCATTTACTAAGTTTAAAACAATACTATGTCTGTTTGCTCTGTTCAAGTGTTTTGGAGATCCTAACGATAGCGTTGATCAGACGAATCGATCAGAAACCCAATCAACATCAACAACCCAAACAACACAATATATAAAACATTTTAAATATAGATTTACAAATACACTATACAGGAATAGATTGTCAAAGCAAGGATAGAGATTCAAATTTGATTAACTCAAATCAAAGAGAATTCTGATTTGAAAGTAAGTTGGAAACAAAAGATGAGATAATTGAATAACAGAATAGGGAAATGGATAAGCTTATACAAATCACGGGCAACCTTAATTGGGTCAACCGCGACTTCAATAATTAGATCAATGTGGAATTCTAAGGCAAATCTACATTCAATCTCAAGAGGTAGAATTCGGGTATAGTAAAAGGTAGCAGCATCGTAAACCGAGGATACAGAAATCTCCGGTGAATTAATACCGATTGTAAAGGACTTTCACCCTTTTACAAATCATTCAGAGATTGGCGAGATCGTCGATTTATTATAGAGATCATTCGAAGTGGAGTTATGGGAAGCTCCATAACCAAAACGAATACGAATAGGAAGAAACAAAATGAATTTCAAAATGAATGGGAGAAGAAGGAATGGATTTTTGAACTGAGGGAACGTTCCAAAGTTCAAAGGAAAATTGAATCAAAGAGGAAGAGATTCAAGCTCGAACGAAAGTGATTCTGTAAATAAATTTACCATATATGCTAAGTTTGCCTAGAGCCAAAGCTCTGATACCAACTGTAACAACCTGAAATTTTCAGCCATTCGTATCCACATATGTTGAAAATTGAATTGCTCAAAATATCAGATTGTTAATTTTTATATTAGGCAAAACTCAGCATATACAGTAAATAAATAATCACAGAATCAAAGACACGGAGTAATATAACAATAATGCAGTGGAAACAAAAGAATAGTTGTTCATGAAGATACTATATATATAACAGAGTTAAACAAGATACAACAGAATTCTCGAATATATAGGTGTCTCAATACAATAGTCAAATACAAGATCTGAATACATCACTAGAATCAATTGAATAACTGATAGCAGAATCGATATAGCTGGATCTCCAAGCGAAGCTCCAACACCAAAGCTGAGTCTCAAATGTTGTATCACTCAGTCTGACCCAAGCGTAAAGCAAAACACAAAACACTCGAGTCAGGATTAACATTCTTATATCAATAAATCCAACTCAAGTGAAATATCAACTGAAATATAAGCAACTCAAAGGATGTTTGGGATAACCATCTTCTAAGGATCCGTTAAACTATCTACTATGTAGTAATATTCGCTATTATAATAATGTCTAATAGTAAAATAAACATACTTTTAAATAGCGTTAAGGCTTTACATTTTCCACCTTAACACATAATAGTCCCAGTAGTCTATCCAGTATTAGCATACTCCCAGATCGGGGGCTACCCTCAATATTCCACAGGCTACGACACAAATCCAAACTCGTAGTAAAGCTCGATATAGTAGGTGACACGACACAACTAGGAAATGCCAGGGTAGATATACCAATTACGCATCCGGGCTGGTGGAAACGCATAGCAGCCACTACCGCCCACCTCGGAACACACTCCCAAATCAAAAATCGAAGGGTGGCCACCAAATCAATCACAAAGTAATAGAATGGTATCGAAGAAATGCGTCCGATCAGAGGTGCTACCTCATTGGCCCATTAATCGCTCCTGTTTTAGCCACCTTATGCCAACTCACGGAAGTTGGGTCCACGTATATACCTCAATAGGAATCGTCGCCACCATCCTACTTCATTCTCGAATCTCCACCACGTACGCAGTTGTTAAAGTGGTTTTCGGTATCGACAGAGAGTATGCTCATATCTGACCCCGGTCTCTTTAACAACCAAACGTTATTATAACACCGCGGTCATTTCAAAATAGTTTATACTTCAAAACCAAAATATCATTTCCATTTAAAAAACCAAATCAATATGATATCATTTCTTACTTAATATAATATTCATTTCCAAAAATCATTTCACTTTCCAAAGTTATAATACTTTCGAAACCAACAATTTGAAATAATAATACTTTAGAAATCATAATACTTTGAAATTCATAACTTTGGAAATCATAACACTTTGAAATCATAACACTTTCCTTCAAACAGTTTAGATATTAATAATAGTATATAAAATAAAATAGTTTATAAAATAAAATAATTTATATAAAATAGTTATAAGTTAAAACAATTTATATTAAAATAATTAGTATATTTAAAATAATTTATAAAATAAAATGGTTTATATTAAAAATAATTTATTAAGTTAAAAAATATATAAATAGTTTAAATATAATTTAAAGTTACTTTATATAATAAACTAGTTTCCCTCAATTTCACAAATCGATTCAAAATTTTCCCGAATTCCAAAATTCAAATTTAATCAAATCTCAAATCATCAATTTCAACTCGATTCTGTTTTTCAATAAATCATTTAAAATTATATCGATGTCAAATACAAATTTGAACCACAAATAAACCATTTAAATTTCAATATATTTCAAAGCTTTAAATATTCCATAATTTCAAAACTAAATTTGATAATTTCATATATATCTTAAGTCAATTTACTATTATTTAGTTTTGAAATATTTACTTAATAAATCCAATGTCACTTAAGTAAAACTTCAAATTTCAAATAACTGAATATTCCTTCAATTTATTCAAATTTGATATATTCATTAATCACTTTAAACCAAAATCAAGTTATAAAATCGTAGCTTTAAAATTTCAAATTTAATAAATTTCAAATCAAACTTATTTAATTAAAATTCTTAAATAAATATAATTTCAAATCAATTTCAAATCATTATAAACTCTATATTTGAAAATATAGATATTAAATAAATACTTAAACATATTATTTTTCAACTTTATTAAATCAACTTTAATAAATCTTTAAAATCAATATTTATTAAAACCATATATTTCTTTTCAAACCATAGAAATCATTTTCAAAGTATTTATATATAGACCAACGGTGTCTGTATATAATTTTCTATCCTATGGTCAGGTGCTACGGATATTTATCATTTCAATCCGCAATTTAAATATATACGGGTATATATCCTTTCAACCCGCAATCCCAAATTCAATTCAAATGAAAATCGCTTGGGTTTATCATTTCAACCCATAACGATTTTCTCCTATTCTACATATCGTTCGGGTATGTATCATTTCAATCCATAGTGAATTCTATACTAACAGGGAACTTGCAGAGTGATAACAGATATGATAATAATATAACAGGCACATATCATCAATATAAATAGCAGATAATGGTGTCAGATGCCATAGGTGAACAGATACAAATGATAGCATATATAAAGCAATGTAAATAACTAACAGCATCATATTTCAATTGTCGTTTCAATTAAAATTAAATTTAATAAATATAAGAACATTAATCGTGAGTGATTGCTCACCTTTCGAGGCTAGAGGTGAACGAAAATACGATGAGTTACGAATCCAAAGCAAGGTGTGATGGGCACGAATTTGACGATCTAAGCTCGTAAATAGGATTTGACGAAATCAAATCAGAACTGAATCGATGAAGATATATGGTATAAGCGAACTTATATATATATATATATATATATTACTTAATATAACTATTTATATATAAAAAACATATTCTAAATACAAACACATTTTATATTAAATACATATATTTCAAAATCATTGTTTTAAATTAAACACATATATAAAATATATTTTAAAATCAAACTCAAGCGTACTTATGAGTAGTAGATATATATATGTAATACTAAAATTTGTACAATATATAACATAAAATAAAAATACTGATATGGGCTTGTACATACACATCAATCAAGATTTACAACGATAATATAGTATAATTATAAGCTTGTATATATGTACAAAACTATATATGGTTTATAAACTAATATAGCTAGTACACAACTTATATATAAAAGAAAAACAAGCATATAATATTGTAACTCAATATATACACAAACAATTTATATAAATGATAGATAAAACCCAACTTTAAAACCCATAGCATGTATTATATTTGAAACAAAACCATGCATACGGGTTTATAACTATCATTACTCGCATAACAGCCCTTTCATATACTTATACATATATATACACAATTTACAAGTCATAATATAAACAGTATACATATATAGTAAACTTATATAAATATTATAGCTTATATATACAGCATGAATTAAACTACTCATATACCTTATATATATACACCAAACTTATACGTGAAATTCAAAATTAACATAAATAACATTCATATAAAAACTGTATAGATAAATATAAACCGACTTACAACAAGCAATTGTTTTAAAACTGTGTGTATATATTTTCCTAAATACTAACATATATATATATATATATATCCTATGGTTTATACTCCATATAACACATACACGTATAGTACAAATATAGTTCTGGCCATATATATATATAACATATATACTTGCATATTATATAAATATAGATATATATTGTCAAATCTTGAAGCACAGCCAATATACAAACTAACCTATATGGAAAATCGTTTAACAGACATTTTTTTTTCTAACTATAAAAGATTATAAATATAACATCTGAGCAGATCAATAAACTAGACTTATATAAATTATACTATATATATATACACACTTACATTTATAAATCCATGCATAACATATAAAACTATAAAGCTGTAAATCATTTTAGATTTGACACTTGTAAAACTGTAAAAAAAAAAATATAACAAAATCAAAACTTCATATATACTTATATATATATGCTAACAGTAAAGGAAAGAATATATATATATATATACCTTGTTTCCCTTGCTTCCATTCTCTTTTTTTTAAAAGGAAGTTTGCAAGCTGAACGACCAGAGAGGAGGGGAGGAAGAGGCTCGGCAGGGGTGGTTTGCTTGTCGCTTGAAAAGGAGGAGGGAAAACTTGCGGTTAAGGGTCTGGAAGGGAGGAAGCATGCAAGGAGGTCGGTTAAAGCCAATGGAAAAATTTGTACGTGATTGCTTAGCAACAGTTGAGTTTTGTGAAAGGTGGGTGGCCAGAGGAGAAAAAAGTGAAGGGAAGAGGAAGTGTTTGGGGTTTCGGCTAACAGTAGGAGGGAGAGGCATAAGGGTTTGCTTCGAGGGTGAGCATGAGAGATGAGAGCACGGGAAAGGTTGGGAAGAAGATAGGAATGGCTGCTGTGGTGAAAGTTGACATTTGGGAAAGAATTGGGAAAGAAGCGATTCATATATTATAAAATTTTCTTTTCTTTCCGTTTACAAAACAAGCTCAGAAAAATGCTGTAAAAAGGAACGAACCAGAAGAATTTGAAGTGGTAGAATATCTAAAGTCAAATAATAAATTTTCTAGGAATACAAAAAAAACTAGGAATACAAAACTAGAGGCTATACAGTTCACGGTAGATAACCAATGGTCACAAGTAAACAAAAAGGCACGGAACCGGTATCGATACAGTTACCATTTCCGCAGATTCCGCTGCACATCGGACTTCAGATCACAGAGTTGAATACATCGCAGAGATCAGCATGACAAGACGATCAAAATGGTATACAGATATCAGTGGTACGATCATCCAATCAAAAGTCGATAATCGGTACCGAAAATGTTGCTAATTTGCCAGAAATAAGACGAACGGAGCAACAACAGTCCAAATTTGGAGAAACGAAAGATGACGTCTCACTCAGAAGATGATTTACAAATTTTCTATAGAAAAATATTCAGGTTTGGAAAACATTTTATTATCATCAAATTTAACTGATTTATATTGAAATAAAATTACGCAACAAAATAAACTTCCATATTATTTGATGAAAATTTATCATTTGTTATACTTAAGCAGACGTATTCCAAATATTAATTTTTTTATTTCCAAATTCTATTGTTTAAAATTTCACAAAATTTCAATTAATTATATTAATAAAACAAATAAAATTAATAAAAATTTATGGGTCGTTACAGGATGAGACACTATGGGTCCCGCATAATAGCGGTTGACCATTTTTATTGCGATATCCCACCTTGAAGCAGGATTATTATGATATATAGCAACTGTGGTTGCAGGAAAACGGGTTAGAGGGATCCAACTGGATTCAAAAATGTTGATTTTAATATCATATATAGTGATATATGATGTGTGTGAATAATCTATTATAGTTTGTGTTATGATTTGACTTATTGGATGCTATAGTAGTACTGGCCTTAATTTTGGTATTATAAATACCATAAATAATATTTCTAAATTTTAAAAATGATTTCAACGAAGATTTTGGAAATAATAATATTTATATTGAATTTGGATTATTTTAAAGGGACGAATTTGAATTAAATAAAAGATTGATTTTTGGAATACTATAAGTGATACTTTGAGTTTTAAAAAGAGATTTAAAATGAATTTTGATATAATAAGTGTTTTTAGTGAAATCTTGGATTATTTAAAAAGAAATTGATTGTATAAAATCAATGAATTGATTTTGGATTTTTACTTAACTGTTTCCTAAAGGAATTTAAATAGAGATGATTTTAAAGCGTTGGATAAATTATTTGTATAATGAATTTTAAGTGACCTTTTTGAAAATATAGAAAAGGAGTTGAAATCGATATTCAAAAACGTATGGAAAAATAAATGGGGTTTATAAAGGGATGGATTTATAAATGAAATTTTATAAATGAGAATATTTTATAAACAAGTGAAACTCGAATGAGTTTGTAAATTTATAAACGATGTTTATAAATAAAATGAAATGATTATCATTTGATAAATTGGAAATATAAATTCACAGTGTGAATTTATAACGAGAGGTGAAAATCGGTTTTTGGAAGAAATAGTGGATTCTATTTTTGAAATGTGAGAATAGTTTTGAAATTGGAAATGTAATCGATGTGTTATGAATCGAGAGGGATTTATAAATTAAAATTGGTTATATTGGATTTATAAAAAAGATTTTTATCAAGAAGTTAAATTTTGTTTTAAAAGGGGATTTTTATTTATTAAACTACGTAATTTAAAACTATTTTTAGTACTAAAATACTTCATAAAGTTTGTTATTCAAATATTTAATATTAGTTGAAAAGAATTTAAATTTTTATAATAAGCTTTGTAAATTGATTAGTTTTATTTAAAAATGAATTGGGAATGAGTTATCGATGTTTATTTAAAAGTGTTTTGATATTTTAAATAATTACTTAAACGTGTTTTGCAAATAAATTATTATTCTTTAAAAAAAATACTTAATATATATATATATAGTTTTGGAAATGATTGGAATTTATTTGTAAATTCTCTTAAGATTTGTATATAGGGATTGTCTAACGGATGTGATTTTGATAAGAGAAATCTTATAAAGGATTTTTGGAAAAAAGGGAATTTCCAAGATGTTGAAATACCAGAACTTCGAAAAAATGAATCTTAATTCATAAAAGAATTTATAAATTATTAATTTAATTATAAATAAGTATAACCGATAATTTTTGGGAAATTGTAAAAGGTTTTAATTAAAATTCCAAAGATTTATGAGATAAGTTATGAAATATTTTCGAAGTACGGGTATTAGAAATGTTTTTTTTGGAAAATAGACTTATAAAATTTTCCTAAGTATTGGAATGAAAGGTTTTGGAAATATTTTAACTACGAAATGATTTATATAGAAATATTTTCCTAAGTAATGAATTATAAAGGGGATTCAGAATTATTTCTAAGTGTTGATATGATTTGAGAATATCCTGTTATGGATATAAGTATCTGAAATTGTTTTCAAATGTTGAAATACTGGAAGAGATTTAAATATATATCTTTGTAGCAATATTTTGAAATGAATGTTTTGAAAGATTTATAAATTGGGCCTAGTGGCTGCTGTGTGTGTAATTTGATGGTTAAATAACCGACTATCAAATCTGGCCAAATTCGTTAATCGTTTCGAAAAGATCGAGATTGGATTTAATTATTCGAAAACCACTTCGATCTGATTTGAGCATTACGAATTATGAAATCTCTAAGATAATGAAGATGGTGATCTTTGAAGATATTGGTTTGTTCAGACCCAGAACAACTTGTATGGATGAATGCTATCATTGCATTGTTGTTTGGAAGGCAGTGATTAGCATTCCAAGTAGGATTGCTATTCACTATTCAAATGGTAAAATGTAGCCACGAACCTCATCAACCGGGAAATGACAAAAATCGGGCATGCAACAGGGCCAAGTGGGTCACTCCCAAGTAGGGTATGGTCATTCCAAATCTAGGTCGGTTATTATCTCTCATTGGTATGCTTCGGGGCGCATTAATGGAGGGATGATCATATTCGGTACTACTAGTCAAGTGGTAGGCCAGTCCTGTTTGACAGGGGTACAAGATGTTCTTATCAGACCCCGGTGCATTTCTCTAGAGATGTACCTTCGGAAGGTAGTTCCTTACCTCGTCATCGTATGGAATCCAATCTCCAATACGTGCCTTACAGTTTTGATTGTAGAGCCTAGTATGCTGGAATTTAATTAATGTAAAAATTTCGGCTATTTTATTAAGTAGTTGTACTTAAACACTATTATAATATCGCAGGAGTTTTATATAAAAGTGGTTTTAGTTATCGTAAGGTAAAAACCTGTCCGTGTTTATGTGCGGCGTGGTCTTACGTGATACCTTTGTTTTTCAAAAAGGATTTTTTGAATAAAATTAAGTTCAAATTGGGTGTGTTTTCTCAAGCTGGTTTTCCAGACTGACTTGGGTGTTATTTTATTATAATGCTCGGGTCAGACCGAGTATTACAGATTCAAGTTAGGATGTTAAGGAGCTCAGGAGACAAGCTAGAGGATTTCAGGCGTATTACACGTACTTGGTAATTTTTCGATGTATGTGTTAAACTGTATATTCAGTACTTGTGATGACAAGTTATTATAACTGTCCAGATTGCTATGTTGACTGTTGTACTCTGATGATAGTATGTGTATTAACAGTTACAGTTTCTTTTTGGTATAAAGATTGGTATTTATCTATTATATATTGTTCCACTGCAATTTGTGAGATTCTATGTATCTTTTTTGTTTCTTCTATCTCTTCTACTTCTTCACCCCTAACAATCGGTATTTCCGTCACTTGAATATTCGACATGCTTTACAATGAACGCATCGATGTCGATTTCGAGGGTCGAAAATTCGGTTCACTACATGTTAATCGCAACTACAACCTGGGTTGATATTTAAAAAAAAAGATCGGTTAATAATTGGAAGAAATGTGATGGTATGATTATTTCTATCAGATACCATATTTTTGGATGCCCAAACTCCTTCATTGAACCTTTTAGTTGTTATTTGTGCTATCTTTTTGGAAAATATCATTTTTTACACATTCTACATCCCAAATCCATGTTTAATTGTTTAGTGAAGTTAGTGTTGGGTAAATTTCTCACCCAGGAGATCTCAAGACCATGAAGAGCTAGGCTTCATTCGGCATCCTCACCACATCCGAACCAGCCACCACCGAACGAAAGACACTCACCTCTACCGAATAAAGCTTCATCCCATTGCCATACCGACTACAAAACCATGTCACACCGAACCAAGCTTCCTACCGATCCATACTTCCCACCGAACCATCTCCACTGGACCAAGAACCAGGGTAAACCGGACCAAGCTACATCAACTACCACCGGACCAAGAACCAGGGTAAACCGGACCAAGCTACATCGACTACCACCGGACCAAGAACCAGGGTAAACCGGACCAAGCTACATCGACTACCACCGGACCAAGAACCAGGGTAAACCGGACCAAGCTACATCGACTACCACCGGACCAAGACAATGCAGAACCAGATTTGCCGGGCCAGATAGTATCAGCCCGAGCCCATCAACAGCTGTATACATCCAAGACCCCTACCCCCAGCCTCACTCTATAAATAGAGGGGCAGGGGTACAGCAATGGGGACAAGTTTTGAGAGCTCAAGCACGGAGAGAACTTTCAAACAACTTTCTTTTACTTGTATCAAAGCTTTGTACTTGTAATCAAAACAAGAGAAGAGAAATAACATATAAAGTGGACGTAGGCATATTCTGGCTGAACCACTATAAATCTGCGTGTCTTTTTACAGTTTAGACCCTGCTTTTCATATATTTGCATAAATCACCCAAATCACTAAGAACAACATAAGATCTACTAAATCATACAACTTTGAGGTGTTTGTCCATTTTTTGTGCAAATATTTTTGGTGCTTTCACTAAGAGATAGAAGCTCGAAGCTTCAGCTTCATCCGCTTAACAAGTTTTCCTAACAGCATCGTCCGCCACTTGGAAAACATGCCTCCCAAACAGAGAAAAGATGTTAACAAAGGAAAAAACATCGCATCCAGCAGTCTTCCAGATCCAGCTGTCACGAATCAAGTAAATCGTCCTCCTCCAGTAACAGTAACAAATGAAGAACAGGCCAACCCAACCACTCCTGCCACAGAACAGCCTGCAGCAATTACTAGGGCAGATTTGGACAGAGTTGTGGTTGAAGTAACTAACCGCTTCACGTCCCAACAGGAAGCTTTGGTGGACCATCTCATGTCACGCTTAAGGGACGCTGAAGAATCCAACCGCAACACTGAATCATGGGGCGAGTCTCAGTCTGGAGGATCTCAGAGACAACAAAGATCTTCCTTCTTCGAAGGAGCTAACGGAAGAAGTAGCCATGGTAGGAGCCGAGACCGAGCACAGCCCGAAGTTAGGCCTGAGGAAACGTTTGGTACCGAACCCAACGGGGGAGGTACCGGGCGAAGGTCAACTGTAGCTGAGCCTGTCATGCTGCCTAACCACAGAAACGCCAGTGAACGGGGCCGACCTAGAGTCCAACCCGAAGTTGGACCCGAGGAAGTGCTAAGATCAGAGCCCAGCAGGGGGAGATCGAGGCAAGGGCCAACTGTAGCTGACCCGAGCATGCTCCCAGAAGATCAAAGGCAGTCACTGGAAAATATGAGGAATGATAGACGATACCATCCCTACAGGTCATCTGGACGGAATCAATCCCACAGAACAGAACCAAACTCATTTCTATCTGCTCCAAGTTCTGATGAAAGGATGGCACGCTTATTCAGAGAGTGTGTCCAATGGGAGCAAAGAGATCGAGGGATAGGCGCTAGGGTAACCAGCCCTTTCGTCCGCAATATCGAAATTGCTATCACCCCCCGAGAATGGAAGATGCCAACAATGGAACCCTACAAAGGAACCTCCGATCCCGTTGTACACTTACAGAGGTACACGCAGCATATGCTCATGAGTGGAGCGACAGAGGGAGTACTGTGCAAATGCTTTCCGCTCTTCTTAGCAGATCTTGCTGCCTCCTGGTTCTGTCATCTACCCTAGGGATCCATCAGCTCGTGGGAAATGTTGAAAGAAAAATTTATCAGTCAGTTCCGCATTCATGTGGAGCAACCTAAGGACGCTTATTCCTTATCCAGCGTCAAACAGAAACCTGGAGAAAAGCTGCAGCAATACCTAACCAGATTCAACGCCGCATCAGCCGCAGTCCAAGATGCCGATGAGAAGCTTATCCTAATGGCCCTCTACAGTGGTGTGCATCCGGACACTAAATTTGCTAGAAGGTTGACAAAAGAAAAACCAGCTACTTTACCCGATTTCTTCCATGAAGCCGGGAAATACATGAGGCTTGAGGATGCTGCCGTTGAGGGGCAGTCAGGACAGCAAAATAAGACAACCCATGGCAACGCCCCTGCTGTGGCAAGGGACGTTCGAAGAAATGATTCCAGAGACAATGCTGGGGGCAAGAAGGGAGAAAAGCGCCTATATCGGCCAGGACCAAGATTCGACACTTACACTCCCTTGAACGAGACCGTCGAAAATATCTTCCTTGCCACCCAAGGCGAAGTTAGATACAAACGCCCACCATACAAGAAGGAATCAGATAACGCGCAGAAGTCTGGAAAGTTCTGCCACTTCCACGAATCTCACGGGCATGATACCAACGAATGCCATCATCTCCGAGATCTGATTAAAGAACACATCAGAAGAAAGAAGCTGGAACGTTATGTAAAAGGTCAGGACAGGACCCCAGCTCCTGCCAATGAAAACCCAAGGCTACCCTCACCAGGGGCCGACAGAGGAAACCGCAACGCTAGCAGCTCTAGTCAAGAAAAGATAGTGGTCCATACCATCTCAGGAGGGCCACACATCGCAGACAGAAGCTGGAAGGAGATGGAAAGGTACGGAAAGTCGCTTAGAGACAATAAAGACTATGTCAATTCGGTTATAGAAGAACGCCACCCGAAGCGGAAAGAAAGTGATGACATCACATTCGGTAAGCGTGACCTAGAAGGAAGACAGTATCCTCACATAGATCCCATGGTTATCTCTGCCCGACTCGGTCCCGCCGAAGTTTACCGAATCCTAGTAGATACTGGAAGCTCAGTAAACATCCTGTTCAAACACGCATTCGACAAAATGAAGCTATCAATGAAGGATGTATCTCCCTGCGATAAACCACTACACGGTTTCACTGGAGATGCGAAGATGCCTCTCGGACAACTGGACCTCTTTGTTGAGATTGGAAGCCATCCCCGCTCCGTTGTACGGAAATAGACATTTGTGCTAATAGAAAACCGTTCGGCCTACAACGCCTTCTTAGGAAGGCCAGCTTTGTCTGATTTCCAAATTGTCCTAGCCCTATGGTGCCTAAAGATGAAATTTCCAACGGACAATGGAGTAGGGGAAGTAGAAGGAGACCAGGACGTTGCTCGAGACTGCTATGTGACTGAACTTCGCAACAACCACAGGAAGGATAAAGGGAAGGGTGTAGAGATTGCCCTCTGCACAAAAAGTCTGGAAGCATAGCAACTAAAGAAAGCCCCTCCTCTTCGATATACCAGCGACCCTTTCAATGAATTAGACCCTAGGGACAAAGAGGAGGAGGCCACCGCTGAGCCTGCAGAGGCTATGGAGTTTATATCTGTAGACAAGCACGACTCAAGTAGACTATTGAAAATTGGGTCCCAACTAAAAGCCGAATTGAAGGAACAACTCATCGATTTTCTCCGCCACAACTTGGATGTATTCGCTTGGTCACACGCTGACATGACCGGAATCTCCCCCGACATAGCATGCCATGTATTAAACATTGATCCTACCAAGGCGCCTGTAAAACAAAAAAAGAGAAGTATGGGGGCAGAGCGATCAGCAGCCCTCGATGAAGAAGTAAAGAATCTACTCGCCAATGACTTCATACGAGAAGCTGTTTACCCGGAATGGATCGCCAACCCGGTACTGGTAAAGAAGGCTAATGGGAAGTGGCGGACCTGCATCGACTTCTCCAACCTAAACGACGCCTGCCCAAAGGATTGCTTCCCACTTCCCAGAATCGACCAACTTGTAGACAGCACAGCCGGGCACGAGCTCCTATCTTTTATGGACGCATACTCAGGATATAACCAAATTCCTATGCATGCTCCCGACCAAGACCACACTAGTTTCATCACCGACCGGGGTTTGTACTGCTATAAGGTAATGCCTTTCGGACTTAAAAATGCAGGAGCCACCTACCAGCGCCTCGTCAACAAGATGTTTGCGGGGCTAATAGGACAAACTATGGAAGTATATGTGGACGACATGCTGGTGAAATCATGGAAAGCCAAAGATCACGTAAGCCACCTAGGCGAAATGTTCCAGGTACTTCGACAGTATGGAATGAAGTTGAATCCACTAAAGTGCTACTTCGGAGTATCATCGGGAAAATTCTTAGGGTTCATCGTCCATGCCCGAGGGATTGAAGCAAACCCTGAACAAGTCCGAGCACTAAGGGATATCAAGATACCTTCCACCCGAAAGGAAGTGCAAAGCCTGAATGGAAAAGTGGCCGCCCTAAGCCGATTCATCTCCAAGGCAACGGACAAGTGCGTCCCCTTTTTCGAAGCTCTAAAGAAAGATAAAGGAAAGTTCGAATGGACGGACGAATGCTTAACCGCTTTCCTTAACCTAATCGAACACCTCCAGAAACCACTGGTACTCTCGACTCCAAGCGAAGGCGAAGAATTATATCTATACCTTGCTCTGTCATCTCACGCTCTAAGCGCTGCCTTGGTAAGGGAAGACAACCGCACGCAACGACCAGTTTACTTCGTCAGCAAAAGGTTTACTGGGACAGAAGTCAGATATCCTAAACTTGAGAAGTTAGCATACTGTTTACTAATCACATCACAGAAATTGCGTCACTACTTCCAGTCCCATTCCATCAAAGTTCTGACCGATCAACCGCTGAGGCAGGTACTCCATCGTCCCGACACTTCTGGGCGATTACTTCAATGGTGCATTGAACTGAGTCAGTATGATATCACCTATCACCCTCGCACCGCCATTAAGGGACAGGCCATGGCTGATTTCATTGCAGAGTTCACTACCAACGAAGATCAGGAGCAATTGGAAATAACAGAAGATATCAGGTGGAATCTCTTTGTGGATGGTGCATCAAACGAACAAGACTCGGGGGTAGGTGTGGTAATAATCACTCCCAGGGGAAACAAAATGCACTATGCTATAAGGTTGGAGTTTGCTGCCACCAACAACGATGCAGAATATGAAGCAGTGATAGCTGGACTAGAAATTGCCATAGAAATCGGGGCCAATTCTTTGTGTCTTCACAGCGATTCTCAACTTATTGTTAATCAAGTACTAGGAGAATTCCAAGCTCGAGAAGAACGACTCATAGCATATCTAAAGAAGACCAAGTTACTTCTCAGCCGATTGGACCACTACTTAGTCAAACATATCCCTCGGGAGGAGAACCGAGAGGCCGACGAATTAGAAAAGCAAGCAAGTGTGAGAGACATCACCATCTTCGGGGCAGTAACCATCTCAAAGCAACTGGCCCCAAGTTTTGAGCAAGTAAATCTGATAGCTGCAACCGAAGAAGCAACTTGGATGACTCCCATCCGAGACTACCTACAAAGTGGCACTCTACCCAACGGGCGTAACGAAGTCAAGAAAATCTTGAGGAAAGCATCCCGCTACACAATACAAGAAGACATCTTCTATCGGCGCGGATTCTCTAACCCGTTATTAAGGTGTGTCGCCGGGAGAGAAGCCAAGGAAATCTTATCCAACATCCATCAGGGGAGCTGCGGAGATCACACCGGAGGGCAAGCATTAGCAAAAAAGATACTCCGATACGGATATTTCTGGCCCACCTTAAGCAAGGACGCCTTAGATTTCGTCAAGAAGTGTGACAGATGCCAGAAATTTGCTAAGATTCCACGGCTACCAACAACTGAGATTACTCAAATGACCAGCCCTTGGCCCTTCGCAATATGGGGAATTGACTTAATCGGCGAGCTACCGATGGGCCGAGGCGGGGCCAAATATGCTATAGTGGCAGTTGATTATTTCACCAAATGGGTGGAAGCGGAACCTCTGAATAAAGTATCTTCAGCAAAAGTTATTAACTTCTTAATCAAGAATGTTCTATGCAGGTACGGAGTCCCGCTCAAAATCATATCAAACAATGGACTTCAGTTTGACAGCGAGGAATTCGGCAACTGGTGCCAAGAACACGGAATTCATAAAAGCTTCTCATCCGTAGCATATCCCCAGGCAAACGGACAAGTCGAAGCAGTCAACAAAATTCTGAAAATTCTGATCAAAAAGAAGCTCGAAAAGTCAAAGGGCGCTTGGGTGGATGAACTCCCTACGGCACTGTGGGCCTACCGCACATCTTTCAGAACATCAACGGGGCACACTCCTTTCTCTTTGGCATACGGATCGGAGGCTATGCTCCCAGTCGAAACCATTGTGCCTTCCCACCGTAGGATCCACTATAACCCGGAAGAGAATGGAGAGCTCCTCCACATGTCTTTGGATCTAGTTGAGGAGAGAAGAAATGATGCAGTCCTTAAAACAGCAGCCCACAAGCAGAAAGTGGCAGCGCAATACAACTCCAAAGTCAAGCATCGTACCTTACAAGAAGGGGATCTTGTCCTCAAGCGAATCTTCCCTCGCCCCGGAGCACTAGACCCAATCTGGATGGACCATATGTAATTCATAAAGATCTCCACAACGGAGCCTATATTTTGTCAACAGTGGACGGAGAGGTGTTCCAGAGGGCATGGAACATCCAGCACCTCCGTCGATACTTTTCTTAACTTGTACTGCCCATATGAAGTGAATTAACAAAGAGAATCAGTGGACATAGGCCTTTTCATGCCGAACCACTTTAAAAAACTTTGTCTCTTTTTTAACTTGTTCCTTTATATCTTGGCTACTTGTTGACTTTATCCTTTTCTGTTGAACAAAATCCTACGCGTATAGCATCTCCACTCAAAGCACTCCACGGTGCAGCTTCACCTGGACAAAACCTAACAGGTACTATGCGAATCTATGCCCTCGCCAATGAGACACTTTTGCTCCAGCATCCCTCTGCTGCGGGTTAACTCATTGCTCACGACGGCCCTTAAAGCCAACTGTAATGAGCCGATTATAAGCCACCGAGAAGGCCGACTATAGCCGAGGCAGCTCATTACGGCTTTAGGCTCGCCGGCAACTGTGAACCGACTATAAGCCCCAACATAAGGTGTGGCCAGCCAGGGGCAGTTCACAGTTGACGATCGGCACCCATGCTAGCCGGCCACAGTAAATCGAATAATACCCATGATTACGGGCCATAATGGCCCGGGTAGTTACTGTGCGCGATCTCGGCTCCGATGTGTCTTAAGTGCGGCTGTGGTAAAAAAGAATTAACTCCCCGCGGAGGCGTAAGATGGGTGACAAATGTCTCCAAGACCCACAGCTAGGGAAAGTGACTACAAAACCCGTTTGCCACGAACTTAAGCACATCGAAGGCCTTCCGTGATTGGAAATTTTACTATTTCACATATTTCAATTTTACTTAAAAAGCTTTCCTCTTATCCTCTATAACAATCCATAAAGTACAGGATACAGAGTAGGAGATACTCGCCAATGGATGCAGAGATTCACAATCGGATGGCAGGGCATTCAACTACTTTCCATGCTCGGTCATACAAGATATTCGAAACTGCCATCTACAAACAGAACATGAAAGGCGGTATTTTCTTCCTTTATGTGCAAATGCATGACTATAATTTGTTCACACCATACACTAACATTGCAAGTCATGGAATTATGTCTTAAACCAGAACCCGACATCAAACACAATTTAATTACAAGAATATACATAGCTATATTTCTCATACGACATGCCAAAATAACAGCAAACATTCAAAAGACGACAAAATCAGCTTAAGTTAAAGGATTACACGTCAAAAATAAGACTATTTATTACAAGTGGCAAAATATTACAACCTAAAGGCTACTTTACTATTTTTCGACTAACATATACAACACTGTCAAATCCACAAAAAGTGTTTTTCCAGGTATAATCAAGGGGCCGGCTGCAGTGGAGCTTTATCCTTGTCCTGTTGACCCCCTGTCCAGTCAGAAAAAGGATTCATTAGCAATAAGCAACCAAGTTGATGGAGAAACTAAAAAGGGAGACTTACCAGCGCCTACTTCCTGACTATCCTGATCATCATCCTCTACCTGCACGCCTACCTCCTCAGCGGCAAGCAACCGCATACCTTCCTTCACCGCCACCTTCTCCTCCTTGGCAAACTGAGCAGTGACCGCATCCATGCTGAAGACCACGCCACCATCTTTATCCGCATCGGCCTTAGCCTCCTCCAAAGCCCGAAGATAGATCTTAGCCATGACCCTAGGATAATCATCCATCCAAGATAGGTTGCCCTGCTTCCAAGTTCAGAAGTACATGTCCTGAAGCATTTCATCCATCATCCCCTCATTCTCCTCAAACTCCCTCATCCGGGCCTCGGAAGCCGACAACCTTCCAACAGCAGCTTCTCTCTCCAAACGGTATCTCGAGCAGTCAGCCTGAAGGGATTTCCGCATCGCCTCCATCTCCTCCTTCAGCCTAACCTGAGCGAGCTCTGCGGCTTCAAGCTTCCCCAACAGCTCCTCTACCCGCTCAAGATCCGCCCTCCGAACCTCATCCACTGTCGAGATGGCCATATTTATCTGTTCCTTGCAGGCGGCCTCCATCTTCCGCAGTTCCGCCTTACTAGCCTCCTCCATAGCCTTCCTCAATCGCCCGGAGGCAGCCTCATGCTGAGAAATCTGAATGGCCTGGTCAGCAAGCTGTTTGGCCTGGTCTGAAACCATCAATCTTAGTCGGATGTTGGCACTCCCAATCTCCTCTCCAGCCTTAACCAGTCGGGCATGATGCCCCATCAGCTTCCTAGTCTCCTCCGCCACCCGATCAATACTAGCCTTGGCCTCGTCTCCCATGGTAACTATCCGAGTGGTAAGTAGATCAAGGTCTAAGGACTTAGCCTCATCAAGCACCCGTACCATGGGATTGCGGGGAAGAAGGTGCTCACCAGTAACCTCGTCAAAGGTAATGTCGTGGGAACTTGGATCTAGATCAGGATGACCCGCAAATGGATTACGAGCCAAGTCAGGACGGTCGACATGAGTAACAGAAGGGTTTCTGGACGGGTGCGGAGAAGGTGCAAACTCGCTGTCCTCCTCCGTGATATCATGAAGAGGCTGAGCCGGGAGCTGAGGACCGGGCGAAGGTTCAGATAAAGGACGACTTCTCTTTCTCTACTGAATACCCTCTTCGATAACCCCGAGAAGAGGACGGTAGCCGACTACATCCCCGGAGCGGTGGGTCGAAGGCTTCGGCTTGACAGAAGTTTTGGAAAGCTTGTACTGTTCAAGCCTGTGCCGAAGATCTGAGGCCTTGGCCGTTTTACCTGCTCCTGATATGAAGAAAAAGTGTCACAAGCATATATTGATCTATAAGTCGAGAAAACACGGCAAATTAAAAGGTAATAAGAAAGGAAACACATCTGTGGTTGTACAAACCCTGGGGAGGAGTAGGATACTGCAATAAGTCCTGGATTTCATTCCAGGACGGGAGCGGGTCATAAAATATTCCTAAGTCCCTATCATAAATGGAGCCCGCAGGAATCAAAAGTTCATCTTGAGTCGTCGGAGCCACCTTGGCTGGGATAGTCTGAGGAGGCTCGCTTGCGCCAGTTCCAGCCTTGTCAGTTTTCCCAGTTTTCTCTACCAAAGCCGGATCTTCGTCCAGCCCCTCGAAAGCCTGGTGGAACGCATCATCCGTCCACTCCTGAATCTCACCCGCTTGCCCAGGAAGCAAGGCCTCGATGCCATCGCCACCTTTATCACCTTCCCGACCATCTCCACCCTCACCTCTTTCCTCTTCTATGTCTTCCTCCTCCTGGGTAAGTGGACAATTGCTGGGGGAGGGACCGTCCGACTTCTTGAGTTTCTTACCTCCGACGGCTGGAGGTTTCGTGAAAGGCTTCCTCTTGCTACTCTCTACCGTAACACCTCCCTTAGTCTGAACAGCCGCCCTCTCCTCCGCCGTTTCCCTCAGCTTGACTACTGACTGCTGTGGAAGGATTAAGTTATACTCCAGAAGGGTCACATTTCTGATCAAGAAGGCAGATGATCTATATTTCCCGAGAATAGCTTCTATCTCGGCCGCCGTCTGAACCAGGCGATCAGTCTCCACAATCGCAAAGTCACCTGTCGCTAGCAAAAATGAGAAAGTATGAGAAGAAGCATCGCAATCGGAATGGAAATTAGAAGTAAAAGCATCAACTTACATCCAGAAGTAAAGCGCCGAATTGAGACGGAGTCGTCCCTGACAAAGAACCACTCCTTCTTGAACATGCTGAATTTAGAATACAGATCCAAGACCGGCTTGAAGGTCACGGCTGACTCCAAGCTAATGTATGGGGACCCCTTCTTATAGCCCCTCAGATTATATAGATACCGGATCTCCCGGTTGGAAGGAGCACGACCATACTCCCTCTGGAAAATGACGAAGAGGCTCACCAATATAGCATAGGAGTTGGGTTGAAGCTGGAATGGGGCCACCTTTAGATATGTGAGGAAGCTGGCTATTCAAGCGTTAAGAGGAGGAATGGCACCACACATACAGTGGTATCTGCTATAGGCAAAGTACCCTTCAGGAGGATCGTACGGCATAACTTCTCTCCCTGGCAATAGCAAGTGCGCCCTATAAATTCCAAAAGATCGGGAAATGACATCAAGCTGCTCCTCCTTGAGGGAGCTAGGAAAACAATCGGGCGGGGAGTTCAGAAGTTCCTGAGGGTCGTACCCGTCCACTAGTGATCTCGGGGTTGGTCCGTGACGTTCTGGATTCGGCTGAGCTGGGGGCACGGCAGAGGAACCTCCTTCGCCCCCGGATTTCTTCTTGTCTGATCGAGTTTCCGCTTTGCGAGACATTATCTGCAACATAGAAAAGCGTGCTGTTAGAACGGAGGATGTAAACAAATAAACATCAGTAGCCCATTCGGTAATATGTAGTATAAGCTATCATTCGGTGGAAAAGCAACTCACATGATTCGGCAACACGTGATTCGGCTACAAGTGATTCGGCACGAGTTGATTCGGCTGCAAGTGATTCGGCTACATGTGATTCGGCTACGAGTGATTCGGCTGCAAGTGATTCGGCTACAAGCGATGATCAGTGAAGAAATACAATGGCCTAAGCCTCCCATTTATAGGAGGAGATTGAATCACCGAATCACCTGGTTCGGTTCTGGAGCCGGATGTGATTGCTCAAACTCAAACAAAGCAGGACATGCGCACGCACACGTCCTACTTTGGGGGGCAAATGTTGGGTAAATTTCTCACCCAGGAGATCTCAAGACCATGAAGAGCTAGGCTTCATTCGGCATCCTCACCACATCCGAACCAGCCACCACCGAACGAAAGACACTCACCTCTACCGAATCAAGCTTCATCCCATTGCCATACCGACTCCAAAACCATGTCACACCGAACCAAGCTTCCTACCGATCCGTACTTCCCACCGAACCATCTCCACCGGACCAAGAACCAGGGTAAACCGGACCAAGCTACATCGACTACCACCGGATCAAGAACCAGGGTAAACCGGACCAAGCTACATCGACTACCACCGGACCAAGAACCAGGGTAAACCGGACCAAGCTACATCGACTACCACCGAACCAAGAACCAGGGTAAACCGGACCAAGCTACATCGACTACCACCGGACCAAGACGATGCAGAACCAGATTTGCCGGGCCAGATTGTATCAGCCCGGGCCTATCAACAGCTGTATACATCCAAGACCCCTACCCCCAGCCTCACTCTATAAATAGAGGGGCAGGGGTACAGCAATGGGGACAAGTTTTGAGAGCTCAAGCACGGAGAGAACTTTCAAACAACTTTCTTTTACTTGTATCAAAGCTTTGTACTTGTAATCAAAACAAGAGAAGAGAAATAACATATAAAGTGGACGTAGGCATATTCTGGCCGAACCACTATAAATCTGCGTGTCTTTTTACAGTTTAGACCCTGCTTTTCATATATTTGCATAAATCACCCAAATCACTAAGAACAACATAAGATCTACTAAATCATACAACTTTGAGGTGTTTGTCCATTTTTTGTGCAAACAGTTAGTCTGTTGGAATGTAGCCAAATATATATTGCTATTAATCAACTTATAATTACACAGTTCATGAGTTTAAGGATTCAACTAATATTCCTAATGTTAATTATGTCAAATTTAGGTCTAGATTTATTTTCATGGTTTCATTTTTGTCATCACCACGTTAACTAAAGTAAAAGCCTATACATAGTCTTATCTAAATATAAATAGCCAACATGAGACCAATAAATATGACTGTGAGGGTAAACAAACTATTTTGTACTCAAGTTTAATTATTTTCAGAAATTCTAAAATAAATATGATTTAGACATCAATAAAAATTATTTTCTCTATGTAATGTTCAAATATAACTTAGTCTATGTTCTAAAATATAGTTGAGAAATTTAATAGCTAAAGAATACAGAACTAATCTTTTTAATGAGTTAACAACATTCTCTTATTTGGGGATTAATTGCAGTTTGCTGAACACAAACCTCGTAATTGAGCTTAATAAAACAACACATTACGTATGGTCTGGTGGATATAAATTACATCTCTATGTAATAGAAAGTGTGGTGCATTATAAACAATATAAAACCATGTTTTTAGATCAAATCGTGCTTGTAGTTTTGTTCGACGTTGGAGAATGCAAGTCATGAATATACAAATACACATTAACTGATAGCATCTGCGATTAACAGACACACGTTGATGTAAACATGGAATTCAGAAATATTAAATGTAGCCATGAAAAAAGAACATTACTAAATAATTGGGCATCTTATTGAAGAAGCAAAATTATATTCATATTGTCAAGTAAAATAGTATGAATGATTTACAATAACAATAAACATTGTCAAGTTAAATAGCATGCAAATTTTGTTTGTGTGAGGCATAATGCAAAACTTACATATTGACTTAATACCATGCAACCAAGATACTCAATTGGAGCATGATGTTTGGTTGTGCTGGTGTATAAACTTATCATTCAGAAACCTTATAACAAAAATTGTGACATGGTATATGACTAACTACATTGCTCATAGTTAGAATAAGTTTACAAAGAATTGATTAGTCTAGCAAGTAACATAATTGTGAACATCATTATACTAATGTTTATTTAATTATATATACACTATGGTTCATTGCCAAAGGTTCAGGTTAACCTATGCTTTAAAAAATGGCATTACTTGATAAAATAGAAGTATCAATGTTTCGCTCTCTATCTACCTTTTCTCTAAAATTATCATCATATATATGATAAGTAATAATTTAGCTTCACTTTGAAAAAATATATTAATAGTTATAACTACAAAAAGCTATTTGTTTGATTTACATTGTATTTATTTTATTCTTTTATTTTCTAGTTTTCCTCCTGATCCAATAATTGTCCTAACATCAAATGGTATTATTAATAGTGATGGTGTTATATGTTTTAGTTTAGATAATATTTACCAATTTTAGCAATTATCCATAACTTGTCTGTATATTATTAATTTTTATAATTATTTTTTAGTAGTTCACCGATCATTTTGGTTAGGAGTACTCAAAATAAAGGGAAATATTGAGTTTACTTATAATCAAAATGAAGAATACAACTAAATTTATCTTGGGACTTTGTCAAACTCATTAGTTGCATAGGCATTTCAAATGTACCTTATATATATTCTATTTTTAGGTTAATGAGTTTAGTAAGAGCTCACAATCTTATTAATATATTTCAACTCCCATAAACACCTAAAAACTTTATACTCTATTATAAACCACATTATGTGTTAAATGAACACAACATTCAAAAAAGCATGAGCTTAACTTTATAACGGTATTTAAACATATGGAAGCATACTGAAAGGTAAACACCTAAAAAACTTTATATTCTATTGTTCATGCAGACCACATTATATGTCAATCATGAACACAACAATTGTACATTTTTGTCAAAATTATGTAATTCAAAATTTTCATACAAGTAATAAAACCGGAAAAACTTTATCAGCTACATTCAAACACGTATAGCAGATCGAAAATGATGAATAAATTCCAATTCACAAATCAATGACGTCCTGTTAAGCTGATAAATTAAAACCCAAAGAACAAATACACTGAGCTAAAATAGCATCTAAAGAAACCATCGTACATAACCAACAGAGACTAACAACTTAATGAAGGTAATCGGTCTTAATTCAGCAGAACAAACACATATAGTAAAAAAAATATCTTTTGAAGAAAAAGTTATACGTAAGCAGTAGAGACAGAAATAGAATTAATGAAATCAACCTTAAAACAGGAAGAACAAAAAAGGCATACCTAAACAGCAGTATATCTAAACGATGGAGGCGGTATCCAAATTGTTATCGATGTTAAAAAATGAATAGATAAAGATGTGTTAAATCAAATTAGTGCGGGTTATACAAAATAAGGTAGAAGGAATTAGTAGTAGATGTACATTTTACCAAAATTATAACCGTTATCTGATGTTGATTGAGATGGTAGGAAGAAGATGGAATTGAAAATTGAAAAGAAAGATATATGACAGTTGAGGTTCTGAAGAGTAAGAAGGTGTAGAAGACAACGAAGACGCATGACATTTAGTCAGTAAAACGAATTTCAAAAATAAAAAATAATGGTTAGGAAGGATTGAAGATTACCTAAGGGGGCCAACAATTGCTAATTCCCGAGGTGTTTGATACTGACCGCCAATAATTTGGTGAATTAGGGTTTTGCAGAAAATGGAAACAGGAAACAACAAATGCTACCTACGGAATATAATTGATTAGGTAGAAAAACGTTTCCATTAAATGTATTTGGATAGGTTTAAAAATTGAAAATAATGGTTGTGAAGAATTGCAGATTACCTGATGAAGGCCAACAATTGCTAATTCGTAAAAGACCATCCAATATACACGGCTGTCATTAAGAAGAGAAATTAATTGGGGGGAAACGTAGCCGGTTGTAACGTAGGAGATTGAAGAGGCAGAATTGAGTTCCTCATGGAGGCTAACAGTTGCTAATTTGTAAAAGATACACTACCGCCATTAAGAAGAGAAATTAATTTGGGGAAAACGTAGAAAATTGTAACGTAGGACATTAAAGAGGCAGAATTGATATTTATTAATATTTGGGGACTGGAATTGCAAAATATCATTTTTCTAAGAGGCTAAAAAGCAAAATGTATTTCAAATGCCTGAGAATTAAGTAATAGAGTTGAGAACAAAAGAAGTTCAAGTAAAAAGTCAACCTTACAGTGGCTTTCTTATATAATAGAATAGATTTGATCATTTATACTTACATTGTGAAGTATTAATATAATGGATGATTAGTATGAATGTAAGAATATTTGTGTTGTTATTATTTTCGTATTTAATGATTGAATATTGTCAAATGTATGCGATGTTTAATGGATAAGCATACTATTGTTTTTGTTGCCCATATGATGATCTACTGTGATGGACAAATAGGGATACTGTTTTCTGCTTCATTTGATTATGCTGATTATAATGGTTGCATTGATTGTATTGAATTCCATTGATTGCTTTGATTGCATTGGTTGTAATGTATTGCATTTGTTGCATTGGTTGCGATGGTTGAATGAATGCAATGGTTGAATGGGTGCAATGGTTACTATGTACTAATAAGTATTTGGATATAGGAAAAGAGCAGGAAACAGAACTATGTGGGCTTGATCCCTCAAAACGGGTACGTAGGCAGTCTTTTCCTATACAGAAACCACCGGATTCCTTGAGTTGGACTGGACTGCATGCCGTAGTCCAAACATAGTTGGAACCATTTCTTCTTTTTATCTTATATATCTTTATAGGTGAACAGTTGTAGATAGGAGCAAAATAGGGAATAGGAAGCAGATAGCTAATCTGGTATATTACTTTTATTACCTTGTTACTATAACAACACTGGTTCTGGTGATTACCTGTAAATATTAAAGTATAATGGTGATTATAATTTAATATTGTGAATTAAAATAAATTGGAGATTTAAATTGTTTATTTGGAATAAACAATAGATTTTTGGAAATAAGATGTGAAAATAAAGTTTTAAAACTTTATCTTGGTTGTTTGTGTCCTTCAGGTTGTTGTCCTTCGGGGCGTTTGTCTAAGAGACGTGGCACCTTATTTTGAGAGAACGGTACTTGGCGGGCTTCGTCCATAAGGACGTGCTATATCTTTGAGATGATTTCATTGATTTCTTTGTGATTTTCCAAGTGTATCGCCTTTTACATTATTGGCCATTTGAGCCACTTGAGATATCATATATATGGCGATTACATTATTGGAAATTAAACTCCTTATTGAGTTCTATATTTGAGATTTGAGTTTGCCAACACTTGGCGTTTATTGGAGATTTGCCATTCTTGGCATTTAATTGAGATTTATATTCTGTGTTAAGGAGATATATATGATTGCCATTATGGCGTATTTTCGAGCTTTGGGATTTCTCTATTTAGAGAATATTTTGAGTTGCCTTTTTATGGCGTGTTTGAGTTTGGGATTCCTCCTATTTAGGAGTTATGGTTTCTCTAAACCATCATTGTTGTTTTGGGATTATGCTGATGACATGAGGCATGCTTATGCTTGTTGTTTTAATGTTGAGTTATCTCTTTCAAGACTATATATGCTTAATGACACTTCATCACTTGAAGTAACCACATGTAGTTAGAATTATTTCTTTTCATTTGATAAGAATTATCACCCTTATCCTTATGCATCATATTATCACTAACCTTACTAAACTGATTGCTTTAGCTAGACTGACCCGTGTATTTTATACTCGGGTCAGACCGAGTTGTTTCAGGTTAGATACCTCCTTTTGGACTTTGCTTTGATGCTTCCGCTTGGATATCAGCTTATCCCTTTTTGTGTAGTTTGTAGCCTTTATTCAGTCTAGTTTTCAACGTGGGGTGCCACGGTTATCTTTGTTAAGAAATCTGATGGCATTCTTTGGCTTTGCATCCACTTTCTCAAGCTTAACGAGTTAACCATTTAGAACGAGTATCCTTTGCCTAGGATCGATGATGTGTTCGATCAATTGAGTGGTGCAGGTATCTTTCCTCAATTTAACCTTGCACCGATTTTCATTAACTACGAGTTGCGGAGGACAGCGTTCCTCTTACTACATTCCGCACTCATTATAAATCTTATGAGTGGCTCGTTATACTGTTCGGCTTGACGAACGCTCCAACTTATTTCAGCAATCTTGTGAATCGAGTATTCTGGGAATATATCGATGAACTCTCTTTGTGTTCTTTGATAATGAGTGTAAGCATCAATAATTTAAATTGTAAATCTTTCTAATATATGATATACTTTTGAGTCTAAAATGGATTCTTTTTATTGAGATAATCAAATAGTATTTTATAAAATTATATGAGAGACATGTTTATCATTTAAAAATGATTTTGTGTTGGGTTGTCCATCGAGTGCTTTAAGAATTCTGGTCGATGCGCCTGATCAACATTATCGATAAGAATTTCCTAAACATTATGATCAGACGGTCAGACATGGTAAATTGAGTTTGAATAAGTAAATTTTGAAAATAATTAATATGGTGGAGTATTAATTTTTATCTTAATGTTTAATGAATCCATTGAACCATAGTGAGTGTTGGATGAGTGGCGAGGTAGTTTTAATCATTTGATCGACTCTACAGATGGGGTCATTCACTATAAATCAATGGCGAGGCAATACTTTTATATTATTTAAAATTTGAGAAATTGAATATGGTAATTTGGGTAAGTAAAGTGAATAATTCTAATTAAGGGGATGTCTTAATTAGAAAAAAATATAATTTGATGCTTCGATTAATAAAATGATGTATTTAAGGTAAAAGAATACTTTGGTTTGAAAAATTAAAATATTAATTGAATATTTTAGTACAAGTTATTAATGATGACTATAAAATTTGTTTTGACACTTAGTTATTTGAGTAATAGTAGAGGATAGATATAAAACTCTACCTTAAAAAAAATGCTAATTTTAAACTTTTAGCATGAAGTTATGAGCAAGTTTTGTTTTAAATTTTGGTTGTATTAAAAATTGGTTGGTGTGAATTTGTAAAATTCTTTTGGAAACAAGTTTTAATTAATTATCAACTTTAATTAGTTTTATGTTGATAATTAGAAGGAAATTTAATATTGTGACAAGTGAAAATGTGAATTTGAATTGTTTCTGATAAATGAACAATTCATGTAGTATAATCATTTTAACTGTGAGAATAATTTTTTTTCTAAAAAACTTTATATTTATATATATATCCTAAAATTTATTTCATGGATAATCAATAATAATCTTTTCATAATAGAAGTGATTAGTTATCTCTTTCAAAATGAGTTTTCTTAGTTAATTGCTTTAAAGATAGATTTTGGAAAGTAATGAAAATTTTCCAATAAATGAATTATTTCTTTTATGATGATTTCATAGAATTGATTATAATTTAGTATGTCTTAGCTTTTCGGGGAAAAAGAATATAATTTAATAAATGATTTAGCCAAAATCTTGTTTGAAATATAATTTGAAATTAAAATGGTTTGGGAAAATTACAAAATTTGAATTGATTTGAAAGATGAAGTTTGGTTTGAAATTGGGATTTACTTGTTTTCTTCGTTGTCATGTGTGTTCTACCTATTCTGTGAATGTAATTGAATTGATGTTTGGTATAAATATATGTTTCAAACTGAAATATATTTTGGTAGAATTTAAGAGTGAAACTTTTTATTCATTTTAAATGAAGAGTTTGGGAATTAAATAGGATTTTTGTAAGAGGTTTTTGAAAATTTTCTGAATATTGAGATTTGAGAATTTGATTATGAAGAAAATGGATTTTGAAAACCTTGGAAATATTTGTTGAGTGAAATAGGAGTATAAAAATCCATTCTTTAAGTTTGTCTTGCCTTTGTGCAATTATCTAGCAACTTGCAATTATGCGGTCGTTTGGGTTGGTGGTATTGAGAAAACCATCCACCTCTTATTGAGTCTTCTTACCTTAATTGTGCCAATCTAATGTTGGTGTGGTTCTTTCTGTAGCGACATAAGGAAAGTCAGGTCAACAATACTCTATTATCTATTTGGTTGAAACCAGGATAAAATTTTATTAAATCCCGACTCTATTAGAGAAGCTCCTGAGAAATCAATCTCACTCGATCGATCTTCTGTATGTGGCATCTTGTCTATGTGCTTGTTTCGAAGGTGAGACGCCTTTGAAATCATGATGTATTGCTCGTAGAAATTCAATGGTCCGCCAATCCCAATATTAGCACTTGGGAAACAGTAGAATTAATCGAGCGATCTTATCTTGACTTTCTATCATCTTGTGTTGGGGTGCGAAATTTTGAACTCCAACTTATTTATTCTCCTTTGCTTGATGAAATAATTTGTGTTGAGTACAACTGTTCTCTAGAAATTGTGAGGACGCAATTTTTTATAAGGGGGGAATCTGTCTTAACCTGGTTTTGGTGATTACTTGTAAATATTAAATTATAACGGTGGTTATAATTTAATATTGTGAATTAAAACAAATTGGAGATTTAAATTGTTTATTTGGAATAAACAATAGATTTTTGGAAATAAGATGTGAAAATAAAGTTTTAAAACTTTATCTTGGTTGTTTGTGTTAATAATGAATGGAAAATGAATTTATTTAGTGAAAATGCAATAATTCTTGTAATTATTGCCAATTGCTTCTTTTAATAATTTTTAAAGAATTTGATTTTAAATATGTGTTTATTATAAATAAAAAGATGAAATTTGTTTTAAAAATAAGTTTTGATCATAAATTTGATGAAAATGGTTTGTTGTATTTTATTACACAAGAAAATTATTTTTGTGTAATATTTGAAGATAAAAATGGTGATTTATGTGCATATTAGTGTAAATTGGTTATTTATTTAAAAATAATAGTTTTTGTTAATAAAAATATTTTTAAAACTAAAATTATCTTTCTATTAGGTATAAAATATTTTATTAAACTTGTATCATGTTTACACAATTTATTTGTGTTAAAACTTGTGTAAAAATGTTGTTTGTTTTAGTGAAAATTAGGGTCACATCCCTAAAACCAAACGTAATTTACAAAAACTCCTTCCGTTCGAAACTTTATAAATCCGGTCCCTATTTTTGTTTCGGCTTAATTCTTTTCCATAAATACCCTCGTTTATACCGTGCTCCATTTTTTCAATCTGTGATTATTTGGTTTATATTGAACGATAAAATTATCTTTGCTTAATGATTTATCTGTTTGCAATAAAAGATTTTTACTGAAATACCGTGTAAGTTCGTTTTCTGCAACTATTTGCAATAGTTGCAGAAATGTCTGCAACTATATGCAATAGTTGCAGACATTTCTGCAACTATTTGCAATAGTTGCATCTGCAACTATTTGCATTTCTGCAACTATATCATATAGTTGCAGAAATGTCTGCAACTATATGCAATAGTTGCAGACATTTCTGCAACTATTTGCAATAGTTGCATCTGCAACTATTTGCATTTCTGCAACTATATGCAATAGTTGCAGAAATGTCTGCAACTATATGAAATAGTTGCAGACATTTCTGCAACTATTTGCAATAGTTGCATCTGCAACTATTTGCAATAGTTGCATTTCTGCAACTATATGAAATAGTTGCAGACATTTCAGCAACTATACCATATAGTTGCAGAAATATCTGCAACTATATGTAATAGTTGCAGACATTTCTGCAACTATATCATATAGTTGCAGAAATATATGCAATTTTTTGCAATTTTTATATATTTGAAAAAAAATCGAAAATGTTCAATATTTGCTGAATTGTCTGCAAATATTTTAAATAATTGCAGATTTAATACAAATTTAAATTTTTGGTAACAACAATGGATCTCATTTTAAAGATCATAAAATTTGCGATTTTTTGGTGAAAACGTTATGTTGATCCGGTTTTTGTAAATAAAGTTATACACGTTTGAAAAGTTAAAAACATAAAGGGTATTTCGGTCTTTCTGCGTGCGTGAATTTGAAAACAGGGAGTGGAAACGTAAATGTTGGTTGGGAAGGATGTTTTCTCTATTTTAAAACTTGTTAGGGATGTGAGCCAAACTTACCCTTTGTTTTATAACATAGGTATATTTGTGAATTAAGTGATAACTTAATTCCTTAGGCTAATTAATTTCTATAGTTTTGGGACTAAAGCCCATTAATTAACATAACCTGAAATGAGAAAAAGGTTTCTCCTGTACGTACAAAATTCACTTCTTCTTCTCTAGGAAATAGAAAATAGAAAACAAGAGAAACTTTACCCCTTTTCCAATTCAAAGCTCCAAACTTCAATTTATTCAACAAATTTTCTATTTTAATCAATCTAAAAGCTTATTTCAACAGGTAATCACACTAAAACCTAAATTTGTTTCATTTATTCTGAGATTGAGAATTTTTTTGTCTGTAACCTATTCTTTTGGTTTGCATGTTTCTATCTTTAAGCTGTAATCCAAGTATTTTTTACTTTAATTGCAAGGTGAGTTAACAGCTCACAAATGCTAGCTGAAGCAAAAGCTTCAAAATGCCAAAATCTGTGAAAAATAGCCTCTGTAGTTGATTTTCTGTTGATGTTTATGTTCTACGAAAACTGTGTTTGGGTGTTACTTTGCATGTCATTTTCTCTCAATTCCGGCAACGAAATGCTGCCAGATTCTTTTCAGTTGATGGCCTATATGTTGTAGTTCATCTGTGCAAAATTTCATAGCTTGAAATGTTCATTTGTTGCCTGAAAAGTTGCCTGAAAGATCAGTTCGAAGCAGTGCAAATCGACCTGCAAAATTCTGTGGCCTGGGTTAAATAGGGGTCGACCCTATGACCACATAGGTCGACCTATGGGTGAGTATGGTCGACCTATAGTTCGACTTGATGGTCAACATATGGTGGCCTTCTCCATGTTGTTTTCTCCTGTGTGTTCTGCATTGTTCTGCCTTCATTCCAGCTTCATTTTCTTGCATTTGTGACTTTTTTTATGATAATTCCGAATGTGATTCATGGCCGTGATGTCTATCAATAGGCTAGCCAAGATTTTGGTGAATTTGAGATTCAAATTGAATCATTTTTTAATTGAATTCAAATGTCCGTTTTGGGAGGATCTTCGATGTTTCTCTTGATTTCGAGCACGGGATTTTTCAAATAATTTTGAAATAATTTTTAAAATAAATTGGCTTTTGAAATAATTATTATATAATATTTTAAAATTATTTCCAAGCTATAAAAACTATATATTATCTATAATAAGGGAATTTTCAAAGATTATTTTCAAAATCAATTTTGGAAAATGGTTTAAAAGATTGTTTTCTCAAATAGATTATTTTATATGTAAAATACTCGTTTTTGCACTATTCGAGCGAATGAGAAGGAGAATTAAACGGTTTGGTAAAACACGTGGTATGGGGCACGTGCATTTATCTTATCGGTTAATTCCTGACTTGTCCGTTTGATCGTTTTGACCTTCGGGTCATATTTGTCGATGAGATGAGGCGAATATTTTTACTGCTTTCTAGTGTGGCATTGGCTAGCGGTTAGTAAACCGTTATGTGTGAACGTGTGGTATGGGACGCACGTTAATTTTTGGGTTCCTATCTAAGAGTTTGTGACACATTTGTCTAAGATACGTATTTGCCGATACTGGACCTTCTGGTTATTTGTCCTTCGGGATGTTTGTCTAAGAGACGTATTTGTCCTTCGCAATGTTGTCTAAGAGACGTATTTCTTTGTCCTTCGGGATGTTGTCCTTCGGGGCATTTGTCTAAGAGACGTGGCACCTTATTTTGAGAGAACGGTACTTGGCGGGCTTCGGCCATAAGCACGTGCTATATCTTTGAGATGATTTCTTTGTGATTTTCCAAGTGTATTGCCTTTTACATTATTGGCCATTTGAGCCATTTGAGATATCGTATATATGGCGATTACAACTTTTGAAATTGAACTTCTTATCGAGTTCTATATTTGAGATTTGAGTTTGCCAACACTTGGCGTTTATTTGGGATTTGCCATTCTTGGCTTTAATTGAGATTTATATTCTCCTTTAAGGAGATATATATGATTGCCATTATGGCGTATTTTCGAGCTTTGGGATTTCTCTATTTAGAGAATATTTTGAGTTGCCTTTTTATGGCGTATTTGAGTTTGGGATTCCTCCTATTTAGGAGTTATGGTTTCTCTAAACCATCATTGTTGTTTTGGGATTATGCCGATGACATGAGGCATGCTTATGCTTGTTTTTTTAATGTTGGTTATCTCTTTCGAGACTATATATGCTTAATGGGACTTCATCACTTGAAGTAACCACATGTAGTTAGAATTATTTCTTCTCATTTGAGAAGAATTATCACCCTTTTCCCTATGCATCATATTATCACTTACCTTACTAAACTGATTGCTTTAGCTAGACTGCCCCGTGTATTTTATACTCGGGTCAGACCGAGTTGTTTCAGGTTAGATACCTGCTTTTGAACTTTGCTTTGATGCTTCCGCTTGGATATCAGCTTATCCCTTTTTGTGTAGTTTGTAGCCTTTTGTTTGACTCTGATATGTATATTGTTTTAGCTCGTTGTATATAGTGTGGTCTTCGTACCACTTGTGATGTATCATTTTGTATTGTACTGGGGATGTATCTGTATATATGTGTATATATCTGATGTTTGTTGTTCTGTGCTGTGATGTACATTTTAGTTGTTGTATTTGTTCTGATAGATCCGTTAGCCACCTATAGTTTTGTATCAAGCATTTATTGGATATGTCGATCCACTTGAGATAGAGAAAAAAATTAGAGCATTTAATCGACATATTTAATAGATGTTTAAGACAAGGCAATAGATGGTCGCTCCTAACCAGCCATATTCTCCGCATTAGCAAACAGTATTATCCAATAATACTCTTTGTTAATGTAGGTCTCAGGGTGGGGCGTCATAGTTACATTGTTCATAAGTTGATAACAATTGATGTATTTTAAATGTAAAGTGATGAGATGACTATTGTATTAGTGAGTTAATAATTATTTATATCTATTGATGTTTGATTCCGCTATGAGAGTTTCCACTTTCTCTTTATTGTTTTAGAATTTTTTATTTTTATGTACCCACGATCCACTGCTTTTAATAACTGAAATTAGTTGTAAGCGTGTGTTGACGTCTTAAATGATTGGTTTTGGATTTTTAAAATAGTGGGTAGTTACAAGGATACAATTCGGTACCGATCATTTTTTCTCATTAATGTTTTAGGATAGAATAATCAAGGGATGGAAGATAAAGAAAGAATAAAGCACAAGAAGGTAAAGTCACTAAACTCAATATCGATCCATTAATGTTAATGATTTTGACCATGATCTTTTGCTTGGAGCTTCATTCCTAAAGTGGAAAATATGGGTGAGCTTATTCGTACAATTTTGACGATCGGTTTCTAGAGAAGGAGATACATGGATCTTCTCTTTCTAATCTTTGTATCTAATTTTACACCAAAAATTTGTCAAATCCTTTCTCAAATTATTTAATAAATAGTTGTAAGATCCTCATTGTAAAAGCAAAGTATAATCACTAACAAACTTGATAGTGGACATAGGCTATTGATTTTTAGCTGAACTGCTCTAATTCTTCTACGTTCTTTTCTCTTTCTAATTTCTTAAGTTTTTTAATTTCAGCTTGTTAACCGATTCGGTGTTTACCTTATTTTTGGTGCAACATTTTGGTGCTTTCACTGAGAAGATTCGAGATTCTCGGTTATAGATCTATTTTAGAACTTTGGATTTGAACTATCCATAAGCTAGATCCAAAGATTTAATGTTAGAGATCTATGGTTACTTATATTTGGAAGAAAGTCTATCATTGGATATAGAAGCAATGGCCCTTAGAAAAGATAAGAAGAAATAAACCACCTGATGACCCATCAATAAAGCAAAGGATGAAGCATGGAGAGGAAATGAATCAACTCATTCGTTTTGAAATTTTGAATGCACCAGAGGTAATGTCAAGGGTGGAGTTGGATTAGATGATGTCCAAAATGAATAAGAGGATGTTGGAAAGTCAAAATGCTATCTTGAAGGAGACATAGAAATAATTATTGCTATGATGACTCAGCTACACCAAAGGTGTAAGAAAAGCCATAAAGATTCATCATCTTCTGACTCGGACAAAGAGAGTTCTTCTTCATCAGATAGAAATCAGAGAGATGGTAAGCAGAAAATGAAAATAGGTAATACTGGGACATTAAAAATGGGACTTTGAAAAACTCCTGTTGAGTAGTTAAAACTCGATATTGGTCCACTATGACTCGATACCTATCATTTTGGGAAAGTGGTTCTTAGTGATTCTGAAGGTGGGTTTCATGAGGAGGTTGATGTTGGTACCAAGCAAGTTACTAATGGTTAGAATGGTGGTGTTCAGACGAATGCCCTGGAACCATCTAAGAAAGAACGACAACAATGAGGATCTAGATGAATGACTCTCCCAAGGTCAGGGGAGCCTATACGTCATGCAACTAGCGGAGAACGTTTATGGAGTCAAACACTTAGGGTTGTTCCTAACGATCATTATCTAGTTTCCTAGGCTAATCCAGAGTACAAAGTGATATAGTGAAAAGGCTGCTAAATGAGAATCAATAGAGAAGTGTTGGTCATTGGGGTTCATCGCTCAGTTGGACCCCATTATCCAATGATATATTGCAGTAAAGGTATCCCAAGAAGTTTGTTATGCCAATGATGTTGTCTTATAATGAAACAACAGATCTGAGGCAGCATCTCTTGAAGTATGAATCACATATGGATGATGCTTGAGCTATTGATGAGGTGAGATGTAGGTGCTTCCCAATATTCCTAGAAGGGGTAGCCATGATGTGGTTCACTCGGCTCACACCGAGGTCCATATCTTCCTTTGCCCAACTAGTTAAAAGTTCATAGAGCATTTCGAGCTCCACACAATTTAAGCCATGGATGTAATGTCCTTTTCAAACATTATTCGGAGTTCTAGAGAGTTTATAAAAAAAATTCTAAAATGATACAATACTATTGTAACCAAAGTCAATAACCCAAAAGAAGAATTGTTTTGATAGCTTTGATCTAAGGCATTCACCCTAACATAGAATTCGGTAGGTGAACAAAAAGAAAATAGCCACCTACTATGGAAGATTTTTACCATAAAACGTCCTAATTTCTATGCTTGGAAGAGACATGCCTAGTTATTGGATTAGCTGAAGGTAGAATATCAAATGATGTAGTGCAAAGCAACATTATAATTAAGCCAACCTATGAGAGCGCCGGAAACGTTGTTGTGAATGTTGTGAGTAATAATCCAAAAAGGAGGAACCAAGGCACTAGTGGGAACAAACTAGACACTAAGAAGCGTCTAAGGTATACGAACCCAAAGAGTATACTCTGCTAAACAAATCTATTGAAAACATCTACCTTGCTATGCACGGGATTGAAATAATAGAAAGCCACCTTAGAGGGAGGCAACTGAACAAGAAAGGCGCACAAGGAAGTATTGTCACTTTCATCAAATACATGGGTGCGATACCATTAAGTGCCGACATTTAAGTGATATAATTGAAAATTTGATCAAGAAAAAGAAAATGTAGTAGTATGCAAGACCTACAGGTTGGTAGATTGATGAAATATAAACCCTAAGGGCAGATGGCCAAATGGGAATAGTCTAGGCCTAGTGGAGAGGAACCTATGTAGCCTAAATAGAGAATTGTGATTAACACCATTATCGGAGGACCTCATTCAGCGGAGAAGAGATGGAAAGGTGTGGCGGTTCTTTGAAACACGTGATTTAGTAGACTTGTTCAATGTGGAAGATGGAACTCTGGTGAAACAAAAAAACAATGAACGAGGTATTGTTTTCAGAAATAACGATGTTAATGGGGTAAAAGAACCGATGCTTGACCCTTGATGATTACGGCCATTGTTGGCCTGACAATGGTGCACCAAGTCTTAATTGATTGTGGGAGCTTGATCAACTTTTTATTTAAGAAATTTTTTGATCATATTAGGATTATTGGGTAGGATCTAAAGCCTTGTAAGTCCTATATTTAGGAATTTACCAGAGAGGCTAAGGAACATGTCGTTTATATTGATTTGTCTGTTGAGCTGGGTTAAATGGACCGCAAGATGGTGTGAGCACACACGTTTGTGGTGATCGACACATACTCAGCTTACAATGCTTTCTTGGGCCGACTGGCCCTTACTAGTTTTAGGATAGCTCTTTCCCTATGATGTCTAATGATTTAGTTCCCCACCAAGAATAGGGTAGAAGCTATTTAGGGCAATCGAAGTACTGGCCATGCATGTTACATCATCGAACTCAAAGAGGCGAAGCGACATGAGAAGAAAGAGGATGTGGAGAAGATTCTCTACATCAAAACCATTGATGCATAGTAACCACTGCCTAAGTCCTGGCTTGGGCATCATAGTAAATTTCACAAATCTACGGACCTGTGGAAAGAGCTAGAGGATGCGAAGTCGGCATCGGCGTAAATGATGATCAACATCTCTATCGGTGAGGATGACCCTGCGTGAGTCCTAAAGATTAGATCTCTTCTCGGCATAAAGATGAAGAAAGAATTGGTAGGGATTCTCTAAGAAAATCTGGATGCATTCTCTTGGACACAATCCGATATGTGTAGAGTATTGTTAGAGATAACATGTCATTCATTGAATGTGGACTCATGGTACCCTTCTACGAAGCTGAAGATGCGCAACCTGGGTCTGGAGCGATCCTTTAGTTTGAAAGTGGATAAGCTAAAGTTAAGTGGCTTTATATTTGATGCGCTATACCTTGAATGGGTATCGAATCTATGCTGGTCAAAAAGACAAAGGAAAAATGGCAGACATGCATCGATAATTTAGACCTAAATAAAGCGTGTCTAAAGGATAGCTTTCCACTGCCCAGAATTGACCAGCTCATTGATGGAACCACCAAACATGAAACATTATCCATCATGGATGCATACTACGGCTACAATCAGATAGCAACGCACGTCCCGGATTAGGAGCATATGAGTTTCATTACTAATTTAGGGCTTTACTGTTACTGAGTGATGTCATTCAACCTAAAGAATGCAAGAGCTACTTACCAACAATTGGTAAATGCGATGTACAAAGATCAAATTGGATGGACAACGGAGGTCTACATGGATAATACGCTTATAAAGCCATAACAATCGATGAATCACATGCATAACCTCTTAGGAATGTTTGATATGCTCCAAAAGTATGGGATGAAGCTTAATCCATTGAAATGTTCTTTCAAGATTGCATCGAGCAAGTTTTTAGCCTACATGGAAAACTCATGAGGCATTGAAGCTAATCCGGAGCTGATAAAAGCATTGAAAGATGTTACCATCTCAAAGACAAGGAGGGAAATACAAAGCCTAAATGGAGAGGTCGCCGCATTGAGTCGATTTATATCAAAGGAGGTGGATAAATATGTACCGTTCTTTTATTCCCTTAAGAAAGAAAAGGAAAATGTGTTTGGATGAAGGAATATCGAGGAGCTTTCCAAAGCTTGCTTGATCGCATAGAGAAACCACCAACTTTTACAATGCCTTCGGAGGGAGAAGGTTTATTCATTTACTTGTTAGTATCTACTCATGCACGGAGTGCGGCGTTGGTGTGTGAGGAGTCTAGAGTCCAAAGGGCCATGTATTATATCAGCAAGCAGTTCACTGAAGAGGAAAAGAACTATCCAAAGCTAGAGAAGTTGGCGTATTATGTAACATCCCCTATCTGTAGGCCCGAAGCTAAGCGCTTTAGATGCTGCAGTCATCCATAGTATTAACTTCCGGTGAACAAATACGGTAATGTTAATGGTATTCATAATATCAGAAGCACTTGAATATGAAATAAAAACATCACAGATTAAAAACATTTTTCTGATTACATGTCGAAATAATACTTCATATTCAAATTACATAATCCTAAATGTTTCCTAGATTTAGATCAAATATAATTATTACACAATACGCCAAGAGCGACATATAAAGATGCCCCCTTGGATGACCAGAGTACTAAATAGTCATAACAGACTTAATACAACATAGCGGAATCAAACAAAATAAAACAACTCCTAAATAGCTATTCGTCAGCCACCTACTCGTCTCTGGAAGCTTTATTCGCCAACCGACTAAAAACCTAAAAATCCTCAACTCTCAACCTACTCAAACCAATTTTGAGCACCCGAGAGTTTAAGGGGAAAAACATAAAATTCGAGTTAGACATAAAGTCTGGTGTGAATAATACTATACATCTTGGTTATTTGATATTAAATGAGACCACGCCGCTTAGTGGAACGGGTTTCCACTCACTAATATCCTTTTAAAACACATCTTTTGCAAATCATAATCCTGTAACCAAAACTGGTTAAAATTGTAAAGCATTATCCTGTAAACATACATATCAGGTAACAAATGAATTATCTGTCCGAACACTATAGTTTTGTTTAGCTAACTACTAACCTTTGGCTGACTCGGGCCTACCAGACAATATAAACAAATAATCTAACATCCATTAGATACTCCTCTTTTGGACGGTCTATCCCTAACTTACTTTCTCCAGGTCAACTAATCCTAATGGTTTTGCGGGCTCACCAATAACCTACCTTTGTACAAATATATTCCCATCTATGTGTAACATCAATTTAGTCTTACCTGTGACAAAGCCCTACACACTAGAATTTTGGACTAAATTAGCTAGAGGCTAATAGCTAATGTAAAGGGTGCGACCCTATACCAGCCTCATCTGGTATAAAAATATCTACTTAGGGTAATCTTCCCTTAAATTTTCCTAGAAAACCGTTTCTTCTCAAATTGATTTAAACCCTTAAATCATATTTAAACAAGGAAAATATACTATGCTTTACCTAAAATACATTGCCATGTTATATATGCTTCTCCCAAAACATTGTTGATGTACATTCAAAAACTTTGTTTAAACCTTTAAACAATATCTTTTGAAATCATAGAAAGTACCCCTTTCGAACCCTTGAAAGTATCCCTTTCGATACACTTAAAACATTATGCCGAATGACCAAAACCTACCTTTCGAAACCATTACTATAGTCCTTTCGAAACTATTGAAAAACCTTTCATTCAAAAGCCTTTTTAAAACCTTTAACATCCTCTTTTCAAAACTCTTTAAATATTGCCTTTCGAAAACATTGGAAACCCCCATTTAAAATCTTTCGAAATCATTAGGGAACCACCTTCGAAACCTTCCCTTTAAAACCTTTCGAAAACATTAAATTCATTAACCTTTCGAAACCATTTGGGTTCAAGTAAAACATGTTGAACATCCTTTCGAAACCATTCAAAACCATCTCTTTCGAAACCTTTTGGGTCTATCTTTAAAAATCTCAAAGGGCCATAAAAGAATAGGGTTGAAAGCAATACTTTCAAAAGCTATTTCCTAAGTAGAGAAGTGTCGAAACCAACCTTCCGAAAGCAATAGAGAAGCGGCTTGGGTTTTTTATAAAACAAACTAGCTCTTTCGAAGGCATCGCTTCGAATGGTAGAAAGTGGCAGCAAAGGGGTTTCGACCCCGACGAAAGCATTTACTTAAAACAAAGGCGCTACCTCTTAGAAACCACTCCTTTTAAACCATTTGACCCAGTCAAAAGCCAACCAAGTTGAAAGCATTCCTTTCGAGAGCAAAGCATGCACGTTTTTCATTTGAAAGCTAAGTAAGGTTTCGACCTCCTTCGGAACCCCTTTGTTTCGACTTCATACCTTTCGCCTTTATCCAATTCGCTGCGTACCAAGACTTGATACCATGCGCATTGGTTTCGATAGAGGCTGAGGTGGGAGTACTGGGTCGAAAGCATGGTGCCAAAAGTGGCGAAACATGAAAAATGCATGTAAAAATAGATTTTTATTTTATAAAGTAATTCTTTTCAACTAACCTACCTTGTTTGCCAAAATGTTATTGGTTGCTAATTTTCTTTTCTAAAAATTTTGCCAAAATTTCAGAAGTACGCAATTTAAAGTGTTTAAAAAATACCCCTTCTCTTTTTATAAATATATAAAACATTTAAGTCTCATACCTTAATTAATTTTATATATCCACTAAATCACCTAGGAAAATTCTATAAAAAATCTAGAAAATCATTTCTAAGATACTTTCCCACATATATTAATTTCGGACTCAAAACATAAATAATTTAGCCGTAAATTATTTTAAACCCAAATAATCATTTTCTTCGCTAGAAAATTAATATTAAATCTACATTAATTCATAAAATTATGAAAATTTAAACCCATCTCTAAAATATCATTTCTGATCTAAATCTAAAATCGCAAGGCATGTGGATCTCATTTAATAGGGTTTTCACATCAAAACATATCATAAAACCTATATGAATAAGCATAAATCATCAACAAGCATATATAAACATTTAATCATTCAAAAACATGGCATAACCTTGCAAAATAATTTTGATAAATCTTAAAACCGAGAATAATGAAAAATATGAGATGCAGTCATTCACCTTAGCTTTAAGATTAAGGAGTTTGAGATTTGAATGGATATGAATTGATTAATCTTCTTCCTTTAGCTTTTCTTCCTCTTGTTCTCGCTAATGGTGGCTGGCCTCAATATTTAATTTTTGCAAATGAATGAACGTGTGAAATAAATTCCTAAGGGTTTAGGGTATTAGAATACTCTTATTCCAACTTTGCCCCTCACCTATTTGCCTAACTTATTTTATATTTTTACTCATATTAGTTCATTTATTTACATGGCACGACTACCCCTTATTAATTACAAATCTCAATCCTAATCATCACATTATTTTATTTAATTTAGCTAATTAAATATCCTAAATAATGTTATGAAAAATTAGGGTCGTTACAGACTCCCCTTCTTAAAGAATTTTGTCCTCGAAATTACAATAAGGTGCACAGCAAATCAATCGTAAAGGTAAAAAATACCATCAAACAAATCAGGATAAGCGTCTCTAATCTTGTTCTCGGTCTTCCAAGTACAGTCTCACTCATCATCACTCCATTGGACTTTAACTAATCTGACTGTCTTGTTCTGTTGTTCCTAAGCCTCTTCTCATCTCTCGCTACTATTCGAACTGGCTTTCTAACTATAGTCAAGTCTGGTTCTACTACCAAGTCATCTAACACAGTCGGTGCTATAATAGACTCTGGGTCTCTAACACACTTTCTTAGATGAGAAACATGGAAAACATCATGGACTCCTACCAAACTATTCGGTAGCTCTACTCTATATGCGAGTTTCCCGATCTTCTCTATAATAGGAAATGGTCCTATGATCTCGGTGCCAACTTTCCTGATTTCCCGAATCTAATCACACCCTTTACCGGTGATACCTTAACAAACACATGTTCTCCAATAGAGAACTCTAAGTCTTTTCGTCTTTTATCTGCATAACTCTTCTGCCTAGACTAAGCTTCCATCATCCTATCCCGAATTAACTCAATCTTCTCTGCAGCTTCTCTAACCAAATCCGAACCAAGAACCAACCTATCCCCGGTCCCTAACCAACAAATGGGAGATTTGCATGGCCTTCCATACAAAGCTTCAAATGGTTCTATCCCTATACTAGTCTGATAACTGTTGTTATATGAAAACTCGACTAAGTGTAGATGGCCTTCCCATGATCCCCCAAAATTAACACACAAGCTCTTAACAGATCCTCCAAGACTTTGTTAACCCTTTTCGTTTGCCGATCGGTCCGTGGATGGTAAGTGGTACTCATCTTGAGCTTGGTTCCTAAAATCTCCTGTAGACTCTTCCAGAACTTACTAGTGAACAAGGAATCTTTATCACTTACTATGCTACTAGGAATTCTGTGCAGTCTAACTATATTCTTCATGAATAACTTAGCTAAAACTGGTGTCGTCTTAGTTGATTTAACTGGAATGAAATGGGCACTCTTGGTTAGTCTGTTCACTATGATCTATATACTTTCATTTCCTCTAATAGATATTGGCAACCCGTCTATAAAATCCATAGAAATAGAATCCCACTTCCATACCTGAATATCCAATGGTTGAAGCAACCCACTTGGCTTTTGATGTTCGGCTTTTACCTGTTGGCAGTTCAGACACTGCTTTACCCAAAAGCCTACATCCCTCTTCATACCTTCCCAGAAGAAACTTCTCTTCATGTCCTGATAAATCTTAGTTCCTCATGGATGAATAGTGAATTTCGAACGAAGGCATTCCTCCAAAAATTCCTTCCTTATGTCTCCCACATTTGGAACACATAACCTACCTTTCTTTCTCAACCACCCATTTTGGTCAAGACTAAAATCCTTCAAGTCATCGATCTCCGTTCCATCCCTTAACTTCCTGATCCGTTTGACCAATACGGGATCCTTCTCCTGTTTAGAAGCAATCTTTTTGATCATTACCGGTCGAACTTCTAAACAAGATAACATAACAGATTCTTCACTAAACCCAGCCTCAGATCTCCACTGCACCCTGCAAGTCGACAACGCTTCCAAATCTTTCCACTCTGCTATCATTGCCAACACTACATTCTGATGCTTTCTGCTAAGCGCATCTACAACCTTATTACCTTTCCCTTGTGTGTACTTAATTCCAAAATCATAAGCTGCAATAAACTCTAACCATCTCTGTTGTCCCATGTTCAGCTCCTTCTAAGAGAACAAGTACTTCAACGACTTATGATTTGTATATAGCTCAAACCTTTCTCCCAAAAGGTAATGTCCCTACACCTTCAACACAAAAGTCACTGCAGCCAATTCCAAATCATGCGTAATATATCTAACTTCATGCGATCTAGGCTGTTGAGAAGCATAGGCAATCACTTTACCTCTCTGCATTAACACAGCTCCTAACCCAGTTCCATACGCATCTGTATAAACTACAAAATCATGATTCCCTTTCGGAACAACTAATACAGGTGCATGGGTCAATAAGTGTTTCAAGCTCTGGAATGCTTCCTCACACTTATCGGTTCACACAAACTCCACATCCTTTCGCGTTAGCTTGGTCATCGGTGCTGCTATCCATGAAAAATCCTTTATGAACCTTCGATAATATCCAGCCAATCCAAGAAAACTCTTTATCTCAGTCGTTGTCTCGGCTCTCTTCCAATTATTCGCCACTTTAATCTTAGTTGGATCTACAGACAACCCCTTCACTGAGACTACATGACCAAGAAACTTCACTTCCTTCTTCCAGAAATGACCCTTCGAAAACTTCGCCTTCAGCTGATGTTGCCTTAGAATCTCAAGCAAAATTCTAAGATGAACTTCATGCTCCCTTTCATCTCTAGAGTATATAGAAATATCATCGATGAAAACCAACACAAACCTATCCAAGTGCTCCCGAAAAACTTGGTTCATCAAATCTACAAAGAATGTTGGCGCATTAGTTAGTCCAAACGGCATCACTAACCATTTGTACGATCCATACCTAGTTCTAAACGCCGTCAAAGGTATGCTATCCTCTGCTACTCTAAGATGATGAAAACCTGTTGCTAAATCTAACTGAGAAAATATGTTGCTCCACTCAACTTATCGAACCAATCATCAATTCTTGGCAATGGATATCGATTCATTATCGTCTTCTCATTCAGCTTACGATAATCGATACATAACCTTAACGATCCTTCCGGTTACTTAGCAAACACTGTGGCTGCTCCCCTAGGTGAACTACTAGGTCTGATATAACTCTTGCCTTCCAAATCCACCAACTGCACCTTCAGCTCTCTCACCTTTGTAAGTGTCATCCTACTTGGCGGCCGACTTACTGGTTTTGCTCCAGGCACCAAATCTATCCGAAACTCAATGGCTCATTTCGGTTGCAATCCTACTACTAGATCAAAGACATCCGTGAATTCTCTAACCACGAAAACTTGATTCAACTCGTCCTCTAACTCCACAACACCCAACAAAGCATTCACCTCACAACTAGGGCTTTCTACAGTATATACAATCCGATCACTACAGTTAGGGTGTCTAAGTGATATTTTCCTATCATGGAAAAATATCCTAGAATCGTACTTACTTAACCAATCCATACCCAAAATAATATCGAACCCTACAAAGTCAAATACATGCAAACTGCAAACAAAGGTATGACATAAAAAATTAAACCCTAAGTGGTCACACTTCATCCCACGTGTCGCATACCCTCAACTAAGTATGTAGGTTCTAGGTTAAGCTTATGTACCAAACAAAGAGATAAAAAAGAATGCGATGCACTAGTATCAAACAGAATGCTAACAGACATATCATGGATCAAAAGCGTACCTTTCAACACTGCATTTCCTTTTTCTTCTATTGTTGGCCTCGAAGTAACTGGCTCCAATGCAGATACTTTCCCCCTTCCATCCTTAGCAGGCATTTTGCACCGGTTCTTGTAATAACTTTTCTGATTGCAGTTGAAACACCTCACTTCTTTCTTCTCAGCAGTTTTCTTTCTTTTACTATCCGACACTAATGGGCATAGTGTCCCTTCTTGTCACACTTATAACAGACCACTTCTGGTTTTCCCTTCTTTACGGCTTCATCCTTTTGAGCAGCCTTCTTATGAAAGAACTTCCTTTTCTGACTCTGCCCCACCTGGACTTCCTTTTCCTTATTCTTCTCCAGAGAAGCAAGTATCTCCTCATGTCTCAACGCCATCTCTACTACAACATCACAAGGATCCCTAATATAAGGAAATGTAGTTTTTGCCAACTCAGGCTTCAACCCCCTTATGAACTTCTCATTTCTCTTCATCACAGTATCCACAGTGGCATGTCCATACCTAGCCAATTCCTCAAACCTTATAGCATACTCCAACACAGTCATCTCTCCATGTTCCAACTCAACAAACTTTCTGATCAAGGTAGACTTCGCCATCACATACATGAACCTCTCCTCAAACCTCCTCTTAAACTTAGCCTATGTCATCGTTTCTTCATTCACCCCAACTGTCACACTATTCCACCAGAATAAAGCGGCTCCCTGAAGCCGTCTCGATGCAAGCCTCCTCTTCTGCTCATCATTAATCCCCAAGTCTGCTAAGATTCTCTCACAATGCAGTAACCAGTTTTCTACTTCAATAGCATATTCAGTTCTAATGAATGGCTTTCCTCCAAGCCTAACATAGTCTCTACTCAGAATAGCATAATTGTTGACCACCGGAGCATCCTGAACTCTTCCTATAGCATTTGCTCCGACCACTCCAACAGCAACACCCGCCTGCATTATATTCATGAAAAATTGATACATAGTTTCCATATCAACTTTTAGGACTCTGACACCGACGTTTCCTGCTTGTGCCTGACCTTGGTTCCTTCTCGTATTTGGTCTGGCGTTACCATATGTTGTGGTGCTTCCCCCAAGATTCACTCTTCCACTGTTTAATCCTCATGAGATACAGAAGAATAGCCTAAGAGGGATAGGAGAATAGAGATATAGCGTATACTTATATATAGCAAATACATGTACGTTATTATAGCGTTATCCCATATCCCGATCTTATATCTAATTCCTTAGGATTATGTTTTCAAAAATCATTTTAGTTTAAAGTTTTTCATAAAACTATGCTCCGATACCAAGTTGTAACATCCCCTATCTGGAGGCCCGAAGCTAGGCACTACAGATGCTGTAGTCATCCATAATATTAACTTCCAGTGACCAAATACGGTAATGTTAATGGTATCCATAATATCAGAAGCACTTGAATATGAAATAAAAACATCACAGATTAAAAATATTTTTCTGATTAGATTTCAAAACAACATTTCATATTCGAATTACATAATCCCAAACGTTTCCCAGGTTTAGATCAAATATAATAATTACAAAATACGCCAAGAGCGACATATGAAGATACTCTTTGGATGACCAGAGTACTAAATTAGTATAATTGACTTAATAAAACATAGCGGAATCAAATAAAATAAAACAGCAACTCCTAAATAGCTTTCCATCAACCACCTGCTCGTCTCTGGAAGCTTTATTCACCAACCTACTAAAAACTTGAAAATCCTCAACTCTCAACCTACTCAAATCAATTTGAGCACTCGAGAGTTTAAGGAGAAAAATATAAAACTTCGAGCCAGGCATAAAGTCTGGTATGAATAATACTATACATCTCGATTATTTGATATTAATTGAGAACACGCCGCTTAGCGAAACGAGTTTCCCTTTGCTAATATCCATTTAAAACACATCTTTTGCAATCCTAATCCTGCAACCAAAACTGGTTAATAATGTAAAGCATTATCATGTAAACATACATATCAGGTAACAAATGGAATATCTATTTGAAAACTATAGTTTTGTTTGGCTAACTACTAACCTTTGGCTGACTCGGGCCTACCAGACAATATAAACAAATAATCTAACATCTGTTAGATACTCCTCTTCTGGACGGTCTGTTTCTAACTTACTTTCTCTAGGTCAACTGATCCTAATGGTTTTGCAGGCTCACCAATAACCTACCTCTGTACAAATATATTCCCATCTGTGTGTAACATCATTTTAGCAATACCTGTGACAAATCCCTACATACTGGAATTTTGGACTAAATTAGCTAGGGGCTAATAGCTAATATATAGGGCGCGACCCTATGCCAGCTCCATCTGGTATAAAAATATCTACTTAGGGTAATCTTCCCTTAAATTTTCCTTGAAAACCTTTTCTTCTCAAATTGATTTAAACCCTTAAATCATACTTTAAATAAGGAAAATATACTATACTTTACCCAAAATACTTTGCCATGTTATATATGCTTCTCTTAAAACATTGTTGACGTGCATTCAAAAAATTTGTTTAAACCTTTAAAAAAATATCTTTTGAAATCATAGAAAGTACCCCTTTCGAACCCTTGAAAGTACCTTTTTCGATACACTTAAAACATTAGGCCGAAAGGCCAAAACCAACCTTTCGAAACCATTACCATAGTCCTTTCGAAACCATTGAAAAACCTTTCATTCAAAAGCCTTTTTAAAAACTTTAAAATACTCTTTTCAAAACTCTTTAAATATTGCCTTTCGAAATCATTGGAACCCTCCATTTGAAATCTTTCGAAATCATTGAAGAACCACCTTTGAAACCTTCCCTTTAAATCCTTTCGAAAGCGTTAAATTCATCAACCTTTCAAAACCATTTGGGTTCAAGCAAAACATGTGGAACATCCTTTCAAAATCATTCAAAACCATCTCTTTCGAAACCTTTTGGGTTTGACTTTCAAATTTTCAAAGGGTCATAAAAGAACAAGGTCGAAAGCAACACTTTCGAAAGCTATTTTCTAAATAGAAAAGTGATGGTGTCGAAACCAACCTTCCGAAAGCAATGGGGAAGCGGCTTGGGTTTTTTATAAACAAAACAGCCATTTCGAAGGCATCACTTCGAAAGGTAGAAAGCGACAGCAAAGGGCTTTCGACCTCGATGAAAGCATTTACTTAAACAAAGGTGCAACCTCTTAGAAACCATTCCTTTAAAACCATTTGACCCAGTCGAAAGCCAACCAAGTCGAAACATTCCTTTCGAAAGCAAAGTAGGCGCGTTTTTCATTTGAAAGCTAAGTAAGGTTTTGACCTCCTCCGGAACCCCTTTGTTTTGACTTCGTACCTTCCGCCTTTATCCAATTCGCTACATACCAAGACTTGATACCATGCGCATCAGTTTCGATAGGGGCGGAGGTGGGAGTACTGGGTCGAAAGCATGGTGCCGAAAGTGGCGAAACATGAAAAATGCATGTAAAAACTGATTTTTACTTTATAAAGTAACTCTATTCAACTAACATGCCTTGTTTGTCAAAATATTATTGGTTGCTAATTTTCTTTCCTAAAAGTACTGCTAAAATTTTAGAAGTAAGCAATTTAAATAATTTACAAAATACCCCTTCTCCTTCTATAAATATATAAAACATTTAAGTCCCATACCTTAAATAATTTTACATATCTACTAAATCACCTAGGAAAATTCTATAAAAATTCCGGCAAATCATTTTTAAGATGTTTTCCACCATATATTAATTTCAGACCCAAAACATAAATAATTTAGCCATAAATTATTTTAAACCCAAATAATCATTTTCTTCACTAGAAAATTAATATTAAATCCACATTAATTCTAAAATTATGAAAATTGAAAGCCATCTCTAAAATATCATTTCTAATCTAAATATAAAATCGCAAGGCATTTGGATGTCATTCAATAGGGTTTTCACATCAAAACATATCATAAAACCAATATGAATAAGCAGAAATCATCAACAAGCATATATAAACATGTAATCATTCAAAAACATGGCATAACTTTGCAAAATAATTCGGATAAACCTTAAAACCAAAAAAATAGAAAATATGAGATGTAGTCATTATTCACCTTAGCTTTGAGATTAAGGAGTTTGAGATTTGAATGGATATGAATTGATTAATCTTATTCCTTTAGCTTTTCTCCTTCTTGTTCTTGCTAATGGTGGTCGGCCTCAATATTTAATTTTTGCAAATGAATGAGTGTGTGAAATGAATTCGTAAGTGTTTAGGGTATTAGAACACTCTTATTCCAACTTTGCCCCTCACCTATTTACCTAACTTATTTTATTTTTACTCATATTAGTTCATTTATTTACATGGCACGGCTACCCCTTATTAATCACAAATCTCAATCCCTTAATCATCACATTATTTTATTTAATTTAGCTAATTAAATATCCTAAATAATGTTACTAAAAATTAGGGTCGTTACATATTACTTGCTGATTACTTCGAGAAATTTGCAATTTTACTTCTAGGCTCACCCAATAAAAGTAATGACTGATCAGCCTCTAAGGCAAGTACTGCATTGAACCGAGACTTCAAGGAGATTACTCAAATGAAATATCGAGTTGAGTCAATATGATATTACATATCATTTTAGGAGGGTGATACATGGTCAGACATTGGCAGATCTCATTATGGTGTTTATTCTCTGGGAGGGGGAAATATAAGAAGATATGGTCCGACTAGTCAGTGGCGGTTGTATTAGATGTACCCTCCAATGAGCATAGTTCTAGGGCGGGAGTGATCCTAGTAGCTTTGGAAGAATGGAGGATATGCTACACTCTAAAGTTAGAGTTCCCAGTGATGAATAATGAAGCTAAGTATGAAGTGCTGATTGTTGGAACTAAGATAGCAGAGGAGCTGGAAGCCAAAACACTGCATATATTCAATAACTCCTAATTGGTGGTCTGCCAAGTTAATAAGAAATTTCAAGATAAGGAAGCGGGACTTTCCCTTTACCTAATGATGGTTCTGGAACTCTTGGATGACATTGAATACTACATGATAATGCACATTCCTGGAGAAGAGAATATAAAAGCTGATTCATTAGCCAAACTGGCCAGCTTTGGAGATGCGCAACTTATGGGACTCTTTCCAATGGAGATATTGTCGACACTATGCATTAACCAGATGGATGTTGATTGGATTTTGGAAGCCAAAGAAGAGGAGCCACAGATGATTCTAATAAAATAACATCTGCTAAAGGGAACTCTCTCGAATGGAAGGAATGAACGACAAAAAATCATGTGCAAGGTACCATAATTTATCATGTAGGAAGGTACTATACATGAAGGATTCTCTACTCCTTTGGTACGGTGTGTCACCAAAAAAGAAGTTAAGAAGATCCTAGCTAATGCGCATGATGGAAGCTATGATGATCACATCAAGGGGCTAACTTTGGCGTGGAAGGTTCTTTGCTATGAATACTTTTGGCCAACAATCAACCAAGATGTGTCTGGTTAAACTAGAAAGTGTGATAAGTGTAAAAGATTTACGAAGATACTGAAAGCCCCATCCATACAGCTTACGCAAATATTTAGGCCATGGTCGTTTATGATTTATAGAATTGACATTATCAGTATGCCACCAATGCCGCAAATCGAAGCGAAGTATGCTATCGTGGCTATGGACAACTTCATAAAGTGGGCCAAAGTGGAACTACTTGCCACAATCATTGGGAAGAAAGTGTTCAACTTTGTGGTGAAAAATATTACATGCAGATTTGGAGTTCCAAGAAGATTATCACCGACAATGGAACCTAATTCAAGAGTGCCGAAGTCAAAGGTTTTTACAATCGGTATCAAATTGAGAAAAAGTTCTCGGTGGTATCACACCCACGAGCGAATGGGTGGTAGAGGCAGTGAACAAGATCATTAAATCCATCCTAAAGAGGCAATTGATGAAAGACAAGGGAAATTGGGTCGATGAGCTGCCACTGGAACCATGGGCTTATCAAACGACCTACAAGTCTGTGACTAGCTATACTCCATTTGCTTTGGCCTATATATCTGAGGCTATGGTTCTAACTGAATTAGAAAGCCCTTCTCATTGGAATTGCACTTTGATCTTAAGATGAATAAGGAATTTTTTCTTGAGTCCCTTGAGTTGTCGATGAGAAATAGGAATATGTTGAACTTAAGGTAGCTTCTTACTAGAAAAGGGTAGTACAACCGTTTAATGCCAAGGTCAGAAACCTTACCTTCAAAATAGACGACCTTATTTGAAACGAATCTTTCATAGTATGAGGGCACTTGGTTTAAACTGGAAAGTGTTGGACCAAAAATTGGTTCAACATTCTAAAATGTTATTTAAGGTAATATTATTTAGAATGGTCATAATAACACTCATGATCTTGAATATAGTCATGAGGTTATTAGAAGTTCATATGTCAATAGGCATAATAGTCATTATGCAAAGTAATCATTAACTTAGGTATTGTCTTAAATGGCATTGTTCAAATAGTCAATGCACAGGTCCAAATCCAAGTCCAAGTCCAAAGATAAGTTATATGCACATCCATTCTAGTAATAGTCAAAGACACATATGTCGAAAGCATAATGCTATGCAAAGTTTATTTTCCAAGTTCTTATGTACAAAAAGTTACAATTGTATCGAGAAATCCCCAAATAAATTTAGGGTTTATAATTTTGTAGTTTAAGAAGTCGGGAAAGAAATGATTCGCCCCTTACACATAGCCATGGGGTCCATAGTTATAGGGGTGGCAGCAGGCGGTGTGGCTGCCACGTGTCCTTCGATATGTTGTGTGAATTGTTGACATTCGATATCCCTTTGTATTGCTGATATTCGACATCCCTCTTGATATTGATGATATTCAGAACCCTTCTTTGTACTAATGATATGCGGCATCCTTCATAACTGTAGACATTTCGATATTCTTTATGTCCTATGAAGTTTGACATCCTTTGCTACTTGTAAAGCTCGAGACCACTTGCTACTTGTGGACGTTTTACAACAGTTATAGATGTAAATGCTCAATATATATTGCTTGTTTCATAGAGTCCCGATACACCCTCTTTATGCCTATGTATTCGATATCTGTTAATGATGTGGCACCCCTCTTTGTTCTTTATTCTATTAGCACTTTATGTTTTAGTGGTACAACAACTCTCTCTGATTGTCTTCAGGTTAGATATCCTTTGTACCGTAGTATCTTGGTATCTATTGATATTCGATGCCACTTTGCGCTTGTTATATGCTCGGTATCTATAGAAATTTTTTAGGGCACGATATCTCTTCCTTGTTACATGCTCGACAACTTCTATAGTTGTTGAAGCTTGATACCTCCTCCTCCTTCATTCAAGCTTGATAACACTTGTAGCTTGACATCCTTAGTGATTCGATACCTTAATGTGATATCTTTTCAATTATTAAGGTTCGATAACCTTCTTGTTGTGCTCATGTTCGATACCTTCTAGGCTTGCCAACTACTTGGAATTAGATACCTTCAGAGACTGGTCATCCCTTCTTAAGCATTTGACACCTTTGATTATAAAGGTTCGACAACTCCTTGAGGTTTCTTGAAGTTTGATACCCCTTATTTAATGTTGGAATTCTTTTCCTTCTTCACACTCGACATCTTGAATTTCAATGTGCTCTTCTTTGATATTCGACACCTTTATTTGTAGTTACAATGTCGAAGCTCGATATTTCCCTTGCCCTATGTGTTCGGCATCCTATATTTCATTTAGAAGATTGATATGAGTTCTTGTAGTAACAGCTATAAAATCTTTTCATTCTTCCTGTCTTTGAATTCGACTTCCTTTTTGGCTTGATATTCTCATGTTTGATGCTTGCTATGTTATCGTCTTGAAAGCTCAATGTGTAATCATAGGTCTGTTAACTTGAATTGCATTTATAAGCTCGATATGCTTTCTTTGGATGCTAGATATACGTATGTGTGGTAACACCATCCCCCATTGCTTCCATATCTTCTTTTTTATTTTCTTAACATGGCAGCCAGGTAATATGTTGATAACATTTACCCCTCCTTGTATAAAAGAAGCTTTTTACACTTTAGTGTAAAACCATGTATCTTCTTACCTTTCCAATTTTCTATGAGATTTTCTCTTCAATCTAGTTCCCCTAAAAACATAAAACAAATTATGATGACTTTCATTACTCACTTTAAATTGAATTTTAAATAAACCCGTTCAAATTTGGTAAAGACGTGTGTTAATTTTTCTTCTACGTCATATAAAGGAGCTTTTGTGTCTGAATATAAAGCCAAAGTTTTATTAATAAGCTTAGAAATATGGTTGATAAGAATACTATAAATTTAATTAGCAATAAGACCGGAAATTCATCTGTTAAGAATCCAATAGATATGTTGGATAAGAAGTCCAGAAATTCAATTAAGAAGAAGACCCAAAAATCATCTGGTTAGTAATCCAAAAATCCATCTGGCAAGAAATCCATAAATTATCTTTTAATAAGAAGGTCAGAAATCCATTCGGTAAGAAGATCATAAATTTATTAGTTAAGAAGATCAAAAATCCATCTAGCAATAGTACAATGGTTTCATTTGAATAGAAGACCAGAAATCCGTCTGGAAATAATACCATAGTTTCATTTGAATAGAAGACCAGAAATCCATCCGATAATATCATTGTTACCACCAAAATCTCCTTTTGACTTAGTCGAAACCAGCTTGAGCAGAGATCAAATAAGAACAAGAGGAAAAGGTTCCAGCTAAGCCTTTCGAAGGTGTCGAAGGGATGCTACAGTTAAGATCCAGTAGATTCTTACCTTTTCAAGGAGACGAAAGCACCCTTCCGCCTTTAGTAACTACGTTTCGACTAAGAGAATCCATATGCATGAAGACCTTTCGAATGAGTCAAAGAAACACCTTTCGAAGACAATGAAGAACAACACTTTGTATATGTGCCAAACCTTTCGAAACCAAGGGTTTCGCCTTCATTCAAACCATTCGAAAGCAAGTATTGTCCTGAACAACCCCTTCGAAAGCTATAATAAGCCTTCTGAACTGATCGAAGCCATTATGATCCAGGAGGGTTCCGCATCATGTCACAAATAAGAGATCAGAAGCAACCATCAGTGTCAAAACCAGCGGCACCTCAACACTATCGAAACCACTAAACAAATCCCATCCACAGAATTGAAAGCTTTTACGAGGCAATACAAAGAAGAGAAGCGCACCCATTCCTTTTGACAAAGGTGGAAGCATACTTGAGTTATTCGGCAGCCACCTTTCGACTAAGTCGAAAGATTTAGGGACGAAAGGTGCCGACCTGCATTTATAAATAAGATCAAAGGGGTCATGTTCGGGGGATCCGATATTTTCCATTCTAAGCTTGTATTTTATTAATCAAAAGAGTTGTAAACTCTAATCTAAATTGATTTGGGGATTTTGAGCAATAAAATCATCTTTAGCTTGCGAAAGGGAAGGTGTCAATTATACAGATTACTTTACTATTCTTAAAGCTTTTATCAGGTTTAACATTGTGTTTCAGGTGTTGTCTATATCGAAAGGACCCTTCCGACACAGTCGAAACCTTGCATACTCAAATAACTTCAGTTAAAGGCTTCAAGTTATCTTCCACTTTGCTACTTCTTTCGACAGGGTCGAAACCTAACCATAGTTCACCTAAACTTTGGACTGACACAAGAAACCTAAAGATCCTGCTTTCGACAAGGTCGAAAACTCTCTCCAAATCGCTGTGACTTGAGATTACTAATCCTAACCCAAGATGGTTAAGTCCACAGCTTTCGACAAGGTCGAAACCACTACCTCAGACCCTTGACTAAATAACCACACAACAAGTAAGACCTTCGACTAGGTCAAAACCCTCTAAGTCAAACTTCATCCGGTGATCCCAAAGACCAAATATTTGGATTATGCTTCAACTTCGAAAGGAGAGCTTTCGAAGGGAAAGCCCATTTATCTCAACAAAGTCGAATGGTTAATAAGGAAAGGAAATAACCGTTCCAACTGAGTCGAAAGGTCGGCCTAAGCAAATTTTCACTACAACAACCTGTTTCGAAAGGATACCAAAGTAAATATACACATTCCATCCTTCTCAACTTTTCTAAAAGAAACCACAAGGAATTGACCTTGTCTTCAGAACTCTACTTGGGGGTGTTGACAAGATTTCTTGTTAACATTTTTGGCGCTAGAAGGAGGGCTTGAACCGTCGACTTGGTTAAACACCCAATAATACTTGTCTCTAACCCCACTTAACCCAATCTCAAGTTCATCCGCTTTGGTCAAGTAATGGCTAGAAGAATCGTAAGATATGAACAAGGATCCTCTGAGCCACATTGGATAAAGTTCCCATCAAAATTCATCAAAGATTCCAATCAAAATGAAGAACAAAGGTTAAGGCTAGTAGCTCTTAGAATTATAAATAATAAAAGAGCAGAATCATATGATTTTGAGAAATGGAGCTTAAACCCCTTTCATGTTAGCCCCACCCCAATTTTTGCCTTAGGAAAAAGAACAAATGAAAGTGATAATGTATTCAATCAAATGAGAAGAACCATCCAACATTATTCCAATGGCACAATCTTTGAAAAAGAAATAATGGCTGATTATAGTGCCTTTGCACATAAATGGCAACCAACTGCTATAGGAACACTTCCAACTTAAGAACTCCAAAGGGTGGCGAAAAGGAAAGCAATAGAAAAATGTGAAACCTCAAGGTAAGAAATAAAAAGTCAAAAGGAAATCCTCAAGAATCAAGCTTCAAGTCTAGACTTCCAAAAGAATGCAACTTAACAACATCCATAGAGAATGTCTACTTTCTTACTAAGGATGATCTTAACTATTGGCTATCACAGAAAAAGAAGCCGAAACATGAAAGGAATCTGGGAGGATCCTACTATTACTACAACATGATGAATGGCCATGAAACCAATCATTGCAAAGCCGTGGAGGGGATGATCATCGATTTCTTCTGACTAGGAAAGATTCATGAATTTGTAGAGAGAACTTGAGAAAAATCAATAAAATAATGCTTTTTATGAAAAATCTACATGGTTGGGAGTGAAATGCTCCATATATTTGGATACTAACTAAGATGGTAGTCTACCTAAAATGGTAGAAAGAATGTCCGTGCTGTGATGGCCAGGGCAGAGCACCTCCTGGAAGGAGGGCACAGTAAGCCTTTAGCCGCGCCATAAGATGGCCAGGTTAAAGCACCAGACAAGCCATTGGTCACTGCTTTGATCAGGTCAAGGCACCTCCTAGAGGGAGAACGGAGTAAGCCTTTATCGTGCCATAAGATGGCCAGGGTAAAGCACCGAACAAGCCCTTGTCTGGGCCATGCTATGGCCAGGGTAAGGCACCTCCTAGAGGGAGGACGGAGTAAGTATTTATCCGCGCCATGCTATGGTCAGGTTAAAGCACCGAACAAGCCCCTGTCCACGCCATGATATGGCCAGGGTAGGGTGCCTCCTGGAGGGAGGTCGGGTAAGTCCTTGGTTCCAGCCTCTAAGATGAGCTAACCAAGAGCACCAGACATCAATGGACTAAGATGTCTAAGCCCAAAAAGTGGCTCACCAAATAATGAACTAAAATGTCCAAGCTTAAGAAGAGGCACATCAAATAGTGGACTAAGATGTCCAAGCCCACGAAGAGGCTCATCAAAAAATGGACTAAGATGTCCAAGCCCAAGAAGAGGCTCATCAAATAGTGGACTAAAATGTCCAAGCCCAAGAGAAGGCTCATCCAACAATGGACAATGATGTCCAAGCCTGAGAAGAGGCTCTTCCAATCATGAACAAAGATGTCCAAACCCGAGAAGCGGTATATCTCCAACGGACTAAGACGTCCAAGCCCAAGACGAATTGATCACATTACAACTATATACAAGACCTGAAGGGTTCATACATGTCGAGAAAGACGCAATCTAAAGAGTAAAGCCAAACTCCGTCCATTAAATACCCAAATCTGGGTTTCAGGTTCTTCATTTCGAGATTTCATTTATTAAATACCCGAATTTGGGTTTCGGATTTCTTATTTCAGCATTTTATCTACTAATACCCGAATCTGGGTTTTAGGTTGATTCTAATTACTTATAGTCCTTATAATACCTGAATCTGGGTTTCAGGTTTTTATCAATCACCAATCATCTTTATCATACCCGAATCTGAGTTGCGAGGCTACTACTTATCATTACCCTAATCTGGGCTTGGAATTTATATTATGAATTTCTATTGTGGATTTCTATCACAAATGCCCGAATCTGGGTCAAAAAATACTCTCAAGGAGATCGTTATTATACGTTTCCGTTAATACCCCAATCCGGGCTCGGATTTCTAATGTTTCAAATTTCATTAATACCCGAGAATGGGTCAGTGGATTCTACTATAAATATTCAGATATTGATTTTTGGATTTAGCTCTTTATTAAATATCTCTAAAAATCACTCTCCAACATTTATGTCCTTCTGGTAGGGCAGGATTTCCTACAAAAAAACTTCAGACATTCCAGCCAAATGGTTGAAGTTAAATTCTTAATTATTTCTCATCACGGATAAAAATGGGATTTAGACATCTAATATAAACTATTTTTCATGCGATTGACAAGATGTTTTGTTAATCTAAGCAAATGATATACATAGACTGGTATGTCAATTTCAAGCTAACAATTAGAAATATTGTTTGCTTCATACTTTTCAAGGAGATCAACACAGCAAAAAGAACTAAAGGATTCAGCAAATACAGAAATAATGAATGAGCTACCAAAGAGCATTTCAGAAGGGATATTACAGAAAAGACTTGCAAATCAGGTGATATTTACAAAGTTTATATTATTTACATAACTCGTGAAATTATTTACAAAACTTATGAAGCTATTCACATATATACAAGACAAGTCTATACTTTTCAAAGATAAAAATATGTCATATGTCTTGAGCAGCCTTGCTAAGATTCACAGCGATCGAAAGATCAACTATGTGATGAATTGTAGCACAGAGAACTTCTTTAAGTTTCTTTTCCTTATTTCTTGCCTTGTTTTCACCATCGATTGCATCAATATTTGTCTTCAAAGCATGATTTAAACACCCAACACTACTTGTCTCTAACCCCACTTAACCCAATCTCAAGTTCATCTACTTTGGTCAAATAATGGTTAGAAGAATCGTAAGATTTAAATAGAGATCCTCTGAGCCACATGAGATAAAGTTCCACTCAAAATTCATCAAAGATTCCAATCAAAATGAAGAACAAAGGTTAAGGCTAGAAGCTTTGAGAATTATAAATAAGAAAAGAGCGGAATCATACGATCTTGAGAAATGGAGCTTAAACCCCTTTCATGTTAGCCCCACCCCAATTTTTTCCTTAGGAAAAAGGACAAATGGAACTGATAATGTATTCAATCAAATGAGAAGAACCATTCAATATTATTCCAAAGGCACAATCTTTGAAAAAGAAATAATGACTGATTACAATGCCTTTGCACATAAATGGCAACCAACTGCTACAGGAACACTTCCAACTCAAGAACTCCAAACGGTGGCGAAAAGGAAAGCAATAGAAGAATGTGAAACCTCAAGGCCAAAAAAAAGTAAAAAAGCCATCCTCAAGAATCAAGCTTCAGGTCTAGACTTCCAAAAGAATGCAACTTAACAACATCCATAGAGAATGTTTACTTGCTTACTAAGGATGAGCTTTACTATTGGCTATCACGGAAAAAGAAGTCGAAACATGAAAGGAATCTGGGAGGATCCTACTGTTACTACAACTTGATGAAAGGCCATGAAACCAATCATTGCAAATCCCTGGAGGGGAAGATCATCGATTTCTTCCAACAAGGAAAGATTCATGAATTTGTAAAGAGAACTTGAGAAAAATCAATAAAGTGATACCTTTTATGAAAAATTTACATGGTTGGGAGTGAAATGCTCTTTATATTTGGATACTAACTAAGATGGTAGTCTACCTAAAATGGTAGAAAGCATGTTCGTGCCGAGATGGCCAGGGCAGAGCACCTCTTGGAGGAAGGGCATAGTAAGCCTTTTGCCGTGCCATAAGATGTCCAAGTTAAAGCACCAAACAAGCCCTTGGTCGCGCCTCCGTTCAAGTTAAGGCACCTCCTAGAGGGAGGACGGAGTAAGCCTTTATCGCGCCATAAGACGGCCAGGGTAAAGCATCGAACAAGCCCTTATCCGCACCATGCTACGGCCAGTGTAAGGCACCTCCTAGAGGGAGGACGGAGTAAGCCTTTATCCACGCCACGCTATGGCTAGGTTAAAGCACCGAACAAGCCCCGTCTGCGCCACGCTATGGCCAGGACAGGGTGCCTTCTGGAGGGAGGTTGGGTAAGTCCTTGGTTCTAGCCTCTAAGATGAGCTAACCAAGAGCATCGGACAACAATGGACTAAGATGTCTAAGCCCAAGAAGAGGCTCATCAAAGAATGGACTAAGATGTCCAAGCCCAATAAGAGGCTCATCAAATAGTGGACTAAGATGTCCAAGCCCACGAAGAGGCTCATCAAACAATGGACTAAGATGTCTAAGCCCAAGAAGAGGCTCATCAAATAGTGGATTAAAATGTCCAAGCCCAAGAGAAGGCTCATCCAACAATGGACTAAGATGTCCAAGCCCGAGAAGAGGCTCTTCCAATCATTAACAAATATGTCCAAACCCGAGAAGCGGTATATCTCCAACGGACTAAGACGTCCAAGCCCAAGAGGAAATTGATCAAATTACAACTATATACAAGACCTGAAGGGTTCATACATGTCGAGAAAGACATAATCTAAAGAGTAAAGACAAACTCCGTTAATTAAATATCCGAATCTGGGTTTCGGGTTCTTCATTTCGAGATTTCATCTATTAAATACTCGAATTTGGGTTTCGGGTTTCTTATTTCAGAATTTTATCTACTAATACCCGAATCAAGGTTTCGGGTTGATTCCAATTACTTATAGTCCTTATAATACCTGAATTTGGGTTTTTGATCTTTTTCAATCACTAATCATCTTTTTCATACTCGAATCTGGGTTGCGAGGCTACTACTTATCATTGCCCTAATTTGGGCTTGTAATTTCTATTATGAATTTCTATTGTGGATTTCTATCACAAATGCCCGAATCTGGGTCAAAATATACTCTCAAGGAGATCATTATTATATGTTTCCGTTAGCACCCAAATCTGGGTCTCGGATTTCTAATTTTTCAAATTTCATTAATACCCGAGAATGGGTCAGTGGGTTTCTACTACAAATATTCTGATATTGATTTTTGGATTTAGGTCTTTGTTAAATATCTCTAAAAAATCACTCTCTAACATTTATGACCTTTTGATAGAGCGGGATTTCCTACCAAAAAACTTCAGCCATTCCAGCCAAATGGTTGAAGTTAAATTCTTAATTATTTCTCACTACGGATAAAAATGGGATTTAGACATTTAATATAAACTATTTTTCATGAGATTAACAAGATGATTTGTTAATCTAAGCAAATGATATACATAGACTAGTATGTCAATTTTAAGCTAACAATTAGAAATATTTTTGCTTTATACTTTTTAGGGAGATCAACACAGCAAAAAGAACTAAAGGATTCAGCAAATACAGAAATAATGAATGAGCTATCAAAGAGCATTTCAAAAGTGACATTACAGAAAAGAATTGCAAATCAGGTGATATTTACAAAGTTTATATGATTTAGTAACTCGCGAAATTATTTACAAAACTTATGAAGCTATTCACATATATACGAGACAAGTCTATACATTTCAAAGATACAAATATGTCATAAGTCTTGAGCAGCCTTGCTAAGATTCTCAACGATCGAAGGATCAATTATGTGATGAATTACAATGCAGAGAACTTCTTTAAGTTTCTTTTCCTTCTTTCTTGCCCTGTCTGCGTCATCGATTGCATCAGTATTTGTCTTCAAAGCGCGGTTTAAAGCTCTGTTTGTGCCCCAAAGGGTCTTGTTTTCCCTTTCTAATTCCGCAACGTGCTTTAGAAGGAAGTAATTATCGCATTCAAGCTTCTGAATCTTGGCTGCATACTCATTAATACTTTGCGAATATTTCACTTTTTGCTGCTCATCAAAATACCTAGCTATTTCAAACTTTAATTTCCTTCACCATTCACCCACAACGTTCTCATCTAAGCCAGGAGGAAGGGTGAGCATTATGGGGAATTTCTAAGCAGTAAGGGAAGTAGACCTCGTAGATCTAGAACAGAGGGAGTAGTGTGAGGAGCCGGTAAATCAATACTCAAAATCTTATCTCCCATAATGTATTCCAATGATTCACACTGTGCTTGACTCTCCTTCAATTTCAACTCCAAGTCACTAATTTGTTTACCTTGGGTTTGAAGGGTTTGACTTTACCTGTTGCTTCAGTGATGAAATCATTTCATCTTTTTTTGACATTGGCCTCGAGATAGGCAATTTGATCTTTCAGATTACTAACAAAGGCTTTCGGAAGTAAATATCTTTTATACCATTTCAAGGCTTCGACATTGCCATGGAAGCGTGTCAGTAAGATTTCATCACAGGGTTCGCTCCTTCCATATTCTTTTAACAGTTTATTTCTAAGATTAGCGATGCGTGATGTTAAATCAAGAGGGAGAGGAGCTATAGATAATTGTAACACCTGTTTAACCAAAAAGAAACAGAATAAGTCAAAATCAAGATGAAAAATCTTTTTATTATTATAATATCAGATTACAACTCAAACGACAATGAAGTTAAAAGATACAATAAACAATTGATTTACATCTAAAGTTGATAAACTACATTTCTAACTTTATGTAATGAATTAGCAGAAAGGGTAACTATTGAATCAAAAGGAATATTAACTCCTTCGGAAGCAATAACTGGTGGACATGTGTTATAGTCCCACTTCCCAACTGGAGGACTATCACGACCAAAAATTAACTTAGAATGGAATTCCTGATTTCCTTAGGAAGTTTCCTTTTGTCATCACCAAGAAAATCAAAGAGAAGACGAGGATATTCCAAGTAAAGTTTTTGTAAATCTCTAAGGAAGCAGTATCTTGCTAGTTCCGAAGATTTGAAAATTGATGCTTTTCAAGATAAAATCGTCTCAATTTGACATACTGACTTAAATAGTCTCTAGAAACAAGCTGGCCGGACAAAAAGTCTTTCTGTGATAATATAATAAAATGAAGCTAAGCATAAAAGCAAGACTAAAACAAATATTTATAAATCAATACATTGTTACATGTTTACAATTATTCATCCGGTTCATACAAAACAGACTTAAAAATAATTCAGAGACAAATTTATTCTTATAGTACTTAAAGCTTTTCAGGTGGGAGATCTTGGGAAATGGATCTGACCCATGGTAAGTTCCAACAAGTTCCAGGGTTCGGGTCAGATCCAAATTCATCCAAGTATCTCTTATAACAATGCCTAAGTAAACCACCACTAAATTCTCCTAAATATGAAAAATCAATAATTGAGTGTCTACAGTAAGCGTTATATAAGAAGTTGATTAAAATATCCCTTTCTTCAATCAACATCCAAAATAAGGTAATTAACTCCTAGTTTTCCTTTAAGATAGCGTCGTAACGGAGGCAAGCTCTCTTTAGTAGGGGGGGGGGGCTTTTGATGCTTAAAAGATGCTAGCACTGACGCACTTCTATCAAGCCTATGATATTTATCTGAAAGTAATTATGCTTCATTATTTACTTGTCTATCTCCCTATATAATATGTTTATCTCTGCTTGTTTTCTCTTAGGTTTGCTTTTATATGGGAGGGCGGATTTATATAAGCTAAAGATCCATCTATCTAGATATCATCATATACTTCTAGAAAGCCGTACTTTTTGGAAGAAGCTTGTACGGTTTGGGAAGAGGTTTTTAAAAGAAGAATCTACTTTAACCGATATGCTCTTAGGCACGGCCATACATAACATAGAAATCGCGCTTTTATCTAAATAAAAGAATTACACTATTATGACTTTCGAAATAAAAGTTGTTTAATCAAAGAGTCCCATACCTGAGATACCAAGACAAAAGTTTGAGAAACCTGCTCCTTTTCTCTTGGTTCTTCAACATTAATGGAAGCAGGATCCTCTTGAGGAGCAGAGGGTGTAGTGGACTCAGGGGGCATAGCTTCATGAGGAGATGGCTCTTTTTTAGAAGCTTTAGTGTTATCATCTCCATCTTTATCAGAGGTTTCAGTGTGGCCTCCTCTATCACCACCTAAACCTTGGCCGTCGTTATTGTTATGATCATCATCATCATTGTCATCCTCATTATCATCGCCATCACCATTTCCCTCTTCCTCGGCGGCATCATCTTTTTCGCCCTCATCCTCTGATTCATAATCGATTTCAAAAGAGGGAACTTCGGAAGATAGAATCTGGGAGGCATCAATCTCTTCCTTTTCAACAGTCTCAGCTCCTTGCTTCATCCGGTTTATCTTGCCCATAACTCTATCTATGAGGGCAGAATCGAGTGTAGGAAAGCTGAGCTCTGGGCATTTGTCAATATTATTTGCGTAGGCCAACATCAAGGCATCTTCAAAAGAACTTAACATCATCCCCCCAAGTGTAGTGTCGAGAAACTGCGACACTCGTTGTTTGGCATCGAAGATGGTATCAACAGCAAGTTTCAGTGAGGCCCTATTTTTCTTGAACTTCTCTTTCAAAGAAATGTTCTTTGCTGCTATGCGGGCCTTCCCCTCATCGGAATCTTTTAAAGTTAGCCGCATAGCGAAGTTCTCGTCGGCGAGGAGTTGGCGAGCCTTTCTTTCCTTTAAAATAGCAGATTCTGACTGGGCGAGAGAAGTCCTCAACCGCTCCAATTCAGAAATCGCTTCATATTTTGCCGCAAAAAGAGAAGACACTTGGTTGTTTAGAGCAGAAATTTCCTCCTGAAACTTGGAGGACTCAACATAAGATTTTGATGCTTACTCATTCAAAACAAACCAGCTCTTGGAAATTTCAAAGCCGAAGTGCAGCATGAGTTAGAGATTTAGAGAAAATTGGTAATATTAAAGCCAGTTGAAGTGAAACTTACCAAGAATTGTTGCTCTATCAGAGAGTGGTAATGCCCCGCCAAATTAGAGACGGTAGAAGACGCATGGATGGAGGTGAAGGACTCCGAATTTAAAATAGATTAGGCTATCTTCTCAAAATTAACGGAAGGAGAAGAAGATGTTGGCCTTTAAGGAGTGCACTTTAGAGTGGGAATCATCTCCAAAGCTTGTTGTATTTGTTCTAGAATGGCCGGAGAGCTAGAAACGGTTATACGTGAATGGGGATCAATGGTAGTAGGAGTTTACTCGGGTTTATCTTTGGGAGCTTCCACAATCGGTCTCTCTGGAGCTATATCAAAAGATGAATGTTCCTCCTCCTCTACATCAATTACTTTAGCAACCTTTAGGGGTGGTTCTGCTTTAGATGATTGCGCCAACTTCCTTTTGATGGCCTTCTTATTTTTGGAAAGAGATTGGACAATGGACGGCATATGAGAAGTTGTAGGAAGGGGAGCAGTACCACTAGCAAGCTTTGTAGCCTGAGATGTAGCTGTAAAGAGCTCATGCAAATTAAAATTTAGTAGAATGATTTAGAAAGCAACGCAGGAATAGAAAATAAATACAATGTTTACAACTTACCAGAATGGTCGGAGCAAATAGGTGACATGGGAGAGAAATGTGCAGGGTCTCCCAAGGAGAGAAAGCATTTTCCCTTTGATGTATGCTGGACCAAAGGGGGGTAGCCCCAAAACCCTTTGACTAGGGGGGAGAAGAGAATGCTTCCTCAAGTTAGAAAGAATCGGCAGCTTCAATCGATTTCCTATCTTATCAGAAGCTGCGATTAAAGACCTACCATCCTTTTATCAGCCACGCTAAGTTCTTTAGCAGGAGCACCTGACATAAGACAAAGATTAGACAAGAAAACCATTGAGTAAAAGGAAAACAGTGAAAATCTGATCAGCCATTAAACTTGTTAACCCCATCTGATATCAACCTCTTTCGGGGGTTTGCTCTAAAGATTCGATGATAGAGATTACTGAGCTTTACTAGTCTGACCGAGTAATACAAGACTTCGGCATTTAGAGAGAGGAGGCCAGACTCTAATTTCATTAGCTCCAAGATAGGAGGTAGGTGTAGAAATTTGGGGACAGCTGGATTGGAGCAATCCCAAGATAAAAGCGAAATCTGGACAGGAACTCCAAAAAAGGTAGGAACCTCCCATGCTATATGTGGACGGCGGTATAGGCGAAGAACCCTTCGGGTGGGTTGTTGATAGTATCAGATTCTTGAGGTGGGATAGCTTTCACACCAGAAATTCCAAAGTCTTTGAGGATGGCATCTACCTCATCTTGTGAAGATATTAGGGAGTGCTTTGAAATGGCATCAACTTTCTTTGGGGAGCTCATGGTTTTGCCAGGTGAATATGTTTCAGTTAAAATTTTCAATTTATTATGAACTTAGCATTCTTTCAAGAAATAGTAAAAACCTATTGAAATAACTTAGACACAAAACCAAACATGAAACTTCAAATTCTTGGAAAATGCTAAAGTTTGAAATCAATGATATGAAGTTTTCGACAGAGTCGAATGGGAAAGAAAATTAACACTTAGCATATACCTCTCGATGATGTCAAATGCCTAAATATGAACATTCACTGGGCTTTCGACAGGGTCGAAAGGAAGATGGAAATATATGTCCAAGCGACACTTTTCAACAATGTCGGAAGCTCAACAGGAACCAAGTTGTTAAAAGAAAATAGTTAAAACTGACTTAAAATTTTGAACAAAATACATAAAACTAGTGCTCTAAAATAAGACCCTTCGACACTGTCGAAACCTAAGACTTGAGTTTTTCTGAGGGGTATATGTATGTCGTCGAAACCTTATATACTCATTGAGTCGAAAGGTCCCAAGTTAAAATCATGAGTACTTAGAACGTTTCGATAATGTTGGAGAAAGATGATTTTAGAGGGTTTTCACTCATTAGATACAAAGGTTTAAAAAATGTTGAAGGGGGGTTATGATTCCAAAAGCATACTAAAGAGAAGGGATTGCAATCGGCACAAAAGGTTTCGTCTAAGTCGAAATGTTTTGCTTTCAAGAGGGGTGACTACATTCTGCTTAACTACATACCCTTTCGACAAGGATGATCAAATTCACGCTACAATACCTTTCGATCCCTCAATAGGGGCTAAGAAAGCAAAACCAATATTGCCGCCTTAATCCCTTTCGAAGGGGTAGAAAGGTCAATGTGTGGCGCTAATTTTCCATCCATACAGCCCTAAGCTTCCGAGTGAAGAAAACAAAACCCTTTTCTACCCCTAAACCCGATTGTAAATCTAGGAATTCAAAAAATTAACTGATAAACAAACAAATCAAAACCATCAAGCCTATAGATTTCATCATGAATTAACCATTTTGTATTTCAAAAGTTATAAAGCGAGAATTCAAATTCTCAAAGAATAACAGCGATCATAACTACCAAGTTTGGGTTCAAAGCGAAAGTTTGACATCAACGATTCGTGAAACTGAATCGTAAAATTTTCTTAGAAGATTTGAATTTCAAAGCTTAAATCATTTTCAGAAAATCAAAGCAAAATTAAAAATCCCTATTATAAAATTTGAAGTTGAAATCTCGATTAAGAAATCTTAGAGGTTGGAATCCACCATGAAATATAAAACGTAAAACAAAGAAATTTGGTTAATCTTACGATTTAGGAAAGTGAAAGGGGATTTTTGGTTCATCTCAACTTACGATTAGATCTGGTTAATCTTTGATTTAGGAAAATGGAAGTTTGAGTATTTTTGAATTCTTTTACTTGTAATTGAAATTTGGTTTGCAGAAAAGTGAAAGGGGATGAAGAAGAAGAGCGCACTTTATAAGAAAAGTCATCAAGAACTACCAGCCATTAGATCAGATTTAAATAGACAGCCCAGAATTATGTAGGAAGACAAAGAGGCGGGAAGTTTCTAGGTTTTGACAAAGTTGACTTGGAAAGTCAAGTGCATCCCTTCGCAAGGGGGATGGGTAAATGTTACTATCAAAATCTCCCTTCGACTTAGTCGAAACCAGCTTGAGCTGAGGTCAAAGAAGAATAAGAGGAAAAGGTTCCAGCTAAACCTTTTGAAGGTATCGAAGGGATGCTACAGTTAAGATCCAGTAGATTCTTACCTTTCGAAGGAGTCGAAGAATTCGAAAGCACCCTTCTGCCTTCAGTAACTACCTTTCGACTAGGTGAATCCGTAAGCATGAAGACCTTTCGAATGAGTCAGAGCAACACCTTTCGAAGACAATAAAGAACAGCTCTTTGTATATGCGCCAAACCTTTCGAAACTAAGGGTTTCGCCTTCATTCAAACCATTCGAGATCAAGTATTGTCCTGAACAACCCCTTCAAAAGCTACAATAAGCCTTTCGAACCGATCAAGCCATTGCGATCTAGGAGGTTTCCGCATCAAGTCACAAACAAGAGTTCAGAAGCAACCATCAGTGTCGAAACCAACGGCACCTCAACATCATCGAAACCACTAAACAAAGCCTATCGACAGAGTGGAAAGCTCTTACAAGGCAATACAAAGAAGAGAAGCGTAGCCGTTCCTTTCGACAAAGACGGAAGAATACTTATGTTATTCGACAGCCACCTTTCGACCAAGTCGAAAGATTTAGGGTCGAAAGGTGCCGACCCGCATCTATAAATAAGACCCAAGGGGTCATGTTTGGGGGATCCGATCTTTTCAATTCTAAGTTTTATTTTTTTAATCAAAAGAGTTGTAAACCCTAATTTCTAAATTGATTTGGGGACTTTGAGCAATAAAATCATCTTTAGCTTCCGAAAGGGAAGTTGTCAATTTTATTGATTACTTGACTATTCGTAAAGCTTTTATCAAGTTTAACATTGTGTTTCAGGTGTCATCTATATCGAAAGGACCCTTCCGACAGTCGAAATCTTGCATATTCAAAAAACTTTAGTTAAAGGCTTCAAGTTATCTTCCCTTAGGCTACTGCTTTCGACAGGGTCGAAACCTAACCATAGTCCACCTAAACTTTGGATTGACACAAGAAACCTAAGGATCTTACTTTCAACAAGGTTGAAACCTATCTCCGAATCGCTGTGACTTGAGATTACTAATCCTAACCCAAGACGGTAAAGTCCACGGCTTTCGACAAGGTCGAAACCACTACCTCGGACCCGTGACTAAATAACCACACAACAAGTAAGGCCTTCAACTAGGTCGAAACCTTCTAAGTCAACCTACATCCAGTGATCCCAAAGACCATATATTTTGATTCTGCTACCACTTCAAAAGGAAAGCTTTCGAAGGGAAAGCCCATTTATCTCAACAAAGTCGAAAGGTTAATAAGGAAAGGAAATAATCATTTCAACTGAGTCGAAAGGTCGGCCTAAGAAAGTTTCCACTATAACAACCCATTTCAAAAGGATACCAAAGTAAATATACACATTCCATCCTTCTCAACTTTTCTAAAAGAAACCACAAGGAATTGACCTTGTCCTAAGAACTCTACATGGGGGTGTTGACAAGATTTCTTGTTAACAATCATAATTTCATTTGAATAGAAGACCAGAAATCTATCTGGCCATAATACCATAGTTTCATTTGAATAGAAGACAAGAAATCCATCTGGTAATATCATAATTTCATTTGGATAGAAGACCAGAAATCTATTTGGCAATAATACCATAGTTTCATTTGAATAGATGACCAGAAATTTATCTGGTAATATCATAATTTCATTTGAATAGAAGACCAGAAATCTATCTGCCAATAATGCCATAGTTTCATTCGAATTGAAGAACGAAAATTCATTTGATAATATTACAATTTTATTTGAATAGAATACCAGAAATTCATCTACCAATAATACCATAGTTTTATTTGAATAGAAGACCAGATATCCATATTTTAATATCATAATGTCATTTGAATAGAAGACTAGAAATTCATCTGGCAATAATACATCTCAACTAAATAGGAGATTGGAAATTTAGGAGATAATGGAAACTCTCATTATTTACTAGAATATTTCTGACCAAGAGATTCACAACTTCTCAAATGTCCATATTTGATGATGAGATCCCTAGTGTTTAGTAATAGATCGTTCATGTCCCTTCCTTTGAAGGTTGCCTCATTCTTAGCTTAGTGCCAAATTAGTTGTGCTTCATTACACTTCCTTTTAGGATATTGCTTTGATCCATTCTTAGGACGAAGTCATACTTGTTTGATTGATTTCCTTTGCCCCTTATCACTCCTTAGATGATAATTTAGGCTTTGATTTCTTTTCATCCCTTATCACTCTTTGGGTAATGATTTAGCTTGAGCCCCTTATTACCTTATAGGTAATAATATAGGCCGGTTGATGCATTTGGTTAGCTATCTTAGGAAAAACCAAAGTATTACCCATCCTCCCTCTAGGAGGTGCTCTGGTCAGGCCTTATAGGTAGAACCAAAGGCCGGTTCGGTGCTTTGGCCATGCTATCTTAGATGGGACCAAAGGCCCACTCCATCCTCCCTCTAGGAGGCGCTCGACCAGGCTACGTAGGCAGGACCGACGGCTTGTAGTGCTTTGGCCAGGCTATCTTAGGCAGGACCAAAGGTTTACTCTGACCTTCCTCTAGAATGTGCTTTGACCAGGCCTTTGTAGCAGGATCAAAGGCTTTTCTTTTGCCCCTTATTACCTTATAGGTAATGATTTAGGCTTTCCCTTATAGTTCTGTTTCTTCATTCGATTATCAACTCTTGTAGATATACTTGTTTAAATCTCTTTATTCATCCATCGAAGGAAGGTATGGTCTCAAATGTTCGGCATTCTATGTTCTTGCTATTACATTCCCATCAGGTCAGCATAGTCGGTAGGTCCTTGATGAGATTACTTTATGGATAACGAGAGGTCCTTTCCAATTTGGTCCAACATCCGTTGGATTTTTGGCGTTTGCCGTGACCTTTTGGAGTGCTAAGTCTCCTTTTAGGAATGATTTTTCCTTAATCTTAAAATTATAGTATTTCGATATCCTTCGCTGACGGACGGCTGTCTGTATGGCCGCTTCATCCCTTGATGCATTAATAAGGTCCAAGGATTCCTTTCTTAGCTCTTAATTAGGGTTAAAAACATATGTTATTCCCCGGTGAGATAGTATCTCAATTTCAGTTGGAAGCATTGCTTCACATCCATATGTCAAAGAGAATGAAGTATGTCCTGTTGTAGTTTTTGCAGAAGTTCGGTATGCTCAAAGCATGAGTGGTAATTCTTCTACCCACTTTCCTTTTGCTTTATCTAGTTGCTTCTTAAGGATAGTCTTAATAGTTTTCTTGGCAACTTCAATGGCTCCATTAGCTTTTGGATGAGCTATAGATGAAAATCATTTAACTATTCCATTCTCGTTGTAGAATCTGGCAAACTCCTCACTTTCGAACTGTGTTCCAGTGTCAGATATTGTCTTATGCAATATTTGAAACCAGGTGACTATGTTTTTAATCACATATTTTATCACTTTTCCTAATATTATGTTTGGTAATGGTTTTGCTTCTACCCATTTGGTAAAGTAATCGATGGCTACTATTGCATACTTAGCTCCACCTTTGGATATAGGTAATGGTCCAATTAAGTCAATTCCCTATACATCGAAGGGCCATGGGCTTGAGATTGGGGTCAATTCACTTGGCGGCATATGTGGAATTGCTGAAAATCTTTCACCTCTTTCACATCTTTTTACATGATTCATCGCATCGTTGGTCATATGGGGCCAATAAAAACCTTATCTCATGACCTTTTTGGCCAATTTTATGCCATTTGAATGGTCTCCATGCAATTCTTCATGGGCTTTTCTTAAAACTTTATTCCATATCTTGAACTAACACATTTCAAGTATTGGAGTGAGCATCCCATTTTGTAAAGTGTCCCCTCCATCATTACAAAGGTTAGAGCTTGATGTTTTATCCTTCTAGCTTCCATTTTATCTTCTGGTAGTTTTCCTTCTATTAGGTACTTAACAATAGGTGTCATCCAGTTGGTTGCTTATTTCTGCATGAATGGTTCCTTCCTAAGGGCATCACTTCCACCCCCATTTCTATTCCTTTTTCCGTGTGTGAGTACTTGGGATCTAGTCATGACCATTGCTTCATTTTTCGGCTCAGGGGCTTTTTCTACAATATTGGAACTTTGTCAGAAGCCAATTGGAACAATTTGGGTCCCTGGTGCTCCTCATGAACTAGCCAGTTTGCTCAAAGAATCGGCTTGGGAATTTTTCCCTCTATATACTTGGTGTATTGAAAATCTTCAAATTGAGTTAACGTTTTGTCACCTTCTTGAAATAAATGATCAATGTCTGGTTCAGCTAATTAACCATCAATTAAGAATCACTAAAAATTTCGATCCTTGGAATCTTCAACTGAAGGGCTAAAGTATGTCTTGCTACAATTGATCCATACTCAGCTTGATTATTGGTAGCAGGAAAACTTAACATCATTGTATAGTGTAATCGGTATCCATCAAAGGTAATGATTATGTAACCTGCGCCAGCCCCTTGTTCATTCGAGGCTCCATCAAAAACATTTGCCATTTAGACTTTAAATCCTTCTCCATTTCCATTTTTCTTTAACGAACCTATGCGTTCATTAACAAAATCACCCAGGGCCTGCCCTTTAATCGCCACTCGGGGTGGGAACTCAATATCATATTGGCTAAGCTCTATCCTCCATTTTACTAGTCTTCCTGATGCCTCAGCTTTACTGAAAAAAAAATTAAGTGGAAACTTGGTTAAGAACTTGATTGGGTGCAATTGAAAGTAGGCTCTTAACTTTCATGTGGTCATAATTAAACAGTATGCCAACACAACTAGATATTTGACCTCTGCTTCTTTAAGCCGTTGAATTTTGTTCTCCTCTCTTTCTAAGACCGAACTTACCGCATGTTCGAAGACCGCTCGATAAAGATACAAATTTTCCCTTTTTATAGATAGGATTAGAGGTCTTTCAAGATGGTTCTTCAATTCTTTGAAGTCCCTTTGGCAATCCTATCCTCATTCAAAGTTTTTCTTTTTTCTAATCACATTAAAGAAAGGGATGCACTTATCGGTGGATTTCGAAATAAATCCATTCGAAGCTACCACTCTTCCACTTTGGCTCATCCCATCTTTGCTTGTCTTTGGTTCTACCATATTCCTAGTGGCTTTGATTTGATTAGGGTTGGCCTAGATTCCCCGAGCACTGATAACGTATCCCAGAAACTTCCCATATCATATCCCGAAGGAGCGCTTTTGCGGATTTAGTTTCATTTTATACTTTATTACTACCTCAAACATTTCTTTGAGATCCTTTAAGTGGTTGGTTTCCTCTTGAGATTTCACTAGCATATCATCTACTACTTCCTTGTTTTGTCCAATTTGTTCTTTAAACATTCTGTTTAAAAACCTTTGATATGTAACCCCTGCATTCCTCAACCCGAAAGGCATAACTTTGTAGCTATAAGTTCCCCAATCTATTATAAAACTCATATGATCTTCATTTGGTGTGAACATGGGAATTTGATTATAACCCGAGTATGCATCCATAAAAGATAACAGCTTATGTAAGCTTGTGGCATCAACCAACTGGTTTATTCGGGGCAAAGGATGATAATAGTAATCTTTTAATTTCTTCTTTTAATGCATTAGCGCAAACTTTATCAAATTGCATTTTCTTTTGCCGAATGGGAAAAATATTTGGATCGATATTTAGAGCATGGCTCATGACATTGGGTCTATTCCGATCATGTCCAAGTGGGTCCAGGTAAATAAATCCTTTCTTGATTGGAGAAATTGGATAAGTTCTCCTTCGAGCTTGTTGCTCAACTCTTTTCTAGTCTTTACCATTTTTGGCGGATCAAATGAATCTAAGGTTACCTCTTCTAGGTTTTCGACGGACTTTATTCTTTCTTGTTCATTTCTACAATTAAATTCAATAACAGTTTCTTCACCATCTATTTTGTTGTCTACTAGGTTTGCCTCTTTTCATTTTCTTTTCCTCTCACAAAAGTTGAATTTTCTTAGTATATTCTCGAGCTTTTTAGCTATTCCCGTCTTCTTATTTGCCTTAGATATTCGGTTTGAAGAATTATCGTCCAAGGGCTTCTCAATTCAGTTTTGCTTAATTCACTTCTCTCTGAATCATAACAGGAAACACCATCTCTTTTTAATTGCTCAAGTGTGGCGAAATACAATTCTCGGGAGCAAAACGGTTCCTCCCTTTCCCCAACCATTCTTATTTGGAAAATTTACCATTAGATATTTTTGTGAAACAAACGCATCCACTTCAACTAGGGCTGGTCTTTCAAAGAAAACGTTGTGATAGGAAGGTTGGTCCATTATTACGAATAGAGTTCCAAAAGTCCTAGAATGTAGAGGAATTCCCATCTGCACCAGGAGCTTGATCTGTCCTACTAGAGTAGATCCTTTATCGTTGAATCCAAAGATTAGCTCAAAGCTTGGCTCCCACTTCTCCTCTGGAATACCCATTTGATCGAAAGAGCGCTTGACGATGACATTTACTGCACTTTCGGTATCCACTAAGATCTTTGTTACCACAGAGAGCCCAATTTGTAAAGTTATCATCAACGGATCATTATTCAGGTAATGGACCCCCCTCAACCCATGTGGGGTTATTGTTAAGTTAGGCATTTAAATATGATATTTACGATTTTTAAGCGGTGGCTCCTTTTAAATAGAAAGGCTTACGATTTAGAAGTTCATGTCATATGTTCGAGGGTAAAATAGGCAAGTCACACAGTTGTGCAATAGTCCATAATTTGTTTAATGGACCAAATAGGCAATTTAGATATAGTACAATCCTTTGTTCATGTTTCAATGGGAATAATAGTCATTATGCAAAGTAATCTTTAATTTGGCAAGGGATTAAATGACCTTGTTCCAATAGTAAATGCACAAGTCCAAATCCAAGTCCAAGTCCAAAGATAAGTTATATGCACGTCCATTCTAGTAGTAGTCAAAGATACATATGTCGAAGGCGTAATGTTATGCAAAGTTTATTTTCCAATTTCTTATGTACAAAAAGTTACGGTTGTATCAAGAAATCAGAAAATCAATTTAGGGTTTATAATTTGGAGTTTAAGAAGTCGGGAAAGAAATGATTCGCCCCTCACACATAGCCATGGGGTCCGTATTTATAAGGGTGGCAGCAGGCGGTGTGGCTACCATGTGTCCTTCGATATGTTGTGTGAATTTCCGATATTCGATATCCCTTTGTATTGCTAATATTCAACATCCCTCTTTATATTGATGATATTCAGAACCCTTCTTTGTACAAATGACATGCGGCATCCTTCATAATTGTAGACATTCGATATTCTTTATGTCCTTTGAAGTTCGACATCCTTTGCTGCTTGTAAAGCTCGAGACCACTTGCTGCTTATGGACGTTTTACAAAAGTCTTAGTTGTAAAGGCTCAATATATATTGCTTGTTTCATAGTGTCCCGATATACCCTCTTTGTGCCTATGTATTCGATATCTCTTAATGATGCGGCACCTCTCTTTGTTCTTCATTCCATTAGCACTTTATGTTATAGCGGTTCAGCAACTCTCTCTGATTGTCTTCAGGTTAGATATCTTTTGATATTTGACACCACTTTGGGCTTGTTATATGCTCGGTATCTTTAGAAATTGTTTAGGGCACGATATCTCTTCCTCCTTACATGATCGACAACTTCTATTGTTGTTGAAGCTCGATACCTCCTCCTCTTTCATTCAAACTTGATAACAGTTTTAGCACGACATCCTTAGAGATTCGATACCTTAATGTGATATCTTTTTGGTTATTAAGGTTCGATAACCTTCTTGTTGTGCTCATGTTCGATACCTTCTAGGCTTGCCAACTACTTGGAATTCGATACCTCCAAAGACTGGTCATCCCTTCTTAAGCATTTGACACCTAAAGGTTCGACAACTCCCTGAGGTTGCTTGAAGTTTGATACCCCTTATTTAATGCTTGATTGCTTCTCCTTCTTCACACTCGACATCTTGAATTTCAATGTGCTCTTCTTTGGTGTTCGAGACCTTTATTTGTAGTAACAATGTCGAAGCTACATATTTCCCTTGCTTTTTGTGTTCGGCATCCTATATTTTCTTTAGAGGTTTGATATGAATTCTTGCAGTAACAGCTATAAAATCTTGTCATTCTTCCTGTTTTTGAATTCAACTTCCCTTTTGGATTGATATCCTCATGATAGATGCTTGCTATGTTATTGCCTTGAAAGCTCAATGTGTAATCATAGATTTGTTAACTCGACTTGCATTTATAAGCTCAATATGCTTTCTTTGGATGTTCAATATACGTATGTGTGGTAACACCGTCCTCCATTGCTTCCATATCTTCTTGTTTATTTTCTTAACATAGTGGTCAGAAAATATATGGATAATAAGAAGGTTCTTATGCGATTGAACATAAACTTGGAGATGGAACCTTCAAGCTATCAACTATTATTGGATCTTGGTTCCACGGGCTTAGAATAGCAAGTAGCTGAGATACTATTTCACTTAGATTTATTTTCTGTAAATAGTTGATTGGGCTCTGATGCAATAAGGCAAAGTCTGCCATTCTTGTGTTTATAAATGGAATTGGCTTTTGGGATAAATGGAATTATATTCTTAAATTTCTAACTTCGTGCTGTGTGAATAATGACGGAATTAAATATTTCATGTTTTGGAAACCTCTGGATGTCTAGATTCCTAGAGATATGTACCGATGGACTCCTTTGATCAAATGATTCACCCTTATACATCTGATCTTTGACCAAACCCTAGAGATGGGCATGGCTAAGATTGATGCCTAGAGGTAGACACCTAAGATACAGAGTCTTGGAGATAGGAACTAGTATGAAATTATATCTTCTTTATGGGTACAACCATGCTTATGACCTAGCGATAAACTCCTATCCGATGATATGAGAAAACAGTTGATGAATTCTTTTGGTTAAATGCCCAGAGATTGGTGGAACCAAAGTTAGATAACCAAAGATAGACGTCCGAAGCCCCGTTTCCTAGAGACTAGAAACGATATGCACTTAAGGTTCTTTCATCAAGTACGACTTAGTCTACCCACGAATGAGATATATCAGATCAAAGATAAATGAAGTTGGCCATAGAGTTGGCCAAACAAGGAATACATCAGCAATGACAAACAATACTAAACAATAAACTAGTGTTGTGTAATTATGAAAACTTGGTTATGCATATGAGGTTTTGATAAACAACAGCATTGCACAAATTCAGAAATGAATAACATGAGTCTAATTGAGTTATAGATAGTTATTTGTGCACATTCCAAGTATATAGGCCCATAAATTAAAAAAAAATAAAAATAATATGAAATTGGAAAGAAAAGCAACTTTATTCATATCTAAGCATTTTGAAAACAAAAGCGATGGCAGTACTCGCACAACAGCAGCCTATGTACACAAAGTGGAAACAAAAATCTAAATAAGAAAGCTACTCCTTATCAATCTTCTTCTTCCTCTTCTTCTTCTTCTTTTTCTTCTTTAAAGAGGATGAAATCTTTTTTTACTTTGGGAGTCCGAATCCTTCCTCACGGATAGGCAACCCTCGGGATCTTCATTCTAATTGCTCCCTGAGCAGGAAGGAGATTTGGGAGCCTTAGCAAAAATGTCAACCACTAAAATATAGAAGTTAGAATGACAAATAGAATGCAACGATTCGTATTTTACGTATCGAAAGATCGTAAATTTTTTTTATTCATATGAGGCCGTAGGACTCTATAACTTTTGGATATGACTCTTAGGGATAGTTTGCATGCCTATGATTCTTTATAAATTTCTATGTGGCCATTTTGACACTAAAAACCATATTTGAGCTATAACTTTTGATAGGAGTCAAATTAGGGTCTCAAACTAGATTCATTGCTTTAGGATGATGGTTTAAAATTCCATAGAGTAGTCATAATAGAAAAACGGACCTACATTAGGAAGTTATGAGTGTTTTAAGTTTAGAAAGCTGTTGATCGGTATTAGTGTGTAATTAATTGAGCCCATAAGTAGGCCCATTAGTCTAATTCGAGATTACTACAAATAGAGGGCTGTAGATGTCAAACTAAAACTTTTCTCTTTCCCAAATCAGATCTAAACCAACATTAACCCTAGATTCATCCAAAATCACAAAAATTACTCTCTAAATCTAGCTAAATAATTAATTGAAGAGAAGATCATCAATTAGAAGATATAGATGAGCGTTTTGGTTGATTTTCATTGCTTTCTATTACTGTCTACATTAGATCTAGGTGAGAATTAGTTAATTTTAGTAATTGGTGACTGGTTTATGCCTTCTCCTTATCTTATGCATGTTTATATGGTAGAATTACACGTTTTAACATGATTTTTGGACTTAAAACCTTTTCTAACTTTAATTACATGTTATTATATGCTTGTGACCTAAATTTTTGAATCTTTGAAACGGTTTTCAAAAATGATTTAGTAATTCTCCTTATTTATATTCATATATGCATTTAATATGTAGATTTAGATTAGAATTGGGTTGTTTATCACATTCTGGTTTATTATTGTATGAATGGATATATATGCATGGTATTCTATGCTTTTATGTTGTACTTTGATATTGTTTGCTAGTGTTTTGGATGCTTAGGAAGATAGGTTGGTGAATTTGGCAAATCGGAGGCAAAGTTGGTCGGAATTGGATGAAACTTGAAGGAGAGGCTCTGGAACATGAGGCAATCTTATAGAATAATTCGTGCCTCAAAATTTGCAAAGGACTCAACTTGATACTGAGTCATTTTGGTTGGCCAGATGGGTCTGTGAATGACATAGGTCTCTAGAGCATGGTTAGGGAAGGTGGTTTATAGTAAGATGCATGAGATTAGCTAAGTGTTGGATACTATGACAAGTTATTTCTAGAACTTGAAGTTGAATACTTTAGAGTGAGGACTGAGTTATTTTGATGGATAGGTCAGAGTCTAAAGCATCTAGAAATGGAGTAGTAGAAGCAAGGAAAGGGACTTAGCTAAAATTGGCTAAGTATATGGGTCGTTGCTGAGTTGATCAACTCGGTACTGAGTTTTTTTGGTGGGTCCAATGGATGTGAAACTTCCAAGTAATGGAGTAGAGGTCCATAGATCATGCTGGAGGTGTAGGCTCGTTCGCATTAGGGTTGGATGGTGATGTAACAACATGATAAAAGCTATGTATCTACGGTTGATAACTCATGAAGGGAGTAGGCGCTAAAGATGGCGGCTCAATTAAGGAGGGAGCCAGAGATGGGAAACATGAAGGGTTTCTGAATAATGAAAACTGGATTGAGCAAAGGAAGGGTACAGATCCGAATGGAGCAAAGGAAAGCTCGAGTGTATGTGTTAAGGAATCATTTAAAATCAAAGTGTTTTCTGTTTTACTCAAAGCAGGGGTATTATAAGTGGGGACGCCCATGGATCAATGGAGTGGATCTGAATACCTTGGATTAGTGGCTTTGGGTCTAGTGTCTAGCTTTAGGCTACGCGACATGTATCTTGCTTTGTGCTATGTGATACAAGAGTGCACTAAAAATGGGTATTTCCATTAGTCCATGGCAGTAAAGAGGCCATACGAGTTATCATATATTCAATACATATGCAGTGATATTGGAATTTCTTGATGGATGTTATGGTTGCTTTAATTGCTTCTAGGCTATCACTTGGAGATATCATTGGGAGTTGATATTGGAGATAGGAATACCTAGAGAGTTGATATCCTTATTTTGAGTAGAGTACCTTTATGTTATTTGTAGAGTAGCATATTATGATGTTATGTGCTAACTCTTTGGTTGTAGGGACTGGTCATGTATGATTCATTTACCTTGTTCCTTACCATACTTACCTATATAGTATTTTGAGATTCATTTACCGCTCACACCAGACTGTTGTCTGACCTACGGTTTTATGCTTTATTTCTTATTATCTTAGTATTCTTAAATGAGTAAACTAGATAACAGGTCTAGGTGAAATAGTAGCTGTGTGGAGGATGAGCTGGATGGAGCTATCTCATATTATACTTATATGGATTTCTATGCTTATTTCGTTGTGCAGCACTTGAGAGCCTTAGTAGTGACTACTTATTTTCTTATAATGTGGCAGTTGTTGTGTTTGATCTTATTGTATAAACTCTACTACTTTTGATGTATAACTCCGTGGATCTATTACTCTAATGATTTGTTCATATAGTAATTGTTGTCTCTCCTGTTATATTTGTGATATTTTATTTTAACCATGTGCTGTGAGATATATGATAGGTTATATGATGTATTCGTTTCATTTTCAACCATGATGATCATCCTATATTGATTGGGCATGGCTACAACGCGCTACTTTTATATTATAGGTGTCGGTAGTATAGGGCAGTAGCCATGTTTTGTATTAGAGCTTTGGTTACAAGATTAACCTGAGTTGATACCAAGATCCAGTAGAGATAAGGAAGCAGATATCATCTTTGACTGAATCGAATACACACACACGAAAGAGTGCATACTTGTTATATATTTTGGATTTCAAAGCTATATAGTAATATATTTTATAGTGTAAGTCGCATGCACATGAGCACTATAGACACATTTTTCTTTATGAGAGACCGATCATTATTGTTATAGATTAAGATTGAGTAGGCATACAACAAATACTGAGTAATTTTGCTTTGGGAATTGAGGAAGGAGCAAGTTCAAGAGTTGTTACACCTGATTTTCAAGCAAGTTGAATGCTATGATGGAGACTATGATGAGGATTGTTCAGCTAATGCTCTTGGTGTGGCTGTTGGATGAGGTGTTCCCGTGCAAGTGCCTAGAGGCGATTTCGCGAAGTTGAGTAAAGACTATTCTACTCTAGGAGGAAAACCATTTCATGGAATAGAGTCAGCTATAGAAGTGCAGGATTGGTTGGATACTTGTAAGCGCATCTTTAGTGATATGGAAGTAGATGATGCTATGAAGAGGAAACTAGGCTCTAGATAACTTCAAGGATGAGCTATGAACTCGTGTAATGCCATTACCATTGCTACTTCAGAAGATCAATTTATTTGGGACCAGTTCAAAGCAAGTTTTGAAGAGTAGTTTATTTCGGCTACTTAGAAGTCGGTGCTGTTTAGGAAGTTTGTCGACCTTAAGCAAGAAGAGATGTCAATTTATGAGTATATTGCATAGTTTGGTGCTTTATCGAAGTATAGGATGTCATTCATCAACACTCCATTAAGGAAAAATAAAAAGTTCATCATTGGTCTGGATGATTACCTTGGACAGAAGATAGTAGACCACATAGATGAGCCATTCGAGAAGCTTGTTGAGAAAGCTCTCCGTCATGAGAATCTGTATCCAAAGGCTAGAACAGTTGTTGTCATTTCAGCTGAGAAGGAAGAGCCAAAACTGCAATAAGGTAGTGGAGGCAAGAAAAAGTGGAACGGAAAGAGAAAGCGGTCTTAAAGAAAAAAATGACTAGAAGAAAGCTAAGTGGGAACCTACTTGCTATAGGTGCAAGGAGAAAGGTCTCTTGATTAAAGATTGCAAAGTGAGTGAGAAGAAGAAATGCTACAGTCGTTATAATCCCGGGTATTTGAAGAAGGATTGTCCGAAATTGGTGAAGGATAAGCAGGTTGTGAAAGCATATGCTCTGGATGTCGTCCCGACTTCGTCAATTGCTCCCTCGGCGAAGGAGAAGGGAAAGTGAGTCGTTATTCAAGTTATGCTTTCCATTAAAGATTTTTTCCATTTTTGTTTTGTTTGATACCAGAGCTTCATATTCTTTTATATCTAATGACCCAGTGGACAGATTGGGATTGAGACCCAAGATAGTAGATTGGCCTTTGATTCTGACAAACCCTGTTGGAGGATCTACTAGCCTTTGCATGGTTTGTTGTGGCCTAGTGTTATCAAGTCATGAAAGCTCTTTTGTTTGTGATTTCTTTGTCCTAAATATTGTTGAGTTCGGGATTATCTTTGGAATAGACTGGCTTAAGAAGTATGCAGCAATAGTTGATTGCGAGAAGCTATTGGTGACAGTTGAAGATATGGTAGGGCGGATGGTAGTGAATGGCTGCCTACCAGAGTATGGGGTGATGGTTAGCTTTCTATATTCGCTTGAAGTTTCATAGGAGGGGTTGTTATGTGTGCCTATCGCTAGAGAGTATCCAGGCGTACTTGAGGAAGTGACCGGATTGCCACTGCATAGAGAGATTGAGTTTCAGATAGTCTTAGTAAAGGAAGCTCGACCTATTGTTATGCCTTTGAGGCGTATGGCACCCAAAGAGCAGAAGGAATTAGAGGTGCAAGTGAATGACCTATTAAGGAGAGGGTTCATTCGAAGGAGTATATTTAAATGGGGTTGACCTATAGTATTTGCAACTAAAGCAGATGGATCTTTAAGGATGTGTATGGATTATTGGGAGCTAAATAAAGTAACGAAGAAGAACAAGTATCCACTCTCACATATTGATGACTTGTTTGATCAACTTCATGGTGCGAAGGTGTTCTCTCAAATGGATTTGGCAACGGGATTTCACTAGCTTAGAGTTGCAAATAATAATGTGCCAATTATTGTGTTTCATACGCCAATAGGTTTTTATGAATCGTTGGTGATGCTGTTCGGGTTGACCAATGCTCCAGCATACTTTGGGAATCTTATGAATTGAATTTTCAAATACCAGCTGAAGAAGTTCATGCTTATATTCGTGGATGATATTATGATATATTCCAAAACTAAAGAGGAGCACAAGATGCACTTGAGGATTGTGTTAGAGGTGTTGAGAAAGCATAAGTTGAGAGCGAAATTCTCTAAGTGTCGCTTTTGGAGAAAAGATGTGAGGTTCTTGGGTCATGTCGTTTATAGATAGGGTATAGCAGTGGATCCTGCAAAGGTAGTAGCAGTCCAAGATTAGAACCTGTTATCCCGCCTTTTGGCAAGGCCGTGACACCAAAAAGTTGACTAGAAAACAAATGACGGTCCGTCCTAGAGATCAGTCATACATAGGCTCACCATGGATATCGACGAATTTTGTCCGAGTCCGGATCGAGCCAAAATTGATAGGACATGACAAGCTAAGCCATGAGAGTCAACGTTCCAAATCTCAAGTCAATCCGAGCTCGTACGCTCAAGATATCATCGATTCAAGATGGAGAAAATTACCCTAAGTTCGAATCCATGAAGTTCGTATCCATCACACTAGCACCACAACCATCCTGTTCGAATCCACCAAGTCACTGTGCTTCGAATCCATCCGCGCATGCCCTAAGCTTCGAATCCATGAGAAGTGCTTCAGCCTTCGAATCCATCAAAACATCCTCAACGTTCGAATCCTTCGGCTCAGAGTCTACGTTCGAATCCATCGAGAAACATTCATTCGAATCCATTTAGATGAACCACTTCGAATCCATGATGCCACCTCACTTCGTTTCCTTCAGGTTGAAGTCTTTCGAATCCATCCTCTGACTTTGCTCCGATTCCATCTTGCAAGAGTAGCTTCGAATCGAGTAGGGAAGATATAGCTTGGTTGATTCGAACGAGCATACGTTCGAATCCATGTACTTCGAATCCACTACTTCGAATCGACCAAGTCACAAGTAGCTAAGGACGTGGATTCGACCCAATCAACTCGGCGAGAAAAGTGGATCGACTCGAGAGATGCGCGCCATGTCAACATCCTCACATACAAGCATATCGATTCGACCCTATCGAGTCGAAAGGGATCGATTCGAACGAAGCACATCAACCAGAAACGCAAACTTGAATCGATCATAACTTGAGATCTACAAGTCCAAATGCTACGAAATTTGGACAGGAGCTAACTGGCAACCAAAGGAATGTCCAAGCCAAATTTCAGCTCAATCGGAGCAAATCTTGATCGATTCGAAGCAAGGGTCGAATCGATCCCAAAGTGGGCCCGGATTTCCAAAGAGCGGGCATGTGGGCCCCCCTCACGTGCCAGAACTGGTCTCCCCTCATTTTAGGCGAAATATCAGCCTCCTACACCTATAAATAGAGCCCCTGGTCATTCAGAAAAGGGGTCGGATAATTTTGAGAGCTAAAGAGCGCCCAGACTCTGCCAGATCTACTCAGAATCACCACTGCTTCCTTAGATTCAGATTGTAATCATATAATCAGTTGTACTACATCAGAATAAATTGTAATCATCAAGAGAACATCAATAAAATCATCAACTTCAAAGTGGACGTAGGCAAGATCGCCGAACCACTATAAATCTCGCGTTTATGTTCATTATTTCTGAATGGTGATACTCTGTTTGCTTAGATTTGAGATTTGTGTGTGAATATTGTTGATTTATATCCATACACTGGTGCTTTCACAACATTCGGGGTTTGTGACCAATTTTGGCGCAAACACTTTGGTGCTTTCACTGAGAAGAACTAGCACCCGCTACACAAGATTTGGAAATTTGAAAGACAATGACTCGACAAACAAGTAGAAGGCAAAGAGCTGAGAGAAGTCAGCACGAAGGAAGTCAAGAGGCTTCCTCTGGAGCAAACCAAGCATCGGTCTTCATCACCAGGGATGAGATGGAGACAATGATGAAGAGACAGGAGGAGATGATCCAGAATTTGCTTCAACAAATTAGACAACTTGGAGCACAAAATCAAGGAACAACCGGAATCCAGAACGGAGCAGGACCATCTGGCGCAGCGCCGGAGCTGGGGGGCACCCACTTAGGACATGTTGATCCGAACACGGGAAGAGAGACAAGGACATCCGAGCAACCTGACAGCAATAGAGGGATGAACGCTCAATCAGGGGGGCAAACACCTGAAAGCTCACACGGACTCAGGGGGCAGATCGAAGGTAGTGAACGAGGACTACAGCTTGGAGACAATGATAGGTTGGCAGAGATGATCAGGCGAGCCATGAGAGGTGGATTAGTAAACAAAGATCTTGAAGACGTGAACAAGAGTCCCTTTTCTCCTGCGATTAGGTTGGCTAGGAACCCACCAGAATTCAAGCTGCCAACAGTAGAAAGGTATGATGGGAGGACAGACCCTGCGGTCCATCTAACGAGGTATATAAGGCACATGGAAGTGCTGGGGGCATCACAGGAAGTCATGGCCCGATGCTTCCCATTATATTTGACAGACATAGCAGCTTTATGGTTCAGACAGCTAGAGAGCGGCTCCATCGGGACATGGACCGATTTGATTGAGAAATTTATGAGGCAATTCAGGGTTCACATTTCAAGATCCAAGAATGTGATGAGTTTGGCAACGCTAAAACAGAAAGCTGGAGAGTCTTTGAGGAATTTCCTGACGCGATTCAATGCGGCAGCAGCATCGGTGTATCGGCCAGATCCATCCATGGTTATGATGGCAGCCGTGTCCGGAATAGCTGACGGCACAGAGTTCAAAAATTCATTAACTAAGGATCCGCCTATGGATATAGGGGAATTCTATCACGAGGCAGAAAAGTTTTTGCGATTGGAAGACGCTAATGCTGAAAGAGAAGAAGGAGAGGGAATAGAAGTTTATGTACTTAAAGATAAAAAGCCTCTCGAAAATGATTCAGGCAAGGATAAAGGAAAACGAAAGGCTGAGGACAATGGTGACAGGTCAAAACGACTGCGAAGAGAGCCACGATTCACCACTTATTCAGAGCTGAATGAGAGTTTGGAGCGAATCTACCAAGATACACGAGAGCAAGTTCCCTACCGTAGGCCAATACGAAGGGATCCCACTGTTGACGAGAGGAAATCAGACAGATACTGCTTATTCCACGAACTGAATGGTCATAACACTAACGACTGTAGACATCTGAAGGATGAGGTGGAAGGGCACATTAGGAACGGTATGCTACTTCAGTATGTGAGAAGGCGAGCTCCAGCAGTGGAGCCAGAGCAACCGCCGTCTACATCAGCCAGGGGTGCCCCCGAGTCGGGGCATCGTATGATTATCAATTAGTTAAAATAACGATGGACAAGTCGTAAACCTCTCACCAACACGGGTAAGTCATTTACACATATGCGAGATCACGAGCGGTCCATAGGCATGCTCTGAATGACTATTAACCCTATCGTTGCGGGAGTTTGCACTTCGACATCCTTGCTTTGCTTTTGTTTCATCTTGATTTGAATATTTGGACTTGATTTTGTTTAACATTTCTGCTAAAGACTTATTTTCAATGAAAAAATGCTACTTGTGATTTCATAACGGCTAAGCCACTTACACATGTACGGGATCACGAACGGTCCCTAGGCATGCTCTAAGATGGCGATAAACCATTGCAACAAACAATCCGGGAATTCACCCGAACGTGAAACCTGGTACGGATGATACTAAGTCCCTCCCCGGGCACACTCAAATCGCCACGAACGGCACCCGACCGCGAACGGTCACAATTCGATCGCGAACGATCACACTTCGCCACGAACGGCACCCGACCGCGAACGGTCACAATTCGATCGCGAACGATCACCCTTCGCCACGAACGGCACCCGACCGCGAACGGTCACAATTCGATCACGAACGATCACACTTCGCCACGAACGGCACCCGACCTCGAACGGTCACCATTAGCCTCGAACGACACTTGACCACGAACGGTCACAATTCACCTAATACGACATTCGATCGCGAACGATCACATTTTTGCCTCGTACGGCACACGATCGCGAACGATCAAATACCTCTTTCCACGTCACCCGACCGCGAACGGTCACAACTCGCCTCGAACGGCACCCCTCACCTCAAATGGCTTGATCACGAACGGTCGTCATTTGGGGCCATGTAGAAATGCTAGATCGCGAACGGTCGCTTACCACCTCAAATGGCTAGATCGCGAACGGTCGTCATTTAAGGTCATATAAAACTGTCAAACTCTTCGCAGGTTGTACCACAGGTCATCAGCAGGATATGAACATCCAACTTGTGAAACTACAAAACACACCTTCCTATCGCAAGGCATGTTTTGGGGGGCAAATGTTATCCCGCCTTTTGGCAAGGCCGTGACACCAAAAAGTTGACTAGAAAACAAATGACGGTCCGTCCTAGAGATCAGTCATACATAGGCTCACCATGGATATCGACGAATTTTGTCCGAGTCCGGATCGAGCCAAAATTGATAGGACATGACAAGCTAAGCCATGAGAGTCAACGTTCCAAATCTCAAGTCAATCCGAGCTCGTACGCTCAAGATATCATCGATTCAAGATGGAGAAAATTACCCTAAGTTCGAATCCATGAAGTTCGTATCCATCACACTAGCACCACAACCATCCTGTTCGAATCCACCAAGTCACTGTGCTTCGAATCCATCCGCGCATGCCCTAAGCTTCGAATCCATGAGAAGTGCTTCAGCCTTCGAATCCATCAAAACATCCTCAACGTTCGAATCCTTCGGCTCAGAGTCTACGTTCGAATCCATCGAGAAACATTCATTCGAATCCATTTAGATGAACCACTTCGAATCCATGATGCCACCTCACTTCGTTTCCTTCAGGTTGAAGTCTTTCGAATCCATCCTCTGACTTTGCTCCGATTCCATCTTGCAAGAGTAGCTTCGAATCGAGTAGGGAAGATATAGCTTGGTTGATTCGAACGAGCATACGTTCGAATCCATGTACTTCGAATCCACTACTTCGAATCGACCAAGTCACAAGCAGCTAAGGACGTGGATTCGACCCAATCAACTCGGCGAGAAAAGTGGATCGACTCGAGAGATGCGCGCCATGTCAACATCCTCACATACAAGCATATCGATTCGACCCTATCGAGTCGAAAGGGATCGATTCGAACGAAGCACATCAACCAGAAACGCAAACTTGAATCGATCATAACTTGAGATCTACAAGTCCAAATGCTACGAAATTTGGACAGGAGCTAACTGGCAACCAAAGGAATGTCCATGCCAAATTTCAGCTCAATCGGAGCAAATCTTGATCGATTCGAAGCAAGGGTCGAATCGATCCCAAAGTGGGCCCGGATTTCCAAAGAGCGGGCATGTGGGCCCCCCTCACGTGCCAGAACTGGTCTCCCCTCATTTTAGGCGAAATATCAGCCTCCTACACCTATAAATAGAGCCCCTGGTCATTCAGAAAAGGGGTCGGATAATTTTGAGAGCTAAAGAGCGCCCAGACTCTGCCAGATCTACTCAGAATCACCACTGCTTCCTTAGATTCAGATTGTAATCATATAATCAGTTGTACTACATCAGAATAAATTGTAATCATCAAGAGAACATCAATAAAATCATCAACTTCAAAGTGGACGTAGGCAAGATCGCCGAACCACTATAAATCTCGCGTTTATGTTCATTATTTCTGAATGGTGATACTCTGTTTGCTTAGATTTGAGATTTGTGTGTGAATATTGTTGATTTATATCCATACACTGGTGCTTTCACAACATTCGGGGTTTGTGACCAATTTTGGCGCAAACAGAACCAGCCCAAGAATGCTATGGATATGAGAAGTTTCCTAGTATTGGCAAGATACTATGGAAGCTTCATCAAGGACTTCTCAAAGATAGCACCATCATTGACCAATTTGACGTAGAAGAATCGGGCATTTGTATGGGATGCAAAGTGTGAGCATGCATTTGTAATTCTGAAGGAGAGGTTGACGAGTGCACCAGTATTGACCATTCCAGATGGAAATGAGGAGTTGACTACATATATAGATGTCTGTGGTACTGGATTGGGTGCAATATTAATGTAGAAGGGAAAAGTTGTTGCATATGCTAGTCGACTGCTAAAGCCGCACGAGAGGAATTATCCAACTCACAATTTGGAACTGGTGACGATAGTTTTTGCCTTGAAGATGTGAAGGCATTATCTGTTAGGAGAAAGGTTTGAGCTATTTACAAACCACAAATTATTGAAGTATCTTTTCTCTCAAAGGGATCTCAACATTCTTCAACAATGGTGATTAGAGTTCCCGGCCTCCTATGATTTTAGCATTTCCTATACACCAGGAAAAGGGAATGCGGTGCCGATGCGTTGTGTAGAAGACATGCTAGTTTGGGAGCAATGTTCTTGGAATAGAAGAAGTTGAATGACTTGGTACCGAGTTATTTTGTTTCCCTGATGGCTCGGTGTATGGAACAGGTCTCTAGAGCATGGCTAGGGAAGGTGGTTTATTGTAAGATGTAGGAAATTGGATCAGTGTTGAATACTATGACGAGTTATTTCTAGAACTTGAATGAATACTTTGAAGTGCGCATCAAGCTGTTTTGATGGATTGGTCGGGGCTAAAGCATTCAGAAATGGATTACTAGAAGCAAGGAAAGGGACTTAGCTAAAATTGGCTAAGTGTATGGGTTAGTGCCAAGTGGATCAACTTGATATTTAGTTGTTTTGGTGGGTCCAATGGATGTGAAACTTCTAAGGAAAGGAGTAGAGGTTCTATAGATCGTGCTGGAGGTGTTGGCTCATTCGCATTAGGGTTGGATGGCGATGTAACAGCATGATAAAAGCTTTGTATCTTAGGTTTGTAACTCAAGAAGGGAGTAGGTGCCGAAGAAGGAGGCTCGACAAAGGAGGAAGCCATGGATAGGGAATGTGAAGGGTCCGAATAATGGAAACTAAATTGAGCAAAGGAAGGGCTCAGATCAAAATGGAGCAAAAGAGGGCTCGGATATATGTGCTAAGGAATCGTTGATACTCCAAGTGTTTTCTATTGTACTCGAAGAAGGGGTATTATAAGTGGGAATGCCCATGGATCAATGGAGTGGATTTAAATACCCTGGACCAGTGGCTTTGGGTCCATTGTATAGCTTTGGGCTACGAGACACGGACCTAGTTTTGGGCTATGTGATATGAGAGTACATTGAAAACCGGAATTTCCATTAGTCCCTAGCAGTAAGGAGGTCATACGAGTTATCATATGTTCAAAATACATGGAGGAGATTGGTTGATGGATGTTATGGTTGTTTTAGTTGCTTTCTAGTCTACCACTTAAAGATGTCATTGAGAGTGGGTATTGGAGATAGGAACACCTAGAGAGCCGATAGCCTTATTTTGAGTAGTGTGCCTTTATGTTATTTGTAAAGTAGCATATTGTAACATCTCCCTACTTGGAGGCCCAAAACTAACAACTATGGATGTTGCAGTCATCCATAGTTATTAATCATCGGTGACCAAATATAGAGGTATTAGATTCATTGATACGTAGAAACATATGAATATGGAAAAACTTTAAACTTCAAAAAAATCACATTCCATATCAAAACATTTCCAATTCATTACATAATCCCACATTCGCAAAATACGTTCAAAGAAAATATATTTATTACAGCATACGCCCAGAGCGACATATGACGATGCCCCCGGTATGATCAGAGTATATACGGGCAATATAACAACTTTTCCATTACAACCAACACGGCGAAATCAAAAGAAAAGAGAACTCTAAATAGCTATCATGCCTCCTGCATGTGGCCGGAAGCATATTCGTCTTAAGAGGTACCTCAAAACCTCAAATCTAAAACTACTCAAAATCAATTGAGTACCCGAGAGTATAAGGGAAAACATAAACTTCGAGTCAGACGTAAAGCCTGGTATGAATAATAATCTACCATCTCAAATTATTTATATATCTAGTGAGACCATGCCGCTTAGTGGAATGGGTTAACCCTCACTAGTATCTCAAAACCTTTATAAAATCATATATTGTGCTCCTGCATCCACAATGGTTAAAACAATTCAAAATAATATAATATGATTATATGAAAAACAATTGAATTAATTCTGGATTACCCATCCCCATTCAATTTAGACTATCTGGCTCGGTTATTGTTTCTAGGATTACTATTAACCTATTAGTTTTCATGGGCTGACTAATAACCGGTTAAACATTTAAGGACTCCCTGTCCATTTACATAGTTTTCATGGGCTAACTAATAACCGGTTAAACATTTAAGGACTCCCTGTCCAATTACATAGTTTTCATGGGATCACTATGAACCTAATGGTAACTCCAATATTTCTCTTATCCTAGTTTTCATGGATTGACTAGGAACCTATTGGTAATCCCAATATCCTTTCTTCTTACCCTAGTTTTCATGGGTTGACTTGGAACCTATTAGCATCTGTCAATATTTCATTCGAATATAGTTTTCATGGGTTGACTAGGAACCTATTGACATATGTCGATATTTCATCCAGATATAGTTTTCATGGGCTAACTACAAACCTACTGGCCCTGCTAGTATCCAATCGTAGTTTTCATTAGCTAACTATGAACTTGTCTATCTGACATCTTCCTTTTCACATAGTTTTCATGGGCTAACTACGAACCTGTTTATCAGACATCTTCTTTACACATAGTTATCATTAACTAACTATGAGCCTATTGACCCCTGCCAATATCATACAGTTTTCATGGGCTTACTGTAAACCTATTGGCCCCTACCAATATCTTTCCTTTATATTTTAGCATCCTATATTCTGGTCTTCCTGACCTCCTGGATGCAATTCTAATCATTCAGGAGTTTCAATCAATTTATATTCACTACTGGGTTAACCTAACTGGTTCTCCTACCCTTAATCCCCAAAATGCTTATGGGTCCATTATAACGTGAATATATTCATATTAGAAGAAGCAATATACAACATAGCAATACCACTCATGTGGGTTTAATATACAACTTGGCTAATCCCCTTAACCTATTTCTTTATCAAAGATAGCTTTTTCTTAAACCATTATAAAAACTCCTTTAATATAGCCATGGGTTTTTCCTTTAAAAATAGAGTTTGGGTCATAAAACCTTTCAATACCTTCGAAACCCAGCTTTCAACTTCATAGGATAACCTCCTTCGAAAGCTCTTAAAAACATTAGGCTCATGCCTTATAATACTTTAAATTCTACCTTTTGAAACCTTTCGAACCTATTAAAGTATTAGCATATAACTTTTGAAGCTTTAGCTTTGAAACCAATTGAAAGTACCCCTTTTGACACCATTGGAAGTAAAACCCTTCTGAAAACATTGAAAGTACCCCTTTCGAAAGCATTGAATTATACTTAAAACAGAATTTGATTCAAAGTGAATATAGTCAAAAACATCTATTTCGAAACCATCTTTATTATTTATAAAACATTAGGGAACCATGATGATATCGGCACCATCTCTTTTGAAAGCATAAAACATCTGGGTAAAACATAAGAAGGTTGGTGTCGAAACCCCTTTCGAAACCATCACCTTCAAAACCCACAACCCCTTTCGAAAGCTTTAGGAAGTGGCTAGAACTTAGAAAACAATACACCTTTCGACAGCATCGATATCTTCAATACCATTGGAAGGTTATAAAACGGCAGCAGGGTATCGATTAGATCGGAACCTCTTCTTTCAAAACATTCTGTAATAAGTAAGGAACCTAGTCGAAAGAAATTCTAAGTTATTGGCAACCCTTTCGAAACCCTTTAAATCCTCTTTCGAAACCTTATGCTTCGACCCTGTCGAAGGTTTAAAACAAAACAAAGGTAGGCACTTATCTTTCAAAAACAAACCAAGGTTTTGACCCCTTCGGAAGCTTTGCTTTCGACACTCTACCTTCTGCCTATCTCCAATCCACTGCGTACAATCATAGTGATACTTTTCGTATTGGTTTCGACATAAGGTTGGAGGTGGAAGCTACTGTGTCGAAAGGCACTTTCCTAAGTAGGCAGAACCACTTTTTTGAGCAAACCAGATTTAATTCTTGTTTAATTAAAATTTTCTCTAACTAACCTGCCACATATCAACACCAGATTGGTTTCCTTAAATTTCAAATTCTTTTCAAAAATTAACTACCGCTAATCAAATAAGCCCTTCCAATTTTTGCAAAGAAGTCCCTCTTCTAAAACAATTTTTTTTCATAGCAAATCTCTTTAGAAAAATCCCCAAAATTCCAGAAATTCCCTTTAATCATGTTATCTAACATATCAAAATTTCAGATCCAAATTCCTGATATATTTTCCAAAATAAATTATAAATCCAAATAACCATATTTTCCTTTGAAAATTCATAATAATCTTTCCATAACTTTGAAAATTCTCGAAATTGAAACCCAACTCCAATCTCATATTTCTCATAACATAAAATTTTTCCATGGCATTTAAGCATCATTTAATTTCGGTTTTGATCTAAAACCATATAAAACCCCTTTAAACAATCTTGTTTAAATCAAAAAAATCTTAAATGAAGCATATCACCATCCAATATATCATAAAAATGAATTTATCCTTTAAATCCAAAAATATATGATTTAAACCAAAATAGAGATGGAATTATTATTCACCTTGCTCTAGATAAGGAGATTGGATTGAGATTGATTTCCCCTAAGCTTGAATCTCTAGCTTAATTTTGATTTTTCCCTTTCTCTTAATGGTCGACCGTTCTCTATATTTTTGTTTGTTTTAAAATGACGTGAATGGGAAGTAAGAAGGAGGGAACGAAATATATAAAAGGGTGGAAGCTAGGGGCGGAAATTCCCAATATACCCTTACGTGACTTAATTAACTAAAACTCGTTCTTAAGCCCGTTAATTTGTTCATTAGGCACGACCTTAATTAATTATTTCATGTCTCAATCCCCTTATCACTTTCATTTTCATTATTCTATTTCATTTATCTAATTAAATCTCCGGAATAATGTTATAAAAAATTAGGGGAGTTATAGGCTTCCCTCCTTAAAGAATATCATCCTTGAAATTCAGTAAGGACTAAATATCAAACATATCAATCATCTGTAATGACTCCTAATAACCATACTAGTCTACCTGACTAGGAAATATCTATATAAATCTAATATAGACATACCCTCAAAGAAGATCAGGATAAGTATCTCGAATCATGTTGTAACATCCCGTATCTGGAGGCCAAAAGCTAAGCACTACAGATGCTGCAGTCATCCATAGTATTAACTTCTGGTGATAAAATATGGTAATGATAATGGTATCCATAATATCAGAAGCATATGAATATGGATAAAATCACAGATTTAAAAAAAACATCATTTTGCAGATTACATTTCAAAATAATAATTCATATCCATGTTACATAATCACTTAACGTTTCCCAAGCAATGATTAAATATATCATTACAAAAATATGCCAAGAGCGACATATGATGATGCCTCCTTGATTGATCAAAGCAACATAGTCATATTTGACTTATATACACAGCATAATCAAAACAAAATGAAACGGTGAATCCTAATTAGTTATCCGTTAGCCACATGCTCGTCTTTGGATGCTTAATTCACCAAAAGACAAAAACCTGAAAACCTCAACCCTCGGCCTACTCAAATCAATTTTGAGTACCCGAGATTTTAAAGGGAAACAAAAACTTCGAGTCAAACATAAGGCCTGGTGTGAATAATTATGTTACATCTCGGTCTACTAATATTAAGTGAGACCACGCCGCTTGGCGGAATGGGTTTCCCCTCACTTATATCCTTTTCAAAACATATATATTTTGCAATCCGTTCCTGCAACCAAACTGGTTAATCAAACTGATTATATCAAAATAGCAATATCCTTTATGCTAATAAATGGACTATCTGTTTGTAAAACAAGTAATATGTGAACTATCTACCCACATATAATAGCAAGGTTCGTTATGCTACAAATGAACTAACTGTACAAACAACTGGGCCGACTGCCCGCAAACTGGACTAACTGTCTGAAATCTAGGCCGACTGCCTGCAGAATGGACTAACTATCTGAATTATTTACCTAAGGTTAACTACGCTTTAAATTTTCCTTGAAAACCTTTTCAAAATGATTTAGTCCTTCAAATCATATACATATACAAAGAAATATATCTTTAGCTTTACTCTAAGCTATTTTGCCATGTTATATATACTTTACTCAAAATAATGTTAATGAGATTAAATAAGGATTAATTATTCTTCTAAAACAAGTCAAAACCCTTTTTAACTTGAAAAAACTTAGGCTACATTGCCTATTTATTACATTCGAAACCTTCGTTTAAAACCGTTAAACAACCCTTTCAAAACCCTTGAAGGTAACCCCTTCGAAACATTTGGAAAACCCTTTCGAAACCATTAAATATTGCCTTTCGAAAACATTGAAAAAACTTTTCCTTTCTTTTCTTTGAAAGCTTCGAAGTAACAGACATCCCAATTTAAAACCTTTTAAACATTGCCTTTCGAAAACATTAAAAAAAAATTTCCTACAACCCTTTTGAAACCCTGGGGAACCACCCCTTTCGAAACCAATCATTAAAACCTTTCGAAACAATCAAAACTCCATCCTTTCGAAAGCACTTTGGGTTCAATTTCAAACATGTGGAAACCTTTTGAAACCATTCAAGAACGTTTCAATCGAAACCATTTGGATTCTGTCTTCAAGTAGAGCAAAAGGATCAGAAACCCATTAAAGTCGAAAGCATCAATTTCGAAACCTTTTAAAACTATCTCTTTCGAAACCATTTGGGTTTTATTTTACTTATAGAAAAAAAGGCCTTAAAAACATTTAAGTCGAAAGCAACTACTTCGAAAGCATTTCCTAAGTAATAAAGTGATGGTGTCGAAACCATCTCTTCGAAAGCATTGGAGAGGTGGCCAGGTTTTAGAAAAACAAAACAACCCTTTCAAACCCATCTGGGTCAAAAGGTAGAAAGGCAGCAGCAAAAAGGTTTCGACTTAGTCGAAAGCAATTATTGAAAAATAGAGGCGCAATCCAATCGAAACCATTTCCTTTAAATCATTTGACTTGGTCGAAAGCTACTTAGTCGAAAGCCATTTAGTCAAAAACAAGCATGTGTATTTCTTTAAATAAAAACAAGGGACTGCCTCAACCCCTTCGAAACCCATGGTTTTGACTCCCTACCTTATGCCATCATCCAATTCATTATGTACCAGTTGCCTGATATCATATGCATTGGTTTCGACTGTGTCGGAGGCGATAGCATGGAAGCGGAACCTGGTATCGAAAGAGACGAAACGGTGAAAAACTTGTAGCAAATAGTTCTTTTCACCTAACCTGTCTTACGTGTCTAATTATGATTGGTTGCCTCTTTCTTTACCAATAAAAGGTACTGCACTTTGTCAAAATTGTTGTCGACAATTTTCCAGATTTTGTAATTTAAATCTTTTACAAAACCCCTTCTCCTCTTTTAATTATATAAAACATTTAAGTCCTAATTTTTATATAACCATTAAAACACTTAGGAAAAATATAGAAAAATTCCAAAAAATCATATTATATATGTTTTCCAACATATAAAAATTTCAGACCCAAATAATTAATTATTTACCCGTAATTAATTTATAACCCAAAATACCATTTTCTGTACTAGAAAGTTCATATTAATTCCACGAAAATTCAAAAAAAATTAAAAATTGAAACCCATCTCCAAAATAATATTTATGATCTTCATAAAAATTCACAAGAATTTGGATGTCATTTTATAAGGTTTTCACCTTAAAACATATCATAAATTCAATATGAATAACCATAATTCATCAACAAGTATATATATTCATTCCATCATTCAAAAACATGGCAAATCATTGCAAAATATTCGGAATTCATTTTAAAACTGAAATCACAATAAAAAATGAGATGTAAACATTATTCACCTTAGCTTTAGAGATTATGGAGATTGAGATGTGAATAGATTTGATTTGAATTGGCTTCTTCCTAGCTTTTCTTCTTCTCTTCCTTGTTAATGGTGGCCGGCCTTGTTTTATAAAATTTTGAAATGAAATGAACGTGTATATTTTACACGGCTATGGGTAATAGATATAGAAATGGCCTCTTTCCCATTTTACCCCTCCTCTATTTCAAGTTAACTCTTATTTTATTTCATGGTTAAATGGCACGGCTATACCTTAATTAAAAATCAAATCTCAATCCCCTAATTAACACATTATTTTATTAAACCAACTAATTAAATATCCTAAATAATGTTATCAAAAATATGGGGTGTTACAGACTCCCCTCCTTAAAGAATTTCATCCTCGAAATTATGATAAGGTACACAACAAATCAAACAAGAAGGTAAAACATACCATCAAACAAGTCAGGATAAGTATCTCTAATCCTGCTCTCAATCTCCCAAGTACAGTCTCTGTCATCGTCGCTCCATTGGACTTTGACTAATCTGACCGTCTTGGTTCTAAGCCTCTTCTCATCTATCGCACTACGCGAACTAGCTTCCTCACTATGGTCTACTCTGGTTCTACCACTAAATCATCTAGCACAGTCGGTGCAATAGTAGTCTCCGGGTCTCTAACACACTTCCTGAGATGGGAAACATGAAAAACATCGTGGACTCCTGCTAAACTGCTCGGTTACTCAACTCTATATGTGAGTTTCCCGATCCTCTCAACAATAGGAAAAGGGCCAGTGAATCTCGGAGCCAACTTCCCCGATTTCCCAAATCTTATTACACCCTTCATTGGTGACACTTTGACAAAAACCCGGTCTCCAACTGAAAACTCTATATCTTTCCGTCTCTTATCTGTATAACTTTTCTGCCTAGGCTGAGCCTCCTTGATTCTATCCGGAATGAACTCAATCTTATCTGTAGCTTCTCAGACTAAATCTGGATCAAGAACCAACCTATCCCCAGTCTCTAGCCAACAAACGGGAGATTTGCATGGCCTTCCATACAAAGCTTCAAACGATGTCATTCCAATACTAGTTTGATAACCGTTGTTATATGAAAACTCGACCAAATGCAGATGGTCTTCCCATGATCCCTCGAAATCCGAAACACAAGCTCTTAACAAATCTTCCAAGATCTTGTTAACTCTCTCTGTTTGCCCATCAGTCCGCAGATGGTAGGCGGTACTCATCTTGAGCTTGGTTCCTAAAACTTCCTGTAAACTTTTCCAGAATTCACTAGTGAACAAAGGATCTCTATCACTAACTATGCTATTAGGAACTCCATGCAGCCTAACCACATTCTTCAGGAATAACCTCGCCAAAACAGGTGTCGTTCTGGTTGACCTAACTGGAATGAAATGGGCACTTTTGGTCAATCTGTCCACTATGACCCATATACTATCATTTCCTCTATTCGACCTTGGCAACCCGTCAATAAAATCCATGGAGATAGAATCCCACTTCCATACTGGAATATCCAATGGCTGAACAACTCACTTAGTTTCTGGTGTTCGGCCTTTGCCTGCTGGCAAATCATACACTACTTCACACATAACCTAATATCTCGCTTCATGCCTTCCCAGAAGAAACTTCTCTTCATATCTTGATACATCTTAGTACCTCCTGGGTGAATAGAGAACTTCGAACGATGGCATTCCTCTAGGACTTCTTTCCTTATGTTACCTACACTCGGAACACATAATTTTCCTTTCTTTCCCTTCCTCCCATTCTGGTCAAGACCGAAATCTTTCAAGTCATCGCTCCCAATTCCTTCTCTTAACTTTCTGATCCGTGCAGCTAATATCGGATCTTCCATCTTTTTAGAAGCAATCCTTTCGATCAACACTGGTCGAACTTCCAAACAAGATAATACAACTGTACCTCCACTAGACCCAGCCACGGATCTCCTTTGCACTCTGCAATCTGCTAATGCTTCCAAATCCTTCCACTCAGCAATCATCGCCAAAACTGCATTCTGATGTTTTCTGCTAAGTGCATCTGCAACCTTGTTGCCTTTCCTCGGTGTATACCCAATCCCAAAATTATAAGCAGCGATAAACTCTAATCATCTCTGCTGTCTCATATTCAACTCCTTCTCAGAGAACAAATACTTCAACGACTTATGATCTGTATATAGCTCAAACCTTTCTCCCAAAAGGTAATGTCTCCACACCTTCAAAGCAAAAATCACTGCAGCCAATTCCAAATCAAGCGTTGGATATCTGACCTCATGTGGTCTAAGCTGTCTAGAAGCGTAGGCAATCACTTGACCCCTCTGCATTAGCACATCACCTAGTCATGGTATAAACCACCAAATCCTGATTCCCTTCCGGAACAACCAACACATGTGCATGGGTTAATAAGTGTTTCAAATTCTGGAATGCTTCCTCACACTTATCGGTCCACACAAACTTCAAATCCTTTTTTGTCAGCTTGGTCATCGGCGCCGCTATCCACGAGAAATCCTTAATGAACCTCTGATAATAACCAGCCAACCCAAGGAAACTCTTTATCTCTGTTGCTATCTCGGGTCTCCTCCAACTATTCACTGCTTCAATCTTAGTCGAATCTACTGACAACCCTTCCTCTGAGACTACATGACCAAGAAACTTCACTTCTTTCTTCCAGAAATGATACTTCGAAAACTTTGCCTTCAACTGATGTTGTCTTAGTGTCTCAAGCACCACTCTAAGAAGAACTTCATGCTCTCTTTCATCCTTAGAGTAAATCAAAATATCATCTATGAAAACCAAGACGAACATATCCAAGTGCTCTTGGAAAACCCGGTACATCAAATCTACAAAGAAAGCCGGTGCATTAGTTAGTCCGAATGCCATGACTAACCATTCGTACGACCCATACCTGGTCCTAAACGTTGTTAAAGGTATACTATCCTCTGCTACCCTGAGCTGATGGAAACCTGTCGCTAAATCCAACTGCGACAATACCTTGGCTCCACTCAACTGGTCGAATAAATCATCAATCCTAGTAAATAGATATCAATTCTTTATTGTCCTCTCTTTCAACTTACGATAATCGATACATAGCCTTAATGATCCATCCGGGTTCTTAGCAAACTCTGTGGCTGCTCTCCAAGGTAAACTACTCAGCCTGATAAAACTCTTGCCTTCTAAATCCACCAACTGCACCTTTAACTCCCTAATCTCTGAAGGGGTCATCCTACTTGGTGGTCTACTCACTGGTTCTGCTCCTGAAACCAAATCTATCCGAAACTCAATGGCCCAATTCGGCGGCAATCCAACAACAGGCTTAAAAACATCTGCAAATTCTCTAACCATGAAAACTCGACATAACTCACCATCCAATTCCATAGCACCCAACAAAGCATACATCTCGCCGCAAAAACCTTCTACGGTATAAACTATCTGATCACTACAATCTGGGTGTTTAAGAGATATTCTCCTATCCTGGCAAAATATCCTAGCATCATACTCACTTAACCAATCCATACCAAGAATAATTCTGAACCCCACAAAATCAAACACATGCAAACTACAAATAAAAGTATGACCTAACAGGTCAAACTTTAACTGATCACATCTCATCCCTAAAGTTGCATACCCTCCTATTGGATTCGCAACCCGTAAGGAAGTAACTAAATAAGTGGGTTCTAGGTTAAGCTTATCTATTAAACATCCAGATATAAAAGAATGCGATGCACCAGTATCAAATAGAACGCTAATAGTCATAACATGAATCCGAAGCGTACCTCCCAAGACTACTTTTCCTTTTTCCTAAGCTGTTGGCTTAGCAGCAGCAGGCTCCAATGCATACCCCTTGCTTTTTCCATCCTTAGCGGGCTCCTTGCACTGGCTCTTGTAGTGGCCAATCTGGTCACAATTGTAGCACTTGATATTCTTCCACCCAGCCACTTCCTTAGCCTTCCCAGAACAACACTCATTAACACAGTGCCCCTTCTTATCACACTTGAAACAGACAATCTCAGACTTCCCTTGTTAACTTCTCCACCCTTCTGAGCACCTTTCTTTGGAAAGAACTTCCTCTTCTAATTCTACCCGACCGGGAATTCTTTAGCATTACTCTTCTCTAGAGAATCTAGCAACTCCTCATGCCTCAAGGCCATCTCTACAACAAAGTCATAAGGATCTGTAATATAAGATAATGTAGCCCTAGCCAACTCAGGCTTCAACCCCCTAATAAACTTCTCGTTCCTCTTCATGACTGTATCCACTGAAGCATAGCCATATCGGGCCAACTCCTCAAACATTCTTGCATACTCCAGAACTGACATCTTCCCCTTCTCTAATTCAGCAAACTTCCAAATCAGAGCTAACTATGCCATAGCTGACATAAACCTCTCCTGGAACCTTCCCTTGAACTCTTCCTAGGTCATAGTTTCCTCATCCACCACCGAAATCACACTGTTCCAGCAGAACAGAGCTACTCCCTGAAGCTGCCTAGATGCCAACCTCCTTTTCTGCTAATTATTGAGCCCCAGATCTGCAAAAATCCGTTCGCAGTGCAACAACCAATTCTCTACTTCAATGGCATCTTCCATTTGAACAAACGGTTTCCCTCCAAGCTTGGTGTAATCCCCACTCGGCTTTGCATAATGGTTGACTACCGGAACTTCCGGAATCCCTGCTCCTGCAACATTCTCTCATAACACTTCGGCTGCAACTCCCACCTGCACCATATTCCTGAAAAACTGATACATAGCTTCCATTCCAACTTGCGAGACTTCGGCACCCACATTCTCTGCTTGCGTTTGGCCTTGACCTCTTCTCACATTAGGCCTGACATTCCCTTCGGTGCCCTCTCCACCTTGGTTGACTCTTCCTCTTCTTCCCTTTATATCTGTATTCAAACCTCATGAGATACAGAAAAATATCCTGACAAAGATAGGAGACTAGAGATAAAGCGTATACTTATATATAGCAAATACAAGTACGTTATTATAGCGTTATCCCATACCCCATTTTCACTCTAATTCCTTAGGATTATGCTTTAAAACCATTTTTAGTTTAAAGTTTTTCATAAACCATGGCTCTGATACCAAGTTGTAACATCTCGTATTTGGAGGCCAAAAGCTAAGCACTACGGATGCTGCAGTCATCCATAGTATTAACTTCTGGTGACAAAATACGGTAATGATAATGGTATCCATAATATCAGAAGCACATGAATATGGACAAAATCATAGATTTTAGAAAACATCATTTTTCTGATTATATTTCAAACCAATAATTCATATCCATGTTACATAATCCCTTAACATTTCCCAAGCAAATGCCAAGAGCGACATATGACGATGCTCCCTTGGTTGATCAAAGCAAAATAGTCATATTTGACTTATATACACAGCGGAATCAAAATGAATGAAACGACGAATCCTAATTAGCTATCCGTCAGCTACTTGCTCGTTATTGGATGCTTTATTCGCCAAAGGACAAAAACCTGAAAACCTCAACTCTAAGCCTACTCAAATCAATTTTGAGTACCCGAGATTTAAAGGGAAACAAAAACTTCCAGTCAGACATAAAGCCTGGTGTGAATAATTCTGTTACATCTCGGTCTACTGATATTAAGTGAGACCATGCCGCTTAGCGGAACGGGTTTCCCCTCACTTATATCATTTTCAAAACATATATATTTTGCAATCCTTTCCTGCAACCAAACTGGTTAATCAAACTGATTATATCAAAATAGCAATATCCTTTATGCTAATAAATGGACTATCTGTCTGTAAAACAAGTAATATGTGAACTATCTACCCACATATAATAGCAAGGTCTGTTATGCTATAAATGGACTAATTGTCCAAACAACTGGGCTGACTGCCAGCAAACTGGACTAACTGTCTGAAACCTAGGCCGACTGCTTGCAAAATGGACTAACTGTCTAAATTATTTACTTAGGGTTAACTACCCTTTAAATTTTCCTTGAAAACCTTTTCAAAATGATTTAGTCCTTCAAATTATATACATATACAAGGAAAATATATCTTTAGCTTTACTCTAAGCCATTTTGCCATGTTATATATACTTTACTCAAAATAATGTTGATGAGATTCAATAAGGATCAACTATCCTTCTAAAACAAGTCAAAACTTTTTTTAACTTCAATAAGGATTCTGTCTTCAAGTAGAGCAAAAGGATCAGAAACCCATTAAAGTCAAAAGCATCAGTTTCGAAACCTTTTAAAACTATCTCTTTCGAAACCATTTGGGTTTTACTTTTCTATAGAGAAAAAAGGTCTTAAAAACATTTAAGTCGAAAGCAACTGCTTCGAAACCATTTCCTAAGTAATAAAGTGATGGTGTCGAAACCATCCCTTTGAAAGCATTGGAGAGGTGGCCAGGTTTTAGAAAAACAAAACAACCCTTTCGAAACCATCTGGGTCGAAAGGTAGAAAGGCAGCAGCAAAAGGTTATGACTTAGTCGAAAGAAATTATTTAAAAACAGAGGCGCAACCCAATCGAAACCATTTCCTTTAAATCATTTGACTTGGTCGAAAGCTACTTAATCGAAAGCCATTTAGTCGAAAGCAAGCATGTGTATTTCTTTAAATAAAAATAAAGGACTGCCTCAACCCCTTCGAAACCCATGGTTTCGACTCCCTACCTTCCGCCATTATCCAATTCATTACATACCAATTGCTTGATAATATATGCATTGGTTTCGACTGTGTCGGAGGCGATAGCATGGAGGTGGAACCTGGTGTCGAAAGAGACGAAACTGTGAAAAACTTGTAGCATATAATTTTTTTCACCTAACTCGTCTTACGTGTCTAATTTTGATTAGTTGCCTCTTTCTTTACCAATAAAAGTACTGCACTTTGTCAAAAGTGCTGCCAAATTTCTACATTTTATAATTTAAATCTTTTACAAAAAGCCCCTTCTCCCCTTTTAATTATATAAAACATCTAAGTCTCATACCTTAAAATTTTTATATAACCATTAAAACACTTAGGAAAAATCTAGAAAAATTCTAGAAAATCATATTTTATATGTTTTCCAACATATAAAAATTTCAAACCCAAATAATTAATTATTTACCCGTAATTAAATTATAACCCAAAATACCATTTTCTTTACTAGAAAATTCATATTAATTACATGAAATTTCAGAAAAATCTAAAATTGAAACCCATCTCCAAAATAATATTTTTGATCTTCACAAAAATTCGCAAGGCATTTGGATGTCATTTTATATGGTTTTCACTTTAAAACATATCATAAATCCAATATGAATAACCATAATTCATCAACAAGTGTGTGTGTGTGTGTGTGTGTGTGTGTGTGTGTGTATATATATATATTCCATCATTCAAAAACATGGCAAATCATTGCAAAATATTCGGAATTCATTTTAAAACTGAAATCACAATCAAAAATGAGATGTAAACATTATTCACCTTAGCTATAGAGATTGTGGAGATTGAGATGTGAATAGATTTGATTTGAATTAGCTTCTTCCTAGCTTTTCTTCTTCTCTTCCTTGTTAATGGTGGCCGGCTTTGTTTTATAAAATTTTGAAATGAAACGAACGTGTAGATTTTACACGGCTATGGGTAATAGATATAGGAATGGCCTCTTTTCCATTTTACCCCCCCGTTTATTTCAAGTTAACTCTTATTTTAATTCATGGTTAAATGGCATGGCTACACCGTAATTAAAAATCAAATCTCAATCCCCTAATTAACACATTATTTTATTTAATTCAACTAATTAAATATCCTAAATAATGTTATCAAAAATCTGGGGTTTTACACATGTCCTCTGTCTTCCAAGTACAGTCCTTCTCTTTGTCGCTCCATTGAACTTTCACCAACTTGACTGTCTTGTTCCTTAATCTTTTCTCATCTCTCGCAACAACCTGAATTGGTTGTCAAACAAAAGTCAAATCAAGCTCTGCTACCAAGTCCTCCAATTCTATTGGAGGAATGGTGGCCTCTGGATCATGCACATATATGTGAAGATGAGACACATGAAACACATTATGGACACCTATCATATTGCTTGGCAACTCAACTCTGTACGCGAGCTTTCCAAACCTCTCTATAATCTAGAGTGGACCAACATATCTCGGGGCCAACTTTCCCGATTTCCCAAATCGTACCACACCCTTCATCGATGATACCTTAATGAAAACCTTGTCTCCCACTGAGAACTCTAGGTCGTTACGCCTCTTATCTGCGTAAATCTTCTATCTGGATTGAGCTTCCTTCATCCGTTCTTGGATTAACTCAATCTTCTCTGACGCCTCCCTTACCAAATCTGGACCTAAGACCAATCTGTCTCCAGTCTCTAACCAACATGCAGGGGATTTGCATGGCCTTCCATACAAAGCTTCAAAAGGCACCATTCCTATACTAGTCCGGTAACTATTATTATACGAATACTCAATCAAATGCAGGTGATCCTCCGAAGATCCACCAAAATCCAACACATAAGCTCTCAAAAAATCCTCGAGCACCTTATTGACTCTCTCTGTCTGCCCATCCGTCTATAGGTAATATGCGGTACTCATTTTGAGCTTAGTGCCTAACATATCTTATAGACTCTTCCAGAATTTGCTACTGAATAAAGCATCTCTATCACTGACTATGCTTCTAGGAACTCCACGAAGTCTAACTATGTTCTTCATGAACAACTTCGCCAAAACTGGTGCTGTCCTGGTCGACTTTACTAGAATAAAATGGGCACTCTTGGTCAACCTGTCCACAATAACTCATATACTTTCATTTCCACTCCTTGACCTTGGCAACCCATCTATAAAATCCATGGATATTGAATCCTATTTCCAAACTGGAATATCTAGAGGCTGATGCAACTCGCTCAGCTTTGATGTTCGGCTTTCACTTGTTGACAGTTTACAAGTTGCCTAACCCACAAGCCAACATCTCTCTTCATGCCTTCCCAATAGAAGCTCCTCTTCATATCTTGATACATCTTGGTCCCTCCAGGTTGAATCATAAACTTGGATCGATGACACTCCTCAAGAACTTCTCTTCTCAAGTTCTCCACATCTGGAACACATAAACGTCCCTTCTTTCTCTACCATCCTCTCTGGTCAAAACAAAAATCTTTCAAATCATCAACCTCGGTTCCAACCTCAAGCCTTCTGATTCTTTAATCTAATAATGGATCCTTCTTCTACTTAGAAGCAATTCTCTCGATAAACACTGGTCGAACTTCTAAACAGGACAACATAGCAGTACTCTGACTAGAACTAGCAGTCAATCTTAGCTGCACACCACAACTGGCCAAAGCTTCTACATTTTTCTATTCTACCAACATAGCTAACACCACATTCTGATGTCTTCTGCTAAGAGAATCTTCTACTATATTACCTTTTCCTGGGGTGTACTCTATACCAAAATCATAAGTAGCCAAAAATTCCAACCACCTCCATTGTTGCATATTCAACTCCTTCTAAGAGAATAGATATCTTAAAGACTCATGATCGGTATACAACTCAAATCTCTCTCCCAAGAGATAACACCTCCAAATCTTCAAGGCAAAAATCATCGCTGCCAACTCCAAATCATGAGTAGGATATCTTACTTCGTGCGGTCTAAGATGCCTAGATGTGTAAGCAATGACTTTGCCCTTCTGCATTAACACTACTCCCAATCCAGTCCCACATGCATCTTTGTATACTACCAACCCTTGGTTACCATCTGGAACTACTAACATTGGAGCATTGGTCAACAAATGTTTTAACTTAAGGAATGCTTCCTCACAGTTGTCGGACCAAAAAACTTCACTTCCTTCCTGGTAAGCTTATTCAAAGGCGTTACTATCCACGAGAAATCCTTAATGAATCTCCGGTAATAGCCGGCAAGTCCAAGAAAACTTCTAATCTCGATCACCTTCTTTGGTCTCTTCCAATTGTTTGCAACTTCGATCTTATCTGGATCGATTGACAATCCTTTCTCAAAAACCACATGACCAAGAACTTAACCTCTTTCTTTCAAAAATGACACTTGGAAAACTTTTCCTTTAGCTGATTCTACCTCAGCATCTCTAGCACAACTCTAAGATGATCTTCATGCTCTCTCTCATCCTTAGAGTGTACCAAAATGTCATCTATAAACACCAACATGAATCTATCCAAATATTCTCGGAAGACTCGATTCATCAAATCCATAAAGAAAGCAGGTGCATTCGTCAACCCAAATGGTATCACCAACCACTCATACGAACCATATCTAGCTCGAAATGCATTCAAAGGAATGTTCTCCTCTACCACTCTCAACTGATGGAACCCCGTTAAAAATCCAACTGGGAGAAAACCTTAGCTCCACTCAACTGATCAAACAAATCATCAATTCTCAGCAAAGGATACTTATTCTTTATCGTCCTTTCGTTCAGCTTACGATAGTCAATACACATTCTCAACGACCCATCTAGTTTCTTCACGAGTACTGCGGCCGCTCCCTAAAGCGAACTGTTTGGCTAATAAAATTCTTTCTTTCTAGATCCACTAGCTGCACCTTCAGTTCCTTCATCTCTGTCGGTGTCATCCTGTTAGGTGGTCTACTTACAGGTTCAGCTCCTGGCATAATATATATTCGAAACTCAACAACTCGTTCCGGTGGTAGCCCTGTGACTGGCTCAAACACATCTACATACTCTCTTGCTATCCGAACCTGACATAACTCTTCACCCACTTCCATTGCACTTAACAAAGAATAACAACACTGGTCAGAATTCGCTACTGAGAATATAATTCGGACTATCTGGGTGTCTCAAAGATATCTCCCCATCCTGGCAGAATATCCTGGCCTCATACCTCCTCAACCAATCCATTCCCTAAATGATTCCAAAATCTATGAAATCATACACATACAAACTGATTGCAAACTTATGACCTAACAAATCAAGTTCTAACTGGTCACATCTTATCCCCAGAGTTGCATACCCTCCCATTGGATTCGCAACCCTTAAGGAAGTAGCAAGGTATCTGGGCTCTAAGCATAACCTACCAACCAAACACTGGGATATAAATGAATATGATGTACCGGTATCAAAAAATACCCTAACCGGTATACTCTGAATCAAAAACGTACCTTCCATCACAGTCTTTCCTTTATCAGCTGCAGTAGGCTTAGCTGATGTTCCAACAACAATAACCTTTCCCTTGTCCGCCCTAGCTAACTCTGGACACTGGTTCTTGTAGTGCCCTACTTAATCGCAGTTAAAGCACTTTACATTCTTCTTGTCCGCAGCCTTCTTTCCCTTGCTTGACCAGCACTCATTAGCATAATGACCCTTTTTGTCACATTTATAGCACACCAAATCAGCCTTTGCCTTCTTGGTAGCATCCGCTTTCTGGGCTCCCTTTCTTAAAGAATTTCCTCTTCTTTCCCAGAGGACCCTGGGATTCAACTGGCTTCTCTCTAGTTGAATTAGCAAGCATCTCCTCATGGTGAATGGCCATCTCCACCACCACATTAGATGGATCTCAGATATAGGTCATAGTCATCCTATCAAGCTCAGGACTCAATCCTCGAATGAACCTTTCATTCTTTCTGACATCGGTGTCTACCAAAGCATATCCATATCGGGACAACTCATCAAACTTAGCAGCATACTCGACCATTAACATCTCTCCTTGAACCAGATCCATAAACTTTCTCATCAATGCAAACTTAGCAACTTCAGACAGAAACCTCTACTCAAACCTTCTCCTAAAATCAACCCATGTCAGCTCTTCCTCCGGAACCCCAGCGGTAACACTATTCCACCAGTGAAGCGCTGCCCCTTGCAACTGTCTACAGGCTAGCCTTCTCTTTTGCGCATCATCCAAGCCAAGATCAGTACATATCCTCTCACAATTCAGTAGCCAATTCTCTACTTCAACAGCATCCTCTGTTCCAACAAACGGCTTTCCACCCAAACTAGTGTAGTCTCTACTCAGCTTAGCATAGTTATTCCAGATTGGAGTCACGGGATTAACTCCTCCAACATTACCGGTAACTCCAGCTTGCAAAAGATTGGCCAACAACTGATATACCATCCCCACATCTACTGGCGGATTTCCAACACCTACAAAGCTTCAGTATTTGGATTGGCATTAGCCTGTCGACCTTGATTCCTCCTGGTATTAGGTCGATCATTTCCGTTGGTTGTGGTGCTTCCTCCACCTAGATTTCCTCTTCCGTTTCTTGCTTCCATATTCTCTTTCTCATAAATCTGCATTCGAGCCTTGGTAAGATACAGAAGAACGGTCTAAGAGAGACGGGAACACGTACTTATATATATTTATATATCAAATACAAGTACGTTACTATACCGTTAACTCAAACCCCGATCATATTTTCAAATTCATTGGATTATGTCGGAAAATCTTTTAGGTTTAACTTTCTTTTAAAGTCTCATAAACCTATGCTTTGATACCAGATTGTAACATCCCCCTACTTGGAGGCCCAAAACTAATGGCTATGGATGCTGCAATCATCCATAGTTATTAATCCTCGGTGACCAAATACGGCAGTATTAGATTTACTGATACACAGAAACATATGAATATGGAAAAAATTTAAACTTCAACAAAATCATATTCCATATCAAAACATTTCCAATTCATTACATAATCCCACGTTCGCAAATTACGTTCAGAGAAAATATATTTATTACAACATACGCCCAAAGCGACATATGAAGATGCCCATTGGTATGATCAGAGTATATATAGGCAATATAACAACTTTTCCATTACAAACAACACAGCAGAATCAAAAGAAAAGAGAACTCTAAATAGCTATTATGCCTCCTGCACATCTCCAGAAGCTTATTCGTCTTAAGAGGTACCTAAAAACCTCAAATCTCAAACTACTCAAAATCAATTGAGTACCTGAGAGTTTAAGGGGAAAACATAAACTTTGAGTCAGACATAAAGCCTAGTATGAATAATAATTTACCATCTCAAATCATTTAGATATCTAGTGAGACCACGCCGCTTAGCGGAATGGGTTTCCCCTTACTAGTATCTCAAAACGTTTATAAAACCATATACTATGCTCCTGCATCCACAATAGTTAAAACAATTCAAAATAATATAATATGATGATATGCAAAGAACTGAACTAATTCTGGATTACCCATCCCCATTCAATTTAGACTATCTGTCTCAGTTATAGTTTCTAGGATTACTATTAATCTATTAGTTTTCATGGGCTGACTAATAATCGGTTAAACATTTAAGGACTCCTTGTCGAATTACATAGTTTTCATGGGATCACTATGAACCTATTGGTAACTCCAATATTGCTCTTATCCTCGTTTTCATGGGTTGACTAGGAACCTATTGGTAACCCCAATATCCTTTGTTCTTACCCTAGTTTTCATGGGTTGACTAGGAACCTATTGACATCTGTCAATATTTCATCCGGATATAGTTTTCATGGGCTGACTATAAACTTACTTGCCCTGCCAGTATCCAATCGTAATTTTCATGGGCTAACTATAAACCTGTCTATCTGACATCTTCCTTTTCATATAGTTTTCTTGGGCTACCTATGAATCTGTCTATCTGACAACTTCTTTACACATAGTTTTCATGAACTAACTATGAACCTATTAACCCCTGCCAATATCAAAAAGTTTTCATGGGCATACTGTAAACCTATTGTCCTCTGCCAATATCGTTTCTTTATATTTTAGCATCTTATATTCTGGTCTTCCTGACCTCCTGGATGTAATTCTACTCATTCAGGAGTTTCAATCAGTTTATATTCACTACTGGGTTAACCTAACTAGTTCTCTTACCATTTATCCCCAAAATGCTTATGGGTCCATTATAACGTGAATATATTCATATTAAAAGAAGCAATATAAAACATAGAAATACCACTCTTGTGGGTTTAATATACAACTTGGTTAATCCCCTTAACCTATTTCTTTATCAAAGATAGCATCTTCTTAAAACCATTATTGAAACTCCTATAATATAGCCATGGGTTTTTCCTTTAAAAATAGAGTTTGGGTCATAAAACCTTTCGGTACCTTCAAAACCTAGCTTTCAACTTCATAGGATAACCTCCTTCGAAAGCTATTAAAAACATTAGGCTCCTGCCTTATAATACTTTAAATTCTACCTTTCGAAACCTTTTGAACCTATTAAAGTATTAGCATATAACTTTTAAAGCTTTAGCTTCGAAACCAGTTGAAAGTACCCTTTTCGACACCATTTGAAGTAACCCTTCTGAAAACATTGAAAGTACCCCTTTCGAAAGCATTGGGTTATACTTAAAACATAATTTGAGTCAAAGTGAATATAGTCGAAAACATCTGTTTCGAAACCATCTTTATTATTTATAAAACATTGGGGAACCATGATGACTTGGCACCATCTCTTTCGAAAGCATAAAACATCTGGGTAAAACATAAGAAGGTTGGTGTCGAAAACCCTTTCGAAACCATCACCTTCAAAACCCCTAACCCCTTTCGAAAGCTTTAGGAAGTGGCTTCAACTTAGAAAACAAAACACCTTTCAACAACATTGATATCTTCAATACCATCGGAAGGTAATAAAACGGCAGCAGGGTATCGATTAGGTCGGAACCCCTTCTTTTAAAACATTCTTTTATAAGTAAGAAAACCAGTCGAAAGCAATTATAAGTAATTGGCAACCCTTTTGAAACCCTTTAAATCCTCTTTCAAAACCTTATGCTTCGACCCTTTCGAAGGCTTAAAACAAAACAAAGGCGGGTGCTTGTCTTTTAAAAACAAACCAAGGTGTCGACCCCTTCAAAAGCTTTGCTTTCCACACTCTATCTTCCGCCTATCTCCAATCCACTGCGTACCATCATAGTGATACCTTGTGTATTGGTTTCGGCATAAGGATGGAGGCGGAAGCTGCTGTGTCGAAAAGCACGTTTTTAAGTAGGCGGAACCACTTTTCTGAGCAAACCAGATTTAATTCTTGTTTAAGTAAACTTTTCTCTAACTGACCTGCCACCTGTCAACACCAGATTGGTTCTTAGCTTTTCAAATTCTTTTCAAAATTTAACTACCGCTAATCAGATCTAAACCATGGTTAAGTTAATCAAATAAGCCCTTCCACTTTTTGCAAAGAAGTCCTTCTTCTAAAACAATTTATTTTGCATAGCAAATCTCTTTAGAAAAATCCCCAAAAATTCCGAAAATTCACTTTAATCATGTTATCTAACATATCAAAATTCTAGATCCAAATTTTCATTTTATTTTCCAAAATAAATTATAAACCCAAATAACTATATTTTCCTTTGAAAATTCATAATAATCTTTAAATAACTTGGAAAATTCTCAAAATTGAAACCCAACTCCAAAATCATGTTTCTCATAACATAAAATTTTTCCATAGCATTTAAACATTATTTAATCTCGGTTTTGATCTAAAACCATATAAAACCCCTTTAAACAATCTTGTTTAAATTAAACAAATCTTAAACCAAGCATATCATCATCCAATATATTATAAAAACGAATTTATCCCTTAAACCCGAAAATATATAATTTAAACCAAAATAGAAATGGAATTATTATTCACCTTGCTCTAGATAAGGAGATTGGATGAAGAATGATTTCCCCTAAGCTTGAATCTCTAACTTAATTTGAATTTTCCCTTTCTCTTAATGGATGGCTGTTCTCTATATTTTGTTTGTGTTTTAAAATGATGTGAATGGGAAGTAAGAAGGTAGGAACGAAATATTTATAAGGGTGGAAGCTAGGGGCAGAAATTCCCAATATACCCTTACGTGACTTAATTAACCAAAACCCGTTCTTAATCCCATTAATTAGTTCATTAGGCATGACCTTAATTAATTGTTTAATGCCTCAATCCCCTTATCACTTTCATTTACATTATTCTATTTAATTTATCTAATTAAATCACCTGAATAATGTTGTCAAAAATTAGGGGTGTTACACATATTAGATGTTATGTGCTAACTCTTTGGTTGTAGGGACATGTCAGGTGTGATTTGTGTACCTCCATTCCTTACCATATTTACCCTCATAGTATTTTGAGATTTATTTACCACTCACACTAGACTATTGTCTAATTCAAGGTTTTATGCTTTGTTTCTTATTATCATGGGTACTCTTAAATGAGTAGACTATATAACATGTCTAGGTGACGTAGTAGTTGTGCAGAGGATGAGCTGGATGGAGCTATCTCATATTATATACTAGTATGGATTTCTACGCTTATTCCGATATGCGGCATTAAGGAGCCTTAGCAGTGACTGCTTGTTTTCTTGTAATAGGCAGTTGTTGAGTTTGATCTTACTGTATAAACTCTACTGCTTTTGATGTATAACTTTGTAGATCTATTACTTTGATGATTTGTTCACATAGTTATTACTATCTCTCATGTTATATCTGTGATATTATTTTATATCCATACGTTGTGAGATATATGACAGGTTATATGCTGTATTCATTTCTTTTTCAACCCTGATGATCATCTTATATCAATCGAGCATGGGTATTATGCACTGCTTTTATATTATAGGTGTCGGTGGTATAGGGTGGTCGTCCTAGCTGGGTTGGCAAAAACATTAAGAGAGGGGGTGGAACACTATCGACACACTTCTCCTTCTTAATATTTTTTAGCTTTGTGAGATCAATAGCTCGCCTCTTTATCATTGATGGCTCAGGTTGATGACCTTTGACATATGTGATGGTCAAACATCCTCATCGCCCTATGATAAGTCAGGATCCTTTGTGGCCTCTTCGATCAGTGATGGATATTCTTAGCATTGAGGCCTGGAGCAGACCCATTCAAAGAGATCGAAATAGCGGGTAGAGCAGAGCTGATGATGGACTCTATCCAGGAAGATAGATGGCTTGAAGCGAGGATCACGTTGGGAAGAAGAACGAAGGCAGATAGACCTAAAACTTGGCAGAGAGAAAAGTAAATTAGAAACATTCACTGTGTCATCTTAAGTTTCTCGAACACAAGAGAAACTAATGATATACCTCTAGGAGAACCGGATGGAGTTTGATAAGAAGTTCTAGTTTGGCTCTCCTTTATAACAGAGGACACTGCAGTGAGTTTCGGGGCAGATTTTAGCAGTGAATAACTGGGTTCCTCAGAATTGTATGACCCATGAGTTTAGGAAAAAGACGAAGGTTATGCTGTCAACATTGCTATAGTAGTAGCAGTTTTAGAAATCTTGGAAGAGGGGATGATGGGATCAGGGATAGTAGGTGCAGATGTGGAAAATATGATGACACAAAAACTGGCCATCGTTAAGTTGACAGTCTCTACATGGGGTACTTGAGAAATGGCAGTATTTCTTTTTGCTAAACCCTTAGAGCTAGATTCAAGAAGGGCCCCAGTAGCACTTAGGTAGAGGTCGAGGCTTCAGCAGCTAGCATTGCTTAACCTAAAGCAAGAGCCTCTAAATCATCATCATCCAGGAGGTCGGCCTTAAACTCATCTTCTTCAAACTCGCTTGCCTGCTCCTTCTCTTGCCTAATAATTTCCTCCTAGGCCATTATTAGCGCCTTTGGTTACTTATCACCAAGTCACTCTAGGTTACCAAGTTTGATTACATTTGCGTAAAACCGAACCAAAGTGGACTCGACTTGACTTTTAAGCTCCTTATTTTTTAGCTTCGGCTACGTGGATCTTTGAAGTCCTTTTGCCCTCTTCATCATCAAACATTCTTGATGTGTATTCTTCAGCCATGATGATAACTTCATCCTTCTCTTTCTTCTCAGTTTGCACTTTAGCATCCAGACCTAAAATTTTAAGAGTCTATGTATCAACGGTGGTCTGAAGGAACCCTTTAGCTTTAGTGAGTTCGCAACTTCTATGATATGCAGCCTCAAGCTGTTCTTCTTGCAACTTGAACATGGCTTTAAAGGCCTTCTTCTCGTCAAACAATTTCTTCTCTGCTACCTTAAGGGATTTATTGGTGCATACAGCTATTTAGAGTAAGAGGCAATGATTTCTCAAAACCATTTTTCTCAATCTCTTTCTGCTGAAGGATTAGCTAGTTAGTTTTATTGATCTTTGACAAGGAATGAGAGAACCTCTTCCAAATGTAATATTGTCCATAGACATCATTGATGTACACTTCGGTGTGACAAGCAACCTTGTGAGGAATATTTTTCAAATGATAATTAAACTTAACCTCAATGAAGCAGAGTTAAGGGAAAGCCTTTTGTATTACAACGAGGTAAGGACTTAGAACAGGTTTTGAGACCGTTGTAGAAATATGTGTAGGAGTATGTTCTTTACCAGGCTGTTATTGAATAGGCTCAAAAGTTGTAAAACTAGCCGATCGAGGAATACATTTGGATTTTTAAGAAGATACTAGAGGTTGAGTAGAAGAAGGCATTGAAACGGGAGCAGTAGAACCTGTAGAAGCGGGAGAGGAGATCATTCACGATGTTGAGGAGGAGATCCCTTAGTTGATTTGAAGTGAACGCAAGACTCCCGATCATGATCATCTCAGTATTATCATTCTTCCTGCCCCCTCCCCTCCTTTCTTTCTCTTTCCTTTAGAGCCTTGCCAAGTCGGACTTATATGATGATTCACGCCTTCAACACGAAGATTTGAACTTGAAATAACCTATGGACTAGTCATGTAGATCATTGTAAAGGTTGGAGCGTCCTATTGTACCTAGGAAGAAACACGATTGAGTTAAGATTTCGAAGCCAAGGAATAATGCGTGTAGTGTGAATGTGTTATGACTTTGGATGATGTGTGCAGTGTTAATGTGCCCTATTGGCCCTATGAACAATGCTTATATATTCGGTTGAGCAGAGTTATCTCTTTCGCAACGGTTGAAGGCATGTATGCAGCCATATGAATAGGAGAACAAAGGTATGGAGGCTGAAATTAGTAAAGTTATATAAAAGGATGTGATTGGGGATGCTCCCAAGAGAACCAAAATTGTCATCGGTCGGAGGAGCCGGAGTTGCCTCCCCCTCCAGAGTTTGTTGTGAAACATGAAAGGTGTTATATTATCCATATTCTTGGACAATGGGAAAAAGGCAATGCTCATTCATTAACACATGTATCCCCCATAGGCTCACAACTAAGATCAATATCATCATCATCTTTCCCTCTATCCTCACTCTCTTCATCATCCTCATTCTCGACATCACTCTCATTCTCCCATTAATTAATAGGGGAACCTCTACCGTAGGATGAGCCCCTTGATGTTCAACAATGGGTGGCTCAACCTTATCTTCTTGAGCAGGTTGAGCACATCTACTAGTGGCAAGAAGAATACGAAGACTGTGACCATTGCGTAAAAGCCAAAAGTATCGCATTTTAGGATGGATAAAAAGAAATTTCATCCTCCGTTCACCGTTAGTTATATCTTTTAGAACTTGAAGTGTATATGCTAAAGCTATGCCAGGAGGTCTCTTAATTAGTGAAATGGTAGAATCAATAATTTGGATGAAATGAACTCCATAAAGTCAAGAAGTAAATGTAGAACTTACGTCCTGATAGTCATTTTTGAGCGAAACCACTTAAAGAATGAACAAAGAAGTACTTATCTTTGATAATGACTGAGTTTATTCCAAAGGTCGATGATTATACCATAGCCTTTATAAGACTCTAGATAAGTTAAGGATGGATTATCATTCTGCTTCTTGAAATTGTATAAATATCTAATCTCCTTAATAGTAGGCACACTGCCCAAGTGTTAAAGTAAAGTCACATAAGTGCAATTAAGCCAGGCATAGCAATTTGGATGAGCTAGACAGGGGAAAGTTTCATTAATTGAAGGACGAGCTGGATAAAGTGGTTAAATAGAGGAATACCTCCAAAAAGGTAAATGTAAGGATTACAACCAGTATAACCTTCTAATGGGGGGCATGGGCAACACTGAAAGGGCTCTGGAGTTAAGACTTCTTTAAAAGGAATACCATGGTAGTTACAGATTTTTCTAGCATCTGCCTCGGTCAAAGTAGATGTTGGAGAATCTGGAGGGTTGTCGAGAATCATAACACCCTCTGGGTTGATATTAGTGCAACCCCTATGTGAGATTCATCTTTCATGGCATAAGGAACCACTTGTAAATACCACTTGGGCTGACAACAGGATGATCGAGGTTTAAAGGGAGTCAAAGTATATGTTAGGGCGGAAGTTGAAGCTATCATGGATGGAGTAAGCTCTGAAGTAGATGGACCTACACCCATAGCAAAGAGATGTGAGGAGCATCTACGATTCATAACTTACTAAAAAATCAATTTATGAGCAAGCTTAGGAAATATTTAACTTTAATCTTCGTATTGTAAGTAAGCCTCGTGTAGCCGATGTGTAGGACCCAATGGATGTCCACGTGTGTTAAACAACTGGATCTCATATATTGACGGGGAGCAGTGATGTGTATTTCAATCTATGTAGTGTATGTCATGCATCCAGAGCATGGTGTACGTGAACACTCTATATAGATAACTCACTCATGCTGGCAAGCAAGCCCCATCGGACTACGAAACTATGTGTTCGATTTTACCTGTTATTGTAGAATTTATGATAATGGAACCATTTTCTGGAGTGACATGAAAATTTCCTTTGTAGGGGCACAAAAGTGGAGTGGTTAGCCCAAAGCATTGATGCATGGTTCCATTGGGCACCGAGACATGGTTGATGTGGCCGTTCTATGAAACCATCCTACCAAAACCAAGCCACCGATAATAGTCGACTAAGAGTTGTTAGAAATTGAATATTCCCTCTTTACACTTAAAATAACTTTTCAAAAGTAGAGAAACTCCACGGCCACACAAAAAATGTGAAGTCGAGTCTAGAAAAACTCAGGATTAACACCAAGCGCTTGAAAGTGGAAAGGAGCTTGGAGTCATGCTTGGAGAAACTTAGGGTCAATCATGGAAAATTCAAGAAAAACTCAAGTTAAAGTTTCCATAGGCCGTAGCTAAATGCAAAAGGAAGATGGAGTGTGGGGATGAGGTCAATATGGTCAGAGGCCATTGTGCTAGCAACCATCAAGCAGTGGCAACGCACCTCAAGCGGTGATTGACTAAGGAGGTGATGTTGGAAAATGAAGAATCAAATTAAAACCTAAAAGTCGAAAAAGCTCTTGAGATTCAGGATCAATAAATCATTGTGTAGCACTGGCGAATGGCCAAAGACGGTCGACGATGAAGCTAAGGGTCGGCGGCAGCATCAACGATATATGGGAGAAGATAAATCACGAGAGCTAAAACTTGAATTCGTGGTAATAGCAGTAGCTTGAAATTGAAGACCTAAAATGACTAATTATAACTTAGGTAATTGCACATGAAAATGATCGGTACCAAGTCAAGAGATTTTAAAAATAAAAATAAAAAAGAAATAGAAGAAAAAGAATGGCAACTTAAATGAAAAATGAAGGAAGATGAAATTCTACCTGACCAAATGAAAGAAGAAACTTTCATAATTTCCAGAACCGAGTAAAGAATCTGAGTGAGATACTTCGGATCTTATATCATCCACGAGATATGAATCCACAACTGTTTAAAGGAACAAATTTATCTAAAAAGGATGCATCATTTTATGAAGAAAGATTTGAGGATTAAGGCATCTTTTCAAATCGAAGTTCGAAGTCAATAGCTTGTCTAGATCCAAAGCATGGTTTGTTAACACAAAGCATATATTTAGAGGGCAAGTGTTATCCTGCTTTTGACCAACCAATATCTTAATGAATCAGAACCATTGAGTGTCCATGAGGTGAACTTGAAGTCAAGAATGCAAGTTTAATGCCAAAATTCGGGTGAAGTCCCAAGAATCGGTAATGATCCTTACTTGCTACGAGAAAGTACTTAGTCACTTCTTAGATTAGTCAAGTAATGAAAAGCAAAAATGATGGACTTACAAGTGCAATACACAACTCGGTACCAATCCTTTTGGATCTATAATGAATCAGCATAGCATAGTCAAGGGTTGGAAGATAAAGAAAGAATAAAGCACAAGAAAACAAAGTTGCATAACTCAGTACCGATCCATCAATATTAATGAATTTGGCCATGATCTTTTCCTTGGAGCTTCATGCCTAAAGTGAAGAACGTGGGTGAGTTTATTTTGACAATTTTGATGATGAGTTTCGTCTATAAATAGAGGAGGAGGTGCATAAAAAAGGATCTTCTCTTTCTAGTCATCGTTATCTGATTTTATGTCAAAACTCTACCATATCCTTTACTGAGTTATTTGATATCGAGTTGTAAGACCCTCATTATAAAACCAAAGCATAATCACTGATAAAATTGATAGCGAATATAAGCTATTAATATTGGCTGAACCACTCTAATTCATGTGTGTTCTTATCTTTTTTAATTTCTGAAGTTCTATAATTTTTGTTTATTAACTGAATGGGTGTTTATCCAATTTTTGGTGCAAACAATATAAAAAATTAAGAAATCACAACAGTTATATAATGTTTTAGCAACTTACAATTAGGATAGTTCATTTGTTATAGTTAAATATTTTATGTTTACTATTTGAACCATAAATGGCACAAACACCCAGAATTTATATGTAGTAGAGATTAAATGAAGAAAAGTAAATGAAAATGAGGAAATAAACGAGACACAATCGTTTATAGTAACTCGGCAAAGCTTAGCATATGTCCACTTTGATATTTTATTACTTGTTTCTGATTTGGAGGCAGAAATTCTTAGGGGTCGGTACAATTCCAATACTTAGAATATCAGAGTTACAAGAATATAATAAGAAATAGTGGAACTAGAGCCAAAAGATCCCAAAAATGAGCCTTACCCCCTATTTATAGAGGTAGGGGGCCTAAAATCTCACATGTAATATCTCTTAGCCGTTCTGCTCGAAATTGACTCGTTCTCCCAAAAAGATAGGTGCCAGTTCAACAATATCTAGGACTCGGTACCGATCCCTAGGTGGGAGTCGGTACCGGTCCCTAAGTTTGATGATTCTTGTTTCTTCAACTCCTTACCTTGGATCGTCTTGGAGTAGGCTTCACGAATCCATAGTTGTTTGCACCAAACTTAGCTTGTTTTTTAGCCTAAATGATGGAGTTGTGGGAGAACAAAGCTGCAGATTCAGGAGTTCATGGAGATCGAAAGGGAATTTCACTGATTCAACAGACCAACTTTGGAAATAGACTTTTGGCATCGAAATAAGCTTGTAGGCAGAAGATGGGGTCCACCGAAGTCGTATTTGGGAGTCGGTATCGATCCCCAGTGGGAGTCGATACCGATCCCCAACTTGGGTAAAACCATTACTTTGTTGCCTTGGACAATTTTAGCTTTGATTTCTGGCTCTGTTTGTGCTTGTTTTCTGGACTCCTAGGCTATCTCCCTGAGCTTTCTGCCTTGATAACTCCAAGTCATATTTGTCCATTTTGTCCGGATTCTGCCTGGTCAAAAGGCAGGATAATGTTTACCAATGTTCAGTAAACGCTGTTAGTTCTTATGCTTCAACGGCTTTTTCTTTAACATTGTGAAAAATATATTATATATATTTATTATTGTTAAACTCACATATAACATGTAGTTTCTATATATTCATTCTCCGCTTATAAATTTTAGCTATGTTTAAAATTTATCCTTTATTATCAACCCCTTAGCCAGAATATGTCAGTCCCTTTAACAATTCCCATAATTAATTATGTGGAAAGAGAAAACAGATAGCAAAAAAACTACAAATTATATTCATTAATGGTAAAGGAGGAAAATTAACAATTTTATTCTCACCGTAATAGAAATGAAATTAAAAGTAATAATTTTGTAATTTATTAACTTCTATCATTTTGATTTCTTTCTTTACTACTTTCATTATAAAATCATATCACATAAAAGTAATTTATATTTTTCCTAAAATATCCAATACTAAAATTGGCATTTATGTAATTACATCTATTCTCTAAATCCACAATCGTGAATGAGTATAAAAATATTAGGAAACATTTAAATTAAATATATTAGATATCTTAAACACCAACATCATTATATTTAATTTTCTATCAATTCAAATAAAAATAAAATACATACTTTGAGCTCATTTCCTCTTTTAAGGCAGCGATAATGGAAAAACCCTACCCTTTCCCCTTATTTTTCCATACCATGTCTCCATCAAAAACTCATCGTGCCAAAGAAGATTCTTTCTCCCAAATTCACTCACCATGTCGCTTTTGCACTACTACATGTTCGCTCTAATAAGTTCTATAAGAGTTAAGCTATAATACCCTTAAAATTTGTTAAATATCACAATTGAATATGAATAATGTAATAGTGTTGAAATAATTTAATTTAATTTGAAAACAAAATAAATTATAAATAAGATGGGGCAAAATGGTCATTTTCCATCTTTGGAATTTGATAATGAAACCAGCGCCATTGCGACCGTCTTATTTTTTTGGTTCATGTAGCATTTTAATTTGCCACATTTGGAGTCTGCATGGAGTTATGGTCGAAATCTATGTCGAGATGAGTGGGTCCAAAGTTTGAATTTGAAATCTAGGTTGACTGTTGTTTCCCTCCTTCCATATAAACCAAGCACGTAATAGATATTCCATTTCAAAAACCACCATCTGCTCGTTCTTTCTTTCTTCTTCCTCTTTGCATACAAAAACTCAAATCACCCTATCTTCCTCTCAATGAAATCACAAGAATCAGCGACATGGGGAAGCTAATGGAGAGGGCTACGCATTTATACCAATTTAATGGCGAAATTCTGAGGCTTATAAGCACAGCAGTTCGAATAGCAGATGTCTAGGCAGTGTGTAGAAATTTTGGTGAGTGATTCTTACTTTCTTCTCAATATAATGCAATCTTGATCCTATAATGATGATTTATGGTCTAGATTAGTAGATAATCATTTATAATCACATAATTTCGAAATGAAACGAGGATCGGGAGGGATTTGATAGAAATAGTAAAATATAAACTAGATTTCATCTTTTCCTTCTAATTTGACGAATATACAACTTAAATTGATGAGTTAAAATGCATACCGAGCATAGAAACATTGTTTAGAGTACTATGGACGTTCTTAGACATCCAGAGGCTAATGGAGGTAGAACAATGCAGGGGAAATGTCAAAATCATGGCCAAAAACTCAAAAATTTGTCTCGATGGGTACACCAGTGCACTGATGGCCTATTTCTAGGCGTAGGTTGAACCTGGATAAAGGTGGGCTAATATATAATAATGTTTATCGATTCGGGTTCAGTTTCTTTTATTTACTGAAGGTGTTGGAGACTATTTGTAACAACTCACACCTTAATGAGCCGAAATTTTGACAAAATCGAATCCAAGTCCATTAAGGTACAGATCGTTGGTTTTGCTAACCTGTAATAAACATAAGTATATCAAAGATCGATCAAAATAGAGTGGGATATAAATATGATTGGGGCTACTAACTGCAATGGTATTCCTTGGACATCCAATCGCCATGTCAGCACCGAGCATGAATAAGAAGACTTCTCCATCAACCATTCTATTTTGCTCCAGTGACGTTCCTCTAAATCTACCACGTGGGTTGTAATAAGGAGGGGTCAGAACAATATTCTAGTGATTGAAAATTTGCATACTTTATCCATAACATAAACTTATACCGATTGGTTTCCATTTAAATGTTATGTGTTATTGTTTTTGGTTAATTTGTTTAATTTCATAAGCGCTGCGATATATCTCCATAACCTTCTCAAAGGTATATAATACTGACATATGCATATTGTGCATATGCTACCCAAAACTCGGCCACTTAATACTTCTAAAATATAGAGGAGGCAAACCCAATGGCTATTTAATACCTTAGTCCCCAAAGCGAGCCCTTCGTATCGTTAACATTGGTCTATCGGTCCTAGCTACAGAGACTGATGACTGCTATATACGGCTTTATAATATATAATTGCCTCATCTATCGTTAATAATGTTCTAGCCATGTGAGAGAGACCCAGGCCACTTAATGCATTCTAAATGGGAATTAGGAAAACTCTGACCATTTAATACCATCTTTAAGGCAGTCCCCCATCATTTAATACCTAATCCCAAGGCTGACCCCTCACTGATACCTATCTAAATGACATTGCATAGAAAACTCTTCGGCCGCTTAATACTTCATATTAAAGCGGACTTTTCCGAGATATCCTTTACCGTGCCTAACCACTAACCCTTTCCATTAAATACTTCCTAAATAGGGAGGAGGTGGTCCCTCAATCAACCACTTAATACCTCCAATCCAAAACTAGGTCCTACATCCTTTACATATCCCTTTTTCCATGGGTTCTATGGTTGGAGATGTCTAACATCAGTAGTAAGTATAAACAACTGCTGGTAGCTTCTGAGTGAAGGGAAGACTCTTGTTGTGTAACTCTATAGACCTCGCATCCCAACCCACTAAGTCCAATTAATTATTCTAAGCTTTGTTATTGGACAAAGCCCACTAATTTCTATTTGCATATTTATGGCTACATAATTTACTTTAATGACAATTATCCTGCCTTATGATATTTAACTACCACTTAGCATGTGTTATTGATTATCTCTACAAATGTCCCTTTTGTTCATAATAAACAATTATTAACGGACGTTTCCTAAAGGCATTTATATACTTATTCAAATCTTACCATTATTTCTTCCTTCTCCATTCCATAATTAACCTACCAATTTCATTAATTAGTCTCATTTCATCCATTTATAACCTTTTAAATTCTTATAACTCTCAATTTATTGCATATTTATTGCCTATTCATTTTTTTTGGAGTTATAATCCTTCCATCTTTAGCTCATAATCTTACTATTTATTACACGATCTATTCTAACGTTCAATTTTCATTTAATGTGAACATTATATATAGTACGTTGTATTAATTATATTTTTATTATGAATGTTTTAGCACGGTTATATATGTTTATAAATTTATTATTACGGTTTCAGTTATTAATCCCTAACTAGAATATTTCATTCTATAGTTTAAAATATTAGAATTATCCTTCCAAAAAGGTTTCCTATTATGACCTTCCATAAATTAACCTAAATTAAAAGGTTTGCTTAGTTTGAAATTACAAGGAATTGTTTATTTCTCTTTATTTAAATAGACAGTGTAAACTATGGAAAGGAAATCCATACTTTACACATCCCTTACTTATTTGATGTATATTCCTTATCAAATCAAACATTGCACTTTTTCTATGAAATTAAGATATTAGACAAATTCAGGAGGTTAAACGGATAGTACTTCCAACAAATTAAAATACAAAATTCACATTATAATAGAATCAGAACAAAACTAAAGTATAATAATATTTCTACAACCTAATTGTAGATCTCAAACAAGTTCTACATTTTATCCATATTCAAATTTTAATAACTTGGCGACTGATTTCTAGATCTAGATGTAAACATTTCTATTCAACTGCAGAATATGTCAACGTGTTTTGTGTGCTTAATTCAAGTCTACAACTCTTTAGATCTTTACTTAGGCATAACATCAAATAAAATTCCAATGAAATAAATTCCAATGTTTTAGGTAAATTATATAATTTCCCACTCACCTTTAAAAGCTTTCCAAATCCCCAGATCTGAATCTGATTCCTTGAATCAACTCCATTTTCTTTTTATTGCGCAATGCTGACCTACTCTTTTTCTTCTTCTATTTATTTCATGCTCTTCTCCAATTTGTATATACAAATTATTGTAAAATCAGGAGGAATAGTAGAGGAGGAAATGGTAGAGTTTCGCTACCCCTGATCAGAAAATATAAGAAGAGAAGGGAGATGTTAGGCATGTATTTATAGGCTCTTGAATCAGTCGTATCCATTAGATTAAAATTATTAAACCTGAGCTGTTGTCTGAGGTTCAAACCACAGTCGAAATTCCTCAATCGATCGACCGCACCCCTATGAGCGGTTGACTAGCCCTTGATCGGCCCATAGCAGGGGTCGACCATTGAAGTCCCGGTTTAACTATATATTTATTACCATAATTTGTTATTTAACTATTTCCATTCTAATTTCTTTAAACGCCCGTAACTTCTTCGTTTGAACTCCGATCGCGAAAATCCAAATTTGAAAGTTGCTTAGAAAATCACCACGAATGCAACGGTGGAAGTTTCATGGTCAGATTCCATTGTTTGCTCAAATTCCATTTTTGTAGCATAATTAATTATTAACGTAAATTTATAGAGTGTTACATTCTTCCCCCCTTAACCAAATTTCATCCCCGAAATAACACTAATAATTATATAATGGGGTAATGCCGTAATTGCCCCCAAACTACCCAAACAATTAGTGTACAACCTATTTTTCAGCCAAACATGCACAAGTGCATAGTATATCATAACATAGAAAGTATATATGCAGAATGATTCTAAATCGAACCCTCCATATGAAAGTCTTTTAAAATTATTTTTGAAATATGATGCAAACAACGTATATATATTGGTTGTTCTATATGTATGCGGTTTTGAAAGATCTTTTTTGCGCAAAAATTTCATACTCCTACGAATAGAAGCATGGTTCAACCAATTTTGCATCCAATTCCTACCACCCAAAAAATCTAACGCGTTGTATTTTCGTATCCTAGACATTTACTCAAATGCTGGAAAAAGGAATTTAGGTGGAAAATTTTACATTCTTACCAGTCTATTTGGTACCTATCCCGTTATACATTGGAAATTTCCTCGTTGCCCTGAATTTTCTCTAAACTTTTCCATGTATAATATGCATAAAGAGGCTTGTTTTCAAGCTTTAAATTGGAATAGAAACCAAAAATGGATTCTCGTACGTCGTTGACAAAGTATGGAAATAGAAATTCCAAGGCTAAAACAACTTTTCCCTTATTCTCTTGCACGTTTATTCTAGTGTCTACCTTAATGCACCGCTAATCATATTTATTGACCCATTTATCTTTTCTAGTATGTGGCATTAGGAAACCAAAAAAATTTCACAAAAATCTTTTCCGCTTTTCAATCAAATATGCACACGGTTTGAAAAGTCAAACTTCAAAAACAATTTAGCACCACTTTCTTTTAAAACATTTGGACAAAAATGTCTAGAAATAATTTGAATGCCAAAAATAATTTAAATGCTAAAATCTCCATTTTTCTTTTTTTCTAAACGCAATTTTTCAAAACATTCAGCTTTTCCATTTAAATAAATCAAGCCACATTCCAACGTAGTTGGAAATCAGTTATAAGTTAATGCATGTGTTCAATCCTAGCCTTTGTAATTAATTCAAGACCTTTAAACTTATTCTTTTATTTTAATATAACAACTGATTTAATTAATTTGTAAATTTTATCTTCCTAAGGAATAGGAATAATGACCCATGATTTCACAACAACCTTTGTCTGTCCTTCGCTTGCTAAAACTTATTATTTCATAAACTTTCAGTCTTATATTGCAATTACTGTTTGTTAAGTGTCTTTATGAGATTTTCCATATTTATAATGTTTCTTCCCAAAATAAATTTATGAGTGGTCTACATATCCAGAAACAACAGTACGGTGAATAAATAGGAATATGTATCATAACATACCATACACATCTTTTATACAAGAGACAACCAACGGTTACTCAACAACCTGAAAAAAGAAAAGGACAAATGCTGGAAGGGAAATGACAACATAACACTACTAAACCCAAAATGTTATCTACATCCTATGGGATGGTCCCGATCCTCTGTGGGAGCTCGAGCCAATGCCGCGACCTCGAAATGGGCGTAGCATAGTGGCTATGCACTCAATCTCATGGCTCTGGCGCTGCTGCTCTACTCAAATTTCTTGGATCTCGGCCTAGACCAGTCGGATAGCGACTAGCATGGGGCTTTGGTATCCTTCAGCGCTGTGTCCTTGTTTTGCCTCCTACTGCGACTGCTTTTCTACTATTAGCACTGCTACCTCAACTGGTGGCTCAGGGATTTCCATCGTCTGAAGAGAGGCTCGGTCGAATGCGGGTAGGACCTTCTTCTGGACCGACTCTCCAGAGAGGTTCACTTTGTATTGCCAAAAGACACGAGTGAAGATATGACAATATGGAAAGTAGATTCGAGGAGTACCAACTCTTGGACTAATATAGTGGCTCATAATAACATGTGCCTAGTTGATAGCCATACCACCCATGATGGCGTAGGTGGACTTCTGTACTAGCAGGTAAATCTGAGCGAAGCTCCTCGTCTATGGAATGATGTTCTACTGAACTATGCAAATGATGAGGCGGGCTGCAGGTTGCAAATTGTCTGACTTCCAAACACCGATATCTCTAGAAAATATCCGCTGCTAAATCTCTGGACCAATCTTCTCCACATCATCCAAATCTGCTCCATCCGTGGCTATCCCCAAAATATCATTGAAATCATCGTTAGACAAATCAATCTCGACTCTCTTCACTTTTGACTGAAGATTGTTAATGCCTTCATCAAAGTTGTATGCCAGATGCTCGTCAAATAGACGCATGCAACGTGGGTAGCATTCCCGCTCAAAAATTTTGTAGCGGAGGATCGATGCTAATCCTACTACCGTGAACAACTCCTTGAGTCCAAAGGCGGTGAAAGCTCAAAATTTGACTGGTCATCCCTGAAGAAAGGTGAAATTTGCTAAGGTCAAGTAAATAGAGATTTTCTAGTCCCTTTAGTTGAGCTAAGGGATCTCTTGAGGGGTGAGACTCGGATGGCATGAGGAAGAACCGGAGGTTCGAGGTGGTGCCAATGACCGAGTAGGGGTCGGAGAGGAGAGATAAGGTTTAGATTTTGAGAGGTTTCAGGGCTAGATCTAACGCGCAAAAATTGGCGCTTAGGAGAGGAAGTTGCTTCTGGAGTGGGACCTACTACATTGCAGAGGGAGGTGGCATCGCTTGTCATCGCGGGGGAGGGAGAGGAGGAGTGGTGGCCTTGATCTGGGAAGGAGGCGATTGGATTCGGCTGTGAGGAAAAGGAGGGAATGACGAGGGAGAGGCGGCTGAACGAACACAACTTATAAAGTTGCGTTCTAGGTTCAGGTCCCGCCCTAAACCCATTAACCTATTGACTACTCCTAGGGCAACCAGTCAACCGTTACCGATCGACCGCTAGAGGTCAACCGTTCATCGTATTTCGGGCGCAGGTTGAACCTAGACCCTATTCGTGTCAGATTAATTTATGATAATAATAATAATTATCATTTCCCGCCGTTTTCTTTAGTCCGACATGATCCGAAAAATTCTTGTCTTCTTCATGGCAATGCCCTAGCTTATCATCTAGCTCTTCAAACCCTTTCCTCAATTATTCGTAGTATTTCTAACTTATATTGCTCCTGCCATCAACAAATTCAAAAACCTAAAAATTTCTAGCTACTATTCTTCATATTATTATATACGGGAATATACCTCCTATTCGCTAACAGATAATTTTATACTTCTTAACAACATACCCAAACTAAATTTTAATATCATTTCTATTATATCCGCTCTTTAGAGAGAGTTTTAAGAGTTTTCAATTCTTTAAACAGGAAAAATCGTTGAGCGGTACATATGCCTGCTTTCATTTTTAATTTGTTCCCAAAATGGAAAACTCTTTATCACCCAAAATCTTTTTAAACCAATACCAACTTTTATTTTATTATATATCTAAAAGTTTCAAATTTTAATTTTTGAACCAAAGCTTTTTAACACGACCAAATTCATTGGTATACATTTCTTACAAAACTTAATTTTCAAAACTATCTTGCTTTTAAAACAACAGTTTCCAAATGGACCCTTTGGAAAAATATTTTTTTTTCCTTTTTGAAAAACTCATTTAAATATTTCAAGGTATTCTCACATATGGTCAAACTAAGAAATGGGATTTACTTCTCTTCAACAAAAAATCTGGTTCGTCATCTTATGATGATTGATGAACATTCTCTTGTGAGAACTTGCCTTTAGATGCCTTCAACATATAGATTCTTAATTCTCACTTGTCTGGATTAAATGTGCACTTCAATCGTTAATCATCAAAATCCATAATCATAAGGTAGCTAAATCTCAATGATCCGGTCAACCATCAAGCCTCTGAGATCCCTCTATATGTCGTGCTCATGCCCTTTTAAGTTAATGCCTTATGTATAGCCAACACTCCATGGAGTAATCAGGGTAGGCATAAAGTTCTTAACTCTATAAAATTTTCCAACTCATAGTTGCCTCGCACATCCTTTTGGAATATGGTCACACTTATTCAGGGGTCTGAATTTATAGAGTTCGGCATAGATTTTGGTAGAAAAATACAAATACGTACTCTCAGTATATCCTAATCCTTATGATCGACTAACATAGGCTCTGATACCAAATGTAACAACCTTCACCTTAATGGGCCCGAATTTGACAAAATCGAATCCAAGTCCATTAAGGTATGGTTTTGGTAACCTATAATAAACCTAAGTATATCAGAGATCGATCAAACTAAACTCGTAGAAGAATAGAAAATATAATAGGACATAAATATTGACTAAGGCTACTACCTCGAAATCAATAATATTCCTTGGACATCCAATCTCCATATCAGTACCGACCATGAATAAGAAGACTTCTCCATCAACCATTATGTCTTGCTCCATTGACCCATACCTCTAAATCTATCCTATGGGTTGTAATGAAGAGGGGGTCAAACAAATGTCCTAGTGATTGGAAAATTGCATACTTTATTCATAACACAAACATATATCGATTGGTTTCCATTTAAATGTTATATCTTATTATTCCGGTTAATCCATTTAATTTCATATGCGTGTACGATATGTCTCCTTAACCTTCTCCAAGTATATAATACTGACATTTGCCTATGGTGCATATGCTACCCAAAACCTAACCACTCAATACTTCTTGAACAAGGAGGAGGCAAACCTAACTATACTCATAGCGGAACAGAAAAGATATAAATACTGACTAAGGCTACTATCTTGGAATCAATGATATTCCTTGGACATCCAATTGCCTTGTCAGTACTGAGCATGAATAAGAAGACTTCTCGATCAACCGTTCTTCTTTGCTCCAGCGACATGATCCTCTAAATCTATCATATAGGTTGTAATGAAGAGGGGGTCAGAACAACATTCATGTGATTGGAAAATTGCATAATTTATCCCTAACACAAACTTACATCGATTGGTTTCCATTTAAATGTTATGTCTTATTAGTTTCAGTTAATCCGTTTAATTTCATATGTGCATATGATATTCTCCCTAACCTTCTCCAAGGTACATAATACTGACATATGCTTATTATGCATATGCTACCCAAAATTCGGCCACTTACTACTTCTTGAATAGGAAGGAGGAAGACTCAACGGCTATTTAATAACTTATTCCCCGAAGCATGTCATTCGCATCATTAACGTTGGTCTATCAGCCCTAGCTATAGAGACTGATGATTGCTATATACAGCTTTATAATATATAATCATCACATCTATCGTTAATAATGTTCTAGCCATGTGAGAGATAGTACCCAAGCCACTTAATACCTTCTTAATGGGAATTAGGTAGACTTTGACCATTTATTACCTTTTTTAAGGCGATTCCCCATCATTTAATGCCTAATCCCAAGGCAAACCCCTCACTGATACCTATCTAGATGACATTGCATGGAAATCTCTTCGGCCACTTAATACTTCATATTGAAGCGGACTTTTTCGAGATATCATTTACCGTGCCTAACTGCTAACCCTAACAATTTAATACTTCCTAAATAGGTAGGGGCGGGCCCTCTCCGATCCAAAAGTTGGTCCTACATCCTCCGCGTATCCCTTTTCCTACAAGTCTTGTTGTGTAACTCTACTGACCTTGCATCCCAATCCACTAAGTCTAATTAATTATTCTAAGCTTTATTATTGGAAAAAATCCACTAATCCCTATTTGCATATTTAAGACTACATAATTTACTTTAATGACAATTATCCTACCTTATGATATTTAATTACCACTTAGCATGTTTTATTAATTATCTCTATAAATGTCTCTTTTGTCCGTAATAAATGATTATTAACTTAATGAACATCTTTTAAAGGCGTTTATTTACTTATTCAAATCTTACCATTATTTCTTCCTTGTCCATTCCATAACTAGCCTACCAAATTCATTAATCAGTCATGTTTCATCTATTTATAGCCTATTTAAATTTCTGTAACTCATAATTTATTGCACGTTCATTGCCTATTCATATTTTTGGAGTTACAATCCTTTAATCTGTACTTCATAATCTTACCATTTATTACATGATATATTCTAACGTTTAATTTACATTTAATGTGAACATTAACATATAGTATGCCGTAGTAATTATATTTTTAATGAATGTTTTAATGCGGTTATATATGTTTATAAATTTATTATTACGTTTCTAGTATTAATCCTTAACTAGAATATTTCATTCTATATTTTAATGTGTCAGAATTATCCTTCCAAAAAGGATTTCCGTTATAACCTTTCATAAATTAAGCTAAATTATGAGATTTGCTAGTCTAAAATTATAAGGAATTATTTATTTCTTCATTATTGAAATAGGCAGTGTAAACTATAGAAAGGAAATCCACACTTTACATATCCTTTTCTTCTTTTGATGTATATTTCTTGTCATATCAAACATTGCACTTTTCTATGAAATTAAGATATTAAACAAAATCACGAAGGTTAAACGGAGAGTGCTTCCAACAAATTAAAATACAAAACTCATATTTCAATAAAATTGAAACAAATCTAAATTATATAATATTTCTACAACCCAATAGTAGATCTGGAATAAGTTCTACATTTCATCCTTATTCAACTTTTAATTACTAGGGGACTGATTTTTAGATCTGGGTGTAAACAACATTCCTATTCAATTACAGAATATGTTGGTGGTGTTTTATGCGCTTAATTCATGCCTACAACTCTTTAGATCTTTATTTAGGCATAAACATCAAATAAAATTCCAACGAAACAAATTTCAGTGTTATAAGTAAATTACATAATTTCCCATTCATCTTTAAAAGCTTTCCAAATCCCAATATTTAAATCTGATTCCTTGAATCAACTCCATTTCCTATTTATTGTGCAATGCTGATCCGCTCCTTCTCTTCTTTTATTTATTTTCTACTCTTCTCCAATTTGTAAAAATACGAATTATTTTAAATTAGGAGTAGTGGAGAAGAGGAAATGGCAGAGCTTTCCTGCCTTTTATCAGAAAATATGAGAAAAGAAGGGAGGGGTTAGGCCTGTATTTATAGGCTCTCGAATCAATAGTATCTGTTAGATTAAAATTATTAAATTCGGGTCGTTGGCCAAGGTTTAAACCACAACCAAAATGCCTCGACCGGTCGACCATACCCTTCGACTGGTAAGGTCCCAGTTTAATTATATATTTACTACCAGAATTTGTTATTTAATTATTTCCATTTTGATTTCTTTTAACGTCCGTAACTTCTTCGTTTGAACTATGATCGCGAAACTCCAAATATGAAAGTTGCTCAGAAAATTACCACGAATGCAATGGAGCAATTTCATTGCCAAATTTCACTATTTGCTAAAATTTAATTTTTGGAGCCTAATTAATTATTAAATTTATGGGGTGTTACACTATTGGCTATGCGATTGGCGACATTACGAATCTAAAGTGAATGTGTGAGATGATGATCGTTGTTTAAGATGGATTTGTATGTTATTCGTGATATGAAAATGATGCGGCATTGACGTGAACGTGTACAAGCCTATGACACAAGTAGGCGGCCCAGGATACAAGCTCGTGACACAAGTAGGTGATCTGGGTATTGCATTGCTTTTGTGTAGTGCTTCGACGGACCAATGTCGAGGATGGATAATAAGCGATCATGTAGTGCATGAGGCAAGTCCAGGATGTGAGTCTAGTTATGTCATAGCTTAAAGTTTGTCATTTGTGGTACGAAGTTCTCTTTTGATGCGTATGTATGAAACTTTTTAGGGTATGGGTTGATTTTGGGCATGGATTAGATGTCTCGCTATACGGTAGTATTGGATTGTGATAGAAGGATGAGTCGACCGAGGTATGACAAATGACTTGATTTGATTCTATGTTCTGAGCCTAATATTTCTATAATGGAGACGTATTTATATTCACTTACTGTTTGTACCAAAAATGGGCACAACACTCTTCAGAAGTTTTTAAAGAGATAAAAGTGAAGAAGAAAAATTAAAATTAAGGATTATCTAACAAAAACTCCAAATAACGGAAAGTAAATTGCATAGAAGACAACAATTTAGAGTGGTTCGACGTTTTGCCTACGTCCACTATGAAGGTTGATGATTTTATTGCTCGATACTTGAAGATTACAATTTCTTATAGTGTAGTACAACAAATTTTATGATTATAGACCGAATTTAAGGCAGCAATGGTGATCTGGAGTAAATCTGGCAGGGTCTGGGCGCTCTTTAGCTCTTAAAATTGTCCGATCCTTTTCTGAATGACCAGGGGCTCTATTTATATGCGTAGGAGGCTGATATTTCGCCTAAATTTCGGGAGACTACTTCTGGCACGTGAGGGGGCCCACGCACCCGTCTTCAGAAAATCTGGGCCCACTTCGGTTCGAATCGATCAAGAAAAAGTCCAATCGAGCTGAAATTTGGCGTGGACATTCTTCAACATGTGCGTAATCTTCTGTGAAAATTTCATAGCATTTGGACTTATGGATCTCGAGATATGGTCGGTTCAATATGATGATCTTCGTCAGGCTGCTTCGTTCGAATCGATTTCCTTCGAATTGATAGCCTCGACTCGATGATGGAGCATGTGAGGAAGTTGACGTGGCATGCGCTTTTCGTGTCGATCCGCTTTTCACTCCGAGTCGACTGGGTCGACTCCATGATTTTCGCCACTTTGGCCTAATGGATTCGAGGGCTTCATTCACATATGGATTCAGACAGAAGCTTGTTCATATCGATCGTGATGTGCTATTGTCGATCAATACGAAGCTGTTGCAGAAGGATGGATTCGAACATCGCCTACATTCCTCTGCCGATGGATGCAAACCAAATGATTTTGATGCTATCGCGATGGATTCGAACCGTGGGCCTATGATGGATTCGAAGATAGGGTATTCTCTTCCTATCTTGCATCGATCATATCTTGGGCACACGAGCTCGAATTGACTTGAAATTTGAAAGGTTGTTTTCCTTGGCCGTGCTTGTCGTGTCATATCAATTGCAGCTCGATACGGACTTGGGAAAAATTTATCGATATCCATGACAAGCGATACTTGGTTTTCAATCAGTTCCTTGATATCTCGGCCTTGCCAAAGGGCGGGATAACATTTGCCCCCCAAAGTACGTCTTGTGTGAACATGACGTGCTTTGAAAAGCTGCAGTCTTTCATGCTGAATATTTCTGTCCAATTAGTTGCTTGACAGTCGTCTTTTAGCTGAAAACTTTAATTTCTGATCATTTCTTTAGATTCATGAATTGTTAATTGTTAAGATGGTGTAATGTGTGCCGTCGTAACCGATTTGTGGTAATCTTCTTTTAAATAAAGTGTTCAACCAGTGTGTCTTGCTTTGATAGACACGAAAATCTTTGATGGATACGAAATCCTGGTTCATATCGATGAGTTTTTGTCGCCGTGGATCAAGCATTGACAAATTCGAATCGATGATCTCGGATTGATGGAGTAGGATGCTTTTCGGAGTATCTTTATTTTTCATTTCGTATCGATGATCTCAGATCATACTAGATGGAGTCGAATCGATGGATACGAAATATGAATCTATACAGACACTCGCTGGAGTTCGAATCGATTATGGTGCTTATTTTTATGGATTCGAACTCGATACTTTGAATCGCTTAATAACTTCACATGTTGCTACCGGTTTCGCCTACCGGGATACGAATCGTCACTTGGACCACTATATATACGGGGGTCCTGCTCATTTTTTACTTTTTACTTTTACCTTCGTCTTCCTGCGTCTTCGAATCCATCCCAGTCCTTCAAGAACAAAACCGAATAACTTTTCTTCCTTCGAGTCGAAGCGATATCCAAGCTCCTTTAAACAAATAACATATTCAGGTAGTTGATTCTTTTATGGGTTCGAAATTTCAAGATGTAGGTTTTTACATCACTCTTATTCATGTCGATCTGGAGGGAGTTGAAGTCGAGGTCGAAACCAAGAATGGCTGGTTGTAGAATAAGCATGATCGAATCTTTCGTGTCGATCTGGAGTGTCGGCAGTCAAATCGATCTGGGAGATGATATTTCTCCAAGGTGTTCATATCGATCTGGTCATAAGAGTTAGAGGTTTGTGGGTCGAATCGATTATAAGGGCAAAAAATTGCATCGATTTGCGGTGATCGTTACACTGAGTTGCCCCCTATTGTCGTTTCGAAAACTCTTATGTAGGCGTTAGATACGAAGCCTGGGTTTATTTGATGTGAAGTTTTTTATCTTATGAGATCGATGCGAAACTTCGACCAATGATGGATGTGAAGCCCATGCTTCCTGATGGTTTCAAATGCTCTACTGCGATCGATACGAAGTGTATCGATTCGATCTGGATCGATACGAAAGTTGGGCTTCTCCTGATCGATTCGAAACTAGACTCTCATTTTGATTGACTCGAATAAGCCTTCATGGATACGAAATTTTGCATAAATAATGGCATGATTTCGACGAGCTTCATCTCTGCATATTTGGACTGAACTTTTATACTGCATACTTGACTGCCCTCCGAAGCTCGTCGATGGAACTGTACCTTGACAAATAGAACATGAACTATTCGCCATGAATTTCAAACAATATGGTTTGTGACGGTCAGCGATGACGGTCATTTTAACCAAACTTCACAATTTTTGAAGTTTTCATCTTGTCTTCGATTTTGTTGAATTCACTAAGTATTGACTGCATTGCACTTCACATCACTTTCACACACCTTAGACTGGGAAATGAATGGGTTTTTCATCTGCTTAACGTTACTTTCTGATGAGTTAGTCAGTGATGGAATCTTCGAGCTCTCAGCAGCAAGAGATTCAGAGTTCTCCCCTCTGGTCCTCGAAATTCCAGACATCCCGGCGGAGATGGTAGATCCAGCTCCTGACGAGCTGCAAGATGCTATATTTATTGAGGACCCTATAGACTCCGTACAATCCAATATTTCTGAAACCTTGTTGGGCAGGATATGCAGAAGACACAACATTTCTTCGGACGATGTGCTATTGCCGGGATCAAGTGACAGACCTCACCGTCCGCCCGAAGGGTACACTGCCTTTTATCACCATGCTTGTGCGGCTGGAACACTCCCTCCATTCAATCAATATAATAGGGAGATGTTATCATTTCTTGGAATTGCTCCCTCTTAATTACACCCCAACGGGCATGCGCTACTGAACAGTGCGTTCATCGTATTTATGGACCATCTCTTCCATCCACCAAGGCCAACGGAAATCAGATACCAATTTAATTTCAAGAGTAGAGGTGAGAGTCCATCCTTTACATTTTTGGAGGCAGTCAGGAACTGCCAGGTTATAACCGGAGCCTGGACCAGACTCAGCTATTTTAAGAACGAATGGTTTTATATCTGGTGTCCTCCAGGTTTTGCCAGGCGGTGGTTGTCTAGGCGTAAGTGTCGTAACCCGTCGATGATTTCCTTGACTAATGGTTTTTTAGCATTGGTATTGACATCCTACTTTTCTTATAGCCATTATCTCTAGACCCGAAGGCGGGTGTTACAAGGGCATAGTTCGGAGCCTTTAAGAGATCCCGAGCGATTTGAGACACATCGACTTGGTGTTGGCTGACTATAACTTAAGAGCTCTTGGCTTGATTGAAGTAAATCAAAGCATAGTCACCGAGGGGATGCTAAGGCCTATTCCAAAGAAGAAGAAGAAGAAGAAGAAAATGGCGAAGAAAACGCTCGGAGTCGTGATAACCGAAGTGAGCGACGAAGAACGGACTCACACAGACGTCGAGCCGATGGCTGATTTTTCGGGCAATTTTGAAGAATTGGGAGAGAGACGGAAAAGCAAGGCAGTCGTTTCGAAAAAACTTAAATCTAAGGGATGGAAGTCCGTAGTTGTGTCTCCTCCCACTTCCGGAATCATAATTTCTGAGGCCGCCCCTTCTCAATCGAGAGATATTTTCAAAGGGCTTGGTGATATTCCTATCCTGGATTATATATCAATTCATCACAATCCCGGGTTGGAAGAACTCCGAGATGTTTTAGATATGAGCGAGCCCTTTCCTATTAGTGCGGTCGACACTTCCGGTTGGTCAGGGGGTTTACACATTTACACACACTTCCACAGCACTACATGATTTCCGCATATTGGACATTATTTTTATAGGGTGCTTAACTGCAGTTTCTTCTTATCGCAGGTGAGATGTTAGGTCGCGGATCCACACTAGATAGGCTCTGCAATGTTCGCCGAGCTTCCTCATATTATGAGTCCCGTAGGAGGGAATCGGACAGGGATTACGGACGTGGCTATACCAGCCATGAGCGTTATGACAGAGATCGAGATTACTAGCGTGGCCTTTCTGGTCAAGAGCGTTCTGATAGAGACGGAGTCCATCAATATCGATCACGATCTCATTCTCCTCCGCCTTCTAGGGCCCCTATAGATCCCTCTGAGTCTTTGCAGCAACAACAGCCTTCCCAATCTTCAAGGCCCGAAACTCAGCGGCAAAGAGTTGAACCACAAACAGCCGCCATTGTTGAACAGGCTCCGGCAGAACTGATTGGTGAAGGAGCTATCAAGCTTGCTCATATGAGAAAGGATTTTCCAGAAATTTGTCTTGATGCATACGTCTTCCCTCCTCATCTCAAATGGATTCCTCCAGAAGCCGAGAATATCGCGCATGACTATATTCATGATTTTTATGCTCAATACAAAGAGTGGTATAAGGCAGCCGCGAAAGCCTCGAAAGTAGCCTTTGACCGAGCAAAAATCATTGAGAAACTCAAGGCTGACCTTTCCCAGAGAGATCGCATCTTCCAGGTTCTTCAATCAGAGACTGAGTCGTCTCGAAGTTCAGAAACTCAGGCGCTCAAAAACGTTGACGAGGCCACGGTGAAGATGGCAAGGATGCAGCAGGCACACTGTGCCTTAGTAGAAGAGATGGGCCATCGCTATACCACCGTATCAGCCGAGCGGGATGCCGCCGTTAAAGAGCTGAATGAGCTTAAAGCCAAGTTCACTGAAATGGTGAAGGAAAAGAATGATGCAAACACCGCCGCTCAGGAGGCATGCGATCAAGCTGTATCACTTCGAGCTGAACTTGATGCGGCGGTGGCAAAGGTTAAGTCTGTGGAGGCAGAAGCCGAGGAAAAAATCAAGGCGGAGCAGTCCAGGATGGAGGCTGATTTTGATGATCTCCTGGTCACATATAACGCCAACGTGTTGGAGCACAGAAATTTATCTTCACTTGGGGATTACTCTATGCTTTTGTACAATGCCTGGACTAGGTTGATGGAGGAAAAGAAAGCAGCGCGTCCGGACGAAGCACTGGATGATTTTGAGCTTGAGACGCGCTTGCTCACTGAGGAGGAGAGGAAGGTTCTCTACGAGGCAATGATTTCCGTGGAAAAGGAGAGGCTTGGTGTTCGGCAAATGGAGACCGGTGAGGGCTCGGGGGTCGAACATCATGAAACAAGTGCTGAAGTTTTAATTCCGACACTGCCCGAAGCCACTACCGCGGTTGATCTCCAGCCTGTCCCTGCTCATAATCCGGATCAGCCGCAGTTGTCTCCCATCGGAGCATCTATCTCTGTACCTGCCCACACTTCGGGTCATGCTAAGGAAGGTATTTGAACATCCCCCGCATATACTTAGAGTGGTGAATCTGAAGCAATACATTCAGCTAACAATCTTTGCTTTTTCTCATTCAGTGACCAAGGCTGTTATCTCTGCACCTCAAGTCCTTTATCAAGCGCAGGAGGCCATTGTTACCGAGGAGATTATGACAACTGCCGTGGTCGGCGAAGGGGGAGAAACGAGCATGTTATCTTTCGATGCTCAGATGATTGAGGAACTTCTTAGTCAATCCAGCGACCCCTTCGCAGATCCATCTTTCGCCATGAGCGGGGTTACTCCAGCTATAAGCTCCTTCATGCCAGCCACCAGTTCGTCCGGCGCGGCCCAAGCACCTCGTGAGGATGAGATTTTTGCCGAGATCAGTGCTAAGATGGCGGCTACGACAGCAGGTAGTATTTCTGGGGGTGGTATGGCTCCGTCTGGCCCAGCTCCATTAATGATGATATCGTCGGGCGGCACTATGGTTATCGCAAGTGCTCCTGCTCCACTTCCTGTTACAGCTCCCATGCCTCCAATTCTATCCTCCAAAAGAATTTCTGTCGCCTCGAGCTCCGAGGAGGACGTTGACATCATGCCACAACCGGGAGACAAACTGGAGAAGAGCAAAAAATTGCGGAGGAAGTCGGGTAGCGGATCCAGCGGGACTACCCCGAAAAAGAAATCGAGGAAGAAGAAAGATTAAGCGCTTCTTTAGTTTGCTCTGTCGTATTCGGGGGTAGCGTTTTGTTTTGTCTTTTTGATTTTCTATTGCCATGTATAGATGCGGGCTCGGCCCCGCTAGTAGGAATTTTTTGAATTAGCTTGTAATTGGGTTCCTTTTGTTGATAATTGAAATGAAAACATATTCTCTTTTGTCTTCAATTCAATATTTTTTTTGGTTCTGCCCCCAGCCTTGGGGATAAGCCGTAATACGCGTTGTGCGAAATTATCCACGGTTTAGCATTAACATCCATACTTTGGGGATTTAGAGTTGCTTTTTGGTTAATAACTTGGTTCATGAACATGTGATGCAACTCAGCTGAGGTGCGGTTGAAGTCGTTTGGCGGACGGATCCTCCTTCCTTGAAACCGCATTTGGTTATTTATTCTCCGGTTCGCGCTCTCAGACTCCGGAGTTTGTTAACGCTTATACCCAGCTCGCGCTCTCGGAGTACTCTGGGGTTTGTTTGATGTTTATACTCTGTATCGCACTCTGGGAGGACGGAGTGGTTTAATGTTTATACTCCGTCTCGCACTCTGGGAGTACGGAGTTGATGTATGTTTATGCTCCGTCTCGCACTCTGGGAGTACGGAGTTGATGTATGTTTATGCTCCGTCTCGCACTCTGGGAGTACGGAGTTGATGTATGTTTATGCTCCGTCTCGCACTCTGGGAGTACGGAGTTGATGTATGTTTATACTCTGTCTCGCGCTCTGGGAGTACAGAGTTGATGTATTTTTATACTCCGTCTCGCGCTCTGGGAGTACGGAGTTGATGTATGTTTATACTCCGTCTCGCGCTCTGGGAGTACGGAGTTGAGTGAGGGATTGTTGTGTATCAGCCCATTTTTAGCCTTGATGTGATGGCTTGTCCCCGAGCTTGGGTTTCACTTAGCGAGTGGCCGGTCGTATCACAACCACTCCCTACTTGAATAAATTCCACTGCATGATGGAATTTAGCTCTCCGTGCATCGTGATGTTGTGCATTGTATTCAATGAATCACAGCTCTGGCTCGAAGAAATGGCATTTTATTGCTGAAATAAGAAAATACAGCAAAGTCAGTTGCCTTATTACAAGTTCTAATTTTGAAATGCAGAAACGGAATTGCAAAATGGAAAGATATAATGAAACAAATAAAGCCTGTCATGTGTAATAGCGACGGAGACTCTCGCTGTTCCAGGCCCTTGGCAAATCAAGACCGTCAATTGTCGATAGTTTGAATGTGCCATCTCCGAGTCTTTGTGTAATCACGTATGGTCCTTCCCAAATGGGTTTCATGTGTGAAGGGACCAGATAGATTCTCTTGAGAACGATATCGCCGAGTTCGAAGGTTCGAGGTCGAACTTTGTCATTGTACAATCGGGCGACTCGACTTCGATGTGCGGCTGCTCTCAAATCAGCCTCTTCCCGTTTCTCATCCAGTAGGTCCAAAGATTCAGCAAGCAATATAGCGTTCGTTTTTGGATCATAGTAAGTCACGCGATGGGAAAACACCTCCATCTCGATTGGAATAACGGCTTCTAAGCCATAAGATAGGGAATATGGGGTGTGTCCGGTCGCAGTCTTGTGAGTCGTCCGATAAGCCCATAAAGCCATAGGCAGTTCGTCAACCCATTTGCCCTCAGCCTTTTCCAGTCGTTTCTTTAGAATGGATTTTATGACTTTATTGACGGCTTCGACCTGGTCGTTTGCCTGAGGATGGGCAACTGCCGAGAATTTCTTATGGATATGGAACCGTTGACAGAAATTCTTGAATTCTGCACTACTGAACTGGGTTCCGTTATCGGTGATGATGGTATGCGAGAGTCCAAATCGACAGATAATGTTGCGAACTACAAAATTGATTACTTTCTTTGTCGTAATGGTTGCGAGGGGTTCAGCTTCAGCCCATTTGGTTAAGTAATCAACTGCAACGATGGCATATCTTGCCCCACCTTTGGCCAGAGGTAGCGTGCCGATGATATCGATGCCCCACATTGCAAATGGCCAGGGACTGACCATTTGGGTTATCTCAGTAGGTGGGGCTCTTGGAATTCGGGCATGTTTCTGGCACCTATCGCATTTCCTGGCATAGTTCGCTGTATCTCGGTTCACAGTCGGCCAGTAGTATCCGTATCGGAGTATCTTCTTAGCGAGAGCTTGTCCACCAGTGTGATCGCCACATTCTCCTTCGTGTACGTCATGTAACACTCATTTGATTTCATCGTGCGTGATACATCAGAGGAGAGGAACAGTATACCCTCTTCTATACATGACTCTGTTCTGAATGATGAACCGCGAAGCTTTTCGTAGAATTTGTCTTTTCTCATTCCTACGCTCAGGCAACGTCCCGTTCTCGATGTAATTTCGGTACGGAGTCATCCACGATTCTCTACTGGGAGCGGTTTCAAACACAAAATTCATCTCTATTTGATCAATGCTTGGGGAGGACAATGTTTTGACGGGGACAAGTCCCATTCGCTGTGCTTCACCTGTACTTGCCAGCTTTGCTAATGAGTCGGCCTTCTGATTATGCTCTCGGGGTATATGGTAAATAGCATAGTAATCAAATTGACTTAGTGCTTCCTGAACTCGGGCTAGATAGGCAGCTAGTCGTCGATCTTTGGCCTGATATTCGCCCCGAACTTGATATACAACTAACTGGGAATCGCAGTAGATTTCCACAGCATCAATCTTCATATCACAAGCAAGTTTTAACCCGGTAAGCAAAGCTTCGTATTCGGCCTCATTGTTGGTTGCGCGAAATTCGAACCCCAGAGCGTAGCATATGGATCGGCCTTCGGGAGTTTCAAGTACTATTCCGGCACCTGAACACTGATCGTTCGATGCACCATCGGTGTGTAGCTTCCAAATGAATTTAGGAGGTATAGTGGTTTCAGGCAGATCCTCTGGAACGGTAAATTCGGCTATAAAATCCGATAGGACTTGTCCTTGAATGGCTCTTCGCGGAGCATAAGTGATATCAAATTGACTCAGTTCAATGTTCCACTTGAGTAGCCTACCAGACGTCTCAGGCCGCGTGAGGACATGTCGTAACGGCTGATCGGTGTACACAGTAAGGGAATGAGCTTGGAAATAAGGGCGAAGCTTTCTTGAGGCAATGACCAGGCAATAAGCCAGTTTCTCTAGTCTTGGGTAATTTCTTTCAGCTCCTGTTAGCCGTTTACTAAAATAGTAGACTGGTTTTTGTACTCGGTCTTCTTCCCGAACTAAAGCAGCGCTGATTGCATGCTCTGATACTGCCAGATAAAGGTACAATTGCTCGTGGTCAACCGGTTTTGACAAGATCGGTGGTGTGGAAAGATGTTGAACCAGCGATCGGAATGCATCTTCACACTCCATGGTCCATTCAAAGTTTCGCTTCCTTTTCCGGATCAGATCAAAGAAAGGAATGCATTTATCGGTGGATTTTGAAATGAACCTGCTCAATGCTGCTACTTTCCCGTTGAGACTCTGGACTTGCTTTATGGTTCTTGGAGTTTGTAGGTTCCTTATTGCCCAGATCTTTTCGGGATTGGCTTCTATCCCTCGAGCGTTAACGATGAACCCGAGGAACTTTCCAAAGGCGACACCGAAGTGACACTTTAAAGGATTGAGCTTCATCCCATACTCCCGAAGGATGCAGAACATCGAATCTAAATCTCTGACATGATCTGTGGAGAATCGAGACTTCACTAGCATGTCATCCATATAAACTTCCATAGTTTACTCGAGCTGGTCGGCGAACATCCGGTTGACCAAGCGTTGGTAGGTTGCTCCGGCATTTTTTAGACCAAAGGGCATGACTCTGTAGCAGTAGAGTCCCAGATCGGTCATGAAACTGGTATGCTCTTGATCCGGCAAATGCATGGGTATCTGATTGTAGCCAGAATAAGCATCCATGAAAGATAATAATTCATGCCTGACTGTCGAATCTACGAGCTGGTCAATTCGAGGAAGCGGAAAACTATCCTTTGGACAAGCCTTGTTTAAGTCAGAGTAGTCAATGAAAGTTCTCCATTTCCCATTCGGTTTTTGAACCAGTACGGGATTGGACACCCATTCTGGATACAAAGCATCTCGGATGAACTCATTTGATCGTAGCTTATCAACCTCCTCTTTAAGGGCGGCAGATCTCTCTGGATCCATACCACGCCTTTTCTGCTTGACCGGGACATACCGCGGATCAATATTTAGGGAGTGACTTGCGATGTCCGGCGAGATCCCGCACATATCAGAGTGTGTCCAGGCGAAAACGTCAAGATTCGCCTGGAGAAATTCAACCAATTCCTGTTGTGTCTGTTTGCCCAGTTGAGATCCAACGTTTAGCATCCTCGAATCATCACCCTCATTGATTGGGACGTCCACAGTCAGTTCGGCTGGGGAAGCTTGATTCTCTTTAGATTCGTCTTTATCTTCGTTGTCTCTAGGGTCAAGGTCTTTATGGAATTGGTTGTGGTGCCCGGGCCGGGGCCCAGGCACTAATTGTCAATTATCAGCAAAACGGATGCATAGAGATTCCTCTACGCCCTTTCCTTTCTCCTTTCGTTGTTCTCCTCGTAGTTCAACAACATAGCAGGCCCTCCCCACTGCCTGATCTCCTTGAATGAATCCGACCCCGTGATCGGTGGGGAATTTCAGAGTCAAGCACCACGGGGCAATGGCTGCCCTGAATTCAGCAAGGGCCGGTCGGCCCAAAAATGCATTATAAGGTGAATCAATGTCCAAAATGACAAACTGCAACATCCGGACTCTCCGGCGTTCTCCAACCCCCAACTCCAGTGGTAGTTCCGTCACTCCAGTGGGTATTGTAGCACTTCCATTGAAGCCGTGGACCTGAGATTGGCAAGGTTTTAAGTCCTTCGCTTCCATTTTCATTAAATCATAAGCCCGTTTAAGTAAGATATTCATGGAGCTTCCACTGTCAACCAGGATCCTCTTCATCCAAGCAGGACCTACCTGGGCAGATATGACCAGTGGGTCGATTGTGGGGGCTTCGACCTTATCAGCGTCTCGGCTTCTAAATATGATATCATCAGACATTGTCTTCTGTTGTTTGCCCGGAGCCCCATCTTCACAATTACTGCAGCATTCGAAGTCCGCATGCCTGATAGAGCTAGCATAAGACTCCATTTCCCTCCGGCTTCTGTCTGCTGGGTGGGAACCACCACTTATTGTGTTTATAACTAGCCTTCCGCCCATACGAGCGGGTTCTTCCTGTCTTTCTTGATTTTGCACACGATTTTGATTTGAAGGGCCCGCACCACCAGACTGCGACGCCCGCACAAACTGATCTAACTTTCTCTCCCTGATCAACTTTTCGATGAGGTCCTGCAAATGTCGACACTCATTGGTATTGTGGCCGTAACTCTCATGGAATCTACAAAACTTCCATGTTTGAACCTGCCCCTCCGACGAGGGCTTCGGAGCAGGCTTCTTATATTGCACAGTGTTGCAAGTTTGCAGGTACACGTTTTCCAATGACGTATTCAATGGCGTGTAATTATCAAACATTGGAGCCGTACGTCGTGGGCCTCAGTTCTGATCTCTTTTCTTATCCTGACCATTGTTGCCTCTCGGTTGAGTTTGTTTGTTCTGTATATTTAACTGAACTTTTCCGGAACTCTCACCGGACTGCTTAACTGCTACGTTACTTTGTATCCCTTCACTTCTGGGCCTCGCATCGTCCTGCTTCCTACACTGTTTTGCGTCCTCTTGTCGTAAGAATTGAGCGGCTTTGGAGTAGAAACGGTCAAACGATGCGGGTGGTTTCCCAGCTAACCAATTTCCAAACTCAGAATCGGGATCGATCCCTTTGGTTAATGCCATCAAGATCGAGTTATCGTTGGGATTACTAATCTCCACACATGCTGCATGGAATCATTCTAAATAACGCCTGAGTGTCTCTCCATGAGCTTGGGTGACACTATAGGGTGTTAACGTCTTTAGGTCTAGCGACATGCATACGAGACTGTTCGACAAATTTCTTAGCCAATTGATCGAACGAAGAGATAGATCTAGGTGGCAACCTTGTAACACATTGTTGTGATTCCCCCCAAAGAGATGGGGAAACTTTGGCATTTCACTGCATCATCAGCCCTTGCAGCGCTCATTGACCGCTCATATTTCAAAATATGTTGATTGGGTCACTACTTCCTTCGTACATTGGGAGAGTTGGCATTCTGAATCGCCGAGGAGGATCAGCGTATAATATCTCGTCTGTGAAAGGAGTATGACTACGGGAGATTCCCCAGTTCTCATTGGTAAGCCCCTGACTTTCGCGAATCATCTGACGTATCATGGTTGAAATATCGGGCATCGTCGCATTCTGTGCATGCTGAGCTAAGGTGTGGTCGGGTTCCACAGCGCGAGTTTGGACCGGACGCTGTCGACGGTCCATGTCTCGCCTCCTTGACTCGGCATCTTCCGGGACGTATGGTTCAGGTGTACGCCCACATTGCTGATTATTTGGATCTAACAGATTTCGGGTATCAACCCTTGTTTCTACCGCGGCGGTTGTAGTGCGATTGTCCGTGGTATACTTTGGAACAGTACCTCTTCGTGATGAGGGCCCAGTCTGGAAGCTGGTTGACGGCCCAACTCTCAATTGCCCAATGGTCAAGGCAGGTTGATATCCGGTAGCTTGCGTGTGACTCTTGTCTAATCGGGGACGGGTATATCTGCCGTGATAGTCAGATGAGGCGGAACTTTCAGTGGATGAGTGGGAAACGTAATCCCTCCTGGTCCTCCTGCGCCTTCGACGGTTTAATTGGTTGGTCAATTCAGTGTTAGCACGCAACTGTTCAGTCAACTGTTGCCGACTCTGAGTCAGTTCTTGGAGCAACACTTGGAACTCTTGTCTGGTGACCGGTCCTGACGGATCTGAGTGAGCAGTGTTGTCTTGATTGGATGGCGACTGCTGTGTAGGATTCTGTCTATCTCGACCTTCTTGATCAGTAGCTGTAGAGGCAGTTCTTGTGCTAACCATCTTGAGTGGTGGAGTCCTTTCCTAGACTTTATGCAAATATGAATAGGATGGAAGGATTCCGGATTAGTGATCTGGATCTTCCTCTTGGATTTATGCAATCCGGTGTCGATGATAGATCCAAGGAGCAGGAGAAAAAACTGGTTTTTTCTCAGTGAAAGCACCAAAGTGTTTGTACCAAAAATGGGCACAACACTCTTCGGAAGTTTTTGAAGAGATAAAAGTGAAGAAGGAAAATTAAAACTGAGGATTATCTAACAAAAACTCCAAATAACAGAAAGTAAATTGCACAGAAGACAACAATTTAGAGTGGTTCGGCGTTTTGCCTACGTCCACTATGAAGGTTGATGATTTTATTGCTCGATACTTGAAGATTACAATTTCTTATAGTGTAGTACAACAGATTTTATGATTATAGACCGAATTTAAGGCAGCAATGGTGATCTGGAGTAAATCTGGCAGGGTCTGGACGCTCTTTAGCTCTTAAAATTGTCTGATCCTTTTTCTGAATGACCAGGGGCTCTATTTATAGGCATAGGAGGCTGATATTTCGCCTAAATTTCGGGAGACTACTTCTGGCACGTGAGGGGGCCCACACACCCGTCTTCAGGAAATCTGGGCCCACTTCGGGATCGATTCGAACTCCGTTCGAATCGATCAAGAAAACATCCAATGGAGCTGAAATTTGGCGTGGACATTCTTCAACATGTGCGTAAGCTTCTGTGAAAATTTCATAGCATTTGGACTTATGGATCTCGAGATATGGTCGATTCAAGATGATGATCTTCGTCAGGCTGCTTCGTTCGAATCGATTTCCTTCGAATCGATAGCCTCGACTCGATGACGGAGCGTGTGAGGAAGTTGACATGGCGCGCGCTTTTCGTGTCGATCCTCTTTTCACTCCGAGTCGACTGGGTCGACTCCATGATTTTCGCCACTTTGGCCTAATGGATTCGAGGGCTTCATTCACATATGGATTCAAACAGAAGCTTGTTCGTATCGATCGTGATGTGCTATTGTCGATCGATACGAAGCTGTTGCAGAAGGATGGATTCGAACATCGCCTACATTCCTCTGCCGATGGATGCGAACCAAATGATTTTGACGCTATCGCGATGGATTCGAACCGTGGGTCTATGATGGATTCGAAGATAGGGTATTCTCTTCCTATCTTGCATCGATCATATCTTGGGCATACGAGCTAGGATTGACTTGAAATTTGAAAGGCTGTTTTCCATGGCTGTGCTTGTCGTGTCATATCAATTGCAGCTCGATCCGGACTCGGGCAAAATTTATCAATATCCATGACAAGTGATACTTGGTTTTCAATCAGTTCCTTGATATCTCGGCCTTGCCAAAGGGCGGGATAACACTTAGCCTATTACAAGAAGAGCTATCGTTTATTCCTTTAGTGAAAGATTATACAGATGTATTCGAAGAAGATTCTGATCGCCCTCCCCGAAGATAAATCGAGTTTTGAATTGATCTCGAGAAAGACGCAAGGTCGTTGGTGATGCCCCTCAAGCATTGGCTTCAAAGGAAAGGAGAGAGTTGGATCAGTAAGTGTTGGAATTATTGTAGAAAGGATTTATTCGAAGAAGTATTTCAAAATGGGAAGCACCTACCATATTCGTTATTAAGGCCAACGTTTCCCTAAGATTATGCATCGACTATGGAGAATTTAATAAATTGACGAGGAAAAACCATTATCTTTTGCCTCGCATTGATGACCACTTTAATCTATTAGTCAGGATGAAGGTTTTCTCTCGACTTGCTTTAGCAACTGGGTTTCATCAGATTGGGTTGCCTGAGAAGATTGTTTGAGTGGTTGGTCATGCCGTTTGGGTTGACTAATGCTCTGGCTTATTTTATGGATTTGATGAGCAGAGTTTTCCAGGAGCAGTTGAATAAGTTTGCGGTGGTTTCATGGATGACATTCTTATCTATTCTAGAAGAGAGGAGGAGCACGAGATCCAATAGAGAGAAATGATGATGTTTTGAGGAGGAATCGTTTGAAGTCTAAGTTCTTGAAATGTCACTTCCAGAGAAAAGAGGTTAGTTTCCTTGGGCATGTAATGTCAGTAGATGGATTGGCAAAAGGCCAAGGGAGGTAGCTACAGTTAGAGATTAGAAGATGCCGAAAAACGCTTTAGAGGTTCGTAGCTTTCTTTTTTTAGCCGGTATCTATCTTAAATATATTAAGGATTTTGCGAAGATATCAACACCTCTGACTTAATTGATTAAGAAGAACCAGACATGCACTTGGAATTCAAAAGGAGGTAGTATTTGTTAGGTTTACCGAACCTTTCACCATGTATACTGATGCATGTGGTATTGGTTTTGGTGTTGTCCTTATGCAAGAAGCAAAGGTAGTGGCGTATGCGAGTAAATAGTTGAAGAATCATGAGAGGGCTTGAGCTAGTTGTTATTGTATTCACATTGAAGTCATGGAGGCATTATTTGTTAGATAAAAGAGTTGAGTTATTTATGGACCATAAGTCTCTTAACTACTAGTTCTATCATAAGGATTTGAATTTAAGACAACAACGATGGATGTAGTTCTTATCATCATACAATTTGGCATTGCTTACACTTCAGCAAATGGAAACGTAATTGTTGATGCCTTGAGCAAGAGGTATGCTAAAGTGAATGTTATGCTACTAGAGTGGAAGAATTTGGAGTTTATATCAGAGTTTGATTTCCGACCCAAATCGAAGTATGCATCTGGATTGTTAGCAGCAATGGAGGTTAGATCTACACTGATGGATCATATTGGATTGAGTCAAAGGCGGTATGTGTCATTAATTAGCATTATGGAGCAATTAGGATGGGGTGAAAAATCGAACCATGTGGATCATTGCTCCAAAGACCAAAACGGCTATTTGAGAAAGGATGGAAAGCTATGTGTACCGTAAGTCAAGGAATTGATAGAGGATGTCATAGGTGACTGTCATCATTCTAGGAAGACTATTCACTCAGGAGGAGATAAGATGTATCAAGATGTAAAGAGAATATTCGATTGGCCAATAATGAAGAAGCAGGTAGCAGAATACATAGTGAAGTATATGGCATGCCAAAGGGTGGAAGCCAATTAGAAGAAGCTAAGTGGGCTATTGCTTCCGTTAGACGTGGCAAGGTGGAAGTGAGGATGCATATCTATGATTTTGTGGATGGACTACATAGAATTCGGAGAGGAAATGAAAGCATATAGGTTATAGTAGATCATCTCATGAAAAGTGCACACTTTATTCTGGTGAGGAGTACGAGAACGATAGCGATACTAGGGACATAATATACTAAAGAAGTAGTTAGATTGGATGGAGTTTTAGCAAGTATAGTAAGTGACCAGGATCCACTTCTCACGAGTAAATTCTAGAGGAGTCTATAGGATGCATTAGGGACTAAGTTTAATCTAAGCATGGCATATCACCAGCAAATTGATAGATGGATTAATAGAGTGGATAGGATGTTGGAGGACTTATTAAGGGCTTGCATACTGGATTTTGGGGGACCTTGGGAAACCACCTACCTATAGTGGAATGTGATTACATTAATAGCTACCAGACTAGTATAGACATGACATCGTTTGAAGAATTATACGAAAGGTCATGTAAGTCGTATTCATGTTGGTAGGAGTCTACGGATAAGATTATTTTGGATCCAAAAATGGTTAGAGATATGAGGAGAAGGTGGAGTTCATTAGAAAGAGGATGAAATCGGCATACGATCGATAAAAGTCATATATCGATAGGAGGAGGAAATATTTTGAATTTGCAGTTGGAGATTTAGTCTTTGTGAAGTTTTCATTGTTAAATAGGAGGTTAAGATTCAGAAATTTGGGAAAGTTATCACCCTGATTTATCGATCCGTTTACAGTGTTGAAGAGGATAGGGATTTTGGCATATAGAGTAGAGCTTTCGTCGAAGATGGCAAGAGTCGATAATGTAATCAATATGTCACATTTGCGGAAGTTTGTACACAATCTGACAATGGTAGTTGCACTTAGTCAATTGGAGGAGGTAGAGTTGGAACCTAAGACGAGCTCATCTCATGATCCAGACTATATTGTGTAACATGGGGCAAACAACATAGGAATAAAGTGGTTAAATTGGTTAAAATGGAAAAGGGGAACAACCCGGTTGAGAGTACATTGGAGCCTGAAGAGAAGATAAAGGCTACTCATCCTCGAATATTTTCTGATACATTCCTTAATTTGGTCTGATTTCTTTAGATTAAATTATTCTATGACTAGGATTGGATGCTTTGGATGATTTGGTTGCAAGAATAAATATTATTGGATTTTCATTCATATAGGTTGCATTAGCTACATTTCTGCATTGTAAGTATAGAAACTGTAAGTTCATGGCATCATTCCATCTATATTTTTATCACTGCATTGTTAAACTAATTTAGGTATATTATATAAATTGGATCCTATGTATGTTCCCTTCGTTGATATATGTATTACGAATGATATAAGCATTACATTATATTTTCTATTTCTTTGGAATTTCGGGGACTAAATTATTTTAGGCGGAAGAATGTAATACCTTAAATATTTGGTAAATTTCATAATTGAATATTAATAATACACTAGGGTTGAAATTATTGAATTTAACATGAAAATAAAATAAATTATAAATATGGAGGGGCAAAATGTTCATTTTTTCAACTTTGGAATTTGATGACGAAACTAGTGCCATTGTGCCCGTCTTATTTTTTTATTTGTCCAGTATTTTGATTTGCCACATTTAAAGTCTGTATGAAGGAGTTATGGTCGAATTTGTGCCGAGCTGAGCGGGTGCCAAAATTTGAATTTAAAATATTGGTTAACCGTTGTTTCTCTCCTCTTATATAAACCAAGTACATAACAGATATTCCATTTCAAAAACCACTATCTGCTCGTTCTTTCTTTCTTCTTCCTTTTTGCATATAATAACTCAAATCACCATATCTTCCTCGAGCCAATGAATGATAAGTATCTTTTTTTTTTCAAATTAACGACGAGATTTATTCTCAACGAAATTAAACGAAATTAGTGGCATCATGAAGCTAACATAGAGGGCATGCATATATACCAATTTGAAGGTTAAATTATAAGGCTTAGAGGTGCAACAGTCTGGACAATGGAGACCTATGCAGTGAGAAGCAAATTTGGTGAGTGATTCTTGCTTTCCTCTCAATATAATGCAATCTTGATCCAATAACGATGATTTGTGGTCTAGATTAGAGTAGGTAATCATTTAAAATCACTTAATTTTGAAATTAAACAGGGTACGAGGGATTTGATGGAAACGGTAAAATGTAAACTACATTCACCTTTTCCTTGTAATTTGATGAATATACAACTTAAATTGATGAATTAAAGTGCAAGCCAGACATAAAGACGTATTTTAGGGTACTATAGATGTTCTTAGGCGACCAAAGGCGGAATGGAGGTTACTAAAGGTGGAACAATGTGGAGGATATGCCGGAATCGTGGCTAGAAACTCAAAAATTCGTCCTGACCGGTATACCGATTGCCTAAACCGATGCACCGATGGCCTATTTTTGGGCATGGGTTGAACCTAGACCCAGATGGGCCAATATCTAATATTGTTTATCGATTTGGGTCCAATTTCTTTTGTTTCCTAAAGGCGTTGTAGGCTATATGTTAGGTGATTGGTGATGTTATGAATCCAATATAAATATGTGATGTTGATCGTTGTTTGAGATGGTTTTGTATGTTATTTGTGATATGAAAATGATGTGACATTAACGTGAATGTGTACAAACTTGCGGCACAAATAGGTAGCCCAAGATACAAGCTCGTGACACAAGTAGATGATCCATGTATTGCATTATTCCCGTGTATTACTTCAACGGACCAGCGTGGTGGATAGATGGTAAGCGATCCTATAATGCAAGAGGCAAGTCAAGGATGTGAGTCTAATTTGTATATGAGGACAACAAGCGACCTTGTAGTGCACGAGGCGCATCCAGGGAAGTGCGTCTTATATGCGATTGACGTGATAGTGGACAATAGATGCCTTATAACGCATGAGGAAAGTCCAGGGAAGTGAGTCTACATAGATGTGATGTGATACAATTAGATGTATATGATAGTTTGGTGTGGTGTGAAGGTGATTGAGACATCACACTCATATCATGTTATGGTGTTATCTTTGTAGTATATATAGAGTAAGCATGGCTCGTTCACTAGACTTATGTCTACCCTACCCTTATTTTCCTCTTTATTATATATCTATGTTGCTGGAATTTAGAGACAAGACGGTATGGAAAACGGGGATTTATATGCATATATTGTCAATGATGTAATAAGTGTTGTGACCTAGATTTGATTATATATGGATTAGGTTTGATTTGTGTTTTGTGTGTGTGTGTATTTATGTGTATGTGTTTATATATATGTGTGTGTTTATATATATATATACATATATATATATATATGATAGTTTCTCTCCCATGGGGAGAGAAACTACCGAAAATGACGATTGGGAATTATCAAAATTCAATTTTTGGGATCTGAAAACCAACGCTCAATGTTTGAATGTACGCAACGGCCAAAATCAAATGATGAATTTATTATAATCAATATTTTGGTTTTAGATCTACCAGGCGATGTGAACTATTAATGGTGACACCAAGTTTACTATTATGAAATCCAATGTCAATTTCCACTCTAATACATGAATTTGGGATCTGCGAAGTTACTTTATATCTCCTTGGCATCCCTATGTTCTTGTGTTCTAGGCGATTATGTTCTTTCATTGCTAAACCTTATACCTACCGATATATTGCAAATACAAGATATATAATTGTGTTTTGGCGTCTAGAATCACAGTCCGAACTTTGATATATGTGAGATAGCGATATCTCCTTTCAACCCGTTCAGATCCGAAAATACATGAGGAATAGTCGTGAATGCTTAAAATGCCAAGTCAAATTGATGAATAAATAATTCGACATGACAGGTTCTCTAATTTTCCAAGGCTACTTCCAATTTTAAATCATCTTGCCTCAAACTGCTCTATCGACACAACGAAAGAACTCAAATCTTAACTATAAGGGATTGTTCTTCATTGTATGTGCCCTTTGGTTTGTCGAGATAGGCATCTTCTGGAAAATCACAATTTTGCAGGAACCCAACGAATTCGATATTTTTGAAACCATGGTTGAAGCACAGATGAGAGCACATGGAATCCATGAATAGTCACCTTGGGAAGTTGGAAGTAAGGCACATCACATGCGAACAGTTTCGGGGAAAAGCATATCACATGATACAGTTTCCACTAGTTATGATAACCATTGTTTTCTCCATGATGTCATGTGAGTTGGACGGTTGTTGAGTAGGATGATGTGAGGCAGCCTTTCTGCTTCTCATCTTGGATCAAAGGAATGTGGTAATGGGTTGTAAAGATAAATGGGTCTATTTCTAAATGACATAACTTTGTTGGGCCAAGTTTACTCTTAATGGAAAATAGATATGGCCAAGCCCATTTAAATGCTTGTAAAATTCATCAACTATGTGTACTATTTGATTTTTTTAGTTTGTTGTGTATGTCCTAGGTGACTCAACAAGTGCTGAGTACTATGTAATGGTATGATATGTATTGTATTATAGTTTATTAGCAATAAAAAGAACCCATTTTCAAAAAAAAAGTACTTATTTATATATAAATATATATAAATATATATTGATGCCAAAAATAGATCAATATACCAGAATAGATTGTAGGAAACATATGAGACCTAGATCTAGCAGATAATGGCGGAAATAAAAGGACAATAACAGAAATAAATTAGAGAGACGCAAGATTTTATAGTGGTTCATCAATCTATGGCCTACGTCCACTTTATAGCTTTATTGCTTATAGGTTTGATGCAGTTTGTTTGAGGTTACAAGGGAGTTGAAAGAGAATAAGTTACAAGTATAGGAGTTGGATCAATTCTAAGTCCTAGATCTGCCTAAAGTAGCTATCTTGGTGACTATTGTGTGGAGATAAAAGATGAAGAAGAGGCAAAGCTTCCACGTAATTATGACAGAAATTCGATCGTGATTTGGTTTCTCCATGGTTTGTATTTATAAGGGAAACTGTTATGTTGGGCCAGAAGTTCAGTTGGAGTAGAGTCCAAATGTCGGCCCAGGGTTGTACAGGATGACTCGAAGTAATCTGGGTCGAATAAATCACTCAGTACCGAGTAAAATGACTTGCTACCGAGTCATTTCATTAAGTGAAAATGGCTCTTCCTCTTTTTTACTTCCTTTCTATCTTCAAGTAGATGTATTTCACGCCTTTTCTCTAGTAATTTGGTTAACTTTGGTGATAGTTCCTACATCACTTGAATTACTTTTCTATTTGACTTTTTCTCTCTTCAAACATGATGATAAATCATTGAAATCTCATAAAAACACTTAGGCGTGCTTTGGGGAAGTAGAAAATGGGTCGTATGAAGTTGGTGAGTCGATTAAAGACCAAGAAATGAGTCAGCATCGAGGGAAATGAGTAGGTGCCGAGTTATTTACTTAGGCAATCTTGGGATGAAACTTTCCAGGATCCCTTCTTGCCCTCTTCTAAGCATGCTTGCCAAGTTTCAAGTCGTTTCATCTTTGTCTCGATGTTCTAACTCCTTTTGATCTCTGCTTGGTTAAAAACCTAGTTAACATTTACCCCCCAGAGTATGCTTTCATTGGAAACAAAGTGTGCTCTGGAATGAGACAGGTCCTGGATTACTATCCTGCGAATTTTAGTTGGTTGTTTGAACATTATCTTGAGACGTTGCTTTTACCTAGTTGATTTCTCGTTAATCGTTCATCCTGGTTTTAATTGAAATCTCACTTCTTTGTTTTGGCAAGTAATCTACCCTCTAAAGACTATGCTACGCTTCAGATCAACCTAGGGACCCTCTATGATGTTAGGTTGGAATAGGTGAAGGGAAATGACTCAGTACCGAGTTGAATTGTTTCCCCCCTTATATAATCTTACACTTAGAAAAATTATTCCTTTTTATTCTCACTTGTCTTCCCTCCGAATTTTCCAAAGTGCCGAACTTTCCTTGCTTTCATCCCTAATCCTCCTTTGTTGAATCATCCTCTACCCTCGATCAATGTCACCGCCGACCTGTCCTCGTGCCACCACTGCTCGCCAATGCTTCTCTAGACCACTTGCCTCCACCCAGTGAAGTCACCGCCACTAAACCTCAAGCCTTAGAAAGTTAGACCCAAGAAGATCCTAAACCATAGCACGTGACTTGATTGAATTGAAGGTTGACATTAGTGGATTTCGAGATGGTGAATGTGGTGATGACGAGTTGTTCTTAGTTGGCTTCAACTCGAAAGGAGATGGTTGATTTTGGTCGTGTTCAATCGTTGGTGAAGTCAATGCTTACCCCGATTGAATGTGCGTGGCTCTGGAGACAAGTTGCGCTCTTCAGCATCAACTGTCTTCCTTAGTGAAATCCGTTATGTCCCGATCGTTGAATAGCTTCTGATACGACAATTTACTTTGAAATCAGGTGTATTGGATGATTCCACCGCACTACCTTTCTAATTTTTCACTTCTAATGATCCTAAGAAGAAAATCTTTCCACGTCGCTTCGAACAATGGATCCATTATCGATTTTCAATCGATAATGGGTAAGTTTTGAAAGAGATGGTTTTAAAATGCGATGCAAGTTGTTTTTCTTTCATGAGCGAGCTGTCTACATGGGATGGTCCATTCACGGTGTATAGGACGCTGGACTCATTTTGCATAGATAGCACACTGCACTTGCCTCGGTCAATGCTCAGAATCTGACAGGTCGACACACGTTAATTTCTTTTGGATTTTGGGCATTCGCCGCATGGAAATTTCATTTAAAATAGAACATACCTGACCGTGCTGAACTCCGGGTTTTATTATCTAGAATGACACACCGATCATCTCGTCTCAAGGACGGTGAGGGAGCATCTACGACTTCAGTGGCTGGATCCTCAATAGTCCCAATCACCATCTGTTCATGTTGACCGGTCACAATAGAATATTAAGGCCCACTAGTTCCAGTAGGATCTGTAGTCAATCAGTTGCCTCCTGAACTTAGAATTCTACATGACCCGCTGGAGAAAACATCTTTGGTCCTTTCCGTTAGATCACTCTGCAACAAATGTCTTTAGCATGGAATTCCAGAAGATGATGTACTCTTACCGAAAAGAGATGAACTTGGACATAGCCCTCTATCAGACTTTAGTGCTTGCAACCGTTATATGTGCTTAGGTGGTGTCGTGCCACCGTCCAACCAATTCCTAATGGTAGTGCTACAAGAACTTGGACTGGCGCTATTTCAAATACATCTGAATGGCCATGCAGTCTTAAGTTCTTTGTATGTCTTGTTTATGAATAGGCTTAATCAGCCTCCAAGATTCAACGAGTTAACTTATCTCCTACATTTAAAAGAAGAAGACTTTGTCCCTTATACATGATAATTGAGGCCTAGAAAGGACACAAGCTAGTAGAAAACCTTCATAATAAACGCTCGGCTTTTAAAAACGAATACTTCTTCGTTTGATGTTCGGAGGGGTTCAACCGTCTCTGGTTGTTAGGAAGTAAGCATCTATTTTTCAGCTTTTTCCCTTCTAGGAGTTCTAAGTCTCTAACTTGCTTCATGTTTCATTGTAGATATTCCGACTCGAAACAATAGCAACGAGCATGATGCGAGACTCGATATCTTGAAAGCAGTAAGAGATTCCTATCGCTCTGTGGACTTCCTTTTGACTAATGAAAATCTACGGGCATACGGCCTGCTTCACTCGAAGAGATTCATCATGGTCGAGTCTCTAGCCCTGAGTGACTCTAGAATGCAAACTTGTTCCTCTGCTCCATCTCATAGCTCCAACGGGAATGCTCAAGGAGGCGTAGTTGGTTCATCAGGTGAAGTACAATCTAAAGAAGCCTCGGACGTTGACACTGATCTTTCTGTTGGAGAAGATATCCCAAGATATAGGGATGAAACAAGTAGGATGTCCTCGATCCTGGAAGAAGACTAGCCGATCCAGAGAAGAGAAGGGAAACAACCGATGGTTGTAGAGGAGGAAGAAGAGGCTGTGGACAATGATGATGATAGTGATTTCATGCCACTGAGAAAGGGGATGAATCTTATGGTGAATCAGCGGACCACGATCTTCCCCTCTCGCTTCCTCCAGAACAACTAATTACTGAAACAATGAGTCCCGAACTTCCTATCTCGCCTTCTCCGGAATGGTTAATCGTTAAGACTTCTCAATCAATTAGAGGCTGAGTTAAGGAAACTCTGATGGGAGATACGAGACATTCGCACTCTCTAAGAGACATCTCCATTAATTTAAGCGAATTTAGGGACTTCACAATTGGTGAGATGATAGGTGAGCTTGGTTCAGATATCTCCTTATCTTTGGGTGGTTTTGTAAGCGAAAGTGGAGAGACTTCGACTTTGAAACCATGTCGTTACAGTCGGTAGAGTATATAAGGGTCATCGGCACTATACACTCCACTTTAGGATCATGGACATGCATTTCTGCATTGAGTAAAGTTTTAAAGTCCCAAAGTTAACTCCATTCTTTTCTTGTTTCAGGTTCCATGGGTCATGGATTATTCAACCGGTTATATCAACATTCCAACTCTTACAAAGATCGGACTCCAGATCCAGCTCAGCACCCTTACCGCGAAACAGATAAGGAGAGAAAGAGAAGAAAAGATAGAGAAGCCAATGATGAGGCCCGTTGTGTTGAGAGAGACCACGAGAGGGGAGATAAAAGAAGAAGGGATGGTGAAGATGATGCCCCTAATGATATTCATAAGCGCCACAATGACTCCTATGATTGCCGCGGGACTGCATCATCAATCCCTTCTTCCCACATCGAGATTCAGACTGTTATGACGCAGGAAATCCCATCCTTCTAGGCCATAACCACTACTGCTGCTCCTACTTCTTCTGATCATGGTGAGAAGTACACACTTCCTCTGGGTCCATCTCAGCTTCAGGCTGCTTACCCACATCTGTTCTTGCATGGGTTTAGGTTTGATCAGAATATAAAACCCACGAATAAAGTTAACTCATTTCGAAAGCATGAGGCAATCCGCGAGGACTTGGAAGTTGGGTTTGAGTGGCAACGTCTAGTCCGAGCTCTTTCTGACGAGAATCGAGCTAACTACCAGCAGATTCTTTCTTTTGAGGCAGAAAGGGATGATCATGGCAGAATGTTCAAGGATCGTGATAATGAAATAGCTCGGCTAAAGACTGATAGGGACGTGGCCTTGAAGGGAAAGACTACAAGTGAAAAGTTGCTGAAGGAAGCAACCTAGGCACATGAAAGAGCACTCCTTGTAATTAAAGATCAGCTCAAAGATGCTCATGAGGAGTCATTCAAATTGAAAGAGCGAATCATTGAGGGAGAAAATTCCATCAAAGCTCAAGATCAGACTATCGTCGAATAGGCCGTAGAAATTACTCGACTCCACGAAAAGAATACAAAACTGGCCAAAGAGAAACAAAGGACTTAATCTGAAAAGTTGGCAGTTAAAATCGGTAGGTCACTTGATTGGAACTTTCGGCTCTACAGAAAGAACACAAAAAAATGACGACCCAGATGGACGCTACCATGCTATACTTCTATGCTTGCACCATCATGAACAAGGAGAGTTTAAGGTGGCTACGAGATAACAACCCCTGAACTCTTGCCATCGTTTTGGAAGAAGTATTGATCAGGTCAGAGCGAACCGGAGACATACACTCCGAAGGAGAACTCATGGTCGCCTATCTCAGTTTTGAGGACATGGATTTTCTTGTGGCCAGTAGGGAGATTCTGAAAGAAGAGAAGGAGAATGCCATTGCCGATCCTGCTACTAAGGCTTTTTTGGCCCAAGTTCTTCGGGTCAAGGTGAAACATCCGCTTCCAAATCTCAAGAGCCAACTGTGAACATTCCCATGTCTACAGGGGTCGGCCCTGCAACCACCAATATCCTTCCAGCTTATGAAGTTTTGCATGAGCCGTACCTTCCCTCGGTTATTAAGCGGCCGACTGAAATGAAAACAGGCAAAGGGGACTTTGAATTTCAAGTTCATGATTAGACTCCAGGCTTGGGTATTTCTCTCGTTTCTCCAGTGCTACAAAAGCTTCACTTTTCTACAGAGTCCTTACTAAACTATATAACTATGTTTTCCAACTTGTAGGTCAACCGTCTCTCTCGTCTCTGCCTCCAACTACCCAGGGCTCGGGAGCCGCTGCCATCTTTACGGCTTCCACCACTGTCTCCGTAGTGGTTTCAAGTTCAATTCTAGTTTCTAGCTTTGGCCCTGGACTGGACTCTGAGCAGATAGGAGCATTGTAGAACCTGGAGTATCTCTCTGTGTATCAAGAACCTGATATGATGATCACGGGTGGGTCGGATCCAACCGACATGGAGACGATGGCGAAGAGACTTAAGAAGGAGAAGGAAGAGCTATAACCGAAGAAGGAGAAGGAAGAGACTAAGCAAAAGACTTCAGCTACAATCAAGGTCTGAAAGCCGAAGGATGGAGGCACGGTTGTAGGAAGATCTGAGGGATCTAGTCCCACCACAGGAAGATATTCTATGCATTCGGAGGGTGGTAGTGCCCCTAGCAAGGAAGCAAGAGGAGGTCAAAGTTAGAGACTCGTCCAAGCGATACTGGGAAAGGTGGCCGGAGCAGAATGAAAGGGAAGACTTAGTAGTATGTGTGCCAACTAGACGTTTGGCATTTTGTGTCGGTGAGTCTATCGAGTCTGTGCTTTTGTTTCTTTTTGTTGTGTGATGTCGTTGCATTAGATAAATATGCATTTTTTCCTTTTTGATCTCTAAAACATGCCGGTATTGTGTGGGAACGGCCCTCGCTACTTGTACTGTACATAAAAAGATATCAGTAATGAAATATTTAGCTTTTCTGATGTAATCTCTCTTGTGTACTTCTCTCGCATTCTATGTATTATGCATGTTTGTTTACCACTGAGTGTATATATAATACGATTGTATGCTCTACAATTTCCCGTATTATACATCACTATTGTATATGACGTATTTATTTACCATGGCTTCATGCTTGTAAATAATATTTCTATAGTTATTTAGTATACTATATTACTTAGTTCTATTATGATTGCCAAAATGCTCTGTTCGACATAACAGAGTTGTGGTGTGTCTTGGCTTAGCCAACTCCGCAGTTTTTTCGCTTGAGCTCAGTCAAGCTCATCTCGACCATGTATGAGTGTCTGTGCCACCCACTCCAAAGGGTTGGTTACTCCGAATGCTAGATTTAAGCACTCGATAAGGGACCAGGTATTCTGGGAAACTTATTCGGTTCACCCCAGTTTGAGTTGCATGATAGCTCCTATCTCCGGAAACTTGTGGTTTTGTCGCTTGGTTTCGAGTGTTTAATTCCTTGACTACGATCGACCTTTTCCAAGTTCATTACTGAGATCCCATTCATGCATTAACGTCTATCTCCAGAAACTTATGCACGAACAGCTCAAGTCCTTGGATTTTCCTTCAACGCCGCCTATCTTTGGGCGATGTCAAGTTTCGACAGCTATTAGTTGGCTTCTCAATCAGCATGGGGATTTGCAGTTTCCTAGTGTTGCTGGAGTAATGCTGGTCCTTGGAATGTAGGGATTTATCTTCTAACAATCTTGTAATTGAAAACTTTCCTGGTGTTGTCGGGGCAATGCCGGTACTTAGAAAGTTTGATAGTCCCTCGGTGTTGCCGGGGCAGCACCGATAATTAGGAAACAGAAGAGTTTCCCAGCGTTGTTGGGGAAAAACTGGTACTTAGGAAGTTGAGATTGATTTTTCCCATCGATCCGGTGGTTTGAGTTGATTTTCCCATTGACCCGGTGGTTTTGGGAGTCCTTGCTTCTTATCCGAAGAATAAGAAGTATTTTCTTAGTCATGTGGCTTATGTGGCACACATGAGTATTGCCTACAAGAATGTGGTTCCGTCGGTTTAAGAAGCGAGGTGTGTCTTATTTTGTGGCACACAGGGAGATGGGCCGTCCCAATGTTGTCGTAACTATGCCGGTTCTCAAAATGTATGGATCGATTTTCCCCGTCAATCCGGCGGTTTGAGTCAATTTTTCCTGATAACTCGGCGATTTTGAATCTTTTTGATGTTGTTGAAGCAACATCATTCTCACAATGTCGGGATCGATTTCTCTATCGATCCGGTGGTTTGAGTCAATTTTCTCATTGACTATGGGGCTTTGAACCTTCCCGACTTTACTGGAGCAACCCTAGTTCTCAGAAGGTTTGGATCAATTTTCCCCGTTGATTCGGTGCTTTGAGTTAAATTTCTACGTCGACTCGGCCATTTGCTTACACGAATGCAGTTCCATTGGTTCAAAAAGCTAGCCTTATTGAAGAAATAAAAGGAAAAAGGCTAGTCCTGCCTATTTGCAATGCCCCTAGTGTTTTTGGATGGCTTATTTGCAAAAATAGAAAATATGTAGATAGGTATCAAATGTAATAGTGTCGTAGCAAGTCGATGTTCCAAGCACAAGGATTCATAATTCCATCGACACTCGCTAACTTGAATGTTCCATTCCAAGTTTCTGGTCGATCACGTAGGGTCCATCCCAGTTCGGGCCGAGCACTCCTGTACTTGGGAAGATCCATTTCAGAACTACTTCGAAGGTTGGTTACGAACCTTAGTGTTGAAGTGTCGTGCCACTCTCTTCTTGTGAGCAGCGGTCCTCGGCAATTTATTTAACTTGCAAACTAAATTTGACTTACCATCTACAACAAAACCTTATGGTTGCTCCATGCAGACGTCTTCGTCCAAGTCACCATGCAAGAAGGCGGTTTTCACATCAAGTTGCTCCAACTTCAAGTCGTGAATAGCAACTATACCAAGTAATATCCGGATTGAAGTATGTCGCACAATCGGTGCGAATATCTCATCACACTCTTTTCCCTTCCTATGTGCAAAGCCCTCGGCCATTAATCTAGCTTTGTATCTCCCATCATCCTTCACCTTGTATATCCATTTGCACCTAGTAGCACAGTTTCGTTTAGGAAGTGGAACCAAATCCCAAGTTTGATTCTTCAACAATGATTGCATCTCTTCATCTATGGCACAAATCCACTTCGAGCTATCACTCGAATCCATGACATCATCAAGATCCATCGACTCATCTTGGACTACATGAAGAGAATAATCCAAATTATTAGAAAAGCTAAGATAGTTCCAATCACCATATCTTTCGGCTGGCCTTATCGCACGAGGACCCACCTGAGTAGCAATATCATCACCCAAACTCCTTTCAGCTCTACCTTGAACCAAATCCTCTCTAGAATCATGTACATCACCAACACTACTAGAGCACCCTGTGGACTATGTGATGTAACATCAACCGCTTCCTCCTCACAAGCATCTCTAACTACTCTACTCCTTGGACGAAAGATGAGAATAACTTCCTTCTCCTTTGATTCACTATGAACCAAATCCGGAACATCTGATGAGCTCTCATTTTCCTTGAACAAAGCCGACTCATCAAAAGTAACATGATGAAAATTCACAACCTTCTTCGTTTCCAGATTCCATATCTGATAGCCTTTTGCTCCATCCGTATAACCAAGCAAGACCCCTTTGAAAGCTCTAGGCTCAAGCTTATCATTTCCCGGATCATGCACATAAACCGGACTACCAAACACATGAAGATAACTCAAGTCAATGCTCTTTACCTTCCACACTTCCTCCAGAATTTTTTTACCAATAGCCGAGCATGGAATTCAATTAACAATATGCACCACGGTTGACAACGCTTCGGCCCAAAATCCCTCAGACAAACCCGATGTCAATCTCAAGCATCGAGCTTTCTCAAGTAGAGTATGGTTCATCCTCTCCGCAACACCATTCGACTACGGATCTCCTGGTGTAGTAAAATGCCTCTAAATACCGTGATGCTTCCAAAGCTCCAAGAACTCTCCGAAAACATACCCTCTACCATTGTCGGACCTTAGAATCTTCAAAGAATTGCCACTCTCATTCTCAACAAGAGCTTTCCATGTTTTTAACTTTGCAAATGCCTTCAACTTGGTCTTCATTACATACACCCATACCTTTCGAGAAAATTCATCAATGAAAGAAATATAATAGCGAGCTCCTGCTAAAGAAGCTACAGGTGTCGGTCCCCAAACATCCATGTGAACATACTCAAGCAGCCTTCTCGAATGATGTTTTCCTTCACCGAATGAAACTTTAGTTTGCTTCCCCATGACACATTCCTCGCAAACCTCTAGCTTGTTGAAACTTTCTCCATCGATCATTTCCCTCTTCCGAAGAATATCTGAACTCCTCTTTGAGACATGACCTAACCTCAAATGCCACAACCTAGTCGCATCCAAGCCACAAGAACTAACACCCATACAAGTTTCACCTTCAATAGTCACTCCTTGAAGCAAATAAACACCATGAGTCCTAGCACCCTTCATCACCACAAGTGCACCCTTCATCACCATAAGTGCACCCTTCGAAACTAGCAAGCTATCACTATCAATAGTGATCTTACATCCTAAAGAACTTAACTACCCAAAAGAGATAAGAGACTTCCAAAGTCCCAGAACATAGCGAACATTAGTGATAATACGAACCACTTCATCAAACATCCGAATTTGCATGGAACCAATGCCCTTCGACTTACAAATAGCACCATTACCTATAATAGTTGAATTTCCATATTTGTCGACATAAGAAGAAAAACAATTCTTATTCAGCGACATATGATAAGACGCCCTTGAATCATGCACCCATTCGCTACTTGAAACATCCGATGCTATCACCGTCAAAGCATCTACGTCTCCCTATCCAGCTCCACTCTCTACCGCTATGGATGAAGACGCTACTTCATTCTTTGCCTTCTCCTTGTCCGGACACTCATTCGTCCAATAACCATATTTCTTATAAATAAAGCACTTGTCATTTCTTTCCTTTGACTTATCTTGCATGGAATGTTCCGTTTGATTGGTATGATATATTTATATGGTGGTGATGAAATGTCTATGTAAAATTATATGTTGCGTTATATATATGATTATTTATGATATGTGTGAGATTATATGATGGATGGAGTGGTATTAGTTGTGAAATTGAATGTATATGTGTTGGAAAGAGATATGAATTTGGCCGTGTGGTTGGATGGATTGAATGGCAGAATTGGTTAAGAAAATTTGTCCCAGGCTAGCGACGGCTAAATGACTCAGATTAGCGACGGCTAGCGACGGCTAACTGGTTCATGTTAGCGACGGCTAGTGACGACTTGAGGCGTCATCCCTGTGATAACTAATTTTCGACGTGTCCAACAAAGCGTCGCCAACCGTCGCTATTTTGGTGACGGAGCCGTCGCTTTACTATGTGGCGGCTGGCTAAATAGCGACGATTTTTAGCGACGGCTAGGGACGGTCGACGACGGCCTGCGACGCCTTTTTGCCGTCGCTAAAACCGCCTTGTTTTGTAGTGTTGATGTACAAAAATTACCTGCGGTGTATTACCTAAAGTCACCGGTTCTTCTGCTACATTTTGTTTACCATTGATATTCTATTAAAAAAATGTTAGACATGCAGTAATAAATTTTTAAGCGCGTATCAATTACTCATTAACACAGTGAATCAATTATAACTTACAACTATAAACAAATCAGAGAGATCTTTCATTTGAGCCTGCAAGGTAGTACTTTGATTTTCCAATTCACGTTCGTTTTTTTGAACTACTCATATTAACTCTGTACCGAGTTGGTGCAACCCCAAAAATTAGTCCCTTTATTTTACCTCAGTGTTCACGACCAAAAACCTTCGACACTCCTTCTTTATTGTAGTACTTGAATACATGTCCATAGATCAGCCCTCAATTTATCGTCGACTTTCTTCCAATTGCTAAAGGTCACAAGTACCATCTCCCTTGCCAAAGCCCAAGATATGATGATAAATATGTGGAATTTGGACCAATAGGTTGATTTAGGTCATTGAACTCAACTTCAACCTTCTCATTCGGTGTCAAAGAAAATAATCGCATCGTTGTTTTCCCTCTTTTTCTCTTATTTTTGACCATGTTCGCCTCTTCGGAGGAAGAATCTAAATTCGTGCAGCAGACTTTTGGGGATTGGATGATATTATGGTAGTGACGTTTTGGAGGAGAGTTGAATCATAAGGATTGGATGAGTGTGTGGTAATGACGTTTTGGAGGGGAGTTGAACCAAGTGGATTGGATGAGTATGTGGTAGTGACATTTTGAAGAGGGGTTAAATTACAGCAAGGAATGATGAGTGGAGGAATTTCACCATGCATGCATGGAGATTTTCTAACATTAGCATTCATATCCTTAAGAGTGCAAGCAAATTCAACTTCAACATCTTTCATTTTAGAGATTCTAGTACCACCATTACCTCAGTTAGACCACGAGCAACTACAAGTGCAGCAAGACTTTACTTCTTTGATCTTTTCTTTGCTTGCTTCGAGCTCTAAAATTATTTGAACGAACATAGCATTAGTAAGGGTATAGTTAGAATTGAGGAAAATATAATCCTTCTAAATTAGACAGTTGGTTCTAATTATAGTTGGTAAATATAATTATATTAGTAAGAGTATAATTATATTAAAAAGGACGGGACTGTCTATGCATTCCAGAGAATGAACTCTAATTTATTGAAATTGAGGTAAAATGATGATGATGATGGGTTGTTTGCATCAGTTGAAGGATATACATGAGGCAACTGCCTTTGCATTTTGGATGCCTGTCGCATTTTTATATAGTAACTTATTATGATTACATCATAGAATTATGCTCATCTTTCTTTCATTATCAAAACAATTCAATCTATTTTTTTTCCAATAAAGCCACTTTCAAAAATATATTTCACATTTTAATCTTTTTTCAAACTAATTATAAAAAGAAATCACTTTCTGCTTAAGTAGTGGAGATTGAATTTTTATACTGGTGCACATTGAATTGGCTCTCCAGTGCAAAATTTTCAGTAAATAGAAAATTCTTACTGGTGGACTTCAGACGACTTTCCTAGGCTGAAATGGACTAGCTTTTAAATTTTATATGGAAATTCGTTATACCATTTCTCTAGGTAATATATTATTAGATGCGAGAAAGAAAAAAATCAAAAGCAATCCGAGTCACGCAATATTGTTTGTATATAAAAAACCGTTTCTCATTAAATTATAATATAAAATCCATAAAATGGGATGTAGAAATAGCATGACACCGTACAGAACAAGTGTGAATGACTTGGCTTACTAGAAAATAGCATAACGTAACAAAAAGTTGTTTATCATAGCTTCTTAAAAAAAGGGCAGATGTCTATATCCATCTGTTATAAGTCAATTTAGGTAAATTAACTAACTTATAATATATCAATTAAGAAGAAAAAAACCACATATTAAGCATATCAATAAATACACATTATTTATTATAAGAATTATGTATAATTCAGTATAATTGATTATAAATTAAGATGAAAAAAACCATGTATTTTACAATTATAAATTAAGATAGTAAAAATGCCATAATATACAAAGTTCAAGATGATTACCTCTTCTTGATGTTGCTTGTTCTTACCAATAGATGCAACAAGTTCAAGCTTCTTTTACTAAGTGATCAACCTGGAAAAAAAATCATAATATGTGAAAAATTAACATCATCATACTAATTTTAGGACTGTTTTGATATGTAATGACTATGTATAATATCAAACAAATATGTAAACAACCATGTACGATATGATATAAAATTGCTTTGATACACTTCTATCAAAAATTCGAGTAAATCAATATGTGATTTGATAAATTATATCCTTTCGATTCGAAGAGAAATTTATACATGGGTTTACATTTCAAAAAGGAGATAAACTTTTGAAATCAAAAATGGAGGAGGATAATTCAATAATATTTAATTGTGGGTTTCTAACCCAACTTAGAACAAAGGTCTTTATTTTGTGTTTAGACTATACATATGAGACATATAACTACATAACTAAACACTTTAAGGCATATGACAACATATAAAATAAGATACCAAATATGAATGCTTATTCATACCAAAATGCCATCGCAATCCTTCCTTATGCAACTTTCATCCCCATCATCAACGTATATGTCATTAAGTAGTGACTCATCTAGTGGTTTACTAGTTAAGTTTTTCTCCTCCTCATATTTTTCTAATTCATGAAAAACTTTAAGAGGTGCTTTCAAAACAATATACCAATTTAAAGAGCTGCTTTCTTTAGAGAAGAACACTTGTATAGCTTGTGTTACTAAGATGAAAGGATCACTTGCAGATTGATTTTGGAACTGATGTAAATTAACTAATGTAAATCCGTCTTCAACCTTAACTCCACGATAAATATTTACCCAATCACACTTAAACAAAGCAACTTGAAATAGATGGTAGTCCAACAACAAAATCTCAAGCAAGATGCCATAATAAATAATTTTCTAAATGGACCCTTCTGCACGAATAGTATTTGCCTCAACGGAAACACCACTATTTTGCATAGACTTTTCGTAGTCTTTGGTATGGAAATGTCATCCATTGACAATATAGCCAGTAAAAGAAACTACTTGTGACTGAGACCCATACAAAAGCCATTTTATTATTTCGCTAACATCGGAAACATTTCTCTCATCTTTAACCTGAACATATATAATGTTGTATATAACGGTATATGACAATAATGTTCATATATGAAGCTTAATTGTTCTAATGAAAGAAAATAAATATTCCAACCTTTTGTCCAAACTAATAACTAAAAGTCCACGGATTTAGTTTTGAAAATTCCACATCATCTCGTAAAAGCCGAGGGTGTAAACGTTTCAACTCCTCCTTGTGCATTCTGGATACGCAAATGTACAAGTTAAAATTTAATTTCGTTTATATAGAATAATCGAGTTGAACTTATACTTACTCTTTGTATGGCTCACTTTATCGGTATTGAACAACACATACCGATGAGCAGCATCAATCACCTCCTCAATAACTAACATGGGTTTTCCTTTGGAAATAGGACATCCATCGAGTATGGAATCACTTTGCTGCACTTCATTCTAATTTTTTCTTTCTTCAAATTCATACCCATCTTTAATATATCTAGCACAATACTTAATGCATTCTTTAGCAAAATAGCGCTCAGTTATGCACCCTTCAGGTCGAGCTTGACATTTAACATAACCTTTCAGTATTTTCATATACCTATAATCAAGATATGAGCATAAAATGCTATCGTCAGTGCATATTTTATTATTACATTAAGTATTCATAAAAAATTTACCTCTCAAATGGATACATCCATTGGTACTGTACTGGTCCACAAATTCTTGTTTCCCCTCCCCAAATGTATTGTTAAGTGAATCATGACGTTAAAAATGACAGGGGAAAGAATCTCTCAAGGTCACATAGTGTTAATGTGACTTGATTCTCCACGGATTCTAATTTATCTCTATCAAGCACTCTTTGGCATATGTCATTGTAAAATGAACGTAGTCGTAGTAATGCATTCCTTGTACCTACATGCAAAAGTCATCTCGATGCTACAGATAATAGTTGTTGTAGCAAAACATGATAATCATGGGACTTAAGACTTGAAATTTTATCCTGTTTTGCAAAACATTTCCCAATATTTAAGCTATACCCATCATGCACCTTTAAATTCCTCATCCTATCATAAAAGATCTCCTTTTCTTGGTCTGTTAAGGTGCATGGTGCAGCAGGAAGTAATACTTTACTTCCGACATCTATAGGATGCAACTTCTTTCTTATACGCATTGCCTCCAGATCTTGATGTGAAGTAATTTCATCTTTTGATTTTTCCTTTGATATCAAGCAACGTACCAAGAATACTCTCGTAGATACTTTTCTCGACATGCATTACATCTAGATTGTGATGCAAAGGAAGTGCCTATGAAAACCAAAAAAATGTGTATAATAGATTGATAGTAAAATACTAATGACTAGACATGGATAGAAAAGGAAAAGACATTTTATTTTTAGCTATATTTTACCTTCCAATAGGGCAAATAAAAAAATGGACTTCTTTTTTCACATTTGGATTCCTTTTTATACATTCCCCCTTTCGTCGAAGATTTGAGCACCGATATGAATTGGAGGCATTTGTCTATTTTCTATAGCTCCATCAGTAAGTTTTTCGGTGGTGATATTCATGATTAGGCGCAAGAAATCGTCTATGGCCCAAGTATGCGCATTTTTTTTGAATGTCGGCCATATTGAACATGTATTAATGCCATAAACATGACATGCTCTCTTACCTTCTATAGTGCAACCTACTAAATTTCCATAATCTGGAAAATCATTTATTATCCACATCTGAATTGCATTTAATCTAAATTCGCTACGATTGTATGCATCATACACCTTTACCCCTCTATTCTACAATTTGTTCAAATCTACAATAAGTGGTTGCAGATATATGGTTGTCATGGTCCGGGAGTTAATAAAGATAGCACCATATTATCTTTATGCATACAAAGCTACGAAGGGAAGTTATAAGCAACAAGAAACACTGGCCAACAACTATATGTTGAATTCCAATCACCAAAAGGGATAAAGCCATCACTTACAAGGCCAGGCGTTAAGTTTCGTGGATTTGATGCAAAGAAAGGATACATTCTATTAATTGTAGACCATTGAGAGGAATCTACGAGATGTTGCAGTTTACAATCTTCTCTTTTATTACTGCTATGCCATCTTAGTTGTTCTGATGTCTCTGGTGACATGAACATTCGTTTCAACCTTGGTATGAGTGGAAAGTATCTCAAAAGCTTCACAGGTATTTTCGTTTGTTTTCCATCTTTTCTTGTCTTGTGCTTTTTCCAACGAGATTTGCCGCCTTTATGACAAAAATCACAATGTGCAAGCTCTTCTCTAAATAGACAATTATGCATGCATGTATATATTCCTATAACCTAAACCAAATGATTTAACCAACTTGTTTGTTGTGTATGTAGAATCAGGAAGCTTGTTTTCCTTAGGTAGCATATCCCTGAGGAGCTTAAGAAGTTCCGTAAATGTCGTGTTGGTTATATCATTTCGAGCCCTATGTTTATAAAGAAGTATTGTAGCAGACAACTTTATGTGGCTTGTACATCCAGGATATAGAGGAATTTCAGCTGTCTCCATCATTTTCTTAGTCCCTTCCTATGTTTATCGTTAAATGATAATCATTCTCTTCACCAATTTCTGCATCCAAGTACATTCTATATGTATCTGCCACTTCGTCGGCTTCATTTCGCAAATGATGTGCTTCTCCGTGAAAGATCCATACATTATATGTTGGATCAATTCTGAAACACACCAAATGTATCACAACATCTCTTGGAGAATGCCAAATAAGATTCCTACATTGACGACTTGGACAAATAATTTTTTCTGAATTATCCACACTTTCTACATGCTTATGTACAAAATTTTGAATGGCTTGCCTATATTCCTTTGTCATTCTACAAAAAAATAAACATGTCCATAATCAACCCTGAATAGTTATAAGCACGAAATTATTAATCAAAAAATAAGAAACCTTAGCATATTGACTTATGTTTTGTCCATATCATGTGTGGTCCCGATTGGGAACACATGCAAAAGAAACTAGTAACTACAACGGCAAAAGAAACTAGTAAGTTTTAAATAGTCCGTTCTTTACATGTACTTCGTCGAAAAATAATGGTTTATCATTTAGTTACATGCGAAAAAGGAACTTGCACTACACTTTAATAAAAAGGAACTTGCATGTGATGCAAAATTAATAGATAGACAATCGAGATATTGGATGATATTTGAATAATATCAAGCAAAATTCATAAACTAATGAAATATCATATTGTCTTAGAATTTCTTAGATTAAACCAGTATATGGTTCATACAAACTCAACCTAGAATTCATACATGCAGAAAATCAAATTTCAGATCCTCTTAGATTACACTAACTTATGGGTCATACAAACTCAACCTAAAATGCATCTTCCTATTCATGGGTGATGCTAATAATGCTGCTGTATTTACTGACATATAGAAAGCAAATGATGTTGTTGTATTAGTAAGACTACTACTACTGGTTGCCTACGAACTGCATAAGACGCTGCCGTTGTTTGCAAAAGCAGGTTAGTTGAAGAAAACTTTCTTTTAAAAACATGCCCGTGTCGATTGCTGGTATGTTTTTTTTATTTATGATTATTGTTGTAATGTTTTTGGTATGTGCTTATCGTATTGTTATTTCAATATTTAACTTAGATTTGACATCATGTATCATATTGATTCTAAGCACGCTTGATTCACCTTGTCTCTTCTTGATTCACCGTCAAAGTGGTTAGAAAGAGTTATCATGTTCCTTTCTAACTTTACAGCACCATTTCTAGTTTGTTAAAATACAAGATTTTTTCTCCTATGTTCGTATCACAAATCCAATTCTAACTAAACCCATATGTTAATCAAATATAATCATCATTTTTTATTTTTGAAATGTTTGATGGATGTGATATTAATTTTGACTTAAATCATCTTTTTTTGGCAATTATTTTTTCATGTCGCATATATACTTATGGAAAATCAATAAACATATGATTTAACAGCAGAAATAATATTTGAATACAGATGGTAATGTGCGCAAGTCAATTACAAGATGATTTTTGTTTTAATACCATAATTTTCTTCTGTAAAAATGATCCAGACTTCATTTTTTGAGCTACTAACTCTTATTCAAGCTATCAGTTGTAGGAAACTAACCTATTCACTATTTCCTTGCGATTTTTCATGCTTTCAACATGTCTCACTTAACTTTTGAGGATATTAGCGGATGTATAAGAAGCCCATGGAATTTATGTGTTACTTATGCTTATTGTCAATAAGTTATTGAGTTGTGAACTTAAAATTATACGAGCTAAGCATGTTCTTTAACTTACAATTATGCGGTTCGCAAGCAAATCTATTACTTTATATTAAAGCAGAAACTTCCCCAAGCTGACGTGGACACATCTGCTTTTCACATTTCAAAATACCGCTTCCATATCTGCTTCCGTTTTTTTCCTACCTTAAGTATTCTGTTTTTTTTTCCTCTGTTGGTTTCTCCAACTGTTCATTATCTTCCCCTGTCGAATTTTTACTTTTCACTTCCAATTTACTCAAACAACTACTGCGGTTCTTTCTTAAACTCTTCATCTTCACCGATTCTCCGTTTCTCCCTCCACGTCTAAATTTGTTTCCCCAATTTCTAAACTGCTCCACAATCAAACCTTATATCCTAACAATGGCCTCCTCTTCTTAAAATAGTACTGCTTTCCAACTGCCCTTCTACATCCAAGTTCCTACGTTACGTATGCCCCCTACTTCTGAACATCCACTCTTGCCTAAAACCCCGTAACCTAAAAATGGCCTTCGATTTATGAAATCGTCCTTTCCCACTTTTCTCCCACATCCACGTCCCGCGTTGCGTTAATAATTTACAGACCTAAATATGTTGATGCATACTCAGTCATCACGCTAACGGTGTTTATTTCCTGTCTGTGATTGTTTTAAACCTTGACACACGGTTGAAGGTACCAACTTTACAGCCTATTTTTTCTTCCCTTTAAATATTTTTAATTTGCACAATTTATGCGATTGTGCCTAATTTTGATCACCCACGGGTGTAGCTGTTCAGATGCTACTTTAATGTCCTGTGGTATATCTAGATCTATGTTATTTAATTAAGACTGTCGGTATTCGTCTACCAATGATACCATCATTATTACTTTCATTTCCAATGAAACTGATGAGTTAATACGTGTTATAGTTCTTTAACCACTTTGTATTTTTGAGATTTATATGTGTATCATTCAGAAAGTGATGTCGATATTGTGACTTAACAATTAGTTAGAATTGAAAGAGAATTTCTGTTGGCGCACAAAATATAAAGTTTTTCATCTTTGGCTCTAATTAGATTGTTTAACTCAGTTTCTGTTTTTCAACTGTTTTGTTCTTATAGCTTAAACAATCGCACGCAAGGTGTATGAAGAAATTCCTTAAACATTATTATATTCATACTAAATTCATTTGGTTTGCAGGAAGAAACGGTAAAAATGAGATATTTGTTGAAAGTAATACAACCTTTCGATAGAGCGAAAATGATAGGGTCAATGAAACTGTAAGCTCTAAGCCCACTCTGAATTACAAATTTAACAATTTGTAGTATTAACAAACTAAAGCATTTAACGATCACTGATGTAAAAATTAAAATGTAATAGTAAAATGTAACTGTAAACCCAGTTTTAAACCATCATACCATCGAATAGAATTACAGCAATACAAAGACAATCATTTTTTAAAGTACAAGCTTTATGTCTGATATCATTGTTTATCTTCTATGTTATTTTATTGACTGAATTCCACACATTGAGTTGCAAACTATTCTAAATTGTTTTGAGTAACATCATTGAGATTTGCTAAATCATCAATACAGTATTTGTTTCTTTAATGGAGAATTCAATTTATTTTAACAGAAATCTGTTGGTGTTGTTTGAAATTATCGTGTCGATTAATTACGTTATTACATGTTTGTGTCCTATGATTTGAAAACCCAACACGTAAAAAAATTATCAACATGTTTTATTCATTCTTTAAGATTATTTTGTAACTTAAGGGTGAGACGGTTCCAAACTAGATGGGTAATGATTGTGTTAGTTTTTGTAAAATCTTTACTCTATTACATAAAATAACCTCATTTTACGAGATTTTGTACTCAGTTTATTAAAAGAAAAGCAATACATAATATTATTAAATCTGAATTAGCAGCAATAAATTCTTTAGTTATGAACTGCATAACAAAGCATATGTTGGTATCTCAGATCTAAATAATAGATTATTGTAACCGAATGCATTTTGTTTTAGGTTTTCAACAGAGATATCTTTCCGTTACTGATGAATATCACATGTTTGGAGTTTGGTAAAGAATGTCGCCATCCATGTTTAAATAGTCGACGAATAAATAGGAAAACAAAAGCCTGAACAACTTAGACTTCACACATAATATTCACAATTTCATCTGTCAGTTGATGACACATATACATATGATGGAAATTTACACATCTTTCATTTGTTTTTGACAACATAGTGGCTTATTTTTTGACAACATAGTGGCTTAGTTTATATGGAAATCCAATGATTTTCATGTAAACTGCAAACACCAGTTGTGTTAACATGTCATTGGGAAAATATGGTAAGTCTAATCTTTGCTATTTTCATGATTTAATTCTTCATCGGTAACCAGTAAATTTAGATTTCTTTTATTTCTTTTGCTCCCATTTGAAGATTGTTCTTATTCTCAACACGTAATAAATGGATTTTGCATAGAAACTACGTAACTTTTGATACTCTCTAAATATACAATAGAGAATAGACCCTTGCTCTTTGATTGAATAAACTATGGAAGTGTATTCCAATAATATTTTCTCATGGCAAGGGCGCAAGGCTATTTTGCCAATTATTGCTCCTTTAAGTTAAAGCAAACTATTTCACATTTATGAATAACAGAGATTAGTTGAACTATCATTATTTCTTTATCATATTGTAAATGTTTTTTAATTAGTATACATTAGAATTGTTTAATTAATATATATCTAGAATTCTTTCTTTAGAGGAAACATGAGTAAAAAATCGATGTTATACATGGATACCTTTGTATGAAGTTAGCAATTTACATAGATATATTTCAAACTGACGTATGGTACTTGGTTTTCTTCATGCTAGACTGAATCTTAAATATAAACTTTTATAGTTTATCTATACTTTCAGGTATAAGTTACTAAAGTTGGGTAAGCATTTATAGCTTTTTCATTTTGAAAAACTAGATTGGATTTATAAGTTTGTTTTATGCTTCTGGATCTACTGTGTTACATTGCAATATACTTATCAAAGGATAAATTTTTAGAAATATGACTTTGATCAAACAATTGTTGAAATTTTATGATTAATAACGAACGTATATGTATACCGGTTTGGTGAATGATAAAGTGTAGTAAGTATTAACACTAATATTCTACAATACTGATAATGTTGTATAATTTTCAAGTATCCAAAATAGTTCCAACTTAGTCAGATGTCCAACATTGGTTAATACATAGTAATATTGATTATTTAAGTTTTTATTTATTTTTTGGATTGAAAGAACATTCTATTACATTTTTAAGATTGAAATTAGTTTTGAATCATGTTTAAAGTTTTCACTGTGGTGATAAATGTGGTAAGATCGTTGGATTAGCTTCTGATAATTGTTGAATTTAAAGGAATCATGTCATCTATATAATTTTACAAAACATAATAATCATATGACCAATTCTAGGTATTAATTGTTAATATTAGTTGCATTAATCCATCAACAGACCAAGAAGTCCAATAAAAGTCTATTTTAAAAAATCCGGCTGTATAATTTTACAAAAATGTTCACATTAAGCCAAGCTAACTGTTTCTATTTTGTCCATATTGCTCATTTTTAATTTTTGTTTAAGATTTACTATTTTCCTGAGAATATCATGTAATAATAATTTTAAGACTAAGAGTAGTTTTTTATTTCAGGTCCATTTGAACCTTATATTATATTATATTATTTACAAGAACATTTCTCTTTTTGTTTACTTTCCCTTCCAATCATTTCATATTAACGTATATATAAAGATTTGGCTATACCGATATGTAATGTAACATTCCGAGTACCAAATTAATGTTCAAAATTATTTAGAAACGATGTTTATGTAATGGTGTTGTTTTGATGTTTAATTAGCCATGGTGAAATATTTTTTACTTGACTTTTGTTTCTACTTTATTGGGGCCTACTTATAGCATGTTAGTTTTCCAAACAATTGTTTCTAAATTGGTATTATATGCATATCTTTTTGTTCATCTATTGCAACTATTTCCTTTTTCTTTCCGTTTACTTGCAAGATCTAGGAAAAAAAATCTTTTCCTCAATTTTGTTTGTCATATACATTTAGTAAGACTTTATCTATTATGCATTCATCTTTTTTCCACTCACTGCTGAAGCATGAAGAAGAATATACAAATGGTGATGTAATATTTCAAACTATTGTTGTTTCAAATACTTTCATTAATCACCTGCCTGTTTATATTGTTCATTTTAAATTTTTACGTCTAACTTCTTTGTGATCTTAGTTTGTTGTTCATAATTTGATTTTTCAACAACTTATTTTATTCGGATTATGCTATATATAAATTGGAGAAAAAAGTACAGTTCCTATTTTTTGGCATCATAAAACACTATATTAATCATTTCTCCTTAATTTTTTAATTAATTGTGTGAATGACACTCTTTTATGCAATCTATTGCTCTAGATTGGAGCATCACAACAAAGAAAATAAAAATGCAAACACAACTTGCCGTGTATTTCATCGCTTATCTCTATCATTGCTATATCTATTTGAAACAACCAAATTTTACCTTCTGGCACATGCAATGCATGTGCATACCTTTATAAATGATCTTAAATTATTAAATTTCAATTTCATATATAGTTGTAATAAACATAAATACAAAAGTAAAGAAAAAATTATTAATTTTTTGCTCAACTTGCAATTCCAATTTGTGACCTTATTTATATATCAAATTTCTACTAGAAAATAGATATTATTTTTTGTTCAGGATCTCTCTTTCGTATATAAGGGTATTGGGAAGCTCATGATTGGATCAAAATATTGTAGCTTTATTCCAATTATTAATAAAAATAACAATAAATATTTCGAAATTCTTTTATAGACAAGCTGATTTTTTTTGTAAATAGATATGTTTATTTTTTGTAGATGTATTTGTATCCAATGAATAAATGTTTAAAATTCAACTCAATTAGCTTTGTTCTCTCCCAACAATTTTGTTGTAGTAAAATTTAGTAATTTACACTACTTTGGTTTCATGGACATTTAGTAATTTAAACTTGGGCAGTTAAATTTACTTTTGAGTTGAGAATGCTATTAATTAATTGATGAAAGCACATCAATCTCTGCTCAAATTTGTACTGAATGAGACGATCAACTATAATTTTTACCATTAACTGTTCTTGGTATATATGACAACCTAATGTGACAGTGGAAGCAACTCGCATCATAGAAGGAATTTTTACAATTATAGGTGAAACAAATTTCTTCAGCTATAATATTTCCATTTATCATAGTTGGAGCGGACAGACGCAGCTTAATCCCCTCAGGAGTTCACCGATTCGTCGGGTTTTCCTGAGTATAGTTCAAAACAAATATATGTTTCCATTTATCATGTATATGTATGTGTTCTAGGAATTGTGTATGGTTGACTCTTTCTACAAAATTGACATATGAGTCGGAGAAAACAATTTTATACCCGAAATCTTTCATACAAACTTAGCAGTTTTTTAGGTAAAAAAAAATACGTTTAAACCTTTTATATATGGTAAACTTGATTTCTTCATGCTAGATTGAAATTCTAATATAAACTTCATACATACTAATTAGGGAATGGTGCCTATTGATAGGTAAGTATTTAAAGATTCTTTCTTCTGTTAAAAAATAGTTAAAAAGAAGCGGTGTAAGATAGTATTATGTTACTGCATAAGAAAAGGAGAAACTATAAATGGTATGTACATTTGCTGCAGTACCCTCATATATTTTGGCCAGATTTATTATTTTTATTACACTTATTAGCAAATGAAGTAGAGCTTATGTGAAGTTATAATTGCAGGGTCCTTTGTTTCCCACTGTTTAAATTGTTTTTACTTAAGTTGTCTGTCCACTTACAACTCAGTAATTGAGCAATAAACATCAGCTTAAAAATGATGAATACTTTTTCAGTCTACTTACTTATGTAATTGGATTGGATGTTTCATGTTAGCCAAGTTTGATTTAGATTATACTTTTCTCATGTGTACTAACGATGAACATGAAAAGAATATCCATATCTTTTACTAATGACCGGTGGTAGAGTTTAAGATGAGTCCAATTATTTATATGTTCTAATTTTGCATGAGTCGTATGTTTTCGACCGACATTTTACAGATCAATATTGAAAAGCTTTCAAATTTTGCTTGCATGCAACTTCTCAAATCAGTTTTGATTGTTCAATATCCATAAATTAAAGTTAATAAAATACCTAAACTGTCACTCATTTGCAGGTATACCTTTAAAGTTGTAACTATATAAATATGTATTTATGAAACACATATATTACTGCAGTTGTTAAAAACAAATGGTGATTTTCTATGTGCATGCAGACAGTGGTTGCAAATAACCAAGGGAATAACGAGTGAGCAGGATATCTTCAACCTCAGTGTTTAGGGGACACATATTAAGTATGCTATGTTATCATCGTTAACATGTAATCGTATATGTGATGACTTATAGCTGGAATGCGACCATCTTTGTTATGTTGGTACATAAATGACTTAATGAAATAATTTATTAATGATGAAATTACTGTATGCATTAGAACTGTTATGTTGGTACATAAATGACTTAATGAAATAATTTATTAATGATGAAATTACTGTATGCATTAGAATAATTTATGTATGATAAAATCTTTGTACACATCAGATTACATATTTTTTAACGTTTTTTCTACAAGGTATGCTTTGTCTATTATCTTCTATGTACATAAGCTATTTGTTTGGTGAAAGTATGACGCAAAATTTAGATGTGGGTATTGTCAACAATCTAATACGCATGTTCAACCACTGCTGCCATATGTATCTGTTGTACATTGTGCATCGATATGCATACGAACGATATGGTCACTCTTCTATCCTACCGTCGTCTTTCACATGTTCTGATTAAACTTTACAGAGTATAACAATGCCCGTATGCGTAGCACGGGTCACTCACTAGTTAATAAACTAAAGAAAGCAAAAATCAAGCAGTCTTTACTGACATATAGAAAGCAAATGATGCTGCTGTATTAGTAAGTATGATAATTGGGTGATGCTAAATGATTTTTATAAAAAAAATGAACGTGAATACTTATGGTTTAAAAAAATATAAAGATGAACATGACTTATATCATCATTTGTACTGAATATACAGATAACCGGTTATTTTTTGTGTCAGACTCCTATGTTCAAACCAAGGTTCGAAGTTTCGAATTTCGTTTCCGTTCCGGTCATCTGAAAAATTCAAAATTTCGGTCCCGTTTCGGGATTTCCGGAAATTCCGTTTTTAAATCCGGTTTGTGAATTCCGGTACATTTTTATTATAAATACGCAAATAAATACGCAATACTAATAGTCAATTACACTAAATTATTCAAGTGACATAAACGTTACAAAACATACAACATAAAAGTTTAATACCAAAAGCTATTTCTTTGAGCATCATATAAATTTTGTCCATTGCTCTCTTCATCTGGTGTCGGATTATAATATGCCGGAAAAGCATACTGCTGTATTTGATCCGAACTTAGAAATGTCGTCATCATATTATCAAAGGGTGAAGGTTCATCTTGGCTACTTGATGCCTCAGCAATATACGGTTGATTTAACCCACAATACGAATAACCTCCGGTATAGTCAGACGTAGAATACCTAAAACTAGGGAGATTGTTAGAAGTATATCTACCATCATAATCCCCTTGATCTTCATGTACAACGTTCAAATTTCTATCTCTTTGTCGACTATAGTCATCTGCTTCATAATTTTGGATATGTCTTTGAGACTCATCAAAAGTGGAACCAACGCCATAACCACTAGAACCAATACCATCACCACCAGCATTACCTGAATCATCATTTGATGAACTATCATTTTCAGTATTTTCTGCAGATAAATTATCATTGTCCGACCAAGGATTATCGCTTGCATTATCAAGTAGTGAATTCTCAGCTTCTCTAGTCCATTCTGCAAGTGGATCCTATTAAGATGTAATCTAAATCAATAAGTTGGTCGGTTGTTTGTTGGCGTTTAGCATGTCGTACTCTTAATCGCATATTATAATGTACAAATACCAGTTTTTCTAAGTTCTCCATTTTTATTCTGTTTCTTAACTTCGTGTGAGACATTGCAAATGTTGTCTAATTACTTTCACAATTTGAAGAAGAAACTGTTTGGCTAAGAATACGCATAGCTATGCATGTTAAATTTGGAGCAGCTTCCATACCAATTATTGACCACCACATAGCTGGAAGACACGACTTAACTGCACGTTTCGCTTTTGCAGAACCAAATACATCAAGTTTCATTCTATATTTTTCAACCTATAAATCATTCATAATAAACCAAGTTATTCTTTGCGTTAAACATAATAGCAAGAATCATGAGTAGTTTAATAATTTGTTTATTACCTCTTTTGAAATATAAATTTGCATAGCAATATCAGGCACCATTTTTTCAAGAACATTTGTCCATCCATTTAAAACCTCATCATCGTTTGTTGCATTATCTCCGTATTGTATGTGAGGATTGAGAAAATAACCTAAAACAATTTGATAGTTCAAAAAAATATTGACATGATATGTACTTTTATAATTGTGCAATAACTATAAAAAATTACCTGCTGCATGAATAGGTCGATGCAATTGTCTTTCCCATCTTTTATCGATTATATTCCACCACTTTTGACACTGTCTTACACCGACATTTTTCTTAATTGATTCCTTCGCTCGATCCATTGCTTCATATAGATATCTCATCTCTGCTTTATCATCATTGTCCACCATTCTTAAAACTTTTACAAATGGACCAAATACGAGAATAATAGCAGCAACGTTGGCCCAAAATTTATCACTGTGGATCAAATTATAGATAAGAATTGCAGTTTTTTTATCTTTAGGACCGAGTTTAGGAATCTTTGCGCTCCACTCCCTCGAAGAAATCATTCTTCTTAGATTCTCTTTATATGTATATATGGATTCCAATGCAATAAAGTGAGTAGCAAACCTAGTTACTGCTGGCCGAATCAGCTCTTTATTATTGGTTTCTTTTCTCATTATGGTAAGCAACCAACCATGATTGTATATGAATCCTGTTATTGATTGACAATTTAAAATTATCGATTTCACCTCAGTTTCTTTCGAGATATCTTCAAGAATCAAATCGATACAATGTGCTGCGCATGGTGTCCAGTATAGTTTCCTTCTTTTTTCCATCAGTAGTTGGCCAGCAGCTTTGTAATTTGCTCCATTGTCAGTTACTATTTGCACAATTCTATCTTCTCCAATAAAATTAACAACATTATCCATTAGACCACAAATATACTCGGCACTTTGAAATTTGTCGGTAGCATCTACAGATTTAAGAAAGACAGTTCCTTGGGTAGAATACACAAAAAAATTTATGATTTTTCTTCTATTTTGTGTGCTCCAACCATCGCACATCAACGTACAACCATACTCATCCCAAAAGTTGGAATAAGTGTCGATGTGTTGTTTGATTTCAGTGCACTCTAAATCTAAATATGTTTTTGATAATTCATGTGCCGTCGGTCCTTTAATTCCAGGATCAGCTTCTTGAATGGCCTCTACCATAGTTTCATAGTAAGGACTATTAGCAGCATTGTGTGGGATATGATTAAAGTAAAAAAAATTAATATTGCACGACCTATGTGTTTTTTGGCATCTTTATGTCTTTTATTGCAGTTCTAATAGAAGGTTGAGTTCTACCTCCTCGTTTTTGTACATAGAGATCAATCCTTCCAGCTGCCCGTGTTGCTAAATCGTCATCTATTCTGATTGATTTAGAATGGTCATTGCGCTTTAGTCCGCTAGATCGTATACCTGTTTCACTAGATCATACACCCAAGTTCATATAACTTTCTTTACTTTCTTGCAAGGCGCATCGTAGCTCTATGTCATCTTCACCTCCATCACTGTCGGTATCTTCATTATGTTGTTCGGGCATGCTCATTAGCTCTTCTTGCACACGTTGTTTTTCGAGCTTCCCTTGATTTCGCTCACTTCTCTTTTTATTCAGATGTTCTCGTATAAGTTTCATGACTTCTTTGGGAACAGTCGGACATACTGCCACGTCGCCTGTTTGTCCTGCTAAATGTTCTTTCATACGTGTTATACCACCACCAAAAATTATTTTATGACAATAATTATATTTGTTTTTTCTTTTTTCACCAATAACCGCCGTACAATAATTCCAAACGATATCACGATTTGTCATAATCAGCCACCTAAATAAGAAACAAAATAATTTAATGTTTAATTACTTTAACGCTAATACATTTTAATGCAAACTAAACAATATATTATTTGCATTATAGAACATCCATTCATAGTTGTTCAATTATCATATGCAGAATTTTACATTAACTTCAAATTTTACATTAACTGCAAATTTTACATTAACTGCAAATTGTTGCTGCAAATTTGACATAAATTTACTATCTCTCATGTTCATTCACTTCAATGTATAACCAACGTATTAAACATAGCAACAGTCGAACAATATTCACTTCAATATATAAGCAAGGTATTAAACATAGCAAATTTGACATAAACATAAACATTGCAACATACCCAACCGGCCCATTTAAATCTCCACTGTTATTTTTGCCCTACCCTCAGACAAAAGAGAATAAGCTCGAGCAAAATTAAACAACGTAGTAACAAATTTGGGTAAAAAATAAAATCCTGGTCGCCGCACTTCGTCGCCGCACTTGGTTGCCGTCGCCGCACTTGGTCGTCGTCGCCGCACTTGGTCGCCGTCGCCGCACTTGGTCGCCACTTGTTGTTGAAGGAAGTCGCGCTCGAGCCTGCGTGCTGCCGCGAATAAGTGTTTCACACGAATTGATTGAATCGCTTCTAACTGAGAGGTATGTTTTGCTTATTGATTGAATCGTCTGGAGTCTGGATTTATAGATTATAAAGTGATTCACGTGAATTTGTAAGTGAATTTGTAAATGGCAGACAGCTTTATGCTTGATTAGATTAAAGGTTTTAATTTTGTCTTTGCTTCAGTTCATATGCGTTCGAATCTGTATTTTTTTTTTTAGGCGAGAACGGGTTTGCGGGTTTAGAGCGTTGTTTTGATTCGGCCCACGCCGGAACCGGGCCGAGATGGCCGGAACTCCGGCGTGCCGGCCAGACTTTGATACCTTGGTTCAAACAAATATACAATTGCAATCAATAATTCATTTATCACCATAGCAGTGAATCCACTTTTTTTAGTTCGTTAACTGGACAACTGTACTGCCTGTATTGCAGAACACAAAGAAACTTTGTAACATGCTATCATATTTAAAATTATTCAGTATGCAAATTTAAATTATTCAACGTGCAAACTCCCTGTGCAAATCCGAACTACTATTTACCTATTTTTAATCCACTACCCAATTCATCTCCCGATAATATTTTATGCGTTGATAGGCAGAGCTTACGAACAATCAAATTATGGTATAGCATGATTCAAAATCTTGTGTACATAGGTACAAAACATGCAGACATAGGATTTGAAGCACAAAGTAATTCAATATTAGTCCCAAAGAAACAAAAAAATTGTGCATTGCTATAATAACACAACAAACGAACAACTAAACTATAATATATGTACAACTAAACCAATACCTTATATTTATGCAAATAATTACGATTATGCATATATGAACAACTGAATAATATAAATATGTTTGAACACAAATTACATATAAAGTCAGTACAATAACCATATGAACTACTATACTAATACTTCGTTTATAGTTATCTTGATTGTTGGCTCAAATTATCATCAAGATACTTATGAATCTTTCTCATTTGAATACTATTATTGAAACATTGGCTTGAATTAAGGAACTAAATATTTGAATAGATAGTCAATTATAATAGTTATTATTTAGATTTTGTCTATGAGTGGAATTTGAGAACCCACAATGAAAATATGCTATAGAACAGATGGAAAAAAAAGTAGAAAATATTTTGCACACTCCAACATACCTACAGCTTCGTCGACGGCAAGGCAATGACGGCGAACGCAATGGCGGCAAGCATTAACGGGGGCAAGCAACAATGGAGGCGAGAAAATGCGGGTAGCAACAGAGGTGAGCAAACGTAGGTAGCAATAGAGGCGAGCAGAAGACGAAGAGTAGCGGGTTAGGGTTTACAAGAGGGTTTTGTCAATTTTAGCGAGCATGGTTTAATTTCGTAGATGGCAATGGCAGAGAGTAGCGGGATGGAGTTAGGGTTTAGATTTTGGAAATTTTGCAGTCGGGTTTATTTTTCTTAAATACATTTAGCGGGCGAAAGAAATAAGGGTGGAAACTTGTAGTTTATCAACAGAAAGCAAATGTAAGAAGACAACTGTTAAAACAGTTGTTATAGATAAATATTTAAAAGAGTTTCCCAGCGTTGTTGGGGCAAAACTGGTAGTTAGGAAGTTGAGATTGATTTTTCCCATCGATCCAGTGGTTTGAGTTGATTTTCCCATTGACCCGGTGGTTTTGGGAGTCCATGCTTCTTATCCGGAGAATAAGAAGTATTTTCTTAGTCATGTGGCACACATGAGTATTGCCTACAAGAATGTGGTTCCGTCGGTTTAAGAAGCAAGGTGTGGCTTATTTTGTGGCACATAGGGAGATGGGTCGTCTCAACGTTGTCGTAGCTATGCCGGTTCTCAAAATGTATGGATCGATTTTCCCCGTCAATCCGGCGGTTTGAGTCAATTTTTCCCAATAACTCGGCGATTTTGAATCTTTTTTATGTTGTTGAAGCAACATCATTCTCACAATGTCGGGATCGATTTTCTCTATCGATCCGGTGGTTTGAGTCAATTTTCTCATTGACTAGGGGGCTTTGAACCTTCCCGACTTTACCGGAGCAACCCTAGTTCTCAAAAGGTTTGGATCAATTTTCCCCGTTAATTCGGTGGTTTGAGTTAATTTTCTCCGTCGACTCGGCCATTTGCTTACACGAATGCAGTTCCATTGGTTCAAAAAGCTAGCTTTATTGAAGAAATAAAAGGAAAAAGGCTAGTCCTGCCTAATTGCAATGCCCCTAGTGTCTTTGGATGGATTATTTTCAAAAATAGAAAATATGTAGATAGGTATCAAATGTAATAGTGTCGTAGCGAGTCGATGTTCCAAGCAAGAGGATTCATAATTCCATCGACACTCGCTAAAATGAATGTTCCATTCCAAGTTTCTGGTCGATCACGTAGGGTCCATCCCAGTTCGGGCCGAGCACTCCTGTACCTGGGAAGATCCATTTCAGAACTACTTTGAAGGTTGGTTACGAACCTTAGTGTTGAAGTGTCGTGCCACTCTCTTCTTGTGAGCAGCGGTCCTCGGTAATTTATTTAACTTGTAAACTAAATTTGACTTACCATCTACAATAAAACCTTATGGTTGCTCCATGCAGAAGTCTTCGTCCAAGTCACCATGCAAGAAGGCGGTTTTCACATCAAGTTGCTCCAACTTCAAGTCGTGAATAGCAACTATACCAAGTAATATCCGGACTGAAGTATGTCGCACAATCGGTGCGAATATCTCATCACACTCTTTTCCCTTCCTTTGTGCAAAGCCCTCGACCACTAATCTAACTTTGTATCTCCCATCATCCTTCACCTTGTATATCCATTTGCACCTAGTAGCACAGTTTCCTTTAGGAAGTGGAACCAAATCCCAAGTTTGATTCTTCAACAACGATTGCATCTCTTCATCTATGGCACAAATCCACTTCGAGCTATCACTCGAATCCATGACATCATCAAGATCCATCGGCTCATCTTGGACTACATGAAGAGCATAATCCAAATTATTAGAATAGCTAAGATAGTTCCAATCACCATATCTTTCGACTCGCCTTATCGCACGACGACCCAACTGAGTAGCAATATCATCACCCAAACTCCTTTCAGCTCCACCTTGAACCAAATCCTCTCTAGAATCATGTACATCACCAACACTACTAGAGCACCCTGTGGACTATGTGATGTAACATCAACCGCTTCCTCCTCACAAGCATCTCTAACTACTCTACTCCTTGGACGAAAGATGAGAATAACTTCCTTCTCCTTTGATTCACTATGAACCAAATCCGGAACATTTGATGAGCTCTCATTCTCCTTGAACAAAGCCGACTCATCAAAAGTAACATGATGAAAATTCACAACCTTCTTCGTATCCAGATTCCATATCTGATAGCCTTTTGGTCCGTCCGTATAACCAAGCAAGAACCCTTTGAAAGCTCTAGGCTCAAGCTTATCATTTCCCGGGTCATGCACATAAACCGGACTACCAAACACATGAAGATAACTCAAGTCAATGCTCTTTACCTTCCACACTTCCTCCAGAATTTTGTTACCAATAGCCGAGCATAGAATTCAATTAACAATATGCACCACGGTTGACAACGCTTCGGCCCAAAATCCCTCAGACAAACCCGATGTCAATCTCAAGCATCGAGCTTTCTCAAGTAGAGTATGGTTCATCCTCTCCGCAACACCATTTGACTACGGATCTCCTGGTGTAGTAAAATGCCTCTAAATACCGTGATGCTTCCAAAGCTCCAAGAACTCTCCGGAAACATACCCTCTGCCATTGTCGGACCTTAGAATCTTCAAAGAATTTCCACTCTCATTCTCAACAAGAGCTTTCCATGTTTTTAACTTTGCAAATGCCTTCAACTTGGTCTTCATTACATACACCCATACCTTTCGAGAAAATTCATCAATGAAAGAAATATAATAGCGAGCTCCTGCTAAAGAAGCTACAGGTGTTGGTCCCCAAACATCCGTGTGAACATACTCAAGCACCCTTCTCGAATGATGTTTTCCTTCACCGAATGAAACTTTAGTTTGCTTCCCCATGACACATTCCTCGCAAACCTCTAGCTTGTTGAAACTTTCTCCATCGATCATTTCCCTCTTCCGAAGAATATCCGAACTCCTCTTCGAGACATGACCTAACCTCAAATGCCACAACCTAGTCGCATCCAAGCCACAAGAACTAACACCCATACAAGTTTCACCTTCAATAGTCACTCCTTGAAGCAAATAAACACCATGAGTCCTAGCACCCTTCATCACCACAAGTGCACCCTTCATCACCATAAACGCACCCTTCATCACCACAAGCGCACCCTTCGAAACTAGCAAGTTATCACTGTCAATAGTGATCTTACATCCTAAAGAACTTAACTACTCCCAAAGAGATAAGAGACTTCCGAAGTCCCAAAACATAGCGAACATTAGTGAGAATACGAACCACTTCGTCAAACATCCGAATTTGCATGGAACCAATGCCCTTCGACTTACAATAGCACCATTACCTATAATAGTTGAATTTCCATATTTGTCGACATAAGAAGAAAAACAATTCTTATTCAGCGACATATGATAGGACGCCCTCGAATCATGCACCCATTCGCTACTTGAAACATCCGATGCTATCACCGTCAAAACATCTACGTCTCCCTCACCAACTCCACTCTCTACCGCTATGGATGAAGACGCTACTTCATTCTTTGCATTCTCCTTGTCCGGACACTCATTCGTCCAATGACCATATTTCTTACAAATAAAGCGCTTGTCATTTCTTTCCTTTGACTTATCTCTCTAACCGGGCTTCCTTGATCTAGAACGCCTCCGGTTCCCTTTCTTCTCATATCTCTCCTTCTTCATAAATAAATTGTGACCACTACTAGCACCACTACTTCCATCATCCAACTCCTTCATTTGATCACTCAACTTCTCGCTAAGAAGATCCGTTTTGAAATCATCAAGAGTCAAAGTATCCTGGTTATAGATCATACTATTTGAGAAACACGTATAACAGTCCGGTAATGAACACAACAATATCATCGCATATTGCTCTTCCTCAATCTTCAAATCTACTGCATTCATCTTCGTTAGCAAATCATCAAAGAGATTCAAGTGCGCCTTTAGGAAGTACCCTCCTTCATATTATAGGTGAAGAACATTCGTAATAAGATCGAACGATTCATTAGTGACTTCTTTATATACAACTTCTCCAACTTGTCCCAAATACCTTTAGCGGTAGTCTCACCACTAATTTCGGAGATAACATTCTTCCCCATAGCAAGTTGAAGTGTAGTGAATGCCCACTCTTCCATTTCCTCTCTCTCAACATCCGAGATGTTCGCCGACAATAAATATGTATCGAACACTACCCGATGCATTGGATTCCACCTAAGAACCGCTTTCATCTTCCACTGTCACTTTTCAAAATCATTATCGTCATTCTACTTGTCTATAACCAACTCTATCCTGAAGCCGCATACGATCCACGTACATACGGTGCTACACCACTTGAACTAACCATTAAGGGACTACTTGAGTATTATCTGATTTTGGCATTTCTACAACCACATATCAACACCAAAAGCTCTGATACCAAATATTATGGGAATTCTAACTCGAGACCACTCAAATCAAAACCCCAAAGCACAACGAAAAACGAGATCGTGGTAAGAAGTGCAAAAAAACCAATTAATATCTCAATCCAATCCAAAACTAATCACAATCACCAAACAAGCAATAGAGAAACAAAACAATAACGATAAAATAAATCACACACCGATTTATAGTGGTTTCACTAATGTCTTGTTGGTGTACATCCACTTAAAGAGAGCTTTTATTAATACCAATAAGAAGAAGATATTGATTACAATGATCAATATTCAAATAGAATAGATTTATGGAGAAGAGAATTAAAGAAAACTATATTTTCCTAAACCCTAGTTAACGGAGGATAAACCCTTGATTAAACCCCTGTAGTCATCCCTTGTCTCTGAATCTAAAAATAGCTTATATAGAAAGAGACATTTCCTAGGCAAATTTCCAAAATGCCCCTTGAACAAATCATCACACCAAGCCAGAGCTCAAACTGCAGAAATCCTCGGCACAGACGTCTGTTAGCAAACTCGGGAAAAAAAATTCCGAAGCAACAGACGTCTGTCCCCAAGTGGCAGACGTCCGTCACAATTTTCGGGTTCCAAACCCTGAAGAAACAGACGTATGTGCTGCTGCTCTAAACAGCACTTCCCCTCTCTTCGCCATAACTTCTACCTCCAAGCTTCGATTTGTGAACCGTCTTCTCCATCACCAGACTACTTCCGACCATTTCAATTCTCCATATATTGTCGTCAAAATTCAACACTTTTACCCCAAGGAATATGAAGTATTCGCAATGTCGAACAATCTGATACTGAATTACATTTTTGTTTTACTAATGGTGCCTTTCCAAATCTGCTATTTATTATTTCTGAGATAGAAGATATAGAGAATTGTAAAGAGAAGTTTATTGTATTGTATCAAATCAAAGTTGTATATTATACAGAGTGATAGACCTTGCTTATATAATACACGGAAAGTCTATAAGGGCTGAGATATGCGGAAGTGGGCTAGGCCCAACTTATACAGAGAAACACAATATACACGGTTACATCCCACTGTTCGTTCATTCTAACTCGAACAACCTGTCCTTATACATCTGAGCAGAATGGAATAGTTGAGAGAAAACATAGACATATAGTGGAAACAGGGCTAACATTGTTAGCTCAGGCATCAATGCCCATAAAATTTTGGCCAGAAGCCTTCAACACAGCTGTGTACTTAATCAATAGATTACCTACCAAAGTTCTTAAGCATCTGAGTCCTATTGAATACTTGTTTGGGGTCAAACCAGACTATAAAAGTCTAAAGACATTTGGATGTTTATGTTTTCCATGTCTTAGACCATACAATAATCATAAACTAAATCTAAGATCCACTCCATGTACATTCATAGGGTATGGAAAGAACCAAAAAGGATACAGATGCTTAAGCAATGATGGTAGGATCTATGTCACTAGACACATCGTATTTAATGAGAAAATTTTTCCTTTTGCAGACAAAAATATCAAGACAACCAAAAAGATTCATACTAAAGAAAACTTCTCAATGCCATCCATACCTGCTATACCTGAGTGGGATCCAACTAATGGAAGTGTGCAAAGGATTCAACAGCCACAACTCACACTATCCAATGATGAATCTGGATCAGGTCATGACTCCAGCGAATCCTCAAGCTCCTTCAAAGACATCAGTCAGACCAATGAGAGGAATACAAATCAAGGAGATACTTCCGAGTTCGCTCCACATCAACCTGAAATCAACACAGATATTCAGAGCATATCATCTGCAAGAACAGAACATCATATGATCACAAGATCAAAGAGTGGCATTTTCAAGGCTAAAGTGTACAATGCTCAGCTAGATTCAAAGGAACCAAAGGACTACAATGAAGCCGTAAGCAACAAAAACTGGAAACAGGCCATGAACACTGAATATAGTGCACTCATCAGAAACAAGACTTGGAGCCTTGTCCCTATGCCCAAAGACAAGAATATAGTTGGTTGCAAATGGACTTACAAGATTAAAAGGAAGACAGATGGAAGCATCTCAAAATACAAAGCAAGACTGGTAGCCAAAGGATTTAATCAACAGTATGGTTTTGACTACAATGAGACTTTTTCCCCTGTAGTCAAACCAACTACCATAAGACTCATACTGACAATTGCACTTCATAAAAAATGGAAGATTAAGCAACTTGATGTAAACAATGCATTTCTCAATGGAGATTTAAAGGAGGAAGTGTTTATGGAACAACCAGAGGGATACAGGAGTAGTACAAATGACAACATGGTATGCAAATTACACAAAGCAATATATGGACTAAAGCAGGCTCCACGAGTATGGAATGAGAAACTCAAGTCCACACTGATGAGCTTAGGATTCATACCAACTAAATCTGACAACTCACTGTACATACAATGCAAACAAGAGAAGATCACCTATATTCTAGTATACGTAGATGATATTATTATTACAGGAAGTGACATTCAAGCTATGAATCAAACTATTAAGCATCTTGATCAAGCCTTTTCAATCAAAGACCTTGGGAATCTACATCACTTTCTAGGCATTGAAGTAATTCAAACATCCAAGTCAGAAATGGTCCTATGCCAGAAAAGATACATACTAGATCTACTGAAAAGAGCAAACATGGATCAAGCTAAACCTTTACCTACCCCAATGATCAGTAATCTCAAACTGTCTAAAGAATCTGGAGAACCCATTAACAATGAAAAACAATACAGAAGAATTGTGGGAGCACTCCAGTATATTACAATAACTAGACCAGATCTAAGCTACAGTGTAAACAAGGCATGTCAATTTATGCATAGACCTCTCAGCAACCACTGGAAGGCCGTAAAACGTATACTGCGTTACCTGAAAGGGACATTAGATCATGGTCTACATTTCAACGACGCAAAGGGATTAAACATACAGGCTTACTGTGATGCAGATTGGGCTTCAGATCCAGACGACAGAAGATCCACTACAGGGTTCTGTATATTCCTGGGGAACAACCCGATCTCGTGGTGCTCAAAGAAGCAAGCTGCAACTTCTCGCTCAAGTACAGAGGCGGAATATAGATCTATTGCCACCACTGCAGCTGAAATCATCTAGATCGAGTCGCTTCTCAAAGAAATCAGGATCGACATCACAAATACACCAGTAATCTGGTGCGACAACTTAAGCTCGGTCTTTCTCTCTGCCAATCCTGTGCTACACTCACGAACAAAGCATTTCGAGATAGATCTATATTTTGTTCGTGAGAAGGTTATGGAAGGGAAGCTTAAAGTCAACCATGTTCCAGCTCAATTTCAGAGAGCAGACATCTTGACTAAACATCTCTCAGCAAAATATTTCACTCAAATGAAGAATGATCTCAAGATTAGAGGAGGCGGCGCTGAGAAGAAGGAGGAAGAGGAAACCCTAGATAGGTTTAAAGGGGGGAGTTAGAATGAACGAACAGTGGGATGTAACCGTGTATATTGTGTTTCTCTGTATAAGTTGGGCCTAGCCCACTTCTATCTTGGTATCGGAGCCATCCAAGTCTGTCCAACGACAGCACAGATCCAGATCATTACTGGAGTCTCATCAGAGACTGGCTTATCATCACAGGGCCATCCAGGAGGAGGTGTCAGAACATTTTCATCACTCACCATCCTCGGTTGCTCTCAGTTTGTAGCCATCTCATCATCTGAGATTCAGAGAATAACTCACCCTGTTCTGATCAGTACAGCAGTGCCTCGCCAAGATCCCAGTTCAAGAAACAAGATCTGTGGCTGCACCATAAAGCTCTCTCGATCAGAAGCCTGATTGAAGAATCATCATCATGGCAGGAGATGATGATACAGCATCATCTGCAACAAGTGGCATTAAAAGTCAGAATGAATCAAGATCAAGAAATCAAGATACTCACATTTCTCAAACAAAGGTCAGTGATATCATAAGACCAAAGAATAATCTGGTATCTACTGCCCTCGATGAAAACAACTACATACTATGGAAATATCAAGTTGAAACAAGCATCAGAGGATATGGGTTAGAAGACTTTTTGTATGGCACCGCAACTGTACCAGCAAGAATGGTTACAGACAGCTCAGGTGAAAGAATCATAAATAAAGAATTCATCAACTATCAGAAGCAAGACAGTCTATTAGCTTCCTGGCTGCTCTCATCTATCAGTTCAGGTTTACTATCTCAAATTGTAGGGTGCAAAACATCATTTGAGATATGGTCGACAGTTCAACAAATTTTCAATACACAGTCTGCAGCAAGAATTCTGTATTACAAAAGACAACTACAGAATCTCAGAAAAGAGAATATGTCAATGAGAGAGTATTTTACCAAAATAAAATCTTACTATGATATACTTGATGCTGCAGGACATACTATATCAGAATCTGAGCAGATACTGACCATTCTAAATGGATTAGATATTGAATATGAATCAGTTGTGGCAATTATCTCATCACATCAAACCCTACCCAGCATACAAAATGTCTACTCTATATTGCTATCTCATGAAGGAAGGATAGAGCAAAGAAAAGAAAGTAACCCAGAACTCTCACTCAATTATGCCTCGAGTTCAAGAAACAGAAATCAGGGAAGAAAGCAGGAAAATCAACCTATCAGACAAGATAGCAATCAAAGAAACAACACAACTCAAAGAGGTAGAGGAAGAAGTGGTAGATGGAACAATAACAGAACAAAATGCCAAATTTGTGAAAGACCAGGACATACAGCAAGGCAGTGCTACTTTAGACTCAACACTGAGTACTACCCAAATCAGCAAAATCAAGAAAATCAAAGAAATCACAACTCAAGTGCAAATGTTGCACAGATAGATCAGAGACAAGGCAGTCAATCAGAAAAGACAAGGCCTCAAGCTTTAAATACAGAAAGACATACCAGGTCTGATGAGATTGCAGAGGAAGATTGGTATCCAGACTCAGGTGCCACAAATCACCTTACAAGCAACCTGCAGAATCTCAATCTTGGTAATAAAGAATATACAGGTACGCACTCTATACATATGGGGAATGGTGAAGCTCTAAAAATCACACATGTTGGAACTAAGAGCATTCAAGGTAAAAGACTTTTACATCTCAATAACTTACTGAGAGTTCCACACATTAAAAAGAATCTTCTAAGTGTATCACAATTTGCTAATGACAACAATGTGTATTTTGAGTTTCACCCAAAATTCTGTTTAGTCAAAGACCTACTAAATCAAAATATATTATTACAGGGTAAATTGGACAGAGGATTATACAAGTTCAATTTTGGAAACTCAGGAAAAAGCAAAAGTAGACATATATGGTGTAATAACACAGAGTCTCATGTTACAAATGATCAAGAAATGTTTACTTTGTGGCATTACAAGTTAGGACACCCTAGTGTAAACATTGTAAAACAAATTCTTATGAATAATAATATTTCCTGTGATATATCTGTGCCATATGTCTGTACCTATTGTCAATTAGGCAAAAGCCATAAGTTACCCTTTGCAGATTCTACTTCTATTATTAACACACCACTTCAGTTGGTAGCTACTGACCTGTGGGGTCCTGCTCCCATAAATTCAGACTATGGATTCAGGTATTACATATCATTTGTTGATTGCTATTCTAGACATACTTGGATATACTTCCTAAAATCCAAAGCAGATGCTAAACAGACTGTAATAGAGTTCATAACTCTAGCAGAAAAACAATTGAATCATGAGGTTAAAATTATGCAAACAGATGGAGGAGGTGAATATAAACCACTAAAAGAATATTTTCAGAAAAAGGGCATCATTCATCGAACAGATAGAAGATATAGAGAATTGTAAAGAGAAGTTTATTGTATTGTATCAAATCAAAGTTGTATATTATACAGAGTGATAGACCTTGCTTATATAATACACGGCAAGTCTATAAGGGTTGAGATATGCGGAAGTGGGCTAGGCCCAACTTATACAGAGAAACACAATATACACGGTTACATCCCACTGTTCGTTCATTCTAACTTTCTGTATCACCCTTATCTTTGACTTTAGTACAACACCATCCTTTTTCTTTTTCCTTTTGTTTCTCAGCAACCACATAAGATCATACCCTCTATTTCTGTAGGGTTTGGACTAAACGTTAAATGAATCTATTTATTTCGTGAGAAACTCCAAAAATATTCTTGTCCTGCAAATGCAAAATACATATTGTGTTGAATAGTACTTAATAATTAAGCTAAAATATTCTACAAAAATATCTTCACCATTCTTGCAGGTTTGCTCAAATCATTTGAGTCTGCTCGGATTTGTTATTTGTCCATCAATTTGAAGTTTTATTTTAAATCCACGTTTAATCCAAAAGCAGAATAAAATGGATATCTTTGTAGTTAGTATTGGCTGGGGAGCTATTTTGTTGTTGTCTAAGAAGAAGAGACCCCTTACTGCTTGCTAAACTATGCTGCAAATTTCATTATAATCACTAGATGTTATTGTGGTATTTAAATTGCTCGCTTTATTAGATTTAAGTGTTGCAGTGGTATCTTGCATTATATTATTCTTGACATCGACTAGACATGATTTAAAATTGAAATAAGATTTGGTTGAATGCATTAACTGTGGCGCATTCATCGTATAATGCTTTCATTTATCCATGAAGCAGCTAACGTAATAGTTTTAATGATTAAGCCTTTATCCTATTGAGTTCAGATTGGTTCAACTTATACCATAGACCATATAGTACAATGTCATGTCGTTATAAGCTTTGCTTTATATATAGTATGTTGACATTTACAGGCTGACTAGAAGAATCATTGTCACTACAATGCTCATGGCATAATTCAAATTTATTAATAGTATTAGTGTCGCATTTCACACACGATATATACACTGCGTAGCCTGTGAAGTAAATAGTTATATATCTGAGCTCTATTTTCTTTTCATCAAACACTTCACTACCTATATAGCTTAATTTTTTGTTTTAGAGAATAGGGTGTTGTTTTCATGTTTTCCCTTTTTTTTGGATGAACAGTAGTCCTAAAATTTGAAGTCGTTTTTCTGACATATTATCTCAACTAATACCATATGTACATGGATCTTGACATTCTAATCCATATTTGTACGTATACAAAAACTGTAAATAATACAGTTATGAAATTTGAACCCGAGAACACTCTGATCAAAATTCCAAAATACAGCGGAGAAAAAGCTAGATCGTTGACAGATGTGCAAAAACAAGCGATAATTAATATCTCAATGCCAAAACTCAATATCCAATCCAAATAAATTAATCTCAATCACAAGCAAGCACAATAAGTAATAACAAACGTAAATCAAACACTAGATTTATAATGGTTTCATTAACGTTGTATTAGTGCGCATCCACTTTGTAGAGAGCCTTTTTATTATCACAATGAAAAGAGTATAAGAGATTGAATACAATTATCACTCAAAATTCTACATAATTTAATTTTATGGAGACTAGGAATTGAAGAAATTAGTTAAAGGAAATCCTTCTTTTAATTTGAATGAACATCTCTCTTTGACATCTGAAAAATAGCTTATATATGAAGAATTCATATTTGGCAATTACCAACTTTGCCCCTTGAGGTCTTCACTATCATCAAACAGCAGCATGAGCTTAAACAGTCATGTTCTATGTAATCAGCCGGATGAACATCAAAATCAGACGGCTGAGTTGTTTTTCCAAACGGTCGAAAAAACCATATTAACACGTGAAACTTTTGAAAAACTTCCTTGTAACACAAACGTCTGAATAGGGTATTCAGACGTCTCATTTTACGTCCGGACGTCTGAGTCCCCTATTCAGACCTCTGGCTTGCTGGAGCCAACTCCACATTCTGCAAACTGTGAAATATCTTGCCTTCAAACTCCGATTCGTGAACCATTTTTACCGATATCAAGCTATTTCCATCCTCTTCATATATATATATATATATATATATATATATATATATCCGTCAAAATTTAACACTCCACCTCGACACTACATCCATCTTCATACACCAAGAACCAATGGTATCAAGCCATTATCACATCTACCTTCTACCAATACACTTGAATACTTGACCGATGACACTACAACAGAAATACACTTTCCCAACTGCCACAAACAGTTGTAATATGTCTACTATTACAACTGGCGCCCATCAGTAGTCATACCCGCAGTTGTAATGGAGCAGGATTATTTTACAACAAGTGCGGATAGTTGCGGGTGCGGATGTAAAAAACCTTTTTACAACAACTTTTGGCAGTTGTAAAAGACTTATTTACAACTGTTTTTAGCAATTGTAAAAGACTATTTACAACTGCTATTTACACTTGTAGTACAGTTTATCGCAACAACCACTAGTTGTTGTTATAAGAGCCTTTTGCACCTATCAATAACTGTTACAATAGAATCTTTTCCAACTGGGAGTTGTAGAGGACTTATTTACGACTGTTTAAAGACAGTTGCAATTAATATTTTAACAACTATTTTTGCCAGTTGAGTTAACGTTTTACAACTGTTTGTAAAGGATGTAGTAGAACCTACTATAACCAATGATGACAATGGCAACAAATATTTTTACAATTGCTACAAAGAATTATAATTCATCTTTTCACAATTGTTATAAACCATAAATTTTATAATATTATAATTAAAACCAATATTTCGTTAATAATAACCACAATCATTCAAATTACTTGAAACAACATGAATATCCACATCTAAAAAAAATCGAAAACAATTCAATTTTACACCATTTGTAAATTTATAACTCCATTACAAAACATAACTAACTAAATTTATAACATATATCAATAAGAGTACATATACGTACTAATCAAAATAGATAAATTCCTCATGTCAAGCAACAGTCGTCCCAACTGCTTTTCCAATAGTATAGATATCTAAAGTAGACCTATATAGAATAGCTTCGGGATCCACCACCGAATAAACCCAAACCTTCCAAGCTTCTGTTCCTAGTGGTACATGATGCATTAAAACAGTGTGATCAGCAGATGCAATTGTTGCTTCTACGACAACATTCCTTTGCCAACCCAATGATTTGCACTTTCTAGACTGATTATGAACTTGTATATTATCACCGTTTGTGACATTGTTGCTACTCCAATGTGACCGCAAACAAAAACCATAAAAGGTTGCATGTTATATATTTTATATGGTTGAATACTAATCACCCCGTTTGTATTGTTATGGATAATTTATCGGTTCATAACAGTGTACTGTAAGCAGCATTAACCATTGACAGCTGGTTATAAATATTCACATAAAGTTTAGTGAAAACCATCCGCCTGCGTGGGTATGAAGCCTCAATGTTGCTTCCTCTAGAGATATTCCAGCAACATTTTCCCTTGATTTCATCATCTATATATATATATATATATATATATTTAAAACTAATTTACTGTTGGACACAGAACATAATTACCAATTTGGTGAAGAAATGCATAACTTGCACTTCTCAACAAATTCATCTAATGCATGTATGCCAGCTGGAGAAGCTATGCTTCAACCAACACATTACACTACGACCTATGACATGCATAATATGTACGATTTCAATCATCAATAGAAAAATATTCAGTTCAGCTTTACAATATCAATAACAAAACTATACATTTTTTTAACTATGTATCAGTTCAGCCTTACATCAGCAGAAAAATGCATACACTCTAAAGAAATTTTTTGAGAACCTGAAATCGTATGCTGGGCTGCAGCTTAATGTTAATAAATGTAAAGCTTATTTTAGTAAATCTAGTAAATATAAAAAAGATTTTCTAGATGTTTTACAAATAGCTGAGGGATATCTTCCAATTAAATATTTGGGATTGCCTCTTTCTATAAATCAGATTAAGGATACAGATTGTTCTATGCTTATTGAAAAAATCCAAGAAAGAATGGAGACTTGGTCTTGTAAGTTACTTTCTATTGCTGGAAGACTTGAACTTATTAAGAATGTGATTTATGCAATTATTTTATATTGGTTACAAACTTTTCATATCCCAGCTGCATCTAATTAAAATTTGGAAAGTAGATGTGCTGATTTCTTATGGAGGGGTAAGTATCACAAAATTAGCTGGGAAAAAGTTTGTAGACCTAAAAATGAAGGGGGTTTTGGCATTAGAAGTATTAATGACCTTAGTGTTACTTGCCACTTAAAATTATTTTAGAGATTCCTTAATTCAGACTCTTTGTGGGCTAGATGGATGAGATCTAAGTATTTGAAGCATAAAAATTTTTGGACTACTGTGCATAACAGTAATCAATCTAAAGCGAATATTAAATTGCAGAGAGTTAGGAAAAACATTGCTTGAAAGAAAATTTAAACATGGTGAAGAAACCAGTTTATGGTTTGATCCTTGGTTTAAAAATGAGGCTTTCATAAATAAAGTTGGTTGGAATAGTTTGGTTATTTGTGGTGGATCAAATGCTAAAGTATCTGATATTATTATAAATAATCAGTGGGAACCACAGCTACACCCTATTACTAACCCCCATAAAGATGAAATATGCAACATTCAACTTGATCCTTATGCAGAAAACGACTACTGGAATGGAAAGCAAGCAACAGAGGGAAGTTTTCATTTAAATCAACATGGAATTTTATTAGAAATAAATTCCAAATGGAAGACTGGTATCAATGCATATAGAACAGAGTGAATTATCCCAAGATGGCATTTTGTACATATTTTGCAATTAAAAACAGATTACCAATATGGGATAGACTTAATAAATGGGGCAATAATCTGGATTCACTCTGTTCCTTATGCAATATGTGTAATGAAAATGCTAATCACTTATTTTTTCAGTGCAGTTACTCTTACTTTATTTGGAATCAAGTTAGAGCTACTCTGGGTATTGAAGACAACAGTCAAATGGACTTGATGCATGTTATCAAAATAATTAACAACAAATTCAGATCTAAGTCCAAGGAAACAGACTATGCTCACATTCTCGTAACTACTACCGTGTACAATTTGTGGAAAGAAAGAAATATGCGTGTGCATAACAAAGGCAGCAGAAATAAAGAGCAGATTTGGTTACTTATTAGCACTGACACCAAGATTATTCTTCAAAAATCTAAGAAAATAATTAAAAACCAAACCAAGTTCGCTTCCCTTGCCGATGACTGGAGTTCTGAAGTGGGAAGCAAGCACTTAGAAGCGTATTTATCGCGACCAAGAGGCTTCCAAATCGACAAGCATACTAATAATTTGATTTGTGAGTCTAGCTCCCACAATCAACAAGATTTTGTGGCTAACACTAAGAATATGAGCTCGTATATAGCTGATAGCAGTAAATCTCACTTCAAACAAGCTCCAGATGCTAATAATTTGAACCTTAGAGCTGTCATGGTTGGTAACTGCGATTTGAAGAAGGCTGTGTCAGATCTGGATCGCAGTGACGCTAGATCTAATAATCCTACTTTCTTATTCAATAGTTTCAATAATTCGAGCAACGATAGAAGGCGAAGGGGTATGAGAGAAGAATTTAATAAGAGCTTATCATACTGGGAACATGGTGAAGCGAGTGGAGTGAAGAAAGGCGGTGGGATGGTTTAGGTTTTCTGAATCGCCTTCTGCCATTTTTGAGTATCGCTCATGTATGTTTTTGTATTGAATGAATGTGTCGGTAACCCTAGTTAGGGTTTTCTTTGTAAGTTGCTTTCGGGTTGTGATTTTTATCTACCCGATTACTTGTAATTATACTTGGGTTGGGCCCTTTTACCCATCTTCAAAAAAAAATATTCAAAAAATATCTCCAACCCAGAAAGCTGAATTTGTGTAAAAATTAATTTGCGTAGACAAATGTGTGCCGGCGAGCATTAATTTGCAATTGTATAGTCATACACGATATGGAAAGAAAAGCTTTGGTAAAAAAATATAAAAAGAATTTGTTTCAGCTTTCTAATAAACAGAACGGTGTGCTAGGATATATATCGTTATCTAGCTGTAGTCTATATCAATACGTTTTTCACTATTTTATAATTGTGCTAATTATTTGTACTTTGCCTTAATAAAATGTTTTACCTGCTATTATAAGATTTCACGGGTTAGGAAATTATTTCCAAATGTATTATAACTCGATGTTTGTTGCACAAATTTTTGGCAGACAATGCTGGAATAAGCTACGTAATAAGTAACGGAATAAGCAACGGTAATATATCATATATGCCCATCTTGCCATTTCATCTAAAATTCAAAAACCAAGTCTACTTGCACTACAAAACATAGTGGTGGAAGCCAGCGACGGCTAGTGTCGACTAAAAAAGGCGGCCGACACTGGTCGTCGCTAGCGGTCGCCTAGTCTGTATATACAGACAGCAGCCCGCGAACAAAATGTTTCACAAACTCCCCCAATCTCAAAATCTGCCGCCCCCCTTCCCATCTTCCGTCGCGCCACCCCCTATTGTCGGCGTCCTCTATCGCCCCCCTCTTCCGGTCTCTCCTCCGCCAATTCCAGCTTATAATTTAGGTATGATTATAAAACCCTAATTTTGAAAATTTGTATATTATGGATCTGAAATTGATGATTATTTGGTATGAGTTGATAATAGTGTGTTCTAAGTTGATTTGGGGATGTGGTTTCTAATTAAAAAATTAGTTGAATATGAATTTGTAATTGATGATTATTACGTATTAGTTATGTTAATGTATAGTGCATTAGTTGATTTTGGGGATATTAATTAGTGGTTTGATTGTTTACTTTGTAGTTAAAAATTATTGTTAACTTAAAATTCAAAAATTAGTTCGTAATTATTGATTAATATGCTTATTGTTGATTTTACATTAATGTTTGTTATGGTTTAGAATAATGTTTGTTATGGTTTACGCAAAAATTAGTGTATAATTAATGATTAATATGCTGCTAGATTGGTACGGTTAAATTAGTGTATAAAATAAAATTAATTTAATTTATTACAAGTGCTAACATCTAATTGTCGTATACAAAATCAATAAAAAAATCTAAATTTTTAACTGAAGTTTAAAATACGTTTTAAAATTCCAAATGTATTAAGTAGGCGATTTAAATAGTTGATTGAATTATATAATTTTGAAATGAGTAACATCAAGAAATATCAAGTTGAAATCAATTTTTGAAAGAAATTAAGAAACGAATATAACAACAATAAATATTCTACTTAAATCGATTTTGATAAAAATGAAGAAATGAATATGATAACATTAAATATCTTGCTAAAATCGATTTTGTAATAAAAATTAAGAAATGAATATAACAACAACTAATATTGTACTAAAATCGATTTTGTAAAAAAATAAAGAAACAAATATAACAACAACAAATGTTCTACTAAAATTGATTTTGTAAAAAAATTAAGAAATAAATATAATGTTGATTTGAAAGTAAGCATTAAATATTATTTCAACAAATAATTGACGCTAAAAAATTAAAACCTTTAGTCCCAAAAAGTTTTAATTTAGTTTAGAAAATACAACAACAAAAATATACCCCTTGGATGCTAAGTTATGCGTAGAAGAGAAGTGAAGTGAAGTGTTGTCGAAATTAGACAGAAGTATGGTGTGTGAAGCCTTTAGTCCTAGTTGGCTTTACTTTATTTTAGAAAATACAACAATAAATATTCTACTAAAATCGATTTTGTAAAAAATGAAGAAATGAATATAATAACATTAAATATTTTGCTAAAGTCGATTTTCTAATAAAAATTAGGAAATGAATATAACAACAACTAATATTGTACTAAAATCGATTTTGTAAAAAAATTAAGAAACAAATATAACAACAACAAATATTCTGCTAAAATCAATTTTGTAGAAAAAATGAAGAAAAGAATCTAAGAACATTAAATATTCTGCTAAAATCCATTTTTTGAAAAAAAATTAGGAAATGAATATAACAACAACAAATATTCTGCTAAAATTGATTTTGTAAAAAAATTAAGAAATGGATATAAGAACAAATACTGTACTAAAACCGATTTTCCAAAAAATTGAGAAATAAATATTTAAGCCAAATCGATTTAAAAAAAAATTGAAATGAATATAATATTGATTTGAAAATAAGCATTAAATATTATTTCAACAAATAATTGACGTTAAAAAATTAAAGCCTTTAGTCCCAAAAGGTTTTAATTTAGTTTAGAAAATACAATGACAAAAATACACCCCTTGGATGCAAAGTTATGCGTAGAAAAGAAGTGAAGTGAAGTGCTGTCGAAATTAGACGAAAGTGTGGTGTGTGAAGCCTTTAGTCCTAAATGGCTTTACTTTATTTTAGAAAATACAATAACAATATACCATTTGAGTGCAAGTTATGCGTAGAAGAGAAGTGAACTGAAGTGCGGTCGAAATTACTAACATATATTTTCAAATCAGAAAAAATATTCGATTATTTCCTCGACCTTTCTTGGATGTATGAAGTCAGAACCGGTAGGAAAGGTTCAATAAAGGAACATTTCTATAACGGTGTACACGAATTCATTAGATTCGCTAAATCTAATAATCGAAATAATGAAGAAATTCGTTGTCCGTGTAGTAAGTGCCAACATTTGAAGCATTGGAAACCAGATATGGTTGAAGTGCATTTGTATAGATATGGTTTCGTGCTGAATTATTATTTCTGGGATTGTCATGGCGAACTTGTTAAACCTACACCTAATCTTGTAGTGTTAGAGGACGATAATATTATGACAAATCCGATAGAAAATATGATGGAAGATGCAGCACGATCAATGTTTCCTACCATTCAAGCTAATGATCAAGACATAAATGTCGAAGAAGAACCGACTATGGGAGCTAAAAGAATATATGATTTATTGGATTCTGCTAAGAGGCCATTGTGGGACGGTTATAAAAGTCGAACTGAACTATCAGTAACCGCCGAATATATTACTATGAAATCAAAATTCAACCTTACAGAAGCTGCATTTACAGCAGTTGTACAAGCTGCAAAACGACACATGCCACCCAATAATCTGGTGTAGAACCTGAAGAAAAAGTTTTTTTATTCAAATGCAATTGGTTCAGCAATGTTCTTGGTTCTGGAATCAACGTGCACAAAGATTATAAGCTTATTGAAATAAAGCATACCTCATATTACTATAAGTATAATCCTTTTGTATTAGCCAAGCAAGCATTACAAGTTTATTTTGCTCTGTATCCATCCTTAAAAAGAGATAAAGCGGATTGGTCGGCTGTTTTTAAAACAAAGCCAAGGTTTACGTTTGATGGAAATAATATTCCAGACGAAGCAGCGTATCAAGCGGATCTTGAACCAAATACAGAAATATTAATAACCGATGACATTGATTTAGGGCCGTTGAATGATGAATCGAATGTTTTATTAGATGCATTTGAAAGTACCGTAGAAAACGAGATAAAGTACGATACTGAGTCTGAATCAGAAAACGACAAAGAATGAAAACTCTGAATATTTGCATCGCTTGTTGTATAATGTATTATTCTGAGCTGCATATTATTCTGAGCTATGTATTAATAATGATGACTATGTTCTGAGCTATGTACTATTCTGTTTTGAAATTTCTATATATGTATTCATGAGATCTTGTCCCATTTATTATGATTTAGTGAAAGTTTTATGTGATTATTACTAAAACATGCTTTGTACTAATAAATTTATGTCTTTTCATTCTATGATATTATTTTTCTGTGGTAGATATGTCTGGCAGGAGACGTAGTCAGAGGTCCGAGCTTTCTCCATCTCCTAATGCGGGTGCTAGTGGCACGACACCGGATTTACGTCCACTGGCGGAGGTAGTTCTGAAAAGCGCCGGGTAAGTATCAAATTTATTTGAAGTATATTTTTTAATATTTATCAAATATCTACATCAAAATTTATACAGGGGCTTTGAGGTGGAGCCTTCGGATTTCATCCTACAAGTTTCCAAGAAGGCATTTATGAGTAGGATGTCCGGCTGTTGGCCTCATTGGGATGACATCCCACCGCATATCAAGAATGCTATATTGGCCGATGTACTCATAAGTATAAGTTTGAATTACAATTGAAAATTAATATAATGTACATAATTCAAACTAATTTCAATATGCAGGCAGCCGTGCGTGTAGATCCAGAGGATATGGATATTTTTACCAATCACTGGAATAAAAGGATGAGAAAAATTATAGGGACACTCTGTCTAAGGCTAAAAATGCAAGTAAAAAACCCAATTGGATGAGCGCTAGCTGATGTGTGGGCTGAGTATCTCCGGTCTAGGACACTCCAGAAGTGAAAGTACGTTATATACTTTTGCATTGTTGTTAAAAAAAAAAAAATTTCGTATGTTAGTTGCAGTAATTTAGTTAATCGTGAATCTAAATTTGTAGGAATTATATGTCCGGAACCGTGCCAATAGGAATAAAAATCCTACTTTGCACCGTGGCGGCTCCAAATCCTTCCAAGGACACAGGAGAAAGTTGGTAAATTTATAAATTGTGTTTATAAAAATCTAAAATGTTGTTTAATCATACTTTTAACATTGTTTATTCATATGTATATATTTTCATGCAGCAAGGTACAATCGTGAGCCTACTATGGCTGAGGTGTTCACGGCCATGCATGTCGTTGAGCAGATAGATGAGGAAGGTAAAGTTTCATATGAGTGGACGGACGATAAATCTAGATCCGTAATGGTAAACATGCTTATTCTTAATGATAATGTTTCATATTCCTTTATTTCATATTTCATAAACTTTAAATTGAATATTTATCGTGTCAAACTATTGTTCATAATCGCAGGAGAGATATGAAGCGGAGCGGGCACGAGTAGCGTAGTCCATCGCCCGGGCAAAGTTAACGTTTGAGGAGTCAAACCATATTTGGGATGCTATTATTGATCCGCCTTCGCGAAATAGGCGGTAAAGTTATGGAAATCAGGAGGTAAACTTCTTCATTTACTAATATATTAATTTACACATGCAAATGAATTTAAACTTAAGTGAACAAATTATAAATTGAATATGGAACCTGAATAATTGAAATAAATAAATTGCAACCAATGTATAATAGTTAATTATAAATATTAGTCGCATAATTAATCAACATTTTTGTTCATACTGTTTATAATGTTCATAAATTATAACTAGATATCAACTATTTCATAGGCATTAATGTCTCAAAGGGCTTACAAGAGATCCCAAGCCAAGGAGGAGATTGCTCAAATGAAAAAACAGCTAGAGGAGATAAATGATTGGAGGAAGAGCGCATTGGCACACCAGCTAGTTGAGCATATTGCAGCCTACTTGGCACAACATGGGACGATGCCTGGAGAGGACGGGTCAGGCGACGACGATGAATAGGCATGCTTATGTTTCTGTCGGATTTTCATCATCTTGTTTTGCAGTCATGTGACATTTGCGTATATATTTGATACATGTCTGTGGTTGTTGTGTTTGATGGGTTAGTGGACATTTGTGTATACATGTGATTGATGGATAGTATTTGTACATATGGTTACATTATTTTATGGATTTGGAATTTTCTGTTTGATTGGTATGATATATTTAAACGGTGGTGATGAAATGTCTATGTAATATTATATGTTGCATTATATATATGATTATTTGTGATATGTGTGAGATTATATGATGGATGGAGTGGTATTAGTTGTGAAATTGAATGTATATGTGTTGGAAAGAGATATGAATTTGGCCGTGTGGTTGGATGGATTGAATGGCAGAATTGGTTAAGAAAATTTGTCCTAGGCTAGCGACGGCTAAATGACTCAGATTAGCGACGGCTAGCTAGTTCATGTTAGCGACGACTAGTGACGACTTGAGGCGTCATCCCTGTGATAACTAATTTTCCACATGTCCAACAAAGCATCGCCAACCGTCGCTATTTTGGTGACGGAGCCGTCGCTTTACTGTGTGGAGGCGGGCTAAATAGCGACGATTTTTAGCGACGGCTAGCAACGGTCGACGACGGCCTGCGACGCCTTGTTGACGTCGCTAAAACCGCATTGTTTTGTAGTGTTGATGTACAAAAATTACCTGCGGTGTATTACCTAAAGTCACCGGTTCTTCTGCTACATTTTGTTTACCATTGATATTCTATTAAAAAAAATGTTAGACATGCAGTAATAAATTTTTAAGCGCGTATCAATTACTCATTAACACAGTGAATCAATTATAAGTTACAACTATAAACAAATCAGAGAGATCTTTCATTTGAGCCTGCAAGGTAGTACTTTGATTTTCCAATTCATGTTCGTTTTATTGAACTACTAATATTAACTCCGTACCGAGTTGGTGCAACCCCAAAAATTAGTCCCTTTATTTTACCTCAGTGTTCACGACCAAAAACCTTTGACACTCCTTATTTATTGTAGTACTTGAATACATGTCCATAGATCAGCCCTCAATTTATCGTCGACTTTCTTCCAATTGCTAAAGGTCACAAGTACCATCTCCCTTGCCAAAACCCAAGATATGATGATAAATATGTGGAATTTGGACCAATAGGTTGATTTAGGTCATTGAACTCAACTTCAACCTTCTCATTTGGTGTCAAAGAAAATAATCTCATCGCTGTTTTTCCTCTTTTTCTCTTATTTTTGACCATGTTCGCCTCTTCGGAGGAAGAATCTAAATTCGTGCAGCAGACTTTTGGGGATTGGATGATATTATGGTAGTGACGTTTTGGAGGAGAGTTGAATCATGAGGATTGGATGAGTGTGTGGTAATGACGTTTTGGAGGGGAGTTGAACCAAGAGGATTGGATGAGTGTGTGGTAGTGACATTTTGAAGAGGGGTTAAATTACAGCAAGGAATGATGAGTGGAGGAATTTCACCATTCCTGCATGGAGATTTTCTAACATTAGCATTCATATCCTTAAGAGTGCAAGCAACTTCAACTTCAACATCTTTCATTTTAGAGATTCTAGTACCACCATTACCTCAGTTAGACCACGAGCAACTGCAATTGCAGCAAGACTTTACTTCTTTGATCTTTTTTTTGCTTGCTTCAAGCTCTAAAATTATTTGAACAAACATAGCATTAGTAAGGGTATAGTTGGAATTGAGGAAAATATAATCCTTCTAAATTAGACAGTTGGTTCTAATTATAGTTGGTAAATATAATTATATTAGTAATAGTATAATTATATTAAAAAGGACGGGACTGTCTATGCATTCCAGAGAATGAACTCTAATTTATTGAAATTGAGGTAAAATGATGATGATGGGTTGTTTGCATCAGCTAAAGGATATGCATGAGGCAACTGCCTTTGCATTTTGGATGCCTGTCGCATTTTTATATAGTAACTTATTATGATTACATCATAGAATTATGCTCATCTTTCTTTCATTATCAAAACAATTCAATCTATTTTTTTTATCCAATAAAGCCACTTTCAAAAATATATTTCACATTTTAATCTTTTTTCAAACTAATTATAAAAAGAATTCACTTTCTGCTTAAGTAGTGGAGATTGAATTTTTATACTGGTGCACATTGAATTGGCTCTCCAGTGCAAAATTTTCAGTAAACAGAAAATTCTTACTGGTGGACTTCAGACGACTTTACCTAGGCTGAAATGGACTAGCCTTTAAATTTTATATGGAAATTTGTTATACCATTTCTCTAGGTAATATATTATTAGATGCGAGAAAGATAAAAATCAAAAGCAATCCGAGTCACGCAATATTGTTTGTATATACAAAATCGTTTCTCATTAAATTATAATATAAAATCTAAAAAATGGGATGTAGAAATAACATGACACCATACGGAACAAGTGTGAATGACTTGACTTACTAGAAAATAGCATAATGTAATAAAAAGTTGTTTATCATAGCTTCTTAAAAAAAGGGCAGATGTCTATATCCATCTGTTATAAGTCAATTTAGGTAAATTAACTAACTTATAATATATCAATTAAGAAGAAAAAAAACCGCGTATTAAGCATATCAATAAATACACATTATTTATTATAAGAATTATGTATAATTCAGTATAATTGATTATAAATTAAGATGAAAAAAACCATGTATTTTACAATTATAAATTAAGATAGTAAAAATGCCATAATATACAAAGTTCAAGATGATTACCTCTTCTTGATGTTGCTTGTTCTTACCCATGGATGCAACAAGTTCAAGCTTCTTTTACTAAGTGATCAACCTGGAAAAAAAATCATAATATGTGAAAAATTAACATCATCATACTAATTATAGGACTGTTTTGATATGTAACGACTATGTATAATATCAAACAAATATGTAAACAACCATGTACGATATGATATAAAATTTCTTTGATACACTTCTATCAAAAATTCGAGTAAATCAATATGTGATTTGATAAATTATATCCTTTCGATTCGAAGAGAAATTTATTCATGGGTTTACATTTCAAAAAGGAGATAAACTTTTGAAATCAAAAATGGAGGGGGATAATTCAATAATATTTAATTGTGGGTTTCTTAACCCAACTTAGAACAAAGGTCTTTATTTTGTGTTTAGACTATACATATGAGACATATAACTACATAACTAAACACTTTAAGGCATATGACTACATATAAAATAAGATACCAAAAATGAATGCTTATTCATACCAAAATGCCATCGCAATCCTTCCTTATGCAACTTTCATCCCCATCATCAACGTATATATCATTAAGTAGTGACTCATCTAGTGGTTTACTAGTTAAGTTTTTCTCCTTCTCATATTTTTCTAATTCATGAAAACCTTTAAGAGGTGCTTTCAAAACAACATACCAATTTGAAGAGTTGCTTTCTTTAGAGAAGAACACTTGTATAGCTTGTGTTACTAAGATGAAAGGATCACTTGCAGATTGATTTTGGAACTGATGTAAATTAACTAATGTAAATCCGTCTTCAACCTTAACTCCACGATAAATATTTACCCAATCACACTTAAACAAAGCAACTTGAAATAGATGGTAGTCCAACAACAAAATCTCAAGCAAGATGCCATAATAAATAATTTTCTAAATGGACCCTTCTGCACGAATAGTATTTGCCTCAACGGAAACACCACTATTTTGCATAGACTTTTCGTAGTATTTGGTATGGAAATGTCATCCATTGACAATATAGCCAGTAAAAGAAACTACTTGTGACTGAGGCCCATACAAAAGCCATTTTATTATTTCGCTAACATCGGAAACATTTCTCTCATCTTTAACCTTAACATATATAATGTTGTATATAACGGTATATGACAATAATGTTCATATATGAAGCTTAATTGTTCTAATGAAAGAAAATAAATATTCCAACCTTTTTTCCAAACTAATAACTAAAAGTCCACGGATGTAGTTTTGAAAATTCCACATCATCTCGTAAAAGCCGAGGGTGTAAACGTTTCAACTCCTCCTTGTGCATTCTGGATACGCAAATGTACAAGTTAAAATTTAATTTCGTTTATATAGAATAATCGAGTTGAACTTATACTTACTCTTTGTATGGCTCACTTTATCGGTATTGAACAACACATACCGATGAGCAGCATCAATCACCTCCTTAATAACTAACATGGGTTTACCCCTCAATAACTAACATGAGCAGCATCAATCACCTCCTCTTTGTATGGCTCAAATCATTTATTATCCACATCTGAATTGCATTTAATCTAAATTCGCTACGATTGTATGCATCATACACCTTTACCCCTCTATTCTACAATTTGTTCAAATCTACAATAAGTGGTTGCAGATATATGGTTGTCATGGTCCGGGAGTTAATAAAGATAGCACCATATTATCTTTATGCATACAAAGCTACGAAGGGAAGTTATAAGCAACAAGAAACACTGGCCAACAACTATATGTTGAATTCCAATCACCAAAAGGGATAAAGCCATCACTTACAAGGCCAGGCGTTAAGTTTCGTGGATTTGATGCAAAGAAAGGATACATTCTATTAATTGTAGACCATTGAGAGGAATCTACGAGATGTTGTAGTTTACAATCTTCTCTTTTATTACTGCTATGCCATCTTAGTTGTTCTGATGTCTCTGGTGACATGAACATTCGTTTCAACCTTGGTATGAGTGGAAAGTATCTCAAAAGCTTCACAGGTATTTTCGTTTGTTTTCCATCTTTTCTTGTCTTGTGCTTTTTCCAACGAGATTTGCCGCCTTTATGACAAAAATCACAATGTGCAAGCTCTTCTCTAAATAGACAATTATGCATGCATGTATATATTCCTATAACCTAAACCAAATGATTTAACCAACTTGTTTGTTGTGTATGTAGAATCAGGAAGCTTGTTTTCCTTAGGTAGCATATCCCTGAGGAGCTTAAGAAGTTCCGTAAATGTCATGTTGGTTATATCATTTCGAGCCCTATGTTTATAAAGAAGTATTGTAGCAGACAACTTTATGTGGCTTGTACATCCAGGATATAGAGGAATTTCAACTGTCTCCATCATTTTCTTAGTCCCTTCCTATGTTTATCGTTAAATGATAATCATTCTCTTCACCAATTTCTGCATCCAAGTACATTCTATATGTATCTGCCACTTCGTCGGCTTCATTTCGCGAATGATGTGCTTCTCCGTGAAAGATCCATACATTATATGTTGGATCAATTCTGAAACACACCAAATGTATCACAACATCTCTTGGAGAATGCCAAATAAGATTCCTACATTGACGACTTGGACAAATAATTTTTTCTGAATTATCCACACTTTCTACATGCTTATGTACAAAATTTTGAATGGCTTGCCTATATTCCTTTGTCATTCTACAAAAAAATAAACATGTCCATAATCAACCCTGAATAGTTATAAGCACGAAATTATTAATCAAAAAATAAGAAACCTTAGCATATTGACTTATGTTTTGTCCATATCATGTGTGGTCCCGATTGGGAACACATGCAAAAGAAACTAGTAACTACAACGGCAAAAGAAACTAGTAAGTTTTAAATAGTCCATTCTTTACATGTACTTCGTCGAAAAATAATGGTTTATCATTTAGTTACATGCGAAAAAGGAACTTGCACTACACTTTAATAAAAAGGAACTTGCATGTGATGCAAAATTAATAGATAGACAATCGAGATATTGGATGATATTTGAATAATATCAAGCAAAATTCATAAACTAATGAAATATCATATTGTCTTAGAATTTCTTAGATTAAACCAGTATATGGTTCATACAAACTCAACCTAGAATTCATACATGCAGAAAATCAAATTTCAGATCCTCTTAGATTACACTAACTTATGGGTCATACAAACTCAACCTAAAATGCATCTTCCTATTCATGGGTGATGCTAATAATGCTGCTGTATTTACTGACATATAGAAAGCAAATGATGTTGTTGTATTAGTAAGACTACTACAACTGGTTGCCTGCGAACTGCATAAGACACTGCCGTTGTTTGCAAAAGCAGGTTAGTTGAAGAAAACTTTCTTTTAAAAACATGCCCGTGTCGATTGCTGGTATGTTTTTTTTTATTTATGATTATTGTTGTAATGTTTTTGGTATGTGCTTATCGTATTGTTATTTCAATATTTAACTTAGATTTGACATAATGTATCATATTGATTCTAAGCACGCTTGATTCACCTTGTCTCTTCTTGATTCACCGTCAAAGTGGTTAGAAAGAGTTATCATGTTCCTTTCTAACTTTACAGCACCATTTCTAGTTTGTTAAAATACAAGATTTTTTCTCCTATGTTCGTATCACAAATCCAATTCTAATTAAACCCATATGTTAATCAAATATAATCATCATTTTTTATTTTTGAAATGTTTGATGGATGTGATATTAATTTTGACTTAAATCATCTTTTTTTGGCAATTATTTTTTCATGTCGCATATATACTTATGGAAAATCAATAAACATATGATTTAACAGCAGAAATAATATTTGAATACAGATGGTAATGTGCGCAAGTCAATTACAAGATGATTTTTGTTTTAATACCATAATTTTCTTCTGTAAAAATGATCCAGACTTCATTTTTTGAGCTACTAACTCTTATTCAAGCTATCAGTTGTAGGAAACTAACCTATTCACTATTTCCTTGCGATTTTTCATGCTTTCAACATGTCTCACTTAACTTTTGAGGATATTAGCGGATGTATAAGAAGCCCATGGAATTTATGTGTTACTTATGCTTATTGTCAATAAGTTATTGAGTTGTGAACTTAAAATTATACGAGCTAAGCATGTTCTTTAACTTACAATTATGCGGTTCGCAAGCAAATTAATAAACTAAAGAAAGCAAAAATCAAGCAGTCTTTACTAACATATAGAAAGCAAATGATGCTGCTGTATTAGTTGTTATACGTCTAGTATACCAAAACAGAGAATAAATAATTATAAACTCGTCGCACAAGTTTATAGCTTAGATTTCCACTACATTGGAATTCTGTATTAATTATTATAACAATATGAATGTTGTAAATAAATTACAACAACAGCGTTATACTATTTTGAATAAATAGTATAACAAAATTAAAGGATAGAATGAAAAATAATAATTCTAACCCGATTATGTTTGAGGCTCGTCGTAACGATTTTCTTAAGAATTTTATTTCAAAATCCCCCCAAGATACAACAGACGTATTCTGCTCGAGATTGTAGTGAGTATATCACTCTGTGATTTAGAGTATAGCAGCAGAAGAGAAGAAGAAGATTGGGATTTCTAAAAATGGTTGGGAAAGTGATTAGTTTTCCTTCCTATTTATAGTTGGTCCGTATCTCTTCCGAACGGTCGTGTCTGCACCCGTTCGCTCAAACAGTCGCGTCTGTACCTCTTCGTACAGTCACATCTGTTTTTATGCCATCGCTGCCCTTTAACGGGTCGCACCCGCTCATGCCGCATCCATTCGCCCGCGTATGCTTCAGTCGGGTCGCACCCGCTACTGTTCGCGCCTATTCAACCCGCGTCCGCTTTGATCTGCATCTGTTCGTATGGCCTGCAACTGTCAGAAAACCCGGTCCAGTTTGCAGTAAAAATACGAGTATCATATTAGACCCAAACCCGACCCGGTCGGACGGCGGCGGCGGCGCGCGCGTGTGGTGGTGATGCATGATCTCCCTCCTCACAACGAAGCATACATTTAGGAGCCCCAGGCCCCCAACCTCCTTATGAGAAAACCATATATAAACCAATATAGCTCTCAACAATTTGGCGATGTGGGACTTTGGACTTTGTATATTTCTATTCATTTTATTTCTTAAGGAATTCCAACAATCCCCCACATGAATGATAATATACATATCCCCCAGACAAAGCGAAATATCACAGAGTACATATGGAATAATGCTTTATCGTGGATAAGTAGATATTTCACTTTGAACTTTCCCTAGTTAAAGTTTATCGGATCTACTTGGTTAATCGGTGAATTATTTTATCTTGAACCGTCGGCCTTTATTGTATATCCAGACAATAAGCTTTACGAAGCATTGATTCCCATCTCATCCAATCTCTTGGTTGTGTTCATTTTGGTCCTGAACAATTTTTGGTTCTACGAGTGTTTTAGAGAATAAAAGCCTTTTAATATTCTCATAGAGCCAACCCAGCTCACACTAACATAGGTGATCGCAACCATTAAGAGTATCCTACATATACCCCACTTGTTATTTTCAAGATATGGTCATCATTAAAAAAACATAGTTTTAACCTTTAAATACTTCTGTAGGCATGCATTTATATTGTGCACCATAGGAATGGAGTTGGACTATGTCCACGCAAATGCATTACATCTTGAGTTATTCAGAACTGGTTTGACTATTGATCCTAGTCCGTGGGATATCCAGTTGCTAGGATAGGTTTCCGTATAAGATAACTCTTGGTGGTTTAGGCTTTTAAACCCATTCCCCTAGATGCGCAGTCAATTTTCTCTCTTGATAAACCTTTAGTAAATGGATCTGCTAGGTTATCATTTGTTCTCACATAATTTATGGAAATAGTTCCATTTGAGAGTAACTGCCTAACTGTGTTATGGCATCGACGAATATGTCGTGACTTTCCATTATACACAAAGTTGTGCGCTCTGCTTAGCGCAGTTTGGTTATCACAGTGTATGCATATGGCCGGTACAGGTTTAGGCCAAAATGGAATATCTTCTAAAAAGTGACGAAGCCATTCTGCTTCTTTGCCTGCTTTATCTAAAGCGATGAACTCCGATTCCATAGTGGATCGAGCTATGCATGTTTGTTTAGTAGATTTCCATGACACTGCTGCCCCTGCTAAGGTAAAGACATAACCACTCGTTGATTTTTATTCCTCTGAATCAGCAATCCAATTTGCATCACTATACCCTTCTAAGACGGCAGGATATTTTCCATAATGTAAGGAATAATTTGTGGTATTTTTTAAATATCCAAGCACTCTCATTAGTGCTTTCCAGTGTTCCTTTCCTGGATTGCTTGTATACCTGCTCAGTCGACTTACTGCATACGCTATATCTGGTCTTGTGCAATTCATGAGATACAAGAGACATCCAATTACACGAGAGTATTCCAGTTGCATTACACTCTCATTAGTGTTTTTATGCAGTACTTCTGATGGATTAAAAGGTGTTCTCACTCCTTTAATTTCATAGTCTTGGAATTTTTCAATCACTTTGTCTACATAGTGTGACTGAGACAATTCAATTCCATTAGGAGTTCTTATTATTTTGATTCCCAAAATAACGTCTGCAACTCCTAAATTTTTCATATCGAAATTGCTAGTTAGCGTCTTCTTTATGGTCTCTATTACCTGAGTATTTGGACCAAATATTAACATATCGTCTACATATAAACAAATCATCACATATGATTGTCCAATTTGTTTATAATAAATACACTTATCGCATTCATTTATACGAAAACCATTTCTCATCATGACACTATCGAATTTTGTGTGCCATTGTTTTGGAGCTTGTTTTAGTCTGTATAATGATTTTACTAATCTACAGACTTTGTTTTCATTTCCTTTGGAAATAAAACCTTCAGGTTGCTCCATGTAGATCTCCTCATCGAGATCTCCATTTAAGAATGTTGTCTTTACATCCATTTGATGAATTTCTAGACCATAAATTGATGCAATTGCTATTAGCATTCTTATAGAGGTTATTCATGTTACTGGCGAATATGTATCAAAGAAGTCTACTCCTTCTTTTTTATGATATCCTTTGGCTACTAATCTGGCTTTATACTTGTCAATAGAGCCATCTACTTTCATTTTCTTCTTGAAAATCCATTTGCAGCCAATAGGTTTTATTCCAGGTGGAATATCAACAATTTCCCAAGTTTTATTACTTAGAATTGAATCAATCTCACTTTGGATTGCTTCTTTCCAACATGAAGATTCAGAAGATGACATTGCTTCCTTGTACGTTTGAGGTTCATGTTCTAACACATATGTGAAAAAATCCGAACCAAATGTCTTGGAAGTCCTAGCCCTTACGCTTCTTCTTGGTTCAACTTCCTCAATCTCATGATGAGTTTCATCTTCATGCGAATTGCTTGATTCTTCTCTTGTCCTTTTAGGGACATTATTCCCTTCATTCCTTTTGTGCGGAAACACGTCTTCAAAGAATGAGGCATCTCTAGATTCCATGATTGTATTTACATGAATATCAGCTATATCAGACTTGAATACCAAAAATCTATAGGCACTACTATTTTGGGCTGGCCCTAAATAGTACCAATCTACTGTTTTTGGTCCAAGATTGACTTTCTTGGGAGGCGGTACTGGAACTTTTGCCAAGCACCCCCACACTTTGAGGTATTTAAAACTTGGTTTGTGTCCTTTCCATATCTCATATGGAATTGTTCCTGTTTTATTATGAGGAACTTTGTTTAATATGTGATTAGACATATTTAAGGCTTCCCCCCACAAGTTCGTCGGTAGACCAGAGGTTAAAAGCATGACATTAATCATGTCTTTTAACGTTCTGTTCTTCCTCTCGGTTACACCATTTTGTTGTGGTGAATATGGAGCTGTTGTTTGATGAATTATACTATTTTCAGCATAGAACTGTTCAAATGGTGATTCACATTCTCCACCTCGATCAGATCTCAATATCTTGATCTTTTTATTTAACTGATTTTCTACCTCAGCCTTGTACTTTATAAATGATGTAATTGCTTCATCTTTGCTATTCAAAAGATATACATAGCAATATCGCGTATAATCATCAATAAACGTGATAAAGTACTTTTTCCCACCTCTTGTAGGTAATGATTTAAAATCACATAAATCTGTATGAACCAAACCTAGTGGTTCGGTGCTCCTATCAACAAATCGAAATGGTTTTTTAACCATTTTTGCTTCTACACATGTCTCACATTTGTAGTTCTTATCTACTTGGAATTTTGGAATTAATCCCAAGTTTGATAATATTTTCATTTTTCGAAAATTTATGTGTCCTAATCTATCATGCCATAGTAAAATTTCATGCTCAAGCAAGTAAGAAACTTCAATTTTATTAATAGCACAATCAGAATACATTGTTTTATTGCCGATAACGGCTACATTTGCCTTAAATAGGCCATCACATAAATATCCCCTTCCGATATACATTCCAGCTTTGGACAGAACCATCTTGTTTGACTCGAACACCATTATGAATCCTTTCTTTGATAATACTGCACCAGAGATGAGATTCTTGCGTATGTCTGGAACGTGGAGCACGGCATTCAACTTGACAGTTTTTCCGAAGTAAACTTGAGGATTACTGTGCCACTGCCTTCGATCATAGATACTGCAGAATTACCCATTTAGAGTTTTTCTTCATGATCGAATTTCTTGTATGTAGAAAACATGGATTTTTCAGAGCAGACATGATGAGTAGCGCCTGTGTCCACCCACCATTTGTTAGGATTCTGAACCATATTGCATTCAAATACAACTGCCGAGAAGTTGAACTCATCCACTTCCATGTTGTCTACTAAATTTGCCTCTTTGTTGCGGTCCTTTTTGAGTCTGCAATCTCTAGCGGCATGTCCAACCTTTCCACAAACCCAACATTCACCATTAAACTTTTTGGTTCGTTTGTTGTCTTTTGGTTTGTTGTCTGGAGCTTTCCTTTTCTTCTGGAAATTCTTCTTTTTGTTTTTGGTCTTTGAATCTTCAGCCACAAATGCCTCCTCGCTTTGTTTTGTAATTCCACGGTTATCTGCCTCAATTTTCAATCGGACTATGAGATCCTGTAAAGAGATTTCCTTCTTTTTATGCTTTAGATAATTGCGGTAATCTCTCCACGACGGTGGCAGTTTTCCCGTGATGGCTTCAACCAAAAATGATTCTCCAACCTTATGACCTTCTGCTTCGAGTTCATGAATGATGATTTGCAGTTCATATAGTTGAGCAGTCACCGGTTTGGAGTCGACCATCTTGTAGTCCATGAATTTGTCTACAATGAATTTCTTAAGACTGATATTCTGCGTCTTGTACTTCGTGGCAAGTGCATTCCAGAGTGCTTTTGCTGTCTTTAGAGGTTGATATACTTTGTATAGCACCTTGTCGAGACAATTCAGAATATAGTTTCTGCATAGCAAATCAGAATGTTTCCAAGTAGCAACATCTGCTTCCTTGCCTGGTGCAGAAATCGGTTCCTCCTCCTCGAGATACCGTTGCAGACCGAGTGTGGTGAGGTAAAATAACATCTGATTCTGCCATGTTAAAAAGTCATCACCATCTCCTTTGAAAGGATCGGGTCTGTTGTGTGTAGTAGCCTTTGTTGAGAGCTCTACTGTTGCCATCTCTGTTTTAGTGAAAACAATAAAATTCTTAAGATATTATACGTCTAGTATACCAAAACAGAGAATAAATAATTATAAACTCGTCGCACAAGTTTATAGCTCAGATTTCCACTACATTGGAATTCTGTATTAATTATTATAACAATATGAATGTTGTAAATAAATTACAACAACAGCGTTATACTATTTTGAATAAATAGTATAAAAAAATTAAAGGATAGAATGAAGAATAATAATTCTAACCCGATTATGTCTGAGGATCGTCGTAACGATTTCCTTAAGAATTTTATTTCAAAATCCCCCCAAGATACAACAGACGTATCCTGCTCGAGATTGTAGTGAGTATATCACTCTGTGATTTAGAGTATAGCAGCAAAAGAGAAGAAGAAGATTGGGATTTCTAAAAATGGTTGGGAAAGTGATCAGTTTTCCTTCCTATTTATAGTTGGTCCGTATCTCTTCCGAACGGTCGTGTCTGCACCCGTTCGCTCAAACAGTCGCGTCTGTACCTCTTCGTACAGTCACATCTGTTTTTATGCCATCGCTGCCCTTTAACGGGTCGCACCCGCTCATGCCGCATCCATTCGCCCGCGTCTGCTTCAGTCGGGTCGCACCTGCGCGCCTATTCAACCCGCGTTGCTTTGATCTGCATCTGTTCGTATGGCCTGCAACTGTCAGAAAACCCGGTCCAGTTTGCAGTAAAAATACGAGTATCATATTAGACCCAAACCCAAACCCGACCCGGCCCAGTTCGGTCGGACGGACGGCGGCGGCGGCGCGCGCGTGTGGTGGTGATGCATAATCTCCCTCCTCACAACGAAGCATACATTTGGGAGCCCCAGGCCCCCAACCTCCTCATGAGAAAACCATATATAAACCAATATAGCTCTCAACAATTTGGCGATGTGGAACTTTGGACTTTGTATATTTCTATTCATTTTATTTCTTAAGGAATTCCAACATTAGTAAGTATGATAATTGGGTGATGCTAAATGATTTTTATAAAAAAAATGAACGTGACTTATGGTTTAAAAAAAAATATAGATGAACATGACTTATATCATCATTTGTACTGAATATACAGATAATCGGGTATTATTTGTGTCAGACTCCTATGTTCAAACAAATATACAATTGCAATCAATAATTCATTTATCACCATAGCAGTGAATCCACTTTTTTTTAGTTCGTTAACTGGACAACTGTACTGCCTGTATTGCAGAACACAAAGAAACTTTGTAACATGCTATCATATTTAAAATTATTCAATATGCAAATTCAAATTATTCAACGTGCAAACTCCCTGTGCAAATCCGAACTACTATTTACCTATTTTTAATCCACTACCCAATTCATCTCCCGATAATATTTTATGCGTTGTAATGCAACGCAAGCCATGAATCGCGAACGACCTACCGTGAATCGCGGCGAAACCCTAGGTCGCTCCTCCTTATGTCTCTCCAGCCTTAGGTCGTGAGCAGAGAGCAGAGCAGTTCCTCCTTATGTCGCTCCAGCCTTAGGTCGTTCCAGTTTAACTCGCAAGCTCCCTTATGTCGCGAACGACATACCAGTAGGTCGTGAATTTCCTGAATTGCGCTCCCATAAGTCGCGCCGCCTCATAAGTCGCTCCAGCCAAAGTCGCGAGCTCCAGGATGCCCTAGGTCGCGAACGACATACTCGCTGAAGATCCTTAGGTCGCGAACGAAGCCTAGGTCGTTGAAGATTCTTGTCGTGAGCAGATGTTCCAGAATTTCTTATGTCGCGAATTGCTTATGTCGCTGCCGAGTTTCTTAAGTCGCGAGTTATCTTATGTCGCTGTGCCGCTTTTTCTTAAGTCGTTTGTTTGTTTTTCTTAAGTCGTTTGTTTGTATTTCCTTAAGTCGATTGTTTGTTTGTTAAGTCGTATTGTAACTGTTGAGTCGTGTGTGTTGTAATTTCCTATAAATAGGGGTGTATGGTCATTTGTAAAAAGGGGTTGATTTTTAAATAAAAATTGGTTTGTGCTTTGTGCCACCATTAAATTGGAAGTTGAGTGTTATCTCCTTTCTCCATCTTCGGATATTCGAGTGCGCTCGAATCAACGAACTTGAAGCTGATTCACGGAATCTCGTGCGCGAGGTCAACGTCGAAGAATCATAGATCTTCTAACGTGGTATCGTGCACGATCAACGTGTTGAAGATAGCTAGAATCTGGTATCTCGAGAGATCAATGGATTTGGGCTCTTGGGTATCTTCAATTCATCGATTCATTTTGTTTCATCGATTCATTTTCCGCGAATTCATCAATTCGTGAGTTGTGTGATCCTGTAGGCTGCGTCATTTGGTATCAGAGCTAGGAAACGAACTTTTCCAATTTCGTTGGATTTCAAGTTTGCGTGATTTGAAGTGTGTGTTTGGATTTGTTGAAGATTTGACAATGCCTCCAAGAAGAGTTAATCGTCATCAGAATGTTGCAGATGTGTATCGAAGAGAAGATGCTGAACAAATGGAGCAACGAATTAGTGATAAATTCAATGAGAAGTTGATGAAGGCTACTTTATTGCCTTATAATTATCAGTCTCTTATGTATCAACGCTTATAGAATTTGAGACAAGGGACAAAGTCGGTAAATGATTATGCAGACGAGTTTTATCAACTGATTGCTAGAAACGATATCATGGAAACGGAGGAACGGTTGACATCCAGATTTGTTGGAGGATTGAGAATGCAAATTCAGGATATGGTAAATATGTTTGATCCGAGATCCGTTGCTGAAGCACACCAGAAGGCTCTAGCTTGGGAGAAGCAAGGTAGAAGAGGAGGTGGTGCGTTTACAAGTTCGAGCAATCAGGTGAAGGGGGCTAGTGGCAATACAGTTTCCAAGGCTGTTAGTAAACCGGTTGTCAATGAAGCTGCTAAGACCAAGGTCAACCACAATTTCAAGTGTTATAACTGTCAGGAGTTTGGTCATAAGAGCAATGAATGCCCGAAGCCTAAGAAGCGAGCGATGGTTGCTGAGGTTGAGGATGAGGATGTAGAAGTAAAATGTTCCAATTCACCACAGGTTGAGGAGGAAGAAGAATTATTGACGGGAGACGAGGGATATTCTTTAATGATGAGGAGATCTTGCTTGACGCCAAAGCAGGAAGAGGAGACTAGTTGGTTGAGAAGTAATATTTTTCAGTCGACATGCACTATTTTGAGAAAAGTTTGTAAGTTTGTTATCGATGCAGGGAGTTGTGATAACATCATCTCTACAGAAGCCATAAAGTAGTTGGCGTTAAAGACAGAGAAGCATCCCAAACCCTACAAATTGGCTTGGTTGAGGAAAGGTGGGGAAGTGAAGGTTGGTCGAAGAGCTTGTGTAACTTTTTCCATCGAAAAGAAGTATAAGGATGAAATTTGGTGTGACGTGGTGGATATGGATGTATGTCATTTGTTGTTGGGAAGACCGTGGCAGTTCGATAGAGCCGTGCAACACGATGGTAGGACTAACTGCTATAGTTTAATGTTCGATGGCACTAGAATCACTTTAGTTCCTAAAAGGCGACAACAAAGTGAAAGCAAGTTGGAGGAAATCGAGGAACTAAAGACTCTGTTATCTTTGAAGGAATTTATCAAAGAAGTAGAGGATAGCCCTGAAGTATTTCTGTTGATTGGACGTGAAAGTAGTGAAGCGGTTGAAATTCCTGAGGAAGTTAAGCCAGTGTTGAAGGAATTTGAAGATGTGTTTCCTGAAGAATTACCAAAAGAGTTACCACCGTTGAGAGACATACAACACCAGATTGATCTTGTTCCGGGAGCTGTGTTACCACATAGACCACATTATAGAATGAGTCCAAAGGAGCACGAAGAGTTGAGAAGGCAGGTGGAAGAGTTACTTGAACAAGGGCGCGTACAAGAAAGTTTAAGTCCTTGTGCAGTACCAGCCTTGTTAGTACCAAAGAAGGATGGAACTTGGAGAATGTGTACAGATAGTTGAGCACTAACCAAGATTACGATGAGGTACAGATTCCCGATGCCAAGATTGGACGACTTGTTAGATCAGTTGAGTGTAGCTGCTATCTTTTCAAAGATTGATATGAAGAGTGGGTATCATCAGATTCGAATTTGACCAGGGGATGAATGGAAGACAACCTTCAAAACACGGGAGGGGTTGTATGAATGGCTGGTCATGCCATTTGGTCTTTCAAATGCACCTAGTACTTTTATGCGAGTGATGAATCAGATATTTCGACCGTTTATTGGAAAGTTCGTGGTGGTATACTTTGATGATATATTGATATACAGTGGAAGCACAGAAGAGCATCTACAACACTTGTGGGAAGTGTTGATGATACTTCGTCAGGAGCAATTTTACGCGGCAACAAAGAAGTGCATGTTCATGACGCACGGTGTTTTGTTCTTGGGGTATGTATTGTCCAAGGAAGGTATCCAGGTGGATCAAAGTAAAGTTGAAGCAATCAAGGATTGGCCACAACCCAGGACTGTAACTGAAGTGAGAAGTTTCCATGGTTTAGCATCATTCTACCGAAGGTTTATTCCACATTTCAGTAGCGTGATGGCACCAGTGACAGATTGTATGAAAGGAAAGCAGTTTGTGTGGACTGAAGAGGATGATTCTGCTTTCCAACAGATCAAGACACTCTTGACTACAACACCGATTCTTAGATAACCGGACTTTCAGTTTCTCTTTGAGCTAGATACTGATGCGTCTAAGGTTGGAATTGGTGGAGTGTTAAGTCAAAAGGGTCGTCCAATTGCTTATTTTAGCGAGAAACTTTCTGGAGCCAAGACAAGATACAGTACCTATGAATTAGAGTTCTATGCTATTGTCCAAGCCATAAAGCATTGGAGACACTATTTGTTTCATAAAGAGTTTGTGTTGTATACTAACCATGAAGCATTGAAACATCTGCAGGGACAGGATAAGATTGCAGCCAGGCATGCTTCATGGATCGCATACTTGCAACAGTTTACATTTGTTGTAAAGCATGAGTCGGGAGTTACAAATCGTGTGGCAGACACATTGAGTAGAAGAAATCATTTGTTGACTACGATGAGAGTTGAAGTGACGGGGTTTGATGTATTTCCAGATTTGTTTGTTGAGGATCCTTACTTTGCCAAGATTGTAGATGAAGTCAAGAAAGGGAGGATGAATGAGTATGTGTTGGTAGAAGGTTTTCTATTTAAGGGAAATCGGTTGTGTATACCAGAGTGCAGTTTGTGAATGAAGATTGTGAAGGAATTGCATGAAGAAGGTCATGTGGGAAGAGATCGTACCTTGCAGTTGATTTCTCAATCATATTTTTGGCCTTCCATGAGGAAAGAAGTTGAAAGATTTGTGCAGAGATGTCACATATGTCAAGTTTCCAAAGGGATAGCTACGAATGCAGGATTGTATATGTCATTGCCCGTGCCTACTAGACCATGGGTTGATGTTAGCATGGATTTTGTTTTGGGTTTGCCAAGAACTCAACGAGGGAATGATTCTATATATGTTGTGGTGGATAGATTTTCGAAGATGGCACATTTCATAGCTTGTAAGAAGACCGCTGATGCAGTCCGTGTTGCTCAATTGTTCTTTAAAGAGGTTTATCGACTACATGGGCTACCTGAGTCTATTGTTTCTGACCGGGATTGTAACGACCCCGAATTTTATATAAAATTGAATTTTGAATGAAAATAGTAGAATAAATTGATAAGGTGATGCGAGTTTCCCCGATATCCAAGTATATTTGTATAAATTGTTTAAAAATTTAAATTATTGTGTATATGTGAATATATGTGTATTGAGCATATATGAGTAAAATTGAAATAATATATAAGTATATATATTTAATTTGAATCTAAATTGTAAATAAACGGTATAAAACTGAATAAATTATATAGTTTTATTCAATATAAAGTAAATACATATATCTTGATAAATCAATACGATATGATACAAATAAAATAGATGCAAAAATAATAAGACGAAAGAAAGGAAAATAAAATATAAGATATAACAATATAAAGCAAAACAAATAAATCATATTCATGTACAAGTTGAAAAGTAAACATTTAAACTTGGAAGTAAACAAAGAAAAAAAAGGTTATGAACAAAACATATATGTAGACAAATTTAACAAGTCATAACAAAACAAAGTAAAAAGGAAATACAACATACCTTCTCAGCCGAAAAACAAAATGAAATACAAGTATGTAGGCTGTAAACAAGGCAGGAAATCATATTAGTATATACGAATAAAATAAGGTAAATGGTACAAGATAATAAATGTTTTCATCTTTAGTACACAAGACAAATCATCTCAGCCACCTAAAGGAAAAATATCCCTGCCTATTTTTGTACAAACTCATTTTTATAAACCTGTAAAATTTCTTTCCCATATATTTTTATCAGTTCGTTCCTTGAAGCTGAGGAAAACTTGAAATAATATCATCTCATAACTCAGATAAGAATTCAACATAAACAAACAATACATATATCAATGCAAAACCAGAGATCAAAGTGAAAGATTTCAACTTTGCAACTTTTAAGCCTGTTCAAGGAAGGCTCTGTTCTTTCTTCAACAACACGGTGAGTAACAATTTTCTTTAAAAATTAAATGTTTAAACTGTGCAAATATATCCGAGATATGTGTGTGTTTGTGCATATATAGTTATTTATATGTATATGGAAGCTGGGAACATGTTATTTATGCTGTTGTTTAAATTTTCTCTGTTCTTAGTTCATAGACTCAGGCCTGTTGATTTCAAAAATCAATCACTCTTTTTCTAGTGGATGGTTTAACTTCAAATTCAAACGAAAGATGTTCGTATCATCATAAACTAAGTTTATAAATTTAGTCAGGATTTAAACGACTTAGAAATTATCACTGGAACCCAAATTGCTGAACAAACTCAATTTTTGTCAAATTTCGAACTTTACGAAATGGTGATTCATATTTATAACTTGAATGCGTATTGGAAATAATGATTTTTGAGATAGGTATCAGAATTTTTAGTGATCACAGGGAAGAGCAGTTTATGCTTCTTCGTTTTTGACAATTCGAGTCGCTGGGACAGGCCGAGTTGATCAGAGGGATCGGGGCTTGGTCTGGAGGAGGCTGCCGTGGGTGGAGGAAAAATGGACCGGAGATGGCCGGAGCACTGTGGAAGCGGCGGTGGGTGGTTTTTCTCGGGTGACCTAGTTTTGGGGGAACGTGCATTTTCGATTCGCGCATCGTCAGCAGTGGATCGAGCGCCACGTTGGTTTGAGAGAAGGAAGAGGAGGGGTGGACGAGTTCACGGCCGGAGTTGGGTAGCCGTTGGTGGCCGGAGACGTGGTTGCGAGGTGACTTTGTTGGATGTGTTTGGGTTACAGGGAGGAGCTCAGTAGCTCGTTTTCGATTCCGCTATCGAATGGATGAAACTGGAGGTCAGGTCGTCAGAGGAGATGGTCGTCGACATGAGGAGAGTTGCAGCGTTGATCGTTGGTGGCCGGAACCTCCGTACACGTGCACGCGTGTGCACCTGAATCTGGGCTGTTGAAGTGTTTGGGAAGAAGACGTGAATTCTCGGGGCGAATTCGAAGTTGCACTGGGTTTTTCTCGAAGTGGCAGCGTTTCGCGAGTGCCTCGGGGGTTTGAGAGTTTCGCTCGGGTCATTTTGTTTTCAAGTTTTAACGTGCTCAGTTTTAACAGTTTTAAAATTGTTAAGTTTTAAAATTGTAACCAATGTAAAGCTGAGTCTAAATTAAATGTTTAAAATTCCAGATTTTTGAAATAACAGAAAGTTATAAAAATTTAAATATTTTAAATAAATAGATATTTTGAAATTGTAGGGGATTTGATTTAAATCCCTTCATAACAAAGAATGGCTTTAATTTGTAAATTTAAAGGGTTTAAAAGTTAGTTTTATAAAGGGATTTAAAGTTAAATTAGCGTCCGTTTAAGCTTGAAATTTAAAACGAAATCTCAAAGGGAAGTGGAATATATAAATTAATAATTTAGATTAATTTATGATTAGGGATTAATTAAGGAAGGAATTAGGAAATGTTATTAGCTAATGAAGACAATTAACTAGGGATTATAAAGTAATTAAATTAATGTGATTAATTTTGATAGTTAATTAAATTAATAAATTAGATAATCAATTTTAAATTGATTTAAATGTAATTACTTAATGAAAGTAATTAAGGATAAATTACTTATTGTAATTGATTTTTGGTATTTTGATTAATTAGAGTTAATTAAATTAGTTTAATTAACTTAAGAAATTAATTGGATAAGTGAATTTACTTAGTGAAATTTATGGAGATAAATAATTATGGGATAATTAAATTAAAAATTAAGGTTAATTAATAAATGATTAAAGAATAATTAATCAAAATGATTTGTAATTTATTAATGTTAATTAACCAGAATTAGTAATTTATTCATAGAATTTAAATCTAATTTGAATAAATCAAACAATTAATTGACCTTACTTATGAATGTTTGGATTCTATTGAATGATTGAATCGTTTGATATCCCTGTTTGTGATTGTGATGCTTTGTGATACATCCTGATTTATGTTGTGATCTGTAGTTTACTTATCTGTGACCTTTATATATCTATGATCTGTGAATGAACGATAAGCGTTGTTCTTATACCGCTTATCGAATTATATTTCTGTATTCTGATATGTGATGATTCATTGTGTTGCACTACTGTGTGAAACCCCTGGACCACACTGTTACACACACAAATATGGATTTCACGTGGAAATCGGTTAAGTCACAGATAATTTAAATTTGATATTTTTGAAATTGAAATTTTAATTTCAATTGATTTTGAAATTAGAAATTCGGGTTTAAAGTGAAAAGCTTTTGAAATAGAATTTCAAAAATAAAAGTTATTTTGAATAACTTAATCGAGTTTTGAAAATTTAAATAATTTGATTTAAATTTGAATTCAAGTTGGAAATTGAATCCTATGATTTGAAACTAGAGATTGAAAATGTTATAAATGTGTTTATCTGAATTTAAACCATTTAAAAGTATAATTTTGAGAATTTGGATTTAACCCAAAGATTTCAACTTGTATGAATGAATCAGATTTCCAAAATAAAACTGTTTGTTTTAAAAGAATAAAAGCGTTCAGATAAGAAATGAAATTCCAGTTAATTAAAGGAATTTCAATATTGAAGTGAAAATGGTTTTCCAAGTTATGAATGAATTGTTTTGAAAAGCTATGAATTGAATCTGTTTATTTTTAACAGATTTAAAATAATGATTGGTTTAAATCATTTGAAATGGGATTGTTTTGAAAGCTATAAGTTAAATCTTAAAGATTTAACGAGTTAAACTGAAATGGAGATTAATTGGGAAAATCTGTGAATGAATCTTTTGTTTAAAAGATTTAAATGTGGAAACTGTTTAAACCGTAAAGGTTGAATCTTTTTGTTTAAAGATTTAAAATGGTAATTTGTTAAACCATTTGAAAAGAAAGATTTTGGGTGTTAAGTTGTGACTTAATTGAAATCCCATATCCATATGATTTTCGAATATTTCGCTCACTATTCGGTTTAGCCGGGAGAGGACCTTTGGGTCGTATAACCCATTCTGAATATGTGATACGTCGTATATGGATAGCATTTGAAGACCGGTGTTGAAAACCGGATATTTTTGAAAACGGAAGGATTACCGTCGAGTTACTCTGCATCGGCTGATCCCCGATATAGAGGTTTTATCACCCTTAGTGACGGGAAGTCCGGACGTGATTGGAAATTATCCGGATTTGCAAGGGCTTCGTGAGAAGTGCCTTCGGTTCTGTTCGATCCCGGAACAGACTTGTATGGATTGTATGTCTGACATTACACTTTGAGATATAAAGCAGATTTCTTTCAAATACATATCTGTTGGTGGCGGAGAATTTATTCTCTTAGCTTAACACCCTTCTCTGAGACGTACGAGCTCAGAGGTTATGTAGTTGAAATTTATCAGCGATATACTCCCAATTTGGTAATGTGGCATGCTGAGTGTTGCTGTGTGATGATCAGTGTTTGATCATTTGTGATATGATCATTTGTTTGATCATTTATCTTTGTGATCATAGGTTGATCATCTGTTGACCCAAAGCGTTGCTTTTTGAAAAAGCGTAGCTTTGTGGACGAGACTTCGTCAGGGCCTCACAACCCGGAAATGGTCGAAACAGGATCGTTGCGGCAGGGTTATGAGGGTCGCGCCCTTTAGGGTATGTCATTTCCTTCTGGAAAGGGGTGGTATCATGGTATGGAGCCCAGATACTTACTCATGTGGATACACTTTCTTTATGATGTGTGATGTTGGATACCGAGCTCGGGTAAAGGTCCCAAAGGACCGGGAGGTGGCATATTCGTGAGTTACCTGTTACAGGGGTAACCCGGCCTTGTTGGCGGAGAGCAGTTTGTCTCTCGGGACGTCCCGCCAGAGGCGATCCCATGCGGCGGAAGGAAGTTCCTTAGCCTGACCATTTGTTGGAAATCCATTTCCCAATACGGAACTTGTACGGTATTAGTTGTAGAACCTGCCATTTACTTATGGTGGCGCCCCACTGTTTAGATGGTAGCTATAGTAGGCATAGTTCGAAATGTCTATGCTGGCTAAGATTAATATTATACTTTCGAAATGTTTTCTGCACTATGCACTAATGATAATATCCAATGATTTGCGTAGTAAGCATCTTTGACTATCATAAGAAGAAATCTCCTCCAATTCTGCGTTTGCATTGTGTGTGTGGCGGGAGGTCTTATGGTAGTTTCATTTTCCAAAAGCATTACGGATTTCAATGTTTAAAACCTTTTGTTGTTGTTTAAAGATAAACTATTTTTGTTGCTCACACCAGTCCCATGACTGATCCGGAGTTTATTGTTCCCTTCCTAAACTCTGGGTGCTCAAAAATTTTCCACACGAGCAGTCTAGAGTTGGGATTCTTTTCATATATTCAGGTTTAGTAGATCATCTGGAGCTAGTTCATTCATCGGAGTTGCTTATCTTGGAGTTGTGGATTCATTCTTGTCTGAAGATCATTTTGGAGTTATCACTTCTATTGATATTGTTCCGCTGCTGATGTTATCATTTCTGTTTTCCGCTGTATCATTATTTATCTCTGATATTGTTGTATCATATTGATATCATTGTTGTATATCATTCTGGATATTGTATTCATTGGAATTGTATATGATATCATTGTTTTCTTTTTTTTCCGCTGTGTTATTTACTTAATGTTGTTATAGCTCCGGCGAATCGGATTTGAACGGGCGAATCGGCGGCATTCTAGTACAATGTGAAGTACGGATGTTGATTTTCGAGCGGGCAAAACCCGAGTCGTCACAGGGATACTCGATTTCTAAGTCATTTTTGGTTGAGTCTGTGGAAGATGGTTGGGACTAAGCTGAATTTTAGTAGCGCCTATCATCCACAAACGGTTGGGCACACGGAAGTGGTGAACATGTCTTTGGGAAACTTGTTGAGATGTCTTGTGAAGGATAATTTGAAGAGCTGGGATGTGAAATTGTGTCAGGCAGAATTCGCACATAATCATGCCGTTAATCGAAGTACTGGATTCAGTCCATTTCAAGTGGTATATTCAGCAATTCCGAAGGGACCGTTGGATTTGTCGACAGTTCCATTTCAGAAAGGGGTTGTTAAACGAGCTTGTGATTTCGTGAATGAGTTGCAGGAGTGTCACAGGATTGTTCATGAACGATTGCTTAAGTCAAATAAGAAGTATAAGCAATTGGTAGATAAGAAGCGAAGGAGTGTGGACTTCAAAGAGGGTGATCTTGTTTACGCAGTATTGACGAAAGATCGTTTTCCAGTTGGAACTTACAACAAGTTGAAAGCTCGAAAGATTGGTCCAGCAGAAATCTTGAAGAAGATCAATGATAATGCGTATTAGTTAAGGTTGTCGGAAAATGTTCATACTTCTGATGTTTTCAATGTCAAACACTTAATTCCATAATATGGGGAGAAGCTTGTCGAAGAAGAGGAGAGCGTGAATTCGAGGTCGAATTCTTTTCAACCGGGAGAGGATGATGTAGCGCAGGCCATGAATCGCGAACGACATACCATGAATCGCGGCGAAACCCTAGGTCGCTCCTCCTTATGTCGCTCCAGCCTTAGGTCGCGAGCAGAGAGCAGAGCAGTTCCTCCTTATGTCGCTCCAGCCTTAGGTCGTTCCAGTTTAACTCGCGAGCTCCCTTATGTCGCGAACGACATACCAATAGGTCGCGAATTTCCTGAATCGCGCTCCCATAAGTCGCGCCGCCTCATAAGTCGCTCCAGCCAAAGTCGCGAGCTCCAGGATGCCCTAGGTCGCGAACGACATACTCGCTGAAGATCCTTAGGTCGTGAACGAAGCCTAGGTCGCTGAAGATTCTTGTCGCGAGCAGATGTTCCAGAATGAAATGACCCTCCTATTTCCATTTCCACCCTAATTTCATAAGGATTTTTTTTTTAGAAATGATATATAGGTATATCATTCATTACAAATATATTTCCCAGGGTCATTTTCTTTCTCCAATAAACAAAATATATCCAGGATCTTTCACAATATAAAAATATTGTTTTAAATCTAAATCATCCCTAACATACATATATGAAGATATCTATGTTATATTCTACTAGAATCAGAGCATGTTAATATGTAAGTAGAATTCCTTTTAAATCTATTAAAATGTGATAATTCCCTTTTTAAAAGATTACTTGTTGTATCCTGATTTTTTTTTACTATAGAATCCACTGGAAATATGTACTTTAGTCTGTTATTATAACTAAGAAATGATCAAGTTATAATCAGTGGAAAGCAAGCTTATAATATAGATGATTGTCTTAAAGTCTGTTTAGTGTCAAACTCAGGCTAAAAGAAAGTGGATCCTAAGTGAACACAAGCAACATCTAGGCGTAATGGAAACGCGCCTAACTTACACATGAGAGGTCACGAGTTCGAGTGCTATGCTGGTCGGTTCAAACCCAATTTTTGTTTTTTTTTTCCTTTTTATTTCTCTCCTGTGAACACAATTGTCTGAACCTATTATATTACTTTGGCTATGAAACAGACCTAAAAACTTAATTTCAATTCTTGGTTGCTGGCTTGACCCAGGCTCAAGAAAAATGGCTATGTTAGCCCTGTTCTGGTTTGCACTACTATGTTACAAAATACCTACTATACTGTTTTCTTTTCAAAGCAACTCAACCCTTTCTATCAGATTTTATTTTGACTTGAACATGGATTCTCTTATGCCAGTTCTATAGATATACATACAAACCACAAATTCTTTCAATCTCAGATCTTCTACCATTATAGCCTAACTGTTCTTGAAGCTTAAAATTCATTTTTCTTAGCAAAGCATTTAACAAAACCAAGCACATAGTTCAGCTGAGACATATAGGTTCAACATCTACAAAACAGCAATTAACCATACATTGGTTTCTCAAAGTAATTTTTAACAATAGGTCTTAATCTAGTTCATCATGAAGGTGTAGTTTACTTCAGCAAAGTCTTTTAAAAACATAGCATCCAAATCCTAAGCAGTTTAACATCCAAGCCTGATCAAAGCAATTCCTATTTCCCTGCAAAACCACCATGAACTGCCCCATATGAATATGAGACACCCAATGGTGCATAAACACAAAAGGGTCAGACTATATGTCTGGTATGAATAATCCAACTGAAAACATGATCTCATTCAATTTTCTTTATAAACAAACTTTACATGAATGAGAAACTCAGTATCTTCCTTATGTTTGTTTTTCTTTTTGTGAAGCATGTTCCTTCATCTCAGTGTTAACAGATTATTTACACATATAATCACCATGACTTGATTCATAGAAAACAATCATAAGATTCATCCATAAAAAGCACCAAAACAACCATATACAAACATCAATTCAGTTATCATCCCCTTTTTAACTTTACTGGCCATCAGGGATTTTGCCTAGGCCTCTCCTGAATCTATTCCTAGAATTCATTATCATATATAACAGGGTCTTTAGCTACTTTCTCCTTTTTAAACACACACTGCCTGGGAAATTTCTCTGTTAACCCAGCACACTCAGGCCCCTGGGTATAAATATACCATGTGTGAACTTGCAATATTCCCCTTGCCAAGTTATACTTTGGTAGCCCTAAGATCCCAAGTCCTTAGTTAAATTACTAAGTGTTGTTATTATTTTTCACAGCAGTGCTAATCCTTTCTGCATCTCACTTCTTAATCAGAGAAATATAAATAATGCAAGCAACATGTATTCATCCAGAGTTTGGTAAGTTATATTCTCAGAAGCAAACATTTTATCATGAAAGAGGGAGGTGACTTCTTAGCATATTATTTTTGCCTGTGGGTTTCACTGGATCAAGATGTAAGCATATGGTCCTGAGTAATTTGCTATATATATATTTTCCCTTACCTCTGGTTCAATCAGATTCATGATCTGGCTAAACCACAAGTATATTTGATTTGGGTATTTCATAAAACATAGAAGCTCAGCACATGTACAACATTGCACTTCTACATTTTCTTTTGTTTAATTAATATGAGACATAAGCAACAACACAATGTTACAGCCCATATTTCTTTCTACCTTCAGACCATACACCCACTACTTGAATCCGGGGATTTTTATAAACAACTTATAAAGAAAACTTATAAAAGAAAAACACTCAATCTCAAAGCTAACCCATATCTCAGACAAACATTTTAGTTCATGTATCCATGACTCTTATTTTTCTGGGTAAATCAGATAGAGGTTTTACCCTTAAACAAATCATTAACATACCAAAGTCATCCAGACACAAAACATAATTTGTAAAAGAAAATTAGTTCAAACTGGCTGCCTCAATATTCAGGTCTTAATGCCAAAGTTTTCAGTGAGGTTACTCACCTTAATCCTTCTTCTTCCTATGCCTTATGAACCCCTTTTTTAGTCTTCTGCCTTCTCCTATTTTCTCTGGTTTATGCCTTGTATATTTTTCTTTAGGTTAATGAAGAACAAAAAATATATGGTCTTACTATACTAAGCCTTTTATATAAATCTTGGCTGTCACTAGGGTTTATGGACTTACCCAATGTCAGTTCTACCCCATCCCAAACATAGCCTGCCTCTGGTTTGATTCAAGAAAATAAAAGGGTATGTGGTCCTTGTCTTCCTTTCCAGAAATTAGTTTCTCTCTTTTAATTTTCCCTGGTCATGTCATATGCATGACTTCTTATTATCATTATTATTATTTTCTTAATAAAAGAAATTACTGAGAATAGATAAAGTGCTGGTTTAGGGACTCATGCCATTTTCATGCAACTTCTGTTTTCTTCCAGAGATTGATTGACTGTGTACATGTATAACCTATGTATACTTAAGCCTTTTATTTTTCTTTCTTTAAATAATTTTAAGTTTATTTCAGCCTAGCTCTTATTTTCTTTGTACTATATTTTATTTAAAGACAAAATTCTATTTTTATGCATATATATTTCTAAATCAGTTATTTCATTTTATCTATTTATTTCTGCCAAATTTTGTTACACAGAAATCTGTGTGCATGTGTACACTGTCTTGTGCACATGTACATGTTTTATACTTTGTATCTGCAAATCAATTTCCTATTCCTATTTTTCCCAATGCAATTTCAAACAAATACAAACTAAATTAAATCATGAAATTACTCACAAAAATCAGGGTTATCACATATACCCCTCCTTTTAGGAATTGTGTCCCATAATTCTTTCATACTTAACTTAAGTATCATCTCTTCAGAAAAATGCATTTTTCTGATTTCAAAACCATTTTCAAACCAATCACCTATTAAGCACTATGCATATCAACACAAGATAAAAAAAAATCACAATGCATATTCAACCAACACATTCATTAGTATGTATATATATATAGATTTACCTTTTCTTCAATCAAACAGCTGGGGATAATCATTTCTGATTTTATCCTCCACTTCCCATGTGCAATCATTTGGGTCTAGACTCCATTGTACTTTTACTAATTTAATTTCTTTGTTTCTCAATTTCTTGGTTTCTTTAGAAACTATGCCTACTGGTTCCTTTTCATAGATCATTCTAGGATCAATCTGCACATCCTTAGAGGATTCTAGTATTGCTTCCTTATCATGAACCCATCTCCTTAGTTGAGACACATGAAAGACATCATGCATTGCTCTCATTTCTTCTGGCAATTCTAATTTATAGGCTACTGTCCCTATTCTTTCTAGAATTTTATATGGTCCTATATATCTAGGAATCAACTTTCCTTGTTTCCCAAACCTTAGAACCTTTTTCATGGGTGATATCTTGATGAACACATAATCCCCAACATCATATTGTACTGCCTTCCTTCTTTGATCTGCATATTTCTTTTGCCTATCTTGGGCAGAGGCAATTCTTTTTCTGATCAAGGCTACCTTTTCAGAAGTCTCCTTCACATTTTCTGGTCCTAAGACCACTTTTTCTCCAGACTCATGCCAACTTGAAGGTGATAGACATGGCCTTCCATAGAGAGCTTCAAAGGGGGCCATGCCTATGCTACTGTGATGGGTGTTATTGTATGCAAATTCAGCTAGATATATGTAATCTTCCCAACTTCCTCCCCAATCCAATACACATGCTCTCAACATGTCTTCAAGCAATTTGTTCACAATTTCTGTTTGACCATCAGATTGAGGATGGTATGTTGTACTCAAACATAAATCAGTCCCCATTGCCTTGTGAAAACTCTGCCAAAATTTTGAAGTGAAGATGGTATCTCTATCACTCACTATAGTCTTTGGTATACCATGCAGTCTGACTACTTCTTTAATAAACAACTGGGCTAGGGTATTAGCATTTCTTTCTGATTTCACTGGTATAAAGTGGGCTGACTTGGTTAACCTATCAACCATTACCCAAATACTATCATTTCCCCTCCTAGTTCTAGGCAAACCATCAATAAAATCCATTGATATGTCTTCCCATTTCCACTGTGGTATTTGTAAAGGTTGAAGCATTCCTGAAGGTTTTTGATACTCAGCCTTCACCTGCTGGCAAACCATACATTTTGATACATAGGTTGCCACTGCACTCTTCATACCACTCCACCAATAATCTCTCTTGAGGTTGTGATACATTCTTGTGCTTCCTAGGTGTATAGTATATTTGCTTTTGTGGTAAGCATCCAAAATTTCTTGCTTCAACTCATCCATTGCTGGAACACATATTCTTTCTCCTTTCTTCAGATGGCCCTGATCATCCAACTGAAAACCTTCTACTGTCTCACCATTTAATATTTGTGTCTTCTTTCCAAATAAAAATGGATCTTGGTTTTGTAGCATTGCAACTTTATTTTTCAATTCTGATCCCAGAGTAATAAAACTTAATTTTCCCATTTCTACCTTCCCACTGCATAAGCTCATGTTTTCTATGTTATCACTTTTTATCTCTGAATCAATTAATAATGATAAAGTGTTAAACTCTTCTATCATTAATCTAGCCACTTTAGCATGTTGTCTACTTAGGGCATCTGCTACTTTATTAGCCTTACCTGGTGTGTATAATATTTCAAAATCATATGAGGCTAAGAGTTCAATCCATCTTTGCTGCCTCATATTTAATTCTTTTTGTGAAAACAAGTATTTGAGTGATTTATGGTCTGTATATACTTCAAATTTTGCTCCCAACAAGTAGTGTCTCCATAGCTTAAGGGCATACACTACAGCAGCCAATTCAAGGTCATGAGTAGCATACCTTACTTCACTTGATTTCAACTGCCTAGAAGCATAAGCTATTACCTGATGTTGTTGCATCAATACTGCTCCAAGCCCTTGTCCACTTGCATCAGTATACACCACCAAGTTTTCATTTCCCTCAGGTACTTTAAGAATTGGAGCTTGTACCAGTGCTTCTTTTAATTTCCCAAAGGCATTTTCACATTCCTCGGTCCAAGTGAACACTTGATTTTTCCTAGTCAATCTGGTTAATGGAATTGAGATTTTTGCAAAATCTTTTATAAATCTTCTATAGTAACCAGCCATTCCCATGAATGATCTGACTTCAGTGACATTAGTAGGCCTTTTCCAAGCTTGCACTGCAATGACTTTATTGGAGTCCACAGCTATTCCTTTTTCTGATATAATATGGCCTAGAAAGTTCACTTCATTCTGCCAAAAAGTGCATTTTGAAAACTTTGCTTTCAAGTCTTCCTGTCTCAATTTCTCAAATACTACATGCAAATGGTTCTCATGCTCTCTAACTGACTTAGAATAAATTAGTATATCATCAATAAATATTAATACAAACTTATCCAAGTATTCTCTGAAAATCCTATTCATCAAATCAACAAAATAGGAAGGAGCATTTGTTAAGCCAAATGGCATCACCAAAAATTCATAAAGTCCATATCTGGTGTTAAAGGCTGTATACTTAATGCTTTCCTCTTCTACTTTCATCTGATGAAAGCCTGAGGCTAAATCAAGCCTGGAGAATATCTTTGCACCACTCAATTGATCAAAGAGATCATCAATTCTTGGTAAGGGGTATTTATTTTTAATTGTGACTTTATTTAATTCCCTATAGTCAATACATAATCTCAGGGATCCATCATGTTTCTTAACAAAGACTACTGGTGCTCCCCATGATGAGCTACTGGGTCTAATAAAACCTTTTTCTTCTAGTTCAACTAATTGCTTTTTCAGCTCCATCAATTCCTCAGGCCCCATTCTGGTTGGTCTTTTAACCACTGGGCTAGCTCATGGAATTATTCTAATTGAAAATTCAACTGGCCTGTGATTAGGAACTCCTCTTACTTCCCCAAACACATCATCATATTGATTAACTATGGGGATCTCTTCTAATGCAGGCATGGGTTTTTCATTTGACAATGCAGAAAGGTTGGCTATACTTCTATTTTTGTTTGCCTCACAAAGAACGATTATTATTTGTCCATCAGAAACCTTCAATGATATGGTGGATGTCTCCATATTTATGATAGCCTTATATCTACTCAACCAATCAACTCCTAAAATAATTCCTATGTCTGGATATTGCAACACATATAGGTTTGACTCAAACACATGTCCTCCTATATTTAATCCCAGTTGCATGCACATCATACCCATGACACATGAACTACCTATAGGGCTTCTAATTAGCAGTGGTTTATCAACAATCATACAGTTCAATTTTAATTGTTGTGCAATATCATGAGAGATCAATGAGTGTGTAGCCCCAGTATCATATACTACTGTTAAAGGTATTGAATGGATAAGCAAAGTACCTTCAACTTGACCATGCTTTTCAACATTTGATCCCTCAGCTGCCTTGCCTTTCCCTTCCAAAGCCCCTAATTTTCCTTGCTTAAAATCTGGGCAGTTCCTCTTTATGTGACCTTCCTTCCCACAATGGTGACAATTGAAGGATGCTGGTCTAGGATTGGTGCACCTATTTTTCATGTGCCCCTCTTGTCCACAGTTGTAACAAGTGATCCTCTTCTTAACTTCAGCAGTTCTGGCTTCTTCTGGTTTCTTGGAGGAAGTTATGTCTGTTTTCTTTTTATCATAAGGGTGAAATTTTCCCTTTCCCTTCTTGTTTTGATTATTTTTGAATGCCCTGAAATTCTCTCTAGCTTTATCATGTTGTTCAATGCTCAGAGTCAAATCCAAAACTTGATCAAAAGTTTTATCCTTATATGGTAGCATGGCTCTACTAAGGCTAGAGTTCAACCCTTGGATATATCTGCCATTCTTAGCTTCCTCAGTAGTGATGAGCACTGCACCATACTTTTCCAATGATTCAAACTTCTGAGTGTACTCAGTGACACTCATAGTCCCTTGCCTCAATTTGATGAATTCCTCCAGTAAAGATTCCTTAGCTGATGCAGGGATAAATCTACCTTCCAACATTGCTTTAAACTGATCCCATGTTACTTCTCCTTCAGGTCTTCCAGCTATGATAACCTCCCACCAATCCAAAGCTGCTCCTCTCAATTGCCTGGATGCAATTTGCCTCTTCCTTTGGTCTTCAACTTGCATGTCTGCAAAGATTCTTTCCAAAATTCTAAGCCAATTTTGAACCCCCATAACTCCTTCTGTGCCATCAAAGGTTTTGCCTCCAAGATTGGTAAAAGTCTTGATTAGTTTGGAAAGTTCCTCATGTGGATTTTCCTGCCTGTTGCCTACTCCATCTCTTATGGCCCTCATGAATTCTTGCACATTCACCATGGGTGGTTCACTTGTTCCTACATTTTGATGTCTGGGTCCTACCATAGCTCTATGGATATAACACTTAGGTTAGTCTATTTTGCCTAATGCTCTATAGATTAATTCATTTTAATTTATCACTTATTCCGTCATAATAGATATCGATAGTGTAAATAAAAAAAACAAAACATCCAAAGCAGTAAACACTTCTATACATCCAATGCAAACAAATTCATACAAAATTTTTGCTATGTTATTTAACAACATAGCTCTGATACCAACTGAAATGACCCTCCTATTTCCATTTCCACCCTAATTTCATAAGGATTTTTTTTTAGAAATGATATATAGGTATATCATTCATTACAAATATATTTCCCAGGGTCATTTTCTTTCTCCAATAAACAAAATATATCCAGGATCTTTCACAATATAAAAATATTGTTTTAAATCTAAATCATCCCTAACATACATATATGAAGATATCTATGTTATATTCTACTAGAATCAGAGCATGTTAATATGTAAGTAGAATTCCTTTTAAATCTATTAAAATGTGATAATTCCCTTTTTAAAAGATTACTTGTTGTATCCTGATTTTTTTGACTATAGAATCCACTGGAAATATGTACTTTAGTCTGTTATTATAACTAAGAAATGATCAAGTTATAATCAGTGGAAAGCAAGCTTATAATATAGATGATTGTCTTAAAGTCTGTTTAGTGTCAAACTCAGACTAAAAGAAAGTGGATCCTAAGTGAACACAAGCAACATCTAGGCGTAATGGAAATGTGCCTAACTTACACATGAGAGGTCACGAGTTCGAGTGCTATGCTGGTCGGTTCAAACCCAATTTTTGTTTTTTTGTTTTTTTTTCCCTTTTTATTTCTCTCCTGTGAACACAATTGTCTGAACCTATTATATTACTTTGGCTATGAAACAGACCTAAAAACTTAATTTCAATTCTTGGTTGCTGGCTTGACCCAGGCTCAAGAAAAATGGCTATGTTAGCCCTGTTCTGGTTTGCACTACTATGTTACAAAATACCTACTATACTATTTTCTTTTCAAAGCAACTCAACCCTTTCTATCAGATTTTATTTTGACTTGAACATGGATTCTCTTATGCCAGTTCTATAGATATACATACAAACCACAAATTCTTTCAATCTCAGATCTTCTACCATTATAGACTAACTGTTCTTGAAGCTTAAAATTCATTTTTCTTAGCAAAGCATTTAACAAAACCAAGCACATAGTTCAGTTGAGACATATAGGTTCAACATCTACAAAACAGCAATTAACCATACATTGGTTTCTCAAAGTAATTTTTAACAATAGGTCTTAATCTAGTTCATCATGAAGGTGTAGTTTACTTCAGCAAAGTCTTTTAAAAACATAGCATCCAAATCCTAAGCAGTTTAACATCCAAGCCTGATCAAAGCAATTCCTATTTCCCTGCAAAACCACCATGAACTGCCCCATATGAATATGAGACACCCAATGGTGCATAAACACAAAAGGGTCAGACTATATGTCTGGTATGAATAATCCAACTGAAAACATGATCTCATTCAATTTTCTTTATAAACAAACTTTACATGAATGAGAAACTCAGTATCTTCCTTATGTTTGTTTTTCTTTTTGTGAAGCATGTTCCTTCATCTCAGTGTTAACAGATTATTTACACATATAATCACCATGACTTGATTCATAGAAAACAATCATAAGATTCATCCATAAAAAGCACCAAAACAACCATATACAAACATCAATTCAGTTATCATCCCCTTTTTAACTTTACTGGCCATCAGGGATTTTGCCCAGGCCTCTCCTGAATCTATTCCTAGAATTCATTATCACATATAACAGGGTCTTTAGCTACTTTCTCCTTTTTAAACACACACTGCCTGGGACATTTCTCTGTTAACCCAGCACACTCAGGCCCCTGGGTATAAATATACCATGTGTGAACTTGCAATATTCCCCTTGCCAAGTTATACTTTGGTAGCCCTAAGATCCCAAGTCCTTAGTTAAATTACTAAGTGTTGTTATTATTTTTCACAGCAGTGCTAATCCCTTCTGCATCTCACTTCTTAATCAGAGAAATATAAATAATGCAAGCAACATGTATTCATCCAGAGTTTGGTAAGTTATATTCTCAGAAGCAAACATTTTATCATGAAAGAGGGAGGTGACTTCTTAGCATATTATTTTTGCCTGTGGGTTTCACTGGATCAAGATGTAAGCATATGGTCCTGAGTAATTTGCTATATATATATTTTCCCTTACCTCTGGTTCAATCAGATTCATGATCTGGCTAAACCACAAGTATATTTGATTTGGGTATTTCATAAAACATAGAAGCTCAGCACATGTACAACATTGCACTTCTACATTTTCTTTTGTTTAATTAATATGAGACATAAGCAACAACACAATGTTACAGCCCATATTTCTTTCTACCTTCAGACCATACACCCACTACTTGAATCCGGGGATTTTTATAAACAACTTATAAAGAAAACTTATAAAAGAAAAACACTCAATCTCAAAGCTAACCCATATCTCAGACAAACATTTTAGTTCATGTATCCATGACTCTTATTTTTCTGGGTAAATCAGATAGAGGTTTTACCCTTAAACAAATCATTAACAAACCAAAGTCATCCAGACACAAAACATAATTTGTAAAAGAAAATTAGTTCAAACTGGCTGCCTCAATATTCAGGTCTTAATGCCAAAGTTTTCAGTGAGGTTACTCACCTTAATCCTTCTTCTTCCTATGCCTTATGAACCCCTTTTTTAGTCTTCTGCCTTCTCCTATTTTCTCTGGTTTATGCCTTGTATATTTTTCTTTAGGTTAATGAAGAACAAAAAATATATGGTCTTACTATACTAAGCCTTTTATATAAATCTTGGCTGTCACTAGGGTTTATGGACTTACCCACTGTCAGTTCTACCCCATCCCAAACATAGCCTGCCTCTGGTTTGATTCAAGAAAATAAAAGGGTATGTGGTCCTTGTCTTCCTTTCCAGAAATTAGTTTCTCTCTTTTAATTTTCCCTGGTCATGTCATATGCATGACTTCTTATTATCATTATTATTATTTTCTTAATAAAAGAAATTACTGAGAATAGATAAAGTGTTGGTTTAGGGACTCATGCTATTTTCATGCAACTTCTGTTTTCTTCCAGAGATTGATTGACTGTGTACATGTATAACCTATGTATACTTAAGCCTTTTATTTTTCTTTCTTTAAATAATTTTAAGTGTATTTCAGCCTAGCTCTTATTTTCTTTGTACTATATTTTATTTAAAGACAAAATTCTATTTTTATGCATATATATTTCTAAATCAGTTATTTCATTTTATCTATTTATTTCTGCCAAATTTTGTTACACAGAAATCTGTGTGCATGTGTACACTGTCTTGTGCACATGTACATGTTTTATACTTTGTATCTGCAAATCAATTTCCTATTCCTATTTTTCCCAATGCAATTTCAAACAAATACAAACTAAATTAAATCATGAAATTACTCACAAAAATCAGGGTTATCACACAGAATTTCTTATGTCGCGAATTGCTAATGTCGTTGCCGAGTTTCTTAAGTCGCGAGTTATCTTATGTCGCTGTGCCGCTTTTTCTTAAGTCGTTTGTTTGTTTTTCTTAAGTCGTTTGTTTGTATTTTCTTAAGTCGATTGTTTGTTTGTTAAGTCGTATTGTAACTGTTGAGTCGTGTGTGTTGTAATTTCCTATAAATAGGGGTGTATGGTCATTTGTAAAAAGGGGTTGATTTTTGAATAAAAATTGGTTTGTGCTTTGTGCCACCATTAAAATTGGAAGTTGAGTGTTATCTCCTTTCTCCATCTTCGGATATTCGAGTGCGCTCGAATCAACGAACTTGAAGCCGATTCACGGAATCTCGTGCGCAAGGTCAACGTCGAAGAATCGTAGATATTCTAACGTGGTATCGTGCGCGATCAACGTGTTGAAGATAGCTAGAATCCGGTATCTCGAGAGATCAATGGATTTGGGCTCTTGGGTATCTTCAATTCATCGATTCATTTTGTTTCATCGATTCATTTTCCGCGAATTCATCAATTCGTGAGTTGTGTGATCCTGTAGGCTGCGTCATGTTGATAGGCAGAGCTTACGAACAATCAAATTATGGTATAGCATGATTCAAAATCTTGTGTACATAGGTACAAAACATGCAGACATAGGATTTGAAGCACAAAGTAATTCAATATTAGTCCCAAAGAAACAAAAAAATTGTGCGTTGCTATAATAACACAACAAACGAACAACTATACTATAATATATGTACAACTAAACCAATACCTTATATTTATGCAAATAATTACGATTATGTATATATGAACAACTGAATAATATAAATATGTTTGAACACAAATTACATATAAAGTCAGTACAATAACCATATGAACTACTATATTGATACTTCGTTTATAGTTATCTTGATTGTTGGCTCAAATTATCATCAAGATACTTATGAATCTTTTCTCGTTTGAATACTATTATTGAAACATTGGCTTGAATTAAAGAACTAAATATTTGAATAGATAGTCAATTATAATAGTTATTATTTAGATTTTGTCTATGAGTGGAATTTGAGAACCCACAATGAAAATATGCTATAGCACAGATGGAAAAAAAGTAGAAAATATTTTGCACACTCCAACATACCTACAGCTTCGTCGACGGCAAGGCAATGACGGCGAACGCAATGGCGGCAAGCATTAACGGGGGCAAGCAACAATGGAGGTGAGAAATTGCGGGTAGCAACAGAGGCGAGCAAACGTAGGTAGCAATAGAGGCGAGCAGAAGACGAAGAGTAGCGGGTTAGGGTTTACAAGAGGGTTTTGTCAATTTTAGCGAGCATGGTTTAATTTCGTAGATGGCAATGGTAGAGAGTAGCGGGATGGGGTTAGGGTTTAGATTTTGGAAATTTTGCAGTCGGGTTTATTTTTCTTAAATACATTTAGCGGGCGAAAGAAATAAGGGTGGAAACTTGTAATTTTTTATCAACAGAAAGCAAATGTAAGAAGACAACTGTTAAAACAGTTGTTATAGATAAATATTTACAATGGGCACAAACAAAATAGTTGCTACTGACATATATTACAATTGCTGCACAAATAAAGTTGGTAAAAGTACATATGTTACAACTGCGACAAATAAACAGTTGTTATAAAGTACCTATTACAACTACCAGTTCATGCAAGCTGTAAAGGAAAGGTTGTAATATGGTTGTTTTGTTGTAGTGTGAGCTCCGGCAAAGCTGTTAATACCTCATATATTGATTTTGATGACAATAACCATATAAATATTACTACTAACATTTCTTCGAGTTGTGCAGTACTTTCAAATATATTATGGTGATATTTACAGAGATAAACAAGAACTCAGTGGAAGCAAAAGAATTATATATGAAAATTAATCAGAGCAAATAGAATAACAAAACTGATTGAAGAATAAATGCAAATGCTGTAACGACAGAGGTATTTGAAATGATTATTAGTTGGTTGAAGCTTAGAATCCTTTGTTAAAGACCTTATGGCAATTATCCTTAGAGATCATCAACCATTGACCTCAACCGAATCAGAAAAAATTCGAAATATGAGGTACTTTGAAATCTGAAAATCTGCAACTCTTTATTGGTGTTGTTGTTCTTATGAAACATCATATGTCGACATATCTCCTCTATACATATCGACCTACATGTCGTTTTTCAGTTTTTCAAAACTCAAATCAAGGGATTTTCCTGCCACCTCTTCACCGAAAGACGTGTCTCTTCAACCACTATTTAAAGGCTCTGGAAAACGAATTTTCACATCGGTAATTCTCATTTTCTCATACTCTTTCATCTCCATACATTTGTGATAGAAATCCATTGCATACTCTTCCATTCTCTTTGCAAATTCATACTCTTACACTCCAATTCTTGAGGAATTTGCAAACCACACAATATCAGAGAGTTTGTACTTGAATTTATATCATTATCCCTCTGGTTTCATCTTATTTCTCAAAGAATTCAAAGATATATTACCACTTGAGGTCTATAGGATCATTGTATCGAGTCTGCAAGAATCTGTATGAAGATACGACTATTTGTTATACTATATTGTTGTTTGTATAAAGAAGAGTGTGTTCTTATAGCCCGTAAATCAAGAGTGTGCCCATGAAATCAAGACTGTAAAGGTATTCTTGCCGTCCGTGGAAAGCAAGTGGTTATAGTGAAATTCTGTATGGTGTAGTATAGGACCGGATGTAGGCTTGGTCAATCCAACCAATATAAAAATTCCTGTTGTTATTTACTTTACAGCATTTTACTTTATTACATACTTGTTCTGTGATTATTGGTTTCTATTTGCAATTTGAGTAGATAGAGTTTTAAATTCATAAGTAAGTTTTAAATATTTGAAATACACACTTCACCACTTCTAGTGTTTAAATATCTTTATGTTCCATTCTGCATTGTGTTGTAGAAACCCTATTCATCCACAAAAGCTACTGTCCATTACACTCCGCCAACGAGCTTCGACAAAGCCACCGCCCGCTAATGAAGGGTTGAAAATCTCCAAATCCAAAAACATCTTAACCAAAAAACAAAAGTACTTAGGAGTGTAAATAAGTACTTACCAAGAAGATGGAACCACAATCCCTCACCGATAGTCTTCATCAACAATAACTAAACTACTCCCTCCATCATGTCACCTCGTAGCACCTAGCACTTTAACAAGCGAATTAAGTTCGAGCAATGCTCGAACTTTCCTATCGGCAATGCTTTTATAAACATATCCATCGCGTTATCCTTTGTATGCACTTTTTGAAGATGAACAAGTTATCTTCATCGATAGTTACCAAAAATGACTCTCTCACCTCTATATGCTCAGTCCAAGAGCTAAAAGCCAAATTCTCCACCAAATGTGTAGCACTTTGGCTACCACACTAAACATCGATACTATCGTATTCCTTTTCCGCCCAAGTCACACAACAGCTGCCTCAAGTATAGTGCTTCCTTTTCCACCCCCACCGCGGCTATCAACTTTGTCTCCGTAGTGGAGAAAGCAACTATGGTTAGCAATTTAGATCTCCAACTTATGGTCATACCACCAAGAGTGAAGACATACCCAAAAATTGATTTCCTTCGATCCCTATCACCGGCATAGTCTGAATCACAATAACCAACCAACTTGCAATTCATTCCATTACTAGCACCAAAAACAAGACCATGAGATGAAATAACTCTACTCAAAATAACTTTTACAGCTTTCCAATGCGATTTTCCAACATTAGCCATATATCGACTAACCATCCCGACGGCATTTGCAATATCGGGCCTTGTACACACCATGGCATATACTAAACTTCCAACCACACTTGCATATGACACCCTTGCCATATAAGTCTTGTCTTTCTCCAAAATAGGTGATCCCTTAATTGAAAGCTTCGTATGCAAAGTTAAAGGTGTATTGGACGTCTTTGCATTCTCCATCCTAAACCGACAAAGCACTTTCTCTACATACTCCTTTCAACTTAAATCACTTTCGATTCCTTTCTATTTCTATGCCTAAAATTTTCTTTGCTTCTCCAAGATCTTTCATATCAAATTCTGATTTTAATCAATTTTTTAACTTGTTGATTTCATTTTTATCTTTCTAAGCAATGAGCATGTCAACCACAAACAAGAGTAAGTACACTCAACACTCATTTTTAACCTCTTAATATATACACAAGCACCTTTGATGCTCTTATCAAAACCATTTTCAAGCATAAAATGATCAAATCTCTTGTACCATTGTCTAGGTGATTTCTTTAAACATATAGTGATTTTTTCAACTTACAAACTAAATTTGACTTATCATCTACGACAAAACCTTTCGATTGCTCCATGTAGATGTCTTTATCCAAGTCACCATGCAAGAAGGCAGTTTTCACATCAAGTTGCTCCAATTTTAAATCATGAATAACAACTATAGCAAGTAATATCTGGATTGAAGTATGGCGCACAACCGGTGCAAAAATCTCATCATACTTCTTTCCCTTCCTTTGTGCGAACCCCTTAGCCACTAATCTAGCTTTGTATCTTCCATTGTCTTTCACCTTGTATATCTATTTGCACATAAGAGCACGGTTTCCTTTAGTAAGTGGAAAAAAATCCCAGGTTTGATTCTTCAACAGAGATTGCATCTCTCCCTCCATAGCACAAATCCATTTCGAGCTATCACTCGAATCCATGACGTCATCAAGGTCCATCGGCTCATCTTGGACTACATGAAGAACATAGTCCAAATTATCACAAAAGCTATGATAGTTCCAATCACCATATCTATCTGGTGATCTTATGATACGACGACCAACCCGAGTTGCAATAATATCACTCAAACTCCTTTCGGCTCCATTTGAACCAAATAATATCTAGAGTCGTGCGCATCACCAACACTACTAGAGGAAACATGTGGACTAAGTGATGTACCATTAACCGCTTCCTCCTTGCAATCATCTCCAACAACTCTACTCCTCAGACGAAATATGGGAACAACTTCCTTCTCCTTGGATTCATCACGAACCAAAACCAAAATATCTGATAAGCTCTCATTCTCCTTGAATAAGGCCGACTCACCAAAAGTAACATGATGAGAATTCACAACTTTCTTCGTTTCCAGATTCCAAATCTGATAGCCTTTGACACCATCCGTATAACCAAGCAAGTTCCCTTTGAAAGCTCTAGGCTCAAGCTTATCATTTATCGGATCGTGCACATAAACCAGACTACCAAACACACGAAGATAGCTCAAGTTAACGCTCTTCCGCTTCCACACTTCCTCTAGAATTTTGTTATCAATAGCCGAGCATGGAATTTGATTTACAATATGCACCGCGGTTGACAACGCTTCGGCCCAATATCCCTTCGATAAATCCAATATCAATCTCAAGCATAGTGCTTTCTCAAGTAGAGTATAGTTCATTCTCTTCGCAACACCATTCGATTGCGGATCTCTCGATGTAGTAAAATGCCTCCAAAAGCCATGATGCTTGCAAAAATCCATAAAATCTCCAGAAACATACTCCCCGCCATCGTTGGACCTCAATACCTTCAAAGACCAACCGCTCCCATTATCAACAAGAGCTTCCAAACTTTCAACTTTGCAAATGCCTTCGACTTGGCCTTCATTACATACACCTATATTTTTCGAGAAAAATCATCAATAAAAGAAATATAATAACGAGCTCCATCCAAAGAAGCTACAGGTGTCGGCCCCCAAACATCTGTGTGAACATACTCAAGAACATCCCTTGAATCATACTTTCCTTCACCAAATGATACTTTAGTTTGCTTTCCCATGACACATTCCTCGCAAAACTCAAGTTTTTTAAAACTCTCTTCATCGATCATGTCCCTCTTTCGAAGAATATCCAAACTCCTCTCCGAGACATGAATCAACTTCCAATGCCTCAACCTCATCGCATCCAAGCCATAAGAACTATCAACATCTATACAATTTTCACCTTCAATAGTCAAACCTTCAAGCAAATAAACACCATGAGCTCTAGCACTTTCATCACGACAAGTGACATCTTTGAAACCTGCATGCTACCACTCTTAGTAGTGATTTTATGTCCCAAAGAATCCAATTACTCCAAGGAAATAAGAGATTTACGAAGACCCGGAACAAAGCATACATTAGTGAGCGTATGAATTACACCATCAAACATCTGAATCTACATGGAACCAATGCTCATTGATGTACAAATAATACCATTACCCATAACAATTGAATTTCCTTCTTTGTAGAGATAAGAGGAAAAACAATACTTATTCGACGTTATATGATAAGACGTGCCCGAATCGAGCACCCATTCGCCACCCGAAACATTCGATGTTATCGTTGTCAATACATTTTCATCTACCTTACCAACATCACTCTCCATCACCACCTACGAAGATGCTACATCCTTCTTCTTCTTATCCTTGTTTGGACACTCATTCTTCCAATGACCGGGGTTCTTACAAATATATCACTTGTTATTTCTTTCCCTTGAATTTCCTCTCCAACCGGGCTTCCTTGATTAAGAATGCCTACGATTCCCCTTCTTCTCATTTCTCTCTTTCTCCACAAACAAACCGTGACCACTACTAGCACCATTACTAATATCACTCAACTCCTCCATTTGTTCTCACAACTCCTCACTAAGAAGACCTGCTTTAACTTCACTAAGAGTCGAAATATCTTGGCTATATATCAAGCTATTTGAGAAACTCGTATAACAGTCCGGCAACGAACATAACTCATCGCCTTTTGCTCTTCCTCAATCTTCAAGTCTACCGCCCTGATCTTCATTAATAAACCATCAAAGGTATTCAAGTACGCCTTTAGTGAAATTCCCTCCTTTATCTTATAGATGAAGAATGTTCGCAACAAGATCAAATGACTAGTTAGTGATTTCTTTATATATAATTCCTCCAACTTTTTCCAAATACCCTTAGCGGTTGTCTCGCCACTAATTTCAGAGATTACATTCTTTCTCATAGCAAGTTAGAGTGTAGTGGATGCCCACTCTTCCATTTCCTCTCTTTAAACATCCGAGATGTCCATCGGTAAAAAATGTGTGTCAAATACAACCCAATGCACACGATTGTGCCTAAGAAATGCTTTCATCTTCCATTGCCATTTTTCAAAATCATTATCACCATTCCACTTGCCAATAACCAGTTGAGAACCCGATACCACATACAATTACATACATATGGTGCTACATTACTTGGACCAATCATTGAGGGGCTTTTCGAGATATTTTTCGATTCCGGTATTTCCACAAACACCTTACAAACACCAAACTCTAATACCAAATGTTATGAAATCCGAACTCGAGAATACTCTAATCCAAATTCCAAAATGCAGCGGAAAAACAAGCTAGATAGTTGAAAGATGTGCAAAACAATCGACCAATATCCCAATGTCAAAACTCAATATCCAATCCAAATAAATCAATCTTAATCACAAGCAAGCAAAATAAGGAATTACAAAAGTAAATCACACACGAGATTTATAGTGGTTCCACTAACGTTGTGTTAGTGTACATCCACTTTAGAGAGAGCTTTTTTATTACCACAATGAAAAGAGTACAAGCGATTGAATACGATGATCACTCACAATTCTATAGAATTTGATTTTGTGGATATTTAGAATTGAAGAAAATAGTTAGAGGAAACCCTTCTTTTAATTTGAATGAACCTCTCCCTTTGAGATATGAAAAATAACTTATTTATGAAGAATTCCAATTTGGAAATTACCAACTTTGCCCCTTGAAGCCTTCACTATCATCAAATAGTAGCAAGGGCTTAAGCAACTATGTTCTAGGAAATTAGCTGGCTGAACATCAAAATCAGAAGGCTGAATTGTTTTTCCAGATGGCTGAAAAAGCCAAATTAACACGTGAAACTTTCAGGAAACTTCCTTGTAAACACAGACGTCTGAATAAGGTATTTATACGTCTGATTTTACGCCCATACATCTGAATCCCCAACTTAGATGTCTAACTTGCTGTAGCCAACTCCAACTTCTTCAAACTGCAAAATCTCTTGCCTCCCAGCTCCGGTTCGTGAACCGTCTTCACCGGTATCAAGCTATTTCCATCCTCTTCAATTCCACATACAGTGTCGCCAAAATTTAACAAATATTCATGTTTGTTTGTATGTTTCTCACATCCAATTTAGTTGAGAGAACTTGCAAAAGATGAAAGAGCTTCAGAACATATTGACCTCTTCAACTCTATGATCAGAGAAATTGCATTAGAAGCTCTTCTCAAAAGGCTGCAAGGTATTTATTTTGTATTTGTTAATCAATAACACACTTCTATTAATAGTTGTAATATATATTGTGTCTCACTTTTTGATGATGATGTGAAACTCAAAAATATACCTCACTGTTTACACGTATGACATCACAATTTCAAATCTCGCACTTGATAAAAATAAATTTTCATTTTTTATGAGATCACAAATTTTAATCCCATATTTGACAAAACTACACTTTTACAACTTATAAGGTCAGACGTACGAATCCTAATTCTTACTATAAAAGGATCAATTTATACTTGTTTTCGTTGCTTTTACATTTTAATACCAAAAGATCAATTTCTAAAATGTAAATTTTAATGGGTCTATTTTACAAATATGTATTTATAAAATTAGGATAAAATTTCAATATGATCATATAGAAAACCAACTTCAAGAAATTGAATAGTAAAAAATAACAATATTCTTTCAATTACAAAAATTTATATTTTACTAAACATTTGCATACCATTACGATAATGTATCAACCAACTTGAAATAAAAAAACTTTTTTATATATGTTTTCAAATTTTTTATGTAATCTCATTGCTGTAAGACTTATTTCTAAATATATATTCTTGCACGTTCAAAAAAACTTAATATATCTTTCTCTCGGTTCCGTTGTACAAACACTCATTTAAAATATTATGAGAAAACTTCATAAGTTATTGTTAAGAAGCATGGTTACATATTTTTAAATATAGAAAACAAAAGATATCATATTTTCAATTATATGTTTTTTCATATCCATTAAACGTTCATGCATACCATGATGCTAATGTTCTAGATTTAGAAAAAATTCAATAGCCCATTACTGAATTTTTAATCGTTAGGATAATAGATTACTAAAACTTGGCAAATATACATAGTACCATTTTATGTTCATAAGTAGTTTTTATGCATGTGCAATGCACATGCCAAAAGCATTCTACCAAATAGACATAAGTAGATCGATGGTAGTAATTATACCAAATCGGTAGTTGATTACCTAAAATCACTTGCAATTAATTCAAAAGGTAATTAATGAATCCATATTCATCTCATCAATTTCATTATCCTGATAATTTTGTTTTGTTCTCATATATTTGTTATTGGGCTGCCAGGTCATTCATGTACCACTCATAGAGACACAAAGTACTTTGCATACTAATTTATATTGGTATGCATGATCAGGTTTATCATTTTGGCCTTGTTAGGTTAACAATGGATGCTACAACTCATATGACCACATGTGACATCGGACATTTGAGTAAGTAAAATATTTGTTATAAATAAAAGCTATTACATTAGTAACATGAATTGGATTGACATTCAAATAACTTTTTTACATAAAATGATATGTTGTAATGAATATTTCATTTATCACGCTATTTTTTTGAGCAAACACTCTAATATATGAAAGTGAGTAAATACCTAAGTGTGTCTATGTATGAGTTAGGATTAATAACACTTTTTATATAACACCATCTGTAGACCTCTAATATTAGACACAAGTTTATATTTAAGTATTTTATTCAAGTGACAGGAGAGAGAAAGAAAAAATATTCAATAGAAACTTGTGACTGATATCCGGGCAACAAAGCGGTACTAAATAAAGGGTGTTATTGATCCTATATATATATATATATATATTTGAGGGAGGTTATCAACTTCTCGAGATGTATAAATATTAGTTAACAATATTATAGTAACAATATATAGGACATGAACATAATTAGTTCTCTTTAAACTTAAAAGTTATAAAATTTCCATGTTTATTATAAAGATGAAATGGCTTACCTTCAATTCCTAGACTAAGAGAAACTACACAAGTGAAGTCTGGTATGAAGATCTAGTGTTGTTGCTATGTTGAAAAACTACAAATGCTAGTGAAAGAGAGCTATTGAGACTTGGTGAAGTCTATGCATATATGGTGAACACTGGAGGTCAACAAGGTGATTCTATCATATCTACACTTACTTAAAATATGCCCGGTTTGCTCTATCACAGTAACAGTAATTACATTAAAACTATAAAAAAAAATCAAAACCAACATTAGGAAAATGTTCTTACCACTATTATAACTCCTGCGTTCACTCTTGAACATAAGCAAATTTTATGATCTTACAATTACCATTTGGACTGTCTTCGATAATATGCATTAGATCATTTTTAGTTAAAACTTTGACTGAATTATCATATATCTATTAGGATTTCAATATATTTTAGGATTGATTAATCATGGCTAAATCTGAATGTGTGACCCATATTGATTTAATTAAGAAGAAACCAGAGGATGGTAAATAAATTAGTGGAAGTTGTACCTGAATCCATAGTTATTGATTGAAAGAAAGAAAATTGGTTTAATATTCCAAATTGACACAAACCCTAGATCTAAATCCATAGTTGGTGATTGAAATAGAAAAAGAAGTGGTTTGATCTTCCAAATTGACACAAACCTTAGATCTGAATTATTTCCACAGACGATATTAGGAGAATACTATAGCTTGTGTAATTTGAGGACTATAACCCCTTATTTATAATGTTGGCATTTTCTAATTTGGCCCTTCGACAAATTAGAATTGACTAGATATCTCAATGTTAATATCATGACAATTATATCTTTAAGCCTTTTAGTTTAAATCAAAATTTGATCATTTTAATTAGGCTTTATACCAAATAGCATAACATATTTTATTTTACACATGTGACCCAAATTATTGAAATATTCCAACAATCTCCTCCGGATCACATATATAATATCCTTACAAAATGTGTACAACTTTATAAGCTCCAAAATGTGCTATTTAAAACATAATGTGTTTCCGAAATAATCTCGTCCATTAACCATGCTAACAAAAAATCAAAGAAGCTTTCGTTACCTTTAGTATAACTGAATCCATGAATGGTCACATATACCAACACAATTAAATTACATAGATCAATCATTAATGTGTAGCATGGAAATTACGCGAACTTTGATCTATATATGTCTATTTCCAACTGGTCCAACTTTAGTGAGATCAAAAAAAAAATTCAATATTTGAACTCCATGGAGTGCAAAGAAAACTTTATTACTTTATTTCTAATTGGAAAAGGATAATTAATGTATCTTTAACCGAAGTATAGAGCAATGTGTCATATGACTATGCTAAATACAAACTCCCCCTAAATCAAAATATCATTACATAAAAGTTACCTAATTGGGCAACATGCTCATGAAAGACCTTGGGTGATAATCCTTTAGTAAGTGGATCCGCCATAATGGAGCTTGTCACAATATGCTCTATGAATTACAATCTATTTTGCACCCTTCCCTTATTAGAAAATAACATATTGTTATTGTCATAATATTACTTTAATTATCTTTCAATTTCTTTCTGCAATAATCCATAACTTTGTGATAGAATTTTGTAATTATTTTCCATCGTTGGATGCCCTATAATAGAAAATAAACATTAGTTCCATAGTAGAGGAGGCTATAAGTGTCTGTATGGAAACTTTCCTTACATAACTCCATCCAACAGTAATAATAATAATATTATTACTTAAAGTGGATCGCTTGTACTCTTGGCATCCAAAATATTCGGATTGTAATGCTTTATGATCTCCAACCAATCCGACCTTTTATCTATGAGCATATAATCTTTTTTATTCCTTAAAGATATCTCGTAACCCTTTTGGTTACTAAACAGTGATCCGCATTCAGGGTCACTAAGATATTTGCCAAACTAAAAAACAATGCACGCAATAACCATATGCATGCATGCCTAAGCATGCGTTAGACTCCCCACTACAAAAATATTATGAATTTTTTGCATTTCTTTAACTTCAAGGATATTATTATATCATTATATAAGATAATATTTGTCATTTTCGCAAAAGAGAATCAATTGATTCGTAGTTTGCATACCTAAATTTTTTAGCACCTATCCGTCTATCTCTTTTGTGATAATCCAAATATCACCCCATGAGTAATAATGATGTATTTGAATCTTGAATATAAAAGAGTAATCCATAAGAGGGTTTCTTAAGTTGTTTCATAAATGTCTCCAATGAGAAACATGACTTTAATATCCTTTCGATATTATTCAAAATTATAATATGCAATAAGTTCCAAAATGATTTTAAAGAGTCTTTTAGTAAAACTAACGAGAAATTCTCTTTAAAAGAAAACACCGTTTTTCCTTTTAAATATAGTCTTTTCTATAACGAGTCTTATACCTTTCCACGTAACCCACTTAATCCCTTTTGGTTTTGAATAGTTATTCATGGCCAATGATCTTGTTATCTTAAGGTGGGGAGAAAGATCTAAAACTTTATTATCCTTTATAGATTTACACTATATATTCATACCTTAAATCCACATTTCAAATTAATATATTGTATGGATTGATGTAAGCCAACAGAAACATCTTCACCAATCCATTATTTATCTTTATAGAGAAATACAATGTGGTCATCTGGAATATTTTTTTTTCCTTTCAAGTGGATTTCCTTAATGACCTTGCACCTTGAGATTATTGAGTTTGTTTTCCTGAAACACTAACCTTAACTTGAAAAAAAATTTGTTTAACATTGTCTTACTATAGTTTCTAATTTAGTACTTGAAATGAAAGAAAATAAATCCTATACATTATTCGAAGAAGTAACGGTAGTTGAATTAAAGATAATGATTCTCTTTAAAGACCATGCTCCATACTTTATTTCTTCCCCAAACTCAACATCCTAAAAAATTATTGCATTCCCATTCTGAAATTTTTCCTTAGTATGGGTTTATAAAACTTGTAGTTTTTAGTCACTTAGAATATCAATTAAGTATTTGTTATCTTTAGTGCCTTAATCTATAATTATTTAAAATGGTGGAATAAATAATTACATTAGTCACCATATCCAAATTTAAAGCTTCATTATAAGAGGTGTTTATCATGAATTTCAAGATATTCAATTCCAATAATGTATCAATTTATTGATAGATTATCTTACTATTTCTAAAGGAATAATGATAATCAAATGTATTTGTATCAAAATTAGAAACCAAAATCTATCTAAGTGACAGTATAAAAAAATTATCAAACAAATCGAAACAGTATGCATATCTTTTTAGACACAACATATGTGATATCAAGTAAAATTGCTTTTATATATCCATAGATTTAATAAAAGAAACAACTACAAATATATCTGTATGTTATTTCTTTTCTTCTAAATCCACAGGACTTCTTTATCCTTATTTATGCATTTATTTACAATGTACATTAAATGGGTACTTTCTATCTTATCACGCTTTAATCTCTCTTCTTCTTACCACAGTGCAAAATAAGCTCAGTAAGAGGTCATTTTATTCTTAAAAATAATAATTAATAATAATCTTAAAATGGTTATATTGTGAATAAAGAGCCTTTAACTTTTGAAGCAATAAATTGAGTGCCTTTGACTTTTGAAGCAAATTTTTTCCATATAGTACTCATTCATGTTTCTCTTACTTTGACTTTATGGAATCGAGCAATATAAAACGTGCTTATTGTTAACATACTGTTTGGGTCTTTTATCTGTTTGGCCTTTTATCTGTTTGGCCTTTTATCTGTTTGGCCTTTTATCTGTTTTCTATCTATATAAACCTATCTCTGTAACCCTAATGTAATCAATCTTCTTGCTCAGCTGTCTTGCTGAATAATATGAATTATCTTCTTCTTCTTCTTCTTATTTGATTTTATAAACGTTTTACAAACGTTAACATGGTATCAGAGCAAGGTTCTTGTTTTTGCCTCGTCGCTGCCTCAACCTGAAACCCTAGCCTGCTCTCAGCCTGAAACCCTAGCCTCGTCGCCCCTCGCCTCAGCCCCAGCCTCTGCCGCTGCTCCAACCTCGTTGCCCCTCGCCTCAGCCCCAGTCTCTGCCGCTGCCCCAGCCTCTACCGCCCTCGTCCCAGCCCCAAGGCCCCATAGCCGATCAGCCCCAGCCTCACAGCCGATCTCCTCAGCCCCTGCCGCCCTCGTCTTGCTTCAGCCCGAGCCCCGATCAGCCTCAAGGCCCCACAGCCCCAGCCCCTGCCGACCTCGGTCCTGCAGCCCTTGTCCCCACCTAAACCCTAGCACACCGAAACCCTACCCTTGTCTCGAAACCCTAGTTCCTCGAAACCCTAGTTCCCCGAAACCCTAGCCCAATTGATATCAGTCTCGACTTGAAGCAGTTGCTGACTTCAAAATATGGCAGGAGGTGATGATTCATTACAGGCTATTAGTGTTCGTTTAGATGGAAAAAACTATTCTTATTGGAGTTATGTCATGAAAAATTTTCTGAAAGGAAAACAGATGTGGGGATATATTTCTGGTGTTATTGTGGCTCCTGAAACTACTAATGTTGAATCAATGGAGAAATGGGATACCAACAATTCAAAGATCATTACTTGGATTAATAATTCCGTTGAGAATAAAATTGGTATGCAATTGGCTAAGTATGATACTGCTAAGCAAGTCTGGGACTATTTGGAGCGACTTTTTGTGCGCTCTAACTTTGCCGTTCAATATCAATTAGAGGCTGATATTCGGTCATTGTCTCAGAATGATCGAAATATTCAAGATTTTTATTCTGAAATTACTGCTCTTTGGGATCAATTGGCTATGACTGAGGATGCTGAGCTTAGGTCATTTGCTCCATATATCGCTCGTAGGGAGGCACAACGTCTTGTTCAATTGTTGATGGCTCTTCGACCAGAGTATGAGCATTGTCGTGCGTCCATCCTACATCGCACTCCTTTACCTTCTGTTGACTCTGTTCTACATGAATTATTAGCTGAAGAAACTCGCTTGAAGTCTCAAACTGAGAAAGTTGCACAGACCTCTTCTGCATCTGTTCTTGCTACGGGGATTTTACCAATCCCGTCTCAACGCAACAAAATAAATATCAAGAATGGTCGTGATTTTAATTACTGTAAACAACCAGGCCATCGGAAAAATCAATGTCTTGAATTATTAGCTCGTCAAAAAAATCAAAAGCAAGGTGATAGATCACAACAGCAACAACGTGGTAGCCAACAACAGTCCTTCTCTACTGCACAAGGATATGGACGGTCACGTGGTAGTTCCCAGCCTAAGACTGCTGCATTGGTACATCCTTCTGGTGAATCAGGTGTGGACTACTCTATGGACTCTCTTGTAGAACAATTTTAGAAGTTCCTTGCTAGCCAGTCTTTGTCTCAAAACATGACTGCTCCTCAGTCTCAGCATTTTGCCATGTCAGCTCCCTCCATATCAGGTTTGAATTCTCCTTTGTGGATTTTGGATTCTGGTGCTTCGTATCATATGTCCCATGATTGTTCATCATTTATATCTATGTCTTTTGATTCTCGCTCACCTTCTATTTTGACTGCTGATGGCACACCTTTGCCATTAACAAGAATCGGTACAATTCAAACCACACACGTTTCCCTCCCAAATGTTTATTGCATTCCTAAATTAACTATGAACCTTGTGTCGGTCGGACAACTTTGTGATCTTGGATATCTTGTTCATTTTTCTTCTACCACTTGCTCTGTGCAGGATCCCAACTCCAAGAAGATGATTGGGACAGGCCGTAGGCAGTGCAGTCTTTATGTTTTGGATGACTTACACATTCCAAGTCATGTCGTTGCTGCCAGTATTGACCTTTCTTCTTTTCATTTAACTCCATTGTCTTCTAAGTTTTATTTGTGGCATTCTAGACTTGGTCATATTTAAAGCTCTCGTCTTAAATTTTTATGTAATTCTGGTGTTTTGGGAGACTTACGTTCTCATGATATTTCAGATTGTAGTGGTTGTAAACTTGGAAAATTTTCTGCTTTACCCTTTAATCAAAGTCTTTCTACTTCTACTGCACCTTTTGATTTAGTTCACTCTGATGTTTGGGGTCCAGCACCCATCCCCACAAAAGGTGGGTGCAGATATTATGTCTCTTTTATCGATGACTATACTCGTTATTGTTGGGTTTTTCTGATGAAACGTCGTTCTGAGTTTATTGATATATATACTGCCTTTCAAGCATATGTTAAAACACAACACTCTGCTATTGTTAAATGCTTTCGTTCTGATTTAGGGGGGAATATACTAAGGGAGACCTTTCTAACATATTCACGGCTGATGGTACTTTGCATCAGTCTTCCTGCACTGATACCCCGCAACAAAATGGTGTTGCTGAAAGAAAACATAGACACATTGTTGAAACTGCCCGTTCTATGATTCTTTCAGGTAGTGTTCCAAAAGAATTTTGGGGAGAAGCTGTTCTTACTTCCGTTTATCTTATTAATAAAATCCTAATTTCTCATAATTCTGGTATTTCTCCTCATGCCAAGTTGTTTGGTCAAACTCCCGATTACTCACACCTAAAAGTGTTTGGTTCCACCTGTTTTGTTCTTCGTCCGCACGTAGAGCGTACAAAATTATCTTCGCGTGTTGCTATATGTGTTTTTCTTGGGTATGGTATTGGACAAAAAGGCTATCGCTGTTATGATCCTTCTTCAAATAAACTATATGTTTCTCGTCATGTTTCCTTTATTGAGCATATTCCCTTCTACTCTATTCCAGCTAGTCCTCATAATATGACTAAGTCTGATCTTATTCACATTGATCCATTTCCTACTGATAACCCCTCTGATTCACCACTCATTACCATTGAAACACCGTCATCCATACACTCTGTTCCTCCTCCTTCTGCAGGTGACACTTTATCTCCTGCTACTACGACTGTTCAAACACCTCCTGTGATGACAGATCCTGTTCAACCTCGCTATCCCACTCGCACACGTAAATCTACTCAATTATCAGATTTTGCTTACTCTTGTTACTCTCGGGCTTTTGCTTCATTTCTTGTTTCCATTGACACTTTCTATGAGCCTTCTTCTTATTCGGAGGTTGTTCGTTCTCCTGTGTGGCAACGTGCTATGTCTGAGGAAATGTCTGCTTTAGACAAAACTGGTACCTGGGATCTTGTATATCTTCCTACTGGGAAGAAAACTATTGGTTGTCGATGGGTATATAAGATTAAAACCAAGTCAGATGGTTCTATTGAGCGATACAAAGCTCGTTTAGTTGCTAAAGGATTTGCCCAAGAGTATGGCATGGATTATGAGGAGACATTTGCTCCTGTGGCTAAGATGACATCTGTTCGGGTTCTTATTGCTGTTGCGTCCAGTCGTAAGTGGGACATCTCTCAAATGGATGTTAAAAATGCTTTTCTTAATGGAGATCTTAAGGAAGAAGTTTACATGGTTGCTCCACCTGGCGTTTCTCATGCTCCAGGTCAGGTTTGCAGGCTTAAGAAAGCTCTATATGGTCTTAAGCAAGCACCTCGTGCTTGGTATGAGAGATTTTCGAATGTTGTTACATCACTTGGTTTTACCTCTAGTCCCCATGATTCAGCACTTTTTGTCAGATTAACTTCTACAGGCTGTATTCTTCTTCTACTATATGTAGATGATATGATCATTACAGGTGATGACAGTAATGGTATTATGAGCATTAAAGCCACATTGTCTCGTTGTTTTGATATGAAGGATTTGGGTCATCTACGTTACTTTTTAGGCATTGAAGTAGCTTCCTCAGAAAAAGGCTATCTTCTTTCCCAATCCAAATACGCCACTGACATTATTCATCGTGCTGGTCTTACCGATACACATCATGTTGATTCACCACTTGAGGTAAATGCCCGATATACTCCGACAGATGGGAGTCCTCTTTTTGATCCTACTTTATACCGTTCTATTGTTGGTTGCCTTGTATATCTGACCATCACTCGTCCAGATATTGCCTATGCTGTTCACATTGTTAGCCAGTTCGTATCTTCCCTTACCTCTGTTCATTGGGCTGCTGTTATGCGCATTCTTCGTTACTTGCAAGGAACACTTTATCAGAGTCTTTTGTTTCCATCGACCTCATCTTTGGAGCTTCGTGCTTTCTCTGATGCAGATTGGGCTGGTGATTCAACGGATAGAAAATCCACAACTGGCTTTTGCATATTTTTAGGTGATTCCCTTATTTCATGGAAGAGCAAGAAACAGGATGTTGTTTCTCGGTCTTCTACTGAGGCAGAGTATCGTGCTATGGCCTCCACTACATCTGAGATCATTTGGTTACGCTGGCTATTGGAAGATATGGGTGTTTCGATTTCCTCTCCCACTCCTATGTATTGTGACAATAAGAGTGCTATTCAAATTGCTCACAATACTGTTTTTCATGAGCGCACCAAACATATTGAGATTAACTGTCATTTCACTCGGTATCACTTGCTGCATGGAACCATTTCTCTGCCTTTTACTTCGTCATCGACGCAACTTGCAGATTTCTTCACGAAGGCTCACACTATCGAACGTCATAGATTTTTCATTGGCAAACTCTCGATGCTTCTTGCTGTACCATCGCGTGTTTGAGGGGCGATGTTAGCATACTGTTTGGGTCTTTTATCTGTTTGGTCTTTTATCTGTTTGGCCTTTTATCTGTTTGGCCTTTTATCTGTTTGGCCTTTTATCTGTTTTCTATCTATATAAACCTATCTCTGTAACCCTAATGTAATCAATCTTCTTGCTCAGCCGTCTTGCTGAATAATATGAATTATCTTCTTCTTCTTCTTATTTGATTTTATAAACGTTTTACAAACGTTAACACTTATTCCCATTATCGTTTTTTGCAAAACGCTTTTCAATTTGTAAAGAACTCCTTAAGATTGATTACCCCTACGGATATCACACCCTTGATAGCTTTTGAAATATTATACATTATGATCATTTGACTCTTGAAATTTGGATTACTCACCCTCGGTGTTCTTCATAACATTACAAGAGCATTCAACCATAATAGGGGTGGATGTGATCCTCCTAAATGCAAGATCTCGATCCACGCAAACAAGAACAAACAACATGTTCTCTTACTAACCCTTAGGGTTAGTCCCAAACGAGATGAGAATGTTATTAATATTGGCAAATACTTTAAAAAGGTGGAACCCAGTACACGAGGCTCCCGCACGATAGCGGACTCTGGAGAGGTCGATAATGTATGCAGCATTTCCCTTGCATTGTGAAGAAGATATTTTCGGACTCGAACCTGGGCACCCAAATCACCACGTGGGCGACCTAACCTTTGCGCCAAGCCTCTACCTCTATTGGCAGATACTTTACTCAAATTATTTGAAAATGGAACAAAAAATAACAACCATATATGCTCATATCCACAAATCAACCATAGTAAATTCAAATAATTGGTAAGTCTCTTCTCAACATACCTACCACAACATTAATATCAAGTCTTTGGATAGTACTATTAACTGTAAGTGGTACTCTTATTGTAATGATCAAATACTGACAATAAGTTCAAGTCAAATAACTTTCTTCTTTTGGCCAATTAGTTATTTACTTGTAAAACCTTATAATTGTCACACATTTATCATCACACATATATAAGTAATTCGATAAAATATAATCTTCCTTTGGGTCGGCTAACATCCATATGAATAAATGCATAAAAATATCAAATATTTTCATGAACAACTAAAATAATAGTGGTCATTTTGGTGACATATTATTTCAACTAACTCACTTGGAATGTAAGATAGTTACAATTATTTTGCAAAGAGACACCAAAAATATATTTGAATTTATTTCTTAGTGTATGTACAATATATTTCTAGTGTTATAAAACGCTCTCGAAAATGCTTTATGTCTATATGACACTTGAAAATCACAAAATTATAACCGTGGCACAATTTGTTTTAATCATAGCTATTATAATCTTTTGCTTTAAGTATGTGGTTATATTCATGACATTCCCTAAATAAATATGACACAAGGCATCATAAATAAATCGCATAATAAATGTCACAAATAAATGCAAGAACTGAATGCCACATAATATATATATATATATATATATGTGTGTGTGTGTGTGTGTGTGTGTGATATAGTAAATGTTGTACTAAATAACATGAATGAATGCAGTAGTTATGATATATATATATATATATATATATATATCTGAATCATAATATAGCTTTACAAAATGCTACCGTGTCACTTTATCTTAAGTTTATTATTTGTATATTATCGTAATTCGTTCATTTTTATATTTGTCATAAATATTAATGTTAAATTCCAACGCATGTACACAAAGGAAAAACATATAATAAAATTTTCATAACCAAAAAAATTGACATTAGTTAAAATATATAAATGCAAAATATTTGCAATAAATATTGACTTCAGAAAGTCCATATCTTATTCAATTGCTACTCGATCCAAGACAGGAAAGTGAAACATATTTCAACGAGTATGGTTATACATACAAAATATCTATAATGATCAAACCTAAATGCATCAAATAATAAACCATATACATTTTCTTATTCCAAACGCAAACAAGCTGCATCATTAATATTTTATAACCGACACATTTAGTGCATTTATGATAATAAGTTAATTAATTTATTACCATAACAACCACATTTAATGCGCTTATGATAAAAAATAAATGAAATTGACTGTTATAAGGTCTAAAATGTAAACTAATGTAATATTAAAATTTTATTTCTAGGTACGATATTACACAATAATAAAATCAACATAAACACCTTAAATGAGCATACTTCTGTTCCGATGAATCAAAATTTCTTAAATAACCTATATATTATTTAGTCAAAAGTTAAGTAAGGTAAAATGATCGTAGAATTAGATTAATATTCTCTGCATAAATGGTTCTAAATAATATATATATATATATATATATATATATATATATCTGTGTGTGTGTACATATCCATACCATTAATAAACATTAAAGAAAATAAATGTAAATATCGAATCCAAAGTATTCCTCACATTAAAATTCATAATTTATTCATGAAATATATAATAATAAACGTGCAGATGCTTTAACCAACATAAGTTATTTTTGAAATTTAGAAGAGTTTAGATTATTTCCCAAAAATTTAATAATTTCAAAATTCTAGCTTATTTCATAAATAACATACAGATCATTTAGATCTATCTTTCTACACTAAAACAGTTTCATAAATTAGCCATTCAATTTACAATATATAGAAAAATTGATCCTAAACCAAATCCAAATCATCAGCAAAAAAAATCCTTGATACATAGATCAAGCAGATCTGACACTCGAGTAAGAATGTACATGAATTCAATATCTTCTAAATGTAGTTCGATTCAAAAATTACTCATAATAAAATGCATAAAAATTTCCCAAAGAAATCAATGATGGGTGGATCCTATACCACTTATTAGGATTTCAGTATACTTTATGATTGATTAATCATGAAACCCTCGATCTGAATGTGTGACCCATATTGATTTGATTGAGAAGAAATCAGAGGATGGTAAATAAAGTAGCGGAAGCCGTATTTGAATCCATAGTTGCTGATTGATAGAAAAAAATTGATTTGATATTCTAAATTGACACAAACCCTAGATCTAAATCCATAGTTGGTGATTGAAAGAGAAAAATAATTGGTTTGATCTTCCAAACTGACACAAACCCTAAGTCTGAATTATTTTCATTGAAGAGATTAGGAGAATAACTAGAGCTTGTGTAATTTGGGGACCACAACCCCTTATTTATAATCTTGGCATTTAAAAATTTGGCCCTTTAATAAATTAGAATTGCCTAGATATCTATACATTAATATCATGACAATTATATCTTTAACCCTTTTAGTTTTAATTCAAAATTGGATCACTTTAATTAGGCTTTATACTAAAATAGCAGAACACATTTTATTTAAATATATAGTCCAAATTATTGAAATATTTCGACAATATCATCGTTGTAATCCATAGTACCTTAGCTATATTACATGATAATTGCAATATGTAATATAATACATGACCCTTTTAAATCAAGAGAGAGAAACATGTTTTTAGTTTATACTAAAATTCTTCAAAAGTGAAACTTGCACTTTAATCTTCCTTTTTCTAAGAATATTAAGATTGAAATTCTCTCATCGTTTCATAAAAACATTTCTGAAAGGGAATCAAATTCATAAGGAAAATTTATGTCTACGATATATCTATTAGATTTAGTTATTGGCTCAAACTATTTGATGTGATTGTTGTATTTTAAAATTGTCAAAATATTTGTTGTTTTAATACATAGGTTTTTAAATTTAGTGTATATTCTTCCAAACATTTAGGGATACCAATTGGACTCATCTTCTACAAATACTGTAACATACATGCTTGGTTAATTCTGTTTGTACTGCATAATTTCTCTTATGCATTTACACACAATTATACAGTAATTTTTTATCTACACATATTATAAAACGTTAACTAAGATAGGATAATACTATATTATTATAATAATAGTGTGAATTGGTTTAAATTAGTATTTTTTAATTAATAAAATTTTCTAAAACAAACAAAATGAAGATTGAAAAAAAATAACAATTGATTACAACTAGCTTTTCTAATGGCGGAACCCTTGGAGGCTAGGTTTCCTGATATCAAAATTTACTTTTCCTTCCATCTTTCATTTTAATTTCTCTTTTCAAATACTATTTCTAATTCTCAATCTCTAATCTTTGCTAATCTTTCTTTGTTAATGAATAATGATAAGGGTATAAAACCGTTGGTGTAAGGTGGTGTAACTCTGGGTGGTTCTAACTATGAAAAGGGGAAGGCTGCAAAGATGTGGGCTGGAAAACAGTTACAAATCAGAAACATAAATCATTTGCAACGGCCGTCAAACCTGGAATTCCTAATCGGGGCACCCAAAAAAGTAATGTTAAATTCCTTGTACCTACAAATGCTAAGAAAGCTTCGTATCTAGATGCTATGCAGAATAATGGTCTTACTTACGCAAAGGAGGTCAAGCTAAAATTCATAGATCCAATTCTAAAGGATGGTAGGAGAAGATGTCCGGTATCAAGTAAAGCACTCAAAGGGGCAAATTAGGCTTGGAACCATTGCGTGTTATTGTATATGGTTAGTCCTAGATCTACTACAAAAACTTAGAAGCTTATATGAAAAGGGTATGGAAAATGAAAGGTGGTTTTTCTCTTCAATATAGGGAAGATGGTTTCTCTGTTGTATGTTTCAATGATAAGAAGGAATGTAATATGGTTCTTAACAATGGACCATGGGTTCTTGACAAAAAAATTAATCATGATGAGAAGGCTAAGTCCAAAAATGAGAACATATATAGACTTATTACTTTCCATACCCGTATGGATTGGACTACCTGGACTTAGCTTTAAAGTTAGGGCTTATAAGCTATTAGTGCTTTGGTTAGCACTATAGGTCTTCCAATCAAGATGGATCTTCCAACCTCGAATAGGAGCTGTATTTCATTTGCTAGAGTATTGATTGAATTGAAGGCGGACGTGGGATTTTCACAGGGAACTAAAGGCAAATTTGAGGATGGGGGATTTATGAGCAAAAAGTGGAGTACGAAAATCCACCACCTTGATGTGATGGATGTATTTGCTTCAGGCACTCCAAAATTCAATGTCCAGTGACTAAGGAGTGGAGACCGGTGGTAAAGCGGGGGAAAGGATGTTGTAGAGATAGAGAAAGCTAAAGAATCGGTAGATAAAGGTAGCAACAAGGGAGTGGTCAGTAATGCGAACGAGAACTTATCCAAAACAATTAGAGAAATTAATGAATCTATTCTAAAATTACGGATAGCTAAGAGGGAACTGATTAAGGAGCTAAACAACAAAATCTTGAAAACAACAAACCTTGGGAACCAAAATAAGGAAGTGAATCAAAGCGTGGAGGCATCTGGATCTCGGGAGGGTGCTCGGAAAAAGGGAGAATTATCTAACAATCAGGAAGCGACTAGTAGTTGCAAGGAGGCAATACAAATTAAAGAACACTCGGTTATTTGCAAAGAGATGGGGCACAGATCGAAAGTGATGAAGTTGACTATTATACTTCAACACCTATTAAGGGAGCCATGGCAGCTCACGACACATCCAAATCCGTATCAACATCAATTATCAATATTGAAAAGTCATCATAGGGCCTCCGATCTTTTAATTCTCAACCTATGAATGATTATTCATCTGTTTCTGATAATATCAATAATTTAACAGGGTTTAAATGTATGCAAGTACCAGAGATCCTTGAAAAGGAGCAACTGGCAGTTAATAGCCCCAATAGTCCCATAAGTCAATATGATAGCAAACAGCCAACAAACCTGAAGACTGTGTGGTAATACGAGCCCTACCAAGGATAAAAAAGCAAATAAAGTCAAAATGGATCTACTGGTGAAAAGTAATCCGGCATGGGAGGATGTAACACCCCGCTTAGCAAACTTATCTAGAGGCAACGATGTTACATTTAACAGATGGTGCTAGTAGAATAGTATCACAAATTAACAAAGGTATGTTGGAATATATAATCATTCAAAGTATATGATTTTTAGCGGAAGAGTTATTATACAGTTACATCATCATATAACATGATTACATAAGAACCAAGAGTCTAACCATCACATTCTTATACATATGAGTACATAAAAGAGGTAATATAAATAATATAAGTCTTCACTTCAATGCATCCATCTAACTTCTAGGGTCGAACCACAAACCATCTAAACCTGAAATGTTTAAGTGTAGCATCAAAAGCAACATAGACCCAATGAGATAGCTATTTAAGCTAGTTTTCAAGTCATGTCATAATGAGTTGTATTAACATGGTTTTCATATTATAGTTCCATTATAAATTACTTCATTGGAGATTCTACCAATCCAAAGTTCAAAGTAATATTCAAGGAAGACTTCAAAATATTAAATTAAACAAGTTTTTAACAGAAATTTTAAAATAAACTTATTTCAACCAAAACCAAGGTTTATCTAAACATTCAATCATGAATCTAAACCACACCCTGGATTTGGATTAGGTCATCGGATATCTTATCCTATTGCAGCCGGCATCCCGTCACTAAGTAGGGACATACTTTACTTGGCTCGATACCAACACAGAGTAATAGTGCACCACCCAAGATCTATTGTCTTATACCGCATCACCGAAGTAATTATCATTGAGGAAATGTTTCCAAAAGTAACTTAAAATACCTTTCCAAACTCATATATGTATGGGTTCAAGACAAACCCCAAACCTCTTTAGGAATATTATGATATATGTTAGAAAAGATCTCAAAATTATTGAAGTGAATAGTTAAGTTAATTGTCATTTAAAACTGTTTTAATGTCCCAAACAGAAAAGACAGTGTTTCAGAAATTGCTATAAAAAGTTTATGCATCAATAAGAGTGTTAAAATAAAAACTACAGCAGATTATAAAGCGTTTTGGCAAGTTCTGTGGTAGCTCATAATGGTTTTAGTCTCAAAACAGCTACTACAGCGTTTCTGGTGTACTATGGAAAGTTCTTGGCATGTTAGATCACTTTATAAACAATTAAAAGAAAAGACAGCATTTTGGATGTGCTATGAAAAGTTCTGGTCAAGCTAAACACTAAACTTTATGCTTTAGATTTGAAACAGTTATGAGGCATTGCGAATCAGAAGTATTGCTGATTTCAGGTTTAAAACTTTAAACTGACAGCAGCATTCCAAAACACAGTCTAAATTTTGTAACAGCTAAAATTGTTGCTGGACTGAATGGTTGCAAATTCTAGCCTTAAATTACACTTTAGGCTTAGTAACAGTTAAAAAGTGTGACAATTTTCAGAAGTATTACTAATTTCCAAAACTCAGGTTTTTGACCAGTTTTTCCGCAAAATGTTTGATTCGATTTCTCTAGATAAAAGTAGATTTTAACTTCAAATTTTCTTCAGCAAGTAACTTACTTAGTATACTTAATTACCATGAAAGGAAACCCCTAAAATTATTTATCAATATAATTATAAAAATTCTACAAAGTAAGGTATTTTCTTAAAAATACACTAGTTCATTTCGGGCTGAGAATAAACTCGACTTTGCACCTCAATTTCAGGTACATATATTTAAGTACTTGAAAAAGTGATAAAAATGAAAGTTGTAGGTCTGTGAGTTAGCTTTCCAGAAGATTAAAGAAATCAAAAGTTCATTAAGAATTGCGGAAGTTATGGTTGATTTACCGAACACCATTTTGACAGATCCGAGCCACTATCATTCGTTCTTAATAGTTACCTCATCTCTTCATAGAATAGCATGAATACAAAGATTTAAATAGTTTTTCTCACCTTAAAATTATAGCTTTTAATTGTATTTTATTTCCTTGGCTTTCTCCAAGCTTCTCTTTTTTATCTCACTTTTCTTTTAGTTTATGAAAGCATGGGAAAACTAATGAAGAAATCCATCCTATTTGTAGCATTTCTTAAGGCTAGTTTTGTCATTTTACTTTGGACACTTGTCCACCTTATCTTTATGCAAGTCTTAGGATGTTGACACATGCCTCCTTAGTTGTCTTAAGATGGCTCTACATATGCACACCTAATAGGTATATGTGTCATTATTTCCTTAAATCTCATGACACATGGATGTTCCATTTGATGCCACTTGTCTTCACCATCTCATGCCATCTAACCTATACATATTTATGAATATGAATGTATATTTACATATACCATTTGTTTTGTTGGTGATGTGTGTGTGTGTATTATACAAATATACTAAAATGTTTGAATCGGCTTGAGATGTTGTAGACACTAAATAGTTTATACTAGTATATTTATAATTTCTAAAAACTTTTCATACCCGATATTTAAGTTATCCTGTTACATTCCACCACCTTTAGAAAAAGATTTCGTCCTCGAAATCTAAGTTTCAAACAATTCTGGATAATCTCTATGGATTTATGACTCAACCTCCCATGATGCTTCATCCACATCGTGATGGTTCCATTGTACTTTTGCTAAGGGTATTTCTTTTGCTCTTAAATTCTTAACATTTCTGTCAAGAATGCGAACAGGTCTTTCAATGTACTTAGTTCCCTTTTTAACTTCAATGCCGCTTAAATCAATCACATGAGATGGATCAGAAATATATTTTCGTAGCATCGATATATGAAATACATTATGAATATCTGATAATTTATCAGGTAAATCTAGTTGGTATGCAACTTTACCAATTTTCTTGGTAATACGAAATGATCCGATAAATCTAGGTGATAACTTTGCCTTCTTCTTTCCAAATCGAATTACCCCTCGTAATGGAGAAACTTTAAGAAGAACTGATCCCCTACTTCGAATTCCAAATTCTTTCTTCTATGGTTCGCATAACTCATTTGCCTACATTGTACTGCTTGCAATCTTTCCCTTATGATAGAAATCTTTTCTGTTGTTTCTTTTACTAGATCTAGACCGAGAAGTTCACGATCTCCAACTTCTACCCAACATACCGGCGAACGACAAGGTCTTCCATACAAAGCTTCATATGGGCCATACCAATACTCGCATGATAACTATTGTTATATGCAAATTCTATTAATGGTATGTGAGTTTCCCATGTGGTTTCAAATTCCATTATACAAGTTCTTAACATATCTTCTATGACTCGGTTCACCCTTTCAGTTTGTCTGTCGGTTTGAGGATGAAAGGCTGTACTCAAGTTTAGTGATGTACTTAATGCTTTTTGAAGACTTTTCCAAAATATTGAAGCGAATCATGAGCCTCTATCTAAAACATCTATGACTGGTATGCCATGTAGTCGAACAATTTCTTTCAAATAGAGTCTACTCAGTTTCTCCATTGAGTATGTCATGTTGTAAGGTATGAAATATGTCGACTTTGTTAAGCGATTCACTACTACCTATATTGCATCATGACCCTGTTTTTTCATTGGTAATCCAATGATAAAATCCATCGTTTTATGCTCTCATTTCCATTCAGCGATTGGAAGTGGTTGTAGAAGTCCTGTTGGTCGTTGCTGCTCAGTTTTAGTTTGTTAGCATGTAAAACATTTTGCCACAAATTCAGCGACATCCTTCTTCATTCCATTCCACCAAAATTAGCGCTTAAGATCCTTAAACATTTCTATGCTTCCCGGGTGTACTGTAAGCCCTAAGCAATGTGCTTCACTTAGAATTTCATTTTTCAATTTAGTTTGATTTGGAACACAAAGTCGATTTCTGAATTTATAACCTCCATCTTTACCAATGTTCCAATCTACAGGTTCCTTATCCTTCATCTTCGTAAATAATTCCTTCAACTCCTTATCTTCCTCTTGGGCTTGTAATATTCTACTTACTAGAGTTGGCTGAATAATAAGGTTACATTAAAGGGCTACTTTGTTAACCCTTGTTCCACTAATCATCCTTGTGTAAGCGTTCATTTCGGCTAGGGTCTCTAGAGCTCTCCTTTCTCTTATCATTAAATTGGCTACTATGTCATACACTACAACAAAAAAGACCTTTTGAAGCATTTTAAAAATGCTGCTATATTCATTCGCAACGTTTCGTGGAACGCTGTGTAAGATCATGCTGCAATAGAGTCTGGAGATACCGCAGCGTTTCCATAAATGTTGCTAAAAAAAGGGGCACTGAAGCTTTTATAAAACGCTGTTGTAAATTATTTGTGCAGCGTTTCTTAAACGCTGCCAACTCATTTAGCAGCGTTTTATAGAATGTAGACTAACACCAAGCTTCAATAGGACCGGTCCTATAACGGCATTTATGAAACGCTGCAAAAGGAATTATCGCAGCATATTGGATAATAGTTTCAATAGTTGCAGAGTTTCCATTTTGCTGCGGCTTATTTCTCTTCAACATTTTGCAGCACTTTCATGACGCTGTGTTATATTAATATTTTTTTCTACATTTAATAACTAAGCAGCAGTTTTAAAACGGTTATAATAGCAATGAAAATGTATTCAAAAACAAGATGCTTAATTCAAAAAACACCAATACATATAATCTGGTAATATGGGTAGTTATAAAGATTAAACATAATCAAAGCTACATTAATTTCATACACACAAAAATTTAGTCATATACAATATTTCATGAGCAATGTTTTAAGAAAAAAATGTTAGCAACATAATCTAATAAAAAGAGCTTGCTAAAAGAGCAAATTAACCGGAAAGTCCAAACCCGTCTTCTTCAAGAGTCCAATATGCCTATAAGGAAAAAATGCAATTAGAAAGTGGTAGAAGAGAGCAAATATGGATTTACTTAGCATCAAATATAGCACGTTCAAATTCAAGTTAATTTGACATAGATGCTTGCAATACTATTCTATTTCGTCTCATTATTTTTTGATGATTCTTATCAAAATTTAGAAGGAACTAAAACTCTTGTTGTTAGTAGTCAAATATAGAATTACTTATCATTTTTAGCAGGTAAATCTCATTATATGTATTTCAAATAAGCATTGGCTCTACCTATAGTAGCCATAGCAACCAAACACAGGGAACGAATTCTACAATGAAGATTATTAATTATCAATTGAAGAAGAAGACAAAGGCCCACTGTACGGTGAAAACAACCTATAATTTTCTATAGATTAAAAAATAAACATTAAATTCAAATTTAACCACTCATATCCAATTCCAATCATACATGTCTTATATTTGAAAGATATATTGGGCGTAAATTTTGAATTTAATTTATTATCCCTCATTTGTACAAGAAGGTTACTTATTTTTATCTTTTCTAATATATTAAAATTAATTTTAGCTATGACTACCCAGTCCTAATTTTAACAGTCCTTGTATTTGAAAAAACTATTGTTAGACGTAAACTATTTTTTTGAACATTATTTAGTTGTCGGCGAGGGGATTCAATGCCAACACATCTTCACGGACAATCAAGAGAGATACCACTGCCTCATAGAAGATATTTTTAATGCACGGGTATGATATATGTTTTTTCCGCAGCCAATAAATATATGTATATTATGAATTATAATTATAACCATAAACAAACTTGAAATTCTAGCATGGTGAATTCCATATTAACAATTGCACACAAATTCACATATTTTACATGTATCTGAGGCATACTGTCCTAACGAACAGAAGTCTGGTTGAATTTGGTACTTGTGCATGGCAAAATTTTCGACCAAATCACAGTCTTGAATACAGTAAATTGCCTTAAAATTTTAAGTAAAGAGTAATATACATAATGGGTGTTTTGACCAAATCGCAGTCTCATTATTTGATTTTAATAATGCAGGAGAGCTGAAGCAATTAGTGTCAACAATGATAGGATTAAAACTAAGAGAGCGGAGACTATTGTTCAAAGGAAAAGAAAGAGAAGATGCAGACCATTTGTTAAATTCAAACAGAGCGGTGTATGATTATCACTCTGTATTATGGATAAACATCGGTGTCCACATACCTGTGTCATATTAGGAGCAAATACCATAGAGATATTTCTCGCATTCATTTTATTTAAATCCTCTTCCTCAACAACAACCACCATTGAATCAATTGCCCAGTTCAGTAGCGCAAACTGCGTACCAGGGAGCGACTTAACGAGTTTATAACAGTCTTCTTCTGTTTCGCTATGTAGAACTTGTCCAGGTGAAAGGCTATCAAGTACTCCTTCAGGTTATTCTCTGAACCATGCCTATTTATCAAAATGTAGTTCACAATGTTGAACTTTGAAAACTAGAATATAAATGCATAATGATTTTCATACCTTTATCAGGGCTGCTAAGCAATGCACGTTAATGTCCTCAGGTATGATTCCTTTGTTTAACTGGTTTCTTTGACCTTTTCTTCGATGTTTTCTGGGGTTATTCTAAATATACCTTCTTCCTATTGTGCATTTTTACAGTACATTTTAGATATATTTGTATAAACCAACCATATATAAGTTGCAAGATGAACTGAGTTGTACCTTAAGACCTCCTTGTCATCTATATAACTATAATGGGGGGTACATCCATGATTCATATACACAGTAATAACATTTATTTCACTTGCAACACCTTTCAACTACATTTCAAAAGTCTGTGTTCATTTGTAGTTGGCATTTTCAGATTGTTTATTCTCTATTAAGTTGATGTTACATTTCATCCACCCTTCTTCAACTACAGTAATAACTTTTGATTGCACCTAAGCATGTGTTTCGTTTATGTACTTACAGGTTCCCAGTTATTCAACCCTTCTTAGAAAGAGCGATTAAACTGCTCAAAAAAGGTAGGGAAAAATGGCTCTTCTCAAAGTAATAAAGGGTAAACATTTGTTTGTGCATGGAACTGATAGAATTTCCAAAATTTAATGATTTTTACACTTGCAAATAGTGGATATTCAAAGAAACATGAATCCAAAATGTCGGTATCTAATACTACTATGCAGTAATGAAAGTCGCTTTCTGTTCTACCTTTTATTTGTATGCAAAGTTTATAATTTCCATATGCCATTAATAAATAACTGTCAGGCTAGGGGAGGGTCTTTGATGACTTAAATTTGAACACCGGTATGTTGATGATGATGATAATAAAACTGTCATCACGGATTTAATAATACAAACCTTGGGTGCACCTAGTCTAGAAAACCCAATCTTCATTGTCCGCTTCTTATCCTGATCTGCAGTTGAGGGAGTCGGTACTACATTAGGACTGTTAGAAACTTCAGCTTGTTCTTGTTCTTTTTGATGTTGCACATTAGCCTTCAATAGTTTATGCATGAAAAGAAAAATATTCAATGGTGAACATCACTAAATTAAATTAGGTATTCAATGATGACGAAGTAAAGATCATTACATTTGAGCAAATTTTGCCATTTCCATTTCAAGACGGATTTGTTCCCTTTTCTTCTTGTCATCCCTACTGCTGCTACCATGCATTTCTCTCATCTCTTTAAACCTCTAAAAATTGCACAATATTAACAAACATGTAAGGATGTTAGCCAAGTCTTATTCTACGTGTCTACGCTGTCTTTAATTATATTATATGGTAGAATCATTGACAAATAAGAGGAAGTAAATGCATTTTCTTTCTCCTAAAGGATTTTCAATGAGTATTTTGTAGTCACTATATCATAGCAAACACAACAAAAAATCCTGTCAGCGTTAATTGTAATATGCCTATAAGTTTATAATTAATAGCTTAAAAAAAATAATCTGACAAATAGAATGGTGCATAAACTACTAAAATCAAGTTTGTTTTGGTAACGGAATGATGTATAAACTACTAAAATCAAGTTTGTTTTGGTAACAAAAAAAACCATTAATTTTTCAGCCTTTTCAAGGTTGAATGATTACAATTTTGACAGGGAAATTTATCAAATCGTTTACTCCTGTCCTTGAAGTTAACCTTTCCATGAAATCCACTAAAGAGATTTAGCCTTTTTTGAAGAATAATTCATTTGAAGTTTATAAATTCTTAATCTCTCCTTGGAGAAACATTCTTATGATTTTTGTTCTAATCTTTTACCTATTTCGGCACTTTCAATTTAGATGTAAAGTACAACACTACTTACCTTTCTGTGGTAATGATCATAAGAGCTCAAGTGGCCTTCAAATTCAATAGCCAATTTATACTGCTTGTTGCATAGCTTACAATAGAATGCTTTCTTTATCTCTTTTAGGAAATTATAATACTACTAAAAAATCTTTGTTATGTATTTCTTTGTTTAGCATGACTTCTATTAAAAATTATTATTATTATTTAGTTATATTTTTATAATAGTCGATTAATTTTTATAAACTTATTGAATTTTTATAAAACATAGTTAATTTTTATTAAACTTAGTTAATTTTTATAAACTTAATTAATTTTTGTAAAACTTATTATTATTATACTCATTTAATTTTTATTATTATTATATATATCTTAGTTAACTTATTATTCTTATACGTCTTAATTAACTTATTACTATTATAAATTTTAGTTAATTGTTATAAACTTATTTAAGTTTAATATTAATAAATCTTAGTTAACTTATTATTATTATTAATCTTAGTTAATTTACTACTATTATTATATATCTGAGTTGATTTTTGTAAAATTATTTATTATAATTACTATTTTTATACTTAATTAAATTTTTATAAAATTTATTATTGTCATTATTATTGTTGTTGTTATTATTATACTTAGTTGATTTTCTATAAAATTTATTATTGTTGTTATTGTTATTATTTGGTAGTTATCATTATTATATTTATTATTATTTAGTTATGTTTTCATAAAACTTATCGAATTTTTATAAAACTTATCGAATTGTTATAAAACGTGGTTAGTTTATTGTTGTTGTTGTTGTCATTGTTATAACACACTCGTTTAATTATTATTATTATTATAAATCTTAGTTAAATTTTATAAATTTATTTATTATTATTATTATTATACTTAGTTAATTTTTCATAAAATTTGTTATTATTATTATACTTAGTTAATTTTTCATAAAATTAATTATTAGTATTAATATTTAGTTATATTCTTATAATACTTAGTTAATTTTATGAACTTATTGAATTTTTATTAAACTTGGTTAATTTTTATAAACTTACTTAATTTATTATTATTATAGACTCGTTTAATTATTATTGTTATTATAAATCTTAGTTAACTTATTGTTGTTGTTGTTATAAATCTTAGTTAATTTTTATAAAATTGTTGTTATTATTATTATACTTAGTTAATTTTTCATAAAATTTATTATTATTATTTAGTTATATTTTTATAATGCAAAGTAAGCTCATCATATACCAGTTTTAAGCTCTAGTTTCAACAAAAACGCTGACCAGAATTATGATTTTCAGTAAATCAATTTTAATGATTTACACACATTTCTCATCCTTTCTAAAAAAAGACTATTAAGACATGTGACACAAGTACAACCGGACTGCAACTAAACTGGCATAATGATTTAGCTGTGTAGAAAATTTAAAACTGTACCATGAAATTGAAGTTTAAGTCAACAAACATCCTTCTATAGATCCAGCATGTTATTGCTAAATATGTGATAATGTAATAATTTACTTCGCTAAACTCAAGTAGTTATTAAATGCTAGAGCATTCTAATGAAAAAGTGTTAAAAATAACGAGTCTAACGTTGGAGCCGAAAGTCACATGAGTTACAAACGGGCTTAAAAAAAATAAAGTGTGCACCGAAATAAAAAAGGCACGAGTCCTGAAACACTAATCTATGAAAAAATAGTAACAATAATAGATTGGTAAAAGTTACCAAAGATTAAACAGAGTACGTTAATAATCTTAGACAATCAAGCTTGTTACCTCTATGAGAAATGCCAGCTGAATAAATAATCAATGGACATGGCATGGGCTATTACTCCTCAACAATTAAGGAATGTTTCCAGCTTCTGCTGTTGTTTATAATTTATATGGATCAAAAATGATCGGCACATTGGAACTGAAAGAAGCAATGTTTCATCCATTAATCTCATTTTGTAGCCTTTTATTTTTGGATTTTCAACTCAAAGTGCACATTTGTGCGAGTAACTAATTGTTATAGTATTGTTCATCTAAAAATGAAGCAATGATTAATTAAACAAAGTGATTATCTTTTTTATTTATTTTTTAAAAGTGCTCGTGGAAAATAAAAAATAAAAATCCACTAGTGCAGTAGACAAACAAGGAAAAAAATTCAACCTGGCACAGTTCTGAAGGTGGATTTGGTAGTAAATGATAAATGACATATATTTAAAGCCATTTATAATCAGAAGAATTTTTTTAATGTTACATAAATGAAGCATATAATAATCTATACACAGATAAATGATAAAGTTATCTAGTTGATAAGGTCTAACCTGGCTCCTCCTCCATGTTAAAATTATCTTCATCATCATCATCGAAATATTCATTCTGTAAAATAGTCATTACCAGCGAAAACTACACAATAATACATCATGTAACTGAGTGAAATATTAAAAGTTTCTATTGATTAATGTTGCAAATAAAAATAACCAAACCATCAACTAGAAAATAACAACTGTATAAAGGCTTTTTGGTCATGCATAAGATCATCTAATGCAACTTTTGGTCAATGTTGGAAAATACAGGTGGAGCATGCGGTATGGGAATCTTTACTCGATGGGGTATGGAACGAGAACAGCGACACTAAGCACGGTGTTGTTCAATGATGGGGCGGCATGCGGGCAGTGCTATAAGATAATGTGCGACTACAAGGCGGATCCGAAGTGGTGCATCAAGGGCACATCCATCCGGATCACCGCCACCAACTTCTGCCCGCCAAATTTCGCTCAGTCGAGCAATGACGGTAGGGGTGCAACCTTTCTCATCAGCATTTTGACATGGCACAACCCACCTGGGAGAAGATCGGCATCTATCGCGGTGGCATTGTGCTCGTCGTCTATGAAAGGTAAGTATTTTGCTACATCTTTTGTCAAATCCAAATTCAGGAAAAAGAGAACAAACATTCATGCATTCAGACTGTAATCAACATGACAATCAGTGCTATCCCCTAATCCTCGAAATTTTTCTTCATATAAATGACATATTTAACTATAATTGATGATACAGGGTCGCATGCAAGAAGCATGGAGGAGTGAGGTTCACGATTAACGGACATGACTACTTCGAGCTCGTCCTCGTGACCAACGGAGGAGGCAGTGGACCGGTCAAAGCCATGTTGGTCAAAGGGACCAAAACAGAGTGGCAGCCTACTTCTAGAAACTGGGGAGAAAACTGGCAATCAAACGCATACCTCCACAGTCAATCACTCTCATTTCGTGTCATGACAACCGATGATCAAACTATTGTATTTTCCGATATTGTTCCGGCCGTATGGACATTCAGTCAGACATTTTCCAGCCTTTCCCAGTTTTCTTGATTCTTTTGATTTTCATTAGTGTAAAAGGTTGGAAGTGGTGCTCTTGACCTTTTTTTTATTTATCATGAGTTGCCCTCCAACCTATAATCAAATATTGTATGCTATACAAGTATACAACTACATATTGACATTGAGTAATAACATGCAGATGTGCACGTTGATGATAAGTATATTCCCAATAATGTGCTAAATGTGTAATAAATACCCTTTATAATTCGTAGGTTCTTTTGTTATTAAATTTCATTTCTTGTAAGAAGCAACAGCCTTCTACAAAACTGAGAAAACTGAATTTGTTAGCTACATGCAGTCATATAAAACATAATTGTATCACTTTGGAGTATAGAATAACAATGTCATATAATCCAGTATCATAGGACATAGGGTGGGGAGGGTGCATATATGTAGGGCAGCACGTACTCGTCCATTGTAATACAGTACTGGACAGTATTAATCTATACATACATGGGTATTACATACAGAAATTTTATCTACTTAACATTTTAGCAGTAAACGGAATCAATAAATTAACAATTCTACCCTATAATTAATCTAAACTCTATTTAAACTTACAAACTAAGCGTAGGCATAACATATAAAGTAAGCCCAATTAAAATCAAAAAACCATAAAAGCAACAAACAAGAACGGACAAAAGTAATAATTAAAATTTAGTTAACTCTAATCATTAAAACGACAATAAAACAAAGAATAGATCTAAAAGAAGCTAAAAATATTGAATTACCTCATGAGATTAACTCTTAAATGAATGCTCAACTCGATGAAAAGCTCATACATATGACCCAGATCAGCAACGTTTCCATGCGAATACAAAAGAGTAGAAGTAGCCATCGGATTTCTAACATACATAGCAACTATTTGGTTGCCTCTCCTCGTCGAAATCTTAGTTATTTCCACATTTTCCCGATGTGGGAATCGATCCATAGCCAAAAGACCAGTCAAATCATCAGTTTTCAATTTGTATGTTGGTGGGTTTGTGTAACGATACGACTTTTCGATGCTTGAAAGTTGACATTAATACGTCCACTGTATCAAATGCCACGCAATCAAATGCCGGAAAACTGAACCATTAGGGTTAAAAGAAGAGGTAGAAGAAGACAGAAGAAGAAAAAGAACAGAAAAACAGAAACAGAAACAATATCAGAATCTCACATTTCGCAGCGGAACAATATGTAATAGATAAATCAATAATCTTTACAACAAAGACTATATCAGTTTATACATACATCAATCAGAGTCAATATACGACTCAATACAACAATGGACAGTTATATAAACCTGTCCTCATACAGAATACACAGCGGAAATAAATAACAAGTACGAGAGTACGTCTCGCTATCCAGCTTATTCCCAAAGCTCCAGAATATCCAGAATATCCTGATAACATAACTCGAGGCTGCCCGTGTGGAAAATTTTGGGCACCCAGAGTTTAGAAGGGAACAATAAACTCCGAGTTAGTCATGGTGACTGGTGTGAGATCATAAAACAGTTATTTCACAAAGAAAATAAAACAGATTCGCAATGCTTTTGGAAAATGAAACTACCATAAGACCTCCCGCCACACACACAATGCAAACGCAGAATTGGAGGAGATTTCTTCTTATGATAGTCAAAGATGCTTACTACGCCAACCATTGGATATTATTATTAATGTCTAGTGTAGAAAACATTTCGAAGGTATAATATTAATCTTAGCCAACATACGACCAGTATCGTATGCCTACTATAGCTACCATCTAAACAGTGGGGCGCCACCATAAGTAAATGGCAGGTTCTACAACTAAAACCGTACAAGTTTCGTATTGGGAATTGGATTTTCACAAATGGTCAGGCTAAGGAACTTCCTTTCCTCCTGCCGAATAGGATCGCCTCTGGCTGGACGTCCCGAGAGACAAACTGCTCTCTGCCAAACAAGGCTGGGTTACCCCTGTAACAGGTAACTCACGGATATGTCATCACCCGGTCCTTTGGGACCTTTATCCGAGCGCTCGGTAGCATCATCACACATAATAAATAAGGTGTGTCGACATGAGTAAGTATCTGGGCTCCATACCATGATACCACCCCTTTCCAGAAGGAAATGACATACCCTAAAGGGCGCGACCCTCATAACCTTGCCGCAACATTCCTGTTTCGACCATTTTCGGGTTGTTGAGGCCCTGACGAAGTCTCGTCCACAAAGCTACGCTTTTTCACAAAGCCGTGCTTTGATCACAAATGATCAAATAAATGATCATCATTGTCACAGCAACACTCAGCATGCCACATTACCAAATTGGGAATATATCGCTGATAAATTTCAACTACATAACCTCTGAGCTCGTACGTCTCAGAGAAGGGTGTTAAGCTAAGAGAATAAATTCTCCGCCACCAACAGAAATGTATTTGAAAGAAATCAGCTTTACATCTCAAATTGTAATGTCAGACACGTAACCATACAAGTCTGTTCCGGGTTTGAACAGAACCGAAGGTACTTCCAAAAGAAACCCTTGCAATCCGGATATTCACAATCCCGATAAAATTTCCCATCACAAAGGAAATCTCAATACCGTAGCTAACGGTGCAGAGACAATCGATAGGTCATTCTATCATTTTCACAAATACCCGGTCTTCATCACCGGTCTTCAATACGATCCATATCGTCGTATCATTATTCGGAATGGGTTATTTGACACAAAGGTCCTTTTTCGGCTAAACCGAATAATAAGCGTTTGTTTTAAAAACAATTCAAGTGCCATTTCAAAGGAAATATTGATAGTCGGTGATTTAGCTATCAATAACATTTACAACAATCATCAGATTGAAATAATTTCCCAAATTATTCATTTTCAAAATATCTTCACGAGATATATATATTTTTTCCACACTTCACATTTGAAAATAAATTTCAAATCGCATTTCACCTTTCAACTTTTGAAAATCAATTTCAACTCAATTTCCTTAAGTGGAATATATTTCCAAATATATCTTTTAAAAATCCACTTAGAACTTTAATTTATATTTTAAAAGCCACTTTGGAAAATATACTCGGCTTTATAGTGAAAATATCCTTTCACTTCAAAACGGTCCATTTAAACCAATTAAATAAATCCTTATCGTTTTATCTCAAATTTACATTCCAAAACTGTAAATTTATTTCTACACTTCATCATTTTGAAAACCGATTCCAAATCATTTTTCTCACACTTTAAAAATAAATCAACGTTTATTTTTTAAAACAAATTTCCCTTTCCTTTATAATTTCTATTCGGAATTTATATTCCCAAATATTCACTTTCAACACCAAATCGATTTTCAAATTGATTTCTCAACTTTATATTCAAACTCCAAATCAAATTCCAAATTGATTTCTAAATTTTCTTCAACACCGAATCAAATTTCAAATCGATTCTAATTTTAATCCCAAATACCAAATCATTTTGCAAATCGATTTACAGATTTATTCTCAACACCAAAAATCGATTTTCATTCAAACATCAAATAGATTTTATATCGATTTCCCAAAGATTTATTTCTTCAATACAAAATCAATTATCAATTGGATTTCAACAAATTTATCGCCTTTAAATAAATTCCTTTATAACTCCCAAACCATTCAAAATTTCATTTCAAATAAATTTTCCAACTTTTGAATAATACTATTCAAAATTCATTTATAAAAATCTTTTACCATATCTGGAATTTATTCAATAAGATTTCGACAATCCATTTTAATACTTTAAAATTCCTTCTTTCAAATAAATTCAATTCTTGAAAACAAATTCATTTAAAAAAAATTCATTTATAATTTCAAAATCCAATTTATATTCATTTCTGGTATCCAACGATACCAAAAATACATTCGGCTAAATTATAGCCTTCAACACATTCAATCACAGATATAATCATACACAGATTATAAATAATCAATCACAGAACATATGAAATCAATTTCAAATGTTTTGAGGAATCCTGTTGGATCCCTCCAACCTGTTTCCCTGCATCCACAGATGTTAGCACAATACCAATTCCACTTCGAGGTGGAATATCGCGGTATATAGGATTTTATAAAAATATCATCCGCTTACTAACGGTGCAATAGGGTCTCATCCGCTATATAATTGCGGGAAATCAATCAATCCAATATATACATATGCCAATATGTATATATTGCTATATATATATATATCCTACTATATCTAATATCACATCCAAACAGTCAATCAATCAATAACTGAAAAAAAATCAAATTTTCCTTTTGAGTGAGAAGATCTCACCTTTGCTTTTATTTTGCGATCCATTTTCCATTCCAGCTTTGTTTTCTTTACCGTTTTAGACCTTGTATAAATAATTATACAATTTACCAATATTCGAATTAAATCGAACAATTCAATTTCCATTTTTATAGATTGAATTAACTAATTATTAAATTTCCTTTTCATAATTGTTTTCAGCAACAAAAACAATTTATAGATTTCAAGAATCTAATTATTTATAAACTTTATATCGTTTTAAAATTCCTATACTTTCAAACTCCTATACATACATATATTTACTGTTTACTGTCAATCTATCTAAATAGAAATCTTATTGTAAAAATAAATCCTCTATTAGTCTACACTGTTTTAAAATAAATTATTTAAACAAAAATCAAAAATCAAAATTCCTTACTATATATACACAATATAATCTTCTTCTTTTACTGTTAGTTTATCATTTTTCTTTCAAACCTACATATATTAGATAAAAACAGAAATGGTTTTACTTTACTGTAATATTTTACTTTCTTCAAATCTATATATATTTAAAAATAATCTATACAGATTAAAAAATCAAGTTTCGAATAACATAAATCACTGTTTAAAAATTCTAGTTAAAATAATCAACAAATTCTCTAGTTTAAATTAAAAACAAAACAGCTACCTTATTGGAGACGAACAGTGCCACCACACTCACGACGAACTTGACCCATCGCCGTACCAACGATCAACATCGCCGCCACGCCTCCGACATCTCTCGCGAAAGCAACCAAAACCCTAATTGCCAGTCGCCTACGCATACCCATCATCGCGCCACCAGATCGTCGCTTCTGTCGAGTCGCCTCCTCAGTCGCTCAAACTCAAGACTGCCATCGTCCTCCACTGTCGATATCGCGACTCCCACCCTTCACCTCGTAACAAGCTCGAGGTCACGAGAATCTCCACACCCTCACAGCGACGTGCTGCACCGCAAACCCTAGCTACACGCGCCATCACCTAAATTTTCGAAATTGAGCTTGAACGAGACTTCATCCTCAATTCGATTCGCGAGAACTGAAATGATATAGGTTTGAACAGAGATGAGGGACGAAATCGAAGTTGGGTTTTGAATTGATTTTTGAGGCTCGCGACTTGAATTCTTTTGACGGAGACCATAAATTTCTATCGAACATAAATTTTCGAATGGAGGGGAAAGGAACTGGGTATACGAGATTGCCTGCTTTGAATTGGGAAAGAAATAACTCGCCACCATTATTGATTTTGAACGAAGAAGGTTTCGTTTATTTGTTATCTGCTTTCGAACTGAAGATAGTTGCGTGATATCAGATGGGGAGAGGACACGTATTGAATTGGAAGGACGCGTGTCTTCAATTTGCCACGTGTTTGAAAATAGAATCAACGTGTTCAAGTTACGTAACTAAAATTCAAATTGCCTTGTTTTCACAATTAAAATTTTCAATCTAAATTCCAACGCGTTTATATATCGTACGCTCACACAACAACTCCAAATATTACGAAAATTGAAATCCGGTAATAATACAATATTACAGATCCAATGGAACTGGTTTCGTCAATTTCCGAGACTGTGCCCCGGACCGCTATTTTTAAATTCAATTTAAATGATATAAATTCAAAACTGAACAAAACACTCCCAAATTCAATTCTGAAAGTTTCAGTACCTTCAGAATTATCAATATAGATTTTCTAAGCCTTCAGATTATTTTTAATCAGCTTAAAACTGAAAATTCAAATTTTTACCCAATTTTATCGATTAAATTCAATAATTTAATCGCCAAATTCATTCTGATATTTAAATTTCAAATTAAATTATCATTCGAATATTTAAACTCAATTAAATATTTACATTTCAAACATCAAAAATTCAGGGTCGTTACAGTTTGGTGGAAAAAAAGCAAGCTTTGCAGCCATGGAGGATGTAACTCCTCCCATTATTGACCAAAATCTGAACTTTTTTGGTTGCTTGGATCCCAAAAAGTTGAAAACATGATTTTAGCTTCGTTGATAAAACTTTCAGGAAAAGTTGAAAGACTTGAAGTGACGAATTGATTCGAAATCACGGTTTAGATCATTGTCGCTTTTGGATTGGGAGGTTGGGTTATAACTGCATATTTTAGCAATTAGGATCCAATTTAGGGTAAAAACGATCCAATTTTTTTTGGTTGGAGGGATGTGAAAATTTAATCTTAGTGATAAAGAAGAAAAGGTATACACAGCAGAAAATAGAATATTAGGCAGTCATTGTAAAATTTTAGCGGTAGATATAAAAATATGATGCAGCGTTTTAATATATTTTTCTTCCCTGAATATGATCAACGGCCGCATTTCAATTTCAAACGCTGCATTTCAACTACTCACAATGCTGCAAATGACCATTTTTCTTGTAGTGATAGGGTTTTCGGCTTAATGCACCTGCAACTACATTTTCCTTCCCTGGATGATAATGCAATGTAAAGTCATAATCTTTTAGAAATTCTAACCATCTCCTTTGTCTCATATTTAATTCTTTTTGGGAAAACAAATATTTTAAACTCTTATGGTCTGAGTAAACATAGAATTGTTCCCCATAAAGATAATGCTTCCAAATTTTTAAGGCAAATACGATTGCAGCCAATTCTAAGTCATGAGTTGGATAATTGACTTCATGTAGCTTTAGCTGACGAGAGCCATAAGCAATAACTTTGTCCTCCTACATTTGTACGCTTCCTAATGCTTGTCCACATGCATCAGAATATACTTTATACGGGACTCCGCTCCTTGGCAAGGACAGAATTGGTGCCTCAGTCAACCTTTTCTTTAGGGTTTTAAATGCTATTTCACATTTTTCATTCCAAATAAACTTGGTTTCCTTATGAGTTAACTTCGTTAGTGGAGATGCTATCTTTGAAAAATCTTGAATAAATCTCCGATAGTAACCAGCTAATCCTAGAAAACTTCGAACTTCTGAAGGTGTTGATGGAGGGTTCCATTTCAACACTGCCTCAACTTTTGATGGATCCACTCCTATCCCATTCTTTGAGACAACATGTCCAAGAAATTTCACTTCCTTCAACCAGAATTCGCATTTACTTAATTTTTCATATAGTTGATGTTCTTTTAATGTTTGGAGACACAAAAGAAAATGGTATTTGTGTTCCTCCTTTGACTTATAGTAGATTAGGATATCATCAATAAACATAATGACAAACTGATCAAGGTATGGGCGAAACACACAATTCATCAAATCCATGAATACTGCCGGAGCATTGGTAAGGCCAAAAGGCATCACCAAGAATTCATAGTGTCCATACCGTGTTTGGAATGCTGTCTTTGTAATGTCTTTCTCTTTTATTCTTAATTAATGATACCCAGATCTTAAGTCAATTTTCGAAAATATTGTAGCTACTTGGAGCTGATCAAATAAATCATTGATTCGAGGTAATGGGTATTTGTTCCTAATTTTTACCTTACTAAGCTCTCGATAATCTATGCACAAGCGAAACGTTCCATCATCTTTACAAACAGCACTGGTGTTCCCTAAGGAGATTTACTAGGTCTAATAAATCCTTGATCCTCCATCTCCTTAATTTGTTTCTTTAATTCTTGATTTTCCATAGGAGACATAAGATAAGTTGCTTTAGCAATAGGAGTGGTACCAGGGATTAAGTCGATACTAAAATCAATTTCTCTTTTTGGTGGTAATCCTGATACTTCTTGAAAAACTTCTTTAAATTCCTTTACTAGGAGGATTTGGTCTTCCAGTTGACCCTTATCCTCAATATTGATATGAGCTAAATATCCAGATATAAAAGCATCTTCAATTTATCACATGAGTAAACAAAAGTTTCATCTTTTGTTATGGCAATTCAAGATGGCTCGATATTTGGAAAACCAATCCATCCCAAGGATGATAGACAATTAGATTAACCATCATATCCTTACACCTAAAGTTAAGGATACAGTTCCAATACATACTCTTAAGTTTGGTATTTCCTCCTACTAAATTGTCTACTACCAAAGGGCTCGGTAGTTTCTCAATGGATAATCCTAACTTAGCAGCGAACATTTCTGATATAAGAGAATGTGTAGCACCAGTATCGAATAAAATTTTAGCTTGAAAGTCAAAAAGAAGTAAGGTACCTTCCACTTGAGCTTGTTCAGAAACTACTGCATATACTTTTCCTTGATTTCCTTGTTGCATCCTATTGTCCTTCTTAGGCTTCTTGCAGTTTTGACTAATGTGCCCAGGTTCATTAGAATTGTAACACACAATTGCCTTTGTACAATTTGGGGCAATATGCCCTATCTCATTACACCGGTAACATCTCCTAATTTTTTCATGTTCCTTTTCTTGTCATATTGATCCTTTACTTTCTCCTTTTTGCTTCTTCCTTTTCCAATCTGGTTTCTTTTGATTGTCAGAAAATATATTTGGTTTCCTTTTATTTGAAGTTTTTCTTTCTTGCTGAAACTTAATATAATCTTCTTCCAGATTTAAAGCTTCAGCAACTATCATCTCATAAGTCTTATGCCGATCACCAATAACATGTCTTCTTATTGGACGAATTGATCCCTTTGCAAATCTTCTAGCTCGTTTTTCAGGTGTATCAATCAATGGCTTCCGAATCGGGATAATGCTTCAAACTTATTTTGTTATTGAGCTACCATCATACCTTCTTGGGTAAGATTTTGGAATTTTGTTTCCATTTTCCCTCTTTCGTTTTTTGGGAAATACTTATCCAAGAATGTTTCCTTAAATTCTTCCCAAGTCATCCGTTCTATCTCTTCTGGACTAGTTGTTGTTCGAACGAGCTCCCACCAATTTCGAGCTTCTTCTGATAATTGTAAGACTGCCAACTTCCTTTTGTCGACTTCGGTACATTCCACAACTTCAAATATATCTTCCAAATATTGGACCCATTGCTCTGCTTTAACAGGATCAGCATCTCCAATAAATTTCTTTGGTTTTAAACTTTTAAAATGGCTCAAAAGACTGTTGGTTGAAGATGTTAAAGAAACATGCTCCATTTGCTTGATAAAAGATGCGAACAACTCCATAGAATTTGTTTTTATGGAGGATTGAGCCTCTTGACTTTGAGTTGTCGAGTTATTTTGATTTGTCATGACCTTCAATTTAAAAAAATTCTCGTTATGGTCATGAAAATCAAATATATCTTCAATTATAAAGGATATTAATGATATACTCAAGTCATGTACACACAAACATGTTATATTACTTATAACCCTTATTTACAAACAAAATTTGGGTGTTAATTCACAACCTCCCCAAAAATATAGGTTACCATGTATACTACTTAATCTATTAACTAATATTTAACTTCTTAGTTCATTTTTCCTAGTTTATCACTATCCATCCATTCAATGGAAAAAGACCCTTTTTATCATTCACTACACGAGGAGGTACAGTAATTTCTTGAGAGTAATCACTAGATCCAACTTACTCAATCTCCTCTTCATCATACTGCTCCACTATCTTAGTTGGGAACCTTCTACGTTTCACATTCTCTACTTGTGGTGGAAGTGCTCTTTTTTGTCATAGAAATTCTAAAGCTTCTCCATAGTCGGTCCTTTCTACCATTTTTATTGTTATCACTAATTGCTTCTTTTTCTGACGTAAACGGTAGAGAATAAGGTCCCTCTTTAAAACTTCTTCATAATCGATTGCCCTATTGTAAACTTCATACATCTCATCAAGGAGAATTCTCTTTGCTCTCCTCTTTAGTACTTGTTTTTCCATCATGGGACTTGCAGCCATTAATCGTTCGTTCGGTGCAGTGGTGCACTTAACACCACCCCACGAATCCCCCGTATACCAAGTTTGGTTACTTCTCATAATTTATAACTGCAAATAGTTATAAAATGTCAATGAAATGTATAAACTTCTTATTCCGATAAATTAAATTGTGATACTATAAAGTTTTCTAAAAGCACCCTAAACCTAACCTCTGATACCGCTAACTGTAACACCCCGCTCGGCAAACTTATCCATAGGCGACGATGTTACATCTAATAGATGGTGCTAATAGAATAGTATCACAAATTAACAAAGGTATGTTGGAATATAAAATCATTCAAAGTATATGATTTTTAGCGAAAGAGTTATTATACATTTACATCATCATATAACATGATTACATAAGATCCAAGAGTCTAACCATCACATTCTTATACATATGAGTACATAAAATAGATAATATACATAATATAAGTCTTTACTTCAATGCATCCATCTAACTTATAGGGTCGAACCACTAACCATATAAACCTAAAATGTTTAAGTGTAGCATCATGAGCAACACAGACCAGGTGAGATAGCTATTTAAGCTAGTTTTCAAGTCATGTCATAATGAGTTGTATTAACAGGGTTTTCATATTATAGTTTCATTTTGAATTACTTCTTTGGAGATTATACCAATCCAAAGTAATATTCAAGAAAGAGTTTGAAATATTGAAGTAAACAAGTTTGTAATAAAATTTTAAAATAAACTTCTTTCAACCAAAAAAAAGATTTATCTAAACATTCAATCATGAATCTAAACCACGCCCTCGATTTGGATTAGATCCTAGGATATCTTATCCTATTGCGACCGACATCCCGTCACTAAGTAGGGACGTACTCTACTTGGCTTGATACCAATATAGAGTAATAGTGCACTATTCAAGATCTACTGTCTTATACCGCATCTTCGAAGTAATTATCATTGAGGAAATGTTTCCAAAAGTAACTTAAAATACCTTTCCAAACTCATATATGTATGGGTTTAAGACAAACCCCAAAACTCTTTAGGAATATTCTGATATATGTTAGAAAAGGTCTCTAAATTATTGAAGTGAATAATTAAGTTAATAGTCATTTAAAACTGTTTTAAAGTCCCAAACAGAAAGACAGCGTTTCAAAATTGCTATAAAAAGTTTCTACATCAATAAGAGTGTTAAAATAAAACTACAGTAGATTATAAAGCGTTATGGAAAGTTCTGTAGTAGTTCATAATGGTTTTAGACTCAAAACAGCTACTGCAGCGTTTTTGGTGTACTATGGAAAGTTCTGGGCATGTTAGATCACTTTATAAACAATTAAAAGAAAAGACAGCATTTTAGATGTGCTATGAAAAGTTCTGGTCAAGTTAAACACTAAAGTTTATGCTTTAGATTTGAAACAGTTATGAGGCATTGCAAATCAGAAGTGTTGCAAATTTCAGGTTTAAAACTTTAAACAGTTTAAAGTAGCATTCCGAAAACACTATCTAAAGTTTTGTAACATCTAAAATTGTTGCTGAACTGAATCGTCGCAAATTCTAGCCTTAAATTACACTACAGGCTTAGTAACAGCTAAAAAGTGTGACAATTTTCAGAAGTGTTACTAATTTCTGAAACTCGGATTTTTGACCAGTTTTTCCGCAAAATGTTTGATTCGATTTCACTATGATAAAAGTAGATTTCAACTCCAAATTTTCTTTAGCAAGTAACTTACTTAGTCTACTTAATTACCATGAAAGTAAACTCCTAAAATTATTTATCAATGTAATTATAAAAATTCGACAAAGGTATTTTCTTAAAAATACGCTAGTTCATTTCGGGCTGAGATTAAACCCGACATTGCACCTCGATTTCAGGTATATATATTTAAGAATATGGAAAAAGTGATAAGAATGAAAATCGTAGGTCTGTGAGTTAGCTTTCTAGAACATTAAAGAAATCAAAATTTCATTAACAATTGCGGAAGTTATGGTTGATTTACCGAACACCATTTTGACAGATCCGAGCAACTGTAACATCCCCCTACTTGGAGGTCCAAAACTAACGGTTACAGATGCTGCGGTCATCCATAGTTATTAATCCTCAACGACTAAATACGGCGATATTATATACATTGATACACAGAAACATAAGAATATGGAAAAGTTTTTAAACGACAAACAAATTCCGCATTTCATTTTAAAATATTCCAAATTGATGACATAATCCCAGTTCGCAAACCACGTTCATATAGCATATAATTATTACAAAATACACCAAGATCAACAAAAGAAGGTGCCCCCTTGGTTGATCAGAGTATATAAATAGGAAAAAAAATTGCCATTACAAATAAAACACACAGCGGAAATAAAAGAACTCGAATAACAAGCTTGCCTCCTACACGTCCTCGGAAGCTTTATTCGTCTAAAAGAACACCTGGAAACCTTAACCTACTCAAAATCAATTGAGTGCCCCAGAGTTAAAGGAGAAAACAAAAACTTTGAGTCAGACATAAAACCATGTATGAATAATAATTTACCATCTCAAACCATTTAGATATCTAGTGAGACCACGCTGCTCAGCGGAACGGGTTTTCCATTCACTAGTATCCTAAAACATTTATAAAACCATATATTTAGTTCATGCATCCATAATGGTTAAAACATAGTATTTCAAAAACATTATGATGATATGCAAAACAAGTAAATCAAATCTGGATTACCCATCCCCATTCATTTTGACTATTTGTCTCAATTATAGTTTCTAGGATTACTATTAACCTGTTGAATGTTTATGGACTATCTGTCTAATATCATAGTTTTCATGGGATCACTAAGAACCTATTGGTAACTTCAATATCTTATCTCTTATCCTAGTTTTCATAGGCTCACTAGGAGCCTATTGATTGACTGTCAATATCTTAATCCGGATATAGTTTTCATGAGCTAACTACAAACCTACTGCCCTCTACCAGTATCAAATCATAGTTTTCATAGATGACTATGAATCTATTGGCCCCTACCAATATCTTTAATTAAGATTTTACATTTCTTAAGTTATATTGAATACTGGGTCAACCTAACTGGTTATTCTGCCCTTCCCCAAAGTACTGTTATAGGTTAATTACAATGTGAATAAGTATATGAAGAAGTAATACTTCTAAAATCTTTGGTTATGCCATGGTATTTCCTTTATAAAAGTGAGAGTAGGTTATTTGTTTTGAAACTTTAAAACATCACCTTCGAAACCTATTGATGACCTCCTTCGAAAGCATAAGATTCTTTTCAAAACATAATAAACATAACTTTCGAAGCCCTTGTTAAATGTTCACTTTCGAAACCAACAATACCTTTCAACGGTATCAAAATACTCTTTAAAACATGGCTTCGAAACAAATAAAAGTACCCTATCGAAAGCATTGGGTTTTCTCTTTAAAAATAGTTGTTTTAGGGAAAAAGTTGATGGTGTCGAAACCATCTAGTCGAAAGCATAATCCTTTTAAATTAAAACTTGGAAGGATAGAGTCGAAAACCCCTTCCAACTCCATTGCCTTCGAAACCCTCAACCCCTTTCGAAAGCATTCAGGAAAAAGGCTTAGTTTAAGTTAAAATAGAGATAACCCTTCGACAACATATATGGCTTCAATACAGTTGAATGGTAAATTAGCGGCTCGATCTCAACTTGGTCGAAATCAATCCTTTCAGAAACTCCTATTTAAGGAAAAAGTATCCCTTCAAAAGCGTATTTATAAAGTCCCTTTCGAAAGCATGGCTTTCAACTATGTTGAAAGCTTTAAGTAAAACAAGGAAGAAATTTAACTTTAGAAAACAAACTAAGGTTTTGACTTTATAGGGTATCGACTCAGTCGAAAGCCTTTCAAAAACTAGGCAGGCGCTTGTCTTTTAAAAGTGAACCTTGGTTTCGACCCTGACGAAAGCATTGCTTTCGACACCCTACCTTTCGCTACTTACCAATTCACTTTGTACCAATTTCATTGATACCATGTGCATTGGTTTCGAATCTAATGGTTTCGACTGGGTTTATGCGGAGGTAAAGGAGTCGAAAGGTACCTCCGAATTAGGCGGGACAACCTTTTTCTGAAACATTGATTTGTAGCTAAGTATGGCAATTACTTTATAACTAACCCGCCTGTTGTAATTTCTTGATTGATTACTTTAAAACTTTTCAAATACTTTACAATTATAATCGCCGCATTTAACCAGATCTAAATCAAAGAAATTTTAACGTTTTAACCCTTCCATTAACAAAACCAGTATTTGTAAATAAGTCCCTCTCTTGAAATAATTTATTTTCCCTAGTAAATCAATTGGGAAAAATCCTCAAAAATCATAGAAATTCAATTTTATCATGTAATCAAACATATTAAAATTTCAGACCAATTTCTTCTTGAAATACTCGAAATAAATTTTAAACTCAATTATATCATATTTTCCTTTAGAAATTCATAATAAATTTTCTATAGCTCGAAAAATTCTGAATATCGAAACTTATCTCTAAAATCATGTTTTACTTAACATAAAAATTTTCCATGGCATTATAAAATTATAAACTCTCGGTTTTACCCTAAAACCGTGTTAATTCATATGCAATTAAATTAAATTAAATCAAACATAATATAGTTCAAGCATATCATCATCCATAGCATCATAAAAATGAATTTAATCATAAATCTGAAAACATATAATCATAGAATAAAATAGAGATGGTATGAAATTATTATTCACCTTGGATATGATAAGGAATTTGAGATTTGTGGCTAATTAATCCTTCCTAGCTTTGATCCTTAACTTTAGATTATAATCTTCCTCTTTTCCTCTTTGTTAATGGCCGGCTCTTAGGGTTTTTTGCTTTTGTTTTTGAGTTGAGAAAAATGAACGTGAATGGACAATTACAAAAGGCCATGGTCATGTAAAATGAAGAGGTTATTTTACTAATAAGCCATGTGTGAACTAATTAACCTTTAAACCAATTAAAGCCCATTTATTTAATTATTAAGCACTGCCCTTTATACAATTTATTCAAATCTCAGTCCCATTATCATCATTATTCTGTTTAATTTATCTAATTAACTTTCCTAAATAATGTTATAAAAAATTAGGGATGTTACAGGCTCCCCCCTTAAATAATTCCATTCTCGAAATTCAGTAAGGACTAAATACTAAGTATAGCAATTATCTGTAACAACTCCTAACAACCATACTAGTCTAACTGACTAGCAACTATCTATATAAATCTAATATAGACATGCCCTCAAAGTAGATCAGGATAAGTATCTCTAATCATGTCCTCTGTCTCCCAAGTATAATCCTTCTCGTTGTCGCTCTATGAACTTTCACCAACTTGACCGTCTGATTCTTTAATCTTTTCTCATCTCTAGTTACAACCCAAACTGGTTGTGCAACGAAAATCAAATTAGGCCCTACTATTAAGTCTTCCAACCCTGTCGGAGGAATAGTAGTCTCTAGATCATGCACATGCTTACGAAGATGAGACACATGAAATACATTATGGACACTCGCCAAACTGCTAGGCAACTCTATCCTGTGTGCGAGCTTTCCAATCCTCTCTATAATCTGGAATGGACCTACATATCTTGGGGCCAATTTTCCTAACTTTCCAAATCATATCACACCCTTCATTGGTGATACCTTAATGAAAATCTTATCTCCAACTGAGAATTCTAAGTCCTTACGCCTCTTATCTGCGTAACTCTTTTGTCTTGACTGAACTTCCTTCATCCTTTCTCGGATTAACTCAATCTTTTCTGATGCCTCTCTAACCAAATCTGGACCTAAGACTAATCTGTCTCCAGTCTCCAACCAACATGCTGGTGATTTGCATGGTCTTCCATACAAAGCTTTAAACGGCGCCATTCCTATACTTGTCTAATAACTGTTATTACATGAAAACTCAACCAAATGTAGTTGATCCTCCCAAGATCCACCAAAGTCCAATACGTAAGCTCTCAGTAGATCCTCGAGTACTTTGTTGACTCTCTCAGTCTGACCATCTGCCTGAGGGTGATATGCAGTACTCATATTAAGCTTGGTACCAAATCGCTTCCTATAGACTCTTCCAGAATTCACTAGTGAACAAAGCATCTCTGTCACTGACTATACTACTAGGAACTCCTTGCAGTCTAACTATGTTCTTTAGGAACAACTTAGCTAAAACAGGTGACGTTCTGGTTGACTTAACTAGAATGAAACGGGCACTCTTGGTCAATCGATCCACTATAACCCATATACTTTCATTACCTCTATTAGACCTTGGCAACCCATCTATAAAATCAATAGATATTGAATCCCATTTACAAACTAGAATCTCTAAAGGCTGAAGCAACCCACTCGGTTTCTGATGTTCCGCTTTCACTTGTTGATAGTTTACACACTGCTTAACCCACAAGCCAACATCCCTCTTTATGCCTTCCCAATACAAGCTCCTCTTTATATCATGGTACATCTTGGTCCCTCTAGGATGAATCGTAAACTTGGACCGATAACATTCTCGAAGAACTTCTATCCTCAAGTCCTCCACATTCAGAACACACAATCATCCCTTCTTTCTCAACCATCCTCTCTGGTCAAGCTAAAATCCTTTAGATCATCAATCTCAGTTCCAACCTCAAGCCTTCTAATTCTCTCAGCCAACACTGGATCCTCCTTCTACTTAGAAACAATTTTCTCAATCAATACTAGTCGAACTTCTAAACAAGACAACTTGGCGGAACTCTGACTGGAACCAGCAGTCGATCTTAACAGCACATCACAACTGACTAAATCTTCTAAATCTTTCCACTCTGTCAACAAAGCTAACACCACATTCTGATGTTTTCTGCTAAGAGCATCAACCACCTTATTACCTTTCCCCGGTGTATACTCTATACCAAAATCATAAGCAGCTATAAACTCCAGCCACCTCTGCTGTCTCATATTCAACTCCCTCTGAGAGAATAAATACCATAAAGACTTATGATCGGTATAAAGCTCAAACCTCTCCCCTAAGAGATAATGACTCCAAATCTTCAATGTGAAGATCACAGCTGCCAACTCCAAATCATGAGTAGGATATCTAACTTCATGTTGTCTATGCTGCCCAGATGCGTAGGCAATGGCTTTACCATTCTTCATCAACACTGCTCCTAATCCAGTTCCACATGCATCATTATACACTACCAATCCTTGGTTTCCATCTAGAACTACAAACACGGGTGCATTGGTTAACAAATGCTTTAACTTAAGGAATGCTTCCTCACATTTGTCAGACCAAACAAATCTCACTTCCTTCTTGGTTAGCTTAGTTAAGGGTGCTGCTATCCGCGAGAAATCCTTAATGAATCTCCGGTAGTAGCCAACAAGTCCAAGAAAACTCCTGATCTCAGTCACCGACTCCGGTCTCTTCCAATTATTCACGGCTTCGATCTTATCTGGATCGACAGACAATCCTTTCTCTGAAATCATGTGACCGAGAAATTTTACCTCTTTCTTCCAGAAATGACACTTGGTAAACTTGGCCTTTAGCTAATTCTGCCTTAGCGTCTCAAGTACATCTAAGATGAACTTCATGTTCTCTCTCATCCCTAGAGTAGACTAGAATGTCATCTATAAACACCAACACAAACCCTTCGAAACCCTCAACCCCTTTCGAAAGCATTCAGGAAAAAGGCTTTGTTTAAGTTAAAACAGAGGTAAACCTTCGACAACATAGATGGCTTCAATACAGTCGAAAGGTAAATTAGCGGCTTGATCTCGACTTGGTCGCCAATCCTTTCGGAAACTCCTGTTTAAGGAAAAAGTACCCTTTCGAAAGCTTATTTATAAAGTCCATTTCGAACGCATGGCTTTCGACTACGTTGAAAGCTTTAAGTAAAACAGGGTAGAAATTTAACTTTAGAAAATAAACTAAGGTTTCGACTTTATAGGGTATCAACTCAGTCGAAAGCCTTTCAAAAACTAGGCAGGCGCTTATCTTTTAAAAGTGAACCTTGGTTTCAACCCTGACGAAAGCATTGCTTTCAACACCCTACCTTTCGCTACTTACCAATTCACTTCATACCAATTTCATTGATACCATGTGCATTGGTTTCGACTCTAATGGTTTCGAATGGGTTTATGCGGAGGTAAAGGAGTCGAAAGGTGCCTCCGAATTAGGCAGAACAACCTTTTTTTGAAACACTGATTTGTAGCTAAGCATGGCAATTACTTTATAACTAACCTGCCTGTAGTAATTTCTTAATTTGTTGCTTTAAAACTTTTCAAATACTTTACAATTATAATCGCCGCATTTAACCAGATCTAAATCAAAGAAATTTTAACGTTTTAACCCTTCCACTAACAAAATCAGTATTTGCAAATAAGTCCCTCTCTTGAAATAATTTATTTTCCCTAGTAAAATCAATTGGGAAAAATCCCCAAAATCACAGAAATTCAATTTTATCATCTAATCAAACATATTAAAATTTCAGATCCAATTTCTTCTTGAAATAAATTTTAAACCCGATTATATCATATTTTCCTTTAGAAATTCATAATAAATTTTCTATAGCTCGAAAAATTCTGAAAATCAAAACCCATCTCTAAAATCAGGTTTTACTTAACATAATAATTTTCCATGGCATTATAAAATAATAAACTCTCGGTTTTACCCTAAAACCGTGCTAATTCATATGCAATTGAATTAAATTAAATCAAACATAATATAGTTCAAGCATATCATCATCCATAGCATCATAAAAACGAATTTAATCATAAATCCGAAAACATAATCATAGAATAAAATAGAGATGGTATGAAATAATTATTCACCTTGGATATGATAAGGAATTTGAGATTTGTTGTTGATTAATCCTTCCTAGTTTTGATCCTTAGCTTTAGATTATAATCTTCCTCTTTTCCTCTTTGTTAATGGGCAGCTCTTAGGGTTTTTTATGTTTATTTTTGAGTCGAGAAAAATGAACATGAATGGAATTACAAAAGGTCATAGCCGTGTAAAATGAAGATGTTATTTTACCAATAAGCCCATGTGTGAACTAATTAACCTTTAAACCAATTAAATCCCATTTATTTAATTATTAAGCACGACCCTTTCTATAATTTATTCAAATCTCAATCCCCTTATCATCGTTATTCTATTTAATTTATCTAATTAAATTTTCTGAATAATGTTATAAAAAATTAGGGATGTTACAGCCACTATCATTCATTCTTAATAGTTACCTTATCTCTTCATAGAATAACATGAATACATAAATTTAAATAGTTTTTCTCAACTTAAAATTATAGCTTTGACTTGTATTTTATTTCCTTAGCTTTCTCCAAGCTTCTCTTATTTATCTCACTTTTGTTTTAGTTTATGAAAGCATGAGAAAACTAATGAAGAAATCCATCTTATTTATAGCATTTCTTAAGGCTAGTTTTGTCATTTTACTTTGGACACTTGTCCACCTTATCTTTATGCAAGTCTTAGGATGTTGACACATGCCTCCTTAGTTGTCTTAAGATGGTTCTACATATGCACACCTAATAAGTATATGTGTCATTATTTCCTTAAATTTTATGACACATGTATGTTCCATTTGATGCCACTTGTTTTCACCATCTCATGCCATCTAACCTATACATATTTATGAATATAAATGTATATTTACATATACTATTTGTTTTGTTTGTAATTTTTGTGTGTTTGTGTGTATTATACAAATATACTAAAATGTTTGAACTGGAATGAGATGATATAGACACTAAATAGTTTATACTATTATATTTATAATTTCTAAAAACTTTTCATATGCGATATTTAAGTTAGGCTATTACAAAGGACCTAGAAAAGAAAAACAGGCAATGAGGGGGATTTAAACACTCATGGTGGGATGGAGTTATGGAGTAGCATGAATAAATTGATTATTAGTAAATGAGTATTCTATGTTGGAATGTTAAGGGGTAGCACAAACCCTCTAGGAAGATAGATGTAAAAAGCCACATCTATACAAATAAGGCGAGTTGTGTTGGATTATTAGAAAATAAGTTGATGCAAGAAGAGCTTTAAGTAGTTCAGTAACAATTGGCATATAGTGAGTAATGTAGATATGTACTACAGATGTAGAATTCTAATTTTGATAGACATAGTGATAGAGTAAGGTATATGCCATATGGGAAATTATGTAATTTACTACATATGTCTAACTCGATAACCAACCTTGTTCGAAATAAAAGACATTTTCTTTCTATTATATAGTTGATATAATGAGTTATATTAATTAATTCATTTAATTAAAAGTATATTTAATAGAAAATCCATAATCGGCATATTTTTGTGATAATAGTTATAAGGTGTTATAACCACTAGTAATTTATCACAATGAAATTAAACATGTTATTTTAAATATTCCTAGTCAAGATGTATCGAGATTGGATATTAATACATCTGTTGAGACTAGAGTATGTTACACTCTTCAAATATTGGGTAGTGTATTACTTATGACTGCTAGAGCACCCCTTGGGTTACGTACTGATGGTTATTGGATAACTATGGAATAACTTACTCAATAGTTTTCTGTTGGTTAATATAGCTAAGATCAAATAGAATATATCGATGTGATAATATTGCACGGTTCTCTTGACTTAAGAACACTGTTGACCTTCCAAGTGGAAACTCCACTTCGATTATCGTTAAATCGTGGCATGACATCCATCGAGCGACTATAGTTGGGTCGAGTGGAAGCATTGAAAGTGAAACACTATTCAAGAGAGGATTCGTCTCCTTTGTTATATGAGATTAGTATCACGGTCAACTGAAGTCAACTCAAAGTCAAACTCTCTGGCCAGAGCAGTTTGGTTAGTAATAATAATTATTATTAAAGCTAGAACTTTATGTATAAATTTGAATATAGATGATAATGGAATTTTGACCATTGCCGAATTTCATAAGTCCAAAGTGATATAGTTTTGACGAAGAGAATGATTGTCATTACCAGGTAACGCCAAAATAAGTAAAATTAGATTTAAACAAAACAATATGCAAGCAATAAATTCAGCCAAAATGTCACAACACTAGCTAAGGTGACGTGTGAACTTAATAATCGAATTGTTCAATATTAATCACTGATTGAATTTACACCTTTGAGTCGCACAATCATAATAATGAATACTCCAAATAAACTACACGATTTAATTAATTTATAATCATTGTAAATTAATTAAATTAATTAATATTCTTGGAATATTGATTATTAAATTTTATTTGATTTGTTTATATACCATTAGCATTTAATAAAGTGTGTAAATAAAAGTTATAAACGCATGTGTCGATATACAATACCGATAGATTATTTAAACTAGATTTAAATGAAATAAATGCTAAGCGGGTTTGGATCATCTGAGGCCCATAATTCCTCCATGTTTGGCCAGCCACATAAGACAAAGAGAGGATAAGTTTTCAAAAGAATTAATAAAGGGAAAAGGATAATATAAATAAGGAAAAAAGTCTCTCTTTAATGGGCATTGTTCATTCTTTTCATAACTTTTTGACTATTCATTAATTTCTATGACTTTTTATGGTTCCCTCCTTCCTCTCCAATGGCTTAAAATATGAGAGCTTCCATAGCTTTAAAAATTCCCAAAATCAAATACAAATTCTATTCATTAAAGTGGTTTATCCTCCTTGATCCTTGCAAAATCTAAAGGCTGATTTCTGAATTTAGGAGCTTTGATTCATTGTTCAATATGTGATTTATTGGGTACATCCAAAGGTAATTTTCTTATTTAATACGCATGTATTTATATGATAGATATAATTTGATTTTCTATGATTCACCTCATGTTTTATTTATTCATCTTGTCACATGTAAATTAAATCTCCCTTATGTCTATTTTGATTAAAACATTTTTAATTTATTGTTTTGATTTAGACCTTTGTTTGTTCATCATCTCCCTTTATTGTATGTTCATGATAAATTGATGTGTTTTGAATCCCATATTACTTTTGGTAACTTATCATTTCTTTGTATTATTTAGGTCTGTAAATTCTTATCACAATTTTACACACACCTACTTTATCCCAGTTTATTTTATTTTATTTTGGAAACTTGTGAAATTGAAAATTGATTTTGAATGAGACTTTTTATATAAATATATAACACTTACATACCCAAACGCAAATGATTTGTATACGTTAAGTTATCTACCATTCTTGAAATTGATCTTTAATTCCATATGGTAAATACTTGTATATAATTGTTTCAATTCTTGTTTAAAAAACTTTGATTTAAGATTAATGAATGGACTTTAGTGGAATTTAATTCTTTGTGGTTTTCTGTATTTAGAATCTCATGTAAATCTAAAGCATTGTTTCATTCCTAAATTAAAACATTTAATGAAAACTGTTAACTTTGAAATTAAAAATTATTTGTATAAACGTATATATACATATATCATATGGTACAATGTTTGCAAATATATGCTGTTCAGATCTGCATTATTAAACTGTAATAATCATGTATATGAAAAATACATGTTTTATTTTAATTTAAATTTGTAAGAGGATTTTGTGCAATAATACAATATTTTATTGTCAAACCTTTCTTTAATTGAAATCTTTCTTATTAGTATTAACTTTGGATTTTAAATTATTTAACACAACTAATAGGTTTTCAATATATATTCTGTGTGTGTGTAGGAAAGTGAGATTAACTAGGTCTAAACACAGTACATTCTGTAATAAACAAGACGTAGATGTATATAATAAATGGTCATAATTTGGCTTAACCCCCCTCCCCCCCAGTCCCTTGGAGACCAGGTTCTGTTAGCGGTTTAGTTATCTCAAGTATAGCAAGACGAAGATGTAGCCGCCATGGATGGAGATAGTAAAGGAAATTATAGTTCTGATGTAGGGTTCACTAGCCCGCACATTTAGTTATCTCAAGTAGAAGTTTCGAGATTTTGGATCAGACTGGATTATGGTTGCCCGCTTCATGTGCCCGCTTGCAGTTTTGGTTAATGTTTATGTTATGTGGTTTGTTGATTAAGTTATTTTGAGCCAGATTTGGGACATCTTATACATACTTTGTATATATTTTACTTAATAAAGGAAAATTGAGCCTGGGTCAAATTTTATTATTATTGTAGATTGATTAAAAAAATAGTGGACATTAAGATTTTTTAACTTCGTTCACATCTTAGATATTACCGATTAATATGTTTTTTAAATGACAGTTACCATGACATTTTGGTAATCTTCAATTTTGAACACTTTTGCCTTACTCTTTAGATTGATAGGTGCAAATTTTTTTACTTCAACACGTAATATTAGTTGATTTCTTTAATATACATGTCTTTCTTCATCATTCTAATATTGACTCTTAAGTTCACTATTCATGTTACTATTATTTTATATTACTAACATGATATCTTGGATAGTGTAAAACACCTTTGCTTCACGAGCTTGCTATATTAGGGAAAAAATGTTAAGTTTAGCCTTAACAAAATAATCTTTTGAGTTATGCAAAAAATTAGTTTAGGTTGGCACAAAGGATAATTACAGGGACCTATTTCTTTTACTTTATGGACAAATTGAGCTCCGTTTCCATAATGTTTTCTGATGATTTCCTATTACAACTACCTTTCTACTAATAAGTGATCCATTTATTACTTTATATCATCATAACAATATTGTTGACGACTACTGCTGTAGTAATAAAGTCGGTAATAGGGACTCTTGTACACATGGCCATCTCTATTTTGAAGCATGGATATAAGTTTATCGTCCAACAAATTCACATAATGCATGCTAGTAACCAGATTGAGAGAACAAAATAGTTCTTTAGGTGACGACACTTCACAAGATATATTCGTGAGCATCAAAGTTCTCGTCTCCTACGAAGACACGATTATGGAAGTTTAATGGTTGTGCAATGTTGGTAAATTTGGAATCGACACGTTAAATGAATTTTTCTATTTACATTTGCAATGATGACTTCTCACACACATGACAAACTTTTGTAAAATGCTTGAGTTTTTATTTTTTATATCAAATGAAATTTCATTGACATGTGTGAATTATAACATTCATGTCATAAATACTAGATAGTTGTAATAAAATTTATTCAATAATTGAAATGTGTCGTCGTCGTATATTGTCAACATTTGCAAATTGCTATGAATGTTAGATTATATGTAGATGTATGAAGATAACGTTTATAATGTTTGTGAAATGTTAAACAAAATGTGCACTATATTTATGAAATATTTTAAATATGATTTGTTTACAATAATTAGAAAAAGTTAATAAAATTATATCTACGATGTTGGTTAAACATGTTTACAATAACAAATACAACGACTAAAGTATATTATATTAAGATTTTTAGCAACATCTTAAAAATGTTGTATAAAATTTAAGCATAACTAATTCCAAATGGTATATATTATTCTCCACAGTTTTTTAGTGTTGTTTTAGAATCATATTTACAACTTATACGGAACATTGAAAAAACTGAATACAACGTCTTATGATCAATGTCGGAAAAGTTTCATTGGTGTTTATAATACGTTGAAAACACTTTATTTATAATGGACTATATAACATTAAATAAGTATTGTGAAAGATGCATGTTTTATGAAACTATGGATATGACAACGGTATGATAAATGTTGTTAATGAGCTTTAACAATGTTTAATAACCATCATAAAAGACATTTTTTCTTGTAGCGATCCCACTTATGTTATCATCTGATAGCCTACATATAGGCCTTTGAGCCTTTGTACGGACATGGTGAATTGTTGGATCCATATGGAGTTGTGAGAGTAGGGAGTTTACTTCAACAATTTATGAAATAAACAAATAATTTGAATGTGGATTGAAAGCGCGATTTGTATATAATATATAAAATGATATAACATATTTTTTTTTGTTAAAAACTAATCGATATAGTCAATGACCAATTGCTCAAGTGGTAAGTACTGCTATATATATGTGTGTGTATGTATGTATGTATGTATGTATAATAAACCCAATACATCAACATGGGAGCTCTACTTGAATAAAGTACCACTCTTATTCAAAAAAACCTACCAGATATATATAATAAATGGTTCACCGATAGTTTTCATTTCGATATCATTAATTTCTACCTTTGATGCGAAAAACCTGAGTTTAATTCATGTCAAACATAATAAAAAGATTATTAAAACATGTCCAATTTTGATAAGCAATACAACTACAGCGAGACTATGTAAATTACACTATTGATGGATGATATATCCATCTATTTCAACCTAAAATGATAAAAAATGTACAATAATATTTAAAATCCCTCGTAAAATTCCATATTTGCCAAAATATTTGCAACCACTTAATTTATTTACGTTTGAAATTGAAACTAATCTATTGTGGACTCAAAATAAAGAAATAAACGTAGAATTACATCTTTTCAAACATAATTCTAACCACTTAATAAGTTTATAATTAAGACGAAAGCTAATATACAATGATATCAGTATGAAAAATAACTTCTAAGACCAGACAACTAATATATGTCAATTCAAGTTAATTTTCATTATGCTTTGTTGCATCTAAACTTTTCATTATAATTACATATTCAGAGCAGTTAGAAGTAAAATAAATTCTAAACAAACATTAAAAAAATCTTACAATATATAACGATACTTTGAAGAATTTGTTTTCACCAAAATGAGATCTACAACTTTAACTTGAATAAATATAAAAATTTACTAATCATTTTATTTTATTGATATTTATTATTATTTATGTTATAAATGATTTAAGAGTTTATTTTTTCACTCTTAATAATTTTACTATACGTGCTTAATGATATTTAACCGTTATAATTTAACATTTAGAGGTAATCACCAAAACCAGGGTTGTTACAGACTCCCCCCTTATAAAAATTGCGTCCCCGCAATTTCTAGAGAAGAGTTGTAATTAACACTATTTATTTCATCAAGCAAAGGAAGATAGATAAGCTCGAATTTAAAAAAATTCACCGATAAAATTTTATTTTGGAACAATGGTATTAATAGAATAAAAAATGAACCATGCTTTCTTATTTAAAATAACCAGGTTGTAAGAGTTGAAGTTGAGTTTTGATGTAATCCATAATTTAAGAAAAGACCTAAAGAGAAAAAAACACCATTATTGAACTTTATGATTCTGAAATGCACTAGATAAAACGAGGATAGTAGGATTTCGAGTTGCATCTTGTTTTAGATAGAGAGAATTAATGAGAGTTGAACGATTTTGAAATTTATTAAAGTAAATATGGTTAGTGGGATCAAACCTTGGCGGAGTGCACATCAAATGAATGATTCTTAACAATTGAGTGAACCTAAGAGAGGAGAGTATTTTAGTTTTAAAATTAAATGAATAATACTTAAGAATTGAATGAATATACGAGAGTGAAGTATTTTAGTTCTAAAATGGGTGTTACTGTCTACACACCAAATATACATCTCTCACCTATTTATCTCCTCACCCACTCAATTACTCCATCCACTCACTCACTCACACCTAAATATTTTTCATTTTTCCTACGCCAAAGATTCGTTTTCAAATCGTCAACCACCTTAAATCTACTTTCATCTCAAATCACCTTCCGCCTCAAATCGACATTCGCCTATAATTAAATCTTCTTTTTTAATACCTTGAAATTATTGAATTAGACGTCCACCATACTCTACAATCTACAAATTAAATAAAAAATAAAATAATAGCATGTAATTCCCATTCAAGGATTTTTTTTCAAAAAATAGGTATATTTCTCAACCTACTAAGTCAAAAACAAAACTAGGGAAACAAGTTGATAAATATGCCGAGCGGTTTTTTAAACCATAACGACTAATACGAATTACGATATTACAAAACCGTTCAAATCCGAAACTTGACTTTTTTCATAAAAAGTTAATTTAATGTATGTGCTATTGTTTCAACTAAATATAAAATTCAAATCAAATACTATCTTAAAACAAAACATCAAGGAATACTACAATAAAATCAACCTTGAAATTAATGAGATTACGATACAAATACCATGCGGAGTATGAATAGTAATAAAAAAACCCTTAATTCATGCAATGATGTGTTAAAAAAACATTAAAATAGGTCTTACTTGGGTTATTAATTTCAATATGTTTTGCCATTAATTGATGATTCGAGAAGCTGTTACTATTATGTTCATTAATAGGGTTTAGTTTGTTTTATACACATTGCTCAGTTACGCAAAATCAGACGACTACTTCTTCAATCAGTTTTGCATGACCGACCAAAGTAGGTTTGCAATATTATTTCTTAATTAATTTTAATACTATTTAAGTGACGTTAGTGGCTGTTTAGATGTGTGTATATAACTTATAAAATTATTGAAAAAATTGGATAAATGTTAGAGATGTAAAGGGTAAGGTTGGAAAAAGTAGAAGACTGATTTTATTATCACTTCACTTTCTTCATTTCACACCTCATTCAGTTTAAAAAAATTATCACATTTTACTTTGTATTTTTTCGTCTTTCAATTCATGCTGAAAATTTCTTCATTTTTCTTAAATCATATTTAAATTTGATGTGATTGGCTCACTAACCCTACTCATTATACAAAACTCTTGGACCCTACATAAGTTATCGTAGGAACAACGTGAACACAAACCCGCTCTATTAAAATTTGTGTTGGGAACCTCGCGGGAATGGGTACACACTTCCAAATCCAATTGGAGAAATCTCACCGGCCATCTTCAAAAACAAAACACTCTTTACTCTCTGACTTGAGAATTACATTTTGGGAACCCTAGAAAATGGCGAAAGACGAAAGTAACTCGGAAACAAGAGGGAAAGAAGAAAACTGCGAAGTACGCAGCAACAAATCCAAATCTAAAAGGAAAAATCACGATAGCAGCAGCAGCAGCTTCGATTCGAGCGATTTAGAAGATGATAAACACAGAAGTAGCAGGAGAAGAAAAAAGACGAAAAAGCGAAGTCGCAGAAGAAGCTCTAGATACGATGAGTCGCCATCTTCTTCGTCTTATTCCGATTCAGAGTCGGATTCGGAATCAGATGATTCAAAGTCGGAAGCGGAAAGGAGAGAGAGAAAGAGGAAGAGAGAGAAGGAGAGGAGGAAGGAGAAAGAGAAGAGGAGAGAGAAAGAGAAATTGAGGAAAGAGAAGAAGAAAAAGAAAGAGAAGAAGAAAGAGAAGGGGAAGAAAGGAGCTGTTACTAACTCATGGGGGAAGTACGGAATCATTAGAGAAACTGATATGTGGTTGGTTATAAATTTCATGCTTCTCAGATAAATTGCTTAGTTTGTTTAGTTGTTGTTGTGCAAACACCAAGGGTCTGTTTAGTTTGAAAACAAGTTATGTTTTTTGCTTTTTCAATATGTATTTCAAATCTTGTGAGAGATAAGGTTTGAAAGTTAGTAGTTATCGCAACAAAGAGGGAGAAGGAGTTGGAGGAAGATAGTTTTTAATATTTTTCAAAAGACGAAAAACAAGAAAAATCATTCTTAATTTTGTATGCTAAAATTGCTTTTGCCTAATTGATCGTTTTTTACCATCTTTTCCGTGCATTTTGAAATACATGTTAAAAACTCAAAACACAAAACTCGTTTTCGAGCTAAATGGGCCCAGATATGTTGAAAAACTAGGTTGAATGAATGTTCTAATTGTCAAGATTAATTTCCTTTATTTTCCCCTCATTCCAGGAATAAGCGACCAGAGTTCACGGCATGGTTGTTGGAAGTAAAACAGGTTTGGTTTCATCCTAATAATTTTTCTTTGAAAACGTATGTACTTTTGGTATACACGTATACCTAGCTATCATAGTAGTTAATGCGCAAAAAGGCGCAATGCTTGAGCCTTGAGCTTTTATGCGTGCCTTTTATACAAGTTTGATCTACTATTTTACTAACTACAAATTAATTTTTAAACCATATTTTATAATTCATTCAACTATTTGAATATTTATTAATTAAAATTTAAAATTTAAACCATATTTTATAGTTCATTTAACAATTTAAAATTTTTATTTAATTATTTTGTAAACTAAAATTTGAATTTTGCAAAAAGAAGCTTCAAATTGCAAAAAGGTACACTCAAACTGAACAAAGACGCAAACCTCGAGCCTCGGGCTTTTTTGAGCCTAGGCGTGCGTCTTAATAACTATGCTAGCTATAACACATGTAAGAACTCAATAGTTTTACCCTAAAGCTACTGGATTGTACATCACGGTGTGCATGCACTAAGCAAAACCCTTTTCATTTTAGGGGTGAGCAATATTGGTTTGAAATCGAATAAACCGACCTGATTAGTTCATTTTGGTCAATCGGTTTTAAAATTGAAATGACTTATGATCAGTTTGTAATATAATATTATATGGTTATCCATTAAAAATCACTTAACACACACCATTATTTTACTAAGAAAATCTATTACTAAATTATCCTTCTTCTTAATTGCATTTTCAGTCCTTTTCTTTTAACCCATCGATTAAAACATTAAAATATATATTTGATTAAAGCTGTACATTTTAATGAAGAAGTTAATGAATTTGTACCATGATACCTAAAATATATATTAAAATAGTTTTCACAACTAACTACTTTAATTTAAAAGTATTTAACTTTTTTTCTTTTGAAATTAGAGTTGATATTTTTGAAATTAATATAAATTATTAAAAAAATCACGTAAGTTACACTTAAGTGCAAAAACTAAATTTCATTTTGTTGAACGTTTAATTGGTTAGTGCTAAGTATGTTCAATTTTGTATAAATGAATTTTATGTTTTAAAGATGGAAGATAATGAAGATGAAAACAAGTAAATTTGTAAAAAAATTAGTGTATGTAAAGTAGTTTTTGGTATATACTATTTTATTACATTTTCTGGTGTACATTAAGTGATTATTGATGTATGAATAAAATTAGCCTTCAACCAAATCAACCGAACTTTCATTTCATTTTTACAGTTAGTAATGTTTTAATAATTTTGAAAAGTAGTTTACCAATTAAAATGATTTATATCATAAATAAACCAATATTATTCATAAAAAGCACAATAATAAATTAAAATACTTTAATTCTATGTTGTAAAGATCCTTCTATGCATCTCCACCTTTGCTTTAGGCAAAGCTTACCATCTCGCCTAAGCATTATGGTGGCTACCTTTAGAATACATAGTTATGGTTCACAGTTATGAATGAATACATAGTGAATGATATAAAATTTCAACTGAACATAGAATACCGTCTTCCCTACGCCTACTACGCCTTTCAAAATTGAAAATTGAAAAATAAAAATGAATAATACTGATCAACTATACATAATTATAATGCTAACAAATATTTATTCATTACTTCACATTCAACTTTTTTTAGTTATACTATTCGTATATATATTATGATTTTGCATGCTTTCGAAGTTAAAATTTCAAATTTCAAATTTCTTTTATTTGAAACTTAGTTTCTTATTTTATATAAAATTTAATTTTCAACGTCCTTGTCATTGAACTGTAATTTCGGTTTAATTTGATTTCGGTCCCTACTGAAATGGAACTGTAGAATCTTGTTCTTTAGATCGAAACCTCAAATATTGGTCATAGAGCATTAAATCATGATTGTGCTTTTTTGTATGTAGTTTTTCTCTAAATTTACTGAAACTTTTAACATATTGTTTCCTCTTTCTTATAACAAAAGCGAAGAAAGAGGGTGGGTTATATTTTTGATGTGCTATCAATTGTACATATCAAATCTACCGATTCTCAATTACAGTAACAAGCAAGAATTATATTCTCTACTCTTACTATCTATGCCAAACTTTAGTTCTAGTTTTATTTCAATGCAATAAGAATGATGGATATTCTGAATCTAAGTTATAACAAAAATTTCTAACCTTATCATTGACATAGAAATTGTAATGATGATTTCTCTTTGGAAACCAAGATTAATGCAATAACTCTTAAAAATATATTTAAAGTGAAATTGTGGCTGTTTGGTCGAGCAACAAGTTAAAAGTAGGTGGTGAATATTTATTGGTTCAAACTGAATAAGCCATTCAAACCAAGTTTGATCGGTTTGATTTTGTTAGTTAATTGGTTTGTTCTGATTTACATTTTCTTATTTATTTGGTTTTTTGTTTGGTTTAAGTTTTCAACATTTTAAAACCAAACTAATCTGTCATAGCGAATATAGAACTAAAATACTGCACATGATCATAATTATCAATATTAATATTATTGTTTATATTATTCATGGTTTTAAATCTTCTATATATCGTCCGAGTTCTCCTACGAGATCTCCTTTTCACACTTAAAAAGAGACGAGACATCAACACTCATCTCGTCCGAGATATTCAAATCTCACCCGAAATATAGATCAAAATCTTAATCCGAGATCTCACCCGAAATTATACATTTCTTATTTTGCATAATATTTTTTATTTTCACATTGATTCAAAAGAAACTACTCATTTCAATTATAATTTACTTACTTCTTGAACATATTCTTTACTTTTTATCTTAATGGGTCATAGCGAAAGGTTTCACTTTTTTATTATGTTCAAATAAAATAATATTATTCAATCATTACCAAATCAATTAAGCTGATCAAGCTACTACTTTTCTAAAAATATTCCTTTTTCCATGTAAATCAAGTATGTTACCGTTTTTATTTTTACTAAGAAAGTTATAACCGTTAAATAAATTTTTGACACATCAATTTTAGATACATAAATACATCCGAGATATTCTCGAGATGCATTATCCCGAGATGCATTATAAGGCCCGAGATGTCAATCCGAGATGTACATCCGATATGCACTTATCTCGTCCGAGATCTCCCCCGATACGAGATAACTTGTGTAAAAATTCCGAGACGAAATGTGACCGAAATCCGATATTTAAAACCTTGATATTATTATTATTATCTTAGCACTATTTTTTCAAATCATTTTTTTTAAAAGAGAAGTTTGTTTTTGAAAATCAAATTATCACACACTCAATAAATTGTTTCAGTCTTATATTATACCACATAGACTATCAACCTCATTTAAAGATCAACAATTAAATCAACCAAACCAGACTAATTATTTTTAATTTGGACGGTTTTTTTTGGAAAATATCGGTTTAGTGTGGTTTAGTTTCTGTTTGTTAAACAATGAGTTTTGTTTTAATTTTTTTAATTGGTTTTAAGCCGAATCAACCATTTATCTAAAGAGCGTGAGATGCAAAGGTTGAATAGTCGAACTATGGTTATGTCATATGAGCCCCTTAATTTGCTCAGGCATATGTTGGAGGTAGGTATAAACCCCAAAGGCTAAGCAAAGCTCAATTTTCTTGATTAGATATATGTGTGATCACCGTTACTAATTTTTCTATCGATTCCCGAATTAATCCCGCTTATCTTCAATGTGACATAAAATTTATATACTATTTAAGAGCTATTAACTAATATGCTAAACGACATATAAACAAATACAAATAGCTTTGTTTTCTTCACTTCAATAGGTCGACCTTTTATTTTAAAGCAATTAATATTATCCAAAAAGATCAAATACAAATAACTTTATATTCACTATGATATTTGTTATTAGTTTCATGGGTTGATTTCTATTTTAAAGCAAATAGTATAATCCAAAAAGATCACAATTCGTACAAAGCAAATGCACAAATGAGTAGGAACAATAACTAGATATTCATCCTTACCTATTTACTATTCATTAAAATTAGCAAATGATTTTAGTTTTGAAATGGCATTATATTTAACATCATCACATATATATAAATTATAGTTTCTAAGGGAGAGGATTGTAATAGGTCTTGTACGTAACATCTTCCATTTTGAAACCCGAAAATAAACGTCGATGATGCCGTAGTCATCATTATAATTATTTTCAAGCTACAAAATGCGATCAATATTTTTTTGCAACATAAGTAACTAGAGCAAGTAAACAAATTTTTTTTTCAACACGTTTTTAACATCAGTAGCCCAAATCGTTTCCCATGCAGGGGTAAATATAATAAAATACAAATAAAGACAATATGTCGACATATGAAGATTCTACACGTTTATCTAACATGTCATATAATCCTAGTTAAGTACATATTTAAAATAAAAAATAACTAAATATATATAGTAAAGCCTCTAGGTTCATCGTCGACTTTTTTTATTCGTGAGCCAAAATAACCTATCCAACCTGTAGATCATAAACTCGGTCTGTTCAAGTGAGCACCCACGAGTTTATGAGGAAAACAACTGTAAACAACACGTCCGACAATTGTCTGATGTGAATAATATCATCATCATAACATACATGTAACTGTGGACAAGCAATTGAGATATCAACAGTTTAACTGACATAGTTAATAACATGTCTATACTAACATTTTTCTCAGCTTTCAAATTTTACATTGTTATCCCGCCTTTTGGCAAGGCCGTGACACCAAAAAATTGACTAGAAATCAATGGCAGTCCATCCTGTAGGACGGTTACATCACAAGTTCACCATGGATATCGATGAATTTTGTCCGAGTCCGGATTAGGCTACAATTGATAAGACACGTCAAGGAAAGCCATAGGAGCCAGCATTCCAAATCTCGAGTCAATCCGAGTTCGTACGCCCAAGATATCATCGATGCAAGTGAAAGACATAGCCTTGTGTTCGTCTCCATATGGTTCGTATCCATCAAGGTCGACTCCATCAAGATTGACTCCATCCCCTTCATATCCCTCAGAACAAACCCTTAACTCGAATCCATCGAACTTCCCTGCATTACTTCGAATCCATGAGAAGTACCATTGCTTCGACTCCATCTAAGCAGCCTCGACGTTCGAATCCATAGGCAGAAACATGCGTTCGAATCCATCAAGCCAGAGTACTTCGAATCCACAGAGCTACTTCGCCTCGTAACCTTCAGATTGAACACCTTCGTATCCATCTGGGCTCGATGGTTCGTATCCATCACTCAAACCCATGAAGACATCTCACTTCGTACCCATCAGATGCTCTGCTTCGAATCCATGCGAGGGTGGCGTGTTCGAATCCAGTAAGTGCCTTCCTTCGACTCCATCGAAATGAATACCTTCGAACCCATCCTATTATGATGACTTCGAATCGATTGGCTGTAGCGTAACATAATTGATTCGAACGATCACACCTTCGAATCCATTCTCTAGAATCCACTAAGTCAAGGCAGCAGAAAAGGTGGAGTCGATTCAGTCGTCTCGGAGTGAAAAGTGGATCAACCCAGGAAATGCGCACCACGTCATCGCAAAGGCGCGCGAGGCCATCGAGTCGAGTCTATCGATTCGAACGAATCGAGTCGAAGCAAGCGTGTCACCCAGGAATGCAATCTTGAATCGATCATAACTTGAGATCTACAAGTCCAAATGCTATGAAATTTGGACAGTAGCTTGAGCACATGTTGAAGAATGTTCACGCCAAATTTCAGCTCGATCGGACAATTTCTTGATCGATTCGAACCAAGGGTCGAATCGATCCCAAAGTGGGCCCAGATCTCCAGATTTCGGCCAGGTGGGCCCCCTCACGTACCAGAACTGGTCTCCCCTCAATTTAGGCGAAATATCAGCCTCCTACACCTATAAATAGAGCCCCTGGTCATTCAGAAAAGGGGTCGGACAATTTTAGGAGCTAAAGTGCGCTCAGACTCTGCCACATCTACTCAGAATCACCACTGCTTCTTTAGATTGAGATTGTAATCATATAATCAGTTGTATTACCTCAGAAGAAATTGTAATCATCAAGTAAACATCAATAAAATCATCAACTTCAGAGTGGACGTAGGCAAGATCGTCGAACCACTATAAATCTCGTGTTTATGTTCATTATTTTTGAATTGTGATACTCTGTTTGCTTAGATTTGAGATTTGTGTGTGAATATTGTTGATTTATATTCATACACTGGTGCTTTCACAACATTCGGGGTTTGTGACCAATTTTGGCGCAAACATACATCATTGTATATTTCTCTAATGTCATCTAAGCATCATAATGAGATATCATTTAATTTCATTAATTCATTCGAATAAAGGGTTAACCTCACAACTAGGTTATTATCTCTCTTTAGTTTATCATGCAACATGTTTTTGAGGGTTACACCACCTTGTGCTACACCACCTTATTAAACGTTGTTACACACTTGTAACCTTGGCTTAAACTACACTACAAACGTCCTTGTCATTAGCATTTGAAGCTCTCTTAATTTCAAACATTCATGGGTTTGTATTACATTTTATTTATTATGATTGGTTAATTTGATCGCACTTCACGTCACTTTGATATCTAGGATGCAATTCTACTCACATGGAAGTCATCTTAATTTTGCATAACTTTTATACCATTTATAAATTACGAGATTTCATGGCACGTGCATATAAAAAATTCTTATAAAATTTAAAATTTCTATGATAAATGTAATTTTAAAAAATATGAGGAAAAATTGTAATTTTTTTGTTGGAACATAGTTTCAAACTTATAACTTAATTTACATTTCAAAATTTCTATTTAAAAGCGATGTTAATATTTGTTTTTTTATAGGATTCAAACTCCTTACCTCTTGTTTGTCTATAAGGGTATTTTTGGAACTTCACGGTCGGACCAAAAAACTGTTTCTATTACAACTATTAATAAAGATTCATTTATCACATGCATTTGATCATCATAAGTGAGCATAAAATCTATACTAGGGTTCATTTATCATCACATATTACTTGCATCATAGTAAGTAAACAGGTACATCGATATAATGTCACATAGATGTATGCGAGATCAATTATATATATATATATATATATTTTAAATGAATTAAACTTAGTCATCACTCATTATCATTTTATTAGCTCAAATTTACTAAACCATCTTTCTCATATTTTTAAAAATAAGTTCATTAATTTTTGAATGTCATCAAAAAGTTCAATCATACAATTAATCACTTTTTACTTTAAAATAATTTTCTAGTTTATTTAAGTCATATCAGGCAAAATAGGGTTGTTTTAATTGCCTAGAATTTTACTTGGGGCCTCCTAAGGTTTCTTTGGTCTTCTCCTCTAGTTTACCTCGGGTCTGCCTCTTTATTGTTTACTTCAAGTCATCCCTTAGGTTGTTTTGGTTTGCTTCTTGAAGCAATCAAAGTCTCATCGCATCTCACACGACACTTGTACTTTTGCATTCAACAACCTCAGCAATAGGTACAAGTTTTAATGTTGTTCATATCGGATGGGGTGCTATCAGCCATAACGAACCGACGCATCGATTTGGATCGCTTAAATCCACGAAAAGGGCACATCAAATCATTACTGTCGCTACACGAGGGTTACTTCGGGTATTGGCATCATCGGCCTTGAGGTCGCTTTGGATTTGGCGTAGGGACACATCTGGCTTGAGATGGAGACAAGGCTATATCAATTTATGACTAGTTCAGGTTTCCCCTATGTATATTTTAGGATTGCTCTCGGGTCTGCGGTGGGACGTCTCCTTATCGGCTTGGGTTTTTACTTTAGGATTCACTTTGGGTTTCCTTTATGCTTGCTTCAGAGTTTACAGAGAGTCGGCCAATGGTCACATCACTTATGCGATGAGCTTATCGACGGTTCTTAATGATTTCTACGATATGGTCTTATCGTTTTATGTGTTCTTATCAATTTTCATTTTAACATCAATTTTTTTTCAAGTATTCATCCTTAACAAGATGTTCTAATCGTTTTGGTGATAAGAACATAGTACTGGTGATAATCACCTGTTATCTTTAGGAGATTAATCTGGAGATAAAGACACATGTGATGAAGACACAAGTGATAGTTACATGCTAAGTATATTGGAGATAAGGACACTGATGAAAATGACAGAGTGACAATTTCATAAATAAGCTATAAACAGATTTGTTACATAACAATTTTTTTTTAAATCTTTATATTTGTCATAACCACATTTGTTATTTTCAAATTTATAAAGCAAAGGTCTGACATATACAATAATTGTCTCAATTAATTTCTCATTAAATTAACCAATTCATTAATTATGCGTTAATTAAGGTAATATATTGTCTTATCGTTCAATCCATATCACCTAGAAAAATCATGGGAAAATTCTATAAAACTAACAGAAAATCTAAAACATATTTTTCTAGCTTTGGTTAAAAAATTCATATCAATTAATTTTTAATATTTACAAACATTATTTTACTGCTAAAAACCGACTATTTTGACCGTAGAAAATTCATAATAATTGATCTACATATGAATAAATTATCAAAACTAAAATCCATCATTGATTTAAGTTTAACAATATAAATATTATATCCAATTCAAATCGTTTAAATGTGATTAACTCTTGTTTCACCTTTAATTTTGGTGGTTATCTTAGCCATTTATCGTCATATTTCATATAAGATCATTGTATCATTCTAACTTAGAATGACTTGAGTTTTAGGTTTATATTTTTGCTTACGGTAAATGAAATGAAAACGAGAGGAATATTTTAAAAAATGTAAAGGTTAATCTCATGGACTTTGGGTTTGAACCCTCAAGACCACACCATTCCCTTAATTAAAAGTAACTTTCATAACAAAAAATATCTTGTTAAATTTTATTTTATTTCACACTATTTTATTTCATTACTTCATAATTAATTATCTACTATTTAATTTAATTAACCGTCTAAATGCCTTTTAGTTTATTTATCAAATTCTCAGTTAAGCAATTAATTTTATATTTGAATATAAATTAATTATTTAATCAATTCATTGACTATAACATATTCATAATCGTAATTGTCCAAAATACGGGATGTTACATTACACATGCGAGTTATAAGTAGATGTGAAACATGCGTAATTTTTTGGATTCCAAATCCAAACTCGTAACCTAGATGTATGGTTGAGCTAGTTATGCATTTTTGCTAATATATAATATATGAGGAAAGATATATAACCTCCCTATTTTTAGTCCCTTTTAGCTCTTTCATGTTGACCATTACATTTTACAAGTCAATCCCTTGATTAAAATTAACTTTCATGACAAAAAAATGTTAAATTTTATTTAATTTTCACTATTTTATTTCATTGCTTCATAGTTAATTATCTACTATTTAATTTAATTAACCGTCTAAATGTCTTAGTTTATTAATCAAATTTTCAGTTAAGCAATTAATTTTATATTTGAATATAAATTAATTATTTAATTAATTCATTGACTATAACATATTCATAATCGTAACTATCCAAAATACGGGATGTTACATTACACATGCAAGTTATAAGTAGATGTGAAACATGCGTGATTTTTTTGATACCAAATCGAAACTCGTAACCTAGATCTATGGTTGAGCTAGTTACGTCTTTCTACAAATATATAACATATGAGGAACTTTCTACTATTTCTACTAATATATAATATATGAAGAACTTTCTACTAATATATAATATATGAGGAAAGATGTATAACCTTCCTATTTTTAATCCCTTTTAGCTCTTTCATATTGACCATTGCATTTCACAAGTCAATGGATGAATTTAATGCGAATAGTCCACACTTTCTTTCATACTTAATCATTATTCTTTCTTGATGTTTTAATCCATCCTCTAATTTATTAATCCAATGGACGACATGACGGGGTTGGAAATAAAGGGGTTATGTATCATTTCACCTCCTCTCCCTCTCTCTATGCGTGTGTATTTCTTCACCATTAGTAAAACAAATTGATTAGTAAAACAGATTGATTACATAGGATTTACCTATGACTTGCAGTCTTAACCATCGTTAATGTCACATAATTAACCAATAAGATTTTTATCTTCTATTGCATCTCTACATCATAAGCATATGCATGCACACATCATGTGTGCCATACATCAGTATATGAGAAGTTAATAACAATGAAGAACCCATCATTATATTGGCATACCATATGAGATCTCGAGATTAGTAAACCAATATATAAGCTGTGCATAGAGCAAATGCACCAGATATTAAATTGATCTCCATGTTTTTACAATGATTGTTTGCATTAAATTTTTAATCATTGTTAACTTTTTAATAGATAGAGATATACCAAATGAATCAATATTCTACAAAGATAAAGACAAGTGGGTTCAGTTACATATCATTAAATTTGAAATATGGTTAAGACATCATTAAACTAGAATAAGTAAAATCATCTCTTCCATCTATAACTATGAAAGGTACTCCATGGAGCAAAATGCAGGGTGATAATTGCACTTTTTGTTCCATGATGTGGTGCATAAGAAACAATGCATATGCCGCATGGCGCAAAAGTGATGCTCTTTTTTTATCTTTTGCTACTCTTTTCTTTATTCACTATCGGTGAATGCATAAAAAAGCATTTATCTTTAATAATAGTTGTAATAGCTTTGGCGTCTCACTTTTTTGGAGTCAGCACAAACTACCAAAAATGCCCTTCTATCTTCATATCACTTAAAAAGTGGATCTAAATTCTTTACAAATATTTCAAACTCTCATCCTTTAAAAATAGGATCTAATAAATAAACTTTCTTTAACGCCCCTATACAAATATTATCAAACATTATCACTTAAAAATAGGATCTAACAAATACTAAATGCTATAAAATAATAAACGTCATCATCACGCGCGAAGCACGTGCCATGACGCTCGTAGTGTATAATTGTGTTCACAATTTGATTTGTTGTTCTAGGTTTTAAAGAATTTTTTTATAAGTTCTTTTTGCTTGTAGACACATGTAGTTATTGATATGAAATTTCAATTTTTTTAATGTAATATATATATATATATATATAAAATCTTAAGACAAGTTATAATATAACATTAGTCATATATGCACAAACTAACATTGATGATTAAATGTATTATACATATTATACAATGATATGATAAGTGGACGTAATATCTACTTATAGACTTTTTTAGTTCGGTATGATCATATCATAATATATTAAATATCTGTTAAAATATAATGTAAAAAATGAGACATAACATAAACGTATCGTAGTTAACACCATAGTTATCAAAGGCGCGTGGCGCACGGCGCGGCGCGGCTTTTGCTCCTTTCTTCCTTGTGGCACGACGCACATGAAAAGACGGGCAAATGATGTACGACGCAAAACGATACGCCTTTTCATTATATTATTGTTTTTTATTTCTTTTTTTATTACTTTTTCATTTTATATAATCCAATCTGTATAAAAATTAGTATTCATCATATTATGGAGCACTAAAAAGAAGGTACAATACAAATTTTATAACACCATTGATCTAATATCCTTGAAGGACATAGATGATTGTAACGAATGATTAACGAAAAATATGGATGATGCGTTCGACGCTGAAGATTAGCTTGTATTTGATAATGATGATGACTTGACTAGGGGTGTTGTATCTAGAGGAAGCTAGATATCCGAGTAGAAGAACATCTACATCGAAAGGTTTTTCAGCATCCGCTTTTGCTTCTTTACATCTTCACGAGGAAGAAATAAATCTAAATGAGATGAACAAGGAAGATGCTAAAACTTATGAATTTGATGATGCAAACATTGAGTTGGAAAATATAATTGCTGAATCATATTCAGATTTCTAGTTTATCAGTAATATGTATAATTATATTGGATTTTGGCTTTAGAAAACCATTATGCTTGAAATTCTATGTTTATAATATTATGTTTGATGATTTTTTGTGCAAAATGCCTTAAAAAATCTTTGTTGCGTATGTTTAATAAAAATATTGAACTTTTTAAATTTATTGTTATATATATTAGATTTATAAAAGAAATTCTAAGCGTGCATAGGAAATTAAAAAAGTGCACGCCATTTGCCGCATCGTGCGCCAAGGCTCCAGTGAGGCTTTGCGTCTTTTTGCGCCATACGCCATTAATAACTATGGGTAAAACAATACAAAATAAATTTACCAAAATAACACAACACAAAACAAAATATAATGAAAAATAATTTCTTCATTTCACTTGAGACATAAAATCAGCTATAAACTTATACTTCAATTGTTAACAATAAGATTTTAGTTTGAAATTCAACTTATTAACATTGAACGGTGTAATATAATTAAATGACATTCCAATCTTTATTATGTTTTACGATATTACTTTAAAAACATTACTATTTTTTTATCTATTAGAAAAAATAAATATTAATTATATTAGTCTTATTTGATCAATATGATGTGTAATAAATGTATAATTTTTTTAGTATGTGCTCAATAAATCAAAAGGCTCGTATTGTTTGCCGCACCATGGGCTAAAGCTTCATGAAGGTTTTGCGCGTTTTTGCACCGTGCACCATTAATAGCTATGCTTCCACCTTAATTTATGATTTTAATCCTGAAAATTGGTTGCCTTTGTAAATTAGTAGTTTATTTCAAGGTACAAGGTTTCGGCCGGTACCCCGAAATTCCGGTGGTACCGGACCGTTACCGACCTGCTCCGGTCCGAAACTGATGATGAAATTCGGTTTCGGACTAGGGCAGTAAAAAAAAATTCATTTTTTAAAGCAAAAGTTGGTTCTAAAGAGAAAAGACACGAAAAGCACAAAGAAAAATCAAAGTAGAAGAAAATTGTTACCAATTACCTAAAATTCGCATTCTCTATTTCAACTTCCCAACGCAAAGAAGCTTCGCAGGCTTCGATTGTCGACAAACATGATTTCTGTTCGTCTTCTCCTTCATTTTTTTCGATTGTCGACGAAAATTAGGGCAAGTCTTCGATTTTGATTTCTGAAGGAAAGCGGCAATGAGCTGGAGGAGGGATGCGTTTGATTAGGGTTAAACAGAACTAAGTTTTGGTTTTGGTGGGCTGATTTTGAGAAATGAAGCGGGGGCCTGTTGACTTGGTATAGTTTTAAGGGTTTGGTAATAAATAAATAAAAGAATATAAATGTTGGGCTGGGCTAACCTAATTTCAAATGAAAACCTATGCCATTGAAAACAATATAAGTTGTAGGTGGGCTAGGCTGGTTTAATTCCAAATTTTGGATGAAAATAACATATATGGTTGGTGGGCTAGACCGATTTAATTTCAAATTTCAAATGAAAACAATATAAATGCTAACTTAATATTACATTTCATTTACAAACCATTGAAACCGAAACATGGACCGAAACCGAAACTAAAACCGAAACTTTCGAAATTGTCCGAAACTAAGAAAAGTTCAAATGACCGAAACCGAAACCGAGTTCTTGAACCTTGGTTTATTTGCTTCCTTTTAACTTTTCTTCTCAGCTATATGTCATTTTTTTTCTTATTGATTGTTTGGACATCTAAATTTTTTATTATGTATTTTTCAAAAAAAAATCTTGACATTTTCTCATTTTTGCATAGGTTATCATATTAAATCTATAATTCACATTAATTATTTTATAATTTTAATTTTGATATTTGAATCATCCAAAAATCAAAGCTCTCATTTTTTTAAAGTGTAAAATATAATAGTTACTGAAGGTGCATTAAGGCATGCGACGTAGCACGACGACTGTGCCATTTCACTCTATGATGCAGCGGACATGGTAAGTGCCACTGAATGACGCAAAATGCGCCTTGACGTAAAAAGGCTCCATGAAGATTTTTTAGAAAAATAAATATTAATTATATTGGATTTTTTTCAACTAACGCTTGTATGATAAAAATCATTTAGTTTTGGGTTCCATCTCTAACCGATCTCAACTTGTTTGGGAATAATGACTTTGTTGATGTAACATTTGTATGATAATTTTTTTTTCTTCTAAACATGCGTTGTAAACCCAAAAATCATACGCCATTTGCTGCATCATGCATCGAGGCTCCATAAAGATTTTGCACCATTCTGCATCATGCGTTGTTGATAACTATGTAAATTGTTCTCTCTCCACTACCTTGTAATAATTGTACAATCATCAGGCAAATATACTTATTTTATTTTCTAGTTTTGGTTAATTTTTGTTGATGTGTGAATAATTACATCATCATTATAAAATGTAAATTTCACACTTCGATATAAATTGTTTCAATGGTGATGTATAAAGTGCAAACAATTATTTTATTTATATGTTTATTCATAATTATGAAATGTTGGCGCGACACACATAAAGGTGCATCAAATGACACAATTCAAAAAAGATGCAATTTTTTTGTCCTTTTTTTTAACATTAACTTTTTGCAATTCAAAATGTACAGTTTTCTTTTATAGAATACTTTTGCTCGAAGACAAACAGAATATAGTGTTTGATATGGAAATTTTATTTTTTATATAATATTCTCAAAGCAAGTCTACTTACATTATTGTTTTATCATGTGATATAACATTGATCATTTGCATGAACAAACTCGTATTGGTGTTTAAATATATTAATATTCATATGATGATATTACATAGCTTTCTCAATTAAACATATGTTTAGACATATTGATGTATAATTATGAAAATTTGTAGTTCATATGATCAAAATATACTAGTTGACTATTGAAAAAAAATTAATATAAAATAAAATACCAAAATAACAAAAAAGTAATTAAATAACTTTGTACTAACGAAATTTCAGATCTCGTTATTTTCCATTTAAGATATACGAAATTAGCTATAAGCTTATAACTTGGAATTTAATGTTAAACAAATGTTATAAGATTTTAACTTGAAATTTATCTTCTAAACAAATGACTAGACATTCAACGAGATAATATAATTGAATGACTGTACATTTTTTTTACTCTTAGAGAACCAAGTTTATGTTTGTAAACTCTAAGGTCGTATGCATTAAATATCCAACACAATCTCCATGTAAGTCGTAGGCTATTATGTCTGTCGTCGTTACTGGAATTTGAACTTGTGACATTTTGTCTTTCAATTACATGATTCCATCCACCTTGTGGGGTTACGTGCATTTTATTTTAAAAATAAATTATAAAATAATAAAAATACATGGATGGTCTTTTCATAATAAAGATCATTCAATAAATTAAGCGATCTTCATTTTAGATAAATTCTTAGAAACTCAATAATTTATTACTTGGTTTTTGAAAATGTAATAAATAAAGAATAATCAAATATTCATTTTGTACAACAAGTTGATGCACCATGTTCCTTTTTATATATATCATGTTTGTTCCCTTATGCAAATAAGGATTTTGACTAAAGAGATTCAAATTTTGATTTAGGAGTAATATATTTTATTATTTCGAATTTTGGTTTTTAGCGACTTATGCTGCAAATTCTATGCTTATATGATTACGTTTAATATTTTCGTTGCGGAATGGTTAATAATAAACTTTGTTGCATGTGTTTTAGCAAAAAAAATTGATTAATCTTGTTTAATTAATTATGATGTATTTTTTAATACGTGATGTATAAATTATATTCTTTAAACGTTAATCCTAGATGGTTTTGCGCCTTTTTGCGTTGCATTTTGTAGATAATTATGTGTTTATACGAGTATGAAACGCAATTTGAGAACTACTGCATCTCGCTTTTTTTAAACTATCCAAGACTTTTAGACATTTAGAAGCCGAGGAATTTCTAGAGCATGTGCTGTCAGAGAATATTAACCTATTTAGATTTGCAAATTATCGCAAAAAATTCATTGGTAGATGGAAAGAACTGGGAAGACAAAGAACCTACAGGAAGCAAAAATGAGAGATGGAAGCAAAAATGATTAAGCAGCAATACTAGAGGCTTGGGATGCTTTATGTCTTACTCAACCAATACGAGGATTAATATTCCTATATTTTCTTAGGAAATACATGTATATAATTGCTTAACTTATTAGCTTTATGTTTCATTTTACCCGTTACACACGATTCAAATATTTCATTTCATCCGGGATGGTGTCATATCGGTTGATCCAATAGTGTTTCGTTAGATGGGAAAAGATCTCATAATTAGTAACAACTTTCACAAGCTTTTAAATCTCGGATTTCAGTAGAAAAATCGATTTCAAATGAAATCTCGAAGTGACATCACGGTCCATATATCAGGTTGAGATTTTAACATAATCTCGGATTTCAGTAGAAAAATCGGATTTCAAATGAAATCTCGAAGTGACATCACGGTCCGTATATCGGGTTGAGATCTTAACATATCGGGTCGATGAGTGTCTAATAAGTTAAAAAATTATGTTTGAAACTTTGTCTTGCTCAAGTTCAAATAGGGAATCTTAGGGTCAATTTTGGGTGAGATGATTTTTAAAACTGTTTTCGGATGAAGTATTAGAACGGAACTATTTATTAGGTAATGAATTATTTTTCCATTGGTGATAAATCAACAATTCAAAGTGTTCTTTTGTATTCCTGATGAGTCAAAATTTGTTCAACCACAATCTTTTTGATTTCACTAGTCCTACTGTAAAATGATTTAATGACATACAAATATTTTCACTCTCATGAAAATAACCATGCAAGCATCTAATCATCGTTAAATATATTGAAAAATGGGAGTCCGCTAAAGTGAAATTATTTTCTCTTTTATGTTTACAAATATTTGTGCTATCATAAATTAACAAGATTTAATTATACATGGTTTCGATCACCATCTTTTTTTCTGCAAAATGCATATATTTGTACCACTTAAAAACGTACAAGGTTGGGTTATATACTGCAAGGTATACTATTTTAAAATGCGATCATTTGCATTATTAAGCGTGTGGCTGATTGTATTTTGCAAAATATGCCAGAATGGTATATTAATCCCAACTAATATTTTTGATATGACAAATGTATATTGCAGTCCGACGTTTTTATGAAAAAGTATGACGTGTGAATTAATATGGGTTGTACAATTGAGCGATGATGGTTAGCCCATAGAAGCAGTCTCTTTGCATTTCAAAAAACAATGATTGGTTCTATTAACTATACTAAGAGTAAGGATGTCTTGTGTATTGATCTTGATGGATAAATCAATCATCCACATGGGATAGTATACAGAAATTGTGCCCTGCATATTTTTATGAGGCGGAGAATGTTTACAGTGGCTTTGCTGGTCAAAAACAAGGCTTCGGGGTGTAAGAGAACTTAGAGGAGTGGCTTTGTTGGACAGAAAAACAAGGCTTTAGGTGCAAGAGGTTGGTAAGCAGAGGTGCGTCCTTCCCGGTCCTTTCGTACTAGGGAAAGGTCTCTCCGCTTAGAGGAGCAGGACCCTAGAGTTGAGAGATGCAACGAACCAGCATAAAAAAAAGACTTAGTCCCATCTCTATGCTTTTGGGCCCTTGGTTTTAATTTGTGTAAAGCTTAAATTATATACTTGGGGCCTTCTAACTTAGAATGAATGATGCTGCTCCGCTGCCACTGCTGTCACCAAGAAGATGTTCATTGCATCAAAGGCTTAGTTGGTTTCGTTGGAGCAACGCGCTTAAGGTGGAGGAGGTCGGGTGGCTCGTTAGAAGCGGACATGCTCAGTGGTGGTTGGGTTGTCGAAGCGGATGACATGCAAAATTTATCTAGAGTTGGAAATGTTTCGAAGAAGAGTACAAGTCCTCTTGCCCTAAAATTAGGGGTCTCCATGTTCCAATTTGATTTCCACCGCCCATATATATTATATTAATTAATTTAAAAAATGGATAGTTATAATTAATTAGGTGGGGCACATGGGGACATGGAGTTTTGCAATCAGAGGATTATTTCTGCTATGAAGAATGCATGGAAGAGGAGAGGGGTTTAATTGACAATTGAGAAAAAAAGTTAGACATAATAACATTAGAATTGTGCTCAAGAAGCTTCCAATAGATATTATCGAAAACTAAAATGGGTTTCTGAGAACACAATAAAAACGATCCACTGTCCCTTAATATTTTTTTCTACTTGAATATAATATGCGGTAAAACTGCAAGTTGAGAAAGGGAATGTAGGGAGTTCGAACGAGCGGTAACAACTGAAATTCTTTATATTACTTGGATGTGTTAGAGACCTGCACACATCTCTTGGGGTTTACATCCGCAAGTTCGGTAGTATAAGTCTTCCATACACATGTATGTATGTGTGTGTCGATGGTTGTGACTACCATTATGTTGGGTAATGTCTTTAGTTACAACATTATTAATCATGTTCAAACACCATCATTGCGAACCAGATTACTTTGAAAGCATTTTATATATTGGCAGCATGCAGATCAATGCCATAAAAATAGTATTTAAATGTTATGTATTAAGTAGTTTTATCATTAAACTGATCCGTATAAAGGAGGTTTTTACTGTAGCAATGGAAGATGATTTTGTTGAATCCAAAAAATTAGAAGATAATGAAAAAGAAAGAAAATCAAAAAACAAAAACAATCATAAAAATTCAAAAAAGTGAATCAACTTTTATTTTTCAGAATTTTTTTCGCTTCAAATCCAATATTCTTCTTCTTAATAAAAAAATTCAGATAAAGTAATTATTAATTAAAATTATTTAAAAAAAACTATAAAGTTCCAAAGAATGAAAATAAAAGCGAATAAATTCAAGACTTTTCAGAAATTTTTTATTGTTGCCTTTATAGATTTCACTTTTTATGATTTTAATGCACTATATACTGATACTGCATTACAGTATTTTTTGATAGTAAAGTGGAGATTAAGTTTAAATTTAAATAAATGTAAATTTATTTTGGTCCAATTTTGCTTCTTACCCTTGGATGCAAAATTATCGATCGATTCCACTTCTCTACGGTGAATAGTTCTAAAAATGCGGATGTGGGTTGAAATCCCTCTGAAAACAAGTACAGTATTTCTTTATTAGTAAATATACTACTAATAACTATAGAGTGGATATTTCAGGGGAGTTTAGAGACGGTATTAATACTGCCTTCAATATGAAAGATTTTAAGCTGATTTTGAAATTGTTACTTCGACTAACTGTAAGACTTGGTCATGTTATACTTCTTGGGAAGTATTTGTTCTTTCATTAGCTATCTAAGGAAATGCAGGCTATACTGAAATGGAAAATATACTTTTGTGTTATGTTGTAATAAGCTCTCATCCTTTGTGTTAACGTTCCAATACAGGTAAATTTGGAGACACTGGCAAATTGGGAGGAGAAGCAGATGTTCAAGGAGTAAGTTTTCTAGTTTCTGGCAGTTATATCATCATCTCAACATGCACACACACACAAAATATTAAAAGATGAAAATTCTGTGTTTACAGATTTGTGTGTTCTTTTCACTGTTCAATACATTCTCAATTAACGTTTGATGCTGTATTCTTTCATTGTGCAGGTTCATGGAGGATCACAATACAGCTACTTTTCCATCCAAAAAGTAAGAAAAATATTGTATAATTTTGCACAATTATTTATGCATGCTATTCAAAAATCAAAGCGTTCATATATTTGACGGAGGTTATCTTAGTTGATTTGGTTAATCTATGTATTGGACAATAGAGGACTTAGCACTGAGAGAAAGTTGATATAAATAGGGCTTCTGGTTAATGCAGAAGTACAAGTAGAATGTAGAAACCTTTGTCAGTAATTGTGGGACATACACGTCTATCGGTTTCTTTCATTTTGCAATATCAAATGCCTTCTCTGGTTTATGGTAAAACTTCATTAACACATCCATTTTCTTGTCATATGCATCCCTTTTATTTTATGTACACAACCCCTCATCAGGTTTATGTAGTAGAATGACAGTATAAATTCCTACTTATATGTGTACTTCTGAATCTATGATAACGTCTTATAAAGCTTTCATAACCAACTCCTGTACATTAAAGAAGAAAATAAATACTCACATTTATCCATACCGTCGATAGCTTGTAGGACACAGTTAGCATACAGTTTTGTGCAGCCTGAATTGTGGATAGAGATTTGCTGTTCTTTTGTATGTGAAATTGATCCATAAAAATAAGACAATGTCAATATATACTTGTATCGGTATATTTTTTATGTTTTAAATACACAAAGTTGGGATACAGAACAGCACACTAAAGGTTATAAGTTCAATGGCTATTGCTTTCGCTGAATTGAAATTTAATTGAAATTGTCTGTTGGTTTATCACCTAAGTTATATTATGATGTACTGGCAGGTATTACAATTTAGATGCATATCATGCTCGTAAAATGGAGAAGGAACTGAAAAAGGGCTTAAAGAAAGTGACTAATGCAGAACGTACTGTGTTTAATGATGAAGAACAACGCCGGTAATCAATTATGTGCTAAACTACTATGTTTTATGTGCATTGAGTGTGTGTGTGTATGCATGCATACACATAAATTATTAATATACCATCTGATCTTATTTAGTTATTTCTGCATACACCACCTTTATTGCAATCTTGTTCTAATTTCATAACAATTGCAGGTTAGAACTACAGAGAGCACGTGAGAAACAAAAGGAGGAAGAGATCGAGGCTTTAAAGCGCTCAATGCAAGGAGGAATGGTAAGAAAAAGTCTATTGTTGTTAACTACATATTCTTGTATTCCACTAGCTTTTTGGTGTAAAGTAATTTTAGTATTTAAGTATAACTTGGTTGGATCTGAGAATAGCCACAGAGTGTGCAGCAGTTAATAGCAATTGTAGTTATACGCTGGTAAGAGATACTTTGATAATGGGATTTCTTTCAATCCTCAAAAATTGTTTATTACACAGTGCAAGAAAGATTCTGATTAGAAGATTATTTTTTCTGGTGTTGATAAAGTTGGTTCTCACATAGCTGATAGACATTCGAACATATGGATGTTATATAAAATAAGATTATGATAACTGAATGAGAAATTATGCTGTTTACAAACACATTTTTTAGTTCAAGAGCAGTAGACTGAACAATAGATAAATGTAAATAGATAACGATCATGCTCCAGAGATCAGAGCAGCAGCAGACCAAATAAGAAAGGACTTTTTTCTTCAATCTAGTCCAATTTTCAGAACATAAGCAAAACATCCCCATTTTTAACTTATTATGACCCAATTTAATGCTTATTACAACTAAAGGTCTGTTTCTGCAAATTAAGTTGTATTTTTGCACTGGTGCAATTTCAATTTTTAAAACGAATTTCAACGGCATGATTCCAAATTGGGCCAGTGTTTTTTTTACACAGAACTTCATGGGCACAATTTGAAATTGAGCTAGTGTAGAAGGTTTTCTTTAATTAAATAGCTTTTGGGTGATTTGAATTTGTTCCAAATGCGGACTCAACGCCAACTTGGTGGAAACATGCTATCTTCTTAATATTTTTTAAATACATCTGATTTTGCTATAAGTTTTGGAAAGTGTGCTAAACTGAAGTTTTTATATCGATTTGATGGTAATTATAAAATTCAGTTGAGCCAAGCTAGAGATTCATTCATGGGGGCTAGTGTGAGCTAGTTCAGGAGCTCTGTACAGTGTACACTTTTGAGTATTGCGATGTCATGAATTCACTGCTAACAGTACAATTTTGTTAAATCATAACTTGTTTCTTTTCAAATATAGGCACAAGCAATGAAGGAGCAAGCACGCCTAAGAGAAGAAATGGCTTATCAGTATCGGATTGGTAATCATGAGGTTAGTAAGCATTTGTTTACAAGCACTTTATATGATATTGTTTCTATATTTTTATAAAAGAATTAAAAGGGCTAAAAATTGTGTTTATTTTCTTGTAGGCTGCCGCTGCCATTCAAAGAAGATTGGATCCAGATGTCGCTATGTGAGAACCCATTATTATGGTATCCTCTATCACGGTGGAACCAATTTTATTAGGTGGATAAAAATGAGGCATAAATGTAAACTTGATTTTGGCACCTTGTAATAGTTATGTATAAATGTCTAGGAACAACAAATATAAGTTGGTGGCTATCAATTAAGACCAAGTTTTGTATTTGTGTTTTTTTTTAGTTGGCATTCATTCTTTTTATTCGTATCCAAGTTATGTGAAAAAAAAAAGAACTTTAGCTGTGAAATCCAGTAGCCTTTTAGTGACATGCTTTCCTAGTTGCTTTATTTTGCAAAGGCTTAATGATGTTATTCTATTGCCTTTCTTCTCAAATTTCCAATACATTTATAAAATTGAATGTTGTTTCGTCGGAGTTTTATGAATGCCTTGTAAATTTCGATTATTTAATTAATTATAAAAGGGGGAAAGATAAATTTGAAGGAGATGAACTTAACTGATTGTATTGAGTGGAAACTCATTTGTCGTGCGGCTTTGTTAAGCATTAGCATCACATACAGAAGCAACCAAAAGAAAGTGATAGCCGTGAACTTTATCTGTATCCGGAAAGTGTATCCACTGCTGTTTCATCGCAATCTTATTACGGTATTCAGCTACATCGAAACTGTGAGTAGATATTATTTTGATTTTGATTTTGCATTGCCTTCTTTGGTTTATTCTGCATTTTAGTCATTGGAATTTTCTCAACTGTAGAGCACCCACGCCAATACAAATTATGGCATTCATTTGAATATCAGACTATCACGTCAGAAGTATGAAAAATACAACTTATGGGGACGTGAGGAGGAACTATTTTGCTACAGAACTATTTTGCTACAGGGACCAATGACTTGACAATGCAATTTGGGTAGTTTTTAAAACTGACTGCACATTTGATCTAGTTTTATAATAATTTACAGAAATACGTTGATTTCTATCAGCTTGGTGCTAAGTTGACAACGGCATGGGAAGAAGATATAGACTTCAATCCGCACTGCATTAGTTGTTGTCCTGGTTCTTAACGAGCATTTGCTAAAATGAACGGTAATAGGGTATTTGAGCATAGAAAAGTGACGAATGAGATATTCGTTTGTGACTACGAACGGAGTATTTGAGCGGGACATTTAAACTGTGATTTTTAATTTAATTGATTTATAGTCAATTAGTTATTTGTTTTATTATGTTACGTGAGTTTAATTAAAATGAAATAATAGTACAGAAATTGAAATACATCCAAATTAATTATACAGTACTAGAAAATAGATATAAAATGATACAATCAATCAGTGTAGCCTCGTTGCAACAATTTCATCTTTTATGGCATTTCGTATTGCTACCATTTTATTGTCTATTTGTTGTTGCGCTGTTTCAGTTGCTATGTTCGGTGCAGTTCTCATATTATAATATTTTTTCTGGTATTCTTTTGGAATAAGATCGGGATCATATCATAAGTCATAAAATATGTACTACCCATGTTGTATTTTCGTATGTAATTGTGTTTAAAAACTTTTACTTGGGTTTTAAAAGAATATATTGACATATTTTTCAAAATGATCAACTTTTTGTTCCATATTACAAAGGATCTTTCAATTGCCAACATAAACTCGAATGATAGAAACTAAAATATTTATTTATCGATTTTGATTGATTTGCGGTTTCCCGAAAATGAGGAATATGATATCTAATATTACGATACGGTGTTAAATAAACAATTTGAATTGGATATCCCGAATCAACTACATAATACTGGTTAGGTGGAGGGTGGGGGAGTTATAGTTCCTATTAGTTATAACTGAAATAAAAATTCTACAATCATACGCAGTGCCTTCCCAACCAGCCACATCATAAGTAAACTGTAAATCGAATGAACATGCTCATAAGATATTCTGTATGACATAACATTTTCGTCCTATGTATCAAACTACTCGATCTGCAGGTAAGTGTACCATCACGTGTGTACCGTCTATAGCACCAACACAGTTTCTAAAGTATGAGCAGCATCGGTTTGAAATTCTAATATGATCTGAAACAATATTAAATTGAGGGTCATCTGACTTGATAATATATTTAACGAGTAATTGTACAGCATCTAAAACAGTATGAAAACAAGTTGAAATTGTGCTACCTGACCTTTAAAATCTTTCGTTTATTTGTCGATTTGAGAGCGTTGCAGCTATAGTGTATAGGAATATGGCAACCGTTTCTTTAATACTAACGCTTTCCATTGTAATCGGACCATAGTTTTGCAACCAAACGCATAACGAGGGAATATAAAGTCTTTTCATTCAAAATTTCGTTGATGGCGTACTTGATGCCCATTCAATATGTTTTCCACTCTCATTAAACTGGTATGTTCTGATATGTGAATCCGGACGATACCACTCCTTGCACGTAAGTACGTTGCTGTAACGGCCACATCTAGTGCATCTTCGTAGTCAGAATCTGATTCCGAATTAAACATTGTTGGTGTAAACGGAAATGTGTGAAATATAGAAGAGATGAAGAGGGAAGAGGAGGAGAAGAGGTTGGTGGTATGGTGGGGAGGAATGGTGTGGAGGAGAGTTGGTTATGTAGTTGGGGGAAATTGATACGTCGGACGCGTTGGACGTTAACGTATCAATTTTCTACAATCGGTCAACGGCGTTGGGGAAGTGAAAACAAATGTTGAAGCTTCGGACGCATTGGACACGTCATTAACGGTTACGGAGCAGGAGAAGTTGACTGCGAACAGCACCATAGTATAATTATTCTGGAAATTATGTTTTAGTGACCATTTTGTAAACCGTATTTGTTTCTAGGACATCTGTTTAAAAATTTAAGTTTAAAGGACATTTATTTTTCTCGACCGTTATTTTGTGAAGTAAATTTCGCTCCTCTTTTTTGCGTTTTCACATCTTCGCTCTTCGCTCCCCTCCCTTCCTTCTACTGGTCGCTCGTCTTAATTTCAATCTGTCACTCGAGGAAATTTCGCTACTCTTCGATTCTACAAGGTATGTAAATCCTCTTCGCTTCTCTTTATATCAATTTCCGCTCGTCTTATTTTCAATCTTCCTTTTAGTTTTGATTTAAATATCGATTTCATTGTCGATTGAAAAAGTTTTACCCGATTTATAATTTTCGCTCTTCTTCCTTTCTTTTCCTTTTACTGTTAGTCCAATTTGTGTTTTTTTTAGCTGTTTTCAGATTTCGTTTTTGTGTATGATATGTTAAAATTATGCTGATTTGCTTTTGGCCATAGGAAGATGATAAATATTGATGATCAAAGGTATGTGTTGTTTTTACTGTATTTTTTGATTATTTTTTGATATTTTTGTATACTGAAATTTTTTTTATATGTTTTTTAATTTTTGCTCTTAGCACTGCAGCTACTGTTTTGGTTGTTTTTTATTTCAATAAAAACAACTTTAGTTTTAGGTTTTTATTGGATTCTCCTATTACTACTGTTCGAAACAAGATATGTGAAGTTTGGGATCAACTTTCTCCTTTGTGCTTTGATATCTTTTATGTTCGAGATTCCAAGACTACTTTTATTGAGACAGATAGTGATTTGCAAGCTATTTTATGCTTGTCATTTTTTAGAAAAGAGGAATTTCTGGTTTTGTTTGTTAAATTGAAGAAATTGTGTCAGAATAATGTTGGTTGTAGTAGTAGATCTTTCTCTAGCAGTAAATCACTTGGTATTGAAGATTGTGTGAGTGGTGCATATGATGGGGTTGATAGTTTAGAATTTTCTTCTGATAAAGAGATTGCTTTTAATGACTTGATGAAGAAAGGTTCTACTTTAGAATTTTTTACTGGTGTTGGTCAAAAATTTTAGTCTGCATCTGATTTTCGTAAGACTGTCATTGCATATTGTGCAAAAAATGGATTCAAACCTAAGTTCTTGAAGAATTGTAAAGTGCGAATTACGGTGCAGTGTGCTGTAGAAGGTTGTAGTTTTAAAATTCATGCTTCTTGCAAGTTTAAACAATTGGATCACTTTTTAGTTAGAAGATTTGATTCTAATCATTCATGTGGTGGTGGTTTTAGATCAATTAATAGTCCTTTAATTAAAAGTGATCTTGTGAAAACCTTGATTTTAGATGAAATTCGTGATGAACCAACAAGAAAGACTAGTGATATTATTGCTAGTTTTAAAAGAATTTACGATATTAGTTTAAGTTATTACTATGCATATATGGGCAAGAAGATGGCTTTGAAGGAAATTTTTGGTAATGAAGAACAATCTTATAATGATTTGGTTTGGTATTTGAAAGCAGTTGATAGAAGTAATCCTAATAGTCATACATCTATGGTTGTTAATGAAAATACCAATTAGTTTGAAAAAGTCTATATATCTTACGAAGCATGCATTTATGGATTCTATCATTGCCGTCCTATGATATTTCTTGATGCCACCTTTTTGAAAGGTAGGAATGGTTGTTTAATGGCTGCTACTGCAAAAAATGGGAACCAAGATATGATTTATTGTTTTAATATTTATATGTTAATTTAATGTGATAATGATAATTGATTTGTTTTAATTATAGGTTGTTTAGTACTTTTTTTATTTTTTTACAATTTTGTATAAAGGTTTGTTTGTTAAGTATATAATATCATTGGTAAATTTTTGTAGTAGTATTGTTCGTAATTGGAAAGTGATAGTCATTAAAGTAGTTATCTCTATTGTCATTGTTACATTATAGTTTTATGTAAAGATAAAAGTATTTATCTTTATGCTATTTTAGATAATAGTAAGGTAATAGGTATTTTAATTGATTGTCAATGGATAAGATGGATAAATATGTAACAGTTGTAAGTGCAATACTACCCACTAGCATTTAAATATGTATTCTCCATTTTTTATTGCGTTGGATGATCAACAATGATATCTTGGGATAGAAGCAATGTATAGTTGTATATTTGGGTAAATAACAGATCTATGTATGTTTGTATGTGTATATTTATTGGTTCATATAATATGCCAGTGTTTTATAATTAACCTTGAAGTAATATAAACATAAATATACATAACAGGTGTATTCAAGTAGAAGTTTACAAATCCAAGCAAAGCCCAAAATAAGTGTGAAAGCAATGTTAACAGTCTTGTAATGTTTCTATAACATGACGAAAAATTAAATTTTGTATTCTTAAAATGGTAATTCTTTTATCAATTTGTGAAAAACGATAAATTCTGCTATCAGTTTCTATGAAAGATAAATGGTATTATCTTTTTATCAAAAAAAACATTTTTGTAATATAATTAGTCATTTATGCTCCTTTAATGCTTATATAAAATGATGAACATTTAATTTTTCTATATTTAAGTTGCTAGATGCTTTTATCACTTTACAAAAATTTAGCAATTTAATAAAAATGATAAAAGAGTGTATGAATTTCTGAAAATGATAAATAGTATTATCTTTTGATTACAAATGAATAAAACATACAGGTATTTTAATTGATTGTCAATGGATAAGAATGTAACAGTTGTAAGTGCAATACTACCCACTAGCATTTAAATATGTATTCTCCATTTTTTATTGCGTTGGATGATCAACAATGATATCTTGGGGTAGAAGCTATGTATAGTTGTATATTTGGGTAAATAACAGATCTATGCATGTTTGTATGTGTATATTTATTGGTTCATACAATATGCCAGTGTTTTATAATTAACCTTGAAGTAATATAAACATAAATATACATTTTCTACTAAATTAGTAGATAAAACAAAAGGTATTACAAAATGGATGATTGAGAGTAATCCATATGTTGATAAATAACAAATATGTTACAGGTGAAACAAAATTTAGTTATATAAATTGAAAATATGTTTTTATTTATACATATGTTATATGTGAGTTTATTTTTAAACATTGAAGTCAATAACAACTGAAAGAATTATAAATTGTTCACTATAATTATTAGTATAAATTGAAAAAATTCATTTATAATTTTACTTTATTGCATATATGTACATAGTTTTTTCTATTTGTTAACAATGTTTTTTTTAGGTTTTTTTCCATTGGCTATGGCTATTGTTGCAAAGGAAAATGAGGAAAATTGGTCTTGGTTTTTGGATCATTTGAAATCTTTGATTGGAGTTGATCGAGCTTTGGTCTTTATATCAGATAGACATTGGGGTTTGCTTTTAAGTATTCCTAAATTTTTTCCAATGGCTTTCCATTCATACTGTCTATATCATATGCAAAGTAATGTTGGTAATATTGTAAAGGGTGGAAAGGGGCCTTGGGTAGCACATTTATTGGAACGTTGTGCTGTAGCTTGTACTCCTTATGAATTTCAAAGAGCTATGACAAAATATAGTCAAATTGGAGGTGAAAAAGTTGTTGAATTCCTAAAAGGTAAGCCATTTGATCATTGGGCTGATTTATTTTTTCCTGGCAATCGCTATGGTGAGAATAAATCAAATGTTACAGAGAGTTTTAACTCCTGGATTGTGAAAGAAAGACATCTTCCTATTACATGTTGTCTTGATGGAATTCGAATTAAGCTTATGGCTCAAATGTCAAAGCGTAGAGAAGAGACATCTAGTTGGACTACTATACTTTGTCCTAAAATGGAGAATCGTTTATTGAAATTAAAAGAAGAAGGATTTGGGTGGAATGTTTCTCGTTCTTCTACTTTTGTTTTTGAAGTACATTCTTCTATATCTCACAAAGTTGATCTTGAAAATCGGATGTGCACTTGTAACCAATGGAGAGTTATTGGTTTTCTTTGTGCACATGCATTGAAGTGCATTACAATGGCCAAACTTAATGTCTATGATTTTATTGAATATTATTTCACGACTAAGGCTTATCGTGCTTCTTACTCACATGTTATCAATCCTATTCCTACTTTTGATAAAAATGATATTGTTTCTGAAGGTTTTTCTCCTATTCTTCCTCCTAAGGCTATTCGTGGAGCTGGTAGACCTAGAGTTAACAGACTTGGTGGGTTGGATGTTTTTCATGGGAAGCAAAATAAGTGTGGAAAGTGTAAGAAGTTAGGTCATAATCGTAGAAGTTGTCCATTGAGTGGTTGAATGTTTTTATAATTTTTATGTCATTTTTTTTGAAGATAATTATGTTTTTGCTTTCAACATTGTATTGAGATATTCTTGGATTCTAGAGTTTAAAAGCTATTGTATTCAATTATAATTTTGTTCTATGTTATTCTTTTGCTTTTAATATTAGGTTATTCCTGTGTTCACTGCTTTCATTTGTTTTTTTATGGGTAATAAATAATGTGCAGAGAAATATCTTGTTTATTTCTGTTTCAGGAATAGGATGACTACATGCAACTCTTAGTTACCTTTTACCTGTAAGCATAACGTACATTCAAATTGTTAGCAACCATTACATAATCATTGTAAGTATAAGGCAGGCCATGAATTACATTTTTGAATAAGTTTTTTACGCAGATATATCTTTTTGTTGTAATAATCAGAAAAGAAGAATGGAGATAAAGTGATTGTGACTGACAGTTTGATGGTCGGAATTTTGCAAATGTGGATTGTGCAGAGGTGGAACTGAATGAATTGTTCAGAGGACAGTGGTTGTATGGATTGACAGAGGGTAGTGGGGGTGGTTTAGAGGTGATGGTCAAAATTGAAAGTGCAGGCATGAGTATATGTCAGGTTACAGGGAATGTAGTTCAGGGAGAATGGCAATTGGAAGAGGAAGGGAGATTAGAATGTGCACAGTGCACAGAAGTGTGAACAGAGAATAGAAAATGAAATGACTTGTGTAATTTTTTTTTGAAAGTTGTACAAATAAAAATTGTAAATGAAATGGAAATTATTTTCTTATGGAAATGGAAATTTGTTCTTCTGAACCTGCTATCACAAAAGTAACTGTCCTGTAACTCTTTTAAGAAGAAAAAGCATGTAATCATTCAAACACAGGAAGCAGAATTAAGATGGACTCCTAATGTCAACCTATCATAATAAAAAAACAACACCTACTCAAGAAGAAAAGTGATACAAGCAACGGTATAAAAGAGTGGTCCTTCTTCGTTGAGAACAAGTCCACCTTTTATAGAACCAGTGCTTCCAAATACATGATTAAGAGAAAGCAACAAGTGCAAAATAATTCATGTAGAGACCATCCTAATGTACTTTTCTGATCAACATTTTAAACAAAATAATTCCATGTGTATCAACTCTCAACGGCAGCAAACATGGTACTACATTATCTAAATAGAATGCACTGCAAGTGACTAATGCATAAGACAAGATGGCAAGTGACTAATGCATAAGACAAGATGGCATATGTACTGTATTACTCAGACTGCACTGCAAGTGCCTGATGCACCAGACAAGATCAAGACATTTCCTCACTAATATAGTTGCAGATGAGTAATAATGTGTAAATAAGATGTGATTTACTAGCTAACTTGCAAATAAGTACCGTATATTATTCAACAGTAGAATACGGTGGCAAAATTAAGCAAATCATAAAATGATCATGCACAGTGCACTTGAAAATGTCAATCCAATCATGCCTCTGCCAATAATAGCAATATCAATGATGTTAAAACTAACTACACATATAATATCAATGATGTTAAAACCAACCAACCATATAAACTGACTATGAAGTACAGGTGCAAAATCTAAATCATATCAAACAATAAATGGTAAACATATGAAATATTATATCTGTGCAGTAGAGACAAATTAAAAAACAAACATATAGATTTTTTGTTCAACATACAGTGCAATTTTGTTCTTTTCTTATAGGAAAAAGAAGTTAAAACTAACTAAACGTATAATGTTTTCTTTCAATGATGTTAACAAATTGGATTAACATTCATCTTGCTTCAACTGCTTTTTTCAACGATATTCTTTTCTTCATGTAGCTTCTGTTGTGAACTGCAGAACTTTTCCATGGTCCAGCAATATGGTTCATCGGTCATAATATCAGCTACCATATTTGCTCTTAACTGAGCAATATCTTCTTCTGAAATGTTTTCAACCAATGGTAAACCTGCAGCTTTCTTCCTCATGTTGACCATGACAAACATTCCGCAGTCATATCTATTGTAAAACATTTAGTTAGAAAACAATAAACAATAAATGATAATTGGTAATATCTTTTGATTACAAATGAATAATGATAAATGATATTATTGTTTTGTTTATACACTTGTAGCATGTCAATCCAAATATAATTAAATAACTTGAATTTCAAAGATATACCGCTTTTCAATTACAATCATTAATAACTTGTAGCATGTTTTATAAATAAATAGCATGTTTATAAACCGGTATACAAGCTTAGTCCATACAGTACACTTGTATACATTGTTTATAGTATAACTTAGACTGTAATATATAGATAGCAAAGCAAACATTATGACTTAGACTTGTATACAAGCTTAGACTGTAATAACTAAGCTTAGACTTGTATACCACTGTATAGCAAACTTTCAAAAATTTAAAGTTTGGCATGATATTTTTTCTTTCAGGCTAATAAATAGGTAAGTCAAGCATGTCAGGGAAGTACGTACTCCTCATATAAAACAACTACAAACATTATTGAGATGAAACATACATGTGTATACGCATAACAGGAATGAAATTTGTATGCAAGTAAAGTTTACAAATCCAAGCAAGGCCCAAAATAAGTGTGAAAGCAAGTACAATATGCCAAATCAAATAGCATAAAATGTGAAAAGCATGCTATTTTGTAGAAAGAGAAAAGTAAGTTATACCATATACATTGAAATTTGTCAGTACACTTATCTTTTGCTTTGCTTTGTTTAATAAAAATTATAGCGATGCTACACATTTCAATGCAATGTTCACAGTCTTGTAATGTTTCTATAACATGATGAAGAATTAAATTTTGTATACTTAAAATGGTAATTCTTTTACCAATTTGTGAAAAACGATAAATTCTGTTATCAGTTTCTATAAAAGATAAATGGTATTATCTTTTTATCAAAAATAAACATTGTTGTTGTATAATATAAGTCAGTAAGACTACTTTAATGCTTATATAAAATGATGACCATTTAAATTCTCTATATTTAAGTTGCAAGATGCTTTTATCACTTTATGAAAATTTACCAATTTAATAAAAATGATAAAAGAATTTATCAATTTTTGAAAATGATAATTAGTGTTATCTTTTGGTTACAAATGATTATTTTTGTAATATGTTAACAATGTTGTAGTGCTTCATATAAAATGATGAATGATTATATTTTGTATATACTTAAAATGATAATTATTTTATGAGTTTACAAAAAAAGATAAATGGTATTATCTTTTTATCAAAAATAAACATTGTTGTTGTATAATATAAGTCAGTAAGACTGCTTTAATGCCTATATAAAATGACGACCATTTAAATTTTCTATATTTAAGTTGCAAGATGCTTTTATCACTTTATGAAAATTTACCAATTTAATAAAAATGATAAAAGAATTTATCAATTTTTGAAAATGATAATTAGTGTTATCTTTTGGTTACAACTGATTATTTTTGTAATATGTTAACAATGTTGTAGTGCTTCATATAAAATGATGAATGATTATATTTTGTATATACTTAAAATGATAATTCTTTTATCAGTTTACAAAAAAGATAAATGGTATTATCTTTTTATCAAAAATAAACATTGTTGTTGTATAATATAAGTCAGTAAGACTGCTTTAATGCCTATATAAAATGACGACCATTTAAATTTTCTATATTTAAGTTGCAAGATGCTTTTATCACTTTATGAAAATTTACCAATTTAATAAAAATGATAAAAGAATTTATCAATTTTTGAAAATGATAATTAGTGTTATCTTTTGGTTACAAATGATTATTTTTGTAATATGTTAACAATGTTGTAGTGCTTCATATAAAATGATGAATGATTATATTTTGTATATACTTAAAATGATAATTCTTTTATCAGTTTACAAAAAAAGATAAATGGTATTATCTTTTTATCAAAAATAAACATTGTTGTTGTATAATATAAGTCAGTAAGACTGCTTTAATGCCTATATAAAATGACGACCATTTAAATTTTCTATATTTAAGTTGCAAGATGCTTTTATCACTTTATGAAAATTTACCAATTTAATAAAAATGATAAAAGAATTTATCAATTTTTGAAAATGATAATTAGTGTTATCTTTTGGTTACAAATGATTATTTTTGTAATATGTTAACAATGTTGTAGTGGTTCATATAAAATGATGAATGATTATATTTTGTATATACTTAAAATGATAATTCTTTTATCAGTTTACAAAAAAAGATAAATGGTATTATCTTTTTATCAAAAATAAACATTGTTGTTGTATAATATAAGTCAGTAAGACTGCTTTAATGCCTATATAAAATGACGACCATTTAAATTTTCTATATTTAAGTTGCAAGATGCTTTTATCACTTTATGAAAATTTACCAATTTAATAAAAATGATAAAAGAATTTATCAATTTTTGAAAATGATAATTAGTGTTATCTTTTGGTTACAAATGATTATTTTTGTAATATGTTAACAATGTTGTAGTGCTTCATATAAAATGATGAATGATTATATTTTGTATATACTTAAAATGATAATTCTTTTGTCAATTTCTGATAAACTATAATTCTATACAAAGTAGGATGTATTATATGGTTTACATACATCAAATTTGAACTTGGCTCTGTCCAACTTTTAATCATTAATTAATTAAGCATTAACAATAGTTAAATAAGCATGAACATATAATTTAAAAATAATTACCCATTTTCTTGCTGAGCACAATTTCCCAATGTAAGGGTACTTAAATTTTTGAAATTTGTGTTGCTTTCGTGGCATTTGAACTCCTTGATGATATGGTTGACAATTCTTTTCTGTGTACAGCAATAGGTTTAAAAAACATAAAAATAAATATAAAATAATTTAGTATGCAAATTTTGATGAAATAAAAAAAATTCTTACTATTTCCAAGGCAGCCCTCTTATGCCTACTCTGTAAGTTTTATTTCTTGACGTACAATACATTGAGTCATAAAGAATCCAGGATGACGTTCCTCTATCAAATTCCAAAAGCGTCCAATGTGCTTCATCATGTACTGGAAATAGTACAGTACAACACAAAGTATTTGATAGAGCCCTTCTTATTGCTGGAATGAACAGTTGATTTTTCACATTTTCAATGTCATCAGATGCACTTTTCTGTGAAGACACAAATACTGTAAATAAAATTTTATCAACAATGGATAGCATTTATTTATATAAATTGGTCTTACTGTCATCGTCGTGTTAATGTATGTTATGCTAGAAGTGCTATCATACATTTTCGCTCTCCTAAACCAATACCAATCAATAATCTATACAAAAAATCAATTATATAAATTACTATTAAAAATAATTTAATAAGAATATAAGTTTTTTATTTTACATTTGGACTAACCTGCCCACTAATGAATCCACCAAAAAGCATTTCTTCTATCATACTTTTGTATACGACAATCATATTTTCATCATCCAAATTATAAGCTTCTTCGCTGAAAATTTCAATAACAATGTTTATTTCTATTATTCTATACAAATATATAAATAGTATAAGAAATATTTATAATTTCACTTACTCAATGTCTCCGGCCACTTTGAAGAAATCTGTTATCATCTTCGCTTCATTGTGTGGCTAATGCTTCAACAATGGACATTTTTCTATGTTTCTACTTTTCTTCTTTATCCGCTCATCATACTTTTCTATGTTGTACTTTTCTAGATCTATTACATTCTTCTTTTCTTCATAAATGTAATTTGGATCTTTTTTTGCCACCCTTACTTTTTGTTTTATTCTTTTCTGCATAGAACTTGGTTCTATTTTTGTTGTTTTTCTCTTCTTTTTTGTTCCTGCCTTTACTTTCACTTCAATTTTTTTTGATTTTGTTTCCATGTCCTTTTCTTTTTTATCTTCTTTCAGTTCATGTTTATCTTCATTGTACACCCTGCCATGATTTTTGTCTAGTTCCTTTTCCATTTCAGGTGTTTTAAAATCTTGTGATTCAAATAATTTGAAAGATGGAAACTCTAACGAACTGTTTGTGTGCCCAGCAAATGCATGTCTTCTTCTGCTTCCAGTTGTTTCATGTACATCTTCTTCCCTCACGAGACATTCCTCCCCCAACTCTTTCAATTTAGATTCGAATTTTTTTCTCAAAATTTGTTCTTCTTCCAATTCTTTCTCTTTTAGCAAAACTGTTTTTTCCAGCTCTATAACTTTTTTCTTAGACTTTCTATTTCCTTTTGTTTGGCTTCATCTTCTATCAATAATATTTCTTCTTCTTTTTTCTCTTCTCCTTTTCTTTTCCTGCTTTCCCTCTTCTTTGAGTTGCTTTCCTCCTCTACTTGTTCTTCAACAAGTTCTGACATTTCAGTTAGTAGTTTCTTCTCATTTTGTGATATTTTTCTGAACTTTTTCGCAATCTGTCAAAAGATGTTAAAAGATTTAGAAGATGTTGATAGATGTTAAATTTATAGAAAAAAATACATAAATAAGAAGACACAAGAAGATGAAAAATGTTAAAAAGGTTATTGATTGGAAACTAACAATGATTCTAGTTTCTAACAGCAACAAAATATTAATTTGCATTCATTGATTATAACTTAATTGGCATTCACTTTAAGCCTATAATCATGTATCTCAACTAAATAAACTGTTTTTCAAGCTCTTGTTTAGACCAATAACATTTGCTAAACATCATTTTACCTCATAGAATTTCTTACAAAATTCAGACTACATAAACCAAGTATAAATGAAAATAACTACAAAATGTAAAGAGAAACTAATAACAGAAATGAAGTGCATACATTTGCTGAATGCCACTCAAACAAATGTACACGACAAACTGCAGTGGTAACTCAAAGTAGATACATTAATTTTAGGAACCTATAAAGTACAACTACACTTCAATTAAACTGCACCATCTGTAATAAGTTAATACAAAACAATGGCTGTTATTACTAATTTTTACTGCAACAATGTTGCACTGTAGAACAATTAGACAGATAACAACATATACATCTTTACTAGACAGCTAACAATTAGACTGCAGTCCATAATAATTGAATAATTAATAATTATGCAAGAAGAATAACAAGAAGTTTAATTTGAATTCTTTCACCTATCAACAAGCATGTACTACTACAATTGAAAATGATAAAATGAATTATCTTTATTAATAATTATTTCACTTGTCTGGTTAGAATAAAATTATTATACCTTTTTTCCTTCAATCATATCAATTGACACGTTTTTGAGCTTTGACAAATTCCATTTTACCATCCTCGGGCTTGCCATTTCAAAACCTTTTTCTTCTTCTATGATTTCTGTCTTTTCACATATCCAATACTGTAGAATAAAAAATACAGTGTTACGTTTTTATTCAAATATTTTCTTTTTGCTACATAATTATCTTATAATAAGATTTAGCACATACCAATAAAATCATAGAACAACCTGGCATGCTTCTTGGATCTTGTGCAAATTTCTCAACATTTTTTGAAACATGATTATATATTGCTTTTGGCCAAGATATTGAATTCAAAGTTTTCAAATTTAATAACTTTGGAATAAATCCCCATTGCAAATATGTTTGATTATTTGGAAACAAGAATGTTATGACCATCAATAAAATCAGCAATTTCACCAAGTCGACACCTCCATATCCTCTATCAATCATATTCTTCATTCTCTTTCCCACTGTTTTTTTGTTAATTCTTTCTCCCCGTTCAAAATTTTTATCCAAAATATCAAAAAATTCCTCAGGCAAGTTATCTCTGCTTATTATTCCAATAGGGAACAAATCTTTACCCACTAATGGCATTCCCAAAATCAAGCTAACATCTTCTTCTGTTAGTTTCAACAATGAATCTCCTATTCTAAAAGCTTTCTCATTTTTATCATAAGATGTTATAACTTGATCTAAACTCTTTGCACTTTTTCGAAAATCTTGCTTTTGTATTTTGTCCTTTAAAAAGATTTCAAAAAAAATTTTGAATGGGGTTTTGCTGATGTATGAAATAGCATCAGTTGATAACAAATTCTTTTTTTTTGATTTTGCTCATCACTTTGAAAAGTGCATCTAAATTACACCTATATGTTCCACTATAATGCTTTATTTCTTTCTGTTGAACTTCATATTTTTCAACATCTTCATCAGTTTCAGTTTCTTCACTTCTGTTTGTCAAACATATTTCTTTTTCCTCACTTGTTTCATGAAATTGAATTTCTCTATCTTCTTGTTGTTGCCTTTATAGTTGAGAATCAATGCCTCTTTCTTCAACTTCAGTTACTTGTAAACTGGATATCTGTACCGTGTGTTGTTATAATGGAAATAACACATTAGTATGTGAAAATGAAATAAACATAAATTTTTAATAATCTCATAACATATAGATTTTGTATAAAAAGATACACAGAATTATCTTTTTGTACAAAGATAAACATTTACATTTTGAAATAATCCTTAATAATTTAGAAGTATAAGTATCAGATTTTAGGTTAATGTATGTACACCAGTAGTTAGTTATGGAAATCGGCACTGATGTCTTGGTACATTTGCTTATTTAGTAATCATAATGATCAGGAACATTTTCTGACATATCACTTCATATCATAATAATTTATTGTACATTAGAAGTGATTCAAATGAAATGATTGATGGAAACAGAAGCAAATTCAAGAAATATAATGCACAGGAATATTTGAAAAAATAAAATGAAGATTAAATATATGGTTATTTAGTTGTGTATTCATAGGTGTATGCAAGTGAAAAGGAGGAAAAGTTGAACTATGCAAATATATATTTCTTTGGTTATTAGATGGAATAAAATTTCAGTCTCATCTGTAAATTTGAACAGATGCACAAATTAAGAATGAAATGAACTAAATTATCCATGGAGAGCACTATTTGATGCAAGTAGCAAGGCATTTTGAGATGGTGGCTGTACACTAGTTTGAGAGATAAGAGCATCAGACAATACAATGACAGAAGATCGAATATATTGTAGAAAACCAAATAGGTGTTTAGTCAACAATATAAAGGAAACCCGTAGATATAGCAATAATAATAACTGGACATCATTAAACTGCTAAGAATGGGATAAGATGGATCACGTGAATGACTTCCCTAAAATGAATAAGGCCATAAAGAGCTTCAAAATACATGAATGAAAAATTCAAAATAAGGAGCAAGTGTTTCAAGTCACCTGGGATAACTCAAACTCATTATCATCAAACAGAGATAGTAACTCAGAACATGCAAATATATGCTTTCTGGCAACAAACAATAAGGTCAATTTTGAAATTTCTTTTAAAGAGTACAAGAAATTAGTATTAAATTGATAGACAAACTTAAGGATTAAAAAAAACAGATAAGGATTGATTCAAGATTTATTGGTGCTAAAAAAATCCAAGTTAATGAAAAATATGTTAATGACACTAAAACTAGTAGTAGTTTCAATGCTTAATTAAATTGAATATTAAACAGTTTAGATCTATTGATGCAATAAAAATCTGAATCAATCTCGATTATGTTATTATTATAGTAACAATTAAATATGATGTGCATCATAAGAAAATTGTTAATAATAAAGAAACTTCACGTACCGTTGCTGTTTGCTTTTGAGTAGATTGAGATTCTGGAGTAGATTGGCTATGTTTCTCACAGAAGGCACTGCTCGAAGGCTTTATGTTGATACACTGCTGACCATTTATATTGATAAATATACAATTTGCAGTATTCATTAAATTGTTTTGGTTTAATTTGAGCTTTTCTGCAATTTTGGATTTCTTTCTAGTATGCATTTTTATAGCTGCATATAAAAAAGAAATTTTGTCATTTTGATATAAGGATAAATATAGTTTCAAATTAGACATGAAAGGTGCAGTTGCCATGGCAAATGTTTGATAATGCATAGGGGAAATTAGGTTAAAGTATTATCATTGAATTTTGTATACTTAAAATGGTAATTCTTTTACCAATACAACTATTCTATGTGCCTTGGTTGTCCCAGAACTAAAATTGTCACAACTACAAACATTATTGAGATGAAACATACAGGTGTATTCACATAACAGGAATGAAATTTGTATGCAAGTAGAAGTTTACAAATCCAAGCAAAGCCCAAAATAAGTGTGAAAGCAATGTTAACAGTCTTGTAATGTTTCTATAACATGACGAAAAATTAAATTTTGTATTCTTAAAATGGTAATTCTTTTACCAATTTGTGAAAAACGATAAATTCTGTTATCAGTTTCTATAAAAGATAAATGGTATTATCTTTTTATCAAAAAAAACATTTTTGTAATATAATTAGTCATTTATGCTCCTTTAATGCTTATATAAAATGATGAACATTTAATTTTTCTATATTTAAGTTGCTAGATGCTTTTATCACTTTACAAAAATTTAGCAATTTAATAAAAATGATAAAAGAGTGTATGAATTTCTGAAAATGATAAATAGTATTATCTTTTGATTACAAATGAATATTTTTGTAATATGTTAACAATGTTGTTATTCTTCATATGAAATGATGAATGATTATATTTTGTATATACTTAAAATGATAATTCTTTTATCAGTTTACAAAAAAGATAAATGATATTATCTTTTTATCAAAAATAAACATTGTTGTTGTATAATATAAGTCAGTAAGACTGCTTTAATGCTTATATAAAATGATGACCATTTAAATTCTCTATATTTAAGTTGCAAGATGCTTTTATCACTTTATGAAAATTTACCAATTTAATAAAAATGATAAAAGAATTTATCAATTTTTGAAAATGATAATTAGTGTTATCTTTTGGTTACAAATGATTATTTTTGTAATATGTTAACAATGTTGTTGTGCTTCATATGAAATGGTGAATGATTATATTTTGTATATACTTAAAATGATACAATTATTCTAGAAATAGTATAAATACAACTATAATTTAATAAACAAATAACTTTAAAAAGATTACTTCAATTCTTTTGTCATAAAAATAAATAGTTTTATCATTTAATAAACAATAAAGGTAGAAGCATAAGTTTTTATTAAATGATATATAGTTTTATCATTTAGCAAACAAAAAAATAGCCCTATTATACTATTAAGTATCTACATCTAACCTTACAATTAAATGACTTCAATATACTCTTTGGCTCAGATTAATCATATATCAATGTAATTTTGGATGTTGTTGGATTCCTATTTGTTTTTATTTTACTACTTTGGTACAGTTTATGATGAGATTCCTCGAGTGACAGAGTGATGCAAATCTACTACTTAAAACTAACTATTTGACCTTCATATAAACAACAAGGAAATATGGTTCGGCTTATATTGCAGTAAGAGTACATGCTATCATATTTCAATCCAAATATCAATGGAGTAAATCAATGACAAGTAAATCATATTTCAGCAGAAATCCATGGAGTATATCCATGTAGTAAATCCATAGAGTAAATCATATTTTCATTCGAAATATGCATAGAGAAAATAACAAGGAACAATTTCAGTGACATTCAGTTGCTATTCATTGAGTAAACCAATTGAGCAACACTATAATTCGAAATTAAAAACACCAATATAGAAGAAAACATTCGAAACAACAATACATTGTATGAAAACGAACTCAAAATGAAGAATTAATGTTGCTTCACAACATTACAGGCGTTACATTTACAAACATAACAAAATTACCTTTCTTTTAGCAGAAATCGTTCGGCCGAGTACAGATATTGGATTAAAGCGATATTGAGTTCGAATCTACTTGCACGAAAAATTGTTTGTATAAATTTTGGACGATTTAGTGAAAAGTTCGAATTGATTTGGAAAAAAGTAGGGTTGAGCAATTTCACCCCGAGTTGAATGAAATACGGGAAGTAGAAAGAAAACCTTAATTTTGGAGGGCTTTTGTTACGTGGATATGTAAAATGTCCTGGAAACTTATTTTTTTGAACTTGTGGGTCTGGAAACTAATTAGTAGACTTAAAAGTGCACTTTAACCTAATTTCCCCATAATTATTTGTAGTGTTCCAAAAAAAATAGGACATGTCTACCTATTTTATAGGTGTAACTCTGTCAATTTGTATTGTGTTTGCTTTGCTTTTGTTTTGGTACTTTTATATATGTAGTCCTTTTATTCAATGAATAACCGAACAATTTCTCTTCACCTTTCATCTCTTTCTAGATTATTTTCGTATTAAATTCAGTTCCCTTAACACTAAATTGTTCTGGAAAGCAGCCTGATTCCCTCTTTCCACTTTCAGTACCAAACAGCATACCTTTTCTTTTCATTTCCATGGCAAACTGTCCAATATACAATCCAACAATAACGTAAATCACATTAATAGTTTCTAAAAGAAATCATAAATTACAGTGCATTTTTTTTTATGATCCATCACATATTAACAACTACAAAACAAATTTACAAATAGTCGTTGTTTCCATCTCTTGAGATGGTTTGACTTGGTTTGGCCTGAGCTGTTTAGTGATTGAAAAAACTCAACTTCTCTTGGGATTCTTATCTCCATAGAGTTTCTCTTCTCACAAGTGATTGTTGCTTTTTTTCTGGCCATTTATGCTCATTTGAGTATGGTAAGGATAACTTTGATAAGCCAAATATATTTGACTGGTATGTTAGATTAAAATTTAAAACCGTGATTCATAAATAGTCCTGTAACTTTCATTTCAACCCAAAACATATCGTAAGTAACATCAAATTCTTTAACATTATGTTTGTTACTCTAAATCTTTCAAAGTTCTTGATACAAGAAGCAATGTATTTTATTTTTTGCACTTTTTTAGACTTCCGTGAATTTACATTACGGTAGAAACGATGCAAATTACCACTAAGCAAAAACTTGCAATTTTTAAAACGATGACTATTATGTAACTATAAAATTAATATTTTCTATGGTAAATGTTGAAAATGAATGAGTAATTTATTGAAAAGTGTGATACATTAAATGTCTACATTGAAAAACATGAGGCATTGAGTGCCTTGAAAAATGAATAATCCCACATCATAGAATAAAATATACATTGTGTGTTTATATACTAAGATTTGAACACTATTATAATTACTATGAGACAAATAGAGACATGAAAGCATAGACGTCTTAGCTAGTGGTGTAATGCACCACCCCGCCATCCCGCGTGCGTGCGACCACGCCTGAGGCATGGACGAATGAATGCCTGAGGCGTATTAGAGGCACTTAGCAGACTTGGCTGTTCAGATCGGACAATTTTTTTTGTCCGTTCAAACTCAAACGGTAATAAAACAGTCACACCGCTTGGTAAAACGTCGCAACCTTTCCAAACGTCACAACCGTTCAAAACGAATAGACATCTTCACATGCCTATATATAGGAAGTGGCAGAACAAAATTCATCAACTTTTTTATTCTGTTATTCTCCTTCTCCAACGAAACTCTGTTCTTAAATATTTCTCTTGAGTTCGTCGATTCTCTGCAATTTGCAGCGCAACACTGCAGAGTTTGATCCATTTTATCTTGGGAAACAGTTGCTCTTCATCCTTCTGCGCTATAGAGAGAACAATATTGTTTCAAGGAAACAACTTTCACTGCACTCATACAATCTAATCGGTGTTATATCTATTGTATAATTTGCTTGCTTCACAGTTCTATTTGTAACAGTTTTGCAACATATTTATAACAGTTCTGTAGTCGTAACAGTTTCGTAACGCTATCGTAACAGTTTCGTAACACTTTTGTAAAGTTTTGTTAACAATCTTGAAATAATATTTGTTTATTGTTGGATGTTTCTGTAGATGACAATGTCTCATGAAAGCAACAATTCTGCACCAACACAGACTGTGATTACTACTCAGTCTGCAACTGTGGTTCCAACGATGGCGCTGTCTCATGGAGAAAGGCCGAAAAAGTTCACAAGGATGGACTTCAAATGCTGGCGGCAAAAGATGCTGTTCTATTTGACGACTTTGGGCCTTGCAAAGTTTCTTACATAAAATGCTCCCATAGTCGAAGAACTGAAAGCCGATGCAACAAAATTTGAAGCCTTGAATGTCTGGAAGAGTTCTGATTTCATGTGCAAGAACTACATCTTAAATGGACTTGACAACAGCCTATACAATGTATACTATACTGCTCGAACTTCCAAAGAACTCTGGACAGCATTGGATAAAAGTACAAAACCAAATATGCGGGCATGAAGAAATTCATAGCAGGAAAATTTCTTGACTTCAAAATGATTGATGCGAAGACTATTATCAAACAGATTCAAGAGTTACAAGTCATCATCCATGAACTGCACGATGAAGGAATGACTCTTAGCGAATCATTTCAGGTTGCCGCTACACTGAAAAACTTCCTTCATCATGGAAGGATTTCAAAAACTATCTTAAGCACAAGTGTAAGGAGATGACAATGGAGGAACTTATAGTTCGGTTAAGAATCGAAGAAGATAACAGAAAATCTGAGAAGAAGACTTCGCATACCATGGTTGCCAAGGCAAATGTAGTTGAGTCAGACAAAACCAACAAAAGAAAACGTGAGCATGCATATAAGAACTCAAGGAAATTCCAGGGTTCATGTCATAACTGTGGAAAGAAAAGGCACAAAGCCGTTGAATGTCGCACACCCAAAAATAAGAAATTAGAAGCAAATATGGTTGAAACTTCAGATGGCATTTCTGATATGGAGTTATGTGCAGTAGTGTCCGAATGCAACCATGTTGATAACTCAAAGGAATGTTTTGTAGATACAGGAGCCACTCAACACATATGTGCAAATAAGTGGATGTTTACAACCTACAAAACTGTAACTGGGGATGAACAACTATTCATGGGCAATTCATCTGCATCAAAGATTGAAGGCAAGGGAAAGATTGTACTAAAATTGACCTCTGGAAAGGAACTTACCTTGAGTGATGTTCTTCTTATTCTAGAAATCTGCAAGAATCTAATTTTAGGGTCGTTACTGAGCAAGCATGGCTTCAAACTCACCTTTGTGGCTGATAAATTTGTGATGTCAAAGAATGGAGTGTATGTAGGAAGAGGATATGTGTGTGATGGTTTATTTAAAGCAAATGTAACTACTATTGTACCAAACAATGATATGATTAAAACTGAATCTTCTGCTTATATCATCGACTCTTCTAATATATGACATTCTAGATTACGCCATGAAAATTTTGATACCTTGCGAAAATTGATTAATCTAAACTTTATACCAAAATGCAAAATAGATTCCAAGTATAAATGTCAAGTTTGTGCAGAAGCAAAATTGAAAAGAACCTCGTTTCACCATGTTGAACGAGAAACTGAACCTCTAAACCTAATACACAAAGATGAATGTGACTTTAAAATGTGTCAAACTAGCTAGACGTGAAAAAAGATATTTCATTACCTTCATTGCTGATTGTACAAGGTACTGTTATGTATATCTCCTTAGAAGCAAGGATGAGGCAGTCGTTATGTTTAAAAGTATAAAGCAGAAGTTGAGAATCAACTCGAAAAAAAAGCTTTAAGAAGTGATAGATGAGGAGAATATGAATTTCCCTTTGAGGAATTCTGCACCGAGCATGGTATTATACACCAAACTACTGCCCCGTATTCACCTTAATCCAATGGTATAGCCGAACGAAAAAATAGAACTCTTAAAGAAATGATGAATGCCTTAGTAATTAGTTCTGGCTTGCCAGTTAACTTCTAGGGAGAAGCTATTCTTTCTGCAAATCATATTTTGAATAAGATACCATGAAAGAAAACATCTAAATCTCCCCACGAACTTCGGAAAAATAGACCACCATCCTACAAATACTTAAAAGTGTGGAGTGTCTTGCGAAAGTAGAGGTACCTAAACCAAAGAAGGTCAAAATTGGACCAAAAACAATTGATTGTGTATTCACTGGATATGCACAAAACAGTACCACTTATCGATTTTTGGTCACAAATCCGAAATTGATGATATTCATGTAAATACCATCATTGGGTCGAGAAATGCTAGATTTTTCGAACATGTATAACCTTTAAAACAGGATATTGAAAATTATACTCAAAAGAGACCAAGGGAAACTGATATCTCCAATCCTCTTGAGGATACTGAACAAAATATTGATAATGTTCAGCAAAACAGTGCTAATAAACAAGTGGAGGAACCAAGGAGAAGCAAAAGATCAAGGACCTCAAAAACCTTTGAACCAGACTGTAACATCCCCTATCTAGAGGCCCAAAGCTAAGAGCTACAGATGCTGTAGTCATCTCTAGTATTAACTTCCGGCGATTAAATACGGCTATGTTAATGGTATCTTTAATATCAGAAGCACTTGAATATGAAACAAATCACAGATTTCAAAACAGAGTTTTCCATTACACTTCAAAACAGATGTTCCATATTCAGATTACATAATCCCAAACGTTTTCCAAGTAATGATAAAATATACTTATTACAAACTATGCCAAGAGCGACATATGAAGATGCCCCCTTGGATGATCAGAGTCATATAGTCATAATTGACTTTATACATACACAGCGGAAATAAACAACAAAACAAAGAACTGCAACTCCTAAATAGCTATCCGTTAGCCTCCTGTTCACATCCGGTAGTTTTATTTGTCATCCTACTAAAAACATGAAAGAACCTCAACCCTCAGCCTACTCAAATCAATTTTAAGCACCCGAGAGTTTAAGGGGAAAACATAAACTTTGAGTCAGACATAAAGCCTGGTGTGAATAATACTATACATCCCCGTTATTAATGTTAAGTGAGACCACGCCGCTTAGCGGAACGGGTTTCCCCTCACTAACATTCTTTTAAAACATGTCTTTTGCAAATCTCTTCCTACAACCACAATTGGTTAAATATTGTAAAGCATCGTTATATAAACATACATATCAGGTAATGAAAGAACTGTTTGTTCAAACACTTTTGTTTTGTTTGGCTAACTATTAACCTTTGGCGACTCGGGCCTACCAGACAAAGTAACAAAATTTATCTAACATCTGTTAGACACTCCACTTCTGGATGGTCTGTCCTTAACTATCTATTAAATACTTCTCTTCTGGACGGTCTATCCCTAACTTAACATCTCCCAGGGTCACCTGATCCTAATGGTTTTGCGGGCTCACCAATAACCTATCTGTATACAAATATATATTCCCTTTTGTGTGTAATCATAATTTTAGTCTTACCTACGACAAAGCCCTACACCTGGAATGTTGGAGAAAATTAGCTGGAGCCAATAGCTAATGTATAGAGCGCGATCCTATACCAGTCTCATCTGGAATTCTAATATCCGAGTCATTTTACTTAGGGATATCTTCCCATAATTTTCTTTGAAAACCTTTTCATCTGAAACTGATTTAAAACCTTTTAAAACAAACTTAAACAAGGAAAACATTTATACTCTATGCTTTACTCAAAATCACCTTGCCATGCTATATATACTTTATTCAAATCTTTGTTGATGAAAAACCTTTAAACATTTGAAAGTACCACTTTCGATCCTATTGAAAGTACCCCTTTCGAAACCATTCATATAAACCTTTCAAAACCATTAAAATTCCTTTTCCTTTAAAAGCTAAAAACCTTAGACATCCCTCTTTAAAACCAATAAACATTGCCTTTCAAAATCATAGGAAAAACCTTTCCTTTAAACTATTCAAACTTATTGGAAAACCTTTCATTTAGACCTTTCGAAACCATTGGGGAATCTCCTATTCGAAACCTTCTTTAAAACCTTTTGAAGTCAACGAAACCTTAAAACCTTTGAAAGCATTTGGGATTCAATTTAAAGCATGTGGAAAAACACCTTTTGAAACCATTCTCTTTCAGAACCATTGGGTTATTCTTTAAAAATCACTAAGGGTCACAAGCAACAGGTCGAAAGCTTACCCTTTCGAAAGCTATAACTAAGTTAGGAAGTGATGGTGTCGAAACACCCCTTCCAAAAGCATTAGAGAAGCATCAGGTTTTTTATAAAACAAAACAACCCCCTTCGAAAGCTCTATTTCGAAAGGTAGAAAGCGGCAGTAAAGGCTTCGACATAGTCAGACGATATCATTTAAAAAAAGGTGCAACTATTTCATAACCGACCTTTAAAACCATTGACTTAGTCGAAAGCACCAAGTCGAAAGCTATTACTTAGAACAAAGGTGCAACCTCAAAACCTTTGTTTAAATCAATTGACCTAGTCGAAAACCAACTAAGTCGAAAACATCTTAGTCGAATGCTAGCAGGCGATTTCTCATTTAAAACATAAAGGCGCTTTGACCCTTTTGGAATCCCTTCGTTTCGACTCTTACCTTCTGCCTTTGTCCAATTCACCGTGTGCCGAGATTGATACTATGTGCATTGGTTTGAGGAAGGAGGCGGAGGATCTCAGTCGAAGGGCGAAACCAAAAGCGGCGAAACATACTTTTAACGTGAATTTCTGATTTAAAACCTTTTTAAGTAAATTTTTAACTTACCTGCCTTGTTTGTCAAACTCTTATTGGTTGCTAATTTTTCCTTTCTAAAAGTACTGCCATAATTTCAGAATTAATTAATTTAAATCATTTGCAAAATACCTCTTCTCCTTAATTAAATATATAAAACATTTAAGTCTCATACCTTAAATAATCTTATATATTCATCAAAACAGTTTGAAAAGTTCCACAAAAATTCCAGAGAATCCTTTTCAATACGTTTTCCTAAATTTTAGACCCAAATAATTATTTATTTAGCCGTAAATAATTTACTATAAATCATTTTCTTTACTAGAAAATCAATATAAAATCTACATTATTTCAGAAAATTATGAAAATTGAAACCCATCTCTAAAATATCTTTTTTAGTCTACACTTAAATTTTCAAGGCATTTGGATGTCATTTAATAGGGTTCTCATATCAAAGATATCATAAAAACTAATACGAACATGCATAAATCATCAACAAGCATATATAAACTTTCAATCATCCAAAACACGGCATTATCATGCAAAATCATTTCGGGTTATCCTTAAATCCGAAAACTATAAGAAAAATAGGATGTAGTAATCATTCACCTTAGCTTTGTGATTAAAGATGTGAGATTTGATGTTGAATAAGTTGATTTACTCCTTCCTTTTGAAAATCCTAGCTTTATCTTCTCTTGAGATTGAAAATGGTGGCCGGCCTTATGGTATTTTTGCTTGAGAAAAATGAAATAAACGTGTGTTTGAATTCCTAAAGGTTTAGGGTACAAGTTCTATCATTATCCAATTTTTCCCTCCCTTATTTCCTAACACTTTTATTCATGTGGAAATTAGCCATAACGGCCTCTTTAGAAACTGCAATTAGTTTCTAGGACACACGACTAAAATAATTACTTTTAAGGACAAAATGCAAAATAATTAGTTTTTAAAGCCTAAAAACCTATGAAATTATGTCCTTGAAAGTAATTGGACTGTTGACCGTGTCCTTAAAAGTAATTATTCTGCTGAATTTGGCCTTGAAATTAATTTATGTGGATGTGTGTCCTAGAAACTAATTGGACTACAAAGTTTGTCCTTCTGGTGAAATGCCCCTTTATTCATGCTATCTCATTTTGATTTACATTTATCATGGCACGACTACCCTTAGTTAAATCAAATCTCAATCTATTAATCATCTTACATTATTTTATTTTATTTAGCTAATTAAATATTCTAAATAATGTTACTGAAAATATGGGATGTTACAATCTCCCCTCCTTAAAGAATTTCGTCCTCGAAATTACGATAAGGTACACAACACGTAATTAAAGGTAAAACATACCATCAATAAATTAGGATATGCGTCTTTAATCCTGCTCTCAGTTTCCCTAGTACAGTCTCTAGCATCGTCACTCCACTGGACTTTCACTAATCTGACTATTTTATTCCTCAACTTCTTCTCATCTCTCGCGATTATCTGTATAGGCTTCTTAGCTATAGTTATATTTGGTTCCACTACTAAATCCTCTAACACGGTCAGTGCTATAGTAGTGTTTGGATCCCTAACACATTTCCTCGGATGAGATACCTGAAAAGTATCGTGGACTCCTGTCAAACTACTCGGTAACTCTACTCTATAAGCGAGTTTCCCGACCTTTTCTAAAATAGGAAATGGTCCAACGAACCTTGGTGTTAACATCCCCATCTTTACGAACCTGACAACACCTTTAATCGGCGATACTTTGACAAAAACATGATCTCCAACAGAGAACTCTAAATCTTTTCGTCTTCTATTTGAATAGCTTTTCTGCCTAGACTGAGCTTCTTTCATTCTCACCCTTACTAGCTCAATCTTTTCTGCTGCTTCTTTTACCAAATCAGGACCAAGTACTAACCTATCTTTGGTATTTACCCAACAAACTGGAGATTTACATGGTCTTCCATATAAAGCCTCCAACGATGCCATTTCTATACTAGTTTGTTGACTATTGTTATAAGAAAACACGACTAGATGTAGGTGGTCTTCCCATGATCCCCTAAAGTCTAATACACAAGCTCGCAACAAGTCCTCCAAGATCTTGTTAACCCTTTCCGTTTATTCATCTGTCTGTGGATGGTAAGCGATAATCATCTTGAGCTTGGTTCCTAAAGCTTCCTGTAGACTCTTCCAGAACTCGCTAGTAAACAAAGAATCTCCATCACTAACAATACTACTAGGAATTCCGTGTAGTCTAACCACATTCTTCATAAATAACTTAACCAATGCAGGTGACGTTCTATTTGCCTTAACCAGAATGAAATGGGCACTCTTGGTCAGTCTGTCCACTATGACCCATATACTTTCATTCCCTCTATTAGATCTCGGCAACCCATCAATAAAATCCGTAGAAATGGAATCCCACTTCCATACTGGGATATCCAATAGCTGAAGCAATCCACTCGGCTTCTGATGTTCGGCTTTTACTTGCTGACAGTTCAAACACCGTTTCACGCATAAGCTAACATCCCTCTTCATGCCTTCCCAGAAGAAACTTCTTTTCATATCTTGATACATCTTCGTTCCTCCTGGATGAATAGTGAACTTCGAACGATGACATTCTTCCAAGACTTCCTTTTTTTATGTCCTCTATATTTGGAACACATAATCTGCCCTTCTTTCTCAACCACCAGTTCTAGTCAAGACTGAAGTCCTTCAAGTCATCACTCTCCATTCCTTCCCTTAACTTTCTGATCCGTTCAGCCAAAACTAGATCATCCTATTATTTAGAAGCTATCTTCTCAATCATTGCCAGTCAGACTTCTAAACAAGACAACCTAGCAGATCCTCCACTAGACTCAACCTTGGATCTCAACTGCACCCTGCAAGCTAACAATGCTTCCAAGTCCTTCCATTCTACTATCATAGCTAACACTGCGTTCTGATGTTTCCTACTGATCGCATCTGCAACCTTGTTGCTTTTCCCCGGTGTATACTCTATTCCAAAATCATAAGCGGCTAAAAATTCCAACTATCTCTGTTGTCTCATGTTTAGCACCTTTTGAGAAAACAAGTACTTCGACGACTTATGATCTGTATAGAGCTCAAATCTCTCTACCAAAAGGTAATGCCTCCACGGCTTTAACGCAAATATAACTACAGCTAACTCCAAGTCATGCATCGAATACCTAACCTCATGCGGTCTAAGCTGTCTAGAAGCGTTGGCAATCACTTTACCCCTCCACAATAGTGCAGCTCCCAACCCAGTATGACATGCATCAGTATAAATTTTTTTTAATTCCCCTCCGGAACCGCCAATACCGGTGCATTTGTCAATAAGTGTTTCAAGCTTCGAAATGTTTCCTCACACTTATCGGCCCACACAAACTTCACATCTTTCCGTGTTAGCTTAGTCATCGGTGCAGCTATCCGTGAAAAATACTTTATAAACCTCCGATAATACCCAGCCAACCCAATGAAACTTCTTATCTTAGTTACAGTTTCTGGTCTCTTCCAATTATTAACGGCTTCGATCTTTTTCTGGATCAACTGACAATCCTTTCTCTGAAACCACGTGACCAAGAAACTTTACTTCTTTCTTCCAAAAAATGGCACTTCGAAAATTTTGCCTTTAGCTGATGCTGCCTCAGCATCTCAAGCATAACTCAGATGAACTTCATGCTCCTTCTCATCCTTAGAGTATATCAGAATATCATCTATAAAAACCAACACGAGTCTATCCAAGTGCTGTCGGAAAATTCGGTTCATCAAATCCACAAAGAAAGCTGGTGGATTAGTGAGTCCGAACGGCATAACTAACCATTCGTATGACCCATACCTTGTTCTAACGCCGTCAAAGGTATACTATCTTCCGCCACTCTGAGCTGATGAAATCCTATCACCAGATCCAACAAAGAGAATATCTTAGCCCCACTCAACTGATCGAACAAATCGTCAATCCTTGGCAGTGGATATCGATTATTTATCGTCTTCTCATTCAGCTTATGATAATTGATGCATAGCCTTAACGATCCGTCCGGCTTTCTTAGCAAATACAACGGCTGCTCCCTAAGGTGAACTACAAGGTCTAATAAAACTCTTGCCTTCCAAATCTACCAATTGTGCCTTCAACTCCTTCATCTCTGTTGGTGTCATTTTTCTTGGCGGCCTACTTACCGGTTCTGCACCAGGCACTAAATCAATCCGAAACTCAATGACTCATTTCGGTGGTAATCCAACTACCGGCTCAAACACATCCGTGAATTCTCTAACTACGAAAATGCGATTCAACTCATCCTCTAGCTCCATAACACCCAAAAAAGCATTCACCTCACAACTGGAGTTTTCTACGGTACAAAATACTCGATCACTACAATCCGGGTGTCTAAGTGATATTTTCCTATCCTGGAAAAATATCCTAGCATCGTATTTACTTAACCAATCCGTGCCCAGTATAATTCCGAACCCTACAAAGTCAAATACATGCAAACTGCAAACAAAGGTGTAACCTAGCAAGTCAAACTCTAAATGGTCACACTTCATCCCATGCATTGTAAACCCTCCTATCGGATTTGCAACTCTTAAGAAAGTAACTAAATATGTGGGTTCTAAGTTAAGTTTATCTACCAAGCATCAAGATATAAAAGAATGAGATGCACCAGTATCAAATAAAACGCTTACAGTCATACCGTGAATTTGAAGCGAACCTCCTAACACAGCCTTTCCCTTCTCCTGCACTACTGGCTTTGAAGTAACAGGCTCCAATGCAAACAATTGGCCTTTACCTCCTTTAGCTGGCTCTTTGCACCGATTCTTGTAGTGACCGATCTGATCACAATTAAAACACTGGATGTTCTTCTTTCCAATCACCTCCTTTCCTTTTCCTTTTCCAGTACGACACTCATGGGCATGGTGTCCTTTCTTGTCGCACTTATATTAGACCACCTCAGATTTTCCTTTCTTCACCGCACCTCCTTTCTGAGCATTCTTTTTGTGGAAAAACTTTCTCTTTTGGCCCTGTCCTACCTGAAATTTCATCTCCTCTTCTTCTCCAATCAAGCTAACATCTCCTCATGTCTCAATGCCATTTCCACCACTACATCACATGGATCCCTAATGTGCGGTAAAGTAGCCCTAGCCAACTCTAGTTTCAAACCTCTAATAAACGTTTCATTCCTTTTCAACACTGTGTCAATAGTAGCATACCTATACCGAGCTAATTCTTCGAATCTACTAGCATATTCCAGAACTGACATTTCTCCTTGTTCCAGCTCAGCAAACTTCCCGACCAAGATTGACTACGCCATTACCGACATGAACCTTTCTTGAAACCTCCTCCTAAACTCTGCCCATGTCATAGTCTCTTCTCCACACCAGCAGTTACAATATTCCACCAAAACAAAGCAGCTCCTTGAAGCTGTCTTGAAGCTAGTCTCCTTTTCTACTCGTCATTAAGCCCTAAGTCAGCAAAAATCCTCTCACAGTGTCGCAGCCAGTTTTCTACCTCAATAGCATCCTCCGTTCCGATAAACGACTTCCCTCAAAGCTTAGTATAGTCTCTGCTCAAGTTAGCATACCGATTGACCATCAGAGCTTCTTGAACTCCTCCTCCAACAGCATTTCCTCCAACCCAACAACGATCCCAGCTTGCATCATGGTTACCAAAAACTGATAGATGGCTCCCGTGTCCACTTGGGGAACCCCAGCACCAACATTCTCCGCCTGAGCCTGACCTCTTCTAGCATTTGGTCGGGCATTCCCGTTTGTGGTGGTGCTGTCTCCTCCTAGATTAACTCTGCCTCTCCTTCAATCCATATTTGTATTCAAGCTTCATGAGATACAGAAGAATAGCCTAACAAAGATAGGAGTTTAGAGATAAAGCGTATACTTATATATGGCAAATACAAGCATAATACTATAACGTTATCCCATACCCCGATCTTAACTCTAATTCCTAAGGATATGTTTTCAAAAATCATTTTGAGTTAAAGTATTTCACAAACCTATGCTCTAATACCAAGTTGTAACATCCCCTATCTAGAGGCACAAAACTAAGCGCTACAAATGCTGCAGTTATCTTGTTAACCAAATTTATGGTCAACACTCTAATGAATCCAAGAAGGAGAAGTTATTGAGAAAAGGTGGGAGATGGGATCTCTAAAAGAATTGACAAATGTTCATCTGGTAACTCTGTGCTATCCCGAGCGATAGGATTAATCGGAGCTATGCCGAAAGGTTAATGGTATGTAGAACTTTCTCTACCTCTCTACTCGGGATTAGACTCAAAACCTGACCTTTCGATGGGGTCAAGAAGGCTTAGATACAAGATTTGGAAGGAGAAAACTCTTTTCGGTCTTGTTGAATTAACGTAGAAGGGTATGTGATTTGATTAAACCTTTATAAGACTCCTCCCAGAAGCTTTTTCTGTGGTCAGGATCAGATTTCCTTAATTTATCTTACTTAGGGAGTTAACTTGGTTCTTTGTTGAAAGGTTGGACAAGCAGCTGTTTGGGATTTGGATTGATGCTAGGTTGATGGGATCCGACAGGTTATGATACTTGGCGAAAGGTTTGACCCTTAGAATTTATCACTCCGGAAGGTTCTGTGCATACCAATTCTGATAAGCTCCCTTTAGGTCCGAAGGGTTAGGCCTCAAACCAAAGGTCTTCGAAGGGTTATAAAGATTTCTCAAGAGAGAATATCATTGTTTCTATTGATATGGATCTTTCGGAGGTATTGTACCTGAAAGTTGTGATTAAACCAGCAAGGATGAATATAAATTGTAAAGAAAATGTGCAAAATTCAAGACTTCCCTCTAATCCTTGAATGGACTTCCTTTTTTATTAAATTTTTCCAATTTACTACCCAATTAAGGTTACAGAGCTTTGATTTTAGAAGTTACAAAAATGGAATGAGGAAAAATCCCCCAAAACAGGACCCCTTGGGTCTTATTTATAGATGTAGGCGGCGCTCCCCCCGGCTTTATGCCTTCGTCCAGAACGGAAGGTTGCCTCTTATATGCAGTTGCAAACCTTTTGATCTTGCCGGAAGATTGCTTCTTGTACACGGTTGTAGGCCTCCCGTTCTTGACGGAAGGTTTGTTTATTATGCATCATCATGGACTGCTGAATGTTGCCGAAGGGTCTTTTCCTTCATTTGTTTTTAGGAACCTGCTGCCCTTGCCGGAAAATTTGTCATATGTATGGCACATGAACCTTCCGATAGTACCAGAGGGTTTCTGGCTTTAGTGAACCCTTTGGCTTTGTCGGAAGGTTGTTTTTCCTACTTGATTACTGCCGAGATTTGCATTTTCCTGAATGATGGCGGAAGGTCGTCTTCTGTTGACTCATGGATGTTGCTTTTACCTAAACCTTTCGGCATCATCGAAAGGTATCCTGTAGGTGTATTATACGGCCCAAAAGGCTTATTGTGCTTTCGGAAAGGTTGTCGTAGGGTCGTAGACCCTTGTTTCCGCTTGTTTGCCTCCTTCGGAGGTAAGAGCTCCTTTGTTATTGTAGGATAATACCCTCTGTCTTCTCAAAAGACCTTAAGCCGTCTCATTTTGCTAGCTGCATCCCTTCGATCTCTTCATAAGGTCTTATCTGAATTCTTTCTCTACCATCTTTTGTTTAAGATTTTCTGGCTTAAGCGGAAGGCGATTTATTGAGTAACATTTGCCCTCCTCCCCCCATGCGAAGGGATGCTCTTGACTTTTCAAGTCATCCTCTCTAAGCCTTATTTTCCTGTAAATGTAAGTTCCAAGCACAAGTAAAAGAGTCTTTTCAAACAATTTGACCTTCCCCAAAATGAGGAGGTCATTTCTTAAACTTGATTTAAAACTTTCAAGCTATCTTTCCTACTTATTCATTCATCATCATTTATCCTAGTAAGGTTTAAAACTGCCCTTAGTACCAAATTAATAGTTGACCCGAGATCCATTTAAATATCATCTTTCCTACTTATTCATTCCCTCCGAAAGGAATTAAAGTTGCGGCACTAAACCTTCCAAAGGAACCCAAAGGTATTCCAACTTCAATTTTCCCTTATTGGCAGAAGGTTTAGGTAGCTTAATGTTTAGTCCTTCCAACAACAAGCTTTCATTGAGATTTAGAAGTCCTAAGCCCTTCGATTCCTTTCTGTTCATCAAAACACCATATAGCCAAGTAACAAGCACATTTTCAACTGTATAATATAACTCAAGAAATTCAACTTAAACATCTAAATATTCACATATATAGATACTACTTCATATTACACTTTTCAAAATGATCTGTTAATATGTACATATTCAAAATCACACTTGCGTCCTAGAATTGATCATCGAAGGTGTACAAAAGCAGCAAGATGATTTCTTTCCCCCTTTTCTCTACATCCCATCTGGAAAAGGCAGAAGATTCAGAACTAAATTTATGGGGTTGATGATGACGGATTCAATCCATATTGGTTGATAAGGAGAGTAGGTTATTAACGCGGGGTTTTCTCCAAAAACATCCCAGATGTCCAAATCCATCCAGAATGTGTTTTAGCCAGATCAAAAAGTAAGGAGTATGTTGCCTTTACGTGTGGATTAAGGAAATTAGGTTGCAGGTGATCCATATTGCTAGATTGTGCGCTATTGACCTCTTCCGCTTCATGCGGTGGGTTTAGTAAGTCTAAAGCAAAGCGACAACAACAGTGTGGTGCATCCGCATTGATGAAATCAGGATGAATTTGATGGAAATTGCAAGCGGCCATTGATGCCTTTTCTCTTTTTTGTAATAAAAGTTAGAAGGGAAAGTGAAGGAAGACGAAAGGATTTCTAGTAGAGATTTTTGGCGCGAAGTATTATACGCTCTCTCTCATATTTCCAAAGATTTATCATTAAATGTTTTTGTCTTTTTGTATGATTACCGTTTCATCTTTGATTTGAAAGCAATTGTTGGTTAAGTTTTATTTGACGAAATTCTGCAAACGACGGCCCTGACTCAGCGCTTTTTGAGAAAGAGTGGTGAGCTCTTAACCTTCCACTGGATGACAAGTTAATAAAGACACTTTGGCTGTTTTTATGTAAAGTACACTTTTAACATTCAGCTCTGAAATTTTAGTATTTGGTTAAATTTCAATAGGAGTTTTACTTTTGTATTTCTATTTTCATGTAAATTAGGACTTGGCCTAAATCTTGGTGCACGTTATAATTTGCTTTGAATCAGACTGTTTATCAAAAAAATTCCTTAAATGGCTCAGGCATTATAAGTATAAGTTTGTTCTCAAATTTCTTTCTAAGTCCATCTCATATGAATTGGGGGAGTGATTATAAATGGGTGTCAAGTATTTATTCTACGAATATATATTTCTTAGTACGTATTTTATATTTCACTTGTCTATACTATGTTATTCCAAACTATATGTTCCTTAAATCATGTCTCCTTAATAAGCCAACCTAGTTAACATGCTATATAGATGAAGGCCTCCTTCCAAAATAACCTAATATTGGTTGCCCTAGGGTAAATGGTTTTTGTATGTGGAACACCCCCACTTCTTACCCAGCTTCCTTCGAAGGTAGAGGGAAAATTCCTTTTAAAGAAAATTGGGATATTTTATTCGATATTGATTGATAGTTACACTATAATAGCCTTCTAACCGAGAGATGAAATTAGCAAATACACACTAGTTACCATTCTAGATAGGGTTATTGTATCTTATTATTAACAAGTTTCGACAATAAACATACTCTAATATGTGTTCTTGTTGTTGAAATAAAGGGACTTGTTTTGCTTGTTGATATGGGAGACTTGAACAAGACTAGTTTTTCCTTCCAAAGCTCCTTCTTCGGAGTTCACAATGATTTTGGATAAGTTAAGAATGGAGCTCAAACGAAGTTAATTTTACAAATTCTTCTTTAATTAAGCTCAAATGTTGCACTATTCAAAAATTCTTTACGGAAATTGTGATTTTGAAATTAAATCTTCAAGAAAGAGGGAGGCTGGAGTATTGAAGTTTTAAAGCATTTCATTGGTGGAGTTACTTGTATAAATCTTGACTTGAAATGACTAAGCATAATGAGAAGATAGATAGCTTGGAAATAAAATCTAAAGATAGTCGGGTTCTATGCAAATCTTCAGAATCCCTATTCGGTATCTCAGTTTCAAGTGTCAATACTATAATATCCATGAGTTTCGCAAGTATGATTGATAAGGTCACGAGTATCTCAATTTATACATAAGATGTGTTTTCCATACCATGGTAATGCTATGCAGCATAATGTAATACTTATAATATTGTACATGCTACCTGTTTCGTTATCTTTGTTTACACCTTGTTTATCTTTGATTCGGATATGCCTATTGGAGATTGATGTGTCTCCCAGCTTTTCGTTCCAATCCTTGACTCCGCTTTTGATTAAGCGAATCTAGATTCTTTGTCATCCTGCCTTTCCTGCAAAACATGTAGCGCATAGTATTCTTTAATTATTAGTTGGAAATCGACAATTTAATCTTAAAGCCATCAGTTGCTTGGATTAGCAAGCCATTGTAACAATTATATGAAAAGCGATTCACTAAAAAAGTTTAGGTCTCATCTTTATCCATAATGAGGGATGAATACAGATTTAGCTCCTTTCTCCTTTTCGGCATTCCTGAGAATGGTTAATGTTAGGCTGTATACAATCATCGAAATTTAACATTTACCCAATGAAGACCTTGATGGGACATTTATGACTGAGATCTTGATAAGGTAGTTTTTGAATTCATTTTTCATTATCTAGGGGATCTGAGAATAAAGAAGGTCGGAAGTTTCCATTAGGATACTCTTTTGGCAGTAATCTTCTTCCGACAATATTCCTTGACTCGGGTCAAATTACTTCAGATAAATAAGAACCCAAAGATTGTGCACTCAGATTGGGGCTTTCAATAACCAGTAGTCTTAGCATCATTAATGATGAAGCTTTACAAGATACCTCCGGACCCAGATTCAGGTATTAGAAAATATTGAGATAATTTGGTAGTTGCTTTTTGGTATATTCTGATAATAGGCGATGGAGAGTTAAGAGGCTGAAATGCCTTTCCTTGATGATAAGCAATAAAACCCTACCGTATAGTTTGGAATTAATAGTAAAAGTCAGGAAAACCGTATGTAGTAATTAGGTAACAAAGGTCCGAAATACCCAATGCGGCACTTGATAATTAGTAGAATACCAAGAATTCACCCTGGTATTTAGTATCAGAAGACCAGAAAACTCATCTCAGAATTTGGGTAATAGAAGTTTAGAATACCATATTTAACAGTTAATAATGAAGAGTTAGGGACTTAGCCTAGCGATGAGCAATAAAAGACCGAACTACCATTCTCGGTAATAGGTGATAAAAGACTAGAATGCCACTTCCAGAATTTCGTTTCTGGTAATAGAAGTCCAAGGTACCGTTAATAATGGAAGGCCATAATACCATTTTCGATAACAAGTAATAAATGACCAGAATGTCATCTCCGGTAATAAGTGTTAAAAGAACGGGAGTGTACATCTTAATAAGGACTAACAGAAGGCCAACAATCTAATTCAGCGCCGATAATGGAAATCCAAAAGACCGCTTCTGGTAATAAATAATAGATGATCGGAATATCCTTTTCTGATATTTGGTAATAGAAGTCCAGAACATCATTTTAGATATTTAATGATAAAAGTCCCGAATCCCATTTTTGGAATTTAATAATAGAAGACCAGAATTTTATTTTTGGTAATTAATAATAGGAGACCGGAATACCATTTCTGGTAATTAGTAATAGGAGACCGGAATACCATTTTTGGTAATTAATAATAGAAGACTAGAATACTATTTTTGGTAATTAGTAACAGAAGACCAGAATACCATTTCTAGTAGAAGCTCGAGAATTCTTTATGATTCTGTCTATTGAATGTGCCATCTTTAGGCTTTGAGGATGTCATGCATGCTTTTGCTTTCTCAAGCCCGAGTTTTCTTTGTCCATTTGTCATTTGTTTTGGCCTATTTCAGGTGGGGACTCTTTTGTCCAGTTTTGTGCTTATTTAAGCAGAGCCTATTTCTTGTTTGTCATCTTTAACATTACCAACCTTTTTGGTGGTTGCTATTTTAAGCTATGCCGATTTCTAACGGTGCCTATTTCAGGCATGAACTTTTCTTAGTCCGCCGAACATTTCGTCCGGGTTTCCAGTGTGCTCGGCTAGCTTATTCTGAAGCAGGGCCCGAGGACTTACCCGACCTCCCTCCAGGAGGCGCCTTAACTTGGTCATAGCATGAGGTGGTTAAGGGCTTGTTCGGTACCTTGGCCAGGCCATAGCGTGGCGGGACCAAGGGATTACCCATCCTCCCTCCAAGAGGTGATTTATCCTGGCCATAGCGTGACGCAGATAAGGGCTTGTGCTGCTTTAACATGGCCATTTCTAGTTTTGGCATGGATAAAGGCTTACGCCCTCCCTCCAGGAGGTGCCTTGACCTGGCCATCTTGGCGCGACCAAGGGCTTTCTACCATTGTTGGTAGCCTACCTTTTTAGGTAGTCCAAGTTTAAGGAGAATTCTTCTCCTGATCAAGTAGACTTTTCTTATTTTGAGAATAGAGCCTTTATTTCATGACTGGATCAATCCCTTACAGATTGTTTCAGCTTTCCTTGTTTTAGAAAATGTAGGACCATTTTTCTAAGTACTTTACATTGGTCAGTATCATGTCCGTTCATGAGATGAAAGTTGCAATATACTCCTTTAGACCTTCTCTCAAACCCTGGCTTTTTCTTTTGAGAGGGCCAGTAGTTCAGTTCCTCTTTGGTTCTAATATAAATGTCCTCGATCGATGTTGTAAGATTGTATTCTCCAAGAAGTATTGATTTTTGAGCCGTCTTTGACAGGCGTCTACCTCTTTTGTAGCCTGGTTCAAATACTTCTTTTTGAGGAATAGGCTTCCTTTTCATTGCCCGTTAGTTCTCTTCCAAAGGCTTTCCTTTCAGTATCAGAGTTTCGGTTGGAAACTCCTTGGTAATTCTTATATTTCCGCTGGGCAGTTCTTTTATCTGTCTTATTTCTTCAGCCGTAGATTTTCCCAAATGCTCATAGTTCTCCCTTGGGTGGCAGGCCTTGCTTATGATCTTACTCCATTTGTTCATGAAATTATCATAATCCTTTATAATTTCTTTTTCAAAGATAGTTCCCTGGGAATATGACTGGATAGTTCTTGTCATCCGATTAAAAATGTTGTCACTTCCATTTATTCTTTTTCCAAGTGCAAAAATCGGGGTCGGTCCCACATGAAAGGGGTTGAAGCTCCATTTTTCAGGGTCATAAGATTCCGCTTTCTTTTTGTTTATAACTTCAAGGTTTCAAGCCTTAACCTTTGTTCCTCATTTTGATTAGAGTCTTTGATATTTATATAAGAAAGCTTTGTGAGATGTGGTTCGGAAGACCCTTGCTCAGACCTCTTGAATCTTTTAACCATGATCTAATCAGTAATGGGTGAATTTGATGCGGAACTCGTTCGATGAGAATTGTACTGTCATGAAATCAATCAAGTCGGAGGTTCAAGCCCTCCTAGCGCCAAAAATGTTTACCAAATTTATGGTCAACACTCTAATGAATCCAAGTGGGAGAAGTTATTGAGAAAAGGTGGGAGATGGGATCTCTAAAAGGATTGACAAATGTTCAGCTGATAACTCTGTGCTATCCCGAGTGATAGGATTAATCGGAGCTATGCCGAAAGGTTAATGGTTTGTAGAACTTTCTCTACCTCTCTACTCAGGATTAGACTCAAAACCTGACCTTTCGATGGGGTCAAGAAGGCTTAGACACAAGATTTGGAAGGAGAAAAGTCTTTCCGGTCTTGTTGAATTAACGTAGAAGGGTATCTGATTTGATTAAACCTTTATAAGACTCCTCCCGGAGGCTTTTTCCTTGGTCAGGATCAGATTTCCTTAATTTATCTTGCTTAGGTAGTTAACTTGGTTCTTTGCCGAAAGGTTGGACAAGTAGCTGTTTGGGATTCGGATTGATGCTAAGGTTGATGGGATCCGACAGATTATGATACTTGGCGAAAGGTTTGACCCTTAGGATTTATCACTTCGAAAGGTTCTGTGCATACCAATTCTGATAAGCTCCCTTTAGGTCTAAAGAGTTTAGGCCACAAACCAGAGGTCTCCGAAGGGTTATGAAGATCGCTCAAGAAAGAATATCATTGTTTCTGTTGATATGGACCTTTCGAAGGTATTGTACCTGGAAGTTATGATTAAACCAACAAGGATGAATATAAATTGTAAAGAAAACATGCAAAATTCAAGACTTCCCTCTAATCCTTGAATGGACTTCTCTTTTTATTAAATTTTCTCAAATCACTACCAAATTAGGGTTATAGAGCTTTGATTTTAGAAGTTACAAAAATGGAATGAGGAAAAATCCCCCAAAACAGGACCCCTTGGGTCTTATTTATAGATGCAGGCGGTGCTCCCCCCGGCATCTTAGGGATATCTTCCCATAATTTTCCTTGAAAACCTTTTCATCTGAAACTGATTTAAAACCTTTTAAACCAAACTTAAACAAGGAAAATATTTATATTCTTTGCTTAAATTAAAATCACCTTGCCACGCTATATATATTTTATTCAAATCTTTGTTGATGAAAAACCTTTAAACATTTAAAAGTACCTCTTTCGATCCTATTGAAAGTACCCCTTTCGAAACCATTCATATAAATCTTTTAAAACCATTGAAATTCCTTTTACTTCAAAAGCTAAAAACCTTAGACATCCCTCTTTAAAACCAATAAACATTGCCTCTCAAAACCATAGGAAAAACCTTTCTTTTTAACCATTCAAAACTATTGGAAAACCTTTCTTTTAGACCTTTCGAAACCATTTGGGAACCTCCCCTTCGAAACCTTCTTTAAAACCTTTCGAAGGCATCGAAACCTTAAACCCTTCGAAAGCATTTGGGATTCAATTTAAAGCATGTGTAAAAACACATTTCGAAACACAACACCAGAATTGTCATTTGGTAACGGTTATAATCGTTGGTAATCAAATTCCCAACGGTTATAACTGTTGGTAGCAGATACCTTACCATTTTTTTTTACATATTTTGTAATGGTTATAACCGTTACAAAATTTTGGTATTCCCAACGGTTATAACCGTTAGGAATTTTTTCTTTTCCAACGGTTATAACCGTTGGAAATCACGGTTATAACATACTACTATTTTCATATTCCCAACAGTTATAACCATTGAGAATTTTTTAATTTCCAATGGTTATAACCGTTGGGAATTCCTCGCACACATAGGTAAATAACAAAATTATCAACACTTATAAATGTTGCAAATTTGGTATAGTTGAACCATATCTTATTTAGCATATAATAGTATTTCATTCAACTATTTCTATAAAAAATTACGACAATAGAAAACATGAAACTAAATTCCAAAACTAACATATCATCAAATTATAAAAAACATCAAACGTACAAAATAGTACATGTCAAATTCTACAAAGTTTTACATCTAATTTGTTATTCTACTTTCTTCATGCATTTGCTCAATCTTCTGTTGCATCTCCATTTTCATCGCTTATCTTCATTCTTTTTGTAATTGATAATTTCTTTTGAAGCTTGAGTGAGTTTTATATGCTTCGCATTGGATGTAGAACTAATTGCATGGCAATAGCTTTTTTTTTTTTTATCATTTTCAAAAACTTCAGCAGCGGCATCTCATTCAAAATCTTCCAAACTAATTACTCCTTCGTTGCCATTAACACTAGCTTATGTTTTTTGCCTCTCTTCTGCAGCTTCTATTAAAGCCTGAATATTAAAACGAATTGATTATTCAATTGAACAGACACTGAACATAGTTTGTTCTACTGGATATAGTTCAATTCTGACACATTCGTGTATGTTCAACATCAATCGCAAACTTTATGAAAAAACAGAGTGTCCAACAAACATAAGAGACTAACTGTACATTATAACTGTATATCTATCATGTAGACTATTAGATTTTAATACATGTGGACATTCGATACATATCGCAGCAGTTCACAATATTAACTCTAACATTTACAATTTGAATAGGTAACATGCATAAAGTTTGGCTGTAACTAAAAATCGCATGCTCTTTATAAAAAAACATAGAATCTTTCTCTAGAAATGCACATTTTGAGAACAATAAAATACTTTGCAATTTCATGCAAGGAAGAAAAAACAAACAAGTGCATATAACAACAATAATGGTCAGTAGTGGGTAGAAATACTAATATTCTCTTTATAGCGAGAAAAAGAGAGGGAGAGAAAACAAAATGCCACCATTTAATAAAGCCAAATTGCCGTATGCATGTCCCAATCATATATACCTAAAACAATCATCGTGCTGAATACGAACCCCTTAATTCAACTTGCAATGAATCGGCAAAACATCCAATTCTATATTTCCCATTACTCCATAAACATTTTCTAAACTCAGAAAATTGCCAACTAACAGTGCATAAAAACCACATGCAACGTCACCTATAATATCACAGTACTAAGCTGTAAACCACATGGTATAAATGGCAAGGTATCAGTTTAGACCTACAACATCCATACGACACATCCTTCTACGATGCCCAAACCCGCCGAAAGTAAGTTAAATCCTTCACTTATTGGGTTAAAGCATCTCATTTACTTAGACTTAAGCTAAAACAACTTCTTCGGAGCATCCATTCCAATATTTATTAGGTCCCTAAGCCATTTGAAACATTTGGATCTGTCTTATTCTGGATTCAAAGGAACCATTCCTTCCTTACTAAGAAATCTGATAGGATAATGTTTGTGTTTGAAGAAAATTGACTACAAGAAGAAGCATAGGTTAGAATTGAAACATGATGATTAAACATTCACTGCCTTTTTTCATTCATGGGATGCTCTCTAAACGGGGATCCTGTTACAATATGATTGGAATCTCTGGAACCCTAGTTATAATCAATTATGGACAGTTGGTCCAATACATTTTGTAATTTGTTCTCAGTTACCTGAATTAGTAAAGAAATATATTAATAACAAGTGAATTAGTTAAACTATTTTGTCCTATGTGCCTTGCTTTGCTAGTACTAAAATGATGCACTAGGCAATTAGATAGTGCACCAAATGTTTCATGCTGCTACATTAGGTTAAGGACACACTGGTCGAGACGTACAATTTATCCAGTTTACAAATGATAAATGTAGATTACGATTATGGACCTGTTTCCTTTGATTTACGTGTTGATGACCTTCACTAGCTTACAGGTTTGACTTCTTTGACCTATCTTCAAATGAAATTAGTAGACTTATCTATTGCTGTTGATTGGTTCAATAGCATTACCAAACTTTCATTTATTAATACAATTTCATTTGTATTCAGTTCATTATATAACATCCCTATAACTATGCCTCCATTAATTAATTTTATGTTCCTTAAGTGTCTGATATTGTAGGGTAATGTATTGAATTCAAATATTAAAAATTGGTTACTCCATAACATTAGCAGTCTCGAGGATTTATCACCTATAATATCACCTAGTCTAATTTTCAATAAGATTAATACCATGCTAGTTTAATTATCATGGGACAGGCCATTAATTTACATACAACGGCTACAGCATGGGACTAATTTAATTGAATGCATAAACATAATAATCAAAAGTACACACACTAAATTATTATTTGGAAGTATTTTTTGATGCTGCTGAAAAATGGGAATCACTGGTTATGAATTCACATACTAAATCATGGGACTGACCATTATTTGGAAGTACACACACTAAGTACAAATATATGGTTATGAATTCAATGCATGAATATTTTTCTACTTACATATTTTTCTACTGCGCACCGAAGCACCTCTCCGGTTTTCATAGTGTGCGCTACTTTCCACGCCTTTCCTCGTGTAGGCTTGCATTCCAGATACTCCGCTTTCTACATGAATATATATGAATTCATTTGTAAATTTTAATGTTTAATTTTGCATCAAGTTAATAAGGGAAGAAAAAAAACCTAGCCATTAGTAAGGACTGAGGAGCACCCAATCAATTAAAACCGAGGGTAAGTTTATTATTATTTACACCATCACTATGAAAGGGCATTCTATTAATCAAAACAAGGAGTAAATTCATTGTAGTTTACACCATTACTATAAAAATCTTCAGCAAATAATAGAAACAAAATAGCTCAAGGGAGAACTGGTTACATATATACAAGGCAACATACTTCGCATGCCTTGGAAGCTTAAATATATCAACCACACCTATTAGATATGGTCTAAATTCCTTTGAAGTTTTACTAAATTGATTATTTTTAGCTTTAGAGCATTTTCCATGTTTGCTACTACTTTTAAGTCCGGGCTTTTTAAGTATCCTTTTCTCTAAGTTGAAAATTGCATTCAGCATAGCATTCTATGCTCTACCAATTATAGTGTCAAACAGTGGTCCGTATTTATAGAAGTGAAAATAAGGGACACATCCGTAAAATCAAACTTAATACACAAAACGTCATTCTCATAACAAAGATATAAATTACATCCCTATTTTCAAATATTATAATTTTCTTCCCTACAATACCCCTCTTCTCCATTGCAGTAATGTTGATTCTTCATATATGGATGTTATTCTCACTTCCATAATTAAAATTTGCGCCCATTAATTATCAATCTTTAAAACGCAATAACTTCTTGTAGAAACGACAGATTAACAGACCGTTTTCACCATCAAATCACAAATTTTATTATCTTTCTAACGAATGGCATTGTGCATATGTAAAAACAACGGAAGGACAAGCTATTCTACCATATAATTGTAGACATATCTGTTTGCACCAAAATTGGTCACAAACACCCAATTGTCGTTGAAAGCACCAGTTCGCAATCACAGATATCGAATATGTAGGAATATAAGTATGCAAATCACTCGGAAAATTCAATAAAAAACGGTAAATGACACAGGATTTATAGTGGTTCGGCGATCTTGCCTACGTCCACTCTGAAGCTGATAACTTTATTGATGTTCACTTGATGATTACAACTGATTACAGCAGGTTGCAGTGGATTAATGCTTTGAAATTCGAATACAACAGTAGTGTTGAAGTGTAGGATTGAATCCGGTAGAATCTGGACGCTGAATGGCAGAAAAGGTCCCTTTTCTGTAGGTTTCAAGGGGCTATTTATAGGTGTAGGAGGCCCAGATCTCGCCCAAACTTTAGGAGACTTTTTCTGGCACGTGAGTGGGCCCACGCGACCGGTCCCACCAAGTTTCGACTCGATCTGCGATCGATACGAAGTGATTTCGTATCCATCAAGGATTAGTCCAATCGAGCTGAAACTTGGTAGGAACATTCTTTACCTTGTATGGAAGCTACTGTGAAAATTGCATAGCATTTGGATTTGTAGATTGGGAGATATGATCGATACGAGTAAGGGTTTCCGGGTTGGCTGTTCGTTTCGACTCGATCACTTCGACTCCACGCCTTCGAATCGATGGATGCACGTGTCTTTGAGACGACGTGGCGCGCATATCTCGCATCGATCCACCCTTTGCTCCGAGTTGACCGCTTCGTATCCACGAATTTTGCCTTTTTCGCATCAAGTGCCACGACCCAGTTTGAACCGATGGATACGAATCATTGATCGATACGAACTGGATCGAGACGAGTCGAATGGATACGAACAGGGCAGGTTTCGTGGACACGAAACAGTGACTTGCCACTGATGATGGATGCGAGGTCGATCGATGCGAAGTAGTGCTTGGGGATGGATACGAAACCGATCGATTCGAAGTAGGGTGCACCGATGGATGCGAAGCAGTGGTGATTGATCGATGCGAATGCCATCGATTCGAACCTGGTGGATACGAACCAGCATGTTTTTTTCTAACTTGTATCGATCATATCTCATTCATACGAACTCCGATTATCCTGAAATTTGAAACGCTGGCTCCCATGACTTTGCTTGCCGTGTCCTATCAATTGTAGCTTGATTCGAGCTTTGGACAAAATTCGTCGTTATCCATAGTGAAGCAATGTTCAGCCAATCTTTGAGACGAACTATCTTTAGTTTTCTGGTCAACTTTTTGGTGTCACGGCCTTGTCAAAAGGCGGGATAACATTTGCCCCCCAAAACATGCCTTACGATAGGAAGGTGTGTTTTGCAGTTCCATAAGCTGGATGTTCATATCCTATCATCGACCTGCAAAGAACTTGATAGTCTTTCCAGACCATGAATGACGATCGTTCGCGACCGTAGGTCATTTGAGGTAATATGGGTCCGTTCGAGGCCGGATTTCGTTCTAGATGAGTTGTGACCGTTCGCGATCGGATGTCGTTCTAGACGAATTATGACCGTTCGCGATCGGCCGACGTGGAAAGAAGAATGTGATCGTTCGCGATTGGATGCCGCACGAGGCAGGATGTGATTGTTCACGATCGAATGTTATATTAGATGAAGTGCGACCGTTCGCGGTCGGGTGCCGTTCGAGGCAAATGGTGACCGTTCGAGGTCGGGTGCCGTTCGAGGCTAATTGTGATCGTTCGCGATCGGGTGTCGTTCCAGACGAATTATGATGGATTGTGACCGTTCGTGGTCGTATGGTGCACGAGATAACATGTGATCGTTCGCGATCGGATGCCGCATGAGGCAGAATGTGATACCGGGTGAATTGTGACCGTTCGTGGTCGGGTGCCGCACGAGGCAGAGTGTGATCTTTCGCGATCGACTGTTATACTAAATGAAGTGTGACCGTTCGCGGTCGGGTGCCGTTCGAGGCTAATGGTGACCGTTCGAGGTCGAGTGCCATTCGAGGCTAATGGTGACCGTTCGAGGTCGGATGCCGTTCGAGGCTAATGGTGACCGTTCGAGGTCGGGTGAGTGTGCCCGGGGGGGACTTAGTATTATCAATGTCAGGTTCACATTCGGGTGAACTTCTTAATCAGCGATCGTGGCGGTTCGTCGCCATACAAGGTGTGCTTGTGGACCGTTCGCGATCCAAAGCATACGCAAGTAACTTCTTCTACAGAATTGAAAATATCAAATTAACATTCACAGAAATATTCAAACAAACAAAGTCTAAATGTTCAAATCAACATGGAACAAAAGCAAAGCAAGGATGTCGAAGTGTAAATTCTCACTACGAGACGATCAACAATCATTCAGAGCATGCCTGTGGATCGTTCGCGATCTCATACATGTGTAAATGGTTTGATGTTGTTAGTGAGAAGTTTACGACTTGTTCATCGTTATTCAAATCAATTGATAATCAAACGGTGTCCTGGTTCAGGATCACCCCTAGCTGATGTAGACGGTGGTCGCTCTGGTTCCACCGTTGGAGCTCGCCTCCTTACATACTGAAGTAGCCTACCATTCCTGATATGCCCTTCTACCTCATCCTTCAGGTGTCTACAATCATTTGTGCTATGTCCATTCAGCTCGTGGAATAAGCAATATTTGTCTGATTTTCTCTCGTCGGTAGTTGGATCCCGTCGCATTGGTCTGCGATAGGCAACTTGCTCTCGGGTGTCTTGGTAGATTCGCTCCAAACCCTCGTTCAGTTCTGAATAGGTGGTAAATCGCGGCTCCCTCCGTTGCCGCTTTGACCTGTCATCATTTTCTTCAGCCTTTCGCTTCCCTTTACCAGTCTCTGCACCTTTTCCAGGTGAATTACCGCCTCTAACTGCATAAACATCGATTTCTTCTTCTCTCTCCGTACGAGCATCTTATAATCGCAAAAACTTTTCGGCTTCATTATAAAACTCTCCCAGGTCTGTAGGTGGATCCTTAGTTAGTGAAATCTTGAACTCCGTGCCATCATATATTCCAGATACAACTGCCATCATGACCATAGATGGATCTGGTCGATCCACTGACGCTGCTGCCGCATTAAATCGCGTCAGAAAATTCCTCAAAGACTCCCCAGCTTTCTGCTTTAGAGTCGCCAAACTCATCACGTTCTTGGGTCTCGAAATATGAACCCTGAATTGTCTCATAAACCTTTCTGTTAAATCTGTCCAAGTCCCAATGGAGCCACTCTCCAGTTGTCTAAACCATAGCGCTGCAATGTCCGACAGATACAATGGAAAGCACCGAGCCATGACTTCCTGTGATGCCCCTAGCACTTCCATGTGCCTCATATACTTCGTTAGATGGACCGCTGGATCTGTCCGCCCATCATACATTTCCACCGATGGTAGCTTGAAGTTCGGTGGATTCCTGGCCTGCCTGATCGTAAGAGTAAAGGGACTCCTATGTACATCCTCCAGATCTCTATTGACTAGTCCGCCTCTCATGGCCCGTCTGACCATCTCCGCCAACCTGTCGTTGTCGTCAGGCTGTGATCTTTGAGTGTCACCTTCGTTCTGCTCCCCTGGCTGAGCGTTCACCCCTCCATTGCCACCAGGTTGCTCGGATGTCCCTGAATCTCTTCCCGGGATTGGATCAACATGCTCTAAGTGTGTGCCCCCCAGCTCCGGCGCTGCGCTAGAGGGTCCTGCTCCGTTCTGGATTCTGGTTGTTCCTTGATTTTGCGCTCCAAGTTGCCCAATCTGTTGAAGCAAATTCTAGATCATTTCCTCCTGTCTCTTCATCATTGTCTCCATCTCATCCCTGGTGATGAAGATCGATGCTTGGTTTGCCCCCGAGGAAGCCTCTTGACTCCCTTCATGCTGACTTTGCTTTAGCCTTTGCCTTCTACTTGTTTGTCTTGTCATGATTTTTTGGATCTAAATCTCTTAGCCTTCTGATTCAACTTTCAAATGATAGAACTCCTGAATTAGCACTCTCAGTGAAAGCACCAAAATGTTTGCACCAAAATTGGTCACAAATACCCAATTGTCGTTGAAAGCACCAGTTCGCAATCACAGATCACAGATATCGAATATGTAGGAATATAAGTATGCAAATCACTCAGAAAATTCAATAAAAAACGGTAAATGACACAGGATTTATAGTGGTTCGGCGATCTTGCCTACGTCCAATTTGAAGCTGATAACTTTATTGATGTTCACTTGATGATTACAACTGATTACAGCAGGTTGCAGTGGATTAATGCTTTGAAATTCGAATACAACAGTAGTGTTGAAGTGTAGGATTGAATCCGGTAGAGTCTGGACGCTGAAGGCAGAAAAGGTCCCCTTTCTGTAGGCTTCAGGGGGCTATTTATAGGTGTAGGAGGCCCAGATCTCGCCCAAACTTTAGGAGACTTTTTCTGGCACGTGAGTGGGCCCACGCGACCGGTCCCACCAAGTTTCGACTCGATCTGCGATCGATACGAAGTGATTTCGTATCCATCAAGGATTAGTCCAATCGAGCTGAAACTTGGCAGGAACATTCTTTACCTTGTATGGAAGCTACTGTGAAAATTTCATAGCATTTGGATTTGTAGATTGGGAGATATGATCGATACGAGTAAGGGTTTCCGGGTTGGCTGTTCGTTTCGACTCGATCACTTCGACTCCACGCCTTCGAATCGATGGATGCACGTGTCTTTGAGACGACGTGGCGCGCATATCTCGCATCGATCCACCCTTTGCTCCGAGTTGACCGCTTCGTATCCACGAATTTCGCCTTGTTCGCATCAAGTGCCACGACCCAGTTTGAACCGATGGATACAAATCATTGATCGATACGAACTGGATCGAGACGAGTCGAATGGATACGAACAGGGAAGGTTTCGTGGACACGAAACAGTGACTTGCCACTGATGATGGATGCGAGGTCGATCGATGCGAAGTAGTGCTTGGGGATGGATACGAAACCGATCGATTCGAAGTAGGGTGCACCGATGGATGTGAAGCAGTGGTGATTGATCGATGCGAACGCCATCGATTCGAACCTGGTGGATACGAACCAACATGTTTTTTTTTCTAACTTGTATCGATCATATCTCATTCATACGAACTCCGATTATCCTGAAATTTGAAACGCTGGCTCCCATGACTTTGCTTGCCGTGTCCTATCAATTGTAGCTTGATTCGAGCTTTGGACAAAATTCGTCGTTATCCATGGTGAAGCAATGTTCAGCCAATCTTTGAGACGAACTATCTTTAGTTTTCTGGTCAACTTTTTGGTGTCACGGCCTTGTCAAAAGGCGGGATAACAATATCTACAATAGTTGCACTCTGTAACTATATGCACATGTCTGCAATTATATGCAATAGTTGCAAATGTATGCAATAATTGTAGACATGTCTGCAATTATACCATATAATTGCAGAAATGTCTGCAATTATATGCAATAGTTGCAACTGTATGCAATAATTGCAGACATGTCTACAATTATACCATATAATTGCAGAACTGTCTGTAATTATATGCAATAGTTGCACACTTCTATTAATATATAGACATGATATGTACTCTTTTTCCTGCCAAGGCACCCATATAGGTTAGGGGGATTGCGAGGTTTTAACGGGGCATATCATAAAAGTATATGTCTTTTATTATGTATATAAAGTACCTTTTTCCGAAAAAAACTATATGCAATATTTATTAGAAATTGTGTATGAAGTTATATATATGCATGGAACCATTTCTATTCAAAATTGCACATGTATGTAAACCTTTATGAACAAGAGCAAGCATATGTCCAAAATTTATACTGAAGCCAAAGTATATGCTCAATGTCATATGAACATTTGGATCTTGGGTTCATGCAAAAGTTATCTAAGACTTGGAAACTTTTCAATTCAGAAGTTATATACTTACATTTGAAATCTTTGCATCCGAAAACTTCACAAACAATGCTATTTTCATTTGGAAACACATTCTGGAAGCCAACCATTGTATGAAACTCATGTTTCTTTGAAAGCTGAAATCGTTTGAAGACTCATGCTTTAAACTTATGCGTGAAATCATATACATAGAATCCGATCAGTTGCAACCCATGTATATTTATCAATTTACATATATCACTTATATTCTCAGAACCATATGTCTGTTTAAAACTAATATTTTCAAAAGCTTGTATATATCCTAAACTACACATAAAACAGTGTATTTTTTAAAAGCATAAATTCCCAAACCAAGAAGCACAAAGTTGCACTTATATATATGTACAGTCTAAATTCATGACATTCCAAATGTATTTAAAACCTGTATTTACAAAATCAATGTGCATTCAAAACTATTCATGTATGAAAGCCTTCACATCTAAAGTCTGCCCTCATGTATAAACCCAGTATATTCGTTCAAAACCTTATATATTTAAAACTAAAACATATTCAAAACCACTATACCCATAATCTAATACATGCAAAACTATATAGTATATTGTAGATCTGTATATTCAAACTAACCATACTAAAAAGCTTATGTTTTTTACATTACATAAAACTTGTTTACACACACCCGAGGCTTTACTTTATATAAGAGACTCCATATTCAAGAGCTAATAATCATTCAAGAGCTTAACTGTATATTCATTTTTGAAGTCCTGTATTTGATTATTCGAAAATTTGTACCTTAAAAAAGTATTTTTAAAACTCAACTAATGCATTTAGATATATAAATATGAAGCATATCTCTTTATATTCTTGAAGTCATATATATCTAAACCATACATTTTAAATTCATAGGCTTATGCTAGCTTTATTGAAAGCTCCATGCCCTGTTAAAAAAAATCAAATTAAACAGAGATATTCAAAGCTCATACATTTATATATTCAAACTCTGTACATTACTGCCATGTATGCTTCAAATATAGAGGCATGTACATATACACTAAATTGCATATTCAAAAACTAAGTTTTACATGTATTTAGAATTTAAGGCTTTCGATACTTGCTATTATGTATATGCAAAATTAAAATGTCGAAACTCCCAAGGTCAAAGATAGTTATATATTAAAACTGTATAAGTTCATAGTTGAAAACAAGACTATACTTTCTGAAAAACTCTGACATTTTCAAAGTCATGTATATATAAAACTTAGTTTGTTCTCAAACTAGTACTCATACTCTTAAATTTATATTCTTATGAAATTCACATATTTAAAGGTTTATATATGCTGAAAGATTATGAATATAATCCTGTTATGCTTACAACTCAAATCAAATCCTTTTGGAATTTTTTTGCTTTCGAATCCTTTTCCTTTGAAGTCTACAGATTCAAAAATTTTCACATTTCAAAACCAATAAACAAGCTACAAATCCTTAAAATACAATGATTTTACAAATTGGCTTTGTAATCATTTTTCCAAATTTTAAGTTTGTGAAAATCAATTTTAAAAGTTTATAGAATTTTAAAGCTAAAAAATTAATTAATTCTAGGTTTAAGTCCCATACCTGAAATGGCTTGTTTTGGGAAAGATGGTCGATACTTGCAAAGGAACGATGGAAGTTGGTCTAAAGTGCTATTGATTAGAGGCTTTAGCAGATCGTTCCTTCAGCAAATAGTAGTTTCTTCATATTCCAAATCGCTTTCATCACTATTGTGGTAGCAACTTCCTTTCATCGATTTTAGCCGAGGGAATCAGCCGACTACTTCAGAAGGAACCCATCAACTACTTTGGAAGGTATTAATCAATGTCGAAACCCCCCAAATTGGAAAACTGTGGAAGCCTTCCCTTTCGTCGTCATTAGTAGCCGATAAATTAAACTATTACTGAAGCTTTACCTTCCGACATCGTCAGAAGTCACCAAATTGAATAACTACGGAAGCAATTTCATCATTGCGGAACCTCATTCAACCATTGCAGCACTATTCTCAACAACGATGGAAGAAACTACTCTAACTCGTACGGAAAATTCTCAACAACGATGGAAGACATTACTCTCAACAAAGATGGAAGCACAATAGTAGAAGGGCGGAGGCGGCGGTAGAACAATCGAAGAGGCGATAACCCTAAAACGATAGAGGAAATAAAATATAAGATGAAATGTTAACCGTTGTTAATCGTGAGAAGTGGGATAAATAATAATAGAAGATAAAATTACAACCTTACCTATACTATTTTCAACTATTTACAAAATTATCGGAATTGGTACCATGACAAACGTTATCATGGAAATAACTGTAAGGAATTTGTTACGGTTATTACCGTTACAAACTTAAAGCAGAAAAATGTTATAAAATGGGCTGTTTGGTGTAGTGAAACCATTTAAGTTGAAACCATTCTCTTTCGAAACCATTGGGTTATTCTTTAAAAATCGCTAAAGATCACAAGCAATAGGGTCGAAAGCTATAACTAAGTTAGGAAGTGATGGTGGCGAAACACCCCTTCCGAAAGCATTGGAAAAGCGGTAGGGTTTTTATAAAACAAAACAACCCCCTTCGAAAGCTTTATTTCGAAATGTAGAAAGCGGCAGTAAAGGCTTCGACATGGTCGGAAGCTATCATTTAAAAATAAAGGTGCAACTATTTCATAACCACCTTTAAAACCATTGACTTAGTCGAAAGCACCAAGTCGAAAGCTATTACTTAGAACAAAAGTGCAACCTTAAAACCTTTCTTTAAATCAATTGACCTAGTCGAAGCCAACTAAGTCGAAAGCATCTTAATCGAAACCTAGCAGGCCCTTTTCTCATTTAAACCATAAAGGCGCTTCGACCCTTTCGGAACCCCTTGGTTTCAACTCTTACCTTCCGTCTTTGTCCAATTCACTGTGTACCGAGATTGATACTATGTGCATTGGTTTGAGGAAGGAGGCGGAGGGTCTTAGTCGAAGGCTACCTAGGCGAAACCAAAAGTGGCGAAACATACTTTTAACATGATTTTCTGATTTTAAACCTTTTTAAGTAAACTCTTTAACTAACATGCCTTGTTTGTCAAACTCTTATTGGTTGCTAATTTTTCTTTTCTAAAAGTATTGCCATAATTTCAGAATTAATTAATTTAAATCATTTGCAAAATACCTCTTCTCCTTAATTAAATATATAAAACATTTAAGTCCCATACCTTAAATAATTTTATATATTCATCAAAACACTTTGGAAAATTCTACAAAAATTCCAGAGAATCCTTTTCAATATGTTTTCAAACATATATAAATTTCAAACCCAAATAATTATTTATTTAGCCGTAAATAATTTACTATAAATCATTTTCTTCACTAGAAAATTAATATAAAATCCACATTAATTTAGAAAATTATGAAAATTGAAACCCATCTCTAAAATATCATTTCTGGTCTACATTTAAAGTTTCAAGGCATTTGGATGTCATTTATTAAGGTTTTCATATCAAACATATCATAAAACTAATATGAACATGTACAAAACATTAACAAACATATATAAACTTTCAATCATCCAAAACATGGCATTATCATGCAAAACCATTGTGGGTTATCCTTAAATCCGAAAGCTATAAGAAAAATAGGATGTAGTAATCATTCACCTTAGCTTTGTGATTAAAGATGTGAGATTTGATGTTGAATAAGTTGATTTACTCCTTCCTTTTGAAAATCCTAACTTTATCTTCTCTTGAGATTGAAAATGGTAACCGGCCTTAGGGTATTTTTGCTTGAGAAAAATGAAATGAATGTGTGTTTGAATTTCTAAGGGTTTAGGGTATAAGCTCTATCATTTTCCTATTTTGCTCTCCCTTATTTCCTAACACTTTTATTCATGCTATCTCGTTTTGATTTACATTTATCATGGCATGGCTACCCTTAGTTAAATCAAATCTCAATCTATTAATCATCTTACATTATTTTATTTTATTTAGCTAATTAAATATTCTAAATAATATTACTAAAAATATGAGGTGGTACACAGACTTCTACACATTTATGTTAGAAGATGATCCATTAACATATAAACAAGCTATGTCCTCCGCCGATGCCCTTTGTTGGAAAGAGGCTATTAACAATGAGATCGAATCCATTATGGCAAACCATACATGGGAGTTAGTTGATTTACCTTAAGGATGCAAGACCTTAGGTAATAAATGGGTATTTAAGAAGAAATTGAAACCTGATGGTTCAATAGACAAGTGCAAAGTTTGACTTGTGGTTCAAGGATTCAGACAAAAAGAAGACCTAGACTATTTTGGCACATACTCTCCAGTAACTAGAATAACATCAATAAGAATGCTCATAGAAATTTCATCCACACTTGATTTAGAAATACATCAAATGGATGTAAAGACAACATTTTTAAATGGTGAACTAGAAGAAGAAATATATATGAAACAACCTGAAGGTTTCCTAAAAACTAGAAGTGAAAGTAATTTGTAGATTGAGAAAATCACTGTATGAGATTAAACAAGTGCCTAAACAATGACATGAAATATTTGATGAAAATACGATACTAAATGGATTTCATATAAATGAATGTGACAAATGTGTCTATTCTAAACATACAAATATGGGATATATATATGATTGTATGTCTATATGTAGATGATTTACTAATATTTAGAAGTAACAAGGAAATAATAAAATCTACAGAAGATATGCTCTCCACCAGATTTGACATGAAAGAACCGGGAATTGCTGATGTGATGATGTAAAAATACATAAGGCCAACCAAGGATATGTGTTGTCCCAATTACACTATATTGGAAAATACTTGAAAAGTTTAAACAACATAGTATAATATCAGCAAAATCACCCATAAATTTGAACCAAAACTGGGTTAAAAATAGTGGTGATAGTATTTACCAACTTGAGTACTCTTGTATACTGGGTAGCTTTATGTACGTAATGAACTGCACTAGACCTGATACAGCATATGTTGTAAGTAAACTCAGCAGATATATTAGTAACCCAGGAAAGAATCACCGGAAAGCTATAATTTGAGTATTAGGATACCTAACGTATACACAAAGTCATGGACCACATTATGAAAGGTACCCATCCGTAATAGAAGGGTACTCTGATGAAAACTGGATAATTGGTTCATCAGATACGAAATCCACTAGTGGATATGTTTTTACCTTAGCTAGTGTGGCAATATCTTAGAGATCCTCTAAACAAATTTGTATAGCAAGATCAACCATGAAATCCGAATTTATTGCCATAGACAAAGCCATAGAAGAAGCGGATTGGCTTCGAGATTTTTTAGAAGGTATTCCGAATTGGAAAAAACCTGTACCTCCAATAAGAATACATTGCGACAGTCAATCAGCTATTGGAAGGGCCAATAGTAAGCTTTACAATGGCTAGTCTAGACATATTCGTCGTAGACATAAAACTTTGGACAACTTCTCTCCAATGGGGTTATCATAATTGACTATGTAAGATCAAATGGTAACATTGCGAATCCACTAACAAAAGGTTTACCTAGAGAGAAGGTTCATATCTTATCGATGGGAATGGGGTTAAGGCCCATAAACTAAAAAGTTTCTTTAAACGGAAACCCTAGCTGATTGGAGATCCCAAGATCTAGTTTCGAAAGGACAACTAAGTTTAGATAAACTTGGTAGCACTGTAAATATTCAAACCATTCCTATGATAAGTCAGTGCAGTACTGGTCAGCGAATATGATAAGTTTTGAAACTTTTAATGATGTCTATACTTGGTAAGATAACAAACCAAGTGGTAAGAATCACCTACGTAAGTGCGAAGGTGCCGCTTCATGGAGAATTGAAAGGCCAAATCCTCCAAGCACTTATGAGACCAAGCTGGTGTTCATGGCATAAAACGAACACAAACAGAGAACCAAGAAAAAGAAGATACATTTATTATGTGTTATCTTTTTTGGCTTACACAAAAAGGCTTACAGTTCAAAGGCAATCTAAGTCTACTGATTCGTCAGTAAGTCAAAAAGATAAAACACTAGGAAAGCTCAAAGCATGTGTGCTACTGTAACTGATATGATAAAAGGTTTCATAAAATTAAGAACAAGTTCGCAACTACTCATTCATGTGGGGAATTATTGCAAATGAATGAGTAATTTATTGGAAAGTGCGAGGCATTAAATGCCTACATTGGGAAATATGAGGCATTGAATGCCTTGGGATATGAATAGTCCAACAACTTAGAGTAAAATATACATTGTGTGTTTATATACTAAGATGTGGACACTATTATAGTTACTATGAGACAAAGGGAGACATGAAAGCATAGCCATCTTAGTGGGTGGTGCAACGCACAATCTCGCACGCGTACGGCTGCGGCCGCAACCACGGCGAATGGGCGTTTGAGGCGTATTAGAGACACTTAGCACTTTGCCTGCAGTTGGCTTGGATATTCAGACCAGACAGTTTTTATTTTACTTTTGTCCATTCAAACTCAAACGGTAATAAAACGGTCGCACCGCTTGGTAAAGGATCACAACCTTTTCAAACATCACAACCGTTCAAAATGAATAGGCATCTTCCAATGCCTATATGTATGACGTGGCAGAACAGAATTTATCAACTTTTTACTCTGTTCTTCTCCTTCTCCCTCGAAACTCTGTTCTTAAATATTTCTCTTGAGTTCATCGATTCTCTGCAATTTGCATTGTAGCATTACAGAGTTTAGTCCATTTTATCTTAGGGAACGGTTTCTCTTCATCCATCTGCGCCATAGAGGGAGCAATATTGTTTCAAGAAAACAGTTTTCACTGCACTCGGACAATCTAATCAGTATTATATATATTGTATAATCTGTTTGCTTTACAGTTCTATTTGTAACAGTTTTGTAACATAGTTGTAACAGTTTTGCAACGTTATCGTAACAGTTTCGTAATACTTTTGTAACATTCTGTTAACAGTAAACTATTGTAACATTTTTTCAAAATAAGTGGTAACAGTGATTTTACCAGTCAATTTATAACAAATGTATATTCTAAACAAATAAAATATTGCGGAATGCATTTCTTTTCTTTCTCATTTATGTTTTTTGTTAAGTAACACTGTAAATTTTATAATGAAGCAGCGTCATAGTATAAAAAATGTCAAGTTGCAGACTTTTTTAAACAAATGATAATTTACCATTAGCAATGTAACGGTTACCGGATTATTGGTATGTCGGTCTTTGATATGCCAATTTATCGGTAACGGTAAGCAATTTTATGTTGCCAGTGAAAATTAAGGGTAACCATTATCATAATAGTCCTATTTGAAACCTTTAATTATTTTTTTGTATTCTAATACTTCAGAACCCAAAATTTAAGAAGCGGTTTTCTAGTGTATTTTCTTTTTTAGTTAAAGAATCGACGTACCTTTAAATAAACAGTAGTCACTAAACTCAAAATTTAAATAAATATCACAAAAGCTAAGCTAGGTGCTAGAACCAATTTTTTTGTCATATTCACAAAGTTAAGTGGAGGCTAGTCAGTTAAAAGTAGGTTAACCATAAATGGGAAAATACTAAGTAGTTATTAACTATAATGCAAGTAAAAAACACACATTAGATCTATAGTGTGGCTCAATCAAATAATTCTCGTATGTCCACTTGTGCAAATATATCTTGTCTTGTTCTAGATTACAATTTTACAAAGGGGCTTCTCTCCAACAACCATTAAGGTACCATACGAACTTTAACAAAACTCTCCAACTCTCTGAATGCAATGCGCAACGAAGAAGAAACCAAAGTTCAACTTTGAGGTGTTGAGGGTCCCCTGTTTATAAGATTCAAGAGATAACGTGGATTGATAACATGGAAGAATCATATTAGTTGTTTATTGTTAGATGATTGACATGTGTCGTGATTTAACAAATATTAACGATCTTCACATGGATTTCTGATTTGGTAATAAAGTATTAGTTTACCTTATTTGGACATTTTCCACATGGTGGATCCAATAGCGAGTAAACTAGAACATTGACATAATACTTTGAAGAATCATCATGCTTTCAGTCGAAGTGGATGACTTTGATCGTTGCCACGTACCATCTTTCAATTGGTTGTAGTAGCTTTCAGAGATAACGGTTTAGAGGAAATCACTTTATGTTTTGTATTACGTTACTCGTATGATGAACGATCAAGTAGTACCGAATTAATTGAAACCTTTACTAAATTAACCAAGTGTGGTAATACTTAAAAAGAAGCTAGTTGATAAAAAATGAGAAATTACTTAATGTAATTTAATTTGTTATTTGGAAACTTATAAAATGCAAAAAATAGTGTTGTATGTGCATACATTGAAGAAAAATAAAAAAGGAAATAAATGGTATGTATAAAGTGAGTTGTGAAGCATTAGGCCCAATTCCACTAAATATATTACTTAATATTCCAATAAATGGTATGTATAAAGTGAGTATGAATTATTTTGGCTATTGGTTTCCAATATTTTGCTGTAAAAGAATAAATAATTTCTATGAATCTTTAAAGGCAAGATTAACCAATATAGAGAGTTAAATTGAATTAAACTATGCTTAAAATATGTTTTACAATTAAATATGAGATATGATGTATAGAAAATGGTTTAATTTATTTTGGAACTTTTTTAGATTATTTTAAGGATTTTTCTTAATTATATTGATTTGGAAGTCACTTGGAATTTAACAAGAAGGATAATTAAGTGTTCAAGGGAATAAATAATTCTAGGTTACACATTAATTAATACACTCGGTTGGTTTTAATTATAGATCAATTTAGTTGCTACATTAATCATAGGTTACAAATTAACCTATTGAATGAACTTGCCTGATCTACAACGGGTGAAATAGGTAGATTTCAATTTTTTTTCTCTATTTGGATCATAGGGTGTCTACGAAGCCTAATGAGGTATACTATATTCAATCTAGTTAATTTAAATAATGTTTTATTTACTTTTTGATTTAATTTATAAAATCTATGTTTGTTAAGTATAAAGTTTAAATAAGTATGAATATACTTGATATGTTCATATATATATATATATGTATATGAATGCACACACAAACATACATGTGTGTGTGTATTTTATAAAGTGATACAACTAAATTTAAATATGAAAAAGAAGTTTAACTTATAGATCTAGCCATTAAGTGACACCTTGATCTATGAATCTTCCTCGGATTTTTAAAAATCAACGTCCAATCTTTGTAGGAGAATGATGAACCACATAGCCCTTTATTTTATTTGATATATTGATTTGATTTGAAGTTGATAATTTTTAGAAAATTAAAGATGGAATTTCAGTCATGGTTTAGGGAGGAAGAGAGAAAGGAGATTAAACAAGAAAATAAATGAGAGGTATTTGTTTTAATGGAAGAATGGAAACCTTTTCTATTCTTTATTTTAAACCCTCCCGTTTTAGTTCCTAATCAATTTTCAATTAAGCCAAATCACCTCCTTTTATCTGCATGGCCAGCCAAGCATGTACACTTATATGGACTAATTTTCCAAAAAGCCCATTAAGTAATTAACTGTATTAAAAACCCGTTTAAATACATGCTTATACCGTACGTCGATGCATGCATATATAACTTTTATATATACATCAAAATAATTACTATCGATAAGTAAAAAATCAAGTAAATTAATAATAATTAATATTTCTTAAGTATTAATTAATTTAAGTAATTTATAATATTTTATAACTAATTAAATTGTATGGTTTTTCGAAGAATTCATAAACGCAGTTGTGAAACTCAGAGATGTGAATTTAGTCAGCGATTAATATTGAACAATTCAAGTATTAATGTTCACAAACCACCTTAGTTGGTGGTATGATAGTTTGGCTCAATTCATCACTTACAGATCAAAATCAAATTTCATATTTTCTTAAGCGGTATTTTTTAGCAGCGATTATTTACACACATTCTCTTCATCAACACTATATCACTTTAGGATTTATGGAATTTGGTTTTGTTAAAAATTCCAATATCATCCTTATTCAACTCAGTTACTTCATAAGTAAAGTTCTTGGTTTAATAATAACATTTATTATTAACTATAATACTCTAGCCAGAAAATTTGTCTTTAAGTTGACTATAATTGACCGGGATACCAACCTCATGCAACTGAGGAGGCAAATTATCTATTGAATAATGTTTTACTTACAATGCTTCAACTCAGATCGAACTATAGTTGCTCTATGGATCTTAGTGCAATGATTTGACTATAAGAAAAATGGTGTATTCACATTGAAGTTCCATAGTGTTCTCAAGTTGAGGGAACTATATAACATTGTCATCCTGAGATTTTCTGTTTGACCTATTTGTTACTAACCAACAAGAAACTCTCGATTGAGTCATTTCCTAGTTATCTATGAGTATGTAACCACTTGGTGCTCCAATAACCATGAGTAATACACTGCCTAACATTTGGAGAGTGTTACACACTCTGATCTCAACGGATGTATAGATATCCTTTCTTGAAACATCCTGACCATGAATATTTAAAATCATATGTTATTTTATATTATTATAATTTTCTCATGATTACAACATTTTGTAATTATTATCGCATTATATATCATTTAAGGATTTCCTACATTTATATACTTAAATTAATTGCTTAATTAATATATCACAATATAACAAGTGTATAATAGAAAATTAAACACCTTAATTATGAACAAAATTAGTTGTAGAGTTAGATATATGTAAAAAATTACATAACCACCCCTAGGACATACTCATAACTCTCTTAATCTACCACTTACACTTGGGGTTAATTATGGAATCTCAATCCCATTCGTTTGATCGGTTTCTCAAAATAATCGAGCTAGTCCCTTAGTGAACGGATAATCTACCACCCTCGGACTAACTGTCAGATGAAGCAGATTAATAGGGTATTGGAGGGTCTTTTGTGAGCTTGTGTTATGGATTTTGGAGGAATTTGGGAGGTTCATCTACATTTGGTTGAGTCCACCTATAATAGTTTGCAAGCCAGCATCAACATAGATCCTTTAAAAGCACTATATGGAAAGCCGTGTCGCTCTCTTGCATATTGGTTGGAGATAGGTTGGTGTTGGGTCTTGATATGGTTCGAGAGAACTAAGAAGGTGGAGCTGATTAGAGATCGGATGAAGATAGTTCAGTCCAAGTAGAAGAGTTATGTAGATAAGCGTCGAAAGGAGAGAATTATCAACTGGAGATAGGGTGTCCGTAAAGGTATCACCATTGTAGGGAATTATAAGATTTGGTAAAGCAGGCAAGCTCTCTCCTAAATATGTTGGTTCTTACCTAATTTTGGAGTGCATTTGAAAACTTGTCTATTGAGTTGAATTACCTAGGAAGTTATCTAGGATAGACAACGTCTTCCACGTATCTCATCTAAGGAAATGCGTGTAGGACCTTGAAGCCATCTGGAGCTAAAGCAGCTCAAAGACCTCGATATCGAACCAAACATGACCTTTATCAAGAAGCCTTTGCATATCATCAGTTCTGAGATGTAACAGCTCAGGAACAAAGCCATGAAGCTAGTGAAGGTGTAGTGGTACAAGAAGAACTGTACATTTGAGATAGCATATAAGATCTGTCAAGACCATTGTTTAACTGGTGGCATAGGATAGATGTATTTCTTTTGAGTTGCATTCTGTATTTATTATTTTGGGTTGTAGGAATATACTTACACACATCGTGCGTGCGTGCACATCTATGTATAAGTATGGATGTATGGAAATTTGGTTGTGTAATGCATTTTATGTTATTTGTGCCTGTTTGATATATGTATCTTTGGTGTGCATCTTTCTTTATATATATATATATATATATCGTATTTGAAGTTGTTATAATTTCACTTTGTAGAAATTATGAGAACACAATTTTTTGTAAGGAATGGAGAATTGAAACAACCCGATTTTCTTTAAATGTTATTTTAATTATAAGGCTGAGTATTTAGGAAAATGAGTATAATAAAGCGATAACATAGCCGATATGTCGTATGGACAATTGAAAAGAAGCTCGTACTTTCACCGTTAGGGTTTGATTGAATGGGGTAGTTTTGAGTGATGTTAAAATATTATTATGTAAAGTATGTTAGGAAATTAATTATATAAGGAAAATTATTATGTCATAGTGTAACTATAAAGTATGGAAACGATTTAAATTACAAAAATTATTATGTTGAATATGAAAAATATGAACTAAGAATTTTAAGTAATGTGTAATATTAATGTAAGAAAAGTGAATTTAGTAAATAAGTGTATCGTTGGAATGAAAATAATTTAAAAAAAACTATATATATAAATTTAATAAAAAATTCAACTAATTAAAAAAGAAAAAAGAAAAAAAGAGAGAAATGTTTCTTTATTTCAAAAATTTAAAGAATGAAAACTTTGTGATAATAATTGTATTTAATTTTAAAAACGAACATTTTGGCTAAAAATATATGGGATGCTTTGACTTCAAATTTAACACAAAAGTATGTGATGTTTATGTTTATTTAAACTCGGATATATAACTGGTTAATTGGATTATTTGGGGTGTTATGCTTGTATGAGAATTAATGCTATAATGGGTGAAAATTTATTGTGTTATTTTATCACTTTTTTATTTAATGTTTTTTCTCACTTGTAAATGAATAAATTCCTAAATGATATTTAGATGGGAAGGATAACATGGGTTTTCCAATGAGTGAGGATTACGTGAATAAATTAAAGTATGGCGAATGTTATGTTAGATACCAGACGTGGTAGATATCCATTTTAGCTAACTGACGTTGGGTGGCGCCCTAAAAAACGATAATTAAACTCCATTGTCACCGGTCAAAATAGTCCGCGGCGCCACACAATAGTAAGGATTAGATGAATTTTTACTATGATGATGGAAGTACTGATAGCCAGCAAGGTGAGAATTATTTATGCAGCAAATGAACCGTGAGGTTGCTCACCGAGTATTAGAGGTAGTGAATACCTTAAGTGAGAAACTCAGCTTCTGATAATTGGTTAATGTGTAATCTCGGATGAACATAGAAATTAAATCAATCGATAATTAAAATTAACTAAACGCCTTAATAAATGTGTAATTAATTATAAAAACACAAGAGGGAAACTCAGTTGATTAGAGTAGCAATTGTGTGTCGCTGTGAAATTACAGACGTTGCACGGGTGTTAAAACAACGTGTGAGGATGATAAGGTTTTAAGTTCTTGTATGTGTTGTGTGACATCTACCCTTATATTTTGTAACGACCCAGAATTTTGAACAAATTAAATTGAGAATATTTAATTTATTTTAAATATTTGAACGATGATTTAATTTGAATCCTCGATATAATTTTGAAATTTGCGATTAAATTATAAAATTTAATCGATTGAATGCTGAATAAAAATTTGAATCTTCAATTTTAAGTTGAAGAAAAATATTTTGAAAGCTTTTAAAATTCATATTGATAATACTGAAGATAATTGAAGCTTCAAAATTGAATTTGAAATTGATTTGTTCAGCTTTGAAATTATATCGTTTGAATCGATATTTAAAAATAGCCATCCGAGGCACAGTCTCGGAATTCAACGAAACCAGTTCCATTGGGTCCGTAATATTGAATTATTACCGGATTCCAATTTTCGTAATTTTTGGAGTTGTTGTTTGAGCATACGAAATTTAAACGCGTTGAACTTTGTTTTGAAACAAATTAAAATATATATTCACATCAGCCACCCTACTTCTGAGCAAGTCGACCTACTCTGCTTAATCATCGTTCTCTTGTCTCCTTCCTCTTCTTCTTTTTAAAACATCAAGCCGACAATTCAAAAAAAAAAAGAAGAAGAAGTAATAACCGGGGGAAAAAAATGGTGAAACGAACGAACGAAATCTCGTTCAAAAAGGGGGCAAAATCAGTATAATCGTGGGTCGTTCTTTCCTTCTGCTATTTCAAGGATCGAATCACGCACTTTTCCTCTCAGATTTCCAAAGCGATTTAGAAAAAAAAAGAGAGTCGCGAAGCAGCAATGAGGGGGTTCGCGAGCATGCCGTGGGTTCCTCGATGAAGTGGAGCATCGCGCCTCCACGTGCGTGCGTCATGGTCAGAGCGACGCTTCGAGATGTTCGCAAACGGTGAGCTAGAGGAGGCTCGTGCGCCTACGCGCGATGATGGCCAGTCGAAGGCAAGGAGTTCAAATCGATGGCTGTTCGTGTGGGCACGTTGTCGTGGTGGCGAATCTAGGGTTTCTCGATGACTGGAGAAGAGGAGCGCGACGCCTGGGAGCTCGCGGTAGGCGATGGTGAGGGTCGCGATGTTCATCAGCATTGGTGGGATTCTTCTCGTGCTTGGATTTTGTTCGTAAGGTATAAACGTTGTTTTATTTATTTATTTTAATTTAATTTAACCAAAAGTTGAGATTTTAGCAAATTACAGTAAGTATATATATATAAATATACACACCAGTCTGCTGTTTAAAAAGATAATATATATATATATATATATTCAGTTATAAACAGAAATAGGGTAAGTATAAATTTTTATATCCACATGCATGTCTTAATTTAAAACAGAAAATACATACATATATATATATATATATATATTCGAAAAGGGAGATAAATCAGTCTAATTTACTTGTTTGATTTTTTTAGAAATGGTTAAAGAGAGACTTATTTAAAAAGTAAAGTATCAGTTAAATTTAATTTTTATGGTAAGTGATTTTTCAATTAGTTCAAATATTTTGTTAAAGAAAGGAAATTTTTTTTTAGGGAATTTAATCACTAGTTAAAGAAATTTAAATTATTAGTTGAATTAAAATTATAAAACGGTAATTGAACTGTTCGATTTATTTTATTAATAAAACCTTATAATGTTTGTTACAAGGTCTATAAATGGAGAAAATAAACTGGAACAAAAATGGATGGCAAATTAAAAGCTAAGGTGAGATTTTTCTCACTCAAATTGAATGTGGAATTTTTGCAGTTATTGATGATTGCTATTGGATGTGATATTAGATATAGTAGGATATATCTATTATATATAGCAATATATACATATTGGCATATGTATATATTGGATTGATTGATTTCCCGCCTCGTATAGCGGATGAGACCCTATTGCGCCGTTAGTAAGCGGATATATTATAAAAACCCATATACCGCGATATTCCACCTCGAAGTGGAATTGGTATTGTGCTAACGTCTTTGGATGCAGGGAAACAGGTTGGAGGGATCCAACTGGACCCCTCACATTGATTGAATTTATTTCTACTGTGATGTGATAATCTAGGAATGATTATTGATGTTATTGAATTGATGTCTGGAAATTGTTTGAAAGCTAAAATTTAGCTGAATGGATGTTTGATATCATTGGATTCCAAAGATAAACGAAGTTGAATTTTTGAAATTCAAGTAGAAATTTCTAAGTGAATCAATTTTAGAAATTGAATAAATTTTGAAGAAAGGAATTTTAAAGTATAAAAAGTTAATTTTTATAATCTTATCGAATTAATTCCAGAATCAAGTGAAAATGTTAAATAAATGGATTTCGTAAAAATAGTGATTATAAATTGAAGAATTTGATTTAAAAATTTGGATTTTTAAATAGATTGAAAGAAACAAATTGAAATTTATTTTCTTTAAGAGGAATTTATTTAAAAGGAAATAAGTTGGAAGTCCAACTATAAATTTAATTGGAAAATTGAAACGAATTTGGAAAGTCAATATAAAATGAGTTGGGATGGGAAATTTATTTAGAAATGAAGATTGAAATTGATCTGGTATTGAAGCTTTTATAAATGGAATTTATAAATGTGTTTATAATTCCGAGATCACTTATTTTGTTAAGTAAAATATAGAAGTTAATATAAAGAAGATTTATAAATCGAAGTTGTTATAAAATAGACATAGAATTTATAAACGTTGTTTTATAAATTCGGAAATCAATTGAATTTGATAAATTAAATATAAAAGGTTATTAAAGGGAATATATTCGCGATTTTGGATAGCGAATTATCCTTGAAATAAAATGTGTAGAAATGATTGAAATTGGGTTAAGTGAATTATATTCACGATTTTGGACAGTGAATATATTGTTAAATAAAATGGATTTATTTTTGAAGAAGTGATATTAAAAATGAAGTTAAACATTTTAAAGATGTTTTTAAAATGTGAGAAATATCGAAACCATAGATTTCAACATTTTATTGTTGAAATAGACGGTTTCGAAAAATAAGGAAATGATGGACTATAACACTGTTGTTATAGTAAATGATTTCCGAAAGGAAATGTTTTTAATGTAGTATTGGGATTTATATATCTATCTAAATCCGAATCCCTATACTAGTGATTTTGAGTCGTCGTAACGATGTTTTACGTAACATTCGTTTTGACTCAAATAAATGTTGTCAAAGTAAATGATTTCCTTAAAAAATGAAATATATACTTAATTTTGATTTAAGTATATCGAATATTTTCAAATGTTGAAAATAAAAGATTTGTGAAACACTTATTATTAAATAAGTATGGAATTGCTTTTCCAATATGAAATGAAACGTTTTGAGATTTTATCTTCTTAAAGATAAATTGAAAATGAATATTGAAATCGATTTTGAAAATCGTATATCAGTAGATATTTTGAAATATAAATTCACTATGGAATTTATAAAGGAAAGGGAAACTGTTTAGAAAAATAAACGTTGATTTATTTTTGAAGTGTGGAAATTTTATATCTAGTAAAGATATTTTGGAAAATAAAATAATTTGGAAAATAATTTGGAATCTGATGATGTTGCGCATCTTTATTGATAGTTAAATAACCGACTATCAATAATTACCTTGAATGGTATTTGTTGTGAATTGGATGAAATTGAATGCCACACTTATTTTTAAATAAGCGCTCACTATTCGGGTTAGCCGGGAAAGGACCATGGGGTCGTATAACCCATTCCGAATATGTGATACGTCGTTATGAATTGCATTCGAAGACCGGTGTTGAAGACCGGATATTTTTGAAAACGGAAGGATTACCGTCGAGTTACTCTACATCGGCTGATCTCCGGTTTAGAGGTTTTATCACCCTTAGTGACGGGAAGTCCGGACGTGATTAGAAATTTATCCGGATGTGCAAGGGCTTCGTGAGAAGTGCCTTCGGTTCTGTTCGATCCCGGAACAGATTTGTATGGATTGTGTGTCTGATGTTACAATTTGAGATATAAAGCTGATTTCTTTCAAATACATTTCTGTTGGTGGCGGAGAATTTATTCTCTTAGCTTAACACCCTTCTCTGAGACGTACGAGCTCAGAGGTTATGTAGTTGAAATTTATCAGCGATATACTCCCAATTTGGTAACGTGGCATACTGAGTGTTGCTGTGAAATGATCAGTGTTTGATCATTTGTGATATGATCATTTGTTTGATCTTATATCTTGGTGATCATAGGTTGATCATTTGTTGACCCGAAGCATGGCTTTGTAGAAAGCGTAGCTTTGTGGACGAGACTTCGTCGAGCCTCACACTGGTCAAAACAGGAAGGATGCAGCAAGGTTCTAGGGAGTAGCGCCCCTTAGTGTATGTCATTCCTTCTGGATAGAGGTGGTATCATGGTATGGAGCCCAGATACTTAACCTATGTGGTTGCTGCATTATTATCTACGTGGTTTGTTGGAAATCGGGGATCCTCGGGAAGATCGGTTACGATCGGGGGATGGAATACGCGTGTCAGTAGTTACCTATTTTTGCAGAGGTAACCCGGCCTTGTGGCAGAGATCCGGTTAGGTTCTCGGGTCGTCTATTCCAGGGACGTACCCATCGTGGCATAGGAAGTTCCTTAGCCTGACCATTTGTTGGAAATCCAAAGAAACAATACGCGACGTGTACGGTTTTAGTTGTATTACCTGCTATGGAATGTGGCGGTAACCTGCTATTGAACATAGTAGCTATAGTAGGCATACAATACTGGTCGTATGTTGGCTAAGATTAATATTATAATTTCGAAATGTTTTCTACACTATGCACTAATAATAATATCAAAAAGGATTTGATTTTGCGTAGTAAGCATCTTTGACTATCATAAGAAGAAATCTCCTCCAATTCTGCGTTTGCATTGTGTGTGTGGCGGGAGGTCTTATGGTAGTTTCATTTTCCAAAAGCATTTCGAATTGACTTTAAAAATTATTTTGTTGTTATAAAGAATAACTGTTTTACGGTCTCACACCAGTCACCATGACTGACTCGGAGTTTATTGTTTCCCTTCTAAACTCTGGGTGCCCACCCATTTCCACACGGGCAGCCTAGAGTTATGTTATCAGGATATTCTGGATATTCGGGAGCTTTGGAAGCAAGCTGGATGGCGTAACGTATCATCCGTATTTGTATCTGATATTATTTTATTCCGCTGTGTATTCTGTATGAGGACAAGTTGATATAACTGTCCATTGTTGTATATTGACTCTGATGATTGATGTATGTTTAAACTGATATAGCTCTTTGTTTTAAAAGACTAGTAATTATCTATTGTATATTGTTCCGCTGCGATATGTGAGATTCTGATATTGTTTTCTGTTCTGATGTTGTTCTGTCTTTCTTCTCTTCTTTCTTTCTTCTTCTGCTTTCTTCTTCTTCTACTTTTTCTTTTTCTTAAAACCCCTCAGGGTTCGTATTTCCGTGCATCTTGAGTTAATCAATGGAATTTAGTGTTTAATCAAGGGTACGGATTTGCGGGTCTTGACAGCTGGTATCAGAGCATATGGTTAAGCGACAACCCTGCTCTGTTGGGTGTTACTCATTAGAGGTAGAGTCAGTAGTACTCTAGAATGAGTTGAGTGTAATAATAGATACGAGTGCGTATTTGTTAGTGAATATAAAATTGTTTTATATTGTGATGATTGGTTTGTTGAGTGGTATATGGATTCTGGTCGGTATTGTCCGTACAACTCTATCGATAGGGATCTCTAAACACTTGTATAGAACAATTCGGCACAATATTGTTTTAAATAGGGTAAATGAGATAATTTTGCCCAAAACTATTTTTATATAGAAAATAAATGTTTTTCTATAAAGTACTATAGTATATGGTTGCATGGATGTTAGGAAGTAATAATAGTGAATTATCATCACTAAAATTGAATAAGAAATTGAAATCATAACTCCAAAGTTAAGAGATAAATCCATATACTAATGAAATTTAAAGAATATAAATTATAAATGTGATTTGTAATTTAAAACGGAATTCCAGAGAAGTTTTTTGAAATGTTTGAAAAGAATTTGAAAATTTTGGAGATTTGGAAAGTTTAAATCTTTTTGAATTTGAAAATGAATTTCAAAGGTTTTGAAAAGTATTTTAAGGGATGAAAGCTCTAAACTCTTTTCGGTCGCTGGAAAATAATTCCGATGATGATCGCGACATCACCGGTGTTCATTTTTGGGTTTCCAAAAGAGAAATTGCTGCTAAATTGTTTTAAATGAAAGTTGTTTGGAAAATTTGGGTTTTTGTTTTGGAAATTCAAAGGATAATTTGAATTGTTTTCAAAAATGGTTTTGAAAGGTTGAAAAGACTCTGGAATACTATATATAAATATATTTATGAAATATTGTAAGTTGATAACCTATACAAATTGAATTTTGATAGAATAAATTTAACTTAAAAGATGGAGTTAAATAAATGTAAGTACCGGTGAATCAATTAAATGAAACTGCAATTGAAATTGAAAAATGAAATGAGACTTGAATCAAGTGGAATAAAATCCAAACCTGAGAAAAAAAATAAAATGGATTGAATCCGAATAAGCTACTTTGATAATTTATTAATTCACGAAATACAGAAATGGAAGTTGAATTAGTTAAATCGAAACTTGAATTGTGAACTAAATAAAAGAATGGTTCGAAATTGAAGATAAATTCAAGTAAGTAGAAATAAATTTCAAATGAATGGAATTTACAATTGTAAGTGAATAAAATTGAAACTGAATATTGAAAACGAAATTGAATTGTGTGAAATAAAATGAAGTTTTGAGATTAGTTTGAAGTGAACTAAAGATAATTGATAAATTCAATATTCAGAAGTTGAACTGAATCCAAATAGAATTGAAAGTGTAAATTGAATTCAAATGAAATTAGAAATGCAAAATTGAATGAAAATAGATAAATAACTTCAATAGTGAAGTAAAGATGATATAAGAAATAAGTATCGAAATTTTGTAATAGAATTTGCAAAATAGTTTGAATATGTAACTAGATATTATGGCTAGTAGGACATACAGGTGTTATAAAAGGAATTGAAATTTTGATTTCGAAGATAATTTGAATTGCTCGAAAAAGGTATGTATTTAAATTTGAATATGAGATTTGATGACTTATTTCTCTAGCCGCTTGGCTTTTTCTTTTTCTTTTTGGAATCTGAGAGTCTGTAGGGACATTTTGTAGTCGTACCGTATTAGCCGCGCAAAGGAGATGCTGGCGAAATTTTTCGGAAATTTAGGGCGTTAGAAAATTTTTGAGAAATTTTAAAAGTTTAAAATTTGAATTTAAACTCGAATTTGAATTTGGAAGTAAACAATGTTGTTTGGAACTTATAATTGAAGTTGGAAAACGAGTTGAATGATAACGAATCTTTAATAGAAAGATTTGTTCTGATAAATTGATAAAACTATTAGATTGTGAAAAATAGTAGACGAGTTAAGGACATTTTTCCTAACTTGTAATTTCGAGGACGAAATTCTTTTAAGGGGGGAAGTCTGTAACGACCCAGAATTTTGAACAAATTAAATTGAGAATATTTAATTTATTTTAAATATTTGAACGATGATTTAATTTGAATCCTCGATATAATTTTGAAATTTGCGATTAAATTATAAAATTTAATCGATTGAATGCTGAATAAAAATTTGAATCTTCAATTTTAAGTTGAAGAAAAATATTTTGAAAGCTTTTAAAATTCATATTGATAATACTGAAGATAATTGAAGCTTCAAAATTGAATTTGAAATTGATTTGTTCAGCTTTGAAATTATATCGTTTGAATCGATATTTAAAAATAGCCATCCGAGGCACAGTCTCGGAATTCGACGAAACCAGTTCCATTGGGTCCGTAATATTGAATTATTACCGGATTCCAATTTTCGTAATTTTTGGAGTTGTTATTTGAGCATACGAAATTTAAACGCGTTGAACTTTGTTTTGAAACAAATTAAAATATATATTCACATCAGCCACCCTACTTCTGAGCAAGTCGACCTACTCTGCTTAATCATCGTTCTCTTGTCTCCTTCCTCTTCTTCTTTTTAAAACATCAAGCCGACAATTCAAAAAAAAAAAGAAGAAGTAATAACCGGGGGAAAAATGGTGAAACGAACGAACGAAATCTCGTTCAAAAAGGGGCAAAATCAGTATAATCGTGGGTCGTTCTTTCCTTCTACTTTTTCAAGGATCGAATCACGCACTTTTCCTCTCAGATTTCCAAAGCGATTTAGAAAAAAAAAAGAGAGTCGCGAAGCAGCAATGAGGGGGTTCGCGAGCATGCCGTGGGTTCCTCGACGAAGTGGAGCATCGCGCCTCCACGTGCGTGCGTCATGGTCAGAGCGACGCTTCGAGATGTTCGCGAACGGTGAGCTAGAGGAGGCTCGTGCGCCTACGCGCGATGATGGCCAGTCGAAGGCAAGGAGTTCAAATCGATGGCTGTTCGTGTGGGCACGTTGTCGTGGTGGCGAATCTAGGGTTTCTCGATGACTGGAGAAGAGGAGCGCGACGCCTGGGAGCTCGCGGTAGGCGATGGTGAGGGTCGCGATGTTCATCAGCATTGGTGGGATTCTTCTCGTGCTTGGATTTTGTTCGTAAGGTATAAACGTTGTTTTATTTATTTATTTTAATTTAATTTAACCAAAAGTTGAGATTTTAGCAAATTACAGTAAGTATATATATATAAATATACACACCAGTCTGCTGTTTAAAAAGATAATATATATATATATATATATTCAGTTATAAACAGAAATAGGGTAAGTATAAATTTTTATATCCACATGCATGTCTTAATTTAAAACAGAAAATACATATATATATATATATATATATATTCGAAAAGGGAGATAAATCAGTCTAATTTACTTGTTTGATTTTTTTAGAAATGGTTAAAGAGAGACTTATTTAAAAAGTAAAGTATCAGTTAAATTTAATTTTTATGGTAAGTGATTTTTCAATTAGTTCAAATATTTTGTTAAAGAAAGGAAAATTTTTTTTAGGGAATTTAATCACTAGTTAAAGAAATTTAAATTATTAGTTGAATTAAAATTATAAAATGGTAATTGAACTGTTCGATTTATTTTATTAATAAAACCTTATAATGTTTGTTACAAGGTCTATAAATGGAGAAAACAAACTGGAACAAAAATGGATGGCAAATTAAAAGCTAAGGTGAGATTTTTCTCACTCAAATTGAATGTGGAATTTTTGCAGTTATTGATGATTGCTATTGGATGTGATATTAGATATAGTAGGATATATCTATTATATATAGCAATATATACATATTGGCATATGTATATATTGGATTGATTGATTTCCCGCCTCGTATAGCGGATGAGACCCTATTGCGCCGTTAGTAAGCAGATATATTATAAAAACCCATATACCGCGATATTCCACCTCGAAGTGGAATTGGTATTGTGCTAACGTCTTTGGATGCAGGGAAACAGGTTGGAGGGATCCAACTGGACCCCTCACATTGATTGAATTTATTTCTACTGTGATGTGATAATCTGGGAATGATTATTGATGTTATTGAATTGATGTCTGGAAATTGTTTGAAAGCTAAAATTTAGCTGAATGGATGTTTGATATCATTGGATTCCAAAGATAAACGAAGTTGAATTTTTGAAATTCAAGTAGAAATTTCTAAGTGAATCAATTTTAGAAATTGAATAAATTTTGAAGAAAGGAATTTTAAAGTATAAAAAGTTAATTTTTATAATCTTATCGAATTAATTCCAGAATCAAGTGAAAATGTTAAATAAATGGATTTCGTAAAAATAGTGATTATAAATTGAAGAATTTGATTTAAAAATTTGGATTTTTAAATAGATTGAAAGAAACAAATTGAAATTTATTTTCTTTAAGAGGAATTTATTTAAAAGGAAATAAGTTGGAAGTCCAACTATAAATTTAATTGGAAAATTGAAACGAATTTGGAAAGTCAATATAAAATGAGTTGGGATGGGAAATTTATTTAGAAATGATGATTGAAATTGATCTGGTATTGAAGCTTTTATAAATGGAATTTATAAATGTGTTTATAATTCCGAGATCACTTATTTTGTTAAGTAAAATATAGAAGTTAATATAAAGAAGATTTATAAATCGAAGTTGTTATAAAATAGACATAGAATTTATAAACGTTGTTTTATAAATTCGGAAATCAATTGAATTTGATAAATTAAATATAAAAGGTTATTAAAGGGAATATATTCGCGATTTTGGATAGCGAATTATCCTTGAAATAAAATGTGTAGAAATGATTGAAATTGGGTTAAGTGAATTATATTCACGATTTTGGACAGTGAATATATTGTTAAATAAAATGGATTTATTTTTGAAGAAGTGATATTAAAAATGAAGTTAAACATTTTAAAGATGTTTTTAAAATGTGAGAAATATCGAAACCATAGATTTCAACATTTTATTGTTGAAATAGACGGTTTCAAAAAATAAGGAAATGATGGACTATAACACTGTTGTTATAGTAAATGATTTCCGAAAGGAAATGTTTTTAATGTAGTATTGGGATTTATATATCTATCTAAATCCGAATCCCTATACTAGTGATTTTGAGTCGTCGTAACGATGTTTTACGTAACATTCGTTTTGACTCAAATAAATGTTGTCAAAGTAAATGATTTCCTTAAAAAAATGAAATATATACTTAATTTTGATTTAAGTATATCGAATATTTTCAAATGTTGAAAATAAAAGATTTGTGAAACACTTATTATTAAATAAGTATGGAATTGCTTTTCCAATATGAAATGAAACGTTTTGAGATTTTATCTTCTTAAAGATAAATTGAAAATGAATATTGAAATCGATTTTGAAAATCGTATATCAGTAGATATTTTGAAATATAAATTCACTATGGAATTTATAAAGGAAAGGGAAACTGTTTAGAAAAATAAACGTTGATTTATTTTTGAAGTGTGGAAATTTTATATCTAGTAAATATATTTTGGAAGATAAAATAATTTGGAAAATTATTTGGAATCTGATGATGTTGCGCATCTTTATTGATAGTTAAATAACCTACTATCAATAATTACCTTGAATGGTATTTGTTGTGAATTGGATGAAATTGAATGCCACACTTATTTTTAAATAAGCGCTCACTATTCGGGTTAGCCGGGAAAGGACCATGGGGTCGTATAACCCATTCCGAATATGTGATACGTCGTTATGAATTGCATTCGAAGACCGGTGTTGAAGACCGGATATTTTTGAAAACGGAAGGATTACCGTCGAGTTACTCTACATCGGCTGATCTCCGGTTTAGAGGTTTTATCACCCTTAGTGACGGGAAGTCCGGACGTGATTAGAAATTTATCAGGATGTGCAAGGGCTTCGTGAGAAGTGCCTTCGGTTCTGTTCGATCCCGGAACAGACTTGTATGGATTGTGTGTCTGACGTTACAATTTGAGATATAAAGCTGATTTCTTTCAAATACATTTCTGTTGGTAGCGGAGAATTTATTCTCTTAGCTTAACACCCTTCTCTGAGACGTACGAGCTCAGAGGTTATGTAGTTGAAATTTATCAGCGATATACTCCCAATTTGGTAACGTGGCATACTGAGTGTTGCTGTGAAATGATCAGTGTTTGATCATTTGTGATATGATCATTTGTTTGATCTTATATCTCGGTGATCATAGGTTGATCATTTGTTGACCCGAAGCATGGCTTTGTAGAAAGCGTAGCTTTGTGGACGAGACTTCGTCGAGCCTCACACCCCGGAAATGGTCAAAACAGGAAGGATGCAGCAAGGTTCTAGGGAGTAGCGCCCCTTAGTGTATGTCATTCCTTCTGGATAGAGGTGGTGTCATGGTATGGAGCCCAGATACTTAACCTATGTGGTTGCTGCATTATTATCTATGTGGTTTGTTGGAAATCGGGGATCCTCGGGAAGATCGGTTACGATCGGGGGATGGCATACGCATGTCAGTAGTTACCTATTTTTGCAGAGGTAACCCGGCCTTGTGTTGGCAGAGATCCGGTTAGGTTCTCGGGTCGTCTATTCCAGGGACGTACCCATCGTGGCATAGGAAGTTCCTTAGCCTGACCATTTGTTGGAAATCCAAAGAAACAATACGCGACGTGTACGGTTTTAGTTGTATTACCTGCTATGGAATGTGGCGGTAACCTGCTATTGAACATAGTAGCTATAGTAGGCATACGATACTGGTCGTATGTTGGCTAAGATTAATATTATACTTTCGAAATGTTTTCTACACTATGCACTAATAATAATATCAAAAAGGATTTGATTTTGCGTAGTTAGCATCTTTGACTATCATAAGAAGAAATCTCCTCCAATTCTGCGTTTGCATTGTGTGTGTGGCGGGAGGTCTTATGGTAGTTTCATTTTCCAAAAGCATTTCGAATTGACTTTAAAAATTATTTTGTTGTTATAAAGAATAACTGTTTTAAGATCTCACACCAGTCACCATGACTGACTCGGAGTTTATTGTTTCCCTTCTAAACTCTGGGTGCCCACCCATTTCCACACGGGCAGCCTAGAGTTATGTTATCAGGATATTCTGGATATTCGGGAGCTTTGGAAGCAAGCTGGATGGCGTAACGTATCATCCGTATTTGTATCTGATATTATTTTATTCCGCTGTGTATTCTGTATGAGGACAAGTTGATATAACTGTCCATTGTTGTATATTGACTCTGATGATTGATGTATGTTTAAACTGATATAGCTCTTTGTTTTAAAAGACTAGTAATTATCTATTGTATATTGTTCCGCTGCGATATGTGAGATTCTGATATTGTTTTCTGTTCTGATGTTGTTCTGTCTTCTTCTCTTCTTTCTTTCTTCTTCTGCTTTCTTCTTCTTCTACTTTTTCTTAAAACCCCTCAAGGTTCGTATTTCCGTGCATCTTGAGTTAATCAATGGAATTTAGTGTTTAATCAAGGGTACGGATTTGCGGGTCTTGACATATTTACACCCATTGTTTATTGTTTTATATTGGACATTATTACACTCATAGTTAGATGTAGCCCGACCCGAATATTATTATGTCTTTAATAATAATTCTCGTGTCTGCATGTGGATTATTACAAGTTGCTTTTCATGTTGATCCTTTTGGATTCTTTTGGACGACCTCTTGGAGGAAGCCAATATATATACACTCACACTCTTTATATTTGGGTATGTGTTTTTTTGTACGAGCTATGTATGCATATGTCACTTTTTTGTAGTAGTGTTGTATGTATACACAAGATGATATATTTTGTAATGTACACACTACCGTGACTATTGATATATATTTATTTTATCTTCTTCCGTTATTCGTGTAACGGGAATTTTTATTTATGTTATTAATTCTATATCGTTCTGTTTTGGTAAAACTTCTCGTACCATTGTTTTGTATCATGATGAGATACATGTCGATTATCATCTTTACTATATTTTGCATGTATCTGTGTCGGTCCTGAAGAATGTGTACGACAGAGCATCTATTATAGTTCATTCTTCATATTGCCATACAATGTTACTTTGGTAATACTCTTCGGTAGTATGGTATAAGGGTATGGTGTTATAGGTGCAAACCCCCCATATATCAAAATGAGTGTTTTACTTGAATAAAATACCACATTTATTCTTTAAAAGAAAATCCACATCGCCTTACAATTTATGGTAACTTCTTAAATACACTTAAAATAATTTTTTTTCATTATTATTTTATGAATTAAATTCATAAATGATAGCCTCACTAAAACTTATACATTAATCTCAATACAGTTTACCCCATCATGAGTACTTCCCAAAGACTACATGAAGCAAATGACCATTGGAAGATATAAAAACCTTTTAGAAATCGATGAAGTAAAATCTAAATAAGCTGATGTTATAGTCATGTGTCAACATTTTTTTACCCTCAAATGGAAAAATATTACTTCAAAATTTATAAATAATCTTATTTAGTCTCTAGTTATAATCTTACACTTATTCTCAATTAGTTTTTTATTTCACCAAATCTATATAATTATTATAATAAAATTTTCATTGCATACATTTATATTTATAATAGAATATTTAAAAAAGATCAAAAAGTCATTGGTGTATAATAAAAATAAAGGGGATTATAACAATGAACAAACATTGCATATCTATAATCCAATCAACATAATAATTTAACCAGAAGTTAAACTGAATAAGTAGATGTTACAGTCATAAGCTAAAATTTTTTATCCTCAAATGGAAAAATATTACTTTAAAATTTATAAATAATCTTATTTAGTCTCTTACACTTATTCTCAATTAGCTATTTATTTTCACCAAATCTATATAATAATTATCATAAAATATTCGTTACCTATGGAAAAAAAATTCATTGCCTATTTTTATATTTATAATAGAATATTTAAAAAAAATCAAACATGGTGCTAATACTAATAAGGGGGATAATAACAATGAACGACTAACATTGCATATCTATAATCCAATCGGTAGTGGAAAATGAAACCAGTTAAACCGTAATTAACTAAAATATTCTAACAATTCTTAAACTCCGGCAAGGCATTTTCTCATTAAGCCTTTAAAGTCGGTAAATGATATGTTAAATTTCGTCATCTCGTCACGATCCCAATGCAATAAACAACACTCGTCCAAATCAATTTCGAACCCAAAAAACTCGATTCAGTCAACTTATCCAAACTTTAACATATTGTTTATTAAAATTCGTCTTTTGAGTATTTTAAATACAATGAAAATGTCAAAATGTTCAAATGGACAACTCTGCTTAAAAATAAATAAGTAAATTTTATGGGTTGTTGCAAAGCACAGGTCCGAGAATAAACTAATGCCAATTGTGATATGATAAATTATGGACGTATTCGTAGCATAAATAATTTAGTACCCCCAAAATCCACTCAATGGCGTTGACCCCTCAATGACTAACAACACACCAAAATGTCTAACTATTGATACAAATATGCTATAATAATAGGTGTACCTTAACCAAATAAGATAGGCGAATCAGAAGAGATCTGTGCAACTGTAACATGCCCTACTCGTAGCGTGGACGATGGATCGGAGAAGAAAACACTCCCCATCATGTAAAGAAGGATTTTTTTCCATTTAGCCTCGTTTTAAAACTAATTATCGAAAATATCCTAGTTTTAAAACAAATATCAAATTTAGCCCTGTTTTGGCCAGCTCAGCTCCGAGCTGGCCAAAATATACTGGCGACTTTTCAAAAGTCTCCAGTATTAACTTTTTTTAAACAATCACTCGGGCGACTTTTGGGAAGTCGCCTACTGGCGACTTCCCAAAAGTCGCCCGTATGTTTTAAAACAAACAGGGCGACAAAAGTCGCCAGTGGGCGACTTCCCAAAAGTCGCCTATACGGGGCTCTGTAACAAAACCAGAGCTCCCTTTCTTCCTCCTTCATTTTAAACCCTTCCCTCTCCATCTCCAAAAACCCCCAATACCCTCTATTCCGAAAATTTTGCCCAAACCCAAAATAATTTAGCATTTTGTTCAACAAATTAGAAGATGGCAAGCTCTTCAATGCGGGATGTGCCTCTAGGTATGGATAAATCATAAATTTTTCAATTTAGGGTTTTGGAGAAAATTGCAAAATAATGGTTTTTAGGAATTTTTAGCAATCATTGATGGTTGAGGTATCTATGTATGGTTGAAATCATTGATAAAATGTTGGAAAACAATGCGTAAATTCCTAGTTTTGATGTTGGAAAATAAATATGAAAATCTTGTTAACTTGTATATGTGTAGATTACTCCAAGATGCTACCTGGACCTATTGATGGATCTGTCCTATATTTGCAACAACGGCATCGAACGAATAATCCAGAATTTGTCGCGGTAAAATTCTTAGTGTTCGAAATGTACAAATATCCAAAGGTATTGTATGTTGCATGTTGATAATATTTTTGTGATATTTTGACAGAGTAATACTGCAGACAAAACCATAGATCATTCGTCTAAAATGAATAGAGTAACATCTGCTCATCCAAGCGTTATACAGTTGATAGACCAAGCCGGATTTGGACTGGTTTTTAGGGTGGGGCACATCCACTTGGATCATCATCTTATCACCGCTTTGGTGGATAGATGGAGGCTAGAGACATCTACATTTCACCTACGAGCTGGAGAGATGACTATCACGTTGGGTGATGTTGCATGCTTACTTAGCATACCCATAGACGGTGCTCCGTTGACCAACCCCGATCCGGTTGATTATCTTAGTTTATGCCAAGAACTCCTAGGTTTAACTCCTCCAACGGAGGAGTGGTGGGGAAATGAAATGATACAAACAAGATGGTTTAGACAACAATTTGCGGACGACATACCAGCCGATGCCATGGAAATACATATTCAGCAATGAGCCAGAGCCATTATATTGCATATTATTTGCTCGAGGTTGATATGCGATCATTCGAAGACACGGATATCGCTTAGATGGCTTCCATTTTTAGAAAACTTTTATGTTTGTCGCCAGTATTCGTGGGGCAGTGCAGTTCTAGCGTATACGTACTGCGAATTGACGAGGCTTGCTTTGCAAAAGAGCACAAGCATAGGTGGTTGTGTGAGTTTAGTACAGGTATGTCCATTATTTACTTTCACCGACAGTTATTCCATATTCTTTTATCCAACTGAAATCATGTGTCTAATTTTATTTGCAGCTTTGGTGTTGGACTTATCTACCTGTGGGTAGAATAACGACAAGGAGGACGACGATTGATTTATCATTGCCATACGGTGCTAGGTATAATTAATTCTGTATTATACTAAGTATAGATGTTGGGATTTGAGAAGTCACACTTGAATATTTCTACAGGTGGGTAGGACCTAAAAGCACCGTATCATCGCCGAGGCGTCATGTTGCCTTCTACCGTAATGAGTTCGATTTTCTAGACCCTCATTCTGTGACTTGGACCCCGTACGATGATGTGCTTGGACATCTTCCAAACTTATGTACCACTTCCATTCAGCTGTAGACTGCTCGAGTTCCTCTCATTTACTTTAATGATGTCGCATATCATCTTCCTGACCGAGTGATGAGGCAGTTTGGTATGGCCCAGCATTTATCAGAACAACCACCGCATTACAGGATTGATATTGAAGGTGGGGAGTATGCTATGGCGATTGAGACATGGAACGAGCGCTACATGCACATGCAACAGGAACGCGAGTTCACATTGGACGAACAAGAATATCTGTCTTGGTACTGGAACATCACGCGTCGATATGTTCTTCATGCCATCGATCCACCTCCAGCGCCTCCTGTTGTTGTAGACCCTTACACTCCCAGAGCACCCCTCGAAAGGAATGTGGTACGTAGTACATACAGTCTTTATTCCAATATTTGAAATTTATACTTTTTCTTGAACTTTATGTTATGGCAGGCGGACGACATTTACCGTGCGATCGAGATTGTGGACGAGCTTGCACAAGAGGTTCCTGAAAGGTCGCAGGGGAAATGCTTTAGTGTAAAACGCATCTTAGAATCTATTTTGGGAAGAAACAAGTTAACAAGACCAAGACCGCCTCCAGCACATGCGCTCATCGAACATGCCATAAAAGCCCACGGCGTTCCTCCTACTACTCGTACGTATCAGCGACGGAGACATCGAAAAGGCGCTTCTTCATCTCAAGAAACACGGGTTGAAGTTGCTCCCGGCCCTTCACAGCCTATAGATCCTACGCAAACAAGTGAAGAGGAGGATTCGCCGGATGAAATTCCACTGTCTATGAGAAAACCAAGACGAACTCCACTAGAAGTTCGTAGGTTGAAGTAGTGAGGATGGTATAAGTTGTTGATATGCTTTGTATGGTTTTGTTTTGTTTAATGAATTGTTGAAATATTGGGATTAGTTGTTTGTTGAATCGTTGGATGTCAGAATTGGAACTCAATTCCTGAATTGTAGGATGTTGGATTTTGAATTCAATTGTTGAATTAGTGGATGTTGTAATTGAGTTGTTGGATGGTTGAAGTTGATTGAAATGTTGAATTTCGAGTGTATGGTTTTCTGTTGAAGTAGTGTAAATGGTGATGCAGGGTTTCTGTTTTGAAACCCTGCACACATCTGGGGCGACCTTTGAAAAGTCGCCCCAGATGTGTGCAGGGTTTCAAAACAAAAACCCTGCCCTTCAACCTTCCTCATACTTCTCTTTACCAAATGGCAAATAGAGAACCTAAAACCTAACCCACATCTCTCTTCCACAAATTCAAAATTTCCCAGCGAAAAAAAGAATATCTTTTAGAGATTTGAAGACACAAAAAGAAGGTAAGATCCATAAGCACTATTAAATTTGTTTAATCTTTTGCGATTTAGTCTAACTCCAACATTGATATTTTCAAGAAAAAGGTTGTTGAAAATGGACAATTGGGAGATTGACGACGAGACGATGACGAAAATGTACGAAGAATTTGAACAACAACGAGGCTTTGCGCTGGTTAATGAAGAAAATGTTGAGGTTGATTTCGTCCCTAAGACGCAGGTTGAAAACTTGCTCCCCTCTAGGGTTGGCGGTACGTCGACATTGGCCATGGTTAGCGGTGAATCAGTACACCAATCACTTCATGGAAAATTAATGGATGTGCTAGCTCGTCGTAAGCCTAACAATGCTAGTTCAAGCCGGACACCATCTCGGGTGCTTTGTTATTACGGAGATGAATGTGAAGTGGTTGTGTGTCGGAATGAAAGGAATGCGGGCCGTTGCTTTTACCGTTGTGAATCGTACAATGATAATAAGATACGGCCAAATGATGTTTACTGTTGTAACTTTTTTAAATGGAAAGATCCGGAAATGTGTCCGAGGGGAGTTGCATATGCCCTTGAGATGCAAGCAGAAAACGCCCGTTTGGAGAAGTTGAACCTACAATATCGCAACACACTATTGAATAACGGTGTACCGTTCGATAAGTTGAGTCCTCATACATTGTGGGAGGAGAAGTAAACACAAATTTGGGTGTTCATTTATATGTAATTGAATTATATGTAATTGAATTTTGTATCGGTAACTTTCATTTATATGTAATTGAATTATGTATCGTTGAACAAGTATTCTAAAGAGTTATGTATCACTAACTTACATTTGCATATGTTTACGTACCACATAATATTCATCATCTCAAACGAACATAGCACATGAAATAAAAACACAAACTGTTCTTACATAAACAACATACAGCTTACAAACATCAAACCAATAACAACACGCATGCAAAAACTAAAAAACTGAATTACAACGACTCCTTTTGTGACCATGCAGACCACATTTACTGCATCTATTCGGCCTTGGAGGCTGCATCTCGTCAATAACGCCTTTAATTCTAGTTGACTTAGGCCTTCCTGGAGCTCGCCTTGCGGGGGGTGGAAGTACCATTTGACCTTCGTGTGGAGGCCAATACCTTTTATCGCGTACGGGATGAAATTCTGCAGAGTATGCCGCTAGGTAATTCTGAACGGAGTGCCAATGTGATGCGAAATCATGATGAGCTCTGTTTGCACCATTGGCCACCGACGAACAAGCAGCCATCACATGGGCGCAGGAGATATGCTGCATAATGGGATGTTGCATGTACATGAACAAGTGTTACCATCAATTATAACTTTGAATTCATCTCCGAAGTAATGAATCACTTGCCATTCAATTTGACTGAAATGTACAATCCGACAACGTCTAGCTTCGCTTGCTCTCTCCGTTATTTTTGCTTCCCATTTTGTCGTGACACGAAGTGTGGAATTCTTAGCTAACTCTCTTCTTTGGCAAAAGTAATCAACGGATCGATAGAAGGTACGTGGAACAAGTGCTCTAATAGGCAAAGATCTTGCACCCCTTAGTACACCATTAAAACTTTTTGACGCATTTGTCGTCATAACATGAAAACGACCGCCATCATCTTTACATAATGCCCAATTTTCCTCTTTTCCACCCAAAATTCTCTCTATCCAGTTGTTTGCTCTTATACTGCTGGTTTAAATTTCTTCACGAATCTTTAAATACTCAATCTCCTCAGAGGCACATGCAGTAGCGTAGAATAAACCGGTCAATCGTTTGTCTCTAAAACCCGCTGCTTGAAAATTTGCTTTCAAATGTCTGGCACAGTATCTATGTTTATCTGGGGCTAGCCATTTGCTCTGCAACGCTGTAGGTATTCCTTTCATTCTATCAGAAATGAAAGTAATACGACGATTGTTCACACTGTGAATGAACCTTTGCATGCACGTGAAAAACCAACCCCAACTATCAATGGATTCGGACTCAACGATGCCAAATGCCAAGGGATATAGCTGATCATTTGCATCAACAGCAGTTGCAACAAGTAAGGTGCCTTTGTATTTTCCATATAGATGTGTACCATCTATGCAAAGCAAAGGTCGACAATGGACAAATCCTTCAATACATGGCCCAAATGACCAAAATGCACGATCAAAAACTCCATACTCATCAGTAGTCACATGTCCTACACTTCATGGATTTGTTTTGCATATTTCACCAAAGCATTGTCGTAGGTTGGAATATGACTCTGCCCAACCGCCGTAAATTCGTTCAACTGCCTTGCTCAATGTTCTCCATGCTTTCAGATAGCTAATTTTTATAAATAATTGTTCCTCCATTAGAACTTGCACCGTTCCGGCTGTAATGTTCAAATCAGATTTCACAAAAGGCATGATCTTCGATACCATAAAAGATGATGTAGCTTGCCTATGGTTTGAGTTCACTGTAGGGTTAACGCAAGTATGATCACTAGGATATTTTTTAATAACCCACCATCCACTCTGTGTCTTTTTTGAGTCAATAACATGTATTCTTCAAGGACAACTGTCATCGACGTTGCAAATGGCGGTGTATTTTGCTTTGTTCGACCTTATTGGCTTAAAGGACATCGCATGTAAGATTGACCATTCTAATAATTGTTGAAGAAATTTAGCTTTACTCTCAAATACCATGCCAACTTTGAAACCGGTCTGTACGCTGCAGGATAAAAATAATTCGCTGTTGAAGTTTACAGTTGCTACAATTGATTTAGCCATAATTTGTGCACTGCACAAATCATCATCCAACGGTATCTCCATTTCTGGTTCATCATTGTCCACACAATCTGCTTCTGCACCTCCAAAATTATAGACTAGTGGATCATTGTTCACTTGCATATTTTCCACCCAGGTTGTATCAACCTCTGGTATTGACACAACATACATACTACCAACTGCAGGAACATCTTCAGCTTGTACATCTTCTTCATCATCTACATTCATATCATCATTGCACATAGTTTGACCTGCTGGTTCATTCGGTGATTGGACGTATGATTGTGTAGTAGTGTTGTGTGCTGCGCAGCTGTAGTTTATTAATACATCAATTTTAGTTTATTTCTTCATACCAACAGTTTTGCAACATATTGCAATATTTAACTTACTTTTGGCTTAAATGGTAAAATTCGGGCGGAGTTGGCTGCATTCGTTCATTTGTACGACTACTCGATGCTCTAGCACTTCTTTGAGTGGAATTCTAAATTGGATGAAAACCATAATACATTTGTTGCTGCAAACTCGTGAATGGATGAAAACCATAATACATTTGTTGTTGCCCGTATTGCGATATGGGCTGAGTCGGATTGCTAAAACTAGGTGACGGAATTCATTGCCCAGTACTCATGTTCCCCACCATTCTAGAATATTCTTCAACGCCAAAATTTGTTACGGGTGCCGGTGTTGGTTGTTCTGCAACCAATCTTCTTTTTTTCCCAACAAACAACTCAATAGATTTGGTCGAGGCAGCAAACATTAATTCAACATCGTCGTCGTCAACAATTTTGATTGCTTTGGATCCGGAACCTGTTGGCCAATTGCAAACTATATCAATCTCGTACTCTTCTGGTTTTACCTTTGTTGCTTTATAAACCAACTCTTTCAACTGTTCAAAAGTAGATCCTCTTCGAACTTTAGCCGGTTTGTAAGATCCACCAAGATATTTCCCACACATTAAATCGTCAATAACCAATTCACCATCAAAATAGCATATGGTTGGAATAAAACTAGGAGCCATTCTACATCAATCGAAAAAAATTTAGTTTGCAAACTAATTTCAAAACTTAGGGTTTCTATTGCATACCTTGATTGGATTCGACCGTACGACGCTTTGCTATGCTTGAGGTAGATCTTCGAAATCTATTACTTTTAACGATATTAAATGAAAATTAATTAGGTTTTAAAAAAAATTGAGGTAGAAAGTATTGGGGGTTTTTGGAGATGGAGAGGGAATGGTTTAAAATGAAGGAGGAAGAAAGGAGGCTCTGGTTTTGTTACAGAGCCCCGTATATGCGACTTTTGAGAAGTCGCCCACTGACGACTTTCCAGAAGTCGCCCTGTTTGTTTTAAAACATACGGGCCACTTTTGGAAAGTCGCTAGTAGGTGACTTCCCAAAAGTCGCCCGAGTGATTGTTAAAAAAAAAATTAATACTGGCGACTTTTGAAAAGTCGTCAGTATATTTTGGCCAGCTCGGAACTGAACTGGCCAAAACAAGACTAAATTTGATATTTATTTTAAAACTGGACTATTTGCGATAATTAGTTTTAAAACGAGGCTAAATGGAAAAAAAAATCCTATAAAGAACAAAAAGTGTAGCAATCTATACTTTGTTACTTGAGTTGTACTGATTTTCAGGTCTTTTTATTAGACCTTAATGTACCTAACTTTTAACTGGTCTCCCATCCTATATATAAATATGCGCTTATGTAAGTAGTGAAAAGTGCATGTAAGTCTTTCAACAAATAGCTGTTAATGAGCTGCATGACTATAATACGTCTGAATTCAACAGTATTTTTTATTCCTACAATAGAAAATGATTTTATTGTACGACATAAATACATATGAAATAAAGCAACCATGTATGACCGCGGGCGCGGTGCAGTGGAAATGAGGCTTAGGTTCTGGTAAAAAGAGATCCAAGTTCGGTACATAAAACCTAGCAATCGAAATTTGTTTGATTAAGATGAATTTAATTAAAATATTTATTTTAAACGTTGGATAAAACTGCGGTTCAGATTATGCGATTTGCATAATGCAAACCTCGATTTGGGACAATTTGGTAAATTCAGATTCATACGCGTTTGCCCATAACGTTGTGAAATTGATCCAAGAAATTCTTGTTAAAGTCTGACTGTTCATATTCATTTCAGTCCTCAATGATTCATCATTCTGACCAACTACAATCAGTTTTGGCAGCTCGGTTTAAATTTTGCTGTGTATTCGTTTTATATTTGCAGACCCTGAATTTGGTTTGTGTAAAACGAACCAATTATCAGCCATATATTATGGACATCACAGGCTCAGAGATATCGACAAATACAGAGAACTAATTTCCCCGAGTTTCGCCCGCATATATTTGCCCACGTAACCAAAAATAAAATAAAGGGAACAAGTAATAAAAAAGAAAACGCAACTTGAAAGAGACTAACCACCAGACCAGAAGTGAATGCATGCATGTAGATATTGATATTAACCTGTTCAAACTTTACCCAGAGATATTAAAGTAAGATACTCAGTAGTATCTAGTAAGATACTTGGTTGTATTTATGAAATGTACAAGTAACTAGTATAACCGCACAACGGTGGAAAAACTGACCGTTAAGTTGTATAATATCAGATGAAAAAAATATTGTTAATTTTTGTCTTAATTATGAATTTGACCTGAATTTTAAATGGAAAAGGTCAGCGTTTAAAAAAAGTAGACTTTTTGAAAATACTATTATATACTTCTTTATAGATTTATGAATTAAAAACAACAAATCTGTCAAATTAAAGAATGAATTTTAAATTAAAAGATCTATAAAAATAAAATAACAGACTTTAAAATAATACAGTGCATTTCTGTTCAAGATGCTAGGTTGAGTGCAAGTTTATTATTTTATAGTATAACCGTACAACGGTGGAAAAACCGACCGTTAAGCTATAAAATATCAAAAAAAAAAATTGTTATTTTTTTCTTAATAATGAATTTAATGAAAATTAACTGTGTTATTTATATAAAAAAATGAAAGTAATTGGGAAAGTGTTAATCCAATTACACTAAAGATTGTACGAGGAAACCAGCTTGGTACTAAAGATCTGCTATCAATGTATTGATATAATAGCAAGTTAGAAACAAAGGATACAAAAAGTAGCAAGCATGCAAATAGATGTCGCCATATAAAATTGTTATATTGGATGAAAATGATCGCATATGCATGCAACAAATAGAATATAAGTGGAAGCCAACAACGTATCAGAATTGCGACTGTTTTGGACATCAACAAAAATTCAGTATAGTTGAAAAAGTGTGGATGCAAAAAAAGTTAAGAAATAGTGGACTCTAATCAGGAGAACATCAATGAAAGTTGGAATTCATTTAACATAGACCATGCCATCCAACCACTTAATGATATGTCAGGTTGTATGGAAGTGAGCAACAATGAGACCACACACGATAATAACCTAGTAGCAAAAAAAATAACAACAATATAGATACTGAGTAGCTCAATAGCACTTGTCATTAAAATGCATTAGAAAAACAAACGCATAACGTGGAGTCAGGAAATATGGACATGGATAACCTTGAAATAGTTGAGGACATTGATAACAAAATAACAATATAAACACAGATGTTGAATATATTCATAGCATACCAGATATTACACCGTGTGTCTGAACAGACCAAAATTAGAAGTACAGGGTGATGAACTCATTAAAATTCAAACTAGCGAGGACATTGACACGAAACTGCAAGCTGATGAAACAGAAACCGCTCAACAAGCAGAGGAACATGTAAATCATGATACAAGCAATGCGCTAACTGATTCCCAACTCGATACACAAAAGCTTTATGGCTATGATTCTTCAAACACAAACATTTTAGCAGAAATAAATGAAGGTGCTAGCACTAATCCCAGCACAGAGCAACACAGCAATTCTAACTTGCCCAATGCCCATACTGCACTCGCTGCTAACCCTAAAACACATAGAGAAAATACTGGTATAAGGACTAGACATATACGAAATCAAAGACAGATGAAGAGTGCTTTGAGTTCAAAGCGACTAAAGACAAAGATGTTAGTGCTAATCCAATGTGGAACCAATACACACCGCATCTAAGTGCTAAAGCAAAGTCTAAACTGAGCACCACCCCCAGCAGCTCTAATGCTAGGGGAATACTAATAATTAATGTCGATAATCGTGAGAAATGTGTCTTAATTCCCTCACGAGAAAGCTAGATGTTAAACCACATTTATTGGATTATAAAGTTGATTCAATGGGGCTTGTTGAGCACAAATTGTCCAATGACAAGGTAGACGAGTTTTGTAGATTCATAAATAGAGATTGGAAGGCAATTCATAATAATGAATTTGATTTTAGGGGTGGAATAATGATAATTTGGAATCCTAAATTATGATCAGTCTATTTGTACTCAACTTCTGCCCAAAATATTAGTGTTAACCTACAGAACAGAGGTGGCTTGAGGATACTCTTCACCACTATTTATGCAAAGCACTTAAATCATGAGAGAGCGCAAGTTCTGAACAACTTATCTTTGGATGCAACCAGTAATTCTTTACCATGAATGGTAGTTAGCAACTTTAATTGCACTTTGTATGACAATGAGCACATATCAGCCAATAACAACTTAAATGCATATTTATACTTTCAAGCATGTATCAATTCAATTGGGTTCAAAGAAATCAATGCAAGAGGAAATAGATTTACCTGGAGGAGTGGACCCAACTTCTCGATGCATAGTAAATTGGGTTGGATGTTCGATAGTTGTGATTTCCTGGTTTTGTTTCCTCAAGTATATATCCAGTTGCTTAACCACTTCACAAGTGATCACCTCCTTATCTATTGCAAACTTGTAGGTGAATTTGTTGGTTACTAAAGTAAGTCGTTTAAATTTAATAACTCCTTAATTCTTCAACCTGGTTACCAGGAAGCCACACAGGTATGCATAGGTTATAAGTGCAGTGGCAACCCAATTTTTTGCTTCCTAGGAAAACTTAAACATATCAAGTGCAGTCTGATGTCTTGGAATAAAAGTGTGATAAACATGTGATAAACATTAAACAACAATGTGAATGCCTTAAGGACTACTTCAGTTCTCTTTACACACTCATGATATAAGAATCCCAATAATGAGGAAATCCACAATGATCAGAAGTAAACATAAGGTTGTTCCTTTTGGATTGTAATAAGAGGCTTTGTTACAGTCCACAATGATCATCAATATTTTTATAGCTTACTGTTACACTTGTTATCCTGCTAATATTTTTTTAACCTCAGTTTACTTTATTTTAATTGTTTTCACAACATAATTCGCACACCAGAAGCATATAATAAATCATATCCCATAAATTACGAAGTTTTCCTTTTTCATGGATAAACTATATGCCTATCAAAAGATTTATATTGGAACTGGGATTCAACTCTTAAATGCATTATTTGAAATTTTAGTGCTTTGATCCGGCAATAATTTTTTGACAAAATGAAAACCTGAGTATTACTGCATATTAATTACCAAAATCAACAACTGCATAAAGCTAATAAAACTTCTTGGTTGATTATCAGAATCAAATCAAAGTTTATACGTTTCAAAAGCATTCTTAATAAAATCATATGCTAAACGCATATTTTATCATATTTGAATAGTGAGTGTTTAACTCCATCTTAATGTTTTAGAATCTTGATAAAATAATCAAAGCTAAAAATAACATATTCCAACAGAGTCGCTTGTTCCTTTGGAGAAATCTGAAAGAGGAATGTCTCGATTACTATTTTTTAAAGCTAATACTGATATTTATATCAGATACACAAAGTCTAATAGAAGACTTTGAAAGAGCAGCAATATTGCTGTTATTAGATACAGAATTACATGTTAATAATGTCATATTCAACAATGTTCAAAAGAAAACTTCCAAGTTTTAATAAACAGTCTAATAATCTTTAACGCTAGGTGTAATTTTCTGAGCAACAAAGCTTAAATAAAAATAACAACCAAATCATAAAAAAAATAAAGCAGAAAACCTAAAAATTGATGAAAAAATACCTTTATAACTATCGAATTTCTCCATATCCACATAATCGATGTTCCTTCAAGTTAGATCGTTGGCGATAGGCCATAGGCGTCGAACGCAAGGAGGTGGCTGCTTGTAGTATAAGGAACAACCGGTCGTTGGCGACAGGCCATATGTGTCGAACGCAAGGAGGAGGGTGCTTGCAGCGTGAGGAACGACTGGTTGTTGATGATGTAATCGAAGAAGATATGCAGAACTGAGTATGGATTTTTAATTTATCAATCTTCTCTGTATACAATGGCGATTTGAGAGGAACGACTTGAGAGGAGAAAGATATGACAGTATTTGCGAGTGCCTGGAAAAGAAAAAGTGGCGTGAAACACGCACATCGATTTTGGGCTTTAGAAAAATTGAATTTTGCCATTTTAAGAAGAGTTATCGGAAAATTGATTTGGGAACGATTTTAGGTAAGGGCGAAATTGATTTGGGAAGAAACTGGATGGCGTTTTAAGAAGAGTTATTGGAGGCGAAAACGGAGGAGAAGAACATGGAAAGAGTACACGGAAGCAACAACAGAGAGGAATGAGGCATGTAATTTTGGCTTCAGAAAAATTGATTTTGGCTAGTAGAAGTAGGCAAACCTCCCTACGGTCGGTTTGATAAACGGGCTCACCTATCAGGCCCAAGTTATTTTGTTTATTTCCTTGTAAATAACAGCAGATCTATCATGTACAACTATCCAATCAATATACAAAAAGTCTGCTTTCTCTTTTACAAATTCTGTGCACTATTTCATTGAACAAAATATCCAATACACTATTTTGGTATAAGAGTTTCAAGGATTAACAACAACAAATCTAAATATCATCAAAGTAAGCATCATTATCTATCTAATAATTCAGAAACTCATCAGAAAATTCTCATCATCCGAGTTTTTCAAAAAAAATGCTCGAAAGGTCATTAAAAAAACAAGTATCATGCCAACGAATTCATTAAATTCTGACCGCAGCGGGTTTTCTATCACAAAACAAGCAAATTCGTAGTAGAAATTTAGCAAAACAGAATTCAAAAAGCAAGAAAATCATCACAAAGCATCAAGAAAGTAGGTGCTCTACTAAGAACCCATCAGAACAGTATCATTACTTGAGTTTGACTGTAACAAACCTGATTACTTCTTCATCAGAGTCATTTCTTGCAAACTGTTTGTCTTAGAATCATCAAAAGCTGTTTGATAACATCTTTTCATCATGGTTGAAGGTGGTGAGAACTCAACAACATCAAAAAACACCATAAATTCTCAACAGCAGTCTGCAACTACACTAGAGAATCTGATCAAGACATTGATCAATCCCCAGAGTCAACTAATCACAGTCCATCTTTATGAAGACAATAAACTTCTTTGGAAATTTCAAATTGAAACTACCATTCGAGGATATAGTCTAGAAGGATTTTCTCCTGGCACACTTCCAGCCTCACCAAGATTTGTTATTGATCAAGAAAACAAAGTGGTAAGCAAGAATGAATACACAAAATATTAGAAGCAAGATAGCTTGATAAGTTCATGGCTACTATCTTCAATAGGTACTAATCTACTGCCTCAATTAGTGGGATGCAAGTAATCCAATGAAATCTGGACAATAATGGAACAAATTTTCAATTCTCAATCGGCTGCTAAAGTAATGCACTACAAAAGACAACTGTAAAACATCATAAACGAAAATATGCCAATGAGAGAGTGCTTATCAAAGATCAAGACAACATGTGATCTATTGGAAGCAGATGAAACAAAGTGTCTGGCACAGAACACGTGCTGACAATCTTGAGTGCTCTCAGTGAAGAATATGAAGCAGTAGCAGTAGTAATATCATCTAAAGAAACATTGCCATCAATGCAATATGTTCACTCAACTCTACTTGCACATGAAGGAAGAATTGATCAAAAGAAACCATTAGATTCTGATCTATCAATCAACTATCTAGTTAACTTCAAAAACAAGAACCAAAGCTACAACAAAAATGATCAATCCTATCAAAGAAGGGGACAGTCTGTTAGAGAAAGAGGCAGAGGAAGATGGAACAATAATAATAGACCCAAATGTCAAATATGCGAGAAAATTGGTTACACAACATCAAAATGTTATTTCGGATTTAATGCAAATTATACACCAATTCCGAATTCAAATAACCAGAGAAATAATAACGCTAGTGTAAACATGGCTCAAGTACAACAAAAATCTGCCAATCAATCAGATAATTCAAGAAATCAACACCTGAATTAACTTACCAGATCTGAACACATTCAAGATGAGAGTTGGTACCCTGATTCTGGAGCAACCAATCATATCACAAGCAATCTAGGCAATCTGAATCTAGGCAACAAGCAATACAGAGGTAATCAATCCATACACATAGGAAATGGTGAGTCTATTAAGATAACTCATACTAGAATTGCCTGCATCAAAGGTGAAATGCAACTTTATCTTAATAACTTATTAAGAGTACCTCAAATAAAGAAAAACCTTATGAGTGTATCACAATTTGCAAGTGGTAACAATGTTTATTTTGAATTTTATCCTAAGTATTTCTTAGTTATGGACATTCTAACTAGAGAAATTATTTTGCAAGGTGATGCAGTCAAAGGGCTGTATAGGTTTAATCTTGTTAAATATAAAAATTCTGGAAAAAGGGAAAAGTGTTGTAATTTTTTCGAAATCTCTCAAACAGAGAGGAGTAGGAGTAATTTTGATATGTTGCATTATAAGTCAGGCCACCCTAACTGTGACGGTCTGCATTTTCGATCCTCAAAAGTCGACACTAATTCATCCACGGTATTCACGTATCGAACATCCAAGTGTCGGAAAGACAGATTGTTGGGTGAAAGAAAAGAAACGATAGAACAAAATCTCATATTATGACAAGTAATATATAATATCCAAATGATCATTAACAAAATAAAACTTTAATATTCAAAAAAACATCAGAGTCTAATCCTATCATCAGCCTGGAGAGTCATAACTGCCTATCCTTACAAATGCTGATGAATACAAGCAAGAAACACGGTGGAAGTAAAAATATGGAAATACGTCTTGGTAGCATCTAGCTCGTCTCCTGAAGCTCCAAGAATCCAAAGCTAACTCTGGAGAAATACTCGTGTCTGACCCGAGTATTATAAGAAAATAACATCCGGATCAGTCATTGTGAGAAACTCAAATCATTTGGTTAGTTATATCATGTAAAAACTTTCAAAATAAAAGGTATCTCGTAAGATCACGCTGCACATAAACATGGACGAGTTTTTTACCTTACGATAACCAAACCATTTTATAGGAAATCTTGTGATAATATAATAATGTCTAGAGTTTAAATAAATATGAAGTCATAGCTGAAATTGTTACATCGGTTAAATTCCAACATAATAGGTATACAACTAAGTCCGTAAAGGTACGTATTGGAGAATGGATTCCATATAATGACAAGGCTACTGAGGTACCGTTTACCATAATAAACCTGTAGAAAAATGTACCGACGAACTCACATGGATCGCTTGCCAACACAGTACTGGCCCACCCCTTACTGGATAGTACCGAATATGTCATCACCTCAGTTGCTTTGCAACCTTTTCTAATAACCTCACATGCACATACCAAATCCATAAACATCAATCTAGAAGGGTGATGACCATACCTTAATGGGTGCGACCCACATAGCCCTGCCGCATATTCCTTATTTTAGTCATTCCCGGTTGCGAGGCTACGATTACCTTTCTTTAGCAAATCCCACTTGGAATGCTACACTGCCCTCCAGGCAACAATGTAATGCCAGCATTCATCCATACAAGTTGTTCAGGATATGAACAAATCGAAGGCACTACTTATAATACATCCATTTTGGAATCACCCTCAAGATTAGTAGAAAGTAGCACTTGCACTTCAAAGAACTCTATCTTCGATTCCATCATCTTCAAGATGTCTTCAATACGAATGATTATGCCGGTTCGAAGTGGTTTTCGTATAACTCACATTTATCCGACCCCGGTCTCTTCGAATCGACAACTGATAGTTCTCGGTAAACTCAATTCCGGTTCTTTTGGAAATAAACAGACAATACATAAGAGGGAGGTCATATCCTAACCGTTTAAGTAAACGGATTTCCTTATCATTTATTTTAGAAGAACACGATGACTTTATACGTATAGTAGCATCTTCGAAGATAACTGTACCATGTAATTCTTATGTTTCTTGTAGATATTTCCAGATTTAAAAATCGATCAAGATTTGATAGTCGGTTATTTAGCTATCAAATAAACAAGCAACCAAACATTGATTTAATTTTATATGGAATCCACTAAGCCTCTTTAATTAATCTTCATTAATTAAATTACTTCAATTATTTACAAAAATATTCATATACGTATCTCATCGGTAAAAGAATATTCTCATCCATTTCACTTTCTATACTTGGAAGACTTTACCATTACTTATGCAATGGTATAAGTATATTCAAAAACATTTTAAGAAAGATTTCCTATTACAAAATCATTTTACTTGAATAAAAAACAATGTCATTCAAAAACATTATTTACTATAAACCCAAACCACCATTTTCTGTACTTGGATGACTTTACCATATACTTATACAATGGTATAAGTATATTCAAAAACATTTTAAGAAAGATTTCCTATTTCAAAGTCATATTAATTGAATCAAAAACACTGTCATTCAAAACATTATTTACTATAAACCGAAACCACCATCCTTCGGTGTTAAGTATGGAAAGGATGCTTCCATACCACCATAATTAAGAAGGATCATTTATTAATTTCATAAACTTGATTTTTCATAAGTGATCCAATTAGTATACGGAAACAATGCTTTATACGTCGAACATAAATCTTCTATTTCAAACTTTGACATCCTTTAGATAACAATGAAGTCGTTCAAGTAGATGTATTATTACATCTCAAACCTTGACTCAACCACATTCTTATCTTTAGGATAGGTAGAAGTTTCCCTACATCAAAGTTTAACGTCAAGTATCTGGTTTCCAAAATCTTCATATATTATTCATTTAAAATCAAAGTTTTACAAACCAAACTTCTTTTTGAATTTCCAAGAAATTTTTCAGATTTATATCTCTTTTAAATAAATCCTTTTTTTATTAAGTAAAATTCCTTATATAAAACAATTTATTATTTAATAACAACTTTTATAAAATAATATTATTATTTAAAATCACATTATTAAATCAATTAGGTTAGTTTAAACACCATTATAAAATTAATTAATTGACTAACTTTAAACATCAACAATAAAATGATTAATTAACTTTAAACATCATTATTAAAATGATTAACTAACTTCAAACATCATTATTAAAATAATTAAATTTAAACATCATTATTAAAATAATTAATTTTAAATATCCTTATTGGAATGATGAATTTTAAACGCCATTATTAAAATGATTAATTAACCTAACCATTTAAATATAGAAAATACTTTACTTTAAAATACTGCAAAGTTAACGTTAATTTAAATCTATTTCTTTACAAATTTGGAAAGAGGCTTAACGACCATAATGCTACTTAGACAAGCTACCACTTATTTTTAGTTCAACATTCCAAGTCATATCACTGATATTTACATAAGCAACATATATATAAATAAAATCCATAATTAACAATCAATAGCTAACATATCACTTATCCAATATTAATTAACTGGCATATAAATAAATGTCCAAATTTATATTGTAGCAAAACGAGGATTTATTCTGCTAAATAGATGTCCGAATAATCTATTCAATTTAATTTAGAAGAACGGTGTTTTATTCTGCCAACTAAGTGTCAGTGCTGAAATATAACTATCCAACTACGCTATTGTAATTGAATTCAATACTAATATTTTATCAATATTTTACACTTCAACAAATGTTCCAAATAATCATGCTAAGGCGTTCTACTAATTTATACGAATCAAGTGTCAAAATCCGTTGGTTAAACAGGCTTCGTACGGATGCGTTATAATTTTTCAAAGTTTTAAACTATAAATCACTAACTAATTAACTAAAATAACTACCTACACCAAACATTTTAGGCTAAGGCCTACTATCCAAACCCAAATACAAAGCTTTCCTCCCCAAACTAAATCCTAAAATAAATTCCCAAATTCAAATTTTCTTGGACCAAAAACCATGTATGAACATGCATGCGCACGCCACTGACATGTCGTCGCCGTCCACTGAACGCCGATCCAAGCCCGCATCCAAACTCCACTCTTCATACTCGACTCGCTTGCACCTTCACTCTCTACTCCGGGCCCTAATTGGAAAATGACCGTGCGTCCCCAAATTTGAACTTGACTTCACAAACCAGGCATGTAAATCGAGCTCGCCCCACCGCCTCACTCAGCTTTGGCCACCAACACCAACGCCAAACTACTCACCATCCACTGCCACGCCTTTCAGCGCCTCCACGTCACACATGCCGCCGCCGTTGCTCACCTCCAGCAACCCCATTTTCGAATGCCAAAACCTACAGCCACTAAACCCTAAACTTAGCTCGACCAAGAAATCCCAACCACCAGCGACTACGCAACCACTCCCACAGCTCCACCATCACCCATGGTTGCCTCCAACGCCGCCGCTCCACCTTTAAAACCCTAAATCGCTAGAATCTTCCAAATGTTCGAAAATCGTTCATCTTTCCACCACGACCATCCTCAGCCATTAAAAATACTACGACCACCAATAAAAATCAGTACGCGATGATACTAACACGGCCATGTACTCCATTCGTTAGTTCGAGCTCACCTAAAAAACTATCAACACTCGACCACTTACTGTAATCGACCAATTTCTCACACCCTACTTGACGAAACAACCCAAGACTATTTTTAAAAAGCTAGAGACTAAAACTAACAACTTTCCAATTGATTACAGTGGCTAATTTTAAATGGTGCAAGCGATATTGATTTTTGATTAAGAAATGAAGGATGTTTATTTCATTTTTCAAAGAACATGAAGAGAAAGAAGAAGATATAACAGTAACTTATTCCCTATATCCATGTGTACATTCAACTTACAACAAGCATATCATTCATTTTCAAAGAAAATATCAACATAAGACGATTTTAAACAATTATATAAAATGTGATTTTCATATCAAAAGCAAATTACTAACAAAATACACAACATTTGTTATTTCGTCAAAAATACTAAACAAAGATTTGAATATCTCACCTTCCACAATTATTGGAAATGCAAAATCCAAGCTCAAGTTTTAATCCACTTGAGTGAAGTAAAAAAAATTGAGTTAAAAAGATGCGATTTTTCAAAATTTATAAAAGGTCAAGAAGTATGAAAAATGAAATATCCAATGAGAAGAGTGCATATATAAGATGAAATATAAAATAAAAGCAGAAAAGGGTAAAGACCAAAATGCCCTTAAATCCATTTTTCAACTCTTCCATCATTTTCCAAGCCACCAAGTACTAGTCATATGAAAATATGTTGGATTTTTGAATGGTCAATGTACCTTTGTTAATTTTACACTTAAGGAATCTTAAAATTTCAAATCCATCATTTCGTATTCAAAATTGAATATATTTTATATATATTAAGTCTTATTATTATTATTTTATTTATTTATCTTTACATTTCAAAATAAAAAATTTCTTTAAACATTTAAATGTTGTTTTAAAGTGTATACAAAGGTATTACAGCTTTCTACAACTTGTTCGATAAAAGTCTAAAATCCAAAAAGCGAGTTTCGGTTACATTTTCAGTTTTCCATCGAACTACCTATTTTTTAAAAAAAATTCAAGAATGAATTTTATACCATTAGTTATTAATTAAAATAAGGTTATCTAATTACTAAAAAAAATTAATTGAATATATGAAATAAAATCAAAGTGGTAAAATTATGGGTTGTTACGTTCTTTCCTCCTTAAAAGAATTTCAACCCCGAAATTTCACCACAACCCAAACCCAAGAAGAAACAAGTCTAGACAGAATCCTTAACCCCTTACTAGTTATTTCCTAAGGAAAAAAACTTTTAAAGGAAGGCTAGCACCATATAACACACCAGAGTAATCCCAAATATACATACTAGGGATACCAAATACATAACAAAGGTATCTACTAAGATACCCAACCCAACTAGCGGTCATAATATAGATACAATAATATCCATACAAATACACCATAACTAGATAGGACACAGATATCACAGAAGAACTAACTAAGTAGAACGACCCTAGATTCTCTCAAAGAGAGCTCTTTTCATTAGAGTCGTCTACTAGGGACCCGATAACTCCATGGATTCTGCCTCATCAAAAGTCCATCCACCCACATGCTCCCTTCCATGACTTAATCCTATCCACCACTCATTCTAGTCTTCCTTAAGTTCCTCTTCCTCCTCTGGTGCGAGCTCCTCCATCGGCTCCTCCTCTATAGGCTCATTTTCCTCTTCTATAGGCTCCTCATCCTCTTTTGATCTTGGAATGCCAAGAACCTCCATACCATGCCTAATCATGGCCTGTCCAAACAACCTCCTCATCCTCAGTCACTCCTCCCTTAACCCTCCCTCCTTATCGAATATCAGAAGACCAAAGATCCCCATATTCTTAGCCTTTCTACACAATTCACTAGACCTCATCAAGGCTTCCCTCACAACTCTAGACACCATATCCTAAAACCAAATGAAGACGAAACCTTATAATCACATACTAAACTCTATTGAATTTTAACAATACTATATACAGTTCTTATAAACATATAAAATAGCTTTAGCAATTTATTTACTAGACTTGTTTTAGGTTCATTCAGATTCGAACTCATTTCGATCACATAATGACAAAGGGAATAATTTGCTAAATGCACTACAATATTCGCTTAAGCAAACATTAGATTGGCATTTAGAAGATTATTCAAATCATTACAAAACTGACCGAGAAAATTTCCTCGTACTATCCAAAGAAAATGTACCATAATTTTTTTTAAATATATATACATAAAAATACTTTCAAGTAATATTATTACTTTTTTTCAAAAGTTATTTGAATTTTTTTTCAAAAACAACAGAATTTGAATTCTAAAAACATTCTCTTTATTTTAAAAATCACACCTTATAGACCAAATTTATAAAATTATCCTTATATAGTAACTTCCTTAATTATGGTAATTCTTTTAGCCAAGTAAACTTGTTAAGCCTACCTTATTAACGAACGCCTTATAGTCAAATCATGAAATTGAACTCATAAGGTGTTCATTTTTTTATTCAATTAAACAAAAATGCTCATAAATTAGCCGAGCATAAGTAAATAACTAACAAATGGATAAATAAATAAACCATCCCACCCTAACAAATAATCACAACCTAAAAGACAATTATATCAAATTTTTGAAAATTATCCTTTTGTATGTAAGATATAATTCTAGGTAAAATTATTTCATTTACTAATTTCAAATATTAAATATTTTTATAGCACTAACAAATATGCGCTATCATATATAATACACACAAACTCATTCTACGGTGCCACTTACCCTATCTCTAATGAGTTTACCCCTACTAGGGCCAAGGTTCTTGATTAACCTTTAGCTTTAACACCACATGCAATGACCCGCATTTTCGATACTCAGAATTTGACACTAATTCCTCCACGGTATTCACGTGTCGAACATCCAAGTGCCGGAAAGACAGATTGTTGCGGTGAAAGAATAGAAAAGATAGAATAGAATCGCACATCGTGACGAGTAATATATAATATCCAAATGATCTTTAACAAAAGAAAACTTTAATATTCAAGCAAACATCAGAGTCTAATCCTACCATCAGTCTGGACAGTTATAACAACCCGCCCTTACAAATGCTGATAAATAGAAATAAGAAACACGGTAGAAATAAAAATACGGAAATACGTCTTGGAAGCATCCAGCTCGTTTCTTGAAGCTCCAAAACTAACTCTGGAAAAGTACATGGCTCTGATCTGTGTATTATAAGAAAATAACACCCGGATTAGTCTGGTAAACCAGCATGAGAAACCCATATCATTTGGGTTGTTATATCTTATAAAACCTTTCAAAAATAAAGGTATTTCATAAGACCAGGCAGCATATAAACATAGAAAGGTTTTTCCTTTACGATAACCAAACCATTTTATAGGAAATCTTGTGATATTATAATAATGTCTAGGTTTTAAAATAAATATGGAATTATAGTCAAAATTGTTACATTACTTAAATTCCAGCACAATAGGTATACAACTAAGTCTATAAAGGCACAAATATTGGAGAATGGATTCCATATAATGACAAGGCTACTGGGTTGTCGCCTACCATAGTACACCTTTAGAAAAATGTACCGAGGGCCTCACATGGACCCTCTAACAACACAGGAATGGCCTACCCCTTATGGGATAGTACCAAATATGTCATCACCCCGGTTGCTTTGCAACCTTTTCTTGTGAGCTCACATGCACATACCAAATCCATAAATATCAATCTAGAAGGGTGATGACCATACCCTAATGGGTGCGACCCACATAGCTTTGTCGCATATCCTATGTTTTAGTCATTCCCGGTTGTGAGGCTCGAGTCTATGATTACCTTTCTTTAGAAAATACCACCTGGAATGCTACACTACCTTATAGGAAATAATGCAATGCCAACATTCATCCATACAGTTTGTTCAGGATATGAACAAACCAAAGGCACTACTCCTACTACATTCATTTTGGAATCACCCTCTAGATTAGTAGCAAGTAGCCCTTTCACTTCAAAGAACTCTGTCTTAGATTCCATCATCTTCAAGATGTCTTCAATTCGAATGCTTAAGCCGGTTCGAAGTGGTTTCAAGATAACTCACGTTTATCCGACCCTGGTTTCTTCGAACCGACAACCGATAGTTTTCAGTAAATTCAATTCCAGTTCTTTTAGAAATAAATAGATAATACATAAGAGCAAATCTCATCTCCTAACTATTTAAGTGGACAGATTTCCTTATCATTTGTTCTAGAGCAACGTAATGAGTTTATACATACAGTAGCATCACCAAAGATAATTGTAACGTATAAATATCATGTTTTTTCTAGATATTTGCATAGTTAAAAGTTGGTGAAGGTTTGATAGTCAGTTATTTAACTATCAAATAAACATGCAACCAAACATAGATTTAGTTTCATAAGGAATCCACTAAGCCTCTTTAATTAATCTTCATTAATTAAGTTACTTCAATTATTTACAAAAATATTCATATACTTAACTCATCGGTATAAATATATTCTCAGCCATTTCACTTTCTATACTTGGAAGACTTTACTATATACTTATATAATGTTACAAGTATATTCACAAATTATTTAAGAAAGATTTCCTACTTCAAAATCATATTAGATGGATCAAAAATAATGTCATTCAAAACATTGTATACTATAAACCCAAACCACCATCCTTCGGTGTTAAATATGGAAAAAATGCTTCCATACCACCATAATTAAGAAAGATTATTTATTAATTTCATAAACTTGATTTTTCATAAGTGATCCAATTTGTGTACATAAATAATAATTAATACACCAAACATCAATCTTTGATTTCAAACTTAGACTATCCTTTGGATAACAATAAAGTCGTTCAAGTTGAGGTATTATTACATCTCAAACCTTGACTCAACCACATTCTTACCTTTTAGGATAGGTAAAAGTTTCCCTAACACAAAGTTTAGCGTCAAGTATATGGTTTCCAAAATTTTCGTATATTATTCGTCTAAAATTAAAGTTTTACAAACCAAACTTCTTTTCTAATTTCCAAGATCTCTTTCCAATTTATAACTCTTTTAAATAAATCCTTTTATTTAAGTAAAATTCCTTTTATAAACAATTTATTATTTGTAAACGCCTTTTATAGAACAATATTATTATTTAAAAACACATTATTAAATTAATTAGATTAGCTTAAATACCATTATAAAATTTATTAATTAACTTTAAACATCAACAATAAAATGATTAATTAACTTTAAACATCATTATTAAAATAAATAAATTTAAACATCATTATTACAATAATTAATTTTAAACACCATTATTAAAATCATTAATTTTAAACACCATTATTAAAATGATTAATTAACTTAACCATTTAAATATAGAAAATACTTTACTTCAAAATACTGCAAAATTAACGTTAATTTAAATCTATTTCTTTACAAATTTGGAAAGAGGCTTAGCGACCACAATGATACTTAGACATGCTACCACTTATTTTTAGTTCAACATTCCAAGTCATATCACTAGTATTTACATAAGCAACATATACGTAAGTAAAATCCATAATTAACAATCAATAGCTAACACATCACTTATCCAATATTAATTAACGACATATGAATAAATGTTGAAATTTATATAGTAGCAGAACAGGGACTTATTCTGCTAAATAGATGTCCAAATAATCTATTCAATTTAATTATAGCAGAATGACATTTTATTTTGCTAAGTGTCGGTGCTAAAATATAATTATCTAACTACGCTATTGTAATTGAATTCAACACTACTATTTTATTGATATTTTACACTTAAACAAATGTATCAAATAATCATACTAAGCTGTTCTATTAGTTTATACGAACAAAATGTCGAAATCCGCTGGTTAAACGGGCTTCGTACGGGTGCATTATAATTTTTTCAAAGTTTTAAACTATAAATTACTAACTAATTAACAGAAATAACTACCTACACCCAAACATTTCATTCCAAGGCTTACTACCCAAACCTAAATACAAAGCTTCTCCTCCCCAAACCAAATCCCCAAAACAATTCCTAAATTCAAATTTGCCTAGACCAAAACTCGCGCATGTGCACACCGCCGTCGTCCATCAAACGTAGATCCAAACCCATGCCCAAACTCCACTCTCCATGCTTGACTCGCTTGCACCTCCACCCTTTACTCTAGTGGCCCTAATCGAAAAACCACCGATCGTCCCCAAATTCAAACTCGACTTTACAACCCAGGTATGTAAACCGAGCTCGCCCTACCACCTCGCTCAACTTTGACCACCAACACCAATGCCAAACTACTTGCCATCTACTGCCACACCTTACAGCGCCTATAGGTCAGACTCACCACCACCATTCACCTCTAGCAACCCCATTTTCGAACGCGAAAACCCACAGCTGCTAAACCCTAAACTTAGCTCAACCAAGCAACCTCGATCACCTCCTACAGCTCCGCCATCATCCAAAGTTGCCTCCAGCACCGTTGCTTCACCTCTAAACCCCTAAGTCGCCAAATTCTTCCAAATGAGCGAAAATTGTTCATCTTGCTGCGACAACCATCCTCGGCCATTAAAAATACTACAACCACCAATAAAATCACTACGTAATGATACTAACATGGCTATATACTCCATTCGTCAGTTCAAGCTCGCTTAAAAGCTGTCAAGCCTCGACCACTTACTGTAATCGACCAATTTCTCACACCCTACTCGACAAAACAACTCACGACTATTTTTAAAATAGCTAGAGACTAAAATTAACAACTTTCCAGTTGATTACAGTGGTTAATTTTATAGTGGCTACTCTTAAATAATCTTAAAATTTCAAATCCATCATTTCATATTCAAATTTATATATATTTTATATTTATTATTAATTGTTATTTTTACTATTAATTAATTTATTTAACTTTACAGTTCAAAATACAAAGTTTTCTTTAAACATTTAAATGTTATTTTAAAGTGTATGAAAAGGTATTACAATTTTCTATAACTTGCTGTTCCATAAAAAGTCGAAAATCCAAAAAGTGGGTATCAGTCACATTTTCAGTTTTCGACCGAACTACCTATTTTTGTAAGCAAAATTCAAAAATAAATTTTCTACCATTAGTTATTAATTAAAAGAAGGTTGTTTAATTATTAAAAACCATTAATTAAGTATTTATAATAAATTAAATATTTACAAATCAAAGTGGAAAATTCCGGATCGTTACACAAATGCAAGTATTGTAAAGAAAATCTTGACTGAAAATAAAATTTATTTTGAAAATATTGCTTTACCCTATGTTTGTATATATTGTCAAATGGGCAAAAGTCACCAACTTTCTTTTCCGACTCTCTGACTAAGTATGGTAAACCTCTAGAGATGGTTGCCACTGATCTTTGGGGTCCAGCACCCATTAGTTCAGATTATGGTTTTAAATATTACATATCATTTGTTGATGCTTACTCTAGATATACATGGATTTATTTTCTAAAAACAAAATTAGAAATTTTTAATGCAGTAATACATTTTATAACTCAACCAGAAAAACAAACCAACCATCAAGTCAAGATTATTCAAACTAATGATAGTACTGAGTATAAACCACTCAGTAATTTCTTTAATAAAAAAGTAATATTTCATAGAACTACATGCCCCGATACTTCTGAACAGAATGGGTTAGTTGAGAGGAAACACAAACACTTAGTGGAGTCTGGTCTCACACTCCTTGCTCAGGCATCCCTTCCTTTAAAATTCTGGCCCAATTCTTTTAGTACTGCAGTGTACCTAATTAATAGGTTGCCGACCAAAGTGTAAGAAAATAAGAGTCCAATAGAAAATTTATTCAATATAAACATGATTATCAAAGTTTAGAAACCTCCGGATGCTTGTGTTTTCCCTATTTAAGACCATACAATGCTCATAAATTAAACTTTGGTCTACACCTTGTACATTTTTAGGATATTGAATAAATCATAAATGGAATAAATGTCTTGACAGTAATGGAAAAATATTTGTAAGTAGACATGTTGTGTTTAATGAGTATATATTTCCTTTCACTAGCACGGACATGAGGACAACTCAAAAGGTTAATAACCCAAAGTGTCTATACCATCAATACCTTTGTATTGAACTATGTGGAATCAAGAAAGAGTTGAAAAGAACTCTCAAAGCTCTATTCCGTAACACAGTTTTCAACGAACTAATGTAGAGCCATCTGATCATATCAATAAATCTACTAACATCTTAACTAATCAAACATAAAGCATTGTCAAGAATGTTCAATTACACAGCCGGAACAGTGAAGGAACAATATAGATCAAATTAACACTACAGAATCACCACATGGTGAACCACATGCTAAAGATGGGTATCATATGATTACTAGGGCAAAAAGTGGAATATTCAAACCAAAAGTATATACTACAACTACTATATCAGAAGAGCCATAGACATTTGATCAAGCTGCAAAAGACAAAAATTAGAAAACAACTATGGATGAAGAATACAATGCTCTTATGAAAATAAGACATAGGATCTTGTACTTCCACCCGAACATAAGAATATAGTGGGATGCATATGGACTTATAAATTAAAGAAAAATCCAGATGGGACAACTGTAAGATACAAAGCAAGACTGGTTGCCAAGGGATACACAAACAACATGGCTTTTATTTTAATGAAATTTTTCTCCAGTAGTGAAACCAACAACTATTTATTCTTACTATAACAAAACACAAAATTTGGAACATCAGGCAATTGAATGTTAGTAATGCATTTCTAAATGGTGATCTACAAGAAGAAGTGTACATTGAGCAACCACAGGCTACAAACATGATAGATTATGTATGTGCAAGCTAAATAAGGCTATTTAAATAAAATCTTTTATTTATTTAAATTTATGAATTGGTACAGTTTTATTTAATTTATGTTATGATATACATACACACACATATGTGTATTATATAGACATATATGTGTGTGCATGTATAACATATCAATACGTGTAAGGCATAAAATGCCCGTGTATAGATGTTGGGATTTACATCTCAACGAACAAGTTAGCTCATCCAATATGCAAATATACTATCACAATGTATGTTTATATACTTTATAAAATATTATATATATATATATATAATTTAATTAGTTTTTTTTATAAAGATAACCGTAAACAAGTATTTATATATATATATATTTATAAATATAATTATGAAATACTAACATTATATATATATAATTATGTGAATATACTTAAATCAATTATAAATATATTAAATAAAATAAAAAATAATATATATATATATATATATATATATTTCAACCGAAAACAATTTGTACATATGTAGATAAAATAATTTATTTTAAATTTTTTTTTGCATTATATTAATTACTTATTTATAAATGTATAATAATATATTAAAACATGGATTAATATTTATAAGCAGTTTAAAATGTTTTAAGTAAAAGTATTAATTACCTAGTCTTTATAATGGCTCAAAAATATTATTTTTTAAAATTTTAATTATTATTAATTCAATTTTCATACGGTTTCAATTTAAATAATTAATATAAAATAATTTCAAAACCTAATTTTGAAATTTAAATATATAGCAAATTTTTAAGTGATATTTTATACTTAGAAAATTTATTTCACAATTTTATGATTTAAAAATAATTTTATAATTAATTATTGATTTTTGGCTTATATTTAAAATATTTTAAATAATAATTTTTTTTTATTTTTCTACCGAACATGTGTTTTGTGATAATATTATTTTATAAAATGTGAAACATGATTTTTATATAATGTATATATTAATATATTTAATTTATGTAATTAAATAATTTAAATGATATTTAAATAATAATAAATACATATAAAATTTATTTTATTACTATCGAATATAATATATGTATAATATACTATATATAAAATTTTTATCACATAGTTATATATAGTATGATGAAGTAATTAAATTTGGACTATACATATAAAGTTAGATAATAAAAAAATGTTTTTTTATTTTTGAGCCATGCCATTATAGATATGTAAATAATAAAGTTTTTATTTTATTTTTATTTATAAATATATTCATGCATACAACTAAACAATTTTGCGACAATATCACTTGCATATCAGAATTGTCATCTAACTAGCAATATATATATATATATATATATATAATAAAATACTATATCTAAGCATTTATAATTGTATTTTGATCAGAAATATACCTCACTTCCAAGTTGCAATGCCTTGTTGTAACACCCCGGAAATTTAACAGAAAATTTAAACAAAAATTTAAAAAGAAAAGTAAATTTAATTAAAACAAGGACTAAAAATAAAATTTCCACAAACATCCGAATTTGGCTACAAAACTTGCCCCATTGCATTCGTACATACTTTCTGGACGAGTTTCATATATAACGCTTCGATATCGAAGTTAACACAAAGAAATTACGGATGTGCGAAAAATTGAAAAATTAATAATTTAACAAATTTAGATCGACCCAAGACTTTGACAGGTCGACCCAAAAATTAGATGTCAACCGCTGTAGGTCGACCAGTGGCCTTCAGCGGTCAACCCGTCACGTTAGAAATACGAAGACTTGAGCATTACATGGACGGCTCCGATCATTCCTTCCTGGCCAAGTTTGTAATAAGCTTGCTTGATCAAAGTGAAGATTCTCCAATCTAAATCTAACGGCCTAAATAATTTTGCAAACCTGTAAATTCTAGCCTAACCTAACCATAAAATTCACATTACAGTTTACTATAACGAAACTCTATCAAACTTTTCCTTCTTCTCTAAACCCCAAAATTCTTAAAAATCAAAATAAAACCAACTTAGAAGAATACATGTAATTGGAGATAGATGGAAAAAACAAAGCTAACATTTGGAGAGGCGATTCTCAAGCAAAGTGAATAGGAAGAGCTTAGGCTTGGAGTGAAGGGGAACAATTTTAATCAAGTGATTATTTGTAGTTAAAATTGATCTATTCTCCATGATCTAGGATGATACTATAAATCCTAAATTGAAATTACTGTAAATTGCTAAACCTAATTTGATGCTAGCACACCTCTCTTATGATTAAATTGCAAAACCCTAAATGGATAAATCCTAAATTTATAAGTCTTTAAATTGGACAATTGAACATTGAAATTAGCTTCTAGATTGGTCAAATAGTAATTAGGGTTCAGCCAAAACAACAAACAACATGAATTAAACTAAAATTGATAACGGATAATGAAACCCTAATTTTTTCTTATGAACGGTCGACCACGATCCCTAGCAGTCGATGGGTAGCTGTCGACTGGTTAGGGTTAGCCGTTGACCGGTAGATGTGTAAAATGCACAGTCTGAATTTTGTCCTAATGCTTAAGTTTATTAATAAAAATATATAAACGTTAACTGTTTAGGGTCCTATTTAAAGGCAATTGGATGCATCTTAGGACTTGTAGTTAAGCTAGTTTTCTAGGAGTGGAGTCATTGCGGTATTAGGTAAATATTGTTTACCCAATTTAGGATCGAGTAATCGACTGGAGGCGATGTACTTTTGCAAATGATACTCATAAGAGGTTTCACGGTAGGTGTGCAGGCTTGACGAGGATGCCTGATGGAGTGGCTCTGGCACAACGGGAGTCCTAGTATGCAAGATTCCTGATGCATGTGATACACTTCAAATGGAGGATCCTAGAGCATGCAATAAGAGGCCAATACTATGATCGAGGGGTGGAAGCAGATACATATGATTAGGCATACCGGTGAGTTGGCATCTCAGATTCTTCCTCTCCAAGCGTGGTAAGGGGGAATTGGTTCCTTGTAGCTTAGTGATGGTGATAGTAGTGGAAATTTATTCCCTTAGTAGCCTATTGGCGATGTTTTCATGATTAGTAGCAAATGGGCGATGTTTTACGTTTAGTAGCATTGTGGCGGCGTTCACATGTTTTAGTAGCCTAGCGGCATTGCTTACATTGAGTGGCCCTAGGAGCGGTGGCCGATTGTTAGATGTGAGGTTCGATTCTTAGTTCGACCCATTGTAATAGCCTACACAAATTGTAGTGGAGGAACGTATTAGATAAGAAACCTTAGATATCAAACCTTTGGAACTCACGGAGACTTGTAGTACATCCTATGTTGTCTAGAGTAGACTTAAGGTTAACTGCATATGATCATCACATATTAAACTTGCACTCATTCACCAGACTTTTGTCTAACCCACCCCATTCTTTTCATTTTTTCTCCACCATAGGATGATAGGTTAGCAGTTGGTTGGGCACAGTACATGGAGAAAGGAGCTTCACATTGGTGTTCTCATATTCTTTGTTGTCCATCATGCAGTCACATAATGTGTTAAAAGTCTGTAAAACATGTATTTTATTTTGAAATAGTGTATATAGCAAATAAAGTAATTTGGAGACTGTTTTTCTAAAAACGTCTATTTTTCAATACTTATATTTTAATTCCTTCCGCTGTGAGATCTAAAAGTGTATAATGTCTTAAAACTTATGCAACGACCCATAATTTTTAACGTTCCGAATGAGAATATTTAATCTATTTAAATATTCAAATTTGATCAGAATATAGTTAATTATAAGAAAATCAATTATTAATAAATTGACTTGATTTTAATGTTGTATTTTTAGATGAATTTATAGGATTTTTTCATAATTTTTAATTTGGAAAATATTTAAATTATCGTTTGACACATTTTGCGGCAGACGTTTGTATTTTTGAAACTACACAGAATAAGTTAGACAGTGTATTTTATTGTTGTTTTGTAATCGTATCGCACTGTTGTGCGCGATCTTATTTTTATTTCTGTCATTTGGGGTTCGTACACGAACGTAATATTATTTAGCGAAGTACCGAAAATCATTAAATAAACAGCACAACCACTCACTCTTCTCCAACACTCCTCCTCTTTCTTCCCTTATCCAATTCCAATAATAAAAAAAATGAGCCACCTCCTTCCCAAAATAAATTGTAGAGCTACAGGCCGCGAAGATCGATGTTGGGTCTGCTGAAAACATGGGAGAGAGAACTTAAAATCCATATGCATTTCGGCACTTGCGATGGTGATAGGGTGGTTGCTGTACATATCACGATAACTAGGGTTAGTCCTTGGTTGCGCTAGAGGTGGATTATGGGAAATGGAGATCGTCGTTGTATTACTTTGGTCAAAGGGCATCCTCTCGCATGATTTCAATAACTCTAGCCTTTGGTTGACGGTTGCGACATTTGAGGGCCGCATAGGCTTGGCCAGGTCGCAATGATCATGGGTGGTTCGAGTTCGACGTGGTTGGGATGGTTGCGACGAGCACGAGAAGTGAAGGTCATTAGAAAAGGCTGTTCGTTGATCAGTGGAGTGTAGCTCTGGCAAGGGGGAGGGGATGCATAGCTTGGTTGAATTTGGCGAAGAAATTATAAAAGGATAATTAATTTAGTTAATTAAGCAATTAATTAAATTATTTAATTTAATATCTTATAAAATGAATAACTATTGCATACGAGGTCCAAATCAAACTGGTCATTAGCAAAGCGCTCGTAGGAGTGTTATCTACGCATTGGGCCGATCTCGTAAAGTTTGGTGCAAGTAGGATTTCGAGCTAAATTTGAATGCCATTCGATTTATATTGAGCAAGAACGTGTAAGCGTCAGTTGGAATTTTTGGTGAGTCAATGAACACTATATGTTACGTGGTAGATATAAATTATTGTTTGCATGCTTGAATGATTTCTTTATTTGATTTGGTTGAATAACCATTTTAGAAAGCAGATAGCATATGAAATGAAATATAGGGAACAAATGAAATTTTGTAGAGGGATCCAAATTCCTCACCACAGTTGATTTTATTTCTTTTATATACTTATTGCATATATTGTTGAATGTCAAAGCTTGGTAGCTTGGCCATATTAGATATGACTTTGATATGTTGAAATGTTGAACTCGCTTAGTTGTAGATCTATGAAAGCGCTTGTTAAATGCTATGGTAGCTATGGACCTCATTATAGTATTTTGAAATACTATATTTGCTGTTTTAATTTGAAAATGGTTTTGATTTGGAGAATGATTTTAAATGTGACATTTGGAATTTTCTATGCTATTTTATTTAGAAAGGGTTTTTGAACATCACTATTTTACTCCAACCTTTTTGGAAATGTTTTAAAAGTATTTCGAGAAGTATTTGCTTTATAGAAAACTTAATATAATAATTATTATCCAGCCTTTTGATCATGCAATATTCAAATAGACTGGATGAATCAAACTTGGAAACTATTAAGGCGGGAAGCTTGAAGAGATAAACTCAAAAAACCAAGTACAAATAGAACCGCAAGAAGGAGACCAACCTAACACAAGGATTCAAGGAGCCAAATCCAAAATGTATTGGATCAATACCGATCCAACCTTCTGGATCGGTACCGATCCACGTTCCATCACCCAAATTGCCCTGGATCCTCATACTCACTCTACTTGATGCTAGAAGCATAGGTGCTATTTTGTTGATCCCATGTAATTCTCTATCGATCTCCATGAGAACTTGAATCAGCAACTCTGCTTCTCCACCGATCCATCATTTGGACTCAGAAATAAGTAAATAGTGGTGCGAACAAGTATAGAATCAAGAAGCTAACCACCATTTGAGCCAAGGCAAGAAGACCAAAAATATCCAAATGAAGAATTTATGGATCGGTACCGATCCAAGCCCATGGATCGGTACCGTTCATTGATTATTTCTGAGGTATCCATCTATTTTCTTAGAAAAATGGTCTATGGCGTGGAAAACGAGGTGGAGATCATGGAGGCAAGATTTTAGGCTTCCTACCTCTATAAATAGGAGGACATGGCTCATTTTAACAATCTTTTTGGGCTCTTGCTTTCTCTACTCTAATTTCTTATAACCGTCTATGGATTTATACTAATCCGCAAGAACTCCTGCTTGTAATCCAGTGATTTAAGCAATAAAATCACAAAGTGGACGTAAGCCAAGATTAGCCGAACCACTATAAATGCCGTATGTTCTTTTCTTGCTCATTTGTCATTTACTTTCTTCACTTTTATTCTTTACACATTATTTTGGGTATTTATACCATTTTTGTTCAAACATTTGATGCTTTCATTGAAAAATCCTATTCTCAGGCTACTTGGATCCATCATCTACTATTGAATTTCTCAGATCTGAGAGATAAATCCAATCTTTCAACCATACCATTCTACCATTCAAATTTTCAACAATCTACTAGAAGTTATTCGCCATGGCCCCAAGGAAGGTACGTACTACAAACTCCAGAGCCGTTGATAACGCTGAATTCAAGGTACTCGGCATGTGGATGAAGTTTCCTAGCAAAATCAGCCAGAGATCTAGAATCCAGCTGATATTGTGACCAGAATGGAGATGGATCATATGATGAAGCGGATGGAGGATATGTTACAAGAGAGTCACAATGAGATGAATCACATATGTAGGTGAACATGAGATTGTTGAATGAGCCGACTCAGAACCACCGTAGAAGGAGTTGAAGGGACTTAGCACTATCTGATTCAGAATCTGATAGTTCCTCATCATCCGAGCAGAGACAGAGGAATAGGAAGCAGAAGATGGCTCAAAACACTGCTAGGACTTTAGATTAAGACACGAGGCAGACTCATGGCAGGGGTTTGTGGATCGATACCGATCCAAGTGGTCGAATCGTTACCGATCCAGCCAATGCTAGAGCTAGACCTTACCTTTTGGATGGTGGTGTGGATGTGACCTCTAGTCATGCCATTGATTATCAGAGTCCAGAATATGGAGCTACTGCTGATGATTAGTTGCTCAGGAATCAAGCAGGGCGGACTTCTGCACGAATGAATCTCTTGGAGTCTGCAAAACCCTAGTATCGAGAGTATTCCTGAGAGCCTTCATTATGCTGAACATTGGGGATATATCTCGACTATCGCCATTCAACCGAACATGTAGAACTAGATTATTTGACCTAGATGGTTAGGAAACTTGTGAACGTAAATCGGTTTAGAAGCAATGATAAATAGGGTACTTCTCCTAGTCGGAATTCATTTACTAATAACATTCTACATGTGAAGTATCCATGGAGGTTTGTAATGCCAATGATTCCATTGTATGATGGAAAGACAAATCTAAGACAACACTTGATGAAATACGAATGGCATATGGACTCTGCCAGAGCTTTTGATACCATGAGATGTTGTTGCTTTCCAATTTTCCTAGAGGGAGTAGCGACGATGTGGTTCACTCGGCTCCCACCGAGATCCATATCATCTTTCGCTGAGTAGTCGTGAAAATTCTAGAGCAATTCTGTTTACACACTTCACGTTAGAAAGATGTGATGTTATTATCAAACCTCTTCCAAGGAGCGGGAGAGTCTTTAAAGGATTTCTTGAACCAGTTCCATACAACTACGATGGAAGTAATAAATCACAATGATGATATAGTATTGATGGCATTGATTAGGGGGATTCGTCCAGAGATTGATTTTGGGAGATGGTTGGAAATGAAGCCCCAACCGATGATGTACATTTTCTACAGGAAGGCTAATCAGTTTCTGTATTTGTAGGAAGCATGTAGTTGTCCTCGAAGAGGTGAGTCTGGGAGTTCATCTGAAGTGATATATAGCAACATTGCTGTAAAATAGTCTAGAGGGAGCTCCGAGAATGTGGATGTGAACATTGATAACAAGAGCAGTGGTTAGAAACAGAATGATAATAGGGCCAGAAAGCGAAAGCCTGATAATAGGAATCGTCCCAGGATTCCTAAGTAAGATAATTAAACTGAGTTGAAAACTCAATCGAGAATATCTATCTGACAACTCAAGGTACCGAGTAGTATAGAAAGCTGTCATCGAGGGAGTCGACTGAGAAGGAGAAGAGATTTGGCAAGTTTTGTAGGTTTCATTAGACACACGATCATAACACCAATGAGTGTAGACACTTGCATGATATGATCGAATATTTGATTCGAAAAAAGAAGCTTCAACGGTTTGTGAAAGCCTCATAGGATGGCGGGCAAGGAAATCCCAACCCCCTTGGATCAACATCCCAACAAACGCAAGCTGGGCCTAGTGGTGAAGATTCTAGGCGGCCTGAAAAATGTTTGGTGATAAATACAATCATCGGTGGGCCGCATCTAGCCGATATGAGTTTGAATGAGATGGATAGGTATGTTGGTGCACCGAAACACACAGAGAATGAAAGCTGCTTCACTGTAGAGGATGAAGCTCCAAGAAAATAGCTCAAAAGCATGACTGGCGATACTGTTTTTCGAAACAGAGATGCTGATGGGGTGGGAGCCCCGATGATTGACCCATTGGTAATAACGACCACGATATGCCTTGCTATTTTACAAAAGGTGTTGGTAGACTGTGGGAGTTCAGTCATCATTTTATTTAAAAAAGCTTATGAACATATGATTTTGGAAGGAAAGGACTTGAAATCATGTAAATCTTAGATACAAGAATTTAACAGGATGGCTACAGAGCCGGTTGGATATGTGGAACTACCTGTGGTACTTGGTGAGGGCGATCGCAAATGGGTGTGGGTCGTTCCTTTTGTGGTGTTGGATATTTACTATGCTTACAATGCATTTTTAGGCCGATTGACCCTGGCTGAATTTAGTGCGGCTATAGCTCCTTGGTGCTTGATAATGAAGTTTTCTACAGAAAATGGTGTGGGAATAGTTCAGGGAAATCAGGGGCTGGTAGCAAATGTTATGTCGCCGAGCTAAAGGAGGCAAGGCGAAGAGAGAAAGGGTAGAGTGTAGTGGGGGCCCTCTGCATTAAGGCCTTGGATGCATAGCAACAACCATCTAAGCCTTGGCTCGAGCAGCATAGTCGGTTCTATAAGAATATGGATCCACGAAAATAGTCACTAGATGGAAGAGCAGCTCCCGTTGAATTGTCGATCAATGTTCCGATCAGCTAAGATGATCCAACACGGGTCGTGAAGGTCGGATCATAGCTTGGCATAAGAATGATGAAGGTGTTGGTTGGTTTTCTCCAAGCGAACCTGGATGTATTTGCCTGGATGCACTTTGATGTGTATGGAATCTCGTTGGAGATAGCGAGCTATGCATTGAACATAAATCACAAATGCGTTCCTGTGAAGCAGAAGCGGTGCGGCCTGGGTCCAGAGAGATACGTTGCACTTAAAGAAGAGGTGGAGGAGCTTAAAGGAAATGGCTTCACCCACGATTCTTTATACCTAGAATGGGTATCAAATCTGGTTCTGGTAAAGAAGTCAAACGGGAAGTGGAGGACATGCATTGACTATTCTGATCTGAATAAGGCATGCCCGGAGGACAGATTCCTGCTTCCGAGGGTTGATCAGCTGATGGATTTGACAGCTGGACTCGAAGTGCTATCGTTCATTGGTGTGTACTCTGGATACAATCAAATACCAATGCACATACCAAACTGGGAAAACACCAGCTTCATAACTGATCAAGGACTGTATTGCTATTTGGTCATGCCTTTTTGACAAAAGAATGCTGGAGCAACTTACCAAAGGCTGGTGAATAGGATGTTCGAAGATTAGATTGGGCATTCGATGGAAGTCTATGTAGACGACATGCTTGTGAAGTCACGGCGTTTATGAAACCACATTGACGATTTAGCAGAGATGTTCGATGTTCTTCGAAAATATGGGATGAAGCTTAACCCTTTTAAATGCTCTTTTGGCATTGTGTCAGGGAAATTCTTAGGCTTCATTATGCAATCCTGTGGGGTTGAAGGCAATCGAAAAATGATCCAGGCCTTGAGAAATATTGAGGCCCCAAAGACGATCAAGGAGGTCCAGAGCTTGAACGAGAAGGTCACCACCTTGAGTCGATTCATCTCTAGAGCCATCGACAAATGCATCTCTTTCTTTGACTTCATTAAAAAGGGAAAAAGGAACTTTTCTTGGACATAGGAGTGTAAAGACGCATTCCGGGCTCTGGTGGATCACTTGGAGAGACCACCCATTCTCTCAAAGCCAGTGGATGATCGTGACTTGTTTATATATCTGGCCATGTCGATGCATGCTTTGAGCACCCCACTCATACGCGAGGAAGCCCGTATCCAACGACCGGTCTACTATATCAGTAAGCGGTTGACAGGAGCAGAAATAAATTACCCAAGTTTGGAAAAGCTTGCATACTTCCCGTTGATTTCCTCAAGGAAGCTCCGCCCCAACTTTCTAGCTCATCCGCTCAAAGTTCTTATCGACTAGCCTTTGCGACAAGTCTTGCAATGACCTAGGACTTTTGGTTGGCCATTGAAATGGAACATTGAATTGAGCCAACATTGAGTGGAACATTCAGTTTAGTGCATGAGACGATACTCCAGAGAGCAGTGGTGAGCAAAATGCTAGGTGGAAGATGTACACGGATGGTGATCGAATGAACGCTGTTCCGGTGCGGGAGTCGTACTTATCACTCTCGAGGAACACTCAATATTTTATGCCTTGAAGCTCGATTTTCTAGAAAAAAACAACGAAGCATAGTACGAGGCCTTGATTGCGAGATTCAAGATCGCCAAGGATCTGGGTGTTAAAACTTTACACGTCTTTTGTGATTCCCAACTGGTGGTGCGTCAAGTCAGGAAAGAGTTTTAGGAGAAAGGAGCGAGGCTGGCTCCCTATCTGAATCGAACCCTTGATCTTCTCAATGACATTGAATATTATATAATAATGCAGATCCCTGGAGAGGAAAATGTGAAGGCCGACTCACTGGCCAAGCTAGCCAGTTCTGGAGATGCGTAGCTCATGGGCTAGCTCCAGTGGAGGTATTATTGACTCCGAGCAACGATCATCTGGATATCGATTGGATCTTGGAGGCCAAGCATGTGAAAGAGTCATGGATGACTCCCATAAAGAATTATTTGCAAAGGGGAATCATTTTAGACATAAAGAGTGAACGATGGAAGCTCCTTCTCCAAGCTTCGAGATACATCTTTCAACGAGGAACACTTTACAGGAAAGGATTCTCAGTCTCACTGCTACGATGTGTCGCCAACGACGATACCAAACAAGTTCTGAGGGAAGTTTATGAAGGGGCCTATTGTGACCACACCGGTGGCAAACCATGGTTAAGAAGATCCTCCACTATTGGTGCTTCTGGCCAACTGTCAATTGAGATGCAGCTGATTACACTAGAAGGTATGAAAAGTGCTAAAGGTTTTCTAAGATTCCAAGAACCCCGCTGATGGAAATTACTCAAATGGTTAGTCCCTGAGGGTTTGCAATTTGGGGAATTGATATTACCGGTGTATTATCGATATCCAAAGGTGGTGCGAAGTATGTCATCGTCGCAGTTGATTACTTCACCAAATGGGCTTAGGCAGAGCCATTAGCCACGCACAAAGAAAGTAATCAACTTTGTGGTTCGAAATATCGTATGCCATTTTGGAGTTCCATAAGCAATCGTTACCAATAACGGGACCCGATTCAATAGCACTAAGTTTATGGATTTTTGCCTTGGACATCGCATAGATAAGAGATTTGCTGTGGTGGCGCACCCCTTGGTGAATAGGCAAGTTGAAGCTACAAACAAGATTATCAAGTTCATTCTTAAGAAGCAATTAGAAGGCAAGTAGGTTAATGAACTTCAATTAGCACATTGGGCTTATCAGACAACCCACATGTCATCGATTGACCATTCTCCATTCGCTTTAGCCTACGGGTCGGAGGCTATGATTCCAGTTGAACTGGAAGCACCTTGACTTACTACAATCCACAAACAAACGAATAACTCCTTATGGAACCTCTTGACATGATCGGTGAGAAGCGAGATGAAGTTGATTCGAGTACAACCGCACATCAAAACAGAGTCGCCTGATATTACAATGCCAATGTCAGGAATTAGACCTTTGAGATTGGTGACCTGGTTCTCAAACGAATCTTCGCAGGCCCTGGAAACTTGGGCCTGACTTGGGAAGATCCATACACATAGAGTAAGAGCTTGGTGATAGCACTTTCAGGCTTACAACGGTTTACTTGATCTCACTCCCAAGGGCGTGGAATAGCGAGAACTTACGATGCTATTTCACTTAGAAATAAATCTCTACATAATTGGATATGGCTATGTAATAAGACCGAATCTGTCATTTCCCGTCTTGAATAAATGAAATGGCTTTTCGGATCCGTGTCTTTGTCATTACATAGCTTAAGAGTTGTGAAATAGGACCGTCTCAAATGAATCCACATGTCTATAATGCAGGTTCCTGGAGTTAGGTGCCGACCAAATTTCCACGGTTGATATCAGATCCTAGAAGTTCAATCATTCTTGGCGACCGGAGATGGATGCCAGCTAACTCTTGTCCTTGATGTGGGGGTAGGAGTATAAAACTAATATGATGAGATTTGATCGTCTACTAACTAACTCTTACCTTGATGTGGGGTATGAATATAAATCAAATAGGCTGTGATTTGACCATCTACTAGCTAACTCTTACCCTCAATGTGAGGGTAGGAGTATAATTTAGAATAGATGTGACATGACCATCTAATCACCAACATATTGCCCGGAATAGGCGAGACAGAAGATCCATGCTTGGCATAAGGTGAGATCTTTCATATAAACTTTGATCAATGCCCAGAGCTAGGCGTGATTGAAGATAAACATCCTGGATGGGGATGTGCAAACTACAATCCTTAATAGTTAGCTTAAACAGCGGCTGGAGCTTGGCCCAATCGAATGTCACTATCTTGGAAAAGGATACCTGAACCGTTATACTAAGTGGCTTACCCTAATCAGTGCCCAAAGCTTGGCAGTTCAACGATTGCTTTGCATTCATCAGAATGACAAAAGGCCGACGGATGACGAAACAGGCTAGTAACCTAGTTCGACCATAATCATGAAAAGAAATGGATTGCGAGTACATGTAATGGAAAATGCATTTCATAAGTACTTAAAAAAATGCACACAAAGATTTGGCGAAACAAAAGTCTTTGTTATTAAGAGTCAAACTAAGGCTTAAAAGAGAGAAAAGGTACAAGTGTTATTCACACTGGAACTGAAAAGCAAAAGCGGAGGCTGAATCCGTACAACACCGACCAAAAAAACAAAAACAGAAAGCAAGAAAGTGCCTAACTGACAATAAAAACAAAAAAAACAACGATCACTTCTTATGCTTTTGCCTCTTGGACTTTTTCTTCTCTTCTCTGGAGCGAGGTATGACTTGATCAGGCTTCTTCCCGCTTGTTCCTTGGCCCTTGGATGGAGTATTCTGCAATGATCTAGCAGGCATGCTTTCAGTGCTCCTATGTGGAGGAAGAGTGACTGGAATGAAGATGTCTGATCATGCAAAGCTATGGACAAAGGAGGAGGGATGACCTCTATCTTCTCTAGCTTGACGTCTTTGGCTAGGAGAAGTTCTTGCTCAAGCCTACTCATGGTGGGACCTAATAGGGGCTTGGAGAATCTAGTAACAACAACATCGTCTTTGGTCTGAGCTTCCTGAATCCCACAATTCACTTCATCCGATAAAGCATCTATCATCCACTAGTCAGGCTAAGGAGTCTCGCCAATTGGAATACTCGGGACCATTGTTGAAGTAGTCATGGTCATTGCTTCTATTATAGATGTTTGTTATCCCGAATGAAGACCTTTGTCAAGAATCGGGACGACTTGGGGTTGACTTGAAACTTTAGAGATATAAAAAGACAAATTATCGATGTCAATCGATGACATATGGAATCTGTCAAATATTGGTGAAATCAACGAGATACCTCCTTCAGGTTAGGATTCAGTATAGGACGGAGTGCCGTCGGAACTCCCTTCTAAGATGGGAGAAAGGACGGTGGACTTTTGCATTTAGGGTTGATTTGGATTAATCCCAGGACCGAAGATGAGCGAGGAGGACTTTTTGGTCCGGATGTGTCCCAGTAGTGGCATCTTAGGGTGATGATCTGGAGCCTTTACATAAGTATTTTTGCACTTTAGAGGCCGACTTCGGATGAAGAATAAGCTCACCCTCTCTTAGCACCCTGGGTTCATCTTCCACCAAGATCTCTTTCCCTAACCGAGCCAGGTCTACCTCACCACCCTTCAGAAATTCCTTCCCCTCGGTAACAACTTATTCCCAGGCTTCGTTATTTTGCTTCATCTCGCTCTCGAGCTTGGATGACAGCTCATCTATTTTCTTGTTCAAAGCATCTTTCTCCAGCACTAAGTCATGGTTTCGATGGTGTGCAGTCTCTATATCGTCACGATGCTTGGGCCTGTCGCTCTCGAGTGCCTTGACAGCATCCTAAGCCTTTTTCTCGGCTTTAGCTTGTGATTTTTTAAAGTTTTCAACCTTGGTGTCGAGATGAGTGATGATTCTTTTATCTTGCATCTCCATGAGTTTCATATTTTCGATCTCAAGTTTCCTTTCCCTTGAAACCTTATAGACCTTCTCAGCTACATGCCTCCACTCGTTATACTGGTTATAAGAGTCTGTTACATAGGCGACTTTTGCGCCTTTAACCTCTGGTGGAAAGTTCTTTAGGTTGGGAAAAAAAATGAGCCCATCAAAGCATAGGTCCGGGAATTGTTCCTTTAGTTCAACCATTCAGACATCAACAACAAGTTGTTGCTCCATGGTGACTGCCGGAGCTTTGAGCGGTTTCTTACCAAGCTTATGATAAGAAGCCTCAGAACTGTCCTTATGGTGCTTGTGATTAGAAATTCGACTGGTATGAGTTGATGTCAAGTGTTGGACGGGAATGGAAGCTGTAGGTAGTGCACGAGAAACATTGTCCAGTTGAAAGTCATTGCGGCGATCAAAATGTTTGTCCAAGCTTCTTGGTGGAGATGACTTGGACCTGAGATAGTATCTGGAGGTAGAGACATGAGATGGATAGTCTCTGTCATGACTACTTCAGTTGTGGCTAGACCAATGGCTAGACTTAGAATCTCGACTGCTACCTTGATCGTAAGTGCTTGGATGTTGCCCATGTGGTCGGGATACTTTCTCCTCGAAGACTAAAATATATACTTTTTCCTCTCTATGGATCCTGCAAATGAAGCAGGAATAAGTTAGCATTAACACAAAATACATGAAACAGGTGTAGTGCAGTGCACATGTGTGTGAGTGCCCTAGTGTCCCCCCATGGCCCGTGTACTAGAGCTTTGCTCATATGAGTGATCTCTCCTATGCTAATGGGTGGTATATCATCATCAAAGAGAAGAGGAGATTCAGGACCCTCAAGGCTTATATTACCAAAATCGAAAGAGCCGAACTCGATAGGAATCAGCCCTAAACCAGCGAAGGCATTTTCAGAAGGGAGTGAAGGAGTTTTCTCACCAGTTGTCACTGACGGGGGCTGTGTAGAAGACTGTACTTTGGGAAGTTTCACGATGAGCCTCTTTTTCAAAACAAACAGTTGGTCATCCTTGGACTATTCAATCGAAGGCTCCAAGCCTACATTAACATCAGCATAGCTAGCTTCGCTACCTTCACCTATGATTTCTCCTTATTTGCTTATTCTTGATCTCTTCCAAATTTAGCCTCGGGACTTGGGACTGGGGGCACGTCAGGATTTAAATCGCCACCTCCAGGAAAGTTATTAATGTCATTACCATCGTCGACAGAAGCCACTTGGACTTGACCAAGAGATTCTCATCGGAAAGAAGAACTTTGATATCTCTATCCTCTTCCAGAAGTGTCATAAGAGTTCTAATGACATCTCCAAGCGCAGCACCGCTGGGTCTCATCAGAACATTTGAATGACAAAAAGAATATGAGTTAAGCTCGTAAAGTCACAAGGCGAGTTTACAGCAAACACATGAAGTTGAACTTACGTTCGGATAGCCGCCTTTGTGCAAATCCTGGTAGACAACGGATATAGTACGATTCACTCTTAAAGTACCTCAACTTATTCCATGTACCGGTAACAACTCTACAGCTCTTGGCCGGTTCTAGATAGATCAAAGAAGGGCTTCCTTTTCGGCTCTTGAAACTATATATATACTGAACCTCCTCGTCACTGGGCACTCGGTGCAAATGTTGATCAAAGATAATATATACGTCGTCAAGGAGGGCGTAGCTATTCAGATGTACTTTCATCAGGGCTAATCTCATGAAGTTCAGGACTCGATGAATTAATTGGTTAAATGGTGAGACGCAACCCGCCAAACACATATATCTCTTACATGTAGTGTAACCCTATAGAGGATTATGAGCTCTTTAGGGATGGGAAGGGACTAGTACGTCCTCAAATGGAATTCTGTCTTTATCATAGATTCTATGGAGTGATCCCTCTTCAATCCTCGAAGTAATGAATTGATGGGATCGTCTAAAATGGCAACATCCTCAAGAGTATCGGGAGTAGCTTCTACTTTAACTTTGGGACCGTCTACAGGAACTTGAGGAACTTCTAAATGAGGTTGATCCGCTTGTGGATTTTTAACTAGAGATATGGACTGTACCAGAGATTGTTGTGCATTTGGAACCGTAGTCGAACTTGATTGGGTATCAGATTCGGAACATTTGGAAGTAGATGGACCTGCATCTTGGGTAGCAAGATGCTTGGAATGTCTGTGACCATTTCTATAAATACTCAACAAATAATCAATATCAGATAAATTATAAGCTGTGCTCCCTATGCTAAAGTAAAACCTAGTGCGATGTCGTGCAGTGTTGTGTGGTGCAGATTTCCGATATCATATAATTGTTTATTTTAAGAGTTCGGACATCTCCCGAAGTGACCGTCATCGTTGGCCATCCCAAGAGTGCCATGTTGTCGGCCATGCTTTGGAAATGGTTTGAAACCAAGAAGGAGAAATTCGACACAAATCCTTGGTCCATAAAGCAAAGATCACATGTGAATTAGGAGTGCATGAAATTCACATAAGGGTGGGATTTAAACCGATCTAACCCCTTGGAGAAATTTCATCCCCCTTCTCCCTCTTGTCTCCCATTGACAAACCAGGGCCATCCATGCTAAGTTCATCCATGTCAGTCCTAAACTCACCACCTACCTATGTTCATGGGCATGGATGTTCAAGTCGAGAGGTTTTCAAAGGTTAGGATCGGCTCCAAATGGATCGGTGGGGTTGTATGGAATTGAGCTTGGGTGATGGCACGATTGGGTTCGAGGTCATACGCAGAAGCATTGGCGGATGGTGGTCAAAGGCAAGGCAAACACTACCAAGTAGGGTTGACACAAGTTCAATTCGAGGTTCAAGACTTTAATGGCAGAGCTTAAGTTGATTCTACAAGCAAAGATAGAAAGAGAGAGAAGAGGAGAGGAATGGTTTTATAAACCCAAACCCATGCTTTTAGGCGAGAAAAGCTATGACTTTTCAAAGTCTTGGATCGATACCGATCCAAGAACTTGGATCGGTGCTGAGTCTTATTTTTTTAAAAAATCATGATGATGGTGTTGGCCTATATGTTCCTACATGAGCATGATCATATGCTTAGGATTGAACAAAGGGCGTGCATGTGTGTATGTGTGCATGTACATATCCAACACCCGACAACTAGAGTAAGAGAAATCAGATTAAAACCTAGAAAATCCATGAAAGGAACCCATTCAAAACTACTAAGTTTGGAATAATAAATCTTAAAAGCGTACTCCTATTTTATAATGCCAGATGCTGATAAAGCATCATGACGGATAGCTATGGAGATAACACTCCAATGGAATGATCCGCTGGAAGGATAACGACTATTCGAAACATGGAGTGGAGTCCTTCACGGTAATGCCGACTTGTCCTGATTCAAAGCACATCGTGTTCGAAACAAGATGTACTCTAGGGGGCAAGTGTAATCCAGCCTTTTGACCCACAATAGTCATATAGATTGGACGAACCAAACTTGGATACTATCAAAGCCAAAAGCCCAAAGAGATGGCCTAAATGTCCAGAAACCAAGTAAAAATAGAACCAAAGACGGAGACCAACCCAACACAAGGATTCAAGTAGCCAATCCAATATGTGTTGGATTGGTACCGATCCAACCACTTCGGTCAGTAGCAACCCACGTTCCTTCACCCAAACTTGCCCTGGCTCCTCCTACTCACTCTACTTGATGCTAAAAGCCTATTTTAGCTGTTATTTCATTGATCCTATGCAATTCTCTGTCGATCTCCACGAGCACTTCAACCAGCAACTCTGCTTCTCCACCGATCCATCATTTGGACTCAAAAAAGTAAATAATGGTGCAAACAAGTATGGAATCATGAAGCTAACCATAATCGAGCTAAGGAAAGAAGACCAAATCTACCCAAATGAAGAATTTATGGATTGGTACCGATCCAAGCCCATGGATCGGTACCGACCCATGATTTTTGCAGAGATGTCCATCTATTTTCTTGGGTAAACGATCCATGGTATGGAAAATGCGATGCAGATCATGGGGCGAGATTTTATGCTTCCTAACTCTATAAATAAGAGGGAAGGGCTCATTTTAAGGATCTTTTTAGACCCTTGCTTTCTCTACTCTAATATCTTGTAGTCACATACAGATTTACATCGATCTATAAGAACTCTTGCTTGAAATCTAGTGATCTAAGCAATAAGATCACTAAGTAAACGTAGGCCAAGATTAGCCGAACCACCATAAACACAGTGTGTTCTTTTTTTGCTCATTTTTCATTCACTTTTTTCACTTTTTATTCTATACACAATCTTTTGGATGTTTGAGCCATTTTTAGTTGAAACATTAACAAATGAGAAAGCAAAACGGGGAATTTATCTTTTATAATAAGTGATTTTTTTAAAGAAGACAGAAATATTTTGGAATAAATATTTGTGAAATGCTTTGTATAAAATGGTGGATGGAAAGATAGATTTATAAATGATATTTTATAAATAAATGAACAGATTTATAAATGATATTTTATAAAGGGAAATGATATCATTTTGATAAATTGGAACGATAAATCACATCTGTGAAGTTATAGTGATATATGGAATGATATTTTTATGGAAAGTATTTAGTCCTATCTTGAAATCGAAGATTTGTGATAAGTATATGAGATTTAAAATCAGGAGATTTATAAAAAGGATTTTTATAAATAGAAAGGAGATATATAAAAGGAGTTTTGTAAATATAAAAAAGATTTATAAAAAGAAGTTTTATAAATAAGAATGAGATTTATAAAAGGAGTTTGTAAATATATAAGAGATTTATAAAAAGAAGTTTTATAAATAGAAGGGAATTTATAAAAGGAGTTTTATAAATAGAAAAGAGATTTATAAAAATTAGTTTTATAAATGGAATGAGATTTGATTTACATAAATGATCTCTATAACTTATAGTGGTATGGAAAGTATTTTTTCATACTTAACACCAAATGTCGAGGTATGGAAACTCGTCTCTATCAGTGAGAATTAAGAATGTATGTTGAGGCAAAGATAATTCTCTAACTTGTTCGACTACATTGTTAATCGAGGGATAGTACAAGTTTGGAATCAGGAACTGGTGGTAAGTATATTTGATCTAATTTCTATATGATCCATTTACTTACACCAAAAGTGTTTTAGGTTTATTGTTATCTATGTTTTAAATGCAGTTGTTTTAGTGGAAAATAGGCACAAGGACAAATTTTGAAAAAAATAGACTAAAGAACAACAAGTTTCATTTTTAGGCTGAAGGACAAACTTTGAAAAAAAGATTACGCTGAAGGACAATGCTAAATATAGCTAGCATTTTGTACAATGTAAAAATAAATATAATGCTAGTTATAACCAACATTTTATATAGTGTCAAAACCGAATATAATGCTAGTTATAACTAGCATCGTCCTTCAGTCTAATTTTCTTACAAAGTTTGTCCTTTAGACCGAAAATTAAACTTGGTGTCTTTCAGCTTATTTTTTTTTCAAAGTTTGTCCTTGCACGTAATTCCCTCTTTATTTTAACCCAAATAAGTATGGTTTTGGAAGTGAAATCTTTCTTAAGATATTGTGAATATACTTATACCGTTGAGAAAGTATGTAAATATATTTTCTAAGTATTGAAAGTTCAGTGTTTTATGAATATACTTATACATATGAAATAAGTATATGAATATTTTTCCAAGCTTTGAAAGAGTATAAATGAATAATGTATGAGTAATATACATATAACGAACGAAGCGGACGATTAACTTCTCTTCACCCGAGCCTATCCAACCTAGAGGACAACCAGGTAGAAAGAGAGGGAAGCGGGACCCAAGTCAGTAATCAGCTCTAGTTCGGCTATCTTACTTTGCTGATGGAAGATTTCGATAATAAGCTGCCGAGTCTATTCATAGGCGAACCTCTAACCTTGTTGATTCTCATAGGCGATCCGGTATTGGGCTTCGCTGGTTTGGACCCATGGAAGCTGCCGGGTACGCATTCGTGGCCCCTATCAATTAGGGACTTTCCTTCTTACAACCAGACGTAGCCAATGCTGCTTAGGCCAGGCCCGCTTTACCGGCTAACAAGACTCTCCTGCAATAACCGGAAGCAACCAGTATACCTGGCCTAATTGCTGCTATAACTAACAAGGTAATATACTGGTGCTTAGTGGATGCATTTCATAGTAGTCTTCCGCTAAGAAAGCAGACCATCTCTTTCTGCAGATGAATACAGGCGAGCGAATAAGCCAATAGACATTCTTGCCCTGAGCGAACCTACTGCTAGGTAAGGTGCGTGAGCCTAAGCTATTGTTCTATGATTGTAAGCGTCTTCTATTCTTTGATACATTCCGTAGCCCTCATTGGCATCGATCCTATTTGGTTATGTGTGGGCCGAAGCCGTTGCTTTCTCTCATGATCGATTCATCTTCTGAAGCAGCTGTCGTATGCCGAACCTACTCTTCTAATGAGGGGGCTTCCTAGTTCTCTTCCTAGGCCTAAGTATACTGCTTTTTTTCATTGAGTTCCCGCCCCCCTGGTCAAACCACTGCTTCCGAGCTAAGCTAAGAAGAGTATACGAGGAAGTCTGGCTGGCTATGTTGATACAGCTCCCCAGGGCTTCTTCTTATAAGACTAGTCGCTCATCCTATTTGAGCTAGCTTCAGCACCCCTATTTGAATGAGCTAGCTTCGGAGCGGACTTCGCTATAGCCTCCAGTCAAGCGTCTATTCTCTTGGATCTAACATACCACGGGCTACTTCCAAGCAAGTCAGTAAGGGAACCCTTAGCATCTTATTTCGGGTAATTCCATGTTAGCCGACTCTCTGCACAAAAGAATCACATCTAAGCGAACTAGACGGGAACTCGGTAGCTCCTTCGGGCAAGGGAACCCCTGGATAGTAGGCAATTGTTAAGGGAACGTTGCTCAATTAGGAAGTGCTTGCTCGATTTATTAGCGGTAGCTCGAGGCAGCTAATAATTAAGAAAGTAGCCCCTTGTGACCCCGAGGAGGGAAGCAGTAAATAACTATTATATTAAGCTGAGCTGAGAGAGAGTTCGGGAAGGGTGCCACTGAATTAGCGCGGATGTTGCCTCAGGGAGAGGGCTAGTTAGATAGGGCGAATAGGGCTCGACCGCATCTTTGTAAAAGTATTTTAATACAAGTATTTATAAAGTGATTATAATTAAAGTATTTATAAAGTGATTATAATTAATTAAAGGATTAACTAAAGATGCTTAGTGGTTGCTTATGTGCTTAATCATGCGAGGTTTCGATATGAAATTAAATCTAAGATTGGATTGTTTGCTTATTTGACAGTCAATAACCGATTATCAAATCTTAGCTAGTTTTGAAACTATCGATTGTTGGTTCAGAGAGACCAGGATCAGATATGTTATCCAAAAGCCACTTTGAACTAGCATAAGCGTTCGGATTGAAGACATCTTGAAGATGATGGAGTTGAAGATGGAGATCTTTGAAGTGTAAGGGCTAATTGCTACTAATCTCGAGGATGATTCCAAAAAGGATGTAGTAGAAGTAGTGCATTCGGTTTGTTCAGTCTCAGACCAACTTGTATGGATGAATGTTGATATTGCATTGTTGCATGGAGGGCGGCATTTGCATTTCAAGTGGGATTTTCTAAAAGATAAAACGTAAACTCAAGCCTCATACCTGAAAATGACTAAAATAGGGTAGATGTGGTAGGGCTATGTAGTTCGCTACTATTAGGGTTTGGTTACCACTTGTATTTGGCCATGGGAATGGTTTGTCAAGTTGGCAGCTGGGGTGACGATCATATTCGGTACTATCTAGAAAGGAGTAGACCAGTTCTATGTTGGTAGAGGTGTAATGTTTGCAGCCTCGGTACATTTTATCTAATGGTGAACTCTACGGAAGGTAGTCCCTTACGTTGTCGTTGTTAGAATCCCCTTTTTAATACGTGCCATACGGATTTAGCTATATAATAAATAGGCTATAGAATGTAATTAATGTGACCATTCTGGCTATGTTAAATATTTATTTTAAACCCTAGACATTATTATAATATCACTGGAATTTATAATAAAATGGTTCGGTTATCTTAAGGTAAAAACCTGTCCATGTTCATATGCGACATGGTTTAACGAGATATCTTTAATTTTGAAAGGTTTTATAGCACTAAAAATCCATATGATTTGAGTTTCTCATGCTAGTTTACCAAACTGATCCGGGTGTTATTTTTGTATAATTTTTGGGTCAGCCCGAGCATATTTCCAGATTTAGTAAGACACTTTGGAGCTTTAGGATACTAACTAGATGCCTCCAAGACGTATTCACGTATTTTGTTTTCTGCTGCATTTTTGTATTATATTTATTAGCATTTGTGAGGACAGGTTGTTATTATTGTCTAGGTTGATGATAAGTTAGATTACTTTGATTGATGTATGTATGTTACTGTTTTCTTCTATAAAGATCATTTGTATATTATATATTACTTGTCACTATATGAGATTCTGTTTGGTCTTTCCTTTTCTTTCACTCGAACAATCTATCTTTCTATCACTCGGATGCACAACATGTAAATACCATGGATGTATTACTGTCGACTTTTGAGGATCAAAAAGGCTGGTCATTACATGTGGTATCAGAGCTTAGGCTAAGCGAAAACATAGGACTTAGTGGGGTAGACTCATTAGAGATAGGGTTAGTAACACCGTAGAATTAGTTTCAGTGTGTGCGTATACTGTGTTGATTGATCTGTTGAATGGTTTTATGAATTCTGGTCGATACAAAAGGTACAACTGTATCGATAGGGGTTTCTAAGCACTTGGAGAAGGAAAATCAACATCGTATTGTTTTTGAAAATTTGGTAAATGAAATAATTTTACCTAGATTTTATATTTTATGTATAAAAGGATAATTTTTTGAAATTTGATATGGTTATTTATGATGTGTTGCTTATTAGGAAATGATTATATTCAATTATTATCATTTATTGTTTGATTAGTCATGCTCATCCATTTTAGAACATCGACTATTGTATGTTGATTGATTATTTATGCTTGACTAGTTTATGAGCATTTACAATTTTGGTTGAATTAAATGCAAACACATTGTGAATTCAGTTTCATGATTTGACTATAAAATGTTCATTAATAATGTAGGTTTAACAAGTTTACTTTATTAAAGGGAAGTTATTCAAGATAAAATGATTTTATAAATATGGTTTATAAAATGTGTTTTATAAATGAAAAGGATTTCTGAGAATTTAGTCCTAGTGTCTTGAAAAGGATTTCAAATGATTTTTGAGAAAAAATGATAATAGTTGTTAACCTAAAAAATGGATCAACACCCTGAATGAGTATGAAAGCACCAGCCTGTTTATCAAGGCAAATAAATAAATAAAAGGCAATAGTAAATCACAGAAAAAGTAAAGAGATTTTAATAGTGGTTCGGCTGTTAACGAAGCCTATGTCCACTTTATAACTTTTATTGATCAACTACTATTACAAAGGGGTTTGGATTACAATATGATTCTTTTTTCCTAAGTTAGATCAAGTCACCATTATTAGAGACAACTGGAAGGATCTCAGTTGCCCTTTAATGGCTATTGTGAGGGAGAAGAAGAGTGAAGAAACAATGGCAGATTTTCAGCAGAGCTCAGAGTCGATCCTTTTTCTATTGTAGATGGGATGGGATTTGTGGAGTTGGAGAGCACTTGGGCCAGAGCCGCTTAACCAGAAGCTCATATCCATCTTACAGAGCCAGCTCAGGAAATTTGGAGGTGTTTGGAGCTAACTTTTCGGATCGATGCCGATCCAATTTGATCAGATTGGTATCAATCTGAAAAGTCGTGCAATTCTTATACAACCTTCATCTAATTTGCTTCCTTGTTTGGTTTTGATGCTCTCCATGCAACTTCATTGCTTGTTGATTTGTTTGATGGTGATTTACCTATGGGTTTGACTGATCTGTAATCTGAATCGGGTAAGCTTTTATTTCTCGAACTCGAATTCTTGGAATGTTACCAAACTTGGTAGATAAGCTTAATGGAGACATAGGAGTGTAAGGCAAGTGGAATGAAGATCCAATAAAGTAATATTTTGGATCGGTACTGATCCAATTGGATCGGATGAGTACCGATCCAAAATGTTAGCATAAAAATGGTCCAAACTTCTTGGGGTCCTTTTTCTTGTATTTTTAGGCCTTCCGATCAAGTCTCGAGTCGTTCTGGCCTAATCTAAATGTTCTAATTCCATTTGGATTCTGCTGGGTTAAAAACCCGGTTAATATTTGCCTCCTAGAGTACGCTTTCATTGAAAATAAGGTATGCTCTGGAATTGTTTATCTCTGGGTTTCCGTTTTATGGAGTTTCATTGGTCGTATCCGGTCAACTTGAAAAGCTATCTGCAAAGTACCAGCTAACTGTTCAGTCCTTATTATGAATCTCCATTGTTCATGATTATGGAATAATCTTGACTTGATAGTTTCCAGAATGAATATGAACATCGAGTAGGTCGCATATGGAAAATTTGGGACCATTTAGAGGAGTAAATTTGGGTCGGTATCGATCCACTTGGATCGGATCGGTACCGATCCAAGTACTTGATAATTTTTTTCGAACTTTCTCTTTTTTTTATAAAAAAACTTTATACGAGCCGACCCTTTACTTCAGTTCATTTCTATTTCGATCCAATCCCTCATTTCTCCAGCCGATTCGATCTTCCCAACCCAAGCTAGCCAATCCAAGCATTCTGTCCACCAAGGAGTTACCGCTGTCGATCTCCACCGTCATCGTCATTTGTCGCCGCCTCATGAAGTCGTTGCCAATGATTGGAGCAAGGAATCGCTGCCAAAAATCCCTAACTTCGTGAAGACTCCTGATCCAATCCGAGTGAAATCCTAGCTTTTTGGGTCTCCCTAAACTAAATATCAATTTATCTTCTTCAATCCAAAGGTTGGTAGCATGAATTTTGGCGTATTACTACATCAGCGATTGGTGATGAAGTTGTGTTGGTGATGAATACAGTAGAAGATTCGAGTTGATTGTGACTTTGTGGAAAAAGATAGCAAATCGAGTCTTGAATTTTCCATGGAACGAAGCTAGGGTTTGCCCCGGTAATTGATATGTTTTGCTATCTTCATCCATTGAGTCAAAATTGACTTGCATCGAGTTACACAGTCGATCCCGGCACGGTGTCTTGTAGATTGATTTTGGTTTTTCTATGAGGTGATAATAGCTTAGGGTAGCATGTTGTGTGCAGCTCATGATGTTATCACCTTTCAAAGAACTAAAATCGACTTATGTGAAGAATTCTTTACTTGATTCGGACTCATCGATCTATATTCACTCGCTTTGGATTGGTCCTGTCATTGCATAGTCAATGTACCTAGAGTAGGAAGGATTTTTGTGTCTTTTCGAACAACGGATTCGTTATTGATTGTTGATCAATAACTAGTAAGTATAGAAGGAATGAAATTAATGGGTGATACAGACCGCCCTTTACTGTATAAATGAGCCATCCACATGAAATGGTTTGTTCACAGCATTTAGGACACCGGACCCATTCTCACTTAGATTACATATCACACATACTCCTGGTTAACACTTAGAATCTGATCAGTGATTGGTACACGTTGATTATCTCCTAGATTGCAAGTGTCAACCATGCAAGGGTCTATTGTTTAGAGATTATGCGTACTTGACCGTTTTGAACACATGCATTCTTATATAGAATGATGAGCAAATCTTCTCGGTGCAAATCAATTGAGGGGAACTCACCTCTTTCTGAAGCGAAGTCATCGTCGATCCTAGCTGGATCCACCGCTTCCATAACTTTGGGTTAATATGGTCGTCTGATTCCAGTCGGTCCCACCGTCGATCGCACTCCTCCTAATTTTAGAGTCTTGCTTGATGCTTCGGAGAAAGCTCCTACAATTCTTGCACACCGGATGTTGCAAAACATTTGCTCGCAATATGGTATCCTAGAGGATGACGTACTTCTGCCATCAAGAGGAGAATTTTCTCATAGGCCACCTTGTGGATACGTGACTTGCCACCCGTATATGTGCATGTATGGTGCAGTCCCCCATTCAATCACTTCTTAATGACAACACTTCAGAACATAAGGTTGGCCCCATTCCAGATTCTTCTAAATGGATACGCCATGTTGACGTGCTTATATGTATATTAATGCGGACGCTTAATCATGCCCCAAGTTTCGCTGAGCTAAAGTATCTTATATTGTTCAAGAAGAGAGAGGCTAAACCATCACTTGTTCATATAGAAGCACAGCATATCAGGAAACTTATAATGGATCTTCCCAGCAAAGTTCCTTCACTTAAGAATCGGTTCTTTTTTGCTAAGTGTCCAGAAGGATTCACCCATTTATGGACTACGGGGGGTAAATCTTCTTTACCATGCTCGGAGTTTCCTTTAATTGTCATAAGTTTTCCGAATGGTCATATATTCCTTGTAGTTCTTCCAAAAATTAACAAGGACTCGGCAATCGGTACTGTTCTTAGCACCTTGAAAGTGGACGATGCTCAGGAGCGCACGATTAGATTCTTGATCACAGATGAGAACCTTCGTCGATGTGGGCTTTCACACCCTGGGAGATCTGTTGGATTCGTTAGCGCTCCTTCCCGCTCTAGAGCCCGAACCCATTCTATTTCCTCTTCCCCTGACTTTGGTGAAGATGACGACAACGATGAAAGTGGCCCATCCGATGGGTCAGAGAAGACCCTTGAGGAGATCTAAATTCAAGTCGGGGTCGATAGTCCACCCAAAATGCCATCGATTCCAGAAGAGAAAGGGAAGAGTTTATTCAACGGAAGGGCAAGGCTATGTTTATTGAAGAGAAGGAAGAAGGAGAAATCAGTGAGGAGCATCCCCTAAATAAGGAAGAAATAGACTGGGATACTGATGAGGGTGATGTCAAATTAGGCGACAAGACCTCAAAATTAAACCCTTGTCATGCACCTTCACCTTCTTTAAAAGAGCCTATTGGAGGAGCTTCTCCCAAGACTGAGCCCGTATCCAGCTCTCTACCGGAAGGTGCAGACATTGATTTGGAAGATACGAGTGATAATTTTGTGAATATGGGTGACTTGATGGATGACTTCACTTCGGAAGGGTTACCTTCCCAGTCTACTCAGATTATCCCTACAGGAAGCAACGTTTTGACATTAGATGGTAACCGATCTGATTTGTGTATTCCACTGGAGTCGTTAAATTGCAACACACACTTCAATAGGATCATACACTTTATATTATTATTATTATTATTATTGGATGTTTTAGTTCATCAAATGCCTCTTTCCTAAAGCCATTTTATCGCTTGCTACAGGAATCATGCCTTATGGTTTTTACAGCGATCTTGCTCAAGTTTTGGAGTCTTAGTGTTCGTACAGACACTCTTCAAGGTACCATGCTTCCCGAGAGACTGACAAGGAGAGGAAAAGGTGGAGGGAGAGGGAGACAGAAGAGCGTCGCCATGCCGAGAAAGGTCAAGGCCGTGATAGGGGAAGTGGCTACGAGAAGAGGAAGAGCCGGATTGAGCGGGGAGATCCATCAAAGAAGCCAAAAGCGAAAATCCGATTCACAGCCTTCTGCTTCCACTGGGATAAATGTCCCTGCTTCCGGTGTCGTGACCGCCTCTACTCATACTATCATGACCGCCTCTCCCTAGATTTCTAGGGGTGCACCTTATTTTTTCCTACTGGTCCCTCTCATCTACAAGCTGCTTTCCCTAATTTATTCTTAAGGGGGGTTGTTTTGGATAAGCTTAATCTGAAGTCAGTTCGTGCCGAATCTTATTCACCCTATTTCCAAGCAATTCAGAGCGGTTTGGAGCACGTTGAGGGTGGGAAATTTTTTGCATTCGGTTGTCTACTGTTAATCGGAACAACTACCATGAAATCCTCTCGTTTGAGTCTGAAAAGGATGAGTACGAGAAGCAACTCGTAGATCGTGATGCGAAGTTTGAGAGGCTAAAGAAAGAGAGGGACGACACCCTCAAGGGGGAGAGCAAAAGTGCTTCTTTGCTTAAGGAGCTTAAAGAATCCACTGACCAAGCTGCAATCATATTTAGAGATGAGAAAATGAAGTGCCATATGGATGAGGCGGCTTTAATAAAAAGTTGAGGCTAGGAGAGACGATGGTGAAGATGCAAAAGAAAACCACCGCCGAGCACGCTCAAGAAATTGCCTCTCTTTGCGAACAATTTTTGAATTTGGATGCGGAGAAGAAATAGCTGGCCGTAGAGAAGGCTAACATGGATGCCAACTTTTTAGAGCTCTAAGATACCTTCACAAAGAAGATGGAAGGCTTGGATTCTACCATTTTGGGCTTCTATGTCAACTCTATGCTGCATTAGGGGATTCTTATTTACTTGGGTCCTTCGTTCCCTCATACGCTTGCCGTACTCTTGGAAGAGATTCTGGCCTGATTTCAAGACATGGGTGGCGGTTATACCGAAGAGGAGTTGGTTCAAGCATATTTGAACGAAGAGTCCCTTCAAGCTTTAAGGGAGGGTCTGGAAATCTTGAGACTAGAGAGGGAACGAGAAGCTATTGATGCCGCGACCGCTACTAAGGCTATAACTGGGCATTTTCCTTCAGGTCCTGGTGGGCGATCTTCACATCTTTGTGCTGATGAGGGAACAGTTTCTAATTCTTTAGTGATTATGCAGCCATCTAAAGAATGCAACGGCGAGGGCTTCGAAGTTGTGGCGCATGAACAGACCCCTATAGTAATTTTCTTATATCTGCCATGTTTGAAGACTTCCAATTTACACCTGATGAAATTGCCGAGATAACCGCCCTTTATTATGATATTATAGATCCACCCTCTCTTCTTGCCGAGTTACCTCCTCCTCACGGTGCCGGATCTACTGCCATTCTGACCGCATCGACTTCCGTCTCCGCATCTGGCTCGCAACCCGGTTCGCACTCCGAGCAAATTGCAGTGCTACATGGTTTGGATGACCCCTCTATATCTCAAGAGGAGGGTTTGACAACTACTAACACAAGGGAGTAGGCAGATCAAGCTAGCCAACCAAATGAAGTAGAGGTCGAGTATCCGATGACTGAGCAGCAGATAGTAGCGGTGAAGAAGGAGAAGATTGAAGAGCAAAAGAGGTCGTCAAAGAGTTCTCACAAATCCCGTAAGCACAAAGGCAAAAGAGGGTCTGCCAGTGGTAATGTTTTAGAAAGCGAGATCTCCCCAAGAGGGGAGAAGCTTGAGAAGTTGCCGATCAGAGGCAGGAAAGGCAGCAGGGGAGTTAGTGACAAGAAGTCATGATCTATCCGTGCACTCGTGAAGTTGAGCTTTTGCTTTTTTGGTTGCTTTCTATACAAGCGCAGAGTTTGAAATTATCATTTCTTCTTGTTGTTGCAACAGTGGTGTTTGTCGCAAAGTATCGATCATGAATATGAAATACAAACACCACTGTTGCAACAACAAGAAAACATTATAAGTAATAAAACAGTATAAGATGCGAGCGATCTTCACATCTTTATGCTGATGAGGGGACCGTTTCTACTTCTTTAGTGATTATGCAGCCATCAAAAGAATGCAACGGCGAGGGCTTCGAAGTTGTGGCGCATGAACAGACCCCCACAGTAATATTCTTATATATGCCATATTTGAAGGCTTCCAATTTACGCCTGATGAAATTGCCGAGATAACTGCCCTTTATTATGATATTATAGATCAACCCTCTCTTCCTGCCGAGTTACCTCCTCCTCACGGTGCTGGATCTACTGCCATTCTGACCGCATCGACTTCCGTCTTCGCATCTGGCTCGCAACCCGGTTCGCACTCCGAGCAAATTGCAGTGATACATGGTTTGGATGACCCCTCTATATCTCAAGAGAAGGGTTTGGTAACTACTAACACAAGGGAGTAGGCAGATCAAGCTAGCCAACCAGATGAAGTAGAGGTCGAGTATCCGATGACTGAGCAGTAGATGGTAGTGGTGAAGAAGGAGAAGGTTGAAGAGCAAAAGAGGTCGTCAAAGAGTTCTCACAAATCCCGTAAGAACAGAGGCAAAAGAGGTTCTGCCAGTGGTAATGCTTTAGAATGCGAGATCACCCCAAGAGGGGAGAAGCTTGAGAAGTTGCCGATCAGAGGCAGGAAAGGCAGCAGGGGAGTTAGTGACAAGAAGTCATGATCTATCTGTGCACTCGTGAAGTGGAGCTTTTGCTTTTTTGGATGCTTTTTGTACAAGTGCAGAGTTTGAAATTAGCATTTCTTCTTGTTATTGCAATAGTGGTGTTTTTATTTCATATTCATGATCAATACTGTGCGGGTATGGCCCTCGTTGTTTGTTGTTGTACATGAAAACAGTATAAGTAATAAAACTGTTGAAATTTTGATTGTAACTTCACTTGTCTACTTATGTACATTCCATGAACTGGTGCCTTTTTATACCACTATTTTTTTATTTAGCACTGGTTTTTCCTATACTATATTATTTAGTCCCGTAATTACTGCCAAAATTCTTTGTTTGGAGTAACATAACTGTGAAGTATCTGCTATTTTGGTCGAGTGTTGGTGTGTGTGCCCCTAGTTCATGGGACTGTTTACTCTGAACACTTGATATGAGAATTGGTGCCCCTGATAGTCTTCCAGATGCCCCTAGTCGGGGCTATACTGCAACTCCTATCTTTGGGAGCTTCTGGTTATATTGTCTTCATTTTAAATTTCCCATTTTGATTTCTGACTCGAGATATCCACGAAGCATTTTAGCGACCTTACGGTGAGTGATTCCATTGCAACGCTGACGTTCAAGCTATTGTGCACACGTGTCGCCCCTTAGAGTGCTATTTCCTTAGCTTCGGAAGTGCTGCGTGGCCTTTTGTAATATGAGAGTTTCTCGTTTTTGGGTGCAATTTTGCTGATCCAAGTAGTGGAGTGCGGCTTACGAAATGCGCACAGTGGGGTCTAGGCTTGCTCGGTCACAGTTTTGCTAGCCAAGGAGCGATGTGGAACTTACGAAATGTGTGGCTTAGATTCTGACCTTCTGGTGTCGCCGGAGCAACACCAGTTCTTAGAAAGCCGGGATCGAGTTCCATTGATAAGTGGTTTGAGTCGATTTGCTTTCGTTGACTCGGCGGGTAGATGGGGCGTGGTTCCATTATCTCATGTAGCGATCGGATGGTTTAGAGTCAATGTGACCTCATCAACTCGGTAGGTTACTTATGTTAACACGGTTTTATTGGTTTATAAAGAAGAGCAATTTCATTAATTGAAATAAAAGTTTGGCAAATTCTGCCTATTTACAATACCTCCAGTATCTATGGGTGGATTATTTGCGAAAATAGGAAATACATAAGACAGTCTTAGTTAAAGTAACAAAGAAGAAATTCGCTGCATGGGGAATTTTGGTTCCATCAACGGTTTTTAGCTTGAACATGCCATCCCCTAGCTTCTGGCCAATTACATAGGGCCCTTTCCAACTTGGTCCGAATGTTCCTGGTATAGGGTAGACTCGTTTGAGGTCAAGGTCTCCTACTTTGAAAGTATAGTTACAGACCTTGGAGTTGAAATGTCGTGCGATCCTTTTCTAGTGAGCGGCAGTCCTTAGCTCGGCTTCTTCCCGCTTCTCATCGACCATATCGAGCGACTTGAGCATGAGCTGCTCGTTCTGTCTTTGATTGAAGTTCTGCCTTCAATGAGAAGGATTTCCAGTTCGAATGTGATCATTGCTTCTAAACCATATGCCAGGACAAATGGAGAGTGCCCGGTCTCGGATTTGTACGTTGTTCAGTAAGTCCATAGTGCGAGTGGAAGTTCATCAACCCAATTTCCTTTAGCTTTAGTCAGTCACTTTTTGATGTTGGACTTGATGATCTTGTTTACTGCCTCCCCTTGACAATTTTCCTGCGGATGTGCAACAGCGGAAAAACTTTTCTCGATTTGGAAGCTTTTGCAAAAGTCTTCGAAATCTGCGCTTTCCAATTGAGCTCCGTTATCTGTGATGATTTTTTGTGGCACTCCAAACCTGCAAATAATGTTTTTAGTGACAAAGTTAATAATTTTCTTTATGGTAACGAGTATATATGCACGCCCAGGTGGGCCTACATTTAATCACAACGTGCATCCATTTTTAGTTGTACCTGTGGAAGTAGATTTTATAGTAGCATCCCCATATTTGAACTCCCTAGGCAGAAGCCGCTATTTTTCTTTTCAGGCTTTAATAATTTCTTCATACTAACTCGGAATCAGACGAGATTTCGACCGATGAACTCCCATCTAAATTACAAACAATAAGGAACACTCGGATACTTTATCTAGTGAACGTATACCGTTGTTCTCCTTGGTGACTAGCAGTTGTACTTATAAAATAATAGGCTACATCCCCGTATTTGAACTTCGCCTAGGCAGAAGTAGATATTTTTTTTGTTCATACTGCAATAATTTCATCATACTAACTCGGAATCGGGCGAAACTACGACCGATGAACTCCCACCTAAATTACAGATAATGTGGTACACTCGAATACTTCATCTTGTGAATGCACACTGTAGTTCTCCATGGTGACTAACAGTTGTACTTAGAAAATAACAGGCTATATCCCTACTTCAACGCTCACTGTAGTTCTCCATGGTGACTAATAGTTGTACTTAGAAAATAACAGGCTACATCCTTATATTTGAACTCCACCTAGGCAGAAGCCGCTATTTTTTTCTTCAGACGGCAATAACTTCTTCATACTAACTAAGAATCGAGAAAAACTTCGACCGATGAACACCCACCTAAATTACGGACAATATGGTACACTCAGATACTTCATCTAGTGAACGTATACCATAGTTCTCCATGGTGACTAACAGTTGTACTTAGAAAATAACAGGTTACATCCCCATATTTGAACTCCGCCTAGGTAGAAGCCGCTATTTTTTCATTCATACTACAATAACTTTTTCAGACTAACTCGGAATCGGGCGAAACCACGACCGATGAACTCCCACCTAAATTACGGATAATATAAAACAGTCGGATACTTCAGCTTATTAACGTATACCATAGTTCTCTATGGTGATTAACAGTTGTACTTAGAAAATAACTGGCTATATCCTTACTTCAACGCTCACTGTAGCTCTCCATGGTGACAAATAGTTGTACTTAGACAATAACATGATACATCTTCATATTTGAACTCCGCCTAGGCAGAAGTCGCTATTTTTTTCTTCAAACTGCAATAACTTCTTCATACTAATTAGGAATCAGGAAAAACTTCGACCGATGAACTCCCACCTAAATTAAGGATAATATGGTACACTCAGATACTTCATCTTGTGAATGCACAATGTAGTCCTCCAGGGTGACTAACAGTTGTACTTAGAAAATAATAGGCTACATCCCCGTATTTAAACTCCGCCTAGGCAGAAGCTGCTATTTTATTGTTCATACTGCAGTAACTTCTTCATACTAACTCGGAATCGGACGAAACTTTGACCGATTAACTCCGACCTAAATTACGAACAATATGGTACACTCGGATACTTCATCTTATGAACGCACACTGTAGTTCTCCATGGTGACTTACAATTATACTTAGAAAATAACATGCTATATCCCCACTTCAACGCTCACTATAGTTCTTTATGGTGACTAATAGTTGTACTTAGAAAATAACAGGCTATATACCCACTACAACGCTCACTGCAGTTCTCCATGGTGACTAATAGTTGTACTTTGAAAATAACAAGCTACATCCTCATATTTGAACTCCGCCTAGGCAGAAGCTGCTATTTTTTTATTCAGACTGCAATAACTTCTTCATACTAACTTGGAATTAGGAAAAACTTCGAAGGATGAACTCCCACCTAAATTATGGACAACATGGTACACTCGGATACTTCATCTTGTGAACGCACACTATAGTCCTCCATGGTGACTAACAAATGTACTTAGAAAATAACAGGCTACATCCCCGTATTTGAACTCGGCCTAGGTAGAAGCCGCTATTTTTTTGTTCATACCGCAATAACTTCTTTATACTAACTCGGAATCGGACGAAATTTCGACCGATGAACTCCCATCTAAATTACGGACAATATGGTACACTCGGATACTTCATCTTGTGAACGCACACTGTAGTTCTCTATGGTGACTTAACAGATGTACTTAGAAAATAACAGGCTATATCCCTACTTCAGCGCTCCCTATAGTTCTCCATGGCGACTAATAGTTGTACTTAAAAAATAATAGGCTACATCCTCATATTTGAACTCCACCTAGGCATAAGCCGCTATTTTTTCTCTAGACTGCAATAATTTCTTCATACTAACTCGGAATCAGGCAAAACTTTGACTGATGAACTCCCACCTAAATTACGGACAATATGGTACACTCGGATGCTCCATCTTATGAACGCACACTGTAGTTTTCCATATGGACTGACAGTTTACTTAGAAAATAACATGCTACCACATCCTCATATTTGAACTCCGCCTAGTGAAGAAGCCGCTATATTTTTTGTTCAGACCGCAATAACTTCTTCATACTAATTCAAAATCCGGCGAGACTTCGACCGATGAACTCCCACCTAAATTACAAACAATATGGAACACTTGAATACTTCGTCTTATGAACACACACTGTAGTTCTACATGAGGACTGACAGTTGTACTTAGAAAATAACAGACTACCACATCCTCATATTTGAACTCCGCCTAGTGTAGAAGCCGCTATTTTTTTTATTCAGACTGCAATAACTTCTTCATACTAACTCAGAATTAGGCGATACTTCGACCGCTGAACTCCCACCTAAATTACGAACAATATGGTACACTCGGATACTTCATCTTGTGAATGCACAATGTAGTTCTCCATAGTGACTAACAGTTGTACCTAGAAAGAAAATAATTGGCTATATCTCCACTTCAACGCTCGTTATAGTTCTTCATGGTGACTAATAGTTATACTTAGAAAATAACAGGCTACATCCTCATATTTGAACTCCGCCTAGGCAGAATTCGCTATTTTTTTTCTTCAGACTGCAATAACTTCTTCATACTAACTCGGACAGGCAAAACTTCGACCGATGAACTCCCACCTAAATTACGGACAATATGGTACACTCGGATACTTCATCTTGTGAACGCACACTATAGTTCTCCATGGGACCGACGATTAGAAAATAACATGCTACCACATCCCCATATTTGAACTCCGTCTAGTGCAGAAGCCGCTATTTTTTTTGTTCAGACTGCAATAACTTCTTTATACTAATTCGGAATCCAGCGAGACTTTGACCGATTAACTTCCACCTAAAGTACGGACAATATGGAAAATTCGGATACTTCATCTTGTGAATGCACACTGTAGTTTTCCATAGGGACTGACAATACAAAATAACAAGCTACCACATCCCCATATTTGAACTCCGCCTAGTGCAGAGGCCGCTATTTTTTTGTTCAAATTGCAATAACTTCTTCATACTAACTTGGAATCAGGAAAAACTTCGACCGATGAACTCCCACCAAAATTACGGACAATATGGTACACTCGGATACTTCATCTTGTGAACGCACACTGTAGTTCTACATGGGGACAAACAGTTTACTTAGAAAATAACATGCTACCACATCCTCATATTTGAACTCCGCCTAGTACAGAAGCTGCTATTTTTTTATTCAGACTGCAATAACCTCTTCATACTAATTCATAATCTGACGGGACTTCGACTGATTAACTCCTACCTAAATTACGGGCAATATGGAACACTTGAATACTTCATCTTGTGAACGCACACTATAGCTCTCCATAGGGACTGACAATTGTACTTAGAAAATAACAGGCCACCACATCCCCATATTTGAACTCTACTTAGTGCAGAAGCCGCTATTTTTTTGTTCAAACTGCAATAACTTCTTCATACTAACTCAGAATTAGGCAAAACTTTGACCGATAAACTCCCACCTAAATTACTGACAATCTGGTACACTCGGATACTTCATCTTATGAATGCACACTGTAGTTCTCCATGGTGACTAACAATTGTACTTAGAAAATAATAGGCTATATCCCCATATTTGAATACTATTTCTCTATGAGATGTAAAAGGGTATATTTGGAATTTTGAAAAGACACCGAGTAAATCTATTCAATGAATTCTCTTTACTAGTGGTAAAGATGGTGGCCAGCGATGCCGCTTTGGCCCGTTTGGTGAAGTAGTCAATAACAATGATAGCGTATTTGGCACCTCCTTTGGCTATTGGTAATACACGAATAAAATCGATCCCCCGGATTACGAATGGCCATAGGCTGACCATTTATGTTAGCGTAGTTGAAGGAGTTCTTTTGATCTTGTCGGATCTTTGACATTGGTCGCACCGTTTGGCATAATCTGATGCATCACGGTAGACGGTTGGCCAAAAATACCCATATCGGCAAGCGTTTGTCCCTCAATTTAGTCTCTACAGTCGCCTTCATGAACTTTCCTGAGGATTCTTCGAACTTAGCCATTAGTCACACACCTAAGCAAGAGGGTAGAGAATCCTCTTCGGTAGAGTATTCCATCTTGTATTACGAACCGTCGTGCCACTAGAATGAGCTTTTTCCGTTGATTTTTGTCTGCGGGGAGTGTTTCTCTGAGTAGATAGTCTTTGATTGGTGTCATCCATGTCTCTGGTTCTTTGGTCATTTCGAAAATCCAACTGATATTCATCTCACCTATGCTTGGAGCAGTTTGAGTTTCAACCAAGACCAGTCCTATTGACTGAGCTTCTTCGGAACTAGCCAGTTTAGCTAGATAGTCCGCCTTCGTGTTTTGTTCCCTCAGGATATGAGTTATGGTGTAATGCTTCATGTCATTCAGCAATTCCTGCACTTTGGATAGATATGGGGCGAGGTTCTCTCCTGGGGCGAGGTTCTCTCCCGGGGCTTGATATTCGCCTCTCACCTGATAGACGACTAGCTGAGATTCGCTATAGATATATATGGATTTTATCCCGAGTTCCTTCATGACTTTCAGCCTAGCTATCAATGCTTCATATTCTGCTTCATTGTTTGTTGCAGGGAATTCCAAGCGTAAGGTGGAGCAAATGGATCATCCTATGTGAGTTTCGTGCATGACTCCTGCCCTCGAGAAAAAGTTGTTAGATGCACCATCGATGAACAACTTCCAATGTGTCTCCACTTTCAGAGTAATTTCTTCTTCGTTATCTCGTATTGTAAACTCGGCAATGAAGTCTGCGAGCACCTGCCCGTGATTGCCTTTCGAGGATGGTAAGTGATTTTATATTGAATCAATCTAGTGTTCCATTTGATAAGCTGTGCAGAGGTCTCGGGGTGGTACAACACCTGCTTCAAGAGACAATATGTTAGTTTTTCCAACTTTGGATAGTTCTTCTCAACTTCAGTGAACCGTTTACTGATGTAATATACGGTTTGCAGGAACCTTGCTTCTTTACATATGAGCGCGACACTTAATGCATAAGGAGAGACCGCTAAGTAGATAAAAAAAGTCTTCTCCGTTTACCGCCTTGTATAGGATTGGAGGAGTCTCCATATGTCGCAGCAGTTCTTTGAAGGCAGTCTGGCAAGCATGATTCCGTTCGAAGTTCTTCTTTCCCTTCTTTAGTGCATCAAAGAATGGTATACATTTGTTGGTTGGTTTGAGATGAATCGTCTTAGCGGTGCAACTTTTCCATTCAAGCTTTGTAACTCTTTCTTATTCCTTGGGGCCTCGACTTCCCGTAAGGCGGTAATTTGTTCGGGATTAGCTTCGATGCCTTTGGCACTTACAATGAATCCTAGGAACTTTCCAAAGGCTACCCCGAAGTGACATTTAAGTGAATTGAGTTTCATTCTATACTTATGGAGTATTTCAAACATTTCGGCGAGGTTGTCCAAGTGATTTGTGGCTATGCTTGATTTAGCTAACATATTATCTACATAGAGTTCCATAGTCTTCCCGATCTGATATTTGAACATGGCGTTCACCAGTCATTGGTAAGTTGCCCTAGCATTTTTTTAAGCCGAACGACATCACTTTGTAGTAGTATAATCCCAATTGAGTGATAAAATTGGTGTTTTCTTGGTCTGGTTCGTACATCATGATCTTGTTGTATCTCGAGTAAGCATCCATGAATGATAGCAATTCATGTCCTCTTGTCCTGTATAAAAGCTGGTCGATTTTAGGTAATGGAAAGCTGTCCTTTGGGCAGGCTTTTGTTTAGGTCTGAGTAGTCAATTCAAGTTCTCCATTTCCCATTGAATTTCTTTACCAAGACCGGTTTGGATACCCATTTAGGATAGGATGCATCATCGATAAAGCCATTTGCCATCAGCCTATCCATTTCTTCACTTAGTGCTTTGGACCATTCGGGTCCTAGGTTGTGCCTCTTCGGCTTCACTGGTGTATACTTAGGATCGATATTGAGTGCGTGGCATGAAATCTCCGACGACACCCCGCGTGTATCGGAATGTGTCTCCTTAGAAAGTCGTGTCGCTAATAAGTATAGTGTAGTGGTGTGTGTAACACGACTACCAATGGTTGGAGTCTGAGTGTTGAGGTTGGAAGTGTATCTGTCGAGACTGTAGACCCAATACCGTCTCGAGTAAGCTTTGCTGTGGTGAAGGATTTCATCGATCTCCGAAGGAAACTGTAATGGTTCGGAGTTTATCTTTGAAGTGTGGATGAGTAGAGTTGGATCTGTCGGGTAGGCAGAAGTGAGTGATGGTACCTTGATACCTCAGGTAATAGTAGCTGTATGATGAGATACAGTGACGATGGATGTTCCCGAAGATGTTTTCTTTGGAACAAGATTAAGGAAGTGTGTATGCTTCGGTGTTGTGGCTGAGTTCAGCATGGTGTTTCTGTTTGGTTTGGAGTTCGAGTTTCTCGAAGATCTTTGGAATAGGAAGTCCTTGGCATCAGTGTCAGCAGTGCAGCTCAGAGTATTCTGTGATGGCAGGAAGTTTTCTGGATGAGCAGTTTTTCTGAAGGTGAAGTTCAGAAGTAGTAAGAGTAAATCCATTTCTTCGATGGATTGGATAGTTAAGTATGAGTTGTTCGGATTGTGTAAAGAGGAACAGTTTTTCTTTGGAAATAGGTTGGGTTGATCGCAAAAGTGACTTGTGATTGCTGAGTGTTCTCTTGTGTTGTCAGAGTTTTCTGGATGTCTTCAGAGAAGTCAGAAGTTTGGCCGCATCTGAAGGGTGAGTTTTCTTATCGACTGGATTCCAGGAGTGATACCGGTGGTTCAGTCTAGTGGTAGGATGTTTCCTAGAGATGGAATTGGTGAAGCAGCTCAAGTTTTGCTGGAATATCTGAGTTTTATGTATGGATCAGTAAACCTTATTTCTAGAAGTAAGTTGTCCAGTCTGTGCTTGTGTTCTACCTCAGATCAGAGTTGAGCAGCGAAAGTAGTTTGGAGTGTATCTCTGGATGGGAGAAGTAAGTTTAGAATCTACTGATGTTGTGAAGTAGAGTTATGTTTTGATCTCGTCTGTGTTCTGATTTGGATAAGTATTTGGTCTTCTGAATTGAATTGTCAGTTTGGATAACTGGAATTCATTGTGTTTTACGTATCTCTGAGAGAGTACGTATTTGATCTATGGTTTTAGAATCTGCAGTTTTGATCTATGGTTCTAGAGTACGTATTTGATCTATCTATGGTTTTAGAATCTGCAGTTTTGGGAAGTTTGGTAGTTGAGTCAGACTCGTCTGTAGTCTGATATTCTGTTTAGTTCTGTAGATCTAGATGAGTAGGAGATCTATAGCTTAGTAGTTTAAATTGTTTATAGAGCGAGTATCCCGGTATATATATATATATACTTGGGGAAACTCGAGGTATTTTATCTAGAATTTAGTCTAGATAGTTAGAATTGATTGATTGGATGATTTGGCTGCTATGGTTGCTATGGTTGCTAGCATATGGATGATAGTATATGCTTGTGTTTTGAATTTAAATCTTTAATAAGATTATTATATTACCTTTGTTTAAATTTCGGGGACGAAATTATTTTAAGGGGGGAGGAATGTAATATCCCGGAAATTTTAACAATATCAATTTAATAATCTGTTGAATAATTAAATTGATATGGATAATCTTTGATAATAAGATTTGAATTTAATTTAATAATCTGATTAAATTAGTATTAATTGATGATTTTATCTTTTAAAAGTTAATAAGATATTTCTATTTGGATATATATATATATATATATATATATTTATATATATTGTAAATAGAAGCTTTGGTAAATTGGAAATTTATATTTAATTTAATCTGGACTTTTCAAAGATATTTAAATAAGTAATTTTATAGTTTTAAAATACTTTAAGAAAATATTTAATTGGTTTAAGATATTTTAACTTAAGTTTAAATAAATAAGATTTACAAAAATTGGTTTGTTTTATTTCTTTTAAATATTTCTTGATAATATAATCTCTTGTTTAAATTATAAAATATGTTAATTTCAAATAATAAGTATAATGTATTTTTTTTTTTCAAATAGATTTTAATAAAAATATGATAGTTATTTCAAATTGAATTTGTGTAGTTATATATATATATAACTTGATTTTAAAATTAGACTTTTGACTTTGATTTGAATTTGAATTTAAAGTTTTGAAATTCAAAGATAGAAATTTTAAATTGTTTTGGATTTTAAATTATATGTATAAACTTTTATTTATAAATATAATTAGTTTTGTTTATTTAAAAGAAATTTATATATAGATAAGTATTTGATAACTAAAGAAAAAGACTTTTATTTACTTTTAAAATAAATAAAAATAAGTAAAATTACTTATAGGACAAGTGTAAATATATTGAGCCTAATACAACAAGTGTTAATTTATGCTCATGACAAATGTAAATAGATTAGACAAGTGTCATTTTTGTTTTTAATTTTTCTTTTATTTTTAAAATAAATCATTTATACTTATAAAAACATGTTTTCCTCCTCCTCATTTCTTTTCTAATCTTCAATTTCAAAAGCAAGAAAATTAACATGTAAACGTTTCTAAATTCAAACCTTCAACCAAAAACAAACCTGTAAACTACTTCTTCAAACCAGAAAATGATCATGGATCAAATCTAAAATATTCCCAAACTCAAGTTCAAAAGAACAAACCTGTAAACAAATGCAAAACAGAGAAAACCAAAAGGATCAACAAAATGACTACTTCAAGCTTTCAACTGAGCAGTTCGAATTCAACTTAAGATTCAACTAAAAATATATAGAAGATCAAGTAAAACCAATGCAAGTAGCAGATCTGTTCAAATCAAGTCCAGTTTCAAAGCTTTTTCTCTGATCTTCAATAACCTGTGAGTAAACATTTCAACTTAAAAACAGTTTTTAAAAATATGTTGTTATATAGATGCATGTGATGAATTGCTGTAAAATAGGGTTGAATATGTTATGATGTGAATGAATGCATATATATGAATATCTGTGCATATAAATATGAATGTATATGTCTATCCTGTTCTCTATTTTAAAAAGTGAGTAAACCCATTTGAATTTGATCACATAACCTAATGCATGTGATTTAAACCTGAAGTTAGTTGTGGAAATGTTAGTATGAATATATATTATGCTTGTATGTATATCAATGTGTACAATTTGAGTATGCATGTCTGGGAACAGGCGAATTTGCCTCTGCTGTTGATTTTAAGTTTCAAAAATATATTCAAAATCCAAATTCTCTTTCTCTAATTCTTTTTAGGCTTCGATCTCTAAATAAAATTTGACTGTAAGACTATAAAATCAATTGTAAAAGTGGTTTCAAAAATTTATATTAAGTAACCTTTTCAAAAATGATAAATTACAGTAGAAATCATATATTAGTCAAATTTTGATGATCATAAATTCATGTTTGATTTTCATAACCAGATTCGAATTAGAAAATGATGATTTTAGAGAGTCATTCCAAGATTTTTAGTTTAATAATTCGTGAGAAATTCTGAGTTGATCAAATTGGGTATTTTCGTTGATTTCTGGCAATCGGCGTTGAAATAAAAGTCGGGGTTGTTGTCGAAGGTGGCCAGTGTGTTGACGAACTCTGGAAAAATGATCGGCAGATTTATCATTGGCCGTGGTGGCCAAGGAAGGGAGGAGTAGGGTTTTGTTGCTTGTTTGGGTGGGCCATGTATTCGAGGCGATGGCGACGACTGAGTTGATTCGGAGGCGATCGCAAGGTGAGGAGTCGCATCTGGAAGTCGAGGCGAATTTCGGGTGTGAACGGCGAAGTTCATCGATGTCAGGATCGACGTGGAGGGATGGATTTTCCGATGGTGGTGGGTTCCAGTTTTTCGAACGAGGGGTTCGATTTCGATTCGATGGTGATATCGATGATCTGAGTGAAGGTGAGGGTCGACGTGGTTGTCGATGGCTTGTCGAAGATCGCGGCGTCGATCTACGGTGGTCGGAGTGGTGTGCAACGTGCACACGTGTGCACGGTGATATCTGAAATGAATGGAGTTTGGGAAGAAGCATCGTGTTCGGGTATGAGTTCGGGTGAATTGGGATTCGACTCGAAGAATTGTGAGGCTGGGAAATCTCGTGTTTTACCCGGGGAAATCAAGGATTTGCTCGGGTTTGTGTTTTTTTTAAGAAAACAGATTTCAAAATTTTAAAGAAAATATAATTACAGTTGTCTAAAAGTAAATGATTAACAAGTTAAGTTTTAAAAGGTTATTAAGATAAATTGGGTATTCAAAGAAATGTTAACCAAGTTTAAATATGTTTAAAATTTTAATAAGTTATTAAAGGAATTGATAATTAAGTTTTTAAGAATTAGGATTTATTTAAACAAGTTGAAAAATTTTCAAAGATTTTAAGTGTTGAAATTAAATGTTAAATTGTTTTGTTTTAAAATAGATCATATATTCTTAAATATGAAATTTGACTTCTAAATATTTTATAATGAAGTTTAGTAAGTAATTAAGTTATATATTAAGATAAAGAATTTATCTTTAACTAAAGATGTGAGTAATTTAAGTGGAATTAATTAAAGGTTAATCACTTAATGAGATTAATAAAGGTAAATGGATTTATGTTGATAATCAAGGATAATTACTTAGTAAGAAATTAGTGGATAGTTAATGAATGAAATTTAAAGATCATTAACTAGTAATTATGAGTTGATTAATTAATGTAATTAAATTAAGATAATTGGTTTAATTTATTAAGGATAGTTAATTACTTAATTAATTAAGCGTTAATTGATCTAAGTAATTAAAGGTAATTAATTAAAGAATAATTAGTTAATGAAAGTAAATAAAGGTTAATTTCTTAATGGAAGTAATTAAGGAATTAATTACTTAATGTAATTAATTAAGTTTAAATGTAATTTGTTAAGTTAATTAATTAAGTTTAATTAATTTAAACACTTGATGATTTGATAAATAATTGCCTAATTTAAGTAATGGATTTGTAATTACTTAGTAAAGTAATTAATGGTAATTACTGGATGTAATTAATGGAAGATGATTTAAGAATGGAAGTAATTTGAGTTTAATTACTTTTTGTAATTAATCATGGGATTAATTAAAGATAATTAATTAAGGAGTAATTAATTTATGTAATGAAGTAATTAAGGGAAGTTGATACCAGGATGAGATTAATCAAAGGTGATTAATAAATGTGACTAATTAATTATTAAATGTAATTAATTTAAATAAGATAATTAATTAAGAGAAATTAAGGATCATTAATTAATAAAATTAATGATATAATTAAGAATTGATTAATTAAAATTAATTAATCAATAATAAGTGATTAAAGTAATTAATTAATTGTAATTAATTAAGGATTAAGATAATTAAGTATAATTAATTAATGAAGTAATTAAAGATTAATTACTGAATGGTTTAAGATAATTAATTTGTGAAATTAATTAAGTATTAATTACTTAAAGTAATTAAAGGAATTTTAATCAGGAATGATTAATTAAGATGGATACTTAGAGTAATGATTAATTAATTGGTTTAATTAATAATTAAGTAAGTAGGATTTATAGAATGAAGTAATTAGTTTAATTCACTTTAAATTAATTAGATGATATAAATCATTGCTTAAGGATGGATGAATGAGATTGAATGTATTTCATTGTTTGATATCTCTGATGAGATATGATTGATATATGATATGGATGTTTGGTTGAATTATAATGATAATGTGAATTATCTGTTTGGGATGATAATGTAGATTGTCTATTGAATTATCTATCTGTATGAATATAGATAAGTTAAATTGTTTAAACCTTTAAACAACTTGGCCTTAAAAGATACGCTTTGGATTTCGATGAGACCGGGATCGGGTTTCCGTATACCGGATTTCCAGGTCTGGAGACCCGAATACCACATCGATCCAAATTAACGATAGGTCGTGAATCTCAAGTGAAGATGAAGATTCAAAGTGCAAGGGTTATTGTCGTTAACTCTGAGGGTGATTCCAACACGAGTGTAACGAGATAATGCCTTCGGTTTCGTTCGAACCCGGAACGAACTTGTATGGATCGAATGCTTTCAAAACATCGTCAGGTGGACGATGAGCATTCTAAGTGATGTTCTGATTTAAAGGTAAATCGTGACCTCAAGCCTCATCAAACCGGAAATGGCTAAAACAGGGGAGGTGCAGCAAGGCTTCGTGGGTAGCACCCACTGAGAGTAAGGTCATCCCTGTCTAGAGAAGTTCCTTTTATTTCGGCTTAGTGGTGCAGTTGGCGACGGCCATCTGTGGGGTGATTTTATTCGGGATTATCCAGTAAGGGATGGTTCCGGCTTTGTGTTGCAGGGGATTGGGAGTGATCCTCGGTACGGTGATCTAGGCCCCGTACTGTGATGAGCGGTACCCCGGTAGCTCTGCCATTGTATGGAATCCAAACTCCAATAAGTGCCGTACGTATTAGTTGTGCCCAACTATGTTGGAATGTGAGATGTAAGCATTTCAGCTATTTCTGTATTTTACTTGAAAACCCTAGACCCTATTATAATACAATCGGATTTCCTATCAAATGTTTTAGTTAGCGTAAGGTAAAAACTTACCCATGTTTATTTGTGGGAAGTCTTACGTGATACTTTTGTTTTCAAAGGTTTTCAAAGTTAAGCAATCTAACCGTTTACTCACACCAGACCCATGTCTGACCCAAGTTGTTTATTTCTGTTTTATAAACTCTTGGGTACTCAAATTTTTACGAGTAGCCAAGGGATTCAGGTTAGCCTTGACGAATTTTGGAGGAGCAATGGAGCAGGAGGCTTCGGCGTTGTAGATAGATAGTAGTTTCCGCTGTGTTGATTTTGTATTGATCTCTGTATTGTATTGAGAGGTAATAACTAGACAGATGTTTATAACTGTCTAGTATATGATATGTAATCTGTGTAACTCTGATAAGTGTTGTATATGATACTATGTAATATTTATGTGATATAATATATTTTGTTCGTTTCCGCTGTGAGTATTTGTGTTTGTTTCTTTTCTCTTCTTCTCTTTTCTACTTCTCACCCCTTTCTTTCTTATTAACGATGCGACTTTCTGTGGAGAGAAAGTCGTGGTCGTTACAGTGGTATCAGAGCACTGTAACGACCACGTGTGACGACCCGGCTTTCTCAAAATTCCTCATTTGATTATAGTTTACACCACTACACGATTAAAGACTTTCTCTCCTTAGAAAGTCGTGTCGCTAATAAGAAAGAAAGGGGTAGAAAATAGAAAAGAAGAGAAGAAAGAAAGAAACAACAACAACGATCTCACAGCGGAACGAATAAATTATATTAATAACATAAACTATTACATAGTTTACAACAATTTACAGAGTTACACAGCATATACATCACTTACTAGACAGTTATAAACATCTGTCTAGACATTACAACACAAATACAAGACAAAACACTATCACAGATATCAACACAGCGGAATACTATATCTACGAACGCCGAAGCCTCCTGCTCCATTGCTCCTCCACAATTCGTCAAAGCTAAACCTGAATCCCTTGGCTACTCGTAAAAATTTGAGTACCCAAGAGTTTATAAAACAGAAATAAACACTTGGGTCAGACATGGGTCTGGTGTGAGTAAACGGGTTAAAATTGTTTAACTTCAAAACCCTTTGAAAACAAAGTATCACGTAAGACTTCCCACACATAAACATGGAAAAGTTTTTACCTTACGCTAACCAAAACATTTGATAGGAAATCTGATTGTATTATAATAGGGTCTAGGGTTTTCAAGTAAAATACAGAAATAGCTGAAATGCTTACATCTCACATTCCAACATAGTTGGGCACAACTAATACGTACGGCACTTATTGGAGTTTGGATTCCATACAATGGCAGGGCTACTGGGGTACCGCCCGTCACAGTACGTGGCCTAGATCACCGTACCGAGGAGTACGCCCGCTCCCCTGCAACACAAAGCCGGAACCATCCCTTACTGGATAATCCCGAACAAGACAATCCCGTGGTTGGCGCGACCAACCACACACTAAGCCGAATAAAAGAAAAGGGACCTCTAGACAGGGATCTATCTTGCTCTCAGTGGGTGCTACCCACGAAGCCTTGCTGCACCTCCCCTGTTTTAGCCATTCCCGGTTGATGAGGCTTGAGGTTACGATTACCTTTAATCAGAACATATCACTTAGAATGCTCATCGTCCGCCTGACGATGTGCTGAAAGCATTCAATCCATACAAGTTCGTTCCGGGTTCGAACGAAACCGAAGGCATTATCTCGTTACACTCGTTTTGGAATCACCCTCAGAGTTAACGACAATAACCCTTGCATTCTGAATCTTCACCTTCACTTGAGATTCACGACCTATCGTTAATTTGGATCGATGTGGTATTCGGGTCTCCAGACCTGGAATACCGGTATACGGAAACCCGATCCCGGTCTCATCGAAATCCAAAACGTATCTTTTAAGGCCAAGTTGTTTAAAGGTTTAAACAATTTAACTTATATTCAGGATGATATAAACAGATAGATAAATCACATTTTCACAATAGATAATTCATATCAACATTTATCTCACAAAGCAGCATATCACATATCATAGATATCATATCCAAATCATCCAGTATCAATCAATCACCCAATATCAATCAATTATCCATAAGCAGAATTTATTAACTCCAAATCAATTTAATTAACCTTTAATTAAATTAATTACTATCCTTTAATTACTTGGATTATCTTAATCGTGCTTATTATCATTAATTAATTACAAATTAATTAATTAAACATCTCTTAATGATCTTCTTTAATTAATCTTCCTTGATTAATTATACTTTAATTACATTCAAGTAATTATCCTTAACCATATTCAGTAATTAACATTTAATTACTATCATTAATTACAATAAGTAATGAACCTTCATTAATCAATTAACTATAATTAATTTTATTAATCTTCAATTAATTACAATTAATTAATCATACTTAAATTAATTACTTTTATTAATCAACCTTGATTAATTAATCTAATTAATTTATCTTTAATTACTTCATTAAGTAATTATTAATCAATTTAAACTAACAAATAATTCTTAATTAATTATTTTATTAATTAATTACTTTTTAATTAATTATACTTAGTAATTAATCTTAAATTAAACACCTTTAATTAATCACATTAATTAATTAACTAAAATAATTAAGTAATTAACTCTTAATTACTTACATAAGTAATTATCTTCTAATTACTTCCATTAAAAACTTTGATTACTTTCTTAATTAATTACTTAACCAACAATTAATTCCATCATTAAATAATTCTTAATTAATTAATTACTTCATAATTAATTAACTTCAAAATAATTATATTAATTAATTCCTTAATTGATAACATTAAGTGATTACCCATTAATCACCTCAGCTAATTGCTCCCATGAGTAATTTACTCCTCCTAATTACTTAAGTAATTATCCATTAATTACTTCATTAAGAAATTTTCTCACTGAATTATAAATTGATTATCTTAAATTAATCTCTCAATCTCTAATTCATTTATTTATTAATTACATTAATAAAATTTCCATCTTTAAAAATAAACTTTTCATTTAAATCACATTTTAAATTCTACCATTAAACTCCATTTAAACATTTAGAAATAATTTTATATTTGAATAAAATTTTATCTTTAAACAAAACAATTTAAACCCATAATTTTATATACACTTAAAATCTTGAATATCCATTCAAACATGCTTAAATAGATTAAATAAAACAATAATTTAACTTTGGAAATTCCAAATTTCATATCTTTTAAACTTATTTATTTAAATATAATTTAAATCAAATTTAACATTCCTTTATAATTACTTTGAATATAACATTAACTTGAAACTTGTTTTTCCTTTGCCTTTAGACTTTGAAACTTTTTGAAAAGCTTGTTTACTTTCTTTAATAACCTGGAAATGTCTTTCTTTAGATTTTAAAACCTGGAATACTTTTAAATTTAAACCAGATTTTTAAAACAAAAACAACTCGAGTCTAAACAAAAGAAAACCCGAGTAAACCCACTAAAACCCTACCATCTCGATTTTTAAAACACTATCACAGAGATCTACACAGCGGAATACTATATCTACGAACGCCGAAGCCTCCTGCTCCATTGCTCCTCCAGAATATTCGTCAAAGCTAAACCTGAATCCCTTGGCTACTCGTAAAAATTTGAGTACTATGTAATAGTTTATGTTAATAATATAATTTATTCGTTCCGCTGTGAGATCGTTGTTGTTGTTTCTTTCTTTCTTCTCTTCTTTTCTATTTTCTACCCCTTTCTTTCTTATTGACGATGCGACTTTCTATGGAGAGAAAGTCGTGGTCCATACATTTATAGTAATTAACCTTTAATTACTCTCATTAACTACAATAATTAATGATCCTTAATTAATTACATTAATTAATCATGCATTAATTAATTACTTCCATTAATCAACCTTAAATAATCATTAACAGTAATTAACTATTCTTAATTACTTTAATTTCTTTTATAAATCCTTTTTTGATTAAATTCACCAATTACATATAGTAATTCATTTATTAATTACTTACACTAAGTAATTATACTTAACCAATCTTATTAAGTAACTACACTTAATCAATTACCAAGTGACTATCCTTAATTAATTAACAAATTAATTAACTTAAATAAATCACATTCATTTCTTAAATCATAACTGAGTAACTCATCCTTAATTACCCTTTAAACAAATTAATTAATCCTTGATTAATTATTCTTTAACTATTAATTAATAAACCTTAATTATTAATCAATATCCTTTAATACAAAGTAATCAATCCTTAATTAATTAAACTTAATTAACTAATTAATTATTCTTAGTTATTAATTAATAAAAGTTAATTATTAATTAACAACCTTAATAACAGTTAATTAATCCTAAATTAACTTTAATTATAATTTAATAATTTCTTAATTATTAATTAAGAAAACTTAATTATTATTTAATAAAACTTTATTAAGTACTTCTTAATTACTAGTTTAATTAACCTTTAATCATTTAATTAATCCTTATTAATTAAATATATTAATTAAACTTAATTAATTTCAACTTATAAAAAATCTTAATTATCTTAAGTATTTCTTCTTCTTATTTTTCCTTTAAAACAGAGTTTAGTCTAATTAAAACCGTTTGGTTTTTAAAGGATTTAAACTGTTTACTGGTTTTCACCCCAACTCGCAATGACTCGAAGGCAATCCCGTGCCACAGCCCTATCTTCCCGAGTTCTTCCCTAGCAAATTTTAAACTGTTTTGTTTAAAATTTAAAACTGTTAAAGCTTTAACAGTTTCACTCGAAAACTCACGCAAACAACCCGAAGAAATACCCGAGCAAAATCTTAAGCTACGCGAGTTCCTCCCCGTACTACTCGAGTAACTCCATCTTCCCCAAAGCTTCGTCAAACCCAGATATACAAAGGTGCACGGTGCACGTACACTAACGAGCTGCGACACTCCGGCCATCAATGCTGGCTTCAACACATCACCGTCGTCATTCGCAACCAAGTCCGACCACCCTACTTCCTCGATTTGATGCAAATTGAAATCGACCTAAAATTTCAATTCCAGGAACCATCACCACATCAAATTTGCTTCGCTTCGACGATCCCATCCACCTGGACCTCCGCCGCTTCGTCCAGAGCCTCTTCACGACATCCACCGTCGTTACCCCCATATGCGCAAGATTCCGATTCAACAATGGCAATGCAAAAATCTCGACTACCTCCACAATCGAAAATCAACTTCGAACCCTATTTCGACTCTGTCCAGCCACAACGACCATCAGTAAATCCTCCCATTATTTTTCTTGTGACCACTAGATCACCCACCACCTCCAGCCTTGGTCCTGACCAAAATCATCTCCTCGTTCGTCGCAAATCGACCAATATCCATATTCTGATCAACTCAGAATATAACCATATTTCCAAACTATAAAATCATGATTATAACCTCTAAATTCATCATTTTGTTATACGAATATGTTTCTATAATCAATACTTGAAATTAAGATGATCGAATTTTCTGTTTTGAAAAGATTATACTGTAATTTCTCATTTCCAAAATATTAACTCAATATTTTCACTTGAAATTATTTTTAAAAATGATGTTACAGTCTTACCATCATTTCTTCTTTAGAGATCATAGCCTAAAAAGGTTTAGAGAGAAAGGAATTGATTTTTAAACTTGTTATTAACCTGTGAATTTAAAAACAGAGAGATGCATCTGGTAAACACAGACATGCACATGTATACATTTACATATATATATGTATACTCAGACATGCACAGACATTTCATATTTATATACATACAACCACATTAATTCATCCATGCAAACAACATTACTTCTACTACTTATCACTTCATCCAGTTCAAGCAGGTTAGACAAATAAAATGATTGTTTACTCACCTATTAAAGATGAACAGAGCATATTAACAATTTAAATCAGACATACACACTTAAATTCTCACATGCATACAGAGTATATACATATAAATAAACATGCAAAGATACTTCATTTTAGGAATCATTCGAAAGCAAGCTTATATCTATTTTAGCTTTTGCAAAAGAATTGTTTACTCACCTTTGCCCAGAAAGACGCATCGTTATGAAGAAAGAAAGGGATAGAAGAAGAAAAGAAAAGAAAAGAGAACAACAATACATCAGAAATCTCACATAAGATATTACATAGTATCATATACATCAGAGTACACAATTTATACATCACAGAATAGACAGTTATAAACTTCTGTCTATTATACAACACAAATATACCAGTACAATACAGACTAATACAAACACATCGGAAACTCTATATATCTACTCGCTGAAGCCTCCTGCTCCTCAGCTCCTCCAGTATTCGTCAAGATTAACCTGAATCCCTCGACTACTCAATACAATATTGAGTACCCAAGAGTTTAATAAAACAGAAAATAAACACTTGGGTCAGACATGGGTCTGGTGTGAGTAAACGTGTTAAAATTGTTTAACTTCAAAATCTTTTGAAAACAAAGGTATCACGTAAGACTTCCCACACATAAACATGGAAAAGTTTTTACCTTACGCTAACCAAATCATTTGATAGGAAATCCAGTTATATTATAATAGGGTCTAGGGTTTTCAAGTAAAATACAGAAATAGCTGAAATGCTTACATCTCACATTCCAACATAGTTGGGCACAACTAATACGTACGGCACTTATTGGAGTTTGGATTCCATACAATGGCCGGGCTACTGGGGTACCGCCCGTCACAGTACGTGGCCTAGATCACCGTACCGAGGAGTACGCCCGCTCCCCTGCAACACAAAGCCGGAACCATCCCTTACTGGATAATCCCGAACAAGACAACCCCGTAGTTGGCTGCAGTTCCAACTACCCACTAAGCCGAAATATAGAAAGGGACCTCTAGACAGGGATCTATCTTGCTCTCAGTGGGCGCTACCCACGAAGCCTTGCTGCACCTCCCCTGTTTTAGCCATTTCCGGGTTGATGAGGCTTGAGGTTACGATTACCTTTAATCAGAACATATCACTTAGAATACTCATCGTCCGCCTGACGATGTGCTGAAAGTATTCAATCCATACAAGTTCGTTCCGGGTTCGAACGAAACCGAAGGCATTATCTCGTTACACTCGTTTTGGAATCACCCTCAGAGTTAACGACAATAACCCTTGCACTCTGAATCTTCATCTTCACTTGAGATTCACGACCTATCGTTAATTTGGATCGATGTGGTATTCGGGTCTCCAGACCTGGAATACCGGTATACGGAAACCCGATCCCGGTCTCATCGAAATCCAAAACGTATCTTTTAAGGCCAAGTTGTTTAAAGGTTTAAACAATTTAACTTATCTATACAGATAGATAATTCACAAGTCACAATTGATAATCACATTATCATTTAAACAGATGATTCATAACCAAATAGGTAATCCATATCAACATCACAATAGTTAATCTATATTACCATCATAATGCAACCAAGCATTCATACCACATATCATCTTATCTCATTACTGAGATTACATCCATTCAAGACAAATCAATGTCATCCATTCTTATATAAGAAATGATTTACTTAATCATAACATAATTAATTTAAAATGAATTAAATTAACTATCTCTATCTTTAATTAATTTAAAGTGAATTAAATTAATTACTTCATCTCTTAATTAATTTAAAGTAAATTAAATTAATTACTTCATTATAAATCTTACTTATATAATCATTAATTAATTACAAATAAATTAATTAATCTTTCTATAATTATCTATTTTAATTAATCACCTTTGATTAATTATACTTTAATTACATTTAAGTAATTATCTTAATTAATTTCACAATTTAATTATTCTTAACCAAATACAGTAATTAACCTTTAATTACTTCATTAATTAATTAATTATAAATTAATTACTTTAATCCTTAATTAATTACAATTAATTAGTTATAATCATTTATCATTTGATTAATTAATCTTAATTAATCAACTCTTAATTACATCATTAATTAATTATAAACTAATGATACCTAATTACAATCTTTAATTATTTTATTAATTACATTAAGTAATTAACCTTAATTAAACCACAATTATTAATCACCTTGATTAATCTTATCAGTAATTAACTTCCCTTAATTACTTCCTTTTAATTAATTACTTTTTAATTAATTATCTTAACAATTAATTAATTACTTTATTAATTAATCTTAATATTTTAATTAACTTTATATATATTTTCACAAACCTATTTTGACTTATGTTTGAATTAATTTTAACTCTTAATTGCATTTCAGTTAATTAATTAATAAAGTAATTAAAGGTTAATTACTATAAGTGATTAAGTTTAATTAATTTGAGTAATTAATTAAAGATAAATTACTTGAGGGTAATTAAAAGATAATTAATCAAAGATGATTAATTGAAAAAGGTAATTAGAGGATAATTAATTAATTTGTAATTAATTAATGTTTAAGTAAGAAGGATTTATAAAATAAAAGTAATTAATTTAATTAACTTTAAATTAATTAGAGATGATATAGATCATTACTTATGGATGGATGATAATACTGAATGCTTTGCATTTGATTGATATCTCTGATGAGATATATGCTATGTGGTATGGATGTTTAGTTGAATTGTGATAATGGATTATCTGATGATATTGATAATGTTGATTATCTATTGTGAATTATCTTTCTAAGTGTATAAAGATAATTGAATTAAATTGTTTTAACCTTTAAAACAACTTGGCCTTAAAAGATACGTTTTGGATTTCGATGAGACCGGGATCGGGTTTCCGTATACCGGATTTCCAGGTCTGGAGACCCGAATACCACATCGATCCAAATTTACGTTAGGTCGTGAAATCCAAATGGAGCAAGTGAAGATGAAGATTCAGAGTGCAAGGGTTATTGTCGTTAACTCTGAGGGTGATTCCACTACGAGTGTAACGAGATAATGCCTTCGGTTTCGTTCGAACCCGGAACGAACTTGTATGGATTGAATGCTTTCAGAACATCGTCAGGTGGACGATGAGCATTCTAAGATAGATGTGTTCTATTTTTTAAGGTAATCGTGACCTCAAGCCTCACAAACCGGGAATGGCTAAAACAGGGGAGGTGCAGCAAGGTTAGTGGGTAGCACCCAAGTAGGACAAGATTATCTCTGTCTAGAGGTCCCTTCTTATTATTATTCGGCTGTGTGGGCAGTTGTGAGCTCCAACTGCTGGGATATCTTGTGCGGGAATTATCCAGTAAGGGATGTTCCGACCTTGTGTTGCAGGGGATTGGGAGTGATCCTCGGTACGGTGATCTAGGCCACGTACTGTGACGGGCGGTACCCCGGTAGCCCTGCCATTGATGGAATCCAAACTCCAATAAGTGCCGTACGTTTTAGTTGTGCCCAACTATGTTGGAACGTGAGATGTAAGCATTCCAGCTATTTCATATTTATTTGAAAACCCTAGACCTATTATAATACAATCGAATTTCCTATCAAATGTTTTGGTTATCGTAAGGTAAAAACTTTTCCGTGTTTATGTGCGGAGAGTCTTACGTGATACCTTTTCTTTCAAAAAGGTTTTGAAGTTAAACAAGTTTAACCTGTTACTCACACCAGACCCATGTCTGACCCAAGTTGTTTATTTCTGTTTTATAAACTCTTGGGTACTCAAATTTTTACGAGTAGCCAAGGGATTCAGGTTTAGCTTTGACGAGTAATCTGGAGGAGCAATGGAGCAGGAGGCTTCGGCGTTGTAGATATAGATAGTAGTTTTCCGCTGTGTTTATCTTTGTATTAATCTGTATTGTGTTGAGATGTAACAACTAGACAGATGTTCATAACTGTCTAGTATGTGATGTGTAATCTGTGTAACTCTGATAGATGATGTATATGATACTATGTAATATCTATGTGATATATTATATTTCGTTTCGTTTCCGCTGTGAGTATCTGTTGTTGTTTTCTTTTCTCTTCTTCTCTTTTCTATTTCTCACCCCTTTCTTTCTTACTGTCGATGCGATTTTCCGGGAGTGGAAAGTCGGGTCGTCACACGTGGTATCAGAGCTTAGGTTGAGCGAATGCCTAAGCTATTGGTTGAGTGAATACCAAGCTCTAGAGTGGTGTCTATCTTGAGAGAGCGTATTTGTAATTTTTATATAACTATATATATATATTCTACCTATATTGTTGGGTTACCCGTACAGGTTCTCCAATATAAGATATAAAGGTAGATAGGGTAGTAGTGTATGAAACACGACTACCATTTGGTATCAGAGCTATAGGTTGAGTGAATACCTAGGCTTTGGAGTGGTGTCTATCTTGAGAGAACGTATTTGTAATTTTTATATAACTATATATATATATATATATTCTACCTATTTGTTGAGTTACCTGTTCGGGTTTTCCAATATGAGTTCTAAAGGTAGATAGGGTAGTGATGTGTGTAACACGACTACCAATGGTTGGAGTTTGGATGTTTGAGGTTGGAAGTATATTTGTCAAGACTATAGACCTAATACCGTCTCGAGTGAACCTTGATAGTGGTGTAAAGATTTCTCTGATCTCTGAAGGAAACCTGTTAAGGTTCGGAGTCGACCATTGAAGTATAAGTTTAATCGCGCTCGTGTGGGCGGATTTTTGAGAGTTTGGATCTGTTGGTTGAACAGAAGCGAGTGATGGTATCTTGGGTAACTCAGGAGTAGTAGCTGCGTGATGAGATGCAGTAACTATGGATATCTCCGACGATGTTTCTGTTTGGAGAAAGTTTAAGGAAGTATATCTGCATTCGGTGATGTGGCTGAGTTCAGCATGATGTTTGTGTTCGGTTTGAAGTCCGAGTTTCTCTAGAAGCTTTGGATAAGGAGTCTTTGGCATTTGTGTCAGCGGTGCAGCTCAAGTGTTTTGTGTTCCTGCTGGAAGATCTTTTGGCTTAGCAGTTCGTAGAGTGGAGTTCAGAAGCTGCGGAGTAAATTCATTTTTCAAATGGATTGGTCAAGCACTAGACTGTTCTGATGGGTAAAGAAAGAACAGTATTTTTGGATATTGGACTGGATAGAATCGCAAAAGTGACTTGCGATAATTGAGTATTCTCTTGGGAAATCTTTTGCTTGAGTTTGAGGCATCTCTAGAAGATGTAGGAGTTATAGAGTTGTCAGAGATTTTATGGGAAGTGTTAATCTAGTTTGTGTTCGAGTTCATAGACGACATCTAGATCAGAGTTGAGCAGCGAAAGCTTGGTAGTAGTTGTTCTAGAGTAGAAGCAACTGGAAGTTGCAGAGTTTGGATTAGAGGGTTCCTACAGGAAGCTTTTCAAGATTTGAAGGTCAGATTGGTGAGAGAATCTGTTTTGTCTTGATAAAAGAAATATTTGGAATCTACTGATGATTGAAGAGTAGAGTTTGAGTTCTGGATTTCAGTAGATCTTGAGAGGATCCATTTATTGGATTGTTTTTGGTCCTGTTTGTTTTGAGAAGCATCAGCGAAGATTGAGCTGATCAGGAAAGGTGAAGGCAGCCCAGAATCGTCAGAAGAGTTCTGTGGATTAGAGATGGAGAATTTTGGAATTCGAAGTTGGAGACTTCGTTGTTATTTCTTCGGTGAATGGAGCAAATAAGATTTGGTAAGACTAGAAAGATAGCTCCGAGTATATTGGATCTTTCTGATTTTTTTTTTTGTGAGGATAAGTGTTTTGGCTTCGGTATTGAATTACCAGTTTGGATTTAGTAGAGCGAGTAACCCAGTATCTGTATCGGGGAAACTCGGGATAATTTTAGGTAGTTTATCCGGATCTATGTTCGGATAACTAGAATTGTTGTTTGTATGAATTGTTGCTTGGATGAAATTGTTTGTTTAGATAAAATTGTTTGCTTGATGAATGATTGTTTGATTGATAGTATATGGCTGTTAAGTATAATTGAATTGTTTTAAAATTGGTTGAAATAAAATAAAAATCTTTGGATTATCTTTTGTTTTAAATTTCGAGGACGAAATTCTTTTAAGGGGGAAGGAATGTGATATCCCGGGATTTCGAGAAGTTTAAAATGTGATAATCTTTTAATTTAAATTATTTTAAATTGATAATATTGTTATTTCAAATATAAATAACCAAATAATAATAATATGGTGTTTTAATTATGGTATAGATTGATTTTAATAAAAATAATTATTTAAGTTGTGATTATAAATTTGATTTTAAATAGATTTATCATTTCCAAAATTAATAAGTATTGTTTAAATATATATATATATATATTGTTTTGAGTTGTTTTATATCAATTTCAAACTAAATAAAGTGTTTATTTAAATAGTAAATAAATACAAAAGATATGATTACACTTAAAAATGAATGAAATACATTGTATATGATTTTAGAATATAAATGGGTTTTTATTTTATTTTTCTTTCAAAGGTTTCATTTATTTATAATTTAGAAAAGCATTTATAATTAAGAAATGTATTTATTAAGTAAGAAATACATATAAAAGCTTTTTAAAACTCTTTTTAAAAATAATATAAAAAGATTAAGGACAAGTGTTAAATTTTTAAAACATGTAAAATACATGTGTAAGGTAATTAAACAATGTAGAGACATGTGTCATTTTCTTTTCATTTTTCTTTAATTTTTAATAAACCATAAATTTAAGTTATAAAAGCCTACCTTTCCATTCTCTTTTCTTTTCTAATCTCATTTTCAAAACAAAGAAAATTTATTCAAACCGAAATAATAATCTTCTCCAAACCAAATCTGAAATCATCTTCAAACCAAAACTGAGATTCATCTCAAACTAAAAATCAAAACAAATTTACAACCTGAAGCCATTCATTTTTCAAACCTGAAACCTTCCTCTGATTAAAATCAATACCCTGTAAATTATTTCCAAAACCGAGAATCTACAAAACTCAAATAATTTCAAAGCTCAAAAATTCAAATACCTGAAACCATTTATTGTCTCAAACCTGAAATTTCCTCAAAACTGAAAATCATTTCAAAAGTTTAAATGCCTGAGCCACTTTCAAAACCAATCTGCAATGCTCTTTCAAAGATCTGTGATCATTGTTCTTCAAAAGACCTGTAACTATTTGATTCTTTCAAGCCTGTAAACATCTATCTTCAAGACCAGTAATTAATGCATGCAAGTAAATCTGGAGTTTCAAGAGCTTTCCTGTTTTTAAAGTTTCAAAAGCAAGTGTTTCAGTTTTTAAAAGCAAGCAGTTCAATTTCAAAGCTTCCAGCTTATTCAAAATTTCTCTGCCTCTTTGAAATAGGTGAGTAAACCTTTGAATTAAAATCTAAGTATCAAATATTTATTGCATGTGAATTAATGTGTTGAAATTGCTTTGCATGTCTGTAATTCTGTATGCTCTTGTATATTTTTAAAAATGTGAATATCTGTTGATTTTAAACATCAAAATATTAGTTCAAACCCTCTGCCTTTAAACTGTGAACATGGAATTCCCTTTAGATTGATGTAGATAATATATGTTGGAATTAACTTGGAAATGAATGTTTTGAAAAGTATATATATGCATGTTTATTTATATGAATACAGTTGTATGTAAGTATAGAATTATGCATGTGCTTGTATATCTGTTTTCCAGAGTTCAGTGTTTATAAATTTATCAAAAATTTCATCTCTCTTTATCTGATCAATATTAGCACTTTGTTTTAAGACAAATTAGCTTAGTTTTAATATAATCTAGGTACTAAAAATATAAGCAAGTATATATGTTTTGGAATATGCCTGTTTTTGTAAAATAACAGTAGGAGTACTGTAAGACATCAAAAATCAAATATCGAATTATACTAATTCAAGTTCATGGCTGGAATCATCTTTGAAAAACAAGATTTTTAAAACAAAAACTACAATTTTTAAAATTATATTGAGGGTGCAGTTTGTAGTTAACCAGAGTTGGGTTTTTGAGTGATTTCTGGTGACTGGGATGTTTTTGGTAGTCGGGATGGTTTCTGGAGATGGTGATGAAGTAGTGGAGCTTGAAAAAAATACTTGTTGGATTTTATGATGGTCATGGCAATGGCGAAGAGTTGGAGTAGGGTTTTTCGAACCTGTTTTGGTCATAGCGTTTCTCGAGTGATTTCTTCATCAAGGTTGAATCGGAGGCAATCGCGTGTTGGGGAATCGAAGCTTCGTGTCGAGAGACAGCTCTGGGGTGGTCGGTGGAATTTCTGGTGATCGGAATCGATGGCGCGAGGTGATTTTGGTCAATGGTTTGGGTTTTTGGAAGGATCGAATTTCTCGTTTTCGTTTCTCAGTCAAGTACGAGGTGCTGGGTGGTCTGGGATGTCGGCAAGATCATCGACGACTTGTTGAAAGTCTCGGCGAGGGTCGGAGGCGATCAGGTCGGAGGTGCACGTACACACGTGTACGTTTGTGTCAGTTTATCTGGTTTTTGGGTTCGAGTGTTTTCTCGAAGACGATTAGGGGAAAAAGGGTTTTTGGCTCGAAGTCATTTCCAGGGAGATACGTGAGTGTTTGAGTGAATTGTTTTAACAGTTTTAAGTTGCAAGCGAACAGGGGTAAATTCACCCGGGAAGGAACTCGAGGAAGAAGAGCTTTGGCTCGGGGTTTTATAGAATTGTACGCGAGAGATTTTTTTTAAGTAAACTGTTAAATTCAAAACAGTTTTAAAATCTAAAATTTAATCTCTGTTTTAAATAAAGATGCTGATGTATTGACTTAGATTCAAATACACATGGGTTAAAACCCCAAAGTAAGATGTTTAAGTCAGTTTTTAAATTTAAATAAAGGTAAGATTTAAATTTAAAATAATCAAGTTAAAACAATTGTTTTGAAAATTCTTTTCTTTGTAATAAATGTTTTGACTAGATTTAATTTGTATAGTGGTTAACTTAAATAATATTAAGTTAAATTTTAAGTTATTTTCAAACTTAATTTGAAATATAAAGGTTAATTAATAAGGAAATGTTATCTTAAAAACTTAATTTAAGTTTGATAATAATGGAATAAATAAAGAGTGATTTATTTAATTAAATTAGAATGGTTAAGGATGAGTAAATTAACAATTAAAGTTTTCAAGTGATTTAGTAACTTGTAATTAAGAATTGTTAATAAATAATTAAGGATAAGTAATTAATGATGATTTATTCTAACTTAATTAATGATTTTAATTAAGTGAGTTAATTATTAAGATCAAATGTTTTTTTAATGATAATGTTTTATCTTAAGATTAATTAAGATTTTTAAATGAGTTGAAATTAATTAATTTAATTAAGAAATTAAGATTAATTAATTTATTTAATTAATTATTGATAAGGATTAATTAAATGATTAAAGGTTAATTAAACTAGTAATTAAGAAATACTTAATAAAGTTTTATTAAATAATAATTAAGTTTTCTTAATTAATAATTAAGAAATTATTAAATTATAATTAAAGTTAATTAAGGATTAATTAACTGTTATTAAGGTTAGTTAATTATCATTAAAGATTGATTAATAGATAATTATGGATTAATTTAAATTGGTAATTAAGGTTGATAATTAATAATTAACTTTTATTAATTAATAACTAAGAATAATTAATTAGTTAATTAAGTTTAATTAATTAAGGATTGATTACTTTGTATTAAAGGATATTGATTAATAATTAAGGTTTATAAATTAATAGTTAAAGAATAATTAATCAAGGATTAATTAATTTGTTTAAAAGGGTAATTAAGGATGAGTTACTCAGTTATAATTTAGGAAGGAATGTGATTTAATTAAGTTAATTAATTTGTTAATTAATTAAGGATAGTCACTTGGTAATTGATTAAGTGTAGTTACTTAATAAGATTGGTTAAGTATAATTACTTAGTGTAAGTAATTAATAAATGAATTACTATATGTAATTGGTGAATTTAATCAAAAAGGATTTATAAAAGAAATTAAAGTAATTAAGAATAGTTAATTACTGTTAATGATTATTTAAAGATTGATTAATGGAAGTAATTAATTAGTGCATGATTAATTAATATAATTAATTAAGGAATAATGTAATTAATTATAGTTAATTAATTAATGGAAGTAATTAATTAAGGATCATTAATTATTATAATTAAGGAAAGTAATTAAAGGTTAATTACTATAAATGATTAAGGATAATTAATTTGTGAAATTAATTAAGGATAATTACTTTATGTAATTAATAATTAATCAAGAGTGATTAATATTTAATGATTAATTAATTAAATGGTTGTAATTAATTAATGTTGATTAAGCAAGAATAGGAATTAATTCTTAAGTAATTAATTTAATTTAAGTAGATTAAATTAATTATAATAAAGATTAATAAATGGTTGCTTATGAATGATGGTTGAGTAGAATGTCTGATTTGGTTGATATCTATTGGATGAGTGAATACCTAGGCTTTGGAGTGGGATAGAAAAGTCGTATCATCAAGAAGAAAGAAAGGTTTAACATTAAACAATCATCCATAAGTAAACTTTTTCTCCACAAAAAGTCGTATCATCTTGAAGAAAGAAAGAGATAGAAAAGAGAAAAGATAGAGAAGAAAGAAAGAAACACATCAGAATCTAAACAGCGGAACGAATAAATTACATTAATCAAATAAGATATTACATTGTATCATATACATCAGAGATACACAGCTTATACAACACATACTAGACAGTTATAAATACCTGTCTAGTTATTACAGCTCAAATACAACTCAACAAATGACTCAGAGAAACTAACACAGCGGAACACTATATCTACGAACGTTGAAGCCTCCTGCTCCATTGCTCCTCCAGATAACTCGTCAAAGCTAACCTGAATCCCTTGGCTACTCGTAAAAATTTGAGTACCCAAGAGTTTATAAAACAGAAATAAACACTTGGGTCAGACATGGGTCTGGTGTGAGTAAACGGGTTAAAGTTGTTTAACTTCAAAGCCTTTTGAAAACAAAGGTATCACGTAAGACTTCCCACACATAAACATGGAAAAGTTTTTACCTTACGCTAACCAAAACTTGATAGGAAATCGAGTTATATTATAATAGGGTCTAGGGTTTTCAAGTAAAATACAGAAATAGCTGGAATGCTTACATCTCACGTTCCAACATAGTTGGGCACAACTAAATCGTACGGCACTTATTGGATTTTGGATTCCATACAATGGCAGGGCTACCGGGGTACCGCCCGTCACAGTACGTGGCCTAGATCAACGTACCGAGGATCACTCCCAATCCCCTGCAACACAAGGCCGGAACATCCCTTACTGGATAATTCCCGCATAAGAAACCCCAGCGGTTGTAGCTATTCAACCGCCCACACAGCCGAATAAAAAGAAGGGACCTCTAGACAGAGGAATCTCATACTACTTGGGTGCTACCCACTAACCTTGCTGCACCTCCCCTGTTTTAGCCATTCCCGGTTTGATGAGGCTTGAGGTTACGATTACCTTTAAATCAGAACACATCACTTAGAATGCTCATCGTCCACCTGACGATGTGCTGAAAGCATTCAATCCATACAAGTTCGTTCCGGGTTCGAACGAAACCGAAGGCATTATCTCGTTACACTCGTTTTGGAATCACCCTCAGAGTTAACGACAATAACCCTTGCACTCTGAATCTTCATCTTCACTTGAGATTCACGACCTATCGTTAATTTGGATCGATGTGGTATTCGGGTCTCCAGACCTGGAATACCGGTATACGGAAACCCGATCCCGGTCTCATCGAAATCCAAAACGTATCTTTTAAGGCCAAGTTGTTTAAAGGTTTAAACAATTTAATTTAATTCAATACTTGAATTTACACAGCATTTAACACAGATAAATATCACATTTATCACAGATATATCCAATATCATATCACAGAATATCATAGCATATCATTTAATAGATATCAACCAAATCAGACATTCTACTCAACCATCATTCATAAGCAACCATTTATTAATCTCTATTATAATTAATTTAATCAACTTAAATTAAATTAATTTCTTAAGAATTTGCTTAATCAACATTAATTAATTACAATCCATTTAATTAATTAATCATTAAATATTAATCACTCTTGATTAATTATTTATTACATAAAGTAATTATCTTTTAATTAATTTCACAAATTAATTATTCTTAACCATTAACAGTAATAACCTTTAATTACTTTTCATTAATTACATTAATTAATAATCCTTAATTAATTACTACCATTAATTAATTAATCATTTCTATTAATCCACCTTAATTAATTTTATACAGTAATTATCATCCTATAATTACTTACCTTAATTAATTAACTTCTTAATTAATTACTTTAATCCTTTAATTAATTACACCAAATAATTAATTATTAATTACTTTTGCAAAGTAATTATACTTCAATTACTACCCAGTAAGTAATTCCCTTATATCAATTACATTCAGTAATTTATTTATTAATTACTTATACTAAGTAATTACACTTATCAATCTCATTAAGTAATTTATACTTAATCAATTACCAAGTGACTATCTTTATATAATTAACAAATTAATTAACTTAAATTAATCACATTCATAATTTATAAATCATAGCTGAGTAATTTATCCTTTAATTACTCTTTAATTAAATAAATCTCTAATTTCAAATTAATTATTCTTTTAATTATTAATTAATAAACCTTAATTATCAATTAATAAATCTTAATAACAAATTAATTAATCATTAATTATTAGTTAATCAATTCTTAATAACAGTTAATTAACCTTTATTTAATCTTTATAGATTAATTATTTCTTATTTATTAATTAATAAAACCTAATTATTAATTAATAAACTTAATTAAGTACTTCTTAATTTCAAATTAATCAACCTCTAATTACTTAATTAATTAATTACAAATTAATTATTCTTTAGTCATTAATTAAATCAACCTTCATTATTGAGTTAATTAATTATGCTTAATCAATTCCTTAACTAATCCTTAATCATTATTAATTAAATTAATTAATTATACCTAATTTTCTTAATTAACTTAATTAATATCAAGACATTAAAACTTTAATTATCTTAAGATTAAACCATCTTATCTTAATAACTAACTTTTCTTAATTCAATCATTAATTAAGGTTTAAAATAAATAATCATTTAATTTGATAAATTAAAGTTAATAAAACATAACCTCCCTTAAATGCCTTAAACATCTACAAGTAATGGTTTAAACTGGTTTTCAATTTAAACTTTAAAACTTGTTTTTATAAAACCTTTAAAATTGCATTTTTAACTTAAGTTTAAAATAACTTTAAATTTTACCTAATAAAATTTACTTTAAACAAATTTCAAACTTCTTAATCAAATGTTAAGGAGAACATTTATTTATGAATTTATCTAAGGAACTTTAAACTAAATTTGTTTCTAAATTTCAAAAATTAAATTTACTTTATAAAAACTTTTAACATGCTTATCATTCCTTAACTAATCTTGCTTCGGGTAAAACCTTTACCCTGCTCGAGTCCAACCCGAGTTTTCTCCACCTTCTTCTTATAAAAAAAAAAAAACAGTATTTAGTTTAAATCTTAAAAACTGTTAAAAACCATAATAGTAACACTCACGAACACGATGCCAGACTCGAGTTTATCTCCCAAAATCCCGAGTCTCCCTCCGAGTCGCCACGAACCCATCCTCCCAGACATCACAACGTCGCTGTGCACGTGTACGCTAGCTCGCCAGAACTCCGACCAACCCCACTACCCTCGACAAGTCATAAATGGTCCATCACTTCGATTCTGACCACCCATAGATCACCACAGACACAAAATCGAAATCGAGACAATGGAGAGAACTGGAACCAGAACCTCAATCACGAATCCCCCTCATCCTAGTGACTCCGACAACCAGAGATCACGCCACCACAGTCACACTACCTTCGATCATCCACGAAGCCATTACGCTTGTTCCCATCGAACTCGATTACCTTGAGACACTGCCACGATCCATTTTCCAGACCACACAAAATCTAGGGTTTAAACCCAATTCGATCGATCATCAATACCTCAGTGATAAATAAAATCACTTAGCATTTTTCCCAAACTCTCTGATAATCAAGCTATCTCCAGACGAAACCACGATCACCAAAAATGTTCTGATCGCCAGAAAATGCTCAGAAAACAATTTCCCGATATTCCCAAAATGCATCTTCATTTTAATACTAAAAATTCTGATTTTCTTTTTAAAATTCATATTTTATAAAGACAATACAATTTGTATAATTGATTCATCAAATTACATCATTTGATTTTAACATTTATGTTGGAATGGTTACTAAATTCTAAGTTTCCAGAGGATTTCCAACATCAGATACCTGAATCTATTTTTAGTACATAGATTATTAATATACTAAACCATTTTATTTCTAACCCAAAGTTTAACAATAACAGGTAAAGAGATTTGAGCTTAATTCTAGTATTTGAAACCTGTAATATGAAACAGAGGAGAACAGGGATTCAAACAGACATGCACACCTGAATAAAATCATACACACAAAATTCTATACTAATTTATACACATATATTCATATTCACATCAACATGCATACATATATTCAACATGCATCATACTTCTACTTCAAATATCTATCATATGAATTTAATTAAAACTGTTTAAGTTAAATCTACTCACATTAAAATAACAGAGAAGTATATGTGTATACCTACTAATTTTTAGAACATGCATTTTATTTTACCAGTATACATTCACAGGTAAATCATATGCAAACCAAACTACTATAACATTCATCACAACATTTAAGTTTATTCTCAGATTTTAAAACTGTTTTAAAAATAAAGGTTTACTCACCTTTTTAATGAATTGCAGAGACTTGAAAACTGAGATTTGAAAACTGAATCTCTTGACAATTTGAAAACTTGAATGCTTTGATTTGAACTGGAAAGAATTTGCTTGATTTCCTTAAAACTGCAAAGCTTTGGAAACTTTTGCTTTGGCTTCAGATATACTTGCATGCATACTTGAAGGATGGTTACAGGCTTGAGAAAAATGTTTTGAGTTGATCTGGTGATTGCTTTACAGATTTCGATTTTGAGTTTTGGAAATAAATTTCAGGCTTGTATTTGTGGAAGTGATTACAGGCTTTTATAATTCTCTGGTTTGCATTCGGTTTTGAGGAGATTGTAGGCTTGAGAATAAAACAGTTTACAAGTTGAAGAAGAAGCTTTACAGGATTTAGATTTATTTCTGGTTTGCATTCGGTTTTTGAGAAGAAGATTTCAGATTTGATTCTTGAGTTTGGAAATAAATTTTAGTTTTTGGGTTGTGGAGATCATTTCGGGATAGATAACTTTTCTGGTTTTGGGTTTTTGGTCTTTGAACTGAAAATTAGAGAAAAAGAATGAAGGGGAAAGGTAGAAGTTTATATAAGTAAATTTTGATTTTATTAAAATTTAAAGAAAAAGAAAATAAAAGAGACACTTGTCTCATACCTTATTCAATTACTTAACACATGTATTTAACATGGTTAAGAAGCTAACACTTGTAATTATTTATATTCATATTATTTTTAAAGCTTTTTATTATTAATTTCCTAATTGATTAATACATTTCTTAATTTATAAATACTTTTCTAAACCTTAAGTAAATACAATCTTTAAAAGGAAATAGAATATAAACCAATTATGTTCTAATAAAATCATATATATATTATATTTAATCCATTTTTAAATGAATATTCAAAAGCTTTTGTATTTATTCCTATTAAATAAATACTCTTTCAAATTTCTATAAATAAATTTCTTTAAAAAGAAAAATATAAAACAAATCTTATTTCTAAATAAAAACTTTATTCATATATTTTAAATTCAAACTATATTATTATTTTCAATTTAAGATATATATTTTCTTTAAATTCAATTCTTAAATCCAAATTCAAATGCAACTTTAAAAATCCAAATTTAAAATCAACTCAACATATATATAAAATTAAATAAACACATTATTAGATTTGTAAATAATTATCTTATTTAAAAACAATTTAAATATATACATATATAGATATATACATTTAATCAATACTTATTAAATTTGAAATAATATACCTATTTAAAATCTGTTTATAACTATATTTAAAAACAACTCATTATTAAATTGTTTGAAAATAACAATTTTACCAATTTTAAATAATTAACTTACAAGATTATCACATTTTAAATTCCCTGAAATCCCGGGATATCACATTCCTTCCCCCTTAAAATAATTTCGTCCCCGAAATTTAAAACAAAAGATAATCCAAAGTTTTTATTTTATTTCAACCAATCTAAGCATACCTATCAGCCAACACAAAAAAACAACCAATTTTATCCAAACAAACAATTCAAATCTAACAATCAATATTCGTTATCCGGACACAGATCCGGATAAGCTTCCTACATTTCCACGAGTTTCCCCAAGTATATATATATACCGGGATACTCGTTGTAAAGACAATCTTAAACTACGAAGCTACAAAGCTCCTACTCATCTAAATCTACAAAACTAAACAGGATATCAGACTACAGACAAGTCTGACTCAACAACCAAATCCTTCCCGAACTACTGGTTCCAAAACCAAAGATAGATCAAACACGTACTTCCTCAAAGATACGCGATATACTCTGAATCTCAGTTATCCAAACTGGCAATTCAATCCTGTAGATCAAACACTTATCCAAATCAGAATACAGAAGAGATCCAAAACAACTCGGAGCTGACTTCCCAGACTTACCCAATCTTATAGCTCCCTTATGATCGGAGAAAACTTATCCAAAATCAAATCTCCGACTTTAGAATCCAAATTCCTCTGTCTCAAATCCACAAAACTCTCCAGACGATCCTGGTCTGTCTACATCCTTACCGATCAGCTCAACCTTCGCTGATGCTTCTAGAACAAACTGGACCAAAAACAACTCAACAAAATGATCCTCTCAAGATCAACTAGAATCAAGAAACATAAACTCTACTCCTCAATATCAGAAGACTACAACTTACTTCTCTTATCTGGAAAAGACAAAACAGATGCACTAACCAATCTGGACTTAAATCCAGAAATATTTCCTGTAGAAATTTTCTAATCCCAAAACATTGCAAATTCCGGTTGCTTCCACTCTAGAACAGCTGCCGTCTTGCTTCTGCTGCACCACTCTGATCTAGAGCAGATAAGAATGCCGTCGATGAACTTGAGCACAGACTAGACAACACATCCTGAAAATATGATTCAACAGATCCATAAAGTAAACTCAGATACTTCATCAAATATTGAGCTGCTTCACCCAATCCTTCTACTAAGCTGAACCATCGGTACTACTCTTGGAATCCTAGTCGATAAGAAATTCAATCTCAATTGCAGACAAATCTTTGACTTCGCTGAAGACATCCAGAAAAACTCTGATAACTCAAGAGAATACTCAGCAATCGCAAGTCACTTTTGCGATCAACCCAGCCTAATATCCAAGAAACTGCTCTCTCTTTACCAATCAGAACAGCTTATGCTTTTTAACCAATCCATCGAAGAAATGGATCCTCTCTACTGCTTCTGAATTCTACCACTAGAAAATTGCTTTAGCCAGAAGACTTTCTGCCGGCACACGAAACACTCCGAGCTGCACTGCTGACCCAGATGCCAAGACTTCCTATCCAAAGCTCTTCGAGAACTCGGACTCCAAACCAAACAGAATCATCATGCTGAACTCAGCCACAACACTGAAGTAGACACACTTCCTTAACTTGTTCCAAAAGAAAACATCTTCAGAAACATCCAGTCACTGCGTCTCATCACACAACTACTCCTTCCTGAGTTACTCAGATACCATCACTTGCTTCTGCTCATTCGACAGATCCAAACTCCACTCATCCCACTTCAAAGATGGACTCCGAACCTTAACAGTTCCTTCAGAGATCAATGAAATCTTTACACCATAACAAAGTTCACTCGAGACGGTATTGGGTCTACAGTCTCGTCAGATAGACTTCCAACCTCAACATTCAAACTCCAACCATTGGTAGTCGTGTTTCACACACCACCACCATATCTACCTTTATATCTTATATTGGAAAACCCGAACAGGTAACCCAATAGATAGGTAGAAATATGTATTTATAGTTATATAAAAATTACAAATACGCTCTCTCAGGATAGACACCACTCCAGAGCCTAGGTATTCACTCAACCTAATGCTCTGATACCAACTGTGACGACCCGGAGGCAGCGGCGACCGGTAGGCTTTGCAACCATCCCAGACCCACCGTGGCATACAGTGATACCTCGAATTTGCTTTTACGGCCAGCCTCTCGACTCGCAACCAACCCTCACAAGGCCTTTACCTCTCAGGGACATGTAGGGGTAAGAGTCTCCCGTTCGCCACCAAACCGCGAAGCGAGAACCCCCTATCATGCTGTAATGTAGCAAACTCAATTGTAAATAATTATAATATAGGGTTAATAATTGGTTGCTTATGGATGATTGTTGTGTAGAATATCTAAATTGGATGATATCTATTGGATGATATGCTGTGATGTTCTGTAATATGATATTGGATATATCTATGATAAATGTGTGATATTTATATGTTAATGCTATGTGAATTCAAGTATTAAATTGAATTGAATTGTTTAAACCTTTAAACAACTTGGCCTTAAAAAATACGTTTTGGATTTCGATGAGACCGGGATCGGGTTTCCGTATACCGGTATTCCAGGTCTGGAGACCCGAATACCACATCGATACAAATTAACGATAGGTCGTGAATCTCAAGTGAAGATGAAGATTCAGAGTGCAAGGGTTATTGTCGTTAACTCTGAGGGTGATTCCAAAATGAGTGTAACGAGATAATGCCTTCGGTTTCGTTCGAACCCGGAACGAACTTGTATGGATTGAATGCTTTCAGCACATCGTCAGGTGGACGATGAGCATTCTAAGTGATGTGTTCTGATTAAAGGTAATCGTGACCTCAAGCCTCATCAACCGGGAATGGCTAAAACAGGGGAGGTGCAGCAAGGTTAGTGGGTAGCGCCCAAGTAGTATAAGATTCCTCTGTCTAGAGTCCCTTTTTATTTCGGCTGTGTGGGTGGTTGTTTGGCCGCAACCACGGGGTTTCTTATGCGGGAATTATCCAGTAAGGGATGTTCCGGCCTTGTGTTGCAGGGGATTGGGAGTGATCCTCGGTACGTTGATCTAGGCCACGTACTGTGACGAGCGGTACCCCGGTAGCTCTGCCATTGTATGGAATCCAAAATCCAATAAGTGCCGTACGATTTAGTTGTGCCCAACTATGTTGGAACGTGAGATGTAAGCATTCCAGCTATTTCTGTATTTTACTTGAAAACCCTAGACCCTATTATAATATAACTGGATTTCCTATCAAATGTTTTGGTTAGCGTAAGGTAAAAACTTACCCATGTTTATTTGTGGGGAGTCTTACGTGATACCTTTGTTTTCAAAAGGTTTTGAAGTTAAGCAATTTAAACCGTTTACTCACACCAGACCCATGTCTGACCCAAGTGTTTATTTTCTGTTTTATTAAACTCTTGGGTACTCAAATTTTTACGAGTAGCCAAGGGATTCAGGTTTACTTTGACGAATCTATGGAGGAGCAATGGAGCAGGAGGCTTCAGCGTTCGTAGATATAGTGTTCCGCTGTGTTAGTCTGTATGAGTCATTTGTTGAGTGTATTTGAGTTGTAATGACTAGACAGATGTTTATAACTGTCTAGTATGTGTTGTATAAGCTGTGTATCTCTGATGTATATGATACAATGTAATATCTTATTTGATTAATATAATTTATTCGTTCCGCTGTTTAGATTCTGATGTGTTTCTTTCTTTCTTCTCTATCTTATCTCTTTTCTATCCCTTTCTTTCTTCTTGATGATACGACTTTTTGTGGAGAAAAAGCCGGGTCGTCACAGTTGGTATCAGATGTGACGACCCGGCTTTTTCTCCTCAAAAAGTCGTATCATCATTAAGAAAGAAAGGGATAGAAAAGAGAAAAGAAGAGAAGAAAGAAGAAACAATATCAGAATCTAAACAGCGGAACGAATAAATTATATTAATCAAATAAGATATTACATTGTATCATATACAACAGCTATCAGAGTTACACAACTTATACAACACATACTAGACAGTTATAAACATCTGTCTAGTCATTACAACTCAAATACAACTCAACAAATGACTCAGAGAAACTAACACAGCGGAACACTATATCTACGAACGCTGAAGCCTCCTGCTCCATTGCTCCTCCATAGATTCGTCAAAGTAAACCTGAATCCCTTGGCTACTCGTAAAAATTTGAGTACCCAAGAGTTTAATAAAACAGAAAATAAACACTTGGGTCAGACATGGGTCTGGTGTGAGTAAACGGTTTAAATTGCTTAACTTCAAAACCTTTTGAAAACAAAGGTATCACGTAAGACTCCCCACAAATAAACATGGGTAAGTTTTTACCTTACGCTAACCAAAACATTTGATAGGAAATCCAGTTATATTATAATAGGGTCTAGGGTTTTCAAGTAAAATACAGAAATAGCTGGAATGCTTACATCTCACGTTCCAACATAGTTGGGCACAACTAAATCGTACGGCACTTATTGGATTTTGGATTCCATACAATGGCAGAGCTACCGGGGTACCGCTCGTCACAGTACGTGGCCTAGATCAACGTACCGAGGATCACTCCCAATCCCCTGCAACACAAGGCCGGAACCATCCCTTACTGGATAATTCCCGCATAAGAAACCCCGTGGTTGCGGCCAAACAACCACCCACACAGCCGAAATAAAAAGGGACTCTAGACAGAGGAATCTTATACTACTTGGGCGCTACCCACTAACCTTGCTGCACCTCCCCTGTTTTAGCCATTCCCGGTTGATGAGGCTTGAGGTCACGATTACCTTTAATCAGAACACATCACTTAGAATGCTCATCGTCCACCTGACGATGTGCTGAAAGCATTCAATCCATACAAGTTCGTTCCGGGTTCGAACGAAACCGAAGGCATTATCTCGTTACACTCATTTTGGAATCACCCTCAGAGTTAACGACAATAACCCTTGCACTCTGAATCTTCATCTTCACTTGAGATTCACGACCTATCGTTAATTTGTATCGATGTGGTATTCGGGTCTCCAGACCTGGAATTCCGGTATACGGAAACCCGATCCCGGTCTCATCGAAATCCAAAACGTATTTTTTAAGGCCAAGTTGTTTAAAGGTTAAAACAATTCAATTCAATACTTGAATTTATACAGCATTTAACATAGATAAATATCACACATTTATCACGGATATATCCAATATCATATCACAGAATATCATAGCATATCATTTAATAGATATCAACCAAATCAGATATTCTACACAAACAATCATCCATAAGCAAACAATTATTAACCCATGTTATAATTAATTTAATTAATTAATAGAAAAGAAGAGAAATAGATTAAATTAATTAATGTTGCTTATTTGATTAACCAAATGTGACGACCCGGCTTTTTCTCCACAAAAAGTCGTATCATCAAGAAGAAAGAAAGGGATAGAAAAGAGATAAGATAGAGAAGAAAGAAAGAAACACATCAGAATCTAAACAGCGGAACGAATAAATTATATTAATCAAATAAGATATTACATTGTATCATATACATCAGAGGTACACAGCTTATACAACACATACTAGACAGTTATAAACATCTATCTAGTCATTACAACCCAAATACAACTCAACAAATGACTCATACAGACTAATACAGCGGAACACTATATCTACGAACGCTGAAGCCTCCTGCTCCATTGCTCCTCCAAAGATTCGTCAAAGCAAACCTAAATCCCTTGGCTACTCGTAAAAATTTGAGTACCCAAGGTTTAATAAAACAGAAAATAAACACTTGGGTCAGACATGGGTCTGGTGTGAGTAAACGGTTTAAATTGCTTAACTTCAAAACCTTTTGAAAACAAAGGTATCACGTAAGACTCCCCACAAATAAACATGGGTAAGTTTTTACCTTACGCTAACCAAAACATTTGATAGGAAATCCAGTTATATTATAATAGGGTCTAGGGTTTTCAAGTAAAATACAGAAATAGCTGGAATGCTTACATCTCACGTTCCAACATAGTTGGGCACAACTAAATCGTACGGCACTTATTGGATTTTGGATTCCATACAATGGCAGAGCTACCGGGGTACCGCTCGTCACAGTACGTGGCCTAGATCAACGTACCGAGGATCACTCCCAATCCCCTGCAACACAAGGCCGGAACCATCCCTTACTGGATAATTCCCGCATAAGAAACCCCGTGGTTGCGGCCAAACAACCACCCACACAGCCGAAATAAAAAGGGACTCTAGACAGGGGAATCTTATACTACTTGGGTGCTACCCACTAACCTTGCTGCACCTCCCCTGTTTTAGCCATTCCCGGTTTGATGAGGCTTGAGGCTACGATTACCTTTAATCAGAACACATCACTTAGAATGCTCATCGTCCACCTGACGATGTGCTGAAAGCATTCAATCCATACAAGTTCGTTCCGGGTTCGAACGAAACCGAAGGCATTATCTCGTTACACTCGTTTTGGAATCACCCTCAGAGTTAACGACAATAACCCTTGCACTCTAAATCTTCATCTTCACTTGAGATTCACGACTTATCGTTAATTTGGATCGATGTGGTATTCGGGTCTCCAGACCTGGAATACCGGTATACGGAAACCCGATCCCGGTCTCATCGAAATCCAAAACGTATCTTTTAAGGCCAAGTTGTTTAAAGGTTAAAACAATTCAATTCAATACTTGAATTCATACAGCATTTAACATAGATAAATATCACACATTTATCACGGATATATCCAATATCATATCACAGAATATCATAACATATCATCCAATAGATATCCAATTCAGATATTCTACACAAACAATTATCCATAAGCAACAATTTATTAACCCTATGTTATAATTAATTTAATTAACTTAAATTAAATTAATTACTTAAGAATTAATTATCTAATCTTGCTTAATCAATCATTAATTAATTATAAACCTTTAATTAATTAATTATTCCTTAAATATTAATCATCCTTGATTAATTATTAATTAATTACATAAAGTATTTATCCTTTAATTAATTTTACAAATTAATTATTCTTATTCATTAACAGTAATTAACCTTTAATTACTTTCATTAATTACATTAATTAATTACATTAATCCTTAATTAATTAATTAATTAAACTTAATTAATTACCTCCATTAATCCACCTTAATTAAATTTAAACAGTAATTATCCTCCTGTAATTACTTACCTTAATTAATTAACTTTTTAATTAGTTATATTAATTCTTTAATTAATTACACCAAATACTTAATCCTTAATTACTTTTACAAAGTAATTATACTTAATTACTTCTCATTAAGTAATTCCCTTTAATTAATTACATCTTGTAATTATACATTAATTACTTATACTAAGTAATTACACTTATTAATCTTATTAAGTATTTATACTTAATCAGCATCAAACTTATCTTTAATTAATTTACAAATTAATTAACTTAAATTAATCACATATATTTATTATTTACAATTGAGTAATTCAATCCTTAATTACTCTTAAACAAATTAATTAATCTTTAATTACAGATTAATTATTCTTTAATTATTAATTAATAAACCTTAATTATCAATTAATAAAACTTAATAACAAATTAATCAATCCTTAATTATTAGTTAATTAATCCTTAATTACCATTTGATTAATCCTTAATTAATCTTTAATTACAAATTAATTTATCTTTAATTACTTAATTAATTTGTCACTAATTACAACTTAATTACTTAATTAATTAATCACTAATCATTAATTAATTACTAAATTAATTAACCACTAATTATCAATAATTTATCTCTAATTATCTAATTAATAATTCTTAATTATAAATTAATTAACCTCTTAATTAATTAATTTATAATCCTTAACAATTAATTAATTAATTACTTAATCAATAATTAATATAATTAATCATATTTTACTTGCTTCATTTAATTATCTTAATTACCTTTAAGATAAATCATCATCTTTATTGTCTTTATTAATATTAACCTATTTAAACCAATTTCTCTTCATAATTAACATTCCTTAATTAAATCATTAATTAAAATTTCAAAAATAAAATAATCATTAACTTGATAAATTAAAGTTAACAAGACTTCCTTTAAATTATCAAGAAATATTTTAAACAAATTTCACTTTAAACCTTAAAGCTTATTTTAGGAAAATCTTCAAATTTCCATTTTTAATTTAAATTTTAAAATAACTTTAAACCTTATTTAACAAAATTTAAATCAAACAAACCTCAAAACTTCTTAACTAATTGTCAAAGGAAACAATTATTATATAAAGTAAATTTATATAGAAGTTTAAACTAAAATTTATTTTCAAAAATTTCAAAAACTTTGTTTTAAAATCTTTCTAAAACTTTGCCTCAAGACTTGCTTCGGGTCAACCCCGAAGATTTACTCGGTCTAACCCGAGTTCCCTCCCCTTTCAAAAATTTAATTCAGTTTAGTTTAAGTTTTAAAATTTATAACCTGTAACTAAAAATCACCCTCGCAACTACTCTAGCTTCCACTCGAGTTTCAAAACCAAAAACTCGTACATCCTTCGAGTCATTCACGTAAGAACCCAAGCAACTACCCGAGCTTCCTCTTCTTCTCCAACAACATGCCCAAACGTGCATACGTGCACGTGCACAACAGAACAAAGCGACTCCGACCATCGACGCCGACTTCGACACATCGCCTACGACCTCGCCGTTCAACTCAAGCACCCAGTTCGTCGAATTCGACTGGAATTCAAATTCGAGCAATTCGATCAAAATCCTGGAACCACACCTCGCCTGAAAGCCCTTCGAACTCGACGATGCCGACCACGTACGACCACGAAACTCTGCCTACAAATTCTCCGACCAACCCTTCATCTTTTCCCCTAGGTCCGATGGTCTCCGATCATCCAGAGACGCCGCGACAATCCAGTTCCAGACCTCGACTCAAACCATCCTAAAACCCTAGTTCGACGTCATGCTGCCGCCACGGCCACTTAAAAACCCTCTAGCCATTTTTCCCTTGAACCCCGACTTACGAGCCACCTCTAGGCCCAAGCTCGACCAACCACTAGTCACTGTTCATCAGAAATCGACGAAACTTCTCATTCTGATCAACTCGAATTATCTCATCATTCCCAAGCTTAAAAATCATGAACTTATTATCTAAAATCATCATTCCCTACTACGAATCAATTTATGAAAATCAAACTTGAATTCGTGATCATTGATTTTCCTGTTTTGAACATATTTTACTGTAATTCCATTTTTCTAAATATTAACTCAATAATTTCACTTGAAATTATTTTTAAAAATGATGTTACAGTTTTATCATCATTTCCTCTTTAGAGATCATAGCCTAAAAAGTTTTAGAGAGAAAGGAATTGATTTTTAAACTTGTTATTAACCTGTGAATTTAAAAACAGAGAGATGCAACTAGGTAAACACAGACCTGCACATGTAAACATTTACATATATATATGTATACAGGCATATTTACATCTATACAAACATTATTCACAGCATAATTCAAATATCTATCACAAACACCAAGTTATATACTAAAGTTTTTGGTAGTTTGCTTACTGGAACTAGAACAGAGGAACAGTTTATATATATATATAGATATATTCACATATAATCAAAGCAATTCATATATATCCAGATAAAATCAATCATTTAAACAATTTCTTCATATAGGATTATCACATGCAATAAAGCTAGCAACCATTTTACTGTTTTTAAACGTTTTGTTTACTCACCAGACATGAGCAGAGAACAGGGAACAACTTTGAAAACTTGAATGGAAATGGAGCTGAAGACTTTGAATTGCCTTAAAACTTTGAAAACTAGATTTGCTTGATTTCTGGAATTTTGAAAACTGAAACTTTGAATTCGAATCTGAAGTTTGATTCTTGCTTTACTGGTTTGAGAAGATTACAGACTTGCTTTGGAAATTAGTTTACAGGTCTGCTTTGATTTAGAGGAGATTACAGGCTTTTGTATTTGAGTTTGAGAATGTTTTTCAATGTTTCTGGTTTGAAGAAGTAGTTTACAGGCTGCGTTACTTTCTTTTAAAAAAATGAGAAGATAGGAAAAGAAATGGAAGAGAGGAGATGTTTGTTTATATAATGTAATTTATAAATTAATAAAAATTAAAAGAAATAAAAATAAAGGATGACTCTTGTTTTCAAATGTTAACACTTGTCAATTTGAATGCTAATTATCTTACACATGTATTTACAAGCCCTTACAATTAAACACTTGTAATTATTTACTTTTTATATTATTTTTAAATGATTTTTAAAGCTTTTAAATTAAATTTCCTAAATAGATAAATACATATCTTATTTTATAAATGCTTTTCTTAATTTATAAAAATAAAACTTTTAAAAGAAAATAAAATAAAAACCAATTAGATTTTAACTAAATCATATATAATATATTTAATCCATTTTAAATGCTAATATAAAACTTTTATATTTATCTACTATCAACTAAATACTTTATAAATTCATATAAATAAATTCCTTTAAGAAAAATGATATAAAAGAAATCTTATTTTTAAATAAAAACTTTATTCATATATTTTTAAATCCAAACTATATTATTTCATTTTAAGATATATATACATCTTTAAATTCAATTTTTAAATTCAATTCAAAGTCAATTAAAAATCCAAATTAAAAATCAATTCAAATAAATATATATATATATATTAGATTTAAATAATCACATTATTAATTGTCAATAATTATCCTATTTAAAATCAATTTAAATATACATATATATATATATACATTTAAACAAACACACTATTACTTTGAAATAATATGTTTAATTAAAATCTATTTATAACTATATTTAAAAACAACTCATTATTATTATTGTTTGAAAATAACTACTTTACCAATTAATTTAAAAGATTATCACATTTTAAATTCCCCGAAATCCCGGGATATCACATTCCTTCCCCCTTAAAAGAATTTCGTCCTCGAAATTTAAAACAAAAGATAATCTAAAGTTTTTATTTTATTTTAACCAATTTTAAAACAATTCAAGCCTACTTATCAACCATACACTATCAACAAACAACTATTCATCCAAACAAACAATTTTATCCAAACAACTATACTAGCTACCCGGACACAGATCCGGATAAGCTTCCTAAAATTTCCTCGAGTTTCCCCAAGTATATATACCGGGATACTCGCTCAACAGAATCCAAACAATTTGTTTAAGAGTAATTAATTTGTTTAAGAGTAATTAAGGATGAATTACTCAAGTGTAATTAATGAAATGAATGTGATTGATTTAAGTTAATTAATTTGTAGATTAATTAAAGATAATCACTTGATAAAGGGTTAAGTATGAATACTTAATAAGATTGATATGTGTAATTACTTAGTATTAGTAATAATTACAGGATGTAATTAATTAAAGGAAATTACTTAATGAGAAGAAATTAAAGTATAATTACTTAGGAGAAGTAATTAAGGATTAAGTATTTGGTGTAATTAATTAAAGAATTAATATGATTAATTAAGAAGTTAATTAATTAAGGTAAGTAATTATAGGATGATAATTACTGTATATGATTAAATAAGGTAGGTTAATAGAAATGATTAATTAAAGTTTAATTAATTAATGTAATTAATTAAGGATCAAGGTAATTAATTAATTATAGTTAATTAACTAATGGAAGTAATTAATTAAGGATTATTAATTAATGTAATTAATGAAAGTAATTAAAGGTTAATTACTGTTAATGGTTAAGAATAATTAATTTGTAAAATTAATTAAAGAATAATTACTTTATGTAATTAATAAATAATTAATCAAGGATGATTAATATTTAATAAGTAATTAATTAATTAAAGGTTTGTAATTAATTAATGATTGATTAAGCAATGTTAGATAATTAATTCTTAAGTAATTAATTTAATTTAAGATAATTAAATTAATTATAATATAGGGTTAATAATTGTTGCTTATAGCTGATTGTTAATATAGAATATCTAAATTGGATGATATCTATTGGATGATATGTTATGATATTCTGTGATATGATATTGGATATATCCGCGTGTATCGGAATGTGTCCAAGCGAATACGTCTAGGTTGACACACAAAAAACTTGATTAGTTCGTTTGGCATTATGTTTCCAAGATATGACCAAATTTTTAGGGCCCAAGTTGGGTCCTCCATATCGACTGGGATAACCACCGTCAATTCGGCTGATGCTGCCCGATCCTCCTCTGAACTCTTTTTTCTTGGGTCCAAAGCCTTATCGAATCAGCTATGGTCCCTAAGTCATGGGCGGCTCTGTAGTTGCTATGTGGTAGGTTCACAAATAGGAGAGTTCTCCCCACATTCTTCCTCTTATCTTTTTTTTAGATTCGCACAGTTCTGCGATGTAGCAATCTCTAGCGACAATTTGTTCTCCTTTGATCACCCCAACTCCATTCTCTGTTGGAAAATTCATGGTTAGACATCACTGAGCTAAAGCAATTCTGAAGTCTGCCAAAGCAGGCCGACCGAAGAAAGCATTATAGGCAGACATTTTATCTACGATCACAAAGGTCTGGATGAGCACGACTCTACGGTCGCCTTCCCTAAGTTCTATGGGCAAATTAATTGTTCCAACAAGTTGCTTAGGTTCATCGGTGAATCCCTAGATCTTTTTTCGACAAGCAGATATGTCTTTCATACCTATCTTTATCTGATCAAACGTGTGCCTGAATAGGATATTGATAGAGCTGCCGCTATCCACCAATACTCGTTGGACTATGGCTGGTCCAATTCCTACCTTCATGACTATGGGGTCAAGGGTCGGAGCTTCTATTCCTTCAGTGTCTCAATTACAAAATACTATATCATCATTCAGGGCTCTCTGCTGCTTAGCAGGTGTTCCATCTCTAACCACAAAGCACGAATCTTTTGGAACATATTTCAATGAGCTTACATATCGCTCCATTTCTCCCCAACTGTCCTCTAGATATCATTCTGATGATGAGCCATTGGACGGTTCATGTAGATCCCTCTTCGCTGGTTCTAGCTTGGTTTCGCCGGTCTCTAAGAGCTTGGGGTGTAGTAGGCAGGTTAGGATTTTGTGGTTTCCTCACATACTGCCGAAGCTTGTTTTCCCGAATCAGCTCTTCAATCAGGTTCTTTAGGTGTCCACACTTATTTGTGTTATAACCATGTATTTAATGGAAGCAACAACTTTCCGGAACGCTTTTGCTATTCAGTCGCTTCCTTTTTAGGCATCTTTTTGTACTCTTCCTACCCTTGTGTCGCAAGGTAGATGTTTTCTAGAGTCTCATTGGGCGGGGTGTAGTCTTCGAGCATCAAGCCTTTAAGTCGCTTATTACCTCTGTTTTTCTTGCTGGAATTCTTGTTCTTCCTTTTCTGGTTCCCATCCTTCCTCGCGTTTCCTGTAGCAGTCCTGGAGGTGTTTGCGTCTTGGTTAGCTGTCATGCCATTCTGGCCAGCGTTGGTTGGTTGTGGGTTAGTAGGTTTTCCTTCTAGCTCCTACGCCTCAAGTACTGGCTTGCCTTTCGGTTAAAGTCCTTCCTAGTGGTGGGTTGTTTAATTTTGATCCATTCTCCGAATTTAGTGTCGGGATGGATAGCGCGGACCAGGGCCATGAAGACCATATCTTCGTTTGGGTTACTTTTTTTAGTCACTGCGGTGTTGAACCAACTCATGAAGAATTTTAAAGGTTCATTCCATCCTTGGAATAGGCCAGATAAGGTCATCTCCTCTTTTGGTTGTGTCGTGTGAAGTCTAAACCGATTAAGGAATTTTGTTGCTAATTCATTGAAAGTGGAGATGGATTTTGGTGGGATCCTGGCGAACCACATAGAAGCAATTCCCTCAAGGAAGATAGGAAAACAACTACATCGAACGACATTTGAAGCATTTGCTCCATCCATGTACTAACTATACTTGTACAAGTGAGATTTCGGATCTCTAGTTCCGTTGTTAGATGAAATAGTCGACATATTAAACTTTTCAGGGTACCATTCATTTAATATGTCATCAGTGAAGGGAGTCTGGCTTGGAGCGGATCCCTATTCGTCATCTCTATTGTCCTTACTTTTGTCCATCAAGCACTTGATCATATCTGTGATATATTCGTCTAATGTCCGGTAGTCCGTGGGTCAACTGTCAGCTACTATGCCAAGTGTTCGATTTGGCAAACAATCTTGGTAAGTGGGTTGTTCCCTAGGCTCTCCTGTCTTCACGAGAGCCGCTCCTTCAGAGTTCCGTTGGATTGCGGTTGGTCAAGAAGGGGCAATCTGGGATTCCCTATCGGTATTGAGTGCATTAGCATTTTCTTCCAATTTGTCATCATCAAGTCGCTCACCATTTTCAGAGTCGGAGAGATTCACCGCTATATAAATATCTTCCCATGGGGTTTTTGCCACTAGATTTAAGTTTGTAGTGGGCTGCTTTATAGTTGGCGGAGTGCTTGTGTTTCCTTCTATGATGATTCCTGCGGCTCCATCCACCACTCCTGACTGCTTATGCTTTTCGTTTCTTTTGTTTAGGCCAGAAACGGAAGAGTTTTCCTACTCCATGGCAGCCGTGGGTTCTGGCATTGTTCTAGCAGCAGCTAGTGATTGCAAGGTTAGGAGATCATTTAATTTGTCCATAAGAGTTTTTTGGCTGTTCTCAATATTTTGGTTGATTTCATCAACCACCTTATTCAATTCCCTTTTTGTGACGACTTCATGCTGCGCAGAAGATCCTGCCACCTAATCTACTTTGTTAGCTCCAGAATTTGCTCCGGTTAGTGGATTATGGCGTCGTTGACTTCAACTTGTTGAGGATTGGTATCTTCTCCAGCTATAACAGCTCCTATGGATCTTCCGAAAGCGGTTCTCTTTCTCCCCATCATTGATTTTTCATGGAAAACTTCAAACTTCCTAGAGCTGATTTTATGGATCTACTTTCTGCATCTGGCGGATCCAAAGAGGAAAACTAGATCTATGCCTGAGTTTGGTTCTCAGTAAAAGCACCAAAATGTTAACCCAAAAAATGGATCAACACCCTGGATTGAGTGTGAAAGCACCAGCCCTATTTTTCAAAGCAAATAAAATAGGAAAAAGGCAATAGTAAATTGCAGAAAAAGAAAGAGACAAGAGATTTTTATAGTGGTTCAGCTGTTAACGAAGCCTATGTCCACTTTATAGCTTTTATCGATCTACTGCTGTTACAAAGGAGTTTGGATTACAATATTATTCTTCTTTCCTAAGTTAGATCAAGCCACCATTATTAGAGACAACTAGAAGATCTCAGTTGCCATTTAGTGGCTGTTGTGAGGGAGAAGAAGAGTGAAGAAACAATGACAAAGTTTCAGCAGAGATCAGAGCCGATCCTGTTTCTATTGCATATGGGATGGTATTTATAGGAGTTGGAGAGCACTTGGGCCAGAGTCGCTTTACCAAAAGCCCAAATCCATCTTGCAGAGCCAGCTTAAGAAATTTGGAGATGTTTAGAGATAACTTTTCGGATCGGTACTGATATGAAAAGTTGTGCAATTCTTATGCAACCTTTATCTAGTTGGCTTCCTTGTTTATTTTTGATGCTTTCCATGCAATTTCATAGCTTGTTGATTTGCTTTGATGGTGATTCATAAGAAATCGGTATTTAGTTCTTAAGTTTCCTTAAAGAGAATGGATTCTATTAAAAAGGTATTTTGATTAAAATGTATATTGATAAATGGAATTTTTAAGATGAGTTTATATACTTTTGTTAGAGAAGAAATAATTTAATACAAGTTAATGGATTAAATTTGATATGAAGGTTTAAATTAGTTTTGTTTTATTAAAACTATGTCTTTTGTTTTGACATTTGATTTGTCTAAACTATTTGATGTTATTGGGCCGACTAACAAATGTCTTTACCTTATAGATGTCGAAGGAAAAGTAGACTCTAGGACTGAGTTTGGATACTAGCATCCTACCCTTCTTAACCACTTACCAGAATGAATGGGTAAAGAGGTCGTAGAGGTTGACTCAGTTTAAGACCTAGATATTGATGCAGCGCAATCTGAAGAAATCTTAGGTCGCGAGCGACCTAACGAACTGTTAAGTCGCGTGCGACCTAACGGGGTGAAGAAAAACGAGCTAAAACTGTGGGATAGGTCGTTGGAACGACCTAGCGAGCTAAATCAGAGGGATAGGTCGCTGGAACGACCTAGCGAGTTAAGCATTCCAGAACTCATTACTTTGGATCGCTCCGACCTTTTCGAGCTACGACCTAAGATAGGTCGCTCAACGACACAAACTTGCGAGCTATGACCTAAGTTAGGTCGCGGGAATGAATTACGACCTGTGTTAGGTTGCGGAGAAGAGTTACGACCTGTGTTAGGTCGCTGATGTGTATGCCACAAGATTTCCTAAAGACATGTTCTTAGGTCGCTCAAGAATAGGTCGCTGGAGGAGGTTAGGTCGTTGCTGCCGTGTATGTTAGGTCGTTATGTGTAATTGTTGAGTCGCTATTGTGTTATAAATACTATAAGTCGTAAGTCGCTACTTGTTTTTAGGTCGTGAAGGCTTTGTGATGTATGTTGTTGTACTTAGGTCGTGTGTTGATGTGTTGTATTGTATTTGTTGTTTCTTTTTAGGTCGCGTCTGTTAGGTCGCATTGTTTTAGGTTGTAAGTCGTAAGTCATGGAAGTGTGTTAGGTCGTTCACGACCTATGTGTTGTCCAGATTTGAGTTGTGTGAGTTGTAAGCCTATAAATAGGCGGGTGGTATCATTTGTATCGCTAGTTGATTTTGAATAAACTTTTGTTTGAGTGCTTTGTGCCTCTTCTCAAATTGGTAGTAGAGTGTGATCTCCTATCTCCACCTTCGGTATTCGAGTGCGCTCGAATCAACGATTGTTGAAGCCAATTCATGGAATCAAGTGCGCTTGATCAACGTCGAAGAATCGTAGATCTTTAAACACGGTATCGTGCGCGATCAACGTGTTTGAGATAGCTAGAATCTGGTATCTTTGGATCAACGGATTTGGGCCTTTGGTATTTTTCAATCCACCGATTGCTACTTTCACCGTTTTATCCATTTCAGTTATCCGCTGCTGCATCATTTGGTATCAAAGCTAGACTTAGCCAATCATAGCTAAGCCGAGTCTTGGAGCCAATTCTTATTGAAGAGTTAAAGTCAAGGCCGAGAGTTGAAGTGTAGATCCGAGCTTAGTGAAGAAGCCATGCATCATTTTGTAATTCAAGGCCGAAAGTTGAAAGTTGTGAAGTTTTGATAATGCCGCCGAGAAGAGCTAATCGCCATCAGAATGTTGAAGCGTTGTATAGGAGAGAAGAAGCCGAGCAAATGGAACAACGCATCAATGAAAAGTTTGATGAAGGCATTGGGAAGTTAGAGAAACTGATGAATGATATGAATCAAAGTAAAAGGAGAAGGTCGCCAGTCTCGAACCATGGAGGAAACAGAGTTTCTCCATCGGTTACGGAAGCGAGGAGGGTGTCGCCACAATCTTACCGAGAAAGAAGAGAATCTTCAGTTTCATTGAGGAGAGAACATCATGAGTATAGAAATGAAGAGAGAAGAACTCCACGTGAATTTGAACATGAGCCATACCGTGATGATGAAAGACAAAGTAGAAGAGATATGCGTGATCATAGAGATGTGGATGGTCGAGATCGTTATCGAAGTACATCTGTTTTTGATGAAGATGGTGGTAGATGTAGTGTTCATTCTCGAGATCGAGACCAAGTACGAAATGCATATCGGGATGTTGAAGATGATCGACGATGGGAGTCGGGGATGAAAACTGAAATTCCAGAATTCAAGGGTAGTATGCAAGCTGAAGAACTCCTTGATTGGTTGTCTAATGTGGAAGAGATTTTTGACTTTAAGGAGGTTCCTGAGCATCGAAGAGTTAAGTTGGTTGCTACACGATTGAAAGGAAGAGCTATGGCATGGTGGCAGCAAACTAAATTAACACGGGAGAGAATGGGAAAGTCAAAGATTGAATCATGAGAGAAGATGAAGAAATTGATGAAAGCTACTTTCTTACCTTATAATTATCAATCTCTTATGTATCAACGATTGCAGAATCTGAGACAGGGAACAAAGTCAGTGAATGATTATGCGGATGAGTTCTATCAGCTGATTGCGAGGAATGATATCATGGAGACCGAGGAGCAGTTAACAGCTAGATTTGTCGGAGGGTTGAGAATGCAGATTCAAGATATGGTGAATATGTTTGATCCCAGATCTGTTGCTGAAGCACATCAAAAAGCTCTAGCTTGGGAGAAGCAAGGTAGGAGAGGTGGTGGTGTGTTTACAAATTCCAATAATCAAATGAAAGAGGCTAGTAGCAATGCGAATGTTTCGAAGGCTGTTGCAAAACCGGTTGTTAGTGAAGTTGCTAAGTCCAAGGTCAATAGTGGTATCAAATCTTCAATTGTCAGGAGATTGGTCACAAAAGCAATGAATGTCCAAAGCCAAAGAAGCGAGTGATGGTTGCTGAGGCAAAGGATGAGGAAGTAGAAGCTGAATGTTCTAATTCACTACATGATGAGGAGGAAGAAAATGTGTCGGGAGATGAAGGGTATTCTTTAATGATGAAGAGGTCGTGTTTGACACCAAAGCAAGAGGATGATTCAAGTTGGTTGAGGAGTAACATTTTCCAGTCCACGTGCACTATCTTGGGAAGGGTTTGCAAGTTTGTCATCGATGCGGGAAGCTGTGGTAACATCATTTCTACCGAGGCTGTGAAGAAGTTGGCATTAAAGACTGAGAAGCATCCGAAACCTTACAAGTTAGCTTGGTTGAGAAAAGGCGGGGAGGTGAAGGTTGGACGGAGAGCTTGTGTTAATTTTTCGATTGGGAAGAAATACAAAGATGAAATTTGGTGTGATGTTGTGGATATGGATGTATGCCATCTGTTGTTGGGGAGACCATGATAGTATGATCGAGCGGTGCAACATGATGGTCGTACTAACAGTTACAGTTTCATGTTTGAAGGTACTAAAATCACTTTAATTCCTAAGAAGCGACAACAAGAAGAAAGCAAGTTGGAGGAGATTGAAGAACTTAAAACTTTGCTATCTTTGAAGGAGTTTGTTAAGGAAGTAGAAGAGGAACCTGAAGTGTTTTTGTTGATTGGACGTGAGAGTAATGAAGTGGTTGAAATTCCTGAATAAGTAAAGCCAGTGCTGGAAGAATTTGAAGATGTATTTCCTGAAGAGCTACCAATAGAGTTACCGCCATTGAGGGACATACAACACCAAATAGATCTTGTTCCAGGAGCTGTGTTACCACATAGACCACATTACAGAATGAGTCCAAAGGAACACGAGGAGTTGAGAAGGGAAGTGGAAGAGTTGCTTGAACAGGGGCGTGTACATGAAAGTTTAAGTCCTTGTGCGGTGCCAGCTTTGTTAGTGCCGAAGAAGGATGGAACGTGGAGGATGTGTACGGATAGCAGGGTACTCAATAAAATAAATGTCAGATACAGATTTCTGATGCCGAGGCTTGATGATTTGTTAGATCAGTTGAGCGGAGCTACTATCTTTTCTAAGATCGATTTGAAGAGTTGTTATCATCAAATTCGAATTAGACTAGGGGACGAATGGAAGACAACATTCAAGACGAGAGAAGGGTTGTACGAATGGCTGGTTATGCCGTTTGGTCTTTCGAATGCACCGAGTACATTTATGCGGGTGATGAATCAGATCTTTAGACCTTTTATTGGGAAATTCGTGGTGGTGTATTTTGATGATATAGTGATATATAGTAGAAGCACAGAAGAACACTTGCATCATCTGAGAGAAGTGTTGATGATACTGCGACATGAACAATTTTATGCTGCAACGAAGAAATGCGTGTTCATGATGCATAGTGTTTTATTTTTGGGATATGTTATTTCAGAAGGAGGTATACAGGTGGATCAGAATAAAGTTGAAGCAATCAGAAATTGGCCACAACCCAGGACGATAACAGAAGTTAGAAGTTTTCATGGTTTAGCATCATTCTACCAAAGGTTTATTCCACACTTCAGTAGCGTGATGGCACCAGTTACCGATTGTATGAAGGGGAAGCAATTTTCATGGTTAGAGGAAGCAGGATTTGCTTTTGAGCGAATCAAGGAACTTTTGACGACAACACCAATTCTAGTACTGCCGGATTTTCAGTTGTTGTTTGAGTTACATACTGATGCATCTAAGGTTGGAATTGGGGTGGTGTTAAGTCAGAGGGGACGTCCTATTGCATATTTCAGTGAGAAGCTATCGGGAGCCAAAATGAGATATAATACTTATGATGTGGAATTCTATGCTATTGTTCAAGCTATAAAACATTGGAGACACTATTTGTTCCATAAAGAATTTGTTCTATATACTGATCATGAAGCACTGAAACATTTGCAGGGGCATGACAAAATTGCAGCCAGGCATGCTTCGTGGATCGCATACCTGCAACAGTTTACATTTGTGGTGAAGCATAAGTCGGGCATTACAAACCGTGTGGCAGATGCATTGAGTCGAAGGAATCATTTGTTGACTACAATGAAGGTTGAAGTGATGGGGTTTGATGTGTTTCCAGAACTGTTTGTTGATGATCCTTATTTTGCGAAGTTTGTAGATGAAGTCAAGGAGGGAAAGACGGATGAGTTTGTGTTGGTGGATGGTTTTCTTTTTAAGGGAAATCGATTGTGTATACCAGAGTGCAACTTACGAATGAAGATTGTGAAGGAGTTGCATGAGGAAGGTCATGTGGGTAGAGATCGTACTTTGCAGTTGATTTCTGAATCATATTTTTGGCCGTCAATGAGAAAAGAAGTTGAGAGATTTGTGGAGAGATGCCATATCTGTCAAGTTTCGAAGGGAACCACTACGAATGCGGGATTATATATGCCATTACCTGTGCCTACTAGACCGTGGGTTGATGTGAGCATGGACTTTGTTTTGGGTTTGCCTAGAACTCAAAGGGGAAATGATTCCATATATGTGGTGGTGGATAGATTTTCTAAGATGGCGCATTTCATAGCTTGTAAGAAGACAACTGACGTCGTCCGTGTTGCTCAATTATTCTTTAAAGAGGTGTATCGATTACATGGGTTACCTGAATCTATTGTTTCTGATCGGGATACTAGATTTCTGAGCCATTTTTGGTTAAGTTTGTGGAAGATGGTTGGAACGAAGCTGAATTTTAGTAGCGCCTATCATCCGCAGACAGATGGGCAAACGGAAGTGGTGAACAGATCATTGGGAAATTTGTTGCGATGTCTTATACAGGATAATTTGAAGAGTTGGGATATGAAATTATGTCAGGAGGAATTTGCACATAATCATGCTGTTAATCGAAGTACTGGATTCAGTCCATTTCAAATTGTATATTCAGCAATTCCGAAGGGACCGTTGGATTTGACGACAGTGCCATATCAGAAGGGAGTTGTTAAGCGAGCTTGTGATTTTATGACTGAGCTGCAGGAGTGCCACAGAACTGTACATGGACGATTGCTTGCATCAAATGAGAAGTATAAACAACTGGCAGATAAAAGGCGAAGGAGTGTGAATTTCAGAGAAGGTGAGTTGGTTTACGCCGTGTTGACAAAAGATCGTTTTCCAGTGGGAACTTACAACAAGTTGAAAGCTCGAAAAATCGATCCAGTAGAAATTTTGAAGAAGATCAATGATAATGCGTATCAATTGAAATTGCCGGATGATATTCACACTGCAGACGTTTTTAACGTCAAATACTTGATTCCATATCATGGGGATGAACTTGTTGTGGAAAAAGAAGGTGCAAATTCGAGGTCGAATTCTTGTCAACCAGGGGAGGATGATGCAGCGCAATCTGAAGAAGTCTTAGGTCGCGAGCGACCTAACGAACTGTTAAGTCGCGTGCGACCTAACGGGGTGAAGAATAACGAGCTAAAACTGTGGGATAGGTCGCTGGAACGACCTAGCGAGCTAAATCAGAGGGATAGGTCGCTGGAACGACCTAGCGAGTTAAGCATTCCAGAACTCATTACTTTGGATCGCTCCGACCTTTTCGAGCTACGACCTAAGATAGGTCGCTCAACGACACAACCTTGCGAGCTACGACCTAAGTTTGGTCGCGGGAATGAATTACGACCTGTGTTAGGTCGCGGAGAAGAGTTACGACCTGTGTTAGGTCACTGATGTGTATGCCGCAAGATTTCCTGAAGACATGTTCTTAGGTCGCTCAAGAATAGGTCGCAAGACCTTAAGTCGCTGGAGGAGGTTAGGTCGCTGCTGCCGTGTATGTTAGGTCGTTATGTGTAATTGTTGAGTCGCTATTGTGTTGTAAATACTATAAGTCGTAAGTCGCTACTTGTTTTTAGGTCGTGAAGGCTTTGTGATGTATGTTGTTGTACTTAGGTCGTGTGTTGATGTGTTGTATTGTATTTGTTGTTTCTTTTTAGGTCGCGTCTGTTAGGTCGCATTATTTTAGGTCGTAAGTCGTAAGTCATGGAAGTGTGTTAGGTCGTTCACGACCTATGTGTTGTCCAGATTTGAGTTTTGTGAGTTGTAAGCCTATAAATAGGCGGGTGGTATCATTTGTAACACTAGTTGATTTTGAATAAACTTTTGTTTGAGTGCTTTGTGCCTCTTCTCAAATTGGTAGTTGAGTGTGATCTACTATCTCCACCTTCGGTATTCGAGTGCGCTCGAATCAACGATTGTTGAAGCCGATTCACGGAATCAAGTGCGCTTGATGAACGTTGAAGAATCGTAGATCTTTAAACACGGTATCGTGCGCGATCAACGTGTTTGAGATAGCTAGAATCTGGTATCTTTGGATCAACGGATTTTGGCCTTTGGTATTTTTCAATCCACCGATTGCTACTTTCACCGTTTTATCCATTTCAGTTATCCGCTGCTGCATCAGATATATTTTAGGGCTGCATCTGAATTTTAGAAAAGGTTAAGATTAAGTTAAAGGTTTTGTATACACTCTCAGGATGTAGTGGGGTATTATACAAGTTTGAAACTTTAGTTGTATTTTTATGAATTATTTACATAAATGATTTTAGAAGTAAAAAGAATTGGTGTAGTTTAGAAATCAAGAGAATAACTACGTAAACTGTACGTAGATCATTTTATTCGCATAACTGTTCTTGATCCAGATTCGTGTACATGATTTCGAGGTGATTTACACCGATTCGAACAAGGATTTTCCACTCGATTCTTGACGATGAATACTTGATACAGATTCTTAATATGATTCTCAAGTTTTCTATCATATTATACAGCTATGCAAGGAGAATGGAGGCTTCTATCAAAGAACCTGATCGGAGTCCACGGTAGGGAAGTCGAGTGAGTGATACTAGTCTAGAAGAGAAGTTTATACGATCGAGCAAGTGATCGGGTTTGATATTGGGTTCGAATGACATATGTACATCATACAGGCTTTACTTTAATCGTATGCTTTTTACATTAAAAATGCAAGTTATATGGTTTTATGACATGTTTATGTGAGATAATTGCTATATATGATTTAGCAGGCTTAGATTCATGATTTGATGAATGAGTTGTTGTATTGTTTCAATTGTCATGTTTAATATCTTTTAGGTTATGTAAGTGGAATACATGTACATGGAAGCAAAGGATTGCTTGTTGCTTTTGGTTTCATGAGTAGGTTTAGCTTGCTCACAAATTGTGTACGTGTTTATGCTTAAAGGGCGTGTTTTCTATGTGACATACACACTCTATAAGGTATATCATATATATATATATATATATACATATATATATATATATTGTTGTTGTTGTGGTGTCATTAGATATGGATGGTTCGGTATATGGGCTTATATTGATATTGTTATTTTTTCGAACCTAGCCACACATAGGAGGTACCATCGAAATTTTCTATAACATGAGGAGTTTTAGAAGTCTAAGGGTTAAAAGTCATTTTCTTCCTTTAGGAATTTCGGGGATGAATTTTTTTAAGGGAGGGGGGAGAAAATGTAACTTCCGCAAATTTTAACGTTTTGAATGGGAATATTTAACCTATTTATATTCCAATTTGATTCAAATATAATGAATTATAAAAAAAATCAATTGTTAATCAAAATACTTGATTTTAATGACGTATTTTTAAATGAATTTATAGAATTTTTCCATAATTTTTAATTTGAAAAATATTTAATTTACTGTTTGATGCATTTTGCAGTAAACGTTGGTATTTTTAAAACTACACAGAATAAGTTAACCATTGTATTTTATTATTGTTTTGTGATCGTGTCGCATTGTTGTACGTGATCTTATATTTATTTCTCTCATTCGTGATTCATACGCAAACGTAATATTGTGTAGCGAAGTATCGAAAATCTTTAAATAAATAACATAGCCCCTTACTCTTCTCCAACACTCCTCCTCTTTCTTTCCTTTTTCATTTCTAGTAAACAAAAAATGAGCCACCTTCTTCCTAAAATAAATTTGGGAGTAATAGGCCACGAAAACCATCGACGTTGGGTCCGTTGAACTCAAGTGAGATGGAGCTTCAAATCCATATGTGTTTTAACGCGTGCGATGGTGTTTGGGGGTGGTTGCCATATATATCACAACGACTAAGGTTTGGCCTTAGTTGCGCTAGAGGTGGAATTAGGGGAAACAGCGATCGTCGTTGTACTTCTTTGGTCATGGAGCATCCTCTCGCACGATTTCAACCATTCCGACCTTTGATTAAGGGGTGTGACATTTAGGGGGCCGCATAGGCCTAGCCAGGTCAAGATGGTCATGGGTGGTTCGAGTTCGACGAGGTTGGGATGGATAGGGCAAGCATGAGAAGAGAAGATCGTCTGCGAAAGCCGTTTGTCGATCGATAGAGGGTAGCTCCGGTAAGGGGAAGGGGATCCATGGCCTAGGCGTGCACGTTTATGTGCATGTACAAGGTTTTGAATATAGGGAAGAAAAGATAAAAGGGTAATTATTTAGTTAATTAAATTATTTAATCCTTAAATCTTACGAAATGAATAACTATTTTATACGAGGTCCAAATCGAACACGGTCTTTTACGTTGTGCTCGTAGGAGTGTTATATATGCACTGGAGCAGATTTCGTCAAGTTTGGAGCAAGTAGGATTTTGAGCTAAAATCGAACTCCATTCGATTTTAGATCGAGCAGGAACGCATAAGCTTCAGTTGGAATTTTTGGTGAGTCAACTCACCTTTGGAAGAACATTATATTATATATAGGTAGATATAAATTATTGTTTGCATCATATAGTAGATATAAATTATTGTTTGCATGCTTGAATGGTTCCTTTGTTTGATTTGGTTGAATTCCCGTTTTGGAAAGCGGATAACATATGAAATGAAGTAGAGTAACTAATGAAATTTTGCAAAGGGATTCGGATTCCTTGCCACTATTGATTTTAATTTCGTTTATATACTTAAGGATTAAATGTTGAATATCAAAGCTTGGTAGCTTAACCATATTGGATATGACTTTGATATGTTGAAAAGTTGAACCCCTTCAGTTGTAGATCTATGAAGGCACTTGTTAATTGCTATGGTAGCTGTAGGCCTCATTATAGTATTTTGAAGTACTGTTATTTGCTGTTTTGATTTGAAAATGATTTTAATTTGGAGAATGATTTTAAATGTGACTTTTGGAATTTTCTATATTATTTTATTTAGAAAGGGTTTTTAAAGTTCTCTACTTTACTCCCATATTTTTGGAAATGTTCTAAAAGTATTCAAGAAGTATTTGTTTTATAGAAAAGTTAATATAATAACGAATGTTTATTATCAAGAAAATAAAAAAAAGGAATTTGTCTTTTATAATAAAGTGATTCTGTTTCTAAAGAAGATAGAAATATTTATGAAACGCTTTTTATAAAATATTGTATGGAAAGATAGATTTATGGATGATATTATATAAATAAAAGAATAGATTTATAAATGATATTTTATAAAGGGAAATGATATCATTCTGATAAACTGGAATAATAAATCACATCTGTGAATTTATAGTGATATATGGAATAATCGTTTTATGAAAAGTATTCAGTCCTATCTTGAAACCAAAGATTTGTGATAGGTATTTGAGATTTAAAATCAAGAGATTTATAAAAAGGAGTTTTATAAATAGAAAGGAGATTTATAAATGGAGTTTTGTAAATATAAAAGAGATTTATAAAAAGAAGTTTGATAAATAGAAAGGAGATTTATAAAAGGAGTTTGCAAATATAAAAGAGATTTATAAAGAGACGTTTTATAAATAGAAAGGAGATTTATGAAAGGAGTTTTATAAATAGAAAAGAGATTTATAAAAAGTAGTTTTATAAAAGGAATGAGATTTGATTTCCATAAATGATCTTTATAAATTATGGTGGTATGGAAAGCACTTTTTCCATATATAACATCAAATTTCGAGGTATGGAAACTTGTCTCTATCTGTGAGAATTAAGAATGTATGTCGAGGCAAGGATAGTTCTCTAACTTGTCCGACTACATTGTTAATTGAGGGATAGTATAAGTCTGGAATTGAAAGTGATAGTAAGTATATTTGGTCTAATTTTCATACGATCCTTATTTACACCAAAAGTATTTTGGGTTTATTGTTATCTATATTTTAAATGACATTTGTTTTAACCTAAATAAGTATTGTTTTGGAAGTGAAATCTTTCTTAAGATTTTTTTAATATACTTATGCCATTGAGATAAGTACATGGATACATTTTCTATGTATTGAAAGGGTATTATTTTATGAATATACTTATGCCAATGAGATAAGTATATGAAAAAATTTCCAAGCATTAAAAGAGTATAAATGAATAGTGAATGAGTAATATGCATATCTTTGTAAAAGTATTTTGATACAAGTATTTACAAAGTGGTTTTAATTAATGAATGGATTAATTATAATTAAAGAGGCTTAGTGATTAGTTATGTGCTTAATCATGCTTGGTTTCCATATGAAATTAAATCTTTAATTGGATTGTTTGCCTATTTGATAGTTAAATAACCAACTATTAAATCTTGGCTAGTTTTGAAACTGTCGATTGTCAATTCGGAGAGACCAGGATCAGATATTTTAGCTGGAAACCACTTTGAACTGGCATAATATTTCGAATTAAAGACATCTTGAAGATGATGGAGTCAAAATAGAGTTCTTTGAAGTGCAAGGGCTACTTGCTACTAATCCAAGGGGTGATTCTAAGAAGGAAGCAGTAGAAGTGGTGCCTTCGATTTGTTCAGTCTCGGAACAACTTGTATGGATGAATGATGGCATTGGATTGTTTCCTAGATGGCAATGTTAGCATTCCAAGTGGGATTTGCTAAATGTTAAAACGTAAACTTAAGTTTCACACACATAAATGACTAAAACAGAGTGAATGCAGCAGGGCTATGTGTTTCGCTACCATTAAGGTATGGTCATCACTTGTATCTAGACCGATATTTATGGACTATTTATGTTTATAGCCACAGGAACGGTTTGTCAAGTTGGTAGCCTGGGTGATTATCATATTCGGTACTATCGAGAAAGGGGTAGGATGGTTCTATGTTGGTAGAGGTGCAATGTTTGCAGCCTCGGTACATTTTATCTAGAGGTAACTGTACGGACGGTAGTCCCTTACCTTGTTATTGTTGGAATCCATTTTCCAATACGTGCCTTATGGACTTAGTTGTATACTAAATATGCTGTTGAACGTAATTGATGTAACAATTTCAGCTATGTTAAATATTTATTTTAAACTTTAGACACTATTATAATATCACTAGAATTTCTAATAAAATGGTTTGGTTATCGTATGATAAAACCCATCCATGTTTATGTGCGACATGGTTTTACGAGATACCTTTATTTTTGAAAGGTTTTGTAACATTAAAAATCCATATGATTCGAATTTCTTATTCTCATTTACCAGACAATTCGGGCATTATTTTCTTATAATGCTCGTGTCAGCCCGAGCATATTTCCATATTTAGCTGGACACTTTCGAGCTTCAATAGACAAGATGGATGCCTCGAAGATGTATTCACGTATTTTATTTTCTACTGCATTTCTTGTATTGTATTCATCAGAATTTCTGAGGATAGGTTATTATATCTTTCCAAGCTGATGATAGGTTAGTTTACTCTGGTTGATGTATGAATATTACAGTTTTCTTATGTAAAGATCATTTGTATATTATATATTAGTCGTCACGATGTGAGATTTTGTTCTATCATTTCTTTTCTTTCACCCCAAAAATTTGATTTTCCAACACTCGGATGCTCGGCATATGAATACCGTAGATGTATTAGTGTCAACTTTTGAGGGTCGAAATGACTGATCCTTACATGTGGTATTAGAGCTTAGATTGAGCAAACACCTATATGTTGGTGTGGTAGACTCGTTAGAGATAGGGTTAGTAATAACCTCAAATGATTTTGAGTGTATAAATAAATATATAAGAATGCATATTTTTTAGTGCTAAAAAATGTTTTATATTGTGTTGATTGATCGGTTGAGTGGTTTATAAATTCTGGTCGATACACAAGGTACAACTGTATCGATAAGGGTTTCTAAACACTTGGACAAAACAAACCAACACCGTATTATTTTTGAAAATTTGGTAAATGAAATAATTTTACCTAGATTTTATATTTTATATATAAAAGGATAATTTTCAAAAATTTGATATAGTTATTTATGTTGTGTTTGTTTTTTAGGAAATGATAATACTCAATTATTATCACTTATTGTTTGATTAGTCATGCTCATCCAGTTTATGGGCATTGACTATTGTTTGTTGATTGATTATTTATGCTTAGCCAGTTTATCAACATTTATTGCTTTGGTTGAATTAAATTCGAACACCTTGTGAATTCAGTTTCACGGTTTGACTATAAAGCGTTTATTAATAATCAAGCTTACTTTATTCAAGGGAAGTTATTCAAGATAAAATGATTTTATAAATATGGTTTGTAAAATGTGTTTTGTAAATGAAAAGGATTTTTGTGGACTTAATCCTGGTGTTTTGAAAAGGATTTCGAATGATTTTGGTGAAAAAGTAATAATAGTATTACTTGAAAGTATCTATAAGTATAAGTATTTTCAAAGAGAATTTTAAGTAAGGTACATTTTCTTTAGATGATTCGGGGAATGAGTTTCAATGAGTTCCGTAGTGATCTGAACAATCTTCTAATTGATGATCAGATAATTGCTTAGGCGAACGTTGTAGTGCACTTAATAAATTATTCCCTTTATCATTGTACAATCAAAATGAGTTCGAATCCGAACAAACCCAAAGCAAGTGGTAATATATATTTTTTTAAAACCATTTATATGGAAATATATAGTATTATTTCAAAATGGTATTTGAAAAGGAAGAAAAGTATTTCTATGCTTACTAGTTCGAGTGGCTCGAAAATATCTAAAATGGGCAAGAGATGTGTTTGGATGGTAAACATTTCTCTGGTAAGGGGATGTATGATACTAGTTCGTAGGACTCAGTTCCTTGGTATCATTTTTGTGTTACTCATTCTATTTGTATATGTTTTACGAACTAAAATATATAGTATCATTTCAAAAGGGCTTTGAAATAAAAAATGGGTATTTAGTTCTTAAGTTTCCTTAAGAGAATGGATTCGAATAAAAAGGTATTTTGATAAAAGTGTGTGTTGATAAATGGAATTTTTAAGATGAGTTTATATCACTCTTGTTTAGAGAAGAAATAATTTAATAAAAGTTAATGGGTTAAATTTGATAAGAAGGTTTAAACTAGTTTTGTTTTAATAAAACTATGTCTTTTGTTTTGACTTTTGAGTTGTGTAAACTATATGATGTTATTGGGCCGACTAATAAATGTCTTTACCTTAGAGATGTCTAAGGAAAAGTAGACTCTAGGGCTGAGTTTGGATATCAGCATCCTACTTTTCCTAACTACTTACCAGAATGAATGGTTAAAGTGGTCATAGAGGTTGACTTAGTTTAAGACCTAGATTTATTTTGGGGTTGCATCTGAATTTTAAGAAAAGGATAAGATTAAGTAAGAGGTTTTGTATATACTCTCAAGATGTAGTGGGGTATTATACAAGTTTGAAACTTTAGTTGTATTTTTATGAATTATTTACATATATGATTTTAGAAGTAAAAAAGAATTGGTCTAGTTTAGAAACCAATGGAATAAGTATGTAAACTATACGTAGATCATTTTATTCGCATAATTGTTCTTGATTCAGTTTCGTGCACATGATTTTGAGGTGATTTACACCGATCCGAACAAGGATTTTTCGCTCGATTCTTGATGGTGGCTACTTGATACGGATTCTTAATATGATTCTGAAGTTTTCCATCATATTATATGGAAATGCAAGGATAATGAAGGCTTCTATCAAGGAACCTGATCGGAGTCAGCACTAGGGAAGTTGAGTGAGCGATACTAGTCTGGAAGAGAAGTTTATGTGATAAAGCAAGTGGTCGGGTTTGATATTGCGTACGGATGACATATGTACATCGTACATGCTTTACTTTAGTTGTATGCTTCTTACATTAAAAATGAAACTTACATGGTTTGATATGACATGTTTATGTGAGATGATTGCTATATATGATTTAGCAGACTTAGATTCATGGTATGATGAATGAATTGTTGTATTGTTTCATTTGTCATGTTTTATCTCTTTTAGGTTATGTAAGTGGAATACATGTACATTGTAACAGCCATGTTTTCGATCCTTGAAAATCGACACTAATACATCCATTGTATCACATGCCGAACATTCAAGTGCTGGAAATACCGATTTGTTAGGGTGAAAGAAGGAGGTAAAAGATAGAAGAAAACTAAATAACATAGAATCTCACAACACAGTGAATAATATATAATACAACAATGACCTTTACAAAAAGGAAACATCTTTATTCATATAATACCATAGTACACTAGGCTTACCCTAAGTTTGGACAGTTATATAAACCCGTTCTTACATTGACAACCATACGAACTCTATAATACCGCGGAGGAAAAATATACGTGAATACGTCTTGACCATCCAACTCCTCTTCAACTCCAAAGTATCCAGCTAAACCCGGGAAAACATGCTCGGGCTGACCCTAGCATTACATGGAATAACACCCGGGTCAGTCTGGTAAACCAGCATGAGTAAAACTCGATAACAAGTAATAACCAAACTGATTTCTACATTTGAAAACCTTTCAAACAAAGGGTACCTCATAAGACAACACCGCACATAAAAACGGATGGGTTTTTACCTTACGATAACCAAAACATTTTATATCAAAATCCAATTATATTATCATAGTGTCTAGGTTTAAAGTAAATAGATAAAATAGCTGAAATGCTTGCATCTCACATTCCAACATACTAGGCTCTCAAATCGAAAACGTAAGGCACGTATTGGAGAATGGATTACAACTAATGACTGGGCTACTAAGGTACCACCCACCACAGTCAACCTCTAAAAAAATGTACCGATGTCGTACCTAACGACCCCTTCCAACACCGAGCGCTCCCATGTACACAAATTCATTGATGATTGTGTATATATCTAGAATGGTGATGATACACCGTAATGGATGCAACCCACATAGCCCTGTTTTAGCCATTCCCGGTTGATGAGGTTTTAGGCTACGTTTTACCTTTCTGAATAGCAGTCCCTCTTGGAATGATAACACTGCCCTCCAGGTAGTAATGCAGTGCCAATATTCATCCATACAAGTTGTCCATGATAAGGACAAACCGAAGGCACTACCTCTACTACATCCATTTTGGAATCATCCACAGGATTAGTAGCAAGCAGCCCTTGTACTTCAATGGCTCCATCTTCGATCCCATGCTTCAAGATGTCTTCATTTCGAAATGCTTGAGTTGGATCGAAGTGGTTTCCGGATAACATATCCGATCCCGGTCTCTTCGAAACAACTTTCGATATTTTCCGATAAACTCAACCCCGGTTCTTTAGAAAATAAACAGACAAATGACAAGAGCGGAGTTCACATCCTAACCGTTTGTGGATGGATTTCCTTATCATTCGTCCTAGAAGAATGAATGAGTTTATACATACAATATAGCACATTCGACGGTAACTGTACCATATAATTCTCATGTTTCTCCTAGATATTTCCAAAGTTACGTTTTGGTTCCAGCTTTGATAGTCGGTTATTTAACTATCAAAACATCCAATCATGGTTTAATTTCCATATGGGATCCACTAAGCCTTTATTAATTCTCTTTAATTAATAAAACCACTTTATAAAATCTTATCACAAGTTCTTTTCAAAACACTATTCCCGAACCCTTATATTTCCTTTATACTTGGAAACATTTATATACTTATCTCAACGGTATAAGTATATTACCAAAACATTTTACTTTTCATGCCTTGAAACAAAATCATATACTTATCTTATCAGTATAAGTATATTTACAAACTTTTCAAAGTTTTCTTCTTTCCAAATCCCATATTAAATAACCAAATATTTCTTCCAAATAAAACATTCCGCTTATCCTCTATCAAAAATTCCCTTTTTAAAAGACCATCTCATATTTTAGTTAGCTTATAACTTTCAATATAAAGTTATAACCCACTTTTATAAACCCTTAAGTTAATTTATAAACCTCTTTACAAATCTCTGAAATGATTTATAAACTTTTTTCCTATTTTTAAAACTCTTTTTATAAACCTTTCTATTCTCCTTTATAAAATATCCTTTATAAATATCATTTACAAAACATCATTTGTAAAACACCTTAATAACCCTTTTCATTAGAAAAACCCCTTTGTATAAACAAGTTATCAATTATAAATACCTTTATAAGAATTATATAACTTGAAAACCCATTTATAAACCTTAGCCTCAAATTGATTAAAGAATTAATGTAAATTCAAACCATACTTTATAAATTCCAAATGAGGCTTAGCAGTCCCAATGATACTAATTTAAGTTATCATTTAATTTCAATTCGATTCCCAAATCACATAACAATTATTTACATAAGCTAACATTTATGTAAATATAGTTCATATCCAATCAGGGAATAACACGTCAATATAACTAATTGGCATATACAAGTCCAAATAACATAACAACGGGATGGTGATTTATCCTGCTAAATAGATGTCCAAACAATTCAATCAATTTATAGTAGAATAGAGATTTATTCTGCTTAACACATGTCCACACAACCAAATCACTTACACTATAGCAGGATGGTATTTTGTTTTGCTAACGGGTGTCATTTAGTTCTCCTAATCATATGGGTTACTTAAGGGTCCGGACAAGAGATCCTTTGATATGGAATCAATTTACTTTGAAAAAGAAAATCGATTAAAACACATTATGTTTATTTAAAATCACCTTGGAAAAGTTAAAAGTTATTTAATTAGCTTAAACCCTAACTAAATCTTAATTAATACAATTTAAATCAAGATTAAATCATAATTAAACTCTAATTAGGCTTAATGAACTTGATTAAGTACTAATTAACTTCCTAATGCAATTTGGTTAAGGCTAACCCAAATTGTTTAAGAGTTAAACCATAATTAATTCAATATTAATTAAATAATCCATTAATTACTTAATAGTTAATTAACCATTAATCTTAATTAAATAATTATTAACCACTTAATTACTTCTTAACCATATAAAACATTAATTACAACTTTATTAATTAATTAATGTTTGCGCCAAAAATGGTCACAAACCCCAAGTATTGTGAAAGCATCAAATTACGAATGTAAACCAACTATATCCCAAATACAGATCACAGATCCAAACAAACAGCAAACAAAAATTTTGAAATAAATAACAGAGACACGAGATTTATAGTGGTTCGGCTATCTTTGGCCTACGTCCACTTCAATAGTTTTCCTTTTTATTGATTATCCTTGCTGATTACAATCAACTACAGCGATTATATTGAAGAAAAACGTTTACAATAGTGATGGTTAGGAGTAGAATTGAATCCGGCAGAGTCTGGACGTTCAATGGCAAAAAGATCCTTTTTCTGTAGGCTTCAGGGGGCTATTTATAGGCGTAGGAGGCTGAGATCGCGCTCAAACTTCGGGAGACTTCTTCTGGCACGTGAGGGGGCCCACGCGATCGACCCCACCAAGTTTCGACTCGATCTGCGATCGACACGAAGCAATTTCGTATCCATCAAGAAATGATCCAATCGAGCTGAAACTTGGCAGGATTGTTCGTTACCTTGTATGCAAGCTACTGTGAAAATTTCGTAGCATTTGGATCAACAGTTTGGGAGATATGATCGATACGAAGTTGCACTTTCGTGAACACTGCTGCGTTCGAATCCCTGTTTCGTATCCCTCCTCTTCGACTCGATCCAGGCATGTGCGCATCGATGACGTGGTGCTATATGGAGCGAGTTTACTGGGTTGATCCACTTTGTGCGTCGAGTTGAACGCTTCTTTCCTGGAGACGTGGGTGTCCTTCGCTCGTATCCTTATTTCGCGCTTGTTCATATCCATTACCTTGCAACGGTACGCTCGCATTCATCAACTCGTGTCCTTCTTCGCATCGATTCCAGGGGTACACTTCGCATCGATCGCTTATGAATCGATCGACACGAAATGACTATGGGGGCCATCGATACAAAGTAGTCGCAAAGAGCAGAGAATGGACACGAACCTCATCCTTGGGATGGAAACGAGTGAGACCTTACCTAATGGATACGAACAAGGCTTTACCTGGTGGATACGAACAAAGCTTTACCTGCCCACTTACCTGATCGATGCGAAACCATTGAGTCAAATCCACACTGATCGGCTGCTCCATGGATACGAACTGCCGGGCATGCGTGAACATGATCGATACGGACCTGATGGAGTCGAACTATACAAGACAAAATAATGGATACGAACATACTGGGGGATGCCATTCCGATGGACACGAACCTGATGGATTCGAAAGGGACATCACCTCAACTCTTTGATGGATTCGAACAGTATATTCTTCCTACCTTGTATCGATCATATCTCCTTCATACAAACTCTGATTAGCCTGAAACTTGAAACGTAGCCTCTCCTAGTCCTCATCATCATCTATAATCGATTCCGTCCCGATCAGAGTTCGGCCAAATTTTGACAACATCGATTGCATCCTTGTTTCCAATTGATCTCCAATCCTGATATCCATCGTTCCTTGCCAATTTGTTGATATTCCAGCCTTGACCAAAAGGTGGGATAACAATTAACAATCATTAACTTAACTTAAGTGATGATTAACCTTTAATCCCTTCTTAATTACCAATTTAGTACTAATTACCTTTTAATTAATTAATTAATTATATTACAACTTAATTACTTTTTAACATTACTAATTAAGTTTGAAAAACTTTGTAGACTAATTTCAAAATAAAATAAATTTGAAATAGAAAATCAAACCTATCTCGAACTACATCCATAGCGACTGCCGCTATGAGTGCAGTTTGCTCTAACCCACCTTTAAGCAAAGCCACTTTACTAAAACCGTACTATTTCATGATTGAAAGATACCCTAGTAAATTTTCACACTTTAAAATCAATTATGCAAACTTTAACCAAAATCTAAACTTTAAACTCCTAAAACGAGTTTGATTTCAAATCCGACCTCAAATCCATCGTGACTACATATAAAGTTTCAACTTTGTTTTCAACCCATCATGCCTATAGTCTAGTTCATCATCAACCCTTTTTTATTCATACATCACATTCATACAACAAATTGTATACATATACTGATATATATATACAACTACTAACTTTGCAATACACATCCATTCTAGTGCTAACACTAACCCATACATTAATACGTATCATTACATTTCAAACATACCAAGATCCAACATATATATAACATACATATAGCTAAGGATCAACATAACATATAAAGGAAAGTTCTTTCTAAAAGATTAAGAATTTACTCACCGAAAGCTATCCAAACTCTCGCTAAATTAGAGTATGACATAGGACTTCCATTCCTAAGCAACAAGATGGAGTCTTGAACCTTGAATGCACTAGGTAGGCTCGGTCTTGAAGGGAAGAGGAAGCGAGACTTGTTTTGGTAAGGTGGAGCGACTTCGGATAAACATCGAATTCTCAATAATAAACCCCAAAATAGGTCATTTTGCAACTGATTTTTGGGCTACCTACTCACGGAATTTCGAAAAGGACTCAAAGATAAAGTTATTGGAATTTCTTTTCTATATCATTTCAAAAAATAAATCACACATTTTCGATTTGGTTTGAAGAAGTTATGGTCAAAAGAAGAAGGGTAATTTTCGAACTTGAAATTCTAGGTGAAAATTTGCTTTGCAAAGATTGGGTATTTTGACATAGCTATGATAGAAATTTGATAAAATAATCAACTAGAATGTTGTAGGCATTAAAATTTCACATGGTTTAATAAAAAGAAAAACTCCATTTGAGCTAGAAATGAGGAAAAAAAAGGTTGGTGGAAAGAGGAGGAAAAATGGAGAAACATATGGGCTATTGATAGGTAAAATTTCACACCTAATCACTTTGTTAAGTCACATCACCGATCTTTTATAATATATATATATATATATATATAATTATGTTTAATCACATCACTCTTTTATATATATATATATAATTATGTTTAGTCACATCACTTTCTTATATATATATAATTATTATGTTTAGTCATATCACTTTCTTATATATATATATATTAGTTTAATTATTAATTAACTAAGATGCGACAAGAAATAATTATGGTTAATGATTACAAATATAAGATGTGACACTACTTAATATATATATTTATATAAAATGTTTATTATTTTTAAAACTATGTCTTGTTACATCTCTTACTAATCCAAATTAATATAAGATAATTTATTTCCTAGTGTATTATTATCTAGTTAATTAACTCTTATATATATGTACATATAGTGCACAAAGACGAACAACATTCCCGACAACTTTCCGATGTCGAAAGGTCGAAATTTCGGAAAACTTTCTTCGGTCACATTTTCTGTTTTTCTGCGAACTATTTAATTTGGTAAACAAATTTTGAAAATGATTTTACCATCATTATTAATTAATTAAAATGAGTTTATTTTCAGTATAAAACCTATATATTGTATATTTAAAATTAATTAAATATTCACTAATCAAAGCAATGAAATTCTAGGTCGTTATATTCTTCCCCCTTAAAAGAATTTCGTCCCCGAAATTACACCTCGACCTATCCTAGAAAACACTTAACACTATACATCAGCTCGTATGATGTACATAGATCATTCTTATGCAAAATCTGATTTGACCTCAGCTCGAATACATAACTATCTTTCCGAACTAGTATTGCTCTCTCGATTCTCTAGTGCAGACTCCGATCAGGCTTCTTGATTTGGAAGCTCTATTCTCCTTACATAGTTGTAACTATGATACAAAACTTTGGTTCCACACCAAGAACCCTCATCAAGTGCTCACCGTCAAAAGTCGAGCAATAGATCCTTATTCGGAACGGTGCAAACACCTCAAGGTCACCCTACACACTTACTAATTAGTTCTCCCTAATACCAATCCAATTTCCACTAAATCATTTATGAAAACATTTCATAAACTACACTGGTTCAACTTGGATGCTATTCCACTACATCCTAAGATCATATATCCCTATCTGATTCCATTATTCCATTTCGAATTTTTCTCTCAAAAAAATACGCACTCTCATATATACACACACACACTCAAACTCATCCAAGGGTCTCACTTACCCTATCTTTGATGAGTTAAACCCCACCAAAGCCAAGGTTCTCGCTGAAAGAAGAAGGTAGAAGATAGAAGAAAACTAAATAACATAGAATCTCACAACGCAGCAAATAATATGTAATACAACAATGATCTTTACAGAAAGGAAACATCTTTATTCATACAATATCATAGTACACCAGGCTTATCCTTAGTTTGGACAGTTATAGAAACCTGCTTACATTGACAACCATACAGACTCTATAATACAGCGGAAGAAAAATATACGTGAATACGTCTTAACCATCCAGCTCCTCTACAACTCCAAAGTATCCAGCTAAACCTATGAAAACATGCTCGGTCTGACCCGAGCATTACATGGAATAACACCCGGGTTAGTCTGGTAAACCAGCATAAGTAAAACTCGATAACGAGTAATAACCAAAGTGATTTCTACATTTGAAAACCTTTCAAACAAAGGTATCTCGTTAGACCACACCGCACAGAAAAACAGATGGGTTTTTACCGTACGATAACCAAGACATTTTATATCAAAATCCAGTGATATTATCATAGTGCCTAGGTTTAAAGTAAATAGATAAAATAGCTGAAATGCTTGCATCTCACATTCCAACATACTAGGCTCTATAATTGAAAACATAAGGCACGTATTGGAGAATGGATTCCAACTAATGACTGGGCTACTGGGGTACCGCCTGCCACAATACACCTCTAGAAAAATGTATCGAGGTCGTACCCAATGACCTCTGCCAACATAGAACCGATCTACACCTTGCTGGATAGTGTTGAATATATCTGTTATCCCGCCTTTTGGCAAGGCCGTGACACCAAGGACTTGACTAGATACCGGTGACAGGTCATCTCGGAAGTCGGTTACACGTAAGGATCGCTACGGATATCGATGAATTTTGTCCGAGTCCGGATCGGGCTGCAATTGATAAGACATGTCAAGCAAGGCCAGAGGAAACGATGTTCCAATTTTCGAGTCAATCCGAGTTCGTATGCTCAAGATATCACCAATGGAAAATGGAGGAGACAGCCTTGTGTTCGAATCCATAAAAGACCCTATGTTCGAATCAATGGGGTAGGAATGCTATTCGAATCCATTAAGGTCGACTCGATCATCTTCGTATCCATCAAGTTTTCGTGCTTCATATCCATCGTGGAAGCCTTCCTTCGAATCCATCCCTTTTTGCCTGGCTTCGAATCCATCGAGCACTCCTTAGTTCGAATCCATCCAAACAGACCACACTAAAATCCAACAGTTCGAACCCGGTAGGCATTCCTCTACTTCGAATCCATATAGTAGATGCGCCTTGACTCCATCCCATAAGCTACTTCGAGTCCACCCTGTTAAGGTAACCTCGAATCAATTAAACCAAGGTAAGCCTTGATCGATTCGAACGAGTATGTCTACGAGCCCACTACCTCGAATCCACTAGGCCACGGCAGCTAGAAACGTGGAGTCGACCCAGTCAATCTGGAGTGGAAAGCGGATCGATACGAAGCATACGCACCACGTCACCATCTTCACGTGCAGGAGGATCGATTCGAACGAATCGATTCGAGCATATCGATTCGAACGACTCCAGATTTCGAAAAACACCAACTTGAATCGATCATAACTCGAGTTCTACAAGTCCAAATGCCATGAAATTTTCACAGAAGCTTAAGCACATGATGAAGAATGTTCACACCAAATTTCAGCTCGATTGGATGATTTCTTGATCGATTCGAACCAAGGGTCGAATCGATCCCAAAGTGGGCCCGGATCTCCAGAGTTCGGCCGTGTGGGCCCCCTGACGTACCAGAACTAGTCTCCCCTCATTTTAGGCGAAATATCAGCCTCCTACACCTATAAATAGAGCCCCTGGTCATTCAAAAAAGGGGTCGAAGAATTCTAAGTACTGAAGAGCGCCCAGATTCTGCCAGATCTACTCCAGAACACCGCCGCTGCTTTAGATTGACACTTAGCATTTGAATTCAGTTGTATTACATTATTAACTACTGTAATCTTCAAGTAATCGAGAAATAAAATCATCAAACTTCATAGTGGACGTAGGCAAAGCGCCGAACCACTCTAAAATCGCTTGTCTTTGCAATTTACTTTCTGTTATTTGGAGTTTTTGTTAGATAATCCACAGTTTTAATTTTCATTCTTCACTTTTATCTCTTCAAAAACTTCCGAAGAGTGTTGTGCCCATTTTTGGTACAAACACTTTGGTGCTTTCACTGAGAAAAAACCAGCTTTTTCTCCTGCTCCTTGGATCTACCATCGATACCGGATTGCACAAATCCAAGAGGAAGATCCAGATCTTCGATTCACAGTCCTTCCATTCTACTCAGATTTGCATAAAATCTAGGAAAAGGATTCATCATTCAAAATGGTTAGCACGAGAACCACTTCTACAGCTGCTGGACAAGAAGGTAGGGATGGACAAAATCCTGCTCAACAGCAGCCATCCAACCAAGACAACACTGCCCGCTCAGATCCGTCTGGGGCAGTCACTAGACAAGAATTCCAAGTATTGCTACAAGAGCTGACTCAGAGTCGGCAGCAATTAGCCGAACAGTTGCGTGCCAATATCGAATTGACAAACCGACTGAACCGCCAGGGCCGTAGGAGGTCCAGAAGGGATGATGTTTCCCGCTCATCCACTGAAAGTTCTGCTTCATCAGACTACTATCGCAGATCTACCCGTCCTCGACTAGACGGGAGTCATGCACAAACGACCGGATATCAACCCGCTTTAACTGTTGGACAGTTGAGGGCAAGACCGTCAACCAGCTTTCAGGCCGGGCCCTCCACACAAGGAGGCCCTACTACACAGCATACCGCGGACAATCATGCCGCAGCTTCCACAATAGAAACAAGGGTTGATACCCGAAATCTTTCAGAGCCAAATAATCGGCAACGTGGGCGTACTCCTGAACCGTACGTCTTAGAGGACGCTGAGCCAAGGAGGCAAAATTTGGACCGTCGACAGCGCCCGGTCCGAACTCGCGCTGTGGAACCCGACCACACCTTAGCTCGGCAAGCTCAAAATGTAGCAATGCCAGACATCTCGACTATGATACGTCAGATGATCCGCGAAAGCCAAGGCCTTACCAACGATGACTGGGGACTTTCCCGTAGTCACACTCCCTTCACAGATGAGATACTGAGTGCTGAACCTCCCCGGCGATTCAGAATGCCAACCCTTCCTATGTACGAAGGGAATTCTGATCCCAATCAACACATCTTGAAATATGAGTGGTCAATGAGCGCCGCAAGGGCCGATGACGCGGTAAAATGTCGAAGTTTCCCCATCTCTCTAGGAGGAATTGCAACGATGTGGTTCACGAGATTGCCACCTAGGTCTATCTCTTCATTTGATCAACTGGCTAAGAAATTTGTGGAACAATTTCGCATGCATGTCGCTAGACCCAAAGATGTCAACACCTTATCCAGTGTTACCCAAGCTCGAGGGGAAACGCTAAGGCGTTACTTAGAGAGATTCCATGCGGCATGCGTGGAGATTAGTAATCCCAACGACAACTCAATCTTAATGGCATTGACAAAGGGGATTGACCCTAATTCTGAGTTTGGAAACTGGTTAGCCGGAAAACCACCCGCATCGTTGGACCGTTTCTACTCCAAAGCCGCATAATTCTTACGGCAAGAGGACGCGAAACAGTCTAGGAAGCAGGACGATGAGGGACCCAGGAGCGAAGGAATACAGAGCAATGTAGCAGTAAAACAGTCCGGTGACAATTCCGGAAAAGTTCAGTTGAACATACAGAACAAGCAAACGCAGCCAAGAGGTAACAATGGTCAGAATAAGAAAAGAGATCCAAATCGGGGTCCACGACGTGAGGCTCCAATGTTCGATAATTACACACCATTGAATACATCGTTGGAAAATGTATACCTACAGACTTGCAATACTATGCAATACAAGAAGCCGGCTCCGAAGCAATCGTCGGAGAGGCAGATTCAAACAGGGAAGTTCTGTAGATTCCACGAAAGTTATGGCCACAACACCAATGAATGTCGGCACTTGCAGGACCTCATTGAGAAGTTGATCAGAGAGAGGAAGTTAGATCAGTTTGTGCGGGCACCGCAGTCTGAAGGGGCGGGCCCCTCAAATCAAAATCATGTACAGAATCCAGAAAGACAGGAAGAACCAGGTCGTGTCGGAGGAAGACTGGTAATTAATGTTGTAAGTGATAGTCCTCGTACAGCGAAGCGAAGCTGGGGAGAAATGAAATCATATAACAACTTGGCTAGACGAACAGACTTTGAGTACGATGATAACTTGGACAATAAACCTTCGACCAAACGAAAAAGAGTGACAATTAACGACATCACTTTCCGAGACAACGATACTGATTATGTCGGAAGCCCGACTACTGACCCGCTCGTGATATCGGCACAAGTAGGTCCAGCTTGGATGAAGAGGATACTAATTGACTGCGGGAGCTCTGTGAATATCCTTTTTATACATGCTTATAATCAAATGAGGATGAATCCCAGGGATTTGGAACCTTGCCAAACTCACCTCCATGGATTCAACGGTAGCTCTACCGTACCTATTGGGGTGGTGAAGTTACCAGTTAGGTTGGGATCTAAGGAACATAGGAGAGTTCGAACATTACAGTTCACTGTGTTGAACATAGTCTCGCCATACAACGCTTTCTTAGGACGACCTGCCCTTACTGAATTCAGAGCCGTAATTGCCCCGTGGTGCTTGACCTTAAAGTTCCCTACCGTCAACGGAGTTGGAGTCGTCCAGGGCGATCAGGTTGACTTGAGAACAGTCATACGCCGAAAACGAGTCGCCCGATTACGCAATGCCAAGGACCGACTTAAAACTTTTGAACGCAATGAGATTGTCATTAAAAAAGAATACCCAGCACTACTACACATGAAACCAACATGGAAGGGATCACATGAGATTAAGCAAGAGCTCGAGGATGATATATATGAGTTAACGACCGCTGATGGTCCAGCTTCACCAAAGGCCTTGGATGGCGAAAGTCCTCGTCGCTATTGCACATAACAGGCTATGTTTATCTATTTAGTTTAAATTCTGTTTTAAAATTTGTTTCTGCATTTCGAAATTAGAATTTGTAATAAGGCAACTGACTTTGCCATGTTCTCTTGTTTCAGCAATAAAATGCCATCTCTTTGAGCCAGAGCTGTGATTCATTAAATACAATGTACAACATCACGATGCACGAAGAGCTAAATTCCATCACACAATGGGATTTATTCAAGTAGGGAGTGGCTATGAAGCAATCAACCACTCTCCAAATGGAACCCGAGCTCGGGGGCAAGCCATCACATCAGGCCGGAAATGGGTTGATACACGACAACCTTTTAATCAACTCCGTACTCCCAGAGTGCGAGGCGGAGTATAAACATTTTTCAAAACCCCAGAGTACTCCGAGAGCGCGAGCTGGGTATAAATATCAACAAACTCCAGCTTCCGAGAGCGCGAACTGGAGTATAAACATTAACCAACTCCGTACTCCCAGAGTGCGAGGCGGAGTATAAACATTTACAAAATCCCAGAGAACTCCGAGAGCGCGAGCTGGGTACAAAACTTTTTACTTAACTCCGTACTCCCAGAGTGCGAGGCGGAGTATAAACATTTTTCTAAATCCCAGAGTACTCCGAGAGCGCGAGCTGGGTACAAACTTTTTAACTAACTCCGTACTCCCAGAGTGCAAGGCGGAGTATAAACATTTTCCTAAAACCCCAGAGTACTCCGAGAGCGCGAGCTGGGTATAAATACCAACAAACTCCAGCTTCCGAGAACGCGAACTGGAGTATAAACATTAACTAACTCCGGATTCCGAGAGCACGAACCGAAGTATAAACATCAACAAACTCCAGCTTCCGAGAGCGCGAACTGGAGTATAAACATTAACTAACTCCGTACTCCCAGTACGCAAGGCGGAGTATAAACATACATCAACTCCACACTAATCCCCAATGCTGGGGGCAGAACCATAACACATAACAAGTTGGAGACAAAAGGGAATACATTCTCATTTCCACTATCAACAAAAAGAATCTGACTACAAAATGGTTCAAGAAATTGCTAATAGTGGGAGCCGAATCCACATCTATACACGGCTATAGGAAAATCAACAAAATGCTACCCTACGCAACAGAGATTTAAAGAAAGAGTTCACTCTTTCTTCTTCCTTATCTTCTTCTTCGGGGTAGCTCCACCTGATCCACTGCCCGATTTTTTCCTCAATCGCTTACTCTTTTTAGGCTTGCCCTCCGGCAGCGATATAATGTCGACGTCTTCCTCAGAGCTCGAGGCGACGGAAGTTCTTCTAGGAGGACGAGCTGGAGGCATAGGAGTAGTAGCAGGAGGAGGGACAGGAGCGGTCTCAATCACTACGGTACCGCCCGGTGAAATCACCATTAACGGAGCAGGCCCGGGCGGATTCATACCAGCATTCCCTGCTGCCATCTCGGCATCAATCTCAGCCATAACGTCGTCCTCACGGGATACTTGGGCCGCATCGGATGTACTAATAGCTGGCATGGATGAACTAACGGCCGGAGCAGCCCCACTCACAGCGTCAGACGGGTTGACAGAGGGATCGATGGGTTCATTGAGAAGCTCCTCAATCATTTGAGCGCTGAAAGAAAACATATTTGCATCTCCCTCTTCGCCGATCAAGGTAGAAGTCGTGATGGCTTCAGTAAAGACAACCCCTTGTGTTTGATGTGGAACTGATAGAGCAAGAGGCGCAGAAACAACGACTTCAGTCACTGAAATGCGACAAAACGAGGATTGTTAGCCAAGTGTGTTGCTTAAAGTTCTCCACAACTAAACTACGAGAAGCGCTCAAATACCTTCCTTAGTCTGGACCGAAACATGGGTGGAATCATCGGCGGAAGATAATAACGGTTGGTCAGGATTATATGCAGGAACAGATTGGGGGTCTACCGCACCAGTGGTTTCGGGCAATGTTGGGATTACGGCTCCAACACTTGCCTCGTGATGCGCGGTCCCCGAACCTTCGCCTGTCTCTAGAGATTGAACGCCAAGCTTTTCTTTCGCCATAGAGATCACCACCTCATGAAGGGTCTTCCTCTCATCCTCGGTGAGCAAACGCATCTCCAGCTCAAAGTCGTCAAATGTCTCATCTAGATGCATTGCTTTCTTCTCATTCACCAGCCGGGTCCAGGCATTGTACAAAATCATGGAGTCATCTCCCAGCCACGCTAAATTTCTATGTTCCAGCACATTAGCGTTGTACGTGACAAGGAGATCGTCGAACTCAGCGTCCAGCCTGGACCTCTCCTCCAAAATCTTTTCCTGGATTTCTGCTTCCGCAGACTTAGACTTGACTGCCACCGCAGCAAGTTCGGCCCTAAGAGATACCGCTTGGTTGCAAGCCTCTTGTGTAGTGGCGTTTGCGTCATCCTTCTCCTTCACCATTTCGGCGAATTTGGCCTTGAGCTCGTTTAGCTCTTTTACGGCTAAGTCTCGCTCAGCTGCGATGGTGGTGTTGCGGTGGCCCATCTCCTCTACCGTGGCGCAATGCTCTTGTTGCATCCTAGCCATTTTGGCCACGGCGTCCTCGTGCTTCTGGAGAGCTTGAAGTTCAGAATTCCGGGACGTCTCCATTTCAGATTGAAGAACTTCAATGATGCGTTTCTGTTTAGCAATTTCAGCATCACGTTCAGCAATGATCTTCGCCCTGTCAAAAGCTACTCTAGAAGCCTTCACGGCTGCCTTGTACCACTCCTTATACTGAGCATAGAAGTCATGGATATAACTATGAGCAGTGATCTCAGCTTCCGGAGGGATTCTTTTAAAGTTAGGAGGGAAGATATAGCCATCCATGCAAATTTCCGGGTAGTCATTTTTCATTTGGGCGAGTTTAGCAGCTCCCTCGCTTGTCAACTCAGCCGGAGCTTGTTCAATTATAGCGGCTGCTGTCGGTTCCATTCTTGGCCGCTGAATATCAAGCCGAGAAGATTGAGAAGGCAATTGTTGCTGATGAGATGGCCCTGGGAGGTCTACTAGAGCCCTGGGAGGCGGAGGAGAACGAGATCGGGGTCGGTACTGGTATCCCCAGTCTCTGTCAGAGTAATCATAGCCAGAACGGTTACGCGAGTAATCTCTGTCTCTATAATAACGTTCTTGACTCGAATAGCCTCGCCCATGATCCCTATCTGTCTCTCTCCTACGGGAATCGTAAAATGGAGAAGATTGGCGCACATTCCGAAGCCTATCTAGAGTAGAGCCACGTCCTGACATCTCACCTGCGATAAGAAAGAATTACGGATTAAAATCCCATAAAGCAATGTTTACTACGCAAAAGTCATGAAGTGCCGTGGAAGTGTGTGTAAATGTGTAAACCCCCAAAAACCGACCGGAAGTGTTGACCGCACTTAAAAGAAAGGGCTCGTTCACGTTTAGAACATCTTGAAATTCCTCCAACCTAGGATTATGAGAAATCGATATATAATCTGGGATAGGAATATCGTCTAGCCCTTTGAAAGAATCTCTCGAATGAGAAGGGGCGGCCTCAGAAATCATGACCCCGGAAGCGGGAAGAAACGCATCTACGGATTTTCCCCCCTTGGACTTAAGTTTTTTGGAAACGGCGGCCTTGCCTTTCCGTTTTTCTCCCGATTCTTCAAAGTTTCCCGAGAGATCAGCCATCGGCTCTGAATCTGTGTGGGTTCTTTCTTTGTCACCCGCCTCAATTATTCTGATTCCGAGTGACTTCTTCACTTTTTTCTTCTTGGTTTTCTTCTTGATCTTCTTCTTATCTTCCTTCTTGGAGGCGGACTTTGCAAATCCCTCAACAACTATGCTTTGATTGATGTCGATCAAACCCAGAACTCTTAAGTTGTAATCGTTCAGCACCGAGTCAATATGCCTCAGCTCGCTTGGGACTTCTTGAAGACTCCGGACGGTACCCTTGAAACGCCCTCCATCGGGCCTAGAGATAATAGCTGTAAAAGAAATGAAATGTCAATTTTAACACCGAAGAGCTATTGGTCAAGGAAACAAGTTAAGGCGCTTACGTCTAGACAACCATCGCCTAGCAAAACCCGGAGGGCACCGAACGTAGAACCACTCGTTCTTGAAATAGCTTAGTCGAGTCCAAGCTCCAACTACAACTTGGCAATTCCTGACTGCCTCCAAAAATGTAAAGGACGGGCTATCACCCCTACTCTTGAAGTTGAATATGTGTCTGATCTCGGAGGGCCTCGGCGGGCGAAAGAGACAGTCCATAAATATTACGAAGGCACTGTTCAGCAACGCGTGCCCGTTGGGATGAAGTTGTGAAGGAGCGATTCCTAAATATGACAGCATCCCTCTGATATATTGATTGAAAGGAGGAAGAGTTCCGGCCGCACAAGCATGACGGTAAAATGCTGTATATCCTTCAGGCGGGTTGTGCGGTCTATCAGTGGCGCTGGGCAATAATACGTCACCTAGAGATATGTTATGCTTTAAGCATATTCGTCCCAATAAGGATTCAGAGATGTTGGACTGAACCGAATCAACAGGGTCCTCAATAAATATCGCCTCCGACAATTCATCTGGAGCCGGATCGATTACGTCGGCAGGGATGTCAGGAATCTCAAGCACCGGAGGAGTCGAGCTCTGTACCTCTTGTTGTTGGGAGCTCGAAGATTCCATAATTAGCTAACTCATCAGAAAGCAACGTTAAGTTCATAATCAGCCCGTGCATGCCCCAGTGTAGTGTGTATGAACGTGTCGTGCAGTGCAAGTGCTGTGCATTACTTAAGCAGATTTAACAGATTAAAGCAAGATGTTCGTACAACATAACTTGGGAATTTGAGAATGAAAATGACCGTCATCGCTGACCGTCACTTCCACACCATCCAAACGCTACGAACCAACTTCAAGTATAAATCAGTTGTATTATTGGTTAAGTCATAGTTCCATCGACGAGCTTCGAAGGAAATTCAAGTTCAAGTCTTTCAGTCAAGTTCGATTATGCAAGGCCGAAGCTCGTTGGAGTCAAGTATGCTAAAATTCATTAAGTTCATCAGAGAATAACTTGAAACTGGTCGTAGTTCATATGATGGAGCAAGTCAAGAAGTAATGGTCTCAACTTCCGAAGACGTTCGAATCCATCAGCACGAATCGATGCAGGTCGAATCGATGAAGTTCGGTTCCAGGTGCTTCGACTCCATATGGTTCGACTCGATGCAACATTAGGATAGAGGAACACTTCGAATCCATGATCTATACATGACTTCGAATCGATCAAAACTGAGATCCTTCGAATCGATCGGAATATCGCTACCTCGAATCGATTGCCACGAGCCTTCCTTTTCTCTTAAAACCATCGATTCGAAGCTATGCATTCAAAATCGATTCGAATGACTCGTGCCTGGATCGATGCGAAGCAACGGAAGACGACACTCTGACCGATATCACTCGAAAGGTTTCGTTCCTCGATTCCATCGAGTCGACCCACTTCGTTCAGATCTCGTCACTTCTCAGAATTTTCTAAAGGCGAAGATAGTTCTATTTTCCTTATCTCGAATCGTTTCCTTGAATACCTAATTTGATTACGAGTGGAAGCGTGAACGTGTTCGATCGATTCGTGGTAAGCACGTCGGTTATAGCTCTGGGAAGACGATTCGAAGAAACAGCTCTCGCAACAGTAAAAAAGTAAAAAAAATGGAAGTGAAAAAGATCCCGGTATATATAGGGGATTGCGAGACGATTCGCATCCCGGTCAGATACAACCGGTGAAAACGGCTCCAGCCTATCGATTCGAACGAATATCTTCGAATCGATCACAAGAAAGCATCCATCGATTCGAAGCTGACAGGATGGTTTCAACGATTCGAACCCCAGAAGTACGTAAGTTACAAATCGTCTTCGAATCCATTCCTCCGAATCCATCCATACAATGTCAAAGCGAAGCTTCATCGATTCGAAGCACAACGTCAGGAGAGTCAAGGGAACGTACGACACCATCGATTCGAACGACCACTTTCGAATCCATCAATTCCGAACCCACCAACTCAGAGAACTTTGAATCCACGCAATATTGATTCGGAGAACCAGCGGTTCAAAGTACCCACTTCGAAACCCTCAACTCGAAGCGGATCAAGAAACACAGCTTCGAATCCATCGTCAACCACTAATGAAAATGGACGAACCGTTTCAATGTGAAAGATTGCTTGTCTACTCTTCATACCGATTCAGGAGAGGACCGATACGGGAGGATGACCATAGACAATCATAAAAGCAATGGTTTAACTCAAATCTCAAATCGGTTCAGGAGAGGACCGATGCAGATTTCGATAGCAAAACCGAACTGACAACAACTTGCGATCACGCAACGTTAACCAAGGAATCAAATGTTCATCTCGTCATGACTCATAAGCCCAACGGCCAGTCACGATTATACGACAGTCGATTACTGCAATACAGAATGCAACTTTCGATAAAGCATGTTGTAGCAATCCAATGAGAGACTGCAGCTTTTCAAAGCACGTCATGTTTACACAAGACGTACTTTGGGGGGCAAATGTTATCCCGCCTTTTGGCAAGGCCGTGACACCAAGGACTTGACTAGATACTGGTGACAGGTCATCTCGGAAGTCGGTTACACGTAAGGATCGCTACGGATATCGATGAATTTTGTCCGAGTCCGGATCGGGCTGCAATTGATAAGACATGTCAAGCAAGGCCAGAGGAAACGACGTTCCAATTTTCGAGTCAATCCGAGTTCGTATGCTCAAGATATCACCAATGGAAAATGGAGGAGACAGCCTTGTGTTCGAATCCATAAAAGACCCTATGTTCGAATCAATGGGGTAGGAATGCTATTCGAATCCATTAAGGTCGACTCGATCATCTTCGTATCCATCAAGTTTTACATGCTTCGTATCCATCGTGGAAGCCTTCCTTCGAATCCATCCCTTTTTGCCTGGCTTCGAATCCATCGAGCACTCCTTAGTTCGAATCCATCCAAACAGACCACACTAAAATCCAACGGTTCGAACCCGGTAGGCATTCCTCTACTTCGAATCCATATAGTAGATGTGCCTTGACTCCATCCCATAAGCTACTTCGAGTCCACCCTGTTAAGGTAACCTCGAATCAATTAAACCAAGGTAAGCCTTGATCGATTCGAACGAGTATGTCTACGAGCCCACTACCTCGAATCCACTAGGCCACGGCAGCTAGAAACGTGGAGTCGACCCAGTCAATCCGGAGTGGAAAGCGGATCGATACGAAGCATACGCACCACGTCACCATCTTCACGTGCAGGAGGATCGATTCGAACGAATCGATTCGAGCATATCGATTCGAACGACTCCAGAATTCGAAAAACACCAACTTGAATCGATCATAACTCGAGTTCTACAAGTCCAAATGCCATGAAATTTTCACAGAAGCTTAAGCACATGATGAAGAATGTTCACACCAAATTTCAGCTCGATTGGATGATTTCTTGATCGATTCGAACCAAGGGTCGAATCGATCCCAAAGTGGGCCCGGATCTCCAGAGTTCGGCCGTGTGGGCCCCCTGACGTACCAGAACTAGTCTCCCCTCATTTTAGGCGAAATATCAGCCTCCTACACCTATAAATAGAGCCCCTGGTCATTCAGAAAAGGGGTCGAAGAATTCTAAGTACTGAAGAGCGCCCAGATTCTGCCAGATCTACTCCAGAACACCGCCGCTGCTTTAGATTGACACTTAGCATTTGAATTCAGTTGTATTACATTATTAACTACTGTAATCTTCAAGTAATCGAGCAATAAAATCATCAAACTTCATAGTGGACGTAGGCAAAGCGCCGAACCACTCTAAAATCGCTTGTCTTTGCAATTTACTTTCTGTTATTTGGAGTTTTTGTTAGATAATCCACAGTTTTAATTTTCATTCTTCACTTTTATCTCTTCAAAAACTTCCGAAGAGTGTTGTGCCCATTTTTGGTACAAACAATATCATTACCCCGGTTGCTTTGCAATCTTTAACCGAGTGCTCCCACATACACGAATTCAATGATGATTGTGTATATTTAGAAGGGTGATGATATACCATAATGGGTGCGACCAAAATAGCCCTGCTGCATATCCCCTGTTTTAGTCATTCCCGGTTGATGAGGCTTGAGGCTATGTTTTAACTTTTTGAATAGCGGTCCCTCTTGGAATGCTAACACTACCATCTATGCAGTAATGAAGTGCCAACATTCATCCATACAAGTTGTCCAGGATAAGGACAAACCGAAGGCACTACTTCTACTACATCCATTTTGGAATCACCCTCAGGATTAGTAGCAAGTAGCCCTTGTACTTCAATGGCTCCATATTCGATCCCATGCTTCAAGATGTCTTCATTTAGAAATGCTTGAGTTGGATCGAAGTGGTTTCCGGATAACATATCCGATCCCGGTCTCTTCGAAACAACTTTCGATATTTTTCGATAAACTCAACCCCGGTTCTTTAGGAAATAAACAAACAAATGACAAGAGCTGAGTTAACCTCCTAACCGTTTGTGGATGGATTTCCTTATTATTCATCCTAGAAGAACGGATGAGTATATACGTACAGTATAGCACCTTCGACGGTAACTGTACCATATAACTCTCATGTTTCTCCTAGATATTTCCAAAGTTACGTTTTGGGTCCAGCTCTGATAGTCGGTTATTTAACTATCAAATAAACAAACATCCAGTCATGGTTTAATTTCCATATGGGATCCACTAAGCCTTTTTTAATTCTCTTTAATTAATAAAACCACTTTATAAAATCTTATCACAAGATCTTTTCAAAACACTATTCCCAAACCCCTTACATTTCCTTTATACTTGGAAACATTTATATACCTATCTCAACGGTATAAGTATATTACCAAAACATTTTACTTTTCATGCCTTGAACCAAAATCATATACTTATCTTATCAGTATAAGTATATTTACAAACTTTTCAAAGTTTTCTTCTTTCCAAATCCCATATTAAATAACCAAACATTTCTTCCAAATAAAACATTCCGCTTATCCTTTATCAAAAATTCCCTTTTTTAAAAGCTCATCTCATATTTCAATTAACTTTTAACTTTCAAAATAAATTTATAACCCACTTTTATAAACCCTTAAGTTAATTAATAAACCTCTTTCCAAATCTATGAAATGATTTATAAACTTTTTTCCTATTTTTAAAAATATGTATATAAACCTTTCTATTCTCCTTTATAAAATATCCTTTACAAATATCATTTACAAAACATCATTTTTAAAACACCTTAATAACCCTTTTCGTTAGAAAAACCCCTTTCTATAAACAAGTTATCAATTATAAATACCTTTATAAGAATTATATAACTTGAAAAACCATTTATAAAACTTAGCCTCAAATTGATTAAAGAATTGAAGTAAATTCAAACCATACTATATAAATTCCAAATTAGGCTTAGCAGTCCCAATGATAATAATTTAAGCTACCATTTAATTTCAATTCGATTCCAAAATCACATAATGTGACGACCCGGAATTTTTGTATATTTGAAATGAGAATATTTAATTTATTTTAAATATTCGAAGATTAAATCTTAACTTTATTTTCAAATATACAGTATTTATTGGATGATAGATTATTGAATTAAACAATCGAAAATAGGGTAAAATAGAGAATCCTGAGTTTTGAGCCTGTTGAAAATAGTTTAAAGGTTCAGAAAATTTATATTGTTAATATTGAAGGTGATGAAACTTTTAAAATGGAATTTTAAAGAGTTTTGTTCAGTTTTAAAAATATATCGTTTAAACTGAATTTAAAAATAACCTTCTGAGGCACAGTCTCAGAATTCGACGAAACCAGATCCATTGGTCCGTAATATTGAATTTATTATTGGATTTCGAATTTCGTAGTGATCCGAAATGTTGTGCGAGCGTACGATATGTAAACGCGTTGGAATTTATTCGAGAATTCAAAATATAATCTATATTGTTGACTGGTCCAGATTTCTTCACATTAGAGCCTTCCTGATCCTTCTCCAATACGCTTCTTCGTTTAATAATTTAAAAAGGGGTAGATATTTTTCTTCGTTCAGAAAACAAAACGAAGCTTCTGCGAGAATCCAAATCTCGTTCGTTCCTTAATATGAAAGAAAATCATGGCTGCTATTCAAAATCAAAATTTACAGTTCGATTCGAAAGAATAAAATGGCCAATCGGAAATCATTTTACTCCCCATTCATTCTTAAATTCAGCCGAGCCCCTTAAATTCAAAAATCAAAATGAAAAAAAAAGAGGGGTGACCCACTGTAATTCGACGAGCAACCAAAATCGATCAACTCGCGTTGGCGATCGCGAAGCGACCGGAAGGTGGTGGTTTCTTCGATGAGCAAGGCGATTAGTGGATCTGGGTATCGCGTTAGTCGAGTCGAGCAAAATAGGTGATCGTGAACTAATGGGAGCGCGGCGTTCGCTGTTATTTCTGGATGTGGTGGCGACCTCGTTCGATCGGTGAGGGAAGCCACAACGTCTTCGGTTTGGAGGAAGCAACGACTTGTTGGGTCGCTCGCGGTGGATAGGCATGGTCGTGAATTTGAGCTCGAGTGGGAGGCAGTCGATCGAAAGTTAGGGTTCCAGTTGCGATGGGTCTGGCGACTTGTGGGGATGGTTCGCGAATGGCGTGAGGATGATGCAGGGGTGTTCGGTGATGTGGTGATGGAGGAAATGATTGGATTCGTTCTGGCTTCATCTTCTCTGTAAGGTATATTAACCTTTATGTTGAAGCTTTGTTTTGAGAAAATATAATAATAATATACAATATAAAAATAAACAGTAAAACGGTAATAATATATGTATATACATAGGATTTTGGAAAACAATATTAAGGAGTTAATTAGAGAAATTTACCTATTGTAATTAGTCTGGTTACAAAAGATATTTGTAGTAAATTACCAGGTTAGGATTGAATAAATAATGAGTAATTGTTTAATTTGTTCAAAAAGTAATAAACTGTAAATGGTCAAAACAAGGTTGAGAAATCGTAGGAATCAATTTATTTAGTTAACTTATATATAATTATTTGATAACGGGAAAATTACTTTACTAAGTAAAATAAAATTTATTAGATAGAAATTGATTTGTCCAAGTTGTTTGAATATTAATGAGATCATATAATATGTATTCAAGGCCTGGCATTGTGAAGAGGACTATTGATTTGGGTTGAATTGCAAAGTAAAAAGGGGGCAAAAGGTGAGTTAATCTCACTCAGTTAAATTATAATTTAAATTTAATTGGTTAAATTTAAATATTGATGGATGATTGATTTGATTGATGTGATATATATATATATAGTAGTATACCAATATATATATATATATATATATTTGCATATGTATATATTGGAGTTGATATTCCCGAATTGTATAGCGGATGAGACCCTATGCGCCGCATAATAGCGGATGATATTTTATAAAACCCATATACCGCGATATTCCACTTTGAAGTGAAATTGGTATTGTGCTAACGTCTGTGGATGCAGGGAAACAGGTTGGAGGGATCCAACTGGATTCCTCAAAATATATAATTTTGTTAAATATTCTGTGATATGATTTTTGATATCCTGTGATGAATTATATGGATAATTGGATGTTATGGTTTGGTTGGATCGATTTGGATGTGCTGAATTATCAAAATCTCTAGAATGGAATTTTTGAAAAGAAATAAAAGAGTAAATTTTAAGTAAAATAATTATAAAGAGTTTGGAATAAATTTGAGAATAAATCTGATTAAGAATAAAAGTGATTCCCAAAATTCTAATAAATATGGAAAAGAAGAATTTTGAATAAACCGAGAAATATTGAATTTAAAAACTTATGTGATATTATTTAAAGGGATATGAATTGGTTTAAAAATAAATGTTGATTTATTTTTAAAGGATGTGAAGAGAAGTGTATTTCCTTGGATTGCCAAGTACGTTTTTCAAAGCAATTTTTAATATAAGTTAAAAGTTCTAATTTGTTTAAAAATGCATGTTTTAGGAAATTGATTATTTCTAAAGGTTAATTTCCAAAGTAAGTATTTTCAAAAATCTATTATTGTAGTAATTATATAAAAGTGATTTGGTATTATGTTTTAAAGAGGAAATTTAGTTTATATTATAAAGTGGTTTATTTTAAAGTATATATTTTTAATAAAGTATTAAAGTAGTTTGATTTCAATGTTATAAAGTATATTTAAATAAAGTGTTTTTAAATTATTTTAAAATTAAAAGTATTTTGTACTTGGTGATTCAGTGGAAATAATTATTTGGGAAATGTATTCCGTAAGCGGAAACTGTTTTGAAATTGTTTTCAAATGAGCTTTGAAAATTTGGAAATATATCTTGGAAAGATATTTGGGCAAATAAATAATGTGGGAAATTATTTATTGTGTGATGGTTTCTTATGGATGTTAATTGATAGTTAAATAACCGACTATCAATATTGGCCAAATGCGCTGATCGTTTCGAAGAGACCGGGATCGGGTTTCCATATACCGGGATTCTAGGTCTGGAGACTCGAATACCACTTCGATCCAGTTTGTACGTTTCGTGTAACGTGTTCGGAGTCGAAGATGGAGCTGTGAAGTGCAAGGGCTAGTCGCTACTAATCCTGAGGATATTTCCAAAATGGATGTAGTAGGATAGTGCCTCCGGTTCCGTTCGAACCCGGGACGGACTTGTATGGACGAATGCTTTCGTGACATCGTCAGGTGGACGATGGGCATTCTAAGGGATGTTCTGAAAAAGGTATCGTTTAGCCTCAAGCCTCATCAACCGGGAATGACTGAAAATCAGGGGTTATGCAGCAAGGCTTCGTGGGTAGCGCCCACTGGAGAGTGTGGTCATCCCTGTCTAGATGTCCCTTTTATTTCGGCTTAGTGGTGCGGTTGCTGATCCCAACCACGGGGTGATCATATTCGGAATTGCCCATAGGTGATTCCGGCCTTGTGTTGCAGGGGAGCGGGCGTACTCCTCGGTACTGTGATCTAGGCCACGTACTGTGACAGGTGGTACCCCAGTGCCTAGTCATTCGTTGGAAATCCATTCTCCCTACGTGCCTTGTACGGTATTTGTTTGTATACCTAGTATGCTGGAATTTAATCATGTAACAATTTCAGCTATTTTAATAAGTATTTGTGAATAGACACTATTATAATATCAGAGGATTTTTATAAAAAGTGTTTTAGCTATCGTAAGGTAAAAATCCGACATGTTTATTTGTGGCGTGGTCTTACGAGATGCTTTTATTTTCAAAAGGATTTTTGAAACTTTAATAATCAATTGAGTGTGATTTTCTCACGCTGGTATTCCAGACTGACTCGGGTATTGTTTTATATGATGCTCGGGTCAGACCGAGTATTATAGGTTACAGTGTGGATCTCAGGAGATGAGCTGGATGGCGAGACGTATCTCCCGTACTTGTTTATATATATATATATATATTCCGCTGTGTTGATTGTTGTACTCTGTTGTATTGAGGACATGATATGGTTATTGTCCAGTTGTATGTTATGTGTTCTCTGGTGTATAGTATGATGCTATATTATATAAAACTGATATAGTTTTGATTTGTGTAAAGATCTGTTCTATATATTATATTTTATTCCGCTGCGTTTGTGAGGTTTTGATTTTGTTTAGTTCTTTCTTCTTCTATTTACTTTCTTATTCTTCTACAATCTGTCTTTTTCGGCATTCGATCGTCGGCATATTATACTGTTGAGTATCTTGTGTCGATTTTCGAGGGTCGTGAAGGGCGGGTCGTTACAGTGGTATCAGAGCGAAGGTTGGCGATAACCTTGGCTCTGGTGGGAATTTTGAGAGTACTAATAGATATGAGCGCGTATTTGTTAGTGAATATAAAATGGTTTTATATTGTGTTGGTTGATTTATTGAGTGGCATATGTACCTTCGTCGGCACAGTCTGGACAACTGTATCGAAGGGGTTTCTAAACACTTGAATAGAACAGTTCGACACAGTATTGTTTTAAAATGGGTGAATGAAATAATTTTGCCCAAATTATTTTTATATATAAAAGGATAACTTTTGTAAATTAGATATTTGGTTGCTTGGTTGTTAGAAAGCGATGATATTAAATTATTATCATCATTGTGTAAAAATTGAATCAGAAATTGGAAAAGTATAACCAAAGGTGAAAGAATAAATTTATATAACAAATGGAATTTGAGAATGTAGACTATAAATGAAATTTATAAATTGAGATAAACTTTATATACAAATGTGAATTACAAATGTGATTTATAATCAAATGAGATAAATTCATAAACAAATGAAATTTGTAAATGTAAATTGTAAATGTGACTTATAACTTGAAATAAAATGTGATAGAATTCCAGAGTAATGTTTGGATATAAAATTGAATGGGTTTTGAATTTGAAGTTTTGGGAAAGGTTTAAATTCCTTTGGATTTAAAAATAGTTTTAAGGTTTTGGGGAAATAATGGTGATATTATTTCATGAATATTTTTGGAATTGAATCGAAATCTGGTGGGATTTGGGATTTAAAAATGTTTGAAATGTTTCAAAGTGATAAAAGCATTAAATTCTCTTTCGGTCGCTGGAAAATAATTTTCGGTGATGACTGCAGCATCATCGATGTCTATTTTCGAGTTTCCAAAGAGAAATTGCTACCAAACTGTTTTAAAATTGGAAATGATTGTGAACTGGGTTGGTTTTGAAATTCAAAGGAAAATTGTTTGGTAAAAGCAGATTATTTTGGAAATTGGGATTTGATGTGATATACCAGATGTGTATGAGTTATTTATGGATTCAAAAATGGTTTTGAAATAAAACCGGGCAATTGAATTCTGGGAAATCTATTTAAAATTTAAATGTGGAAATTTAAATGAATCAACAATATAAAGTATAGAATGAAGTTGATTGAAATAAGGAGGGAATGAAAGTTTAATTCTGGGATTATAATTATGAGATGAAAATAACTCAATGAGTAATATAAGTTGGTAGATAAAAGAGTTAGAGAACTGGAAGGTGAATAAAATTTATTTGAATTTAACTTAAGATAAGTTAAATAAAATTGAGAATTGGAGTTGAATTAAATGTAAATAAGTTGAAGTTGAATTGAATTGGATATAAAGGTAATGTAAAATGCTTATAATTGTGTAAAGAAATTCATATTCTTAAGTTCTTAAGTGTAATAATTTGAGATTTGATTGTAAAGATGGAAATGGACTTAAATGAATAGTCCTAGATCTTAAGTAAGTAAGTTAAACTTATGAATATAAATGAATTGTAAGTCATAAATGGGAATTCATTTCTTTGAACCATTAAGAGTTATAATTTGAAATTGTAATTATCAAATGGAAACGACTAAGATGAGCAATCTTAATTTTTAAATAAATCCAAACTTGATTTATAAAATAAATTGAACTTAAGAAAATTAAGTGAAGTGATATTTGGAATTAAAAAGCAAGTATTTAATTTTAACCAGCGGAGGAACTAATTTGATAATAAATTAGTTAATGAAATTGAATTGTGAGTTAATGAAATTGGGTTAAAATAGTGATGGTTTGAATTGCGAATGAAATCCAAATAAGTGAAAATAAATTGGAAATGACCTGGTTATTAATAAAATAATTCTAGATGAATGGAGTATGGAAATTAAAATTCATAATGATTGAGTGAATAAACCAATTATATTAAATAAATAAATGGATGGAATTTGATTAAATAAGAATCAAATGAAAGATGGAAATAAAACTTTAAAGGGTTGGTTAAATGGAAAATAAACTTAAGTTATCGACTTAAGTAAATGTTGAATGGAAACTGAACTCAAACAGAGGAGTGGTTTAAATAAGTTGAGAAATAGTTATTGAATGAATTAACTTGGATTGTTTTCGAGCTAAATAAAATTCAATTTTTGGAAGTTGGAGATGAATTGAATTTAAGGAAAAAATTTGAAATGAAGTAGTAAATTGAAGTAAGTTGGAATTCATATGAAATGGGAGTTCAATTTGAATATATACACTTCGGTGGTGAAGTAGTAAATAAATATAAGAAAATTTATATGAACTTAAGAATTGAAGAATGAAATTCTTAAGAAAATTTGTATTGGAAATATACTTAGTAATTTTGGAAAAATATATATATATATATATATACTAAGTAAATAGTTGAATGAAGACTAAAACTGAAGTTGTGAAATGGGATAGTTGTGAATAAGGGGATAACAACCAAAATGGAATGTGAATAAAGGAGAATTGATATAACTGATAATCAATTGGAATTTATACGTAAGATCTACGTATATTATTTTATTCGCATAGCTATTTGGTCCAGATGTCGAACACAGAATTTCGAGATAGTTTTATCGATCCGAATTAGGATTTTTCACTCGATTTTCAACGGCGAACCTGGATATGGATTGTTGATTGATTCTGGAAATTCTCTATCATAGTTTGTGGCCATGCAAGGAGAATGACGGTTTCTGATCAAGAAACCAGATCTGAGTCCGCACTAGGAAGTCGGGTGGACGATACTAGTTCGGAAGTGAAATTGTGTGATCGAGTGAGCGATCGAATGTGATATTGCGTACGGATGATATATGTGCATCGTACGGGCTTAAGTAAAACAAATATTGTAAATTTATAAAGGAAAGTATAAAATGACTTTGGAATTGTGATTGAATATTATTGCTTAGTAGGATATACAGGTGTATAACAGCAATGGATAGATTGGGATTTTTGATTTTAGAAGATAAATTTAATGGCCCGACAAAAAGGTATGTATTTGAATTTCTGTATGAAATTTGATTGGGTTTTTGATCCAGCCACTTGGCTTTTTGTTTTCCTTTTGAGATTGGGAGGCCGTAGAGCCATTTTGTAGTTGTACCGAGCTAGCCGCGCAAAGGAGACGCTGGCGAAATTTTTCGGAAATTTAGGGAGTTAGAAAAATTTTGGAAAATTTTGATAATTCAAAATTTGAATTCAAATTTAAATTTGAATGGATAAGTAGGTGGTATGGGTTGAACTTATGAATAAGTTTGGAAAGTTAAAAGATGATTAGTGTATCATTAATAAAAGATTGTTTGGGTATTGTTAAAACTGTTTTAATTTGCGAAATAGTTAACGGGGATTGAATCATTCTTCCTAACTGGTAATTTCGGGGACGAAATTCTTTTAAGGGGGGAGGAATGTGACGACCCGGAATTTTTGTATATTTGAAATGAGAATATTTAATTTATTTTAAATATTCGAAGATTAAATCTGAACTTTATTTTCAAATATACAGTATTTATTGGATGATAGATTATTGAATTAAACAATCGAAAATAGGGTAAAATAGAGAATCCTGAGTTTTGAGCCTGTTGAAAATAGTTTAAAGGTTCAGAAAATTTATATTGTTAATATTGAAGGTGATGAAACTTTTAAAATGGAATTTTAAAGAGTTTTGTTCAGTTTTAAAAATATATCGTTTAAACTGAATTTAAAAATAACCTTCTGAGGCACAGTCTCAGAATTCGACGAAACCAGATCCATTGGTCCGTAATATTGAATTTATTATTGGATTTCGAATTTCGTAGTGATCAGAAATGTTGTGCGAGCGTACGATATGTAAACGCATTGGAATTTATTCGAGAATTCAAAATATAATCTATATTGTTGACTGGTCCAGATTTCTTCACATTAGAGCCTTCCTGATCCTTCTCCAATACGCTTCTTCGTTTAATAATTTAAAAAGGGGTAGATATTTTTCTTCGTTCAGAAAACAAAATGAAGCTTCTGCGAGAATCCAAATCTCGTTCGTTCCTTAATATGAAAGAAAATCATGGCTGCTATTCAAAATCAAAATTTACAGTTCGATTCGAAAGAATAAAATGGCCAATCGGAAATCATTTTACTCCCCATTCATTCTTAAATTCAGCCGAGCCCCTTAAATTCAAAAATCAAAATGAAAAAAAAAGAGGGGCGACCCACTGTAATTCGACGAGCAACCAAAATCGATCAACTCGCGTTGGCGATCGCGAAGCGACCGGAAGGTGGTGGTTTCTTCGATGAGCAAGGCGATTGGTGGATCTGGGTATCGCGTTAGTCGAGTCGAGCAAAATAGGTGATCGTGAACTAATGGGAGCGCGGCATTCGCTGTTATTTCTGGATGTGGTGGCGACCTCGTTCGATCGGTGAGGGAAGCCACAGCGTCTTCGGTTTTGAGGAAGCAACGACTTGTTGGGTCGCTCGCGGTGGATAGGCATGGCCGTGAATTTGAGCTCGAGTGGGAGGCAGTCGATCGAAAGTTAGGGTTCCAGTTGCGATGGGTCTGGCGACTTGTGGGGATGGTTCGCGAATGGCGTGAGGATGATGCAGGGGTGTTCGGTGATGTGGTGATGGAGGAAATGATTGGATTCGTTCTGGCTTCATCTTCTCTGTAAGGTATATTAACCTTTATGTTGAAGCTTTGTTTTGAGAAAATATAATAATAATATACAATATAAAAATAAACAGTAAAACGGTAATAATATATGTATATACATAGGATTTTGGAAAACAATATTAAGGAGTTAATTAGAGAAATTTACCTATTGTAATTAGTCTGGTTACAAAAGATATTTGTAGTAAATTACCAGGTTAGGATTGAATAAATAATGAGTAATTGTTTAATTTGTTCAAAAAGTAATAAACTGTAAATGGTCAAAACAAGGTTGAGAAATCGTAGGAATCAATTTATTTAGTTAACTTATATATAATTATTTGATAACGGGAAAATTACTTTACTAAGTAAAATAAAATTTATTAGATAGAAATTGATTTGTCCAAGTTGTTTGAATATTAATGAGATCATATAATATGTATTCAAGGCCTGGCATTGTGAAGAGGACTATTGATTTGGGTTGAATTGCAAAGTAAAAAGGGGGCAAAAGGTGAGTTAATCTCACTCAGTTAAATTATAATTTAAATTTAATTGGTTAAATTTAAATATTGATGGATGATTGATTTGATTGATGTGATATATATATATAGTAGTATACCAATATATATATATTGGCATATGTATATATTGGAGTTGATATTCCCGAATTGTATAGCGGATGAGACCCTATGCGCCGCATAATAGCGGATGATATTTTATAAAACCCATATACCGCGATATTCCACTTTGAAGTGAAATTGGTATTGTGCTAACGTCTGTGGATGCAGGGAAACAGGTTGGAGGGATCCAACTGGATTCCTCAAAATATTTAATTTTGTTAAATATTCTGTGATATGATTTTTGATATCCTGTGATGAATTATATGGATAATGGATGTTATGGTTTGGTTGGATCGATTTGGATGTGCTGAATTATCAAAATCTCTAGAATGGAATTTTTGAAAAGAAATAAAAGAGTAAATTTTAAGTAAAATAATTATAAAGAGTTTGGAATAAATTTGAGAATAAATCTGATTAAGAATAAAAGTGATTCCCAAAATTCTAATAAATATGGAAAAGAAGAATTTTGAATAAACCGAGAAATATTGAATTTAAAAACTTATGTGATATTATTTAAAGGGATATGAATTGGTTTAAAAATAAATGTTGATTTATTTTTAAAGGATGTGAAGAGAAGTGTATTTCCTTAGATTGCCAAGTACGTTTTTCAAAGCAATTTTTAATATAAGTTAAAAGTTCTAATTTGTTTAAAAATGCATGTTTTAGGAAATTGATTATTTCTAAAGGTTAATTTCCAAAGTAAGTATTTTCAAAAATCTATTATTGTAGTAATTATATAAAAGTGATTTGGTATTATGTTTTAAAGAGGAAATTTAGTTTATATTATAAAGTGGTTTATTTTAAAGTATATATTTTTAATAAAGTATTAAAGTAGTTTGATTTCAATGTTATAAAGTATATTTAAATAAAGTGTTTTTAAATTATTTTAAAATTAAAAGTATTTTGTACTTGGTGATTCAGTGGAAATAATTATTTGGGAAATGTATTCCGTAAGCGGAAACTGTTTTGAAATTGTTTTCAAATGAGCTTTGAAAATTTGGAAATATATCTTGGAAAGATATTTGGGCAAATAAATAATGTGGGAAATTATTTATTGTGTGATGGTTGCTTGTGGATGTTAATTGATAGTTAAATAACCGACTATCAATATTGGCCAAATGCGCTGATCGTTTCGAAGAGACCGGGATCGGGTTTCCATATACCGGGATTCTAGGTCTGGAGACTCGAATACCACTTCGATCCGGTTTGTACGTTTCGTGTAACGTGTTCGGAGTCGAAGATGGAGCTGTGAAGTGCAAGGGCTAGTCGCTACTAATCCTGAGGATATTTCCAAAATGGATGTAGTAGGAATAGTGCCTTCGGTTCCGTTCGAACCCGGGACGGACTTGTATGGACGAATGCTTTCGTGACATCGTCAGGTGGACGATGGGCATTCTAAGGGATGTTCTGAAAAAGGTATCGTTTAGCCTCAAGCCTCATCAACCGGGAATGACTGAAAATCAGGGGTTATGCAGCAAGGCTTCGTGGGTAGCGCCCACTGGAGAGTGTGGTCATCCCTGTCTAGATGTCCCTTTTATTTCGGCTTAGTGGTGCGGTTGCTGATCCCAACCGCGGGGTGATCATATTCGGAATTGCCCATAGGTGATTCCGGCCTTGTGTTGCAGGGGAGCGGGCGTACTCCTCGGTACTGTGATCTAGGCCACGTACTGTGACAGGTGGTACCCCAGTGCCTAGTCATTCGTTGGAAATCCATTCTCCCTACGTGCCTTGTACGGTATTTGTTTGTATACCTAGTATGCTGGAATTTAATCATGTAACAATTTCAGCTATTTTAATAAGTATTTGTGAATAGACACTATTATAATATCAGAGGATTTTTATAAAAAGTGTTTTAGCTATCGTAAGGTAAAAACCCGACATGTTTATTTGTGGCGTGGTCTTACGAGATGCTTTTATTTTCAAAAGGATTTTTGAAACTTTAATAATCAATTGAGTGTGATTTTCTCACGCTGGTATTCCAGACTGACTCGGGTATTGTTTTATATGATGCTCGGGTCAGACCGAGTATTATAGGTTACAGGATATGATGCTGTGGATCTCAGGAGATGAGCTGGATGGCGAGACGTATCTCCCGTACTTGTTTATATATATATATATTCCGCTGTGTTGATTGTTGAACTCTGTTGTATTGAGGACATGATATGGTTATTGTCCAGTTGTATGTTATGTGTTCTCTGGTGTATACTCTGATGCTATATTATATAAAACTGATATAGTTTTGATTTGTGTAAAGATCTGTTCTATATATTATATTTTATTCCGCTGCGTTTGTGAGGTTCTGATTTTGTTTAGTTCTTTCTTCTTCTATCTACTTTCTTATTCTTCTACAATCTGTCTTTTTCGGCATTCGATCATCGGCATATTATACTGTTGAGTATCTTGTGTCGATTTTCGAGGGTCGTGAAGGGCGGGTCGTTACACATAACAATTATTTACATAAGCTAACATTTATGTAAATACAGTTCATATCCAATCAGGGAATAACACGTCAATATAACTAATTGGCATATACAAGTCCAAATAACATAAAAACAGGATGGTGATTTATCCTGCTAAATAGATGTCCAAACAATTCAATCAATTTATAGTAGAATAGAGATTTATTCTACTTAACACATGTCCACACAATCAAATCACATACACTATAGCAGAATGGTGTTTTGTTCTGCTAACGGTTGTCATTTAATTCTCCTAATCATATGGGTTACTTAAGGGTCCGGACAAGAGATCCTTTGATATGGAATCGATTTACTTTGAAACAGAAAATTGATTAAAACACATTCTATTTAGTTTAAAATCACCTTAGAAAGGTTAAAAGTATATTTAATTAGCTTAAACCCTAACTAAATCTTAATTAATCCAATTTAAATCAAGATTAATCATAATTAACTCTAATTAGGATTAATGAACTTGATTAAGTACTAATTAACTTCTTAATGCAACTTGGTTAAGGTTAAATCAAATTGTTTAAAAGTTTAACCCTAATTAATTAAATAATCCATCAATTACTTAATAATTAATTAACCATTAATCTTAATTAAATAATTATTAATCACTTAATTACTTCTTAACCATATAAACATTAATTAAAATTTTATTAATTAATTAACAATCATTAACTTAACTTAAGTGATGATTAACCTTTAATCACCTTCTTAAATACCAATTTAGTGCTAATTGCCTTTTAATTAATTTTAATTAATTAATTATATTACAACTTAATTACTTTTTAACACTACTAATTAAGTTTGAAAAAACTTTATAAACTAATTTTAAAATAAAACAAATTTGAAATAGAAATTCAAACCTTTGCCGAACTGCATCCATAGCGACTATCGTTATGAGTGCAGCTTGCTCTAACCCACCTTTAAGCGAAGCCACTTTACTAAAACCATACTATTTAATTTGGTAAAAAAAATTTGAAAACAATTTTACCATCATTTTTAATTAATTAAAATGAGTTTATTTTCATTATAAAACATATATATTGAATATATAAACTTAATTAAATATTCACTAATCAAAGTAGTGAAATTTCGGGTTGTTACATATATGGAAGTAAAGGATTGCTTGTTGCTTTTGGTTTCATGAGCAGGGTTAGCTTACTCGCAAATTGGTATGTGTTTATGTTTAACAGGTGTGTTTGCTATGTGACATACACAATCTACAAGGTATATAATACATATATATTATTGTTGCGGTGTCCTTAGATATGGGAGGTCCCAGATATGGCTTATATTAATGTTCTAATTTTCTTCTTTTAGGAATTTTGGAGATGAAATTCTTTTAAGAGGGAAGAATGCAACAACCCGTAATTTTTAATGTTTCGAATGAGAATATTTAACCTATTTAAATATTCCAATTTGATTCAAATATAATAAATAATAAGAAAATCAATTGTTAATAAAATGACTTGATTTTAGTGACGTATTTTTAAATGAATTTACAGGATTTTTCCATAATTTTTAAATTGGAAAATATTTAAATTATCGTTTGATGCATTTTGCGGTAAACGTTGGTATTTTTGAAACAACACAGAATAAGTTAACCATTGTATTTTATTGTTGTTTTGTGATCATGTCACATTATTGTGCGTGATTGTAACAACCCTGGTTTGGAGATTACCTTTCAATATTAAATTATAATTTGATCGTATTTTTATTTCTGTTATTCGTGGTCATTACGCAAACGTAATATTTATAGTGAAGCACCAAAGATCGTTAAATAAACAACACAACCTCTCAATCTTATTCAATACCCATCCTCATTCCTTCTTTTTTCATTTCCAGTAAACAAAAAATGAGCCAGTTCCTTCCCAAAATAAATTCCAAAGCTACAGCCACGAAATGATTGACATAGGGTCCATTGAACTCAAGGGAGGGAGAGTTTCAAATCTGTATGCATTTTGGCATGTGCGATAGTGATTGGGGTGGTGGCCGTATATATCATGGAGATTACGGTTAGGCCTTGGTTGTGCTAGAAGTGGAACTAGGGGAAACGAAGATCATCGTTGTATTGCTTTGGTCGAGGAGCATCCTCTCACATGATTTCACCAACTCTGGCATTTGATCGAGGGGCGCAATAGTTAAGGGGCTGCACAGGCTTAGCCAGGATGCGATCATCGTAGGTGGTTTGAGTTCGACGAGGTTGGGATGGTTGCGGTGATCACAAGAAGAGAAGATCATTGGCGAAGGCTATTCGTCGACTGGTGGAGTGTGCACATTTATGTGCATGTATAGGAGTTTGAATTTGGGGAAGAAGGGATTAAAGGGTAATCAGTTTAGTTAATTAAGTAATTAATTAAATTATTTGATTCAAAATCTTATAAAATAAATTACTACTGCATACGAGGTCCAAATCGAACGCGGTCTTTTGCATCGTGCTTGTAGGAGTGTTATCTACGCAGTGGAGCTAATTTCATCAAGTTTGGAGTAAGTAGGATTTCAAGCTAAAATCGAATGCCATTCGATTTTAGATCGAGCGGGAATGCGTAAACGTTAGTTGGAATTTTTGGTGAGACAATTCACCTTTAGATGAACAATATATGATATATGGTAGATATAAATTATTGTTTGCATTTTTGAATGATTTCTTTGTTTGACTCGGTTAAATTCCCATTTTGGAAAGTAGATAGCATATGAAATGAAATACAGGGAACTAATGACATTTTGTAGTGGGATTCAGATTCTCACCACTATTGATTTTAATTTCATTGATATACTTATTACATAAATTGTTCAATGTCAAATCTTGGTAACTTGGCCATATTAGATATGACTTTGATATGTCGAAAAGTTGAACTGTTTTAGTTGTAGATTTATAAAGGCACTTGTTAAGTTTTATGGTAGCTCTAGGTCTCATTATAGTATTTTGAAGTACTATTATTTGTTGTTTTGATTTGAAAATGGTTTTGATTTGGAGAATGATTTTAAATGTGACTTTTGGAATTTTCTATGGTTTTTTATTTAGAAATAGTTTTTGAACTTCTCTATTTTACTCCAACCTTTTTGGAAATATTTTGGAAAGTGTTCATTTTATAGAAAAGTTAATGTAATAATGAATGTTTATTATCAAGAAAACAAAATGAGGAATTTATCTTTTATAATAAAGTGATTCTATTTTTAAAGAAAATATAAATATTTGTGAAATGCTTTGTATTAAATGTTGTATGGAAAGATAGATTTATAGATGATATTTTATAAATAAAAGAATAGATTTATAAATGATATTTTATAAAGGTAAATGATATCACCTTGATAAATTGGAATAGTAAATCACATTTGTGAATTTATAGTGATATATGGAATGATCATTTTATGCAAAGTATTTAGTCCTATCTTGAAACCGAAGACTTATGATAAGTTATGAGACTTAAAATTAGAAGATTTATAAAAAGGAGTTTATAAATAGAAAGGAGATTTATAAAAGGAGTTTTGTAAATATAATAGAGATTTATAAAAATAAGTTTTATAAATAGAAAGGAGATTTATAAAAGGACTTTGTAAATATAAAAGAGATTTATGAAAAGAAGTTTTGTAAATAGAAAGGAGGTTCATAAAAGGAGTTTTATAAATAGAAAAGAGATTTATAAAAAGGAGTATTGTAAAAGGATTGAGATTTGATTTCCATGGACGATCTTTATAACTTATGGTGGTATGGAAAGTATTCCTTTCACACTTAATATCAAATTCCAAGGTATGAAAGCTCATCTCTATCTGTGAGAATTAAGAATGTATGTCTAGGCAAGGATAGTTCTCTAACTTGTCTGACTACATTGTTAACCGAGGGATAGTGTAACGACCCTGAATTTTTGACATTTAAAATGATAATATTTAATTGATTTTAAATATTTGAATGTTAGTTTGATTTGAATTTCAAATATCAGAGTTTATTTGGTAATTAAATTAGTGAATTTAATTGTTAAAATTTGAGTAAAATTTTGAATTTGGAGTTTTAAGCTGATTAAAAATAATTTCAAGGCTTAGAAAATTCATATTAGTAATACCGAAGATAATGGAAGCTTCAGAATTGAATTTGAAACTATTTTGTTCAGTTTTGAAATTCTATCGTTTAAATTGAATTTAAAAAATAGCGTTCCGGGGCACAGTCTCGGAATTCGACAAAACCAGTTCCATTGGATCCGTAATATTGTATTATTATCGGATTTCAATTTTCGTAATGTTTGGAGTGATCGTTTGGCCGTACGATAAGCAAACGCGCTGAAATTAAATTGAAAATTCAATATAATAACTGGTCCAAAAAGCTATCTTCTCCATACGATCGAATTTGGAGTCGAAACTTTTTCCATTGTGTTCGGAATAGGCGTATAACATTACGAACGCCTAGCGGCATACCTCGATAGGAGGTCAAGATTTTGAGATGCATTTATCAGAACGATTTGAATTTGAATTTAAATTGGATATTTTTGTCCAACCACAGCTGTATTTCATTCACATCACAGCTATATGCCTTCAAATCACTGTCTCCCATTCAACACGCTACTATCCCTTTATGTCGTTTCAAAGCAGAACATTTCAAAAGAAACCCCTTTTCTCGTTCAAAATGAAAAAAATCATGGCCGCGAGAATCATAGGATAATAGAATATATGGCCACGTTCTCTTCCATTTCGCAATTCAAAAATCAAAATTTAAAATGAAGAAAGTTATGGCCGAAGCCTCGTCTAAAAAAAATCAAAAAAAAAAATACTGCTTGTTCAAAAATCAATCATTGGGCGAACAAATTTCGAATCGAAGCCACGAGCTCGTTCTCGAGCTGCCTCAAATCGCGAGATTGGTCGTGAGCTCGATCGCGAGCTCGAAGCCTCAGGAGATCGAGGATGGCTCGCGAATTTTGTGGGCAAGGTCGAAGGGAATGGTGGCGTCGCGATTTAGGGAAAGAGCCATCGGCGACTCGATGGGCTCCGGCGTCACTTGTGCGAAGGTTTTGCGGCGATCAAGTTTGAGGCGATATTGGGCACTAGGGTTTCGCTGGAATTCAATTCGAGTAGGGTTGTCACGAGTTAAGGTTAAGGCGACTTCGACTGCGGATTCGAACGATGCGCGATGTTCTGCAAGGTATTTTATTTTACTTTATTTTAATTTGTAAATTTTATATACGTACAGAATAAAAAAATATATATAAATGCAGATAGGATTTTGATTCACATCCAGGTACAAACAATGCTATTTTGAATTTATACATATATGTATAGATCAAAAGAATATTAATTATAAATAGTTTGAAAATGAAAAATAGGCGAATATACATATTTTAAACCCACTAATTTATTTTTAAAATAATGAGCTATAGTCATTAACTCGTTTAATTTACCCATTTAATCATTTTAGTCATTAAAAATATTTTATTAAAGAAAATTTAATCTTAACTTTAATTTTTAGTTAAATAAATTTGTCAAAAGGAATTTGTTTAAAATTAAATCACTAGCTTAAAATTTAATTTATTTGTTGAATTAAGATTTTAAAATGGAAATTTAATTGTTCGATCATCCCGGATATTAATAAATTGTATAAATTGCTTATACAAGGTTTAAAATCAAGAAACAGCCGAAATTGGAAAATGGACTGCAAATTAAAGCTAAGGTGAGATCTTCTCACTCAAAATGAAAATTTGAATTGCAGTTATTGATTGACTGTTTGAATTGTGATAGTATATATATATATTAGTATATAGCAATATATATATATATATATATATTGGCATATGTATATATTGGAGTTGTCGATTTTCCCGCATTATATAGCGGATGAGACCCTATGCGCCGCATAATAGCGGATGATGTTTTATAAATCCCATATACCGCGATATTCCACCTCGAAGTGGAATTGGTATTGTGCTAACATCTGTGGATGCAGGGAAACAGGTTGGAGGGATCCAACTGGATTCCTCAAATTGTATGAATTTATTTCATATGTTGTGTGATTTATTTATAATCTGTGTATGGTTATATTTGTGATTGAATTTGTTAAAGGCTATAATTTAGCCGAATGTATTTTTGGTATCGCTGGATACCAGAAATAAATGAAATTGGATTTTTGAATTTAAAGTTGGAAATATTAAGTAAATTCTTTTTGAAAGGATTGGTTGAATTTAAAAGAAGGAATTAAAGTATAAAAATTGATTTTCGAAATCTTACCGAATAAATTCCAAAATATGGGAAAAGATATTAATAAATGAATTTTGAATAATATTGTTTTAAAAGTTGAAGAATTCATTTAAAAAATGGGATTTTGAATAATTTGGAAAGAACAAAGGAATTTATTTAAAAGTGATAAACTTTTAGAAATCAATTTGTAATTGATTTGGTATTCGAAAATGAACCTTTGAGAAATCGATATGGAAATTTATTTGGAGTTGAAATAAATTTAGAAATCAAAATTGTAATTAATTTGGTGATGGAAAATAAATCATTGGAAAATTAATTTGAAATGGATTTAGTGTTTGAAAAAAAAATTTGGAAATCGATTTACAAATGGTTTGTTATTTGGAAATAAACTTAGAAATAAATTTGCAATGTTTTGTTCTATTGAAATTTAACTTAGAAATCAATTTGTAATTGATTTGGTATTGAAATAAAATTAGAAATCAATTTGGAATTTGATTTTGGGGTTAAAAGTGAATATTTGGGAATGTAAATTCAAATGGAATTTATAAAGGAAAGGGAAATTTGTTTTAAAAATAAACACTGATTTATTTTTAAAGTGTAGAGATAAATTTACGGATTTAGAACGTAAATTTAAAATAAATCGATAAGGATTTATTTAATTGGTTTAAATGGACCATTTTGAAATGGAAGTGTATTTTCACTATAAAGCTGAGTATATTTCCAAAGTAGCTTTTAAAAATATAAATTAAAAGTTCTAAAGTTGGTTTTTAAAAGAAATATTTGGAAATATATTCCGCGTGAGGAAATTGATTTGAAATTTATTTTCAAAAGTTGAAAGGTGAAAAGTGATTTGAAAATTTGTTTTCAAAGTGTTGAAGGGTGGAAAAATAGATATCTTGTGAAGATATTCTGAAAAGAAATGATTTGGGAAAATTATTTAAATTTGATGATTGTTGTGAATGTTGTTGATAGTTAAATCACCGACTATCAATATTTGCCTTTGAAATGGCATTTGAATTTGTTTTTAAAACAAACGCTTATTATTCGGTTTAGCCGAGAAAGGACCTTTGTGTCAGATAACCCATTCCGAATAATGATACGACGTGTATGAATTGCAATTGAAGACCGGTGTGAAGACCGGGTATTTTCGAAAATGAAAGGACAACCTGTCGAATGTCTCTGCACCGAGTTGCTCCGGTATAGAGATTTATATCACTCTTTTTGTGATGGGAAGTCCGATCGGGATTGTGAATACTCGGATTGCAAGGACTTCTTTGGAAGTGCCTTCGGTTCTGTTCGGAACCGGAACAGACTTGTATGGTTACATGTCTGACATTACATTTTGGGATATAAAGCAGATTTCTTTCAAATACATTTCTGTTGGTGGCGGAGAATTTATTCTCTTAGCTTAACACCCTTCTCTGAGACGTACGAGCTCAGAGGTTATGTAGTTGAAGGTTATCAGCGATATACTTCCAATTTGGTAATGTGGCATGCTGAGTGTTGCTGTGTTGATGATCATTTGTGATCAAAGCGTGGCTTTGTGAAAAAACGTAGCTTTGTGGACGAGACTTCATCAGACCTCACACCCCGGAAATGGTTGAAACAGGAATATGCAGCAAGGTTATGAGGGTCGCGCCCTTTAGGGTATGTCATTTCCTTTTTGGAAAAGGGTGGTATCAGGTATGGAGCCCTGGTATTTAACCTATGTGGATACTCCGATCTCATTTATTGTGTGATTGTGTGTTTATCGAGGCGCCTCGGATAAAGTTGCCAAAGGACCGGGGGATGACATATTCGTGAGTTACCTGTTAAAGGGGTAACCCGGCCTTGTGTTGGCAGAGAGCAGTTGTCTCTCGGGACGTCCAGCCAGAGGCGATCCCATGTGGCGGTAGGAAGTTCCTAAGCCTGACCATTTGTTGGCAATCCATTTCCCAATACGAAACTTGTACGGTTTTAGTTGTAGAACCTGCCATTTACTTATGGTGCTCACCACTGTTTAGATGGTAGCTATAGTAGGCATAGTTCGAAATGTCTATGCTAGCTAAGATTAATATTATACTTTCGAAATGGTTTCCACACTAGACATTAATAATAATATCCAATGATTTGCATAGTAAGCATCTTTGACTATCATAAGAAGAAATCTCCTCCAATTCTGCGTTTGCATTGTGTGTGTGGCGGGAGGTCTTATGGTAGTTTCATTTTCCAAAAGCATTGCAAATTGATTTTATTTTCTTTGTGAAAATAACTGTTTTACGATCTCACACCAGTCACCATGACTGACTCGGAGTTTATTGTTTCCTTTCTAAACTCAGGGTGCCCATAATTTTCCACACGGCCAGCCTAGAGTTATGTTATCAGGATATTCTAGAGCTTTGGAAGCAAGCTGGATGGCGAGACGTACTTCCGTACTTGTTTATTTATTCCGCTGTGTATTCTGTATGAGGACAAGTTTATATAACTGATGTCATTATTGTATTGAGTTGTATATTGACTCTGATTGATGTATGTATAAACTGATATAGTCTTTTGTTTTAAAGATTATTGATTCATCTATTATATATTGTTCCGCTGCGAATGTGAGATTCTGATATTGTTTCTGTTTCTGTTTCTTCTTCTTTATTTTTCTTCTGTCTTCTTCTACCTCTTCTTTTTAACCCTAATGGTTCGGTTTTCCAACATTCGATTGCGCGGCATTTGATATAGTGGACGTATTAATGTCGACTTTCGAGCGTCGAAAGATCCCAACCATTACAAGTGGTATCAGAGCCTTTGGTTAAGTGACAACCCTGGCTCTGTTGGGAGTTACTCATTAAAGATAGAGTTAGTAGTACTCTAGAATGAGTGTGAGTGTAATAATAGATATGAGCGCGTATTTGTTAGTGAATATAAAATTTGTTTTGTATTGTGTTGACTTATCGGTTGATTGTTTATAGATTCTGGTCGGTGTAGTCTGGCCAACTGTAATCGATAGGGATTTCTAAACTCTTAAACAAGATAATCTGACATAGTATTGTTTTAAATAGGGTAAATGAAATAATTTTACCCAAAACTATTTTTGTATAAGAAAAGAAATGATTTTTCTATGAATTATTATAGTATATGGATGCTTGGATGTTAGGTAGTGATAATATTAAGTTATTATCATCGATTATTGAATAAGAAATAAAATGTATAACCAAAGATTTGGAGATAAATTCATTTAACAAATGAAATTTATAAATATAAATTGAAAGGATAAGGAATTGAATTCATATTCGAATGAGATTTGTAAATTGTAAATGTGATTTATAATTGGAAATAAAATTCCAGAAAAATATTGAAAATAAAATTTATTAAAGGAATGAATTTGTGGATGAACAAATGAAGCTACATTTGGAAATAAATGAATTGAAATTGAAAAATGAAATGATAATTGATTTGAATCAAGTTGAATAAAAATGCAAACTTGGAGAAATAAAATAAAAATGGATTGAGTTTAAGTAAACTGACTTGATAATGTATAAATTCGTGAAATAATGAATTGGAAGTTGAGTTAGTTAAATTAAAATAAAAAGATTGAATTGTGAGCTGAATAAAAATGGTTTGAATTTGTATATAAATTCAAGTAGTATAAATAAATTGAAAATTTCCTTGTTATTAATGAAGTAAATTCGAGATGAATTGAATATGGAAATTGAAATTTAAAAGGGAATAAGTGAATATACTAATTGATTTAAATTAGTAAATGGAATAGATTTGATAAATGAAAACCAATCAAAGAAAATAAATTGGAAATTGTTTACAAGGAAATGAACTTGAGTTTTGAAGTGAAATAGCTTAAGTAAATATTGAATAAATGCTCGACTTAATAAAATTTTTGTGAAATGGTTTCAAATAAACCGAATGTGAATATAGAATGCAAATTGAATTAAATGGAAATGGTATGTGAATTGGTCGTAAGCGACTAAAGTTGAATGGAAACCATTTAAATTGCTAATGGAATTTGTTTTGGATGCATTGCTTATGAAATCTATGTATTTGCTATTGAAAATAAGTGAAAGGTTAATAGATTTCTTATATTGGTCACTTACGTGTTTAAATTGAGTAAGTACAGGTTTTTGGAAGTCGTTTGGCTGCATTTGGTCGTGCAAATGCTAATAATAAACCGCTTTGCTTAAAAATGCTAATAAGGTACGCCTACGCAATAAAAAATAGGAAATATGAACTGTTTTTCTGCTTTTCCGACCGTGTGGGTCGACGTATATATATTTATATCTTTTGTCATATTGCAAAAGCTCCTCCATACAAAGGAGACTCCGCCAAAATTTTCTGAAAATTTTGGGAGTTAGAAAAATTTTTGAAAAAAATTTGTGTTAATGGAAATTTGATTTTCAAACTGTAATGGAAATGTAAGAATGGAACTAGAAAAGTGAATTTTTGGTTTTTGAAGATAAAATGAATTCAAATAGAATTGAAATTGTAAATTGAATTCAAATGGAATTGAAAATACAAAGTTGAATGGAAATAAATATATAACTTTGTTTGTGAAGCGAAAATAAATAGAAGTATGTAAATACTTATATTGAACTTAAGAAATAAAGAATAAAATTATTAAGTAAATGGGTATTGAGAATCCAATAAGTAAATTTGAACATTATTGTCAAGTAAAATATACAAGGTATTTGGAATTGGATTTAGATTTCGAAGATGAATTTGAATTTCTCAACAAGAGGTATGTATTTGAATTTCAGTATGAAATTTGATCTCTTCTTGTCTAGCCGCTTGGCTTTCTTTTCTCTTTTGGAATTTGGGAGTCCGTAGGGATATTTTGTAGTTGTACCGAGTTAGCCGCGCAAAGGAGATGCTGGCGAAATTTTTTGGAAATTTAAAGAGTTAGGAAATTTTTGAATAATTTAAAATTTGAATTTAAATTTGAATTTGAATTGTGAAGTAAAATAAAGTTGCTTGAAAACTATGAAAGTGTTTGGAGAGTTAGCTGAACTGATAACGAATCTTTAATAAAAAGATTTGTTTTGAAAATTTGATAAAAAACTGTTTGGATTTGAGAAAATAGTTAACGAGTATTGGATCATTCTTCTTAACTTGTAATTTCGGGACGAAATTCTTTTAAGGGGGAAAGATTGTAACGACCCTGAATTTTTGAAATTTAAAATGATAATATTTAATTGATTTTAAATATTTGAATGTTAGTTTGATTTGAATTTCAAATATCAGAGTTTATTTGGTAATTAAATTAGTGAATTTAATTGTTAAAATTTGAGTAAAATTTTGAATTTGGAGTTTTAAGCTGATTAAAAATAATTTCAAGGCTTAGAAAATTCATATCAATAATACTGAAGATAATGGAAGCTTCAGAATTGAATTTGAAACTATTTTGTTCAGTTTTGAAATTCTATCGTTTAAATTGAATTTAAAAAATAGCGTTCCGGGGCACAGTCTCGGAATTCGTCGAAACCAGTTCCATTGGATCCGTAATATTGTATTATTATCGAATTTCAATTTTCGTAATGTTTGGAGTGATCGTTTGGCCGTACGATAAGCAAACGCGCTGAAATTAAATTGAAAATTCAATATAATAACTAGTCCAAAAAGCTATCTTCTCCATACGATCGAATTTGGAGTCGAAACTTTTTCCATTGTGTTCGGAATAGGCGTATAACATTACAAACGCCTAGCGGCACACCTCGATAGGAGGTCAAGATTTTGAAATGCATTTATCGGAACGATTTGAATTTGAATTTAAATTGGATATTTTTGTCCAACCACAGTTGTATTTCATTCACATCACAGCTGTATGCCTTCAAATCACTGTCTCCCATTCAACACGCTACTATCCCTTTATGTCGTTTCAAAGCAGAACATTTCAAAAGAAATCACTTTTCTCGTTCAAAATGAAAAAAATCATGGCCGCGAGAAATAGAGGATAATAGAATATATGGCCACGTTCTCTTCCATTTCGCAATTCAAAAATCAAAATTTAAAATGAAGAAAGTTATGGCCGAAGCCTCGTCTAAAAAAAATCAAAATAAAAAAAAATACTGCTCGTTCAAAAATCAATCATTGGGCGAACAAATTTCGAATCGAAGCCACGAGCTCGTTCTCGAGCTGCCTCAAATCGCGAGATTGGTCGCGAGCTCGAAGCCTCAGGCGATCGAGGATGGCTCGCGAATTTTGTGGGCAAGGTCGAAGGGAATGGTGGCGTCGCGATTTAGGGCAAGAGCCATCGGTGACTCGATGGGCTCCGGCGTCACTTGTGCGAAGGTTTTGCGGCGATCGAGTTTGAGGCGATATTGGGCACTAGGGTTTCGCTGGAATTCAATTCGAGTAGGGTTGTCACGAGTTGAGGTTAAGGCGACTTCGACTGTGGATTCGAACGATGCGCGATGTTCTGCAAGGTATTTTATTTTACTTTATTTTAATTTGTAAATTTTATATACGTACAGAATAAAAAAAATGCAGATAGGATTTTGATTCACATCCAGGTACAAACAATGTTATTTTGAATTTATACATATATGTATAGATCAAAAGAATATTAATTATAAATAGTTTGAAAATGAAAAATAGGCGAATATACATATTTTAAACCCACTAATTTATTTTTAAAATAATGAGCTATAGTCATTAACTCGTTTAATTTATCCATTTAATCATTTTAGTCACTAAAAATATTTTATTAAAGAAAATTAAGTCTTAACTTTAATTTTTAGTTAAATAAATTTGTCAAAAGGAATTTGTTTAAAATTAAATCACTAGCTTAAAATTTAATTTATTTGTTGAATTAAGATTTTAAAATGGAAATTTAATTGTTCGATCATCCCGGATATTAATAAATTGTATAAATTGCTTATACAAGGTTTAAAATCAAGAAACAGCCGAAATTGGAAAATGGACTGCAAATTAAAGCTAAGGTGAGATCTTCTCACTCAAAATGAAAATTTGAATTGCAGTTATTGATTGACTGTTTGAATTGTGATAGTATATATATATATTAGTATATAGCAATATATATATATATATATATTGGCATATGTATATATTGGAGTTGTCGATTTTCCCGCATTATATAGCGGATGAGACCCTATGCGCCGCATAATAGCGGATGATGTTTTATAAATCCCATATACCGCGATATTCCACCTCGAAGTGGAATTGGTATTGTGCTAACATCTGTGGATGCAGGGAAACAGGTTGGAGGGATCCAACTGGATTCCTCAAATTGTATGAATTTATTTCATATGTTGTGTGATTTATTTATAATCTGTGTATGGTTATATTTGTGATTGAATTTGTTAAAGGCTATAATTTAGCCGAATGTATTTTTGGTATCGCTGGATACCAGAAATAAATGAAATTGGATTTTTGAATTTAAAGTTGGAAATATTAAGTAAATTCTTTTTGAAAGGATTGGTTGAATTTAAAAGAAGGAATTAAAGTATAAAAATTGATTTTCGAAATCTTACCGAATAAATTCCAAAATATGGGAAAAGATATTAATAAATGAATTTTGAATAATATTGTTTTAAAAGTTGAAGAATTCATTTAAAAAATGGGATTTTGAATAATTTGGAAAGAACAAAGGAATTTATTTAAAAGTGATAAACTTTTAGAAATCAATTTGTAATTGATTTGGTATTCGAAAATGAACCTTTGAGAAATCGATATGGAAATTTATTTGGAGTTGAAATAAATTTAGAAATCAAAATTGTAATTAATTTGGTGATGGAAAATAAATCATTGGAAAATTAATTTGAAATGGATTTAGTGTTTGAAAAAAAATAAATTTGGAAATCGATTTACAAATGGTTTGTTATTTGGAAATAAACTTAGAAATAAATTTGCAATGTTTTGTTCTATTGAAATTTAACTTAGAAATCAATTTGTAATTGATTTGGTATTGAAATAAAATTAGAAATCAATTTGGAATTTGATTTTGGGGTTAAAAGTGAATATTTGGGAATGTAAATTCAAATGGAATTTATAAAGGAAAGGGAAATTTGTTTTAAAAATAAACACTGATTTATTTTTAAAGTATAGAGATAAATTTACGGATTTAGAACGTAAATTTAAAATAAATCGATAAGGATTTATTTAATTGGTTTAAATGGACCATTTTGAAATGGAAGTGTATTTTCACTATAAAGCCGAGTATATTTCCAAAGTAGCTTTTAAAAATATAAATTAAAAGTTCTAAAGTTGGTTTTTAAAAGAAATATTTGGAAATATATTCCGTGTGAGGAAATTGATTTGAAATTTATTTTCAAAAGTTGAAAGGTGAAAAGTGATTTGAAAATTTGTTTTCAAAGTGTTGAAGGGTGGAAAAATAGATATCTTGTGAAGATATTCTGAAAAGAAATGATTTGGGAAAATTATTTAAATTTGATGATTGTTGTGAATGTTGTTGATAGTTAAATCACCGACTATCAATATTTGCCTTTGAAATGGCATTTGAATTTGTTTTTAAAACAAACGCTTATTATTCGGTTTAGCCGGGAAAGGACCTTTGTGTCAGATAACCCATTCCGAATAATGATACGACGTGTATGAATTGCAATTGAAGACCGGTGTGAAGACCGGGTATTTTCGAAAATGAAAGGACAACCTATCGAATGTCTCTGCACCGAGTTGCTCCGGTATAGAGATTTATATCACTCTTTTTGTGATGGGAAGTCCGATCGGGATTGTGAATACTCGGATTGCAAGGACTTCTTTGGAAGTGCCTTCGGTTCTGTTCGGAACCGGAACAGACTTGTATGGTTACATGTCTGACATTACATTTTGGGATATAAAGCAGATTTCTTTCAAATACATTTCTGTTGGTGGCAGAGAATTTATTCTCTTAGCTTAACACCCTTCTCTAAGACGTACGAGCTCAGAGGTTATGTAGTTGAAGGTTATCAGCGATATACTTCCAATTTGGTAATGTGGCATGCTGAGTGTTGCTGTGTTGATGATCATTTCTGATCAAAGCGTGGCTTTGTGAAAAAGCGTAGCTTTGTGGACGAGACTTCGTCAGACCTCACACCCCGGAAATGGTCGAAACAGGAATATGCGGCAAGGTTATGAGGGTCGCGCCCTTTAGGGTATGTCATTTCCTTTTGGAAAAGGGTGGTATCAGGTATGGAGCCCTGGTATTTAACCTATGTGGATACTCCGACCTCATTTATTGTGTGATTGTGTGTTTATCGAGGCGCCTCGGATAAAGGTCCCAAAGGACCGGGGGATGACATATTCGTGAGTTACCTGTTAAAGGGGTAACCCGGCCTTGTGTTGGCAAAGAGCAGTTGTCTCTCGGGACGTCCAGCCAGAGGCGATCCCATGTGGCGGTAGGAAGTTCCTTAACCTGACCATTTGTTGGCAATCCATTTCCCAATACGAAACTTGTACGGTTTTAGTTGTAGAACCTGCCATTTACTTATGGTGCTCACCACTATTTAGATGGTAGCTATAGTAGGCATAGTTCGAAATGTCTATGCTGGCTAAGATTAATATTATACTTTCGAAATGGTTTCCACACTAGACATTAATAATAATATCCAATGATTTGCGTAGTAAGCATCTTTGACTTAAGAAGAAATCTCCTCCAATTCTGCGTTTGCATTGTGTGTGTGGCGGGAGGTCTTATGGTAGTTTCATTTTCCAAAAGCATTGCGAATTGATTTTATTTTCTTTGTGAAAATAACTGTTTTACGAACTCACACCAGTCACCATGACTGACTCGGAGTTTATTGTTTCCTTTCTAAACTCTGGGTGCCCATAATTTTCCACACGGGCAGCCTAAAGTTATGTTATCAGGATATTCTAGAGCTTTGGAAGCAAGCTGGATGGCGAGACGTACTTCCGTACTTGTTTATTTATTCCGCTGTGTATTCTGTATGAGGACAAGTTTATATAACTGTTGTCCATTGTTGTATTGAGTTGTATATTGACTCTGATTGATGTATGTATAAACTGATATAGTATTTTGTTTTAAAGATTATTGATTCATCTATTATATATTGTTCCGCTGCGAATGTGAGATTCTGATATTGTTTCTGTTTCTGTTTCTTCTTCTTTATTTTTCTTCTGTCTTCTTCTACCTCTTCTTTTTAACCCTAATGGTTCGGTTTTCCGGCATTCGATTGCACGGCATTTTATACAGTGGACGTATTAATGTCGACTTTCGAGCGTCGAAAGATCCCAACCGTTATAGATAGTATAAGTTTGGAATTGAAAGTGGTGGTAAGTATATTTGGTCTAATTTCAATACGAGCCATTTAATTACACCAAAAGTGATTTGGGTATATTGTTAACGATGTTTTAAATAACATTTATTTTAACCCAAATAAGCATGGTTTTGAATGTGAAATCTTTCTTAAGATTTTGTGAATATACTTATACCGTTAAGAAAGTATGTGAATACATTTTCTAAGTATTGAAAATGTAGTGTTTTATGAATATACCTATATCGATGAGATAAGTATATGAAATTTTTTCGAAGTATTGAAAGAGTATAAATGAATAGTGAACGAGTAATATACATATGGATATCTCTGTAAAAGTATTTTGATACAAGTATTTACAAAGTGATTTTAATTAATTAAAGGATTACTTAAAGATACTTAGCGGTTGTTTATGGGCTTAATCATGCTTGGTTTCCATATGAAATTAAATCTATGATTAAATTGTTTGCTTATTTGATAGTTAAATAACCGACAATCAAACCTTAGCCAGTTTTAAAACTTTCGATTGTCCATTCGAAGATACCGAAATTAGATATGTTATCCGAAAACCATTTCGAACTGGCATAAGCATTCAAATTGAAGACATCCTGAAGATGATGGAGTCAAAGAAGTAGTTTTTTGAAGTGTAGGGGCTACTTGCTACTAATCCTAAGGGCGATTCCAAAAAAGATGTAGTTGAAGTGGTGCCTTCAGCTTATTCAGTCCTCGAACAATTTTATGTATGAATATTATAATATTGCTGGAGGGTAGTGTTAGCATTCCAAGTGGGATTTGCTAAAAGGTAAAACGTAAACTCAAGCCTCACACTCGGAAATGCCTAAAACAGGGTAGATGCGGCATGGCTATATGGTTTGCTACCTTTAGGGTATAGTCATCACTTGTATCGAGATCAATATTTACGGATTATTTATGCTTATGGCCATGGGAATCAAGTTAGCAGCCAGGGTAATGATCGTATTCGGTACTATCCAGGAAGGGGTAGGTCGGTTCTGTGTTGGTAGAGGTGCAATTTTCGCAGCCTCGTACATTGAGGTGTACTGTACGGAAGGTAGTCCCTTACCTTGTCATTGTTGGAATCCATTTTCCAATATATGCCTTACAGACTTAGTTGTATACTAAATATGCTGTTGAATGTAATTAATGTAACCATTTCGGCTATGTTAAATATTTATTTTAAACCTTAGATGCTATTATAATACCACTAGAGTTTTTAATAAAATGGTTTGGTTATTGTAAGGTATAAACCCATCCATATTTATGAGCGGCATAGTCTTAAGAGATCCCTTTATTTTGAATGGTTTTATAACATTAAAAATCCATATGATTTGAGTTTCTCAAGCTGGTTTACCAGACTGATCCTAGCATTATTTTTTTATAATGCTCGGGTCAGCCCGAGAATCTTTCCAGATTTAGTTGGACAGTTTGGAGCTTTTGGAGATGAGCTGGATGCCTCCAAGATGTATTCATGTATTTTATTTTCCAATGTATTTCTTGTATTGTACTTATCAGCATTTGTGAGGACAGGTTGTTATAACTGTCCATCCCAATATAAGTTAGTTTACTCTGATTGTTGTTTGTATATTACAGTTTTCTTCTATAAAGATCATTTATATATTATATATTACTCATCATGATATGAGATTCTGTTTTGTCTTTTATTTTCTTTTGCCCCAACAATCTGTCTTTCCGACACTTGGATTCTTGGCACGTGAATACCGTGGATGCATTAGTGTCGACTTTTGAGGGTCGAATAGGCTGGTTGTTAGATTTACCCTTATAATTATTCCCTATAATGTTTTAAAAATCAAACAGCTCAAATTTCTTAGCTTGATGCGGGTCTGAAAGTCACATTAGGTTTTGGATCGGTGTGTCGGGAAGTGTGGGTTGTTACATTTGGTATTAGAGCTTAGGTTTAAAATTCCCTAGGATTTAGGCACGTATTGAGAGGACATACTTGAAAAGTTTTGAAAAAAAGAGTTTTTTCAAAAAAAAGTTTTCAAGAGGTTTTTCAAAATGGAATTTTGAAAGAGGTGTGTGTGTGTATATAGAGAAAAGGTTTCAAAGGTTTTACATATACACACACACACACACACACACACACACACATATATATATATATATAACAAGAAAGAATGATATCAAGCATTCTTCCTAAGTACTTTCTTTGGGAAAGCTGAAAATAAATCCCAATCACAGTTACTGAGAAACATCATAGGTCTTATAGGAATGGCTTTGGAAAAGCAGCTAAGATTCCAAACGTGAACATTCCTATATGGTTATGTCGTTAACTAAAGCTAGGTGACAAGATGAGCCTAACCCGACTAAGGGAGCATAATTATAATTTTCTAATATGTGTATTAATACACAACAACCTATAAATTTTGACCTATAAGGTAGTTGTTGGCTTATCCCTTATAAAACCAGAAAATTGTGAGTTAGAATAAGTGTCAAGTGAGAAATAAGCTTTTCACATTTATCATGGTTTACCCAATAAAGATAGACCAGTAAAGGTTTTATATACCAACTAGCAGTAGCAAGTAAATTATGAACTTAAGAGTGAGTAAAAAAGATTAGTACCATGGGACGCATATAATAGAAATATGATATCGACAACATAAAGGTTTTATATACCAACTAGCAGTAGCAAGTAAATATGATATCACAACTGTATTTTTACAACTGTCACAAATAGTCAGTTGTAATAAAGGTTTTTTACAACTCTTTTTATCCGACAGTTGTAGTAAACTTACTTTTAACAACTCTTTTATTTTGTCAGTTGTAATAGATGCCTATTACAACTATTCTTTTTTGCCAGTTGTAATAAATGTCTATTTTTAACAACTCTATCTTTTTGCCAGTTGTAATAGATAGATATTACAACATTTTTTGCCAGTTGTTATACATGCCTATTTTTAACAACTTATCTTTTTTTTCAGTTGTAATAGATGCCTATTACAACCATTTTTGCCAATTGTACGCTTTGAAACCAAATTTCCCTTTGGCTCCAAAACCAAATTTCTAGGCTCCAAACCTAAATTTATACTTTAATCAAATTAAGAAGCCCGCCACGGTTTGCCATTATAATTTTCATTTGCCCCAAAATTTTGTGCCTACCTCTCCAGTTCAAAGCCCTAGTTCCCAAATCACTTCTACTCACCACTCACAGAGCTCACGCTACTCGAGTTCGTCACCAGCAGCCAGGCGACTGCTCCAATTTGTAAGCAATTCACATGTTCTATGCTAAAAAATGAATTCACTTTTATTATACTTTTCTTCACTCGCCTTCTTATCGTCTCTCTCCAATGTTAAATCGCAAGTCGCTAAATCCATTTACGTTGATATCAATGGCCATGGTAATTGCAAAAGTATTCAAGAGGCCATCAATGCAATTCCATTTGGAAATCGAGAATGGACAGTTATAAAAATAAAAGTCGGTGTTTACAAGTAAGTTTATCCATTCTCTACATATATACAATCGAACCCATAACATGTATATAATTGATTATTCACGTAGGGGAATTCTAAGATAAGGGAAGCAACAGCAGTCCTGGACCGCCCTCTGAACGCTCTAGGCTCCGAGTACGAGCTGATATCACCGAATAAAGTAACAGGCAAGCTTAAAGTCACAGAAATTTGCTGTCAGGTACCCACCGTATCCAGTTTATACTGTTCCATATCATAATCAGTAAAAAAAAGTTATTAAAGTTCAACGTTTGATGCAAAAAAATTGACTGAATAGCCGTTTGGAGTGTTGAATGGAGGAGTATCGGCAATGATGGCGGAGTCCGTTTCAAGTTTGGGTGCTTACGTCGCCTCTGGCTTCAATAGAGTGGCCGGAATTCAGTTATCCGTTAATCATATGAAGGCCGCTTTGTTAGGAGATGTTGTTCGGGTTGAAGCCCAACCCATTCAACTTGGAAAAACCATTCAGGTATTCATTTCAGTTCTCTTCCCCAAATGTTATAGTATTAATTACAGTGAATAATTGTGGTAGAATGAGAAATGGAAGGAATTAAGAATTCCATTTAATAGAAAACGATAATTTTTTTATGGATCAGGTATGGGAGGTCAAACTGTGGAGAATAAACCCTTTGAATTCTGCTAGTAATGTTTTGCTATCAACATCCAAAGTAACACTAGTATCAAACCTTCCATCATCGGATGAGATGAAAGGATATGAACTGATTGTCAAGAAATATGCAAAGCTCTGAGCATCGCCTCTTCAGAAATATTACAAGTACGTTATACATTAAATAATTTGTACACGACTGATGTATTAATAATTTCAATGTAATTATGAATAAGCATTTGAATACATACATGATTACAAGATTCCATGGTTTATGCGTGCATGAAGTGAGTGTGGTACCATGGTATAACTCTGCGTAAACAACATAAACATTTATCGATTATGAACTGTTTTATTTATTAATTTATTTATTGGCGATTGTATTGATATTAATGGAAATTTGATTGCATGGTATAGGTCTCTTACCACGTATGTAGAGCTTTCATGTTCAGGGCCAGGTTCGGATACTTCAAGGAGAGTAATCTATTGATATATGTCTCTTTCTAAACTGTACGCTATATTTATGCCCACTAATTAGCTATCTAAGTCTCTTGCGGTCATTGTGATCAAAGTGGACTCTAATGTATTCTGTTCCACAGAGTAATCTAACACTAGAAAATATGCACGTTAGAATATAGTGTTGTAGAACATTTGTTTTATTTCATAAGGAATTGGTGGTATAGGGAAGACAGGCACCTCCTATATTCACACCTTGTTATACTCACTGTTCCCCATAGTTTAGCACTATTTGACAATGTTTGTGTCTTTTTACATAGTGGAATCGTGCAATTGGAGGTCAAGCTGGAAGGTTGTGTAGAATGTTCAGCTGCAATCACTGGAGATGCTCTTCATGTATGATTATTCTTCTTCTCCTAATTAATGAAGCACTTCTATTATTACATGATAAGTTTTTGTCCTAAATTTGAATTTCATACGATTATTTTGGGAGATTGAACTAGTGTTTTTTAATGTATTTGTATAGCTGATAGTTGGCTGCTACAAAGGAAAAATATATTTTCTTGATGGTGTATGATTTATAGTTTGTATTTAAGTTGTGATGTATTGTCTGTGAATGGATCATGATGCCTTTGAATTTATATCAGTTTTTTCCTGTTGCTTATCTGTTTCTTACTGCACTTGTGAAACATGTTTAGCAAATATTTTTTTTATTTTATATTCCTTTTTTACAACTGCCAATCGCAGTTGTAAAAAAGTCTTTTACAATAGCCAATCGCAGTTGTAAAAAGGTCTTTTACAACTGCCAAATGTAGTCATAAAAGACATTTTACAACTGCTTTAGGCAGTTGTAAAAAATTATTTTACAGCTGTCGTACACTGTTGTAAAAAATCATGGTTCTATTACAACTCAGGATATCACGACAGGCGACGGCCCGTTGTAATAGACCTATTACAACTGTTTTTGGCAGTTGTGAAAGGGTGTTTTTGTTGTAGTGCTCTGATTGTTGTTTGTATATTACAGTTTTCTTCTATAAAGATCATTTATATATTATATATTACTCATCATGATATGAGATTCTGTTTTGTCTTTTATTTTCTTTTGCCCCAACAATCTGTCTTTCCGACACTTGGATTCTTGGCACGTGAATACCATGGATGCATTAGTGTCGACTTTTGAGGGTCGAATAGGCTGGTTGTTAGATTTACCCTTATAATTATTCCCTATAATGTTTTAAAAATCAAACAGCTCAAATTTCTTAGCTTGATGCGGGTCTGAAAGTCACATTAGGTTTTGGATCGGTGTGTCGGGAAGTGTGGGTTGTTACATTTGGTATTAGAGCTTAGGTTTAAAATACCCTAGGATTTAGGCACGTATTGAGAAGACATACTTGAAAAGTTTTGAAAAAAAAGAGTTTTTTCAAAAAAAAGAGTTTTTCAAAAAAAAGTTTTCAAGAGGTTTTTCAAAATGGAATTTTGAAAGAGGTGTGTGTGTGTATATAGAGAAAAGGTTTCAGAGGTTTTACATATATACACACACACACACATATATATATAACAAGAAAGAATGATATCAAGCATTCTTCCTAAGTACTTTCTTTGGGAAAGCTGAAAATAAATCCCAATCACAGTTACTGAGAAACATCATAGGTCTTATAGGAATGGCTTTGGAAAAGCAGCTAAGATTCCAAACGTGAACATTCCTATATGGTTATGTCGTTAACTAAAGCTAGGTGACAAGATGAGCCTAACCCGACTAAGGGAGCATAATTATAATTTTCTAATATGTGTATTAATACACAACAACCTATAAATTTTGACCTATAAGGTAGTTGTTGGCTTATCCCTTATAAAACCAGAAAATTGTGAGTTAGAATAAGTGTCAAGTGAGAAATAAGCTTTTCACATTTATCATGGTTTACCCAATAAAGATAGACCAGTAAAGGTTTTATATACCAACTAGCAGTAGCAAGTAAATTATGAACTTAAGAGTGAGTAAAAAAGATTAGTACCATGGGACGCATATAATAGAAATATGATATCGACAACATAAGAAAGACTTTACAAATTAAAGGCAAATTTCCTAATTAAAGTAGAAACCGTATTCTCATATAGTAGTAGTCACAAGGGCTCCTATTTATTTAAAGGTATGGTAGAGTATTTCTATATTGAAGCTGGACACTATATTGGAAAATAAACTTTAGTTAGCCATTGTTGAAAAGAAGGATGGAAACCTTATGCATTTAAGCATTGTTAGGTATAAGTGAGCTTAGATAATTAGCTTGCTAATGTCTACTTCGATTTAAGTGATAAACTAATGAAAATGATTTCTAAAAGTTAGAAACCGAGGGTCTCTAATATATTAAATATAAAGAGAAAGTTGATTTATGATTTTATATAAACTAATTATACAAACTTCATGAAAATTGTTTAAAAAGTAAACGTAAAGAATCGAATAAAAGGTGATTTTTCAATAAACGTTTTAAAGCTTTTATTTTGTTTCTTTAGCACATTATTACGCTTACCCTCAATGTGCACTTTGCTTTTAACAATAGAACTTCTGGAAAAATAAAAATAAAAATTGAGAAATATGTAAGATCTGACTTTTGAACTCCATTTATAAGTAAGAAATTGTTAGTATTTGGAAATGTCTTTTATCAATGTTTTTTTCAAACTATAAATAATAATAGTAGTAAGTTAAAAATACCATATTTTCTTGAAAAATAAGTTTTTGGAAAAGTTCTTATTTATGGAAGAAAATTTTAAAATAGTGTTTTATGTACATTTTGCTAAGTTAAGCTCAACAATTTTTAATAATTTAATTAAAGAAAAATACCATGATCTTAGTAAGAAGGAAATGCTTGTTAAAAAAATAAAAAGATAGTTTTATAGTTTTAAAACTTACCAGTTTTTGGAAATAAAGTTAAAATCAAAGGTTTTGATTTATAAAGGGAAAAGTTAAAATAATATGACTATCACTTAAACTTAAAAAGAAAAGAAATAGACCGGAGTTAGATAAATAAGATTAAACAACCCACTTGGAAAGAATTTGACTATGGAAGTTGGAAGCCTTAAAAATGGTAGGGACAGAGGTAAAAAGGAAACATGAGAATTTAATGACCTTTTCAGTCAACGGTTGAATTGGAAGGATAGTGTACTAGGTCAAACTTTCTGTAGTAGTAAAAGGTGAGCACCACCTTGTATCTTTTTACCCAAGTCTAGTTTGAATCATAGAATCTTTATGTGGGAGTTTGGAAAGTATGATTTGGGTAAAACATATCCCAAAATTAGGAAAGAGTAAGCCAAGATGGTTATTATCAAGGGATGTTATATATGCAAGAGTTTTATTCGGTTTGAAGTGTAAAAAGGGACAAATAGGGTCTACGTCACTTCTTATATAGTAAATTAAGTGACAAAGGGGCAATCCAAATATTGGTCGGTACCATATAGGTAAGTATAGGATACCTATAGGCTACGGATGGTCCAGGTATTGTGTTATTGCATTGGAGGCTACAGGTGGACCAGGTTGACATGAGTGAGAAGTCGTATTTTATACACCAGTTTCAACGGATATATCAATACCCTTTTCTCTATATATCATGACTAGGAACATTAAATGAATAAGTATTTAAATATCGATTCAACACTCATGTTTACGAACACATTTGCAGTTGCAATCGATATAAAAATTTCCTACGGATTTTCTTCTTGCATATGTTTAATGTATTGATATAGTTATTTTTATCTCTATGTAACAAAACAATAAATGTTAATAAAACCAAAAGCATTGCTTATGGTGAACAAGATTATTAACAAAGTTAAGTTACTGAACTATTTAAATATTACCCCCATGACACACCCTTAACTCTATCAATTCCATGATGTTTGACCTATTTAATACACTATATATTAATTGATTGATAAATTATGCCCATATATTTAATTAAATTAATATATGACAATAATTTATTATTTTAATTAATTTTAAGGCCAAAACTAAATAATTAAATGCAATAAAAATTTAACACGAATTTGTATTAATTTTACTATTAGTTTATAATATTTATAAATTAATTTAACTAGCTGAACTAAGAAAATAACAAACGATAGTGTTGTGTTGACTCCCTAGTATGAACTTCATCCTCTGTATTATTTAAACAATTTAAGTACTAAAGCCTATACATACTTTGTTGAATTATAGTATTGGGCTCGATTTCAGTTGCGTATAGATTGTTTAGGTAAATCTAATTTCTAACCTTTATTAAGCTCTGCATTTGAAACGATTTATTCACTTTTTCTTTTCATTATCACTATATCACTGATTATCTAGAGTTTGATCCATGGTTAAAAAATCCAATAATACTTACATAGTCCTACTTTTAAGTCCTTTGTTCAATCTGATAATATTTATCGATCACTCGCTTTACTCTAGCTTGAGATTTTGACTTTAAGTTCACTAGCAATTACTAACCTTTTACAACAAAGGAGATGGATCCTCAGTTGAGTTGTTTCATTTCATATAGTTAAATTTGTATCCAACAATGGTCGTAATATGATCATGATGTCATGTGATTGACCATAATAAAAATACAGTTTAAGTTCCTAAGATCAATTAGTACTCTTAAATCTAAAAATTACCAAGTCGTTACTTGAGATCTTCTGTTTTGATTTAGTTGTATTAAACTATAGAAGACTCTTTTTGAGTCATTCTGTGATTGTTCCGAATAATGTCAACTACATGATCCTTTAATGTCCCCAACTATCATGAGTGATTCACCCGCCGTCCATTGTATGGAAAGCATAACATACACTTATCTTAATGTATGCATTGATATCCTTTTCTTGATACATCTCGATTAGAAACAATTTAAGGGAAAGTATTTTGAGTGTTCGATTCAAAACTCATGGTTATGAACACATTTGCAACTACAATCAATGAACTACGTAATTTTTCTAAGGATTTTCTACTTTATACGTTAATGTATTCATATCATTACTTATATCACAATATAGCAACACATATAATAGAAAACAATAGCAAAAACATATTTTGTTTCGAACAAGATTCTTATAGGAAAGTTAAGTGATATAATAAATTACATAATTGTCTCTAGGACACATTTTTAACTCTATCGGGTGCAATGTGACCACTATAGTTGCATTTCATAACATGAAATGGATGAAACTAAAGATATTGGATCATGCCTTTATTTGGAAGTAGTCTATTGCAAGGTGATATAGGCACAATGATCCAATCGTATTGCTTTGGAGCAGGCTTCTTTAATGGATGTTCTTTTAGGGTTTTTGTCATAATTGTAACCATTGAAGATATTTTTTGTCAACTTCGAAGTGATGATAACACGTTATGAAGAGAAAATGTTACTTGCTAATCACTTGACTTAATGATGAAAAAATGAAGGGAAAAAGCATTTGGTGGTAAGTGACACAAGATGTGAAGCGGTTCAGTGAAGCTGTCTACATCCGCTGTGTAATGAAGCTGCTAATCCAAGGAGTTGTTGATCTCAGAGAGCTTGAATACCGGACCACGGGTTCCAACCCTTTAGGCCCTCTCCACTTAGGGCCTAACTCACTAGGGTCCCTCACACTGAGGGCTCAACCAACCCATTGGAAGTGGTTATGCATGGAGTTCTTATAGTAGTTGAGTTGATGCTTGGATGGTTAAGATCATGCCTCAAAACAAGCGTCAAACACGTCTGGCCATTGATCAGTTGAATTGACTTGATGAGATACAACTGACGAAAGAAAGGAATGTGTGGCTGAGATGAAGGCCACATAACCGTACTAGGAGCATGCACTACCTTGCTTTGCATTAAATGCACTTGTGTTTGCGGTGTGCTTGTAGGAAATGAGACATGCTTCCTGTTAGAAAAAGTTACATCTGGCTGTAACTCTTATCGCTTTGCTCTCGCATTCCTATGTGGTAGGATGGATTAAGCTGGTCTACTGAGACCCTAAGGAGGGTGGGGAACCGACGAGAGCTGATGGCATGCCAAGTTGGGTGAGACGAGACGGAGTGCCGGTTAGAGGAGGCGGTATCGAAGCTGGATCGATGATAGATCACCTTTGAGACAATCTCAAACTATGTCGATCAGGAGATTGCCGAGGAAGAGATGCTTGAGCAAGCGGGCTGGCATGGAGCCGGGTTATAAGCGGGTCGAAGGAAGATAGTCGGTTGACCAACTGAAGATGGACCGAGCCGAGCTGTAACGACCCGCCTTTTTGGACGGTTTAAATCGACAAGAATCCACACATGTCGACTCAAACCATTCAAAAGGGAGAAAGAAAAAGAAAAGAAAGGAAAGAAAAACAAAACACAAAATCTTAAAGCGGAATGAAAAAATATAATAATCAAATAAACAGTTCATGAAGCTGTTTTACAAATACATTTGATTACACTTTACAATACAATCAGAGTTATACATACAACAGGAATAAATAAATAATGTAGTGGAACAATATGATGCAGTGGGATAAATAATAATAAATAGCATACAAATCTCCGTCTTCGTCCTTCAGAAATAAAGTCTTCAATACACTAAAAAGCTCGGACTTGCCCGAGCATAAAGAAAAGACAAAACACTCGAGCCAGAACTAAAATATCTTATGTAAGATAAATCAACAATGAATAAATATGAGTGTAAGGGCTTCAGAGATGTTTATGGGGTTTTACATCTCCTATCCAGTGTCTAACGTGCGTGCAATAACGTAAGAGATGTTCGGGGTTACCGTCTCCTAAGGATTCGTTAAACCATTTACTATGTAGTAATATATACTATTATAATATGTTTATCAGTAAAGTATTAAAATAGCGTTAAGGCGTTACCCATATCCCCCTTAACACATTTTATATAAATGTCATAGTCTATACAGTACTGTAAACTCCACCGTAAACTGGTGGGCTATCAGCGAGCACTTTATAGGTACGACACAAACCAAACTCGTAATGGGCGGGATAAGGCATGTGAAAAGGCACGCGAGGCAATGCCAATGGTAGGATGTTACCGTTTTGTGGATTTGGACTAATGGTAATGCATAGTAGCTACTATCGCCCACCTCGGAACATGCTCCCAGAATCAAATCAAGGGTGGCCACCAAATCAATCACAAAATAATAATATGGTATCGAAGAAATGTGCCCGATAGGGGGTGCGATCCCACTTGGCCCGACGTGGCTCCTGTTTTGGTCACATCAAGCTGACCCACGGGGGTCAGGGCTGCTTTAATACCTCTTATAGAATCGTGCGCCAAACCAACCTACTTCATTCTGGATTCTCCACCACGTGCACAGTTGTTAAAGTGGTTTTCGGTACTGGCAGAGAGTATGACAATATCTGATCCCGGTCTCTTTGATAACCAAACTCTTATTTCACACCAGATGGTTCTTTTACATTTCCAATACCGATTCATAATTGATATCAAAATATCATATTCAATTCAAAATCATATCACTTTCGAAAATCATATTCACTTTCGAAATCATATCACTTTTGAAATCATATTTACTTTTGAAATAATTATTCACTTTAAATCATATTCATTGCAAAATAAAATCACAAAATAGGTTAAACCCTTATATCAAAATATTTCCTTTAAATCAATTAAATCTTAATCACAACGGTTCCAACTTTAGTAGTTTGAATATAGAAAGTAGTTTATATATTGGAATGGTTATACTTTTAAAAAGGTTTTATATTTTTAAAATAGTTTATAGATTAAAATAGTTTATATATAAAGTTGTTTAAAATTTTAAAATAATATATATTAAAATAATATATATTAAAATAATTTATAATTTAAAAAGAGGTTATAGATTAAATAGCTTATATATTAGAAATAGTTTATATATTAAAATAGGTTGTATACTAAAAGAGTTAATATATTAGAAATAGTTTATAATAGTTTAAAATAGTTTTAATAGTTTAAAATAGTTTAAATGGTTTAAATAGTTTAAGGATTTTAAAGCAGTTAAAAATAGTCTAATATATGGTTTGATTATTGGAAATGGTTTATATAGTAAATAGTTGAAAATCTAAATAATCTGAGTTTTCAAAATAATAAATTTTTAAACAGTTTATATTAAAATAATTAATTTGAAAATAATATCAAATCAATTATTTCTTCCATTTCAACAAATCTGGACCATATCCAGATTTCAAATCAACAAAACTCAATTTTAATCTTTCAATTCAAATTCCCATCAAAACCATTCCAATTTATATCGATTTCAAATCCATGTTTGAACTAAAAATTTAAACCACTTCAAATTCAATAGATTTCAAAGTTTAAATATTCGAACGTTTACAATAACTCAATTTTGATAAATTTCATTTATATTTCAAAATTCAACTTTAAAATTTCAATTTAAATTCTTTAAACAATTCATTTAAACCAATTTCAATTTCAACATTTTAAAGCTTAGATTTTGATAAAAATTCTAATTCAATTTATATAAATAAATTTCTTCAAAATATCATTTAACTGGATCCAAAACTTAAGGATTTAAAAATCATTTAATTTAACCAATCCGATGTACGTATATAATTTTCTACCCTATGGTCAAGTGATACAGATATATATATATATATATCATTTCAACCTGTAATAATTTAAATTTACGGATATATATCATTTCAACCCGCAATCCCAAATAAAATTCAAAATACATAAAATCGCTCGAGTTTATCATTTCAACCCATAACGATTTTTCCCTAATCCATAGATCGTTCGGGTATGTATCATTTCAATCCATGGTGATTTTCCTAAAAATAACTAAGGGAACTTGTAGTGTGATAATAATATAAAATTTAAGCATCCAGTCATCCAATATCAACAATTAAAAATCCATCACAATCATCGTTCAAATCAACCAATAAATAACAACAATTTACTGGTTACCATCAACAGGTATTTAACTGGCAATTTAAAATTCAATATCAAATTAAATGGCGATTAAATTCAATAAAAGTCAGATTTAACTAGAATGACAATTTAAATATATCAAACAGCAATCAATCAATTTCTAATCACATCATAAATGTAATTTAACTAACATAGGATGATTTAGTAATTGTGAGTGGGTTAAAACACTCACATTTGATTCCAAATTGATTTAAAATCCAAATAAAGGTCCTAAATTTTACAATCTCAGAATGCATTCCAAACCAGTTTGATAATGTCAGGAATTTCGATACGATCGCAACGGAGGAAACCACACGTGAATCAGAGCTCGTATGAAAAAGTTATTGACGTTAAAACGTTTGAATTTTAAATTATCAAAATTAATTAAATAAAAGAAAAATAGCACGTCACCTCAACACGTTCCTCCACGTGCTCCCAAGCAAAGTTACGATTGACTTGAACCCTATAGCCGCCATCGATCATGCAATTATCGCCGCTGATACGTAGAGCTCCGACCAGATTAAGTCACGCCTTCGAACTCCCCTCGTTAGGCCGCCTCCACCATGGTCGTTCGGCCACCTCTGATCAAGCTTTGAGGCACCACCGTCGTTCATGGTTATGGCTAGATTCTGGAGACTCAGGCGATCATTAGGACGAACGAACTATGCCAATGAACACTGTAAATCACTCTCTACGCAACGACGCCTCCTGATCGGACGACGATCCGTCATTGGATCGAAAACCCTAGGAATGAACGGCTAAGAAAGATCGCCAATTTCTGGCCAAACCGTGATTCGAATCAAAAAATAAAATACAACAGTAGATTGCGCTCGTCGAGAGCTTTCCAACGATATATAATTTGACATAGTTTTGAGGAGTTTGATTTTCGATTTGAATTTGAAATTGAATTAGGGTTTTGGATCTGCAACCATTAGAAGGAAGAAGAAGCAGACAAATGTACATACAGAAATAAGAACCGAGAAACAATTAGGGTTTATAACAGCCTATATATAGACAGAGCTGAAATAGAAAAGGATGGACCAGATCGATTTGGACTGAAACGATAACAACGACCCGAAAAGCTCGTTTCATTCCCGAAACGAAAATGGATCATCCAATATATTGAAATATAGGTTTTCAATATTTTTAAACTCAATGGAACAGGTTTCAAACCCAAATTCTATTGTATACAGAAGTTAGCTTTTAAAATCAACTTATTTTAATTGAATTCATTAAATTGATTTTTTGCGTTTCGAGCCCCCACGATCAAATAACAAGTCCAATCACTACGAAACTTGAAATCCTATAATAATTCATTGTTACGGATCCGATAAAACTAGTTTCGTCGAAATCCGAGACAGTGACCAAAATGGCTATTTTACACATTAATTAAATAAATTATTATTAAATTAATTTAATCACCTTTCAATTCCTATTCAAAAGTTAGCCAATTTTTATCATTTTTGATTACCTAGTAATTTATAACCTTTTAAAATAAATTTTCATGTCAAATCCAATGTTACATATTGCACTAACTAAAGTGTTCAATTTTAATTGCAATAAATTCATTAATTATAATTTAGATTCAAATAAATTCATTTGTTTTGATTTACATCTTATTATTCAATCAACTATCATCTTATGGATATAATTAACATTAGTTTATGTTTTATTACATCAGTAGTCTACAGTTATCATCTTTTACCATATTAATTGCAATATTTTATTTATATTAAATTTTTATCGATTTTCAAATTAATTTACCGGATTAGATAACAAAATATAATTGAAGGAATTATTATTTACACTAAAAATTCAAACACATTTCCAAGTTTATTGTTTACAAACGAAAGCTACTAAATTTACATACTAGTTAATTTATTTTCATATTCCGATTAATAACATTTAATTACAACATTTAATTTATTTCAATATTTACAGTTATAACCAAATTAACCTTACAATAATTTCAGTTGATTAAAATTGCATTAAAATAGTTATCAATTACCTTAAATCAACATTAATAAATGACATTCTAATTGTTTTCTCATTAATAAATCATAAATTTTTAATTTCACACAATATTAATTTCTAAAATCTTATATAATTTAATATTTTAATTATCGGAAAAATACGGGTCGTTACACTCTCCCCTACTCAAAACTTTTCGTCCTAGAAAAGGGAAAGAAGGAATTAAGAAACTAACTTTTTTTATTCAAACAATCAATTTATAAACATCTTAAACTTACATAATTAAGTATTTAAATATATCATTTTATAAACAATTAAATCTTTATATTTTAGTCTAATAAAGTTTGGAAATATTTTCACTTTTACAAAAAAATTCTAAGTCTAAAATTCACGGAAAATTTTGACAGAGTCTCCTTTGTACGGATAGGTCCGGGAAAATAACTATATCAATAATAATATATATATATATATATATATCATATTTCAAAATAAAATATCCCAAACCACGGGAAAACAATAAAATATCGCTATAAAACCGTAATCAGAAAGCGTGCCTATTTGTCGAGCAAACAACGCTTAATTTATGAAACCAAAAGTAGTAGCTATTGCTTCCATAAACCTGTATTTCACTTATATAATCTAAAAGAGTGAAAATTATGCACAAGAGAAAAATTTAGCTGTTTCCATTAGTAACAAAAGCAATTCAACACAGAATATATGCAAACAAACAGCACAACTATCATATGCAACAAAAGAATCAAGCATACATCCATAGCAACCAAACTAATGATTGGTTCAGGTTCAAAACCCTTTCATAGTACAAGGGTGATAAATAAACTATCAAGTGTATCCTACACTCAACAGCCTTAGATAATTACTTAATAGATTATTTATACATCCCTAAACAATTTGAAGTATCATTCCCCAAACTACCCATCAGCCAAACAACAATGAATTGTAAATATTATTTAAGTTTACTCTATTGGTTCCTTTTCACATTATTAACCTCAGATTTATTTTAAATTCTCATTTATTCATACAATACTTACATAAATTATTTCACATTCAATATTTAAATAATCAATGAATTCATTATTTAGGTATTACATACATTTTATTGCAGTTTATTTCACATTTTATTATTTACTTATAATCCTTGATATCGATTTAATATTAATATTCATCAGTAAATCGTCTCAGTCGTTTTCTTGAGTTTATAATCATTTAATTAAACAGTATGTAGTTTTTACTATTTAATTTAATTACAAGCATTTCACAATATTAACTTATGTTTATAACATCCATTGTACATCAAAATTCTTATTTATAGAAATAATTTCATTTGAACACTTTCATTACTAAGTTTTACTTGTATAATATTCTATTACATATTCCTATTTAACATTACAACTTTTTACACATTTCTGGTAAGTTATATATATATATATATATGTGTGTGTGTGTGTGTGTGTTTTAAGAAGGTAATTGAATGTTACACAAGTTTATCTTATTCATTTTAGTTAACATAATGTTCAATAATTACATCATCTAAATTTTCATATCTTTTGATTTACAAGTTACAATTTCCAATTACTTATATATTTCCTTAATCACTTAGCATCTAATTTCTTATTTTCCATTTTAGAAGTTTCCAACTATTAAAATAGTCAAGATTTCATTCATTATAATAATAAAAATTTCTAATTTACAAAAACTTAAGAACTAAATACCGGGTTCCATTGTTAAATCATTTTAAAATATATATATATATATATATAGATATATACTCATATCTTTCATATATATATCAAATCATTTTTAGAAATTTAAAATGAAGAATTGTTTATCAAACAAATGTGTAGTAAAGCTACTACAGCGGTCTTCCCATATTGAAACTCGAAAATGAATGTCGATGATGCATGCACTCATCACCAAAATTATTTTCCAACGACAGAAGAGGGGAGTACAGACCTAATTTCCTTTTAAAATTCCTTTAAAACATTTCTTTCAAATATCATTGAAAATGTATATTTGAAAATACTTCCAAATAATACTGATATTATATTCCAAAATCCTTTTAAACAAATTTCAAAACCCCGGAACTTAGGTTCCTAAAATTTCAGTTCCTATTCACTTTACTTGTAAATCCTATTTTACCATTCACTATTTATAAAATTTCACTACCTAATAACAAACATATCAAATACAACTATATCCATTTATAAAAATTATTCTTTTATATACAAAATATAATACTAGGTAAAATCGTTTCATTTACCTATATTTCAAAACCAATATTATGTCAATCTGTCCTATTAAGTGTTTAGAAATCTCTATCGATGCCATAACGTCCTATGTACCGACTAAAATTTATAAATACTAAACGGAACAAATTAACACAATATACAAAAAATTTATAACACTAACAAATACGCTCTCTAGTATGTACTCTCAAACAACTCATTCTAGGGTATTACTACCCTATTTCCAATGAGTTAAACTGCACAAAGCTAAGGTTATCGCTAAATCTGGCTCTGATACCAAATGTAACGACCCACCTTTTTGGAAGGTTTATATAGAAAATAATCCACACATATCGACTCAAACCATTCAAAGTGGAGGATTGTTATGGGGTAAATAAGAAAAAGAAAAGAAAGGAAAGAAAAACAAAACACAGAATCTCACAGCGGAATGGCAAAATATAATAATCAAATAAACAGTTTGTGAAGCTGTTTTACAAATACAGTTGATTACACTTTACAATACAATCAGAGTTATATATACAACAATAATAAATAAATAGTGCAGCGGAACAATATGATGCGGTGGGATAAATAATAATAAATAGCATACAAATCTCCGTCTTTGTCCTCTAGAAATAAAGTCTTCAATACACTGAAAATCTCAGACTGACCCGAGCATAATGAAAAGACAAAACACTCGAGTCAGAACTAAAAGATCTTATGTAAGATCAATCAACAATGAATAAATATGAGTGTAATGGCTCCAGAGATGTTTACGGGGTTTTACATCTCCTATCCTGTATCTAACGTGCATGCAATAACTTAAGAGATGCTTAGGGTCACTATCTCCTAAGGATCCGTTAAACTATTTACTATGTAGTAATATATGCTATTATAATATGTTTATCAGTAAAGTAAAGTATTAAAATAGCGTTAAGGCGTTACCCATATCCCCCTTAACACGTTTTATATAAATGCCGTAGTCTATACAGTACTGTAAACTCTACCGTAAACTGGTGGGCTATCAGGGAGCACTCCATAGGTACACAAACCAAACTTGTAATACACACAATAAGGCATGTGACAAGGCACGCGAGGCAATGCCCAGGGTAGGATACTACCGTTTTGCGGATCCAGACCAGTGGTAACGCATAACAACTACTACCGCCCACCCCACTTGACCCGGCGTGGCTCCTGTTTTAGTCACATCAAGCTGACCGACGGGGGTCAGGGCTGTGTTAATATCTCATACAAAATTGTTCGCCAAACCATCCTACTTCATTCTGGATTCTCCACCATGTGCAAAGTTGTTCAAATGGTTTTTGGTATTGGCAGAGAGTATGACAATATCTGATCCCGATCTCTTTAACAACCAAATGCTTATTTCACACCGGATGGTTCTTTTATATTTCCAAAACCGATTCATAATTGATATAAAAATATCATATTCAATTCAAAATCATATCACTTTCAAAAATCATATCCACTTTCGAAATCATATCACTTTCGAAATCATATTTACTTTCGAAATCATTATTCACTTTAAATCATATTCATTTCAAAATCAAATCACAAAATAGGTTAAACCCTCATATCAAAATATTGCCTTTAAATCAATTAAATCTAAATCACAACGGTTCCAACTTTAACAGTTTGAATATTGAAAGTAGTTTATATATTGGAATGGTTATACTTTTAAAATGGTTTTATATTTTTAAAATAGGTTGTAGATTAAAATAGTTTATATATAAAGTTGTTTAAAATTTTAAAATAATATATATTAAAATAATTTAAAATTTAAAAATAGGTTATAGATTAAATAGCTTATATATTAGAAATAGTTTATAGATTAAAATAGGTTGTATATTAAAAGAGTTAATATATTAGAAATAGTTTATAATAGTTTAAAATAGTTCTAATTGTTTAAAATAGTTTAAGGATTTTAAAACAGTTAAAAGTAGCCTAATATAAAATGGTTTGATTATTGGAAATGGTTTATATAGTAAATAGTTGAAAATCTAAATAATCTGAGTTTTTAAAATAATAGATTTTTAAATAGTGTATATTAAAATAATATCAAATCAACCGTCTCTTCCATTCAACAAATCTGGACCATATCCAGATTTCAAATCAACAAAACTCAATTTTAATCTTTCAATTCAAATTCCCATCAAAACCATTCCAATTTATATCGATTTCAAATCCATGTTGAACTGCAAATTTAAACCACTTCAAATTCAATAGATTTCAAAGTTTAAATATTCGAACGGTTACAATAACTCAATTTTGATAAATTTCATTTATATTTCAAAATTCAACTTTAAAATTTCAATTTAAATTCTTTAAACAATTCATTTAAACCAATTTCAACATTTTAAAGCTTGGATTTTGAAATTAATTCTAATTCAATTTATATAAATAAAATTTCTACAAAATATCATTTAACTGGATCCAAAACTTAAGGATTTAAAAATCTTTTAATTTAACCAATCCGATGTCCGTATATAATTTTCTACCCTATGGTCAGGTGATACAGATATATACCATTTCAACCTGCAATAATTTAAATTTACGGATATATATCATTTCAACCCGCAATCCCGAATAAAATTCAAAATCCATAAAATCACTTGAGTTTATCATTTCAACCTATAACGATTTTTCCCTAATCTATACATCGTTCGGGGATGTATCATTTCCACACGTAGTGATTTTCCTAACAATAACTAAGGGAACTTGCAGTGTGATAACAATATATAATTTAAACATCCAGTCATCCAATATCAACAATTAAAAATCCATCACAATCATCATTCAAATCAACCAATAAATAGCAACAATTTACTGGTTATCATAAAAAGGTATTTAACTAGCAATTTAAAATTCAATATCAAATTAAATGGCGATTAAATTGAATAAAAGTCAGATTTAACTGGAATGACAATTTAAATATACCAAACAACAATCAATCAATTTCTAATCACATCTTAAATTTAATTTAACTAACATATGATGATTTAGTAATTGTGAGTGGGTTAAAACACTCACCTTTGATTCCAAATCGATTTAAAATCCAAATAAAGGCTCAAAATTTTACCATCTCAGAATGTAGCCAAACTAGTTCCATAATGTCCGGAATTTCGATACAATCGCAACGGAGAAAACCGCGCGTGAATCCAAGCTCGTATGAAAAAGTTATTGACGTTAAAATGTTTGAATTTTAAATTATAAAAATTAATTAAATAAAAGAAAAACAACACGTCACCTCGACACGTTCCTCCACGCGCTCAAACCTTAGCAAAGTTATGATCGACTTAAACCCTATAGCCGCTATCGATCACGCAATTATCGCCGCCGATACGTAGAGCTCTGACCAGATCAAGTCACGCATTCGAACTCCACTCGTTAGGCTGCCTCCACCGTGGCCGTTCAGCCACCTGCGATCAAGCTTTGAGGCACTGCCGCCGTTCATGGTTAAGGCCAGACTCTGGCGACTCAGGCAATCATTAGGACGAATGAACTATGCCGATGAGCGCTGCAAATCACTCACTACGCAACGGCGTATCCCGATCGTCGATTGGACGACGATCCGCCGTTGGATCGAAAACCCTAGGAATGAACGGCTGAGATAGATCGCCAATTTCTGGCCAAACCATGATTCGAATCGAAAAACAAATTACAACAGTAAATTACGCTCGTCGAGAGCCTTCCAACGATATATAATATGATATAGTTTTGAGGAGTTTGATTTTCGATTTCAATTTGAAATTGAATTAGGGTTTTTGATTTGCAGCCATTGGAAGGAAGAAGAAGCAGATAGATGTACGTACAAAAATCAAAAAAGAAAAACAACTAGGGTTTATAACAGCCTATATATAGGCAGAGCTGAAGTATAAAAGGATGGACCAGATCGATTTGGACTGAAACGATAACAACGACCCGAAAACCCCGTTTCGTTTCCGAAACAAAAATGGGTCATCCAATCTATCCAAATATAGGTTTTCAATATTTTTAAACTCAATGGAACAGGTTTCCAACCCAAATTCCATTGTATACAGAAGTTAGCTTTTAAAATTAGCTTATTTTAATTGAATTCATTAAATTGATTTCTACGCGTTTCGAGCTCGCACGATTAAACGACAAGTTTGAACGCTACGAAACTTGAAATCTTACAATAATTCATTGTTACGGATCCGATGAAACTGGTTTCGTCGAAATCCGAGACAGTGGTCAAAATGGCTATTTACACGTTAATTAAATAAATTATTATTAAATTAATTTAATCTTCTTTCAATTCATATTCAAAAGTTAGCAAATTTTTATCATTTTTGATTACCTAGTAACTTATAATCTTTTAAAATAAATTTCCATATCAAATCCAATGTTACATATTGTACCAATTACAGTGTTTAATTTTAATTGCAATAAATTCATTAATTATAATTTAGAATCAAATAAATTCAATTGTTTTGATTTACATCTTATTATTCAATCAACTATCATCTTATGGATATAATTAACATTGGTTTACGTTTTATTACATCAATTGTCTACAGTTATCATCTTTTACCATATTAATTACAATATTTCACTTATATTAAATTTTTATCGATTTCCAAATTAATTTACCGGATTAGATAACAAAATGATAATTGAAGCAATTATTATTTACATTAAAAATTCAAACACATTTCCAAGTTTATTGTTTACAAACGAAAGCTACTCAATTTACATACTAGTTAATTTATTTTCATATTCTGATTAATAGCATATAATTACAACATTTAATTTATTTCATTATTTACAATTATAACCAAATTAACCTTACAATAATTTCAATTGATTAAAATGGCATTAAAATAATTATCAATTACCTTAAATCAACATTATTAAATTACATTCAAATTGATTTCTCATTAATAAATCATAAATTTTTAATTTCACATAATATTAAATTATAAAATCTTATTTAATTTAATATTTTAATTATTGGAAAAATACGGGTCGTTACACGAGCGTGTGCCCTGTCTTAACGGGCAAGCTGGTTGTTGGGGTTGCTGCATCGGAAGGCTTCGCCAGTAGAAGGCTTAATGTGCAATTGAGTAGAGGAGTTGATGCGAGCCTAGACTGGATTCAGATTTACATTATACATAGAAAACCCAGTCGATCTGCCACCAACCGTGGCTGGCCAGCCAGTTGACTTAGACCTAATCGGTCTAGACCGGTCCGGGCCAGGCCAAAATACCTTGATTAGTATGTCTTCTTACTAATGAAAAAATTGAGTTACAGTAATGAGGTTTTGGTTTAAAACTGAGGTCTTTCAATGAAAGGCTTCTGGATTTACTGGATGAAAAGTTTGTGCAACACCCTTAAATCTATCAAGAAGGACAAAGTTACCCTTAATTCTTTTAGGATAAGAGAAGAAATTAGACTCTGCTGGACTTTTTTTGCAAACACTACTCTCCATCTTTCAAATTCCCTAACACAAAAACTTTCCCAACTCCTAATCTAAAAGAGCTCGATCGAGATAATTTTAAAACATATTTTAATGCTCATCTTCAAAAAATGTCTTCACTAGATTATGACCAACCTAATTGGGTACAAATGAATGTTGTATTACTACTGGAGACATGCAACTTATTTTGTACAAAATGAGAATGTAGACTAAAGAAGGAAAAATGAAACAACGATAAAAATAAATAAATATAATTTGATCTAAATTATCAACACATAAGCCCTTAAGATTTTCATTATTTCAAACTTCAATTGATGTTACAAATAATCTAATTTTATTTTCTCGTATATTTTTGAAGATTGTGACCTAAATGAATTATTCACAATCACAATAAATAATTGATTTTCAATTTTTGAATTGTTATTCATGCAAGTACCTAAAATTAGGGATTTAGTGACGGTGTAAGTAAAGAAGAAAATGATGGCAGTTATAATTTATGTATTATTCAAGCATAGTTAAAAATATAGTTTTATTGCATTTCCATATGGGTATTTCTTTTCCTCTTTGTTATTTGGTTAATCATAAATTATGAAAAAAAGGTAAAAAAGTGACTTGAATCGTCTTTTTTTCATTAGTAAATCAATATAAAAAATTTACGCATCGGGGCAACATCTTCTAACAAATAAATTAAGTGGGCCAAGGCCAGTAGTGTAAACTGTAAATGGGCCAAGGCCATATATCTGTATTGCATTGTATAAATACCGATACTTGTACAAGTGAAATAGTAATGCAATATACTATTATTTTCTCTTCAACAATAATAAAGAACAATTTGTTCATTTCTTTAACATGGTATCGGAGCCATTCTAATGCTTAACAGCATATGATCAGAAATCATCTCTCTCATCAGAGAATTCTCATCATTTGAGATTCAAACATACAGTTTAACAACTGTATACAAATCTATAAGGAAAATCCATCATCTAGCACTGTGCCGTTCCAAGAAAAGACGATATCAGAAAAGTCTCATCATATATCATCTCTTCGGCTACACCAGTTTTATCAGAAATCTAAAGATTCAGTTTGTCTAACCTGAAGTGTCGTGCCAAGAAACTGCCTGTCAGTATTCATCATCCAGTCAGTCTCTGGCTGCATCTCCATTTTCTGGTAACTTTTACCATTATTATCATTTCTTGTTGTAATCTCTTCATTGATGGCTGAAGAAAATGATAATAGTGCTGTCTCACCCACTTCTGTATCCAAATCCACTCAAAACCAATCCAGTATCACCCAAGAACTCCTCAAAACCATCATTAAACCACATAGCCAGATCATAACTACCCCACTTGATGAAACCAACTATTTGCTCTGGAAATTTCAAGTGGAGACTGCAATAAAAGCTTATGGTCTTCAGGAATATGTTCTTGGAACTATCATTAAACCTCCAAAATTCACTACAGATACACAAGGAAAGTTAATTGATAATCAAGAATATGTTATACATGAAAGACAAGATAGTTTGGTCAGTTCTTGGCTATTATCTTCAATCAGTGCAAGTCTCTTGCCACAACTAATTGGCTGCAAAACTGCCCATGAAATTTGGCATACCATAGAGCAAGTTTTCAGTTCTCAATATGCTGCAAGAATTATGCAGTATAAAAGACAATTGCATAACTTGAAGAAAGGTAGTCAGACTATGAGAGAGTACTTGTCCAAAACTAAAACCATATGTGATCGGTTAGCCTCTGCAGGGCACAATGTAAGTGACAGAGAGCAAATATTATATCTACTAAGTGGATTAGATGAAGAGTATGAATCAGTTGTGGCTGTAATATCATCAACAAAAAGATTACCAACTTTACAATATGTGCATTCTATACTATTAGCACATGAAGGAAGATTAGAACAAAAAGACCAACAAATCCTGAATACTCTGCAAACTATATTGCTAGCAACAGAGGAAGAAATCAAGAAAGAAACTACAGCAACAAGAATCAGTCCAACAATGGTCAAAGAGGTGGTCAGAATTACAGATCAAGAGGAAGAGGTGGTAGATGGAACAATACTAACAACAATAACAGGATAAGATGTCAGATCTGTGAAAAATATGGTCATACAGCAAACAGATGCTACTTTAGATTTGATGCTAACTATACACCATCTCAACAAAGTACTAGCAACTCAAGGCAGAATGATCCTAGTGCAAATATGGTGAACATTCAACAAGGATGCAAAGAGCAATCAGAAAGCACAACCAGTCACCTAGCAAAAATAGAAGACATTCAAGATGACAGTTGGTACCCAGACTCTGGAGCAACTAATCATGTCACAAACAATCTCAACAACTTGAATCTTGGAAACAAGGAATACAAAGGTAAACATTCATTATATATGGGTAATGGTAAAGCAACTCACATAACACACACTGGAAATGCAAGTTTCATAGGTGCAAGGAAATTATATCTTAATAATCTTTTGAGAGTACCAGTTATCAGAAAAAACCTGATAAGTGTCTCAAAATTCTCAAAAGATAATAATGTATATTTTGAATTTCACCCAAAGTTTTGCTTAGTGAAAGATGCACTAACAGATGAAATTCTTTTGCAGGGTAGAGAATGTAGGGGATTATACAAATTTGATGTTGCAAACTCAAGAAAATATGAAAGTAGGAAAAACTGGTGTAACATGTCAGAAACAAAATGTATAGAAAGCTGTAATAACCATGATGTTTGGCATGCTAGACTGGGTCACCCTAGCATAAAAGTTGTAAGACATATTTTGAGTAATAATAATAAAATTCATATTGAAAACATTCCCTCATTTTATAATTGCACCTATTGTCCAATGGGAAAAAGTCATAAACCTGCATTTCCAGACTCAAGTACTGAATATGATAAACCACTACAGCTTGTTGCTACAGATTTGTGGGGACCAGCTCCAATATCTACTGATTATGGTTACAAGTATTATATTTCATTTATTGATGCTTTCTCTAGACATGTGTGGATCTATTTCTTAAAAGCAAAATCTGAGACTTGCAATGCAGTAATGCAGTTCATAGCAAGTGCTGAAAAGCAAACAAATTGCCAAGTAAAAATTATTCAAACTGATGGTGGCAAGGAGTTTCTACCACTCAAAGAATTCTATCAAAAGAAAGGAATAAATCATAGGACAACTTGCCCACATACCTCTGAACAGAATGGTCTCATTGAGAGGAAGCACAGGCACATTGTGGAAACTGGCCTGAATCTTCTTGCACAGGCATCTGTACCTCTGAAGTTCTGGCCTGATGCTTTCTCCACTGCAGTGTATCTTATCAATAGATTGCCAACCAAAGTTCTACAATTTAAAAGTCCAATTGAGACAATGACAAAGATCAAGCCAGACTATCAGAGTTTAAAAGTGTTTGGATGCCTGTGCTTCCCCTGCCTGAGACCCTACAACACACACAAATTGGATTTCAGGTCTGCTCCTTGTACCTTCTTAGGATATGCAAACAATCAAAAAGGTTACAAATGTCTTGACAATAAGGGTAGAGTATACATATCAAGGCATGTAACCTTTAATGAGTTTGAATTTCCTTTTATCAAGTCTGAACACAACACAACAAAAAAACTATATAATCCAAAAACTTCAATACCTGAGATAATCATACCTGTCGAAAGACAGATGTCTCAGAATGAAAATAATGTTGCTCCACAGCAACAATTAATTAGAAGTGTATCAAGTCATGAGGAGAATAAGGAATCTGAAGGCTCATATCAGCTACCACATCAAGACAGCATCAGTCATGCAGATCACTACCAAGTATTGAATGATACTCAACCATCCAATACTCAGCAGGAAAGCACAATGGAGGATATAGCTCAACAAACTAATCCTGCAAATAGTGGTCATCACATGGTAACAAGGTCAAAAAGTGGTATATTCAAACCAAAGATATACAATGCAGAATTATCAAATGAGGAACCAAGTACTTATTATCAAGCTATACAACATGAGAAGTGGAGAACAGCCATGAAGGAAGAATATAATGCACTTACAAAAAATAAAACCTGGAATCTTGTTCAGTTACCTGAACATAAAAATATCATAGGCTGTAAATGGACTTATAGACTGAAGAAGAATCCTGATGGTACAATTCTAAAATACAAGGCTAGATTGGTGGCAAAAGGGTATTCACAACAAAGTGGGTTTGATTTTACTGAAACTTTTTCACCAGTTGTGAAACCATCCACCATCAGAATTGTATTAACTATAGCCTTGTATAAGAATTGGACCATTAAACAATTAGACGTAAATAATGCTTTTATGAATGGTGTATTGCAGGAAGAGGTGTATATGGAACAACCACCAGGATTCAAACAACAAGGAAGTGAAAGATTGGTGTGCAAACTAAACAAAGCAATTTATGGACTCAAGCAAGCACCAAGAGTGTGGTTTGATAAGCTGAAACAGACATTAGCTAGTCTCAGCTATATCTCAACAAAATCTGACAACTCCCTCTTTGTTAAATTCTCTGATGCAACTGTTACTTATATACTTATTTATTTTGATGACTTTATAATTACAGGCAACAGTGAGACAGAAATCAATAAAGTCACACAACAATTGAACAAAGAATTCTCAATCAAAGATTTGGGAGAGTTAAGCTATTTCCTTGGCATAGAAGTTAAAAATACCTGACAACAAGCTGCATCTATGCCAAAAGAAATACATCTCAGAAATTCTAATAAAGGAAAAAATGGACAAGGCAAACCCTCTCCCAACACCAATGACTAGCAGTTCACACTTATCAAAAAACAAAGGAGAACCAATTGAAAATGAGAAACTATACAGAAGCATTGTTGGAGCATTACAATATGCAACAATAACAAGGCCAGACATATCTTTCAGTGTCAATAAAGTCAGTCAATTCATGCAACAACCACTAGATAATCACTGGAAAGAAGTTAAAAGAATACTGAGATATCTTAAAGGGACCATAAATCAAGGACTTACTTTACATGCAAGCAAGACACTCAACATCAATGGCTATGCAGATGCAGACTGGGCCACTGACAGTGGTGACAGAAGATCAACAACCGGGTACTGTATTTTCTTGGGAAAAAATCCAATATCTTGGTGTGCTAAAAAACAACGTACACTATCTAGATCTAGTACAGAAGCAGAGTACAGAAGCGTGGCCAGCGCAACTGCTGAAATTATGTGGGTGGAATCTCTACTAACAGAATTACAAATCAAAACTGACACTACGGCAACTATTTGGTGTGACAGTCTAAGCACTATATCTCTTACAGCAAATCCAGTACTACATTCCAGAACGAAGCACATAGAACTGGACTTGTACTTCGTTCGAGAGCAAGTTATAAAGGGAAAACTAAGGGTCAATCACATACCTTCCTCTTACCAAAAAGCAGACGTTTTTACTAAAGCACTATCAAAAATCAATTTTACCAGATTCAGAAGTGAACTGAACATTGATGAAGTAAATCCAGATTCAGAATGCAGAACCTTGAATTACTTACCAGCAACAGAAAGATCTGAGGTCTGCTCATCAAAGTGAAGCTGCAACTTTTCCAGATCTATCAATCACGCTGATTTACAAAACTTGTACTTCCTATGCTTGACGACTAGATCTGAGGTCTGCTCATCAAAGTGAAGCCTCAACCTTTCCAGATCCATCAAGTCTACTAATTTTATCTACAAAACTCACGCTCTCTAGTGACTAAAGACTGAATCAGGTCCCTTTGACCTGATAAACCATCATTGGAGCGAAGGTTTACCAGATCTGAAGAGAATTTTGAATAAACTTTGAAGAAACTTTCACTCGTGGCGGCCATTATCAAGTTTATACAAACCCTAACCCTCTAACTGGTTTGAGGGGGGGGGGTATCGAAAGACAGAGCAAATATCACAAAGCAAACCAGTAGTGTAAACTTGTAAATGGACCAAGGCCATATATCTGTATTGCACTGTATAAATACCGATATTTGTACAAGTGAAATAGTAATGCAATATACTGTTATTTTCTCTTCAACAATAATAAAGAACAATTTTTTCATTTCTTTAACAGACTTGAATCGTCTTTTTTTTCATTAGTAAATCAATATAAAAAATTTACGCATCGGGGCAACATCTTCTAACAAATAAATTGAGTGGAAATCAGACAAGCATCATTGTTTTCGAACTTATCATTAATCGGTCCTCTCTCTAAAACCTAGTTTCACCGAACACTCTCCGTAAGTTTGGGAATTACTTTTTTTTTCGTATTTTTTTTTTTGAAATAGTTAAATGGGCCAAGCCCAGAGAAAAATTACAAAGCAAAGCGGGTAACCTATCAAACCCGAAGCCACACAAACAAAAGATAGGGCAAACCCTTTACACAAGCCATTCGGCGCCGCATCCTTCCTCACAACCCTAAACCTAAAAATGGCGGAACGCCATATAAATCTCAGGCGAGAAACTAGATGAAATCTCGCTTAAGCCTGCTTTAAAGGCTTAAGGAGGCTTCCAGTACTTCGTCTCATTCCATTGTATCCCACGAAGCTCTAGATTGGAGTGAAAATCCCCTTTTTGAGTGGTTTTCATTTCAGCTTCATCTTTCGAGCAAGAGTCAGTGATATGCTTGACGCAATTTGAGGATTTGCAATTGTCTTCGAGAGCTTTAATAGTGAAAGCTTCATTCTTGCTGCTGTTATTCTTCATATTGGACATCCAGCTACTTTCCTCTCTCTCCAAATTAGATAAGTGAAATATTTGCTTGTTGATGGTACTTCTGTAGTGGCTGAAACCTAATCTTTGATCATTTACAGCAAAGTGAAGCTTAATTTCATGCTCACGAAGGCTACAATCCATGCAGTATCCTCCAGAACTGTCAGGTAAGGATAAATTATGTTTAGAATTTGAAATATTGAAATTAAATTTTTTGTTATTAAAATAAGCCTTGACACTTCCCTTGTAGTAATCAGCTACGAATATATTGTTCTGGAGGAAGCTTTTTGAGCAGTTGCTAGTTCTAACTCTATTACCCTCTTTAGATAAGTGTCTGTTGGTTTTATCTCTTGAATGTGGAGCACAGACATCATAATTGATTCTAACTGTTGGCCAATTTTTGTCTATGCTCAGATGATTGCCCATTTGATCATGAATACTGTGTGCGCGGTAGCTTCCGCCCCTATCAGGTAAAGTATTACAATTGTTAGAGCTCAATAAGTGCTTATTGTTAGAAAATGATAGATTATTTTTAATCATTCTTCCCTTGTTATTGCAGGAGCTATTCCTATCGTGATGGTAGAAGCGACCGCCACCAGTATTGTCGTATTTGGGAGTGAAAACAACATTATTCAAAGGCCTTTCCATCCAATGATTACCATTGTGGTGGAGATGCCTCTCATTGGGATAATTAATCCCACACTGTAAGAAAGATTCTAAACTCTCTTCATATTTATCAATGTGCCAGTTTTTATGATTTGAATTCTCTGAGAAGTAGTTTTGATTTCTGTTTTTACTGAGAAGGATTTGGGAATCCAATTCTATTTTCTTCCAAAGTTGTATGCTTTCTATTTTTGATTGAGAATGAAGTCTTTGATTTCTTTCTTTCCAAATGTGAAATATTGTTGCAGTAAGCATAATACTAGCTTTTTTGAATTCTTTGCTTTTTTCTTTGAAGTTTTGTTGAATATAATTGATGCTTTCCCTGATGTTTTGAACTGCCTGATTTTGCCTAATATTGAGCTTTGTTTTGGCAATAAACCATATATGTTTTGAGTAGGAGCAGTCAAAAAATAAGTGATTGATACACTCCTTTTCCTATCGGCATAGCAGGCAAATTGTATCCCCATTTTTATTCTACTTTAAACATCTATCTCTGGTGGGAAGTCTATTAACAATTGCAAAATAAGCACAATGGGACATTTTTGGACAATTTGATTTATTCCAGATAACAGAGTGCCAATCTACTTCAGTTTCATATCCTTTTATAAATGCCAATGTTTTTTTGAAGGAGAAAAGGCCTTTTGTAGAAGTTTTCCATTCCCATTTATCCTTTGGGAGATTAGAATCAATTGTTAATTGATTAATGGCAGTATTGAAAATAGATGTAGCTGAATGCAACGATGTATTCCACCTGCTATTTTGAATAATGCTACTTACTTTACCATCTATTTCGCCAAACAAATATAAGTTGTTCCATCCCACAAGACTAACTAATGTTTTTCCATGAATCCAAGGGTCAAACCATAAACTGGTCTGTTTTCCAATTTTAAATTTTCTTTCCAAAAGTTTGATGCCAGTGTCTCTACTGCTGAGAATATTTTTCCAAACAAAAGAGTGATGATTCTCAATTCTAGTGGTCCAAAAATTCTTATTTTTAAGATATCTTTCTTTCATCCACTTTGCCCATAATGAATTGCCATTTACAAATTTCCAGAATAATTTGAGTTTACAAACCTCTCTAAGCTCATTAATATCTCTCAGTCCCAAACCCCCTGCCTTCTTTGATATACAGATTTTTTCCCAAGCAATTTTGTGTTGTCTTCCTTTCTATATAAAATTTGCACAAGTTTTTTCAATTTTGTGAATTGCTTTTGCTGGGATATTGTGGGCTTGAATCCAATACATGATGATTGCGATAATGACAGTTTTAGTTAGTTCAATTCTTCCAGCTAAAGATAGAAATTTGCTAGCCCACCCTTCAAATTTATTTTGAATGATATCCAATAATCTTGTGCAGTCTCTTTCATTAATTTGATTAACACTAAGAGGAAGCCCTAGATACTTAACAGGCAGATTTCCTTCCTTGAATTTTAAGATACTTAAAATGTCCATTCTATTAGAGCAGCCTTTACTAAAATAAATTTTGCTTTTGAAATCATTGACTTTTAACCCAGCATGCTCTTCTAATTTGTCAAATATGTTTGCAATGGATTTCACACTTTGCATGTCTGCATTCAAAAAGATAAGTAAATCATCAGCATATAATAAATGAGTAATATAAGGCTTAATTCTATTTATTGGTTTGATATTTCCTCTTAAAAGCTCTATTTCCATAAGAATTGAGAAATACTCCATTGCAATAGTAAATAAATAAGGAGAGAGTGGGTCTCCTTGTCTAATCCCCCTATTACTTTGTATATACCCATTAGGAGAGCCTTGAACCAAAATAGAATATGACACATTATTAATACATTCAGAGATAAGATCACAAAATTTATTACAAAACCCCATTTGTTTCATCATAAAAATAATGAAATGTCTATTAATTTTGTCAAATGCTTTATGTAAATCAATTTTGACACACATGATGTTTTTATTATTGTTATTAAAGTTCCTTATTAATTCCTGAGCTAGCAAAGTGTTTTCAACAATTAATCTACCAGGAATGAAAGCACTCTGGTTTTCAGAAATAAGATATTTCAGGAAAATTTTTATTCTGTTACAAAGAATATTTGAAATGATTTTGTAAATGAAATTACAACAGGCAATAGGCCTATAGTCTTCTAAACAGTTAGGAATTTGAACCTTTGGGACTAATGTAATAAAAGTGTGGTTCAGATTTTTTAATATTTTACCAGTCCTAAAAAATTCAGAGATAGAATCAAATAGAAATGATTTGATTTCTTCCCAGTGGGTTTTATAAAATCTTGCACCAAAGCCATCAGGACCAAGACTTTTATCATTATTGGAATTAAAAATGATATTTTTAATCTCCTCAAGCCTGATAGGAGCTAAGAGAATATCATTGTTGTTTTCATTAACTTTAAATTTAGGTTCAATAATAGGAAAGGAATTTGAATAGAGATTGGTGTTATAAAGATTAGTAAAATAATTGATGGCTTCCTTCCTAATACAATCCAGATCATTGATAACATTACCCTTGGTATCAATTATTTTCCCAATATCATTCCTATGTTTCATACTGGACATTTTAGCATAAAAAAATTTACTAGCTTCATCACCATGCAATAGCCAGTCTATTTTTGCTTTCTGCCTTAAATTTATAGACTGTACATGAAGGGACTTGACAAGATTATTTTGGGCTAGAAAAAAATTATTGACCTTATTAATGTCCAAGCAATCCTTGTCCAATTCATTTTGCCTATGCTCACAATCATCCCTAATGGTTTTGATTTCATTACTAGTTCTGTTTTTATTCCAGATTTTCAGTTTTCCTTTGGTAATATGAAGAAGCTTATTGAATTTGAATTGGGCAGTGCCCAATACTTTTGTGGATAAGCAATTTTTGACTAAGTCTTTGTAGCCCTCTTCAAAAACCCAGCCATTAACAAATCTGAATGGAATGTTATTTTTAATTTTATTATTTTGATTTAGTTCAATTTGAATTGGTGTGTGATCACTAGTAGCCTGAGGAAGGGTAGAGCATTTAAAATCTTTAAAATAGTTTGTAAAAATATTATTAATGAGAATTCTATCTAATTTACAATGGATATTTCTGAATTTTCCTGATTTCCAAGTAAAAGCATTTCCAGCAATAGTTGGTTCAAATAAGCCAGTTTTAAGGAGAAAGTTATGAAGCATTTCTAGTTTTTTGAAAGGGATAGGATTCCCACCCCTTTTCTCAAACCCATGCATGACAGTATTAAAATCACCAATAACAATCCAAGGTAGTCTCATATTGGAATTAATTTGCTCAAGGCTATTCCAAAGAGATAATCTTTCAGTTTCACTGTTGGAGGCATAGAAAAAAGTAATTTCTAATTGAAAACCACCTTTGTTTACACATTTACAGTGGGTGAACCGAAAATTTATAAAATATTGAAAGATGTCCCAAATGTTAGGATCCCAAAGAACCAATATTCTGCCATTACCTCCCATTTGATTATTATTTATGGTTTTCCAATTATGAAGATTTTTAATTTGAAAATCATTAATTTTAGAATTGTCCAATTTGTGTTCAAGCAGCCCTACAATACTTGGTTTTAAAGTCAAAAGGAGATTATACAAATCTAATTTCCTTGTAGGAGAGTTTAGACCTCTAACATTCCAAGTGATTATTGACATAATAATAACAGTAATAATAAGAAGGATATTCAAAGGATACAAAGGCAGAACAACTATGCACTATGGCTGTTCTCTTCCACCAGAGTCTCCAACCTCTTTCCCTTTTTCTTATATGCAGTTTTGTTAATTGCTTTGAGCTGTTCTTCCCATTTTGAATTTTTAGAGATGTAATTTCTTTTGAAGTCACAGTCTTCAGTATCCTCTGTACTGTCTTCAGTGATAATGTCATTGATGCTTTTCATTTTGTCTCTTCTTTTTTCCTTTTTGGCTTTTTTGGTCTTCCTTGCTGTTGAAGAGGAGTTTGCCATTGAATTGATAACCTTTTGTATACTGGTTTCAGAACTTGGTTTTGTGGTAACAGAGGAAAGGTGATTTGCAACATGATTAATATTGGGGTTTTTAGATGGCTCTTTGCTGAGAATAGCAGAAATGTATGAACCATCTTCTATGATCATGTTTGCTGATTCTGGATTACAATTTCTGATTTGTATTGCATCACTTTTGCTGTTTACAATTGCTTCTGAAGGATTTTCTGAAATGCCATTTACAGTTTCAATAATTTCCACTTCCAAACATTGTGTCTTATTCCCTTCTTGGATAACCATTTCTTGTGTTGATTCCTGAACAGTAATAGTTTTATTGATACTGTTATTATTTACATTCAAGGGTAAACAGATGGATCCATTATTTGCTTCCAATGTTCTGGTTATCGATGTATTTCCCTTTTCTTTTGTGGAACTGCTAGCCACATAATTTTCTTGAGTTTTCTGTTTCTCTTTCCAGACCATTTTGGTAACACAGTTGTCAATGGTATGACCAAAACAACAACATGATTTGCACCTAGGGGGGATCCATTCATATTCTATGCTTTGTATTAAATTTTCCCCATCATGCAATGAAATAGACGCTTCATTTGGTAAATCAGTATTTGCTTGAATTTCCACTAATATTCTAGCAAAAGAAAGCCTTGATTTCTTGGCAATATGTTCGTCTAATTTAATAGGGTTACCCACAATGCTAGCAATAGCACTCAAAATTTCTTTATCCCATAATCTAAGATTTAATTTCGGGAGTCTTATCCAAACTGGCATTGAAGAGAGCAAATCTCTATCAAGATTGACTTTATTATTCCATTTTTTCATAATAATGAGTTGTCCATTTATAAAATGAGGACCTCCAATAATAGCTTTATCACAATCTGTTGCATTTTCAAATCTAATTATGAAAAACCCATTGTTACGAGTAAATATGTCAAAATTACCAGTGGGAGTGCATGATTTTGCTATAACAGCCTTGAAATGATGATAAGCGGGTCTGCTGCCAAAAACGTATGCAATAACTGAATGGCACCACTTGCTTTCTGCCCTTATGCTGGCCTCTGCATTCACAACAACAATCTTCTTTTCATTGATTGAGAGGGGAGCCACATATTTTAGATCAGCTTCAGAGTTTGATCCCCCATTCTTTATCAGATCTGCCCATGAAGAGGCTTTATTCAGGTTAGTATTATTGAGGAACCGATTTATTTGGTATCTGACTGTTTCTTGAATGGTTTCTTGAAATTCCATTTTGCATATTTGATTTCAAACTGGTCCGAGGAGAATTTTCAACATGATTTGCATTGTTTCTTGTATTCCCAGTGAATCTTGAATTGAAGAGATCTCGGTTATAGTTTCTGTTTTGATTTGGATGTTTTGAATTTCCCTTGTTCTGGCTCAGCTGGTTTGAACCAATTCCAGATCGATGTTTTAGATACTCATGGCTTTTTCTAGATTGAACGATTTGGAATCCCTATTCATCAAATTCAGGAATGATTTTAGAAGAAATTGATTGTGAATGCAGAATTGGATCTGGTGGAGGAGGAGAAATGGAAGAGGAAGAAGGAGAAGATCCCCCAATCTGATCAAGGCTGAAGATTGGATTATCCTTAAGAAAAGTGATGTCCGCCATTTTTTGTTTTTCTGTACCTGCTATAGAACTTTTCTGTAAGACATTTACCAACTAGCAGAGTCGTAATTTCTTTTACTTTCAAGATTTTTTTTTTTTTGTAGTTTGCAGTTGTTACTGCAAATATTGCGGTTTAAACTTTAAATAATTGCACTATAAATATTTGTAATTTAAACTGCAAACACTTGTAAAACAAAAGAAATTGAATTATTTTTCGAAGAGGGGGATTGGTAATAGATGGATCGGATAAGTCAAAGGAAAAGGGATTTTAAAAATAGCAAAGGGAACATGAGCACGGCGTTGATGCCATAATAATAAAGAGTGCGGTTTTCTATATTATCCACTTGGATTTTTAAATTAAAATGCATATCATGAGCTGCATATTTTATTTCAACTGCATAATGATTCAACTGCTACTTGCCCAGCTACCTACCGTTCCTACTTCTATATAAAGCAAACAAATATCTCATTTTTCTACGCAGATTCAATTAAATTCAACTCTTATGCAAAACTAAAAAATTGATCGATGTCAGGTCAAGAAGAAATACTGTGCTCAAAAGACTTGCTAGAAGCACAGTCTCATCTATGGACTCACATTTTCAGCTTCATCAACTCCCTCTCTCTCAAATGTGCACTCGAACTAGGAATTCCTGACGCTATAAACAACTACGGGAAACCCGTTCCTCTCACTGAACTGTGCAAAATCCTCCAAATACCAAGCAAAAGATTCGAAAACTTTCAACGCTTCATGCGTCTTCTAGCCCATAACGGCTATTTCAAAGAAGTAAGCACCAACCCCAATGAAGACGTTTACGTCCTAACCAAAAACTCGTTCCCATTAATAAAAGAAAAAGGCGCCTCCATCACACCATTCGTCGAGCTAATGCTCGACGAAAGCTTGTTAGATCCATGGCAAACACTCAGTGCATGGTTCAAAAGCGAAGAACCTTCCACCGCCTTTGAAATGTTCCATAAAACCTTCATATGGGAAGCTACTGGCAAATGGCCTGAGTTTGGTAAAAAAGTCAGAGAAGGATTGGGAAGCGATTCTGGTGCCATTATAAAAGTTGTGTTAGATGAGTGTGGTGAGCTGTTTGGTGGAGTCAAGAGCTTGGTTGAAGTGGCAGGTGGCACTGGAACTTTGGCTTTGGCCATCAAGGAAGCTTTGCCAGAGATGAAGTGTACGGTTCTGGACTTGCCTCAGATGATCAATGCTATGGAGAAGAGTGATAAAGTTGAGTATGTTGCTGGAGATATGTTCGAGTACATTCCACCTGCTGATGCACTCATCATGAAGGTAATAATGTATACAACACATAAATATGTATTAATATGTATGTTGATTAATAAAATGGAGAGTTTTATTAATGCAGTGGGTGTTGCATGGATGGAATGATGAAGCGTGTGTGAAGCTGCTGAAACAATGCAAGAAGGCAATTCCTAGCAAGGAGAAAGGAGGAAAAGCCATCATAATTGACAAGGTGATGGATACGTCGGATGGTGTGCATCCGAAGCTTACAGAAACGCAGCTTCACTTTGATATCCATATGATGGTTCATACTACTGGAAAGCAGAGAACTGAAGAAGAATGGAAGAAGCTGTTCGCTGAGGCTGGGTTCGATGATTATAAGATCATACCGGCACTTGGTTTACGATCCATAATCGAGATCTATCACAGCGGATAGTTTCGCTTAATCATGCTATAAATATCTTGGCTTATGACGGTGTTTGTGATGATGAACTAGTATTTCTGTTTGTTTCTTTGCTGTTCTGCTGTTCTATTTGGTTCTGTTTGCCATGTACAACTCTGGCAATGTTCTAAGCGTCTAAGATTGTATGATGCTTGGCATGTGTATTTCTGTATCTGATGTAATAAATGGACTGCTACAAAATTCGCTTTAGCTGCGTGAGCTCAAGTTTTTTTTCCCCTCTCCCTTTAACTTGTAAACTTTTTATAAAAAAAAGAAGAAGAAAATTTTCATCTCTTTTTTACTTTTACTTCGGTGCATAATCTAACAATAACGATATAAATATGAGAAAATTAATTAATTTGCAGAAGATTATGGATAAACGAAAGTTAATTACCTTGACATGGATGATATACATCCTCTATTTTAATAGGAAGTGGCTATACAACTAATAAACAAATTAACAAACAAACTAAAATTGATCCATAAATTTTGACATTTATATATTACTGTGCTTAGAGCATCTTCAACGGATTCAGGCTGTAATATTTTTTTTGAAACCCAGAATGGGAATAAATTCACAGTCTATAAAATTATAATTAAAAGTGCAGTTACATCCAACAAAAACAACCTAGCACTTACAAAGTTAGACATACACCATATACAAACATACTCAGTACATACATACCCTTGTACAACCCAAAACAAACATACCCAGTACATATTAAACCACAAAATACTACTTAGCTAATAATATATACAATATGATACAACAGCATAAAGAAGACAACATGAAGTCATTGAAAAAACAGCTGAACATGCAGGTCAGACAGCTTCATCTTTCCTCTTCCTACGCACCACTCTCTTTCCAATAGAATCCATGCTTTCCCTTACTCTCTTTTGCAGCTCAGGTAGTATAGCCTTTCATTCCTGCCCATAAGGATAAGCAACACCTAACTAGAAAGAAATATTAGACATTGCAATTCTGAGAAGCATATCAAAGGATTTACTTTTATGATTGAAACATCTATCATTTCTTTCACTCCTCCATAAAACCCAAGAAGCACTCATAATTATGAAATCAAATAGAATTCTATCAATTTTGTTTGAAACCTGTTTTCTGTCAGCTTTCCAGTACCAGAATTGGTTAAAAAAACGAGGAGGGGGAATAATATGAAGAATCTGAAAGCATTTGATCCTAAGCAGGTAGGTAAAAGGACATTGGAAGTATAAATAATCAGTGTCTTCATCTCTGAAATTGCTGAATAGACATTTAGATTCAATCCTTAGACCTTTATGAACAAGGAGGGCTTTGGTATTCAGCTTATTATGGATAGCAATCCACATATGAAGCTTCACTTTAGGTGGAACATGCATCTTCCATAGAGCTTTACAATAATTCACCTTGATACCACCGAAATTATTAATCTATAAACTGAATTGACAATGAATTTTCCATTCTTTTCTAGAGCTCAAGAAACATTGTCACTAACATTGTGAATGATTATACTCTTCAGCATATTAATTAGCTTGCAATACTGAAAGAGTAAATCTCCAGCCAACATTCTATTGAAACTAAGAATCCATTTCAGCTCATTACAATCTCTGTAACAAAGTTCACTTATTCTATCATTTTGATTCATAGAGATGTTATATAAATCAGGAAAGATATTCATCAAAGGGATGTTACATATCCAAGTGTTATGCCAAAATAAGATTCTATCACCATTACCCAATTGCCAATTCAAACCAATTTTGAAAATAGAGTCTAATTTGATAATATCAGACCAATATTTTGGAGTTTGATGCAAAGAGAAGACATCAGTGTTGGAATTACCAATATAGTATCTAATTTCAACCCAAATTTTCCAAAGAGAAATATTATTTTCAGAAATTTTCCATAACAATTTACATAAAAGAGCACAATTAAGTTCCTGCATATTTATCACCCCTAAACCACCTTGATCTTTATATTCACATATAGTCTCCAAAGCCACTAAGTTCTTTAAAGAACTACCAGATTTGCAACCTTTCCAAAGGAATTTCCTCCTAATAGTGTCAATTTTATTAATGACCTACTTAGGGAATTTGTATAAAGACATCCAAAATAAAGGCAATGTAGAGAGAACTGAGTTTAACAAAACCAATCTTCCTGCTCTTGATAAAGTATGACATTTCCAACTTGCTAGCCTTGACCCAATTTTATCAATCAATGGTAACCAATCTTCATGTTTCAGAGCTTTAGGTCTAATAATCATTCCTAAATAAGATAGAGGAAAAGTACCAATTCTACAATTCAGAGTTAATGCAACATCTTGAATATTAAAATCTGAGCCACCCACAACCATAGTTAAACTCTTATTGAAATTAATTTTCAACCCTGACAGATTCTCAGATCCATACAGCAAAAGCGTAAGAGTAATGATAAAATGAGGTTTGGGAGAACTAAATATGATAGTATCATCAACATATTAAAGGGAAGATATGCCACCAGTAACAAAAGAATTACCAAAAGATTCTAACACTCCATTTCTAACGGCAACTCTAATTAACCTTTCAAATATATCTACTGCAATATTGAACAGCAAAGGAAAGAGAGGATCTCCTTGTCTTAATCCTCTTTTAGAAATAATTTTCCTGCCTTCCATCCCATTCAACAAAACAGATGAAACCCCACTGTTCAAAAGACCCCTAATCCATCTACACCAAATACTGCCAAAACCTCTGGCTTGTAAAACTTCTAAAATAAAATCCCAATTTAAAGAATCAAAAGCCTTTGAAAAAACTAATTTCAAAATCACAGAAGGCAAATCTTTCTGCATACAATAGTCGACCACTTCTTGCACCATAGCAAAATTTTCCATGATATTTCTATTTCTAATGAAAGAAGATTGACTATTAGGAATGAGAGAATTCATCAAACTCCTGAGTCTGTTAGCTAGAGCTTTGGTAATAATCTTAAATATACAATTCAGTAAACTGATGGGTCTAAAGTCTTTAACATCATTAGCTCCCTCCTTCTTAGCCAGTAAAACAATAAAAGCATAGTTCAAACAACTAAAATCTAAATTTCCAGCATATAGGTCATTGAAGAGGGAAATGACATCTGATTTGATGGTAGACCAGTATCCTTGAAAGAAGAAAGAAGGATAACCATCTGGTCCAGGTGCCTTATCTGCTGGAAGGTCCTTAACAACTTGACAAATTTCCTCCTCCGTAAACACTTGCTCTAAACAATTCAAGTCCACCTTCTCATTGTCATCAAACATTAAATCCCAATCCACAGAAGTAAATTTCTCTTGAGAACTACAAATAATTCTTTGTAAAAATCGGAAAACTTATTTAAAATTTTATTTTGATCAAATTCCTCAACGCCCTCAATAATAATATTATTTATGTAATTAGTTCTCTTTCTTTCAATGGCTATTTTATGGAAATAAGCAGTGTTAGCATCCCCATGATTGAGCCAATTAACTCTAAATCTCTGCTTCCACATGATTCCCTCTTGGTCAATAATTTTCAAAAGTTCTTTTTCCTTAGATTTAAGAACAGCACATTCTTCCTGAGACAATCCCATAGTTTCCTCCTTATTGTTAAGAGCCAAAATCTCTTCACTCAAATTAATCTTCTTATCTTTCAAATTATCAAAGTTTCTTTTCTCCCATTGTTTGATACAATTTCTTAATGATCTAAGCTTAAACATTATATTCTTAGCAGAATTATATAAGCTGTTAAAACTAGACCGTTTTTCCTTAACAAAATCATCAAAGTCATTCTCTAGACACCACATTTTCTCAAACCTAAAAATCTTCTCAAATTTCACATCCTCCTTACAATCTAACACCACCGGACAGTGATCAGAAAGAATCCTAGCATGACCATACTGTACAGAGAAAGGAAATTTATCATCCCATTGTGTGTTGATTAAAAATCTATCCAATCTAGCCATTATAGGGTTCTCTTTCCCATTGCTCCAAGTGTAAGCTCTGTTGCACAAAGACAGGTCAATTAAACTGCAATCTTCAGCTAAATCACTAAATCTCTCCATTTCTGAATAACTTCCTTCTCTCCCACTTCTTTCTCCTAGGAACCTTGTAACATTAAAGTTTCCCCCAATGGCCCAAGGCCCATTAACCTCTTTCAAAAAATCAGAACAACATTCCCAGAAAACAAGTCTATCATTTTTATCACAAGGGCCATAAACATTTGAAATAAACAAATTGCATCTATCTCTCATATTCTCCAATTTAATATGCAAAACATTATAGCATTTGAATTCCTCTACAATCTTAAACCTATCCCCTCTCCAACCAACAAACAGACCACCTTTACTATCCATGGCATCAACAGCACACCAAATTTCAATGAAATTTCCACCCAATGAATTAAAATTGAAAGTAGAGGAGTCAGCAATTTTAGTCTCCTGAATTAACACTACATCCACATATAATGACTTAACAATGTTCTTGACTCTGGCACATTTCTGGGGAGTGCCGAGGCCCTTAACATTCCATGTTAAGATCTTCATGAGTTATTGGAGACCCTTAATAACTCCAAAGATTTAAAACTCTCCATATCCACTATGCCATTTTGAAAAGTAACACCAATTTTTCTAGCAATGTCAAAAGGTTGTTCATAAGAAAGAGAATTTAATGCAGCTGGATCATGAACACTTCCAAAAAAAGGATGAGAAGGCTTACTTGAAGAGGCAGCATGCTCCAAAGCCTTCACTCCTGCTCTTTTATTGGCTTTCTTCAGAGTATCCTCCTTCTGACCCAATAGCCTGGCACTTCTACGCACATTGTTGAAAGCAGCATCGGCATTGATATCTTTGCTTGAGTTGTCACTGAGCTCCACAACAGGAATAAGCTCCTTTTCTACTTCAATAATTTCCACACTGGGTTCGACAGAAACCACCTCTTGGACTGGAGCATCCTCCTTAGCACCACCTGTTACCACCATTTCAGTGTTTTTAAGAAATTCCCTAACTTTATTTGAATTATTAGCACGAAAAACCACAGCATTAGCATCATCCGAGTCCGTGATAGCGTCTTCAACATAGACTTTGTCCGGATCAAGAGAATTAAACACATTCTGATCACTTGAACCAGAATCAATCACTTCAGAATACACTCTATCTGGAATAGTAAATGGATCAACCACATGCGCAACATTACAGTTGTTGGAACTCGAATTATTACTGCTACTGTTTGAAATATGAGTAATAATAACCTGATTACCATTCACTTCAAGATCAATCAAGTCATTTCTATCTTCCTGAGTCTTACAAGAATTATCTTTCTTCCTCTAAAGCTTACTAGTGTCAGGTCCGAAGCAAGAATGGTTCCATGCATTAAGATCAAGATCACCCTCTGTAGAAGTCTCCTTAACTGAAATAATGTAGCATGAATTTCCAATAAAAATTTCAATTTTCCCCGGAATAGACACATTAATATCTCTTTCAATCTCCACATCCAGATAGGAATAATCAAATTTATCTCCTTCAACAAAATCCATATTAACTAAGAAGCCAATCCCAATGACTACCTCTTCTAAAAGATCTGGCTCCCAACATATATCTGGTAAGTCAAAAAGTCGAATCCAAGTTCTAACTGAGAGATTTCTTTCTATTTTCCCTTCATGCAGACTGCAAAGTCTCAGCCTAACCATCTTGTTGAAAAGTTTCAGAACATTTCTCATCGCAGCATCCATGGCAAAACTGAAGCTTAGAAAAAGAACCTTAAATTCCCGATTATACTTCTTAACGTCCCAATTATGATTACCAAAGTGAAAAGTAAGAAGGTCAACAATATCTTGAATAGTGAATTTTCCTTGAATAATTGTGATAATTACCCATCTTCTACATTTCTTATAAGCTTTAGCAAAGCCATCAGAGTTGTCGAGAGTAATTCTGAATGTTTTGTTGACATCCACCCCATTTACCAAATCAATTGAATCTGACTTCCTTCTAGAAATTTCCTCTGGTTGCTTCGAAGATGCGTTGTCTCTAAAAACAACCCCTTTCCCTCTATCTTCCATTCAGGGTGTAATATTCCACCCCTGAATATTACACCGTGAATATTAAGAGGAGAGCTCAACAAATGAGCGTCCATTAAATAGACGTTCGAGGTTGGATGCTCATAAAAGCCACGCCCAGCCCCTTCTAACTCATTATTACTCTCTTTTTTCCACTTTTTATTTACAAAAACCATCAAAATGCCACCTCACGTTATCAAAATTGCTAGATGTACAGTTCGACAGCAGCCAAAGAGGCTTGCCGGTCCACATCACATTGCTCCTACCCTTTAGACGACTATTGACGACATACGTATTCTGCATGATCTACCCGAGGGATACACGCATTGCACGTTGACAGCCTTGGATATGGTCGAGGTATAATTCTAAATATTAAATAACTTTTAGTACATGACTGTTACGTTCATCGTATATTAACTATGAAATGTTGTTTATTATATAGATCTGTCATATTACCATGTATATTAATTAGTTGTTATGTATTTAAGTAATACAGTAATCCCCAACAATTGTTTATTTTTTAGTTTCAGTACGTCAGTTGTCGAAGTAGTTGGTCAAAGTGTATAGCGGTAATACGATAGACTTCCTCAGGGTTTAGTAGATAGACTACAAGACGGTCCTTTTGCCTTTTTCTTTCAGATTCAACCACCTCGGTCATTTGATCTTTCACTCATATCCGCCCTAGTTGAGAGGTGGTAGCCTACGATATACACTTTTCATTTTTTTAGATTTTGACCTCGACGTTACCCTCATCAATTTTTATTTGTTGTCTAGGATTGAGGTAGGAGGCCCAGATAGGATGTCATATCCTTTTGATAATTCGTATGAGAGCCCTAAGGTTTTCACCGTATATCTACCACACTTTGACTGTGGTCATGTTTCTTCCGGTTCTGTTCCCCTGACATATCTACAGGAGTATATTACAGCTCATATGGGCACTGATACGATGAGTAATGTTGTATTTATCATATATCTATTTGGTTCGACCTTCTTTTCAAACCAAAAGAGTACCATTAGATTAAGTTATCTTACAGCGGTAGCCGATCTAGATCAGCTTCATATTGTAGACTGGTGGTCCTCTATAATTGGATGTTTGTACACCACTCTTGATTCTTATGCTCTCGGGGAGGTTAGGCAGATGTTTGGGCTCTAGTATATTTTGTTGTGTTGTTACTATAAGTACACGGCAAACATACATCCTCACATTGTTATGATAGCTAGCTATGTAGTAGAGACAAAATTTCCATGCATGAGACGATGTGAGCGTGTTCAATTGGTTTCTCATGCACCTATGTGGGTTAGGCATGACTTGATGAAGGCCCGTACTCAGATTAATTTGAGGTGCGGTGTTAATATTTCACGGGCAACATGGACTTCATATTGGATCGCCATGACATAGAAGGGCCAGTTGTATGATGGTCATCCTCTTTCTATTGCGTATCACTTGTGTTTACGGAGAATTGTTTTATTACCACTAGTGTTTCTTCATATTTGGTATTCGGGGGAGAGATGCTGGTATCAGACCACTAGGGAGCTACGTATCGCTGAAGATCCATAATCTTATAATGACATGTTCGATAGACATCAGACCATAGGATCACAATATATATAAGGATTGAGACAGAGTGGATGATTAGATGCTTTGACATTTGTCCTAACTGACAGGAATTTTGACAGATACTGGGTAAGGGTTGCTCCTCAACGATACATGTTGCCTGACTACACTCGAGGAGTGAACTACCACTATGGGAAAATACGCATCAGACAACAGATATGCTCCATTGTCTTATTACCTAGCTATCTGTCGTCTATTTCTGTGCCGTCTCATTGCACATCAAACCACAGATATGCCCCGTAGTATGATACGCACCAACACAACAAAATAAAAAAAACCATACGTTGTCTGATGTTATAGTATCATTTCTAAAATTTTCTATTAGACAACATATAAATATTGACTGATATGCATATCAATTACACTTATGTTATATTTGCAAAATGAAATAATGAATCACTATTATATTTAAACAAATATTTTATTTCAAATCAAATTCAAATACAATACAACTTTCACTATACTTACATTTTCAAATATAATACAACTTTCACTATTCTTACATTTTCAAATACAATACAACTTTCACTATCACTCTCATATATACAACTTTTCTCTACACTCTCATATATAACATTTTTTTACTAGCACTCACTTACACTCACTCGAGTTTATTTTTTATATTGATCTTCATTTGCTTGCTCCAGCTTGTGTCCAACCATCTCTTATCCTGTCAAATAAACAATGCAGTAAAATGGAAAAGGAAACAAACCTAAATTGCAAAAATTAAATTAAATTTGAATATTAATATTGCCTCAGTTTATGGGTTTGTTTTCTCTTCATGTTTTAGACATGGCCGGACAAATATATATATATATATATATACACACGGACAACTTATGATATGCACAATGTATCACTATGAATATTACAAGGCCGGACATCGATTAAATCTCACGGACTATTGCAAAGGTCAAGCCCAAAGACTCAACACAGTGCAAACGTGCACAAGGTCAAGTCCAAGCCTCCTCGGGCTCAACTCAGGTGCATATATCACAAAACAAGTTTCATCAATTCAACAAACACAAGAGTACATAATGAATACAAGGTAAGAAATCTCAAAACAGTTTAAGCATAGTGCACATAGGAGCGGCATGAACAAAGCTGAAGTGCACATGTATAAACCAGACAAAAAAAGTAAAACATGGCAATATTTCACACATATATAATACATATGTATGTGTGTATATACATGGAAGTAACAAGCAAGAAGAATGCATATGGAAGTAACAACCATTCAAGGTTCTGGTTATTCAAGTATCAATTTTAGGCCATTCAAGGTTCAGGGAAGGCAAGGATGTATACATTCAAGGTTCAGGGAAAGCAATCAAAGAAAAATACATTTCGGTATCAAAGCATATATACATGTATAAATCTCTGATTTCTTTGATACTTGAATGGCCTGAAATTGATACATGTATATATATGTATGTATGTATGTATAAACCATTCAAAGCAAAATGCATACATGTATATATGTGTAAACCTTGAATGTATACATGTATATATGTATAAACCAAAATGTTTACAAAAGGATGTATACATGTATCAAAATGCATTTTAGGTTCAGGGAAAGCAATCAAAGAAAAATCCATTCAAGTATCAAAGCAAAATGCATCAAAAATTCAACATATGAACCCATGAACAATTCAAAAGCAGCTCAAAGCAATTCAAAATCAGCTCAAAGCACATATGTATATACATATATACATGAACACATGGACAATTCAAAAGCAGCTCAAAGCTATTCAAAATCTGGTTAAGGGATTTTACATGTATACATGTTTGTATATGCATGTATACATATATATAAAACATATGAACACATGAACAATTCAATGCACATGGTCCAGACTCATGGCATAAGACCAGATCATAAATGAATCAATTCAAGTGCAAAAATGAATCAGTTCAAGGCACAAGACCAGGCCAGATCATAAATGAACCGGTGAAACAGAAATGAAGTGGGATGTAATTGGCACACTAATATACATATATACACATATGTCTATACATGTATACATGTATATATGCAACACATGTTCAGAGATTCAACCAACAACAAGCTTTAAGTAATATACATATATACACATATGTAAATACATGTACATATGTACATACTCAAAATGGTTCAAGCTCAAGTACATACAAGTATATGTGATAACTGAAATAACATAAACACACATATATGGGCGAAGATATACATACACAAGCACTAGGGTATAATTATACAGACTTTTCACACATATACATAAATGAAGTAAGATGTAACAACACATATACACATATGTATATACATGTATACATGTTTATATGTAACAGTGAAATCCCATATATCTCAAAACTGAAATCCTATTACACATATATACATATGAACACTTCAACACAAGTATATACATATGAACACATGAACACAAGTATAAACATTCACACAAATTAAAACAAGGCAGGACCAACAAGACACACATCAATAGGCAATGCTATGGACCTGCAATTCAACATAAGAATCGAGAAACTAGACACATATACAATAAGTATATACAACAAGGCATATCAAGTGTTGAAGTGCACTGCCTTGAACAAGGCAGTTCCAGTCAACACTGCCTTGAACAACAAGGTCAAACATAGCAATCCACTAACTTCGAAATGAAGTCAAGAGCACTTGGTCAGGTGACATAGTGAAAAACAAGGTCCAACCTAGCAATAAAATTAGCAAATGGAAACCAAAGCAGAAATTCAAGAATTATAAAACCAAATCAAATAGAAACCAAAATCAGAAATTCAAGAATCAAATCGAATCATATATTCGCATATTTTGGAAATAAATTCCTATATAAGAAACCCAAATCATCATTGGCCAGTGCACTTCATACAAGTTTTGTTCATTGTCACATAAACACCCAAATCATCATCGGCCAGTGCACTTCAGACAAGTTTTGTTCATTGTCACATAAACACCTAAATCATCATAGGAAAATCAAGTCGAGATCAATACAAAATCAAATGGGGCGGAAATCAAAAGGCAAATCAAGTTGAGATCAATACAAAATTAAAAGGGGAAGAAATCTCAATATATATATATGGAAATATAGGAAAGTAATTCCTATATAAATAACCCAATTCATTATTGGTAGGATAATCAGATTCGAGAACAATATAAATCGAAAGGGGCAAAAATCATACCAAAATCAATCGATGAACAATCGACAAGGAGTCGCAACCATCAATAGCCCTAATCGAAGAACACTCGATAAGGAATAAAGCACACAACCATCAATTTGCACAAAGACGAGAAGACGAGAAGGAGACGACTTCAATTTCATAAAACCCTAAGTTAACGACAAGAAGGAGATGGCGATTTACTTCTGAATAAAAATAAAAAGGGGGAACAAAATAATAAAGAGGGAATAAAATAATAAAGGGGGAACAGAAAAAAATAGCGGCCATGAAATAATTAAGAGGGAAAAGTTGGAGCCAGAAATAAAAAATTTGATAACTTAAATCAGACGACATATAAAATGTTTTCTGAATAACAAGCTTGTACATAGGGATTTCATGGGTCATTCAAACAACAGATGAAAGATTATGTGGCTCTTCAGACAACAAATGGTTTTTTCATGTGCTGTGTGAAAAAGTGGGATAACAGAAAATCTACCTTATGTCGTGTGATCACTGTTATCTGATTCACTTTGTGGCATAGTGTCCGATCATATAGGTCTACATATAGTCACTGATAGAGTTCAGGCACCTCTATTTTCTTTTGATCCCACTTCATCCCAGTACGCTCAGCGGCTCATGCACTTTGGTCTTGATGCCTATTTTAGAGCATATGAATCAGTGGGACTCTTATCGAGCAGCCGATAGTTTATTCAAGGGATCATGAAATTTCTGGTATCCTTACTACTGGACTTTACCCACCTTTTGAGGTAATTCAATGTATTGATAATTCTTTGTACAATGTTAGTTAAGCAGACGTATAGTGATATATTATATGTAATTACAGTATGTAGGTAGGTTAGACAAACATAGACAATATATTGCGTTATTTAGCATATGACTCTCGTTCATACTCAGATGCTCGGTTAGGAGGCTCAGCAGGCAATGCAGACACAGATTAATGATTTGGAGGCTCAGATGGCTGCATTCCGCTTTGATCAGTCCTACCGATTTTGATGATGTGGTGGACAATGACTTTAACGACGACGATGACGGTGCTGTAGACTTAGGATGACCGATGATTGTACTGTTACACTTATGTAACCGTTGTTTGATTGTACTATTACACTTATGTTATCATTGTTTGACTATACTATTATACTTATGCACCGCACTATTACACTTATGTTACCGTTGTTCTGTCACATTATATAGCTTTATTCATATTTCACAGCTTTATTTACATTTCAGCATACTTACCGAAGCCAAAGTAGTACAGTGTTCAATCACATTCGAACACTATAGCCATGTTACACAGCTTTATTCACCTTTCAGCATACTTACCAAAGACAAATTGGTACAATGTTCTGTCATATTTGAACACTACAGCCATGTTGCATAACTTCATTCACATTTCCGCATACTTACTGAAGACAAAGTGGCTCAGTGTCTTATCACATTCGAACACTGTAGTTATGTTTCTGTAACAACCCTAACATTATTTAGGACATTTAGTTGAGTAAATAAAATAAAATAATGTTAAATGATAAGGACGTCGAGATTTAGTAATTAATGAGGGTCGAGCCTAATTAATGAATTAATAGAATCGATAAGAATATTAATAAGTAGAAGGGTACATAAGGACGGTAATTTAGGAAAAGAGCAGATTTTCTTATCATAAACCCTTATTCTCATTTCCTCCCTCGCTTCACTTATTCATAAATGAAATCAAAGAAAGCTAAGGCCAGCTATTAATAAGTGTTCAAGAGGAAGGAAACGCTTGGAAATCAAGTAGAAAGCTAGGGGAAATCAAATCAAAATACAAATCTCAACCTTCTTAATCCATTCAAGGTGAATAATAGATGCATCTCAAGTTTTGATTGTTATTTTCAGTTTTAAGTAAAAAAATAAAATGTTTTGATGATATTATGCCATGCTTTTAATGACTAAATGATTATATGCTTTTTAATGAATTTATAAAATTTAATTATGAAATTTAGTGATATGTTTGAGTTGAAAAACCTATCACACAATACACAAATGACCTTAAATTTGGATATAACGTAAGAAACACTATTTTAGAGATGAACTTTAAATTTCATAATTTTCTGATAATGCATGAATATTGTATTATTTTCTTAAGAGAAGAAAATGGATTATTTCTGGTTTTAATTATTAAAAATAATTAAAAAAAAATTCTAGTCCTGAAATTTTTATATGTTGAAGAACGTAATAAATTAAATTTATTATGATTTTAGGGTCTTTTTCCCAAGTATTCATGACTTATTACTATTTATTTAAGTTAGAAAAGCTTAAGTACTATATTATAGTATTAATAAAAAGGGGTGGTTTGCAAAATGATTTGGAAATGTAAAATTTGCGCCAAGGCAGTTTTCTGGAAAAGGATTATCATAAAGTTATTATTAGCCAATCATATTTTTACAAGGATTGAGGTTAGGTAAACAGATATTACTTTTATTAGTAAGAAATCAATTTTCATAGTAATTACGGCTTTGCCACTTCGTGTTTCATGATGCCGCACCCTATCTCATCATCTTTATGAACTTCGACAATGACCTAATATGATACAAAGGACACCAAGGCCAGTTGGTATGGAATGTATCGTCCTTGGTTAGAGTGCGAAGACATTAGGGTCGACATCATGATCTTCGATGATGTTATTGTAGTATAACTTAAATACCATGTTTTATATAAAGGCATGGTGCCGCTTATTTTAAATAGAGTCGCTGACCCCAATGTTTTTGAAGAGACTATAGCAACGATAATAACGCTGTAGTGTTTTGATAAGGACTTCATGTTTGATCACTTTGATCTTGATTGTCATCGACCTTATAGTTTGCCGCTTTAAACTTAACCCTTATTTTTGAAAAGGTTATGTCATTGCATATTATGACTTCGGCCCTAATGAGGCCGTTATTTTAGTTAAGGCATCGATGTCAACATCTATCAATGTCACTGAAATCCTTATGTAGTTTAATACTATGTTTTACGAAGTGGATGACTTCGACTATATCCTCTTATGTTTTTAAGTTAAAGGATGTAACCTATTTTAGAGGGACGAAGACCCACATCGACGATGACCTTGCCACGTTTTATCAATATAGACGGTGTTTGTACCAAAAATTGGCACAACACTCTTCGGAAGTTTTTGAAGAGATAAAAGTGAAGAAAGAAAATTAAAACTGTGGATTATCTAACAAAAACTCCAAATAACAGAAATGTAAATTGAAAAGACAAGCGATTTAGAGTGGTTGAGCGATTTGCCTACGTCCACTATGAAGTTTGATGATTTTATTGCTCGATACTTGAAGATTACAATTTCTTATGATGTAATACAACTGATTTTATGAGCTAAGTCTGAAATTAAAGCAGCGGTGGTGATTTGGAGTAAATCTGGCAGAGTCTGGGTGCTCTTTAGCTCTTAGAATTCTCCGACCCCTTTTCTGAATGACCAGGGGCTCTATTTATAGGTGTAGGAGACTGATATTTCGCCTAAAATTCGGGGAGACCAGTTCTGGTATGTGAGGGGGCCCACATGCCCGCTTTCAGGAAATCCGGGCCCACTTTGGGATCGATTCGAACTCAACTTCGAATCGATCAAGATTTGCTCCGATTGAGCTGAAATTTGGCATGAACATTCCTCAGGTCATATGTAAGCTCCTCTGAAAATTTCATAGCATTTGGACTTGTAGATCCCGAGATATGATCGATGCAAGTTGGTCCATATCGATTCGAACTCAACTTCGAATCGATCAAGATTTGCTCCGATTGAGCTGAAATTTGGCATGGACATTCATTAGGTTGCCAGTAAGCTACTGTGAAAATTTCATAGTATTTGGACTTGTAGATCTCGAGATATGATCGATGCAAGTTGGTCCATATCGATTCGAACTCAACTTCGAATCGATCAAGATTTGCTCCGATTGAGCTGAAATTTGGCATGGACATTCCTTAGGTTTCCAGTTAGCTCCTGTCCAAATTTGGTGGCATTTGGACTTGTAGATCTCGAGTTATGATCGATGCAAGTTTGGATTTCTCAGCCGTGATCCATCAATATCTGGAGCATAAGAACTCCGATTGACTTGAAATTCGGAATGTTGGCTCTCATAGCTTTGCTTGTCATGTCATATCAATTTTAGCTCGATCCAGACTCGGAAAAAATTCGTCGATATCCATAGTGAGCCTGCGTATAACCGATCTCCAAGACGAACTGTCATTGGTTTCTAGTCAAGTTCTTGGTGTTACGGCCTTGCCAAAAGGTGGGATAACATTTGCCCCCCAAAGTACGTCATGTGTGAATATGACGTGCTTTGAAATGCTGCATCCTTCATTCTGAAAAAGTTCTATCTGATTCGTTGAGTAGTTGTTATCTTTTCGTCAAAAGATGTAACCTTCGATTGATTTCCAGTAATATGAATGTTGATTGAACCACTGTTAGTGAATATGTAGTGCAATGTTGTAACTGAGTGTCGAGTGCTAGCGATTTGTTGTTCGCTATTGTAATTGTCATCAGGTGAGCATTCAATTCTTTGGTTGGAGGGCATCATGGATAAACCCACTGGTTTTGAGCAAATTCGCCTCCTCTTTAAGTGCAACAGATCTCTCCGGATCCATGTCGCATCGTTTCTGTTCACCGAGACATACCTCGGGACGACATTTAATGTAGGGTTCTTCATGGCTAGCGAGAGTCCATATATATATATGAGATCGAGTCCAAGCGAACACATCAAGATTCACCTGAAGTAGAACAGTTGACTCTTTCTTCATCATTGCGCAGAGTTGTGATCTGATCTACAATACTCGTGATGGGTTGTAGGCGCCTCATGTGTTTATCTGCGATCCATTGCTCATTGGAAGGGTCAGAATGATGATCAGTCGCCCATAAGTCCTGTTATTGATCTGATGACTTTATCTCTAGGCATCCTTTCGGTCGCAACCTAGAGTTGTTATGAACATCAGGCATGGGTCATAGGTTCAAGTTGTCATAGTCAACTCTCGGATAATTACTCTTTTGCCCCCAGTCTCGGGTTGGCGGATGCATTACGCGGACGATCTAGTCTTATCCTAGTTGTATCTATACTGTAGTTCAAGCTTTAAGAATCATAGTTGACTGATGAATGGTTGAATCATATTATCTTATCTTCTTGTTCGTGCCCCCAAGTCTGGGGAATATCTCGATAAGTGGCAAGGTAGATAATGTTTGCTTCAATTTCGCATTCTATCCCGTTGAACCATGGGATAAAGTTAACCGATGGAAGGTCGAGTCATGCCTTATCCTGCATTGTGTCCTAGTTCTTTCCTCTAGGTAGAATACTTCGTTGCCTCGTTGATATTCACTTTGCCGCTTATGTCGTCATGCTCTGGGCAAAAACTGAAGAGTGAACCATCCAGTAAGGTCCAATGTAGGATTGATGCTTCCCTTGTCGAATCGAGGGTAAGAATTGGTGCGTGGATAGCTAGGTTACACTCGTTGTGAATAGCTCATTTAGTCGGATCATGGTAAGAGTCAAAGAATGAATGGTCGTATTGCATTCTTTTGGAGTTGGGAGATCAACCACGTCCGTTTCAATTTACGTTCTCCCGTCGGATCTAGGGATAAAGTCAGCTCAAACGCAGCCAGTTCATGCTCATCCAGTCTCATGCTCATCCTAGTAGATTGAAGGAAGGAAATGGAGGATGAACGGTTAAGTCACACTCATTCGTGGTTCTATCCATGCTCTAGTGGTCGAAGGTATTCGATGGGCGCTCGTGTCACATCAACGTGTAATCGAAGAGGATTGATATTAGCCGTCGATTTAGCGACACAATGTAGAATGTACGGACCTCATTGCCTATCGATCATTTGGTATGATATGAAAGGTGCAGATCGATATTGCCCGTCGATCTGGCGGTACGATATAATTGGCTTCTCGTAACTTCGAGCATCATTCTGATTGGTTTGCATTAAGGCCTCCTTGCAGTCGTTGCCTTAAGTTGTAAAGGAATCTGAATAGCTAGCAAAGTAGAGAGTCTCATTTCTCTTCTTTCGATGATTTGTTCTTCTGGCCCCAGTCTTGGGTTAGCAGAGTTAGTTTGTGGACGGTCTAATTGCATCCGTAGCGAGTTTATACTCCTCCCGTCGAGTTTAGGTCGGAGTTGGTGAATGAATGGTCGGATCACATTCATTCATTTGTCTACACTCGTAGTCGTACTCTGGGGATCAGAGTCAGTTGATGGGCCATTAGTCACACCTATTTGATGTTTATATCCCTGTCCACACTCTGGGGACTAAGAATTTTTTGCAGAAAATGGTCAAACTGCATTTTCCTCAACTAATTCCTCTAGCACTAGTCAATGGCATAAGTCGAATTGTAGTCGGCCACATTGCAACAACTTTAATTTGATGTTTCTTCTACTGAATTGTAGGAAGGAGTTGATTGGAGGATGGTTGGGTCACATCCGTCCATGTTGTATGCACAACCTGCCAAATCATTGGCTAGAGTTAGGGGATGAACGATCGTGTCACGCTCATTTGCGGTAGGATGGGTAATCATATCCATTTAGAATAAGAGGTTCAGTTAGGTCCGTTTTGCGAATCTGCATCTCTCTGTCAAATCAAGGAATAAATTTTGTCTCGTTGGGTTGGAGTGCATCCTTATAAGATTATTCTAGAGGTCCCGTGTCGGGGATAAGAGTTGATGCATGAATGGTGATGTCGTGCCTGCTTAGTGCTAGATGGTCGGATCACATCTAATTTTTTATGATAAGTGTGCCCCCAGGCCAGGGGAAGAATTGGAAAGCAGATAGTCGAACCATGTCCGCTTTTTGTACTACAGAACTTGATGAGGAACCATAGCCGATAGATGGACAGTCGAATTACATCCCTTTTGGTATTCATATTCCAAACCATGCATTGAGGGCTGGAGTTGGCTGATGTTTATACTTCAGTTCGCACTTTGGGAATCTGGAGTTAGTTGATGTTTATACTCCAGTTCGCACTCTGGGAGTCTGGAGTTTGTTGACTAAACGGTCTGTTATGTCTATTATGAGTTTCTTTTTTTGTGTTCGCACTCCGGGAACAAGTGATGTAACTTGGTTGAGATACGGTCGAAGTCGTTAGGCGGACGGATCCACCCTCCTCGAAGCCGCATTTGTTTGATGTTTATACTCCAACTCACGCTCTGGGAGTTTGGAGTCGAGGAATGTTTATACTCCATCTTGCACTCTGGGAGTACGGAGTTGAGGAATGTTTATACTCCGTCTCGCACTCTGGGAGTACGGAGTTGAGGAATGTTTATACTTCGTCTCGCGCTCTGGGAATACGGAGTTAAGGAATGTTTATACTCCGTCTCACACTCTGGGAGTACGGAGTTAAGGAATGTTTATACTCCGTCTCGCACTCTGGGACTACGGAGTTGATTAATGTTTATACTCCGTCTCGCACTCTGGGAGTACGGAGTTGAGGAATGTTTATACTCCATCTCGCGCTCTGGGAGTACGGAGTTGAGGAATGTTTATACTCCGTCTCACGCTCTGGGAGTACGGAGTTGAGGAATGTTTATACTCCGTCTCGCGCTCTGGGAGTACGGAGTTGAGGAATGTTTATACTCCGTCTCGCGCTCTGGGAGTACGGAGTTGAGGAATGTTTATACTCCATCTCGCACTCTGGGAGTACGGAGTTGAGGAATGTTTATACTCCGTCTCGCACTCTAGGAGTACGGAGTTGAGGAATGTTTATACTCCGTCTCGCACTCTGGGAGTACGGAGTTAATTAATGTTTATACTCTGTCTCGCACTCTGGGAGTACGGAGTTGAGGAATGTTTATACTCCGTCTCGCACTCTGGGAGTACGGAGTTAATTAATGTTTATACTCCGCCTCGCACTCTGGGAGTACGGAGTTGAGGAATGTTTATACTCCGTCTCGCGCTCTGGGAGTACGGAGTTGAGGAATGTTTATACTCTGTCTCGCACTCTGGGAGTACGAAGTTGAGGAATGTTTATACTCCGTCTCGCACTCTGGGAGTACGGAGTTGAGGAATGTTTATACTCCATCTCGCACTCTGGGAGTACGGAGTTGAGGAATGTTTATACTCCGTCTCGCACTCTGGGAGTACGGAGTTAATTAATGTTTATACTCCGTCTTGCACTTTGGGAGTACGGAGTTGAGGAATGTTTATACTCCGTCTCGCACTCTGGGAGTATGGAGTTAATTAATGTTTATACTCTGCCTCGCACTCTGGGAGTACGGAGTTTAATGAAGGATCGTCGTGTATCAACCCATTTTTAGCCTAACGTGATGGCTTGCCCCCGAGCCTGGGTTTCATTTAGCGAGTGATCGGTGGGATCCCGATTAACTTCCACTTATAGGCCCCTCAACGAAGGATGAGATTTAGAGTATAGACGGTTGGATCACGTCCATGTCCGTTTGAATTCCGCTTTTTCTAAGCCTAAGGAGTAAGATTAGTGTTCTGGCAAGCTTTGTGCTCGAGCATAGGAAAGGATGGTCGAAATACATCCACTTTGAGTTGTATATTTTCCCTTAAGTCGGGTGCAAGAAATGGAGAGCAGACAGTCGAGTCACATCCAATTTATACTTTGCATTCTTTCGATCGAGCTAAGGAAGAGAGTTGAAATGACAGCTCATGATGGTTAGTGAGTAGACAGTCAGTCGTTGATGACTTTAAATTGAGGGTTGGACCGTTAAACATGTGTTCCCTCAAATAATCCCAAATGTCTAATGTAGGATTGGATGCATGAATGGTGACATCATGTCCACCCTTGATGTGATTCCGATTTCATCGGGCATCAGAAGAAGCATAAGTATTTTGGCAAGCTTCAAGTACGAGATGGAGAATGCATTGTTGGGACATATAACTCCAAGTCTTTCTTACATCTCCTAATTAAATTGCATAGGCGGATGAGTGGATGGTCGGTTGCATCCACTTTGTACTAGAGTCCTGACCTTGTCGGTCTCTTCCGCTTTGATGCCTTGCCCCCAGTCAGGGGCATATAGTAGCCGATGAGTGGTCGAATTATGCTCATCACGATGATACCTCAATGATTTGATCATGGTCCGCGGAGGTTGTTTTGCACCCAATCTTAAGTACTCGGTTACCTGCATCATTTGCAAGTAGTTTAATTCAAGTAGGTCATATTTCACAGCGTAAATGAAATTGAATTAGAAATAATTCAAAAGAGATCAGATCAAATCTCATTGATAAGTGAGGCAGCGTCGTATGCTCGCTATTGCACTTCATTCCAGCCCTTCTCAGTTGGAAGTCTAACGCAAATGGTTCAATTTGATCAAAGTCCTCGATTGATAGGGGTCGGATGTTCACGGTCCTTCGTTTTATGGGGCTTGCACATATTGTCGGAGCTATCCTTCCCGGAGAAGCCTTATGGTGTTGGCGTTCACGGTAGCCATTTAGAGAAGAGGAGTTTTCCAATTTAGAGTATGGAGCAGGTCCCCTCCTTATTTTGCTATGTTGATCCTTCATATGATTCATCAACTCAAAATTTGCCTAGACATGTTGGTGTAGTTGTCGGCGGCGGTCCACCGGTTCTCTTGTCAAAGTCTGGAAATAAGCACTGGTGATGAATTCATTTATGGGTTTCGGCAGCAACTGGCTGCGGGCTTTGGATAAATTCGTTGGCTGCCAGCTTCTTCATTCACTTCAACAATATAAGAAGTAGAACTGGTATGTCTAACCATGATTGACAATGTTCTTTGAGGAATGGGGGAAGACAACTACATTTGATGGCAGTCATCACTCTTGGTGTAAGCCATGCCCAATTCTCACTTCATGAGGTAGTGCCGGGGGTTATATATTTCCAAAGTGCACTGACGCAGTCAGCGTGTTGAATTTTCATTGGAAGTTCTGCTTGTAGGATGGTTTCAACGAATAGGTCTCGACTAGGAAAGATTCTCCGATCGACATTATGATCAAGTTCATTTTATTGCCAAGGGGTCTTGTAACACTGGTGAATGATGTATGCACGATTGTCCAACGTTTGAGTGGTTGGTAATGCCGATTGGACGGCGAGTTGGTTAAAATGGGCTAATAGATTGGTGTTTATCCCAAACTTTCATCCAGATAGGAGACCTATATAGGGTATTAAGGAAGTCCTCTTGAGGTTGTATGTCATGCTTTTAGTCATGTGGACGTGGAATGATTAAGATGCGGGCATTTGAAGATGGTTCAGCGGTGACCAGCTATGTTTTGAGTTGGAAGAGTAGACAATGTCGGGGAGTCGTCATATTAGCCATTGTACCATAGTTGTCAATTCGGGAGTTTAAAAGCTGATCAATTGGAGGGAGTTGCATTCCACCTTAAAAGCATGATATATTAATCAACTCCAGTTCTTGGCATACTAGCTAGGTTCTCCAGCCTCTGGGAGTACGGTTGAGTAGTATTTCTTTACCCATTCCTTGATTGCAACTCAACATTTGTTGTTGTGATCTCCTATGTCTTGTTCAGTCATGGAACAATTAGAAGCACGGATGGAATGTTCCTTCACTAAATTGGTGATTGAATTCACTATGCGGGTGCCCTGCGCTGCGGCTAGGGTCGTACCCGAAAATATATTTTTTAAAAAAAATTTGTATCGTTCTTAGCAACGTTTAAACGATACGAAGTGTTATCTGAGCATCGATACGAAATGCACATGGCTAGATCGATAGGAGTGTAGCTGAAGATCGACACAAATAGGGCACAATTGGATCGATTCGAATTGCAGTTGAGTATCGATACGAATTGGGTGAAGTTGGATCGATTCGAATTGCAGTTGAGTATCGATACGAATTGGGTGAAGTTGGATCGATTCGAATTGCAGTTGAGTATCGATACGAATTGGGTGAAGTTGGATTGATTCGAATTGCAGTTGAGTATCGATACAAATTGGGTGCAAATGGATGGATACGAAGTAGCGCATCCTAATGGATACGAAGTAGCGCATCCTGATGGATACGAAGTAGCGCATCCTGATGGATACGAAGTAGCGTATCCTGATGGATACGAAGTAGCGCTTCCTGATGGATACGAAGTAGCGCTTCCTGATGGATACGAAGTAGCGCATCCTGATGGATACGAAGTAGCGCTTCCTGATGGATACGAAGTAGCGCATCCTGATGGATACGAAGTAGCGCTTCCTGATGGATACGAAGTAGCGCATCCTGATGGATACGAAGTAGCGTTTCCTGATGGATACGAAGTAGCGCATCCTGATGGATACGAAGTAGCGCTTCCTGATGGATACGAAGTAGCGCTTCCTGATGGATACGAAGTAGATGGATGCGAGGGTCTTGTGTCTCTGATCGATACGAAGACAATGGATTCGAAGTGAGGCTATGCTTATGGATACGAACACTCGGTCCAGATGGGTTCGAAGAGGGTACGAAATTCGATCGATATGAATGTTGTCATATTTTTGGATATGAAAACATAGATACGAAAAAGCACCATATTTTCTGGATACGAAAATATGAATACGAAAACTTCATATTTTCATGGATTCGAAAATATGGATACGAACACCATCATATTTTCATGGATTCGAAAATATGGATACGAACACCATCATATTTTCATGGATTCAAAAATATGGATACGAAAATCATCATATTTTCATGGATTCGAAATATGGATACGAAAACCATCATATTTTCATGGATTCGAAAATATGGATACGAAGTTCATCATATTTTCATGGATTCGAAAATATGGATACGAAAATCATCATATTTTCATGGATTCGAAAATATGGATACGAAATTCATGATGAATGTAGTTCCTCTTAGATCTGGAGCAATCTGAATAGAATAGAAGGAACCACTTATGAACAGATCTGGATCTTCTCCTTAGATTTTTGCAATCCAACGACGGTAGTAGATCCATAGAGCAGGAGAAAAAACTGTGCCTTTTCTCAGTGAAAGCACCAAAGTGTTTGTACCAAAAATGGGCACAACACTCTTCGGAAGTTTTTGAAGAGATAAAAGTGAAGAAAGAAAATTAAAACTGTGGATTATCTAACAAAAACTCCAAATAACAGAAATGTAAATTGCAAAGACAAGCGATTTAGAGTGGTTCGGCGATTTGCCTACGTCCACTATGAAGTTTGATGATTTTATCGCTCGATACTTGAAGATTACAATTTCTTATGATGTAATACAACTGATTTTATGAGCTAAGTCTGAAATTAAAGCAGCGGTGGTGATTTGGAGTAAATCTGGCAGAGTCTGGGTGCTCTTTAGCTCTTAGAATTCTCCGACCCCTTTTTTGAATGACCAGGGGCTCTATTTATAGGTGTAGGAGGCTGATATTTCGCCTAAAATTCGAGGAGACCAGTTCTGGTACGTGAGGGGGCCCACATGCTCGCTTTTAGGAAATCCGGGCCCACTTTGGGATCGATTCGAACTCAACTTCAAATCGATCAAGATTTGCTCCGATTGAGCTGAAATTTGGCATGAACATTCCTCAGGTCATATGTAAGCTCCTCTGAAAATTTCATAGCATTTGGACTTGTAGATCCCGAGATATGATCGATGCAAGTTGGTCCATATCGATTCGAACTCAACTTCGAATCGATCAAGATTTGCTCCGATTGAGCTGAAATTTGGCATGGATATTCATTAGGTTGCCAGTAAGCTACTGTGAAAATTTCATAGTATTTGGACTTGTAGATCTCGAGATATGATCGATGCAAGTTGGTCCATATCGATTCGAACTCAACTTCGAATCGATCAAGATTTGCTCCGATTGAGCTGAAATTTGGCATGGACATTCCTTAGGTTGCCACTTAGCTCCTGTCCAAATTTGGTGGCATTTGGACTTGTAGATCTCGAGTTATGATCGATGCAAGTTTGGATTTCTCAGCCGTGATCCATCAATATCTGGAGCATAAGAACTCCGATTGACTTGAAATTCGGAATGTTGGCTCTCATAGCTTTGCTTGTCATGTCATATCAATTTTAGCTCGATCCAGACTCGGAAAAAATTCGTCGATATCCATAGTGAGCCTGCGTATAACCGATCTCCAAGACGAACTGTCTTTGTTTTCTAGTCAAGTTCTTGGTGTTACGGCCTTGCCAAAAGGCGGGATAACAGACGGATATTGTTTTAGCTCTATAACTTAAGGTTTTAAGAGGCAAAGACCTCTAATTGACTTTGAACTTCATCAATGTAATTTTATAAAAGCATATATCATGGCATAAATATTTTGATAAAGTAAAGGCTTATAATTTCCTTGTTTTAAATCTGATTTCGAGGGTTAAATCATTTATGAAGACAAGTGTTTTCAAGAAAATAATAAGGGTACCTAGCCTAGTATGTTATTAAAGAGATTATTGTTATTATCACCTTTGGGCAAATTGTGATAGAATAAAATGACTCAAAGATTAGATAACCAGATGGGACTGGTGTAAGGTCACGCCCTATACTTTAGTTAATAGCCCCTAGCTAATGTAAGTCCAAAATTCCAATGCATAAGGGTTTGTCATGGGTAAGACTAAAAGTAGATGTACATACAGAAAGGAATACACACATATGAGATAGGTTATTTGTGAGCCCGCAAAACCATTAGGATTAATTGACCCCAGGAATAGTAAGTTTTGGACAAACCGTCTAGTTATCCTCTAACAATAGGTTAGATAATTTGATATTTCTAGTGGACTCGATTTAGCCATAGGTTTGTAGTCAATCTGAGAAAACTATAATTTTGGGAAAGATAGTCCATTGATTTAAACAGATTCTTTATGATTACCCATGTTGCATGCATGCATATTATTGTTTATGGTATTTATTTTAACCAGTTTGGTTGTAGGACTTTGATTTGAAAAATATATATTTTAAAGGATATTAGTGAGGGGAAAAATCGTTCCGCTCAGCGGCACGTTCTCATTGGATATCAATTAATCGAGATGGTATATTATTATTCACACCAGGCTTTATGTTTGAATCGAAGTTTATGTTTTCCCCTTAAACTCTAGGGTGCTCACAATTTGATTTGAGTAGGTCGGGAGTACATGATTTACAAGTTAAATAGGTTTTGGCTAATAAATCTTCCGAAGACGTGTAGAAGGTAGAAGCTAGCTATGTAGAATTTATTTATATTTACTATCCACTGTGTTATGTCAACCCGATATTTTTAGAAATGCCCAGTTATTATATGAATGTATGGGCAGTAGACGTGTCTGTCTATTTAGTAACTCTGATCATCCAAGGGGCATCTTCATATGTCGCTCTTGGTGTAATTTGTAATAATTATATTTTATCTGAACCTGGACTACGTTTCGGGAATTATATAATGAATATGAAATGCTGATTTGAAATGTAATGATAAAATTTGTTTAAATTATTTCATATTCTTATGCTTCTAATATTATGAATACTATTAACATAACCGCATTTTATTACCAGAAATTAATACTATTGATGACTGCAACATCTGTAGCGGTTAGTTCTGACCTCAAAATGGGTGATTTTATAACTTGGTATCGGAGCATAGGTATATGTATAACTAAAGAAGTTCGCACTTTAAAAAGAATTTTTGAAAACAAAATCCAAATGAATTAAAGAATAAGATCGGTGTATGGGATAACGCGATAGTAATATACTTGTAGTTGTTATATATAAGTATATGGTTTATCTCTATTCTCCCTCTCTTAGATCGTTCTTCCATATCTTACTAAGATTCGAATGCAGATTTGAGGAAGTAAGATATGGATGCAGGAAATGAAATAATGAATATCGATGGAGGAAGCACCACAACCAATGGAAATGTCAGACCCAATACCATGAGGAATCCGGCCCGACCAACAGCCGCTAACGTTGGTGCAGGAACACCACCGGTTGATATGGGAGCAATGTATCAGTTCTTTGTCAACATGATGCAAGCAGAAGCTGCTACTAGCTTAGGCTCCTGCTACTGGGTTAGTTGGTGGAAATTCAAAGGAGTGAATCAGAAGTCCCCAGTTGTTAATAACTATGCTGTTTTGAGTAGAGACTATGTGAGATTTAGAGGGATGCCATTTATTGGAACCGAGAATGAAATTGAAGTGGATAATTGGTTACTCCATTGTGAAAGGATTTTCACTGATCTTGGTTTAAATGATGAACATAAGAGGAGATTAGCGTTCAAGCACTGCAAGGTGCTACGTTGTACCAGTAGAATAGTGTGACGGTTGGAGTAGTAGAGGAAACTTCGACTTAGGCCGAATTCAGGAGAAGGTTTGAAGAGAGATTTATGTCTCAAATCACTAAGTCAACTTTGTTGAGGAAGTTTTCTAAATTGGTGCAAGGCGAAATGAATGTGCTTTAGTACACAACAAGTTTTGAGGAATTGTCTCGATATGGATAGGATACTATGGACACTATGATTAAGAGGAATGAGAAGTTCATCCGTGGATTGAGACCTGAGCTTGCTAGAGCAACATGCCATCTCTCAAGGATCCATGTGATGTAGTCGTGGAGATGGCTTTGAGAAACGAGGAGAGGCTTTCTTTCTTTGTGGTAACAAGGCAGTGGAGGCTTAGAGTGGGCATAATCAGAAAAGGAAGTTCTTTCATAAGAATGGAGCTCAGAAGGGTGGAGCGGTTAAGAAAGGAAAAGCAAACGTTGTGTACTACAAGTATGATAAGAAAGGACATTTTGCGAACGAGTATCATTTAGGAGATGGAAAGGCAGTTATTGGAAGTAAGAATATTAAGTTCTTCAACCGCGATCAGATAGGTCATTATAAGAACTAGTGCAAGTAGTTGGCTAAAGCAGAAAAAGGAGATTTGCTTTGGAACTGGTTACCTCGAGACCAACAGCTGAGGAGAAAGGGAAAGCTATGAAGGAAGGTACGATTTTGATTCATGGTATACCTATTAGAGTATTATTTGATACCTATGCATCACATTCTTTTATATCTTATAGTTTGTTAGATAAGCTTAACCTAGAACCCACATACCTATTTACTTCCATAAGGGTTGCGAATCTGAATGAAGGGTATGCAACTCTAGGAATGAGATGTGAATATTTAGAGTTTGCATTATTAGATCATGTGTTTTCTTGTAGTTTGCATGTATTTGATTTCGTGGGCTTTGGGATTATTTTGGGTATGGACTGGTTGAGTGAATATGATGCTAGGATATTTTGCCACAATAGGAAAATATCACTAAGACACCCCAATAGTAGTGACCGAATTGTATACTCAGAAAAAATCTAAGTTTTGGAGTTTGTGCTTTATTGGGTGTAATGGAGAAGGAGGATGAGTTGAATCGGGTTTTCGTAGTTAGAGAATTTATAGATGTCTTTGAGTCTGTTATAGGACTACCATCGAAACGAGCTATTGAGTTTCAAATAGATCTTGTACTCGGAGCTAAACCCGTTAGTACACCACCTAGCACGATGACACCTACCGAGATGAAGGAGTTAAAGATGCAGCTAGTGGACTTAGAAGGAAAGAGTTTTATTGGACCAACCAGTTCACCTTAAGGGGTGGTCGCGGTGTTCGTGAAGAAACCGGATGGGTCTTTGAGATTGTGCATCGATTATTGTTAGTTAAATTAGAAGACGATAAAAATCGATATCTATTGCCGATGGTAGATGACTTGTTTGATCAATTAAGTGGATCCAAACACTATGAGAAAATCTACCTATAGATGCATTTATTGGTAGCGTTTGCCTTGGTAATGCAACCAATATTATTTTTCCTTTTTTTGTTTTATTTTGCTTTATTTTGGAGGCCGCCAGATTTTGCCACCTTGCCCACCAAATAGAAAAACTCGTCATGTTTTCATGTACTTTCCCTCCACTGTTTATCTTTCTCCCTCCTTCAAAAAAATTTCCTCTCCGTTGTTATCTCCTCTCGCTTCATCTTCCAGCACGCGTGGTTACTTCATCAACCTGCCCCATCACGCCACTTCCTTGATTCGCTCCTCTCCACTTCGTCGATCTGCTCTCTCCTCTTTCTTCACAAGCGATCGATTCCTCTTCACTTTGCCACCTGTGGCCTTGCTATTTATCCCCCCCTGAATCGCCAAATCTAGGTAATCCCAACGCTCATTTACTAATTTTGTTTCAATTCGATGTTTGAATCGAGTATCGATATTGGTATCTTGAATTGAAAACGCGATGTTTATACATCACGCTTAGATATTTATAGTAATGGTTCAGTCATAATAGTTTACAGTAATGGTTCAGTGATAATAGTATAATTCTAATATTTTTGATTTTTCCTTCAATCCACATCTTAAACTTGATCATGAAAACATGAAGTAAAAAAGAAGGTAAGAAAATTGATTCAAAAGATAAAGATATCAATATATATGAATTAAAACTAAAGTCATCAATCACTATTTGAGCATCAGTATGCATGAAAGTTATTATGAGATAAATTGAAGGTTAAAAAGTTGATTTCAGGCAAATAATGAACTTAATCAACATAACATTAGAAATATATATATATATATATATATATATACGAGTATGGTGGCACGTCCGTTGGACGTGTGCAAAGAAGGAAGTAAGCGTATTTTTTCTTTGTTACAATTATGACATTGTGAGAGATTATAGTAATGTTTTCGTTAGTTATGGGAAAAAAAGAGGAAGAAGATATGGCAACTAAACAGAAATAAGGTATTGTAAGAAAGACAATGGGTAAACTTGATAATGATGAAGCACCTTTGAGTTATATCAAACTATGAATAATCTATGATATTTTCAAGTTTAGTTAATAAGAAATTAATTAAAGCATATTAGCTTTTAGATTTTAACCTAATGCAAGGTTAATTTTGTTTGTTTGATCATTGTAAAGATAGCACAAAGAGTTTACTGAAATCCTTATCCGGATTAAGAAAACAGATGGTTAAGCAATATATCAATTGAATTTTAAATTTAGATGATCGATGTCAAAACTTAAGTACAGTAAATAAGGTTAAAAAAAGGTGTAGAAAACTCGGTCTACTTGCCACAACTCCGTAAAAAAATTTGCATATCTATTTCGATATAGTTGTAATACACATTCATATAGATGACAACAAAAGTAAAACAGTGGACAAATTAGTTTTTTATTCAGACTATAGCACATCAAATGTAATGGATATACAAATTTAATCTCAATTCAAATTAAAAAGATGAGTCTCTATTTATCATTTGTGAATCTCTGGAAGCTTCATCGGTGATTGCAACCCAATCACATCAACTCTTTCAAAATTTTAAGAAGGCCCATTATGTGCCATATATCCAAACTCCTAACGCATCGAGATCTCTAAGTCCCACTATGCCCCATTGATTCAAACTCCTTATTGAAAGCTTGATTAGTAGACTTAATAGGCTAAATTTTCTTTAGGCTTATGCTTCCTTTTCAGTTGATAAGTATGTAAGAATTATTATGAAGACTTTTCACGGCGGGACTAAAACTCGTAGTATGTATGCTAAGTTAATTTGACAATAATGCAGTACGTCACAAAAGGCAATTGATGGTAGTAAAAGTAACATACAGCAATGAATTGCAAAATATTTGGACATAAATAAAATGATGTTATTTTATTAATAACTGCCAAAACAATGCGTAAAATGGTGAAATTTTCAGCTTCTTCTTCACTCATCTTTCGTTTAAAATCTCCCTCCCCTTGTATATTTTCACTAACATATGTCTATTTGTACACACACATTTCTCTGCAATGTAAACGGAAAAACTTCCTGCCGTATTGAGTTGTAAAAATCAACTATGAAATGTCAAAATTATAAACTTTGCCAAATGAAAAATATTCTATGCAAAATACATTCAGCATATGTACATGGTTGAATAGTAATGCAAAATACAGTTCCTGTAACTTAAATAAATGCAAAGAGAACACCTAGTAATATGGTTTGAGTTAGCTTGCACTTGTCATTAATTTAATTATTAAACAGAAAAAGTTTATCCATATAACTTCAAACAAACATTGTTCTAATTCAGCCTCTATTTAATCTTACAGCTTTAACGATTAATATAACAACACAATAAACCAATTTTTACATTAATATGATAGGTAAAGAATAATAATTCGAATGACTTCTAGAAACATGTACCCAGTACAATATCTTTCATGAGCATATCATGGGAGAAACACAATTTCGTTGGCCATTGCACTGAAGTAGCAGGACACTGCATTCAAATCTTTCCGAGGTATCATGTCAACCAAGAACATAAGTGGTACAATTATGTGAGATTAGGAACTTGTAAACCATCTAATGCTTCGGTGATGAAAACAAATATTGGATGGTTCTTGCTAGATAGCATTAGCACTACTCAGTATACGATATGATATTATGGGCCAAATATAGCAAGTATATTATCATTATTCTCCAGTCAGCGTGTATGTACTAAGATTGTTTTGCTTCCATGTTTTCTTTCAGCTCAATGTTTTTAGCTGTGACGTCAAACTGGTAAGCTGCAACACAATTTGAATGGTGCTTTGAAGATAATTACGACTAAAATCATTGTACTATATTTTAAAAAAAGAGCTCCCGTATGCATTTCTAATAATGCCCCACCCAACCATCAACAGTTGACCTTTTCCAAAGTAAAGAGAGGAAAGTACGGGGATTATTTATGAATTATTAGGTTATATTATCTCAGATCTGTACCATGATGGAAACAAACATAGCCATTGCACCACCAACGTCGACCCAATGACCTCCAACGACCCAATAGCCTCCATAGACAGGTTGCTCCTCCAGCATGATATTGCTAGCAACCATCGCAAGCGATGTGGAACCTGCAGTCTTCTCAGATTCCTTCACCAAAAGCTCCACTAATTTCACTTCGTCTGCAATATCTGAGTAGTAAGAGGGGCAAAGGCAATATCTTCCTTCATGCTAGTTATAATGTAGAGTCGAATTCTTTGAGGCCCTATTACAACTTTAATGTAGTCATCCATTTTCAATTTGAAACATCACATCCTATTCCGTCTAGTACCTAAATTATAATATTCATGTAAAACAGCATAAGCATTAGTGGATAAGGTAAGAGTAATTGCATAAAGAAATCACTATTTATCTTTAATATGAAGTCATATTATGCAGACAGTGATTGGAAAAATAAAATCACAATAACTTATCTATCAAACTTCAGGCTACCTGATTCTTTTATTTATTTTAAGTATTTTTCAATTTCATTAAAAGATTATTAACACTTAAAGATTAATTATCTCTTTGTTTTGTTTAAAAGTATTTAAAATGCAGTCAAGCGATTGTGACTTTATGTAGTATAATATTAACAAATGTATCCAACATCAAACTAACTTGTACAATCAATAACACCTCAAGTGCTGTGTATCCAACAATTTGGTGATGATATTATCTAATTTTCTTCTCAGCTACATGTCCTTTCTCCTCTCAAATTAAGTATACTCCAAACAGATCCAAACATAAATCTTGAATTCCTTTTCCAAAACCTCCTATTCATATTCAGATTTTCACTGTCGACTGATCATCTTTAGGTGAAAATACATGCATAATTACATTACTCTACATATGTAAACTTGAATTTTGACACTCTAGCTAATGTACTCTCATCGAAGAAACCATATATAGCTTGAGCATTGGTTTCTGGGTGGTAAGCAACACAAAGTTGATCATTGGGCCCCAAAATATTATGGGCATCATATGTATTCATGTTTATGTAGATACGCACACGTGCACACACACAGACATATACATACACACATATACATATACATATACATATACATATATGTATGTATATTTATGTGTGTGTGTGCATGCGCATATATATATGCAAAGATACATGTATATTTGTATACATATGTATGCATATGTATGCATATGTATACTTATGTGTCTATATGTAGATACACGCCAGTTGTTATGAAGTTGTAAGCTGACTTCGTGTTTTAGGTTCAATCCTCACAATAGGTGGTGAAAGCTACTCATCTCGAGAGCTTGTATAATAAACACATTAATAATAATAATAATAATAGTAATAATAATACTATTACTACTACTACTACCCATGTTGTAGCACGTTCGAGAGCTTGTATAATAAACACATTAATAATAATAATAATAATAATAATAATAATAATATTACTACTACTACTACCCATGTTGTAGCACGTCCAGTGCATGTATACATATTATTGAGGAACAAAATACAGTTAATTCTTTCTCATTTTTAATGGATATAGATATAACATCGAAAAAGAGTGAATTAACCTTGGATAAAAGATAATAAATAAATTTGTTAAAGTAAGATGTAAGACATTTTTTTCCAGATTAAAAAAATGATTGGTATATAAATAATTTAAATTAAGGATAATTTGAGTATTGCAAAAATGTTTGACCAAAAAAGCAAAGAAAACCCCAAAAACGAATAAGAACAGAGAATTCTAACTCATCCAGTAGAATGCATGAATAACTGTTGAGAAAGTATAGTTTGTTTCCATAAATCCATTGCAGTCCAATATAAGACTAAGTAGCAGTACAATAAACTAAATGAAATCTATATAAATTTGAATATATGACGCAAGATAATATAATAAAATTAATTTGCCAGAGTAAAAGGATGTTGAAATATATATGTGTGTATGTTTACAATAAACAATATGATTACTATTATACTCCTTCCCCTATCATACACAGTGAATTTTACCATGATGTAAATACAGTGAGATAAAATAAAATAATGTTCAAATTGAAGGCTTTTTAAACTCATCTTCAATTTGATGTTCTCTCGCTAATTTTTTATGAAAACGATGATATTAAAAAAAAACCAAATCTACTGAGTAAAATTTGTGTATTAGTGAAAATGGTGCAATTTCACTTAGTTATTTTTTTTTAAGTATTTCACATCATCTTAAATTTTGCAAGGTGAAATCACAGGCTAACAATTAAAAATCACTGCCAAACATGTAAACCACATCTAATATAAGTTGCTATTACTGCAACAAATTAGGAAGTGCTTTAAAAGTCTTCCAGTCTAAAAGTAATAAGACTATGAATTTAAACCTGATATTAAATGTGATCTACAGGTTCAATAATTAGCGAATTCAGTTGTCAAAGAAGTAAAAGATAAATATTTCATAACTAATTAGCACTTTCAATACCATAGCTAATCTAATTAATACCATAATCTAATTAATGTTCTTCAACAATCAGATAACCTATATCCATCTTTATAACTGAACTGAAAGCAAGATAGGAATATTAAAAATATTGAAAACAAAATCAATTCACATCCATAGGAACATAAGGAAATATATGGACATAAAATAATAAAATCTCATCAATAATAGTTTCGTGTAAAACCGTATAGTGTGAGTAGCAATATATGAAGGCATGATTCAATAAATAGCAATATATTTATTTATTTCAATTATTTATATGAAACCATGATTTTGTTTTTGGGAGATAAAATTTTCAAATCAAGTACACTAACCAAAAACACCATAGCCATTGACCAAAATTTATTCTTCCAATGAAATATATCAAACGTTAACATCATAAATAATAAGCATTGCCTTTAAAATCTCAACCTTTTGTATATAATGCAACTGAAATAATATAATTAAACTATCGGTTAAAAGACTGAAGATAATCGAATGGATGCATACCTTTTGAGGGATCTAAAAGACAATTTTTTTCATCTTTATCCTTTCTTCCAGCTCCAATTCAGTCAACACCGAACATATATGACACAACCATTATGCCCTTCAGCAAAACTTAGCCATCTATTTACCTGTAACTAAATCAAGCAATTTGTAAAAACTAAAGGCAATCAAGCATAAAAGCTAAAACAGTAAAATAAACCAAGTACAAATATAATAAAAAAAGTTTCACGAATTTAGGACAAACACATCAAAATTCAAAAACATTAATATAGAGTCAAATGGCTTAAAGATTAGAAAATTAGGGTTTTAAAATGTACCTACTATAAGAGCTGAGTAAAATGTTTGGAAGACCCTCTGCTGCCATAGTTCAAATCAATTGCGTTGAGTTCTCTCGAAGTGCTCCGATTATCAGTAATCGAGTTTTCATTAATCGAAATTATAGGCTACGTCCATTTTTTTGTTTTTACCTAATTTGCTTTTCTTTTTCTGAGGCTCGTGAAGAGGATGAAATGCATGTGTACTATATACCCGAATTTCAGTTTATTAGCAACATCCTTCCTGTCTGCAGATTTCAAATTCCTGCAAGATAACCCAAGAAGTTCAATAGAAGGTTAAGAGGTAAATAAGTTAATAAATATACTTTCCATGGCTTTGAATTTTCATCAGGTGGAAATACAAAATTTACCCCAGGGTGCCTGAAAGGATCATTTCATATGCATTGTTGCAATTTTTCTATGTTAAGAACTGTAACTCTCTTCGGTTGTGTGAGCACCTGAGCCATCAATATTGGAAATGCAACCTACAAATGCAAAATACATCAACTGACATATGTAAGAGTAAATCAACTGATTCAGATTGAAAGAAATGTGCCTAACTTTAGCTTAATCTACATACCTAACTTTCTAAAATGCAACAGTAAAACTATAGTGACAAATGTAAAACTCAAAGAATGTTCGGCATAATGGTCAAACCAAAGAACGTTCACTGTCATCAATCTCTTCATGCATGGATATCTCTGTCCATTTAACGTTAAAGTAATCTATTACATGGAACACATACATGCTTTCCAGAACAAAAAAAACTATAAAAATAGCATGGGCAGTATAACTAAAAGTTGGTACTAAATTTAAAGAGTGGTAGAAATATTTACACATACATACATTGACTCAAACATACTTCATTTATTTCTGGTCTCGTTATCAAAAGAACGTCAGTTTAAATCCAACAGGGAATCAAAATATGAAACACATTGGACTGCAAAATGATTGCAGAGATTACGCAAGATTAGAGCACTGTGCTTAGTTTTATTAGATAGGGTTCCTTGAATGATAACAAAGCAAACGTTGAAGTGAAGTTCATTCCTAGAAGAGGGGTTCTTCGCGATTTCATCATCGTGGAGTTATAATCACATCAATATAGATCCGATGATGCGATGACAGAAAATGGCGATTCGAAGAGCACCCAATTGACCAAAACAAAAGAAGCTTTTGGTAATAAAAACATAAAAACAGTAGATAATTTTTGAAATTTGGTATTTCGTACCTTTCGATTACAACGCGCTTTGTTTCCCGAAGGCTGCATATACGTCGATTACTGTCACGAAATCGCCGAACGCAAGTAGTGTCACAATGACGACAACCACCATCTCAGTGCTAGCAGCTTAGGGGAGACAGAGAATCTCATTGCTAACAATCCCGGTTTCGGGTAACGGTCGATTGCCATGTTTTTAGGTTGGTGAGGACATCAATTTCAAGCAGTGGTGGTAGTAGATCTATTATGTGGTGATTTCGGCTGCAGATGTAGAGTTCTAGGGCAGCTAACATGTGTAGGATGTTTAGGTTAAAATCCAGGGAAGTTGAATTGATTTCAGGTAATGATAATTGGGAGGGGAGTATACGTTGATGGTCGACCGTGACGGGGCAATAGCAGCGGCGTATGCTGTAGCTGCAGAAAGTAGAAGGGGATGGGGGAAGAAGGGAGGGCGGTGTAAGGGGTGGTGGTTAGGCAAGTAGAGGAGGGAAGTTGCCATTTTTGTGGGGTGAGGCGAAAGTGGATGCGAAAGAAAGGGGAAAATGAAAAGCAGAAGGAAAGGGAAACGGAAAAGAGGATGGGGCAACGTGGAAGGCGGTGGGGAAAGACAAAACTGCCATCTTATAGTGGGTGCATTTTGTTGTGAACGGGGTAATATGGGAAGTGCCAAAAAGGCTTCACTTTGACCGGTTTGACCAGGTATTTGCATTATAGTATAGATAGATAGATAGATATATATATATATATATATATATATATATATATATATATATATGTGTGTGTGTGTGTGTGTGTGTGTGTATGTACACACACATACATTAAGTCACATAAAGTACTCTGAAATAACGGTTAATTTTTTTTTATGATAATAATATAATTTGTAAAATAAAACCATGTTTACTTTATTTTTAAAATTTTTAGCATCACCCTAGAGCTAAAGCTCCAAACAGCTCACCGGTTGACCAGCTGGACACGGTCAGTTGATTGGCCAAGCATCAACTATCGATTGGCTAGGGTCTGGATGGTCAATCGATGATGTGCCTGGAGTTGTTTGCTCCCGGTTTTTTGGTCAAACTTTGCATGTTTTTCCTAATCGACTACGGCTCAATTGTGGCTAATTATTTTAGTATTTGAATACAACAAATAAATTGCAAGCAATCAGATGATTATAACAACATACAATGAAAATTTTGGCAGCATTGGGTTTGAAAATGAGCAGTTTTCAATTAGACAACAAATCAATTTAATAGAAAACATAAAATTAGTCACATCACTTACGTAATTTCATAATTTCAACCAAATTCAGTTTATAAGCATTATATGTGAGACCGTATCTTCTGTTGCGCCACTTGCCCCTGTTCCTGGATTGCTGAACCATGATCCGACCTTATCCCGCATATTCATTCATGAAATTTCATTTAGGGTATGTTTGGACAACATACAAAATGTATATTTTGATTAAAATATAACTTTTAATAATATTTTCAACCCTATTTGAATGAAAATATCTAAAACTAAACTAAGAATATTCATTTTGCAGCTTATTTGGCCTTGTTTGGTTTGCATGTTTCAATCTTACTTTCTGTCGCTAAACATACTTTTTAACAGGTAGGGTAACTTAATAAGCATTTTTTTTGCTCCATATCTTTTGGAGAGCCATATGGAATCTTATCCAATTTAAACTAAATATAAGATTTTCGAATTTTGTTTCTATAATTACCCTGTAAAAGTAATATTTTCAAGCAAATTCATCTATACATATTACTACAGGACATTCCCCGATAATTTTGTTTGTGTGATTTTTGTGATGCTTTTTGTGAATACATGTATATAAAACTATTTGAGCAACCAAGATTTTCCCACAACCTACATATATAAAGATGTAGATTATTTTTCTTCACATTTGATGCTGTCCCACAAACACATTTTAGATTTATAACAAATTTATTCCCTATTTTTACTTTCTTTCTATACTGTATAAGTTAGACCTTTCCTTTTCACATGTCGAACAACTGTACATAATATGGCTTCCTTAACGATAATTTACCAATTTGGAACAACAGGTCATATATTTACCATAAAAGATCCTCCTCCAATCTCATTCTCTCCACTTAGCATATAGGGACCTTTTTTGTAGAAACCACCGGGTAAAAGAATTGAGCATATGCATTTTTTTTCCTAGGAGACTTGAGTCAATCATGTGTACATATTTGATGGGAAATATAGCTTTCTTCATTGCATTAAGTTGATTTTATGATCTACAATTCAAAGTTCTTTAAACACAAAGTGTAAATTGATAAAATGTTTGTTCGATAATTTAAGCTCAACATATATTGTACCACAAACATATTGTAATAATTATCGATTGATGTTTCTGAAATTCTCACTAATGTGGGATTGGTAACATCGATACCTTCTTGCATTTCATTAGCAAGATTGTGTAGAAGAATGTAAAGGTTTTAACGTTATCGTCAAACCTTCAAAAGTCAGAATCCTAATTGAAATCACATTTCTAGATAAGGTTTTAAACATCATTATTGTAAGGTCTTAGTACATAATTTATTTATTTTTCTCTATTTTGGATTAATTTTATAGCCACATGGGTTTAAAAAAATGCAATTTCTGTACTTTAATAGTACTGCTTCCTTATATCCATCCTGGGTGAGCCAGGTGTTGATGTACCTAAATGGTTTACCTTTGATGTCATTAGCTATGTAAAAGGTAGTTAACAGAGGGATGTGGTCACTTTGGTTTGTAGGAAGTGCAATGGTTTTAAGTTGGTGGAAAGTGGATAGCATCTTGTTATTCAGTAGTACTTTGTCTATGTGAGTTGGATATTTTCTTTCGCCAAGTATATTTGAACCTATAGGTGGTTGCCTCAACCAACTCGTTTTGAATTATGCAGTTTGAAAAGCCTATGATTTGGGAGATAGGAATTTGTCTGCAACCTTCCTTATCCTTGTAATTAAGCATATTGTTAAAATCTCCTAATAATAACCATGCTTTGTCTATATTTTGAGAGTCTGTGATCATTGAATTCCATAATAATTCTCTTTCTGCACACAAATTGCTGGCAAACACAACTGTAACATACATCCGAAAGCCCTCATTGTTAGTAAGTAAACATGTAATATGCTGGTCACTACTAGTGATAACTGATATACTCCAAATGTCCTTATTGTAAAGTACGATAATTCTGCACTTTGCATTGTTCCTAGTAGTATGTACATGATTCCATGAAACTTGGAGTTTATCAGTAAAGTATGAAATTCTACTAGTGGATAGTTTGTTTCCAGTAAGCCAACAAAAGTTGGGTTATATTTGAAAAGGAACTAAATGATATGTATGTTTTTCTGAGGATCACTCGTTCCCCTTACATTTCATGTGATTGGTGTCATTTGAGTTTGGTTGTGCTCCTGGTTTGTCTTTTAGGAGGAACTTTGTTAACTACCTGGTAAAACAGTTGAGGTTCGCATTGCTATTTCATTCATGTAAGCTTCATTAGGTTCCAGCATGTTTTGTACATCCAAGCTTTCTGGAAGCTTTGTATCTTCTTGAATAATTTCTAAATTATCAATAATAACCATTTCTTGAATTTCATCTATAGCAGGCTCAAATTCTTATTTGCCTTCAACATTGGATGCTTCATTGATATCCACTTTAGCTATATTTATGTTTGTGTTATGTGTGCAGTGTCCTTTTGTTGCTGTGCATTTGTACTAGTAGATTTGAAGGAGTGTCAGCCTCATTTTTTGTTTTTGATTCCATTATATCATCTATAGTGAAGTGTCATAACTTGTAGATTCATCTTCTTGTAGTACATGAAACAGATTGTTCTGCTATAACGAACGGGATTTTCGACGCCCGAAAATCGACATCAATACATCCACTGTATTACATGTCGAACAATCGAATGTCGAAAATACCAGATCGTTAGGTAAAAGAAGAAAGAGGTAGAAGAAGAAAATATAAATAACAACACAGAATCTCACAATCGCAGTGGAACAATATACAATAGATAACAACTGGTCTTTATACAAAAAGAACTATAACTGTTATTTATATATTACATCATCAGAGTACAACACAATCAATATCACAATACTGGACGGTTATAATAACTTGTCCTCACAAGTTCTGAATATACAGCCTACAAAACACAGTGGAATTAAAACCAAGTATGTGTGATACGTCTCGTCATCCAGTTCGTCTTCTGAGCTCCATAGCATCATATCCTGTATTTGTAATACTCGGTCTGACCTGAGCATTATCATAAAATAACACCCGAGTCAGTCTCAAAAACCAGCATGAGAAAACACACTCAATTTGAATTATTAAAGTTTCTAAATCCTTTGAAAATCAAAGGTATCTCGTAAGACCATGCCACACATAAACATGACGGGTTTTTATCTTACAATAACCAAAACATTTCATATCAAATCCTCTGATATTATAATAGTATCTAAGTACAAATATTTATTCAAATAGCTGAAATTGTTACGTTAATTAAATTCCAGCATACTAGGCCCTACAAAAAAGAGCTCTTTCCATATACCGTAGTAATAAATAATATCCGAGGTTATCTAGAAAGTTGATAAACATACCCTAATTGGGTGCGACCCACTTAGCCTTGCTGCATCTCCCCTGATTTTCAGTCATTCCCGGTTGATGAGGCTAGAGGCTACGATTACATTTTTAAGGAAATTTCACTTAGAATGCTCATTGTCCTCCAATGACAATGTACCGATAGCATTCATCCATACAAGTCCGTTCTGGGTCTGAACGGAACCGAATGCACTATTCCTATAACACCCATTTTAGAATAATCCTCAGGAATAGTAGCAATTAGCCCTTGCACTTCACTGTTCCATCTTTGATTCCATGCTCTTGTTTTCACTGCGAAAAAGTACTCGTTGGATCGAAGTGGGTTTCAGACAACTTATCCGATCCTGGTCTCTTCGAAACAACGTTCGATATTTTCCGATAAACTCAACCCCGGTTCTTTCAGAAATAAACAAACGAAAATAAGATCGAAGATCACCTCCTAACCGTTTGTGGACGGGTTTCTTATAAATGTCCTAGAAGAATGAAACGAGTTTATACGTACAGTATAGCACCTCGAACGGTAACTGTACCATATAATTCCCGTGTTTCTTCTAGATATTCCCAAAGTTTTATTTTGGGTCCAGTTTGGATAGTCGGTTCTTTAACTATCAAATAAACAATCATTCAACCAAATATTTCCCTTTTTCCACTGAAAACACTAAATCCCTTTTAATTTAAATTTTATATAAATAAAATCTCTTTATCCAAAAGTATGTACTTATTTCATCGAATTTAGTATATTCACAAACTATCCTTTTCAAAAATATTTGAAAACCCTTTTAAAATAATATGGAAAGTACCACTGCGGTATCAACCATGGATTCACAGCTCAATGGTTACGTCTCTATCCCGGAGAAATCCAAAACTTAACTGCAGGCACCCACTGCCTCCGATTTCGCCATGAAAGCATACCATTACTTTCCGAAAAATTTATTTAAAAATTTCAAAATAATATTTATAAAGTTTCTATAATAATTTTCCAGGTTTTAAGTTTAGGAAAATACTTTTTAAATAAAGGTTATTATATAAAATATTAATATTGAATACTTTATCCCTTTAAAATAATAAGACTGATTAATTCTTAAATAATACTTGACTTAATATAAACTAACGTAATTAATAATAAATATACTTTAAACAATTTAAAACAACTAAATAATTAATTTTCTGAAATATTCCTAAACACTTTTAAATTTTCATGTTAATACTTAAAAATCCTCCTTTTTTAAAATAACTGAATTTCTCGGTAAAAATATATTTTCCAACCCAATATAACCAGTCTAACATCTATAAATCTCTTTCGATTTATTTCTAATTTGATTTACATCCCATTTCCATAAATTCCCTTTCGACATTTCTAAAAATAAATCTACTATTTAATTTTAAACCGATTTACCCATCTCCTTATAAACCCTCACCGTGAATTTATAATTTCAATTTATCCACTGATAATCGCTTTACTTTATTTATAAACCTTGTTTATAAATTTCACAGTCTCATTTCCCGTTTATAACGGTTTTACAATACTTAATCGATTTTTATATTAAATCCCATTTTTAAATCAATTTCCTCAAAATAACCCAACCGTATTCCAAAGCCAACTAAATTCCGATTCCACTTCCTTTTTATAATTTAAAATCTTATTTAAAATCTAGTATAACAATTTCATATTTTATTTTCAAAATTCCCTTTTTCATTCTCCCAACTATTTGAATTTCGATTTAAAAATAAATCCTTTTATACTTAAACAATATCGCTTAAGTTCTATTATTTAAAAATCCTTTTATTTACATTATTCAAAAATCTCTATTTTTCCATATTCTGAAATTACCAAGTACAATTTTAAAATCGTATCTATTTATTTTACCCAAAATTCATTTCTTTTAATAAATCCAAATCTCACTATAATATTTTTACTTCCAATTTCCCTTTTTAATTTTTTTAAATTCAAAACATTTATTATTGGTTTTTAAAAATACCAAAGTCCAGTTCAAAACTACCATAGCATCCAACATATTCAAATTAAACTACAATCTACCACCGATTATTTAAATAGATCTTATATCATATATATGAAATTAAATTCAACATTTTTGAGGAATACAGTTGGATTCCTCCAACCTGTTTCCCTGCATCCACAGATGTTAATACAATATAAAAATACCAATCCCACTTCGAGGGGGATATCGTTGTATATAGGGTCATCCGCTATTATGCGGGGCGCATAGGGTCTCATTCGCTATATATATGCGGGAATATCAATCACTCCAATATATATACATACTACTATATATAATATCACATTTAACTAATAAATATATATCAATTTAACCAATCAATCAATAATTAATTTCAACTATTTAAAATTAATTGTAGTGATCCAAAATTGAGTGAGATTAACCCAATTTGATTTTTAGTAGTCGCTTCCAAGTTTCGGTTCCGACTAAATTCGAATAGCGTTCGAATTTTGCTTAAAATTCTATGAGCTTTAAAATGCTCCAGTTCACTTTCATCATGAAGAGTTTGCAATAACGAGCGTACCGCAACTCGTTTTGTTCGATTCCGATCTAAAACGAGCAAGTTATCACAATTATAAGTTAACGATTTTTAATAATATCAACTAAATTACAATTAAAAACTAATTACCATTTAAATTTTCTATCAGCTGCTAAAACCCCCTTCTTCCTGCTTCGAACAAAAACCATGGCCGAAGCTTCCCTTTTTTTTCTTTGCTTTTTTTCCATTTTTTTTGAACCGGCCCAAGCCCCCTTCTTCTCTTCTCCCTCCTTTCTTCTTCTTCCTATTCCACTCGCCTATAACCCATTGGTTGTGCATGGCATGCGCATACACACGGCCATCCCTCACCCATTTTCAAATCCAAGCCTGCAGACATGTCCCGCTCTTCGCCCTCGACCCTAAAGCGCCAACGCCGTACCCTTTGACCTCCACGATCAAAGACTGACCGACGAAACCCCCCATTCCACGGCTAAAACGCACGACACTTCTTCGCCTCAAATCCTACCAAAAACTCACGGCAAGTGCCAATCTCCATCACAAACCCCACTCCACCACCGATTACTTCTATCTTCGCCCATAACTCACCAAAACTTGAACCCTAGTTCTCACGACCACTACCCATCATGCGAGAAACACTGCTGCACCATTCAACAAATATAGCAGATCGAAGCTTGCATAAAAACTCGAATTTACAAACTTGTTTTGAATTTTTTAATGAAGTATTTTGTGAGTAATTGATTTTTGAAGCCACCATTTTTTTTCACCGGTTCGTGTTGTTTTTTTAAAAGAGGGAGGGAACGCGACCTTTTGAAAAGGAGTTGGCATGTAGAATGTTATCTACAGTGACTCTGAAGTGATACAAAAAGGCTAATAGAAATATATAGGTCAATCAATAAACATATGTATTTATTTAAATTCAATCGTCTCGATTTCGCAGCTCAAAATCTTGAACTCCTATCGAGGCGTGCCGCTAGGCGTTTATAATGTTATACCCCTATTCCGAACGTAATGGAAAAGGTTTCAAGTCCTAATTTGATCGTATGGAGAAGATAGCTTTTTGGACCCAATTATTATACTGAATTTTCGATATAAATTTCAGCGCGTTTATATTCCTTGACCAAACGATACGAAATTTGAAATCCGATAATAATACACTATTACGGATCCAATGTAACTGGTTTCGCCGAAATCCAAGACTATGCCTCGGAAGGCTATTTTTAAATGTCAATTTAAACGATATATTTTTAAAACTGAACAAATCACTTTCAAATTCAAAATTTAAAACTTTTATTATCTTCATTATTATCAATATAAATTTTATAAGCCTTTAAATTATTTTTAACAAGCTTAAAACTCCAGATTCAAAATTTTAATCAATTTCCAATTAATAAATTCAATAATTTAATTATCCAATAAATGGTTATATTTGAAATTCAAGTTAAAAATTGATTTTAAATAATTAAAATCAATTAAATATTCCAATTTTAAAAAACCAAAATCCTGGGTCGTTACATCTGCATAATATTTGGTTCAGATTGTGAGTCAATCTTTTCTTTTCCTTTCTTTGTGGTCTTCTTGTTAGCAGCATCTGTTGTGTCTTTGTGTTTCATGATAACACCTGATTTAGGAATCCAGGTAGGAGAATTATTCTACGTGCACTTATTAACAGTATGTCCAAAATAGATGCAAAAATAGTAGTGGATTTTATAAAAAGAAAGTCAAATTTGTGTCTGGAATTATAGATGGAATCATAGATTGATTTTAAGTATTTTGTTGTTTGATTATAACAGAAAATCAAATTCTACACCAAAGTTTGAAAACTTATTTGATTGCCTATATTGCCGATGGAAAAAGATTGGGTGTATTTAAACAGGTGACTATATAATTCTTAACTTAAAATGTATTTTGAGAATTAACACATATATGTTAATATTAAAAGTCTTTTTTAATGTTTTTAGTTTTTGTCATATGACTAGTACAGAGTACCGACAAGGAGCTTTGAATTTCGTGCATGTGGCAAAAAAAAATCTAAGAAATTTGGAGAAAAGTTTGTGCCCATGTATAGATTGTCGAAATCTTAGTGGGCATGATGACCACACCATCATTGAGCATTTTATTATAAAAGAAATGGATTCTAAATATAAGAGTAGTAGATGGTATTGCCATGGCAAGCAAATAAGTATAGTTAAAAAAACAAAGTCGTTTGACACATATGACTTATTCAAGATGATTCACTATGAAGATGAAGATTTTATGAATCATGATTTTTTTGTCGATGATAAGGATAATGATGATTCTCAAAGAAGAGAGGATGAACTACTTAAGAATTTGAAAGATACAGAAACTCCATTGTATCCCGGATGCACATACCATACAAAATTATCCACCATCACCGTCTTATATAATCTTAAAGGTGAGACTGGCCTGTCCGATAGTGGGTTTGACAAGCTGTTAAACGTGCAACAATTGTTTTGGCTGAAGGATAACGTACTTTCCAAAACTTTATATGAAGTAAAGAAATTTCTTAAAGCATTTGACATGAGTTTTGAAAAGATACATGCTTGTGAAAATGACTGTATTCTTTTTAGAAATAAATACAAAGATTTAGAATCTTGTCCAAAATGTGGTTCTTCAAGGTGGAAGATAAATCAAGATACCAAGGAGATTATAAAAGGTGTTCCAATTAAAGTGTTGAGATATTTTCCAATAATTTCAAGATTTAGAAGAATGTTTAGATCTCAGAAGATGACCGAAGATTTAAGATGACATTTCAATAATAGAAGCAATGATGGGAAAATGCGTCATCCAGTGGATTCTATGGCATGGAATATGGTGGGTGAACGATGGAAATATTTTTCAGTCGTTCCACGCAATCTTAGACTTGGTCTTGTTACAGATGGATTCAATCCATTTTCTATGCTGAGTTCCAAATATAGTTATTGGCCAGTAATGCTTGTGGCATACAATCTCTCACCTATGTTGTGCATGAAGAAGGAAAATATTTTGTTAACATTACTTATTCCCTGTTCAAAGCAGCCCGAGAATGAGATGTAATGCTCGGGTCAGACCGAGTATTACAGATTTTCAGGTAAGGACGTTCTGGAGCTCAGGAGTCGAGCTGGACGGCAGGAACGTATGGAGTGTTTCTACTGTGTTATATTATTGTATATCTGAGACTTGATAATTGTGTATATCCAGTGTCTGTATAAATATGTATCTCTGATGTATTAAAATGTAATCGACAGATATAATATTGTTTTGTAAAACTGTTATCATTTAGTATTATATTTTATCCGCTGCGAATGTGAGATGTTGATGTTTCTGATCTTCTTCTTCTGTTCTTTCTTCTATCTCTTTTCTTTTTCTTCTAACTATCTGGAAATTTCGGGTTCGAAATTCCCGGGTCGTTACAGTTGATGTATATTTGGCACCTTTGATCGAAGACTTGCATTATTTGTGGAGAAATAGAGTTGATGCTTATAATGCATTTAGTAAAACATTATTTAAAATGAAAGCAATTTTGCTATGGACAGTAAATGATTTTCCAGCTTATGGAAATCTTGCTGGATGTTGTGTGAAGGAAGAAAAAGCTTGTCCATTGTGTGGTGTTAATACTCATCACTGTTGGTTGAATTATAGTCGAAAGAATGTCTACAGGGGTCATAGAAGATATCTACCTATGTCAGATTCATGGAGGAAACAAAAGACTTGGCTTGATAATACTATGGAGATAGGTAATGCTCTTAGAATTTTAACTAGAAGAAATTTTTCTGTATGGTTAAAATATTTTCCAAATGATTTTAGGCAAGAGAAAGAAAAGAAAAAAAGGGAGAGGAGAAACAATAAGAAAACGACCATTCAGATAAAGTCCATTAAGCTGAAAAAGAGGAAGAGGAAGAGAAAGAGTGCCCATGATATGGAAGATAAAGGCGATATAGATAACGATCCTACAAAATTGGAGCTATCAAGGTGGAAAACGAGATCAATTTTCTTTGATTTTCCATATTGGGAAGTTGGTGGTTTTTTTTAAAATGTTTTAACAATTAAATATATATAAATTTATGTGTTACATTATTGATTTTTATAGGAACTGTCGTTACGTCATAATTTAGATGTAATGCATGTGGAAAAAACATTGGTGAAAGCATATTAGGCACAATATTGCATGATAACAAATCAAAAGGTGGAACCAACTTCAGAAAGGATTTAGAGGATTGGGGAATTTCGGCATGAGCTCCATACACAACCTCGTGGGAAGAAAACATATCTTATGCTGGCTCCTTATACGTTGTCAAATTCTGAGAAAAAAATATTTTGCAAAAGATTGTATGATTTCAAAGGACCCGATGACTACTGTTCAAATTTGAAAAATCGTATATCGTTGGAGGATTATAAAATTAGTGGCTTGAAATCACATGATTACCATGTTTTAATGCAACACTTGTTGCCGGTAGCAAGAAGAGGGCTATTGTCAAAGAAGGCAAGAAAAGCAATAATTCGCTTATGTTCATTTTTCAACAAATTATGTCAATGTGTCCTTGACAGAGAGAAGTTGCATCAAATCAATGGTTTTATTATTGAAATTTTGTGTGAGGTTGAAAAATATTTTCCACCATCGTTTTTTGACATAATGGTACACTTGTCAATAGATCTCGATAGAGATGCACTAATATGTGGTCCGGTTCAATTTCGTTGGATGTACCCATTTGAAAGATATATGAAGACGCTTAAAGATTATGTAAGAAACTATTCACGATCCGAGGAATGTATTGCAGAATCTTATCTCGTAGACGAATGAATGAGGTTTTTAGTGAATTTTTATAAAAAATCAGGATATGTTGAGGAGACAGCAGCTCGAAATGAAAATTATGAAAGCAGTGTAATACTTGAAGGACATCCAAATTCAACGTCTAAGATAGTTACACCATCCTCCCATGAGAAAGAAAGTGCTCATTTAGCCGTGTTAATGAATATAACCGTAGGGAACCATTTTTAGAGTAAGTATATGTTACATTATTTTCAATTATTTGGATGTGTTTGTACTAATAAATATAACTTAGCATGCCTTGTTTTATACATGTTTGCATTTGGAGGAATTACAAAATTCAAGCAAGCATATGGAAAGAAATTCAACCTTACTTTAGGAAACGCATACAATTTTTTTTTTGATTGGATTAAAAAAAAGGTTAAATGATTTTTTAAATATACTCTCATTTGCCTAAGAATATTACTCTAAAATATCTCTTGTCAATGAAATTTTTTGTAGATACCTATTAACTCTAATGATCACAATGAAATGTTGAAGTGGATTGCATACGGTCCGAAGAATGATGCCTTACCTTACAAAGGATATATCATCAATGATCAACGGTTTCATATAAAAGATGCAGGGAGAAAAACTCAAAATAGCGGAGTGAATTATGATGCGACTACTATGTGTAGAGCAAGTGCAAAAGATATTACTCAAGTAGTTGATGTGATCACCTATTATGCAATATTGACTGATATAATTTTATTAGAATATCATGTGTTTTATATTCCCGTTTTTAAGTGTCGTTGGGCACATATAGGAAATGGAGTAAAAGTCGATGAAGATGGTTTCACTCTTGTCAATTTACATCAAAATCAAGCATCATTTTCTAAAGATCCATACATCCTTGCATCTAAAGCGAAACAAGTATTTTATTCAAGAGAAAATGATTTGTCGAGTTGGTATGTTGTAATGAAAGCACCACCAAGAGGTTTTCATGATTTAGAGACAAATGATTATAAAGACGAAGCTATCAATGTTGTGGAAGATTGCGATGTAACCGATATGGATGTTGAAGATGTTAGTTATGTTAGGGAGGACTGCGAAGGCATACTTGAGTAGTTTAAATATTTTGTTTGATTATGAGAATTGTTTTCGAGTACATGGACATATCATTCTTGTTTTTATTCCATTGTCTGTTCATAAGATCAATGATTGTCCTGTAAGAAATGATGAGGCAATTAAGGTAATGTGATTATTATTTGTGTCTAAATTAGGCAAATGTAATTAATATGTTTGATAACCAATTAATATTTCACCTATGCAGGTATTGAGTTATTGATTTATCATAGAGATCTACATACTTGAAGGCATACTCGATCTTCATCATGAAGGTATCCACGTTGTCTTCTATCTTATTTTAGAATTTTAGAAATTGCATATGTGTTGATGTTTTCCATAAATTCTCCAATTGCATATGTGCTTATATATTAACTATGCTTACGAATATATTTACTATGTTAATTGTACTATGTTTACGAATATATTAACTGTGCTTCTGTTTACTCTTCAAATTCACGCCTTCAAAATTCATAGCATATAAACTAAAGTGTGATTAACAAACAACTTTTTCTAACTATGTTCAGGATAATAAAAACATGTTCATAGCCATTTCATACATGAAACCTCGTTTTTTCTAGCTGTATTTCTTTAATTTTTTGTAGTTCCCTTAGCATTTCGTTTCGTTTTAGTTATAGTAACATGCTTAACAGTTTATTGCTGCTTTACATTTGTATGTAGATATGTATCTTTATCTCTCATGCCTTGCTATTTTTTCTTTCCTGATGCTACAATGACAAGTTCTGTCATTGGAAAGCGATTGCTACAGTGTTTCTTCATTTTGGCTGTCCTCTTACGTATTGCTTTTGTAAAGTAATTTCCACTCAAATTTTCCCTAGTTACGGTTTAAAATTTCATTCAAATCCTTAAGTACATAAATGAAGAATTACTCCATGTTTATTCATTAATAGTATGATTCAGTTTGTGTAATTATTTACTTGGAATCCATCGATTGGAAACATAAAAGAAAAAACCAAGTAAAACACACTTATTAAATGAAATTTGTTCCAACACTAAAAATTGGGCCTCCAACATGTCATGCTTTGTAATTTATGATTATTTTTGCTGTGTTCGATGATAATTTTTCCTAAAAATAATTCCTCTTTCTCATATTTCAAAATTGCAGATGCATTAGATCTTGCGTTAGTTTGTGTGCAATATGTTTATATATGTTATGATGTTTTGGTTTAATCCACCAGATCATACAGCTGATATTTCAAATTTTAGTTTCAAAATGATGTACAACAGACAGTGTTTCTATGAAAATGTATTTACCTTTGAACATGCTAGTAGTGCTGAAATAAAAGTTAGTTAGAAGTCATAATGAAATTTCTAGTAATCAACGGTAGACTAGTAATACAGTTTTGAACACAAAATAAATCATTTTAATGAAGTAATTATAATATAAGTTAGATTAAAAAATAAATATAAAAAATGTGAGTTTGAGCAAAAAAGGGCTACTCATATATTTGTAACCGCAGTTAGTAAGTGTTAAATGCATCAGAATTAGGCAAACAAACAATTCATATTTAATCCTACAATTCACAGTTTAACCCTGGTCGCGAAAATATGGGATAGACCAGATACAAAAATATACATATATAATTATAAAATACAAATATAAATAGTAATGAGTAAAAAGACAAGTCAGCAACATCTGTATATGTATCAACATATACAGAATTTGTAATGCGATGACTAAAAGGTTGAAAAGTCGATTTCAGTCGAACAATGGATTTAATCTCGATGACATAAAAAATATAGTATTCAAGAACAAATTTGATTAAAATAAATGCACGTCAATACCATTTTATTATACTCAACCCTATACTACGTAGCATTGGTTGTAAACAAAGTAAATAGTTTTACTAAAGTACATATGTATTAACTCATAACCAAATAATGAATAAAAAAATGTTTGCTTGAGCATTGCAGCAGAAAAAAATTATTCATGAATTTCCTACTTTAATCACCAAACATGGAATGCATCAGATGAATGAAAAGTTCACAGATTTTCCTTGAACCCACATCTTAAACCTGATCATGAAAATATGAAGTAAAAAAGAACGTAAGCGAATTGATTCAAAAGATGCAGATATCAATATATATGAATAAAAACTAAAGTCACTAAAGTCATCAATCATTATTTGTGTATCAGTATGCATGAAAGTTATTATGAGATAAATTGAAGGTTAAAAAGTTGTAAAGTACTTTGAAATAACAGTAAGATTAATTTTTTATGATAATAATATAATTTGTAAAATAAAACCATTTTTATTTTTTTTTTATTTTTTTTAGCATCTGCCTAGAGCTAAAGCTCCAAACAGCTCACCGGTTGACCAGCTGGACACAATCAGTTGATTGGCCAAGCATCAATTATTGATCGACTAGGGTCTGGATGGTCAACCGATGATGTTCCTGGAGTTGTTTGCTCCAAGTTTTTTGGTCAAACTTTGCCTGTTTTTCCTAATCGACTACGGCTCAATTCTGGCTAATTATTTTAGCATTTGAATACAACAAATAGCATGCAAGCAATCAGATGATTATAATAACATACAATGAAAATTTTGGCAGCACTGGGTTTGAAAATGAGGAGTTTTCAATTAGACAGCAAATCAATTTAATAGAAAACATAAGATTAATAACATCACTTATATAATTCCATAATTTCAACCAAATTTAGTTTATAAGCATTATATGTGAGACCATGTCTTCTGTTGCGAGACCGTATCTTCTGTGGCATTTATAAGTCTGTGTAGTTGGCAATTGCTTCATCTTCTATCTTCAATTTGTCATAAATGACTTCTCTAGGTTGATTTAAAAGAGCTTGTATGTTGTTCATGTATCTTCCCATCAACATTTTGGTAAAGAAGAACCTTGAATTCTTGTCTCCATGTATAAGCCAGTTTACCTTAGATTGTTGAGTACAGATAGAATAGTGGATATTCATCATGTTCTGAAGTTTCACGCTTTTACAAACATTTCCTCATACTTTTGTTCATCATAAGGATTTCGGTTAATCTATAGCAATAGATCATTAAATTCTACTTCAACAGTTGTAATAGTTGTGTCTGTTCTTTCTCTAGTGCGATTCTAAGATTTTAGCTTCATCTTTGTTGACTTCAAATCGTATATAAGTTTATATATATATATATATCTTACCACCCCATGTAGATGTCTTCATTCCCCTATTTACTACTTCCTTATATCCATCCTGAGTGGGCTAGGTGTCGATGTACCTAAATGGTTAACCTTTGATGTCACTAGTTGTGTAAAAGGTAGTTAACAGAGGGCTGTGGTCACTTTGGTTAGTAGGAAGTGCAATGATTTTAAGCTGGTTGAAAGTGGATAGCATCTTGTTATTCAGTAGTACTTTGTCTATATGGGTAGGACATTTTTCTTTCACCAAGTACATCTGAACCTATAGATGGTTGCCTCGGTCAACTCATTTTGAATTATGTAGTTTGAAAAGCCTCTGATTTAGGAGATAGGAATTTGTCTGCCACCTTCCTTATCCTTGTAATTAAGCACATTGTTAAAATCCCCTGATAATAACCATGCTTTATCTGTATTTTGAGAGTCCGTGATCATTGAATTCCATAATAACTCTTTTTGCACACAAATTGCTGGCATACACAACTGTAACATATATCCGAAAGCCCTCATTGTTAGTAAGTAAACAGGTAATATGCTGGTCACTGCTAGTAATAACTGATATACTCCAAATGTCCTTATTGTAAAGTATGAGATATGCACTTTGCATTGTTCCTAGTAGTATATACATGATTCCAGGAAACTTGGAGTTTATCAGTAAAGTATGAAATTCTACTAGTGGATAGTTCTGTTTCCAGTAAGCTATATCTATGTTTGTGTTATGTGTGCAGTCCTTTTGTTGTTGTGCATTTGTATCTAGTGGATCTGAAGGAGTGTCAGCCTCATTTTTTGTTTTTGATTCAATTATATCATCTGCAGTGAAGTGTCACATAATATATATATATATATATATATATATATATATATATTGTTTTTCTTATCCCAAATATTACTTTCAAAGGCATTTTTCTATATATCTTTTTTAAGCATCTTATTATTCATTAAATATGTGATGACCTTAACATTGAAATTGCTTTTATTAAAAAAATTCACAGAAAAAGGATATACATACAAGTAGTGTATGCACTCGCTAACATTTAAAGAACGAGAAATCCAGAAAGTATAAGCCAAAGATCAAATATATTGTGCCAACCGACAAATCTTGACATGTAGAGAAGGAACAAGAATTAGGCCACGACACTATATGAATGTCATGTGAAGAAAATGAAATGACTTGTGAAGAAAATGAAATGCGTGAAGGAAATGAAATACCGTGCGAAGAAAATGAAATGCATAAAGAAATTGTAATGCATTGTGAAGAAAATGAAACGCGTGAAGAATATGGAATGGCTTGTGAAGAAAATGTTGTTGCCGAGATGGAAATCGAGAGGCCAATCGAAGCTGAAACTTCAAATATAAATGTAAAAAAACGTGGTAGAGGACCAACGAAATTAAAAAGACTTCTGTTAAATCTTGAGAATCGAATTGAAGTTGAATTCAATGAGGCTGCCGTACCAATAGGATAAGGCTCAGTACACTTATCTTCTTATCTTGGACCACTAGTACGGGAGCATGTTCCGATTACACTTTGCAATTGGAGGCTTCTAAGCGATGAACTAAACACTGTCCTGTGGGATTCTATTCAAGCATGAAAAATTATTATTTTTATCGCATAATAGTAGATTTATTTACAAAAATAATTTATTTAGCAGAATGTCCTTTTAAATACATTTTAACATGAAATAACACCAGTTTTTTCCTTCTGATTTGTAGGCTAGATTTAAAGTGGACAATGAATGACAAAAAACCTCCACATTTCAACAAATGAGAACCATTTGGAGAACGTCAAAAAGTAGATTGGTTCGAAAAATAATTAAAACAACGACAAAAGAGGAAAGACTTGCTTTGAAACCTTACAACATCAAAAACGTGATGGAGTGGAGAATGTTTGTAAAGGAGAAAACAAGTTTGGAGTTTAAGGTAAAATTTTTTGCTGATCTTCCTTTCATTTTCTCATAGTTTCATTACATATGAACTGTGAAGTGGATAATTTTTCAGGACTTTTCATCTTACCTTCTTATTTTTATTTTCTTTGTTGTCTGCCTGTGAGTACTGAGTAGATGTAGTAATGATATTAAATTCACATTATGCCCGGTTATCTTTTTTTATTTTCATCTTTGTTGTCTGCCTGTTATCTTATTTCTCTATTTGTTTTCAATGCTCTGTTGTAAAGATATTATGCTGAGTTATAGATTCATTATTTTAATGTCATAAGTTACAGAAATCGTCTTTTAAATCAGTTACGAAAAAAAAGATACGGATGTCTTAAATCTTTTTTAAACCATGAAGTACAATTAGAGGTTTACCCAAAGTGGATTTTACAGTAAATAATCTCTGAAGTGTTTGTCAACAAGCAAAAATAACAAATTTTTTTTTATCCTGGATACAACAACAATTGAATGAAAGTAATTGCTCCTATTCAAAAGTTTAACAAGAGATTATAATATAAACTCGAACCTGCAGTGTTTGTCCTGGAGCGAGTTTACAGTATCAATTGCTCTTGTTCAAAAGTTTATTATATTTTATCCTGGAGCGGGTTTACAGTAAATAATCTATGCAGTGTTTGTCCAAAGTGGATCATGGTTCATTATTATAAAGTAATACTAGTGCGAACCCGTGCTTCGCACACGGATGTTGAAAAAATATTGTTGTTGCATAGGTCATATCCAAATGTATAAGAAATTTAATACGGTGGTAATGAAAAAACATTGTTGAACGATAGTGTTACATCATGAATAACAATTTGGTAGGATAAAGAATACGTAGATATATTTGGTTATGATAATCACAATTAAAATCGAACAAAACAATTACAGTGAATATGTTAAAGTTCACAGACTATTTAGAGGATAAGGTGTTAAAAATTTATCCACTAATGCATAGATATATTCACTGTGGCATATAACGCCAATGTTGTTGCTTTTGCAATTACACAGCTGCTTCAATGTGCATAGATATAGTTGAAGTATTCACTGTGAACTGCAGACACAAAGACATAGTGCAGTTCGATTCAATTAAATAAGAGTAACAAAAGTTTTTTGCAATGGGGAGAAATATAGTAATAGGATGAAATTTGTAAACAGTCAGGAAAAGTATTTGTCAACAGCTGAAAAAAGGGAGCAAAAGAAAAAAGAAAAAAGCAACAGATATAGTACAGGGGAAAAGTAGTAAAACAGAAGATTCAATTGAAATAGAAATGATGATGCAATAAGAAAATAACATGGGTTCCAATATAAATTACTATTGTTCACCGAATCTGATCTATGTCGATGCAAGGTACAAAACACGGCATACAGCTGGTCGCAGTAACCAAAATTTGAAAATATCCAAAACATACAGAAGAGAACAATTGTGAGAAGTCCATTCATTTTTTAGCCTCAGAAATAACTGCTAGCAACGCGTGTATGATATTGGCTTGAGCGCAAATAGGTGATGTTTTCTTGGCCTTAATAGATGCATTACATCAGTCAATTATTTTAACCATTGAAGGTATTTGTACCTGCAGCCAAAAAGGGTAAAAGTGTCATTGATGTAGTATTATTACTAAATTCTCTCACTGCTCGTCTGACCTATTAACTATATCTAATAATCAAACTATGACTACATAATCATCTATACAAAGATACATTCATCAATTGTTTTCTAGAAGTTTTTCGACGGTGGTGGTGCAAGTGATTTTAGAATTTACTGCAAAAAATAAAAAATAAACTCTTTTAGGTGGTTATCAACATTATTCTCACTACAACACATGTTTTGACCCAGCACTTAAACTGTGCATCTACCTTAAGCCCGAATACAACAACTTATATGCTTATTGTATTATTGATCATCGTAATTGTAAACGAAATTGAGTAAACTTAGTCAAATTATGTCATCAAACCTGGAAGCAATGTATTAAACACTGAGCTGCACGGTTGAATCAAGCATTAATTATGTGAAGTCATTATTTAATCATCTCAAGCTATCAAAAATCAAAATTCATTTTTCAATTATATTTTCATAATGCGGTTAAATAACTATCGTTAACATCAAACAAAATTATTACTACAGCTAAATTAGTATTGCATCACACAAATGTAGTTAAAATATTCAAAAACAATAATTGCTTAATTCCAAAAATACTGCAAAATAATAACCGCTTTTGCTTAATGCATTTAAATTTTAACTACAATAAGCTCGAATAAATCATCGTGTACAACCAAAATTATTACTACATCACATAAATATAGTTAAATTATAACTGCATTTTATTAATGTAGTTAAATTTTAATTGTATTAAGATTGAATAAATTCCTGAAATGTAGCCAAATTTATTACTTCATCACATAAATGTGGTTAAAAATCTTCAAATATAGTTAAATTTACCCAAAACTTGCTGGTAAATTATAATTGCATTTTCTTAATTTCATTAATTTATAATTGTTTTAAAATTGAATAAAATTATCAAATATAGTCAAAATCGTCAATAGTAAATGCAATAAAAAAATGCTAACGTAGTTAAATTAATTCAAAAAATGCCTATAAATTATTACACCATTTTTTGATGGGGTTAAATTATAACTGCACTAAGTTTGAATACTATCAAACACAATCAAGATTATTACTTTATTACATAATGTAGTTACAATATTCAAGGCAACCATAATTGTATAATTCAAAAAAAAAAATTCCTTTCAAATATGTTAAAATATAATAAATACATTATAATAATCTAGGTAAAACTACTATGTAATGTTTATGATCATCATAATAATGCTGTTACAGAAACGCGGTACACAGCGGTGACACAAAATAATTGTGCAATTAAAGCTGCTATATAAAATTATGATTTTAAAAAATTTATTTTTAGCTATCAACAATGGATATCATTGGAAAGCAAATTAAATTTGAGATTTAATAGTGAAAACGATTCTTAAATCCAATCAATGTAGAAAAAGTTATCACATTTTAAAGTTTAGAATATAAAGAAATTAAAAATGCGACTGTTCAGTTGCCAAATTTCAAGAGAGCCTGTGTGAGTTTGAAATTCAACTCACTAATAATAATATAGTATAGATAAACCTAATAATGCATATCCCACTCTTGCATGCTTAATTTTTGTAGATACTCATATCCATATTATATTCAAGTTCTAACTCTGAATCTTAAATGTATTAATAGATTTCTTCAATTCAGTCAATTTATTTTAATACATTGTTGTTGCTTGCTTGTCTGTCTTTCATTGCTTGCTTGCATAAATATGGTTTTATTTTTTTTAGCATAAATCATTTATTGTAACTATGGATTTGCATTTAAGGTGATTATATACGGAACAAATGGACTATTAACAAGTGCTTTAGGTCACTCTATTTTAACTATAAGAATGACCTTCCTTGTATGCATATTTAGCATTTACTCAACTCAATGCCAGTAACCACAAACATGACTCAACTCAATGTCAGTAACCACAAACAAGAGATTTTTATATTTTAATAAGAATTCCATGGTTAAAGAATTGATAAGCAAACAACTCTGTACATTTACTATACTTATATTAAATATGTTGGTATTTGTGTTGATAACCCACACATATCATCTAAGTACATGTAGTTGTACCATGCAACAACTCTGTAAATTTCATCATCTATGGCATGTTGTCATTACCTGAATTCAGAAATTGCTTTTTTCATCTATGGCATCCTTTAACTTTATTTATACCTTACCTTCTTTCAGGCACGAAGTGAGAAATATATTGGAATTAGGCAAAAGCAATGTCGCACACAACTGGACGTAGAGGAATGGCTAGATTGGCCGACGATTTGGTTAGTTAATTAATTATAGCATTATTTACCCAGTTATTTAATTAACTATCGATTGATTTATAAAATGTCTTTCTAAATGTAGAAAAAGCAAAGTCAGGATTCATTGTCCATATCTAGAGTTGATGTTTGGGTTAAATCTCGCACTAAAAAAATGGTGAACCAGTGAACACGGATGTTGCAAATATTTTTGTAAGAATATTTGTTTTTGTCAGCAACTAAACATTGTGATAATTTTACCATCGTATATAACCTATATGTATATTAATTTACATAGGAGGATATTAAAAAAATTGATAATGCAAGACAATCCGACTCGACAAATAATGTCAAAGAAGATGCAGTTGTACAAGTATTGGGGCACGATAAACCAGGACGCTTAAGAGCACTAGGAAGGGGCTACACCTTAACCAAGTTAACTTTGTTACAATGTAGAGATAAGCAAATAACTCAATATCAGAAAAGAATTTCAGAAAGAGTATGATACACATGCTAATGAACAAGCTCAAAAATCTATCTCAAAAGGTTCACTTATTATACGTTGATTTTTCATGAATTTCTTTAAATTTCAAAATTTATACCTTTTGACTATTAATGCTGCTATTTTTTGCATTGACAGGGTTTAGAATGTTCGAAAGAAAGGAGCACACCTGAAATGGTAGAAATCACTTCTATTACTGATATAACATCATTTGTAGTTTAGTTTTAATCCAATAATCAATATAATTTTTATTTAGAATTTCAGAATTAAACCTTTAACCTTTGTTATTGCTATTTTCGCGTTGACAGGGTAAAGAAATTTCAAAAAAAGGGAACACGATTTAAATGGAAAAAATCACTTATGTTACTAATATAACATCAGTTGCAGTTTAGTTTTTAAACCAATAATTAATATAATTTTTGGTTGAATAATTGTAGGGCAATGACAACATATGTGAGTTATTGAATTGGGATGGAACAGACGAAATTGTTGTCGAAGGGAGAGTAGTGTCCACTGATCCTTATGAGGTTGTCAATGACATTCGTATTTGACGCAGCGGATTAATCAAAACAAACTTCAATCGGTGAAAGTAGTAATCGGTGGATTGGAAGATACTGAAATGCCCAAATTTGTTGATCCGAAGATGCTGAATTCTAGCTATCTCTGACACGTTGATCGCGCACGATACCGTGAGGAGAGATCTTCAATTCTTCGAGCGTTGATCAAGCGCACTTGATTCCGCGAATCGGCTTCTACAATCGTTGAATCGAGCGCACTCGATTATCCGAAAGAGGAGATAGGAGATTACACTCAACTACCAATTTGAATGAAAGCACAAAGCAATCAAAAGATAATTTTATTCAACATTCAACAACCTTTACAAATGACTCACACTTGCTATTTATAGCTTTACAACTCAACACGCAAAAACTTCAAAAAAAAATACAAGTACTTAGGTCGGAAACGACCTACGACCTAGAACAGACGCGACCTATCAAAGTCTCCGACTCAACATAAGTCGTACACGACTTACAACAGAACATATGAAAAACAAACGACTTAACCTATAACAGTTGCGACCTACGACTTAGTATAAGACGGTAGCGACTTAACAGCAGCTTCTTCACACTTTAAAGAGTCAACGGTGTAGATTAACTCGGCATGAGATTCTACGGCATCCAATGCTTCAGCGACTTAAAACATTAGTGCATCAGAAACTTCGCGACCTAAGCTTTAATACATCTGTTTCCTTCAGCGACTTAAGAATCAACGGCAGAGATCAATGCGGCATAAGAATCTAAGGCCTCAGTCTTCAGCGACTTAACTTAGGTCGGTAAGGACCTAAAAACAAACAAGTAACGACTTAAGAAATCAACAGCTGAGATTAAGTCGGCAAACAAGATCTACGGCAACAAGTCTTCAGCGACTTAAAACATGCGCATCTCAGATCAGCGACTTAAAGAACAACGGTAGAGATTAACTCGGAGGAAGATCCCATGCTTCAATCTTTAGCGATTTAACTCCTGATTCATTAGGTCGTTCACGACCTAATACTTCACCAATTTGCTCTGTTTTCTTATTTCGTAACTCGGTAGGTCGTATACAAGTTAACCCGGTAAGTCATTCCAGCATCTCGTTAATTCGCACCTTCCCACTAGGTCGTTGCCGATCTTCACTAAGTCGTTGGGACGACTTAAAGCCTTTGTTAGGTCGGTTGCGACCTAGAACTTCATTTTCCCACCATTTCTCACCAAATCTTAACTCGGTGGCTTCCTTCTTAGGTCGGTCTCGACCTATCAACATGTTAGGTCGTACACGACCTATGACTTCTTCATTCGGGGCTGCATCATCCCTCCCAGGTTGAGAAAATTTCGTCCTCGAATTTGTACTCTTTGCTTCCACAATAAATTCATCCCCGTGATATGGTACGAGATGTTTGACATTGAATACGTCAAACGTATACACATCATCTGGCAGTTTCAACTTGTAAGCATTTTCATTAATTCGTTTCACAACTTCCACCGGACCAATTTTCCTGGCTTTCAACTTGTTGTAAGCGCCCACTGGAAAACGATCTTTTGTTAACACTGCATAAACTAAATCACCTTCGTTAAATTCAACACTTCTTCGTTTCAAATCTGCAGATTGTTTATACTTTTCATTTGCTTTCTTCAATCGTTCTTGAACGATTTTATGACATTCCGTCAGCCCCTCAACAAAATCAGCAGCTTTCTTAACTGTCTTCTTTGATTGTGGCACTACCGTTAGATCCAACGGACCCTTTGGTAAGCTCGAATAAACAATCTGGAATGGACTGAACCCTGTACTACGATTCACTGCATGATTATGAGCAAATTCTGCCTGGCATAACTTCACATCCCAACTCTTCAGATTATCTTGAACAAGACACCTCAACAAATTTCCCAATGATCTGTTAACAACTTCAGTCTGTCCATCCGTCTGTGGGTGATAAGCACTACTAAACTTCAGCTTTGTTCCCACCATTTTCCACAAACTTAACCAGAAGTGGCTCAGAAACCGAGTATCTCTATCTGACACAATAGATTCTGGCAATCCATGAAGTCGATAGATCTCCTTGAAAAACATTTGAGCAACATGAACAGCATCCGCCGTCTTTTTACAAGCAATAAAATGTGCCATTTTCAAAAATCTGTCAACCACCACATAAATGGAATCATTACCACGCTGTGTCCTCGGTAATCCCAACACGAAGTCCATACTCACATCAACCCATGGTCTTACAGGCACGGGTAACGGCATATATAAACCAGCACTAGTCGCAGTTCCTTTCGAAACTTGACAAATATGACAACGCTCCACAAACCTCGCTACCTCTTTCCTCATCGATGGCCAAAAATAAGACTGTGAAATCAACTGTAAAGTACGGTCTCTCCCAACATGCCCCTCTTCGTGTAACTCCTTGATAATCTTCATTCTCAGACTACCTTCCGGTATGCACAATCGACTTCCTTTAAAAAGAAAACCATCAACCATCATAAACTCATCAGTCTTCCCTTCATTGTCCCTTTCAACAAATTTCTTAAAATAAGAGTCTTCTGCAATCTGCTCCGGCAATAATTCAAACCCAGTCACTTCAACCTTCATTGTCGTCAACAAATGATTCCTCCTGCTCAAAGCATCAGCCACTCGATTCGTCACCCCTGACTTGTGCTTCACAACGAAAGTAAACTGTTGTAGATATGCAATCCACGATGCATGTCTTGCTGAAATCTTATCTTGCCCTTGCAAATGCTTCAATGCTTCATGATCAGTATACAGAACAAACTCTTTCTGAAATAGATAATGTCTCCAGTGTTTAATAGATTGTACAACAGCATAGAATTCCACATCATACGTACTGTATCTCATCTTCGCTCCTGATAACTTCTCACTGAAATATGCAATTGGACGTCCCTTCTGACTCAACACCCCTCCAATCCCAACCTTGGATGCATCCGTATGTAGTTCAAACACCAACTGAAAATCAGGTAGCACTAGAATTGGTGCAGAGGTCAAAAGTTCTTTGATCCGTTCAAAAGCAACCCCGGCTTCCTCCGTCCATGCAAACTGTTTACCCTTCATACAATCAGTCACAGGCGCCATCACACTACTAAAGTGTGGAATAAACCTTCGATAAAATGAAGCCAACCCATGAAAACTACGAACTTCCGTTATCGTCTTGGGCTGCGGCCAATCTCTGATAGCTTCAACTTTACTTTGGTCAACCTGTATTCCTTTTTCCGACACAACATATCCCAGAAATAAAACGCTATGCGTCATGAACACGCATTTCTTCGTTGCTGCATAAAATTGTTCTTGTCGCAATACCATCAGCACTTCTCTAAGATGATTCAAATGTTCCTCTGGACTCCCACTGTAAATCAGAATATCATCGAAATACACCACCACAAATTTCCCAATGAACGGTCGAAAAATCTGATTCATCACCCTCATAAACGTACTTGGTGCGTTGGATAAACCAAATGGCATGACCAACCATTCATATAGACCTTCCCTGGTTTTAAAAGCAGTCTTCCACTCATCTCCTGGTCTGATACGAATTTGATGATATCTGCTCTTTAAATCAATCTTCGAAAAGATAGTAGCTCCGCTTATTTGATCCAATAAGTCATCAAGCCTCGGCATCGGAAATCTATATCTCACAGTAATCTTATTCAATGCTCGATTGTCAGTGCACATCCTCCACGTCCCATCCTTCTTGGGTACCAATAAAGCCGGTACAGCACAAGGACTTAAACTCTCCTGCACACGCCCCTGTTCGAGCAATTCTTCCACTTGCCTCCGCAACTCTTCATGTTCCTTTGGACTCATTCGATAATGTGGTCTGTGTGGCAACACAGCACCTGGAACAAGATCTATCTGATGTTGTATATCCCTCAACGGTGGCAACTCCGTTGGTAACTCCTCTGGAAATACATCGTCAAATTCTTTCAAAACTGGTTTAACTTCTTCTGGTATCTCAACCTCTTCACTGCTCTCTCGCCCAATTAACAAAAACACTTCAGGTTCCTCCTCTACTTCCTTCACAAACTTCTTCAACGATAACAAAGTTTTGAGCTCTTCAATCTCTTCCAACTTGTTTTCCTCCTGTTGTCGCTTCTTTGGAACTAGAGTAATCTTTGTGCCTTCAAACATAAAACTGTAACTATTGGTACGCCCATCATGTTGCACCGCTCTATCATACTGCCACGGTCTCCCCAGCAACAAATGACAAACGTCCATGTCCACAACATCGCACCAGATTTCGTCTTTATATTTCTTTCCAATGGAAAACTTCACACGAGCCCTTCGTCCAACCTTCACCTCCCCGCCTTTCCTCAACCAAGCTAGCTTGTATGGTTTTGGATGTTTCTCAGTCTTCAATGCCAACTTCCTCACAGCTTCTGACGAAATTATATTATCACAGCTTCCAGCATCAATAACAAATTTGCAAACTTTCCCCAGAATGGTACATGTCGACTGAAAAATATTGCTCCTCAACCAACTACAATCCTCCTCTTGCCTTGGTGTTAAACAGGACCTCTTCATCATGAGATTATAACCTTCGTCTCCCGACACTTCTTCTTCCTCCTCATCAGGTGGTGAATTGGAACATTCAGCTTCTTCATCCTCATCCTCAACTTCTGCAATCATGGTTCTCTTTTTTGGCTTTGGACACTCACTGCTTTTATGACCCAATTCCTGACAATTGTAACATTTGAAACCATTGTTAACTTTCGCCTTCTCAACCTCCTTCACCACAGGTCTACTGATAGGTTTAGAAATATTAGAACTCCCACTAACACCCTTCATTTGATTGCTGGAATTAGTAAACACACCACCTCCTCGTCTACCCTGTTTCTCCCAAGCCAACGCTTTCTGATGTGCTTCTGCCACAGATCTTGGATCGAACATATTAACCATATCCTGAATCTGCATTCTCAATCCCCCAATGAATCTAGATGTCAGCTGCTCTTCCGTTTCCATAATATCATTCCTTGCAATAAGTTGATAGAATTCATCAGCATAGTCATTAACTGTCTTTGTGCCCTGCCTCAAGTTTTGCAAACGTTGATACATCAAAAATTGATAATTGTAAGGTAAGAACGTTGCTTTCATAAATTTCTTCATCTTCTCCCAAGATTCAACTTTTGACTTCCCCATTCGTTCACGTGTAAGCTTAGTTTGCTGCCACCATGCCAAAGCTCTACCCCTCAACCTCGTAGCAACCAACTTCACTCTACGATGTTCTGGAACTTCTTTGAAGTCAAAAATCTCCTCGACGTTAGCCACCCAATTTAGAAACTCCTCTGCTTGCATACCACCTTTGAATTCAGGAATTTCAGTCTTCATTCCCGACTCCCATTTGTGATCATACTCAGAGTGATTTCTTCCTTGTCCTCGTCCTTGTCCTCGAACACTACCACCATCATACTCCTCTTCAAAATCAGATGTATATCGTTGTCTATCTCGTCCACCCACATCTCTACTACCATTACGCCTTCCACCTTCATGATTAGATTCAGGTGAAACCCTTCTCCGATTTTGATTCATTTCCGTCATAAGCCTCTCTAACCGGCCAATTCCTTCGTTAAGCTTTTCACTAAAATTCTCATTGATTCTTTGCTCCATCTCATCAGCTTCTTTTCTTCGATACAAAGCTTCTACGTTTTGGTGGCGATTAGCTCTTCTTGGCGGCATACTTGAAAACTTCACCAACTCTTCAACACTTCAAAATTCAAACACTTTTCGGACTTTGATCCAAAATGAAACGGATCGAAAACTTCCACTTTGTAGCAAATCGCGATGAACACGATGGACAAAATTTCGGCCTCCAATTCAAATCCGATCAAACAACTTCGAACAATGATGAACAACTTCACTTGCTCACGGCTCAACTTCAAACTTCAAAACTCTTCAAAATGATTAGGCTCCAAGTCTCGATCCAGCTATGATTGGCTAGAACAAGCTCTGATACCAAAACTGACGCAGCGGATTAATCAAAACAAACTTCAATCGGTGAAAGTAGTAATCGGTGGATTGGAAGATACTGAAATGCCCAAATTCGTTGATCTGAAGATGCCGAATTCTAGCTATCTCTGACACGTTGATCGCGCACGATACCGTGAGGAGAGATCTTCAATTCTTCGAGCGTTGATCAAGTGCACTTGATTCCGCGAATCGGCTTCTACAATCGTTGAATCGAGCGCACTCGATTATCCGAAAGAGGAGATAGGAGATTACACTCAACTACCAATTTGAATGAAAGCACAAAGCAATCAAAAGAGAATTTTATTCAACATTCAACAACCTTTACAAATGACTCACACTTGCTATTTATAGCTTTACAACTCAACACGCAAAAACTTCAAAAAAAAAATACAAGTACTTAGGTCGGAAACGACCTACGACCTAGAACAGACGCGACCTATCAAAGTCTCCGACTCAACATAAGTCGTACACGACTTACAACAGAACATATGAAAAACAGACGACTTAACCTATAACAGTTGCGACCTACGACTTAGTATAAGACGGTAGCGACTTAACAGCAGCTTCTTCACACTTTAAAGAGTCAACGGTGTAGATTAACTCGGCATGAGATTCTACGGCATCCAATGCTTCAGCGACTTAAAACATTAGTGCATCAGAAACTTCGCGACCTAAGCTTTAATACATCTGTTTCCTTCAGCGACTTAAGAATCAACGGCAGAGATCAATGCGGCATAAGAATCTAAGGCCTCAGTCTTCAGCGACTTAACTTAGGTCGGTAAGGACCTAAAAACAAACAAGTAACGACTTAAGAAATCAACAGCTGAGATTAAGTCGGCAAACAAGATCTACGGCAACAAGTCTTCAGCGACTTAAAACATGCGCATCTCAGATCAGCGACTTAAAGAACAACGGTAGAGATTAACTCGGAGGAAGACCCCACGCTTCAATCTTTAGCGATTTAACTCCTGATTCATTAGGTCGTTCACGACCTAATACTTCACCAATTTGCTCTGTTTTCTTATTTCGTAACTCGGTAGGTCGTATACAAGTTAACCCGGTAAGTCGTTCCAGCATCTCGTTAATTCGCACCTTCCCACTAGGTCGTTGCCGATCTTCACTAAGTCGTTGGGACGACTTAAAGCCTTTGTTAGGTCGGTTGCGACCTAGAACTTCATTTTCCCACCATTTCTCACCAAATCTTAACTCGGTGGCTTCCTTCTTAGGTCGGTCTCGACCTATCAACATGTTAGGTCGTACACGACCTATGACTTCTTCATTCGGGGCTGCATCAGTATTAGACCAAATGCTATGAAAGTTGTTATAGATTGTGTAAAGAAAGCAGATGTTTATTTATGGAGGCCTACACCAAGTTTTTCACTATTAGGAGAAGCCAAGAATAAGTCAGTAGCATGACTTGCTAATTGTGTTGTTGCACTGCGAGGATACTTGGAGGAAGACATTATGGTAAATTTTATAATTCACGGTAACTATTTGTAATCGTATAGATACCTTTCCCATTAAATTTATTGTTCTTTTTAGAGGAAAACTAGTAGCACAAACAAAAAATGCAAGCTTTATGATTGGAATGAGGGTGAAGTGTTAGTTACCGAAGGAAGACTTTGCTCCAATGATTCAAAAATGATTGTAAATGGTATTCCGCTTGGTCCGTTAGCCATTGTGGTTTGCGTAGACTATGCCAACAAAGGAGATGCTTTCTTGTGGCGATCTATAACTGATATGTCATGCATTAAAGAGGTCGTTGGTAGGAAAATAGCATGGCCGAAATCAAAAGATGTAGTTGAAAAAGCAAATGTTGTGGCTACTCCTTGCAAGGCTAGAGCAAGCATTGTGATTTCTCCTTGTAAGGCTACAACAACTCCTCAGGTAACTTTGTTGTCCCTTGTAGTGTTTCTAGATCCTTAATATAATATAATTACCCAAAAATATGATAATTCATGCATTTTTGCTTACCCAACAGAGTGCAAATCTGGTAGCACATAATAAATGCTTGTTGATTGATGTGGGTGAAATGGGACGAGTAGTGACTGAAGGAACTATCATTTCAACTGATCCAATAGCGATGGTTCACTTTGTTCCATTGGAAAAAGATACGGTAAAAGTTTGGGTAAAGTTTGTGAAACTTAATGACGCAGTGCTATGGAGACCTATATTAGAGTGTAAGTACAAGGAAGATGCATTTGGTACTACCATAGCTTGGCCGGCCGCATATGTCATTGGGGAATCAATTTCTAGTAAGTATTAGTTGGTACTTGTATGCGTCTCTTATATATATACTCATACACAAATTCTAGGTCTAGTTGGTAATCGATCGCCCTCATTCTAGTATGAATGGAGTTTGTTAAGCTGTTAATGTCTTCAATGACTTTAACAACTTAGTTTGATAGTTTGTTTAATAAATATACCAACTTAATCATAAGGGAGTAACATGTGCTACTATCACCAGTCAACAAGTTGCAGGAACATGTAGATAGGTTATGGTCTATAAACTAGTTTTTAGTCTTCTTCTCAAATCATTTATTAATCGGTTAACATTAGGTACAACCTGTCAACAGTAGGTACCACCTGTCATCTGCCAACACCACCACCCACTTTTACGCCACTTGCTCCTATTCCTGGATTGATGAACCATGATCCGACCTTATCCTACATATTCATTCATGAAATTTCATTTAGGGTATGTTTAGACAGCATACAAAATGTATATTTGAGTAAAATATAACTTTTAATAATATTTTCAACCCTATTTGAATGTAAATATCTAAAAACTAAACTAAGAATATTCATTTTTCATCTTATTAGGCCTTGTTTGGTTTGCATGTTTCAATCTTGCTTTCTATCGCTAAATATACTTTTTAATAGGTAGGGTAACTTAATAAGCATTTTTGTTTTGCTCCATATCTTTTGGAGAGCCATATGGAATCTTATCCAATTTAAACTAAATAGAAGATTTTCGAATTTTGTTTCTATAATTACCCTGCAAAAAACAATATTTTCAAGCAAATTCATCTACACATATTACTACAGAACATTCCCTAATAATTTTGGTTGTGTGATTTTTGTGGTGATTTATGTGACTACATGTATATAAAACTGTTTGAGCAACCAAGATTTTCCCAAAACCTACATATTTAAAGATGTAGATTATTTTTCTTCACATTTGATGTTGTCCCACAAACACATTTTAGATTTATAACAAATTTATTCCCCGTTTTTTACTTTCTTTCTATACTGTATAAGTTAGACCTTTCGTTTTCACAAGTCGAACAACCTTACATAATATGGCTTCCTTAGTGATAATTTACCAATTTGGAACAATATGTCATATATTTACCACAAAAGATCCTCCTCCAATCTCACCTCTGTCCACTTAGCATATAGGGACCTTTTTTTGTAGAAACCACTGGGTAAAATAATTTAGAGCATATGCATTTTCTTTCCTAGGAGACTTGAGTCAATCATGTGTACATATTTGATGGGAAATATAGCTTTCTTCATTGCATTAAGTTGATTTTATGATCTACAATTCAGAGTTCTTTCAACACAAAGAGTAAATTGATAAAATGTTTGTTCTATAATTTAAGCTCAACATATATTGTACCATAAACATATTGTAATAATTATCGATTGATGTTTCTGAAATGCTCACTACTGTGGGATTTGTAACATCTATATCTTCTTGCATTTCATTAGCAAGGTTGTGTAGATGAATGTAAAGGTTTTAACATTATAATCGTCAAACCTTCAAAAGCCAGAATCCTAACTGAAATCACATTTCTAGATGAGGTTTTAAACATCATTACTATAAGGTCTCGGTACATAATTTATTTGCTTTTCTCTATTTTGGATTAATTTTATAGCCACATGGGTTTAAAAAAATGAAATTTATGTACTTTAATAGTATATTGGAAGATAATGTAACGGAGGTGAATCGGGATGAATGTCTGTGTTCTGCATGTTGTTTGTTTGGTTTCAAAACAACTATCAAGTAAACTTTTAGGTGAAATCCCTATTATTCGTGTTTGATTAACAGTTCATCTTTGATGCTTAATGTCGCCCACATAGTTCCATGTTCCATGCAATCAGATTAACCGCACCTAGCTAGCAGCATACGCGTGTACGTAGGATAATTAATCGACCTTTATTTTGGTTGATGTGTGTTGTGTGTGTGTATACACACACACATGTTAACTCATTGCCATATATACAAATTACCTAACCGACAACACTAACTTCACACAGAAGAGAGTAGAGATCTCCATCGCCAAAAAACGACATAACTTCTGACTAGTCGGAACCTACATTTTCTCTCCATCTGTCCGATAATGATATGTCCTCTGATTTTAGACACTGTAACTACCACTTAAATGTTGTTGCATCCACTATTTATTATTCCTGTTAGGTTGTCTTCACTTTCTTTGCTTCTTGTTTAGTGGCCTTGTTTCTGTACGTTCATGTGTGTTTTAGCCCTTAACTTTCCAACTTGAACTCTTTACTTCTAATTATTGTGCGTAGGTCATCTATTCCTTGCAACAATGGCAATTTATTAAATTCACTCAATATTTTGAGTTAAAATTCATCCGGTCTTACTTTTAATTACAGGCATCCTACTTTCAACCATGCTTAACTTATGATCGGTTATAACTTATAACTAATAAGTATTGAGTTGCCACCTTTGGCAAAGTTGAATTTAATGCAAGTTAATTAGACAGACTAACATATCCTGAAAAGAAAATTCTTCTGCTTCATTGAAAATACGTTATGCACGTGATTTTTCTTCTACATGATAATATAAATTACTGGGAATTTTTCCAAGGGTATCTCCATGTTGTCTAAATTTATTACTGTCAGTATTCTCTTCTTTGCACAAATCGACCATGACTTGTTACCGCGTTGGTTTTGCTTCATTTTTGAATATTGAATGACTTGTTACTATCTATTGGTACTGGGATATATAGTAAAGAAAAACATTTAGACATTTGGATATGATCAAGTTACAGGAAGAGTTTATAGACATTCTGAATGTAATCAAGTATTCAAAATGCTGACAGTAATAAATTATAGACATGATCAAGTAACAGTTCTATTGTTACTGTCTATTGGTACAGTAACAGGCTGGAAATACTCAAGTATCTCGAATGCTTCATTTTTTCCAGACATTTAGACATGAATTTACATCTATTTGTACTGGTATATATATTGTAAATTATCAGGACTTGTATGTAATTCTAACTGTTGACCGTTATACTTGTGTATAGGTAATTAGCATTTTCGAAGTGAGGAATAGCCGCATCAAAGAATTGTCGGTAATTAAGCCATGAACAAGACTTTAACTGTTATATATTATAATATTTTGTTCGTACTAGTTATGTAGACTTCTTTGTAAACGGTTGTGGTATATGGATTCACTTATTTTGTCGAAATACTATTATTGAAATGATTATGAATATTATACTTGATTATGCGATTAACATATTTTTTCAATTATTTGAATATGTTGATTGTCGATGTTGGTTTGAAAATGATAATTATGTGATTGATTATTGGTTTTAATATGGATATTATATATAAGTGATTGTTAGAAATGAAACAAGCCATTAACAGTAAATAGCGATGATTAAAATGTGTTGTATAGCACTTAATAAGTTATAGTAGGGTTTCAAAAGTGCTAGGGGAAAAATATGCAATTTACAAAAAGAAAAAATAGTATCAGAACTAAAATGCAACAAAAAATGTATGGTAGGAAAAATGAAACGATGCGAAAATATTATAGCAGCATAAAACAAACGCCAGAAGAAAAAAAGAAGGGTGCAAGTAACACTTTGGTTGCATTTCGAAGACACTGCAAATAAAACTTTTGTAGGGTTTCATAAAGGCTACAATATGTTGGTTTTTGGTAGAATTTTCTACAACGCAACTAAAACTTTCAGTCTTTTAGTTGCATGTCATGTCGCAGCGTTTATCGAAACGCTACTAAAAGATTTGGCAGCATTTTCTTCTGCCACAAAAGGCCTTTTCTGGTGTAGTGAAAATATTTTCCCAGTTGGATTTGACGAAAGGGTTCCATCAATTAAGAGTAGCAGAGAACAATATTCCTTTGATGGCATTTCGAACAATATATGGTTCGTATGAGTGGTTAGTAATGCAATTCGGATTGACTAATGCGCCTGCTTTCTTCGTGGATTTGATGAACTAGATCTTCCGAGAGCATTTGGATAGATTCTTGTTAGTGTTTATTCGTGACATTCTAATATATTCTAGGAATAAGCAAGATCATGAGACTCAACTTAGAATAGTGCTGGAGACGTTGAAACAACATAAACTAAGGGTGAAATTTTTCGAAGTGTCTTTTTTGGAAGAATGAAGTAAAGTCCCTTGGTCATGTAGTCTCAGAAAAAGAGCTGTCAATAGATATAGCCAAGATAGAAGCTGTAAATAATTGGAAGAGACTCGAGACAGTGATTGAGATAAAAAGTTTTCTCATATTAGCTGGCTACTACCGGAGATTCATCAAAGATTTCTCTCGTATTGGAGCACTAATGACTAGATTAACAAGGAAGGACGTGAAATATGTTTGGACTGATAAAATATGAGGAAGCATTCCAGAAGTTGAAACATTTATTAACCAATGCATCCATGTTAGTTGTTACAGATGGAAATCAAGATTTGGTGGTGTATACTGATGTGTGTGGAACTGGACTAGGGCCTGTGTTAATGTAGAGGGGTAAAGTAATTGCCTATGCTTCGCGATAGCTCAGACCACACGAAATTAGATATCTGACTAATGATTGAGAGTTAACTGCTGTAATATTTTCTTTGAAGGTGTGGAGACATTACCTTTTGGGAGAACGATTCGAGTTGTATACGAATCACAAGTCTTTATGGTATCTATTCTCTCAAAAGGAGTTGAATATGAGGCAACAAAGATGGTCAGAGTTTTTAGCTGCTTATGATTTTGGAATTGAGTACACACCGACGAAAGGAAACAAAGTCGTAGATACACTTAGCTGGAAAGATTAGAATGTGATGTTAGCTATGTTGGCTGAATGTAAAAATTTGGAAGCTTTAACTACTTATAGAGTGCTGCTAAGATCAAATGTCAGTTCTAGTCAGAATATCGTAATGTTATCTTGTTTAGAAGTTCAACCAGTATTGATCGACAGAATTGCTTCTAAGCAAAGAGATGACCCATTGCTAGCTGAAAGATTTAGAAGATTGGATGGTGGAACTGGGATTGACGACTTGAAGGGTTTTTAGCTTAACCATAATGGATGATGATTATGTGTTTCCGAAGTTGGTGACCTAAGGAAAGAAGTTCTTTGGAAATGTCATCAATCAAAGTTTACTATTCATCCTGGAGGAACTAAGATGTATCAGGATATGAAGAGAAGTTTCTTCTAGGAGGGTATGAAAAGAGATGCAGGCTTCTGGGTAAAACAGTGTCTGAATTTCCAGCAAGTGAAAGCCAAATATACGAAGCCTAGTGAATTGTTTCAATTTTTAGACATACCAGTTTGGAAATGGGATTCGATATCCATGGATTTTATTGATGGATTGCCAAGGTCGAATAGAGGAAACGAAAATATCTGGGTTATAGTGGACAAACTAACTAAGAGTGCATACTTTATACCCATCAAGTTGACAAGAGCAGCACCTGTTTTAGCTAAGTTATTCATGAAGAATATTGTTAGACTACATGGAGTTGCTAGTAATATAGTCAAGGACAGAGATTCTTTATCTACTAGCGAATTCTGGAAGAGTCTACAAGAGGTTTTAGGTACCAAGCTCAAGATGAGTACCGCTTACCATTGACAGATGGATGGGCATACAGAAAGAGTTAACAAAGTCATGGAGGTTTTGTTAAGAGCTTGTGTGATAGATTTTGGAGGCTCATGGGAGGACCATCAACATTTAGTCGAGTTTTCATATAAAAATAGTTCTCAGACTAGCATAGGGATGACACATTTTGAAGCATTATATGGAAGGTCATGCAAATCACTCGTATGTTGGGTGGAGACCAGAGATAGATTAGTTCTCGGTCCAGATATGGTGAGAAAAGCCACAGAAAAGATTGAGTTAATCAAAGCAAGGATGAACGAAGCTCAATCTAGACAGAAAATTTATGCAGATAAAAGACGGAAAGACTTAGAGTTCTCAGTTAGAGATTAGGTTTTCATAAAAGTATCACCGATGTAAGGTGTAGTGAGATTTGGGAAATTAGGGAAGTTGGCACTGAGGTTTGTTGGACCATCTCCTATTATAGAAAAGATCGAGAAACTCGCTTACAGTATAGAGTTACCGAACAGGTTGGCAGGAGTCCACAATGTTTTCCATATTTCTCATCTAAGGAAGTGTGTTCGAGATCCAGAGACTACTTTCACTCTGGCTGCATTGAAAGACTTAGTAGTGGAACTTGACATGACCATAGTTAGACATCCAGTTCGTAATGTGACTAAGGATGAGAAAAAGCTAAGGAACAAGACAGTCAGATTAGTAAAAGTCCAATGGAGTGATGATGAGAGAGACTATACTTGGAAAACGAAGAGCAGGATTAGGGACACTTATCCTGACTTGTTTGATGGTATGTTTTACATCTATGCTTTTATGTTTGATGTGTGTACCTTATCGTAATTTCAAGGACGAAATCCTTTAATGAGGGGAGGTTGTAACAAGCCTAATTTTGACTAAGATTATTTAGGACATTTAATTAGGTAAAGTAAATAAAATAGTGTTAAATGATAAGAAGATTGAGATTTAGTAATTAATGGGGTCGAGCCTAAGTAATGAATTAATAGAATCAATAAGAATATTAATAAGTAGGAGGGTACATGAGGAGGGAGAAATAGGAAAAGAGCACATTTTCTTATCATAAACCCTTGTTCTCATTTCCTCCCTCACTTCACTTATTCACAAAAGAAATTAAAGAAAGCTAAAGCCTCCCATTAACAAGTGTTCAAGAGGCAGTAAATGCTTGTAAATCAAGTAGAAAGCTAGGGGGATCAAATCAAAATACAAATCTCAACTTTCTTAATCCATTCAAGGTGAATAAAAGATGCATCTTAAGTTTTGATTGTTGTTTCCGATTTTAATTATAAATTTTGAACTTTTTTGATGATATTATGTTATGCTTTTGATGATTGAATGATTATATGCTTTTTGGTGAATTTATAGAATTAAATTATGAAATTTAGTAATACGTTTAAGTTGGAAAACCTATCATACAACACCCAAACGACATGAAATTTAAATATGATGTAAGAAATACTGTTTTAGAAACGGGTTTTAAATTCATAATTATTTGATAATGTATGAATATTTTATGATTTTATCAACGGAAGAAAATGGATTATTTAAGGTTTTAATTATTAAAAATAATTAATTAATCTTTCTAGCCCCGAAATTTTATATGCTGATGAATATAATAAATCTGATTTATTATAATTTTAGGGGAATTTTTCTAAGTATTCATGATTTATGGCAACTTATTTAAGTTTGAAAATTTTAAATATTATTTTACAATATTAATAATGAAGGGTGGTATGCAAAATGGTTTGGAAATGTAAAATCTACGCCAAGGCAGTTTTCTAGAAAAGAAATATGATAAAGTTATTGTTAGCTAATGAGATTTTTACAAGGGTTGAAGTTAGGTAAAAAGATATTACTTCTATTAGTAAGAAACCATTTTTCTTAGTAATTATGACTTTGCCACTTCACATTTCATGATGTTGCACCCTATCTCACCGTCTCTATGAACTTCGACGATGACCTAGTAAGATACCTCAGATACCAAAGTTGGTATGGAATGTATCGTCCTTGGTTGGAGTGCGAAGACATCCGTGTCGACGGCATGGTCTTCGATGTTGTTATTGCCGTATAACTTAAATACCTCATTTTATACAAAAGGCATATTGCTACTTATCTTAAATAGAGTCGCCGACCCTAGTGTTTTCGAAGAGACTATAGAAGCAATAACGATGCCGTAATGTTTTGATAAGGACTTCACGTTTGATCACTTCGACCTTGATGATCGTCGACCTTATAGCTTCTCACTTTAAATTCTTGACCCTTATTTTTGAAGAGGCTATGCTGCGATATATTATGACTTCAGCACTAATGAGGCTGCTATTTTAGTTAAGGCATTAATGCTGACATCCATCAATGTCCTAGAAATCCTTATGTAGTTTTATACTATGTTTTACGAAGTAGATGACTTCAACTATACCCCCTTATGTTTCTAAGTTAAAGACTTTAACCTATTTTAAAGGGACGAAGACCCTCATCAAGGATGACCTTGTCGTGTTTTATCAGTATAAATATATATATATATATATATATATATATATTGTTTTGGCTATATAGCCTAAAGTTTTAAGAGGCGAAGACCTCTAAGTGACTTCGAACTTCATCAATCTAATTTTATAAAAGCATATATCATGGCATAAATATTTTGATAAAGTAAAGGCTTATAATTTCCTTGTTTTAAATATGATTTCGAGGGTTAAATCATTTATGAAGAGAAGCGTTTTCAAGAAAATAATAAGGGTACCTAGCCTAGTATTTTATTAAAGAGATTATTGTTTTTATCACCTTTTGGTAAATTATGATAGAATAAAATGACTCAAAGATTAGAAAGCCAGATGAGACTGGTGTAAGGTCGCGCCCTATAATTTAGCTTATAGCCCCTAGCTAATGTAAGTCCAAAATTATAGTGCGTATGGTTTTGTCGTGGGTAAGACTAAAAGTAGACGTACGTACAGAAAGGAATACACACAAATGAGATAGGTTATTTTTGAGCTCGCAAAACCATTAGGATTAATTGACCCTATGAATAGTAAGTTTTGGACAGACCATCTAGTTGTCCTCTAACAATAGGTTAGATAAATTGATATATCTGGTGACCCGATTCAGCCATTGGTTTGTAGTCAGTCTGAGAAAACTATAATGTTGGGATAGATAGTCCATTGATTTAAATAGATTGTTTATGATTACCCTTGTTGCTTGCATGCATATTATTGTTTATACTATTTATTTTAACCAGTTTCGTTGTAGGACTTTGATTTGCAAAAGATATATTTAAAGGATATTAGTAAGGGGAATCCATTCTGCTCAATGGCGTGGTCTTACTTGATATCAATTAACCGAGATGGCATATTATTACTCAGACCAGGTTTAATGTCTGACTCAAAGTTTCTATTTTCCCCTTAAACTCTGGGGTGCTCAAAATTTGATTTGAGTAGGTCAGGAGTAAAGGATTTACAAGTTAAGTAGGTTTTGGCTAATAAAGATTCCGAAGACATGTAGAAGGCAGAAGCTAGTTATGTAGGAATTTATCTATATTTACTATCTGCTATGTTATATTAGTTATTGTATGAATGTATTGGCAGTAGACGTGTCTGTCTATTTAGTAACTCTGATCATCAAAGGGGCACCTTCATATGTCGCTCTTGGCGTAATTTGTAATAATTATACTTTATCAGAACGTAGGCAACGTTTTGGGAATTATGCAACGAATATGAAATGATGATTTGAAATGGAATGAGAAAAGTTATTTTTGAAATTATGCTTAAATTATTTCATGCTATTATGGTTCTAATATTATGAATACCATTAGCATGACCATATTTTATCACCGAGAATTAATACTATAGATGACTCCGACATTTGTAGCGGTTAGTTTCATTCCTTAAAATAAGGGATGTTACTACTGCACAACTTTATTCACATTTCAGCATACTTACTGAAGACAAAATGGTACAGTGTTCTGTCACATTCGAATACTGTAGCCACGTTGCATAGCTTTATTCACATTTCAACGTACTTACTGTTATATATTCTATTGCTCGGCAAACCGCTTTACAATCATCTCATCCCATTAACCATATAAAAATGGTGGATTATAACCATACTACCTTGCCCTCATCTTACTCATATGAAGGTCCTACAAGTCACGACACATTGCCAAACACATCTACCCCCAAGCCACCAACTGAGTTGTATGTTGAAATGGAGGAAAGACACAATGAAGATGCAAGAGAGCATGAGAGCGAGTTGCATTAGCGCTAACTTATGGAGAATGGAAGAAGGGAAAGAGTGGATCGGCGTAGTCACAATGGAAGAATGCAAAGAGGGCATGAAACACACCACCAAGTACCTCATACGGATCAAGAGGTTGACTCTAGAAAAATATATTGTAATTATGGAGTTTCTATTCTGTATTTTGTCATAAGGAATGGATCTGACATCGATCGATGCCACTATTGTTGTTGCAATTTCTCGAATGGTTATGGACTTTGGGAATGGCTTGACGATCCTTTACCTCATCGAGTAGTTGTGTATGAAACTGAATTTTAAGAAAAAATTGAAATGCTCTAAAGGACACTTGGTTCAATTCAATTATTAAGTGGTTGAAGAAAGTTTTATTAATTTGTCTGTGCTTTTTTTAGATCTATGATATAATTTCTTATCTTGTTTGTATCGTTTCAATTATCAGGTTGTCTTGTTTGTATCAGTTTATTCAATGTTGGTTGTCTTGTTAGTATCGTTTTAATTAAGTATTTGTTAGTTTCCTATCTTGAGTACTTGGTAGGTATTGAAAGTACATATAACCTACATAATATAAATAACTTAACTACCTTAATTGAATTAAAAGTACATAGAACTTACTGAAAGTACATAGAACGTAATAAAAATAAATAGATAACCCAAACATCATTCAAATTGTTGAATATAGCCAACCCAAAGATCATATGCAGCATGTCCAACAACAGTTCGATACTCCTACAAATATCGTGAACCAAACATAGATCGTGTTAACTAAAACAGGTCTTCTTCCTCCACTATATTTATGATGCTTCTATATCTTCGATAGGCTTTAGTAAACGTGACATAAGTACTCCGAGTTTGTAGAATCCTTCGAATTAATCTGTAATCAAGATGATTATTAAATGCTTCATTTAGAGTAACCTAAAAATCTTGATTCAACTTCTCTTCCATGTGTCTTATATCGGCTTCTATGTATGCTTTGATTAGTACCAAATAATCTTGTGGAGTCCAACTTTAATCATTAAATGTGTTGTAAACTTTCACTATAAAATTTTCACTTAAATAGACAGTTCATAATCCACGTCATACGAATCAAGTGCGATATGAATGACTACACTCTGAATTCTTTGTCTACCACTTGTTAAAGTTGAGATGACTACACTCTGAATTAACGTTGTCTACCACTTGTTAAAGTTGAGATGACCACATTCTAAATTAATGATGTCTGCCACTTGTTAAAGTTGAGATGACCACACTCTAAATTCTTTGTCTACCACTTGTTAAAGTTGAAATTACCACACTCTGAATTAATGTTGTTTTCCACTTGTTAAAATTGAGATGACCACACTCCGAATCTTTGTCCGCCACTTGTTAAAATTGAGATGACCACACTCTTAATTAATGATGTCTGCCACTTGTTAAAGTTGAGATGACCACACTCATTATTTTATGAAATAATGTTGGCCACGCATTCCTTGTTGCTATGTACATATCATTTCACTTATATATAAGGACTTCAATCCATTTCAGATATCACATTATAATCTTCTTTCTTTGTCTCATAGAATTAAATTAAATGCTACAATGAATACTTTACCTTTCCAAAAATGTGCTATGGTGTTCGTTAATGATTTCGAGGAGTAAGATATCATATGGGAAGAAGTCGAAGAAATGCAAGAAATAGTTCTCATATGCCATGAAGCTTATGGTTCCACATCCAGAAAACATGGCGAATCGGTCGTCGGTCAGAAACATGTAAACCATAATCAAATTGTCTTTCATAAAACTCTCATGCAAGGCTACTTTAAATCAAATTGCACTTATGGACCAGGTATGTTCAGCAGAAGATACAGAATGAGAAGTAATGTATTTTTGAGAATTTTAATAGGTATTCAAAACAACAATAGATATTTTTTCCAAAACCAAATGCTTCAAAAACACAGGGTCTTAACATGAACAAAAAATGACTATCGCATTGAAGATGTTACCTTATGGTACCCCCGCAGATGCATTGGACGATGCATATTGGATTGCAAAGAGTACCTCATTAAAAACCCTCAAAAAATTCTGCCAGTCTATGGTGGATGTTTTCAACACTGAGTACCTTAGATCTTCGAATAAGGATGATATGGTGTGGATTAAAGAAATGCACGAGAGTAGAGGATGGTCTAACATGCTAGGAAGTCTCGACTGTATGCATTGGGAATGGAAGAACTGCCCCAAAGCATACCGTGGAGCTTACAATAGTAAAGAAAGAAGACCAGCTATTATTTTGAAAGTCGTTGCTTCGTACGATTTATGGATATGACATGTTCTTTGGAATGCCTGGAACCAACGACTTAAATGTTATTGAGAAGTCATACTTATTTAATGATCTAGCACTTGGTTGAGTAAGTCTAATGATATTTACTCTTAGGCAAAACACTTACGATCACGGATATTATCTTGGCGATGAGATTTATCCAAAATGGAGTACTATTGTGAAAACGTGCCCAAATCTGATAGCAACAAAGCAAGCTAAGTTTGTTGCGATGCAAGAGGAAGAAAGAAAAGAAGTAGAAAGAGCTTTTGAGGTTCTTCAAACCAGATTTGCAATGATTAGTAATCCTTGTCGATTATGGTTTCGAGAAAAAATGTCCACAATCATGTTTGCATGTATTATTATGCATAATAAGATTATTGAAGATGAAAGGGATATAGATAAAGAACACCGTCACTATGAATATGATGGTGCAGCGCAAATGCCAGAAATATTCCGAGATGACATTCTCATAACCGAAGAAGCTTTTAACATTCACGTAGAACGTCAACTTTCATTCCGAGATGCACAACTTGACAACCGTCTACAAAAAGATCTTATGAATCATATTTGAAATTACTTCGGAAATTGTTAGTTCAATTTTACATCTAATTAGTCATGTGTGTATGCATTTTTGTTATATTCGTATTTTGGTTATCTTATCAACATATATTGCAATTCTTTCGCAATGTTATTTAGCTTAGTTATAGACTTTGTATGAATGGCAACAAAAATAGTAGAACATTAATTAGTAACCAAATACAACAAATTTATACAAACTCTAAGTACATTGAGTTACAAATTATACAATGCTAAGATTAAGACAAACCACTTTAAGGGAACCTAGATATAAGTATTTGTGTTTTGCGCTCCATCCAATATTTCATTCGAATTTCATCCATCCCCATCAAATCTTTATCCATAATCATTTGTTTTTCCCATTTAATATCCAACTTTTGTTGCTTAAAATCTGCAAACTTATATATTACACTGATCTTCTCCTGTGCTTGCTTGCTTCTATCTTGATGTCTTCTTTTGTTAATTTCATGAGCGGTGTTCACTTCAGCGTTTAAAGCGGCATCAACTTTATTCTTTCTCTTTGCTGCTTTGATGTCTATTGGTCTATAACCTTCATCGGGTCTTTGGATGAGCACATCCACCTTGTTTTCTCCTTCAAACAGGGTTTCTCTATAAGATGAATCTCCCGGACTAGACGAATATGATGATTTTGATACTTGTTATTTTCCTTCGCCTTTGTTTGAATGTCTCAGAGTCTCTTTGCATTATCAGAGTTCCACTTCGATATGCTCGTTAGCAACTCATAACAATTCGGCAATTGATAATAGTGTGGTTTTTTAGCATCAATTTTCCTTCCAAAAAGCTTTATGAATTCCTCATTCTCCATTCTTTTCTGATAATAAAAAAAAATTAATAATAAGATAAAATACTAATAAAAAAATCAAGAAACATATCAAATGCTCTTCGCCTCCCATTCCGCTAGGGTGCGCTTTCTTTATTTTATAAATTTGTGATTCATAAAATTGAGTTTGGCGATACATTTTTTCGTATTGGCCTTGAATCGCCGACAAAGATCGTGTGTTTTCAAGATGCTTAAGGTTGAAGGTATTCATTATTTTCTTTCAAAAATTATCACTGCTTTGGTCAGTACCCCTATTCGAGTCTTTGGTATAATGACAATAGATATTGCATAAGTCGAAGTTCTCGTCACTTCTCTATAGGTTGGATGAATGCTTGCTCGAAAGATTACTATATTGTTGCTCGTTGTCATCTTCGAAGACATAGTTTTGAGAATGGGAATGATGCGTAAAATCTCCAAATGGTAAAAACATGAAGTCCGGTTTTGATTTGAAGATAATGTGGTTTAGAAAAGGAAGCGGTGAAGGGTTTTGTGTGAATATGAAGAGTGAAAGTAGTATATTTATAGAGTTGGAGAGGAATAAAATAGCCGTTATGGGGGGAGCCGTTGGAATTTGATTGTTGGGCCCTAGACGCCTTAATAGGCGCCCAGCGCTAGGCGTCTATTAAATAGGCCCCCGTAGCCAATTCAGTATTCTAAATTGGCCACTGAATATTCAGCTGAATGTTAACCTTAATTGTAACCGTTAGAGTGAGATAAATTTAAAAGTATGAATATAAAGCCTGAATATGCAATCGTTGGAGATGCTCTTACATTAACAAATGAATTCAAATGCATGTCTAATGGTTGAAATTTATCATGTCCATAATTTAACTTCGTTTTAATAACCATACAAAACTATTGACATTTCATTTAAAAAAATCCAATCAAATTGAATAAACATCTTCAATGAAACATGCAGTCAAAATGATATTAGTATATAAACTAAAGCTACACATGAGTGTTGCATAGATTAAATATATAAAATATAATGCTTAAATTTTACATATATAGTTAAAATATATAATTTGCTATAAGAAGAATTTGTTGAAATGAGTTGAATTTTAAATTGGATATGTTATTTTTGTTATTATACTATCTTTTTTAGGTAAAATGTATATTTTTATATATTTGAGTAAGAATTAATGTTGTTTTTCAGTCAAGAACCACTAGCTCAAATGGATGGTGATACGGTAGACTTTGGTTGTATAGGTCATGAGTTTGAAACCAAGAGACATCAAAATGAGAACAAATTATGTAAAGACATTTAAAATTAAATGGGAAGTTAGAGAAAATGAGTAGAATTATTGAGAGGATTTTTTTTTCTCTTATCATAATAGACTAAATTAATTGCATAACTTTAGCCAAAATAATAATTTAACACAGTATTGCATGCATAACAGGTAAACAGACACGATAAAACTTATGTTATTAACCATCATTTGTCATTCGACAAATCTTATGTACCATTGCTTTTCATGTAGAGATATTAATTAAAACAAATAAATTTCACCTTTCATGCTATTTTAAAAATATAAAACCAGATAGTTAGGATGAGTTCTTTTGGCACATGAAAAGGGCACGAAAAAAATTCCATTTGAAAGTGGAAAGAATGGAGAATGTTTAACGAAAGAAGAATGCATTCTTGTAGTGCGAAAGAACCATTCAAAAGTGGTATTTGAAAAGGGCTCGAAAGAGGATTATTAATTTTGTTATTACTAATTATATTGTTTACGTATATATTATTTTGAGAATGTAATTTAATCCAAAAATTTGATAATTCTACAATAATGGTACAAATACAGTTACACCAGTACAATAATTTTGAAGTGTAGATACAACAATGATACAAGTGCACTTACAAAATATAATGGTTAAATCTATTCATATACCCATAATCTCTTAACATACATCATAAAATATAATAAACAAATATATACAAAATTACTTTACATACGCCGTCTCTTTTACAAATTTACCCTTGTTGTCACCTTATCATCTTCCCTCTTTTATACGTAACTCATTTATATGAAACTAGAAATTTCTAACACTAAATTAAGTTACAAATAAACTTTAATTCTTTACACCATTATCTTAATTTCTTTGTTTTTTCTTAAAAAAGGTTTTAAATTTTTGTAAAAACAACAAGGAAAAAATAAGTTCTTTTAAATTAAAACTAATAGTCCAACAACAACTAGTTCGTTTCGTACACTACAAGATAAAACGGCTATTCCAACGGTTCCTAGCCGTTGGCGGCCGTTGGAAACCGTTAGAATAGCCGTTGGAATAAATCTCACGCCTTGCAATGCTTTCCAACGGATCCAACGAACCATTTCCAACGGAATTTCCAACGGCCGCTAACGGCTAGGAACCGTTGGAAACCGTTAGAAACCGTTACAACAAAATGACCAATAAGCCGTTGGAAACCGTTGGAAGCCGTTGGAAATACTGGGTCTATTTTGCTGTATAACAGCAGGCCTATTAACCTTCCATCCATACCATTTCCAATCCATTCAAATTCCATTCCATTTCCAATCAATTCCACACATATATATCAATATCAATACAAACAACACACATAAATCAATAAAACACCAATATAAACAAATCAAACCGATCAAACATCACAAAATATACCATCAACGTACATACCATCAACAAATGTCAATGTACCATGTACATGCCATCAAAATATTTCTCACCCACTCCGTACCAATATATACAACATCAAAACATCTCCAAGTCAATATATACATTGTTCAAGCACATATAATCAAAAACATACCTCCTCAAGGATCCTCGTCGCCTCCCGAAGCACCAGACGACGAAGGAAGGGTACCATGATTCTGCAAATACTGCGCAAGCTTTTGATCCAGCTGCTCCACCTGGATGGCTCGTAGACGATTCTCTTCCCGTAGCTGCTCAACCATAGCTCTAAGCTCCTTGATTTCATCTTTGTCTTGGTCTTTTTGAGCTTGTCGAGCCTGTCGAGCCTGCAAATAGAAATAATAGCAAAAGGATTGTCTCAGCATATAAAATACTATAACATTATATATCTAAAACGCTGATTTTTTGTAAATACGTAAAAGGATTAATTATTTACCGTTAGGTTCCCGAAGCCAAAACGTCTACTCCGTTGCGCCGGTTCCATAACAGCAGTAAAAATGTTATCCTGCTCCTCCTGTGTCAGCGCATCACGACCTGATTGCTGAAGCGCATTAGCCTGTGCCTCCTGCAACCTCGACTAAAATGAAAAAAAAAACAATTTCAGTTGAAAAATAGTAGCATGTAATTATTTCGCATAGCTAGAAATTAATAAACTTATCGGTGTAAGTATTAGAAATTTAAAAATGCATACATATGCCTCGGTCGCCCTATCTTGATCACCCCACTGATATATGATATTGCCAGCCTCATCTACTTTCCTAGACGCGTGGGTGTGAGCAAACACGTCCACTAAGCCAACAGAGCCTCCACGAGCACGTTCCTGCAATTGATAATTTGGATAATTTAACTGTACATAATTAACTTATTACTGAACTGATCAATATACATAATAGATAAATTTACCAAATCTTCGCGGTGATGCTGGAAAGATTTGGAGCCTCCACGGTGTGATACAGGATTCCTACTCCTGTTTGCCGAGTTCCTAGCTGACTCCTCCTGCAAATTTACAATGATTAATTATTTATTAAACGGTAAAAAATTGCTGAGATTTATTGTAGAGTTACCTTGAACTCCTCAGAGTTCCACCACTCAACCCACTTCTCCCATACAGTCGCGCTCATCCACTTGGGCTTCTTTCCTACTTTTTTAGTCTCCGACATAGTCTCCCTATAGTTCTTCACGATCCTGGAGTTCCAGTGTCGCTGAACTAAATTGACGTCAGGCTCTTGCAAATCTATGGCGCCCTGTACAATGAGAAAATATTACTAATTATTTATTTGTATTTAATTAATCATCTTGTAAAGCGGTATACACTTACCAGAAAATCTTGCCAAATCGTCTCTCTCACGTCGTCGGGGATCTTGCCCCACTTGGGCCAGCAATCGGTCATCCTAGCCATGTACGCCTGCTTCGAAATGTTCAGAACCACTTTGGATGGCTCCAACTCAAATCCACTGCGTTAAATATAAAATTGAACTTTAGACAATTATAGATATATCATGTACAATTAAAAAATTAAAATGTTATGCTTGCTAATTATGATACTTACGTCTCATCAGCCTTAGGCTGCAAGTAAACAAGTGGCCGAGCTGGTTGCTCACCACTACCCTCTCCAACATGACGTGAAGAGCCACGTCGCCGAGACCCAGAACCAGAACCGGACATAATAAATATACCTGCCATATATACATACATATACAATTCATAATAATCATGATATGATGAACCATTAAAAAATGTAATACACTTATTGTCATTAAAATTGTGTAAATTGGATAAATGCATTATTAATCAGAGATCAATGTAATGTGAATACTTTTAAAAATTACCGGATATTACTCAATCGTCCTCATCGTTTTCTGATTCAAACTCGGTTTCGTGCTCTATGTCGTTTTCCTCTACACTCTCAAATGCTTCGACTAATACATGTGTCTCATCATTTAAAGGTCCAAAATCAGTTTGATCGTCTGTAATTGCTATTTCAGCATTTTCCTCCAGATCTGCTTGATAGGCTTGTTCGTCTGGAATATTTTGTCCATCAAACGTAAATCTTGCTTTGGTTTTAAAAACCGCAGACCAATCTGCTTTATCCCTTTTTAGAGATGGATAAGGGGCATAGTAAGCTTGTAGGGCTTGTTTGGCTAGTATAAATGGGTCGTACTTTTGATAACGCGAGGTATGTTTAATTTCTATAAGATTATATTGTGGATGCACGTTAATACCAGAACCTGGAACATTGCTGAACCAGTTGCATCTAAACAAATAAACATCTTCCACGGGTCTTGTAAAATATGTCAACTGCAATATCTGAGTTAACACGCCATAAAAATCATTTATATGATTATTAGGGTCATCACTGCCTTTAACAAATACACCAGTATTGTTTGTTAATTTTTCAGCACCGTATTCTTTGGTGTTGAATTTATATCCGTTAACAAAAAATATTAGATACGTATTAACTTTTCTTTTCGGTCCAAACGCCAAATGTTTCAGTCCTTTATCGAGCACAATATTTGTGGGATCAGAAACGTATTTCGAAAACCAAGTACTGAAATCTTTGCTTAAATCGCCGCCTGGATTTTGTGATTCATAAATACTGCAAACACAAACATGATATATTACATTATTATTTATTCACACGTGTAGTATTAAATTTAACAAAACTTGGAATGTGCTAATTACCTAACAAATGGTGCAACTTCAGGACAATTAAGAAGAATATATGTGTGTGCTACATGGTATTCTTTATCATCTAGCCATACTTCCTCACATTTTCCAGCATGTCGGCCATGTTGTTTAAAAATAGATAATACTGTTTCAGAAGAAGAATCTTGTTCAACGGCCTCATCGTCATTACGCGGAACACTTACAAATGATAAGTTCACATGGTCTTTAAAATAATGAGAGAAAAAGAAAGAAGCTTCTTCTTCGATATATGATTTGCAAATAGAGCCTTCCATTACATTAAAGAAACCCGGAGGAAATATTTTCTCCAGTTTGCAGAGCAGTATAGGAATTTCTTCTTCAAGTTTAAGTAGACGGTCAACTTTTAACGTAGTTGAACAAAGCTCCTTGTAAAATAAACTAAGTTCTGTTATTACCGTCCAAACTTTTACCGGTAACAATTCTTTGAAAGCGATGGGTAATAAATTTTCCATCATTACATGATAATCATGGCTTTTCATTCCACTTAGTCTCCCATTTTTATAGTCGACACATCTACGAAGATTAGAGGAAATTCCATCAGGAAATCGTAATCCTTCCACCCATTGTAACAGTACTTTAACTTGGTTGCTGTCTAGTTCATAGCATGCTTTGGGTTTTTTATTGTCGGGAGTCATATGAAGCTCGGGACGATTGCATATTTGCTTTATATCACGTCTAGATTTCAGATCGTCCTTAGTCTTGCCCTTCACATTCAAAACTGTATAAAACACATTATCAAATACGTTTTTTTCGTTATGCATCACGTCAATGTTATGACGGATTAATAGATTTTTCCAATAAGGTAATTCCCAGAATATACTTTGTTTGCACCAATTATGAAACGTCGATTTACCTTGAATTTCTTCTTGTTGTCCGGTCTCGTGTATCTTTGGATAATCTTTTACAAGTTCATATATATCCTCGCTTGACCATACCGCTGGTGGTCGTAGAGTCTCATGTCTATTAGCTATGAAGTTTTTTTGTCTCTTCTAAAAGGGTGATTAATATGAAGAAAACATCGATGACAATCAAACCATGAAATTTTCTTTCCATTTGGCGAAGAAAATGCTCGTGTTTCTTCCATGCAATAAGGACAAGCAAAACGACCGGCCGTACTCCAACCCGAAAGCATTGCATATGCAGGAAAATCGCTAATAGTCCATAACAAAGAAGCGAACATCCGAAAATTTTTCTTTTTTGATATGTCGTATGTTTCAACTCCTTCATACCATAATATTTTCAACTCTTCAATTAACGGTTGTAAGTAAACATCAATGCCCTGTGTCGGATCATCAGGACCAGGGACAACAATCGTGAGAAACATATATGGAGTTTTCATACACATCCACGGAGGTAGATTGTAAGGTGTGATTATTATAGGCCAAGATGAATATTTAGAACCAAACTGAGAAAACGGTGAGAAGCCGTCTGTACATAAACCTAGTCTGACATTTCGGCTCTCCGCTGCGAAATCGGGATATTTCTTGTCAAAATGTTTCCATGCTTCTCCATCGGATGGGTGTGTCAACGTACCTTCTTGAGGTGTTCTCACACTGTGCCATCTCATATGATGCGCTGTTACAGATGATGCATATAATCGTTGAAGTCTAGGGGTGAGGGGCAAATAATGCATACGCTTGTACGGAACTTCTTTTCCCTTCTTTTTCCTCGATTTGTATCTTTCCTGATTACATATTTTACAATTTCTAAGATTGATGTCTTCTTTCCAATACAACATGCAACCCTTTAAACATGTATCTATTTTTTGATATGGCAAACCGAAAGATGACATAAGTTTTTTCACTTCATAATAATTTTCGCACATTAAATTATCGGATGGCATATGACGTTTAGCAGCTTGAACAACAGCCGTAAATCCAGCTTCTGTAAGGTTGTATTTTGATTTCATTGCAATGTATTCTGCAGTTACCGATAATTGAGAGCCGCTTAAACATCCATTCCAAAGGGGTTTTTTAGCATGATCCAATAAATCATATATTTTTTTAGCTCCAACATTTGGTTCCTCTTCGATGTTAACATCGTCGTTATCAATTACAACGGTAGGGAACATTGATCGTGCTGCATCTTCGACCATATGTTCTATGAGATTCGTACTACCTTCTTCGTTGATGACCTCCACCGACTGTTCTTGATTATTAGGGGCTACAATTTCTCCATGACGATCCCACAACAAATAATTGGGTACGAAACCGAATTGGCGCAAATGAACCTTAGCCATATTCGGTTCTAAATAGTTCAACAATTTGCATCTACTACACGGACAACGAATTTCTTCATCGTTTCCAATATTACTTATAGCAAATTCGATGAACACTTGTACCCCTTTTAGAAAATGTTCGCTTATTGCGCCACTAATTTCCCTTCTTTGATACATCCAGCTCCGATCATTAAAGTAATTGACCATGTTTCCCTACTAGAAAACCTATGATAGAGTAAAAATGTTATAAATCATTTGTTTTATATTTTACAGGAAATTTTCAAACGGCTTCCAACGGACGCAAACTGCTAATTTCACAAACTTTATTTTAAATAAGCAACTATTGTTTCATTACCACTAATATGTCTTTCTTTGATGGTCGGTCATCCTACTTCCCATTACAAACACAATAGTAATTATATTCCGTAAATCATATCATTTTAAACGATTTACAAAATTTCGGCAGCATTTCCCCCGTGTTCCTTGTATCGTACACAAATGCGTGTACACAAGGAACGTAAAGGAAATGCCGTCGAAATTTTGGGAACCGTTTAAAATGATATGATTTACGGAATATAATTACTTTATAGTGTTTGTAACTTGTCCAATACTGGGACAAATCCGACAAATGATGTATCAGATGAATAGAGTTGTCCGTTTTGTGGAAAAACGGATAACCCTAAAACGATCATATACAACACTTGTCAGACGGGGCCGAATAATATCTAAGGATTTAAATATTTGTTTATATTAAATTTTAATATATAACTCATTTAATTAATATTGGTTCTAACGGCTTCCAAATGTTCGCGTGTTCGCACAAATACAAAGCTCGTGTTCGCACAAATGCAATATCCGTTCTAACGGCTTCCAAATGCAATAAACTCTATCACACACATACATTTAATATACTTATAACCAAATAAACATAAACTAATGTAATATGCTAAATTACAAAATTTTCAATCAATTATAATAACTTGTTCATTATGTTATAATAGTTGCAATTAGGGGATAACATAATGTAATATGCATACACTAACAATTAGGAATCAATCAACATTCGAATTAAATCCTAAATCTAAAAAAACCTAAATATTAGGTTTAGAAAAATTACCGATTTGGAGAGCTAGAAGGGTGGAGATTGGCCGGAGCAGCTTGTAGATGGCGTCGGAGGCTGTCGGGTTGGTGCTTGGGGCGGCAGCAGTTGGGTAGGAGGTGGGGGAATTGGAGATTTGGGGAAAAGGTAAGTTGGGGAAGAGATAATGAATTGCAGGTCTGGTCTCGGTCTGTTATCTCAGGAAAATTTCCAACGGCTACCAACGGCCGCAAACGGCTTATTTCCAATGGATTCCAACGGTTTCCAATGGCTACGTAAAAAATTAACGGACCGTTGGAAACCGTTGGAATAGCCGTTGGCGGCCGTTGGAAATGAGGTGTTGGAATTTACTGTTTTCCTAGTAGTGGTATGTTATCTCGGACGATCGCCAGGGAATTTGTTGCGTTTCTGTCAATTAGTTCACGATTTTTGTTCTCATACTTTGGAGTATTATAATACTCTTGCAGAAGTTCTTTTAACTAGATTGTGATCGTCATCATATGCCAAGAATTTTGGCTCGTTGTATCTTCGTACGAAATTGTGAATAGTCATTGTAGCAGCAACAACCTTTACTGGAACTTTATATTTGTATGTCGACATGTTATGTAGGATTGCAAATTTTTTCCTTCAAATTCAAAAGATTTTTCGATTGCCATATGTAAACTCGAATGGTAGTGATTGAATCTTTCATTTTCGATCTTTGTTTGGGTCCGTGTTTCATTAAAATTTGGAATATGGTATCTAACATTGCGATAAGGTTGTAAGTATATCGATGCATATTAGTGGATAACCAAAGTCAACTAAATAATATTGTCCTGCCGGTAAACGAAGAAAATTCAATTTAATCTCGTTTAAAACTGAATGAAAATTTATATTGTAGTGTACAGTTCTTTCCTACGTCCTCTCTTACAAACGTTAATATTAAATAAAGTGCGCATATATCAATAATATTTAGCATAACAAAGCCTTTACGTTCAATATATAGTTGCGTCTCTATTGCAGACACATATGCAGCTATATGTGTATCATCAATAGTCCAATACGATTTTTAGAGAATAGATAATATCAATTTGATGTTCTAATTTATTCTAAGACCGTACTAAATTGAGGGTCTATCGGTCTAATTCCTAGATATTAACAATAATATTTTCAAAACTTTATAAATATAAACATAAACTGTGCTATTCGATCATCGAATCGTATGTGTTTATCTAGAAGATATGCCATAATGAATTCGAAATCCTTCCTCCATGTCACGACTCACAAGCATGCGGAGCTTTAATCATTTTGAATGAAAGAGCTAAACTAACAATATATACGTGGTTGGATTTTTTCCACTAACTGTAATCTAGAAATTGTTGTGTGCATTTCTAAGCTTGGAGCGTTGCTTAGAAATGGATTTGATGATGACTATTCAATAGAATTTGGATGATGAAACAATGAAAACAGATGCTAAACAGTAAGTAAAATTGACAGAGAAATAAAGAGATCGAATATAGAATGATTCACCTGTTGCGTCAACTTCGCACAGAAGCATATGTTACTAGTCAAATCGATGTTGAAACAATTTGCCAACGAATGAAATATGTACGGCCAGTTCCGTTAACCCATACGTGTCGATGCATAATGCTGCTGAAGTAACGCGGTAGATTTTATGGCGGAAGCCTTTGCAAATATTCCCCAACCACAGTTCTACTACTTCCATATGCCTAACTAATCAGTGTATGAATCCAATGGTTAAGCAATATATCACAGAGCAAAGCGGGTATAATATAGAGGAACCCAAACCTCATCATAGCAGGCCTGAAATACAAATGACCGAAGCCCGTTATCTCTATTTTACCTTTGTACTGAATTCTATATAAATACACTGCAATATAGCATATTGTATGCATTGTATTAGGTCAATAAAATCATTTTTTACCTTTCTTCTTCTGCATCAATTTCTAATTCGGTTCATAGCATTATTGCCTAACGGCCAAGTGCCGCATCTGAAACATCATTAGAAACTGCACATCACTTAATGTCAGGCTGCATCCCCAGTTCTCATCAGAGTTTAAACCTCATCACCTGAAAAACTGGTTGTTTTCACTTAAGAATCCCACAAACCATCAAGAACCCCAACTTTACCTCAAAGAAGCCACAGTGCCTCGTCAAGAACTGGTCAGAACATCGTCGTCACCCAGTGATCTGGCTGCACAATCTAAATCATCAAGAAAGAGCTCCAGAGAGCATTCTTCTCTTTCTTTTCATCTGATACAGTTTGCAATTGCCTCCATCAACATCTGCTTTGTTTCTTGAACAATGGCAGAAGGAAATGAAGATGTATCATCAACATCACCATCAGCTCCAAGAAACCAAAATCTGCCAAATGAAAGCAATGCAATAGTAATTGTTAATCCCAAAAGTCAGATTATAACAACACAACACTACAAGAAACAGGGCAATTTCTGACGGTTCAAAACCGTCGGCAGCCATCGAAAGCCGTCGGAAATTGCCGCCGCAATCAAATCCGTCGGTGAACAGAATTTCCGACGGCTTCAGACAACACCCGTCGCCGCTTTTCCAACGGCTACAGACGGCAAACCAACGACTCCCAACAGCCGTCGGAAGACACGTGGACGATCAATGGATACCGAAAGCCGTCGAAAGCCGCATATTTTTGTCCGCCGCTGGCCGTCGGAAGCCGTCGGGAAATTTTGACATACAGGCTGTTGGGAGCCGTCGGATGCCATCGAAATACCTGCTGCTGTTTTTCAATTTTTCTGCTGCATTTTCGCCTTCCATCCACAATTCATAAACACAATATATTTCACCCAACAAGCATATGTTCTATTCAGATATTCAATATGAAATCAAATCATACAAAGATAATCAAATCACATAAAGAAATAAATCAAGCATAATTCATATAAAATCAAACCAAACTTCGCTACCGTAATTTACATACGTCTCATTGTACAATATATACATCAATCATTCATCAACTCCTCACCATCAACTTCCAAATGTCAAAATTACTACCACCAAAAGTATCATCAAACAATATACACAACATTTCAAATCCAACTTCACCAACTCAATGTATCATCAAAACTTAATAAACAATGACGCAAAACAAAAAAACATACGTATCACTCCATTCAATCACCTCTAGAGCCTTCCGAACCAGATGAGGATGGAAAGCGGCCATCATACTGCTGCATATACTCAGCAATACGCTGGTCCAGCAGCCGTGTCATCTCAATGGTCCGGCGACGGTTCTGCTCTTCTAGCTGCGCTACCCTAGCTCTCAACTCTTCGATCTCTACTAGATCGATCTCAGCTCTGTCCGTTTGGCTGGTTCTCCTCTGTCAACTGGCATGCAATACTTATTTAATTTAGTCTCTAATCTTACTATCAAAGCTACAGCATAATGTGTTAATTGTTATATCTATAAACTTATTACTGAAACTAAATTAGCGATGTGAAGTTCTTTAGAACTAAAAGATTACTAAATTGTTATATCTTAATATATTATTCATAACCACTTGATTGTCAAAGCCGTAGCGCCTGTTCCGTGGTGGTAGATCCATGACTGACTTAAAAATGACGTCCTCTTCATCCGTCGTCAGCTGCTCTCGACCGGTATCCCCCAAGAGTTTCTGGCATTGTTCCATAAACCTTGCCTGCATGAACAAATAAAAATACAGTTAAAATTAATAGCATGATATCTTAATTCATTATACTTTAACAATTAAAACAATTACTAATAGTACATAAACTAAAATATGCTTACATGGCTCTTTCTCAATTTATCGTGGTGCCATGTATATGAAATTGTCCCGTCTGAATTTACATTGTCGACGGCATGAGTACGGGTAAATACATCCATATATGACACGGGACCCTGCGCCTCAACTTTCTGAAATTGATTATTATGTACTGTTATTGTATATTCAAAAATATATAACACAATAACTATTTACAATTCACATTTAATAAATTTACCAACTCCTGACGATATTGTTGAAACGACTTTGACCCTACTCGATGAGTGACGGGATTTTTGTTCCTATTTGCAGAGTTTCTTTCTGATTCTGCCTGTACATTTAAATTTAGTACATTATTTACTTACTAAATATTTTTTGATATTTACGTATAAATCAAATAATTAATAAAAGTTTAGTACACTTACTTTCACCTCGTCACTATCCCAATGTGCCAACCACCCTTCCCACACGCTCGCCCCCATCCAGTTCGGCTTCTGCCCTTTATGCTTTACTGCCGACATGAAATCCCTGTCATCTTCTGCATCTAGTAATGTCGTACCAGCTGTAGGTAATCTGATTGTACGTCCATTGCGACCTGCATTTCATGATAAACAAGCGACCAAAAATTAAACAATAAATAAGCGATAAAAAAAATTAAGAATGGAAAATAGAAGATTATACTTACAATGAAATCCTTCCATATACACGCCAGGATGTGGGAAGGGATATTATCTCACTTCGGCCAACAAGCTGTCATCCTACTCTTGTACGAATCTCTCGAAACTAATAGAACTACAGCTGACGGGTGTAGGTCAAACCCCATGTGTTAAATATGATACATATTAGTATATCGTACACAAAATATTTAAGATGCTGAAGAAAGTTTAATACTTACCCCTCCGCTCTAGGTACTAGATACACAGTGGGTCGCCGTGACGGTTGCGATGGACCGTTGCCATCGCCTCTTGAAGAATGGGAAGAACTCCTCCTTTTGGACGACATGATACATATCACAGACATGTCATTTTAAAAGTGAACAATAACATAATAATGAAATATATTTTATAGTTAAATGACATAAATGAGATAAAGTACATAAAGTGCAAAGTATACCTGATTCAGATTAGGTCTCATATTCCGACGATAAGCAGAACACATTGCATTTTTAACATAAATTGCAAAATAAATGACAGAAATGGTAATGACATAAATGATGTAAGTGACGATAAGCAGATTCGGTTTCATAAATGACATATATACATAACTAGCAAACTAAATCTCATCAATTACATAAATTGCATAATACATAAGAATTCAATATAGTATTTATATCAATCCTTATCGTTTTTTGATTCAGATTCGATCTCATATTCTACGTTATTTTCCTCCCTACTCTCGAATGCTTCTACCAAAACGTTTGATTCATCTTTCAAAGGTCCAAAATCTATACGATTGTCTGTTATTATTATTTCGTTGCTTTGCTCAAGATATGCCTGATAAGCTTGTTCGTCTGGAATATTATTCCCATTAAACGTAAATCCTGCCTTTGTTTTAAAAACTGCTGACTAATCTGCTTTATCTTTTTTTAGAGTCGGATAAGGAGCGTAATAAACTTGCAATGCTTGTTTGGCTAGTACAAAAGGATTGTACTTGTGATAATGCGATGTGTGCTTTATTTCAATAAGATTATAATCCTTGTGCACATTAATTCCAAAACCTGGAACATTGCTAAACTAATTGCATCTAAACAGAAACACCACCTCCGTGGGTCGTGACAAATATGTCAATTGCAAAATTTGTGTTAAAACGCCATAAAAATCATTTATGTGATTTTTCGGATCATCGCTACTTTAACAAATACACCTTTATTATTAGTTAATTTTTCTGCACCGTATTTTTTGGTGTTAAATTTATATCCATTGAGAAAATATATTGGATATGTCTTGACATTTCTTTTTGGTTCCAACGTAAAATGTTTCAACCCTTCATCAGCCACACAATTTCTCGATTCATAAATGTACTTTGAAAACCAATCAGAAAATTCTTTATTGAGATCTCTGTGCGGATGTTCACTTTCATAAATACTGCATATATGAATAAAATATTGCATTAAATTCTACACGCGCATGCATTATGGAAATGAATAAATCATAAATTATTATTTCAGATTACCTAACAAATGGTGCAACCTCGGCATAATTAAGAAGAATATAAGTGCGTGCTACATGAAGATCTCTATCGTCTAAACATACTTATACACATTTTCCAAAAGGTTGACCATGTTGTCTAAAAATAGATAACATTGTTTGAGAGGACTCTTTCAAATGATATGTTCACTTGTTCGTCGTCTTCATCATTACGAGAAACACTTTCAAATTATATGTTCACTTGGTCACTGAAATAGTGAGAGAAAAAGAACGAAGCTTCTTCTTCGATGTAAGATTTACATATCGAACCTTCAACTCGTGCTTTTTGCCTTACTTTTTTCTTCAGATGTATCAAGTATCTATGCAAAATTAATTTACATTAACTTTAACTTTCGAATGTAATTAAATTAATAGGTAACATATTACATACCTCTCAAATGGATACATCCATCCATATTGCACAAGACCTCGAAGTCGTGCTTCAGATGGGAGATGAACAAGTAAATGTTCCATTACATTAAAAAAAACCTGACAGAAATATTTTCTCCAATTTGCAAAGCAATATAGGAATATCTTCTTCAAGTTTACGTAAACGTTGCACTTTTAAAGTAGTCGAACAAAGCTCTTTGTAAAACAGACTAAGCTCCGTTATTACCTTCCAAACTTTTAAGGGCAATAATTCTTTGAATAGAACGGGTAATAAATTTTCCATCATTATGTGACAGTCTTCGCTTTTCATCCGCTCAATCTAACTTTTTTAAAGTCAACACTTCTACGAAGATTTGATGAAATCCAATCAGAAAATCTTAATCCTTCCACCCATTTTAACACAACTTTAACTTGATTATTATCTAACTCGTAATATGCTTTGGGTTTTTTTACTATCATTTGGTTTCATATGAAACTCAGGACATTTGCATAATTCTTGTATATCATGTCTTGATTTCAAATCGTCCTTAGTCTTCCCCCCGCATTCAAAATTGTGTTAAAAACATTATCAAAGACATTTTCCTCGTTGTGCATCACATCAATATTATGACGAAGCAGAAGATCTTTCCAACAAGGAAACTCCCAAAATATACTTTGTTTGCACCAATTATGGATAGTTGATTTGCCCGCAATTTCTGTTTGCACTCCAGTTTCATATATCTTTGGATAGTCCCTGACAAGTTCGTGTATGTTATCGCTTGACTATATCGTTGGTGGTTGTCGGGTTTCTACTTTATTAGCTAAAAAAAAATTCGTGTCTCCTCTGAAGGGATGATTGACATGGAGAAAACATCGATGGCAGTCAAACCATGAAATTTTCTTGCCACTCGGTAAAGAAAACGCCCCTGTTTCTTCTATGCAATAAGGACATGCTAGACAACCGGATGTACTCCATCCTGAAAGCATTGCATAGACAGGAAAATCACTTATAGTCCACAACAAAGAAGAGAACATAGAGATTTTTTTCTTTGAAATTCCATATGTTTCTACTTTTTCGTTCCACAGTGTTTTTAACTCCTCAATCAACGGTTGTAAATAAACATCGATTCCTTGTGTCGGATCGTCGGGGCCAGGAATGACAGTAGTAAGAAACATAAATTGCATTTTCATATACATCCATGGAGACAAATTATAAGGTGTGATGATAATGGGCCTAGATGAATATTTAGCACCAAATTGAGAAAATGGTGAAAAGCCATTCGTACATAATCCAAGTCTAACATTACGACTCTCCACTGCAAAATTGGGATAAGTTTTGTCGAAATGCTTTCATGCTTCTCCATCGGCTGGATGTCTCAACGTACCTTCTTCCTCTGTTCTCACACTATGCCATCTCATATGAGATGCAGTTACAGAAGATGTGTATAATCTTTGAAGCTTGGGAGTGATGGGAAAATAATGCATATGTTTGTATGGAACTTCCTTTCCCTTCTTTTTTCTTAGTTTGTACCTTTCCTCGTTATATATTCTACACTTCCTAAGAGTGATGTCCTCTTTTCAAAACAACATGCAGCCATTTAAACATGTATCTATTTTCTGATAAGGTAAACCAAAATCCGACATAAGTTTTTTATCTTCATAGTGATTTTCGTACATTAAATTATCAGGCGGCATATGTTTTTTTGCAGCTTGTACAACGGCTGTAAATCCGACTTCGGTGATGTTGTATTTTGACTTCATCGCAATATATTCTACGATTACTGAAAGCTAGGTGCCGCTTTTACAACCATCCCAAAGAGGTTTCTTAGCAGCATCTAGTAAATCATTAATTTGTTTTGCTTCAATATTTGGTTCTTCAACATTTTCATCATCGTCGTCAACTTCAACTGTAGGGAACATTGATCGTGCTGCATCTTCAACCATATTTTCTATACGGTTCGTCATAACAATTTCATTACCAGCAATCTCTAATTCAGACTCTACAGAAGTATTTGCTACAACTTCTCCATGACGATCCCAAACATAATACTCCAGCACGAAACCGTTTTTGCATAAATGGATTTCACAATATCGAATAACGAATACTTCAAATGTTTACACCTACTACACAGACAACAAATTTCTACATCGTTTCCGTTATTACTTAAAGCAAATTCAACAAATACATTTATACCATTATTATCGAGCCTCTCAATCCCCTTCTTTGATACATCCATCTCCTCCAATCAACAAAATAATCGATCATTTTTCTTATTTGAAAAAATATGTCACAAATTCAAATAAATATTGGTCATTTTACGAATTCACATTTTATTTTTCAATGTATCGATACAAAAACTTATACGCGTCAATTTTACCCCACTTAAGAATACAATATAGAAATGTTGTTTATGGTTATCTTTTTTCCTGGTCAGTCATCCTACTTCCCATTACAAACACAGTAAACACTTACATTTCATACATTATTTCATTTTAAACAATTCAACAAAATTTTGGTAGCACATCCCTTTTATTTCCTGCATTGTACACAAATGCATGTACGCATGAAACAAAAAAGAAAAGTGACGGCGAAATTTTGTGAACCGTTCGAAACAAAATAATGTGTGAAATGTAAATGTTTAATGTGTTTATAACTTGTCCAATATAGGGATAAATCTAATAAGTACTGTACGAGATGAATATAAATGGCCGTTTTGTGACAAAAGTGAATATTAATATAACGATCATGTACAACACCTGTCAGATGGGGCCAAAAACTCTCTAAGGGACGTAAAAAAAGTAGTTTATAAAAAACGAATATTTGCTAATTTTTTATATTTCAAAAAACTATTAATTTACCACATTTATTCCGCGTATTTTATCAAATAAGGCTGCTTCAATATTGTTGTCATTTTCCAATACAGTCAAATTTTTTTTGGACTCGTGCATTCATTATTGTTATACAAGTCAAGATGTTATACAACTCATGTCTTATTCCAATTTATACAATACAATGGTAGAAACAATACATATATAATGGTTTACATATACACAAACAATCACAAATTATACATACTCTTTAAAATTTCATAATAACATATGAAATAGGTATACCATGTAATACTATAAACCATTATTAGGCTATTGGAAACAATTACAATCACTAATTAGCCCTAATTTATCGACTTATGCAAATCTAGTTTTATGGTAAAAATTAGATTTTTGGTGAAAATAAGATATTATACTAGAGATTGAGAGCAATAGAGTTTGATTAGGCAGCCGTGGAGGATCCGTAAGCTTGAAATTGGAGATTGGAAGCTTGGAGGAGGGATTTGGGGGTTTCAATGGGTTTTTTTTCGTGTTGGAAAATGAGGAAGAACGGGCTCGGCTGGAGCCTGTAATTCATGAATTTTCGAGGTCTTCCAACGGCCCGTCAGAAGTCGTCGGAAATTGGCTGTCGGAAGCCGTCGCTACGTGCTGGTATTTTAGCCTTTCCTAGTAGTGTAAATGGATGAAAATAATTATCTCTTATGAAAATTTCAAATTGAAACAACCATAAGAGGATATGGTCTTGATGATTACATCAAAGGAACAACAGTCATACCAGCAAGAATGATAGAGAGCAGTGAAGGAAGGCTGATCGGTAACAAAGTATTCATAAATCATCAAAGACAAGACATTTTACTATCATCTTGGCTACTATCATCTATCAGTTCTAATCTTTTACCACAACTTATTGGATGCAAAACAACACATGACATATGGGCAATAGTGGAACAAATTTTTAGTTCACAATCAGCAGCAAAGATTATGCTCTACAAAAGACAGTTACAAAATCTAAAGAAGGATAATATGTGTATGAGAGAATACCTAACCAAGATTAATTCACTGTGTGACCTTCTTGATGCAGCAGGTCACAAGGTTTCATATACTGAACAAATACTTACCATACTAAATAGCTTGGATGAGGAATACGAGGCAGTAGTTGCAATAATCTCATCAAGAGAAACAATACCAGACATGCAATATGTAAAAGCAACACTTCTTGCTCATAAAGGAAGGATAGAACAAAAGAAATCAATTGGTGCAGACATAACAGTAAATCTTGCATCAAGAAACAATGGTTATGGCAAAAATATAACAATAATCAAAACTATCAAAGGGGTGGTTCAAGCTCAAGAGCAAGAAAAAGAGGAAGCAGGTGGAATAATAGCAACAGATTAAGATGTCAAATCTGTGAGAAATATGGACATGCAACAAACAAATGTTATTTCAGATTTGATGCTACTTATACACCTAATCAATAGAAAAATTCACAAAGAAACTTCAGTCAAAGTGCAAACATGGCAAATATGCAGTCAGATACAAAAGGAAAATCAGACAGAGGCAGAAACTATCAAAGTGACACTGCAAAGCTAGAGGATATACAAGATGAGTGCTAGCATCCTCGTTCGAGGGCTACAAATCATGTAACAAGCAATCTTGACAATTTGAATCTTGGAAACAAGGAATATAGAGGTAAAAAATCCATACATATGGGCAATGGTGAGTTAATTAAGATCACTCATACAGGTTTTGGAAGCATAAAAGGAAACATGAAATTATATCTTAACAATCTATTAAGAGTACCACAAATCAAGAAAAATCTAATGAGTGTATCTCAATTTGCCAACGATAATAATATTTACTTTTAAATTTCATCCTAAACATTGCTTGATTAAAGATAGATTACTGATGAAATTCTTTTGCAGGGTGAAGTCTACAAGGGACTCTAGAAGTTCAATACTGAATCTTTGGAAATAAGGAGTACTGCTGTAACTATTCAGAGATTAATCAGAGTAAAATGTGTAGCAATACTTTTGATATCTGGCATCACAAGCTGGGGTGCCCAATGCAAGTGTTGTAAAGAAAATTTTATGTGATAATAAAATTTCTATTCAAAATACATCAGTATCTTACATATGTACAAGTTATCAAATGGGTAAAAGTCATAAACTAGCATTTACTAATTCTAAAACTGAATACAGTAAGCCATTAAAATTGATAGCCATGGATTTGTGGGGCCCTGCACCTATCTATTCAGGCTATGGATTCAATTATTATGTATCTTTTATTGATGCTTACTCCAAGTATACTTGGATATATTTTCTCAAAGCATAGTCAGAGACAACAAAAGTGGTGGTGCACTTCATAACACAAGTTGAAAAGCAAACTAATCATCAAGTCAAAGTTTTTCAATCAGATGGTGGAACAGAATACAAGCCACTAAGTGAATACTTCAAGAGAAGAGGAATAATACATAGAATAACATGTCCACATTCCTCAGAGCAAAATGGATTGGTAGAGAGAAAGCATTGACACATAGTGGAGACTGGTCTCACACTATTAGCCCAGGCATCACTACCTTTAAAGTTTTGGCCATATGCTTTTTGTACTACGGTGTATCTGATAAACAGACAACCAACCAAAGTTCTGAAGAACAAATGTCTAATTGAAAGACTTATCAACGCAAAGCCTGATTATCTTAACTTGAAAGCCTTTGGTTGTTTATGCTTTCCTTGGCTTAGACCATATAACCCATACAAGCTGAGCTTCAGATCATCTCCCTACACATTTATTGGTTATGCAGAAAATCGAAAAGGGTACAAATGTTTAAGTAGCAATGGAAAAGTAATAATATCTAGACATGTCATATTCAATGAACATCAGTTTCCTTTCTCAAGTACAGCAGTAAAAACATCAAACAAGGTCTACAATCCAAAAGTCTCAATACCATCAATACCTATATAACCAAGATCAACTTACTGACAGTAGTACAGGAGATGCTCTGAAAGATTCAAGACTATAATGCACAGTGTCTAATTGCATACCAGGTCATAAACCATCATGTCAACCTGAATACTCAAGTCAAAGTCATAGTGATTCACTTGAATCTCATTAAGATCTGGAAGAACAGAATTCATCCAGACCTCAATAAACAGAAGACACCTCAACTCACAATGTAGCACCTGCAAAAACTCAACACCACATGATTACAAGAGCCAAGAGTGGTATATTTAAACCAAAGATATATGCAGCTGACATAGAGCCAGAAGTGCCAAAAACATATGATCACGTAATAAAGAATGAAAAATGGAAAGCGACAATACAAGAGGAGTACAATGCACTGATGAAAAACAAAACATGGGAACTAGTTCCTATGCCTAAACACAAGAACATAATAGGATGCATGTGGACATTCAGACTCAAGAAAAATTCAGATGTAACATAAAGAAAGATTGGTGGCAAAAGGATATACTCAACAACAAGGGTTTGACTTCACATAAATTTTCTCACCAGTTGTTAAACCAACAACAATCAGAGTGGTTCTGACAATTGCATTGCATAACAATTGGAAAATCAGGCAATTGGATGTAAATAATGCATTCCTATATGGAGAACTTCAGGAAGAAGTATACATGGAGCAACCTTATGGGTTCAAACAAGGCAATAAAATGTCAATGGTGTGTAAGCTAAGAAAAGCAATTTATGGTCTAAAGCAAGCACAAAGAGTTTGATTTGACAAACTCAAGGAAACTCTGACCAAACTAAACTATCATCAAACAAAATCTGACACATCTTTATTTACAAAGTCTAATAATGATAATGTAACATATGTGCTAATTTATGTTAATGATTCCATTGTTACAGGAAGCAGTGAAGAGGAAATCAGCAGACTCATACAACAACTTGACAAGAAATTTATGGTAATGGATGTCAAAAGAATCAGTAACACAGAGCTTCACTTGTGCCAAAGAAAATATATTTCAGAAATTCTATCCAAAGCAGAAATGGACAAATCTAATGCTCTACCTACTCCTATGATCAGCAACTCAAACTTGTCAAGATATCATGGTGAACCAATCACAAATGTAAAGCAGTACAGAAGCATATTAGGTGCTCTACAATATGTTGCAATAACAAGACCAGAAATATCATTTAGTGTAAATAAGGTGTGTCAGTTTATGCAAGGCCCACTGGATGAGCATTGGAAGGCTGTGAAAAGAATTTTAAGATATCTCAGAGGAACAATTAGCTATGGGTTAGTTCTTAAGTCAAGTATTAACATCTATATAACAGGTTTTGCTGATGCCAATTGGGAAATAGATTTAAATGATAAAAAATCTATACTGGCTACTGCATATATCTAGGAGAAAACCCAGTGTCATGGTGCTCTAAAAAGCAGTCAACTATATCAGGATCTAGTACAGAGGCAGAATTTAGAAGTGTGGCAAGCACAACTGCGGAAATCATGTGGATCGAGTCACTGTTAAGTGAATAAAAAATCAAACCCACTAGAAATCAACTATATGGTGTGAAAATCTAAGTACAGTTCATTAACAGCAAACCCAATTCTACATTCAAGGACAAAACACATGAAATTGGATCTATACTTTGTGCGTGAACATGTAATCAAAGGAAATCTGAATGTTAATCACTTATCTGCAACTTACCAAAGGGCAGATGTGTTGACTAAGCCACTCTCAGCAAAGAATTTCAACCGATTCAGAAAAGATCTGAAGGTCGAAGACATCAGTGATAATACAGAGAAGTCTAAAACAATCTCAAGCAATCCTTCAGCAAAATCTGAAACAAAGTCTGAAGCGATAAAAGTGAGATACAGTAAGAGCTTCAGTTTTAACAAGTGAGATACAACAGGCAGAGAAGCTATAATCTTTTCTCTCAATCTAGCTAAGAATCTCTTAGCTAGATCGAAGAAATTTTTTCTGATTCAAAAAAAGGAAGAAAGAAATAATGTCGGTTGAGGAACGAATCCCCAGCTGTAATTGAAGGGGGATAAAAAGTGTATGAATCAAATGGTTAAGCAATATATCAAAGAGCAAAGCGGGTATAATATAAAGGAACCCGAACCTCATCACAGCAGGCTAGAAATACAAATGACCGAAGCCCATTATCTCTATTTTATAGTTGTTCTGAATTCTATATAAATACACTGCAATATGGCATATAGTATGCATTGTATTAAATCAATAAAATCATTTTTTACATTTATTCTTTTGCATCAGTTTCTAATTCTCCCCATTCTCTTCTTCTCCTCCATTTCCACCTTCAAATTTAAATATTCGACTAACGTATTTGAATTTCTCTAGATATTTATTATAGGGACAGTTTGGCACAGGTCCCTAATATGTTTCAAAATACACAAAAACCCCAGTAAAAAAAAGTTTGTAAATTAGGTCCCTAGAATTAAGTTACCGAATAATGGCATACACTCATGCAATTATTCAGTGAATAATTGCAGACATTTATGCAATTATATCAAAAAATTATGGAAAATTCCGTAATTATTCACCAAAAAATTGCGGAAATTTCCGCAATTATTCACCAAAAAAATTGCGAAAATTTCCGCAATTATTCACCGAAAAAATTGCATAAATTTATGCAACTTTTGGATATAATTGCATAAATGTCTGCAATTATTCAGTGAATAATTGCATAACTATACGCAATTACTTAGTAACTTAATTCTATGGACCTAATTTACATACTTTTTTTTACTGGGGTTTTTGTGTATTTTGAAACTTATTAGGGACCCGAGCCTAATATTCACATTATTATATTTATTTTTTATCGTTGCTTTGTATCATCTGTATTTTCTTTTTATAGATTTTTCAAGTGAAAATTAGGCCCACATCCCTAAAACCAAACATAATCCGCTAAGACTTCCTCCGTTTAAAAATTTATAAATCGGATCCCTATTTTTGTTTCGACGTAAATTATTTCCATAGATACCCTCGTTTATTTGTCACGGTGATTTTGATTGTAGCCAAGATTTAAAATCTACTTTTCCGAACCAGATTTAGTTCGATCTACTTTTTGAAATCAGATTTTGAATTCATTATGGCACCATCTTCTAGGTAAACATACAATCTACTTTTACATCCGATCTACTTTTTAAACGATAGTGTTTCTTTTTAATCAACAATGATTCTTTTCTCATTAATTATTGTATATAATTGCAGAATTTAATGAGTGTTCATAGGATAAAGTTTGATCCTAGTTGTAGCAGTGTTAATTGAATTATACTAGTTACAATTGTAAATAAATGCAGACTTGTCTGCAAAGATTGCAAATAATTGCAGATTTGTCTGCAATTACTGTATATAAATCAAAACTTGTCTGCAATTATTTTAAATACATGCAGACTTGTCTGCCGTTGGTTGTTTATGATTTTTATGATTATTTATAGGTGAAAGATTGATCGCAAAAATAATACTGTTTTAAAATTGAAATTCTCAAATTAATTGCAGATTCATCTGCAATTATTTATAATAATTGCATATGAATTAGCAAATAATCTGTTTTCTAATTGTAATGGTATGCATTCTTTTCTGGTGTTCTTATTGTTTATTATTTTGTACTTATAATGATGTTTTATTATTTTAATTGACAACGTTCCTGACAATATTGGATTTCTAGTGCTTTTGATATTTGGACACGATAGCTTTTCTTTACGTGTTCATTTTGATAATAAGTTGATATGTTGAGAAATGTTATTTATGGTAAATGGTCTGATTTAAGTCCACCGTCGTTTGATATATATTATGTTAGAGATGGTATGAGAAGGAATATTGAAACTAATTCTGATCTTCAATCTATCTTGTTGTTGTCTGCTCATAATCATAAGGATTACTTGGTTATTTTTGTTGACATTGTTCCTTCTAGTTCTTCGGCCAACAATGTTGATATTATTAGGTCAGATGCAGTTACTTGTAGTAGTGATTCCTCTTTTGCTAGCACTGATGATTCTAATATTCATTTTAGGCAGTTATTGAGAAATGATTCCAATCAATCTGTCTTTATTGGTGTTGGTCAACAGTTTCCAGGTATTGTTACTAAATTTAAGCTCAATTTGATTATATATAGTATTAAGAATGGGTACAGGTTTGATTTGGTTAAGAATGACAAGGAAAGAGTCACTGCTATTTGTTCTCAATCTAAATGTAGCTTAAGGATTCATGCTTCTATTAAGTTTAATCTTCCTGGCTATTTTGTTGTAAAAAGATTTCAACCCAAGTGTTCTTGTGGTGCTGGAATTCTTGATATTAATGATCCTACTGTCACAAGTAAATTGATTAAATTGTTGGCTTATGATCATATTCAAGTTAATCCATTGATGAAGATGAAGGACATTATTAATCTTTTTCAAACTGAGTATAGTATTATTTTGAAGTATTATTTTGCTTATAGTGGGAAGATGTTGGCTTTAGAAGATTTACATGGAAATGATATGATGTCTTATCATCACTTGAAGTCTTTTTGTGATGTTGTTCTTGAAACTAATCCTGACAGTAAAGTTGACTTGGAGCATAATTCTAGTACTCATCAATTTGTGAGGGTTTTTATCGGTTTTGAAGCTTATGCTCATGGTTTTCAATTTTGTTGGCCATTAGTATTTGTGGATGCTACATTTAAGAAGGGCAGAGCTCAAGGTTGTTTGATGGCTGCTACTGGTAAAAATGGAAATGAAGGTATGTTGTTTACTTTTAGTTTATTATATATCTGCATCATATATGAAATTATTCTAATTTATTGCTGATATATCTGCAATTAATGTTAAATTTTGTTGATTTTTCTACAAAATTTCATATTAACTTCAAAAAAATCTGAAATTGTTTATATAATTTTTCATCTTATTTGCTTCTTCTTACTCTCCTGTTTTTTATGTAGTTGTTTTCAAACAATTCATACTGTACATGATATAATATTATCGTTTTAATTCAATTATGCAGATTGTATGCGTACTTGGTCATTCATAATTATTGCCTTTTCATCAGCACATATTGTAAATAATTGCATATTATTCTGCACTTATTTACAATAGTTGCTTATTTTTTTGCAATTAATCTGATTAACTGCTGTAGTTTGTTTTTTTACTTAGTTATTTATATGTTTATTATTTTATCAGGTTTTTCCCCTATAGAAATTGTAATTGTTTCTGGTGAAGACGAAAATAATTGGATTTGTTATTGTGAACAACTTAAATACTTTTTGAAAGACGATTTTAGAAATTTTGTTTTCATTTCTGATCGCCATCCTGGTCTTTTTGTTGCTGTTCTAAAAGTGTTTCCCAATTCAGCTCATGGTTCATGTTTTTATCATTTGAACAATAATTTGAAAGTTGCTCTAAGGTCTGAATTTTCCAAATCTAAGAAGAAATGGTTGATAGATTTGTTTACATGTGTTGCATTGTTCTAATTTGATAAGTTCAATTCGGCATTAAGAAATTTTAAGGATGCTGGTGGATCTACCGCGGCAAACTTTTTGAATGGAATTCCTTTTGAGAAGTTTGCTAATGTTTTTTTTCCCACATGCAGTTATGGTGAAATGTCTAATTGTTTCGAGAGTGTTAACAAATGGATTTTGGAAGAAAGGCATTTACCGATCACTGCTTGCTGGGATAAAATTAGGGTCAAGTTAATGAAGCTTATGTCTGATCGTTAAGAACTTGCCGGTAGTTGGAATAGCATTTTATGTCCCGTCAATGAAAATCGGTTGAGAAACCTTCATTTGGAGGGAGCTACATGGTTTGTTATTAAATCAAGTGAATATGTATTTGAAGTTACTTCTCCAGTCCTACAATCCGTTGATTTGTATAATCGGGTTTGTTCTTGTAATTTGTGGCAAATCTACGGCTTTCCTTATGCTCATGCTGTTAGATGTATTTTGAATTGTGAAAAGTTGAATGTGCACGATTACATTGAAGATTATTTCAAAGTTGTGTATTTTCGATCAGCTTATTCTCATCAAATCAATCCAGTTATAAACTTCACAAAAGAAGATACCTTGCCTGAAGATATTGATATAACACCTCCTATAGGTAGAAGAATGCCAGGTTGTCCATCAACTTCTAAATATGTCGGTGAAATTACAAAGACTATTAGATGTAGTTTATGCAAGAAGTTAGGTCACAATAAAATGACTTGTCCTTTGAAACACATGTACAACTGTTGTTTTATCTTTTGGAAATTTTTTAATGTACTGATTAAACATCATGTTTTCTTTATTCTGCTTTTTTTGTATTTCTGCTGCAATTATATTGGATATTTACTATTTTTAAGTGAATGAAAAGAATAATTCCACCGTGTTTTACATTAGTTGAACAATATTGTTGTCATATTTGCAATTTTTTTGAATAATTGTGTATATCTGTGCACTTTGTAGATATTGTTGCATACTTTTTTACAACCATTCTAATAATTTGCTTCAATTCCAGAAGTTGCTTTGATAAATGTTTTCAATTTAATAATATCATTCTAGTTCAATTATGAAGTACATATTCATATTTTTCAGCAATTATTCAAAACAATTGCATACATATCTACAAGTATTCTGAATAATTGTGTAAATGTCTTCAATCATTTAGGATAAATGCAGACATACCTGCAATATTTTGAAATTTTCATAAATGTCTATAATTGTTCAATATATTTTCTTACTTCCTTCAACAATACTGATAACTCAATTCAATCCCAGAAAATGCTTATTTAACAATTTTGACTAAATTTTGATTATCATATTAAAGCATTAATTTTGTCTTTCAAACACATAAGTTTGTCGATACACACACACACACACACACACATTTCATAAATTCTACATTAAACACCATAGTTACAAAACATCATTTCTATTTGTTGGCTACTGATAATAAAAATTTCTATGTTAGACTTTCTTCAAGACTCCAGCTATATGGTTTGCACCAGAGAATTTGGTATGCTAATTCAGTTCTTTGTATTTCGGTAGCATCATATCCATATTGAATATCTTCCTTGTTTATAAACTTGTATTCGCATCTTTCTCTCATGATATTTATTACAAATATTCCACAATCAACCCTACAGTAATTGCATATTATTTACAAATTATTCAGAATAATTGCAGCATGATATACAAATGTTTCAAGTTTATTTGTTGCGGTGTACTTACGAATCACTATGTTGTTGTGTGTTGTTTGCAAATGTAATTAAACTTGAAGGTTTGTGATCTTTCTTTTCCAAATATTTCAACAAGCTTGTTACATAAATTCTCTGTTAAAAAATAAAAGATTTTATTACGCAATATTTTTTAGTTTAATTAATATATTCTTGCAGCTTTGGCATGTGGACCTTCATGTCTTGGCTTCATCGAATCATAATGAATCCATTGTTTGTCTTCATTTATGAACTCCAAAAGAGTGAAATGTGCATTTAGATGAATTGGGAAGAACATTTTATCATAGTTTATAAAACTATTTTTGACTGGATCATCAATTAGAGCTTGTATGACCTTTTTTATATTGCTGAGTTGGAAAGTCTGTAGTAATATATATTAGTAAACTGAATTTATAAACTTTTAAACAAATATTTCATTAAAAGGTTATAAAACATACAGTTGCATGGACTTTGAAGAACAAAATTTTTGAATGCATTTTTTCCAACTCATGTGTATACCAGTCGATGATCTACAAGAATAGTTAATTTATTAAATAATAATATATTTTTGAATTCTTGGGAATTTATGCAGAATTATCTGCAAAAATTATGAATAATTGCTAACTTATCAGCAAATAATATAAAAAATTATAGGTTTGTCTACTTATCAGCAAATAATGTGAAAAACTATAGTAATTATTATGAATAATTGTAGATTCTTCTTTGTAAATTAATATGAAAAACTATTTTCAAACTTTTGTAACTGGCCATCAAGGAATCTTCCAAGAATTAACTCACCAAGGGCAGTTCCAGATATTATAATATCTTTGTCTCCATTGAGATATGCACTCTTGCTATGAAATTATTGAAGAATATTAGTATAATTATCAATATTTAGACAATATAGCAATTATTATCAATATTTGCTGATATATCTGCAACTATTAGGTATATTTTCAGACAATAAAGCAATTATTCCCAATATTTGATGATATGTCTGCCGCTATTGGGTAAATTTTCACAACACAACAAACATTTCCAATATTTGTTAATATGTCTGCAATTTTTGGGTATATTTTCAGACAACAGAGCAATTATTGTGGTTATTTTTTAGACAACACAGTAATTTAAACAATTATTTAAATTTTGTACATTGTTGATATGTCTGCAATTACTTTTACCTGAGGTCATTGTTTCTAAAGAATTGTTCAATTAGTATGGTTTTCTCTTTGCCTAGCCTTTGGACATTCAAACATTGTCTGACATTTATTTTTGCATCTGTAGGCAACTCATTTGATCTTGGTTCTACTTTATATTGTTTTACTGGTTTTGGCTAGATTTCTTTTTCTTTCTTCGCTTTTTTGAATTCCTTTTCATTTTCTAATTCAATTTCTTCAGTTGATTTTGATCTTTTTTTCTCATCTTTGCTTTTGATTACTTGTTTTTTTTGCAGTCTCTTCTTGTGCTTTTTTAAAGATATCATTAAGTTCTTGACTGCTTCTGAGACCTTGGGGTTCACTGCTGCTTTCACTTGAAAGTATTTTAAAGTTCGGGTTATATTCTAATAGTTTTGTCCATTTTTCTGAGCTTTCCTTTGTATGTTCTTTCACAACAATGGTTTATTTCATTTTATATTGAGGAATTGTATCTACATTCTCAAGATTGTGTTCAACTTCAATAGTTTCATTATTAGCAGTAGGATCAATTTCATCTTTATTTCCATCAGCTGTTTGAACTGAAAAATACATTTGAAATATAAATATTTAGTGCTTTTGAAATAATAATGAATATTTGTAGTTATTACCCAAATAATAGGAAAAATTGCAGATTGTGCAGCACTTATTGATAATTATTGCAGGGGTTATCTGTATTTATTCTTTATAAATGCATTTGTTTCCTCAAATATTATGAATAAGTACAGATATATCAGCAAATACTTTTAATTTTTGCACTTTTATTCAGAAACTACTAATAATTTAGAAAATTACCGAATGAAAGATTTGTTTGTTATGGATCTTTTGCTATAGCAACATTTTTATCTTCATTTTTCTTTGGTTCATCCGTATCTTTTTCTTCAACATCTTTATTTGCTTTATCATGGTTTTCTTCCTCATTCAAATTGCTTTCATCATCATTCTTATTTTTACTAGTTTGCTTCTTTTCAACTTCTTTCTTTTCTTCATCATCTTTTTTCTCTTCTTCTTCATCATTTTTCCTCTCTTCTTCTTCATTTTTATCCTCTGCATCTGCATTCTTTTCTTCTAGCTCAACACTTTCAACAATTTTTAGCTCCTCTTTCCCAACAATTTTATTCTTTGTAACACCTTCTTCTGCATCACCCTCATCTTCTTCTTCAACACCTTCATCATTTGCTTCATCATCTTCCTCCTCTTCTTCATCATTTTCCTCTTCAACATCTTCATCATCATCTTCATCGCCTTCTTCCTTATCAGCCTTTTTGTTTGTCAATACTTCAAATTGATCAGAAGCATCGTCACTTTCACTTTCTCCATCTTCTTCACTTTTAGAAAAATCATTTTTACTACCACTTACATCTTGGAAGTGTATTGTCATCATATCAAATTCAACGGAAGATGATTCTTTTGTGTACTTACTCAATTCCAATTTTAGGCGGGCATTTTGATTTTGAAGCTTTTTGTTGTCCATTTGAAGCCTTTGTATTATTTATTTGTATTTTTCTTCTCTTTCTTTGTATATCTTCTCATATTCATTGCCTTTCTCTAAAGCATCTTTTAATATGTCAATTTGTTTCCCTTGAGCATCCTGAAACAAAGAGTTAAAACATATTTGTTTAATAGCTTAAGAACTTATAACTAATAATTGCATATGAAACATCTATTATTACTAATAATTGCAGATATGCCTATAGTTATTGGAGAAATTTTCACGATATAACAATTAAGCACTTATTCTCAATATTTGCATCTTATGCTACAAGTATTGTTAATAATAGGCTATATATCTGTAAGTATTGTTGATAATTGCAGGTATGTCTTCAAGTATTGCTAATAATTGCAGATATGTCTGCAAGTATTGATGGTAATTGCATATATGTCTGCAAGTATTACTGATATTGCAGATATGTCTGCAGGTATTCAGAATAATATTTTTCCTTTAAATAATTTCATAATTTTGTAGATTTTAGCGCAATTATTTGTAGACTTACAGATTTGTGTCTCATAATCAGCAGCATGATTGGTTTGAGCTTTGAAATGTTCCATTTTGCAGCTAATGGGTAAGAGTTGTTGTATTCAGGTTTAGATGACTTTAGCACATGAGTTTTTTTACAGATCTACCACTAAAAAGAAAATAATTAATATCAAAAAATATATGTAAATAATTTAGCAATTTATTTATTGCAGTTGAAATATAATGCCAATAATAATGTTACACAAGCTGTGGTTTTTCTTGGCTTCTTGACATATATTTTTATTTCATCCATAAAATGCTTGTGAATTATTTTTGGCCATGAAATCAATGGCATTTTTCCCTTGCATACACAATAGGGAACCATGTTCCATGATACGTTCGAGTTAGAATTTGAAACAAGAAATGTTGCAGCCAAATACAGAAGGAGAAGTTTTGCTGTGTCTTCTCTATCCTCTTCTGTAGTTCCATTTATTGTAGAAAATAACTGGTTTTCTATCTTCTTCTTGTAGACATTGGCGTCCCCTTCAAAAAGCCTGTTGATGAAAGAAGTATATTCACTGTCACTTCTGTCTTGCTTTTTACTGTGGCCAGAAGTTTTGACCGGTTCGCCTTTTGTAGGAACACTAAGTAATTGTCCAATGTCAAGCTCTTGAAATGTTATTTTCTGATTACCAAACTAAAAATAATTCAAATGCTTTTTATAGTTTCTCACAATTATATCAATAGAGGTCGAATTTTTTGTAGTTTCTTCAACTGAAATTATCCCTTCATAAATCAATGTCAATAAATTTGTAGAAAGGTAAAATTTTAAGATATTTTCTATGAGAATTCCTAAGAAAATTTTCCTTTTTAATCTTTATCATAAATTCAAGAAAAGGTTTCAAACTATTTTTTTAATTTTCTTCTTTAGCAGGAGTTTATGTTGGATCAACTATTTTTCTCCTTTTTATTCTTGTATTGTTACCTTCTTCAAATTCAACATTTTCTTCAAGAGAAATGAGATATTTTCCTTCAATAACCTTTTCTTCTTCCATTTCTTTCTGAGTATGTTTCTGTAGTAATATATAGAAAATGCTTATATATCTGGAAACAATAATAAGAAATGATGTGCAAAAGTTTTATAGCAAATGTTTAAAATTTGTGTATTTTTCCTGTAAATATTGAGAATAATTGCATGTATTTCTGCACTTTTTTAAATTACTGCTGATAAATGTGCACTTTTTTGAATTATTGCATGAATTTATTTGAACTGTCACTGATAAGTAAGCAATTAATCAGAATAATTGCAGACATAGATGCAATTATTGTCAATAACAGCAGAGTAACGTGCTTACTTATCTTTTTTAATTGAAATGATTATTTGAATTGTTGTTGACAAGTAAGCAATTATTCAGAACAATTGCAGACATACTTGAAATTATTGAAAATGGTTGCATACATTGTTTGTACCAAAAATGGGCACAACACTCTTCGAAAGTTTTTGAAGAGATAAAAGTGAAGAAAGAAAATTAAAACTGAGGATTATCTAACAAAAACTCCAAATAACAGAAAGTAAATTGCACAGAAGACAGCGATTTAGAGTGGTTCGGCGTTTCGCCTACATCCACTATGAAGTTTGATGATTTTATTGCTCGATGCTCGAAGATTACAATTTCTTATAATGTAATACAACTGATTTTATGAGCTATGTCTGAAACTAAGGCAGCAGTGGTGATTTGAAGTAAATCTGGCAGAGTCTGGGCGCTCTTTAGCTCTTAGAATTATCCGACCCCTTTTCTGAATGACCAGGGGCTCTATTTATAGGTGTAGGAGGCTGATATTTCGCCGAAAATTTGGGGAGACCAGTTCTAGTACGTGAGGGGGCCCACATGCCCGAATTCTGGGATTCCAGGCCCACTTTGGGATCGATTCGACCCTTGCCTCGAATCGATCAAGATTTGCTCCGATTGAGATGAAATTTGGCATGAACATTCCTTAGGTTGCCAGTAAGCTACTGTGAAAATTTCATAACATTTGGACTTATAGATCTCGAGTTATGACCGATTCAAGATTGTGTTTTCCGTCATATGGATTCGTTCGAATCGATATGGTTCGAATCCATAGGGTCGACTCCATGCTCCTGCATGTGAAAACGATGACGTGGTGCATGTTGCTCGGGTCGATCGTCCTTTTTCTCCGAGTTTACTGGGTCGAATCCTTGGTTTTAGCCGCGTTTACCTGGTGGACTCGAGATGTTGGATTCGAAGGTTCGCTTCCTTCGAATCGATGGAACCGGTACCTGTTCGAATCGATCTAGATGTGCTACTGTGGATCGATTCGGAGTTGTCTCATCATGGGGATTCGAAGGCAATGGAGTCGAAGCACCCTTAATTGTATGGATTCGAAGTTCTTCTACCTCGCTGGATTCGAACTGAAGGCACGCTCGATGGAGTTGAAGCTAAGGTACTTCTCATGGATTCGAAGCAGTAAGGGTCTGATGGATTCGAACTTAAGGGTTGGCTCTATTGGGTTCGAACCAATGTTATTCCTTCCACTTTCCACTGGCGATAACTTGAGCATACGAACTCGGATTGTCTCGAAATTTACAACGTTGGTTTCCACAGCTTTGCTTGACGTGCCTTATCAATTGTAGCCCGATTCGGACTCGAGCAAAATTCATCGATATTTGTAGTTGTCCAACAATCATTCAATGTTGAGGACGTGTGATCCTGTTTTTCCAGTCAGTTCCTTGGTATCTCGGCCTTGCCAAAAGGCGGGATTACATACATCTCTGTAGTTATTATGAATAATTATAAAGAAAGATTAAAATAATAGATTTTAACTGAATAATTACTAATAACTATGCAATTATTATAAATAATTGCAGAGAAACATGAATTTAATCTTCATAATTAAACCAAATTTTTTTATTTTGTTATTTACAATTATAAATGACTTTAAAATCTATTTACTTACATAAATTGCTTATATGTCTCCAAATATTCCAGTAATATCGTTTCAATTCAATTATGAAGAGTGCATCTATTTTTCTCATCAACTATTCAGAATATATGTTGTAATTTCTTCAACTATTTTGATTACTTGCAGACAAGGATGCATTTATTCATATTTTTGAAAATATGTTGTAATTTTCCAGATAATTGCTTGCATGCTTTCAATTTTCCAAAAGTTGTTATTATTTCTTCAATTATTCTGATTAATTGCAGAGTATTCTATAATTATTCATATTTTTTTAGAAATATGTGTGCAATTTTCCAAATACTGGCTTCCATGCATTCAATTTTTCAGATAGTTGTTTTATTTCTTCAATTATTTTGATTAATTGCAGAATATTTTGCAATTATTCATATTTTTTTGGAAATATGTGTGCAATTTTTCAGATACTTGCTTGCATGCATTCAATTTTTTAGATAGTTACTGTTATTTCTTCAACTATTTTGATTAATTACAGACTATTCTGCAATTTGTTTTTTTGGAATTATGTATGCAATTTTCTAGATAACCTTATGCGTGCATTCAATTTTCCAGATAGTTGCTATTATTTCTTCAACTATTTTGATTAATTGCAGACTACTCTGCAATTATTCATATATTTTTTTTGGAATTATGTGGCACTTTTCCAAATACTTGCATGCATTCAATTTTCCAGATAGTTAATGTAATTTGTTCAATTATTTTGATTAATAGCACACTACTATGCAATTATCCATATATATTTTGGAAATTATGTGGCAACTTTCCAGGTTCATGCTTGCATTCATAAATTTGTGAATAATATCATGTTTACGTGCAATTATATATAATATACTTGATGCAAATATTGTGAAATGAGCCGTCTATAAACCCTAAAAAAATCGATAAATTTTAATGGAACAAAAATCGATATTATGAAGAAATTTAATCGATTACCTTCGATTTTGTCGTTTTAATTGATTTCACCTTCTCCATTTCACTTTTCTTTTCGATTTGTTGCGGTGTAAATTTAATCGATTACCTTCGATTTTGGAGGGTTTTAGGTTTTAACTGAGAAAGCAGAAGCGTAGATTTGGAAATTAGCTAGCTAAATTCAAAAACAGGGATGTAATTTATAACTTTATTTTGTGAATGATGTTTTGTCTATTTCAAAACTTAACAAGGACGTGAGCCAAATGTTTCCTTTTTTAAATTGTTTGCAATTTTTTATTATTCACAAGAACTGTTCCTTTAATAATTCTTTGTTGTCCATATCATTTAACAACCAAACACCCAAGCGCATGTAGGTTTACATTCATCAACATGTGATATGACATGATAGAAACTTGGAAGTAGTGTTTTGTGAGAGAAGGTTTTTATTGCAATAAGATAATTAGTGGACAAGCACCATTATCCCAGTGGTTAAGTGATTCGGCTTTGGTGCGAGAGGTCACAAGTTCGAAACTTGCATAGCGTGATTCGAACGTTTATTGACATGTGATATGTTGTCCTAGTGACATATTGTATATAAAGTACCATAAAAAAGGTAATTAGTGACATAATTAATGAAAAATTAATATTTTGGAAAATAGGAGAAAATTTGTCTCTGTTTTATTAAAGGATTTCTAAAAGGATATGACTATCCAATGCAAATTTGACAAAGTTATTACTTATAAATGAAATAAATCAATTTTACAGATATTTACGAGAATGCCATTTTAAGCCTGTAATGATTATCTTGACACTCGATCGCTATTGATTTTATAATATAATAATGTAACATTTTTTTAAGTGCTCAATAGTTTAAAGATTTTGAGATGCAATAGCACCATGATATTGGAGATAACTATGCATTTTGATATTTGATTTTTGAACGGGGCCAGCCTGCAGCGGAGTAAATGGGAAAATTTCAAAAAAATAATCTCCCATTTGGATCTTATTAGGTCTATGAAGTCCAAGTTTATTAAGATTTTATCTAAATTTGTTTTAAATAAAATCAATATTTTATTTAGTTTTATAAATAAGGTTTTATTTATAATTAAGTTTGTATTATATTATATGATATGTGTATCATATATATATATATATGTATATGTATATATATAGTTATCCCGCCTTTTGGCAAGGCCGAGATATCAAGGAATTGACTGAAAACCAAGGATCGTTCATCCCGAATGTTGAGTATGTGCAAGTTTGCTATGGATGTCGGTGAATTTTGTCCGAGTCCGGGTCAAGCTACGATTGATATGACATGACAAGCAAAACTATAAAAGCCCACATCCCAAGTTTCAAGTCAATACGAGTTCGTATGCTTAAGTTATGATCGACGCAAATCAAAGGAAATAACCCCGTTTCGTATCCATCATTAAACCTTGGTTCGAATCGATCTTATTTCGAATCCATCAGTGAGCAAGCTCCATTTCGTATCCATCAGGTTACAGCAGTCGCATCCATCTGGTGTAAGGCTTTGTTCGAATCCATCGTCTACACGTAGTTTCGAATCGATCAGCAACAAATGGAGTCTACTTCGTATCCATCCGGACCTTTCTGCTTCGTATCCATCAATTGCATAATTCGTATCCGTTGGTGGTCTAGTTCGTATCCATCCTAGAAGGCCCTTGTTCGTATCCTTCAAGTCCAGTTGCTTCGTATCCATCGAGAAGTCCCTGTTTGTATCGTTCATATCATGGTTATTCGTATCGATCGAGCTATCAATGTTCGAGTCCATCTGGCCACTTCAACTTCGTATCGATCGACTGGAGTCGTTTCCGATCGATACGAACAAGGCCATGTAGTCAACATATTCCACATGTTTTCCATTGATACGAACAGAGTTCCTTACATCAATGCGAACAGAGTCATCTTCCATCGATGTGGATTAAACAATGGCTATCGATACGAACAAGGCGAGAATCTTAGGACGACTCGATCAACTCGGCATAAAAAGTGGATCGATCCGAAGAATGCATGCCATGTCATCACCATGGCACGTGCAACCATCGATTCGAACAGATCGATTCGAAACCATCGATTCGAACCAAACAGCCTACCGAAGAACACCAACTCGTATCGATCATATCTCGCAATCCACAAGTCCAAATGCTATGAAATTTTCACAAGAGCTTACGTACGAGCTAAAGAATGTTCACACCAAGTTTCGACTCCATTGGACAAAATCTTGATCGATACAAATTACATTCGTATCGATCACGGGTCGGACCGAAACTTCATAGGATCGATCGCGTGGGCCCACCCACGTGCCAGAAGAAGTCTTCCGAGATCTGAGCGAGATATTTTCATCCTACGCCTATAAATAGAGCCCCAGGGCCTACAGAAAAAGGATCTTTGGACGCTCCAACGCCCAGACTCCGTCAGATTCAATTTCATACTCCATTACTGCTGTTGTACTCGAATTTCATAACTTTAATTCGCTGTAATCCACTGCAATCGATTGTAATCATCAAAGAAACATCAGTAAAGTGATCAATTTCATAGTGAACGTAGGCAATACGCCGAACGACTCCAAATTCCTGTGTTTCTGTGCATTTTTATCATTTATTTTTGAAGTGTTTGTTAGATAATCTTCTTTTTCCATTTAATTTCATCATTTTTATCTCTTCAAACTCTTCCGAAGAGTGTTGTGCCCAATTTTGGTACAAACACTTTGGTGCTTTCACTGAGAAAAACCCGGTTTTTCTCCTACTCTTTGGATCTGCTATCGATATCGGATTGCATAAATCCAAGAAGAAAATCCAGATCTCAAGCCTTAAAGCCCTTCCATCCTACTCAGATTTGCATCAGATCTAGGAAAGGACTTCGTCAATTCATCATGGTGAGCACACGAACTACTTCTACAACTGCCGATCTGGAAGGACGGGATAGACAGAATCCCGTACAATTGCCTCCATCCAACCAAGGTGCCATCGTACCTTCAGATTCATCAGGCCTGGTCACCAGACAAGAGTTCCAGATGCTGCTTCAAGAGTTGATCCAGAGTCGGCAACAGCTTACTAAACAACTGCCCGCCAACGCAGAGTTGACCAACCGGCTGAATTGCCAAAGGCACAGAAGATGCAGAAGAGATCAAGCTTCTTATTCTTCCACGGAGAGTTCAGCCTCATCTAATGATCATCACCGATCTACATGCCCACGACTGAACGTAAGCTACACCCAGGCCATGGGACACCAACCTGCCCTAAATCTTGGACAACCCAAGACTGGACCATTCACCAGTCATCAGACCGGACCCTCATCCCAAGTGGGTGCCGCTCCTTACCATGTCACAGGCAACCTCGCTACCACCACCACTACCGAACAAGGAGTTGATGCTGGAAATCAAGCTGATCCGCTTCGTCGCCGACGAGAACACACTCCAGAACCTTATGTCCCTGAAAATCATGAACCAAGGAGGCGAGGCATGGACCATCGACCGCGTCCGGTCCAGCCTCGCATTGTGGAACCCGACCACACCTTGGCATAGCATGCTCCAAATATCCAGATGCCAGATATAGCGACGATGATTCGTCAGATGATCTGTGAAAGTCAGGGTCTCACTAATGACGACTGGGGGATTTCCCGAAGTCATACCCCTTTCACTGATGACATATTATATGCTGAACCACCTTGGTGCTTCAGGATGCCAACTTTGCCAGTCTATGAAGGAAATTCTGATCCCAATCAACACATCCTGAAGTATGAGTGGCTAATGAATGCTGCGAGAGCAGACGATGCAGTTAAATGCCGTAGTTTCCCCATTTCCTTAGGGAGCATTGCTTTTATGTGGTTTACTCGTTTGCCGCCACGATCCATTTCTAATTTCGACCAGATAGCCACTAAGTTTGTTGAACAATTCTGTATGCACGTAGCAAGACCTAAAGATGTTAATACTTTGTCTAGTGTCACTCAAGCTCCCGGAGAGACACTCAGACGTTACTTGGAGCGATTTCATGCTGCATGTGCAGAAATAAGCAATCCCAATGACAACTCTATCCTGATGGCATTAACTAAGGGGATTGATCCTGATTCCGAGTTCGGAAATTTGTTAGCTGGGAAGCTGCCTGCGTCATTGGACCGTTTCTATTCCAAGGCAGCCCAATTCTTGAGAAGGGAGGATGCGAAACAGTCTAGGAAGCAGGATGACGCAGGGCCCAGCATGGAAGGAATTCAAAGTAACATCGCAGTAAAACAATTCGGGGAGGGTTCCGGAAAAGTTCAGTTGAATATACAAAACAAACAGAACCAGCAGAGGGACAGTGGAAATCAAGGTAAAAAACGAGATCAAAATCGTGGTCCGCGACGTAGAGCTCCCATGTTCGACAATTATACTTCATTGAATACATCGCTGGAAAATGTGTATTTGCAGACCTGTAATACCATGCAATACAAGAAACCTGCCCCGAAGCCGTCAACGGAAAGACAAATCCAAACAGGGAAGTTTTGCAGATTTCATGAAAGTTATGGCCATATACGAATGAGTGTCGTCATTTACAGAATCCCATTGAAAAACTGATACGTGAACGAAAGTTGGATCAGTTTGTGCGGGTGCCGCAGTCAGGAGGTGCGGGCCCATCGAATCAGAATCGTGCACCAAACCAGGAAAGGCAGGAGGAACCCGCTCGTACCGGTGGGAGGTTAGTGATAAACACTGTTTGTGGTGGTCCTCATCCGACAGACCGAAGCTGGAAGGAAATGGAGTCGTATGCCAGCTCTATTAGGCATGCAGACTTCGAGTGTGGTAGTAATTTTGATGAAGGGACTCCAACCAAACAACAGAAGACAATGACTGATGACATCGTATTCAGAAACAGAGATGCTGATAAAGTCGAAGCCCCCACTATCGATCCACTGGTCATCTCAGCTCAAGTTGGTCCAGCCTGGATGAAAAGGACTTTGGTTGACAGTGGAAGCTCAGTGAATATTCTGTTTAAACGAGCTTATGATCAGATGAGGATGGAGGCTAAAGATTTAAAGCCTTGCCAATCTTGAATCCATGGTTTCAATGGGAGCGCAACTATACCCACTGGAGTAGTGGAGCTACCAGTAGAATTGGGAGTTGGAGAACGCCGGAGAGTCTGGATATTGCAGTTCGTTGTGTTGGACATAGACTCCCCGTATAATGCCTTTTTGGGCCGACCGACCCTTGCTGAGTTCAGGGCAGCCATTGCCCCATGGTGCTTAACTCTGAAGTTTCCCGCTGATCGTGGAGTGGGAGTCATTCAAGGAGATCGGGCTGCTGGGAGAGCCTGTTACGTTGCCGAGCTGCGGGAGGCACAGCGAAAGGAGAAAGGAAAGGGCGTAGAGGAATCTCTCTGCGTCCGTTTTACTGATAATTGACAATTAATGCCTGGGCCTAGGCCCGGGCACCCCAGCAAATTCCAAAGGGATCTTGACCTAAGAGAAACTAAAGGTGAAGGAGAATCTATAGAGAATCAAGCTTCCCCGGCCGAACTGACGATCGATGTCTCAGTTGACGATGATGATGATTCAAAGATGATAAAGATTGGATCTCAGCTAAGCCAGCAGACTCAAGAGGAATTGGTTGAGTTTCTACGGGCGAATCTTGACGTAATCGCTTGGACACATTCTGATATGTGTGGGATCTCGCCGGACATCGTGAGCCACACTTTGAATATTGACCCGCGGCATGTCCCGGTCAAACAGAAAAGGCGTGGTATGGATCCAGAGAGATCTGCCGCCCTTAAAGAAGAGGTAGAAAAGCTTAAAACGAATGGATTCATTCAAGATGCGCTATATCCCGAATGGGTGTCGAATCCCGTGCTTGTCCGAAAATCAAACGGAAAATGGAGAAAAGTGTCGATTACTCCGATCTGAATAAAGCCTGTCCTAAAGACAGTTTCCCGCTTCCCAGAATTGATCAGCTCGTAGACTCAACAGCTGGACATGAACTCTTATCCTTCATGGATGCATATTCTGGCTACAATCAGATACCAATGCATTTACCTGATCAGGAACATACCAGCTTCGTAACAAATCTGGGACTTTATTGTTACAAAGTTATGCCATTTGGACTCAAGAATGCCGGGGGTACTTATCAATGATTGGTCAATCGGATGTTCGCCAATCAGATTGGAAAGAACATGGAAGTATACATAGACAATTTGCTTATGAAATCACGTTTTTCCACTGACCATATTAAAGACCTGGAATCAATGTTCAACATACTTCGAGAATACAGAATGAAGCTCAACCCACTGAAATGTCACTTTGGAGTTGCATCCGGAAAGTTCCTTGGGTTTATAGTCAATGCTCGTGGAATCGAAACTAATCCTGAAAAGATCTGGGCAATCAGATATCTTGAAACTCCGAAAACTATAAAGAAAGTCCAAAGTCTCAATGGGAAAGTGGAAGCACTGAGCAGGTTCATCTCAAAGTCCACTGACAAATGCATTCCCTTCTTCGATCTGATCCGAAAAGGAAAACGAAACTTTGAATGGAGCACGGAGTGTGAGGGCGCATTCCGAGTATTAATTCGGCATCTATCTGCACCACCTATTCTGTCAAAACCTATTGATCATGAGAAGTTGTATGTTTACTTGGCGGTATCAGACAACGCAATCAACGCTGCCTTAGTTCGGGAAGAAGACCGGATACAGAAACTAGTATATTACATCAGCAAACAATTGACTGGAGCTGAGAGGAATTATCCGAAACTAGAGAAGCTGGCTTATTGTCTTGTTATTGCATCAAGGAAGCTCCGTCCATATTTCCAGGCCCATCCTTTTATTGTTTACACCGACCAGCCGTTACGACAGGTCCTTACACGGCCTGAGACGTCTGGTAGGTTACTCAAGTGGAACATCGAACTGAGCCAGTTTGATATTTCTTATAATCCAAGGCGAGCCATTTAAGGACAAGTCCTAGCTGATTTCATAGCTGAATTTACCATTCCAGAGGACTTGCCCGAAACCAACGAATCTCCCGAATACGTCTGGAAGCTGTACACTGATGGTGCATCAAACGACCGGTGCTCGGACGCTGGGGTTGTACTTTAAACCCCCGAAGGCCGATCTATATGTTATGCTTTAAAGTTCGATTTTCATGCAACCAATAATGAAGCTAAATATGAAGCCCTCTTAGCTGGATTGAAACTTGCCAGAGATTTGAGAATTATTGCTGTGGAAATTTATTGTGATTCACAATTAGTTGTGTGTCAAGTTCGGGGAGAATATCAAGCGAGAGATCGAAGGCTGGCTGCTTACTTAGCTTGGGTTCAAGAAATACTGAATCAGTTTGATTATTATGCCATTTATTGTATACCGCGAGAACGCAATCAGAAAGCCGATTCGTTGGCAAAGTTAGCCAGCACGGGCGAAGCGCAACAAATGGGACTCGCTCCCGTAGAGACGTTATCTTCCCAAGTATTGACCGGGCAGAAGAAGATTGGATATATCAAGTCGTTGCTGATAAGGAGTCATGGATGACTCCATTTAGAAATTACCTTGAGCATTGAATCCTGCCGGAGCGCAGGAGTGAAAAAAGACAAGTCCTTCGGAAGGCTTCACGATTCACCATCCAGAATGGAGTCATGTACAGAAGAGGGTACTTTTATTCCTTTACTCCGGTGTATCGCTCACGATGAAATTAAATGAGTATTACACGATGTACCTGAGGGAGAATGTGGCGATCACACCGGGGGCAAGCACTTGCCAAGAAAGTACTTGGATACGGATATTTTTGGCCGACTGTAAATCGCGATGCGTCGGATTATGCCAAGAAATGTGATAAATGTCAAAAGCATGCTCGAATTCCTAGAGCCCCACCTACTGAGATAACTCAAATGGTCAGCCCATGGTCGTTTGCAGTATGGGGCATCGACATCATTGGTACTCTACCTCTGGCAAAAGGTGGTGCGAAGTACGCCATCGTCGCAGTTGATTACTTTACAAAGTGGGCTGAAGCTAAACCTCTTGCTACTATAACGACGAAAAAAGTGATCAACTTTGTGGTCCGCAACATTATCTGTCGATTCGGTCTCCCACACACCATTATCACTGATAACGGAACCCAATTCGACAGTGTTGAATTCAAAGATTTCTGCAAACGGTTTCGCATTCAAAAGAAATTCTCTGCAGTTGCACATCCTCAAGCAAACGGACAGGTCGAAGCAGTCAATAAGGTTATAAAGCCCATTCTGAAAAAATGACCGGAAAAGGTCGGGGGAAAATGGGTCGATGAACTTCCTATGGCTTTATGGGCTTACCGAACAACCCAAAAGTCCACGACCGGTCACACTCCATTCTCTCTCTCTTATGGTTCAGAAGCTGTTATTCCAGTCGAGCTAGAAGTACCTTCTCATCGTGTGACATACTATGATCCGAAGACAAATGCTATATTACTTGCTGAATCTCTCGATTTACTAGATGAGAAACGTGAAGAGGCTGATTTGAGGGCAGCCGCGTATCGAAGTCGGGTCGCCCGATTGTACAATGCCAAGGTCCGCCCGCGAACCTTTGAACTCGGCGATCTCATCCTAAAAAGAATCTATCCGGTTCCTTGGCATATGAAGCCAACATGGGAAGGGCCGTATGTTATTGAACGAAAGCTCGGAGATGGCACATTCAAATTATCGACCGTTGACGGTCTTACTCTACCAAGGGCCTGGAAAAGCGAGAGTCTTCATCGCTACTACACATAACAGGCTATGTTTATTCATTTAGTTTATTTTTCATTTGCAATTTGTTTCTGCATTTTGAAATTATAATTTGTAATAAGGCAACTACTTTGCCATATTTTCTTATTTCAGCAATAAAATGCAATCTCTTCGAGCCAGAGCTGTGATTTACTTGAAATACTTCATATGATCATCACCATGCACGGAGAGCTAAGTTTCACCATACGGTGGGATTTATTCAAATAAGGAGTGACTGTGATGCAACCGGTCACTCGCTAAGTGAAACCCGAGCTCGGGGACAAACCATCACACCAAAGTCAAAAAAGGATTGATACACGGAAATCCTTCACTTAACTCCACATTCCCAGAGTGCAAACTGGAGTATAAACTTACAAATACGAAGAGGGTGGATCCGTCCACCTAACGACTTCGTCCGTATCTGAACCAAGTTCGAGGAGGGTGGACCCGTCCATCTAACGACCTCGCTTGTTAACCCGGGGTGGATGTGATCCGACCATCCACAATCCTGACACACCTTTCGCTCCCATAGTGCGAGCGAAATCCAAAAAAACATGCAACAGATGTGACTGACCGTCTGTTTACCAACTCCAAATTCCCAGAGTGCGAATTGGAGTATAAACATCAACTCTGGATTCCCAGAGTGCGAAACGGAGTATAAACACTGGATTCCTAGAGTGCGAAACGGAGTATAAACATTAACCAACTCTGAATTCCCAGTGTGTAAAACAGAGTATAAAACTTCAACTCCAAATTCCTAGAGTGCGAATTGGAGTATAAACATCAACTCCGGATTCCCAGAGTGCGAAACGGAGTATAAACACCAATCAACTCCGGATTCCCAGAGTGCGAAACGGAGTATAAACATCAACCTACTCCAAATTCCCAGAGTGCGAATTGGAGTATAAACATCGACTCCGGATTCCCAGAGTGCGTATTGGAGTATAAACACCAACTCCAAACTCCTAAAGTGCGAATCGGAGTATAAATGTCGACTCCAAGTCCCTAGAGCGCGGAAAAATAAATAAAACTTAAAACGACGTAACCAACCGCCAGTAAACAAATGAAAATCCCCGTAGTGCGGATGTGATCATCGATAATCAAACGAGTATGGTTAAACCACTCAATCTCCGCTTGTCTCAAACATCCGTTCAGTGGCACTAGACTCAACATGTTATAAGTGAGATGCAATCACTGGCTGATGTCCTACAACTCGTCCCCAAGACTAGGGGGCAGAACTTAAGTGTCGACCATTGACTGAAGCAGTGCGACGTCAAAATTCAACTCAATTCCCGGTCGTTAATCGTGTCCGCAATTTCCGGACCTGGCGAATAAAAGCAAACTTGACTCAGAAGCTGAAACTTCACAAGTGCACTTCAAATATTGAAACACTTAAGCAAATACACAATAACTGAGAAGAAGCCAAAAAGGAAGAGTTTCATTTCTACTGTTTGTGAAAGAAATTCATGTACAAGTTTATTCCAAAAAATTCCTACTAGCAAGGGCCGAACCCGCATCTATACACGGCCTACGAAAGGAAAACCAAAAATAAATCCCTATCTACTCAAAGCAAACTAAAGAGGCCTATCTATTTCTTCTTCTCTCTCGGCTTCTTCCTTGGTGTAGAGCCGCTGGAGCCGCCACTAACTCTCCTCTTTGAGCCTTTACCTTTCGGTGGTCGGTCTCCAGACGGGGGCATAATCTCGACGTCTTCCTCCGAGCTCGAATGAATAGGGATACTTCCTGCGGGCGAAGTCAGAGGAACGGGATCAATTGTGGGAGGCGGAATGAACACACTAGTGTCAATGACTGTACCACCAGGTGATATCATTCTAAGCGGAGCTGGACCAAGTGCCGCCATCCCACCTCCAAAACTGCCACCACGAGCCGCTGCTTCCATTTCAGCGTCAATCTCGGCCAATATTTCCTCTTCATTAATCGCTTGGGCCTCGCTAGGAGCATCAGTGGTTGGCATTGAAGAGCCTGTAGCAGAGGCGCTTCCGCCCATAACAAATGGATGGTCCGCAAAAGGGTCGCTGTGATGACCGAGAAGTTCCTCCATCATCTGTTCATCAAAAACTAGAGTGCACCCTTGCGTTCCGTCGGTCGAAGCCGTGGCCGTTGTGGTGGTGGCTTCAGTTATTATTGCCTCCTGCGTATGATGTGATTCTTGAGTAGCAGGAGGCACGACTGGTGCAACATCAATCACTGGACAAAAACAAGAGAACTGTTAGTACTTAATTCGAGTGACGATTCTGAGTTATGACAGACATATAGGATGTTCAGAAAACCTTCCTCAGTTTGGCTTGTAGATGCCTGAACAGCTTCAGCAACTTGCTCTATAGCCGGAGACATTTGCGGCTGATCCGAATTGTAGGCAGGAACAGCTTGGGGATCGACCACAGGTAAGCGTTCAGACTGGGTTGACGCTGGAATTTCAAGACTTGCGTCATGGTGTTCAAACCCTGAGCCTTCTCCTACTTCCAAGTGCTGGGTGCCAAGCCTCTCCTTTTCATGCAGAATCATCGACTCATGGAGAATCCTTCGTTCATCTTCACTCAGCAAATGATTCTCGAGCTCAAACTTGTTGACTGACTCACCCAGATGCACCGCCTTCTCCTCCTCAACCAATCGGCCCCAGGCATTGTGTAAATGTGTTGGGTAATCATTGATCCAGGCTAGACCTCTGTGCCTCAACACGTTAGCATTGTAAACGATAAGAAGATCTTCAATATCGGCCTCTAGCCTGGACTCAGCCGATTTCACCTCCTCCTGAACCTTGGTCTTCGCCTCGCGGACCTTAGCCACGGCCGCATCCAGTTCACCTCGAAGCAAGACAGCCTGTTCGCACGCCTCCTGGGCTGCGTTGTTCACGTCGTCCCTTTCCTTGGCAATGTCAGAGAATTTGGCTTTAAGCTCATTAAGTTCCTTAATCGCCGCACCCCGTTCGGCCGTGACAGTAGTATTTCGGTGGCCCATCTCTTCCACCAAGGCAACATGTGTGTGCCTCAATCTCTCCATCGCTACATTCGCTTCATCAGCTTTTTTGGTGGCCTCAATTTCAGATTTACGAGAAGACTCGGCCTCGGTATTGAGCACTTGGATGATTCGGTCTCTTCGGGCGAGTTCAGACCCCATCTTTTCAATCGTTTTAGCTCGCTCAAAGGCCACCTTCGAAGCTTATTCTGCGGCCTTCACCCACTCTCTATATTGGGCGTATATGTCATGAATGTAATCATGCATTGTATTTTCAACTTCCGAAGGGATTCTCTTTAGGTGAGGGGTAAAGATGTAGCCGTCAAAGCAAATGTCGGGAAATCTTTCTTAAGTTTGGCAATCTTTATTGCACCTTCCCCCGTGGGGCTTGGTTATGACCTGCTCTGCAATTATGGGGGCCATAGTTTCAGCTCTCTGGCGATGAGTTTTAGGCCTAGAAATTTGAGAAGACGGCCTGTGTCGCGGAGGCTCTGATGGATGCGAAGCATGAATGGGAGGTGGTGATGGAATTCTAGGAGGTGGAGAACGGGACCTAGATCGGTATCTATAGTCTCTATCCCTATCCTGCTCGTACCTCTCTTGATTAGAGTACCCGCGATTGCGGTCCCTATCCGAATCTCTCCTGCGGGACTCGTAAGAAGTAGAAGACTTTTGAGCCGAATGAAGGCTCCCTAACATCGATCCTCTCCCGGACATTGTACCTGTAGGTGAGAAACGAAAGAAAAGTTAGTGATCTCTTGAATTGGACAATTTACGATTAGGAAAATCGTGCAATGTCGTGAAGTGTATGTATGTGCAACCCCTCGACCAACCAGAAATGTCGGCCGCACTTATAACAAGCGACTCGCTCAGATCAAGAGCACTGTCAAGCTCCTCCAACCTGGTGTCATGTTGAAGCGACACATACTCTGGGATTGGAATATCAGCAAGCCCTTCGAAAGGATTTTCTACTTGCGGGGGAGGAGCCTCCGAAATTCTAATTCCAGGAACAGGCAAAGACACAACCACAGATTTCAATCTCATGGATTTAGAACGCTTATGAGCAACTGTCTTGCCTTTTCTTCTTCCTTCCGAGCCCTGAAAACTACCAGAAGATCCGGCTATAAGTTCGTCATCAGTGGGTGTTCTCTCCGGATCAACCCCTTTGGCTATTATGACACTGGGCGCTTTGCGTTTCACCCACTTCTTCGAGACTGCCCTCAGTGTCCCTTCAAGCCTTATGCTTTGATTTAGCTCAATCAACCCGACGATTCTCAAATTTCTGTCGGTTAGAACCGAATCAATGTCCCTTACTTCACTCGGAACTTCTTGAAGGACCCTTACTATCTCTTTGAAATAGCCGCCTTCCGGTCGTGAAATTACGGCTGTAAAAAAGAAAAGAAAATGTCAACTTATATCAACTACTATCATCTGGATAACTCTTGAAGGATACTATAACACTTACGTCTGACTAGCCATCGGCTGGAAAATCCTGAGGGGCACCGGACGTAGAACCATTTGGTTTTGAAGTAACTCAGCCTTCCTCAGGATTCGGTTAGTACTTAGCAGTTCCTGACTGACTCCAGGAAAGTGAAAGATGGGCTATCACCCCTACTCTTAAAGTTAAAAAGGTATCTAATCTCAGTCAGGATTGGTGGTCGGAAGAGATGCTCCATGAATACGATAAATAGGCTATTCAGCAAAGCATATCCATTGGGATGTAGTTGTGATGGTGAAATTCCAAGGAAAGACAACACTTCCCTAATATATTGGTTGAACGGAGGGAGTGTTCCTGCTGTGCATGCATGGCGATTGAAGGCAGTAAACCCCTTTGGGGGAGCGTGCGGTCTATCATTTGGTCCCGGTAATAGTACGTCGTCAATGACAAACCATGCCTTAGGCATATTCGTCCCAACATGTCTTCAGAGACATTGGACGGTACATAATCTTGGGGATTACAAATGAACGCAGCGTCAGGTAGCTCATCCGGAGCTGGGTCTATAACTTCGGCCGCGATAGCCGGAATCTCTAGGACGGAAGAAGATGAATCCTGAACTTCCTACTATTGTGAGCTTGAAGGTTCCATAACTAACTAACTTATGAGAAATCATCATTAGACGAAAATAACACTCGTGCTTCCCCTAGTGTAAAGTGTGTGAATGTGTTGTGCAAGTGCAGTGCTTTATGCTACTTGAAAAGATTCTACAGAGTATGAATAAATTTTCGAACGACGAGACTTCGAAATTCAGTCGGAGTGACCGTCATCGCTGACCGTCACAACCGTGCCATCCAAACTATAGCAATTGATCCAAGTTGAAGTTTGTTATAAGTTCATTAAGTCAAAGTTCCATCGACGAGCTTCGAAGGATGGTCAAATATGCAGTGAAATGGTTAAGTCCAGTTATGCAAGGCTAAAGCTCGTCAGAGTCAAGTGTTCGGTTGTACAAGATTTTGTGTCTATCAGGGTTCAGGCTTGGATGAATCAATAGAGGTCTATTTCGCATCGATCAGAAGGGAGTAAGTTTCGTATTGACAAAAAGCCTTAGTTTCGTATCGATCAGGGCCAGCAACTTCGTACCGATCGAATCCAATGATTTCGTATCGATCAGGGCCAGCAACTTCGTATCGATCGAATCCACTGATTTCGTATCGATCAGGGCCAGCAACTTCGTATCGATCGAATCCACAGATTTCGTATTGGTCAGGTCCTGTTAACTTCACATCGATCAGATTGCAACGGATTTCGTATCCATCACAAATATGCTTCGTACCCATGTCGATTCGAAGTGATGGAAGCAGAATCACGAGGTCAACAATCGATACGAAGTCACAGAAGGGGGATCGATGCAAAATTCTAGTTTTTCTAACCCTCGATCGATACGAAATTCAGACCGAGCAATTCCTTCGTCTCTTTCCTCACTCCTTCTTCCCAAAATGGCCGTGACGCCATTCCTTTCCTCCTTCAACCATGCTCCAAACCAACTTCGATCTCAACATCGCTAAAGGTCGGCCACATGTGTGTATAAATTAGCGGATGGATTCAAATCTCGTCGTTCGTAATGCGAGTTCATTGACTTATTACCTAATTACAACGGCTGATTTGAGAGATTGAAAGGTTGATTCAATTCAAAGACGAAAGCTGTTCTAATTTCCCCTAATCCGGAGCGATGCGGCGATACGAAGGCAGAAGATAAAAGTAGCAAATGAGGAGAAATGGCTAAGTACAAACGTATTTATATGGACTCAAGTGTGAAGGGAAAAGATGTTTCGCCTCCCGGTAGTCTCAACCGGTGGCAACGGTTCCACCACCAAATCGATACGAATAAGCCATTCGAATCCATAGACTCAGGTTTTATCGACACAAAACTTGTAGCGCAGATTTTTCTGAGACATAAGGTCCATCGATACGAAACCGTTATTCGTATCCATTGTTCTAGACTCCAACCACATTTCATCAGTGCGAACTTCACTATTCGAATCCATCAAGTCAAACACTCCAAAGGCCTGTATCCATCGATGCGAATTGGCTATTCGTATCCAGCAACACAGAATTCATCGATGCGAAGTGCACAACGAGAGCTGTTCTAAAAACATTAAACTCCAATCGATACGAAATGCTTATTTCGTATTCATCAGCACTCAACCCGTAATAGCACAAGATCATCGATACGTGTAAAGATCCTGAACTCGGCCTTCGAAAATCGGCACCTGTACTTCACTTGTACTCAAAATGTCGCAGATTCAAACGCCGAATCTGGATCTCCGGAGCTTATAACACCATTAAGTATAACAACACAGCGGAAGAAAGAAATAGATGATATCATATACAACTCCAATGAATACAATATCCAGAATGATATACAACAATGATATCGATATGATACAACAATATCAGATATAAATAATGATACAGCGGAAATAACAGAAGTGATAACTCCAAATGATCCTCAAAAGAGAATGAGTCCAACATCTCCAACATCAGCTCGAACCCCCTATCACATCTCACTAAGAGAAGCAAGGTCAGTCGGGATCTCCAAAAACTGAACTAGCTCCAAATACTCTACTGAACTTGACTATCTGAAAAACCCAACTCTAGACTGCCCGTGTGGAAAATTGTGGGCACCCAGAGTTTAGGAAGGGAACAATAAACTCCAGGTCAATCATGGGACTGGTGTGAGTAACAAAAACAGTTTATCTTTAAAACAAACAACAAAAGAACTTTAAACATTGAAATCCACAATGCTTTTGGAAAATGAAACTACCATAAGGCCTCCCGCCACACACACAATGCAAACGCAGAATTGGAGGAGATTTCTCCTTATGATAGTCAAACATGCTTACTACGCAAAATCATTGGATTATTACTATTAGTGCATAGTGTAGAAAACCATTTCGAAAGTATAATATTAATCTTAGCCAGCATAGACATTCCGAACTATGCCTACTATAGCTACTATGTTCAATAGCAGGTTACCGCCATATTCCATAGCAGGTTATACAACTAAAACCGTACAAGGCTCGTATTGTTTCTTTGGATTTTCCAACAAATGGTCAGGCTAAGGAACTTCCTACTGCCAATGGGTACGCCTTTGGAGGGACGTCCCGAGAACCTACCCGGATCTCTGCCAACACAAGGCCGGGTTACCTCTGTCACTAGGTAACTACTACTCGAGTATGCCACCACCCCGGTCCTTTGGGACCTTTATCCGAGGCCTCGATCACACATCAACAATCATACAGTAAATGAGATTGGAGCAACCACACAGGTAAATATCTGGGCTCCATACCATAATATCACCTTTTTCCAGAAGGAAATGACATACCCTAAAGGGAGTGACCCTCATAACCTTGCCGCATCTTTCCTGTTTCGACCATTTCCGGGTCGTGAGGCTCGATGAGGTCTCGTCCACAAAGCTACGCTTTACACGAAAGCCATGCTTTGATCAATAAATGTTCAACAAATGATCAGCAATCACACAGCAACACTTAGCATGCCACACTAACAAATTGGGAGTATATCACTGATAACCTTCAACTACATAACCTCTGAGCTCGTACATCTCAGAGAAGGGTGTTAAGCTAAGAGAATAAATCTCCGCCACCAAACAGAAATGTATTTGAAAGAAATCAGCTTTATATCTCAAAGTGTAGTGTCAGACATACAACCATACAAGTCTATTCCAGGTTCGAATGGAACCGAAGGCACTTCCAAAGAAGCCCTTGCAATCCGGGTATTCACAATCCCGATCGGATTTCCCATCAACTGATTAATTTAAATCAGATGTATTATTTAGGAATGAATCATTAATCTGGGTTAACCATCACAGTTAATTACAAATTATTTGAAAGAAATTTCCCTTTCAAATTCATTGGTTAACCTTTAATTATTAACAAATCAATCTTAATTAACGAATCAATTAATCTGTAATTATTAAATAAATCTTAATTAATCACCATTATTAATTAATCCTTTAATTATTAACAAATAATTATACTCAAATTTCAAATTATCATTTAATTAATTACATCTAGTAATTATCTATTAATTACTTTTCCAAATTGTCAAGTGATTATTCTGAATTAATTCAAACTTAAGTAATTAACTTGAACAAATTCAATTAACTCAATTAATTACACTAAATAATTAATTCCATAATTATTGTCATTTAGTAATTATATTTAACAATCCCACAAATGATTGTTATTAAATTAATTAATCTAAATTTATTGTTAAAATTTATCACATTAATTAATTATTCAAATAAAATCTTAGTTAATGACTTCACTGACTATTGAATTTCTTTAATTGCTTTTCTAAAGAAATTTACCCACATTAAATCATTATTGATGATAAATTGATTAACTATTAAGAATTCATTCTCAATGAATTATCTTCATTATTTAAGGTAAAACCCATCCATATTTAAAATTTGATTTTTTTATCTCAAGATGTTGAAAACATTGTTCAAAGGTTCTTTTTTTTCAATTTAAATTCAAGCTTTGAAAAGAATCCTTATTTACCATAAATAAAGTTTAAAACAAATTTTCTTAACACTTTAAATTTACATATTACAATAACAATTAGTTATAAAGGAAATTGTAAAGAGTCTAAAATCACCTTTTCTTTTTAAATTTAACATATTTAAAATTTACTTTAACACTTAAGTTAGAAATCTTAATTAATTTCAAATTCTTGAAATCTGATTTACAATTTAATTCCAGGTTTAACTTTTAAATTTCCAACTTGTTTAAATTTCAATTTACAAATTCAATCCTATTTTAGATTCAAATTCTCCCATACATTTAATTGCTTTTATATTAATAAAACAAATTGAATTTAAAACTTTATTTATCTTCAAACTAAATTTCAATTCAAACTAGAATCTTTATTTACATTATTGCTTTAAACTCAGTTTTAAAACTTGATTAAAATTTAAATTTAGTTTTAAAATTTAGAAGACAGGTTTCTGGTTCAAAACCTGGAACAAAAATTTCTGACCCGAGCCCTCCTCATTTTACTTCGAGTAAACAACTCGAATTACTCGGGTACGACATGAGAAAACATTAGTTCTTCCCATGCAAAACAAAACACCCAGGCACAAAATGCTCGTGCACATCGTCGCTGGCCATCTCCGATCGTCACCACGACGTCGAGCATATCAACAATCAACTCCAGATCCATTCGCGACCACCAAAACTTCAGGATCAACTCGAAATCAAAATCGAGTTCACCAAGCAAAACCTGGAAACTCGAAAGCAACATCCCCTCAAACCTGGCAACGCCTCGTGCTCGACGCTCCAACCACCAGAATATCAGCGACTCCGTCCACACATTCGCCTACGCTTCCTCTTCCATCTCCTAAAGTCGCGTGCAACTCGATGCACTATAGAAGTCGCGGCGATCAAAAATTCAAACACTAAAAAAATTAGGTTTACCAACTAAAACCCTATGCCGCTGTCGCCACCGTCCTCTTCGCCACCTCCGACCATTTTTCCTGGCACCCCCGTAGGCTCCTCCATCTCCACGAACAACCCCGACATCCACGAATCAATTGATCATCGGTAATTGGTGAAAATCTACTTTTTAAACAAAAAACAAACTGCTCTTAACTCCCATCACCAAAAATCACCAACCCTATCTTAAAAATCATAACTTTCAATAAGGATTCGAGTCATGTACTTGAATCAATAATTCGTGATATTTGAAATTTCCAGAAATTAAAGTTTTTACTGTAAAAACTTGATTTTTCATCATATATGCATTTTTATTTCATGAAACTATTTTTAGATTGTCATCTATGCCTAAACACACCTATTTTGTTTAGGATCCAAAGTTTGATATGGACTGGAAAACAAGAAATGGAATTTTCTTGTTGTTTTGTACTCTATGAAGTAATAGAGAGGAAGAGAAACACTGATACAAGCATATATACACGAGCCATTGCAACATATATTCAAGTAAAAAAACTAACTGTCACTCACCTTAAACATTTTGATTTCCAGAAGTTTCAGCTTGAAGTTGTAGTCTTTTTAAAATTTGCTAAGTAGAAAATCCTGGGTTGAACTTGATAGCTCAAAGTCTTTACTTGATCTCAGATTTTTTTGATGAATTATTTGATTCTTTACTGAGATGTTTTTAAGTTGATGTTTGCTTGAATATGAGATGATATTACTTTAGTTTTCTACTCAGTTCTCTTGATGGATGAATTAATATATAGGAAAGAAGTTTACAGGAGATAAAATTTGTACAGGGTGATATAATATTGGTTTGTACATTTTTTAGCAGGGATATTTCTTTGCTTTGTGGGCTGATGGGTATTTGCATTAATTAGTTGTACCATATTTATATTTTTTTTCTTATCTCGGCTGTACATGTATGAGATAATTTTTGTGGCTTCCTTAATAAGCTTTTACCTATCTTCTTGGCTCTTGTTTACTTGTTTTCATGTTTGCATATATATGGTTTTGTTTTATCACTTTGTAATATAAGTGAGATTCTATTTTATTTTAATTTTCTTTTATTATTATTTTTAAATGTATTTCCATATTTAATATGTTGTTATAATTTATTTATGTATTTATTTTATTTTGTGTTGTTATAATTTATTTATGTATTTATTTTGTAACATAGATAAATTTCTAGATTTTTAATTCGTTGTTAAAATTTTAGCAATTATTTGTTTACTTTATATTTTTATAGTTATCTTTTATATATTGATTCTATTTCTAACTTAATATTTATTATGATTATTTTAATTTAATATTTATTGTCTTGTATTTAATTTATAAATTCAAATTATTATTAACCATCAATTCTAAATTTTAAAATTACTTATTTATTTATTTTATACCTGTGTCAATGTATATACTTTTATATTTATTTTCAAACCATTTATATTTAAGATTTTAAATTCAAATAATTTAACACATTTTTATTTGAACCCGGGGAAACTCGCCTCAATTTATCCATTAATTTCACAAATTTTTATTCAAAACAAAATTAATTATCAATTTAAATATATATAAAATCCGGGGTCGTTACAATACGAAAACCACCTTTCAACCTTTTACATCGATCCAGGAGAGGATCGATACGAAGGGACATTCAAAAAACAACCATCAAGCGTTGTTGCAACTCGAATTTCACATCGGTTCAGGAGAGGATCGATACGAGATTCGATACGGGAGAACTGACAGCGACTCGTGAACATGCAACGTTAACGAGAGTCAGATTAACATATATGCATATATGTCGGACTAATATTCAATTTTCAACATCCATAGGAATTGGATACTCATCTGATAACGATTACGGCGACAATCAACTAATCACTATCATACAGTAATCAGTTACAACAATATAGGGTACGATGGTTGACAATCAACAGTTCACATTACTGAGGAAATCAGTCAAAGATTACAAATTTCAACGAAAAGATGACAATCATTCAGCAAGTCAGACAGAACCATTCTGGACGAAAAAAGCGACTGTTCAAAGCATGTCATGTTCACCAAAGACGTACTTTGGGGGGAAAATGTTATCCTGCCTTTTGGCAAGACCTAGATATCAAGAAATTGACTGAAAACCAAGGATCGTTCATCCCGAATGTTGAGTATGTGAAAGTTTGCTATGGATGTCGGTGAATTTTGTCCGAGTCTGGATCAAGCTACGATTGATATGACATGACAAGCAAAACTATAAAAGCCCACATCTGAAGTTTCTAGTCAATACGAGTTCGTATGCTCAAGTTATGATCGACGCAAATCAAAGGAAATAACCCCATTTCGTATCCATCATTAAACCTTGGTTCGAATCGATCCTATTTCGAACCCATCAGTGAGCAAGCTCCATTTCGTATCCATCAGGTTACAACACTCGCATCCATCTGGTGTAAGGCTTTGTTTGAATCCATCGTCTGCACGTAGTTTCGAATCGATCAGCAACAAATGGAGTCTACTTCGTATCCATCCGGACCTTTCTGCTTCGTATCCATCAATTGCATAATTCGTATCCGTTGGTGGTCTAGTTCGTATCCATCCTATAAGGCCCTTGTTCGTATCCTTCAAGTCTAGTTGCTTCGTATCCATCGAGAAGTCCCTGTTCGTATCGTTCATATCATGGTTATTCGTATCGATCGAGCTATCAATGTTCGAGTCCATCTGGCCACTTCAACTTCGTATCGATCGACTGGAGTCGTCTCCGATCGATACGAACAAGGCCATGCAGTCAACATATTCCATGTGTTTTCCATCGATACAAATAGAGTTCGTTGCATCGATGCGAACAGAGTCATCTTCCATCGATGCAGATTAAACAATGGCTATCGATACGAACAAGGCGAGAATCTTGGGACGACTCGATCAACTCGACATAAAAAGTGGATCGATCCGAAGAGTGCGTGCCACGTCATCACCAGGGCACGTGCAACCATCGATTCGAACCAAACAGCCTGCCAAGGACACCAACTCGTATCGATCATATCTCGCAATCCACAAGTCTAAATGCTATGAAATTTTCACAGGAGCTTACGTACGAGCTAAAGAATGTTCACACCAAGTTTCGACTCCATTGAACAAAATCTTGATCGATACGAATTACGTTCGTATCGATCACGGATCGGGCCGAAACTTCATGGGATCGATCGCGTGGGCTGATGTGCACGTAAATGTGCATATTTTTACCACCATATTTAATCTATTTAAATTAAATAAATGATCGTATTGGGTATTTTAACTTGTTTAAACCAAAATTCAAATTATTTGAAATTTTCACATATTCATCTTCATATAGAGGCAAAATGGTCATTTTTATGCATTTATTAAATTGTGAAAATTTACTTGGAATTTTCTATGTTGTTTTGTAGGAAATTTGGTGAATTTTACAAGTGGTTACATGATGATATATGCATGCATAAGAGTGAAGAGAACAAATGAAGATGGAAATAATTCAAAGTGAAGATAATGGATGACCCCACCTACCCACCTACCCACCTACCTTAATGTACAAATTAGAGGCTAATGCACATGCTTATGGAATTAATGGCTTCATGTACACTTAAATGGGGATTATTTGAAGCTAATGATCACTTGGCCTCCACACTTCCTAAGAGGGTATTTTGGGCATTCCCCAAAAATATGAGTTAGGGTTTAACACATGTATAAAATCCCCTTATGTTTCATATAACCCTCTCCTTTAGTCTCTCTTAGTTTAGTTTAGGCTCAAAAAATTAAAGTCAAAGCTCTCTTTCTCTTTTCATGGCTACTTAGCCATATTTTCATTTCATGTAACTTTCAATATTTTTTAATGTTAATTAGTGCTCTCTTTTTTAATTACATGTTCATTTCCTTTCATGCTAGTAGTGTAGATTT